>OY728140.1:1994148782-2004148782 GCA_963277665.1 Viscum album | reverse complement strand
ACCACATGATCACCAATTACCAAACATTTTTCCAAAACCAAAGGAATATATGCATTATTCATTACCCTAAAACCATTCATTTAGGTTCAATAGTGATGGTCACATTAAACCCATCCACACGTCGTGCACCCGATGCAACTGATGTGGAAGGGTCGGGAGGTAAGCCACCTCACCTACTCTACTGAGGACCAGAAAAGGATTGATGAATCGAGGAGACAACTTGCCGCCTTAGCCAAATCACCGTAGACATAATCGAGGTGAGACCCATAAGAAGACGTGGTCGCCATCCTCAAACTCCAGTGGTCTCCGCCTCCTATTAGAGTAGGACTTCTGTCTGCTCTGTGCAGTCTTCATCCATTTATGGATGATCTGCAACTTCTCCAGCGTAGCCTGCACCATCTCTCGTCCTACAAGTGCAGAGTTCCCTGGGTCAGTCCATCACAGAGGTGATCTAAAATGTCGGTTGTAAAGTACCTCATAAGGGGCCATACCGATGGTGGAGTGGTAGATGTTATTCTATGAAAAATCCACCAATGTAATGTGATCCTACTAGCTGCAACCAAAGGTGAGGACACATGCACAGAGAATGTCCTCGAGGTTCTGAATGGTCCTCTCAGTCTGACCATCCATAAGTGGATGGAAGGTGGCGCTCAAGCGAAGCTGCGTCCCAAAAGCCTCCTGTAACCCTGTCCATATCCAGGGAGTGAAACGAGCATCACGATCGGAGAAGATAATCGATGGCACACCATGAAGCTGCCAATCTCCTACTGAGAGAATCTGCTACAATTTTCCCCTTCCCAAGAGTATAGAATATCTCAAAGTCATAGTCTGGGAGGAACTTGAGCCATCATCACTATCTCAGGTTCAGGTCCTTCTGCAAAAAGATGTACATGAGACTATAGTGGTCAGAGTAGACTGTAAAGTGCTCACCCATCAGATAGTGTCACCACATATTCAAGGTGAAGACCATTGCTGGTAACTCTAGGTCATGGGTAGCGTAGTTATGCTCATATTGTCTCAAATACAGTGAACCATACACGATCACTGCTCACTCTTGCATCAGGACACACCCGAGTCATGTCCCTAATGAGTCCTAGTAAACTATGTACCCTATGCCCTCCTCCGGTAGCTTCAAGATGGGTGCACTGCTCAACCTCTACCTTAACTCCTGAAAGCTCTTCTTGCATCTATCTGACCACACGATGGGTTTCCCCTTCTTTGTCAAAGCTGAAAGAAGTGCTGCAACTCTGGAGAAGTCTGGCACAAATCTCTGATAGTATCCAGGCAGTCCCAAAAAACTGTGATCCTCCGTCACACTCCTGGGTGGATCCCAAGAAATTACTTCCTTGATCTTCGCTGGATCCACTGCAACTCCAACCTTCGAGATAACGTATCCCAAGAAGTGAACCTCTCGAATACAGAACTGGCACTTTCAGAGCTTACAATAAAGCTGTTTCTCTAGGAGTGTATCCAGTACTACCCAGAAATGGTAGGTGTTCTCCTCCTCTGTAGTCGAGCAAATCAGTATGTCGTCGATGAAGACAATGACAAAATGATCAAGGTATGGCTGGAAGATCCTGTTCATGAGACTCATGAACACTATTGGAGCGTCGGTTATGCCAAAGGTCATAACCAAGAACTCGTAGTGGCCATACCGACACCTGATGTCCATATTTTTCACATCCTCATCTCAAACTCTGAGCTGGTGAAAGCTTGACCGGAGGTCAATCTTCGAGAACCATCGTGATCCCTTGAGCTAGTCGAAGAGGTCATCTATCCTCGGGAGTGGGTACTTTTTCTTCATAGTCGCATGATCCAGGAAACGGTAGTCGAAACAAAATCAAAAGCTCCCATCCGCCTTCTTGGCGCCCAAAGCGGAGATGCCCAGGGAGAATCACTGGGTCGGATAATTCCCTTCCCATGCAAGACCTCCAGCTGTACCTGCAGCTCACGAAGCTCATAGGGAGCTATCTGATATGCTGGAGTAGATATCGGTCCCAGGGTACAGGTCAACGTAGAAGTATACCTATCTATGAGGAGGTAGTCCTGGAATTTCATCAGGAAAAAATCCGTGTTCTAATCCACCACAACAGGAAAACTCAGACTCCGTACATCAACCTCTCTGAGGATTAGACTAGCCAAATGATGTGTGATCGGCTACCCACCCCTATGTGTAAGTCCATCATGTGCTGCAAAGGCTCCCTTATCACCAGTAAAGGTGAACCTGGTCTCATCTGTACAGACACCCCACACATTATGCCTAATACATTCAATCTAAGCAAGAACTGTGGACAACCAGTCCATACCCAAGATGATGTCATAAGTCCTCAATGACACTACAAGAATATCCCTGCCAAAGGTCTCGCCTCCTAGTGTAAGTTCACACTGCTGGAACTAGTGCGTAATCATATATTCTACTCCCGTAAGAGTCTCTAGCCAAAAAGCTCGATCCAACGGCTCCGTCGGAATCTCCAAGCTACGAACAAGGGCAGCGGAAATAAAAGAATGACTCTCACCTGTGTCTATAATTACAGCAACATGGGTGGAGTAGACACAAATAGTACCACAAATCATCTCAGGTGTGTCGTGGTTGTAAGCCTCAACTTCCTGGAGGTGGTCCTACCCATGTCTGCCAGCTCCCTGTGGTCGGGGTGGTCCTCTGGGTGGTGGCAGTGGTAGGGCCTCAAAACGTCATCCACCACCCGCTGCTTGGCCAGCTCCTCTGCCGCATCCACCTGCTCCCTGCGGACCACCACGATCGAACCTCTTCCTCTGCCTGGGAGTTCCCTCTTATGTTTTTTGCTCGTCCTCATGGTGTGTTGGGCAGTCACGAGCAATGTGACCCTTCCCGCCACATGCATAGCACTGCATGACCCTCATAAAGCTAGCTCTGTTTCATGTGCCCCACACATCCGAACCAGTATCCTAAGGTCGCCCACCGGATGGCCTGGTCCTCTTGGACCTCTGCATCAATTGTCTACTACCGGCTTCAGAAGGCTCTGCTACGTCTCATCCTGCGGTGGGGCTTTCCGCTCGTGACTGCTCGGAGAGAAAAATATCCACTAGAAGGGCTCGCTCCAGCACCCCCGCCTGTGTCGGGATGTAGAGGGAAATCGTCGAAGCCATGATCTCATAAATGAGTCCCTACTCGAAGGTCTAGGCCCTAAAGAACGGGTCTCATACCATATCCATGGAGTAGCATTAGAGGTCAGTGAACCTCACCGAGTACGAAGCTACTGTCATGCTGCCCTGCAACAGATGTAGTAACACCTGAATCTGCACCGCACAAAGGGTGGCTGGAACAAACTCTAAACGGAAGTGACTCTCGAAGTCTATCTAGAGTAATGATGCCTCGTCATGAACCTGGAGCATCAGGCTCTACCATATACCTACTGATGCGTGCAAGAGACTCATGGCCAGGATCACCATAAGGTTGGATGGTGTCCCTACCAAACTGAAAACTCTGATGATAGCCTCCTGCCAATCCTCAGCTGCCTATGGGTCCATCTCTCCCCGGAATCTGGGCGACCTCTGGGGTTAGAACTCGTGCAACACACTCAAGCGGCATGCACTCTCTGCAGCTGTATATGGTGGTATCGGTTGCCCAATGAATAGTGGTACTGTCGGTGCCTCTTTTGTGATGGGTCCCTACACCGAGGCCTCGTCGCTCGGTGGGCTAACATCTCGTACGTAACTCGGAACCCTAGCTAGCTGCCTTCATGGGGCCATCCTGAAAAGAAATAGGTGCGCCATGGTAAAAACAGTATACCTGGTGAGATGAGACAAAGTAAACAAAAAAGAAATCATTTCTAAGGAAACACACACAAAATCATTGTTTTCGTGCAATGAGTCAGAAATCAGAGGTCAGGGTCCTCGTTTATGGATACGTCAGCCGCCGCACCAACACTGGACCCCCTAGACTGAAAACCACACTCAATAAGCTTAACACTATTTCTTCACTGAAATTAATGATCAGAGTCTTGAGTTCTATGGTAGAACCAACTCCTTTGATACCAATTGGTCTTGACCTGTCCTTGGGACCTGTGTCGTGACTACCCTAAACCCACCTTCCATAGGCCAGGGGATGGCGACTAGCACCAAAGGCATAAATCCCTAAGCTGGGAAGTCGTTGCCTTTATAAAAGTAAACAAACACAATAGGGTACGCAATAGGAAGTAAACACTAAGTAAAACTGAATACAATAGAGTGTGCTAGAAAGTAAATAGGCTAGTATACAAACCCGACTGTAAAGTACCGTACAACTGAAAAGATAGTACAACTACAGTAAAGTAAAACAGAAACCACTGAGTCATCCTCCGAGAATCCCAACTGAAGGTTGGGTACATATGGCCTCATCAGCACCTCGGGTCCGTCTGTATGCTTTGTGTACGTCTCGTCAAGTGGTCCACCTCCGGGTACCGTCCAGCTCTACAAGTCTCTACCTCAATCAGTGATTTCTATCATCTACATCTAACATAATGTAGTGCAGGCATAACCTGTGTAGGGGTGAGTATGTGATACTCAGTAGTGACCCCAAAATCCACAAAGTTCTCCTAGAATACACAAATGATAAACCACAGAAGAGAGATACAATCACGAATTATCAACCAACCCTACTTAGGTATATGCCCATACATATACCTAAGTTATCAACCACAGTTAGGCTCCAACTCTTGATACCAAGCACAGCCCAGTCTACACAGAAAGTATGGTCAATCACAGCGATGATAATGATTTAAAGTCAAGACTCATCTCACACTGGTATACATCCTTCGTATAGCGATAGAGATGATCATTTGTAGTCACTGATTCATCTAATCTGTCGAACCCACGTAGGATCCAAGTACAGTAGCCGTCGCTGCCGAACCCACATAGGATCCAAGTACAGTATTCATTGCTGCCTAACCCATGTAGGATCCATGTACAGTAGTCGTCGATGTCGAACCCACATAGGAACCAAGTACAGTAGTCGTTGCTGTCGAACCCATGTAGGATCCAAGTACACTAGTCGTCCTTGCCGAACCCACATAAGATCCAATTATAGTATTTGTCGCTGTCACACCCACGTAGGATCCATGTATAGTATTCATCGCTTCCTAACCCTTGTAGGATCCATGTACAGTAGTCGTTGCTATCACAGCCAGCTCTAGGGTTCCCGCACACAGCACACTCGATTCCAGGAGGGTCCGCTCCTTAAGCAAAGGGTTTGATACATCAACTATCACAAAGTCCATAGTTAATGCATCCCGAAGTTTCTTCTCATCTAATGAAACCCAATGCAATAGATGGTGCGTCAATCAGACGCCTAGTCTGAGATTTATAAGCTTTTTTGTTCCAGGGACACGGTTGTAATTACTCTCATTCCAAACCCAGCCATTTTCCAATGTTGTCCAAAACTCACATAGAGTATCAAAAAAGGACCACCTCATCACGAGGATCCCATTTCCGTAGACGGCACGTCGATCAGACACGCAGTCTAGAAGATATTCGCATTTAACCGAAATGGGCCCGACCCGTCAAGTCCAATGGGCTGGCGGGTCGGGTCGACCCGGTTTGGCGGGTCGGACCCAGCTGGGGGTCAGCCCGGCCTGGTGGGGCATGGCCCACACAGAGACCCGGCCTGGAGGGGCCGACCCGGTTAAGGGGTCGGCCCGACTCGATAGGGCGTGGCCCGCCCATGGACCCGGTCCGCGGTTGCGGGCCAGTTCGGTTCCCCCGGCGGCACCGCCCTCCTCGCTACCTGGCCCGCCAAAGCCGGCCTGTTTGTCTGGCATGAGCGGCCACCGGTTGCCGGCCGCGGTTCCTCCACAGTGCGTTTCCAGGAGGTGCCACAGTTCCTTCAGCCCAGCCGGCAAGCAGCTGTCCGTTTCGCCCGCCGAATCCACCTATAGAGCACGGGCCGCGGTCTTCCCGCAGCACAACACCAAGGAGGCGACCCGGTCCTCCAGCCGGGCCAGATTTAGTCGGTCGGTTCATCTAGCCCGGCTGGTCATGTGACCGGCTGGTTCTTCTTCGGCCGAGCGGCCCACAGTTGCGGGCTGCAGTCTTCCTCGACGCGGCCAGCGTGCGGCTGCCACTGCCTCCGGTCATCGACATCGTCGCCTTCCCCGTCCTATGGTTTTCCTCCGGCATGATGTGATGGATCATGCCCTCTTGACATCACCTCTATCTTCAAACAATCAATAAACCATTGGAGGGATGTCGGGTTGTGTTGGTTCGGCCCGCACCCTCC
The DNA here is from genome assembly GCA_963277665.1 of Viscum album. Classification (NCBI taxonomy): domain Eukaryota; kingdom Viridiplantae; phylum Streptophyta; class Magnoliopsida; order Santalales; family Viscaceae; genus Viscum; species Viscum album. The sequence goes on along the minus strand of OY728140.1, from coordinate 2,004,142,550 downwards.
GCGTTAAATGATAACAAATGCCACCATCGAACAAAGAAAACATCGAAGAATCGAGGATATAATTTTATTCATTCAAAATTAAACAAAAACCCAATACCTCAATTCAAGATATGTTGCACGTCGATGATCCACGGAAGACGGTGTCACCGAAGTCAGGCATCGCGGAAGACGAACGTCGATTCCGTTGACATCGGGGTGCGTCCGAAGAGGAAGCGTCGTTGGAGAAGTCCCTCACGTTCATCGTCAGAGATGATGAATTCTCTCAAATCCCCCCCACCAAAATAAAATGTCCAACCAAACTAGAAATAAAAACACACCACCTATATAAAAGGATGGAATATAGTTTTCAAAATTCAAACACTTAAATTAATTAATTAATTGTGGAGTTCAATTAATTAATTAAAAGTGTTGGCAAATATATTGGAGAGAGAGAAGGAGGTGGAGATTCTCAATTAAAGAGGGGAGGTGTCAAATTAATTAAGGGGAGTTAACGGGGAGTTTAAGGGGATGTTGAGGAATTAGGCTCGTGTGGGACCCACCCTTATTTATATCCTCCCAAGGGAGGTTATGTGGGGTGTGGGACCCACCTTTAACTCCTTTTTGGAGGAAATAACCACCACCCTAAATAAAACAATTTAACACATAATTTTATTTAGTTTAATTAAATTCCCAAAAATTAACTTTCAACCTGCATAAAACGCAACTACAGTAAAGGTCACCTTAAGCGAATATCTGTGATGCGAGTTCATTGGTGCCCTTAGATTTCAATTCCGAGCACCAGTTCAAAAGATAAAAAACCCTGCACGAACGTTTACTGAACGTACCTGAAAAAAACTTCAGAAATTGATTCCGAGAACACTGGGCGTTCGAATCAGGTGCCGTCAAAAACCGCGAACTCGTAAAATTCCAAAGTATTTTAAGGAAAAATATTCCATGAAATTTCTGTTTCCTTACAGATTATGTAACTTTTTATATGTGAGAAGGAGTGACATATGTGTAATAACACAAAACAATTAAATAATGTGAATTCACTCTCAAGAAATGTTCCACCAAAATTGATTAATGATGTTTTTTATAGATTATTATTTAATTTCATACCCATAACACAAAAAATAGAGATTTTTAAAAAAAATAATCCCTTTATCTTCATGGTTACCCGTTTCTAAAACATAAGTTTTTACCTCTGTAACTACTTTCTATAGAGTTCCTTTAACCTTTATGTATAGTAAATAAAATAAATAATTATTAGATATATTGGAAATAATTATTCTAAATATTATTCAAAATTTATCATATAATAATACATTGTGTGTGGAAAATCAATTTTATCACACACACCAATAAATCAAAAAACCATGTATTAACCACTACAGTGGAAACAATATATTTACTATTTAGGTGTAAATATAGTTATAATGAATGGAAAATTATCCCTTTAATCTACCATATTTGATATCATATAACATATACAAATATATTATCCAAATAAAAACATTTATGATTTTTTTAATTATTTGAAAAATATTATTTAATACAAAAGAACATTTATATCAATTTTGTCACTATTAATTTAATTTGATATTAAAAACTTTTGGAAAAAATATGGATGTATAATATATTATTTTCTAACCTTTATAAAATGCCATATTTTTTGAAAAAAAATATAGGATCACAACAATAATTATATTGATATTATGTTTGATATATTTCAAGTCATTAATTTTATATTTTTACTTATTGAATAAATACCATGTCTGCATTACATAACCATTTAAGATAATTATATAATTAATAAAAAATTTAAATAAAGTACTATCATGAAATTTGTTTAATTTTCCCAAAATAAACTTCAATATTTATTTAATGCATTATTTTCCTTATAATTGTTTTTTAAAACTAAGAGTCTGGCTTCATGTATTTTTCTTGAATTAAAAAATTATATTTGTATCATTTATTGAATAATATACCATGAAAAAATAAATATCTTACCCAAGGCAATATTAAAAAAAATAACTTCATAAAATAAGATTGGATATGAAAACTGGTGGCGTTATCACTCAGTTTTATGCTATGTTAACCAAATTTACCCTTTTACTGTGGTGATGAATTTTTACATCTTTATTATTACTTTTGAACAAAAATTAGATATAAATTATTAAATTATATAAAATATGTTAAATAGAGATTTTTTATCCATTTTATATAATTAAATCACTAATAATAGAATAAATAAATTTTATATAAATCTTACAATGTTGGATGAAAATCCAATTTTTAGGAAATGTATTTTTCAAGGAATAGATGATCTTATATTAACCCTATTATAGGATAATCATTATATAAATTCATATTAATATAAATTTATATATATTATAAACGCGTAATTAAAATATTTCATTATATAGGGTTATTTTATTTGATTAAAATCTTTAACCATTTTGAAATTAAAAAATGGTTTTCATGAAATGTAATTTATAAGAATAAATATAATCTTATACCAAAATCAAAAAACATTCAAACTGAATGAAATTAATTTAATTATTCTACATTAATAGTTTTAAATGTAAATTTGAGTCCAAATACAAAATATAATGTCTCTTTTAAATTAAAATATTTAATAAAAATAACGGACAATATTTCAACAATTAATAATATTCACTATTTTTCTAAAAAACGTTCATTTATGAAAAATCTAAAAATTTCACCCTAAGATAATATTGATATTTTATTTTCATAAATTTCATTTATTTTATAATATAATTTTTTAAATGTTCTTGAATATTAATATAATAGATTTTTAGAAAAATATATTAAAATTCTATTATGAAGAAAACATATTTTTATATAATTAAATAGCTTTACCAAAATTTGTTTGATTGCTTACTAAGAGTTTATAAATAAATGTATATTGTCTTGTACCATGATATATGTATCAAAAATTAGTAAATCTCATTTTTCTCTCCAATTTAATGGATATGTTATAATGGTTGTATTTTTATTATAATATTTTTGAATATTTATGCATAATGTTGTGTGTGTTATATTCTATTAAACGTAGTTTTCTTTTTAAAATATCATGATGTTACAAAATGTGATTGGTGATCAAAACTAGGTTCTTTTTTCGGTCATAGTGGTGATCCCTTAAATTTTTATACCTTCTTTAAAATATTTGTTATCTTTTCCTCATGTCATATGGGTGACCTGGTTGGTGAAATCATATTTTCATTATGTTTACATTTTAAGTATTTCCGAATAATAAAAAAATTCCAATTTCTTTAAGGATTTTATCATAATAATTTTTCAGCTAAAATTTTCCTAGGGGAGCCTATATGAAATGAAATATTTTATAAAACTAATTACAAAATTTTGTTTCATCACAACATCACTCATAAATAACATGAGATATGGTGCTCGCATTTTAAGTTAATAATTATTTTTATTTATAAATCTTATATTGTGGCTATAGAGCTTGGGTCATGGGGTTACTACCAATTTAATTACACAGTTCTTAGACCAAAGGGGTTATTCCAGGGGTTCATGTGGTTCCAATTACTTCAAATAAGATATGAAAATAGGATCCAAAAATTATAATCAAGATGTAAATGTCCCTAAAATATTGTTTTCATGGATTTTATTCATTGTTATGGGACTAAAGGGTGTGAAGATAGGGAATCATGTACGAGTTTCACAAAATGTATGTTATTTCAAGTGAACCTTTGTGAAACTGTGTTCAGTGAAAGGAAAAATAAAATTATATATTCCATACAATATTTTATGAATAATTAGAATTTTATAAAAATTAATTATTCAAATTAAATTGAAATATTACACAAACAGTGATATTCATTGATAAAAATTTGATGAAACATCCACTATTACAAAACCATGCATAGAAGGGTTTGGGTGAGAGAATTCATGAAGGATAACACTATGTGAGAAATGGGTTAAAATAATTCTTGAAACTCCATATAGTTTTACATATTTGGAATATTATGTATTAATGTCTACCAATCCTTATTGAAATAGTAATTTGAAGCAATATTTGTTGGTACCATGGTCATCAAAACATATTTATCATGACGGATTAATATCACTATAAATGTCTATGTATTGTGGTGATATATTACACAAAGTAATACCATATTCATGAATGTTTGAGTTTCAAGGTATCCTGAATACTATTAATTAAGTATTTTATTTTTCTGAAATTATATATTTCTTCTAGAATCCCAACTTCTATTAATTATAGGATGTTTCTCAAATGTTTTAGTTTTATAGGCATTCAATATTCTTAAATAATAAATTTTAATATTCTAAAATTATGCAAAATGTTCTATAATATCTAATTCCAAACTTTCTTATATGATTCATGAATGATTCTGTTTTTATACACAAAAACATGTGTTTTTGAAACATTTTAATTCATTATATTCTATACATTATTCGTGAATTAACCTTAATTTCAATTTTCAAAAATTTGAAACAAAATAAATATATCATTTCGTCCATAAGTCCCATTGGGATCTATGACCACTCAAATTTATTCTAGTGAAATAAAATACACCATTGTGTATGAATTATATGTTTTTTTTGTTCCTATAATTTTTTATTACTACAAAATTCCATCTTTAGAATGGGTCCAATAATGACCAGGAAGGTGAGGAAGAGTGAATTAGGAGGAAAGTGCTGAGAAATGTTCCCTGATATGAGGTCAATTTTATATACATCATGTTGACTAAAAAAATAATATATAATCTATTATCATAGTTGATTCATGGATTTTTTTTAAATAATATATGATATTTTAGTTGTACTATACTGTTATTTACAGGTGGATCTACTGGGTTATGAATGAGGGATCATTCACCTTTGGGTCTCATCGGATTCTTGAATCGAGACTGTGTGAATCTAAGGGTTTTGTATGCCTTATTGATGTCTTAGGTTCTTGGTGTCATAACACTTAAGGGTGTTCGACTTGAACTCAAACTAATGGGAAATATAAATTTGTAAATAGTAACCATGATAGTCCAAATCAATGAATAGTGTCAGGTGAAATGATGAAAACAAAATTCAATATTGGAAACATGGGTTCCATAACTAATATGTTGAACACGTACCCTATAGGACGTGCACCATAGAATTAAGAAGGCCAATTTTATCAATAAACCATCACAATAGGGGAGCCCATTCAGATATGATGGATGTGTATCCACCTTGTCATGTTACCCAATTAGAGGAGATACAATTTTGGCCATGCATCAACATTGTATGGGAAGGCCTATATAAATTTTAGATAGAATTAAATCCATAATGAGAGGAAAATATGACATTTGATTAAGGTTTAGGGTTCTAAATAAGATATTGAATACTAATAGGGATATATCAATAGGTATTGTGCATACTGAGGGTAGAGGTCCAAACCAACAAGAGGCGGTAATCTAGTGTGGTGATTCAAAATTATAGCATGGTGGAGGAAATTGGAAACATGATCAATAATGTTACAAGGAGGAGAAAAGTCGACTCTAAGGACAGATATATTAAGGATTTATAGACATGTATAAGGGGTGTGTTTATATCTTTAAAATGGACTAATATGGGTGCTACAATTTCTTTTCTTACAACTATAATAGTGATGGGTTGATATCTAGTTTTAGGTATCACAGACCATAGTTATTCTCAATTTTTATGTCCTTGAGTGCATGAAATGGGGGAACATTGGTTGATACCTCACTGTTATCCTTGTACACGAGGTTAAAACGAGGAAATATATGTCTAAATGTTTTGAGTACCCTACTGGGTACAATGAGAACAACTAGGTTCTTACTAGGGTACAGTTGTGAGCCCTGTTGGCAGTGTACATTTTTAATTTGTTCTATATCTTCTCTATGATACATAGGGTTTTCTTAGTGGGTGAAATAATTTTTTTATCTAGTTTCTCTTTTTAAATTTTTTACCTTGACCTGAATTTCTGCCTCTTTCCCTTGGTATTTTATAATCAATCATTCCATACACAAATTATCATGGGCAAGAATGTTGGGTATGAATTGTTTTAATAACATAAAAGGAATAGTTTTTGTGGGACTAATGTCATATATATATCCATTGGGGAAGGGAGTACCTAGTGTATGGTCATAATGCTTCAATCAGTACACCTAGTTTAAGGTTATAGAGCATAAACCATTGGGTTTCCACTAGTTTAATGACAAGGAGATTAGACATAAGTGTTTGTTCCATGGGGATTAATGGGTATTGAAGAAGTTAAAACCTATTGTGACAAGAGGACCAAAATGGACTCATGCCACAAAAATTTCCTCAAAATGAGTTCTATAAAGTTTTTGGTTATCATGGTTATATCAAATGGGGTTGGTTTGTGTGGAAAATGTAGGGGAAGAAAATAAAATAATTCGTATGATAACATGTGACATTATCAGAGTGAGGAGAATGGATAATGAGAATCCTCCCCTGTCACAAGGGAGCGAACAACAATAGTGACGCTAGATTGGGTTGAGAGTATCCCATCACTTCCAACATACTTATTTCACATTCACAAATACCTAGATGTGTATCACTATGGGTAATATTATTCTATCAAAACAAAGGATAGTGTAAAAGAAGTAAAATATGACTTGGGGGGTTTTTAACCACAAAATATGAGTGACCATTGGCTGTAAAAAAAATTCTACCCATTTTTTAAATAAATGTTATCCTACCATATTGTCCATGTGTGTAGATAAAAAAATAGGATAAATTACAAAACATGTTCGAAACATGAGTGTCATTTCTTGTCATATGAGATCCTTTATGGCATTAGCCCTAGGACAAGAAGAGTTCTAGTTTTTCTTAGAACCATGTTTGTTATAAGAGTGTAATTAGATTTAGTGGATGATGATGATATGAATAAAAGGATACTTGATGTATTTAGATAAGTTGGTGATGTTTTTTATGGATTTCAACACTCTAGTTTCCACTGCACAATGAATTTGATCACATTGAGGGGTAGGCACATAAAAAATTAAGAGTCAATCCCATTATCCGTGAGGGAAGTATTTAAATAGGTCAAAAACTAGTCAAGGTCCCATATGATAAATCTACGAGTCCATACTTCACACATGATATTGGGATTTAATCCATACATAGTTCTTTATTATTGTGAGGTATAAAAATAATAACAAATAATATTTTCCTTTCAAACAAGGGTAAAAATATCACAGAGGTTTAGGTTGTGAAATGTTGAAATATATCATATAGTTTAACATATTTGGCAGAGGATATAAGAAATTATATTTAATGTAATAAGGTGAGGGAATGGGATCAATATAGATTATGGTCACGTAGTTATGACCAATTTATCGGTGAGATAGTTTTTTATCCAGTAAAGAAAAACTAGGTAGTATATGAGGGCCATAGAGGATGAATTATTGTAAAAAAAGTCTCTCATGGGGGTATAATTTTTGGATGAGCCTCAAGTATGGGATATACGAAGTCATTTCATATCCCGTAAAATGAAATGATGATCAAATAACATGTATTTATATAACATGACAGGGTGGAAGACCAATCCCAAATGTTGAGAGCTTCTATCTCAGTTGAGGATATTGAGGTACCTCTATATCATAAATATTAATATAAGAAGATGTTGGATATGTAGTTTTTTTGTGTAGCTAGGTCTGGGACACCTACTTAATGTTCAAAGATATTGGACCATTAGGTTGATTTTTTCCCATTTATGGTCTTATAGCTAGGACCCAGACTCCTAGATTAGGGTAATGATCCTAGATATGGGTATTTCAATTAGTTAATGGTATGGGAGATTGAAACAAATATGGATTTCCTTGGAGGATTTTTTTGTAACTATGGAGTTAAAAACCAATTTTAAAAGAGGGACCAATAGGCCCTACACCACAAAAATGTCCCTGAAATTAAATGCACATAGTTTATCTCCATGATGCTTTGATGAAGGTGTTTATACTAATTTTTGGTCATTGAGCATAGACTAATGATGGATTCTACCATTATAAGGTCATTGATTTTGGAATGAAGAGTGATTTTTCTCTATATTATCTTTCAAGGGACAATGAAATCATAACCCTGCATAAACTATTGTCAAATGGGGTCCTTGAACCACATGAAACACAAGGGGTATGTTTCATATAGTCTCAGGTCATGATGTCTGGACTAGGTAAAACATACTATAGAAATGATTGTATAGATCCAAATAGTATAAAAATCCCATGAATGGATGTACAAGGAGTATTTCAAACAATAAAATTACTATTATGTGAGTCAGACATAGTTTTTTGTCATGATTTCTAGATCAATGGATCCATCATACATTAGGACATTCATGTGCCTCAACCATTAATGATAGTATCCTTCCATGACAATGATGCTAATATGATCCATGCTCAATGTATGAAGAATATAGTGAAAAGGTGTCACCCTTGTCACATATGTGTGTGTTACATGGGTAGAAGGAGTTAGTGTAAGAACCTAGATCTTCATTTCAGGTATAGATCATGTTTTTTAGTGTTTTTGAGAAAAGTGGAGATTTTGGAAAATTCATATGTACACTGCATGTATATATGAGTACATGCCATGTACCTAGTTGCCGAAGGTTGTAGTGTACTGGCCAGGTAACGGCTGAGTACATGGCCGTTTGAGGTGACCTAGAGACTGACAAAATCGGGGGCCGGCTAAGACATGTACATGGTGTATACATTTAATGAACACATGGTGTACTTTTCTTTTTATTTATTAAATCAGACCTTGGTTGCATCTAATTCCCATAATTTTCTTCTTCTAACCACGTCTCTTCTAGGAGTGACCGGGAGTGGTGAGTCTTCTCTAATCCTCTGATCTATCGTCTGTTCTATGAATCAAACAATGTTGGTTGTTTTTTGAATCCCTTAGGTGAGTTCTTCCTTCTTCAAGATCCTCCCATCCGGGTATCTCTTCTTTCCTGAGATATTAGAGGTTGATGATTTTTGACGTTTCTTTAGATCTACGACATTCTAGGTCAATTCAAAGGCTTAGATTCCAACATATCGACCGTGCAATGTCGATGTAGGAGGTTTGTGACTTCTTGTAGTTGTATTTGGATTATATGTGCAAAAATTATAGAATACCCTAGTTTAGGGAATTGTGTGTTTTATAGATTTTTCCATTTTTTGATGGATTCTATGTTTGGTTGATTGAAGAAGGGTTTAGATTTTGATTTGGGGTAATTACCTTGTTTATGGATATGTTTTCCCATGTTTGTTTGATATTGGTCTTTGGGTCTAGGACTGCCAATTATGCTATTTTGTTTCAATGCCTAGTACTATTAGGTTGGATTGGATATTTTATGACATTCTTGTGATATGTATATTAGATACTTATCCATGTAGTAGATGAGATTACTTTGGCTGCTGGATATCGTTTGTGCACAATTGTTTTACACAGGGTGTGAGAACCTAGTGTAGTTAGACCATATGGGTAATTGACATTGAGGGATTCCCCAGAGTGTTTGTTATAATTTTTACATTGGAAGACCATATGGGTGATGTATGGGGAGTGCTTCCTTAGAGTTTCTGTAGTATACCGTTACGAGACCACATGGAGAATGGACATTGAGTACTTCCTCAAAGAGTCTGTAGTTATCGTTAAAAGATTACAGGGGAAATCAACGGTGAGTGATTCCTTAGAGAGTATTTGTTTTTGTAAAACCAAAGGGGTTAAACTGTAATAAAATTCCCAGAGGGTTACTTTTTAATGATTGGTTGAATAATTAATAAATATAAATGAATGTAATTTTCAACTATAGTACTGTGTACATTTGAGAACTTCCTTGTTTATTACTTCATTTTTCATTTTTTCTGCTATATATATTAACTGATAGTGAGGAACATATATTTAGGTGGTTTCCTACTTGGACTCATCTCACACCTTGTTTGGGTGATGCTTTTGGGACCAAACAAATTATATTGTTGCCGGTATAGATAAGGTAAAACACCCTTATACTTCAGGTACTTCATGGTTTTGGATCTAGAGTGCATTGGACCATGATGAGGCTTGTGATGAACCTGGATGTTACTTATTGTCCTTGTATATTGGTTTAGTACTGTATATAAATAATTGTGACATGTTTGACTGTTTTCCTAGACATATGTGACATGAATTATTTATATACGTGATCAAGTTGTTTATTTACATTCAGATATCTGTTGTTTTCTTATTGTATGGTATTACTGCTTCCACTATTTTATATTATTTTTATTCCACTATATTACTCTTCAGATGAGGTAATAGGTTCCCCACTTTCACACCCAAGGACATCGATGCTAGTCAGAAGCCTCTGGAGTTCGTGGAAATGCGATTGAGGCCATGTGACCAACCGCGTTTGGGGAACCTTTGGGATACACCCAGAACCAGGACATTACAAAGTGGTATCAGATGAATTCTTTTCTTCATTGACATATTGTTTGAAGCCTATAGATATGGACAAGAAGTAACAAGTTGTTTGAAATAAGATTTTACGGGGAGTAGCAAACCCGTGTATAGGGAAAATCCAATATACATTGATTATTGCAATTGTTTTGTTTTTAAATTGTTACACTTGATTTGATTTCATCGAAGGGTGATTCACAAGTTTTTCATTTTTATTGATGACATTATTGAGGATCTATTTCTATTGCAATCTGATGAGATGAGTGTATGTCATCTCATGCATCATGTTGGTACTTGGTAGAGATCACATGTCATGCATTCATGTCATTCCATTTATGGTGCATTCCTGATTTCATGTTGTTTTGATACATGTTGTGCTAGGTATTCATGTTGTTGTGCTAGATACCATGATATAATACCTACTATTTGATATTGTATTGATAATATGTAATGTTTCTTTCAAATGGGAACCGAACATTTCCCTCAGAGGTGTTATGGGTCTCATTGATCATAATTTGGAGGATCATTTGATTGATTTCACTATTATACATTTTTATATACATGAATATGATGAAATGTTTTGATTTTCATGGATTATGGGCCCCACATATCATAATTTGGAACATTAGTGATTATTTCAGTGTTATTATGGGGTTCTAGAGTAGTTTTTGAGGCTTAATGTCTGGAAAAACCAAGAATACATGGTTTGTAATGATGAATACACTCCATGAATCCTTATGCTCGGGAAATAACAACTTTTCTTATGTACATGTCGTGTACTGTATGTATATTTCGTGTAGTCCTTAACCGTGTGACTGCCTATGTGGATAGAGACATGGGGTTGGGAAATGTTTGGTGGAAAACTCTGTGTACTTGGAGTACACACCTTATTTTAAGGACCATGTATCGAGCCGTGTGACTAACGACATGGGTGGTTAAAACCTAAGAGGTTTAAGTCGTATCTTGGGAAAACACACCATGTTGTAGACACAATGTATCCGATCATGCGACTAATGACACGGGTTGGTGAAATCAATCAACTACACGTTGTGTTTGGTATAAAAATGTCGTGTAGTATTGTTTTGAGAATTGTGTGGTTTAGTAGTATAGAGAAACTCAGATAGGGGGAAAGATTCAAGTAAAAATTGTCTCAAAGGAGAGCACATCATGTGTATGAGGTGTTACACAACGAGGGATGGATGAAGTACACACCAATGTAAAGGATTAAGGGAACACACCATGTAGGGTTCATACATGCCATATATCCATGTTTTAAAAAATATGAATGTTTTCCTTCTCCTATTCCTTTCTGTCACTTCTATATTTCAGTCCTTGATAATTTTGAACTATGGTGTGTGATTGACCTTCCAGATTTAGGCCATTAAGTCGTACTCTAGTTGTATGCCAGATATTTGGAAATGATCAGACACTAGACATGGTAGATTAGGGACTACTAGAAGATCCTCCCATTATGCATGTCTTAGCACCAGATGTCATTCTAGATAAATGTGTCGATGCATAGATCCATGACTGCTTCATGAGGTTTATGTAGACCTTCCAGGGAGAACCTCATCAGGACCTGTCTATGGAAGAGTTGACATGGTTTTTTCAATAGCACAATCCTCCCACTTTCTCAGGGGATAGAAGACCTTAGGATATAGAGTCATGGTTAGACCTCATGCAATCTATCATTGATCATCTAGAGACACCTCCAGAGAGGAGGGTGAATCTTTCTACATACATGCATTCAGATTCCACCAAGAGATGGTGGGATGTGATATCACAGCCGGGACCCCAATTAGTTGTAGCTTAGGATGAGTTCTAACAGGCCTTCTATCAATAATTTTACCAAGATACCTTTAGGTCCAATCGAGAATGATTGTTCATGAGTTTGTGGTAGGGTACTCTCTCAATCATTGAGTATTATTCTTTCTTCATAGAGCTGCAGTGCTTTACACCCATTATTGGGGGAGATGATTTATTTCTGGTGAAGAAGTTTGAGGATGGTCTTAGGCAAGCTATCTGATCTCAGGTGAACATCCTCAGGCTTAATTCTATAACATCTATAGTCAACTAGGCACTGATCACATAGCGCAACCTAAGGGATTTTGGAGCTGTGGGCCAAGGTGGATCATCATATGGTGTTGGAATTCCACTTTCTCATAGTAGAAAGCATCGTAGGAACTCTAATCCTAGATATCCGAGTAGGAGAGACACTCTTTCAGGTATCCTGGTGGTATGATACTAGTTCAGGAAGAGTAGGTATACGAGGCCATATTGCTCAAGAGACCCAGTTGAGTGCCAGTATTGTGACAAAATGTGTCATCTTCAGCGTTTCTGTTAATTTTTATCAGTAGAGGCTAGTGAGAGTGGTTCTTCTATGACTCCACATTCTGGAGTTGGACCACCAATTTCTCATTAGGTAGGTAACTGGAGTTCGTTCAGCCATTCAGGCTGAGGTGGAAGTTGTGTACATAGCGGTCAAACATAGGTTTTTTGACTTCCACATTGTGGATCAACTCAAGGATCATGGACATCATCACAGGGCTACATTGTAGGTCAGGATTTTACAATGGAGTGAACCCTATAAGAGAAGGATCCATGACCCTCTATAGTTAGAGGTAAAACTTTGGTAGCATCAGTTTTAGCTTCTTCTTTTTTTGACACATGGGATTCACTTAGTTTCTTATCTTTGTATATTGTGGAGAGCCTTGGGCTCTGTATATTTACCTCAAAAATATCATGATACTGGACACACCGTTGTAGACTAGAACAGCTAGTGTTCATCAGTGAAAGGAAATCCTTCTTGAGGTTGGTAGGTGTAACTTCTTATGAGCCCTTTTTGTCTTAGAGATGATGGGTTATGATTTCATTCTCAGAATGGGCTGATTATTTCCCTTCTAGGACATTATCAATTTTTTTCATCATATGGAATGTTTCAGGTCAACAGATCATGGATTGTTTCTACAAATGGGAGAATGGGATTTCCATAAGAGAAAATATCGACCTGAGTGTCATCGTTTGGGAGGAATTATAACCTAGATTTCAAGTTTTTATCTAGATTATTGGGGGGATTCACAGATAATCTTTCCTCCAGTGGTGGATCATTTTAGGTATTTCTTTCCAGATGACTTTTTAGGTTTTCCTCAAGAGCGACAGGTTGATTTCTCTATTTAGCTTGTTCAAGTAGCAACAATGGTGTCCATTACTCCTTATATGATGGAAAAAACAGAGTTAGAAAAGCTCATTAAGTAGTTAGGGGAGTTATAGGAAAAGGGTTTCATTCGACCCAATACTTCTCCTTGGAGATCACCTATCCTATTTTTGAAGAAGGCGGAATGTACACTCAGACTTTTTATGGATTATTGAATATTGAACCAGTTGATGATCAAGAACTGATGTCCCTTTTCAATGATTGATGACCTCTTTGATCAGATTTGAGGAGCCTTGGAGTTTTGATTGATTGACTTGAGATTTGGTTTCCATCAGATACATGTTAGACCCTCAGATATACCTCTTACATCCTTTCAGTGTAGGTATGGTCTATAAGATTATGTTTTTATGTCGTTCGGTCTCACGAACGCATCAGTAGTCTTTATGGAACTCATGCACCGAGTGTTCCATCCATAATAGGACTCCTTTGTAGTAGTTTTCATGGATAATATCTTGGTGTACTCTCACACTCGACAAGACCATGCTACCCATCTTATGATCATTTTGAGTAGACTAAGATATGATCATTTATATGCTAATCTCTCAAAATGCCACTTTAGATGGTCCATCTTAACTTCTTGGGTCATGTTATCTGAGAGACAAGAGTATCAGTAGACCTATAAAAAGTAGGATAAGTTGTTTCCTAGGATAATATAAAGAATGTATTTGAGGTATGATGTTTTATTGGGATTTATGGTTATTAGAGATGTATTATATAGGAATTTCCATGCATAGTAGCACCACTAACTAGCTTGACTATGAAGGGTGTGATGTAAATGTGGACAGATTCCTGCTATTCAGCATTTCAGGAGCTGAAAAGGGAGATTGAATTCAGCACCAATGCTAGTTTTTCTATAGCCTGAAAATAGTTATAATGTTTATAATGATGCATCAGGTATCGATCTGGGAGAAGTTCTTATGAAGGGTGGAAGGGGTCCTTGCATAAGGGTCTCCGTAGTTGAATCTACTTGAGAATAATTACCTAACACATGATATTGAGATAGCATCAGTTTTTCATTCCTTGAACTTTATGAGAAAAGACCTTCTGGGAGGGCATTTTGTGGTGTACACTAACCAAAATGTTTAAAGTATATATTTACCCAGTGTGACCTAAATTTGAGATAGCGAAGGTGGGTTGAGTACCTTAGGTACTCTAACTTTGAGCTTCCCTACACACATGGGAAAGGTAACTCAGTGGCTGATGTGTTGACCTCGAGGACTCAGATTCAGGAATTTCAGGAGGATAGTAGTGAGTGGAATCTAATGACTATGTTCTCCAAGATGCATTTGGAGGTGCACGATGGACAGGGGTAGATGTTTCTTTCTTCTATAGTTGTTATCGCTACTCTACTTCATCGAGTGCGAATGAGACAACTATCAAATTCTAAAGGACTACTTCTATGGGAGGGTGTGTTAGGAGAAAAACCTATTCTTGGATGGAACATAGGAAAGAATTAGTTCTTGCGTTTTAATTGACGTGTGTGGTTGTCAGCAGACATACATGTGGAGATTTTTTAGGATTTTCAGTTCTCGATTTGGGTAGTTCAACGTGGTTTAACCATGATGTGTAGAGATCTACACCGTAAGTATTGGTGTCCTGATATAAAGAGAGATATTGCTAGTTTTTGTGATGAGTTGTTCCACCTGTCAGCAGATAAAGGTAGAGCATCAGCAACGAGCATGGCTTTTTCAGTAGTTACCCATTCGTGAGTGGAAGTGGAATGATTTTGTGATGGAATTTATTATAGGTTTACAGAGATTTCCTCATGGGAATGATGTAGTTTGGGTTTTCATTGAAAGACTCAAGAAGGTTGCACACTTTTTACCGATCAAGGATACCTTCAATATCTATGAGCGTGGAAGGTTGTACGCCCGAGATTTTGTATGTTTACACGGTATTCCACACTCCACTATTTCAGATAGGGACTCCTATTTTACATCTCGTGTCTGGAAGGGACTAGAGTGATTTGGTAACCAAAGTAATTCTAAGTAAAACTTACCATCCCTGTAAAGATGGCCAGTCTGAGCATACAATTTAGGGGATGGAGGATATGCTTTGAGTATGAATCCTAGAATTTGGAGGTCCATTGGGAAATCACCTACCTTTGGATGATATTTCCTACAATAATAGTTTTTAGTTTAATATTCATATGGTACATTATGAGGATTTTTATGGTAGGCCATGATGATGACCCCTATACTGGATAAAAGCATTAGAGGTAGCTATGTTGGGACCTCATCTTGTTTATGAGACCATAGAAAAGGTGAAGTTGATTTTGAAGGGGATGGCTATGACATTTTCATGGCATAAGTCTTATGCTGATAGACAGAGATGACCTCTGGAGTTTAAGGTCGGAGATCAGGTTTTCCTATGTGTTACACTAAGTTTGAGACATAGTAGATTAGGAGAAAGGGAAAGCATTCACTATGATACGTCGGGTCATTTGAGTTTTCATAGAGAGTCGAGCCAGTTTCCTATTGATTTAAGTTACCTTAGAGGTATCAGAATATGCATGATGTCTTCCACATTTCTCAGTTATAGTGTTTCTTCTCAAAACCATCTCATGTTTTTCAACTAGATGAGGTTGAGATGGAGGTGGATGCATCGTTCAAGGAGAATCCTATTTGGATTGTTGATCACAACAAAAATGTTCTATGTAGCCTATCTATTACAATTTTATGGGTGTTGTGGCAGCACGAGCGAGTATAGGACGTGACTTTGGAGAGGGAGGAAAATGTGTGATCGTAGTGTCCAGAGTTGTTCAAGGATTCTTCTACTACGCCTCCTTGATAGGGAAATTCGAGGATGAATTTCGTTAAGGTGAATGTTTGTAAGAACCACAATCTTCACTTCTAGTATGGATCTTGTTTTTGGGTGTTATTGAGAAAAGGGGAGATTTTGGAAAATTCATAAGTACATGTCGTGTACTTAGGAGTACAAAATGTGTACCTGGTTTCCCCTGGTAGCTATGCACTTGTCGTGTAACGAGTGAGTACATGGTCTTGTGAGGTGAAATGAAGACCACCTAATGTATGTGATGATTAAGGAATGTACATGGAATGTACATTAAATGAACATGAAATGTACTTTTCTTTTTCATTTGTTAAATATGACTGGGGTCGCATCTAATTCCCATTATTTTATTCTTCTAACCCCGTCTCATCCAGGAGTGACTAGGAGTGAAGATTCTTCTCTGATCCTCTGATCTGTCATATGTTCTTCGAATCAAACACCATTTGTTGTGTTGGATTCCCCTCAGTGAGTAATTACTTCTTATAGATCCTACCCTCCCAATCTCCCTTCTTTCATGAGATATTCATGGTTGAGAATTTTTTGACGTTTATGATATCTATGATGTTCTAGGTTGATTAAAAGGTTGAGGTTCAACTATATCGATCATACAACATCGAGGTAGGTTATTTGTTACTTTATGTAGTATTCTTTTGATTATATGTGCAAAAATTGTTCAATACCCTATTTTAGGGTATTGTATGTTTTGGATATTTAACCCTATTTGATGCCTTCTATGTTTTATTTCTTGAGAAAGTGTTTTTATTATGATTTAGGTATATTACTTTGATTATGGATGTTCTTTCCCATGTTTGTTTGATATTTTCTGTTTGGTCTTGAACTTCCTGTTAGGCTATTATGTTACCATGCCTAGTACTATTTGGATATAGTTCATATTATATGACATGCTTTTGATATTTATTGTAGATATTTATCCTTGTAATAGATGAGATTACTTTGGCCACTGGATATCATTTGTGCACGATTGTATTACACGGGGTTGTGAGAACCTAGTGTAGGTAGTCCATAGGGGGAATTGATGTTGAGGGATTTACCATAGTGTTTGTTATGCTTTTTACATTGAGAGACAATAGGGGGGATGGACGGTGATTTCTCCCTCAGAGTGTCAGTAGTATACTTCTATGAGACCACAAGGGTAATGGACGTTGAGTGCTTCCTCATAGATTATGTAATTATCAATAAAAGGCCACATGGATAATTTATGGTGAGTTAATCCTCATAGATTCTTTGACTTCTTGAAACAAGAGGGGTTAGACTATGAGAAATTTTCCAGAGGATTGATTGGAAAGGATAGGATGAATAATTAATAAATGAATATGAATTTAGTTTATAACTGTAGGACTGTTTACTTTTGAGTCAATCCTTTTTTATTACATCATTTTTAATTTTTCCTATTATATAGATTCACTGAGAGTTAGGCAAAAATATTTTGGTGGTTTCTTACTGGGAATCGTCCCAAACCCTGTTTGGGTCATGCTTTTGGGCCAAAATAGATTATATTGTTGCAGGTATAAATAAGTGTAAGTGACCATCTACTTCATGTACATGATGGTTGTGGAGCTGGAGATAATTGGACCAAGATGAGGCTTGGAATGCTACTATAGATTACTTTTTTTCCTTGTATATTGGTTTAGTACTGTATTTCAATCATTGTGACATTATTGAATGCTTTCATAGACTTATGTGACATGCATAATTTATATATATTATATAGTTGTTTAATTACTTTTAGTCTTCCATTATTTTATTATTGGATGGTATTACTTCTTCCACTATTTTATATTATTGTTATTCCTCTATGTCACTCTTCCAATGAGGGAATTGTTTCCCCAATATTACACCCATGGACCTCGCTACTAGTAAATATCCTCTAGCGTTTTGGGAAATGTGTTTGAGGCCACGTTACCAACCTGGTACAGGGCATCTTTGGGTGACTCCCAGAACTGGTACATTACAATTAACATGGGTGGGTTTCAATGATAATTAATTTCCTACATTACGTGCTCAATTGCATGGATAGATAACACAAGATGTGTAAAAACTACGCTTAATAATGGGGGTGGTAATAAGTAATTCTTGAATTCCATGATTTGAATCATAAAATGAGTGAATCAATGGGAACAGAATGAATGATGTCCATGCTCAAATCACATTTTCCACTACCTCATTCATCAAGGGAAGAGACAAAAAATGAGGGATTTTCCATTAACCTTGTTCGAATAAAAAAGTCATTGTTTGATAGGGAAGATTCATTAAGACCTGAACACTAGGATTATAGGTGATCCAAAATTGATATGAAGCATTATTTTTAGGAAAAGTTATTCATACATGGAGGATGATGAGTATCAGAATTATGGAAATCTAAAACTATATAAATGAACACAAAATGATATTTGAGCAACATTCTAAACACTCTGAGAGACATCCCACCATGAATTCAATAATTCTTAGTAGTTGTATTGGGGAGATAGTATTTAACATCATCTTAATGGGAATACCTCTAAATGGGTTAGTATCTAATGACCCAAGATTCATGTACATGGAAATTACATTTTTTGGGAATACCTAGTACATTACACAAATATACCCCACCGACTATATGAGTTTAGTGTCTTTGGAAACATGGAACATAATCTTATAACTTGATGAAGGATCTTCAATATCTCCTATTAGGATCTTCCCATTTTGTTTTCCAACCTAAAACCTTTCTTTATATCATATAGAAAAGAAAACATAAAAAAGGTAACCTCAAATGAGTAGTAAGGGTAAACATGGATGACATAAAACAAACCATATACAAAATAATTTAAAAACATTAACATAATGCTTAAATATCAAATTCTTGAGTAATGAAATAAATCTTGGAAGCACATAATTCGTAGAACATAAAGGAACATTATCCATGATAAAATAGCATCATCATAAAATATCTAACTATGGAAAACCGATATGAAAATAATTTTATTTCCATAGTACCCACGGAATTGCTGCCAATACCATTATAGGTGAAAATGTCCAATACTAAACTGGGTTTAATTGTTGTTCCAGCCATGTATTATTGGACCAAATTTTCTTGACATTCTATCCCTATACAACTAAACCAGATTTGTATTTTGTTCCCATCATGTCTATATCAAGAGATATAAATCATTACCCAATAAATTGGATGGATATATAGGTACCACCCATCTCATAATGAAATCATTCTTACATGTTCTACAAAAAACCTAAATCATTTATCATATCATAACCTAACAAATAAAATGGGTTTCTTAAACATTATTCCATCATAACATAATCCATATAAAATTTCATTATATCATAAACATAATATAATATTAGTAATAAAATGGATAGAAACATAATACTATTTAAATATCATCATCTTTTATGGAAAATAATTTTTATTAAACACTCGAACTTAGTTCATGTGGAAAATATCATTTCTTCTTCAAAAATATTTCCTTTTCATAAAACACCATGAAATTTAAAATGAAAATAATTTCATTGAAATTATAATTTAACACTTGTAAGATAGTATTCATATAAATAATGTATTATTAAAGTTTAAAAATCCTATCATGACATATAAGTTCAAAAAACATTATTCTTTTACTTTTGGAAGAAAAGTCAAAAAGTGCCTCAAATTGAATAACGACAAAAGATTCACCTCATTACGTTTAATAAAAATTGACCAAATGGTAAAATTAAATTTATAAAATTTTATAAGAATAGAAAAAAAATTACATAATTAGGAAACATGGATACATATTATAAATGTACCCTGGTAATTTCTTATGTATAAACAATCTCAGATAAAATTGAGATTGAAAAATTATCCCATACCATAGGTCCAATTTACTTCATATGTATATAAAACTTTTGTAAAGTGGGTTTAAAAATAATATTAACTTATAAAATAACCATAATAATATTTATTATATCATATATGATTCATTTATGACTTTATATTACCCATTTATTTATTAATTACATGTTAATGAAACATTTTTTGGTAATAATCGGTTTATTTATCATACATATTTTGACATGTTATTCATGATCTTATTACTTAGATCATGATTTTATTAATTCAAGAATGTAAAAAATGATTTATATATCATAAATATTCAGTATAAATATATATATAATATATGTATATATCAAATGGAATACATAATTATGGAGACGGTAGGACGTACGTACGCATGAAAGCTGTTTTCGTTTCCTTATTAATTTGAATAAAAGTGTATAAATGAAATATATTTATATATACCTAAATCAAGTTGTATTTTAATTTCATATATATCATTTTTATTTATTATATATAAATTTTTAATAATTCTGGAAACGTTAACATGGAGAATTAATCTCATAGTGTCGTGGAGATTGTCTTCCATACGTACGCAGACATGGTGATATTGTTATTTGAAGGATTGATGAAAGGAGGAATTGTAACGCCCCGACCCCCGTTACCCAAATTCGGTACATTATTACAGGACATTGGCATGATACAAGAAATCATGTCCTAAAAACAGTTCAGTTTAGAATCCTTGGAAGCACTAGATACATTCATAGGTTTTACATTACCTTAAAAAATGAAAAAACTAAAACAACATTGTCTCCATAGACCATGCTCAAATCCCTTAGAATATCTCTATAGATCAGTCATAATTTACTTTATCACATCCTGGAAAAAATAAAACATGGATTGGGGTGAGCCTAGATGCTCAGTAAGGATAACAATATAGCAGAAACATTCATAAATAAGATTATACATTTTAAGGCAATGTATAAGACTAAAACATAGCCTTGTAAACATAAAATTCACAAAAATATGGAAAAGATAGATCAAATAATTTCATTTATTTATTCACATTGATATTTTACTAGTCGATTAATAACATGCAATATCAATATCCAATTTCATAAAAATTGAATGCATAATGCCAGACTTCATAACCACATAGTCAAGGCCTTGTTCCAAGACTAAAAATAAGATTTTGTCAAGGTATTTTGCCAAGACACTAGTTTTTCTCATTAGACCTACTGATGCATTTAGGATCTATAGCGGGCTCCACCTATCACTTACTAAGTCCAATGCATTCCTTATATGAAAATAATTACATATAACATAAACATTCGTATTAAAACTAGAATACAAAATGTCAAAAAGTTATTCATAAACCATGAATGGTATAAAAATAACACATCCATAATAAACCATATTACAAAACCTTCAATAAAATATGGAATATTTTATCAGGATAAAAAAACCTCAAACAACTGTAAAATCCATCAAAGGATGTTGACATATATGAAATCAAAACTATTTGAGAGAAATATACCTTTCTTTTTTTAATCATTTAATGTCACATAATTATAAAATAAATAATCTATTTTGAAAATATTCTTATAAGCTACTAAGTGAAGCTTCAAAGGTGTAATAATGGTAGAAAATAGTCTCACCCACTATATAAGTTAAAAAAGACAATCTTACATTAATTTTGTCAAAAAGGTCATAAAGTACCTTGTTTTAGAAAATAACGGAAAGATTCCTTTCAAAAAATATAAGGTCAAATTAGGGTATAAATGACATTATACCATTGTATAGTAAATAGTAAAAAAAATTGAAATACATTTTTAAGAAAACACGAATGTGGATGATAAATAGGTCCCAGTATATAATGATGTAAAAACCACCTCATATAATGAAGAGATTGTATAATTAACCCTTACCTTGTAATTTTCATTGGTCGAGGGTACATTAACCTCATGTATAATAGTTAAATCATTTTTATTAAATTATAAAAGGACCACATACATAAATATGAGATCACATATGATCTTCTAATATTGCTTTGTTAATAATATTTTATAATTATCATCATTTCGCGTGTTCACAGATTCGTTTTCCTTTATATGTTTTGTTACATAAGCCATGATTGATATGGATATGATGTATTTGATTCAAATCTAGAATGTTATTAAGTTCGTTCAACATTATTTTTAATCATCAAATAAAAATTAATCTTGAATGGTTCTGATGGAGAAATGAATCTCATCGCGTTCGTGAAGAGGGTAATCCATACATATGCATGAGCGACGATATCATTATTTTGGTATTAAAATCATATATAATTGGATTTTATATCATATATACAGAATAATTATCCTGTTATATTTATTATTCACATCATTTATACTCATTATTATACCCATCCAAATAATGAAGTGTTTGAATAACAAATTTCACCACGACGTGGAGATGGTAAGTCGTACGTACGCACATATGGTGACTTTTTCTTCATATGATGGATAGAATAATGAATATGGTTGTACCATTTTATTAATAACATAAAAGTTAATAGAAGATACTAGAGTTGTAATTTTAGAATGAGAAAAATAAATAAAGATGAAGTGGAAGAAGAAAAGAACATGAAAGAGGTGATGAAATATTTACCTCTACTATGGGTTTTTCGTGTTGATTGGATCAAAAGGGATCCTTAAGTTTTCATTCTGAACAAGTTAAGGCCTTTAAGATGAAGCATGGATAGTTTATAGAATATTTGGGCATGTATTAGCTGATACAAAAGGCTCTAAACATGTGAATTTGAGAGAAGGGTATGTCCACTTTTATAAGAGGGGTGAGGGGAACCTTAGGAAAAGAGTGAAATATTATTTATAATAAATTTATATTCGGTTTATAATGGGTCAAAAATAATTAATTTCGTGGATAAGGTGGGTATGGTTATAAATACTCTCATCCAATTTGTTTTTGATAGGTTTGGGTCACAATATTAACCTTATCATTTATATTTAACTCTCAGTTACGTAGTTTGACATTTACCATGTCTCTTTGTATTTTTATATTATTTTGTTAATAAACTTACTATAAACATCCAAGAGAACACCAAGTGGTTCATTATTGATATATATAACCTTATCTAAGTCCTTTTTCATAACCTTATATTTTTATAAATTTAATATCAATTAATAATATTTTATTTGTTTTAAAAACTTATTTATGTCAATTTTGACATTATTTAGTAATTTATTTTTGTTAAAGTCCTAACAATATTATTACATAGAAATAAATTAATTTAATAAATAATAAAATGTCATATTAACAAATAAAATTCTTTAATTTTCTCAAATGTTTCAAATTAAATTTATTTGTAAATTTATAATATCAATTATTTTAATCTTTCATTAATAAGGTAATTACTGTATCGTCATTGTGTCATAAATAAATTTAATTATTAAATGTCTAGAAATTATAAATAAAATACCATTATGTAGGAAATATTTTTATATTTCTAATGAATATTTATAGTCGAATTTATCTTTTGTATAACACTATATTAAAAATGTTTTAATTAATAAATGTTGAATTTAAAACTCTTAACTATTCTTTAAATAAAATAAAAATAAATATCCTAATCTAATCCAAGTGGACCAAAATGATAATATTTTATTCCTAAGGTTTTTTGTCAAATAAATCTTATACAGTAGAATTAGGACATGTGTTAGGGTAATAATAATATCATTTTTACCTTAAATTATCCATATTTAGATTTAACTCTGGTAAATAAAATTTAAAAGTTACTATTCACCAAAAAATATTTTTATCATATTGAAAAAAATTCTACATAACGATATGAACCATATCTCTCATATTTTTGACATAAAATTCACTGAATTGGGAAAATTATGTTTTATGCAAATTTGTAAATTCTCTTAGGAGGTGGGTAAAAGATGTTTAAAAGTTTAACAAAAACTTATATATCTAATTTTATTATAAAAATGACTACAATTAATTACATTGAACTAATATTGGTATTATGTATCTATTTAGACTTAAAATAAATTTAAATAAAATAAATATTTATTTAAATAAAAAGTCAGTTTTAAACAATAATGCAATGTTTTTCACTATTCATCAAAAATTGGAAGTTTTCAGAAAAATCCCAAAAAATCACCATAAAATAATTATGATATTCTGAATCCGAAAATGAAGTCCATTTTAAAAAATAAAATTTATTAAATTTCAAAAAGTGGCTATTACGATTCATAATGGCTAGTTTGATTGATTGTGGTGTGTTATAATCTCGAAGTTGCGTACAATGAATGATATTTCATTGTTCAAAGGGAAAAATACCGTGGAAGCTTGGGGTGTTAGATTCCTCCCTCATTCAAATAATTTCATCCTAAAAATTTCTAGAACACTACCACACAAAAAGATTTGGTTGGTTCTTCATCATAAGTTCCTTGGGTTCCCATGTTGCCTCTTCCATCTTATGTTTTCTCCATAGAACTTTTATCAGACAAGTCATCCAGTTTCTCAACACTTGTTCTCTTGTATCAACAATCTTGAGAGGATATTCACAATAAGATAGATTAGGTTCCAATTAAATTTACTCATATGTGAGTACATGCATTGTGTCAGAAATGTATTTTCTCAACAGTGATATGTGGAACACATCATGACCATTGGAGATAGCTGGAAGCATTTTCAAACGGTAATCTAAAGCCCTGATTTGTTCTATAATTTCAAAAGGTCTGATGTACCTGGGACTCAATTTACCCTTCTTACTGAATCGTATAACTCCCTTCCATGGTGATACCTTCAAGAAAACATAATCTCCTACTGGAAATTGCAAATCTTTCCTTTGGTTATCGAGATAGCACTTTTCCTTACATTGAAATTCATTGATGTGGGTTTGTATTACCGTCACATTTTCCATTATATCCTCAACAAGTTCTCGCCCTACGAGTTTCTTTCACCAACACCATCCCAATAAGTTGGTGTGCGACATCTATTTCCATATAACTCTTCATATGGTGCCATCAGAATACTTGAATGGAAGCTATTTTTATAGGTAAATTATACCAGGGCAAAATAATGATCTCACTTACCTTGAAAGCAATGTGAGAAAGATCTCAACATGTCTTCTAAGGTTGGAATAGTCCGTTATGATTTTCCATCAGTTTGAGGGTGGTAGGAAGTGCTAAAACGAAGTTCTTTATCCAGGGCTTTCGGAAGACTTTTCCAGAATCTTGATGTAAAACATGGATCACGGTCGAAAATAATTGATAGTGGTACACCATGAAGTCTTAAAACTTCATTAATATATAGTCTTTCTAAAATTTCATGTGGTAAATATTCTCTTATAGCAGGAAAATGTGATGATTTTGTAAGACGATGAATAAGAACCATATTGAATCATTCCTTTAAGGAGTCCTTGGTAGCCCCATGACAATGTTCATTGTAATATTTTTCCATTTTTACTCAGGTATGTGAAGAGTTTTCATGATTCCTACAGGATTTTGTCTTCTAGATTTCACATGCTGACAAAGCATACATCTTGATACAAAATCAGTAATTTTTGTCTTCATTTTGTCCCACCAAAAATTTTCTTTCAAATCTCTATACATCTTAGTGCTACAAGGGTGTATAGAGAAATTAGTGATATGGGCATCATCCAACAATTCCCTTTTAGATCAGGTATATCGGGAACACAATGTCTCTTACCAAATTTCAAAATTCCATACTCATATATAATGCCACTCAATCTTCCGTCATTCACAGCTTTAATCTTCTTTTGAAACTCCTCATCATCTGTTTGAGAACTCTTTATTCTTTCTAGAAATGATAGTTTGGCAACCACTTGAAAATGTAATGATGTTTAACCTTCCATGGTTATTACCATATTCATATTTACTAGATCCATGTATATATGATCATTTTCGACTATCATCTTGTTCAATGCTCCATGAACCTTTCTACTCAAAGCATCTTCCACCTTATTTACCTTCCCCGAGTTGTAGTTTATAGTGCAATAAAAATCCTTGAGTAGTTCAAGACATTACCTTCTCCACATTTTGAGTTTTTTTTTGAGAAAATATACTTAAACTCTTGTGATCAGTATAAATTTCACAGTTTTTACCATATAGGTAATGTCTCCATATATTCAGAGAAAATATTACAGCTACTAACTGAAGATCATGAGTGGGATAGTTTTTTTTATGAATTTTTAGTTGTCGTGATGCATATAAAATAACTCTATCATTCTGCATAAGGACACAACCAAGTCCTTTCATTGAATCATCACTATAAATAACAAACCAATCATTCCCTAATTGTAAAGTCAGGATATGGTCATTAACTAATCTTCTCTTCAGTTCTTCAAATCATTCTTCACACTCTTTTGTCCAAATAAATTTAACCCATTTACGTGTGGGCTTGGTTAATGGGTTAGCCCATCTGGAAAAATTCTCCATGAAATGCCAATAATAACCTACTAAACCAAAGAAAACTGTGTACCTCAGTTGTACTCATCAGTGCTGGCCATTCTTGGATTGCCTGGGTTTTTAAAGGATCAAAAGAGAATCCATCTTTAGAGACAATATGGCCAATAAAAGAAATCTCCTGAAGCCATAATTCTAAATTTCTTAATTTCCCATATAATTCATTTCTTCTAAGAGTCCTTAGGATAATGTGAAAGTGATTTTCATGATCTTCATAGATTTTAGAGTATAATAGGATATCCTCAATAAATTCCACTACAAAGTCATCAAGATATTCCTTGAAAACTCTATTCATTAGATCCATGAAAACACAGGGTGAATTAGTCATCCCAAAAGGCGTTACTGTAAACTCGTAATGCCTGGACCTAGTTCGAAATGATGTTTTCAGAATGTATTCTTTCTTCACAAAAAAATTATAATATCTATATTATAGTTCATTATTTGAAAAATATTGAGCTCCATGTTATTGGTCGAATAAATCATCAATGCGAGGTAAGAGATACTTATTCTTTATTGTTATAGCATTGATCTCCATGTATTCAATGCACAACCTCGTAGATCCATATTTCTTCTTAAAAAAACATGGGCTCCCCATGGAGAAACACTAGGGAGAATAAATCCCTTATTACTCAATTCCTCTAGTTGATTCTTTACTTCCACTTATTCCATAGTGTCCATTCTATATGGGGTCTTCGATATGGGCCTTGATCCATGAATTATGTCAATGGAAAACTCAATTTCTCATTCTGTAGTATGTCCAGGTAAATCCTATGGAAACACATAAACATATTCTTGAACAATAGGTACATACTATATTTTAACATTCCATTCCTTACCCATAGTTTTTTCATTATCTTCCTCCCCAATAATTGAATTTAGTTGAGCTACTAGAGGTGGATCTAGATTAGAATCAGATGATGATGTTTCTTATCTAATTATAAGGTAGTCTATATCATCGTCAAAAATTGTAACCTTGTTCTTCTTATATTAAATTTTCTAATCATGGTCTGAAATCCAATCCATGCCGATGATTATATAGAATTAAATCATGGGTATGATGATGAGATCAACATATAAATAATGTTTATATTCCTTAATCGGAACTAATTCAAAAAAATATGCTGAAATGATACTCCCCTTATGATTTTTTACTGACAACTTCCTTGTTAAATAAAATTGGAAACATATAATTTTCTTAGAAAACGGGGAAGATATAAAACAATGAAATCATCCAGAATCAAATAAAACATTTTCTAAAATTGAGGAAACCATTAAATTACCTACCACCACATCATTGGGAGCATCAACCTCAGCAGTAGTGACCGCATAATCTTGATCATGATCCCATGGTATTTTTTTATGTATGTTTTTTTGGTGCTTAGGCCATTATTTTTCATAATTACCCCTTTCACTAAAATTGTAGCATTCAACATTAAGAGCCTCTTTCTTCCCCTTGCTATAACGAGCTTGGTGTCCTTTTTCCCCAAACTTGTTAAAAACTCCCATTCATTTTAGGCAAGTATTGAGGTGTTTCTTCCCGCATTTCATGCGTGATGGATATTAAACATTTCCCTTCTTCCCCTTATTTCCATTTCCACAGTGTTCAGCAGATCTATTCTTCTCTTTCTTTACTTCAATGTCGTAAGACTTAGAGAATTAAATTTATATCTTGATATCACATGAAACAATATCTTCGTACGACGAGAAGGACTGTGAGACTAATGCTCGACGGAGAAATGGTTTTAACCCATAAAATAAACAATCAATATTACTCCTTGGGTTATGTATATAATCTGCAGCATGCCTTTCTAACCTTGTAATGTTGGCCTCATACTTTGTGACATTCTCATCCATTTTTTTCCTTAGACTCAGAAATTGTCTTTCCATATCCGATCAATGGCCACAAGAAAGTATTTTTCTATGAAAATATTTTTAAACAACCTACATACCATATTTGATACTTCATCATCTTCTTTTTTGTTTTGAATTAATGACCACCATAGATCTGCATCTCCTGTGAGGTAATAAACTTCCATGAGATCTTTTTCCCTTTTGCTACTCCCCAAATAATGAAATATTTTTTCTAAGGAACTTATCCATTTCTCGGCAACAAATGGATTTCTAGTCCCATTGGATTTTTTTGGTTGTTTCATCATGAAGAGGTCTAACATTGATCTTATGCGTTGTGGATCAGGGTGATCTATATGGGTAAGGATATTATTCATAACCTGAGTGAGTTGTCCCACTATGGTGATAAGATGATCAGCACCAGTTGCATTACCATCTCCACAATAATTATATTGAGTAGGAGGGAAATCCCTATATGGATTACATGCTTTGATATGGTTTCCATTCCTTCTACTAGGCGCAATTTCTAAACAATGGAATACACTAGATTAGTTTATCAATCACAATACATAATTTCAAACTTGTAAAATAGGTATCATAAATTGAACAGTTTATGGGTATAATCCCTAATCATACAAATTTTTTTTTGGAATTATATACTCATAAATCCTTTATAAAGGTTTTTTAATAAAATTAAAATTATCCTAAGCATATCCCCTAGGAGTTTCGTAACCTTGAGTACAGCAAGTCCCATTTTCGTGCACCAGTTCCCATTCGAGTCTAGCTCAAAGCGGTGTTTTTAGGTTTTACCCCTAGGTACATCTGTGCCAGATCCGGCTCTAACTGCTCATATCTAGACAGTGATGTATTACTCGAAAAACTGACAAAATCTCTACATTACCAAAATTCTAGGATATTCTTCTATATTAATCCTCAAATACTATCTAAGGTTAATGTTATGTAATCAGAGTTTATCTAAATCTAGTCTCCAAGGATTGTAATAAACATCCTTTGATACCAACTGGAATGCCCCAAACCTAGTTACCCAGAGTTAGTTCATTATTAAAAAACATTGGAATAATATAAGTAATCATGTCCTAAAACACTGATAAGTTTAGTATATTTGGAAGCACTAGATACAATAATACGCTTTACATTAAATTATAAAATGAAAAACTACAACAACATTGTATCCATAGACCACACTCAAATCCCATAGACTATCACTGTCGGTCAATCATAATATACTTCTTCGCATCCTGGGAAAAATAAAACATATAAAGGTGTGAGCTCAGATTCTTAGTAAGGATAACAATATAGCAGAAACATTCATAAATAATCTTAAACATTACAAGGAAATGTATTAGACTAAAACTTATGCCTTTTAACCATAAAATTCAGAAAAATATGGCAATGATAATTCAAATAATTCCATTTACTTATTCACATGGATGTTTTAATAGGCGAATAATCACATACATGATCAACAGCCAATTTTATAATGAAGGAATGCATAATGCCAGACTTCATAACAACATAGTTAAGGCCTTCTTCCAAGACTACAAATAAGATTTTGTCAAGGCCTTGTTCCAAGACACTAGTTTGTCTTGTGATACCTACCGATGCATCGAGGAGCTATAGTGGTCCCAACTCGTCACTTACTAATCCCAATGCATTCCTCATATGAAAATATTTACACATAACATAAACATTCGTATTAAAACTAGCATATGAAATGTCAATACTTTATCCATAAACCATGAATGGTATAAAAATAACACATCCATAGTCAAACATATCATAAAACCATGAATACAATATTGAAATAAAACCTTGAATACAATATTGAAGATTTGTATCATGATGAATAAACTTCAAAAAAGTGTAAAATCCATCCAATTATGTAGACATAGATGAAATCAAAACTATTTGAGAGAAATATCTATTTATTTATTTTTTAAATAATTTAAAGTCACATAATTATAAAAGAAGAAATTTATTTTGAAAATATTATTATAATAATGTAAGGGAAGCATCAATGGTGTAATAAGGGCATAAAATAGCCACACCCACTGTATAAGTTAAAAAAGACATTCTTAACTTAATTTTTTCGAAAAATTAAGTACCTTGTTCGGAAAACAACGAAAAGATTCCTTTAGAAATTATAATGTCAAATAAGGGTATAATTGACGTTAACACATTTTATATTAAATAGTAAAAAATATTCTAACTTAATTTTTAAGAAAACACGGATTTGGTTGATAAATAGTTCCCAGTAGATAATGACGTAAAAACAACCACGGATAATGAAAAGATTGTAGAATAAACCATTACCTTGTACTTTTTCTTGGACCAGGGTACGTTAACCTCCTACATAATAGTTAAATAATTTTTATTAAATTATTCAAGAACCATATACATAAATATTATATCATATATGATCTTCTAATATTTCATTGTTTATAATATTTTAGTATTATCGTCGTTTCTTTTGTTAACTGATTCATTTTCCTTCATTTGTTTTGTTACATAAGTTGTTTTTTTATGGACACGATGTATTTGATTAATATAAAGAATGATATTATGTTATTTAAACATTATTTTTAATCATCAAATGAAAATTATTCTTGAATGGTTATGATGGGGAATTGAATCTCATCGTGTTCGTGGAGACGATAATCCGTACATATGCACGAATGATAATATCATTTTTTTGATATTAAAATCATATATAATTGAATGGTATATCATATATACAGAATCATTATAATGTTATATTTATTATTTAAATCCTATATACTCATTATTTTACCAATCCAAATAATGAAGTGTTTGAATAACAAACATCACCACGACGTGGAGACGGTAAGCCATACGTACACACGTATGGTGACTTTTTCATCATATGATGGATAGAATAATGAATATGGTTGTACCATTTCTATAATAATATTACGGTATATAGAATATACTGGATTGATTATTTTATAGTGAAAACAATAAAGAAAGTGGAAGTGGAAGAAGAAAATAACTTGAAAGAGGTGATGAAATATTTACCTAATCTTCGGGTTCATTATTTTGATTTGATCAAAAGGGCTCCATAGGGTGGATTTATGACCAATGTAAGGCATATATGATTAAGGGAGGGTAGTTGAGAGGATATTTGGGAAGGGGTTGGCCAATCCTAAAGGATTTAAGGTGTGAATTCGAAAGAAGGGGAAGTGCCCTTTTATAAGAGGGGTGAGGGGAACCTTAGGAAAAGATTGAAATATTATTTTACAAAAAATACATATTCGGTTTATAATGGCTCCAAAATGATTTAGTTCTAGGATAAGGTGGTGATGGGTCGAAATCCTCTCAACCAATAGGTTTTAGAAAGGTTTAGGTCACCATTCTATCCATATCATTTATATTTAACTCTCAGTTAAATAGTTAGACATTTACCATGTCTATTTGTATTTTTATATTATATGGTTAAGAAACTTACTATAAACATCAAAGATAACCCCAAGTGGTACATTATTTATATATATATCCTTATATTGGTCCTTTGGGTGATTCTTATATTTTTTAGGAATATAATATCTATCAATAATATAGTATTTTTTTATAAAAAACTCATTTATGTCAATTTTGATACTATTTCGTAATTGATTTTTTTTTAAGTACTAACAACTTTATTGCTTAGAAATAAATTCATTTAATCTATACTAACATGTCATATTAACCAATAATATTCTTGGAATTCATCAAAAGTCTCAAATTATATTTATTTGGATATTTATAATATCAATTATTTTAATCCTTCATTAATAATGTAATTATTGTATCATCATTTTGTCATAAATAAATTTAATTATTCAATGTCTAAAAATTAAGAATAAAATAATTTTATGTAGGAAAATTTTTTATCTTTTTAATTAATATTTATAGTAGAATTTATATAATTTATAACCCTATATTAATAAAATTTTAATTATTAAGCATTGAATTTAAAACTTTTAACTCTTCGTTAAATAAAATAGTATTAAATGTCCGAATCTAATCCTAGTAGACCAAAAGGATCATATTTATTCCTAAGGTTTTTTTGGTCAAATTACACTTATACAATAAAAATAGGACATGTGTTATGGTAATAATAATATCATTTTTACCTTTAATTACCCTATTTACATTTAACCGTGGTAAATAAAAGTTAAAAGTTACTATTCACCAAAAATTATTTTCATCTTATTGAACAACATTTTACTTACTGGTATCAACCATGTCTCTCAGATTTTTGAAATTCAAATCATAGAACCGGTAAAATTATGTTTTAGCCAAATTTTTAAAAGCTTCTAGGAGGTGGGTAAAAGACGGTAAAAAGTTCAACAAAATTTTATACATCTAATTTTATTATAAATATTACACCAATAAATTACATTGAATTAATATTGGTATTTTGTATCTATTTTCACTTAAAATAAATTTAAATAAAATAAATATTTATTTAAATAAAAAATTCTGTTTTAAACAATAACCTAGTGTTTTCACTATTCATCAAAAATTGAACGTTTTTAGAAAAAATCAAAAAAAATCACGCTAATATAATTTCGATATTCGAAATCCAAAAATGAAGTCCACTATGAAAAATAAAATTTATAAAATTTCAAAATGTGGGTATGATTTTCATAACGGCTAGATTGATTGGTCGTGGTGTGTTAGAATCACGAAGTTGCGTACAATGCAAGCAATCACATTATTCAAAGGGAAACATACTGTGGATGCTTGGGGTGTTACAGGATAAGGTTTTACCATATTTATAATCAAATCTAGGAAGATATAATATATTGTATTTATTACTTTAGTATGAAAACAACATAAGAAGAGTGTAAGGACCCAGATTTTCCATGTAATTTTTTAAATTATATGATAATTATATGAGTCCTCAAAAATTAACGGCGCGTGATTCCGAGGCCTGGTGTGCCCGAAATTAATTTCTGAACTTTTTTTCGGGTACATTTAGTAAACGTGCGATCGGGTTATTGTAACTATTGAACCAATGCTTGGAATTTAAATCTGAGGACACTGTTGAACTCGCAGTTCCGGTATTCACTCAAGAAGACCTTCACTTCGACTGCAGTAGGTCTATGGTGGAAGTTAGTTTTGGTTCTTTTCGTGGGAGAAAATAAAATAAAGTATCTTTAATTTATTTATGGAATTCAATCCTCCCAATTTTAATTAAATGGTGTGGACCAAAAGAGAATGAAACCTCCCATTGCTTTCACAATGGTGGGGACCACCGGAATCCCTCTTAATGTGGAGTTAACCCATGGACTTCCTCCGCATTAATTTTTTTAACATCAATAATTAATGGCCAACTATAATTAAATTAATATAAGAAAATTTAATAAGATGGTAATTATTTTGTGGGGTTGGGTGGAAATCATAGGAAAATGGAGATTGGGGAGAGCCTTGGATTACGGGGAAGAACTCTTCACCTTTTATGAACATTTATCCGACAAAGAACTTTGTCGAAGGATCTCCAACGAAGAACATCTCCAACAACGAACGAACCAACGATCGAGGAAACGCTGATGTCACCAACTTCATCTTTTCCTCTCCTCACCAACGTCAACGAACAATCATGGCAGGGGGGTGTTTTTTTTAATCTTTGTTAATTTCTTTTACTATTGAATCTATCCCCATGAGCCGCTTGCTACTGCTCTAACATGGATGGTGCAAGGTAAACAAACATGGCCCGACCACTCTACAAACTTTGTGGTTTTTGAGGAATTCTTTGTGATATAGGAGGACAATGACCGGTGTCGGCGACTGGTGCCAGTAGGGCTCAGGAGCGGCGGCTGGCACACCAGCCACTCACGGAGATGGCAGCAGCCCAATCGTGCTACCGGTGTAGGGCTACAGCCCATCGGCCACAGCAGAGCAGAGGTGGTAGCCGGTGTGCTGTCGGCCACGCGAAGGGGATTCGTCGGTGCACATCTATGCCTCCAGCATGCAGGAACCACGACACAAGGCTGTGGTGGTGAAGGATGGTGGACGGCTCGCTACCGGCTACTGGTGGTGGCAAGGCGTGTGATTGTGCCGCGGAGGACGGTTGTGCAATTTGCCAATATGGGATCTGAGTAGGTCGGGTCACACTGGCGGGCTAGACCCAACAGGCCGGGTCGACTCGACCTGGATCGATCCGACTAGGTCGGACCTTACCCGGACCAACTTCGACCCCCTTTCCACTCTTTCGCCTATAACATGAGCTATGGGCATCTGTTTGATGAATCTTCTGCGGTTCTAGAAATCATGGATTGAGATGGTCCTTTTGATATAGTCCACTTGAGTTTCGGATAAGGTTGGCGTATGTCCTGGTTGGATCAACCCTGAATCCAACCGGGCCCTCAGAGCGGAAATGCTAATAACATACAGACAGGGAATCCGATTGATGCCCTGTCTGTTGTGTTGAGACCCCTTTTATGTGGTAATACATTGGGATACATTTTCATTGGACTTCAGGGCAGTTTTAGTGTCAACCCATGGCTTGAAGAGAGGACCCTCCCTGAATCAAGGGAGCTTAGTGTGGGAACCCTATAGATGGAGGTAACATGAGAAAGGGATCATATGTGGGTCTATTCTTTAGGATCCTACGTGGGTATGGGTTTGAGAGTCCCCTATTTATCTGCTCTAGGAAATTCAACTAGGAGTACTCTAGGATCCTACGTGAGTCTTCTATACTAGGATCCCACATGGGTCTGATGAATTAGTATCCTACGTGGGTCTAATGATTTCGGATCCTACGTGGGTCATCCTCTTAACAGAGTAAAATGATTCAGTAGTTACATCTACTCATCTTTACTACTGTACCTATACCTGGTCTGAGATGAGTCTTTAACATTGTGATATCATCTGTGTGGCATACTTATGGGGTGCATACTTCCATGGTGATACCTTAGTGGTATTCATCTGTGTGTCATTACCTTTTTGGTATTATTTCCTTCATGGCATAGTCAAGCTTTGGGATTTTGAGTCGGGCCTTGTGTTTCCTCATGTTTGAGATGCGTTTACACAAAAACATAGTTATACATATGGTCATATACCTAAGTATTGTTGTGAGATGTTTTAATTCATTATGGATTATCCTTTTTTTGATTTTTTGAGACCTTGGAGGGTCTCGGGGTCCCTAATGAGAATCGTTATACACACCCATGCACAGGCTATGCCCGCACATTGTTGTGTTTGGTGCAGGAGACAGACAACACTGACTGAGGACGGGGGTACCAGGACTAGAGATAGCTCAGAGGTGGTAATTAGACACGGAATACCGCAGAGACGATCATTCGAGAGCTGTAACTACCCTTATGGTAGGGTCTTTGGTAAGTGTTCACAGGAGCTATTTACAGTTTTACTTGTACTATTAAGTTTTCCTTGTAATTTATAGTTGGTATTGTATTTTGGCCCATTTTTTTTACTGTACACACTCTTTTTACTATACAGTTTTCTTATGTTCATATATTATTGTGTGCATGGTTTGTGTGAGTTTATAGGTTATAAAGGTAATGCCTTCTCATTTTAGGGAATACGCCTTTCGGTTCTAGTTGCCAACCCCTGGCCTAAGGAAGGAGGGATAAACGTAGTCACGGTACATGCCCTAGGGGAAGGGTCATGAAAAATTGGTATCAGAGTATTCGGTTCACCATAGAACATTGGACTCTGATCTTTTAACGGAAATAGAGTTAGGTGTTATGAGTGTAGTTTTCTGTTTATGGAATCCATTGTTGGTGCGGCAGCTGACGTATCTATACACCAGGACCCTGACCTTTTTATCTCTGACTCAGTGAAAGGAAACACTGATTGCGTGTGTGTTTTGAATATTGTTAATTGTGATCTCTTTAAGTCAGCTCACTATGTATAGCATATTAAACGTGGCGCACCTGTTTCTTTTCATGATCCCTCTACGTAGAAAACCATATATGGTACCAGGAATAGTACGAGATGATAGCCCATCGAGAGATGAGGCCTTGATGTAGGGCCCTTTATCAGTAGAGGCACCAGTGGAGGCACCAATGGAACCATTACCCATTGGGACATCGATGCCACCAGCCCCAGCATTAAAGGGTGCATGCCACTTGAGTGTATTACATGAGTTCCAGCACCAGAGGCCACCCAAGTTCAGGGGTTAGATAGACCCACAGGTGGAAGAGGATTGGATGGCGGTTGTGCTGAGAGTCTTCTGACTGGTAGGGATACAAGCATATCTCATGGTGATCTATGCCACCAATCTTATACAAGAAGAAGTAGGAGATGGTGGGGCATGGTGCTCTAGGTTCATGATGAGGTGAAACTTCTCTATGAAGACTTTGAGAACCTGTTTCAGGTAGAGTTTTTCCCAGCGACCCTTTGCGAAGTGTGTATACAGGAGCCTCTTCATCTGCAGCAGGGTAGCATGACTATGGCTCAGTACTCAGTGAGTTCCACTGACCTATCACCCTACTCCACTAATATTGTGTGAGGCTCATTCTTTAGTGCTCGGAATTTTGATCAGGGAATCATGCGGGATATAAGGGCATCAATAATTTATCTCAGCATCTCGATGCATGTGGGGGTGATAGAGTGATCCCTCTTAGTGGAGAGTTTTCTTGCTGAGCAGTCGCCAGTAGAGAGACCCACCAGATGGTGTCACGTAGCAGAGTCTTCTGCAGTTGGAAGTAGACAGATGTCACAGAGGTCCAAGAGGACTACACCTGCAGGTGGATGACCGCATGATTCAGGGTCGGTTGTGCGGGGCGTTAGAGACAGAGCCAGTCATGCGAGGAGCATACAATGTTACACATGTGTCATGTAGGGTCAAATGGTTTGTGACTTCCTAACGTGCCATACAGATTATCAGAAGACGGTATAAGGACCTCCCAGGAAGAGACAAAGGTTCGCCCAAGGAGGTACGCAGGGATATGGAAAACGTGGTAGAGGAGCTGGTCGTGCAGCTGGCAGTGGGTGACTATTTGAGATGTTACCACCACCACCACCAGGTGGTCCACCTCGACCACAGGGGGCAGGTGGACAGGGGCAACCATAGCTCCTGGAAGTTGAGTCCTATAACCATGGCGCTCAAGAGATGATATTAAGTACGATATTTTCCTACTCTACCTTAGTTGGAGTACTTATAAACACAGGTTCCAGTCAGTGATTTATTTCCATGACCCTCATTCGGAGCTCAGATATTCCGATAGAGCTATTGGCTTGATCCATAAAGCTAGAGACTCCTACGGGAGAAGATTTTATGATTACCCACTGGTGCCGGCAGTGTGATCTTACTCTAGGAGGTGAGAGCTTTGGATGGGATCTCCTAGTAGCGGCGTTGAGGTCTGAGGTTGTCATCTTGGTTATGGACCAATTATCTATGGTCCATGCTCAGATGGAATGTATTAGGCACAAAGTGTGGTGTGTCCGCACGGATGGGACCAAGATTACCTTCACCGTCAAGAAGGGAGCCTTTGTAGCACATGATAGACTTACCCAGAAGAGAGTACAACCGATCACTCATCAGATGGCTAGCCTTACCCTCAAATCCATTAATGTGGAGAGTCTAAGCTATCCTCTAGTGGTGGACCAGTATGAATATATCTTCCCTGATGATGTTTCGGGTCTACCTCCTCATATGGAAGTGGACTTTTACATTGACTTGTACCTTGGGATGGAACATATATCTACACCAGCATATCGGATGGCTCATGTTGAGCTTTTTATGTTGTGGGTATAGCTGGAGGACTTATAGGGGATGGGGTTCATCTACAGCCCTGATTTTGTTCTCCAAGATGCCGAATGGGATCTTGAGACTTTGTGTTGACTATTGGAGCCTGAACCAGGTGACCATGAAAAATAAGTACCCACTCCCGAGGATTGAAGACCTATCTGACCAACTGAAGGGAGCATGGTGGTTCTCGAAGATAAACCTCAGACCAAGCTATAACCAGCTCAGAGAACGTGACAAGGATGTGCAGGAATATGGCTTTCAGATTTCAGTACGACAATTATGAGTTTTTTTCATGTTGTTTAGTGTAACCTAAACATTAGTAGTGTTCATGGGACTCATGAATAGGATCTTTCATCCATACCTTGATCGCTTTGTAGTAGTCTTCATCGAAGACATTCTGATCTATTTAGCTACTGAGGAGGAGCATTCTTATCATTTGCAGATATTCCTAGACACATTCCGATATCACCAACTTTATGTTAATCTCTCGATGTTCCAGTTCCGGATCCGATAGGTTCACATTCTAGGACATTCCATCTCGGAGGCTGGAGTTGCGGTGGATCCAGCAATGATTGGGGAGATACTTTCTTGGGACCCACCCAGGAGTGTGACGAATGTATGGAGTTTCCTGGTTTTGGCCAGATACTACCAGATATTTGTTCCAGGTTTCCCTAGAGTTGAAGCACCATTATCATCTTTTGCAAAGAAGGGGAAACCCTTCGTGTGGTTAGAGAGATTCCAGTGGAGTTTTAAGGAGCTGAGGCAGAGGTCGACTAATTCCCCCATCTTAAGGCTTCCGGAGGAGGTCGTTGGGTATATAGTCTACTGTGACACATCAGGGACTGGGCTCGGATGTGTCCTAATGTAGGAGCGAGTAGTTATGGTGTATGATTCTCAACATTTGAGACAAAATGAGAAGAACTATGATACCCATGACCTGGAGTTAGCAGTTGTGGTCTTCTCCCTGAAGATGTGGAAAAATTATTTGATGGGAAATAATTTTACAATCTACTCATATCCCAAGATTCTCAAGTATATCTTCTCGCAGAAGGACTTGAACTTGAGACATCAGTGTTTTCTTGAGTTTCTCTAGGACTATGACTTCGATATAGTCTATACACTTGGTAAGGGGAACATTGTAGAAGATTAAATCAGTAGGAGATCTGGTATACAGCTACTAGGTTAGGCGACAGAGCATTTGGACGCTTTACAAATATCCATTGTGTAACGAGATGAAGTAGTTTTTCATTAGTATATTATAGTCACTCCCCCCCCCTTCATCAGTAATTCAGGGAGGCACAACATGGGGAAAATGACTGTGAGTCTCGATGTGCTCTGATATCCACATGACATGCACCTGATTTATTTTCTGATAGTGGGGAGCACGTCATCCTCTTCAGAGCGCATACCATTGTACCAATGTCGCTTCGGGAGGAAGTGTTGAGGGAGTTCTATACGTCACCTCTAGAGGTATATCCTGGAGTGTTGAAGATGTACCAGGACCATCGATGACAGAAAAAGTGGTCAGGAATGAAGAAAGCAGCAGCAGAGTTTGTGTCTCGGTGCCTCACTTGTCAGCATGTGAAGGAAGAGCATTAGGTACCAGCAGGCTTAGTTCATCCTTTAGAGGTCCCAGAGTAGTAGTGGGACAGGATATACATGGACTTCATGATAGGACTTCCACATACATCCAGTGGTCATGATTCTATCTCGGTGATCGTCGACCGACTCACCAAGTCGGCCCACTTCCTTCCGATTAGAGAGAAGGGTTCAGTAGAGAGTTTGGGATGCCTATATGTGCAAGAGATTATGCGACTACATGGAGTTATTTCAACGATTATCTCCAATTATGATGCATGTTTCACTTCCCATCTATGTAAGGGGTTGCATGAGGCTTTCGGGAAAGATCTTCATTTGAGAACCACCTTCCATCCTTAGACGGATGGCCAGACTGAGCGGACCATTCAGACCCTCGAGGACATGATTTGTGCTTGTGTCCTAGACTTCGGTCGCAGTTGGGAGTATCAATTTCCCTTGGTGGAGTTTTCATACAACAACGACTGTCACTCCATGTAACAACCCAAGATTTTATGAGAATTAGTCATTTTAATTTCCTTGATGTCTTGTGTTGTATGCTAAACAAAGATTATCTTGCGTTATACACAACGTCGTATTAGCTTGCAGTATACGCAACACTATTCTTGGATTGTGTTACAGACAATTTCAAGTTTGTTTGATAATATTCATTCTACGAAACATTGAGTGTATATATATATATATATTCAATATATAAATGAAATATTGTTGGATTCTATTATAAAAAAAACGAAGGAGTCTTTCCCAACACGCAACCCTGACATGGCTTGCATTACATGCAATCACGACCTTTCTTGATAGCGTATGTAGTACGCAATACCGAGTTTCACCAAACAATGATATATTATAATAATAATATAAACTACCCGTTATGAATAGTATTAACTAGATTTTGAATTTTATAACATTATAATTCATCTTACACATGTTCTAGAACATGGTATGAAAATAAAATAAATGTTTCGGGTAAAATAAGTATTTTTCAAAAAATGAAGTTTTGTCGCCTTTTGATGGCGCGCCCACCTTAAACCTTGTTTTTGACATTTCTATAAGTTCAATTTGAAAAAATAAAATTCCTCTTTGGAATCAGGAGATAAAAATTTACTTTCGATAAATATTTCATATTATTTAGATAACTTTCATATTTTAAAGAATAGTAAAAACATGTTATATTTTAATTAAAAATAATTTTTTCATCGCAATAATTTATATGGTAAGATTATCTTTTTAATTGGTTTTAAAGTGCAATTAGAATATATTTTTACCATTTAATCCAAAGTTGTTCATTGGAATTAATTTCACTTTTATATTGGATATAAACAAGTATCAATCTTTTGATAGATTTTGTTTCTTAAAAACAATCTATTTGTTTTGATAACGGGAATTAATTTTAAAATTTATTAATGTAACTTCTATGTTTTGAATTTAGAAAAATATACATCAATTTTGAATTCAGAATATCAAATAATTTTTAGGCTTAAGTTTTTGGTATTTTTCTGAAAACATCAATTTACAATGAATAGTGAAACCGGTTAGTGGTAGTTAATAACTGACTTTGTCATTTAAATGAAATTTTACCACTTTAATGATTTTTATTTTGAAAATATGAGAGACACGGTTAATATCAAGGACTAAAATGTAGTTCAATGAGGTGAAAATAATTTTTGGTGAATAGTAAGTTTAACTTTTATTTACCACGGTTAAAAGTAAATAGGGTAATTAATGGTAAAAATGATATTATTATTACCCTAACACATGTCATAATTATATTGGATAAGTTTAATTTGACCAAAAACAACCTTAGGAATAAAATATGATCATTTAGGTCCACTTGGATTAAATTAGGACATTTATTATTAATTTATTTAGAGAAGGGTTAAAATGGTTAAAATCAAAGTTTAATAACTAAAACATTTTTAATATAGGGTAATACATAAGATAAATTCAACTATAAATATTCATTAGAAATATACAAAGATTTCCTAAAAAATTGTATCTTATTTATAATTTTTTAGACATTAAATAATTTAATTTATTTATGACAAAAATATGATGCATTTATTATCTTATTAATGAAATATTAACATAATTCATGTTATAAATACCCAAATAAATGTAATTTGAGACTTTTTATGAATTAAAATAAATTTATAGGTTAATATGACATGTTAGTATTTATTGAATTATATTTTTTAGAACTAATCATGCTGTTATGATTTTCACAAAAATCCATTACCAAATAGTGTCAAAATTGACATAAGATAGTTTTTAAAAAAATATTATATTATTAATGGTTATTATATTCCTAGAAACCTAATGTTTGTCCAAGATACTTATATCATGATTGTTTTATCATTAATGGACCACTTGGGGGTCGCTTGTATGTATATGGTAAGTTTACTTACTATATAATATAAAAATACAAAGTGGCATGGTAAATGTCATTCTAATTAACTAAGAATTAAAACTAAAAGATAAGGTTAATATAATGACCCAAAACTTTCTAAAATCTATTGCTTGAGATTATTTCTACCCATACCCACCTTATCTTATAAATAAGTCAATTAGGAGCTAATAAAAACCTAATATGACTTTATTATAAAATAATATTTTATGTTTTAACAAAGGTGCCCCTCTCATCCCTTATAAAAAGGGTACCCCTTCCCTCTTTCTTTACACCCTTTTGAGCCTTTAATATCGTCCAACCTCTGCCCATTTATATTATACACTTCCTTAGAAACATTCTTGAGGTTTTGGTCTTCACAAAAGACCAACTCTACTTCCTTAAGAGAAGGATTAAAGGAGGTGTGTCGAAGAAGAGGTAATCTCTTCTTCTGATTCTCTCAATTTTCATTCTTATTTTACTTTTTCTTCTTTAGTTGTATCATTATAAAGTAATAACATAATTATTACTTATATACTGATATGTTATTATAAATATGAAACAACCCTATTTCACCTCCTATCCATCTTACGGAAAACGAAATCACCGCGCGTGCGTACGTACGGAATACCGTCTCTACGCCGTGGTGTAATCTGTTTTTGACCACCACCTTAATTGGATGGGTATAATGGTGTAAATAAATAAATATATGTGATTATTTTAAAGTGATATTTACTCTGAAATATTATACATACACTTCAATACAATTCCACGATCATGGGATTGATATCATCGCTCGTGCGTACGTACAGACTACAGTCTCCACGACGCGATTAGATTCATTCTCCATGTTAACCATTCATGAATGATTATAAAGTAAATATAATGAATAATAATTAAATATATGACATAATAATGATACTGGATTTATTTATATATATATTTATGTTATCTACTTAATTCCATTCAATTCAATAAGGAAAGGAAAACAGCGTTAATGTGTATGTACGGCCTACCGTCTCCATGAACGGTGTATTTCATTCCATTTATTGATCTCTCATATATATATGTTTATCCTGAATATATTTTATATATAAATCATTTGTTACATTTGGAATTATGTAAATCAGTATATAAGTAATAATATGAAGAAAAACAAGTCAAAACACGTACGATAAATGAAACGATTTACCCCAAAATGCTGCTTTAACATGGAAGTTAAAAAAGGACGGGTAATATAAAGTCATAATTGGACCATATATGATATAATAACAATGAATATGATTCTTTAATAAGTCAATGAAATTATTTAAATCATTATACAGGAGGTTCGGATACATAAGAATCATATCGGATGTAAGGTAAGCGATAACTATTCCAATCTCGTTCTTATCCGAGATTGTTTATTTGTAAGTATTTACTTGGTTTTTTGT
Source organism: Viscum album (assembly GCA_963277665.1). Lineage (NCBI taxonomy): Eukaryota > Viridiplantae > Streptophyta > Magnoliopsida > Santalales > Viscaceae > Viscum > Viscum album. The sequence goes on along the minus strand of OY728140.1, from coordinate 2,004,098,787 downwards.
TATCATCCATGTACATGTTTCCTAAAAATGGTTTCATGTATGTCTAAAGTCCTTTTAATCCATTTTTTTCATTTATTACATGGTATGTAAGGAATCTTTTTTTTACCATACGAGGTACTTTTTAACTTTTCCAACAAAAGTACGAGAAGAGTGTTATTTTTAACTTATACGGCGTGAACAAATTTTTATGGTTTCATAACGCCTAATTTTCATGAATCTTTCTATAAAATATTGCATGATTATTTTCAAAAATAACCCTTTTCTTTTAATATTTCATGGCATTTCATGAAAAGAAAATGATTTTGAAGAAGAAAGGACATTTTCCTCAATATTTCATTTCAAGTGTTTTATCAAAAATATATTCCATCTAAAATGACATTATTTAATATGTTTATGTTTCAAGTATAATTTCTCCATTATTTACATGGTTTGATTCTTCTTATGATGAAATTTTATCCTTTTTATATTGATTATGTTATGATGGCATGATGTTTAAGAATCACATGGGTTATGCTATGATGTTTGATTTATGATTTTATAGCACATGAAAGAATGATTTCATTATGATATGGGTGGGACCTATATCTCCCTCCAATGCATTGGGTAAAGATTTATATCTCATGAGATAGACATGGCTGGAATGGTAAGTTAATCTGGTTCAGTAATATAGGACCAGAACAAGGAGTGAACTCGATTCAGAAAGGGACTTTGTCCACTAAGATGGTCTTGGCAACCATGGAAATCCTATCATGTGCTTAATGGTTTCCACAATCACATGTTTTATTCCCATTCTATTTTATCATGATTAATGTTTCTTTATGATCTATGCCTTATGTACTTCCATGATTTATGTCATTGCCCAAGATTTTGATGTTTAAACATTATGTTCATGTTTTTAAGTTCAAATGTATATGATTTGTTTTATTTTAACCATGCCTACCCTTACTGAGCATTTGAGCTGACCCTTTATATTTTTTTATTTTCCCTAGGATTTAACGATAGGTTTTAGGTAAAAAAATCAAAAGGGGAAGATCTTTATGGGAGATTTGAAGATCTTTCACCACGATTAGAAGATTACATTCCCAGTTTCCAAAGACACTAAACTATTACGGTCCTTGTGTGTATGTTTTTGTTATGTATTAAGTATTCTGCAAAAGTAATGTAATGTACATGTACATCAAGATTCGGGTCTCTACAGTTGGTATTAGAGGAAAGGTTTAGTTAACCATTGGAAACTAGGATTCGAAAACTTTAGTGAAACCCTAGAGATATTTCAAAGGTATGTTTAGGGATGTCTCTAAGGTTAAGTATACATATAGGTTAAAGTCCTAGAATTGTGTTAAAGATCTTAGAATCAAACCTAAGATGTTAGATATTGAACGTACTCCCCCTTTATTATGTTGTTTTCCCTAGCATGTTATTTTCCTCTCACACTATTATTTTTGGGTTTTCGACGATGGTTGGAACCCGAAGGAACCATTTTGATCCATGTAATGGACAATGCAATGATTGTCCTCCTGACCAAACCAATGTCATGGGAGATGGAGTGCACAATATTATTTCTATACTTACACAAGCTATGAATCATTCTGGACTTCAAAATGAGCAGAGAAAGGAGCAACATTCTGTTGAATCCTTCATTAGGCAGCGTCCACCTTCATTCAGCGGGTCTTCTGATCCCTTAGTGGTTGAACAATGGATCAGTACCACTGAAAAGATATTTTCAGTTCTACAATGTTCTGAGCATGATAAAGTCATCTTAGCAGTATATCATTTGGAAGGTGATGCTGATCAATGGTGGAATATTATCAAGAATACGAGTCAAAGAGATGAAATTGAGTCCATGGAATGGGATGAGTTCAAGAACATGTTTTTCAGTAAGTACTTCCCTCGTATTCTTCGAAAAAAGATGGAAAAGGAGTTTCTTGACCTTAAGCAGAAGGATGATGAATCTGTTGGTATATACGAAGAGAATTTTACAAGACTTGAAAGGTATGAATCTAGCTTTATCATCCAACCTAAAAGTAAAGTTGATGGATTTTTCAGTGTCTTAAAACCAAGTCTTCTAAGAGCATTTGCTCTAAGAGACTTCAGTATCTATGAAGAAATTGTGCATTGTCCTATCAAGGTAGAACTGGAAGTTGGTGTATCATATCCATCTCATGGATTTGATAAGAAACGAAAGATGGAGTTCAAGGAGAAATATCAGAACAATGGTGAAAAGAAGATGAATGTTTCTTTATGCTCAAAGTGTGGAAAGAAGCATGATGGATATTGCCTAAAAGGTACTAGAAAATGTTTTAAGTGTGGAAAATAAGGTCATCGAGCAGTTGATTATCGATGTAATCGAAAAAAGGTTGCTAATGATGTTAATAGAGAAAAGACTATAGAGAACTCTCCACCAACACTTCAATGCTTCAAGTGCAAGGAAATGGGGCATTATGCTAACAAATTCCCTAATCCAAGGGTTAATGATGATCAACCTGAGAAACCTCTTAAGGAAAAGGATAAAGGGAAGTCTCATACGATCACTATTTGTGATGTTGAGAATGAAAATGATGATGTGTAATGATTAAGTGTTTATATAATGGGATTTCAAAATAGTATCATGGAATCTCATTTATGGTATTGTGGAATTTTGGAATATCTATGTATTGGTTTTCAATAATTATATGGTATTGGTAACCATGAAAAGTGATTGAAATATTTTTGGAAAGCAGATGAAATGAGCATAATGAAGGGATAAGGAGAAAATAATATGATAGTAATCATGAGCTCATGACTAAAACAATGACAAAGTGATATCATTGTTTGAGTATATAGAAATTTTGGGATTTTGGTATGTGAAAGGTGTCAACTTTTGACAGCATTCATGTTTTCACTAAGGTTAAATGGGTATTGATTTTTCAAGGGAATAAATGATTAAGGTATTCACATGATTGGAATGTGATCAACAAGATATATCAGGGATAAATGATGGTATTCACATGCTCGGTATATGAAATTTCTAGTAATTTTTTTCTTTATACTATAAGATTGGATAGAAGTATTTTGGATAAGCCTAAATATTTGAAATGGATTATGTTGAACATAGGTTAGTTTATGGCTAGAACGTTTTTCGATATTATCGATGGAATGTCATAATGATGTAATTTTAGAAAAAGGACAACCTGCAGGATGGAAGACAACCCATCGCGCCAGACATGGCTGTGGGAATCGAACCCACAACCGAAGTGCGACAGGCTTTTAACGCCTACCACTGGCCTACAAGAAGTCCCAGGTTAGTAGAAACCGGTTTTTTTTATTATGTGGTATGATAGATGAAGTATAAGTTCATTTTTGAATCATATACGATTAACCTCACCATAGATGGACTTGTGTATGTTTGATAACTTTTTCTAACCTTTTGTTTGAAACAGATAGAATGGCCCATCATTCTATCACATGATCTTCTAACACTTCACAAATAACAAATTCAACTTCATTTCTTTAATGGATTAATTGGAAATTATTCAAGGCACAAACAACAGTGAGATGGTACCAAAATCATGAATGTATTTCTTTTAATTCATCATCCCTAGGGAAATGTTCTTGAAAACCAAAAAAAAATTGTCCTAGTGCCCTCATATCCGATGAATCAGATGGTACCTTAGATCATCACAAATTTATGGCTTTGTGATTGATTGCTTTTTCATATCCATGTTCTCTACCACTCTCCATCAGAACTCGATGGTCAGATTTCTCTTCCATATTCATATTTTCACCTATGTTGTCCTATGTGGAAACCCAATGCTGAGTTAATTTGGGTGACCGTTATGATTCTAACTTCCCTTTTTAAAATTAGGAACTAGTATTCCTTTTTACGATGTGGGTTTCTATGAAAGAAACTTTCAAGTAGTAAACCATTTATAACCCCGAAGAATTTCGAGGGTGAAATTAATTTTAAGGGGGGTAGAACGTAACAACCTGATATTTAATGAGAATTATTCATTTTAATTTCCTTGATGTCTTGTTTTGTATGCTATATAAAGATTATCTTGCGCTATACACAGTACAGTATTAGCTTTCAGTATACGCAACACTATTTTTGGATTGTGTTAAACACAATTTCAAGTTCATTTGATAATAGTCATTCTACGCAACATTGAGTGTATATATATATATTCAATATATAAATGAAATATGGTTGGATTCTGTTATAAAAAACAACAAAGAAGTCTTTCCCAACATGCAACCCTGACTTGGCTTGCATTACACGCAATCGTGACCTTTCTCGATAGTGTGTGTAGTACGCAATACTGAGTATCACCAAATAATGTCATATTATTATAATAATATAAACTATCCTTTTTGAATAGTATTAACTGAATTCTAAATTTTATAACATTATAATTCATCTTACACATTTTCTAGAACATGGTATAAAAATAAAATAAATTTTTCGAGGAAAATAAGTATTTTTCAAAAATTGCAGTTTTGCCGCCTTTTGATGGCGCACCAACCTTAAATCTTGTTTTTGACATGTCTATAAGTTCAATTTGACAAAATAAAATTCTTCTTTGGAATCAGGATATAAAAATTTACTTTGGATAAAGTTTTCATATTATTCTGATAACATTCATATTTTAATGAATAGTAAAAACATGCTATATTTTAATTAAAAACAATTTTTTTCATCACAATAATTTATATGGTTAGATTGTATTTTTAATTGGTTTTAAATATTAATTAGAATATATTTTTAACATTTAACCCAACTTTGTTCATTGGAATTAATTTCACTTTGATATTGGATATAAACAAGTATCAATCTTTTGATAGTTTTTTTTCTTAAAAACATGCTATTTGTTTTGATAACAGGAATTAATTTTAAAATTAATTAATGAAACTTATATTTTTTGAATTTAGAAAAATTGACATCAATTTTGAATTTGGAATATCAAATAATTCTTCGGCTGAATTTTTTGGTATTTTTCTGAAAAACTTTAATTTACGATGAATAGTGAAACCACTTAGTGGTAGTTAAAAACTAACTTTTTCATTTAAATGAAAATTTACCACTTTTTTGAATTTAGTTTTGAAAATACTAGAGGCATGGTTAATATCAAGGACTAAAATGTGGTTCAATGAGCTGAAAATAATTTTTTGTGAATAGTAAATTTTACTTTTATTTACCACTATTAAAAGTAAATATGGTAATTAAGGGTAAAAATGATATTATTATTACCCTAAAACTTGTTTTAATTCTATTGGATAAGTTTAATTAGACCATAAACAACCTTAGGAATAAAATATGACCATTTAGGTCCATATGGATTTGATTAGGACATTTATTATTAATTTATTTAAAGAAGGGTTAAAATGGTTAAAATCAAAGTTTAATAACTAAAACATTTTTAATATAGGGTTATACATAAGATAAATTAGAATATTAAAATTCATTATAAAGATAAAAATATTTCCTACATAATGGTATTTTATTTATAATTTTTTAGACATTAAATAATTTAAATTATTGATGGCAGAATGATGATGCAGTAATTATCTTATTAATGAAATATTAACATAATTGATGTTATAAATACCCAAATAAATGTAATTTGAGACTTTTTATGAATTCCACTAATTTTTTAGGTTAATATAAAATGTTAGTATTTATTGAATTAGCTTTTTTCGAACTAATCATGCTGTTATGATTTTCACAAAAATCCATTACCAAATAGTGTCAAAATTGACATATAATAGTTTTTAAAACAAATATTATATTAGTAATTGTTATTATATTCCTAAAAATATACAGTTTGGCCAAGATACTTATATAATGATAAGTGTATCATTAATGGACCACTTGGGGGTCTCTTGGATGTATATTGTATGTTTATTAACAATATAATACAAAAATACAAAGTGACATGGTAAATGTCAATCTAATTAACTAAGAGTTAAAACTAAAAGATAAGGTTAATATAATGACCCAAACCTATCTAACATCTATTTTTTTAGAGGCTTTCAACCCATCCTCACCTTATCTTCTAAATAAATCAATTTGGAGCTAATAAAAACCAAATATGACTTTACTATAAAATAATATTTTATGTTTTTCCAAAGGTGCCCCTCTCCTCCCTTATAAAAAGGGGTCCCCTTCCCTCTTCTCTTCACACCATTTTGAGCCTTGAGGCTCGGCCAATCTCTACCCATTTTCCTTCTCCAATTCCCTAGAAATATTCTGGAGGTTCTGGTCTTCTCAAAAGACCAACTTGACTTCCTTAAGAGAAGGCTTAAAGGAGGTGCATCGAAGAAGAGGTAATCTCTTCTTCCGATTCCCTGAAGTTTCTTTCTTCTTCTACTTCTTCTTCCTTATTTGTATCATTCTAAAGTAATAACATCAGTATTAATTATGTACTGATATGTTATTATAAATATGAAACAACCCTATTTCACCTTCTATCCATCTTACGGAAAATGAAATCACCGCGTGTGCCTACGTACAGAATACTGTCTCTACGCCGTGGTGTAATCTGTTTTCGACCACAACCTTACTTCTATGGGTAAAATGGTGTAAATAAATAACTATATATGATTATTGTAAAGTGATATAGTCTCTGAAATATTATACATACACTTCAATACAATTCCACGATCATGGGAATGATATCATCGCTCGTGCGTACGTACGGACTACCATCTCCACGACGAGATGAGATTCATTCTCCATGTTAACCATTCATGAATGATTATAAAGTATATATAATGAATAATAATGAAATATATTACATAATAATGATACTTCATATATATATATATATGTATGTATGTATTTCATCTACTTAATTCCATTCAATTCAATAAAGAATCAATAACTGCGTTCATGCATACGTACGACATACTGTCTCCATGAACGGTGTATTTCATTCCATTTATCGATCTATAATATATATATGTATATACTGAATATATATTATATATAAACCATGTTTTAGATTATGTAATTATGTAAATCAGTATATAAGTAATAATATCAAGAACATCAAGTCAAAACACGTACGATAAATGAAACGATTTTACCCAAAATGCTGCTTTAAAATGGAATTTACAAAAGAACGGGTAATATAAAGTCATAAGTGGACCATATATGATATCATAAAAATGAATATGATTCTGTAATAAGTCAATGAAATTATTTAAATCATTATACATGAGGTTCGGATACATACGAAGCATATCTGATGTAAGGTAATGGATAACTATTCCAATCTCGTTCTTATCCGAGATTGTTTATTCTTAACTATTTACCGGGGTTATTGTTATCATACATGTCCATGTTTCCTAAAAATGTTTTCACGTATTTTTAAAGTCCTTTTAATCCATTTTTTACTTTTACTACATGGTATGTAAGGAATCTTTTTTTTACCATACGAGGTTCTTTTTGACTTTTCTGACAAATGTATGAGGAGAGTGTTATTTTTAACTTATACGGCGTGAACGGATTTTTACAGTTTCATAACACCTCATTATCATGAAGCTTCCTATAAAAAATCGAATGATTATTTTCAACAAAACCCTTTTATTTTAAAATTTCATGGCATTTCGTGAAAATAAAATGATTTTGAAGAAGAAATGATATTTTCCTCAAGATTTCATTTCAAGTGTTTTATCAAAAATATATTCCATCTAAAATTAAATTATTTAATATGTTTATGTTTCAAGTATAATGTCTCTATTATTTACATGGTTTGATTCTTCTTATGATGAAATTATATCAATTTTTTTATATTGATTATGTTATGATGGCATGTTGTTTAAGAATCACATGGGTTATGCTGTGATGTATGATTTATGATTTTGTGGCACAATAAAGAATGATTCTATTATGAGATCGGTGGGACCTATATCTCCCTCAAATGAATTGGGTAAAGATTTATATCTCATGAGATAGACATGGATGGAATGGTAAGTTAATCTGGTTCAGTAATACAGGACTGGAATGAGGAGTGAACTCGATTCAGAAAGGGACTTTTTCCACTAAGATGGTCTTAGCAGCAATGCCTTGGCTACCATGGAAATCATATCATGTGCCTAATGGTTTCCACAATCATATGTTTTATTCCTATGATATTTTATCGTGATTAATGTTTCTTTATGACTTATCCCTTATGTACTTCCATGATTTATGTCATTGCCCAAGATTTTGATGTTTAAACATTATGTTCTTTTTTTAAGTTCAAATCTATATGATTTGTTTTATTTTATCTATGCCTACCCTTACTGAGTATTTGAGCTCACCCTTTATATTTTTTTCTTTTCCCCGGGATTTAAAGAAAATATTTTGGTAAGAAAACAAAAAGGGGAAGATCTTTATGGGAGATGTTGAAGATCTTTCACAATGATTAGAAGATTACGTTCCGAGTTTCCAAAGACACTAAACTATTATGGTCTTTTTGTGTCTGTTTTTATTATGTATAATGTATTCCAAAAAATTAATGTAATTTCCATGTACGTCAAGATTCGAGTCTCTGCACTCCACCATTGGGATGGAACCATTCGAGGCTGTGTAAGGCCGAACTTGCATATCGCCTTTGTGTTGGACTGGCCCGAGTGAGTCAATACTCATGAGACCAAAGATGGTACATGCTACCATAGGGAAGGTGAATATCATCCAAGAGTAGATGAAGACTTCACATAGCAGGTATATGTCTTATTCTAATATGAGACAGAGACCTCTGGAGTTCAAGGATGGTGACCACATCTTTCTATGGGTCTCACCTCGGTGAGGTTTGTGGTGATTTGGCCGGGGCGGAAAGTTATCTCCAAGGTTCATAGGACCCTTTCAGGTTCACAACAGAGTTGGAGAGTTGGATTACCGCATATCTCTTCCCCCTCTATTGCATCGGGTACATAACTTCTTCCACGTATCCCAGTTGAGAAGATAAGTGAACGCCCTTTCACACATCATTGACTGGGGTGAGCTGGACATCGACTATGGGGTGACGTTTACTGAGATTCCAGTAGATACTGAAGATAGAAAAGAACGAGTCCTTAGTTGGTGGTCGATACCTCTGGTGTGCGTTTGCTGGCAGCACGGGAACTTCCCGGAGAGCACATGGGAGAGGGAGGCTCAGATACATGCTCATTACCCCCACTTGTTCCTTAACTTTATGTTGTGGATTTTGGGGACCCAAATACCTTAGGTGGGGAGAATTTAACGAACCAGATTTTCCATGTTTTTTTAATTATATGATAATATTACGAGTTTGAAAAAATTTACGTTGCGTGATTCTGGAGCCTGATGTGCCTGGAATGAATTTCTGAACTTTTTTTAGGTACATTAAGTAAATGTGCGAGTGAGTTTTTTGTAACATTTAAACCAGTGCTAAAAATTGAAATCTGAGGACACTGTTGAACTAGCTGCCCCAATATTCGCATAAGGAGACCTTCACCTTGATCGCAGTAGTTTAATGGTTGAAGTTAGTTTTTTTCTTTTCGTGGAAGAAAATAAAATAAAGAATCTTTATTTTATTTATGGAACTCAATACTCCCAATTTTAATTAAATGGTGGGGACCATGAGAACATGAAACCTTCTTATGAATTCATGGTGGTGGGGACCACCTGAACCCCTCTTAATGTAGAGTTTACCCATGAAATTCCTTCCCATTAATTATGCTGACATCAATAATTAATGTCCAACTCTTATTAAATTAATAGAATTTAATTTAATAAGTTGGCACTTCTTTTGTAGGGGTTAGGTGGAAATCGTTGGCAAATGGAGATTTGGGGAGGGCCTTGGAAAATGGGGAAGAACTCTTTGCCTTCGACAAACATTTCTCCAACGAAGAACTCCATCGAAGGATCTCCAACGAAGAACATCTCCAACAACGAACGAACCAACGATCAATGAAATGACGACATCAACAACTTCATATTTTCCTCTCCTCACCATTGTAAACTAACAATCAAGGTAAGGGTGTGTCTTCGATTAATCTTTATTAATTTTATTTATGATTGAATATCTACCCATGAGCTGCTTGTTACCGATCTAACATGGAGGGTGTGGACCAAAAAAACATGGTCTGACCACTCTGCAACCCTTGTGGTTTTTGAGGTGTTATTCTCAATGGAGGAGGATGGAAACTGATGCTAGAGAATTGAACCGGTAGGGATCCAGAGCGGTAGCCGGCATAGGGCCGCTGCCCGTCGTCCGAGGTGGAGGAGAGGCGGCTGTCAGTGCATGGCTGGTTGCACGAATGGTAGGCGGAAGCACGTGTCTGCACTACCAGAGTGCATGAGCCATGACACAAGGCCGCAACGGTGAAGGAGTTCAGCCAGCTCACAGTCGGTCGCCGGTGGTGGCACGGCGCGTGACTGCACCATTGAGGAGGGCTGACCAATCGGCCAGTCGGGGAGCCAAGCAGGCCGCCCAGCAGGTCAGGCCGTGCCAGTGGTCTGGGCCGGACCCCGTGGGCCGGGACAGACCCAGTGGGCCAGGTGGGATCCCGCGGGCCGGTTAGGACCCAGGTCCAGACCTGGGTCAGGCTTCGTCAACCTGAACCAGGTCGGCCCAGGCTAGGTCGTTCTGGGTCAGACAAGACCCTGACCAGCTTCGACCCTCTTTCCACTCTTTCAGATATAAATTGTGCTACGGGTGTCCATTTGATGTACCATCCATGGTGTTGGAAACCTTGGATCGAGATGGTACTTTTGGTATACTCCACTTGAGTTTGAGATATGGTTGGAGTATGGCCAGGTTGAATCAACCCTGAATCCATCTAGGGCCCTCAGAGCGGAAACACTAATAACTTACAAACTGTGCGTTTGATTATCGCACCGTTTGTTGCTTTGAGACACCTTTTATGTGGAAATCCATTGTGATACTTTTTCGTGAGACTTCTTGTATGTTGGAGTATCTACCTGTGGCTTGAGGAGCGGACTCCACCCCCCCTGAAATCAAGAGAGTTTAGTTTGGGAACCCTATGGCTGGCTGTAATATGAGAACAAGATCTTATGTGGGTCTATGCTTTATGATCCTACGCGGGTCTATGTTCGATAGTCCCATATAGATCTTCTCTAGGAAATTCACGTGGTACTACTCTAGGATCCTATGTGGGTCAGATGAATTCGGATCCTATGTGGGTCCACTGATTTAGGATCCTATGTGGGTCTGCCTCTTAATAGAGTAAGATGATTCAGTAGTTACAACTAATCATATTTACTACCATACCTATACCTGGTGTTAGATGTGTCTTTACCTTTTTGGTAATCATCTCTGTGGTGTACCTATGTGGTGCATACTTCTGTGGTGATACCTTTGTTATATTCTTCTATGTGGCGTTACCTTTTTGGTACTTACCATTGTGTTGTTACCTTCATGGCATTCTTTCTTTCATGGGACATTTAAGCTTTGGGATTTTGATTTTGTCCTTGTGTTTCCTCATATTTGAGATCATTTTACTAGAAAAATTTGGTATATGAATGGGGATATACCTAATTAGGGTTGTTAGATGTTTTCATGCTTTGTTGTTTATCTGTTGTAGATTTTGTGAGACCATTAAGGGTCTCGGGGTCCTACTGAGAATCGTTATACTCTCCCCTGCACAGGCTATGCTCGTACCTTATTGTGTTTGGTGAATATGACAGACAAAACTAACTGAGGATGGTGGTATCAGGACTAGAGATAGCTCAGAGGTAGACATTAGACTAGGTGTACCGTAGAGACAACTGTTCGAGAGTTGTACCTACCCTTCAGATAGGGTCCTTGGCGGGTGTTCCCAGGTGCTGTTTACAGTTTTAATTGTGCTTTTCAGTTTTCTTTTTACTTTCTAGTTGGGCTTATATTTTTGCCCCTTTTTTTACTATATACACTCTTTTTACTATACAGTTTTCTTGTGTTTGTATCTTGCTGTTTTCTTGGTTTGTGTGAGTTTACAGGTTTTAAAGGCAATGCCTTCCCATATTTTGGAATATGCCTTTTGAAACTAGTCTCCAGCACCTATCCTAAGGAAGGAGGGTTTGGGGTAGTCACATCACGGGCCCCAGGGGATGGGTTGTGGCCAAGATTATGTTGAAGAAGACCATAATTTTGAAAGAGGTAATAAAACAATTACCTATTTTTCAAGTATCACTTTTTGATTTGAATGAAAGTCTCTCTAGAATGGACATATTATAAATGTGTGTACAACAAGAGAAAGTGAGGGATGTTTGGATATTATTTTATCAGTGGTTGGATGATACAAAGTGCATTAATGGTTTGTGTATGTGGGTAGAGGTAGTGGCCTTTTATAAGAGGGGTGAGGGGAATTTTTGGAAAGTCTTTAAATATTCATTTATTAAAAATTTATTTTCGGTTTATAATTATTACAAACTCATTTATTTATAATATTATATGTGTATATGTATAAATACTCTCATCCAATAAAATGTAGAGATGTTTTGATTTTATTTTAAACATTATCATTTTGATTTATCTCTATTTAATCTATTTAATTTCATTTGTCGTAATAATATTATAAATATTAAATAGTTATAAATATTAACATATCTATTGTAAATTTACCATAATTGGATATTTTATGAAATTTTAGATCATATAATTCTTAATTTATAATTTTTATATATTTTTGTGTTTTTTAAATAATTTCATAATATTTTATTATCATAAAACATCAATAGTGTCAATTTTGACTCAATTCATTTATTTGACTTTAAATAAAATCCACATCGAAAATAAATTCTAAAAAATTGTTTAATACAATAATAAGATGTCATATTCACCTATAAAATTCTTGTATCACATAGATTAGTTCATAAGATATTTATTTTATTATTTTTAAAACCATTTATTTTATATTTTAGTCAATAAAATAATTCCATCATTACTATTGTGTTAGTTGTAATGTTAATTATTTAATCTCTAAAAATTAAAAATCAATTAAAATGATGTAGATAATGTTATTATATTTTTTGAGACTATTTATGTTCTATATTTTATCATGTTTATCAATATATTAAAATTATTATACTTATAAGATATATGAGAGTGACATGTTCCCACTTTCATTTGTTTTAATTACAATTACATTACTTTCATGGAAAAAAAGTATTTTAAAAGAATCAATTCCGACCCATATGTGATATTGGTTGAATTTAATTTATCCAATAAGATTTTGGATAGTTTTAGGGTAATTTTATTGTCTTTATCATATTTTTCGTTACCCATTTTTTTATTTACCATTAACTATGGTAAATAAAAATTATCATAGTTAATATTAATAAGATCTTGAAAAATAAAAATAAAATATTAACATAATTTTTACCCACTTATTCCAAATATTAAATCAATTTTTAATAATTCAAAACACATAATTGGACAAAATTGAATTAAAATGAAATCTCCTTGTCAAAAACAAAATAATGAGTTTTTAAGAAGTAAAAACCTATCAAAAGATTATCGTGTGTTTATGATCAATTAAAATGTGAAATTACATTCAATGATCAAAATTGCATTAAATTATAGAAGAAAAAATCCAATTACATTTTATAACCAATTAAAAATATAATATTACTATATAAATAAATTATGTGAAAAGGCATTTTTGAATTAAAATGCAATAATTTTCATTATTCACCAAAATATGAATTTCATTTAAAAAATACCAAAATTTCAAACATGTTAAATTTTTATCTCTTGGTTCCAAATAATTAATTTATTTTGTCAAAAACTAATATATAAAAGTGTTAAAAACAGGATTTAAAATTTTCACACCATCAAAATGTAAAAAAACATCATTTTTTAAGAATACTTCTTTCCTCAGAAAAATTGAATTTGTTCTTATATCATGTCTATAAAATACATAAGATGGATTTTAATGTTTAAAAAAATTCAAAATGTGTTTAATTCTATTCATAATGTCTAGTTTATATCCTAAAAAATAATATTTTAATAATAAATCTTGCTTTAGTGAAACTCGATATTGTGTACAACTCAAGCTATCGAGGAAGGTCTATCTTATGTGTAACACAAGCCATGTAAGTTTTCAGTGTAGTGAATTTTTCATTTGGTGATGTGTATAATATAATACAAACATAGTTATTTTATAAATTTAATAAAATGAATGCTCAGTGTTTCATGTATCGTATGCCAACTCGGTGTTGCATGTAACATACAACGAGTAGATTTAGTGTGAAAGTAATGTTTAACATAGTTCATTGCTATATATGAATGAAAATTTTAATTAATTAGAATATTATGTTCCATAAAATGTAGGGTGTAACATTTTACCCAACTTAAAATGAATTTCTCCCTTGAAATTTTTCGGGGTTATAAATGATTTACTACGTGAAGGATTCTATCATAGAAACCCACATTATAAAGAGGAATAAAAATCATCATTTTAAAAGAGTAATGTTAAAAACATAAAGATAACCCAATGTAATTCATCATTAGGTTTCCACCTAGGAGAAAATTTGTTTGGAGTGAACACATGTATATAGAAGTGAAATATATCTATTATGTTCTGAAGGATAGTGATAGATAACAAGGTTTGGAGAAAGTTAACAATCATTAATCAATAAATCTACCATTATTTGTGAGACCATCTAATTCAATTGATAATAAGATAATAAGATAAAATTTATGGTTTTCAAGATCTTTTACCTAAAGTTGATTAATTTTTCATAAGAATGAATACTTACTTGATTTTGGTAAATCTAATCATTGTTCATTCCATGAACAATTTCCAATTAATCACTTATTTAATGAAATGAAGTTGAATTTTTTATTCTTGAAGTGTTATTAGATTAGGCGATAAAATTATAGGTCATTCCATCCTTCTCAATAAAAATAATATCCTAGGTAATCAAATACGCATAAATCCACCTATAGTGAGACAATAAATTAATATAACAAACTTCAACCATAATATAACTTACACTATCCATAAATGTATATCTTTACAATCCTTCCAAAAACGTAAAATATAAAACATTAGAAAGAGGTGAACTAAATAGACATAACATTTATGTCCCATATCACATAAGCAAGTTGTTGATTGTCACATTCCAAATATTAGAATACCTTTATCAGGTATTCTCTTGGAACATGATAATAAAAAGAATTACCAATGGACTATACTTAAAACATGAATTCTATCAAAATTAACTATTTCTACACATAAAAAATACCAAAAATTATTTATACTAAATCAATTATATAACAGTGTCCTTATATCAGTCCAAAATTCATTAACAAAACAAACATTTCCTTACCTCTTTATCCCATCATTATTGACATATAATTTTTTCCCAAAAAATCATAATAACAAGTCATGGTTACAGGTACCATTCAACATATATTTCCAAATACATAAGGAAAAAATAGTATAAAATAATTTGATGTTTCTTTATTTCATAGTACAATAAAATTACTTATACAACATTATTCTATATAAACATGACATAATTCCACTACTTTCTTAAACTATTGACTATGATTCATCATTTTATTCGTTAACACAACTTTTACCACATATATCAATTGTAGTCTCTTCATCATCAGAAGAATTAATTAAATCCATACAACTATGCTGATTCTCTCATTGAGATTTTCCCTTTGGATATAGATTTTCATAATTCCATACATTCCACATTAATACATTTAACTGTTTTTCATTTTTTAGTAATATCATTATCCTTATCCATTATGTTAACTGGACCTTTTCCTTTTCAATTACTGGCTTTGTGTCCTTCTCTTACACACCCAAAGAATCTTCTCGTTCCTTTGAAAGATTCTCCTTGATGCATGTCCCACATGATTAACATGGGGAAATTTAACATTATTTTCTCTATGATAACCATGAAAATCCATATTTCTCTTATTAGTTGGGTTAGAAAACTCACCAATGTTGAGATTTCTGATCATATTATGAGATTTCTGAATATTAATATTAACGATGTTTCCCCTTCCAACTACTATTTAATTTGGTTTATAATGAATAGTATCATTCCAATTTCAATCATATTCTTTATTAACATGAACCCTCCTATTTCTAGCCATTTTCTGAAACCCAAAAGGAATAGTGTGAGAGGAAAAATCATACTAGGAAAACAATAATGTCAAGTTGGAGTACTTAAAATATATAACATATTAGGTTTAGTAATAGGTTATTCATGATCATTACCATAATTATAGGACTATAACATATAGATAGACTTAAATTTATGGACATCCCTCAAGATACCTTAGATATATCTCTAGGTATCTAACAAATGTTTTCACATCCTAGTTTCCAAAGGTGGACTAAACCATCTCTATGATACCAAATTTAATGACCTAAGAATAATGTACATGGAAATTACATTACATTTTGGGAATACATAATAAATTACAAAAATATACACCCAAAAACCATACTAGTTTTGTGTCTTTCGAAACGTGGAACATAATCATCTAACTAGTTGAAGGATCTTCTACATCTCTCATAAAGATCTTCACGTTTTGTTTTACTAACATAAAAAATCGTTTATATCATGGGAAAAGAAAAAATAAAAAGGGTGAGCTCAAATGCTTAGTATTGGTGAACATGGAGAACATAAAACAAGAAATATACATAAGAATATAAAAAATGAACATAATGATTAAATATAAAAACCTCGAGTCATGAAATAAATCTTGTATATAAATAATGAATAGATCATAATGGAACATTATACATGATAAAATAGAATTCTCATAGAACATGGAATTATAGAAAAAAAATAATCACATAATATGATATCTATAGTTTCCAAGGAATTTTTTTGAAGACTGTTATAGTGGAAAAATTCCATTACTGAACTGAGTTTACATTCCCTTCGAGACATGTATTAATGACCCAGATTTTCATGTCATTATAGAACTTTATTACCGAACCATATTTACTTTCCATTCCAGTCAGGTCTATCTCATGAGGTATAAATCATTATCCAATACTTCAGAGGAAGATATATCTCCCACCTATCTTATAATTAAATCATTCTTACATGTGCCACACACAAAAAACATAAATCATTCATCATAGCATAACCCAAGAAATAAAATCGGTTTATAAAAAATCATTCAATCATAACATAATACATATAAAATTTCATTCTATAATTAACATAATAAAATCATATTGATAATATTTATTGAAACATAACCCTATCTAAAGAGTATTATTTTATAAGGAATAAAATTTCGATGAAAGACTCGAACTTAATCTTTGTGGAAAATATCATTTCTTCTTCAAAAACATTTTCTTTTCATAAAATACCATGCAATTTAAAAAGAAAACAATTTCTTTGAAAATAACCTTGAAAACATGTAAGATAATATTGATTTAAATATTGCATTATAATAGTGTAAAAATCCTTTCATGTAGTTTATGTTTAGAAAACATTCTCTTAGAACTTTTTGTGGCCAAAAAGTACCTCAAATCAAAAAATGACAATACATTCCTTTCATACAATTTAATTAAAATTAACCAAAGTGTAAAATTAACTAAAAAAATTTATAATAATTTCAATATTATTATATACATTGGAAACATGGATTTTGATGATAAATATACCCTTGTAAATACTTATGTATAAACAATCTCGGATAAAAATGATATTGCTAAATTATCCCTTACCATAGGTATGATGTTCATCTTATGTATTAGAAAATCTTTAATATTGGGTTTAAACATATTATTAACTTTTAAAAAACCCATAATAATATTTATTATATCATATATGATTCACTTATGACTTTATATTTCCTGTTGATTTATCAAATCAATGTTAAAGAATCGTTTTTGATAATAATTGATTTATTAATTGTATGTGTTTTGACTTGTTATTCTTTATCTTATTACATAGATCATGATTTAATTACTTCCAAAATGTAAAAAATGTTTATATATCATAGATATTAATTATATAAATATGTATTATATATATATTTTTGAGAATCAATACACCGTTCATGGAGATGGTAGATCGTACTTACGCACGAACGTTGTTTCTGTTTCCTTATTAAATTGAATGGATAAAGGTAAATTAATTATATATTTATATAAATAAATACAATAGAATTATTATGTCATATATTTAATTCTTATTTATTATATATATAGATTATATTCATTCTTGTATGGTTAACATGGAGAATAAATCTACTCGCATTGTGGAGACGGTAGACCATACGTATGCATGCACGGTGATGTTTTTATTCAAAGGATTGATAAAAAGAGGTATAAGGTTTTTTCATAATTATAATCACATACTAGAAATTATAATATACTATATTTATTACTTTGTTATGATAACAACATCAAAAATAGTAAGTATAACAAGAACATAATTTTGAAAGAGGTGATACGACAATTTCATCTTTTCAGGTATCTCCTTTGATTTTCACAAAAGGTCTCCCTAGGATGGCTTTGTTACCAAATTTTCGAATCTAAGAGGATTGGGGAGATTTTGTGAGATTATTTTAGCAGATTTTGGGTGAGACACAAGGAATGAAACATGTGATTAAATGGGTAGAGGTGGTGGCTTTTATAAGAGGGGGGGGGATCACTTTTAGAATGTATTGAAATATTAATTTTATATAAATTGATTTTCTGTTGATAATGATCCCAAACACATTTATTTAGAAAATAATATGAGTATATGTAGAAATAATATCATCCAATACAATTTATACATGTTTATTATTTTATTTTAAACCTATCATTTTGATTTCCATTAATTTAATTTATTTAATTTTGTTTTTGATAATAATATTCTAGGAATTAAAAGTTTATAAATATTATCTTATGTGTTGTAAATAGTCCATAATTGGATAAATTATGAAATTTTAAACTGTATAATTATCACTTTGTAATTTTTAAATATTTTTGTGATTTTTAAACAATTTAATATTATGATATTTTAATAAAATATCAATAGTGACAATTTTGACACGATTCAATTATTTGAATTTAATTAAAATCCAAAAATAAGATAAACTCGAAAATTAATATTTAATACACTTATATGATGTCATATTCAACTATAAAATTATTTTCAAACATTAATTAGTTCATATGATATTTATTTTAACATTATTAATAGTAATTATCTGATATTTCTATCAATAAAATAATTTCTATATTTATATTGTGTCATCATTATTGGTAATTATTTAATCTATAAAAATTATAAATAAATTAACATGATTTATGTAATTTTTTTATATTTCTAGGGAATATTGTTTTCCATGTTTTATCATTTTTATAACTATATTAAAATTATTTTACTCATATGATTTAGGAGAGTGACATGTTGTAACCTTAATTTGTTTTAATTATAATTACAACACTTTAAAGGAAAAAAGTACATTAAATGAATCATAACTGACCCATAGGTGATTTTTGAAAACTATAATTAATCCAATTGGTTTTTTCAGTTGTTATAGTAATTTTATTGTCTTTATCATATTTTTTGTTACCCTAATTTTCTTAATTTACCTTTAACTATGGTAAATAAAAATTTCCATAGTTACTATTTGTAATATCCAAAAAAAATTAAATTAACCTATTATCATAATTTGGACCCAATAATTAAAAATATAAAATCCATTTTTTATAATTCAAAATAAATAATTAGAAGAAATTAATATAAAATTATTTCTTATTTTCAAAAACCAAAAAGTGGGTTTTTCAGAAGTAAAAACTTATCAAAATATTGTCATGTGTTTATGTCTTATTTAAATTTGAAATTACTTCTAATGAAAACATTAGATTAGATGATAAAAAAATAATCCAATTAAACCATATAAAAAAATAAAAAGATGATCTAACTATATAAATAAATTAGACGAAAATATAATTTTGAATTAAAATGCTGTATTTTTCACTTTTAATAAAAATATGAATTTAATCGGAAAAATACCAAAATTTTATCCGAGTATAATTTTTATGTCCCCATTCCTAATAATCCATTTATTTCTTAAAATTTAATAAATAAAAGTGTTAAAAACTAGATATAATATTGGTTCTTCATCTCATGGTAAAGAATTGCTTTAAAAAATGCTTCTATTATATAAAAATTTGAATTTGATCTTATATCAAGTATAGAAAATACAAAAGAAGTATGTTAATGCTTTAATAAATTAAAAATTTGGTGAATAATGTTTATAACATTTAGTTTATATTTTATTAAATAATAATATTTTAATATTATATTATTGTTTAGTGAAACTCAGTACTATGTACAACGCATGCAATCGAGGAAGGTCTCTCTTACATGTAACACAATCCAAGTTAGTGTTGTATGTAGTGAAAGCTTCCTTTGTTAATTCATATAACATAATCTAAAAATAGTTCCTTTTTAAATTGAACAAAATACATACTTAGTGTTGTATTTATCGTATGCCAACTAAGTGTTTCATGTAACATACGAAAAGTCAGTCTAGTGTGAAAGGAATGTTTACCTTAGTGAATTGTAAGATATTAATGAAAAAATTAATTTAATCCAAAAAATGGTCCATAAAAACTCTGGGAGTTTCATAGTAGCTAATCTGAGCATTGGATTCAAAATCAAGATGTCTCAATATATCCCATTATGAATGAGAATGAAATGTGACTTAGTTCTAGAATATGGTTAAGTATGTGTCTATCATTGGGAAAGGGATACCATATCAAGTGAGGGTTTGATGTATAAAATGGTTTCAAATCATTTGACAGTGATATAGATGATGTAATTCAATAACTTATGGAAAGGATGTACGACCACAAGTTTATATTCATATTGATAGGATGAGTGTTTACTGTAATTTAGGGTCATATAGATTTGATAATTCTATAATAGAGTTTAATGTCATGTAATGGGTAAAATACATCATATAGTTTAACTTCATATGGTAAGGATTATTTGTTTATATATTTTACAGTCACATAGTTTTGACCAATTTTCCATATAGTTTATGGTCATGTGATATAAACAATATACTACATTTTTACATCACACGACCAACTGATTTCATGTAGTTTTAAATCATATAACTAGGTTGATGTCCTAATGTATAACATAATATAAGAAGTACATGAATCAGATCTGAATGGTTGTGGTCCACATGGTGTAACATTCCAAGTATTTGTAGAATAACACATAGTTGTATTTGTTAATATTTTTTAATTTAATATGAAATTTTTTTAATGGGGACAATATGTATGATATCATACTCGACACATAACAATTATTTTCTCTGAAATCTAACATTTCACACAATAATGTGATATAATGAAAAATAATACAAAAACAATATTTTTATTTAATATTATAGTTAATACCAAGTCGTTGTAATGGAATGAATGAACATAATTAACTATATTATTATTTTAAATATTTTTAAAATATTTTTACAATTATCTAATGAATTTTAGATGCTTAAATTGATAATGAATCCAATTTTAAGAATAAAAATCTATAATTTTTTGAAACGATCGATTACCACCTTTTCTTGGTGAACCATTTCTAAAAATAGTTCTTTCCAATTATATAAGTTCTATGTTAGATAATAAAATTATTATTTATAAGGGGACATAAAAAATTTCTTTGGATTAATTTTTGGTATTTTTTAGATAAAATTCGTATTTTCATGAATAGTAAAAAATGCAACATTTTAATTCAAAACTTCATTTTTGTGAAAATTATTTATATAGTTAAGTTATCATTTTAAAATTTTTTAAATCTGGACTAGATTATTATTTTTAATCCATTTTCTTCCATTGGGTGTAATTTCACATTTAAATTGGCTATAAACACATGTCAACCTTTTAATAGTTTTACTTCTTAAAAACCTATTTTTTGGTTTTGGCAATGGGAATTAATTTTAAATTAATTGTTTTCCAATTAAATGTTTTGAATTTTAAAAAGTGGATTTCATATTTTTAATCAGGTGTTTCAAATTTTTTAATATGTAACTTTTATTTTTGGTCGTTTAGAGTAGTAACTTCATAAATAATTTTTATTTACCATGGTTAAAGGGTAAATTAGGTAAATGAGGGTAAAAATAATAATATTATAATATAAAACTACCATTACATGTGTTATATTACTATTTTATGAGATATTTATTACCATGATAATCCTTGTGTTGAATTTCAGACTCCATGGAGCCACTTGGGTGTGATAATGAACTTTTATAATATTTATTCTAAATAAAATGGAAATAAAAGATAAACATGTATCTCCTCACTAAGTAAATTTTAATTTGGTTGGTATAAATGAAATTTTCAACTATAATTAATAATTATAAACATAAAAATATATCCTACATCATGTTATATTAGTTATAATATTTATACATTAATAAAATATATGTATTTATGACACAATGATGATTCATCAATTACCTTATTAAGGAAATATTCAAATTAAGGATATTTTAAATATTAAAATAAAAGTAACGTTAACAATTTTATGGAATCCATAATTTTTCTGGATGACATTGAAATTTTATAGATGGTTTAATTCCTTTGGATCGAAGTAATCATGTTGTTATGGATTTAACAAAAGTCAATGTATAAATAGTGAAAAAATTGACATAAATGAGTTTTTAAAAGAAATACTATTTAATTAAATGATATTATTGTCCTAAAATTATAATATTCATAAAAATAACATATATAATGTGATAAATTTCATTAATTATCAACTTTTTGTTCTATTGTAATTTTATAGTATCTATAGAAACCATATATTATGAAAATACAAGAATACAAGGTAAGAGATATTGTTTTTAACTAAGGGTTAAAGATAAAAGATAAGGTAAATTTTGTGACCTAAACAAGTATAAAACCTATAGTTTTAGAAGATGGGGAACGATCCTTATATTATACTCTAAATATATCACATTGGAACTACTTGAATTTGAAAATCAATTTCTAATAAAATAATATTTCTAGACTTTCCAAAAGTTCCCCTCCTCCCACTTATAAAAGAGCACCACCTATACCAACTAAGTCACACCTATAAAGCCCCTTGGATAAATAAAAATCGTTTTAAATAGCCTCCCAACATCTCTAAATTTCTCCTACAACCCTTACCTTTGGAATAAGGTAATTAAAAAAATAGTTTTTCTCAAATCAAAAGGAGTAACCCTATTTAGAGGTAGCGTCTTCTCTGAAGCTCCTATCCATTATTTTACTTCTCCACTAAATATTATCATCTTATTATATGATTACATTACATTACCAGTATAAAAAATATACTATGATGTTTTTATATGAATTATTTTAACTACACATACTCCCACCTCCATCTAATGGATACATACATACTATTTCTCTGTAATCGAACTACTGCCTCACAAAACGATGATAATTAATTTTTTCATACAACATCTCATCGTGGGAATTATGATGGACCTATATTTATATTTTATTTATATTTTATTTATATTTTATCTATTCTTGTTTAGTTTTAATTTTCAATATACCTTTATTATTTCCCAAAATTTGTAAATATTACAATATCATTTGAGAAAGTGTGGACTACCGCCTCCTCAAAGTATTATGACTCATTGGTGCCTACATTGAGAGTATAAAGGTTGTAATAAGTGAAATTACGTAAAATTATATATCCTATATATTATACTAGAATTATATTATACCTATGAATCATTTATTTTTCATTCCTTCAATAAGAAGGAGAAATGAAAGTAGAGTTAATATGTACGTACGACCTACGGTCTCCATAACAATGCATTTCATTTCATATCTCCAAATGTTATGGACTATTATAAAATACTTATATAGTAGATTTATATGATATTTAAATTAGGAATAAAATTCTAGAGATAATGGACTTATGACAACAAGGATAATTTTCATCCAATCAATTTTATTTCTAACGCAAATACCAAACATCGACAAAACATATGTGGTGAACTCAAATAATTAACTAATTGATATAACATGGTATTAAGTTATATAAAATGAATAATAAACTATAAAAAGTTTCTTAATAATGTTGGAATTTTCCTAATATTATCACTCTAGAAATTGCCAAATTACTTAGATAAGTTAGAGTCAAGGCGAGGGACTTCGTCTCAATCTCCTTTCATAGAGGAATTTCTTGATAATATACACCTTTATTGTTCTATAAGGTGTATATATGGACACTATGACATTTCATATCCCTATTTTTATCTATACTAATGTTATTATTAGAACAATATTATTAATATTAAAATGGTCAATGTGGTATGGGACACATTGAACATTTAATGATTTAATTATAATATATTTTTCTTCATGATAGTAAATTATATATTTATTTATATCAGTAAAAAAGGAATATAAGAAATTTTATGTTAATATTGAATTTGTATCAATGCATCAAAATTGAATATTTTTATATGAATCCTTTTACTTTCTTTACAGAATAAAAAAAAGAATTTTTTCTAAATGTATACGGAGACAATGACTTTTGTGATTCTATAACCATTATTTTATATTTTTATTCCTCTATAAGCCTTAATGTATTTTAAAAAGTTAATAAATCCCTTATTCATTTAATTGGGTATCTTGGTATTGAAAATTAGTTCTAAAATGAAAATGATATTGTTATATGGAAATAATTTTCATATGTTATTAGAAGAATCTTTCAAAAAAGTAATTTTTTGTTGAACATGTATTACTCATGAAATGGTACAAGAGAATTATATGAAATGGGTGATCCTTAAATATCATATATTATGTGTTGATCCCCATTATAGCTCATAGATGAGCCTGATAGAGCTTATATAAAGGGTTGATACCCATTATAGCTCATGGGTGAGCCTGTCACAGCTTATATAAAGGGTTGAGCCCCATTATAGCTCACGGGTGAGCCCAATATAGCTTATACAAAGGGTGGTTTCCATTATAGATCTCCAATTTTGGAAGCCAACCATACGGTTATTCGAATAGGTATATGTTTGAAAGGATTTTCTGTATATGATTCTCTAATTCACCTAAAATAGTTTTAATTTCCTACTATTGGATTCAGTGTTTCTCATTGAGAGAAAAGTATGAGTGTTGTTCATATGAATATGTTTTGTTTCGTCCTCTCAAAAAACGTTGAATAGGTTATCATGTTTTAACTTGACTAATAGTTTTTTTTAATTTTTATCTCCCTTACTGATCTTTTTGTGCTCATCCCATCTTTTTAATTTTTTTCATATGATTTATGGGATAATAGAGTCAACGATGGAATCAAGGAAAAGTTATTATAATTAAACATGAAAATAAACAATGCTTCCATCTAAATGTTTTTCTATAATGGAAGAAACAGATACTATTGAAATAATCCAATATGTGTTTAAATGTTTTTGTTATTTAATAGTTTTGGCCAAATTTTTTAAATCTCTAAACCTGAAAAGAACATCAATGTGAATTCTTCACCGAACTCATGATTATGTAATGTTTATGGCTGGGGCCATATAGTTGTATCAGATGTTGGTTTAGATAACATTAGAGGTTAGAATGGTTTTAATTGATTTCTATTAGAGTATTTTACAATATGGTTAAGTTGAACTGATTTAAATTTTTATCATTACCTTGTTTCTTCATCAAAACAATATTTGTTCTGAATTATTTTATGCAAAGGAAATACGAAAGATGTATTGGGAGGGTATCAGGAGGAAAAAAGCCTTTCAAATCAATATCATGAGGTGTTGAGAATTGGAACTGAACAGTTTTTTGCAGTGATGGTATAATTGACTAAGGATATAAATGGGTATCCATGTAAGAGATAATCCCAATCAACCATAGTAGAATATGTTAGTAGTGGAAAATATTATGAGGGAACATCCACCGTCATTCAGGGGATCATATGACCCACTAGTTGCTAAGGGATGAATCAATACCCTGGAGAAGATATTTGAAGTCATGGGATGTTTGAAATGTAAAAAGGTAACTCTTTCTATCTAATGATTTGATGTTGAAGCTCATCGATGGTGTTCATTTGTTAAAAATACTAGAGAGACAAATTATCTTGATGTCCTGGAATGGGAAGAATTTATGAATATTTTATTTAAAAAATATTTCCTCATGTTGTTCAGCTTAGGTTGAAAAAAGAATTATTAGAATTAAAGAAAAATGCTATTGATATAGTTGCCCCATATTAATTGAACTTCACATGATTGGACAGGTATGTTATGAATTTTATTCAATAAATAATCATAAAAAATAATATATTTTACTTAGGATTGAAACCAAGGCTACGATGATCTTTGGTTTCCTAGAAATTTAAATGTTTTGAAAAAGTGATACTTTTTTGAAGAAAGATAAAATGGAGTTTGCTGAAACTTATGTTCCCTGAGATGATATAAGTATGAAAGAGTCAAGGTTCTAGGAAATAGATAAGAAACCCCCTATGAATTATAGAGTAAGCTTGAAATTCATTCCATTTGTTGTGAAATACATTTTTGGGAATGTATGTCAGCATCTAGAATGTGTTACCATTGTGGTATGTTTGGTCACAACATTCGTGATGCAAGGAAAAGGGTCGTGAATAGTCAAATAATGAGATAACAGATACCCATTCTACAGTATTATTATTTAGCTACAACGATTTGGGACATTATGAAAATAATTTTTTGAAGTTAATTACACATGGAGGAAATTAGTATGAACGGAAACAAAAAGGTTTGAGAAAATCTTATTCTACAATTGTAGTTTATGTTAATATGCCTTAGTAAGTGATGGAATATCCTGAGATCATGGTATTTTTTAAAGGATGGCCATAAATTCAAGGTCATAGACACACCTTTTGAGGTTTTATGTGATGTGATAATATGCTACTAAGGACCTTTCTCAGAAATGTTTTACGGGGTTATGTTTATGTATGGTTATTAATGTGGAACTATACCTTTACCTTTGGACCATAGTTTAATGATATTGATATTATTTATGGTTTGTTTTATATTTTATACATCGTTAATTTCTTAGGTATGTACATCATATTCTAGGAATATTATATGGATGACATTGTGATTATAAAATATAAATACACCAATCAATTATGTTTCATTATGATCTTATTCTAGTAAGAAAATTAATTCATCAACTCGTTAAATAGGATCTTAAATCAAAAATGTTTTTATTTACTTGTCCTACTGTGAAATGAATGATCGTTTAACCCATCAAAATTTTGTGTTTTTATAATTGTTAGCTTTCTCCTAATCAAGTGTTCTATCACTCTTTATCAGAAAAATATGTTTAGTTTTTCTTCCATGTCCATGTTTCTGTACATAGAATCCTAGAGTGTGTTATCTCTGTGACCATTTTACTTCCCTTTCATTCTTTTAAAGTGATAGATAGATTGACTCTTTTTCTGATGTTGGGTTTTCAATGATGTTTTCAAGCATAATTTAAAAACTTGGAAGATGAAATTTTCAAAAGGGGGAATGATGTAACATTCAATTTTTTTATAGAATAATAAATTTCCACATATATTATTATTTTTTATCAGGAGATTAGTATTAATTTAAATGGGACATAATTTACAATAGCGTAGTCAACACGCAACACAGAGTTTCTTCCAAATCTTATGTTGCAGAAACACTGAGTTATATGAAAAAATAATATAAATATAATATTATTATTTTAAATTGCAGTTAACACAAAGACGTTGTATTCTTGGGAATGAAAATAATTAACTATATTATTATTTTGTATTTTTTTAAATGTTTTTACATTTATCCAATGACTTTTAGAGGATTAAAATGACTATGAATCCAATTTTAAGCATCAAATACTCTATTGTTTTGAAATGGTCGTTTTACCTCATATTGATGGGAAACCGTTTTTGAAAATAGTTTTTACAAGTTTATATGTCATCTGTTACATAATAAAATTATTCTTTATAAGTGGCACATCAAAATCTACTTTGGCTGAATATTTTGTATCTTTCTGATAAAAATTGTGTTTTAATGAATTGTGAAAAATACTACATTTTAATTCAAAAATTTCTTTTTCATCTAATTTATTTATATAGTTTTTTTATACATTTAATTGTATTTAATGTGTAAATGGATTTAATTTTTATTATTTAATCCAATGTTTTTAAGTGTAAGTAATTTCACATTTAAATTCAACATAAACACATGGCAATCTTTTGTTTGTTTTTACTTATAAAAAATGTATTTTCTCTGTTTGACAATTGGAATTAATTTTAAATTAATTTATTGCAATTCTCTGTTTTGAATTTGGAAAAGTGGATTCCAAATTTGGAATCATAAGTTCCAACTTATCTAAATAGGCACCTATTATTTTTTGGACACTATCAATAATAACATTAGTATTTTTTTTAGTTTACCATGGTTAAAGGGTAAACCAGGCAAATAAGGGTAACAAATAATTATATAAAAATATAAAACAACCCTAAAAAGTGTTATAATCATATTGAATTACATAATTCTATCCATAAGAATCCTTACGTCTAATTTATGACCCTATAGATCCACTTGGGCATGATAATGATCATTTATAATATTTATTTAAAAAAATTGAAATATAGCATAAATGAGATAATCTTCTAACTAAAACAATTTTAATTTGGTTTATATAAATGAACTCTTTGACTATAAATATTCATTATAAATATAAAAATAATTAATAATGTAACAACCCAGATAAATATAGAAATTTTACATTTTCATTTTTATTAATATTTGTGAATTAAATATTAATTTTACTTTAAAGGGGACACATTTTTGGATGGCGTACCCCATACACAACAATGAGTTTCTTTGAAATCTTACGTTGCACACTAATAATATAATAATATTATTTTAACTGGTAGTTAATGCATAGACTTTGTATTGGAAGGAATGAATAAAAATAACTAAAATATGATTATATATGTTTGTTAAATGTTTTTACATTTATCCAATAAAAGTTAGAGTTTTAAAATGTGAATGAATATAATTTTAAGAATAATTTATTTTAAAAGGTCGATTTACCACCTTTTAATGGAGAAAAATCATTAAATCTAGTTTTTCTCACTTTTATATGTTATATTTGAGAAAATAATATTCTTTTTTAGAATCAGGACATCATAATTTACTTAGGGGTAAATATTTGGTATTTTTCTGATAAAGTTAATTTTTTTAATGAATAGTGAAAAATGATGTATTTCAATTCAAATATATCTTTTAATATTATTTATTTACATGGGTATATTACCTTTATTAATGGAATTAAAGTGTAATTAGAATATATTTTTACCATTTAATCCAGTTTTGTTCATTGGAAGTAATTTGACATTCAAATTGGACATAAACGAGTGTCAAACTTTTGATAGATATTATTGCATAAAAACAGACTTTTTGTTTTAAAACAGGAATTGATATTAAATTAATTTTTTCCACATGAGTGTTTTGATGTTGTAAATATGTATTCCATATTTGGAATCCAGAGGTCCAAATTTTTTAAATAGCTAAATTTTATTTTTAGATATTTTAAATATTTACTTTAGTTAATATTTTATTTATCGTGGTTAGAGGAATAATTAGGTAAATAAGGGTACAAAATAATATTATAAAATTATTAAATTACCTTTAATTTTTTTTAATCCTATTTTTTGATTCATATCCGACCATGGGCATCCTTGGGTCGATTTTGGGACCCCATGGAGCCCCATGGGAGTGATAATGACACTTTATTTTAATTAACATAAAGTAAAGGAAACAATTACATAAAAAAATATCATTCAGTAAATTAATTTTTATATAAGGTTATATAAGTTATCTCTTCGACTATAAATATTCACTAAAAATTTTAAAATATTTCCAACATCATGGTATTTTTCTAATAATTTCGAGCCATCAAATAAATTAATTTATTTATGACACAATAATGATGTAGTGTTTACCTCATTAATAAATGATTTTAATAAATAATATTACAAAGACTAAGACAATATAAAAAACCGGTCTAATTCATATTTTATGATTTTATTTCAACCATGAGTCATATTATATTCTACATTAATATGTTCTGTAAATTTAGAAACCAAAAATCATTATATAATAAAATAATATTTTCACACTTTCCAAAAGATCCCCTCCTCCACCTTATAAAAAGCCCTCAAATCTATCCAATTCCTCACACCTTTTATGCCCCTTGTCTTGTCCAAATTTTGGCCAATTAAGCTCTCTATATACCTATACTCCTTCTAGAATCCTTACCTTAATCATAAGGAACTTCATGAGGTCCTTTTGGTTCAAACCAAAGGGAGTTACCCGAATTAAAGGTAACAGTTTCCCTTTAAATTCATTTCTTTATTTTACTTCACCAAACCCAAAAATGTTTTTATTTTTTTATTTTATAACATCACCAGTATCATAAATATACTAGGATGTTGTTATGAGAATTATTCACACTACACTTACACACACCGCCATATAATGGGTAAATAACATACTATTTCTATGGATGGAAAACTAACGCCTCACAAAACAATGATTGTCCAATTATCTCCTACCATCTCCCATTTTTGCCATTAATATCAAATTGTATTTATATATGATATATATTATTTGTATGATTTATTTATGCATTTTTGTTTTTTCATTTATAGCATTCCTTTATGGTTTCCATTATGGGTAAATGCGATAATTTCCTTTGAGGAAGTGCGGACTACCGCCCCCTCAAAGTGATATGACTTGTTAATGCCATATGTGGGACATATAAGGATGGATTTAAGGATATTATATATGATATTACACTGTAATTATAATATACCTATTTATCATTATGTTTTAATTCCATTAAAATATGAAATATAAATGAAAGTATAATTCATGTTTATGTACAGCTTACCGTCTCCATGAATGGTGCATTTCATTTCTTATCTCCAAATGTCATGTACCATTATAAATATTTATATATACTAGATATATATGATATCTACATAATGAATATCATTTGGTGATAATGGACCTTTTACCATATGGACAACTATTACTTATAATATGTACATTTTTTACTCAAATACCAAATATCAAAAAAACGACCATTATTAACTTAAATGATTATATAATATTGATAACATGGTAATAATTGATATAAAAGGATCAATAAACATGAAAAAGGTTCTTAAGAAAGTATAAATTAACTTTAGTTTATTATTCTGGATATTAAATAATGATCGATTCAAGTTGAAATCAAGGTAAGGGACTTCGTCTCAATCTCCTTTCATTGATACATATTTTGTTTTATACACGACTTTATTTTATACATTGTATAAACACAATTTACATTTCATCTCATTCAAAGGGTATATTTTTCTACAAGGCGTTTTACTAAATGAAAAAAATGTGCCTTTTAACTTAAGCGGTGACAATGTCCTTTTCTGCCGCCATAAGTATTAATTGATCTTTTGGCTTCCTTGACAAGCTGTAATATTTTTTAAATGAAAAATAAATACCAAATAATCTTTTATGTATTTTGGTATTGAAAACGGTTTTTAGAATGGATGTATTATTTTAATATCTTTAATTATATATTATTATTGCAATACGGGAATTTTATCTTTCTATTATGCTTATGTTATGTGTTATGATTATGTTATTGTTCTTGGGCATTGTTTATGTATACGGGTGGTTCCATGATAAACCTAGGGCGGGTGAGCTCGAGATAGCTCTCCAATTCATTGGGTAACATGACAGAGGTAAACGTGAATGTTTCTCCTAAGATATTTAGTGAATATATTGTGATGGGTATTCCAATGTAACTCCCTATGTAGTTGTGATAGCTACAATGTAAGTATGATATGGATGCCACAAGTTACCTTTATGATTTATGATTTCCCTTTGTTATTCATAAATCTTATGATTTCATGGGGTACGTTAAAGATCTTATGTTATGTATGTATTGATGAACTAATGTTTTATTTCTATATTTTATAACCCTTACTGATCTTTTTATTCTCATCCCATGTTTCGAAATGTTATTCACTAGACTAAAAGTGAATAGGGTCAAGGATAGGATCAAGGGAATGTCATGCTATCTAAAACATGGAACTGCATATGACTCTTTATTAATGGGTTTTTATTTTAAAAAAATGGAAACTTAGTAGAAGTGTCAACTTTGTAATTTTTGAGATGTAATGTAATAGTTATGGCCTAACTCTCTAAAACACTAAACCTGAAAAGATCCACAATGTGAATTATTAGTTTAATTAAAGATTATGTAATGAATTAAGGCCAGGTCCTTATAAATATATCATGGAATTTTATTTATAATTTCTAGACATTAAATAAATAAATATATTTATGACATAGTGATGATGCATAGATTACAATATTAATGAAATATTCAAATAATTAATTTTATAAATAATAAAATAAATGAAATTTGACCATTTATAATCCATTCATGAATTTTATGGATGCAATTTAAATGTTAGGTATGATTTAATTCCTCTGGTTCATAGGAATCAAGTTGTTATTACTTTAAAAAATCAATTTATAAATAGTTTCAAAATTGACATAAATGAGTTTTAAAAAAATACTAGTTTATTTGATGATTTAATTGTCCTAAAAATTTAATATTCGACCAAATAACTTATCTAATGTTACAAATGTCATCAAATATCAAATTGTGGTTCTCATGGAATTTTATAGTAACTATAATAACCATATGTTATGAAAATGCAGGAAGACATTGTAATAGTTAATGTTTTTAACAATGGGTTAAAGATAATAGATAAGTTTTATTTTGTGAGATAAATTTGAATAAAACCATTTGATTTAAAGGATTTATAACCACCCACGTAATATCCTTGAAATTTATCAAATTATAATTATTATAATTATTGGTCGGAGTATGACACTCATGAGATGGTTAATTGTGTTCCTATAAAAATTTCTTTTAATTTTTTTTTAAAAAGAATCTCGCAATTAAAACTAAAACATGACATCTAATCAAGGTAATAAATTTAAAATAGTTTGAATATTCAAATTTATTTTCAAAAAATTGATTAATTCATAGTAGTATCAATATGAGATACTGATACAACATTTGAAACTAACCTAATAAGGAAAAATAGATATAACTATTGTCCAAGACTAGCTATCAAAGTAAAGTTTAGTTTTATGAAATATTAGTTAAAACAAAGAAAAACTAAATTGGATGACATAGAGGATAATAAAATTGGTTCAGTATCAAGACAAAACCTAATCTAATCCACATGGTGATCACCTTCCACCATTTAGTTTATATTAGTAATCCTGATACACACCCTGGATTAGAGTTAACAATAATACACAGGATTATCCAAGGCACGAGACCTCTCCCATTATTCTACATGGGAAAATAAACAACAAGGTCACTCAAGAACTCTTCCATATATATACTTGGTTGATGAAAATTGTAGTAAAATATTTGAGTGAGGATATCTTCTATCATTTAGTTTAATGATGAAGATAGTGTGTGTTTTAATACAAATACACACACTTCCCAAAACGTAATAAAAATAGAAAAAAACAGATAAAAGATGATGAGAAATGGTTAGAAATACTCTGAGTGGTTTTCAATGCATCTCTGGACTTCTAGTATGTAGCAGATTTGATTTTTGAGTCCTCTGGTAAAAATAGAGTATCGTGAGTCTCATGCTTTGGTTTCTAGTTTGATGATTTCTCCCCTCTAGTTCTTGTTCATCCTAGAGATTATGTTGTGATGATGTGATCCATAGTAGTTCATCCAAAAGGAATCAATATTTCTTCATGTGTTCTTCATTGTATGTATATTCTATTTTCTTTCTTGTGATCTATATCTTGACACAAGAGTCTTCATAATTTCTCCAATACCATGCTTTTCTTTTTATTTCGGGTGCATGTGTTGGAGTTGATAGGAAGAATGATCTCGACACATCGTACCTCGTACTGTCTATTAGCAGGAGGATTTACAGATTTTCTAGAAATTATTTCTAGGGAAATGGTGTCTTCTCTTTTTCTTTTGAGGGGTGAGATAGTCACGGTGAGACAATCATAGTGGTATAGTTACATGGAGATCTTGAACTAGTGGCACAAATTCGGAGTCATGATCACGATGTCATGGAACCAGTGTCACAGGTTTTATGAAATTTGGAACTCATTATTTTGTTAAAGTCATGGTGACTATATTACAATGTGTATAACATTGTGTCTTGGTTACATTGTCTATGTCATGGTGTTTGGATTATGGTTTCTACATCACGGTGTCTGGGTTACAATTTTAGAGACTTTTCCAAAATTTGGAACCGGTGGTAGAATTACGATTTCTCGGACTTAGCAAAATATCTATAAACTATGATAGGAAGTAGTTTTAAACAAATGGATTAGAATTAATAATTATTACTATAAAACATAATATAACAAAAAAAATTAGTTTACAAGATTCAAACATGATATGGGAGATTCAAAATCCAGATTATGTGAGAGTTGAGACCATAAGTTGAATGTATTAAACCATAAGGACAGTAGTAATATCCAAACATGAATTGTTATATGTTAAAAATGATACATGATTTTTGAGAATTAAAAGAACGATTAAACAAGAGGATTCACACAATCTCCCAATTTATTTTGATCATAAATCGTGGAAGTTATTAGCCATATATTTTAAGAATGAATTGATATTGAGAATATTTAAAAAATTGTGTTGGTTACAAGAAGATTATATTTCCACAAATTTCTTTTCTTTTTTCTCCCACTTTTGATATTATCAAAAGGATAATAATAAAAATAAAATAAAGGCTTAATGAATGAAAGGAGAAAAAAAATAGTAGTGCACATTGTATTGGACAAAAATATAATGTTCATTTCAAGAATAAAGGAAAAGTCAAAAGATCTCTATACGAAATGAATCCTTCTCTTATCTTTAGAGTTAGTAGTTTTTACTTTTTACTTGATAGAAATATATGGAGGAGCCAAATGAGTAGAAGTAGAAGTGGTAGACTGGAGTGATCAAATTGTGAGAGAAGGATGATGCACTTATTCAAAAAAATAAAGGGAAGGAGTTGGTCTGGTGGATGATGTAGGTAAAGATTACTAAATAATGGTAGGTCTGATCTGGTTCAGAGCCTATGATATGGACATTGAAGCAGGAGCAAAGGTAGCGGTGGAGGATGGTGTTGAACAAGAATGCAAAGGGGAATATGTAGGAGCCATAATTTCAGTTTTTTGTACATAGAGATAAGTCTTCAACAATTTGATAAAATCATTGATGAATTCACCTCCATATTACATAGCCTTCTAAAATTTATCCTTATTCTCAATAAAATTTTCCAAAGTAGGTGTGGACTCTTTCATTTTATGCACTTGGTCCTAAAAATATTGAGTCTCACGAGGCAGTCTATGATTTTCCACAATGTGCATGAAATGATTCGTCATTGGGTGCTTTTTATAGATTCTATTTAAGTATAAATCACATTTTTAGTAATTTCATGACAGGTTATAGATGCATGTTTTATATACAGTCGAACCATATCGTGGATATTCTTAAAATTTTGTACAATCTTGGAGAGTCTCTCCTTAACAGACTGACCTTTTAAATATTGATGATCTACTTGAATAAATTTTTTGAGTACCGTAATTTCTAATATATGAGATGGTGGACCATGATTAGTAGAGGTATAAGGAGTTGAGAATACTGTAGAGGGTGGAGAAAGGCTCTTGAGAACAGTCTCAAAATAATTCATAAAAACACTAGACATCTCATTGATTGAACATTCT
This sequence comes from Viscum album, assembly GCA_963277665.1. Classification (NCBI taxonomy): domain Eukaryota; kingdom Viridiplantae; phylum Streptophyta; class Magnoliopsida; order Santalales; family Viscaceae; genus Viscum; species Viscum album. Next base: position 2,004,063,040 of record OY728140.1, on the reverse strand, counting down.
AATACTCTATCATCATTTTCCAACAAATAATTTTTTTCAACTACATTCTCCAAAATAGAGACCAAATTAGGTTCGATCAGAGTCACAACCTTTTTAGAAATTTTGTTATCATCTTCTATGCTGAAACAAGCAACATAAGTTTCAACAATTTTAAAATACTTCTTTATTTCCTAAATAAGAGGTTTTAATGCTTTAAATTCCTCTCTTAATTGATGATTCATAATCCTCACATCTTGAATTTCATTCTACATCCTTGGTTGGGTCTTCTAGATAATCTTCTTATAGAGGATTCCATCATCCTGTTCACTTAGATGAGTTATAGGAGTAGGTTGTGATTTCAAAATATTTTCAAAACCAACCATAATAATTTCACAAAAAACATATAAATCCTCATGGATAAAAAATCTAGGATCTTATTGTGAAACATTAGATGAAACAACTAAAACAACCTAGAAGGTATGAATTTGGGGAAAAAAATGGGTTTTGATTGAAATGATGTTATGAGATAAATTCCTATCACTAAAGCCAACTGTGAATCAAAGACATCAAAGTAGATATGTAATTTATACAATTTGTTCATAGGTATGGTCTAAATAGAACATTGGACTTGAGTACTTTTCAAAATGGGATTTTCCCCCTCAATAAGTACTTCTCTTTTGGGACTAACAGACTCAGTCTCTTGGCCTTGTTACATCCCTTCTATTCTAGAAGGATTAGGAACATCTTTAGCTAACTAAAAATCATGCACCATATTTACATAAAAAGATGAATAACTTATGGTTCAGCATGTTCTTTTGACTATTCCACAACACCAAGGAATTCCTCAATAAAACGTTCTTCTTAAATAGTATGCTCCTTTTCAACACTAACACTTCCTTTACCTACAGCTACTTATTTTTCAACTATTTATTTAGAAATATGTATGTCAGTAAGGCTATTGTCTTCTTCCCCTAATATAGTTCTATCCTTAGGTGAATATTATACATATTTTACTTCTTCACTTGAGTATTCAAACTAATACATCTGGTTCCAAACTAGGGTCTTATTTATACATAGGTATTGAGGGATTATCAATTGGATTGAACTTCTCATAAAGACTTTCATTGTCTTCCACCCAAGATCATTTTTGAGGATTCCAGTAAGTTTTTATCATTATAAGTGTATCCTTAAAGATACAAAACACATAATCTTCAATGACTTCTACATATGGGCTGACTACTCCTTTGGAAGTCAACATTGCATAAATTAATCTTGAATAAAACTAGGTGGATGAATTTGAAGTAGACATGATCATATAACTGATGGGAAGAGTTATGTACAAGCATAAGTTTATCTTGTGTCCATTATTTCATAAGTTTTGTTAGAAATACATATTGATATGTCTGAGTTTCAAAAATCACCCTTCATTTTGAAAATCAAGTGTTGAATGAACATGAACAACATCCTTGTTTCTCCACTTAACCATGGCCCAATTGGCCTTCTTCTATTCTTATTTGTAGTTAGGATTCCTAATGCCTATTCTATGTTAAAAACATCACTTGGAGGAGGAGGTCCACACTGATGATCCTCATAAATTCCCTCATGTAGTATTTCAAGATATGAATCCCACACCCTAGATGAAATGGAAAACTATTTACCATTTATCCAAAATCTAACAATGAAATCATTTGTCTAATCATAGGAATATGCAATATACTGATAAAATTGGTATACATGAATCAGATAGAAGGGTCTCTTATCTTTAGTGAACCACTTCAACCATCCTTGTTAATTACAAACATTCAAAATCCGGGACTCACATGCCTGCAGCCACTTCATACATACTTCTTTCTCTGTCACTATAGTTTTATAGTCAAGGCCTAGATACAGCAGGCCATTAGGATTAATTTTCAGATACCTTTTTTCTTTCTTCTAAGACCTTCACTTATCATGAGACGATGAAAAAGGTCTCTTCATTATAGGTATCTAACATTTGTTCGATATAAATAAAAAGTTTAATAAGAGAAGGAGGATTGAGAGAAAGAGATTTTGATTTCATGGGTAGAAGGATCGAGTGAAGATAAGAGTGAAAAAATATCATGTTTTTATCATTTATAGATTCCATATGTTGAAAATAGAAATATGTACCATAGAGACAATAGAATAATAGTTATAGAGAAAGAGATTTTTATTTTATGGGTAGAAGGCTCGAGTGAAGATAAGAGTGAAAAAATATTAGGCTTTTATCATTTATAGATTCCATATAACGCAAACAGAAATACGTGGCATAAAGATAATAATGTAATATATACAATGATATGGGAAATAAAATTCTAAAAATAGAAATCTAAGTCATTATGGTGAGACCCGAATAGGTCGTAACAATGTCATAAATACAGTGAGACTCCAAACAGTGTGACTCTATCATTTCTAGAGAATGTGTAAGACAATAACAGTGAGACCATAAACATGAGACAGTAATTCAAAGACAGTAACTTGTGAAACCGTGATTCATGAAACCATAAACATTGAAATCATAGGTGTGAGCTAGTAACTTCGAGACTGTAAACATTTCACATAAGGGTTATCATCCCTATTTAATGTAGGATGTAGTTAATACACTCAAAATTTAGTGGTTTAGTGAATATATCAGTAACATAAAGATCAGTGCTAATAAATTCCAAAGTGATATCACCTTTTTGATAATGATCTCTCAAAAAGTGATGTATTACATCAATATGATTGTTCCTGGAGTGTGAAACATGATTATTTGAAATTCTAATAGCACTTGTGTTGTCTCAGTTTATAGATACATGTTTTAATTGATATTCATAGTCTTCTAATGTGTGTTTTATCCAAAACAAATTCCTAATAACTACGAGCAGCTAGGTATTCAGCCTCGAGAGTAGATTATGCAACTGAATTTTGTTTCTTACTAAACCATTATACTAGATACTTGCCTAACATGTGACATGTTCCAGAGGTACTTCTTCAATCTAACATACATCCACTAAAACTAGTATCTTAATAGCTGATTAGGGAAAATTATTGTCCTCTTAGATGGAACAGTCCTAAATTTGTTGTATGATTGAGGTATTTGAAAATCCTTATAACATCATTTAAATGAGACTCTTTGGGGTTTTCATGAAAAATTTCACACATGGGAACACTAAACATAATATCAGGAAAACTATAGGTTAAGTAGAGTAAACTTCCAATCATTCCTTTATAAGTGGTTTGATCAATAGATTTACCATTATTCACCAAGATCCAATTTACAAGTTTTACTCATTGGAGTATCAATACTTTAAGTGAAATTCAAGCCAAAATGTTTTAGAAGATATTTAGTACATTTACATTGATTTAAAATAATACATTCCTTATTTTGAATTATTTGAAATCTAAGAAAGAATTTTAACTCACCCATTAAACTCATTTCAAATTAATTTTTCTTCATCTTTGAAAAAGCAGTACATAAATATTTTGTTGAAGATCCAAAAATAATATCATTAACATTGATTTGAACAACTCAAACATCCTTAGGAATTCATTTTATAAAAAAAAAGTAGGATCATCTATACCTTTTTTAAAAAGTTTTTAAATAAGAAAACTACTTAATATATCCTACCAAGTTCTTGGATATTTCTTTAAACCATATAAAGCTTCTTTTAATTTAATAACTTGATTTTGAAAGTGAGGGTTTGTAAGAAAAGGGGGGTTTCAACAAAAAAATCTTCAACTATATACCCATTTATCAATACACATTTAACATCCATTTTATATAGTTTGAAATTAATATGTTTTTCATTTGAAAGAATGATTCTAATGGATTCAAATCTAGATACTGGTGAAATGATTTCATCATAGTCAATTCCTTCTTCATGACTATAACCTTGTGAAACCAATCTAGATTTTTTATGACTATGTTACCATCTTTATCTACATTTTTCATTAATTCCCATTTAGTGTCTTGGGGTCTATACAAAAGTTTCAAAACATCATTCCTTTCAAATTAATTTAGCTCCTCATTCATAGACATCACCCAAAATTAAACACAGATAGTATAATTAATGTTTTTTAGGTTCAAGTTGGGACATGGAAGCTTGATGATCAACCTGATTTCTTTCAGAAGCTCTAGTCTATGTTCTATTATCTAAATCTCTAAAAAAACATCTAAGAGATGGTTTTTAAGAGTTACAACACCTTTAGAAAAAGAAGGGCTCATAATTTCAGGTTCTTCAATAGTTTTAGGTTCATTATTTCTTGAATATGGAGAATTTATAGAATTGGATGTTTTAATAGATTCTTTTATAATATGGTTATAAAATTTACCATTAATTTCTAGATTTGACATATCATCCTCTAGATTCTATATATGTGTCCTTGGTTCATGTGGATCTTTTTCATCAAATTTTCCATGTACAAATTCTTTCATACATTTTTTTCTTTTGTTGAAGACTCTATAAGCTTTACTTGAGATTGAATAATCTAGAAACAATTCTTCATCACTTTTGGATGAAAACATATTAGGATTATCATTAGTGTTAATAATATAGAAATTGAAACAAATAAATTTGAATTAATTAACCTTGGGTTTTCTATTGTTTCACAACTCAAAAACATTTCTTTTAAGAATTTGTCTGATTAAAATTCCTTTTACAATGTAGCACATTGTATTGATAGATTTTGGAAAAAATAAATAGGTAATTAATACTCACTAAGAAAAGTTCTAGATATTGTGTGTAAGGTTTTAGTAATTCTTTCTATAAATACATTTTTTGTGGTTTTCTCGGGGAAGAGAAGTTATGACTATATCTGTTTTGTGAGAAAAATGATTCAAACTCTTGATTTTCAAACTAACGACCATGGTCACTTCATAGAGATTTCATCATGATCCAACTATGATTTTATATATTCCTAGAATAAATGGTAAAATTAGAGCAAGATTAACTTTTTTTATCCAAGAAGAAGGTCTATGTATACCCAGAGTATTCATCTACAAGAAAATTAACAAATTGATTCCAATTTAAACTAGAGAATCTAGATGGTCCAAAAAATCCATGTGAACAAACATGAGAGGTTGTGTCATTACTCGTCCCCCGAGGACCATGCTGTGACTACCCCAAGACCTCCTTCTATAGGCTAGGGGATGGAGACTATCACCGAAGGCGTATTACCTAAAACTGGGAAGGCAATGCCTTTATAACCTATAACACACGCAACTAAGAACACATAATGAAACGATCTCAAGTAAACTGAATAGTAAACTGCGTGAGTACATTAAGTAAGCGGGGCCAGAATACAAGCCTAATAGTAAAGTACATGAAAATGAAAGTACAAGTAAACTGGAACAGATCCTATGAACACCCGCCAAGGATCCTACCTGAAGGGTAGGTACACCTCTCAAATAGTTGTCTCTGTGGTACCTCTCGTCTAGGTCCACCTCTAAGCTACCTCCAATCCTGGTACTCCGTCCTTAGTCAGCGTTGTATATCGTCTACACCAAACACAACGAGGTGCAGACATAGACTGTGCAGGGGTGAGTATAACCAAACTTATTAGGGACCCCGAGACCCTCAAGGTCTCACAAAATCCACCAAGGATAAACTAAAAAGCAAGAAAAACAACGGACATCCCTACTTAGGTGTATGCCGATACATATACCTAAGATATCAAGTAAACCCATCTCAATCATGAGGTAATAAAATTCCCAACTCATTAGCCCAAAGCTCAACTGTTCCACAAAGGAAAGAATACCACAACGGCAATTACCACATAGGTATGCAACACCGAAGAATACCACCTAGGTATTACCATGAACTAAAGTACCACACAGGTACGCCACACAGACTAATTACATGATGGTTTTACCATGAATAATATACCACACTGGAACGAACTCATCTTACACTAGGTATAACATAGATATAGTAGAAAAGATTGTTAGATATAACTACTGAATCATAATATTCTGTTAAGAGGCATACCCATAATGGATGTTATATCCTCATCAGACCCACACATGATCTCTAGGTGCTGACCCACACTGGATCGCTCGGTGCTGACCGACACAGGATCGCTCGGTGCTGAACCACACAGGATCGCTCGATGCTGACCCTCATAGGATCCCTCACTATTGACCCACATAGGATCTCTAGGTGTTGAACCACACAGGATCACTCGGCACTGACCCAAACAGGATTATTATTCATTCTTCATGTCACAAACAGTTACAATGTTCCCGCCCTATGATCGCTTGTCTCTGGGAGGGTCCGCTCCACAATCCACTGGTCGATACTCCAACTACCACGAAGCCCCACGAAGAAGTATCTCAAAGGGCCGCCACTTCACAGGGGTCTCAACTCAACAGACGGTGAGTCAATCGGACGCCCAGTCTGTGAGTTATTAGACTTTTAGTCTAGGGGTCCCGGTTGGATTCGTACTCGATCCAACCCAACCATACCCCATATTTATCCAAATATGTAGTGGGGTATACCAAAGGGACAATCTCACTCCAAGTTTTCGAGCATCACTGATGGTTCGTCAAATGGACGTCTGATGCCAAAGTTATGGCCAAAAGAGCGTAAATGAATTGAAGTGGGTCCGGGTCCCGTCCGACCCAGCCCGATCCGACCTAGGAAGACCCGGTCTCGGTTGACCCAGCCCAACCCATTGGGTCCGGCCTAGCCTGTGCTGGGCAGCCCGACCCCCTAGGCGGTCTAGAAGGCCGTGAGGGCCGCATGGGGCCTAAGGGCTGCGTGGGGCCGCAGGGCCATTACGGGCCGCGGAGGAGGGCTACTGAGGTCGTGGGAAGCGAAGGGTTGTAGAGGCTGTGGGTGTCACGGAGCAGCGGAAACCGCGGGTTCTGCAAAGAAGGGGAGTCCACAGGTTCCGTAGAGGTCGTTGGTGCCACTGGGTGGCGTGGAAGGTTGTGGGGTGGCGAGACCGCAGGGATGGCGCGGAAGGAGATTGGGTGCGGAGGTCGCGGGGCTGTGGAGGCCACGGGGCGGCAGAGGCCACGGGGTGGCGAATCCATTGGGGCAGCGAAGCCCTCGGGGCATAGAGGCAATGGGGTGGCACCATTGCGCTGGCACCTTCGTCGCAGTCATTGGTGCGCCGGCAACCGTATCTGTTCGTCACCCTGCCACAAAGTCAGCTTCTTCCATCACAAAGAACACACCATTAAAGAGGAACAACGGATAGGTCCTTCCAAGTTTGTTTGGCCCACACCCTCCACATTAGAGCAGTATCAATCAACTCAACAAATTCTTTAATGATGAACATCAAACTAGAAAATCATCCCACAATGTTTATTCCCAAATCCACAAAAGAAAACAACCACAGATCGACTAGTTGGAGAGTTAATATGAATTATTTGTTTTTATAAGGGAAGAACATGAGGATATAATCTTACACAATTAATTCCTACCTTGTTCATTTTTTGTCGTTGATGAGGATTGAAGGATGGTTGTTGAAGAAGTCTTACCTTGGACGATATCCCGAGTAATATGTTTAAGTCGTTTTTCTTCGTGGGAGGAGCATTCTTCGTTGGAGGATGAGTTTCTCCATGATTTTCTGAAGCTTCTCCATTTTTCAATAGTTTCCCCAATTCCACAAAAATGAGTAATAGCGAACTTATGATATGTTTTCCCAATTTAATTATTGATATAATTTAAGATAACAAAATTTAATTAATTGATGAGGTTGGCACAAAATTAATTAAAGGGGTGGCACCATTAAAGTGGGGGAATTTTAAAAGGATTCCCCACACTTAAGAGGGAGTTCAAGGATGTTTTAGCCTCTGGTGGTCCCCACCACGAAAAACTCTCATGGGAGGTTTGTCTTGGGTGTCCCCACATCTTAACACTCAATATTGGTAGGGTTTGGGCTTGGTGGTCACCACCTCTATAACCTCACATGGGAGGTTTAGTTATGGTAGTCCTCACCTGTGAAACATCCACATGGAAGTTTCAAAAATAAATGTTACACCATTTTATTTTATTTTATTCTTTCACTAATAAGAACAAAAATTATCTTTCACTCTCAACTCACTATGGTCAAGGTTAAGGTCTCCTTAAAAGAATACCAGTATTGTGAGTTCAACTGTGCCCTCAGAATTCCATTCTGAGCACCAATTCAAAAGTTACAAAAACATACTCTTATGTTTACTGAACATACCCAAAAAAAAGTTCATAAAATCATTTAGTGCACTCCGGGCCTCGAAATCTTGCGCCGTCAATTTTCACGGACTCATAAAATTCCCATATATTTAAAAAAATTACATGGGAATTTCTGGCCTTTACAGTCTCTCCACCTTAAGGCCTTCCATCCCTGAAATCCACATCACAAAACTAGGAAAACAAGTGGGGGTATTGAGCATATATCTGAGCATCCCTCTCCCATGTGCTTTCTAGGGGTTCCCATGATTCCAACAAATGTGCACCAAAGGTATCGACTGAACATGAAGGACCCGCTCTTGTCTATCCTCAGTCTCATTTGGAACCTCCATAAAAGTCTCTCCATCATCGACGTCCAACTCTCCGTGGTCGATGACATGTGAAGGGTCATGCACGTATCTCCTAAGTTGGGATACGTGGAAGAAAATGTGCACCCGGTATAACTGAGGTAGAAGAGCTAAGCGGTAAGCCACCTCGCCAACTCTACGGAGGATCTGGAAGGGTCAGATGAACCATGAAGATAACTTGTTTCCTTGGCCAAATATCTGCAAACCTCGTTGAGGTGAGACCCGTAGAGAGATGTGGTCGCCATCCACGAACTCCAGAGGTCTCTGTCTCTAGTCGGCATAAGAGTTCTTCATGATCTGTGTAGTCTTCATCCACTCCTGGATGATCTGCACTTTCTCTATGGTAGCTCGTACCACCTCTGGTACCACTAGTGCTGACTCTCTAGGGTCATTCCAGCACAAAAGTGATCTACAAGGTCACCCATACGACTTCTCAAATGGTGGCATCCCAATGTTGGATTGATAGCTGTTGTTGTATATAAACTCCACCAAAGGTAAATGATCCTCCCATATGAAACCAAAGTCGAGGACACATGCACTCAACATGTACTCGAGGGTCTGAATGGTCCACTCAGTTTGGCCATTCATCTATGGATGGAAGCATGTGCTCAAATGAAACTTTGTACCGAAAGCCTCCTGCAACCCCTTCCATAGCCTGGAAGTAAAACATGCATCACAATGGGAGACAATCATCAAGGGTACTCCCTGTAACCTCATAATATACTGCACATAGAGGTGTCCCATGATCTCTACTGGACCCTGCTCTTTGATCGGTAGGAAGTGGGTCGACATGGTGAGTCAGTCGAAGATCACCCAAATCGATTCATATCCCCTATATGTATGTTGAAGTCCTGTCACGAAGTCCATGGATATCCCATCCCACTTCCAATTTAGGACCTCTAAAGGTTGAACCATGCCTGCTGGTACTTGATTCTCTTCCTTCACTTGCTAACAAGTGAGGCACCAAGAGACAAACTATGCAACTGCTTTCTTCGTTCTCAGCCACCCGAGTTATTGTCGGAGATCCTGGTACATCTTCACCACTTCTGGATGTGCTGCTAGAGGAGAAGTGTTGAACTACCTCAACACTTCCTCTTGTAGTGACACTGGTACCATGGTACTTCCTCTAAATAGGATGACATGCTCCCCACCTTCAGAAAATCCATCAGGAGCCTTCCCTAGGGATATATGAGCACGTTGAGCCTCATAGTCAGCATCCCCACGCTTCGCCTCCCTAACTCAATGAAGAAGTGGAGGAGTGACTATAAGAGACTGAGGAAAAGCTGCTCCCTCTCGATCCACAAAGGATATCTGCAAAGCATCCAGCTGCTCTGTCACCTTGCCTAGAATCTCTATATCAAATCTACTGCTGAGTGCATCTTCTAAAATGTTCCCTTTCTTAAGAGTGTATACTCTCTCAAAGTTATAGTCCTGGAGGAATAGAATCTAAGGTTGCTATCTCAGGTTTATGTATTTCTTATAAAAGATATACCTGACACTCTTGTGATAATAGTAGACTGTAAAAAGTTCTCCCATCAGATAGTGTCGCCACATCTTTAAGGCTAAGACCATTACTTATAACTCTAGGTCATGGGTATCATTGTTCTACTCGTGTTGTCTCAGCTATCGAGAACCGTAATCAATCACTACTCTCTTCTACGTCAAGACACATCTGAGCCTGGTCCCTGATGTGTTGCAGTAGACTATGTACCCAACACCCTCCTCTATAAGTCTCAAGATGGGGGCACTAGTCAGCCTCTGCCTCAACTCTTGAAAACTCTACTAGCATATCTATGACTATAGGAAGGGTTTCCCCTTATTCGTCAATGCTGATAGAGGTGCTGCAACTCTGGAGAAATCTGGCACAAACCTTCGGTGGTATGCAGCCAATCCCATGAAACAGTGTACCTCTGTTACACTCTTGGGTGGATCCCACGAAAGTACCTCCTCGATCTTCACTAGATCCACTGAAACTCCATCCTCTGATATGACATGTCCCAGAAAGTGAACCTCTCGGATCCATAACTGGCACTTCAAGACCATACTAAAAAAAGTTGGTTCTCTCGGAGTGTGTCCAGAACTAGCTACAAATGATAAGCATACTCCTCCTCAGTAGTCGAGTAGATCAGAATGTCGGCAATTAAGAATACTACAATGAAATCCAGTTATGGATGAAAGATCATGTTCATGAGCCCATGAACACTACTGGAGAATTTTTCATGCCAAATGACATAACAAAGAACTCTTAATGGCCATACTGACATCTCAAGTTGTCTTTTACATGTCCCCATCTCGTACTCTGAGATGGTGATAGCTATATTTGAGATCTATTTTCGAGAACCACTGTGCTCCTTCTCACAGATCAAAGAGGACTTAAATCCTCGAGAGTGGGTAATTATTCTTAACGATCACTTGGTTCAGGCACCAATAGTTGAAACAATGTCTCATGATATCATCCGCCTTCTTGGTGAACAAACCTGGGGCTTCCCAAGGAGAAACACTGGTCCAGATGAATCCCTTTCCATGCAATTCCTCTAGGTATACTTGCAGCTCACGAATCTTCGTCATAGCCATCTGATATACTAGTGTATATATCAGTGTCATCCCGGGGTACATGTCAATGTAAAATTCCAACTTTATACGTGGAGGAAGACTCATAACATCATCAGGGAAGACATTATCGTACTGGTCCACCACTACTGGATAACTCAGACTCTCCACATCAACCCCTCCGAGGGTAAGGCTATCCAACTGATGAGTGATCGACTGCACTCCCCTCTGGGTAAGTCCATCCTATGCTGCAAAGGCTCCCTTCTCGCTAGTAAAGGTAGAACTAGTCCCATCCATGTAGACACACCTTAAATTGTGCCTAATACAGTCAATCTGATCATGGACTGTAGATAACCAATCCATACCCAAGATGACATTGTAAGGCCACGATGATGCTTCTAGGAGATCCTAGCTAAATCTCCCGCCTGCTAGAGTAATCTCGCATTGACAGCACCAGTGCGTAATCGTCGAATCTGCTCCCGTAGGAGTCTCTAGCCGTAAGGATCAAGACAAAGGCACCATAGGAATCTCCGAACTCCGAATGAGGGTAGTGGAAATAAAATAATGAATAGAACCAATGTCTATAAGTACTACATCTAAGGTGGAATAAACACATATCGTACCTCGTATCATCTTCGGATCGTCGTGATCACAGGCCTCAACTGCCTGGAGCTGGGTTCACCCCTTTCAACTTGCTCCCTCTGGTCAGGGTGGAAACCCTAGTGGTGGTGACGATAACATCTTGAATCATCACCCACCACCAACTCCATGGCCTACTCCTCTTCCATGTCTGCCTACTCCCTGTGGACCACCTTGATCGATCCTCTATCTCTGCTTGGGCAGTCCTTTGACCCTCTGCTAATCATTTGTGTGGAAGGTTGGACAATCACAAGCCATGTGACCCTGGTCGCCACATGCATAACACTATCCACTCCTAGCATGACTGTCTTTGCCTTTGGTGCCCCGCACAACCGACTCTGAATCCTGCGGTCATCCACCTGTAGGTATGGTCCTCTTAGACCTCTGTGTCATCTGCCTACTGCCAGCTGCAGAAGACTCCGCTATAAGATGACTAATTGTGGGTCTCATTGCTGATGACTTCTCAGCAAGGAAACTCTCCACTATGAGGGCTCTCTCTAACACCCCTGCCTATGTCAGGATGCTGAGTGAGATCATCGAAGGCCTGATCTATCTCCTTATACCATGCTCAAAGGTCTGGGCCCTTAATAATTGGTCTCGCACCATATATGTGGTGTAACATGAGAGGTCAGTGAACCTCACTAAATACTGAGCTATAGTCATTCTGCCCTCCTGCATATGAAGAAGATCATGTTTATGCACTGTGCGAAGAGTCTCTTGGACAAAGTCTGCCCGGAAGAGGCTCTCGAAGACTTCCCAGAGAAGCATCACCTCATCGTGAACTTAGAGCATCATGTTCCACCATCTTCCTACTTCTTCCTATAGAAGGTTGGCAGAAAGGATCACCATGAGATCATTTGGTGTCCCTACCAGTCATAATACTCTCAACAGGGCCTCCAACCAATGCTCAGCCACCTGTGGGTCCGTCTATCCCTTGAACCTGGGTGGCCTCTAACACTGGAACCCATTCAACATGCTCAAGAGGTGTGCACCCTCTGCTATTGGGGATTATGGAATTGGTGTCACAATGGGTAATGGTACCGCTAGTGCCTACACTGGTGCCTCTACCGGATGAGGGCCATGCATTGAGGCCTCGTCGCTCAGTGGACTATCAGTTTGTACTACTCTTGGAACCCTATATTGTTGTCTGCATGAAAGAATCCTGAAAAGAAACAGGTGTGCCACGGTCAATAAGTTATACCTGGTGAGTTGACTCAAGAGTTCACAATGAAAACTCTGGGAAATACACACGCAATCTGTGTTTTCATGTACTAAGTCAGAAATCAGATGACAAGGTCTTGGTGTATGGATACGTTGGCCACCACAACATCACTGGATTCCCTAAACTTATAACCACACTCACTACACTAAAAACTATTTATTTTTAAAAGATAAGAGTCCTATGTTATACGGTACGACTGACTCCTCTCATACTAATTTGTCCCGACCTATACCCCGGGGCCCGTGCCCTGACTACCCCAAACTCGCCTTCCATAGGCTAGGGGCCAGCGACTAGCACCGAAGGAATATTACCTAAAACTAGAAAGTCATTTCATTTATAACATGTAACACACGTAACCAAGCACATAGCAAGATATGAGATCAAGTAAAATTAATAGTAAATATAGTGAGTACAGTATGTAAATTGGGCCATAATACAACCCCAAATGGAAAGTACAAGAAACTGAAAGTACATGTAAACTTGAACAGATCCTGTGAACACTCGACAAGGATCCTACCTGAAAGGTAGGTATAACACTTAAATGGTCTCCTCTGTGGTACGCCTCTTTTAGGTCCACCTCCAAGCTACCTTCAGTCCTGGTACTTCATCCTCAGTCAGCGTTGTGTGTCGTATGCACCAAACAGAAAGAGGTGCAGGCATAGCCCATGTAGGGGTGAGTATAACAATACTTAGTAGATAACCTGAGACCCTCAAGGTCTCACAAAATACACCAATTATAAACCATAAAGAATGAAAAAAACTGACATCCCTGCTTAGTTATATGCCCTTACATATACCTATGTTATCAAGTAAACCCGTCTAAACCATGAGGTAATACAAGGCCCAACTCAATAGCCCAAAGCTCAACTGTTCCACAAAGTAAGGACTACCACAAAGGCAAGTACCACATAGGTATTCCACACCGAAGAATACCACCATGTTATTTACACGAAGTAAAGTACCTCACAGGTACGCCAAACAGAAGAATACCTCCAAGGTATTACCACGAAGAACGTACCTCACTGGTACGGACTCAACTCACTCAAGGTATAACTTAGATATGGTAGTAATGATGATTAGATATAAGTAATGAATCAACTTACTCCTTTAAGAGGCAGACCCATGAAGGATCATATATCCTCATCGGACCCACACTAGATCTCTAGGTGTTGACCCGCACAGGATCACTCAGTGCTGACCCACACAGGATCGCTCGTTGCTGACCCACACAGGATCACTCGATGTTGACCCACATAGGATCGCTCAGTACTAACCCACACAAGATTTCAAGGTGCTGAATCACACAGGATCGCTCTATGCTGACCCATATCGGATTGTTATTCATTCTTCACGTCACAGCCATCAAGATGGTTCTCACACAATGCTTGCTTGTCTATGAGAGGGTCCGCGCCACAATCCATTGGTTGATACTCTAACTACCACGAAGTCCCACAAAGAAGTATCTAAATGGACCGACATGTCACAAGGGTCTCAACGCAATAGAGAGTGCATGAATTGGATGGTCGGTCTGTGAATTATTAGCCTTTTGGTCCTGGGGGCCCGGTTAGATTTGTGTTCGATCCAACCCGACCATACCCCATCTTTATCCAAATCTCCAGTGGGATATACTAAGGGGACTTTCTCGCTCCATGGTTTCGAGCACCACTGATGGTTCTTCAAACAGTCACTTGGTGCCAAATTATGGCCAAAAAAGCATAAATGGGTTGAAGTGGGATGGGGTCCGGTCCGACCTATCCTAGGACGACCCTGTCTAAGTCGACCCATCCCAACACATTGGGTCCGACTTGCTGGGTCTATCCCGGACCGCGCTGGGTGGCCTGGCCTACTGGGCGGTTCGGCAGGCCCCGAGGGCCGTGAGGACCGCAGAGGTCAGGGGTGTCTCGGAGCGGCGAAGGCCTCAGTTGCCGCAGAAGCATCGGGGGCAGCAGTTGTCGTGGGCTGGCGCAGAAGGTTGAGGGGAAAAAAGTTCCATGGGGGAACCACAGAAGGCCGTGGGGAGGTGGATGCCATAGGGTGGCGCAGTTTCACCATCACCTACATCGCGGTCGGTGGTGCGCCAGTCTCCATATCTTTTCATCACTGTGGCACAATGTTAGATTCTTCCATCATGAAGAACACACCATTCAAGAAGAACAGTGGGGAGCTCGGGCAATTTTTGTTTGGCCCGTACCCTCCGCGTTAGAGCGGTAGCAAGCAGATCAAAAAATTCTTGAATGAAGAATGTCAAACCCTATAATCCTCCCGCAATGTTTATTCCCAAACCTATAAAAAAACGTGAATCGACTAGTTGGAGATTTGATCAGTGTTTATTGTTTTTATAATGGAAGAACTTGGGGATATAATCATACAAAAGTAACCCCTACCTCGTTCATTTGTTGTCGTCGATAAAGAGGGAAAGAGGGTCCTTGAAGACGTCCTACGTTGGAGGATGTCCCGAGAAAGAAGTCGAAGTCGGCATTGTTTATTAGAGGAGTGTTCTTCATTGGAGGATGAGTTTCTCAAAGATTCTCTGAAGCTTCTCCCTTTTCCAACAGTTTCCTTAATTACTCCAAAATGAGGAATGGCCAACTTATGATATGTTTTCCCAATTTAATTTTTGACATAATTTAAGTTGGCGCCATTTAATTAATTGATGAGGTTGACACAAAACTAATTAAAGGGGGGTGGCACCATTAATGTGGGAGAATCTTAAAAGGCTTCCCCACAATTAAGAGGGATTTCAAGGGGGTTGTAGCCTCAGGTGGTCCCCACCACCATAACCTCTAATGGGATGTTAGTCTTGGTGGTCCCCACATCTTAACACTCATGATTGGGAGGTTTTGGGATCGGTGGTCCCCACCTTCATAACCTCACATGGGATGTTTAGTTCTGGTGGTCCCTACCTGTGAAACATCTACATGGAAGTTTCAAAAGAAAATAAAAATTAAATGTTACACCATTATATTTTATTTTATTATTTCATGAATAAGATCAAAAATTATCTTTCACTCTCGACTCACTGTGGTCAAGGTGAAGGTCTCCTTCAGAGAATATCGGCACTGCAAGTTCAACTGTGCCCTCAGATTTCAATTCTGAGCACCGGTTCAAAAGTTAGAAAAACCAGCTTGTATGTTTACTGAACCTAGCTGAAAAAAAGTTCATAACTTCATTCCAGGAACTCCGAGCCAAAAATTCACGCACCGTGAATTTTTGCAGACTCATAAAATTACCATATATTTAAAAAAAATACATGAAATTCCAGGTCTTTACAGGTTGATACGATGAAACTTCTTTCATTGTATAGAATGATATTTGTTTCTTTTTACCATTTTGACAAGGATTACAGTCATTGTCATTTGGATACCAAATTTTTGGTAGGTCCTTGACTAAACCTTTTCTAGTATGCTTTCTAAGGTGGTGTATATAATAGTGTCCTAATATTCTATTCCATGGACAAAAACACATTCTTAAATACTAATAGGCATGTAACAATATGAGAAATTAAATAATCTACATTTATAGAAAAAAACATTTATATTTCTAAAAGAATAAAATATTAGTTCATTAATATAGTTAAAAACATTACATCAATAATTCTCATATTTAAAATGAAACCCAACATCAGATAGTTGTAAAATACTAGTAAAATTATATTTCAGTCCATCAACAAAAATTCCTTTATAAATTAAAACTGAGTTAGAGTAACCAATCTGGCCAAAGACAAATATTTTTCCATTGTATTTTTCACCAAATGTGACATGGCGACTATTAATCTTTATTACATTCTTGTAGCATGATTAATATCCATTCATATGTCTTGAACATCCAATTTCCAAGTACAATAATCATTTACAGGATCTATTTAAAAATCTTTCCCAGAAAATAGTCAAACTAAAAGAGATTTTGCTACCCAAATTTGTTTGGGTCAGGTAACATTCATCGTCAGTGCGTTAGGAACCCACATCTTCTTCATGGGTTTCTTATAAGTATAAAGTAACATATTTTAAAAATATACTATATTTGGTCTAGAAAAACTAGAGGTAGTAAAATATTTTCAAGAACAAGAACTAGTAGAAGATTTTTCACTTTTAGGTAGAAAAACAGATTTTACATATTTAGGTACAAACTAGTTTTTGGTGTGATTTCATTACCCATGTTTGTATCATGTACCATTAGTGTATCTGGGGGAATATTTTTACCAAGAATCTGTATAAGTTTTTTTCCATTGGAAATTTTCCCTAGGTACTCTTTAAATTTTACATTAGATAACTTATGTTCATTGTTATCTTTAATTAATTGAACATTTTTCTCTTTCTCTACAACAAGTTCAAATTTGATAGTATTGGTCAAGGAATGATTTGTCAAAAATATTTTTATTTATATTTTAGTTCATTATATGTATCTTCAAACATATTAATGTATTCAAGTAATTCATTGCTAGTCATTTTTTCAGAATCACTTTCATCTTCAGAATAACAAGAATTTTGTATAGGAGAGTCAAAGGTTACCTCACATGTGTTTGTCATAAAAGGCATATTGGCCTTGTCAGACTTCACATCATATGAATACTCTAAGTGACTTGAAAATTCCTTAAAAGAAATCAACATTTCCTTCATGGACTTTTTATACTTTTTATATTTTTCGTAATATCTCTTCTTATATTTTAAAATAGGACAATCATCATTTACATGTCTTTTTTTTGCATCCATAACAGAATATTTCATCATATTAGTCACATCTTTTCCAATCCTTATTCCAATTTCCCTTGTGATAATATCTTCCATTAAAGTTAGGATTTATGAAAAAACTCTTTTTCTATAAAAATTCGTAAATTTTCTAGATAATTGAACCATTTCCTCATCACTGTTTGGTGATGATTGTTTACTATAGGAACTTTCTACAGTGTCTTTTAATTTCTCCTTTTCCTTGTGTTTAGAGGTATTAGTATTGAATGCCACAATTTTTCTTTTGGGTTCATCCTCATATTATCTGTTTCCATTTAATACTTTCTAATAAATCATCAATTATCCAATCAACCCCTTGAATAGAATATTGCTAATATCACAAGATTATTTAATTGAGACAGAAGTCCCTCTCCATCAATTTGGTAAGCATATGATTATTCTCAGAATTTTCGATATGGTAGTAACATCTCTTCCCAGTGATATCATGGTGATCACAATTTAATTAATCCAAAGATACATGTCATAAATTGGATCATTAGGATTCTTTTCACAGTTATAATATTTAATAGTATATGTGTTAAGTCTCATATCATTAATACTAGAGGTTCCTTCATGTAAAACAGAAAAAGTATCCCAAATTGCATGGGCTATTTTACATGCAGAAATTCTGATAAATTCTTCGTCTCCTAATGAATAGTTTAAGGAATTCATGGATTTTAAATTATTATTATATTAATTATTAATTGGTTCATCTCAAATGTGCTTATTAGTATTAGTAATCTTGTATTCATCTATAAATATAGACCAAATCTAAAAAACCATACATTCTAGGATCATTTTCATTTTAATCTTCAATTGGGAATAATTTTTTCCATTAAATAATGGAGGTATGTTGGTAGAAGCACCTTCCAATATATTATACATCATGAATAATAATTTTTATAATTTTTATGTAGAAAATAATTATAACTAATAGAAATTTTAGGGTCTTTAAAATACAACTACAATTATAGTTGAAATACGATTTTAAACAGACAAGAATATAAAACACCTGAAAATATGGAATTTAAAAACTCATAGGATACTAAATTTTGGTGAGAGTAGTACAATCAAGATGTGGGTGAATTGAGTTCCTATAAAAAGTTATGTTAAAAAGTTTGTCTAAAAATATTCCCCCAATTAAAACTTAAATAATCCAGTTAATCAAGGTAATAAAATTATAATAGTTTCACTGTTAAAAAAGTTGTTCATAATAATTATTAATTAATAGTAGTATTAATAAGTGATATTGATACAAATTTTCAAACTACTTAAATAAGGGAAAACCGTTATAACTAATATCTAAGAGTAACTATAAAAGTAATGTTTATTTTTCTGAAATATTATTTAAAATTGAGAAAAAATAAATTGAAAGATACATCAGATAAAAAAAGTTGTTCAGTCTCAATCTAAGACCAAATACACTCAACATGGTGATAACCTACCACAAATAAGTTTATATTAATAAAATTTATCCACACCATGGAACATGATTAACAATAGTTCACCAGACTGTTTAGGTCACAATACTTCTTCCACAATTCTTTATGGGAAAACAAATAACCAGGTCACAAAAGACATCTTCCAAAGTTATACGTGGTTGAAGAAAAGTGTAGAATGATATTTGAATAAGTATATCTTGTATCCACCAATTTAATTCAATATATAGTGTTTGTTTTAATATAGATACACACACTACTAAAAAATTAATAAAAATAGTACACAACATTACAATGATGATGAAAAAAGTGTCAGAAATGCTATGAGTGTTGTTATATAGAGGTCTGAACTTGTAGAATATAACATGTGTGATTTTTGAGTCCACTTTTAAAAACACAGTATCATGAGTATCATTATCCAGTCTCTAGTTAAATGATATGTTCTTTGTATCTCTTGTTCTTTTTAGAGATTTGTTTTGTGAAATTATGAGACACATCAGTTAAGAAAACAAAACTTGAGAGTTCTTTGTGTGTTGTTCAGTGTATGGATATTTTATTTTCATAAATCCAATATAAATCTCAACACTTTACTCTTCTAACATTCTCTAGTACCACATCTTTCTTTTTATTTTGGGTGCATGTATTGGTGCTGACCGGATGCACGATCTCTACACTACGTAACTTATACTGTCTGCTGAGAGAAGGTGTAAGAGTATTTCATGAAACAGTGTCACGGGAAATTTTGTCTTCTCTTTCTCCTTTAAGTGGTGATATATTCACAGTGATATACTCACAATGCCTTATTTTCATTGCGATATGGAACCTGTAGCACAGATGCAATGTATGGATCATCGTGGCAAGGAACTAGTGTCACATGATTTATGAAATATGGAACTGTTTAGGATGTCACAGTCATGGTGTCTAGATTATGGGGTATATGTCATAGTGTCTGGATTACTGTTACTATGCCATGGTGTGTGGGTGATAGTGTCTATGTCGCGATGTATGGGTTGCGATGTCAAGGACTATGCCAAAATATAGAACCAATGGAAGACCTAAGGATTCTCAAACATATCCAAATATCTGTAAAATTCTTTAAGAATTAATATTAACATAACGTATTAGACATATGAATTTTTATAATAAAACATTATATAGAAATATAAATCATTGTTTACATGATTCAAACTTGATTTTCCAAATCCAGAACTAGGATCTTGTAATAGTTGAGACCATGGGTTATAGGCATCAAACCATGAGGAAACCAATAATCTACAGACATGATTAGTGAATTTTTAAACATGATAAAATATTTTTGAGCATTAAATGTATGATTAAACATGAGGACTCCAACAATAATTCTAAAATAAATTTATAATAAAATAATATTTTAAGACTTTCATAAAGTTCCCCTTTTCCCTCTTATAAATGTCCACCACCTCTACCCACTTACTCACACATATCAAGCCCCTTGGATCATAAAAATCAATTAAAATAAGCTCCAAACATGACTAAATTCCTTTTAGAATCCTTTCCTTTGAAATAATTCAATTGAAGAATGCCTTTTGGATCAAATCAAAAGGAGTTACCGGATTTAGTGGTTGCATCTTCTCTCAATGTCCTTTCCTTTTTTTACTTATCCACTCCATATAATCTTCATAATATATTTTTAAATAAAAAAACCAATATCCTTAATATACTAGGATGTTATTATTAAAATTATTCTAACTAAAATTACAAACACCTCCATCGAATGGATATGAACATTCTTTATTTATGTACATTGAACTACGACCTCACGAAATGATGGATATTAAATATTATCCTACCACCTCTATTGGTGGCCATTATGATTGAAATATATTTATATATTATATATATTATATTTAAATTTCATCCAATATTCTATAATTTTTATTTACAACATACCTTTATGCATTCCATAATGTTTGAATATGATAATTTCCATTGAGGAAGTGTGGACAATTGTCCCCCTCAAAGTGTTATGACTCGCTCATTCCATAAATGGAGTGAATAAAGGATAGACTAAATGAAATTATTTAGCATATATAACATATATTTAATATTGGTATTATAATATACCTATTTACCAATTATTTTTCATTCCTTTAATATGACAAAGAAATGAATGTGGAGTTCATGCATACGTACATCCTACAGTCTCCATGAAGGGTGCATTTCATTTCTTCTCTAAAAACATTATGGAATAATATAAAATAAATTTTTACTATAAATATATTATCTCTTAATCATGAATAATATTCTTTATATAATGAAGTTATGACCATAGGGATAATTTGTATCAGAATAAGTTCATTTTTGACTCAAATATTGAACATCGACAAAACGTGTGATATGAACTCAATTAATTAACTAACTGCTATAACATGGTAATAAGTGATATAAAATGAATATTAAATATTAAAAAGGTTCCAAATCCAGTGGAAATTATATTATGTTTATTATTTAGGAAATTAAATAACGAATGAGACATGTTGGTCGAGGGGTAAGGGACTTCAACTCAGTCTCCTTTTATTGAGGCATTTTTTGATAATATGAACCATTATTCTTTTATAAGGTGTATATACATCCGCTATGAAATTTTATATCCATATTTTATATATAATAATTTTATTTATTATATCATGGAGGTTAATATTTATCTCTCAAATTTGTATGTGACACCTTGAACATTTAAATATTTAATTACCAAATCTTTCTATTCATGATATTAGATTACATATTTAATTATATGGGTAGAAAATGAATATATGAAATTTTATTTCAATATATTATTTCAATCAATGTTTTCAAATGGAATATTTTTATATGAATAATTTAACATTCTTTACAAAATGACAAAAGGATTGTTTTTTAACGTATATGGTGACAAAAACTTCTCCACCTATGTAATTGTTATTTTATATCTATATTCCTCTATAAGACTTAATATCTTCTAAAATGAAATTAAATCCCTTATTACTTTATATGGGTATCATGGTATTGAATATGGGTTCTTAAATGAAAATTTTATTTTTATACAGAAATTGTTTTCGTATGGTAATTGATGAAGCTTTCAAAGAAGAGGTTTTGTGTTGAACGTGTTTTATTCATGAAAGTGTACATGAGAATTATATGAAATGGGTGATACCAATATATCTTATATGAAGGGTTGAGGCCCATTATAGCATACTGGTTAGCCCGATATAGCATACATAATGGGTTGGGCCCCATTATAGCTCACAGGTAAGCCTGATATAACTTATAAGAAGGGGTGATCCATATTATAGCTCACAAGTGAGCCCAATATAGATTTTAAAAAGGTTGATTAAATTATATATCTCTAATTTGGAATTCAACCATATCATTAATCAAATTGTAATATGTATGAAAATTTTTTATGTATATGTTTCTCTAAGTCACCTAAAGTAGTTTTAATTTATTGATATTGGTTTATGTTTTTTTTTGAGAAAAACATATGAGTGAAATTCATGTGATAATATTTTGTTTCATTAGCTCAAAGAACATTGAATGAGTTATCAAGTTCTAATTAGTCTAATGGTTTGTCATTATTTTTATGTCCCCTAATGATCATTTTTTCTCATCCCATGTTTTTAAATTTTTTCACATGATTTAAGGGAGAATAAAGATAATGATGTAATAAATGAAAAAATATGATAATTAATCATGAACAGAAACCATGCTTCATTCAATTTTTTTTGTTATAGATGAAATAGAGACTGTTGGAAGTGTCCACGTTATATTAATATGTTTTTGTTTTGTAAAAGTTATGGACCAATTCACTAATGCACTAAACCTGAAAATATCCTCAATGGGAATTGTTGACATAACACACTATTATGTAACATTTAAGTATGGGGACTTATACATGGATCATCATACATTGGGAGAATCATGGCCAAGAGAGGTTGTGTGGAGAGATACTATACATTAGTGACATGTTTTTCTAATGTTATTGAGTGAATGAGTAGTGTAATGTTGGATGTGTTGGATTCTAATTGAATATAGGTACACTGGAGGACCAAAATTATTATGTAATTAACAAGGAAGAAAATGGGTGATAGGGCGTTTGAGTGTTACTGATTATTATGTTCAAAATAATTGTTCCACTATCACATTCCCATGGTTGGGGAAAAAATTTAGGTTGATCGATGGTTATTTTTTTATTTATGAAACCTCTCAATTTTTTATTATATGTCCCATGAGTCTTTTACCTAGAATAATTTGTGTTCTATTATGTAAATGAACCATCACCATTAGGGGAGACTAATTAAAATTGGATGTTATTTGGGATTCAAATTAAAGGAATTTAAATGTGTGAGGATTAATTGGGGAAATTATTGTGTGGAGTTTAAAACTCTATGAGTTCTTACACCATAAATTTAATCTCTTTAAAAGGTAATATAATCCTAAGTAGGGGTCAAAATCAAATCATGAGGGGGTGTGACCCTGGTAGTCATGTTTTGGAATGAAAAATAATATGAGGGTTTTGATCACTATGGAAAAATTAGGATTGTGAGAGACCAATTTCCATGAGAACAACAGATAGAACCATGATATGAGATCTATTAATTTTTATGAATCCCACTGGGATGGGAATAAATCCATGAATGGCTCATCATGGGGTGTGGTTGATGGCTGACATAAAAGTAATAGGTCTGATCAAGTGAACATCAAAGAATCATATAGATTAATATCATCTGATGAGTATTCCATCACGATGTTTTTCTTAATGTGAATAGGGTGTTTTGCAGAATTATTCCATGCATAGTGCCACAAGTAGAGTAGTGTTCACACGGAAATGGCTCATGATTTTTCCAAATTCCTATTCTCAATTTATCTAATTATCTCCCTCAATAGGTCTACATATTTAATCCCAATTTTTTTGCAGAAATATGGGGAATTTCACCTAAATCCAAATGATATGGGATTCATGACTATAATTAGTGATCCAAACATAGGTTTTCCATGAAATTAAACTAATGTGTGTTTCGATTTTCTCTACGCATGAACTTCTTTTGGACATAGGAAACATTTCACTGGCCAGTGTCTGTGTCATGTATATGATCTCTTTATTTTTTTCATTATGGAAAGGGCCAAAATTATTGTTTTTGATGGAATGGGATATATAAAGAGTCATACCAACAATACTAGTGAAAATTGGGTGTCTCAATCTAAAAAAAATTAATCACCTATGTATTGGATGGTCAATACTATATAGACTTATCCAAGGGTTGTAAGGTCCACATTAACTATTCAATTTAGGTCTCTAAGAACTAGGACGAGAACCTTCCCCATGTATAGAAACCACTATGGGGACAATGGATATCAAATAAGCCTTTCATTGAGAACAGACAAAGACATACAAATTGTGTTTGGTTTGTTTTCACAATATGTTTTCCCCTATTTTTTCATATGTTATCAATTAAATGGGAATGATTCCCTTAGATTAATGTCCTCCTGCACCATTTTTCTTAGATGAAGGATAAATTCTCACTTGTAAAGTTATAATGGAAATTAGTTCATTCATCCACACAATATATATTTAAGAAATGGTATTAGGTTGGAAGAATCTTAAAAATAATATTTCCTTTAGTGAATAAGGTGTATTCACCTAGGAGTAGTGGATTCCATCATTCTATATGGATAGTGTGTGGGCATAAAAGACGCCTGGAATCCTATCCCTATATATAGATGTGGTTAGGGAACCTAGGAGGTGTGGAATCCTATCTTACTATATTGGTGGGGCAAGGAAGCCCAAGAGGTATGGAGTCCTAGACCATTGAAACCAGAGTAGGGATAAGATTAACCTACCCCTAATTTTAATTCCATATAGCGGGACCAAAGAAACTGGAGAAAGGATATGGTCAAAATATCCCCAGTGATTTCTTGAGAGGACAATGACAGAAAGCACTTCTAGATAATGGGAACCTAACATAGGGAATTAAAATTTTATTACTTTTTATTAGATTAATGATAACCAATATATCATTCACATTGATCAATGTTATTCTTCAGGGATTCATTTATATTAGACTATTTTCAGACAAAATAATTCATGAATTTTTCAAATTAAAGTCCTTATTAAATATTATATGTTTCTATAGACTCTAATTTTCAGATTAATCTCATATCATCCTTCAATTCTCATTCCTTTCAATTGGATTAATTCAAAAAACAATTCTTATCAACAAAAAAATTCATTCCATAATCATTCAATTTTAGTGGATATGTCATGATCTATTTTTCTTAATAATTTTTTCACATTCCATTCCTTATTTAAGATTACATGTTTTTTATAATTGATAATTTTATATAATCTCTAAAATCATCCATCTATAGTTATCTTCTATCAAATTAATCAATAACCATATTTCTTATGAATTTCCCATATTTTATTCCTCAATATTTCTCTTTTTTTAGATTAATCATATGGGAAATTTCATATGAATTATTAGTATTTTATTTTGTATTGGATATTATATTCTATTTTTTATTGTCTCTAATATTCTAATAATTAGTGGCATTTTTTGATAATTGGAAAAGATAAATAAAACATAGTGAAATATAGTAATAATTAATGTAAATTATTAAAAATTATAAAGAATTATTCTTATATAGTTTTTAATTATAATTAATATGTATTATTAGTGTCAATTATTTATAATTAATATTATGTGATATTAATATGAATTAATTATTTTAAATTACTTCTGATCATTTTACATGTAATTCAAATTAATGTTATTTAATTAGAAAAATATTGATCTAGGATATAAAATAAACTTTTTATTATAACATCATGGTTGGATAAATCATCATATAAATCCAAATATTTCTTGTATAAATATTTTTAACATTGAGGTTGTTGACTAATTTATTTCATCAAATCATGAATATTTTTTTCAAAAGGGGAAATTAATTTCACATGAAATAAATTATATCTCAGAAGACATGAAATGTTTGTAAATGATGGATTTTATCTATTATGTTCTAGTTATATGATAATTTATTTTTTGGGAATAAATATTGAGAAACAAATTTAGAAAAATAAAAAAATCGACATGTGTCAATGATTAAAACATTGGTACATTATATAGATAACTCATTTTTCAAAACACTAGAACTCATAATGTTAATTCAGTCCTGAATTGGAAAAATCCCATGTTTATTAATTGTTTAAGTCATGAAGAGGAGACATTCTATCCAAATTTAAATATATGAGAAGTCGAAGCTCTTAAAATATTAATGGATATTAAATCAGATAATATATTATCAAATAATTGTTTTGATTAAAAAACTATTTGGGTAAATCATTGTTACTTGAGGGGAATATGTTACCAGGAAATTTCAATTAACGTAATTATTTGCACAATAATTATTCTATTTATTATCAAAAGATCAATGAATGTTCATATGATTTCAACCTATATTATGAGGTATAATAAGTTGGATTTTGTACCATAGAACCACCTTGTAATGAAATTGATTAAGGATTTATTAATTATTTTTGTTTTCTTATCATATCATGATTATTCCTAAACATGATATTTTCATATGGAAATGCCCAAAAAATATATGTCACGTTGAAATATCATAGTATTTCCCCATTATGATGATAGCATAGAGGTGTTACAACATTATTCTTAAACATTGATCAATGACTGGATGATATCATATGATGGAAAAACTAATAGAAGATATCATGGGTAGGAGGATCATATGACATAGATACACCATCTCATGTCATTATCCCTTGGTAAACTCTAAATACAAGGTAATGAGAACATGCCTGTCAATAGCCATTCCACATTTCCATGTCTCGTTGAATGTTCCTATTTGTGGAGTTGTGTGTTGATCCTTAAAATTTGGGGTTATCATTAATGGATTTCACAACATTCATGCTTTTATGTATTAATGAAAACCATGATGAAATATGTTCTTGGATAATTATGATACATTGGGTGTATAAAAAGTGATATAGAATTAATGGATAATGTTAGAAATGATGTATCCCTTTTTCCTATTGATGAAAGATGACATATAAAGACATTTTAAAGGAATAGAACCCCCAAAATAAATACATGGACATGCTATTAGATATTAATGTTTATTTACAGAAACTCAGATAATGACACATTCATAATATAATACAAGGAACCCAACATAAATCCTAGATTATTTTAGATATTGTTATAATATGATTATATGGCATGGTAAACATTTTTGGAAGTTTGGACATCATTGTGACGTTAACTTCTTTTTCTAAAAATGCATTTTCATGTTTCTAGAGGCTAACATTGGACTTCATATAGTAATTTTTTATTCCACTGAGACTGAGGACTAGAGGGAAAGAAACTATGAGTATCATAAATCTTGGCTAAATTATAGTAATTAATTTATCATGTTATAATAAATAATAATTATTTGGGTTAGGTTCATCGTTATAATTTTATAACAAGTTATTTGAATGAATATGTGAGTTAAATAATTAATAATATTTATTTAAATGTTTTGAGACTGAAATATTTATTATATTTATCATAGATTAATTTAGTGGCATTTATTTAATTAAGAGATCATTATTATAGGATAAGGAAATATTTACAAAGGAAAGAGTACAGAGATTTATTGTTTGATTAGTTATTAATGACATTTATCTTAAGTAAAAATGTGTTTCACATTTCAATCGATTATTAATATTATTATTATAGTTATAAAACATCAGAAAAATAAATAATATTAAATATTTTAGGGGTCTTGTGCAATATTTTCCAACCCTAAACAACATTTATCAAATATATATTTATATCTTTTTCAAAATTCGATTTTGGTGTGTAGAATAGTTAGAGAGAAACTCTCAATACGAAGAGGGATATATAGATATTAATTTTTCTCTCTTCCTCCAATATCAATACTTATATAGAACACAGAGGATTCTTCATCCTTCATGATAGACTCAATTATTATCATCCACAAAAAATTAAAGTTATTAGGATTGGTCATGCTATCCCCCAAAGGATCTAAAGTAGTGATAAGATATTGTGTTGCACTTGAAGATCATATCTTAAGGGATTCATCACATAAATACTGTATCAAAATGATGGTGGGAAAAATCTATTTCATCATATCATCAATGAATGAGGAAATATATGTTGAGGTAATTGTATACTTACTCAAAACATAATTTTAAATTATATTTGATGATCATATCCCTATGGTTCCCACATAATAACATATTCTATCAATCTATTTGTGTCATGGGGCATGATTTAATGATTATTTAATCAAAAGTAACACTTTATTTAAAACTAAAATTCTAGTTTCTAAAACCTTCAAATGATGATTCCACAGTGCCCATAATCTAAAGGTCGTATCAAGGTAGTCACATGTTTAATATATATTTATTTAATATTCATTGTGTAATTGAATGTGTTTTATTTTATTTTACATAAAATGATTATTTTTAATATCTAAAAATTTTCATATATTCTTTTATTCATTATTTATATCATAATCAGATGCCAGATAATGGTTTAAAATGAATAATGATATGGAGAATACCATCAAGTTGTTCCAAAAGGTCTATGCTGAGAAAAAAATTACATGTCTTTTACTTTATGAGTACATGATGTGTAGTTTTTATTTTCATGGATTGATCTTAGGTAAAATTCATATATAAATGTTTAATATTTACTTTATATCTGATAAAAAAAGGATCGTTTTTAGGATCCATATAGGATGGTACATTTCATGGAAAACCATATGAAATGTGAAAACTACGACTGATCTATAGTACCATGTGTCTCATGAACTATCACATTGGGTTCCCCAATCGAGTTGTGTATTGGATTCAAGGAATGTGGACTACCAATCATTGAAATCCAAGGATACAAATAATTTTTTCCCACAACAATACATGTAACTTGAGGAAATCCATGACCTGAAACATGTCCATACCAAAGGCCATAGTTGTGGAAACTTATGGAATGAAAGCATGGGCCATGTGGTATTATTCTAAAAATATTCTAATGTTATCATTGGAAAATGAATTAAATGTATAAATAAAATGATTGATCATGTATTCTATATTCTGTTCCTTCAATATTACATCCCTTGTCATTGAATTATCAATTTTAAATTAAGTATATTTCAATGATAAAATTTACATGAACACCAAGGTTTTCATCCAAGACAACATATTCATTACAAAAACATTAAATGAAGTAAATTTCTTTTAATGTTGTAGATTATGGTTAGTTAAATATTGTTATATGTAATTAAGATAAAATCGAATTAAGTATAATAATTCTAGTTGAATTATATTAATTAATGAAAAAATGAAATTAATCGATAATAAGATTGAAAATGTATGCTCGATTTCATGGTGTGTAGACGACCATGATTTTAGACAATCCGTTTGTTTGTGATCAATTTATTTTAATTTGATTTTATAAAATTATAATGATGTTCTATGATTTATACCCTCCTTCTTATAATGTACGGTTCCATGTGCTCATTGTATCATCTAAGTATTCCCCCCATTTTCAGTCCATTGGATCCCCTCACAAATTTTGAGTAAAGAAATATGTATAGATAGTTCTCCTAATCATGTGGTGGTTGTCCATGTCTGGATTTGAGGAGAAACAAATCCATGAAATAAATATGAGCCAAGGTGTAAATCTATATCATGAAAAAATATATGGTTCAAGATGTGTTTTTCCTTATGGAAAGGGTTAATTTATCATCCACTAGATTTACCATCCATTATATAATCATAAAATAATTCCACATATATATGTTTTCATTTTCATGGTCACATTTTAATGTTTTTGGATGTATTAAAATTGCCTTAAAAAATATTTAACAACAAATTATTATAGAATAAATAATAATCATATAATTTGAATTTTTTTATTAGACATGGTTAATCACTTATGTAAAATATACTTTATATTATCAATGCATGAAGAAGTATAAAATTGTATTTAAGTATAAGGATAAAAATCCATAAATTAAAATATTAATATTCATTATCATTCCATTACATTAGTTTTAAAGATATTCATCATTCAATGTTATTGACCAACCTATGATGGGGTGGATTCAATTGTTGTAAAAATTATATCTTTATGTTTTGGGTGTACGTAGAGTAGTTTACATTAAATTTTGACTACCTAAGAAACATGTGTTGTAACTAATAATAAAAGGATAAGAATATATAAAAATAAAATTTTAGGATTAGGGAGACACCCATCATATGATGTAACATTGAGTTAATAAAAATGGAAATTAACCCCTTCGAAAAGCTGTTTAAAAACATTTTCGGCCTAGTATTGCATTATGATAAGGGGAATATGGATCCTTTCAACTAAAATAACTAGATGATAAGACATCTCAAAACTGATAGTTATGGATAATAGGCATTGAAATATAATATGAGATTAATTGGAATTTAATTAATTTTATATTTATGAATCTATATTTGAAATCAAATTTTGTAAAATAAATTTTTTCATAAATTTTAAAAAATATAATATCAAAAAGCATTGACAATATCCCTATGATCCATACTAGAGAAAGATAACATTACTACTTGTAAAAATTTATTGGAATAGTATTAGTGTTTTTTCATTATAGTATTCCACAAATAGAAATCTTAAATTCTAGAAACCCCACTTCTGAAGTCACTCTCTAAGAGGCTAGTGATGACGAAATACGTATCTATGTAATTCTTATGTACAAAGAAGTGGATGAACAATATTTTTTCCCTTACTCCATGTCTAATGAGCTTTTAACAATATGTAAGAATATATAATCATAGAAAATAATTTATCACCCTCGATATATGTATCAAGATAAGTCCATATTATAAGGATGCGAGATCAGTAATGTACTATTCATATGTAATTGTTGATAGTGTGTGCCGGCTGGGGCTTATATAGACATGATGAGTAGCTATATTGAGTTCCATTATATCTTGAGAATTAAGAACCCTATTGGTTTGTGTACATATCTCATTATATCATCACTACTTGAAATATTATAGAGTTTTCCTGTTAAATATATTATGAGAAATTTCAAGAATGTAGTATCAGAACCCTGGACACTTATCCTTCAAATTGATAAAGGCATCGACTATGACAGACCTGTTGTCCTTATGGTGTATTATATTAATGATAACAAGGAAAAGGGGAAAAATTATCATTACATGTCAAAGGAACTATACCACTATCAGTCCAATAAAAAGAATATTAATCACTATGGAAACAAAGAGTTTGTTGTATGTTTTTTATATGTTTTGTAGGTCCACTTTGAGAGGAAATTCAACCTTCCAGAAAAACAAGGGAGATATTATGGTGTGTTCATTATTGAGTGTAAATTTTTCCTATCAATTAGTTGGTAATTAAAAACTATATATGTTTCTACCATTTGTATATAAATATAAGATACATGTATATTTCATAATATTACTATAGATGAGTTGGATCTACAGGCTGCTAATAAATTGTGGATGTTTTCATTGGCCATTGGAGACTACCATCTAACATTGTCGATGTGATTTTTTTTGTTTTAGAAAAAATTTATTATCTTCCTAATGTTACATAGAATATTATGTCCATTTCATGTTTAGATATGGATTGTTTATTTTAATACATGAAAAAATGGTTCCAAATATTGTAATGATATAATATTTTATGGTATGGTATAAATGAATTTCATTATTTATGTATAAAATTATAAAAAAAATATTATAAATTGATAATGAAATGATTATCTGAAACACATATAACCCCATATCCTGGAATCATAATCTCTTTCACCTAAAAAAGGCATTTGAAAATGATCTTTCAGGATAGTTATTTTGACTCTTTGGAGTTAAATCCACATGAATGATTCCATGACTTTTTATAACCTAATATGAAAAAATAACTATTCAGTTGACAATGTGAAAGGGCGAGATATCTTCTAAAATAAATACACACCAATGTGTGATAAAAATTTAATGTATAATATATAGGTGGATTCTCATTGTTTATTTCATTTATCGATGAATTGAGTAAGGATTATCACATAAACTTTTCGAGGTAGATATCTGAATCCTTTGACAAGATCAAACAGTTCAAGAATGACATTGAGAATTATATTGGAATGAATATAAATTAAATTTTATTGAATTGAGGCGGGGAATATATTAACAAATAATTCATCAATTTCAAAAGATATAATTGTATTTTATCTAAACTCACCACCCCTTATAGACATAATTTCATTGGTGTTTGTGAAAACAGGAATCATATCATGATGGACATGGTAAGGATGATGATGGGTAATAGAAGAAATCCATTATCATTTTAGGGATATTGATTATAGAAAGTACTATACATATTAAACCATGTACCAACTGAAGTGGCACATTTTATTCCATTATATTTATGGAGTGTGAAGAAACCTATTTTTCCATATTCTCATGCATAGGTTTTGGAGGAGTTTGATACGAACTTATCAAGAAATAAACTAACAGAATGAGGAAAGATGTACTTATTTATAGGGTATTTGATGGAATAAAGGAGATACTATCTATAAATTATTTTATATAAGAATATATTTGTTTCAAGAAATTATATTTTTCTTGAAAATGATAACGACCTCATGGAAGAATATGGGTGAATGATTGAATTTAATGAAATTGATTATAAAGATACATAAAAGATGAAATAGGAACTAATTCCATTTTTCCATGAGGAAGACGGTATTAATGAATCTAAAGAATTATGTAGGATCCCATTAGAAGTATGAGGACAATAGATATATGGGATTCTAGTAAGTGAAGGTGGTGACTCATTATTGGTTGAAAATAATTACTCTCCCACCTATAAAGAGGTAGTAGGGAGATGGGTGATTGATAGATTTTATGAAGCTGTGAATTCAGTGATGGATTCCATGTATCCAAACCATGTTTATGTTCTGATCGATCCAAAAATTATAGTAATCCATGTTGGGTATAAATTGTTATTCAAGATTAAAATATATTTAGAAGATAAATTAAATACCTATACATAATGGATAGTGGCCCAAGGGTTTAGACATCATCTATATAACACTGAAAAATTATAAAGTAAGAACATTATATTGAAAATCACATATAATATACAACACCATGCATATAAAATAATATAATGTCCCAAGACATGAAGATATATTTAATAATTTAACTAAATTTATTCTATATCTTATAATGCATGAAAATGTATGCTATCCTTTATTACCTATAAGAATGAATTTCTTTTATAGTTTACAATGAAAATAACAATATGTTCATCTTTCTCTATATAGAACACCAAGGTTGGATAATAGTACACATGACAATTAGATTTTACCAAAATATAATATAATATCAATACTATTGTATAATATAATATTTATCAAATAGCTATTGTACTGACATGTATTAAAAGGATTAACTAAATTTGGAAAATATTATTTACATATTTTTATATAATTATTTGGTGTTATAAATGAATATATAACCCTATTGAATATAAAGGATGTGTTTTTATGAAAATCTATTTTATTTTCTGAAATAAGTTTTATTTGAATTAATAATGTAGTGAACTGACGCAAAATTTCTGGAGCCAATGTATACTACTATTACATTTTCATGATTATAAGGAATCAAATCCTAATGGATTTAATAGTTTATTACTCTTTATAAACATGATACCTACATGTGTCTTTTATTACAAATCAAAATCCTAATTATAACATAATTATTTTCCCTTTTGAGGATAACATAGTTCCATCTAATATATCCCTACATATCTTTATTAGTCTGTTTTTTGGATTCATGGGGAAAGGAAAAAATATAAGGGTGATCTCAAATTCTTAGTATGGGTAATATATAGGAGAAGTAATAATGAATAAATTTGAATTATCAATAGGGAATGTAATAACTGAACACATGTGCCATATATATAATGAACTAAGAAATCAATTTATAAAAATGTATAAAGGTAAATAAATGGAAACAAATTCTATTAAAATAACTATATTAGGAGAAAATACATATAAATATATGATAAAATAAAACAAATCCTATTTAATCAATGAACTACGAATGAAATTTTTACATAGATATGTCAACGTAAAATATTATTTATGAATAGTAAATAAATGAATTGTGAGAAATTAAAAATTATTGGACCTCATGCGAGTGGAATATGAAAACGTATACCATCATGTCCTTTCACAATATGGTTTAAACTAAATTTATATAATTGATTAAGTTGTAAAACATATTTTTCTAATGATAATCCATCGATTCATCGATGGTCTATATAAATTTTGAACCACACCCATCACTACAAGTCCAAAGCATTCCTTATATCAAATAATCGAAATAAATAAAATGCCTTATCAAATATCCATATTGAATATAGATTATATATTTATTAATATTTCCCAAATTAATCTAATACATGTAATATTAGACACCATATATAAAATGGTATATGGTTTTTTCAATATTAATAATTTTTTTTGATGATATGGTTAATTAAGGGAAATTCAATGTTCAATGATTGTAGAAAATTTGAATATTTAAAGTGGACTATCAAAAATGAATCATGAATGTTAATGTTAATACTATCCTTGGAAAACTAAATCATAAACCATTATAAGGAATAATAAGTATGTTATCAATACATCATATCCCATGTGGAGAAAAAATAAAGGGTCATTGTCGATTATGAATAAAAATTAAATAAAATTATATTTAAAAAACATTCTTGAGGAACATTCCCTTTTTATTTTTTAAATCCTTTTGAAAATCCTTTTTATTTGAAAATCAAAATTAAAAATATAAATGTGATCCTTTTAAACATATAAAAGATTCATTTATGAAGTTCCAATTGGTATATCCATACCTGACGTACAAGGTAAATAAATTCCATTTTAATCTTAAAAAGGTTATGAAAATGCTTGTTTCATAAGGTGAAAAGAATATTCTTTTGAAAATATTGTTAAAAGACAAAAGGGTAAAAACTAAATTTATTAATTTTTTGGAATGATTTTATTTTTGAAACTCTTCTTAGTAAATAGGGTTTGTTGAAAAAAAATAGGTTTTATGACTAGTGAAAATTGAATTTGGGTTTTATTAAACAATTTATAAAACAATTTATGTACCAAAGCATGGGAAAATGTTAATATTAGTTGATAATGGTAAAGAATATCTATATTATAATAAAATGATATGGTTTATTAGACATTTATAAAATAATTTATTCCTATTGAAATTATTTTTTATGTAATCCAGAAAAAATGAGATTCTAAAGGAAATCCCTAAAAATATATTAACCATGAAGTGAGAATCATTAAATAATTAGATTATGTGTATCAACTATAAATAAACAAAAATAAGTGGAAAGACTTCAATATATATTAAAATTAATTTTACAAATAAAAATATGTTATTAATGGCTACAAGGAAGTAATATAACCCAATGAAAAGATGTAGGGTTATGGAACTATTTTAAACCATGTAACTTTTATCTCGAATCACCTGAGATGAAATAATTCAAACTGAAACTCAAAATATCATGAATAATTAATGAATCGAGATATTATATGAAAAATCAGATCTATATACAACCTATATAATCAATATGTTGCACAAATAAATGTAATTGTTTCATGAGAAATTTAACAATCAAAAAATTAGGGGAGATTTCAAAAAAATCATAAAAAACATTCATGGGGAGAATATTCAATAATCATTCAAAAGTATCCCATACAACATGAAAACAATTAAATCAAGAACTCCTTGAGAATGAATATAATTAAATGAAACTTATCATATCATGGTAATAATTATATTCATGATATAACATGTCAATGGGATGTTTATACACTATATAAATTAAATTTCGTGCTTAGCACAAATAATTCTCAAAGGAATATAAATTATGACAAAATCCCTCACCTTATATTGGATTTTCCTCCTATGTCTCTGCATCCCTGAATAAAAAACATATTTAAATTAATTACTTATTTTAGGAAATTTTTCATGTTTTTCATAACTTTTAATTCACTTATTACAATTTATTTTATAATTACTTAACCAATTATGTTTAAATCAGGTGTTTTGACCAAATTTGGTTTATGTATCAAAAATAACTCTTATTGGTCTTCTATGGTAAAAGGGTCCAATATAAAACATCTCAATTATAATGATAATTAAATAATTATTTTATTTATATGTCAATAATATTTTTAAAACTAATAATTAAATATGGTTATGAAAATTAAGCAATGTTAAAATCATGAAGAAGGTAGGTTGTACGTACACATGAGTATCGTTCTCATATTTCAATGATCGTTATAGACGGAAGGTAAATACCACTATATCAGTCATCAATAATAAATATATCGTAAATACTATGTTATTTAGTTATATATACATCTAATTATAATTCTTTTGATGTAAAAGGAATCACATTGGATCGAGGAGGTGGTAGTCCGCATGTGCACGACCGATGTTATCACTTTTCAGTGTTTGAAAGGGTTATAAAAGAAATCATAAATATTATTTTTACTAAAATTTAATTGTATAATTAATATCATATATATTTTTTTTATGTATAAATTTTTTAGTCAAAACCATCCTTTTTAAATTCCAGGTATAGTGTGATCGAATCACATCTCTTTTATGAGGTGGTAGTCCACAATTCCACAAAAGATGTTATCGTATTAACACAAAATGGAATGTATACGGGTATGTATTATAAAAGAATCAAATAAGAATAAAGATATAATTTTTTTGTATATATAATATATAAAAAATAATTTTCATCATAATTCCCATCTATGAAAGGTGGTAAAAGAAAAATGAAAAACATCGTTTCGGGAGACAGTAATTCACAACACAAATAAATGGTAAGTTTGTTACCCATTTGATTGATGTGTGTGTAAGTGTAGGTCAAAAACATAACATGAAAATCATAGTTTATTGAAGATACCTCTAAATTTATATAATAATGGAATAATTATTTTCCATGGAGTGGAAAATTGGAATAAAACTAAAGAGCTTGAAGATAGATTCTATCTCTTCTCTGGGAAACTCATTTTGGTTTGTAAAAAAAGGATTCATTGGATGTATTTCTAATGAAGTGTATGATTTTATGATCATGGGAGGGATTTTTTGGATTTATTTGGGTAGATATTAGATGTTACATATTTTCTTGATAGGTGTGAGGATGTTGGAGGAGAGGACACTTTTTATAGTAGATGAGTGACACTATTGTAAATTTTGGAAAAGGGAATTTCATCGACTTTTTTCACATTTCATATGGATACAATAATGCTGATTGTTTTATAAATGGTAGTATAGATTTGAAAGGAGGCAATCCAATGGATATTTTTACAATTTTATATGTCATTTTTTCATTATGTTTAATGTTTAGTCACTTGTTATATTTATTTTTACATTAATCCTTGTAATTAATGTTAATTACTTTAGTTAATATTTATGATTAAAAATAATATTTCTCTATTATAAGTTATAAGTTATTTTAAATTAAAATATTGAATACATTTTTATATATTCTAACAACTGATGTGGTAGAAATTAATTTAAATTTAATCCCACTGATGGAATGACAAGGCATGGATTTAAAGAAGAAAAGAACAAAATAATATTATGTTTTTATATTCAATTTCAAAGTGAAATTGATAACAATGAAATAAAGTTTTTTAATTGAAAACATTGTAACTAATAAAACATTAAAAATACATTAAAATATGTTTTCATAGTATCAATAAATTAGATTAAAAATAAGTTTTGACTTAAAATTTTGTATTTTTCATTGTAAATATAAAAAATGAAATTTAGAAAAAATACCAAAAATTAATGATATGATATTTTTTATGTTTATATATCAATTTTTATGTATATTTATACACATATTAATTATAAAATATCCAAAATGGGATTCATAATAGGTTCTAAATTAAAATGTGGTAGAAGTTCCTTAAAAACAAAGTACTTTATGTGGAAAATTGGGTTTGTGCTTATATTATTCCTATCAAATATATTTGTTGAATATAAAATGTATTTTATTAAATTTATAATATATATATTACATTAATATCACTCAATAATTTTAATTAATTTAGTTTATTATGATAAAATATCATTATGAGCATAAAAATAGTTTTATATAAAAAATTCAATTTATAGTCAATTGGTTCTTATATTCAATTCAAATAAATATTTAACGAATTAATTAATTTAATATTTTTGAAACCATTGATTATCATAAGATAGTTAATATTTTCAATAAGTATTTATTTAACAGTATGTTTATGTCTTATTATATTAAATGATATTATTTCAATAATATATTTTTGTTCAGTAAAACTCGATCACACATTTAACACAAATCATTGATAGCAATAGTTGTTTCATGTGACATATGAAAACTTAGTGACTAGTTCAATAAAAGATATAAATTATATTTCAATTATTTCAAATAGTAAATATATTATAAATTTTCGAGATATTATATTCCCTTATGTGTTTGGTGTTGTGTGTTATACACGCTTTCGAAAATAGTGTTCCAACATTAGATTTTTAGGGCATTACATTCTACCAACCCTAATTAAATTGAGTACTTTGAATTTAAACATTATAAAGTTGATACATTGTTTGGTGTTACCTATTTTTAATATCCCACATCATGATAAAGGTTAATATATCATCTAGAAAAGAGATAACAGGATGTATAAGGGTCACAAAAAATAACATATAACTAGGTCTCCATGTAAGAAACATTAGTGGGAAGTAGAGATACATACATGGAGGGAATTTATAATTATTTGAAGGTATTTTTTAGGAAATATATCACAAAAATGTGAATAATTTATTTAATGTTCCGGGCCTCAAATCCATTTATTTGAAATGATTTAGAAAGACATTGTTTCATTAAAAACAAACGAATTTGGAAAACTTTTTTTATCATTTTCCTAATATTGAGTTAATATTTTACTAACATTGTATATAATGAAGTATAAATACATAATATAGTATAATTTGATATGTAAATTATCATATTTTGGTTAGTCTTCAATCAATTTCAAAATTATTCATTAATTTATCAAATGCATTCGAATAAATAAACCTTGATTCCTGAAGAACTAAAATTCATGTTAAACAGATCATAGACCCCATAAAAGAGTTGAAATTAATGTCATTTGTCTCTAAATATTTTTCATAGACAATATAGTTAATAAATTAATATCTAAAACTAAAAATTTACAGTACATGTTCATATTTATGTTTGTCATTAATTTTATAAACTAAAAAAATGAAATTTTAACCAGGACATTATATAGGTTAGTGGTTGGAATTAAACCCCTATTATACTTCAGTCATGGGTTTAAGACCCATGATATTTCCAAACATGTTTGGATATCACCTGGTATAATTAGTTTCCTTTTCTAAAACCATATTAATATAATAATCAAAATAAATATGATGGACTTCCTTTAAATAAGGTTAATCAATAAATATCCTTTTGAATATGATTTTCAATAAAAATTCAGTACATAAATACTTCATCCATGTTATTTTAACATAGGACCTATCATGGCCAATGTTTTAACCTATATAATTCATTTTCATTATCTATTCAAATACAATATAATGGTTTCTAATGAAATTGTGAATTAACATAAGAATATCAATAGGGAGTGTCAATCCAGGTGCACAGTAAGGCATGATGTAGCGATAAGGTTACACCGAGTCAGGACTGACACACCTTGTTTCAGTTATTACTCATAGGTACGTCTATTCCAAAACCATGTCCACTTTTAGTATACAAAATGGGATGTATTTTTCTAAAAACTATATAATACCTATCTAATAAAAACATTAAGATGATATTCTATACTTATATTTAAATTCTACGTTAGGGTTATGTTGTATAATTTATTTTTTCCCAATTCTAGTTTACAATGTTGTTTCTATACTTCCTATGATACAAATTTTAGAAAGACAACCCCAGAAATTCTGAATTTGATGTCTACTACTATTACATTAACATGATTATAAGGAATAAGATCCTTAATGACAGAAGATATTAATAGTACTGGTAAATAGATATATACATGAGTCTTGTATTATGAATAAATACACTAATTACAAGATAATTTTATCAATTTTTAAGAAAGCATAATACCATATTTTATATTATTTCATAAAATTCATAGAACTTTTCATGGATTCATGGGGTAAGGAAAAAATAAGGTTTAGCTCAAAGATCAGTAAGTGAAAAGTATAGTGTAATAAATAATGAATAAATTTGAATGATCAATATGGGAATGTAATAACAGAACACACATTCCATATATTTAATATAATTATAATATAACTTATAAATAATAGGTAAAGTAAAATAAATGGAAACAAATTTCATTAAAATAAATAGATACGAAAAAATAAAAATGGAAAGGTAAAGAACTAAAACACATTACATTCAATCCATGAACTGAGAATTGAATTTATCCATCGATATTTCAATGAAAAATCTCATTGATGATCAATAAATACAAATAAATGAGTGAAATTATTAATTATTGGATTTCAAGTCTGAGGGACATGAAAAATTATATTGTCAAGACCTTTAATAAAAAGTTTATAAATATAGTTCAAAAATATAATAATTTGTTATACTTATTTGTCTCATGGGAACCTATTGATACATTTAGGGGAAATATAATGTATGAGCCCCATGTTTCATTACGAGTCCCAATATTTCATTATGTCAAATAATTGAAATACAAAACTATTCCTTATCAAATATACATATTGAATAAATAATATTGATTTATCAATAATTACCCAAATAATAAAATAGCATTCAAATTACACACTATATGTAAAATGGTATATTGTTTTTGAAATATTAATATCCTTGATAAATGGAATAGATAATTAGGGGTAATTCAATGAGGAAATAACATAATAAATTTTAATATATTAAGGGGTAATAAAAAATATTCCAGAATTGAATGTGAATACTATCCATGGCCTAATAAAAAATAACCCATATATAAATAGAATAATTTATTTATCAATTCATCATATCCTAAGTGGATTAATCATAATTGGGTATTGTCATTGAAGAATAGAAATACTACAAAATTTTATTTAAAAACTTTCTTTAGAGAAATATAGTTTTTAATTTGAAAAAAAAATTGAAAATACTTTTCTTTGAAAATATTTTTTGAAAACATTAAAATTAACCTTAAAAACAATCAATGTATGCCCATAAGAAATGGTAGTGGGTAAATCTATACATGTCATACAAGGTAAAAAACATCTCCTTTATGTGGTAAAATAGATCAAAAAATACCATGATAAGAAATAGATAAGATGATTCCTTTGAAAACATTAGTAAAAGGAAAAATGGTAAAAATTTAATTAATAAATAATTTTAGAATGGGTAAAATAACTTTGTAAATTTTGTATTTGTAAAATCTGGTTTTTAGAATAAAACAAGTTCTCCGAATAATGATAGAAATAAATTACGATTTTCTTAAAAACATTTTCCAACAAATTATAGGTCCAAAGAGTGATAAAGTTGTACTATTATTTGATATAGGTCATAAATAACTAGATTATAGGAAAATGAAAGGGTTTATTAGAAATTTATCTAATAATATCCTAATATTTTAATTAAACTATAAACAATCTAGAACAAAATTAGATTGTAATGTAAACACATGAAAAGATTATAAGGATGATGTGAAAATAAATCAATGATTAGTATATATAAATCAAATGTAAATCCACATTAATAAGTTGAAAAAAATTCATAGATAGTCAATTAAATTATACTCATAATCATATAATACTTATGATAATAATTAAGTAATATAACACAATGATAATAATTTGGGTTATGAAATTCCTTTCCACTTGGTAACTTTCAACTCAAATCCCCTTAGATGAAATAAATTAAATCAAAACTCAAAATATCATAAAGAATGAAAAGATAATGAAATTATATGACAAAATTTCATTAGGAAAACCGTATATAATGACTATATGCACAAAAATAATATGATTGTTTCATGATAAAGTTAACAATCAAAAAATGATGTGATATTACAAAGACAATCATTAAAAACATTTTCAATGAGA
Source organism: Viscum album (assembly GCA_963277665.1). Classification (NCBI taxonomy): domain Eukaryota; kingdom Viridiplantae; phylum Streptophyta; class Magnoliopsida; order Santalales; family Viscaceae; genus Viscum; species Viscum album. Next base: position 2,004,020,718 of record OY728140.1, on the reverse strand, counting down.
ATAATCTTTAAACATTCCATATAGACCAATACCACATTGAAACATTTGAATCATAAATTAAATAAATTTATAACACTAAATGAAAATTAAAATTTCTTTCTAATTAAAACATTCATGATATAACATGTCAAAGGGTGGAATATACACCCTATAAAATAAACATGGTGCATAACAAAAAATAAATCTCAATGGAATATTAATTGAGATGAAATCTCTTACCTTTCATATTATTTGTCTCACATGTCTTTAAATTCATGATAAATAATATTATGTTTGTTATTCAATTTATTGATAAACTTATTCATGTTTATCATAACTCTTATTTCACCTTTCACCATTTATTATACAACTACTCAATCAATTACATTTATGTTAGGTTTTTTTACCAAATTTGGATTATGTGTTGAAAAAACTTATGTAGGTATAAAATGTTCAAAGGTGCCAATATATAACAAATACATATTAATAATCAAAAAATTATTATTATATTTATTCATAAATTATACTTTTAAAACCAATCATTAAATATGGTAATAAAAATGGACCAATATTACAATCGTTGAGACATTAGGCCATACGTACGAATGAGTAACATTCTCGTTATTAATGGTCGTTATGGAAAGAAGTTAAGTAAAAAATATAATTCCAAAATTATAATTACAACATTAATACCTTGTTATTTTTAATATATACTTACATATATATTTATTGTGATGTAAAATGAATCTCATCACATAAAGGAGGTGGTTTCCACACGTCTACAATTGACATTATCACTTTTTAGTGTGTGAAAGGGTAATAAAGAAAATGATAAATATTATATTACAATAAATTTAATTATGTCGTGAATATAAAATATATGTTTTTATTTAATGAAATTTTTATTAAAACCATCTTACATACCTTCATGTTATCATGTGATCAAATGATATCACTTTTAAAGGTGGTAGTCCACACTTCCACAAACAATGCTACCATATTTAACCAAAATATAAATTATAAGGGTGTTAATTTTAAAATAAATACAGAATCATAATGAAATAATATTTATCATATAAAAAATTCACTTCCATTATAACTCCTTACCATGAAGGGTGGTAAAGAAAAAACGAACAACTTCATTTTGTAAGGAAGTAATTGACCTTACACATTAACAGTAGCTTCGTTACCCATTAGATGAAGTGTGTGTAAGTATAGGTCAAAACATTAACATAAAAAATTCAGTGTATATTTATGATAATTTATTTATATAAGTATTTAATAATTTTATTTTAGGGATTTTATAATGTAAATAAAAATAAATAGGTTTTGGAAAGATGTTAGATCTTATTTGGTTAACTCATGTTGGTCTACAACAAAAGAATTCCTTTGATTGATATCATGACATGGGGAGGATTCTAGTTTGAGGGGATGTACTTTGAGGATATATTTTGGCAGATCTTGGTCGATCCAAAGTTTCATTATAGGTGTTAAGAAGTGGGAAGAGAAAAGACCATTTAATAGTATAGGAGGAGTGATAGTCTTGTTTGTTTTTGAAAAGGGAATTCCACCCATGATTCATCAATTTCATGTGGATCCAATAATTTTACAAATTTTATAAAAGGTAATATATGGTCGATATGTGAACATATAATCAATTTTCGAAATAATTTTAGGTCATTGGTCACTTAAGATTACATTTTATCCCTTTGTTGAACCTAATTTCACCTTAATCATTGTAAATAATTTTAATTGCATTCAACATTATTTTTTTCATAAACTATGTTTTATAATGTTAGAAATTATAAATTACTCTAACTATAAATTTGGAATCCATTTTTCCAAATACTATTATAGATGAGGAAAATTAATTTAAATGTAATCTCATAGATAGGACGACAATGTCGGTATTTAAAGTAAAAATGTTCAAAATGTAACTATATTTTTATTTTCAAATTCAATGTGAAAATGATTGAAATTACCTAAATTGGATGAGTTTATAATGATTTTTTATAATTAAACTTAAAAATATTATAATATGATTTAATCTTACAAATAAGTTATACAAAAAAGAATTTTTGTATTAAAATTTAGTACTTTTTATTATTCATTAAAAAATTAAATTTCCCAAAAAAATACCAAATATGCACCCTAAGGTAAAATATATTTTTATATTTAAAATAATAATCTCATTATGAAATATAATTTTTATAAAAGTTCCATATTTTGGATTATAAATCGGTTCCCCCTTAAAAGGTTTTAAAACATATTTAATAAAAATATAGTATTTTATAAAATTAGGTTTGTTCTTATTTTGTGCCTATAAAATCAATTGGATGAATATAAAAAATATTTGACAAAATATATGATATATATATCATTATATAACAATGTACTTTTAGTTAATTTAATTTATTAGGATTAAAAAACAATGTGGTCATAAAAATTGTTCATTTATAAATATATTCTATTTATATTCAATAGGTTCTTTTATATATTTTAATTTAATTTGTAACCAATGAATTAATTCTATATTTTTGTTAACCAAATATTTTTATAAGTTAGTTAAATATTTTTATTACCTACTAATTTAAATTCTAGTTTATATCTTATTATATTAATTATAAATATATTTCATAATATATTATTGTTAGGTAAAATTCATTCAATCGTGTTACAAAATTCATTGAAGAAATCATTATTGCATGAGAAGTATGAAAAATCAGTGCAAAGATAATTGAAAGATATAAATTATATTGAATTTATTTTAAATACTAAATATATTATAAGTTTTTTGGATATTATATTCCCTTGTGTTCTTGGTGTTTCATTCCATACACACTATCAAATATAGTGTTCCTACTTTAGAATATCGGGGCATTAGAAATAAACCTATTTTATATTAGTGAATTATATTAATGAAATATATATTATATATATATTCAATAATATATTTTTTATATTCATTAAATATATTTCATAAGTATAAGATATGAATAATTCCATTTTTATGCTTATTTTTTTTCTAAAAATAAATTTTACCACATATTAACGGAGAACCTATTTTTAATTAATTTTTTAAAAATTTTATCATCTTTAAATGTAAAAATAAAATTCATATTTGAAATAGAATCATAAAAATTAGTTTACGATTACTTTTTTTTATTTTTCTCTATAGTGTCATTTTTTATGAATAATTAAAAATATTGAATGTTAATTCAAAACTACTTTTTCATCTAATTTATTTCTAATTGAAATTTCAGTTTTTATTGAATTAAAAGTTAAATTAGATCAAATAAACATCAAATAATAAAATTTATGTAATAAGATTAAATTTCACATTGAAATTGGATATCATCATCTCAAACTTGTGAACATTTTTTACTTTAAAACCCCCTTTAATTTAATTGTATGTGGGATTATATTTACATAAATTTCTGAAAAATATGTTATTAGAATTTTTAAAAATGGATTCCATATTTTGAAACATAATAAATTATAATTCATAATTTTTTCATCTTACTTTTCAAGATATGTATTAGTGACCATAATTATATTTAATTACTGCAACTAAGAGGTAAATTTTCTTAACAAAGGACTAAATAATAATATTAATATCAAAAATTACATAGAAATTTTAAAAAATAAAATTGATCTTTATATTTTGACACTATAATCTATTTACTATAATTTCTTCCAGCTTTTGGAGATTCATGAAATTTGGAAACAAGGGTGGGATTCCCTTTTTTCATATTTACCAAAATATCACTACTCCACCCCTATAAAAGGAAGACCCCTCAAAATAATCACACGTCTCAAGACATATGGATTTCCCAAAATATTTGAAAATGAGATCCTAACCTCCCTAACATAACTTTTAAATCCACATGTTTGTACGAAAGAAAACCAAGGAATCCCATTGGTGAAAACCGAAGGAGTTACCAGAAAAAGAGATACGAGCCTTCCTCAAACTCTTTTGTTTTATTTTCATTATAAACCACTTAAAATTATATTACATAATTCATATGTAATAAAAAAAATTATACTAAATATACTTATCTTTTGTAATGATATTATTTTTACCTATAATTACACACACATGCATCAAATGTGTAACAACCTTGTTGTTCGTGTGTCTAGCAAACTACCACCACACAAAGCGATGTCATTCATTTTTCCATTACAACCTTTCATGGTTGGAAATATGATGGAAACACTTATTATATATTATCAATACTATTCTTATATTTTTATTATGATTCTATATTTTTTATATTGAACAAACCTCTATGCTTCCCATTTTTTGGAAGTACGATAACATCATTTGTGTAAGTGTCGACTACCGCCTCCATAAATTAATATATTTTATTCGTATAATACATGTAATGTATCAACGATTATGTTATTTAAGAATACATTATTTTAGTGAAATATATATTAAATTAATTAAATAAATAAATTTTTGAAAATATAATTGACTGTTTTCTTTATTACCCTTTTCATACACTAAGTGATAATGTCGGTCGTGGACGATTGGACAATTACCTCCTTGACAAGATATGATTAATTTTAAATCACAAGAATACTATATATAAGTAAATAAGATAAAATAACATGGTAATTATGATATAATGATCAATTTTTAAAGATATAATTTTACTTATCTTCTTTCCATAATGATCATTAAAAATGGGAAAGTTACTCATTTGTATGTACATCTTTCTGTCTCCATGATTGTATTGTTGGTTTATTTTTCAGTACCATATTTCATGATTGGATTAAAATATATAATTGAATTATAAATATGATAATTAGTTGATTATACTTGTTGTATATATATTTATATAATGGCATTTTCATCAATGTCGACCTATAAAATTCTTTTTAACACAGGAACCGATTTTATTTAAAATGCTCGGTACAAACATAAATGGTTATGTATTAGTATACAACATTTTAATTAGTGGTTTACATTTAATAAGAAAATTGAAAATTGTTATCAATAAATTAAATAATAAACATAAATTTATTATTCATGATGATGGAGATATGCTTTACAAGTCAGACTCAATGTAATTGATTCATGTCTTAGGTTTCATTCCATGAGGAATACACAATTTTCCGCACTTACTTATTTTGTGTGGTGTAACTAAAGCTCATTTTGTTATAATACAATATGAATTATTTTATATTCAAATTATTTTAATTCTTTAATTTATGATTATTACTCTTGGGTCTTCAAAATCATATGTTACCACATTTTTTAGGGATTTCATCTCAATTTACATTTCATTAATACTAATTTTTTGTCATGCACCAATTCCCTTTAATATGGTATATATACTACAGTTTACATGTTATACCATCAATCACATTGTTCTAATGATACTATATGTTTCATTTAATTTTATTCCTTCATGGATATTGTGATTCAAAAATTTAAAAATGGTATGGGACACATTGGAATTTTTAAAATTATTTTACAGTATATTATTTTTATTGATCATTCAATGGTATTTGCATTAATCAACATCAAAAACCCATTTGTTTACTTATACTCCAATGGGTAATTATTTATATTTATGTTTTACTAATTCAATATGGATATATTATGATATGAAATATTTTTTATTATTTATCTCGATTATTCGATATGAGGAATGCTATAGATTGGAAATGACAGGTGGGCCCCAAAAATTATATTGGCCCTCAATGCATTGACAGGTTCACATGAGAAAAATATGTCCACTAAATTTAATGGTTTTATAAACATTATTTTAAAGGCCTTTGTGACATGTGTTGATGGTATTGGTTGTCATTTTCTTCAGACATGACATCCAATAATTAATCACTTCTTTTATATGTATTTTTGTTATAATTATTATAATCCATGAGGATTTCATATGATAATATATATAGATGAATTTAATTATTATTTTTTTGATTAAATGGAATATTTTTTCAATTTTATACCTTCACATGTTAATTATTACTTATATAGTCATTTCAATGGAATGTATAATTAGATATTTACATTAACATGTTGATTTATTTTCATCAATTCAATATTTATTCTTCTTTACATTCCCTTACATAGCATTTGTGATCACCGTTATTATATTTCATTTCCCCAGGCTATGATGTGAAATCATTTTAATAAGTTTCAAGGATTATTAGATTTTACTTATCATATGATGTATCTTTTTTCCCAATGTATTATGGGTATCATATATGTAATTTGGTTTTCCAAATTGTAAAATATTTTAGTCCTTCATAGATTGATTCCATATAATCATTCCAATGTTATACAATAATTCACTAGCTCTGAGCATCTAGGTTCAGGGAGCCAAATTTTGTATCAAAATGATGTTTAGGAACAACCATATAAACTAGATTTATAAAACATATATTAGGGAACATAACCCTAAGATAGAAATTGAGGATATTTATATAATAACATCCTATAATTTTGGTAAGGTGTAGATTTTGGGGGTATTCCTCCCAATACATCAATATATAAATACTACATGTAGACATGGTTCTCGCACAGATGTACCTATGGGTTTCAAATTAGGAATGGTGTGTCAAGGTATGAATTCGTGTAACCTGTTACATGAAAATGGGACTTACTATGGACCTATCTTGACACTCATATCAGATATACTTAGGACAGTTATCATTATCTTTAAAAACCATTATTAAAGAATTAAACATAATGATGTCCCTAAGGAAACCAATGTTTGTTATTCAAATAAGTATGATGACTAAATGTATTTATTGTTCTATTAAAAATTTATAATTATACAGAGTTACTAATTTTATGATCTAATCTAGTATATTCCATTGGTTAGGAATGGCGCCTGGAATGAATAATGTTGTGAATACTCATGGAAAATTATGTGGTTGACCTACTGAGAATGTAGATGTAGTTGGTATTGGAACTGAGAAAGTTATGGATATATTGGGGTAACTTATTTAGGTTATGGCATGTTTCCTTTATCGTGTAGGGAACCTCTTCCATAATAATTTTACCCAATTCTGGATTAGTTTATTCATTAGAGTCCCCCATCGTTTAGTGGTATTACTAATCCAATAATAGATGAGAAATGGATTAAGTCTCTTGAGATGCTATTTATGGACTTTGTATGTAGTAAAATGAAAAATGATACACTTTTATTCTAATTTCTCCAATGTGATTTTGATCAATGGTTGTCCACAATCTAGAATACCAGGGAGGGAAAATAAATAGAACTCCCGAAATGGAAAACATTTAAGGAGACATTATTTAATAGATATTTCCCTCATGGTTAAAAAATTGAGATGACAAGGAATATATTAAGATTATTTAAAAAAAAGATAAAAGTGTTGGAGATTATAAATCTATGGTTAAAACATTATTTATATATTCTAAGGATTATATATGTATCATATAGTTCAAGATCTATCACTTCATTGATGTTTATAATCCAAATATCCTAAGGTAGTTGGTTTCTCACGATTTTTCTTCATAAAATTAAACTATTTTTTGTCCTATCTAGATGGAGAAATAATTCACCATATCTTATAGCATCAAAGGGAAGAAAGAGAAGAAGATAAAATAATATAATATAGAAGATAAGGGGATGTAGGGAAAGAAGGATTTTCCCACCTGTGTTAATTGTTAGAAAATCACCTTGGTAAATTCTTGAAAGTATTAGTTGTTTGTTAGAAATGGGGAAAAAGGGTCACCAAGAAAAAGAATACAATGAGATTAAGGAAAAGACTTATATTTAGGGTTGAAACTGCAAGGAGATGAGATAATATGACAATAAATTCCCCAAGAATCAAGGGGATCTACCATAGAAGTGTCCACAAGGAGAAGGCCAAGCTTATTCTATTGATATGGATAAAGTGTAATGACTATTATTAATATTTATTTGGTTTGAACAAATATGAATAAATTTTATTCCCTTGACAATGTGTGGAACTATATATGGATTGTAGTATAATACATTTTATTTAGGGATTTGGGATCATATAATGAATGGTACCAAGGAATGTTATTCAGTAAAAGGTAAAAACTTTTTTTTAAAAACATGGTTGAGGGAAAGTTAACCCTTAATATGTAACTAATTATAAGAAAATTATGTTTTAATAAATAAATTACTCTATTTTATAAGGTAAATAAGATAATTGTGCACTAACTTGAAACTGATTAATGATTTTCTGGAAAAGGATGTTTATGGAATCATGGATAGAGTTTGCAACATCTTCAGATTTATGAAATATATCCAAAAATCTATATAATATTTAAGTAATAAAGAAGAATTAATGTTATCAACATAGTTTTATGTTAATTCATGTTATTATTGTTTTCTATTTTTTTGTATGTGACGACTAAAAGACCCATCATATTATTTGATGAGTTCATTTTTTAAAATTTACAGACCTTCCTTCTAATTTGTTGGATAAAAATATTTTTGAAATGTTTACAATTTATTAAATTCTATTTGTTGATCATCAGATGTGGTTTTAGAAATTTATATATTAAATCATTTTATGAAGCATCAGTTTCTCATAAATAAAGTATAAATAGTTAAAGGCATGATAAAATAAAGTGATTATGTTTTAGAAAAGCATATTAAGATATATTATTATCTGGTGAAAGAATTATTCAACTATAGATAAAGATTTTTTAAAAAAATTACTACATTCACATATTTTGAATAAAGTGTCCCTTTAGATCATCATTGATTTATGTTTTTGAGGCCCCTAACATCCCGTTGTTCACTATGATTCTTATGAACCACAATTATAGTTATTTATGTTCTTTTCCATATCCATGTTTTTATTCCCGCCTATGATTGTATCTTTGGGATCCTAGTTATATGAACTTCATACTTCCCTATCTCTATTATTAAGAAGATGTGTTGTTAATATTATTAATATATGGGTTTCTTAATAATAGTATTTTCAAATATCAATCTCTCGATTACCAATATCAAGTTTAAACTTGGATGATGTAGTTTTATTAAGGTGGGGAGCATGTAACAACACAAATTTATAATTTAAGAACATTTTATTTCATATCCTATATGACACACATTTATAATCACATACATGAGGATAAAAACTTAAGAAGTTAAGATATATGTGATATTTTAGATACATTTATTCTATATCTTGTAATGCACATAACAATGTGTTAGCTTGCATGACATGACATAATGAAGTGTTTTAGTAGCTTACATTACACGCAACAATATGTTCATCTTTCTCAACATGGAACACTAATGTTATCTTGCAATTCATGTAAGACTAGGTTTTACCAAACTACAATATACCATTTATATTCTTACTTAACATGATACTTATAAACAATCTATTTTAATTGAATTCATGAAAAGGATTAACTAAGTGTATAAAATATTATTTAAATATGATTATATAATTATTTGTTGTTTTAAATGAATATAGATCCCAATGTAATATAAAGGATGTGTTATTATGGAAAACTATTTTATTCTCACAATGTAACACCCCGATATATTATGAGAAATATTCTTTTTAATTTTATTGATGTCTTATATTGGACACATCACCAAGATTAGTTTTCTTTATACGCAACACTATATTAGCTTATCATGAACCATCATGGGTACCCTGGTAACCCGATATCCGAGCCGGACCTAACATAGCTTGAAGGGCGTTTCTGATCTCCAAGGGTCGGTGACTAGCACTTGGCATCGTACAAAATACAAGTGGGGATGATTTTTCTACAAGAATGCGGAAGCAAGGTTGAAACAAAACTGTAACACCCGAGACTTTTATGTTATATAAATCATCAAAGGAATCTTTTTCTACACACAACACTTTCTTGGCTTGCTTTACACGAAATCACGACCTTCCTCGATAGCTTGCGTCGTACGCAATACCGAGTTTCACTAAACAATGATATGCTATTAAAATATTATTAAAACCAGCCGTTATGAATAGTAATAACCACTTTTTAAAATTTTATAAATTTTATTTTTCAAAATGGACTTTATTTTTGGATTCGGAATATCTAAATTATCCTAGGGTGAAATTTTGGTATTTTTCTGAAAACTTTCAATTTTTGATTAATAGTGAAACCACTAAGTGGTAGTTAAAAAACTGAATTTTTCATAAAACATAATTTTACCACTTCTGTGAGTGGAATTTTGAAAATCTAAGAGACACGGTTGATATCAACAAGTAAAATTTGGTTCAATGAGACGAAAATAATTTTTTGGTGAATAGTAACTTTTTACTTTTTTTACTACGTTTAAAAGTAAATAGGGTAATTAAGGGTAAAAATGATATTTTTATTACCATAACACATGTCCTAATTCTATTGGATAAATGTAATTCGACCAAAAAAACTTAGGAATAAAATATGACCATTTAGGCCCACTTGGATTAGATTAGGACATTTATTATTAATTTATTTAAAGAAGGGTTAAAATAGTTAAAATCAATGTTTAATAAGTAAATAATTTTTAATATAAAGTTATACATAAGATAAATTCGACTATAAATATTTATTAGAAAGATAACAAGATTTAATACATAAGGATATTTTATTTTTAATTTTTAGACATTAAATAATTTAATTTATTTATGACACAATGATGATTCAGTAATTATCTTATTAATGAAATATTGACATAATTGATGTTATAAACACCAAAATAAATGTAATTTGAGACTTTTTATGAATTACACTAATTTTCTAGGTTAATATGAAATGTTATTATTTATTTAATTAACTTTTTTCGAACTAATAATTCTTTTATGATTTTCACAAAAATCAATTACTAAATAGTGTCAAAATTGACATAAAATAGTTTTTAAAACAAATAGTATATTAGTAATTGTTATTTTATTCCTAAAAATCTAAGGTTGGGCCAAATTACTTAGATAAGGTTATATATATTAATAATAAACAACTTGGGGTTCGTTTGGCTGCTTATAGTAAGTTTATTAACCTTATAGTATAAGAACACAAGAAGACACAGTAAAAGTAAAATTATTTAACTTAATGTTAAATCTAAATGATAAGGTTAAAATAGGAACCTAAACTTGTCTAAATTCTATTGGATGAGATTATTTCGACCCATCCCCACCTTAGCTTAGAAATATATCAATTTGGAGCTATTTAAAATCGAATTTGACTTTATAATAAAATAATAGTTTTAGTTATTCCAAAGGTTCCCCTCTCCTCCCTTATAAAAGGGCACCTCCTCCCCCTCTTGCTCACACCACTTTGAGCCTTATAGCTCGGCCAACCCCTGCCAATTACTCCTATCCACTTCCCTAGAGACATCATAGAGGTCCTGGTATTCTTCAAAGACCAATTTTAGTTCCCTAAAAGAAGGTCTCAAAGAAGCACTTCAAAGAAGAGGTAATGTCCGTTACAGATTCTTTCATCTTTATTTCTTCTTCCACTTCTTCTTATTTAGTTGTTTCATTATGAAGTAAATAACATCAGTATCACTCATATACTGATATGTAATTATAAGTATGAAACAACCCTATTTCACCATCTATCCATCCTACAGAAAAAGAAATCACCGCGCGTGCGTACGTGCGGAATACCGTCTCCACGCCGTGGTGTAATCTATTTTCCACCACCACCTTACTTTGATGGGTATAATGGTGTAAATAATGACTATATATGACTATTATAAAGTGATACTGATTATAAAATAGTATACATACACTTCTATACAATTCCACGATCATAGGAACGATATCATCAATCGTGCGTACGTACGGAATACCGTCTCCACGATGGGATGCGACTTGTTCTACATGATCTTCATTTCATAATGAATATATAAATGAATTGAATGAATGAATATGATATATATTACACTAATACCATTATGGAAATGAGGTATCTATAACCTAAAGATATGAATAAGAATTTATTCGACAAAACACGCATAAGAACAAAAAGTTATAAACACCCGAATAACAAGTAGCAATGAAATATTACTACTAAGAAGCTAATAATATGACCATATATGATATCATAAAAATAAGTATGATTCTTTAATAAGTCAATAACATTATTTAAATCATTATACAGGAGGTTCGGACGCGTAAAAATCATATCAGACCTAAGGTAAGGGAAAATATCACAATCTCATTTTTATCCGAGATTGTTTATACTTTGGTATTTACTGGGGTGTATTTTATCATCCACATCCATGTTTCCTCAATATGTAATGTTATTTCCATCCACATACAATTTTTTAAATCCAATTTTACCCTTTGTTTAGTTTTTATTAAAAGATATGAAAGGAATCTTTTGTCGTTTTTCGTACGAGGTACTTTTTGACTTTTCCGACAAAAGTACGAAGAATGTTTTTTTAACTTATACAGCATGAATGGATTTTTAAAACATTATTTCCAAGAAGCTTCTTTTACAAGTTTTCAAGTTTATTTTTAATCAACTTCTTTTAGTTTAGAATTTTATGACATGTTAAGAAAGGAAAAGTGTTTTTGAAGTAGAAAGGATATTTTCCTCAAGAATGGAGTTCAAGTGTTTTATCAAAATTATTTTCCATCTAAGATAATAAAGGGTTATGTTTCTATCCCTGTTATTACATTGATTTTATTATGTTGTGATGGAATTATTTTTATGAATTCCTTTATCTTATATGAATTTTTTTATGATGTCACGATGTTTAAGATTCCCATTTTTATTTCATGGGTTATTCTATGATGTATGGTTTATGATTTTGTGGCACACATAAGAATGGTATCATTATGAGATGGGTTGGACCTATATCTCCCTCCAATGCATTGGGTAAAGATTTTATATCTCATGAGATAAACATGGCTGAAATGGTAGGTTATACCGGTTCAGTGAAACAGGACTGAAACGAGGAGTGAACTCAGTTCCGAAAGGGACTTTGTCCACTAAGATAGTCTTGGCAATGAGTCTTGACTAATAAGAAATGATTCTCTATGATTATGTGTATATGCCACAAAGTTTCATGTTTTAAGTTATGATTATTGGGATTACATTTCACTACTATGATTTATCCTATGTTATGAAATTATGATCTCTTTTGAAGGTTAAGATTTCCAAAATTTATGTGCTTATGTTCATGATGTGATTGATATTTCTTTTGTTTACCCTTACTGAGAATTTGAGCTCACCCTTTTGTATGTTTTAATTCCCAAGGTCAGGAAGAAGGTTATTTAGTAGAATATGCCAAAAAGGGACTCTAGATATGATGAAATAAATGGGAGGCAAAGTAGATGCTTTATGAACCAGTTGTTTATGTTTCCCAGTTTCTAAAGACATTATACCTATACGGTCCTTTCATGGTTTTGTTATATGTTGTAATAAGTGTGCTTAAATTTTGAAGTAATAACAATGTATGTAAAGTATGGGTCATTATAAAAACAGTATGCATAACAAAAGAAACTCTACTAGGAGAAATTTACTAGAAAAAAAAGAGGCACAAAAGGCCAAAGTACCACAACCCAAGTACAATAGGGTGAAACACATTCCCAAGGTCTCTAAGTACACAACTCACCAAGTCCAAACATCAGCAGCTAGAACCACCTCCAAGAGGTCCCTTCCCTTTGCTCGATTCTGGAAGAAGAAAGTCTACAAACACCTAAAGGAAAAAGTATTGTGTGAGCCTAAGCCTAGTAGGATACCACCAAAGATTCCATAATAGTTTCCGAATATAGATTATCCAAGTAAAAACATTCAATTTTCAAATAAATAGGTATGGAAATTAAAAAGTATATTTTTAACAAATCTTGCTATACATTTTCAAATGATGGAAAATTCATCAAGAAAGGCTTTAAAATGATGGAATATTTCTAAAACAATGGATTAAGTAAAACATTTATATAAAACATTTAATATAAATTCAGCAGGCATACAAAACAGTTCAAAATCATTGGCATACATTTATATCATAAATATAAATATTCAGGCGAGCAACATGGTCATCTACCAATAGATATGATAGTATTAACCAGTTATAGGATTTCGCACTCTCTATGTGAACTCAGTAAGATGTGTATACACACGTCCCTATGACACTAGCCAAAGGAGACTCGTCACCAACCAATCAGGGATGTGACTCGCCGCATGTATGTTTTAGAACGTTGTTGTAACGTAGAGTGTATCCAAATAACTCACTAACTATCTAAAGCTTGCATGCGCTCTTACATGATGGTTAAACTATTTTAAGAATGCTTAAAATACGATCATTTCCATTCTTCCATTTCAAAAGTGCCAATATCATTCCATTTAAAACCAAAAAAGGTTTTAAGCAAAACATTCCTCTTTCACAAGATAAAACCAATGGGTTTATATCCAATCATTCTAAGCCATTTTCATAAGTTTGATATCCATTCAAAACCAATTACATCATTTCATAAATTCATTTCCAAAATTAAATTCAACATATTAATTGAAAACATTTCCACCAAATCCAAAATTTAAATAAAACAATTTAATCAACCAATTTTCTATAACCACACCCAATTCAATGGAATTGTGGTTTTCAAAAATTTTATGCCAAAACCATGTCAAATTTCTCAATTCAATGGAATCGAGTTTTTATCAATTTAATTAAAAGAAATATAAGAAATTGAATTTAAATCAATGATTGAAATAAATCAATCAAATACAAATATAATCAATTTGGCAAGTCGGGACGGAACCACCTACCTCGAAAGTTTTGACCAAAACCACAATAGTCGAGAACGCTCAAGAACCGGATTGCTACTTCAAGAAACCACCTAAGATCTCTTCTCCTAGAAAGATTAAGACCAAATATCATCAAATTTGGTACCACACACTTAGATCTACCCATAACGGGCGTAGATATAAGAAACCGAGAGAAGAGGAGAAGTACATCAAGGTAGATCTAAGAAACCAATCAAGAAGGATGAAGAACGACCACAAACCTCAAGAATCAGGCTTCGATTCACCAAGAGGATCCTATGGATCTCCTCCGAAACAAATGGATAACCTTCTCTAATCACATGAGAAGAAAAATCCCAAGTTAGGTCCACTTAAGAGGAAAAACGAAGCATTTAGAGGTAAAACGACTGAGATCCACAATTTAAGGAACTGATTTTAAGTGACCGCACAGTTTGTCCGCACGGTTTTTCAAACCGTGCACACAACGTGCAAATCTCACTGTCCAGGGTTGCTGGTTTGCACGGTTTAGTCACATGGTTTACCAAACGGTGCACACACCGTGCATACCCCACTGTCCAAAGATTCTAGGTTGGCACGGTTTGATCACACGGTTTATCAAACCGTGCGCTAACCGTGCACAAGCAATTTCATTTTTCTTTCACTTAAAATTTCACCCAAAAACACCCCCATGTCACTAATCCAAAACAAAGTCACTTAGAGACATCAAAAGTACCTTAAAACGTAACGGGATGTTACAACCTCTCCACCATAAGACCATTCTATCCCCAGAGAGCCGATGAAGAAACCTCCACGTCAAAAAGATGAGGTCACTGCTCTCTCATTAGTGCCACCCTTTCCCACTTATCATGAGAATCAGAACCATGCTGCCATAGTACACGGACCAGAGGTATCTTTCTCCCCTGAATTACATTGGTCTCAGAATCAACATTTCGGACTGGTCATTCAGTAACAGATAAATATAGTTCAATCTCAAGATCACTCCACCTCACAACATGGGATGGATCAGAGATGTACTCTCACAGCTGCGATATATAGAACAAGTTATGTATTGATGTCAGTTGTGGTGGTATAGATAAACGGTAAGAAACTTTCCCCATGAGACCAACAACATTAAAAGGCCCCACAAAACGAGGAACAAGCTTCCCTTGCCTCCCAAGCAGTCGATGACCTAACCGGGGTGAAACTTTGAAGAACACCTGGTCACCAACTGAGAATTATAAAGGTTTACGTTGACGATCTCCATAAGACTTGTACCGACTCTGTGCTTTCAACATTATCTGGTGAATCTACTAAATCTTAGCTATTGTCTCTTGGACCAAACTCAGTCCTACGAAAGAGATTTCACCAATCTCTGACCAACATAATGGAGATTTACAAGGACGACTATACAAACCCTCAAAAAGAGCCATTTTAATCTCAAATTGATAACTTTTGTTATAATAAAACTCAACTAACCCCAGATGATCATCCCAAGATCCACCAAAGTCGAGAACACAAGAGCGAAGAATGTCCTAAAGGATCTGAATAGCTCTCTCTGTCTGTCCATCTGACTATGGATGGTAGGCCATGCCCAAACAGACCTGAGATCCCAGTGCCTCCAAAAGGCCTCTCCAAAAGAAAGAAGTAAACCGAGGATCCATATCAGAGACTATTGTAGATGTAACTCCGTGAAAACGAACAATTTCTTTCACATAGATATTTCCCAACTCCTCAACTTTGGTTGTATCTTGAATAGGTTTAAAGTGAGTCAACTTGGTCCGTATATCGATCACAACCCATATCATGTTCTTCTTCCTCTGGGTTTGAGGTAACCCAACCCCAAAGTCTATTGATATTTCATCCCACTTCCATGTAGGGACTGGAAGTGGTTAAAGAAAACCCGAAGGTTTCTGGTGCTCAGCTTTCACCTGCTGGCATGTATAGAAATGAGATACAAACTCAGCAATTTCTCGTCTCATACCTGGCTACCAGAACTATCGTTGTATATCATAGAACATCTTCATGGTTCCTGGGTGTACCAACCATTGAGAGTTATAGAAAATCCCCATCACATCCTTCCTTGCCGATAATGGAACAACGTAACAGTTTTGATAACACAAAACACCCTATTTGGAGAACGACCACAAGGTGTTGGTCTCTCCACCATAAAGAGAGTCTCTATTGCCACAGAATTCATCATCTAGTTGTTGTTCCTGGACAATTAACTCAAGGAGAGCAGATGTAAACTGAACACTGGCAAAAGAAACTTCATTCCCCTTCCACTTAACTCCAATATGCAACTAAGCAAAAAGAGCCATCAAACACCACTCTTCCGAAGATTCTTTCACACCTTGCGATGGAAGTTTCTAGCTTAACGCATATTCAACAACATTCCCTTTCCCTGGGGTATAGGCAATGTCAAAGCCGAAAGATTGCAGGTACTCCACCCAATGCCTTTAACGGAGATTCAAATATTTTTTAGAGATGATATAACTCAAGATCTTGTGGTCTGAATACACGGTAAACCTTTGTCCATAAAGGTAATGTCTCCAACACTTAATATCATGCATTACAGCTGCAAGTTCAAGGTCATGGGTAGGATAACTCTTCTCATGAGCCTTAATCTGATGAGATCCATAGGCAACAACATCATCTCCTTGAATAAAGACACATCCCAAACCTGAACTCGATGCATCACAGAAGACCACGTAACCTAACCCAGCCTCATGGAGAGTTAACACCAGCATAGTTTTCAAAAGACGCTTTAGCTCAACAAAAGAACTTTGACATTTTTCATTCCAGGAAAACATCACTCCCTTTCAAGTCAGAGCAGTCATTGGAGAAGCTAACATCGAGAAGTCTTTAACAAATCGATGATAATATCCTGTTAAGCCCAAGAAGCTCCTAATCTCAAAAAAAATTCTGTGGTTGTTCCCAATTCATAACATCCTTAACCTTCTCAGGATCAATTGATATTCCTTTCTCTGACACCACAAGTCCCTATAATTTTACTTCCCGGATCCAGAAATCACACTTTGAAATCTTGGCATAAAGACAGTGATTTTTTAAAAGACCTAGAATTGTTCTCAGATGAAGCACATGATCCTCCTCAGACTTGGAGTATACAAGGATGTCATCCACAAATACTACCACAAAAGTTTCCAGATACTCATGGAAAATTCTATTCATCAAATCCATAAAAACTGTAGGAGAATTTGTTCGGCCGAAGGGCATAATAAGGTACTCATAATGGCCATACCTACTTAGAAAAGCGGTCTTAGGGATGTCATATTCCTTTATCCTCAACTGATGGTAACCAGATCAAAGATCAATTTTTGAAAACCACCTTGCCCCATTCAATTGATCAAAAAAAATCATCATTTTTTGGTAACAAATATTTGTTCTTTATCGTAACTCGATTGAGCTTTAAATAATCAACACATAAGTGAAGAGAACCATAAACCTTCTTGGCGAAGAGGACTGGTGCTGCCTAAGGTGACACACTCGGGAGTATAAAACCTTTCTCAAGAAGTTCGTCTAACTGAGTCTTCAGTTCTTTAAGTTCATATGGAGCCATTCGGTAAGAGGTAATAGAAACTATTTGAGTACCATGCATTAAGTCAATAGTAAAATCAACCTCTCTTACTAGTGGCAAACCAGATAAGTCTGAAGGAAACACATCGAGAAACTCAGAAACAATTAGAGAGAGATCACCACACAATGATTCTATCTCTAGATCAAAAGAAAACACTGATATAACTTTCCCTAACTCTAAGAAAAAGGTTCCGGCTCTTCTTGACCTTGGGTCCCATTCTCCTTGAAAAATGAGAGACACACCACTGGGTGTAGTATGGTAGACCCTTTGAAGATAACAATCGATCCCGGATTTTTTGGCAATGAGCCAATCCATCCCAAAAATGACATAAAAATATTTCATTTCGAGAACCAATAAATTCCAAGAATGATCAACATCTGAGAGAGAGAAGACACAAGCAGGACTACAGAGACCCTTCTCTCCCATTACGCCAAGGGGTGTAGTAATATCCATTCCACAAGATAAAAGCTTCATAGGCATATTAAGAATATTAACAAGACGGCTTGAAATAAAAGAGTGAGATGCACAAGTATCAAATAGAGTTGTCACTAAAGACGAAGCTATAGTAATGGTACCTCTCACAGTCGCAGGACCTGTATCATCTACCTTTGGTGACTCTTCCACTGCGTGAAGAGTCTTCATTTCGGATGCCTGTGGATGGAACCCTTTTGTATGTGAAGCATTTGATTTCCCCGGAGTATTTGTAGGTGCTGATGATCATGTTACACTACGCGGAGTAGAGAAGTGATGTAAGAATCTATGTAAGTTCCCCAAGAGTCCGCAGGAGCTACAGTTCTGGGGTGCCTCAGTGCAAACCCTCTTAGAATGTCCTAGATTCCCACACTGATAGCAAGTCAAGGAAGCCCCTCTTGGTGCTACCGGTGGTTTGGAGTGGCTCTGTTGTCGATAACCACCATTAGAAACATCGCGCTTCCATTTTCCTTTAAAGGAACCAACACTGCCACTATAAGGAAAAGGAACTTCCTGCAACCCTGAATTTCCTGCCAAATCCATCTCAACCATCATCGCCCTATCTAGCACATCGGTATAAGTGGGTAGCTTCAGTAAGAAAACCTGAGATGGATATCTGATCGAAGCCCCAACTCAATTCATCGAGCCTTCATCCTCTCATTAGAAAAATTTTCAGGATCAAACTATACCAACTCAGCAAAGCGATTTGAGTACTCAGTCATGGTTTTGTTGGCCTGCTCAAGTTTGAAAAACTCCACAGCCTTGGCTAACACCATTGATTATGGATACAACTGGTTAGTGAAAAGTACCCTAAATTATTTCCACTCCAAACCCTTGCCTTTCCCTACCATCACCATCGTGTCCCACCATCTCCTGCTTGGTCCCTCCAGCACGAAAGTGGCACACTTCACCTTGATCACTTCAGATGTCTCCAAGAACCCAAACCGACGTTCAATCTTACTCAACCATTCCATAGCATTTTAAGGGTCAGTGGAGCCTTTTAAAATTGGTGGCTTCTATTATAGGAACTCTTGAGAACGACTTCGGAGAATATCACTTTGAGGATCTATAGATGGAGTCTGAACAGGGACTGGATGTGTTTCATATACTAGAGCTTGGACAGTGCGAACGGTCTCCTCAACTAGACTCGGATCCACAATATGTCTCGCTTGCTGTGGTCCAGCAACAACCTCCTTTTGGATCTGATTCCCACATCTTTTCAGAGGCATGATCCTACACAACACCAGATAAGATAGAAATTATGACACCAACCGAGTAACAAGGAAAACCACTCTTAAAAGAAGGAATAAACAAGATTTGTATTACACTCTATCCAAATCAAAACAGGGAAAATACTATAACTAATCCACAATTCAGATTTCCCTAACTACCCCTGGTGACTTAAGGTTCATTGCGGTGAGAGCTAGTCAGGTACTCAATCACAACTACCTCCAAAGTGTCGATAAGAAAACTCAAATGCATATTTTCATCAAGTAAAGATATTCTAAAAACCTCCCTTTGTTACCAATTTTTCTCGAACCAGCCCGGGTACCCTGGTAACCCTATATCCGAGCCGAAAATAACATAGCCCGAAGGGCATTCCCAATCCCCACGGGTCGGTGACTAGCACCTGGCATCATACAACATACAAGTGGGAACGATTTTGCCACAAGAATTTGGAAGAAAGAGTGAAACAAAATAGTATGCATAACAAAAGAAACTCTAATGGGAGTAATGTACCAGAAAACAAAGAGGCACAACCGGAAAATGTACCACAACCCAAGTACCATAGAGAGAAAAACAGTCCCAAGGTCCCTCAGGACACAACTCACTAAGTCTAAAGATCAGCAGCTAGAACCACCTCCAAGAGATCCCTTCCCTTTGCGTGATTATGGAAGAAGAAAGTCTAAAAACACCCGAAGGGAAAAGTATGGTGTGAGCCTAATCCCAGTAGGATACCACCAAAGATTCCATAATAGTTTCCAAATATATATTATCAAAGTAAAAACTTTCAATTTTCAAATAAACAGGTTTGGAAATTCAAAAGCATATTTTAACAAATCATGGTATACATTTTCAAATGATGGAAAATTCATCAAGCAAGGCTTTTCAATGATGGAGTATTTCTAAAACAACGTCTTAAGTAAAACATTAATATAAAACAATTTATATAAATTCAGCATTCATGAAAAACAGTTCAAAAACATTGGCATACATTTATATCACAAATATAAATATTCAGGCAAGCAACATGGTCATCTGCCAATAGATACAATAGTATTAACCAGTTATAGGATTCTGCACTCTCTATGTGAACTCGGCAAGATGTGTATACACATGTCCCTATGACACTGGCCAAAGGAGACTCATCACCAACCCATCGGGGATGTGACCCACCGCATGTATGTTTTATAACATTGTTGTAGCGTAGAGTGTATCCAAATAACTCACTATCTATCTAAGGCTTACATGCGCTCTTACATGATGGGTGAACTATTTTTAGAAATCTTAAAATATGATCATTCCCATTCTTCAATTTCAAAAGTGCCAATCTCATTCCATTTCAAACCAAAAAAGGTTTTATTCAAAACATGCCTCTTTCACAAGATAAAAAAAATGGGTTTCTATCAAATCATTCTAAGCCATTTTCATGAGTTTAAAATCCATTCAAAACCAATTCCATCATTTCACAAAATCATTTCCACAATTAAATTCAAAAATTTAATTGAAAACATTTCCATCAAATCCACAATTTAAATCCATCAATTTAAATTGACAAATTTTCTATAACCACACCCAATTTGATGGAATTGGAGTTTTTCAAATTTTCATGCCAAAACCATGTCAAATATCCCAATTCAATGGAATCGAGTTTTTATCAATTTAATTGAAAGAAACTTAAGCAATTGAATTTAAATCAATGATTGAAATAAATTAAGCAAATACAAATATAATCAATTTGGCAAGTCGGGACGGAACCACCTACCTCGAAAGTTTTGACCAAAACCACAACGGTCGAGAACGCTCATGAACCGGGTTGCTTCTTCAAGAACCCACCTTAAATCTCTTCTCCTAGAAATATTAAGACCAAATATCAACAAATTTGGTACCACACACTTAGATCTACCCAAAACGGGCATAGATCTAAGAAACCGAGAGAAGAGGAGAAGTAGATCTAGGTAGATCTATGAAGCCAATCAAGAACAATGAAAAATGACCACATACCTCAAGAATCCAGCTTCGATTCACCAAGAGGAGCCTATGGATCGCCTCTGGAACAAAGGGATAACCTTTTCTAATCCCAAGAGAAGACAAATCCCGATTTAGGGCCACTGAAGAGGAAAAACGAAGCATTTAGAGGAAAAACGGCCGAGATCCACAATTTAAGGATCTAATTTTAAGTGACCACACGATTTGTCAAACCGTGCGCACACCGTGCAGATCTCACTGTCTAGGGTTGCAGGTCCGCATAGTTTAGTCACATGGTTTACCAAACCGTGTGCACACCGTGCATACCCCACTGTCCAGTGCTGCTAGGTTGGCACGGTTTGATCGCACAGTTTATCAAACCGTGCGCTAACCGTGCACAAGCCATTTCCTCTTTGTTTCACATAAAATTTCACCCAAAAGCACCCCCCAAGTCACTACTCCAAAACAAAGGCACTTAGAGACATCAAAAGTACCTGAAAACGTAATGGGATGTTAAAATCATATAGTATACGCAACACTATTCTTTTCTTGTGTTGCACACAATTTCAAGTTCTTTTGAATAAAATACATTTTACACAACACCAAGTACAGATTTTCATCAATGTATAACTGAAATATATTTTGATTATGTTATAAACAACACAAAATGAATATTTCCCTAAACGCAGCCCTGAATTGGCTTGAATTACACGCAAGAGCAACCTTCCTCGATAGCGTGTGTTGTACGCAATATCGAGTTTCATTAAACACTGATATATTATTATAATATTATTATGAACTATCCGTTATGAATATTTTTAACCACAATTTTAATTTTATAACATTATAATTCATCTTACACAATTTGTAGAACCTGGTATGAGAACAAAATAAATTTTTCAGGTAAAATAAGTATTTTTCAAGAAATGCAGTTTTGCTGCATTTTGATGGTATACCCATTTAAATATAATTTTTGATGTTTTTATAAGTTAAATTTAACAAAATAAACTAATTATTTTTAATCAAGATATTAAAATTTACTTTGGATAAGTTTTTTTTATTTTTATTATAACTTTCATATTTTAATGAATAGTAAAAACACGATAAATTTTAATGAAAAAAAACATTTTCCATCAAGATAATTTTTATGGTTAAATTATAATTTTGAATGGTTATAAAGTATAAATAAAATATATTTTTACCATTTCATATATTTTATGTCAATAGCATTAATTTTACATTGAATTCATAGGTAAAAACATTTCAATATTTTGCAACGATTTAAATTTTAAAACCCATTTTCTCAACAATGGGATTAATTTCAAATTAATTTATGCAACTTATGTATTTTGTATTTTGAAAAATTGATTTCATATTTGGAATAAGTGGATCCAAATTATGTTAATAGGTGACTTTTTATTTTTGAGCATTATGAATAGTAACTACGGTAAATTTTATTTACCACAATTAAAGATAAATTAGGTAATTGAGGGTAAAAATAATATTATAAAATTACCCTAACACTTGTATTAATATAATTTTATGATTATATATCTTCCAAAAATAATCTTGGGTCGAAATGGAATCTATTGGAACCCACATGGATGTGATTAAGACCTTTAGATTATTTTATTTAAAGGAATGTCAAACTTGTCTCACTCATACATTAATAACTAGTGTATTTTTAATATAAGGTTATACAGAATATAAATTCGATTACAAATACTCATTTTAAATCTAAATTTTTTTTCTTTATCATGGTAATTTATTTTTAATTTTTAACTAATATTTAATTACCTTAATAGCTTATACATTAATGATGCAGAAATTATTTATTTAGCAAAAAATCAATAATATTGTTTTTATTAAAATAATAATACTCAATAAAAGACCCAAACACTTGACCAAAACATATTGGTCAAGTATATCTACACCATAATCATCCAATTTTCGACTTGTGTACCATTTTGAGCCTTATAAAAAGATTATGACATTTATATTATTTTATTTTAAATGATGACAAAGTTGTCACCTTCATAATTTAATAAATATAACAATTTAAATGTTGTTACTTTAAGATGATAAATTTTTGTAAAAGTATTATTATGTACGGTAATAGATTTATCTGCATCATAGGATTTTATTTTTAATTATTATGAAAATAAATAAATATATAAAATAATTATACAAAAAACATGTAGTGATTATTTTACTTATAGAAATATCAAATAAATGGTTTTAAAAATATTAAAATTAATATTATATGAACAAATTAATGTGCTCCAATAATTTTTTAGATGAATATGAAATGATAGAAATCTATTGAATATTTTTTTCTAATATATCTTCTGTGTGGATGTTATTTATGTTCAAATAATTGAATAGTGTCAAAATTGACACTATTGATATTTTATAAAAAAAACATATTAATAAATTGTTTAAAACTCATAAAAATGTTTAAAAATTAAAAATTGAAATTATATGGTCTAAAAGGTAATAATGTATCTAATAATGGAAAATTAACAACAAATAAGTAAGTATATATAACAATTTAATAATTAGAATATTATTGCCAAAACAATTACATAAATTAAATAAGGATAAATCAAAGTGATAAGGTTTAAAATAAATGTAAAACATGTGTAAATTTTATTTTTTTATGATATTACATCCCTATATCATCTCATCATCGAATATGAGTCATTTTTTAGGTTTTTATGTGGGGTTTGAATTTATTATAAATTAATATTTTTTAGGTCTCCAAAAATGCCCCTCTCCTCCCTTATAAAAGGGCACCTCCTCTCTTATCTCTTCACACCATTTTGAGCCTAAATCTCGGCCAAAACCTAAAAATTACTCTTCTCAACCTCTCTATCCATATAATAGAGGTTCTGGTATTCTCAAAATACCAACTCTAGTGCCCTAAGAGGAAGTTTAAAAGAGGCACGTCGAGGAAGAGGTAATCCCTTTTACCGTTTCTTTCAAGTTTCTTTCTTCTTCTACATCCTATTATTTAGTTGTTTCATTATAATGAAAGATCATAAGTATTAATTATATACTGATATGTTACTATAAATATGAAACAACCCTATTTCACCACTTATCCATCCTACGGTAAATGAAATCATCGCGTGTGCGTACGTACGAAATATCGTCTCCACGCCGCGGTGTAATCTGTTTTTCCACCACCACCTTACTTTGATGGGTATAAGGGTCTAAAGAATAACTATATATGATTATTATAACATGATACTAATTCTGAGATATTCTATCATCCACTCCAATTCCATTCAATAATTATACAAACAATATCATCGCTAGTGCATACGTATGGATTAACGTCTCCACGACGCGATGACATTCATTCTCCATGTAAACCATTCAAGAATGATTATAAAGTATGTATAATGAATAATAATGATATATATGACATAATAATGTTACTTTATTTGTTTATATGTTATTTAATTACATCCATTCAATTTAATAAGGAAATTAAAACAGCCTTTATGTGTACGTATGGTCTACCGTCTCCATGAACGGTGTCTTTCGTTCCATTTATCGATCTATTATTTATATTTATATTCTGAATATATATTATATATAAATCATGTTTTACATTCTGAAAGTAATTAATCATTATCTAAGTAATCATATGAATAATTAAGAGTCCAAAAACATATGATAAATGAAATGATTTTACCCAAAACGATGCTTTAACATGGAATTGACAAATGAACAGGTAATATAAAGTCGTAAGTGAATCATATATGATATCGTAAATATTATTATGGTTCTATTAAAAGTTAATAATATGTTTAAACCCACTTTACATGAGTCTTGGACACATACTAAAGGAATTGGACATAAGTTAAGGGATAATTATTCCAATCTTATTCTTATCCGAGATTGTTTATTCGTAAGTATTTATTGGGGTTATAGTTATTATCCATGTCCATGTTTTCTAAAAAAAATCATAAATTTTTTTCTATTCTTACATGTAGGTTTAAAGTCATTTTTAATCTTTTTGGACTATTACTACATGGTATGGAAGGAATATTTCTTTTCTTTACCAAATGAGGTAATTTTTTACTTTTCTGACAAAAGTACGAGAAATTTTTTTTTAACTTATACAGAATTACCAGATTTTTACGGTTTACTAACTCCTTATTTCCATGAAGATTATTCTACAATAATTCCTGATTATTTTCAGCAAAATTAATTCCTTTTAATATATCATATCATTTTAATAAAAGAAAATTATTTTGAAGAATAAAGGATATTTTCCTCAAGAATTCATTTCAAGTGTTTTATCAAAACTATTTTCCATATAAGATGATATTATTTAATATGTTTCAAGTATAATGTCTCTATTATTTACATGGTTTTATTTTTCTTATGATGAAATGATATCCATTTATTTTATTTGGATTATGTTTTGATGGGATGATGTTTATGAAACCCATTTTATTCTTTGGGTTATCATGAATGATTTATGTTTATTTTGTGGCACAAGTAAGAATGATTTCATTATGAGATGGTTGGGACCTATATATCCCTCTAATTAATTGGGTAAAGATATATATCTCATAAGATAGACATGGATGGAACGGAAATTAAATCTGGTTTAGTAGGATATGGCTGGAACGACAAGTAAAATCGGTTTAGTAATGGACTTTTTCCACTATAATGGTCTTGGCAGCAATGCCTTGGATACTATGGAAATCATATCATGTGCTTAATGTTTTTCCACAATTCCATGTTTTATTTCCATACTATTTTATCATGATTAATGTTCCTTTAATATATATGACTTATGTACATCCAAGATTTATTTCATGACTCAAGATTTTGATGTTTAAACTTTATGTCCATTTTTTTAAGTTCAAATGAATATGGTTTGTTTTATTTCTTCAATGCTTACCATTACTGAGAATTTGAGCTCACTCTTTTTATGTTTTCTTTTCCTCGGGATATAAAGAATGGTTTTAGGTAAGAAAACAAAAGGGGATGATCTTTATGGGAGATGGTGAAGAAATTTCACCATGATTAGAAGATTATTTTTCGAGTTTCCAAAGACACTAAACTAACACGGTCTTTGGGAATCTTTTGTTTCATTTATTATGTTTTCTGCAAAAGTAATGTAATGTTCATGTGTGGTATTCTTTGGTTCATTACACAAAATGTGGTTTTATCCAAAAAAAATATTATTGATTACTATTAATTTATGGTAAAAATATATTATATATGTTATATTTATTCAATAAAATATTTTTTTTATTCATCTAATACATTTTATTATAATAATATAAGAATAAATCATGTTTTATGCTTGAAATTTGTATTTTTCAAAAATGGTAATTTTACCGCCTTTTAATTAAGAGGAAATTTAAATCCAATTTTTCGAAATTTATTAAATTTTATACAAAAATATAAACATAATTTTTTTAATATAAATATAATAACTAGTTTAGGTTTAATTTTGTTTATTTTTCTATGAAGTTTCATTTTTTTATTTATTGTGATAAAAACGGAATTTTAATTAAAAATCACTTTTTTTATTTAATTTATACTGTTAAATTATTTTTTTATTTGTTTTAAAGTTAAATTAGACAAATTATACGTGTATTAATAAAATTTAGGTCATTATAATAAATATAACATTGAAATTTTATATAAAAACATATCAAATAATTAATCATTTTTTCTTTAAAAACACACTTTGACATCCTATATATAGGATTAAATTTAAAATAACTCATTACACTAATATGATTATAATTTATAACAAATGATTCCATATTTATAATCATAGTAATTTATAACTTATTATATAGTAAACATAGTTTTTACCAAAAATAATAGTGAATGTAATTAAATTTAATTATAGTGCTTAAGAGGAAAATTAGCTTAATAAATGAATAAACCTTAAAATTATATGAAAAGATGACCTATACACTTGTAAAAAATTGGTTGGATGTTTTCATTTATATCCTATCCTCACTTTTATAGAAATTGTTCCATTATTGGATCCATATTACATGGAAGAAATGTTAGTGGAATTTTATTTTCAAAAATTCACTGGAATGCCACTCCTCCTACACTATAAATAGGCACCCACCCCTCCCAATTATACCTAAATATCAAGAAAATTGGGTCACCCAAACTATAGTAAAATAATCTCCCAAAATAAAAAACCACACATTAGAAGCCTCACCATTTGAATAAATAAAACCAAAACATCCTTTTGGTTCAAATAAAAAGAAGTTACTTGAAAATAGGAAACATCCTTCCTTAAGTTATTTTGTTTTGTTTTCATTCTTAACCACCTAAAAATACTATTATTTCATGATTATAATATAAAAATAGTATCCTAAATATAATTATGTGTTTTTATGTTAAGTTTTCTTCATGTACTCACACACACTTCCATCAAATGGGTAACCAAATTATCATTCTTGTGTTTGGTAAACTATACCCTCGAGAAATGATGTCATTCATTTTCCCATTAACACCATTCATGGTTGAAAATTATTATAGAAAATCTATTTATATAGGATATAAATTATATTTATAATTACTTTATTCTTTTCAAATTTTATATATAATATACCTTCATTCAATAGATTTTGTGGGAGTACGATAACATTGATTGTGGAATTGTGGACAACTACTTCCTCAATGCGACGAGGTTCATTCACGTGATACATGGAATGAATAGAGGATGGTATTAATAAACCATATGTAATATAAATGAAATAAATATGATATTTAGGACATAAATACCTTTTGTTAAGTACAAAATATCATTTTCATTATTAACCCATTCCCACAAATAAAAGTTATGACGTTGGTCATGGACGTGTGTACTACAGCCTCCTCGACACGATATGATTTGTTTTAAATTAAAATAATTCTATATATATGTATATATTATTAAAAAAATATTTTATTGATTTTATACGATCGATTATGTAAGGATATCATTTTACTTACCTTCTTTCTGTAATGATAATTGAAAAATGGGAATGTTACTCATGCGTATGTATGGCATACTGTCTCCATCATTATAACTCTGTTTCATTTTTCATAACTATATTTTATGATTTGTTTTAAGAGTATAATGGATGTATAAATATGATTATTATGTATTGATTTTTATTCTAGATAAACATATACAATTTCCATGTTTACCATAGTCAACCATCCAATGGTATTTTAACACATGAACAGAATTGGGTAAAAATCACAAAATGTAATCATAATTGTATAAGTTGATGTGTAAAATATTTTAACAAGTGAAGTAGAATTAATAATAATATTGAATTTGTTTCCAAATAAATTATATAATTAATATTTTCTTATTATTCAGGATGATAAATACACATGTGACAATTCGGACTCAAGTTTATGGATTCATTCCTCTCTTTTCATTCTATGAGCCATACACCATTTTAACCACTTACGTTTTTGGGGATGTGTACCTACTGCCCATTTCGATATACTATATCATCAATTATTTTATATTCAAGGTATGTAAATTCTTTATTTTAATATTATTACATTTTCATATTCTAATTAATATATTACCATAGTTATAAAGTATTTCATCTCAATTTTCAATCCATTGATCCTTATTTGTTGTTATGCACATATTTACATTTATATGGTGTATATAGTACCTTTTTACATGTCATATCCTTATTATAATTGTTCACATGATAATATATGATTCATTTAATGTGATTCATTCCTGTGGATTTTGAGTCAAATGTATAAAATAGGTATTGGCCACATTGTTATGTTTAAAGATGATTTTCCTTGTGAATAATTTTAATAAACATTCAATGGTATTTACATTAATCAATATCAAAACACCTTTTTATTACATAACCAACCATATGTATTTATTGATAGCCCATATCATTTATTCAATATTTATATTTTATGATAAGGAATATTGTTTGTTATTTATCTCAACTATTCAATTAAGGAATTCTTTGTATAGTAAATGATGGGTAGTGCCCAGACTATATACAAACCCTTAATGAAATGATAGGTTCTAATGAGATAAATGTGTTGGACAAATTAAATGGGTTTGTACTAGATTTTTTAGAACATCCAATTAATGGTCTTGATGGTATAGTTTTAATGGTGCCGCAGACATTATATTTCTTAATTATGCATTTTCTTAATAGATATTTTAGTTATCCTTGCTATAATCTATGAAGTTTCCATAACATAAAATATATGGATGAATTTCATTTTCATTTTATGTATTAAGTTGAATGTTTTTTTAGTTTAATATTATTCAATGTAGACTATTACATATCTAGTTATTTGAATGGCATGTGATATCACTAATTTACATTTCCATTTTGATTTTTTCTCATCAATTCATTATTGATTTTTCTTTACAACCCCTTATTAAGATTTTGAGATATCCCTTATTATACAATCTTTTCCTAGTTTAGGAGGAGGATTTAATTGAATTACTTTCAAGGATTCCCATATTTTACTTATATTATTCTTTATTTTATTCTCTCAATTTATTATTCAAATCATATATGTAATCTGGTTCTACAAATCATCTATATTATTATGTCCTATAGGATTTGATTCCTTATAATCATTCCAATGTAAAAAAATAAGGCACTAGTTCTAGGATTATTGGATCGGGTGTTACAATCAAGGAATTGACTATTATGATACATGTTATCCATTTTCCATATTTACATCAATAGGCATAATTATTTCCATAGAACCTTACCATGAATAGGATATTAGGAAAATGAGTTTCAAAACAGCCTTCCATAAAGGGAACCTTCAAGAGGATTTGTATATGAAGCCACAACAAGGGTCTGTGAATATATTAAATTCCAAAAACTATGTTGGTTTACAAATATTCCTCTATCATTTAATAAATGAATCCAGGTTATGGGAAATTTGACTAAATGAATCCAAAAACGAATTTGGTTGAACTATGAAATAATTTGACCAATTTTTTCAAAATGGAATTTTTGGGATAATATGTTTTTACATATTATTATAGAATTATTGAATATTACTAATTAGAAATTATATACCAATCTTACAGTAAGTAAATAATTTTTAAAAATGTTCTTCTCTATGTATGAAATAGTTGAATCGTCCTATATTATAGGTATTAAAAATATTTGTGCTAGATCCAAAATTCAACATGCACAATGTCACGATAGATAAATTGTCTAGATACTAAAGAGATTCATTGTAGAATAACACAATAATAGATTCATTCCAAAGTCTTATATTATACATTATTTATTTTACAATATGTTCTGAGATATATCTTAAATGAGAGAATCTGAGTAAGATCCCATATTCTAAAATGATAGTATATATCATTTTTTTCATGTTTTTATGACAATTTATGTTTCTTATTCATTGATAATCATCTCCAAATATCTAAAATATCATAATGAACACCATTTTAATCTTGCTAAGAGTGTCCTCATGTATTTGAGGTTAACTAATAATATGTTAATGGTGTGTTTGGAAGATAAATAGAAAGTCGTTATGTTTTATGTAGATGAATTCAGTTAGATTGTCTATAACGATCTAAATATGTAGTCTAGATATAAATTTTGTCTCAATAGAGGATCTATGAGATTGAAGGGTTTGAAGAATCAAGATTTCTTAAATTCTAAGTTGGATTTTAAGTATATTGTGTGTTTTTATATAGGAAATTATGAATTATGGACAAGAATATTTTTTCAAGAACATAATATCATACATTTACGTTAAGACCCTATCATTGTTTTATATGATAAAAATGTAGTGGTGGAACTTTCTAAGGATCTTTGGCCACACCAAAGTAAAAATATTACAATTTGGATGTTTTATCACTTTAGGGATGTTTCATAATGAGGTTATGTTTTAATGAGAAGATTATAAATGGAGGAAAACATGTTATCCCTATTAATTAAGTATTTATATAAGTATATTCATGATTATCATGTGAGAGATAGTGAACAGAAATCTATTGTCATGTGTATTTGATTTGCTTCCCTAAAACCAAATCCAATAGTAATTGATTGCATGATTTTCATTATTAAATAATTTTTTGTATAACATATAGATTATTATTCTACATGTTATTTTTATGTGTTAATGTACATAGAATATATTCCTCTCTTAAAGGTCATAATAGTTACCTTCTAGGATGAGAATATATAGGTACCATGACATTTTTCATGAAACTTGTTTCATGGCTAGGTGATATTGTCTAATGGGATTTGGGCAATAAAATCAATAATGGGTAGGAAGCTCATAAGGCACGGAGACACCCTCCTATTGGGTTCCCCCATTGTAATATCTAATATATGAGGTTATGTGGACATCTATGTCAACATGAAATACTCAAATACATAACCAATTGGATTTTCTTATCTGCGAATGTATGTATTGAACCTCACTCATTAACAATATCACTAATGGATATAAAGACTCACATAATTTTATACATTTAAGAAAACCATAATTAAATTTATTCATAAAAAAGTAGGATATCATGGTTTCATAAAGAGTGATTTAGAAATTATCGATAATGTGTGAAAGGATTTAACAGTTTTTATCTCAATGAAATTGTTTATATGAGACCATTTGAAATGAATGAAATACCCAAAATATATCAATGTCCATGGTGTTATATAGACATGTTCATTTGTATAATTTCAAATAAATATATATCAAACATATAGGTTCATGTCACTCACATTCTACCTTCTTGATTTGAGTTATTTTGATAAAATTTCTATATTACAATGTAAAAACACATTGGGCACTAGACTTCGTTCTGACATCATCTTCTTTGTCTATCAGTCCCTAAGTGTGTTTCTAGATGCTAACCTTATAATTTAGGAAATTAGGCTTAATTACTCTAATAATGTGTCTTATAGGGTCACAATATATGTGTATATACAATATATGATAAATTCTAGTAATGAATTCAACATGTTAGAATAAATAATTTTTATTTGGGTTCGATTGATCACCATGATTTAATTGCATGTTAATTAAAATAATAAGTAAATGAAATAAAAAAATTAAATTTTCATTTTCATTTTTTGAGAATATAAAATTTTATATATTTATTGTAGAACAATGACTTCTCAATCATTTAATTAAATATTCATTATTAAAGGATCTGAATATGTTGATGAATGAAAGATTACCAATAATAATGGCTCAATTATTAAAAAATTATATTTCATTAAATTCTTAATGGGTTTCACATGTAATATGATTAATAATAATAGTATTCTTAATGATAATTTGGTCAATAAAGAATATTAAATATGGTTGTAGGATTGTGTGTGAGTTTCCAACCCTAAACCATATATAATAAATTATAAACTATATTTCTATCTTAATTCACTTTTGGTGATCACAATAGATTAATAATGACTATTTTAATCCCTAGATAATGATCTAAAGATATATAGCTATCTCTCTTCATCCTACATTATTCTATTGGGAGTACACTAAGTGTTCTTCATCATTCATGAATAAAACTACTACAATTTTCTATGAAAATGTCAAGTGACCAAGATCATATATCCTAGAACCTGCTATTTTATAAGCATTGAAAAAAATATAGTTCACATTTTTATCATAGGTAGAGGTATTATTTAATAGAATAATAGATCTCAATGATGGTGGAATAAAATCTATTCCATCATAACATCAATAAAAACAAAATTACAAGTTGAGGAAATTATATAACATCACATAATTTAATTATAAATTACATGTGAATATCTTATCCCTATATTAATGGTTTGTTAGTGTACTGTATTAATCTATTATTTATCACTAAAAATGATCTCATGATTCTGTAATGAAATGGAAACTCATTACTTAATAATAATATCCAATTTCGTCATGCCATTAAGGGACACTTCTATTGAACCTCTAACCTATATTAGAGTCATAATTTAATTGTAATATATAAGAAACATTCAACTAAAAAGTTTTGAAATGAGTAAATTCTATTTTTTTTCATGTTAACAGCTTTTTGTTCAATAATATTACACCAAGATTAATTTGTAAATTTATATACCACAACAGAACCACATTTATGACATGGATTAGATTTAATATTTCATTTAGTGAATTATCAAATCATCATTATGGTGGTGAATCATGGTAATATATTTATTTGTTTCATATTTCATTCACTCCATGAATTAATAATGTGTTGTTATGTATTTATACTAATTGTTTATTTGTATATGGTACCTAAAATAGTTAACATTATTTTATGAAAAATATTCATAACTCTATAAAAAATATATTCACTATGATTTATGGAAGAAACATATATCTACTTGAATTGAAAATTCAAATACACCAAAAAAATATGATACATGTTTATTTAATTTCAAAAAATGATGATTTAAACTTATTATAGAGTGACTGTGGAGCTATATATAATGTAGTTTCAAAGTTTAATTTTGTATTGAATGATATACTAATGTATAAAATTAGTGGATTTCTAGTATATAATATGTTATCTGGATGGAGTACACATGGTCCAAAAATAATTCCCATATTTCATGCATTATAAACAAGAATATACACATTTCCCAGTAATAAAAACATGTTTTAGACTATAATTGAAAAGTTTTAGTTGTAGATCATTCTTTCTAATGGAATTTGAATAATTTTAAAAAATTTAAAATTTAATGATATGATCATCCAGTAGTGATATCATATAACCCTGTATAATATATAGTCTCTTTAATTACATTATATGTAATTTAATATAACCAAAATTTAATTATTAATAAGATTATTTCATAATTTTCACAATTAGATTAAGTAATTTATTTGTTGGGACCTTCTAGATTAGTCTAATTTATTAGTCCTTCACATGTATGATGTCCTGAATATTAATCAGAATAGTATTTATAATATATTTTATACCATTATAGAAACATATTGTTTGACTAGAGAAATAATAAATGCATATAAATATCACTACTAAACATATCAACTTCCCAAAATTATGTAGTTTTAAAATGAATGATCATAGAATTTAGTGAAACTAAAATAATATTATTTTGCAATAAATGATTATTTTTTATTAATCTTTATGTTGATTATATAATTATATTTTCCAAATTTCTATTCATATAATTTATCAATAATTGTGATCTATGTTCATATTAATGAAATAAGTAGACATGATTTTTATTTCATAATGCAAATATTACTGTTGAGTAGGCTTAGAATGTTGTTGAATTTAACTTTTTTTTTGAATAAAATTTCATTTTTTATGAAGAAATATTTTTTTGATAGTAATATCTGATGCAATAAGTATGAAATAAAAATATATTGTTTAAATTTTATGTGGACTGAAAAACTTTTGTCCTCATTTGATTCAATAGAGAATTTATTATCATATTTATTATATGATAAAGTATTCGGTTGGTGATGTGTTTTTTAAAAGTATCGTAATAATTATTTTCATCAAGGGGAAGTGATATAAATAATTTGTAATGGATATTCTTGTGAGACAAATGAAACCCACATAAAATTATTAAATTTATAAACACTGTAAATATTTTTGTACCTTAAACCGAAGAGCCACTACATCAAATATTAATCTCCATCAGATGAGTTTCATAAGTATCAAAATGTGATAAAAAATATTTCACCACTACAATGTACCCTCATTTTTTTTCTGACACAATACACTTTTGTTAAATATCCATCAACATATAAGAAATCCAAGTTTATCACATTGTAAAGAAGGAAGAATAAGTGAAATTGTGGTTCCTAGGGATCAGTGGATGAATATCCACACTCTATCGGTCATTTGAATGTAGGGTCTATAGGGAACATGAGGATGATCCTAGGTGGTGTTAACATTAATTTATGACTTTATAAGTCATGTATTTATTTCATGGATAATTAATCCATCATATACATGAATTAATTTATCTCTCATTCATTTTATCTTACAAAACAATTTCTTATATGACAGTTTATATGTGAAATGATAAAGTATAATAATGTATCGTATTTATTTAATAACATATTGTATAAAATAATATTAATATATTTCCACGAAAATCACATATTTCATGCAATATAATATATGTATTTTTCATTAATATATCTATATATATATATATATCTTTAAGGAATATCCCCATTAATATCCTACTTTCACTAATGCATGGTAGAATTTTTTCCATTTCACATTATATTTTATCATAATTAATAAATTATGAAACCATGTCCAAATCTCTAATTTGGAAGTATTCCAAAACACTTTTTATAAATCCATAATTAAAATCACCTCATATCACATTATATTAAATACCTTGTGAATCCCCCTCCAAAACACTTTTTTATTAACTATGAATTTTTATGCTAAACTATGTTTTTCAAACTCAATAACCATTAAGTTAACCTAAATGTGTGACCATATCAATGTTTATAAATTTTTAAAAAATAATAATATCTTCATAAATATATAAATATATATCGAAATATTGGCCTCTAAAAACTCATCAATGCTAATCAATATATAAAGGTAACTAGCATGATCTCTATCATACACTGGTAACTTTATAACTTTTCCCACCATTCTACATTAAATTAAAATGGTCACTCTCATATTTTCCTTAATTCCCTATCATCAATTGATAAAGGAACATTGTACATGTTAATCCCATATAACCATCTTATTTATTATCTGCTATCTATGTGTAGATTAAAATGATTGATGAATATCTAATCATAATTCATCCTTCTCAATAATAATGTCACATCTTCATTATCCTTGTAAATATATATAATATCTAGGCTGTCCACACAATCCCATATTCTATCTCAATAGAGGGATGATATTTCATAAGCATCAAGAAAGAGGTAAAATACAATACTATTTATTCACCAACAGACAATGTCAACAATATTATCAACCACCCCCATATTATCTAAATCAATATATAGACCTACCTATGTTGGGTATAGAAGTATGAAACCTTTTAATATGGGTATCTCCATAACCTCAGTTAATGGGGGATCAAATATTATCCATAAACCCTTAGTATTCCAAAGACTTTTGTATTGCACTCCATGTGGTATACCAACTAGATAACCCCTCATGGACAAAGAATCACATTATCTATTTTATACAACATGGTCATATTTTGTATATTTATAATAGAATAATACTCATACAAGACATATAATTTAATTATAACCTATAATACTCTATGATAAACATTAGTTTGGGATAAGCTCACGGTTTTAAATTGAGAGGTCATTTATCATTTCACATCATGAAATATATATATCTATATATATAATATTTTATCCAAAGTAAAAAACTGACAAAATCTAGGTTTCTTAAAATATAATACGTTTTAATATTTTGGAACTCTTTAAAAGATTATAATAAAATAGAACATAATTACAAGTTTATCCTATCTTATAAATCAAAATCACAGATCCTCCTTATGAATAATACCCTTTCAAGGTTTTCTTAACGCATTATAGAATATGCAATCCATGTCACATATCTAAAAAACCAAATAATAAAACCCT
Source organism: Viscum album (assembly GCA_963277665.1). Lineage (NCBI taxonomy): Eukaryota > Viridiplantae > Streptophyta > Magnoliopsida > Santalales > Viscaceae > Viscum > Viscum album. The sequence continues at coordinate 2,003,983,195 of OY728140.1, read as the reverse complement.
CCCACATAACTATTTAGGGTGAAACACATATTAATTATTCTAATAGGAATAATGGTGATAAATAGGAATAATATTACATACTATTCAATATCATGAACAAATCAAAACTTCTTAACTTCATAAATTCAAATATTACGATATCTACTTCTTCTTTATAATTTTAACTCTTTTAAGATCATTATTATTATCTTTGAGAACTTATTCCAAAAAAATACTTCTAATAATGTGACTACATATATTATTTTTTCCCCTAAACTATTCTTGGATTGATTTAAAATAACAACAATATTGTAACTAAATGTAACTGTTATATTTTTATTTACTATCACAACAAAGACACTTCTAAAATAATATAATAATATGATTATTGTAAATATTATAACTCTTTATATTTCTATTTACCTCTATGTCCTTTATCATTTTAGGATATCAATTTTAATTAACATTTAATTTATACTGATACAATGTTTCCTGTAATAGTTTCCATATTCTTCATGATAACTAAATAAAACTCATTACATTATTAATTATTATTTTATATCCTAAATTATTTTATAATATTGGGTGAATAATTATTTATATTCAACTGATATTATAGTGAAAAACCACATTCTAAATGGTAACTAAATGTAACACATTTAATTTTTTCTTTATCATCACATACCCGAATCAATTTTGGATATTCAGCGGAAATGAAATTATCTCTATATTGGTGTAATAATTTATTTTTGTTAACAAGAATTAATCTAAATCAAAAAATACTACCACTGTCAACATAGACAAAATATTCATTTCAAAATAAATTTCTAATAAATAGAAGAAATATTTTTTTGGGAGATAACTTATTTTTCCTTTAAATAATAACATTATACAAATAAAAAAATTACATATCATATATGGGATTAAATTTTTTATAAACATTTAAATTTTAAAATAAGTCTTTTAAAAAATATAACAATAATGAGAGGAAGTAATATATTCCAATATATTTAATAATTTTTTTGGAGACAAAATTATTCAGTATGAAACATTTTTATCCATATCTAAGTCAAAACATGTTATGAAATTTATGAATCATAATCCATAAGACTACTCTAAATCATTACATGTAGTCCATAAGAAATATTTGTTTGATAAAAACAAGCATTATCATATATGATAAATCATATGAACATACATATTGTTTATTAAGAGTCAACTGAGTTAGAGACTACCTTCTATATTATTATATAGAAACTCCTGGCATCATGAATGTAAACTACACACTCAAAAATAATTCCACTGATTTTAAAAAAAATTTATATTTATATAATTTTAAAAAATATATTTAATATCTTATAAAATTTAAAAAATAAAAATTGTCTATAAAATCTATACATAGAATTAAAATTCCATGGAGTTTCAAAAACTCTTTTATGTAATCTGTATAATCCTATAGTAAGGAATAATTATTCTTCCAAACATATATTTCAATGACCTTAATTGTATTTCTAAAGAAACATTTCTGAAATTTTAATCATAATTTTCTTCTTTCCGTTTGAACATTTACATAATTGTATTCCCTATAATTTTTATATAACCTTGACAACATTTTGCTAAATGATATATAATCCCATCACTTAAAGAATATCATATAAGTATTAATTGAATAAAATCACTTTAATAGAACATATTCATTGGTGAAATTAAGATAATGATCATTAAAAGAGCAATCTTGTTTAACAATATATTAATTGATGTTGTAAAATTAAAAAAAAGCATAAATCATGTGTTTTAAAAACACTCAACTCAATTAATTTAAACAAATATTTTATACATGGAATTATAAAGTGATATGTGACATAAAATAAAAAACATATAATGAGTTTATCCAGGAATGGGTTATCCCAGTAATCAATGTTGGAACTCATTTTCTCAATTACATGAATGGATCCTTCATGATCAAATTACCTATCAAATTTTCATCATCTGTATATTTACAATTCATTTCAAATCATAGAGTTTATATAATATGTATATTAAAATAATATTATTTAGTTATGAAACACAAAAACATAATGTAACCTTAAATATAACAATTCTATTTAACATATTCGATCATATTGAATATCATTTCCTATACCCAATAATATAAAGAATATTTGAATGTAATCATTGATTTACGTAATCATATTGATTACGTGAAACGATATTAAGATTACTTAGATTATATTGAATCTAATACCTTTGAAACATTAAATTAATAACTATTTACTTCTATAAAAAAAATTATTTACTCATTGAACTATATCAAAACATGAATTTTGGGAAGATTTGTTCTTAATCCAAGAATTTTAAAAAATAAATATTTTTAAATCACTAATCCCGACTAAGAAAAATTCTTTACATACTAGTATTGGGAATTTATTATTTTAATATTACCTCATGATGCATTTATAATAATTATTATTGTGTTGACGATGATTATATTACCTAAAATTTAATCTTGAATCAGATGAATATAATGTAATATTAATCATTTAATATAGAATTTTTGTTAATGTGATCACTCTAAATTGTTGTCTGGTTTGGTAAATTTTCATATCCATTTGTGGGTTGTGATCTGTATTTCACTAATCAATGATTCCACTATTGAATATATTTTCCACTTTGTTATTTAGGTATGGAGTCAACTAATTCCTATTATATATGAATGTGGGATATTTGATCATACCACGTTTTTCCTAGTCTATCAAATGTTTAAAACTAACTATATACCACTAGTATTCTAACCAATATGGATTCTAAGGTAGTTTAACCAAATCGAAACTCTAACAATATGATGAAAATTTAAAATCACATGATTATCATGTTGGGATAAATAATACTTGAAGAATAATAATAAAATATATATCATTAGTTCCATACACAATATATTCTAGATGTACTTCTACTAAGAGTTATAATACATAGTTCATTGAAATAGGTATTAATATTACCATCTTATCTCATGTAATCCCATTTATTATTGAATTATTCTCAAAATTTAATTTTGAATCATGGTACATCCACCAAATAAATATGTTCAATCCATTTTTATGTGTAGACCATTACCCAACCAACAAGTTATGGTTACTCACAAAAAATTAGAACTACATTATATTCACACGTACATGAATGTATTATATGAATATGGTAAATGGAAACATAATTTAAAGGTTTTGAATCATATGAAATTTACAATAACCTTATGAGTATGCTTGAATCAATAGGTAGAAAACCCCATTAACATTCCTAAACAATGTATAATCCTATATGTACATTTGTAGTCAAACCCCAAGACCCTCCACCTGAGGATACATTACTCAAGAGACAATATAATTCATGATAATAAAAACACCAACTATGGAAAAAAAATATTCAAAAAATAAATTAAAGAAAATTATTTCTATTAAAAAAATTTAGGTATATTAAAACAATAAATCATTATCAAACATATCATGTAATGAAAGACTCAATTCATTAAAAATTTAGAAATTAATGTAAATCATACCCCATTGAATATATAAACAATTACTAATTATGGATTAAAGAGAGAATAACATTTAAATAAATAAACATTTTAGATATTTAAAAATTAGATAATAATTTATGAATAATTAATAAATTAAATACATATGTATACACATATCTAATTATATAATTAATAATAAATACATTCCATAATTATGAATATGAATTTTTTATATTCATTAAAATATTTACTAATTTCATTATATATATATATTCCATTTTAAATGGTTAAATTTTTATTAAATATAAATAATTTATACTTTAATATCAATTATGTGAATATTTTACAGAATTTCAAAGAAAATTCATAAATAATATCCCAAAAGGGACTCTTTTATTTTGAAAATTTAAAAATATTAAACTATGAAACACTTGAATTTTAAATATAAACATTTTATATTTTTTCAATATTTCACAATTTATAAGCCTTTATAAATTATAATTAATTACATCTAAATAAACTCATTTTTCCTAATCAAATGTAATTTTATTTAATTTTTTAAAAGTTTTTTCAAATATTAAAATTTAATAATCGAGAATAAAATCATCCATAAACAGAAATTATTGCTTCAAAAAATTCTACTTAATTAATGTAATGACCCAAGTATTTAATGAATATATTATTAATTCTATGTTAAATAGTACAATTTTTCTAATATCATACATGACACTGAACACCGGGTTTCTATAAAATCATACTTTGCACACAACGTTGAGTTATATAGAAAAATAATACAATAATATTATTATTATTTTAAAGGGTAGTTAACACCTAGAATCTATATTTTTGGGAATGAAAATAAATAAGTATATTAGTATTTTACATATTTTATATGTTTTTTACATTTATACAATTAATTTTAGAGTATTAAATTAATAAAGAATCTAATTATAAGCATAAGATACTTGAATATTATTAAAAGGCAAGTTTTTCTCCTTTAGATGAAGAGATCTTTTTAAATATAAAATTTTTCACTTTTAATTGCTATATTTGAATAAACAATTCTTCTCGAGACATCATAACTTACTTTGGTTGAAATTTTGGTATTTTTCTGATAAAATTCATTTTTAATGAATAGTTAAAAATACTGCATTTTTTTATAAAACTTTCTTTTCATCTAATTTATTTGTATTATTATAATGTCTTATAAATTGGTTTAATAGTGTAATTAGATTATTTTTATATCATGTAATACTATTTTGTTTATTGTAAGTAATTTCTCATTGACATTGGACATAAAAACATGTCAATATTTTGATAGTTTTTACTTTTTAACAACAAGATTTCTGGTTTTACAATGAGAATTAATTTTAAATTAATTTCTACCAATTCAGTATGTTGAATTTGGAAAAATTGATTCCATATTTGGAATCATAACATCCAAATTGTTAAAATATGATACTTTTATTTTTGGAAATTATGAATACTAACTTTGGAAACTTTTACATACCACAGTTAAAGTTAAATTGGGTAAATTATGGTAACAAACAATATGATAAGGATAATAAAATTATGTTAAAAGATTCCAAAATTTTACTGGATGAGTAATAGTTGACCCATTTCACCTAAGGGCCAACATTGATTCATTTAATGTACCTTAGTCCATGAATGTGACATAATTGTTATTAAAACAATAGAAAGTGACACAATGTTAGTGTCTTATCTCTAATAAGTGTAATAATTTTAATGTAGAGATAAAATTGATGAAATATAAAACATAAATATCATTCATAAATACAATGAAATTATCTACATAATGACAATTTTTTTTTAATTATTAGATATTATATAATTTCCCTTAATATTTAAACAACAGTGGTATAGTAATTATTTTAGTAAGAGAAATATGATATAAATGCTTTAATAGATATTAAAATAAATATTATATGAAACAATTTATGTCATCCACAAATTCTCATGATGGATGTGACATGTTAGGATTGATTTAAGGGATATTTTTCAAAGTAATCAAGTATTTAGAATTTTTTACAAAAAGTCAAGTATGAATAGTGTAAAAATTTACATAATTCGTAACTTAAAATATAAAATAGTTAATTAAATGCATTAAAATTTATAAAAAACTAATATTCAACAAACTGGTAATGATAATTCCAAATATGTCATAAATGGGACTTTTTTGGGTCTTTTTTATGTTATTTAAATTAAATTAACCCATAAAGTGTAAATAAAAAAACAACATGGTAAGATTAAAAAGGGTAAGATAAAGGGTATACCAAATATATAAGGGTTAAAATAACATTAAATACATGAATAATTTTAATTTTATTATTTTTATATGACACAAAACATGTTATTTTTGAAATAAATTATTTTTGGACAATTAGAAAATGAAAATAAACTTATAATAATGTAATATTTCAAGACATTCAAAAATTTCCCTCTCCTCCCTCTTATAAACAGCTGCCACCACTACCCACATAATCACACCTTTCAAGCCCTTTGAATCAGAAATAATTATTCTAAAATAATCTCACAACATCCCTCCCTTCCTCTTATAATCCTCAACATGGGATGAAGGCAATTCATGAATGCCTTTTGGCTCCAATTATAAGGAGATAGCCATTTTAAAGGTAGCATCTTTTCTAAAGTTCCATTCCATTATTTTCCTTCTTCACTCCCTATTATCTTATTATTATACGATTACATAAAAAACCAGTATCGTCCATAAACTATTATGATTTTATGATATGGATTAAAACTACACTTACCTAAACCTCTATCAAATGGGTATGAACATACTATTTCTGTGTGTGATAGACTACTACCTCACAAAATGATTATTGTTCAATTTTTCCGACCACCTTTCATGGTGGTCAATAATATGGAACTATATTTATATATGATATAAATTAAAATTATTTTTTCTCTATGATTATATAATTTTTATTTAAAACATACCTTTATGCATTCCATAACGTGTAAATACGATAATTTCATTTGAGAATGTGTGGACTATTTCCCCTTCAAAATGATATGAATCGGTCATTACATACATGAAACATATAAAAGGCAGCATTAATGAACATATTTAACATATATAACATAGTTATTATACTATAAATACAATTTACCTTTGTATCATTTATTTCTTATTACTTTTATATGATGAAGATATGAAAGTAGAGATCTTGCTTAAGTACGGCCTACCATCCCCATTAACTGTGCATATCATTTTATATATCAAAATATTATAGAATGTTATAAATACATATATACCAGATATATAAGATATTTAAATCATGAATAATATTTTATAGATAACATACTTAGGTCCACAAAGACAATTTATATCAAAACAGATTCATTTTCAACTCAATTACTAAATATCGACCAAATGACTGATATGAACTCAAGTAATTAGATAATTATTATAACATGTTAATAATTAATGTAAAATGAACAATAAACTTTAACCATAGTGTATAAATTAAAATAATTTTATTATTTTTGGAACATAATGACTGAACGCGACAAGTCAGACTCAAGGTAACAGAACTTCTTAACCCAATTTCCATTCATTGGTTTAATGTTCAACTTCTTGATTATATCGTGCTATGATTATGTGAGAAATATATTTTTATATCCTATCTTGTATTTATACTTGTGTTATGTATAATTATATTTAATACACATAATCAATCTATTTTATCAACAAAATTGATCTTTGTAATGGAATTTCTAAACACAATTTCTACTCTTTCGGTATTATGCATACTTCGTCAATAATATTATGGCATGATTATGTGTGGAATCAATTTTTATTTATACATTTTTTAATTTCCACCTCCATTTGTGTGTATAAACTTTTATTACACATAATCACCTAATTGATAAATTCTTACATCATTTACACAATCTTATAAAGGGAAATATTAACTCAATCTCCATTCATTGAGTTAAATATCCATGTCAATGGTTTTTTTCAAGAATATGGGTCAATGAACAGTGATTTTTTTACAGTTAATATCCACTTGTGTTGGGTGTTTTTATATTTGTCACACTTAATTATTTCATTGACTTATACTTAATCTAATGATAAAATATTTGTAATGGACTACGTCTCAACCTCTATTAATAGAGGAATATCTTGAATTTTTGCACCTTTAATATCCTATAAGGATTATGTATTATCATGAATTTAAATATTCTCATGATATTTAATTTTTGGTTTGATGTTATTATTTAATTATTATTTGTTAAGTTTTCCTCAGGAGTTAGGATACTCTTTAGCTATAAAATTGTTTTAAAAGTTTTAATGAATTATTCTTGTAAATATTTTTCATTAATGTCCATTTTCTAAAATTGGTTTTATGGATTCATTTATATGGAAAAATTTTTAAATTACATTTCTCGAATTTCTATTAAAAGTTTCAAAGTGGTATGGGATAATTGGATTCAAAAATCAATTTATTAAATGTTTTAAAATGGTTATGGAAATGGATTAAATATTTCATAATCAAGAATTTATTTCTTGTGATTGATGAGTGAAATGTTTATAAATTCAATAATTTATGTGTTATGTAACTGTACTTGGACATTTGATGGGTGGTTACATGATCAAAAAAATACGGTTTTTCCATGATAGACATAGGGTGGGTGATCTCGTGATAGATCTCCAATTCATTGGGTAACATGACGGAGGTAAACGATAATATTGCTACTAAGGGATTAAGGGAATATATTGTTATTGGTATTCCAACCGTATCCATGAATGTTACTCCCTTTTTTTCTTTGAAATATAATATATAATTATTATATGGATTCCAAAAGATACCTTTTATGTTTTATGATTTCTATGAAGTTGTGTTGTATTCATATGATTACATGATGTAAGCTAAATATTTTATGTTTTTTGGGTGAAATATATGATTTTGTGAAAATTATTTCATGGGTTTTAAATAATCATGGGCTAAATATTTTATTCCTAATTTTATATTCCATACTGATGATTTTTATTCCCATCCCATGTTTTTGAAATGTTTTTTCATAACGTGTATGGAAAGGTAAGAGAAAGGAAGAATCCAAAATGATTTTTATCAAAAAAATTATTATTTTTTTATTGAAGGATTTTTATTATTCTGAATAAATTGGATATAGTATATGTGTTTACATTGTAATTTTTATGATGTAATGTAATATTTATTTCGTATTCCTATAGAACTCAAAATCTGAAAAGATCTTCAATGTGATATAAAGTAAATAATTCATCAAAACCCATGATTAATTAAGGATTATGTTTGGGGCCTTATAGTTGGTATCAAACGTCATTTTAGATAACATTAGAGGTTAGTGTGTTATTTAAGAATAACTGAAATTTTTTATATAACCATAATGGTTAGAATATTAGAAAGAGTCATATTAATGTTAGATAAATTTAATGAGATTAAGATAACATGAATAAGTATATCTTATTGATTAACCTCCTCATAAGATAGTATATGATGATTTTGATGATATACTCACAATGACCTTTTTGGACTTAGTAAATGGCTAGATCTATCTGGCTCCAATGGTAAAATTGATGGAACAGAATATATGATGGTTATCTAAATAAGAAACAGAATGAATTGGGAGCTGTGATGAAAACTATTGTGGTTATTCTTAAACAACTATCTAGAGTTATGATTGACCACATGAGCCTTTGGGATTTTTTAAGGCATCGTATATGTGATAAATGAATCCCAACAGAAGTTTAGGTAATAATCATAAAGGTAAGTATATTCAACAACCTATGTGTCAAGGATGGAGAAAGAAACACGTAGGAAAATATTTCAAAGGGACAGGGAGATTCTATAGATTTGTTAATGAAGGCCATAAAGCAATAACCATCCATTTAAAAAGAAAGCGTTCAATTAACTCCATGAAAGGGAATGATAATATTATTGAGGGATCAATTGAATGGTTTAAATGTGGTGGGCATGGTAATTATGAAAATATATGCCCTACAAAGAAGGATTGATAATGGTATTAGTAGAAACATACAAATATCTGTTTACCAATTTCTAATTCCATTCAAATTGATGATAAGGAAACTAAAAATTACATATTTAAGGTATTGATTATTTCTTAGCTCATGTTTTAACATTATTTAAATTTTGGATATTATGAATTATTTTTTTGTAGGAATGAATTATTAATGAATAACATAGAAAAACATGAATAAAGGATCATGAATAATGTTCTATAATTAAGGTATCTACATTTTAGGATCTGAAGATTTATGTTGGATCTATGGATTCTAATAAGTTAAAATGTATTAATAATGGGATTACTTTGTAAGACATCTTGTATGTGTAACGATTAATTTTTTTATGTAAAAATTTAATTGAGGAAGAATTATCTTTTATTTTGTGGATATAGTTATAAATAACCCTTAAGGTTTATATGATCCTTGAATTTCTTGTAATTACAGGTTATTAAATTTTGGGATTAAATACATGAGATAAACATGAAGATAAAATATTATTATCGGATTTTATCTCAAGTTGATAATGTTAAAATAATTTGACAGTTTTATTTCTATAGGATTGGTGACAAACCATCATGTCCGACAAGGCCATGGGAATCGAACGCACAACTAAAGGGCGGCAAGGGCGCGTCACCAACCATTGGCCTACGTGGAAGCCCTTGTTAGTATGAATTATTCATTTTAGTTGAATGATTTTATAGATTAAGAATAAGTTGATATTTAGAAATTATATTTTATCAAATGAATATCCTTAGTACTGGAAAACAATTTGGTGATTATTTTTAAATGTTATTTTGGAAGATGTTCGCTATTTTGGGAACACAATATGACTAATAAAAAGAAAAGACTATGATATTATACTTGAGGAGTAATGGTTGAATTTTATTTTGGAAAAATATATGTTTTATTGTGGACATATGGCGATTTGGTTTATTTATGGAACTAATTAACCTATCATAGAGAATACATGATTAGGTTATTTAATTGTATGTATGATACTTTTTGAGTAGTCAATATTATTTGGAGATAAATACTACGATTTATCATGGAATACTATGTGATAAAATACTTATAAAATTTTAGGTTTCAATATTAGTTTGGACTATTTTGAGGAATTATATGAAAAAATAGTTGTTGAATGTTATTTGTTGAAATTTTTGTTATTTTTTGTTGAATATTGGAGATTAAGAGTAGTCTTTCTTATTATATCAAATTATTCTTTTCTGGGGGACTATCTAATATTGTACTAACCATTATGGTATTGGTTAATATCTAATAAAAATGGAAATGTATGGTTTATCTTATGAGGTTTATGTTATTTTCTAGAAGTTGATTCTAGTACTTTAGGTCTGACCAAGTCATCTTGAATACTCATCATTTAGAGAAATATATGAGTTTGTGGATGAAATTTTTTAAAAGAATAAACATTACATGAAAGTAAGTATGTTTCATTATGTTCTTAGTAATTCTACTAAAGAAATTCTAAAACCTTATGAAAATTACCATAAAAATAAAACATTTTCCGTTTAATTTGACTACGGGGGAATCAAAAGACCGTTAAACCCATCACACGTTTTTGGTTTTCTGGATGATAACTTTCTCCAGATCATGTTTTCTATCATTCTCCATCTGAAGAAGATTGTTATTTTTTCATCCATATCCATGTTTTTCAACATGTAATCCTATTATGTGTTATCTCATGTGACCTTTGTACTTCTTTTTCCTTCATTTAATGTGATATTTTTATTTACTCATTTTTCGATGTGGTATTTTCAATGAAGTTTCCTAATCCAATTTTAAAATTTCAAGGAGGTAATTTCCAAAAGGTGGAATGATGTAACAAACCATCTATTTAAAGAATAATAAATTTTCATATCTATTAATATTTATGAATAAGATAATAATTTTTTGATAAATATGACAATTTTTCCGATAGCATACCTGACACACAACAACGGGTTTCTTTGAAATCTTTCATTGCACAAAATGTTGACTTATACTGAAAAATAATACAATAATATTATTATTATTTTAAACTGTAGTTAAAGACTTTCCATTTTATTTTTGGTAATGAATAGAATCAACTATATTATGATTCTATATATTTGTTAAATGTTTTTATACTTATGGAATGAATTTTAGAGGTTTAAAATGAGAATTAATCCAATTTAAAGCATAAAATACTCTAATATTTTTAAATGGTCAGTTTGTCTCCTTTTGATAGTGAACCCTTTTTAAAAATATATTTTTCACATTTATAAGTTATATTTCACAATATAAACTTCTTATTTATAATTGGGGAATCAAAAGTTTCTTCGGATGAAATTTTTGTATTTTTCATATAAAATTCATTTTTTAATGAATAGTGAAAAATTCAATATTTTAATTTAAAACTATATTTTCATATAATTTATATATATAGTAATATTTTTATTTTAAGGGGTCTTAAATAGTATTTTTGTTATTTTTTTATCATTTAATAAAAAAATCATTAGAAGTAATTTCACATTGAAATTGGACATAAACACATGTTAATATTTTTATAGTTTTTACATTTTAAAAATATTCTTTTTAGTTTTGACAATGGCAGTTAATTTTAAATTATTTTATAACAATATTTTTATTTGAATTTGGAAAAATGGATTCCATATTTGAAATTAGAACTTCCAAATTGTGTAAATAGGTAACTTTTATTTTTGTACATTATGAATACTAACTGGTAATTTTTATTTTCCACAGATAAAGGTAAATCGGATAAAATTAGGGTACAAAAAAATATGATAAGGATAAAAAAATTACCTTAAAACCTTCCAAAATCTTATTTTATGAATAAAATTATACCCATATAACCTAAGGGTCTGAATTTATTCATTTAATGGACTTTTTTTCATAAAAGTGATGTAATTTATTTTAAAACAAAACAAAGTGACAAAAGGTCACTCTCTTATCTCTTATAAGTTTAATAATTTTAATTAGAGTTAAAATTGATGAAAAATAGAAAATAAATAGTCTCCAAAGATATAATAAAATTATCTAAAAAATGAGAATCTAGTTTGAATTTTTAGAGGTAAAATAATTATCATAAATAATGACACAACAATAACATAGTAATTATTTTATTAAGATAAATATCAAATAAATTTTATTATAAATACTAAAAGAAATATTATATGAAATAATTTATGTCATACATGAATATTATGGATTCCTATGACATGTTATGAGTGAGTTAAGTTATTTTATTTAAGTAATCAAGTTATTATGAATTTTTTTAAAAAGTCAAGTTCGAATAGTGTCAAAATTGAAATAATTCATAACATAAAGTATAAAATAGTTTATTAAATGATTTAAAATTACTAAAAATAAAACATTCAGCCAAATGGTTTTAACAAGTCAAAATATGTTAAAAATGTATCTTTTTGGGTCTTTGGGCATGAAATGTTAATTAAATTAACTCACACAATGTAAATAACATAATATTGTGGTATGATTAAAAAGGGAAAAATAAAGGTTAAACAAAAAATATTGGGGTAAAAAAATATTCAAAACTTTTACAATTTTAATTTGATTTTGGGGATACAACAAAAAATTAGATTATATTTTAAATAAATTATTTTTTTCATTATAAAATGAAAATATATTTATAATAAAACAATATTTCGAGACATTCCTAAAGTTCCCATCAGCCCACTTTTAAAATGACACCACCTATACGCACTTACTCACACCTATAAAGCCCCTTGGATAATCCAAATGCTACTAAAATAATCTCACAACATCCCTCACTTCTTCCTAAAAGCCTTAACATGGGCATAAAGAAATTAAAAAAATCCTTTTGGGTCAAATCAAAAGGAGTTACCCATTTTAGAGGAAACATCTTCTCTAAAGTTCCTTTCCATTATTTTCCATATTCACTCTATGTTATATTCATATTCTATGATTTAATAAAAATAACAGTATCCAAAATATTCTAGTATGTTGTTATGATAAGTCTTCGAACAACACTTACACACACCTTCATCTAATGAATACAAATAAATTGTTATTGTGTACAGCAAACTATTTCCCAATGAAATAATGATTGTTCAATTTTTCATACCACCAATTATGTTTTCCATTATGAAGGAACTATATTTATATATGATATATATTATATTTATATTTTCACTATTCTTATTAAATTTTTATTTACAACATACCATTATTCTTTCCATAAGGATTAAATAAGATAATTTTATTTTAGGAAGTGCGGACTACATCCCCCTAAAAGTGACATGACTCATTGATTGCATACATGGAATGTATAAATGATGGTGTTAATGAAATTATAACAAACAAGCCCAGCCAGAAGCAAAGCCTCTGACCATTTATTAAAAAGAAAGGAAAAGTACAAAAGAGCCAGACGGGGTCAAACAAACAAACATTCCCTCATCCATCAAACAACAATGTTAAAGATCATAATATGACATGTCATTCCCATAATCAGAATCATCACTTGTTTCCCAATCAGATTGAGGCTTACTTGATTGAAAATATTAAGGATATTTGCATCCACATTCCTTGGTATCTTATAAGATGATCTGGTAGACAGAGTCTTTGGAAGAGTAGAATAATCCTTTCGTGGTCTCCACTTTGGAAGAGCAGAAGTAAGGCCCTCACTCTCAGTGATCTTTGTCATGCCACTTAGGAATGCATCTTTAAAAGAGGCATGCACACCACTGCCTGAAGTCCAAATAGGGGTACCAACATGCACCCTATCATCCTCAGAGACATTACCCCATCTATCATACAATCTAGAGGATTGAAATTATTTCTGAATTTTCTTGATGACAGTCAATATTTTGTTGCGCATCATTTGAATTAGAGACATCTAGAGGGGGATCAGAAGTCACTGTTTGTGTACCTTCGTGAGACTGTGTAGTAGTGTCCCCTATCGCAATAACCTCCTTGGCAACTTCAACTTGAGTATTCTAAGGCCCACTATAATCTCTCACCGGTGACTCATCCACCAGCGGCCCCTTGCCTTTCAAATTAGGCTCCTGAGAAGCAGATTTCTCAGCAATCAACACATCAACCACAGTGGGCAATGGCTCAGTGGGTGTGTCACCATTTTGATCAATGGTATTTGATAAATCTGTATAATTCATCCTTGGCTTCTTTTGACAGAGATTGGCAGGATGACCTTTCATCCCACATTTCTCACATGAAACCTTCTTCCAACATAGCTCTAAAGAGCGACCAACAGTCATGCATTCATTGCAAAAAAGCGGTTTTCTTTCATAATCAACATCAATTTGGATGTTATAAGTAGGGGTAGAAAGAGTTACCTTATCGATCATAGTGAATCTGAGGTCAACCTCCACTAACATCCTAGAAAAGTGTCCAAACCGAACATCCTCTGTTTTCTTATCAAGGTGAATAGGAGTCACAATCGTCGTACCAATGTCATGTAAGATTTTCGGATGCCAAAGGACCCAATTGAGTCCATGAAGACGAACCCAAACCTAAGAAAATGAATTCCTTGAATGAGAGACATTAAAATCCAAAGATCATTGATGTAAATGAAGCTATCCAAGTTTCAATAACGAGGACCCAATACTCCATTATCAATGCTTATCTTCATCTGAAGGGAAAAGATAGTGAAAAAAACCTCGACAAATAGAAACACACTTCGAGTTAGAGAAACCCCATAAATTCGAGATCCTACGAACTAAATAGTCTAACTTCCAAGGTTTTTCACCTTTAGATAAAACAATGCGTGCAATCAAAGAATTTTTACTGATTTTCATTCTCTCTGCAAGGGCGGTAGGATTCGCTTCAACATGTGTTGTTGATCCCTTACGAACGATTCTACTAGAACCGGAATCCTTGAATAGAGCCAGAAACCAGACGCCTTCACCATGAGACTTCATACCATAATTTGACTGAGAGTTATTCACCACATCAACATAAGAATCAGATCCATTAAAAACCGCAACACCCAGCAGGACTGTATCTGCTCAAGCTTCCTACAACGAAAAATCATCAAATCCCTTCGCCACAACTGCATTTTCCCGAGCGTCTGGCTCCCTCAAAACCCCACGCTTTGGATCATCCTTCAACATCGGAGTAAGAAAAACCACATCAGAGGACTTCTGGAACACAAATCATGGCGAAGCCACATCATATCTGGCACCTAGACGTGGATCCAAGGCCGACCGATTGTAGGTCAGGATTATCTTCCCTGCAACATCCGGGGAGCGAACACCATCAGAAGTCCGAGAAATCTCCACGGATGGCAGAGGAACTGAGGTAAATGATGACGCTGACGCACCACCAAGAGAGAGAAGCAGATAAAACCCGAGAAAGTGTTGGATCTCCATGAGAAAGTTAAAACCCTAAATACTGGATATATATGACAATGAATTGAAAGTAGCATTTGTGCGTACATACGGCCTACCGTCTCCATGAACGTTGCATTTTATTTATTATCCTTAATTCTGTTGGACTATTTTAAATACATAAATACTGGATATATATGATATTTAAATAATTAATAATATTATGTAGATAATGGAATTATCACCACATGGTAAATTTATATCAAATGAAGTTCATTTTCAACTCAAGTAAGGAATATCAAAAAAATTACCGATATGAACTAAAATAATTAACTAATTGTTATAACATGGTAATAAGTCAAATAAAATGAATAATAACCTGTAAAAGTTTTCTCCAGCATGTATAAATTAATTTATTTTTATTATTCTAGGACATAATTATTGAACGAGATAGGTCATACTTAAGGTAAGGGAAGCACTTAAACCAATTTATATTCGTTGGGTTAATCTTAAACTTCTTGATTTTGTCATGATATTATTATATAAGAAATAAATTTGGATATCCTATCATGTATTTATCCCCTATATAAGTGTATTTTTAGTTAATACACATAATCAATTTATTTTATCAACAAAAATGATCTTTGGAAGGGAATATCTAAAGTCAATTTCCACTCATTGCGTTTTACGCATACTTCACTGATTATATTATTCCAATATTATGTGTGGAATCAATTTTTATTAATATATGTTGTAATTCCAACTTATCACTGTGTGGATATACTATTTTTACACATAATATCCCCATTTTGAAATTATTACATCATTTATACTATCTTCGTAAGGGAAATCTTAACTCAATCATTATTCATTGAGTTAAATATCTATGTCATTGGTGTGGTTTTTTCATGAATATGTGAGAATGGACTCTGATTGTTTTACATGTAATATCCACATATATATGTTGTATTTATATATTTTACACATAATTATGTCATTGATTTATCCTTAATCTAATGATAGTATATTTTTAAGGGACAATATCTCTATCTCCTTTCTTTGAGGCATATCTTGATATTGGGCATCTTTAAGATTATATAAAGATTATATAGAACCCTTTTGAAATTTTATATCATGAATTTCTATATTCTCATGATATATAATATATCATTTTATTTTATTCTTTAATTTTTTCCATTTGTTTCTCAAGTGTTAAAATACTATTTAACAATAACATTGTTTTAAGAGTTTTAATTATTTGTTCTTATAAATACTTGTCAATAATGTAAATGTTTATAAAACGGTTTTAAGGATTTATTTATATGGACATATATGTTTTAAAATTTAAATTCTCACATTTATTTTAAATAATTCAATGTTTTATGCGACACCATGATTCAAAAATATCTTTATTAAATGTTTTCAATGGTTTTGGAAATGGATTTAATATTTTCATATCTTGAATTTATTTCTTTTCATTGATTAGTGAAAGGTTTATAATATCAATATTTTATGTGTTATATAATTGAACATAGGCATTTAACTAGGGGTTACATGATAATCAAAATAGAAGTGGATCCATGATAAACCTAGGGTGGGTGAGCCCGTGATAGCTCTCCAATGAATTTGGTAATGTGACAGAGGTAAACGATAAAGTTTCTCTTAAGAGATTTAGGGAATATTCTATAATGGGTATTTCCAACATACCAATGAATATTACTCTATAGGTAGTTGTGAACAATATAAAGTAAGTATGATATGGATATCATAAGTTACCTTTATGATTTATGATTTCTATGTGCTTTTGTAGTAATCTTATTATTACATGATGTAAGCTAAGTAGTTTATGTTTTATGGGTGAAAATTATCATTTTGTGAAAATGATTTAATGGGCTTTAAATAATCATGGACTAAAGGTTTATTCTATATTTTCTATTCCTTATTGATCTTTTTATTCTCATCCCTATTTTTTGAAATCTATTTTCATAGGGTATTTGGAAGGATAACTGAACATAATCAGTCAAGAAGATTTTTATCATGAAAATAATTTTCATTTTATTTAATGAGTTTTATTATTGTGAAATAATTTCATAGAGTATAAGTATTTAATTTTTAATTTTTGATATGTAATGTATTATTTGTGGGATAATTATCTAAAAATCTAAACCTTAAAAGATCCTCAATGTGAAATGAAGTAAATTATTGATCAGAACTCAAGATTATGTAAGGATTAATATTTTGTAATTATAATTATTTTATAAAACATTAATAATTTAAAATTTCCTAAAATAACATTTATTAAAATTTATTAAAATATCTTAATCATTATAAATGTTAATAATAATTTTTTACAATTTTACAGCAATTCAAACTACACTTGTGATAAGGGATTCCTATATAAGGGTAATACTTTGGATAATTTCATAGATAATTTGGAGTCCCTTTTATAAAGGTAATAAATAAAATTTCATTTCAATTGCTTAAAATAATGCATTGTTTAATTCTAATATGAATATGCCTCTTACATGGCTCAATAATTGTAAGTATACAAAGGATATTGTTATTTTGTGAATTCTTCATCTAAGGATACTTCATGAGTTACATTTAAGCATCCTTATAGAACTAATGTCTAAAATTAATACCTCTAAATGTCCCATTTAACACCACAATTACCTTTATGTGACACTTTTATGTATAAGTGTATCACATGGTATCCCTTACATATACCAATCTATATAAGGGTATGGTGAGACAAATCATACATAGAACACTCCACGTAAAGATAAAACCATTATTACCATTACACGTCTCTTTTTTGTAAGTGTACGCTCTTAATTACAATTAAATAACCAAGATACAACAGGGTAAAACCTTTAGATGACTCAGTATCCATTAAAAAAATGTTTCCCTTCTTTTTGTTTTCATCTTTATTTCATTAATTGATTTATGAAATCTATGATATTAGTCCATTGTAATACCAAAACAATGTAATTAAAGTATATTTCAAAAGATAAAAAATGGGTCTTATAGAATATATGACATGAATAGACATTCTTGTTCATGAATAAAATATCCGAATACTTTATTATGTATTTATTTATGACCAAATTTGATTTCTTCGATATCTTATAGAACATGTAACCCTGAGTCTAAATGGATTCTTATATAGTATACCACTATAACCTAGACATTAAATTGGATGGTTTGAGTAGTTAGAACAAAAATATGAATCATATATGGTTCTTACAGGAATAAACAACTTCATTGGTCATCTATTGATTAAAAATAAAATAATAATCATTTAATTGAAAAAAACAATATTTTATAAAAAAACAATATTTTTATGAAATATGGTTGAGTCTCTGTTTTCCAGCATAATATAAAATTAATTTTTTACACTCTTAGAAAATTAATTTTCAAAACTAAAATTCATTTTTTAAATGACCATAATGAAATTATATTAGTCTTTGTTATTGGCATTTTTTTGAAATGTGTCACTATTGATGAATAGTGAAAAATATTTTTTTCACAAATTTATTTTAAATTAAATAATTTAAAAGGATAAATTATAGTATAAATTTTTTTAAAAGTAAAATTATTTAAATAATATTATATTTTATCTAATTAATGTCATTGAAATTAATTTTTTATATAATTTTTATATTAAAACTATATATACCTGTGAGAATTTTCTCTTTGGAAAATCCCTTTTTTATCTCATCCACAAGTATTATTTTAAATTGGAATCTAACACCTTTAAAAATATAATTTTCAAAAATGGATTGAATATTATGATTTAGAATAATTTTTCCATATAATAATTTAAACTTCTTTATTAACCATTATGAATAGTAGAAGAAGTAAAATAATTAATTACTATAATTAAGTTATAAACAGGTTTTGCATGGGTTAAAAAACAAGGTGAGGGATAAAACTAAACTAAAACTTTTTGAACCCCCACTTTATAAAAATTATAACCTATAAGGATTTATACTTAACCATTCAGGATGTTGTTTCCTGATAATAATGTGAGTATAGTGAATTCATTTAATGAATTTCATGCCTTTCATCTCTGCCTCTTATAAAAGGACATACCAAATCCTCACAACATCACACATAAAAACCCATTTGGTTCAGCCAATACCTCCACAATTAACTTTCATTCTCCCCTACCAACATCCTAAAGTCATTTTTAATCAAAAACTCATTCTGAGAAGTAATTGTTTATATATGTAAAGATGTTTTCCAAAAAAGGGCTAATGTTCATAAACGAGAACATTTATATTTGTTTCTTCTTCCACCAATTAAAATATTTTTAAACCATGATGATAAAAAAAAATATGTGCCTAAAATTTACTAATATGTTATTATCTTAGTTTCCTAACCTATATCCATCTGACCTTCCATCAAATGGGAAATGTAATTGTCAATCGTGTGTACGACAGTATACTGCCTCATGAACCGATGTAAATAGTGTTCCACGAACATCAATCATGGATATATATAATGATATTTAAATGCATTTATATGTTATTTATGATATTATTATCATTTTTAATTTTTAATACAATGTCTACTTTATTATGTTACATTTAATATATATTATGATAACATCACTCAGGATTTTTGTGAACTGCCACCATTCGAAGGGATGTGACTAATTTTTCACATATTCTTTACATAGAATACATTATGGATAAATTTAATGAATATATATGACACATTAAACATTATACTAATTATTTAATATTAATATATCACCACATTTTTCCCCTTTCACCCATTAAGGAAATGCTAATGTTCCTCATGTGTATGTATGACTTATCATCTCCAAGAAGCGGTGTAACCATGTTAATATTTCAATAATGAATATAACTTATTTTATGATGAAAAAAGATGATATTTATATCAGTAATATTTATCTTTTGATTATTTAAATATATAATACATGTTGTAACATGTACTTTCATGACTAGACACACATGAGAAGCAACACAATTATCACCCAAAGGAATAATAATAATAAAATATTATTAATGAATAGGTGAAAAGATGTTATAACATGATAATATATGATATTATAAATATTAATATGGTTTTGGAATAATTTAATAACATGTTTATAACCAATATATATAAGTTTACATAATGTTAAACCAAAAAGAAGTGTAGTTTAAGGAGAATTGTATAACTTTCCCTTCATTTTGTAATATTGTAATGTTATGCACCTTCCTTCTTGTAAATGTTGTGTATACATCCCCTTATACATATAATATCATGAATAAATAATTATTATTATATTTTTTGATTCTAAATATATCTTCCAAGAGTATTTTACTTAAAATTTACGATGTTGTATAAAATTGTATGACCCAAATTATTTCCATTGGGTTATATTACTTATACATTTTCAATGATATTCATAGATTATGTTTTTAATAACAATTTTTTATATTAAGTTTTAATTAAAATAATTTTATGTATATTTAAATTTTATACACTGAATTGATTTAATAATTAATTATCACTCCAACGATACTATTCTTTGTGAGGTTTTATTTCAAAATCTCATTTTAATGGGGATTGTTTATGCTTAAATTTCCAATGAATAAAATTATATGATCATTGAATAAAAACCCATTTCATTCTCATATAATATGGTTATTCATATATTTTCCATGTTATAATTACCCTTTTCCAACTCTTCTATACATAAATATTTTGAGAAAATGTTACTAATAATATCCAACTTCATTTCTCAGTGTGGTCGAAAATATTTTTAGATACAAAAAAATGTTTTCTAAAAATGTTTCCAAATATTTTATTAACATTTTTCAAACTATTTTTATAATAAATTCTTGAAATTTTTATGGTTTACAAAATATTTGGAAATGAATCTTCATGTTTTTTTCTAATCTTTTCTAATTTTTCTTTTTCCGAAAATATTAAAATATTATTTTTTTGACCTGTATGATATGTACATAATTTCTTTCTGACATAGAGACTATATTTTTGAAATATTCATTTAAGTGATTGGAACATTATTTTCATTGAATAGTTTTTTTCATAATTTTTTATGAAATTTTATATTGACAAGAAAAATTAAAATTGAAAATTTTATCTTCATCTAAAATGGTTTAATGACATTTTAAATGTATTTATATTTATCAATGAGATAAAACCATTTTTTTAATTATCATCAACTAAAGAAATTTTCTATTTAAAAAATATGAATTATTTCATGGGATGGTTTACGATCAGTTTAATAAGGGATATTATTGATAAAATTCATAATTATCAATTTTTGTAGTCATTAACTTTCTCATAAAATATTCACATTATTTTTATCATTTGAAAATACATTTCCACTAAATATCCAGATAATTTATCATGTATACACATATTGCATAAACCATATATATTCTCTACATATGGTATTTTACTTTTCATGTTATAATATTAACTTGGGAAATTATTATAAATATTTATTCCTTAATCAATATGAAAATTTTATGATAAATAATGTTACTAATGAATTTAATTTATTATTTTACATATGATTAATTATTTGAACCTAAATAAAAGGGTTGGGAATGACTCTAAATATCCCCAAAATGAATTCCTAAACTCAGGAGATGATTCATTTGACTATTATTAGTTAAATGGTTTAACGGTGTATACCTAACCATTAGTTAGAAATTATATTGACAATGTTTTTTATTTTAGAGGCAAAATTATTGATGAGATTATGAAGTCTAATAATTAAGAATTGCATTCCATAAGAATTTAGTAATTATTAAACATGATAATTTACCTGTGATATTCTCTATGAATGTATTTCATTCTTAGTTTATTGATCAGATTGAATATGTTTTCAATTATTTACTTTTCCATTTTATTATTTCCTATCTAGTTATAATTGTTTTTTATTGATGAAATGAAGTATCTTTTCAATTTTTTACAATTCTATTTCAATTATGATAGTAATTTTATTTAAATATAATGTGTTTTCAATTATTTGACCTACTATGTTGATAATGTTTATTGACTCATTATGGATTCTATTATACATAACCCTTAATGTGAATTTTAACTCACCATTTTTTTTTTGTTTCATTTATTACGGATCTATGATCTGTACTATGACTAATATATGACTATATACTAGAGTGTATGTTGTTGTTATGGGTGAAAATATTTTTTCATTTTTTATTATCAAATGTAACATGGTAATAATATTTGAATATAGCTTACCAAGACTACTGAACATATATTTCATTTAAGTTGTGATTGCTTTTATCTTATGTTATTGCAATAATGTAGACATTGGATCCAGGATATTGGTGTTAGGGTGTTGAAGATTGTATCCTTTGATGGTTTTTTGAAGCCTTGGGAACTATATGTATTAAAACATATATTGGGCGAAATATCCCTATGATACAATTTTATGATAAGTATAGTAAAATATCCAAATATTTTTCTAAGGTAGATAATATGTTTATTTTCCTAGAAAAAATCATTTTATGATTACTATAGGTTGACATTGTTATAAAATATATTATCCTAGGGATCATAACTATAAAAAAGGTAGGTAAGTCCTGACCCGATCATAAACCAGTACATGACACTAGGGCTTGTTGCGCACTTTTTTCGATGCTTCCAAAGAATTTAAATTTGATAATTCACATTTTTAGTAAAATTCAATATTATGTATTGGAATAGATTATTAAGATTAATTACCTAGGTTAAAAATAGTTTATCATATATTAAAAATAATATTTCATTATTTAGAAATCATAAAAATCATTATTTATTTTTATATGTTTTTTCCACTACAAATATTGTTTCTCACACTATTCTTTTTTGTTTTAGTAAATGGATGGAAACCAAAGAAATCATGTTATAATTTAAAATCAAGGACTATGTGGTGATTATGATCAATTAGGTAGGTAGATTAATAGAGTTAAAGATATCATGATTATCCTTATTCATTTATCCAAAAATATAATTAAAAAACTACACCATAATCAACTATTCAAATCAACAAAGAAGATAATGATGGAGTTTTTTAAGCAATTGAGTGGGTGATACCATCAAGGAAATTTGGATACATATCCTTCATGTTAATGTTTTTGATACATACACATAGAAAATTGACTTAAAAGAATGATAAAATGTTTGAAATGTGCAAAAGAAGGGCATATAAAAATGAAATTAAGTGGAATTAATAAAGAGCATGATTTCATCTTAAGGATCAGTTATAGTTCTTTATCTTAAATTTGGATATCCATGAAATTATTCAAGTCATTTCCTTATTTTAAATTTTATGTCGTAGGAAAAGGAAAAATTTATATTAAAAAATAGATGAATTATTCCTGTTTTTAGAGTCAATAATTAAATTGTATAAGTTTTTTTATGAATGGTATTTTGGTAATAATAATTATGAATCATCTGTGGAATATGAAAACAATTAAAATAATATATTTCATCATTAGTATTAGAGTTATGTAAAGCATCACGTGTTTATGTCTTTATCCTGGATCTTAATTTAAAATTCTCAAACAACCATTTTGAAAATAAAATATTTGGAATATAACATTATTAAGGATACATTTTGAAACCATTTTTGGAATAAAACCCATTATTTTTTAATGTGAATGAATTATTTATGGAAGAATACCTTTTCATTTTTTGGACTGAAGATAACTGGTATTGGTAATTGTTATGGTCTGTCTTATCTTTAAGGTCATAGAAATTATTGTTCATCATAATATAAGAATGTTATAAGAATTATATTAATATAGTTTTTTAAAAAGGATAACTTGTATATCGAATGAAAACCTACTGTATCCACCAATGTTGTGGGTCGGAACTCATAACTATGGTGTGAAAAGAGTGTTTCACCTACCACTAGACTACCTTTTGTGATTTTTATCATTAAATTATTCTTACTTATATGATTTTATGGACATATATTAATGTTAAACAAGTGGTATTAATTTTACTATTTAGATATTAATGTATTATATTTGATAACATTGGATACCCATATTGGTCTTGGAATATAGTTAGGAAAATATTGTTCCAACCTTGACCCTATTAGCCCATTGAAATTTATTTCTTAATTACATTGGCATAAGAAATAAGTAATAACATCCCTAATGGCCAAATGTATTTTATTCTTTGTAAACAAGATACATACGTTAATCACATTTACATTTGAAGAAATAAAATTCGACAAAGAATTTTCTTGAGAACACCATTATTTCCCTTAGAATATCCCTATGTATCAATCATAAAACACTCCTTATGAGCTCAAATTCTCAATGAGGGTTTGTGTTCAATGATAGATATTAATAAAATGTTATAATCAATATCGATACGTAACTAACTAAATGAAATACCATTTAATCAAAAAATTCCTCATAATATGGAAATAATAAATGATAATCAAATAATTGCATAACAATAATCACATGAGTAGGAAAATTAACTATGGATATTTTAATAAGTTCAATAATCATAAAGAATATCAATAACCATACTGAAATGATATAATAAAAAATTATGAACATCTAAAACATATAATTTTGGCAATATTAAAAGATATATAATAACATCAAGGAATACATCCCAGTCATATAATTCTTTCTATGCCTCATTACAAGATGTATATATAAATGGGTATGGCCTCATCAAGAAACCATTTGTAATTTGTCTCATGAGATCCAATGATGCATCGTGGAAATATAGAGCCACTCCCCTCACATAAGATTTATAATTAATTGATCATATGAAAGTGGAAAAACAAAATTCACATAAACATTTGTATTGAATATAAAACTAACATAACAAATGTTAGTACATATTTCAATAAATAAAAAAATGATAAACCATTCTCTGAAAAATGGTGAAAGGATATAAAATTGTACATCCTCAATTAAACATACCATAAATCCTAGAGGAAAAGAATAAGGATGAAATTAATAAAACTTATAACTATTGTATCATAATTGCATTAAAGGGTTGATTAATTTATGAATATAACTACAATAAAAATATCTATAAAATCTTTCTTGAGAGAAATATCCATTTCATTTTTAAAATCACCATATAAAACTAAAATTTTGTAGAAAATTTTAAATATATATATTTGAAAATAACATATCAAAAATATAGAGGATGGATTAAAATATTTATTGTTCATGACTAATGAAAATTCAATTCATTCCATATACAATAAAACTAATATTCCCTTATCATTTTCTATAAAATTCTTACTAGAATAGTTTTTAAATTAAGAAAAAATTATATTCAAAAAATGTTTTTAAATATTAAAATTCAGAAAAATTTACAACAATAACTCATTTTTAAATAGAAGAAAAAAATTTATGAAACTATTTTTTAGAAAATATGGTTTTGGATGAAAATATGTTACCAACCGAAGAGATAAATAAAGTCATGATTCATTAAAAAGTTTTTATCATATATTTTATGTACTAGAGAGTTGATAAATTTGTAATATAATATTAAAATATAATAAATAAACTATTTAGAATGAAATTCATGAGTCTATTTAGGGATGGATTATAATATATCATTATTGGAGGCATACTCATGAGCAATCAGGATAATTGATGATATTGTAACATAATACCCTTAACACTTTCATAAAATTGAATCGTAAGACTCCTGAAAGATATGTCCTAAAATGGATATGTAAATAAAAATATTTTTACATATAATAGTCATAAAATACATTTTTCAACAAGAATTATCTTCCTATAAAATAAATAGGTTGTGAATATAAAATCTGTCTCACAGAATTAAAAGCATGATGATAATCCCATACCTCAAATTCCAATTAGCTTTACATGATTTAACATCCAATATATTGGTTTTAAAAAATTTATTATCTTATTAAGGAACCATATTAATATTTATAATGTTATTCATGATAATTTGATAAATTTAATCACATATTTGTTATGATTATTCTTCATTTTTATTATTTTAGGTGTTAATTGCCTTGTCTTATTATTTGTGTTTTTTCATGAATGTTCTGGTTATTATGAATACTATATAGATCTATCATCTCCTTTATAATAATAATCACATAATTGTCATATTTTTACATCAATTTTATTTTTTAAACCAATCATTAATTATGGATATGAAAAATGAAGTATGATATGATCATGGAGATGGTAGGTCATACGTACACATCAATAACATTTCCATTTTCAATGATAATTATAGAAAGGATGTAATATAAAAGGAACTATAGCATGAAATAAATTAGGAATATTATAAGGTTCTATATTAGGGATTATTTAGTAATTTAGTTGTAATAATGATTCATCTGTTTGAGCGTTTAGGCTACTAGTTTGGTCCTCCAGTCAATCAAGGCCTTTAGGGCACCCAAGGCCTTCGGGATAGTATGGCATTCGGGTCACCTCAAGGACTTTAGGACACCTCAAGGACTTCAGGAAACCTCAAGGCCTTCAAAATTACTCATGGCCTTTTAAAAAGATGAAATTATTATTAAATTGACTAGTAGGACTCTATATGGAGGAGGCTCTAGATTAGGATCTAGAGCATACACATTCACCATAACAGAGAATTTGGATTTGGATGAAAGGGAGGGTATGAAAATTT
Source organism: Viscum album (assembly GCA_963277665.1). Taxonomy (NCBI): domain Eukaryota; kingdom Viridiplantae; phylum Streptophyta; class Magnoliopsida; order Santalales; family Viscaceae; genus Viscum; species Viscum album. The sequence continues at coordinate 2,003,955,675 of OY728140.1, read as the reverse complement.
CCATTAGGAGTAGGATGTGCATGCATGGAAAGCCTAGAAAAATATCAATGAAATTTTTGAGAGCTAAAATCATCCCAACGGTGTTGTGGGGTAGATGTTTCAAGTAGTTATAGTCTGGATGTATTCCTTTAAGACCAATGAGTCATGTTTATGTCTCGAAACATATGGGCTATGTAAGTATTCCCCTTCATCCCTTAAATGGGAGATTATCTAAACTTAATAAATTTTTAAGGAATTATATCCATTTGGGATACCATATTAATTCATTAAATAACCTTATATATATCATCCATGTGGTTTGGTTGTGAAAAGAGAGTCACATCACTTTGTGAAGAAGGTTGTCCACACACATAGGAAAATTCTATCCTATTTTAGTTACTGAAACAGAAAAAAGAATATTATATTTTAACAATGATAAAAATTTAATTAATATAATAATAATTTTATTTATATCTTATTTATTTATTTTATTTTATCAATATTTCATTCCATGTAAATGTTTACTGAAAGACGAATCAAATCGCTTCACGAGGTTGTAGTCCGTCGTAAACATGAGTGACAATATCATATCACCGACTGAATGGATTGTAAAAATATATATATTATATATAAATGAATAAGTTTAATTATATCATAAATATCATTCCAATTCTTTATATCCGTCATCATTCCCATACTTGAAAGGTGTTTATGTAAAAAAAAGAATGACATCAGTTCATTAGGAGGTAGTATTCCATTCACATAAATGATGATTTTGTAACACATTTTTATGGATTTTTAGGTGTTTTATAAATTAAAAACATATTATTACATTTAATATTATTATTTTATAATTTCATAATGTTTTAATTATAATTTAAGGTGGTAGATGATGAAAAAATACTCTCTTTTATGAATGATACCTCTTCTTTTAGTATTATCATTAGGATTATAGAACATTCATTTCAGGTTATCTTTATTCCTAGTCTAAGGATTATATGATGGGTGGAATTAATTTTGAGAAGATTTTTTGATGTGACTAGCTAATTCAATGACATTTTACGGTGTGAAAACGAAAGGATAATGGGTGGCTTTTTATAAGTTATGTTATTTTCACAATTGTAGGTTTTTGAAATGATTAAATCATATTGATGTTTTTACCAATAAAATAGATGAAAAAATAATAAACAACATAACCTAGAATATATAAGGGTTAAATATTATGATAAAGTGGTTATTTAAATTTCTGTCCAATTTTAACCCTTTTCTTCTTTGTTTAACCTCATAGTAAATCGATTTTTACATTAACAACATTAATTTATTATGCTTTCACTTTTAATGTTGGTAAAACATTAGGTTTACATTATGTGAGAAAAGAATTATTATGATTAAAACATTTAATTATGTTTTCCAAATTCATTTCATTGATGTGGATAATGTTATTTTAAAATTATTCCAGCAGACGTGACGAGAGAGCAAGTTTTCAAAGAGAACATGTTCAAAATTTCACAAAGCTTTAATATATAAATTCAAAATTAAAATGATTAAAATTAACTAAATGGGATGAAATTATATATAATTTATATAAGTTTACTTTATTAATAATTAAAAATATAATTTAACATTATAAACATTTTAAATGGAAATTCAATTTTCAATTAGAATTCTGTATATTTCAATATTCAATGAAAAATGAAACAATTCATAAAAATACAAAAAATTAACCAAAATATAACTTTGATATTATAATTTAAAAAATGATGTTTCTATTTTGAAATAAATTTTTTTAATGTTGGGAAAGTTAATCTTTAATTATGTTCTCAATGTTTGAGTGTTACACCTTTTAGAAAAAAATATTGTTTTTTAGAAAATAATTCATTTTTTAATTATTCATATTTTATTTTAAATCAATATAAGATTAATAAATATGTGTAATATATATTTTTATAATTTATTAGATCATATTCATACCATCAGTTCCAATGGATTGGAGGTATATTAATTAAAAATATCAATATAGTGTTATTGTTTGGTGAAACTAGGTCTTGTGTGTACCATGAGTTATTGATGAAAGTCATTGTTGCATGTAAGAGAAGATAACATGATATTGCGTGTAATGAATTATATTGAATATATTAAATTTATTTCAGAATAAATATATCTCAAATTATAGTATTGTTATAATTTCTTTAATACTTTGTATTTCATGTCATTTACGCTATCAAAGATGATGTTTTTATTTTAAAATTTTGAGTTGTTGCATTCTCCCCAATATAAATGAATTTCACCATAACTATTTAAAAATTATCTCGGTAATCAAGGGACTAAAATTTTGATATACCATTATAGAAAGTCTCACATCATATATTGATTAAAAAACTCTTAATCAGACACAAAGTGATGTAAAAAAGGTCATGTGGATAACATATAACAATGTTTCTATGCATAGGAAAATTGGTTGCAAGTTAAGATATGGAAATAGAAGAAAATATATATATAATTATAATGGTTGATCGAGGTTTTTGATTACAAGATTGTGAATTATCATCGGAATGTTGAGGAATCAAAACTAAAAATCTATAATTGTATCAAATATCTTCTGATTTGTTAAATATGATTATAATATGATACCATTTTTTTCAATATCTTTTTCCAAAAGATTAAGATTTCATTTTATGTCTAAGAAGATGGAGATATTTACTTACATGATATAAACCAAATTAATAATAAAAATTTCAATCATTACTTGTTCTTTGATAAATTTTTATTTCATCTCTTACTACATGAAATTAATAGCGAGAAACAAATTTTGTATCCCTCAAGAACTAAAATTAGGTTTTCATAAATCATATAACCCATAATATGAAGATATGTCATTCCATAGATCTCTAGTTATTATTATAAAAAAATAGTTATAATAGGCTATATAATACGTATAATACTTTATATATTGAATTATTACATTAATATTTAACACCTGATCAATATCTCCACTTAAGCCATTTCACAAATGGTAAACCTTATTTCCCTTCCAAGGAATTATGATCCAAAAATTTAGAAATAAGGTTACTAAATTATAATTTAATCAGTCCCATGGTAATTATTACTATCTATTTTATATTATATATAAAATCAGCTTCTTATTACAACATAATTAATGAAACAATTGAGTACAATAATCATACATTTCATAATTCTTATTATTAGGATAAAAATTTGTAATTAATCAGATCATAAAAAATCGTGAACAAAAATATAAGAACCTTAATGATTACACTATATATATGTTAATAGAATATGGTTAACCTTGATCTCTTAGTATATTTTTTGGTATATTACCTTGAAATTTGGATAATTCATTTGTGTTGTTCTCGACATTCTTATTTTTGAAGCGGTGAAAATTGTAGAAAAATCATTCCATTTAAATCACAAGCATGGTGGACTTTTTATACACACGTCAATAAGTCTCCTTTTTCATATTAATCATGTACCAAGGTGTTTCTTTAAACATGTTCACATGTTTAAAAATCTCTCTTTACCTTCTGACCTTTTCCATATCTTCTTATATCAACTTCTTCTCTTTCATCCCTTCGAAGTCATATGATAAGGACAATTATTTTTATATCTTGATAAAACTTGATAATATGCCCCCATATAATCATAATGTTAGGGATACAAGAGACATAAAAGTATTGGATTAATCTCATTAATTAAATAGTCAATCATGCTCTATGTTCTTTGCATGTAGTACACAATATTCCTTTCTAAACATGTAAATTTAACTTCATAAGTAGAAAACTTTTCCACATCTTTTCATCTTATTCTCAAGAAATGTATTTCCATATCCTCTAATTTCTCAAAAGGAATATATTTTGAAATTTAAATTTCCATGAAATCCTTTCACATTATGGTTTCTTTCTTCTCCACATCCTTAGGGGTTTGAAATAGTGAGAACTATTGATTTTCATCTCCCAATAGGTAATAAACCTTCCTGAAAGCATTATATCTTTCACTATATCATAGATCATGAAATATCTTATCAGAGAAACTTATCAATTCTGAAATTAAAATTTATTTTTATTACACTAAAATGATGGAGGTTACTGATTAATTAATTTATATAGCATTGCCACACCATATGGTCGATAAATATACTTCTCCATATGGGAAATGTTTTTACTCATAACTCGAGTCAACGCCCCAATATGGTTATAATTTGATTAGTTACAATTGCAACTCTAGCTAAATTTTCATTATCTATCCTAGAAGGTAAATCCCAATATAAAGTATGTTAATTGATACGGTTATCATTTATTCATTTAGAAACCATTTCTATAAAATGGAATACACTATATCAGATAATGAAATAATGAAACATAATGTATAATCCCAAAACTTGTTAAAAAATAGCAAAAAATTGAAACATTCATACATTTATAATCTCATAATAATAAACATGGTTACATTGGGGATATTTAAATTTATAATCCTTCATGATATTTTGTAAAATAATTTGAATTCTCCTAATAATATCTCCATGATGTGTAAAACTAGGTTCATAGTAAGGCTTATTATTATGCACTATGTTATGATTATGTCAACACCAATACATGATTTTTAGATTTATTACTCATAAGTACCTCGGTTTAATAACCACGTCCACATGTAGTATCTATAAAATTATATATTACTAAGAAAAACCACATAATACATACATTACCAAAATATTAAGACGTTATTCTACATATATCCTCACAGTCTATCATAAGTTTATGTTCCATAATGTATGTTTTCTTAAATTTAATTCCCACGGATTATACTACACTTTCTCATCCAAGGACTACAATGACACTTAACCCATTACCCTAGATGTAGTCTCTTCTTTATTAAATTAGCATAAGATGCATAGAATTCGATACCATATAATTGAATAATTTAGTAGTCTTGGAAAACATGGTACACAATTTAATAAAATTTACATTTGGAAACATATAATAAAAAAATAATTTTCATGATAATTCCATTATTCCTATTATCCTAACCCTACATAAAAATTAAAAAATACATCCTATTATCATTGTAAAAATAAAAAAACAAAGTGGTGATCTCTCAGGATTTGTAAGGGTAAGTGTATAGTGGAATATATGAATAAATAAGTTATAATTTATATATATAATTAAATAACTCAAACACATTCAATTTAATCAGTAACATGGTCATAATATGGAAGTGGTATATTTTTATCAAATAATTTCATATCAATAATCACATTAGAATTAAACATAAACATTGATATTCTAACTAGTTGAATAATCAAAAAGAATATCGATAACTGAATTCATAATGATGGAATTCATAATGATGGGAATAAAAAAATAAATTCATGGCCCCATACCATGACATATAATATCATCAATTAGTCATCCTAATACATCAAAACCCATTGAGTCCTCATGATAAGACAATATATAAATCGGTGATGCCTCATGCCAAACTAAAAAATATTTTATCTCATTAGGCTGAATAATGAGTGGAGGGGATTCAAAGTCCCCATATTTCACATAGAAATTATAATTAATTCCACACATGAATGGTGTGACACATATTCACATAAATATTCATATTGAAAATATATACCATAACAAATGTCATTAAATTACTTAAAAATTAATCATAATCAGAAACCAATATGAGTAAAATGGTGAATGGTGATAAAATTTCTCATACACAATTAAACAAATAATAAATCAAACATAACAATAATAATAATTATATGAATAAAACATATCCTCATTAGATCATAATTCCATTAATGTTTTGATGTTTTTGATGACTAGAAATACCACAAAATTTACATAAAAATATTCTTTAGGAAAAAATCACTTTCATTTTGAAAATCACCTTTAAAAAAAATCACAAAAAAATTAAAACATTATGTTATGAAATACAATATAACATATAAAGGAATACATAAAACATTAAGTGTTCATGATGAAATAAAATTATTTTTATCAATACACAATAAAACAAAGACTCCATTCACATTTCTGATAAAATCCAAGTGGGAATTGTTTTGTAAAATGACATCATGGTTAGTTTAAATAAAGGAATAGTGAGTAAAAATTTATTAAATATGTGGTTTTAAAATTTATAAAAAAATATTTATGAAAACATTTTTTCCAGTCAAGGTCATATAAAAAGTAGATTTCTGACCGAAGAGATAAATAAATTCAAATTTCCTTGAAAAACAATATTAATTATTTTATGTACCATATTGTGAATAAATAGTTAATATTTTATTTAAATACAGAAATAAAAATAGGAGAATAAAAATATAGTTTTTCATGTGGGATGGATCATAATAATTCATTATTCAGAACATAAGCATGTGAAATCTTGATATATGATTAGATTGTAACATAAAACACATATAAAATTTATAACATTTAATCAAGAGAATCATGAATTTTATATACTAAAATAGAAATGTAACTACCAATAAATTTAATTACAATAATTATAAAATACAATCATGGGAAATATAGGCACCATATAAAATAAATCGGTTGTGAATGTGACATTTGTCTCACAGAAATAAAATGTGAGACTGAAATCCCTCATAGCATGCTTTTTTTATTGAACGTGATTTAACCTCATGAATATTTGGTTTATAATTATTATTATCTTCTTGAAGAACCATGTTAATATATATAATATCATATTTAATCATTTTATGAATGTTTATCTCTCATTCGTTATTGGTAATTTATTATTTTCATTATCCTTGAGTTAATTGCCTTGATTTATTATTTTTCCTTCGTCATGAATGTTACGTTTTTTCTGAATATTATACATATTCCTAATCTCTGAAATAATTATCATGAAATAATTATCATATTTATATGTAAATTAGAATTTTTAAAACATTCATTAAATGTGGTTACGAAAAATGTGTTGAAATACTGGGTGACCTAAACCCAACTTTTCAGTGTTTTTTATTTCTATATCATGGATAAATTTAGCTATATATGATGTCATATTACTGTTATAGTGTTCACTTTTCATCATCCTCTATTGAAATAGTAATGTCCAAATATTACAAGTCATATCAAAAGGTTATAGAAGTTCCCATGAAATAATTAGAACCTATAGATACTATGAAATTAATCTCAAATATATGTTCCATGTTCTAGATACATCTTACTGATCAGAAACAGTAGATGTTTGACTACCAAGTAATAGGGCTCATAACCATTGAGACTTCTTCTCATGATGTTCTCACACAGTGATCTCTATTATTGAGATCATGAGGACATACCCGCCACTAGGAACACCACATGTTTTAGGTTTCATTGGATGTTCCTATCTACGATCATGTGTAATGGACTCCTAATATGATATCATTTCCAGCGTAATTCAATTGATCATGTAATTTGAATCATAAGGAATACCATGATGTTGAAATTGTGGCGATTATGATTGTGTTGGGTGCATCATCGATGGCATGAGATTTGTTCAATGATCAAGAAATGATTTGTGGCTTATAAGTTATGGAAGTAATATATCTCAGACCATGTTGATAATGATAGTAGTACGTTCATAAGACCATGGACACGGATGTCGAGGGCATGGTTATCTAGTTAGATTATGAAATAATAAAGCAAGAAAAGGGTGATAACACATTAGTGAATCCTGCTTTATGAGATATTAATGAAAGTGAGATTATATTACATAGTACATTTTCGTAGGTTAGATGTCGCTATTGTGACATTTCAAATCTCTTCAGGTGCCATGATGGGTTGCTAGATCCTACTCTTTTCTAGTGAATACTATTCACTATTTTCTAAATAATGGCCTAGAGGGTCACACAATATAGGGTATTCGAGAATCTACCATATTCAGTCGAATATGTGATTTGGACATGGTGGGACCTTCCATTGGGGTCCATTATTATACAACGCTAAATGATCCCCAAGGATTATATAAATTTTTATTATTCAAGTTAAGAATAATGTGAATTGATTTTATTTATTAAATTTATTTTTCAGTTTTATTTAAATACATTAAAAATATTATTTGAATGGATATTAAATTATTCAGTGTTCATTAATATTTGTGGGAGTAAGAGACGAGTTAATGGCTTAATTATTATCATGTAATGTATTTAATATATTACCAGAAATTAAAAATAATATTGAATAATTATGACTCATTATAGTCGTTGAAATATTATTTATATAGTGTGATTAATTTTTTGGTTGTCAGTCCAATATTTCCAGGTAATTTCATTTCACTCCATAAATAAAAGTGGAGAGCAGTTTCCTAGGTTCTATTCACTACCTCTATCTCTCTCTCCTCCTATATCTCCCACATCTTAGAGAGAGAGGCTCTGGATCCAAGGTGATTATTGAGAGATTTCTCTTAGACATTGCAAGAGAAGAATTGTGGTGGTCATCATATCATTGAAAGAGTTATCATATCTCCTCACTAGAACCATGATTAATTGATCGGTGCTCCCACAGATTTCTTGAAGAACATGTGGATGATCTAGATGAATTAGGCTTTGTATTCTTCGAGCAGTGATCTCTAACGAAGAGCAGACGTGGTGCACGACTTCATTTCTAATCCATGTATTTTACTGTTTGGCTTTCTGCTTAAAACTATTTACAAATGGTCCTCGTCTTAAACCATAATACTATTCACCGAAGTCGACAAGTTCATTTTGAATGTTGGTGAAAATTTAAAAATACCACATGTTTGTGTATTCTGCTGCATACTAGGATCCATCATTTTGTATCCTAGGGAGTGCATGATAAATTTATTCCAAAATATTTAAGTTTACAATAAGCTATGAAGACGGTATTGTTACAGTCTCAACATCGTAGACCACACCTTAATCGGAAATCGGATGACCATTCTACAGTCATATGAAGTTTTATGTTAGGCTTTAAAACTGGTAGCTTAACAAGGATCTAGATTTTTGAACTAGTTCATTATTATGTAAATATGCATGCACCAAAATAGTAATGTCTACTAAGGATTGTTAATTATTAGTGTTATGATATTTTTATTATAACCATAATTATTTTATTATAATAATAATTTTATTATTATAAAATTTTATTATAATAATATTATTATTATAATATTATTATTATTATTTTTCTAAATCCTATATAGGCTTAGGAGAAACAAAAGAAATAGGGGGAAAACCTGTAAGGCAAGTCTGAAAAAAAGGCAGTGTTGGGGTGGATTTTCAAAAAGAAAATAAACAAGGACTAAAAAATGGAGGGGAAAACACCTCTAGGATAGAGAAAAAAATATGGGAGAAACCCCATAGGTCTTCCCCTTACATGGTGCATCCACCCACAGTGGCGCCCTGGGCCGCCTCCTATAGTAGGCACCACCACCGCCACCATCCCATCCGGTGACTTCGGTGCCCCGAACTCGACTGCCTCCCTCCCTGCTCCACCCTTCATCACATTGTCCCTATAGCCTCCACACCATTGTGCACTAGTTGGCCTCTGCTATACCAGCTTCCCTCCACTAGCAAGTGAGAGCGCCCCCAGCAGAACCCTTCATCTTCCGCCATGACACCCTATACTGGCGACCTACAACAGTATGTATTGTCTCCATCGACACTCTGACGAGCGCCCCAACCCCCTGAATCCTCTTCCATGAAGAAAGCATGCAAGTTGACTGTCGCCCGGACCGACCCCATGCCTACCCTCCACTATAGCACCTCAAACTATCAGGCTAGCGTCTTCCCTCCACCTGGTAGCATGTGACCCCACTGGACCAACTTCCACGCTCAGTCAAACAGCATAGAAAATCCCTGGTCACGGGTATCCCTGTAGAGATGCCTCCCTCCACTAGCGCACCACCCAAGCTAAAAACTCCTTCGGCTAGGTAGTCCCTTTGCATTCAGAACAGGCCAAATTGGCCCTAATATTGGAATATGTGGGACTCCCTAGTCTAGAATGTGCTTGGGTGCACCTACACACCCCAAGTCTCCCCTTCACGATGTTGGTGTGGCCATTGATTAGCCTATGCATATCCAAAATGACATGAAAATGCCTACCCACTAGTTTTAAGGTTCGGTTGTTTTCAATTTAATCAAATTTTAATTAAAGTAATTAATTTAATTATAGTTGGTAATTAAATTAATTAAATATACAAATATCTATGGCGTAATGAATTTAATTTGGGGTTTAATTAAATTAATTAATAAAATTAATTTTTAGATTTAAAATTGAATTATTTAAATGCGAAATAATGACGTTAAAATATTTAATTACAAATTAGAGTGATGTTTTTAATTCCATTAAGTTCCATTGAATTTATTTAATGAAAATTTAATTTTAATTCTGCATTTAGTTTATATACACAATTTAATGTGTATGCTGATCATGATTCGGAGACCGACTCAATAATGTCTAGTGCTTGACTATTTATTTATATAATTATTATCTGGTATTGTAATAAATAACTTAATTAATTAAAAAGGTGATATGTGTATAATTTCTAAGTCATTATATGTATAAGGTTATGTGCCCACATTCTCAATGTTGTATTTTTATTCCCTAAGACCCCATCACCTTCGTGTGAGTACAACTGTATAATGACGAGGTGAGATGTGGAGTAATTTGTGATGGGTGATGGTGACACACCAGACAAGAGATATAATTCATTGTAGGGGAATACGCTACACTACGAGTTGTAGGCAATGTGACACAAGGTATTACCCCTAGTATCCTGGTTGGTATATTGTTCACTCAATAGATAAACCATTAGTACTGCCTCAAGATCATTTCTTCATATTATTTTTTCATGGATTATTATTTTGTGAATGTGTAGTTAATGAGTGATCAGATAGAATAATAATAAACAAGCATGCAAGATAAAATGAAAATGTGACACGATGATGTTTTCTATTTCTTTCATGGTCAATTGTGAGTGAGATCACATAGTATATGCTTATAAAAATCAAAAAATGATTTCTTTTCTCACATTAAAAATAATTAGTCCTTCAAAGATATATTAAGACTTTACTGCCTTCCATCAATCAAATTTGGACAAAACTGGTTGTTTGAGGTGTCAGACATGCCATAGCTGAGGGTTTATCTTACTACTGGGGAGTCCTTATAAGAGTGATGGATCAACACACCAAAAGTTCAAGTAAGGATTATCCATATCTAAAGTTCAATCATTTTAGAGGCAAGTGTTGAGTAAATCAAGAATTTCTTTTAGAATTTGGGATGTCACTCAATAGACCAATGAACTGAATGTTAAATTGGTTGGCTATACAAAAGCCCACCTTGAACCCTCCAAGTTGTGGTGTAGCCATATCTTATAGACTCTGAGGGTTAGTTCAGGGATAATTTCCATTAGATTAACCAAGTGATAGAGTATTCCTATTCTATAACATAGGGCTCTTAGAATCCGATAAAATAGTGGGAGATATTAAATTAATAAATTAATTAATCAAAATTTATTAACTGGTAATCATGATAAAAGGACTAGACTACTAAAATTCATTTTTGTAGAAAAATGGAAATTTATTCCAATAGTTTAAAAACTGTAATATTATAATGGAAAATGTAAATTTCTACACTGTCTTGATTATCCAATAATAATACGAGCAGTTGCGCATTGTATTATGATATAGGAAACTAAAAGTTCCAGTATCCCCAACTCTATTAAACTACCTCAAGAAGAGAAGTTGAAGTTGCTTATAGGAGACTAATGTACAAATGATGTGATAGTTATATCATTATGATTTCATCAATGTTCGGTGTTAGTTGTGGTTGCTACACCAAAACATGGATGGTATAAAATGAAGTCTCATCTCTGAGAAATTTTCAAGGAGAAAGATAATTAATAATATGAATAAGGGGATGGTTACACCGGAATGTGTAAATTGAATGATGGATCATTATATTTTAATGGATCCCTTCCTCATATCATTTTCACCACTTTACTGATGTTTCATTTAATGTTATAAAATGAATAGGTATTGAGTAAACACTTCATTACCTATTCAAGTATGGTTGTCCATGTGAATAATATTTCAAATTCAATTTTATCAATAATTCTTATGGTGAATAAATTCAATGGAAATATGAAAAATACAAAAGTAAAGTTATTCCAATGTCTCATTCGCAATGTACTTTTAGTAATGAGGCATTAACAATGTTTATTTTCAACTCATATTATAAAATATAACAATGGAAGTTTAAATGAAATTAATTGAATTAAAGAATCAAGTTAAAACTTCTTCTTAAAAAATATTAATCAAATATATTGTTTCAGTTTTACTGCATTGGTATTATATACTATATTCTGGTGACATATGTATTCTAATACGGTAACCATGTACCTATAGAATCCTTACTGGCAGTTAGGTGTATTCTCCAAGTTGATACAAAAGGGTGATTCCTAGCCTAGTGAGGAGAATTACATGATTTTGTAATATCCAAGTGAAAGATTCATGTTGAATTATTATTGAGTATAACCAAAAAATTTAATCTTATGTTTCCTTCAACACAAAAAGATAATATTCTAGGTTGTATAATGAATGGTGTTTTGAGTATTTAAACCTCAATCACTGGTTCAGTAATACATGAATTGTAGGAAACATGTGGGAAATATAAATGTAATACTTATACCCAGTTGTGAAAAGATAATTCATTGAAAAGTAATAATTAAGGTGGACATCATGAATATACCAAGTATGGTATTTAGGCTCATCATAGCTAAATAATTTTGGTATTATCGATGTCCTTAGTTTGGAAAAGGGAACCTTTAAAAATAAAGGTATTTCACAAAGCTTTTGGGAATATTCCAACAAGTGAATGTGAACTATTCCAAGGGTAAAATAGAGGTAAAAAATTACCTCATATAATTCCATTAGTTTATAAAGGAATAATGAAGTGATGTATATGCATGGTTAGATGATATGATTTCATTTGGTCGGTAATGAATAATTTAACCAAAGAATTCATCGGTCATAATAATGTACCATGTAGTAATTCCTAAATTCATAGTACATTTTCCACAATCAGGGAATTTTTTATAATGAGGAGTTTCAGTAATGAAATCTTACATGTCTACATTAAGAAAAAAAATATACCATGGTGTATTCCTAAATGCGCATTTTATACATCAGTGTATTTATGTAAGTAGTATCAATGTTAGAACTTGCAGAAGCATCCGTTATATTTCATGACGTGCTTCACAAATAATGGAATAATCCCATAATCATATGCCACTAAAATGAAAAATTGATAGCGTAGGAGTCAAATTATAATGATAAATCCATTATTGGATATGGACATGATTTTGTATGAAAATAGTTATTTAGGACATAAACAAACTTCCATCAATAAAAAACACATTGTACATCTATTATAATCATCATAATAGTTGTGTAGGATGTTACCTGAATCACTAAGTTATATAATTAGGTAGTCATGTAAAATATTAGACTTATATATAAGGGGGAACATCTCTATTAGAGATAGTGGAATCTATATTGACTTGTGATTAGTCAATGCACAATATGAAAAAATAGTTCGAATAGGAACTAGTTCCACAAGACCACGTGGAACAGATTATTGTCCAAAGACATATACAACATAGGAAGGATATAACCATGGTGATGGTTTTTATATTCACTGTGTTCAGAGATATATTATTCAATATGGATAATATTTCCTGCAATTAAGCATATTATGACAATTAGCTAATATTGATAAGACCAACTAAAAATTCAATTAATGGATTCCTTGTATCAAATTGAGATAGGGTTTATTATTTTGAATACTCTAGTGTGTATTCAAATGAGTTGATACATGGATGGTAAAAGTGTAGTAGAAATAAGGCTCGATTGGTTTTACCAAGTTCTTATTCCTAAATATGATAGAATGTTATTTATCATTGCTAATATCTATGATCTTTATATTTAGAATTTGGTGTGAGTTCCACCAATTATGGATGGTATCTATACGATGTAACCAGAAAGGGATGGTTATGTCACAAAATTATAATATAGGTTGAAAGTTACTAAAATCATTTTTAGGATTAAATTAATCAACATTGTCATAGAGTATTCATTTGGAATAAATATTTTCCATGTGTCTACCAGAGGTTAGTGGTAGGGCCAAGGTCTTTCCATGAAAAGTATGGTCAACACTATATAGAAAATAGGAATTGGTCTTAGACTTAGTTATGAAAAAGATTAAATTGATTCTACAGTGATTGACATAAAGTAACAACCAATGTTCTAGGGAATAAGATCTTATGAGGTGGATCTATATGTTTCTTGGACCTGGCCAATAGTACATATAGTGTCATAGTATTGAATAATAAATGTTGGAATAATTTAAGAGATGAATTGTTTCTCATGTCACAATTCATAATCTCTTAAGGTTGACATGCTCGAGACATAAGAAGACATAAACGTGATAATTTTAATCCATACATCGATGAAATGGATCAATCACGTATACCATGATATGTATGAGAACTAATATTACCATTATATAATTTATCATAGAAAAATATCAGTGATATCTGAGAGCACTATATAGTAAGAAGTCAGAACTATCTAATCGTACATCGACAAGTACAACAGATATGTACCTGGTAAGTGGATAAATAAGGATTCTAGTTTTTAAGGGGACACAATCTAGTATTCCTTAGATCCATGTGATCTAATATCCCATTTAGGCTATGAAGATTAATGATAGAAGCTCATAATAGTATGTGGTAGTCATAACTTCAAAGACCATGTATATTATAGCTTATAATGAATCTAAGAAGCACATAAACACAATGATTTGTTACAGTTCTGTGAATCACACCTAGTAAGAAAAGTATTATCATAATGTAAATTATGATATTATTACTAGATAATATGTCATGTTATAATAATATACAAGTGGGATATACTCTGGATACCATCTCTTGAGAAGTTTTACTCAATGACACAATGCCATAATAGCAGAATAGCCACATGGATGAACCGTGGCTACCTTGTAGCTAAAGTCGTTACTCAATAGAAATGTGATGTTTTTCATGTGAGTTGCTAACAAGTTTTTTTAGAATCTAGTATATAATCCAAGTGTAAGTGTTGATATAATGGGTTACCTGGAAAAAACTATTCTGTACTTTTGATTAACATTTTGTGTATACATTTAGCTATAAATTATGTCATCTTACCATTATAGTGTAGACTTTTCGGCATCCACTATTGAAATGGTAATTCCCAAGGATTAAATGTCATATCAAATGGTTGGAGCAGATCCTAGGGTATAATAAGAATCTATAATACTATGACATTAATATTAAATATATTTTCTATGGTCTAGATACATATTACTGATCTGACACAATATATCTATGACTATTAGGTGATTGGGGCTCATAAGCATTGAGACTTTTTATCATGAAGTTCTGCCTTGGTTATCTCTAGTTGTGAGATCATGAGGAAAAACCCGCCAAAATTAACACCAAATCCTTTAGGTGTCATGGGATGTTCCGCTCTACAATCATGTGTAATGGTCTCCTGACTTGAGATAATTTCCAGTGTATATCATTTTTTCAGTTACTTTGATGCAAGATGAAAACCATGATGTTGAAATTGTGGCAAGGTAGTTTATGTTGGGTGTGTCATTGATGGAATGACATTGGTTGAATGATTAAGAAAGGATTTGTTGCTTCTAGGTTATGAAAGTTGTATATATCAGGACATGTTGATAAGGATGGTAGTAACTGCAAAAGACCATGTCCATGTCAGTCGAGGGTATTTCCATCCATTTAGATCTACAAATAATAATTCACGAAAAAGGGCGATGACATGTGAATACATCTTTCTTTATGATATATTAATGGAAAAGAGATTATATTACACAGTATAAGTTCATAGGTTGGTTGTCACTGCTGTGACATTTCTTATCTATTTAGGGTTCATGATAGGTTTCTTGATTCTTCTCTTTCTTTGTGAATACTATTTAATACTATCGATATAAATTCCTAGAGGGTCACACACAATAGTGTATTCTAGAATCATCACTATTTAGTTGAATAGGAGATATAGACATGGTGGGCACCACCACTGGGTTCTGGGATTTTTCCAAGGATAAAAGCATACCATGTAATAAATAAATTTATATTATTCAAGTTATGAATAATCGAAATTGAATTTATTTATTAAATTTATTTACCTGTTTTAAGTAAATACATGAAAAATATTATTTAATTAAATATTAAAATATTCGAGGTTCATTAATATTTGTGTGAGTAATAGAAAAGTTATTAGCATCATTATTATCACATAATATATTTAATATATTTCAGTAATTTTATAATAATAATATATAATATTTATGACTTGTTATATTAGTTGAAATATTACATATATAGTGTGATTTATTGTTCGGGTCGGTCTGGCATTTCTGGGTAATTTCATTTCACTCTATAAATAGAGGAGAATATGAGTTTCACATATACTATTCCCTTCATATCTATCTCCTTATCTTTCTCCCACATCCTAGAGAAAGAGGCTCTGGATCCTAGGAACTCGAAAGGATCTCTCTCTCAAGCATCACAAGTAAAACGATGCAGTGATCATCGAAGCATCGAATGAGACGTCGTATCTCTGCACTAGCACCCAGATTACGATGGTCGGTGCACCCAAAATTTTCAAGAAGCGTGTGTGGATGATCTAGTGGAATTAGACATTGTATTCTTCACGAAGTGATCACCAATGATGAGTAGACGTCGTGCATGGATTTGGATCCAAACTAGGTATTTTTACAGTTTTGTTTTCTGCTTAAAACTCTTTACGTGTGGTCCTTGGCATAAATCGGGTTGCTATTCATAGATTTTGACAAGATTAAATCAATTATTGGTGATTTTTTTAAAATCCCACCTAATTGGTGCTTCCTCTACTTGATCGGTTCCTTAAAAATGTATGAAATTACAATCATAGAGATGGTAGAGAATACACACACGTGAGTAAAGATTCCATTATTTTATAGTCATTAATAAAAGAATTACTGTTCTATATTATATTTATAGAATGGTAAAAATATCATATATACAATATTATTTCATTAAATAAACCTATATATATTATCCATTTGTTCTGGTGATGAAAATTATGTCACATATCTTCCTGAAGGCGGTATTACACATATACATGAATGATGTTTTCAAATTTAGGTGATTGAAAATGAAAGAATAAATAATATATTTTAAAAATGATAATTATTTCCTTAATTTCATTATAAATTTTATGTATATAAAATAAATTGGTTAAAATTTACATCATTACATTCCTTGTTAAGAATTAATGAATGATTAACCACAATACTTTGTGAGGAGGTAGTCCATTATACACTTGATTGACATTATGATATCCCCTATGGAATGGAAATCGTAAAATAAATATATATTAAAATGAATAAATTTTTTAAATAAATTATAAATATCACAAATAAAAATTGTATCCATCATCATTACAATAATTGATAATTGGTAATATAGAAATGAATATCATCAATTTGTGAGGTGGAAGTCCCATATACACATGAACGATGAAATGATACCCCGTTGGAAGAAAATTTACATGGTTGTATTTCATTAACTAGGTGAAAAATGTAATTATGTTTAATATAATTAAATAATTATATAATAATGGTTTATTAATAATTTAATGATGTAGAGTAATGTATAATATAAAAACACTCATTGAAAAATGTTACCCCTTCTTTGGGCATCCTCCTTAGGCTTGATCCAAAGACTCTTTATGAGAGATTTCTTCACAAAATATATCATATAGGATGATATTATGGATGTTTGAATGGGATTTGGGAAGGTCTTGTACAATTCATAGAGGCTTTAATGTCTAAATAAGAGTAAGGAATTGGTGGCCATTTATTACAGAGGTGAGTGTCAAACTTGTAATTTTTTGAATATATTCAATCATACCCACATTTTTATCATGCAACAAGATTCCAAAATGGGAAATTCTATTGGCTATAATTTCTAAGGTGGAAATATGTCCTGATACCAGGTTTCAGATAATTTGTTTTTCATTTTAACCATTATAATCATAGATTAACCCCACTATAAATTTATTTTTACCATAAATACAATAATTTATTTTACTATTTTTAATATTAATTTTGTTCAAAAACTTTCCTTTTTAGAAAATATAAATTAATCTTATTCTAAATATGTAATTGAATTTCTTTAAATCATTTAAAATAAATTTTTAACCTTAATTTAAAATTATTCCTACAAGTGTGATGAGAAAGGGGGTTTTTGATGAACAAATGATCAAAATTGCACAATTTTTTAATATCAAAATTAAATATAAAAATATTTATAAAGACCAAAATTGGATGAAGTGATATAAAATTTATATAATTTTACATTATAAATAATTAAAAATTGAGTTTAACCTTATAAACAATATAATAAAAAATATATTTTTCAACTAAAAATCAAAACATTTCATTATTCAATGAAAAATGAATCATTTCAGATTAAACAAAAAAAGTCACCCTAATATTATTTTTATATTTATATTAAAAAATTGATTTGTTTTAAATAAAATTTATATTTTTGGTCAATATTTATTTTAAATTATGTCTTCATATAGTGAAGAAAACAACCATTTAAAAATATAGTTTCTGAGAAACAATTTCTTTTTGTTTTAGATGATTATTATTTTATTTATGATAAATATATGTATATTAAAATTTGTATAAACTATGTATTCTAATAAGTTATTTAATTCCATTCATAAATTCCATTCAAATATCTAGGAAATGTATTAAATAATAATCTTTATAAAATATTGTTTGTTAGTAAACCATGGTCTTGCATGTAATGAATGCTATTGAGGAAACTCATTGTTGTGTGTAACAAAAAATAACTCTGTGTTTCATGTCACAGATGATATTAAAGATATTTAGTTCATTTAAAAATAAATATACCATCATGTCTTGGTCTATTATATTTTATTATACTTGATGTTTTTTTATTCACATATGCTATAGAATACAATGTTCATACATTAGAATTTTTAATTACCACAAATATTGAAATAACTGACACTATTTTATTGATCATACGATAGGTTAAAAGTGATTTTTTTATTGAATCACAAAAAATAATTTATAGATATACATATATTTTAGTAATATATTAATTTTTAATTTATTAAATCACATCTAAAAGGAAAAAATTATGCTTATAATATTTAAACTCTTTGAGTAAGTACATTTTCTTATATTTTTAGACATTAAAACTATTCCTCGACATTAGAAAAAGATATTGAAAAAAATAAAATTACATTCAAATATGATGAATCAAATGTCCTTTTAAATTATCACATATTTATAGATTTTAGGTCCTTAAATTTTTATTGATAATTTAATTTTTTATGATTAATTAACTATATCACTATCCAAATTTACTTACTCTTTTTTTACAATTACAAATATTTACATCCCACTTATGTTCTCTTAGTTAGAAACCAATTTAAATTTTATTCTAGATTACATTCATATTTCCCTTTTTCATTTATCAAGATTGTGTTTTATTAACCCATTTAAAAAATGATTATTTTTTCACCATGGTATTTCTAAATCTCTACCCCTTGATTATTAAGATCAAGAATAAATTGTGATAATGCAATTTGTTAGAGGTTGTGATAATACATCACAATGATATTTTAAAATAAGAAAAAATAGGTTTGATATCATATATGATACACAACATTGATCTAATATGACAATGTAACACACCATGTCATTATGTTATATTTATTTTTTAAAAATTGATATATTCAACAGCTTGCGGAACATGCAACCCAAAGTATATATGGACCCAAATATATTATTCTATTATAACCTAGGCATTAAATTGGAAGGTATAAATAGTACATATTATATTATGAAAAATATATTGTCTACACATGTAAGAAAAATTCATTGGTTATCTATCAATTAGATATAAAATAATAATCATTTAAAATAAAAAGATATGTTTTATGAAAAAGTATTATTTTTCTAAAATGCGGGTTAGCAGTAAATTGTGCACATAATTTAAAACTAATTATTAAAATTTAAGGATAATTTATTTCAAAAAATAAAAAACATTTTACAAATCATTATATCAATATTATCACGAAGTTATATTTTGGGATTGTTTTCAATTTTTTTATTTTTTTGATGAATAGAAAACATTAATGATTTTTATAAAAAACCTCATTTTAATTTAAATAGTTTAAAAGGTAAAAACATTATATATATATATATATATATTAATGAAAAATTAGTTAAATTATATTAATATTTAACTAATTTAGATCCTTAGAATCAATTTTAAATTTAAATTTTTATATTAAATCCTTCAATACATATGAGAATTATTCTTGGGAAATTTTATTTTTCGTCACGTATATGGATATAATTTAAAATTGGATTCATCAACATATTTGAATTTTATTTGGAAAAAATGATTAAATTTTTTAAATTATAATAATCTATATCATCTAATTAGTTTAACATTATTTTTTACAATTATGATTTTTTTTAAAAATAAATTTTAATTTCTTGGTAAAGGAAAAGATAGTACATTATAGAGTTAAAATATGAAGATAAAGGTTATGGATCACCAAAAACATTTCTTAAACCTATTTTAGAATCATAGATAGTTCTTATAGTTACTAGGTATTAGAAATTACCCATTTTGGAGTCTTATTTCATGACAAAATGTGGGTGTAATTGATTCTCCCCAAAAATTTCAGGGGTGTCATCTCCGCCACTTATAAAAGGCCACCACAATCCTCCCATATTCACATATAAAAGTCCATTTATTTCAGAAAATAATTTACCAAATAATCTTATTAATCTCCTACCAACATCATGGCGTCTTTTAATTATCGTATTCCCAACCTATAAATTTTTTTCCTGCAAACGTAATTAATTTATCTGAATAATATGTTATACTCTTAAACAGGCGTTTTTATGTTGTTTCTTATTCCTTTTTAAAATATTATTAATCATACACAAATTATAATAATATTATATTGAATATACTTATATATTATCATTATTTTTACTATGTCCTATATATATCCCCTCTTCCATCAAATGGGAAACCAAACTATCCATCTTTTGTAAAGAGGACTAGCACCCCACAAACAAATGTAATCAATTTTCTATCACCGCTTCCAAATATGGAAGTAAATATGGATTTAACACATGTATATTATATTTAAGATACTATTAAACTTATTTATTTTATTTTCATATATATATATATATATATATATTCATACATTCTGTTTCATTTGAATTGTGGATAGCGTTGCTCGTTTTTATGGTGGATTACCACCTTATAATATTATGTGATTCGTTTTTAACTTAAACATTACAAAGAATGTAATAAGGATAAATTTATGGAATATATGTGTTATATAAGACATAATATTTATTTTTAAAAAATAATATATCACTTAGTTTCTTTCCATTTCACCCTTTAGTAAAATAAAAAAGTCACTTTTTTGTATGTGTGACTTATAATCTCCACAAAGCGATGTGGTCCATTCTCCATGTTCAAACTTGAATAATGATTATAAAATTTTATATAGTGAACTAAAATGACATTTATCAAATGAATATGATTATTGAT
The DNA here is from genome assembly GCA_963277665.1 of Viscum album. Classification (NCBI taxonomy): domain Eukaryota; kingdom Viridiplantae; phylum Streptophyta; class Magnoliopsida; order Santalales; family Viscaceae; genus Viscum; species Viscum album. Next base: position 2,003,933,985 of record OY728140.1, on the reverse strand, counting down.
ATGATGGGACAATAAAACATGGTCAAGAACATGAGCAGTCATGACTAAACTCATATGAGATAACAACCAAAATAAAACCTGAAACAATGTGAATAAATATATATTATTAACAAATGGGTGGTAAAATGTTATCAAATACTGAAAAATGATATAATAAATATTATTATGGTTTTTATGATAAAATAACAAATTAAAATTCACAATACACGATTTTAAATCACATTTAACCAAGATGAAGCATAATATAAGGGAAATTATCTCAATCTCCCTACATTAATGCATATTGTAATGTTAGGAAGCTGATTTATTTTATATAGAGTATATACTTCCCATTATACATGTAATATAATTAATAAATCATTGTTGATGGTTTGTTGTATTTTTAATTTAATTATATTATCTAAGGGAATTTGGCTTTAATATTACCAAGTTGTAAGGAATTTCATAACGCAATTCCTTTTCACTACGTTATATTATATTATTGATGTATTTGATATTATAAAATTATGTGTGTAATAAATGTTAGGTATATTATGTTTTATTTCTAATTATTTAACATGGATTTACATTTTCTAAACACAATATGTTCAATTATTTATTATTACACCAATGATGCAATTCTTTGTGAGGGTTTATTTCACAATATCATTTTAATTTGGATGGTTTTTCATTGAATTTTTATTGAATAAAACTATTTGGTAATTAAATAATAAAAAACTTTTAATTTTTATCCAATTATTATTTATGAAGATTTAAGTTAGCATAACCATTTTATTTGGTTGTTATATATAATTACTAACAATGTTTTTTTAATAAAATACTACATAATTTCGCTCCTCAATCGAAAATCCTTTTTCATACAAAACCATGTTTTCTAAAAAAAATACAAATTAATTTTTAACATTATACAAATGATTTTGTAAATATAATTTTTTTCCCATTTTTTACATATTATAAAAAAAATTATTTTAATTTTCATGTCCCTTTCTAATCAAGTTCTCTTTCTATTTTACAAAAAATATGAAAACATTTCATATTTTAATGTTCATGACATTTAATAATTTTTTTGAAATTCATGGTCAATCAATGTCTTCAACGATTTTTTATATATCTCAATTTTTATATTCTAAGTAATTTTTTTCAATATTTTTTCGAAAATTTTAGTTTAAAAAAACATTAAATTGCAAATTATATTTTCCTCAAGAAACATTTAATAACATTTTTCTAGTATTTCTATTCATCAACATATTTAACCATTTATGGTAATTTTATCCATCGGTGGTATGTTTTATTGAATATATCCTTATTGTTTATCTATATGGTTTATGATTTGTTTGATTAGGGAATTTATTAACATTATCATTGTTGATTAATATTTGTAATCATTAAAATTCTCATTAAATATTTACTTTTTTTATAGTTGGACATTATATTTTCCATAAATATCTATATCATTTTTTTATAGATATAAATAATTCATAAACCATATATCATTAATAAAAAAATATTTTAGTTTGATTTTTTTAAGGTTTACTAGGTAAATAGTTTGTTAATCTATATTTCTTAAAAAACATAGAATTTTTTTATAAGACATTATTTTCATGAATTAAATCAATTTTTAGATATATGAGGAATGATTTGGAAAAGGGAGATATGGTTGGTGACCAATTATTGATAACCTCTCAGTGAATCAATTTTCCCATGAGATGATTCATTTAGATAGTCTTGGTTAAATGAGTTGTTTTATATACTACCCATCAATTTCAAACAGTCGTGAAAATGATCTTTGTAGTAGAGATATAAAGTTTCTTTATATCAAAACATCCACTAATTAAGAATTTCTATCATTGAGAAATCATTAATTATTATCGAAGATATTTTATCAATGATATTATCTCTGGATGCATTTCATTCCTAGAGTATTCATTAAATGCAATATTTTTTCAATTATTTACCTTCCCATAATGATTGTTATTTATCCAACACTGATTTTTTTATCAATTTAGTTTCATAGTTTTTAGTAATTTACTTTTCCATATTAATTATTATTGTTAGTTTATTTTAATGGCATGTGTGTTTAGTTATTTACATCTCCATATTTATTATGCTAGTTTATTGTTGACAGATTCTCCTTTACATAACCCTTAATGTGAACTTGAACCCGCTCTTTTTTTGTTTCCTTTTATTGGAATCCATGATGTTAATTATGATTTATATGTAATATTATACTTGAGGCAATAATTTAATTTTCATGAAAAAATATGATATAATTTTTTTTAAAATTCATTATGGGAATCATGTTGTATCTAGTTTATTAAGACTACAAAATTATTCAGACCTTTGGGATGCAATTAATTGTATCTAATGATAATATAATAAATTAATTAATATCTATGGCCTACTAGGGTCATGGACAAAACATGAATGGGTTTTTAGTGTCCAATAATAATTTTCATATCTAGAAGGACTTATATAAACCTTTTTTCTAGGATCTCCATGAAAGGAAAATGAAACCTACATAATATAATAATATGTGTAGTTGTTTTAATATTTATTTTACCATGCACCGAATAGCCACTGTATCAATAATAATCTCATTTGGATGATTTTAAAAGTGATAAAAATAAAGTTAAAAAAATATTCCCACATCCATAGTGTGTCCAAAGGTAGTACATGAATCACTAGATTTTCAAGTATGATTCATTGACCTCTGTGACGTGTTATCATCCTGAATTTTCCTAGAGGAGAAAGAAGAGATATATAGGTTCTTAGGATCCATTGTTCGAATATCAAAAAATGTACCATCATATTGTAGTAGGGATTATAAATAACCCTAGTGCATTATTGGGTGGTGTTCACATTGGTTCATTCATTTATAATTCATTTATTAATACCTTTTAAAATTCAATAATCATATGAATGAATTCATTTTACGAAAATAAATTTCTTATTATTTAATGGTTTCAAAAATGATGATTTTTTTGAGAAATAAAAATAAATAAATAAAATTTAACTCCCATTCATTGCATAAATTTCCAGAAAATAATAATTATCTTGAAATATTTATAAATCATATAAATATAAGTATTTATGAAATAACGGCATCATATGACTGATATACTTCATAATGATATACCCATTTGAGATATTCATTAAAATATGTAGAATAAGGTACATAATAATGAATTAGTTGAAGTGTTGATAATAGAAGCGTATTTACATAAGTAAATTTTATATTTCATCTCATATTATTTAAAATAAAATGTATTTAAAAACATAATTAAATAGGATGTGGTGGGGAAGGTGTTGAAAATTCCAAGAACCATCTATTATAAATACGTATGTTGTATAAACATTTATTTTAGCATTCATAATGAATGGTGGGATTTAGATGATGAATAACATTGTGATCATGATTATTTCATTTAAATTGGATTAAATCAAAAAATTAGTGTAGTATGTGATAATTTTACTGATTTTTTAAAAATATTTATGAAAAGTAAATTTATATTCATTCATTTTTAGATTTTAAAATGATCATATCAATAATAAAAACAAAAATTACATTGGATTATCTTGATGAACACTAACATTGTATTTTTTTACTGGTTTTAATTATTGGTAGTTTAAATATTGCATTGGATAAACAAGAATAATAAACATGTTATTGCATATATTAATAATTATTTTATGGTATAGTGACATGGAAATGATATTGAGTATCGATTGTGTGCATTGAGTAACCTACCATCGAAATTGGTTAAATAATATATTTCATTTACTGTTAATAGATTCTAATTTAATAAATTCACACATAGTGAAAAAAAGAAATTTAAAATGGTGTTTGTTTGAAAGGATACCACCCCAATTGAAGTGAATTTGACTAGTATAGAATTTTATATGAGATAATTATGTTATGTTGTCTAGGAAAAAATAATGTAATAATGTAGAAATTATATTGGGATGATATTGACCGAGGGTTCCACATCCATCCATGACATTGAACAGTTAAACCTAGATATAAGATTATTGTTGTAAAAAATGAATCAATAGTTATTGTACATAAAGAACATCATGTTTATTTAAAAACATATTATGGTGATTTGAGATATTTAAATCCAAGGACACGTGAACCTTGAGTTACAGTACAGTTTCATTAAATTTATTATAAATAAACTAATCCCAATATACTATAGGAGATGGGTAATTTAGTATAGTAAAAATCCACTTAACAAAGATGAAATTATTCAATTATTGGATTGGAAACTACCCTACCTCTCTGATGACCTCCCCTCCTATGTGTTTTGTTCTTTTGTCATGTCACATTAACTGGATCAATATTGTCATCTGGTGGGGTGGATCCTTAAGTAGACAAGGATCCAATTATTTAGCTGGAAATAACCCCTATGAGACTACATTTAGATTAAAATTATCCTTCCCCTAATAGTCTCAGTGCAGTAATATTTTCTTTTAACATATATAACCCTACTATAATTACAAAAAAACATGAAAAAACCTTGTTTTAGATCTTTTTAAGATGTCCTGCTGACTAAATATATTTTTACTAGAGTCCAGTGGAGTCATAATAGATTCAAATGTAGACCCATTTACCCTATATTTTGAGTGATACCAACTATCATCTCCATCCACGTTAGGGCACCGCTCCACAATATGATAGGACCCTCTTCCCCCTTCCTCATATCTCATAAGGTATGATCCCACATTCATATAGGAATCAAAAGTAAAAAATGAATTTTTATTGTCATTCTACTTAAGTGAAATTTTGAGGTGTAGTTGCTTGTGCATTAATCTTAGGCCCTTTAATTTCATTTAAATACTTCCTATATCATATTTCTTCCAACATTTAGTTTAAAAGGATTTTTGGTTTCATTGTTTTTATCTCCCATAACAATCCCAAGAAGAAAATAATTTTTCCTAACTCAATTGAGTATCTTAAAAAATAATATAAAAGAATTTGACCATTATAGATTTATATACCTAGTCTCTTGAAATTAGAACCATCATGCACCACATCCGCCCATGCTTTTCACCCCCATATGCATCATGGAAATCCTTAGAAGGTCCTTCATCAATATGTGTCATTATACAATGCTTTTTCTCCTCAACCAATTGATAAAATCCATCTACTTCCACCCCATCAACTCTTATAGAACAAATAGGAAGTGATTCAGTATGTACCACCATGCCAACAACATTCCTGGACCTAGATGACCCCTTCAACCTAAACCAAGATGATCCATGCCCCATCAAATCTCATAAGGTGAATCAAATCTCTTGGTTATATGTACCCATGATAGGTCTAATTGTCAGAAAACTATTTAAAAAGAATAGTAATATCAAATACATTATAGCTATATAAAAACCAAATTTCAAAGTGGATAATAAAAATAATATCAATGTGTGTGGAGTTAAGGTCAAAATCCACTAAAAATTTGAAAATTTGAAAAATAACACTTTTGATGTATCCCAATAATGTTTTATGGGTGTCCCAACCATAAAGAAAATATCAATCATGATCAATTAATGCAAAAACATATTGTTTAATCAATAGATATGAACCCAGCCTTGAGTCCCATACTTCTATATAGATAATGGATTCAAATAAGAATCTAAATATTTAATGAATATGGTACCTAGATTGAGAGAAATTGTTCCAACACACCATGCATTCAATACTAGTCCCACTAAAGAAAATAAAATAGGGAATTACCTATATCATGTGGATATACATTTATAATACCATAAGAAACAAAAATCATTATTATGGCACTATATATCTTCAAAATACCAAGGCATTTTTTCATGAAGGTACAATGTTTTTTAGTATCATTGACATAAAAAAATATTAAACAATTCATTGATCAACTCTTAGTTAGAATGAATATTTTACCTCTCTTAAATATTCCCTTGTAATCTTAATCGTTTATCAATATAAGAATGTGTGTCTCATCACCCCCATTCATATTCCCAAGAAGAAAAATCATCCACTTCGATTACATATTTATTTACCAGATTTTTTAGGATATCCTCACCAAACAGATTCTCAAATTTTAGATCTCTATGAAATGCTATCGATAGAAAAGAAAAAGTAGAATGTGAGATCTCATGAAAAATCACCATGGGTTTAGCTCCCAAAATACCTCCTTTATATAAAAATAATTGAAGATATTTAAATGATTCATGGAAAAAAATAAAAGATAAATTTCATGAAAGTCTGTTTATAGAAAATTAATATTCTTCTATACAAGTGAAAGATATTGATATTTCTCAACATACATTACTAAATAATTCTTTAACTCAATGAGATAAAAATATCAATGATGAAGACCCATTCTAAAGTTCAGATGGTGATGATAATTTCCTTCATACAAACAATAAATTTAAAATAATAAGATATGATTAAATTGAAGCTAAAATGGAAATTGGTGATTCTTAATAGGAAGATGATGAATGGAATTTTAAATTCTCATTTACAAATGTATTTATTTTTTAAACATCAGAATTTTATTAAAAATGTTATTGATGTTAACTTTTTTTTATAATGGATATAGAATTTAATAATAGGCTATTTAATTTACTCATCTATTTTTTCCTTCCTATTGATAAGCCTGATGATACTCCACCCAACAAGTCTAATGTCAAAACTACACCAATAACAAGGAAGGGGAGATTCCATGCTATAAATATGTTTCCAGGGCCTTTAATAGAGTGGTTTAAATCTATGGATTTTAATACATGCTTCTAGAGGTATGCTTATTATTATATTTTTTAATTTTCATTTTTTCTATATATGAACATTCTTATTATCTTTTCATTTTATCATTTTTTCACATATCACTATTCATATTTCTAGTGTAATTTTATGTGATTTTATTTCTAGAACATGTGTATCATGAGATTAGTTTTCCATCAATGTTAATAATCACATTTTCATCCACAAGGTTTTTTGTAAATAAATATGTTCAAAAAAATTATTTAATTAATTACTCGATATTAAAAGTTACTTTATTTGGATTGTAGTGTTCAATTGCTGTTTTCTTGAGAAACTCCAACAAAGAGGCATGATATATTTTTTATGCATGGGAATTTTCATCAGTTTATATACAGTCTTAGAAATAGAAATATTTATATGGATTCTAAAAGGTTTTTTCCCTTCAATATTCTTTTAATGACCAAACAACCAACCAGCCCATGCCTGGTATGGATTGTAATATTTACTAGATATTAAATACCTTTTGTGGATGACTTCATCATATCAGAAAAAATAGGGGAGGTAGTAGGTCACATAGAGTCGAGAGTCATATGATTTATATAAGCACCCAAAATTTTAATAGTTAAATTCCATTCTTATAATTATTCCATATACTATAAATCACATAAAATCACATAGAAGGGACAATATAAGATTTAAAAATTAATAATGAATTGAATAAGGGGGTTTTCTAGATGTTATGGAACCTTTACAATTGGAAAAGTAACTTAACCATTTTAATAGTAATATTACCATTATAAATAATAATTCGGATAATAAAATTTTAATCTCATCAATGTAATTATAAATATCATTTTTGTATATTATGAATTAAAAAATTATATATATTTTTCACTGTATATAAAAATAAACATTTTTGAAATGATAAATTAAGTGTTGGCATATTTGTAAGAAATAAATATTAAATTAAAATTTTATAATTAATATAATGATTCAAAAGAAAAAATTATTTTCATAAAATGTATTCCAAAATTATTATTTTTTCCTTATTAGTATAAGATAATTTAATGAGACCTTATAAAAATTTTCAATGTTTCATTAAATCCATTATAATTTTAAAATTATTATTTTTATTATAAATAATTATTTAAAATTAAAATTAAATTTATCATAAATTGAAATTTATTTTAATAAAATGGAGTTTATTTTTGTATTCTATAGTTTGATACTTTATTATGGTAAATATTTCTTTTTTTTCAAAAATATTTGATTATTTTGTGAATAGAAAAATACTATAATTTATGGTATATATACATTATATGTTAAATACACAATGCATTGAGTCATTGATATTTTAATCCCCATAATATCTTACTATAAATTAATATTTCAAAATATTTAGTGATAAGGTTCAATATATTCATAGTCTTGATCCAAAAATATTAGACTAATGAATAAAATAATCAAAAAACACCACTCTCCTTCATCAAAATACCACCGCTCACCACCTCTTTTCTCATATCATACAAGCCTTGAAGCTCGACTAATTTCTACCCAATGGTCATCCCAAGCCTCTTCCATGCATCATGGATCCATTTTTTTGAAAATAAGTCCAAAACCAATCTCTCTATGTAGGTAAACAAGGAGAATATTTGAAGAGGAAAAATATTATTTCTTATTTTTTAATTTCTTTTTATATTATTTTCTTTTATTTTTATCTTCACATTCCCCCTTATCAATTTGTCATGATAAGTCTATAATATTATATATAATGTAATTTTATAATTTTAATTAAATAATCTATCATAAAACCTCTCCTCCTCTCCCTTTTATTCTAAAAATGGAGATATTGTCCTTGAGGTGTTATTTTATCGCATTCAAGGAAAACAATTTTACAGTTTCATTTACAACCATCAAGGCTATTCATAAAACCATTATATTGGAATAAAATTTTTTTATAAATTATGTAATAACCTTTTTATTATATAACTAATTTATAAACATAGTATTAAATAATAAAACAAAACGAGTTCATGGAGATTGAGGAACCACCAAATTAATCTAACCATTTATCATTAACAATTTATCTAATGAATCAAACTTATATATGAAAAAAAAAAATATGGCAAATAAATTCTTTGGATGTTCATATTATTTCAATTACAAATAATTATTCCCATTTTACTTGATCTTTCATACACTTATACAAGTGAACTGATCATGAAAACCATGAAAACAAACACACTTGAATGATTAAATTGAACAATGTAACTCATAAAAATTGGTATAAATAATCGTAGTAAAATTATAATGAATAAAATATATGTATTATATTTATACATTTGTTAATTAAATAATATAATTTGATTATCCTGAACATTAAGGTGAATAAATCATTTGAACATATGGTATGGGGATTCTCAACCCCAATTTCATTTTATTGGGTTATTCAACTTTTGTGAAAAATTTCAAGGTCGATGTTCTTTTAATATTCCGAAAAATAATAAATATTTTTTCTTGGATATCCATGTATGAAATATTATATTATATTAAGTGCAATTATTTTTCCAAAAATAAATCTTCTGTCTAAAACTCAAATTTTACTTCTCTTAAGATTGTTTCTTATTCACTCATGATTGATGATTCTGAGACCAAGCATATTGTTCCTTTTTCATTTTGTAAACCCCAATGATTATTCATGAATGTATGCTTTATAAAATTATCATGAAACTCATTTTATTTTTATAGGTTATTTTATTGAAATGATTTTAATATGTTCTATGTGGAATGTATGATTATGTGAATGTTATGATGTGACAGGTGCACCCGGAATTATATAGTTCCCCCATGAATTGGGTAATGGGATTTATCACAGTAGATAATCTGCAACATCCATGAACATGATTCTGTCTTTCTTCACAAATATTATGTTATTATTATGCACATATATTATTTGAGAACATGATGTTATCTTTGTTCACAACTATTCATGGTAGTTGACCACTAAAATACGATGTTTCATTTTTATGAATTTCCATGGTCAATGATATAATCTAATGCTTCCTCTCATGATAATGATAATGATTACGTGCTTATTTTACATTGATGATGATTATACACTCACATGTTATATTGGTTAATGTTCTTATTTATCTCGATATTATCATTTTAGCTCACCCATTTCATTGATGTATATCCTCATGTGGTTATGTGTAAAAAAGAGAACACACGAGCCACTAAGAATCTATAGAGGGTGGAATTAAATAAATTGTATTTTTTATTATGTAAATGATATGTTTAGTCCTAATTTTCAAATTACACTAAACCATTGGATAATTCTTGTGTAAAAAATTGATATTTTTTATCTTTAAAATGACGTAAGAGTAATGTAAGAAATGTAGGGTCTCTATAGTTGGTATCAGAGCACTATTTAGTTAATTTTGAAATTATGTTCAAGGAACATTAGATAAAACCCTTTTTATAAGACTTTGAATATGAAATCACCCTTTAATATTTTTTTAGAGAAATTCTAATCATTGGGATCCAACAAGATATGACTTTATTATGTCTGGAATAACTGAATAAATTATATATTCAAGACTTTTTACATTTGTTTTTATAAGATTTTCTATTTTATAAAATTATGGTAACCATGGGAAACTAGGAAAATAACCAATGTGGGGGATATTGCAACAAATTCTTGTACAATATCTCCAATTCCTTGGGAGGTGGAGTTTAAAATTTCGTGGTGATACTTACCCATTTTTATCAGGCCATTAATAATAACCTAAATAATGTGGAAAGTTCAACTTAACCGAAGATTGAATATGTGACTATAGATATTTTTGGAGTAAATGACCATAAAATTTCAGTGGATTTTCTAATCCAATGGAAACATAACAGTGTATTTAATCAATGGATATGATCTATTATATTCCTCACTATTCTGAGATGGATAATGTGACTCTACAAATTTATCACACACATGGAGAGTCTAGTCAATATTGGGTATTAGTTAAAAAAACAAATAATAATGGATTAAATTAAATTGATAGAGTGAAAATACTCTATGATTATATTGCATAACAACTATCTCTCTCAAACTCTTCATACAATGATTGAGAAATAATTTTTAGTGCTGGATAAAAAGGACAGTGAATATATCATGGATTATGAAAACAATTTCTCAATGTTTACAATGTATGAATCTGGCGTTTTTTCAACAATGATATAAAAATATAAATGTTCTTTGGTGGTATAAAACAACACCATTTAAATGATCTAGAATTTCAAGACTTTGTATGTTTTTAAAAAAATTCTATTTTCTCTCAATGTGGAGATTGATTCTAGAAAATGCTCCTAGGGACATGGATATAAGAAAAGAAATATGGATTTCCAATATGGATTATTTAATGAAAATGGTGGGAAGAAAGTTCCACCACTAACATATCATAAATTTTGGAAGAAGAATTAATATAATTTATTTAAAGGAATGGGGAAATGCATCATGTGTGGGAGAGAAGGCCACAAAGCACATGAAAGTCCAAGAGAAATGTGGAAGCTAAAAAATGTGGTGGATGAAAGAGGAGGACCACCAATAGTTCAATGCTTCTACTATAGGAGAAAGGGAACTATTCAAGCTAGTACACAAAACCCAATGTCCTTGAGGGTAATCAGCGTCAGCTTCCACAAAATCCAAAGGATTATAAGAAATTGTATTACATTATTACGAATGATTTAGAGTCTGAAAATTATGTGACTTCAAGTACACTGGTTTTTCATTAAAGAATAAAAGTATATTATTTGATTTTGGTTCTATTCCTTCTTTTATATCCTACATGTTTGGTATAACCATTTAAACACCACCTCAAAATATAAGGGTTGATTTATCTCTGAGAAACAAATAGAGCTATTATTGCATCCAATTTATAAAACTCCTCCTCTATTAATGTTTGTGGACTGAACATCCCCATATATATTTTATTATATTATTTGGTTGTGTTTGATTCTATATTGGGAAGGGATTGGATATATTTATACAAATCCAACATCAACTGTCAGGAATTAGAGATTAGTCTTCACATTCGAAGAAAAACTCTAATTCTGTTCTTGTGTAAGGATGAGGATAAATCCAAATTTTAATCTCAATATCAAGTGTGGATAATATTTTATTAGGATACATAATGTCTAACACAAATTATTGATACAAATTACAGAATCATAATCAAAGACATTTTCATTGTGAGGTATTACATTGATTTGATCCTTGAAAATTTCCCAAACATCCTCCTAACTGGGATGTTGAGTACTAAATTTAATGTATTATAAGATCATTTCCTATATCAAATATACAATATTTAATTCCCATAATTTAATTGGAAGATCTGAAGAAGCAGTTACAAGATAACCTGGACAATGGTTTTATAAGCATGAGTTCTTAACCATGGGGAGAACCAATCAAAATTCCTAAGAATAATGACGGATAAGTGCACCTCTTCATTTATTATCATTAGCTAAATATAATCATAATAAAGAATAAGTATCACATTCCAAAAATAGATGACTCATTCGATCAACTGCATGGGGGGATGTGTTTCTCTCTGGTGGACCTTTTTTTGGGTTACAAATAATTAATGGTAGAGAAGTAAGATATTATTAAGAATTAATTTCGAATGAGGTATAGAAAAAATGAGTTCATATTTATTCATTTTAGATTCAATAATTCTCTATAAATATTCATGGGTTTGAAAATCCTGAGACGATCTTCACAAATCACTAGTAAGTTACTATTTATATACATTTTAATTTAAATACTCTATTACTTGATAATTTGATGATATAATAAAAATAATCTAGAAATATACATCATTAATCTCATACATTTAGTGATAATGTTCAAACTACTCATAGTCTAATCCAAAATAATAAACTAAGGTATAAAATAATCAAAAGACACCTCTCACCTCCACTATAAATATGACCCCTCGCCACCACTTCTCCTAACACATTCCAATTCTTGAATCATGTCATATTTATACCCAATCCTCTTTTCATTCCTCTTCCACACATCTAGAAGCATTTGGTATCAACAAAATACCAAAACCAATCTCTCTAAGAAGGTTCTCGTGGAGAATAATTGAAGATGTAAAATCCTCTTTCATTCCATTTAATTTCACTCAATATTATTTTAATTTATTTTTATATATTAATATCTCCTTATACATTTGTAATTATATCTCTATAATATTATATATAAATTAATTTTATTATGTTTTTGGAATAGTCTATCATCAAACCTCATCTCCTCTCTATTTCATTCTAAAATTGTAAATTTCTTTTGTGAGGTATTATTTTATGTCCATCAAGGAAGACATGCTTTCTTTTTTCATTTACCACTATCAAAAATGTTCTTAAAAACATTAAAATGGTTGAAACATTTTAAAAAAAAATTCATATCGTTTTTAATTTTTTTAACTAACATATATATGTAATATTAAATAATATGAAAAATGATTTCATTGTGATTGGAAAAAATCCAAATTAATCTAAATGATTATGAAAAATATTTTACCTAATTCATCATCCACATATATGAAAAAATAAATATATAAGGCCAATTAAATTTCTATAATTTCATATAATATCAATTATGGATAATTATATTCATTTTACCTGATCTTCTATATGTGTGTACAAGTAAATTGATTTTGAAAACCAAGAATACAAATACTTCAAAACGGTAAAATTGAACACTATAACTCATCAAAATGGACATAAACAAACGTAAAAAAATTATAATGAATGAAATACTAGTATAAGAGGTTATATTTTTATTAATTAATAAATGTAATTATATTACCCTATACATTAATATAAATTAAGTATTTGTACCTATGTAACAGGATTCCCAAACACAATTTTATTTTTCGTGACATTCTTCTTTCATGCATAATTTCAGGGTGGATTCTATTTTAATATTACTAAAATATAATTTATTTGTTTTTAACTATTATTTTAATAGATAAACATACCTTAAATACAATTTTATTTGAAGAGAAATTATTTATAAAAAAAATAAATCTTCTTTATTAAAACACATCTTTTAAATCTATTGAGATAGATTCTTCTTTACTCATTATTGATGATTATTATGCCAATATTTTTATTCACTCTTTATTTTGTAACCCCGATGTATAGTAATAAAAGTATTAATTATGAATTTTTAGGAAACTCATTTACATTAATTGGGATATTTTATGGAAAATATTTTTTACGTTCTATGTGGAATGCATGATTTTGTAAATGTTATGATTTAACGAGTGTTCCTGATAATATATAATGCTCCCATGAATTTAGTAATCTGATATAGAAAATGGATTAATATTAATCATTCATGAACATGAAGATATTTTTGTTTAAAAAAATATGATGTTATAATTATTCACATATGTTAAGTGTGAAAATGATTCTATCTTGGTTCACAAATATGCATCATAGTTGACCACTAAGACATGATGTTTCATTATTATGCATTGCCAAATTCCATGTTTTTATCTTACTCATCCTCTATTGATTTTGATGATAGTCCCATTATTATATTATAACTATGATAATGATTATGCACACCCATGTAATATTGATTCATGTTATTATTTATCCTCTTACTGAAATTTTATCTCACCAAATTCATTGGAGCATATCCTCCTGTGATTACATGTTCTAAGAAAAGTATAAGGGCCATTAAGAATCTAGAGGATAATGAATCAGTTAATGTTTACGTTTTATTTTCTAAATTTAATGTTTGTTCTAAATTTTACAAAGAAATTAAACTATTCTACCCTAGTCATGTAACACATTTATATTATTTATCTTTAAAATGATGTAATAAAAATGTAAGAAATGTAGGGTGTCTATATTTTAAATTACATGAAGACATATAGTACATAGTTTCTTTAATAAATTTAAATGTAATTTAAATGTAATTTTTTTCGTATTTATATTTTTCATTGAATTTTTAGGTTTTATGGAGTATAATTTTTACAAGAGGATGTGAAATGATCCAATTATGTGAAATATTATTCTTGACAAAAAACATAATGTTGTTTGTATTTCTAGGTTTTTTAAAATTAAATTAAAAAAATATAATTACTTTTTCAATTTCTAATTTCAATTGATGTTTTCATTTAAGTTCGTGACATATCAACCAAGAGAGATTCACCCTATGAATGAGTTCTAAGTGTTATGTGAGTCAGGTTTTTACAAGGAATATTTTATGGGGGAGACCATGATTGGTATCAATAAAGTTGGGGTGATCAAAAATAGTTTTTTTATTCCTATATGTTATTATGATGTCCTTTAGAGGATATATTATATTTCACATGGAGGTCTTGTAGAATCATCATCTTCTATAGAGTATGAGCTGAGACAGAGTGCTCAGGAAGATATTATACAAAATAGGTCTTGAGGTAGAAACAATAGGGTAGAAAACATGATCAAAAACTATATGTTCAACATTTACAGTAAGAGAGCATGATGAAGTACATGAGATGAAATTTTCCTGATTTAGGGGTATTTTTTTCTCAGCCTAGACATTCAGTTAATTACCATATCCCATAGTGACTTTATAATGATATTTTAAATAATCATACTATGTTCTATTTTTTATTATCTCTAAAAAGAAAAGTTTTTTATAGTTTCTTTTTATTAAATTTAAAATTAATTTTATATATGTTTTTTGATAAAGGTAATAAATATTTTCGCAAATATAATTTCCAATATAAATAACTATACTTTTGAAATACCTTCTTGTAATTTAATTTTAATTATAAAATAAATAATAAATTCTTTTTCATTTTTAATTGAATAACATTCCATTGAAATAAATTATAATTGACTAACAAAAATATTTATCGGAAAAAAATTGATGGTTTATTATAAAAAAATATTGAAATAATATTTTATAGAATAAGATATTTTAAAGGTATTCCCATCATAAATAATCTATCATGAAAAATATAATTTTCTATTTTAAGAGTTTCTTTGAATATATCTACCACATATAGATTTTATTTTGAAATAATCACATATCAAAAACATTCTTTCTACTTTCTAAATTGTATTTATCATGTGTTTGTATTGAAAAATAAGTATGCAAACCCTTTTAAATTTAATATCTATAACTTTAATTATTAAATACAATTTATTTTTTTAGTCTGATTTTTAATAAAATTGAAACTTCCATCATTATGTATCAAAAAAACCAATACTACACCCATTGAGCATCAACATAGATTAAAAATGTAGATCCCTTGAAATATGAAAAGAAATATAACTAGACTATAATAAAGGAATATTATCATTTTTATGTCTGATATCCTTCAAAATTAATCTAATTCAAATCACCTTGTTTCCAACCTATGGATATTCCATGTAATATTCCTTTATCGGGCATATACCCATAACTAATTGATGATTTAAAACACATCTCACAAATCCTGAACAATGTGTAAACACCTAACTATAATATTATTTTCACCATTTTGAATCACCTGAAAATAAAAGTCAACATATACTATAATAATAAACTCTAATCCTCCATAATGTAACAAATCATCTATGGTTTCCTTTAGGTACCACTCAATCTTCTTCAATATGATCCAATGGCCCCATTAATTATTTTCCATTTATCAAATAATTTCTCACACTTGATGTATAATGTATATTATATTACAAATGATAGTGAACATTAAAAACATCATTGAATTCACAAGTGGTACCTGATACACCACCATCGTCTCTACTTCAATGTTAGGGCTCATCGGTGAGGATTACTGAAATATAAGGGTAAGAGGTATAGATATTGAAAAATAATCATTCATAAGGAAGTGTTTTATGAATTTAATCATCTAATTCATATATGATAGAAAAATAATTATGTTATTTCTATCATAGTGACTCTATATTCCTTGAAACCCTTTTTCTGGTCCCCATCCGATTATAAATACCTCATTATGAAATTATTACTTTTCTTTTGGATAAGAACATTATTTGGGTATGTAGAAAACATTCAATTCACATAAAGTACAATAATGATATAATCATTACTATTAGAATCCATGAAAAAGAACATACAATAAAATTTGTATTTATGAGTTGATTAAACTATAGATAAATTTTTTTGGGTGCTTTCTAAAAAGAATCATAAATCATTATGTCAGGAATCATTTAATAGTGGATCAAACAAATACAAAATGATTAATGATAGGTTTTATTAGAATAATTCAAAAAAATAAAGTAATTATTTATTAATTTATATTAATTAAATTATATATTTATTTAAATGTATTTATTTGTAATTAACATAAAAAAAAGTATACATGTAACATAAAAATTCAAAATGGTCACCCGTCTTTAAAATACTCTCACTCGTACTCTCTCAACCTTTCATATACCGACCTCGCTACTAAATTTTTTTGCATGTCTTAATATTACAATACATGTTATTTGGCCTATATGTTTTAAGAATGTGTTCACATAAATGACAACATTCCAGGATCTCACCCATCCATACTCCACTCTCACCCATTCTCATTTAGGTTTCTAAATGCTAACCACCCAACCAACTGAATTTATATGTAATCATATGTAAATAAATTTTTATTTGCAAATTTTAGAAATAAAATAAAATATATAAGTTTAAAATTAATAAAATAAAAAATAAAAAATAACATAATAATAATTAATGTCTATCAATATTATTAATTTCTAAATAGTAATTAAATAAATAATTAATAAAATCAAAATAAGTTATTATAAATTTATAATTAATTATTAAAAGATAATTATTAATAATAAATAACTAATTAATATTTTAAATAAAATGTAATTAAATTTATAAATAATTGATTATTGATCACAAAAGACCACATAATCATGTGCAGTCTTATTCCATCCTTTATTAGAGACACATTTTGTTACTTTTCAATCCCACAAATTGAGTTATTCAAGCCCAAAAATTTAAATTAGGCCCTTCCTAGTTCAAATTAGTTGAAGCCCAATATGTAATGATCAAAAACCTAGTAGACCACAGCAGTTGGTAAAATTATTAAATTCTAATGAGTTAAAATGAGTTTCATCCTAAAATAATGAATTGTTTAGTAGTCTTGGTGAAAAATATACATAATAAAATATTTCATTATATTTGAAAAATTAAGTATGAATCATTGTGAAAGTAAACATTATGCAGATTTTATCTCATTCAAAAAATTTGTCTTTATATCTAAGGTAAAGGAAAAATATAAGGGTGATCTAAACTATTTAATAATGGTTATATAATGTGTAATATATCATGATTATATTTGGAATAATCAACATGTAAAGGTAAATAACTAAAAAATGGGTCATTTAATCAATAACTTGAGAATGAAGAATAATATAGTAGGGGTAAATTAATATCATATTATTCCAAATATATAAATTTTCATGACCTTGAAACATATCTATGGATATCATAAAAAATTATATTATCACATGTACATTAATATCTGATCTTATAATGTTGGAACGTGTAATTTCATGTATATGAATCTTACCATTGGGGCCTCAAGACAAGAAATATTATATAATTGGGTATGAAATTGACCAAATAACTAAAATATTTATCTCATGAGACATGCAATTTTATCATGGGGATATGTAGTTCTATTCCCAATCCTTTTCTTAATAATTAAAATTAATTCATTATATGAATAAATAATAGAAAATAATCACCATGCCCTAAAAATCAATAACTCTCTATATTAAAATAAATTTCATATTGATTTTAGATAATTTTCCCTGTCAAGATTATTAATATCCTTCCAATGAGAATAGAAATGTTATCACTACAACTTATCCCTATTATGGAATAAGATTGTAACAATTATTGATAAATAGAAATAACATAAAAATAATATTAATAACATTATTCTAAGAAATACATTTTCACATGGAAAACTCACTTTTCAAAACTAAAAAATTACCAAATATAAAAAAAATCTCTAAAAGGAATGATATAAACATGGAATGGATTCCTTAATTCATTTATCAACCTTTATGGAAGGAAAATATATCCATTCCCACTCTGTAAAAATTGATCCATTTTATATATTTGGTAAAAATTCTTAAGTATCATTTTAGGAAATAATTGAAATATTTATTTTGAACTTTTCACCAAAATTCCAAAATAGTGTAAACATTTCATTAACAAATCATTGAAAAACATAAAAAATATTTTTTTTAAATCATTTGAAGTAAATCTAGGCATATAATAAAATTTTTCTTCACCAAATACAAAATAGATTTGGTCTTTCAAAAAAACATGATTTCATTATTTTTGATTAATAAAGAGGCTTAAGTGAAATAAAAGAATATAATTTATAAAAAAACGTTGGAGAATAAAAAATTTTGAGATTATTTTAGAAATATCAAATAACTCCTCTATTAGATATTTAAATTTAAATAGTCTTAAATAATTAAATTATTTTGGAATAAACACTTACCACATTATAAACTTTTAAATTATAAACACTTGAATGAATATAAAATTGATAGATTAATACTCATAATTAAATAGTTATTCATTTTAATATTACTACAGGTGTAGTATATACACAACATAAAAGTAAATAAGTGTGGAATATCAAATATGCCTTAGTGGACATGAAATTTAAACGAAATCTCATACCTCAGGTCCAGCGCTTCATGTACATGCATTGTCTTCCTTAATAATAAACATATTCCAGTTATTTACTTACAAGAATAACCTTTTTCATGTTTACTATTAATTTTATTTTATTTATTACAATGTTATATTTAATTACATGTTAATTAAGTTCACATCCAAAGTATTGATTATATTCTATTTATATTCCAAAAATGACATCCATAGGTTTTGTATGATAAAGTATTCCATTCTTCCATCATATCTATAAGAATAATAAAAAATTAATTATAATGTTTATATAACAATTTTAAAATAATAAATGGAACATTTTTATGAAAAACTAACTATGTTACAATCAAAAGTGATGGTATGTCATACGTATACATGAGTAACATTTTACTTTTTCAATGATCAATATAGAAAGAACATAATTACTATTTTAAATTTCCAATATTTTTTAATTACATATATTTATTATTATTTCATTAAATACACATACATAAAGTATTCATAAATTGTTTTTATAAAAAAATGAATCACATTGCTTTTTGGAGGTGGTAATCTACAAATATGCATGAATGAAATTTTCATTTATATATTTATAGAAGGGTAAAAAATTATATGTTATATTATGTTTCCAAAATGGTTAATGTTTAATTAATATCACATATATATATATATATATTGTAAATAAATCATTAAAATCAACCTTGATTGGTGGGGATGAAAATAGACTACATCAGTTCGTGAGGTGGTAATCCATCGTACACATGAATGACGGTTTCATTTCTTATTTTATGGAAGAGTAGATGGATATAGGGTGTTACATTAACATAAAAACATATCTTTAAATGGTAGATAATTATATTATTATATAACAATTTTTTATTAATACTTTAAGGAGGTGGAACATAAAATAAAATAAAAACGATCCATTGTGAACAGTAAATCTTATTCAGAAAAAAACTTTATGATTAAACCAAATTCCATCCTAGATTGGATTTATTTTCAAAAAATATAATCCTTGATTTGATTATTATTATAATAATGTTTTCTGGGTACTGATTTTCCAAATGAATTTTTTTTTATCTGTGATGATAATAGGATATGTTCCATTTTATATGTTAGTGGGTGAGCAATTGAAATTTCATAATGTGATAAATTAATATAATAAACATTTAATATTCAAATGGATAAAATCTGATATAATGAAAATATATGATTGTAATCGGTTGAAATAATATCATAAAAAATATTTAGAGACGTTTGACGGATACTTTCACCACTTTTTTTTAATCATTGTTAACCTGTTTTGACAATTGTTGTGAAAACAATGTTTATACTCTTTTGGGGTCCAGATAGTTTTCCTAAAAGAAATCTAATAAATAGAACAAGGATGATATTTTATACCATATCATAATAAAATGGTTTGATAAATTATTTCTATGAATTATAAATCTTATAATAAAATATTATTTATTATAAAATATCATTAATATCATTTTTTGAACTATTCATTTAACATGACTTTGAAAACAACATGAAAAATTAAAATTATTATATAGGGAATTATCATAATTATAAAAATTTATATTTAACTAAAATATTCATGGAATAATATAAATATTTAAAATTATGTTATTTTTTAAAAAATTAATTTGTTTTATTTCCCTCTTAATTAAATATAAGATCTATCGGCGTTGCACAAAAATTTAATGAAATTATTTCTTGAATGGAAAGTACAAATAATTAACATGATAAAAATAAGTAATTTATCCTTAAAATAAATATAATTAACTGAAGATATGCTTTTTTATTTTTTTCCGAAAATATTATAGATGTTAAAAACCTGAAAATGATTTTTGTTCCTAATATTTTATTTAACTATTATAAATGAAAAAACAAATGAAATATGGAACCATGAGGATATATATTTGAAACAAGAATAAAAATATTCTAAATAAAATAATCTAATTAGAAGTAAAAATGTTATGGTAAATTTTTAATCCTTATTTTATTATTTATAAACTTAATTACTCGATTTACCCTTTCATTGGTAATATGTTTTTTTACAATAATTATTATTCATAATAACAAAAAATTAAGTCGAAATTGTTACCTCATTATAGTTTTTTGTATTATAAATATAAAATAAATTATAAAAAAATATATTCCCTATATGTTTTTATTTAAAAAAAATTAATCAAGAAATCCTTCGGAAAAATTGTTTTTCAAAAAATTTATATTTAAGTATTAAAATGTAGTTATAATAAATTCAAGTGGAAAATTCATTTAAAAGACAATAATTGATTATAAATAATATAAATTACCTAATTTATAGAGGAAACAAATTTCTAAAAAATATAACTGTGTAAATTCTTGAATCAAAAATACGATTTTCAATAGAATATTGTATTTTTCACTATTTGTTGAAAAATAAAAAATTTAAAAAAAATAACAAAAAATAACTAGTAGATAATTTTAATATTATTATTTAATAAATAATTTAATGAAATAATTTTTATAAAAGTTAAAATAATAATTAAATTATTTGGTCACAAAACTGTAATAAAATCACATTTTAAGAAAAAATATTTTTTATGAATAAAATAAAATTACACAAACAAATTGGGGGACTATTTACTACTAAATTATCATGGATTTTATACTGAGTAGAACAATTATATAAATTCCATAAATCATTTAATTCAATACATACTCAACAATTTAATGGTTATATTATAATAGTCATATTTAAATAATAATATTTTATGTACTCTTTAAGTTCAGGTTTTCATGTTGTATTCACTTTTTAACATAGTGTTATTTTGAAATATCAGGGTTCTATAAGAATGTGGATCCACATATTCCTTAAATAATACAACAACATTTAGTAATGCAATGTAGAACCAAATCATTTTTTTTTTCAATCATTCATGAAGTTGTATAAAGATCAACTATGGGAGGAGAATATTTAAAAAAAGATTCAAGTACTGTTAATTTCTAGAAATCTAAACCGTCAAGTCATGTATCAGGAATAAATCTAATGAGATGGAATTTGGATTTGAATTTCATTAATAAAATGGGAATATTGTTATCATGAAAGTAAAATATCATGCTATTAACATGGAGAGGATCTCAAAACACCTGAAGAACATATGAATGTTCAATAAATAATTAATAGCTTACTAGAGGGTGTGGTAATTATCGATCTATAGAGAGAAGTTAATTACATTATAAATTGATATAAATAGTTTACTAGTAATTTAGTTTACTATCATTTTTTTTCTTTTAATTCACTTTGGATGGAACACAAATCTATTCAGAGTAGAGATGGGGAGAATACCCTTAAATCTGTAAATGAATTTCAATAATTAATAATTAATCTCTGATAATAATATCAGCGTGTTCAATTGAATTATTTATAATATAGGTAAATTAAAATAATTTTATGGTTTTTTAATTTATGTTCCTTATTTCATTGGAGTTTTAATCAAGACGACTT
Organism: Viscum album; assembly: GCA_963277665.1. Classification (NCBI taxonomy): domain Eukaryota; kingdom Viridiplantae; phylum Streptophyta; class Magnoliopsida; order Santalales; family Viscaceae; genus Viscum; species Viscum album. The sequence continues at coordinate 2,003,911,044 of OY728140.1, read as the reverse complement.
TTATTCAGTCCACTTATTGTGATCTTAGAAATTGTTTCGATCTATGGATGATTGGAGATCTATGGTATTTTCATGGTTAATGTTAGAATTTGTACTAATTATTTTATCCCTTAGAATAAGTTTAAATAAGATAGTGATGGTGATAAGTTAGGTTTCATCTAATATAAGAGAGTATTGGTGATTAATATTTGAATTGTGATTTTATAAGGAATCAAATTCGATGTTTGAGGCTTCACCCCCATTGTTATGTTCATTTTTATACCAATTTAGTTAAAATAAAAAAAACTAATCCAAAACATTTATAAATCATACCCATTAAAAAACTCAACCATATCATTTTACATTATAAAAGAAAATTTTATACCACCACTAATATATTTTCTTTGGATTAAATTTCATCACTTAAAAACCAAGTGGTAAGCCTCTCTTTATTTCCACCCAAAATGTGATTAGGACATATAACTATCAAATTGAATCAACAATGTTCTCTTAATCCCCCTATATTCTTTGAAATTATATATTGAAACATATTCTAAATTCTACTTTGAGATAATCTTCTTCTACCATTTACATTGTTTGATGATTTTATAGACATAGGTATATACTTGTATTTGATAACTTTTATGATAATTAAATTGTTGATAAAATTAGTCACTATTATTTTCTTACAGTTTGATCTACTCAATATTATAAAACTCACACCCTATAATTTATTAATTTTGATGCTCATTATCTTTTGACCACTCGACTATGTTTTTACTGATGAATTTGTGAGACCTTTGGCACCCCAAACCATATTCTTGAAGAAACTCTCTAGAATCAAGGGTCCAAATTGTTACCATGGGGAGACAATATTATCACAAACCAAGACACCCTAAGAGGGGAATGTGAATTAGGCTGTTGTAAAATTTAACGAGTTTCTATTTTACATATTGAACACATTTTGTATTTTTTACAAGATTGGTAGGAACATTGTTCTACCAATTTCTCAAGTACACTTTCTCACAGAATAAGTGAATAATGAAATGTTATTAAGGCTTGTAAATAATTAAGATGATGTGGGGGTTTTAAACTGTTAATAATGAACGATTAATTACAAAATCATATTTATATAGGGTATTGACATGTAAAATATTAATAGTAGTTATTATAGGAATTATAATTCTATAAGAAAGGTGCACTGCAAAACCTCGAGAAACTCCTTATTTTTACATCAACTCATTAAATTTATGAATGTAACACTTTGATTATAGAACATAAGGTATATTCTATAGTTTATATGTATTATTATCTCATAGTGATCTATGTGAGATTCCTTCTATATTATATATTATGATTTAATTCTCTTTTAATATCTAAATTTTTTTCTATCATTAATATATAGATAAATAGATAACTCAATATGAGGTTTGATCCTTTGAATTACATATTACCATAAAAGAAATGTACATATCTAGAAAAATACAATTTCATTATTTAATTTACATTGATATTGTCTTTATTAATTTCCCCAAGAAATTTAATTTTTCAATGAAACTCAATCATATATTTCACATATATATCATAAATTATCACAACATGAATCCTTTTTTGATAACAATAGTTCATGTAACTATGGTAATGTTCATCCCAGTTAATTAAAATATAAAAGAAAATTATTTCATGAAAGACTATCCTTTATCTAAAAATGATAAAATTAAAAAAAAGTAGGAACTAAATGATTCTTCTGTTTCACTAGAGAAACCCAGTAGTTTAAACAACATCTTTCAGAAAACAACATTTTTGTGAATGAAAGGATTTTTTCCCTATTAATAATCATAAAATTTGAAGTCTATATTTATCTTATTTATGACTTGGATATTTATAAGATAATAATAACCCTTCATGTAACTCTAAATATCACATTCATGAGACTCCAAATTCATATAACTCTCAATAAAATTCTGAAATCATGAAACAATATTATATATACAATGAATTTATGTGGTGTGTGTTTTTTATTATATATATAAAAAATAAATTTACATGAGAATTTAAACATTTTACATATTTATTCCATATATGATGATGCAACTCCACTTATGAGATACTCCTCCAAACATTTATAACTTTCTTCCCTTTACTCTAATTTTATGTCAAACCCTAGTTCACTGGAAAACAATTCTTCACTTGTATACCATTTATTCCATATCTTATAAAACTTTTACAATCATTGTTTCCATTAAATTATATCTGTAAATAATTAAAAACATTCCTCTTCCTTGAAATATCATTTCTATTTCCCCCCAAAAAATATCAAACATCCTTAAAAAATATGGACAAAAAATAATGCAGGCAAAATTAATGCACACATAAAACATCACTATTTTCTCACTAAAGAATCGTGAACATCTTTTTCCTATTTTCTAGTTTTATGGTTAATAATTTAATATAAAAAACCAGAATAAGTCCCTTTATATATAATTATATGGTGGTTACTTCCCCAACTATTTTTAACAAAATATCCAAATATAATAGGATCATTAAAATATTCAATATATAATAATTCAAATCCTCAATATCATCCAAAAAATTAGTTCCTCCGACATATTTATTTTATACGAATAAAAATTCCTTCATATAGTATAGAATACTTACCAATATCTTCTAGACTAAATTTTTTATTTATGTTCTCCTCTAAACTCATCTTCTAGAGGAATTATTCAATAAATCCATACCATGTACACCATTGACATGCACCCTTAACAAATATACTATATTTTCTGAAAACACTGCATTTATTGTATCATGACCCATCCTCGGGGCCCGTGCCGTGATTACCCCAAGCCCGCCTTCTATAGGCCAGGGGCTGGCGACTAGCACCAAAGGCATAAATCCCGATAACTGGGAAGGGATTGCCTTTATAAAAGTAAACAAACACCACAGAGTACAAGCGGAAGTAATTCACTAAGTACAAAAGAATGTGCTGAAAGGTAAGTGGGCTAGAATACAAACCCAACTGAAGTATAGGTACAAATTAATGAAAGTACAACAGGAAAGACAAAAAACTGGAAGAAAAATAGAAGCAACTCCTGGGTCGTCCACCTCAGATCTTACTTGAAGGGTAGGTACAGATAGCGCAGCTCCTGGATCTTCCGCCACGGATCCTACCTGAAGGGTAGGTATAGATAGCCTCCACAACGCTCTCACTCTTCAACCTCCTCCGAGTGTCGTCTCATCGTGAAGTCCACCTCCGGATACTGACTCGTCGTGAGGTCCACCTCCAGGTACCGTCCTGTCCTCGAACACTCGGCCTCCGTCAACACTGCCTGTCGTCTGCAACCAACACAATGAGTTGCGGGCATATCCCTTTCAAAGGTGAGTATAACTATACTCAGTAGGGACCCTGAGACCCTCACGGTCTCTCTAAATACAATAAGGATAACCACAAAGCAGAAACACAATAGATAACCCTTACTTAGGTATAAGCCCATACTTATACCTAAGTTAGCAAGTAACCCATCTCAATCATGAGTAAACACAAAGGTTATGAAATCAACGGTTAACCACTACCTAGGTATATGCCCATACATATACCTAAGTTATCAAGTCACCCATCTCAATCATGAGGTAAACACAAAGGTCATAGACTCCTCTCAAACCAGGATTTTCATTATCGAAATTGTAACTACTGAAGAGCCCCGTCTCTGATTAGTACAGGGATCATGTCACGACTCTGAGGTAATGCTCACTAACCTAAGACTACTGAGGTACTCCTCCTGTCGAGTACCGTGGGTTAGCCACCCAAACACAGTAGTGCTTCCCGCCGGGGTCTGCCACCCAAACATAGTAGTGCATCCCCCCTAATAGCCTGCAGAGGTACTTCTCATGTCAAGTATTACGGGTATGATGCCTACTACCAGGTGCTCAGTCCGTCGTGGGTCTTCACCCAAACACATTAGTTCTCCATCCACCGGGCTAGTCGACTCACTCCAAGTCGAGTCGGTCATGCAGTCATTAGGTCTCAGCCGGCTACATAGTCTCCGTACTCCGTACGCTCATCTCCGAGAGGGTCCGCTCCACGAGCTGCAGGTCGATACTCCAAGTATCACAAATTCCCACGAAGAAGTATCTAAAAAGACCTCCTCGTCATAGGGGTCTCAACGCAACAGACAGTGCGTCAATCAAACACCCGATCTGTGAGTTATTAGCCTTTTCGTCCCAGGGGCCCAGTTGGTTTTGTGTGCAAACCAACCCGGTCGTATCTCAACTGTACCATGAACTCTCATAGTGTATACTCATAGGGACCGTTTCTCAACGTGATCACCAACACTATTGACAGTTCGTCAAACGGACGTTCGGTCTGAAAGTTATCAGTTTTTTCGTTCCAGGGGCCCAGTTGGATTTCAGCTACAATCCAACCCTGCCATACACCAACTACGTCCAAACCTCAGGTGGAGTATTCCTAAGTTCTATCTCATCAAGAGGAATCCAACAAAGTCGACGTCATGTCAATCGGACGTCCGGAGCTCAAGTTATAAGTGTTTCTGCTCCGAGGGCCCGGTTGGTTTCGGGTTCGAACCAACTCGGTCGTACACAAAGTTCTCCAAAACCTTGAATGTAATATACCAAAATGACCATCTCGATCCAAAGATCACATCACAACTGACGGTGCATCGATAGGAGGTCTGTAGCCCATGTTATGGGCGTTCGAACGGAAACTTCCTGGAAATAGGGGGTTCGAGCCCGATCCGACCTGGCCCGAACCGGGTCGACCCGACCCGGGTCCTGGTCTGGCCTCGCCGGCCTGGCCCGGCCCAGCCTGGGCAGCCCGGACTAGCACCGGCGCTGCGCCCGCATGGGCAGAGGGTGCGAGGGGGGAGTTACAACCACCCGCGTTCGACGAAATCGGCACGGCCTTAAGCCCCACTGCTCAGCCTCTGGAATGTCTAATTCGTTCCGGTTTGGCCCGCCGCTGCGGCTCATCCGTGATGGTTCCGTTCCAGCGGCACGCTGCCGCCGCCGGTCGCTGGTGCCTCCACTTCCTTCCATGGACCCCCGGACGTGCTTCGGTGGTCCGTTTTGCTCTCCGCCTTCGCCAATGGTCCTCCTGGGACCCGACCTTCAATGCAGAGGCTTCAAATTGACTTTGCAGCCCCATTTGTCATCGCTCGTCAATCCACGCACAACGATCAACCAGAAGAGTCTTTGAATCGCCTCCGCGGACCCAACTCTGGCCGCAGTTTAGTTCGGCCTCAACGGCGCGGTGTGACGGCGCCGTGCTTCTTCTTCGTGTTCTTTCTTGTTTCAACGCGGTGTCGTTACACCGCGCCACCTTTTTTCAAGCCACAACGAACAAAACAACAAAGGGGGAGGAGATTCGGTCATGTTCGTGTTGTACGAACTCCTCCCGATAAGTTGAACCAAGCGGCCCAAAAATAAAGACGAAGAACGACAAAGGATATTTCACGAACAAAAAGTAATCGACCCCTACGGTTCTTCCCACAATCAATAATTCCCAACCCGCAAACATATTCTTTCGTGGATCAACTTAATATTTATTTGATCCGCGTTCTTTGTTTTAGAAGCAAATAAACATGGGTTCATTAACATTCAAAAATTAATTCCCTACCTCGAGTCGTTTGGCGTTTGTTGACGATATCGCAAGAGGGTGGACGTCGGCTCGTCGACATCGTCCCATGAGAGGAGATGAAGATGATGATGGTCACTGGCGTTCATTGCTTCCATCATCATCGGTGTGCTCTCGAGAAAGAATTGATGTCTTCTCTCTTGTTGCGGAGGAAATAAGAAGAAGAACGTTGACCATTCTTCATCGAGGAAGGAATTCGTTCTTCATAGATCTGGTGTTCTTCGATAAAGAAGCGTCGTTCTTCATTGAAGAGGCGTCGTTCTTCAACGAGCAGAAATTCTCTTCTCTTCCTTCTTCTTCTTCTTCTTCTCACAAGGCTCTCCCTCTCTCCCAATTCCCCAACACAAAGTGTGTCCCCCAAAATAAAATAAAATGGGCTTAACAAATTATTTTATTATCACATGCCATTTGAAATTAAAAACTCAAAACACTTAATTGATTAAGAGTTTCAAGAACATAATTAAGTACTAGTTGGCATGAGTTATGAGGGAGAGAGGGAGAGAAACAGTTACCCAAATAAAATAAGAGGGAGGTGAGGAGTTAATGAATGTGAGGGGTTGGGCTCGTGTGGGCCCCAATCCAACTTTATCCTCTCAATGTTGGTTAACAACATGTCGGTCCCACCCCCAACTCCCTTACTTAGGATAAAACTACCTAGTGGAAAATAAATAAAATTTGAAATATAATTTTATTTGTTCCTCACTAAAACCACAAAAATTAATAACTCTTCCCGAGCAAACGCACCTTCAGAAAAGGTGCTCCTAAGAAATTACTGGTGTTGCAGTTCCATCAGTGCCCTCAGATTTTGATTCCGAGAACTGGTTCAAAAGTTTGAAAAACACGCTCGTTCATTCACTGAACATACCCAAGCTAAACTTTGGAAAATGATTCTGGGCACACCAGGCCTCAGAATCATGTGCCGTCAGAATCCACATACTCGTAATATTCCAAAGAAATTAAGAAAAAACATTCCTTGAAATTTCCGGGTCTTTACATATTGTTACAATAATATAATACACAATCATCTAGTTTAATCGTATATCATCATATTATAGTAAAAAACTAGGAAAAGAACAAAACATCATCCCTAAAAAATAATCAGAGTATGTAGATTAATACACATAATCATTCTATATCCAATTTCATGAAGAATAAATTCACACATTCTAATTATCCAGCCACTGGTAAGTCTAAATATATAGTAAAAAAATGAAATAAAAGATTCATTATTTCATAATCAATTCCCATCTCATTTATCTCCCATGTCTCTTAATTTTTTCCAGTTGAGTGATCTAGGTAATAATGCTCCACCCTACCTGAACCTATGAACAATGAAGTCATCTTATGTACCTATATGCTAGGGCCCCGTGAGTTATGTGAGAGTAAAAATCATTGGATCACCTCCAATGTATTACATAGAATAATAGGTACATACATTTTTTCACATATAAATATTTAGTTGAAATAAATAAAATATGAAACCAAGATTACATAATGCTTTTTTAGATCACTGAAATTTGACATGAAACATGGGATCGACCATACCTGTTTAAATAAGTGTCAAATATTTTTAGGAAAATTCCATCATCCAAAACCCACTGTTATAGAAGAACCGTTCTAGGAATCATTTCATATTATCTAAATCTCATGGGGGTAATTAATACCCACAAGTAAAAAATTAACTGATCATATTGAAATTTTTTGGGAAGATTCTCCCCATTTAGATACTCATAAAAACTATTCAGAAATTCAATGGAATATTATCTACTCTAGAAAACACATATCATCAAGAAACCTAAGGATAAACACTATTTTCTTAGAACATGGGAAGATACTTACTTCACAGAAAAATCATGTCATATCAAATGTAAACACAAGGGAATACCCAACCCCTTCTATGGAAATAACTTTTATCATCTCGAGACTCAAGGGTATACCCAAAAACATTCTATAAATAAATATACACATATCATCCTCACATTGGTTGGCCACAAACTAAAACCAATAAAACATATCATATGTTACAAAATCAAGTGGAAATCCAATAATTACTATTACAAAATTTCTTGTATATTCTCATCAATCATCAAGTTTCTATGATGAAACTCGAAATTGATGTTACTCTCTCCCCTAAAATGATCCTATATAGGGTTAAACTATCACTAGGAACCCATCAAGGTCCCATAGACCAAATCCAAATTCATAAACCCCTACAAGGGTTCCTCTACCTTATTTTAAATTATTGATCAAACTTTTCCACTCTAAGGAAATAACATCCACCGACATCATCATCATACCATCATAGAAAAATTGGCCATATATGTAATCTCATATAGGTTACACAAAAGGGAGATATCTTTAATCCCTTCTACTTCTTAGTTCACCATATGTCGATCCTTACACAATATTCATATTAGAAAATCCTACCCATGAATATCCATTTAGGTATTCAAATCTCAATGGGAGAGGAACAGACTCTCTAATCTATTCTTAACTAATACACATTCTATATGTTATATCATGTTCGTGATTCACTATACCCATTTTCTATTTTTAAATTCTGTCATTTTCAAACCTAAAATATCACTATAATATACTTAGGGTAGTTAAGGACACCAATGTTGATAATGCTATATTAAATCTCATCTCACTACTACCCATCTATGGTATATATTTATTAAAACCAAAATTGTTGAAACAATGAGTCTGTGAGTAATTTATTACATCAGTTAAAGATAAAAGGGATATCAATATGAATGATCTATTAGTTTACCTATCTTGGAAAGCTAGATACATACATAATTCTCTCATTATAATGGAAATGTTGTGAAACATTACATAAAAAACATTCTCACATCGTTGGTATTTTTCAAAATAGAATTCATCATATCCAAGAAATGTTAAAAAAATTGTAGCTCATGTTATCAGTAAGGGGTATGTAAAGTGGAATATATTATGAGTAAACATGGAATAATAAATATATAAATTAAAATAACAAAAAAATAATTTTAAACAATAACATGATAACAATGTTGATCTCTGGATAATATCAATGAAATTATCACATGGATAATAATAACTAAATTCTCAACCAAAGAAACTATTAATGTTGGACATCATGACCTAGACCACCATGATAACATTTCCATCAAGGCCTTTTTCTTAGACAATTTATTGATGGTGTGGTATAAAAGAAACTAATTTAATAATTTTGGATTACCAGTTTTCTCATGAGACATGTCGATGAATTTAGGGGATATCATTAACCATCCCCCTCGATCATTTAATTTTTAATGAACTATTAATATATTGAAGGGTCTATTTACTAATAAGCCTTATAAAAAACAGTACTGAGCATATAAAATGGAATGTTATGATTTCCGTAGTCAATCCAATTACATTTATAGTAAAACAACTTTTACAGAAATGGTAAATGGGTTAGGAAATACAAATATACATGATATCAAGAATATTGATATTTTAGAAAAATTTAATGTTTTGTCATCAATGATAAAAAATGAGAATGATTAAAAAGAATGTTAATGTCCAAAAAATTAAAAAGTCATAAAATATTACAAAAAAATTCATTAAAGATATTGGATTTGTTATTACATAATATTCTTTGATGAAAGAAATAAAATGGAATAGAAACATTTAAATAATTATTTATTATTTATTTTTAATTATAAAAATATTGGAAATTTGTATCATAATATAAATTACACAAAATGGATATTTTATCTAGAAAATATGTTAACACCATATATGATAAAAAATTAACTTTTTCACTTTTATTAAGAAAAAAATGCACCATTCAGAAAAAAACTATATATTTTATTTTTAATAATTTCATAATTCATTGATTATATAAATATCCTTAATATTTTCTTCAAGTGTTTAAAATTGATTTTTTAAAAAAATATATATAATATGTACATAGAAGAAAAATATATCCATCCATAAGAATAATAAGATTGTGTTTTTGTTAAAAACAATTATATACATGATCCAAGAGAATATAGGTAAATTGATGGGGGAAACCATCGAAAGTGATTAAATTTGTATAGGATATTAAAATAAACGGGTCTTATGAGGGATAAATTATAATATTCTTTTAATGGAAATACAAGCATTCCAAAAAGAAAATGAGGCTACAAAATAAGTTATTTCAACTTTGTTATTATTAAATTTTTACTCCATAAAAAGAGTAAAAATAATTGAAACATTAGTCATCATGAGTAAATATATATTCTTTTTAAATATATAAATGTGTTTTTATGTCCACCACATGAAAATAAATAGGTGTACAAAAACAAATATGTTTCAATGGAGTGGAAATTGAGATGAAATCTCTTACCTTAAGTTTGACATTCTTCGATAATGATTTATCATATTCTATAATAATTATTAATTTATAATTTATATATACTAGGTTAATTTTTATACATATAATTTCATATAATTTCAACTTATAACTTCTTGAGACCCATTAATTAAAAATTACTTTATAAAATATTTGTTGTTGGGAAATAATTGTTTTGTTTTTCATGAGAATTTATGATCAGTAATTCTGATACATTCAGTTTTTATATTGTTCCATCGTATATATAATTTATATAAATATATAATTTTAATAAATATTATATATATATATATATATTAATCAATAAAAATTGATATTGAAAAATGAATTACAACTTTCATGTTGATGGTACACCACAGATACATGTGAACACTTTTTAACTTTTTTATGGATAGAATGAATGAAATGTAAATAATAATGAAAATTTCAGAAAAAATATTTACAAATTTATATAAAATATATTAATTAAATATATATTTACTATTATATTTGTAAAGAGAAAATGGAAGAGATATTACACAACTTTGTAGAGGTGGTAGTCCACACGTATGCATGAGTGATGTTATTGTTTTCCAATAGATTAGAATATCTAAAAGTAAATATTCTATTAAAATTACATAGGAATATTTATTTAATACATATCACATATATTCATAATTTCTATATTAATATCCTTAAAAATAAAATTTTGAGGAAAAACAAATTACACTTCTTTGTGGATACAGTATGTCATATATATGGACGAGCGTTGTTTTTTATTTTTTTAGGATGCAGAAGAGATGTAAAATGGTCGATTAATAATCATAATACAATAAATTTATATTTATTATATTGTATTTCTAATTTTATAGTGTGTACAATATATTTATATAAAGTATAATATAAAATTAAATTTAAATATGTTTTTATATTGGTTACCTCTTCTTTAGTAGACATCTTTTAGAACTTTTCTTTTGGGTCCAAGGGTATGAAAAACCAATAGCATTATTACACGGTAATTTATAATTTATTAAATAATATTAAAAATAATAATTCCCATAAGATCACTAATTATTGTGTATTTTGTAATTTGGTACATAATATATCAATTTAATATAAGAAAACAACATTGTTATTTAAAATGTACTTAACATGCTCTCACTTAAAACTTCATTGGAAAATTTTTGGCAAACATAAGAAAAGGATGATATATAAAGCCTAGTAAGTGAATAAATTTGGAATATCATGAATAATATATTTAATTTATGTGAAAAGGTATATGAATGTGATATAAAAGGGGTGATAATCAGAAAAATGATTAAGTAGGAATGATATATCATTATAATATAAAGGAAACCCATGAAATGTTGAAACAACATAAAACACTATATCATAAATATTGTTCAAGGATAAATTTCAAGACACCATGACTGAAAAATTCCCATAATGACATTAGGTTAACTCACTATCACAATTTGATGACTCATGGGATAAATCATTACCCAATTATTTGGAGTGATATTTAATTGCAGGCACACCCATGACATTCATTTCATTCTCATGCTTAAGTCTATCTCAAAGATCATAATACATGTAATCATTCATCATAATATTTTATTAAAAGTTAATGGATTTTTGGATAAATATATGTAATTCCCAATTAATTTTATTATATGAGTATAAAATTGGATACATATCTTATTAAATGGCTATGGTATTCACTACACAATTGGTTTGGAATTGAAAATCACAGTGAAATTGTGGTAGCATAACGACGTTACATAAAAATTCATAAAATGAGTTAATGAAAAAATAAGGGGTTTGTAATTATATTTAAATAAAATGGGAAGTAATAGTTATATTGAAAGACATATACTGACAATTAGAATTTTAAATAAAAGGCATATGATAATAAGGAAACTTTACTAAAGAGGAGAATGGGAGGATACCTTTCCTTGAGAGTGTGACTTTAAATGATTGATAGAACATCCTGAGAGACTGGGGGAACCTTGTAATGACTATGTAGAGTTGAGGGGAAATTAATGGCGTTCTATACGGTTTTTTATTAAAGATAACTAGGAGCCTGGGTGATTTTATACAGTAAAATGAGTGGGGATTTCGTTATAATTTTGAATTTGTGGTTTCTAACTATATATAATAATATCACAAAAACCAAAAACCATACCATGGTTTTTGTACATGGATTCTGAAAAATTGGATTGTTTTTAATTATTTTATATGTGCAATATCAGAACCAAATAGAATAATACACTTTCTAATGTGGAAGTGAGTCACGCTCTGAATGAATTGGTTCTAAAGCATTAAAATATATTAATACTTTTGGTGGATTCATATTGTCTTTATAAAATTAATCAGGTAAGAATAATACAACATTATTTTATAGTCAGAAAAATATTTTGTACTAAATAAACTTTATATCATTTATTAAATCACTTTTTTCATCATGATTTCATAATACAAATCGTTTGTTTATATGGTATTTAATTTTTACATAAATATTTGACTGTATCAAAAAGTTATAAAAAAAATCATTGTTGAGTAATTTTAATTTTCATTATTCCAAATATAATAATAATTTTATCAAAATAATTTTCTAAATATGTTCTTTTTAATTTTATAAAAATAATCAACATTTTTGGAGAAATTTTGGGTTTTTATGATGATTACAGCTCTCAAAATATTATAAAATTACATTTCACACCATAAATATTTTATGATCATTTATTTAAAATAAAATAAATTAATAATAATATTTTATTAAAATATATTTTATATCAAAACTCATTCAATTTATGAAATTAAATTTATTTATTGAAATTTTACACTACTTAAAAATTCAATTTGTGTTTTATTGAATAAAAAATAGAATCATTTATAAAGTAATGATAAGAAGAAGATATGAAAAATATTCAATTGAAAAATAAAATATACATATTCATATTCATATGGTCTTTATACATATCCATTTAATACACTTCTGAACTCGCTATGTGTAAGGTGTGTGATAGTGAGACTTTCATTGGGTGGTTCGACATACATGGTTTTTGTTGGGATCCCAATGAGCTTGAGCATATAATGTAAATAGATTCTCTTAGGACTGTGCTTCTCGAAATCAGATTCATATTTTTCATGGGAAATCCCAATGACTGTATGTCACTTATATTCTCAAATAAATGGGATTCATAGTGTATTATCCTACTTGTTGAGGCCCTCGCATCCATTATCTATGTCAATTGGATTTGTTAAATTTTTATTCTTATACTAATCATGTGGTCACTATTCAATTTATATATTATCAATGGTAATGATGCTTAAAGGTATTTTAGGAATTATAATATTTAATAAAACCTAATATGTTATGTGTTCTCTATATCCATATTACATAATAATACATTTAATTAAATCACAATGGAAATTTTATTTATAATCGTTCTAGTCATTATGATATTCTTCCCTTTAGAAATCTCACTATTGAATACTAAAATAGATAATGTTAACTCTATTTCATCACATCTTATGGTTTTTACATTGCATCTTTAAACATTTAGTTCTTCCATAGCGATTTGATCATGTGCGTTTTCTTATTTAGTAGAATTTTGTCTATATTATCTAAGATCATCACCAAATTCTCTTTATAAGAATGATCATTATATAATAGTACCACCTATTGATTGATTACACGTGAGGTGTCTAGAATTTACCTCTATAAGAGGGATACATGGAATACATCATCTACTTGAGATAAGGTTGGTGGGAGTGTTATTCTATATGTCACTACTCTGATGCAATCTTGGATCTCAAGGGGACTGATGTATCTTGGAAAACAAATCTCCCTTATTCCCAAATATCATCACATTCATACATGGATACATGCATAAGAATACCATGTCTGTTACATCAAACAATAGTTCCCTTCAATTATTATCATCTTAACTCTTCTATCGACTATGAGAATCCTTGATGTTCTGCTGAATGTTATTATCTTTTCCCACCATTTCCTCAACCATAATACGACCTGGTAGTTTTTGTTCCCAAATTCATCCCAACATGATGGTGCTCTGAACCACTTCATATAAATGGTTTCATATGAATACATCATGAATATTGAGTATAAAATTTTATTTCATGAGATCTCGACTATGGGAAGATGTTGGTCTCATCCTCCTTTGAAGCCAAATGAGCATGCTTCCAACATTTCCTCGAGTGTTTGGATAGATTGCTCCGATTTGACATTTGTTTTAGGCTGACTAGCGATGCAGAAGTTCAACATATTATTTAGATCATGTTGAATACCATTCTATATCTTTGAGTTATATCATAATACTGATCATATACATTTGATAGTTTTGCTCTTGGCAGTCTCTTCACTTCTCTAATGTATATAATTTCATGTTGATTGAGTGAAAAATTATCTAAAATAACAATTAAGTGTATTGTATTTATATAATGATCCACCATAACCCAGGTACCATTATTCCCTCTCGATTGTTTAGGAATACTAGTGAGAATGTACACGCTGAGGTTTTCCCATTTCTAGGTAGGTATTCATGATAGTTTCACCATCCCCTTGAATTTTTTCTTTTATGATTTCACTTACTGGCCTACAAGACATCATGATTTATATTCTGAGGTCTCCTTCCGAATATTTTCCCACCAATAGTGCTCTCAAATAACTCGACACATCTTTATTCTCTTATTATGGATAGAGAAGGTATAAATATGTGTATCATCCATCGACTCCTTTAACTCAGTATTTGATGTTACACATTTACATAATCATATATTAAAAACCCTTCACCATTAACATTGAACTCAAAGGATTTACTATAAGGCCCCAGCCTTAAAACTTACTTAATCTTGAGTTATTACAAGATTACACATTGAGGATCTTTTCAGGTTTAGAGTTTTAGAGAATTAGATCATAAAACATTCATTACATTCCACATATAAACAAAGTGGTTACATAAAGATAGTATTCTTCATTCCCATCAATGGAAACATATTTAAAATAAAACATATATTATTTCTTGACACTTCCTTGACACTATCATCCTATCATGTACCTTTCCCTTGACCTGTGAAAAACATTTCAAAAAAAACTTGGGATGAGCATAAAAAGCCCAGTAAGGGATATAAAAATATGGAAAAGAAACATGGGTACATATATACATAAGAATGAGATCATACTTTACCCATAAAACATAAGCATTTTAACATAACACATCAAATCATGAATAAATCATAGAAATCATAAGACATAAAGGTAACTTGAGGCATTCATAACATCCTTACGTAGGGAGTAACCCTCTTGGTTACGTTTGGAATACTCATCATAGTATATTCCCTAAATCTCTTCAGAGAAACCTTAAAGTTTCACTCCTTCACGTTACCCAATGCATTGGAGAGCTATATCGGGCTCACCCACCCTTAGTTTATCACGGAACCACCCGTCTTCATAATAATGCCCAAGAACCTCAACATAATCATATCACATAAAAAATGCATAAAGGAAACATAACATTTCCACCTTTAAATCACAAGATATAAATACAACACATTGATATAAAAACATTATGAAAAACATTTTCAATACCAAAATAAAAGAAAAGTAAAACATGGTATTTATTTTTCTTTTAAAAAAAGGGTATGGCTTGTAGAGGAAGCCGAAACTCAAATAATGGTCATGGCGGCGGAGAAGTCGTTGTCGCTGCATACGTACGACAAAAAAAATTCCCTTTTGTCATTTAGTAAACGCTCCGTATAAAAAAGATAATTTTTGAATAAACGTAAAATTCAAAGGGGTTTATACACCGTATAAAATAAGGTTGTGTATAAAACAAAATATGCCTCAATGAAGGGAGATTGAGACGAAGTCCCATACCTCGGGTCCGACTTGACTCCATCATTCTTCAATGTCCTGAATAATAAAATTGAGTTAATTTCTACTTGCTTAAGAACCTTTTTCAAGTTCATTATTCCTTTTATATCACTTATTTCCATGTCATGAACACTATGTAATTATTTAAGTTAATAACGGTCATTTTAACGATCATTGGTACTTGAGTCAAAAATAAACCCTTTATAATTACAAGTTGTTCATGTATCCATTATATCCAGAATTATAATCATGATATATATATTATATATATCCAGTATATACATGCATTTATAATATTACATAATCATTTAGTGGTACGAAATGAAATGCACCGTTCATGGAGACGGTAAGTCATACGTACGCATGAACACTACTTTCATTTCTATTTTGTATTTTATAGAATGGAATCATAATGATATAAAGGTATATTATAGTTCCAGTATAATATCATATATAATATCATCATTCCATCCTTTATACATCCCACATATGGTATTTAACGAATCAAATCACTTTGAGGGGGCGGTAGTCCGCACTTCCTTAAATGAAGATATCGTGTTTACCCATAATGGAAACCATAAAGGTATGACCAAAATGAAAAATACAGAAGCTTAAGGAAAACATAAACATATTATATATCATATATAAATATAGTGACATCTTAATGGCCACATTTTAAGGTGTTAAAAGAATGTTGAACAATCATCGTTTCGGGAGGCATAAATTCACCATCCACGGAAACAGTATGTCCTTTAACCATTAGATGTTGGTGTGTGTAAGTGTAGCTCGAATCATTCTTATAAAAACATACTAGTATATTTAAGATACTGTAGTTGTTACAAAATAAATGAATAAAAAGAGTTTAGGGGGTTGGAGAAGCAAAATAAAACAAAAGGACTCAAGTGAAGACATTACCTTAAAATCGGGTAACTCCCTTTGGTTTGAGCTCAAAGGCTTCCTTGGGAAGACTTCTGCCCAAATTGAGGCTTCAAGGAGTAATATAGGGATGTGGAGAGCCAAAATGGGTAGGGTTTGGCCGAGCCAAAGGCTTTGGGAGTGTGGGTAAGGAGGTAGAGGTGGGGGCCTTTTATAAGAGGAGAGGAGGGGCACTCTTGGAATGTAAAGAAAAGTCACTTTATTTTAAAATGGTATTCGGATTTAAGAGGTCCCACATTGATATAATTCTAGGATAAGGTGATAAGGGTTCTAAATCCACTCATCCAATAGGTTTTGGACATGTTTAGTTCATAGATTTTACATTATCATTTCATTTTATTTAAATCCTTTATTAATGAGGTAATCGTTGCATCATCATGATGTCATTAATAATTTATTTTATTTAATGTATAAAAATTATAAAAAACTACTATGATGTAGGAAATAATTTTATCTTTCCAATTACTATTTATAATCAAAAATCTGACTTGTATAACCCCATGTAAAAATTGTTTTAGTAAAACATTTCTTGTTTGTGTCATTTTTACTTTAACATTAAATAAAAAGTTATTTATGTCATTTCCCAACCAAAGTGGCTCCATGGGGGCCCCAAGTTGACCCATGGATTTTCTTGGTCGGCCATGACACATCCAATGAGGGTAGTACATGTGTCAAGCTCATCTCATTTTATTAAAGAATTATTTTTACCTTAAACTACACTAATTACCTCTAATCGCGATTAAAAACATAATAAGTTACTGTTCACCAAAAAAATTATTTTAATCTCATTGAACCACATTTTACTTCTTAATGACAACCATGTATGTCGGATTTTTGAAAATCAAATCACAGAAGTGGCAAAATTTCATTTAAACGAAAAATCAGTTTTTATAAGTACCACTTAGTGGTTTCACTATTCATCAAAAATTGAAGTTTTTCAGAAAAATACCATAAATTCACCCTAAGTTATATTTGATATTCCTAATTCAACAATGAAGTATATTTTACAAAATTCAAAACATATAAGTCACATTAAATAATTTAATAATTAATTCCCGCTGTCATGACAAATAGCGTGTTGTTAAGAAACAATAAGTATCAAAAGATTGACACCAGTTTAAGTCCAATTTCAAAGTGAAATTGATTCCAATGACCACCATTGGATTAAATGGTAAAATTATATTCTAATTTCACTTAAAAAACAATTCAAAAGATAATCTAATCATATAAATAAATTATATTAAAAAGCAGTTTTGATGTAAAATGCAGTATTTTTCACTATTCATTAAAAAATGAACATTGTCTGAAAAATACCAAAAATTCACACAAAGTAAATTTTTATGTCCCAGTCATAAAGAATAAGTTTATTTTGACAAACATAGCTTATAAAATTGTCAAAAGATAGATTTAAAAATGGTTTTCCATCAAAAGACAGTAAAACAATCTTTTAAAAATATTAGTGTATTCCATGCTTAAGATTGGATTTATTTTCATTTTAAGCCCCTAAAACACTATCCAATTCATTAATAGACATAGATAAAAATATCTATTATTCATTACTTACTTGGGATGTTACATTTACCTTTTCTTATAGTTTCCACCTTCTTCAAAATTCCCTTATCCTCTATTTGAAAATGAATTTGTTTTTCTAGAAGGTAAGGTTGAGAAATAATTTGTTAAAAGATTGATGATGTTACTCCATTTATGATTCCAATGTCTATACTTTTCTAATTTAAGATGATAGGATCCCTCTCATTTCTCATAAATTATTGAATTTTTGGATCCATTCTACATAGAGCATATTACACTTTATTCTGTTACCTGAGATGAAAGAGGGTTGATCATTCACAGTCCTTGATTAGCTCTAACCATCTTCATTGGTCCATATTCGTTGTTTTTTGTGTGAATATATAATTGTGTATTTTTTTATCCTAATATCATTTAATCATATAGCTATATAGATTATGTCTCAATATTTTCAATGAAAATATCGTTGCATCCAACACTAAATCATGGGTTGGGTAGTTTTGTTCATTAACATTCAACTTCCTTAAAGGATAGGTTATTACATTGTTATTCTGTATTAACAGACAACCCAAGACATTCTTTGAAGCATCACCTAATACTCTAAAATGTTATCCACTTGTAGGCAATATGAGTATACAGGTAGTGATAATTCAACTTTTCAACTCATTAAATATCTCATCACATTCATCATTCCAATAAAATATGAGTCCCTCTCATGTTATTGTTGCTATAGGGTTTTACAATGATGAGAAATTTCTCACAACTTGATTATAATACCCAGTTAATCCTGTGGAACTACATATATTTGTCATAGATTTTCTCCTTAGACGTTTTCTAATTTATTTTTTAAGGGTCCACATATAATCTATTTCTTGTGATAATATTCCCTAAGAATGAGACTTCCTTCTACTAGAACTCACATCTTTTGTCATTAGCATTATGCTTCTCCTTTCATAATGACATTAAAATACTTATTATATTTTCCTCATGATCCTCCTTTACATTAGAGTGTATTACAATATCACCTATAAATACTATCATAAATTTGTTAAGGTAATCTCTAAATACACTATTCACCAAGTTCATGAACATCACTGGAGAATTTTTTTTAGTTATAAAAGAATTACTACAAACTCGTAGGGCTCATACCTTATAAAAAATAGTCTTTGGGATATCATTATTATTCACACTAAATGGGTAATACCCTGACCACATATACACCTTGAAGAATTGTTTTTCACCATGTATCTGAATTAAAAATTCATCAAATTTTGTCATAGAATACTTCTTCTTTACCATGATCTTGTTTATGTCATAATAATAAATAAAAAGGTGCATTGACCAAAAAATTTTCTTGATGATGAAGACTCGAGAACCCTGAGGTGAAGCACCTAATCATATTAAACATTTATACGTATTCTATTGTAGTTTTTTCCTAATCTCCTAGAGTTACACAATATTAATTTTATATAGAGTCTTGAATAATGTTAATTCCATAGGTATATGCTTGATTTAAAATTCAACCGCCATCTATGATAAAGACCAATAAATTCCTCTACAAACACATCAATGTTTTCCCTCAAAATGGGAATGAATTCATGGATTATATTTTTTTTATACATAATTATTTGAGATAAATATGATTTATCATTGGAAAATATTATGCATGATTGAGGTGTTGGTGCTAAATATGCTTTATGCACCTATATGCACTTGTACATAATGTGGGGTTAAATGTGAGATACAATGATATAGTTCATACATGTTGAAATTTAGGTTGATTATGTATAGGTAAATCTAATGCATAAAAAATATCATCAAATTACAAAAAATTAAGTTTCATAACATACTCTAAGATGTTATACAAAAAATATTTTATAGGGGGTAGTTATGTACTCTGGATGAAATAATTTCCCCATTTTGCGTTTTCAGCAATATCTATACATCAATGATTTTTTGTGCTGTTTTCACAGATCTTTTGAACCATTATGATGTGATGGAATATATTGAACTAGGAAAAAATTGTTCGTTATAAAAAAATGAATAGTTAGTGTACATGTCACCACCTTGTTTTCCAGATCCACCTCAGTGGTTGTGATGGAATTATATTTCACTTGGTTCCATGGAGATTGTTGGATGTCTCCGAAAATGAATGGATTAGTGCATTGGTTTTAAAAGTTCCTTGCTTCCATGTAGTTGATGAAATGAAAAATATATTGGGGGTTGACCTAAAAGTTCTATTCATCAAATACAATGGTTGGTTTCCTCTATCTCTAATCGTTAACTAGGTTACCTTCCATTATAAATATAAATCATTTCCCCATCCTTTAGGCATTTTCTGAGGTGCTTCTTTCAAAAACATTGACTAGTGGGAAGATGAAACTTATTAGCACTATATGATTTATCTATAAGACCCCATTAATTTAAATTCAGTTTAGATTTCTTATCCTTGTGATACATATGACATTCACTACTCTCCATTTCAACTTTGTGAGTACAACAGACAATTCCCTCATGGCTATCAATGTCTCGGATAGCCAGTGATTTTTATAGAATTGGTTTTATCCCACAAAAAAATTAGTCAACCGTTCATTTGGGGATAATGAAAAATCTAGTAGTTTATTGTTAATGTATTTTGGTGTTTTCCTCATACACCATGATATGTTCATTGTCTTTTTTCTTGAGGGAAATGAAATCCATTTAGATTTCACATTAGACATTGTGATGAAAATATTTATTAGAAAATATATTTTGGAATTCCTTCCACCGCATAACATCAATATCTTCCTCAAGATTCTTATTATTCTCAATTTCAACCATTAATCTGTTTCCCCCAAAATGTGATGAATAGACCATAGAAATGTATCTTGTTTAGAACACTGATTGATGGAGAATATCTTCTAAATTAGATTGATAAATTGTTCCATGATCATGGGATCATATGATTCATTAAAATTAAGAGGCATATGTCACATAAATCCATCAATTATATCATGTAATTTCTTAGAAGTATTTGGGAGATCCTCCTAATCCATTTGTGAATTCAAATCCTGAGTCAACTGAGAGAGTATCATCACAATGTTCTCGATTCTCACTCCAATCAGGTTGGGAATATCCTTGGGGAAGTCATCACTTTTTCTGTCACATTGATTGATTTCCCAATTATTCCTATTTTGGAATTTTTTACCGATTAAAGGTATAATTATGGATGATAGTTTTTAACTTTTAAATTCATAGAAGGTAATCCAATGAAATTTTTGGGATAACTAATATATTATATATATTTCCATAAATTATGTATTTCAAGACATCAATATATATTATCCATGATTTATTTCCTAGAATAGGTTCTTGTAGTGATTTTTTGTTCTCTTAATAATGGTTCTTAAGGATATTTTGAATTTACCAAATCATATACCCTGAGATTCTCAAACCAAAAGTAAAACAAGGTCTGTTTTTGGGAACTAGTTCTCAGTCCAGTTTATCTCAATGCTGTGTTTTTGTGTTTTACCCCAATGTACATCTATTCTAGAGCCACATAAAGTTGTTTTATCCAGACAAATATTTTTTTTTGATAAAACACATAGTCTATATGATCCAAAATTTAAGGATTTATTTATTATATGTAGTTTTACCCTTAATTCTTTCACTATGGTTTTATAATCCTAATCCCAAAATTGCTAACATTTTCCTTTTATACTAACTATGAAAACTAGTCTCTTAATTACTCATTAACTCATGGATTAGTACATATGATTATACATATTAAAACCATAATGGTCGATATGTTTAGTGAATCTTGGAATTAGGTGCATTACATAGATATTCAAAAAAAATAAAACAACATCTTTATTGAAAACCTCCCTAACATGCTCACACATAAAATTGCAAGGGATAACCTGGAGACATACATAATAAAGAGGTCACCTATAAAATATGGTATGGGAATAGATGTGGAATAAAATTAAGAATTCAATAAATTTTAGATAATTAGAAAATCATTGTGTCATAAAATGGGTGATAATCATAAGCACAAACAATGCGACCTAATATAGCGTGTTAACATAAAGGAAGAATGAGAAATGTGTCCATAAACAAAAATAGTACATCATATACATTGGTCAACTATAACTGAAAACATATCATTATAAAAAAATTCTCCTAAAGGAATCAGGTTCACTCTATATCCCAAATTGACATCTCATGAGACTAAAAATTACCCAATGCATTGGATATCTATATAATTCTAGGAGAACCTATCAATTTCACTTCATTCTAAGGCTTAAGTGTTCCACGTATATTGTAAAAAATGGAGTCATTCACCATAATGATTCATTCAATGATAAATGAGTGTGTAATTCATACATATATGTCCCATATGAAATAATTATAAGAGAATAATGGTGAAGACCCTTAATTGTAAATGAGTATGTCACTCACTACACCATTGTTTTGACATGGAAAATTGTAATGAAATTTCTACAGCACAATGGAAACACTTAAAATTCATAATATGGTATTATGATATCGAAACTGGTATGTCATCATTTTGATATAAAATGGGCAGTAATCGGGATATGTAAATACATATCCCTATATTAGTAATTTGATATAGAAGGCATTGCCTAATAAAGTGTCATTATTAATAAGGAGAACAAGATTATCCCTTACATTGAGACTCTGAATTCAACTATGTAGGAGAAGTTCATGATAGAATATAGGCACTTTGAGAGATATATAAATACTCGAGGGTTGTGTGAGGATGTAATCCAAATATTTTGAGTGACAATTAGTTTGACCTTCAGTGGGTTTATAAAAAAAGAGTGGTGATTTCATTATTATTTTCAAATATAGTGTTTGGAACCTATATAAAAAAAATATGAAAACCACAAACCACCCCTTTGTTTTTCCCCATGGTTTCTATCAAAGGCTATTTTTTGCATTATTTTATAATGTAAATAGATAAATGTAATAAAATAATATCATTACTGATGTGGAAGTGAATCATTCTCTTAAATAAATGGTTTTAAAACCATAAAATATATTAAGAGTTTTGGTGGATTCATAAAGGTAAAATAAAATTATCAAATAAACCTAAAATATAATTATTTTAATCATAAAAAATATATTCAGATGTGGTTCCCGTTATAGTATTTATAAAATTGATTTAGATTATTGTGATGTCATGATACACACTGTCAATTTATACGGTATTTTATTTTTTCTCGAAACATCGAACAAATCAGAAACTTATTAAAAATTTAATGTTGGGTAATTTAGATATTATAATTTGAAAAATAATATTCATTTTATCAAATTAATTTTAAAAATATTTTAATTTTACCTATTGAAATATGAATCATCACTTGTTGATAAATGCACACTATTTTTTACAACAATAGTTTCTGAATACTTATAAAATTTAATTTGACTTAATAAAAATTATATAATCATTTATATTAAATAATCATTATTTAATAAAAATATTTTATTAAAATATTATTCATTTAAAAAATACGCAAATTAACTAAAATTACCTTTTTAATTAAAATTGAAAAAAATTAAAAAAAAATTTTTTATTGTATGAAAATGAAAATAATATATAAATTAAAAATATGAAGAAAATGTTGTGATTATTCAATTGAAAAATACAATATACATATTCATATTATTATGGACTTGATACATTCCCCTTTAATACACCAATTGACTCTGTAAGATTTGGGTGTGTAATTGTTAGACCTTCATTGGGTGTTTCAGTGTATATGGTTTCAGTCATGATCTCAATGATCATGAACTTATCTTGTAAATGGTTATTCTCTTGCTTTATTTATTGGATCTAATCATGGGCTTAGTTGATGGAAAATCCCAATGATTCAATATCCCATGGAGACATTAATAAATGGGCTAAATATGGTATGGTCCTACTGGTTGAGTCCATCAATCCCTTTGACTATGTCAATTAGATTTGATTAAACCCTATATTTATACTAATCACGTGTTAACCATTCAACAGATATATTATCAATGGTAATAAAGTTTAGTGGTGTTTTTTAGACCAATAAGATATAATAAAATTAAATAAGTGCATGTGTTTTCTCTAACCATATTACATAATAATTCATTTAATTAAATCACAAGGGGAATTTTATTTAAAATAGTTTTGTTCATTACATAATGTTGGTATTTTTGGAAGACTAAAAATTTAGGGTTTTATATGTTATATGGCTCATGTTGGGTAAAATAAGTGGGGGAAGAGGAGTATTTTAATGCATGATGGGAGTGTCACTTTTCGAAATTCATAAAATATTATAATATAATATATTTATAACATATTTAAAATTATACATAATTGACGAATATTATATTATAAAGAGGATATGGTCTCAATAAAATCATCAAATAAAATTTATATAGGTTTTGATAACATTTTTAACCTTATACTTTAGATTAACAGCTTCGTTAACCATTTTTATCCATAAATTTGGTAACCAATATTCCCACATGAAAGGGTTATAATTTTACCTATAAGTAAAAAAATTTATCATGAATTGAAATGTGATTATATTTTTATAAAGTTAGGATCTTACTTTTCCTCCTGGAAGATATTAATGATTCATAAATAATTTAATATAATATTGAATTCATAAAAAATAATTACGACTATTTTTTTCATTATTTATGTAATTTTAATTTAATGTAATGTAGAAAATTATGGAATTATAATATAATAATTTTAAGCATAAATAATAGATTATTTTTAAATATAAATTTCTGTTTTTCCCACAATTCATCAAAAACATTAGTTTTTATGTTTTCAATATTATTTAATTTAATTTTTTGCTACTTTCAAAAGAACTATTTCAAAATTCTATAATCACATTTGGATATTATATAATCAAAAAAATTAAAAATAATTTATTATAATAAAATAATTATTAAGCACAATGTAACCTTTAATATTTAGTTAAAACTATTTTTAACTACATCATAACATATAACATGTTTTAAAATTAATATAATGAAAGTATATATGTTTGGTTGCCTAAAATAATGTATATTTAATTATCCAATGATATCAGCAACAAAATTAAATATATTTGAATTTAGATACATATAAATATATGGTCAAATTTATCTCATGCAATAAAATAAAGTCATGTTTCGGATGGATTTTTCATTACTTATCACATTATTTTCATCCTTAATTACTTCATTCACCCTTTATCATGGTGATAAATTTTAGCAATGATATAAATGATAATTCTTAAAAGATAAACCAATTTATAAATTTTTAACTCCATGATTGAAAATTTTGAATATATTTTAACCTATTATATTCCTATAAATTTCAATACATAATTTAAAAATAAACCAATAAATTTTGATGATAAATCGTTTTCCAAAAATTTGTGTTTTCAACCAAAATACGGACTTATATAAAAATCATGTAAACTAATAATACTATTTAAAGTAATTATTATTATAAATATAATGATCTAATATAAATTTATTACTTAATCGAAAATACAATATTAATTTTATATTAATTGATTGAAATTAAAAAATTGACAATTTTTCAAAAAAAATCATATTCACAATTCAATAAAAAATATTTTTTTTATAAAAATAAATAATATTAAGCGCAATATAATATTATGATTTTTACTTAAAATATAATATAATATTCAGATAATTATATTTTAAAATTCTATCATAGTTTTTATAACTCAATGTTGCACATAATGAATCATATTGAATAAATAATATTTTTTATAGTGAATATATATCATAAAATCGAGAGGTGTTATATTCTACCCATTTATATAAACATAACCGATGTAATTTCATCAAACTAATATAAAAAATAGAGGATACATCTACCTCATCATATCATTAGGTTATAATATAGCATTCTTATTTTTATGGTTTCATGATAATACTTTTTCCAAGTTAGTTTTCTAGTTTCATTGAACATTCTCTATATAATTATAAATTCCCATCACTTATTGCACATAATAAAAATAATTTTCTAGTGGAAAAACCTCATAATTTAGAAAATTTTAAGGATCTTGTTAGTACTTCTTCTGTGATATGTGGAAGACAACATGAACATAAGATAGATTCTTAAGAAGAACCAAATGATAAGCTATCGTCCTGCTAAAATCAATAATTTCTATGGGACTGATAAATATAGTCATTTCCATTCACTTATTTCAAAATATCATAACCTTATTCCAAGGATATATTCATAGAAATACAATGTAACCAACTATTATATCTATATCATAGGACAATTATCTGTTTTACATTTTTTACACTCTTAGCTTTAATTCTGTTTTGTTGAGTGAATCTAACATTCTCCCATTTCAACAATAATAACAGGTCCCAATAGATATATTTCGCTATATTAATCCCAAAAAATTCGAGTTCTGTGAATTATTCCACATAAGGATTCCAATAGATCCACATGAATGATTGTACTAAGGCTATTTTTCTAAGACAAAAATACAAAAAAAATTGTTCATCCAAACCACAATTGAAATCTATAGAATAAGATCTTAACATATATTATATAAGTTTAGTGGTTCTATTATTCAAATAATATATCGTAGGGTAATAATAAGTACAAAAATATAACTATATATCTAGAGCCTTCTAAAGATTTCTCTAAACATAGACGTAATCCTTGGATTCCGATTAGATATTATTGAGAGTGGTACTAAATGTAATCTCCAAAATTAATTAATATGCAAATAAGAAATATGATCAAATGGTAAATAATATATTATATTTATAAACTGTATTTCATCAATAAGTTGATTGACCAAAACCAAAAAATAATTATTCCATGTAGATAATTTGGGTTGTCTGATGTTGAATCCCATGGAAATTTTTTCTTATTAACATTCTTGTATGTTTAATGGTTATAAGAACCAATTATAATTATTTTACAAGTCCTTAACTTGATGACACATCAAGAATCTATACACAAACTCATCAATATCCCTTTTCCTGTTATCACACCTGAAATTCACTTTATTATCTCTATAGATTGTTTTTACTTATAGGATAAATTGGTAAGGATGACCTTGGAGATTTATACATCAACTCCTTATTCATTACTATTATTGATGGAACACATACTTAATTTATAAACCTAATAATTACATCATGATCATGATTGAAACCAAGAATATTTCTCATCATATTCTATAGTTTCACATTTTCATTTAATTATTTCATAATCCTATCAGGGATGGATGGTTAAATATTTATTTGAGATATATGATTTTATTCCCCATTTCACCTGATTTAAATATCCATTTTTTCAAATCCATAAATATTATATCACTTTGAATACCAATCATGGACAAAAAATCATGTTATTTAGAACTCTATGTACATCCACCTTGTTCATCATCCCAAGGTTGTATTTTATTGAACATTAAAAAAAGTTATATACTCTAACTATATTTTTTTTGGAAATATTCAACAAATTATGTGTAAATATTTTATTCACTATTTTATGATAAGTATATATATGCATATCACTCTTTTCCGTATAATGATAATTCCACTATATTTTCGAGGAAACAATTACAACTTACACATCTAGATAATGAGTTGGGTAATTTTACAAATCAGTTTTCTATTGAAAGATTCATAAGATATCACCTTATTACTCTGTTTGAGAAAACATCATAGTCCATTCTTTGATTCAACACTGTATATAAAAAATTCATATCTATTGTAGGGAAGTGAAATTTCATCACAATAATGATCCTTCTCTTTAGTTATTTTAATTTATCCTAACATTCATATATCCATAAGTACTTTGAACCCTTCTAGGTTAACAAGGTGAGTGTATTGGATAGTCATCTGAAATATCTAATGAAGAATCGGTATTATCCTACCAACCCAAGAAATATATTGATTTTGGTCACTATTGTAAGTCTTGGACATTTCTTAAAAACTTCTATCTTTGAAATATCTACTTATATTCCCCCACATTGCATTATATGACCTAATAATGAGTATTTTTTAGTTAAAATTATCACCTGATGAATTTGGAATATAGCTTATCCTAGCTCATGGCCATCACCAAAATTCTCAAATGTTCTTCTTTCTCTTTAACAATCATTTAAAAAATAAGAATATTATCTATAAAAAATGTCAAAATATTTTCAAGGTAATATCTAAATAATCTTTTAAGTAGCCCCATGAAGATATCAAGATCATTGATAATTCTATGTTTTATTATTATAAATGAAAAATGAACATACCTTGTATGAAAAGTTGTGTTAGTTATATCCACCTTCTCAAACCATAGATTAGAATATCTAAATTGATGTTAAATATTGTAAAACATTAATTTTCAATGAATTTATCAAAAATATAATTATTACGGATTATATAGTACTTTTTCATAATTTTAATATTCTTAATATCCTAATAATTAATGAAAAGGTTTATTTTCCTATCATTCTTATTAACAAAAAATTATAGTTTCACCAAATGGTAAAGAACTAGGGTTAATGAATAAATTAAGAATGAATATATATATATATATATATCCATGTTAAATTAATAAAATGTGTTGTATATACATGACATAATATTTAATAGGTTCACAATACCAAATATCCCTCAATGGAGTTGAAATTGAGATGAAATATCTTAACTCGTTTTTGACTTTCTTGGTAAGCAGTGTAACCTACTGTATATAAATTAAAATTTAAAATAATAATATACTAGAGTAATTTAAATAATTATTTAATCATATATGATACACGTATAATATCGAATTAACAATTTATTAATAATTTCTTATTTAAATCCTTATTTCTGGGTGTAAAATATTTTACTTTCAATGACAGTTGTTTTTAGGGGTTCTGGTCCTTGTACATTGGTTATTATTCCATTTTCCCCAGAATTATAGTGGGTATATTAATTATATATATATATATATATATTCATTATATATATAGTGTGATCTATAAAAGGTAGTATTATAAAACTGAATTACACCATTTAGAGGGATGGTGTGTAATAGGTATGGATAAAAAATGTTTCCACATTTTGAAAGATGGAATTAAAGAAATGTAAATACTAATTCCCCATTATAAAATCATTAAAATATAATATAAAAAATATATATTCATTTTATATTTCATTTTTATGATACATGTAAAGAGGAAATTAAAAATGGATCACATTTGTTTCGTGGAGGTCGTAGTTCATAAGTACTCACGAGTGATGTTATAATTTTTTAAAGGATTTAGAGTTATGAATATGGATATTGTATTATAAATAAATAAGAATAGTTATTTCATAAGTATCACATGTTTTAATTATTTACATATTTTTTACAATCAAATTAAAATTTTGAAAATAAAAATTACATGGCGGTATGGAGGCGTTAAGTCGAATATAAGGACAGGAAGTGTTTTGTCTTTTCATATATTGAAAGAGGGTTCTAAAATGGTTGTATGATAATAATAATAACATCATGGTATATTTATTATAATATATTTATTTCTTTATTTGGATAAAACATATTTATAGTAAGTAGAATATTAAATATATTTAATAGAATGGTTAAATATGATTACATCTTCTTCGATGGAATTCATTTAGATCTCCTAATAAGGTAAGTATGAATGGAATTTTGGGAAGAATAAATCCTATATAAAATTTAAATGTATTTTCTGAAGATAAATAGGAATTTTTTGGTCCTACATTATAGCTCAATGTTGTGTAATGGGGATCTGGAAGCAGTGTCCTTTATTAATTGAGGGGAGGGACACTTGTAAATTTGATAAATATTATAATACAGTAAGTTTTTAACTATTATAAAATGGTTTATAAATGACATATATTAGAAGAAAAGGGTGATATGGTAACTATATAGTCATGAAATAAAAATTATATTGGTTTAGATATTTTAATCAACCATTTATTTTAGATTAAAACCATTGTTAACAATTTCTAACCATAATGAGGGTGACATCATTTTAAAAATTAAACAATTATAATTTTACTATTAATGTATAAATTCTCTAATGAATGACCATGGGATGATATTATTGTCTATTTATGATCCTAATTGTCCTTTTTTTATATTTATGTTTTATAAATTATTTATTAAAATATTATTATCCTAAATGTTATTTCGTACACTATTCAGTTAATTTCACATTCACCACTTCAATATAATTATGGAATTACAAACTAATATTTTCAATATAATTAATAAAAAATTATATTACTATTCTTTATTAAACAATAATTCATCCAAAAACAATATTTTTCATGTTAATAATATTATTTAGTTTAATTGTTCCACTACCAACCTAAGAATTGTTTTAGCATTGCATAAGCATTTAATGAAATTACATAATCACTAATAATTATAAAAATAATTACCATCATGAATAATATTTCATTATGAAAAAAACATTAATATTCATTAATGACTAATTTCTACATCTATGTGGACACTTATGATAATTTTGAATTAAAGAGAGTGACATTTTGTATTTTTCATTACATAAAATAACTAACATGTCATTATCTAAAGAAAATGTCACAAAAATATAATATATTATATGTTAGGATAAAAAGTTAAAATTTCACTCACAAAATGAAATAAATTCAAATTTTGATGGATTATTAATGCGTTTTCACATTATTTTAACCCTTAATTACTTGTTTTACATGTTAACAAGATGATAAATGTTTTCATAAATACTATTCATAATTCCCCAAAATAGTAAACACATATTTATAAAATTTGAATCTGCTGATTCACAATATAAAATAAATATTGTCAAATTAAATTCCTAAATACTACAAAAGTTACTATAAAAATAAACCCCATAATATGGATGAAAAATGGTTTTCCAAAAAAAATTATTTTATGTTAACAAATTATCATATCTCAATATCTGATAAAAGGAAAATCCTAATGAAATTAATTGGATTATTGGAAATAAAATCGATCTCATATCACATTGATACTAAATAAAAATATAATTATACCTTTAAATTATTCAATTTAATGAATTGAAATTGATGTTTTAAAAAAACACAATTTTTCACTTTTAACTAAGAAAATAAATCATTTTTAATAAAATCAAAAATTAAAATTATGCTAATATTTAAATGAAAATTTAAAAAATAATATTATCGAAATAAAATGATATTTTAGTATTTTTTTAGTTCATTTACACTCAGCGATGCATATTTTGTAAGCTATCCAGGAATGTATTCTATTTAAAGGGAAATATATCCTAAAATCTCATGTTTCTAAATTATAGCTCACTAGACCTATTTATAAACAAGAACTTGTCCTTTGGTGCAAAATCCATCAAGATATCACTCAAGTATTCATCATGGGACGTAAAACTTTAACTATCCATATGCTTTTTATTTTAGTAAAAAAATGTTTCATTAAAAAGTTTCATCCACCCATAGCAGAGAGAGCGCATATAACCTACAGTATTTGTTGAATTAAGATTTCAAAATGTTCTAAGGACCGTCTTCATCATATGGACTCATTTTTATTCTTATAATATATTTATATGTCTCAATGGGTCTCACAAAATATTTCCAAGCTCAAATAAACATTATTTCTACCATATAATGCACAATATCAAAATAAATCATTATATGGAATTACAATTACTTAAAAAAATTAATTCATAAAATAATTACTTATTGAAATTTCATTAGAAAGGCCGCAACAATGAGCTATAATAAAAGACTTTAAGATGGACGAGAAAATACACCCATAACACCACTATGAGTCATAAAAATATCATACTACACCCAACCCTAAACAATTCCATTAATTTTATTTAAATACATTTCATTAAATCACTAGAACACATACCCATCATGAACAATTGGAAAAAATGATTTTCCTCTTAGGACATCCAAATTTTTTAAAATCCATATTTTGAAATCGTCTTGTATAGGTTACCATATGGATCCTCCATTGAATAATATTAACATCCCACCAAAAACACATATGAACCATGATATTAGGGTCCTCAATTTTATAGAAACCCACAATATTAGTTATTTACAACCATTCAAATCACCAATAGTATCCTCTGACACTTAGTAAACTTATGGATGCACCTAAGGTTAATACAACTAGTCCAATAAGTAATATTTGTAAATAACATAACATTACAACCCTCTTACAGTATTTATTTAAAACTAGAAACCCAAAAATCTTTACATTCATAGTTTATGAATCAAAAGAATATCATCTAATATATTAATGAATTTAATCATTCGAGAATACATTCCAAAATTTATTGATACCCATAATCATTCTAATTTTCTCCCAAATCCCTTTCAATAAAATATCAAAACTCCAAGACTATTATATTGGGGTGGTTTCAAATTTTATTAAAATCAATATATATTCCCAAAACACAAACCATTTCAATAAATTATAATGAAAATAATTTATAACACGCACACATAATTTTATTAACATAATCATATCCTTTCTAATCACATATACTTGAGCCTCCCTCCTAATAGAAAACATTTTTTCATACCCCAATATTTTTGATTTTATATATAGTTTACATTAACATAATTAAACACAAGTACAACACACATACTCCACCCAAATCACAACTCCTGCGAAATTGAGTCATCTCCTAGGCCACATCCCACATCCAAAATCAACATATGGAGTTACTCTGACACTCACATTCTTAATATAAATTTCATATACGAAAAAACTGAATATTAGTAAAAAAATTAAAATTCATCTAGATTTGAAATCATGAAATGGTTCAAGTCAATATGATCTCTCTTCAATAAAAATTATTATTCGTGATAAGTATTTGTGGGGGTTACAATCATTATCCATATAATGTAACCACTAAGTGTGACTATAAAAGGATAATCACATATAAAAAATACAAATAAGAATAATAATTCATTGTGAATATACTCCCATAACTATGGATAAAATAATCCATATATCTTATCCTATCTAATAAATCTATCCCAATTAGGTTATATTGGGCCTCTTCCAAACCTAAACCAATGAAAAAACAATCCTTCAAAGGTATCTATGTGTCATATATTTTTAATAAGGGTTTCATTATAACTCATTAAGATACCACCAATGTGGTATTTCACATAATATGTAAATGTATATAGTATATATTTTATTATTCGAAAAAAAATTAACTTCATTGTGGAAAATAAATATCCACTAGGGTTCCTTAGGTTCCATCATTACATTGAATATTGACCAAACCATTATTGTTCTTGTTCAGATGTGACTATGAGAATATACCATCATCTAGAACTCATTTTAGATTCTCCCCTCCTAGAAAAATATATCATCCATACACATAATAAAATAACCACACCCGATTGGGTGTGAAGCTCATCCAGAAACCCTAGATTCTTTATATATCCAAACTGGAAATAAATTTTTCTAAAACATAGTGGATTACATGTAACCTAAGTAAAATGAATGTAAACATTGAGATCCCAAAAATTTATAAACCATTTTTGAAAAGAAATAAATATTCAAATTTTAGCTAATGTCCACTTTCAGTTGAGCAATAATGTCAAACAGTTTATGGAATAATGGACATATCAAAGGAAAACATCCATGACATCCCTTGCATCTCAATACATATCTCAGGGAAATTTTTTGTTGTATTTTCCTAGTGAGGGTGGACCATGTAATATTATATAATCCTCATACTAATTTATCCACTCTAAATAGATCTAAATAAAGATCTTGAAGTGCACCACAAGTTGAGAGAACATGATCATAAAACAAAAATCACTTTAAAATACCCTTATGGACATATATTAATGTTAAACAAGTGGTATTAATTTTCCTATTTAGATATTAATGTATTATATTTGATAACATGGGATACCCATATTGATCTTGGAATATAGTTAGAAAAATATTGTGACAACCTTGACCCTATTAGCCCATTGAAATTTTTTTCTTAATTACATTAGCATAATAAATAAGTAATAACATTCCTAATAGACAAATGTATTTTATTCTTTGTAAACAAGATACATACGTTAATTACATTTACATTTGAAAAAATAAAATGAAACAATGAATTTTCTTCAGAACGCCATTATTTCCCATATAATATCCCTATGTATCAATCATAAAACACTCATTATGAGCTCAAATTATCAATGAGGGTATGAGTTCAATGATAGATATGAATAAAATGGTATAATCAATATCGATACATAACTAACTAAATAAAATAACATTTAATCAAAATAATTCATCATAATATGGGAATAATAAATGATAATCAAATAATTGCGTAACAATAATCACATGAGTAGGAAAATTAACTATGGATATTTTAATAAGTTCAATAATCATAAAGAATATCAATAACCATATTGAAATGACATAATAAAAAATTAAGAACATCTAAAACATAAAATTTTGGCATCATGAAAAGATATATAATAACATCAAGGAATCCATCCCAGACATATAATTCTTTCTATTCCTCATTACAAGATGTCTATATAAATGGGTATGGCCTCATCAAGAAACCATTTGTAATTTGTCTCATGAGATCCAATGATGCATCGTGGAAATATAGAGCCACTCCCCTCACATAATATGTATAATTAATTGATCATATGAAAGTGTTAAAACAAAATTCACATAAACATTTGTATTGAATATAAAACTAACATACCAAATGTTAGTACATATTCCAATAAATAAAAAAATGATAAACCATTCTCCGAAAAATGGTGAAAGGATATAAACTTTTACATCCTCAATTAAACATACCATAAATCCTAAAGGAAAAGAATAAGGATGAAATTAATAAAACTTATAACTAGTGTAT
The DNA here is from genome assembly GCA_963277665.1 of Viscum album. Lineage (NCBI taxonomy): Eukaryota > Viridiplantae > Streptophyta > Magnoliopsida > Santalales > Viscaceae > Viscum > Viscum album. The sequence goes on along the minus strand of OY728140.1, from coordinate 2,003,875,813 downwards.
CATAATTACATTAAACGGTTGATTAATTTATGAATTTAACTACTATAAAAATATCTATAAAATCTTTCTTGAGAGAAATATCCATTTCATTTTTAAAATAACCATATAAAACTAAATTTTGTAGAAAATTTTAAATATATATATTTGAAAATAACATATCAAAAATATAGAGGATGGATTAAAATATTTATTGTTCATGACTAATGAAAATTCAATTCATTCCATATACAATAAAAAAAATATTCCCTTATCATTTTTGATAAAATTATTACTGAAATAGTTTTTAAATTAAGAAAAAATTATTTTCAAAAAATGTTTTTAAATATTAAAATTCTGTAAAATTTAAAATAATAACTCATTTTTAAATGGAAGAAAAAAATTTATGAAACTATTTTTTAGAAAATATGGTTTTGGATGAAAATACGTTACCAACCGAAGAGATAAATAAAGTCATTATTCATTAAACAGATTTTATCATATATTTTATGTACCAGAGAGTTGATAAATTTGTACTATAATATTAAAATATAATAAATAAACTATTTAGAATGAAATTCATGAGTCTATTTAGGGATGGAATATAATATTTCATTATTGGAGGCATACTCATGAGCAATCAAGATAATTGATGATATTGTAACATAATACCCTTACCACTTTCATAAAATTGAATCGTAAGACTCCTAAAAGATATGTCCTAAAATGGATATGTAAATAAAAATATTTTTACATATAATAGTCATAAAATATATTTTTCAACAAAAAATTATTCCTATAAAATAAATAGGTTGTGAATATAAAATATGTCTCACAGAATTAAAAAGCGGGATGATAATCCCATACCTCAAATTTCTATTAGGTTTACATGATTTAACATCCAATATATTGGTTTTAAAAATTTTATTATCTTATTAAGGAACCATATTAATATCTATAATGTTATTCATGATCATTTGATAAATTTAATCACATATTCGTTATGATTTTTCATCATTTTTATTATTTTAAGTGTTAATTGCCTTATCTTATTATTCGTGTTTTTTCATGAATGTTCTGATTATTGTGAATACTATATATATTTATCATCTCCTTTATAATAATAATCACATAATCATCATATTTTTACATCAATTTTACTTTTTAAACCAATCATTAATTATGGATAGGAAAAATTAAGTATGATATGATCATGGAGATGGTAGGTCGTACGTACACATCAGTAACATTTCCATTTTCAATGATAATTATGGAAAGGATGTAATATAAAAGGAACTATAGCATAAAATGAAGTAGGAAGATTATAAGGTTTTATATTAGGGATTTTTCAGTAATTTAGTAGTAATAACTATTCATCTATTTGGGCTTTTAGGCCACTAGTTTGGTCCTCCATTCAATCAAGGCCTTTAGCGCACCCAAGGACTTCGGGCCAGTATAGCATTCGCGTAACCTCAAGGACTTTAGGACACCTCAAGGACTTCAGGACACCTCAAGTCCTTCAAAATAACTCATGGCCTTTTAAAAACGTGAAATTATTCTTAAATGGACTACTAGGACTCTACATGGAGGAGGCTCTAGATTAGAATCTAGAGCATGAACATTCACCATAACAGAGAAGTTGGATTTGGATGAAAGAGAGGGTATGAAAATTTCTATTGGGAGTAGGATGTGCATGCATGGAAATCCTAGACAAATATCAATGAAATTTTAGAGAGCTAAAATCATCCCAATGGTGTTGTGGGGTAGATGTTTCAAGTAGTTATAGTCTGTATGAATTCCTTTAAGACCAATGAGTCATGTTATGTCTTGAAACCTATAGGCCATGTAAGTATTCCCCTTTATCCCTTAAATGGGAGATTATCTAAACAAATTAAATTTTTAAGGAATTATATCCATTTGGGATACCATATTAATTAATTAAATAAACTTATATATATCATCCATGTGGATTGGTTATGAAAAGAGAGTCACGTCACTTTGTGAAAGAGGTTGTCCACACACATATGAAAATTCTATCTTATTTTAGTTAGTGAAACATGAAAAAGAATATTATATTTTAAGAATGATAAAAATGTAATTAATATAATAATAATTTAATTTATATATTCTTTATTTATTTAATTTATCAATATTTCATTCCATGTAAATGTTTAGTGAAAGAAGAATCAAATCGCTTCACGAGGTGGTAGTCCGTCGTACACATGAGTGACAATATCATATCACCGACTGAATGGATTGTAAAAATATATATATTATATATAAATTAATAAGAATAATTAAATCATAAATATCATTCCAATACTTTATAGCAGTCATCATACCCATACTTGAAAGGTGTTAATGTAAAAAAAAGAATGACATCGGTTCATTAGGAGGTTGTATTCAATTCACATAAATGATGATTTTGTAACACATTTTTATGGATAATTAGGTGGTTTATAAATTAAAAACATATTATTACATTTAATATTATGATTTTATAATTTCATAATGTTTTAATTATAATTTAAGGTGGTAGATGATGAAAAAGACTCTCTTTTATGAATGATACATCTTTTTTTAGTATTATCATTAGGATTACAGAACATTCATTTGAGGTTATCTGTATTCCTAGTCTAAGGATTATATGATGGGTGGAATTAATTTTGGGAAGTTTTTTTGATGTGACTAGCTAATCCAATGACATTTTAAGGTGGGAATACGAGAGGATAATGGGTGGCTTTTTATAAGTTATGTTAGTTTCACAGTTGTAGGTTTTTGAAATGATTAAATCATATTAATGTTTTTACCAATAAAATAGATTAAAAAATAATAAAAAAACATAACCTAGAATATATAAGGGTTAAATATTATGATAAAGTGTTTATTTAAAATCTTGTCCAATTTTAAACCTTTTCTTCTTTGTTTAACATCATAGTAAATCGATTTTTACTTTAACAACATTAATTAATTTATTATGCTTTCACTTTTAATGTTGGTAAAACATTAGGTATACATTATGTGAGAAAAGAATTATTATGATTAAAACATTTAATTATATTTTCCAAATTCAATTCATTGATGTGGAAAATTTTATTTTAAAATTATTCCAGCAAATGTGGCGAGATAACAATTTTTCAAAGAGAACATGTTCAAAATTTCACAAAGCTTTAATATATAAATTCAAAATTCAAATGATTAAAATTACCTAAATGGGATGAAATTATATATAATTTACATAACTTTACATTATTAATAATTTAAAATATAATTTAAGATTATAAAAATTTTAAATGGAAATTCAATTTTCAATTAGAATTCTGTATATTTCAATATTCAATGAAAAATGAAACAATTCATAAAAATACCAAAAATTAACCAAAATATAACTGTGATATTATAATTTCCAAAATGATGTTTCTATTTTTAAATAAATATTTTTAATGTTGGGAATGTTAATCTTTAATTATGTGCTCAATGTTTGAGTGTAACACCATTTAGAAAAAAAATATAGTTTTTTAGAAAATATTACATTTTTTATTTATTCATATTTTATTTAAAATCAATAGAAGATTAATAAATATCTGTAATATATATTTTTATAATTTATTTGATCATATTCATACCATCAGTTCCAATGGATTGGAGGTATAGTAATTAAAAATATCAATATAGTGTTATTGTTCGGTGAAACTAGGTCTTGTGTGTACCATGAGTTATTGATGAAAGTAATTGTTGCATGTAAGAGAAGATAACATGATATTGCGTGTAATGAATTATATTGAATATATTAAATTTATTTCAGAATAAATTTATCTCAAATTATAGTATTGTTATAATTTCTTTAATACTATGTATTTCATGTCATTTACGCTATCAAAGACGATGTTTTTATTTTAAAATTTTGATGTGTTGCATTCTCCCCAATATAAATGAATTTCAGCATAACAATTTAAGAATTATCTTTGTAATTAAGGGATTAAAATTTGGATATACCATTATAGATAGTCTCACATCAGATATTGATTAAAAAAACTCTTAATCAGACACAAAGTGATGTAAAAAAGGTCATGTGGATAACATATAACTATGTTTCTATGCAGAGGAAAATTTGTTGCAAGTTAAGATATGGAAACAGAACAAAAAATATATATAATTATAATGGTTGATCGAGGTTTTTGATAACAAGATTTTGAATTATCAGTGGAATGTTGAGGAATCAAAACTATAAATCTATAATTGTATCAAATATATTCTGATTTGTTAAATATGATTATAATATGATACCATTTTTTTCAATATCTTTTTCCAAAAGATTAAGAATTCATTTTATGTCTAAGAATATGGAGAAATTTACTTACATGATATGAACCAACTTAATAATAACAATTTCAACCTTCTCTTGTTCTTTGATAAATTTTTAATTCATCTCTTACTACATGAAATTAATAGCGATAAACGAATTTCGTATCCCTCAAGATCTAAAATTAGTTTTTCATAAATCATATGACTCATAATAGGAAGATATGTCATTCCATAGATCTCTAGTTATTATTATAAAAAATAGTTATAATAGGCTATATAATACATATAATACTTTATATGTTGAATTATTACATTAATATTTAACACCTGATCAATATCTCCACTTAAGCCATTTCACAAATGTTAAACCTTATTTCCCTTCCAAGTGATTATGATTCGAAAATTTATAAATAAGGTTACTAAATTATAATTTAATTATCCCCAAGGTAATTAGTAATATCTAGTTTATATTATATATAAAATCAGCCTCTTATTACAACATAATTAATGAAACAATTGTGTACAATAATCATACATTTCATAATTCTTATTACTAGGATAAAAAATTTTAATTAATCAGATCATAAAAAATCGTGAATAAAAATATAAGAACCTTAATGATTACACTATATATATGTTAATAGAATATGGTTGACCTTGATCTCTTAGTTTATTTTTGGGTATATTACCTTGAAATTTGGATAATTCATTTGTGTTGTTCTCGACATTCTTATAGTTGAAGCGGTGAAAATTGTAGAAAAATCATTCCATTTAAATCACAAGCATGGTAGACTTTTTATACACACTTCAATAAGTCTCCTTTTTCATATTAATCATGTACCAAGGTGTTTCTTTGATCATGTTCACATGTTTAAAAACCTCTCTTTCCCTTCTTACCTTTTCCATATTTTCTTATATCAACTTCTTCTTCTCTTTCGTCCCATCGAAGTCATATGATAAGGAAAATTATTTTTATATCTTGATAAAACTTGATAATATGCCCCCATATAATCATAATGTCAGGGAGACAAGAGACATAAAAGGATTGGATTAATCTCATTAATGAAATAGTCAATCATGCTCTATGGTTTTTGCATGTAGTACACAATATGCCTTTCTAAACATGTAAATTTAACTTCATAAGTAGAAACATTTTCCACATCTTTTCATCTTATTCTCAAGAAATGTATTTCCATATCCTCTAATTTTTCAAAAGGAATATATTTTAGAATTTAAATTTCTATGAAATCCTTTCACTCTATGGTTTCTTTATTATCCACATCCTTAGGGGTTAGAAATAGTGAGAACTATTTATTTTCATCTCCCAATAGGTAATAAACCTTACTGAAAACATTATACCTTTCACTACATCATAGATCATGAAATATCTTATCAGAGTAACTTATCAATTCTAAAATTAAAATTAATTTGTATTACCCTAAAATGATGGAGGTTACTGATTAATTAATTTATATATCATTGCCACACCATATGGTCGATAAATATAATTCTCCATATGGGAAATGTTTTTACTCATAACTCGAGTCAGCATCCCAATATGGTTATATTTTGATCAGTTACAATTTCAACTCTAGCTAAATTTTTATTATCTATCCTAGGAGGTAAATCCCAATATAAATTATGTTAATTGATACAGTTATCATTTATTCATTTAGAAACCATTTCTATAAAATGGAATACACTATATCAGATAATAAAATAATTAAACATAATGTATAATCCCAAAACTTTTTAAAAAATAGCTAAAAATTGAAACATTCATACATTTATATTCACATAATAATAAACATGGTTACATTGGGGATATGTAAATTTATAATCCATCATGATATTTTTTATAATAATTTTAATTCTCCTAATAATATCTCCATGATTTGTAAAACTAGGTACACAGTAAGGCTTACTATCATGCACTATGTTATGATTATGTCAAGACCAACGCATGATTTTCATATTTATTACTCATAAGTACCTCTGTTTAATAACCACATCCACATGTAGTATCTATAAAACGATATATTACTAAGTAAAACCACATAATACATACATTACCAAAAGATTAAGACGTTATTATACATGTATCCTCACAGTCTATCATAATTTTATGTTCTATAATGTATGTTTTCTTAAATTTAAGTCCCACGGATTATACTACACTTTCTCATCCAAGGACTACAATGAAACTTACCCCATTATCCTAGATCTAGTCTCTTCTTTATTAAATTCGCATAAGATGCATGGAATTCGATCCCATATGATTGAATAATTTAGTAGTCTTGGAAAACATGGTACACAATTTAATAAAATTTACATTTGGAAACATAAAATAAAAAAAATAATTTTCATGATAATTCCATTATTCATATTAACCTAACCCTGCATAAAAATTAAAAAATAAATCCTATTATCATTGTAAAAATATAAAAACAAAGTGGTGATCTCTCAAAATTTGTAAGGGTATGTTTATAGTAGAATCTATGAATAAATAAGTTATAATTTATATATATAATTAAATAACTCAAACACATTCAATTTAATCAGTAACATGGTCATAATATGGAAGTGGTATATTTTTATCAAATAATTTCATATCAATAGTCACATGAGAATGAAACATAACCATTGATATTCTAACTAGTTGAATAATCAAAAAGAACATCGATAACTGAATTCATAATGATGGAATTCATAATGATGGGAATCAAAAAATAAATTCATGGCCCATACCAAGAAATCTAATATCATCAATTATTTATGCTAATACATCAAAACCCATTGAGTCCTTATGATAAGACAATATATAAATTGGTGAGGCCTCATCCCAAACTAAAAAATAGTTTTTCTCATTAGACTTAATAATGAGTGGAGGGGATTCAAAATCCCTATATTTCACATAGAAATTATAATTAATTTCACACATTAATGGGGTGAAACATATTCACATAAATATTTATATTGAAAATATATTCCATAACAAATGTCGTTAAATTACTTAAAAAGTAATCATAATCAGAAACCAATATGAGTAAAATGGAGAATGGTGATAAAATTTCTCATACACAATTAAACAAATAATAAATCAACCATAACAATAATAATAATTATATGAATAAAACATATCCTCATTAGATCGTAATTCCATTAATGTTTTGATGTTTTTTATCACTAGAAATACCACAAAATTAATATAAAAATATTCGTTAGGAAAAAATCATTTTCATTTTGAAAATCACCTTTAAAAAAAATTCACAAAAAAAATTAAAACACTATATTATGAAAAACAATATAACATATAAAGGAATACATAAAAAATTAAGTGTTCATGATGAAATAAAATTATGTTTATCAATACACAATAAAACAAATAATCCATTCACATTTCTGATAAAATCCAAGTGGGAATTGTTTTGTAAAATGACATCATGGTTAGTTTAAATAGAGGAATAGAGAGTAAAAGTTTATTAAATATGTGATTTTAAAATTTATAAAAAATATTTATGAAAACATTTTTTCTAGTCGTGGTTTTATAAAAAGTAGATTTCTGACTGAAGAGATAAATAAATTCAAATTTCCTTGAAAAAAATTATTAATTATTTTATGTACCATAGAGTGAATAAATAGTTAATATTTTATTTAAATACAGAAATAATAATAGGAGAATAAAAATATAGTATTTCATGTGGGATGGATCATAATAATTCATTATTCAGAACATAATCATGTGAAATCTTGATATATGATTAGATTGTAACATAAAACACATACGAAATTTATAACATTTAATCGAGATAATCCTGAATTTTATATACTAAAATAGATATGTAACTACCAATAAATTTAATTATAATAATTATAAAATACATTCATGGGAAATATATGCACCATATAAAATAAATCGGTTGTGAATGTGACATTTGTCTCATAGAAATAAAATGTGAGACTGAAATCCCTCATAGCATGCCTTTTTTATTGAACATGATTTAACCTCATAAATATTTGGTTTATAATTATTATTATCTTCTTGAAGAACCATGTTAATATATATAATATCATATTTAATCATTTTATAAAAGTTTATCTCTCATTCATTATTAATAATTTATTATTTTCGTTATCCTTGTGTTAATTTCCTTGATTTATCATTTTTCCTTCATCATGAATGTTATGTTTTTTTATGAATATTATAGAGATTCCTAATCTCTGAAATAATTATCATGAAATAATTATCATATTTATATGTAAATTATAATTTTAAAAACATTCATTAAATGTGGTTACGAAAAATGTGTTGAAATACTAGGTGACCTAAACCCAACTTTTCAGTGATTTTTATTTCTATATCATGTATAAAGTTAGATATATATGATGTCATATTACTGTTATAGTGTTCACTTTTTGTCATCCTCTGTTGAAATAGTAATTTCCAAAGATTACAAGTTGTATTGAAAGGTTATAGAAGTTCCCATGAAATAATTACAACCTATAGATACTATGAAATTAATCTCAAATATATGTTCCATGTTCTAGATACATCTTACTGATCAGAAACAGTAGATGTTTGACTACCAAGTAATAGGGGCTCATAACCATTGATACTTCTTCTCATGATGTTCTCACATGGTGATCTCTAGTTGTGAGATAATGAGGACATACCTGCTAGTAGGAACACCACATGTTTTAGGTGTCATTGGATGTTCATATCTATGATCATGTGTAATGGAATCCTAATATGATATCATTTCCACCGTAATTCAATTGATCGTGTAATTTGAAGCATGAGGAAAACCATGATGTTGAAATTGTGGCGAGTATGATTGTGTTGGGTGCATCATCGATGGAATGATATTTGTTCAATGATCAAGAAATGATTTGTGGCATATAAGTTATGGAAGTAATATATCTCATACCATATTGATAAAGATAGTAGTACATTCATAATACCATGGACACAGATGTCGAGGGCTTGTCTGTCCAGTTAGATTATGAAATAATAAAGGAATAAAAGGGTGATGACACGTTAGTGAATCCTGCTTTATGAGATATTAATGAAAGTGAGGTTATATTACACAGTACATTTTCATAGGTTAGATGTCGCTATTGTGACATTTCCAATCTCTTCAGGTGCCATGATGGGTTGCTAGATCCTACTCTTTTCTAGTGAATACTATTCACTATTTTCGGAATAATGGCCTATAGGGTCACACATGACAGGGTATTCAAGAATCTACCATATTCAGTCGAATATGTTATTTAGACATGGTGGGCCCTTCCATTGGGGTCTATTATTATACAAGGATAAACGATCCCCTAGGATTATATAAATTCTTATTATTCAAGTTAAGAATAATGTGTATTGATTTTATTTATTAAATTTATTTTTCAGTTTTATGTAAATACATTAAAAATATTATTTGAATGGATATTAAAATATTCAGTGTTCATTAATATTTGTGGGAGTAAGAGATGATTTAATGGCTTAATTATTATCATGTAATGTATTTAATATATTACAAGAAAGTAAATATAAAATTGAATAATTATGAATCATTATAGTCGTTGAAATATTATTTATATAGTGTGATTAATTGTTTGAGTTCCATTCCAATATTTCCAGGTAATTTCATTTCACTCCATAAATAGAAGTGGAGAGCAGTTTCCTAGGTTCTATTCACTCCCCCTCTCTCTCTCCTCCTATATCTCCCACATCTTAGAGAGAGGGGCTCTGGATCCAAGGTGATTATTGAGAGATTTCTCTCAAACATCGCAAGAGAAGAATTGTGGTGGTCATCATATAATTGAAAGAGTTATCATATCTCTCCATTAAAACCATGATTAATTGATCGGCGCTCCCACGGATTTCTTTAAGAACATGTGGATGATCTAGATTAATTAGGCTTTGGATTTGTCAAGCAGTGATCTCTAACGATGAACAGACGTGGTGCACGACTTCATATCTAAACCATGTATTTTACTGTTTGGTTTTGTGCTTAAAACTATTTACGAATGGTCCTCATCATAAACCATAATACTATTCACCGAAGTCGACAAGTTCATTTTGAATGTTGGTGAAAATTTAAAAATACCACCTGTTTGGGGATTCTGCTGCATGCTAGAATCCATCATTTTGTATCCTAGGGAGTGCATGAAAAAATTATTCCAAAATATTTAAGTTTACATTAAGCTATGAAGAGGGTATTGTTACGGTCTCAACGTTGTAGACCTCACCTTAATCGGAAATCGGATGACCATTCTGCAGTCATATGAAGTTTTATGTTAGGATTTAAAACTGGTAGATTAACGAGGCTCTAGATTTTTGAACAAGTTCTTTATTATGTAAATATGCATGCACCAAAATAGTAATTTCTACTGAGGATTGTTAATTATTAGTGTTATAATAATTGTTTTATAACCATAATTATTTTATTATAATAATAATTTTATTATTATAAAATTTTATTATAATAATAATATTATTATTATAATATTATTATTATTTTTCTAAATCCTATATAGTCTTAGGAGAAACAAAAAATAGGGGGAAAGACCTGCAAGGCAAGTCTGAAAAAAAGGGGGTGTTGGGGTGGATTTTCAAAAAGAAAAAAACAAGGACTAAAAAATGGAGGGGACAACACCTCTAGGATAGAGAAAACAAATATGGGAGAAACCCTATAGGTCTTCCCCTTCCATAGTGCATCCACCAACAGTGGCGCCCTGCACCGCCTCCTATAGTAGGCACCACCACCGCCACCATCACATCCAGTGACCTCGGTGCCCCGAACTCGGCTGCCTCCCTCCCTGATCCACCCTGCAGCACATTGTCCCTCCAGCCTCCACACCATTGTGCACTAGTTGGCCTCTATTATACCAGCTTCCCTCCACTAGCCAGTGAGAGCGCCCCCAGCAGAACGCTTCATCTTTCGCCATGAATCCCTATACCAGCGACCTACAACATTATGTATTGTCTCCTTAGACACTCTAACGGGCGTCTGAACCCCCTGAATCATCTTCCATGAATCAAGCATGCACGTTGACTGCCGTCCAGACAGACCCCATGCCTACCCTCCACTATAGAACCTCAAACTATCGGGCAAGCCTCTTCCCTCCGCCTGGTAGCATGTGACCCCACTAGACCAACTTCCTTGCTCATTCAAACAGAAGAGCAAATCCCTGGTCACGGGTATCCCTACCGGGATGCCTCCCTCCACTAGCGCACCACCCAAGCTAGGAACTCATTCGGCGAGGTAGTCCCTTGGCATTCAGCACAGGCCATATCGGCCCTAATATTGGAATATGTGGAACTGCCTAATCTAGAATGTGCTTGGGTGGACCTACCCACCCCAAGTCTCCCCTTCACGATGTTGGCATGACCAGTGATTGGCCTATGCAGATCCGAAATGACCTAAAAATGCCGACCCACTAGTTTTAAGGCTCAGTTGTTTTCAATTTAATCAAAAGTTAATTAAATTAATTAATTTAATTATACTTGATAATTAAATTAATTAAATATAATAATATCTATGGCGTAATGAATTTAATTTGGAGTTTAATTAAATTAATTAATAAAATTAATTTTTAGTTTTGAAACTAAATTATTTAAACGAGAAATGACGAAGTTAAAATATTAAATTACAAATTAGAGTGATGTTTTTAATTCCAATAAGTTCCATTGAATTTATTTAATGAAATTTTAATTTTAATTTTTCATTTAGTTTATATGCATAAGTTAATGTGTATGTTGATCATGATTCGGAGACCGACTCAATAATGTCTGGTTCTTGACTATTTATTTATATAATTATTGCCTGGTATTGTAATAATTAACTTAATTAATTTAAAAGGTGACATGTGTATAATTTCTAAGTCATTATATGTATAAGGTTATGTTCCCACATTCTCAATGTTGTATTTTTATACCCTGAGACCCCCTCACCTTCGTGTGAGTACAACTGTATAATGACGAGTTGAGATGTGGAGTAATTCGTGATGGGTGATGGTGACACACTAGATAAGAGATATAATTCATTAGAGGGGAATACTCTACACTACGAGTTGTAGGCAATGCGACACAAGGTATTACCCCTAGTATCTTGGTTGGTATATTGTTCACTCAATAGATAAACCCTTAGTACTGCCTCATGATCATTTCATCATTTTATTTTTTCATGGTTTATTGTTTTGTGAATGTGTAGTTAATGATCGATCAAATAGAATAATAATAAACAAGCATGCAAGATAAAATGAACATGTGACACGATGATGTTTTCTATTTCTTGCATGGTCAATTGTGAGTGAGATCACATAGTACATGCTTATAAAAATAGAAAAATGATTTCTTTTCTCACATTTAAAATAATTAGACCTTTAAAGATATATTAAGACTTTACTACCTTCCATCAATCAAATTTGGACAAAACTGGTTGTTTGAGGTGTCAGACATTCCATAGCTGAGGGTTCATCTTACTACTGGGGAGTCCTTATAAGAGTGATGGGTCAGCACACCAAAAGTTCAAGTGAGGATTATCCATATCTAAATTTCAATCATTTTAGAGGCAAGTGTTGAGTAAATCAATAATTTATTTTAGAATTTGGGACGTCACTCAATAGATCAATGAACTGCATGTTAAATTAGTCGGCTATACAAAATCCCACCTTGAACCCTCCAAGTAGTGGCGTAGCCATATCCTATAGACTTTGAGGGTTAGTTCAGGGATAATTTCCACTAGATTAACCAAGTGATAGATTATTCCTATTCTAGAACATAGGGCTCTTAGAATCCGATAAAATTGTGGGAGATATTAAATTAATTAATTAATTAATTAAAATTTATTAACTGGTAATCATGATAAAAGAACTACTCTACTAAAATTCATTTTTGTAGAAAAATGGAAATTTATACCAAAAGTTTAAAAAACTATAATATTATAATGAAAAATGTAAATTTTCACACTGTCTTGATTATCCAATAATAATACGGGCACTTGTGCATTGTATTATGATATAGGAAACTAAAAGTTCCAGTATCCCAAACTCTATTAAACTACCTCAAGAAGTGAAGTTAAAATTTCTTATAGGGTACTAATGTACAAATGATATGATAGTTATATCATTATTCTTTCATCAACTTTCGGTGTTAGTTGTGGTTGCTACACCAGAACATGGATGGTATAAAATGATGTCTCATATCTGAGAAATTTTCAACGAGAAAGAAAAGTAATAATATGAATAAGGGGATCGTTACACTGGAATGTGTAAATTGAAATATGGATCATGATATTTAAATAGATTCCTTCCTCATATCATTTTCACCACTTTACTGATGTTTCATTTAATGTTATAAAATGAATAGGTATTGATTAAACACTTCATTACCTATTGAGGTATGGTTCTCCATGTGAATAATATTTCAAAGTCAATTTTATCATTAATTCTTATGGTGAATAAATTGAATGGAATGATGAAAAATACAAAAGTAAAGTTATTTCAATGGCACATTCGCAATGTACTTTAAGTGATGAGGCATTAACAACGGTTATTTTCAACGCATATTATAAAATATAACAATGGAAGTTTAAATGAAATTAATTTAATTAATGAAAAAAGTTAAAACTTATTCTTAAAAAATATTCATCAAATATAATGTTTCAGTTTTACTTCATTGGTATTATATACTATATTCTGGTGACATATGTATTCTAATACGGTAACCATGAACCTATAGAAACATTACTGGTTGTTAGGTGTATTCTCCAAGTGGATGCAAAAGGGTGATTCCTAGCCTAGTGGGGAGAAGTACATGATTTTGTAATTTCCAAGTGAAAGATTCATGTTGATCTATTATTTAGTATAACAAAAAATTATAATCTCATGTTTCATTCAACACAAAAAGACAATATTCTAGGTTTTATAATGAATGGTGTTTTGGGTATTTAATCCTCAATCACTGGTTCAGTAATACATGAATCGTAGGCAACATATGGTGAATATAAATGTAATACTTATACCCAGTTGTGATAATATAATTCATTGAGAAGTAATAATTAAGGTGCACATCATGAATATACCAAGTATGGTATTTAGGCTCATCACAGCTAAATAATTTTGGTATTATCAATATCCTTAGTTTGGAAAAGGGAACCTTTAAAAATAAATGCATTTCACAAAGCTTATGGAAATATTCCAACAAGTGAGTGTGAACTATTCCAAGGGTAAAATAGAGGTAAAAATATACCTCATATAATTCCATTAGTTTATAAAGGAATAATGAAGTGATGTATATGCATGGTTAGATTATATGATTTTCATTGGGTCGGTAATGAATATATTAACCAAATAATTCATCGGTCATAATAATGTAGCATGTAGTAATTCCTAAATTCATAGTACCATTTCCACATCAGAGAATTGTTTATAATGAGGAGTTTAAATAATGAAGTCTTACATGTCTACATTGAGAAAAAAAATATACCATGGTGCATTCCTAAATGCGCATTTTATACATCAGAGTATTTATGTAAGTATTATCAATGTTGGAACTTGCAGAAGCATCCGTTATATTTCATGACGTGCTTCACAAATAATGGAATAATCCCATAATCATATGCCTCTAAAATGAAAAATTGATAGCGTAGGAGTCAAATTATAATGATAAATCCATTATTTTATATGGACATGATTTTTTATGAAAATAGTTTTTTAGGACATAAACAAACTTCCATTAATAATAAACACATTGTACATCTATTATAATCATCCTAATAGTTGTGTAAGATGTTACCTAAATCACTAAGTTATAAAATTAGGTAGTCATGTAAAATATTGGACTTATATATAAGGGGGAACATCTCTATTAGAGATAGTGGAATCTATATTGACTTGTGATTAGTCAATGCACAAGATGAAAAAATAGTTGGAATAGGAACTAGTTCCACAAGACCACGTGGAACAGATTATTGTCCAAAGACATATACAACATAGGAAGGATAAAACCATGGTGATGGTTTTTATATTCACTGCATTCAATGATATATTATTCAATATGAATAATATTTCCTACAATTAAGCAGATTATGACAATTACCTAGTATTGATAAGACCAACTAAAAATTCAATTAATGGATTCATTGTATCAAATTGAGATGGCGGTTACTATTTTGAATAATCTAGTGTGTATTCAAATGAGTTGATACATGGATGGTACAAGTGTAGTAGAAATAAGGCTTGATTGGTTTTACCAAGTTTTTATGCCTAAATATGATAGAATGTTAGTTATCATTGATAATATCTATGATCATTATATTTAGAATTTGGTGTGAGGTCTACCAATTGTGGATGGTATCTATACGATGCAACTAGAAAGGGATGGTTATGTAACAAAATGCTAATATAGGTTGCAAGTTACTAAAATCATGTTTAGGATTAAATTTATCAACAATTTCATAGAGTATTCATTTGGAATAAATATTTTTCATCTGTCTACCAAAGGTTAGTGGTAGGGCCAAGGTCTTTCCATGAAAAGTATGGTCGACACTATATAGAAAATAGGAATTGGTCTTACACTTAGTTATGAAAAAGATGAAATTGATTCTACAGTGATTGACATAAAGTAACAACCAATGTTCTAGGGAATAAGATCTTATGAGGTGGATCTATATGTTTCTTGGACCAGGTCAATAGTACATATAATGTCATAGTATTGAAAAATAAATGTTGGAATAATTTAAGAGATGAATTGTTTCTTATGTCACAATTCATAATCTCTTCAAGTTGACATGCTCGAGACATAAGAAGACATAAACATGATAATTTTAATCCATAAATAGAAGAAATGTATCAATGACGTATACCATGATATGTACGAGAACAGATATTTGCAGTATATATTTTATCATAGAAAAATATCAGTGATATCTCAGAGCACTACATAGTAAGAAGTCAGAACTATCTAATTGTACATCGATAAGTACAACAGATATGTACCTGGTATGTGGATAAATAAGGATGCTAGTTTTTAAGGGGACACAATCTAGTATTCCTTAGATCCATGTGATCTAATATCCCAGTTAGGCTATAGAGATTAATGATAGAAGCTCATAATAGTAGGCGGTAGTCATACCTTCAAAGACCATGTATATTGTAGCTTATAAGGAATCTAAGAAGCACATAAAAATAATTATTTGTCACAGTTCTTGGAATCACACCTAGTAAGAAAAGTATTATCATAATGTAAATTATTATATTATTCCTAGCTAATATGTCATGTTATAATAATATACAAGAGGGATATACTCTGGATACCATCTCTTGAGAAGTTTTACTCAATGATAAAATTCCATAATAGCAGAATAGCCACACGGATGAACCATGGCTACCTAGTAGCTAAAGTCGTTACTCAATAGAAATGTGATGTTTTTCATGTGAGTAGCTAGTATGTTTTTTTAGAATCTAGTATATAATCCAAGTGGAAGTGTTGATATAATGGGTTACCTAGACAAAACTATTCTGTACTTTTTATTAACAATTCGTGTATACATTTAGCTATAAATGATGTCATCTTACCATTATAGTGTAGACTTTTCGGCATCCACTATTGAAATGGTAATTCCCAAGGATTAACTATCATATCGAATGGTTGGAGCAGATCCTATCGTATAATGAGAATCTCTAAATACTATGAAATTAATCTTAAATATATTTTCTATGGTCTAGATACATATTACTGATCTGAAACAATATATCTATGACTACTAGGTGATGGGGGATCATAAGCATTGAGACTTTTTATCATGAAGTTTTCTCTTAGTGATCTCTAGTTGTGAGATCATGAGGAAAAATCCGCCAAAAGTAACACCAAATCCTTCGGGTGTCATGGGATGTTCCTCTCTACAATCATGTGTAATGGTCTCCTGACGTGAGATCATTTTCAGTGTATATCATTTTTTCATGTACTTTGATGTAAGATGAAGACCATGATGTTGAAATTGTGGCGAGGTAGTTTTTTTTGGGTGTGTCATTGATGGCATGACATTGGTTGAATGATTAAGAAAGGATTTGTTGCTTCCAGGTTATGAATGTTGTATATATCAGGTCATGTTGATAAGGATGGTAGTAACTGAAAAAGACCATGTCCATGTCAGTCGAGGGTATTTCCATCCATTTAGATCAACAAATAATAATTCACGAAAAATGGCGATGACATGTGAATACATCTTTTTTTATGATATATTAATGGAAAAGAGATTATATTACACACTATAAGTTTATAGGTTGGTTGTCACTACTGTGACATTCCTTATCTATTTAGGGGTCATGATAGGTTTCTTGATTCTTCTCTTTCTTTGTGAATACTATTTAATACTATCGATATAAAGTCCTAGAGGGTCACACACAATAGAGTATTCTAGAATCTTCCCTATTCAGTTGAATAGGAGATATGGACATGGTGGGCACCACCACTGGGTTCTGGGATTTTTCCAAGGATAAAAGCTTAACATGGAATAAATAAATTTATATTATTCAAGTTATGAATAATCAAAATTGAATTTATTTATTAAATTTATTTAACTGTTTTAAGTAAATACATGAAAAATATTATTCAATTAGATATTAAAATATTCAAGGTTCATTGATATTTGTGTGAGTAATAGCAAAGTTAATAGCATTATTATTATCACATAATATATTTAATATATTTCAGTAATTTTATAATAATAATATATAATATTTATGACTCGTTATATTAGTTGAAATATTACATATATAGTGTGATTTATTGGTCGGGTCGGTCTGGCATTTCTTGGTAATTTCATTTCACTCTATAAATAGAGGAGAATATGAGTTTCACATGTACTATTCCCTTAATATCTATCTCATTATCTTTCTCCCACATCCTAGAGAAATAGGCTCTGGATCCTAGGAGCTCAAATGGAGCTCTCTCTCAAGCATCACAAGTGAAACGATGCAGTGATCATCGGAGTGTCGAATGAGACGTCATATCTCTGCACTAGCACCCAGATTACGGTGGTCGATGCACCCAAAAATTTCAAGAAGCGTGTGTGGATGATCTAGTGGAATTAGACTTTGTATTCTTCACGAAGTGATCACCAATGATGAGTAGACGTCGTTCATGGCTTTGGATCCAAACTAGGTATTTTACAATTTTTTTCTGCTTAAAACTCTTTACGTGTGGTCCTTGGCATAAATCGGGTTGTTATTCATAGATGTTGACAAGATTAAATCAATTTTTGGTGATTTTTTTTAAAATCCCACATAATTGGTTCTTCCTCTACTTGATAGGTTCCTTCAAAATGTATGAAATTACAATCATAGATATGGTAGGGAATACACACATGTGAGTAAAGATTTCATTATTCAATAGTCATTAATAAAAGGATTAATTTTATATATTATATTTACAGAATGGTAAAAATATCATATATACAAAATTATTTCATTGAATAAACCTATATATATTATCCATTTGGTTTGGTGATGAAAATAGGGTCACATATCTTCCTGAAGGTGGTATTCCACATATACATGAATGATGTTTTCAAATTTAGGTGAGTGAAAATGAAAGAATAAATAATATATTTTAAAAATGATAATTATTTCCTTAATTTCATTATAAATTTTATGTATATAAAATAAATTGGTTAAAATTTACATCATTACATTCCTTGTTAAGAATTAATGAATGATTAACCACAACACTTTGTGAGGAGGTAGTCCATTATACACCTGATTGACATTATGATATCCCCTAAAGAATGGAAATCGTAAAATAAATATATATTAAAATGAATAAATTTTTTTAATTAAATTATAAATATAAAAAATAAAAATTGTATCCATAATCATTACAATAATTGAAAATTGGTAATATAAAAATGAATATCATAATTTTGTGAGGTGGAAGTCCCCTATACACATGAATGATGAAATGATACCCCGTAGGAAGCAAATATAGGTGGTTGTATGTCATTAACTAGGTGAAAAAATTTAATTATGTTTAATATAATGAGATAATTATATAATAATTGTTTAATAATAATTTAATGATGTAGAGTAATGTATAATATAAAAATACTCATTGAAAAACGTTACCCCTTCTTTGGGAATCCTCCTTAGGCTTGGTCCAAAGCCTCGTTATGAGAGATTTCTTCATAAAATATATCATATAGGATGATATTATGGATGTTTGAATGGGATTTGGGAAGTTATTGTCCAATTTATAGAGGTTTTAATGTCTAAATAAGAGTAAGGAATGGGTGGCCATTTATTACAGAGGTTAGTGGCAAACTTGTAATTTTTTGAATATATTCAATCATACCCACGTTTTTATCATGCGACAAGCTTCCAAAATGGAAAATTCTATTAACTATTATTTCTAATGTGGAAATATGTATTGATACCAGGTTTCAGATAATTTTTTTTCTTTTTAACCATTATAATCATAGATTAACCCCACTATAAATCCATTTATACCATAAATACAATAATTTATTTTACTAGTTTTAATAATAATTTTGTTCAAAAACTTTCCTTTTTAGAAAATATAAATTAATATTATTCTAAGAATGTAATTAATTTTTTTAAAATCATTTAAAATAAATTTTTAACCTTAATTTAAAATTATTCCTACAAGCATGATGAGAAAGGGGGTTTTTGATGAACAATTGATCAAAATTACACAATTTTTCAATATCAAAATTAAATATAAAAATATTTCTAAAGACCAAAATTGGATGAAGTGATATAAAATTTATCTAATTTTACATTATAAATAATAAAAAATGTATTTTAACCATATAAACAATATAATAAAAAATATATTTTTCAATTAAAATTCAAAACTTTTCATTATTCAATGAAAAATGAATCATTTCAGATTAAACAAAAAATGTCACCCTAATATAATTTTTATGTTTATATTAAAATTTTATTTATTTTAAATAAAATTTATAATTTTGGTCAATATTAATTTTAAATTTTGTCTTCATATAGGGAAGAAAACTACCGTTTAAAAATGCAGTTTCTGAGGAACAATTTCATTTTGTTTTAAATGATTCTTATTTTATTTATGATAAATATATGTATATTAAAATTTGTGTAAACTATGCATGCTAATAAGTTATTTAATTCCATTCATAAACTCCATTCAAATATCTAGGAAATGTATTAAATAATAATCTTTATAAAATATTGTTTGTCAGTAAACCATGGTCTTGCATGTAATGAATGCAATTGAAGAAACTCGTTGTTGTGTGTAACAAAAATAACTCTGTGTTTCATGTCACAGATGATATTAAAGATATTTAGTTTATTTAAAAATAAATATATCATCATGTCTTGGTCTATTATATTTTCTTCTACTTGTGGTTTTTTTATTCAAATACGCTATAGAATACAATGTTCATACTTTAGAATTTTTAATTACCACAAATATTGAAAGAACTGACACTATTTTATTGATCATACTATAGGTTAAAAGTGATTTTTTTTATTGAATCACAAAAAATAATTTATGGATATTCATATATTTTAGTAATATATTAATTGGTAATTTATTTAATCACATCTAAAAGGACAAAATTATTCTTATAAAATTAAAATGCTTTGAGTAAGTACATTTTCCTATATTTTTAGACATTAAAACTATTCCTCAACATTAAAAAAAGATATTGAAAAAAATACAATTACATTCACATCTGATGAATCATAAGTCCTTTTAAATTATCACATATTTATAGATTTGAGGTCCTTAAATTTTTATTTATCATTCAATTTCTTATGATTAATTAACTATATCACTATCCAAATTTACTTACTCTTTTCTTACATTTACAAATATTTACATCCCACTTATGTTCTCCTAGTTAGAAACCAATTTATATGTTATTCTAGATTACATTTGTATTTCCCTTTATCTTTTATCAAGATTGTGTTTTATTAACCCATTTACAAAATGAGTATTTATTCACCATGGTATATCTAAATGTCTACCACTTGATTATTAAGATCAAGATTAAATTGTGATAATGCAATTTATTAGAGGTTGTGATAATGCATCACAATGATATTTTAAAATAAGAAAAAATAGGGTTGATATCATATATGATACACAACATTTATCTAATATGAGAATGTAACACACCATGTCTTTATGTGATATTTATTTCTAAAAAAATTGATATATTCAACAGCTTGCGAAACACGAGACCCAAAGTATATATGGACCCAAATACATTATTCTATTATAACCCAGGCATTAAACTGGAAGGTATAAATAGTACATATTATATTATAAAAATATATTGTTTACACATGTAAGAAAAATTCATTGGTTATCTATCAATTAGATATAAAATAATAATCATTTAAAATAAAAAGATATGTTTTATGAAAAAGTATTATTTTTCTAAAATGAGGTTTAGCAGTGAATTGTGCACATAATTTAAAAATAATTATTAAAATTTAAGGATAATTTATTTCCAAAAATAAAAAACATTTTACAAATCATTTTATCAATATTATCACGGAGTTATATTTTTGGATTGTTTCTGAATTTTTTTATTTTTTGATGAATAGAAAACATTAATGATTTTTATAGAAAACCTCATTTTAATTTAAATAGTTTAAAAGTTAGAACATTATAAAAATATATATATAATTTAATGAAAAATTAGTTAAATTATATTAATATTTCACTAATTTAGATCAATAGAATCAATTTTAAATTTAATTTTTATATTAAATCTATCTATACATATTAGAATTATTCTTGGGAAATTTTATTTTTCGTCGCGTATATGGATATAATTTAAAACTGGATTCATCAAAATATTTTAATTTTATTTGGAAAAAAATGATTAAATATTTTCAATTAGAATAATCTATATCATCTAATTAGTTTAACTTTATTTTTTACAATTATGATTTTTTAAAAATATAAATTTTAATTTCTTGGTTAAGGAAAAAAATAGTACATTATAGAGTTAAATTATGACGATAAGGGTTATGGATCACCAAAAACATTTCTTCAACCAATTTTAGAATCATAGATAGTTTTTATAGTTACTAGGTATTATAAATTACCCATTTTGGAGTCTTATTTCATGAAAAAATGTGGGTGTAATTGATTCTCCTCAAAAATTTCATGGATGTCATCTCTGCCACTTCTAAAAGGCCACCACTATCCTCCCCTATTCACATATAAAATTCCATTTATTTCGGAAAATAATTTACCAAATATACTATTAATCTCCTCCCAACATCATGGAGTCTTTTAATTATTGTATTCCCAACCTATAAATTCTTTTGCTGCAAACGTAAATAAGTTATCTAAATAATATGTGATGCTCTTAAACAGACGTTTTTATATTGTTTCTTATTCCTCCTTAAAATATTATTAATCATACACAAATTATAATAATATTATATTGAATATACTGATATATTATCATTATTTTTACCATGTCCTATATATATCCCCTCTTCCATCAAATGGGAAACCAAACTATCCATCTTTTGTAAAGAGGACTAGCACCCCATAAACTAATGTAATTATCTTTCTATCACCACTTCCAAATATAAAAGTAAAGATGGATTTAACACATATATATTATATTTATGATACTATTACACTTATTTATTTTATTTTCATATATATATATATATATATTCATACATTCTGTTTCATTTGAATTGTGGATAACGTTTCTCATTTTTATGGTGGATTACCACCTTACAATATTATGTGATTCGTTTTTAAATTAAACAATACAAAGAATTTAATAAGGATAAATTTAAGGAATATATGTTTTATATAAGACATGATATTTATTTTTTAAAAATAATATATCACTTAGTTTCTTTCCATTTCACCCTTTAGTAAAATAAAAAAGTAACTTCATTGTATGTATGACTTATAATCTCCACAAAGCAATGTAGTCCATTCTCCATGTTCAAACTTGAATAATGATTATAAAATTGTATATAGTGAACTAAAATGACATTTATAAAATTAATATAATTATTGATATGATGGTACAATAAAACATGGACAAGAACATGAACAGTCATGACAAAACTCATATGAGATAACAACCAAAATAAAACCTGAAACAATGTGAATAAATATATATTATTAACAAAAGGGTGGTAAAATGTTATCAAATACTGACAAATGATATTATAAATATTATTATGGTTATATTGATAAAATAACAAATTAAAATTCATAATACATGATTTTAAATTATATTTAACCAAGAGGAAGCATGATATAAGGGACATTATCTCAATTTCCCTACATTAATGCATATTGTAATGTTAAGAAGCTGATTTATTTTATATAGAGTACATACTTTTCCATTATACATGTAATATCATTAATAAATCATTGTTGATGGTTTGTTCTGTTTTAAATTTAATTATTTTATCTAAGGGAATTTGACTTTAATTGTACCAAGTTGTAAGGAATTTCATGACGCAATTCCTTTTCACTATGTTATATTATATTATTGATGTATTTGATTTTATAAAATTATGTGTGTAATAAATTTTAGGTATATTATGTTTTATTTCCAATTATTTAACATGGATTTACATTTTCTAAACATAATATATTCAATTATTTATTATTACATCAATGTTACAATTCTTTGTGAGGGTTTATTTTACAATATCATTTTAATTGGGATGGTTTTTCATTGAATTTTTATTGAATAAAATTATTTGGTAATTAAATAATAAAAAACTTTTATTTTTTATCCAATTATTATTTATGAAGATTTAAGTTAGAATAACCTTTTTTTGTTGTTATATATAATTACTAAGAATGTGTTTTTAATAAAATACTATATTATTTCTCTCCTCAATCGAAAATCCTTTTTCATACAAAACCATGTTTTCTAAAAAAATCCAAATTAATTTTTAGCATTATACAAATGATTTTGTAAATATAATTTTTTCCCATTTTTTACTTATTAGAAATAAAAATATTTTAATTTTCATGTCCTTTGTTAATCAAGGTCTCTTTCTATTTTACAAAAAATATGAAAACATTTCATATTTTAATGTGCACAACATTTAATGATTTTTTGAAATTCATGGTCAATCAATTTCTTCAATGATTTTTTATATATCTCAATTTTTATATTCTAAGAAATTTGTTTCAATATTTTTTCAAACATTTTAGTTTAAAAAAACATTAATGTGAAAATTATATTTTCCTCAAGAAACATTTAATAACATTTTTCTAGTATTTCTATTCAGCAATAGATTTAACCATTTATGGTAATTTTATCCATTGGTGTATGTTTTATTGAATATGTCCTTTTTTATCTATATGGTTTTTTATTTGTTTGACTAAGGAATGTATTAACATTATCATTCTTGATTAATATTTGTAATCATTAACATTCTCATTAAATATTTACTTTTTTTATAGTTGGACATTATATTTTCCCTAAATATCTATATAATTTTTCTATAGATATAAATAATTCATAAACCATATGCCATTAATACAAAAAATATTTTAGTTTGATTTTTTTAAGGTTTACTAAGTAAATAGTTTGTTAATCTATATTTCTTAAAAAACATAGAATTTTTTTATAAGACATTTTGTTCATGAATTAAATCGATTATTAGATATACGAGGAATGATTTGGAAAAGGGAGATATGTTTGGTGACCAATTATTGATAACCTCTCAGTGAATCAATTTTCTCATGAGATGATTCATTTAGCTAGTCTTGGTTAAATGAGTTTTTTATATACTACCCATCAATTTCAAACAATCTTGAGAATGATCTTTGCAGTAGAGATATAAAGTTTCTTTATATCAAAACATCCACTAATTAAGAATTTCTATCATTGAGAAATCATTAATTATTAGCGAAGATATTTTATCAACGATATTATCTCTTGATGCATTTCATTCCTAGAATATTGATTAAATGGAATGTTTTTTCAATTATTTACCTTCCCATAATGATTGTTATTTATCCAACACTGATTTTTTTATCAATTTAGTTTCATGGTTTTTAGTTATTTACTTTTCCATATTAATTATGATTGTTAGTTTATTTTAATGGAATGTGTGTTTAGTTATTTGCATCTCCATATTTATTATGCTACTTGATTATTGACGGATTCTCCATTACATAACCCTTAATGTGAACTTGAACCCACTCTTTTTTTGTTTCCTTTTATAGGAATCCATGATGTTAATTATGATTTATATGTAATAATATACTAGAGGGAATAATTTAATTTTCATGAAAAAATATTGTATAACTTTTGTTTACATTCGTTATGGGAATCATGTTGTATCTAGTTTATTAAGACTACAAAATTATTCAGACCTTCGGGATGAAATTACTTGTATCTAATGATAATATAATAAATAAATTAATATCTATGGCCTACTAGGGTCATGGACACAACATGAATGGGTTTTTAGTGTCCAATAATAATTTTCATATCCTGAAGGACTTATATAAACCTTTTTTCTAGTATCTCCGTGAAAGGAAAATGAAACCTACATAATATAATGATATATGTAGTGGTTTTAATATTTATTTTACCATGCACCAAATAGCCATTGTATCAATAATAATCTCATTTGGATGATTTTAAAAGTGATAAAAATAAAGTTAAAAAAATCTTCCCACATCCATAGTGTGTCCAAAGGTAGTACATGAATCACTAGATGTTCAAGTATGATTCATTGACCTCTATGACGTGTTATCATCCTGAATTTTCCTAGAGGAGAATGAAGAGATATATAGGTTCTTAGGATCCATTGTTCGAATCTCTACAAATGTACCATCATATTGTAGTAGGGATTATAAATAACCCTAGTGCGTTATTGGGTGGTGTTCACATCGGTTCATTCATTTATAATTCATTTATTAATACCTTTTAAAATTCAATAATCATCTGAATGAATTCATTTTACGAAAATAAATTTCTTATTATTTAATGGTTTCAAAAATGATGATTTTTTTTAGAAATAAAAAATTATAAAAAAAAAATTTAACTCCCATTCATTGCAAAAATTTCATGAAAATAATAATTATCTTGAAATATTTATAAATCATATAAATATAAGTATTTATGAAATAACGACATCATATGCCTGATATACTTCATAATTATATACCCATTGGAGATATTCAAGAAAAGATGGAGAATAAGGTACATAATAATGAATTAGTTGAAGTGTTGATAATAGAAGTGTATTTACATAAGTAAATTTTTTATTTCATCTCATATTATTTAAAATAAAATATATTTAAAACATAATTAAATGGGATGTGGTGGGGAAGGTGTTGAAAATTCCAAGAACCATCTATTATAAATACGTATGTTGTATAAACATTTTTTTAGCATTCATAATGAATGATGGGATTTAGATGATGAATAACATTGTGATCATGATTATTTCATTTAAATTGGATTAAATCAAACAATTAGTATAGTATGTGATAGTTTTACTGATTTTTTAAAAATATTTATTAAAAGCAAATTTATATTCATTTATTTTTAGATTTTAAAATGATCATATCAAAAATAAAAGCAAAAATTACATTGGATTGTCTTGATGAACACTAACATTGTATTTTTTCTTCTGGTTTTAATAATTGGTAGTTTAAACATTGCATTGGATAAACAAAAATAATAAACATGTTATTGCATATATTAATAATTTTTTTATGGTATAGTGACATGGAAATGATATTGAGTATCGATTGTGTGCATTGAGTAACCTACCATCGAAATTGGTTAAATCATATATTTTATTTACTGTTAATAGATTCTAATTTAATAAATTCACACATAGTGAAAAAAAGAAATTTAAAATGTTGTTTGTTTGAAAGGATACCACCCCAATTGAAGTGAAATTGACTAGTATGGAATTTTATATGAGATAATTATGTTATGTTGTCTAGGAAAAAATAATGTAATAATGTATAAATTATATTGGAATGATATTGACCGAGGGTTCCACATTCATCCATGACATGGAACAGTTAAACCTAGATATAAGATTATTGTTGTAAAAAATGAATCAATAATTATTGTACATAAAGAACATCAAGTTTATTTAAAAATAGATTATGGTGATTTGAGATATTTGAATCCAAGGACATGTGAACCTTGAGTTATAGTACAGTTTCATTAAATTTATTATAAATACACTAATCTAAATATAAAATGGGAGATGGGTAATTTAGTATAATAAAAATCCACTTAACAAAGAGGAAATTATTCAATTATTGGATTGGACATTGTCCTACCTCTCTGATGACCTCCCCTCCTATGTGTTTTGTTCTTTTGTCATGTAACATCAACTAGATCAATATTGTCAACTGGTGGGGTGGGATCCTTAAGTAGACAAGGATCCAATTATTTAGCTAGAAATAACCCCTATGAGACTACCTTTAGATTAAAATTATCCTTCCCCTAACTGTCTCAGTGCAGTAATATTTTTTTTAACATATATAACCCAACTCTCATTACAAAAAAAACATGAAAAACTTTTGTTTTAGATCTTTTTAAGATGTCCTGTTGACTAAATATATTTTTACTAGAGTCCAGTGGAGTCATAATATATTCAAATGTATACCCCTTTACCCTATATTTTGAGTGATACGAACTATCATCTCCATCCACGGTATGGAACCACTCCACAATATGATAGGACCCTCTTCTCCCTTCCTCATATCTCATAAGGTATGATCCCACATTCATAGAGGAATCAAAAAGAAATAATGAACTATTATTGTCATTCTACTTAAGTGAGATTGTAGGTGCAGTAGCTTTTGCATTAATCTTAGGCCCTTTAATTTCATTGTAAATACTTCCTATATCATATTTCTTCCAACATTTAGTTTAAAAGTATTATTTGTTTCATTGTTTTTCTCTCCCATAACAATACCTAGAAGAAAAAAATTGTTCCTAACTAAATTGAGTATCTTAAAAAATAATATAAAAGAATTTTACCATTATAGATTAATATACCTAGACTCTGGAAATTAGAACCATCATGGACTACATCTGCCCATGCTTTTCACCCCCCATATGCATCTTGGAAATCCTTAGAAGGTCCTTCAACAATATATGTAATTATACAATGCTTGTTCTCCTCAACCAATTGAGAAACTCCATCTACTGCCACCCCATCAACTCTTATAGAACAAATAGGAAGTGACTTAGTATGTACCACCATGACAACAACATTCCTGGACCTAGATGACCCCTTCTACCTAAACCAAGATGATCCATGCCCCATCAAATCTCATAAGGATATTCAAATCTCTTGGTTATATGTACCCATGATAGGTCTAATTGTCAGAAAACTATTTAAAAAGAATAGTAATTTCAAATACATTATAGCTATATCAAAACCCAATTTCAGAGTGGATAATAAAAATAATATCATTGTTTGTGGAGAAAAGGTCAAAATCCACTAAAAATATGAAAATTTGAAAAATCACACTTTCTATGTATCCAAATAATGTTTTATGGGAGTCCCAACCATAAAGGAAATATCAATCATGATCAATTGATGCAAAAAAATATATTTTAATCAATAGATATGAACCCATACTTGAGTCCCATACTTCTATATAGAAAATGGATTGAAATTAGAATCTAAATCTTGAATGAATATGGTACCTAGATTGAGAGAAATTGGTCCAACTCATCATGCATTCAATATTAGTCCCACTAAAGAAAATAAAATAGGGAATTACCTATATCATGTGGATATACATTTATAATACCATAAGAAACAAACATCATAATTATGGCACTATATATCTTCAAAATACCAAGGAATTTTTTCATGAATGTACAATTGTTTTCGGTATCATTGACATAAAAAAATATTAAACAATTCATTGATCAACTCTTAGTTAGAATGAATATTTTACCTCTCTTAAATATTCCCTTTTAATCTTAATTTTTTATCAACATAAGAATGTGTGTCTCATCACCCCCATTAATATTCTCAAAAAGAAAAATCATCCACTTCAATTACATATTCCTTTACCAGATTTTTTAGGATATCTTCACCAAACAGATTCTCAATTTTCATATCTCTAAGAAATGATATCGAAAGAAAAGAAAAACTAGAATGTGAGATCTCATGAAGAATCACCATGGGTTTAGCTCCCAAAATACCTCCTTTATATAAAAATAATTCAAGATATTTAAATTATTCATGGAAAAAAATAAAAGATAAATTTCATGAAATTCAGTTTATAGAAAATTAATATTCTTCTATACAAGTGAAAGATTTTGATATTTCTCAACATACATTACTAAATAATTCTTTAACTCAATGAGATACAAATATCAATAATGAAGACCCATTATAAAGGTCAAATGGTGATGATAATTTCCTTCATAAAAACAATAAATTTAAAATAATAAGAGATGATTAAATTGAAGCTGAAATGGAAATTGGTGATTCTTAGTAGGAAGATGATGAATGGAATTTTAAATTCTCATTTACAAATGTATTTATTTTCTAAACATCATAATTTTATTAAAAAAATGGTATTGATGTTAATTTTTATTTATAATGGATATAGAAGTTAATAATAGGCTATTTAATTTACTCATTTATGTTTTCCTTCCTATTGATAAGCCTGATGATACTCCACCCAACAAGTCTAATGTCAAAACTACACCAATAACAAGGAAGGGTAGAGTCCATGATATAAATATGTTTCCAGGGCCTGTAATTGAGTGGTTTACATCTAAAGATTTTAATACATGCTTCTAGAGGTATGCTTAATATTTTATTTTTTAATTTTCATTTTTTATATATATGAACATTCTTATTATCTTTTCATTTTATCATTTTTTCACATATCACTATTCAGATTTCCAGTGTGATTTTATGAGATTTTTTTTCTAGACCATGTGTTTCATGAGATCGGTTTTCCATCAATTTTAATAATCACATTTTCATCCACAAGGTTGTTTGTAAATAAATATGTTCAAAAAAATTATTTAATTAATTACTCGATATTAAAAGTTACTTTTTTTGGATTGTAGTGTTCAATCACTGTTTTCTTGAGAAACTCCAACAAAGAGTCATGATATATTTTTTATCCATGGGAATTTCAATCAGTTTATATACAGTCTTAGAAATAGAAACATTTATATGGATTCTAAAAGGTTTTTTCCCTTCAATATTCTTTTAATGACCAAACAACCAACCAGCCCATGCCTGGTATGGATTGTAATATTTACTATATATTAAATACCTTTTGTGGATGGCTTCATCATATCAGAAAAATTAGGGGAGGTAGTAGGTCACATAGAGTCAGGAGTCATATGATTTATATAAGGACCCAAAATTTTAACAGTTAAATTCCATTCTTATAATTGTTCTATATACTATAAATCACATAAAATCACATAGAAGTGACAATATAATATTTACAAATTAAGAATGAATTAAATAATGTGGTTGTATAGATGTTACAGAACCTTTACAATTGGAAAAGTAACTTAACCATTTTAATAGTAATATGAACATTATAAATAATAATTCAGAAAATAAAATTTTAATCTCATCAATGTAATTATAAATATCATTTTTGTATATTATGAATTAAAAAATTATATATTTCTTTCATTATATATAAAAATAAACATTTTTGAAATGATAAATTAAGTGTTGGTGTATTTGTAAGAAATAAATATTATATTAAAATTTTATAATTAATATAATGATTCAAAAGAAAAATTTATTTTCATAAAATGTATTCATAAATTATTATTTTTTCCTTATTATTATAAGATAATTTTATGAGACCTTATAAAAAATTTCAATGTTTCATTAAATCCGTTATAATTTTAAAATTATTATTTTCATTATAAATAATTATTTAAAATAAAAATTAAATTTATCATACATTGAAATTTATTTTCATAAAATGGAGTTTATTTTTGTATTCCATAGTTTGATACTTTATTATGGAAAATATTTCTTTTTTTTCAAAAATATTTGATTATTTTGTGAATAGAAAAATACTATAATTTATGGTATATATACATTATATGTTAAATACACAATTCATTGAGTCATCGATATTTTAATCCCCATAATATCTTACTATAAATTAATATTTCAAAATATTTAGTGATAAGTTTCAATATATTCATAGTCTTCATCCAAAAAGTATTAGACTAATGAATAAAATAATCAAAAAACACCACTCTCCTTCACCAAAATACCACCGCTCACCACCTCTTTTCTCATATCATACAAGCCTTGAAGCTTGACTAATTTCTACCCAATGGTCATCCCAAGCCTCTTCCATGCATCATGGATCCATTTTTTGAACATAAGTCCAAAACCAATCTCTCTATGTAGGTAAACAAGGAGAATATTTGAAGGAGAAAAATATTATTTCCTGTTTTTTAGTTTCTTTTTATATTATTTTCTTTTCTTTTTATCTCCACATTCCCCCTTATCAATTTGTCATGATAAGTCTGTAATCTTATATATAATGTAATTTTATAATTTTAATTAAATAATCTATCATAAAACCTCTCCTCCTCTCCCTTTTATTCTAAAAATGGAGATTTTGTCCTTGAGTTGTTATTTTATCGCATTCAAGGAAGACAATTTTACAGTTTCATTTACAACCATCAAGGCTAGTCTTAAAACCATTATATTGGAATAAAAATATTTTAAAATTTATTTAATAACTTTTTTTATTATATAACTAATTTATAAACATAATATTAAATAATAAAACAAAACAAGTTCATTTCGATTGAGAAACCACCAAATTAATCTAACCATTTATCATTAATAATTTATCTAATAAATCAAACTTATATATGACAAAAAATATAAGGCAAATAAATTGTTTGGATGTTCATATTTTTTCAATTATGGATAATTATTCCCATTTTACTTGATCTTTCATACACGTATACAAGTGAACTGATCATGAAAATCGTGAAAACAAACACACTTGAATGATTAAATTGAACAATATAACTCATATAAATTGTTATAAATAATCGTAGTAAAATTATAATGAATAAAATATATGTATTATATTTATTGATTTGTTACTTAAATAATTTAATTTGTTTATCCTTAAAATTAAAGGTAATAAATCATTTGAACATATGGTATGGGGATTCTCAACCCCAATTTCATTTTATTGGGTTATTCCACTTTTGTGAAAAATTTCAATGTCGATGTTCTTTTAATATTCTAAAAAATATTTTATTTTTTATTTTTTTTCATGGATATCCATGCATGAAATATTATATTATATTAAGTGAAATTATTTTTCCAAAAATAAATCTTTTGTCTAAAACTCAAATTTTACTTCTCTTAAAAATATTTCTTATTCACTCATGATTGATGATTCTGAGACCAAGTATATTGTTCCTTTTTCATTTTGTAAACCCCAATGATTATTCATGAATGTATGCTTTATAAAATTATCATGAAACTCATTTTCTTTTTATATGTTATTTTATTGAAATGATTTTAATATGTTCTATGTGGCCTGTATGATTATGTGAATGTTATGATGTGACAGGTGCACCCGGAATTATATAGTTCCCCCATGAATTGGGTAATGGGATTTATCACAGTAGATAATTTGCAACATCCATGAACATGATTCTGTCTTTGTTCACAAATATTATGTTATTATTATACACATATATTATTCGAGAACATGATGTTATCTTTGTTCACAACTATTCATGGTAGTTGACCACTAAGATACGATGTTTTGTTTTTATGAATTTCTACGTTCGATGATATAATCTAATGCTTCCTCTCATGATAATGATGATGATTACGTGCTTATTTTATATTGATGATGATTATGCTCTCACTTGTTATATTGGTTAATGTTCTTATTTATCTCCATATTAGGATTTTAGCTCACCCATTTCATTGATGTATATCTTCATGTGGTTATGTGTGAAAAAGAGAACACACAGGCCACTAAAAAGCTATAGAGGGTGGAATTAAATAAATTGTATTTTTTAATATGTAAATGATATGTTTAGTCCTAATTTTCAAATGACACTAAACCATTGGATCATGGTTGTGTAAAAAATTTATATTTTTTATCTTTAAAATGACGTAAGAGTAATGTAAGAAATGTATGGTCTCTATAGTTGGTATCAGAGCACTATTTACTTAATTTTGAAATTATTTTCAAGGAACATTAGAGAAAACCCTTTTTATAAGACTTTGAATATGAAATCACCCTTCAATATTTTTTTAGAGAAATTCTAATCATTGGGATCCAATAAGATATAACTTTATTATTACTAGAATAACTGAATAAATTATTTATTAAATCCTTTTTACATTTTTTTTTTATAAGATTTTCTATTTTAGAAAATTGTGGTAACCAGGTGAAACTAGGAAAATAACCAATGTGAGGGATAGTGAAACAAATGCCTATACAATATCTCCAATTCCTTGGGAGGTGGAGTTTAAAATTTCATGGTGATCCTTACCCATTTGTATCAGGCCATGAATAATAACCTGAATAATGTGGAAAGTTCAACTTAACCGAATATTGAATAAGTGACTATAGATATTTTTTTGAGGAAATGACCATAAAATTTCAGTGGATTGTCTAATCCACTAGAAACATAACAGTGTATTTAATCAATGGATATGATATATTTTATGCCTCACTATTCTGAGATGGATAATGTGACTCTTGAAATTTATCACACACATGGGGAGTCTGGTCAATATTGGGTATTAGTTAAAAAAACAAATAAAAATGGATTAAATTAAATTGATAGAGTGAAAATACTCTACGATTATATTGCATAACAAGTATCTCCCTCAAAAACTTCATACAATGATTGAGAAATAATTTTTAGTGCTGGATAAAAAGGACAGTGAATATATCATGGATTATGAAAACAATTTCTCAATGTTTACAATGTATGAATATGGTTTTGTTTTTAATAATGATATAAAAATATAAATATTCTTTGGTGGTATAAAACCACACCATTGAAATGATCTAGAATTTCAAGACTTTGTATGTTTTTAAAAAAATTCTATTTTCACTCAATGTGGAGATTGCTTCTAGAAAATTCTCTTAGGGACATGGAGATAAGAAAATAAATATGGATTTCCAATATGGATGATTTAATGAAAATGGTGGGAATAAAATTCCACCACTAACATATCATAAATGTTGTAAGAAGCATTAATAGAATTTATTTAAAGGGATGGGGAAATGCATCATGTGTGGGGGAGAAGGCCACAAAGCACATGAAAGTCCAAGAGAAATGTGGAAGATACAAAATGTGGTGGATGAAAGAGGAGGACCACCAATATTTCAATTCTTTAACTATAGGAGAAAGGGAACTATTCAATCCAGTGCTCAAAACCCAAAGTCCTTGAGGGTAATCAGTGTCAGCTTCCACAAAAGCCAAAGGATTAGGGGAAATTGTATTACATTATTATGAATGAGTTAGAGACTGAAAATTATGTGACTTCAAGTACACTAGTTTTTCATTAAATAATAAAAAATATATTATTTTATTTTGGTTCTATACCTTCCTTTATATCCTATATGTTTGGTATAACCATTTAAACACCACCTCAAAATATGGAGGTTGATTTATCTCTGAGAAAAAAAATAGAGCTATTATTGCATCCAATTTATAAAACTCATCCTCTATTAATGTTTGTGGATTGAACTTCCCCATAGATATTTTATTACTTTATTTGGTTGTGTTTGATTCTATATTGGTAAGGGATTCGATATATTTATACAAATCTAACATCAACTGTCAGGAATTAGAGATTAGTCTTCACATCCTAAGAAAACCTCTAATTCTATACAAGTGTAAAGATGAGGATAAATCCACTTTTTAATCTCAATCTCAAGTGTGGATAATATTTTATTGGGATACATAATGTCTAACACAAATTATTGATACAAATTACAGAATCATAATCAAATACATTCTCATTGTGAGGGATTACATTGATTTGATCCTTGAAAATTTCCCAATCATCCTCATGACTGAGATGTTGAGTTCTAAATTCAATGTATTCTAAGATCATTTCCTATATCAAATATAAAATATTTAATTCCCACAATTTAGTTGGAAGGTCTAAAGAATCAGTTACAAGATAACCTGGACAATGGTTTTATAAGCATGAGTACTTAACCATGGGGAGAACCAATCAAAATTCCCAAGAATAATGATGGATCAGTGAACCTCTTAATTTATTATCATTAGCTAAATATAATCATAATAAAGAATAAGTATCACATTCCAAAAATAGATGACTCATTCGATCAACTGCATGGGGGGATGTGTTTCTCTCTTGTGGACCTTTTTTTGGGTTACAAATAATTAATGGTAGAGAAGTAAGATATTCGTAAGAATTACTTTCAAATGAGGTATAGAAAAAATGAGTTCATATTTATTCATTTTAGATTCAATAATTATTTATAAATATTCATGGGTTTGAAAATCCTAAGACGATCTTCACAAATCACTAGTAAGTTACTATTTATATACATTTTAATTTAAATACTCTATTACTTAATACTTCGATGATATAATAAAAATAATCTAGAAATATACGTCATTAATCTCATATATTTAGTGATAAGGTTCAAACTACTCATATTCTAAGCCAAAATAATAAACTAATGTATAAAATAATCAAAAGACACCTCTCACCTTCACTATAAATATAACCTCTCGCCACAACTTCTCCTAACACCTTCCAAGCCTTGAATCATGTCATATTTATACCCAATCCTCTTTTCATTCCTCTTCCATACATCTAGAAGCATTTGGGATCAACAAAATACCAAAACCAATCTCTCTAATAAGGTTCTCGTGGAGAATAATTGAAGATGTAAAATCCTCTTTCATTCCATTTAATTTCACTTAATATTGTTTTAATTTATTTTTATATATTAATATCTCCTTATAAATTTGTAATTATATCTCTATAATATTATATATAAATGAGTTTTATTATTTTGTTCGAATATTCTATCATCAAACCTCTTCTCCTCTCTATTTCATTCTAAAATTGTAAATTTCTTCTGTGAGGTATCATTTTATGTCCATCAAGGAAGACATGCTTTCTTTTTTCATTTACCACTATCAAAAATGTTCTTAAAACATTAAAATGGTTGAAAGATTTTTAAAAATTTAGTTCATATCATTTTTTATTTTTTTAACAAACATATATATGTCATATTAAATAATATGAAAAATAAATTCATTGTGATTGGAGAAATCCAAATTAATCTAAATGATTATGAATAATATTTTACCTAAAGCATCATCCAAATATATAAAAAAATAAATATATAAGGACAATTAAATTTCTATAATTTCATATAATATCAATTATGGATAATTATATTCATTTTACATGATCTTCTATATGTGTGTACAAGTAAACTGATTTTGAAAACCAAGAAAACCAACACTTCAAAACGGTAAAATTGAACACTATAACTCATCAAAATGGACATAAACAAACGTAAAAAAATTATAATGAATGAAATACAAGTATAAGAGGTTATATTTTTATTAATTAATAAATATAATTATATTACCCTATACATTAATATCAATTAAGTAGTTGTACCTAAGGTAACAGGATTCCCAAACACAATTTTTTTTTCGTGACATTCCTCTTTCATGCCTAATTTCAGGGTGGATTCTATTTTAATATTACTAAAATATAATTTATTTGTTCTTAACTATTCTTTTAATAGATAAACATACCTCCAATACAATTTTATTTGAAGTGAAATTATTTATAAAAAATAAATCTTTTTTATTAAAACACATCTTTTAAATCTATTGAGATAGATTCTTCTTTACTCATTATTGATGATTATTACACCAATATTTTTATTCACTCTTTATTTTGTAAACCCAATGTATAGTAATAAAATTATTCATTATGAATTTTTAGGAAACTCATTTAAATTCATTGGGATATTTTATGGAAAATATTTTTTAAGTTCTATGTGTAATGCATGATTTTGTAAATGTTATGATGTAACGGGTGTGCCTAATAATATATAGTGCTCCCATGAATTTAGTAATCTGATTTAGCGAATGGATTAATATGAATCATTTATAAACATGAAGATATTTTTGTTTAAAAAATATGATTTTATAATTATTCACATATGTTATGTGTGAAAATGATTCTATCTTGGTTCACAAATATGCGTCGTAGTTCACCACTAAGACATGATGTTTCATTATTATGAATTTCCAAATTCCATTTTTTTATCTTACTCTTCCTCTATTGATTTTGATGATGGTACCATTATTATATTATAACTATGATAATGATTATGCACACCCAAGTAATATTGATTCATGTTCTTATTTATCCTTTTAATGAAATTTTAGCTCACCCCATTCAGTGGAGCATATCCTCTTGTGATTACTTGTTCTAAGAAAAGTATAAGAGCCATTAAGAATCTAGAGGATAATGAATCAGTTAATGTTTATGTTTTATTTTCTAAATTTAATGTTTGTTCTAAATTTTCCCAAGAAATTAATCTATTCTACCATAGTCATGTAACACATTTATATTATTTATCTTTAAAATGATGTAATAAAAATGTAAGAAATGTAGGGTCTCTATATTTTAAATTACATGAAGACATATTGTACATAGTTTCTTTAATAAATTTATATGTAATTTAAATGTAATTTATTTTCATATTTATATTTTTCATTGAATTTTTAGGTGCTATGGAGTATAATTTTTACAAGAGGATGTGAAATGATCCAATTGTGTGAAATATTATTCTTGACAAAAAACATCATTTTTTGTTAGTATTTCTAGGGTTTTTTAAATTAAATTAAAAAAATATAATTAGTTTTTCAATTTATAATTTCAATTGATGTTTTTATTTAAGGTCGTGACATATAAACCAAGAGAGATTCACCCTATGATTGAGTTTCAAGTGTTATGTGAGTCAGGTTTTGACAAAGAATATTTTATGGGGGAGGCCATGATTGGTATAAATAAATTTTGGGTGATCAAAAATAGTTTTTTTATTCCTATATTTTATTATGATGTCCTTTAGAGGATATATTCTATTTCACATGGAGGTCTTGTAGAATCATCATCTTCTATAGATTATGATCATAGACAGAGAGCTCAGGAAGATATTATACAAAATAGGTCTCGGGGTAGAAACAATAGGGTAGAAAACATGATCCACAACTATATGTTCAACGTTTACAGTAAGAGAGCATGATGAGGTACATGAGATGAAATTTTCATGGTTTAGGGGTATTTTTTCCTCAGCCTAGACATTCATTTAATTACCATTTCACATAGTGACTTTACAATGATATTTTAAATAATCATACTATGTTCTATTTTTTATTATCTCTAAAATGAAAATTTTTTATAGTTTATTTTTATTAAATTTAAAATTAATTTTATTTATGCTTTTTGATAAAGGTAATAAATTTTTTCACAAATATTATTTCCAATAGAAATAACTATACTTTTGAAATACCTTCTTGTAGTTGAATTTTAATTGTACAACAAATAATAAATTCTTTTTCATTATTAATTGAATAACTTTCCATTGAAATAAATTATTATTAACTGACAAAAATATTCATCGGAAAAAAATTGATGGTTTATTATAAAAAAATATTGAAATTATATTTTATAGAATAAGATATTTTAAAGGGATTCCCATCATAAATAATCTATCATGAAAAAGATAATTTTCTATTTTAATATTTTCTTTGAATATATCTACCACATATAGATTTTATTTTGAAATAATCACATCTCAAAAACATTCTTTCTACTTTATAAATTTTATTTATCATTTGTTTGTATTGAAAAATAAGTATCCAAACCCTTTTAAATTTAATATCTATCACCTTAATTCTTAAATAATACTTATTTTTTTAGTATGATTTTTAATAAAGTTGAAACTTTCATTATTATGTATCAAAAAAACCGATACTACACCCATTGAGCTTCAATAGAGATTAAAAATGTAGATCCCTTGAAATATGAAAAGAAATATAACTAGACTAGAATAAAGGAATATTATCATTTCTATGTCTGATATCCTTCAAAATTAATCTAATTTAGATCACCTTGTTTCCAACCTATGTATATTCCATGTAATATTCCTTTATCGGGCATAGAACCGTAACTAATTGATGATTTAAAACACATCTCACAAATCCTGAACAATGTGTAAACACCTAACTAGAATATTATTTTCACCTTTTTGAATCACCTGAAAATAAAAATCAACATATACTATAATAATAAACTCTAATCCTCCATAATGTAACAAATCATCTATGGTTTCCTTTAGGTACCACTCAATCTTCTTCAATATGATCCAATGGCACCATCAATTATTTTCCATTTACCGAATAATTTATCACACTTGATGTATAATGTATATTCTATTACAAATGATAGTGAACATTAAAAACATCATTGAATTCACATGTGGTACCTGATACACCACCATCGTCTCTACTTCAATGCTAGGGCTCATCGGTGAGGATTTCTGACATATAAGGGTAAGAGGTATAGATATTGAAAAATAATCATTCATAAGGAAGTATTTTATGAATTTAATCATCTAATTCATATATGATAGAAAAATAATTATGTTATTTATATCATAGTGACTCTTTATTCCTTGAATCCCTTTTTTTGGTCCCCATCCCATTATAAATAACTCATTATGAAATTATTACTTTTCTTTTGCATAAGAACATTATTTGGGTATGTAGAAAACATTCAATTCACATAAAGTACAATAATGATAAAATCATTACCATTAGAATCCATGAAAAGGAACATACAATAAAATTTGTATTTATGATTTGATTAAACTCTATATAAATTTTTTTGGGTGATTTCTAAAAAGAATCATAAATCATTATGTTAGGAATCATTTAATAGTGGATTAAACAAATACTAAATGATTAATGATGGGTTTTATTAGAATAATTCAAAAATTTAAAATAATTATTTATTATTTTATATTAATTAAATTATATATTTATTTAAATTTATTTATATGTAATTAACTTAAAAAAAGTATACATGTAACATCAAAATTCAAAATGGTCACCCATCTTTAAAATACTCTCACTCGTACTCTCTCAACCTTTCATATACCGACCAATATACTAAATTTGTTTGTATGTCTTAATATTCCAATACATTTTATTTGGCATATATGTATTAAGAATGTGTTCACCTAAACGACAACATTCCAGGAGACCACAAATCCATACACCACTCTCACCCATTCTCATTTAGGTTTCTAAATGCTAACCACCCAACCAACTGAATTTATATGTAATAATATGTAAATAAATTTTTATTTAAAAATTTTAGAAATAAAACAAAATATATAAGTTTAAAATTAATAAAATAAAAAATAAAAAATAACATAATAATAATTAATGTCTATAAATATTATTAATTTCTAAATAATAATTAAATAAATAATTAATAAAATCAAAAAAAAAGTTATTATAAATTTATAATTAATTATTAAAAGATAATAATTAATAATTAATAACTAATTAAAATTTTAAATAAAATGTAATTAAATTAATAAATAATTGATTATTGATCACAAAAGACCATGTAATCATGGGCAGTCCTATTCCATACTTTATTAGAGACACATTTTGTTACTTTTTAATCCCAAAAATTAAGTTATTCAAGCCAAAAAAATTAAAATAGGCCCTTCCTTGTTCAAATTAGTTGAAGCCCAATATGTAATGATCACAAACCTAGTAGACCACAAAAGTTGGTTATATTATTAAATTCTAATGAGTTAAAATGAGTTTTATCCTGAAATAATGAATAGTTTAGTAGTCTTGGTGAAAAATATACATAATAAAATATTTCATTATATTTGAAAAAAATAAATATGAATCATTGTGAAAATAAACATTATGCAGATTTTATCTCATTCAAAAAATTTGTCTTTATATCTAAGGTAAAGGAAAAATATAAGGGTGATCTAAACTATTTAATAATGGTTATATAATGTGTAATATATCATGATTATATATGGAATAATCAACATGTAAAGGTAAATAACTAAAAAATGGGTCATTTAATCAATAACTTGAGAATGAAGAATAATATAGTAGGGGCAAATTAATATCATATTATTCCAAATATATAAATTCTCATGACCCTGAAACATATCTATGGATATCAAAAATAATGATATTATCACATGTACATTAATATCTGATCTTATAATGTTAGAACGTGTAATTTCATGTATATGAATCTTACCATCGGGGCCTCAAGACAAGAAATATTATATAATTGGGTATGAAATTGACCAAATAACTAAAATAGTTTATCTCATGAGACATGCAATTTTATCATGGGGATATGTAGTTCTATTCCCAATCCTTTTCTTAATAATTAAAATTAATTCATTATATGAATAAATAATACAAAATAATCAACAATCCCTAAAAATCAATAACTCTCTATATTAAAATAAATTTCATATGGAGTTTAAATAATTTTCCCTATCAAGATGATTAATATCCTTCCAATGAGAATAGAAAAAGTATCACTACAACTTATCCCTATTATAGAATAAACCCTTGAAGGAATATAAAATTGATAGATTAATAATCATAATTAAATAGGTATTCATTTTAATATTATTACTGGTGTAATATATACACAAAATAAAATTAAATAGGTGTGGAATATCAAATATGCCTTAGTGGACAGGAAATTTAAACGAAATCTCATACCTCAGGTCCAGCGCTTCATGTACATGCATTGTCTTCCATAATAATAAACATATTCTAGTTATTTACTTACAGAATAAACTTTTTCATGTTTACTATTAATTTTATTTTATTTATTACAATGTTATATTTAATTACATGTTAATTAAGTTCACATCCAAAGTATTGATTATATTCTGTTTATATTCCAAAAATGACATCCATAGGTTTTGTATGCTAAAGTATTCCATTCTTCCATCATATCTATAATAATAATCACAAACTAATTATAATGTTTATATAACAATTTTAAAATAATAAATGGAACATTGTTCTGAAAAACTAACTATGTTACAATCAAAAGTGATGGTATATCATACGTATGCATGAGTAACATTTTACTTTTTCAATGATCAATATAGAAAGAACTTAATTACTATTTTAAATTTCCAATATGATTTTAATTACATATATTTATTATTATATTATTAAATGCACATACTTAATGTATTCATGAATTGTTTTTATATAAAAACGAATCACATTTCTTTTTGGAGGTGGTAATCCACTTATACGCGTGAATGACATTTTCATTTATATATTTATAGAAGGGTAAAAAATTATATGTCATATTATGTTTCCAAAATGGTTAATGTTTAATTAATATCATATATATAGATATATAGATATATATTTGTATTGTAAATAAATCATTAAAATCATCCTTGATTGGTGGGGATGAAAAATAGACTACATCAGTTTGTGAGGTGGTAATCCACCATACACATGAATGACGGTTTCATTTCTTATTTTATGGAAGAGTAGATGGATATAGGGTGTTACATTAACCTAAAAACATATCTTTAAATGGTAGATAATTATATTATTATATCATAATTTTTTATCAATACTTTAAGGAGGTGTAAAATGAAATAAAACAAAAACGATCCATTATGAACAGTAAATCTTATTCAGAAAACAACTTTATGATTAAACCAAATTCCATCCTAGATTAGATTTATTTACAAAAAATATAATCCTTGATTTGATTATTATTATAATAATGTTTTCTGGGTACTGATTTTCCAAATGAAATTTTTTTTATTTGTGATGATAATAGGATAACTTCTATTTTATATGTTAGTGGGGGACCTAATGAAATTTCATAATGTGATAAATTAATATAATAAACATTTAATATTCAAATAGATAAAATCTGATATAATGAAAATATATGATTGGAATGGGTTGAAATAATATCATAAAAAATAATTAGAGACGTTTGACGGATACTTTCACCACTTGTTTTTAATCATTGTTAACCTGTTTTGACAATTGTTGTGAAAACAATGTTTTTACTCTTTTGGGTCAAGATAGTTTTCCTAAAAAATCATCTAATAAATAGAACAAGGATGATATTTTATACCATATCATAATCAAATGAATTAATAAATTATTTCCATGAATTATAAATCTTATAATAAAATATTATTTATTATAAAATATCATTAATATCATTTTTGGAACTATTCATTTAACATGACTTTGAAAACAACATGAAAAATTATAATTATTATATAGGGCATTCACATTATTCTATAAATTTAAATTTAACTAAAATATTCATGGAATAATATAATTATATACAATTATGTTATTTTTTAGAAAATGAATTTGTTTTATTTCTCTTTTAATTTAATATAAGATCTATTGGCGTTACACAAAAATTTAATGTAATTATTTCTTGAATGGAAATTAGAAATAATTAACATGATAAAAATAATTAATTTATCCTTAAAATAAATATAATTAACTGAAGATATGTTTTTTTACTTTTTTCCTAAAATATTATAGATGTTAAAAACCTGAAAATTAATTTTTTCCTAATATTTTATTTAACTATTATAAATGAAAAAACAAATGAAATATGGAACCACGAGGATATATATTTGAAAAAAGAATGAAAATATTATAAATA
Source organism: Viscum album (assembly GCA_963277665.1). Lineage (NCBI taxonomy): Eukaryota > Viridiplantae > Streptophyta > Magnoliopsida > Santalales > Viscaceae > Viscum > Viscum album. The sequence goes on along the minus strand of OY728140.1, from coordinate 2,003,831,707 downwards.
AAATAATCTAATTGAAAGAAATAATTTTATGGTAAATTTATAATCCTTATGTTATTATTTACAACCTTAATTACTCGATTTACCCTTTCATTGGTAATATGTTTTTTTACAATAGTTATTATTCATAATAACAAAAAATTGAGTTCAAATTATTACCTCATTATAGTTTTTTGTATTATAAATATAAAATATATTTTAAAAAAATATATTCCCATATGTTTTTATTTTTAAAAAAAAATATTCAAGAAAATCCTTCAGAAAAATTGTTTTTCAAAAAATTTATATTTAAGTATTAAAATGAAGTTATAACAAATTCAAGTGGAAAATTCATTTAAAAGAAAATAATTGATTATAAATAATATAAATTACCAAATTTATAGAGGAAAAAATTTCTAAAAAATGTAACTGTGTAAATTCATGAATCAAAAATATGATTTTCAATAGAATATTGTATTTTTCACTATTCGTTGAAAAATAAAAAATTTAAAAAAAATACCAAAAAATAACTAGTAGATAATTTTAATATTATTGTTTAATAATTCATTTAAAAAAATAAGTTTTATAAAAGTTAAAATAATAATTAAATTATTTGGTCACAAAACTGTAATAAAATCGCATTTTAAGAAAAAATTATTTTTATGAATAAAATAAAATTACAAAAAAAATTGGGGGACTATTTACTACAAAATTATCATAACTTTTATACTGAGTAGAACAATTATATAAATTCCATAAATTATTTAATTCAATACATACCCAGCAATTTAATGGCTATATTGTAATAGTCATATTTAAATAATAATATTTTATGTACTATTTGAGTTCAGGTTTTCATGTTGTACTCACTTTTGAACATAGTGTTATTTTGAAATATCAGGGTTCTATATGAATGTGGATCCAAATATTCCTTAAATAATACAACAACATTTAGTGATGCAATGGATAACCAAATAATTTTTTGTTCAATCATTCATGAATTTGTATAAAGATCAACTATGGGAGGAGATTATTTAAAAAAAGATTCAAGTACTGTTAATTTCTAGAAATCTAAACCGTCGAGTCATGTATGTGGAATAAATCTAATGAGATGGAATTTGGATTTTAATTTAATTAATAAAATGGGAATATTGTGATCATATAAGTAAAATATCATTCTATTAACATGGAGAAGATCTCAAAACACCCGAAGAACATATGAATGTCCAATAAATAATGAATTTTTTACTAGAGGGGGTGGTAATTATCGATCTATAGAGAGAATGTAATTACACAAACAATTGATATAAATAGTGTGCTAGTAATTTCGTTTACTGTCATTTATTTTTCTTTTAATTAACTTTGGATGGAACACAAATCTATTCAGAGTAGAGATGTAGAGAATCCCCTTAAATCTATAAATGAATTTCAATAATTAATAATTAATCTCCTATAATAATATCAGCTTATTCAATTGAATTAATTATAATATAGGTAAATTAAAATAATTTTATGGTTTTTTAATTTATCTTCCTTATTTCATTGGATTTTTAATCAAGACGACTTCTATTCAAACCACTTATTGTGGTCTTACAAATTGTGTCGATCTATGGATGATTGGAGATCTATGATATTTTCATGGGTAATGTTAGAATTTGTACTAATTATTTTATCCCTTAGAATAAGTTTAAACAAGACAGTGATGGTGATAAGTGAGGTTTTATCTAATATAAGAGAGTATTGGTTATTAATATTTGAATTTTGATTTTATAAGGAATAAAATTGGATGTTTGAGGCTTCACCCCCTCTGTTAAGTTCATTTTTATACCAATTTAGTTAAAATAAAAAAACTAATCCAAAACATTTATAAATCATACCCATTAAAAAACTCAACCATATCATTTTCCATTATGAAAGAAAATTTTAAAACCCCACTAATATATTTTCTTTGGATTAAATTTCATCACATGAAAACCAAGTGGTAAGCCTCTCTTTATTTCCACCCAAAATGTGATTGGGACATATAACTATCAAATTGAATCAACGATGTTCTATTAATCCACCTATATTATTTGAAATTATATATTGAAACTTATTCTAAATTATACTTTGAGATAATCTTCTTCTACAATTTACATTGTTTGATGATTTTATAGACATATGTATATACTTGTATTTGATCACTTTTATGATAATTAAATTGTAGATAAAATTAGTCACTATTATTATCTTACATTTTGATCTACTCAATATTATAAAAAACACACCCTATAATTTATTAATTTTGATTCTCATTATCTTGTGACCACTCGACTATGTTTTTACTGATGAATTTGTGAGACCTTTGGTACCCCAAACCATATTCTTGAAGAACATCTCTAGAATCAAGGGTCCAGTTTGTTACCTTGGGGAGACAATATTGTCACAAACCAAGACACCCTGAGAGGGGAATGTGAATTAGGGTGTTGTAAAATTTAAACAGTTACTATTTTACATATTGAACACATTTTGGATTTTTTACAAGATTGGTAGGAACATTGTTCTACCAATTTCTCAAGTACACCTTCTCACAGAATAAGTGAATAATGAAATGTTATTAAGGCTTGTAAAAAATTAAGATTATGTGGGGGGTTTAAACTATTAAGAATGAACGATTAATTATGAGATCATATTTATATATGGTGTTGACATGTAAAATATTAATAGTAGTTATTATAGGAATTATAATTATATAAGAAAGGTGCACTGCAAAACCTAGAGAAACTCCTTATTTTTACATCAACTCATTAAATTGATGAATGTAACACTTTGATTATAGAACATACGCTATATTCAATATTTTATATGTATTATTTTCTCATAGTGATCTATGTGAAATTCCTCTTATATCATATATTATGATTTAATTCTATTTTAATATCTAAATTTTTTTCTATCGTTAATATATAGATAAATAGATAACTCAATATAAGGTTTGATCCTTTGAATTCCATATTACCATAAAAGAAATGTACATATCTAGAAAAATAAAATTTCATTATTTAATTTACATTGATATTGTCTTTATCAATTTCCCTAAGAAATATAATTTTTCAATGAAACTCAATCATATATTTCACATATATATCATAAATTATCACAACATGAATCCTTTTTTGATAAAAATAGTTCATGTAACTATGGTAATGTTCATCCCAGTTAATTAACATATAAAAAAAATTATTTCATGAAAGACTATCCTTTATCTAAAAATGATAAAATAAAAAATAATTAGGAACTGAATGATTCTTCTGTTTCACTAGAGAAAGTCAGTAGTTTAAACAACATCTTTCAGAAAACAACATTTTGGTGAATGAAAGGATTTTTTCCCTATTAATAATCATAAAATTTGAAGTCCATATATTTCTTATTTATGACTTGGATATTTATAAGATAATAATAACCCTTCATTTAACTCTAAACATCACATTTATAAGACTCCAAATTCATATAACTCTCAATAAAATTCTTAAATCATGAAAAAATATTATATATACAATGAATCTATGTGGTGTGTGTTTTTTATTATATATATAAAATATAAATTTACATGAGAATTTAAACATTTCACGTATTTATTCCATATATGATGATGCAACTCCACTTATGAGATACTCCTCCAAACATTTATAACTTTCTTCCCTTTACTCTAATTTTATGTCAAACCCTAGTTCACTGGAAAAAATTCCTCACTTATATACCATTTATTCAATATCTTATAAAAATTTTACAATCATTATTTTCATTAAATTCTATCTGTAAATCATTAAAAACATTCCTTTTCATTGAAATATCATTTCTATTTCCCCCCAAAAAATATCAAACATCCTACAAAGATATGGACAAAAAATAATGCACACAAAATTAATGCACACATAAAACATTACTATTTTCTCACTAAATAATCATGAACATATTTTTCCTATTTTCTTGTTTTATGGTTAATAATTTAATATAAAAAACCAGAATAAGTCCCTTTATATATAATTATATGATGTTTACTTCCCTGACTAGTTTTAACAAAATATCTAAATATAATAGGATCGTTAAAATATTCAATATATAATAATTCAAATCCTTAATATCATCCAAAAAATTAGTTCCTCCTACATATTTATTTTATACTAATAAAAATTCCTTCATATAGTATAGAATACTTGCCAATATATTCTACACTAAATTTTTATATATGTTCTCCTCTAAACTCATCTTCTAGAGGAATTATTCAATAAATCCATACCATGTACACCATTGACATGAACCCTCAACAAATATACTATATTGTCTGAAAGCTCATCATTTATTGTGCCACGACCCATCCTCGGGGCCCGTGTCGTGACTACCCCAAGCCCGCCTTCCATAGGCCAGGGGCTGGCGACTAGCACCAAAGGCGTAAATCCCGATAACTGGGAAGGCATTGCATTTATAAAAGTAAACAAACACCCCAGAGTACAAGCGGGAGTAATTCACTAAGTACAAAAGAACGTGCTGAAAAGTAAGTGGGCCAGAATACAAACCCAACTGAAGTACAGCTACAACTGGACGAAAGAACAACAGGAAAGACAAATAACTGGAAGAAAAATAGAAGCAGCTCCAGGGTCATCCACCTTGGATCCTACCTGAAGGGTAGGTATAGATAGCGCAGCTCCTGGATCTTCCGCCATGGATCCTACCTGAAGGGTAGGTACAGATAGCCTCCATAACACTCTCACCCGTGAACCTCCTCCAAGTGTCGTCTCGTCGTGAATTCCACCTCCGGATACTGACTCGTCGTGAGGTCCACCTCCGGGTACCATCCTGCCCTCGAACACCCGGCCTCCGTCAGCACTGCCCGTCGTCTGCAACCAACACAATAAGGTACAAGCATATCCCGTGCACGGGTGAGTATAAAGATACTCAGTAGGGACCCCGAGACCCTCACGGTCTCTCTAAATCCAACAAGGATAACCACAAAGCAGAAACACAACAGATAACCCTTACTTAGGTATAAGACCATACTTATACCTAAGTTATCAAGTAACCCATATCAATCATGAGGAAACACAAAGGTTATGAAATCAAGGGTTAACCACTACCTAGGTATATGCCCATACATATACCTAAGTTATCAAGTGACCCATCTCAATCATGAGGTAAACACAAAGGTTATAGACTTAGCTCAAACCAGGATTTTTATTATCGAAACCGTAACTACTGAAGAGCCCCGTCTCTGATGAGTACAGTGATCTTGTCACGACTCTGAGGTAATTCTCACTAACCTAAGACTGCGGAGGTACTCCTCCTGTCGAGTACCGTGGGTCAACCACCCAAACACAGTAGTGCTTCACGCCGGGGTCTGCCACCCAAACATAGTAGTGCATCCTCTCTAATAGCCTACAGAGGTACTTCTCATGTTAAGTACCGCGAGTCTACTGCCTACTACCAGGAGCTCCGTCCGCCATGGGTCTGCACCCAAACACAGTAGTGCTCCGTCCACTAGGCTAGTCGACTCACTCCAAGTCGAGTCGGTCAAGCAGTCGTCAGGTCTCAGCCGGCTATACGGTCTCCGTACTCCGTACGCTTGTCTCTGGGAGGGTCCGCTCCATGAGCTACAGGTCGATACTCCAAGTATAACAAAGCCCCATGAAGAAGTATCTCAAAAGACTGTCTCGTCATAGGGGTCTCAACGCAACAGACGGCATGTCAATCGGACGCCTGTTCTGTGAGTTATTGGCCTTTTCGTCCCAGGGGCCCGGTTGGTTTCGTGTGCGAACCAACCCGGTCATATCTCAACTGTACCCCGAACACTCATAGGGTATACTCATAGGGACCGTTTCTCAACTTGATCACCAACGCCGCTGACGGTTCCTCAAACGGACGTCCGGTCTGAAAGTTATCAGACTTTCCGTTCCAGGGGCCCGATTGGATTTTGGGTACAATCCAACCCGGCCATTCACCAAGTGCGTCCAAACCTCGGGCGGAGTATGCCAAAAGATCTGTCTCATCAAAAGGAATCCAACAAAGTCGATGGCATGTCAATCGGACGTCCGGAGCTCAAGTTATATTCGTTTCGGCTCCGAGGGCCCAGTTGGCTTCAGGTTCGAACCAACCCGGTCGTACCCAAAGTTCTCCAAAACCTTGATTGTAATATACCGAAATGACCATCTCGATCCAAGGATCACATCGCAACTGAAGGTGCGTCGATAAGAGGTACGTAGCAGAATTTATGGGCGTTTGAACGGAAACTGCCCGAAAATAGGGGGTTTGGGCCCGGTCCGACCCGGCCCGATACCCCCCCCCCCCCCCCCCCGGGTCGGCCCGAACCGGGTCGACCCGACCCGGGTCTGGGTCTGGCCCAATAGGGTGGGGCCCGGCCCGGTGGGCATGGCCCCGCCCCGTTGGCGCGGCCTAGCGCGGCCTAGGCGGCCCGGCCTGGCGCCGGCACGGCGCCCACGTGGCCAGCGGGTGCGGAGGGGAGTTACAACCCCCCTGCGGTCGACGAAACTGACGCGGCTTTAATCCCCGCCGCTCAGCCTCCGGAATGGATAATCTGTTCCGGTTGGGCCCGCTGCCGCAACTGAGCTGCTGCGCTTTTGATCCGGCGGTGCGCCGCCGCCGCCGGTCGCCGGCGCCACCACCGCCTTCTGCGGACCACCGGATGCGCTCCGGTGGTCCGTTTTGCTCGCCGCCTTCGCCAGTGGTCCTCCCGGGACCCGACCTTCACTACGATGGCTTCAAATTGACTTTGCAGCCCCATTTGTCATCGCCCGCCAATCCACTCAAAACGATCAACCTGCAGAGTCTTCAAATCGCCTCCCCGGACCCGACTCCGTCTGCGGTTTCGTTCAGCCTCAACAGCGCGGTGCGACGGCACCGTGCTTCTTCTTTGCATTCTTTCTTGTTTCCACACGGTGTCGTTGCACCGCGCCGCCTTTGTTCAAGCCGCAACGAACAAAACAACAAATGGGTAGGAGATTCAGTCGTGTTCGTGTGGTCCGACCTCCTCCCGATAAGTTGATAACAAGCGGCCCAAAAATAAAGACAAAGAAAGACAAAGGATATTTCACGAACAAAAAGTAATCGACCCCTACGGTTCATCCTGTAATAGAGAATTCCCAACCCGCAAACATATTCTTTCTAGGATCAACTTAATATTTAGTTGATCCGCATTCTTTGTTTTAGAAGGAAATAAACAAGGGTTCATTAACATTCACAAATTAATTCCCTACCTCGAGTCATTCGGCGTTTGTTGACGATATCGCAAGAGGGTGGACGTCGGCTCGTCGACGTCGTCCCATGGGAGGAGATAAAGATGAAGATGGTTGCGGGCGTTCATTGCTTCCGTCGTCGTCGGTGTGCTCTTGAGGAAGAATTGATGTCTTCTCTCTTGTCGCGGAGGAAAGAAGAATAAGCACGTCGATCATTCTTTGTCGAGGAAGGAATTCATTCTTCATGGATCTGGTGTTCTTTGATAAAGAAACGATGTTCTTCGTTGAAGAGGCGTCTTTCTTTAACGAGGAGAAATTCTCTTCTCTTCCTTCTTCTTCTTCTTCCTCTCACAAGGCTCTCTCTCTCTCCCAATTCCCCAACACAAAGTGTGTCCCCCAAAATAAAATAAAAGGGGATCAACCAATTATTTTATTATCACATGCCATTTGAAATTCAAAACTCAAAACACTTAATTGATTAAGATTTTCAAGAACTTTATTAAGTGCTAGTTGGCATGAGTTATGAGGGAGAGAGGGAGAGAAGGAGTTACCCAAAAAAATAAGAGGGAGGTGACGAGTTAAGGAATGTGAGGGGTTGGGCTTGTGTGGGCCCCAATCCACCTTTATCCACTCAAGGTTGGTTAACAATATGTGGGTCCCACCCCTAACTCCCTTACTTAGGATAAAACTACCTAGTGGAAAATAAATAAAATTTATAATATAATTTTATTTATTCCTCACTAAAACCACAAAAATTAACAACTCCTCCTGAGAAAACGCACCTTCAGAAAAGGTGATCCTAAGCAATTACTGGCGTTGCGGTTCCATCGATGCCCTCGGATTTTGATTTCGAGCACCGATTCAAAAGTTAGAAAAAACCCGCTTGTTCGTTCACTGAACGTACTTGAGCTAAACTTTGGAAAATGATTCCGGGCACACCAGGCCTCAGAATCAGGTGCCGTCAGAATCTGCATACTTGTAAAATTCCAAAGAAATTAAGAAAAACATTTCCTTGAAATTTCCGGGTCTTTACATATTGTTACAATAATATAATACACAATCATCTAGTTTTTCTCATATATAATCATATTATAGTAAAAACTAAGAAAAGAACAAAACAACATCCCTAAAAAATAATCAGAGTATATAGATTAATACAAAAAATCATTCTATATCAAATTTCATGAAGAATAAATTCACACATTCTAATTATCCAGCCACTGGGAAGTCCAAATATATAGTAAAAAATGAAATAAAAGATTCATTATTCCATAATCGATTCCCATCTCATTTATCTTCCATGTCTCTTAATGTTTTCCAGTTGAGTGATCCAGGTAATAATGCTCCACCCTACCTAAGCCTATGAACAATGAAGTCATCTTAGGTACCTATATGCCAGGGCCCCGTGAGTTATGTGAGAGTAAAAATCATTGAATCGCCTCCAGTGAATTACAGAGAATAATAGGTACATACATTTTTTCACATATAAATATTTAGTTGAAATAAATAATAGATGAAACCAATATTACATAATTCTTTTTTAGATCACTGAAATGTGACATGAAACATGGGATCAACCGTACCTGCTTAAATAAGTGTCAAATATTTTTAGGAAAATTCCATCATCCAAAACCCACTGTTATAGAAGAACCGTTCTAGGAATCATTTCATATTATCTAAATCTCATGGGGGTAATTAATACCCACAAGGAAAAAATTAACTGATCATATTGAAATTTTTTGGGAAGATTCTCCCCATTTAGATACTCATAAAAACCATTCATAAATTCAATGGAATACTCTCTACTCTAGAAAACACATATCATCAAGAAACCCAGGGAGAAGCACTATTTTCTTAGAACATGGGAAGATACTTACTTCATAGGAAAAGCATGTCATATCAAATGTAAACTCAAGGGAATACCCAACCCCTTATATGGAAATAACTTTTATCATTTTGAGACTCAAGGGTATACACAAAAACATTCTATAATTAAATATACACATATCATCCTCACATCGGTTTGCTACAAACTAAAACCAATAAAACATATCATATGTTACAAAATCAAGTGAAAATCCAATAATTACCATTATAAAATTTCCTGTGTATTCTCATCAATCATCAAGTTTCTATGATGACACTCGAAATTTATGTTACTCTCTCCCCTAAAATGATCCTATATAGGGTTAAAATATCACTAGGAACCCATCAAGGTCCCATAGACCAAATCCAAATTTAAAAACCCCTACAAGGGATCCTCTACCTTATTTTAAATTATTGATCAAACTTTTCCACTCTAAGGGAATAACATCCACCGACATTATCATCATACCATCATAGAAAAATTGGCCATATATATAATCTCATATAGGTTCCACAAAAGGGAGATATCCTCAATCCCTTATACTTTTTAGTTCAGCATAGGTCGATCCTTACACAATATTCATATTAGAAAATCCTACCCATGAATACCCATTTAGGTATTCAAATCTCAATGGGAGAGGAACAAACTCTCTAATCTATTCTTAACTAGTACAGATTCTATATGTTATATCATGTTCGTGATTCACTATACCCATTTTCTATGTTTAAATTCGATCATTTTCAAACCTAAAATATCACTACAATATACTTAGTGTAGTTAAGGACACCAATGTTAATAATTCTATATTAAATCACATCTCACTACTACCCATCTGTGGTATATATTTATTAAAACCAAAATTGTAGAAACCATGAGTCCGGGAGTAATTTATTACATCAGTTAAAGATAAAAGGGATATCAATATGGATGATCTATTAGTTTACCTATCTTGGAAAACTAGATAAATACATAATTCTCTCATTATAATGGAAATGTTGTGAAACATTACATAAAAACCATTCTCACATCGTTGGTATTTTTCAAAATAGAATTCATCATATCCAAAAAATGTTAAAAAAAATTGTAGCACATGTTATTAGTAAGGGGTATGTAAAGTGGAATATATTATGAGTAAACATGGAATAATAAATATATACATTAAAATAACAAAAAAAAATTAAACAATAACATGATAACAATATGGATCTCTGGATAATATCAATGAAATTATCACATGGATAATAATAACTAAATTCTCAACCAAGGAAACTATTAATGTTGGACATCATGACCTCAACCACCATGATAACATTTCCATCAAGGCCTTGTTCTTATACAATTTATTTATGGTGTGGTATAAAAGAAACTAATTTAATAATTTTGGATTACCAGTTTTCTCATGAGATATGTCGATGAATTTAGGGGGTATCATTAACCATCCCCCTTGATCATTTAATTTTTAATGAACTATTAATATATTTAAGGGTATATTTACTAATAAGCCTTATAAAAAACATTACTAAGCATATAAAATGAAATGTTATGATTTCCACAGTCAATCTAATTACATTCATAGTAAAAAACCTTTTATAGAAATGGTACATGGGTAGGAAATAAAAATATAAATGATATCAATATTATTGATATTTAAAAAAAATTAATGTTTAGTCATCAATGATAAAAAATGAGAATGATTAAAAAGAATGTTAATGACCAAAAAATTAAAAAGTCATAAAATATTACAACAAAATTCATTAAAGATATTGGATTTGTTATTACATAATGTTCTTTGATGAAAGAAATAAAATGTAATAGAAAAATTTAAATAATTATTTATTATTTATTTTAAATTATAAGAATATTAGAAATTTGTATCATAATATAAATTGCACAAAATGGAGATTTTATCTAGAAAATCTGTTAACACCATATATGATAAAAAAATTACTTTTTCACTTTTATTAGGAAAAAAATGCACCATTCAGAAAAAAACTATATATTTTATTTTTAATTATTTCATAATTCATTGATTATATAAATATCATTAATATTTTCTTCAAGTGTTTAAAATTGATTTTTTTAAAAAAATATATAATATGTACATGGAAGAAAAATATATCCATCCCTAAGAATAATAAGATTGTGTTTTTGTTAAAAAACATTATATACATTATTTAAGAGAATATAGGTAAATTGATGGAGGAAACCATCGAAAGTGGTTAAATTTTTATAGGATATTAAAATTAATGGGTCTTATGAGGGATAAATTATAATATTCCTTTAATGGAAATACAAGTATTCCAAAAATAAAATGAGGCTACAAAAGAAGTTATTTCAACTTTGTTATTATTAAATTTGTACTCCATAAAAAGAGTAAAAATAATTGAAACATTAGTCATCATGAATAAATATATATTCTTTTTAAATATATAAAAGTGTTTTTATATCCACCACATGTAAATAAATAGGTGTACAAAACCAAATATGTTTCAATGGAGTGGAAATTGAGATGAAATCTCTTACCTCAAGTTTGACTTTCTTCGATAATGATTTATCATATTCTATAATAATTAATAATTTATAATTTATATATACTAGGTTAATTTATTTACATATAATTTCATATAATTTCAACTTATAACTTCTTGGGACCCATTAATTAACAATTCCTTTTTAAAATATTTTTTGTTGGTAAATAATTGTTTTGTTTTTCATGAGCATTTATGATCAGTAATTCTGTTACATTCAGTTTTTATATTGTTCCATCATATATATAATTTAAATTAATATATAATTTTAATAAATATTATATATATATATATTAATCAATAAAAATTGATATTGAAAAATGAATTACAAATTTAATGGTGATGGTAGACCACAGATACATGTGAACACTTTTTAACTTTTTTATTGATAGAATGAATGAAATGTAAATAATAATGAAAATTTAAAAAAATTACAAATTTATATCAAATATATTAATTAAATATATATTTACTATTATCTTTGTAAAGAGAAATTGGAAGAGAGATTACACAACTTTGTAGAGGTGGTAGTCCACACGTATGCATGAGTGATGTTATTGTTTTCTAATAGATTAGAATATCTAAAAGTAAATATTCTATTAAAATTACATAGGAATATTTATTTAATAAATATCACATATATTCATAATTTCTATATTAATATCCTTCAAAATAAAATTTTGAGGAAAAAAAATTACACTTCTTTGTGGATACAGTATGTCATACATATGGACGAGGATTGTTTTTGATTTTTTTAGGATGCAGAAGAGATGTAAAATGGTTGATTCATAATCATAATACAATAAATTTATATTTATTATATTGTATTTCTAATTTTATAGTGTGTACAATATATTCATATGAAGTATAATATCAAATAAAATTTAAATATTTTTTTATGTTGGTTACCTCTTCTTCATTAGACATCCTTTAGAACTTTTCTTTTTGGTCCAAGGGTATGAAAACCAATATCATTATTACACAGTAATTTATAATTTATTAAATAATATTATAAATAATAAATCCCATAAGATCACTAATTATAGTGTATTTTCTAATTTGGTACATAATATAACAATTTAACACAGGAAAACAACATCGTTATTTAAAATGTCCATAACATGCTCTCACATAAAATTGCATTGGAAAAATTTAGGCAAACATAAGAAAAGGATGACATATAAAGCCTAGTAAGTGAATAAATTTGGAATATCATGAATAATATATTTAATTTATGAGAAAAGTTATATTAATGTGATATAAAAGGGGTGATAATCAAAAAAATGATTAAGTAGGAATGATATATCATTATAATATAAAGGAAACCCAAGAAATGTGGAAACAACATAAAACACTATATCATAAATATTGTTCAAGGATAAATTTCAAGACAACATGACTGAAAAATTACCATAATGACATTAGGTTAACTCACTATCCCAATTTTATGTCTCATGGGATAAATCATTACCCAATGAGTTGGAGTGATATTTAATTGCAGGCACACCCATGACATTCATTTCATTCTCATGTTTAATTCTGTCTCAAAGATCATAATACATGTAATCATTCATCATAATATTTTATTAAAATTTAATGGATTGTTGGATAAATATATGTAATTCCCAATTAATTTTATTATATGTGTATAAAAGTGGACACATATCTTATTAAATGGCTATGGTACTCACTACACAAGTGGTTTGGAATTGAAAATCATAGTGAAATTGTGGTAGCATAATGACGTTACATAAAAATTCATAAAATGGTTTAATGTAAAAATAAAGGGTTTTTAATTATATTTAAATAAAATGGGAAGTAATAGTGATATTGAATGAAATATACTGACAATTGGAATTTTAAATAAAAGGCATATGATAATAAGGAAACTTTACTAAAGAGGAGAATGAGAGGATACCTTTCCTTGAGAGTGTGACTTTAAATGATTGATAAAACATCCTGAGAGACTGGGGGAACCTTGTAATGACTATGAAGAGTTGAGGGGAAATTAATGACATTCTATACGGTTTTTTATTGAATATAACTAGGAGCATGGGTAATTTTATACAGTAAATGAGTGGGGATCTCGTTATAATTTTCAATCTGTGGTTTCAGACTATATATAATAATATCACAAAAACCAAAAACCATACCATGGTTTTTGCACATGGATTCTAAAAAATTGGATTGTTTTTAATTATTTTATCTGTGCAATATCAGAACCAAATAGAATAATACACTTTCTAATGTGGAAGTGAGTCACCCTCGGAATGAATTGGTTCTAAAGCATTAAAATATATTAATGCTTTTGGTGGATTCATATTGTCTTTATAAAATTAATCAGGTAAGAATAATATAACATTATTTTATAGTTAGAAAACTATTTTGTACTACATAAACATTATATCATTTATTACATCACTTTTTTCATCATGATTTCATAATACAAATCATTTGTTTATATGGTATTTAATTTTTACAAAAAAATTTGAATATATCAAAAAATTATAAAAAAATCACTGTTGAATAATTTTAATTTTTATTATTCCAAATATAATAATAATTTTATCAAAATAATTTTCTAAACATGTTCTTTTTTACTTTTATAAAAATAATCAACATTTTTGGAGAAATTTTGGGTTTTTATGATGATTAAAGCTCTCAAAATATTATAAAATTACATTTCACATCATAAATATTTTATGATCATTTATTTTAAATAAAAAAAATTCATAATAATATTTTATTAAAATATATTTAATATCAAAACTCATACAATTTATGAAATTAAATTTGTTTATTGAAATTTTACACTAATTAAAAATTCAATGTGTCTTTTATTAAATAAAAAATAGAATCATTTATAAAGTAATGATAAGAAGAAGATATGAAAAATATTCAATTGAAAAATAAAATATACATATTAATATTAATATGGTCTTTATACATATCCTTTTAATACACTACTGAACTCGCTATGTGTAAGGTGTGTGATAGTGAGACTTTCATTGGGTGGTTCGACATACATGGTTTTTGTTGGGATCCCAATGAGCTTGAACATATTCTGTAAATAGATTCTCTTATGACTATATTTCTCGAAATTAGATTCATATTTTTCATGGGAAATCCCAATGACTGTATGTCACTTACATTCTCAAATAAATGGGATTCATAGTGTATTATCCTACTTGTTGAGGCCCTTACATCCATTATCTATGTCAATTGGATTTGTTAAATTTTTATACTTATACTAATCATGTGGTCACTGTTCAATTTATATATTATAAATGGTAATGATGCTTAAAGGTATTTTAGGAATTATAATATTTAATAAAACCTAATAAATTATGTGTTCTCTATATCCATATTACATAATAATACATTTAATTAAATCACAATGGAAATTTTATTTATAATATTTCTAGTCATTATGATATTATTCCCTTTAGAAATCTCACTATTGAATACTAAAATAGATAAGGTTAACTCTATTTCATCACATCTTATGGTTTTGACATTGCATCTTCAAACTTTTAGTTCTTCCATAGTGATTTGATCATGTGTGTTTTCTTATTTAGTAGAATTTTGTCTATATGATCTAAGATCATCACCAAATTCTCTTCATAAGAATTATCATTCTCTAATAGTACCACCTATTGATTGAGTACACGTGAGGGGTCTATTATTTACCTCTATAAGAGGGATACATGGAATACATCATCTACTTGAGATAAGGTTGGTGGGAGTGCTATTCTATATGTCACTACTCTGATGCAATCTTGGATCTCAAGGGGACTGATGTATCTTGGAAAACAAATCTCCCTTATTCCCAAATATCATCACATTCATACTTGGATACATGCATAAGAATACCATGTCTCTTACATCAAACTATAGTTCCCTTCAATTATTATCATTATAACTCTTCTATCGACTATGAGAATCTTTGATGTTCTGCTAAATGTTATTATCTTTTCCCACCATTTCCTCAACCATAATACGACCTGGTAGTTTTTTCCCCAAATTCATCCCAACATGATGGTTCTCTGAACCACTTCATATAAATGGTGTCATGTGGATACATCATGAATATTGAGTATAAAATTTTATTTCATGAGATCTCGACTATGGGAAGATGTTGGTCTCATCCTTCTTTGAAGCCAAATGAGCATGCTTCCAACATTTCCTCGTGTGTCTGGATAGCTTGCTTCTATTGGACATTTTTTTTAGGGTGACCAGTGATGCATAAGTTCAACGTATTATTTAGATAATGTTGAATATCAGTCTTTATCTTTGAGTTATATCATAATACTGATCAGTTACATTTGATCATTTTGTTCTTGGCAGTCTCTCCACTTTTCTAATGTATATAATTTCATGTTGATTGAGTGACAAATTATCTAAAATCATAATTAAGTGTATTTTATTTATATAATGATCCACCATAACCCAGGTACCATTATTCCCTCTTGATTGTTTAGGAACACCAGTGAGAATGTACATGCTGAGGTTTTCCCATTTCTAGGTAGGTATGCATGATATTTTCACCATCCCCTTGAATTTTTTCTTTTATGATTTCACTTACTGGCATACAAGACATCATGATTTATATTCTGAGGTATCCTTCCGAATATTTTCCAACCAATAGTGCTCTCAAAGAACTCGACACATATTTATTCTTTTATTATGGATAGAGAAGGTATAAATATGTGTATCATCCATCAACTCTTTTAACTCAGTATTTGATGTTAAACATTTCCATCCTCATATATTAAAAACCCTTCTTCATTAACATTGAACTCAAAGGATTTACCTTTTCTTATAGTTTCCACCTTCTTCAAAATTCCCTTATCCTCTATTTGAAATTCAATTTTTTTCTAGAAGGTAAGGTTGAGAAATCATTTGTTAAAAGATTGATGATGTTACTCTATTTATGATTCCAATGTCTATCCTTTCTTAATTTAAGAGGATAGGATCCCTCTCATTTCTCATAAATGAATGAATTTTTGGATCCATTATACATAGAGCATATTACTCTTTATTCTGTTATCTGAGATGAAAGAGGGCTGATCATTCACAGTCTTTGATTAGCTCTAACCATCTTCATTGTTCCATATTCGTCGCTTTTTGTATGAATATATAATTGAGTATTTTTTTTATCCGAATATCATTTAATCATATAGATATATAGATTATGTCTCAATATTTTCAATGAAAATATCGCTGCATCTAATGCTAGATCATGTGTTGGGTAGTTTTGTTCATGAACATTCAACTTCATTAAAGGATAGGTTATTACGTTGTTATTCTGTATTAACACACAACCCAAGCCATTCTCTGAAGCATCACCGAATACTCTAAAACGTTATCCACTTGTGGGTAGTATGAGTATACATGTAGTGATAATTCAACTTTTCAACTCATTAAATATCTCATCGCATTAATCATTCCAATAAAACATGAGTCCCTTTCATGTTATCCTGGTTATAGGGTTTTACAATGATGATAAATTTCTCACAAATTGATTATAATACCCAATTAATCCTATGGAACTACATATATCGGTCATAGATTTTCTCCTTAGACATTTTTTAATTTATTTTTTAAGGTTCCACATATAATCCATTTCTTGTGATGATATTCCCTAAGAATGAGACATCCTTCTACTAGAACTCACATCTTTTGTTATTAGCATAAAGTTTCTCCTTTAATAATGACATTAAAATACTTATTATATTTTCCTCATGATCCTCCTTTACATTAGAGTGTATTACAATATCATCTATAAATACTATCATAAATTTGTTGAGGTAATATCTAAATACACTATTCACCAAGTTTATGAACATCACTGGAGAATTTTATAGTTAGAAAAGAATTACTACAAACTCGTAGGGCTCATACCTTATAAAAAATAGTCTTTGGGATATCCTTATTATTCAAACTAAATGGGTAATACCCTGACCACATATACACCTTGGAGAATTGTTTTTCTCCATGTATTTGAATTAAAAATTCATCAAATTTTTTCATAGAATACTTTTTCTTTACCAAGATCTTGTTTATGTCATAATAATCAATAAAAAGGTGTATTAACCGAAACGTTTTCTTGATGATGAAGACTCGTGAACCCTGAGGTGAAGTTCCTGATCATATTAAACATTTATACATATTTTATTGTATTTTTTTCCTAATATCCTAGAGTTACACAATATTAATTTTATATAGATTCTTGAATAAAGGTAATTCCATAGGTATATGCTCGATTTAAAATTCAACCACCTAGCTATGATGAAGACCAATAAATTCCTCTACAAACACATCAATGTTTTCCCTCAAAATGGGAATGAATTCATGGATTATATTTTCTTTATACATAATTATTTGAGATAAATATGATTTATCATTGGGAAATATTATCCAGGATTGAGGTGTTGGTGATAAAGATGCTTTATCAATCTATATGCACTTGTACATAATGGGGGATTAAATGTGAGATACAATGAGATAGTTCATACTTGTTGAAATTTATGTTTATTATGTATAGGTAAATCTAATGCATAAAAAAATATCATCAAATTACAAAAAATTAAGTTTCATAACATACTCTAAGATGTTATACCAAATATATTTTATAGGGGGGTAGTTATGTACTCTGGATGAAATAATTTCCCCATTTTACGTTTTCAGCAATATCTATACTTCAATGATTTTTTGTGCTGTTTTCACAGATCTTTTGAACCATTATGATGTGATGGAATATATTAAACTAGGAAAAACTATTCGTTATAAAAAAATGAATAGTTAGTGTACATGTCACCAACTTGTTTTCCAGATCCACCTCAGTGGTTGTGATGGAATTATATTTCAGTTGGTTCCATGGAGGTTGTTGGATGTCTCTGAAAATGAATGGATTAGTGCATTAGTTTTAAAATTTCCTAGCTTCCATGTAGTTAAAGAAATGAAAAATATTTTGAGGGTTGACCTAAAAGTTCTATTCATAAAATACAATTGTGGGTTTCCCCTATCTCTAGTCGTTAACTAGGTTCCCTTCCATTCCAAACATAAATCATTTCCTTATCCTTTAGTCATTTTCTGAGGTGCTTCTTTCAAAAACATTGACTAGTGGGAAGATGAAATTTATTAGCACTATATGATTTATCTATAAGACCCCATTAATTTAAATTCAGTTTATATTTCTTAACCTTGTGATACATATGAAATTCACCAATCTCCATTTCAACTTTGTGAGCACAACAGACAATTCCCTCATGGCTATCAAAGTCTCTGATAGCCAGTGATTTTTATAGAATGGGTTTTATCCCACAAAAAAGTAGTCAACTATTCATTTGGGGATAATGAAAAATCTAGTAGTTTATTGTTAATGTATTTTGGTTTTTTCCTCATACACCATGATATATTCATTGTATTTTTTCTTGAGGGAAAATAAATCCATTTATATTTCACATTAGACGTTGTGAGGAAAATATTTATTAGAAAATATATTTTGGAATTCCTTCCACCGCATAACATCAATATCTTCCTCAAGATTCTTATTATTCTCAATTTCAACCACTAATCTGTTTCCCCTAGAATGTGATCAATAGACCATAGAAATGTATCTTGTTTAGAACACTGATTGATGGAGAAGATCTTCTGAATTAGATTGATCAATTTTTCCTTGATCATGGGATCATATGATCCATTAAAATTAAGAGGCATATGTCACATAAATCCATCAATTATATCATGTAATTTCTCAGAAGGATTTGGGAGATCCTCCTAATCCATTTTTTAATTCAAGTCCTGAGTCAACTGAGAGAGTATCATCACAATGTTCTCGATTCTCACTCCCATCTGGTTGGTAATATCCTTGGGGAAGTCATCACTTTTTTTGTCACATTGATTGATTTCCCAATTATTCCTATTTTGGGATTTTTTACAGATTAAAGGTATAATTAGGGATGATAGTTTTTAACTATTAAATTCATAGAAGGTAATCCAATGAAATTTTTGGGATAACTAATATATTATATATATTTCCATAAATTATGTATTTCAAGACATCAATATATATTATCCATGATTTATTTCCTAGAATAGGTTCTTGTAGAGATTTTTTGTTCTCTTAATAATGTCTCTTAAGGATATTTTTAATTTACCAAATCATATACCCATATATTTGCAAACCAAAAGTACAACAAGGTCTATTTTTGGGAACTAGTTCCTGGTCCAGTTTATCTCAATGTGGTGTTTTTGTGTTTTACCTTAATTTACATCTATTCTAGAGCCACATACAGTTTTTTTATCCAGAAAAATATGTATTTTTTTATAAAAAACATAGTCTATATAAACCAAAATTTAAGGATTTTTTTATTATATGTAGTTTTACCCCTAATTCTTTCACTATGGTTTTCTAATCCTAATCCCAAAATTACTAACATTTTACTTTAATACTAACTATGACAACCAGTCTCTTAATTACTCATTAACTCATGGATTAGTACATATTATTATACATAATAAAACCATAATGGTCGATATGTTTAGTGAATCTTGGAATTAGGTGCATTACATAGATATTCAAAAAAAATTAAAACAACATCTGTATTGAAAACTTCCCTAACATGCTCACACATAAAATTGCAAGGGATAACCTGGAGACATACATAATAAAGAGGTCACCTATAAAGTATAGTATGGGAATAGATGTGGAATAAAATTAAGAATTAAATAAATTTTATACAATCAGAAAATCATTGTGTCATAAAAGGGGTGATAATCATAAGCACAAACAATGCGGCCTAATATAGCGTGTTAACATAAAGGAAGAATGGGAAATGTGTCCACAAACAAAAATAGTACATCATATACATAGGTCAATGATAACTGAAAACATATCATTATAGAAAAATTCTCCTAAAGGATTCAGGTTCACTTCATATCCCAAATTTACATCTCATGAGACTAAAAATTACCCAATTCATTGGATATCTATATATTCTAAGAGAACCTATCACTTTCACTTCATTCTAAGGCTTAAGTGTGCCACATATATTGTAAAACATGGAGTCATTCACCATAATGATTCATTCTTTGATAGCTAAGTGTGTAATTAATACATATATGTCCCATGTAAAATAATTATAAGATAATAATGGTGAAGACCCTTAATTGTAAATGAGTATGTCACTCACTACACCATTGTTTTGACATGGAAAATCGTAATGAAATTTCTACAGCACAATGGAATCACTTAAAAATTCATAATATGGTATTATGATATCAAAAGTGGTATGTCATCATTTTGATATAAAATGGGCAGTAATCGGGACATGTAAATACATATACCTATATTAGTAATTTGATATATAAGGCATTGCCTAATAAAGTGTCATTATTAATGAGGAGAACAAGATGATCCCTTACCTTGAGACTCTGACTTCAACTATGTAGGAGAGATTCATGATAGAAACTAGGCACTTTTAGAGATATATATATACTCGAGGGTAGTGTAAGAATGTAATCCCAATATTTTGAGTGAAGATTAGTGGGACCTTCAGTGGGTTTATAAAAAAAGAGTGGTGATTTCAATATTATTTTCAAATATAGTGTTTGGAACCTATATAAAAAAATATCAAAACCACAAACCACCCCTTTGTTTTTTCCCATGGTTTCTATCAAAGGATATTTTTTGCACTATTTTATAATGTAAATAGATAAATGTAATAAAATAATATCATTACTGATGTAGAAGTGAATCACTCTCTTAAATAAATGGTTTTAAAACCATAAAATATATTAAGAGTTTTGGTGGATTCATAAAGGTAATATAAAATTACCAAATAAACATAAAATATAATTATTTTAAACATAAAACATATATTCAGATGTGGTGCCCTTTATAGTATTTATTAAATTTATTTGGATCATTGTGATGTCATGATACACACTGTCAATTTATATGGTATTTTATTTTTTATCGAAACATTGAATGAATCAAAAACATATTAAAAATTTAATGTTGGGTAATTTAGATATTATAATTTGAAAAATAATATTCATTTTATCAAATTAATTTTATAAATATTTTAATTTTAACTATTGAAATATGAATCATCACTTGTTGAGAAATGCACACTATTTTTTACAGTAATAGTTTCTGAATAATTATAAAATTTCATTTGACTTAATAAAAATTATATAATCATTTATATTAAATAATCCTTATTTAATAAAAATATTTTATTAAAATATTATTCATTTAAAAAATACACAAATTTACTAAAATAACCTTTTTAATTAAAATTGAAAAAAATTAAAAATAAAATTTTTGTTTTATTATATGAAAATGAAAATAATAAATAAATTAAAAATATGAAGAAAATGTTACGATTATTCAATTGAAAAATAAAATATATATATTCATATTATTAGGGACTTGATACATTCCCCTTTAATACACCAATTGACTCCATAATATTTAGGTGTGTAATGGTTAGACCTTTATTGGGTGTTTCAGCGTATATGGTTTCGGTCATGATCTCAATGATCATGATCTTATCTTGTAAATGGTTATTCTCTTGCTTTATTTATTGGATCTAATCACGGTCTTAGTTGATGGAAAATCCCAATGATTCAATATCCCATGGAGGCATTGATAAATGGGCTAAATAGGGTATGATCCTACTGGTTGAGGCCATCAATCCCTTTGACTATGTCAATTAGATTTGATTAAACCCTATATTTATACTAATCACGTGGTCACCATTCAAGAGATATATTATCAATGGTAATAAAGTTTAGTGGTGTTTTTTATACCAATAAGATATAATAAAATTAAATAATTGCATGTGTTTTCTATAACCATATTTCATAATAATTCATTTAAATAAATCACAAGGGAAATTTTATTTAAAATAGTTGTGTTCATTACATAATGTTGGTATTTTTGGAAGACTAAAAATTTAGGGTTTTATATGTTATATGGCTCATGTTGGGTAAAATAAGTGAGGGAAGAGGAGTATTTTAATGCATGATGGGAGTGTCACTTTTTGAAATTCATAAAATATTATAATATAATATATTTCTAACATATTTAAAATTATAAATAATTTATGAATATTATATTATAAGGGGGATATGGTCTTAATAAATACATAAAATAAAATTTATATAGGTTTCGATACCATATTTAACCTTATACTTTAGATTAACAGCTTCGTTAACCATTTTTAACCATAAATTTGGTATCCAATATTCCCACATGAAAGGGTTATAATTTTACCTATAAGTAAAAAAATCTATCATGAATTGAAATGGGATTATATTTTTATAAATTTAGGATCTTACTTTTCCTCCTGGAAGATATTTATGATTCATAAATAATTTAATATAATATTGATTTCATAAAAAATCATTACTACTATTTTTTTCATTATTTATGTAATTTGAATTTAATGTAATGTATAAAATAAGAGAATTATAATATAATAATTTTAAGCATAAATAATAGATTATTTTTAAATATAAATTTATGTTTTTCCCATAATTCATCCAAAACATTAGTTTTTATGTTTTTAATATTATTTAATTTAATTTTTCACTACTTTCAAAAGAACTATTACAACATTCTATAATCACATTTGGATATTATATAATCAAAAAAAATTAAAAAAAAATTATTATAATAAAATAATTATTAAGCACAATATAACCTTTAATATTTAGTTAAAACTATTTTTATCTACTTCAAAACATATTACATGTTTTAAAATTAATAGAATGACAATATATATGTTTGGTTGCCTAAAATAATGTATATTTAATTATCCAATGATAATGGCAACAAAATTAAATATATTTTAATTTAGATACATATAAATATATGGTTAAATGTATCTCATACAATAAAATAAAGTCATGTTTTGGATGGATTTTTCATTACTTATCACATTATTTTCATACTTAATTTCTTCATTCACCCTTTATCATGGTGATAAATTTTAGCAATGATATAAATGATAATTCCTAAAAGATAAACCAATTTAGAAATTTTTGACTCCATGATTGAAAATTTTGAATATATTTTAACCTATTATATTCTTATAAAATTCAATACATAATTTAAAAATAAACCAATAAATTTTGATGATAAATTGTTTTCCAAAAAATTGTGTTTTCAACCAAAATATTGACTTATATCAAAATTATGTAAAATAATAGTACTATTTAAAGTAATTATTATTATAAATATAATGATCTAATATAAATTTATTACTTAATCGAAAATACAATATTAATTTTATATTAATTGATTGAAATTAAAAAATTGACAATTTTTCAAAAAAAAAATCATATTCACAATTCAATAAAAAATATATATTTTTATAAAAATAAAAAATATTAAGCATAATATAATATTATGATTTTTACTTAAAATATAATATAATATTCAGATAATTATATTTTAAAATTCTATCATAGTTTTTATAACTCAATGTTGCACATAATGAATCATATTGAATAAATAAAATTTTTTATAGTGAATATATATCATAAA
Organism: Viscum album; assembly: GCA_963277665.1. Classification (NCBI taxonomy): domain Eukaryota; kingdom Viridiplantae; phylum Streptophyta; class Magnoliopsida; order Santalales; family Viscaceae; genus Viscum; species Viscum album. The sequence continues at coordinate 2,003,807,548 of OY728140.1, read as the reverse complement.
ATCGAGAGGTGTTATATTCTACCCATTTATATAAACATAACCGATGTAATTTCATCAAAATAATATAAAAAATATAGGATACTTCTACCTCATCATATTATTAGATTCTAATATAGCATTCTTATTTTTATGGTTTCATGATAATACTTTTACCAAGTTAGTTTTCTAGTTTCATTGAACATTCTCTCTATAATTATGAATTCCCATCGATTATTCCACATAATAAAAATAATTTTCTAGTGGAAAAACCTCATAATTTAGAAAATTTTAAGGATCTTGTTAGTACTTCTACTGTGATATGTGGAACACAACATGAACATAAGAGAGATTTATAAGAAGAACCAAATGATAAGCTATCTTCCCGCTAAAATCAATAATTTATATGGGGCTGATAAATATAGTCTTTTCCATTCCCTTATTTCAAAATATCATAACCTTATTCCTAGGATATATTCATAGAAATACCATGTAACCAACTATAATATCTATATCACATGAAAATTATCTATTTTACATTTTTTACACTCCTGGCTTTAATTATGTTTTGTTGAGTGAATCTAACATTCGTCCATTTCCACAACAATAACAGGTCCCAATAGATTTATTTCTCTATATTAATCCCAAAAAAAATTGAGTTCTGTGAATTCTTCCACATAAGGATTCCAATAGATCCACATTAATGATCGTACTAAGGTTATTTTTCTAAGACAAAAATACAAAAAAAAATTGTTCATCCAAACCACAATTGAAATCTATAGAATAAGATCTTAACATATATTATATAAGTTTAGTGGTTCTATTATACAAACAATATATCATAGGGTAATAATAAGTACAAAAATATAACAATATATCTAGAGCCTTCTAAAGATTTCTCTAGAACATAGACGTGATCCTTGGATTCCGATTAGATATTATTGAGAGTGGTACTCAATGTAATATCCCAAATTACTTAATATGTAAATAAGAAATACGATCAAATGGTAAATAATCTATTATATTTATAAACTGTATTTCATCAATAAGTTGATTACCAAAACCAAAAAATAATTATTTCATGTAGATAATTTTGGTTGTCTGCTGTTGAATCCCATGGAAATTTTTTCTTATTAGCATTCTCGTATGTTTAATGGTTATAAGAACCAATTATAATTATTTCACATGTCCTTAAATTGATGACACATCAAGAATCTATACAAAAACTCATCAATATCCCTTTTCATGTTATCACACCTGAAATTCACTTTATTATATCTATAGATTGTTTTTACTTATAGGATAAATTGGTAAGGATGACCTTGGAGATTTATACATCAACTCCTTATTCATTAATATTATTGATGGAACACATACTTAATTTCTAAACCTAATAATTACATAATGGTCATTATTGAACCCATGAATATTTCTCTCATATTATATAGTTTCACATTTTCATTTAATTATTTCTTAATCTTATCAAGGATGGATGGTTAAATATTCATTTGAGATATATGATATTATTCCCCATTTCACCTGATGTAAATATCCATTTGTTCAAATCCGTAAATATTATATCACTTTGAATCCCAATCATGGACAAACTATCGTGTTATTTACAACTTTATGTACATCCACCTTGTTCACCATCCCAAGGTTGTATTTTATTGAACATTAAAAAAATTATATACTCTAACCATATTTTATTGGAAATACTCAACAAATTATGTGTAAATATTTTATTCAAGATTTTATGATAAGTATATATATTTATATAGCTCTTTTCCATATAATGATAATTCCACTATATTTTCGAGGAAACAATTACAACTTACACATCTAGATAATGAGTTGGGTAATTTTACAAATCAGTTTTCTATTGAAAGAGTCATAAGATATCACCTTATTAATCTATATGAGAAAACATCATAGTCCATTCTTTGATGCACCATTATATATAAAAAACCCATATCCATTGTAGGGAAGTGAAATTTCCTCACAATAATGATCCTTATCTTTAGTTATTTTAATTTATCTTAACATTCATATATCCATAAGTACTTCGAAACCTTCTAGGTTAACAAGGTGAGTGTATTGGATAGTCATCTGAAATATCTAATGAAGAATCGGTATTATCCTACCAACCCAAGAAATATATTTATTTTGGTCACTATTGTAAGTCTTGGACATTTCTTAAAAATTTCTGTCTTTGAAATATCTACTTATATTCCCCCACATTGAATTATATGACCTAATAATGAGTATTTTTTAGTTAAAATTATCACATGATGAATTTGGAATATAGCTTATCCTAGCTCATGGCCATCCCCAAAATTCTCAAATGTTCTTATTTCACTTTAATAATCATTTAAAAAATAAGAATATTATCTATAAAAAATGTCACAATATTTTCAAGGTAATATATAAATAATCTTTTAACTAGCCCCATGAAGATATCAACATCATTGATAATTCTATGTTTTATTATCATAAATGAAAAATAAGCATACCTTGTATGAAAAGTTGTATTATTTATGTCCACCTTCTCAAACCATAGATTAGAATATCTAAATTGATGTTAAATATTGTAAAATATTAATTTTCAATGAATTTATCAAAAATATAATTATTACGGCTTATATAATACTTTTTAATAATTTTAATATTCTTAATATCCTAATAATTAATGAAAAGGTTTATTTTCCCATCATTCTTAGTAACAAAAAATTATAGTTTCACCAAATGGTAAAGAACTAGGGTTGATGAATAAATTAAGAATGAATATATATATATATATATCCATGTTAAATTAATAAAATATGTTTTATATACACAACATAATATTTAATAGGTTCATAATACCAAATATCCCTCAATGGAGTTGAAATTGAGATGAAATATCTTAACTCATTTTTGACTTGCTTGGTAAGTAGTGTAACCTATTGTATATAAATTAAAATTTAAAATAATAATATACTAGAGTAATTTAAATAATTATTAAATCATATATGATAAACTTATAATATCTAAATAACAATTTTTAATAATTTCTTATTTAAATAATTATTTCCAGGTGTAAAATATTTACTTTCAATGAGAGTTGTTTTTAGGGGTTCTGGTCCTTTTACATTGGTTATTATTCCATTTTCCCCGGAATTATATTGGTTATATTAATTATATATATATATATATATATATTCATTATATATATAGTGTGATCTATAAAAGGTAGTATTATAAAACGGAATTACACCATTTAGAGGGATGGTGTGTAATAGGTATGGATAAACAATGTTTCCACATTTTGAACGAAGGAATTAAAGAAATTTAAATAATAATTCCCCATCATAAAATCATTAAAATATCATATAAAAAATATATATTCATTTTATATTTCATTTTTACGATACATGTAAAGAGGAAATTAAAAATGGATCACATTTGTTTCGTGGAGGTCGTAGTCCATAAGTACTCATGAGTGATGTTATAATTTTTTAATGGATTTGGAGTTATGATTATGGATATTGTATTATAAATAAATAAGAATAGTTATTTCATAAGTATCACATGTTTTAATTATTTACATATTTTTTACAATCTAATTAGAATTTTGAAGATAAAAATTACATGGCGGTATGGAGGCGTTACGTCGAATATAAGGACAGGCAGTGTTATCTCTTTTCATATATTGAAAGAGGGTTCTAAAATGGTTGTATGATAATAATAATAAAATTGTGGTATATTTATTATAATATATTTATTACTTTATTTGGATAAAACATATTTATAGTAAGAAGAATATGAAATTTATTTAATAGAATGGTTAAATATGATTACATCTTCTTCGATGGAATTCATTTAGATATCCTAATAAGGGAAGTATGAATGGAATATTGGGAAGAATAAATCCTATATAAAATTTAAATGTATTTTCTGAAGATAAATAGGAATTTTTTGGTCCTACTGTATAGCTCAATATTGTGTAATGGGGATCAGGAAGCAGTGTCCTTTATTAATTGAGGGGAGGGACACTTTTGTAAATTTGATAAAAATTATAATACAGTAAGTTTTTAACTATTATAACATGGTTCATAAAAGAAATATATTAGAAGAAAAGGGTGATATGGTAACTATATAGTCATGAAATAAAAATTATATTGGTTTAGATATTTTAATCAACCATTTATTTTAGATTAAAACCATTGTTAACAATTTCTAACCATAATGAGTGTGAAATCATTTTAAATATTAAACAATTATAACTTTACTATTAATTTATAAATTCTCTAATGAATGACCATGGGATGATATTATTGTCCATTTATGATCCTACTTTTCCTTTTTTTATATTTATGTTTTATAAATTATTTATTAAAATATTATTATCCTAAATGTTATTTTGTACACTATTCAGTTAATTTCATATTCACCACTTCAATATAATTATGGAATTACAAACTAATATTTTCAATATAATTAATAAAAAAATTCAATTACTATTCTATATTGAACATTAATTCATCCAAAAACAATATTTTTCATGTTAATAATATTATTTAGTTTAATTTTTCCACTACCAACGTAAGAATTGTTTTAGCATTTCATAATCATTTAATGAAATTACATAATCACTAATAATTATAAAAATAATTACCATCATGAATATTATTTCATTATGAAAAAAACATTAATATTCATTAATGACTAATTTCTACAACTATGTGGACATTTATGATAATTTTGAATTAAAGAGAGTGAAATTTTGTATTTTTCATTATATAAAATAACTAACATGTCATTATCTAATTAAAATGTCACAAAAATATAATATATTATATGTTAGGATAAAAAGATAAAATTTCACTCACAAAATGAAATAAATTCAAATTTTGATGGATTATTAATGCTTTTTCACATTATTTTAACCCTTAATTACTTGCTTTACATGTTAACTAGATGATAAATTTTTCCATAGTTACTATCCATAATGCCCCAAAATAGTAAGCACATATTTATAAAATTTGAATCCGTTGATTGACAATATAAAATAAATATTGTCAAATTAAATTCTTAAATACTACAAAAGTTACTATAAAAATAAACCCCATAATATGGATGAAAAATGGTTTTCAAAAAAAATTATTTTATGTTAACAAATTATCATATCTCAATATCTGATAAAAGGAAAATCCTAATGAAATTAATTCGATTATTGGAAATAAAATCGATCTCATATCACATTGATACTAAATAAAAAATATAATTATACCTTTAAATTATTCTATTTAATGAATAGAAATTGATGTTTTAAAAAAACACAATTTTTCATTTTTCACTAAGAAAATAAATCATTTTTAATAAATCCAAAAATTAAAATTATGCTAATATTTAAATGAAAATTTACAAAATAATATTATTGAAATATAATGATATTTTAATATTTTTTTAGTTCATTTACACTCAGTGATGCACATTATGTAAGCTATCCAGGAATGTATTCTATTTAAAGGGAAATATATCATAAAATCTCAAGTTTCTAAAATATAGATTACTAGACCTATTTATAAACAAGACCTTGTCCTTTGGTGGAAAATCCATCAGGATATCACTCAAGTATTCATCATGGGACGTAACACTTTAACTATCCATATGCTTTTTATTTTAGTAAAAAAATGTTTCATTAAAAAGGGTCATAGACCCATAGCAGAGAGAGCACATATAACCTACAGTATTTGTTGAATTAAGATTTCAAAATGTTCTAGGGACCGTCTTCATCATATGGACTCATTTTTATTCTTATAATATATTTATATGTCTCAATGGGTCTCACAAAAGATTTCCAAGCTCAAATAAACATGATTTCTACCATATCATGCACAATATCAAAATAAATCATTATATGGAATTACAATTACTTAAAAAAATTAATTCATAAAAGAATTACTTATTGAAATTTCATTAGAAAGGCCGCAACAATGAGATATGACAAAATACTTTAAGATGGACGAGAAAATACACCCATAACACCACTATGAGTCATAAAAATATCATACTACACCCAACCCTAAACAATTCAATTAATTTTATTTAAATACATTTCATTAAATCACAAGAACACGTACCCATTATGAACAATTGGAAAAAAAATGATTTTCCTCTTAGGACATCCAAATTTTTGAAAATCCATATTCTAAAATCGTCTTTTATAGGTTACCATATGGATCCTCCTTTTAATAATATTAATATCCCACCAAAAACACATATGAACCATGATATTAGGGTCCTCATTTTTATAGAAACCCACAATATTAGTTATTTACAACCATTCAAATCACTAATAGTATCCTCTAACACTTAGTGAACTTATGGATGCACCTAAGGTTAATATAACTAGTCCACCAAGTAATATTCTTAAATAACATAACGTTACACCCCTCTTACAGTATTTATTTAAAACTAGAAACCCAAAAATCTTTACATTCATAGTTGATGAATAAAAATAATATCATCTAATATATGGTTGACTTTACTCATTCGAGAATACATTCCAAAATTTATTGATACCCATAATCATTCCAATTTTCTTCCAAATCCCTTTCAATAAAATATCAAAACTCTAAGACTATTATGTTGGGCTAGTTTCAAATTTTATTAAAATCATTATATATTCCCAAAACACAAACCATTTCAATAAATTATAATGAAAATAATTTATTACGCGCGCACATAATTTTATTAACATAATCATATCCTTTCTAATCACATATACTTGAGCCTCCCTCCTAATAGAAAACATTTGTTCATACCCCAATCTTTTTTACTTTATATATAGGTTACATTAACATAAGTAAACACAAGGACAACACACATACTCCACCAAAATCACCACTCCTAGGAAATTGAGTCATCTCCTATGCCACATCCCACATCCAAAATAAACATCTAGAGTTACTCTGACACTCACATTCTTAATATAAATTTCATATACGAAAAAAAAAGAATATTAGTAAAAAAATTCAAATTCTTCTAGATTTGAAATCATGAAATGGTTCAAGTCAATATGATCTCTCTTCAATAAAAATTATTATTCCTGATAAGTATTTATGGGGGTTCCAATAATTATCCACATAATGTAACCACTGAGTGTGACTATAAAAGGCTAATCACATATAAATAATACAAATTAGAATAATAATTCATTTTGAATATACTCCCATAACTATGGATAAAATAATTCATATATCTTATCCTATCTAATAAATCAATCCTAATTAGGTTATATTGGGCCTCTTCCAAACCTAAACCAATGAAAAATGAATCCTTCAAATGTATCTATGTGTCATATATTTTTAATAAGGGTTTCATTATAACTCATTAAGACACCACCAATGTTGTATTTCACATAATATGTAAATTTATAGAGTATATATTATATTATTAGAAAAAAAATTAACTTCATTGTGGAAAATAAATATCCACTAGGGTTCCCTAGGTTCCAACATTACATTGAATATTGACCAAACCATTATTGTTCTTGTTCAGATGTGACTATGAGAAGATACCATCATCTACAACTCATTTTAGATTCTCCCCTCCTAGAAAAATATATCATCCATACACATAATAGAATAACCACACCCGATCGGGTATGAAGCTCATCCAGAAACCCTAGATTCTTTATTTATCCAACCTGGAAATAAATTATTCTAAAACATAGTGTATTACATATAACCTAAGTAAAATGTATGTAAACATTGAGATCACAAAAATTTATAAACTATTTTTTAAAAGAAATAAATATTAAAATTTTAGCTAATGTCCACTTTCAGTTGACCAATAAAGTCAAACAGTTTATGGAATAATGGACATATCCAAGGAAAACATCCCTGACATCCCTTACATCTCAATACATATCTCAGGGAAATTTTTTGTTGTATTTTTCATAGTGAGGGTGGACCATGTAATATTATATAATCCTCATACTAATTTATCCACTCTAAATATATATAAATGAAGAGCTTGAAGTGCACAAAAAGTTGAGAGAACATGATCATAAAACAATAATCACTTTAAAATACCCTTATTCACCACAAAATGTGTTATATTACATTCCTATAAGAAGTAATAATAAGTAGTATTACTAATTCAACATGGGGGGGGATTCCAATCTATCTCTCTATAAATAAATATGAAAATTTCAACCATAAAGGAATTCCCATCTTTTTATGTAATAATTTTTAGTCATAGAAGAGTGAAGCACAGGATTATTTTTTATATTTGGAATTTCACATTTATTTTTATTCCATGTGATGTATTCCTCTATGAATAGATAGTATATAATAATCATAAAATTATCCTACATAACTACATGAATATTAAAATGAATTAATTCCTTAGAATGTGATTTGTCTAATCCCTTATAAATAAAAGTAATATCATATTAAACTTATCATGTTATGTGGGAAAAATATCTTACAATCTATAATGTATATTTAATTATTCATTAGTCTATATAATGTGTTATACAGAATAAATATGAGGACATTGTAATTATTTTAAATTATATGGTTGATGGATTTATCTACTGACTAAATGCTCTTGATGAGGAAATGTATGGTCTTAGTGTGATTCTTAAATATGAGAATATTATAAATATAATCATTAGAATAATTCAACCTTAAATCAATGCTAAGGTATTGGTTTTATAATCCAAATATCCAAATTAATTCTCTCTATACATCATTCATATAACTCTTATTCTATATGTGATGAGTAATAAAGACAGTGAGTTCTGGGTGAATGAAAATTGTCATAGAATATATTTTCATTATATGATGAAACCCTTGGGGAAGTATGGTTTTGGAAGAAGAATAAATTAATGAGATGGTATACATTCATTCCTCTAGATTTAGAAGAGGAAAAAATGGTAAGCTTCCACATGCTTGTTTCAAATGTGGATAAGTGGCATATCTTGCAGATAAATGTTCATGAAAATTTAAAATGATGTTATAGATGGTATGATGATAAATAAAATTGTTTTGATAAGGAAAAATATTCTCTCAAATTAATATCATACTTCTGATAAAGTTAATTTTAAGAGGTTCAAAATTTCAATTTCCTCGATAATGATTAGGTAATAGGTGTTAAAAAAGATAATAATATTTAATGAAAAATTATTTTTAAGGAAGATTTATTTATTAAGTTAAACTTGAGCCATCGTCTAAAAATATTATTTGTATAGAGATAAGAGAAAAATCATAGAGTGTTTATTCATTATTAAAAACTCTATATAAAACAAAAATTATAAATATATGTACAAATTAATATATAAAATAGAAAAGATAAAATCTACATATTATGGATGATTAATGAAAGAAGATCAGTTATTAACACCCCTGATAGTCACTTTTTTATTTCTATAATACCAACATTCCTATGTCCCATCTATGGTTAACATAAAAATCCCAAAACTGGTGATTGTGATCACCACCTAATTCACTTTTCCTCATATGATGTAATGCCCTAAATCTCAGTGATCATCATCACCATACTAGGTCACTCATATATCTATGATACTTCTAACATATATTTGTTAAAAATACTTCATGGGTCCTATTATATATTCATATGACCAAAATGATCATAGCCTCATAGTGAGAAACATCACCAACAACCTATATGAACTACGCAGTGAACCTCCATTACCAATGTATCCACTACTGTTTAATATCATCCCACATGATTTATATTTTTAACCATGTTTCCAATATCATTGGGATCTACCCAGTAATAATTTAATAACCATACGAGGTGACCTGCATGTAATTTTAATAATCAACACAACCATCCTCCCATTGACCCTAATGTATTAATATCACCCCATAAAAAGTTATATGTCAATTTTTCTACCCTAGAAGAACAAAATGTAACCCACATATAAATAAACTTTGCAAGCTAGTATGGATTCCACATAAATCATAAATCCCTAAAAATTCCTTTAATTGAAAAAAATTAATTCAAATATAATATATGAGATATCTAGAAGATCTATTTACCTTATTTATAAAAACCTTCTCTTTGAATAACATGAATTTATTTGAACCTAGATAGAGTAAGTAAGAAAATTAGAAAAAAAAACTAATTATTAAAGAACAACTAATGACAGTTGATGATTTATGTATGAATTATTAAATATATTATATGCGATATTTTCCCTTTCCTACGATAACCTTTACCTCAAACCACTCATTAAATAGAACAAAAAATGAAAGCCAATTTGGAAGGGGAATAGGGAATGAGAAAGATTATATGGTGATTTTCCTCTTTATGAAAGAAAAAAATGATCTCAAATATGTCATATGATAATTTATTTTAAAAATATTAATTAATAATAAAAAGCTATATAAGAAGTATTTTGTGGGGGACCCATAAAACTCAAGATGTTATTCCTTATCTAGACCCACCCTTTGGAATATCCCATTGGTCAAAGGATGAATCACCTCTCTAAACCCAAATAGTGCTGAAACATATCATAAAATTGTAAGTTGTGATAACCCATCCCCCAGGGCCCATTTAATGACTAACCCAAGCCCACCTTACAAATGCAAGGGGCTGGAGACTAGAACCGGAGAGACAGATCCATATAATGGGAATGAATTTCCTTTAAACCTGCACCAACACAAAATCCAAGAACACAACAAGAAGCAACTACAAAGTAAACTGTTGTAGTAAAAATTTTCCTCAAAGTAAAGGGGTTGGATGACAAGAATAATTGAAAAGTAAAATTAAAACTGAAAATATAAAACATCTCTCTGATCGTCCACCGAGGATTCTACTTTAAGGGTAGGTATAGCTCACAATCAGTAGTCACTACGGCACATCACGGCAAATGGTCCACCTATGAGCATTGTCTCGTCCTTGTTCCCTCAGCCTCGATCACATTGCCTATCATCTGCAAAAGACAAAGAAAGATGCGAGCATAGATTGTGAAGGGGTGAGTATAACAGTACTCAGTAGGGACCCTGATACCCCCGTAGATCTCCCAGAGTACCATAAAAGAAAAACAAAAAAGTAGGACCTCAATCTCAAAGCACGACCTCAATATCAATGCACGAAGCAGTCATCAACTCTACCAAGTTATATTCCCATACACATACATAGGTTATCATAAATATAATCATCTCATAAATGAGGAATCATAATCCCTATCCTTTATGCCATTTGCACAATTGATCCATGAGGGAGGAATACCACAAAGGTAACACCACAAAGGTAAAAGTACCACGAAGGTAACACCACAACGGTAAAATTACCATAAATGTAACACCATGAAGGTAAAATTACCAAAAAGGTAACACCGCAAAGTTAACACCACAAAGGTAACATTACTAAAAAGGTAAAGACTTATCTCACACCATGTATATAATATATTTACCGAAGTACATATGATTATTCGTAAATCTAGATCATATTATTCTGTCAAGAGGCACTACTGCTGACCCACATAGAATAGATAGATACTGACCCACACAGGATCTCTAGGAACTGACCCACACATGATCGATAGATAATGTCCCACAAAGGACCACTAAGCACTGACCCACATAGGATCGTTAGATGCTGATCTACATAAGATTGATGTTCTTTCTTCACATTACATTCACCCACTAGATTCCCGAACTAATCAGGCTTGATTCTGGGAGGATCCTCTCCTCAATCCATTTTTCATACCTCAACCACCATGAATTTCCACAAAGAAGTAACCTGATGATCTGTCACGTCATAAGGGTTCCAACTTGATAGAGGTTCATTCAATCAGACACCCAGTCTGTGACTTATAAGTGTTTTAGTACCGAGGGCCCGGTTGGATTCGGGATCAATCCAACCTAGCCATAATTTAACATTCTACAGATCTAATTTTCCATATACTAAATGGACTGTCTCTATCCAAGGGTCCCAGTTCTGAGGAAATTTCATCCAACGGACATCTGGTTCACAAGTTATGGCTCCTTTAGGTAAACTGGGTCAGGAAGGGTTCGGGTCCAGTTTGGGTCTCACCCGGCCCACTGTGGCTGGGTCATGCCTTGTTCGGCCCGCTAGGCCGCGGACCGGCCCGTATAACCTGGACGGTGCAGCCCGCTGGGCTGGCACAGCTCAGCCGTAGGAGGGTTGAGACTCGCTGAGCTTGCATGGCCCACTAGAGGAGGCCCCGCCCTAGCTGGCACGAGGGGGCATTTTCCCCCATTCGAAGTCGGAGCGGCGGCGCCACGGGGGGCCGCCAGGTCACTCGTGGGAGCTACAGGGAGCGGGTCCCAGCCCTCTATCACTGCTGTCTTCAGCAGAGCGTAGCTCACTTTTTCCCACTTTGGTCGGTGTTGGTTTTCGTTGTCTATCACGGCTATATGATGGGGCCCACTATCCAGTGGAGCACCGTTGCGCGCCACTCCGCCTTACGTGGCTGGCATGAGGCTGCCATTGTCTTCTCCCACTGCGACCTTCTTCACCAGCAGCATGTAATGGAATGTCTCCATCTCTCCCACGCCCAGCCATGGCAGGCTGCCACTGTCACCTACTGGCGCTGGTTGCTGGTGTTGTCGTGCCGGTGTCACGCCGACAGTCTTTTGCGGGTTACCGAGTGAGCTCTGATGTCCCATTTTTCCATTCGGAGGTGCCAACAGAATCCCAAGGATTCCCTCTTCGTTTCTAAACCCATCGTTCTGAGTTTTTTCAAACCCAAAAAAAATTCTCAAGAAGAACACGTCAAATTTCAACAAAAGGAAGAGGGTCTGGGCCTTCTTTTTTTTCCACAACCTCTACATTAGCTTGATAGTATGAGGGCAGTATACTGATTCAACAACTCTTGAATTTTGACAAGAATTAAAACCTACCTCAAGATCATTGGATAATTTCCGCATTTGATGAAGATTTATTTTTTTTCGGTTTGTGATCCGGTGGCACTCCTCACCGCTTGCTGGAACTGGTTCTGCCCTCCAAATGGTTGGTGTCACGGTACTTTGCGAGAGCTTCTCAACTTGGTGATGATGTGCCAATACTCTACCCCGAGATCCATATAAATAACATAAGGGTAATGTGAGTAACACCGTTGGGAATTTATGAGGATCATTTAATGAATGAACCTCCCAAATTCTGATGGTAATGTTACAAATATTGAGGAGTCAAGCCAATTAATGGCTTGACAGGTCATTGGTCACGCCACCGTGGCTTATCCGTTGGACGAAAAAAAATAGAAACAGAACAAGATTATTATTTTATTATTCCTTTAAATGTCCAAAATCAATATTTTTTCCCAACCAACTATGGTGGAAGTGATTCGTTCCTTAAGTGAATCCCGGAGTTATGGATTCAATGGTGATCTCAGATTTTTAATCTGAGAACCAGTTCAAAAGTTAGAAAATTTCACCCATATGTTTACTGAACATACCATAAAAAAATCATAAATTCATTATGAGGAAACCGGGCCTCGGATTTATGCGTCGTCAATTTTTGTAGTATCTTAATAAATCCATAAAATTAAAAAATTACATGGAAAATTTGGGTCTTTACATTCTCTCCACTTTAGGGCCTTTCATCCTCAAGAGCCACAACATAGAGTAAGGAAACAAATGGGGGTAATGAGAACCAATTTGAGCCTCCTGATCCCATGATCTCTCTTGGAGGTTCCTGTACTACCAGTGAACACACACCAGAGTTATCGATCATCCACAAAAGACCCGCTCATGTCGATCCTCAATCTCCACTGGAACCTCTGTAAATGTTTTCCCATCGTCAATGTATAGATTTCCCCAGTCAATGATGTGTGATGGATCATGCACGTTCCTCCTCAGCTGTGACACATGTAAAACATCAGGTACAAAGTGCATCTATGGGGGAAGTGTCGGTCAATATGTCACCCTGCCAACTGTACTGAGAACTAGAAAATATCTAATGAACATCGTAGATAACTTGTCGCCCCGACCAAATCTTTGAAATCTTCGATGTGGTGAGACTCGTAGGAATACATGGTCTTCCTACTCAAACTCCAATGGTGTCCATGTCTTGTCATCATGATATGTCTACCTACTCTATGCAGTCTTCATCTTCTCTCGAATGATATACAACTTCTCAGTGGTATCTCGTACCAACTCTGGACCCATAAGTACTTACTCCCCGGGGTCTGTCCAGCATAGAGGTGATCTTCAAGGTCGACCGTAAAAGGCCTCAAATGGTTCCATACTGATGGTGGAGTTATAGATGTTGTTTTATACAAACTCCTAAAAGGGAAATTGATCCTCCCAACTACTTCCAAAATCTTAGATGCAAGCACGAAGCATGTCCTCATGTGTCTGTATGGTCTGCTCTGTCTGACCATCCATCTAAAGATGAAAGGAAGTACTCAAACATAGCTGAGTCCCAAACTCCTCCTTTAATACCTTCCAAAATTGGCATGTAAAAAGTGTTTCATGGTCAGATAATATAGTCAATGGAAACCCATGAAGTAGTAAAATATCCTTCACGTAGAGGAGTCCCAAGCTCTCTGTTGATCCATGCTCTCAGATGGGTAGGAAGTGGGATGACTTGGTGAGTCGTTCAACGATTACCCAGATGGAATCAGGTCCCTCAAACGTCTGTGGTAGCCCTGTCACAATTACCATGGAGATACCACCCCAATTACACTCTGGTACCTCTTTTGGTTTCCTTAAGATTCCTAGAACCTGATGTCATCCTTCACTTGCTGACAAATGAGGCATCATGAAACAAACTCTACCACTGCTTTATTCATCCCTAGACACTAGTGTTGACACCAAAGGTTCTTGTACATCTTCACCACACTAGGATGTACCACCAGATGGGATGTGTGGAACTCCTTCAACACCTCCTCTCATAGAGCCATTGATACCATGGTGCATCTTCTAAAGAGGATGGCGTGCTCCCCACCTTCAGAAAATCCATCAGGTGCATGTCTTTAGGATATCTAGGCACGTCGAGCCTCACATTCAACCTCCCCAAGATGTACCTCCTGAACTCACTAAATAATTTGGGGGAGTGACAGTCATATAATAGAGGTAAGCTGCTCTAGCTCTATCCACAAAGGATATATGCAATATGGATAGCTGTTATATTGCCTCACTCAGAAGCTGTAAACCAGACCTCGTACTAAGTGTGTATGACACTATGTTCCCCTTCCAAGGAGTATAGACTATCTCAAAGTCATTTTCCTGGAGGAACTCTATCCATCGTCACTACCTTAGGTTTAGGTCCCTCTTTGAGAAGATATACCTGATACTATTTTGATCAGAGTAAAAAATAAATTGTTTCCCCATCAAGTAGTGTCACCACATTTTCAAGATGAAGACCATTACTACTAACTCCAGATCATGGGTGGCGTAGTTCTGCTCCTACTGTCTCAGATATTGTGAACTATAAGTGATCACTGCTAGCTCATGCATTAGGACACATCCAATTCCAGTCCTTGATGTGTCATAGTAGACTAGATACGCAACACCCTCTTCCGGTAACCTCATGATGGGGGAATTCGTCAGTCTATTCCCCAGCTCCTGAAACCTATGTTAACGTATCTCCGACATTAAAAAGGGTTATCCCTTCTTCGTCAAAGCTAAAAAGGGTGACACAACTCTAGATAAGTCATGCAAAAATCTTAGGTAGTACCCAGCCAACCCCAGTAAACTCTGAATCTCAGTCACACTCGTGGGTGTCTCACAAGCAAGAACAACCTCTATCTTTTTCGGGTCCACTACGACTCCAGCCTTTGAGATAAGGTGTCCCAAGAAGTGGACCTCTCATAACCAGACTTGGAGCTTCAATAGCTTACTATAAAGATGGTTCTCTTGGAGTTTATCCATAACTATCTGTAGATGATAGGTATGCTCTTCTTTCATCGATTATTACACAAAGATGTCATCAATGAAGACCACCACATAGTGATCGAGGTATGGATGGAAGATTCTGTTCATGAGTACTATGAACACTGTCGGGGAGTTAGTCACACCGAATATCATAACCAAGAACTCATAGTGTCCATATCGACATTTGAAGTCCGTCTTCTGCACATCCTCATCTCATAACCTGAGCTGATGATAACCTGGTCTGAGGTCTATCTTCGAAAACCAACGATCACCCTTCAGCTGATTGAAAAGATCATATATCCTTGGAGGTGGATACTTGTTCTCCACAGTCCCCTAGTTTAGGCAACTATAATTCACATAGATCCTCAAACACACATATGTATTCTTGGAAAAAAAATTAGGGGTTCCCATGGAGAAACACTAGGCCTTATGAACCCCTTCCTCTGTAAGTCTTCCAGTTGTACCCATAAATCAAGAAGCTCTGTAGGAACCATCCGATATACTGGTGTAGATATCTGTTCTATCTGAGGGTACAAGTCGTGTAAAATTATACCTCTCTTCATGGTGGTAATCCTAGAACTTCATCACGAAATACATTAGCATATTGGTCCACCACTATAGGATATCTCAGACTCTCAACAACAACTCCTCTGAGGGTAATGCTATCCAACTGATGTGTGATCAGCTACACCCTCCTCTGGGTAATCCAATCTTGTTCTAAAATGGTTCCCTTCTTCTCGGTGAAGGAAAACTTGGTCCCATCCCCGAGAAAACACCACACGTTGTGCCTAGTATAGTCAGTCTGAGCATGGACTGTGGATAACCAGTACATACACAAGATGACATCATATGGCCTTGACACCGCTATTAGAAGATCTCAGCCGAAGTTGTTGCCTCCTAAAGTAAGCCCACACTGCCGTCACCAGTGTGTAATCATCAAATCCCCTCCCGTAGGTGTCTCTAGCCCTAAGTATCGAGCCAATGGCTCCACCGGAATCATCGAGCTTTGAATGAGGATCATGGAAATAAAAGAGTGACTGGAAAAGATGTCTATTAGTTCTGCATCTAAGGTGTATTAGACACAGATTTTACCTATAAACACCTCTAGAGAACCGTGTTTATAGGCCTCAGCTGCCTAGAGCTGAGCTTGTCCTTGTCCTCCTGCTCCATGTGGTCGGGGTAAGCCACCTAGATTTGGTGGTGGTAGAACCTCAAATCTCCATCCACCGCTTGCTTCATGGCCAGATCCTCTGTGATGTCCTCCTTCTACCTTTGGACCTCCTCAATTGAATCTATCCTTCGGCCTCGGTGGACCCTCGACCATCTACTGGTCGTCTGTATGGCGGGTCGGGCAGTCGCGAGCCATGTGACCCTGTACGCCGCACGAGTTGCACTTCTTGCTTCTTATTTGTCCTCCTCTGTCCTGTGAGACCCGTACCACCGACCCTGTATCTTGTGTTCATCCACCTGAAGGTTTGACCCACTTGGTTCCCTATTTTATCCATCTACTACCTACTGCAGATGACTCTGCTACCTGACATCTGGTGGTGGCTCTCGTTGTCGGTGCCTACTCAGCTAGAAATCTCTCCACCAAAAGTGCTCTCTCTAGCACCCTAGCTGGCATCAGAATGCTGATCGATATCATCGATGCTCTGATATCCCATTGAAAACACTTCTCAAAGGTTAGGGACCTGAAAAAATGGTCTACTACCATGTCGTTGGAGTAGCGGGAGAGATCAGTGAACCACACCGGGTACTGGGTCACGATCATGATGTCCAGCTGTAAGTGCAGTAGCTCTTGTATAGGCACTTAGTGTAGGGTCACTGGGACAAACGCTTCCCTGAAAAGGCCCCCAATTTCCACCCAGGTGAAGGTCGCTTCATCGTGTAACTAGAGTGTCAGACTCCACCATCTCCCACCTTCTCCCTAGAAGAGACTGGCAGCTAGGATCGCCATTAGATCAATTGGTGCCCTAGCTAAATGAAAAACTCTGGCCACATCCTCTAGCCAGTCCTCAGCCGCCTGCAGATCCGTCTGGCGTTGGAACCTCAGAGGCCCCTATCGCTAAAACTCTTTCAATGCGCTCATTCTTCGTACACATGCTGCTGGTGGGGATGGTGGAATCTGCTGCCCAATGGGTGGTGGTGCTAATGGTGCACCACCTGATGGTATTATCTCCATAATAGGGCCCTGTACCGAAGCCTTATTGCTCAATGGGCCATTATCATGTACCCTCTTGGGAATCTTGGCTAGCTGTATACATGGTGGAATCCTGAAAAAAAACAAGTGCACCACGGTCAATAAGTTATACTTGTTGAGTTGAATCAAAGAGATTATAAGAAAAACATTGCAAATGCACACGTAATCAGTGTTTTCCTGAACTGGTTCCGAAATCATAATTTAGGGTTCTGGTGTATGGATACATTGGTTTCCGCACTTACACTGGTTTCCCCAAACTGAAAACCACACTCATAACACTTAACACTATTTCCATTTTGAAAATATTAGAGTCCTATTTATTCGATAGCACTGAATCCTATGATACCACTTTGTCATGACCCGTCACCCAGGGCCCGTGCCGTGACTACCCCAACCACGCCTTCCACAGGACAGGGGTTGGTGACTAGCACCGTAATAGATTATTCCTATAATGGGAAGGCATTTCATTTAAACCTATAAAAACACACAATCCAATAACACAACAAGAAGAAACTACAGAATAAACTATTGTAGTAAAAAGTGTGCTGAAAGTAAATGGGCCGAAATACAAGCCCAACTAAAAAGTACAAGTACAACTAAAAAGAGAAATCAGCTCCTAGATCATCCACCTAGGATCCTAACAAAAGGGTAGGTACAGCTCACCATCAGTTTTCACTGTGGAACGTCACCTCAAATGGTCCACCTCTGGGCATCGTCTGGTCCTAGTTCCCTCAGCCTCGATCAACGTTGTCGGTCGTCTGCACAAGACACAATAAGGTACAGGCATAACCCAGGTAGGGGTGAGTATAAAAATATTTAGTAGGGACCCCGAGACTGTGGCATCCCACCTTTTTATAACATAACTTTCATTACATTACACAAAACTGAGGATCTTTAAGGTTTAGTGTCTTGGAAACAAGTAACATAATACATGAAAACAACATAAAACATTCTTCTTAAACACTTGAAAGGCTTCTCCTTAAGTTAATCCTAGGTTCATTACTGCATCTCATAACCTGGGGACATACATCAAAAGAAAGGGTGAGCAGAAGGCCCAGTAAGGGAAAAAAGAGAAACATTTTACATGTGAACTTGAGATACTTCAATAAGGTCATGAAAAAAACATTAAGGCATGAGAAAGAAATCATGAGGTGTATCATAATAAAAATAATTTTGTTCATAACTTTAATGTGTGGCTACAAAATTTTACAAAGACAATCATTTCTGTTTCACCAAGGTCCATCCCCACCAAGGTTATTCACCAATGTATCAGTCTAAATGGTCAACTCTAGTGATTAAGTCTTTACACAATGCATTAGAGCGCTATCTGGGTGCATCCTTAAATTTTTCTTTATCATCATGTGATCCAGATATATCATCATCAATAATTTCATAAACAACCCATATAGAATAAAAGAAATGGGTTTCATTTCATAATCATAATGTTTTAAAAACTGCTTTAAAGACATGATCTTTGTGTCACTTTAAAACCCACAGAAAAGGAAGGTGGGTCTCATGTATTTAAATCCCAGAATTTAAAATAGAAAAACTTGGTATATATTTGAATACCCATATAGAAGAAATATCTTTGAGTATTCACTTAATAAAATAAAATAACTTTAGAAAAAGAGAGAGACATTTTGAGACGGAAATTCTGCAGCATAACGGCTATGTTACGAGGTTTTAGAAAACATTGAAAAGAGAGGGGACATGGGTCACCCACTCATAAATGATCCATAAAATAGTAGGGGAATAGGATATAAAAGATTTAAGAACATGGTAATGAAATTTTAAGGACATACCATTTGAGATGAAAAACATGGAAGGAAGACAAAAATTAGATTTCTCTTATGAAAATTCGGCAGCAACGACGTCACTTAAACTTCAACAAAAATGAATTGACAAGATCAAATAGGGTATCTCATCATATGAAAATAAAATTTCAGTATGATATATATAGAGATCATAACCCAACATAATAAAAGGAACTTGAAAGACTTGACATGAATGTAGAACTTTAAAAAATGAGAAGGGTGAAAGAATCCCTTAAAAATTCAGCAGCCTAACGGCACCACTTAAACATTCTTAAAACGAATTGATGAGAGAAAGAGGGGGTCTCTAATCATATGAATATGAAAAAGGAAGTAATATTAATATATAAGAACATAATCTTACATAAGAACATGGAGCATAAAAGAAATGACATAAAAGATATTACATGAAAAGAAAGAGAGAGGTCGGATCCCTTACATTAAAACGTAACTCTTAAAACTCAAAGGTTTGGACCTTGAGGGCTTGGGGGCACCTTGGGATGACTCCTTGGGAGGTAATGAGACCAGATCTTCGTTGGGGGATAGTTGGGAGTGAAAACTAAAGTAGGAAAGGGTGGATATTTATAGGGAAGGTGAGGTGATACTTTAATAATTTCAAGGGACACCTCACAAGTGGTTTTCTCAAAACCATCGGCTCTCCCATGGTATTTTCCATGGAGTTAGGCCACATGGAGCCCCCAATACCATAATTCATCACCTTTAGTCGGCCAACCCTTAAAATATCTCATGACATCATCATGACACAGTTATGATGTCATTAAACATACTGAAGCCCTAAAACTGCATTTTTACTATTCACTGAAAATTCATCTCTCTCAAAAAAATCCCAAAATTTCACCTTAACCAAATATCAATGCTCCGATTAAAAATATGAACTCCGTTTTATAAAAATAATTTTTTAAATATTTTTAATTTAATTTTTAAATAAAAATACTATTCACCGATAATTCATTTTTTTAGAAAAAACCCCAAAAATTACCATAACATAATATCAATGCTCTGAGTTCAAAAATAAAATCCATTTTATAAAAAAAATCTAATTATTTTTAATTTATTTTTTAATTAAAAAACACTATTCACCCAAAAAAACTAATACTTGACTAATAATTTATGAAACCGTTATTTAACCATTTTATTGAATCACATTAGTTAATCAAGGGGTCTAAATTACATTAAAAATTTCTTTAAGTGAGATTACTAATCCATTTGGTCACATTACTAATCCTAAGCGTAAAATCACTGTTCATAATTTAATATTCATCAGAAATTAAGTTGATCTTATTAGACTCCAAATTCCTTACTGAACACTTTTGCAGAAGACCATTTTTTGAAAATCATTACACATCACTAATTATTTAAGGTTTACATAAATATTTTAAAATATCCTTTTTTCCAAAATTCATCAATAAAATACATCCTAAAATTATCCGGACATTTGAAATTTCACAAACATCACTAAAAGAAGAAATCTCAAATTATTCATCCCAAAGGATTACACAAGAAGCTATGGTCTCGTCACATAGCCCCTTATAACACCAGCATATGACCTAAGTGTAAGGTGCGCTATGGTGAGAGAATCTGAGGGAGGATCAGTTAACATTGCCCTAGTATTAATCTCTACTAACTTGAACTTCTCCCGCAGGTGTTTTCGTTCAAGCTTGACACGTTGGAGTTAGGCTTGGGCTTGGTCCAAAGCGAATCCCAAAGATGCCACCTCCTTCCCAAGCTTTGATTAGTGGGCTTCATAAGGTTCGAGTCTACTGGATGAAGTCATCGACTCCTATTTCTGCATTAACCATTAACATATCTATTAAATCGTTAAGAGTAAGTTAATATACTATTCAAAAAGTTTGGG
Source organism: Viscum album (assembly GCA_963277665.1). Taxonomy (NCBI): domain Eukaryota; kingdom Viridiplantae; phylum Streptophyta; class Magnoliopsida; order Santalales; family Viscaceae; genus Viscum; species Viscum album. The sequence goes on along the minus strand of OY728140.1, from coordinate 2,003,785,819 downwards.
TCGTTACATTCTTCCCCCCTTAATAATTTTCATCCCTAAAATTTTATACTTGAGGCCTAGTCGAAAAGGTGAGGGTACTTTTGCTTCATTGTTTCCTCAGGCTCCCAAGTCGCTTCTTCATACTTGTGATTCCTCCACAACACTTTCACAAGGTGGGTAGTCTTTTTTCATAGAACCTTGTCTCTACGGTCTAAGATATCCACTGGATGCTTCTCATAAGAGAGGTCATGTTCCAGTTGTACCACATTTGGGTTCAGTACATGCGAAGGGTCGGGTATGTACTTCCTCCAGAGAGATACATGGAAGACATCATGAACTTGAGCTAGGTTCGGTGGAAGTTCTAGACGATAGGCCACTGCTCTTATGTGATCAAGTATTTCATAGGGGCCAATGTACCTAGGTCTGAGGTTCTCATTCTTCCCAGACCGCATGACACTCTTCCATGGAGAAATTTCAAGGAAGACCTTGTCACCAACACCAAACTCCAAGTCCCTTCGACGGTTGTCAGCATGGCTCTTCTGCCGACTCTGAGCATCCTTTATGTGTTGTTGGATGGCATGAACTTGTTCTGTCATCTCCTGTACAAGATCACGCCCAAGAAGCTTTCTCTCACCAGTTTCATCCCAACAAGTATGAGCTCTACATCGCTTTCCATACATAGATTCATAGTGTGCCATCTGAATACTCGAATGGAAGATGTTGTTATAGGAGAACATAGCTAATTGGAGGTGTTGATCCCATCCACCTTTAAATTCCATTGAGAATAATCTCAGCATGTCTTCGAGTGTCTGAATAGTCCTTTCAGATTGGCCATCAGTTTGAGGATGATAGGTCGTACTAAAACTCAATTCAGCATTCAGAGCATGTTGAACACTTCTCCAGAATTTTGATGTGAATCTTGGATCACGATTAGACACGATGGATAGTGGTACCCCATGCAGCCTTACCACTTCCTTTACATATATCTTGGAAAGTTTATCCAGAGATAAATCTTCCCGAATAGAGATAAAATGGCCGGTCTTGGTGAGATGGTCCACAATAACCCATATCACATTATTTCCTTTGGATGTTTTCAGGAGACCAGTTACAAAGTCCATAGTGATATTATCCCACTTCCATACTGGTATGGGTAGCGGTTGTAATACCCCTTTAGGAAGTTGTCGTTCTGCCTTTACTTGTTGACACACCAGGAACCTTGTAGTGTAATCAGCAATATCCCTCTTCATGTTATCCCACCAATAATGATCACGAAGGTCTCTATACATTTTAGTGCTTCTCAGATGTATAGATAAAGTAGATCTATGAGCTTCATCCATCAGTTCATTCTTTATCTCTGAAATAGATGGAACACATAGTCTTGTATGAAATTTTAATACACCTTCTTGATCAATATTGAAATCAGGGAACTTCCCATCCTTTACAGCCTCAAACTTATCCTGCAGTAAAGGATCTTCTTTCTGAGCCTTCTTGATCTTCTCTAGTAATGAAGGTTGAGAAATCATTTGGGATAAGTTTGATGATGTCCCTTCCCTTACAATTCCCATGTCCAGTTTTACTAGATCTTTAATCAATGGATCTCCTAGGATCCTCATTGTTGCCAGAACAACAGGATCTCTCCTGCTTAATGCATCCGCGACTTTGTTTGCTCTTCCAGGGTGATAATGCATTGAGCAATCATAGTCTTTAATAAGATTCAACCATCTCCTTTGTCTCATGTTCAATTGTTTTTGCGTGAAAATATACTTTAAACTTTGGTGGTCGATGTATATATCACATTTCTCCCCATAAAGATAGATCCTCCATATCTTTAGAGAAAAAACAATTTCCGCTAGCTCTAGATCATGTGTAGGATAATTATGCTCATGAATCTTCAATTGTCGAGATGCATAAGAAATTGCCTTGTAATTTTTCATGAGGACACACCCAAGCCCTTTCAGAGATGCATCGCTAAAAATAACGAATCCTTCTCTGATAGAGGGTAGTGTTAACACAGGTGCAGTAACCAATATCTTCTTCAGCTCTTGGAAACTTTTCTCGCATTCCTTTTTCCAGATGAACTTAACCCCTTTTCGAGTCAACTTGGTTAGCGGATTAGAAAGCCGTGAAAAGTTTTTCACAAACCTCCTATAATATCCCACTAAACCAAGGAAACTACGAATATCAGTTACTGTTGTGGGTTGAGGCCACTCCTCCGCAACCATTGTCTTTGCAGGGTCAACCATGATTCCTTCATTGGTTATGATGTGCCCCAAGAAAGCCACTTGTTGTAACCAAAACTCACACTTGCTGAACTTTCCAAAGAGACTCTCCTTCCGCAGAGTTTTCAAAATAACCATCAGATGATCTTCATGCTCCCCACGACTTTTTGAATATATCAAAATATCATCAATAAAAACTACCACATAGTTATCAAGGTAGTCCTTAAAGACTCTATTCATCAAATCCATGAAAATAGAAGGAGCATTAGTCAAGCCGAGGGGCATAACAGAAAACTCATAATGCCCATATCTTGATCAGAATGCATTCTTTGGAATATCTTCCTTCTTCACCCTCAGTTGATGATAACCAGATCGAAGGTCAATCTTGGAAAAGAATTGAGCCCCACGAATTTGGTCAAATAAATCATCAATTCTTGGAAGAGGGTATCTGTTCTTCACTATGATCTCGTTCAGGTCTCTATAATCAATGCATAGCCGCATTGATCCATCCTTCTTCTTTACAAAGAGAACTGGTGCTCCCCAAGGAGACACACTCGGTTGGATAAAACCCTTCTCCAACAAGTATTGGAGTTGTTTCTTTAACTCTTCTAGCTCCATATTCGACATTCTCTATGAGGTCTTTGATATCAGTTGAGATCTAGGTACGAGTTCAATGGATAACTCTATATCTCTTTCTGGGGGAGGTCTAGGTAACTCCTCAAGAAATAAATCCATGTATTTTGAACAATCAGAACATCTTCTATTTGTATACTTCATTTTCCTTCTTCATCATCACCGATTAACTCTATAAATAAAGCTGTAGGAGGTGCTTCTAGATAGGGATCCATTCGGGATATCTCTCCTTGGAAGATAATTGTAGGTCGTTCATTCAAGACTACTGAGATTTCCTTACTTATGTATTTTATCATAGCATTATACTTTGAGAGACAGTCCATCCCTAGTATAATGTCAAATTCCAACATGGGAATGACTACTAGATTTGTGATAATATTGTGCTCACTGAAGTAAACACTAGAGTCTCTAAACACTGTTGATGCATGGATAATCCCACATAGAGTCTTGACTGAATATTCTACCTCAAGCAGTTCAGGGATTGATTCTATATTCTTTGCAACTTGGAGGAAATAAAGGAATGTGTAGAACCAGAATCAAACAAAGTACTTTCTAGTTTTGATAGGACAACAAGAGTACCTGCTACCACGTCGTTCGTAACTTCAACTTCAGTTGTTGTGATAGAAAAAGCATGACCTTGATCCCTTGGCCTTTTCTGAGGTTGATGGTGATTCCCCTCCACTACCCTCAGATTTGGACAGTGATTAGAAAAGTTCCCAAGATGTCCACACTTGAAGCATTTGACTTTGGGTAGGGTCGGAACCATCATTCCTCTGTCGTTAGTGATGGGAAGTTGAGGCTTCACCTCACTATGAAAATTCCGAGCAATATGGCCTTCTCTTCCACACTTGTAGCACTTTTCACTTCTGATCAAGTAGTTCCCCAGATGCTTCTTCCCAAATTTATTGCATGTGGTACGTTGCATTTGCTTTCCACCTCTTCCCTGATCAAAATTCTTCCCTAGACTGGGCTCTAACGATCTCTTATTGTCATTTGATTTATGAGACCATTGTGTCTCACCAAACTCTAGCTCGACTTTTATTGCACTCCGCAAGATCTCATCATAGCTATCGTAGTCCCAGTTGGCTAGATTCTTCCACAGATGAGGTCTCAGTCCACCGAAAAATCTATCAACCTTCCCACTTGGAATTATGAAAAAGTTATAGGTATATCGTGAAGGTTGGGTGAAGTTCATCTCATAGATTCTGACAGATTCGTTCTCCTTATGCTTCAGCTCGAGAAACTCTTTCTCTATTCTCATTCTCATAGAATGAGGGAAATGCTTATTAAAGAATATTCCCCGGAACTCTTCCCACTCCATAGCTTCCATCTCTCCTCATGGCTTCGTGTTTTGATCAGTGACCACCACCGATCAGCTTCTCCCTCTAGGCGGTAAATAGCAAGGGTGACTTTTTCTTGTTCCGAACAATGAAGTACATAAAAGATCTTTTCAATGGAGCTTGTCCATTGTTCCAGAACCAATGGGTATGTAGATCCACTGAATGATGGTGGTCTTTGACGCATGAAGGACTCAACAGAATGTTGTTACCTTCATGGTGAGATCGTCCTCTCAGCTTGATTCAAGTTATTACTCATAACTTGAGTCAGTTGGTTCATCATTCGCATGAATGTTTCCATATCGGCTTCCATCGGAGGGCCGTCATCACATAGTGCGTTGCGGTCGCCATCTTCACGGTTCCTCTTATTTCCTGCCATTTTCTAAAAGAATAAAACCTTAGTGAGAAACTTATTTCATTTATGAATCTTTTAACTAAGACTTCATGCTTAGACAATTACATTTCTCTAGAATTCCTTCATAATGATTCATAAAAAGCTTGTGATTAACCAAACATATCCTCTGGGAGTGTCATAACCAAGAGTGTAGTAAGGCCTGTTATCATGCACTAGTTCCCATTCGAGTCTAGCTCAAAGTGGTGTTTTTGGGTTTAACCCCTATGTACATTTGTGCCAGAGCTGCCTCTACCTGCTCGTATCCAGACAGGGATGTATTTGTTTGATAAACCACTTACTCAACACTTACCAAATTAACAGGAAGTTTTCCAATATTTAAACTTTTCTATAGGGTCCTTCCAAAAGTTTTTACATCCTAATTTTCAAAAAATAACTAAACCATCCTTTTATACCAACTGTGGCATCCCGCCTTTTTATAACATAACTTTCATTACATTACACAAAACTGAGGATCTTTAAGGTTTAGTGTCTTGGAAACAAGGAACATAATACATGAAAACAACATAAAACATTCTTCTTAAACACTTGAAAGTCTTCTCCTTAAGTTAATCCTAGGTCCATTATTCCATCTCATAACCTGGGGACATACATCAAAAGAAAGGGTGAGCAAAAGGCCCAGTAAGGGAAACAAGAGAATCATTTTACATGTGAACTTGAGATACTTCAATAAGGTCATGAAAAGAACTTTAAGGCATGAGAAAGAAATCATGAGGCATGTCATAATAAAAATAACGTTTTTCATAACTTTAAGATGTGACTACAACATTTTACAAAGACAATCATTTCTGTTTCACCAAGGACCATCCCCAAGGTGTCAATAAAAATTACCAAGGTATCAGTCTAAATGGTCATCTCTAGAGATTAAGTCTTTACCCAATGCATTGGAGGAAAATCAGGACGCACCCTTAAATTTTTCTTTATCATAATTTGAGCCACATATATCATCATCAATCATTTCATAAACAACCCATATAGAATAAAAGAAATGGGTTTCATTTCATAATCATAACGTTTTAAAAACTACTTTAAAGACATGATCTTTGTGTCACTTTAAAACCAACAGAAAAGGAAGGTGGGTCTCATGTATGTAAATCCCAGAATTTAAAATAGAAAAACTTTTTATATATGTGAATATCCTTATAGAAGAAATAGCTTTGAGTATTCACTTAATAAAATAAAATAACTTTAGAAAAAGAGAGAGACATTTGGAGACGAAAATTCTGCATCATAACGGCTATGTTACAAGGTTTTAGAAAACATTGAAAAGAGAGGGGACATGGGTCACCCACTCATAAATGATCCATAAAACAGTAGGGGGACAGGATATAAAGTATTTAAGAACATGGTAATGAAATTTTAACGACATACCATTTGAGATGAAAAACATGGAAGGAAGACAAAAATTAGATTTCTCTTATGAAAATTTGGCAGCCTAATGGCGTCACTTAAACATCAACAAAAATGAATTGACGAGATAAAATAGGGTCTATCATCATATGAACATAAAATTTCAGTATAATAGATATAGAGATCATACCCCAACATAATAAAAAGGAACTTGAAAGACTTTACATGAAAGTAGAACTTTGAAAAATGAGAAGGGTGAAAGAATCCCTTAAAAATTCGGCAGCCTAACGGCGCCACTTAAACATTCTTAAAACGAATTGATGAGAGCAAGAAGGGGTATCTCATCATATGAAAATGAAAAGGGAAGTAAGATGAATATATAAGAACATCATCCACCATAATAACATGGATCATAATGGAAATGACATAAAAGAGATTACTTGAAAAGAAAGAGAGAGGTCAGATCTCTTACCTTAAAACGTAACTCTTAAAACTCAAAGGTGTGGAACTTGAGGGCTTGGGGAAACCTTGGGATGAATCCTTGGGAGGTAATGAGACCAGAGATTCTTTGGGGGATATTTGGGAGTGAAAACTAAAGGAGGAAAGGGTGGGAATTTATAGGGAAGGTGAGGTGATACTTTAATAATATCAAGGGACACCTCACAAGTGGTTTTCTCAAAACCATGGGCTCTCCCATGGTATTTTCCATGGAGTTAGGCCACATGGGGCCCCCAATACAATAATTCATCACATTCGTTCGGAAAACCATTAAAATATCTCATGAAATCATCATGACACAGTTATGATGTCATTAAACATACCGAGACCCTAAAACTGCATTTTTACTATTCACTGAAAATTCATCTTTCTCATAAAAATCCCAAAATTTCACATTAACCAAATATCGATGCTCCGATTAAAAATATGAACTCCATTTTATAAAAAAAATTTCTAAAAAAAATTATTTAATTTTTAAATAAAAACACTATTCACCGAGAATTCATTTTTTTCAGAAAAAATCCCAAAAATTACCATAACATAATATCGATGCTCTGAGTTAAAAAATAAAGTCCATTTTATAAAAATAATTTTCTAATTATTTTTAATTTAATTTTTGATTAAAAAACACTATTCACCCCAAAAAACTAATACTTGACTAATAATTTATGAAACCGTTATTTACCCATTTTATTGAATCACATTACTTAATCAAGGTGTCTAAATTATATTAAAAATTTTCTTTAAGTGAGATTACTAATACATTTGGTCACATTACTAATCCTAAGCATAAAATCACTATTCATAATTTACTATTCATCAAAAATTAAGTTGATCTTATTAGACTCCAAATTCCTTACTGAACACTTTTGTAGAAGACCATTTTTTGTAAATCATTACACATCATTAATTATTTAATGTTTACATAAATATTTTAAAATATCCGTTTTTTTAAAAATTCATCAATAAAATACATCCTAAAATTATCCGAACATTTGAAATATTACAAACATCACTAAAGGAAGAAATCTCAATTTATTCATCCCAAAGGATTACACAAGATGATACGGTCTCGTCACATAGCCCCTTATAACACCAGCATATGACCTAAGTGTAAGGTGTGCTATGGTGAGAGAATCTGAGGGAGGCTCAAATAACATTGCCCTAATAGTAATCTCTACTAACTTGAACTTCTCCCGCAAGCGTTTTCGTTCAAGCTTGACACGCTGAAGTTCGGCTTGGGCTTGGTCCAAAGTGAATCCCAAATATGCCACTCCTTCCCAAGCTCTGATAAGTGGGATTCATAAGGTTCGAGTCTACTGGATGAAGCCATCGACTCCTCTGTCTGAATTAACCATTAACATCTCTATTAAATTGTTAAGAGTAAGTTAATATACTATTCAAAAAAATTGGGTCGTTACAGTGACCCTGAAGGTCTCCCAGAGTTCCAAAAAGGAAAAACCAAAAATCAAGACCTCAATCACAAAGCACAAAGCAGTCATCAACTCTACCTAGTTATATGCACATACATATACCTATGTTAACCGAAATATACTCGTCTTGTACATAAGGAAACATAAGGCTCCAACCATTAAGCCATTTTTACAACTGATCGAAGAGGGAAGAATACCAAAAAGGTAACACCACGAAGGTAACACCATGAAGGTAAAAGTACAACAAATGTAACACCATGACGGTAACAACAGGAAGGTAAAAGTACCACAAAGTTAACACCGTGAAGGTATACGTACCACAAAGGTAACACCACAAAGGTTACACCACAAAGGTAAAATTACCAAAAATGTAACACCATGAATGTATCACCACGAAGGGAAATGTACCACAAAGGTAACACCGTGATGGTGACACCACAAAGGGAAAAGTACCACAACGGTAACACAGCGATGGTAACACCACAAAGGTAAAAGTACCACAAAGGTAAAGACTCATCTCACACAAAGTATATAACTTAAGTACAGAAGTACATATGATTAGTCGTAAATCTAGATCATCTTCTTCTATCAGGAGTCTCTGCTATAAACCCACATAGGATTGATATATTCTTACCCATATAGTATCGTTATGTTCTAACCCATACAGAATCGATAAATACTAACCCACATAGGATCGCTAAGCACTGACCCAAACAGGATCATTAGATGTTGACCCACATAGGATCGACGTCCTTTCATCACATTACAGTCATCCATTAGATTACTGAACTAAGCATGTTTGATTTTAGGATGATCCTCTTCTCAATCCATCAGTCGTACCTTAACCATCACTAGGTTCCATGAATAAGTAACCCGATGATCCGCCTTTTCATAAGAGTTCCAACATGACAGACGACAGGTCAATCACACACCCAGTCTGTGACTTATAAGTGCTTTATTACTGAGGGCCTGATTGGATTAGGGTTCGATCCAACCCGGCCATACTCCAAATTTCTACAAAACTCTAATGGAGTATTCTAAAAGTATCTTCTTGCTCCAAGGTTTCTATCACCGTAGAAGGTTCATCAATCAGATTCTCGGTTCGTATGTTATGGATCCCCTAGAAAAACTGGGCATGGATGGTTCTGGGTCCATTCTGACCCGTTCGGATCGACCCAGCCCTGGTCTAACCTGACCCAGTTGGACTGGGCCACGGCGTACTTGGCCCGTTGGGCCGTAGACCGGCCCAGCCTGCCCCGATGTTACGGGATGTTGGGATAGCGCTTCCCGACCCATGGAGGGGTGTGGCCTGCCATGTGGACAGCGCGACCCGCTGGAGCAGGGCCCTCCCCAGCTGACATGGCGGGGGGGTTTACCCCCATTCGGAGTTGGAGCGGTGGCACCACAAGGTGCCACTAGGTCACCCATGGGACCGATAGGGAGTGGGTCCTCGCCCTCTGATGCGCCTTCCGATCCACAGTCATCTTCAACAGAACTCGATGGTGCCCTACTCACCTCCACTCGTAGCCAGACAGTGTTGGATATCACGGCCCTCTCTCTTGAGATGTGTCATTGTGCATCGCTCCACCTTCCGTGGTTGGCCCATGACAGTCGTCGTATTCACCCGCCACGGCTATGGCTACGGCCTTCATCACTGATGGTGCATGACGATGCACCATCATCTCCTCTGTGGTTTACTATTACTGGCTGAAGGCCTTTCATGGGTTACCAGGTGAGCTCCGGTTGCCCATTTTTTCATATGATAGTGCCAATAGACTCCCCTAGATGCCCTCTTCATCGCTAAATCCACCGTTCTGGGTTTTCTCCAACCCGAATAAATCTCTCACAAAGAACACGTCAAATTTCAACAAAAGGTGGATGGTATGGGCCTTATTTGTTTGTCCCACACCCTCTGCGTTATCTTAGTAGCAAGAGGATAGTATATTGATTCAAAAACTATAGAATTTGGAGAATAATTAAACCCTACCTCAAGATCATTGGAGAACATCTGCATTTGAGAAAGAGTCGGTGTTCATCGGTTCGTGAACCAGTGGTGCTCGTCACCGCTTGCTCGAACCGGTTATGTCCTCCAAGTGGCTGACGTCACGGTACATTTCCATAGCTTCGTTGTTTGGTGATTTCTTCCCAATACTCTACCCCGATCTCCATGTAAATAGTAGAGGGGGAGGGTGAGTGACTATGTTGGGAATTTATGAGGTTCATTTAATGAATGAACCTCACAAATTTCAAAACTGTTGTTACAAATATTCAGGAGTCAATCCAATTAATGGCTTGACATGTCGTTGGTCCCTCCACCGCCACTTGTCCTTTAGAGGAAAAGAAAAAGAGAAATAAAATAACATTGTTATTTAATTATTCTTTTAAATCTCCAAAATCTATCTTTTTCTTCTAACCTACTGCGGTTGAAGTGAATCCTTTCATGAGAGAATCCTGATGGTGTGGATTCAATGGTTCTCTCTGATTTTTAATCTGGGCATCGGTTCAAAAGTTAGAAAACATCACCCACATGTTTACAGATTGTACCTTAAAAAAGATCAGAAATTCATTCTGAGCACATCGGGCCTCATATTTACAAGTCGTTAATTTTCGCAAACTCGTAATAATTCCATAAAATTAAAAATATATTTACATGGAAAATCTAGGTCTTTACATAAGTACATGGGGAGACACTTCCCATCATGGACAAGAACCCTATATAGCTTGGGCATCATGGAATATCCCACATGGTATTTCTATAATTTTCACATGCTATACATCATTCATGGGGAAATATACTATGTGGTGGAGTGACCCACAAAAAACTCAAAAAATAAATTATATTTCAGTAATATATATTCTTATCAATCCACCACTATAATGGAATACCCATTGTTGTTGTTTGATCCTTGACCATACGTAAAAATATAATCTGAGGGGGACCCTTATAACAACAATGCACTGTCATTTGTGAATAGTATCCTTTATATTAAAAAATTATAACCCCATGATGGAGAAAACATAATAAAACATAATTTATAGCTTACAAAGACACCCCCAACACCTCTACAGGGCCGAAAGAAACGCAGTATACTTTTGTTCCAACAGTAATTACCTTACATAATAACAAGACAATAACAGTTTATATAAAAATAATAATTTTTCATAATCTATATATTAGTATATTATTGTTAAAAAATTAAATATCATATTTTTTTTGTTATTTTTTTCATGACTCTCTATTATTTGGTGGATTTATTTAGTAAAGAGGGGTATATGGAAAGGATTACACATATGATAAGACAATCATCATATGTTCAAAATTTTGAGATTCTAATAAAAATATGATTCTATCTCTTGTAGGAATGTGACTTTTGTCTAATATTAGAATATATCATTTTATTTGATATAAAATTATGTAAAAAACATTCTTAAATGCTAATATGCTATTCATGTATGATCTAAATTAGTGATATATACTTTAAATTAATTGATTAAATTGTGAAACCTTGTAATTTAGTTCTTGATATTGTTATTGGGAATTATAATGGATGTGAGGAATTTTAAATGATAAGGTTTATTTTAAAAGGGGGTTTTTAATAGTTTTCACTCTGAAACGTTTAAAATTTTATAATTAGTGATTTAATTCCTTATTATTTTACTCAAAATTGTCTCTTTTTATATTATTAAGATAATAAAATCATAAAATAATATATTACACAACTTTTATTGATTGTTAAATGTTGTAAATTAAGATAATTTTGTAATAAAAGTAGGGATTTAATGATTTGATATTATTTTTATTTATTAAACAGTAAATGTTGAATTAATATTTTGAAATGTGAACTATAAGGGGTGTTATACATACTAAAAATATATATTTTGAGTACTTTATGTTTTGTTTGAGAGTAAATTATATAATATGATTTAAAGTAAATGTAATTATTTTGGCGTAGATAAAATTGTTAATTTAAGAAGAATTTATATGCTGAAATGAATTATTTTTAGTAATTAATTATCATGAGTTGATAAGAAATATAAATTTTTTTATAAATGGGTATTGAAAAATATGATTTCATTTGATTAATTTATTATCATATAATGATGTTTTGAAATTGGTAAATTAATAAAAAAAATAAATGATATGTATGAATTTATGATTCATTATGAACTGAATAATGTTCTGTGATGATTATTGATTAGGTGTAGGTTTATATTTTAATATATATTTGTAGAATATTTTCATAAAAATTAAATTATAAAATTCAATTTTTTTGATATTATGATATAACATAGGGGTTTTATTCCCTCTAAGCTAGTGGAATGGTATTAGATATTACACTGGTTTACCTTGAGGTATATTATTCTATTTTTTTACCATTTTTTAGGTAATGTAATGGCATGATATATTACTAGAGTTTACTTTTTTTCTATTTTATAGCATGGTGTTTTATGTTTTTTGAGGAAATAATCAAGTTCATATAATTGACCAAGACTTTTGGTAATGATTAATTATTTCATTGATACATTTTTATTCATGTATTTGTCAATGATACAATAAAAAACATATCATGTGTAACACCCCACCCCTACCTCATTGGCTTGAGGAGGCGGTGAGGGTTACTTGGCCTTAAGCAACGTTCCCAAGGCAATAAAGGCTGGAAATAAATTTTGAGGGCTTTAAAGAATAGTGACGAATGATTTTCCCTTAAGAAGATAACCCAACTCAACCAACCAACAACTAAATATTCATGCACTTTCAAAAACAACCATGTGATACTAACAATTCCATCACAAACCCCAAAACCATTCAACAAGACATGTCCACAAAACATCATAGTACAAAGAGAAAACTAAACAACAAAACACCATGAGCCTTGACACCACCAAATCTTCACACCAACTCCCAGCACAATGCTCCACCAAAACATCACAATGTGACAATAAAGGACGGTGATGAATCTTTGCCCATGTCATGGTACACAACATCTGCAATGACACCAAAGTGCCAAAGTAGGGGGTGAGTATAACTACTCAGTATGATTTCCCAAAATGACATCCCTACACATGACACTAGGATAAAACCGTTAGAAAATTTATATAAAACAGTTTATATAAAATAATCACAAGTGCAACCATTCCCATAAGCCAACACACCTTTACCAATCCATCTCACCCAAACCAAGAAACCAAGGGAAATCTAAAAAACATGCCACAATCCATTTCATCATTTACACATTAGCACAAAAATTTTCATCTTGAAACTCAATGCACACAAAGCAACCATAACGGTGGGGCTTCCATCCAATCGGTTCACCCATTCACAACTAGTGGCACTTCATGAAAACTATCCATCATGGTGGTTCTTCTGACCACTATCCATCACCTTTTATAGATAGACTTCCCACCCAATTTCACACAACCTTTCAACCTATCACAACCAAGAATATAACCCACCAAGACCACAACAACATTCAATCAACCATTTCCATTACATGTCAATCCACTTCAATAAATCACCCAATTTATGAAAACCCCCTTTTATTGTTTTCCATGCCAAACAAAATTTCCATAAAACAACATTTTTATTGGAAACCATTTTCACCATCAATTTTCACAATTCAATCTCAACAAACCATTTTAAAATCTTCATTTTAAAATCCACAACAAGATCATTTCACCACAAAACCTAGTTTTCCCCTAAAATCCCCAAAACATCACCAAAGGAATTTCCCACCAAATTCACACATCAAAACAAAATAAATTTTAAGCACAAAAATTTAATTGTAACCAAAAACCACTAGCTCTAACCAAGTGTAGTTGAGAGAATATCCACCTAACTTTCGAGATCTATCGAAATCGACCCACAAGCTACCACACCATAAAACCAGTGAACACACCAGAAAAACCACTTTAGATCTCCATCCCAAACATCCACATGCATTAAAATAAACATCCAAGGAAACCACAAGCCTATATCTACATGAAACGAATGTAGATATAGAAAACTAAGGAAGTGTAGGAGTAGATATAGATAGAAACCAAAAGAATCCAGGAGGAGAGACTTACCCGAGAGAAACCACATTCAAACCACCAAGAAACCTCTTCAAAATGTTTCCAAAATGAGTGAGATATCACCTTAAACCTCTGAGAACCCAAAATCCTGAGTGAGGATCGAGAGAGAGAGTATTTTTAGTGTTTTAGGAAAATCCTAAGGGAGCCCAAATTTATAACCCCACATTTTAAGTGGTTGCACGGTTATCCTGCACGGTTTGACAAATTGTGCAATAACCATGTGCATGATAATGTCTCGAGAGGATGGGTCTTCATGGTTTCCTCACACGGTTTGGAAAATAATGCGCAGGTGGTACGAAGCCTACTACCTCCCCATGCACAGTCTCCTGGAGAATCTTCACAGTTTTCCCTTAACATGCTCAAACCGGGCTCCCTAAAAAAAACCTCCAAACTCATTCCAAACCATTCTAAACTCTCCCGACCTCTTCTCAACTCATCCCATGCACATTAAACACAAAAATGGAATAAACAATGGCCAAATACCTCAAACTATGGGTGTTAAATTATCCCCACCGTTGGACTTTCCATCCTTGGAAAGTAGTAAACCCACCCTTTTCCAAAAGTGCTCAGGCCATTGCTCAACCATCTCTTTCTTCCGCTCCCAAGTCTCTGCTTGCATCAAGCCATGCTGCCACAAAACCCGAACCAAACCGATGATTTTACCCCACATGACTTTCTCTTTCCTATCCATAACCTGCACTAGCACGTGCACCAACGAATCAATTGGATCTAGCTCAACATGATCCCATCAAATAACATGGCCTAGATCCGGCTGATACTTTTTCAACTGCAACACATGAAACACGTTGTGCACTGCACTGAACCTAGGTGTCCAAGCCAAATGATAAGCCACCTCACCAACCCGCTCAAGAATTTCAATAGTTCCAATATACCTTGGAGATAACTTTCCATGCTTCCCTAACTAATGATGTTCTAACCTATGAGATATCCTCAAGAAAACATGATCACTCGCCTCGAATGACAACGGTCATCGACAATGATCTGCATATGATTTCTGACCACTATGACCCATCTCCATTCTCAACTGATTAACTAGATTTTTTCCATAGTCTCCTGGATAATACTTGGCCCAACCATCGAGGACTCATCCGTTTCCACCTAGCACAGTGGAGACCGACACAACCGCCCAAAAAATTCTTTAAACAGAGTCATATGTGTGGTTTCCTGCTAATTTTTATTGTACGATAACTCAACCAACGACAAGTGATCCTCCCACAAGCCACCAAAATCCATGACAAAAGCCCACAAGATATCCACCAAAGTTTGTATCATCCTCTCGGATTGACCATCCTTCTAAGGGTGATACACTGTACTCATGTTCAACTTAGTTCCAAGGGATTGCTATAACGATTTACAGAAACGAAATGTAAACCTCGGATCTCTATCGGATATGATTAAAACTGAACAACATGCCTCTTTACCACCTTATGGATATAGATTTTAGACAGATCCTCCACTATATGATATTCACAAATAGGAATGAAATGGGCCGACTTCATTAGTCGATCCACTATCACCCAAATGGCATTGTTATTTATAACTATTCTTGGGAGACCTATGACAAAATCCATCTCTATTTCCACCCACTTCAAAACAGGGATTGGTAAAGACTGCAACATTCCTGCTGGAATCTGATGCTCTTCCTTGACCTACTGGAATTTCAAGAATCTTGAAAAAAACTCATCCACTCTTCTTTTCATACCATCCCACTAGAGCTATGCTTTAAACAATTTATATATTTTCTGAATTCTAGGATGAACAGCCCACCTGGAATGATGATATTCCCTGAGAAGATCCTCCTAACAAGCAACTAGTACAACCATCCGATTTTGAAAACACAAAACTGAATCTCCATTCAGTTGACAACCCTCAATGGTCTCCCCACCATTGAGTTTTGACCTCATGGTCACACACTCAAAATTAGATATCTGGTCCTCTTTAACTAAACCAACCAAGTCATGAATCAACACAACTGGAAAGAAGACCACTCCATCACCCGGATCCTCACATTCCAACCACATGTCACCTATAACCGACATCAACTTCCACTAGTCTGATGCATGATTCACCACCTGAACATATGATTTTCTACTTAATCCACCCGCCACTAAATTTACCTTACCCAGTGTGTACATCAATTCAAAATTAAACATCTCGAGATATTCCATCCTTGTCATTTTCCTCATGTTCAAATCCCTTTGTGAGAAAATGTGCTTCAAGCTCTTATGATCTCTATATACCGTGAATTTCTCACTGAAGAGATAATGACGCCACACTTCAAAGCATGGACTACTGCTACCAATTCAAAATCATGAGTTAAGTAGTTCTTCTCATGCACCCTCAACTACCATGATACATACACAACCACATGATTCCCTTGCATGATAACACACCCCAACCCTGATCCAAATGTATCGCAATACACCACATACCCTTTTCCTGGTTCTGGAAAAACCAAGATTGGTGTTAATGTAAGGTGACCCTCTAGCTCTTCGAAACACTACTGACACTTTTCATTCCACTATAATGGAACATTCTTTCTTTTCAAAGCTGTCTTCGGTGAAGCCAAACATGAAAAATCGCAAAAAAACACCAATAACACCTAGATAGACTGAGGAAACTTTGTATCTCAAACACATTATTTGGCGGCATCCATGAGATAACAGCCTCTATCATTTCTGGATCCACTGAAACACCCCTTTCAGAAATTAAATGGCCAAAAAAATGGACTTCCTGTATCCAAAAGTCCCACTTTGACAATTTGGCATAAAACCGATGATCCCTCAAGATCCCCAGCACTGTCGCCAAGTGCTTCTCATGGTCCACCCTTGTCTTTGAATACATCAAAATATCATCTACACACACCACCAAAAATGAATCCAAATATATCTGAAATATATGATTCTTCAATTCCATGAACACCGCTGGTGCATTTGTTAGACCAAAGGGCATAAACACATATTCATAATGGTCATATCTAATTCTAAAATCTGTTTTAGGAATATCGACCTTTTTCACCCACAATTAATGATATCCGGACCTCATGTCGATCTTGGAGAACTACCAGGATCCCCTCAACTGGTCAAACAAATCATCAATTTTTGAAAGTGGATATCTGTTCTTTATCGTAACATGGTTATGTCTATGATAATCAACACAGAGCCTCAAATTTCCATCTTCCTTTTTCACAAACAACATCAGCGCTTCCCACAGAGACATGCTGGATTGGATAAACCATTTGTTTTCTAACTCTTCCAACTGTATTTTCAATTCCCGCAATTCAGTAGGTTCCATTCGGTAAGATGGAAGTGAGATAGGACTGGTCCCTGGAAAGAGATCAATATTAAAATCCACTTCTCTTATAGGAGGTATCCTAGAGAATTATTAATGACAAACATCCATGAACTGATCCACCATTTCCGGAAGAACACTCGGCTCAACACCCTCTACCGATTCCAACGACAACACCGCAAACTGATATGATAACCTTTGCTGGTGCCAAAAAATTGTTGCACCCTACCTATCATGCCTCTCTCCTCTAAAGAGATGTCTAACCCCATTGTGCATCATAAAATCCACTGTTTACTCATTACAGTCGATGTGGGCCTTAAAATCCACCAGCCAATCCATTCCCGGGATTATATCATACCCATCTATCGCAAGCATAGGGAAATTCTACATTAGCTCAACCTCACCCACAACGATACAACATGCTCTACACACAAAGGCTCGACACTCTATTAGACCTAGAGGAGTTTGATGTTTCAAAACCGAAGGCATCATTTCTATACTTAAACCTAGCAACTCAACCACACGTGCAGCAATAAAAGAGTGTGAAGCACTCATATAAAATAACACTTGTACCAAGGTAGAATTTAAAATAATTGTACCTCACACAGTGGACGGTCTCGATTGATCATCCACCACAACCAGCTCAGCTCTGAACAACGCCTTGGTTGCCACACACTACTCTTTATTACCCTGCTGAGGAGTTGTGGTGTTTCGAGAATCACTATAACTGTCTTTTCTCTGCTGACGAGGGTTATGCTATTGTCCCCGTCCCGTTGAAGCATACAACGTCTACGATCCCTGAGGAGTGTCACGCGCACCTGACCTCAGAGCATTTCGAAAATAATGTTGTAGATACCCCCATATTCTTATAATTATGACATGATCGAGGTTGTTCCATACAATCCCACTTGATTTGGATTGTAGAACCACACTGAAAACATCCTGGTTTTCTCTGGGGCTTTGGAGGAAGATTTACTGATCCTGCTGTTAGATTATGTGCCATACTAACACCCTAGTAATAATTTCCCCTCCTCCTCTTGAACCCAATGTTAGAGTTCCCATTATTCCCCATGGGTACCACCATGATTCCTCTGCTCGAAGCTCCCAACTAATCCCACTTAGCCACCAAGTCTCTATTCATTATCTCTGGGTAATCATCTACACACAACACCACTATCTTGTGACGAATGTCCTTCCTCAAACCTGTTTCAATGATACGAGCATTCAAGGATGTACTACCTTCCACCTCGGGTGAAAATCTCACTAAGTTCATAAACATAGCTTCATATTCTGTTACATACATATACTCTATCTTCAGACTAATAAAATCATGTGTGCACTGAATTATGAACATATGTGGGTATAATTTTTTGTTAAACAATTCTTCAAAGACTTTCCACATCATACCCAGGTTCGTTCCCTCTTGGAATACCAACTCCCACCACTGAAGAGCAAGATCCTCCAACATATACATGTCCAACTTCACTTTCAACTCTACTGGTGTACCCAGGAATTCAAAGATCTTGTTCATTCTATTCAACCATGCTTCTACCCTCTCTGGCTCTGAATCACACCTGAAGATGGGTGGATTTTTCTTTTGAAACTGAACCTCATGATCCATATTCCTTGGTTCATCCACTTTAGTTCCACTTTCCACATCTTAGAAAGATTTCACTATACTTTGCACTAACTACTAGTTCACCTGGGGCTCAGGTTCAACCATTTTCTCATCATCCACTTCCGGTTTCTCTCTATGATGCCTACCCAGTGCCATTTTACAACACTGTCACAACGAGGCATTCCACCTTTCCAAATTTTTCATGTTTCACCATTTTGTAAAATAAAACAATTTTCAAAATATGAAATTTATTCACATTACAATTTCACACATTTGAAAAACCATTTATCAATTCATCTCATAAATCATTATTCCCAAATGAAATATGAATCCAAGAGGGAAGTCATTTATACCATATATTCCATGCACATCTCATTGGCTACACCCACGACAATGAGATTTTCAATGCCTATAAGTGTCTCCAAAACACTTATGTACCCGACTCCCTGGTAACTTGAAGTTCATTATAAAAGGGTTGGTTGTATCCTTTTATGCTATACATTCCAAGTTCCGACATTCCTACACCTTCCTACCATCCCGACTCAAGGAATATACCACAACGAATATCAACTCACAATCTGATAATCCACTCCAAAAGACTGAAAAACATGATACCACTTGTAACTCTCTGCCCCTACATCATTGGATTGAGGAGGCGGTGAGGGTTACGTAGCCTTAAGTGATGTTCCCAAGGAGCGAAAGGCCAGTAATAAATATTGAGGGATTCAAGTAACAGTGGGGAACGATGTTCCCTTAAGAAGGTAACCCAACTCAACTACCCAACAACTAAATATTCATGCACTTTCAAACCCAACCATGTGATACTAACAATTCCATCACAAACCCCAAAACCATTCAACTAGAAATGTCTACAAAACATCAAAGTACTAAGTGGAAACTAAACAACAAAACACCATGAGCCATGACACCACCACAGATCCACACCAAGATCCCTGCTCCAAGCTCCACAAAAACATCACAATGCCCCACTAAAGGAGGGTGATGCCTAACCTTTTCCCACGTCACAGTACAAGACATCTGCAAAGACACCAATGTGCCAAAGCAGGGGGTTAGTACAACTACTCATTAGGATTTCCCCAAATGACTTTCCTACACATGCCACTAGGATAAAACAGTTAGCACATTTATATAAAATAATTTATATAAAATAATCACAAGTGAAACCATTCCCATAAACCAAGAGAACTTTACCAATCCATCTCACCCAAACCCAGAAACCAAGGGAAATCCAACAAACATGCGACAATCCATTTTATCATTTACACATTAGCACAACTAGTGGAACTTCTCAAACACTATCCATCATGGTGGTTCATTCAACCACAATCCATCACCTTTTATAGTTAGACTTCTCGCCCACATTCACACAACATTTCAACCAATCAAAACCATGCATATAACCCACCAAGGCCACCACAACATGTAATTAACTATTTCCATTACAAGTCAAACCACTTAAATAAATCACCCATTTATTGAAAACCCCCTTTAATTGTTTTCCATGCCAAACAACTTTTCAATAAAACAACTTTTTTATTGAAAACCATTTTCACCAACCATTTTCACAATTCAATATCAGAAACCCATTTCAAAATCTCCATTTTAAAATCCATAACAAGAGAATTTCACCACAAAACCCTCTTTTCCCCAAAAATCACCAAAACATCACCAAATAAATTTCTGTCCAAATTCACACATCAAAACACAATTAATTTTTAGAAAAAAAAAATTAATTGTAATAAAAAACCACTATTTTTAACCAAGTGGAGTCGAGAGAGAAGCCACCAACCATTAGGGTTCTGGTGAAATCAACCCACAAGCTACCACACGACAAAACTGGTGAACGCACCACCAAAACCACTCTAGGTCTCCTTCCCTAACATCCATAAGCCTTAAGTAAACATCAAAGGAAACCACAAGCCTAGATCTACATGCAACGAATGTAGATCTAGAAAAATAAAAAAGGGGGAATAGTATATCTAGAGAGAAACCAAAAGAATCCAAGAGGAGAGACTTACTTAGGAGAAACCACCTTTAAAACACCATTAAACCTCTTCAAAACACTTCCAAAATGAGTGGGAGATCACCTTCAACCTCTGAGAACCAAAAATCCCGAGTGAGGATAGAGTGGGAGAGGATTTGGAGTGTTTTAGGTCAAGCCCGAGGGAGCTCGGATTTAAAACCCCACATTTTAAGTGGTCGCATAGTTATCCCGCACGGTTTGACAAATCGTGCACTAACCATTCACATGATACTATCTTGAGAGGAGTGGTCTGCATAGTTTCCTCGCAGGGTTTGGAAAACCGTGTGCAGGCCATGCGAATCCTACTACCTCCCCCTTCACGGTTTTTGAGAGAATCCACATGGTTTTCCCTAATCGTGCTCAAAACGTCCTCCATAAGAAAACCTCCAAAATCATTCAAAACCATTCCAAACTCTCTCGACCTCTTCTCAACTAATCCCATGAATTTTAAACACATAAAAGGTAATAAAAAAGGCTACATACCACAAACCGGGGGTGCTACATCATGTATCCATGGAGATCGGATAAAAAGGTATTTATATTTTCCGGGGGGTCATTATTAGTATATTATGGTTTTGGTAGGTGTTTATATTAACCTTTAAATATATTAAAATTTCATCTACTTACCCTATAAGTTAATATAATTACATTTTAATTAATCATACTAATATTATATTGAAATAAACTAGTAATACATTGATTAATAATAGTTTTCTATTGATATTTTATCAAACCATTTATGTACTCATCTCCTACACATACAAATTTAATTCATGGTGAAATTATTTAGTGTAAGAGACCTTTATAGGAAGATTATGGAATTTTTTCATGTAATGAATAATATTGAATAATGATTTTAGTGTTATGTTTAGGATCCATTTTTAGGATTTCATTTTTATATTCTTCTTTTGTTTTACTTATTTTATTCAATTACATGGGTCTTTGTTAAACCAGATTTGATTTTATATTTTCATTGGAAACTATTGGATTTATTATTGAGTTTAATAATGATTCCATTTAGGATATTTAATTATATATGAATATCTATATTATTTATTTTTGATAATTCTATGGACTATCCATTTTAGGTTAAATATTTCCTACAGAGATATATTTTTACCTTTGATAGTAGTTGTAAAAAATTGGTTCTTAGTAGTGAACTTGAGACCATTGGGAATTTCATCTTCATATAATGGTCATATACACGTTAGATATTAATCAAATTATATCATTTTATTTCCATTTATATATTTTTAAAACATGTGAAAAATGATAGAAAAGAGAATAGATTTTGGGAAATGATATGAAAAATATGCATGTGTTTATGTCCATTATATTAGTCATAAACTTCTATGTCACATGGGAAGTTTAGGATTTTACCAATTAATTTTAATTATATTTTATGTTATTAAATTATCCTATATTCATGGAGATTATTTTAGTGCTCAGGCATCATTAAATTTATAAGGGTATGGAATATTTTTTAGTGAATGTGATTATGATGGATTTTGATTTGGTCTAAAGAAATTTGGTTATGTGAGTTAATTATTAATATATTAATAATTGTTTTCATAAGTGGGTTTTAGTGGAAATTAGTTAAATGGAATCAATTGGATGAATTTTTAATGTAATGAGAATGATTTTATCACATTAATTACTTTGTGTATATTTATAGAAAACTATGAGGTGTGTGTTTAATTAGCGTGAACATATGATGTTTATTTTTTTATTTTTTTGGGTATTCAATTTTATTATCATCAAAGAGGATTTTTATCGAGCTTGATGAAAAGGATGTGATTAAATATTGAATGTTAAAAGAGTTTTAGGAAGAGATTTTGTGAATTATTTATCTCTTGGAATACCTAAGACTCAAATGAATTTAAAAATAAATGTTAGGTTTACACAAGGTTCTTTATAATTTGTAAAGGAGGCCAGCTTAGGTTTTAACAATGATAGCTGTAATTTTTGAAAAAAAAAATATCATAGTATTTTTAGACATTTAGGTTACATACTAGGTCATATGTTATTGAATTATTGTTAAAATTTATGTTTATAATTTTTAAATTTATTAAGTTTTCTAAAAGAACTAATGTTCAAGAATGTGTATTACATTTTTAGAGATCAATGTGACATTTATGGGAAAAACTAATAAAGAAAATATGAGGTAGGGAAAAAACTAGGATGATTTTCAAGTTATATTCTTTGATAAATTATATCTATACTGTCAAGGGATGGATATATTTTCATAGAATATGGATCTAAAATAATTAAATATGCATATGTACATCTATAAAACTATATTTTCTGATATTATTTGTTTTTATATAACCATTATTTGTGATTATTATACTAAATCTTATAAGTGTTCATTTGGATTATAGTTTAAGACTCATTCCTCAGTGAAAGTAAATTTTTTAGCAACATTCAATGTGGTTGTAAAAAGTGGATTGATTTCTGATAATGATTTAGATGATGATCATAAAAAAATTAGGTTCTATTGGATCATATATTAGTAATATTATAATTTTTGATTATTACGATTAAGTAAGTGATTGGATAACGACCCAACACATTGATTTCAATTCCTAATATTCTTTGAAAAAAGATTACCATTTAGATTGATTTTAATGCGATTCATAGTTGAATTGTTAGTCCATATCTCCTTGTCAGATAAATATTTTTCTTCCATTAGTAATGATTATAAATCTAAAAGTGTTATGTTTGTAATGGGTAAAAAATTGGTGGATATGATTATTTTTCAAATCTATCATCCCATTATAGGTAAAGTGGAAATCATTAGAGTGTTAGATAGATTTCATCTAAGAGGTATAGTCTTAAATGCTCTAGTACTATACATGGTCAAGATCATAGTAGTAAAACACTCTAGGAGGCATGGTATCTTAGTGATAATATCATATATTCGACATATGGAAATTATATACATTGGGATAGAAACCAATAGATATAGGTGAGGGGAAATAAATTATCATAGGTTCGATGTTACTCACATACATATTACCTAGACTGTTGTTTAATAATGGTGCATCTCATTTATCAAATTCCTTTGGATTTTTTATTGACTCATTCTTTGGTGGTTCGTTGTTTCTTTGTGTCATATATAAATATATATTAGAGTTTAAATGATAACATATTTTATTAGGATTTTTCCATATTATCTTATTTTCATTAGTATATATGGTAATATATTTGATTTATTTTTTTAATGACGTATATATTTTTTTGGATTTGGGGAATGGAATAGCTGACATGTTTACGAGAACATATTTAGTACTATTATAGTTGAGTTGTTTTCAATCCTTATAATATAATTTCTGATGGTTTCATATGTAAATTGAACGTTAAATCTAGTTTATAGGAATTAATACATTCTATCAAAGAATAATTAAATTTTAGATTATGGGTATCATTATAGGTTTATCATTATTAGTGGTAATTTCTATTTTTCATTCATGTGAATGATTGATTTTAGCATATACTTTTAATGAAAATGATTAATTGGATCATTAGAATGTATGTTGATTATAATATGGTGAATCAAGTCACTTTTTATGACCAAGATTTTAAATTTTAAATTTTTTATAGTTATCCAAGAGGATATGTATTTATTTTTTTATATTCCATCTTGAAAATGTTGTTATGTTGAAAATCAATGTGGAAGTTGTTGGAAATCAGCTCTTATACTCAATATTGTTGATGTGTAGATTTTGATAAGTAACAAAGAGGTTATGTGATTTGATATTCATAAATAAAGGATGACATTGTAGAAATGGAACTGCTGACATGTGGTGGCATTGAAGAGTATAGGATGAGGAAATATATTTAAATGGAGTACATGGATATTATGATATTCTAAATATGTAAGTAAATATTTATTTCAATTGTAATAAGGGTAACTGGGACAGAAATATGAATTCGTAATGAATGATGGATATGTATGGATTTAGTGGTTTCCATGAAGAGGTAACATTTTATATTATTTCCTATTATATAATTAAAAGAATAATGGGTTTTCATGGATTTTTTTGTGATGGAAATAATATTTTTATACAACTAAGATCCAAACACATCGTATAAGATGATAGAACACATTATATTTCATGAAATTTAATGAATTAATCACGGTGTTTATCATTTTGATATTTCTGTTTCAATTTTATATTTTTTAAAATTCATTATATATTATAAGATACACCAAAATTTCAACGGTTTTGGTTAGGATCTACTTAAAAATGGTGAGGATACAATTTTTTGGAAGAGAGTACTCTTCATGGTATTTTTCAGAAAAATGGAGAAAGGGAATAACTAGATATGAACAAATAAATTTCACAAATATTGTTATGAAGATTACCTAGTGATAGATAAAATGATAGGTGTTTTATTATATAAAGATTACGATCATCGTGGTTATAATTAGTGGTTAATAAAGTATAATTATAGTTCACTAGGTTATAAAATATGTCAATGCCTGAAGTTGTTTTTATGAAAACCCTATTTGAAATTGTAAAACAAATTATGGATATGATGCTAGCTATGTTGTTCCAAATTGGTTCATAAAATAGTAACCAAGAGATAGTAATGACTAAGTAATTGTAATAGTGGAATATTATGTTTTCCAAAATTAATATCAAACACCTCATCTTGTTTGAGTGGCATCCATGATTCTAGGATTTTTAAAAAGGTAATGATTATTCAATTATCAAGATAAAAAATGAAACAGATAATCAAGGGGTGTATATATGAAATATTTTAAATGGTTATATATTTTACGATATAAATATTTATATATTTTGGTTCACTAACATCATAGGATGAGTAGGATCCAAATGATCCATTGTGAAATGTATACCATGTCATGGTGGTTCATATTTTTTTAAAACTAAACATTCATATTGAATTAGAATGGGATAGATATATCTCATGTTTTAGAAGGCTTAGTAGTTTTATAACAGTGAATCGGTTGTGGTGACATTAATAATCCTATAGATATTATATAACATGGACCAGTCATAACCATTAATTAATGGTCTTAAAAAAATTTGATGAAATTATAAATTATTTTTTTGAAAATATCCAATTATTGGAGAATTATTAATACATTCAGTTTTTAATAACTAATATATTAAGGATGTCCCATGAAATTTTATTCATCCATATATCCTTTTAATTAAATAATGGCTTAAAATTAATGATGTATCAATGATCCTATCTGACTTATATGAGAAGAATATGGATTTAATCATAGATAATTTTTTTCTTAAATTATTTTCAGATAGTGAAGTTATTTACTATTATTGAAGGTTATTTGGAGTTAATTTATGAAACTCTCTTTTCTTATAGTTAAAAATGTATATAATAAGATCATGGATGAAATAATTAGATAATCAAAGCTCATAATTTTATAATTCATAAATATTGGACTTCATATATTGATCTTAGAGAGAACATTAGCTCTATGAAATGATAGATAAATATCTAAATCAATGAGTATTGGTGGATGAATAGGGACTTCCTCTTTGGATGTTGTGTAATATAAATAAACATGTTTTAAGGGATGTGATACCTGGACCATATTAAAATAAAAATAACAATTTAATTAACTATATCAGTAGGATAATAGTGGATTTGGGTAAACAAATCATCATAATTTGTATTCTCTTTAGACATATCATATAGTGGTTGATCAATGAATATCCTTCTGCTATAATGTTATTTAATTTTCATATATGTTTTTGATATTCCCTATGAGTAGAAAAAATGGAGTGTGAGATTGAAAATTGTTAATTATAGTTTGAGAGTGTGATCTGATAACGGTTGATGCTATAGTATTCATAGTTAAAAATGTAACTTGGTTAGTACCCTAATTATCCCAACCCCATCTCAGGGTTAACTAGCTCAAATATATTAACAAAGCGGTACCAAAAAATAGAAGCTCTAAATTTTGGTTTTAAAATTTACCACATTCTATAAAATATTACATTTGGATTGGTTTTACATTTGGATTGATTCATAAATACTCTTGTTCATAGGGGTTCTAACATTGACGGTTGAAAAAATGCTTTATATGGGAATTGGATGATGATATTTGAATTATATAAATCTATATTCTGATTTTAAAATTCATGGTGTATGATTTTTTATTTAGAGATATAAGGGATCTTGTATAATTCTATAAACAATGAGGTATTTTATGAAACACTTCCTTACGTTGCTAATTGTGACTTATAGAAATCTATAAAAGACATATATGGATAACCTATGAATAATAATGGTGTTATGATTCCCTATATATATAATAAATTCTTATTTTTTGACATTTATTTAATAATTTTTTATGTTGTGGAACACTAAAAAATATATAATGAAAAACATATACAATAAAATGATTAGGGATTCTGAAAAACTTGATTAACCCATTAAGATAATTTTAACAATCATTTATAATAAATAAAAAACTTATAATATTTTATAAATTTCTAATAAATATGTAAATTAATATTTCCCCAAAGTAATTAAAAGATGTGATGATTTAACTAAATATATGGAAAATTCATCATGTTATCAACATTAAATATATTATTACATCAATAAAAAAGATATTGAAACAATAATTGAAAAAGGTTGAACATTCATAAATAAATCATGGAGTATATTTCAAATTTATATAAGAATTTATTTTGGTGATAAGGTTTATGATGAATGAGAAATTTAATTTAAAATAATAATTTGGAAGGTTGATTGTATAAATAATTGGAAAAAGAAATTTATTTAGAGAACATGAACAAGAATTAAGGTATTAAACGTGTAAATATATAGTATTTGAATAAAATATGATTACTCACAAAAAAACTTGATTACTGGTAATAATTAGGGATATTCTTGTCAAATGTTAGAGGATCTAGAAATCAAAATTGGAATAATATGAATTTATGATCAAATATAATGAAAAGGATATGAGATCTTACAAAGATATAGGAAGAATAAGGATTTATCACATGGATTACCTAATAATTAGAATTAACATATATATAAATTATTATTTGTCATGTTATATGAATTTAAATGCTAAATCTATGAAAAATAACACTTAAAGAGAGGTGTTAATGATGTGATACTACTTTGGAGTAATTTAACACACAATAGATTATTTTTTTCAATCCTAAGGCTAAAAATATTATAAATATATAATTAAAAATATCAAATAAGAAAATTATATATGAGGTATTATAAATTTTCAAACTATAGTTTTTTATGAGGGAATATAGGTTTGAAAATGGTAAAATGGTATATTAAATGTTTTTATTGATGAATAATTTCTAAAATTTATTTTGTTTATTATAAATTGGTGGGTAGAAATTATGGTTCAAGATGGATAAGTGACCAGGTTGGAATACTATAGAAGAGATGAAAATTATGATAATGTATGGAGTTACATAAAGTCTATGTAATATTATCTTGAGTGGTCAATAATTATTTTAAGATTATAAAATCTAAAAATGGAGTTATTTAAGATTATGATAATGTGTCAATAATTTATGTAATATTATCATATGTTTCATCTTGGTATTAATGAATTAGTTGATAATTTTAAATCAAATTTATGATTAATAAGGATTCTAAATTGGCTATATGAGATTAAAATTTCATTAAATAAGAATAAAGTATATTCTAATTAACATTTTTATAAGAAAAAATTATCAAATAAGAATAAATCCAAAGCTCCATGACTCATTTAGGTTTATATAAATACTTTTCATTTTCAGAAAAGTATAATTTTAAAATTTTACGGATTAATAGAAACAATGTAAGTATACCAAGGATATATATGAAATTAAAAATATATATCATAATATAGATTTTTATATATTTGTAATTATTTTTTCAAATTATTCTATTTTTGTTTCATTGTATGTTTTAAATATGAAAAATATAATATATTTAAGACATCTTTGACTTTAGATGCTTAGTGTATTAAATGTAATGATAAGATTCCATTTTAATGTTTGAATATACAGGTATTGTGGGAGAGATCTATGAATATATTTAAATAATATATTTTAAATTTTTATATCCATATTAAAATTACTAATAATATAATATTTCTATGGGAATATAATAGAGATAGATAAATGATAGTGAGATGGAAGGAATATTAAAGATAATTAATTTTCAATTAAAAACATAAGTAAATATTTAAGTGTGTCCTACATGTTCTATATATTTCAGAGTAGATTCTACTATAGTGAAATATGCTGCTTTTCATAAATATTTTCTGAGATAAGATGTGTTCCAATAGGGAAAATTATTTTTGAATTAGTGTTTGATAATTTTTATGATATTCAATATGATCAACCGATTTGTCCAATGTTTTTTTATTATCACATTAATGAAGTGAATATATATTGGGAGATGGTATGGAATGTTGGTTTAGATATGAACCTTATAAAAATTAAGTCACTTCCTAAAACTTGTAATGTTTTTTAATACATTGAAAATTTAGTCATATATGCTACATAGATTTGTCATTTTTTATGAACCAAGTAAAAAAAATTATGTCATAGAATTTCCCTCATTGTTATGGATACTATGAAGTTTTGGGTGTTTATATAATTTCAATTAATTCTTCCAAATAATGAAAAAAGACAATTTAAATTTTATAAAATAATCATGCTCCCTAATTAACCTTTCTCTTAGGTGGTTGGGATATTTTCATCCCATCAAATGGAGTTAGAGATAGAAGTATAATCACTGTAAATATATCAGTAATATTATATTAACCTGGAAAATAATAAGAACATGATGAAAATGATACTTTTTATGGGTGAATTTTAAAAATTTTAAGAAAAATATTGATATCACATTTATGGTCACTAGGTCCCTTTCATTTTCTCTAATTACATTCATAGAATACAAAGGAGTGTTACTATTAATTTTCTTTACAGAGACTCAATGATGGAAACAATAAATGATAATGAAAATCCAAAAAAATC
Source organism: Viscum album (assembly GCA_963277665.1). Taxonomy (NCBI): domain Eukaryota; kingdom Viridiplantae; phylum Streptophyta; class Magnoliopsida; order Santalales; family Viscaceae; genus Viscum; species Viscum album. The sequence goes on along the minus strand of OY728140.1, from coordinate 2,003,755,904 downwards.
ATTCTCTAGGAAATTTTAAATTTATATATATATGAAGGTGACAATACACAGATTTTATATGGAAATGTGATATAAATTATCTAATGTTAATGAAGGGTAATACATTGGGAATGAGGTTTAATTAAATTTTATTCACAACAAATATGAGGACTTCAAAATGAGTTTTAATTACAACATCAATATATTCTTAAACCTGCTCATTGACTCTTTTAGATAAATTAATGGAAATGGTGATGAAAAAAAGAATATCCACATCATAAAGAAAATTATAAACAATTATCCCCCTTGTTCGATCACAAAGATTCAATTCATGAATAAAGAAATCCATCGGAGTTATCAGTTGGTGATTTACATATAATATTATTTAAATATAAGACATTTTTAATTATAGATATAATTAACAATCACTCATTTATGTATATATAATTTAAGGATATAGAAAAATCAACATATTTATAAATTTTAATAGAGGTAATAAGATCAGAGTGATGAATTATAATCACCTGTGGTGGGAAAATTCAAATAAGTTAAAGGAATATATGAGGTAAATATATCATTTTTCTATTTTTATTGAAACAATATTCATATATTACCACTTTATTTCTAAAAATATTTTAAGTAAATGATCCTTAATATGAATACATGAAAAATAGAAAAATAATTTTACAAATAATTAAGACACTAAATATGGAAACACATATTAAAAAACATCTTAATATATGATATTTATAATTAATTAAGGGAAATATGTTCAGGTGATCCTTGAAGAATGTTAAATTATATTCCTATGAGAATTATTAGATTCAATAATCGAAATAGATGAGAGTTTAGATTTTTAAATAATATAAGAAAGAAGACTAGATTGGATAAGTTGATCTAATTTTAGAATTTAAATGTTCTCTTGAGAATTGGGATACTAAATATAAAACTAATAATAATAAATTTGTAATATTTAATTAATATTAATATTATATTTTCCAAGTACAAGATATAATCACTCTGGTAGTTAATGTAGATGATGGGATAGAGGGGTTTCATGAAAAATCCAGTTATTTTTTCAATTTCAAGCTAAAAATTGGGAAACAATATAAGGATATCGAGGACTATAACAATTGTGTCGAGGAATTTAGAAAAAATATTATTATATTTATATTGGTTTCAAATTATAGTTTCTTCATTAATTCCAAGAATTATTCTTAATTTCATTCATCCATTTATAATATTCTAAAACCATTTAAATAAATAAATGTTTTCATTCACTATCCTAGTTTGGGTTTTTTTAATTTGAATTCCATGTTCACCATTACACATATAATTTTTGTTTGATCTTTGAAATTAAAAAACACCCAAAATAGGAATGTGAATGAAAATAATTATTTATTTAAAAGGTTCAGTAATATTTAAAAATGCATAAATCCCATTAAGAAGAATTTGTGGCATTAACAAAGAATCCAAAAGGTGAAATGAATTTTTTTTTCCAAAATTCTTAATTAGGTAATATTTTATGATTAGGAGTTAAAAAATAAAGTTGATGGATTCCTGAAAAGTATATAGTGTGTTTTGATAGAAAAAAGGAAAAATTATATATTTATTGGTGGACATTAATTTGATTCAGAAATAACCAAAATTGCGTTTGTGAATAAAAATGATAATGGAATGAAACTCTCATGCATTAAAATTATTTAAAGAACAATAAAAAAATCTGTAGTTATAAATATATTAAGATAATTTGGTGAATAATATTACCACATATAATGATATAATTATATGGTTTCCTTTACCACATAATGTCCAATTTTTAATTAGAGAAAAGAATATTGAGAGCAGAAACACCTAAATTTTAATAAATGAGAATGATAACATGTCATACACTATAATAAAAAAAATTCAATGATAATGTGTTTATCAATATAATTTTTTCCATAAAGTTATGTATTTTAAGCAATGATGGGGTGATAATCTTTTATATGGAGTACCAAGGACATTTTAGAGGATAATGATGAACACCATTCTAATGGGAAACAAGTTCATCCATTTAGAAGAAGAATAATATGACTACATTTATTACACAAATATAATTGATGTAGAGTAAAATTATGTCTCAAATAAATAGACTATTTTTTATAAGTAAAATATAAAAAATGATAAGAGGATTTATGATAAAATAACTCTATAAAGATTATGTAATAGTAATTTGTGGATCCTAAATATTGGTACTCATACTAAATGACCAGGAATATATATATCATAATGAATGTAAAAATAAATACTATGTGTGTGGTTTTTTTAGTTGTTATTTTGTCTTTTGAATCATGGGATGTAAATAAATGATGCTTAATTATGATAAAATAATGGTAACATGATGGATTTTTGTTAAAAAAACATTAACATCATCTCTTTATTTTGAGCCAATAACATAACTTGGGACTCAAAGTCATGTTCAACCAGAAGGGTTGACTAATGAAAAGTAAATAATGAATTTATAATATAAATAGATATAGGATAAATAGAAATATATATCATGTAAAAAACAAATAGAACATGTGTTTCCTTATGGTATAAGGGAAAAAATTCTTGATGCATCAGATGTTTTTTCATTTACATTAAATAAGTTTTGAGAATTTTTTAGATATAAATGATTCAATTAATATTTCAATTGTGAATCTTAATTAAAAAATGACTTCGTTTTCTAGTATTAGATCGAATACATTGGTAAATTCATACTATAAAAATAATAATAGGGAATAAAATTTTCTAGACCATATCCATATCGACCTGTAAAAAAAGAGGACATAACCCAAAAATCATGGTGAAATATATTTCATTATATTTTATAATGATTATTTTTTAATGGGTTTAATAATTATTAAATATATCAGAAATGAATATAGGGATTTAATTAAATGTTTTTTAGAGAAAATATGAAAATTGATATTGGAAGATCTATTAAAATTATTATATTCGATAATAGAACAGTGTATAATTCCTATGAATTAAAAATCCATTTGCAGAAGTATAAAATTAATCATTGTGTTTAATCTATGAACACACAATAGTAAAATTTTCTTGTGTAAATATGTATGTAGATGTTGAAAACCCAATAAAATACATTACTCATCAAGTGTTTTATTTTGAGTAATTAATGGAATGATATAGTGCATGTGGCTTTGTACACAAAAAAATAATTCTTTTATAATTTTATGAGTGGACAAGACACTTTTTGACTTGTTCTATAGGGGGAATATATATTTGAAGTAATTTAACATATTTTAATGAAATTTTTTTATTTATAATAATTATGGATATCATGTTATGTATAAATTTGTAACCGATAAATTAATTTACATATGCTACTCAACCTTGTGTAATGCCAATAAATAAATCAAAAGGAGGTTATGAATGTTTTTTAAAAGTAATTATTAAAATGTAATTAATGTTAAAACTATAAATAAATCGAGAAACTATAATTTGGAATAAATTAATGATGAATAATTTTATATTCACTCAAATTTGTTATGTCTTCCAATTCAAAAGATAAGTTGGATTCCAAGGATGAATCATAAGAATAAGAAGAGGATTCTTATGCGATTCATCTATTAACTCAAAGACGGAATTTTCAAGTTTAGATAGGTAAATAAAACATTATCAGTGATAAAATTACAAAAAAAAATTATATTATGAGAAATATATACCAATATGCTCTTTTATAACCAGTGTAATGAATATTAGTTGAAGATGTAGAAAATGAAGAATCATTGGTTAAATCCATGAATGGGGATCTATATAAATTGGATAAAACATTAATTTTTGGATCTTCTGAGGAGGCTGGAGAAACATAACTTAATGGAAAATAAATGGGTACTCAAAAATAAATTTAATGAATATGATAATTCTATCCAGAACAAGGCATTATTGGTTTATAAGGGTTATTTTAACATAACACAACTTTAATAACAAATTATAAATTTTCACTCTAAAATTTATATATGTGTGTGTGTGATAAGGTAATTTAATTAATATTTCTTCTAATGATATGGAATTATAATTTTTATTCATATGTTATTATTTGAATTCACTCATATTTTTCTCAAGTATAATGTAATGTCATTAATAATAAATATTTATTGTTTTCTCATAATATTTATTGAATTTATGATTATTTTTAAATAATTAATTTTTTTTATTAGAAAATTACTTTTATTAGTATTTTTATGTTTATATGATAATTATAATGGTTGTAAATTAATTCTAATCTATTTCATGATGATTTATGATATATGATTTCATAGTCACAAAATTACAATGCATAATCACTAAAATTAATGTCATATGATATTTTATGTGTATCATTTGATAAAATAATTGGGTAAACCTCATTTTTCAATAAAATAATTTCTTATCATCAATTTATTATTTATATTATTCATCATTTAATTTTTAATATTTTTTAGCATATTATATATACATGTTTTTTAAAACTAAAAATTCCCATTTTCATGTTTAGTGAAATGTTTTATATTAAAATTACATTTTAAAAAAAATTTTATAATTATTTGAAAGTAAAATTCAAGATATTAATGATGTATTAGTATAATATGATGGTTTTATTATTTTGATACTATTAGTTTTTTAGAAATAAAATTTAAATTTGTGTGACATTGTAATCATAGTATATAAAGTTTCTTATAGTGAATTTATTTTATAAATTAATTATCTAAAATTTAAATTCCACTTATTTTTAAGAATAATTATTTAATATTTATATGTTATAAATGTATTAATAATTAATTATCAATAATATAGTAATTATGATAAAATAAATGAAATATAAGTAACCACTCATAATAAAATAAATTGTTTTTATTCTATAAAAAATGTGTCTTCCATGTATTAAATGATTGAATTTAAAATTTAAATATATAAATATTTTATATTTTATTTTATAATTTGTAATTAATTTTTGGAATAATCTTTTTTAAATTAAGTTATGTTCTATTTTTTAAAATTTTATGATTATGTTGTTTTAAAATTGAATAAAAAAATTCATTGTTTTTAATACCATAAATATTATGATATCATCATGATATAAATGTGACATAAAAATATATTAATCAAATTTGAAATATATTATTGGATATTTTACTCAAAATATAATAAAGTTATTATAAAGGTAATTTGAATTAGTTTTTATGTCAATATAAATATGAATAAAATTATTGGTTTTGAGGTTGTTCTTGGATAAGATAGAAAATGTCAAGTTTGATGTCTGTAATATTATATGTAATATTGAATAAGGCTTTTTTGATCTTATAGGATATGTATTATTTTTACTCAATTATTATTATACATGTTAATGAATTCTAAAATTATAGAACTTTAAAATTATCGATGTTCATAGGAAGTGCTTGCATATGATAAAAAAGTAAAAAAAATATCTATTATATTTTTTATGAGAAAAATGTGAATATAAATAAATTATAAGTGGTGATATATAAAAAAATGAAAAATATTAAAATATACTTATTTCAATAATTTATTTTCAAATTTAAATATTTGGATAATTATCCATAATTATTTCCCACTGTCAACACAGTGCCTATGAAAGCATAAGAATAGTAAAAAAATGTTGTTTTAATTTTTATAATTGATATGTTTTTGTAAAAGTATATTGTTGAACCTTTTTGGAAGATAAACCTGATAGGAAGGAAATGATTCAAATATTTAAATCTGACCTTCGTAGTTTTCATTCATGAACACTAATATGGGTAAATTAGTGTAACCTTCTTCTAATGGGGATTACTTTAATTCTTAATTTTCACCTCTCATATTATATCCATTGTAACAGTTTATAAGGATATATTCAACAATGTTCACTCAACCCCCACCCTGGCATGTAATGCAGAATAAACAAGAATAGTATCACATAAGTTTTTCAAAATGATTTAATCCAATGAGGAAACATACTCCTTATCATGGCCAACTCTCATCAAGATATAGATTGTCCCTATTATATTATAGTTATATCATGTTCCTAATAAATACGAAAGCCAAGTTTGGGGTGGAATCATACAAATCCCTAGGGAAGGCATCATCCACTTCCCTTATCTATCTCTTGGTAGGTTTTTTCTATGGAAACACTCAATCTCTATTACTTTATTGTTAATTTTGTTTTTTATAATATTACAACATGTTCTTGAAGGGTCCTTCCTAGAACTAGTGAAAAGTCCTTCAACAAACCATATATAACCATAAAAACTCTTTGAATGTTCTACTAATTTTAACACATCATAAGAATTATTAGTGAACAAATTTATCTAAGTATGTCATACTTTCTTCATAATTGAAGAGTTTCATCTAAAAAAATTATCAACTACAATACTAATTTCAATACCTTTTCTTGTTTATATCATTTATATATATAATAATATCAAGGGATATTTTTTCCATCTTATTTAATGACTATATTCTCTAGAATTCATTATTTTCTTCATTTGATACATAAGTGACCTCCTTTGACTCTTCAGAAGAGAAGTATCCTTCCTCTTCATCAGTTGAGTGTATTTCTTCATCATAATTACAGTATCGGTTGGTTCTACACATTTCACTTATTATCCAACATCTATATATTCATAAAGTATCATGAATATTTTGTAAATATTTTTTCTATAATAGATATAGGAACTCACAGTTAATTATGTCTTGATATTCTCATTTATATCTCATGAAAACAATGTTAAGGTCTTCATTCAAACATATTTACGAATCAGGTGGTTCCTTTTTTCATGTGATGGTTGAATGTCACATATTCTTTATCCCATAAAATAAACACAATAAATAATTTTGAATATTTATCATCATGTTCATGGACCCATGTAAAACATCATATCACTATGTCTTATGGCATGTAACTGAATTTATCATACACACCAATAAGAAAAAGCTTCAATTTGATACTTTCTGTTTGGTTGGATCACAATTCTCCTGGAAGCTGGTCATTTTTATTCCATGATAAATAACATTGTAGTGTCACCAAATTTTTGTCTTTCTTCATAATATAATTTCTTGATGATCTAAATTTTTAGACATCAGAACGAATCATAATTTGGCCAACAATTCATTTAAAAATGACTAAAACTGATTTTCCAATGACACATACATAGATAGCTCATCATCTCAGAATGAATCATACAGAGTTACTATAACACATTTATGAATAAAAATTTATTGATATACAATTCTATAATGACTCACACATAGTTTTAATTGTTCATTTTCAGATCAAAAAAGATTTGTATAATGGTCAAAAACTCTATTATAACTCATATAATTTAATATAAATATTACATATGTCATTCTTCAATTACCTATTTTTTCTTCATTATATTTTTTTATGTGAAAATTATTTTTCCATGGTGTAGATGATTCATATAGGTATATTTTGTATTGACAAATTACTCATACATTTCCACTCAATTCACTAATACATAGGCCTACATGGGAATAAAGTGACTCGTAAAAAATCATGGACAAAAAATAATTTCAAAAAAATATAAAAATTCATAATTATTCCAAATCTTATAAAATAATTTCAAGGACTCCTCACACTCATTAAACCCTTATCTATGATCATACAAAGGAATCTATCACAAGATTACAATAGAATTGTGTTTGATTCACCTTAGATTCATTCTCTAAACTCTTTATAGAAATTTTTGTACCTCAAACAAAACTATAAGTTATCCAACATTGCATTCTTAAACATATTTATTCATAACATTTAATGAGATTATACTTGAATATTTTCTTCCATTATATTAAATAAGTAGTTAATATTATCATTTCCCATTTTACATGGGAATAAACTTCTCCATATCTTTGACCATAGATGCATAGAAAATGGCTCAATTAATTCTATCATTCTCTTTTAAATTTATAATTTTAGTATCATGTTCATCTTATTCTCTCATTTCTAACACATATTAACATGTCAACTCATTATATCCTACTATCATAATGATAAAAAATAAAATTTATTTGAAGATATAATTAACCTCCCCTTTTTTGTTGTGGATACCACCAAATCCATCATATGTCAATATATAGGTCTTAAAATCCTTTTCTTAGTCCCTTTATTTAAAATAAATTCAAAATTAAAGGACTTATACCACTTTATAAATACTATAAACTTTATAGAATATCTTATCACCAATAATTATTCTTCTTAATTAGTTTGAAACATTTTTCCCACATCTAATCAAATTTCAAATTGGGACCACATTGTTGATAGATGGATGACATTAAATATATCTTATGAATAATACATAATCCACACACTATATGTAAAACATTGTGAATAATAATTTACATAAATATTATTCATTAATATATTAAAAATTCTATAACACATGAAATTTCTCAATTCTGGGTTACTTAAACAGATTCGTCAGGATATAAAATATCATCTAATAATCTCAACACACTTATTAAAACAATTAGTGCATGATATCTATTTCTCCAATTCTTATCGATTTTCCATCAACCAATAATCACCCTTAATAAATATCTTTGATGCAGTAAGAATAAGGTAAATATGTGTGATTTGAATAATAAAACATAGAGTTTTATGGATATTTCCAAACATTATATATTTCAAGGATAATGAACTACTTGGTGTGTTTATTTTTATATTATCTCTCCCATAATGGAATTAATCATTTCTTCATAATTCATGATATTTTCCAGTATATCTCTATGATGTAAAACCCCTTATTCACTATATATTAGTGATTACAACCTCATATAAATCCCCATTATATTATCTTCGAAATTCCCTACAACATAGTTCACATAATTTTGGTAAGGGGTAATGAGGGTTAACCAATCAGTTCTATAGTAAGTGAAGTAGGGATGAGTCAACAATATCAAACTAGAAACATTATTTTCTGCATCTATAATTTTGTGAGGTCTCCTTGCACTATTTCTCCCATTGATCCTTTAAATATATTAATCTTTTAGAAAGATGGAATTATTATTTTATTAATATTTCTTCTTGTGTGGTATTTTTTCACCATTACTAATAATGTTCTATTGTCCATAGATGTCATTCCATTTTTTATAATCTTTTCAGAATCTCTTCTTTAGTTATAATGATATTTATGTACTTTTTTCATTTTTAGTAGCTTGTATTAATTTTCTATATTGATTTTCATGAAATCTAGGGTCATCATTATTAGAGAAAATCCTATAATATTTAACTTATTCTTAATGTGGAATAGATTATTTTCATTCAACAATTTTTTATTCCACCTCTATTTTTTCACATTTTAAATTGGACTCATCAAACAAAGAGGATATATTTTATTTAAAACTAGTTTTTCTTGATCATTTCCCATAGGGTATTATTTCTTTTTTTATTCCCTTTTATATGAAATAATTATAACTCTTATTTTCATATGATAACCACTAAACATATCCTCTTGTCCCAATCAGGGACCGATACCCATCGTGGATTCATCTTTTTTCATTAATATTTATTTCTATGTCCTATAAACAGTGATCCATGGTGTGTTCCATATTACAATATTATAAGCATTTCAATTTTTATGTGAAATCATTTATATCCATTTATTAAACTTCTTGGGATGCATAATTATCACCTCTCCTATTTTGAACATCTTTCCTCACTTCCACTTCATCCAAGGTAGTTTGGTTGTCTATTATGACATGGTTTTCTTATTTTGGCACTATTTCTATTTTTATAAGTGAATGGAAACTCATGTGGGGACGTTTTCACTCCTAATAGTTATAACCACATATACTATAATAATAATAAATTTTATTAGGATAATACAATCTATTCATGATGAGGATATTTTACATTCTCTATGAAATCCATTTTTTAACAAAATTTATTCTCTAATATCCAACTCTTAAACGTTATCTCGACCTCTTATAGCTTCCTTATGTAGATAAATGTAACAAAATTAATTATATTTGTACCCAATTATCTTTCATCCCTAATAATTTTAATTAAACCCTCTTCATTTATTTTTTGAATAAATATATTGTAATTTACAATCCTGATATTTTTCTTTGGAAAACTAATTTTTTAGGGACTAATTTGGGTGGAATTATTCTCGTACTTTCAAACATATACCGATAGTGTGTTGGTGATTTTTTGAATTTCTTATGAAAACAATGTTTTCTAGGATTAAATTGAAAACTTATACATTCACATGAGAAAACATCTTTGAAAATAAAAATTCTAGTATAAAAGGTTTACCATTTCTAAGTGCTTGTTAAGGGTTTTTTAGTGGATTATTTTAATATCTTATTTCCAATTTCTTACTAACTACCAATGTAAATATATTCATAATAAAATTATGTGGAAGTTACTTTTTTAAAATCTATCATAAATATAATCTAATATTGGTCCCATATTTCTCAATTTATCCACACACTCATAGAACTTCTTATTTATGGAATTATTATATCCACAATTTGTCTCACCGTATATTCTTAATTATGGTTAATCATTTTGAATATGTAATAATTAATTTAGTTCATTCTTTTAATGATATATCAAGATACCTTATTCTTTTATAACCACCATTTTATATTCCTGAACATTCATAGAGGTTTTCAACAAATATTTCACATCATGGACCACATCATCAATCATAATATATTTGAAAACATTCTCAAAAACCTTCCTTTTTATTTTTCATAAATCAATTAAATGTTTTCATTTGAAATAAATTCTAATTACTCATTTTCTACCACATGGTCTATGAGAGTATTCAATGTTCAAAATTAAATAGATAGTGCATCCTCTATTTCATAAATTTATTCTTTTAGATTTCATATCTCATCCATCATTACCCTAATAAATACAAGTATATTTGTGACAACATTTTAATGTACCTGATATTTACCATATTATTTATTTATTTATTTATATGGTAATATTTTGACACTGCAAAATTCGACGACACGTCATTCTGAGGCCAAGAGTGCCACGGATGATCCATCGAATAAATGTTAAGCTTTAAATTGCACATGTGGGTGGTTTTATTGAAAAAGTGTAATAAACCCTAAACAGGTTATCAAATTAGAAATTAGAGGGAACTATTGTATTCAGGATGGCATGTTTACCCTAGGCATGACTTATGGTTAGTCGGTGCAGGCCACCAGTAAGAAAAACCGAAAATGGAATAACCATAAATAAAATAATTAAATAAAAATATTTTATTTTTTAGATTCTTATAACTCATGAAAAGTGACTCGGATTAAAAATATGAGACCATCGTTGAACTCATTGGGGAATTCTTTCCTTATGATGATCCTAACATTGGTTGGTGTGGGCCAACTGTGGAATTTAGTGTTTGTCCGTGAATAAAATAATTAAGTAACAATTATTTTATATTCAAATCCTTATAACAGATAAATGGTAAGTCGGATTGAAAATTTTTGAGTACCGTTGAACTTTTGGGTGCATGTTCCCCTTAGGTGGAGCCTAACCTCGACCGACGCGGGTCGATGGTGAAATTTATTTTTATTTATTTGAAATTTTTTTAAGGTTCGTTTAGTAAACGTGCGAGTGGGATTTTCTATCTTTTGAAATAGTGTTCAGATCAAATATCTAAGGTAATGGTTGAAGTCGTAATTTCAGGATTCTCTTAGGAATGACAATACTACGGCTTTCAAGTGCCGAGAAAAGAGATATTTTGTTGGAAGTTTCATGAAAAATAATAAAATAATTTAAAATAATTATTTTATTTATTTTATAACCATTGGGTGACGGACAATGACGTTGTGGTGTAGAGACCATGCAGTGAATAGGTGCATTAATGAAACTCATTAATGGCCCGTATCACACAGAATATCAAAGAAATAATGTAAATATAACAGTGATTTTGTTTCATAACTGAAACAGTATAAGGCTGCGATGTCGTATCATAATGGAAATGATGTGACGTTCCCCTTTTTATAGATCGACGCATGGGGAAAATAAGGATTAAGAAATTTGGAGGATTCTCTAGAAAACCATTGATGGACTTACAACCTAGAAGATAATAACCAATGCCTTTGGAACATCATCATCTTGGACTCCTTTCAAAGATTGGAGCCAAGAAGCGTCGTTGATGTTTTAATCCCTCAAGGATGAACACCGCGCTATCGGACGTCATAACAGGTATAGGTTGTTTTATTTTGATGTTCTACCCTATTCTATTCTAGAAATGATGAACGTGGATCAACCGATGAACAGGTTGATCTGTGATACATGCATTTATGCAGGAGGGTAACATTATTTGAGGATTTATCTATTCAGGATTCAAACATTACTTGATATGATGGAACAAAAATCCCGGAGCCACCCCCCTATTTTAAACCTCTAACATGAGGGTGTGGTCCGACACGAATAAGGACTAAGCACCTCCTCCATGTGTGTTCATTGTGGTCATACCTTCAAAATGGAGGGATGATGATTTCAATACCTATGAGGTTAAGAGGATGCTTTCCAGAGACCATAGGCACAGGAGTCGCGTAGAACGGACTGCCAAAGTGAGTTTGGTGGTTTGTTGAAAGTTCTTACAGCACCGGCGGTAGTGGCCCACACATGCGGGCAGTGTTGAAGGGGAAACCGCGTCTCGTCACCATCAATAGAGCGCTTGAGGACGCGGTGCCAAGCGGGGTTCCGCGTGGAAGGATGACCCTCATCCAGGCCATTGTAACAGATGGATAAGTCGTGGTCGGTCGATCGTGGCTAGTGGAATGGCCTTGTGACCATGGGTCCAGTATGGGAGCTGGACGCGACACCCATGCCGCATCCTGGTTGGTCTGCACCACTGGTTTCACCATGCGGCCGGTCCTTAGTAAGCAGGATGAGTCCCCAGTGGGCCCAACCATGCCTGCGTAGTAGACCTGCAGTGATGGGTGGGACCCGCACTGATGGGATGGACCCATGACCCCTTCGGGTCGGGCCAGACTAGACCAAGTTGATGGGTGACCCTGCGGGTTGGACCCTCGGCCAACCGGGCCGGGTCCAGTGAGGCCTATTGGGCATATCCTACTAGCGAGGCAGGACAAGACCGACCTCAACCTGCACCTAGTCGACTCAAGTTCGTCTAAATTAACCAGGGTTTGTGGTACCCATAGGCCGGGTCGGTTGGGTCAGTCTGACTAGGTCGGACCGGGCCCATCACAACCATCCCCCTGTTTACTAAAATGCCAATTACTCACACATATGGTGTCTGATTGACGAATCGCCTATGGCACGGGGACCCTTGTGATGAGGCAGTCCTTTTGAGAAACTCTACAAGAGTTTTTCCGAGGGTTGGCATATGGTCAGGTTGGATCGAACTCAAATCCAATGGGGCCCTTTTTACTAAAACACTCATGTCTTTCAAACCACGTGTATGATTGACATGTTGTTTACGGTGTTGGGATCCTCTCTATGAGGTGCATATTTTGGAATTTTTATGGTGACTTTAGTGTATTGTGAGATTTGATGAAGGGGTTGATTAATGATTCTCCAAAGTGCACAACGTAGAGAACCCTCCAACTGGATGAGACATAAAGACTGGTGACTTTCGGCCCAGTAGGAAGCACCTCTCTGTGGATTTGCAAGCCCATGCTGGGAATCACCTCTCTATGAGTTTTCACGCCCTTTGTACATGATCAGGAGGATTACCTTAGTAGTCCATGAGTTGTGGGAAGATCCTCTATGTGACTTTGCAGACCCATGGTACAGGATGGGGAGGAGTACCTAAGTAGTCCATGGTTAGTGGGAAGCACCTCTTTATGACATTTTAGGCCCACTATACTCACTAGAGGAGGAGTTCTCTAGCATCTGAGGTCTTCAACGATTTGACTGATGATACTACTATTACTACCCTAGAATATACCTATCGTGAGTTGTCTTATGTTATGTTCCTTACATAGAGGAATTTTTGTGGGGTCTTTCCTTTTTTGTTTTGGGGTCCCTAGTGAGTACTTTGTTACTCACCCTTGCATGGTGTTCGCCCGCACGTGTTATGTCTGGTGTATACAATCAAAATTTCAAAAGAGGCTAGGTGCAATGGGACATAGAGGAGCTTAGGGATACAGGACTGACGGATGCTACAATAGTGGACTTGGTGCCCTAAGACTTGGTGGGGACCAGTAGGATTGGGTGGATAGGACATTCTACTTCATCTTCCAGTAGCTAGACTACTCTTCTGATCGAGTGGTGTTTTTCGTGGATTCCCATCAGAGTTTCCTTTGTGTACTTTTTTGTTTTCATTCCTTTCGTTGGGTTTGTATTCTGGCCAACATGCATTCAGTTGTACTTTGTACTCAGTCCTGTTTTAGTATACTAGTTATTTCTTAGTCAGTGTATGGGAATTCGTTAGGCATGTTTGTGCATATAGGTACATAGGAAAATTCCACCCACGTGTTGGTTTATGCATTCAATTCTAGTCTCTAGCCCATGTCCTTCGGGATGCGGGCTTGGGGTAGTCATGGTAGGGTCCCCATGGGATGGGTCTCATCAAAGTTGTATTAGAGGGAGGTCAGTCCTACCACAAATATTGGGAGTCTATTGTTTTGTTTTTGGGTAACAGTGTTTAGTGTTATGAGTTAAACTTTTAGATTCAGGGAGTCCAGTGTTGGTGCGGAGGTAGACATATCCATATTCCAGGACCTTTAATTATGTTTTCAAATTAATACATAAAAACACTAATTTCATAAGCGTATCCTTGTTTTGAATCAGAGTCATCTCATTAGGTATAAACTTCTAACCGTGGTACAAGTTATCTATCTCAGGATACCTCCACATAGACGACCAACCAAGATCTCGATACATGATAACAGTCTACCTAGTGACGAGGTGTTTGTTTAGGGACCAGTGCTAGATATTTCCCCACTAGATGATATGCTGGAGTTACCACCACCTGTTAAATAGCTAGCAGGCCCACCTATAGGGTTTCAGGTTGATGCAGCTTTCCAGAACAAGTCGTGGATGAATATTTTAGCACTTATAAATGAAGCACATAGTTCGAATGTGTTTCTCTAGAATTCGAGGAAACCATCACCTGAGATGTAGTGTTAGTAGGACCTCCATATTACAGGTGTACAAAGTAATCCATGGAACCAGAGGGTTCATATGAGGGAGAGTGCTAGTTTCTAGAAGGGAAGGATTTGTTATGCTCTTCATAAATATAAACATCTCATGCGATATTTTCCCATCATTCCTGTTTTAGGGTAGAAGAGGAGACAATTTTAGACAATCAAGGCTTATGACCCCAAGACTCCAGGAATGAATCCAGGTACAATGCACATCATTCTACCTTAGTTTCACTATTGATAGACATGTGTACTATTGATTTCCCTTTCCTGGCACATATTCTGGTTCGATACCTAGAGTTTCCGGTTAAGACCATTTACATGACCTCGCATTTAAAGACTCCTACTGGATGAGACCCAATGACCACACACTTGTGCCAACAGTGTAACTTGACTCTTGGAGGAGAGAGTATCAGTTGTGATCTCTTGGTAGTAGCGTCAAGGTGTTACAACTTCATTCATGGTATGGACTAGTATTGTTCATGCCAGGATTGACTGTATTATTCAAAGGATGTGGTTAATACAGGAAGATGGAACCAGATTTCCAGTTTTCGGTAGAAGGTAAATCCCTATAGTTCTTGATGGACTTAGGTAGAGGTGGTTATATCCAAATCTTATTCAGTTTTCTAGTTCAACCCTTAGTGTAGTGAATGTAATGAGTCCTCAATTTCCTTAGTTAAAGTAGAGTATAAATAAATCTCCCTTGAATATGTTCCATGATTACCTCTCTGGTGATAGTTAAACTTCTACTTTGATCTATAACTGGAATGATACTAACATCCACATGAGAATATCTGATGAATCCAGTGGAGCTTTGTGAATTGAGGGTACAACTAGAGGAAAGGGGAAGGGAGTAGATATATGCAGTCAAGGAGTCTGACCCCAGGGTTACATGAATGATTCTAGGTATTGTATGTTTCTACTACTAGCTTCTGTATTAAAATACATAGGTGTTAATCCTTCCTTCTTATCATGAATCTTGTTCAAGAACTATATTTTCCAGTTGAAGTGTTCACTTGATCCATACATCTGGATATTCCCATGGGAGGAGACTCGATAATCACACTTATGCCTATGGTGTGACTTTGCCGATGAGGAGATATTTTCGGTTGTAACCTCTTGGGGACAACATCAAGGCCTTATGATGTTAGTTTTTGTATGGACTGGTCATCTACATTTCATGCTCATATTAATATTTTTGGAAAAAAGGATGTGGTATATTTGCAGCATTGGAATGGGGTTTTCCTTTGCCTATAAAGAAAAGGGAAACCCATGCAGCAGGGGATAAACTAATGTATAAGAGGGTGCATTCGATCACTCTTGAGTAGGCCGACCTTACCCTTGTAACATTAGATGTTTTGAGTTTTCAGTTCCCAACAGTAGAGGCGGAGTGTGGGAACTTCCTGTCAAAAGATGTTTCCAGGGTTTCCTCCCTGTAGGGGGAGGGACTTTTGTATCATTCTACACCCCAATATTTCACCAATATCATAATCTGTATATTGGAGGAATCTTGGAGAGCTTCACATGAATGGGGTGTATGTGTGGGACTTTTATATGATGGTCTTAGTAAGACTGAGTTTTCGAGGTTATGTGTGGACTACCGTCACATTAACTATGTGGTCGTGGGGAATGAGTACACACTACCAAAGGGTCTATGGGCACACCAATCAGTTAATGGGGGTAGCCTTTCTGGTTGATGGAAAGGTGCCCGTAACCTTTTTAGTAGTTGTAACAATGGCGATGGCTAGAGTTTTTTCAATATTATTACTTTGAGATAGTCAATACTCCTGTGAGGGGAAACCTGGTGGCAGACATGCTCAGCAAGAAGTCTAGTTTACAGCTGCTGAGTGAGGCAACATAGCAGCTAGCCATGATGCAGATATCCTTCATTGATTATGATGGAACAACTTACCTTCAGTAAATGATTGTCACTCCCCCACTCTTACAGCGAGTCAGGGAGGCACAGTTCATGGATGTTGACTATGAGGCCTGACGTGCTCAGTTATCCTCATGAAAAACTCTTGATGGATTTTCGATAGGTGGGGATCATGTCATAATTTTCATAGGACACACCATACTATCAGTGATGTTACAGAAGTAGGTGATGAGGTTGTTACATACATTCCCTTTGGTGGTATGTCTTGTTGTGTAAATGATATACCAGGACCTCCGATGTCAGTACTGGTAGCTAGGAGATGGATACCCTTGGAGTTTGGGGAGGGAGACAATGTTTTCCTTCAGGTCTCACTCTGACAAGGATTGAGGAGATTTGGTCGGGGCAGCAATCTATCTCTGAGGTTTAATGGACCCTTCTAGGTCATGGGAAGAGTGAGTAAGGTGGCGTACCACATAGCTCTTCCCCAACAAATGAATAGGGTGAATGATGTTTTCCACATTTCACAGACGAGGATGTATGTGCATGATTCATCACACGTCATCGACTTGAGTGAGCTGGACATTGACGAAGTGGTGATGTTGTCGGAGTTCCTGGTGGAGATAGAGGATCTATACAAGTGGGAAATATGGGGGAAGTTGATTTCTTAGGTGTACATTTGGTGGAAGCATGAGAATATCCAGGATAGCACATTGGAGCGGGAGGTTCAGATTCTTTCTAAGTACCCCCATATGTTTTACTAGTTTTGTTTTGGATTTAGGGGACATAAATCCTTAAGGTGGGGATAATATAATGTCTTGGAAATCGCCATGTAATTTTATTATTTATATGTAATTATTTATAGACTGATAAATTTGACGGCATGTTATTCTAAGGCCTGGAGTACCCATAATTATCCATCGAAAAAATGTTAAGCTTTAAATAGAACGTGTGGGAGGGTTTCTTGAACAAGTGTAATAACTCCTAAATGGATTCCCAGATCAGAAACTCAAGGGCACCGTTACATTCAAGATGGAGGGTTTACCCTAGGCATGAATTAAGTTTATTTAGTGAAGATGTCTAGTAAGAAAACTCAAAAATGGAATAACCGTAAATAAAATAATTAAATAAAATAATTTTATTATTAAAATGATTATTAACCACAAACAATGACTCAGATTACAAATCTGATACCACTACTAAACTCATGAAGGTATTATTTCCTCAAGAAGATCCTAACATTGGCTGGTGTGGGCCAACAGTGGAAGTTATATTTTTTCGTGAATAAAATAATTTAGTAGAAATTATTTTATTTTGAAATACATAT
This sequence comes from Viscum album, assembly GCA_963277665.1. Taxonomy (NCBI): domain Eukaryota; kingdom Viridiplantae; phylum Streptophyta; class Magnoliopsida; order Santalales; family Viscaceae; genus Viscum; species Viscum album. The sequence continues at coordinate 2,003,737,599 of OY728140.1, read as the reverse complement.
TACTCTTAAATTGTAAATCGGATTGAAAATCCGAGAATATTGTTGTACTTGTGGGGGTGTGTTCCCCTTAGGAGAATTCTAACCTTGACCGGAGCGGTTCGAGGGTGAAAGTTATTTTTTTTGAACTTTATTTAAGGTAGGTTCAGTAAACGTACGAGTTTTATTTTCAAACTTTTGAACCGGTGCTCATACCAAAAATCCAAGGGCACCGTTGAATTTGGAATACCAGGATTCGTCTAAAAATGACTTAAATTTGGCATTAAGGGATGAGTGAAAAAGTTATTTTTTGTACTTTTTAATAAAAATAATAAAATAATTTAAAAGAATTATTTTATTTCTTTTCTCACCATTGGGTGAAGGATGGAAACGTTGTGGTGCAGCGACCGGGCGACGATGAGATACATTAATGAAACTTATTAATGAATCACATCACATAGCATTATAATGCAATATATTAAGTGTAACAGCATAAATACGCGACATCGCATCTTAATGGAAAACTGTGATGTGCTAATTTTTATAGTTCGGCACGCGAGGGAAATATGGATTAAGAAATTTGGAGGATTCTCTAGCGAACATATGACGGACTTCCACCCCAGCAAAGAACGATGAATGTTGTAGAAAGTTCGTCATCTTCAACACCTTTCGAATATCACATCTAGGAAAGGATATCGACATTTTAATCCCTCGAGGATGAATAACGATTCATCAGACATCGTAAGAGGTAGTTGTTGTTTTAATTTGATGTTCTTCCCTAATCTTTTCGAGAAATGATGAACACGGATCAACCCACAAATAGGTTGATATGCGATTCGTCCGTTTATGTGGGAGGGTAACTTTAGTTTTGGATTTCTCTATCCGGGATTCAAACATTACTTGACCTGATTAAACAAAAATCCCCGAGCCTCCCCATATTTTAACCCTCTAACACGGAGGGTGTCGGCCGACATGAACGAGGCCCGAGCACCTTCGCCATGTGCGTTCTTTGTGGATCTAACCTCAAAATGGAGGAAATATGATTTCAGGACCATTAAGGTGAAGAGGATGTTACTCAGAGACCGTAGTCATATGCGGCGTGCAAAATGGACCACCAAAGTGTGTCTGGTGGTCCGCCGAAGGTTCTGTCAGCGCTGGCGGGGGCAGCGGTGGAGACCCGCACCAGTGGGCTGCATTGATCAGGAAGTCGTGACTCGTTAGCCGCAGTGGCACACTGAAGGATGTGGTGCCAGGAGAGGCACTGCATGGAGGGACGTCACACATCCGGGCTGTCGGAACTATTAGTGAAGCCATGGACTATCGACTGAAGCTAGTGAATTCATGATCCGTCAACCGCGGCTGGTGAAGCTGCGGTCCATTGACTGCAGTAGGTGGAAGGGTCGCATTCCCACGGGGCCAGGATGGGATCTAGGTGTGGCAGGCAGGACATGTCTCGGCTGGTCAGAACCATCGGCCATATCGCACTGTTGGTCTCTACTTGGCGGGCAAAGCCCCCAGCGGGCTGGACCTAATCCCAGCGGGCCGGACCACAACGGCAGGCCGGACTCGTGTCGACGGGGCGAACCTATGCCTACAGTCTAGACCCGCACCGATGGGTCAGACCCACACCTAGCAGGCTGGACCTACACTGGAAGGCAGGACCTGCACCCCCTTCGAGCTGGGCTAGACTAGACTGGGTTGTCGGGCGACCCGATGGGATGGGCCCTCTGCCAACCAGCCGAGGTCCAGCGAGGCCTATTGGGCCTAGCCAACTAGCTAGGCGGGACTAGATCAACCTCAACCCGCACTAGGTTTGGTCGAGTCCATCTAAATGAATATAGGTATGTGGGACCCCCAGTCTGGGTTTTTCGAGTCTGTCTGATTAGGTCGGTCTAGGCCCCATCGCAACCTGTCCCCTTGTTACTAAAACACTAATAACTCACAGATCGGGTGTCTGATTGATGCGTCGTTTATAGAATGAGGACCCTTGTGATGAGGCAGTCCTTCTTAGAAACTCTACGGGTGTTTTTGTAGGGGTTTTCATATGGAAGGGTTGGATCAGACTCGAATCCAACCAGGCCCTTTTTACTTAAATGCCTCTATCAGGAAAACGAGTGTCTAATTGACGATCCATTTGCGATATTGTGACCCTATCAATGAGGAAGATCTTTTGAAACTCTCTATGGTGAATTTAGTGGAAGTTGATATTTGACGAATGGATTGAGGAGCGGTTCTCGCAAGTGCATTGCGTACAGAACCCTCTGATTGACTGAGATATGAAGACTGCTAATGTTTGGCCTAGTGGGAAGCACCACTCTGTGACTTTTCAAGCCCACTGTGGAAAGAACCTCTCTGTGACTTTGGAGTTCCATAGTACACGATGAGGAGGAGTACCTCAGTAGTCCATGACTAGTGGTAAGCACCTCTATGTGACTTTTCAGGCCCACGGTATGCAATGGGGATTAGTACCTAAGTAGTCAAAGGTTTGTGGGAAAAACCTCATCATGACGTGGCAGGCACACTATACTCACTGGAGGAGTAGTTATCCAGCAGCCGAGGTGTTCGATGATGTGATTGATGATGCTACTATTACTACCATAAAATATACAAGGTGTGGTCTATTTTGTGTTTCATGATTTACTTTGAGTAATTGTTTTGGGGTCTTTCTTTTTTGTTTTGGGGTCCCTATGGAGTACTCAGTTACTCACCACTACAAGGTCTTCACTCACACGTATTATGTCTGGTGCAGACTATCGATATTTCGACAGAGAATTGGTAGACTGGGACCAAGAGGTGATCTGGGAGATGAGAATGACGGATGTTACGATGATGGAATTGGTTGCTTGGAACCAGGTGGGGCACAGTAGGATCGGGAGGACAGGACATTCTACTTCAACTTCCAGTAGCTACACTATTCTCCCGATCACGTGGGGTTTTCTATGGACGACCATCAGAGTTTCCTTTTTTTACTTTTTGATTTTCAGTCCTTCCATTGGGTTTGTATTTTGTCCAACTTTCTTTCAATTGTACATTGTACACAATCTTGTATTACTATACTGGTTTTTCCCTAGTCGGTGTGATGGACTTGGTTGGGCATGTGTGTTCGTATAGGTACTTAGGAAAGTGCCTCCCACATACAGGTTGTTGCCTTCGGCACTAGTCTCCATCCCTTGTCCATCGGGAGGAAAGCTTGGGGTAGTCACGGTATGGGCCCCGAGGGACTATAATTCACAAACTTTAACATGGACGTTCTCCACATACCTTCCAATTTGAGTGTATAAGTCATTAACAGTTTTCATAGGAACTTTTTCATCTTACTCCACACAACTTATCCTATTTTATTCAAAATGATAAATTTAAAACAATATTATAGATAAACTATTACCACTCTTACTTTCTTAGGAGTTAATTTTTATTTTCATTTGAAATATTTATCTACTTATTTCCTCAAATTTCCATATATTCTATAAGGATATAGATAAATCCCAAATATTATCATCAATATAATGGACTCCCTTTTCCTCAATCCAAAAAAATGAAATGATTCATCAAACAAACACTTCATATAAGGTCTTTAAAGAATATAAATAATAAATATATCCAATCAAAAAAAGATCTAGTTATATTTGACACCATTTATGGGACATGTTACTATGTAGGGGAATTACTATGGGGGTGTCAATCTACGAACAAGAATTTAATCATTTATAATTTTCAAAATTAGTTATCCCCTAAAACTTTTGAAAATTTATCCCAATTAAGGGAGACATATCCAATGATGATCACGCAACCCTCACCTTGGAATACAATTCAGAATTATCAAGAATATAAATGAATAAGGTTTTTACAAGGATAGAGTTAATTGAGTTAGAATACTCCTTTTTGTTTATGAATCCTATCAATATATGAAATATAATTGTTATTTTATAGTTATTACATGATAATAATAAATAGGTGAACAATGGCTTTGGTGGTGTCTTATAAATCTTAAGGGAAGGAAACATCGCATTCCATAATCATTCTACCAATACATTCCTTATACTACGTCATAGGGTCTTAAACATCATCTCAATGATAGAATTGATTTTAATAGTGACATTATTTCTTAATATAACCTACTTTGAACTATATAGAAGTTATACATTGAATAAGATAAGACCATCAACAATACATTCCTATTGAATGGTTCTTCACATCATCTTCAAAATAATTAGTGGAAATTATTTTTGAATATTTTATTATGTGTTCTTCCACTAAGTGTCTCAAAACATAGATTACCGGCAATAGTGGAAATATTGATCCCCTCTCTTCTCAATATGAAATCATAAAAAACATATTATGTCTAAAATCTATTCCCATTTTTTATAACACAAACATACTCCTAGATGTGTGATGTTATTCATTAAAAAAATAGATGATCTCATTGATGGAAGCAGTAAAAAAATTCTATTATTTCCATGAATTGAAGTATTTCATCAATATAATTTCACTATAAATGGGGATCACACTATTCTCTTATTATCAAAAATATATTTATTCATATAATATCATGATTATTATATTGAACATTATTTATATAAGTTATATAGAAACACAACATTAACATTGGTAATATATTCTCATATAAATATCATTTATAAGTTGTTATAGTATATTATAAAATATACTTAAGAATCTAGTGTTTCATTTTTGTATGTGATATTTCAATATCCCATCATATTTAACTCACAAAATCGTCACTATAAATATTTTCACATATTTATCCATTTGTTCATGGATCCATGAATTAATTATGAATAGATTTAATTGTGTAATTGAACTCATATTCTCAAACACTCCTACATGAATTAGCTTTTTCATTATTCTTTATCACATCTTGAATAACAGTTCGATCTGTTTTTTTATTCTGTAATTAATAACACTATTATATTTAGTAGATCTAATTATTCTTCATAGTAAAAATTCTATAAATTATTAATTTTTATTTATTATAATAAATCTTAATTTAACCACGTTTTGGCTTCCAAACGACACATATTGGAGTTGCAAACAACAAATACAGAGTCAGTTGATCATTTAGGAATGACTCTTTGGAGTCACAAAATCACTCATAGACATAAGAAAAATTTCTCATATGAAATCTCTGGATTACTATTAAGTTGGTGAATTAAATTATATTCAGAAGTGAAATCGCTCATATTGAGGCTAGAAATCACAGAGTAATCAAAAAAAATCATGGAAATTACACATTTTCAGTTCTTCTTATTTAAAATATTTCTTTATTAAAATATACACATGTGAAGATAAATCATATACAGTTTAAATTTAACAAATTTATATTCTATTTATTCATAAATCACTCATAATTTATCCCTCTAATCAATCATATGAATACTAGTATGAGTTTCATGTGGATCATATAGCTTCTGAGAATAATGAATACTTTATGTCCCCTAAGTTTATAGAATAAATATACCTATTCTCAAATAATTTCATTGTCACAAAATACTCTTCAAATTTATCACAACATCATCAAAGTACCCACATCACCATATTACAGAATCCTTTTATCTAATGAACCTTGGATAGAGTCTCTGTAAACCAAATAGCCATTTTCATCATATTATCATAACTTCAAGTATCCAATATCTCATCATAATTCAATACAATTAAAGGGACACTATATGAATCTATCAATCCATGATATTCTTGAAGATATAAATATTATCTTTTCCCATTTGTCATGAAAAAAATCTTCTCTAACTCTATTATTATGCATGCATGGAGAGAGGCTCAAATAATTTCTTTATTTTATTTTTAATTCACAATGGAACAATAATATTCATATTCTTGAAACATCGCCAAAAAAATTGAACACACTAATCATTATGTAACAAAATCTTTTTAAAAAACAATCACACACATGGGATTGTGACATATTAATTTTATAGTGAACTATATTTTTTTAATTTTAATTTTAAGAATAATCATTTAAAATAAATTAAATGTTAATTATTATTTTTAAATTATTTATAAATTAAACAAACACATAAAAAAATTGATTAATTTTTTGTTTTATAATAGTCTAGAATACCATATTTTTTTATTTATTACCCACTATCCATTTTAGAATTTTACTTTTGACCTTTAGAGACTGAATTTTTATGAAAAATAGATTGATTTTTTTAATATAAAAGGGGACACATTCTACCCATTCTAAGTAAAATATTGATTTCAATTTTCTCTGAGTATCCAATAATAATTCCTCTCAAATACCCCCAATACACATTCAGAAGGCTTTGTTCTATCCTAAAGTTTTACATCTAATGGATTTATACCAACTTCAATAAAGGTGACTTAATGATAAATGTAATGGTTTCCATGCTTATCTCTCCTTTATTATTAATGATTCATTTCCTTAAAAAAATTAAAAATCCACTTTTTTTCTTATAGTGTTAAATTTTAATGTTATTTCCGTCCTTCGTATCCATAAATAATGCTAGGGAACCCATTACCACTCATCAAAATCTTTTCATAAGTCATTAATATATCAAAATACGGAATAGAAAAATTGTTTATTTTTTATTGAAATCATTATATTACACATGAAAGAATGATATTTAATATTTAAAATTAATATAAAAATATTTTGTTGATGATAAGCTAATTTTTTTATATAACTGAAATTAATATTTACTTTTACCTATATTTAAACACTTTTAATAAACATCTATCACCATGGTGGTTTTACATTTCATAAGTGAGTGATGATGTTTTCATAATATTATGAATATTATATAAATTCAAAAAAACAATTTCATTATAGATTATAAAATTAAAATTAATTAAATATTCTAGTTATTACTTCTAAATAGTAAAATATCTAAAAACAATTCTATTAAAAGTGAATAATCATAGTTATTTTTAACCATAAAAAAAAGCTTCTCATCGATGATTATTTAAATGGTAACTATTTCATGCCCTATTAAACTCATTTTCTTCTATAATTACCCAAAAATATGAATTAACACCTAAATATTATAAATAATCCTTTGAAAATTATATTTTATATATGAAATTATAAAAAACATATCTTTCAATATTATTAACAATGTACCTCAAAATGGAAAATGAGAACAATACTAATTTATTACATGAATAAAATGTTGTGTAGAATAGGTTAAATGGAATAATATTAATTAATTAATCTTGAAAAGTGTCTAAATCAAGTAAATAATTTCTATAATATAATTATCTTAGAAGTTAGGGAACAAGTGAAGTGAACTTCGACTCAAGGTATTTTTTTCCATTCCAACTCACCACACATTTAATGATTTGTTATTAAATTTCATATTTAATCCAACATATATAAAATAAATAACTTATAAATTAATTCATTACCATTTTATATTAATTTATAAATATTTTATAGTCTCTGTCTCTTCCTTAATAAGATATAATGTTGTTAAGAATGATTCTACTTCTCTTTATTGATTATTTTCACCTCTATGTTCATGTTCTATTTTACCACTAATGATCCATTTTCATATTCTAAAAAGTAGATATTTAATTTCTTTTAAAACATTCATATTTCAAATTTGGTCTTTTTTAAAAAGATATTTTTTTATTAATGTAGGTTACCTCATAATTATTAAAAAGTCCAAAAAGGTATTTCTTCTTAGCTATGTATAATTATTTTATCATCCACTCCATATATATTATCTATAGATTAATTTTTCTCATGGTACCATTATTTATACGTATTTAAAAAATAATTTTCAATTTCACCGCTTGAAAAGGATAATGAAACTGCCCTATAACTTTTTTTTACAACATGATTACAATGGATTTATGTTAATTATCTTTATGATTTGATATTAATTTTTAATTATAAATCCAATATTCCTATATCATATTGATTGATGTTCCACGAATCACCATCTAAATGATCTCATTATTTCATTACTTTTAGTGATAGAACTTTGGGTATCAATTGGTCCAATTATTGATTTCATGTTACGTGATGTCATTTAAGATATTTATAAAACCCATATCTTCTAAACAGGTTTTCATGATAATATGTATGATTTAATTCACGTGGTATACATGTTAATATTGTATTATGATGATTGGTGAGATAAATATTATTAATCCCCCTAAACAATTGGATAATGTTTAATGTCACATGGGATCAATATGTTTTGGCTAGGTAATGTAAACCTCGTTTATAATGTTATGAATTTTCCATGTTCAGATACCCTCTTCCACTATATAATGAATTGGAAAGGCTCAGATATCCACATCCATAATTTTATACATTTTCTTAGTGAGGTTAGCCTCATGTATAATATTATGAAGTGTTTTTAGTACGAAATTACCTATTATTATGACAACATGCCTTATGTTTATATGATAATCTAATGTATTTCATGATTAGCATGCACTTATAACATCTTGTCTCTTATTCCACGTTTCAAGGATTTATTCCATTTAATAATTTATTACTCGTGTAGAATTGAAGAACAGTTTAATGTAATTATTTGTGATTATTCCCACATTCATCATTTTCAAAACGTCTAATTTTGTGTCTTATTCCATTGATTGTGTCATTTATATCTTGATCGAGTTTATAAAAGTCTTATGATCTATGAATAATTGGCAATGTTTTACCCATTAATTTTTCTTTAATCAAACTCATTTATTATGTTTCCCCACCACATAGTAATTTCATTGAATTTATATTTATAACAAATATGACTGTATGCAGAGTTTTTTTTTGAATAAAATAATTATTTATTGAGATATATTATTAATATGTTTATAGTTTCTAATTACATAAAAATTCTAATTTCATTTATGGTTAAAATTTAAATGATGTGCAAAAAATTTGTATTTGATATCCGAAAGTGAGTATCTGGCAAATATTAATTGGTATAAAATTATATTTTGGTTCTTTTCTGAATTTTTTATTTAGTATGTTTCTATTAAGAATCTTGAGATTGAAAACCTTTAGTCTGAGAGTATGTGTTTTATTATAACTAGTTTGACTATATTGGTTTAAAATTTTATACCCTTTTTTATTAGAAATATTATTTATATAACATAGTTAATGTTTAATATAAAATTTTGGAATAATATTATGGTTCTTGGAAATAATATAAAATTTTAATATGTAGTAATCAATATGTAAAATTTTGAGGAAGCAATTTATTTAAGGGCTACAGAATGTAACATCCCAGATTTTATGTAATTTTTTTTATTTTAATTCAAAAAAATTCATACATACATATATGATAACTATATTTAATTTTTTTTCTTAATAATAAATCTATTAATTTATATACATATGTGAATAATTGTTTCCCTCAAATTCCTAATTCTAGTGTAAATAAATATTATTAATAATAACTTTTAATTTTTTTATGTCATTTTGTTGATTTCATGAATATTTTTACACATCATATTACATGATAACTACTAAACATTTATTAATATTTTTATTTTTAAATTATTGTTTAAATGATAATCAATAAATTATAATATAATTTTTAATAATTTATTATACTTTTTATAGTCATGAAACGGTAACATATAACCATTAGAATTCATGTCATATGAAACATTGTGAGAAACATATGAAAAAATAAATTGTAAAATATCAATTTTAAAATAAAATAATACTTTTTAAATAATTTTAAATTTAAATTTTAGTTCATTTTGTTTAAAAATTATTATTAGCATAATTTATGTGCATATTTTTGTTATCAAAAAACATCTTTCAAACACATTATGTAACATGTTTTCAAATAACATAACATAATGAAATATGTTCACTTTTTAATTTCAAATGTAATTCTTGTTAAATAAATAGTGTATTATAATAAGAAATGGTAAAAAAATCATATTTTCGTATATTTAGAAAATAAAAATGGTCGGTGAGATAACATTGTAATCATAGTTTATAAATATTGTCTCAATAAAATAGTTTTCATAATTATGTATTTAAATGATAAATTACACTAAATCAGTGGAATAATTTCATAAAGTTTTTGTGTTTTCAATATATAAATAAATAAGTATCAATTTAATATTAAATAGGACATAATAATAGACATAAGCCTAACCAATCATTCCAAAATAAATATTTTTAATATTTTATAAGCATTTTTTCACATGTATTATATGATTCAATTTAAATGTAAAATTTCTATATATCTTGATTTAATTGTATACAAGTGAACACATTTTTTTATCATCATGTTGAAATTATATTAATGATATTTTTATTGGACATTTCTCTACTAGATGATAATTTTTTGAATGTAACAAATAATTTTTTTATGAATACCATATCTTTTATGACATCATCATGATATAAATATGAAGTAAATACGTATGAAACCTATGAAATTTTTAAAAAATGAAAATGTACTAAAAATATCGTCAAATGTTTTCCAATTATTACAATTAAATTTGGATTTTATGTTAAAAATGAAACAATTTATGGGTGTTGAGGGGATGATTTAACAAAATAAGGAAATTTAAAATTGGGGTCTTTGAGATAATATTTAAAAGGCGGTAAATATTTTCGTGAATTAAATAATTAACATGATGAATATGAAATATTTTTTATTTATAATTTTTTATTTTTAAATTATATAAAAATTTACTTATAAAAAACATTACATGGGACTTTCACAAGGTGAGAAAATTGAATATGTTTTAAATCCTACTAATAATGTAGGGGGGGTTGATCTTGGTCTAAATATATTTTTAATGTGAGCATAAAATCTTCATAAATTTTTGGGTGAAAGATGTTTTTGAATTATTTTATACGATACGAATGAAAGGTATGAGATATTTTAAATATTTTGATATTAATTCAATGGTTATCAAGATATTATTAGATTCAAATTACAAGATTGTCACTGAAAAAGAATTTATATGTAATTAAGTATTAACAATTATTTAGAAATTAATATAAAATCAAAAAACCATATATTGAATCATATTTTATTAAGTAATTTTTGATAATATCATCCATTTTTCATTGATTATAAACTTCCCATTTTAAAATTACATTCTTGTCCCTTAAAATCTAAATATTTTAGAAAATATCATCTATTTTTTCAAAAAAGGTTATTCCTTCTACCCAATATTTATTACATATAACATTATTTATTCTAAAAATGTTATAATGAAATAACTCTCCAAATATAACTTCACATTTCTAAAATTATCCATCCATGACAGATTTTATTTATAATATGGATTTTCACTCAATCAAAAGGATGTGACTCATAGAGCTACATAAGTGTTTCAAAGTCCCTTCATTATTTTTATTTGTAATTATTTTAAATAAATAACTTTGAAAAATATTCTTTTTTCATAAATAATTAAATTTTAATTGTATTTTAATCTTTTTCTATCTATAAATTATGAGAGATATCTCATTACCTATCATTAACCACTTTTTCAGAAGTCTTTGCTATGTCCAAATATGAGTTTTGAAAACAATATTTTTTTTTTGAATTCTTTAATTAAAATTTTCAATATAAAAAATGTATGTTCAAAAGTTGAACTAAGTTTTTTTCTTAATTATAAGATTTTTTTAATAGAAAATTATTTTTTTTGTTTTTAACTTCTTAATATCTTTTGAAAAACAGCATTCACTTTGGTGGTTTTAAGGAACCCAAGTCAATGATATTGTTTTTATAAATGTATTTATTTCATTTATATACATAAAAATTGATTTCATGATTTAATATAACATTTATATTCAATTAATTTCATGATTTTGTTCTTTAATTTCAAAATATCGACCATAAAAAGGAAATTATAAGTAAACAATCATAGTTATCATTAACCATAAAAATCGAGATTAACAGGAATAATTCATTAAATTGTAACTAATTCATGAAATATTGAAATAATTTAAATATTTAATTAAATAAAACATACAAATTAAAACATATAGATCACATGGAAACATTTTACAATACTATTTTACTAATTAAATTTCTCTATATAAATTTTGGATAAGATTAATCATATGAACCAAAAATGATCAATGAGAATAGTACTAATTTCATAAATGAATTAATGATGGTTCTTTTGTATATAAAAATTAATAATAAAAATAAAATTACTATGAATGTTTTATTAATAAGATAACTAATTAATATAATTTCATTATCCATTGTGTTAAGTAATATACAAATTGAATATATATTCGTTGTAATAGATTCATTTTCATGACTCAATTGTTTTCGAGTGTTGTTTTTTTATTTCATATTTTATCATATATTTATAAAATTAAAATATTGAAATAAATTAATTACTGCTCCACCTTAATTTATTATTAATTTATGTTCAATTCTCCACCATTATATATTTTTAGATAACACACTACGTTGTTAATAAGGGTTTATCTAGAATCAATCTCTTTTCATATCATCATAATAATTTTTATTTCGAAATTTTCTTAAATGAATGATATATTATTAAATTTAAATTGTTAAAAGGTATTTTATCTTTCTCACAGTGGAAATTAATTTTTCATGTCATGTTCTTCACCTTTAATAAGTATCTTTTTTCGTAAGATAAAATGTTGTCAAGAATAATTCTTATTAACTTTATTGAATGTTTTATCCTCCATGTCTATGTTCTCTCTTACAAATAATGATTTCATTTATTATTATAGAACATTTTTATAAAGTCTCTTATTAACCATCCATATTTTGAATTTTATCTATACAAATGAGGTTGTTACATCTTTTTTATCAATTTGGATCTTGTTAAAGTTTTTTTAAAAATCATAAAAAGTATTTCTTGAAAATTTTTTAGATTTAATTTTTATACCAATTCACATAAATTCTATGTTTCTATATATCATTTAAAAATAAAAATAATTTGTATTGTTTTACAAACTTTCAATGTCATCCTTTACCCATCGAAAGGGATTTTCAATGTTACTTGTAATTTTTTTTCAACTCCCCATTAAAAGAAATAAATATCTAGCATTATAATTTCCCTTCAATATTAATCAATATCACAAAAAGGTATTTATCTTATCAAAAAATTAATTAGGAATATCACAACAATTGATCTCATGATTAGATAACATTGGGTGATTTATTTATTTTTTGTATCGCTGATCCAACTAGTTTGTATCTTAATTGATGACATTTGAAATTGTAATGTAACACAAATTCATTCCTTGTGTTTTTAATTATAATTATATTTTCTAAATTCATTTCTCATAGATAATATTATTTTATAATAATGTTTCATTGTTTTAGAATTCTATATACCCAAAATAAGTTGGGTGATTTTTAATATTCAATAAGGCCACTATACATGGTTCAATTGAAGTAAGCCTACTCTAAAATGTTATACATGTGATTGGTTTAGATAACCTCATTTATAATATTAATTATATTTAATTTCTAGATATCCTCATCTATAATGTTATTCATGAGTGAGGTTCATTTATCATCATTTATAATTTCTTGATTTCATGGTTGTGATCGTTGACCTATGTTTGTGATTATAATAAATATGATTCTTAAAAATTCTTATATATTTCAAAAATTTCATACTAATATATGGAATTTTAATGTATTATATACCTCTACTAATTATTATAGATAAAAATTATTGACTCCCATAACATATCATCCCATTGTAATTCAATGATTTATGATTATTCTCTAATGTCACGTTTTTAATACAAATTATTTCATTATAACATTCATTTAAATATGAATTTCTCACATCATCACATCTCTCAATGTTTTATGAATAATTTCTCATTGTAATGGTTTACCCCTTAGTGATCATTGGAGATTAATCCTTTCATGTGATTCCCGATCTTCTATAAGTTTATATAAATTGATATTTTAAGGAGAGATGCATGAGAAAATTATTTCTATGATATAAATATATATATGTATTTTTATTTAAGAATAATATTTATATAATTCCCTAATATATAGAACATTTGACCTTGGATAGGGTTTTAATTCATATAATTTGTAATAAATAATTTATTTTATTCTCCTAATCCAAAATTGTTTCTATGGTGTATCATATATGAAAATATTTAGTGGATTAATATAGTAGATTCCTTGGGATAAATTAAAATACATGAATCAGTAAGAATTTTCCTAGTCACAAGAGTTCAAAATGGATTTAAGGTATATGAAATAGATATTAAGCATGTATTCTTAAATGGAGTGCCAAATGAAGATATATATTGTAAAAATATAATGGTTTTGTAAATAAAATATGATAAACCAATATATTTAACATTAAAGAAAACCCATTATTTTAAAAAAAATGACCTTTATATTTAAAAAAATGATTGAATATTATGTTGTTCTTGAGATGTGTCTTTTATCACATATTCTTTATTAAATCATCAATAAAAGATATTTTAATTGTACTTTTCTATATTGATTATTTAATATTTATTTAAAGAAAAGTTACATCAGTGGAATAGTTTCTCTAAATTATTGATTTTATTTTTTGAAAATATGATTATTGGTCCTCATATATATTTTAAAGTGAAAAAAATAAATCAAAATAGAATCATTCATATATATATATTTGGAATAATAAAAAATATAACTATTAATAAAGTTTGAAATACATGATTGTAAGTCATTTTTAAATCCAACAAAAAATATGATTATTAATGGAAAACATGAAGTTATTAAATTATCAAATCCAATGATATCTAAAATAAGGATTTACATATTTATATATATTATGGAGACAAGTGGAAACAATTTTTACTTGTCTTTATTGAATCATGGTATCTTTGTAACCAGAAATAAGACCAAGTTTCTATAGTAAAAAAATAATTAAAACAATTCTTGGTACTTATAATTATTTTATTTTGAATAAAATTGTAAAATGTTGAAATATATTGAAATTATCATCTTTGGATTGGGTTGGGGATATGTGGGTAAAAAATCCATAAGTAATACCGAATTTTTTTGGAAATAGATTCATTTGGTAGATTAACAAGAAGCAAGAGACCATATCTATTTACATATATGATTAAAAATATATTTTTCATTAATGATATAATATAATCAAAAATTATTTATAAAATATAATGAATAGGATCTTAGTAAAAATTTTAAATTACATAGGGTTGTTTTATTTGATAAAAAATCTATAGAGATGAAAAATAAATAAGATTTTCTCTTGTGTACTCAAAAAATTGTTATTAAATATCATTTTATAAAATAAAACGTGGAAAAATTTAATATAAAGATAAAATATTTTAAATCCAATCAAAATAGGTTGATATATTTATAAATAAAATTGGAAAAAAAACCCAAGTTTAAAAATTATCAGTTAGAATCATGGTGTACTTCCACGTCCAAAACCATTAATAGAATTGTAAAATTCCATCCACCATGTATGGTTTAATTACAAAAAAAAATCCCATGTCTGAGATGAAATATTCTATTATATTTTTTCAATTGTGTTTAAATATAGAAATTATGTGAAAATAGGGACAAAATTATGAAATATGAATGATGTAAAATATGAATGGTGAAAATTCTGAACAATAGGGAGAATGTTTTGAAACAAGTGCTAAAAAATTATCAATTGAAGGTTTAGAGATATTACTTTGATCGAGTGTAAATATTATAAAACATTGTGGATAAAATTAGACATGAATAATTCTTGAGATTTAGTGAATAACATCAAATATAGGTAAAATGAATTGATAGTAATAGTAAATATTTTTTCTTTATATCTATTTTCATAAGTTGAGCATGTATCACATATATTTGGAGTGATAAAAAATTACTATATTAGTATTTGGACATTTCTAGAGTTTAGAGGCCATGAATTTCACTTGGATTGTTAAAATACCCAAAGAGGAGGAATATTATTTCTATGGTTGTTCACGTCGGAATATAGTTTGGTAATGGAGAGAATATTAGAATATATATGAGGATAGAAAAATAATTTTTAAAATGTTTTCTAATTTTTTGAACCACAAAATTTTACCAATGTTTTTTTGTGTTATCTTATTGTAAAATTATGGATTTCAAATCAATATAGACCTTAGAAACAATGTAAGGACACATGAAGGTTTTGTAATTATATATCTCTATAATGTGGAAATCAACAAGGATTACTTGATTTTGATAACTGAAACATAATATTATATAAGTGAATTTATTGAATGATAATTAGTTTTTCATATACTATTGTTAGGGGTAGATGTTATGAATTTATTTTTAGAGGATTTATTTTTCTTAAAATATATATATATATATTTATTCAATGAAATTGTAATTTATCTCATAAATCACTAGTTTAGTACTTAAATAATCCCAAATATAATCCACTCAATACTTGGAGATTCATTTATATGAACACTCACTCGAATATAATGATTATATTAAAAAGAATGTGTAGCTCTGAAATTTAGTGGGGGTTAAGGATTTAATATTAATTGAAAAGAATTATTAATTAAATTAAGATATTATAAGTCTATTAAACAATAAAAAAAAGATCTCATCTAGCCTCTTTTTACTTAATCATATCAACTCATAACAGTGTTATCACACCATTAAAAAAATACAATAATTTAATATGGATATTTACACATATTTGATGAATTAAAGAAGAGAAAATAATAAAATAGTAAACACTACGTTATTATATGAAAACAGCCCCAAATTTTATTTGTTCAATAATTCAGATTTTGAGAAATCATTTTTCACTCAAATATTTTGAATAATATAATGTGAAAATTAATTCTATTTAAAATTATTAATATATTTTAAACAAAATTAAATTTAATAAACACCCTAATGAAAAAAAATAGTAACATAACATTACAATCAAGACACACACAAAATCCTTTACTACAACTAATATAAATAAATACTCATAACACCTTAGGTTCTCCCCAGAGCATTTTAATTGATCCTTTTTTGTAGGTTTGTGGAATGTATTTGGTAAGTTTAATTATCCACCCTTTGAAAAAAATAATTACAACTTTCATCATAATTATTAATGAGACAAAAACCAATTGTAGATAAATGAATTTCAGTGGGTAGTAATTTTAAAAAAAATCTTCCCTGAGGTGTATTCAATCATTTTTTAAAATCATTAACCAATATAATTCTTAATAATTTTTTTATCATTAGAGTGATAGGATACAATTTTGTTAATTGAATCTGGGGTATAAATTTGTCTTCAACATGTGAAACTTAGATAACCTTTAGGTATCAAAATTATATTAGTCCATAGAATAATAAAAATTTAATCATTATGTTATATATCAATATTATAAAAAAATTTCATTGGACATACCACTACATTAATTATATTGGACGGGTTTTTAGTTTAACTTGACCAAAAACACTCTACATATAATGTCAAAAAAGATTATCTTCACTCAAAATATCAAGTTACCCTATAAGAAAAACACATTTTCTATAACATAGAAAACCTGACCGCAAAATTTAATTTATATATCATGACCAATGGTTATTTTAGATTATTTTGATAAATTAGTTATGTATTAGAACATTTTTATCATTCAGTTTGAACATGATGAGAAATGGAGTATAAATTATGAAATGCACTAATACTGGTGTTTATGAATAGTGAATCACATGACTATTATATAATATAAAAAAAATATTATTCTCTTTGAGTTTCAAATCACACCCTTATAAGATTTTTTCTATTTCTTATAATATTACTATATAAAAAATAAGAAAAAATAATTTTCCTTTTAAGCACATGTTAACAAATATTGTTTAAAATTAAGAACTCAAATAAAATAATCATAAAACTTGTAAAAATATTTCAATTTAATTTTATTTCAAATGTATATCATGAGAAAAATAACTTTATATTTTTAAAATTCATTTAAAACCTAAATTAAATTCCAATTAATCATAAAAATATATTTTATATCAAAAAATCATTTTGGATTCATTACTATTCAAGGGTCAAAAGATAGATCCACTATGTCGAAATCATGATTTAATCCTGATATAAGAATCCAATTTTTTTTATATTTCTACTTAGAAATTAAAATTAGCATCAATGATAGAAACCCGAATAGAGATAATTTCTTACTAAATCCCAACAATGAATACAATAGTGTATTACAAGAAGTTGAAATCATCATGTACGAACTATAATTGATATAAAAAAAATTATTCAAAATATTAAAATTTCTAATATAAATTTCTTACTCTATGATAGAAAGGAATTGAATATTTATCCCCAAGTACTAGATTCCACACATTAAGTAAATATAATTCTCAATGTATACATTATGTTTATTATTCTGTTCAAATATATATTTTTTATACTCATATTAAAAAAAATTACCATACCTTTTTTATTTTTGTATGGACTCCAATTACTCAAACTCACAACCTAAAATCATAAATATATTCATAATTATATTTTCATTAAATGGATGGGAATTAATTTTGTTTAAAATCACATTGGATAAACATTATTAAAAATATATATGCTCATGATCGCAAACATGAATTAAAATTAAAAATAATATTTCAAATATATGTCATATTCTATTTTCATGTAAATTCTTGAAAATTAATTCTTTGATTTATAAAACAACATTTTTATATCAATTTCATTAATATTCATAATTTATGTCTATAGGAAAAAAATTCTTTAGAAATATTACAATTCATGTAATGTTTACAATTATTAGATATCAGAATGTTATTATGATATTAAAATAAATGAATATCAACTACATAATCATATACACCATCAATTCGAACTCTTAAAAGAAGATTAAACATTCCATGAACACATTTAAAAGAATACATTAAGAATATAACATACATTATGAATGTAATGTTAATACCCTTTGTAATTATAGTAGTAGATAATGGTGAATGATGTAGTATATATAGGGTATAAAGGGAGAAGTGAAAACTATGAATAGACCATTGTATTCCCATTAGTCAATATGAGATTGGTTAATATGATCGGTGGACACTATTAACCTTATTAATAAAGTTACCATTCTAATTAGTGTTTACGAAGGGTAATGATAAATTATAATTTATTTAGAAAAGATAAATGATGTTTATAAATAGTATAATCATGCATGATGAAGCTCATTTATTAGAACAGCAAAGGGAGGTAGCATCAATGGGGTTTGATATTGACTGATCCCAAATAGTGCTCAAAAAATGAGAGCCTTGAATGAAATATCTTATGGTAAATGTTTATGTTTGAGGATATTGGCTCTAGGTTAATGTTATTTGAGCCACCCAATGAATCTATTTCCATCATAGACATTACCCTTTGGGAATATGAATGTTTAATAAGGGGATATGTATCTAGAATTTAGTGTTATAAAAAGTGTAATTTCCTTCATATATAATTTGTTGTAATTTTTTCAATCCCATTTTAAATACTATTTTATTTAATAAATTTCACATTATTATAATATGGAAATGAAAAATAGATTTTTGGATAAAAATTAAACATAATTTTATCTTCAGAAAATATAAACACATTTATAATACACACCATGAATGATTAATTTTATTCATGAAGGGTGGATAGAAGCTACACAAACCAAAGGAGGTACACAATGATATAGGGGGTTATAAAAAGGAAGTCCAAGTGAATCACCTTTCACTATGTTTACACATTCACTGTGTAGGGATCGGATGCTTGACATGTTTTCTAATGAGTGGTTATGAGTAGCCTTGGAGGTGCGGTAATCGGCTGCATGATTCCCTTTGCACAAAGTGTGTAGAATTTCTACCTTATAATTGAAAAGTTGTTTACATAGACATGATAAGATAGATTATAGTCTAGGGAGGGTGTTTCTACCCCCTTGGAAGATTCATGGAGTAAAGGGAGTCAATCTATAATTCCACCACCGTGATTTTATTTGATATGAAATATTCTAATCCTTGAAACATGGATTTAGCCTCCACCAAGAGTGAATTTCACATTCCAAATGAATAATAGAAAGCATATATGATATAAAATTACTTATCCCAAAAAAGGCCTCCACCCGCATGTCCCCCAAACAACAAGAACCATCAATTTTTATCACGTTCCAGTTTGTTAGAGGCCACCAACACGCCCAGTATTCTTGAAAGGAATCAATAATTATAGCAACATTTTTTTGGTTGAACATTAGGTGTCTGAGTGATAGATCATGATCCATGTTCTATAGACATTTATAAAAAAATTATTTATTATATATAAAATATATTTTCTGTAAAATTTTATTTTAAAAAGTAAATAATTTAAATATTATTGATAATATAATTTTTAAAAACCATGGGATATTTTTGTTATTGATAGAAATTTGAATGTTCCTTGATAGATGGAAATTTTTACCTAAATAAATATTTTCTATTTATAACTATAAATTATATAAATTATTTAAATGTGATTATAAAATAAATATTATTTTTGAAATCATCATGTTGACCTTATAAAATAATGAATTTTTCATAATATTTTGAAAAGGTTTAATTTTTTATTTAAAATTAAATAAGATATAAATATAATGTATGTATCATAAAATCATAATAGACTAAATGTAATTAAATAAATACTATAAGGCATATCCCCACCAAAAATTTTGTTACCCAATAAAAATTTCATGTTTATAAAATTATTTTATTAAGTGTATTGATCCGTGAATTATGGAGATGATCAAAACTGGGAAATTCGGGTCAGCTCACCTAGGGTAGTGTAGTACCATTTTGGATTCCTTTATGTAGTGAAATAGTGATGTTAACCAGAACCTTACCATATTTTAATGTTTTTATCGATGAGGTTGGGGTTGATGCAATGTTGAGGAGCCTTAATTTCGTGTTTATGGTTTATAGTGGTGAAGGCATCTTCCAGTAGGACTATTTTATAAGTGCAAGGGTTTTAAAGGCGTGTCCATGTCTGGGAGAATGGTTAGGAAAAAAATTGAAAGGTTGGTCCTGTTACCCAACCATTGGACTTGGATGATCGGTATAGTATGGTTGTATAGTTTGATTATGATCTGTTATAAGGTTGATATTTTGTAAGAACCTGACCTTTTTTGAATTCATGTCCTTATTCAAAATTTGATTAAACATCCATTTTATTTTATAATAAAGTGGTTCTTGGGTGAATGGGATGTTTTGGGGGTATTTTGGGGGTGTGATACCTTAATGTAGGATAAAAGAGGCCAAATGTTATACAACGGATGGTTAGCACATGGCTACAACAAACCATGTGCATGGCCTTGGAAATCACGCAGATTGGGGATCCTTTTGGACTAGGGATACTATACAATTACCACTTGGTTTTCCAAACCATGTGGGTTCTCTCATGTCACCATGTGTACCTCCCCCTCCATAAAAGAGGGATCCACGCATTTGGTACATGATTTGGATAACCATATAAGTAAAACCATGTGGCCTTAAAAAAATTACTTGTTTTACCTCCTGATCATATTTCTTTCTATCGTAATTTTTCACCCCATAGGATCCCCTATAGAAAGGGTGACATACCAGATGCCCCACCCCCTCCATTTGGTTATTTTAGTTCAATTCATGGTCTGTTATAGTGTGATTTGGTGCAAATACAAGCTTTGTATTAGTGTAACATTCCTCATTTCAAATATATTCTAGATTAGGGGTTGTATGAAGTCACATATCATTTTGAATCACTAGAATCCTCAATTATCCATCTAATTATAAGTTAGGAATTTAATGGGTGTTTTAGTTTGAATCAAGGGATAAATTTGGGAATGAAATCATCATCGAGCTGAAGGTAGGTGGTTTTTAATATTTTCCCCATAGTCTTGTTTTTTCATGTGTATGTGGTTTTTACAATGTGTTTCATTGTTGGGTTTATTTAACTTTTATTGTGGAATTTGTTTTGCTTCATATATTGAGGTGACAAACTCTTAATGAACACTAATGGGTTCATTGGTGATGTGAGACCAAACCTAGGGCTATCCCTGGGGTGTGTATAATCCATTAAATGGTGACATAAACTAGGGAACATTCAGATAATGTAAATTTGAGAGTAATGGGATGAAAAATTGTAATAAGGTATGTGGTCTTGGTTGAAGAGTAAAGTGATATAATTATATGTTATATTTCTGAAGATCCGATGGGGATTTTGAAGAGGTTTTAAAGAAGTATTTTGGGGTATTGAATAGGTCATGGTTTTCAATGATAGAATTGATTTTTGAAAGTGGGGAATGTTTTGAATGGAATTTTTTACCTCAAATTCATTGAATAGGGGTTCTTATCAACTTATTTAAAATGATTATTTGAAATGGGGGTGTGGCCCCTTCCTTAATAAAATTCTTAATTATTGTTTTGAATGGTTGGAAATGTAAATGAAATCCTTGGTTCATGTTTTGGTTCTTCAAATAGGAAGACACATATTTTCAAGGGTTGCTTCCAAACAATTTCAAATGAGTATTTTGAATTCTGATTATTTAAATGATGAATTTCAAAAGATATGATGGGACCATGTTTGTGATATGGAACCCATGATAATTTTTTTGATGTGTAAAAATGACAATGAAGTGAAATAAATGATGAATGTTCATAATTGGAGATATAACATAAGGGGATGTTTGGAATGATATGAAAAGTTGTTAAATGGTATAAAGTGAATGATTCAAATGACTCATGAGTTTGTAGTTGAAATTCATAAATGGTTTAATTCATTTGAATGTATAAATATACTAAATGGGAAATGGTATGAAAAATGGAAATGGGTTAAATAGGATATGAAATGTAAATAGTAAATGGGATAAAGGGATAAGGATTGATGATGATTTATATGTTGTATGCATTGTGAATTTTAAAAGTCATGTGTTTTGGTTTTGTATGGTTTAGATATTATATTGTGTGAAATTGAAAAATAACTGTGTGCACATGGAGTGGTGGTTATGGGGTATTATACATTAGGAGATAAGCCCAATGATCAGGTTAGACAGAGGCTCTAAACTTTAATCCTATAATGTGATGGTTATGGAAGGGGAATGAAGCACTGTGCCCCTAAATGTTTCATTTTATGAGACAACATGGAATGAGTCTCCAAGTTAACTATTAGGTATTTGTTTCTCAAATGATTATCCCTAGTGAGATAGGGAACATAACCTATTCCATTTTGCAAGGTAATTCAATGTCTTAGGCTATAGTTTAACTAATGTGAATGCCTAACCCATGGGTAAAATGATTAAAATTATCAAGTTAATATTTTTAACTAAATGGTATGTAATAGGTTATGAATAGTGAACACCCCTTGTTTTTAAAAGTGTGTTTAAACCATAATGACTTTTCGTAGACTCTAATTGTGACCTGAGATAGTTTGGTTGATTTATTGACTCTAGAAAACATAATAGATTAAATGTATATTATATAACTAATTAAATGATTTACTTTTGTCCTTATTTACTTTTCAAAATTGATTATTTGAATACAATGTTGTACAAACTATCTATTTATTTAGAAACCTTTAGTAGTGGCATACTGAGTTTTGCACATACCCTGATTGGGTTCCTATAGAAATTTTGAACCCAAGAATATTCTTCATATTTTCTTTATACAAGTTCAAGATAGGGACTTGGTGTTTAGGTGTGCATGGGATTGTGGGTTGGATCACAAGTGGTTAGGACAAGGTTGTGACTCAATTTCGTGTTTGGGGACTTCTAATTGATTTGGATTTGTGATTTTATTGGTATTTCATCCTGACATTTACTATATCTATCATTTGGATTTATCATGTGCTACTTGTTTACTTGTTAATTATTATCACATGTTTTCCATTGGTTTGTTCCTACTAGTAATTATATCTGTTGATATTAGTTTATGATATAGATTTACTATAATAAGAGGTTATATTTTAAGAAATGTGTATCCATAGACCCGCAAATTTATTTTTCAACATATGGAGTATGGGTTGGTGTTCTTAATGTCATGTGATGGCCCAACAAGAGGTATCAGATATAGTGGCCATCAAATCGGGGAGGATACATTAAGTCACACTAGATTTTAGTCGAAAATTCTTTTACTATCATGAATAATGGTTTAAAAAATTTTATTCATCCACATCACAACCATATTCATTTATATAATAATATATAGGATCATATTATTACATTTTATGACCTCTTTGTTGATAAAAGTTAATTATTTTCATTATTTATGATGTTAATTACCTTGTTTCATCACTCGTGTTTTGATGAGAAAGATATTATTTACCGATATTATATATATATCCATAATCTCCTAAATTATATTAATTTTATTAATATCATATTAAATAATTATACATTTTTTTATTCATTATTGATGGTTTGACATTGAAAATAAATCAGATCACTTTTTGGGGATGGTAATCCATACATATGTATAGTAATAAAATCAATCCATTATCAAGTGAACTCATAAGAAATTGGGCCTTATATTAATCTTAATGAATAAATAAAATTAAATATATATCAAATATATTATTTTAATTGATCCTTATAACTTTTCATTATAATTTTATGTGAAAAATTAATCACATCATCTTGGGAGGTGGTATTCCACCATACACAAGAGTGACATTATAATACTTTATACAACAAGTAAATTAAGAATATTTATGTAATTTTATAATTAAAAAATTATAAAAAATTCATAAATATAAATTAAATATGTTAAACCCATCATTATATCTACCTATAAATTTTGGTGGAGGAAAATAGTTACATCGGTTCATGAGCCAATAGTCCGTCATTCACATGATTGATGATTTTGTTTCCCATTTGATAGAAAAAGACATATATATAGGTATTGATATTAACATAATAAAATATAAATATATGGAAAATATTAAGGTTTTTATATAATTGTTTTTTAATTTTATTTGAATGAGATGGATAAAGAATCAAAATAAGAATATTTGTTTAATAACATTACCTATTCATTATATAAATTTTAATAGTTTTCTCAAAAATATTTCATTGTTTTGTATTATTATCAATACAAGGGAAATATAATTTTGTGAGGGGATTAAGGAAGTGATTTTATTAGGTGATGTATTATCCAAATTTATTTAGATGGTTGAATATGGGAGGACATTGGGTGTCCTTTTATAAGTGGTGGAGCAGATAGTCATGGACTTTATTTAAAATAATCAATTAAAAACTTGTTTTTATCATGCTAAACACCTCTAAAATGGGTCATCCTCAAGAATTAGAGGTGCTATGGACAAAAAATGGGCATAAAATTTATATTTTATCTATTTTAAGTCGTTTAACCTCTATTTTGTTACATTAACCCCTGTAAACTATTTAATACATTAACTGAAATAATTAATTTTTTACTTTATTCACTATTCATTATGATAAAAAATTATGTTTCAATTATTAGAAAATATAAATTATGATTATTATAAATGTGGAATATTTTTTCAAAATTCAATTCATATATGTAATAAAATCAAATTTTTAGTTATACCGACATACGCGATGAAATGCTAGTTTCCAAAGTGAAAATTCTCCAATGTATAGAAGGATTTAGTTAAAAATTTATAAACAAATCATTATAATGTCCCAAGATAGTTAAATTTTAATATAATTGAATTAATTCTACTTAAAATCCCAATGTTAATATAATTTATAAAAAAAATTATTTAAATTAAAATGAATCTTTCAATATTGAAAAGTACTTATCACTATTCATTTAAAAATGAAACATTTCAGGAAAAACCCCAAAGCATCCCAATATAATTTTTATATGATTATCTTAAACATAAATTTAAATTTTAAAATAAATCTTATAAAATTGTTAAAAAATATTTTTTAATTTTCTGTAAAATGTGCACCAAAACTATTTGTAGAAAAAATAATGTTTTTTCAGAAAACATTTGTTTTTAAACAAAATGATTGTTATTTTATTTTTAATAAAACAATAAAAAAAATTCATATTTCAGTTAATAAAATACATACCCATGAATTTAATGCATATTTTATAAAGATATTCTATATTATAATTAATTTAGATAATGGTTTCATTCTCCTTATGCTATCGAAGAGATAAAATTTATAGAAATATATTTCACTGGTTATTTAAGCTCAGTTTTGGCTATCACATAAACTATAAAATAAAATGATATAGTTTAAATAAATTTAGGTGTTACGTCATATATATATTTTATAGATTAGTCTGAATACATATCATATGGATGAAACATCGTGGAATAGAAATATAGTAGTCAAGTTTCTTTTATATCTCAACTTCTAGTAGGGACAACATTGTTGATTTCCAATCCAATGAATAATTTATATATCTTTAGTGGGCTTATTTTTAATCCAAATATCCTTTCTATGTTATCTCTATTAGGTATTATGGTTTCTATTATATAATATTATATTTATCTTGATTGTAACATGCATAATAAAATATACCACTGTTGTAAATTTAAATCAGTAAATCTGCTATCCTTTTCTAAAATAAATCATAATGATAATATTTTTATGGTAATACCTATTATTTTCAATAATATATAAAATAGTAGGTTACCAAATTATCTAGATTGTGAAATTATATATTATTTATTAATAAATCATCTATGACTCTATATAATTTTTCTAACGAAAATAATTATCAACATTTAATTAACAATAAATAGTCACTAGGATATTCTGGTGTAAATGATTCATATTTATATTATTGTCTAATAGGATGGGGAAATTTCAAATTAGTAAAATATATTTATGTAGGATTTAATATTCTAATTATATTAAGTTTTGGCTCTGTAATTTACTAAGAGGATTCCCCAATGTTTAAATTCATTAAATGTGTTTTCTCAATTAATTCCTCAAATTTATATCATATTGGATACAAAATATTTCTTAATGCTAAATTTTTTAGTTAACCCATAAGTATCATTATAACTAAATAATTAATAGTATTTTCACACATTAATTTCTAAGCAAGCACCTATATATTGGGTTTTATTCAAAATAAAACAATACAAGGAATTTATTGGCATAATATAATCTTTTGAGTGATTTTAGATTAATTTATATAGGAAATCATGTTTTATATAAAATTTTAAATGATTATTTTGTAAAAAAAAATACATAAATAATTAATTGTACACTATTAAACATTACTTTTATGTGATAATTTTTTTATCTTATCAATTTTTTCAATTATTACTAAACACTATGATTAAAACAAAATATAATAATTTAATAATGATAGATAGATATTTTTTACATGATGAGATTTAATGTATTGGTATCTTTTCCATGAAATAATAAAACAATATTTTCCATTGGGGATAAAATCATTTTGTATGGTTTCACTAATGTTTAAACAACCCCTATGTTCACGTACACCACCATTTATTGAATTTAACATTGGATCAACATTTGAACTACATTTTCCTTCTATCTGAATTTTAAAATTATATATTAGCACATAGGTGGGGGATATTAAGAAGAGGGTATTAAATTTAAAAGATAAATTTGTATATAAAAGGCTTTAAACCATTCAAATCAGTGTTCTTACAACCACATGGCCCAAATAACTCAAAATGGTGTGTAACAACCCAATTGTTTTTCTCAAATAAATTATATTTTTTTGATTTCATGAGTTACACACAACAATTTGTTTTAACAAACCGTGACACACTATATAAATATAATTATTTAAACACGAATGTAATAACCTATATGTTAATTTGGAAGGTACGAATATGCCTATGTAAATTATTAAAATTATATGTTTTACACATGTATAAAATAAATATATTGGTTGTAATTTGATTGTAAATTAAAACAATAATCATTTCATTATAAAATAAATTTTTCTATAAAAAACTATTGATACATTTTAAATTTGATTTTATCTTAATAAATTAAAATAATATATTTTTGAATGATTTTAATAGACAAATTATATTTCATATTTAATCAAGTGTCGCAAAATTATTCTAATATATTTTATAATCATGGGATAAAGATTGATACTTTTTTTACATAAAATTGTATTTTTTAGAAATGTGAAATTTATGTGAAAAATATAACATCATTTTTTTAGTCGAATTTTTAAAATTTTCTTATAGTTTTTTTAGAATATTATAAAAATATTAATTTTTTGATGAATATTGAAAAATATTGATATTTATTAAAAACTACCTTTTATTTTAATGAATTTAAAAAATTATATTTTTCATTTAAATGCATTAAAATATAACAAAGTTCAGCTATATTGTTATCAATCCCTTTTATTTCACATTAATGAATTTTATTTTTAATTTTTATGTGAAATCATATTATATAAAAAAAATTCTTCATTAGAATAACGTATTCCATTGTGCTTGTGGGTATAATTATAAATTAAATTCTATCACTTTTGTGGATTGAATTTTTTAAAATTTCCTCCATATTTGAATCAAATTAATACATATTTGACAATAATATATATATTATTTTTGTTTATAATGAATTGTAAAAACATTAAAAAACTGTTATCATGGATAAGTTTAAGAGATGTTTATTGGGGTTATATAAAATGATAAGGGTATGTTTACCAATTAAACATGAATTAGTGATATTTTCAGTCTATATTTAGACATTATCCTATAAAAATTATAATATAGCGTAATATGGAATAATTTTTATTAATAATGAATTTATAATTTTGTATTTTTTTTTTTGAAGTATCCAACTTGGTCCCCTCCTCCACTTATAAATGGCCGACTTATCCCCTCTAATCCTAACACTTTAAGAGACGTTAGATTAAACAATGGATTTCCTATATTTTTTTCAAAAAATCCTTCCCTATTTCCTAGAGTCAATTTTTTATCATAAAACCATCGTAGGAAGACTTTAGGTATAAACCTATATAGGTTTTCTGAAGAAGAGGTTTTTTTCTTAACCAAGCATTTTCGTGTTATTCCTTTTTTACACACTGTAAAGACATGTAAATTTCAAGTAAATTTTTTTTTCTTAAATACTTTGGAATTTTATGAGTCTGTGGCTTCTGACGGCACTTGATTCTGAGGCCCGGTGTGCCCGGAATCAATTTTTAAAGTTTAGCTCAGGTACGTTCAGTAAACGAACGAGTAGGTTTTTCTATCTTTTGAATTGGTGCTCAGAATTGAAATCTGATGGCACTGATGAACTCGTAGCACCGATAATTACTTAAGAGAACCTTTACCACAGCAGCGTTTTAAGCGGGTTGAGAATTATTAATTGGGGTTTTAGTTTAAAATAAATAAATTTGTTGAAACGATTTTATTTTATATCTTTGGAAGTTAAACCCTACCATGGGAAGTTGTTGGTGGAGCCCAAAACCACTCAACTTCCCATGTGGGGATAAATGAGAGGTGGGGCCCACACGAGCCCCAACCTTTCATCTCCCTTAACCTCTTTAAACTCCCATGTTAATGTTTACAACTCTCCCAATTTGTGTAACTCTTTACCTTTCCCATCCACCATTAATTCTTGCCAACATGCCTTAATTAATGTGATGAGTCACTTTATTTAATTAATTAAGTGGTTTGATTTTGAATTTTAAAATCTTTGTGGTGTGAATAAAAATAATATCATGAGATATTATTTTGAGTGGGAGATTTTGGTGTGTGGAGAAACTTTGGTGAAGTTCTTGTGTTTTGAGAGAACTCTTGTGTGAAGAAGAAGAGAACTTCTCTCTCGAGGAAGAACGACGCCTCTTCAAAGAAGAACGTCGGTTCCACAAAGATCAACGATGGTTCTTTCCCGACATTGATGGAGTGGCAACTCTTTCCACATCTATGAAAAACGAACCAAATTCAAGGTAGAGGAATATTGTATATTTCTCATTTATGTGGTTTATACCCTCGATCTTGAGAATTTATTTGTAGGATTTATCTTTGTGAATTCCTTACCCCGGTTTAAATTTCTCATGATGAACGTGAATTAAATAAATTAATTTGTGGATCGATAAACAATTGATTGAATTAATTTTCTTCTAGTTTATCTTGAATTTGAAATTCTTGAAGCAGGATAAATATTTAATTTCCAATTCCTCATGTTCTTGATTCTCAAAAACGATGGACAAACTAACACGGCTATCGATACGTACTTTGACCGTGATCTTTCCTTATTCATTGTCCGTGCATTCTTCACGTGTTCTTCATCCCCAAATAATTAAGCGCGCTGGAAACTCAATGTTTCCCTGAGCACAACATATGGACGCAAAGATCTCGACCCAAGGATCATGGATATGCGTTTGTATCTTTTTTCTGAGTTAAATTGAAGTTGGAATGGAGTGTGGAAGGATCTTGTGGCGAAAGTAGGGCGGTTTTGTGGAGCAAGGTTGGCAGGCCAAGGCAGAATTCGTTGGTGCAGTATGTTGGAGTCGCTATTTTCATGGGAGAATATGCTAATTGGAGAGAGGATGAGATATTAAAAGTTGATAAATATTAAAAGAAATAAAAAATGGGGTAATCAAAGAGGGGAGGCATGGTTGTCTTGGAGTCAAAGCAAGGGAGGCAGATATATTTTGGTGGTGCGTGGATTTCGGGTGTGAGAATTTAAAGAATTAAATTAAATTAAAAATAATAATAATATAATAATGTTGTTATTATTTTCATTGGTAAAACCGTATTTTGACGGTATCTTCTTCGTGCGACCTCGGTTTCACGAACCATCAGTGGCAGTGCGACCCAGATTCCGAGATAGGAATTCTGAGTCCAATATTGGATGTCTTTTTTGGGTTTTTGGATCGAATACCTAAAGCGCTCGGAAAATAATAGATATAATATTATTATTAAATCTTTGACCCGCCATAACTCATGTGTGCGACGTCTGATTGGATTGCCATCAGTGGAGATGTAATCCCATCATTAATATGGTCTATTCAAGTCTAATGTTGGATACTAAATTCTGGTTCATGGATCGGGTCCATGAAACACCGAATAATAATATTATTATTATTATTACGGGATCTAGTATTTGACATATCTCTCTCATATGGTGTCGGAATAACAAACCTTCTATGACATTGCGACCCTGAAATTAAGAAAAAAATTTCAAGACAAGTTTTGGATATTTAAGTCAAGGTCGAGGCGTGGGACCCATGAGGCCTGGTTTGTGTGTGTTGCATTTAAATGCAACTTTTTCATTGGCTATCTATTTTGGACCAATGGGCAGTCCATCTCATGTGTTTTTCGGTATGGATCGCAATGGTGTGACCGGTTTGGTTAACTGGTGTCATTTGAAGTATGACTGGGTTGGTTTGAACTCGAAACCAACCGGGCCCTTAGAGCATAAATTCTTATAACTTGAGGACCGGATGTCTGATTGACATGTCGTCGAATATGTTAGATTACTCTTGATGAGACGATTCTTTTGGAAAACTTTACCAGAGGTTTGGACTCAGTTGGAGTTTGTCCGGGTTGGATTGTACCTGAAATCCAACTAAGCCCCTGTAACGGAATTGCTAATAACTCACAGACCGGGCGTCCAATTGACATGTCGTATGATGCTTTTAGACCCCTAGGATGAGGCGGTACTTTGAGATACTTCCACGTGAGATTACATGACACTTGGAAGTATCGACCAGTAGCTCATAGAGAGGATCCTCCTAGAGACGAGCATACAGAGTACGGTGACCTTGTAGCTGGCTGAGACCTGATGACTGCTTTTCTGATTTGATTCGGAGTGACTTGTATAGACTAGTGGGGAGCACTACTTTGTGAGGTGGCAGACTCATAGCGGAGGAGAACTACTTTGTGCGGTGGCAGACACACAGTACTCAACAGGAGGAGTACCTCTATAGGCTATGAGGGGGATCACTACTTTGTGAGGTGGCAGAACCATGGAGTAGGATCACTACTTTGTGAGGTGGTAGACCTGCGGTACTCAACAGGATAATTACCTCAGCAATCTAAGGTTAGTGAGTGGCACCTTGGAGTCGTGGCAGGAGTACTGCGCTTGACAGAGGAAGATTTCTCCAACAACTGTGTTTTCGTCATTGTGAATAAAAATCCTGGTTTGAGCTGAATCAATGACCTTTGTGTTTACCTCATGATTGAGATGAGTTACTTGATAACTTGGGTATATGTATGGGTATATACCTAAGTAAAGGTTATCTGTTGAGATATTTCTTTTTGGTTTATCCTTGTTGGTTTTAGTGAGACCATAAGGGTCTCGGGTTCCCTACTGAGTATTGTTATACTCACCCCTGCATGGGCTATACCCACACCTCGTTGTGTTGGATGCAGATGACGGACAACACTGATCGTGGTTGAGGATTGTAGATTTGGACGGTACCCGGAGGTGGGATTCACGATGAGACGGTACCCGGAGGTGGACTTCATGACGAGACGGTACCCGTAGGTAACAGACGGACGTGGAGAGCTGAGGTGGCCATCTGTACCTACCCTTCAGGTAGGAACTCCGAAGGATGATCCAGGAATAGCTTGACACCTTCCTGTTGTTTTGTCTTTTCCTTGTACTTTACTGTTGGTCTTGTATTTCCGGGCCCCCTTTGTACTTTTAGTACACCTGTTACTGCTTTACTTAGTGTTTTCTTCTGCCTGTACTCTGGTTGTGTGTGTGTTTACGTTTTATAAATGCAATGCCTTCCCAGTTATAGGGATTTACGCCTTTGGTGCTAGTCTCCAACCCCTAGCCTATGGAAGGTGGGATTTGGGTAGTTACGACACGGGCCCTGGGGGATGGGTCATGACAAATTGGTATTAGAGGGAGGTTATATCGTAGAACTTAGGACTCTGATATTTCCTATCTATGAATCAATAGTGTTAATGGTACCGAGTGTGGTTTTCAGTTCAGGGATTCCAGTGTTGGTGTGGCAGACGACATATCCATACACCAGGACCCTGACTACTGATTTCCGACTCAGTTCACGGAAACACTGATTGGGTGTGTTTTTCCAAAAAATTTCTTTAAGTTAGCTCAACTAGGTCAGCTCACCAGGTTTAAATCATTTGACCATGTCACATCTGTTCAGGATGGTTCCACACAGATAGTCAGTTGGAGTTCTGATAGAGTACACGATGACGGCCCATCGAGCGACGAGGCTCTGGTGCAGGTCCCTCTTGCTATGTTGGCACCTTCAGGTGGTGTACCAACAGCACTATCACCCGTTGGGCAGAAGATTCCACCAGCTTTACTAGATAATAGTGCACACTGATAGAGCGCATTGCACTAGTTCCAGCAGTAGAGGCCTCCATGGTTACGAGGTGAGACAGATTCCCAAACAGAAGAGGACTAGCTGGAGGCGATTGCTAGAGTTCAACACCTAGTTTAGACATTATTAGAGCAGATGGTTATCTTAGATACTAGTGTTTTCTAGTGAGTGACCAAGAGGTTGTTCCGATTAGAGATAAGGCTTCGGTACGTGGATCGATGCCTGAGATAGTACCTTCGGGTAGTGTGCCAGCTATATCACTACCTGATAGTCAGCAGTTACAACTGGCAGTACCGGTATATGACACATATAGGCATAGTGCCTTAAACGTATTTCAGCATCAGATACCCCTCAGGTTCCTAAGTGAACTCGGATCATAGGTGGCTGAGGAATGGCTTGAGGAGGTGGCTGAGAGTTTTCTAGAGCTTATACAGCGTCGTCAGGATGACATGTCAGTATATGGGTATTCATCGAGGCGTACTGATTGTTAATGGTACTTGATAACTACGATAAAATCAGTGCTTTAGAGCTCAGACCTCCTAGAGAGGTGTGTTTAAAGGACCTCCGAGCCAGCACTTTTCCTCTATGCATTCCTACTTATGATAGGGTTCTAGAGAGAACCTTTGTGGTTGAATGTTCTTTGGCTGAATGGATACAACCAGTGAATGTTAGCAGTGGAAAAATAGGAAACTGGAACTAGTCTCAGATACTTGGACGTGTAAAATTTTTCAAGAAGAGGAAGTATTAAGGACAGATGAATCTGCAGAGCAGTAGATGTGGAAGTAGAGATGGGATAGCAACATGAGGTGGTGTACATTTCAACATGTTACAACCACCCTAATTTGTAGTTTCCACCAGGCTCAGGGAGTAGGAGGGTAGGGGAAGAGAGTAGTTGCATGTAGTCAAGGAGTGTGACCCAAGGGCTCTAGTAATGATTCAAAGTACGATCTATGTCTACTACTATCTACTGTAACAATATACATTGATACGAATCATCCCTTACTCCCACGAATCTTGACCTAGACCTATAGTTTCTAGTTAAGCTGTTGACTTGACCCTCACGTCTGGAGATACCTTTGGGAGGAGACTTGATAATCATGCATACGATGATGGTGTGATCTGACCCATAAGGTGAGAGTTTCGGTTGGAACCTCTTGGTGGCAGCGTTGAGGCCTTACGACGTTAGTTTGGGTTTGGACTGGGCAACTATAGTTCATACACAGATTGACTGTATTAGGCAAAAAGGTTGTGTTTTACCTACAAAGTTGGTATGGGTTTTCTTTGGTCGGCGAAAAGGAAACCCCAGGCAGCACAGGATAGAATCATGCATAAGAAGGTGCAGTTGATCACTCAGGAGTCAGACAGACTTATCTTTGCGCCAGACTTCTCCAGAGTTGTATCATCGCTTTTAGTATTGATGAAGAAGTGAAAACCCTTCGTGTGGTCAGAAATATGTCAGCAGAGCTTTTTAGGAGCTGAGGTAGAGGTTGACCAGTGCACCCATTTTGAGGCTACTAGAGAAGGTTCAGATCATCCAGGAGCAGATTAAGACTGCACAGAGCAGAGAAAAGTCCTAATCTGATAAGAGATGGAGACCACTGGAGTTCGAGGGTGACGACCATGTTTTCTTACGAGTATCACCTTGAAGAGGTCTATAGAGATTTGGTCGGGGTAGCAAGTTATCTCCACGATTTTTCAGACCTTACTAGGTCCTCAGCAGAGTAGGCGAGGTGGCTTACTGCCTGGCCTTTCCACCTCAGTTTCACCGGTTGCACGACGTCTTCCACATATATCAGCTTATGAGATACATGCACGACCCAACTCACATTATTGATCATGGGGAGCTGGACATCGATGATGGGGGGGACATTTGAGGAGGTACCGGTGGAGATCGAAGATCAACAGGAGTGGGTCCTACGTGGATGGTTGATTCCTCTTATGCGCATTCATTGGCAGCACGGGAACCTTTAGGAGAGCACATGGGAGTGGGAGGCTCAGATGAGTGCAAAGTATCCTCATTTGTTTTCTTAGTTTATGTTGTAGCTTTACGGGGATGTAAATCCCTGAGGTGGGAGTAATGTAAAGACCCATAAATTTCAAGGGAATTTTTTTTTCTTAAATACTTTGGAATTTTACGATTCTTTGGCTTCTAACGGCACTTGATTCCGAGGCCCGGTGTTCCCGGAATCAATTTCCAAAGTTTAGCTTGTGTACATTCAGTAAACGAATGAGCGGGTTTTTCTATCTTTTGAACCGGTGCTCAGAATTGAAATCTGAGGGCATCTATGAACTCGCAGCACCAATAATTGTTTAAGAGGACCTTTACCGTAGTTGCGTTTTAAGCGGGTTAAGAATTATTAATTGGGGTTTTAGTTTAAAATAAATAAAATTGTTGAAATGATTTTATTTTGTATCTTTGGAAGTTAAAACCTCTCATTGGAAGTTGCTGGTGGGACCCACAACCACTCAACTTCCCATGTGTGGATAAATGAGAGGTGGGGCCCACACGAGCCCCAACCTTTCATCTCCCTTAACCTCTTTAAACTCCCATGTTAATGTTGACAACTCACCCAATTTGTGTAACTCTTTACCTTTCCCTTCCACCATTAATTCTTGCCAACATGCCTTAATTAATGAGATGAGTCACTTCATTTAATTAATTAAGTGGTTTGATTTTGAATTTTAAAATCTTTGTGGTGTGAATAAAAATAATATCATGAGATATTATTTTGAGTGGGAGCTTTTGGTGTGTAGAGAAACTTTGGTGAAGTTCTTGTGTTTTGAGAGAACTCTTGTGTGAAGAAGAAGAGAACTTCTCTCTCGACGAAGAACGAAGCCTCTTCAACGAAGAACGTCGGTTCCACAAAGATCGACGATGGTTATTTCTCAACGTTGATGGAGCGTCAATGCTTTCTGCATCTACGATGAACGAACCGTATTCAAGGTAGGGGAATATTGTATATTTCTCATTTATGTGGTTTATACCCTCAATCTTGAGCATTTACTTAAAGGATTTATCTTTTTAAATTCCTTACCCTGGTTTAAATTTCTCATGATGAACGCGAATTAAATAAATTAATTCTCAGATCGATAAACAATTGATTGAATTAATTTTATTCTTTTTTACCTTGAATTTGAAATTCTTGAAACATGATAAATATGTAATTTACAATTCCCCATGTTCTTGATTCTAAAAAACGATGGCCAAACTAACACGGATATTGATATGCACTTTGACCGTGATATTTCCTTATTCATTGTCCATGCATTCTTCGTGTGTTCTTCATCCCCAAATAATTTAGTGCGCTGGAAACTCAATGTTTCCCTGAGTGTGACATACGGACGCGAAGATCTCGACCCAAGGATCGTGGATATGCATTCGTATATTTTTTCCAAGTTAAATCAAAGTTGGAATGGAGTGCGGAAGGATCTCAAGGCGCGAGTAGGGTGGTCTAGAAAAGCAAGTTTGGAAGACCGAGGTGGAATCCGTCGGTCCAGCATGTTGGAGTCGCTATTTTCATGGGAGAAGATACTAATTGGAGAGAGGATGAGATATTAAAAGTTGATAAATAATAAAAGAAATAAAAAAAGGGGTAATCAAAGATGGGGGCATGGTTGGCTTGAATTCAAAGCAAGGGATGTGGATATATTTTGGTGGTGCGTGAATTTGGGGTGTGAGAATTTAAATAATTAAATTAAATTAAAAATAATATTAATATAATAATGTTATTATTATTTTCGTTGGGAAAACCGTATTTTGACGGTATCTTCTTCGTGCGACCTTGGTTTCATGAACAGTCAGTGGCAGTGCGACCCAGATTCCGAGAATAACATTCTGAGTCCAATATTGGATTTCTTTTTTGGGTTTTTGGATCAGGTACCCGAAGCACTCGGAAAATAATAGATTTAATATTATTATTAAATCATTGACCCGCCATAACTCATACGTGCGATCTCTGATTGTCTTGCCCTCAGTGGAGATGTAATCCCGTCATTAATACGGTTGATTAAAGTCTAATGTTGGATATTAAATTCCGGTTCATGGCTCAGGTCCACGAAACACCCAATAATATTATTATTATTATTATTATTACGGGATCTTGTATCTGACATATCTCTCTCAAATGGTGTCGGAATGACAAACTGTCTGCGACGTTGCGACCCTGAAATTAAGATGAATGTTTCAAGACAAGTTTTGGATATTTAAGTCAAGGTCGAGGCGCAGGGCCCATGAGGCCCGGTTCGTGCGTGTTACGGTGAAATGAAACTTTTTCACCGGCTATCCTTTTTAGACCAATGTGTATTCCATATGGTGTGTGTTTTTCGTATGTATCGCAATGGTGTGACAGGTTTGGTTAACCGGTGTCATTTGAAGTATGACTGTGTTGGTTCAAACTCGAAACCAACTGGGCCCTTAGAGTAGAAATGCTTATAACTTGAGGACTAGACATCCGATTGACGTGTCGTTGACTATATTGGATTCCTCTTGATGAGGCGGTTCTTTTGGAATATTTCATCTGAGGTTTGGACGTAGTTGGAGTATGGCCGGGTTGGATTGTACCCAAAATCCAACCGGGCCCCTAGAACAGAATTGTTAATAACTCACAGACCGGGAATCCGATTGATGTGCTGTCTGTCGCATTGAGACCCCTAGGATGAGGTAGTCCTTTGAGATACTTCCACGTGATATTACGTGACACTTGGAAGTATCAACCAGTTGCTCATGGAGTGGATCCTCTTGGAGACGAGCATATGGAGTACGGTGACCTTGTATCTAGTTGAGACCTGATGATTGTTTGTCTGATTCGATTCGGAGTGACTTGTATAGCCCAGTGGGACCAATACTTTATGAGGTGGTAGACCCATAGTGGAGGAGCACTACTTTGTGCGGTGGTAGACCCGCGGTACTTGACAGGAGGAGTACCTCCGTAGGCTGTGAGGGGGGGCACTACTTTGTGAGGTGGCAGACCCATGGTGAAGGAGCACTACTTTGTGAGGTGGAAGACCCGAGGTACTCGACAGGAGGAGTACCTCAGCAGTCTCAGGTTAGTGAGTGGCACCTCGGAGTTGTGGCAGGACAACTGTGCTCGACAGATGAGGAGTTCTCCAGTAGCCGTGTTTTCGTCATCGTGAATAAAAGTCCTGGTTTGAGCTGAGTCAATGACCATTGTGTTTACCTAATGATTGATATGGGTTACATGATAACTTCGGTATATGTATGGGCATATTCCTAAGTAAATTTTATCTATTGAGATCTTTCTTTGTGGTTTATCCTTGTTGGTTTTAGTGAGACCTTGAGGGTCTCAGGGTCTCTACTGAGTATCGTAATACTCACCCCTGTATGGGATATGCCCAAACCTCATTGTGTTGGATGCAGATGACGGACAACACTGATCATGGTTGAGGCTTGTAGAGCTGGACGGTACCCAGAGGTGGGCTTCACGATGAGATGGTACCCAAAGGTGGACTTCACGACGAGACGGTACCCGGAGGTGACAGACGGACGTGGAGAGATGAGGTGGCCATCTGTACCTACCCTTCAGGTAGGAACTCAGGAGGATGATCCGGGAGCAGCTTGACACCTTCCTAATGTTTTGTCTTTTCCTTGTACTTTACTGTTGGGCTTGTATTTCCATCCCCCCTTTATACATTCAGCGCACCTGTTACTGCTTTACTTAGTGTTTGCTTCCACTTGTACTCTAGTTGTGTGTGTGTTTACATTTTATAAAGGCAATGCCTTCCCAATTATAGGGATTTACGCCTTTGGTGCTAGTCTCCAACCCCTGGCCTATGGAAGGCGGCCTTGGGGTAGTTACGACACGAGCCCTGGGGGACGGGTCGTGACACACAAAATGATAATAAAATTATTACATGATGATTTAATATAATAACTATATAAAATGTATATATAATTTATTATTCTAATTAAATTTTTAAAATCCCTCTCCTCTTTCACCAAATGGGAAAAAAACTTCTTAGCTTCACTACAACATACTACCTTCTTACGAATCTACGTAATTTATTTTCCATCACCACATCTCAAGGATGGATAAAATGATGGATTTTATTTTTATATATAAAATTTTGAACATAATTATACTATTGTAATTATAATATCACAACTACTTTCTTACGTTCCAATTTAGGGGAAAATGATGACATATCTCATGCGTTTGTGTGGACTACCACCTCTGTGAGGCAATATGAATCATTTTTCATTTTATTTTGACATCGATAGAAGTAAAGGTAGATTTAAGGAGTTTAAATGCTATCTATGATTAAAAAATTATTCTTAATGGAGAAATATTATTTACCTTTATTTTGTTCCATTTGTTGAAGAAATGGGATCTAAATTCATCTATATGTATGACCTACCCTCTCCCTAAATAATGTAATTAATTTTTTATCTCAATATTTTATAAAGGATTAAAAATATAGATAGTCAATTTATGTGATGTTAATAACATAATTAATATCTTTGATATTATTAAACCCTGATCAATATACAAGGATAAAAACTACTAAACAGAAACCCATGTAAAAAATGAAGAAATTATCTCCCAGAATAGTGATTTTAGTAAAAAATTATAAAATATACTGGAAAAGGTTATTAGTTTGTCATATATAGAATGATACATTTTATTATTATTTTTTGTATAGAATTAAAATAAATGAAAATTTATTTTAAATTAGTTTATATTGATTTCGGATAATGTGGATATCAATTTAAGATATTTTCATCTCACTTTTTCTTATATTGGACACATTCCATATTCTTCACTTGTTTATTTTATCTGTTGTATATACTACCATATAATTCTTTTTATGATTCTTCTCATGAAAGATTTGGTTCATACACATCCATATAATTATATATATTTAATTGGTCTAACGATTCGATGGTTAACAAAGAGGTAATGTATTGATGACATAATCTCATTGATTATAGGGTTTCATTTTTATTATGATTCAAAAAAGAAAATTTATTAATTTAAATATATAAAAAATATTTAATTTTTTTATCCTTTTATTTTTTAATAATAAAATTTTTCATTTCATAATGATTTCTTGAAGTTGTCTAGATACCGAAATAATTTTTTAATGAAAAAATAAAATTTGTGTCACTTTTTGGTTAAAAATCCATTTACATCCATGGCTATGTTTTCAATAAATGATTTTATTTTTTAAAATGTTATATTATTATGTTATGAAATACTTTTTTACATTTTTAAACTTCTTAACAAAATATTCAAAGGGAATAGTCTTGTCATTTTATAAACAAGGTACTTTTTCTATTTACGGAAAATGTAATATGAATATTTGTTTTAATGTTAAAAGAAAGAACAGAATATTCCACCATCATGAACCATCTATAAATTTAAACATAATTTATTATTTTAAAGGAACTTTAATAAAAATTATTTCCTTAATATTTAGTGTATTTTAGATATTAAATAAGCAATTTCAATGTAAAAAGGTGTATTTTTTCAAGAAATGTTCCAAGGTATCCTTTAAAATAATATTTCCTTCTAATATGAAATCCTTTACCATTTATTAATCTCCACAAGGGAAGTAATCCAATGATATCATGCTAATTATTTATATATATGATTTATGATTATGATTATAATATTTTTAAGAAACACATTAGTTTTTATGAGGGTTATTCTATTCTGAATTGTTGAAATGATTATGATACATTTCTCTCTTTTGAAGATTATAACCTAAGGAAAAGTTTACCAAAACAATTTTTATTATTTGATAATGATAGGGTGAATGTTTTATGACATTTTCAAACTCGTATGTATTATTTATATTATGTGATGGGTTTACCTAAATGTGAATAGTTATCCAATTCATTGGGTAAAGATAGACAACTCTTGGGGAAAATATGTTATGTGTAAAACTAATTTCAGGTTCAAAATATGATGAATGGACCAGTTTTCTATTTACATAAGATTAAAAATGGAGATGGTATTTATATAAATAATATTATTCAAGGAACTAGTTTTCATCGCCACATGTTTATGTGAGTGTCGCATTTCATATCTTAAAAATAATGAGAGAACCTTGTTTTATTTATACATGTTCGCAAGGTTATAATATTGTGTATTTCCAAATTCATATGTCTATGATATGCTCTCATGGATCATGATCATTGATTCACATTATTATTCTTGTATTATTAACTTCCATGATTTATGGAATTACATAGTATTATGCTACATATTTGGTAGGGTACGATTTTCAGTCATTAATATCCTGTTTTAATACCCTTTTGCTCATGTTATGCCACAGTGATCCCAAATAAATCCTTTTTATCCTAAATCAACATCTAATATCACCCGTTATTATGTTTCATTTTCCGAGGTGATGAGTAATGATATTATCTGTGATAAGTGCATGAAGGGTGCTAATTACGAAAAACATAGGGAGAGATAATGTAATTCATTTATGAATTAGTATTTTATGTATCATTATTTCCAAGTAAACTAAACCTTTATGTTCATAATGACTTAATTTTTTAAAATCAAATTAATATTGATCAATTAATATATATATTCCATTATGAATAACCAGGGACTCTTTAGCTATTATTAGAGGCGAGGTTTCTTTAACCATCTCGAATTAGGATGAAAAAAAATTATAACTAATAGGTTAATCCTATGTATAAGATAATGTCTTATGCTAAGGTAAATAATGGAGTGTGTTTTCTGTAAAAAATCTATAAATGGATACTACATGTGTATACGGTTTTAAAATAGATTTTAATTTTTTTAATAACATTGAAAAGATTTGTTAAGTATATCTCACCCGTCAATATGGTGCGCGGTGTGTGTTCACTTTCCTAAGAACTCATTTGACACTCCCATGTGATATAAATAGGATAATTAATATTCAAATTATGAATAATAATGATAGATTTTAAAAGTTTATTATGATGAATTCCCTAGGATAAACTTCAAGGCTCGTAGATTGGAATGAAGTGGGTGTTATTTAGACACCCTATAAATGATTATGTGGTTTCCCACAATAATTATTGTATCTCACACTAAGTATTTTTTTTAGATTTTTGCTAGAACTAGGATGATTCTTGTTAATGATCAATGTGACAAAAAATGGAGTGATTTTCTTTTTGATGAATTAATGAAATTGGAATTAGAAGGATAAAAAAATTATGCCTAATTCGTAATGTCCTAGAATTTCTGTATAATTTTTTTTAAATTGTATTGAATTATTTTGAGACCACGTGATTTAATTATTGTTGATAAAACCTCTTCCCCAAACCTCCCCTTATTGTAAAATTATAATGCAGAGGTTGCTGATGGATATGAACAAGGACCGAGCCCGTCCGATTGGGCGTTCTTTGTGGTCGAGCATTCAAATTTTTGACAAGTATGATCTTAGGCCTTTGTATGTTAGAGGGCCACCCCTTGAGGCCATATGTGTTAGTGGCGTGAAGAAAAGAACACCGGGGCGGACCTCCGTGTCTTCATAAAGATCTACTGGCGTGACATCCCCCACGGGTGTCCCATGGCGGTGTTCCACGACAGTGGGACGGCCCCAGCCATATCTCGCGGCAGTACACCGGGAAGTCGTTCCTAATGAGCACTGTCAGCTGGCCGGCGACTAGCGATAGGTGGACCTGGCCACCGAGCCCAATTGGGTCATTGTATACATGGCACTATGAAGCGTCCCACACATCATCATGCCTTTTCCCACATGAAAAGCGGTGATCAACTAACCTTATCTAGATAGAACGGCCCTGTGCTGACCCCAGGGAAAGAAGGGAGTCAGACGCTGCTTCCAGCTGCGTCCTAACCTGGTGGACTGGGTAGGGAGCGGGCCGCCCAAGCGGACCGGGCCAGACCTGCTCCAGCAGGCCAACAGACTGGACCCAGTCCAGACCT
This sequence comes from Viscum album, assembly GCA_963277665.1. Classification (NCBI taxonomy): domain Eukaryota; kingdom Viridiplantae; phylum Streptophyta; class Magnoliopsida; order Santalales; family Viscaceae; genus Viscum; species Viscum album. Next base: position 2,003,694,509 of record OY728140.1, on the reverse strand, counting down.
TCTCCAGTGATCCAACAGACTGGACCCAGGCTGGTCCGGGTCTGGGTTGAGTCGGTGTGACCGGGTCAAGCTGGACCCGGACCCAACCGGCCCCTTTTGGAAAAATCTTAATATCATGCAAATCGAGCATCTGATTGTTGAGCTATTTGCAGTGTTATAACCCTCAAGATGAGCCAGATCTTTTGGAATACTCTATAGAGGATTTCATGGAAGGTGAAATTCGACAAATGGCATGAGGAATGTTTCTATAAAGATCAAGCATGTTATGAGCAGAAATCATGTGGTTGGATGAGACCTAAATACTGCTGACGAGCAACCCTATGTGAATCAGATATTGTGGCCCTATGGGAAGCGTATAGTGTGTGACCTAGTAGGCTCAGGGTGGGTAGTGGCTTCTTTGTGACCCGGCAGGCCCATGGTACTCAATAGGAGGAGTAACTTAGTATGGCCATAGGTGGGGAGCCTCTTCAATGTGACCCAACATGCACATGGTAAAGAGTGGCTTCTGTGTGAACCAGCATACCCATGGTAATCATTAGGGATGAGTACCACAGTAGTCCAATGGATAGTGGGAAGAGGCTACTATGTAACCCGATAGACTTATTGTACAAATTGAGAAGGATTTCAACAGCATCCCATGGGGTTAGACGTTATGATAGATGGTCTTACTATCCTACTCTAGAAAATATCGGGTTTGAGCTGTCATGAATCATGATTATTCATGGTGATCATGATTTGTGGTTTTGTTGTGGATTTCTTTGTGGTCTTTAATTTTTTTTTGGTCCCTACTGAGTATTTTGATACTTTCCCCAATATGGGATTCATCTTTACATGTTGTTTCTAGTTCATACTACTTCTAACTTGACAGAGAACTTTGTGGAACAGGACCCAGTGGATCCCAGTGAGGCCAAGTAGGCGGGGCGTACTTATATGGATTCCATAAGATACTCTGTCATTACCCTTTAGGTAAGGATTTTAGTGGATGGCAATCTAGAGTTTCTTTTTTACTTTCCTGTTTTCTAGTTAGTCTTTCATTGGGTTTGTATCCTGGACCATTTGACATTTAGTTTTACATGTACTCAGAAGTTTTATAGTAGATTTTTGTTCACTTTTCCATATTTGGGATGTGTTTGTGTGTGCATGTATTCAAGTACTCAAGAAATTGTCTCCCACATGAATCTTGAAGCCTTTGGCGCTAGTCCCCAACCCCAAGACTTTGAGAGGCAGGATTTGGGTATGTCATGACATGGGCCCCGGGGGAAGGGTCTTGAAAAAGTGGTATCAGATAGGTTAGTTATACCTCAAAGACTAGGAGTCTGTTGTTTTGTTTTTAGGGGAATATTTTTGAATGTTTTGAGTTCAAATTTCAGATTCGAGGAGTACACAGTTCGATAACTGACGTATCCATACACCATGACCATGAATTCTTATTATCGGCTCTATACATGAAAACACTAGTTGCATAAGCATCTACATATGATCTTCTTGAATAAGATTCATCTCAACAGGTATAAATCTTATTATTTTTGACCATCTTGATCTATTTCATGAATACTCTATGCAGAAAACTATCTAGGCTTCTGATACATGATCGTGTGGATATCCCACCTAGCGATGAGGTGTTGGTTCAGAGATCAGTTCTATATATGGACCCACCGAGTGGTACACTGGTGTTGCCACCACCCATTGAATAGGAGTTACTACCAGTGTTACTAATAGAGGATGTACATAGATTCATCATCTTGCTTGAGTTTCATAGATAGTCACCACCCAGTTTTAGGGGGGGCAGATCCTCATGTTGTTGAGGACCGACTGGAGGAAGTGGTGTTGGTATTCCACTTAGTGAGGAAACCGCATGACCATATCGAGATCCTAGTCACAAGACATCTACAGTTCATGGCTGAGAGATGGTGGATCTTGACCATCTAGAATCATGGTGAGGGAACCCTTTCCTTGGTAGACTTGGAGCTACTTTTCTGGGAGGAGTTTTCCCCTGCGACATTGCACTCTCTGTGCATACAGGAGCCAATTCACCTATAGTAGGGAAGCATGTCTATATTTGATTACACTACAAGGTTTACAGACCTCCCTCTCTACTCCACACAAATGGTGTGAGACCCTTTAATCGGGGCCAAAACCTTTGAGAAAGTACTCAAACAAGATATCAGTGCATCCATGTTGTCTCTCAACATCCCTACTCAAGCTAGGGTTCTGGAGTGATCCCTTCTTATAGATAACTAAATGTGGGAGTAGTCAGTGATAGATAGAGCCACCAATAGACCTTAGGTTTCATAGTCTTCATAAGTGAGAAGTAGGAAGCAGAAAATGTGGGGGGTCACGTGGGCCATGTATTTTAGGGGTCCACCCTAGGACTCTGGGTTAGTAGTAAGTGGCTCACAAAATAGAGGGAGTCAGCATGGAACCAGGATGTGCTTCATGTGTGGCGAGCTGGGACACATGGCTCATGACTGCCCAACCCTCCACATAGATGGTTTGCAGACGGTCATGGTACCACCAAGTCATAGGGATATTTTTGAGTGAGGTGGTCTACAGGGTAGAATATGTGGTTGGGGAACAGCCCTATTGGTCGGTGGTGGATGATAGTTCGAGGTTCTACCACCACTACCCCTATGTAGTCCACCAAGGGATCATATAGCGGTATGACAGGTGTGATGCCAGATTCAATTGATTGAGGCCTATGACAATGGTGTTCCAGAGCTCATTAGAGGTATGGTCATTATTTTCTCCACCTTAGCTTCAATTCTTATAGACACATGTTCCAGTCACTCATTCCTTGCTATAAACCTGGTTTGGGACTTGATGATTTTTTTTGATCCATTGGCTCGATCCTTACAAATATAGATTCTTACATGAGGGGATTTGACGATTACACACTCGTTCTGACAATGTGAGCTAACTCTAGGAGGTGAGAGCTTCGGTATGGAACTCCTATTAGCAGCATCGAGGCCCTACAATGTCATCATGGGTATGGAATGGTTATCTATACTTCATTCTCAGATCGACTGTTTTAGGTGCATAGTGTGGTGTGTCTGGAAGGATAGAACCATGTTTTCTTTCACGAGTTAGAATGGAACATTTCCATCATATGATGGAACTTATATGAGGATGGTAAATCCCATCACTCACCAGTTGGCTGCCTCACCCTTAGTGCAGTGGATGACAAGAGTTTGAGATTCCTTGTAGTGGTGGAAGAGTATGATAATGTCTTTCCAGAGGATGTTCCGAGACTATCTCCTAAAAGAGATGGAGACTTCTGCATTGACTTGTACCCCAGGATGACACTGATATCCACACAAGCATATCAGATGGATCCTACACAGCTACGTGAACTTAGGGTACATTCGGAGGACTTGAAGGAGAAGGGGTTTGTAAGACCCATTGTCTCACCAAGGGAATCCCCAGTGTTGTTTTCCAAGAAGGAATATGGAATATTGAGGCTATGCATGGACTTCTGGCATCTAAAATAGGTGACTGTGAAGAACATGTATCCACTTTCTAGGATTGATGACCTCTTCAACCAGATAAAAAGAGAAAGGTGGTTCTCTAAGGTTGAACTCATATCAAGAAATCATCATTAGTGTTCATGGGGATCATTAGATGGATCACCATTCCTTACTTAGATTGTTTCATGGTGGTCTACATTGATTAAATCTTGGTGTACTCAGCATCGAAGGGGAGCATTCTACACACCTACGGATATTCTTAGATACATTCCAAGAAAACCATCATTATAGTAATATTATGATGTTTTCGTTTTGGATTCGAGAGGTCCACTTTCCATGACATGTCATATCGGTTGTTGGAGTTGCAGTAGATCTAGAAGAAATAGAGGTAGTTCTTCCTTGGGAGTCACCCAGGTGTGTGACAAAGGTTAGGAGTTTCTTGGGGTTGGCTGGATAGTACTAGAGGATTCTTCCCATATTTTATAGAGTAGAAGAAACATTATCATCCTTGACAAGGAAGGGATAACCCTTCTTATGGAAAGAGAGGTTCTTGAAGAGTTTCCATGAGCTGAGGTGGAGACTGATGAGTACCCCTATCTTGATACTACCGAAAGAGGGAATTGGGTATGTAGTTTTCTGGAACACATCTGTGACCGGAATGGGTTGTTTCCTAATGTAGGAGCGATCATTGATTGTATATGGTGCATCAAATTTGAGACATCATGAGCATAACTATGTGATCCATCACTTGGAGTTAGTAGTAGTGGTCTTCATCTTGAAGATGTGGTGACACTACTTTATGTGTGAATTCTTTACCATATATTCTGACCACAAGAGTCTCAGGTATAGCTTCTCATAAAAGGACCTAAACATGAGATAGTAGTGAGGGATGAAGTTCCTCCAAGACTATGACTTTGCGATAGTCTACACTCTTGGGAAGTGGAACGTAGTGGTAGACACGCTCAACATGAGGTTTGGATTATAGTTGTGGAGTGAGGTAGCATAATATCTAGTCACAATGCTGGAATCATTTGTGGACGATGATGGATCAGCTTACATTCAGTCAGTGATGGTCACTCCTCCACTCTTAAATAGAGTTAGGGAGGCACAACATGTGGATGATGAATGCAAGTCATGATGTGCTCATATTTCATTAGGATAGTTTCCTGATAGATTTTATATAGGTGGGGATCAGATTTTAAATTTTAGAGGATGCATAATAATACCAGTGAAATTATAGGAGGAGGTGTTGAGGGAGTTCCATACATCCCATTTGGTGGCACATCCTGGTGTGGAGAAGATGTACCAGAAAATTAGATGTCAGTACTGGTGGTCGGGGATGAAGAAAGTGGTGACTGTGTTCATTTTACGATGCCTCACTTTTCAGCAAGTGAAGGCCAAGCATTAGGTCCCAACAGGCTTGACACAACAACTTGAGGTCCCATAATGGATGTAGGATGGTATCTCCATTGACATCGTGAAGGGGTTACCATGCACTTCTAGGGCCATGATTCTATCTGGGTGATTGTTGATTGAATCACCAAGTCACCTCACTTCCTACCCATCTGGGAGTAAGGATCGATAGTGGTCTTATAGAGCCTCTACATATAGGATATAGTGCATGTTCACGGGGTTCCTTTGATGATTTTATCAAACCGTGATGCATGCTTTACATCCTGGTTCTTGAAGGGATTGCAAGAGGCATTCAGGACTTATCTGTGCTTGAGCACATCTTTCCACACTCAAACATATGGTCAGACATAGTTCACCATATTGACCTTGTAGGACATGCTTTGTGCTTGTGTCCTTGATTTTGGTCGCATTTAGGTTTACCACATACCACTGGTAGATTTTTCATACAAAAAAATCTATCACTCAACTATTGGGATGGAACTGTTTGAGGCCATTTATGGGTGGCCATGCAGATCACCTTTATGATGGACAGAACTAGGGGAGTCAGCACTCATGAGTCCAGAGTTGGAACGGGCTACCCCTAAGAAGGTAAAGATCACCCATAAGCAAATTAGGAATACACACAATAGGCATAAATCATATGTTGATAGGATATGGACACCCTTGGAGTTCGATGAGCGAGACCATGTTATCCTTTGGGTGTCACCATGAAAAGGATTGCAGATAATTTTCCAGGGAGGCATGTTCTCTCCGAGGTTCATCAAACCTGTTTAGATCCTCAACAAATTTTTTGAGGTGGTGTACCACTTAGTTTTTCCCCACAGATTAACCAGGTGCTTGATGGTTTTCACGTGTCACAGTTGAGGAGGTACCCACAAAACGCATCGCATTTAATCGACTGAGGAGAGCCAAACATTGATGATGATCCACATTTGTAGAGTTTTATATTTAGATAAAGGATACATATAATAAATTATTTTGTGGATGGTTGATTCATATGGTGTGTGTTCGGTGGCAGCACATGACCCTCTATGAGATAACATGGGAGAAGGATGCTGAGATTCATTCTCATTACCCCCATTTGATTGATTAGCCATTGTGTTGGCATTCTGGTATGTAAATCCTTTAGGCAGGGATAATTAAATGTGCTATAATTTCTATATAATTTTTTGTTTCTTATGAAATTATTTTGAGACCACACGCTTTGACGTCACATGATTTAGATGCCCGGTGAGCCTGGAATATAATTTTGAACATTATATTTAGTTCTTTTAATTAAACGTGTGATCGGGTTTTTCTAACTTTTCAACTGATGATAGGATCGAAAATAAAAGGAACATTTGAACTCAAAACACCAGGATTTTCCTATTGAGGACTTAACTTTGACCGGAAAGGGTCGTATGGAAGAGTTAATTTTCAATATTTTTAGAAAATATTAAAATAGCTTAAAATTTTATTTTATTTATTTTATCACAATTGAGTGGAGGATGATAGAACTGTGGTGAGGGGATAAGTAACATTAAAGGAATCTCCTTAATGGATCATTTCTATGCAGTGTAACAATGTGACATCACATCATAATAGAAACACTGCAATGTGTTTTATTTTAATAAGCTAATGAATTGGAGAGTTGAGAATTAAACCATGGAAATTCTGAAAAACAAATGGCAAGAACTCCGTCCAACGACGAACAAAGAACACTGGAATGATTTCTAGAAACATCGATGTTGTATAAATAATGGGACAGGGAAGTGATGAACACCAACAAAGCTTGAATCCTTGAGGATGCAGAACTTCAACGACCAATGTCGTTCAAGGTAGGGGTTTATTTGTTTGAAAATTTCCCCAATCATCATTCTAAAAGATGAAAGCATATCAACCCATGAAAAGATTGATCTGTGGATCTTCAGTTCTTGTGGTAGGCTGGTGTTTCTTGGGATTTCGATTAGGGATTGAATTATTGTTGATATAAAATCATCCCCAAACCTCTCCTTATTGTAAAATTCTATCGTGGAGGGTGATAACTGACATGAACAATGCCCTAGACCCTCTGCTTGGGTGTTATTCATGTTCAAGAATTAAAATTTGTGGTAAGAAGGATCTAAGGACCTAGCAGAGAAGAGGGCCTCCCCAAGAGGCCATAGGCGCATGTGGGATGAAGAATGAGCCACTGGGGTGGACCAAATGTTCAATGGAAATCCCCCTCAGCAAGTCAGCGGTGGCCCGCAGCAGTGACCGTGGGCGTGTGGCGGCGCACAATGATGGTACACCAGATGAGCACCGCAGTCAACGACAATTATGGTGTGGAAAGGGTCGGAGACTGATGGTGGGTGGACGAGACCACTAGGCTGTGTCAGTACACCGCAGATGTGGCACCACACTGCATACATGGCACCACACTGTGTCTCACGTGGTTGGAGGAAATGGCCTAGCGGCGACCGTAGGGAAATTAGGGATCTGGACGTGGTTTTTAGCCACGTCCCATCCAGGTGGACTGGTCTATCTATAGTGGACCAAGTAGCACACGTGTCACCCCAGCGGTCCAGAACTTCCAAAGTGGTTTTTACCCGCCTCATAATTCCGGACCCACGACCCCGCAGACCAGACCCTGAATGTGCTGGGATAGGGTCAGGTCAGTGGACCCCAAGTTGGGTCGGGTTGGGTCAATGGAACCCCGGACTGGGTTGAGTTGGTTCTTCCCAGCTGGGTCGGATCGGACTCGGACCTAACCAACACCTTTTTGGAACAAATTCAATATATATCAAACCAGGAATCCAATTAATGAGTAATTTACAGTGTTGGAACCCTCACAAAGGGGAGGATATTTTGGCATACTCTATAGAGGATTTAATAGAAGTTGAAATTATTTGAATGGATTGAGGATCGATTCTCTCAAGATTTAGTGTGATATGTTTTGAATCCATGTGGTTGGATGAGACATAAAGACTACAGATGAGAGACCTTATGTGGATCAGATACTATAGCCCAGTGGGAATCAGATTAATTATGACCTGATAGGGCCATGGTGCGGAGTGGCTTCTGTGTGACCTGGCAGACCCACAATACTTAGCAGGAAGAGGAACTCAGTATGGCCATAGGTGGGTAGCGACTTCTATGTGACCTGACATGCCTATAGTGGGGAGTGGATTATATGCGGCCCAGCATACCCACAGTACTCATCAGGTATTAGTACCCCAATAGTCCCAATATTAGTGAGAAGTGGCTTCTGTATGGCCCGAAAAGACTACTTACTAATTTAAGAGGAGTTATCCAGTAGCCCATGGTGTTCGACATTATTACTAATGGTATTTCTATCCTACTCTAGGATATACCTTGTGTGAGATTTCTTGATTCGTGATCATACTTGGTGATCATTATTTTTGGTTTGGTTATGGATTAATTTTTGGTCTTTCTTTTATTGTTTAGGGGTACCTACAGAGTATTTTTTTACTCACCCCTACACGGGCATCACCCGCACATGTTGTTTTGGGTGTAGATGGCCACTGACATGATGGAGGACATGGTGGCCCAGGACCCAGTGGAGGCCAATGTGACCAGGTAGGCGTGGCGCACTCCTACGGCTTCTATCATCTACAATTTTCTTACCCATTAGTGGGGTTTTCAGTGGATAGGTATCCATAGTTTCTTTTTTATATTCATGTTTTCCAGTTATCCTTTCATTGGGTTTATATCCTGGCCAATTTTATTTTCAGTTGTACTTGCACTCAGTGGTTGTTTAGTGGCATTCATGTTTAATTTTCCAAAATTGGGACATATTTTTGTGTGCATGCATACATATATTCAAGAAAATTCCTCCCACATGTAGGTTGACACATTCAACACTAGTCTCCAACCCCTGAACATTGAGAGACGGGCTTGGGGTATGTCCAGGCATAGGCCCCTGGGGATGGCTTGTGACATAATCATTTATTGAAAAATATGATTAACAATGTGAAAATGAGTGAGAAACTACTATGTAAAATACAATGAAGATATAATTTTATGAATATTTATGTTGTAATGAACATAAGGTAATTAAGGATGAATTTTAATCATGTAATAAATGTGGAAAGAGATTCCATGGAGTATGTCTCAATGAAATATAAAAATGTTTTATGTGTTGAAAATAAGTGAGAAAAAAAATTAATTATTGGGGATCTCAATGTATTATGTGTTGGTAATGTGGGTGTTATTCTTGTCAATACTATAATCCTAGAGTTAACTCCTATAACATGGAATTACTTACACAATATCAACCATTTATGAAAAATGATTGAATTTTTTATGTATTCAGATTTTAGAATAATGTAGTAAAAGTATTATATCAATGATATTTTGGTCATAAAAATCATGAAACTTCTATGCATTGTTCCCCATTAATTTCCCTTTAAGTATTTTAAATAATATTTTGAATGGTACTGAATACCATGGAATATTTTTAAATTTTATGGAGATATTTTATAGAATATACCTAATAAAGAGAAATATTATTATTAATATGTTTCTGATGTTAATGTAATAATTTTTAGTTTTGATAAATAGATGATTCGAATTGATGAATAAAATCAGATAATATTGGTGAACATTAAAATGATTAGTGATTTCTCGACAAATTAATTTCTATAGAGTTCAATTAATTTTTAAATTAATTGAATATAATTGATAATTTGTGATTTTACATAAGAAATGACAATGTAGTTATGTTTGTAAGTGGTTATTTTTTTAGGTTTTATAGTCGTCAATGAATTCAAATAGTTGTTATGTGACATTTAGAGTTTCTTTTTAATGATATATGATTAAGGAAAAGTTAGTTTTTAAAAATTTAGTTAAATTATCTCTGAATTTTATAATTGTGAGTTTGGTTATATGTATATTGAAAGGGTTTTAAAGAAAAATGATTATGGAATGAATTAAATAGACCCTTTGTTGTTAATGTTGAGGTTTTGGAGATTAATATATTTTTTAAGATAACTATTTTTAACCATTTTTTTAGTAAATATTTGGAGATATAGGGAAATACTTTTCAATCATTTATGGTTTTAATGATCCTTTATAATTTATTTTTAGTACTTTAGGGATAAAAAAAATCATCTTTCATATTCATTTATTTCTATAATAAATAAATTCTTTATTGGACAACGTATTGAAAAATGATGGAATTTTACTTCTTAAAAAAAGATATAATGAAAGAATTTTTCTTCTATTTTCTATCTTGATAGAAAACTAATCCCTCAAACATTAGAAAATGATCTTTAATTAAGAATTTTATACATTTACCATCATTTATAATTCATAAATTCCCTTTTTAACGATCATATATTTAAGTATTTTTTTCTATTATCAATCTCCTAAAAATCACTATCACTCTATATTAGTTATTGGGCACTCTTTTTTCTCCTCCATGTCTATATTTTCTACTCTTATTAATGTTATCCTATATGAAAAAATTTGTGATATTCTAGATAAACATAATATTTTAATATAACACTCTCTAAGATGAGTTATTATTAACCAATTTTATGATGTGGGATTTAAAAAAGGCAGTTTCATTTGTTAGACCCATTATTATCGAGATCATGTTCAAATTGTGAGGATTCAATTATTTAAGTGGGTATAATCTAACTTTCCTAGATTTTATGAAATGTATTTTTCAAATAATTTCTTTTGTTAAAATATTTTTAAGATAATTACCTATTGATCAGGTATGAGGAATTTTAATATTTATTAATATAAATTAAAAATAGTTAGTGAAATGAATATAAATAGTGATAATGGTATCAGGAGTGGTATAGTTATTCAAGACATGATATTAGGGAAAAGGGATTTCAAATTGTGCATGGTTCACAATTGGTGCATGATTACTATTAAACATGTTCCATTACCATGTGTCCTGGTAAAGGGTGGTAAATATAAATAAAACCTTGTGAGGAGTTCTAAATAAACATTATGAATCAAACCCTCTTGGGAAAAATATTCATGGATATAACGTGGTTTTTTTAAAATGTGTAGTTTACCACAAAAAACTATTCACCCTAGATCCTCATGGAGTGAGGATATATCCTGGTTTACATATGGTTCAGAAAGCCATGTGTCCAAATCCTACATCCCTTTAAAAGAGGAATGATGGAAATTTCCCCTCTAGATATTTATAAAATTTCCACCTTATTTCCACACCATTTTCAACACCTACATCCTTAGCTGTTAACCAAGATATCCCCCTCTTCTAGAGATCAATCACTTTTCTATCTGACGAATTTGGTGTTCTTTATAGGGGTAATAACATCTCTATGAATGTCTTCAAATAATTTTCCATCTATTTTTTCAAGGTGGGCCACTGTTTTTTTCTATACTTGTAAATCATATTATCTTTGTATTTAGGAAGTGATTATATATTTGGTTTGAGGTCAGTTTAGCATGATTGAATTAATGATGTTAGATGAGTGGTTTTATATGAGCATATCGTAGCTGGTCTATAATATTTCATTCACAATAATGATGTTATTCTTGTTTATGTGGTTTTGAAATTTCACTATCATGCTCAAATTATCATCCATGCAAATGAAAATTAAATTGATCCTTAAATTTATTTGTCAGATCCTTCACAGACCCTTCTGAGAACATTGACTATTATAAAAATGGGCTTATGGTCACCCACAAGGTGCTCTAATCCCATTAGAATGAGGAATGAGTTTTTAAATTAATAACTAAAAGTATTGTATTATTGAACCGTTTATACATGTTATTAGAATAAAAAAATTGTATAATTGGTGATTGGGTTAACATTTAATATGTTAACTAGGATGTGAGATGATTAATGTTAAAAGTGTTTAATAGTTAAAGGGGAATATCTATGATGAAATTAGATTTTAATGATTTTCTAATGGATAAGGTTATGAAAAATTGGTAAAACGAGTATTCTTGAAATTGGATAAAAAGTATCAAAGGAAATGAATTTTCTAAAATGGTGATAAATGAAAAGGTTTAACCTTGATGTTATTGTTTGATAAAATGTCCTTTGACATGCATTTCTGGACTGATGTTCCATTTTACATTGAATTAAAAGTGAATTGATAAATGTATTCCTTGTGATATAAAGTGATTATCCCCTCATGGTATGTTCTTTAGACAACTGGTTAAGGCTAAAGAAATAATGATTTTTCGGGTGTTTTCTGAGTACCCCATAGCCCCTGAGGCTAATTTATAATTTATTAATTATAAAACCTATTTAATTTAATTCTATTATTTTATTCAATTATAATTTATATTTAGTATTAATTTACTAGATATTACATTATATACCATTGGAAGTGGCCTCAAAAGTTGTACTAAAAAATTCTAAGGACATCATTCATACCTAACTATATTTCATGGTTTTGGATCACGATAATTGAAAAGGACTTATGATAGGTGGATGTGTTGGGATTTTGGGAATCATCATGGAAGAGGGTACCAAACTGGTATTATGAACCATATTAGGGATTATAAACAATAATTTATCTTGGTATTCCTTTTACAAATGATACCATTATAACTTGACATATTTATAGTACCAATTTTAGGTCATTTAAACTATTTTCAGAATTGATTACATGATGTTTGTTTATTTTTTAATACTCCTTTCATTATTATTTATTTTCACTCCACTTTTTTTTACTTAGGTAAAGTGGGTATAGTCACCCCAAATACCTCATTCACCCCTGTTAGCTAATTGGAAAAATATTTTTTATAAGGAGGGGTACCTTAGGTCAGGGAGTTCACCATCTTGGGGATATAATATAGTGGAATCTATATGGGGATTCTATATTGCATTACATGAAACATCGAGTATTAAAGAACCATAATACAAATAAAAATAGAGTTATTTTAATAAAAAAAATATAACATATAAATTAAATTGGTGGGAATGAATAATAATAACTATTTTCTTAAAATTATATGGTTTACACATGTATAAAATTAATTTACTAGTTTTAAATGTAATGTAAATTAAAATTAACATCACTTGAATGTATGATGACTGTTATTTTGAATTTTTTTATGTGGGTAAAATGTTTTTGTCATAATAAATTAAATAATAACAATTATTTAATAATGTTAGTGAAATTTATATATTATATATTCAATAAATGTTTTATCATTAATAAAAAATGTTTTCTAAACATTGTATAAAAAGTGAATATTATTTTATACTTAATTCTTCATTGTCTAAAAACGGTTTTTTAGCCTTTTGAGAATTTATATTAAGACTAATTTTTTCACTAAATGAGAGTTTATTTTAAAAAATAAACATCATTTTTGAAAATAAAAAGTAATAATTATCTTAAAGTTAATATTTAGCATTTTTCTAAAATGATTTTGTTTTCAATGACTTGTGAAAAAGAATAATACTTATTTAAAAATTCTTATTTGATTAAAACATTTTAAAAAGTACATTTTATTTTAATTTTATTAAAATATAAAATTTTAAATAATTTTTTTAATCTAATTTATAACATTTTATAAAGTTTTATGATAAATTTTTACATAAAATCGTTTTATACTGAATAATAATTTTTCTTTGGAAAACTTCTTTTCATTGTGCTTTCTTGTTTAATTTTACATAAAATACATCCATATCTTTCATTTGAATTTGTTAAAATGGATTCCATATATTTAATCAGAATACTTAATATTAGGTAAAATGTTCTACATATTTTTTTTATAGTGAAGAGTTAAAACATGAAAAATCAGTTACCATGGTTATGGTTAAAATAAGATTACCATGGGTTAAATAAAATTATAATGGTCAATTTTCTAAATAAACATTTTGAAATTATGAGGACCCAGCCTTATTACACTACATAATCTTAAAATTAGTCAAAAAATAATTTTCTTTTAATAATGAGTATCTTTTGAATTTTAGGGATTTAGGGAAAAGGGACATATAAATTCATAACATTACACATTATTACAAAGTGAATAGTATAAAAATAGTATTCATTTATTGCAAAATATAAAACATTTCAAATAAAACATGTTTTCTTTGACAAATCTAAAAACATTTAACTTGGCTCCTTATTTTTATTACACATTCTTATAACATGTGAAAATCATTTAAAAGCTTGGGAAGAGTACAAAAACCTGAATAAGGGATAGAAAAGAAGGAAGGATCACATTGTTCCATAAATACTTCTAATGTATGAAATCATTTTCAAAAGATACACTTGTAACCAATATATACTTACTTTGTGAACCATGATATTTACAAAAGATTCAAAAAAGCATAAGAACATAAATATATCCAAAAAGTTATCTTGGGGAATTACTTACATAATCTTGTAACCCTCTCGACTGCCTTATAATTTGTAACCCTCGCAGCTACCTTACAATTTGTGTAACCATCGCAGTTACACTTGGAGTAACCGTATGGATGGCCTCCAAATTACACATACCCAATTCATAAGAGGGATATATAAGTTCCACCCATCATTATAAACAATTATCAAGAACCATAACATAATCATACAATATCAATAATTTTATAAAAACATTTCATTTGAATTTCGTAAAACAGAATTTTAAATGAGGTTTTTAAAAGAAAAGTCCCTTATAAATATCATATAATTGAAGTAAGACTTAATAAAGTGAATGGAATATGTATATAAACTCTAGATACAGATAATTGATCATAATATAAACAATATTCATAAAAAACAATTTTAACACCACATAACGAATGAAGTTGAAGGTTGTCCCAAAGAATGGAAATCGGGTTAAGAATTCCCTTACAATAATCATATAATTGAAGAGAGACTTAATAGCATGGATGGAATATGTATATACATTGTAAATACACATAATTAAACATATTCTAAACAGAACCCATCACACAATCAATTTTAACACCACATAGATAATGAAGTAGAAGGTTAACCCAGAGAATGGAAATCAGGTTAAAAATTCCCTTACATCGGGATTTTCTTACATAAAACTTATTTAAAACTCGTGTATAATGGTTAAAGAAGTGTTATTATTATCTTAAATAAACATATCTATCTTTATAATTCCTTATATGGTCATTTTATTACAACATTTTACCCTTAAATTGTTAGTATTTTGTTCCTTGCACTTTTTTGGGTGAGTTCATTACATGATTTCGATGATTGGTTCATGATGGTTGTTCTTTTCAATTGGAAGTGAAAATATATACTTGGAATTGAGTGGTATTTACATATTTCCAGAATCCATAAATTATACCATTTATCAATTTGAAATATGAAATTAATATTATTCATAAGTTAAAACATTAAGGATGTTTTTTAGATCATTTTAGTGGTTCTTTGATAATAATGACCTCATGTTATTTTATAAATTAAAACCATGTGTAGAAAATAATTTCAGAAACATGGATGAGACATAATACATATATAATAACATATTTAAACCATAAAAATTATTTAATGACAAGAATTTAAGGAATTAAAGAAAATTGAAATCACATTGTCCACGATGTCGGTAATTCGACACATCGCAGACAATGTTTTTATTCCTTGAATAAGTGGGAGAAGAAGAGAAGAATTATGATGAATTTTTAATGAATATGAAAACATCTATAATATACAATATTATGGAGCTTTCATGCCTCTAGGATAATATTAGGTGAGTAAATAAGAATAAAATAAAGGAACTCAAAATAAAAGAAGAGTTGAGAAATCCCTTATGAAAATTCGATAGCCTAACGACGTCGCTTAAAATTTCATAAAATATTTTGATGAGAGGAAAAGGGTACCCCCTCATTATTACATAATATGGGATTTAATGGGGGGATATGTAATTAATTATCCCAACATAATCCACAAAAAATTAAAAAGAATAACATAAAATGAATGGTAATAAAGAAAACAAAAAAGGATGTTTACCTCTTGATCTCTTCTCCTTGAGATACTTCTTAAGGTCTTTGTTTTTGGCCTTTTGTTTAGACTAGAAGCTGTAGGAAGTAGGGAAGATCCTTGGGATGAGTATTGATAAGAACATAGGTAAGGATCAAGTCTCAAGAGGTGTGGGAGGAAGAGGGAAATGAGGGTGGTATTTATAGTGGAGGGGAGGTGGTATTTTTAATTATTTTCATTATTATTATAATATTTTTTTTCTAGACTATGAATAATATTAATTCATGTAACCAAAATTAGAAATAATGACATCTGAGTTAAAACCAAGTGGTATTACATCAATTATGATGTCATAAATGGGGTATTTAACAGAAAATTTGAATATATGGTAAAATACCGTATTTCAATATTCATCGAAAATTCAAGAATTTTATAAAAAACCTAAAAATACACCCTAACCATTTTTCAAAGTGTATAATTAAAAATGGAACTCCATTTTTTGAAAATAATTTTCTAAATATTATTAATTTAATTTTTAAATAAAATTATACTTAACTATAAAATTAATAATTTAAAAACTATAACTACTTTTATATCACATTGAAAAATTAATCAAGATGACATTATATTAAAGACTTAAGAAAATATAATAATAATACAATTTACTATTAATTAGGGTCATATTACTATTCATATTACTATTTATAAGGGTATGTTACTATTCACCAAAGAAACAAGTTGGTTCCATTAGACTCCAAATAACATACTAAACACAATTGTAGATCACAGTTTTTCAAAATTTAAAACATAGAAGTGGAAAAATTATTTTTAAAGGCTAGATATAAATATCAACATAAAACATTGTTTCATGAATTTCAAATTATTTTTAAAACCTTTGGGTGTTACATTATCCCCAACTTCTAGAAATTGTATCCTTACAATTTTATTTTCTTGTTAAACAAGTGAGGGTACCTTTCTCTCATAGAATTTTCACACTCCAATGGTTATTATTCTACCATATGGTTTCTCCAAAAAACATTTACCTGGTGGATTACCTTATTCAAAAATACCTGTTCCTTTTGATAAATAATAGATATTGGTTTCTCTTTATAAGAATGGTTCTCTTCTGGATGAACTACTTCTGGGATCAAGACATGTGATGAATCTGGAACATACTTCCTCATCATCGAAACATGAATAACATTATGTACCTAAGATTAACTTGGAGGAAAAGCTACTCGGTATGCAACTGGTCCAACTTTTTCCAGGATTTCAAATGGACTGATAAACTGCAGACTTAGATTCCCTTTACTACCAAAAAGCATCACACTTTTCCAATGAGATATTTTAAGGAAAACATTGTCACCTACCTCGAGAGAGAAGTCTTTCCTTCTGTTATCTGCATAATATTTATGCCTGCTCTAATCTTCCCTCATGTGTTGATGGATCATGTTCACTTTCTCAGCCATTTAATCTACTAATTATGGCCCCATCAACATTCATTCACTGACTTTATCCCAAAAACGCTGGAGTTCGACACTGTTTGCCATAAAAATTCTCAAAAGGTGTCATCTGTGTACTGGAATAAAAACTATTATTATAAGAAAACTCAACTGAAGAATGATTATGATCCCAACTTCCCTGATAGTCCATTTAACAAGATTGAAGTATATCCTCCAATGTCTGAATCGATCGTTCCAACTAATCATCTTATTGAAGATGAAAATATGTACTAAATTTTAACTCTATGCCCAATAACTTTTAATGTCCCTTCCAAAAGTTAGAAGTTAACCTAGGATCCTGATCAAATACAATGGAAAGAGGAACTCCATGTAATCTAACAACCTCCTTGAGGTACATTCAATAAATATGACCCAAATACATTATATCATGAATAGAAATAAAATGTGCAGATTTTGTCAGCCAATCAACAATAACCCAAATCGAATTGTTACCTCAATAAGTCTTTGGTAGCCCCACCACAAAGTCCATTGATATATTCTCTCATTTCCACTATGGCACTGGAAAAGGCTGAAGCATCCCCTTCGGTAACTTTCGATCTTCTTTAACATTTTTAAATGTTAATCATTTCATGGTAAAATTATCAATATCTCTTTTCATTCCATCCAACTAGTAATACTCTTGAAGGTCTATGTAAATCTTAGTACTGCCAGGATGAAATTAAAATGGAGAACTATGAGCTTCACACAACAAATCATTCTTCAAATAAGAATCACAAGGCACACATAACCTTTTTCTAAATCTTAAAACACGATCTTTATCAATGTTAAATTCTAGAAACTTACCCATTTTTAAAAATTATACCATTTTATGTATCTCATGGTCTTCCTTTTGCTCTTGATTAATTCTGTATGATTAGGATGACTTCACTGAAACCAAAAACAAACAGAGGTATTTCATACACAAAACAATTCTAATACAAAATTCATCAAATCATTAATCAAGGGATCATGTTCCAAACGTAACATGGTTAATGATGCATGATTTTTTCATTCAAGGAATCCACCACTTTGTTTGATTTTCTAGGATGGTAATTAATAGTACCGGCATAATACTTTATCAGTTCAAGACATCTTCTCTACCTCATGTTTAATTTATTCTAAGTGAATATATATAATTCAGAAATTTATAGTCAGTATATATTTGAAATTTGGCTTTGTATAAATGATGCCTCCAAATTTTCAAAGCAAAAACCATATCTGCAAATTTTAAATCATGTTTGGGATAATTTAACTCATGAGGTTTAATTTTTCTTCAATCATAAGCAATTACCTAATCATTATTCATTAAAACACAACCATTTCCCCTCAAAAAAGCATCATTGTATATGAAAAACACACCAATTTGGGAAGACAAGGCCACAATTGAAGCATTCACCAATATCTTCTTCAGTTCCTAGAAACAAACATCACATTCTTCTGTCCAAATAAATTTAACCCCTTTTCTGTTAACTTAGTTATCGGGATAGATAAAAATGAAATTTTCTTAATAACCCATAGGTAATTACCTGCTAATCCAAGAAAACTACGAATCTCTATATCATTTTTGGGTTGTTGTCATTCATCAACCACTCTTATTTTGGCAAAATCAATTGTTATTCCATACTTATTTACAATGTACCAAAGAAAATAAATTTGTTGCAACAAAAAATCACACTTTCTGAATTTTTCATATAGTTTCTTTTCCTTTTACGTTTGTAAAACAACCCTTATATGTTTTTCATGCTCCTCTTTATTCTTAGAAAATAACAAAAATTTATTAATAAACACAACCAAAAATATATCCAAGAACTCATGAAATATTCTATTCATAAGATTCATGAATACAGCAGGTGCATTAGTTAATCCAAAAAGCATGACAACAAATTAATAATTCCCATATATAGTACGAAAGGCTATTTTTGGGATGTCGTCCTACTTCACCTTCAGCTGATGGTATCCGGATCTCATGTTAATATTGGAAAAGTACTGATCACCCTAGATCTGATCAAATAATTCATCAATATGAGGGAAATGATACTTATTTTGAATAGTGATGTTATTCAATTCTCTATAATCAATGAAAAGTATCATGGAACAATCATTATTTTTAACAAAAAAATAGGAGCACCCCATGGTGAAGTGCTAGGATTAATGAAGCCTTTATCAAGAAGATCCTACAACCAATTTTTTAATTCAAGAATTTCTATTTGATCCATAAAATATGGGGGTTTTGAATTTGTCTTAGAATCAAGAACAAATACAATTTTGAATTCAACTTCTCCACCAGGTACAACACCGAGTAACTCATCAGGAAAAACATAATGTTATTCATTTACCACTGGCACATCATCAATCTGAAAAGTTCCTTGTTTTCAACAATATAAGCAAGAAAACATTCATTTCAACCATTCAAAAATTTCTCAGCTTCTTGATATGTTATCAACTGTATGGTTTCATTCTTATATAAAAACTGAAACTCTTTCTGAAAAACAACATTGTTAGCTCTACAGTCAATCTTAGAATGATAAATAAAAGAGAAACCATTCCCAAAAAAGCATCAAACTCAACTAAGGGTAAAACAACAAGGTTTTTAGGTAAATTCATTCCACATAACACAATAGAATGATTCTTATAATTCCTCTTTGATAAAAAATTTCCCCCTTGTGTTTTAATAAAAAGTCGCAGTATCATTAGTTGAGGTGATATTTCTAATTCACTAGAAAATTTATCAGAATTGAAGGAATGTGTAGACCCCAAATCAAACAAAATTTTAGCAAAATATGAGTAAAAAAACAATGTACCTGATACAACTTCATTGGAAGGCTCGACATCTGCTGACGTAGTAACAAATGATCTCACTACACCTTTCTTCTTATTTTCTGGCTTCTTTGTATCATTCAGATCTCTCTTTGGGAAGGAATTTTCATAATGACCCATCTCACCACATTTAAAACACATTAAAATTTTCTTATTAAGATTAATCTTAGGATCATTTTCATTACAATCATGGGATATATGTATAAACGTACTACATTTAAAACACTACCTAGTTTTGGTAAGACATTCCCCATTGAGATTCTTTCCACACATTTCACAAACTAGAAACTAGATTTTCTTACCATCATATTTCTTTTGTTGATTCTTACCCATCACATTCAATAAGGAACTCTTCTTCTCTTAATTTCTAAAATTCATGTGATCATTAAAAAACCCCATCTTTACCCTCTCAGCACATCATAAAGTTTTCTCATAACTTTTTAATTCACGGGAGGCCAACACCCTTGGATACATTGGTTTCAGTCCTAAGTAAAAAAGGTTGATTTTGCTATCAAGATCCAGAATGAGATTGGGATCATACCTCACCAGTCGGGTGAACTTCGCTTCATAAATGACCACTGATTCATCATCCTTCTATTTCAATTCCTGGAATTTCTTCTCCATCCTATGTCAACCCACCTTAGGAAAATAATTTCTATGGAAAACATTTTTAAATTCATCCCACTCTAAGGCATCAAAATCATCTCTATCCCTGATATTACATGAAATTGAACAACAGTGATCATTTTCACCTTCAAAATGATAAATTTCAAGACATATGTTTTGATTATATTTACATCCCATAACATAGAATTTCTTTTCAAGGGTCATTAATCCATCTATCATCCGCTACTTGGTTATAAGAACCATTGAAAGTAGGAGGGTGTTGTCTCATAAAATGTTCCACTATTGGCATGTTCCATTGTGGTACCTATGGTTGTTATCTTGCGTGGATACCAACACCATTTATTGAATGTGTTAGCTGATCCATTACTATCACAAACTGCTCGGTTCGAATTCCTATCATTCCAGGCTGTAGATTCGGAAGAATGAAGTTTTGTCAGTGCCTCTCCTCTTCAGCTTCCCTGTTTCTTCTATAGAAAAACATCCTGAACAAATATATCTTAGTTGAAAAAACATGGTAATCATTAAATTCTATATCATTTTAAATTTACTCTATATTAAAAAAACCTTTATGGTAATATATTAACATCATCCTAACCAATCAATTTATCTAAACCATCCTTTGATGTCAACTATAAGGACTCTACCTTATTACATTACATAATATTGAAATTAGTCAATAAATCACTTCCTATCACATTGAGTATATTTTCAAGTTTAGATATTTATGGAAAATGTAAATAAAACATTCATTACATTACACATTATTATAGAGTGGATACCATAAAAACAGTGTTCATTTCTTGCAAAATATAAAACATTTCAAATAAAACATGTTTTATTTGAAAAATATTCAAACATTTAACAAGGCTACTTATTTGACTTACGCATACTTGTGATCTATTAAAATCATTTAAAATCTTGGTATGAGTAAAAAAAACCCAGTAAGGTATAGAAATTAAGGAAGGATCAGATTAGTCCATAAAAACTTGTAACGTATGAAAACATTTTCAAAAATACACTTGTCACCCATATATACTTACTTTGTGAAACATGAGATTTCCACAAGATTCACAAAAAACATAAGAACATAAATATAACCATAAATTTATCTTGGAGAAATAATTACATAATCTTGTAACCCTCTCTGCTACCTTATAATTTTTATGCCTCAAAGCTACCTTTCAATTTTTGTAACCATTGCAGTTACACTTGGAGTAACTGTATGGAAAACCTCCAACATGCACATACCCAATGCATTGGAGGGAGATATAGGTTCCACTCTTCAAAAAAAACTCCCAATAACTAGAAAATAATCGTAAACATTAATAATTTCTTAAAAAAATTCTTTTGAATTTTGTAAAACATAATTTTAAAAGATGTTTTTAAAAGAAAATTCCCTTATAAATATCATATAATTGAAGTGAGACTTAATAGATTGAATATAATATGTATATAAAATCTAAATACACATAATTAATCATAATATATACAATTTTCATCACACAAAAAATTTTAACATCACATAAATAATGAAGTTTAAGGTTATCTAAAAGAATGGAAATTTGGTTAAAAATTCCCTTACAAATATCATATAATTGAATAGATAATTAATAGAGTAGATGGAATATATATATATATATACTGCAAATAAAAAAATTAAACCTAGTATAAACATAACCCATCACAAAAAACAATTTTAACACCACATAGATAATGAAGTAGATGGTTAACCCAAAGAATGGAAATCAAGTTAAGAATTTCATTACCTCGGGCTTGTCTTAATTTAAATTTTTTTAGTCCTCGTGTATAATGGTTGAAAGAGTGTTATTAATATCTTATAGAAATATATAATTCTTTATAATACCTGATATAGTCATTTAATTACGTCATTTCACCCTTTAATTGTTAGTATTTTGTTCCATGCACTGTTTTGGGTGATTTCTTTACATGATTTCCATGATTGGTTTATGATGGTTGTTCATTTCAATTGGAAGTGAATCTCTATAATTTGAATGGAGTGGTATTTACATATTTCCATAATACATAAATTATACCATTTATAAATTTTAATTATGAAATGAATATGATTCATAACTTAAAACATTAATGATGTTTGTTTGAATCATTTTTTGGGGTTCTTTGATAATAACTACCTCATATATATTTATAAATTAAAACCATGTGTAAAAAATAATTACAAAAACATTGATGAGACATAATACATATATCATAACCTGTTAAAACCATAAAAATGGTTTAATGACCAGACTTTAAGGAATTAAATCAAATTGAAATCACATCGTCCACGATGTCGGTAATTCGACACATCCCGGACAATGTTTTTATTCCTTGAAAATTTTGGCTAAGAGAATAACAATAATGATGAATTATCAATGAACATGAGAAAATACATAATATAAAATATTCTAGAGATTTCATGCCTCTTTGATAAGATGAGGGTAGGAATGAATAAGAAAATAAAATGTATTCAAAATAAAATAATAGTTGAGAAGTCCCTTATGAAAATTCTGCAGCCTAATGGCGTCGATTAAAATTTCATGAAACATTTTGACAAGTGGAACGGGGTACCTCATCATTATTATATAATATGGGTATAAAGGGGGGATATGGAATGAAATATCCCAACATAAGCCAAAGGAAATTAAAAATAATAACATAAAATGAATGGAAGGAAAGAAAACAAAAGAGGATGTTTACCTCTTGATCTCTTCTCCTTGAGATCCTTCTTATGGCCTTTGGTTTTGGCCTTTTGGTGAGACCAACATATTTAGGGCGTGGGTAAGAGCCTTGGGAGGATTATTGGGTAGAAAATAGGTAAGGATAAAGGCTTATAGGTGTGGGAGGAAGAGGGAAATGATGGTGGTATTTATAGTGGAGGGGAGGGGTATTTTTCATTATTCTAATCATTATTATAATGTTTTTCCTCACAAATATGAATATTCTTAATTCATGTGACCCAAATTAGGAATAATGGAATGTGAGTTAGAACCAAATGGTCTTAAATAACTTATGATGTCATAAATAGTGTATTTAACTGATAATATTAATATACGGTATTTTACCATATTTCACTATTCATCGAAAAGTCAATAATTTTATAAATATACCAAAAATTCACCCTTACCATTTTTTGATGTGTAGAATTAAAAAATGAACTAAATTTTTTGAATATAATTTTCTAAATATTATTAATTTAATTTTTAAATAAAATTATACTTAATTAAAAAATTAATAATTTAAAAACTATATCTATTTTTATATCAGATTGAAAAATTAATCAATATGTCATTATCTTAATTCCTTATGAAAATAAAATAATAATACTATTTACTATTCATTAGGGTCATATTACTATTCATAAGGGTATTTTATTATTCACCAAAAAACAAAGTTGTTTTCATTAGACACAAAATAACATACTGAACACAATTATAGATGACTGTTTTTAGAAATTCAAAACATAGAAGTGGAAAAATAATTTTTAAATTCTAGTTATAAATATCAACATAAAACAATGTTTCATGCCTTTAAAATTATTCTTAAAACCTTGGGGTGTTATAGAAATCCTATGACATGGTTATATTTCTACTGCTAACAACCCCAAATTATAATATATTTTCATTTTAATAATTATTTGAAAATGAATTTGTTATTTATTATTTTTTTAGGAAACATTACTATGAGTCCCCTTCTCTACATATAAAGGGATGGTTTCTCTCTCTCCACATCTCCACACTTCATGAGAATTTTGCTTCATCCAAGAATTTCAAAAATACCTTCCATAATTCCATAGCCATGACCTAGTGTCCCTTTTTTATTTTAAACCATCAAATTAAGTCATTAAGTGTAAACCTAAATTGGTTTTCTAACAAAGAGGTATAGTTATGAACCATGTGTTTTTGTTTTATTTCATCTTCCACATCCATAAATTATTAATAAACCACATTGATATAATAAAATAATTATCTTCTATATAATGAGATGTTATTAAGTTATTGGAATAACCTAAATCAATATCCACTTACATAATATAGGAAATGAAACCACTATTAATGTGTATGCCAAAATACGATCTCACGAACTAATGCACATCATTTTCCATCACAAACTCTCATGTCTATATATAATGATTTAATATATATATATATATATATATATATATATATATATATTATTTTTTAAATAATTATAATCTTATAATTATAAAATCTTATTTAGATTATTACATTTTAATCAATTTTAAAATGAAAATTTTGCACATCTGTACGCATGGACTACCACCTCCAAGAAGTGATGTGATTTCATTTTCATTTTATCTTGACATGGATAGTAATAACTATATATTTAAGAAATTTATATATGATATAATAATTAATATATAAATGTGAAATATTATTTACCTTTATTTTTTCCTATTAATAAGAAATTGGAAACAACATTCGTGCCTATATACTTCCTACCGTCTTCATGAACTGTGTAATTCAGTTTTTTATCTCCAACTTTTATGGATAAATAAAAAGATTTATACAATGAATATTTATGAAATGTTGATCATGGTTAATTCGTTAGATATGATGTAACCATTATCAATGTTCATGGATAGAAACTACCAATCCAAAACTGATATGAGAAATTAATCATTTATCACTCAGAATAGTAATTGTATTAAATAATTATAAGTAAATAAGTGATAAAAGTGTATTCGCACAAAGATCTGGCCTTCAAAATTATCTGATCTATTTATTAATTTCTTTAATTAATTATCTTACATTTTTTTTAAAAAAATTAGGTTTATATTATTATAATATTAGGATATAACTCTTGGATAAAAAAATTATATACTACAAAGCAGAAACTCTTAATCAATATTATTTTTTCCTATAATATAAATCATTTAAAATAAAACATGTTTTCATTACATTACAGATCATCATGAAATTAAATTTGAATTATTATTCTTCTTTACCCATCCTTAAACCCTATAAATTTTTTTAAGCATTAGATTGGAACAAAAGGATTTGTATGGGACATAAAAATAGGAAATATTGTTAGTCCATTGATGAAACTAAAAACCCATGAAAAATATTTTTATAAAAAATACATTTTTAACTTGAAATGGAATCATGTAACTTTTAAAAATATCATTTATCATACATTTTGAAAATAAATTAGTTCAAATAAAACTCCAAATCAGGCCTTGAAAATTCACGTTGGTTCCTTAGGACATTATCTTCATATTAGTCTTATAGAACTCTTATATAAATTATTAAAAATTGGAATAAACATATGGCCAATTTCTAATGAAATTCCTCATATAACCTAATCACAACTTAATGAATTAGATCATTATCTGGGAGAACCATTCCTATACGTTATATATAGATCACCCATGAGCTGAATCGGCATCACCCAATCATATAAACAATTTCTGACTACGATATCATGAATAAAACATTTTATACTAAACAATTTCAAAACACAATAATTTAAGAACACTTTTAAAACCTATTTCAAAATAGATTAGGAATCAAAATAGCCATATCTTTTAATAATACATTATCAATACAAAAATAATTAAGAAAATAATAATATTGTTTTACTTTAAATAAATAATGATATATTTTACAGTAACCTAAAATTAAATATCTGTTATGATGGAGGGAAATATCATTTTCAGAGAATATGATAAAATATATCACTCCTTTTGTATTTTTTATCGAAGGTGAAAACATTATAAAAATAGATTATTTTTTGAAGTCCATTTATAAAAATAAAAAAAGGTGATAAAATTGTAATTTTAAATCATTTAGTTAATCATAAAAAAATAGAAATTAATTTAATGATTTTGGACATGGATGATAAATATTTAGAAAATAATCTTCATAACAATTAACATGAGCTTTTTTAAATATTGTTTCCCCTACATTGAATTTAAATCCTAAAATAAATTCTTTATCTTCCTCTATAATTAAATTATATATATTAAATTATTTCTTGTGGAAATTTTTCATGTTTATTCTTCCTTTTATTTCAATTATAAAAATATTTTATTAAATTAAATAATAAATTAAATTCACCTCAAATGTTTTTCTGATATTCCATTTATAATTAATCAATGATTTAAGTAGATTTATTATGGTCGAATAGGTAATTATTTCATCATTTTCATCATAATAATCATTGAAAATTTTTCATTTTACATCCATCAATTATATATTTAATACCAATCATAACAGATGGTTATGAAAAATGAACTTTTTTAAAATCATGAAGATGATTGGTCGTATGTACAAATGAGTGGGATATCCATTTTTCAATTATAATTATAAAAATAAGTTAAATAATATATTATATTTACAGAATTATTATAATATCATAAATAATATATTATTAAATTAAATAAACTTATATATTTCATCCATGTTATGTGGTTCCGAAAAATGAATCACCTCACTTCCTCGACGTAGCAGTTCACAACTACGCATGAACGACATTATCATATTTTATGGAATCGAATGATAAAATATATATCGTATATTATAATTTTATTTTGATAAATATGTAATCAGGTCATATCGAAACTCAAATTTCATAATTATAAGTAGTATATGTGAGGTAATTATGGAAATAATTATAATAGTTAATATTGTGGTTGACCGTAATGCACACAAATGATGGTAAAGCTTCCAATTTAATGTAAGGGGATATTTTTTAAGATACTATATTAACATAATGAAACATATTTATATGGAATATATTTGTGTTATTATATAAATATGGGTGAATAATAAATGAAGGATGTGGAAAAAGAAATAAAACAAAAAATGCTCTGTTAAGAATGATAATCTTATTCAGAACGCCTCTTTAGGAATATAAGAAATAACCTCCCTAAGTTGGATTTTTGACCAAACCAAGGACTCTTGGAAGCTGGGATGTAAGGATGGAATTTTTTTAGGTATTGGATGAACCAAATGGATTTTATGTTGTGAGGAGTAGTTTATTTTGTGTGAATTTTATATAGGTGTTGTAGATGACACAAATGTCATTATTGAAAAGAAAAAATTATAACCACATTTTAAACATTAATTTTTTTTAAAAAAATATCATTATAAATATTTATATGATATATGACTAAAATATTTCTTGAATATTTAATTTAGATATGTAATTTTTCATTTTAACCCTTATATTTTTATTTTAACCCATCAATAAAGAAGTTTTCACCTGAACCAGGGAACACGTTTTTTTCACTATTTTTCAAAATAAATTATAATAAAAATTAATCTAACTATATTATATAATATGAATTTTCTTTATTTCAAATATTTAATCTATTTTATCAAATTAAACACATAGAACTTGTATAATTTTATTTTATTTTAAGCACCCTATCATGATGAAGAATTTGTATTTCTAGAAACTTATTTTCATGAATAAAATGATTTGATATTGACTCAATAACTATTAATAATAATTATATATATATATATATATATATTTAATGGTATATAATCTATTAATAATTTTGAAATAATTCCTCATTAATGGTTATTTAAATAAATTAAAAATAAAAACCATTATTCACATCAAAACGGTTTCCATAAATATTTGTGTTTAGGTATGTCACTAATATTATACTAAAGTTATATATAATGATGATACAAATGCAATTAATTGGATTATGTATAAATATATAATATCTATATTACTTAAAATAAAATTAAATAAATAATGAAAATGTTACAATTTTTAATTTATTTAAATGAACTGAAAAATTTTAAAAATAATGGTATTTTTAAATATTCACTATAAATCAATTTTTTTATAAATATGAAATTATAAATTCTAAATAATTTTGATATATTTATTTAAAAAATTAAATTCTTTTTATATTATTATAATTCAATAATTAATAAAGTATACTTATAAATATGACCTTATAAATTATATTTTAATTAAATTATTTTATTTTTTATTTTAAAAATTACATAATATTTTTATAATAAACATAAATATGTATTTAAAAAAATTAATATACTTGAAACTGATTTATTTTCAAATTAAATAGGTTTTTATATTCTTACCCCTTTATGAAATTACATTATTGTAATATAATTATCTTATTTGACAACTGTGGATATAATACCCTCATAAATTTTATAGATTCCCATATTTTGTTTTCTATAATATGGTTTTTTTCATAACGACATAAAATATTAAGACATATTATTATGATAACATTCCCTCTATTGTAATGAAAATAAATATTGTGGTCCTCATTATAAATAATCTCTTCAATATTAATTAATTTAGGGATCAAATAATGAGATGAATCTATGAAATATTTCATTTAAAATATGAAATACCTTCTTGTACATTAGAAAAACACAGTATAAATTCTACTTAGAAGGAAATAAATCCAATTTTATCATAGATATCATATAGTACAATGATCTATTGAATAAATATCCACATTTTGCTAAAATTATTAACATGTTTCCCTAGGGATAATTTGAAAAGACATGTTCACCAACCTCAAAAGAAATTTATTTCCTTTATTTACCCATATAACGTTTCTATCGGCTAGGATCCATCCACATATGTTGATGAATTAAATCAACAATCGTAGCACCTTACACTACTGTCTCTTTTACAATGATTTTAATTTCTCCTAATTCATCTGAAAAAATATTTCATCTGACATTACTTTTTATATAATGGATCAAAATTTTCAATATGCATATTGGAATGATAAATATTATAATAAAAAAATCAATTGGAATCATACGATAATCCAAACATCAATTCCAATCCATTGAAAAAGAATAAAATCATATCATCCATGGTCCGCATTGTCAAAAAAAACCATACATCGTATCGGGGATGAAAAGTTTTATTGGAACTTAATTCAATACCCAACAACATATAAAGCCCAATCCAGAAATTTGAAATGATCCTAAGATCATGGTTTAATATAATGGATAATGGAACTCTATATACTATTTATATATCCTTTAGATAAAGTTGTTAAATCTAATATAATTACATAGTATCTCAAATATGAAGGAAATTTGTACATTTAGTTTATCGATCAATAATAACCCAAATTTCATAGTTATCCCATGATGTCCATATAAATCCTACCAAAATAATCCATTGTTATATTTTAACATTTTTAATCCAACACTAAAAAAGGTTGAAGCATTACATTTTGAAATATCCATTCTACAATAAACTATAGAAACTTAAAAAATTACTGGTAGTATCATCAATATCTCATTTCAATTCCTCACTCCAGTAATACATTTAGAGATCTATGTACATATTATCACTTCTTGGATAAATAGAAAATTGGTAATTATGAGCATGTCTCATCAATTTTTTCATCACTTTTGAATCAGAACGATCTTGTAATCTCTTTTCAAATAATATAACCAATTATTTTTTCTTAATTACATTTTGGGAATTTACCATTGTAATTAACTCATAATCATTATATTAAACATGATTCTCCTTTTGAGAATTCAAAATTTTTCTTACAAAATAAAATGTAACGACACTAAAAAAATATATAAGAAGTTCATGTATCCATATTTTATATGTCAACATTAATAAAATCATTAACTAAAGGGTCACATTAAAACATAACATGGTTAATGTAGATGTATTTTTGAAAATAAATGCATCAAATATTTTTTTCTTTCTAATATGATAATTAATTGTGAAATTTTAATTATTAAGTATTTTTATCCATATTTTTTTCAAATGTTCTATTCTATTAGGTGAATATATAATTTATTGTTCTTAGGTATGATGGAGACCACTAGGGGGTGAATTATTGGTTCCTATTTCTTATATATGAAATTTTCATAAATACGTTAGTAAACATTCTTATCTACTAAATCTTGATAGAGTAACAATCGGTATAAGAAAATATCTTATCCTCACCATTTACATGTACTGAAATTAATTATAGAGTATCAAACTATATTTAAATGGTTTGGTATATATACATAATCTTTTCCATGATGTATAGTCCCACTAAATGGATTATTTTACTAGATTCATTTTTAAATACAGTAGAATAAGATGAAAAAAAATTTACATCCCATTTTTTAAATTTTCACATATAGTTTGTAATACCTCTCTACTATCCTTTTCATATACACTATCTCATAGCCTATTATACACCATAAAAACAAGAATAACTACACACTTTACTTTACTTATTTTCTTATCCAGTTCAGAATGTAATTTCCCTAATCCACAGGTAATCCAAATAAACTTCATCTATATTAATTCATCAAGAACTTCAACAATTCAATTATGGTGTTTTTTTCATTAAGAATCCTTCAGATCTACAGAAAAACCTAAATATACTCAATTTTAATTATTCATGATATAATTTGTAGAAAATCATACTTCGAATAAGTCAGTTCGATTTTCATTAGTCTCATAACCTATGTCTGATGGTCGTTGTTTTATTGGATTCTATATGATTTTTCTTATTTTCTTCTTGAATTAATTAAGTATAAAAAAAATTAAAAACTCACCACTTATCTGTATGTTGGAACCCCATTTGATGAAATTCTCTTAGATGGATGTCGCTCTGATGGACTCTCTTTGATGAAACACCATTCGATTGAACTTGATCTAATGGGGATACAATTAGTTTAGATCTCAATCAAACATAACCTCCAAAACATCACTATAAAATAAAACACAAGTTAGGTTCCCGATTCCTATAAAAAATGAAATTGCTTATATTTTCTCCACAGGTGAATAGTTACTATTACAAATGAAATGTGCTCACTATTTATAAGAATCCTAGAATGGAAAAGTAGGGAAATGAATTTCTTTTTCCTACTTAATTAAATTCATTAATCTCTAGATTTTGTTTTTATTTGAGCCTAATTTTTTATTTAATTCTTATAATTTTTTTCCAAAAAATCTAGAATCTTTATAAGTGTTAAATAAAATTCATAATTCTTCTAAGTTATAATCAATTCTCCAGTTTGATTTTTGAGACTTATTATTATTTTTTGTGACTTTGATTAATGTTTATTTCTCAGTTTATGTTTGATGTAATTTCTTATATAAAATTTTCTTAATGGAATTCCTCACAAAAATAATTTATAATAGATCACACCATCACCACTTCCATCTCTGTATTTTTTCCTCTTAGAAAATTTTAAAAAACATCACAACTTTTTATCTTTACCCACTAACCAATGAGAAACAATAAACTGATTTCGTTCATTAATTCCTTAGGTCATTCTAGAATTGTTGACTATATAATTGAAAAAACATTACACTTCAATCCCTTAAAACCAATGGAGTATCAAATAAACTATTATTTCACTTTTAATCACTTATTCATTTTGATATCACACTTTTTTAAATTTATCATTCAAATTTAATTATTCTGATTACAAATTTAAACCCCCATGTGTCTATGAGCAGGTAAATGAATTAGTGTAATAAACACCTATCAATATGATTTTCTATAACAAACCATATCTTTATTACACATTAATAGATGATTTTATTACATAAAATTACACTTTATACAACCCTAGATATTGGGAAGTCGAGTTTTTCTTGGAATTAGGTACATTTTATTACATATTTATACATTAATTAAAACATCATTATTGAAAAATACATTAACATGCTTGAGCTTAAATTGTCATTAGATAACCTGGGGAAATATATCTGAAATGGTGAGATATAAATCCTAGTAAAGGAATAAACATGTAATAACATGAAGTTAATAATACATGTTAGACAAGGAATATCAAGGAGTAATAAGAGGGCATGAATAATGAGGCATGATAGAGCATTATAATCATAACATGGGAAATGTGGATACAACCTAAAACATTGCATCATACACATAGGTAAAGGATAAAGCACCAAGACTTCATAGTGGAAAATGTCCCATATAGGAATCAGGTAAACCTATATCCCTACATGAAATATCATTATATTAATCATTACCTAATGCATTGGAGTGCTATATAATTGTGGGTTCATCCATCATATTCATTTAATTCTCTTTCTTAAATATACCACATAGATTGTAAAAAATAGATTCATCTATCATAATAATTTATTCCATGATTAAGGAGTGTGTAATACATACATGTAATTCCATAATAAAAAGGTATATATGAATTAAAGTGAACACCCTTTATAGTAAATGGGTATGGTATTAGCTACAAAATTTTTTTGGTATGGAAAATCAAAGTGAAAATTCAGCAGCACAACAATGTCACGTAAAAATTTATAAAATGGGTTGATGAGAGAAAAATGGGTCTCCCATAATTTGGACATGAATTGTATAGTAACAGGGGCATGGAATTACATTTCCACACATATAGAATTAGAAAAATAAGGTATACAATAATAAATAATCATGAAAAATAATAAAGAAGAGGATGCTTACAAAATTTGAGCATGGTAATGGGCATACATGGGAGGGAATAATGAGAGAAAAAGGGGTCTCTCATAATTTATAAATAATAATGGTAGTATGGGGGAGGTGATAAAACATACCTCATCATTAGTAATTTAAAATAAAAGGTCATAACAAGATAAATAAACTTGTATAAAAATGAGAAATGAAAGAAACCTTACATGAGTGTATGGCTCCAAAAGATTTAAAAGGTGCTTATTTGAGATATTGAGGATCAATGGGAGGATTCTAGAGAGGTATGGGGAGAGTAAGGACATGATCTATGGATTTTTTGTAATGAAAATTGGGGGCTTGTGTGGGTATATATAGGAAATGAGAGGAGAATTCATTAATAATTCACATACTTTGGTTTTGGACTCTATATAATTAAATAATCAATGACAAAAACCTTCCCATGGTTTTTGTAAATGTTTTTTCTTATGTGGGGAGGTTTCAATTATTTTTTTAGGAAATGGGGTGAAAAATTTAAAATATTAACCTTTATTATGTGTATCTGAGTCACATGTTGAAAGAAATGAACTTAACATCATAAAATATATTATATCTTTTGGAGGATTCATAAATGTATTATAAAATTAAAAAATTAACTTAAAATTATATTATTTTAATGTGAAAAATATACTTGGATTAGGATACCCATTATATTATTTATTAAAAAACAATTCATCATTATGATGTTATAAAACACACAATGTATTTATACGGTATTTAATTTTTACCCAAAAATTAAAATTTCTCAAATAATTATGAAAAAATTACTATTAGATAATATCGATGTTATGATTCAAGAAATTATTTATTTCATCTAAATAAATTTCTAAATATTTTTATTTTAACTTTTAAAATGAGAGTCAATATTTATTTAAAAAATGCACACTACTAGAAAAATAGTCTATAGCCACGATTTATAACTGAGTCTATAGACACCAAAACCATTGACAGAGGTTATATCCATGGTTTCGTTGAACATTTAACCTAATGGAGTGAATATAGGGGAAACCCTATACCCACAGTTTTAAAACGTGGTTACATAATCCTAATTCCAGAATCAAACAGCCTTTACGCCCCCTACATCGTTCCTTCACCCCACCAACACCTCAATCTCTACTACCCCTCCTGAACCCCTTTATTCCCCCTTCTTTACCCCATATCCCCCCTATACCACACTATTATGAACCCCTCTCGCACACCCCTGCACTATCCCCCCCCCCATGCACCCCCTGATGTAGCCCATATACCCATTGCAACACCCCCTCGGCACCCCCCATTGCACCGCCACCTGCACTCCATCTTCCACATGCACCCCATCTACACCCCCCTTCTTGCACCCCATCTGAACCCCCATGCTCACTATACCTCTTCACCCCTCCTATGTCACCCCCTTATTTTCACCCCTCTTACAACTCCCTCTACACCCCTATGATCTACCCCCTCCTACACCCCATCTTCCCACTTCACCCCCTTCACCCATTGCACATCCATCTGCACAGTCCCCCTCTACACCCCCCTCTTTCACCCCATCATCCCCACGTGCCACCACCATTTCACCCCACTTCACCCCCCCCCCCTCCTACACCTCTTCAACCCCCGCCCCTACACCCCATGCACTATTACAACCCCAACCTACTCCACCCCATGCAGTCTTATAGAACATTCCCCCTCAACGCACCCACAGACTTATAAAAAATTAAAAAAACAATACAACACCTATATACCACAAAAATAAGTGAAGTAACCAATGTCATTTTTACTGTGAAATAAAAAAATAGAAGAAAATGAATAAAGTAACAATTAAATAGCATAATTTACATTGTTCTACCAAATTTACAAATTTTAATGGGATAGGGGTAGCAGGGTTCTGCTATAAATATAAACAAAGAAAACTTATAAGTACATAAAAGAGTTTACCAAAGACCATGTATCAACCCTAACCTATTATAAGATAAAAATATAAGTGAAGTGCCATGTACTAAATACAAGGAACATGGATCAAGGCCTCTAACATCCTAAGTTGCTGAAGTTGATGACCATTGATTTGTAGGTTCACAATCCATGAGACAATCAGATCCTATATCAAGCCTTAAGTGCAGATACAAACCAGATCCACAAGGAGGATGAGCAAGGAGCTTTCACCACAACAGAAGCTAAACAGATTGCAAGAATGAGAGGGTATGGCACCTGTCATCGAGAAAAGCCTGTGCATGCATAGGAATGCCTAGCCGAACAACCATGTGATGGTGGAGAGCTGATTTCACGATGAATATGTTGGGGAGTAGCAGTTCCAAGTAGTTAGTCTGGGTTGTATGTAATGTTTAAAGCCTATGGGAAATGAATTCCTCTATGGCCTATGGTTCATGTAATATGTATTCCTATGGGCCTTGTAAGGGTTCCACCCCTCCCCTTGAAAGGTAGATTATCAAAAATCAATAAAAATGAAGGCCTTTGGGCCATTGGAGGAGGTGGGACCAATCTAACATTAACTAGAACCTCAACAATGAGAAACTCAAAATTCTCTCTGTTGAAGACATGAATGGATGTGATCAATATTAAAGAGCCAAGGGATAGTAGGCTGGGACTTGTGACTAGTGAATATGGGTAGTGAACTACAGTAGTGGATCCATGGAAAAGTCCCTAGAAATGGAAAACGGTTGTGAGAACCAAATGTAACTGTAAGATACAAATTTATAATGGGTGGCACTAAAACAAGGAATCGAATTCTATGACCAGCATCATGGGGTAAATAAAAAATCCAAAAATATATTTTCACTATTATGGAAACTTCACAAAAGATTTGAAACTTTGAAAATCACATCAAGGGAAGTCAATACTACTTCTTATGTTTAGAAACATGGATTAGCATGCACTTGAGTTGGGTTGTAATCATGTGAGGTATGAAATGGGAAGGGGGAATTTTAGTATTATAGCCGAATAAGAGTGGAGAGGGCTCTAAGTAGTGGGGATTAAATGGAAGATTAGTGTTCAGTCTATATTTAAATAGTAGGTTGAGTATCATGGTCAGTTTTCTATACCATGGTCTATCAAGTAAATATAGTCACTTTGCATAGTATGTTGAATACTTGCTATTGGTTGAGTCAGATGTTTCTCGTTGAATATGTGTGGTTAATTGAAGTATGTGTATATTTTTTTGGTTAAGATCTATCTCTACATAGAGGATATAATCTAGCTAGTTTAAACCTAGATATGTTAGTTCAAGGGAATCGATCATGTTTGAGCTACCATGGGTGCTAATTGGAGGGAAATGTGTACACTTTGATACTGCTGCATGGTAGATTGGTATGGGGGATTCAAGTATTAGACCTCATTACTAAAGTTTTTATATCCCTTATAAATGGAAAATTATCCTTACATGGAAGAGAAAAAAAAATAATTAAGAAAACACAAGTGTCAAAATTTCCCAAAAACCTCATATTCAAAATATCAAATAAGACAATAAAATACTAATATTTCAACAGAATTCATCTAAATTCTAAATACAGAACAAATACATGTATTATGTGAAATAAAGTGGAATATAATCAATG
Source organism: Viscum album (assembly GCA_963277665.1). NCBI lineage: Eukaryota > Viridiplantae > Streptophyta > Magnoliopsida > Santalales > Viscaceae > Viscum > Viscum album. The sequence goes on along the minus strand of OY728140.1, from coordinate 2,003,657,777 downwards.
AATTATACTGTATAATTTTAAAAAAAGGATGTAAAATCACTCCCCCACACTTTATTGTTGCACTGTAGGGAAATTCTCAATGATTAACATAAAAAACACAATCAACAGTCCAAATTTTACACTTCCTTAAGTATGTTATGTTTCAATAAATATATAATTTCAACTTATCAAAATAATCATCAATATACAGTTCCTATTTTAGAAATTTAAATTAATAATCCTGTTATGAATTCCATAAATTTTCATTCTAACAATATGCACAAATTGAAGGAATCCATAAACATGTAAAATCCAAACCTACACAAAAAATAGTGAAATTATTTCACTCAAACGTATATATTTTCTTGAAATAGATATCCTAAAATCATATTTTCAAATGTTATAATTCAAGAAGATTAGAAAAAAAATCATTTTACTCAAATATAGAATATTTTAAATCCCTATGTATCAATTGAAAAACTTATAGAATTTCATAAAGGTTTAAAAACTAAAGAACATATAATCTTATGAATATTATATATCCTATGACCTTGGGACACAAGGAGTGGTTTTTTATTAAAATTATCAAATAGGATTTTATCATGGGTTTCCCTCCAACTCACACACAATGTATTTTAGTAACCCCATAGAGGAAGCTCATTTAATACATTCTCGTCTCATCTATTGTGTATACACATAGGGTAGATAAATTAAATATCATTTATTTTGGTTATATTCAATGAATTTATATGGTAATAAATGCCTTATTCTACATGCCCAATATATATTCCTTTGGTATTGTGTATGTCAGTGTATGATTAGTTCTCATGTTTTGATGGGTTTGAAAACTACTGAAGGCATGGTTAGGTGGGTAATTAGGATAGAATTACATTTGTTGATAGGTTATGATTTTAGGTTGTATATATTGGTATAACATGGTATCTGAAGGGTAAATGTCTATGGGTGTGGTTGAATGGTAATGGGAACATTTGAGTGTGAAATTTGTATAATAATAAACACTCATTTCATGGGGTATTATGGTGGGATTTGGATTATATTATGCAGTAAGTGGTGTTATGTGAGTAGTTCATAACCTTAGGATGGTGGGACTACAATTTAATTAGGTTTTAGTTTCATGTGAATGGTTTTACAAGTGAGTTGAACATTCAATTTTAATAAAATTTTGATTTTAACAAGGATTATAGTAGGAAAAGAATTTCTAAAGGATGTGGATGATTAACCTTGATACCTTGAGTTTTATTGGTTTTTAGAAGTTATTATCTATTGGATTATTATCCTTTTGGTTTTCATAAATCTTGTTTCTACAGATAAAAAACTATAAAATTTAATATAAAGACAAAATCCCACTACTGAGCTATTGTATATGGAAAGCAACAACATATGTTGGACACCTATAATGTTTGATCATATAATAATCATTAGTAAACCACCATGTTTTTAACATATATAAAATACATAAATATATATGATTTTGATCAATTTACTCCTTCACATGAATATAGATGAAAACACATTTATATATAGTTGTTAATCAAATAAAAATAGAAGTAAATAATGAAGTACCTTAAAGATCGATAGAAACTATAAATGAAAACATATTATATTGAAAGGATCCATACATGATATACCATATTCGATTTTAAAACATTAAACATGATATGAATAAGATAAGTAAATGGGGATTCCCTCCCCAATGAGATAGCCATGTAATATTTCAGTTCATCGTTGAGTTATGGGTAAACCCGCAGATCATAGAAATGGGAAGGTGTATACCAGTGTTAGGTCTATAACTAATCAATGTAAGGAAGAATATTTCATAAAAAAATATGGTTTAACAAACCATCCCATGTTATATGTCTATATGTAATTTATACGATATCAAAATACTACTACCAAGATGATCATTTTTTATCAAAGTAGTATCCATGATTAATGCTACAATACACTGTATGAAAGTCATTATGATCAATATAATAGATAATGACATGTTGGAAATCTCAAAGCTAAATTCATGTTTGGGAAATAATTCTTTCACAAAAAATGTAGTCATTGGATAATTATGAACCCATTTCCAAGATGAATGATTCTATTGAAGATGTTAAAAATAAAGCGGTTAAGGTTTTAGTAGAAGTAATTTTTATGTTCATAGTCCAATTATTCATCATTGATAAACATTAAGTGAAGATACTGAGTATTTTGAGATATTGGTTGATGATCATCCATTAATAAGAAGGAATAATATAGTTTGGGATGGAAATATACCCTCTGGTTTTTTATGAAAGTGAATAAGATACACCTTTGTAGATTTCAATTTTCAATTTATTTTGAATTAAATATCTTGAAGAATTATATTATTGGTTTGAAATATAATATCTAATATTCTATTGATGTGCGTGAAATTTTGAAATAAAATTTTGTTTCAATATTGATGAAATAAAATTAGATATCTTCACTAGGTCAGATTTTAATGAGCTTAATGATTTTATGAAGGCACAATATATATTTTTGGAATATTAATCATATTAAAAAAATTCTATAGTTTCATTTCTAAATTTTTATAAATATGAAAATAAAATATATTGCATCGGATTTGGACTTGCTAAATTAAAGAGTAATTTCTCACTAGTGTGATACAATCTCTATAGATGATTTTCATGATTTAAAGACGGATTTGATCAGTGGAATTAAATATATCAATTATAAAAATAATTAAAAAACTAAAAGTAATTGACCAATATTTGTATGACATTGTATCATTTATTGAATATAACTTTGTATATTTAATGAAGATCATGAAAAAAAATCAATAATCCATGAATGTATCCAGGTATTAAAGGAATGTGAAACTTTTTTGAATGTAAATAACTAATGTTTGTCTAATAATCAAAAGGATGTTATGAAACATGTTGAAAATTTGGTTTTTAATTAATCCAAGTATGAAAATTATGAATATGAATTAATAGGATGAAATATTGTTCATTAAACATGTATCTACTATAAATTTTTATAAAATAGTGGGAAGTGAAATGTGTAACACTGAGTAAACAGACATCATTGTTCTATTGAAAAAGCTAATTTTTCGTGAACCTACATCATAAGAAACCACATGTATTTAAAAAATGGGAAAATAAGTGACATATAATGACTTCTTATATATATAAATATATGTGACCAGTGTGTCAATTGGGAATGATAAAAGATACATGACTCTAAAACCAAAAATTAATAATGAAAATTCAGAATGGTATTCACATCCCAATACTAAATAACATGATCATTAATATGGATCAAATGGATTTATTTTCATGCATATATGATTTTTTAACATTTTATGACTTTAATGGAATTATAAATATTGAATCTAAGATTTTTTGAATGGTTATTTTACTGAAAAGAATAAATTTTGGTGAATTTATACCTTCATTAAATTCTCTAAACATTATATTTACATTTACAATTATAATTCAATCAATTTGTTGATTATAGATATAAAAGGGGATTTATACACATGATTTGAATATGAAACCTATGTTGTAGAGCTATCAAATAAGGATATCCAATCAAAAATAGATAGAGTGTTGTTAATATTGTTACTCCGTGATGTAAATTCCAAGCACATTTGAATGATTAAAGAATATTTTGTATTTTTATTGAACTTTAGTAGGTTTTATTTAAAATAACATTTTAAAAAAATGAAACATATAAATTAAAATTAATAAATTAAACTATGGAAGTGGAACAAATATATTTTATTTAAAATATAATTGAAATAAGTATTTGGAAACATTTAAACTAATAATGGAAACTAAAATCTAAAACATTATATATATGATCAGAGAAATAATAGTAAAAAATCTATATTTTATCATAAAAGGAATACTTAAAAAAGAGATAGAGGAAAGATAAATTTAATTGAAGCTCCCATAATATTTTGTAAAATCCATTCACCATTGGAAATTTAAGAAAATGAATTTATAATATAAGTTAAATTTTATTAGAAACCATAATAAACACCAAATTTATGTTAAATGACTAACCAGAAGTGATAGTCACAATGAAAACTCAAATCCAAAGTAACATGTGATGAAATTTTCCTTGGAGGACATAGAAATGTTGGTAAAAATAAAACCATGTAATCACGTGATTTCAAATGGAAACAAAAAAATTATTTTATTAATTTTTAAATTGTGTTATGAAGTCAAAAAATATTAAAAATCAACAGAAAATTAAAATTATATGATGATAATTTAGAAACCATTAACAATAAAAACTCATAGGAAATTATCCTTTTTTCACACTAAGCCGAAATGTAGAATCATTATTACTTAATCTTCCTAAAAACCCTCTATTGAATCAGGAAATATTTATAATGGATAAACACTACAAGAAGGGTTCATTATGGAGGTTTAACATCAACAAAATTCTAGTGATGTGATAAATCATCATTAATTTTACCAAAAAATTGATGTGGGGTAGCATAATTAGTGAGAAAGGAAATAATATAATTGGTGATGATGATATCAGTATCAACATGAAATATCATCAGCAAGATGAATAGATTCATAAATCAATATCATGTTGAATTAATGTAGAGACCCAAAGCTTGACGTACAAGGACATTACATTACTTTTGCAGAATACTTAGTACATAACAAAAACACACACACAAGGACCGTAATAGTTTAGTGTCTTTGGAAACTCGGAATATAATCTTCTAATCATGGTAAAAGATCTCCAACATCTCCCATAAAGATCTTCCTTTTTTTATACCTAAAACATTTCTTTATATCTTGGGGAAAAGAAAACATAAAAGGGTGAGATCAAATGCTCAGTAAGGGTAAACAAAAGAAATATCAATCACATCATATTCATAAGGACATAACATTTTGGAAATCTTAACCTGTAAAAGAGATCATAATATCATAACATGGGATAAATCATAGTAGTGAAATGTAATCCCAATAATCATAACTTAAAACATGAAACTTTATGGCATACACACATAATCATAGAGAATCATTTCTTATTAGTCAAGACTCATTGCCAAGACTATCTTAGTGGACAAAGTCCATTTCTGAACCGAGTTCACTCCTTGTTTCAGTCCTGTTTCACTAAACCGGTTTAACCTACCGTTCCATCCATGTCTATCTCATGAGATATAAAATCTTTACCCAATGCATTGGAGGGAGATATAGGTCCCACCCATCTCATAATGATACCATTCTTATGTGTTCCACAAAATCATAAACAATACATCATAGCATAACCCATGTAATAAGAATGGGAATCTTAAACATCGTGACATCATAAAACAATTCGTATAAGATAAAGGAATTCATAAAAATATTTCCATCACAACATAATAAAATCAATGTAATAATAGGGACAGAAATAGAACCCTATATTGTCTTAGATGGAAAATAATTTTGATAAAACACTTGAACTCCATTCTTGAGGAAAATATCATTTCTACTTCAAAAATATTTTTCCTTTCTTAACATGTCATTAAATTTTAAACTAAAATAAGTTGATTAAAAATAAACTTTAAAACTTGTAAAGGAAGCTTCTTGGAAATAATGTTTTAAAAATCCATTCATGCCGTATAAGTTAAAAAAATATTCTTCGTACTTTTGTCAGAAAAGTCAAAAAGTACCTTGTACGAAAAATGACAAAAGATTCCTTTCATATCTTCTACTAAAAACTCAATGAAGGGTAAAATTGGATATAAACTATTGTATAAGGATATAAATATTACATATTGAGGAAAAATGGATGTGGATGATAAAATACACCCCAGTAAATACCAAAGTATAAACAATCTCGGATAAAAATGAGATTGTGATATTTTCCCTTACTTTAGGTCCGATTTGCTTTGTAAGTGTCCGAACCTCCTGTAAAATGATTTAAATAATGTCATTGACTTATTCCAGAATCATACTCATTATTATGATATCATATATGGTTCTCTTATGACTTTATATTACCCATTCTTTTGTAAATTCCATGTTAAAGAGTGTTTTGGGTAAAATCGTTTCATTTGTCGTCCGTGTTTTGACTTGTAATTATTCATATGATTACTTAGATCATGATTACATAATTCCAGAATATAAAACATGATTTATATATAATATATATATTTAGAATATACATATATATAATAGATCAGTAAATGGAAAGAAATACACTGTTCATGGAGACGGTAGGTCGTACGTACGCATGAACGCTGTTTTTGTTTCCTTATTGAGTTGAACGGAATTAAGTAGATGACATGAATATATAGACACATAAATCCAGTATCATTATTATGTCATATATTTCATGATTACTTATTATATATACTTTATAATCATGAATGGTTAACGTGGAGAATTAATCGCATCGCGTCGTGGAGACGGTAGTCTGTACGTACGCACGAGCGATTATATCGTTCTCATGATCGTGGAATTGTATTTGAGTGTATGTATACTATTTCAGAATCAATATCACCTTACAATAATCATATATAGTTATTATGTACACCATTATACCCATCCAAGTAAGGTGGTGATGGAAAATATATTACACCACGGCGTGGAGACGGTATTCCGTACGTACGCACGCACGGTGATTTCGTTTTCCGTAGGATGGATAGATGGTGAAATAGGGTTGTTTCATACTTATAATAACATATCAGTATATGAGAGATACTGATGTTTTTACCTCATAATGAAACAACCTAAGAAGAAGAAGTGGAAGAAAAAATAAAGTTGAAAGAATCGGTAACGGGCATTACCTCTTCTTTGAAGCGCCTCTTTGAGTCCTCCTCTTAGGGCACTAAAATTGGTCTTTGAAGAAGACCAGAACCTCTAGAAAGTTTCTAGGGAAGTTCAGAAGAGAATTTTTCAGTGGTTTTCCGAGATTGAAGGCTCAAATTGGTGTGAGGAAGAGAGGAAGGAGGTGCCTTTTTATAAGGGAGGAGAGGGGCTCCTTTGGAAAAACTAAAAATATTATTTTATTATAAATCCAAATTCGGTTTTAAATAGCTCCAAATTGATCTATTTAGAAGCTAAGGTGGGGATGGGTCCAAATCCTCTCATTAAATAGAATTTAGACAAGTTTAGGTTCCTATTTTAACCTTATCATTTAGATTAAACATTAAGTTAAATAATTTTACTTTTACCGTGTCTTCTTGTGTTCTTATACTATAAGGTTAATAAACTTACTATAAGCAGCCAAAAAAACCCCAAGTTGTTTATTATTAATCTATATAGCCTTATATAAGTCATTTGGCCAACCTTAGATTTTTAGGAATAAAATTACAATTAATAATATAATATTTTGTTTGAAAACTATTTTATGTCAATTTTGACACTATTTTGTAATTGATTGTTTTGAAAATCATAACAGAATGATTAGTTCGAAAAAAGTTAATTAAATCAAAAATAACATGTCATATTAACCTATAAAATTATTTTAATTCATAAAAAGTCTCAAATTTCATTTATTTGGGTATTTATAACATCAATTATGTCAATATTTCATTAGTAAGATAATTACTGCATCATCTTTGTGTAATAAATAAATTAACTTTTTTAATGTCTAAAAATTACAAATAAAATATCATTATGTAGGAAATATCTTTAAATTTCTAATGAATATTTATAGTCTAATTTATCTTATGTATAACCCTATATTAAAAATGATTTAGTTATTAAACTTTGATTTTAACTATTTTAACCCTTCTTTAAATAAATTAATAATAAATGTCCTAATCTAATCCAAGTGGGCCTAAATGGTCATATTTTATTCCTAATGTGGTTTTTGGTCGAATTACACTTATCCAATAGAATTAGGACATGTGTTAGGGTAATAATAATATCATTTTTACCCTTAATTACCCTATTTACTTTTAACCGTGGTAAAAAAAATAAAAAATTACTATTCACCAAAAATTATTTTCATCTCATTGAACCACATTTTACTTACTGACATCAACTGTGTCTCTCGGATTTTTGAAATTCCACTCACAGAAGTGGTAAAATTAAGTTTTATGAAAAATTCATTTTTTTAACTACCACTTAGTGGTTTCACTATTCATCAAAAAATGAAGGTTTCCATGAAAATATCAAAAATTAGGCCTAAGCTATATTTGATATTATGAATTCAAAAATGATGTCTATTTTACCAAATTCAAAACATATCAGTTGCATTAATTAATTTAAAAATTAATTCCCGTCATCAAAACAAATAGCGTGTTCTTAAGAGATAATAACTATCAAAAGATTGACAGTTATTTATGTCTCGTTTAAATGTGAAATTACATCTAATAACCAACATTGTATTAAATTGTAAAAATATATTCTAAATATAATTTAAAACCACCCAAATTAATAATTTATCAATCTTAATTATTTCTATTAAAAAGGTTGTTTTTAATTAAAATTTAGTAATTTTCACTATTCATCATGAAATGAAAGTTATCCGAAAAGTACCAAAATTTCACCCTAAGCTAATTTCGATATTCTGAATCCAAAAATGAAGTCTATTTTTAAAAATAAAATTTACAAAATTTCAAAAAGTTGTTATTACTATTCATAACGACTAGTTTTAGTAATATTTTAATATCATATCGTTGTTTAGTGAAACTCGGTATTGCGTACTACACACGCTATCGAGGAAGGTCGCGATTGCATGTAATGAAAGGCAAGTCAAGGATGCGTGTTGTGCAAGCTCCTTTTGGTGTAGCGTACAACACAAGACATTAATGAAATTAAAAAGAATATTTTTCATAAAATCTCAGGGTGTTACATTCTACCCCCCTTAAAATGAATTTCGCCCTTGAAATTCATCGGGGTTATAAATGGTTTACTATTTGAAAGTTTCTTTAATAGAAACCCACATCGTAAAAAGGAATACCAAAACCAATCTTTAAAAACAAAAGTATGAAACATAACGGTTACCCAAATAAACTAATCATTGGGTTTCCACATAGGTGAAAATATGGATATGGAAGAGAAATCTAACCATCATGTTCTGATGGAGAGTGGTAGAGAACATGGCTATGGAAAAGCCAGAAATCACAAAGCCATAAATTTGTGACAATCTAAGGTACCATCTGATTCATCAGATATAAGAGCACTAGGACAACATTTTTGGTTTTCAAGATCATTTCCCTAAAGTTGATGAAATTGGAATTAGAAGAAATACTTTCGTTATTTTGGTATAGTCTCACCGTTGGTAGTTCTTTGGAAAATTTCCACTTCATCTCTTAAAGAAATGAAGTTGAATTTGTCATTCGTGATGTGTTAGCAGATCATGTGATAGAATGATGGGTCATTCCATCTGTCTCAAACAAAAGGTTAGAAAAGTTATCAAAAAATACATAAGTCCATCTATGGTGAGATTAATCATATATGGTTCCTAAAATGGACTTATACTTCATATATCATACTGCTTAAAATAATAAAACTAGTTTCTACTAAATAGGGACTTCCTGTAGGCCAGTGGTAGTAGATAAAGGCCAGTCGCACTTCGGTTGTGGGTTCGATTCCCACAGCCTTGTCCGACGCGATGGGTTGTCTCCCATCATGCAGTTTGTCCTTTTTCTAAAACTACATTACTATAACATCCCATAAATAATATCGAAAAAAAACTTTTATCCTTATACAATACTAACTTGTGTCCAACATAATCCATTCCAATCTTTAGGCTTATTCAAAATAATGCTATCTAATCTCATATTATAGTGAAAATTGTTACCAAAGAGTTCATGCAACTAGCATGTTAATACCATTGTTGATCCCCATATATCATAAGATATGTCTTGTTGGTCCCATTCCAAACATTCAAAGGCCTTAATCATGTATTCTCTTGAAAAAAAAATGAATACCCATTGAACCTTATTGAAAACATTAATGCTGTTAAAAGTTAACTCTTTCCACATACCAAAATCCTCAAAATTCTATATACTCAAACCATGATATCACTTAGTCCTTATATAAATCATGAACTCATGTATACTATCAAACATTTCATTTTTTCCTTATCCCTTCATTATGCATATATCATCTTTTTTCCAAAAATATCTCAATCACTTTCCATGGTTACCGGTACCATAAAATTATTGAAAACCACAATATACCAATACATAAATATTCCAATATTCCACGATACTATATAAAACATTATTTTGGAATCCCATTACATAAACACTTAATCATTCCACCACATCTTTGTCATATTCAACATCGCCAATAGTGATCGCATGTGACTTCACTTTGTCATTTGCCTTAAGTGGTTGCTCATGTCGATCATCACTAACCCTTGGATTAGGGAATTTATTAGCATAATGCCCCATTTCCTTGCACTTGAAGCATTGAAGTGTAGTAGGTTCATTCTGTGTGTCCCTTCCTTTGTTTGCATCATTAGACATCTTCTTCCCATCATTGCGGCATTCAAATGCCCAATGACCTTCCTTTCCACATTTGAAACATTTACTTGTCCCTTTAAGACAATCTCCACCATTCTTCTTTCCACACTTTTAGCATAAGGAAACATTCATCTTCTTTTCACCATTATTCTGAGATTTATCCTTGAACTCCATCTTTCATTTCTTGTCAAAACTATGAGATGGATAAGTAACACCAACTTCCATTTCTACCTTGATTGCACAACGCACAATTTCTTCATAGATACTGAAGTCTCTTATAGCTAATGCCCTTCGAAGATTTGGTTTTAATCCACTGAAGAATCAATCAACTTTACTTTCAGGTTGGATGATAAATCCAGATGTATACCTTTCAAGCCTTGTAAAATTCGCTTCGTATATACCAATAGATTCATCATCCTTTTGCTTTAGTTCAAGAAACTGCTTCTCCATCTTTGTTTGAAGAATACGAGGGAAGTACTTATTGAAAAATAAGTTCTTGAACTCATCTCATTTCATGGACTCAATTTCATCTCTTGGCCTCGTATTCTTGATAAGATTCCACCATTGATTAGAAACACCTTCCAAATGATACACTGCTAAGATAAATTTATCATGTTCAGAACATTGATGAACTGAAAATATCTTTTTAGTAGTACTGATCCATTGTTCGGCAACAAGTGGATCAGAAGACCCACTGAAAGAAGGTGGATGTTGCCTCATGAAGGACTCAATAGAATATTGTTCCCTTCTCTTCTCATTTGGAAGTTCAGAATGATTCATAGCTTGTGTAAGTATAGCAATAATATTTTTCACTCCATCTCCCATAACATTTGTTTGTTCAGGAGGACAATCATTGCATTTTCCATTGCATTGATCAACACGGTTCTTTCGGGTTCCAGCCATCGTCTAAAACCCAAAAAGAATAGTGTGAAGGGCAAAAATCACGCTAGGGAAAACAACATAATAAAGGGGGAGTACCTTCAATATCTAACATCTTAGGTTACTGTAATTCTAGTACTATAACCTATACTTATACTTAACCTTAGGGACATCCCTAGACATACCTTATAAATATCTCTATAGATCTCACTAAAGTTCTCGCATCCTAGTTTCCAAAGGTTGACTAAACCTTTCCTCTGATACCAACTGTAGAGACCCGAAGCTTGACATACAAGGACATTACATTACTTTTGCGGAATACTTAGTACATAACAAAAACACACACACAAGGACCGTAATAGTTTAGTGTCTTTGTAAACTCGGAATATAATCTTCTAATCATGGTGAAAGATCTTCAACATCTCCCATAAAGATCATCCTTTATTTATACCTAAAACCTTTCTTTATATACTGGGGAAAAGAAAACATAAAAGGGTGAGCTCAAATGCTCAGTAAGGGTAAACAAAAGAAATATCAATCATATCATATTCATAAGTACATAACATTTTGGAAATCTTAACCTGCAAAAGAGATCATAATATGATAACATGGGATAAATCATAGTAGTGAAATGTAATCCCAATAATCATAACTTAAAACATTAAACTTTGTGGCATACACACATAATCATAGATAATCATTTCTAATTAGTCAAGAATCATTGCCAAGACTATCTTAGTGGACAAAGTCCATTTCTGAACCGAGTTCACTCCTCGTTTTAGTCCTGTTTCACTGAACCGGTTTAACCTGCCGTTCCAGCCATGTCTATCTCATGAGATATAAAATCTTTACCCAATTCATTAGAGGGAGATATAGGTCCCACCCATCTCATAATGATACCATTCTTATGTGTGACACAAAATCATAAACCATACATCATAGCATAACCCATGTAATAAGAATGGGAATCTTAAACATCGTGACATCATAAAACAATTCGTATAAGATAAAGGAATTCATAAAAATATTTCCATCACAACATAATCAAATCAATGTAATAATAGATATAGAAACAGAACCCTATATTTTCTTAGATGGAAAATAATTTTGATAAAACACTTGAACTCCATTCTTGAGGAAAATATCCTTTCTACTTCAAATTTTTTTTTCCTTTCTTAACATATCATACAATTTTAAACTAAAGGAAGTTGATTAAAAATAAACTTGAAAACTTGTAAAGTAATATTATTGTAAATAATTTTTTAAAAATCCATTCATGCCGTATAAGTTAAAAAAACATTCTTCGTACTTTTGTCGAAAAAGTCAAAAAGTACCTCGTACGAAAAACGACAAAAGATTCCTTTCATATCTTTTACTAAAAACTCACTGAAGGGTAAAATTGGATATAAACTATTGTATAAGGATATAAATATTACATATTGAGGAAACATGGATGTGGATGATAAATATACCCCAGTAAATACCAAAGTATAAACAATCTCGGATAAAAATGAAATTGTGATATTTTCCCTTACCTTAGGTCTGATTTGCTTCATAAGTGTCCGAACCTCCTGTATAATGATTTAAATAATGTCATAGAATTATTCCAGAATCATACTCATTATTATGATATCATATATGGTTCGCTTATGACTTTATATTACCTGTTCTTTTGTAAATTCCATGTTAAAGAGCGTTTTGGGTAAAATCGTTTCATTTGTCGTCCGTGTTTTGACTTGTAATTATTCATATGATTACTTAGATCATGATTACATAATTCCAGAATATAAAACATGATTTATATATAATATATATATTCAGAATATACATATATATAATAGATCAGTAAATGGAAATAAATACACCGTTCATGGAGACGGTAGGCCGTACGTACGCATGAACGCTGTTTTCGTTTCCTTATTGAGTTGAATGGAATTAAGTGGATGACATACATATATATACACATAAATACAGTATCATTATTATGTCATAAATTTCATGATTACTTATTATATATACTTTATAATCATGAATGGTAAACGTGGAGAATGAATCTCATCACGTCGTGGAGACGGTAGTCCGTACGTGCGCACGAGTGATGATATCGTTCTCATGATTGTGGAATTGTATTTGAGTGTATGTATACTATTTCAGAATCAATATCACTTTAAAATAATCATATATAGTTATTATGTACACCATTATACCCATCCAAGTAAGGTGGTGATGGAAAATAGATTACACCACGGCGTGGAGACGGTATTCCGTACGTACGCACGCGCGGTGGTTTCGTTTTCCGTAGGATGGATAGATGGTAAAATAGGGTTGTTTCATACTTATAATAATATATCAGTATATTATGGATACTGATGTTATTACCTCGTAATGAAACAACTTAAGAAGAATAAATGGAAGAAGAAATAAAGTTGAAAGAATCGGTAATGGACATTACCTCTTCTTTGAAGCGCCTCTTTGAGTCCTCCTCTTAGGGCACTAAAATTGGTCTTTGAAGAAGACCAGAACCTCTAGGATGTTTATAGGGAAGTGTAGAAGAGAGTTTGGCAGGGTTTGGCCAAGCTTGAAGGCTCAAATTTGTGTGAGGAAGAGAGGGAGGAGGTGCCCTTTTATAAGGGAGGAGAGGGGCTCCTTTGGAAAAACTAAAAATATTATTTTATTATAAATCCAAATTCGGTTTTAAATAGCTCCAAATTGATATATTTAAAAGATAAGGTGGGTATGGGTCGAAATAATCTCATCCAATAGAATTTAGACAAGTTTAGGTTCCTATTTTAACCTTATCATTTAGATTTAACATTAAGTTAAATAATTTTACTTTTACCGTGTCTTCTTGTGTTCTTATACTATAAGGTTTATAAACTTAATATAAGCAGACAAAAGAACCCCAAGTTGTTTATTATTAATATATATATACTTATCTAAGTCATTTTGCCAAACCTTAGATTTTTATGAATAAAATAACAATTAATAATATAATATTATGTTTAAAAACTATTTTATGTCAATTTTGACACTATTTTGTAATTGATTTTTTTAAAAATCATAAAAGAATGATTAGTTCGACAAAAGTTAATTAAATCAAGAATAACATGTCATAGTAACCTAAAAAATTATTGGAATTAATAAAAAGTCTCAAATTACATTTATTTGGGTATTTATAACATCAATTATGTCAATATTTCATTAATAAGATAATTACTGCATCATCTTTGTGTCATAAATAAATTAACTTTTTTAATGTATAAAAATTACAAATAAAAAATCATTATGTAGGAAATCTTTTTAGCTTTCTAATTAATATTTATAGTCTAATTTATCGTATGTATAACCCTATATTAAAAATTATTTAGTTATTAAACTTTGATTTTAACTATTTTAACCCTTCTTTAAATAAATTAATAACAAATGTCCTAATCTAATCCAAGTGGGCCTAAATGGTCATATTTTATTCCTAAGGTTGTTTTTGGTCGAATTACACTTATCCAATAGAATTAGGACTTTTTTTAGGGTAATAATAATATCAGTTTTACCCTTAATTACCCTATTTACTTTTAACCGTGGTAAAAAAAAAGTAAAAATTTATTATTCACCATAAATTATTTTCATCTCATTGAACCAAATTTTACTTACTGACATCAACCATGTCTCTCGTATTTTTGAAATTCCACTCATAGAAGCGGTAAAATTAAGTTTTATGAAAAATTCGTTTTTTTTAACTACCACTTAGTGGTTTCCCTATTCATCAAAAAATGAAAGTTTCCAGAAAAATACCAAAAATTAGGCCTAAGATATATTTGATATTATGAATTAAAAAATGGTATCTATTTTACCAAATTCAAAACATATCAGTTTCATTAATTTATTTAAAAATTAATTCTCGTCGTCAAAACAAATAGCGTGTTCTTAAGAGATAATAACTATCAAAAGATTGACAGTTGTTTATGTCTGGTTTAAATGTGAAATTACATCCAATAACCAAAATTGTATTAAATTGTAAAAATATATTCTAAATATGCTTTAAAACCACTCAAATTAATAATTTATCACTATTAATTATTTCTATTAAAAAGGTTGTTTTTAATTAAAATTTAGTAATTTTCACTATTCATCTGAAAATGAATGTTATCCGAAAAGTACCAAAATTTCACCCTAAGCTAATTTTGATATTCTGAATCCAAAAATGAAGTCTATTTTGAAAAATATAATTTACAAAATTTCAAAAAATGGTTATTACTATTCATAACGGCTAGTTTTAATAATATTTTAATAGCATATCGTTGTTTAGTGAAACTCGGTATTGCGTACTACACACGCTATCGAGGAATGTCGCGATTGCGTGTAATGCAAGGCAATTAAAGGATGCGTGTTGTGCAAGCTCCTTTTGGTGTAGCGTACAACACAAGACATTAATGAAATTAAAAAGAATATTTTTCATAAAATCTCGGGGTGTTACAAGTCAACACAGTGCCACATGACCACAATGGTGGTATGAGAGATTAACATAAAATAATACAACCCAGTAACATCTCATTCAATGTTCTGAATATCTAATTTCCCGAGTATAGAAATTTTTTTACAACGTGAATATTTACCATGAATGTTTTTTAAATAGTAGGAACAATCACCATTTCACAACATTTTAATCAAGTGATAACATAAACTATTCAATAAGATATTATAAGGAAATTATACCCCATACACCAGCATAAAATAATACATAAGCCACTATTTTGTATACTTTTTTGTCAATACAATGAATGTTTTTAAGTCAATTGTACAATAATATATATTCCACCGAATTTATGTGTGTTAGTGCATTAATGGTATTTTAGTAGGTACACAATCAATCATTACTCTGTAAAATTCCTCTTGTATGAATAAATATGTTTATTTAACAATTCCTATTATATTAAGAAATGAATCATAAAAAATATTGTCAGAACTAATATTATTAGTTGATTAGAAATATTGTGATTAAAGCCTAAAAAGGCCCAGCCTAATTGAGAATTCCTAAAATGAGTTATTACATGTAATATAACAAGATAAAGAAACTTAAATTTTATATTTCATTAAATCTATGAAAATACATAATTTTCAAAATTAATGATTATGTGTGACACATAAGTGCATGAAAATTAATTCATAACAAAATTTATTCATAAACATTAGGTGGATTGATGAGATGGTCATGCAAATGGGGGAAAGATATCAGATTTGAAAATCACAAGTCAATGGAACCCTTAGACAAGCATTTTCAATATTAGAAATTAAGTCACTACTCTAGGTAGTCTAAACATCAAGAAAATAGGAAGAAAAAACACATATAACTATTTAATTTATATGGAGTTAGTTTTATTAAAAACTCACAAAATAAGGTTCCATTCTATAGGATAATTAATTTATTCATTTGGTGAACATATTGGGTAAAAAAATAAATATATATTTTTATGGTAGAAGTGATGAGTATCTAGTATGAAGAAGTTTCATCCCTAGGATGTCTGAGATATAGTAGAAAAAAAATAATGGAAAAATTTGACACTAAAGGAGTTAAAATCATATGAGAATATTGAGGTATGGTTGGGAGAGATTAACATAACCTGAATACAAGTGGCATGAAATTTATACCGATAAACCAATTATTACTAACATCTGAAATCGAAACAAATAAGTCAAAACAAAAATGATTAAAATTATACAATGAAATAAAGAAGTCAGAAACTATGAAATAAAATTAAATAGTTAAACCATATCCAGGATAAATCTAAAAAATTATAAGAAAAATAATCGAATCAAATAAATTGTAACCAGTGAAAATTAGAGAGGCTAGGGATCTGAAATCAAAGAAACCCTATTATATGGAATAATCTGAGGAATTCGGGGTGGCCATGTTGGAGGAGAAGAATCTTGGGGAGGTGGGTAGACACATTGGAGGAGGACCACAGAAGTGGTGTGGCCGTGTCAGATCTATATTGAGAGGTATTTATTTAGGTTGAAGGGGGAGGGTTACCGTGAACTGGGTGGGGGGAATCAAAGTTTTGTTTGTGAGGAGGTGGGGAGGTTGAGTCAATGGGGAGGTGGGGAGGTCGTGTTGGTTGGGAGGGGGTTGAGTGTGCCAGAGCTATGATGGATGGGAGGTGGGATGGGAGTACTAGTGCCATGATAATGGGGAGGTGGTATGGCTACCTATGAGGGGAGGAGGATCAGGAGGAGTGGGATGAGTGGGAGGGTAATAATTGGGGTGGGAGGGGGAGGGGTTATCATTGGGGTGGGAGGGGGAGGAATCGAGAGGGAGGGATGGGGAGGAGTAAGCGCGGGGGGAAGAGGATACTGCCATAGGCATCTATCCACCCATGTCTTTAGAAAGGATATATAAATGGATTTTTTAAAACATGGATAAAATTTGTGGATATAGATCATATTTCATTTTGTGGCATGGTTTTTGACAATAATAATATTTGAACCCTTATAAAAAGTATATTTCACTTCATAAACAATATATGATCATTTATAATTAATAAATATTATTTAACAATAAATTTTTTATTAAAATACTATTTATTCCTAAATTACATTAATTCATCAAAAATAAATCCCCTAACTGACATTGAATTTTACCTGAAAATACAATTTATGTTTATTTGAATGAAAATAAAAAAATTATAAAGTAATAAAAAAATTAAAATTAATTCCTTATTATAAACAATATAAATATTATTATTATTATGTTCTTGATACATATCCATTTATTATATAGTCATACTCCATATCAGTAAGGTTCTCGATGATGAGACTTTCAAGGGGCCATTCAGCGAACAAGGTCTGGGTCATGAATTCGATGAGCTTGACCTTCTCCCATAAACAAGTTTTATCATGCATAAGTTGTTGGATATCTTCATTAGATATGGTCAATAAAAAATCCTATATATTCAATATCCCTATAAAGCTTTGATAAATGGGCCTCATAGGGCATCCTTCTATTGGCTAATGCCATCACTTCCGTTTTCTGAGTGAATTGAATTTTTTAAAATCTGTATATTTATATTTATCATGTTATCACTATTAAATTTCTATATTAAAAATGAAAAATATTCTTAACTCTCTTTTAAATCCAACATGATAAAACCAAGTAAGTGCATTTATTTTCTATAACCATGTCACATAATAATATATTTAATTAAATCAAAAATGGAAACATCATTTATAACTATTAATTCATTACAATCTTCCCTCCTTAAAAAATTTTACCCTCTAAATTTCTATTTCCCACATTATCATAGATGAGGGTAACTCTATTTCATCAGCTCCTCCATTAACTTGTATAGAATTAGGGGTTCATTTACAATACATGGAGTTGATTCATTCTCGTGTAAATATATGTTGTCTCTATATAGGGAAATACAATTCATGCCCATAAATGCATCAATTTCCACCAAAGAGAGTATGACAAAGAATCCTAGCCATTTAATAAAAAAAATTGAGATAGGGGAGGAGTTTTATACTTTTTATATAATAATTTCCCCATTTTAGGCCTCCAATGATAACTCTATTTCCATGCTTTGTGATGGTGTTTTAATTGTTTTGATAAACTTTCGTGATATGAAGGAATTCATAAAACTAGAATAAAGAAGTATGTTCACTATTCTTGAATGAATAACTAGTGTACCTTCCACCTACTTGTTATTGGGATACACTTTGGATTTTGTGATGGAAAAATATCTCCCTTTATTCCTTAGAGGTTTTTGGTTGTCACCACAAACAATTGTATTATTGCATTATTTTGAAATATTCCCTTATTCCTTGTAGTTGTCGCAATGCTCAATATGCGGAGGGTTGGATAGAAAATTCCTTTCCTCCATCGTAGTATTAGGTTTTTCCAACTATAAAGAGATGGTTAGGTGCCCTTCCATCCCACTCCTAAAGACTTTCCTTATCCCCTTTAGGTAATTTCTAGGGTGATTCATTTGAAACCTTCAGAAAGTGGGATTTTGAAATTACTTTTCGCCAATATATATCTCTATCGAACCACCATAATTAATCACAACTTTCTGCTTATTATCCCCATGATACCCCTGAGATTCGTCAATCTCCTTTTCAATATTCAGGGAACGTATGATAGTTTCCTCATAGAAATCAAAGTCATGGATCTCCAGGGATTTCCATAGGCTAGTCTTTATCCAACCAATGAATTGGAAAACCTTGTCCTCAGGGGTAATGACAAAAATAGAGGCATATCAAGCATGAATTTTGATGTTTTCCATGTATTTCATGATAGATTCATCATCTTTCTACATGAGGGAATGGAATCCCCTTTCCATTTTATAGTAGTGGGTGTGGGTAAAATATTTGTTGAAAATCTTTTTGCATAAATACTTCCACACCATCACCTCAATATATTCCTCAGGATTCATATGTTTGATCAATATCCACCAATGATCAGCTTCACCCTCTATATGAAAAATATCCATAAGAACATTATCTGGTTCAGAGCACTAAAGGATGGTGAAGATATTATCAATGGAGTTGATCAATTGTTCAGTGATTAAGGGATCAGATGATTTGTTGAAATTTGGAGTCCATTATAGCATGAAGCACTCGATTAAAACTTGTTCTCCTTGTAATGTATTTTTATGATTTTTTTGACATACATTTCTACTCAGTACCTAAGTCTGCTGAGAGAGTATCATCATGAAGATCATGACTCATGATCCCATCAGGGTTGGAATCTCATTGGGTCTGTCATTACATTTCCCTTCACAGTGATTATTTACCTGAATCCTCCTATTTCCAGTCATTATCCAGAATAAAGGAAAATCATGGAAGAGTATTTTTAAACCTTTAAATATATAAATTATAATCCAATGAAATTAAAGGGATAACATATAAATTTCATGTATTTCCTTAACATAGAAATTAATATGTCTCAATCTATGTTATCTACGATCTATTTTGTAGAATATATTCTAATTGTAATTTTCATGTTCATTTAATAATGGTTTGTACAATGCTTATGAATTTACCAAATCATATCCCATAGGAGTGTCAAAATAGGTTCACAGTAAGTCCCATTGTCATGAACTATGTTACCCCAAGTAAGGCCCAATACAACTTTTGGGAGTTATTTCCCCTAGATATATCTTATATAGAACTACGTCCACTTATAATATCTATATAAGGATATGTTTTATTTATAAACCACTTACTCTATAATCACCAATATATTGGGGATGTATTCATTTATTTAGTCTTATCTCAACATAATTTTCTTGAGACTTTTAGTCCTATTCCCCAAAATAAGTAAAATTTTCCATTGATACCAACTATAACAACCATTCTATATATTACACATTAATTCATGATTCAATTACATAAAATTAAACTTAATACAATGCGAAATATCAAGAATTATAGTTTCATTTGTAATTATGCACATTTAATTATAACATTAAACATGAATTAAAATATCTTTGTTGTAAACTTCTTCAACATGCTTGAGCTTAAAATTACATTGGATATCTTGGGGAAATGAAAAATAAATGGGTGATACATAAATCTCAATAAGGTAATAAACATGGAATAACATGAAGATAATAAGACATGTCATACATGGAATATCAATTTCCATAAAGGAATATGAATAATAAATCATGATATATAATTATAGTATTAATATGGGAAATGTGGAAACAACATAAAACACTTCATCATAAATATAGGTCAAGGATAAAAAGCATGAAATTATAGTGGTAAATTTTCCATTAAGGAATCAGGTACATCCCTATCCCAATATAAAATATCATTATACTAAAAATTACCCAATGCATTGGAGCACTATATAATTTTTTGCGCACGCATCGCTTTCATTTTATTATAATGCTTAAGTGTACCACATACATCATAAAACATGGATTCATTAATCATCATAATTTATTCTGCAATCATGGAGTGTATAATAAATACATGTAATTCCCAAATTAAAAGGTATATGTGCATAATAGTGAACTTTGTTGATATTAAATGAGTATATTATTCCCGACACAATTAGTTTGGTATGGAAAATAACAGTAAAAATTTCAGCAGCATAAAAGTGTCACTTGAAAATTCATAAAATGGTTTCATGAGAGATAAATGGGTCTCTAATCTTTTGGACATGAAGTGTATAGTAATAGGGAAATGCAATAATATGACCAAAAATATATAATTATAAAAATAAGTCATATAATAATAAATAATAATGAAAAAGAAAAGGAAATGATGCTTATGAAATTTTGGCTTGGTAACAAGTGTACAGGGGAGGGATTAATGGAAGATAAAGGGGTATATTATCATTTATACATAATAAGGTAAATATGAGGAGGATTGAAAATATAAATCAGCATTATTAATTTAAAATAAAATGTCTTAACAAGATAAATAAACTTGGATAAATATGAGAAATGAAAGAACCCTTACTTTAGTGTGTAACTCCAAAAGCTAGAAAAAGGATTCTTGGGAGATTGGGATTCCATGGGCGGCTCATAGAAATGAGAGGAAAGATTAAGGACGTTCTACAAGGGTTTTTAGTGAATATAAGTGGGATCTTGTATGGGTTTATATTGGAAATTATAGGGAAATTCTTTAATATTTTACATACAAACGTTTTAGACTCTATATAATAAAATAACTGAAACCACAAACATTCCCAAGGTTATTGATCATGGTTTTTTACAATGTATGGAGGATTTAAATTTTTAATTATTAAAATGTCCTATCATATGAAAATATCTCCCTTGCTTATGTGGAGGTACGTTTCTCTTTTAAAGAGATGAATTTAAATTCATAAAATAGATTATATCTTTTCAAGGATTCATAAAGTCGATATAACATTAATCAAAGAAAAATAATATCACATTATTTTAGAGGGAAACATATAATTTTTCACGTATGATAAATATAATCTTTATTATATAATTTTTTGGTCATTACGATGACACAAATCACACCGTATATTTCTACGTTACATAATTTTTACCCAGAAATTTGACTATCACAGTAAATGATGAAACATTAACCATTGGATAATTTCCACATTTTGATTCCAAAATTAATATTTATTTTACCAAAATATATTTGAAAATAGTTTAATTTTCACTTTTAAAATAAGATTCACCATTTATTAAAAAATGCAGGGTTTTTGATAATAATAGTTTTGGAACACTTGTAAAAAGTAAATTTCAATTCATAAAAATTATATGCCGATTTATAATTAATAACAAATATTTAATAATAAAATTTTATTAAAATAATATATTTTTTAAGAATCCAATAATACAACAAACTAAATCTATTAATTAAATTTTAATATTACCTGAATATATAATTTAAGTTTAATTAAATCAAAATAGAAATCAATTTTTATAGTAACAATAAAAAATGAAAATAAATAAATTACTATATAAAATATATATATTATTATTGTTATGGTATAGATTCATATCCATTTATTACACTGTAATATTCCCTATGAGTAAGGTGTGCAATAGTGACTCTTTCATGGGGTCATTTGGCAAACATGGTTTGGGTCGCGATCTCGATGAGCTTGAACTTATCACAAAAACAGTTTCACTCATGCTTAAGTTATTTAATCCTAGCTTGGGCTTGGTTAAGGTTAATGCCCGGATATGATATATCCATCGGAATCTCTGATAAACAGACATCATAGGTCCTGATTCTACTAGTTTAGGCCATCACTTCTTTTGTCCAAGTAAATTAGATTTGTTTAAGGTCCTATATTTATACTAATCATGTGATCAAAGTTAAACAACTATGTTAACAATGGTAAATATTTTTAATTTTATTTTAAATACAATAATATGTAACCAATCATGTGTATGTGTTTTATATAACCATATTACATAATAATGCATTTAATTAAATAAAAAATGGAAACAACATTTATAAATGTTTGTTCATTACATTTTCTTCACCCCATGTTCAATCTTTGTCAAGCCCCGTAGGATAAATTGATGCCATATTCATGTCAAATGTATTGAAAACTATATCATAGTGATGGATCTGTCAATATTTCCCATCTTATGTATCAATGACAAGATCTAATTTTATTTATCATTCCCATCAACTTTGTAATTATGGTCTTCCTCTGATAGAACTATGTGTATGATTCCTTAAGGATGAAATCAATTTTTAAAATGAATAGGTGTCAGAATACCATATGATGGATCAGTGGCATATCAAATCCAATGGACAAATGTCTACAAAGAATTTTTTACTTCATATTCTCAATAACTAGTGATTGATCCAATTGATTGGTTCATCTCATGAATATGACCATATGATGGATATTTGATCATTGTTTTTTAAAAATCTCTGACAACAGTGAGATCAACCACCCATCCTTCAAAAATATTCACACCGGAGATTCTTAAACTAATTATTATCACCTCTATATAATTTATTCATGTCATATTCATGATTTTAAAAAAAATTGATGATCAAAAAAGCATCGTTAGATTTAATTTGTAATGTTATTTCTTAGAAATTCCCCAAAAAAATATATTATGATAATGAATTCAAACTAAAAAAATTATGACAAATTTTCTTCCTAATACTAATTTTCAGTACCTTCTAACCTTACATCTAACTGTCATTTTGATGCAGTAGATCTGAAAACTCATGATTATTGGCTAGATATAATGTCTCATGCTAATGGATTGGATCTTATGGGGGTCTGATTGGAAATTTTTCAAAAAAATAATCATTTTTTTCGATATGCATCAACTTATATAAAAACTTGTTATTTATTTACCACATCCATAAAATCTACATACTGATCGATTAGAAATAAATAAAAAAATTAAAACGTGGTTTTAAAAATCTCCCCTCATTGGTTTTTTTTCAATACCCACTTCAAAACAATACACAGTTGAAATTGTTATACTACATGTATTCTCCCCTTTTTGAAAATAAAATTAAATGTGGTCACCCATGAATATAATTTTTCTAGAGAAAATATGTATCACATGATTTTCATAACAACATTCATTTTTTTAAACAAATCTATGTCTACATTGTTGAAACCAATGTAGAAAACTAGAGTACATTGTCATGGTGATCATTGATGTCCATGAAAAAATTCTCATTTAATACCATTTAATTTCAATTCCATAATTCACATATGATGGGAAATTTCAGTGATTTTTTAAGATAAATGTATCCCCATTCCATATCAGAAAATATATAATAATATTAAACTATTTTAACAAAAAATTAAAAAAAACTCATTTTTCGTAACAAAAATAATTTATTTTTCAATAAGAGTAAGAGAATGAGATTTAACTTCTTTATTTTCAACTCCATCAATTACCGAGATGTTAGTATACATATAAAACTATTTTGGTAATATTGATGAACCTCATCATTACTACTACTTCATTGATTTAGGAAACATAAATTTTATTGGTATGTATGGTATTATTAAATATTTCAATATTATATTCATGTGGAATATGTTTTTCACATTATCTACCAAGGAATACTCCTTATCTTATTCTGGAACAATAATTATGTATAAATAAAACTGAGTAACCTAAATATTAAAGCACTCATTATAAATATTAAAATATTACTTATATCTTCCACATATATTTTAGAGTCTTTCATTATAAAACTCTAAAATAATTTGACTTATTATCTATTTATGCCTTCATGAAAACCGAACCTTTTATTATATTCATGGATTTATTATTGTTTCTATTCAAACACTCATCCATTATCATTCATATTCATTGAATTATTTCAATTATCCATGAAATGGACTTTCCTTCCATAAAAGAAGAATATCCTCTTTATTGTATCATCCTTCTCAACATTCTTCATATATATGTTTTTTACACTATGATTTCAGTTACAACACAAGGTAGAATTACTACCCTTCATTCATTAACGTTTTAGAATTAGTTATTCATGTGAATATAAATTTTTCTCTGTATATATGAAACATCACTCATAATTTCATTGACCAAAATTATTAAAACATTCATAAAATCTCTCATGGATTTAAAATCTATTTAGACAAAATATATGTATTTTTTCCTATGCACTATGCCTTAAAATAGTAGTATTTTTCTTTACATTAATTATTTTCAATATAATGTTAGTATTATTTTTCATAAAAATAATGGAATGTTTTTTAAAAAATATATATTATGTATCCAAACATTTCACAACACCATCAATGACTATTAACCCTTCACTTTATTTTTAGCATAATTTTATCCCACAAGGACACCTTTATGATTTGAGTGAAATCATATTTCATTTGAAGAACCATTGGGGAAAAATCATCTAATATATATAACATACACCAATGATAGTGTGATAGGATTTTTACATTTCTATACACCCAAAAATTTATATAATTATATTTTTCATATATATTAAATGTAAAAAATTAGTAAAAAAATCATCTGGAGAATGGAAAATAGTTTTTTATGACTTTAGAGCTGGTTTAACTCCAATTTTTTTCATGTATCATTTCAGACTATAGTAATTATATTTATAAATAAGACTCTTATCAGAATTCGTAATTAAAACATGTTGGTTTTTTATATCTAGTGAAAACTCATTATTAGTTATATCAAATTTCTCATTATTAATTCCATCTCAAGACACATCAAGTTGATAATTTTATTCTCATCCTAAACTAATATAAAACATCACCATAATTTTTTTGTAGCCTTATCAATATGGTCTTCATGAATTGTACTGATTTCTTGTGGGTCAATGTCAAGATCCTTTAGTTTTTTGTCATAATATCTAACTGTGAAATTTTGAATTTAATGATAACATTAAAATTTTCTTCCAGTGTATGGATATTCTCTGCACTAATTTTTCTTATCATGGGTTCCATGTTACCAATTCTTTGAAAATATTATTCTTCCAAGGATAATATTTGATTATATAATAATTATTAATAATAATTAGTTTTTACATGTTTTATGAAAATATTTTATTTTAAAAAAAATTCATTCTGATTATTCATTTAATTTAGTGAATTAAAAATATAATGTTGTTTTGTCACCCTATAGACCCTTAAAGGAGAAAATTTTATAAATTTTCTATAAAATTACAAAAAATCACATAGTTATTTTATATGTTCATAAATATCACATCCTAAACATGATTATTTAATGAAAAAATTATCAATAGATAATAGAGCCATATTGGCACTAAAATACCTTCAAATTATGATGTATAATATTTTTACCTACTCACAATAGTGAACTTATGATACATAAACCTATAAAACAAGAACTACACCCAAGTGGGGATTACACAAAAACTCATGTGTGACTCAAAGTATTCCAAATTCATATATTTTCTATGAGGTACTAAGATGGTAATGGGGATATAGTGACCTCCAATGTAATGTTGTTTGGTCC
Organism: Viscum album; assembly: GCA_963277665.1. Taxonomy (NCBI): domain Eukaryota; kingdom Viridiplantae; phylum Streptophyta; class Magnoliopsida; order Santalales; family Viscaceae; genus Viscum; species Viscum album. The sequence goes on along the minus strand of OY728140.1, from coordinate 2,003,631,035 downwards.
TGCTAAAATCTACCAAATTTTTTTCATTACCCATAAAAATAATGGTTATGAAAAAATACTTTTTTATATGATACAAGGAGCCAATAGGTCCTCATAAGTCCAAAATATAAAGGTGTAAAACTATCTAAGTGATTAATAAAAATTGATAGGGAATAAGATTAAAATATGGTATCATCATAAAGATAAAACAATAGAAAATTTACTTTCAACATATGAAGAATAATATCTAAAAATAAATTACACCAATCTATGACCAATCACATATAATTAGAGATACTAAATATTCACCCACCACATCATAGTAGACCATAGTACTTTTCAATAACTAAGAGGAAAAGGTATAGTAGAAGAAAAAATTATGGTATACCCAAATACATATCAACCCATTCAATGAATATGTGTAGTGGTTGATTCCAATGACATAGTAAGAATTTCCAATCCATCAACAAACCAAAATGATGTCCAGATCAATTAAATGAAAATTAAATATATATATATATATATATATATATATATATATTATTTTCTATTAATTATCATGAATCTAGAAACCTATAAAAATAATATAAAATGAACACATAAATATACATTTTTGGTTATAAGAATATAAACGGGGAACCACAACACCTGGAAATACATGATTTAGCTAATACCAGTAAGGAAGACATATTGTTCCATAAATACCAACCCTTTACCAATGATTCAAGGTTGGGTGTAATATCATATCTAGACCTCAACCTTTTCATTTCGATATATTCTATAATTAGTAAAAAATCATCCACCACTGAATGAAAGCTCATAATCACTACCTCACCAGTATTCCTCAAGGGAAGTGAAACATAAATTTGATGTCATATCAATTATTCCATATCGTTCCCTTCTCACTTATGAGATTCTAAACAAATAATACCATGGTTATCCCTATTATCTAAAAAGATACCGAAAATATAGTACCACATTCATCATTTATCATATAGAAGATGACAAATAAGTAACACCTAGGACATCGATGCATTATTAATAGATGTTGAATAAATAATAACCTATCTATCCCTAATCACTAAGAAGATTCATAAAAATACATCCCTATTGATCTATGCTAGATAAGATGATAAAAATTATATATTACCATGTAAATACATTCTCAATTAGAAGATGAAACATAGATAATACTATGATAATCCTTTATAAATTACGATATATTCATCTATTTGTTTTAGGGTCATCATTTTTCACTAAACAGATAACAAAAAAATGGTATCCTGTCAATCCTCTTTTAGATATGGTAACATAATAAGCCATTGTTTATTCCATAATCCTTAATGGATATTATTTATCAACATCTGAATAATTTTTCTCCAAATTCATATAATAATAAATAGGGTATGTAGCCCATCCCATAAACTCCCTAACCCTTCAATGGGGTGACAGTGACTCAGGACATATCCCCATATATCAAAGAAACCTTGAATCCCAACAAACCTCATGAGGTAATCATCCAATACCATAATATGTCACACATGTTATCACATACTACATGTATTTTTTATTCCGGCATTATTAAAATGGTGTCTATTGGGTTATCCAAAAACTACACATTGAAAATTTGTATTCCCAAGCCTCAAATGATCCAAACTATCTCACTATAGTCCCAATATAAATGTTACTATCCTCTAAGGGGTCATTTGTATCAATCCATACTATAAGTACACAACCTTATTACATCACATAATCTTGAATTTAGTCAGGAAACCAATTCCATTCGCATTGAGGATCTTTCCATGTTTAGAACATTAGTGAATTGGACATAATATAGCCATAACATTAAATATTAATATATAGTGGATACCATAAAAACTGTATTCATTTCTTCCAAAATATAAATTTTTTCAAATAAAACAGGATTTCTTTGACAATTCTTCAAAAAAATTACATGGATCAATTATTTGTTTTGAACATCCTTATAACCTGTGAAAATCATTTAAAAACGTGGGATGAGAACAAAAATCTCATTAAGGGATATAAAAATAAAGAAAGAACACATTAGTCCATGAATACTTATAACATATGATATAATTTTCAAAAGACACACTTGTCAACCATATATACTAACTTTGTGAAAATTAAGATTTTCATAAGATTCCCACAGTAAATAAAAACATAAATAGAACCATAAAGGTATATTTTGTCATTAATTACATAATCTTGTAACCCAATTGGTTACCTTATAATTTTTATCCCTCATAGCTACCTTAAAATTTGTCTAACCACCGCAGTAACACATAGAGTAACCCTATAGACAACCTATAACTTATATATAACCAATTCATTGGAGGGATATATAGGTCCCAAAATTCATCATAAAAAATTCCCAATAATCATAACCTAATCATAAAACATTACTAATTTCATAAAAACATTGCTTTTGAATTTATCAAAACAAAATTTTCAAAAGAAATTTTTAAAAGGGAAGACCCTTATAAATATTATATAATTCAATTGAGACTTAATAGAGTCTATGGAATATTTATATACCCTATAATTACACATTATTTAAAAAACCAATCACAGAAACAATTTTACTACCACATAAATAATGATGTATAATGTTAATCCAAAGAATAGAAATCAGGTTATGAAATCCCTTACCTCAGGTTTTTTCTACTTCAAAATTTTTTAAACATTTTGTATAATGGTTAAAAGAGTGTTGTTAATATCTTATAGAAAACTATTCATCTTTATAATACCTTATATTATCATTTCATCACATCATTTCACCCTATAATTTTTATTATTTTGTTCCTTGCATTGTTTTGGGTGCGTTCATTACTGGATTTCCATGATCGGTTCATCATGGATATTCTTTTCGATTGGAAGTGAAACTCCATAATTGGAATGGAATGGTATTTAAATATTTACAAAACCATAAATTATACCATTTATGATTTTTAATTCTAATATGGGGATGATTCATAAGTTAAAAAATTATTGATATTTGTTTAGGTGATTTTGGAGATTCTTCGATCGTAAAGAACTCATTTTGTTTTATAAATTAATAACAAGTATAAAAAATGATTCTGAAACCTTATATATAATATAATACATAAATTATAATCTATATTAACCATAAAAATGTTTTCACGACCATTCTTGAAGGATTTAAAAGAAATTGGAATGACATCGTCTAGGATTTCGGTAAATCGACACATCACGGTCCATGTTCTAATTTCATGAATAAGTGGGAGAGGAGAAGAAATATAATGGTGAATCATCCATGAAAAAGGTAAAATCCAGAATATATAAAATACTATATCATTAATACCTCTTGGATTTTGGGATGTGAGGATATAATAATAATAGAAAATAAAATGAAAAGAAAATAAAGAAAACAAAAGAGGATGTTTACCTCTTGATCTCTTCTCATTTAGATTCCTCTTAAGACCATTGGTTTGGGTCTTCTTGTGAGACCAAAACCTCTAGGAAGTGTAGAAGAGCCTTGGTATGTGTATGAGGAAAAACATAGGTAAGGATCATGGCTTGAGTCGTGTGGGAGGAAGAGGGGAATGAGTGTGGTATTTATGGTGGAGGAGAGGTCGTATTTTACATTATTTTAACCAATATTATAATATTGTTTCAAAACACTATGAATAGTCTTATTTCATGTGTCCCCAAATAGAAATAATGGAACGTGAGTTTGAAATAGGGGGATTAATTCGCTTATGATGTCATAAATATTGTATTGAACTAGTAATTTGAAAATACGGTATTTTACCATATTTCACTATTCATAAAAAATTAATGAATTTCAGAAAAATCCCAAAAATGTTACCCTCACCATTTTTCAATATGTATAATTAAAAAATAATATCCATTTTATGAAAATAAGTTTCTAAATATTATTAATTTTATTTTTAAATAAAATAATAATTTTATTCAAAAATAACTAATTTAAATCTATAACTCATTTTTTAACACCTTGAAAAATTAGTCAACATATTTTTATCCAATATCATTAAGAAAATAAAATAATAATATTATTTACTATTCATAATCTTTATATTACTATTCATAGGGGTATGTTACTATTCAAAAAAAATCTAGTTGGTTCAATCGGACTCCAAATAACTTATTGATCATAATTATAGATGACCATTTTTTCGAAATTCAAAACATAGAATATGAAAAATTATATTTAAATGCTAGTTATAAAAATCTCACTAAATAAAGTTTCATGATTTTAAATTTATTTTTAAAACCATGGGGTGTTACATTATCCCTGTCTTCTAGAAATTGTTTCCTCACTATTTTATTTACTTATTAAACAAGTTAGGGTACCTTTCCAGCATAGAATATTCAGACTCATATGTTTCTTCTCAAACCATGTGGTTTATCCAAAAAATCATTACCTAGTGGATTACCTTATTTCAAAAAACATGTTCACTTCAATCAATAATTTCAACTTGTTTCTCTTTATAAGAATACTTGTCTTTCATCTGAACTGCTTCTGGGCTCAAAACATGTGTTGAATCTTACACACACTTTATCAACATCAAAACATGAAAAACAATGTGTACCGAAGAAAAATTCATTGGAAAATATACTCAGTAGGCAACTAGTCAAACATTATCCAAAATTTCGTAAGGCCTAATAAACCATGGTCTTATATTTTCAATTTACCATGGACTTACAATGTTGAGATTCGAAGAAAAACATGATCACCTGCCTAAAAAAAGTCTTTCCTCCTATGATCTGCATTACTTTTCTATATACTCTATGTTTTCCTCGTGTTTTGTTGGATCATATTCACATTCTCATCCAATTCCTCTACTAATTCTGGTCCCATCAACATTATTTCCCCAACTTCATCAGGAAAAGATGGAGTTCGACACCGCTTCTCATACAATGCCTAAAAATGTTTCATCGGTATAATAGAGTGAAAATTGTTATTATAAGAAAAAATAACTAAAGAAATATGTTGATCCCAACTTCCCTTGTAGTCTATAGAACATGATCGAAGCATATCTAGAATTTTGGAATCGTTCGTTCTGACTACCCATTTCATTGCGGATGAAAATTTATACTAAAATTTAATTTTATACCCAATGTCTTCTGAAGGACCTTCGAAAAATTATATGTGAACCTGGGATCCTGATCAGATACAATTGAAAGTGAAAATCCATGTAACTTAACAATATTTTTTAGGTACAATTGAGAAATAGGATCCAAAGACATTGTATATCTAATAGAAAGAAAATGTTTAGATTTAGTCAGTCGATCAACAACAACCCAAAACACATTTTTACCTAGAGGCGTCTTTGGTAGTCACACTATGATGTCCATGGATATTTTCTCCCATTTACACTCTATAACTAGCAGTGGCTGAAGCATCCCATTCAGTAACTGCCGCTCTACTTTAACCTATTGACATGTCAAAATTTCATTATAAAATCTACAATATCTCTTTTCATTCTATCCCACCAATAATTATCCCAAAGGTCTCTATACATCTTAGTATTCCCAGGATGAACTGAAAATGGAGAACTATGATCTTCAAACAAAAAATCTTTCTTCAACTTGGAATCAGAAGGCACACACAACCTTTTTATAAATCTTAAAACACAATCTTTATCAAGGTTAAATTTTGAAAACATACCCATTTTAACCAATTCTACCTTTTTTTGTAGCTTACACCCTTCCTTCTGTGCTTCCTTAATTCTGTCTGATAATGATGAATACACTGAAACCTAAAACAAAATAGTGGTATTTTCTTCACCAATAACTTATATTCCAAAATTCATCAAATCATTAATCAATGGAACATGTTACAAATGTAACATGGTTAATGATGAGTGATATTTTCAACTCATGGAATATTCCACTTTGTTTGATTTTCCTAGATATTAATTGATTATGAAATCATAATAATTTATCAGTTCAAGCCATTTTATCTTCCTCATGTTTAATTCCATCTGATTGAATATATACTTTATAATTTTTTGCTCAGTATATATTTTTCATTTGGATCCGTATAAATAACTCCTCCAAACATTCAAAGGAAAAACCACATCTTCTAATTACAAATAATGTGTGGGATAATTTGACTCATGATGTTTTAGTTTTCTTGAAAAATATGCAATTACCTTATCATTATTCATCAAAATACAACCATTTCTCTTCAATGAAGCATCATTTTAGATGAAAAAAATACACATTTCGGGAAGTCAAGGACAAAACTGAAGCATTCACCAATCTCATCTTTAGTTACTGAAAAAAATTCACATTCTTATGTCCTAATAAATTTTACCCATTTTCATGTTCACATAGTTATCATGCTATATAACTGTGCAATGTTCTTGAAAAACCGTCAGTAATAACCTGCTAATCCAATAATGCTATGAATATATGTAACATTTGTGGGTCATATACATTCATCAACCACTTTTGTTTTTGGCAGGATCAACTGGTATTATATCAATATATAAAATTTTTCCAAGAAAATAAATCTATTGTAACCAAAAATCACACTTTATTAATTTTCCATAAATATTCTTTTCCTTTACTATCTAAAACACAGCCCTTATATGTTTTTCATGCTCCTCTTTACTCATAGAAAATAAAAAAATGTCAACAATAAACAAAACTAAAAACTTATCCAAGAACTCATGAAATATTCTATTTATAATATTCATGAATAAAAAAGGTGAATTAGTTAACCCAAAAATCATAACAAAAAAATTAAAAATGCCTACATCTATTAAGAAAATTTGTTTTCAGGATGTCATCCTTTTTCACCTTCAGATGATGGTATCCGGATCTAAAATAAATCCTATAAAAATAATTAGCTCCATGTAGGTGATAAAAAAAGACAACGATATGAGGAAAATGATACTTATTTTCAACATTGATGTTATTCAAAGATCTATAATCAATGAAATGTTTTATGGAACCATCTTTGTTTTGAATGAAAAAAACTGAAGCACACCATGGTGAAGTGATAGGATGAATGAAGCCTTTATCAAGCTAATATTGCAACTGTTTTTTCCATTCAATATATTTCATTTGATAAATTCTATATGAAGGTCTTGAAATTTTATTATCATCATAAACTAAGTTAATTTTGAATTTGACTTCCCAGTCAGGTATGAAACTGTGTAACTCAACAAGAAAAACATCATGGTATTCATTTACCACTACCACATCATTAATTTGAATAGTTCCCTTATTTTCAAAAATATGAGAAAGATAAATTTCATTTCTATCTTTAAACAGTTTCTATGATTCATGATATGTTATCAATTGTATGGGTACATTAATGAATACAAACTGAAGCTATTTCTAAAAACAACTTCTTTATCTCTGCAGTTAAACTTATAATGATAAACAGGAATTCAATCCATTCCCAAAATGACATCAAACTCTACTAAGGGAAAATCAACAAGGTTTTTAGGTATATTCCTTCCACATAAGACAATATAAATATTATTATAATTCCTCTTTTCCAAAATATTTTCCTCTAATGTTTTAAGAAAATGATCTGGTCTCAATTTTTGAGGTGATATTTCTAATTTACCTGACAATTTCTCAGAAATTAAGGAACGTGTAGACCCTGTATACAAAAAATATTAGAAAATTCTAAGTAAACATACAAGGTACTTGATATAACATAATTGGATGTCCCGGAATCTTCTGATGTAGTCATAAAGGATCTCACTACAACATTTTGATTATAGTCGGGCTTATTTGCATTATTCATATCTCTATTTGGGCAGGAAATTTCGTATTGACCAATATCACCACATTTAAAACACTTAATAGTTTGATTTCCATGATTAATATTAGGATAATTTTCATTAAAATATCAGGGAAAATTTCTAAACATACCACATTGAAAACAATTCCCAGTTTTGGTAAGGCATTCCCCAGGGTTCTTCTTGACACACTTTTCCCAAACAGGAAACTAGATTTTCTTACCATAATATTTATTTGGTTTATTCTTACATATCACTTTCCATCTGGACCACTTTTTCTCCTATTTTTGAAAATTAATTTGATTATCAGCAAACTCTAACTCAACCCTCTCGGCACATTGGACTAGATTCTCATATCTTTTGAATTCATCAGTGGCCAACACCCTTCAATACCACAGCTTCAATCTAGAGTAAAAGTCGTTTATTTTTTCTATCAAGATCCATGATAAGATTTTTAGCATACCTCACCATTCAGGTGATGTTCTCTTCGTACTCATCCACTGAATCTTCCTCATTTTCTTTCAATTCAAGGAATTTTATATCCATCCTAAGTAACACTACATTTGGAAAATATTTTTTAAGGAAAGGTCTTTTAAAATTGTCCCACTTTAAGGAATCAATATCCTCTTTGTCCCATATATTCCTTACCATTGACCACTACGGGTCAACTTCACCCGCATAATGATAAATGGAAAGATTTACCATTTTGTTATCTAAACATCTCATACCGTCTAATATCATTTCAAGGGATTTAATCCATCCTTCATATGCTACTAGGTCAGAAGATCCATTGAAAGTAGGAGGGTGTTGTCTCATAAAATGTTCAACTATTGTCATGTTTCATTGTGGTACATATGGTTGTTCTATTTAATGGTTTCCACCACCATTTATTACCTGAGTTAGATAATCCATTACTGTTACAAACTGCTCAGTTATAATCCCTACCATTTTGGGCTACTGATTCGGAAGCATATCGTTTGGTCGGTTCCTCTCCTCTTCAGCTTCCTTGTTTATTTTGGGGAAAAATAGTCCTAAAAAACATATCTTATTAGAAGAAACATGGTAATATTTAAATGTTGTAACATTACAAATTAATCATAGAGTAAAAATCATTTATCGCATTCTATTAACATCACCCTAACCCCTAATGTTGTCTAAACCATCCTATGATACAAATAGTAAGGGCCCGACCTTATTAAATTACATAATCATGATTTTAGTCATGAAATCACTTCCTTTCACATTTAGGATCTTTTAATGTTTATAGATTTATAGAATTAGACATTATACACTCATAATATTACATATTAGTATAGAGTGGATACAATTAAAATAGTATTAATTTCTGGAAAAATATAAAACTTTCAAATAAAACATGATTTCTTTGAAAATTATTTAAACATTTCACTTGGATTCCTTATTTCTATTACACATACTAATAACCTATGAAAACCATTTAAAATCTTGTTATTATCACAAAAATATCATTAAGTTATATAAAAATATGGAAAGAACATATTAGTCCATAAATACTTTTAACGTGTGAAATCATTTTCAAAAGACACACTTTTCACCCAAATATACTTACTTTGTGAAACATGAGACTTCCAAAATATTAAAAAAAATACATGAGAACATAAATAGAACCATAAAATTATCTTTGGTAATTACATACATAGTCTTTTAACCCTCACGACTACCTTTTAATATGTAACCCTTACGGCTACCATATTATTTGTGATACCATTGTAGTTACACTTGGAGTAACCATACAGCCGGCCTCCAAATTACACATGCCCAATGAATTTGATGGAGATATAGGACTTACCCTTAATAATAATTAATTATCAATAACCATAACATAATCATAAAACGTGAATAATTTCATAAAAACATTTCTTCTAAATTTTGAAAAACAGAATTTGAAAAAGATGATTTTAAAAGGAATGTCCCTTATAAATATCATATAATTTAAGTGAGATATAATTGAGGGGATTGAATATCTATATAAACTGTAAATACACATAATTCAATAAAAAAATCACAATAGAAAATTTATTACCAGATAAATAATGAAGTAGAAGGTCAACACAAAGAATGGAAATAGGGTTAATTGTTCTCTTACCTTGGGATTTTATTACATAAAACTTGTCTAAAAATAATTTATAATAGTTAAAATAATGTTATTAATATATTAAAGAAATAAATTATTATTTATATTACCTTATATTATCATTTAATTGCATTATATCACCCATTAATTGTTAGTATTTTGTTCCTTACATTGTTTTGGGTGTGTTTTTTACATGAGTTCCATGATCAGTTCATGATGGATATTCTTGTCAATTGGAAGTGAAACTCCAAAATTGTAAAGGAATGGTATTTAAATATTTATATAACCCTATATTTTACTATTTATTATTTTTAACTATTACATTAGGATGATTCATATGGTAAAACATTATTTATATTTGTTTAGTCATTTTGGTGATTCTTTGATCGTAAAGAACTCCTTTTGTTTTATAAATTAATAAAATGCGTAAAAAATGATTCTATAACCTTATATATTATATATTACATAAATTATAATAGGTTTCAACCATAAAAATGGTTTAATGAACAATATTGAAGGATTTAATATAAATGGAATCACATCGTCCACGATGTCGGTAAATCGACACATCACAAATGGTGTTCTAATTTCTTGAATATGTGGGAGAGGAGAAATAAGTACAATGGTGAATCTTCCATAAACATGATAACAACTAAAATATGCAAGATACTGGAAAATTCATTCCTATAGTATATGGAGATGTGAGGAAAGATGAATAATAGAAAAGAAAATGAAAATAAATGAATGAAAACAAAAGAGGATGTTTACCTCTGCATCTCTTCTCCTTGAGATTTTTCTTAAGGCCTTTGGTTTTGGCCTTATGACGAGAAAAAAATATCTAGGAAGTGGGGAAGAGTATTGGGAGGAGTATTTGTTAGAACATAGGTATCTCTTGGCTTGAGTGGTGTCAGAGGAATAGGGGAATGTGGGTGGTATTTATAGTGGAGGAGAGGAGGCATTTTACATTATTTTAATCATTATTATAATATTTTTTCTCAAGACTATGAATAGTATTAATTAATGTGACCCAAAATAGTAATAATGGAATTTTATTTCGATCCAAGTGGTCTTAAATTACTTATGATGTCATAAATATTGTATTTAACTGATAATTTGAATATACGGTATTTTACAGTTTTTCACTATTCATCAAAAATTGAGGAATTTCAGAAAAATCTCAAAAATTCACCAAAACTATTTTTCGAAGTGTATAATTGAAAAAAGAACTCCATTTTTTGAAAATAAGTTTCTAAATATTAATAATTTAATTTTTAAAATAAAATCATAATTTATTCAAAAATTACAATTTTAAATCTATATCATAATTTTTTAACTCCTTAAAAAATTAATCAACATATTGTTATCTTATATCATTAAGAAAATAAAATAATAATTTGATTTACTATTCATAAGGTTAATCTTACTATTAATATTACTATTCATAAGGGTATGTTACTTTTCACCAAAAATCATGTTGGTTCTATCAGACTCAAAATAATTTACTAATCAAAATTGTAGATGACAGTTTTTTGAAATTCCAAACATAGAAGCTGAAAAATTATGTTTAAAGTCTAGTTATAACTATATAACTAATAAAAAGTTTCATGAATTTACGTTAATTTTTAAAGCCTTGGGGTGTTACACATACTAACCCAACACCATGATAAAAAAACAATTGACAATAAACATAGTCATTCATCATCATAAAATATCTAAATCAGAGATCATGTCGATAAACCATTCTAGAAAAGGATATTTTAATCCGAATGTGAATGGGAATAAAACAATATTAACCATTTTACTTCATGATTTTATTAAAATTCTTTGAAAAATTATCCTAGAGAAACCATTTAGAAAAGAAAAATATACACCTTCCTTATCATTTTATCCCCTTGGCCAAAATTCTCTACAAAAAAATTAAATAGAAAACACGAGCCTTTTTTAAAATACCATTTCCATACCCATTATTATAGTCATTACAATTAATCTTAAATCTAATTTAAATAAACCATGTATCAAATATAATATTTTATAAAGTAAAACTCTTGATCTTTCAAATTGAACCCATACTACAGTAAATAACATATAGATTCACACCAACACTTATTTGACAAAGGTACGACCATAGAACCGTTTCGTAAGATATGAGGTTCTTGTAGAATATTAATCTAAATTTAAGTAGTCCATATAGATATGGAGAAATTATAAAAAGTATAAATATTATTAAATATTATTAAAATTTTGACACTTAAATATTAATTTGTCAAATGTGTAAGAGATATATAAAATTATTCAAAACCCATGTCAACCAATGATCTATAAGTCAATACCATGCTTGGTGTGACCTATGATGATTCTATATGAGTCTACATAAAATATAAACAACAAAATTTTATTAAAAAAATCAAAAACAAATATCCCATGTCGGGATAATTCTCTTAAAAATCAAGAGTAAGTGTAACATCATAGAAACCATCAGGAATAATGTGTGGTCCATTACCAATGAACACCTAAACAAAACAAATCAGATCACTAATATTTTCACCCAATTCAAGAATAAATTTAACTAAATTTCACAAACAAAAACATAAACAAAAGTATGGGGAAAATAAAAATAACCTAAATGAAAAATCATGTCATGAATAACACCTCTCATAAAATACTCTAGCATACAAACACCAAAGCCCCAAAACATTGGATGATTCCCTCTATTCCCTGATGGAATCATCTCCCCGAAAGGCTAAATGAGAAAAAAAATTAATTGGAAACATATGTGAGGGAAAATTGAGGATAATATAAGAGATAATACATTGATTCAATATGATAAAACTCAAATGAAAACATTAATCTATGGAAGTCCAGTGGCTGATGAATTGACAACCAATGTGGGATATCCCTCATCTTTTTATTCAACCACACTAGATGTAGGCTAAGGGTGTATGAAAATGGACCCCATACGTTATTAAAAATAGGATCAATTAAAAAAATCATATCACTTTGGTCATGTAGTGACCATCCTGGTCACCCCAAGATTCCTTAGTGTCAATAGCACATTGAAACGTGGCTTCAATCGTTCACAATGAGACCCCTTATATATTATAATCATACTATAGCCACTCTAGGTCCTTGGAATATTTTTCATAGATAGATGAATTTACACATATTAAGAAACCATTAAACCATGTAATCCTCTTCAAAAATATGATACCCCACCTTCACCTCATCCATAAATAACATGTATCATTGTGTTTCTCATTATTTATGTTGATATGACTTTCCAATAATAAAAGTAATCAAAAAACATTCAATATATATATTTGGGTTCTCTTCCCCCAAAATTCCCCCTAAAAATTATCTTCAATTGTTGAATACGCAAGAAAATTCACATCCCTTGCACCAAGATGAAAAATTCAAATTTCATCTAGTCTTCACCGACCCATAAAGATTCATTTCATTACAAACTCCTAACCATAATGATTCTCATCCTTATGAATTTAAAATAAATAAAAATTAAAACTAAAACCTAACCATCCACGGTTAAACTATTAACACACCATTATTCATCAATGAATTCCAAAAGAAATATCCTATTATGAAACACCATCTACCAAAGAAAACCATTCAACAAAAGTTAAAATACCTTCTCATAGATCTCCATACACCTCTATATATGATTTCAATTATATCTAAGGAATCATCAAACTCAGATATTTCTATTAATTATCAATTTTACTGAACATCACTTTTGGTCCTTATCTAGAAATTTTTCTAAAAAATACAGTAGAAATCACTTTTAAACACACCTCCCCATTTATAAAAAATGATTCCTTAATTTCAAGAGGCGTCACAATACCATCTTAACACACTCGCTAAATTTTAAGCCTAACACATTTTTTAAATAAATGGTTGGATCCTTGAACTATGAAATCCACTACTATACTCTACATATGTGTACTGATAGGTCTAAGAAGTGACTGAACCTTATATTCTAGTGAATACAAAACTCTAACCAAAATGGGGGTCATATTTTTATATCTTTTTTTATTGTATAATATATAAGGGGATCATTATCATCATATAACTATGAAAAATAATTAATTTCATAACACATTTTTGGCCCATCTCCTAGCATAATGGTTAGATACGATCAACCTATTCATACTCGAGTGCCATACCCAATCATTGATCAACCAATATAAATAAAACACTAAAATTCACCCATAAATAACATGATACCAAAGATAAAATATCTTGTTAACTTATTGTTTAATGGTTGTACTCAAAAAAACAATCCACTATCAAAAATTAATTATGTAAAATGGTTCCCCACATCACATGAATTTCCTTGAAAATGATAATAAACTGGTCTATACTAATGAACTATCAAACTTCTATCTGGACACTTAATCCCAACCAAAAAAATCAACATGTTAAACCAATTCACACATATCAGCCCAAATAAAAAATTTAAATCCCATTGAATTCATAATCCAACATCCCAAGTCATACACGATACATCCCGGAAAACAATGCAAATCCAATCAGTAGAAGAAACAGTTTCATTTTACAATAATCAATTTAACCTAGGTTCAATACAAATAAAATCACATGAAACATAATACACAATAAATAAATTTATTTTTTATAAATTTAGAATATAAGTATCTCCTACATAAAATATTTCAATCTATGAAAAATGGTTTATATAGTTCTAATATGATTATTCCAGGAAAAAAAATTCACCCACCAAATCCATATATGTTTTGGAAACTCCTCATTCCATACTAATTATTTCTTTTAAAACCCAAATCTCTAAAATCCTTATCCCAGTTAGTCTTTATCCTAAAAACCCACATAGGTTTTTAGAAGTCATTTAAAAATTAAACTTATAAATCCTTTTATTTATATTTTCTAAAATTATTGAAATATTTAATTATTATCAACATCTCCATATACAATATAAGTTCCAATAAGTAAAACATAAAAACCATTTTATACAAACCACATTCAACAAAATGATTTTTCATAGAAAAACTAGGTTTCTTGAAAAGCAACCCCCTCTAAATCAATGTGCTTCTAAGGAAAATAATAAATATAAAAATTAATCACACAAACCCATCAAATATATATTAATAAAATCATCCCATTTAATGTAATATAGGACCCAAAGATTATATTATATGTTTCCTCAATTAATAGCTGATCATTATGAGGAAACATGTAAAAAAACATGACCCCTAGGCACAAGTATGATGCCCTAAATATGCCATGCTCATGAGGTAATAATAACCCAAAAAATTATGAAGGATCACTCTGTCACATCTAAAGTATCTTTTATCCCACCATTAAATTATCAGTATAACACTTAAATCATCATAGAGTAGTTAGAACCAATAGCGGACATCTCTTAGAAACTTGTGTTTCAATAGTAATCATGTTTATCTAGCATGAAATTGGCCTTCCTTCAATGTCCTGAAATCATATCTCTACCTCTATCAAACATTGTCTCATCCCAAAACATTCATTTATACCATATTGAGATTATCCCATCCTAATACACTAAAACAACATCTAAGAATGTATCCCATAATAGCTCAAGAACCCAAACCTAAACACAAAAGGCAAAAGTCACATAGGGAAGGACTAAACCAAACAGGGGGAGGCTACACCATAAACTATAAAACACTTGGGCCTTGCCCAAGCCTATAAAGTATTAAGCATGATACATTCATATAATTCAAATCTCAAAAACCTTTACATAAGATACATAGATCTAAAAGGTCCCCTATATCCAAGAACAGTTATAATTAAAACTATATATATAAATAATTAAAAAATAGAAAATGACAGGATTGTAACATTGAATATTTATATAAATAAAAAATCACACCTTACCTAGAATATTTGTTGATCAATTATAAAAATATAATGATATATAACTCCAACCAAACAAATATAATCTATTCTACCAAATCCCTAACCTTAATAATAAACTATACTGGAAATCATGTCCATAAAAAATTATTACCTACATCAAAAATGAAAATATTAATGTCTCCATACATATAAATAAACTCATATCTTGTATTCATGTTTGGATTGAGTCCAATTACCCAATAAGAATGCCCAACACCTAAAAAATTGAATGAAGATGTGATAAATAGAAATACATTCAGTAAATATATGTAGAGTTTTGGACATTATTATGAAACAATTTAACCCACTAAAATTTTATTTAAAAATAATAAAAAGGCTCATAACTTTTGTAACATGTAACCCTAATCTTTATGTGAATTGTGATATACACTAAAATATTGTCATTCAAATTGGATAATCATAACCAAGTCATCATATTGGTTGGTATTAATAGGTTTTAAATCATTATAAAAAATATGTATAATGGTTCTATATAATAAAAAAATCTGATTAATTAATAGGATATTATAATAAATTTTTAGTAAAGTCATTTAGCACTAGGGAATTACATTTTATTAACAATGTTTCTTATTATTTTCTATGAGAAAATATTATAATTAATTTAATCCACTTCTATAAAAAAATTACAAAATGGTTATATTTTCTGAAATAACCATGTGAAATTTATAATTTGGCGAGGTTTTGGTATTTTTTTTAAAAATAGTTTTTTTCCAAAAATAGTGAAAAATAAAAAAAATGACAGACTTATTTTTTGATCTATTTAAAAATTCAAATTATGTTTTGAATAACTTTTAAAATTTATATAGATCAATTTTATTATAAATTAAATAATGATAATATTTTTATTTGACATTTTTCTAATTTTAGTAATTAATCCATTTATATAAATAAAAATGAATTTTTATAAAAACCCATTTCTCCTCATGTTTTTCAAGTTTATTGTAAAAAATATTTATACACCTTCAAGAATATTAATATTTAAAAATTAATTCCATGAATTTAATAAACATGTAAATTTTTTAAAATATGTTAACATTGTTTTTGGTACTATAAATAGATACCATGGTAAATATTTGTAACCTCTATATAGGTAAATGAGGTAATTATTTTTAAAAATAAAGTCATGTGGCTTTAAATATATATATATATATAAACTGTATTATTTATATTTAGTGATTTTATTTGGGCCACATTCTTCCAATATTATATTATGTGGTAACTGTGTTCTATATCTTGTCAATAATGACCATTATATTATTTTATGTAAAAACAACTTATATTGTCACACTTTTTGTTTGACTTTTCATATATGTTAACATGGAGATATAAATAAGTTATGAACAAATATATAAGTTTATATTGATCATAAATAATTTATTTTTATCATGGTGATTTTTTAATATTTATTAATGCAATAAATACCATAAATTCTCATGAAACACTGACAAAACAGTGGTTTAAGAGGAAGAAAATTCATATAAATTATTCTAGAACGTACAAATTAAAATTACTTGGGTGATTTATGGTGTTTCATGATTATTTTGATAAATATAATGTATTAAAGATTTTATAAACATTTATATTTGAATTAAATTGTTATCATGATATTTTTAAAGGATAATTATGTGAATAATCAAGAAAATGCCATTAATGGTATTTAATGTTAAAGAATAATTTTATAAAAATAATTACAATTAAAATAATTATTATATAACACAATTTGAATGGTATATGGTCATTAATATCTAAAATTTTCATCTTATGGGTCACTTTTTTATTATTTTAATAGTCAATACCCCTAAAGGGTAAATCAATTTGATGCTATCATAATCATAAAAAATTTTAACAGTTGGTTCAAACAAAGAAAGAAGGGTTAAATAATCACCTAAACATGTATAAATATTCATGTATAATAGGATTTAAACTTATAATCCTAATAATTTGTAACATATCAATTACGATCCATTTTAATATGAAAATAAATTTGAATTAATTTAATACTTTAAGTAAATACAAGGGTTCCTCTATTCTACATACATATTGGAAAAATAATCTCAAACAATCCATATTAAAACATCTTTTTAACTTAATTAGAAATATTCTATATATTCATGTGTTAATGAAATTCCATCCATAGGGTCCTTATAGAGATATCCAAAAGATGTAGTTTTCTTAACCAATCAAAATCATTTTTATTATTCGTATAACTATTTCAATTATGTACTAAACATTCAAATATAATAAAATTAGTATATAAATTATAATGATATGATTTTACATTTATGTAATAACCTTACTCATCTCATTTATCCTTAAAATGAGAAATTAATCTATCATTTGTGTGTACGTGAAGACTATCACCTCCATGGAGCGATACAATTTATTTTCCATAACTTACTCAAATGGGTGTTTATGAGGATGTGTTATATAAATAAATATAAAAACACACACACATATATATATATATATATATTATTTAAGATATACTATTTTTTTGAAATGTGAATTTTTATTTACAATTCCTACATTCTATCCATCAAAAAATGGAAACATAACTAGTGTTTATTTATAAACTATTGTATTCATAATGAGATATAATTCATTTTTTATCACCAAATTATATGCATTTTTATAGTAATATATAATTATTAAAAATAATACACCTAAAATGATTAAAATTTAGTTAATGTTCGAACCATGATCCATGTATGAGGACCATAACTAATGGACTAAATCATATATAAATTGAAAAATGGTTAACACAATAAAATAAAGAATTTATAAATAATTTTAAACAAATGGATGTTTAAAATATAATAATTGGATGATATTATAATTATTTTCAGGGTTCTATTATATAATTATAATAATTAAATTTTTATTATATAGGTTGTTAGTGTACTAATTAATAATTTCATGAAGAATATAAGAGATTATTGTCTAACTTTTATGCATTTTATATATATGGAATATTCACCACCAATATCCTTTATGTTTTTCATGTATTACCCATGAATTTCATATATTATGCATTTTAGGAAAAAAAATATTTAAAAACCGATATTAAATTCTCCATTTCATTCGGTTTGGATTCATATATTACCAAAGTTGAAGGGGTTCTTTGTCCCAATATTGTTTCATTGATACAATATTGACTTCATGTATCTATGTATTTTTATGAGGTATATAAACTGATTCATTGACATGTTTTAAAATTTACCCTTCATAATTTATGTTACTTAATGTTACATTGGATGTTATCTCATCCTATGTGCTATAATAAATTTTATACCAATGTGGTAATGATTTATGGTCTCAAATCATATTCTTTGGGACATTTATTATACACCTATATACTTTCATAACATGTAAATATTATTCTTATATTGTTTTATCATGTATATCCTTATGTTCATGATATTTAAATTTTTATTCGATATTATTCTTTCACGGGGATTGTAATTCAAATCATACAAAAATTTGAAAGGGAAAATTCATTTATCTCACTATTAATTGGGAGTATTTATGTTTAAATTTACATTTTTGGGAGTTTTATTCATTTAGTATTCCAACCAACCATTTATTTTGATTTTTCTAGTTTATTCTAATGTTGTTTTCTTAATTCCCACTTTTCTCTCCCTTTTTAGCCAAAGATAACTGATAAAAAAATTTAATGAAAAATGACTATATTTATCATATTAGTTAGAAATATGATTCATCTATGGTAAATTTTTTAAAAATATTTTAAATAATATCATTTATATGATTCTATTTTTTAACATTATATTTATCAATGTTTAAAATTTCCAAAATTTTATAAATGAAAAAATACTTGTTTTTCCAAAATGAATCAATTTTTTTCTTTTTACAGAAGAGTGAAATGAATTTTTTAATAACTGTATAAGGCCCTATCCTTAAACCTTACTTAATCTTGAGTTATTACAAGATTACACATTGAGGATCTTTTCAGGTTTATAGTTTTAGAGAATTAGATCATGAAACTTGCATTACATTCCACATTTAAACAAAGTGGTTACATAAAAGACAGTATTCATTCTTCCCATCAACAGAAACATGTTGAAAATAAAACATGGATTATTTCTTGACACATCCTTGACACTATCATCACATCATGTACCTTTCCCTTGACCTGTGAAAAACATTTCAAAAACTTGGGATGAGCATAAAAAGCTCAGTAAGGGTTATAAAAATATGGAAAGAAAACATGAGTTCATATATACATAAGAATTAAATCATACTTTACCCATAAAACATGGTCACTTTAACATACCTCATCAAACCATGAATAAATCATAGAAATCATAAGTCATAAAGGTAACTTGAGTCATTCATAACATTCTTACGTAGGGAGTAACCCTCTTGGTTATGTTTGGAATACCCATCACAGTATATTCCCTATATATCTTCAAATAAACCTTAACGTTTCACTCCTTCACGTTACCCAATGCATTGTAGAGCTATATCGGGCTCACCCGCCCTTAGTTTATCACGGAACCACCCGTCTTCATAATAATGCCCAAGAACCTCAACATAATCGTATCACATAAAACATGCATAAAGGAAACATAACATTTCCACCTTTCAATCACAAGATATCAATACAACACATTGATATAACAACATTATGAAAACCATTTTCAATACCAAAATAAAAGAAAAGTAAAACATGGTATTTATTTTTCTTTTAAAAAAAAGGTATGGCTTGTAGAGGAAGTTGAAACTCAAATAATGGTCAAGGCGGCGGAGAAGTCGTTGTCACCGCATACGTACGACAAAAACATTCCCTTTTGTCGTTTAGTAAAACACTTCGTATAAAAAAGATTCCTTTTGGATAAACGTAAAAGTCAAAGGGGTTTATACACCGTATAAAAGAAGGTTGTGTATAAAACAAAATATGCCTTAATGAAAGGATATTGAGACGAAGTCCCTTACAAAGATGGTATCCTTGGATTAAGGATAAATCAATTACATAATTATGTGTGACAAACTAATACACCAAATATAAGTGTATATTAATTGTAAAACAATCATAGGTTATTCACACATATTCATATAACGACATATTCAAGGAGTACAAGCTTATCCCAAAGAATCGAAATTGGGTTAAGAAGTTCCCTTGCAATAATTAGACAGCCTAACGGCGTCACTTCAAAATTCAGAAAAAGAGTTTATGAGAGATAAAAAGGGTATCTCATCACTTGGACATAAAATTTAAATCAATAAGGATATAGAAGAACATATCCCAAAATAATAATTATGTGAATTAAAAGACATAACAAAATAAGTATTTTAAAAAGAGGAGGGTGAAAGGTTCCCTTACCGACATGGGTATCTTTAGAATCATACGCCCCGTGAAAGAAGGACAATACATCATTGATGTAAATACTCATAAATGAAAGAATATTACACAATGAGTAAAATAATGGTCAGTACATATACCAATCAAAGGAAATTGTGGCAAATGTAGCATAAATATCACGGGAATAAAAGTGAGATGAAAAATCCCTTACGAAAACTCGGCAGCCTAACGGCGCCACTTAAAACTTCCAAAAATGGATTGATGAGATAAAATAGGGTATCTAATCACATTAAAATAAAATTTACATCAAGAGGAATATAAAATAACATCCCCCATAATAACAAATAGGATCTTAAAAGAAGTGACATAAAGGGGAGTAGTTAAAGAGAAAGAGAGAGGTTAGATCTCTTACGAAAATTCAGCAGCCTAACGGCGCCACTCAAAACTTCCAAAATGGATTGATGAGAGAGAATAGGGTCTCTCATCATATCAACATAAAAATTACAGTAAGAGTAATATAAAATAACATCCCAATAACAAGAAATATGAGCTTATAAGGAATGACATAAAAGAGTGTACTTAAAAAGAAAGAGAGGAGTAGGATCCCTTACCTCAAGTCCAACTTGTCTTGTTCGTTTCTTTATATTCCTGAATAATAAACTTTGGTAAATTAATAATTGCCTAATTACCTCCTTTAGAGATTATTATTCATTTCATATCACATATTATAATGTTATAATAATTGTTTAATAATGTTAGTTCATATCAGATGTTTTTGCCGATGTTTGGTACATGAGTCAAAAATGAACTTGTTTGAAAAACGATTGCCCATGTAGTTATAAGTAAATAATTTCCAGAATAGTATTAATGATTAAAATATCATATATATCCAGTAAATATTCATTTCATACTATTCCATATCATTTGGAGATAAAAACGAAAAGCACCGTTCATGGAGACGGTAGGCCGTACGTACGCATGAACGCTACTTTCATTTTTTGTCATATTAATAGAATTAAAACAAAATGAGAGAGATATATATATGTTATAATTCCAGAATGATATACATAATTTTTATGTAATATATTACATATATATCCATTATATATATGGACTTATAATATTACATAACATTTTGAGATAAGAAATGAAATGTACCGTTCATGGAGACGGTAAGCCGTACGTACGCATGAACGCTAATTCCATTTCTATTTCATATTTAATGGAATTAAAACATAATGATACATAATAGTATTTTAATTACAGTATGGTATCATATATAATATTATTAAATATATCCTTTATGCGTACCACATATGGTATTAACGAATCAAACCACTTTGAGGGGGCGGTAGTCCGCACTTCCTTAAATGAAGATATCACGTTTACCCATAATGGAAACCATAAAGGTATACCCAAAATGAAAAATACAGAAGCTTAAGGAAAACATAAACATATTATATATCATATATAAATATACTGTCATCTTAATGGCCACCTTTGAAGGTGTTAAAAGAATGTTGAACAATCATCGTTTCGGGAGGCCGAAATTCGCCATCCACGGAAACAGTATGTTCTTTAACCATTAGATGTAGGTGTGTGAAAGTGTAGCTATAATCCTTCTTATAAAAACATCCTAGTATATTGATGATACTGGATTTGTTACAAAATAAATGAATAAAAAGAGTTTAGGGGGTTGGAGAAGCAAAATAAAACAAAAGGACTCAAGTGAAGACATTACCTTAAAATCGAGTAACTCCCTTTGGTTTGAGCTCAAAGGCTTACTTGGGAAGACTTCTACCCAAAGTGAGGCTTCAAGGAGTAATAGAGGGAAGTGGAGAGACAAAATGGTCAGAGGTTGGCCGAGCCAAAGGCTTTGGGAGTGTGGGTAAGGAGGTAGAGGTGGGGGCCTTTTATAAGAGGAGAGGACGGGCACTCTTGGAAGGTAAAGAAAAGTCACTTTATTTTAAAATGGTATTCGAATTTAAGAGGTCCCATATTGATGTGTTTCGAGTCTAAGGTGATAACGGTTCTAAATCCACTCATCCAATAGGTTTTGGACATGTTTAGGTCTTAGATATTACATTATCTTTCCATTTTATTTA
Source organism: Viscum album (assembly GCA_963277665.1). Lineage (NCBI taxonomy): Eukaryota > Viridiplantae > Streptophyta > Magnoliopsida > Santalales > Viscaceae > Viscum > Viscum album. The sequence goes on along the minus strand of OY728140.1, from coordinate 2,003,607,812 downwards.
AATCGTTAAATAATGAGGTCATCGCTGCATCATCATGATGTCATAAATAATTTAATTTATTTAATGTCTAAAAATTATAAAAAAAATTACTATGATGTAGGAAATCTTTTTAGATTTTCAATGAATATTTATAGTCAAAAATCTTATTTTTATAACCCCATGTACAAATTGTTTTAGTAAAACATTTCATGTTTGTCTTATTTTTACTTTAACTTTAAATAAAAAGATATTAATGTCATTTTCCAACCAAAGTGGCTTCATGGGGTCCCCAAGTTGACCCATGGGTTTTCTTGGTCGTCCATGACACATCCAATGAGGTTAGGACATGTGTCAAGTTCATTTCATATTATTAAAACATTATTTTTACCTTAAACTACACTAATTACCTCTAATCACGATTAAAAACTTAATAAGTTACTATTCACCAAAAAATTATTTTTATCCCATTGAACCACATTTTACTTCTTAATGACAACCATGTATGTCATATTTTTGAAATTCAAAACACAAAGATGGCAAAATTTCATTTAAATGGAAAAAATCAGTTTTTATAAGTACCACTTAGTGGTTTCACTATTCATCAAAAATTGAAGTTTTTCAAAAAAATCCCAAAAATTCACCCTAAGCTATATTTGATATTCTGAATTCAAAAATTAAGTCTATTTTAAAAAATTAAAAACATATAAGTCACATTAATTAATTTAATAATTAATTCCCGCTGTCAGAGCAAATAGCGTGTTTTTATGAAACAATAAGTATCAAAAGATTGACACTAGTTTAAGTCTGATTTCAAAGTGAAATTAATTCAAACCACCACTATTGGATTTAATGGTAAAAATATATTCTAATTTCACTTTAAAACCAATTCAAAAGATAATATAATCATATAAATAAATTATATTAAAAAGAGGTTTTGAATTAAAATACAACATTTTACACTATTCATTAAAAAATGAACTTTATCAGAAAGATACCAAAAATTTACACAAAGTAAATTTTGATGTCCCAATTCTTAAGAAGAGTTTTATTTGGTTCAAAAGGATGTATAAGAGTGAACAAAACTATATTTAATGACGATTCTCCATCAAAAGGCGATAAGTGAACCTTTAGTGAAAACTAGGGCATATACGCCTAAAATTGAATTATTTCTGTATTTTATGCCTTTATCTTTTATTGGATAAATTTAAAAACATTTAAAAACATATATAATCCTATTTTAGTTATTTCTATCCATTCCCGCCAATACAATGGCTACATGTTAACTACCATTTAAAATAATATTATTTTATTATTAGAGTGCAACGTAAGATTCCCAAGAAACTCGTTGTTGCGTGTTGGGTACGCCATCGAGCATAGCGTCCCCTTTAAAGTCATATTAATATTTTATTCACAAATATGGATAAATATGAAAATGTCATATTCTTTATTTACCGGGGGTGTTATATCCTTCCCCCCTTTTAGGAATTGCGTCCTCGCAATTTTTAAAATTGAGCTTGGAAACATCCTTGAAAGTCACACATCGGAACAAGAGTCGGTAAAAAAATCACTTTAACATAAAGGAAGATAAGTACAGAGGTCACCCGAGTTAACCCATATGTAGAAAATCATGGACATGTAATAAAAATTAAAGGGTCATGTTCTTGAGGGAGAGTGATAGTAAACATGTCTAGGAGAAAGTTAACCATAAGAAAATCACAAACTTGTGATGGGTTAAACGGTATTCGATTCCCCAGTAGGAAAAGTTAATATACAACATTTTTGTTTTAAGTTACTTTTTATTGAGGAATTTATTCATAAGGAAACATAATCACTTATCATGTTGACTTTCAACTTTTACTAGATTCCTTAATCAAACTCATATTTTTTTCCAAAAGACGAGTATTTAGGGAGACTTGTTCGCATTAACAGTACTATAATCAACTTCTAGAAAATCACCTAATCCACCAAAGAGAACTATATACTTCCCATTTCTTTAGGCCTTAACCAAAACCAAAACCAAAAGGTTAGTACAAGGTCAGATAATCCAGAAAAGGATAACCCTTTAAAAAGAAAATCTATGCTTAATCTCCAAAATTTGTCCAACAAAACCCAAAGTTCAACGAGGACCATCCGATAAACAATTTGTCCATAAAATTCTTCAAAGTAAACCAATCTAAGATTGAAACCCAAATATTTGAAGGATTTAGTCACATAGTCTTCCAAGTTAAATCGTAACATTTATCTCCAAACAACATCAGTTGCTCCTAAAGTCTTGTATTGAAAAGCAATTAACCTAATCACATATCCTCCATGATAGGTTAATAATTTTCATAAATAACCCAAAATCAACTTACTCTTAATTCATAAAATCATATAACTAAAAATAATCAGTCAAACTAACCAGGGACTTCACGTAGTCCAGTGGTAGGCGATAAATACCAGTCGCACTTTGGTTGTGGGTTTGATTCTTACAGCTTTGTCCGACGCGACAGGTAGTCACACGGTCTGCGTGTTGTCCTTTTTCCAAAACAATATAATTCTAAAATCATTCCCCAAAAAGGGGTAAAATCATCAAAAATAACCATAACATAATTTAACCTCAATTTTATCTCATGTCTTTCACTTCAATCATAACATATAGTAACCCATAATTACCTCAAAAGTAAGGATCATATAAACCCAAATGGTTCTTTATAACTGTGTTCACAAAAGAAAAGATAACTATTCCTTGAATAAAATTTGCCTATATTAAACATCAGGGTTACACATAATATAAAAAGTCTTCTAATGTAACCCCATCATCCAAAAGAGACTTAATACTCTTAAGAATTTCACTATAACTCTTGAAGCCCTTATATGTTGACATCTTACTCATTCAACATTCTTTATGATCCATTAACCATTCATTTTCAACTTATTCCAAAATACCTCTTTCTTACAAACAAAATCATGAATCATATCCTAAGATTCCAAAATAGGAAAACAATAGTCATGAAATAATACATACCTTTGATTGGTCATTGTCATTTTCTTCATCCTCAATCGGAATGGAATTAGGTATTGGTAAACGAACATTTGTACGCTCTTGGTGATCCCATTCATGAAACTTTTTCATAGGACATGTGTTTGCATAATGACCATGCACACCACATTTAAAACATTCAATTGATCCCTCAGAAAGAACTTCTTTCCCTTTCCTCGAGTCAACTGGATGCTTCCTTTTTCCTTGGCAGGTTCTTGCTTTATAACCTTCATTTCCACATCTATAGAATATTTCTATCCCTTTGAAACATTTTCCTAGGTGTTTCTTTCCACATCTTTGACACATAGGTTTTTTAATACACTTACCTTTATGATTATTACCTACACTTCTGTAGGGATTTGTTTCTCGCATATATGATGCCTTAGAGAAATAACCAAGTTTTAGGTGGTCAATAATGACTCCAGATAGTTGGTTGAGGATAATCACAAGAGTTCTCATTACAGCTCCCATATCATTCAGTTGCTTGCTCAAAAAACTGTCACAGTTTCCTTCACATCCACTGTTACTTTGGTTCCTGCTAGATCCAGCCATTTACTAAAACCAAAAAGGTCGGTGTGAGTATATCAAAAAAACCATCATGTACTAATGAGGAAGATAAAAACTAAGATATACTTACTCATTCACTTTATCTAAAACTAGGACTCTTTCGGAAATCCTAACCATTATGGTAATGCCACTTATGCTTAAAGAATACCCTAACCTCTAAAGTTATCTAAACCGACCTTTGATACCAACTATAAGGCCCCAGCCTTAAACCTTACTTAATCTTGAGTTATTAAAAGATTACACATTGAGGATATTTTCAGGTTTAGAGTTTTAGAGAATTAGATCATGAAACTTGCATTACATTCCACATTTAAACAAAGTGGTTACATAAAAGACAGTATTGATTCTTCCCATCAACGGAAACATATTGAAAATAAAACATGGATTCTTTCTTGACACATCCTTGACACTATCATCACATCATGTACCTTTCCCTTGACCTGTGAAAAACATTTCAAAAACATGGGATGAGCATAAAAAGCTCAGTAAGGGTTATAAAAATATGGAAAGGAAACATGAGTTCATATATACATAAGAATGAAATCATACTTTACCCATAAAACATGGGCACTTTAACATACCTCATCAAACCATGAATAAATCATAGAAATCATAAGACATAAAGGTAACTTGAGGCATTCATAACATTCTTACGTAGGGAGTAACCCTCTTGGTTACGTTTGGAATACCCATCACAGTATATTCCCTAAATCTCTTCGGAGAAACCTTAACATTTCAATCCTTCGCGTTACCCAATGCATTGGAGAGCTATATCGGGCTCACCTGCCCTTAGTTTATCACGGAACCACCCGTCTTCATAATAATTCCCAAGAACCTCAACATAATCGTATCACATAAAACATGCATAAAGGAAACATAATATTTCCACCTTTCAATCACAAGATATCAATACAACACATTGATATAAAAACATTATGAAAACCATTTTCAATACCAAAATAAAATAAAAGTAAAACATGGTATTTATTTTTCTTTTAAAAAAAGGTATGGCTTGTAGAGGAAGCCGAAACTCAAATAATGGTCACGGCGGTGGAGAAGTCGTTGTCGCCGCATACGTACGACAAAAACATTCCCTTTTGTCGTTTAGTAAAACGCTTCGTATAAAAAATATTCCTTTCGGATAAATTTAAAAGTCAAAGGGTTTTATACACCGTATAAAAGAAGGTTGTGTATAAAACAAAATATGCCTCAATGAAATGAGATTGAGACGAAGTCCCTTACAAAGATGGTATCCTTGGATTAAGGATAAATCAATTACATAATTATGTGTGACAAACTAATACACCAAATATAAGTGGATATTAAGTGTAAAACAATCAGAGGTTATTCACACATATTCATAGAACGACATATTCAAGGTGTACAAGCTTATCCCAAAGAATCGAAATTGGGTTAAGAAGTTCCCTTGCAATATTAGACAGCCTAACGGCGTCACTTCAAAATTCAGAAAAAGAGTTGATGAGAGATAAAAAGGGTATCTCATCACTTGGACATAAAATTTACATCAATAAATATATAGAATAACATATCCCAAAATAATAATTATGTGAATTAAAAGACATAACAAAATAAGTCTTTTAAAAAGATGAGGGTGAAAGGTTCCCTTACCGACATGGGTATCTTTCGAAACATACGCCCTGTGAAAGAAGGACAATACATCATTGATGTAAATACTCATAAATGAAATAATATTTCACAATGAGTAAAATAATGGTCAGTACATACACCACTCAAAGGAAATTGTGGCAAATGTAGCATAAATCTCACGGTAATAAAAGTGAGATGAAAAACCCCTTACGAAAACTCGGCAGCCTAACGGCGCCACTTAAAACTTCCAAAAATGGATTGATGAGATCAAATAGGGTATCTCATCACATTATAATAAAATTTATAGAAAGAGGAATATAAAAGAACATCCCCCATCATAACAAAGAGGAGCTTAAAAGAAGTGACATAAAGGGGAGTACTTAAAGAGAAAGGGAGAGGTTAGATCTCTTACGAAAATCTAGCAGCCTAACAGTGCCACTCAAAACTTCTAAAATGGATTGATGACAGAGAATAGGGTGTCTCATCATATGAACATAAAAATTAAATTAGGAGTAATATAAAATAACATCCCAATAATAATAAAGATTAGCTTAGAAGGAATGACATAAAACAGTGTACTTAAAAAGAAAGAGAGGAGTAGGATCCCTTACCTCAAGTCCAATTTGTCTTGTTCGTTTCTTTATATTCCTGAATAATAAACTTTGGTCAATTAATAATTGCCTAAGTACCTCCTTTAGATATTATTATTCAGTTCATATCACATATTATGATGTTATAATAATTGTTTAATAATGTTAGTTCATATCAGACGTTTTTGCCGATGTTTGGTACATGAGTCAAAAATGAACTTGTTTGAAAAAAGATTGCCCATATAGTTATAATTAAATAATTTTCAGAATAGTATTAATGATTAAAATATCATATATATCCAGTAAATATTCATTTCATAATATTCCATATCATTTGGAGATAAAAACAAAAAGCACCGTTCATGGAGACGGTAGGTCGTACGTACGCATGAACGCTACTTTCATTTTTTGTCATATTAATGGAATTAAAACAAAATGAGATATATATATATGTTATAATTCCAGAATGATATCCATAATTTTGATGTAATATATTACATATATATCCATTATATATATGTACTTATAATATTACATAACATTTTGAGATAAGAAATGAAATGTACCGTTCATGGAGACGGTAAGTCGTACGTACGCATGAACGCTACTTCCATTTCTATTTCATATTTAATGGAATTAAAACATAATTATACAGAATAGTATTTTAATTACAGTATGTTATCATACATAATATCATTAAATATATCCTTTATACGTACCACATATGGTATTAACGAATCAAATCACTTTGAGGGGGCGGTAGTCCGCACTTCCTTAAATGAAGATATCGCGTTTACCCATAATGGAAACCATAAAGGTATGCCCAAAATAAAAAATACATAAGATTAAGGAAAACATAAACATATTATATATCATATATAAATATAGTGTCATCTTAATGACCACCTTTGAAGGTGTTAAAATAATGTTGAACAATTATCGTTTCGGGAGGCCGAAATTCACCATCCACGGAAACAGTATGTTCTTTAACCATTACATGTTGGTGTGTGAAAGTGCAGCTCGAATACTTCTTATAAAAACATCCTAGTATATTTATGATACTGAAGTTTTTACAAAAGAAATGAATAAAAAGAGTTTAGTGGGTTGGAGAAGCAAAATAAAACAAAAGGACTCAAGTGAAGACATTACCTTAAAATCGGGTAACTCCCTTTGGTTTGAGCTCAAAGGCTTCCTTGGGAAGACTTATGCCCAATGTGAGGCTTCAAGGAGTAATAGAGGGAAGTGGAGATACAAAATGGGCAGAGGTTGGCTGAGCCAAAGGCTTTGGGAGTGTGGGTAAGGAGGTAGAGGTGGGGGCCTTTTATAAGAGGAGAGGAGGGGCACTCTTGGAAGGTAAAGAAAAGTCACTTTATTTTAAAATGGTATTCGGATTTAAGAGGTCTCACATTGATTCGTTTCGAGGATAAGGTTATAAGGGTTCTAAATCCACTCATCCAATAGGTTTTTGACTTGTGTAGGTTATAGATATTACATTATCTTTCCATTTTATTTAAATCGTTAAATAATGAGGTCATCGCTGCATCATCATGATGTCATAAATAATTTAATTTATTTAATGTCTAAAAATTATACAAAAAAAATACTATGATGTAGTAAATCCTTTTAGATTTACAATGAATATTTATAGTCAAAAATATTATTTGTATAACCCCATGTAAAAATTGTTTTAGTAAAACATTTAATGTTTGTCTTATTTTTACTTTAACTTTAAATAAAAAGATATTAATGTCATTTTCCAACCAAAGTGGCTTCATGGGGTCACCATGTTGACCCATGGGTTGTCTTGGTCGTCTATGACACATCCAATGAGGTTAGGACATGTGTAAAGTTCATTTCATATTATTAAAACATTATTTTTACCTTAAACTACACTAATTACCTCTAATCGCGATTAAAAACTTAATAAGTTACTATTCACCAAAAAATTATTTTTATCCCATTGAACCACATTTTACTTCTTAATGACAACCATGTATGTCGGATTTTTGAAATTAAAAACACAAAGATGGAAAAATTTCATTTAAATGGAAAAAATCAGTTTTTATAAGTACCACTTAGTGGTTTCACTATTCATCAAAAATTGAAGTCTTTCAGAAAAATACCAAAAATTCACCCTAAGCTATATTTGATATTCTGAATTCAAAAATGAAGTCTATTTTACAAAATTCAAAACATATAAGTCACATTAATTAATTTAATAATTAATTCCCGTTGTCAGAGCAAATAGCGTGTTTTTATGAAACAATAAGTATCAAAAGATTGACACTAGTTTAAGTCTGATTTCAAAGTGAAATTAATTCCAATGACCACTATTAGATTTAATGGTAAAAATATATTCTAATTTCACTTTAAAACCAATTCAAAATATAATATAATCATATAAATAAATTAGATTAAAAAGTGGTTTTGAATTAAAATACAACATTTTACACTATTCATTAAAAAATGAACTTTATCAGAAAGATACCAAAAATTTACACAAAGTAAATTTTGATGTCCCAATTCTTAAGAAGAGTTTTATTTGGTCCAAAAGGATGTATAAGAGTGAACAAAACTATATTTAATGACGGTTCTCCATCAAAAGGTGATAAGTGAACCTTTAGTGAAAACTAGGGCATATACGCCTAAAATTGAATTATTTCCGTATTTTATGCCTTTATCTTTTATTGGATAAATGTAAAAACATTTAAAAACATATATAATCATATTTTAGTTATTTCTATCCATTCCCGCCAATACAACGGCTACATGTTAACTACCATTTAAAATAATATTATTTTATTATTAGAGTGCAACGTAAGATTCCCAAGAAACTCGTTATTGCGTGTTGGGTACGCCATCGAGCATAGCGTCCCCTTTAAAGTCATATTAATATTTTATTCAAAAATATGGAAAAATATGAAAATTTTATATTCTTTATTTACCTGGGGTGTTACAAACTGTGCATGAGTTAATATTTCCTATAACATGAAATTTAATTTCATTAAATATTATTTTAGAAATTTCAAATGGTCTTTTTAGAGAACATTTTTTTCTCTAATTTTGTTGAAATTTTTTTTTAATGATTATAAAATAAATGGATAATTTCCCTGTCTCATAAGAAATATTTGAGGGAATTTTTTTATATTTCAATATCATTTGAGTTTTATTATTATTCATGAGGGTTACATTATTATGAAATAATCAATATAATTTTCTTGGATGGATAATTCTGATTTTGGAACATAAAAAATTCATCTTTCTTTCTATAGGTTGATTAATCCATGATCAATACATTTATGATTATGATGATGAAAATTTTATTAAACCCAATTATTTTCTCTTTGTTTATTTTTGATGTTATGAGGAACTTTTCATTATCATGTGGAATGAATATGGATGGATTATTATTATTTTATTGGTTGATATATTATATCCCCCCAATATGTTGGGTAAATAATAATATTTTCTGTTCCCAATGTGTATATTAGAAGATATCTTAATACCAAATAGAGTATATGATAGGCTATTCAGAAATGAGGGTGATATAGAGGTTATCACCATGACATAAGATGGATAAGGGGAAGTTATCATAATCCCAAAAGAGGATAAACTTGAGGTTATCCCATGCCAAAAATAGGGCACTTCTGAGGTTATTCTAGGCATAAAGAAGTTACGTGGTCATTTAGCTGAATCCTAACATGTGACAAAATTCTTGGTAATGACCCCTATCATTTAATTTTTATGATTTTTTTATGAAACACTTTATTCCAACCATTTATTTCATAATCATATACATATGATATATTTTCATGGATCAATAATTTTGATCCTTTTTAAATTAATATCTTATGAACTACAATAAATTATTCAAAAAATAGTGATTTTGTTATATGAAATGATTTGTATTATTTTTTAGTGTTATTATCAGGTTCTCACACCCTTATGATAATTTTAATATTCATTTATCATATATAAATCACAAGTTTACTATTAGTAATAATTTTAGTACACTATTTATTATGTTTCATTTTAATAGGATATGATGAATTATTTTCATTGTGATATATAAAATAAGGGTTCATGTTATGATAAAATTAATGGAATATTATATAGATCATTTTAAATGTATTTCTTATATATCCATGTTTTTAGGGTAGTAATCCCTTATGGATTCTGGCTGGGTCATAATTATATGTAATAAATATTTATTATAAATGATTTTATATTTTTATAATAAATTTTTCATTACCTATAGTTTGTATCAGGGTGGGGTTTATTAGATTTTTGAAATTTTTATATGGAAACATTTCTAAGAATACATTGAGTAAGACTATGTATTAAAGAAAATTAAATGATAAAATAATTAATAGAAATTTGTTTTCATTGAAAATGTATACCTGTTTGCACACTGAAAATTTGTTGTGTATGTGGGGCATATACTCTTATGAGTAAATACTTTGAAAGAGAAAGAATTATTATAATCTCAATAATACACGGTGAATGATTGGTGTTCCTAAGACTATACCACAAGTAGGGAACTACCAAGGTATATGATTGGGTTAATTTAAATCTTATTTATAAACCATTATGATAGTTTTGAATAGATAATGGATATGGATGGCCTAGGATATACAAATTGTTTTCATAGATAGAAATGAATGTTTCATGATTTAACAATTATATAAATGATTTTTATTAATTTAGGATTTATCACTATGATTATTGTTTAAGAAATTATTTTTTGTTTTTAGTAAATGGATAGAGAAGGAATAAATTCTACTAATTTTGAATGTGATATAAAATGAAATGATTTTTCTTATAATATACCAAATGAAATGGGAGAAGGAATGAGAAACCTTGTGACTATACCTAATAAGAAAATCCTGATATTTGATTAAAATGGGAATATAGATTATTTTTATTTATGATTCAATTAGAATGATTATGGAGAATCATTAAGACCATAATGGAGAGATGATTGTTCCTCCTAAAAATTAAGAATATTCATAGAAGGACCCAGCAAAATGATTCAAATGGATAATAAGATATTTTATGTATGGAAAAGAAGGACATAAGTCATGTAATTATCAGGAAGAATAAAAATTTCAATGGAGAGAAATAAATTAAATTATGAATTTATATTTACAATTCAATGTATTATGTATGGGGAATGCGGGAATTATTTGAGTAAACTCACTAATCAAAGGTATAACTCTTAAACCAATAAAGTAACTCTTCTATATCAATTTTTGAACTGAAATGTTTGTAGTGTTTGTGTTTTTGGTTTTTAAACCTATGTTATATAAGTTTTATATTATTGATAATCTAAAATATATATTTAGTTTTCAATAGTAGTCTTTCATTAATGATTTTTGAGTATATTTGAAACGATACATATGAACTGAAATGTTATTTAGTGTTAACAATATATTTATATAAAATACATGATTGATGTTTATATAACCCTTATTATTTTCTTTATGTTGGTATAATAATGATTAATTGGGAAAAAGTGATTATTGACACTAGTAAAGTAAATTGGATAGTATTTATGAACATCAAAATGGTATCTAATGTGATGAGAATGTGATTTATGCTATATAAGAGAAAGTTTATTAATTTTTTGGATTTATAGAATATATTCAATTGTTTATGATTTTATTTGAGGAATTTAGATAGATTTAATTTTTAAAAAATAATTATGTTTTAATTGTAGTTTTATGGTTAAATATGTTTTTTGGGAAATGTTATTATTTTTAAGAGGATATTTCTTCATTGTATTCATTTATATTTATATGTGATATTTTGTACTAAATTATGTTGTTTGGGGATTAATGTTGAGTTTATTTTGTAAATATACAGAGAATATTTATAAATTTTTGGGATTTGAATTTGGTCAAATCTATTTTGGGTGAGTAATATGGATTAAAACATATAGAATAGTTTATATTCAAATATTGTTGTTATTGTTAAGGTTCTAGGGATCAAGGTATTATTTTTTTATATGAACATATACACATATGAGGAAACCTATGAATTTCATTTTTGTTTTTTCACATATCTATATAGAGGAGTAATGACATGCTATTATTTTATTAATATTAAGATATGTTAAATTATAATATTATAGATATATATATGAAAAATTCATCATTAATATCCCTTTCATATCTTAATAAATGAAGTTTAAATTGATAAATGAACAAGAATAGAATGAAAATATTAATATTTTATAGAAATAAATTATGTAAGTATATTTTCTATGGTTCTCTAACATGATAATAAATGAATATCTTGCCTTTAGGTGAATAACCATAAAATAAAATATTTATTCATTTTCCTTCCTATCTGATGAATTTACTGTATTTCACCCCTTATTGTTTTATGGTGTTGTAGTCAATATCATTATCGTGAACATTTTCTCTATAATACTCTATTTTTACTTTTCCTTTATTTTAATCCTTCATGTACATAATTTAAGTCACCACGAATGTTCTATTTATTTGGGAACCCAACTATGAGTTCTTTGAGGAAACCATTATGTTTCCCACTTCCTTTATTCAAAGGAACGTTTACTAACCCTTTTAATGGTGTGGATTTTAAATAAAGATATTTCAAAATATTTAACCATTTATTAATAATTTAATATAAAAATTACCCCATTTTTAAGGAAGGGGAATGTAACTCCCTAAAGACATAGTTTTAGTTAATAATATCCAAAATAGATTTCTTAACATGTAACATTGTTCTGTAATTGAATTGTGATACACTATAAAAATATTAAAATATAAATATGTTCATTATAAAAAATCTATACAATTGGTGAATAGGAATAGGATTAAGGGAATTTAAAAATATATTTATAATAGTCACACTCAAAAAAAATTTATTTATAACACTTATTAAATATGAACTCAATTTTTAGTAAGTTCATTTTATTCTTCAAAATAAAATTTTATTGAAAACTTTATTTTATTATTTTGTGTGTCTGAATATAATAATTAATTTCTACCAATTATAAATTTTTCTAAAAAATGGATATCATTTTTAAATTAAATTATGATTATTTTATTATGGTGAATATTTTTGGATTTTTCTACAAAATAATTTGTTCATTAAATAGTATCAATAAATATTAATTTAAAAAATATATCTTTATTTCACAGATTTACATATTCAAATTACTATAGAGTTTTTTTTAATTTCATTAGTTCATTTTTATTATGTTTTTTGTAATTAATTACATTATAATTGATATTACACTTAATTTTATTATATTAATATTTTTTTAAAAAAATTCTAGAATGTAATATTTTGACATGTATTTCAGGGATGTTATAAAATAAATTTGTGAAAACTATTTAAATTTAATCATGAATAGTGTATTCTATATTTGAAATCAGAATTCAAAAATTTTATAATTAATTAATCTATATTTTTTTCTATTATGAATAGTAACTATGTAAAATATTTATGAACGTAGTTAGGGTAAATTTATTAATTATATTTAAAAAATGAGATATGTATTTAAAAATATATATAACACATGAATTATTTCAATTTGAATAGATTATTTCAACCATATTCATCTAATATTCAATGATATAGAAAAATGGATCCATTTTTATTTCATGATGACCTTTACACTGTTATAAGTAAATAAATATTCCAAAATGCCACTTTCATGATTTTAATATCACATATAAGTTAAAATATATATTATATGATTTTATGAATGAATATAAAGGTTTATTGTAAACATACTTATTCTTATTTGATTGTAATTTGTTCAGAATATTTAGTGAATGAGTATTTACCTTAAATTAATACATTACACCAATGCAGTTGATGTTTAAGAAGTATAAAAAATCAAGTAAATGATTTTAGAACATTGAATAATACTATTTTTAGCATTATTTATTGAGTACGATAAACTTTTTGTACAAATATAATGCATTTTCAATGTGTTAAATGTTTAAATTTTAATAATATACAGTCCTGCTTTTTTTAAAATTTAGTTTTGTGAATAGTATTGAAAATTAATTTAATGATATCTTAAGTTAAAAATTATTTCATTAAATTAATGAAAATTCATAAAAATTATATCATCTGACAATTGAATGGGTTACTATATAGAATATCATGCACTTTCCATTAATGGGTCACTTATCCTTTATTTTTATCATTCATAACCCTAAAAGTGTAATAATATTTGATATCATGGTAATTATAAAAATTGTTGAGATGTGTGGTTAAAACAAATAGATAAGTTTTAAAATAATTACCATAAATAGTAAAAATATAAATATATTGGAGAATTTGGACTAATATTCATCTTTGATTATAAATATATAAATGTTGTGGAACATGAATTATAAAATTATTTTATATTTACTAATTATTTGTGTAATTATAATGGTTTTTATATCCACAATTATATATGGACACCACCTCTCCACTATTATTCACTATTCATTAACTACATATTCTGAACAACCCCTAAAACCCCAATTAGTAAATTCTGTTACTAAATTATAGATGTTTTGTTCTTCAAAACAGACCATCCCTAGGGTCTTTAAGAGGAGATTTAAAGGATATTTTTAAAAAATGGTAATTAACATAACCTAGAATTTTCATTTTACTCATCCTTATACCTCCTTCAATTAAATTCCAACTATTTAATATAAAAACATCAATATCATTGATATTTAGAGAGTTTATTTTTTTAATATAGTAACCATATTTATCTCGTTTTTCAAGAAATTATACATGAATGTAAATCATGTGAATAAATGTGGATTATAACTCCACGAAGTGATATAATTTATTTTCCATCACTGAAACATGAGGGAAAATATAATGAACTACTTAATATATATATATATGAAAATTTTCATATTAATGTGGTGGTAAAAATTTAAATAATTTTTTTATCATTATTTATTTACATAAATTAAAATATTGAAACATAACTCATGTGTACTTATTGACAACCATCTTAATTAGGTTATACAATTCACTTTTCATAACCAATTTACAATAATAGTGAAAATTTTGTATATATTTATTTGATTTTGTTATGGGGGAATGAACACAATTATATAAACTTTGTACCCATAAAAAAGTTACACGAAAAGGATATCCAAAAAAGAATATTACGTGAAAAAAGAGTTAACACTCATAAATGAGAATTTTAATAAATAATTAGTAATAAATGTATGTTAAAATGTTATAATTGCACAATATATGATATAATATATATATTAATTTTTCTTGTATAAAATCATAATAAATTTATACTTTCTCATATAGGAGATTAGATCAACTATAAAGGATGTTAAATGTGTTGTAAGAGTTTCTCATCTTACTTTTATATCTATGTGACATATTACATATTCACAACATGATTCCATTGTATGGTGTATATACTACACATGAATGAAAATAATGGTTAATATCTTGAAATTTATGGGGTTCTAAAAATCCACAAATTTTTATCTCTTTTATGAGTTCTCATTTCAGATATTAGAAAATTAATAAGGCTTCTTCATCTCAATACTATTTCATTGAGACATGTTTGATGTAGTGCACCGACTTATGTTTATGAGGTATTTGTACTGATCCTTTGATATAATATATCATTTATCCTTTGGAATTACATTTTTTAAAAGTTATAATTGGAAATATTTAATCTCAATGGATTCCATTCATTGGTTCCAAAAGTGGTAATGTTTTCTCTTATCAAATCATCTTCTTTGGGATTTATATTATACAAATATATTCTTTTATGATGTATAAATACTAACCCTATGAAATGTTATATATTGAATATTGTTATTTTCAAGATATTTTAGATTTAACTTGATGTTAACCATTTATATTTATTTTTATTTAAATGGTACCAAAATGAAAGGATTAATTCTTTGATCTCACTTTTACATAGGGTCGTTTATGTTTCAATTTATGTTGGTGTAATTTCATGATTTAAACCTTATAAAATTTAATTTATTTTCTTATCCACTACTTAATTATAATTTTTTATGTGTTCATATAATTTTTTCATAATGGTATTCAAAGGGAATTGATATAATATTTTTATGAAAAAATAAATTATTTCTATATATGGTTGGAAATAATTTTCGTCAATATCAATTTATTCTAAAATTATTTAAATAATTATTTTTTATATGTTCAAACAGTTGTTTGAACAATTTTTTACGTTTGATTTAATTTTTTTTTTAAATACGATAATATTGTTGTAGTTTTATGAATGAATCAATTATGATTATTTACCAATGCGTGAATATTTTTTAACATACTTAGTAATAAAGGATTTCCCAAACATCAATAACATTATATTGTTTAAAAATTAATTTACTTTTTTTCCGGGTTATTTTCAGGTAAAATAATTTTATCAAAATTATTTAAATATTTTTATGATATTTATAGAAAACTATATTTTCCATGGTTTCAAATGGATGTTTTTAATTCTCTTTTATTGAATTTTTTATCTAAGTTAACATACATTGATGATTTTAATATTCCACTATGTATATTTTCTTATGATAACCTTTACATTGTTTTAATGGATTTTTTATTTTGATATGGGAATTTATGATAGGCCAAACTAATGTATAGTTTTTTATTCATGTTTTCATCCTTTTATAGTGATTTTCAATGTTACAACTGTTTAATTTCAATGTATTAATTAAATTTGTGAATTTATGATGATAATAATCAAAATGATTTTAAGAAGATAAAAAGGATTTTGGTTTTTTACTAGGAATTTATTTTGAAATATTGATTATGTTTTGGAATTTATATAACTCTTTTAATGATTTTTTTTGTAAAAAATAGTCCAGCAAGATCGTCGCCACACTATGCATGCACAACCACTCGCTGCAATCTTCCACCCCATACGTGCACAATCGCTCGTCGCTCTCCTTCAAACCATGAATGCACCATCACTCGTCGCTCTCTACCACACCATGCATGAACCGTTATTCACCACTCACCACACCACCATGCATGCACCACTATTCATCGCTCGCGACCATCCCATACATGCACCACCACACACTGCTCGATGCCACCCCTTATATGCACCACCACTCGACGATCATCTCTAACCCATGAAAGAACCACAACTCCCACCCACTGATGTATTCACCTCATACATTTAGTCCATGTGGAATCACCTTAGGGAATCACTAAATGCCACATCCTATATACCCCTACAATATCGGCCTTTGTCGAGTGTCACTGCATGCATGAAGTCAACAATTCCCCACTATTCTCCATAGCTTTTCATCCTCTGTTGCTACCACCTTCCATGTGGAATATCCCTTGAATAACCTTGTTCTCCACCACCATTTGATATCCACTATCCATCAATACTCACCCATCAACCACCATCTAACTACTACCACCTCACTAAGGATTACCTTTTGAATTAGTCTGCACAGAATAATGTTTAACCTGGTTCCATCTGGTGATTTAATTACGAAATAAATCTCCATGGAATCACCATTCATCACAGGTCAGGGATGATTTAAATCCACCATGATCTCCACCCTGATTGTAGAGATCTTCGAATGTCATCATGGTTGAGCCAATCCCCCTTTCAAATATAATAGATCTATAACTCTATGCCAAATCATCATTCATCACCATCAAGGAGATATCGAAAGAGCTAGTGCCATGCTCTTCTCTTCTCCCAAGTTCTTCTTCTTTTATTTTTATTTTTTCTTTTGTATAATATTATTTCAGTTTTCATTATTAAATTTTAATTTTAATTTCTTTTAATTGAAAAATTAATTCATTATAAATAAATTTTTTCCACTATTTGTTTCATATTCATTTCTTCTTTTAATTCATCTTCCTTAATTATAAAAATAATAACAAGTAAAAATTATTATTATTATTATTATTACCATTTTAACCATGTTATTTTAAAATTATTATCCTTATTTTCCTAATTTTCATCTTCTTCTTTAATTAAATATTCTTTATTATTTAAAATAACAATTATATTATTTATAATTATTATTATTATTATTATTTTAAAATTTTTATAAATTGTAAATTTCTATTCTTTTCGTTTATTTTCGTATTTTAATATATTTTATATAACTCTATCTCATAACAATTATTCAATTTTTTATTTTTATCTCTCAAATCCATTAATTTTAAATTATTCTTTCTGTTTATGTTTTTATTCTTCTACAATTATGATCTCTTACTCTCAAAAATGAGAGACTAACCTTGATGAATAACCTGGGGGGAGGTTAATGTGTTCTTCAAAATATATAAATATACTTTTAATTTTTTTTAGAATTGAGTAGCGTACATTGGTGTAGAGAATGCCCCTAATATGGTGACTTCCCCCCAATTACATGATTCTCAATTTATCTCTATTATTTTATTTAATAATGGTTTCCTCTCTCCATTGGTTAGTTCTTCACACGTTAGAGTTGAACAATTTAATGGATAAAATGTCTTCTATAGATCTTTGTCTATGAAGATGACACATACTAGACCATGGAGTGTCACCAGCCTTGAAAAAGGGGTAGGTGGAATTGATAGTGAATAGGTATTCAATGATATTCCACAATCTCTAAATAATGAATAGTAGTTCAAACATGATATTTTATATTTGGGTTATAAAAATTTAAACATAATAATAAAGGAGAATAATTATTGAAACTTAAACCATGAACCATTACCATGTTCTTTATTCTAAACTTATTTTATGTAGATTTCTATGTTAATTTAAATTTCCATATATCATATCATTAGAAAAGTAATCAAAACACCAAAAAATGGTCAATTTTTTAAATTAAAACATAAAAAAATAAAAAGTAATATATTTTGAGAATTTAAAGAAATATGTGAACAAACTAAAATGATCCTCAAGTGACATGACCCTAGTCATCCACTGTGTTTCAATATGAAAAATATAATTGCTTTTAACCACACCTTGTGAGAACTGGGCATCAAAACTTGGACCGTTTTCGGGGTGATAATCAGTAGTTTACATATTTTTTATATTTTCACATCGTAGATAAATTTTCATTTTTTCTATTAGAAAAAAATTTCTATTTCCATGATTTATTCAAATTCTTATTATTATGCATGAGTAGATTACTCATAGTTCCATCAACATAAAAAACAAGAACAAGAAGAATAAGAATATGATTATTATAGAGGTCAGGTGTATGAACTGATAGTAAGTATATAAAAACATACTAGAAAAGTTGAAAGGGTTTTCTAATATGTTCATTCAGTAATGGATAAACTCAAACTTATGATGTAATAAGATGTGGTGGTAGTCGTGCAATAAATATCAAAACTCATCTTTGAAATTGAAGAACTGGAGAGGGTAATTGTGGATGTAGCTAAAGATTCATTCCAACTTTCTCATCAATTACTCAAGAACACAAATTAAATTTATTTTATGAAGAATTAAAAGATGAAGATCATGTGAATTTGGATAAATTTTAGAGAAAAGGGTAATAAATTGAAATGAAACATGGTCTCCTCATTCCTTACAAATTAGAATAATCACCACCAATATACCTATCTCTAGAATTGGAAGAAGATGAAACCACAAAAGTGGTTGAATTCAATGAAATAATAGAGGTTTCAGAATACCTAACTTCATTCAGTCACGATCAAATTAAAGAGGGACTTTTAATTGAAGAAGAGATTCATTTTGAACCAATTCAGGGAGTTGACCCTTTTATGAACACTTTATCTTACAATTTTTTTGAAACAAAATTGAGTATCACTCTATGAAATTTTGATTTTATATATTTGGATGAATCATATTTTTTCATGGATGAAGATGATGAAAAAAATGAACCTATAGAGTAACACATCAATCCCCCTAAACATATTGAACATTTACTGGAGGAATCCCATGAAGAGATACCAGTGGATCTACCTGATGAACGAGATACAAATTCTATGTTCATTAAATCATAACTAGAGAAGACACAATATAAAGAGTGAAAATATACATACATCATAACCGAAGAGGAGGAGGTTCTATTATACATTTTACCATCGAAATGTAGGTTGTAAAATACATTAAAGGGGGGGAACTAGTGTACACTATTGATGGAGTCCCCCACAAAAGCGAAAAAAAAAGTTCATGATGGAAATAAAAACATATGGTGGTTCAAATATATAAAAATCCACCCACTGACATATTATGGATAAAAACTGGTACTTTATTTTTGGAGGGATAAAAAATTTAGATCCCATTTGGGGATCATACCAAATCACATAGAATTTTTGAAATTCATGTAAGTTTAATTTTTATTAATCATTCCATGAGTGATTATCCTAAATAATATTTTTTATTCCTGATATTTTTTAAAAATAAATTACTTCCTCTTTTATCTTGAGAATATTTCTTGAGTGATCTTGGGATATAACACCTACAAGAACATGAATTTGAGGTTGTCAAAGCTATGACTTTACAAAATCGCATTTAAATATATTGAGGCATATTTTGAAATCCAATAATACTTAAAATAAAAAAAATCACGTCAATACTTATTAAGCCCATAGAAACTATGAATGATATTTGGTGTAATGAGACATGTTTCAATCTATATATTTCTATTCCTACCATATTCTTGATATTTTCATGATATTTTATTGTTAAAGTGTGGGGGTGAAGGGAATAATCATAAATGGGATTATTTAAATTGTTAGGATGGAGTGTGGGGATTATAATTATGGGAATAAATTATTTTTTTTATTCATTCATGATATTTAATTTTTTGACCCTCTCGAATTAAAAATGAAAAATAAAAAAAAAACTAAAAAAATAATAAACATGGGTTGTAATTTGGGAAAACATAAAATCACCTTTACTAGTCCTGTTATTTTTATCATACGTGTTTAGATGGTGGATGTGAGGTTTATTATAATCAAAACATTCTAAAAATAGAAAAAAATGATATGGTTCCTTAAAAATGAAAAAAATATAATAAATTATAAAAAAATATTCAAGAGGTTGCTCAAAATTTTAATTATTATTTATTTGATCATAACGATTACATTTAGTTTTGTGGAAATATGAGTTTATGATTTTAGAGGTATAAATACATTGTGCATTAATTTTTCAATATCATGATTTTAAATTTAAGAGTCAAACTAACTTGAGCCATAAAATTTTAACATATATTTCTACCAACCTTATGCCTTAGGGACATTTGAACCAATATTACAAGTCCTCAATATTTTATGTTCTTTTTTCTTTACGAAGTGGAGAATTTAGTTCATATACATGTATATAGATAATGAAAAAAAATTCACGATATGAGCATAAATATACTTTAATTTTTATCATGATTGATGAGTGAAAAGATTCAAAAGAGAGGTAAGTCATGATTTGTCATGTTTAATAATAATTAATAGATGAACTTGAATGAATGAAAATAAAAGCTCCATCATTTTAAAATTTGGAAAAGTAAAATACCTAATTTGATTACTTCTTTAAAATTACTAAATTATATTAATATTTTATTTTGAATTCATAGAATTTGATTGGAAATTGATTATAATTTAATTTAATTACATTTAAATTTGAATATTTATAAACATTGGTGCCCTCTTTATCTTTTTGCTGAGATTTTATGCTTTATGACACACATGGTTTAACTCTGGGGGAATTTGATAGAACAAAATAATGTGAAAATTTTTATTCAATTTTTGATCATTTTTTGGGGATTTCAATGTAAAATCCCTTCAATTTAAATGTTTCAATGTAAAGTAGGAATTTATCGTGATAAGAATAAAATTTATTTTACGAAAAGTAAAAAAGAAATATTGTATTTATATTTGGAATTTATTTTGATATATTTATTGTGGTTTGGAATTTTTCAAAATATTTTAATTAATTTTTTATAAAAAATAGGGCAGTTGGCTCTCCACAACCCCATCTATAAATCACTACCCAACTCTCACCACCACCCCATGAATTCACCACCGCTATCCACCACCGCATTCCTACACTTCCGCTCGCCAGTTACTGCC
This sequence comes from Viscum album, assembly GCA_963277665.1. Lineage (NCBI taxonomy): Eukaryota > Viridiplantae > Streptophyta > Magnoliopsida > Santalales > Viscaceae > Viscum > Viscum album. The sequence goes on along the minus strand of OY728140.1, from coordinate 2,003,585,993 downwards.
ACCTCGTGCATGCACCATCGCTTATCGCTCATCGGCACTATATTCATGCATTACTACTCTCCATCACCCCATTCATGCACAACCGCTTGCCACTTGCCACCACCCCATCCATGAACTATTGCTTGATGCCACCTAATGAATGCAACACCACTTTCCTCACACTGCCACCCCATGCATTCAATTCCACTCACTGCTCACCCCAACTCATTCCTAGATTGCTGCTTTCACCCACTGCATGCCACCACTTTATGCATACATCCCTTTTGATGATACCACATGGCATCTCCAGACACCACTTCTACTATACCCCTCTACTCTCCTCCTCCATTGAGCATCACTGAATGCATACAGTAACCACTTCCCCACTATTATCGATAGCTTGGACACCTATGTTGTTGTCTCCTACCACATGGAACAAACCACAACGAACCTCATTCTTTGCCACAATTTGGGATCCACTGGCCACTGCTACTGAACCACCAGCTTCCTAAACGTCGTTTCCACCTCACCAAGGATGCTTGCATGAATTATTCCACAATGATGAATTATTAACCCAGTTATATTTAATTACACATTCATTCCATGCAGAATCTAAATTTATCATGGGTCTTGGGGTGATTTGAACCCCCAGGATATCCTCACTGGTTTGAGTGATATTTTAATTCCATTAAGGTCAATCCACTTCATCATTCCTATATAATAGAGCATTTCATACTTATCAATCCATCATTTTACACCACCAAGGAGACCTCTAAGGATTTCTCTGCCATTAACTTATTTTCTTCACTATTCTTCTAGTATTCTTTTAATTTTTTTATTTAAATTTTGTTATAGGATTAATTTTTAAATTTTAATTTTAATTTATTTAGGTTAAATAAAATTTATTAATTTTTTATAAATATGTTTTCTACATTTTATTATTCTTCCTTTATTATTTTAATCATACTTCATCAATAATAATAATAATAATTAGAAATTATTGTTATTATTATTTTTATAAATATCATTTTAACATTCTAATTTTGAAATTATGTTCCTTATTTTCATCTTTATCTTTTTATTCATAAATTAAAAATTCATTTCATACTAATAATAATAGTAATTATTTTTATTATTATTTAAACATTATTTATAAATTATAAATTTCTTCTCTTTCCATTTATTTTGTTGTTTTATTATATATACATCTATGATCCCAATTTTTCCATCTTTATATTTTATTCTTTTTATCTCTCACCTCTAATCATTGTAAAATATTATTTCTTTCTTTATCTTCTTCACTTATTTCTATTTCCACAATTTTTATCTCTTAATATATGAAATGAGAGGTTTAACCAATGTCATGGAACGGGGGGATGTCAAGGTGTTGTTGAATTTTTCTTAATGTTTATTTTTAGGTTTTTATATATAATTCAGCAGCATAAATGGGTGAGGATAATGTCTTCGATGTGGTAACTTTCCCCAATTACATATTACTCAATAATTCTCTAGTATTTTATTTAATCAATTTTCAATCTCTCTATTGTTTAGTTCTTCAAAAGTTGGAGTTCATATGTTATACGGATGAAACTAATTTGATGGAACTGGGTCCTGAAAGATGACACATACTAGACCAAGGTGTATCATCAACCATGATTAATGGATGAGTTGAAATTGAGAGATCTTAGGCATTCAATGATATTCCACTCTTTTTAAATAAATAATAGTAGTTAAATCATGATATTTCATTTTTTGATTATAAAATTGAAAAAAAAATATGTAGGATAATAATGATTGGACCTTAACCAAAACCATGAAACAATGTTCTTTCCTATTATCCCAATTTGTTTAGATTAGAATGTTAGTTTAAATTTATATATTTCATGTAATTGAATATTAATAAAAACCCAAAATCATGGTCATGTTTTCCTTTAAACATAAAATAATGAGAAGATATAGATCGTGTGATTTTGAATAAGTAAGAGGAGAAATAGAAAGGCTCCTCAAGTGAGACTACCCTGGTCACCCACTGTGCTACAATAGGAAATAAATAGTTTCTTTTGAACACGCCCCACGATTGGAACACGTCAATTTACATGTAATATTTCTCATTCAAAGGGTCCATTAATTTAAGATGAATGATTTTATGGTTACAATAATGGGATGTCTATCGAGACCATTTATTTTTCTTTGGAAATTTAATTATTATATGATGAATGATTCATGATTTTTGGAAAACATATGAATTGATTATAACTATTTGATGGGTGGTTATATTATATACCATGATTAAATTAGATAAAGATTAATTTTATAGGATCCAAAATTGTACACAAGAGGTTACCCCAAGACCAAAAAAAGGTAAATGAGAGGTTCTCCCTTTCCCCATGAAAGTTTATCCCCAATATAAAAGTTGGTATATTAGAGGTTATACAAATTCCAAAAGTGGGTACACATGAGGTTATCCCCAAATAAAAATATGATCAAACAGAAGTTATCCAAATCATGATGTTGGTACATCAGTGGTAAAACCATTTATAATATGTGATGATTTCCCTAGAAGTAAGATGTGTCGTATGTTTTCTATGACATTGATTATAAATTAATTTATGAAATTATTTTATAATATGGTCATATGCTTTTGATATGTTATCATGGATCATGAATATTGATTCTCTTATGATGCATATCTTATGAACTACAAATATATATTCCATGACTCATGATTATGATCTATGAATTTATGAGTATGATTTTTAAATTTTGTGATCGGGTTGTCATACAATTGTGACCATGTTATAATAAATGATATTTGATATATACCATTTTTTTCAACACTGAGTATCTGAGCCCAAACATTATTTTATTTTATTTTCCTTATATGAGAATAATTTTTTTTATTTGATACATCAAGTATGGGTTATAGATATAAATAAATTAATCACATATTGGTAAATATTACATAAATAAGTTGTTTATGTGTATTTATTTCCAAATACACTAAACTATTATGGTTACAGAATGGTTCATAATGCTATATAATGAATATCCATCTAATAAGTAGTAATATTTATATATGAAATATTTCATCTGATATATACACACCCAACTAGAACCATAAAATACAATTCTCACTCAAGCATATTGTATGGTCAATGTATTATATCCACGTCACTTAGAAATGTCACCATTTTTGTTTCAGCCAATGATTATTTGAGAGTCATATCCCACCACCAATAATGAATTATAAATGAATATTATATATTAGTACTCAAACTTAAAACAATACATTATCATATTCTAAGTAAAAAATATAATTTATTTTACATTGATGATCTTTTCAGGTTTAGAGAATTTCATAATTAGACAATAAATCATACCTAACAAAACCATAAACACGCAAAGTGGACACTTCCAAACAATATACATTTATTTCATATAAAAAACATAAAAAACATGGTTTCATTCCATTCTCAATAATTATTATTTTCCCTTGATCCCATACTAATCTATATTCTCTCTTAAATCCTATGAAATTTTTTTGAAAATTGGGATGAGAATAAAAATATCAATAAGGGATACATAAAATGGAAAACCAATAATCTTTTGAAAAAAAGTAAACCCATCGATACTTTATCATAATGTATTAATTTCCACCCTTATGGTGTGTTAAATATTTTACGTTGGAAATAATCTCATTGATTACACTTTTTGTAATCAAAATATCACTATAAAATAGTTAAAAGTGAATATAACATATAATGGTAATTTGGAACATAATCACACTTAAATGGAATGACCATGTGGTAAAATTCCTCACATTCCACACTTATAAATGGAATAACAATACTGATAAATTTAATACTCAATGAATTAGAGGTCATAACATAACCACCCAAGCTTTTTTTATCAAGAAACCACCCATATTTTTCCTATAATGTATACACCCGTCAAAGTTTCAAGTACCATTAAATAATCATAACAAAAAAAATTGTGATTTTTAATATTTCACTCATAGAATTTAATTTACAATCATAGGAAATAATTTCAAGTTATTGAAATAATAAATTCATTTCAAAAACCATTTCTAGTATCAAAATACACCAAAAATTGAATAATGGATTTATTTTTCTTTTAAAAACATTAAGGCTTATAGAGGAATCCATATATCAATGATAGTTGTGGTGGTGGAGAATTTATTGTCACTGTATACGTTAAAAACATTCCTTTTTTCTATTTCTAAATAATGTAAATATGATTCATATAAAAAATTTCATTTTGAAAACATTTAATGTAAATTTAAAGTCAAAGGTGTTGATTATAAACCTTATAAAAGAAGGTGTTGTATAACAATAAAATATTCCTAAATGAATTGAGGATGAGATGAAGTCCCTTACCCTGAGTATGATTTGTCACATAAGCTCTTTATCATCCAGAATAATAAATATAGTTTAATTATTTACATTATTAAGAAAAAATTCAGGTTTATTTTTAATTTTATATCACTTAGTACAATGTTATAACAATTACATAATTATTTAAGTTCATGTAAGACGTTTTGTCCATATTCGGTACTTTAGTCAAAAATGAACATGGTATGAGGTCAATAGTCCATGTAGTCATGATTCCATCATATCCAGAATAATATTAATGAAATTATTATCATATTTTTATATCAATTATACTTTTAAATTAAACCATAAATTATTTTGATGAGAAATTAACAATGTTATATTCATGAAGACGTTAGGACGTACGTAAGCTTGAGTAAACTTTCCCATTTACATTGATTGTTATGGAAAATAGGTAACTATTATTTTATATTTAAATAATGATCATAAAATCATTAATATCATATTAATCATTTAAATATAGTTATACATACTATCCAAGTTATGAGGTCAATAAAAAATAATCACATCACTTCATGAATGTGATAGTTTACACGTACGCTCAAACGACGTCATCATTTTTATATGTATAGAAATTTACAATTCAATTGATATATTATTATATTAAAATTATTAATATATCATTATTATAACATATGAACATTAATTACATAATTATAATAAGTCACGAGATATGGTTATGGAAAATGAATTATTTGAGTTTGTGGAGGAGATAGTTCACATGTATGCACAAATGATTAATTCTTGTCCCATTTGATGGAAGTGTTGATTTGTATAGGTGATGATATTAGCATAATAACATCTATTTATATTTATTATATTATATTTATTATTTAATCATGGATTAAGATGATTTGTAATAAGTGGATGAATAAATAAAATAGAAACTCATAAAAAATGATACATCTTCTTTGAATAGTCCACATTAATTACAAACTTAACCCTTATAAGGAGGGCGTTCTGCTAAAAACAATTCTCTAGAATTTGTGGAGAGATTATAGGAATGTTCTTGGTAAGATATTTTACAAAAAAATGTTTCTAAAGTGTAAGTATTAGTGAATAGGAGGTGTCTTTTATACGACATTGGAGGGGAACCATTGAAAACTCCCAAAATATTATACTAATATAAATTCATTTTCTATTCCAAATGACTAAAAATTAGTATATTTTGAAGATAAGATAGGTAGGGTCCAGAATAATTTCATAAAATAATTTTTATACATTTATTTATTTCATTTTAAATCTATCATTTGTTTTAACAATTAATTATTCTATTTTAATTTTAATTTTTGTAAATACATTTTAAATAGTTAGAGGATGTATATTTCATTTATATGGGGTCAATTTCTCATATATGTAATATTTAAGAACCATTAAATATTATAATATCATACACTTAATTTTTAATATTATTATTAATTTTAAATAATTTAATAAAATATTATTTTTATAAAATATCAATGGTGTCAATTTTTCCACTATTCATTTCATTTAATATAGCTAAAATAAAAATAGAAATATAGCTTCAAAAAAACTATTGAATAGAGTTATAATAGGTCATAATATCCTATAAAATTCATAGAGTACCCTAATTAATTTAAATTATATTTATTTTAATATATTTCATGTCTTTATTTGACATTTCTATTAATAAAATAATTTCAATATCATTATTGTGTCAACATTTATGGTAATTATATAATATCTAAAAAAACTTAATAAATTACAATGATGTATATAATTCCATTATATTTTGTAACACAATTTAGGATCTATATGATATCATGTTTAGAAAAATATTAAAAATATAATACCTATAAGAAATAAGAGAGTGACATTTTATCACATTATTTTATTATAAAAATATTTATATCATTTCCATGAATAAAAAATCATTAAATGTCAATTACAATCCTTATGTGTTATGGGTATAATTTTATTCATCCAATAGGTCTTTTTAGTCTTTAGGGAAATTTATTTTCCTTGTTATATTATTTTTACCAATATTTACTCGATTTACCTCTAATTGTTTCAAATAAAAAATTTACCAAAGATACAATTCCTAAATTCAAAAAATTAATGGAACATATTTAAATAAGTTGGAAAAACTTATTAAAAATATGGAATAAATTTTTCAAAATTTTAAACGTATTAATTTCAGTAATTAATTTAATATTAATCTCATTGACAGAATGAAAAAATGGGTTTATTAAATGTAAAAAACATCAAAAGATTGATATGTGTTTATATCCAATTTTAAGATGAAATTACATCCAATGACAAATAATATATGAAATTAAAAAAAAATAACCTAATTAAAATTTCAAAGTAATTAAATGGATTATCTAAAAAGGTAAATAATGTAGAATTAAAAGCAATTTTGAATTAAAATGCATAAATTTTAGCTATTTATTAACATGTGAAATTTATCAGATAAATTTCAAAAAATCAACCTAACTAAAATTTTATTTTCCACATACAAATAAGAAGTAAATTTTCACAAATAAAACTTATAAAAGTGTCTTCAACTATATTTAAAATGGATTTTCCCTTAAAAGGCGGTAAAATTATTTTCTTAGAAAATAGTGTTTTTACCTCTAAAACTAGATTTTTCATATACGTTAGTGAACATAGTTTCTCTATTAAAATAATATCTCATTAAGAAATTAAAAGGACTTATTTTATCATTACCTTTGTGGTTATAGTCTTCCCCCCATTTAGAAATTTCATCTTCGCAATTTTATTCACTTATCAAACAAGTATGGGTACTTTTCCTTCATATCATTTTCAGATTCCCAAGTTTCCTCTTCAACCAAATTATATTTCCATTAAACCATAACATGATGGAACACATTATTCCACAAAAAATAATCCCTATAGTCTTGAAAATGTACTGGTTGTTCCTCATAATAATGATTCTCTTCCAACTGAACTAATTTTTTATTTAAGACATGATATGGATTTTGTATATACTTTCTTAACATTGAAACATGAAGATTTTGTATATCTAAGATAAAAGCGGAGGTAAATCCACTATGTAGGAAACTGATCTAGCATTATCAAAGATTTCATATTGTCCAACAAACATTGGACTTATCTTACCACTCATACCAAAAGGCATCACACTTTTACATGGAGCGACTTTTTGAAAGAAACAACAATAAAAAATTCCTTTAACAGCACTACTATAGACCTTTATCAATGATAAAACAATGCTAATAATTTAAGAATAGATAAAATACTGAATAATTTTTTAGTACTAAAAAAGATCATTTAAATACCCCTTTAACAGTGCTAAAAAACATTGTTAAAAGGGTCCTTTAATAATGTTTTTTAGTGATGTTAAATATCCATTTTAACATCTCTTTTTTAGCATTGTTAAAGGGTATCGTTAATAATGTGTTTTTTATACTGGTAAAAATAGTCTTGTTAAAGGTGGTAAAAAAATTTAGACATTCATGAGAATTTGACCCCTTTATTAGTGCTTACACAACCCCATTAACATCTCTCCACCTCCTTTATAGCACTTTCCCCCCCCCCATCATCACATTGTAAATTTCCAACCTTAGACCACACGCCCGCTTGGATTCAAACCGTGCACCTCTCCTTCAAATACGAAACACCTTTACCACTACACCATGTTGTTTTTCTATCTAGTTAATGATATATTTGTTTATTTATATATATATACATATATAATTATTTATATATATTTTTATAATTATTTTTCAATACATTTATACAATATATGTTTGTGTGTGTTTGATCTATATATACTTATAATTATTTAAGTATATTATATATTATTTTCATTTACATAAACTAAAATATAATAAATATATATTTAATAAAATTATTATAATAATAAATAAATAATAAATAAATAATAAATACTAAATAATAATTTAATAATTAATAATTAATAATTAATATATAATTGATAAATAATTAATAAATTAATTAATAATTAATTAATTATTATGTATTTAATAAAATATTAATAATTAATTAATTAATTAATGAGAAATAAATAAATAAAAAATAAACAAACCCTAAAATGTTAAGAAACTCTAAAAACCATAAAAATACTGAAATGACTATAAAATATAATCCAATAGTCCATTTCATCTCCAAAACTTTTCAAATAGAATCTCATGAAACAAGATTCGATATGATATGTGGTACGTGCCAAACAGACAACTAGATTGGACGCTATAGTCATTTGAATTTTAAGAAATCAAGGCTGGTGAAAAAACCTCTATTTCGGAGGCATTTTAATCATTTCTAGAGAAAAAAGTGGGACAATACTCAATGTGAATGTCCATGACCTATATGATGTAGATCTTGTCGGCGGCATTGATTTGATATATGGTAGACCCCAAACTAACACCTGAATAAAAAAATATGGTCGTTTGATATTCGACTTATGTTTTTAACTAATTTTATATCTTTTATTATTTTTTGATTTTTTATCTTTAAATTGATATTAAATGACTATTACTCAATAATAATAAGAAAATTGTTAATTAAAATTATTTTTTATATTATTTTAAATCCTTTTTCAATAAATATCATATATATTAATTGTAAATGTCAATTTACCTAATCTAAAACATATTTTAAAAAATATATATTATATATTTATTAGTATAAATATATTTATATATTTATATATTATTATTAATGAAATAATTTCTTTTAGTATATGTTTAGTAGTTATTGTAAAAATAAGCTAATAAAAACCCGCACCTTTATCAATGCTTTTATACAAGCACTGATAACTAATATCATTTATCAGTTCTTTTCTAAAAGCGTTGATAAAGGGTGGGTCTTTATGAGTGCTTGTAAAAAAGCCTTGATAAAGGTTCCCATTTGACAGTTCTTTTTATCACTGTTAATGAACCCCTTTAACTGCGTTAAAAAATTTTTTGTTATAGACCCTCTTTAATAGTTCTTTTTTAGCACAGAAAAAGGGTCTCTTTAACTACTTTTTAGCTAGCTCTGTTAAATCCCAATCACTGTATAAACCCAATTTTTTAGTAGTGAGACACGATCACCTACCATGAAATAATGATCTTTCCTCTGTTTATTTGAAAAACTTTTATACCTACATTGATCTATCCTCATGTGTCAGTGAATATATTGAACATTATCTACTGATTCCTCTAGGAATTCAAGTCCCATCAAACCTTTTTCACCTACTTCATCCAAAAAAGTTAGATATCGACACTGATTTCCATATAATTCCTCAAATGGTTCTATATTTATATAGGAATGAAGAATTTGTATAAATGAAAATTCAACCAGAGAGAGTTATTGATCCAACCATCCTTGGTAATCCATTAAACGAGCATGTAGAATATCCTCTAATGTCAGAATTTTTTTCTCTGACTTTCCATCTGATTGAGGATGAAGAGTTGTACTGAAATTTTATTCAGTACCTAACATCTTTTTATGGCCTTTCCAAAAGTTAAAAGTGATCCAAATATCATGATCAGATAAAATAGATAGGGGAACTCCATGTAACCCAATTATCTCCTTAATATACAACTAAGAGAGTTGATATAGATATATTATATCTTTAATTGGAATAAAATACACACATTTAGTCAATAGATCAAAAATAACCTAGATTACGTTGATACCATGATAAGTATTTGGTAATCCTACTGTGAAGTCGATAGATATATTTTTCTATTTCCACTATGGCACTAGAAAATTATGAAGCATCTCTTTCAGTAACTACATATCATCATTAACCAGTTGAAAAATAAAACATCTTAGGGTAAAGTTGGCAATATATATTCTTATTCCATCTGACTAGTAATACTCCCAAATTTCTCTGTATATCATAGTGATTCCTAGATAACCTAAAAACTGAGAACTATAAGCTTCACATAACAACTATTTTTTTAACTATGAATGACAAGGCATGTATAGCCTCTTCCCAAATGCACAAAAAATAATTATGAATGTTAAATTATAGAAACAAACCATTTTGGACCAATTCTACCCTTTTCTGCAACTCATGGTATTCCTTCTGCACTTTCATAATTAGGTTTGATAGAGGTGATTGCACTATCACCTAAAATAAAACAGAGGGATTTCTTTCACTAATAACTTCCAAGACAAAATTCATCAAATCTTTAACCAAAGGAATACTTTCCAAATGTATCGTGGTTAATGTAGCATTACATTACCAACTAAAATCATCCACCACTATATTTTCTTATCCATGATGGAAATTAATAGTGAAATAATAATCCTTGATTACTTACAGCCATATCCTCTATCTCATGATCAATTATTTCTATGTAAATATTTTCCTCAAACTATTGTAATTTGTATATATTTAATATTTTACAAGATAAAAATGATTCCTCCATATTTTTTATGAAAAAATAATTTCAATTAATTCCCACTCTTGTGTAGGGTGAAATAACTCATAAAGTTCCAAACGATGTGAATCATATTAAATTAGAAGATTATTTTTCATTAGGAAGAAACCAGGTCCATTCAATGAAATCTCAATATAGATAACAAATTCACTATTTCTAGAAGGCCTAGCCAAAAATAAATAATTTTTTAATGTTATTAGAAGTTTATGAAAACAATCATCACATTAATTTTCCAAGATGAACATATTTATCTTATGTGTGAAATTATTTTATGGGATATATAACAAAGAACAATTTTCAATAAACTATGGGAAATATCCTGCTAATACAATAAAACGACCAATTATGGTGACATTGGTTTTTCTTGGCCACTCTTCAACAACATTTGTTTTATAAGTGTCAAAAGTTATGTCATATTTAAAAACAAATGGCCATAGAAAGAAATTGTTTTCCACCAAAATTAATTCTTAATAAAAATTATATGTCGTTTATTTTATTTTATGGTTTACAAACAAATAATTATCTAACTATCATGGTCCTACTATATTTTATATTATTCCAAAGTATTATCTTTAAACACAATTACAAACTAATCCAAAACCTGATGAAAGACTTAATTAATGATATTCATAAAATCAAAAGGTATATTAGATAACCAAATGGAATAACTACAAACTCATAATTCTAATATCTAGTTTAGAATGATGACTTTGGATGTTCTTCGTACTTCACCATCAACTGATGGTACCCAAGAGTCAAATAAACATTCAAAAAATATTAAGCACCCTGAAGATGATCAAAAAAATCATCGGTATGTGGAAAATGATATTCATTTTTAATTGTGATGTTATTTAAGGATATATTGTTAATAAAAAGTCTCATGGAACCATCCTTCATTTTTACAAATAAAACCGGAGCATCCCATGGTGAAGTTCTAGGTCGAGTGAAATCTTTATTAAGAAATTATTGTAACTATTTTTTCAATTACACCAGTTCTACATTATACATATGATAATGGGTTTTATAAATATGATTAGCATTAGGAATTAAATCAATAGTAAATTCATCCTCCTAATCAAGAGCAACACCAGCCAATTCATCAAAAAATATCATTCAAGTCATTCACTACTAGAATGTAACTAATCAACAATGTTTGTTTCTTTTCAACAACCTTACCTAGATAACATTAACTTCCATATTTAATCAATCTCTAAACTTCTTGATATGTTATCAAAATAATAACTTCATTGAATAAAACTATCATGGATTTTAAATCTAATTTGGAATGACAAAATAAAAGGCAATCCGTTAAAAAATGTTATCAAACTCCATAAGGGATGTTCAATAAGATTTGTAGGGAATAATATATAAGCAATGAATATATGAATATTCTTTTAAATCAAGGTTTAGTTAATACTTACACTAGGAGTTTTTCTGAAAGTTCTTTATCGCATTCATGAGGTGATATTTCCAATTTACTTGCAATGCTCTCAAAAATGAAATAATGTAATGATCCAGAGTAAAAAAGAGTATTGTAATATATTGAAAAAAACATGTAACATGTATATCAATATTTTATTTTATGGACACACATCAACTTTAGTAGTAGAATATTCTTTTTCTAGGAAATTATGCTTTCATTCATTCTGTTTTCCACCCCAAGTAATAAACATTGGACACACATTGAAATAATTCCAAAAATCATTACAATTAAAGCATTATATCAATGGATTTTCATTTCTTTCCTAATAATCTACCTTATATTCATGAGAAACATGACCATTATTACCACATTACCAGAAATTTCTAGTCTTTGAATGAAATTCTCCAGCATTCTTTTCACCAAACTTCTCACAATATGGAAATTTAGTTTTCTTACCTCCAAACTTCTTTGATGAATGCTTTCAGATTTCATAGAAATTAGACTAATTATTTGTTTCATTCTATCATAGGACCCATGATCATCATGAAACTCCATTTATACCTTCTTAGTACATCAAAAAGGTTTCTCATATCCTTTTAACTCATGTGAAACTAATTCCATCCGATATCTTTTCTTCATCCTTGAGTAAAACCTATTTATCATACTATCAAGATCCATGGAAAATTTTGGAACATAACTTTCTATATGGGTGGAATTTTATGAAAACGAAGTAAACAAATGATCCTCATATGGTATAAATTCCAAGAATTTATTTTTCATCCTAATTCACAAAACCATTGGAAAATATTTCTCAAGGAACATATTATTAAATTCAATTAATTCAATGGCATGATTCTCTTCACTTCATATGATATTTTTAACCATTCTACAACACTGATCATCCACACCTTCAAAATGATAAATTGCAAGAGTCATCTTTTGTTTCTCTAAAAAAACCATTACATCAAATATATTTTCTAAGGATTTAATCCGTCCATCATGTGGTATGGGTTATAAAGATCCTCTGATTGATGGGGGATGATGCCTCATAAAATTATCTAATGTCATCATGTTCCTCTATGGTATATCAGGTTTTCCTCTTGTGTGAACTCCACCACCATTTATCACCTATTTCAACTAATCCATCACTAAAAAAACTACTCTGTTCTGATTCTGAGCATCTCAAGATGCTAATCTGGAAGGATGTTTTCCTCTTGATTCCTTCCCAGCATAGCTTTTCTATTTCATCAATAGAAAAACATTCTGAACATACATATCATTGATGCAAGAAACATGGTAATTTTCAAATGATATAAAATATTAACTTGACTATATGGTATAATCTTTAAAGTTAAATTTTTAATATTACGATAACCTCTAATGTTTTCTGAACCATCCTATGATACCAATTTTAGGGAGCTGGTCTTAAAAAAATATATAATGATCAGTTAAGTAAAGGATTTTACTTTATTTCACATTGAGGATATTTTATGGTTTATAGTATTATAAAATTAGGCCATAAATCATACATAAAAAATATATAAATTTAAAATTGACACTTCTAAACAGTATCAATTTATTTCATCAAAAAACAAAGAAACATGCTTTTTTCATGGTCAATAATCATAACTTTCTATGGATTCCACCCTTATCTCTAATACCTATTAAATCGTATGTATAAATTTTAAAACATTTGTTAATAATAAAAATAAATTTAAGAGATACACAAAGAAATAAAATCATTAATCTAGTTAAAACATGTAATCATGCGGATTCATTATCATTAAGTAATATATTCCACCCTTATGGAGTAGTTAATGCTTTCCATTGAAAATAAGATCATTGATTACCATTTTTGTAATCAAAATATTTCCATCAACTAATATAATTAACATATACCATATAAAGGTTACTTGGTACATAATCATACTTAAATGGAATAACTAGGTGGTTAGCTTCCACATATACCACTATTATAAATGGAATATATACACACAAAACATACATACCCAATGAATTAAAGGTTATAATTTGACCACCCATCCTTGTTTTATCACAGAACCAACCATATTTGGTTTATCACGTAACCACTTTACAAATTTCCAAGAACTATTATATAATCCTAACACATAAAAGATTGGAAATTCGAACATTTCACTCATAAAATTTCATTTTCAATCACATGAAATAATTTCATGGTATTGAAACAATAAATTCATTTCCAAAACCATTTTCTATAAAAAAAATACATAAATATGGGATAAGGTATTTATTTTACTTTTAAAAACATTAAGGCTTATAATGGATGACAAATATCAATAATGATAAGGCAGCGGAGAAGTCGTTGTCACCGTATAAATTAAAAAATCAATCCTTATTTTATTTTGAAATTAATGTAAATATATTTGTATAAAAATATTGAATTTGAAAACATTGAAATGAAATTAAAATTTAAGTGGGTTGATTATACACCTTATAAAATAATGTGGTTTATAACATCAAAATATGCCAAAATAAAACGATTTTGAGTCGAAGTTCCTTACCATGAGTCTGATTCATCTCGTATGTTATGTATATTTCTGAATAATAATGTTAGATTAATTTTTTAATTTATTTAGAACCATTTTAATGTTTATTATTAATTTTATATCACTTTTTACCATGTTATAACAATTACATAATTATTTAAGTTTGTGTCGAACTTTTTGTTGATATTCAGTACGTGAGTAGAAAATGTAATTGGTATGATGAAAATAATCTATATTTTTATAATTCCATCATATCCAAAATAATATTCAGAATATTATTATAGTTTTTATAAATGAATTATACTTTTTAATCAAATAATTAATTTTTGTTTTGAAAATTGAATAATGTTATATTCATGGAAACGGTAGGTCGTATGTACTAATGAGTAACATTTTCCATTATTAATTGATCATTGTAGATAGAATGTATGTATTATTTTGTCTTTACATAATAATAATAATAACATCACTAATATAATATTAATCATTTATATATATTTATATATACTATCCATTTGATTTGGTGAATAAAAACAAATTGCATCATTTCATGGAGGTGATAGTTCACACGCACACCCGAATGACTTTATCATTTTTATGTGCAAGGAAAGTAATAATTTAATTGATATATTATTATCTAAAAATGATTAATATGTCATGAATATAACATATGAAAATAAATTAAATTATTATAACTAGTCACCAGATACAGTTATGGAAGACAAATTATAACGGTTTGTGGAGGTGATAGTTCACACATACACACAAACAATTAATTCAATTCTAATTTGATGGCATTGGAGATGGATTTAGGGGATGATATTAACATAATAAAATCATATTATATTGAGGATGAGGAATTTATTATTAAATTATTTATGAAGTATATTTTATGGGAGTGGAATAAGAAATAAAATAAAAACACATTAAAAACGGATACCTCTTATTCGAATGGTCTTCTTTAATTATAAGAATAACACCTTTTAATACGGTTTTCATAAAAAAAATAATACTTATATAAGGTGGTTAGATATTATAGGAATGGTTTTGGGTATTTTGTGGCCGAACCAAAAGGTTTATGAAGTGTATGTATTAGAGAAGAATGAGTTCCTTTTATATGAGATGGGAGGGCACCCTTGGGAACTCTTAAACTATTAAATTAATATAACATTATTTCCAATTAAAAATTACTCAAAAGTGTGATATTTTGAAGATATGAATCATATGGCTATAAATCCATTAAACCATTAATTTTTAGACATTTTTTTTTCATTTTAAATATTATCATTTCATTTTACCCTTAATTATTCTATTTCAATTTTTATTGTGCTGACAATATTTTAAATATTAATAAGAAATAAATTTTACTTATATGGGGTTTATATACCATATATAGAATATTTATGAAACTTTATAACTTATAATATCATATTAATATTTTTTAATGATTTTTAGTATTTTTTATTTTTTTTAACAAATTATTATTTTTATAAAATATTAATACTGTAAATTTGGACACTACTCATTTCGTTGAATATAAATAAAATCCAAACAGAGAGATAACTTCTAAAAAACCATTTAATGGTGTAACACCCCAGGTAAATAAAGAATATGACATTTTCTTATTTATCCAAATTTGTGAATAAAATATTAATATGACTTTAAAGGGGACGCTATGCTCGATGGTGTACCCAACACGCAACAACGAGTTTCTTGGGAATCTTACGTTGCACTCTAATAATAAAATAATATTATTTTAAATGGTAGTTAACATGTAGCTGTTTTATTGGCGGGAATGCATAGAAATAACTTAAATATGATTATATATGTTTTTAAATGTTTTTACATTTATCCAAAGGCTTAAAATACAGAAAGAATTCAATTTTAGGCTTTTATACCCTAGTTTTCACTAAAGGTTCACTTATCGCCTTTTGATGGCGAACTGTCATTAAATATAGTTTTGATCACTCTTATACATTCTTTTGGACAAAATAAAACTCTTCTTTAGAATCGGGACATCAAATTTTACTTTGTGTAACCACTTTGTTTAAATGTGGAATGTAATGCAAGTTTCATGATCTAATTCTCTAAAACTCTAAACCTAAAAAGATCCTCAATGTGTAATATTGTACTAACTCAAGATTAAGTAAGGTTTAAGGCTGGGGCCTTATAGTTGGTATCAAAGTTCGGTTTAGATAACTTTAGAGGTTAGGGTATTCTTTAAGCATAAGTGACATTACCATAATGGTTAGGATTTCAGAAAGAGTCCTAGTTTTAGATAAAGTGAATGAGTAAGTATATCTTAGTGTTTACCTTCCTCATTAGTACATGATGGTTTTGTTGATATACTCACACTGACATTTCTGTTTTTAGTGAATGGATGGATCTAGCAGGCACCAAAGAGACAACAGGTTTGAAGGAAACTGTGGTGTTTCTATGATTAAGATACTAGATAAAATGGGGGATTCAATGAGGAAACTCGTGGTTGTTCTAAACCAACTATCAAGGAGTCATGATCAACCACTTGAACCTTGGTATGATCTTTAATGCATCATGTACGAGATGACCAATCGATGTGGAAGTTCAGGTAATAATTAAAAAGGTAACCATTAGGGTTTATATGATCCTTACTTTTTAGGTAATTATGGGTTACTCTATGATATGATGGAAAATGAAAGGAATGAGATAAACTTGAGGTTAAAATTTTTTATGATTATTTTTGAAGATTTTATCTCATTTTGGGGAATTTTTTAAGAATTATATAGTTTTGGAAAAAGGACAACATGCAGACCGTGTGACAACCCGTCGCGTCGGACAAAGCTGTGGGAATCGAACCCACAACCAAAGTACGACTGGTATTTATCGCCTACCACTGGACTACGTGAATTCCCTGGTTAGTTTGACTGATTCTTTTTAGTTATATGATTTTAGGAATTAAGAGTAAGTTGATTTTGTGTTATTTATGAAAATGATTAACCTATCATGGAGGATATGTGATTAGGTTAATTACTTTTCAATACGAGACTTTAGGAGAAATAGATGTTTTTTGGAGATAAATGTTACGATTTAACTTGGAAGACTATGTGACTAAATCCTTCAAACATTTGGGTTTCAATCTTAGATTGGTTTACTTTGAAGAATTTTATGGACAAATTGTTTGTCTAATGATCCTTGTTGAAATTTGGGTTTTGTTTGACAAATTTTGGAGATTAAGAATAGATTTTCTTTTTATAAAGGGTTATCCTTTTCTGGATTATCTGACCTTGTACTAACCTTTTTGGTTTTGGTTATGGTTAAGGTCTAAATATATGGGAAGTATATAGTTCTCTTTTGTGGATTAGGTGATTCTCTAGAAGTTGATTATAGTACTCTTAATGCGAACAAGTCTCCCTAAATACTCGTCTTTTGGAAAAAAAAATATGAGTTTGATTAAGGAATCTAGTAAAATTTGAAATTCAACATGATTGGTGATTATGTTTTCTTATGAATAAATTCCTCAATAAAAGGTAACTTAAAACAAAAATGTTGTATATTAACTTTTCCTACTGGGGAACCCAACACCGTTTAACCCATCACAAGTTTGTGATTTTCTTATTGTTAACTTTCTCCTAAACATGTTTTCTATCACTCTCCATCAAAACATGACCCTATGTTTTCTCCTCCATGTCCATGTTTTCTTTCATGGAATCCTAGTATGGGTTAACTCGGGTGACCTCTGTACTTATCTTTCTTTATTTTAAACTGATTGTTTTACCGACTATTGTTCTGATGTGGGACTTTCAAGGATGTTTCCAAGCTCAATTTTAAAAATTACGAGGACGCAATTCCCAAAAGGGGGGAAGGATGTAACACCCCAGGTAAATAAAGAATATTACATTTTCTTATTTATCCAAATTTGTGAATAAAATATTAATATGACTTTAAAGGGGACGCTATGCTCGATGGTGTACCCAACACGCAACAACGAGTTTCTTGGGAATCTTACGTTGCACTCTAATAATAAAATAATATTATTTTAAATGGTAGTTAACATGTAGCCATTGTATTGGCGGTAATGGATAGAAATAACTAAAATATGATTATATATGTTTTTAAATGTTTTTACATTTATCCAAAGGCTTAAAATACGGAAAGAATTCAATTTTAGGCTTTTATACCCTAATTTTCACTAAAGGTTCACTTATCGCCTTTTGATGGAGAACTGTCATTAAATATGGTTTTGATCACTCTTATACATTCTTTTGGACCAAATAAAACTCTTCTTTAGAATCGGGATATCAAATTTTACTTTGTGTAAATTTTTGGTATTTTTCCGATAAAGTTCATTTTTTAATGAATAGTGTAAAATGTTGTATTTTAATTCAAAACCTCTTTTTAATATAATTTATTTATATGATTAGATTATCTTTTGAATTGGGTTTAAAGTGAAATTAGAAAATATTTTTACCATTAAATCCAATAGTGGTCATTGGAATTAATTTCACTTTGAAATCGGACTTAAACTAGTGTCAATCTTTTGATACTTATTGTTTCACAAAAACATGCTATTTGCTCTGACAGCGGGAATTAATTATTAAATTAATTAATGCAACTTATATGTTGTGAATTTTGTAAAATAGACTTCATTTTTGAATTCGGAATATCAAATATATCTTAGGGTGAATTTTTGGTATTTTTATGAAAAACTTCAATTTTTGATGAATAGTGAAACCACTAAGTGGTACTTATAAAAACTGATTTTTCATTTAAAAGAAATTTTACCACTTCTGTGTTTTGAATTTCAAAAATCCGACATACATGGTTGTCATTAAGAAGTAAAATGTGGTTCAATGAGATAAAAATATTTTTTTTGGTGAATAGTAACTTATTAAGTTTTTAATCGCAATTA
The DNA here is from genome assembly GCA_963277665.1 of Viscum album. Lineage (NCBI taxonomy): Eukaryota > Viridiplantae > Streptophyta > Magnoliopsida > Santalales > Viscaceae > Viscum > Viscum album. The sequence continues at coordinate 2,003,566,365 of OY728140.1, read as the reverse complement.
AAGGTAATTAGTGTAATTTAAGGTAAAAATGATATTATAAAAATATGAAAACACCATGACACTTGTCCTACTCCTATTGGATGAGTCATGGCCGACCAAGACAACCCATGGGTCAACTTGGGCACCCCATGGAGCCACTTTGGTTGGAAAATGACATTAATATATATTTATTTAATGTTAAAATTAAATTGACACAAACATGAGTTGTTTTACTAAAACAGTTTTTAAGTGGGGTTAAACAAGTCCAAATTTTGACAATAAATATTCATTATAAATCTAAAAAGATTTCCTACATCATAGTATTTTTTTTATAACTTTTAGACTTTAAATAAATTAAATTATTTATGACATCATGATGATGCAGCGATGACCTCATTATTTAACGATTTAAATAAAATGGAAAGATAACGTAAAATCTACAACCTACAAATGGCCAAAACCAATTGTATGAGTGGATTTCGAAGAATTATCACCTTATCCTCGAATGATATCAATTTGGGACCCTTTAAATCTGAAACTCATTTTCAAATAAAGTAATATTTCTTTACTTTCCAAAAGTGCCCCTCCTCTCCTCTTATAAAAGGCCCCCACCTCTACCTCATTTCACACACTCCTAAAGCCTTTGGATTGGCCAAACCCTGCCCATTTACTCTCTCCACATCCCTATCCTCATTCTAGAGTATTCCCTTTGGGCAGAATCCTTTCAAAGGAAGCCTTTAGGCTCAAATCAAAAGGAGTTACACTTTTAAAGGTAATCCATTCTCTCATGTTCATTTGTTTTATTTTGCGTCTCCAACCCCCCTAAACTCTTTTTATTTACTTATTTTATAACAACACCAGTATCTTCAATATACTATGATGTTTTTATAAGATTTATTCGAGCTACACTCTCACACAACTACATCAAATGGTTAAAGAACATACGATTTTCGTGGATGGCGAAATTCTGCCTCCCGAAACGATGATTGTTCAATACTTATTTAACACCTTCAAAGGTGGCCATTAAGATGTCACTATATTCATATATGATATATAATATGTTTATCTTTTACTTATGCTTCTGTATTTTTCATTTTTGTCTTACCTTTATGGCTTCCATTATGGGTATACGCGATATCTTCATTTTAGGAAGTGTGGACTACCGCCCCCTCAAAGTGATGTGATTCGTTAATGCCATACGCGGGACGTATAAAGGATGGATTTAATGTTATTATATATGATGTTATACTGGAATTATTATATACCTCTATATCATTATTATTTCTTTCCATTAAAATATGAGATAGAAATGAAAGTAGCGTTCATGCGTACGTACGGCTTACCATCTCCATGAACGGTGCATTTCATTTCTTATCCCCAAATGTAATGTACTATTATAAGTACATGTATATAATGGATATATATGATGAATGATACATCTAAATGATGAATATAATTCTGTAATTAAAATATACATACCTCTCATTTAGTTTTAATTCCATTAATATGACAAAGAAATGAAAGTAGCGTTCATGCGTACGTACGGCTTACCGTCTCCATGAACGGTGCATTTCATTTCTTACCTCTAAATGATTATGTAATATTATAAATACATGTATATGCTGGATATATATGATATATATGATATCCAAATCAGGAATGTCATTCTAGATATAAAGAACCTTTGACCACACGAACAACATGTAATTGTAAGAAGTCCACTTTTGACTTAAGAACCAAATATCGGCAAAACAAATATTATTAACTTAAATGATTATATAATGTTTATGACATGGTAATAAGTGATATAAAAGGAATAATTAACTTGAAAAAGGTTATTAAGGAATTAGAAATTAACTCAAGTTTATTATTCAGGACATTAAAGAACGATCGAGTCAAGTCGGACCCGAGGTAAGGGATCCTACTCCTCTCTTTCTTTTTAAGTACACACTTTTATGTCTTTCCTTTTAAAGCTCATCTTTCTTGTTATTGGGATGATCTTTTATATTACATTTACTGTAATTTTTATGTTCATGTGATGAGAGACCCTATTCTCTCTCATCAATCCATTTTGGAAGTTTTAAGTGGCGCTGATAGGCTGTCGAATTTTCGTAAGAGATCTAACCTCTCTCTTTCTTTTAAAGTACTCTCCTTAATGTCACTTCTTTTAAGCTCCTATTTGTTATGTTGGGGGATGTTATTTTATATTCCTCTTTATGTAAACATTATTTTGATGTGATGAGAGACCCTATTTCCTCTCATCAATCCATTTTGTAAGTTTTAAGTGGCGCCGTTAGGCTGCCGAGTTTTCGTAAGAGATTTTTCATCTCACTTTTATTCCCGTGAGATTTATGCTACATTTGCCACAATTTCCTTTGAGTGGTGTATGTACTACCCATTGTTTTACTCATTATGAAATATTCTTTCATTTATGAGTATTTACATCAATGTTGTATTTTCCTTCCTTCAAGGGGCGTATGTTTTGAAAGATACCCAAGTCGGTAAGGGAACCTTTCACCCTCCTCTTTTTAAAAGACTTCTTTTGTTGGGTCTTTTAATTTACATATTGTTATGTTGGGATATGTTCTCATATATCCTTATTGATGTAACTTTTATGTCCAAGTGATGAGATACACTTTTTATCTCTCATCAACTCATTTTAATGTGACGCCATTAGGCTGTCAAGGGAACTTCTAAACCCAATTTCGATTTCTTTGGGTTCAACATATAGTTATTGAATATGTCATCCTTTGAATATGTGTGAATGACCATTGATTATTTTACACTTAATATCCACTTATATTTGGTGTATTTGTTTGTCACACATAATTATGTAATTGATTTATCCTTTAACCAAGGATACCGTCTTTGTAAGGGAACTTCTTAACCCAATTTCCATTCTTTGGGTTAATCTCCTACTTTCAAATTACGTCATGATATTGTTATGTCCTATCTTGTATTTGTACTTTCTTTATGTGTAATTATAGTGAATACACATAATAGATCTATTTTATTTTAAAAAATGATCTTTGTAAGGGACTTCGTCTCAATCTCCTTTCATTGAGGCATATTTCGTTTTATACACAACTTTATTTTATATGGTGTATAAACCACTTTGACTTTTACTTTTATAAAAAAGGAATATTTTTATACGAAGTGTTTTACTAAACGACAAAAAGGAATGTTTTTTAACGTACGCAGTGACAATGACCTTCTCCGCCGCCACGAGTATTATTTGGTCTTTGGATTCCTCAACAAGCCGTTATGTTTTTAAAATGAAATAAATACCATATACTCTTTTATGTATTTTGGTATTGAAAATGGTTTTGATAAAGGATTCTATTATGATATATTGTGATTGAAATGTGGAAATGCTATCATTCCTTTATATTGGTTTTATGTTTTATGATTTTATATTGGTACTTGGACATTTTAATGGGTGGTTACGTTATAAACCATATGACGGGTGGTGCCGTGAATACCAGGATGGGTGGTTATGTTATAACCTCCAATGCATTGGGTATGGAAGTTGGCCGTATGGATATTCCATTAAGTATGTATGGAAATTGGCCGTATTTCTATTCCATTTAAGTGATATGTGCAGAAGTCGACCGTATGGTTATTCCACTTAAGTATGTTTATGTCCCAAGTTACCTTTATATATGTTATGTGTTCTTTATATGGGTTTTATGGTAATCCTTTGGTTACAAAAAGGTAAGTAATGATACTTTATTCAGTGAAGAGTTTTTACTACTTCATGAAGGTGAAGGTATTACTTTGATAGAGTATACATGGTTTACTTGTTGTTTTGAAAAACTAACAGTTTTAATTCTTTGTGTATCCCTTACTGAGCTTCTTATGCTCATCCCAAGTTTTTGAAATGTTTTTCACAGGACTTAGCATGGAATAGGGTCAAGGATGGGATCAAGGGAAAGTCATGCTACCTAAAACATGGAACTATACATGTTTCTTTTTAAGAGTTTTTATTTTATGGAAATTTAGTAGAAGCGACTACTTTGTAATCTTTTGAGATGTAATAGTTATGTCCTAATTCTCTAAAACTCTAAACCTGAAAAGATCCTCAATGTGAATTATTCATTTAATTCAATTTTAAGTAAGGTTTAAGGCTGGGGCCTTATAAATGGACATTCAATATGTCATATTCAACTAGAATATTTTTTATTAACCATATAAATTAAATTATATGTATTTTAATATTTCTCAAATCATTAATTTGATATTTGTATTGATTAAGTAATTATTGTAATGCGATAGTGTTTGCATTTATGGTAATTATTGAATCACTAAATATTTAAAAATAAATTATTATGATGTAGATAATTTCATTATATTTATATATACTATTTAACATCTAATTTATATATTTTTTATGACTATATTAAATGTTTAATACTTATAAAAAATAATTGAGTAAAATTTTGTCACTTTATTTTATATTAAAAATATTTTTATCATTTTCAGGATAAAAAGTCCATTAAATGAGTCAATTTAAATCCTTATGTGTTAATGGTCTAATTTTATAAATCTAATGGGATTTATTAGGTGTTAGGGTAATTTTATTGTCCTTATCAGATTATTTGTTACCATAATTTACGTGATTTACCTTTAACCATGTTAAATATTAAAATCACGAAAGTTTCTATTAATAAAATCAAAAAAAATAAAAGTAACCTATTTACTTAATTTAGAAAAACTACTTCCAAATATGTAATCCATTTATCAAAATATAAAGAAAATTATTAATTAATTTTAAGTTAATCTCGTTGACATAACAAGAAAACATGTATTTAAAAGTTTAAAACAATCAAAAGATTGACACATGTTTATATCCAATTTAAATTAGAAATTATTTCAAATTCCCATACTTGTATCAAATGAGAGAAACATAATCTTATTATAAATTAAAACCAATTAAAAGTATAATAAAATAAAATATATAAATTATATGAAAAGAAGTTTTGAATTAAAATGTAGTATTTTTTAATATTCATTAAAATATGAAATTTATAAAACGAATACCAAAAATTCAACAAAAATAAATTTTTATATCTCACTTACAAATAAGAAGTTTATTTTTCCACATAGAACTTGTATAAGTGTCAAAACCTACATTTAAAATTGGTTCTCCATCAAAAGGTGGTAGAATAATTTTTTTTAGAAAAAACAATGTTTTTAACAATAAAAATAAATTTAGAATATATTTTATTTAACATATTGTATATTTTAATTACTATCTAATTAATAAAATAAAATTTCATATTTTAACATTACCTGGTTTGTCACAGTCAAGGAAGCATTTTATCCCTTTTCTCTACCTCTACCTACTTCTTAATATAATGGAATGTAATATGTATCAAAAGCAACAACCATTGTAGATGTTTCACAATAATTTATCATCCTATTCCCCTAAAATGAGGGAACATGTAAACTATTCATCTCTACTCATTCTAGATATATTGAAAAAATAGTAACCTAGTCATCGCTATTTTATCAGAAGATGCATAAATAATACCACCTTGGTCATCCATGATCAGTTAATATATGAATAAATAATATAGAAATAATCATATCACAAATAGGGGATGTTCAAAAATTATTCCATTTTCAACCTTGATCTCTCACGAAATGAGAACAAATAGTATGCTGGTTATCCATGGTAGCTCTTAGGATGATGGAAAAATAGTACCCTAGTCGTCCCTATATTCTTAAGAGGTATTGAAAATAAGATACCTTGATTATCCATCATTTCTCAAGAGATTATGAAAAAATAAAAAATATCCATCCCAAATCACTAATGATATTACAAAAAACATATATCCAAGTCAACCCTTAACCCACATGAGATGTAGAGAAAATATTACCATACCCTTCCTCTCATAGAGGATGGTTCATCATGGATCGTATATTTCCCTATATTATTTACCATCCGCCTCACATGTTGACTGATATTCCATAATGTGGGAGTTCAACTCTAATCCCACATTATGAATTAATTGCAATTATTTAATGATCATATTATTGATTTCATAAATATTAATTTTATTTCCCATATTCTAATAAACATATTTAACAATTTTTTATCCATTTTAAAATAAGTAAAAAATTTATTGTCCTAATAATCATAAACAACCATGATTTCTATAATAATATTTTAGGAGAGGCGATATGAAAAAATTAACTTAATAGTTTTGAGTTTGTTTTAAAATAGGTAGTAATTATATTTTTTGAATGTTTGTATTTATAGTGGATTTAAAAACAATCACCATTGTTTTGTTTTTTAAAATGTTCTCATCCATAAGAACACAATGTTACACAATTATTACTGAATGAATAGATTCTTGAAATCTATATCATTTACGTGTGAGTTGAATATAATGTTCTTATTTACCTCCCATGTAATATTTCTTATAAAATATAATAATTAGAAAAGTAAATTCATCATAAATATTATTGAATTATTAATTTAGACAAAAAAATTACCTATTATCTAAATTTTTTATAAAAAATTATGCAATATATTTTTAGGGAAGTGATCTATTACTTATTATTAACCCAATAATATATAGTATTAATTTTCATTATTGAATGAAATTACATGATCCAGTAATTTTACAGTAGTTATATTTTCAATATATTTTATAATATATTTTTTAAATTAAGTGTTGTAGTGTTTATTTTTTTCGATGGTATATTTTAATAAGAGGAAATATTGATTTCTAATTAAATAGTGTGAAATTTAATTTCATCTTAATTAGAGTTTCTAGATGAAAAAAAATATTTGACCATGAGTCTTGAAAGGGAAGTATCATCTGGGATAATATTTTGTTAATTATCATTCATTATTTAAAATAATTTAGGTTGATGGTGGGTTAATATAAATTATTTCTATTTTTTAAAATTATTATATTAAACAATACATCATCTACATATTCATCCTTTAGATAAACCGATAGGATTCTTAGGTTTTAGTTACTCTCTAATCATAGAGGCTATAATTAGATATGGATATTTATATGGATTCTATCAATTCAATGATAATAAGATATTATTATTTTTTTATGATGGTCTTTTTTTAATAATGTTTATATCCTTAAATTCCCCATTAATGTTATATTATATAATAATTGAATCTGGACATTAAATTTCAGTTTGTTATTTTTCGAATCAATATTTATGTAATCGAACTAATTTTTTCAAATTACTATCTGTGTCTTATAACTAAACATAAAGGAAATTTAATATTCAATACCATATGTAGTAGATTTGATTGGAGAGGAATTTTTTTAATAGATAAATAATTTTATTTTTTGGTCATTGTTACATTCGGTATTAATGGTGTACTTATATTTAAAATCCATCACACATATTACAAGATATTCTAGTGAGATTTTTTTATAATTAAATTGTATCTATTATATATGAAAATAGTAATTACTGAATCTAGATAAATCCTTATATATTCATGTTTCTCTTATATAGAAAAATCTAATTCACATAATACTTTTTATTGAATCCATATCACAAATATATTGTTATTTTAGTGAGAGGTATTTGGATTTTCTGATAATTTTGATATAACCCATTAAAATATATGAATTAAGATTCCAATAATTTTTTATGGAGTGATATTGAAGAGAAAAAGTAATTAGACTTCTAAAAATATTAATTTTTTAACAATTTAAGATAATGGATTGAGATATGATTATATCAATTTCACTTTTTATTATAATATTGACATCACAAATAGTTGAGTTTGGGAAAAATGAGTCATATATTTGATATTTAGATCAATATTATATTATTGGTGAAATTTGGAGACTATTGGTTTTTATATACATAGTATATACCATTGTGCATGTCGATGAGGGATGACTATTTTTGGTGGTATGGTGGGGAAACATTGGAGAATTAAGAGAAATCTATGTTTGATTGTAGGTCTTTTATTAGTATATATTTCAGTATGAGGGGTAGCTCCTTGGGTCGTTCATAGTTAATAGTGATTTTTGGGTGGATATTTATCCATTTCAACTAGAATTATTTTCAAGTGGTTACATAGAGACATTCTTTGATGGAGAAGAGTCAGGTAGTTACAATAATCAAATTGAGGATATGATGATAAGGGAGGGGGTTTTGAAATAGAGCATTGCAAAGAAATAAATCCATATAATGGAGATCATGGGGTTAAATGTGGAATATCCTAATTGGAAAATTCCATCTTGATTGGAAGGTTATTTTTAGAGGTCCTCATTTTAGTATCAAATGTTCTTCAGATTGATGTTGAAATTTTAGAAATAATGGGACCTATTTTGGTCAAATTAATATATTATTAGGTTTTAATTGGTCCACTACTATTAAATTATTGTTAATTATATTATAAAAAAAATTCCATGGTGTAACTAAGTTTTTATGAAAATATATTACTAAATATAATTTAAAATTAAATTAGTTTAATAAATGTTATTACTATGATATTATTAATAAAAATGATTCACTATTTACTTTTTGATAATTATGTAAGATATTATTATTATCAATTGATTTTATAAAACATATTAATTTGTGTGGGAAATAAATTAGGTGGTTAGTAAATTTATAATAAATAATATATTACTCAAGGAATGGTATGAATAAATCTATGTTGACAATTTAACTATTTTTATATAATGGTTAAAAAATATTTATACCAGAATTCAAAAATCAATATTGTTTTAATTTATTTTCTTACTAATAATTTGAAATTTTTAAAGGTGTTTATAAAATTCAAAACTGATAAATTAAATTTATGAGATGAATTTGAAAAATGGGAAATGATTTAAATTTTGAATTCAAAGTAAGAAGGCTATCATTATTATAAAATATATGAATGATTATTTTCATGTTATTTCTTATAACAATAAAAACAATATTCACTATGTTAGTCAACTACATTAATGGAATATAAATTTTAATAATAAAACTTGAAATTGTGTTTTTAGGGATGAATCAATCATATATATTGAAAAACCCTCCAAAATCATCAAATCATTAGGCTTGAGATTTTATTTTATTTAAAATTCTATGTCAAAATTTTACCAATTTTGATAAGCCTAAATGAGTTATTCAATTTGTAAATCCACTTCATATAATATCTTAAGATATTAAACTATAATAATTATTCTATCATTAAATTAATAAAGTAGGATACAATGTACATATTTTATACACCTGAGTTCTTCGTATTATGATAAGCTAGAAATTCATTTTCATGGATTATAATGATTCATTTATTAGGTTTAGGGATATGGAATATCTTTTCAACCACTGAATTAGAGTCAAGAATTCGGACCATTAATTTTCATGATAAATTTTATCCATAATTTTCATTCGTATAACCACTTCATTTTGATAGTCATTCATTGTCAAAACTATCTAAGGTGTTGAAATTGTGTTAATAGTCCACCAAAAATAGGGTTAATCTTTAATTAAATAGTTTCTTTTCTATGGAATTTTTTTGAATCAGTCATTATCTCTCATTTACATTTTTTCAAATAAATTACCATTTTAATTTTTAATTAATTAAGAGCCTTAGTTAAATCATTCTTGTCTTGATCGTCCTCCACGAAATGTGAATAATTGGAGTTATTAGAATAAGGATCAATTTGAGAATTAATAACCTCTAGAAAAGAAGTTTAAATCATAAGGTATATAATATAAGATCCTTCCCTTCCCTAACCATCATAGGATTTTAACCTCACTAAGGGTTTTTAGTTTGATTGAAATCCTTCATGAACATTTTAATAGTAACATCTAAAAGTTATAAAACTAATAATTATTGAGAACCATAGTGGTACAGATTATCCTTAGCTTAATCTTCTTGAAAAAACATCATCCTATAGAGTTATCATAACCCTTAATGATCATACACATACTATTGGTTAAATGAAACCATTTTTTAATCATTTATTTATCATATATAGTGGAGATATGTATTAAATTCTAATACACAAGGAAAATATATTCCAAAAAAATCTTTTATGTATTAAATCATACCAATTTAAATCCATATTTTTCAATTATTTTGACCAAAAACATCACCCATAATATAAAATCATTCCACTGATGGTCTATATAAATTTTTAGTAGCATGATGATTTGTTAAATTTTTACAATAGTTCCCACAAGAGAAACCAAAGGAATCATCTTGAGAAGATGAACTACGATCACTAAAAGAGAAACACGTATTGGTATGAGTAGTGAATCAATCATTAATTCCAAATCTAATGAACCTATATTAAACCTTATTCAAAAACTATGAAAATTCTATGAAGATTATTTATAGCATCAATTGAAGTCACCTTACATAAAAATACAAATCATCAAATGTATATCAATGAGAAGGATAATAAGAATCCTATAGAATATAATCCACTAATAATTACTTCAAAGTAAATACAATGATGACTGACCACACATGAAGATTCTGTACATATAAAACAAACAATAATTTTTTTATTAAAAATTATTATTCCTCAGAAGATAACATCACTATATAACATTTAAAATGTAATGTTTGGGATATTTGACAGGGATAAACATATGATAGTTTCCTTTCATTATATAATTTCATTATTGGAAAAGAATTAGTTAATAATATTAATTACGATTGAATCATAATCCATGAATTAGGAGTGAGAATTATTGTCACTGGAAACAGTGTAATATATGGCTTACTAAGATATATACATAAGATAATGAAATTCCTAAAAATTAAAAAATAGTTTGTTATAATGATAATGGTTGTTTTTGTGAGTAATGTTTTTTATTTTTAATTCATTTAAATTAATAAAATAATGAAATAAATAATTATAAGATAATACAATTATAATGATATTTTATCATATTTAAAGATATAAATTTATTATATAGATCAATGATAATTACATTAAAATGAATAATGACTGATAAAATGAACATTATTTTATAAATAAGTAAGATACCTTAATTATAGGATCATGTTTATGACTAAAAATAATATATCAACTTTGTGATAAACTTGGAACCCTTTTGATTAGATTAACCTAATGAAAAAAAAAATCACTAACATTAATTCAATATTTATTTAATTTATGTGGAATACTTATATGGGGATTGATAGAGATTAAAATAATTACATGATATATTTAAAAGGTTATTTTTAATATATGAAAATGTTATTTCTTTGTAAATAGTTTTCATTACATATAAAAATATATTTAATTTCAGGATATGAATTTAATGATGTGCATTTGTTATTTTGTTTACAAATACAAATTTTTCTGTTAGAGTGAGATTATAGTAACCTTAACCCCACTCACTAGTTGATCTTGGTAAAAACAGGTGATGGCTTATAAAATTAACTATGCATACTCACACATATTTATATGTTATAATATATTTATGATATATGAGATTTGGATATATGAGAATAAGATAGGTGTTGAATTTCTTTCTCTCCAACACACATGGGTTCGAGATAGATAATTATGCATTGTATCATTATAGTTTCTCACCCACATGACTTATTTAGAGGCCATCTGGATATAAATATATGTTACCATCCATAGTTCATAGAGGATTTAGTATTTATATTTAGCTAAAATATAGTATGCATTGGTAATAGAGGATTTACCACAGTATATTAGGATATTTCATCTATGTCATATGATTATATTGTATTATTATAATAGAATTTGATAAGATTTTTTTATTTTTATTTTTTTTATTATATGACTACTATCAACATGTTGTGTGGATGAGCCCAAATATATTAATAGATATTGATGATGATTCATTTAATTAGATAAATATTTATTAAATTTCATCCACTCTAGAGTGTTTAATTATTGTATAGTAGTGATTAGCACATGGGTATTATTGCACCAATTGAGGAGATAGGGTATGACTCATATCATAACATGGATAAGAGCCTTATCATCTAGAAATCAATAATTGGGCATAGTTTACAATGGACCATATTAATTTTAGATTTTTCAATCATGGGGACTATTTTTATAAATATATATATATATATATATATATATATATATATATAATTTTTTATTTACTAACAATAGTGAATGTGTTTTAGTGGGAGTAAGAAGATCATTGTTCAACTATATATTTATGATTGCTTCATGATGTGTTATCATAATAGATTTCCACTAAAATTATTATTGATGATTTACATGGTAAATAGTTATTTTTAATGTTGGGTCATTACTTGTGAAAACTAAAATTAGTATTATTTTCTAGACCAATATGTTCACTTTTCAGTGGCTCACTTTTATGCCCAGGATAATAAATTGATTTAGAACAAAATGTTCTTAGAGTATTGAGATGGATATTGATTATGGTTACTGATTCCCTAATGTTTTTACCATGATGACCACATTCATATTTTTGGAATTTGATATAATATTTTTTATTTATATTTTATTTTTATCTAATGATTTAATTTATTATAATAGATAACTATGATGAAAACTTTAATGTTTATTGAAATTAATCTTATATTTTTTTGGTAATTGATATTTGTATCTAATAAATTATTTGATTATTAGAAGTTATACAACATATATTGTGTTATAAAATAGTATATTATATTTCTTGTTTTTTTATTCATTTAGGTCATACTAAATCATGTTTTCCATTTTTATTAATATAATAATATTGGTAACTAGAATATAACTTATTAGTGGATGTCTTGGGGAGTTTACCTACTAGACTTTTAGGATGTTATAGTTTGGAATAAAAATAAAAGGTTTCAGTATGTAGTTATTTTACCTTGATGTTTTCTTTGGATAATTTAGAATATACTCACAAAAAATATCTATTTTATATAGTCATAAATGAGGTCATTATAAATGTTTTGGCTGGATGATGTATTTTGATGAATAAATAATATTAAATAATCGTAGATGAATATATAATATGGTAACTATGTTTATTGATTATTTATATGTCACCTAAATCAATATTTACATCGTATATATCTTGTTTATATTATATTTCATAATTTGGGTTATGTTATAATGTATGACATAGATGAAGATAATGAATTTGGTTTGCCTTATAGCTCTATATTATAAGAAATGATTTGGAGATGGTTTACCACATTATTTATGTTATATAATATTACACAATATTTTTAAATAAATAGTGTTATGATATATATATTTATATATATATATATATATATTATTAATAAAGGTGGTCAAAGGATATGTGTTGAGGTTAGGATGTCTTCTACATAAGGATGTTTTTAAATTCATGGGAGAATCAAATTAAAAAATTTAAGTGACAAAATCATGAAATTACATTTGATTAGATAAAGATTTCAATAATTTATATTAGTGTAGAATTTCATAATTTTATTTTAAAATTCATGGAAGTCATTGGGAGAATTTATGAGACCTAAGTAAATTTTTTTCCACCTTGATGATTGTGTGTAGAATTTTTCTTATTCCTCTATTAAAAATTTGATATACTCATTTCTTTAAATCAAAGGTCCTTTCATACCAAGATTGTAGGGATAATCCAACCAATCCATGGGATGATTCATTATCCCATTGATACACAATGAGAAATGATTTATTTGTGCACTTTTTTTATCTTTATCAATCATGTGATTAAATATAGAAGGATTTTAAAACATTGATACATGATGTGGTCTTAATTTATTTTATGCATGTTTTGGTTTCAATATGATGATTGATATCTTATTTGGATAACTATATATTGTAATTCCCCAGACCATAGAATACCAAAGATGGAGTATTACTTTTTTACATTGGAATAAGATACCATATATGAATGCTAATGGATTGTTAAATTTAGTAGTTTTAGTAATGTATATAAATATTTGAATTTAAAATTAAATTTTAAACATATAAAAAAATGAAATCATTCAAAACACCATTATTATTCATGATAAACCATTCATATCGGTCATAATAAAAAAATTTCATCCTTGGGAAAATAAAACATAATAAATGGGCGATCTCAATTTCTCAGTCATGGTTATATACAGTGGTATCTATGATGAATCAATGAGAATAATTCAAAATGTAATGTAAATAACTGAGAACATGTACCTTTCAAATAACTGGCTATGAAATAAACAATACATAGAGGTAAATAACTGAAACAGATTCCATTTAATCAATATCCTAGAAATGAAATGAATCCATAGAATTTATCATATTAAAAATCCTCTAGATAATAACTGGAATGAATTCTGAATGAAAGAAATGCATTAATAAAAAAAGTCATGAATTTAGTACATGAACCACTTTACCATCATGATATATTCTCTAAAAAATTTAAACTATTATGATTTTTACTACCAATTCATAGCATGACACTACCAATTCATTTATGTAATATATATAATAGAGCCCCACATATTTCTTCTGATCTAATTAATTCCTCATATATCTAATAAAATATTTTATTATGAAAACATTTTCCTTATTAACAAATATATATATTGATTTAATAATACATATTTATCAATTATTCTTTTATGGATGATAAGTAAAAATGTGGGTTGTGGATGTTGATAAATGGAAATACCATTTAAATATCATTAAAAAAATTATTAAAATAATATTTAAACATTTGAATGTGTCACATACCACTTTGAAACATTTGGATCATAATACCCATGATGGAAAAATGTTAAATGTAACATAGAATATCCTAATAATAATAATATTCAACATATAACATTTCTAATGGTATTATATACACTATATAAAAGAAACTAGGTGTATAAGATTAAAACATGCCTTACTAAAATGAAATTGTAATGAAATCGCTTACTGTGTGTTTCGTTTTGGGAGAATGTCTTTTAACCTCTTCCTCTTCAGGTAACTCCTTTTGGTTTATATGAAAATGCATCCATGGTTGGAATTATACCCAAATAAAGGATTCTATGATGAGTTTAAGGAAGTTGGTACCTAATTTATTCTGGGATTTAATTATCCATAATACTCCAAGTGGTGTGAGTAAGTGAGGGAGTATGTCCCTGTTTATTATTAAGGTAAGAGTAACTATTAAGAAATCTAAAAATATTAAATTAATATAAATTAATTTTCAATTCTAAATGGATCCAAATTGAGTTATTTAAAATTTTTATTATTATTGGTTTTAATTTTATCATACAATATTTTGTATAAGTTTTTAGGACATATTATTACCCTTATCTGTTGGCTATAACCCTTATTTAATCCCTTTAACTCTTACCATGAAAACATGTGTTTTTTATTCTTTAAGGGTTAATATAATTACAGTAAAATGAAAAATAACTATAAATAGATCATTGATGACATTTTTAACCTTATACCAATCAGTTTTCAGAATTTTATATTCTTATGAATCTTATATCATTTAATAAAATATTATTTATTTTAAAATATAATTAATGTAAATTTGATAGTTTTAATTACATTAAATTTTAAAATATCATAACAAAATGATATCTTTGAAAAGAACTTTATTACCTCCCTAATATTTCTAGGTCATATAATAAATTATTGGATGACATTTATTATCTGAAATTATATTTTATTTAATATTTTTAATATCATTTACTTGTTATTTCAATTAATTATACAATTATTTCATCATCATTGAGTAATCCTCTAAGGTACTTATTTATTTCATAAAAATTAAAAATAATTTACCATGATTATGATAATCTTTTAATATTTAAAATGACTATTTATAGTCAATGATATATTCTAGATAACCACATATAAAAAATCTAATACTTATTAAAAACATGAGTATGACATAATAGACATTCCTTAGAATAAAAAAGAAAAAAGGATTTAATTCATCAAAAGAGCTCAAAGTGGACATAAAATTGTACCAGGAATGAATTTGGTCAATAATAACTCTTATAATAAAATTATGACATGTTTTAGGGTAATTTCAGAATATTTATAAAATTATTTTTACACTTAATTAATAGATTTATCATTAACTGTGTTAAAAAAAATACTAAAGTCAATTTTCATGATGTCCAAAAATAGTAGGATCCAATTTATAGAATTTTGACTCATTTATTAAATAAATGGTATCCATTTTTTAATACTAAAAAAAATAATGTTTTAGTAATTAATTTAAAATTAATTTCATTGATGGAATGAGAAAATGGATTTTGTTAGTGAAAACATTCAAATGATTTAAATGTCTTTACATCCAAATGAATGGTGAAATTAATTATGACGGACTAAATTAGTTTAAGTGATAAAAAAATTATCCAATTATTTGTTAAAACAAATTAAAAATATATTTTATCACTAGAAATTATTTAGTCGAAAAGGTTGTTTTCAAATAAAATTTAGTTTTATTCTCTATTCATCACAACATTAAACTTATCACAAAAATACCAAAAATTAAATCAATATAAATTTTAATATTCCAAAATCATACAATAAGATTAACTTTTTAAATAGAGTTTATATAAGTCTTAAAAACAATATTTAAAAGATGGTCACCATTAAAAGGTGGTAAAACAACCTTTTCATAATATTCCCTTTGAATTTGTAAAATAGAATTCATTCTTATATTATAATTATTAAATAATTTGGATGAATTTAAATATATATATATATATATTAAATAAATATCATACATTGGTTATTACTATTCATTCCCCCCAATTTAATGGCTATGTTATAACAATATTTCATCATTTGTTTAAGTTGGGTGTTGTGTGCAATGAAATCTTTCGAAATGATTAAAATTAAAAATAGAAATACCATAAAATCTTGGTGTGTTACATTCTATTAACCTTCAATAAATTGCATCCTCTAAATTTGAAATTTCACTCCAAAAAATAAATGTTTTAAACTTGAGAATAGATTTATGATAAACCACATTGATAATAGGATTAAATACATCTTATTTATTATAGGGAAAGGAAAATGTGAAGGTTACAACAAAAATAATATTTTTAATAGAATAAAATTATTGAAAAAATGGACATGTAAGAAAAATAAATCTATCATGTTCATATGGAGAGTGATGGGGAACATGTTCAATTAAAAGTTGATAACCCCAAAGTCATAAACAAGAGATATGAATAATTTCAGTGATATCATAAAGAATGATGATAATAGGAAAAATATATTTGTTTAAAAACTCTTTTTCCTCGTGTTGATAAATTAATTAACACTCTATGAATATATGTAAATATAAGTTTACATAAATATTTTATATTCCATTTATTTCTCTATTAACTATTTATATATCATCTCATTGAATATGATGCATCATATGGCCAAGTAATACATTTACCTCTAAAACCCTATATTAATGTCAACATAAAAAATTTCATAAATGGTTAAAAATTAAAAAATATATTTACCTCATCATTAGAATCATATTAAGGCTTATCATGAACTCAAACTTTTTTCAAACAAAAAACAACTTCCGATTGAATCACATTTCTTGATTATCGGTACCGATCAATACATTATTTTAAATCACTGAAGAAAAAGTATAGTTTTAAAAACCTTATACATTCCATAATACAAAGGACCATGATGTCATCAATAACATAATTTTAAAATAGTATTCAAGGATCCAATTATAGGAGAAACTTAATCACCCCACGTTGGCTATATTAATAACATATCCTTGACCATGATCACATAGATTCTTATGAGGTATATTTTATTGATTCTTGGGGAATTTTTTTCTATAATTCCCCATATATTTTCATTTATAACACCGAATAATATCCTTTTATTATTAACTATTAATTCTTTAGCTTATTAACCATTATCTACACACATATGAAAAACCCCCATTCCTTCCAAGCATTTAACAGGGTGAATCATTCCACTGTTATCACATTTGTGAAAATTATTATTTCCCTTATTCCCTTTATCCATATATTCCTCTATCATCCTATTATTCTATTTCTTCCCTACGAATCCAAAGGACATGGGTAATTTTTTCTCTATCTTGATATCCCATAAAACTATATTATCATATGATACAAAATTTTATGACGACAAAACCATTTAGATACATGGCATAATTCATTCAATTAAATGGTAAATAATTACTTCTATGTTGTCTATGAAATCTATAGCATACCCTGATAACCTTTTAAAGGTATATTTATACTCCAAAACACTATATAATTCCTTTTACTTTAATCTAAGTATGTTTCTCTGCATAGTAGTTGTTTTCTCGTGAAGGAAATATTTGTCAAAGATTGTATCCTTAAAATATATCCATTCCCTAGGTTCCATTTCGTTTTCATACCTAATATTTAGGATCAAAAACAACCTTTGGTAAGTATCACCATCGATATAATATAATTCAATAGTATCCATCCCATTCTCACCACATCCAAATTCTATAAATATATTCTTTAAAGGCTTAATCCATTGCTCAGTCTCCATTGGATCAGTATTACCACTAAATTATTTGATCTTATATAACATAAAGTGAAATAAATTCATATAATATCATTGTGGAATAGGTTATTCAATCATGGAATGGTTATTTTTCATAACCTGATTATGATTCATTAAAATATCCATAACATGCTTAGTTATAATACCACTTATCATATCTATTTATAGGGAAACCTCAAAAAATTTCAATTGTATTGATTCCCTTCTTCCATCTAGGCTCCATTTTTGAATAATGTAATAAACTATATTAGATCATAATACTATGAAACATAATTTATAATCCAAAAAATAGTGAGGTAATTAACATAAATTTATAATTTCATGCACAAGTAATCTCAAAATCATAGTCATGGTTTATATGAGATATTCTTCTATAATCATTACTAACATCTATAATTGGTTTATGTTCACTAATCTATATTTCATAAATATAATTTCTAAGGTTCTTTCTGAACTTCATCTGATTCAAAATGAAGCACCCCAATCCTCAAAAACCCAGATCCGATGCATTACTTTATTACATTTTCATAACATACAATATTTTAATCTTAAAGGAATAATCAGTATAGAAATCATGGAAAACTAGATACATATGTGAAAATAAAATGACATTTTAAGCATAAAATAAAAAATTATTTTCATTAATAAAACCATTATTATCTTATATTAACCGTGCATATTATTCAAAATAAATTTCATGGAAACATTTGGAAAATAAAACATAATAATTGGGTGAGATCAATTTCTTATTAAGTGTTATGTACAATAAAAGATTTTGTGAATCAATGAGAATAAATGAACATAGATTGGTATATAACTAAGAACACATGCCATTAAAATAAATTTATAAGAATTAAACAATATTCCAAGGTAAATTATTGAAACACCTATATTTTATCAATTATTTTATAATGAAATAAATCAATAGATTTTTTCATATTGAACAATATTTGGATACTAACTGAAATGAATTCAGAATGAAATAAATGGTCTAATGTTGAACATCATTTATCCTACACATGAACTAATTTATTGTCAAGATCTATTCTCTAGATAGTTTAAACTAATCTAATTTTTCTAACTGATTCATCCCATTAGAATACTAATACATCAAGGATCTATCTATAACTTTGATACACCCATGTCTTCCAGTGCAATGCATTCCTCTTATATCAAATAATTGATATAATTAATAAACAATATTCCTTATCATCAAATATCTATATTTAATAATTCATAAGGATTTATTAATAATTACTCAATTTAGGATTATTAAAAATTAGGGTTGTTGATGTTGATGATGGGAAATAAAATTAAAATATCTTTAAAACATTATTGAGGAAAATAATATTTAAATAATATGATTCTTCCTTTACGACTTTAAAAATTTTGAATCATAATCCCCATGATATAATAAATTAGATTAAACTATAAATATCAGGAGAATTAGGATATTCACAATATAACATGTAAAATGAGAGTATATAAATAATGTAAAAATTTCTATGTGTATAAAATTACAATATTCCTGAACTAAATAATAATTGTGATAAAATCTATTACATTGTGTCTCCATTTTGGTAAATCTCCTTTAACCATGTCTTTTTCGAGTAAATTATTTTTGTTTATAATAAAAGGATTCATTAGATATATTTATATCCAAAGGGATGCTACTAGGATGAAGGGGGGATGTTGGGAACTTATTTGGTCATGAGTAGGATGAGTTATAATTCACAATGTTGTGTGAGAATGTGAGGGAGGAGTTTCCCTTTTATAATTATGGTAAGGGTCACTTATGGAAACTCTCAAAAAATTAAATTAATATAAATTAATTTTTAATTCCAAATGGATCCAAATGTAGTTATTATGAATCTAATATGAGGATGGGTCAAAATACTCTCAAATAATAATTTTTAGACAAGTTTAGGTTATATTATAACCCTTATCATTTGGATTTAACCCTTATTTCATCTCTTTAACTCTTTATGTGAAAACATGTATTTGTATTCATTATGGGTTAATATAGAAACACTAAAATTAAACAGGAACCATAAATGAATAATTGATGACAAATAAAACCATATACCAAACAATTTGTCCAAATTTTAGATTTTGATGAATTTTATATATTATTTAACAAAATATTATTTATTTAAAAATATAATTAATGTCAATTTTGAAACTATTAATTACTTGACATTCTAAGATATCAAAAAAATATGATATCTTAGAAAAAAAAACATCAATACATCCCTAATACATCTAGTTCATTTATAAAATTTGTGGATGACATTAATTTTCTCATATAATATTTATTTAAATATTTTTAATATCATTTGTGTGTTATTTCGTTTAATTTAAGAATTAATGCATCATCATTATGTACCCCTTTATAGTAATTATTTATTTTATAAAATTTCAAAAACAAATCCATGATGAAGGTAATTTTTTTATCTGAAATGATAATTTATAGTTGAATATATCTTCTGAATAACCACATATAAATAATATAATACTCATTAAATAATGAGTATTACTTGTGGGACATTCTTTAGAATAAAATATTAAAAATCCTGAATTTATAAAATTTGGTTCACAAGGCCATAAAATTCGTCCAAGTATGATTATGGTCGACAATCACATAATAAAATAAAATTATTACAGGTTTTAGTGTAATATTTTATTATTTATAATATTATTATTACCCTAAATTATTCAATTTACCTTTAACTATGATATTATAAAAAAAATGTTATTATCCATAATGTCAAAAAATAAAATGAGCCTATTTACATAATTTGAACCCAATTTTTTAGAATATGGAATCCATTTTTACAAATTCAATACACATATGTTTCAATTATTCATTTAAAATAAATCTCTTTCAAAGAATGATAAAACATATTTTTATTAAAGTGAAAATGTTCAAGTGATTCAAAATTTTGTTATATCTATATTCATTGACATATTGATTCGAATTACCTAAATTATATTAAATGAGAAAATTTATGATAATTAAACTTTAAAAAAATATAAAATATAATTTATCACTATAAATTATTTATAAGATTAAGTTGTCTTTAATTAAAATTTATGATTTTTTCATTATTCATCACAACGTGATACTTATCAAAAAAATATAAAATATTAAATAAAATTAAATATATATATTCAAATTTAAAATTATAAGTTCATTTTTTCAGGTTTAATATATTACTGTGTCAACAACTAGATTTTAAACAAGTGCTCTATTTAATAGTGGTACAACTAACCTTAGAAAAATGTGGTCTTTTAATGCATAAAATTGGATCCATACTTATGTTATTCCTATAAAATAATTTTTTTATGAATTTAAAACAATTGATTAAATATTTAGTGCAAAAATTTGTAAATTTGGTTAATACTATTCGTTTCCTCTAATTTAACAGGTCATTTATACAATATTTCACTATTGGTTTAAGATGGGTGTTGCGTGAAACATAAGATTATGATCATATTTACACTAAAAAGATACATATTACAAAATAATAGAGATTTTCATATCTTATATAGTCTAATATGTTTTATTCTTTCCAATGAAATCCAACATTGAAGGATAAGATCATGCTTCATCTAAAATCGTGCCATGATTATGTGATTCTATGATTGATTTGATTGAATACGTTGACAGTCTAATTAAAATAGGTTGATGGAATATATACTGATATCCAAATAACATAATCTATGCCCATGTCCAATATATTTCTAGGGTAAATTTTTGAGTTTTTACTATTGTTGGGATACATAATTATACATTAGTGGCATTGGCTGTGTGTTGATATAATGATAACAAGTAATATATTGTGACATTGCATAGGGGTATAGAATTTGAATATCCCAAGTATACACTTATAATATCAATTATTATTGGTTTTTATGTTTTATTTTATGTAGACATAAAATTTTAACTATATTTTAGAAATTTAAATCCATAGTTTTTATAGGATGATATGAATATTGAACTCTTTATTTTTGGAAAACTTATAATTCTATATCAATATATATGAGTTTGAGAGATATAAATCAAATTTAATTCTAATCAGAGTGTTCCTTGTTGTTTATTTTGAAGGAATATTACTTTTTAGAATAGTGTATCATATATAAATCATTATGAAATTTTTTATGAGTATATTATAATTAATCGATCTTAATATACAAATGGAAATAATTTATAAAGAAATAATTAGCCTAATATTTCCATTTTTAGATGTGGATACTCTACTTTGGAGTGTATAGTGATACATGGTTTTCAATATGGGACTATCATTTGATTTATTATTTTTTTATTTATTGAGAATATTTAATGGATATTACTGTGTTGATCATAAAAATATGAATGATATGTCATTTTGATCTTATATTTAGTGTCTCTCTAAATAATAAATTGTTTTTTAGGGTTTGGGAAAATTACTTATTATTTTTCTATATGTGTAATGGATAATCTACTTCATATGTTTTTTTATGGTTCCCAATAAACTATCAAATGTTTTATATTATATATAATGGTGAAAAAATTAAATTTAGATAATCCCTTGATAGTTGTTTTAATAGTGGAATGTTAACTTATAAGACTGTCTATTTAATAGATTTTTTGGAAATGAAATCTTTCCATGTTTGAAACTTATTTACTCATCAAAAAGAGAGATTCCATATTGTTCTAGAACCACTTTTCAAGGAATAATTTGTTTCATAATAGTGGGGAATGGGTGTAGTTAGTGTTTCACATCACCTAGGTTTTGTTGATGTTTTCCTGATCATTTTGAAATGTTAGTGAATGGTTATGAGAAGTTGTGGGTGAAACAATCTTACATTGTATAACACAAGTATTTTATGTCCTAGTGTATAAATAATAATATGGTACTAATTTATAGTGGTATGAAACATTGGGAGTTTATTATGTTTTTTTAAGACAAACCAATTATAAGAGTAAGAGAAAAGTATATGAAAAATTTGACATGATTGATAAGTAATTAAATAAAATTTCCTTTATATGGAGTAAAGATATTGTGATTAAGTAGGTTATCTTTATATCTATGTATATTTTAATAATCACCACCATATTTATATTATTTATTCTATTTTATAATATTTATTATTGAAATATAGAGTGATTTACCTATCATATCATTGATGATTATGCATTAGTTTGACCATAATGGTATAATATATCACTTGTTTTTTTCATGGAGATAATATATGATGTTGGAATTCAAATAGGTATAAAAATTTTAAGTGCTGCAATAGTGGTGAAAAAATATAATTCAAAAAATATTTAGAAATTATGAAATATATATTAGTGCTCTTCTTTCAGGTGGAAAAAGATGAATTTTTTTATTGGTTTGACCTTGTGAGAATCCTTATGGATGAGATAATGAGGCCATGTCCAATATGGATTCATTGACTATTAGTGATCATGAGTTTTCTTATTATCTATTAAGATATAATTATCATGTATATATGTATTGCTTAAATGTTTTTAGTGGAATCCCTAGACATTAAATTAAATATAGGTATAAAAATAAACTTTCTAAAAAATGAGTCTTGATTTTGTGTGGTTTATTAATAAATATGTTGATCAAGTCCCACACATATATATATATTGATATGTTGGATTTCATAAAAATATTAATCTTAAATTCTCATAGTTGAAAAATTCTGAATGTTGGTTTTCATATAGTTAGTTTTGGGGGGAGACCAATTTGAATAAACCTTGAGATTTGTTAGCATTATATTGATTTTAAATTTTATGGATACACTCATCTATTTAAAATGAAAATTTTAGTGAATTGAGTTTTTTGAATGGGATATATATTATTTGTATTTCTGGTAGGGACTAAAATATTGATAGAGTGAGGTATTAAATAGTATTGGTTTTAAACTATGGATGATTTTACCAATACATAAAATTCATTACACGTTTTATTTTAGTTTAGTTTTTTATCACTGATTTTTTAAAATGATGTGATTTACATTATAAGAATTTTATTTTGGGATCCTTGATAATTATCTTATAGGAAGTGATATTTAGAGTATTCTCATATAATTTAAAATGGTTCAATTTTTTGTATAAATGTATTTTCAATGATCCCTTTGATAGTTACATTCATCTCTAATATAATTCTACCCTTAGGGTGGGATAATTTCTATTTCCCCATGATATCTTCAATTTTTTCCTTTATTAATCTCTCATTTATTTGTTGTGCCTTCTTATTCTAGAAGTCAATATGAAATCTATTAAAATCATGGAGATTAAGATGTGGTCAGAATCATTTGGATTAAAATTATATACAAGATAACCATTAATACATTATATCTCTAGTAGTGTTGTTCGATGTGATCACCCAGTACAATGTTCATCTTTTTCAATCCATTATAAGTGGTTTCTTACTTTAATGGTGGTCCCATGCATCGTCTGAATAAGAATTGAATTATATTATATATTATTCATCCATAATTAATGAATCTTATTATTTTAATTAATATGTATTGAAATTTATATTCCATTTTCAATATTTTAAGCCTTCATCTAGTGATAATTTTTTAATTCGATGAATGGATTATATAGGCTCTAGCCACTGACCTATATTTTCATTACCCTTATTTTAACAGATTCCTTAAAAACTTTTTTGATTGCACTAACAATATTGTCCATGTTGGTGGATATATTAGTTTATAATTTTGACCCCAATAAAGGCTATTGGTATTTCTCCATTAATGATGGTAGCTTCTTGGTGATCCCACAACAGAAAACATTAGTGTTTGTAGGATGGATGGGACTTGTTTTATTTTATTATTTTCTTCATGTATTTTTTCATTGGGTATATTTATATATTTCTTATGTTTACTATAACCCAAAATATTTCATTAAAAATGTAAAAATATTGATATTAAAAAAAATTATAGTTCTTTAGTCGATGATCGTAGGAAGTTTAATGGGAATTATTAATTTATATTACTAATAAGGTTACTATAATAATTTCAACATGAATAAAACATATGAATGAAAAAACTAATAACTAAATCTAAAAATTAAGCTTCATTTGGGATGTTTTTTTTAGTTAATTTTTTAAACATTTAGAACATTAAATGTCATCGATTTATTTTCATTCATAAGTAATATTATATAAAAATATAATTTTTACGTAAAAACCTATATATATGCTTAATTTATATTATTTGATTGGAGGTTTAGGTTTTTGACATTCATTTCAGATGGTGGGTTCCACCAAATAGATAGTATTTTTCCTCTATCAATTTTTTTATTATTTTGAAAAATCACTTTTTGGTTAAATAAGAACCTAAATAATCATACATTATGACGCATATAACCAAAAAACCAAACAAAACCAAATTCAACATTCAAATTTCAAATTTCAAAATCCATATTTCAAATAGTCATCACCACCTCAGGCCACATCTCACCTTGTTTCATGAATCCATCATCGTTGTTCAAAAAATATTTTCACCATTGAATCCCAGATGAGGACCTGATGAGCCCGGATCTAGGACCTGTATAGGGAAAGGGGAAACCAAATTAATCCCAGAAGCGGAATCCTGATGAGGCCATGACTGAGAAAATATTTTCACCATTTCACCCAGATAAATAGTATTTTAAGAACATCAAAGATTCAATGCAAATATGATATACTTATTTGATTATCGTGGGTAAATTTTGGAGATTTTTTATACCAAATATTATCATTTAATTTTTTATTTCATAATTACTTAATCTTAGAATAAAATTGAAGAATATTTTCAGGGAAATAAAATAGAATAGATTGGAATATATTATTCCAAGTATAAATAATTTAATTAGAAAACGTATAGGGAAAAATTTGAAACTCCAAATATTCTATTTAATGTTATGTGGATTAGAAATATGAATCAAAAAATATATAAATCATATACATTATCAATTAACTAATTAATTTCATAATGGGAAAAAATCATAAAAATATATAAAAAAATAATGATATCATTCTGTGAATTTTGAGTGATCAAATATTCCCTCATAAATAAGAAATACTTAGTCCGGCAATTTGGATAAATACATGGAGATTTATGTTCACGCTTGAGAATAATCTGTCAAAATTTATTTCTAAATTTGATGTAAAATATAAATTATTATTATTGGGAATTTATAGTGATTGAATTTATAAAATTTATAATCCATATTTATACAGATGAATCAACTTTCACCAAAAATATCCCTTTAAATCCCTTGAATGTATAAAGTTAATGTAATTAGAATCACATAAATTGTAATTACTTTTTAAGGGAAATCTAAATGAGAATATTAAATCAATTTACTACTATTTCATTGATTGAAAAATAGAGTAATTTGGAAAAAAGGTGGAAATACTTTAGATACATGGAATAAAAAGATTCTCTGGGTGAAATCATCTGGTGATCTATGACAGTCAATTGGTGCTTAACCACCTGGAATGGACACGAGGGATAATAAAAAACAATTATTTTTTTAGTGTTAGTGGTAGAATATCGAGAAAAGTTTGCTAACACATTATCAAGATTGGGTTGTGATATGTATACATAGAAGGGGTGAAGTGAGGAGTTCATATTTCATAATGTGAAACATGCACCATATTCTAGTCAATTTTATTAGAAGAAGAGTCTTATGGCCATGATGAGATGGGATCTACTAGATCTATGCAGCATAACACTTGTTTTTTATCAATTATTAGATATACTGAAAAATGGAAACTTCATGGAGGACCACATAGTTATAGATCTATGGTGGTATGTGAATGGGGTTGTATCATGTCACCACCTATTTGTACAAAAACATATAGCACACATGATGGTTTATAAGACCATTTATTTTTTCAATGAACATTTTATTGGACTTATATTGATATACAATAAACAATGAATCATATTTTACTGCATTTAGAATATTTATTTCGATCGAATTATGTTTTTCAAATTAAATAAGGATAAATTAATATTAATATATGATTAGTAATTTATCTTTGGTGTAATTAAATTTTGTGGTTAAATAATTACTTAAAAACATATGAATTGATCTATTGTAGAAACTGCCCTCAGTGTGAGTTGTTTTACTAAAAAGTGATGCTATGTTGGCAATTTTAAAATTATGTAGGAAAATATTATTAATGATTATAATAATTTATATTAGTCTTCATGGGAATTAAAAATAGATATTTTTCCATTTTTAATTATGATTATAAATATTACTTAAGAAAGGTCTATTTATTTTGTTGTCTTCAAAATTGAGATAATATTATTAAATAATTTTCATATTAATGGAATAAAATCATTAAAATCATTAATAATTTTCTTATTTGGTGATTTTAAAACTCTATATGAAATTATAAAATTTATTGTTGAAAATTGAATATTATGTGATTTATTTTTGTAATGTATATTTATATAAATAGTAAATTCAAAGTGAGAAGAATATATATAAATATATATAAGAAATAGTATTATCAGAGGACTTTTGAGAATGACAGGTAATTTCTATATTATATTATTAAATTATTTAATTGAAAAGTAAATGTTAAATAATAAATGC
This sequence comes from Viscum album, assembly GCA_963277665.1. NCBI lineage: Eukaryota > Viridiplantae > Streptophyta > Magnoliopsida > Santalales > Viscaceae > Viscum > Viscum album. Next base: position 2,003,538,312 of record OY728140.1, on the reverse strand, counting down.
CTAATTTCGTTGTTAAGGATAAAACCCATTGGATTTATGTTTAATAATTATATATATATGAGAATCCTTGAAATCAAAAAAATGTAGATTAAGAGGAAGGATCATTGAAATTCTAGTAAATATTATCAATATTGTAATCTATTAAGTGGAATGAAATAATTAACTTTTCAACAATAAATTATTATCGTTATAATAATAAATTACTATCTCGGTGGAGATATGACTATTTAATAGATGACTTGAAATTCATTGGAAAAAAATGATGATTGATGACATATACAATATATTCTATAGTGGTGTAATTATTTAAGTAAAGTATAATTTTAATGATTTGAAATGACTAAATATGTATGTCTATTAACCAAACTAATGTGTGGATTTTATGATAACATGAATAATCCAAAGAATATAATTTTATTGCCATCTGAATCCAATGGTATATGAGTTTATTAATGTTTCTATATTGATACACCTACATAGTGAATTTTTTTTGGGATTTTTAAATTTAGAATTTTTTTTGTAATTCTACTAATCTCTAAAACATTTATGAAGATAAATAATTGTAATATATTAATGACATGACATACAATTAAAATAGATTTTACAATCACCCATCATCTTGGGTTTGATAGAGATTATGGTGGATATTACCCTTCTCAAACACAAATATTTTTTAATACTTTTTATGGATTATACATGTATTCATTAATTCTCCACAATTTATTTAGGTTATATTCCATAAATGGATCATTATATTTGATTAAATTACGATTCTCCTATGTGTTAAAAGTCATTATCCCCCATTTCACTTAGACTTAGTTGAATGATTATGGGATCTATCACTATGGATTCTCACCTGAAGAACATGATTTGAGTTAAAAAAATATATCTATAGGAAAAAACCATTTTACAGTGGTTTTTTTGGAAATGGAGGTGGTTTAAACCGGTTCCATATAGTTCTATGGTGGTTTTTTGAAACTACCGCTAAATGTTTTGTCAGCATACAATATGCGGAAGTTTCTTAGATTTAGCAGCGGTTTATGGTAACCGTCGTAGTGGGTATATTTTGCGGAGGTTTTAACTACTACAAAAAAAATATTAGTTTCATGTGGGAAACCCACCACTAAAACCATTCAGACTGTCGCAATATAATAAAGGAATATGAAAACTATTTATTGGCATTTAATGCCATCTCTAAATTATGATTTGTAACGATGGTGTTAACCTTCACAGAAAGAAAAATACTGTAATTGTAGAGGTGGTTAAAACTACCACTAAATATATAATATTTATTTTTCGATGTTAAAAACTGCCGCTAATGCCAGATTTAAAAAAATGCATCAGATACTGCAGGTCCATTACCAATGCCCTAAAAACCATTCCAATTGATATAACACATAACACATCATAACCACATGTGAATCTTCAAGGACAAATGAACCATTTAACCAAAGAAATACAAAATCATGATATTTCCAAATGTACATATAAATAATGGGAGATGAATTATCCCCAACATTAACTGAATCTTCAAGGAGAAATGAACAAGAACCAAGGATAAACCACCACCGATCACAAGTAAATAACTATTTAATCCAATGAATAATAAGACTCCATCAAAAACCACCCAAAGAAAGAGTATAATTACCACCATAATGAACTCTTGAATATAATAGAGTGATAATAAAGGAGTAATGGGGAAAGAGAGGGCTAGCTTGAATCAAATAACTTCTATCTAAATGATTCAATATGATCCAAGTGGTTTGAAACACCATGGGAGGTCACTGGGGAAGGGGAGGATGAGTAAGGGTCAACCAATAATTGAGGGAAAATCTAAAATTCAAAACAAGGAGGTAATAAACCTCCTATTTATACATGAATCACAATGGACTCTACGAAAACATGGTTAATATCCAAAACTCATGTGGTGGGTTTGGTAAAAATGTGATCAAGAACCCTCATTGTTGTTTCATCTTTTTTCCCATTTTAAAATAGAATTTGGCCTCCCACAAATCTTAGAACATGGAGCGGTCTAAGACATATTGGTTCTTCTATATTCTTCCATGTATAGAATCCATGACCTAGTTCATATTTCCCAACCATTTTACCCTCACCATGCCCAAGGCTACAATATGGTGAGCTTGGGTTTCCTATTTTGGACAGGTGGTCCTCTAATATTCCATGCCCACCCAAGGACATTTCAATATTCTCATGGTGCATCGGAAAACCACTAGGACAACACACATAACACCATGTCACCCCCAATTCATGGTTATATATCTCATTTTACACAAGAGCACTCCCAACATAAAACTACCCCCTTCATATCCAGACAATTCATTTCACAAGCTATGGTGGCCTTCAAAAGTCAAAAACACCACCTCAAACCTGAAATTCACCACAAAACTCTCCTGAAACATCCCCATGACTTGTTAATTCGCAAAGGGAAGTTCATAAATGGTATGTACCATTACACTCATTCTATTTATGTTGGTTTCCCTATTATTTCTCAATTTATGTCAAGGTGATCATATTTTCCCCAAAATTATAAGAACAATGTGTGGATTTATTCCTATTTTCATGGGAGACATAGTGATTCATAGATATCTTATTTCAAACCCAACCAAAAACTCGATATCAAATCCCCCACTTTATCTTAGTGATTGGGTTTCCTCATTCACATTGGTTTTCCATCCATATGGTTGGCATCAAGACAAATTCATTTCATTTTAAACATCAGTTTAAACAACATTAAACATCCTATAATAAGGTATTTTTCATATGATCTTAAACTATAGATTATTTTAGTCATTTTAACATGATGTTAAACTATGTGATTCATGGTCCATCTTGTAAGACTTGATACTTCATAGAGAAGTCTACCTAGTAAGACTCATATTCCTCTACATATTATCCAAATCTACATAAGGATCCTTAGCATGTGTTTCTTTATCTATAAACCTATATTATGTAAAAAATGACTCTTACTCTAGGAAAGTGCCTAATATGTATAGGAGTATTATATAAAAACTATATGTGGATTGATTTAGGATGTTTCAATATATGTAATGATGTTGGGATCTACTATAATTTACCTTGGTGAAAATTATAATCACACTGGTTATACCCTAAAGGAATGACCCTTCATCATTCACATCAATTTGTTTATTTTTTTCTCACATAATGGTTCCCATACATCTCATCAATCACCTCCTATACTTGAGAAATTTTTTTATAGAGGAACTTTTCCATGAACTATGAATGGATTGATTCATGTTACTATATGATAGGTTTTTTATCATTCATCCTTGGGAAACAAACCTAATAAATTTAGGAAAAATGAATTAAAAAACATGATTCATGACATAAAATAATAGACATATATGGTGTGTACCACACTTGAGAAAGCAATACATAAAAGGAAACATTAGAAATCAAGAAAATGTTAGGTCATGAAAATGTTTGGTGGCAACTATGTGCCACAAATGATACATATACAAACCGACTATTACCATATTTTTACAAAATATCAACAAAACAACTAATCATGGTCCAATGATAAATAAATATCATCACCCTCTCCACCTCCATCTCTTATTCCTGCTGTCACCTGAAAGAACATTATATTGAAAATGAAATATTGTTGTATATTTATATTTAAACTTAAAACCACTAAATGTTTGCAAAAAAATGAATTTGAATTTTTTTGACTTACCTGCTCACCATCATTAGATGCAATACCATTGAGGGCAGATTCAGTCGTCTTCTAATATAAATAAATTAATGATTTCAAAACAGCATATAATTGAGCCCCCTGGTCATGAACTATGTTTTATTGAGAAAAAATATCTCTCTATGTATCTCGGGGTATGTACTGACTACAACCAAGAGTATATGCAGCTATAATCCCCAGTGGACTGCCAATGACCTCAGAAGGTACGAGTTCCAAACCCATCCTGTGCACTCTACCAGGATGCTCATTCCCAAGGACTTTAGCAACCAGGTCATCTTGGGAGACTAAGTACAACTGCACAAGATTGACATCCCACAATTATTTAATTTTTACCTATAAATAAAATATCAGTCATATTAGAAGTAATATATATTAACATAGTAACAACTGATAATAAGTTATTATAATGAAAAATGAGTTCATACCCCCAACTTCTTTGACAAGCTCATTAACAAAACATCCATCAGATTTTTTGTGAACATTAAACCACACTTCTGTTCGAGATTCTTTATTCCTTAAACTCTGTGATTGCATTAAACAAACATAAATCAATAATTTAATATATTAAACAAATAATATTGTCTTATAAATATTTAAACTTATGAAAAGATTACTAGAGCTGATCAACTTCTAGAAAAACTCTTTGACCCCGCAGTGTGAGGGATGACCTGCTAAGCTCAGCATGATGCATTAATTCTTAAAAGATCCTGAAATAAATAAAATGAAATTTAATAGTAAAGTTTTCAATGTCTTATCCTCTTCAAAAACATTTATAAATTTAAAATGAAATTATTATAGTTAAATATATTTAAATACCATATTCTTCTCATCATGATGTCTGTCAAAAAAACTTTTCATTACTCTTTGGGTACCACATCGGGTAGTTTATCATACATCTTTTGGGAGGTCAACGAAGTATTGTTGACATCTCCCCACAATATCCATTTAAAGGCTTTCCATTTTTTCCAAGATTTTTCAATGTTCACTTTCGTTCTATCACATTAGAAATTGTAAAGTTGAAAAACATCTCTACATAGAAATTTATTTTGAAAATATTAATAACATGACAGTCAATTACACCATAATGTATTAAAATTACCTTTATTTGGGAATCAAAAACATCATTTTTCCAACTTGCAAGCATATGTCTCCAATCATCACATGAAATAGGAAGGGAAATGGGCTTCGCAGCCAGTTGGCCTAAAATACTGCCAAGTAATCATGCGTCGTCATCTATAGGGAACCCATATAAATCAAATGAGATAAAAATCTTCTCTCTGGTCATATTCGATACATCTGAACTTTTTATATTTTTCTCCATAGTTTTATAGTTTCCATCATTAATGAAAAAATAGTTAGTATAAAAAAGTGAAATAAATTTATTCATATAAATATTTTTACATATCACAGTCACCCTCCAGTATCTCCGTGAATAACTAGAAGTGGTGCACCGCTCCCCCACTATTGAGGATCCTATAGAGGGAGGAGACGACTGAGATGCTAACATGATGCTCAGAGAGGGTGTAAGAGATGGTTCAAGGGGGAAGGCAGATAGTGGCTCAGATGTTATAGGGAGTTAGTTAGATGGATCATTATTTATCCCAGTGGTCGAGGAAATAGTATATCGCTTCCTCCTTGGAATTCTTATCATTTAATAAAATAAAATTAAGTGAAAAACATTTATTTCTAAAAATTTATGCAGAAAAAAATTAAAAAAGATAACAGATGCATAGTAAAAACAAACAAAATATACATAACAATGATAATGAATGATTGCACAAATGAAATAAGTGGATTCCAAATGAATGCATAACTGTATATAAAATAATTTTCTCCTTCAATCATGTTGGTTTCATGCTCCATTACTTCATCCACTTCATTCAAACTTTCTAGACTAATATTTTCAATATCCTGGTAGACTAATAATTCTGATTCTTATTGTGGATGAGATTCAATGTCAGAGGTCAAATCTTACACTTCATCACCCATATCATAAAAATATCTTTGTTTTACGTGACCAACTACACTCCACCCTTCATCCACAACATCATTCGCATAATATATCATTTTTTTCTTATGATGATAAGATATATGGATCATGCGGTTCATGATCACCAACATCCATCAAGCGATAGAAGTTCACAAAAGTAAATTTCAAAGAATCTCTTTTAACACCTATGATAATATCGAACCAATTGAATTTGACTAAAATAACAAAAAATTTATCGTGGTAGTTTAATTCAATAATATCATTCAGTTTTATATAGTAGCCCACTTCATAAAATGTAAATATACCACAATTCTGTGATTTCAAACCCTCTTCTCGATTGACATTACGAAATCCAAACCATTCACATTGTAAGTGTCATACTTTCTAAATTTTTTTAGAGGACCTCGAGCAAAAAACATCAAATCTTCTGAAAAATATTCTCGAGTGTCAATATTCATGATCATAAAAAATAAATATACTTTATTAGAATTACAAAATATATGTGTCAAACTAATATTCATATTTATTTCAATATTTATGAACATAAATGTTGTGCAAACCATTCTACGTGATCTTTATTAACAGATTTCGTTATATCTTTCTCATTTCGTGTTTGACCTCTCATTAGTCTATTTGTTTCTATCCCTTACTCTTCAATAAATGGATCTATAATTTAACTATTCAGTAGCACATATCTATGTGCCTATAATAATTCCATTTATTTCAGTGTAACATTTGAGGTCCTCCCAACTGATCGGCCAATACCATGAAATATTTTTGATTTGCCATGTATTTGAGATTGAGTCTATGTGTTGTCAGCATGTCCAACTTGATTAAATCTTGTTTCAATATCATCCAAGAATCTATAACAAAAGGTAAGGAACTCTTCTACCAAATATCCTTCAGAAATAGATCCTTCTAGTTGAGCTTTATTTCTCACGTATGATTTTAAATGCCCAAGATATCTGTGAAAAAAAACAAACATAATTATTAATTTAATTAAGTGCCAAATTTTTTTTACATAACTAAAAAACCTATAAATAATGTACCTCTCAATTGGATATATCCATTGATAATGAACGGGGCCTCCTAATTTAGCTTCCTCAACAAAATTCACAGTTAAATGCATCATGACAGTAAAAAATGATGGAAGAATGATCATCTCCATTTCACAAAGTTTCAATACAAACCTCTCCTGAAGGTTGTCAAGCTCAAACTGATATAGAGATTTATCACGTAGTTTTTTAAAAAATGTCTAGAATTGGAGTACAACAACAATATCTTTTTTAGGTAATAATGTATACAATGCCAATGGTAGTAACTACTATAACAAAATATGTGAATTGTGACATTAAATCCATGTAACATACAATTCATTAAGTCAAAACACCTCAAGATATTACTTGAATACCAATAAGATACATTCAAATGCTTTAAAATTAAAATTAATGTATCTATGTCCATATTTTTCATTGCAAAAATTTTTGAATCATACTTTTCATTCTCATCTGTCTAGGGATCACGTTTTATTTTCATTACTTGTAAGTCTTTCCGAGCATTGAGATAATCCTTTGTATTTCCATTCTCATTAAGAAATGTGAAGATAAAATTTTCAAATCATTATTTTTCCGCAAAAAATTAAATTCCCAATATGGAATTTTGAAGAATATACTTTTTTATTTCATTGTTGTGTTCTGATTTCACTTGAAGATACACTTCGAACCTGTTTCCCGCTATCATTCAAATGAAAATCCTTCCCAAATTCTGTTTCAACCTTTTAAAGTTGTTTTTATATTTCAGAACCAGCTAACAACTTTGTAGGTTGTCTATGATCAATGAAACCATTAAATTTTGATCTGTTCAGCTGAAATCTATGAGATGCGTCGTGAAATCATCGATGGAACAAGAAGAACCATTTTCTACTGTGAGGTAGCTATTTGGGCTCAAAATCAAACATAAAAATAGGACAATCCAAACCCGTGTATTTGTTCTAACTAGATAAATTTCATAGCCCAGGGAAGTCACTAATGGTCCACATTAATGCAACATGAATTTGAACATTTTTTAGAAGAAACATCAAATGTCTCAACACCATTTCTCCATAACTCCTATAATTTTTCAATTAAAGGTTGCAAGTATACATAAATATTATTTACAAGAATTTTTTATCCAGGAATAATAAACGAAATGATAAACAAATTTTATTGCATACACATCCACATAGGTAGATTGTATGGGATCAAAAAAATTATCCAATTGTTATAACTGGTACTCAAAGTCCCAAATGGGTTGAATCAATTGGAAACCAATCCCAATCAAACATTCCTAGGATCATCTGAGAAATCTGGATATAATGAATCAAATTTCTTCCACGATTTTAAATCTCATGGATGTCACATTAACCCATCATTGTTATTATCTACAGAATTTCACTCCATGTGTTCGTCGGTTTTCGATGACATAAATAATCGTTGGAATCGAGGCTTCAAATAAAAGTAATGCAAAACCTTTGAAAGTTTCTTCCATTTATTATTCTTCATGGTAGTATATTGATTCATACTTCCAACATCACCCATTGACTTCCATCTAGAAGAAGAACATTTTCTGAAATCCTGTCAACTTGAATCCTCTCACCAATAAAGCATACAATCATTGGGATACACATGTATTTTTGTATAATTCAAACCAAGCTTAATAACAAATTTTTTCAAATCATAAAAAGAATTGGGGAGGTTTTCTTTATGAAATTCATCATGCAAAAATTCCAATATCATTGACATTGACTTATTTTTAATTCCACATAGACCTTTAATATATTACAACTTCAACAAAAAAGAAAGTTTTAAAAATTTCAAACATCCACTATACAACTCTTTATTTCCATTGTAAACTAAATCATGGAACTTATTTTCCTTATGGATTTTTTCTCTTACATTAGTCTCCACACAATCAAGAGTAGGATCCACTGATATGTTACAATCTTCATTTCGTAGTCCTAGAGTCTCAAAAACATCACTTGTGATATTGTTGTTTGTAGCACCCTCATATAGTTATTCTGATATGTTTTGATATTTATGGTGGTGTCTTGTAGTGGAAATGTGTCATTTATAAGGTTTTGCATTCAATTTCCCATTTTCAATGAAGTTTGGAGCTCATTCTGTGGATTGACATCAGTGCTCAACCTTTCTATAATGTTCGATTCTTCATGACAAATTCAACACATACATTGACTTGGGAATTGCTTCAATATTAAATGTCATAAACTTTATCTCTCTTCAACCATCTTATAAATTTACATTTAAGACATAGACATCTTATTATCCCTTCAATAGTTCTATTGGAAATTGAAAAATCTAAAAACTCCTCCAAACCCTTAACATACTGAGGTGTGCTCCTCAGTAACATGATCTATCTTTTATCGATGTATATCACAATGTACCTACACAATATTAAAAAAAATTAAAACACATAATTAATAATAAATAGGGAAAGTGATTCATATATACTTGTTGAAAAAATATATAAATATGTTAATGATTTGAAAAAATTCTAGGATAATATCAAAAAAATCCTCAAAGACACTTTTTCCCACTTGCCCATGGTAGCTTAAGGCACTTTATAATGATATCTGGCCAATACATTTCTCATAATATACCTATTAAGTATCAAAAACACTATCTCATGTCTACCAAAACATCCCAAACTATATAGAAATTTTGAAGAAGAGGCATGAATGCCTTTGATACCAATTTTTCACAAACCAACCTAGCTAACCTGCCTAAGCGGCATATTAAAGGGTTTCTATGTAGATCACAAATTTCATGGATGAATAGATACATAAAAAAGAAATAAGAATGATGAGGATAAAATAGAGTCATATTATATTTTTGAAGATATTCATGTGTGATAAAGGATATTGATTGAGGAATCATGGAGGAAGGGAAATATATGTTGGGATGAAGGGAAATTTTAAAAGTTGGAGCTAGAGGAATGTACTTAGGGATAAAGATATAGAATATTTTTTCATATGTTAGAAAAATAACCCAGTTAAAATTATACATCTATAAATGAACCTTATATTAGTTAAGTAATAATGAAACTAGAACCAAATGTATTGATCCATCACTAGTAAGGATAATTTATATTATCATGGGGTTCTAAAGAAACATTTAGGTTAACATAACCATTTTATTAACTACAGTAATATCCATCAAAATACATGGTTCAATATATTAGTGAACATTGTGTATTTATAAGTATAGGACATCCTTTTTTTAGTATAATCAGTAGGCCAATTTTTGGTGATTTAATGCAGTTTGTATAAAATTCCTAACAAAATACCATCAAATGATTTTATGATTATATTGTCTAGGTTATTTGAGTGGAAAAATATATACATTTAATAAAAATCCCCAAGGTAATTGACAATGTTTCTTTTGAGTTCATAGAAATGTAATTATATAGAGACACATACTGTATAAGAAAGGTAAAACTAACATGATATGGTTTTATATTCAAAAAATATGTTATATTTTATTGTTTCAGAATATAAAATTAATATCCTATATAGGGAACTATGTTTTACTTCTTTGTTTTATTTTCATCTCAAATTGATGTATTATTATTGGTGGGTATTCAAGATAATCTATTCATGGGTGAATAAAAGTGGTACTATTAAGGAATTTTTTTATATCATTTCCCCATGCATTAATTTATTGATAGATCAAAATTTAATTTCTCACTTCTGAGTAGAGGAAGAAAATTATTGGGCACAATTGACCATAATATAAATACCATCAGAAAATACATGGCCATGTCAGATGTTATCCTAATATAGAATAGTTATTAAAAGAATAAATATATAATTAATGATTGAAATAAAATTGTATGGATACCAATTTTTTCTAATTTCATGATATAAATTGACAATATTAGACACAAAATTATTATAGGATTTATCCTGTATTATAACCCGATTTGGAACTCTCTCATGTAGTGAAATCAGGTCACTTATGGGATGTCAAACATGCATCCTCATATTATATAGGATTCTAACTAGATGCAAGGGTGTGATGGTATAGCAAGAACACTATACCCATTTATGTATAGTTACAATATAGTGGAAATAAACAATATAAATAAATATCATTTTAATGGAAATAGATTAAAGAGTATGACATGCTACATGGAAGAAAAAGGATGAACCAAAAAGAAATTAACAATAAATAATTTAATCACATGATAAAATTTATCAAATTGGATAACTAAAGGTAATACAAATAAAAGAAACATCTAACAAAATATATTTGGGAAAGTATGAAAGCCATTCCAACCATCACCATAGAATCATGGAATGATAAAATAGCTAGGAAAATACCATTTTATATGTATTTCAACATCCTTTCTAATCCCTCTAGATAATCATTTCACCATCCCGAACATATTTGTCTCTATAAGATGTATGGTAACTAATTATATCCCTTTATATAATCATTACAATTTTAAATTTATCTAATCCCGCTATATAAGAATTACAACATTAAACTGAGCCAATATCTCTATACAAGAATTAAAGAGTGAATTTGTGCCTAGCCTTGTATATAATAATTACAACATGAAAATAAAAATAGGTCACAACAGTAATCATATCACAATATTATATCATAAGACTCGATGATTAATTCTAAAAATTGTCATATGTATTCCAATTTAATATTCATTTTCATATAAATTATTTCTAGTAATTTATATTAACAATAATCTATTACCAAATTCATGTTATATAAGGAAATAACGTAGGTTTTTATATCATGATAAACACACTTTAATACATTTTTCAATTCATTATTAATCAATTATATCCACACCCATGAGTAGCCACAAGTTCGTCCATTCCATTGTATGTTGTTATTTTTTTTAATCTAGTAAAATGGATAGACTATTTCCCCTAGTTTAATTTTGTAATTTCATATATCCCTATGAAAAACACCATTTGAAATGAGTTTAGTATTAATTTGGATGGAGAAATTTGATAAACTACTTATTAAATGGGAGAGGCGGCGAGGTGGCAATGCGGTGAGGGGATAGGGTTTCCAGGCTAATGGGGGGTTCTCATGGGGTTTGGGGAGAGAAGGGGTCGCACAGGTTGGGGGGAAGTGTCAGGGTCGAAAAAAAGTTTTAGCAGTGGTTTAGTAATCCACCGCAAAAATCTATTAATTTTTTACTATATCTAACATTTCTCCCACCCAAAATCCATGATAATAAGTAATATAAATTATTTTATGGGTAAAATGGGGGATTGGAATAGATAAACTTATCTAGTATATTTTGATGGTGTATCCAAGAAAAAAACATTGGGTGAAAAAAATAGCAAGTGATGTGAATTGTATTTTTTTATATGTTACTTTTTCTAAAGAAACCATACCATGTGGGGTTGATTTATGAGAGGAGTATAGTGATTCGTTATATTTATAGACCATTATATCATGTGAATCTATCTTGGTTTATGGATTATAGTATAGTGGGACTTAACAAAAAGTAAATATTACTCTTCTCTAGGTTCTCGTCGTTAGGATCGTAACATATTATACCCAAGATCCTTACTATCTGGTAACATTTAATAGGGTGTATATCATGAGACCCCATATTATTTTGATATTATAATATATTAATGACTATATTTGTATATATAATTCCATTAATATTTTATGAGAATTATTCAAGTGAGATATTTATATCCATTCAGGAAATTTTCATCAAAGAAATTCCGATATACTGATGACATGTTGCAATACTTCTTTTGTCTATAATTATAGATTTATGATTCATGTATATATTGAAAATTAATTGGGATATGTCACTACCTTGTATAACCAAATGGGGTATTCCATCCAACAATTACTTGTGAACTATTTTTTTTTCTCATATTTTTTTCTATATAGGTCAGTATGTGTGGATGATGAATGATTATTAAGACTAAGTATAAATGGTAGGTATGATATAGGATTTCAAATATTTTACTTCATGAAATGAATATTCGTGATTTTATATATTCAGTCTTGCATATTTTGAAAAAAAATAACATTTTTGTGATTTTTATATTATCTTATATTTTATTATAAAAATAGTGTTATATATGAAGTTTTGTTATTCTATGGTTGGTGAATAATTAATATTATGGGGGTGATGCTCTATTGTTTAATTTAAAGGCATTGATTTATAGGTACTTCCACTCATTTTTTTGAGTCGTTAACTCAATGCTTGTCACTAGATCTAAACCTATTGGATTTGATCATAGGGAGTTAACATATTGGTATACTTGGTTATATGAAGCCATCATATTTGTTTCAAACAAATAATTCTAATTTACTCATGGATTTAAATCAATATTATATCCAAACCAAATAATAATTTAATATTCTTTTAATTATACATCATTTCCTATTCCAATTACAATTTTATTAGAAAGTGTATGTTCAACTAGAACCTAAATAACATTTTACTATAGTGCGACATTCCTCATATGGATTGATATGAAAACATGTATATAAGATCATTTCAAAAATTACTTCTATACTTGTCACTATAACATATATGAAAAATAAATCATTATATATTATAATTTTAAATATATAGTCTTTACATATACATGAAAATTATGTTTACTTATATCCTTAAAGAGTTTTGAAACTAGTTTTCAATCATGTGTCTCAATCAATTTCAGTAACTAAATTAATTATATTTCTATATATATAATTTTAAACCACCAGTTTTATTTAATTCAATCCAAATAAAATTATTTAATTCCACTAAAATTTATATATCTGAATATAATAACCTCTATATATATAATACATCAACTATATATTTCATGTATATATATAAAAACATTACAATAAACATATATATATTCTGTAAATTCCTTTAATATATTAATATATATGTTTTAATCAACACCACAACATTGAAAATATATATTTCCTATAATAAATATAAAATATCAAACAATTACCATGGTACTTTTATTAAATAATACAATTATTTCTTTGAACGAGATAACATTGATAATTTCCTAGTTGAAAACCAACTGGGTTTTTAAAAAAACATGTTTTTTGGGATCTCTCTTTATTAATTCTATTTTAACATTCATTTGATTTATATTATAGATGATTGATTATTAATTGTTACCCAACTAGAATTCCCCTCTATATCTATGAATATACTACTATGGGCATAAATGGATATGGATATAGAGGGTCCTATAACCATTGTCTGTTGTGGAAACTATTTATCATAAATTTAGTGATGCCCCATTACATTAGGAAATGTTTCCCATGGTAATAAGCCAAATTATAGGAATGAACATAATGAAACATGGTTATAGTTTTTTATTTCCAATGTCTAATATACCCATGAAAATAGGGTAGAATAAGATTGATTATAAAAATATATCCCATCTAATTCTATGTATCCCAAATTCTCTCCCATGTTTCACATTTTTCAAATATGGTGACACTCGATTGATTTTCCATTTTATATTTTTATGTAATAATAACGTAATGGATCTTGAACATCTAAGTAGACCTTCTTGAACCTGAATCCATTAATTTAAACTCATCCCATGATGTATAATTATAAAAAACTTGTAAGAAAACCTTCTTTAGAAACCAAATTCATCCACCTCCTTTATATTATTTTATCATAAGTAATTTTTTTCTTAGAAAAATAGTAATTTGTTTAAATTTAATAATTCATGGACTACATAGAATTTGGAATTTTTGTGTTGGATAAGTATTTTTAATTTTGAGGAATGCATTAATTTAGTTTTTATAGTTTTTTAAATTTTGGTTTTAGTAATTAATGTTCTTAAAAATAAAATTTCTATGTTTTCTTTTAAGAATACTATTTTGATTGTGTAATGTGTTCCAACGAGTAATTAATTTAAATAAACATGTAATTATTAATGTTATAAATTATTTAATATAATTAATTTTATGGATTGAATATTTTTATTTTTATTTTGGACATAGTATTATATAGCCATGATTTAATAATTTTTCTTTTAATTTTTTTTTCTAATTTTGAATCCCCTTATATTAGCTAATTTTACATTAAATGTTTTATATTTTTCTGAGAGTAAAAAATATTGAAACATTTTTTCTTTTAATTTTATATGAATGTTTACAATATAATTTTATTATCAATTCTATCAATTTTAATATGTAAAAATATTATTATATTGATGTCTAAAAAAGTTTTTATTAATGATTACAATAAAGTATTTTAAATGATGATTTAAAAGGTCGTTAAGATGTTTTTTGGTTGGGTATTTGGTTTCCATTGGGTGAGTATTTTGAATAATATGTTAGTGTTTTTTATTTATTTTATGATTTTATATTTTATTTAAAAAACATGAATTTATTGGATGTTATAACATTATGTGTCATTTTTTGATTTGAAATATTTTTATTGGTTTATAAAAAAATTAGGTTTAAATATTATAAAACATATTATTTTGGTTATTAAAATTTTTATATGAAATTCTTAATTTGTAAATATTTTATATTAAAATAAATAAAGGTTTTTCATTTAATAAAAATTAAAATATTACACCAATTTTAATAAAAAATTAGTAATTATTTTATAATTATTTAAATATTTAATATTCAAATTTATATAAATATATCAAATTATATCAGGGAATCTAGAATATCAATTGTAATTAATGATAAAAAATATCCTCAACCATTATGTTTGATTGTGTAAGAGTAAAATAATTATATAACATCAATATTATATTTATGAAATTATTTCAATATTTCATACATCAATAATTTCAATGTTGTATCCAATGTGTTAGAAAATATTATATTTATGATCAAATTTAGATTATTATGTAGAAAATATGTATCATATTTAGACCAAATTAAATGTTTTAACACAATACGGATTCATCCAATTATATATTTTACATTGGGGTATTTATATAAAATGAATGTGATTATTAATTAACATTGCAATGATGTCTTAAAATCTCTTAACTTTTTTATTATTTTAATAATTCAAATTGATATAAATATATAGTTTTATTTTAGAATGGATAGATGATAGATAAAAAATACATATCAGATCATCAATTAGGTTTATAATGAGTTTTATTTTTTTCATTCAATGACTACTATATGGAGGATTGATTTAATTACCATGATTTCAATGCTTTGGTCAGCCTTTATCAATTCATGAATATGGTAGATAGAATTTTACTAAATATGGTATTGAAACTAACAATATGGTTTGGTATAATAATTGGGAAAAATTCATGTTAACAATGCTATTGAATGTACTAAAATGATTGGATTTGAGAATTATATTTATGACTATCTCAATAAGATTCTAAATTCGATACTATATATATACTATTACAAAAATAAATGAATATTGGTATTCAATTTATATTTATCAATCATGTTAATTATGTTGAGTGTATTAGAAATGGTATAGATAATTAAAGTACCCTAGTATAGAAAAAATATTGAAAAATTGTTATGCATGATTTTTTATTTTAATTATTTTATGAAAAAACGAATTTAAGCATTTAATAACTGTTGGATTGATTATTTTGATAAATTTTATAAGGATATATGACCTGATGAAAGATGTCTTCAAAATAATGATTACCTCGAAGCATAGTTAACTGTTTTTTTTATTTTTATATTCCAAAAATATATTTTCATTAAATATTGTTTAATGTTTTGGAAGGAAATGAAAACACTTAATGAGTGTAGGTAGTTTGGTTTATCAATAAATAAGTCTAATATGTATAGAACCCAATCTGGACTTCCCATAAAAATTTTTTTATGATTTTATTTGATTACAATAATTAAAAATCATTTTATTTCAAACAAATAGAAATAGATATAAGACATATAGAATGTGAAAATTATATGATTAAGGAAAAATCAGTGCATCATGGAGTCAGACTAGAATTAATGAAATATTTTATAAAATTTATTTATTTTTTATCATACCTATACAATGTTATATTGGGAATATCATGTAATATATTCAATCCTTTTCATAGTATGAATAAATAAAATAACTCATTCCCAATTTTTTATATCGTTTATATCATCATAATGTAGATATATATATATAAGTTTTAATAAATTTTTTATGATATTGATATTTGGATACACAAACCTATGATATTATATTAATATATACTTTATACCACTAATAAGTGACCTATTATATTTTTTACTTTTTTTCTAAAAGTACAGGACACATCTACAAAGGATTACTTAAGGATATGTGGAAAACATTAATAGACGAGAAATAATTTACATTCTTATGGGATAATATATACATAGATTAAAAGTTTTAAATTATAATTACCTAATTATATGTAAGATAATAATTCTGAGTGATCAATGTTTTAGAGTGCATATTTAATTATATTTAATTATATATTTAAATTTATTGAACATTAATATTAGAAAAAATACAGATAAATTTATAATATTTTTTAGAATATAGAATCACTATAATATAAATAAGTGTATGGTATCCATAAAATTAAAAATGGTTTTATTTTTTATTAGAAAGGGTAAACCAGCCATATTAAATAGATGTACATTGAATTTATATTGTGGCAGAAATTAGATAAGGGGATGTATAAAATGGTTTTTGTGTCAGTCATTTAATTTATTTTAACCATTCCTAGACATAATTTATATCATTAAAAAACCGAGTTATTACATGAATATATTTTAAATAAAATTAAATAAGTTGATAAATGATCATATTTTGTTGCAATAGATTTACCCATAACACCATGGACACATCTAGAGTAAATTGATCAAAATACATGGAATGTTAACAATAATTATTTTTCAATTAAGTATTTTCAAAAAATATTTTTATTCATATATTCTATATTATAATGGGTTCTACACAATTATTTGAATAACAAATCAAAATTTCTAAATACACAAGATGTGAAAATGAAATATCTTAAATCCACTAACATTCATGTCTTGTTTCTTGAGTAGATTCGAATTATATTTGGAATTTATTATTAAATAATTTAAGGGTAATTTTGATTTATTTTTAATTGATTTTATTGAGTCCATTTTTATAAATTTCATAAAATATTTTTTTTAAATGATAAAAATATTCAATTGTTATTGTTTATGTATTAAAAAATCCCCTACCATTTTCCATATGCAGGTTGCATCTGATGTTTCATCTTCCCTTTTAAGTTCTTTTTGGGAGTCATATTTACTATCATGATATATATTTTAGTCAATAAATATTTTCTATAATTAAATATTCATTGAGGAATATGAATCTTCCAGAAGGGTCTATTCTAAATTGTAATTTTCCAAATTAATTTGTTGATTTATAACTATAAAACATGGAAAATGTCACTAAGGGAACTAATCACAAAATAAATAATATAGACAATAAACAAAATCAAAATGAACATGTATATCAATTACTACAAATCATTAGTTGGATGTTGGGATTATATTTATTATGTGCATGGAGTAGGGAAGATTAAGATATAGATTTTCATTTTTCATTTTTCAAAAATGTTGTTGTTGATGTTTCCATGATGTATATAAATTTAAAAGTAATTAGTTTTTGGATATTTTGGGTTTATTTTATTTTATTATATCTTAATATTTATATAATTTCAGATAATATGTAAAATTTATAAAAACCATATCATCCTTTGTCTATTATGTGAAAGGGGGCATTACATATTAAACAGTTTCATGTCTGTATTGAATTAAAGTGAATATACATATATCCATATGTAAATGTGTTACTTATATTTATGTAATAATTTTTTTATATTCAAGGTCCAAATATTTTCAATGGATTATGTATTTTATAATAATTGGTAATATTCATTGGTTCTAAATAATGTTGGAACATGATTGTAATAAACATTTCATCACTCGTTTTAAATTCATTACAATTTTTTAATAGAATGTATTGAAACAAAAAAATTATTTTTTGACATTAAGCATAACAAAATATTCTTATGATTTAGAATCAGTGATGGAATCACAATCATAAAATATATTTTATTATGTGTATTATTGGATAATAATCATGTTGGATTACTACACTCCCGGACTAGTCACAATGAATAAATTAAATTATTTTAATTTAATTACATAGTAAGGAATTAATATAGATTTTCTTTTAAATGTGATTGATATGAAGCCTCATATTTATTGTAACAAATCATTAATTATTGCATCAAAAGATAAAATAGTTTTTCACGAAAGTAATCATTCTAAAAAAATTCGATGTTATTTTGATTTATTTTTTTGTCATATTTTTCATAAAGGTATTGATAAGTATTAATATTTTGGATGAGAATGAATGTATTCACTCAAATTTGACATTTTATAATGTAGGTGATCCAATTATTCAAATGAATTGTGAAAAGAATTTAATATTTTGAATATAATGTTTTCAAATAATTGGAAGTATTAAACTTATAGACCTTACACATGGTATGAATTATATTTCAATATATATATATTTAGTTTATTATTCAATATTTATTTAATGTTAATATAAAAATACATAGTGAGATTATATATAAATTATTAATCAAATATTAAATAATGACTAGTTTTTTGACAAGAAAAATATTTCATTTCAAATATTTTTAAATTATTCTTTTTTTATATCATAAAATTGTTTAATTTTTTATTTAAAATATTTAAAATATTCATTCATTACTCTTAGGGATGTTATAATCAACAAGTATTCATAAAAAGAGTTATATAGACACAATACATAGGAGTAAAAAATTAATTTGAGGTTTATAGATGATTTATGTCATCATTAATATCAATATTAAATTTCGTAGCCACTGATTACCTTTATGGATTCAATGTGTTCATCATATATGGGTTTAGAGTGGTACATATATAAATGAAGTAACAATGAATTTAGAATTATGTAATTTATGTTATCTTCCATATTATGATAGGTTTCTTCATCATGGTGATTATTGATATTTTCTATGTATCTATATATTTATGTATAGTATAGGACGGTAAGTCTGAATCATTGTATTCCTTGAATTACACCTACTTATATATTTAATATTCTTAGTAAATAGTGTCACTCACTATAATTTCATCTAATATTGATAGAAATTAATTTTAGTATTACCCAAAAACAATATTTTATCTTTCACATCCGATTTCATCCAAAACCATTTAGTGTAGTAGTTCACATCCGTCAAACACTCCATATTATTCATAACTGTCATTACTTAAATGTGAATGTAATGTCTCGTATTTTCCATTTATTATTTTTAAATATTATATGGAATTATTTCGAGACCGGGCGCGAAGACGGCACATCATTCTGAGGTCCAGTGAGCCCGAAATGGTGGTTTGAACTTTTTTTTTAAGTCAAGTGAGTCGGCGCTTGTGCGCAGTTGTGGCAGTTTCCAAACGGATGCTCGGATTAAAAATCTGAGCACACTGTTGCGTCCGGGACGACGACTTTACCTAAGAACGACTCTAACCTCAGCTAGTGCAGGTCGGCTGCAAAAAAAATTAATTTGGGACGTTTTAAAAAGGTAAGCTCTTTGGAGGGAATAAAATAAATTAATAATTTATTTTATTATTTTAAAACGTTTCCTTTTTTTGAGAACAACCTAATCCTCCCCTATAAATGTATCCTTATGGAAAATTCGCAGGGTTAGACTCATAACCCTGTGAGTTGAGAGAAAGAGAGAGATTTCTCTTGGAGATTGGGCGGAGGAGGATGCGTTGGCGAACGACGACGGATCGAAGTCAAGAATCGCTACGCCAACAATGTTGAAGTATCTCGACAACAACGGCAGCACGACGCCTTCGTCAATGATCGATCCTTTCGAAAGGTAGGGGTTGTTGTTTTGATTTTTCTTTTCCCCATATTTGAATTTAAACAACGAACGCGGCTCAACCCTGAACAAGTTGATCCGTGGATCCGTACATTCTTGCGGGAGGGTTTTCTTTGGGGTGATTTTGGGGAATTAATCCATGCTTTATTTTTATGTTCATCTCTGCTCCATTTAAACCTATTAATGGGAGCAGATAAACGTTGTGACGAACGACGGCGGAGGTTCGTTCCTCAAATTGTTTATTTGGATCTCTTCATCTTTTTTTTTCCCGCGCGTTCTTCACGTTATTCACGGGGCGATGAACAACGGATCATTATGCCTCTGTTCTGCGATTCAATGATCCTAAACTGAAGGTTATACATCGCAACATTCTTGTGGAGGTGCGGCGACGATGGAGGACGACAAATCGGACCAGATCGGAAAGGGTTTTCTTCAAGCGTTCTTCACGCGGGAAGATCAATCATGTTTTTAGAGCTGATCGGAGGCCTGAAAACGACGGAAACAGCTTCGTGGTGTCGGGGCGACCAAAACCTGAAGGATTTGTGGTGATCGGATGGTCGGATCAATGATTGGAGAACCACGGGAGGCGTGACAGTGGAGGTCCGCGCTTCTGGAAATTTCCAGAATACACGGCGTGTACTTCTGAAGAACACGCCGTGTAGTTCTGATGGTGGCGTCTAGGGTTTTGGGGTCAGAGAAGGATCACACGGTGTGTTGGACCTTCCCCGAATCTCGGCGTGTACTTAGGGTGGTACACAGACACGGGATGCTCTACACAGCTTCAGGTGGAACAGCGTGTATAGCTCAGCAGAGACGGCTACACGGAGCTCTGCGTGTATCCCGGGGATACACGGACACAGGATGGAGTACACGACCGTGTACTCCCTCACCCAGCCAGGCGAGGTCACAAGCGCAGGTCACCCCGTGTGCAGATTGCACGGGTTGGGGTACACGGGTTGGTGACCGTGTACGGGCACATGGCGAGAGTACACGGAGCCAGCCCCAGTGACCCAGACACGGCGTGTACGCCATACTACACCCCATGTATAAAGTTTTCTATACAACCAGCCTCCCGACACGGGCCGTTGTACACAGGAAGTACCTGGGGTTGGACAACATGGCGTGTATCATTTCTACATGCTGTGTACTTTTTGGAGAACGTCTTGGTCCTTTTGTTCACCGTGCCTTGAACATCTTTCGTTTGGGTTAGTTCCCCTTCTTCTTTTCCCCTGAAGTTCAGGCATCTTTCCCTCACGCCGGATTATGATCCCTTCAGCAGGACTTTTCTGTGATAGATTCAGGCATCCATCCGAGAGGCCCGGATCGAGATCCTCTATCCATTACAAACCCTAGTTAGAGTCAGGCATCAGCGTAACCAACTTTATCGGGCATTGATCCTCTACCTAGAAGGTGAATTCTGGATGAGTCGTGGTATCCTCCATGGCCCTGGTAGTGATCCTCATCTGTGTATCGAGATCTTTCCCACTCAGAAGTGTGTCTCCCGTAATGAGTTCTTCTATCTATCGTAACCCTTCAACTCATGAGTGTGTCTCCTGTAATGAGTGTAGCTATATCTCGTGATGGTTCCCGACCAACATCACTTCTCGGATGGACATCATCAGAATTATAAGACTCGTGGAGTGTGTTCTCCTGGAATGAGCGCATCACGGAATCTTCAAACGGAATCCCTTTCGGGGGTATGCGGTTGTGTGACTTGTCTCTAGACCACGGTCCTGGGTTTTTGAGTATATTTGGATTGTTCTATATGTTCTGTAAACATATATTATGCATAGATGACTGTACCTTTACTTTGTGTACTGCTTTGTGGTTTTCGGGGTCCTCTACTGAGTATTGTTATACTCACCCCTGCACGGGCTTTGCCAGCACATCTGGTGTCTTGTGCAGACGAGCAGCCTTTTGACATAGTCCAGGGCGAACCAGTACAGGAACGAGCTTTCTGAGTTCCCTATAGGCCGAGGCGTTCCTACATCTATGAGAAGCAGTCCCAATACCTTCGTGCTTACAGGTTGGACTTTTCAGTTTTTCAGACTCTTGTTTTTTGTGGTCCTGTATTCTGGTCCAGTTTACTTTTACAGTACTCTACCTTTCATCGTACTCTGTTGGTTGGGTTTAGTTGTATGCATGAATTTTTTTTTGTTCCTTAGTGTTTTAAATTTCAGCATTTGTGGGCTTGGAGTTGTGTGTGTGTGTACAGGTACTTAGTTAATGCCTCTCATGTTAGTGACATGCCTACTCGGTGCTAGTCACCAGCCCCTGGCCTATTGGAGGCAGGCTTGGGTAGTCACGGCACGGGCCCCACTGGGACGGGTCATGATAGAGTGGTATCAGAGGTGGTCGGTTCTACCTTAGGACCAAGAGTCTGTGAGTTTGGTTGGGGAAACAGTGTTGAGTGTTTTGGGTTCGGCTTTCAGGCCAGAGACTCTAATGTTGGTGCGGCGGCTGACGTATCCATACACCAGGACTCTGATAACCTGCTTTTTGACCCGGTTGATGAAAACACTGGTTGCGGAGAGAAAAAAAGGTACATGCATCATATATAAATGGGTTGTGTCTTCCATATCCTTGGTGTCAACTATCCAGATATACTCATTGACCGTGACACATCTTGTTTCTTTACAGGATGCCTCCGCGACGCGTACCCTCTAGGATTCAGCAGAACGATCGCAAGGATGACCCCCTCAGTTACGAGGCTTCGATACAGGGACCAGTTCCCCAAGCGTTTCCACCAGGTGGTGCACCTGCTATACCACCACTAGTGGAGCAGCCAGTGGTGCCAGTGGTACCGACTGGTGAGGAGCGCAGGCTCAGCACGCTCCATGAGTTTCAGAGACATAGGCCCCTCAGGTTCTGAGGCGAGCCCGACCCTCAGGCAGCTGAGGACTG
This sequence comes from Viscum album, assembly GCA_963277665.1. Taxonomy (NCBI): domain Eukaryota; kingdom Viridiplantae; phylum Streptophyta; class Magnoliopsida; order Santalales; family Viscaceae; genus Viscum; species Viscum album. The sequence continues at coordinate 2,003,514,762 of OY728140.1, read as the reverse complement.
GCTTGAGGCGATGACCAGAGTTTTCCATCTAGTGAGGACACCAGCAAACCAGATGGTGATCCTATGAGCGAGCCTTCTTCAGGGTTCGGACGGACGATGGTGGAGTCTGACCACGCAGACTCATGACGAGGAGACTCTTTCATGGACGGAGTTTGAGCGACTCTTCATGGAGGAGTTCTCTCCGGTTACGCTGAGAGTTGTGCGCATCCAGGAGCTTCTTCAGCTCCAGCATGGCAGTATGACGGTGGCTGACTATTCATCGAGGTTCACCAACCTCGCCAGGTACTCGATGGATATGGTCAGGGATCAGTACTTCAGGGCTCGGATCTTTGAGTGAGGTCTACGGTAATACATCCGAGATAGTGTCGTGCCTTTATGCATATCGACCTATGCTGGAGTGCTCGAGCGGGCCTTGGTGATCGAGAGCTTCTTAGCGGAGCAGAGACAGTCGCCGGCAGTCAGCAGCAGGCAGACAGGTGTGGAGACACCGGCAGCAGGGATCCGACGTCAGACACAGGGATCTGGACGTGGGAGGTGTCATAGGAGGACCCAGGACAGGGGATCGACAGTCCAGGGCTCTCAGGCTGGATCCAGTCAGCCTAGGGAAAAGCGATGTTACTCATGCGACGGTAGGGGGCATCTTGCTAGAGATTTCCCGACATGTCGGGCTACTGACAGGGATGTGGTGGATGGACCACCGAGACAGAGGCAGAGGATGGAGCAGGCAGATCCGCCAGGCGGCGGACGTGTCAAAGGAGCTGGGAGGGCTGCAGGTGGTGGCAGACACTTCGACTTACTTCCACCACCACCCCCAGAAGGTCCGCACTAGGCTCAGGGAGTTGGGGGACAGGGATGGGGATAGCTGCATGCGGTCGAGGCATACGACCCAGGGGCTCTAGGGATGATTCGAGGTATGATCTGTGTCTTTTCTACCTTAGTTGTCGTACTCATAGAAACAGGTTCCAGTCATTCCTTTATAGCCACATGTCTTGTACAAAACCTCGAGATTCCGGTAGAACTGTTGACTCGATCCTTACGCTTGGAGACACCTACGGGAGGAGACTCAATGATCACGCACCTTTGTAGACAGTGTTATCTTACCCTTGGAGGTGAGAGTTTCAGTTGGAACCTCTTGGTGGTAATGTCGATGCCTTACGCGTCATTCTCAGTATGGATTGGTTATCTTAGGTTCAAGCCCAGATTGACTGTTTTAGGCGAAGAGTGTGGTGTGTCCGCCATGATGGAACAAGGTTTTCCTTTGTCGGAGAAAAGGAAACCCGGGTAGCACAAAATGGGCTCTTGCATAGGAGGGGGCAGCTGATCACTCATGAGTTGGCGAGCCTTACCCTCGGAGTAGTAGATGTTGTGAGCTCTCAGTTCCCAGCAGTGGTGGCGGAGTATGAGGACGTCTTTCCGGAAGATGTTCTAGGGTTACCTCCCTGTCGGGAAATTGACTTCTGCATCGAATTACACCTCGGGACAACACCAATTTCCTCATCGGATTATCGAATGGCTCCCGCAGAGCTTCGCGAGATGAGGGTATAGTTGGAGGATTTTCATAGCAAGGGTTTCGTGAGACCCAGCGTTTCACCCTGGGCGGCCCCGGTCTTGTTTTCCAAGAAGGCAGACGGGAGTCTGAGGTTGTGCATGGATTAACAGCGCCTGAACTAGGTGACGGTGAAGAACAAGTATCCACTGCCGAGAATGGATGACCTCTTTGATCATCTAAGAGGGGATCAGTGGTTCTTGAAGGTTGATCTTCGATCAAGATATCACCAGCTACGAGTGCGGGATGAGGATATACCGAAGACGGCTTTCAGATGTCGTTACGGTCACTATGAGTACTTGTTGATGCCTTTTGGCGTGACAAACGCCCCCACAGTGTTCATGGGGTTGATGAACCAGATCTTCCAGCCGTACTTGGACCGGTTTGTAGTGGTCTTAATCAACGACATCCTTGTGTACTCGGCGTTAGAGGAGGAGCATGCGAGACACCTGCGGATGGTTCTGGACGTACTCCGAGAGCACCAGCTTTATGGAAATCTCTCAAATTATCAGTTCTGGATTCAGGAGGTCCACTTTCTCGGACATGTTATCTCAGCAGATGGAGTAGCTGTGGACCCAGCCAAGGTGGAGGCTGTGTTAGCATGGGATCCACCTCGGAGCGTGACAGAGGTGCGAAACTTCCTTGGGTTGGCAGGATATTACCGGAGATTCATCCCTGATTTGTCCTGGATATCAGTACTGATGATGTCCTTGACCAGGAAGGGGAAACCCTTCGTGTGCACAAAAAAGTGTCAGCAGGCTTTTGAGCAGCTAAGACAGAGTTTGACGAGCGCCCCAGTCTTGAGATTGTCGGAGGCGGGTGTCGAGTACATAGTTTTCTGTGATGCATCAGGGACCGGGATCAGCTGTGTCCTGATGCAGTGGCACGCGGTGATTGCTTATGGTTCGTGCTAGCTTAGGCCGCATGAGAATAACTATGCGACCCATGATCTCGAGTTAGCAGTGGTAGTCTTCGCACTGAATATGTGGCGACACTACCTTATGGGAAAGTGGTTCATTGTCTACTCTGACCACAAGATCCCCAAGTACATATTCTCACAGAAGGACCTGAATCTGAGGCAGAGGTGTTGTCTAGAGTTCCTCCAGGACTATGATTTTGAGATCATCTATACTCCTGGGAAGGGGAACAAGGTGGCGGACGCTCTTAGCAGAAGGTCGAGCTCACAGCTGTTGAGTGAGGCGACACAACAATTAGCCGCGTTGCAGTTATCCTTCGTGGATAGTGAGGTCACAGCTTACCTACATTTGATGGTTGTCACCCCTCCACTCTTACAGCGAGTTAGGGAGGCATAGCTTGGGGATGTCGACTGTGTGGCTTTACGTGCTCAGTTAACCACAGGACATGCTCCTGATGGATTTTCGCAAGGTGGGGAGCACGTACTTATTTTCAGAGGACGCACTGTTGTACCAGTGGCGTTCTAGGAGGAGGTCCTGAGGGAGTTTCATACATCCCCTTTGGCGGTACATCCCAGAGTGGCAAAGATATACCAGGACCTCTGACGTCAGTTCTGTTGGTCAGGCATGAAGAAGGCAGTGGTAGAGTTCATTTTCCGATGCCCCACATGCCAGTAGGTGAAGGCTGAGCACCAGGTTCCAGCAGGGTTAGCTCACCCCTGGAAGTTCCAGAGTGGAAGTGGGATGGAATATCAATAGACTTCGTGATGGGCTTACCATGAACATCCAAGGGGCACGATTCCATCTGGGTGATCGTTGACATACTCACCAAGTCATCCCACTTCCTAGCTATCAGGGAGCAGAGTTCCGTAGAGATCTTGGGACACCTCTACATACATGAGATAGTTCGGCTTCATGGAGTCCCCTCGACTATAGTCTCAGACTGAGATATCCCCTTCACATCCCAGTTGTGTAAGGGATTTCAGGAGTCTTTTTGGACTCATCTACGCTTGAGCACAGCATTTCATCCCCAGACAGATGGTCAGACGGAGAGGACCATTCAGGTTCTGGAAGATATGTTGCGGGCATGTATCTTGGACTTTGGTCGCAGCTGGTAGGACCACATACCACTGGTGGATTTTGCGTACAACAACAGCTACCACTCCACCATTGGTATGGCACCGTTCAAGGCTTTGTATGGGAGACCTTGCCGGTCACCGCTTTGCTGGACTGACCCCGGAGAGTCAGCACTCATGGGACTAGAGTTAGTGCGAGCTACCACAGAGAAGGTGCAGATCATCCGGGAGTGGATGAAGACTACACAGAGTCGGTAGAAGTCTTATGCTGACAGACGAAGGAGGCCTCTGGAGTTCGACGAGGGAGACCACGTTTTTCTTCGGGTCTCACCTCGGCGTGGGTTGCGGAGATTTGGCCGAGGTGGCAAGATATCTACGAGGTTCATCGGACCTTTCCAGATCCTAGGCAGAGTTGGCGAGGTGGCGTACTGCCTGGCTCTATCGCCACAGTTGCATTGGGTAAATGATGTCTTCCACGTGTCGCAGCTGAGGAGGTACGTGCATGACCCATCGCACATCATCGACTGGCGCGAGCTGGACATCGAGGATGGAGTGACCTTTGCTGAGTACCCGGTGGAAATCGAGGATCGGCAGGAGAGAATCCTTCATGGGCAATCGATTCCCTTAGTGCGCGTCCGGTGGCAGCACGGGAATCTTCAGAAAAGCACGTGGGAGTGGGAGACCCAGATCCGTGCCCAGTACCCTCATCTTTTTTAGTAGCCTTTGTTTTGGCTTTTCGGGGACGTAAAGCCCCAAGGTGGGGAGAATGTAATGTCTCGGATTTTCCGTTTATTATTTTTAAATATTATATGGAATTATTTCAAGACCGGGCGCGAAGACGGAACATCATTCCAATGTCCAGTGAGCCCGGAATGGTGGTTTGAACTTTTTTTTAAGGCAAGTGAGTCGACGCTTGTGCGCGGTTGTGGAAGTTTCCAAACGGATGCCCGGATTAAAAATATGAGTGCACTGTTGCGTCCGGGACGACGACTTTGCCTAAGAACGACTCTAACCTCAGCCAGTGCAGGTCGGCTGCAAAAAAAATTTAATTTGGGACGTTTTAAAAAGGAAAGCTCTTTGGAGGGAATAAAATAAATTAATAATTTATTTTATTATTTTAAAACGTTTCCTTTTTTTTGAGTACGACCTAATCCTCTCCTATAAATGCATCCTTATGGAAAATTCACAGGGTTAGCCTCATAACCCTGCGAGTTGAGAGAAAGAGAGAGATTTCTCTTGGAACTTGGGCGAAGGAGGACGTGTTGGAGAACGACGAAGGATCGAAGTCGAGAATCGCTACGCCAACAACGTTGAAGGATCTCGACGATAATGGCAGCACGGAGCCTTCTTCAACAATCGATCCTTTCGAAAGGTAGGGGTTGTTGTTTTTATTTTTCTTTTCCCCGTATTTGAATTTAAACGACGAATGCGGCTCAACCCTGAACAAGTTGATCCGCGGATCCGTACGTTCTTGCGGGAGGGTTTTCTTTGGGGTGATTTTGGGGAATTAATCCATGCTTTATTTTCATGTTGATCTCTGCTCCGTTTAAACCTATTAATGGGAGCGGATCAACGCCGCGATGAACGACGGCGGAGGTTCGTTCTTCATATTGTTTATTTGGATCTCTTCCTCTCTTTTTTCCCCGCGCGTTCTTCGCGTTCTTCTCGGGGTGACAAACAACGGATCGTTGCGCCTCCGTTCTGTGACGCAACGATCCTAAACCGAAGGTTCGACATCGCAACGTTCTTGTGGAGGTGCGGCGACGATGGAGGATGAAAAATCGGACCAGATCGGAAAGGGCGTTCTTCAAGCATTCTTCACGCGGGAAGATCAATAATGTTTTCAGAGCTGATCGGAGGCCCGAAAACGATGGAAACAGCTTCGTGGTGTCGGGGCGACCAAAACCTATAGGTTTCATGGAGATCGGACGGCCGGATCAATCATCGGAGCACCACAGGAGGTGCGACGGTGGAGGTCCGCGCTTCTGGAAATTTCTAGAATACACGGCGTGTACTTCCAAAGAACACGCCGTGTAGTTCTGATGGTGTCGGCTAGGGTTTCGGGGTCAAATAAGGATCACATGGCGTGTGACCATGGTCACACGGCGTGTTGGACCTTCCCCGAAGCTCGGCGTCTACTTCGGGTGGTACACAGACACGGGATGCTCTACACGGCTTCAGGCGGCACGGCGTTTACAGCTCAGCAGAGGCGTCTACGTGGAGATCGGCGTGTATCCCGGGGATACACTGACACGGGATGGAGTATATGACCGTGTACTCCCTCACCCGGCCAGGTGAGGTCACCAGCGCAGGTCACCCCGTGTGCAGATTGCACGGGTTGGGGTACACGGGTTGGTGACCGTGTACGGGCACATGGCCAGATTACACGGAGCCAGCCCCAGTGACACAGACACGGCGTGTACGCCATACTACACGCCGTGTATAAAGTTTTCTATATGACCAGCGTCCCGACATGGGCCGTTGTACACGGGCAGTACCCGGGGTCGGACAACACGGCGTGTATCATTTCTACACGCCGTGTACTTTTTGGAGAACGGCTTGGTCCTTTTGTTCACCGTGCCTTGAACACCTTTCGTTTGGGTTAGTGCCCCTTCTTCTTTTCCCCTGAAGGTCAGGCATCTTTCCCTCACGCCGGATTATGATCCCTTCAGCAGTACTTTTCTGTGATAGAGTCAGGCATCCATCCAAGAGGCCCGGATCAAGATCCTTTATTCATTCCAAACCCTAGGTAGAGTCAGGCATCGGTATAACCTACTTTACCGGGCGTTGATCCTCTACCTAGAAGGTGAATTCCGGATGAGTCACGGTATCCGCCATGGCTCTGGCAGTGATCCTCATCTGTGTATCGAGATATTTCCCACTCAGGAGTGTGTCTCCCGTAATGAGTGCTTCTATCTATCGTAACCCTTCCACTCAGTAGTGTGTCTCCCGTAATGAGTGTAGCTATATCTCGTGATGGTTCCCAAAGAACATCACTTCTCGGATGGACGTCATCAGAATTATAAGACTCGTGGAGTGTGTTCTCCTAGAACAAGCGCATCACGGAATATTCAAACGGAATCCCTTGCGGGGGTATGTGGTTGCGTGACTTGTCTCTAGACCACGGGCTTGGGTTTTGAGTATATCTGGATTGTTTTAAATGTTCTATAAACATATATTATGTATAGCTGACTGTACCTTTACTTTTTGTACTGCTTTGTGGTTTTCGGGGTCCTCTACTAAGCATTGTTATACTCACCCTTGCACGGGCTTTGCCCGCATGTCTGGTGTCTTGTGCAGACGAGCAGCCTTTTGACAGAGTCCAAGGCGAACCAGGATAGGACCGAGCTTTCTGAGTTTCCTACAGGCCGAGGCGTTCCTACAGCTACGAGCAGCAGTCCCAATACCTTTGTGCTTACAGGTTGGACTTTGCAGTTTTTCAGACTCTTGTTTTTTGTGGTCTTGTATTCTAGACCAGTTTACTTTTACAGTACTCTACCTTTCGTCATGCTCTGTTGGTTGGTTTTAGTTGTATGCATGCATTTTTTTTGTTCCTTAGTGTTTTACATTTTAGCATTTGTGGGCTTGGAGATGTGTGTGTGTTTACAGGTACTTAGAAAATGCCTCCCATGTTAGTGACATGCCTACTCAGTGCTAGTCACTAGCCCCTGGCCTATTGGAGGCGGGCTTGGGGAGTCACGGCGCGGGCCCCACTGGGATGGGTCGTGACAGTGAAACTACTCCTATAAACATTCAACCATCATATCCATACCCATTATCATATATAAAATGAATTTATGGGTATATTACCCGAATACTTACATGTATATATGATATATATATACATATGAGCATTATTGTATTTCATGAAAAATATGATTTACATGCCTATGAAATTTATGATCGCGTAAAAAAGATAAAAAATTGTCATTTATTAATTCTTCCACTATTGCTATCATAAAGTAACTATTACATAATATGTAACATAGGGGTGTGAATTTATATAGTGTTAGTACTTACCGTGATATTTATACATGAGTTTCAACAGTAATATAAATGATACCGAAATTAAGGATAATCCTTAATAACCTATTTAAATTACATCCATGTGATGGCTATGTGCATGGTATACTCCCAATAATCCTTGATGAACCTTACTGGAAATCAAAGAATGCCTTCCCTTATCACATTTAAGCATGATAAGCTAGAAAATCATGGGGAATGGAGAATCCATGTTATGTGATGTGTTATTCAATGTAATATGTAGTTACACTATAGAGGTGGGAAGGTTTATTACACCATGTTATAATTGCAGAACTATACAGAAGAAATTCAAGGGATGATGTGTCTTATTTGGTGTAAGGTATTCCGATTAAAATATTTTATTTCTATTTTTCGATATGAATCATATTAGTATGTAGGTAAATCATTAGAAATTTGGTTATATTTATGTTCTATACTTCAGATAATTATTATTCAACTCTAATAAAACCCTTTATAGGTATCAATGGAATCAGCGTTTGTGTTTTATAAAAGATAAAAAGAAATAATGATGAAAACTATAAAACATATAAGCTTTTTCATTTTATGCATATTATTTTTCAAATTGGATTAACCTGTTATAATTGGGCTACATGAAGGTAAAAACTACGTTACACTTATCCATATGGGTTGTGTAAATGTTTCTAGGTCATTAAACTTATACATATCAATTATGTTAGGGTAACATGGTGTCACCTTCATGTTAAGGGGTTCACATAAGTTCCTACTTTCCATAAGCGTATATATATTTCTCTATATAAGGGTCACCACAAGTTACCCTTGCAAATAATGGTATATGAAACTAGCCTTTATTCAAATAGGATTTGTATAAAGGTTCTATGGAGTTACCCTTATACAATTCATCCTATGTAAGGGTTATACCATTAATCCATCCATATTATGTAAAGTACATATGATACATACCTTTTCAAAGAGTGGATACATAAAGGTAATCTGGTTTTTTAATGATTTATGTAAAGGTATATTTTTACTTACCGTTACGTAAAAAGTTAACATAAAGGTAAGGCCTTCTTTATCCTTATAAAACATATTCTATGTAATGGTAATGGATATCTACCCTTACAAAGGGGATCCAGAACTGGATTTCCCTTATATAGACTATTTATATAAGGGACCTGGGAGTATACCCCTATGTAGGATAGGGATTCAGTGTACTAGTAATTTCTTAACGTCATTATTAACATTAAAGGTATATAAAATATTGATAAATAAATATGAAATATATTTTTAAATTCTTTAATTTATAATGTATTAATAAATATAATAATTTTCTATTATTTATAATTAAATATATTTTTATGAGACATTTATATCCACCTATATTTAATGTTATTTGAAGTATAATTTTAATTATAATAAAATTTGTATGATGTAAAAATAAATGTTCTAATTTATAAATCATAAGAAAATAATTTATAAATAGTTATAAATTAAGAAATACGAGAATAATATAAATATTATTAATTTAAAATAATATTTTTTTCATAAATAATTATTTTTAATGATTCAACATATAAAGGGGACATATTTTTATTTTTTTTAAGTGATTTCATAAGTATTTTGATAAATGATATGAACTATGTTTAAATGATGATTAATGTGTGACATTTAGACTGTGTGAAATTTTTAAATAATTTTAAATGAACATAAATGATTCTACAATTCAAATAATATTAGTTATTTAATTTATTAATTATATATAATAATAAATATGAAATATATAATAGAGTAAGGATTATAAAATATGATATTCAAAATTATTAAATGTCCCTTTTTATATGATATGAGTATTAAATGTTTATAATTAGACTTAATTAAATAATTGTTCCTAAATTATTATCTCATGTTCAAATATTTTAATTGTTCATTTATTTAAAAGGTATTCAGTGTTATATTTATATATGTAAATTTTCATTATGATAAAAGGTGTATGAATTTGTTTAAATGTTGAACAAATTTATGTAGTCTCATGAATTAAATGCTAGGTATGACAATTAATTTAGTTTTTTATATACCTTGAAATTAATATTTAATTGATATTATTTTCTTGAATTTAGTTATTGAATATAGTTTGTTCATATTAGGTGATTATGTTTCGATGACTTGTATTCTCTCTTTTGTAATGTATCCTTGGCTAGTGGAACATATTGTCAGAAAATGTACCTACCTTGAGGCTTATTCATTGTATAGAATTGTGAAGATGGTTTGATATATATATCCTGGGGTTTAATATTGTGGATAAAAATATACATTTACCATAATTCTTCATTTATTTTATACATATGACGCATTTTCATATGCATGAATATAAATAACATTTCAATTCTAGTGATTATCATAAACTTTTGGGTTGTGTGAAGTGTCACAAATCAATTTGGTTTGAAATTTTTTGGGGGGATTATGATTCCAAACTAATGTATAAAATGAATGAATACATTAAAGGGAATATGTACCATCCTTGATCGGGTGCCACACACTGGTTCCCCAGGTTTGTTGTTTACAAGACGTTGAGTACGCCGGCTACTACCAACTATCAATGGTATAATTAAAATAATGGTGATACTATAACCTCTTGATTAGAGGAAAACAAAAGAAGAAGAAAGTATAAATAATAACCAAAAAATATAACATAACATGAATAACAAGGATCACAAGATGGCCAAAACTAGAAATACAATATCAAAACTAAATAGTATATATTCCATGCTAAATTATGTGCCATGTTTCTAAATTGAACGCAAAATTAATGATACTGACATCTCCCATGAGGCTCCCGAACCATGTCCAATTCCCCCAACCACACTCCATCCCGACAAACTATCTAACATAGAGCATTTTCCCTTATCCTATCCTACAAAACTGAAATCTATTTGGGTACTCGTCAGGTGTCCTGAGTAGGGTGTGAGTACAACTTAATAGGATACCCAAAATGGTGTCTCAAACAATTTCCAGTCAATAAAAATGTATCTAGTTGTATAAATAAATAATCAGCATGCATAAGTAAATAGTTATCAAATTATCAAATAATATTTATTTAACCACTTAAGCCCCTGAGTTCCCAAGGACCCTCTTACCTCAATACCTACTTCTACCCATGCCGGATTCTGAACTATTCATAAGGGGTATCATATAATGGATTTCCATTGTTACCATTCATTATAAGAATTCATAGATGAATGAAATTCTTTCCATTCACCATTTTATTTAACATATGAATGCCCATGTTACCATTAATCATTTAATTTCACATATGAATTCACATGTTACCATTAATCCTTATATTTCACATATGAATGACCATGTTACCATTCATCAATTCATTTCAAAGATGAATTCCCATGCTACCATTCAATTATATTTCACAAATTAATGCCCATGTTACCATTCATCATTACATTTACCATATGAATGTTGATGTTACCATTCAACATTTATTTATTAATTAACAGAATAATTAATTAACTAAATAAATTAAATTAATAAATTCAATATTTAATTAATAAAAATAATTTCATTGATTAATTCAATAATTAATTAATCACGTTTATCTCAATAATTAATTCAATAATTAATTAATAACAATAATACCATTAATTAATTCAAAAATTAATTAATCACATCAATATCAATAATAAATCAAAAAATTATTTAAATAAAACAATACCATTCCTTAATTCAAAAATTAATTATACATTTTAATTTTATTAGTTATTTCAATAATTAATTGATGAAAAAAATCATGTAATTAATTCAAAAATTAATTAATCATGTTAATATCATTAATTAATTAAACAATTAATTAATCATAAAAATTACATTGATTAATTCAACAATTAATGAATCACATCAATCTCAAAAATTAATTAAAAATTTAATTAATCATAATAATTTCATTAATTACTTCAAAAGATTATTAATCACATCACTATATCAATATTACAATAATTAATTCAATGATTAATTATCTAATTTCAATAATCACAATATCTCAAAAATAAATTCAAAAATATATTATCCCTATTCCACAACCACAATATCTCAATAATTAATTCAATAATTAACTATCCCACTTCCACAATCATAGTATATCAATAATCAATTCATTAATTACTAATTCCAATTTTATAATCACATTATCTCAATAATTAATTCAAAAATTAATTATCCACCTTTCATAATCATAATATCTCAATAATTAATTCAATAATTAATTATTCATATTTCACAATAATAATATCTTAATAATAAATTCAATAATAAATTATTTGAATTTCAAAATATATAAATCCTTATTAATTAATATAATAATTAATTATTCACATTAAATCCCTTCAACTAAATTGACAATTAATTGTTCACATCAACTCCATTAATTAATTCAACATTTAATTAAGAACATTAAATCCCTTTAATTAATTCACTAGTTAATTGTTGAAGTCAATTTCATTAATTAATTGCAAAATTAATTTATCACATCCAATCTATTAATTTAATTCACCAATTAACCCTTCACATTAGTTGAACTAATTAATTCCACAATTAATTAATCACATTCAATCCATTCAATTAATTCAAAAATTAATTATTCACATAAAATCCATTAATTAATTTCATAAGTAATTAATCACATTCGATCCCTTCAATGAATTTACCAATTAATTGTTCGTGCCTATTACATTAATTAATTATATAATTAATTAATCGCATTAAATCCCTTCAATTAATTCCCAAACTAATTGTTCATGTTCATTGTATTAATTGACTCCACAAATAATAAATAACCTTAAACCACTTAAATAAATTCACTAAATATTTTTTCATGTAAACTATATTAGTTAATTAGAAATTAATTAATCACATTCAATCCCATCAATTAATTGATCAATTAATTATTCATGTCAATTCAATTAATGAATTTCAAAATTATTTAATCATATTCAATACCTATAAATACTAAACCAATTAATATTTCCATTGATTTCACTATTAAATTTTATAATTAATAAATCATATTCAATTTAATTAATTAATTAATCCACTAATTTTTCACTTTAACATAATTATTTAATACCATAATTAATTAATAAAATTCAAAATCACAAAATTTCCCAAAATTAATTCATCAATTTATTATTAAATTTACACAATCCTACTAACCCATTCATTTATTATTACAACTCAATCAATTCAATATCCCAATTAATTCATCAATTAATTGTTATATCTCAATCAATTCAATATGCTAAGTTAATTCATCTATTAAATGTTCCAACTCCATAAATTCAATATCACAAATTAATTCATCAATTAATAAATTCAATATCCCAAATGAATTAAACTATTGATTTTACTATCATAATCATTTCAATATGCTTAATTAATTTATCAAATATTTGTTCCAACTCAATCAATTCAATATTTCATAATTAATTAAATAATTAATTATTTCAAATAGAAAACTTGAATATATCATAATTAACTGAACAATTATTTATCTCATTCAACAATCCAAATTCCTTCATATTAATTAAATAATAAATTTTCCAAATCTGTAATACCAATATCCCCAATTTCACATTTACCTCAATTAATTAATTCACCAAATTAATTAATTCAATCAAGAATTCAATTTATAGACTTATAATAAAAATTATACAAATGTCTACACATAATTACAATCAATGCATTTGGATTTAGATTATAGATCACCTACTTCATAATTGACAAAGATCTCTCATCAATGGAAATCACCAAATTCAGAGGAACAATGATGAAGAATGGGATATTTATTAAATTATGATATCTACAATATAGAAGAATCAATATCTAAAAAACATAGATCTAAATGTAAATCCAATAGTATATAAATAAACCTCTTTTATATAATAATAAGAGTGTGAGATAAAGTGATATCAAAATGGGAAGAAACCACTTTCCTAGGGACGTGAATATCTTCAATGTTCCCTTCAATTCACCAAGAAAAGATGTCAGGGGCCCTAGGATATCATCCTGATGCCCTTAAAATTGATAAGGATTAGTAAAAAATATTTTGGGTTCAATTTGGTGTCAATATTGGGGTTTAGGTATTATAAAATCTAATTTCTTTGTATAATTATATCTCGTGCATTGCTTTATGGGAAGAAGCGCATTATTTCGTGTAACCATGAACCTTAACCATGCACCTATTCTGGGGGGTGTATAGTTTCTCCTTTTAGGTTGTACAATTTGAAAAACCATGCACCGGTTCTGTAGTACCTCTCCATTCTAGGTTTCATAGTTTGATGGTTTGGGGTGCACGATTTGGGAAAATCGTGTTCCAACCGTGCACTACCCAAGCATCTTCCAAATATATCAACTTTTACCCAAACACAACCCAAGATGAATCCCAATGAAATATACTCAATATAAGGAAAACTAGTACCTATAAAATAGTCCAATATATCTCTATAAATGTTCAGGTTCATACAATCTCCCCAACTTATAAAAAATCATCCTCAAGATGCACTCCCAATCATCTCTAAGATTCTGATTAAAAAAATATCAAACCAATATGTCCTCACATCCACTTCTACTTAACATTTTTCTCATGAACACGCCCATGTTTCCAAAATACATGAACTATTGGTATGGTATTTTCCCACAACACTTTCTCAATGCAAGCTAATACACGTATCAGATGCTCACCAAAGGACATATCTATTATTGTTACATATCTTCCCACCTATGTTGTGTTCTTTTCATTACTTTAACTAATATGTTACCATCTAGAACAAATCAAACCCCTTCCCTATATATCCTATGATTTGTGAATCTCTATATCTCTCTCAATTGAGTGTCAAAATAGAAACATAAACAGCACCCATTCATAGCTTCCAAGAATGAAACCCTTAGAATTTATGAAAACAATACTTCCATACTACCCTCACTCGAGTATGATCAGTTGTTCACCAACCACCAAAAGTTTTCACCTTTAATTTTCTCTAAGGGAACAACCTTCAATAATACCCATTATCCCTTATGAAAAAATCCTTAGTCATTTTGGTGTATTACTAATGTTCTCTAGGTGTTCCTATGACGATGTCAAGGTATATGTGAGGATAGTACAATGTCTGTAAGTACACTGTGTAAAGACCCAGAAATTTCAAAGAACATTTTTTCTTAAATACTTTATAATTTTACGAGTCTGCGGTTTCTGACAGCACCTGATTCTGAGGCCCGGTGTGCCCGGAATCAATTTCTGAAGTTTTGTTCGGGTACATTCAGTAAAAATTAGTGCGGGATTTTCTATCTTTTGAATCAGTGCTCAGAATTGAAATCTTAGGACACTTATGGAATCACAGCGCCGATATTCGCTTAAGGGGACCGTTACCGTAGTTGTGTTTTATGCAGGATGAAAGTTATAATTTGGGGATTTTTCTTAAATTAAATAAAATTGTGGTGATACACAATTTTATTTATAATTGGTGGTTATTTCCTACAAGGGGAAATTAGATATGGGGCTCACACCCACATAACCTCCCATGATAAGATAATGTGAGGTGGGGCCCTCACGAGCCCCTAACCTTTCAACTTACCTTAAACTCCCCATTCACACCCCTTCATTTAATTTGACAACCCCCCTTTTTGAAACTCTTAGAATTCCCATGAATTAAAGAGGCCACCTCTTCTCTCATAAATTGTGCCAACCCAAATAATTAATGACTACTTTAATTAACATGGGTGTCAACAATTCTTTTTGAATTATTTTGAATTTCATGGAAATTCTATTATAATGGGAAGCGTTATTATAATATTTTCCTGGGAAAATATTTCGGCGGGGAAACCTTTGGAGAATTAGAAGAAGGTGTTCCTCCCTTGACGAGAAACACCATTATTCAAACGAAGAACATGAAGGACTTCTCTAATGTCACTTCCTTTCAGACGCACCCCGACGTCCGTATTCCTCGATGCCCAACCTCTGTGACGCTCGTCTTCCACGACTCATTGACGTGCTCCGCTCTGGATATCGAGGTAGGGGGTTTGTATAATTTAAATTGAATAAATTATACCTTTGTTCTTGTTGAATGCAACTAATCTTCTATGGGAATTTTTTACCTCCTTACGCGGAGGGCGCAGGCCGAACAAACACGGCCTGACGACCCTCCATTGTTTCTTGTTTTTATCCATGATGGAGATGGTGTTGGAAGAGGTGGCGGTGATCGGAGTTGGCGGAGATTGGGGGCGGCGACGATGGAAGGCGGTGGCGGGAAAGGTGGACATGTGCCGGCCTAAAGAGGACCGCAGCACCGGGTGTCGTGCGGAAGGGATACCTCGGCCCGCAACCGAGAGCCGCTCGGCCGAAGAAGAAACGGTCAGCTAATGCTGATCGGGCTGGAGAACCGCAGCCCGCGGGCCGCGAGCCGCTTCGGCGAGCGAACCGGCCAGCCGCCTTCCGACCAAGTTGAAGGAGTCGTGGCACATGCAGGTGTCGCACAGGAGGACCGCGGCCCGCCCGTGTGGGCCGCTCGGTCCGAGGAAGATCGACCGGCTTCGGCCGGCCGGGTAGGAGGGCGGCGCCGCTCAGCGCCGCCGGTTCGAGAAACCGGGGGGGCCGTGCCACCCACACCGCTCGGCCAGTTGGGTCGAGCTGCGGCCTGCTGGGCCGGGCCGGGCCGACCCCAGTCGGGTCGGACCCGTCATAACCAGGTCGACCCGACCCGCCAGCCCATTGGGCTTGACGGGCCGAGCCTTTTTCACTTAAACGTGAATAACATAAAGACAGCGCATCCAATTGATGTGCCGTCTGCAGAACTGGGACCCTCGTGACGAGGCAGTCCTTTTGCGATACTCTAAGTGAGTTTTGGACAACTTTGTAAAATGGTCGGGTTTGGAACGAGCATAATTCCAACCGGGCCCCTGGAACGGAAATGCCTATAACTTAAGGACTGGACGTCCGATTGATGTGTCGTCAACTACGTTAGTTTCCTTTTGATGAGACGGTTCTTTTGGAATAATCCACTTGAGGTTCAGACATAGTTGGAGTACGGTCAGGTTGGATTGTGCCTAAAATCCAATCGGGCCCCTGGGACGGAAAAGCCAATTACTCTCAGACCGGGCGTCTGATTGACGCGCCGTCTATCGCGTTGGGTTTCTCTTGATGAGACGGAACTTCAGGATACATCAACTTAGGACTTCGTGATAGTTGATTTATCGACCCCTTTGCTTGAGGAGAGGACCCTCCCAGGAATCGAGCATGTTGTGTGTGGGAACCCTAGAGCTGGCTGCGACTACGACTGTGACTACGACGACTACCGTACTGTAATCCTCCGTGGGTTCGACGACGAAGACTACCGTACTGAAATCCTCCATGGGATCGACGATGAAGACTCCTATATTGAATCCTTTGTGGGTTCGACAGCGATGACTATTGTTCTTGTATCCTAAGTGGGTCTGACAGTTTTGTCTACTATTCTTGTATCCTAAGTGGGTCCGACAATTTTGACCTCTGTTCTTGTATCCTGAGTGGGTCCGACAGAGTATCTGGTCTCGTATCCTATGTGGGTCCGATAGCTTAGCTGGTCTAGTATCCTACGTGGGTCCGACAGCTTAGATGAATCAGTGATTATATCTCATCATCTCAATCACTATATGAAAGATGTATACCTGTGTGAGCTGAGTCTTGAATTTCAATCATTGTCATCAATGTGATTGACTTCTTTCCTATGTGTACTTGGTTGTGTTTGGGCTCGGGATTTGGATCCAAACTGTGATTGATGACTTAGGTATATGTATGGGCATATACCTAAGTATAGTTGGTTGATACTTCGTTATTGTATCTTTCTTCTGTGGTTTATCCTTCGTGGATTCTGGGAGACCTTCGGGGGTCTCGGGGTCCCTACTGAGTATTGTATACTCACCCCTGCACGGGCTATTCCCGCACTACGTTGTGTTGGATGCAGACGATGGACAGCACTGATCGAGGTAGAGACTTGTAGAGCTGGGCGGTACCCAGAGGTGGACCACTTGGCGAGACGTACACGGAGCCGACGGACGGACCCGAGGTGTTGACGAGTCCATCTTTGCCCACCCTTCATGTGGGATTCTTGGAGGATGACTCATTGGTTGTTGTTTTACTTTACTACAATTGTACTAGATTTTCAGTTGTACTGTACTTACTGCTGGGCTTGTATTTCCGGCCCCTTTCTTTTTAGCACTTACCTTTGTATACAGTTTTCTTAGTGCTTACTTCAGTTGCGTACTCTGTTGTGTTTGTTTACTTTCATAAAGTCAAGGCCTTCCCAATATAGGGATTTACGCCTTTGGTGCTAGTCTCCAGCCCCTGGCCTATGGAAGGCAGGCTTGGGTTAGTCACGGCACGGGCCCCATGGACGGGTCGTGACAAATTGGTATTAGAGGAGTCGGTTCTACCATAGAACTCAGGACTCTGATAATTCTTTTCTGTGAAGCAATAGTGTTAGGAGTATTGAGTGTGGTTTTTAGTCCAGGGAATCCAGTGTTGGTTCGGCAGCCGACGTATCCATACACCAGGACCCTAACTTCTGATTTCCGACTCAGTGCATGAAAACACTGATTGCATGTGTGTTCCAAGAGTTACCTTTGTGGTCTCTTTGTGTCATCTCACCAGGTATACTATTTGATTATGGGGCACCTGTTTCCTTTCAGGATGGGCCCCCAAAGGCAACCAGCTAGGGTTCCGAGTTACGTACGAGATGGTATCCCACCGAGCGACGAGGCCTTGGTGCAGGGCCCCATCACAGTGGAGGCACCAGTGGTACCACTAACCACTGGGCTACCGTTGCCACCAGCCCTAGTAGCAGAGGGTGCATGCCGCATGAGCGCATTACATGGGTTCCGGAGATAGAGGCCTCTGAGGTTTTGAGACGAGACATATTTTCCGACGGTCGGGTGCTGGATGGAGTTTGTAGCACGAGTTTTCCACACAGTTGGGACACCCGCTGACTTGATGGTGTACCTAGCTATTAGTCTCTTTCAGGGAGTAGGTGAGAGGTGGTGTAGCCTGATGCTCCAATTTTATGATGAGTCAACCCTCACCTGGGGAGACTTTGAGGGTCTTTTCAGGTCAAATTTTGTACCATCGACTCTACGCCCTGTGCGGGATCAGGAGCTACTTCACTTTTTGCAGGGCTTTCCGACCGTGGTGGAGTCTTCTGCAGCTAGCAGAAGATAGATGTCACAGAGTTCCAAGAGGACCAGGCCATAAGTTGGGTGACCCCAGGATACAAGTTCGGTTGTGAGGGGCACACGAGACAGAGCTAGCTATATGAGGAGCAGGTAGTGCTATGCATTCGGTGGGCGAGGTCACATGGCTCGAGACTGCCCGACCCACCCTGCAGATGAGAAACAGACAGTGGAGAGACCTCCCAGGAAGAGGAAGAGGTTCGACCGTGGTGGTCTACTGGGAGCGGGCGGACGTGGTAGAGGAGTTGGCCTAGTAGTAGGTGGTGGACGACATTTCCAGGCCCTACAACCACCACCACCAGGAGGTCCACCCCGACCACAGGAAATGGGTGGAAAGGGGAAAGAACAGCTTCAGGAAGCTTAAGCATATGACCATGGAGCTCTGGAAGTAAGTGGACAGGAACGGGACTAGTTCCAGGCATGGAGGCCTTTGTTCATGATGCTTCTTGCATTTTAATGTTGTTTTTTGTGGTTTCTTTGTGTCATTTTACTTTGATATGCAATAATAAAATACACATGTCCTTGTGATGTTTTCTTTCCTACCTTTTGAGTGGTTAATACTACAAGGTTTTGGTTAAAACCGTTCACTTGACCCTCACATTCGAGATTCTTACTGGAGGAGACCCAGTGACCACACACTGATGCCGAAAGTGTGACTCAACCCTTGGAGGCGAGAGTAATAGTTGGATCTCTTGGTAGTAGCTTTGAGGCTTTACGACGTCATCCATGGCATGAATTAGAACCATTCATGTTAGGATTGACTATATTAGGAAATGGACGTGGTTCATTTCTCTTTTCATCAAAGGAGAAATCTTTGCATATTTTGCAGAACGTTGACGAAAAAGGGGCAACCCTTCATGTAGTCAGAGAGATGCCAGCAGAGCTTTCTAGAACTGAGGCAGAGGTTGAATAGTGCGCCCATCTTGAGGCTACCAGAGGAGGGCGTTGGGTATGTGGTTTACTACGACGTATCAAGGACCGGACTCGAGTGTGTCCTGATGCAGGAGCAAGCAGTGATCGTGTATGGTTCACAGCAGTTGAGACTGCACGATAAGAACTATGCTACCCATAACCTGGAGTTAGCAGCAGTGGTCTTCACATTGAAGATTTGGTGGAATTATCTGATGGGCGAGCGCTTTATAGTCTACTCTGACCACTAGAGTCTCAGGTACATCTTCTCGCAGAAGGAATTGAACCTGAGACAGCAGTTATGGCTCGAGTTCCTCCAGGACTATGACTTCGAGATAGTCTATAATCCTATGAAGGGTAACGTTGTAGCAGATGATCTCAGCAGAAGATCCGGTATTCAGATGCTGGGAGAGGCAACGGAGCTTCTAGCTGCGTTGCAGATATCCTTTGTGGATAGAGATGGAGAAGCTTTTCTTCAGTCTCTCACAGTCACTCCTCCACTTCTTCAGTGAGTCATAGAGGCACAGCGTGGGGACATTGACTGTGAGACATGATGTGCTCAGATATCCACAGGGCAGGTGCCTGATGGATTTTATGAAGGAGGGGAGAACATGATCCTCTTAAGGGGACATACCATGGTACCAGTTGCACTATAGGAGGAAGTTCTAAGGGAGTTTCTCACTTCCCCTCTAGTGGTACATCCAAGAGTGGAGAATATTTATCAGGACCTCAGACGATAGCATTGGTGGCCAGGTATGAAGAAGGTTATAGTAGAGTTTATATCATGGTGCCTCACTTGTCAACAATTGAAGTTAGAGCACTAGGTTCCAGCATGCTTAGTTCAGACCTTGGAGGTCCCATAGTGGAAATTGGACGGGAATTCTATGGATTTCATGATGGGTCTTCCATGTACATCGAGAGGACACCACTCTATATGGGTGATCGTAGACCGACTCACCAAGTCAGCCCATTTCCTACCAATCAGAGAGCAGGGCTCAGTAGAGATATTAGGAATCCTCTACGTTCAGGAGATCGTATGGCTTCATGGTGTGACATCGACTATCGTTTCCGATATAGATGCTCGTTTCACTTCCCAGCTTTAGAAGGGGTTGCAGGAGGCTTTTGGGATGCAGCTTCACTTGAGCACCACCTTCCATCCTTAGACAGATTGTCAGACTGAGAGGACCATTCAGACTCTCGAGGACATTCTTCGTGAATGTGTTCTTGACTTTGTTCGCAGTTGGTATGATCAGTTAACCTTGGTGGAGTTTGCGTACAACAACAGCTACCACTCCACCATTGGGATGGCACCTTACGAGGCACTGTATGACCAACCTTGTAGATCACCTCTGTTCTGGACTAACCCTGGGGATTCAGCACTTATATGACCAAAGATGGTTCAGGCTACGATGGAGAAGGTGCAGATCATCCAGGAGCGGATGAATACTTCACAGAGCAGACAGAAGTCCTGTGCTGATAAAAGACAGAGACCATTGGAATTCGAGGATGGCGGCCACGTCTTCCTATAGGTTTCACCTCGACGAGGTCTATGGAGATTTGGTCAGGGCGGTAAGTTATCTCTGCATTTCATCAGAGCTTTCCAGGTCCTCAGCAGAGTAGGCGAGGTGGATTACCTCCTATCCCTTCCACATCAGTTGCACTGGGTGCATGACGTCTTCCATGTATCTCAACTGAGGAGATACGTGCATGACCCGTCCCACATCATCGACCATGGGGAGCTGGACATCGATGATGGGGCGACATTCATGGAGGTCCCGGTGGAGATCGAGGATCGACAGGATCGAGTCCTACGTGGATGGTCTATTCCACTAGAGCGCATTCATTGGCAGCACAGAAACCTTCAGGAGAGCACTTGGGACCAGGAGGCTCAGATGCGTGCTCATTACCCCCCATTTGTTTCCCTTGTGTGTGTTGTAGATTTACAGGGACGTAAAGCCCTGAGGTGGGAGTAATGTAAAGACCCATAAATTTCAAGGAAAATTTTTTCTTAAATACTTTGGAATTTTACGAGTCTGTGGTTTTTTACGGCACCTGATTCTGAGGCCCGGTGTGCCCGGAATCAATTTCTGAAGTTTTGTTTGGGTACGTTCAGTAAAAGTACATGCGGGTTTTTCTATTTTTTAACCAGTGCTCGGAATTGAAATCTGAGGACACTGATGGACTCACAGTGCCGGTATTCACTTAAGGGGACCTTTACCGCAGTTGTGTTTTATGCGGGTTGAAAGTTATAATTTGGGGATTTATCATAAATTAAATAAAATTGTGGTGATACACAATTCTATTTATAATTGGTGGTTATTTCTTAAAAGGGGAAGTTAGAGGTGGGGCTCACACCCACATAACCTCCCATGAGAGGATAATGTGAGGTGAGGCCCACACGAGCCCCTAACCTTTCAACTTCCCTTAAACTCCCCATTAACACCCCTTCATTTAATTTGACAACCCCCCTTTTTGAAACTCTTGGAATTCCCATGAATTAATGAGGCCACCTCTTCTCTCATTAAATTGTGCCAACCCAAATAATTAATGCCTGCTTTAATTAACTTGGGTTTCAACAATTCTTTTTGAATTATTTTTAATAGTATGGAAATTCTATTATAATGGGAAGCCTTATTATAATATTTTCCTGGGAAAATATTTTGGTGGTGAAACCTTTGGAGAATTAGAAGAAGGTGTTCCTCCCTTGACGAAGAACATTGTTCTTCAAACGAAGAATGTGAAGGACGTCTCCAATGATGCTTCCTTTCGGATGCACCCCGACGTCAATGGAATCGACATCCATATTCCGCGACGCCCGTCCTCCACGACGCTCATCTTCCGCGGATCGTTGAAGTGCTCCGCTCATGAAATCGAGGTAGGGGGTTTGTATAATTTAAATTGAATAAATTATACCTTCGTTCTTGTTGAATGCAAGTAATATTCTATGGCCACTTGTTACCGCCTTACGCGGAGGGTGCGGGCCGAACTAACATGACCCGATGACCCTCCATTGTTTCTTGTTTTTATCCATGATGGAGACTGTGTTGGAAGAGGTGGTGGCGACCGGAGTTGGCAGAGATCGCGGGCGACGACGACCGAAGGAGGCAGCGGCAACGGTGGTCGCGCGAAGGCCCAAATAGGACCGCGGCACCGGGTGCCGCGTATAAGGGAGACCACGGCCCGCAACTGCGAGCCAATCGGCCGAAGAAGAACCAGCCATCTAATGTCGGCCGGGCTGGAGAACCGCGGTGCCCCTTTGGTGTCGCGCTACGGAGAACCGCGGGCCGCTTCGGCGGGCGAACCGATCGGCCCCCTGCCGGCCGGGTTGAAGGAGTCGCGGCACCCGCAGGTTCCACGCAGGAGGACTGTGGCCCGCCCGTGTGGGCCATTTGTGCCGAGGAAGACTGGATCGCTTCGGTCGGCTGGGTAAGAGGGCGGCGTTACTCGGCGCCACTAGTTCGGGAAACCGGGGGGTCGCGCCCCCACACCGCTCGGCCAGCCGGGCCGAGCCGCGGCCAGCTGGGTCGGGCGGCGCCCCGCCAGGCTGGTCCGCGCCTCATCGGGCCAGTTCACGCGCCACCAGGCCGGACCGACCCTAGTCGGGCTGACCCCAGCCAGGTCAGACCCGTCAAAACCGGGTCGACCCGACCCGCCAACCCACTGGACTTGACGGGCCGGGCCCGTTTTCACTTAAACGTGAATAACTTAAAGACCACGCATCTGATTGATGCGCCCTCTATGGCAATGGTACCCTTGCAACGAGGAAGTCCTCTTGTGATACTCTAAGTGAGTTTTGGATAAACTTGGAAAACGGCTGGGTTTGGAACGAGCATAATTCCAACTGGGCCCCTGGAACGGAAACACATATAGCTTAAGGACTGGACGTCCGATTGATGTGTTGTCAACTACATTAGTTTCCTTTGGATGAGATGGTTTTTTTGGCGTAATCCACTTGAGTTTCGGACATAGTTGGAGTATGTTTGGGTTGGTTTGAGCATAAAAATCAACCGGGCCCCTAGGACGGAAAATCCAATAACTCTCAGACTGGGCGTCTGATTGACGCGTCGTCTGTCGTGTTGGGTTTCTCTTGATGAGACGGAACTTTGGGATACATCAACTCAGGACTTCGTGATAGTTGATGTATCAACCCCTTTGCTTGAGGAGCGGACCCTCCCGGAATCGAGCATGCTGTGTGCGGGAACCCTAGAGTTAGCTACGACTACAACTGCGATGACTACCATACTGGAATCCTCCGTGGGTTCGACGACGAAGACTACCATACTAGAATCCTTCTTGGGCTTGACGACGATGACTCCTGTACTGTAATCCTCCGTGGGTGCGACAGCGATGACTACTGTTCTTGTATCCTAAGTGGGTCTGACAGTTTTGTCCACTGTTCTTGTATCCTAAGTGGGTCTGATAGTTTTGACCTCTGTTCTTGTACCCTAAGTGGGTCTGACAGAGTAGCTGGTCTTGTATCCTATGTGGGTCCGACATCTTAGATGTTTTAGTATCCTACATGGGTCCGACAGCTTAGATGAATCAGTGATTACATCTGATCATCTCTATCGCTATATGAAAGATGTATACCTGTGTGAGCTGAGTCATGACTTTCAATCATTATCATCGATGTGATTGACTTCTTTCCTGTGTGTACTAGGTTGTGTTTGGGCTCGGAAGTTGAAGTCGAACTGTGATTGATGACTTAGGTATATGTATGGCCATATACCTAAGTAGAGTTGGTTGATACTTCGTGATTGTATCTTTATTATGTGGTTTATCATTCATGGATTTTGGGATACCTTCGAGGGTCTCGGGGTCCCTACTGAGTATCGTATACTCACCCCTGCACGGGCTATACCCGTACTACGTTTTTTTGGATGTAGATGACGAACAGCACTGATCGAGGTAGAGACTTGTAGAGCTGGATGGTACCCGAAGTTGGACCACTTAGCGAGACATACACGGATCCGACAGATGGACCCAAGGTGCTGAGGAGACCATCTTTACCCACCCTTCAGGTGGGATTCCCGGAGGATGACTCAGTGGTTATTGTTTTACTTTACTGGAGTTGTACTATACTTACTTTTGGGTTTGTATTTCCAACCCCTTTCTTTTCAGAACTTACGTTTGTATACAGTTTGCTTAGTTCTTACTTTAGTTGCATACTCTGTTGTGTTTGTTTACTTTTATAAAGGAAATATCTTCCCAGTATAGGGATTTACGCCTTTGGTGCTAGTCTCCAACCCCTGGCCTATGGAAGGCGGGCTTGGGGTAGTCACAGCACGGGCCCCAAGGACGGGTCGTGACACACTAGGATTTTCAATGATGCATACCATCATTTATCATAATAATCCCAACCATGTGAGAACACCTTACCCTAGGTGTCAATTCCCCAAAACCCTGCCACGCTATCAAAAACAATGTTCTAACACTACCCTTAACCATACAACACCATGGTTGTGGTTCACAAGGGTTTATTCATTCTAAATTTCCAAGTTTATCATTAGAGACCATTTCGTTCACATCATTGAATTATTTTACAATCTCTCCCAATTTCATATTAAGTACATTTTCATCACAATTTCACAAGTAAGGAAAAACATTTCAAGTTCATAAAATTACCCAAAAACCATTTTCCTGTGTGTTCCTAAAATGATACATGTCACAAAATAACCCTGAGTGCATATAATGATGCATGCATACTCAAATATTATTCATTACTGAGACGTGAGTCAAATCTCAGATATTCAGAATCAATAACCACATCACACAATAAGTGTTTCACCCAAGGTGAAATAAAATTCAATTGTAACATCAAACATCAAAAACAATAATACCCCTTGGTACTTGGGTTTCCCCCAAACATGTGTTAGCTGCTCCCATGCATGAGCTCACAATCAAGGGAATAAATTTCATAGTCTCATATCAACCCTTACAGAATAGTAAGAAAAAATAAATGAAAGGAAAACTCTGCTCTGAGACCACTTTGTTACGTCCTGGCCTGGGTGCCACACATAGGTGTCTCATACAGATCAGTCACATGACCTTAGGCATGCCTCCCCATACGCCAGAGGATTATAACTAGCATTTAGGGTATAATTTCAATCATAGGGATACTATACCCTCTATATCAATGTAAAACCATAGGTTAAAATAGAATAAAAAATAACCAATAGATATAATATAACCTATATAACTAGTATCACAAGATGTCCAAAATGGTAAATAAAATATCAAAACAAAAAAGTAGATATAACCTGATAAATAATATTATATGTGTTAAAATGAAACTCAAAATTAAATAAAATGGAAACTCCCAAGATGTCCTTGAAACATGTCTGGTTCCCTCAACCATGATCCATCGTGAATCAATCATCTAACATAGGTCATTTTCAATTATCCTATCCAGAAAAAATGAAGCCAATTCATGTACCAATCAGACAACCCAAATAGGGTGTGTGTAAAACTCAGTAGGTCAACACCAATGAAGTAGAAAACAATATCTAGTCAATAATAGTGTATGCAGTTGTATAATAAAATAATTACACTTCCTATGTAAATAATAATCATATTATTTATTAATATTTATTTAACCACATAGACCCCAAATTCCCATGGACACCAGTACACGAATACCTACTTCAGACCATGATGGAGTATGAACTATCCCCAAGGTATATCATATAACTTAATTCAATTTTTACTATTCATTAACTCAAGTCACATATGAATGTCAGTGATACCATTCACCATTTTAGTTCACATATGAATACCCATGTTACCGTTCGTCATTTCATTTCTCATATGAATACCCATGTTACAATTCATCATTTAATTTTAGAAATGAATTCCCATATTTCCGTTCTTCATTTCATTTCATATATAAATCCCCATGTTAGAATTCATCATTTCATTTCACATATGAAGTCCCTTGTTCCCATTCATCATTTTATTTCATATATGAATTCCCATGTATCCATTTAACATTTCATTTCACATATGAATAACCATGTTAGCATTAATCATTTCACCATTAATGAAGTCAAAAATTAATTAAACATATCAATTGCATTAATTAATTCAAAAGTTATTTAATCACTACAATTCCATTAATTATTTCAATAATTAATTAAACATGTCAATCAGATTAATTAATTCAACAATTAATTAGTCACAACAATATGTATAATAAATGAAACAAATATTTAATCACATCAATCTCATCGATTAATTAAATAATTAATAAATCACAATAATACCATGAATTATTTAAAAAAATTAATTAATCATGTCAATATCATTAATTAATTAAATAATTAATTGATCGTAAAAATTTCATTAACTAATTCAACAATTAATTAATTAATTCAACAATTAATTAATTAATTCAACAATTAATTAATCAGAATAATTAAATTAATTAATTCAACAATTAATTAATCACAATAATTCCATTAATTAATTCAACAATTAACTAATCAAATCATTATCATTAATTAATACAATAATTAATTAATCCCAACAATTCCATCAATTAAATCTATAATTAATTTATCACCTCACAATCTTAAAATTACAATAATTTATTCAACACTTAATTATCTTAATTCCACAATCATCATATCTCAAAAATTAATTCAATAAATAATTAACTATATCCCATAATCGTTATATTGGAACAATTAATTCATCGATTAATTTTCTGACTTTCACTATTTCAATATCCCAATAATTGATTTAATAATTAGTTATTACAATTTCATAATCACAATATCTAAACAATTAATTCAAAAATTAATTATCCCACATCCATAATAACAGTATCTTAATAAATAATTCAATAATTAATTATTTCATTTTCAAAATGACAACATCAGAATTATTATTTCGTTAATTAATTATTACAATTTCACAATAGCAATACCTTTGCTAATTAATTCCACAATTAGTTATTTACATTCAATCCCTTTAATTTATTCACCAATTAATTTTTATTTTCAAATCCATTAATTACTTCCACAAATAATTAATCACAGTCAATCCCATAAATTAATTCACCAATTATTTTTTGATTTTAATTGCATTAATTAATTTAAATATTAATATATCACATTCAATACATTAAATTAATTCACCAATAAATTATTCAGGAAAATTGAATAAGTTAATTCCATAACTAATTAAACACATTCAATCCCTTCAATTAATTCACCATTTTATTGTTCACATCAACTTTATTAATTAATTCAAAAATTAATTAATCACATTCAATCCCTTAAATTAATTCACCTATTAATTGGTCACTTAAATTCATGTAAGTAATTCAATAATTAATTAATCACATTTAATATCTTCAATTAAGTCCTCAATTAATTGATCATGTTGATACCATTAATGAAATCCATAATTAATTAGTCACATTCAATACCTTTAACGAATTCACCAATTAATTGTTTATGTAAAATCCATTAATTAATTCCAAAACTATTTTTTCACATTTAATCCCTTTAATTAATTCACCAATAAACATTTTTTATCAATTCCATTTATTAATTAAACTATTAATTAATCACATTCATTCCCTTCAATGAATTTACCAATCAATTATTCATATCAATTTCATTAATAAATTCCAAAATTAATTAATAAGATTCTATCCATTAATTAATTCACTAATAAATTATATATGTAATATTCATTAATAAATTTCATAATTAATTAATAAAATTCACAGTCATAGAATTCCCCATATTTAATTCATCAATTAATTAATAAATATCCAAAATCATAATAAACCCATAATTAATTCATCAATTACATATTCTAACTCAATCAATTAAATATACCAATTAATTTATCATGTAATTTTTTAATCTCAATCAGTTCTATATCCTCAATTAATTGAACATTTAATTGTCCATACTCAATCAATTCAATATCCCCAATTAATTGATCAGAAAATTGTTCCACCTCAATCAATTCAATATACCCTATTAATTTATCTATTAATTTATATATCTCAATCAATTCAATATCCCCAATTAATTCATCAGTTAACAGCTCCAACTAAATAAATTCCATATTTCATAATTAATTGAATAGTTAATTATTTCAAATAAAAAAATTCAATATCTCATTATTAATTTAACAATTAATTATCTCATTCAATAATCCCAATTCTCTCATAATTATTTGAAAGAATAATTATTCAAAATAAATAATCCAAATATCGCCAATTCAACATTACCCTCAATTTATTAATTCACAAAATTAATTAATCTGATCAAGAAATCAATTGATAAAAATATAATTGTAATTCAACAATTACATCCAAAAACATGTAACCAGGACAATAAGATTTTAATTATAAACCACTTACCTCAAAATTTACGAAGAACTCCAGAAAATGGAAATCACCAAATACAACAGAACAATGACGATGAATGAGATCTTGTTTCAATTCCTAGACCCATGATTCAGACAAATCAAGATGTAACAAACATAGATCTAAATCTTGTTCCAACATTGGATAAATATCCCTTTTATATCTGGGAAGAGGAATAGAAAATAAAGAGAGATCTAAATGGGAATAAACCACTTACCCGGGGAGGTTTAAATTGTCCATCCACCCATCAGCTCTCCAAGAACAGAGGTTGAGAGCACAAGGAAAACATCTAAGATCATGTAAAATCAATTACAATCTTTATGGGATGTATGGGTGTCAATTTGAGGTTAATATAGGGGATTGGGTAATTTAAAATCTAATTTTTAGGTCAATATAAATCTCGCATATGGTTTGCTGGGAAGAAGTGCATAATTTCCCATAATAGTGTTCCTTAACCATGAAACTCTTCTAGGTGGGGTCACTATTTTTCCCTTTAGGTGACATGGATTAAAAAACCATGAAAATGCTGGAAATACCTATCTATCCTGGGTTGCATGATTTTCTGTGCTAGGGAGCATTTTTTGGAAAAACAGTGCACCAACCATGCGCTACCCCATCTTCTTCCAATATTATAAATTTTTACCCAAATTTACCCTAATGTAAAACCCAACAAAATGTACTAAATACAAAGAAAAAGAGTACCTGTAAATGATCTCAATATATATATATATATGTATGTTTATTTTCTAACAAAATACAATGAGATAAAAGGGTGAGACTAAATTTATCTCAAAATACATAGTGCATGATTCCTTCCAAAGAGAAACTTATCAAGACCTCTAGCATACAAAAGTGTAGTCCAACACCAATGTGGATACCCAAATATTATATTTTGTAAGGAATACATGTTTTTTGTGATAATAAATCATCATTTGGTAGTTTAATGTCATTGTGGGGTTCCCATAAATCACCTTGTGATTTTATTTTTGTGATGTTTTAGTTTGGTTACACTAATTGGGAAACCCCAAGTATTGGAATACTAGAGTAATATAGTTATTATTATCTATGGGATCGATCTGAAAACGATTTGTTCACTGAAATTTCCAAAATTTATATAAGATATGATTGGGATGATTTCCTACCAAAATAACTAAGCGATGAGTTTCATAATGACGTGGGTTTGTTTACTTATTGAGATATAGATCTTAGACAATTAATGGATATGATAATTTTCTAAAATGGGAAAAATATTTGAGGGAGAAAATTTATTAAAACTCATTATTAAATTGTTAATAATACAAGATTCACATTTGATAAAATATTCTATTTTATATAATATAATCAGAAGCATTTGGATAAAATTTTTGAGTATTCTTTTATTAGTATTTACTTAATACAGGATGCTCCTAATACTTATATATTATGAAGTATAATTTAGAAATATATTTAGTTAAAGAAGTGTTATTAAATTAAAAAATATATGTTAGAATAGTTCCTTACACTATCACCAAGTGTTGAAATTGTTCAACATGTGAATCTAGATTATTATGGAAGTATATAGTCAATCATTCATGGTTTCAAATCCATTAAGTAAAAAAATAACCAAATTAATCATAGTCTCTACTAATGCACTCATTATGATGGGGTACATTAATTATATTAGTCTTGTATACCCACTATGATTGGATATTCCAAATGATATTCAATGTGATTTAATATTCTAAATGTATTATTGGGGCTAAATTTTTCATTAAAATTTTAATTTATATAGAAATAAATTATATTATTCTGGAAGTTATGTTATATCAAATCTATGTTTTACAAAGTGTTGTAAATTTTGATTATGTTATAAAAATAAAATATGTTATTTTTTTCATGATGGTTTATTTTCCATAATGGTTTAATGATGTTATTTCACTGGTAACATGGATACATCAATCTCAGTTGAACAAATCATAATTTTATTATTTTTATCTCATTTATCTCCTAGAAAGAGCATAAACCATTTTCATTTAAATGAAATCATTTGTGTGTTTTAAATATACGTGGAAAATTATTTATTTAATTATAAAATATAATTTCAAGAGAGACTACATAAATGTATTGTTCTTGCTAGATATTTTACCATATTTGCATATATGGAAGTATTCCAATAATAAGAATGACTTCAATGAAAATTTCCCCAAAATTATAAATTTTTTGGGAGCATAAATATTAACTAAATATATGATGTTTGAGTTCTAATTTAATGTATGGAAAATATAATTTGATAAAATTTAATACTAAAATAATAAATGTCGGTGTATATAAAGAATATTACATTAGCACTATGTTATTGGAATCTTTATTTCATTGGAACTAGATATGATTGATATCAACAAAACATACATAATATTTTACTGGTCTTGGTGAAATACATACGTGATATAATTCCAAATTATATTGATAACCTAAAAAATAATATTTTCCATTGGATCATAATTATTTTCTCTATTATATACTTTTATATCTTTCATAATACACTTCCTAGATTTCTAAAAAAATAAAAAAAATAATGGGGTGAGATGTAATGCTTTATAATGGTATGCATAAAACAAAAGAGAAAAAATAAATGAATAATATGGTAGGAATAAATGATAATCAAGTAATTATATATAAATAATCACATGAAGTTGAAACATTTTTACTGATATCATACCTACTGAAATAATTTCATAGACATAAAAAAATTATTTCATAATTAAGGAATGCATAATTGAATATATCTTAACATTATTGTAAAGCCCTTTCCCAACAAAAAATAAATATATGAGTTAGCAGTTGGTCAAATAACTAATATATTATGTCTCGTGAGATCTATTGATGCATCATGAGGCTATATGATTTTGTTCCCCCTAATCACATAATATGATAAATCCATTGATCATATTAATAATCAATAAAACATAATAAATATTTATTAAGAATCAGTTTCCATCTATATTGAAAGAAACCAAATATAGACTATCAAAACATTTACCTTTTCTGAAATAAAACATCCATAAAAATATATTGTATTCTATATATGGATTATATCTATAATAGTTCATAAGATTTAGAAAAATAATTTGACATGGATAAAAACACATTAAAACCCCACTGGAAAATTCCCAATAGAAAATACCCTTTTCACACTAAAATCAAATAAACAATACCCATAAATTTACCAAATATTATAGAAAAAAATTTATCCTAAAATTACATTGTAATATTTTAAAGAATTATAAAACACATTTATTGTCCAAAATCATGGGAAATTATTTTCATTCTATATATTTTATAAAACATTACATTCACGCTTTTGAAAAATGGCTGAAAAGTTCCTAATTTGAAGAATAAAAAGGGGATTTATTTAATTATTATTATTAAAAGTAAATAATAGGTAAACCATAATTTTAAAAAGAATATTATTATATTAAAGAATTCATATAAACATTTTTATAAAATATGTACATGAAAGAAAAAGGATTTTCGATTGTGGTTAGAAAAAAAGATGGATTTCATTTAAAAAACTATTTTAGTCTCTTGAGTAATTAAAAAGAGTAAAATTAAAAGAAAAAAATTATATATAAATTAAAATAGGAGAAAAAAGTATTAGGTATAATATATATTTTTCAAATAATTCCCCCAATTTGACTTAAATGTAAACAATTCTTAAATGATATTGAGATTGTAAAGTATACACTAACCTCTAGTCAGACATTACTTTTGTGTGTTCAATCCTTTAGTTTAAAAAACATGTAGATTTATAAATCTATTAAAAACGATAATTATATATACCATACATTATATAATTTATTTATAAGATTTTATCACCCTGTTATTTAAATGTATTTGTTAAAATCACAAATCCAAGTAATGACTACTTCATTATTCATGTATGTTTTTTATCAGTATTCTTAGTCCTGATAAGTTGATCATGGTTCCACCATATCCATAATTTTAATCATACATTATATATTAAATATATATGTATTTAATTTAATAAAAAATATAGAGATAGAAAAATTAATTACGTTATTCATTGATATAGTAGGTTGTAGATACACAAGAACGTTGTTTTTACTTTTTAATGAATGAAATAAATTAATGAAAAATAATAATATAAAATAAAATAATTATTTTAATATCATATATAACATATATATTATTTAATCCATACTCATTACCATCCCTGTAAAGAGGAATTGAAAAATGAATCACATCTCCCCATGGAGGTGGTAGTCTAGATGTACACATGAGCAATGTAATTGTTTTCAAACAAATTTGAAAGTAATAAGGTAGATATGCTACTATAATTATTTAATAATAATTTTATCAAAAATATAATATATTAAAATTGAATCCATCATAATACCTATCCATTATATATACTAATGAGAAATGAATTATATCACTGTGTGGAGATGGTAAGATGTACATACACATTAGCGATACCTTCTCTTCCCATTAGATTGAAAAGTGGGTGATTTAATTATATTTATGATACATATGTAATTATATTATTATATATACCAATGATTTATAGAAGTTAAATGAACTACAAATTAAAATTTTCATTTAAGGAGATTATATATTCTTTGAAAAAATCATTTAAATATCTTCTTAAGGGCCCTAAGGATTGTATTATTTTGAAAAACAATGTTTATAATAGGTATAGATATATTTATAATATAAATTTATTGGTATTGGTAAAGATTTATTTCTTAATTTGGTGTAGGAAAGAGAATTCAAGGGTGTCATTTTATAAGGGTGGGAAAGGACACACATGGAATTACAGAAAACATTATTATAAAATTAATCCATTCTACTAAAAAAATGTTCCATATGAATAATTAATTGAATAAATATTGGATATGTTCCATATATAAGAATACAATTAATTTGAGATATTTTTGGATCCATGTTAAACATTATATTTTTGTTTAAACCATTTTTTTACCAATTTAAATCTTAATCATTGTAATCAGTTTTTTAATTTTAATGGTTATAATTTTACTTATAAGTGTAAAATTACATCATCAATGATAAATGGATAAAAATATAGACAGTTAATCACATTAATTTTCCTACTAAAATTAATATTATTTTTAAATAATTTATTTAATTATTATTTTCAAAAAATATATCATTATTGTAATTTTGGTCAATATTCATATAGTTTTACTTTAATGAAATCAAGGTAAAGATTTAATTTGAAAAAAAAATCAAAAATTATTAATATTTTATTTTTATCTAAAAAATTTATGAGACTCAACTATCCAAAAAAAATTTGTACTTTTATAATTTTTTTTACTATTTATTTTATTTTTATATTAATTGAATAAATACTATATCAGTATTTGTAAGAATTTAATGTAATTATTTAATCACATAAAATTATAAATAAATTAACATGAAAAAAAAATTACTTAGTCATTATAATTAATATTTAAAACTAAAATTATCTTATCATTATCCTTACAATAAAAATTTAATTTTATTAATGTCAGGAGAATACAATTTTGTATTATTATAAATGTAGTTTTATATAAAGGTTATAATCAAAGATAAATCACACAAAATGGACATATATTTGAGTATTGAACGGAAATGCATGAACTCTGCTCATCTAATAGGTTGAAGGAATGTGTTAGCTAAATTTTAAATACTTTCCCCAATATTTAAACCTTGTTTTACTCATTTTACACTTAACAAAGTGGAAAATATTTAACAAAGTTAATATTCAAAATGAAAAAAAACAAAAAGGACTTATTTACTAAATTTTATCCTATTGATCAAAAATTTAGCATCCATTTTTAAGTATTCAATTTCTGTACATGATTAAAATTAATTTTTAAATGAGAACTCAACAGGCAAAAAAGTGATTTTTTTTAAAAAAAACATTTTTAATAATATAAATAATATATTGATATCCCATACGTAGATATTTTATTATTATGAATGTTAAAAATAATTATATATAATATATACATTTCATTAAAATCATTCACTAAAACATATAAACTAACTGTATTATCTTAAAAATATATTACAAGCATAAAATCAATTTTTTAGAAAATAAACCATGTTACCATCAAATTATTCTTATTTTCCTTTAAAATAAATCAGTAAATATTGATTAATTTTATAAATATATATACCATATAATTTATAATGTAATTTTCTATCATTAAAACCCTCAAATTTTTAATCGACAGTTTGTAATAGTAAAAAAACATTTTAATATTAGATCATGGTTCATTTATACTTATTTTTTATTATAATGCAAGTTATCAAAGAAATTCAATATATTTAAATGGAAATATATCATTAAATATCATGGTGTAAAATTATACCCACCATAATATAAATTTTCTCACGAAATTACATCAATATGATACAAATAACTGAGGATCCTTTTGCCTCATCATATCCCTAGTTTTCCACATAACATCCTCAGTTTTATGATTTCCCAAAAAATACATTAATGAGGTGAGTGGTATTATTTCATAGAAATTTAACTCTATTAAAAATAATCACCAAAAGTAATTCATTATAAGTTACAAATTTCTCATGTGGAATGACATCTGATTTAACAACATGTTTAAGATCATATATATATAATACTTCCTCATGAGTGATACATAGAAGAAATCTTAAACTTGTGAGAGAATTAGGGGAATTAGTAAGTGGTGTACTAGAATTATGATATAATCAGTGGTTTTGAGGGGACAAAAAATCCAAGGCATAAAATTATATTATTTAAAAATATCATAACCTTCTCCCAATGAGATATTCAATTGAAAGCCTTTGAACCAACTTCAAACTATAGATATCATCGATGATTGTAAGAATTTTTTTTCATCTGTAATAATCACTTATGTGATTTTTAATTGATATTACATTATGTAACATTTCTTAATCTATATAAGGCTCTAATAACTTTATTTATATGAATTCCTCCCAATACACCATAGTTCTACACTTCCTTTCATAGAGGTCCACATGAATATCCATTTAAATCCTTCAGTGAATGCTAATAATGAAAAAAAACTCACCAAAGGGTGGTATTCATCCCAACTACAATTAAAATCCAAATATGAGGATCTAAAAATTTAATCTAGTTTTTGAGTTATCTATTTTCATTGAACACTTATCTAATGATGTTATACAGTACTGAATCTCAACTGTATATCAAGAGTCTACTCCAGCCTTCTACAGATGTTTCAGGTAATCCTCATATCTTGATTAGTTAAAATATAGATATGTACTCCATGAAGTCTTACCAATTACTAAATGTATAATTATAGAAAATCATGCATTTTACACATAATATTATATTATTTTTTAAATAAACAACCATAAATTATAAATTGAGGTCTGAAAAGTCCATGTATCTTTGGAAGAATAGGTTCCAAAAACAACTAAAATTAAAATTGTTTAATATAATCTGCATAATGAGATCAGAAATCTCTTATATCACCTAAAAAATTATAGGATAACCTGGTAAATATAAATTATGTTGGGGTCAGATTAATATCCATATAATAAAATAATTAAGATAAGAAATCATAAAATGTGAGTCAAAGGAATAACATGATTTCATAAAGTATGAGACCCATGAGTAATCACATGAATGCATTACATAGTATACTAGGTATCAAATGATAATTGTATCAATGGAAATATAGATGAAACAAAAAACACTAAACAATAACTACTCACATATAACTTCTTAGAAAGTATCAAATGTCTATCAATGTCCCATAATTGACTAGGTTTATTCCATAATCCCATACATGACACCTCATGAGACTAAATATTTACCCAATGTATTTGGGTGCTATTTAGGAACACTAATAATAACATGTTTGTAATCTATTTTTTCAACATAAAACAATTCAATGGTATGAAATAACAAAAGAATTACCCAATGACATAAAAGGGGTTTCAACATATTTCTACATATCTTAATAAAAGGCTTTTTCATAATGATGGAATTTATGAAATAATCATAATGAATGTATTAACCCATAATATTAAGAGAGTGTGAGAAAGGTATATCTGTACAAAAAATATTTACAGTTTTTATAAGTATCTAAAAAGGTTAAAGGGTTTTTTCATTAATAAATAAAAATACATTTATAAATATTTAAAAAAATTACTAAGTAAAATAACATTTCCACATAGGGAAATAATATTTTCAAAAACTAAAATAAAAAATATATTTTTGAAATAAATTAAATTTTATGATAAAATTTTATACATATAAATTAATCATTATTTTTTGGGTCATGAAAGCAACAAATTCTATTCATTTCATAGACATTTAAAATAAAGATTCCATTCACATTTTTTGGTAAATTCTACACGATATTTTTTTTTCAAAATGACATGAGGATTCCTTTAAAAAATATAAAAATCCAATAATGTAAAATTTTGAATTTTAAAAACCATATAGTAATAGCAAAAAAAATTCACACATTTATAGAAATCATGTATATGGGAGAAAATGGTGTTTCAACTGAAAAGAAATGTAAATTTGTTTTCTTTTGAAAACATTATATTACAATTTTGACTACATGATGATAATACAATGAATGTAAAACATGAATTATCAATTAATAACTATAAGAGAATACTATTAATAAATTTCAGGATAATTATATGATGATATTTCATCACAAAATGTGTAATTATAAATAATACTGATGAACAATGAGATTGTAACATCAAACCCTTACCACCTAATTATATTTTGAATTATAATATATTTTTAATCATAAAATCAAACGAAATATTTATTATAATTAATATAATGGAATTCATGATATAACATGTAAATGGGTAATTCTATACTCCTCATAAAAAATATAGGTGAATAACATAACATATGTCTCAAAGAATGAAAATTTAGGTAAAATCTATTACATTGAGCCCAAATTATCACATATATTTTTTATTCTCATATATTGTAAAATTATGTGAATTATTTATTTTTTAAGAATATTTTTCATGTTTTTTGTTAATTTTATACTATTTTTTACCATATTATAATAAATAACTAAACCAGTTAATTTTTACATCAGGAGTTTCAAAGATAAGAAACTCATATATCCAGAATCATTTTTTATGTTGACTAATGTCGAAGTTATTATAATTAAGTCATCATAAAGGTAGTAAAAATTAAATTATTTTTATTTTTATAAATAAATTATTATTTTAAATTGATCTATAAAATATGGTTAAGAAAAATGAACATTTATGCGGTCATTGAGTCGTTACGTAGTACGTAGGCATAAGTAACATTTCCATTTTTCAAAAATCATGATAGAAAGAAGATAATTGTCATTTTATCCTTCAATGATTATAAATATAGAAAATATATCATAATATTTATATAAATACCTAAATATATATATCATCCATGAGATTCAGTAACAAAAATGAATCACATCGCTTCACAATGTGATAGTCCACCACACATACGGATAAATTTATCATTTATTCAATTTATAATAAATTAATAAAGTATATGATATATTTATTGGGAAGAAAATTTTCATGGAAATAATATATCAACATCAATTAATCTTTATTACCTTCCATGTATATTTTTTGTGTAAAATGAATCACATTGCTTCATGAGACGGTAGTCTGTTGTACAGACGAGAGATGTTATAGTATTCTCAACGGAAATGAATGTTAGAAGTTCTATGTGATATTATAATTAAATAAATATAAATATTTATAATAAATATTATATTATATCCTTATATACATCATTATATTTTTCCATGATATGTTGTAATGGAAAATAATTTTTTTCAGTTCGTGAGACGGTAGTCTTCCTTGCACATGATTAACAGTTTCGTTTCCTATGTGTGGGAGGAGGAGAGTGATGTGGGGAATTACCTTAAAAAGACATAAAATTATATTTAATATAATGAGGTTATTATATAATCATGTTTTATTTATATTTCCAGGATTTTGAAGAAGGGATAAAATAGAACTCTCAATTGAGGAATCTCCCTCTTCTTCAGAGATCTCTTTTAGGTTTGCACCAAAAGTCATTTTAGGTTATCTTTTTTATCATAAAAAAGGATTCTTGGATGAGGGGATTTATATAAATATATAATGTTGGAATTTGTATTATGGACCAATGGGATTGGGACGTGTTAATGGTAAGTAGTTTAGTTTAATTTTATAAGTGGGGGAGATGAAACATTTGGTATTTTTGTAAAGTAATACTCATGATGAAATTTTCATCATGAAAATAAGGATAAAAAATTCCCATTTTCAATCCGCAGAAAATATAATTTCTACATATGACTAGATAATAATAATTAGGTAAATTTTTGGGTTATATTTATTCCTAATCAATTATTTTAACCCCCTAGTAAATTGATTTTCTTTATAACCACTATAAATAATTTTCATACATTCAAATTTTAATATTGGAAAAAGTTTTTTTAAGTTATTAGAAAATATAAATAATTATGTTTCAAAATATAGAATATATTTTTCCAAATCCAACTCAAATAATTGAAAATGTTTAATTTAAAATTTTAACATGTAGACATGTTAAAAAAATGGATTTTTAATAAATTCATTTTTCTCAATCCTAAGATGATCTTATATTAACTATGTGACAATTAATAATAAATAAATGAGTCTAAATATATATATACATATAATATATATAAATTTTATATAAATAATTCCATATTAATAGTTATTTTAATTTATTAATATTAAGAAATATTATACACTTTAAAATGGTTTTCAAAAAAGGTTTTTTATCAAAAGAATAAACATATAATAAAATCAAGAATATAGACAGTATTAATGTAATGAATTGTATTTAATATAACTAAATAATTATTTTTTTAATTTAATATATAATGAAATTAATAATTAAAATTTTTTATTACTTAATTTATTTTAAATAAATGACAATTTTATAAATATAAGTTTGTTTAATATTCACTGAAAATTATTATATTTTGGAAAATGACAAAATTTTAGCCTAAGATGATATACTTATTTTATGTTAAAAATAATGATAATTATGTAAAATACCATTTCTAGAAGACCCATAAAATTAATTATAATTTTTTATCACAAAAAAGTAATTGGAATATTCATTCAAATAATTTTTTTAATATTTAGTTCTTATTTCCTAATCTTTTATAAATAAATATATATTTTGGGTAGTACCTTTATATAAATTTTTTAAATTTGTAAATCATATTCATAACTTAAAAGTTATCACCTAGTTTATAATGGTCCTACGTAAATAAGCATGGTTCTCTTGGGTTTTTATTATTTGTAACTTACCTTATGGATTATAATGTTCTTATTTTAAAATATATGGGTGAAACATTCTACCCCTTAAATAAATCACATCTTTAAAAGTTAAATATCTAGTCAGTAATAAAAGGTTTTAAATTATAATATTTCTTTTTGGAAAACCTGAAATAATGATAGTGCATAACAAATAAATCTCTTAGAAAATGGGGAAAGTGAAATATGAAGGTCATCACATAAATTTTTTTTTACATTGGTGCCCATTAGTGGAAACTGAATATATGTACCTGGAAGTAAATTATAAATAATTAAAATTATTTTTAGAGATAATTGGTAATAAAAAAAGTGAATGATCATGAGAAAGTCAAAATGAAACAATCTATAAAACTATGATAAAATAAAAATCCATTTTTTTACTAGATGTAAAGGTAATTGTATCAAAATATGTAAAAACAATTTCTAGATTTGAGGGATTATTTTACATTATATAGAAAGAAAAGGGAAATTAACAAACTTGATATGTATAATTTCATATTTTAACCAATTTCCACCATAATCTTCTCTTTTCATCCAATTATGAGTATTCAAGATAAATTTTTCATTCTTTATGCTCTAAGATAAACTTTTAACAGATAATATAAACCCAAAAACACTAAAACAATATTTCAAAAATCATTACTAAAATAATAATTTTCTGAAAAAAAATAACACCAAATTTTAAGAAACCATTATATAAAATTCAATGGTAAAACGTGTTTATCATAGATCATAACATTATATACCAAATTATCTCAAAAATATCAACATGAATGAATGTTTTAACGTCAATGATTGTATCGTACCCTAAAGCATACATCTCAAAAACCATAATAACATTATTCCAAAATAATAATTTACTTTTACCCCTAAGCATATATATTTACATCAACCTCAAAAGTCTCCAAACAAAATATTAAATATCTAAAAATAAAAATCCATGAAAACATAATATGATTACCAAAATTAACATAATATTTAATTGTCAAACCTTATTATTAATAAAAAATTTATACTAACCCAAACATCACATAGGCTAGTGGTTGGCGCTACACCCATATTGAGTTTGGTCTCAAGTTCATGCCATGTGGTCTTGTTGGATATGTTGAGATGTTTCCCAGCTTGTGAGCTGTCATTTTATCTAAAAATATAAAAATAAAAATCCTATAAAATTCCCAAAATTATTATTATCATCTGGAAAGTAGCATTAATCATCAAATAAATTTTTAACCACTAATTATTTCCATAAATAATAATAATTTACACAAAATATCACCATACAAATAAACCATATTTATAGGTTATGATTACAATTCAACATATTCTTACATAACCTGAAAGAAATAATATTGAAAAATGATCATTAGATGTTTAAAAATTCGTATATCCAAAAAACCATTGCTAAAAATAATTCAACATAATAACCCTAGGTTTCCCATAAATAAATTATTCACCTCAATGATTGGTATAAAAATTTTCCATTATTTTTCTAGGGGATAACTTTTTTATGGAATTTAATCAGATATTTCTTAAGTTCCCTATAAATATTTCATCGAATTCCAAGGGAATTATTTACTCTATGCCCTTTATTTCAACATAGAAAACATCTCCCCCATTATATTAGATATTATTATAGGTTATTCTTCCCGAAATTTTGTCATGTGGTTAATTGAATCATATTTTCATTTTCTTCATTAGCACATGAACTTTCATGAGACACCAACTTTCTATACTATGATATTTTTGGAAACTCAACTATATTACAGTTGTTAATGAAAACTTTATAAAGATCATTTTGAATGATCATAATATTTATATCATTTTTTCCCATTAGGTTATTAATCTTTTAGGTAAATGATCACATTTCCCAACACATTGTTTCATGATTTATACTATTTCTATCAATTACATAAATAAAAAATAGTTAAGAAGGGAATACAATAACATAAAAAATGAAAAAATAAAAACATGGGAGGAGTATGTTAAAAATGAAAAATTTATCATAACATATTAGTATACAGGTTTCAATCTAGATTATCTATGGTAATGCTAAAAATTAGGTTTTCTTAACTGAATTTCTTTTCATGTTCTTTATAATGGTTAGTAATGAGTTTGTGAATTTCCTAACTGTATTCCATGGGAGTTTCATTCGTGGTATACAGTGAGGACAATTATTGTTTACTCGAAATCAATCTATTAAACCCTATCATGGCCTTCATGTAGTTATTTACCCTAGCTAAATATAAGATAGAACCATAGACTCTTTTAGTATCTATACATGAATGTAATTTCATGGAAACAATTAACTCTATACTTCATAAAGATTGCATTGTATATTGGTATACATTTTCTTATCCTTAGATTTTTTTCAGAGGTTCTCACAAATTTTATTCTGTCATATTTCAAATGGTTAACCAATTCATTCCTTTGATTCAAATTGTAGAAACCAATTCCCACTATTGTAAATTAAGCTTATACCAACGGTTATTAACCATTGTTAGAAGCCCCAAAACCATTGTGAAATTCTATCCCAACGATTCACTAAACCATTGGGATGTGAGGCTTGGGGATAACCATATCCCAATGGTTCAAGCCGAACCTTTGGTATAAGACGTCTAGATTTTCAAATTACAAATGGTTTAGTGTTAACCGTTGGTAAATTTATATCCCAATAGTTAAAACCTATGGGTTTATACAACTACACCAACAATTTTTAATTGTTGGAATACACCAATTTCAACGGTTCACAATGAACCATTTCCATAAGCCGGGTTATATGAGTATAAACCAATGGTTTAATAACTGTTGGTATACCACCTACAACACACTTATCCCAACGGTTTACTTAAAACTGTTGAGATATAGGTATACAAAAGTTCAAAAACCATTGGTATAGACTAATCGATCTGTATACAAACGGTTATATGAACAGTTGGAATTGAGTCTTTCTCCGCAAAAAAAATATGGGCACCTCTTCCAGCCAACCCCTCTTCCAGCCATCCAGAACCAGCATACAGCAGCCTCCCCTCTGTAGCAAGCAGCATATAGAGGCCTCCCCTCCTATGCAATTACAGCGGCCTCCCCTCTCCAATTCCAGTACTACAATTCCAACAAGTAGCATGTAGTTGCCTCTACTCTGGAATTACAATACAAACATACAGAATAATTATGAATACAAAGAAACGCTCATTCAGACAATATACAATGAGGAATACAACACCTGAAAATACAAAACTTTAAAAACCTCATTCATCTAATACAATGTACAAAATTCAAAAAAAAACCCCATAGCCCCCCCCCCCCCCCCGAACACCCCCTAC
The DNA here is from genome assembly GCA_963277665.1 of Viscum album. Lineage (NCBI taxonomy): Eukaryota > Viridiplantae > Streptophyta > Magnoliopsida > Santalales > Viscaceae > Viscum > Viscum album. Next base: position 2,003,470,981 of record OY728140.1, on the reverse strand, counting down.
ACCCCCATGGCCCCCTGGAAAGCCCCTTTGCACCCCCCTTGAACCCCCATGCCCCCTGGATAGCCCCCTTGAACCCCCCTGGACAGCCCTAGTACACCCCCTTGAACACCCCCCCCCCCCACCCCCATACCCCCTAGACAGGCCCCTTTTACCCCTCTGGATAGCCCCCTTTCACCCCCACTAGACACTCCATCCCCCCTAGACACCCCCCTGGACACCCCCCGCACCCCCATGCCCCCCTGGACAGCCCCCTTGAACCTCCCTTGAACACCCCCCCCCCTGCAACCCCCATTCCCCCTATACAGCCCCCTTGTACCCCCTAGACATCCCCCTTGAACACCCACTAGACACCCCCTCCCCCCAAAGACACCCCCTATATAATACACTTCCAGCATTTATAAATCAAACCCTTTAGTCGGATGGTAACAAAAATAACCTTAAGAGACTCATAAATATAAAGCTAGATAAAAATATCCTCAACCTTCAGTACCAAAACCAATTCATCTTAAGAATCTTGTTACCCAAGAATTATTGTGGGGAAACCATCTTGATTCTAGGATTCCTAGGCATGCCTTCAAGACCGGTTTATTCAAGGATTTTGATTCTGTCAGGTCGTAATTCTTATGGGATTCTTTGGATCAGCATGGCTTTCTGAATAGGTTCTTATCTTGGGTTAAAAGATGCGTCTCTACCCCAATTTCCTCAGTGAACATTAAAGGCAGTTTACATGGCTACTTTTCGGGGAAAAGAGGTCTAAGGTAAGGGGATCCGCTTTCTCCTTTTGTTTTTGTGATTTTTATGGAGGTTTTCTTGCGCATCTTGGAATCCCTTGTTTCATCTTCAGATGCGTACAATTTTCATTGATGATGTGGTAAAACCTTTATTTCTCACCTTTGTTTTGCGGATGACCTTATCTTGTTTTCTTTTGGTGATTTGGATTCTGTTTTAGTCTTGAAGCATTCTTTGGATGTTTTTTCTTCCATGTCTGGATTGAATGCTAATCTTTCGAAGTCCTTAATGTTTAAGGCTGGTATCTCTCTTGATGTTTGTGATTCTATTGAGGCTGTTATGGTGGTTATGAAGGGGTCTCTTCCTCTTTGTTATCTGGGAGTTCCCCTCATCACATCCAAGCTTAGAGCTTCTGATTGGGTGTTCTTGGAAGAGAAATTTTTTTGAAGAGTTAATGTTTGGACTAATAACTCTCTCTCCTATGTTGTGCGGTTACAGCTTGTTCAATCTGTTCTTTTTAGTATGCAAGCTTATTGGTGTTATCACTTAATTTTCCCCAAGAGATTGGTCAAACACATTGAAGCCACACTTAGTAATTTTCATTGGAAAGGTCCTTCACTGGTATCTTCTGGGGATAATGTTTCTTAGGATTTAGTGGAAACAACCAAATAGAAGGGGGGTTTAGGGGTAAAGAGGACTGAGGACTGGAATAGGGAGGCTATTTCTATGCATGATTTGGATCATTGTAACCCCTCATTTTCTTCAGTCTGGTTGGACTGGGAAAGGGTGTTTCTACTTGGTCGTTCTTAATTTTGGGTGGTTAAAGTGCCTTGAAATTGTTCTTGGACCTAGAGGAAGGTGTTGAGTCTTTGGGACTTTCTTAGAGACCATGTGTCTATTTTAGCAGGGGATGGTCGAGGTATCTCTTTATGGTTTGATTCTTGACTTCCAAGAGGCCTTATCTTTTCCTCTATTTATGATCATATCATTTATAATTCTGGCATTCTAAGTTTTCTTGAGTGGTATAATTCATTTCTGATGGATCTTGGGGTCCCCCACTTGCAATTTTAGCTGATTTGTGGGACTTGCATTAGGAGGTTCTTTCCCTCTCCAGGCCAGGAGGTGGCCTTGATAGGATCCTTTAGAATGGACATGCTAGGTTTCTATCTGTTTGGCTTGGGATGATCTCCGAGCAAAGTTTACCCTGGTCTCTTGGAGCTCTATGATTTGGAGTCTTCCTATTCCGTTAAGGTTTCCTTTATTTTATGGTTATCAGTTCTTAACAAGTTAGACACCCAAGATATATTTCAACATAGGGGTATGGTGTTTCCCAGTCGGTTCTTTTTTTGTGAAAACTATTATAAGAGTATTAATCACCTTTTTTTCAAATGTGGGTTTTTGAAGATGTTATGGTCTACCTTCTTAGACCTTCTTAATGTTAAATGCACCGCTGATTCTTTTTATACCACTGTGGGGTGGTGTTTTGATCTATTTTGTAGTGATTCTTTGAGCAATTTTTTGGGAAGACTGGGCATTTCTACCTTAGTGTATTTGATATGGAAGGAAAGGAACTCCTGATTACATGGTCTTCCCTGTCATAGTGTTTCTTATTTCTGAAATTATTTTGATCTTACTCTCTGGTACAGGTTGTAATCTTTCAAGAAGTTTTCTAACTGCAGTGCTAATCAAAATTTAATTCATTGTTTGAATTTACCTGGTAATTTTCTTAAGAGTGTAGGTTGATGATGGGTGTTGCTGGTATGCTACATTAGGGCGCTTGTGCAGGTTCTATTTGGAGCTAGTGGATTCTTGTTGGGGGTGGCCTGCTATTTTTTCTGTGCTGGAGGCGTGGTTTTGATGGGGGCTTGAGTACTGGTTTTGCAGGCTGGTTGTTTTGGCTCTATGTAGTGGTAGTGGTTTTCTGGTGGATGGGGTGATGGTTTGTTGTGGAGATGGGTGCGGGCTGGTGGTGTGCAGGGGATGGTGTTTTTGGATGTTGTGGTTGGTGTTTGTGGCTGGTGGGGCTGGAGTGGCTGGTGCGGGTTGGAATGCAGGTGGAAGGGGGCTGGAATGGGGCTAGTGTGGGATAGAACAGGTGGTATGGGGTTGTTTTTTAGGTGGCGGGGGTTGGTGCAGGCTGGAATACAGGAGGCTGGGGGCTGGTGTGGTGGCTGGTGCGGGCTGGAGTGCCTAGTGAGGGCGGTAAGGCATGCGGTAGGGGTGGTAGGGGGCTGGTGCGGGCTAGAATAGGTGGAAGGGGGCTGGTGTGGGCTATATTGCAGGTGGAAGGGGGATGTTGGGCTTGTGCAGGCTGGGATATAGGAGGTCGGGGGCTGGTGAGTGCTGGAACTGGTGGCGGGGGCTATTTTGCAGGTGGTAGAGGGTTGGCGTGGGTGTTTTGCAGGAGGCTGGGGATGGTGTGGTGGCTGGTGAGGGCTGGATTGCAGGTGGATGGGGGCTGGTGTGGGCTCGAATGCAGGTGTAAGAGGGCTGGAATGTTGGTGGAAGGGGGATTCTTGCAGGTGGAAGGGGGGATGGTGCGGGCTGTTCGAAGGTTGCATAGGGGGCTGCTGCGGGCTGGAATTATGGAGGCAGTGGACTGAAATGAAGGTGGTAGGGGGATGGTGTGGGATGGATCTGGCTAGTGCAGGCTAGATTGTGGTGGTTTTGGTGGTTGATGGATCATAGGTGGATTGTGGCGACCTGCTTGTGTTGGTGGTTGGGAGCGTGCGTCTGTGTGGTTGGGTTCGTGCATGTGTTTTCGAGTGTGGGTGTGTGTGGTCTCTGTAGGGTGAATGCGTGGGTTTGTGTGGGTGGGTGCATGATTTTTCCTCTTGTTTGTCACTTTCATCGAGTGTACCTTGGTGATTTCATGATGGCGGGGAAGTTTCATGTGATTCTCGGGTCTGCGGTTGGATTTTCGTTTGAGGTTCACGTGTTGCTTATGTGTCTCTTCATGTGGAGGCTGCTTCTTTTCTGCTGGTGGTGGGCTGATGGAATTTTTTGTGGTCTCTTCCTTTGTGCTCTGCATGCTGTGCTCGGGATTCTTGTTGGCCGCGTGCTATTAGAAGATCTTTCTTCCTCTCTCTGGGTTTCGGACTCCGTGTGGCTTGGGATTTTGGGCGGTTGGCTTACTTCTGCAGCCTTGGTTCTCCCTGGGGGATGGTTCTTTTCTTGGCTGCTTGGCCTTGTTCTTGGTACTTGGTTAGCTTGTTCTACCCATTGGTTGAGTGGTTTTTTATTCATTTTAATTCATATTATTCCTTTTATATATGTTCTATTTTCCTTGATATATATATATATACTCTAAAACAAGAAAAAAACACCATCAAAATGGACTTTAAAATTCCATCCCCATGATACTTAAAATAGATCAATAAGTAATCTAAATACATCATTTAAATAAAACTAAAATCTAGTAATTTATAAATTCATAAAAATCCAACAATATTGACTTTTACTTCATTGAATAAGTGATCCAAATTTTCTTATTTAACCCAACATGGTTTTATCAAAACTTATTTCAAAAAGAACATTCATTAATTAAAACGTCATTTTTACCCATGAGGTTTTGATAAACTCATCTAATAAAGAGAAACATTAATTGTTTATGAAACCATTTAAACGCAATTATATATTTTGGTAAAACATTTATAACATTAAAATAGTTAAAAAAGTCTATTTTAAAAGTACATTCATCTTAAATCCTTTAAAAGATTCTAATTATGCTTTATTAATATCACTTTAAAACCTTGAAAATAATTAACACTATCCTTTTTTCCAATGGAATTGAAAAAATTTCCAATAATAGGTTATCATTTTAAATCCAAAACATTTTAGAGACTTTTCCAAATACAAATATCATTATAAAAGTATTCCCAATTATTCTTATTGTATAACATGTACTATGATGTCCCTCGAGCAATTAGATTGTCCTTGTAGAATACAAGTATCAAGCTTCACCCTCATCTCCAATGTTGTCTACATGTGACTAAATATTTTCATGAGAGACTCAATCTAGATCTTTTCTACCTGAGGTCCTCTCTACCCATTAACTATAGGTGGGAAATGTATCTAAAACTCTATCTAGGTTTCATACATCTAAGGGAAATTGTGATTAGTCAGTCTCAACATTGATCACAAGACTCATGGAATACAATCACAGAGCTGATCATCCATCAGATTCCCCATTCTTGTAGAAAGACCCAACTACACTATATGAGGTGTGTGTTGTTTACTGTTCTAACACGAAAAAAAAAAGATAATGTAGAATCATTTTCTGTGCATCGATCAAAACACTCATCAGATCATCGGGATCATAAAAATGTCAAACTATGAAAGACAAGAACAAAGCATAAAACCATAGATCAATGGTTTCATCAACTATATTGACAAAGTTAATTAATCATATTTTAGTAGAAAAGCTTTTATTATTATTTTTTCAATCATGTTTTAGAATTTCATAGGCAATTAATGAATCCCTAGAATGGAAAAATCAGTATAGGACTCCACTCTTATAGAAAATGCAACAAAGCGGTCATGGCATGAAGTGGGGAGGACTAGTGATCAAATATAGTTTTTTAGTATTATTGAAATTCTATTCTACTTACAAATGTCTATACTAGATATCAAAATTTTGATTACTCTTTATACAGGATTCCAAATAAATCTTATGTAGTTGTCTTTCACATTATAGAAACCAATCTTATGCTATAAAAAATGAACTCCTGATTCGGGATTGTGGTATGATAAAGATATATATTTTATATTCATTGATTTTAAAAGTGGTACTAGGTAGTTGAAACTATTTATTGGGAGTCATATTATGTTGGTGTATTATTTATCAACGGTATATGAATTTCATGGAACTCTAGTAATAAAACGCCAGTCACCTTGAGGATAATTGAATTTGAGTATGTTTTAACATCTCAGGATGCAACACAAATCTTATGGGAGAATTCATTTATGTAAAAAATTAGGGTGAATATTTTATACCCAATTATAATAATATGTTATAATAAAACATTCATCAACTTGTCAAAAATATAGTGAAATGTTTTTATTCATGGAAAATTGTCATTGAGTACCACTTCATGGAGTAGAGGAGGGAACATTGAGACATGTGATGAGGATATAGAATATCTATTTACATATTTATTCTCATTTAGATAACTCTTGTAATTGGAGTTTGGGAAAATATTTATACTTCATCCCTTTTTCATTTATATAATAATATTATAATATGGATAGCAGTATCAAAAGAGTTGAATTTCAAGGATTCACTAAATGTGTGAGGTAGTCAGCTATGAAACCTCACCCAAAGTCATCAAGTAGTGTTTTTTCTAAATTTAACTATCAAAATTCTTTAGTATTGATTCCTTTATAGAGAATGTATTATGATCCTCTATAGACCCATAAACACTAACATAATTATTCGGTCATATATTTATAATGTATTGATTATAAGTATGTTCCATGGGAGTCATGAACTCTAAGGATGATAAATGAATGGAAATAGATTAACATAGTAGACCTATAAATATGTTGTTCACAAGACTCCTAGGTTTAGAGAAGGTTCTTTAGTGATTTTATGGAAATCAAATCACCCTTTTACTAGGTCTCCAAGTGGATAAGATATTGATTGGGATAGGAGTGGTCTATCATATGTCTTAAAATTGGTATCATATGTGTATGGATTAGATGATGGTTTAGATCAAGTAAAATATTCCTAAGAGGGTTTGGCCTTGTAGTGATAGGTGTGGAAATTTTATGCCTAGCGTTTGATGAGGAAATATGTATGAGGATGGATTGGAATCTTGGTGGGTTCATAGAGTGGTATGGTCCCTCTAGGACAATGAAATTTATTATGAAAGGTTTTTCTCCATTTAATGACTCAATAGATCAACTAAAGAGATGAAGGATGAGATGCCAGTGTGAGTATTGGGTATTTTCGGACAGATTGGCATTATAATTCCAAGATGTTTGGTGTGATTTATCATAGGATGGAACCTGGTTAGTGGGGTTGGGTTATAATACATTATTTTGATGAGGTTCTTGACTGGATTATTGAGAATATAATTAAAGAATGGTTGACATGCCGAGAGAAGACTATAGTGTGTGGGACGAGGATTATGGTTCGGGAGTAGCGACTAGGATGGGTCCGAGGGACCGTAGAGGATTCCCATATAGATGAGATATCAATGTAGATGGGTTCAACATCGTGTGCTTTTGTGACTAGGAAAATAATGCGGTGAATAATCCTCTTTTTCTAGTTGGATGATGAGATGTGAATAGAGTCATGGGATAATACTCGAGAGATGAGTCTAGACTATGTGACTGAGATGATAGACACAGATATGTTTTATAGGATTGGGTGAGTGGCCAACCCATGCGAGGATGATATGTTGTATAGAGACACTTGGATACACTTGGTGTTATTTATGCTATCTCATGGAGACATTTTCTGTTATTTCATGACTCTAATATACTCCAAAAATGTTCCCACACAATGTTTTAGAAAAACAATTCCATCTCATGGAAAACCACAAGGCTACTCTAGCTTCCAATGTTTCCTCACACTCAAACCTCATGGTATTACAATATACCAGTTATCTACATCAACTAGTCAGGATAGCATCACTACCCTCCATCCATAAAAAGCAGTAAAAGATCTAAGTGGCCAATGTTATAAAGAAAATAAAATAAAAACTAAACAAAAACATACATGTATCTTGTGACTATACATGTCACCGCCTAATATATAAGAACCATAGTACCCCATGGGTCATATCATGTTCCTACAAGCAAGGGGGAAACAATTCCATTTAATAATCTCTTCATTTTTCATTATGTTCTTTATATAGTAAGTTTTTGGAAACACTAGACCAGTACACATAAACAATGAATATGAACCTATGCTATATTAGTTGATTTAAATATTGTGCACAAAAACCACTTCACTATGGAAAGAACCTCATAGGGGCCATAATCAATGTTTAGTAGTTGATCCTGCTCTTGAACATGGTCGGGGACCAATCCATGAACCAGATGGTGTACTTGGTCATTAGGGTGTAATACATTTCATTATACTATGAATAAAGGTGTTGGTATCTTTTCTACAAGCAGTGGGAATTTCTCAAGGCTTTATGAAAATCGACTTTAGTTCCTAATTTAATGGCCCCTTAACTATCAGTAGATTTCAAGGGTTGTCTCTCATGGGTGTCTTGTGGTGTGTAGTGTCTATCTATAATTTCTGTGGTGCTTCCGTATTGTGGGAAATTTGTATTTCATGGTCATTTTAATAAATACATTGTTCAATTGGAAAATACACCCATAGTCAACAGAGACATACCCACTTTTGATAGATAATATCATCCAAATAACTAACTCATAAATATGAGACCAACATTTTACTTTACCAATTCCAATAGCTTAGTATATACAACACTAACATATGTTTTATGAACCAATCAATTAAAGGGAAAAAACTCCTCACAATAAGCCATAAAATCTAATATTTCATCACTCACCTCCAATTAACCCACATCATTTGCACATCTTAATAAAGATACAACCTCATCACATATATATCGTGATTAAAAAAATCCAATGGTTTTTTCCTAGAGGTGAAGGTCAGGAGGTTGGTATATATTCTTTTTTCAAACTGTTTTTTCAATCCGTTGGGAAATAAGTGTTCGTATAGGTTGTCTTTCCATTAATTTTCTTTTAGATATAATAGTATGTAACTATATGTTCCTTCCTAGTTCATTAATTTGAGAGTTTTGTTGTTGGAAGTTCTTGGAGGAGGCTTATAGGGAGTTTTTTTACATTTAGTTGTTATAAGATGAATGTATGTGGTTTACATGTTGTGTAAATTTGTTTCATGGCATGATGATTGGTTTCACATCTTGTCTTAGAAATCTTCATGATGTAAAAAATTTTACAAGGCATTAAAGGGGGATTCATAGAGTGAAATACATTAGGGTTTAAAAAATAAAATTAAAATCAAGAAGAAACTCCATTTTAAGTGGAAGTGGACCTCAAGTTATTACAATATGTGAAAGAGGATTACTCTTCATGTAATACCTGGTTGTTTTTAATGTTTTAAAACATTCCATCCACTCGCGTTTTCACAAATCCAACAAATGTAGAAATCTATATCATTCTAGATGAATCCTAGGAAGCCTGAGGAGTTGTTTGAACAATATTTTTCCCTCTTCAATATGTTTATCTCGAGGATCATTTGTTGTTAATCTATGGTGATCCAAGGTACATTCTCCCTTCATTTTTCTTGTAGTACTCCTCAGGTTGGTATCATTCTCTTCCATATATCCTCGTCCTACTATGGTGTGTTCTTATCAATGATTACTAATGGGTTCCTTATAGGTTTTTATTGGTGTGGTGGTGTCGGGACATCCTTTTATGGATTCAGATCTTGCGGAATAGGAAACCAGAGGAGTGTTACATGATCCATTCTTGGGAAAAAAATGTTGAACACCACTTCAGGGTGTGATATCCCTTGTTTCTCTTTATTATAAAACATGTGGGTGTTTTTTTTTTCTTTTTTCACCCTTGTTTTATAGTTACAGTGACTTAATATAAGAAAAAAACTAGATAACTGAATTTAAAAGGTCCAATGATTTTGTCACATGATTTTTATATCCTTGATATTGATTGAAATGTTATGATTATACAGGTTGAAAAATCTGTTGAAAATAGTGGTCTTCAGTGGATTTTTTTATGCACTAAACTGATTTCATGTTGTTTTGTTAATATTGAACACATATATATGGAAATTGGTAAATTACATACACTTTCCTAATAAAAAAATTACCAATGATTACCCATTTTTTTGATAGCCCCTAAATTAACAAGTTAAATTAAATAAGTAATTCCTTGCTAAATATTTAATTTTTTTATTCATTGGTGTGTGGAGCGATGTTATTTGTAGATTAACCATATTTGTGTGTGTGGAAAAAATAATAGGCTAAGTGGCTATGTTGTGACGTGTATATTTTCTCTGGTTTGTGATGTGGTATGGTTGTGAATAACAGGTACATGATGTGGTTTGGTTTGAGTGGTGTTGTGGATGAACTTGTAGATGATACATCAACATGGAAATGTAATGGAATCTCAGGTTGAGAGATTATTTAGTTTCATAAATGGATGAGTAGAGTTGTGCAGTGGGGCTATGATCAGGTTGTGCTATGTTTTGTTGCTAGATGTGGTTGAGATTTGGGGGACTTGTTTTGGATTGTGTGGGTAATGTTCCAGGAGTTTATCCATTATTAAATTTTTGTCATGTTCCTTATTATGTTATGTTCTTGGTAGTTTCCCAAAGAGTAATGTAATGGATGAATAAAAAATTGATTTATAATATTTGGCACTGGCATGGGTTGTTTTTATAAAAAAATGAATAAAGGAACTTTGAATGAATAATTGTAATGGCTAGTTAAATTGGTTGGAAATATGAAGTCGGTTGTGGTGATGTGTGGTGTTGCACATTTAGACGTAGCATCAAGGTTGACAGTGTTGACAGCTGGTTTTTTGTTTAAGAACCCATATGATGGGAATGCATGTTTTTTATCATATATGTATATACTTGTATTTCCATGTGATTTCTATATGCACCCTTCCCTATTTTATAAATATGTGATGAACAACCCCATCATCATGGGAAAGGGTGTCTTTCCCAAATGACCCAGTGGGAGGATGGCTGGCTGGTAACCCATTCTTCCCTGGTCCCTCTTCTTGGTGGAGATATCCCAAGATTCTTTAAGAATATTGTGTTTTGTGAGGCCCATGCTTGTGCGAGCGTGTTGTGTGTTCCCAGGTGTCTTTGGGATGTGATGTGTTGTGCTTTCCCATGTGTCTTCAGGATGAGATGTGGTTGTGGACCTTGTTTTTGCGGGTCGGATGTGACATGGTTGTGAGGCCCAGGTGTCTATGGGGTGGGATGTGATGTGGTATATGGACCATGTTTCTATAGGCAAGATATGGTTGTGAAGATAATGTGTGTGATGGAAGGTTGTGAAGTGGAGTATTCAGAAGAGGTGGGAGCGCCAGGATGTTTGTCGTTAGGGTGTTAGAGCGGCTAATTAGTGGAAAAGTTATGCAAGGTGCCCTATTATTGATGTGCATTATATTACATTACCAGACATGTGTTATTTAGTTAGTGTTCCTTAGTGAGGTTGTGGTGGTGAGTATACCTTATTTGGAATTGTTTGGTTATGTTATTTTATCAGAGGGGCATTAGAATACTTATTTTACATGTGCATGAGAGACTTTGTTTTTTTGACTAAGTATACATGTATGCTTCACCTACGAATATAAAACCATTCTCAACTATCCAGGAGGCCTTTTTGGTCTGTTTTGGACTTTACTATCTCATATCTTGATAGTTGTTATGTCGCTACTTACGATTACTTATGATACATTACTTTGGATAATTTTGGTATTAATATCAATTCTTTTTTAAATAATCATGTGGGAGGGATTTGGATTTATTTTATATTATATAGTATATTTGTTTTGGGATGAAACCTCTTATATCCTAATCATATTTCTTTAAAAAATTAAATTCCTCCAATTTTGTGAGACTTTTATACCCTTGGTTCTAGTCTCCACCCCAAGGCCTACTGGAGGTGGGACTCGGGAGGTCATTATCTCCCTTTCTTCATTGCAACCAAAAGAGGGGAATCTATAGAGGGAGTGGTCACTATAAAATGGTTTCATAGGTTATGGTTGATAGATATTATAGATCTTGGAGTTAGTAACAATGAGGATTCCATGGGTTGATATGGAAACGGAGTCAGGTGATCATGGTGAATGACATAGGCCAGGGAAGGACAGCTAAGACACATGATGTTAGGGCCTCCTCTGAATCGATGAAAGGACTCTAATCCTATTGAATGACCATTTAAGGCTACACTGCATGAAGGTTAGAGACCATATTCATGATACATGAATCATAATGACATGTACTCTGGTTTGAATTTGGAATTTGGGAAATTTGAAATGAATAATGAGTTAAATGAGATAAAATGTTTTTTTAATAAAAATCAATACTATTTTGACATAAGTATTCTTTTTTTTAAAACTTCAGCTATGGAACCCGGTCATCTTCCACATGTGTCTTGAGATATTGAGGCTTAGTAGGGTAATCTGGTTTATCATTGGAGGGTTCATCTAGTGGAGGAGGATGACTAATGGAATAGAACGTTTAGTGCTTTCTAGATACATGCCTTAGGAAAGTACGATGGAAGTGTTTCATACATGGATTAGAGAGATGGAATGAGGATCTTGATATCACCTTATATTTGATATGGGATTATATAAAGTACTAGGTTCCCGTGGATGTGATCCAGATGCATGTATTTGCATGTCCGTGGTGGACAATATACCTGGAGGAGAGGAAGGAGGCCGATGTTCTGTGGGATGATTTTTATGAGTTCTGAGCATAATTCCTTTCATCAAACATGAAGACTGAGATGAGGCATGAGTTACTCTCCCTCCATAAAAGGATTATGTTAGTAGGGGACCTCGGTATTAAGTTCGAGGATCTCCTTCATTTTCCCTCAAATCTATTTCTCAAAGAGGTTTATCATGCGGGATGCCAAGAGAGGCACTTTATCCTTCTATCTATTAATCGGTTACTCCATTTACATTGTTGATGTAAATGAAGGTTTAGAAGAATTAAGAAGTTATTATGGTGATGCACTAATGATTATTTCTAACGAAATAGGGGATCCAACAAGTTTCATTGATATGTAGTTTTACATGAATTAGGTATCACGCACCAGGCCTTCAAGGTTTCTACCAGTAAGGAGTCGACCTAAACAATTTCTATTTCAACTTTCTGGTGTTCATGCCTTTCCTATGGGCTTGAGGATTATGTGTTTCATTTTTTTGGTTCATGATCATCCCCATAATCAGTGTCTAGTAGATGTTTTAGCTCAGTATGGTGGAGGTGGAAAGGTTTTGTGTCATCCTCAATAGCAGTTTCCAGATAGGACGTTTCATCCGCAAGGAGATAATTCTCATACCTCACTTAGGGGAGATGGAGCTGGTAGAGGCCGACTATGGGGTTTTCCTTAGGGAACTCGAACATGGTGTGGTCGAGGAGGTATTCGTTGATAGAGGGGAAGAGTTGATGGGTGTGGATAGTTGCACGCAGCAGAGGCATTAATTCCAAGAGAACAATAGATCGTTATTGGTACGATCTATTTATTTGGTACCCTTGCTTGTGATTTTTTTGATTTGATAGATTTATACTAGTTTTTTGTACCCATTATATCCCAACCTCTTTGAATAGAAATAGGGAGGGTTTTTCATTCCCCTAGTATTGAGTACATCATTCGAAGGCCAAACCATCTTGTTTAATGTGTATCGAGGATGTAGGCTAATGAGGGGGACTCATTAGTCCCATGGGGATCTTTTCATGTTACAGATGCAACCATATAATGTCATTCATGGCATCGAATGGTTTCATTACCTAAATTCTATTATTGATTACATACAGAGAAGAGTTTTATTTTCATACATTGATGGTTGACACATCATTTCCATTGGTTAGCGGAGCTGTTAGTTGGGAAAGCAGTGTGTAGGGAATGTCCTTTCCTTGTTTTCTGAGCAGTTATTTGAATCAGCAAGTGTTGGGATTTGAAGGTTCCCCAGAGTTTTTGGATGTTTTCCCTGAGGAGGTTATGACTCTACCCCATCGACGTGACATTGAGTTTGGGATAGACATGCAATCTGGTGCTTCTCTGATTTAGATGTCCCCTTATCATGTGGAAACATCCATGATAATGGGAGTTGAGGATTCAAATAGATGATCTGATTAGGAAGGGATTTATTTAGCCTAGTGTGTAACCATGCGGTTATCCAGTGTTGTTCACAAAGGCGGACAGTAGCCTGAGGTTGTGAGTATACTATATAAGGTTGAATCAGTTGACATTCTAGAACTATTACCCTCTTATGAGGATAGACAATCTTCTTGAACAACTTAGAGGGTAAAGATATTTTTATAAGATTGATATATGTTCTATATATCACCTGTTTAGGGTGAAATAGGGTGATATCATGGAGAATGCTTTCAGATGTAGGTAAGGTCTCTTCGAGTTTGTTGTTGTTCCTTTCGGTGTAAGGAACACACTATCCATATTCATAGGAATAATGAACTCCATCTTCCAGGAGTTAGGGGATTGGTTCATTATCGTATTCAATGATGATATTTTGATTTGCTCGAAGTCATAAGAGGAGAATACTGAGCATCTCAAAACCATCATGTCAATTCCTCAATGCTGCCATCTCTAACAAATCTTTTCCAGGAGTAATTTATTGAAATGATAGGTTTATTTTCATGGACATGTGGTGTTATAGTAGGATGTGTAATTATACCTATTAAAGGATGAACGACTTATTTTGTGGGGATCACCCAAGAATGTGGTAGAAGATTGTAGTTTTCTTGGTAATGTAGGCTATTATCGGAGGTTTTTTCCTGATTTCTCAAAAGTTGTAACTCTATTGACAGTTCTAACTAGAAAAGAACATGATTTTGTGGGGATTGATCAGTGACAGATAACAATAAGTTATCTAAAGGGGAAGATAGAAACTGTTTTTGTGATCTAGTTTCTATATGAAGGGGTTATGTTTGAGGTGTTTGGTGATGATTCCCATCCTGGCTTGGGATGCATCTTGATGTAGTAGTGAGTGGTGATCTCTTATGGATCTAGGTAGTTACATCCCCAAAAATTTTACTATGACACACAAGATATATTTATTTCAACAGTCATGTTTTTTATGAATTATTGGTGACATTACATATTTGGGGAGTGCTTTGTGGTCTTCAAAGATCACAAGAGTTTTTGGCACATCTTTTCCCGTAGATATATCAACATTCGATAATAGAGATGAATGGAGCTTTTTTAGGACTATGATTTTGATATCTCATACACCTTAATATAAGGGAATTTCCTAGCCAATACTTTGATAAAGAAGTCACAGAAAGAGGTTGTTCAAGAAACTATGGATGCTTGGAAGGCAACAGAGGCATTATCAACCTTTCAATTAGATGTAGGGATGGATGGTTGTAGAGTATAATTAATCCATATGACATTGTTGTATTCTTTGATACAAAAGGAGGAGGAGTCTCAGTGGGAAGACTCAGAAGTATTGGTGATGCATGATCGTGTTATCTAAGGTGATTCCCCTTAGGGATGGTTAGAGAATTCCCTGAATTAGATTTTGTTCCATGTACGATTTTTTTTTTCCAGTAGTGATGCATGAGTAAATACTCAGTGAGTTTCAAATATCACCATTAGTGTTAAACCCATTAGTTTCTAAGATATACCGTGGATTGAAAATGCATTTTTTGGGACAATTATAAAATGGGAAGTGGTAAAGTTTGTGGTGAATTACTCAGTGTGCCAGCAGGTGAAGGCTAAGCACTATGCTCTGAGTTGTTTTTTTCATCCCTTGGATATGCCTGAGTGGAAATGGAATGACATATTGATGTATTTTTTTCATAAGGTTACCTAGGGATAATAGAGTCTATGATTCTATCTTGGTATTAGTGGATCACAAAATGAAATCATCCCACTTCATAGCGATCAAGGAGATGGGCGTAGCAGATTCCTTTGAAAAAATGTATATGGACGACATGGTTTGTCTGTATAGAGTTCTGAGATCCATTGTCTTTGTTCAGGATACACACATTACCTCATGAATCTTGAGGGGATTAGAGCATGTTTTTTGCATTCAAATACGCTCAGTGTACCCTTCCACCCTCAAATAGATGGGCAGACAGAACAAACTATGCAGATGCTGGAGTATGTACCACAAGCATGCATCTTGTACTTTAGTCGATCTTGGGAGTGACACTTACCCTTGTTCATTTTTTCTTATAATAATAACTATCAATCATCCATTGGCATGGAACCATATGAATTATTATATGGAAGACAGTGTCCTTCACCCTTGTGCTAGACATAGGTTTGGGAGATAACAATACTTTTCTATGAGGTAGTGTAGAGAATGAAAGAGAAGGTTCATCTCATTCAGGATGGGATGAAGGCAGTGCAAGAATAGAAGAAGTCGTATGCTGATTTTGTGACAAGTCCTATAGAGTTCAAGGTTGGGGAATACATTTTCTTGATGGTTTCCCCTTAACAAAATCGGTAGAGGTTTAGTAGAGGGGGAAATATTTCTCCCAAGTATGTTGAACCCGTAAAAGTGTTGGAGTGAGTTTGATAAGTGGCGAACCAGTTGTTGTTTCCACTATAGATGTATAGGATCAATGTCATCTTCCACATTCTATAATTTTTTTGTGTCTTCATGATGAAACCCATATCATTGATATGGGAGTGTTGGAAATCAAGGATTATTCCACATTTGTGGAACGACCCATGGAGACCCAAGATCATTGGAAGAAGGTGATTCATGGATAGAAAATTCATTTTTTTTACATTTTGTAGTGGCATGGTTTCCTGGAAAATATTACATGGGAGTGAGAAATGAAAATTATTTCCCAGTACCCGGAGTTGTTTTGAGTTATGCCTTGTTCTGTATTACATTGTGATGTGATGATAGAACCTTGTTTTATATGAGATGAGTTGTTTCCCTTGTGTTGATATGTGTATGGTGTAATCTGTGATAAATTCCAGACATGTGAAAAGGGTATGACCAGATTCTTAATCAAGACACATTAATTGTGATGTAATTAAACTCATGTAGGAGAGTCATTACTTTCCAAAGAGGATATTATATTGACATAGAGGATGGGATTCTATGATTCATGTGTTTGAGACAACGTGGTTTGTGTGCTCATGTAGTGTGTTTCATGGTCGTTTGTGATAGCGTATGTCAGATGAGTTGTTCTTGGATATGGAGTTTTCCACCCCACCTTTTTAACAACATAGGGTGGTTTATCATTGAATGATAATGTGTTTGGTTGAAATATATATTTCATGTTTAGGGATATCCTTGAGAGGTATCTCATAGGGTGTTCATTTGGACCCCCCCCCCCCACCCATTCCACTAGTCTTTGTTTTGGATTCTAGAGGGAGAGAATCATTTGAGAGGTATCTAAGGTAACAGTCTGTTCCTTCCTAGTCCATTACCATGTCAGTTGGTTGTTGGAAGTTCTTTGAGTTGGATCGGAGGGAGATAGGAGAAAATTAGTTGTTAAAACATGGATGTAGGGAGGTTACATGTCATGTAACTTGATTTCATGACATGATGATTGGTTTCACAGCTTGTCCTGGAAAGGTTCACGACGTGAAGACATCTACACTACATGAAAGAGGGATTAATGGAATGAAATATGTTAGGGTTTGAAAAATAAAATTAAAATCGAGAGGCAATGCGTTTTTCATCGGAAGTGTTCCTCGAGGTATTACATAACATGAAAGAGGATTACATGTTGTGTAATACCCCAATGATGTAATGTTTTATAAGATTCCAATTGCTGGGGTTTTTACAAATCTTATTACAGGAGAAATCACTCTCATTCTAGAAGAACCTCAGTCACCCCAAGAAGTGCTTTGAACCCTCTTCCATCCTCTTAGATTTGTGGATTTTTGTGATCGTTATTTGGAAATCTGTGGTCATCCAAGGTACAGTCTCTGTTTATTTTTATATTATCCTCCACAAGTTTGGTCTCATTCTCTTCAATATATCCTTGACGTGCTATGGTGTATACTTATCTGTGATTCGTAATAGGATATCTCTTGGTTTTTGTTGGTGTGGTGGTGCCGCGACATCCTCAAATAGATGCAGATCTTGCAAGATAGGTAACCAGACGACCATTATGTGATCTGTTATCATGAAAAGAATGGTGACCCCCACTTGAGGTAGGATTTAACTTTTTTCTCTTTATTTTGAAACATATAGGAGGGGTTTTATTTTTCACCCTTGGATTATAGTTTCATAGACTTAATCGAAGATAAAGAATGGATAATTGAATTTTAAAGGGGCAATCGGTTTTGTTCGCATGCTATTTATATCATTGATATTTATTATAATGTTTTGATTAAATGGGATGAATGACCCACTGAAAATGGTGGACATTGCTGGATTTTTTTTCACACTAAATTGGTTTCATGTCATTTGGTTCATGTTCAAAAAACATATATAGAAATTGGAAAATAACATACACTTGGATAATAAAAGGATTCCCTAGTAGTACCCAATTTTCTATGATGACCCATAACTAAAAAGTTAAATTAGATAATGAGTTCCTTGATAAATATGGAATTGTGTTATCTTTGGCGTGTGGGGGATGTGTTTTGTGGGATTGATGTGGTTGTGCATGTGGGAATGACAGGAGGTGAAGTGGTTATATTGTGACGTGTAGGTTTTCTTTAGTTTGTGTTGTGGTCTGGTTGTGAAGCATGAGTACGTGCTATGGGTTGTTTTGGGTGATGTCGTGGATGAACTTGTATATGAAACATCAACATTGATATTTAATGAAATCTTAGGTTGAGATATTTTTTAGATTTTGGAGTGGATGAGAAATTTTGTGCAGTGGGAATGTGATCGAGTTGTGCAATGTTGTGTTTCTAGATGTTTTTGAGAGTTCGGGGACTTTTTTTGTTGGTATGGGTAATTCGCACGGAGTTTCTCTATGTTTCAGTTTTTTGTGCTGCTTGTTATGTGTTGCAATTGGTATGTTCTCTAATAGTAATGGAATAGATGAATAAATAACTGATTAATAATGTTTGGGACTAGATTGGATTGGTTTGGTTAGCATAATGAATAAATGAACTTTGAATGAAGAATGGTAATGGCTAATTAAATTGGTAGGAAATATGAATGGGGTTGTGATTTGATGTCTTGTGTTGTGAGTTTAGAGGTAGCATCATGTTTGGTAGTATTAATATCTGGTTTTTTTAGTACCAATTGTATGAGAATGATTGTTTGGTACCATATATGTATATACTTTTATTTTCCATGTGATATCTATACTCACCCCACACTAGTTAAGAACAATATTCTGAACACCCCCCTCATCGCGGGAGAAGTTGTCTTTCCCAATATCCCTGGGGGAGGATAGATGGATGGAAACCCTCTCTTCCACTCCCCCCTTCAATGTCGAGATATCCCATTATTCATTGGGCAGGTTGTGGTTTGTTAGGCCCAGGTGTGTACGGGAGAGTTGTGCTTTTCCATGTGTTTTTAGTATGAGTTGTGTTCTGAATTCCCATGTGTATTCAGAATAAGATTTGGTTGTGCCCTAGGTGTCTACGAATGGAATTTCATGTGGTTGTGAGGCATAGTTTTCCACATTATGGATGTTACATGGTATATGGTCCTGGTGTCTATGGGAGAGATTTGTTTTCAAGGCGTAGGTGTGTGTGGGTGAGTTGTGATGTGTTTTTTTTTCGAAAGAGGTGGGAGTTATAAGATGTTTTCCGTTAAGGTGGGAGTATGGATAATTAGTGGGAATGTGGTGTTGGGTACTCTATTATTGATGTGAATTATTTTACTTTTCATGACTTTCATTATTTAGTGATCATGACTTGGTGAGGTTGGGGTGGTTAGTAAACCTACTTTGGTGCTTGTTGGTTCCGTTGGTTTCTCACATGGGCATTAGTATGCCTCATTTACATGCGCATGAGAGAGATTGGTTTTCAGAAAATTTATACATGTATGCTCAACCTATGTATATAAAATTGTTTTATGGTTTAAAGAAGGGATTAATAGACCATGATGGACTTTACTAGCTTGGATCTCGATAGTTGTTGTGCCACTGCTTAGCATTACCTTTGGTACTTTACATTGGAGATTTTTGGTACTTGTATTAGTTCAATTTTAAACATGCATGTTGGATGGATTTGGATTTCATTTATATTTATATCATGGAGTTTTTTGGGATGAAACATATTATCTCCTGATCTTGTTTCCTTTAAAATGGAAATTCCTTCCATTTTGTGAAACTTGTATACCCTTGGTGGTGGTTGTCACCCTAGGACCTACTAGTGGTGGGACTCAGGGGTCATTGTCTCCCTCTATTAATTTCCATTACTGGAGGGGAATCATTAGAGGGAGGGGTTTGTGACATGTTACCTTATTTTTAACATAAATATCAATTAATTAAAAAATGATGATAGAGAAGTCCTAATGTATTTAGTATAATAGGTACTGAAAGAGGCTAAAATAAAATAACATTATTTGAATGTTCATATTGAGCTCTTTAATACATTAGAGATATTAAAACTTAATAATATAACCTTGTGAATATGTAAAATAAATGGATGAGATAATAATCCTAGTATGGAAAAAACATGTTACAAAAGTATAACAAGTGTGTGAGAGGTATAACATGATATAAAAAAATTTAAGGCCCATGATTAATCACATTTAAGCATAACATAAACTACATTGTTTCATAATATTAAGGAATCATTGGAAATGTGACCATGACATATAACACAAAACAAATAAGATTCAAGGAAAAATAAATAAAAATATCACATTTTGGAAAAAGTACCATAGTGGATTATGTTTACTCTCTAATCCCATACATGAAGACTCATGAGACCGAATCCTTACCCCATGAAATGAAGTGAAATCTGGGAACACCCATAAAAACATTTTTGTGATCAATGTGTGCCAAATAATTCAAATGTATGGTAAGGAATGAAATAATAATTACCCATAAAATGAAAATGGGATGCATAATCTTAATTCATGTTAAAATCTAAGTAAGTTTCATAATGAATGAAATTGAGAAATTATAATAAGGAATTTATTAACCTATCCACATGATGAAGAGTGATAATGTAATATATGTATTATACATATATACTCTATTTATAATCATTATAAAAAATTAAAGGATGTTTTTCTTATTGAATATAATTTTTTTAAAATATTTAAAGCATTATTGGTGAAAATAAACATTTGAATTTTAAATTAACTTTTAAAAAATTAAAATTCACAAATAATTATTAAAATAATTTTATTTGTAATGTAAGTTAGAAAATTTATAAATAAATATTTAAAACATTGATTGGTCTTGATGGAAGTAAATTACATTATTGTCATAAACATTTAAAACAAATATTGTATTCACATTTTTAGTAAAATACAAATGGGGATTGTTTTTGAAAACAGCATGATGGTTTAATTTATTTTTTAATTCAAAAAAAGGAAAAATTTAATTTAAAAAATAATATAATGACATTAAAATACTTTTAAAAACATTTTCAGAAATAATGGAAATGGAATAAAAGAGTTTTTGACCAAAGTGAGAAATAAATTCGATTTTATTTTATGAAATTTATTTATAAATCATGTTTACATACATAGATACATGTTAACGGCAAAAAAATAATTAATAATTAAGAACCAAAAGATAATAAATTTCATCATTTTATGGATATTCATATCATATTATTTCATCACCTAAAGCATAATCATGAAAACTAAAGATAAATAATGAGATTGTAATATCAAACCCTTCCCACTTTGGTAACTTTTGAATTGTAAGCCCCATTAAATTATAACATCAAGTGAAACATAAATATCATAAATAAAAGGATATTTATGATATAACAGGTAACTTTGGCTGTATATATACCTTATGAAAAAGATAGGTTCATGACATAACATATCTTCCAAAGAATTAAAATTAATAAAAAGGGGATTATCCCAATCCCAAATCGAAATGTGCATTATTTATCAACATGAATAATTAACATATGTTAATTATTTACCTTATTAAGAACCATTTAAAATTTTATTATTCCATTTAATTATTTTTTTTACCAAAATAATATTCAATTACATAACCAGTTAATTTTATGCCATACCTATTAATGATAAACATCCCATATATCCAAAGCCACCTTGTTTGGTTAAATAAGGTCAATAATATTATTATTTAATCATCTATAGAATCTTAATGATGAAATAATTATCATTTAAATACATGAATTATTATTTTAAAACCATTTATGATATATGGTTATGAAAAATGAACTACCTTACAATCTTGGAGACATCAAGTCTGTCACGACCCGTCCCAGTGGGGCCCGAGCCGCAACTCCCCAAGCCCACCCCCAATAGGCCAAGGGTTGGTGACTAGCACCGGGTAGGCATATCACTAACATGGGAGGCATTGCCTATACACCTGTACACACGCACACACATCTCCAAGCCCACAAAGCTGAAAAGTAAAAACTAATAAAAAGGGAAAATGCATGTATACACTAAAACCCAACCAACAGAGTATGATAGGAAAGTAAAGTACAAGAATGTAAAACCCTGGTCCAAAAGTACAAGACCACCAAAAGAGAGTCTGTAACAAATTCAAACCTGTAAGAAAAATCACTGGGACTGTGATCCGTAGCTGTAGGAACACACCTCAGCCCGCCTGGTCTCACTGAGCACCGTCTGGTCCTAGTCCGCCTAGAATCTTGTCAAAAGCTCGCTCGTCTGCACAAGACACGACGCGTGCGGGCAAAGCCCGTGCAGGGGTGAGTATAACAATACCCAGTAGGTCACCATGAAACCACAAAGGAATACAACAAGGTAAAACACCACAAAGGAAAGATGCAGTTATCTCTACACAGCATATGTTTATAGAACATATAACAAGAATATCCAGATATACTCATACTCAAACGACTACCACAAAGCCACCACTAAAATCCAGCTCGAAGATTCCACTAAGAATGTAACAAGGATAATACACTCCTAGATCTGAGGAGAGATAAATACGAAGTACTCATTCCCGTAGAACACACTCCACAAGTACTTGAGACAGAACGCTCAGATGAGGATCACAGGCAATAGTCATAGGGTGATTCTGACAACTCAGCCTGAACTAATCTGCTAAGCAGAGGATTAGTGTCTGGGTAAAGTTGGTCATGTAGATACCAAGAACTCTACCTAGGGTTCCAGGAAGGAATAGAGGATCCGTCTCTAAGTCTCACAGAGGGGATTCTAACAACTCTATTCAGGAAATCCTGCTGAAGGGATCATACTCCTGTATGTAGGGAATGATACCGGGAACCTTCAGGAGAAAGACCAAGGGGACAAACCCTAAGGAAACTAGCCCAAGTCACAAAAGGCAACTAGCTCAAGCCATGTAAGATTGGTTACACGACGTGTAGTATGGTTACACGCTGTGTTCCTTGACCCCAGGTACTGCCCGTGTAACGGCCCATGTCATTCGTCCAGTCTGTGTAAAACTAGACTACACGACGTGTAGTAGGCTTACACGTTGTGTTCCTTGACTCTGATTACTGCATGTATAAATGGCCCATGTCAGAATTAGAAGTTGTATATGAAATCATATACATGGCGTGTAAGTTTACGTACACGTCATGTCCTGTCAACTGGAAAACACCCGTGTACTCTGGTCGTATGCCCGTACACGGTGTCTGTGTCCATGTCGCCTGCCCGTGTACCAGTACACGGGGTATCCCGTGTATCTGGCTAGGTCTGGCCAGGGAAGGGTATACACGGCATGTCCTTGGCTATATACCCAACCCGTGTCCGTGTACTCCTGAAGTACACGCCAGGTAAACCACCGACGAACACACGCCGTGTAGCCCATACTACACACCGTGTAGTCGAGATTTTTCAAGAATCGTTGTCTTCCTCCGCGTGCCTTGTCCAATCCTCTGGTTCTTGATCCAACTATCAGATCATCATGAAACTCCGGATTTGGGGTCGTCCCACCCCAACAAAACCAATTTCATCAGTTTCGGGCTTCTGATCGGCCTTGATAGCGCGTCCCGATACGCCCGCACGAAAACGCTCGAAGAACAGAAATTCTGGAACCGCATCGATGTGTCTTCCGCTATTGTCGTCGCACCCTCGATAGGTTGTCTCGATGTTGGATCTTTGATTTCAGATCGTTGCGCCAACAAACGAATGCTCAACGATCAATTTCCTCTAAGAACGCGTAGAACACACACAAAGAATGCGTAGAAACCGGGAGAGAAAAACACAACAATCGAGAGGGGAAAACCTCGATCGATGTTTGTGTCGATCTTGGTTCGTCACCGTTAGAAGGTTGAACGAAAACCAAATTAATTTCAAGAATCAAATCCCCATGATTCCCCTAAATAGCCCATCCCACAAATACGACGGATTCATGGGCTAATCTGTTCGTGAATTAGTCCGCGTTCGTCATAGGAATCAAGAACGGGGAAAAGAAATCACCAAACAAACATCCTACCTGGATTCGCGGCGTTCGCTAGCGAAGATCCGGTCATCACGTCATCGTCACCGGCGAAATTCGTCAAGAACGTCATCGCTGCGTTGGGGGTTTTTTCCAAAGCCTTCCCAGAGCCTCCAGGGGATTTAGGGTTATGAGGTTTTGTAACCCTAGACCCCTACGCAAGCCTTTATTTAAAAAGGATAAAATATATCCACTGCAACAGATTTAATAAAATATTTTAAATTAAATATTTTATTACGGTTACGTCCAAAAACCAGATTTCGCCACCGACCTGCGCCATCCGATGTTAGGTCTCTTCTAGGGTAAACCCGCTACTCTGGACGCAACGGCGCCCTCGGATTTCCGATCTGGTCACCCGTTCAGGAGTTATTCTACTCTTTCAGAAAAACAACATGCATGCGCAATTTACTTGTTTAATTAAATTCAAACATTTGTTTCGGGCTCACCGGGCCTCGGAACTGCACGTTGTCTTGAAGACTGGTCTCAAAATAATTCCCATATATTATTAAAAATAAAGCATGGAAAATCCGAGACATTAAATCACACCAACCTTAGGGCTTTTACATCCTCAAAAAGCCAAAACAAGGGCTACTCAAAAAGATGTGGGTACTGCACACGTATCTGAGCCTCCCGCTCCCACGTGCTCTTCTTGAGGTTCCCGTGCTGCCACCGGACACGCACCAAGGGAATAACTAGCCCAAGAAGGATCTTCTCCTGTCGATCCTCGATTTCCACTGGGTACTCAGCAAAGGTCGCTCCATCATCGATGTTCAGCTCACCCCAGTCGATAACATGTGATGGATCATGCACGTACCTCCGCAGATGCGACACATGGAAGACGTTGTGTACCCGGTCCATATGAGGAGGAAGATCCAAGCGGTATGCCACCTTGCCAACTCTACTCAGAATTTAAAAAGGGATGATGAACCTCAGAGATAGCTTGTCGCCTCGGCCAAATCTCCGCAATCCCCGTCGAGGTGAGACCTGAAGGAACACATGGTCTCCTTCCTCAAACTCCAAGGGCCTCCGTCTCCTATCGGCATAAGACTTCTGCCGACTCTGTGCAGTCTTCATCCACTCCTGGATGACCTGCACCTTCTCTGTGGTGGCTCGTACCATCTCTAGGCCCATGAGTGTTGACTCTCTTGGGTCAGTCCAGCAAAGTGGTGACCTGCAAGGTCGCCCGTACAGAGCCTCGAATGGTGCCATACCAATAGTGGAATGATAACTGTTGTTATAAGAAAATTCCACCAGTGGTAGGTGATCCTCCAAGCTACGACTGAAGTCAAGTATGAAAGCTCGTAGCATATCCTCCAGAACCTGGATGGTCCGCTCCGTCTGACCATCAGTCTGAGGATGAAACGTTGTTCTCAAGCATAACTGAGTCCCTAAAGCTTCTTGTAATCCCTTCCACCGCCAGGATGTGAAACGAGCATCATGATCTGAGATGATCGTTGATGGAAATCCATGAAGCCGAACTATCTTCTGCACGTAGAGGCGTCCCAAGATCTCTACTGAACTCTGCTCCCGTATGGATAGGAAGTGGGCCAACTTGGTGAGTCAATCAGTGATCACCCATATGGCATCGTGTCCCCTCAACGTACATGGTAGACCTATCACGAAGTCCATGGATATCCCGTCCCACTTCCACTCTGGCGCCTCAAGGGGATGAGTCAAACCTGCTGGCACCCGGTGCTCAGCCTTTACTTGCTGACAAGTAAGGCACCGAGAAACAAACTCTGCCACACTCTTCTTCATTCCTGGCCACCAGAACTAACGTCAGAGGTCCTGATACATCTTTTCCACGCCTGGATGCACCGCCAAAGGGGATATATGGAACTCCCTCAGAACCTCCTCTCGCAAAGTCACTGGTACTACTAGGCGCCCACTGAAAGGAACAACATGCTCCCCACCTATTAAATATCCATTGGCAGCATCACCCGCAGATATCTGAGCACATAGAGTCTCACAGCTAGCGTCCTCGAGTTGTGCTTCCCTAACTCGCTATAAGAGTTGAGGGGTAACAACCATCGACTGAAGGTAAGCTCCCTCATCTCTATCCACGAAGGATAACTGTAAGGAGGCCAACTGCCTCGTCCCCTCATACAGCAACTGCGAACTGGATTTCCTATTGAGAGCATCTGCCACAACATTCCCCTTCCCAGGTGTGTAAACGATCTCAAAGTCATAATCCTGTAGGAACTCAAGCCATCATCTTTGTCTCAAATTCAGATCCTTCTGAGAAAATATATATCTGAGACTCTTGTGATCATAGTAGATGGTAAACCGCTCGCCCATCAGGTAGTGCTGCCACATCTTCAACGCGAAGACCACCGCTGCCAACTCAAGATCATGGGTCGCGTAGTTCTGCTTGTGTGGCCTCAACTATCGTGAGCCATAGGAAATCACTGCTTGCCTCTACATCAGGACACAACCAAGCCTGGTTCCTGATGCATCACAGAACACTACGTACTCGACACCCTCCTCCGGTAATCTCAAGATCGGGGCGCTCGTCAGACTCTGTCTCAACTGCTGGAAAGCCTACTGGCATCTCTCAGTCCATACGAAAGGTTTCCCCTTTCGGGTCAAAGCTGTCATGGGTGCTGAAATCCTGGAGAAATCAAGAATGAATCTCTGATAGTAGCCTGCCAACCTGAGGAAACTTCGCACCTCTGTCACGCTTCGGGGTGGCTTCCATGCTAGCACTGCCTCCACCTTGGCTGGGTCCACTGCCACACCATCTGCTGAGATAACGTTTCCCAGAAAGTGGACCTCCTATATCCATAATTGACACTTTGAGAGTTTCCCATACAACTGGTGCTCTCAGAGTGTGTCCAAAACCATCCTCAGGTGTATCGCGTGCTCCTCCTCGGACGCAGAGTACACAAGGATATCATCGATGAAGACCACTACGAACCGATCCAGATAGGGCTGAAAGATCTGTTTCATGAGTCCCATAAACACTGCTGGGGTGTTCGTCATGCCAAAGGGCATCACCAAGTACTCATAGTGATCGTAGCGACATCTGAAATTCGTCTTCGGTACAACCTCCTCCAGTACTCGCAACTGATGATAGCCTGATCGTAGATCATCCTTCGAGAACCATCGTGCCCCTCTTAACTAGTCGAAGAGGTCATCGATCCTCGGTAGTGGATACCGATTCTTCACGGTCACCTGGTTCAAGCGCCGGTAATCCACACATAGCCTCAAGCTCCCATATACCTTCTTGGAAAACATCACTGGGGCCGCCTAGGGTGAAACACTGGGTCTCACAAAGCCCTTTTTCTGCGAGTCTTCCAGCTGCACCCTCAGCTCACGAAGCTCTACAGGAGCCATCCGATATGATGATGTTGATATCGGTGTTGTCCCGTGTTACAAATCAATGTAGAAATCTATCTCCCGGTGGGGAGGTAGTCTGGGGACATCCTCTGAAAAGACATCCTCGTACTCAGCCACTACTGCTGGAAACTGGAAACTCATAACATATGTTGCGCCAAGGGCTAGGCTAGCCAACTGATGTGAAATCGGTTGTGCCATCCTATGCACGAGTCCATCCTGTGCTGCCTGGGTCTCCTTTTCACCAACGAAGGAGAACCTCGTAACATCACTGCGGACACACCGCACCCTTCGCCTAAAACAGTCAATCTGGGCATGAACTGTGGATAGCCAATCCATACCAAGAATGACATCGTAAGGCCTTGACGCTACCACCAAGAGGTTCCAACCAAAACTCTCGCCTCCAAGGGCCAGGTCACACTGTCTACAGAGGTGTGTGATCTCTGAATCTTCTCCAGTCGGTGTCTCTAAGGGTAAGGGTCGAGTTAACGGCACAACTGGAATCTCAAGGTCTCGAACAAGATAAGCAGCCAGAAAGGAATGACTAGCACCTGTGTCTATCAGTATGGCAGCCAAAGTAGAAAAGACACATATTGTACCTCTAATCATTCCGAGAGTACCTGGGTTATAAGCCTCTGCCGCCTGCAGCTGTCCCCGCCTCTGTCCACCGGCTCCCTGAACCTAGGGTGGACCTCTTGGGGGTGGTGGTGGTAAAAGGTCAAAACGCCGACCACCTCCAACTGCTCTCCCAGCTCCCCTACCACGTCCGCCGCCCCGCGGATCTGTCTTCTCTACACGTTGCCTCTTCCTCGGTGGCCCATCCACTTCTCTCGTGTCAAAAGTACGGCGGGTCGAACAATCTCGAGCGAGATGTCCCCTGCCATCACATGAGTAGCATCGCCTCTCTCGAGGATGGCTGGATGCGCCCTGCGAACCCTGCAAGGCAGATCCTCTATCCTGGGATCTCCTCTGAAAACGTCTCCCACACCTGGGTCCCTGACATCGGCTCCCTACTGCCGAGGTCTCTGCTCCAGCTCGCTCACTACGGACAACTGATGGTTGTCTCTGTTTTTCCAAGAAGCTCTCGACCACCAAAACCCGCTCGAGCACCCCAACATAAGTAAGAATGCTCATAGGGATGATGCTAGCTCAGATATCTCTGCGCAAGCCCCGCTCAAAAGTCTGAGCTCTAAAATACTGATCCCTGACCATATCCATCAAATACCGTGACAGGTCGGTAAACCTCGATGAATAGTCAGCCACCGTCATGGTTCCCTGCTGGAGCTGAAGAAGCTCGTGTATACGTAATGCTCTCAGGGTAACCGGCGAAAAGTCCTATCTGAAGAGATGCTCAAACTCTGGCCACGCAAGAGTCGCCTTGTCGTGAGTCTGGATAACCAAACTCCACCATCGCCCTACCGAGCCCTACAGAAGGCTCGCTGCCAGGATCACCATATGATCTGCTGGCGTCCTGACCAAACGGAAGACTCTGGTCACTGCCTCAAGCCAGTCCTATGCTGCCTGAGGGTCAGGCTCGCCCCGAAACCTGAGGGGTCTCTGTCTCTGAAACTCATGGAGTGCGCTCAGCCTGGGCTCCTCCTCCACTGGTACAGCAGGCACTAAACACTGCTCCACAGGTGGCGGGATAACTGGCACACCACCCCATGGTAAAACTGGGGGATTTGGTCCCTGTATTGAGGCTTCATCACTGAGGGGGTTATCCTCGTGATCGAGATGTTGGATCCTAGCGGGTGCGCGTCACGGAGGCATCCTGTAAAGAAACAAGATGTATCTCAGTCAGTGAGTATATCTGGAGAGCTGACTCAAAAAGGACAAGGAAACCACAACCCATTCCTACATGATGCATGTACCATTATTTTCCCTTGCCACCGGTATTTTCATGTTCCGAGTTAAAAAGAAAGTTATCAGAGCCCTGGTATATGGATCCGTCGGCCGCCCGCACCAACACTGGGGTCCCTGGCCTGAAAGCCGTACTCGAAACACTTAACACTATTGCCCCAAACCGACTCACATACTCTCGGTCCTACGGTAGAACTGACCAGCCTTTGATACCACTCTGTCATGACCCATCCCAGTGGGGCCCGAGCCGCAACTCCCCAAGCCCGCCCCCAATAGGCCAGGGGCTGGTGACTAGAACCGGGTAGGCATATCACTAACATGGGAGGCATTGCCTATACACCTGTACACACGCACACACATCTCCAAGCCCATAAAGCTGAAAAGTAAAAACTACTAAAAAGGGAAAATGCATGCATACACTAAAACTCAACCAACAGAGTACGACAGGAAAGTAAAGTACAAGAATATAAAACCCTGGGCCTAAAGTACAAGCCCACCAAAAGAGAGTCTGTAACAAAGTCCAACCTGTAAGGAAAAGTACTGGGACTGCGACCCGTAGCCGTATGAACACACCTCAGCCCGCCTGGTCTCACTGAGCACCGTCTGGTCCTGGTCTGCCTAGAATCCTGTCAAAAGCTCGCTCGTCTTCACAAGACACGACACGTGCGGGTAAAGCCCGTGCAGGGGTGAGTATAACAATACCCAGAAGGACACCCCGAAACCACAAAGGAATACAACAAGGGAAAACACCACAAAGGAAAGATGCAGTTATCTCCACACAGTATATGTTTACAAAACATATAACAAGAATATCCAAATATACTCATACTCAAACAACTACCGCAAAGCCACCACTAAAATCCAGCTCGAAGATTCCACTAAGCATGTAACAAGGAGAACACACTCCTAGGTCTGAAGAGAGAGAAATACGAAGTACTCATTCCAGGAGAACACACTCCACAAGTACTTGAGACAGAACGCTCAGATGAGGATCACAGCCAATAGTCATATGGTGATTCCGACAACTCAGTCTGAACTAATCCGCTAAGCAGAGGATTGGCGCCCGGGTAAAGTTGGTCACGTCGATACCAAGAACTCTACCTAGGGTTCCAGGAAGGAATAGAGGATCCGGCTCCAAGTCTCACAGAGAGGATTCCAACAACTCTATTCAGGAAATCCTGCTGAAGGGATCATACTCCTGTATGTAGGAAATGATACCGGGAACCTTCAGGAGAAAGACCAAGGGGACGAATCCTAAGGAAACTAGCCCAAGTCACATAAGGCAACTGGCTCAAGCCATGTAAGATTGGTTACACAGCATGTAGTATGGTTACACGCCGTGTTCCTTGACCCCGGGTACTGCCCGTGTAACGGCCCGTGACATCCATCCAGTCTGTGTAAAACTAGACTACACGGCGTGTAGTAGGCTTACACGCCGTGTTCCTTGACTCCGAGTACTGCCCATGTAAACAGCCCGTGTCAGAAGTCGAAGTCGTATATAAAAGCATATACATGGCGTGTAAGTTTACGTACACGCTGTGTCCTGCCAACTGGAAAACATCCGTGTACTCTGGCCGTATGCCCGTACACGGTGTCCATGTCCGTGTCGCCTGCCCGTGTACCAGTACACGGGGTATCCCGTGTATCTGGCCGGGTCTGGCCAGGGAAGGGTATACACGGCGTGTCCTTGGTCGTGTACCCAACCTGTGTCTGTGTACTCCTGGAGTACACGCTAGGTAATCCGCCGACGAACACACGCCGTGTAGCCCATACTACACGCCGTGTAGTCGGGATTTTTCCAGAATCGTTGTCCTCCTCCGCGCGCCTCGGCCAATCCTCTGATTCTTGATCCAACCGTCAAATCATCATGAAACTCCGGATTTGGGGTCATCCCGCCCCTACGAAATCGATTCCGTCGGTTTCGGGCTTCTGATCGGCCTTGATAACGTGTCCCGATCCGCCCGCACGAAAACACTCGAAGAACGGGAATTCCCAAACCGCATCGATGTGTCCGCCGCCATCGTCGTCGCACCCCCGCTAGGTCGTCTCGATGTTGGATCTTTGATTTCATATCGTTGCGCCAACAAACGAATGCGCAACGATCGATTTCCTCCAAGAATGCGTAGAACGCACACGAAGAACGCGTGGAAACCGAGAGAGAAAAACACAACAATCGAGAGGGACGAACCTCGATCGATGTTCGTGTCGATCTTGGTTCGTCACCGTTAGAAGGTTGAACGAAAACCAAATTAATTTCAAGAATCAAATCCCCACGATTCCCGCAAATAGCCCATCCCGCAAATATGATCGATTCGTGGGCTAATCTGTTCGTGGATTAGTCCGCGTTCGTCGTAGGAATCAAGAACGGGGAAAAGAAATCACCAAACAAACATCCTACCTGGATTCACGGCGTTCGTTGGCGAAGATCCGGTCGCCGCGTTGTCGTCGCCGACGAAATTCGTCAAGAACGTCGTCGCCGTGTTGGGGGTTTCCTCCAGAGCCTTCCCAGAGCCTCCAGAGGAGGGTTATGAGGTTTTGTAACCCTGGACCCCTGCGTAAGCCTTTATTTTAAAAGGATAAAAGATATCTGCTGCAACAGATTTAATAAAATATTTTAAATTAAATATTTTATTACGGTTACGTCCAAAAACCAGATTTCGTCACCGACCTGCGTCAGCCGATGTTAGGTCTCTTTTAGGGTAAACCCGCTGCTCTGGACGCAACGACGCCCTCAGATTTCTGATCCGGACACCTATTCAGGAGTTATTCCACTCTTTCAGAAAAACCACACGCATGCGCAATTTAATTATTTAATTAAATTCAAACATTTGTTCCGGGGTCACCGGGCCTCGAAACTGCACGCCATCTCGAAGACTGGTCTCGAAATAATTCCCACATATTATTAAAAATAAAGCATGGAAAATCTGAGACATTACAAAGTTGTATATAGAAATAAGTAATGTGAATATTTTTTGATGATCTTGATGGATAGATTTTATGTATTAATTTATATTTATAGATGATAGTTAGATGGTAATTATGGACGAGGGACTGATGATGGAAACGCACTTCGTCACTCTGGAAGCTAGAATCGCGATCTACTGTAATCGGGTATGAGGAATCCTTCACCCTCTGACCTTTATTATTTATGGCTTCGTTCAACCCAGAATGGGAATTTTCCTTCAAAAAAGATACCAATGAGGCTCCAAAAACAAACACCCTAGATGCTGATCGAAGCTCCAAACCAAGGGATATCTCGTTCCTGGAGGTACTAAAAGGATCGGATATACCGAACTTCTCTTCCTCAAAGACGCACATCAAACGAGCGGATGATGGGAGCTACTCCGTTATTACAGATCCAGAATCCCTTCAGCAAAGGTTCGATATGTGTCGATTTTCTCTGCTCGGACACGTTGTCTATGATAAAGGGGATAAACTGTGGTCCTATTCTGAAATCAAACTAAGAATATCTCATATATGGGGCTTCGGGAATTGGAGACTCATCCCAATAGGGAAAGGATACATCCACAGTGTCCTGGGAAGAAAAGAAGCGTTCGACTCTGCCCGGAGATTTCGAAATCTTCAACTGAAATCGGTTGTCCTACGGATTGCAGATTGGTATATTAATATCAATCCCTTCTCTCAAAGACTCACCTCGGCTCAAATATGTATTAGATTAAATGGTCTAAACTGGGTATATTGGCACCCAAAAATTCTGAATGAGATTGCTTCATGCATCGAAATTACTCTAAAAATAGATCAACGCACTGTATGTGGTGAATTGGGCCTATATTCAAGGATACAAGTCGAGAACAGCATGGAATCTAAGCTCCCAGATGTCAAAAACATCAATGTCAATGATCAGAAGATGGAGGTCAAAGATGAATATGAATACAAGCCACCATTCTGTGAGGTATGTAAAATCGTTGGCCACTCTTTTAGTAACTGTAGGATTATGAAAAAGCAAGTGAATCCAACCTATGATTCAAATGCATAGACAGAAGTGAATAAGGGAAAGAAAGTAAGGGGAAGAGGAATGGGAAAAGGGGAAGCTTTCAAAAAGATTGATGGACATAAATGGAATAAGAAACAAGCCCCTCCTACTATTCCTAGTACCTCCTGGGGTGTATTGGTGGAGGAGGAAAAAGCTATGGAAGAGGAAAACATGGCTGCAGAAATTGCCCAAGATATTCTCAATATTATAAATTCAATTCCAATTTCGGGACCATTGAATACCCTAGTGTCTAGCAACTCTTCTACATGCTTTGATAAAACTAAAAATTCTG
Organism: Viscum album; assembly: GCA_963277665.1. Lineage (NCBI taxonomy): Eukaryota > Viridiplantae > Streptophyta > Magnoliopsida > Santalales > Viscaceae > Viscum > Viscum album. The sequence continues at coordinate 2,003,437,576 of OY728140.1, read as the reverse complement.
CATGTTTTTTGCAATCTGCTACTGGATTACACTGCTCCTCTGAGGTGAAAAACTACTCCGAACTCGGACCTAGTTTCCCAACAATATCTAGCCGAACTGACTCTAGTTATAGGGATACATAAGAGGTCATAGACATAAAGGGAACCAGCACATAACATAGTGTTGACACTGCAAGTGCTGAGATTCATGTACACAAAGAACAGAACCTCGCTGATAAAGGTGACAGTCTCATGCCTAAGCAGAACACTGATTCTACTACTGCTGATTTCTCAACGAGTACTTGCCCTGCCTCACCTGGAAAGGAACCTGAAAACATCACAGAAGATTTTAACAGCATTGAAAATGATGGATCTTCGAAGGAGGTTGATCTGTCTACTACAGCGTCAAAAAGCACCAGTTTCTGCTCATGCTGATCACTTAGAAAAACCTAAAAAAGAATGCACAGAAACCAGAAAATCATACAGAAATGTAAAAACAGGTGGGAAGAAAAAAGGGGACTCTCCCCCCAAACGCAAGTACAAATGAATATATATTTTTTGGAACTGTCAAGGTGGGGAAAACCATGATACTGCCACCTCGTTGCACATGTTTATTCATATTGATAAACCCAAGTTCATGGGCATTGCTGAACCAAAAATCTGCTACGCTCCAGAAGCTGCTAGTCTGGAAAACAAAGGTTACACTCTAACTGGCAGCAACAGTACTTGTGGGATTACTGACACCTTATTGGTCTTCGCTCACAGCACTATATCTGGTGCTTCGTTCTTCAACATTGATCAACAAATGATCACCAGCAAATCTATCATCGATAATGCTCAATTCTTCTGCTCTGCTGTTTATGCTAAGAACAACTATCAGGGTAGAAGAATACTTTTGAAAAACATTGTGCTCAATAGCCATGGAATACATGATCCTTGGATTATCCTTGGTAACTTTAATGACATATTGTGCCCCATTGAAAGAATGAGAGCAGTTCCTCCCACCCTTTCCTCAAAGGAATTCAAATCCTACCTTGAGAACAGTAATCTGACTAAGATCAACATGGTGGGAGCTAAGTATACTTGGTATCGAAGGCACAACATTGAAATTGTTTCTAGTAAACATGACCGTGCTTTTTCCCATGACAAAGCTCTTGAGATGTTTGATGCTATTCTAAGTATTACCTTGCCAGAGATAAAATCTGACCATCATCCTATTCTGACCAGCATTACCAACAGGGAGTGCAAACTAAGGTTGCCTTTCAGATTCAACAACGCCTGGCCCTCTCACCCCGATCTTAGCAAGCTGATTGAAAATTTATGGGCTTCAAACAGTTATGACAGCGATGTTTACTCTTGCATCATGAGGTTAAAGCACTTAAAAGTATAATCTTAAGAGCTGGTGCAAAAACAGTTATCAAATTATGGAGCATGAAATCACTTCTATGGAGGCACAACTCAAACAGATTCAATGTGATACCACACACTCTGATTTTGAAAGAAACATGCAGCAAGAAATTGTCCTCTCCTCCAAGCTAAAGTCACTCCTCTCCATGAAAGACAAGCTTCAAAAAGAGATGTTTATGGTTAAATGGTTAATGGATAGAGATAGAAAATCCAAATTCTACAATGCTCTTCAACAAACTAGAAAAGCCTGTAGACCTCTTACGTTATTGAGAGATGGTGATAGAGTGCATGAAAATGAGGATTCCCTTGCAGAACATGTTGTTTCCTATTTTGAGCAACTTTTCAATGGTCCTGATATCAATAAGGACCTCCAAGATGGAATCATTTGGAACATTGTCAGTGATGAAGATAATAACAAGATCACTTGTAGTCCGAATGATCTTGAAATTCGTGAGCCGGTTTTCAACCTTAAACCAGATAGTGCTTCGGGTTCGTATGGCTTCACCAACACCTTCTTTCAATTCTACTAGGAGGTTATACAATCTGATGTTTGTAGTGTTTTTAATTCTTTATTCTCTACGGAGTGCTACCACATGACATCAATGCTCAATTCCTTGCACCGATTCCCAAAAGCTGAAAATGCTTCATAAATACATCAATTTAGACCCATCACACTCATCAACACTTATCACAAAATCATCACCAAGCTTCTTGCCAATCGTCTCACTATAATTGCTGGGAAAATCATTACTTGGAACCTATTTGGATTTGTAAAAGTAAGATCCATACAATAGTGTATTGGTACGACCTATGAATGTGTCAACATTCTTAACAAATCTAGTATAGGCAGCCGTATTGCTCTCAAGTTGTACATCAGGAAGGCTTTTGACACCCTTGATTGGAGCTTCATTTTCAAAGTTCATCGAACTTTTGGCTTCAGTGACAAGTTTGTTGATTGGGTTAAAATTATATTAAAGTCTTCTCATATCTTTGTGCTTATCAATGGCTCCCCAAAAGGATATTTTACTTGCTCTAAAGGTGTCAGACAAGGCGATCCTCTCTCCGCCATTCTTTTCTCCATAGCGGAGGACTATATAAGTAGACTTCTCACCTGCATGGTGGATTAGGGCAAGCTCCATTCTATCCATGCCTCTAGGAATGTAGTTGCCCCCACTCACCTCTTGTATGCTGATGTCATCATTCTCTTTTTGCAAGGTACCAAAAGGAATATTCCAAACTTTATATCATCCCTCTCATAACATGAGGAGGTCTCAAGACAAACTATCAACAGGAGTAAATCATCGATATACTTTGGTAAAAATTTTCCCAGTGGGAGAACATCACAAATCCTAATGGACCTTGGGATTAAGGAAGGATCGTTGCCAATTAATTATCTGGGTGTCCCCCTCTTTTGGGGATGACCTAAGAACAGTTACTTCATCAAAATTTTGGATCAAATAAAAAAGCAGCTATCTACATGGAAAGGGAAGTCCCTCGCTATGGCAGGAAGAATCTGCTTGGTCAATGGCCTGTCTCACTAACAAATCTTCTTAACATATGTATCATGAACATCGTTTGGAGTGGAAACATTTTGGAAAAGAAATTAGTCACGGTTTCTTTGAGTAAATGCTGCAAACCTCTTGAAAAGGGGGGCTTGGGAATAAAAAATATCAAGCTCTTTAATGAGGATCTCCTTACCAAGTTCACTTGGAATCTTATCAGAAGCGACTCGATGACCCTCAGCTTTCTCAGAAACAGATTCATTGAAAAATTGAAGATGGGTCTCAAATCACATATAAGATCCTCTATTTGGCCTGCCATCAAATCCACTTATAATAATATTATGTCTCACGCAAGATGGATTCCCTGCAGGGAATACAAATTGAACTTCTGTTTGACAACTGGATAGGTTCCCCTCTCATATCCACTGTGGATCCACAATATGCTCCTATTGAAAGGGATGTCTCAATTCAAGACTTCTTGACCCTCTCCAATACAGAGATGTACAAGAATCATAGTGAACTCCTTAGAAACTATGTCTTCTCACCAGATAAAGACACTCTTATCTGGGAACGTACTCGGAATGAAACTCTTGACTCCAAATCTTACTACCACTCTAACTTTTTGAATTATAGTGATTTTTCATGGATTAAAAATTGTGACATGTCTTGGATCAGACCCTCTAGGAAGACCTTGATTTGGCATCTTACTCATCACAAATTACCTACTGATGACTGCTTATAATCTCGTGGCATTGTTCTATGTTCCAGATGCAGGTTTTGCAATCAACATAGGGAGGAAATTTCCCACATGTTCTTATCATGTTCAACTGATTCTGCTCTCTGGAATGCAATACAATACATTTTTAAAATTTATATCCCAGAAAGCCATGATATTGCATCTTTTCTGCAATACTGCGCCACAGCTCAAGCCTCTCTGCAACTCAAACACTCCTTTTTGGCCACCGTTGCAAAGATTTCTCACATCCTTTGGACTGGACGGAATGAAATCATGCATAAAAAATCATGATTCTATCTACAGGTGGCCTTGGTCTGACTCTTTACAACTGCCAAGGAAGCTAATTCGTTACAAATAGGTCACTGCTACAACACTATTCATGATTTCACTGTTCTAAAGAGAATTGGTGTGCAGGGAAAATATATGAAGCAGCAGGGTCTCTTTGATGTTTTTCTGACAGGATCCAATACAAGGCTAGATCAATGTCATTGTTGATAGAGCATCAAAAGGGAACGCTGGTCCTGCAGGCTGTGGTGCTGTTTTTAGGGATCACAATGGAAAAGTCCTTGGGTTTTTTTGGTAAGTGTGGAATTTCTTCCGCCCTTTAAGCTAAAATTCTTAGTGTTATTCATTCACCTCACTTCACGCACCAAAAAGGTATGAGAAACATCTGTCTCGAAAGTGACTCCACCACCATGGTGCAAGCAATTATAAATCGTGTAATTCACATTTTTTAGGAACTCACCACGAGATGGATGGACTGCCTCAGGTTCCTATTAATTTGCAACTTCATCATCACACAAGTATATCGAGAAGCCAATGCGGTGGCAGACAAGCTTGCTAAGAAAGGGGTCAACACAGAGCTCACATGGGTTGACGGTATTACACCTGATCTGATTCCCCTTCTGGAAAAGACTGTAATAAAATCCCATATTTCCGTCTTCTGTAACTCTTCTTTATTTATTTATAATAAATCATATTGCCCCATTGCCCAAGATACAATTTTTAAAAAATAGAAGATAATTATATGACAAATATAATATTATTTCTTTAAATTCCATTATATATACCATCCCTGTGATATAATAATTAAAATGAATCACATTGGTTCATGAGGAATTTTTCCACCGTACACATGATTGATGTTATCATTTCATTGATAGATGGTAATGTATGAAAACATGAATCATTATTTCCTTCAACACAAGGAGTATGTGAAAAATGAATCACATCACTTCGTGAGGCGGTAGTCTCATGTACACACAAGCGATGCTATCAAATTATCTGTGGAATATAAATTAAGAAGGTATAAGTGATATTATAATTAATAATTTATACTTATATCATATATATATCATATACAATCAGAATATACATCATTATATCTAGAAGTGAGATGCAATGATGGAGAACAAATTATGTCGGTCTGCGAGGTGGTACACCGTTGTACAAAGAATCAACTATTTTATTTACTATTTGAGGCGGGGGAGATGATCAAAAAAGATTCTAAGATTAGGGGAGGGAATTTAAAATGTTATTTAAGAATGTTTTTGTAGAATCATTGGGTTTTGGATGTTTGAAGAAGAGATGAGATGAGGTGGCCTTATATAAGCGGGGAAGAGGAAAAATCTGGATTTTTTAATGGAATTAATTATAACTTGGTTTTTCTAATCCCACAAGGATAAAAAATTAACCATTAGAAAAAATAAGAATATATATAGTAAAAATATTACCAATATATATATATTAGACATGTGTTGGGTCATTTTAGCCATTAACTTTTTACATTAACCCCCGATAAAGTAATCTTCACCTTATCCACTGTAGATTTTTTTACTTCTTTTATGAATCATTGCGGAAAAAAATTATTTGAACATATTTTATCATATATATTATTTTTAATCAATATATAGTGTCCATTTTTTGAATCTAAATTTAAAAATAGTAAGAATTTCAATAAATAATAAATGATTTAAATCTGTTGAAAAAATGGTTTTCAGGAAATACATTTTCATAAGAATAAGAAAAACTTATAATATCTATGTGAAAAGTAATTTTTATTAAATAAATTTAATTTAATACAAATAGATGTATAATATATACATTTCATTTAATAATTATTCATTATTGATTATTTTAATTAATTGAAATGGAGAATCATTATGAACATTAGATGAATTTTCATAAAAATTCTTGTTTATGCCAAACAATAAAATTATAAAAAAATACAATATAAATATTAAATCAGTGTAATAAATTTTATTTAATATAAAAAATAAAACTTTTTTTAATTTTAAATAAAATTTTAAATTTTAAATTTTATAATTTATTAAAAAGGATTGAAAATTTTAAAAAATATCTGTTTTAATTAGAATTAAATGAAAAAAAATAATATTCTCAAAAATCCCAAAAAGAATACTCTTAGATAATATTGATGTACTAATTTAAATAATAATATTAATTTTACAAAATAACATTTATAAAATTTACAAAAAATTATTATCATATTTTATACAAAAATAATAAACATCATCTTTGAAATAAATGTTTTTATTAAAAAATGAATACTCATTTCATATGAATTTATTAATTTATTTATATTGGTTATTAACTCTTTATACATTTCACAAATTAGTTAATAATATTCATACTTTCAAATTTACTAGCTTTGATATAATGATATTACTTAAAAATTCATGGATCATTTGGGTTAGGCGATGTGTTTCACACGCTATTGAAAATAATATTATTCTTTCAAAATCTAGCGGTGTTAGAATAACTCATTAATTTGAGAAAAATATAAATTCTCACAAATAGAAATAAAATTCTATGATTTTTTATAAAATTCAACTACAACACATATACATTTTCCCCTATATATGTTTTGGGAATTCTGATGAAGAAATCCATTATGATGTTTTCCCATTTCCATTCTAGTATGGGTAATGTTTGTAACATCCCTTTAGACTTATATCTCAAAGATGTGACAGGTTGACATACCAAAAATCAGGATACATACTATATAATATCTCACTATAAATTTTCCAACTAGAAATAATCCTAATTATCTCTATACATATTCATACTTCTATATGAATTTATTATTTTGAACTGTGAGCTTCAAAAAAAATCTCATTCATCATGTATAGTGTTGATGGAACACAAAAACAGTTTTTTGGGACCTTATAACTCTATCATAATAATGATTGAATCTGTAATATTCATAAAATTCTACTGTAATTCAACATCTTCTTTTTTCACATTCCTATTGCTCTTGTAGATGGATGATTGAACATTCATATGAGAATGATATGATCATTCCCATTTGATAATATTCTCAAGATCCATATTCTACAGGACAAAAAATATTGGATATCTTTCAATTCAAACCATTGAAAACCCATCATGGTCTTTCCAAACCTTAGCATCATCAACCTAGTTCACCTTCTTAGTATGGTAATGTATTGATAAATCATTATCTTTTATGAACTAAAACCATATTACCCATAGTATATTTAAATATATATACATCATGATTTTTTGTTAAATATATATTCCATACCTTTGACCATACAGAGAATGTCTCTAAATATATAATGAAATCACCACTTATAAACTACAAATCATTGTTTGGATAAATTATCTCTTTAACATTTAATCATCATGAGTCTTAAGCTATACCCATATAATTATGCATTTCTATACATCCTATTCTATTCATTGATGCATTATTATAGACCACATACCCTTATCCAATTCAGGGATATATAAGTAGAGTATAAGTAACCAACCTTCTCATCAGTTCAATAAGATTATATTCACATTCATTTATCCACAATAACACATACCTTTCTGTGTCAACTAGGTAATTCGACTATATAATAAAGATATATATCTCACAATGTGAATATAGATTCTTTCAAAGCCAAGAAGACTAAAGATCTTGAATAATGTCTTTAGTCTAGTAAATTTCTCAATAACATCCATATTTGAAGGATATACTAGTATATCCTCACATGAGATTAAATGAACCATGAATACATCTTTTTGATTCAATGATTCACAATTTCTAAGTTTACCATACAGTTTCTCCTTCCTCAGGGTCTTGGTCACAATTCCAAAACATTCTTCATTCCCTTCATTTATCTTTTAATATATAATAATATAGTCTATAATGACTAAAATAAAATGATCAGTCCATTCTCAAAAGAAAATTTTAATTATATATGTTATGATAAAACAATCATTGCAAATTCCATATGGAATTAAAATAAATTAACAATGATCATACCACCAACAGAGGCCTATCATGGGTATATACTCCTTTAGCCTTATCTAATGTTATTTCGATCGAAGAAATAATTTTTAATAATATAAATCTCCTTGTATATAATAAAATAGGTCATCGATGTAGTGTTGTGGATACTTCTTGTTGATAATGATTTGGTTATGATGATAATCAAAGAAAAAACACATTGACCCTTAAATCATTTTAATAGAAACAACATGTGCACCCCATGGTGAATCATTAGGTTGAATGAATCCCTCATCTATATTTTCATGGAGTTTCCTCTTAAATTCAAGAAACTAAATTGACGTCATTATATATAGAGCCCTTAAAATAGGTGTAGCATTAGGTATTAGTTATATTGAAAACATAACATCATTATCCAAGGGATGGCCGAGAACTTATTTAATAAATCCATAGGCATATTACAAAACAATACTAAAATTTCCAATATTGATCTTTTCCCCAGTAATTTTAGTTAAATATCTCACATAAATATGTAATGAAATCCACATGATGTTAGTAATTTTAATTTTATGTTCATTTTCTTCATCACACTAGTAGATGATTATAAATTGATTTTGAATTCCAAATATACCTTCCCTTCCCCAAAAATTGATTTGGGATATATACAAAAAGATCCAATACATACCAAATATGAAATCAAATTCAACTAGGAGAAGAATTATTGGATTCAAAAGAATTTTCTTCCAAATAATATCTATCAGGGTGGAGGTATAGACTTGGGATGCATTCATCAAACCATTATGATTTTCCACTACCAACACAACATCTAATTGTTGATGTGGTGATGCTATATCCTTAGAAAATTATTGTGATATATAATAATAGGTTAAAATATATTCAAATAAATCATTTCAAAATCTAGATTGGATTATAATATTACCTTTCACCTCAACTATACGAACTTCGACATTAGCTATAATAATTTTATAATCCATGACTTCTACTCATAACTTATTTTCTGGTAAGTTCCCATTTTATTTTGGACCTCATTTGGAATATTTCCACGTCAACTTATAGTTAAACCAATTTAATTTTATAGATTCACCATTACACTTTTATTCATGAGATTATGACCTTTTCACCAAACATGAATCAAATTCCATTTATTTATAATCATGTACCATGGTTTTTCATTCCACAAGCTTAACATTTTTGAAAATCCTTCATTTGTTTCTTCCCCTTATTAATTTTTTTCTCTAATATTCACATATTCTCTTCAATTCCTTATAATATATAAGACTTGGGGAATTTTATCTATTTCTTGACATGACATAACACAATGTCCTAATTTTGTGAGATTGTTTTTAGACTACTTCACTTCAAAATATGTCTTAATTCCATCTTGGAAATAACCAATATTACTATTTTTATTACATATATAGTGTACAACATTTCATACAATATTTATAATTTCCTATTCACATATATAATCATGTTCCTCTACATTTTTTAATAACTCGGGAATTGTATCTATGAATATTCTCATAATTCGTGAGTAAAATATTTTCCCTAGAAAAGTACCTTAAATTCCATCCATTTCTTTCCCTCTAATTCATCATTATCCTTAGGGTTTTGAATCAATGACCACCATTTATCTACATCCCTAGAGATATGATAAAATTCAATGGAAACCTTACACCTTTAATTACATCCTAAAACATTAATTATATTTTCTATGGATGGTATCCAATACTCAGTTGTAAAATAATTTTTAGTACCATTTTATGATTGAGTTTTCTAGCACAATAAGTGATGTATATTTGTTACACTGTATTGTGTATTAGTAGGCTGCTCCATTTGGGAAAGTTTATTGGTTATAACTTGTGTTATATTCCCTAATAAAGTCCGTATTTTTTCAAATAAAGTTGTATCTCTAGATTTATCATCATTATCCTTCCCATTTATGAAATCCCAATATAGGTTTTGTATATTGATACAATTTCCATTCCTTTTAATCAATATTATATCTGAATAATGGAATACACTATTTTGGATTATAAAATTATGAATCATAAATTATAATTTTGAGTCCTATTAAAATATTAACATAAAAAAATTATGCATAACTAATCTATGAATCAAAAAAATGGTTTCATTTAGAATATTCTCAACTCATAAAAATTTATTATAATCATTCATAATTGTTTGTAGAAAAATTGAACTCACCCAAGAATATACCCCATCATGGTCAATCGAGGTCCATAGTAATTTACAACATTTCCACTTGTTTTATCATGGAATAGATTTATTTATTTGAAATCCATATAATATCTACCATACCTAAAACATAAGTTTTAATCCTATACATTGATCTATACTAGAATTCTATCACAAGGTTATCTTCCATAATATATGCTTTCATATATCTTGTTTACAAGGATTTTAGTAAACTTCATCAAAACCATGTGTAAATATCATATCCCTAGTATTTGAGGTTCATTGATTAATTTATAATTTTTTTAATAGTTACACTTTATTACATCCCAAAGGACAACATTTTAGTAGTCTTGGTAAACTAGATACATGGTTGAATACCTATATAAATGGAAACACAAATACAAAATATTATTTAAATTTGTTAAAAATTTATTACACTATGATATCAATTAATTTTATTCAGAATAAATTAAATGGATTAATGGTAAATTGAAATATTAAAAATGGGTGGTCCGAAATTCTCTATATGGTTATGCATACGACAAAAGCTAAAATGGAATGACATTTTTTGAAGAAATAAATGACGATAAAATATTGTCTTATAAATAATTAAAGAACTTTATATTTATCCATGGATATCACAACTATTCAAATAATAATATTGAAATCAATAACATATTTTATAATGATGTAATGTATAATTTCAAACATATTAAACTTATTATCAAGGCCTTGGCCAGGACCTATAGATAAATTTGTTAGGCCTCTTCACAAAACCCAAACAGTTTTGACTCATGATACATGTCAATGAATAGAGGTGATATATAATTTTAGGGCCCACCAATAACATAATATGTTTGATTTAATCATTGAATTAATAAATAATACAACATAATCAACATTCCTGAAAAATCAATAATTGTTCACATTGGAAGAACTATTATCTGTAATATCAATACAATTACTACTCAAATTGATCAAAACCCATAATTATAAATATGGCGTAAATTATAATTGTATCGTATCCATATTAAAGAATAATATTAACTAATTTATGTAGAAATATGTGAAAATATGTTAATGTGATTAGTAAAAAACATATTTCTGAAAATATCATTTTCATTTTAAAATCACATACTTAAAATTAAGAAATTTCCAAATATTATGGAATATGTTTTATTTAAAAAAACCATGCCTATGTGAAAAAGAGTCACTAAAACATTTATTATTCATGAATATGGTAAATATCGTATATGATGTATAAGTAATTTTTTTCATTTCACACTTCCGTAAAAAAAGTAAAAAGTACCTCATTCAAAAAATAATAAGAAGAATCCTTTTAATCCAATTTTTTAAATGTAAATTTTTTGATAAAAGTTTACTAAAATATCATATGATATTATAAAAATAATTATAGAATTTTTTTTTTAGAAATATGGATATAGATGAAATGTGATTTTCAACCGAAGAGTGAAATAAAGTCTGTTTTCCATAAAAATGATATTTTTTTTCTCTTTAGTACATAAAAATAAGAAAATGAAAGGAAAAAATATATTCTATGTAATTAACTACTAGAAAATAAAATATTTCTTGATCATTATATATGGAATAAATAATTAAATCATTTGTTATTTAAACATAAACATTCTCAAATAATAATGAGATTGTGAAATAAACCCTTGCCTCAGGTCTGACATTAATCATATGTGTTCAAAAATCATATAAAATATATATCGATTTAATATACATATATTATAGAAGTATAATAAAATATATCATAACATATATGATATAATTATAGTATTTTATCTTCCTTTTATTATTAATTATTTTGTTAAAATCATTGTTCCATGTGATAGTTGATTTTTTTGTATATTTGGGTTCAATAGTTTTGGTCCCTAAAAAATGATCATGGTTCTATATAATAATTAAATTATCATCATATATATTAAATAAATATGTTTTTATTTTTATCCATAAATTATAGATATAGTAAAATGAATTACACCGTTCATAGAGATGGTATGATGTAAATACACATGAACATTGTTTTCATATTTTGATAGTTGAAAAAAATGAAGGTAATTTTTAATTCACATTTCAAAAATAATTATTATATTATATATCTCATATATATTAATTAAATCCTTAATTATTACCATTCATGTATATATTAAATGAAAAATGAATCACATCACTTCATAGAGGTGATAGTCCATACGTACACACATGTGACATTATTATATGGAATGGATTAGAATGTAAGAAGGTTGATATGAAACATTAATTAAAAAAAATTATTATTCCAAAAATATAAAATTTTATTTTTGAACCCATCATTAATCACATCCATAAAATATAGTGATGGAAAAGTAATTATATTTATAAGGGGAGATGGCAGGACATACGCATGCACGAGGGACACTTTCACTTCCCATTAGATGGAAAAGATTTTGGATAATGGTTGTTTCATAATAATTATTATATTTTTTCATATCGATGCTACATATGTTATTATTTCATGATCAATTACATTGATTTAGAGGGTAAGAAATAAGAAATAAAAGATGAAAATGATCGGTTAAGGCGAATACCACTTCTTTGAGAGAACTAATTTAGATATACTTTTAAGGATTATAAGGTTGGGTTTCTGGGAAGATAAGAACATGTAAACATAGATGATGATATTTGGAAAAAAATGGAAAGGTATTTTTAGATATATTATTTTCAAAGTGGTGTAATGAAGAGATGGAAGGGGTATCATTTTATAAGGGAGGGAAAGTAAAAAAACATGGAATTACAAAAAATAATAAAATTTTATTATGTAAATTTCAATAAAACTTCTTCAACATGAAGATATATTTGAATGAAAATAGTTTATGATTGAAATATAATCAAAGTTTAAAATTTATATTGTTTTGGGTGTCATTTTAATCATTATCATTTAGTTTAAAGACTTGGTTAACCAATTTTATTCTTAACCTTGTAAATGAATTTGTAATATTAAAGGGATATAATTTTATATATATGGTGATAGTAAAATCGAAAAAAATTAATATATGAAATCAACAGCCATTCATCACCCTTTTTATAGTCTTTTAATATTATTATAATTTTTAATTATATAATAAAATATTATTTTCATAAAATACTCTTAATGTCATTTTGAAATGATTTATTTAATTTGACTTTAAATATATCAAGTCAAATATATTATTCGAATATAAACCCTTCACACATATATAATATTTTATTTTTATCAAATAAAATCACGAGACCCAATAATTCATCAAATATAAATGACATTAATTTTTTTTAAATATAATTTATTATATTATTTCTAATTATTGAATAAATACAATATTTTTGGTGCATAATAATTTAATATAATAATTCAATACCTATTTTTAAATAAATACCACAATGATAAAAAAATTTATCCTTTAGTGAAACATTTAGTACCAAACTTATCCTACTTTTATACTTATAATAAAATTTTAGAGTTATAAAATTCAATAGAGTGAAATTTTCTATTATCATTACATAAATTAATAAACAGGTGATGATCAATGAAAAATGGAATAAGAAGCACAAATATTCTTGAATTAGTAAACAATGCCTAAATCAACTCATCCAAAGTGATAAAGCAACTTATTAGGGAAATTTAAAGCCTTCTCCAAAGGTTTTATCTCTTTTTGAAATACTTAGGTGAAAACTATTTTCCATAGTTATTATTCATGTTTACAAACAAAAATGTAGAGTATTTACCAAAATTTATCATGAAATTTACAATTATATAATATATATTTCCTTATTAAATTCCTATAAGTGTTAGAAATTAATTTTAAAATAAGATCACAACACATTATGAAAACCTCTATTTAGAAATATATTTTTTAGAGAATTGAAATATATTTATAGATTTACTATGCCTCTAAAAAAATTTAGATTAATGATAAAACATTTAATTTAATACATTATATATAAATTTAATTAAGGTAATTCACCAATAGTGACCAATTTAATGTATTAAATTAAAAACACATTACACTGAAAATAATCATGAGTTTAAAAATAAATTTCTTTTAACTTATTTTTTTTACATATAACCAGTTGATAACTAATGAATTAATTGTATACATTTAATTTTTTATATATATATTAGTTATTCCTATACATACCCTCTAATTTTAATGGATATGTTAAGAAAAACATTTTTAATATCGTATTTTGGTTCGTTTCAACTAAATGCTGAGTGTAATGAAAGCTATCAAAGAAATATAATTTATTTAAAAAGAAGTATATCATTAAATATTAGGGTGTATATTTTGAAAATTTCATCTATGAAACATCATTTATAATATCAAGTTAATAAAAACCTAGGGTTTTCTATAATAAAATGTAATGATTGAATATAACTGGATTATCGAGGATATACATGAAGGAATTTATGAAACACCATTTATCGTCCATACCATGTATGGATGTTATTAAAAATTATAATACAGTTTTGAATAGTATATGACACCAAATGTATATTCTTAAAATGTTTTAAATAAATGAGTTTCCATAATAAGAGGATGAATTTATTGATATTTTAAATTATATTAATGAGATGAGGTAAGTAGTTATTACAACAAGGATTTAAATGTAAATGATTTTAGTATGGTGAAATGAATCTAAATAAAAAATTTATATATTTATCTTATTTTTCTTATTTGAAAAGGGACATTGTTCAATTAAAAGGTATTTTTGTAAAAATGTATGGGATGAATATTTATATACACATTCTTTATTATTCATCAAGTTCCATTAAATTTCTAACAAAAATATATGGATTAATGTGTTTTATACAGGAATAAGTGTTTATTTAATTTTTTAAAAATATATGTGAAGGTGTTCCCCCCACCCGATAATGTTTTATTTTAATGAAGTCATCTTTTTAGATGAAAATGTTCCAGACACATATAATACTATATATGGTATGAAAATATTATTTTATTTTTAAAGTATTATCATCAAAAAGAAACTAAATATTATATATTAAAGATAATGTGGTTTTATATTTTATCCATATATTCTAATAAAAATATTATAACAACACTGCTCTTTATTTCACATTAGTACATGATTTTATTATATAATGATATACTTAATACAACCCAAAATATCATGAAGTATAGTTCATTTGGGAACTTGGTACATTATATAAAAATTTAGATCAATATAAACATCATCTTTATTGAAAAATTTATTAAAATGATTGCACTAAAAAATACATGAGATTACCTAGAGACATACATAAGATGGGAGAGATCTATATTTCCCAATACGGTAATAATCATGGAATAATGTGAATATAATATTAAATTTTAGAAAATATGCATATCAACGGGGCATAAAACGAGTAGGATTAATAAAAATGAACAATGAGATGTGATATAGTATGATAATCATAAAGACGACATGGGAAATATGGCAATAACATAAAACACCCCATCACAAACATATGTCAAGTAAAAATTTCAAGATATAATGATTTAAAAAGTCCCATACAAGAATCAACTTCACTCTTTAAATAAACATTACATATCATGACACTAAACATTACCCAATGCATCAGAGGCCAATATAATTCCTGACATACCCTTCACTTTCATTTCATTATCATTCTTAAGTGTGACATGTAGATCATATAACATAGATTCATTCATAATCATATATTATTATACAATTAAGGAGATTGTATTAAATACTTGTAAATCCCATGTCAATATTTATGAGTGTATAACGGTGAAACCCGTGATAAGAAATGGTTATGGTGTTCAGTACTCAATTGTTTTGGAATTTAAAACTGTGGTGAAATTTTAGTAGCAAAACAATGTCACTTAAAAATGATAAAATGGGTTGATGGGAGAGAAAGCATTATCTAATAATATGGACATAAAATTGTAATTAATTTGAAAATTTAAATATATATCCCATCATTATGAATTTGAAATAGTAGGCATAAGAAAATAAGGAAACATTAATAAAGAGGAGAATGAGAGGATCCCTTACTTTGAGAGTGTGACTACAAATGCATGGGAGGAACTTCTTGAGAGCTTAGGGAACCTTGAGATGAATATTTAGATGGGAGTGTAGAGTTATTACATGATCCATGTATTTTTAGGGAAGGGAAACAAGATCTTTGGTTGGATTATATAGGAAATGAGAGGAGAATTCATTTTTATTAATCAATATTATATTTTTAACTCTATAATAAAATAACAAAAACCAGAATCCTTAATAGAAATTTTAATCATGGTTTCTGAAAAAATGGGAATTATTTTCATTATTCTATATGGTCAATTTCCGATCATAATAAAATTATACTCATTCCTATGTGTACGTGAGACATACCCATAAATAATTTTTTCTAAAACATTAAAATATATCAATGGTTTTAGATGATTCACATAGGCTTTATAAATTTAATAAAATAAATATAATATAACATTACATAAAAGGTAAAAGATATATTTTTTCGTGGATACACATTTTTTTATTTATAAATTTTTTTGGTCATTATGATGTCATAATACACAGCGTATATTTACATAGTATTTAATTTTTACATGAAAATCTGACTTTCTCATAATATTATGAAAAATTCACTATTGCATAAATTTTATGTTTTTATTCAAAAAATAATAATAATTTTTTCTAGATAATTTTCAAAACAATTTTATTTTCATTTTTTTAATAAGAATCAACATTAATTATAGAATGATGGTTTTTTATAATAACAATTTTTAAACCGTTATACATATTATATTTTGCTACGTAAAAATTATATTACCATTTATTTATGATAATTTTTTTTAATAAATATATTTTATTAAAATAATATTTTTTTATAAAAATTCATTAATTCATCAAAATAAATTACAAAATTGAATTTTAATATTAACAAAAAATTCTATTTTTGTTTTATTGAATCAAAATAAAAATCATTTATAAAGTTACAATAGTAATATGAAAATATATTATTTATTCTATGAAAAATAATTTACATACTCATATTTCTAGGGTATTGATACATGTCACATTAATTCACCAAAAAACACCCTATGAATAAGCTACACGATGGTTAGAATTTCATGGGGGGTTCGACATACATAGTTTTCACCAGGATCTCGGCGAGCATGATCTTCTACCATAAAGGGTTTCTCACAGTCTTAGGTTGTTGTATCTCAAATTAGGTTTAGTAAAGGAAAAATACAAAATATATTATTTCCCTCATAAGATCCAATAAATTGGATTTATAGGGTACGATTCCCCTTGTTGTGGAGATCACATCCTTTTCCTATGTCTGCTACATTTATTAAAATCCAATATTTATTATAACCATATGATGACCATTCAAAGACTATATTATCATCAGTAATGACACATAATTTTATTTTAAATACAATAGGATATAATAAAAACAAATGAGTTCATGTGTTTTCTATAACAACATTACATAATAAAACATATAATTAAAACACATGGGGAATTTTTTTTATAACAATTCATGTTGTTACAATTCATCCCCCATATAAAATTTCTACCTCAAAATTTTCATTTCCCTCAATAAAACAAATTATAATATTTATGTTGCATAACTTCATATGGTTCCCATATCGCTTCTTCAAACATTTGATCTCTCTATAACACGTTGACCTGGTGCATTGTATTATTTCGTATAACATTTTCTCCATGATCTACAATCTTTAACAACTTATCTTCATTGGATAGTTAATTCATCAATGGAACCACCTATTTATTATGTACAATTGAGGGGTCTGGTATATATACTCATAAGGGGGACACATGGAAAACATCATGCTCTTGATATAGTTTATGTGGTAGTTCTATTCGATTGGCCCTCACTTTAATGCGATCATGGATATCTATGGGGATTATTTATCTTTGAATAAGATTTACCTTATTTTCAAATCTAATGAATTTTTTCCATGGAGATATACATAGTAAAAAAATGTATCCATCATTAAACTATAGGTATCGTGAAGGATTGTATATATATCTATTTTTTTGACTATGATAAGACTTGATGTTATGTGGAATGGTCTTGACCTTTTCTATTATTTCTACGCCCATTTCAGGACCTATCAGTTTTCATTCCCCAACATCATCATATCATAAAGGTGTTCTGCACCTATTTACATAAAGGGCTTCAATATGAGAAACATGGATGATAGGTTTGAAACTATAATTGTCTGAGAACTCGACTAGAGGAATACATTGATACCATCCCCCTTTTATGTCCAAAAAAATTATATCAACATTTTTTCTAGTGTTTTAATAGTCCACTAAAATTCACTATCAGTTTGACAATGATAGGACATACTAAAGTTCATATTAATAATTAAAGCATGTTGGGGAATTTTCCATAACATGTAGTTGAATATTGGATCTTAATTGGATACAATAGATATTGGTACTATTTTCATCCCCACAAATTATATTATGTATATATGTGAAATATATTTAATGAGAAGTACACTTGAATCTTAATGAAGTGTGCAGTATTTGTGCGATAATCCAACAAAACCCAAATAAAAGTGTTTTCAATTGTTGTATTTGGAAGTCTGGTTAGAAATTACATTATGATGTTTTCCTATTTATGTATAGGAATGGGTAATAGTTAAATCATCCCCTTATATTTTTACCTATCCTCCTTCACTTACTGACATTAAAGAAGTCTCGATATATATTTGAATGATTTGTCATGACACATCAAATTAATTGTGTTTCTAAAGTTGATTTGTGGTCTATGGAAGACCCCAAGTCAACTCTCAAGGATCATTAGATGTTTAAAGTGTCTATTTTTAATAAATATTAATTAAAGAGGGGATAGTTTTGGAAACAGTTATAAAAACAAAATGACTTAACTAAAGAGTTTAATAGTTGATAAATAAAGGTTTATTTTATAATTATAAGAGAAGGAAGTCATTTAATGTTCAATAAATATCTTGGATAGTTCATTGTTTTGAAAATTTTATATGGTTTATCATAATTATTTTTTTGAGAGTTGTAAGGAACTTTATTTCCCTCTTACCTCTTAAAACAATGCATAGATAAGAAACCATTGACACAAAAATAATGATTTAATGATTTTTACATCAATAATAGAACAAGTGATACAAAATAATACAGAAATATCATTTTTTTTGATAAAATGGGATTATTATGATGTCCAATCAGAACAACCCTTATCCCCACTTGAAATCTCCACATAATCGGTGTTGAGATAAAAAGTATTTCACTGAATTATAATAAAATAAACGTATTCAAAGGAACAGAAAATCAAGAGTAAACATAAGTGAAATATTTAAAATAGAAATTAATATACCTAGTAGAATGATAAGTTCCGTAACACCTCCATATATGTGTAGCTCCCTCGAAATGACTGTCCACCGTTTAGCTCTCCATTGAGAGGAGTATGAGGCTTGGGTGGAACTTTTCCTTCATCTAGGACCCCCGTATGAAGATATGAGCCTCAAAAAATTCTTGGATGAGGATATAACTCCTTTGGGAATCCAAAATGGTAATGGTTTTCTTCTGGTTCGAACTTAAATATGGGGTTCCAATGGTTCTATTTTATAAGAAAATTTGAAGGTGGTTTTGGGAACACATGTTTCTTAAAACCAATTGGATAATCATTTTTGACATTGATACTATATTATATTTATTTATATAATAATGAAATGATGTTTCGATAACTCTTTAATATCTCCACAAAATGTTCTTGAATCATTTAGAGGGAAAAATATTGAGTTTTAGCCGACACACAACACACCACTTTTTATTTCGTGAAGATTTTTTGTCTTGGATGGAACAGTTAGGATGTGTCACTTACTGAATGAATTGGGATTTAATGCCTTCATAAGAGTTTTAGAACACTAAATTCTAGATTTGGATACAAATTATCAGCCCAATTGGATGCACATATTATTAGTATTGTGCAGTTGAGTCCATTGGTGTTCTTGGATCCGGCGCAGTTTGGCCCATTTTTCTTGAACTTTGTCATGGGCCCTCAAAATCACCTCCACATACAATTTAATTATAAAAAAAATAAAATTTTTCCTTTTGAAATTGACTAACACTAAATAATTTAATCAAACATGAAGCTGATTTTTTTTTATAATTTTCAATACAATATCTGGTTATTAGAGTGGTGTAATGTTGAAAATGTAACATTGAATTGAAGTGTGATCACACCCCCACACATAAACATTTTCACTCTTAGGAAAAGTCACATTTCTGAAAAAGTATGTTTAGATATATTTAAAAATTCATGAATATTTAACATTGAATGAAAATTTGATTCATGATAGATATTTGTTCATAGAAAAAATCACACTAAGGAGTTATTCTCAGTGATCATAGAAAATGGTGTATCATATATTTTATCATAATGAAATTCAAAGAGATGCCTAATACCAATCATAAAAAAATTTCACAAGTTAAAAATTTCACTAATTCACCATTTTTTTCTATGAAAACCATTCCATTAAATTCATTCCATTTTCTATCAAGTAAATATAGGTTATGGAAAAAAATTATCAACATAAATGACTCTGACCCCTGAAGCTTCCCTACATACATTTCAATAAAATTTCAAGAAACACTCACTTAATATTCCATGGAAATCAAAAATTAATATCATAACCTATATATCCCCATATGTTTTACATTTCATCACTCCACTAATTTAATAATTTTAGTGTTTTTTTAAAAAATTTCACTTGGAAAAAATCGCACACTCTTCTCTGAACCCTTTTTTGATCTCCCCAGGAAACTAATTGTAATATTTATAATAAGATAAAAATTTGGGGAAGGGTGGTTTTTGACCTGCCCAGTATACAACCATTTGTTCTTTTGATGGTGTAAAACTATCAGATAATAGGTACAGACACATAGATCAATCCAGTACAGTAATGAAAAAGATCAGATAAGGAACAAATGTATGGAAAAATCATTTTGGAAAAGATGATAAATAATATCCTAACCTATATTACCATCCATTGAGTAAGAAAAATTCACAATCCATTATTGGGTGCAAATAGTATTGGAGATATTTAGTGACATAATTTTCCCAAACACTACCCACATAAAGTGTACCATTATTTTCATAGGTTTCAAAGTGATATAACCATTTTTATCACTGAGAAATAACAAAAAGTCATGAAAATGTTACACCTCAATGTTAAATTCATGCTAAAAAACACATTCCAGATTGGAATAAATTATTATTCTTATTTTTTAAAATGTTAAAATAACATGAAATAGGGAAATTCATTATGCATTTTCAATAACTTCCATGATTAAGTGGGAATAATTTTCCAATATAAACTAGGCATCATGAACTAAAATTTTGGCATAAAAGATAGGGGAAAAGTAGGAGGGGGCAAGTGAAAATAATATTCAGTAATTTAAAAAAAGAGTAAATAAGAAATAAGATGAAAATTCCAATAAACTCAACAAGGTAGGGAAAATAAAAAATACTATTCAAAAAGCTAAAAAGAGAAGAAAGGAAAAAGAGGATGAATTTTCCTTGCTAACTAAGAAATAATCACATCCCTCCACACCTAGAGAATGATGTGTAGTCAATGTAATAAAACAGAATGTGGGAAGGAAGGATAAAACTTGATGATTTTTATTCCTAGAATTCTTCTTGAAAGTGGAGTTCGTCCATCGAGGACTCATGAAGGGATTCATGAATGTGATTAAGCTTCTTCCCATTAACATTGAATGTTTTCTTCATTTATTTATTTTTTACCAGAACGACATGAAATGTATAAACATTAGTAATAGTGTATGGGCCAAAAAAAGAGTGAAAAAGATTACCTAGATGCATATTAAACATTTCATTGCAAAGGAGAACCTTTCACCCAATGTGGAACTAACGATGAAGGATGAGGTTCTCATTGGTAGCCTTGGTTCACTCCTTACAAATCCGAGAGTTCTCATATGGATCTCTACACATTTCCTCCAGCTCCGGAAATTCCTAACTTCCTATGAGAACCTACAAAATAATGATTATAATTTCATTGTTTAATGGCCTAGTAGGCCCATCTCTCTATCTCAATAAGGATAGGAAATCTCTTTCCGTATAGATGCTGATAGGGTGACATTCCAATGGGAGTTTTAAAGGTAGAATAGTAAGCACGAAATGAATCATCAAGTGTAAGACTCTTATATTTTTTGTTGGGATGACCCATTATTCTCGTAATCATTTTTACCTATCTATTAGACACCTCATATTGACCATTTCATTGTGATTGATACGTAATAGACACTTGATTCTCAACCCCATACTAATGAAAAGGTGATTTAATTGTTCGAATGCAGAATTGAGAACCCTAGTCACTAATGAGGAAACTTAGTAATCCAAACCTAAAAAAATATTGCATTCTCAAAAATTACACAATAGTTTTGGAATCATCAATCCATGTTTCACATGATTCTACCCATTTTGACACATAATCCACTTCTAAAATAATGTACATGTTACTAAAGAAATTGGGAAATTTACCCATAAAGTGAATGCCCCAAATAAATTCATGGAAGATTAATGGTTGTTGTTTCAATTCATTTATTTTCGGAACAATCCCCATTGTTTAAAAGTGACTAAAAGATTTATAAAAATCATGGGTATCTTGAAATAATGTTATCTAAAAGAGACCAGAATCGAGGATCCTATGAGCAGTCTATTGGGGAACAATGTGGCCCCTATAAGAAAGACTGTGGCAGAACATAAGAATGGACTAAAACATGATATCGGGAATACAATGCCTAAGTATATGATCACTAAATGTGCACCAAAGGTAGGGGTCATCCAAAATTTACCTAAGGGACTCATGTGTTAGATGATCAGACTGGTTTTTGTTTAAATCAGTATAAATGCAATATTCCACCAAATAGTTTGCAATTTTACCATACCAAGAAATAACATCTTGTAATCGGTACAATTTTTAATTAGTAAACATGTCATTTATTGGAATATATGTGGATGCATCAATGTTTTAGGATAATATGATCCTACTAATATGGTCAGCCACAAAATTTGATACTCCTTTTATATCCTTAATTTTGAGATTAAATTCATGATTTAGGAGTGTCTAATGAATGGGGAATGGTTTGGCATCCATTTTCTTAATGAGATACCGGAGGGATGCATGGTTTGAGAAAACAATTACTTTGGACCCTAAAATGTATTACCTGAATTTATCCAACATAGACACAATGACATTAATTTTTATATATTGTGGTGTTTTTTCTTGGGAAGGGTCCTGTGTATGCGAGGAATAGGCAATGAAATGTGGTGATTGGTCAACCCATTGTGATAAAAGATCCCCAAATGTATAGTTAGTGGCGTCAAACATAAGCTCAAATGGGAAATCAATTGAGGTAGTTGGATTACCGGGGGTGAAATAAGACTCCCTTTCAATTTGTTAAAATCTTCTTCAAATTTTTATCACAAATAAATTGTGTTTATTTTTAGAGTAAGGGGGAGAGGGAGAGTGAAATATTACTAAATTCATCAATGCAATGATGGTAATATTTTGCATGACCTAGGAATTACCATGCATCCCAAACATTTTATGTGAATGGTAGGAAAGAAATGAAATACACTTTTGATTTATCAACTTGGATACCATCGCATAAATGACATGTCCTAAAAAATTACCTTATCATATAATGAAAAGGAATATCTTATAATTTAATACAATATTCATTACAATATAATTATGTAGGACTTAACCAAGACTACTCAAACATTCATCAAAAGAGGAGAAATAAACATTGAAATTGTACATGAATAATTCCATGAAATTTTCTAGGTAATCTGAAAATATACTAACCATGCATCGCTGGAATGTACCCGGAGCATTGCATATACCAAATGGAATCCTCCTATACACAAATGTTCTAGTGGGGAAAATAAAGGTTGACTATTCCCGATCCTTGGGGGAAATATGGATATGAAATTATCCAGAATACCCATCAAGGAAACAGTACTAGGACTTCCCCACTATACTCTCTAGCATATTATTAATGAATGGAAATAGATAATGTTACTTTCTAGTGAGTTTTTTAGTCAGTGATAGTCTATAGAAACACACACACACACACACACTATTCTACACATGAGTTTGAACCAATTCATTATTTTAATTTTTAAATACTGTAAGACAAATTTTTTTAGGAACTACTTGAACTGGACTAACCCATTGGATGTCATAGATGGGGTAAATGATTCCAGCAGCCAATAATTTTGTTAAAAACTTTTTAACAACATCAAAAAGGGTTTTTTTAGTCAACATTGTGACTAACTCACTTATTTAGACTTATCACTTAATAATATATGGTGGGTGAAAATTGATGGGCTAATAACAAGAATGTCATCATGTTTCCATCCTAAAGCCTATTTATACTACCTTAAAAGTTCAAGAAGTCATAACTCATGATCTAGATAGAGTGAGCTATCAATAATGATAGGTATCTTATTTTCATTTTTATGATATGAATATTTTAAATCATGATGTTGTTGTTTCAGTTCCAATTCATGTTTATTTTTGATTGATTCCAGTGAATGTGACATTGGGAGGGAAATGATCTCATTTAAATTCTCAATGGTAATATCCTCATATGTGTAATGAGACTTTAAAATATTATTATTATCATTTATGGTCATAAAATCCTCAGTGTTCAAGAAATTATTAATTAATAAGCATAAATGACATTTTTTAGACCGGTACAACATTTTATGCATGTTTCATTTCATAACATTTCAATAAATTATGAATAATATGAAAGGGGTTTTAGGGGAATGCAATGAAGTTCTTTCAAGAGGTTGGAGTACATCTATAGAGTTACCAGATAGAGGAATGTTCTTCCAATGAGTGCTTCATGGAATCAAAAATGGTAAAGTCGAAAATGTCACCACCAAAATTCATATGTAATGTACCATTGTGGACATTAATTAGTGTTTGTTACTTTTTAGGAAAGTTCACACCAATATATTGGGTCATTTCCATTCATCCTATAATCTTAAATTTTTATCATATAAAAACTAGTAGAAAAATTTGATTTTTTTACCCTAACAAGAACATCCTCTAACACACCAGAAGGGTGTTCATTACTATAATATTATAATTGAACAAAAATTCCATTGGGCTTCAGTTTTGTGACCTATAACGAATTGTAAATAGAGATATGAATCCCATTTATTGAAGCATTCCAATCTATAATAGTATTGGAAAATGAATACTCCCCTATGATTCATATAATTGAGAATGTTCCTGGATCGTTACGTTTGGTTGGTAGTGATAGTTGTATCAATGCTGATACATTCTTCCCCAAGCTCACCTTATCATCACCTTAATTTCACCTTCAGCGTGTACACATATCCTTTAGAAACATGGAATATTGTGGAATTTTCATCATGAAATCAATCAATGGAATATTAAACTACACTTTTCTTGAATGTTTTCAATATTTTCTTATCATGTTCAATTTCCTTTTTTCCTAGGCTGGGTGGAGATTTGGGGAAATTGAAGAAGAATGGTTGGGCCTGGTGACGCATAAATAGATACACTCTTTCCATTGGAATAGCTTCTCTCAATACAAGGTTTTCAACATTTGTACTAATTTTAATAGATGAGACGGTTTTTTCCTTAGGAGGGGATAACTCTAGAGGACGGGTAATATGGATTTTAATTTCAGTTCCACTCCTAAGGGTGATGGAAATGAAATTTCCCTTATCCCTATTGTTGACTAGTGTATGAGAGGGTAGTTTACCCATCCCATGACTTTAGATTCCCCCCATAGATATTGATAGTTAGACTAATTGGGTTTTTTGTTTTGTATGTTGTATGGGTGGTCTGTTGAAATTGGAGATTATTAGAGGCCACTTATTTCATCATTTCTTCTTGGATAGGCTCTAGTTTTGGAGGGGGTTGTTGGAAATTCCTTTGTTATGGTTGAGGATTTCATGGGGTGGTAGTGGATGAATACTCTACCTTAGTTGGTTCTATGGTCGATGAGGTTGGTTTGAATACCCCATTTACTATATGATTGGTTTTTTTACTTGGGGTTGGATGGATAATATGATTCTTAACTAATGGGATTGGTTATAGGGGAGTCTTG
Organism: Viscum album; assembly: GCA_963277665.1. Lineage (NCBI taxonomy): Eukaryota > Viridiplantae > Streptophyta > Magnoliopsida > Santalales > Viscaceae > Viscum > Viscum album. Next base: position 2,003,411,278 of record OY728140.1, on the reverse strand, counting down.
TAAATATGGACTCAAAACTATAATACATTTTTCTCAATTAAGGGAATTGGTCAGAATAATGGGGGTCAATAGAACAAATACCACAATATATGGTAGGATGAGATTGAGATTTCCCTTCCTAAAGGGAATGTTTTCAATGAAGGGTGCATATCTCTATAAACATCTGGTCAACCTTCTTCTTGAATTCAGTACTATATACCTATTGGACACAAATAATGGGTACACTAAACCTTGAACTAGATTACTAATTGTTTTATCCAATGTTCTAAATTAGGGTCTTTGTAGTAATTGGGGTCTTTTACACTAGAAAATCACCTAAAACAACATCTATCATGTTTCAATTAATAAGAATTAAACCTTCATAACAATATTTTATTAAAAGTTGATCACTAATTTAGGGGTGTGGGAAACTTAAGCAAATCCTTTTAAATATTTTCAGATATTAATGAAGAGTTTCCACATTATATTTCCTTTTACTACAAATTTCATTCCTTATTGTTGCATTTCTAGAGGTTGGGAAGTATTTTTCAGGGAAAAAATGTTTAATTTCTGCCCAGCCTCATTATAAATTTAATGTCTATTAGGTTAGTGCATATATTTTTTTTTCAAATTATAAAGTTCATTTTTAGAAAATAATATATTTCAACAAAAAAATGTTAATGTACATAATACCCTATGAGATTTAATATGTATAACTAAATTCTTATGTTATTATTAACATGATTTAAAGGAAATATTTTTATGGAATGGAGTTCAAAAAATGATGATAATGGATATATAAGGAGTTCTATGATGACAATAGAATTTGGAATCATACTAATTGAAGTTATGAAGTTATGATGTGTGAATATGTTCAAGAAGTTTTACAATTAGTAATATTATTCATATGTCTCACCATTATTCAGACGAGCTAACATTATAGATGTTTCAAAAAAAATAGTATAGTTGGATGTTTTTATCAAGTAGTTTTAAATAAATGTGAAATTAATGTATATAATGATAAGAGTAAAGAAAAATATATAATTTAAAGAATATAAAAATATGGATTGTGTTGTTATTTGATATGTTTTATGACAAAAAATTATTATGTTTGGTTTTTAGACACTCTCTATGAGATTAACATATTAAATTATTTCATATCAAAGGAAAAGTCCATTTTAAAATTATTTATTATTGTATTCATAAATGTATATATATATATAAATTTCATGATGTTAAATGATAATTGACCTGTCAGTGTAGGACTTTGAGTTAAAAAATATGCTCATGAGGCACAAAACAATGTATACAATTCCTTGTGTGTGCTTGATGGAGCACTAAGTATAACATATATAGTGTCATAAAAATTTATATGTTATAATAGGGGTTCAAGGATCATATTTGAGTCCCCAAAACTTTATTTTGGAATGATTCCAAGAAGGATAAATTTTATACTTCAATAAAATTCTTACATAAGTCTACATATTGACATATCTAATACATGGGTGGTTGTGTATGTTCTTGACCAATGCATTAGTTATAGCATAACCAAGATTGAATTTTTTCCCTAAAAATATGATTATAACATCTTTTACATAAAATGATATTGATTTATGGTATGTGAAACCTCATTTAGATATTCTATATCTATAAAGATAAGGGATATGTGATGTTATTATCCTAAATATTGAATAAAATATGGTGTACTGAAAATCCAGTTTAGTCTACACAATAAGAAGTGTGGGGATTGACATGTTCCATGTACCATGGACACTCAATGAATTTGTAAAATGAAAAATATGATAGTGAATTGTCACAAATGATTCATATTGGTGGACACATATATAGATATACATGTGTTCAAGGGAGTTCTTTCCATATTAATTTGTAGACTTAGAAGAATTTGACCATTTTCTAGAGGATTCCCATTTATTATGTATATGGATCTAGATATTAAAATTTGTTTTCAACTCCATGAAGGCCCATGGGGTCACACATTCTGGTTGAATTATTGGGGAATGATTTTTATTTATAGCATGGCTCCAAATGTGATTTAAAGTAAACCAAAAATTATTATTTATTGGTATTCAAAAGCTATTCAAAATGTTGTGATAGAAGGTGATGTTGATGATCACATTCAAAAAGTGTTTTAGATGACATCGAAAAGGTGTTTTGGATATTATTTCACAAATTATTATATATGATACAACATAAGGTTATATTAAAAAAGGAATTTTATGGATTTTAGTGAATGGGAGATAAATGCGAATATTTCCAAGGATATACATGTATATGTGATATATATATATATATATATATATATATATGAAATACCATATTGAAGGATTATTATTATTTCTATGCAAATGAATTTTATGATTTTTGAAAAATGATATACTATTTTCATTTATTGATTCTCCCATTAAGAATATCATTAAAGAAATATTATATATGATAACAAAAGGGATTAAATGCATAATAAATATGATAATTTTATATCCTTTATACATTAATTTTAACTAATGTATAAGTTAGATAAAAACTAGGTAAAATACAAAAAATACCTATTTATTCTATAACCATGTGATGGTAGTGTGTATAGTATTCTTATATGATTATTGGCCTAACCTTTCTGAAATTCAGACCTATATTTCTCATATCTATTTTATGAAATAGATGCTATCACATCATAAATAATTGAGAATCATAAACATGAAATGTTTGATTCTACTCAAACCATGGATACCCTATGACAGTTGGAAGTATTTGGTTACCAATTTTTGATCTATATTTAATGCATTAGAAAAAGATCTGTGGTTGAAGTATCTTATTCAATGTATGTCTATCCAATTAAAATAGTTATTAATTTAAATTTTTGAGTTGTTTCATAATATCTTCATGGAGATACTCAAAAAGTGGATTTTATTTGATTATAGTTCTTCTAATTTTTGTTAATACACTATAACAAAACCGCTCAAAAATTTCTTCATTTTTCATCCTTTTATCTATTTAGTATCCTTAATAAAAAAAATCAGTAGTTAACTTATTTATATATGACCATATATTATACAATATAATTATTTCACTCCCCTTTTAATATATAGTGAGGATATAAAATATTTACTGAATGTTGGAGAAAACACACATTGCTAATGGTTATCTAAAATTAGTACATGGATACTATTTGAAACAATGAGAAAAAATATATGAGTTTTACTTGGAATATTTTGAAACATTATAACATTATTCTCAATTAGGGAATACCTTAGAGGGGAAAATGAGAATGAATAAAGATTAAAATATTGGATAAGATATGGGTGACCAACTTTAAAATCACGATAACATATATATATTGTTTTTATAACACAAAATCAAGATATCATGACTGATATCCATGATACATTGATTGAGAGGGTGAATGAATTTTTAAAAATGTAATGATCCTAAAATTATAAAATTTAAGAATGATGTAAAATTTGAATTCATACAAATCTTGTGGGTATATCAGTTCATGAGGAGTTTTGAATTTTTCAGTATATAGAGATAATCATATATTGTAAAATTATAAATTTTAATGTATTAGTCAGTTTTATATGCATTCATTTGTTAATTTGAAAATGTTTTTCACAATTATAAATTATTTTTACAATTAATACATATATTTAATAGTTATAATATGAAAGATAAGTAAAATATAAAGTAAATAATGAAATAATAGTAACATGGAATATAATTATACACTCAGAATCATGTATGATCTCGATCAAGTACAATTATTGGTAACTTAATATTTTTTTACCATAATTTACCATGTTGTAAAAATTAACCCTAAAAGTTACCATCATATGTAAATTATATTAAAAACATTTTAAACATTCAAAATAACCATCATAGAAAATATTTAAAATACTGTTTGGAAACTAAAAAGTTATGATAAGTTTGTTAATAACTATAAATGTAACATCTAAAACCAAGAGACACATACACGTTCTACGAGAGGGTTCACCCCTAACATCAAGCACTTATTCCTATATGCCAGAGACAATCGACTATAATTGAGGGTATAATATCAAATTGGGTTGAGTATACCATATTTTTTTATAATTCAAAATCTAAAATTTATATATACAAATATAATCAAGATAAAAATCAAAAAGACCAAAAATTATTGTGCATCACATAATAAAATCTCAAAATAGGTAATGATGCTAAAAAAATAGAAAACATGTCATTATTATTTAGTATTAGGGGTTGATTGAAAATTCTTAATAATGACGCACTAAAAAGTCCCAAAAGAATCTGGAAATAATTTTCACTCCCCTCATCCATGTTCCATCCTAAATCCCATTCCATCCTTCTAACATTAGGCCTTTTACCTTATCCTAAATTGAATATTTGAAGTCTACTTAGGTACCAATTGGTGGTCCGAATAGGGTGTCAGTACGAATCTGTAGGACCCGACAAAAAATGTATAATGAAACACCCACTCTACAAAATTGTATTCAATAGTATAAAGAATAATAAACTTGTCCTGAATATGTGAAGAGGTTTTTCATTTTGTTGAATATTGTTTAATTAACTGCATTTGACCACTACTTATCTATGATATCTATGTCAATCATACCCACTTCGACCCATGCAATATTTTGAACCATGTTGGGAAAAAATACCTCAAGGTATCATTGAAGCATTTTTTGAGACGATTGTATTTGTTGACAGAGTGGACATCTGTGCTATGGTTGTTGACAAAGCAAACCATGTCATACAATTTTTTTGACAAAGGGATTTCATGGTGGAATTTAGAGTTCAAGAGCTGTGGTCAATGATCCATGATTGATTCAAGAACATCGAAAAAGGAATGAATGATCTGGAGGCAGTATAAAAAGAAAAGATACAAAGTGGAATCGTTTTCCATTGTTTGCCAAATTTTTGGGCCTGAAAATCGACAAATGCAGAAAAATGTTTTTGGCAAAGGGACATGCGTTCCGTACACTTGAAGGAGAGGAAACTTGCGAGCCATATGTTTTTGAAGACCAGAACATCAAAATATGGAAAAGGGACAAGGGTCGTGCAAGTATTGAGTTGGTCATGCAAGTGACTTGCGCGTCGTGAAGAGAATTGCACGCCGATGCCTAGGAGGCTTGGGAACTTGCGCGCCTATTGTTTTTACAAATCAGAACTTCAAAATATTGCAAAGGAAAGTGGGTCGTTCAAGTGTTGATTTTGTCGCGCAAGTGTGTAGCACGACAGAGGCTAAGGTAGTGGTAGCTGCGCGCCGGAACTTGCACACCGGAGGGGGACTTGCGCGCCGTCGCGCAGGTTGTTCAAATTGCCTATAAATACTGGACCACCCATCCTCATTTTTCACCGGAGTTCAACACTTTGAGAAATTAGAGCTCACGTTGCGCAGGTGTGGTGGTCGCGCAAGTGGTGTGTGGTCGCGCAGGTGGAGTTTCACGCCAGTGGTAGAAGCTACGCGCCGGTTGATAGTTGCACGCCAATATTGGTTTGGGTGTAAAAAGAAGAGAGTCGCGCAGGTTTGGAGTTTGGGAAGCTTGTGTCACGCAAGTGTCTGAGGAGGACTTGTGCGCCAGTTGTGACTTGCGCACCGAGATTGACTTGCGCACCAAGTAAGGCTTATTTCCAGTAGTGATTTTCGGGTTGCGTGGAATCTGGAAGTTTTCCCGATACCTTCGGTGCAAAGAGAAATTAATCTATGGGTGAAAGTTGGGCTTCAATAGAGCATCTACTTATAGAGGAAGATGCATTCCTTCATGAAAATTAAGTGACCTACAGGTCTATAAACTGTGAGTGGATCCTTTCCGATGTAGTGAGAAAAGGAAGAGGAAGAAGGTGATCCTCTCCACCCGCAGTGATCCAGAGAGAGAGAAACAGGGAGTGACCCTTGGGAAAGCAGTGAGCTGACCCTAAATCTTGTAAAGGCAGTGGGCCTGGGATAGAGTGACTGTACCCGAACCTTGTAATCCACAGCTAGTGAAGTTTAGTGGAATTTGGTACGACCGACAACTTGTCGGCGTATGCTCCTTGGATGTAGCCCAGTGCGGGTGAACCAAGTAAAAATCGTTGTGTCCTGTGCATGCTTTACTTTCTGTTTACATTGTGCAACAGGAAAGAGAGAGAAGAGTGTTTTGCTTAACAGTGAAACAAGATTAGAACGGGCGTTAATTTTAAATTAGTCATACCCTGATTCACCCCCCTCTCTGGGTATTCAGCCTTGTGGACCTAACAATTAGTATCCGAGGGAAAGGTTGACAGTAGTTCTTCTCTAAATGGAGGTCACTAATCATAAAGGGATTCTGATCTTCGATGGAAACAATTTTCAGCTATGGAAGAATCGGATGCAACACTACGTCCGATCTTTAGGAATGGATGTGTTCACAACAGCAATGCACGGTATAACAGCTGACATCAACAGTGGTGCATTATCAAAAGCTGAGCGTAGAGAGATGGATGCTGATGCCAAAGCAATCATTGCCTTAGGGGGAGCCCTATCCAATCCTATATATACAAAGGTGATGTCTTGCAAAATTTCACATGCCATATGGGAAAAACTATTGAATATATATGAAGGGGATAAAAAGGTGAGAGAGGCAAAGCTGTAAGTGTTGTGGAACAAGTATGAATATCTGAAAATGAACCTGAATGAGTCTGTTGATGCATTCTTTGACAGGGTAAATGTTGTGGTAGAAGACATGCAGGGTCTTGGAGATATTATCGAAGATATAAAAATTGTGAAGCGCATATTGAGAAAACTTCCACCTCGGTTCAATCTGAAAGTTTCTGTTTTGGAAGATAAAGACCCAAAAAAACTGACATTGGATAACCTGCACAACACTCTTGTTGCATATGAAATGAGAAATGATGATAATTATGCTGTGGAAAATGGGAAATCCAAAGAAGTGTCATTCAAGGCCATGAAGAAGATCACCATTGAAGATTCTCAAGAAGAAGAACAGACAGATGAGGTGATGTCATTCCTTTCTTCAAATCTGCAAAGAGGAAGAGGAAAGTTTAAAGGGAAACTTCCACTAGCATGATTTCGATGTGGAAAGGTTGATCATCTTGTGGCAAGATGCCCCAAGAAGTTTCAAGATAATAATAATGATGATGATGAAGTTGAAATTCCCAAGAAGAAGACTTCAACGTTTGTGAAAGGGAAGAAACAATTCAAGGGAAATTTCTTCAAGAAAAAGAATCTTCTTTCACAAGAATTTGAAAGTTCAGATGAGTCTGAGGATGAAGAGGCTGAGGAGATAGAAAATTGCAGATATCGTGGGGTAAATGCCTTGGTGGCGATTTTTGGTAGTTCTCAGAAAAAGGAAGAAGATGACGCTGAAGAAGAAGAAATTGAAGGGAGAGTTGACATGGAAGCTGAATTACAAGCAGATCTTGAAGAGATAGATGTTTGGAGAGCAAAAACAAAGAAAGACAACAAGGTGGTACATGATGCCAAACTCTACATGCAACAACAGGAAGAAGAGAAGTATGAGTTAATGGAAGAAATTGAAAATCTCAAGTTATCAACACTAGATAACTCAGAATTAGTTAGTGAGTATAAGCTCAAGACTGAAGAACAGAAAATGGAGATCGACGGATTGAACAAAAAAGTGAAATATCATGTCAAGAGTATCGAAGAGATTGAAGAAGAAGTTGTCAGTCTACGGAGAAAAGTTAAAGACCAGGAAAAACCCTTGATTCCCAATACATTCTTGGGAAATAAGGTCATTATGAAGACTGAAAAGATGAAAGTGGAGCCTAGTTGTTCAGCAGGAAAGAAGAAGCAATTGAGCTCAAACATTAAGGTTGATTCAGGTCTTGATTAGAAGCAAAAATATGTAGCAATTGAAGTCAGACCGCAACCACCCATCCCGAGATTGAAAGTTGATTTGGGCACAAAGCAGAATCAAAATATTCAGAGATCCCAAGGGGAAACTCGTAGTGCTGAAGTATCATGAAGGAATGCACCTTATATCAGGTGTTATTGTTGTGGTAAGGTGGGACATTCACAGTATGTGTGTTCCATAGCCAAAAGATACCGAAGAGAACAAGAACAGAGGTGGCAGCCAAATAGAGAGAGGTTTTCCAGAACATATTTTGAAGGACACTGTTTTTGGTGCAAAGGATTTGGGCACATGGCTAGGTACTGCACTTCGACCATTCAGAGAAATGTTCCAAAGCAGAATCAAAATGTTCGCAAGTAGCAGATCAATAAACCGACAAGTGAGTTAAAAGTTCAGAATAGATTTGCAGCTCTGCAAGATGAAGATGGTCCATCGTACTCTGAGAATGATCATGAGTCTCAATTTATACCGAGTATGGATACAAAAATATGGACCAAGAAGAAGAGATAAGAGAAGGCAGTAGTTGCTGAAATTGCCCTTAAAGCATCAGATCATTCTGGTGTGTGGATTCTTGATAGTGGGTGTATGTCTCACATGACAGGCAACAAAGATCTGGTTACAGGAATAAAATATGACAAAGAAGGAGTTTTCAAGTTTGGAAATGATGAAGGCCTGAAGATAATTGGATCAGGAAAGGCTAGGTTTGGGGGCAAAGAAATCATACGTGCTGATGTCTTGGTTGTAGAAGGTCTCAGTCACAATTTGCTCACTGTCAGTAAATTGTGTGACTCAGGACATTCTATACGGTTTACCAAGAAGACCTGTACTATCACGGGAAAAGATGGGGCATGTAAAGAGCTGTGAAATTCAAGGGAAATTTTTTCTTAATTTTCTTTGGGATTTTACAAGAACGCGGTTTCTGACGGAACCTGATTCCGAGGCCCGGTGTGCCTGGAATTTTTATCCAAATTTTAGCTCGGGTACGTTCAGTGAATGAATGAGCAGGATTTTTTAACTTTTAGACCGGTGCTCAGAATCGAATTCCGAGGGCACTGATGGTACCGAAGCGCCGGTAATTGCTTAGGAACACCTTTTCTGGAGTTGCGTTTACACGGGAGAAGTTGTTAAAAATTGTGGAAGTTAAAAATAAAATTGAGCTACAAATTTTATTTTTACTAAGTGGTTAACCTTTGGGTGGAAGTTGGGGTAACCACCCAAGTGAGGTTATGAAGGCAGTGGGGCCCACATGAACCCCACCCCTTCATTTTCCCGAACCCCCCTTAACCCTCCATTTAATGACTTAGGTTTAATTACTTAAGTTAATTCTTTATTTGAATTTCAAACAGATGACATGGGTAATAAAATAAGAGAAACACTTATTTTATTATGTGGTTAGCTTGTTGAGAGGATTTTGGAAAAATCTCTAAGGCTAGAAGATCTTCATCTTCTTCGTTGAAGAATGCGAAGAACGCCGGTCTCTGAGGAAGAACGCCGAAACCTTGGAGATCGACTACGCGACATCGTGTACCGCGACGCCATCAATTCTCCTCTCCGTGACGGCGAGAGATGCCTTCCTCGGAGATCAACAAACGCCAACGATCCTCTTCTTCTGTGACAATCAAATCCGCGACGTCCCTTTCTGTGACAAATCTCATTCGACGACAACGCTTGATGTAGTGGATTTATTGTTGTTGTTATTCTTGAATTCTTCCGTCGTCGTTCCTCGTTTCAAATTGGACTGCTTGCTATCGATTAACGAGAGGGGGCCGGACCGCACAAATACGGCAGACCCTCCTCCCTTATCCTTGTGTTGTTGCGGTTCAAAGGAAAGTGACGTAGTACCGTCGCACCGCGCGGGATCATACGGCAAGGATGCACGACGCCGTCGCGCGGTGCCATTGAATTCGAAGAAGTTCGCGGCGCCGTCGCGCTGAGCCGGAGAATTACGAAAACACCGCGGCTGGAGCGGGGCCGCGGCACCGTCGCGCCGCGCCGGACAGAACAAGGCCGCGACCTTAGGCCGCAGCGGAGCAGGGAGCGGCGGCCGATTTCCGGCCACCGGCGTCGGAGCAGGGGGACGGGACCAGCCAGTACCATGGCGGAAGCAGCCGGCCGGCCAGAGTGGGCTGACCGGTCGGGGGAGAATCCGGGGGTTCGTAACCCCCGACTGGCTGAACAGCAGCGCCCCCCACGTGGGGGGGGGGGGGGGGGTTTGAACAGGGGGGCAGCCGCGCCCCCCGCCCCTTGACCGCCCAGCTCGGTTACACCGAGCTGGCCAGCGGACCGCCAGCGTGCCGGGCCGGGCCGCGCCTAAGTGGGCCGGACCCAGACCCAGTTCAGGTCGACCCAGTTCGGGCTGTCCCAGGGGGTCTCGGGCCGGGTCGGTCCGGGCCCGAAACCCCCATTTTCAGTCCTCATACGGTCTTTTGCCCATAACTTGGGATACAGACCTCCGATTGATGCACCATCAGCTACGATGCGATCCTTGGATCGAGATGGTCGTTTCGGTATATTACACTCAAAGTTTCGGAGTACTTTGGGTTCAACCAAGTTGGTTCGAGCACGAAACCAACCGGGCCCTCCGAGCGGAAACGCTTATAACTTGAGCTCCGGACGTCCGATTGACGTGCCGTCGACTTTGTTGGATTCCTCGTAGTGAGAAGGACCTTTTGGCTTACTCCGCTCGAGGTTTGGATGTAGTTGGAATATGGTCGGGTTGGTTTTGACTTAAAAAACAACCGGGCCCCTGGGATGAAAAAGCCAATAACTCTCAGACTGGGCGTCCGATTGACGCGCCTTCTGTGACGTTGAGTTCCTATTGACGATACAAAAATTTTGGATACATCAACTACAGACTTCATGTCAGTTGATGTATCAGCCTCTCAACTCGTGGAGCGGACCCTCCCGAACGAGCTTGCTGTGTGCGGGAACCCTAGAGCTGGCTGCAACTGCGACGATGATGACGACTGTACATAAATCCTTCGTGGATTCGACGGCGACGACTACAACACTCAGAGATCCTACGTGGATCAGTGCTACCGATCCTGTGTTGGTCAGATCCTGTGTGGGTCAGCACTCAGCGGTCCTATGTGGGCCAGCGCCTACTGATCCTGTGTGGGTCAGATCCTGTGTGGGTCATTGCGGGGGTCAGTTACCTATCGATCCTTTGTGGGTCATTACGGGGGTTAGTACCTATCGATCCTTTGTGGGTCATTGCGGGGGTTAGTACCTATCGATCCTTTATGGGTCATTGCGGGGGTTAGTACCTATCGATCCGGTGTGGGTCCGACGGCTTAGATGAAACAGTGGCTACATATGATCATCTCTATCGTCTTACGAAGAAGTATATCCTGTGTGAGCTGAGTCTTGACTTTCAATCCTTATCTTTGATAAGATTGACTTGATATCCTGTGTGGATTACGTTATGCTTTCCTGTGTGGATCGGGTTATGTTTTTTTGTGTGGACTGGGTTGTACTTGAGCTCGGATGTTGGAGCTGAATTGATGACTTAGGTATATGTATGGGCATATACCTAAGTAGTGTCAGATGTTACTTCGTGATTGTATCTTTCCTTTGTGGATTATCCTTTGTGGATTCTGGGAGACCTTCGGGGGTCACGGGGTCCCTACTGAGTAGCTTATACTCACCCCTGCACGGGCTATGCCCGCACTACGTTGTGTTGGTTGCAGACGACGGACATCGCTGATCGTGGTTGAGGTTTGCGGAGCAGGTCGGTACTTGGAGGTGGACCACTGGGAGGGACGTACACAGAGTAGACGGCTGGACCTGTGGAGCTGTGGAGACTATTTGTACCCACCCTTCAGGTGGGACTTCCAGTGGACGGCTCGACGTTGCAGATTTACTTTTATTTGCTGTATTTCCTTTCCAGTTGTACTTTACTTTCAGTTTGGGTTTGTATTCTAGCCCACTTACTTTTCCTGCTCTTACTTTGTACCCAGTTTTTACTTAGTGTTTACTTCTACAGCTTACTCTGTGGTGTTTGTTTACTTTACAAAGGAAATGCCTTCCCTTTTTATCGGTAATTACGCCTTGGTGCTTGTCGCCAACCCCTGGCCTATGGAAGGCGGGCTTGGGGTAGTCACGACACAAGCCCCGAGGACGGGTCGTGACAAATTGGTATCGAAGGAGTTCGGTTCTACCGCAGAACTCAGGACTCTGATCTTTTTTATGTGAATCAATAGTGTTAAGAGTATTGAGTGTGGTTATCAGTCCAGGGAGTCCAGTGTTGGTGTGGCGACCGATGTATCTGTACACTAGGACCCTGACTTCTGATTTCCAACTTAATGCACAAAAACATTTATTGCATTTGCGTTTCAAGTTTTTTTATGAATTACTTTGTGTCAGCTCACCAGGTATACTGTTTTAACCATGGAGCACCTATTTATTTTCAGGATGGCCCCATGACAGCAGCCAGCTAGGGATCCGGGTTTTGTACGTGACGACAACCCACCGAGCGACGAGGCCTCGATGGAGGACCCTATTACTGCGAAGGCACTGGAGGTACCACTACTTTCCGAGCCACCGATGCTACCAGCCCCAGCCGCTGAGAGTTCACGTCGCCTTGGAGCACTGCACGAGTTTCAGCGTCAGTGACCGCCTAGGTTCCGCAGGGAGACGGACCCTCAGGCAGCCGAGGATTGGCTTTAGGCAGTTGTATGAGTTTTTCGTTTGGTAGGGACACCAGCAGACCTCATGGTGATCCTTGCAGAGAGTCTCCTGCGCGCGACAACAGATAGATGGTGGAGCTTGATGCTCCAGGTACACGATGAGGCATATCTCCTCTGGATGGACTTTGAGAGCCTCTTCCGCTCGCAGTTCGTCCCAGCCACCCTTCGTGCGGTGCGCATCCAGGAGCTTCTACAGCTGCGGCAGGGCAGCTTGACAGTCACCCAGTACTCGGCGAGATTTACCGATCTCTCGCGCTACTCGACAGACATGGTACGGGACCCATTATTCCGGGCCCGGACCTTCGAGCAGGGAATGAGGCATGAGATCAGGGCATCACTAATCTCCCTCAGCATTCTGACACAGGCAGGGGTACTGGAGAGAGCCCTTCTCATCGAGAGATTTCTTGCTGAGTCTACACCAGCGACGAGACCTACCGCAGGGCGGCACGTAGCAGAGTCTTCTGCAGCTGGCAGTTGACGGATGACACATGGGTCTAGGCAGACTAGACCCTTAGGCGGACGACCTTAGGAAACTGGCTCAGAGGTGCAGGTCACTCAGCGTAGAGCCAGTCTTTCGAGAGGCAGACAATGCTACGCATGCGGCGGGCAGAGCCACATGGCTCGTGACTGCCCGACCCGCCGTGTGGAGGAGCAGCAGACGGTTGAGGGACCACCTAGGCAGAGGCATAGGGTTGACCGTGGCGGTTCACAGGGAGCAGACGGACGAGGCAGAGGAGCTGGCCGGGTAGCAGGTGGTGGGCGACACTTTGAGGCTCTACCACCACCACCACCACCACCACCACCACCAGGAGGCCCACCCCGACCACAAGGAGTTGGCGGGAAGAGGCATGCACAACTTTAGGGAGTGGAGGCCTATGACCACGGCGCACCCGAGATGATTCAAGGTACTATCTATGTCTACTCCACCCTTGATGCAGTTCTTATAGACATAGGAGTGATTCATTCTTTCATTTCTGCTGCCCTTGTTCGGAGCTCGGAGATTCTGACGGAGCCGTTGGCTCGATCCTTACGGCTAGAGACTCCTACGAGAGCAGACTCGACGATTACGCACTGGTTCTGGCAGTGTAAGCTTACTCTAAGAGGCGAGATCTTCAGCTGGGATCTTCTTGTAGCGGCGTCGAGGCCTTACGACGTCATCTTGGGCCTGGATTGGTTATCTATAGTCTACGCTCAGATTTACTGCATTAGGCGCAAGGTGCGATGTGTTCGCACCGATGGGAGCAGGTTCACCTTCACCGGCGAGAAGGGAGCCTTTGCAGCATAGGATGGGATCACGCAGAGGAGAGGACAACCCATCACTCACCAGTTGGATAACCTCATCCTAGGAGCAGTTGACGTGCGGAGTCCGAGCTTACCTGCAGTGGTGGATCAGTATGCAGACGTTTTTCCCAACGACGTTCTAGGACTACCTCCTCGTAGAGAGGTAGAATTTTATATTGACCTATACCCCGGGGCATCCCCGATATCCACTCCAGCATATCGGATATCCCCCAATGAGATTCGAGAGCTACAGGTACAGTTGGAGGACTTTCAGGGCAAGGGATACATCTGACCCAGTGTTTCACCCTGGGCTTCCCCGATTTTGTTCGCCAAGAAGGCAGACGGGAGCCTGCGACTTTATGTCGACTATCATCGCCTGAACCGGGTGACCATGAGGAACAAGTATCCGCTAATGAGGATTGACGACCTCTTAGATCATCTCAAGGGAGCACGGTGGTTCTCGAAGATAGACTTCAGGTCAGGCTATCATTAGCTCAGAGTTCGGAACAAGGACGTGCAGAAGACGACCTTCAAATGTCGGTATGGCCACTATGAGTTCTTGGTTATTCCATTTGGCATAACCAATGCTCCAGCAGTATTTATGGGCCTCATGAACAGGATCTTTCAGCCTTACCTCGATTGATTTGTCGTGGTCTTCATCGACGACATTTTGACATACTCGACGACAGAGGAGGAGCATGCCTACCACTTGCGGGTTGTACTGGACACACTCCGAGAGCACCAGCTTTATGGTAAGCTCTCGAAGTGTCAATTCTGGGTACGTGAGGTCCACTTCTTGGGACATTTCATCTCTGAGGCGGGAGTTGCGGTGGATCCTACAAAGATCGAGGCAGTGCTAGCCTGGGAGCCACCCAGGAGCGTGACGGAGGTGCGGAGTTTCTTGGGACTAGCCAGGTACTACCGGAGATTTGTGTCAGACTTCTCCAGAGTTGCGACACCACTTTCAGCTTTTACGAAGAAGGGGAAACACTTCGTGTGGTCAGACAGATGTCAGCAGAGCTTCCAGGAGCTGAGACAGAGATTCACCAGCGCACCTATCTTGAGGCTACCAGAGGAGGGAGTAGGGTACGTAGTTTACTGCGATGCATCAGGGACCGGACTCGGATGTGTCCTGATGCAGGAGCGGGCAGTGATCGCCTATGGATCACGTCAGTTGAGGCAGCATGAGCAGAACTACGCTACCCATGACCTGGAGTTAGCAGCAGTGGTCTTCGATCTGAAGATGTGGCGACACTATCTGAGGGGCGAGAACTTTACAGTCTATTATGACCACCAGAGTCTCCGGTACATCTTCTCATAGAAGGACCTGAACCTGAGACAGTGGCGATGGCTCAAGTTCCTCCAGGATTATGACTTTGAGATAGTTTATACTCTTGGAAAGGGTAACGTAGTAGCCGATGCCCTCAGTAGGAGGACGGGCATTCAGCTACTTGGGGAGGTGACAGAGCAGCTAGCCGTTATGTAGATATCCTTCGTGGATAGTGATGAAGTAGCCTTTCTACAATCACTCACAGTCACTCCTCCACTTCTACTGCGGGTCAGAGAGGCACAGCGTGGGGACGATGACTATGAGACGCGGTGTGAACAGATATCCTTAGGACAAGCACCTGATGAATTCTCCGTGGGAGGAGAGCACGTCATCCTTTTCAGAGGACGTACCATGGTACCAGCTGCTTTGCAGGAGGAGGTGCTGAGGGAGTTCCACACTTCCCCTCTAGCGGTACATCCAGGAGCAGCGAAGATGTACCAGGACCTTAGACGACAGCACTGGTGGCCGGGTATGAAGAAGGCTGTGGTGGAGTTTGTTTCTCGATGCCTCACCTGCCAGCAGGTGAAGGCGGAGCACCAGGTACCAGCATTCTTGGTACAGCCCTTGGAGGTCCCAGAGTGGAAGTGGGACGGGATATCTATGGACTTCGTGACTGGACTTCCATGCACTTCTAGAGGTCACGACTCCATTTGGGTGATTGTCGACCGACTCACCAAGTCTTCCCACTTATTACCCATCAGAGATCAGGGCTCAGTGGAGATCTTGGGACGCCTCTACGTTCAGGAGATTGTACGGCTTCATGGTGTGCCATCATCTATCGTCTCCGATCAAGATGCACGCTTTACTTCCCGGCTTTGGAAGGGGTTGCAGGAGGCATTCGGGACGCAGCTACGTCTGAGCACCGCCTTTCACCCTCAGACAGATGGTCAGATGGAGAGGACCATTCAGACTCTCGAGGACATGCTCCGTGCATGTGTCCTTGACTTTGGTCGCAGCTGGGAGGATCACCTACCCTTGTTGGAGTTCGCGTACAACAATAGCTACCACTCCACCATCGGGATGGCACCATACGAGGTGTTGTACGACCAACCTTGCAGATCACCTCTGTGCTAGACAGAACCTGGGGAGTCAGCACTTGTGGGACCAGAGATGGTCTAGGCCACGACAGAGAAGGTCCAGGTCATCCAGGAGCAGATGAGGATAGCACAGAGCCGGCAGAAGTCTTATGCTAACAGGAGGCGGAGGCCACTGGAGTTCAAGGATAGTGACCACGTCTTCTTGCGGGTCTCACCTCGACGTGGATTACGGAGATTTGGCCAAGGTGGCAAGTTATCTCCGCGCTTCATCGAACCATTCCAGGTCCTTAGCAGGATAGGCGAGGTGGCTTATCGCCTGGCTCTACCACCTCAGTTGCACCGAGTGCACGACGTCTTCCACGTATCTCAGTTGAGGAGATACATGCACGACTCGACGCATATCATTGACCATGGGGAGCTAGACATTGATGATGGGGCGACTTTTGCAGAGGTCCCAGTGGAGATCGAGGATCGACAGGAGCGGGTCCTACGTGGACGGTCGATTCCTCTAGTACGCATCAGATGGCAGCATGGGACCCTCCAGGAGAGCACTTGGGAGCGGGAGGCTCAGATGCGTGCACAGTACCCACATTTGTTTCCCTAGTTTATGGTGTATATTTATAGGGACATAAATCCCTGAGGTGGGAGTAATGTAAAGGTCCGTAAAATTCAAGGGGAATTTTTTCTTAATTTTCTTTGGGATTTTACAAGAACGCGGTTTCTGACGGCACCGGATTTCGAGGCCCGGTGTGCCCAGAATTTTTATCCAAAGTTTAGCTCGGGTACGTTCAGTGAACGAATGAGTGAGATTTTTTAACTTTTATACCGGTGCTCGGAATCGAATTCCGAGGGCGCCGATGGAATCGCAGCGCTGGTAATTGCTTAGGAACACCTTTTTCGGAGTTGCGTTTACACGGAAGAAGTTGTTAAAAATTTTGGAAGTTAAAAGTAAAATTGAGCTACAAATTTTATTTTTACTAAGTGGTTAACCTTTGGGTGGAAGTTGGGGTAACCACCCAAGTGAGGTTATGAAGGCGGTGGGGCCCACACGAACCCCACCCCTTCATTTTCCCTAACCCCCCTTAACCCTCCATTTAATGACTTAGGTTTAATTACTTAAGTTAATTCTTTATTTGTATTTCAAACGGATGACATGGTTAATAAAATAATAGAAACACTTATTTTATTATGTGGTTAGCTTGTTGAGAGGATTTTGGAAAAATCTCTAAGGCTTGAAGATCTTCATCTTCTTCGTTGAAGAACGCAAAGAATGCCGGTCTCCGATGAAGAACGCCGAAACCTTGGAGGTCGACTATGCGACGCCGTGTACCGCGACACTGTCAATTCTCCTCTCTGCGACAGCGAGAGATGCCTTCCTCAGAGATCAACAAACGCCAACGATCATCTTCTTCCGCAACGATCAAATCCACGACATCCCTTTACGCGACAAATCTCGTTCGACGACAACGCTTGAGGTAGGGGATTTATTGTTGTTGTTATTCGTGAATTATTCCATCGTCGTTCCTCGTTTCAAATTGGACCGCTTGATATCGATTAACGGGAGGGGGCCGGACCGCACAAACACGGCGGACCCTCCTCCCTTATCCTTGTGTTGTTGCGGTTCAAAGGAAAGTGACGCGGTGCCGTCGCACCGCGCGGGATAATACGGCAAGGATGCGCGGCACCGTTGCGCCGCGCCATTGAAGTCGAAGAAGGTCGCGGCGCCATCGCGCCATGCCGGAGAATTACGAAAACACCGCGGCTGGAGAGGGGCCGCGACAGAGGGGTGTGGCGCCGTCGGGCCGTGCCGGACGGACCAAGGCCACGATGGAGCAAGGAGCGGCGACTGATTTCCGGCCGTTGGCGTCGAAGCAGGGGGACGGGACCAGCCGGTACCGTGGCGGCAGCAGCTGGCCGGCCGGTCAGGGGAGAAGCCCGAGCTTCGTAACCCCTGGCTGGCCAAACAGCAGCGGCCCCCACGTGGGGGGCCTCGTTTTTTTGAACAGGGGGCAGCCCCCCCCCCCCCCCCCCATGACCGACCAGCTCGGTTACACCGAGCTCGCCAGCGGACTGCCAACGCTCCAGCGCGCCGGGCCGGGCCGTGCTAGTTGGGCCAGCCCACGCCCAAGAGGGCCAGACCCGGACCCAGTTCGGGCCGACCCAGGGGGTCTCGGGCTGGGTCGGTCTGGGCCTGAAACCCCCATTTTCGTACCTCTTACGGTCTTTTGCCCATAACTTGGGCTACAGAACTCCGACTGACGCACCGTCAGCTGCGATGCGATCCTTGGATCGAGAAGGTAGTTTCGGTATATTACACTCAAAGTTTAAGAGTACTTTGGGTTCGGCCAAGTTGGTTCGAGCACGAAACCAACCGGGCCCTCAGAGCGGAAACACTTATAACTTGAGCTCCGGACGTCCGATTGACGTGCCGTCCACTTTGTTGGATTCCTCTTAGTGAGACGGACCTTTTGTATTACTCCTCTCGAGGTTTGGACGCAGTTGGAGTATGTTCAGGTTGGTTTTGACTTAAAAAACAACCGGGCCCCTGGGACCAAAAAGCCAATTACTCTCATACCGGGCGTCCGATTGACGCGCCGTCTGTGACGTTGAGTTCCTGTTGACGATACGAAACTTTTGGATACATCGACTATGGACTTAGTGTCAGTTGATGTATCAGACCCTCGGCTCTTGGATCGGACCCTCCCGAACGAGCTTGCTGTGTGCGGGAACCCTAGAGCTGGCTGTGAATGCGACAACGATGACGACTGTACAGAAATCCTCCGTGGATTCGACGGCGACGACTACAACACTCAGCGATCCTACGTGGATCAGTGCTACTGATCCTGTGTGGGTCAGATCCTGTGTTGGTCAGCACTCAGTGGTCCTGTGTGGGCCAGCGCCTACCGATCCTATGTGGGTCAGATCCTGTGTGGGTCATTGTGGGGGTTAGTTACCTATCGATCCTTTGTGGGTCATTACGGGGGTTAGTACCTATCGATCCTTTGTGGATCATTGCGAAGGTTAATACCTATCGATCCTTTGTGGGTCATTTCGGTGGTTAGTACCTATCGATCCTGTGTGGGTCCGACGGCTTAGATGAATCAGTGGCTACATCTGATCATCTCTATCGTCTTACAAATAAGTATATCCTGTGTGAGATGAGTCTTGACTTTCAATCCTTATCTTCGATAAGATTTACTTGATATCCTATGTGGATTACGTTATGATTTCTTGTGTGGATCGGGTTATGTTTTCCTGTGTGGAATGGGTTGTACTTGATCTCGGATGTTGGAGCTGAATTGATGACTTAGGTATATGTATGTGCATATACCTAAGTAGTGTCGGATGTTACTTCGTGATTGTGTCTTTACTTTTTGGATTATCCTTTGTGGATTCTGGGAGACCTTCAAGGGTCTCGGGGTCCCTACTGAGTATCTTATAATCACCCCTGCACGGGCTATGCCCGCTCTACGTTGTGTTGGTTGCAGACGACGGACATCGCTGATCGTGGTTGAGGTTTGCGGAGCAGGTCGGTACCTAGAGGTGGACCACTGGGCTGGACGTACACAGAGAGGACGGCTGGACCCGTGGAGCTGTGGAGACTATCTGTACCCACCCTTCAGGTGGGACTTCCAGTGGATGGCACGACGTTGCGGCTTTACTTTCAGTTGCTGTATTTCCTTTCCAGTTGTACTTTACTTTCAGTTTGGATTTGTATTCTGGCCCACTTACGTTTACCGCACTTACTTTGTACCCAGTTTTTACTTAGTGTTTACTTCTAATGCTTACTCTGTGGTGTTTGTTTACTTTACAAAAAAAATTCCTTCCCTTTTTATCGGGAATTATGCCTTGGTTCTAGTCGCCAGCCCCTGGCCTATGGAAGGCGGGCTTGGGGTAGTCACGACACGGGCCCCGAGGACGGGTCGTGATAGGGCAGTTGTTCTGCAAGGAAAAATGACAAAGGGAAATCTTTACCTTGTAAGTGGGGAAGAAGATATATGTCTTTTATCCATAGAGGAAGAAAACCAGCTGTGGAATAAGAGACTTGGTCATCTATGTCAACCATCTATGGAAGATCTGGTAAAGTGTGATGCTGCTAGAGACCTTCCCAAACTATAACATGATCGTACTCATACATGCGATGCTTGTCAACAAGGGAAGATCATCAGAAAAACATACAGGCCAAAGGAATAGAAATCATTCAGAGTGATCGAATTGGTACAGGCTGATGTATGTGGACCTATTTCACCATGAGCTATAAATGGGAATAGGTACTATGTTCTTTTCATTTATGATTATAGCAGAATGGACTGGGTATTCATCATTAACCATAAGACAGAGGTGTTCAGTTGCATAAAGCAGTATAGGAGGGAATCAGAAAAGATGCTTGGGCAGAAAATTCTGAAGTTTCGTACTAATAACGGTACAGAATTCACAAACATTCAAGTTGAAAACTATCTCGAGAAACATGGGATAAGGCATCAAGTTTCATCAGTAAGAACTCCCCAACAGAATGGAGTGTTTTAAAGAAGAAATCAAATCATCAACAACATGGCCAGAACGATTCTTATTGATAAAGACCTACCAGAGAAATTTTGGAAGGAAGCAGTTTTGACATCGGTCTATGTTTTGAACAGGTCTCTATTGTGTCTGAAGCAAGGGAAGACTCCGTATGAATTGTGGTACGGAAAGAAGACAACGTTGAAATACTTTCGAATCTTTGGAAGTAAGTGTTTCATTCTCAACAAAGAAAATCACAGGAAGTTTGAGGCATAAGGAGATGAAGGGATATTCCTTGGCTACTTAGGGAAAAGCAAAGCATATAAATGCTTCAACAAGAGGTTGGGAAAAATTGTTGAGAGCAATAATGTCACTATAGTAAAAAATGAACAGAATACTCAATGACCTAGTGAACAGTTTCTGGATGAAAGTGATGATGAGGTAAGCGACACAGGGGGAGTAGAAGTGGCAGAGGCTGACTCAGAAGAAGATACTGATGATGAACAAGAAAGTGTCAAGTCTGTGTCTGCAAGGAAGCCAAAGAGTCGAGCTGAAATTGATAGGCAAAATATCATTGGTGATCAGACATCTCCAGTTCATACTCGAAGAATGAAGTCATTACAACAAAAATCGTTTTTATCTCAGGTGGAGCCGAAATGTATTTACGATGCAGCTGAAGTTGAAAACTGGGTTCAGGCTATGAATGAAGAGCTTGATCAAATCGAGAAGAACCAGACATGGGAGATTGTTTCGAGGCCAGCAGACAAGAATGTCATCAGGACTAAATGGGTCTATCGCAACAAGATGAATGAAGATGGAACTGTGATTCGAAAAAATGCACAACTAGTGTGCAAGGGATACTCCCAGATAGAGGGAATAGATGTAGATGAGACATTTTCACCGGTTGCAAGGCTGGAGACAATCAGATTATTTTTTTCCATAACAGTGCAAAGAAAGTTCAAAGTGTTCTAGATAGACGTCAAATCTGTATTTCTAAATAGGGTTCTGGAAGAAGAGGTGTACATTGAGCAGCCAGATGGTTTTCTCATTCATGAGGATGAGAACAAATTTTGTAGGCTGAAGAAGGCGTTGTATGGGATGAAACAAGAACCAAGAGCATGGTACTCAAGGCTTGATCAATACTTGAAGAAACTTGGTTTTCAGCATGGTTGAGTTGATTACAATCTCTATTTCAACAACAATAGTAATAAAAGGATGATGGTGCTGGTTTATGTCGATGACATAATATTTGGTGGATCAGATGAAGCTCAGTGAAGACAGTTTTCTGAATTCATGAAAAATGAGTTTGAAATGTCAATGATTGGAGAGCTAACATTTTCCCTTGGTCTACAGGTGACATAAGGAAGGAATAGAACACTCATTTCTCAATCCAAATATTCCAAGGAGGTGTTAAGAAGGTTTGGCATGGAAAATTACAAGGAGATGAAAACTCCGGTTGCTACCCGGATGAAATTATCAAAAGATGAGGATGGAAAGGAAGTTAATATCACAGAATACAGGCAAATTATTGGAAGTTTGTTGTACTTAACCGTGACAAGGCCTGGTATTGTTTTCACCACATGCCAAGCAGTGAGATATCATAGTAATCCCAAGGAAAGTCACATGCTCGCAGTGAAAATAATACTTCGGTATATCAAGGGCACGATGGACTTCGGCTTGACATATAATGATAAATCTCAGACAAAGTTATTGGGATATACTGATGCAGACTGGGCCCGGATGACAGGAAATCAACATCTGGAGGTGCATTCTATCTTGGCAGACTATGTATTGCTTGGTTAAGCAAGAAGCATGATTGCATTTCATTAAGCACCACAGAAGCTGAGTATATTGCGACCACTCAAGCATGCACACAATTATTATGGATGAAGCAGCAACTTGGCGATATGGGAGTTGAAGTGAAGTCTCCGATCAGAATCCAGTGTGATAACTCAAGTGCTATAAATATTAGCAAAAATCCGGTTTATCACTCAAGGACAAAGCACATTGAGATCAAATATCATTTTATCAAGGAGAAAGTGGAGCAAGGGCTTGTGAAGTTGGAGTATGTGCCTACAGAGTTACAGGTTGCAGATATTCTGACAAAGGCCTTACCCAAGGAATCATTTGAAAGGCATCGACTGGCTCTGAGAGTTCAGTCGATTCCTCGCACTTAAAAGTGTGTGGATGTGAAACACCACCTCTCCTCGAGGTATGATGTGTTTTTTCCTAATGTGCTGATATATGTTCTCTACTATGTTACAGACTAAAAAGGAGTGACCTTTGGGTTCATTGAAAAAGGGGGAGAAAATAGTGATTGTTCAAGGGGGAGGCCGTGTGGCTATTTGAGAAATCATGACAGATACAGGGAGAAGCTCACCAGTGGAGCAGCCAGATAGGGGGAGAAATGAGAAAGGGAGAGATTTTTAAATATGACGATGATAGAAGTGATCGATCAAAGCATAGATTTCACGACAGCTGAGGATCGTGATAAAAGCAGAAGAGAAGAGTGGTGTTGGAATGTGGTATGAATATTTCCCAAAATTGGTATCCGTGAAGTATCAACAATTGGTATCAATTTGGAAATTGGTATCAGTTTGGTGTCAACAGTGGATGTCAAAGTTGAAGTGATTCATTGATGAAATTTTCATTTACTCTTGTTTCTCACGCCGGGCATTGCTGATGTGGCCTTAGAGTATGTGTTGAGTAAATCCTTGATCGCTATCAGAATCGCAACAGGCGAATGGTGAATGAAGAATTAACGATGTATCTTTTTATGGAAGAGTTTTAAACAAACCCAAAGGGAAAGATTGTTGGGAAAAAATCCCTCAAGGTATCATTGAAGCATTTTTTGAGGTGATTGTGTTTGTTGACAGAGTGGACATCTGTGATATGATTGTTGACAAAGCAAACCATGTCATACAATTTTGTTGACAAAGGGATTTCATGGTGGAATGTCGAGTTCAAGAGCTGTGGTTAATGATCCATGATTGATTCAAGAACATCGACAAAGGAATGAATGATCTGTAGGTGGTATAAAAAGAACAGATACAAGGTGGTGCCATTTTCCAGTGTTTGCCAAATTTTTGGGCCTAAAAATCGAAAAATGCAGAAAAATGTTTTTGGAAAAGGGACTTGCACGCCGTACACTTGAAGGAGAGGAAACTTGTGTGCCATATGTTTTTGAAGATCAGAACATCAAAATATGGAAAAGGGACAAGGGTCGCGCAAGTATTGAGTTGGTCGTACAAGTGACTTGCGCGTCGTGAAGAGACTTGCGCGCCGATGCCTAGGAGGCTTGGGAACTTGCGTGTCTATTGTTTTTACGAATTAGAACTTCAAAATATTGCAAAGGAAAGTGGGTAGCGCAAGTGTTGATTTTGTCACGCAAGTGTGTAGTGCGAGAGAGGCTAAGGCAGTGGGAGCTGCACGCTGGAGCTTGCGCGCCGGAGGGGGACTTGCGCACCGTCGCGCATATTGTTCAAATTGCCTATAAATACTGGACCACCCCTCCTCATTCTTCACCAGAGTTCAACACTTTGAGAAATCAGAGCTCCTTTTGTGCAGGTGTGGTGGTCGCGTAGGTGGTGTGTGGTCGCGTAGGTGGAGTTGCACGCCGGTGGTAGAAGCTGCGCGCCGGTTGATAGTTGCGCGCCAATATTGGTTTGGGTGTAAAAGGAAGAGAGTTGCATAGGTTTGGAGTTTGGGAATCTTGTGTCGTGCAAGTGTCTGAAGAGGACTTGCACGCTAGTTGTGACTTGTGCACCGAGATTGACTTGCGTGCCAGGTAAGGTTTATTTCCAGTAGTGATTTTCGGGCTACGTGGAAGCTGGAAGTTTGCCCGATACCTTCGATGCAAAGAGAGATTCATCTACGGGTGAAAGTTGGGCTTCAAAAGAGCATCTACTTATAGAGGAAGATGCATTCCTTCATGAAAATTAAGAGACCTACCGGGTTATAAACTGTGAGTTGATCCTTTCCGACGCAGTGAGCAAAAAAAGAGAAGAAGGTGATCCTCTCCACCGGCATTGATCCAGAGAGAGAAAAATAGGGAGTGACCCTTGGGAAAGCAGTGATCTGACCCTAAATATTGTAAAGGCAGTGAGCCTGGGACAGAGTGACTGTACCCTAACCTTGTAATCCATAGCTAGTGAAGTTTAGTGGAATTTGGTATGACCGACAACTTGTCGGCGTATGCTCCTTGGACATAGCCCAGTGCAGGTGAACCAAGTAAAAATCGTTGTGTAATGTGCATGCTTTACTTTCTATTTACATTGTGCAACTGGAAAGAGAGAGAAGAGTGTTTTGCTTAACATCGAAACAAGATCAGAATGGGCGTTAATTTTAAATTATTCATACCCTGATTCACCCCCCCTCTCAGGGTATTCAGCCTTGTGGACCTAACAAACCAGATTTTATAAGATAAAAATATTAATTCACAAGGTATTTGATTATCATTCATTTGAAAATTCATTTTGGAACCATGGATAGTAAGTCAGTGTACCATATCTTGGATTATATGAGCATCAATCAAGCAATGTTATCATAGGTACTTAGAGAATCAGTATATAACAATTATCATGGGTACATAAAGAATTATCCGGAAACCAAAATCATGTTTACTTATAGAATCATTCAATAACTAAATTCCCAATCACATAGATCATTATTGAAAAACAATTTTCATTCCATTATTCATGCATATACAAGATCAACATCGATGACCTTTTATCAAATATGAATCATGGTAAAAATTTATTTACAAAATAACCATATGAAATTATTAAAACCCTCTAGGGAACATGAAAAAGTATTCATTAACCAATTATCCCAATTACCATCAATCAAATCGCTTGACAATAACCCTTCCAGGTTATTCCATATAATCATTTATAACAATTTTTCATTTTAAATGAATTCCCAAATGGTCTAATTTCATTAACCATCTAATTCCCCATTTTTATTCCATAATTATCATTTCATGTGAATTTAGAAAACCCTTCTGTTACCATTAATCCTCATAACATAATATCTAATAGATCCAATGTGATCCATAGTGGTTCTAAAAAATTCATAGGGATTCAATTGAAATTTATAATTTTAAATTTCATTCTGCAACATGGTTGTTAAATAATTCAAATAAAACCTAATATCATTATAAAGACTATAAGAATTATCTTGTTTACCACATACCCTCATTTCATTTAAAAACATCATTTGATCCTTGTCCCTTTATTTGATGAAGAATGATTGAAAACACAACAACAATGACGACATATGATCAAATATAGGATCAAAATCCAAAAAAAAAACAAGATCCGTTAACAACTAGATCTATAAAATAGGTAATGGGAGGATTCAACATGTTTGAAAGGGATATAATGATGGGATAGGGAGAACCAAAATATATGAGGAGATCACATACTGGATAAGAGTCGATTACTTCTTTTAGTTATTCAACTAGAAAGAGAAGAAGATCAAAAAGACTATAAATCCTCTCATAAGAAAAAAAGTAATTTAACTCGATTTAGGTCAACTTAGGGTAATTTTAAATAAAAAAAAGGGGTTATTAAACTTTTAATTCAATTTTTTTGTGGTTAAATGTCATTTTTCATGATTTATCAGATTCACCTCACAGTTAGACAACCCATTCATAGATACCATTCAATCCTACTATATAAGGTGCAATATTGTTAAACCATGATCCAATTATTAAAACCCTCAGTATCCTAGGGTGAATAGTTTTACAGGGGTGGCTGTACATGTTGGGATAATCATATGACAACCACGCATTTCACAACCCACCGCCCAAAATAAATCCAAATGTTATCCAAACACACCAGAGTAAATCCCCAAAAAAAGTGAGTAAAAAAGTTTAAAAATGTAATCGAAAATGATTAATTAATTGTACCTATAATGTTCATGATCTTAAATTATCCTCACCATATAATGAAACCTCCTCGAGCTACACCACTAAGAACAACTAGGACCTCATGTTGAAAAGGTTATCCCCCTAGGCTCGTATATTTACATCCCATTCCAATGATTCCTCTTAAACATGCATATTATTCCACAAAACTATGAATAAATAAATAAAGAATCACAAAAAATATTCTAATTTTGATATAAAACATGAATCATGTGCCCCTCAAATTACACATTTTTCGCAAGATCAACATCATAAAAATTGTTCACATGTGAAGGGTCGGGTTAATATGTCTGACATTATGACATCTGGAAGAAAAATTCAAATGAACTGCACTTATATGGAATAAAAAACTGATATGACATCTGTCTACCACTCTCCACAATCTAAAATGTTCAGACAAATGATTGCTCCATGTTACCCAACATATGAATCCCAATCTCAGTGACACGCGAAGGAATACATAGTCACCAATTCTAAGCTCTAATGGTCGATGATGTTGATCTTCATAAGTCTAGTATATTATGAATTGTATCTATTTGTTTTTGAATTATATGAAACTATTCATATGTCTACTACATTGGGATTTCATTTGGTATAATCCATGTATAACTTGTACTCATCCCGAAGGTGTAAATCTGGATAGAGGTGATGACTTATGGAATCACTACTACCGAACAACTTAAGTTTTCCCTTTTTTCTTTTCATGAACTTGTTTTCCATTTTACTTTCTTCTCTTTCATAAATAAATGATGATGCTGATAATGATCTGTATAGACTACCATTGAGAACATCATATGGATACATATGTATAGTCACCTGATATATATTCCCATATGAGAACTCAACATGCTCAAAGTGATTCACCCACAATCCGAAAATGTCTTGGATGAAATTTCTCACCATGTCCTACAACACCTAAATAGTACACTCAAATTTCCCATTTTATGTGTGTGAAATGATATACTAAGTAAACCTTGAGTACCAAGATCCTTAGACATGATTTTCCAAGAGAGGGAACTGATGCATGTCCTTCAATTAATGACATGTAAAACATCATATCATAAAACCTAAAATCACCTATTTCAATCTCAACCACCAAAACTATATCTAAATATCATTGTACATATTTTTCATACCAGGGTGCACCTACCACATCGATGAATGATACTAAAACACCATCTATTCCCTAATACAATTATGTGAAACAATATGACCCTGAACATTGATGACCTCATCATCACTTATAGTCTAATAAAGAGTTTTATACCCACCTTCAAAACTCTCCCATAGTTCCATATACTCCTTAACCTAAATATAAAATTCCTTGACCCGATTCAAGAGTGTAGGCTCAAAAAATAAGGACACCAGGGAAATTTGTTCATGCTCCTATAGGATATTGATGTGCATCTCAACATAAATATCCTTTAGCTTCTACTCAGAAATGGACTCTTGGGCTATTTGTATATATGTCTTTCATCTTAAATAATCATAAACATTATTTCATCTTCCTGGAATATTGGAATGCTCAAAATAAAATTATTTTATATAATCAACCCATCATCTCTAACAGAGATTTAACTCCACTGAGGAAATATGTACTTAGGGATATTTTGGTTAGTATAATCAACTAATATTTTTCCTAGAAAGTAAATTTTTCAGCACTTTAAGGAATAATCCACTAATGATATCATTTGATATTGTATAGGATAATTATATTCATGTGTCCTCAACTATCATGATCCATATTCCATTACTCAAATTCTATATATCATCACTACTCAACTCCAGTACTAAATGCATCAAATAAAAATTTAGACACCTAAAATAAATCTAGATGGATCGAAAGTGATATAGTAGTAAAACTATTATATAACTCATGGAAGGAATTATCCCATGATCTAAACCATTCAAACATTATCCCATTTTAGGGAAGTATTGATATTGGTGCTTAAAAATGAGAAAATTCCATGATGAACCATCGATAGTAGAATCCAAAACATAAAAACCATTAGATATCTGAAACATTTTGGGTCTTCTCCCACAAAACAAATGCATGAACATTTTTTCGATCCCATGAAACACCATCCTTTGAGATTATGTCACCCATAAAATAAACTCTATCATTATAGAAATAGAAAATTGATATCTTGGAACATAGATGATTCACTCACAGAGTATTCATGATTATGTAAATAATTTTTTTCATTATCATCATTTGTCTAGTATTACAGAAAGATTTTAACAATGAAAACATTTATAAACTATTATAGTTATGGTTGAAAATTTTGGTTTATTATGTCCAAAAATACTATAGGTTCCATTTTCAATCCAAACTGTGTTATAATGAACTCATAGAGGCCATAGATACTCTTAATAGAATTCTGTGTCATCTAAGAAGGTATCAATCTTAGGTGATGTTACCTTGACCTCAAATAACTTTTTTAGATAAAACATCAACCCCTCATATGGTAAAAATATCATCTGTACATGGAAGGGGATAATATGTCATTACTATCGATTGAAATTCATATTAACGATCAAAGATTCATTTATAAATTTCCCTAGATATAGTATAGTTTCTAACACATGGGTCAGTGTTTAGAATATATTTTTTATCTCAATTATTCTTATAATTCCTTGTTTTTATCTATATAAAAATAATTTAAAAAATGAAATAGTGATTGAAATAATGAATTGAAAATGAAAAAATATAAAAAAGAAGACAAATAAGTAAAATAGAAGAATAAAAATTTCCACATGAACATAACCAAATATGGGTTGGAATCCCTCTATACCATCTGTCATAAATCTAAAAATAATTAAACTATAAAAATTCAAAATAACATAGAGCATGATCGACCTCTCAACACATGTACCTATCTCTTCAAAAATAGTGAACTATCACAAATGTAAATTTATCCAAAACATGAGCGTTATCTAAATTTTTAGATGACCTAGAAGATAAAATCACACTCTCACAGAATTTATTTCATGAAAAAGTGGTCATCACAATGTCAAAAAATATCACATCATCTCCTTAGATCCTAAATCAAGATTCTATTTGAATAATAGGGAAAAAATAGAGAAGAATAATGTAGATAATTATTCCTCATAATTATTCGGTGGTCACATATTATCACATCACATTAAAAATCTACAATGAATAAATAAATATAAAAGTCAAATTGAAGATGTTTTATCTCTATAAATAGGTGAGTTTTCCAACTGGAAATAGCTCCAAAAATTATTTTTCCATGTTCGGAGATAATAGATCACACATGGAATTATAAGACATATTAAACAAAAAAAATTATTTTCAATTGAGAAATAATTATAGTATGAAGGAAAAATAGGGAAACGATAGAGTAAACTAAATTATTAAATAACCAACCTCCTATATTATAATATTCCTAGAAAATTTATTGAAATGAATGGAAGAGAATAAAAATAATTTTTTTTAATGATTTTCATCACAAACATTTAAGAAATATGCCATCATCAAAATAAACACCACAACCAAAAATAAATATCCCCCAATAAAATGATGTTATAAAATGATTATAACTAACCTATGCTTAAATTTCCCCCAACTAACCAAGAATTATCGTGAGTAAAAATTAACAAAATATCACCACACATAACCCAATATCCATTTATTTTCATAAAATGTTTTTATATCTATTTTTTACAATGTATTCTACATCTCGATCCTACAAATATCAGTACCATAAAAATCATACCTCACTTCTATCATCATTGACAATCCCTCTAGTCATTCGATCAAGATTTTAAATTATACATGGTTGAAAATTCCATTTTCCAAAATATTAACTACCAATGTTGAATGAACTCATAATAATGAATGTTAGTAAGATATAGATCAAGATTGGCATGGTTAACAGATTAATCTTCAAATATTCACCATCGACCATCCCTTCTTTATCCATTAGATAGATTTTGTCAGTATCTCATCTACCTTTGAAATCATGCATTCTTCAATCATCATCTTAACATCAATTCATAAATAGAAGAGATATCTCTTCTTATTCCTCGTGAGATAATACGGACATGTTGTTTTTTGATTTGAGAAAATGATTTTTTTATTTCAATATAATTAGATTAGGATTAATTGAGAATCTTATGAATTGATATACTAGGATTCTAATATTCAGTGGGTATAGTAAGACTACAAAAGGATCATCTTCATCTCGAAGCTTTCACTTGAATATTCTTTGAAATACATTGGAAGTATTAGTCAGTGGAATATTAAATAGTGGAAAAAATAGATTTTTTGAATAAAAATGGTCAATGAAACAATTTCCATGGATTCTGTCAGATCAATTACATAAAAAATATCCACAAATCAGAAACCCAACATCAGATCATTGTGTACCATAGTGGGTTTGTGCTAAAATTCAGCAATAAGTGTTTGGTGATCTTCTTCACACCTAGATTATGGAATTCCATACATCATAAATCATATCTAGATTTAAAAATTAATCACCAACAATGTTTTATCATCGTTTCATGGGATTCTCATAAAATAACTAGCCTTTTTTTAGTGGTGGTGAGACTTCAGGTATGTGATAAAATTATTATAAAAATCAGAAATGTGGGTATTATAAAAAAAATACATAGGCATTTTCCTATGTGAGTGGATTCTTAATTTCCATATTTGGGTCACGTACTAAAAAATAACATATGTCAGATGCTGATAAAATGGATATGTGGCACACTAATGGGTTTGGATGTGTGAGTATACTTCCAGAATTTGGTACACAACACAAGTCCAGAAATTGGCTACAAAGCCTGGTTATTTCTACTACAAAGAGGATAATTGAATAAAGTTAATTGAAAAAATTCATCAAATAAATAAATCATAATTGACAAAAAAATTTCAAAATTGAAATTAAATTAAATAAATTTTAATATTATGATATAAATTAAAAAATAATTAAACCAAAAATTAAAGGTGAAAATTATCAAAAAAATTAATAATTAAATTAAATTCCAATTATCTGTTTAATTTATTAACAAAAAAAATAAAAAACCAATAATAGTTCTAATATTAATTTTTTAAAAATCCAGAATTAATAATTATACACAACACCCAATGCATTCAAAAAATTCAAAGAAAAATTAATTTCAATAATTTATCAATTAAATTATAAATTAACAAAATCAAATAAATTATATAAATTAGTTAAATTTTTAACATTAAAATATTATTTAAACACAAAGATGATATGTGAAAGAACATGAAATTAAGGCAACATAAAATTACCATATGATTAAGATGTTGTTTTCCCTCAAACATATCTTTGTTTTTTATATGTAATATAGAAACATGATTTTTCACAGTCAACATAAGATTAAGCATGTGAATTCATTAATTGTATAGGAACAAATTCGAACATGGGAAATATATTCAAAAAATAATCACAAGAATTCCTCCATTCATTCGAAAAAATTGTATGAGTCCAGGTAGCGCAGATCCATTCATAAATGAAAAGTTTTTGCCTCCTATATGAAGTCACTCACTTCCATTCTTCAATTCTAAATCATGTTAGAATTCCTATAGTAATGATAGGTTATATTTAATTGTAAAAAATTTTAACATGTGGAACATTAAATTTTAACTTTCTCCCAGGTTCAAAAAATTCAAAGTTCATTTTTACCAATCCATTAATACAAATTATATGATATTAATATATGTCAGATGTCCCATTATTCATATATTTTCAAAATTAATCTCTCCTTAATAAACTCATTTTTGACTATTAGGGAATTAAATGTTTTATTGTATCCATTTTACCCACCCATATATGTGTTAAGCACTATGAAAAAGTACTTATTTGATATGTACAGAGGTTTTACAATCACACACTAAGTGCTAAGAGCCTAAGAAATTCATTGTGGGATCAAAATTACCCATTTTAATCTAGTTACATAGGAAATAAATGATTACCATTTAATTTGAGCCCATAAGGTTATTTTTTTTAAAAGGTGAGTCGTTGATTTTCGAGTTCAAAATTATAGTTTTCTCAAGTTATGGTAACAATTCCACAATGATCTAACATGTATCACTCTCTTTCTTTGTCCCTAAATAGAATAATCATAAAAATAGTTAGTGAGACCAATAAACAATCATATACCCTTAAAAAATGCATAATTTATGGAATCCTCAATAACCATCATATTATTATCCCCTATGAAAGATATAATTAAGGTCCAAATTGAACCCTATGATAAAAATTTTGTGAAAGAATTTGAAAAAGTAATTATGAGTAGTTTTTTTACAAAAAATGGGATTTTTATGTGTCAATAATTTATTGAAAATTTTATCACCGATAAATAAAAATCTCCCCCACACATAACTCAAAATATTATCCCCAATGTTGAATTATAATGTGGAATAAAATAAATTTCATATTATGTTTCTAATTAAATAGAATAATTAGTGTAAATGTGGTTATACAAATGTTCAAAAATCACTTAATCCCAAAAAAAATAACGAGTTAAATACCAAAAAATAAATAAAAATTATTCCTACATACCACTAAAGATTATCAATCACATATTTTTTATTTTTGAAAATTTCATAATATTAAATATTATAAAAAAACTACATATTTTTCATATCAGATGAAGTAAAGGAATTTAAAAAATTTAGTTATCATATAACCATATTTCTAATACTTAGGCATGAGAGGGGTGTGATTAAGATTTAAAATATAGCTCAACATAATTGAAAACTAACATAAAGAAACAATCTCGAAACTGATGTAATAAAAATAGATTCCATAGTATTACTTAATACAACAAATGGTATTCCTCTATACATAATTTATAGAAGAATGTAATTTTATTTTGAACATTTATAATATTGAGAATAAAAATTAATACACACTTGAATTATCATGACCCGACCCTACCCGGGCTCGAGCCGCAACTACCCTAGGCCAGGGGCTGGTGACCAGTGCCGAAGGCATAATAACTCGGGGAGGCCTTTGCCTAAGAACCTGTACACACACACGCAGCACACTCAATGCAAAAGTGCAGAGTAAAAGAAAAGGGAAGCAAAGTAAAGGGAAACTGCTATATAAAACCACAGAGTTCATCGACCACTACAAGTACAAAGTACAAACTGAGAAGAAAATGGAAAAAAAACGCGCCCAACCAAAAAGTGCCACAACCCGACAACAGGTAAACAAAAGGAAACAACTGACAGGTCTCCCACCTAGAACCCGGCCATGACCACCGCACGAAGTCCAAGCTCCCAAGATCCTACGCTCCTACGCTCCACTGAAGTCACGCTCCACATGTCCGTCGTCTGCAAGGGCACACCAAGTGCGGGCAAAGCCCAAGCAAGGGTGAGTATAAAAATACTTAGTAGGATACCCCGAAGGCTCGAGGGAGCAACAAAGGAGGTACCGAAGGGTGAGTGGTAGAGCGAACAGAAAAGTAGAGGAGTACAACTGAAAGTGCAGTAAGAGTCTAGCTCAACCCAACAAGAGAAAGAAGATAGGATCGTCCAGACACAAGGAGCTGGAAACGGTGAGAAGATGAACTTCCCGTCGAGTCTTCGCTGCCTATAGCAGGAGAGTAGACTCGTACAACCACGGGAATCTAGACACAGAAAGCACGTGGCATACCTCACGCGTCTTCGCCTCACCTGGAAAGAGAGTAACCAAACCCAAGAAGTGGGTACCGGAAACAAGGTATATACATATCCCTTTGCTCAATCAAGAATCCCAAACATCGTCGTAAGGGGATCTACGTCCCGTATCTCAGCCCAAGAAATGTGTCGCCAACAGTCCCAGATGTAACCCCATCATAGATGCCCAACATCCCGCACGTCTTCCCTGAACCGCAAGCCAAGGGGCTCAATCACCGCACCTCGATACTATCCGCTTTGGGCGGCACTGACTCGCCCACACGGTTTTAGATCGCGTCGCAAGAACGCATCTCGGTGGGGAAAGCGCCCCTCGTACTTGAGAGTTCTAGGAAAGTCAAACCACACCTCATCACTACCCTGCAGTCGAGAGGTCTCCTCAAAGTCAAGCTGTCACAACACTGACCCGTATAACCAAGGGTCCCGCTCCGGTAATCATGGAGGAAAGCCACAGACTAGCCTAGTCGGAAGGACTGAGTCTGGAATACCCACTGGTGTCCCACTGCCCATCCCCGCTGGAGGGTAATTCATAACCAAATGTCGGGTGACCCACTGCCCAGCCCTGCTGGAGGGTAAACCCTAATACATCGTCAGGCGACCCACTACCCAGCCCCGCTGGAGGGTAAACCATATTCAAATATCGGGTGACCCACTACCCAGCCCTGCTGGAGGGTAAACCCTAATACATCATCCGGCGACCCACTGCCCAGCCCCGCTGGAGGGTAGACCATAATACGTCATCAGGCGACCCACTTCCCAGCCCCGTTGGAGGGTAGACCTGGAATAAGTCGACAGGCGACCCACTGCCCAACCTTGCTGGAGGGTAGACCCTAAGAGGTCATTGGGTGACCCACTGCCCAGTCTCTGCTGGAGGGTAGACCCTAAGAGGTCGTCGAGTGACCCACTGCCCAGTCTCTGCTGGAGGGTAGACCCTAAGTGTGTCGGGTGACCCACTGCCCAGCCCCGCTGGAGGGTAGACCCTAGAAGTCAGTGAGCAACCCACTGCCCGGCCCTGCTGGAGGGTAAGCCCGAGGAAGTCGATGAGTAACCCACTGCCCAGCCCCACTGGAGGGTAAAACTCAGAACTGCCCTGGCCACATCCACTGAAGGGTACAACACTGGCCAACCAAACGTGGAGTGGGTATCGTGCAACCACCCAACTCCAGAAAAACTCACCCAAAGGGGGTTCAGCGCCTGTTCCATCACGGGGTGCCACTAGCACTGCTACTGGCCGATCCATAGAGAACGAAACCAGGGGGAGACCACTCAACCCTGCTGGTCAACCAACAAGCACCGATCCAGGAGAAAACTCCACCCTGCTGGTCAAACCAACACACCGAGGGACCCTCTACGCCGCGAGAGGTCCAAGTACGCAAAGCAGAACCCGACACGCACGTGGGGCCCACACGACGTGTGGCCCTAAGTCAACCCCAACCAAGCGCACGAACGTCTCAGGTACGAACCACATGTACCTCCAAGCACTCTCGTATACTCCCAGAGTATACCACGTCTCCAGCCCAAGGGCTATCGTGCACACGACGCCCAACGTCAACGCGAAGGCACGACGTAACATCTCCAACTCAAAGGCCCAGGCACGACCAACCACATCTCGTGGACCAATTGTATCACTCTCCCAAGAGTGCGCGATCACACGCCAAGGGTCCGCTACAAACAAGGTAGGGCAGACCACCACTAGAGCACCTTCCATGCTCCACTTTTAACAAGATCGCGCAAGAGGCTCCACACAACCAAACGGATTGCACCGTCGTAATCCTCGCGAAAAAACACGTGAGATCGACTACTTACTCGCCTCCAGCGGATATCCGATGAAAAAGTCACCAACACCGCCTCACGCCCGAATGACGTCCCGTGATACCGAGCCTCGGCCCCGAAAACAGTCTGGCGCATCGCACCATTGCGATCCCCTCGAAAAAACACATCAAAAGCACTACTCACTTGAGTGCAACGGATATGCGGAGAAAAAGGTGCATCCCGACGCACCGCACACGAGCGGTGCCACGTGGGACCCGCAACCCGGTCCCTAAACTCCACGAACGGATCGCACTGTTGCGATCCTCTCGAAAAAGCACACAAGATGGACTACTCACTTGTCCAAAACGGTCTCCCGGTGATAAAGATGGAAAATCACCGTCGACGCCCAAACGACCCTCATGGGCCCCGCACCATCATGCCGACTTTGAGCGGGTGGATTGCACCATTGCAATCCCCTCGGAAAAACATCCAGAAACGACTGCTCGCACGCCCCGAACGGACGTCCGATGGAAAAGTCGCTAGAAGCTGCACGCAGCTCAAAAGACGGGCCATGGGGCCCGCGCCTCAACTCCAGCCTCAACGCCTGGAACTGCACTGGAAACCTCCGCCTCAGTGCCAGGGTCACAACGCCGCTGATGGTGCTCAAAAAGGATGTCGGACGCGTCCGCGCCGTCCAAAACAAGAATCCTGGGAAAAGCGCTCGTCCACTTAAGGACGCGTCGCACCTCTGAGGCCCCTTGTTTCGGGAACTAAAAAATTCCCGAAACCATCTAAAAAGCTTCTCCTCGACACAAGCTCCACGCTTCCGTAGACGGCACGCAAAACGGACGCCCGTAGCCCGAAATATGGGCGTCTGAAGTCTGAGGGGCAAAGCCCCTTGGGCCGGACCGGCCCGGTCCAGCCGAGCCGCGGGCCGCCGCTCCCCTTCACACCCGCGCGCCCGCCGTGCGGGATGCTCCACCGACCGGCCGACATGGCCGGTCGAGTCCACGTGGAGACCCACCTTTGGTGGGTCTCGGTCTCCCCAGCGGGGTCGCGAGCCGCGACCCCGGACGCCCCCTGGTCGGCACCCCCAGCCGGCGCCCTCTCACCGTCTCCCCGCTCCACCGCGACGCCGCGGGCCGCCAGCCGCCTGCCGCCTGCCGCCTCCCGCCTTCCGTCTGCCGAAGCCGTAGCCGGCCCGCCATCGCCCTCGCACACCCAGCCGCCACAAGCCGCCGCCTGGCATGGCCGGCCGCCGCGCCTACCCGCCGGAACGCCCCACATCTCCTCCGTAAACCCGCAATCTTCTGCGAATGATTGCGGGTTCCTCCGAACTCCAAAACCAAATCCGAAAGAAGCGTCGGAAAGAGAATAAAATAAACTTCGCATTCATGGGATTTGTTTGATAAATCTACATAGATTTGATGCAAAAATTTGGGCTCAAAGTAGGTACGGGCATAGAAAATGCAATCGACAAAACCCTACCTCGCGGGGCTTCGCCCGAAGCTTCGCTACGATCCGCCGGCCACCATGCCTCGCCGGAGCTCGCCTCACCGGAGCTCGCCTCTCCAGAGTTGCCTCACCGGAGGTGAAGGGGAGGGGAGGGTTTGAGGAAGAGGAAGAAGAAGGAGAAAGGGGGGGTGTTTAAGTACAAATCACTTAAACGCCCGCCCGACAGCCCCGAACCCGAACTCCCGACGGGGTCGAGATTTAGCCTCCCCTAGGCTAAGAACCATGGTCTGAGCACAACATTGGTCTCAAAATTTTATTCCGAGACCCCGTTCAAAAGTTATTAAACTTAGCGCCCGAGACTGCCAAATTACAAAAACGCCCCTGGGGCCATTTTTCACAAACGGCCCGCGCCCGCAAAACTTACACCCCTCCTAGGGTAAAAGGCACGCTCCGAACTCAACGATGCCCTCAGTTTTCCAATCCGAGCCAGCATTTAAGAGATACCTGCGTTTCGCCATTAAACGAATTAATTAATTAATTAATTAATCCGTTTAACGTTCCAGAAGCGGGCGAGGGGTCCAAACATCCCGCACTGAAAAGTTTTATGTCGTTACTAGGGTAAAAACCCCATTCTGCACCCATCTGTACACTCGGATCCCTGATCCGGAACTCCGTTTAGGAGTTATCTCATTTATCTGGATTTTCCAGTGTGAACGCACTGGAAATTTAATTCTGGCCACTCAAGGGCTCGAATCACTCGCCGTCTGAAGGTACTGCTCTGGAATATTATCAAGAATATTCCAAAGTCTTTATCAGAAAAAACTGGGTTCTTACATCATTCCCTCCTTCAAGATTTTCATCCTTGAAAAGAAAAACTAGGGAAGAACACAGGGTACTAAGCCCACACCTGGCTTTCCCATACCCAGAAGAACCCACACACAACTCTGCGTCACCACACACAGACCAAAGAGTCGATCCGTTCACGTGAGGTCATCCCATGCCAACGTCGTGCACCCACTCCAGAATTTGGGGTTAGGGAAAGGCGGTAGGGTACCTCGCCATCCCTTTGCACGGTCTCAAACGGCCCGAAGGCCCTCAGGGGTAGCTCACTTCCCCGGTCAAACCTCTACGTCGCACGCCGCGACTGGAATCACTGCCCGCACCTGAAACAAGGCCCGGTGATTCCCTCCTTCAGAATATCCATATGGTGAAACACC
The DNA here is from genome assembly GCA_963277665.1 of Viscum album. NCBI lineage: Eukaryota > Viridiplantae > Streptophyta > Magnoliopsida > Santalales > Viscaceae > Viscum > Viscum album. Next base: position 2,003,372,573 of record OY728140.1, on the reverse strand, counting down.
CAAGGATATCTGGTCGCGCATGATTCCACAGTCGATGCTCTCTTACACACTCAAAAGGCGAAAGAGTCAACACCATCGACTAAAGGAAAAGGTCTCACGCCTTTTTCCCTTACCAACACAGGGTTACACCCGACGCCCTGCGTCACCCTGGTAACACCTCAAACAAGGAGCAGGGAGAAAAGTCCTCCACACGCAGAGCCTAACAATCCTACTGCAAAAAGTAGAAGAGTCGTAAGGGGTACCTCTCACCGTCCCATGCTCTGCAGGACCGTAGACATCCAAGCTCGCGGCTACCCGTGGTCCCAACCGTCAGCTCCCAGAGCCTGACGTAGACCGCCTAGTGGTGATGGGGAGATCTCGTAATGTCATCCCCCACTACCAGCTCCTCCCGCTCCTCTGCTAGCACCACCACCCTGGGTACTACTCCGATCACGGTGCTGCCTCTGTCGTGGTGGTGCGCCTGCTGCCTGCCCGAAGCTCTCAGCAACTCGGGTCGGGCAGTCTCGTGCCAAGTAACCTCGCCCGTCACAAGCATAGCACCGACTCTCTCTGGGCTGCACTGGTGCCCTCTGGCGCCACTGTGGTGTATGACCACATCTCCGAAACCGGCAGTGGGAAGGCCACCTGCATCGAGGTCCTATCCTCTGGCGCCTGCTAGCTACGACAGACGTCCCGGCTCTATCGCGCCCACTGCCACTACCAACCGCAAAACATGACAGGAAGCCCTCTGTCACCAGCGCCTGCTCTAGCACCCCGACATATGTGGAAATGCCCAAGGGTACTATGATAGCACGAATCTCTCAGCGGAGACCCTGCTCAAACTTCCGCGCTCGGAGGTTGTCGTCATGGACCAAGTCCGGGTAAAAGCGTGCACGGTCTGCAAAACTAGCCGCGTACTCGGCCACCGTCATCCCTCCCTGCTGAAACTGCAGGAGCTCCTGAATCCGAACGGAGCGCAAGAAGGAGGGGAAAAACTCCACACGGAGCAACAACTGAAAGTCGTCCAACGAAAATGACGACTCGTCCAGAAACCAAGTCACCAGACTCTACCAACGACAAGCTGCTCCATGAAAAAGGCTGGCTGCCAAAGCCACTCTCTGATCTGTCGGCGTTTGAACAAGCCTGAAAAGGCGAACCACTGTCTTGAGCCAAGCCTCTACTGCCTGAGGGTCTAGCTCACCACTGAACCTCAGCGGTCCCTACCACTGGAACTCACGGAGCGCGCTCAACTAGCGCTCAAACTCAGCCTGCTCTGGCTGAAACTGTCTGCTGCTCAACAGGTGGGGGTACTGCTACCGGACCACCCAGAGAAAGGGGCTCGCATGATGGGTTCTGGACTGAGGCCTCGTAGCTCACAGGGTCGTCTTCACGTACCCAAAGCTGGTATCCTGGATGGCTGTCCTCACGGAGACATCCTGAATATTATCAAGGAGTGCCGCGGTCATATGAGCATATATGTATATACCAATAGCAACGATGGGGAGCTGACTCAAGAAGGACGGTCAAAGACTCGATCCTATGTGATGCACAAACACATTCCCCTGCAACAAGTGTCTCAGCATGCCGAGTCGACAAGCGGGTTATCAAGGTCCTGGTGAATGGATACGTCGGCCGCCGCACCATCACTGGACTCCCTGGCCTGAGAGCCGCTCTCAAGACACGTTAACACTATTGCCCTATATCCCAACCAATTCCTCTTTTAGGGACGTCCGCACAACGTCCCAAGGAAGGAACCACCTCTGATACCACTTTGTCACGACTCGACCCTACCCGGGCTCGAGCCGCAACTACCCCAGGCCCGCCTCCATAGGCTAGGGGCTGGCGACCAGCGCCGAAGGCACAATAACTCGGGGAGGCCTTTGCCTAATCACCTGTACACACACACGCAACACACTCAATGAAAAAGTGCAGAGTAAAAGAAAAGGGAAGCAAAGTAAAGGGAAACTGCTATATAAAACCACAGAGTGCATCGACCACTACAAGTACAAAGTACAAACTGAGAAGAAAATGGGCAAAACACGCGCCCAACCAAAAAGTGCCACAACCTGGCAACAGGTAAACAAAAGGAAACAGATGACGGGTCTCCCACCTGAAATCCGGCCATGACCACTGCACGCGGTCCAAGCTTCCAAGCTCCTACGCTCCTACGCTCCACTGAAGCCACGCTCCACCTATCCGTCGTCTGCAAGGGCACACCAAGTGCGGGCAAAGCCCAAGCAGGGGTGAGTATAAAAATACTCAGTAGGATACCCCGAAGGCTCGAGGGAGCAACAAAGGAGGTACCGAAGGGTGAGCGGTAGAGCGAATAGAAAAGTAGAGGAGTACAACTGAAAGTGCAGTAAGAGTCCAGCTCAACCCAACAAGAGAAAAAAGATAGGCTCGTCCAGACACAAGGAGCTGGAAACAGTGAGAAGATGAACTTCCCGTAGAGTCTTCGCTGCCTATAGCAGGAGAGTAGACTCGTCCAACCATGGGAAGCTAGACACGGAAAGCACGTGGTATACCTCGCGCGTCTTCGCCTCACCTGGAAGGAGTGTAACCAAACCCAAGAAGTGGGTACCAGAAACAAGGTATATACATATCCCTTTGCTCAATCAAGAATCCCAAACATCATCGTAAGGGGATCTCCGTCCCGTAGCTCAGCCCAAGAAATGTGTCGCCAATAGTCCCAGATGTAACCCCATCATCGATGCCCAGCATCCCGCACGTATTCCCTGAACCGCAAGCCAAGGGGCTCAATCACCGCACCTCGATACTATCCGCTTTGGGCGGCACTGACTCGCCCACACGGTTTTAGATCGCATCGCAAGAACGCGTCTCGGTGGGGAAAGCGCCCCTCGTACTTGAGAGTTCTAGGAAAGTCAAACCACACCTCATCACTGCCCTGCAGTCGAGAGGTCTCCTCAAAGTCAAGCCTTCACAACACTGACCCGTATAACCAAGGGTCCCGCTCCGGTAATCACGGAGGAAAGCCACAGACTAGCCTAGTCGGAAGGACTGAGTCTGGAATACCCACTGGCGTCCCACTGCCCAGCCCCGCTGGAGGGTAATTCATAACCAAATGTCGGGTGACCCACTGCCCAGCCCTGCTGGAGGGTAAACCCTAATACATCGTCAGGCGACCCACTACCCAGCCCCGCTGGAGGGTAAACCATATTCAGATATCGGGTGACCCACTGCCCAGCCCTGCTGGAGGGTAAACCCTAATACATCATCCGGCGACCCACTGCCCAGCCCCACTGGAGGGTAGACCATAATACGTCATCAGGCGACCCACTGACCAGCCCCGGTGGAGGGTAGACCTGGAATAAGTCGACATGCGACCCACTGCCCAGCCTTGCTGGAGGGTAGAAACTAAGAGGTCGTCGGGTGACCCACTGCCCAGTCTCTGCTGGAGGGTAGACCCTAAGAGGTCGTCGGGTGACCCACTGCCCAGTCTCTACTGGAGGGTAGACCCTAAGTGCGTCGGGTGACCCACTGGCTAGCCCCGCTGGAGGGTAGACCCTAGAAGTCAGTGAGCAACCCACTGCCCAGCCCTGCTGAAGGGTAAGACCGAGGAAGTCGATGAGTAACCCACAGCCCAGCCCCACTGGAGGGTAAAACTCAGAACTGCCCTGGCCACATCCACTGAAGGGTAAAACACTGGCCAACCAAACGCGGAGTGGGTATCGTGCAACCACCCAAATCCAGAACAACTCACCCAAAGGGGGTTCAATGCCTGTTCCATCACGGGGTACCACTAGCACTGCTACTGGCCGATCCATAGAGAACGAAACCAGGGGGAGACCACTCAACCCTGCTGGTCAACCAACGAGCACCGAGCCAGGGGAAAACTCCACCCTGCTGGTCAAACCAACACACCGAGGGACCCTCTACGCCGCGAGAGGTCCAAGTACGCAAAGCAGAACCCGACATGCACGTGGGGCCCACACGACATGTGGCCCCAAGTCAATCCCAACCAAGCGCATAGACGTCTCAGGTACGAACCACATGTACCTCCAAGCGCTCTCGTATACTCCCAGAGTATACCACGTCTCTAGCCCAAGGGCTATCATGCACACGACACCCAACGTCAACGCGAAGGCGTGACGTAACATCTCCAACTCAAAGGCCCGAGCACGGCCAACCACATCTCGTGGACAAATTGTATCACTCTCCCAAGAGTGCGCGATCACACGCCAAGGGTCCGCTACAAAAAAGGTAGGGCGGACCACCACTGGAGCACCTTCCATGATCCACTTTTAACAAGATCGCGCAAGAGGCTCCACACAACCAAACGGATTGCACCGTTGTAATCCTCGCGGAAAAACACGCGAGATCGACTACTTACTCTCCTCCAATGGATATCCGACGAAAAAGTCACCAACACCGCCTCACGCCCGAATGACGTCCCGTGATCCCGAGCCTCGGCCCCGAAAACAGTCGGGCGCATCGTACCATTGCGATCCCCTCAGAAAAACACGTCAAAATCACTACTCACTTGAGTGCAACAGATATCCGGAGAAAAAGGTGCATCCCGACGCACCGCACACGAGCGGTGCCACGTGGGACCCGCAACCCGGTCCTGAAACTCCACGAACGGATCTCACTGTTGCGATCCTCTCGAAAAAGCACACAAGATGGACTACTCGCTTGTCCAAAACGGTCTCCCGGTGATAAAGATGGAAAATCACCGTCGACGCCCAAACGACCCTCGTGGGCCCCGCACCATCATGCCGAATTTGAGCGGGCGGATTGCACCATTGCAATCCCCTCAGAAAAACATCTAGAAATGACTGCTCGCACGCCCCGAACGGATGTCCGATGGAAAAGTCGCTAGAAGCTACACGCAGCTCAAAAGACGGGCCGTGGGGCCCGCGCCTCAACTCCAGCCTCAACGCCTGGAACTGCACTGGAAACCTCCGCCTCAGTGCCAGGGTCACAACGCCGCTGACGGTGCTCAAAACGGATGTCAGACGCGTCCGCGCCGTCCAAAACAAGAATCCCGGGAAAAGCGCTCGTCCACTTAAGGACGCGTCGCACCTCAGAGGCCCCTCGTTTCGGGAACTAAAAATTCCTGAAACCATCTCAAAAGATTCGCCTCAACGCAAGCTCCGCGCTGCCGTAGACAGCGCACAAAACGGACGACCGTAGCCCGAAATACGGGCGTCCGAAGTTTGAGGGGCAAAGCCCCTTGGGCCAGACCGGCCGGTCCACCCGCGCCGGCTGGCCCGCGCCGGCCGGCCCGGTCCAGCCGAGCCGCGGGCCGCCGCTCCGCGGCCCGCTCCCCTTCACACCCGCGCGCCCGCCGCGCGGGATGCTTTACCGACCGGCCGACATGGCCGGTCGAGTCCACGCGGAGACCCGCCTTTGGCGGGTCTCGGTCTCCCCGGCGGGGTCGCGAGCCGCGACCCCGGACGCCCCCTGGTCGGCGCCCCCAGCCGGTGCCCTCTCGCCGGCTCCCCGCTCCACCGCGACACCGAGGGCCGCCAGCCACCTGCCGCCTGCCGCCTCCCGCCTTTCGTCTGCCGAAGCCGAAGCCGGCCCGCCGTCGCCCTCGCACACCCAGCCGCCACAAGCCGCCGCCTGGCATGGCCGGCCGCCGCGCCTACCCGCCGGAACGCCCCACATCTCCTCCGTAAACCCGCAATCTTCGGCGAATGATTGCGGGTTCCTCCGAACTCCAAAACCAAATCCGAAAGAAGCGTCGGAAAGAGAATAAAATACACTTCGCATTCATGGGCTTTGTTTGATAAATCGACAGAGATTTTATACAAAAATTCGGGCTCAAAGTAGGTACGGGCATAGAAAATGCAATCGACAAAACCCTACCTCGCGGGGCTTCGCCTGAAGCTTCGTGACAATCCGCCGGAGGTGAAGGGGAGGGGAGGGTTTGAGGAAGAGGAAGAAGAAGGAGAAAGGGGGGGGGGGGGGTGTTTAAGTACAAATCACTTAAACGCCCGCCCGACAGCCCCGAACTCGAACTCCCGACGGGGTCGGGATTTAGCCTCCCCTAGGCTAAGAACCACGGTCTGAGTGAAATAGTGGTCTTGGAATTTTATTCCGAGACCCCATTCAAAAGTTATTAAACTTAGCGCCCGAGACCGCCAAATTACGAAAACACCCCTGGGGCCATTTTTCACAAACGGCCCGTGCCCGCAAAAATTACACCCCTCCTAGGGTAAACGGCATGCTCCGAACTCAACGGTGCCCTCGGTTTTCCAATCCGAGCCACCGTTTAAGAGATACCTGCGTTTCTCCATTAAACGAATTAATTAATTAATTAATTAATCCGTTTAACGTTCCAGAAGCGGGCGAGGGGTCCAAACATCCCGTGCCGACAAGTTTTATGTCGTTCCTAGGGTAAAAACCCCATTCCGCACCCATCTGTACACTCGGATCCCTGATCCGGAACTCTGTTTAGGAGTTATCTCATTTATCTCGCGTTTCCAGTGTGAACACACTGAAAATTTAATTCCGGCCACTCCAGGGCTCGGAATCGCTCACCGTCTGAAGGCACTGCTCTGGAATATTATCAAGAATATTCCAAAGTCTTTCTCAGAAAAAACCGGGTTCTTACATGAATGTCTAAGACTCTAATCATTTTAGTTAATTCATGTGGTTCTCATTTGTAGTCAAGAGTGAATTCCTTTGGATGGTAATTTCAATTTCCTAAAAGGTTAAGAAGTTAGAAATTATAATATAAAAATTAATGTTTATATATAATAACTATTAAATATAGAGTTTATGATATTTAATCTTGATGATCTTGTGTGTTTCTCCCTTATGTCAAGATGGTCAGAATGATTCTTCCATAATCCCTCCAAACATGTTAGTTAGATGCCTTTACAATGTTACAAACCATGTTGATCCACTTCCTGAATATTATACTGTAAGAAAATACACATATTTAAAAACAATAATTCTGAAAATGATATTCTAAAATAATAGAGGATGATATTGGGATAAACCCCCAAGTGGTAATTTTTTTTGTTATATGTAGATAGGCATTCCTTGTTTCAACACCAGTCTGAAAGAGGTTGTGATTTCTTACTTAGAATTCACCCGATGTGATTCTTCCCAGAATTAGTGGTCAAAATCATTTGGACTATCCCTTTAAAAGATTCATTCAATTTACCATCCATGATATTATAAATTTTATGAAATATTGAAATGGGGAGCAAGAAATTGGGGTACATCTGTTATTCAATAACTTTATGTTAAGAGAGAAAAGGTAATGGAAATTTAACTATAAGGTGAGATTTTTCATACAGTTTATATGAAGTTCTCATGTCCTATTTGACTAAAATATTTATATATTCACCATATTTTGATCATATTTTAAACTCCAGGAACACTTTTTTAATAGATACTCTTATACATAATTTTTTAATTGATATTGGGATCTCCAGAAATATATTATTGTGTAAATCCTTCTCAGGACTCTCCAAAAAATCACAAAGATGAAATGAATATTTAATATCTATATACATAGTAAAATAATTCATATTAGAATCAATAAAATAATAATTAAATAAAAATATTATGTCTTCTATGAAATATTAAAATAATTCTAAGAAATTATCATGCTCTTATTCAACATGGAAAAGTGTTCCTGGGAGAATTTTCAGGGCAAGAGTTTCATACTCAAACTAATCCATCATAACTTTAAAAAATACCACTCTAGTGTGGTGTCCTCCAGGGAAAATGATAGGGAATATGATGCTGGTTTAACCTATTAAATTAGTGAAAAATCATCACATAATTCAATGAAATCAAATCATAATAATTAATAATAAGAAAAAATTATTATCTCAAAGCTAACCATCATTTTATTTATTCTCTTTCTATTCACGTATTATACTGTGAAGAATTCCTCATAATTTGGTTCTTTAATTTACATCTTTGAAACAAGGGGCATAACATGATATAAAATATGTATGTCTATCATCTTATATCTCATCCTATTTATTTTTTCTTTTATTATAATGTCCTTCACATAATATTTTTGAGTATGTTGTTGGAGAATATATTTATCCCTTGATTATATTTTATTTTAACAAAATATTATCGATACATATCCCTGATTCCATTTTAATTTAACATTTCATCTTCAGTGAGATCTCTATGTTTTCATTCTTGCGAACAATGTTGAAATGAAACAATAGCCTCCTCATGATGTTAAACCTGATAAAATTGTAAAAATGAATCATATTTTATTTTAGATTTCATCACTATTGATTGTTTTGTTTTATAAAACAATTGAATGTACGATAAGGAAAATGTTGCCTCCCCACTAGGTTCTCATATTTTTTATGTGAATTTCCTTGAAATTCAAAAAATTTATTATTTAAAACATCCTAAATACTACTTCAGTTGTGAGAAAACATATCATTTCAATAGGGAAGGATTAATTTGTGTGTGATCTATTGTGATTTTATCAATAAGATTTTATAACTCCTCAATTTTTATACATGGAAAACATAAATAAGTTGTTATTAATGCTCTCAATTTGGTTCAATGACAGTTATTATGTGATAAACTTAATCAACAGTTGAATAAACTATAAATCCCAAATAAAATAAAAAAATTAGACTGTTAGAAATTATAAGCAGAAAAAAATAATTAGTTTTTCATTATTAAATGGTACATCATTATAAGAATAATTAAACATAAAAATATAAACAGAAAAATAAAATGAGATGTGAAAAAATAATAAATTGGTCCCACATCAGATATGATGAAGATTTTAATATATTACGGTACAAATATGCTTGATTTTCATCACGTGATAAGAAAACACTGAATTATTTATGCCTTTAATTCATTAGGTACATATGGTTAACTCATGACATAAATACTTTTTGCATGAAACTAATTTTATGTTCATGATTTTATGTGGTACCTTGTTTTTATGTCCTTGATATTAGTAATGGACCTGGTTTTCATATCCATAACATTATTCATGGACCTAGTTTTATGTATATATGTTTATGAGAGGGAAATATTTCATGTTCCCAACATTATGAGTACACATATTTCATTTTATAAATGTTTATAATATTATAACCATATATTTTCCCCATATTTATATGTCTGTGTTATGATCTCATTAATAATGAATTATTGTTGATGATTCTACACTCTTATAAATATTTCCTAATATTATGATAATTTCTTATTCCATGAACCATGTTTTTATTGATAAATTATTGGGCATAATTTCTTTAATTTATGATCATGATATAATTCCCCTATTTATATCTTATTCTTATGTATGATAATTGGTTGACATATACTATGTTTACCTTTACTTACCATATGAGATCACTTTATCTTTTAGTTTTCCTTATCTAGGTTACGAAGAATACTTTTAACTAGGGTATACATAATAATCATTCTATGTGGGAAATGATAAAGATCATTCATGATAGGATTTTTTTTCTAGTCTCCAAAGGCATTAATCTTTATTCTTATAGAACTTATCATGATGGAATGTATTTAATATTCATCTAAAATTATATAATATTTATATATGAAAAGTATGGGTTACTATAGTTTGTATCAAAGTCATGTTTATAACATATATGGATATTACGATTTTATAATTTTATTAAATAACCCAGAGAAAAGTCTATGTATAAGATAACATCCTAAAGTTTTAGTAAGGAATATATTATTTGATTTTCCAAGGAATATATCCTTTCTTGGATACTACACGTCAATGTTGTTTTGTAATAGATGAATCTAGATTAAATAAAACTAAAAATATTCAGCAATGTTTATCTAAGACATCACTATGGTTGAAGATCATTCATCACCTACTATGAACCTATTTTGAAACTTAGAGGGGATTTTATTTGGTTAATTGGAACTTTTTTATAATCTCTCAAAAATGATTAGAATATATGATAATGACCATAGAAGAAAGAATGTTCACTTTTTAATGACAAAAATGTGTGAATGAGAACCTAGGAGTATGTACCAAAGTAAGTTAAAGATGTTTAATGTGTTAAAATGATCACTATAGATAAATGAATTACTAGGGAATTCAATGCCTTTTGTGTGGGGACCTTAAAAATTATCTGATTCAATGACCTGATCCATTTGTTAAATCTTATACAAAATATGGAACAATTCTATTATAATTATTAAAGTTAAATTATTGATGTGTTTATGTATTATGATTCAATAAATATATTTTTGAATTAGCATATCAATGGAATTTTAGTTATTATAATAGTTAAACATCTCGGTATTTTCCACAGATGTATTTATTTAAGGATTTGAAAACATTTTTTGAATGGTACTGATATCCACGAAAAGTAATTTAGTTATAATGTGGTTTTTATATAAAAAACATGATTATAGAAATGATAAAACTTAATATGTTTTTGATGTTTAATTAATAATGGATTTTTGAGGAAAATAGCTGACTGATAAAGATATAGTAAATTGGATTCTATTAAAAACCTCTAAAAATGATATTAATTTGAGTAAAAAGTGACTTAGGCCATCCATGATGATATTAATTTCATTTTTGTATTTTTTTAATATATCCAATAGATTTTTATTTTATTTTATGAATATAGATAGTGTAAATTTTTTTAAGCTTATATGTTTTCATTGAGGTTTTATTTTGATTGAGGTTATTATAATTTTTTAAGAGAGTCAATGTATTCTCATGTTTGTTTTTGTGAAATTATGATCTACTTCATGTTTATGGGGATAAATGTAAATGTTGAATATAAGGAAAATTATGTGATCAATTAATTCATATTTATGGGTTTTTTATTTTCTTAGACATGTTTTGGGGGAGTATTGAGTTTAACTATTTATATAATGGATTAAGTTGAACATTCAATGTTATTATTTATTTTCAAGAGATTAATGTATTGTATTTTTCCATATTAGATAGCTCATACTAAGAATTTTAGTTTTGGTAAATATTTAAAGGTGTAAGGAATTACTCATCGATCTTATAATTAGATGAAATATAATTTTTGTACTCAAACCATGAAAAATTCATCTTGAATTTCAATATCCTTGATTAATTGATGAGATAGAAGTGGAATTGATCAAAGCGCAACTGAAGGATGATATTTTACATATAAAGTGTAGAAATATATAGTAAGGTTATCTTAACATGAACACTAAAAGGAAATTAATATAGTCCATCAACATTTAGAATATGATTGTGAAATAAAATGATTATATGTTTACATTTATTTATGATGAATCAATGGTCTTTTCACCCATCAAAGATTAATGTTTTTGTATCATTATAATTCTCATAGATATGCACTATATCAGTCTCTATTAGAGAATATATTCTATATTTTTCTTAAAATAATATAATTTATCATTTCAAAAATGATATCCATATAATTGAACATGATTACATGTTATTCCTTGTAACTATTATGTTTCCCACATTTCCCTTTTAAAATAAATTTTATTATCCCTCTATGTGATTTAGAATATCAAAAATGTTATTTTAAAATATTGAACCTTCAATGACCAAGGTAAATGAGATTTCTTAATTTATTTAAGCTGGGATAATGTAACACTAATAAAATTTCGTTAAAAATATAAAAATCATCCATAACACACAACAATGTGCTTTAAGATAAATGATATATACTCTAAAAAATGTTATTATTTAAATTTGAACATTATAACATAACCATTAAATTAGTGGGTATGAATATGAGTAATGACCTTATTAGATAAATCTATATATAATGGTCATACTCAATATAAATTTATTTATTAATTTTTTTCAATTAAGTATTCAGTTTTTTGTAATGTCACTTCATCTTTCAAGATAACATTTTATTTGAAAATTATTTTTTTTTACATTTTTAACATGAAAATTATAGTATATTTTTGAAACTTTTAAAATTTTTTCTATACAAAATAAAAAAATTTTCTGAAACTAGTATACATGATTTCACATGTGTTGATTTTTTTTGATTTTTCTAAAATGATTATGTTTTTACCGAATGGTGAAAAATACATATTTTTTAAATAATTTCATTTATTTTCATTAAATTATATATTTGTTCATAAGGCCTACAACTATCCATTTCATATACAAGAATTTAATCAATTAAATTTTAATTACAAATAATTTTTTATCAATGATAATTTTAATGCATAAAAACATATTTTTCTAAAAAAAAATTTCCATTTTGTTTTATAAATTTATTTAAAAATTGATTTATGAAAATTACCTTGATTAAATATTGAAATATGAATAACATTTTTTGAACCTTGAGGTTCAAATTTGGTTTATATTTCTCTTCTAATTTTGGTCATTATAAGTATTTAGAGTGATGAATTTGTTTCACCTCAGTAGGGGTAAAATTGATAAGATGGGGTTAAAACCACGAGATAAGGTAAAAATACAAAACGTGTAATTATTTAATTTAATGGAAGATACAAGACCACATACATCTGAAATTCGAATATATGGACTTTTTTCCATTTTCCCTCAAAACATAAATTTATAAAATTTTATTTAATGAACATTTAAAAATTAAAGTCTCTTAACATTAATGTCACTATATTGATTCCCTAAAGATAAAAATGGGTTAAGTTTGAATCAAAATTTTTGATGGTAAATTAATTCTTTTATCAATATAATTAATATTTTTTATGTGATTGAATAAGTAACTTAAATTCATACGTGACACCAACATAGATTTTTTCCAATAAATAAAATAAATAATTTTAAAAATACTAAATATAATAATTTTTTGTTAATTCGTTTGTTCATAAAAAGTTATAGATAAACATTAGATTTTAGGTGGTCAGAATGCATTATATTCTAATTCAATAAATATATAATTGAATTTAATTTCAATATAATTGAATAGTGTTATAAAGTTCATTAATGATATTTTATGAAAAATATTATTTTAATAAATTAATTTAAAATTGGAAAAAATATTTCAAGAGGACAAGTAGGATAAAAAACGGAATATTATGTCATCCCTAGTAAATTTTGAGAAAAGTTTTAACAGAAAGGTAAAATTATAACCCTTTAAGATTGAAAAACCCATTACCACTGTTTTGGTTAAAATTATTTCATGAAGGGGTTAAATATAATTATAAGGATTAAAATGACCCATAAACCTATATAAATTTAATTTTAAGAGTATATATATACCTAATTAAATTTTTATTTGAATTTATGTTCATTTCTAATAATTTTTCCTTATGATTACTTATATATATTTTATTTTTTTAAATTCCTAGTCTGTTATTCCCCTCTATTGTAAATGGGCACTGCTACTATTTTTAATTAAAAAATATTTAGCCTTATAGATTAACCAAAATATACCCAATTATATTATAAACATCCCCATACATTATTTATAGGTTTTTGTATTCATAAAATACCATTTCAAAGGTCCTTAATATAGGATTTAAATGAAGTCTACCGAATAAGAGATAATCATATTTACCTACTCATTCTTGTCTATTTCCTCATCTACTACCTATAATGTTGTTTAACCATCCTAAAATAATAAATACAGCCTCCTAAATATGTTTAGATTTTATTATTAATATGGTATAACCAATTTTCATCTCTTTTCAATCATACGGAAAGGGAAAACATCACTGTTGTGTCCATACGACTTGTCATTTTCACATAGTGGTATAATTTTTTTTCATCACCACTTAAAATTGATGGTCATAATGATTAAAATATTTAACTTATAATATTTTTATGACATAATAATTATTTTTCAATTTTAATATCACATCTTCTTTCTTACCTTCCAAACCGTTAAAAAATGATAATGTTGCCCATGAATACGTGTGGAATACCACCTCCACAAAGAGATGTGATTCACTTATCATATCCACCATAAAAGGATGGTAATAATGATATCTATAATTTAAATATATATGACATTTTTGATATAATAATGGTTATGTGAAGGTATGTTATTAGTTACATTTCTTTTACTCTATCTGTTGAAATGTGAATACAACATTCATGTAGACATACATCTTATCATATCTATGAACGTTGCAATTAATTATTCTATCTCTAAATTTTATGGAAGTTTATAAATAAGTGATTTATTAAAATATGTGATTTCTATATCAAAAATATCATTCTTGATATGATGTAACCATGATGAGAGTTCAAGTAATGGATGTACGGAACCTAAATTATCATAATAAATGAAATAGGTAATACCCAAAAAATGATTTTAATAATGAATTATTAACAAATTAATGTTGAAATGTTATAATGGCATAATATATGATATTATTAGTTTTTATATAATTAGTTTTTATAATTATAATAAATTTAAATTTATTATACAAGATTTTATATCACTATCGAAACATGTTGAACTTCTGGTAAGGGATTTTCGTCTCACTTTTATTTAATTAAGATACATACCATATTGAACCATTGTCTCTTTCATGAAGTGCATATAATTATAATGAATTTATTTTATGATGATTATAATGAAATTTATTGGGATGTTAATTCCTATATTAACTTCTCTATTTTACATGGTTCCAATTTTAAGCTAACTATGGTGGTAAGAGATATGTTTTACAATATCATTTTTAATCAAGATTGCTTTTTATAAGTTTCTAATGATGAAATGTTGATATGTAACTCTCAAAAAACTCATGAATTTTAATATAATATAATTATTTCAATATATTAAAATATTTTCATTCATTTTTTACCATAATCGTGTTTTCTAAAAATAGTTTCATGAATATTTTTATTATTATCATATGAATGTTAAATTTAATGATTTCTTTTTTTTTAATTTTTATGAAATGGTTTAAAATGAAACTTATTCTAATTTTTTGAAGATGGTACCTTTGATTTATTACCAAATATACGAAAGGGATCAATGTTTTAATCTAATTAGCATGAAAAAAATTTCCTAAAATCATGACCTCCTAATGATTTGAGGCTTCCATTATATGTTTGCATGATTTTTTTTCAATATTATTTTTCCATAATATTTGGGATTTTTTTAATTTAAAGGAATTGTTTTCAAAATGATAATATCTATATTAATAATGAAAACTTCTTGAGTCCAATTAATATGAATTTTTATTATAATATGGCATCTTTTGATAAAACATAAGAATTATTTGGTATGCGATCCAATGTTACCATTATTATTTTTTATTTGGATGGACTATGATTAATATAACACGATGTTTATGATAACAAGTTATTCTCTATGGGTTATGCTATGATGAAATGTCTAAATATTTATGAAACACATTAACATCCCATGGATTATGATGTGGTGAATGTTTTATGATACTTTCATACACATATATATGAAATCAATTTTGTAAAGGGTGGGTATAGAATTATATATCTCTTTAATGCATTGGGTAATGCTAGAAAACTCATGTTATAAATAGGTATCTTTAAACCTTATTTCATGTTCCCAATAATATGTGTGGAATAGATTTTCATGTCCTTAAGATTATGTATGTATCAAGTTTCCATGTCCATAAAAATATGTGTGGAACTGATTTCATGTACATAGTTTATGATATGGAATGTTTTTATGTCCTTAACATAATGATTAAACCTATTTCTATTTATACATATTCATATTTTTATAAGGTTTTATTTTCACATTCATATTTCAATGTTATTCTCGCATGTCTCGTGATTTATTATTTTTGATTCCACAATATTATGAATATTTTATAATATTATGATATTGTTTTGCTAGGGAACATGATTTTGATATATAGAATATTGGATATAAATATTTTAATTTATGAAGCTTATATTATTATCATGAATGATCATTGATTGATATATCATATGTTAACCTTTATTAAGTTTAATTACTCACTGTTTAATATGTTTTTCATTAAACAATATTATAAGAAATTTATTAAATAAGGTATACCTAAGAATAGTTATATGTGGGAAACATTTAAGATTTTTCATATAATAAGAGTATAATGTATCGAGTCTCCAATGAAACAAACCACTATGGTTCTTGCATGGTTCGTAATGGTATGTATTGAATATCCCTATAAAAGGATGTAATAATTATGCATGAAATGTATGGGTCACTATATTATACTGGGCCATGTGAATGAGATATTGTTGAAAATAATAACCAATTTTTATTATGAGTATTTTGTCCATTTATGGTTGCATTATCAACACTTAAAGGCTAAAAAACATTGATATTGAGGTAATATTCAAAAGGGTTAACATATGTGTTAAAAATAACAAATGTAGGTAAAAACATAACTGAAACATTTTATAATCTTATAGTGTGATAGGATTTAAACAGGTTTTCTTATTATATTATAATTATATCAATTTTAGATACATTTAATCATGAAAATTAATTTATATTCACTTAATACATTATGTAATTCGAAGAGTTCCCCTCCACTCACTTTTAAAAGGGAACAACATCTACTTCATTTTTCATAAGGATTGATCCTTATATTTATGACAAGAACAACTATAATATAATCCTTTATTCTATAAGAATATCATATAGATTTGTTCTTATTAATAGACCATCCATTCAAGATATTAGTTATACGAGAATGTTTTTTTCACAATGAAGTGGTAATCATCTTACCCAACCCATTTCAAATTATTTATTCATATACCTTATATAAATAAGTAGGATTCTCCATAAAATAAAAAATTCATTATCCTAAATATAATGAAATTTTATTATGAATATTTAATTAAAATTATCCACCCTATATTCCATCGAATGAGAAGTGAAATTATCGCTCGTGCATAAATGTCGACTACCCCCACCATGTAGTGATTTAATTCATTTTCCATCACCCTCTTTCATATTGTTATTATAATACAATTAATTTCTCTAAATTTCATATGTTATATAATCGTTATTTAGCCCCACCGTTGGTGGTGGGGTGGTAAGGGTTTGGGGGGGGGGTGAGGGGCAGGTCGCGGGGTCAAGTCCCCGAGTTTGCGATTTAATGTAATTTTCTTCCTTGCGTTGTGTGCCGCTTTCGCGATTGAACCCAATTTTTTTTATAATCGATATTTATGATTTATAATATCATATCCTTCATATTATCTTTCCATTCATTGAAAAATGATAACGATGGACGTGCATACGTGAGGACTGCCACCTCTATGAAGCATTGTGATTTGTATTTCAATACCACTTTACATGAATATTAATTACTATAGAACTACTAAATATATATGATATAAATGATATAATAATTCTTTTATATAGGTCAATTATTATTTGAACATTTTTACTCCATCCTTTTAAAAGTTAAAACAATGCTCATACTTACGTACAACTTACCGTCTCCTAGAATAGTATAATTAATTTATCTATCTCCACCTTTTATAGATGAATATAGTTATATGTGAGGAAATTATTTGAAATTTTTACTGTTATTAAAGTTCTATAGATTATGTATTCATGATCAAAGCTCATGGATGGGAACTACAAAACCAAAAAACCAATTAAAAACGAAGCAATTATCTTATACACTACGAGGAAAATAGCTTTTTACAATGGGCTATTTGCGATGGGAATAAATCCTGTCGCAAATAGTCCGTCTATGAGGTTATTTGTGACGGTGGAATCGACCCATCGCAAATAATTGGTTATTTGCGATGAGATTTGGGGTTCCGTCGTAAAATGATAGGCCTGGTTTGGTGCGGTTTGCGCGCCAAACCTCAGGAAGGTTATTTGCGACGGGGGGATTCCCCTGTCACAAATAGTTCGTCGGTCGGAGAGTATTTGCAACGGGTCCCATCGCAAATACCCAGCGGCGGTAAATAGGTTTTTGCGACGAGATCCGTCGCAAATACCCTTTTAACTGCCGACAGTAATTAATGCGGGCAGAGGTATTTGCGACGGGTCTCGTCGCAAATAGTATCGTCACAACTAATCTAACCAATATATACCCCCATCAGTTTTTTCTATTCTTCCCCTCAACTCTCACTTTCTCTCTCTCTCCCTGAACTCTATTTTTAGAGTGAAAATCTCTCTGAGTTAGTTTTTTTTACGAAAATATTGTAAAGCGGTCTACATCAATAGGAGATCAAGTTTAAAGGTATTTATATTTTATTTAATCTATTATTTATTTCATTTATTTTGTATTTTTTAATTAATGTTGATTAGTTCTAATAAAATTAGATTTAAATTGTTTTGTCATGAGTATTTATTTGTAATAATAAATTGAAATTATTAGTACTAATTCTTAATAATTAGTAATAATTAATAATTATTAACGATAATTAGTAATGTATATAAAAAATTAACAGTATTTAGTAATTAGTAGCTGTAATTTGTTGTTATTAATAGTAATTAACGTTAATTAGTAATAATTAGGGGTAATTAGTAATAATTAGGGCTAATTAGTAATAATTAGCGGTAAATAGTAATAATTTGGAAAAAATAGTAATAATTAGTAATAATTAGTAATAATTAGTAATAATTCGTAATAATTAGAAATAATTAGTAATAAATGGTAATAATTAGTAATAATTATTAATAATTCGTAATAATTAGAAATAATTAGTAATAATTAGTAATAAATAGTAATAATTAGTAACCATAAATAGTAAAAAATAGTAAAAAATAGTAATAAATAGTAATAAAGAGTAATAATTAGTAATAAATAGTAATAAATAGTAATAATTAGTAATATTTAAGAATAATTAGTAATAAATAGTAATAACTAGGAATAATAAGTAATAATTAGGAATAATTAGGAATAAATTGGAATAAATTGGAATAAATTGGAATAAATAGTAATAAAGAGTAATAAATAGTAATAAATTGTAATAAATAGTAATAAATAGTAATAAATGGTAATAAATATTAATAAATATTAATAAATATTAATAAATAGTAATAAATAGTAATAATTAGTAATAATTAGTAATAATTAGTAATAATTAGTAATAATTAGTAATAATTAGTAATAATTAATGAAAATTTGTTAAAAATAGTAATATTTAGTAAAAATAAGTAATAATTACTAATAATTAGTAATAATTATTAAAATTATTAAAAATTAGTAATAATTAGAAAAAATTACTAAAAATTAGTAATAATTTGTATTAATTACTAATAATTAGGAATAATTAGTAATAAATTAGTTATAAATACTAATAAATAGTAATAAATAGTAATAAATAGTAATAAATAGTAATAAATAGTAATAAATAGTAATAAATAATAATAATTAGGAATAATTATTTATAATTAGGTATAATTAAGAATAATTAGGAATAATTAAGAATAAATAGTAATAATTAGGAATAATTAGTAATAAATAGTAATAATTAGTAATAATTATGAATAAATAATAACAATTAGGAATAAATAGTAATAATTAGTACTAATTAGGAATAATTAGTAAAAAAAAGTAATAAATAGTAATAAATAGAAATAATTAGTAATAATTAGTAACAATTAATAATAATTAGTAAAAATTAGTAAAAATTAGTAAAATTAGAAAAAATTGGTAATAATCGGTAGAAATTTTTTAAAATTAGTAAAAAATAGTAATAATTAGTAAAAATTAGGAATAATTAGTAAAGATTCAGAATAATTAGTAATAATTTTGAATAATTAGTAATAAATTAGTAATAATTAAGAATAAGTAGTAATAAATTAGAAATAAATAGTAATAAATAGCAATAAATAGTAATAAATAGGAAAAAATATTAATAATTAAGAATAATTATGAATAAATAGTAATAATTATAAAAAATATTAATAAATAGTAATAAATAGTAATAATTATGAATAATTATGAATAACTAGGAATAATTAGTAATAATTACGAATAATTAGGAAAAATTATGAATAAATAGTAATAATTAGTAATATATAGTAATAATTAGTAATAATTAGTAATAATTAGTAATAAATAGTAATAAATAGTAATAAATAGTAATAATGAGTAATAATTAGGAATAATTATCAATAATTAGGAATAATTATGAATAATTAGGAATAATTAGGAATAATTAGGAATAAATAGTAATAATTAGGAATAATTAGTAATAAATAGTAATAATTTGTAATAATTATGAATAAATATTAATAATTAGGAATAAATAGTAATAATTAGAAATAATTAGGAATAATTAGAAATAAATAGTAATAAATAGTAATAAATAGTAATAATTAGGAATAATTAGTAAAAATTATTAATAATTAGTAAAAATTAGTAATAATTTGTAAAAATTATCAAAATTAGTAAAAATTATTAATAATTAGTAAAAATTAGGAATAAATAGTAATAATTAGTAAAAATTAGGAATAAATAGTAATAATTAGTAAAAATTAGGAATAATTAGTAATAATTAGGAATAATTAGTAATAAATTAGTAATAATAAAGAATAATTAGTAATAAGTTAGTAATAAATAGTAATAAATCGTAATAAATAGTAATTAATAGTAATTAATAGGAATAAATAGTAATAATTAGGAATAATTCGGAATAAATAATAATTATTAGGAATAAATAAGAATAAATAGTAATAATTAGTATTAATTAGTAATAATTAGGAATAATTAGTAATAATTAAGTATAATTAGAAATAATTAGGAATAATTAGGAATAATTAGTAATAATTAGTAATAATTAGGAATAATTAGGAATAAATAGTAATAATTAGAAATAATTGGGAATAATTAGTAACAATTAGGAACAATGAGTAATAAATATTAATAATTAGTAAAAAATAGTAATAATTAGGAATAAATAGTAATAAATAGTAATAAATAGCAATAAATAGTAATAAATAGTAATAAATAGTAATAATTAGTAATTATTAATAATAAATAGTAATAAATAGTAATAATTAGTAATAATTAGTAATAATTAGTTATAATTAGTAATAATTAGTAATAATTAGTAATAATTAGAAATAATTAGTAATAATTAGTAATAATTAGTTATAATTAGTAATAATTAGTAATAATTAGTAATAATTAGTAATAATTAGCAAGAATTAGTAAAAAATAGTAAAAGTTAGTAAAAATTAGAAATAATTAGAAATCATTATTATAATTAGAAATAATTAGATGGAGTACGTGCGTCGTATGACTCGTAGTTTAGGGATAGAGTTTCCTCCACCATTGCACTCAGCCCCTCCACCTCCTCCAGAAGATGATCCCCCAAGTGATTTGTTTGCTATGTTAAAAACATTTGAATTCAATATTTGTTGTAATATGAACTATTTACAATTTCTGTCTTTAATATTGGTATGAATATTGCATAATTTAGTTTTTTTTAATTTTTAATATTTTATTATTTATTATTAATATTATATTTTAATGTTTTTTATTTTACTAATAGTAATAATAATATTTTATGATATTTTATACTTTTTTGTGAATATTGAGAATTTTAATATTTTTTTTTTAATTTTTATAATATTGATATTATTTTTTTATTAATCCTAATTTTATTAAATATTTTTTTAGTATTATATTTTTTAATGTTTTTTTATTTTACTAATAATAATAATAATAATATTTTATAATTTTTTAATATATTTTTTGTGAATATTGAGAAATTTAATATTTTTTTTATTTTTTTATTTTTTAAATATCAATATTATTTTTTCATAATTCATAGTTTTATTAAATATATTAATTTACTCTATTTAGTATTTTCAATGGGACATGTTGCGATGGGATCTCGTCACAAATAGTTTAAATATATATTTATAAAAATTATTTGTGATGGGACCACAGGCCCGTCACAAAAAAGTATTTGCGACTAGCCCGTCGCAAAATGTTTATTTATATATAATGTATATAATCAGAGACTTATTTGAGATGGTGTTGTTCCCCATCGCAAATACTATTTTTTGTGAAGGACATGTCGAAGAAAATACTATTTGCGATGACATTTTCTACTACAGGATCCTTGGGACGGGTCCCCGTTGCTAAAACTTATTTACGACGGGATCCCGTTGCAAATAGCCCGTCGTAAATACCTCAAATTACAGTAGTGATAGAATATTAATTTTTATTACAAAATTATTAGTAAATGTACGACATAATATTGTAAGTAAATAATATATGGTATTATATATATGTTTATGGTTTTATAATAAATTTTTAATAAATAAATTTTTAATAAATAAATTTTTATTATATATGTGATTCAAACATGTATGAAGAATGGTAATACATGAAGTAAGGGATTGAAGTCACAATACTATTTTTTAGAATTATTTATGCTTGAATTTACTATGACTAAATTATATGATCTTTATTTGATAAATAATGTTATTTTTTATGATAATGTGGTTATTTTTTAAGAACAAATGTTTTCCATTCATTTTACTGATTTTATATATTAAATTTATCAAGATCAGTTTTCTAAGGAAACTAGACTATGTATTAAAATTTGGTTTGTAATGTTTATCCTCAATGTTAATATTTTATATAAAATGGTTTTAATAGTGTTTTTCATTAATAAAATATGATTAAAAAAATTATCATTTACCCATTTTACGTTCAATAAATAAATTTAGGTGAATCTTCGTTTCATATTCATAATGTGAAACATATGACTCATTACTGAAAATGTGAATGATTTTTTTTAATTTATAAGAAATGATATGTAATTTCACGCAGTCATGAAATTTAATTTTTTTAATCTTCCTTTACAATTTTCTATTAATCCTTTAAAAGTAATTTTTTTCAATAATTTTTTTCATTTTCTCAGATTTTAATGAAATCATTACAAAATCTATTTTGCTCATGTAATATTGAGAGAAATATTTAGGAATACTTTTTTCATTCCCCATGGTATATTATGATAAATTGATAAATGTTTTATGATAATGTGGAACACATATTTATTATTTTCATTTATATTTTTGTTGGACCAAAATATTAAATACCTCTAATGCAATGGGTAATGTTTTATATCTCATGTGAATAATATGAAAAGAAATTCAATGGTAGTCATCCATTATAAGAAACAAGTTTATATCCTTGATATACTAAGGGAGTCATGTCGGGATGAAAGATATATTATGCAAAATATGTGCTGATTCCTGATCCATTATGATATTGTAAGAATCTACTAATTCCTAATCTGCTATGTTTGTTTGTTTTGGTAATTAACCATAAAAAATGAAATTATTTCTATACCTAGGAATTAGAAAAACATTTATGATATCACTATGATCTAAAATTATGGATCACAATTGATTTATATTTTTTATCACTTTTTTGATTCATGTACTTTTAAATGATAATGTTTTGTTACATGACTTATATTTACGATATTTGACATTTTGGGTATGAATATTGTAAGTTAGATTCATAATATAATACCTTTATGCATATCTTATACGTTCATATGACAATAAATTGATATATCTTATGTTTACCATTATTGAGACTCTAGGATCATCATTTATTAAATGTCCTCTTCCTGAGTTATGATGGAATATTTTATGTTATGTTTTTTTATAAAGGGTAAATAATTATGAGGATATTATGATAAATTGTGAAGAATGTATATAAATAAGTTAATCATGTATCTAGTAGAAAATGATTCCAATTTTTATGGTTCCAGATTTGATAATAATGTAATTTTCTAAATATTCATATAAAATGATGTGATACATATCTATGGAAATCTCAGGATGCTTAAATTGGTATTATAGCATAGTTTAGTCAATCATTGGAGATTATTATTAGGGTACATTGGTAAAAAATTGATGTGAAAATCTCAATTGTTGGATAAATTCGCAATGTTATGAAAATATAGATATTGTATGGGTTTCCTAGAAATGTACCCATATATTGAGATGACATGTGGTCATTGTTTTTCCATAGATTCACATAGGGGTTATAAATCAGAAAACAATTTGATAGATTATATCGCAGCCATCATTCTAGTGAACAATGTTTGTTACCTTACTAGATACCTAGTTTCACACTAATAGGGTATTTTTTTGGGTTTATTAAAATTTTAATTATAAAAAATATGAATTATTTGAATATATATTGAACAATAATGTACCATGGTAATCATAATGTTTCATATATTGAAAATATATTTCAATTATTTAGACATTCCATGAATTATTTTTAATGATTATTATAAGGCCCCAGCCTTAAACCTTATTGAATTAAATGAATAATTCACGTTGAGGATCTTTTCAGGTTTAGAGTTTTAGAGAATTAGAACATAACTATTACATCTCAAAAGATTACAAAGTAGTCACTTCTACTAAGTTTCCATAAAAAAAAACTCTTAAAAGAAACATGTCTAGTTCCATGTTTTATATAGCATGACATTCCCTTGATCCCATCCTTGACCTTATTCCACATTAAGTCCTGTGAAAAACATTTCAAAAAAACCTGGGGTGAGCATAAAAAGCTCAGTAAGGGATACACAAAGAATGAAAACTGTTAGTTTTTCAAACATCAAGTAAACCATGTATACTCTATCAAAGTAATACCTTCACCTTCATGAAGTAGTAAAAACTCTTCACTGAATAAAGTATCATTAATTACCTTTTTGTAACCAAAGGATTACCATAAAACCCATATAAAGAACACATAACATATATAAAGGTAACTTGGGACATAAACATACTTAAGTGGAATAACCATATGGTCGACTTCTACACATATAACTTAAATGGAATAGCCATACGGCCAATTTCCATACATACTTAATGGAATAGCCGTAAGGCCGACTTCCATACCCAATGTATTGGAGGTTATAACTTAACCACCCATCCTGGTATTCACGGCACCACCCGTCATATGGTTTATAACGTAACCACTCGTTAAAATGTCCAAGTACCAATATAAAATCATAAAACATAAAACCAATATAAAGGAATGATAAAATTTCCACATCACAATATATCATAATAGAATCCTTTATCAAAACCATTTTCAATACCAAAATACATAAAAGAGTATATGGTATTTATTTTATTTTAAAAACATTACGGCTTGTTGAGGAAGCCAAAGACCAAATAATACTCGCGGTGGTGGAAAAGGTCGTTGTCACCGCGTATGTTAAAAAAAACATTCCTTTTTGTCGTTTAGTAAAATGCTTCGTAGAAAAAGATTCCTTTTGTATAAAAGTATAAGTCAAAGGGGTTTATACACCGTATAAAAGAATGTTGTGTATAAAACGAAATATGCCTCAATGAAAGGAGATTGAGACGAAGTCCCTTACCTTGGGTCCGACTTGACTCGATCGTTCTTTAACGTCCTGAATAATAAACTTGAGTTAATTTCTACTTGATTAAGAACCTTTTTAAAGTTAATTATTCCTTTTATATCACTTATTTCCATGTTATAAACATTATGTAACCATTTAAGTTAATAATGTTTGTTTTGTCGATATTTGGTTCTTAAGTCGAAAGTGGACTTCTTACAATTACATGTTGTTCGTGTGGTCAAAGGTTCTTTATATCCAGAATGACATTCCTGATTTTGGATATCATATATATCATATATATCCAGCATATAAATGTATTTATAATATTACATAATCATTTAGAGGTAAGAAATGAAATGCACCGTTCATGGAGACGGTAAGCCGTACGTACACATGAACGCTACTTTCATTTCTTTGTCATATTAATGGAATTAAAACTAAATGAGAGGTATGTATATTTTAATTCCAGAATTATATTCATCATTTAGATATATCATTCATTAGATATATCCATTATATACATGTACTTTTAATAGTACATTACATTTGGGGATAAGAAATGAAATGTACCGTTCATGGAGACGGTAAGCCGTACGTACGCATGAACGCTACTTTCATTTCTATCTCAGACTTTAATGGAAAGAAATAATAATGACATAGAGGTGTATTATAATTCCAGTATAACATCATATATAATAACTTTAAATCCATCCTTTACACGTCCCACATATGGCATTAACGAATCACATCACTTTGAGGGGGCGGTAGTCCGCACTTCCTTAAATGAAGATATCGTGTTTACCCATAATGGAAACCATAAAGGTATGACCAAAATGAAAAATACAGAAGCTTAAGGAAAAAATAAACATATTATATATCATATATAAATATATTGTCATCATAATGGCCACCTTTGAAGGTGTTAAAAGAATGTTGAACAATCATCGTTTCGGGAGGCAGAAATTCGCCATCCACAGAAACAATATGTTCTTTAACCATTAGATGTAGGTGTGTGTAAGTGTAGCTCGAATACTTATTATAACAACATCCTAGTATATTGAGGATACTGGAGTTTTTACAAAAGAAAAGAATAAAAAGAGTTTAGGGGGTTGGAGAAGCAAAATAAAACAAAAGGACTCAAAAGAAGACATTACCTCAAAATCGGGTAACTCCCTTTGGTTTGAGCTCAAAGGATTCCTTGGGAAGACTTCTGCCCAAAGTGAGGCTTCAAGGAGTAAGAGAAGGAAGTGGAGAGATAAAATGTGTAGGGGTTGGCCGAGCCAAAGGCTTTGGGAGTGTGGGTAAGGTGGTAGAGGTGGGGGCCTTTTATAAGAGGAGAGGAGGGGCACTTTTGGAAAGTAAAGAAATATTACTTTATTTGAAAATGTGTTTCGGTTTTAAAAGGTCCCACATTGATATAATTCGTGGATAAGGTGATAAGGGTTCTAAATACACACATCAAATAAGTTTTTCACATGTGTAGTTCATAGATTTTACATTATCTTTCCATTTTATTTAAATCGTCAAATAATGATGTCACGCTGCATCATTATTATGTCATAAATAATTTAATTTATTTAATGTCTAAAAATTATAAAAAAAATACTATGATGTAGGAAATCTTTTTAGATTTCCAATGACTATTTATAATCAAAAATCTGATCTTTATAACCCCATGTAAAAATTGTTTTTGTAAAAAATATGATGCTTGTGTCATTTTTACTTTTACATTAAATAAAAAGTTATTTATGTCATTTCCCAACCAAAGTGGCTCCATGGAGTCCCCAAGTTGACCCATGGATTTTCTTGGTCGGCCATGACACAACCAATAGGGTTAGGACATGTTTCAAGCTCATCTCATTTTATTAAAACATTATTATTACCTTAAACTACACTAATTACCACTAATCACGATTAAAAACTTAATAAGTTACTATTCACAAAAAAATTATTTTAATCTCATTGAACCACATTTTACTTCTTAATGACAAACATGTATGTCAGATTTTTGAAAATCAAAACACAATGATGGCAAAATTTCATTTAAACGGAAAAATCAGTTTTTATAAGTACCACTTAGTGGTTTCACTATTCATCAAAAATTGAAGTTTTTCAGAAAATTACAAAAAATTCACCCTAAGCTATATTTGATATTACGAATTCAAAAATTAAGTCTATTTTACAAAATTAAAAATATATAAGTCACATTAATTAATTTAATAATTAATTCCTTCTGTCAGAGCAAATAGCGTGTTTTTATGAAACAATAAGTATCAAAAGATTGACACTAGTTTAAGTCCGATTTCAAAGTGAAATTAATTCCAACGACCACTATTGGATTTAATGGTAAAAATATTTTCTAATTTAACTTTAAAACCAATTCAAAAGATAACCTAATCATATAAATAAATTAGATTAAAAAGAGTTTTTGAATTAAAATACAACATTTTACACTATTCATTAAAAAAATAAACTTTATCGGAAAGGTACCAAAAATTTACACAAGGTAAATTTTGATGTCCCGATTCTAAAGAAGAGTTATTTTTGGTCCAATAGAATTTATAAGATTGATCAAAACTATATTTAATTACGGTTCTCCGTCAAAAGGTGATAAGTGAACCCTTAGTAAAAATTAGGGTATAAATGTCTAAAATTGAACTCTTTCTGTATTTTAAGCCTTTATCTTTTATTGGGTAAATGTAAAAACATTTAAAAACATATATAATCATATTTTAGTTATTTATATCCATTCTTGCCAGTACAACTTCTACTTGTTAACTACCATTTAAAATAATATTATTATATTACTAGTGTGCAACGTAAGATTTCAATGAAACTCATCATTGTGTATCGAGTACGCTATCGAATGTAGAAACCCCTTTTAATTAAAATTAATATTTAATTCGTAAATATTAATTAATATGAAAATTCTTTATTATTTATTTACCTGGGATGTTACATCCTTCCCCCCTTTTGGCAATTGCGTCCTCGCAATTTTATTCACTTATCAAAATAAGTGGGGGTATTTATCCCTCATAGCATTTTCAGATTCCCACATTGCCTCTTCAATCACATGGTTTTTCTACAAAACCTTTACCTGATGAATCACCTTATTCCGTAACACCTGCTCCCTGTGGTCAAGAATCTGGACTGGTTGTTCTTCATAAGATAGGTTCTCTTCCAGCTAAACTACCTCTGGACTCAAAACATGAGATGGATCTGGCATATACTTCCTCAACATTGAAACATGAAAAACATTGTGTACCTGAGATAAACTCAGAGGTAAAGCCACTCGGTAAGCAACTGATCCAACTTTCTCCAGAATTTCATATGGTCCAATAAACCTTGGACTCAGCTTTCCTTTCTTACCAAATCTCATCACACTTTTCCAAGGAGAAACCTTGAGAAAAACATGATCACCTACCTCTAAAGATAGATCCTTCCTCCGGTTATCCGCATAACTCTTCTGCCTGCTCTGAGCTGTTCTCATGTGCTTCTGAATCAACTGAACTTTTTCTGCCATCTCTTTTACCAATTCTGGTCCCATCAGCTTCCTTTCACCTACTTCATCCCAAAATGCTAGAGTTCGACACCGCTTCCCATATAATGCCTCAAATGGTTCCATTTGTATACTGGAATGAAAGCTGTTATTATAAGAAAACTCAACCAAAGAAATATGTTGGTCCCAACTTCCCTGATAATCCATCGAACAAGCTCGTAGCATATCCTCCAAGGTCTGAATTGTTCGTTCTGACTGCCCATCTGATTGAGTATGAAAAGCTGTACTAAAATTTAATTCAGTACCCAACGACTTCTGAAGGCCTTTCCAAAAGTTAGATGTGAACCTGGGATCACGATCAGATACAATGGAGAGGGGAACTCCATGTAACCTGACTATCTCTTTAAGATACAAACGGGAAAGTTGATCTCGGGAAAAAGTATCTCATATAGCAAGGAAATGAGCAGATTTGGTCAAGCAATCAACAATAACCCAGATTGCATTATTACCTCGAGATGTCCTCGGTAATCCCACAACAAAGTCCATGGATATGTTTTCCCATTTCCACTTTGGAACTGGTAAAGGCTGAAGCATCCGTTTAGGTAACTGCCGCTCTGCTTTAACATGCTAACAAGTCAAACACTTCACAGTAAAATCAGCAATATCTCTTTTCATTCCATCCCACCAGTAATACTCCCGTAGATCTCTATACATCTTAGTACTGCCAGGATGAACTGAAAACGGAGAACTATGATCCTCACATAACAACTCATTCTTCAACTGTGAATCACAAGGCACACATAACCTCTTCCCAAACCTCAAAACACAATCATTATCAATGTTGAATTCAGGCAACTTACCTTTCTGAACCAGCTCTACCTTTTTCTTCAACTCACTGTCTCGCTTCTGTGCTTGCTTGATTCTGTCTGATAGAGAAGATTTCACTGATACCTGAAACAAAACAGAAGAACATCCTGTACCAACAACTTCTATGCCAAAGTTCATCAAAATTTTAACCAAATTATCACGTTCCAAACGCAACATTTCTAATGAAGCATTACTTTTTCGACTCAAAGCATCATCCACTTTATTTGCTTTTCCCGGATGGTAATAAATTGTGCAATCATAATCCTTGATTAATTCCAGCCATCTCCTCTGTCTCATGTTCAATTATTTCTGAGTGAATATATACTTTAAACTTTTATGATCAGTATATATTTCACACTTTACTCCATACAAATGATGCCTCCAAAATTTTAAAGCAAAGACAACATCAGCTAATTCCAAATCATGTGTAGGGTAATTTACCTCATGAGTTTTCAACTGTCGTGAAGCATAAGCAATTACCTGATCATTCTGTATAACGACACAGCCAAGTCCCTTCAACGAATCATCACTGTATATAACAAACTCACCATTCCTGGAAGGAAGTGCCAAAACTAGAGCATTCACCAATCTTCTCTTCAACTCCTGAAAACAATCATCACATTCTTTTGTCCATATGAACTTAACACCCTTACGAGTTAGCTTAGTCATTGGACTAGATAACCGTGAAAAATTTTCAACAAACCTTCGGTAGTAACCTGCCAAACCAAGAAAACTACGGATCTCAGTTACATTTGTGGGTCTTGGCCATTCTTCACCAACTTTTGTTTTAGTAGGATCAACAGTTATGCCATCTTTTGAAACAATGTGACCTAGGAAAGAAATTTGTTGTAACCAAAACTCACACTTGCTGAATTTTCCTTATAGTTTCTTTTCTTTTAAGGTTTGCAAGATAACACTTAAATGACTTTCATGCTCCTATTTACTTTTAGAAAACACCAAAATATCATCGATGAAAACAACCACAAATTTATCCAAGAACTCATGGAAAATTCTATTCATAAGGTCCATGAATACAGCAGGTGCATTGGTTAACCCAAAAGGCATAACTACAAATTCATAATGACCATATCTAGTACAGAACACAGTCTTTGGAACGTCTTCTTCTTTTACTTTCAACTAATGGTACCCCGACCTCAAGTCAATCTTCAAAAAAACTGAGCTCCCTGGAGCTGATCAAACAAATCATCGATATGAGGCAAAGGATACTTGTTCGTAACAGTAATATTATTCAAGGCTCTATAATCAATTCAAAGTCTCATTGATCCATCTTTCTTTTTAACAAACAAGACAGGAGCACCCCATGGTGATGTGCTAGGTCGAATGAAACCTTTATCTAATAACTCCTGAAATTGTTTCTTTAACTCTAAAAGTTCAACTTGAGCCATTCGATAAGGGGGTTTTGAAATTGGCTTAGAATCAGGAACTAAGTCAACAGTAAATTCAACTTCCCGATCATGAATAATACCAGGCAACTCATCAGGAAAAACATCAAGATACTCATTTACCACTGGCACATCATTAATCTGAACAATTCCTTTATTTTCAACAATATGTGCAAGGTAACATTCATTTCCATCTTTTAATAGTTTCTCAACTTCCTGATACGTTATCAAAATCAAGGGTTCATTCTTGTACAAAAACTGAAAATCTTTCTGAAAAGAAACCATTTTAGCTCTGCAGTCAATCTTAGCATGATAAATAGAAAGCCAATCCATTCCCAAAATAACATCAAACTCTACTAGAGGCAAAACAATAAGGTTTTCTGGTAGATTATTTCCACACACAAGGATAGGAAGGTTCTTATAATTCCTTTTTGTCTCAACGTTCCCTCTGGGTGTTTTTACCATAAGTTCAGGATTCATATCTTGATATGGAATTTCCAATTTACTAGAAAACTTCTCAGAAATGAAAGAGTGTGTAGACCCTGAATCAAATAACACGTTGGCATAATCTGAACAAACAAACAGTGTACCTGATACCACTTCATTCGATGGACCAACATCTGCTGAAGTTGTTGCAAAGGATTTCACCACCCCTTTCTGCTTGTAGTCTGGCTGCATTACCCCAGTTGAGTTCTTCATTGGACACTCATTTGCATAATGACCCATTTCATTACACTTAAAACATCTTACCGTTGGCTTTTCATTGCCTGCTTGATCATCTTCCTTACAGTTACGAGCAATATGACCAGACTCACCACACCGAAAGCACTTACCAGACTTGGATAAACATTATCCTGGATGCATTTTACCACACTTCTCACAGGATGGATATTTGGTTTTCTTACCTCCTTGCTTCTTTGATGAATTCTTCCCCTTTACCTGCCAACTAGACCTCTTATTCTGTTGTTTTTCATAGAACACCTGATCATCGGCAAACTCCATTTCCACCTTCTCCGCACATCGAACAAGTTTTTCATAACTTTTAAACTCATGAGAAGCTAAAGCCCTTCGATACTTTGGCTTTAACCCTGAGTAAAAACGGTTTATTTTACTATCAAGATCTTGTATGAATTTTGGAGCATACCTTGCCAATCGAGTGAACTTTGCTTCATAAGCAGCCACTGAATCATCCTCCTGCCTCAATTCTAGGAACTGTTTTTCCATCCTAAGACGAACCACCTTAGGAAAATATTTCTCAAGAAACATACCTTTGAATTCGTCCCAGTGAAGATCCTCAATCTCTTCACTATCCCTGATATTTTTCACCATCGACCACCACTGATCAACTTCACCTTTAAAATGGTAAAAAGCAAGACTAACCTTTTGATGTTCTGAACACCCCATGACATCAAAAATCTTCTCCAGTGCTTTAATCCACCCTTCAGCTTGCACAGGGTCAGATGATCCTCTGAATGATGGGGGGTGTTGCCTCATGAAATGTTCCACCACTGACATGTTCCTCTGCGGTTGATCTGGCTGATCTCGTGCATGGATACCACCACCATTTATAGCCTAAGTCAACTGTGCCATCACTGTAACAAACTGCTCAGTTCCGATTCCGACCATCTCAGGTTGCTGATTTTGAAGGTTGTCTTCCTCCTGATGTCGTCCCAACATAGTTGCTTTGTTTCCTCTGCGGAAAACCATTCTGAACACAGAAATATCTTAGGCGAAGCAACATGGTAATCCATAAATGCTATATCATTTCAATCATATTATAATTTAACACTTTTCTAACTCCTAAAGTTGTCTAAACCGACCTTTGATACCAACTATAAGGCCCCAGCCTTAAACCTTATTGAATTAAATGAATAATTCACGTTGAGGATCTTTTTAGGTTTAGAGTTTTAGATAATTAGAACATAACTATTACATCTCAAAAGATTACAAAGTAGTCACTTATACTAAGTTTCCATAAAAAAAACTCTTAAAAGAAACATGTCTAGTTCCATGTTTTATATAGCATGAAATTCCCTTGATCCCATCCTTGACCTTATTCCACATTAAGTCCTGTGAAAAACATTTCAAAAAAACCTGGGGTGAGCATAAAAAGCTCAGTAAGGGATACACAAAGAATGAAAACTATTAGTTTTTCAAACATCAAGTAAACCATGTATACTCTATCAAAGTAATACCTTCACCTTCATGAAGTAGTAAAAACTCTTCACTGAATAAAGTATCATTACTTACCATTTTGTAACCAAAGGATTACCATAAAACCCATATAAAGAACACATAACATATATAAAGGTAACTTGGGACATAAACATACTTAAGTGGAATAACCATACGGTCGACTTCCACACATATCACTTAAATGGAATAGCCATACGGCCAATTTCCATACATACTTAATGGAATAGCCATACGACCGACTTCCATACCCAATGCATTGGAGGTTATAACATAACCACCCGTCCTGGTATTCACGGCACCACCCGTCATATGGTTTATAACGTAACCACCCGTTAAAATGTCCAAGTACCAATATAAAATCATAAAACATAAAACCAATATAAAGGAAGGATAACATTTCCACATCACAATATATCATAATAGAATCCTTTATCAAAACCATTTTCAATACCAAAATACATAAAAGAGTATATGGTATTTATTTTATTTTAAAAACATTACGGCTTGTTGAGGAAGTCAAAGACCAAATAATACTCGCGGCGGCGGAAAAGGTCGTTGTCACCGCGTACGTTAATAAAAACATTCCTTTTTGTCGTTTAGTAAAACGCTTCGTAGAAAAATATTCCTTTTTTATAAAACTATAAGTCAAAGGGGTTTATACACCCTATAAAAGAATGTTGTGTATAAAACGAAATATGCCTCAATGAAAGGAGATTGAGACGAAGTCCCTTACCTTGGGTCCGACTTGACTCGATCGTTCTTTAACGTCCTGAATAATAAACTTGAGTTAATTTCTACTTGATTAAGAACCTTTTTAAAGTTCATTATTCCTTTTATATCACTTATTTCCATTTTATAAACATTATGTAACCATTTAAGTTAATAATGTTTGTTTTGTCGATATTTGGTTCTTAAGTCGAAAGTGGACTTCTTACAATTACATGTTGTTCGTGTGGTCAAAGGTTCTTTATATCCAGAATGACATTCCTGATTTTGGATATCATATATATCATATATATGCAGCATATACATGTATTTATAATATTACATAATCATTTATAGGTAAGAAATAAAATGCACCGTTCATGGAGACGGTAAGCCGTACGTACGTATGAACGCTACTTTCATTTCTTTGTCATATTAATGGAATTAAAACTAAATGAGAGGTATGTATATTTTAATTCCAGAATTATATTCATCATTTAGATATATCATTCATTATATATATCCATTATATACATATACTTTTAATAGTACATTACATTTGGGGATAAGAAATGAAATGTACCGTTCATGGAGACGGTAAGCCGTACGTACGCATGAACGCTACGTTCATTTCTATCTCATACTTTAATGGAAAGAAATAATAATGACATAGAGGTGTATTATAATTCCAGTATAACATCATATATAATAACTTTAAATCCATCCTTTACACGTCCCACATATGGCATTAACGAATCACATCACTTTGAGGGGGCGTTAGTCCGCACTTCCTTAAATGAAGACATCGTGTTTACCCATAATGGAAACCATAAAGGTATGCCCAAAATTAAAAATACAGAAGCTTAAGGAAAAAACAAACATATTATATATCATATATAAATATATTGTCATCATAATGGCCACCTTTGAAGGTGTTAAAAGAATGTTGAACAATCATCGTTTCGGGAGGCAGAAATTCGCCATCCACAGAAACAGTATGTTCTTTAACCATTAGATGTAGGTGTGTGTAAGTGTAGCTCGAATACTTATTATAACAACATCCTAGTATATTGAGGATACTGGAGTTTTTACAAAAGAAAAGAATAAAAAGAGTTTAGGGGGTTGGAGAAGCAAAATAAAACAAAAGGACTCAAAAGAAGACATTACCTCAAAATCGGGTAACTCCCTTTGGTTTGAGCTCAAAGGATTCCTTGGGAAGACTTCTGCCCAAAGTGAGGCTTCAAGGAGTAAGAGAAGGAAGTGGAGAGATAAAATGGGTAGGGGTTGGCCGAGCCAAAGGCTTTGGGAGTGTGGGTAAGGTGGTAGAGGTGGGGGCCTTTTATAAGAGGAGAGGAGGGGCACTTTTTGAAAGTAAAGAAATATTACTTTATTTGAAAATGTGTTTCGGTTTTAAAAGGTCCCAAATTGATATAATTCGTGGATAAGGTGATAAGGGTTCTAAATCCACCCATCCAATAAGTTTTGGACATGTGTAGTTCATAGATTTTACATTATCTTTCCATTTTATTTAAATCGTCAAATAATGATGTCATCGCTGCATCATTATTATGTCATAAATAATTTAATTTTTTAATGTATAAAAATTATAAAAAAAATACTATGATCTACGAAATCTTTTTATCTTTCCAATGATTATTTATAATCAAAAATCTGATCTTTATAACCCCATGTAAAAATTGTTTTTGTAAAACATATGATGTTTGTGTCATTTTTACTTTTACATTAAATAAAAAGTTATTTATGTCATTTCCCAACCAAAGTGGCTCCATGGGGTCCTCAAGTTGACCCATGGCTTGTATTGGTCGGCCATGACACAAACAATAGGGTTAGGACATGTGTCAAGCTCATCTCATTTTATTAAAACATTATTTTTACCTTAAACTACACTAATTACCACTAATCGCGATTAAAAACTTAATAAGTTACTATTCACCAAAAAATTATTTTAATCTCATTGAACCACATTTTACTTCTTAATGACAACCATGTATGTAGGATTTTTGAAAATCAAAACACAATGATGGAAAAATTTTATTTAAATGGAAAAATCAGTTTTTATAAGTACCACTTAGTGGTTTCACTATTCATCAAAAATTGAAGTTTTTCAGAAAATTACCAAAAATTCACCCTAAGCTATATTTGATATTATGAATTCAAAAATGAAGTCTATTTTACAAAATTCAAAATATATAAGTCACATTAATGAATTTAATAATTAATTCCCGCTGTCAGAGCAAATAGCGTGTTTTTATGAAACAATAAGTATCAAAAGATTGACACTAGTTTAAGTCCGGTTTCAAAGTGAAATTAATTCCAACGACCACTATTGGATTTAATGGTAAAAATATTTTCTAATTTTACTTTAAAACCAATT
Source organism: Viscum album (assembly GCA_963277665.1). Lineage (NCBI taxonomy): Eukaryota > Viridiplantae > Streptophyta > Magnoliopsida > Santalales > Viscaceae > Viscum > Viscum album. The sequence continues at coordinate 2,003,336,307 of OY728140.1, read as the reverse complement.
AAAAAGATAATCTAATCTTATAAATAAATTAGATTAAAAAGAGGTTTTGAATTAAAATACAACATTTTACACTATTCATTAAAAAAAACGAACTTTATCGGAAAGGTACCAAAAATTTACACAAGGTAAATTTTGATGTCCCGATTCTAAAGAAGAGTTATTTTTGGTCCAATAGAATTTATAAGATTGATCAAAACTATATTTAATGACGGTTCTCCGTCAAAAGGTGATAAGTGAACCCTTAGTAAAAATTAGGGTATAAATGCCTAAAATTGAACTCTTTCCGTATTTTAAGCCTTTATCTTTTATTGGGTAAATGTAAAAACATTTAAAAACATATATAATCATATTTTAGTTATTTATATCCATTCCCGCCAGTACAACGGCTACTTGTTAACTACCATTTAAAATAATATTATTATATTACTAGTGTGCAACGTAAGATTTCAATGAAACTCATCGTTGCGTATCGAGTACGCTATCGAATGTAGAAACCCCTTTTAATTAAAATTAATATTTAATTCGTAAATATTAATTAATATGAAAATTCTTTATTCTTTATTTACATGGGATGTTACAATTATATCACTCCCCACTATGAATATTATTTATCACACTACAATTTTTTTGTTTTATTCAATGGCTATAACCAATATTATTTATGTTAATGTGAAATTTAAAGTAAAATGTAATCACTTTCATTGTGAGTGATCAAATTAAATGGGAGATGGTAGGTGAAATTTTTTGATTATTCCAAATTAGTAATATCTTTATATGATTCAAAAGGATAACATGGGTGAGTTTCTTGACACACACAATAAGATAAAAATTTTGTTTAAATAATATTACTAATGGAGGAAGAGTTATCTTCCAACATGTTATTTGTGTTGGAAGAATAACTCAAAAAAATGTCTCTGAGGAATGAGTAATGTTTTTATTATGTGTAATAGAATGGAATCGAGAAAGTAATTGATGAGGAAAATTTTAAAATTTTATGAAGTGAATGAAATTTCATCATAATGTACAATTTATATTTTAATATAATATGTGTGGTGAATGTTGGTACTATCTGATCCAATTACCTATTCAAAGGGTTAACTCCTATACAATGGAAGGACATATGTTATTCAATTTTTTGATGTGAATTGATTGAAGTGTTTATATATTGGGGCTCAAGAATTATGTTTTATAAGATCCTTTTTAATGATATTATTGATATATGAATCAAGAAACATATAGGAATTATTCCATGGTATTTTTTATTTAATATATTGTAAGTATATGTTCAACAGTAACGATAACCATGAATTATTATTTTTTGCAAAGGTGATAATTCATAGATTAGAAAAAAAGATGACTGACATTGATTATGTAAATGGGATAGTTTTGGTGACCATTAAATTTGTTAACAATTTAGTGATAAATTGATTTATCCTATATTTCTTGAAGTTAATTTCATGTTTTGATTTATAGAAATTATATGTGATTTTATTTTTGGAATAATTATTTTCTTAATTTTCATAAGAATATACTTATTATATTGGAGTAAAATTTAATGTTATAGACATAATCATTGTTTCACAATTTTAATGTTGTTCATAATTTCAAAGTCATAAATACCCATTTTGATGATTTCTACGATGTAATTATGATATGATTTAAAACATTTATTGGGTTTTAGGAAGAGTACTATATTGAGGTTAAAATAACAATTTGGGATATTATATGAGTTTATTTATTGCTAATTATCGTATGTCAGATTGTGGGATATATATATAACCCCAATGGTTGAAAAGAGATTCATTAAGAATGAAATATTTTTAGATACATTTATCATCAAGCTAAGGATTACCTTCCAATATAGTATGAAAATTTTATTTCAGATATTTTTTTTAATTTAACCACATTATATGATTATATAGTAATTTTTCATGGTGACTACTGATATTTTGTGAGATTTTTCATGGGGTTAAGGTATATATAAAATTTGTATTTGACATGTGTCTTAACATGGATAAAAATTTGTAAAGAATAAAATTAAATTTTAGTGGTCGTAATATGAAAGGTATGAGGTAACATTTTATTCCAAAAAAGCATTGATTTAGATATCATGGAGGTTAATTAGGATTTAGTGTCATTTTTTTTATGGAATTCCATGTTGGACCATCGATGTTATTATTGAAATATTGAATTATAATGCATTGTTTTTTCAATTAATGGTTTACTCATTATTATAAGCATTTTGGTTTTCATAATGATAGGAGAAATATCATGTTACCATTTTTTATTATGTGATAAACATGATTCATATTTTAGTGGGCCATGATTAAAGAATTAAACATGAATACTCACTGTAGGAAAAAAAGATTATATTTTTGTGGATATTGAATAAAGGATGAAATTATATTTTCATGTAAGTATATTACCTTAATATTTTTTATATATAGTAACTAAATTATAAATATATAGTAAATGTATCTAAAAAAGGAGTATCATTTCACTCATTTAAAATGAATTAATGGTCTTTATCAGACCATATTGATTTATGGTTTTGGGGTCATTAACAGTCTCATGATTATTCAATTTATTATTATTATCACTATCCATCATTATTTTGATATTAATGTTCCAACATGTATATATTTTCACATCCTATAAGTGTTCTATTATTTGGAAACCTATTTATGTGTTATTCAAGATGGACTTTATATTTTCCATTCCCTCTTTTTAATAAGGTATTTTATTTACCCTTTTAATGACGCGAGTTTTCAATAATGTGATTTTCAAAAATAGAACAAATTATTAAAAATAACTTATTTCATGAAATCAATTTATTAAATGGGTTGAGAATATACCACAATGATATTATAAAATGAAAATATGTTTGATAGTACATATCAAATGCTATATAGAAGTTAAAAAAATAAAAAAATATTATTATTCTGTGATTATTATATCATATTAATTTAATTGGATAATAACAATAGAAGAAATAAGATTATGACAAATATATAATGGAATTTATTAATAAAAAATATACTAATAAATTCTTATAAATAAGCACTCAATATGTAGTAAAGTTATATTATGCATCAAAATAAATTTGCTTCTTGGTTTTTAATTCTTTTTTTGATAATATTATAAATTATTTCTAGATTTTATAGTTTCTTTTATAATAATAAAATTAAAATTTTAATTAATCATGTAAATATAATATTATATGAGAGGTCTTATAATTTATTGAAAAGATTTTTTTCACTAAAAGGTGTAAAATGAATTTTTTTAATAAATATTTTTTTTTTGTTTTTAGAATTTTTTATTTTAATTTGGTTTTAATTAATCATAAAAATGAATATAAGTACTCTAGTGTTATTTTCAATCTAAATAAATTCATTAGAATCAATATTATCATTGAATTTTGTATTAAAACGTTTTTATACTTGAATTTTTTTTTTAAAATGGGTTTTCATTCATCATACATTTTAATTTAAAATTATTTGCTACCAATTCTAGAAGAAGAATAATGAAAAATGAATTCAATATTTAGAGTGTATAGGTTAATTTGGTAAATATTACCCTTTTAATTTTATTCAATATGAATAATAACCATAATAATTTGTTGTTTCCACAGTAAAGGTAGAGTGGGTTAATTAGTGCTAAAACTAATGTGATAATGCTTCAGAATCTATCAAAGGATTTTATTTATTTCATTTGGAAGAGCCCATTTTATCCATAAACATTTAAATATAGATAATATGACCGTTTTTTCAATTTAAATTTGACATTGAGAATTATTATTATTAATTAAAATATAATGTAAATAATATCTCTTTCTTACATTTAATATATATAATATTTTGTGACTGAAAAAAAATCAACTAATATTAAGAAATTAATATTTATTCAAAATATGTAATAAATATTTTTATCATGTTTATTTAAATTTATTATTTAGTGATTATATAATCACTTCAAATTATTATACATCACTGACACAATGTCTGTTCAAGTAGTAAAAAAAATAAATAAATTTTTAAACTATAAAAGAAATTTTTTTGAGTGATTTATATTGTCCTAGGATTTATATAGATAAATATTAATCAAATGGGATATTTCAATAGATTTTATTTTAATTAATACTTTTTTTTATGTTTACTTAAAATTAAAATTAAATAAATAGTTACTAAATTTACACTAATGATATTTTATAATAAAAAACATTTCATTAAATGATATATAATTCATTAAAGTGATACAATTAATTTTCCATCACCATGTTTCATGGATATTTATTATTATGGGATTAGAATTTATATATGATATATATAATTTAATTATGATTCTTCAATTATAATATATTATCTTTCTTTTTACCCTCTCATCAGATGGATAATGGTAATGTCTTCTACTTAGGGGATACCACCTACACAAAGTAATGTGAATTGTTTTTAATTTATAATTACATGGATATAAAAGAAATATAATTAATTAATTCATATGATATATATAATATATTTATCATTCTAGAAATCTTATTTATTATTTAAATTTATTTTAATCCATCCAATGAAATGTAAAAATATTGTTCATGGGTATGTATGGTATACGGCCTCCATGAATGATGTTATTCAATTTTTTTCTCTTTCTTTTACGGAAAACTTTAAATTTATATAATGAATATATATGAAATATAAATCAGGTTTAAAATTATTTATATAATGGAATCATGACCAATCTACAAGGATCAAAGATACAAAACCCAAACACTAATGAAAAACGAAGTACGTAACACCTAAAACAATGATTTAAAAAAAACATTATTAATAAAGGATTGATAAATGTCATAATTAAATAATACATGGTATGATATACATGAGTATGGTCCTAGAATAAATAATTATATATTATATATTTTTTATAGACGTGGTTCGAATGTATGTGAATAAATGTGATACTTCAAGTATTGGTTTTTCATATCAACCCCACATTATTCATGGTTGTTTATGATAAAATTTACATTGAGGAAATTATATTATACTTATATAATAAATAAATATAATTTTAATTTTCTTATATTTTTTTGAATAAATTTTATCCTTTGGATTTCCTCACTTTACGTACTCAAGAGGCTAATTTTTTTAAGGCAATCTGACTATGTTTTACTATTCAGTTAGGAAGATTTTTTATTAATTTGTATTTTTTATTTAAAAAATTTAATAATGTATTTTTATTCTAATATTATTTATAAAATAAATTTTTATCCATGATTTATTTTCCATAAAAAAACATTATGGAGTATTCCAATAATTTTTAAAATGATTTATATTTTATGTTATACGAATAAATTAGACAGAAATATTTGTTTTAATATACAAGGAATGAACACAAATTTTCCCTTCATGGCCACTCAATGTTTTGAATAATGAATTAGAAATTTTCCAGGGTTCTTTTAAAATAATATCTTTTTTATAATTTTTAAATTCTCACATTTTAAATAATTTATTTCATTGTAAAAAAGAAAATTCTACTAAAAAAATTTACAATGATCATTAAAAGCAATATATATCCATGGCAACAAATTTTTATATTAATTTAAATTTATTAGGGATATGATCTAGTGATACCATTATTATTATTTATCTAGGTGTTAATAATTATGATGTTGATATTTATATGTATCATAGTTATCTTCTGTGGTTTATGAAATGTTGAAATAAAGTAATGTTTATGAGATCCATTTTCTTTACATGGGTTATATTTTTTTTACAGTGAATTCTTAATGATCATTTAGAGTACATATGTATGGATTTCATTATGTGTTTTGTTGTATAGGAATTATGTATCCCTTATCTTAATTAGATAATTTTTATATCACATGAGATAATTATTAAAAACAAGTTAATTATTTTTGGTCAAGAATGGGTGACAAGTCGATGTGATTAATCCTCTATAGGTAACATGAAATGATTCTTGATTCATTATAAGAAAATGGTGATGATGTATGATCCATTATGAAATGAAAAATTGTTATAAATCCCCAATATACTATTATTTAATGGTCTTTGTATTTAATCTTGACATATTAAATTTTCTCTATATGTGTGATGGTGGCACACTTTTATTAAATTTCTATGATATGTAAATATAGTTTTTGATTGACTTATGATTATTTTTCAATCTTATGATTTATGAATATTAAAATGATAATGTTTTGTTCCATGATACATGGTTATTATCATTGATAGATTGGGTATGAACATTGTATGTTATGGTCAAGATTTCATACCCTTATTGTAATTATATTCTTTAATATGATTATCAGTTAATATCTCCAATGGTTACCTATACTAGTTATCTTATACCACTCTTTCTTATGTTTCCTTTCCTTGGGTTATTAAAAAATTATTATGTATGTTATTCGATAAAGGGTATAAATTGATAATAACATTATCATAGATGATGATGAATGCACCTAAATAACATGTTTCTGTATCTTATCAACATAGTCTCATAAAAATTATAGTTCTAGAATAGATTGTAATATTTTGTGTTCACTATTCAAGAAAGATAATTTAATATTAAAGTATGTAAATCTCAAGATACCTCATCAAGATGACAACAACCCAATTCATTTTTCATCATTTTTTTCATTTACTTATTCACCTACGCTAATCTTTTTCTACCTCAACATAATATATCTTCTCATTAGTAAAAATCAATAAAAAACTAGTGTTATTATCAATATCTATTTGAAACACTCTATCCGTAAAATTTAAAAATATTTTTTTTTCATAAATGAATAATAAAAAAAATTATTCATGATGACATTGAAAATTGTGTAAATGAATACGAGGATTAAGTATTGGTGGTTCATGATATCAGATTTCAAATATGTGGCATAAAAGGAATATAAAATTCATTAATCATAATGTATTAATTTATAATCATCTGGTTTCAATATATTTATGAGAAGATCCTTGGTAATGTATGGGTCATCATCAAAGAGTCCATAATTTGTGGACTAATTTCATTTATCTTCTCAAATAGTAAATAAACCAAGTAAGAAAAATATAATATAGGTTGGAATAGACCTTTAAATTACCATGAAAACTCCTACATCATGCGTTTATATGAAATATTTACCTAGAAATACCAAGAATCATCAATATCCTCCATAAATTCAAACTCAATCAAACCATTACACAAAAAATTATGGGAGGAAATATAACGTGACATATATTGTTGATTCCCTATAATGTTGTCCCTGTATTATAGATTCTATAAATAAATTCATCCATTGGGGTTGGTCCTAGGATATCCATGATAAAAAAAAAATTCAACATTCATATCATCATGGTTTGAAAAATCTACATTCCATTACAATATTAATGGGAAATTAACATTAGTGGTGAATGGTATGAGTTCTAAAAATAATAGTGTCTTTGTTAACTATTATTAGAAACTTGGATAAGAATAACTATCATTAATGATTTTTTTGGGTAAATAACTCATCAAAGTAATACTAATTACTAAACCAATTAATGAAAACATAAAAATTTGACATCAGTTATAAAATTTATCTTATCAATCATTTCAAATTTCATCCAAGAAATGAACATGTAATTGATTTTGATTTATTTTCAATTAAGAAATTTACATTTATTAGAATTTTTATTCTCAATTAACATAATTAAATATAAATTATTGTAATAGTTTTAACTTTAATGTCATTGATTATAAGACAAATAACAATTGATTCCAGCATTTTAACCCATGCATAATAAAAAATTTAGTTCTTTCTATTTAAAAGAAAATTTAGTAAATGTATATAAGATCTTAAAAAGAAATGAATGTAAAAATAATGACTGAAAATTTAATAAGGAAACCCTACAAGTGTAGAATTATATTCCTTGAGTTTGTATTGGAATATTGGGTATCCATATACCAAAATTTCAATAAAATATTAACATGAAATCAGATCAACTAATTGGTAGTTATGAAGACCAAAAGAAATGAATTTAAACATCTATTCTGACTACACCAAAATATTTAATTAGAGTAATTTTCAATTTATGGGAGTGGATAATAATATGATATGGATATATAAAGAATATAAATTGGTAAAATATATTTAATTAAAATGGGATACATATACATAGGGGAACCCTAAGAATTGAACCCTTCTAACTACACCTAGGATGTATCCCCGAGATTGTTATTATGATGTTTAGTGGGATGTTACAAGATAAGACTCAATTTTAAGGGAATATATTGTTTATTAAAAATAATAGATGGAATTATAGGAATTAAAACATATTATAGAAGTCATATTGTATCAACCTATCTTGAAATAGTCACAATAGAAAGTGTAGTGAGTGTAGTGGAAGTTGGATGACTCAATATTAATATGGAAATACCTATGATTTACCCCTCTTTAGGTGAAATTGTTTCTGTAATTATTCAATTATGATTCCCTATAATGAATAAATCATTAATTAACTGTCCTATTATTGGATTCCACGAGATATAAATATTATTATCTATCTATCACATTAAACCCTCTCAATGATATTTCTCTTTATGTGATTGGTTATTAAATCCTTACAACACATTATGAATATAGTTATAAACTAACTATTATATATCCTTAATCAATAATTTCAACTCTAATATAAGAGGCCAGCTAATACATTACATAATCAGAGGTAATGAAAAAAATTATGTGGTAGAAAAATTAACTTTCTCCTTTGAGATGACTATTACTAACTCTAAACATTATTCATCATTATAAGATATATCTAACTGGGGTAAAAGAGTTAGATCCCCATGTATTGTGTGATCCTCATGAATAATAGGAGGTGTTATACCCCCATTGTATGGTTTTCAATTTTATTTATTATTTGGGGATATGTTTGGTTCCTAAGGGTTTCACTAATGTTTTGGTGGCGGTGGATTAGTGGACTTAGAACAGAATTGGTGCATGGAGCATAAATTGAAAGAATGAAAGGAGGATTAATTCCAATAAATTCTTGAGGTAAGGGAAGTATTATACTTAGTGTATTGATTCCTATAATGTTTATATGTTTATTTCTATAAATTGTGTATCCTAGATTTAGACATTATGTTTCAATACTTTTTCTCATGTATGGATTAAACTATTAAATGTCTCTTTACTTTTCATTCAAAAAACACTATGATAATCAGACCATCCAATTGTATACCTATATATTCATGATGTATTCATGGGATTTTATTAATATTATAGAAGATTCATCAAGGTAAATCAATATAAACATCTTTATCACTTATTTTTTCCCCTTCTTCCTCTTGATCTTTCCCTAATATCATATTAGAAACCTATTTATTCATGTGGATAAATTTTTATTAATGTGTTTTCTATTTTTACCGAATTTTTTGGGCTCTGTATGGTTCGTATTAGATTCATATGATAGGAATAACACTTAACTTGTAGATATTTCATGATTTGGGTAGGTATCCCAATGTATGTATTTTTAATTTAATAACATTTAAATTCATGTATTTCTAAATTCCTATTTTAGAATGTTATTTTAGTATTAAATGTGACTATATATTTACAAATGTGAATAATTTATTTTTTAGTTTTTTTTCAAAAATTTAATAGGTTTTTACCTATATAAATGTTGTGTTTTAATCGATTATATTAAAAAGGGGAATAATGGATGTTTGATAAAATATATGAATAAAATAAATTAATGAATATTTATATTCTAAGTGATTTTTTGGGATTCAAATGCGATTTATAATTGTTTTATTAAATTTTTAATGGTGTTTATACTTAATTATGTATGGGTTATATAATATGGTTTTATGTTATTGGTTTTAAGAATAGTCGGTATGTTGAAATTTGGAATTTGATGAAAATTACCATAGAATTTTACCATAGGCTAGTTTATTTTAAAACGGATAATGCTGTCCCTAATATAGGAAATACGTATTATAATTTTGATTTTGAATATAATGGGACGTTCTAAATAGGGTTTCTGAAGTGCGATGCTTTCCTGGGATTTTTGAGTGGTGTATATATCTTTATATTTTAGATTGATAATTCTCATCGGGGATCCCTAATTTCATAAAAATTATAGTAACTATTAGAAGAAAACATAAATTCAGAGAAAATAGGTTTCACTAGTATATGATTACACTCTATCTATTAGCCCTTAGTATCGATTGTGACCTTACTTGGGATTTCTCCCCTCTGTTAGGCCCCACAGGGTAAGACCAGGTTTAGGGTTATAATATTGTGTTAGGAAAAATGATATAATTGATCTTGTTTGGTATGTTCTACACTTTCCCCTACCCTCATACTTATTCCTATAATCACTGGCACCTTTTTTGTTTTTCATGGTTACATATATTTATTACTTTCATAGTGTACTGAATATTATTCCTTGTTTCCCGTAATTTATCTTTACTATTTTTTTGTTATATAATATCTTTATATAATTTCTATGGATCTATTTTAAAAGGAACCATTGATTTGTTATTCATGAAAAATGATTTGGAATTATTTTTCTATATTGTACATATAAACATCTGGAAAAAGATATTTTCATGAATTCCACTTATATATTGTAGTTTAAAATACTCTCTCTTTTGTAATTATATAACCTCTTTATTTAAAAGGAATTTTTTCTAAAGTAAAAATGAAAATAGGTTATTACTTGTTTTAATGTTAATTGGGAAAACACATGTTTTGTAAATTTTATTTTTAAACAACAATGAAATTGATATTTTTTAAAGGTAATATATGGTATATGGTTCCATTGGTAGACATAATAATTTTAACTAATATAAACATCTATATATTTTATTTCATAGTTCAAGTTACGGTTATTCATTGATTATAAAGGTCTGATGGTAATTGTTTTGGATGGATGGTGACCTTTGGGTCACATAGAGATTGGATTGGGTATAATATATTTTTTTAGAATCATACTTGTATCATCTAATATATCCTCTATTATATATGATCATTATTTCTGTATTATATAATATTTTAATCAGGTGTTCTGATAGATATTACCTTTTAGGCCTTATTTTGTTTTTTTAAGTATTTAATGTTTTTGGGTGCATATGACTTTGATAAATGAAGTAGTCAAACTAACATTTTGGTACAATTATAATACAAATTATTCCATATTTTCTAAGTGAAATAATTTCCACTAGATACTCTATGATGTTCATGATAAATTATAGAACATGAATTGATAAGTTAAACACCCTAGATATTTTTGTGAACCAGCTTCGATTCTAGTGTGAGGGGGGAAACAAATTCGGTTTGTTTAAACAATGGAATCAGAGACTAGGTTTTATAGAGGTCCTTAGTTCTCGAGTGCCCCTTTTTTGGGGATGTAATGGTCAAATGAAAATAACACATTTATGATAAGAGGTTTCGGTAAAATGATATTAGTGGTCATCACATTTAGTACCAAAATTTGGGTTTCCATGACATGTTTGGTTTTCAGTATTGTAGTTTGGTTCTATCATTTATTTAAAGTATTTAAAAATATATTTCAATGGTATTTTGATTTCATTGATGTTATGAGGGTTGTTACAAAATATCTCATGTTTGGGGATAAAATGGGAGTTGGATTAGTGGTACACGGTAAAATCATAGGGTCTGAAAAAACATTTGTATCATTACATAATGGTATTGAATTATAGTTTGTGACATCAGTATCATTGGCGCATGATCTGTCAGACCTATGTAGAAATAGTTTAGGTTCCCTAGTAATCCCTAAATTTTGTTTCAAATTTTATTTATTTTAAATTTATATTGATAATAAAATATTTATATTTTTAAGGAAAAAACATGGCTATAAATTTTCAATTCCATGTTTACAATTTTCACATTTTGGTTTCCTAGAAATTATAAATTATTTTTCTAAAATTAATTGAAATATGAATAATGTAATTAGATTAAAATTTAATTATTTTTAATAAAATGGGGTTTCTTAAAATATTTTTTGTTGTTTCTTATAATTTTTAATATCCAGTTTATTTTATTTTGAATGTTTTAAAAAAAATATGTTATAAGAAGAAGATATGGGTTTGAGGATAAAATTTGGGGGCTGGAATGGAAATAAAGATCTTGTTGAACAAAAATAAATTATTTTATAAGTATTTTGTGAAATTATATGTGTTAACCTTGGGAAATGTTCTCAAAGAAATTTAATAGGATTTATTAGATATTATATGAATTTATTTCTTAATATTCCTCAGTTTCATTGATACGAGGTCTAAAAATTTTATGATGATGGGTGATACATTTGGTTTTTTTTCTATTATTTTAGTGTACATCCTTAGTATGTCTTTATGTATTTTAACTAGGAACCTATGAGTGATTATCTAAAAGTCAACCCTTTAGTTGACTGACCTTGTGATTCCATTCTATGTATTTTGAATTCATATCCCCCACTATTTAATGTAAATCTATATACTTGAGAATCATAAGAGTTGTTTTGGAACATTAAGAGGGGATTTGTCCTCCTTAGTTTATTTATTATCTAAATATAAATTTTGAAACCATTATGCTTGGAGTTTTGATTTGGAAGGGTTCTAAGTCAAATTTTCAAATAAATCTATAAGATGACTCTTTATGGGCTGGTTTTAAAACTCAATTCATCCAATATTATCTCTCTATGGAATTGAAATTGGATTAAGAGATATAGTTTCACTAAATTCATGATAATTAATAGTCAGTCTTACTGTATATATTTTGTTTCATTTAAATAATCCATTACCATTCATAGGTAACCATGTCTGATTCATTGAAGGCCTTTTATTATGAAAGAGGACATCATCCTAATCTATATAAAAGAGTGTTAGTTCTCATTTTAACCTTATATGGAGAACTAGTAATTCAGGTAGTTCAAGTTGATTCAGTTTTTGTAGGAGTGGATGTGGTGTTCAATCATTACTATATTATTAGAAGTGTTTAAGATAATTATAATAAATTAGTGCAGAAGTGACTGGTGTCTAAGAAGGAATGTAGTGGTCTAATTTGGCCTTACTATTTTTCTTCACCATCTTCTTTTGTGGTTTGGAAAAGGATATTCCATCAGTGTGGAAATATGGGTAATAAAAACAACTCTTGTCAAATTTGAAATATGACCTATCAATTTTTGGTTCTTCCTAGGTTATATTATATATTTTTTAATGGAGTATATTCAACAAAATTAATGTTTTGGTATTCTAGTGTTTGGTAATTGGTTATAACATTAATTTTTTTAATGATAATTTTTTGGGAGTTTTCGTTATTGTTATTTGTTTTTGTTATGTGGTTCTTCTCGATTGTGGTCATTTGGTTCCTTAATTATAAAATTTGAGGCGTGTAAGGAGGTGGAGTATTGTTATTTATATTAATTGAATATTTTTAATAACAAATTATGGAGGTATAATGTGTTATATTGGGTAAAATTTCCACAATACCAAGCTATTATTGTCGTATTTTTTCATGATTTGGGGATATTTATTTTTCATGGGGTTTCAATGAAGTTATATGGGAATTTAGGGGGAGTCTAGATAGTCTCGGTGAAGTATAAATAAATTATTACTGTAAAAGGGGGAATTATACTATGAAATTCTTGAGGTAGGGGATTCATTATCCCTAGTGTAGGGATTTGTGATGTGGCCATAAATATCACATCATGAATGGTATCTTCAATGTTTGAATATTTTTTCTTTACACTTTTTCTAACACCGAGATTTATACTCTTTGGGATTTTTCCATATAATTTAGCTAATATGATTTGAAACAACCCTTGAATTTATCTCCCCTAATCTTCTTAGTGGCACATGGTGATTTAATCATGTTTAAGACAGATTCATCAAAACAAAATCCATATTAACCTCTTACTCTCTTCGTTTCCTCCCTTATTCCTCTTTTCATTTATCTAATATAGTCCTACCAGCATAATAATTCTTATGCATTATTTATTTATTTATGTGGTTTCTATTTTTAGTGTATATTTGGGATCTATATGGATAAAACCAACCATTTAATGATTGAATTCTTATTCTATAGTAGAATATTCGAGATTAAGATATGTTGGCAATGTTTTGAAATTAATGTAATGAATCATTGAATTCATTGATTTATAAATTCTTGATTTTGGTATATTATGGTAGTATATAATGTCATAATGGATTTCCTAAAGATAATAATGAAAATATATTTGGTTTTCAAAAAGTGAAAATTTGTTTCCCTTTTAAAATTATTTGTTTTAGTTGGTTTTATTAAAACAGGAACACCAGATGTTTGATAAAATTCATGATTTTTTATTATTAATAGGTTTTATATTCTAAGATATTTTTTTTTGTGTTTCAATGGTTATTTATAAATACCTAGTTGAAATTTTTAGGTTGTGTTATGTTCTATAAAATCCGATTTTATAACATGTTTTTAAGGATTAGAAGTGGTGAAAAGATACCACCTGGATAATGGAATTTTTATGAAAACAACCTTGGAATATTCACCTGGTCCAACTTGTTTTGAAGTGGATGTGGGCGTCACTATTATAGGATAAATTAATTATATTTTTATTTTGAATGTAATAGGTTATTCTTAAGAGGGTTTCACATTTTTATGAATTTTTTAAGATTTATGATTGGTTTTTCAAAATTTATAATGTTTTTTTGATACTACATAATGGCTCAACCACATTTTACATGCCTCATAGAAAACAAGAGTATATAGAGGAAATGATATGAACACATGGTGAACTATCTTTGTATTTCTCTCTAGATAGTGTCCCATAGTACATATTACACTCTAACTTTAGTGGTTTTCTCAAATTAAGGCTTGGAATAGTATGACCAAGTGTGTGAAGAATTAAATAATGTTAGTTTCAGTAATGTGATAGATCTTATTTAGTGTATTCTATAAATTACGTTCAACTCATTGGTATTATTGTAATCATCAGTACATATTGGTTTATGATGGACACTTTAATTTTTTTATTATGGCGGTATATTGAATATTATTTTTAATTTCCCTTGATTTGTTGTTACTATCTTTATTCTAATGAAATCCTCACTTTATTGTCACATAACCTACTTGTTTTAATAGAATCTGGTGATTTATTGTTTATTATAAATGAATTGGACCTCATTCATTATATTTGATGTATAAAAATCGTTATTTTTTCAAATAATTCCACATATATATTAGATATTCAAATAACCTCCCACAAAATATTCTAAAATCATATCTTTTAAAGGATCTAATTTTAAATGGGAATAGTAAATAGATATTTAGTAGTTTTAAAGATAAAAAAGGAATCATAAGGAACTATTTTAGTTTCATATACATATAAAAATCCTTCAAAATAAGTTTCAAAGAACACAACTTAATATTGGGATTTCAATGACCCACACTTCAAAAATTATAAAACCACATTCTTTAGAAAGAAATAGTTTTACGTAAAATGGGAAACAAACAATCTTTGGTATTGATGTTAAATGATGAAACATTTGTTTTTTGTTTCTAAAATACCATGAAATGGTCCTTTTGTTTAAATTTAATACTTGGGGTGGGTTTCATTGTCATGAATACTAAACTTAATTATCAGTCCAATAATAATATTTTAGTTCCATGTTCACGTCCAAGTTTTTATTTGGTCTCCATGGAGAGAATAGTTTTGTGGATGGATAGTGACATCTTGGTCACATAGAGATTGGTTATTGGATGTTATTTTATTAGGAGTCCTCAATGTTTACATCAAGTCAACATCTTTTGAATCATTTGTAATTTTTAGATTTATTATTTAATTTGAGATATTATTTTTATTTTTTCTATTATGACTTATTTCTTTCTATGTTTTTAAAACTATTAATTATCCAATGATGCAATGGAATTTAATGTATATTGTTCTAATGCTGGTATATTGGTAAAATTCATCTTATATAAATTTCATGTTAATTTGGAGAAATAATTATCACTAGATACTTTTTGAGTCCCCACGTATTTCATGGATTGGATCGGGTTCACAAATCAAGGGTGGATTAGATTTGGTGTAGGATAGAAGGAGGATATGCAGTGGATGTACTCATAGATTGAATAAAAAAGATTCTTTAAGGAATCCATGCTTGGTGGAGTTCCATTAAGGGAATTTTCATGATATAGGGAGTTTTTGGGAATGTTCCTCAATTATACCTCAACTAAAACATTGTTGGATAATAACTAAATATCATTCATAAAATACTCCTCGAGCATGACTATATAATATATATTCTTCAACAATTTGATAAGCACACCCACAGTGGAATCTAGTGAAGGGGCTAGGGGATCCACCCTATAAATTATAAATAGACTAGGACATGGATAGATTGATATAAAACATGAATAAACTCTATCTTCTACTGATATAAATAATCATTTCCTCTCAATAATTGTTTTCCATCCTTTGTTATCATTCCCATCATCTATGAAATATCAATGTAACAAATCATTCCCACTTGATTATGGGGCTAAAAACCATTGAATTACCTCAATGAATTCATATTAATAGTATGGAATTGTTCATATAAAAATATACAATTATTTTTACCTCACATGTTCTTAAAATTCTACAAAGCCATGTAAGACATGATTTGTGTTTCTAGTCATGATACCCTCCCATAAATAATACAACACTGTGGAGAGAGAGATGATGACCCCCAAGTCCCACCTCTAGGTGGCCCAATGTCGGTGACTTGTAGCGAGGGTATAAAAATATAATAATATTGGAGGCATTACCCTCTATAAATGAAACATGATTGTGAGATATAATAAATAATCCCCAAACAAATCCAACTTAAAGTATAATGGTAAATCAAATACCATCCCACAAAGAAAGACTAAGGTAAAAGTGAAACTTATAAATGTATCTAAAGGAAATAACACACAACAAAAGTCTATGACATCGACTCAACAGTATCTGCAACCCACCTATTAATGTCCAGATTAACACCCAAATACCTCCTAAAATCATGAAAAACAGTATATATAGTGGGTGAGAATAACATGTATACTCAATAGTGATATAACCTAGGTGTCAAGTGCACATATGAAAAGAGCATGCTAGAATCCCAGTGAACAAATAGAAGAACCAACATGCACCAATATAGGCAATCTAATCACACCCTATGTCACCATGGTTCTCTCCCAAAATGATGCATCAAATATAACTTTATAACATCATGATCAAATCGATGTATGGTTCCCCACTTCCACATCCCCACTAACAATCTTCTCTCACATTCCAACATCAAATTTCATGTGCTCCCCTATGGGAAAAATGGGTATTCGCTACATGTTATTTGTGATGGGGGAGGGTCCTATCGCAAATAGTCCGTCAGAAGAGATTATTTATGATGAGACCCTCTTCTCTATGAAAATAATCAGTTATTTGCAACATGGTGATTCTTCCCATTGCAAAATGTTTGGCACGACTTCCGCACCAAACCACAGGAAGGGTATTTGTGACGGTTATAAAATCCCATCGCAAATACTCATCATAGCTTTTTAGTATTTGCAATGGGAGGTCAATTGTGTCACAGATAGTATATCGGCAGGTTGATATTTTCCATGGGACCCATCGCAAATAAGATCCTCACAACTAATCTAACCTATATATAAACACATTCATTTTTTTCTATCATTCCACCCCTTTCGCCACCTATCCTCCTTCCCTACTTATATTTTTTATCTCAATTTTTTTCAAAATTTAATGTTTTAAATCGGAACATCATTCAAGGTTTAGATCCGCTAAAAGCTTCAGTTTTAATATATTTATCTATTTCTTTTATTTTTTAGTTAATTTATTATTTTTTTATTTTTGTTATAATTACAGTTAATTAGCAACATTTAAATTAAATTAGAATTAGATCGTTTTGTTTTACAATATTATTTTTACAAATAATTACGTGTGATTATTATTAATTATTATGAATTAATAGTTATGTTAATTATTATTAATTATTAGTCATTAGTGATAATTAGTGATAATTAGTCATAATTAGAAGTAATTAGTAATAATCATTATTAATTATTAATAAGTAATAATAATTAGAAATAATTATTAATAATTAGTGATAATTAGTCATAACTAGAAATAATTTGTAATAATTAGTAATAATTTGTAACAATTTGTAATAAATATTAAAAAATAGAATTAATTAGTAATTATTAGTAGTTTTTAGAAATGATTAGTAATAATTAGTATTAAATAGTAATAATTTGGATTAATTAGTAATAAATATTAATAAATAGTAATAAATAATAATAATTAGTAATAAATATTAGTAAATAGAAATAATTTGTAATAATTGGTACTAAATCGTAATAAATAGTAATAAATAGTAATAATTAATTTATAATTTGGATCAATTAGGAATAATATGTAATAATTATGATTCATTAGTAATAATTAGTAATACTTAGTAATAATTAGTAATAAATAGAAATAAATAGTAATAGATAGTAATAATTAGAAATAATTAGTAATAATTCCTAATAATTAGTAATAATTAGTAATAAATATAAATAAATAGTAATAATTAGTAATATACAATAATAATTAGTAAAAATTAGTATAATTAGTAGAAATTAGTGATAATTAGTAAAAATTAGGATTAAGTAGCAATAATTGCTAATAAATAGTAATAATTAGTAATAAATAGTAATAATAAGTACTAAATAGTACTAAATAGTAATAAACAGTAATAATTAGTAATAATTAGTAATAAATAGTAATAATTAATAATAAATAGTAATAATTATTAATAATTAGTATTAATTAGGATTATTTAGTAATAATTATGATTAATTAGTAAAAATAAGTAATAATTGTTAATAATTAGTAACTATTCGAAATAATTAGTAATAAATTATTATAAATAGTAATAAATAGTAATAAATAGTAATAATTAGTTATAATTATGATTATTTAGAAATAATTAGGATTAATTAGTAATAATTAATAATAATTAGTAATAAATAGCAGTAATTATGATTAACTAGTAAAAATTAGTAATAATTAGTAATTAATAATAATAAATACTAATAATTAATAATAATTAGTAATAATTATTAATAAATAGTAATAATTAGTAATAATTAGTAATAGATAATAATATATAGAAAAAAATAGAAAAAAATAGTAATAATTAGTAATACCAGAGAGGCTCATCCAGGGGATAACCCCCTGACCGTTTATTAAGATAAAAGAAAAGGACAGTAGGAAAGAAACACAATTCAAAAGAAAACGTTACATGTCATAAAAATCATACCCATATCCACACCCCTGGTAGCAAGATTCCTCCACAGTAGCCGATTCCCATTTCGAGCTGTCATAATGCTTCAGAACCTTAGCATATTTCCTTCACAGATTCATCCGTTCCAAGGCTAAAAGCTCAGTGTTACCACTAGAAGACCTAGTAGCCAACGACTTTGGTAAGTAGGAGTAGTCCTTCCTTGACCTGCATCACGGAGGGACATTCAATACTTTTTGGGACTCAATCATGTTCGTCTTCCCGCCTTGGACCACATCAGTAAATGAAGGCTTGATCAAACCACTATAGTTTTCTTTGTCACTCTTGGAGAAATCCCCCCATTTCCCATTGATGATCACATTCTGCAAATTATCTTCCCCTCTGCTACCCTTCTGGAGTTGGCCATTGGTGTCAACAGCAAGGCACCTTGGCTGTTCCACAACCTCATAATTAACCAAAGTCCCCTGTTGCACAACTTCAGATCCATTGCCACCCTCCTGTAGAGGAGACCCATTCTAAAGCTACCTGTTCATATCAAGCAGAGAAAGGCCTGGCAACTGGTTCATCACACAAAGATCTACACATAACCCATTTTCAACTTCCACAAACACTGCACCCTCATTCTGCCCTGCACATATCCCACTGTCCATTTCAGCATTCACTTCATCCTCCCACTGAACCTACAAACTGCCTTCCCCACCCTCAAACTTTAGCCCATGAAAACAATTCCTCGTGGAAACCGAATACACCAAACCATCATCCTTCTCAGCCTGACCACAAACCTCGGATACCCCTATAGGTAGACCAGCACCACAACTCACTAAATAGAAATAATTATTAATAATCAGAATTAATTTGAAAAAATTGTAATAAATAGTAATAAATAGTAATAAATAGTAATAAATAGTAATAATTATTAATAAGTAATAAAAATTAGGAATAATTAGGCTTAGTTATTAATAATTAGTAATAATTAGTAATAATTAGTAATAATTAGTAATAATTAGTAATATTTAGTAATGATTATTAAGAAATAGTAACAATTAGTAAAAATTAGAAATACATAGTCATAAGTAGTAATAATTTTTAATAAATAGTAATAAATAGTAATTCATTTTTATTATTTATTAATAATTAATAATTGTTATCACTAATTATTACTCATTAGTAATAATAATTAATAATAATTTGAAATAAATAATAATAAATAGTGGGAATTAGGAGATGTATAAAAAATGCATACAACCATCAGGAAAATGTGAATTCTTACTACTTTTTTAATTAATTATGTCATCATTTTATCTACTATTTGTAAGTTAATTTATTTATCATTTTTATCTAATACATAATTAATTTTTTCCCAAAGCATTTGGAAAGTCATGTTTTGTTCAACTATCTGAAACATGCCACAAAATAAATGAAATGATTCTTTCTTCCATTGTAATCATGTTTTCCATATTCATCATATTTCTTTGTCAAACTGTCGACACTACATATTGATTTGATGTTGTTAACTAAAAAACATTTCTTGTTTTTTGAAGGATAAGAGAGAAAAGGAAGCTCATGAGACCATTGTGATGACTTATCATGATATAATGGGCACATGATCTTATTCTCCTCTTTTCATTTTCAACAACGGTAAAAACATTCATCTATGAAAAATGAGTTAATATGTAGTGTCAGTAGTTTGACCTAAAATAAAAATGGAAACATGGTTACATTGGCAGTCTGGACTGTTTTGAGACTTTGGGACATGTACGAATCAACCACACTTCAATTTGACTCACGTTGTGATTTGTATATGTTGGGGAAGACAAAATGTGATTTGTCAATGACAACAACAACAATTAGAGGAAGAGAAGAATTGTCGTTTACTTGAGCAGCAACACAAGAAGATTATGAAGTACATGCGATGTATGACTCATGGTTTAGTGAGTTTTTATATTGTTGCAAAAATTGTGTTTTTTATTATTTTATTATTTATTTAATTATTTAATATTTTAATACATTATTTTTTATTTATTGATTTGTTATTTTATAAAAATTATTTATTATTATTATATTTTTCTTGAATATTATATTTTTTATTATTTTAATTTTTTTTTATTATTTTATTATTATTATTATTCAATTTTATTAATATTAATAATATTATTATTAGTATATTAATATATTTTTATTATAATTATTATTATATTCATAAAACTTTTATATTTTTCATATTTATTATTACAGTAATATTATTTGTTATTATTGTTATTGTTATTATTATTTTATTTATATTATTTTATGAATATTAATTTTTTAATTTTGTTAATATTAAATTTTTTATTATCTTTTGGGTTTTTTATGATGAGTAGATTTTTCCGACACAAATAGTATTTATAAATATTATATTTTAAATTTTATTAGTATTGTTTTTATTTTTTTATGTTTTGCGCTGGGTATATTTTCCCGTCGCAAATAGTATTTGTAAATATTATTTTTTAAAATTCACTAATATTTATTTTTTTACAGTTTTTGTGAGGGGTATACTTTCCCATCGCATATAATATTTTCAACGGGACCGACGTAACTATGTTTTTTAAAAGTGTCGGTGAAAATATTTGCGATGGGAGAATTGCATGTCACCAATAAAATTTTTTGTGATCGGTCGTCGAAAATAATAATATTTGCAATGCCATTTTCTGCAACATGTCATTTTTATGGGACCCTGTCGCCAATGGACTATTGTAAATTCCCATTTTTTTCGTAGTGCTCAAATTACTTCCACGCATCTCACATCACATCACATCCCACCCTAAAACACCTAGTCCACACCTGAAATCTCATCACCATCCACCAAGTCACCTGGGCCACATATCATATCACAAATAGAACCAGAGAAGTATGGTATGATGAATGTGAAGGACATGGACCTCTTTACATCCTCCTACCATGCATGACCCCCCATAAAAAATCATGCCACACCACATCATGTATCACTAGTATACACCTAGGCCAACACATCATATCCTACAAAATGACACATGGTCCATCACATCACTACTAGAAAATATCCAACACCAACCAGTATAACCAGTTCTGAAGAAAGGGAATGGTAGAGTGGTAAAATAGCAATCTTTATCACCCCTATCGTAGATTTTAGGGAAAACCCATAACTCAACACCTATATGTTTTTTTGGTTGTCCAACTCAGGTGGGGTGAATAAAAATAACATAAACATACATGATATATAAAATAACACAATACACAACATATAGATTCACATGAACAACACTAGCATGCTCCACATCCCTTCCACATACCACACATAAAATATCTCAAGCACTACCATCAATTTATCCAAAACACAACTCCACCACCACACAAGCCAGACAACATTCCACTTTCCACTTACATGTTTTTTCATTTTTATTCATTATCTGTGTAGTTTCAAAATTCACATCTCATTATTTCATTTAATTTTGTTTATTCCAATTATCACACATTCATTTCAAGTTCTCATTTTTTATTTACAAGACTATTTTGTTTAGTATGTCACCATAGTTCGTCCCATGGATAATCAAGAAAATAATGTTACCACACCATCATAAAACTCACCCAACTCACAAAAATATGGCCATATTATCAGACATCCCACATATTCTCCATGTCACATGACCCAATCCATATCACAACACATCACTACATCGCATCCATCACAAAACCTCAACTACCACAGACTACAACCCTGATGCCACAACCACTTCTAAACAACTGCTACACCAAAAATACAATTAGATAACCAATGAAACACATCAAATGAATCACAACCACAACCCACAAAAAGTATCCAAAACCACTACACCACAACCACTATTCCATAACAACTGAGTCACAAACTCATCACAACACATTTCAAACCTACCCACATTTCAACCAAGATTAACATCTTCTGCAACATAGCCCCACACACCACATGACCCATCCAGTCACTTCTATCACTATATAATAACCTAAACCAAGTATGTAAAGTGAAAAAATCACAAGAATACACAATTGTAGACAAATTGGATTCAATAATTATCCACGTTTATTATCACATATCTTCATTATTTATCATGGGAATTATCACACAAACCACATTTCATTTAAAAAAAATTATTATCCCAATATACGTTCTTTATCCATTTATTTAGGATGTGATAAAACAACACGTCTATATGGGTCATCACAAAAAAGAAACAATAACTCAGGTAAAGCTCCCAAAAACTATTATTTTTCAGAATAGGAAACACACATGCATTGTAACATCAATATCATATATCAAATATTAATGCATTAGATAACTCCCAATACCCGTCAATTTTAGACATTATAATTAATTATCACATTACATAGACCTTTACTATTTACCTAATGGTAAAAAAGTAGATTATTCACACACATAACATATAAACATGTGATAACAAGGATTACATTCCTCATGGAAGATTTCTGATATCACTGCGCATAATAGGGTGAAAAAAAAACCACCCCAAAAAAACCACCACCTAAGGAAACCGCAAATCAGCCTACACCACACCAAATGGTTTGTCAAAACACAACCCACATACACCCAAAACCAAAACCAAATCATTACAAAAAATATCCAAAGAATAATGAATGTAATATAATTTTAATGAGATGAGAAATCACCGTGGATCTCAAACAATATATCATTGAAAAAAACTTAATAAAGTAATAGGTAGAGGTATAAATGATCCGTTAAAGGTTTTTAGGGCTCATCCATAATGAAAGAGAATTTTTTAAGGGTGGTTAAAAAAAATTGGCCTAATAAGAGCATATAAAACAAATATCACACACCATTAACATCATGTAAACATTTTAAGATGTGTAATTCTTGGTTTTTTTAATTCAAACTTCATCTGAAATTCACATCACATAGACCTTTAATTAATTAAATGTCATGAATTCCCTTTTCTTGATAGGAATCCATTTCCTGTAATCCCCCCTTGCTCTCATAACGACCATGAAAATGTAATTCTATACAAGACATGAATCCCTAATTCATGAAGTGAATACTCTTCATGTTGTGTAACACCAACTATAGTACTCTTACAGCTTCATCTCCACTTATCCCTCTAGACCACATATAAATTCCTCCAACATCCCAAATATAAATGTAATGGGTCAGGATGGAACAAACAATTAAATTGTATACCTCTCAAATTATTCTTTCCCATAAGAATCAAGAACCAATAAAAAAATTATAGGGTTCCAAACAACCACATAGTGAGATACATCACAAGGATCTCATTACTTCTCAATGCTTCCACCATCAAAACATTCTAACTAAAACACCCACAAGAAACACTTCACAACTACATCAGAAACACTCATCAGGGACTACATTTCATCATTTGGTACCATCCATACATACCAAATTCATAATAAATCAATAAATCCTCTATATAGTCAAAACAAATCTCTTCCAAAACCAATAGACAAATATTCACCATAAACATAAATCAAGGAATTAAATCCTCCCAATCATGATATTATTTTCTTTGGGTAGAATTTACACTCCCTTGTGGGTTTAATCCTACAATAGTATGAAAAAACTCAATTAGGATTCAAGTCATCCAAATTTCATAAGTCGATGGTTTCATTACAAATCACACATAGAGGGAAAAAACATCTCATATGATATAAATTTACAAGAAACACATCAAAAGAAAAATAGGGAAAATAAGAACTCAAAACATCTCTAGGTACTGGGAGATCATCTGCATCACTCACTCCTACATATTCTCCTCAAGGACACCCTGCATCCTTAATACATGAACAAAGGGAATGGGATACCGATGAATGAATTACTTTTTAATTTTTTGGATCTCTACTAGATGGTCTTGGAATGCTGTGTCATCGTTGATATCCAACTATCCACATTGAATAATTTGGTAGATTACATGATAAGATGGACACTGATGAAATATGTTAAGGATTCCATGGATCCTCTCAAGATCTGGTGGAAAAAAACCAATATTTGAACATACTGACTCACCCAACACCAAAAGGGCCAAAAAACGTGGTAGAATGATTACTCACCCACAAAACTCCCACTGCACACATTGAGGGGAGACCCTTAACAGTATATAGTATCCAACCTCAAACATTAGGGGACTTTACCTATAATCATTATAGGCATTATCACGGTCCTATATATCACCATATATGGATCCATACTAATGGATGAGTGAAAGATCTAATTGAAAAAAAACACAACATATGACAATGTTTTACCGATGATCCACCAAATTCAATGATGCGTTACATTAATATTTCCTTTAGCATATGGATGGCCAACTACATATTCCAATTCTTCTATAGGTGAAATTTAATTTGAAGGTGCAACTTTTAGCTAAAATAATCTTGAAATCCCCACACGACTCATGAGGTAAAATGAGGATTTCAATCATGGATTTATAGGATTAAAATAGAATATGTAGATGCTCAAATACAAGAGGGGGCATGAATTTTAAGTTTAAAAACATTATCTTTTAACCTTAAGTAACTCTTTGTTTAACAAAGTTAATCAAGATAGATTCACAAACCATCGTTAGTTCTTAACTAATAAACAAACTTTCTTATGGTCCAGAAAAATGGATTCGGAAAAGAAACATAAGAATAGTTTACTTAATGAAAGATTATACCTTAATGAATATAAAATCTTATTTATCAGAGTAAGTAACCATAAAAGAATGTATAATAAAGTTATACTTTATTTATTTAACAAAATACAGTGGAAATAAAACATCAAACAAAAATCAAGTAAATAAATCGGAAATATTTTAACCCAAATAGTAATGTATCCAACAACCATAGAAAATGGTCCCTTGATTTATACTTTCAATAAAGTATATCCTATCTACACTAGCATAAACACTTTATAAGAATATCAGAGTTTATCTTATTATCCCCTCAATCCCTCTATCTTTATGGTATTCAACACCTCTTTCTTTTTATTCCTAGTAGCCCTTGATTGTACACAGTAACCATCGGAGTCACACTAAGGTGAACAAGTTGGTCACAGTTGAACACAATTTTCATAAATCGCATAAGGAACGATAGTATTTAAATATCTAGAAATCACATCATAGAATTTAATATCTAGGATCATAGATTGATAATGTCCTCGTTCAATATGAGCTCCAATTTGTAGGAAAAACCTCAATGGTTGGCTCCCTCCTCCAATAGTCGTATTTTTTTCAAAATATCTGAGGGACATGCACACGTGTAACTAAAGAAATGGTTAGTTAGAAAATTTTTTTATGACATCGTTTTATGTAGGAAAAACATGGTAAATATTATTATCATTAAGAATTGATAATATGTAGTGAAAATAAATTAGCTTAACCAAAATTGAATAAATAGAATCTAGGAAATATATAATTTTGAGTCGAAATATACGAACAATTGAATTACTGAAAAATGGATATTTGGAGTCTGAATTTTGATGAATTCAGATTCTATATTCTGAGGAATTTGGAGTTTAAATTATAAAGAATCCTGGATCTGAATTCTAAGGAATTCAGAGTCTGAATTCTAAGGAATTGGAGTTTGAATTCTGAGTAAGTTAGATTCTGAATTATAAGGAATTCAGAGTGCGGATTTTAATAAATCAATAGTCAGAATTATAAGGAACTTGGAGTCTTAAATCTAAGAAACTATGAATACGAATGTCAGTGAATTAGGAGTATTAATTTTAAATAATTAAGTGTCTTAATTTTAGAGAATCCAAAGTCTGAATTTCAGAGAATTTGGAGTCTAAATTTCAGAAAATTAGGAGTCTAAAATTTATATAATTCAGAGTCTGAATTTCAGAGAATTAAGATTCTGAAAATAGAAAGACTCGATATCCATGGAACCGTAGGATTCTGATGTTTTATATAAGGATCCAAATTTTTGACATTGTAAACAAAATGGTTAGACTTGGTTTTGAGAAGATATTGAATAAGTCATTAAAACCCAAGTTAAGGATAAAACATTTTAGATAAAGGAAAACTTTCCCTAAGGAAATAATTCTAAGTGAAAGATAATTTTCCTCAATAAAATGGGTTTTTAAATTTCAAAACACAGTGGAATGAAAAAGTCGTAAGGAAAACTTATTGACTCAAAATCAACCTATTTTTGTAAAGCACAAAAAACCTTTCAAAAAATAATATAAGAAATAAGGATTTTGATTTTTGAACATTAAAAAAAACAATTATCTATCTTTACTTATGTCCTATGATGAATATGACTATCTCCCCCTTAGGTTTTTAATTCACTAAGGATCGTATTCTTGTATTTCTTAGAGAAGTTACTTTTTCTTTCTTAAGAAAATATTCATTAAGTAGACTTCCCATTACTTAATCTCCCCCACACTAAGGGAATTCACTTATTTTTACTTAATATTATTTGTATCATTCTTTTATACTCCTTTTGGATTTTTAAAAAGGAATGGAGGAAATAGAATTGTACATGAAAGATTAGAAACTTACAAGACAAAATAATAGAAGCAAAATTTCATTATAATAGGAAAATATTGTTACAAGTAATTGATACAAAAAAGATCATATATTTATGAAAATCATTCATCCTTATTATCTTTTAGCATTATATTTATCAAGGTATCCTTTGATTTCTTCATATCTTTGTGACCTTACATAAACTACTTGAGAAACTGATCCTGGTCCTGATTCCACTTTTTGAGAGCCTTGATTTTTTCTTCTTGATAGTTCAGAATTTCTTCCTAATATTTTACTAACTCATCTTGATTTTTGAATTTTTCTTGAAACTCTTCCCTAAGTTACATTTCTCTCTTTAAATTTAGAGAAACTAAATTTAACTTTTCATTCAAATCTCTATCCTCTTGCATCTGGCCCACTTTCTAAAGATTCATATTTTTTTGGAAATCCAGTTGTAAGGTTTTTGATTCTATAATCTAACTTATAAAAAAAAAATATTTTACCGAATCCTAGAATTAATACATTATTTTAATGTCATTAATAATTCTCTTAGAATATTTGGATATTTATTTATTTGATCTTATATGAGAATCATAACAAATATAAAAAGTCACGAACTATATTTCAAGTTTGATAAACATTTCCATGAGAATGGTTATTGATACTAACTTATGATTGATTAAATGCTGATGAAAATGACATCTCAAATCAATACTACTAAACAAAGGTATTGTTTTCACTAACTTTTTCAAAGATTGAACAACGAAATCCTGACCCATCGAAGACAAAGATTCAGAAGCTGATTATTTTGTTGGTGAGGAAACATTATCTAACTCTTCATCTTTCATCTTAGATATTTCACCAACATCATTCTTAGCATTCACAACCACAAACTTTATAGGTGTATCATCAACCACCCAATTTCCTTTATCATCTTTACAAATAAATGTCTCAGATCTTGGAGACTCATGTTCAGATTCAGATACTTGAATTATCTTATCATAATCAAATTATTCTTTCTCAAAATCTCCCTTAATATTTTCAGGATGAATGAAATCATGGTTTATTCTCTCATCATCAGTATTTTTGTCAAACTCATCCTATCCATAATCATCATTCCCTTGAGAAATTATTATTTTTGACTCAACCTGGTATGTTCGGATTGATATCTTATCTGAAGGTATTTCCTTATCATGATATTCTTCCACTTGTTTGATCACATTTTCACACTCTTCTTCATATTATTATTCTTCTTCATCTTGTTGAACTATTTATTCTTCAACAATGGGTTATGGTATTGAAATTTTCTTTCCCAGTGTTTCTATAGGAATTAGATATTGATGGATCGATTCCGGTACCTAGAACTTTTCAGATGCTTTCTCAATATCCTTAAGAAAGAATTGAACAATCTCAACTTATGATGTATTTTTCTTAAACTTATTCTATTTTTCATTCCTTTAAGGTTATTATGAACCTTGAATCATTATGTATTTTTCCTTAGTATGGTCTAAACTGATTCTTCCATCTCCATCCTTCTTTTTCATCTTTTTCTCCCTCAACTTCTCTATTACATCATCAAAACAATTCTTTTTCTTTTTCGGCATTAGTGGAGATGATTGAGTTTCCAAAATTATATATTTTTCTTTCGCTTCTTGTTCTTTCTCTTTTCTATTCATCAGGGTTTTCTTAGAATTATCCTCCACCCCCTTTATTGATTAAATATTGAACCTCACTTTCATGATGATCATAAAACTCTCCTAATTTGGTATTGAAACTAACTTTCATCCTCATAAAAGTGTCATCACTCAACCACATAATCTTGATGGTTCTGGCTTTTGAACAACAGGTAATTTTAAAGGATTTTAAACAAAGAAAAATAATCATCGACAAGATCACTGGATACATGATTATATGATACATGAGGGTTCCATTATTTATATTGGTGATTGTCAAAATGATGTACTTGATCGAGTTTACCTTTCTTAGATTAATCAAAAATTTCATCATAATGATATCACTTTTCTTAAGAGATTCCTTGTCTCCCATTATCTGAATAATAAATACCTAAAACCATAAGTCTAACAACCTAATGTTAATTGAATTATGGTTGATCTCTAGAGATTTTACTCCCATGAGTCCAAGGCACTCAGTTTCCTTTAACTTATCAAAGCTTCTTATTTTATCAGGAAACTTGTGAGAGAAAATGACTGCTTCACCTTGATAAGGAATACCAAGAATAGTTTACGTAATATTGAAGGATAAATAATAGGTTTTCCCATAGATTTTAAATAAAAACATTTCCCTTCCTCCATCTTCATAAAAACTCACTGTTTCATAAAATTCTATGAGATGACCAGGATAAACTGGATTTGGACTCTTTGGATTTGCTACAAATAATATTTCCCATATATTCAGCTTGATATTATTCATAATTAATGAATTATAATTAGCAATGAAATTTGGGTCAACCAATATTTCCATGTAGATTTTTCAATACTTGATTTCCTTGTTTGAAGTCATTTGATTCTGCGAGGAAACTTTGAGAGACATCCAGGATATAAGGAAACATGAAAAAATAAATGATATAATTTTAGAGTATAAGTGCTTCGGCACACAATGTCTTGAAAAACCAATGTGGGACACTGATTAGGGGGCCTTTATATAGGCTTCTAGATGATGGTTCAAATTCCTAAATCAATCCAATAATTGATATAAGTTTGTTTTTATCTGATCATTTTGATGAATGATGATGAAGGATTTGATAGGTTCCAATATTTATAGGTTTTAAAGAAAAATCAGATTTATGGAATGTGAATCCAATAGAGTTTTCCTAAATCAAGATAAAAATACAAACAAGTAAAAAATTAAATTACAACGGTTTATGTACGAAAACATACCTTTCATATTATAGAGAATGAATTATCAGTATTTATAAAATTATTCTTATATTATGGAAATATTATTAAGGAATGGAAACTTTTTAGGTTTCAAAAAATATTTTAAATGTATGAAAAGTATTTTAGGTTCCAATTTTTTTAGGAAATAATTTGAATCAAATTGAAAATTTACTCCCCTATGATAATGAGTTTCTTAATGTTAGAAGATATATTTCAATGAAAAGTTAAATGGATTATTACATTAAGTTTATCATTCCTAACTTTTGTTTAATGTATTCAAATATATCGAAGCATACATATTTTTTAAAAATATCATCATGTTGATATTGCTTTCCGATAAATTTAAGAATGATATATCATTTATGTGTGTGATCCCTAAGAATGTGATGCCTAATATATATGTGTTTTTAATGAGAGTGATATGTAGGGTTTTTACATAGGGAAATGGCACATGTATTATCACACAATATGTGTGTTTTTGTAAAATTCATGCCATAGTTTGTGAGTGTGCGTTGAATCTACAACACTTGAGCATAGGAACATCCAGCTACAACATATTCAGATTTTGTAGTGGAAAGTGATACTGAGTTCTACTTATTTCATGACCAAGAAACCAATGAATCTCCTAAGAAATGACACGTTCCAGATGTTCTTTTTCTAATGATTCCACATCCACCAAAATAAGAATATGAAAAACTTTTAATACAAAATCAATTCTAGAAGAATATAAAATTATTAAATCCATGGATCCCTATAAATAGACAAAAATTTTATTTCACTAAATTTAAATGAGATTCCTTTTGATTATATTAATATCTTTCACATAAGAATGCTGAAAACATTACTCCTAGAATACTAGATGTTAAGTATAATAAGCATCATATCACAACTCTAAAATATGTTTGATCTACTGGTTTCCTAGCTTCATTAATATCAAGATAAATTGAGGTACCGATTTGAGTAATTATAATTTGAGTATTTTCATATCCATTATTTTTATGAAGATATTTAATTTCCTTATGTTGAGATATATAAGTTCCTTCAGGTTTTTGAGAAATTTGAAACCCTAGGAAAAATGGAAACTCACCCATCATAATAATTTCAAACTCATGTTTCATGTGATTTTCAAACAAATCAGTCAAATATAGATAAGTTGGTATGAAAATAATTTCATAAAACTATATTTGAATAATTAAAATATTTTTCTTATCTTTCATTATAAAGAGGGTTGGATCATTATTTCCATTAATATAATAGTTATGTATCAAAAATCACTTGAGTCTATCATACTTGGATCTTGGGGATTGTTTATGTCCAAAAAAAGCTTTGGTATGTTTGAAAACATGTTTAGGATGATTTTAATCTTCAAAACCTGAAGTTTTTTCAAAATAAAATTCCTCTTGATCTTACCCATTCTGAAAACCACACATCTCATCCATTTGATTTTTTTTGAAATTAAGGAATGTGTCAAAGGAAAGTAAAATACTAATAGATTCATGTCTAGCAACTCGAGCATAGTTTTATTCATAATCTATTCCTTCTTGTTCATTAAATACTTTATAAACTAATATAGCTTTATTTCTTACTATGATTCCATTTTATCACATTTATTTCAAAAGACTCATTTTACTCAAATTACAGAAGATTCCTTAGGGATTTAAACCAAGGTCCAGACTTTGTTCCTTTTGAATTCACCTTGCTCATCTTTCATGGCTTTAACCCAATCATCATCACATAAAGCTTCATCAGTTATTTTTTGTTATAATTGGGAGATTTTCTACATCATTTCTTAAAGAACACTTGGTCCTTATAGGTTTATTTACATCACCAATGATACTATCACTAGTATGATTATTAAGAAACAATTGATTTGGGTTCTGTAACCCTTGTTCATCAACATAAGGGTGAAAATCTTCTAGGGTAAATACATCATAAACATTCTCTTGAGTATTTTCCATATTAAAAGAATTTCCTGTCATTGTTTGATAATCAGTGTTTGAAGAAACATCTAAAGATGTTGGTTTGTGTGGTTTAAAAACAAAAGGATCACTTTCATCAAATTTAACATGCACTATTTCTTCAAGAGTACAATAATTTTTATTGAAGAATCTATATGCCTTAGAAGTAGTGGAAAAGCCTAAAAAAATTCCTTCATCATATTTGGGTGTGAATTTATTTATCTTATCTTTAGTATTCAAAATGAATAATTTTCATCCAAATACTTTGAAGTAAGAATGTTTAGGTTTTTGACTAGTCCACAACTCATAAAGTGTTTTATTAAGAAAATGTCTGATTAAAACTCAATTTATAGTTTAAAAATAATTACTAATAGCTTTAGACCAAAAAATTTTAGCAATATAATATTCACTCACCATGGTTCTAGTTATCTCTTGAAGAATTTGATTTCTTTTTTCAACAACACCATTCTGTTGAGGAGTTCTTAGGGCTGGGAAATTATGAGCAATGCCTTTCTTACTACAAAAATTTAAAAATCTAAATTTTTAAATTCTCCTCTATAATCACTATGAAAAGTTATCAATGGAAGGGTTTTCTCCTTTTTTACATGGGATTTAATATAATATAAGGCTTTATATTTCATTTCTAGAAAATATACCCATGTAAATCTAGTGTAATCATCAAGTAAAACAAATACATAGTATTTTCCTCTTATACGTCAAGTTTGTGTTGGACCAAAAAGATCCATATGCACTTGATGTAATGCATCAGATGTTGAGACTTACATAATTGATTTAAATATTGACTTATGTTTCATTCCATATTGACAAGGATCACAAACTTTTGAAGAATCAAATCTAATCTTATGTATATCCTTAATAAGTCTTTTCTTTGAGAGTTTTTATAGGTTCCTAAGTATAATTTTTCCTATTATTCAATGCCATAACAATGATTATTCTTCCATTGAACTAAATAAAGGTAGATCTTGGCTCCTAAGGTCTTCTATTTTAAATGTGTAAACATTCTCATGCCTATGGGCAGAAGGAATAAACTCTTCCTTATAATTTTGAACTAAGCATTTATCATTCCAAAAATTTACATGGTATCCTTCATCACATAATTAACTTATGATAATGAGGTTTTTCTTAAGACCTTTTACAAATAAAATATTTTAAATTAATGTTTTTTCAAGAATAATAATGTGACTTATACAAACAATTTCTCTCTGAGCATTATCTCTGAAAGTTACTTTTCCTACATTGTCTTGATAATCTTTTAAAAAAGGGTTTTCATACCATTAATGTGATGGGAACATCCACTATCCATGTACCATTTATTTTTGTAGGTAATGTATTTATTTTTCTAAAAAAATAAAAGTGTTAGACTTTCAGAATCCAAACATTCATGGATCTGGAAATTTGAGAAAGTAAAATATTAGGAATCCAAATTTTCATAGAAAAGTAATCTTTAAAGAACAATTT
Organism: Viscum album; assembly: GCA_963277665.1. Taxonomy (NCBI): domain Eukaryota; kingdom Viridiplantae; phylum Streptophyta; class Magnoliopsida; order Santalales; family Viscaceae; genus Viscum; species Viscum album. Next base: position 2,003,302,182 of record OY728140.1, on the reverse strand, counting down.
TTCTCCTAGTGTCGTCCACATGGACACTTGGTGAAAAAGGGATCACTTTGGGGAATAAAATAATTATGACTAAAAACATGTTTTGAATAAGTATAAAAAATTCTGAAACTATTCTTTAGAGGATGAATTCTTGAACACATTTTATCAAATTCATTTATTCCAAAAGTAAAATTTGATAAAAGTTTCTTTTAGGAACTTTTTTTGGATTTTAGCCTAATGAATAAATTATTATCCTCATACTCATTAGTTTTAGAACTTATGTTATTCTCTAAAATTTTTTTCTTAGGAATACAATTTTCTAAATCTTTATAAAGCTTATCCTTCTCAGAATTAACTTCCTTATGTTTTTTATAAACACGTTCAAAATCAAGAGTTTTTTGATCAAGATCTTTAGAAAGATCTAATACTAATTTTGTTAAAACTAAAATTCTAAAGTTTTCTTTCTCTAGCTTCTTTATTATCATACAGTTCTCATTTTCAAGTAATTTATAAAATATAGAAACTTCTTCAAATGAAGGTAATGTATTAAATTATAATGAATATGATTGTTCACCCAAAGATTCATAATATTATACATTAGGAAAATTATCATTTAAAGAAATATTGGATATGGATTAAAAATTATGTATCTTATCCATTATAAAAGGATTTTCAATAGGTACATTGTCCATAAAACTAATATTCTTCCGACTATAAGATTCATATTCTAACGATTCATATGAAGATTCACCCCCACTATCACTCTAGGTTCCATTTGCTTCCTGGACTTTTATAGCCTTATATTTGTAATACATGTTTCTATTTATTTCAGAATGATTTTGTTTCCTATATTTTTTCTTAAGTATAGGGAAATAAGGTTTGATATGTCCATCCCTTTTGCATTCATAACATGTTATTCAGAATATTTCTTGTCCTTTCTATCTTTCTTCTAATATCTATACTGAAAATAATTTTTCCCAAAATTTTGTCCATCCTTCAAGAAATATTTGATAACTTATTCTTAGAATGATCACTATCACTTGATTCCAATATAACTAAATCTTTCTTAGCTTTAGATCTAGTTAACCTTTTTGGAGTCTTGTATTTAGATTCAATAGTGAAACCTATACTTCCATTACCATTATTATTTTTGTTGAAATCGACATCTCTCTTTATTCTTTCTTCATTATGAATAGGACATCCAAATAACTCATTAAGATTAATGTTATATACTTTCTTATTATCATCAATAGTTTTCCTTTTAGATTCTCACTCATTTGGCATGATATCAGTTATTTTTTTCACAATTAATTCATCGTCAATAACTTTCTATAAAAAAGATTGAATAATTTTGGAAATGGTCATAAATATTTATTGTACTTTGCAAACAGGTTATCTACAACGATATAATAGTCTATTATATCCATCTCTTAACATAAATATTCTAGTTTCTATCACTTTAGAAGACTTATAATGTGTAAATTCACGTTTCTTCTAAATACAGTTTTAAACTTCACAATAATATTTAACTATATATATTCTTGGTCATAGAACACAACAAAGTATTTTGTACCTTGTAGTTTAATTGATTTTATTTTCTTGGTTAGTGAAGGTTATGTCTTCTTTGTCTAGAATTTTGAAATCTATAGTGAGTATAAATTTTTTTCTACTCTAGTGTTAATAAAACAAGTCTTAATCTTATCTTTCCAATAATCATAATCATTACAAACAATGATTAGTGTTCTAGTAGGATTTATGATTTCAATTGAACCAACATTCATACCTTCCATTCTATATGATGATATTTTTCTATAATATTTTTTGTAGTAAAAGTTTATAATAAAAGATAAAAATATTTAATAAAAACATGATCATGATAAATTAATCAAGAAAATTTATTATATGAAAAAAACTTGAGGAAGACAATTTATATATAAGTATAAGTGTTTCAGGGACCTTTCTATGATACCAATTGTAGGATTGAAATAGAATATATAGATGCTAAAATACAAGAGTTGCTGAATTGTATGTTTAAAAACATTGTATTCTAAACATAATGAAATCTATGTTTAACAATGTTAAAAATGATGTATTCACAAACCCTTTTTAGTTATTAACTAGGAAACAAACTTGCATAGGGTCCAAAAAAATGGACCCCGAAATGAAAATTAAGAACCTTTTAGTTAGGGTATGATTAAAACTTAATGCATATAGAATCATATTTATCAGAGCATATAAATGTACACTAAAGTAAAAAAATATACTTTATTTCTTAAAAAAAATATAGTCGAAATAAATCTTGAAACAACAATCATGTAAAAAAGTATGAAATATTTCAACCCAAAGAGTAGGTAATCCAAAAATAATTTATAAAGGTCACTTGATTTATACTTTCAAGAGTTATTTTCTTACACACACCAGAGTAATCCCATGATAATACTATTGGATTCTGTCTTCCTATCCCTACAAGCCCCTGAAATTTAAGGTATTCACCACCTATGTCTTCCTATACCTAGAATCCCTCGATTCTACACACCAACAATTAGAGTCACACTAAGATGACCAAGTTGTTCATAGTTGAACATGATGTTCATATATCTCACAAGGTATGAGAGTATTTATCTCTTTATAAATCACTTCATAGCATGTAATCTCTAGGTTAATAGAATGATATTGAGCTTATTCAAAAGATCTCTTATTTATAGGCAAGACATCAATAGTCGGATCCATCCTCCAATGGTCATATTTTATCTTGAATCTCAAAGGGACCTGTAAACGTGTCACTCAACCAAAATTTAGTTAGAAACAAATTATACGACATCGTTTTATGTAGGAAAAACATGGGAAACATTATTTTGATTAAGAATCAATAATATGTAATGAAAATAATGTAGATTAACCAAAAATGAATAAATGAAATCAAGGAAATATAGAATTTGAAGTCTAAATATATGTACAATCAGATTCTAGAAAAATTTATATTCAGAGTCTGAATTGTGATGAATTTGGAGTCTGAATTCTAAGTAATTTAGAGTTTGAATTATAAGCTATTTGAACTCTGAATTCTTTGGAATTCAAAGTCTGAATTGTATGAAATTCAGACTCGGAATTCTATAGATTTCAGAGTCTGAATGCTAAGGAATTCGGAGTCTGAATACTAAGGAATTCAGATTCTGAATTCTAAGGAACTTGGAGATTGAATTCTGATGAATTTAGAGTCTGAATTTTAAGAAATTCAGAGTTTTATTTATAAGGAATTCAAAGTCTGAATTCTAAGTAATTGGGATTCTAAATTATATGGAATTTGGAGTCTGAATTTCATAGAATTCAGAGTCCAAATTTCCTAGAATTCAGAGTCTAAATTTCCTAGAATTCAGAGTCAGAATATCAGAGAATTCAGTCTGAATTTTGAGAGAATTTAGAGTCTAAAAACAAAAATAATCAATATCCAAGGAACTATAAGATTCTTAGGATTAAGATAAGGATATAAATTTTCGAACTAGTAAAAAAATGGTTATACATGGTTTTGAGAAGACATTGAGTAAGGAATTAAAAGCCAAGGTAATGGTAAAATTTTTATAGAATGAAAATTTTTATTTAAGGAAATAATTCATAGAGAAGGATACTTTTCCAAAAGAATATGTGTTTTTTATTTTCGAAACATATATAAATGAAATTTTCATAAGGAAACATTATTGACTCATCATGATTATTTTCCTAAGTACCCCATGAATCTTAGCCACATCATCCACATACCTCCTCACCAAAACATCAATGGTAATCAACTGACAGATTTCTAGGATGTGAGCTGATTTCTTTAGACGAACTACTATCACTCAAACTACATCATAGAGTCCCTAAACCTAGGTCATCCCTATGAGGTAATCCCTTGATATTTCCTACAATATCAATTTGGTGACATCTAAGGATAATAATTAACCACCCAAAACATGGTACACTCCATTTACCTACTAATTAACCAAACACTATTTCACAAACTCTGCCATAGATTGTTTAATCCCCAACCACCAAGGATGTATCCTAAAGACAAGATATATATTTTTAACACTGAGATTTACTGGTAATGATGAGATTTGAAACTCATAGATAACTCCATAATGTATCGTTTATGGGAAAACTACCTCTCTAGGAACAACACCCTATTATTATCATCCTCTAGGCATCCCTCATGAGTATCACCATGGTCAACATGATTATGAACCACCTATGAATATAAGTCTCCTGATTTTATTAATATTTTCAGGACTTATTATATTCCCCCTTTACTTATTTTATATGAAATGTGCATAATTTGTGTGAAATATTAATGTTTTAATATTAAGTATAATATTTGAGCATTTTTAGAAGTAGTCCAATTGAGTCAGTTTAATGTTTTAATTATAAATGTCACTATACTGATCCAAATTGTGTGGTTCTTGTTTTTTAGGATTATCCTTTCAATATACAACATTTCATTAGAAGGAACCATGATCCAATTCTGCCATTTGAAGGGTCATATGGTCCTCACAAACAAGACCAAAGAATCTGTGAACAAATTGGACCAGCCTTGAAGATTGATTTACTGGGCTCAATAAAGAAGTCCAAAAACATTAACTCTCCACCATAATTCGGGGGACACTACATTTCATCTTGGATAAAAATTTCATGGCCCAAATCCAAGTACAAGGGGCCCAAATGAAGATTTGAAGTCCAGCCCACCATTCTATCCGAGAATTAAAATCAGTATACTATTCATGACATATCTCATGATGTAAGAATCCAATCGAGCTGATATTTTTCAGTGGGAAATATGAGATATAGGTGGCCGACTTTGTTGAAGAAGTCAATCGGATTTGAAGGCATCTTCCTGTCCAACAATCCATTCACATTTTGGCCATCGAAAAAGCATGGATAGAAATGGACAGTTTACCTTTGTTTAATAAAACCACCATAACTTTGGATCCACTTGTCCAAATGCCTCCATATTTTGAAAGTAGTCGGAAAACTTTATAATCTACAACTTTGAAGAAGGAGATATTTAGAGATTAGGCTGTATGAATAGCCAAATTGGCGATGCAAGTGGAGGAACAGATTAGGAATGCAAACAGTCCACTCCTTGGGCTATTAATACTCTCCCCTTCTCTCCTTGAGAGGGGTTGGCATTTCAGAAGAGAGGAGATAATATTGGCACGACCAAAGATTTTCCAAAGGCTTGGGAGGACCTGCCATACTCAAGTTTTCACTTGAGAGACCTTTCCTCCTCTCTTTGTTTTCACTTACTTTTGTGTTCTTCATTTTTGTAATTTTGTAAGTCCTTTATTTTGTAATTCTATTTTAATGAAAGTTTCTTCTTCAATATCTCTTATTATCCTCCACCTTCTGTAGTATAATATTCATGGTTTTAAAATAGTTTGAATCATTTTAAATTATAGTACCTTATCTTGCTTCCTCATTCAATCGAAATTCCATTTTTGATTCTCAAAATATTTCGTGTGTGTGTTCGGCACACTACTCTTATCTTGTCCCTTTATTTTTCTTCTCTTTATAATTCATCACCATAAACATATATTACCAGATTAATAAACATCATAATGGCTAAGTAAATTTCTCATTGGGGTGAGTTTTAATTTAGGTATGTTAAGCGATTGAGAGCTTTTGCTCGATGAGTATTCGTTGAATTAACATTGTGTATGTTGGACTTAGCATGTCATGGATTAATGACTTGATTTGTTTAACGTGTGGTTTCCATGGATTATTGGAACCATAAATACACTACCATAAACAATATTTGATCAAGATTAGAACCCTAAGTTAATTTAAGGCTTAGATTAAAGCCTTAACACTTAGGAATTCTAATCAACATCATCTAGTGACATGGGTGTTAATTTAAATGCAATATAAAGCAAAGCTCAAGGATATCACAAGCTTAACTAACCTAATGATGAACTCACCCCAATCTTTATCAACTTGTTAAATTAAACATCATTCATTAAACATTTCAATTAAGATCTGCAAACAAACCCCCCAATCAAAATACAATCAACTAAAAACAATCGACTATTACGAAGTACCATTGCCGAGGATTCGACCCGAGTACTACTATACACATTAGCAGAGCACCGGAACTTTGACCGGTCGATAGGCGACAATCGGCTGTGCGTTTCATCTCCCCACTAAGATTCCTCCACCTACAACAAAAAAGATGACTCAAATGTAAACTAATGGATAAAAACTTTTCTACTACTCTCAAAAACATCAATTTCCATTGCTTCAAGCTCCACCATTCCATTCAATACATCCACAAATTCCCAAGCCAAATCCACTCAGGGCTTTCTGCTCAATACATCATAAGCAATATTACCCTTCCCTAGGGTGAAAGATATCTCGAAATTAGAATCCTAAAAAACTCCATCAACCTCTACCAATTAAAATTCAGATCAATGTGATAAAATATATACCTCTAGATCTTATGATTCGTGAAGACCTAAAAATTATATCCAATGTGGAAATGAATCCATAACATTCACATGGACATAACTGCTACCAACTCATGATCATGGGTGGCATAGTTAAAATCATAGGGATGTAACTACATACACTTATAAGAGATAACCACACTCCACTATATCAACACAAATCCCAATACTAGATAAGACATGTCATAGAAAACATCAAATAATACACCCTCATCAGGAAACTGATTCACTGAAAAATATCTCTTTTAGGTAAGAAAACACTTCCTAGAACTAATCTATCAACACAAAAACATAGTCCATCCTAGTAGACATGGTTAGTGTCACTGTAACTTGAGATAAATTGAATAAAAACCACTGATAATAGATGATAATATCATGAAAAAGTGAAAAAATATTATACATTCCTTGGTGTTTCCAAATAAATAACTACCTCATCCATTGAAGGGTAAATTTACACACCATGTAGAGACACCACATGTCCAAGTAAATAAACCTCTCACATCTAGAGCTCACAAATAGAAAAATTCTATAAATAGAGTGGTGTTGATGTATCTAAAAATCAACATAGAGATGCTCGGTATGCTCCTCATTTTACTTTGAGTAAACAAATATATCATCATTTAATATGATAGAAAATTGGTCTAGGAAGTCAAATAACATAGAATTAATAATACCCATGAATATGGATGGTATGTTTGTAACACCAAACAAAATACTTACAAATTAAAATATCCCATTCATAAAAATGAATGAAGTATTCTAAAAATCCACATCTTTTACCCTCAAATGGTGACATTTAGACCACAGATAAATCATAGAGAACTAGAATTATCCTATCAATTAATAAAAAAGATCATCGATCCTTGGTTGATGGTAATGAATCTTGAAACCCAACTAATTCATCCTTCTGGAGTTAATAAAAAACCTCATAATAGAATCCTGCTTCATAAGGAACAAAACTAGAACACACCATGATGTCACATTAGGTAAGATGAAACACATATGTAACATATTTCCACCTTCTACCTCATTTAACACAAATATGTGGGTTTCATATGATATGGGACTATTGAGATTAGATACACATCCAACTACAACTCTATCATGAACTCAATATCAAGTTAATGGGGTAGTTCCATAACCATTAATGTGTAAAAAATAAAAGATCTCAACCAAAACCCTATTAACATCCCCAACATGAACTTATACTAATAAATTTTATAAATTAAACTAGATAGGCACCACTATCCCACCATCCATCTGATATTCTCATCCACCAATGAACACCACTTGTTGGGACTCCACATCTAAAAATAAAACTACTATCTGAAAGAATTTTATGATAGCACACATGAAATATATACAATTTATATGAAGGATAATATCATACCAACGTCTTTTCAAGACGATTAATTCTTCCACTAACTTCTGTTTCCTTATCAAAACTCCATATTCCCCAAAAACATCAAACAAGGAAGCCTAAAATCATACTGGTGTAGATAACACAAGGGTCACATGAAACCTCTCCATGTATAGTAACAAATATGTGGATTATATTGGGAGAATAAAAGGATTGTGAGGATCCGAAATAAAAAAATAACACAATAAGGTAGATGATTAACTAATCTTACCTCAATCAAACACCATATCAACTTGTGATACTACATGTAACACATGCATTTGACCTTTCCCATCCCCTCTTACACTCGGCTACCAGCCTCCATGGAACCACTCTATCTTGGGTCCCTATAGATGGGGACTACCACGTAGCATACAACTTCAAACTCCACCATCTGTTGTCTATTGAACACATATGTATTGTCCATATTGCTAGAACTATATCAGAGGAAACTATTGTTTCTTACAAGGGTGACTTCCATTTGAAACTAACTTACCCGATATTTTAAACACTGGTCATGTTGGTCTCTATATCTCTCAATGATATGGAAAAAATGGAAAACCCTTAGAATGTAATCAGAAAAAACATATCCATGATGGTTAGGAATGATAAGGCCATGGTCAGTTCCAAAATGAATGAAATATTGATTTTTAGAACAGTCATGGCCCACAACATAATGATCTGTTATGGGAAATTCCTTACTGGACACCCTGATGAGGCTCAACTCCCAAGGAGTTCATCTAATCAATAACCACATCCTTTTTCTTCAGATCTAGATATTTCGGGAATGTAAATAGAGTGACCACATACTTAATCAATGAGAGAAATTCCTCCTCAAGACACCACATTGTAGACTCCTCATCTGGGTAAACATCATGAGTCAATTTATGGTGGCCCTTGAACCTAGTCCCAAGCTCACACAAACTATGAATCACTATCTGATTGAATAAAATCTCTTGCATCATGGATTCCATCATTTTTGAGGATATAAACATTAACTAGAACTCCCTTTGAATGTCTATCCACAAAAAATTTACCTCTTTGTGGTCACTAAGAAACAATGTACACCACTAATGCAAGGCTTCCCACATCTGACTAACTTCCTATGGTACCCAAAACTCATGTCGTGCTAATATAAGAATCAAAGAGATCTCTAGATACACCATTAAGTGATCTATCTACAAATATGAGAAAATCCTATCATATTTATCCAAAAAACTATTGGTGTATGGTGTAAAATTCTGGTCATCATGTTCCATCATTCTATTTCATTTCAACACTTCAATGATCAACCAGATCAAACTAGTGAACCTCAACTACCTGAAAAAATCCTGAACAATGAAGATGATACATTCCTAAAATTAAGGAGAAAATTGTAAACATGTAGAATAAAATTTTATCATTTTTTATTTATTTATTAATTAAATTTTTTAAAAAAACTAAACAAGAACTGGAACGTAATTCATCATGATTCATGTACCTCTCCTAGGAATCTAACCAACAAATTGGATAACCTCAATTTGACATTCACTAAGAAAATTATCCATGCAATGGATAATGGCCCCCCTAAAATATCATCTCATAGCTATTATTCATAGCCTATGTAACATACCTTGATAAACTATAACTTCTACCATACTAACCCATGATAACCTCGCAATTAATAACTCTAAACTCTATCATATCTCTATCATATACTCTCTTATACCACAAATTCATGAACCCCCACTTCTAAAGATATTCCAATGAGGGGATATAGGTGATGGCCCATGAGTCCCACCTATAGTAGGCCTTGGGTTGACATGTAGCACCAAGGGTATAAAAATATTCTAGTATTGGAGGAATTAAAAAATATGAATTAAATAGAATTGGGATATAGGATAATCAATCACCAAAAAACTATAGTATAAAACATAATTAAAAACCAAAAACTATCCCACAATTCATGAATATGAAAAAATCGATACAAATAATAGTCTCCAAAGTAAATAAAAAAAATAAATTTCTATAGTAGTGAATCAATAATAGATACAACATAGTATGTAATGTCCATATATTTCCCCAAATACCTCATGGAAACTTGAAAATATGTTTATATTTATAGGGTGTTCATAAAAGGTACAAATAGTAGGGACCTATGTAAGGAGTCAAGTGAACATTTGGAAGGAGAATGATAATGTTCCATTGAAAAAATTGGAGAACCATCAAGAACCTATATTTTTTATCTAATCAAACAGATACTCACCATGGATCACTCACCAAATCATGCATCATATATAATAATATAACATCAAGATCATAAAATATCATGGGACCTCAATTTCCACTTCCCTATTGATTTTCATCTCTCACATCCCATTGTCAATGGTCCTATTATCCTTTAACTTCTGCACACATGGAATCACATCACATCCCACCCATAGAAACCTTGTCCACATATCACATCAAATCACATCACATCCAGTATACAAACACCTAGGCCACACATCATATCACAAATAAAACCCAAGAAGTATGGTTTCATTAATGTGAGAGACATAAGCCTCATACAATCCTCCTACCACAAATTATCTCCACTATGTATCTCATCACTTCACATCATGTATCACACATTGAAACCTAATACACCATGTCTTGTTTCACCTGAATACACCTGGGCTATCACATCACTACTAGGTAATCATCAACACCACCCTGTATTACTACATCAGAAAGAAGAGTGATGGGGGAGTGGGTAGCTAGCCATATATTTCACTACCATTCTAGATATTGATGAATAAACCCAACACTCAGTACCTCTAAGTGTTGGTAATGTTATAAAACTTATGAGTGGACTGTAGAAAATAATATAAACAAAAAATATAGATTGATATAACACAATAACCTATATATAGATTCACATAAAAATGTTAGAACACATCACATCACCACCACATCCCACACATCAACCATCTCAATCACTTCCCCCTCTATATGAAACACTCCATACAACCACAACAAAATCCACAAAAGATTCAAATGTCCACTTACATGATCCACCAATTTTATTCATTATCCATTTAATTTCATATTACACTACTCATTCCTTTAATAAATTAATTTTAATCCAATTAGTACACATCTATTTCCATCCCACCTTATTTTTTTAACAACAAATTTTGTTTCATACGTCATTATTGTTCATCCCATCCATTATTAGGAAACTAACATAACCATGCCCTTATATAAATGTACCAACTCATATAACCACATCCTCATAATCAAACATATTTTATCATTATAAAATCACATCACCCAAGCCACTTCATAGTAGAAATGAAGATCTTATCTATTGTATAATCTCAAACTCCATGATCCACAAAAAATACACCATAAACACTAAACCAAAATCACTACCCAACAACCATTACTCAAAAACCACTAATCCATAGTGAATCCCCCACAACCAATATGAACCAATAGATATACAAAAACCACTATTACGAAACTACTCTTCCACAACAACTAGTCCACACCAACTTCACCAACTGAATTTTTCTCTAAGAACTATTACAAAACCACTATGTTATAACTACTACACAAAAACTATTGTGCCACAACCACTATGACACGACTCGATCACACCACAATACACAACTACCCATATTGAACCCATGAAAACCAACATGTACGTCATATCCCCACACACTACATGGACTATATGGTATCCTCTATCTCTATACATTTGTACTAAATAAATCAAGAAAAAACAAGTACAAGCTCAAAAAATAACACACAAACTGGATTCCAAAATTATTTAGGGGAATTATCACATATCATTTTTATTTATCATAGGTATTATCACATAAAAAAGATGTCTAGGGGTGAATATTAATATTCAAAATATAATTTATTTAAAATTTTATTCAGGGTGCTATCACACAACAACAAATAAAGGGTAATCACAATATAAAAACCACATCATAAGAAAGGCTCCCAATAGTCTTTGTTTTCATAAATTTCATTAGGCATGCATAATAACATAAAAAAACATATAAAATTGATAATAATTTTAAAAATCCCCTTTCCAGTAAACATTGTTCCTTCCTAATAATTATCACATTATGTTCACCATTACTATTCTTCCAAATGTATGAATAATTATGCATATCTGACACAGATAAAATAAATAGGTGAGAATGATGATTCCCCACTACAAGTAAGTGTTTAAATATAATTTACAATTGTATGGAGAGGAAGAAACTACCAATAAACCACCACCACACAAGGAACTCAAGGATCAACCAACCTAGAATAAATGTTTTTTCAAAAAAAAAAACACACACAAAACCAAAACCTCACCACTGTAATAATTTTTTAATGAAGAACAGAAGGAAAACAATGGGAAAGAGAGGAGAACCCACCATTGATAACCAAAAGTCATAAATTGGAAACAAAAAATTGAATCTGGATGATGCGGGATATATGATCTCTTCAATGCACCTAGGGTTTTTTTGAATGGGAGAGAACAATGTACTTCCAGATAATGAAATAAAAATAAAAATGGATTTAATAATCTGTATTACACCCTTTCATGATGTGTAAAAACTTCTTGATGTAAAATTCATGGTTTGTCCAAAATTCAATCATCTATTGAAATTCACTACCCATCAGTATTTAATTGATTACATGAAAACAATTAACCTTTCACGATGTGAATCCATTTTATAAACTCCCCCCAACTGACATGAAATCGATTAAGGAATCCATAAATACATGTCATGAATCATCAATTCATGATGTGAATCTTATTAACACCATGAACCACTAAATGTAGTACTCTTAGAGATCCATCTATACCTCTCCCTCTAGAACACATATGAATACCACCATGTTCCCAAATAGAAAATTAACCAGTTGTGAGAGAATGGACCATTACATGGCCCCTAAAAATAAATGGTGGTGTATTAAAATATAATTGGTATACCAAAATTGGATATTATCCCGTTATATTCAGTATTTAGTAAATAATTTTTGAAAGCATCTCATAGATAGGTCCTTGAGTAATGAGATCATGTACCTTGGATTATAATATCAGGAATATAGTTATACAATTTTTTCTCATTATTAGAGGGATTATTTTTTCCATTTTTTGGAAAATGGTCTTAGACTTGTAATAAATTTTATTGATAATATTGCGAACATATATTCAATAATTAAAAAAATGAAAAAAATGATTTTAAAACACATACCTATGATTCTAAAGAAAAATCCATCTTGATATGATGTAATTATGTTTTATAATATAAAAATATTCTCTTATTAAGTCTCCTACAATAGATAATTAATATACTAAAGGTGAAAACTATATAGGAAATGCATAAAAGTTTAAAAAAAATCAAGATATAAACAAAAGAATAGATTGAAGAACTTAGTCGTATTGATCGTTATCCCAAGAAATACCTTCAGTTCATATTTTTGGATTCTTTATTAAAATGTAGGAACTTATTGGGTTCCCACCATTGATAAAGTGTGGAATTATCTATGGAATCCCCTAATGTTATTTATTTTGGGGTAAAAGTACATGGATACTAATTAGTTGAATATAATGATGTCATTATTGGTGGGATTGGTGAAAAAATTGAATTTTGGTTCAGTGTTTTATAATATATTTCTTGTGAATGGTTTAATAGGTTATAATCAATTTTAAAAGGTATGATTTCTTATGGGATTAAGGAGTCATAAAAAACATTTCATGGAACAAAGTGATTCATTCTAATTGTTGGTTTTAAATATAATTGGTTATACATATAATGGGGAATTGGTTTAGTTTTTGGAATAGTGGCCTGGTGGTGTGGGATAAAATTAATAATTGGTTCCAAATGATGTGGCATAGAAATGGATAGGAATTTATGGATAGTTTTTTGAACTATTTGGTAAAAATGTGGATGATTATAGAAGTGGGTTTTAGTTGAGTCATGGAGAAATGATATGGAAATGGATATTAATTATTCATATGGGAGAGAGATGAATGGGGATTTTGGGTTTTTAGGGGGGAAATTAGTGTTATTGTTCAATTTATATTTTTAGTTAATTTTATATGTGAACAGTTTTAATTATTTTTTTTCATGGTGGTTAATCAGTTTAGATAGAAACTAGAAGCCTCCATTGGAATGTATTGAGATCATACTAATTTAACACCCAAGATTCCACGGTACGTTTCCCGTTGAATAATATAATAACTTGTGTTGTACACAACTTCTAGTTCTTGGACACCACAACAATTCAAACTAGCCATTTCAAAAGCAGTCATGAAAAGTAATACCCAACTTTTGAAATATTATATATTTTATTTTTCAAAATGGAATTCATTTTTGGATTCAGAATATCAAAATTAACTTATGGTGGATTTTTGGTATTTTTCAGAAAACTTTCAATTTTTGATGAATAGTGAAAAACACTGCGTTATTGTTTAAAACTGAAGTTTTATTTAAATAATTATTTATTTTTTTTAAATTTATTTAAAGTAAAAAAAGATAAATAATACCTATATTAGTTCAATTTAATTCATTTGTGTCATTTTATAATAAAATTAGATCTATAAAATTTTATTAAACTTTTTACAGTCTTTTACCCACCTTCTAGGAACATTAACAAATTTGCATAAAACATAATTTTACCACTTATATAAATTGAATTTTAAAAAACCAAGAGACACTGTTGACATAATTAAGTAAACCTTGGTTCAATAAGATGGCAATAATTTTTAGTGAATAATAACTTTTGACTTTTAATTACCACGATTCAAAGTAAACAGGGTAATTAAATGTAAAAATGATATTATAATTACACTAAAACATGTCCTAATTCTATTGGACAAGTGTATTTCTACCAAAATAAAACTTAGGAATAAAATATGATCCACTTTGATCTACTTGGATTAGAATAGGACATTTATTATTATTTTATTTAAAGATGAGTTAAAAGTGTTAAATTCAAATTTTCATAATTAAAACATTTTTAATATAGGGTTATACAGAAGATAAATTCAACTATAAATATTAATTATAATGTTAAAAATATTTCCTATATAATTTTATTTTATTTATAATTTATAGATATTAAATAATTAAATTTATTTATTTCACAGTGATGATGCAGTAACTACCTTATTAATGAATGATTAAAATAATTGATATTATAGATATCCATATATATATAATTTGAGACTTTTGATGAATTAAAAGAATTTTATAGGTTAATATTACATGTTAGGGTTTATTAAATGATTTTTTTGAAGTAATCAAGTTTCAAGGACTTTAACAAAAATCAATTACTAAATAGTGTCAAAATTGACATAAATAAGTTTTTAAAACAAATACTATATTATTAATTGATATTATATTCCTCAAAAACAAAGTTTCAGTAAAATGACTTATATTAGGTTATATATGTCAATAATTAACCACTTTTTGTTCTCTTGGCATTTTATAGTTACTTTATTAACCATATAATATAAAAAATACATGAAGACATTGTAAATGTTAAACTATTTAACTAAGAGTTAAATCTAAAAGGTAAGGTTAATATAGTCACATAAAATTTTCTAAAAACTATTGGTTGAGAGGATTTCGTCCCATCCCCACCTTATTATTGGAAAAAAAATCCATTTTGAGCCATTATAAACCGATTTTTTTATAATAAAATAATATTTCAAGGTTTTCCTAAAGTGACCCTCACCTCTCTTATAAATGGGTACATCCCCTTATATCAAAGTCACACCTCCAATGCCATTTGTATCTTCGAAAACCTACCCAAATATCCTTCCAACTACCTTAAATTAATCCTGGAGGCCTTACTTTGATCAAAAAGCCAACCTAAGGATCCCTTTTGATCAAATCAAAGGGCAGCACCTGAAGAAGAGGTAATTATTTAATCACCTCTTTAAATATTATTTTCTTCTTCCACTTCTTATTTAATTGTTGTTTCCATACAAAAAAAATTAATCCAGTAACTTCTACATAATATGATGTTATTATAATTAGGGTACCACCATATACGTTATTTTATCCATCCTATGAATGACAAAGTCACTATACCTGCGTACATACGACTAACTGTCTCCACGTCGCGGTGTAGTTTGTTATTCAACACTTAATTATTTTGGATGTGTATTATAATGAGAAAAATGGATTTAAATAATAAATATATAATGTTAATGGTTCAATATATATTATATAATATCCAATTACATACGATTTCACCATCAATAGAATAGTATTTTCCCTCGTGCGTACGTACGGATTACCGTCTCCAAAAACGCGATAAGACTTATTCCCCATCATAACCATTAAAAAATAAATATCATTTTATGAATAAAAATTAAGGTTTAATAACATAATATCATTCTGGATATGAATTAAATACATTCTATCCAAAACAAACATGAATTGAATAACAAAACATATAATGGAAAATGAATCTGTTAAAACCTGAAATGATGATACTACCAAAATATCATTAACAAAAAAATATTAGAAGATCATATATGATATAATATTTGAGTATATGTTTATTTATAATTTAATAACAATGATTTAACTATTATACAGGTGGTTAATGTACCGTCAACCAAGGAAAAATACAACGAAATTGGTAATTTTAAAATCTTTTTACTTATCCATGGTTGTTTATATGTGAGTATCTACTTAGACTTCTTTATCATCCTCATCTGTGTTTCTTAAAAATGTATTTCATAACATTTTTAATATTTCCTAGAATATGGTTTTATGTCATTTATTCCCTTTTTTTACCTTCTATAAAATGTTTTGAAATGAATGTTTCCTTCATTTTCCAAACAAGGTACTTTAGGACCGTTTCAAAAAATTAAGGTAAAAATGTGTCTTTTTTAACTTATACATAGGGTGCATCTATTTTCCGCCGTTATAACACCTTTGAAGATTCACTTACAATATTATAAGAATATTTTTAAATTAAATATTTTCTTATATAATTATGTGACTTTTAAATGATTTCAAAATAGAAAGAGATGTTTCTCTGAAACAGTTTTTATATCATCTATGCCAACATGCTTTGATGGATTTTACACTTGTTTGAAGTTGATTTATTTTTATACAAATATTCTATATTTTATTGAATGTTTTGTGATATTTTTGACCATGGATGTGTTTTTTTATACCATTCATGGTTTATGATTAAAGTATTAACATTTTGTATTCTAGTTTTAATACGAATGTTTATGTTATGTTTCAACATTTTCATATAAGGAATGCATTGGACTTAGTAAGTGAAAAATGGATCCTTCTATATCTCCTCGATGCATCGGTAGGTCTCATGAGAGAAACTAGTGTCTTGGAAGAAGGCCTTGAAAAAATATTATTTGTAGTCTTGGAACAAGGCCTTTACTATGTGGTTATGATGTCCAACATTATGCATTCCATTATTATGAAATTGGATATTGATATTCCATGTGATTATTTTAATAGTAGAATATCCATTTGAATAATTAAATGACATTATTTAATTTATATTTTCTATATTATTCTTAAGTTAAAGTTAATAATTTTTTTAGTCTTATACATTGTCCTAAATTTTTATTCTTATTTATGAAATTTTCCACTATATTGTTATCCTTACTGAGCATCTATGATCACCCCTTTCTATGTTTTATTTTTTCCAGAATTTTAAAAAGTGTTTTATGGATGACCTGTAGGGATACTCTAAGGTATATAAGTGTGTTCAAAGTGAAATAAATGTTGGTTTTGTTTTTATTTCATTATGTAATTTTTAACTTATATATGTATCTAATACTTCTAAGGCTACTAAACTAATCGGTCTTTAGAGACTTCATCTCTTGTAATAATGACAATGTTAAGTAATAAGGCACTGTCTCTGGGTAACTAGGGTTGGGGCATTACAGTTGGTATCAAATAAAGTTTATATAAACCTTGTAAACTAGAATTATAAAAACACTGATTAGAGAACATTACTATAAGATAGACTTTGAGGATTAGTATTGAATAACTTCCAAGAATATTGGTAATATAGATATTTTTTGTATTTTATAAGAAATAAATCCCTGTCTGAATATGAGCAGGTAGAGGCGGCTTTGTAATAGATGTACCTAGGAGTGAAAACACCGACAAAGAGTTTCGGGCTTGACCCGAGGTATCTTGGTAAATGACAAAGACACTTTTTGCACTCTTAGTTACGACACTCCCGTGGGATATGCATATAATATTTCACATTTTATTTACAAACCATTATAATGGATTTATAAGTAAATACTTCCTCAATGAAAAAAATTTATATGATTATAGATTATATCTATAAAATGTTAAATTTATGTTAAGTGTTTTACATGTTTGTAATTATGTATTGCGATTCATAAACTAATCGAGAGTATTCCATTATTTAGAAATGGTGCCTAGTAAAAGGAATGGAAGCTACATCAATGCACATAATCCATGTAGGGATTTCCCTCCTACTCAAGATAATTATAGTGGAGTTCGTGATTCAACTGGTTCTGAACAACTTATAACCATACTGGTACAACTCACTCTGGTTATGAATAATATCCTTACCCGTATGTAGAACCATGATCCGCAACGTGGATGTTCAATGTTAGACTGATTCATGAGGAAAAAAACATCAACATTAAATGGGACTACAAATACATTTGTATCCGAGAAATGGATAAGTTCCATAGACAAAATATTTCATTCTTTGGTGCGTAGTGAATGAGAATAAGTTGTAATGGAAGCTTATCTCCTCATAAGAGATGCAGATCAATGGTGGTAATTGATTAAAAACACAAAGGAAGATGATGAGGTATAAAATATGGAATGGATGGAGTTTAAAGATATTTTATTAGAAAAATACTTTCCTTGTGACCATTGAGCGGATATGGAAAGGCAATTACTAAGTTTGAGGGAAAATGAGGTTGAGAATATCGAAAATTATGTAGCTAACCATAAAAGGGTAGCAAGGCATCCAACAGATTATATACATAACCCAAGGAGTAAGATTGATCGATTCTTCGACAGGTTAAAACCATTTCTATATCGAGCATTAGTCTCACAATCCTTCTCATCGTAAGAAGATATTATCTCATGTGCTATCAAGACAGAAAATTAATTCTCTATGTCTTGTGAATTTAAAGAAAAGTAATAGAATAAGAGATATGTTGAACACTCTAGAAATGGAAATAAAGGGAAGAATAGAAATGTTTAATTTCCATCCTGAAGTAAATGTAGGAAGAAACATGATGGTACTTTCCTGAAGGGAATGGGAGTTTGTTTCAAGTGTGGTGAGAAAGAACACCAAGCTCATGATTGCGAGGGTAATAAAGAGGCTATCAATGTTGAATGCTAAAATTATAGAGAAATAGGGAATTATTAAAATGAATATTCTAATCTCCATGGAAACTTACCTCAAAAAATGATAAGGGAGAAATTCCAAGATTATGCGATCACTACTGCCGAGGTTGAAGATCAGAATAATGTGGTGGTAGGTAATTTAATTGATTCCTAATGTTTAGAAAATGATTTTGTTGATTCTGAATCATCACATTGCTTCATTTCCTCCCAGTTTTCTATGAAAATTTGATATTTTAAATTTTATTTAATAAGGGCGTTGTCATTAAAAACTCCTAAAGGAAGTATCATTGCAACAAGGTTTCATGAATTAGTTCCCATTAGGGCATATAAATGTGATTTATTTGCAGATCTCATCATTATACCCATGATTGAATTGGTTATAATCCTCGGTATGGATTTACTTTTAGAACATGATGTGAAAATTTATAGTAATAAGAAGGAGGTTACAATTTTCAATGATGATAAAGAGTACCTTATCTTTAGAGAAGAAACGTCACCATCTAATTCTTCTCTTGATCCACCCCCAGTAGCTCTACTAAATTCAATTATTGGGGAGGAAGATAATGAAATAACTATGTGTGAGGAAATGAATGTTCAAATAGATTATGTACCTATTGTACAAGAATATGTTGATGTGATTCCAGAGGATTTTATTAGACATCCTCTAGAATGAGAAATCGAGTTTTCAATTGATTTAATTCCTTGTTCAAGGCCCATATATAAGACCCCTTATAGAATTTCCACTGTGTAATTAGTGGAACTAAAGAAA
The DNA here is from genome assembly GCA_963277665.1 of Viscum album. Classification (NCBI taxonomy): domain Eukaryota; kingdom Viridiplantae; phylum Streptophyta; class Magnoliopsida; order Santalales; family Viscaceae; genus Viscum; species Viscum album. The sequence goes on along the minus strand of OY728140.1, from coordinate 2,003,282,181 downwards.
AAACTAGAGGAATTTATTAATAAAGTATTTATTCTCCCTAATGTTTCTCCCAGGGGAGCCTCTATTCTTTTTGTTAAGAAGAAAGATGGATCTATGAGGTTGTGCATTGACTACAGGGAGATCAATGCTATAACAATAAAGAACAAGTATCCCCTACCTCTTATTGATGATTTATTCGATCAACTTCATGCAGAACAATATTTTTCAAATATTGACCTTTAATTTGGATATCATCAGTTGTGTGTGAAGAAGTAAGACATTCCAAAAACAGTATTTCGAACCAGGTACGGGCATTATGAGTTTACTGTAATGCCTTTTAGACTGATGAATTCCCCCTCTATCTTAATGGATATAATGAATAGAGTTTTCAAGGAATATCTTGATGACTTTGTAGTAGTATTTATTGATGATATCTTGGTATACTTCAAACACTACAATGATCATGAAAATCACTTGTGCACTATTCTAAAGACTCTTAAGAGAAATGAATTATATTGGAAGTTTAGCACGTGTGAGTTCTAGATTCAAGAGATTTCTTTTATTGGTCATATTTTCTATAAGGATGCAATCTATGTTTATCCTTCAAAGTTTAAGGAAATCCAAGAATGGCCAACACCGAAGAGAATAACTGAGGTATGCTATTTTATTTGTTTAGCAGGTTATTATCGGCGCTTCGCCCAGAATTTTTCTCGATTGGATAACCCATTAACTAAGATCACATGTAAAGGGGTTAAATTTGTTTGGACAAAATAGTGTAAAGAATATTTTGAATAACTGAAGAGAATATTAGTCAATGATCATATCTTGACTCTACCATTGTGGAATGATGGGTTTTTTATTTATAGCGATACTTCAAATAAAGGACTTGGTTGTGTCCTTATGAAGAATGTGAGAGTTATTGCCTATGAATCACGACAGCTAAAAATTCATGAACAAAACTATACTTATCATGATCTTGAGTTAGCAATTGTAATATTTTCTTTTAAGATATGGAGACACTATCTTTATGGTGAAAAATGTGAGATATATACCGATCAAAAGAGTTTGAAGTATATTTTTTCATAGAAATAACTGAACATGAGGAAAAGACAAAGGCCTGAACTTCTCAAATATTATGATTTAACTATACACTACCACCCAACGAAGGAAAATAAGGTGGAAGATGCTTTGAGCTGAAAGGATCATGGAGTTTTGAACAAGATGAGATTTGAAAGGGATCATATGATTATGGATATAGTAAAGATGGATATGGGAATAATCATGGAAGGTGAAACATGAATACTTTTTCTAATGGTTTCTAAACCATCTTTACTAGAGAGGATAAAAATATCTTAAACTGATGATGTGGATCTTTAAAATAAAATTAAAGCTGTGAATGATGGGCGATTGATCGACTTCGTATATGAAGATGGAATTTTGACATTTGAGAAAAGGATTTGTGTTCCCAATATAATAGATCTAAAAAAAGGAATTGTTGGATGATTCTCATAGCTTATATTCCTCTATAAACCCTGGTAGAACTAAAATGTATTAATATTTGAAGGAATATTTTTGGTGGGACAAAATGAAGAGGTATATTGCTGATTATGTGTCAATATGTATGGTTTTTCAAAAAGTGAAAGATGGAAGGCAACATCCTGGAGGATTCATTCAACATATTCCCATAACAGAGTAGAAATGGGATGATATTACGATGGAATTTTTCATGTGGCTACCAAAGACTCCTAAAAGGAACGATGAAATATGTGTCATTGTTAATCATCTTACCATGTCATCCCTTTTTCTTGCTATAAGATAAGATTTACCACTTGAACATTTAGCAAGACTATATATTAATGAAGTTGTAAGACTTCATGGAGTACCCATATTAATTGTTTCTGATCATGATCCCCATTTTACATCAAGATTCTAGAAAAGTCTTTAGAAGGCCCTGGATACTGAACTTCGTTTGAGCACTGCCTACCACCCACAAACTGATGGATAATCAGAATGGACTATTTAAACCTTATAAGACACGTTGAGATCTTTCTCACATGACTTTCAAGGTATGTGGGATCAATATTTACCTATGTTAGAATTTTCCTATAACAATAGATTCCATTCATGTATTCAGATGACACCATATGAAGCGTTATATAGAAAAATATGTTGCACACCAACTTGTTGGGATGATGTTGGTGAAATAAAACTCTTAGGCCCATAACTTGTTGAGGAAACAATATAAAAAGTGAAGATCATCCAAACCCACATCAAAGCATCTCAAAGTAGGAAAAAGAGCTATACCGATAACCGAATGAAGGATTTGGAATTTCAATTAGGATATCATGTTTTATTGAAGGCATCTCTATGGAAGAGTGTTATACGATTTGTTAATAAGGGTAAATTGAGTCTCAGGTACATCGGACCTTTCGAAATTATAGAATGAATTTTAGTTTTAGATTAGAATTTGGAAATGCTGACAAGTCTCTCCAAAGTTCATGATGTGTTCCACGTATCACTGTTGAGAAAATACATGCCTGACCCAACGCCTGTACTCAACTATGAAGAAATAGAACTGGAATTCGATCTTTCTTTTTGCAAAGAGCCTCTCAAGATTCTTTATATTAGATAACAATTGCTGAGAAACCAGAACACTTGTTTGGTAAATGTTCTATGGAGAAACCATAAGATGGAAGAGGCATGGTGGGAACCCGAGGAACCTATGACGAAGAACCACTTGAATCATTTTTTGAAGTAGTATTATAGAAATTTAGAGGACAAAATTATTTAAAGTAGGAGAGAATGTAAAACCCCATTTATCCATGGCACGTTTCCCTTTGAATAATACAATATCTTGCACGGTATACAACTTCGAGTTCTAGCACCCCATGACAAATCAATCTAGCTATTTTAAAAGAATTTATGAATAGTAATACCCACTTTTTGAAATTTTATATATTTTATTTTTTATAATGGACTTCATTTTTGGATTCTAAATATCAAAATTAGCTTAGGGTGAATTTTTGGTATTTTTCTAAAAACTTTCAATTTTTGATGAACAGTGAAAAACACTATGTTATTGTTTAAAACCGTATTTTTATTTGAATAATTGTTTATTTTATTTAAATTTTTTTTTTCAAAATAGATAAATAATACATATATTATTTCATTATAATTAATTGGAGTCATTTTATAATAAAATTAGATGTATAAAATTTTATTGAACTTTTTACTATCTTTTACCCATTTTCAAGGCACATTAGTAAATTTTCATAAAACGTAATTTTACCACTTCTTTGAATTAAATATAAAAAATTTGAGAGACACAGTTTACATCAGTAAGTAATATGTGGCTCAATAAGATGAAAACAATTTTTGATGAATAGTAACTTTTGACATTTATTTACCGCAGTTAAAAGTAAATATGACAATTAAAGGTAAAAATGATATTATAATTACCCAAAAAGATGTCCTAATTCTATCTGATAAGTGTATTTCGACCAAAAATATTCCTTTGGAATAAAATATGATACTTTTTGATCCACTTGTATTAGATTAGTACATTTATTATTATTTTATCTAAAGAAGAGTTAAAAGTGTTAAATTCAAATTTTCATAACTAAAACCCTTTTAATATAGGGTTATACAGAAGATAAATTCGACTGTAAATATTAATTAGAAATATAAAAGGTTTTACTACATAATGGTATTTTACTTATAATTTCTAGACATTAAAAAATTAAATTTTTTAATGACACAATGATGATGGAGTAATTACCTTATTAATGATTGATTAAAATAATTGATATTATAAATTTCCAAATAAATGTAATTTGAGACTTCTGATAAATTAAAATAATTTTTATTGGTTAATATGACATTTTAGGGTTGAATCAATTAATTTTTTTCAAAGTAATCATGTTTTCAGTACTTTAAAAAAATCAAATACTAAATAATGTCAAAATTGACATAAATGGGTTTTTTAAAACAAATACTAAATTATTAATTGATATTATATACCTCAAATATATGGTTTAAAAAAGGACATGGATAAGGTTATATTTTTCATTAATGAAAAACTTTGTGTTCTCCTGGCATTTAATAGTACGTTTATTAACCATATAATACAAAAATACAAGAAGACATTGTAAAAGTTAAACTATTTAACTAAGAGGTAAATATAAAAGACAAGTTTAATACGGTGACCTAAACATGTCTAAAACCTATTGGTTGAGAGGATTTAGACCCATACCCACCATATCCTCTAAAAAATCTATTTGGAGCCATTATAAACCGAAAATGATATTATAATAAAATAATATTTCAACGTTTTCCTAAAATGACCCTCACCTCTCTTATAAAAGGGTACTTCCCATTCTCTCAAAATCACACTTCCAAGGTCATTTGGATCAGCCAAAATCTACCCAAATATCCTCTGAACTACCCTAACTTAAACCTATAGGCCTTAAATTTATCAGAAAGCCATCCTAAGGATCCATTTTGATCAAATCAAAGGGAAGCACCCGAAGAAGAGGTAATTATTTCATCACCTCTTTCAATGATCCTTTATTCTTCCACTTCCTCTTTCTTTGTTGCTTCCCTACAAAAATAATAACTCCAGTACCTTCTATATTCTATAATGTCATTATAAATATAGTACACCCGTATACATTATTCTATACATCCTATAAATGAAAAATTCACTATACCAGCATACGTACGGCTTACTGTCTCCACGTCGTGGTGTAGTTTGTTATTCAACAATTAATTATTTCAGATGGGTATAATAATGAGTAAAATTTATGAAAATAATAAATATAACATGTTAATGATTCTATATATATGATATAACATTCAATTACATACTATTTCACTATCAATAGAATGGTATTGTCGCTCGTGCGTACGTATAGATTACCATCTCCACGAACGCGATAAGATTTATTCTCCACCATAACCATTCAAAAATAAATATCATTTTATGAATAAAAATTAATGTTTAAGAACATAATATCATTCTGTATATGAATCAAATACATTCTATTCAAAACAAACATTACTTTCATAATAAAACATATAATGGAAAATGAATCAGTTAACACCTGAAATGATGATACTACTGAAATATCATTAACAAAGCAATATTAGAAGATCATATATGATATCATATTTCTGTATGTGTTTCTTGTATAATTTAATAACAATTATTTAACTATTATATAGGTGGTTAATTTTCCATCGACCAAGGAAAAATACAAGGTAAGGGTTAATTTTAAAATCTATTTACTTATTCGAGGTTGTTTATATATAAGTATCTACTGGGACATCTTTATCATCCACATCCGTGTTTCTTAAAAATGTATTTCAAAACATTTTTAATATTTCTTAGAATATGGTTTAATGTAATTTATACCCTTTTTTAACTTTTGTAAAATGTTTTGAATGGAATCGTTCTGTCATTTTCCAAACGAGGTACTTTATGACCTTCTCAACAAATTAAGGTAAGAATGTATTTTTTTTAACTTATACAGAGGGTGCGGGTATTTTCTACCATTATAACACCTTTTAAGATTCACTTAAAATCTTATAATAATATTTTCAAAATAAATATTTTATTTTATAATTATGTGACTTTTAAATGATTTCTAAATAGAAGGATGTATTTCTCTCAAATAGTTATGATTTCATCTATATCAAAATCTTTTGATGGATTTTACACTTTTTTGAAGTTGATTTATTATGATACAAATCTTTCATATTTTATTGAAGGTTTTGTGATATGTTTGACCATGGATGTGTTATTTTTATACCATTCATGGTTTATGGTTAAAGTATTAACATTTGGTATGCAAGTTTTAATATGAATGTTTATGTTTTGTTTCAACCTTTTCATATGGGGAATGCATTAGACATAGTAAGTGACAGATGGAGCTTGAAATAGATCCTTGATGCATCGGTAGGTATCATGAGACAAACTACTGTCTTGGCACAAGGCCTTGAAAAAATATTATTTGTAGTCTTGGCATAAGGCCTTGACTATGTGGTTATGATGTCCAACATTATGCATTCCATTATTATGAAATTGGCTATTGATATTGAATGTGATTATTTGACTAATAGAATATCCATATGAATAATTAAATAGAATTATTTGATTTATATTTTAAATATTATGCTGAATTTTATGTTTAAAAGGCTTATGTTTTAGTCTTATACATTGCCTTAAATGTTTATGCCTATTTATGAAAGTTTCCTCTATATTGTTATCCTTACTGAGTATATGATATCACTCCTTTCTAATTTTATTTTTCACAGGATGTGAAAAAGTATTTTATGGTTGACCTACATGGAAGGATAGTGGATATAAGTGTGTTAAAAGGGGACAAAATATTGTTGTTATTTTTATTTCATGACATAATGTAAAACTTTTGTATGTATCTAGTAATTCCAAGGCTACTAAACTAATATGGAATTCAAGACATGATATCTTATGATCATGAAAATGTTATGTAAGAATGCACTAACTCTGGGTAACTGGGGTAGGGGTGTTATAGTTGGTAATAGATGAAGTTTAGTACAATCCTTAGAAACTATATTTAGAAAAACTATGATTAGATAACATTACCCTAAGATAGACTTTGAGGATTAGTATTTAAGAACTTCCTAGAATTTTGATAATGTATAAATTTTGTGAATTTTACATGAAATACATCCATATATGGATATGAGCAGGTAGAGGATGCTCTAGTACAGATGTACCTAGAAGTGAAAACTCCGACAAAGAGTTTCTGGCTTGACCCTGGGTATCATAGTACTTGATAATGGACCTTGCTACACTCTTAGTTACGACAATCCTGGGGGATATGCTTAGGATAATTCACATTTTCATTACAAACCATTATGAAGGATTTATGAGTAAATACATCCTCAAAGAAAAACATTTTTATGATTATGGATTATATCCATAAACTCTTCAATTTATGTTAAGTGTTTTACAAGTTTGTCATTATGTACTGCGATTCATAAACTAATATAGTGTATTCCATTGTTTAGAAATTAAGCCTAGTGGAAGAAATGGAAACCGTATCAATGAACATAGTCCATGTAGGGATTTACCTCATACGCAAGATAATTATAGTGGAGCTAGTGGTGCAACTAGTTCTAAAAAACTTATAACCATACTGGGATAACTCAATCAGGTTCTAAATAATAACTTTACCCGTATGGAGCACCCTGATCTGCAACATGTAGGATCAATGTTAGACCGATTCATGAGAAAAAAACACCAATATTCTATGGGACAACAAATCCATTTATATCCGAGAAATGGATAAGTTTCTTAGAGAAAATATTTCATGCTTTGGGGAGTAGCGAATGGGAAAAAGTTTTCATAGCAGTTTATCTCCTCACAGGAGATACAAATCAATGGTGGTCATTGATTCAAAACACAAAGGAAGATGATGAAGTATCAAATATGTAATAGAGGGTGTTTAATGAGATTTTCTTAGAAAATACATTCCTTGTGACCATCGAGAAGATATGGAAATAAAATTTCCGAGTCTGTGGAAAAAAGAGGATGATAATGTCACAAAGTATGAGGCTAACTTTACATGTTTGTAAGGAATGCAGTAGATTATATACATAACCCAATGAGTAAGATTTATTGATTCATCAATGGGTTAAAACCATTTCTCTATCAAGCATTAGTCTCATAATTCTTCTCATCATACAAATATATTATCTCATGTGCTATGATGACCGAAAAGGAATTATGTATGTTTTACGGCATTGAATAAAAAAAAGAGAAGAAGAGATCTTCTAAACACTTTGTAAATGGAAATAAAGAGAATAAGGTAAATGTTTAATTTCTATCCTGTAGTAAATATTAGAGGAAAAATCCTGGTATTGGCCTGAAGGGAATGGGAGTTTATTACAAGTGTGATGAGAAAGGCCAAAAAGCTCATAAATGTAAGGGGAAGAAAGAGGCTGTCAATGTTGAATGTTACACATATATAGAAATAGGGCATTATTAAAATGAATTTCTTAATCTCTAAGAAAACTAAACTCAGAAAAGTCTATGGGAGAAAGGCCAAGCTTATGCGATCACTACTGCTAAGGTTGAAGCTCCGAATAATGCGGTGGTATGTAATTTAATGGTTTCCACAAGTTTAGCTGATACTTTATTTAATTCTGGATCATAGTATTGTTTCATATCTTCCTTAATTTCTATGAAAATTAGATATTTCCAATTTGATTTAACAATGGTGTTGTCAGTAAAATCTCTTAAAGGATGTATCATTAAAACAAAGATTTTTTAATAAGTTCCCATTAGGGAATATAAATTTAATTTATCTGATGACCTTGACGTTATACGCTTGAAATAATTTGATATAATCATTAGTATGGATTGGATTTCAGACCATGATGAGAAAATCTATTGTAAGAAGAATGAGGTTACAATTTTCGATGATGATAAGGAGTACCTTATCTTTAGAGTAGAAACATCACCATCTAATTCTTATCTAGATCCACCCCCAGTAGCTCTACTAAATTCAATTATTAGGGAGGAAGAAAATGAAATAACTATGGTTTAGGAAAGGAATGTTCAAGTAGAGGATGTACCTATTGTGCAAGAATATGTTGATGTGTTACCAGAGGATTTACCTGGACATCCTCGAGAACTAGAAATTGTGTTTTCATTTGATTTAATTCCTGGTTCAATGACCATATCAAAGGCCCCTTATATAATGGCCATTGTGGAATTTATGGAACTAAAGAAACAACTAGAGGAATTGAGTAATAAAGGATTTATTCTCCCAAGTGTTTCTCTAAGGGTATCCCATTTTCTTTTTGTTAAGAAGAATGATGGATCTATGATGTTTTTCATTGACTATAGGGAGATCAATGCAATACCATGAATAATAAGTATCGCCCACCTCCCATTGATGATTTATTCAATAAACTTCATGGAGCTCAATATTTTTCAAAGATTGAACTTCGATCGGGATATCATTAGTTGTGTGTGAAGAAGTAAGACATTCCGAAAACAACATTTTGAACCAGGTACATGTATTACGAGTTTACATTAATGCCTTTTGGAATGACTAATTCACCCTATGACTTCATGGATCTAATGAATAGAGTTTCCAAGGAATATATTGGTGATTTTTTAGTTATATTTTTTTATGATATCTTAGTATAATTCAAAATATACGAAGATCGTGAAAATCACTAGCGCACCATTCTAAAGAATCATAAAAGAAATGAATTATATGGAATGTTTAAAAAGCATGAATTCTGGATTTAGGAGATTCTATTCATGGCCATATTGTCACTAAATATGGAATCTTTGTTTATCCTTTAAAGACCAAGGAAATCCAAGAATGTCCAACACCGAAGTTCATAAATGAGGTACGTAGTTTTATTAGTTTATCAGGTTATTATTGGTGCTTCATCTAGAATTTTTCCCAATTGGCTAACCCATTAACAATGCTCACATGGAAAAGGGTTAAATTTTTTTGGACAAAAGACTATGAAGAATGTTTTGAAGAAATGAAGATAAGATTATTTAATGATCCTATATTGACTCTACCATTGGGGAATGATGGGTTTGTTATTTATTGTGTTGCTTCAATGAAAGGACTTGGTTGTGTCCTTATGCAGAATGATAGAGTTATTGCATATACATCACGGTAGATAAAAATTCATGAAAAAAAATGATCATTATTATAATCTTGAGTTAGAAACTGTAATATTTCATTTGAAGATATGGAGACACTATCTCTATGGTTTAAAATGTGAGATATATACCGATCACAAGAGTTTGATGTATATTTTCTCATAGAAGGAACTCAACATGAGGAAAAGATGATGTATTTAACTACTCAAAGATTATGATTGTACTATACACTACCACCCGGGGATGGAAAATATGGTGGAAGATTCTTTGAGCAGAAAAGATCATGGAGTTTTGAACAAGATGAGAGTTTAAAGGTATCCTATGTTCATAGATATAGTAAAAGATGGATATGGGAATAATCATGGAAGGTAAAACATCAATTTTTTCTGAAATGGTTGCGAAAAAATCATTACTAGAGAGGATGAAATGTTCTCAGATAGATGATGACGAGCTTCAAAAGAAAATTAATGTTGTGAACGATGGGAGATTGATCGAATTTGTATATGAAGATAGAATTTTGAAATTTGGGAAAAGGCATTGTGTTCCCAATATACCTGATACAAATAAGGAATTGTTTGATGATCCTTATAGATCCAATTTCTCTATACAACCTAGTTTCACTAAGACATATAGAGATTTTAAGGAAAATTTTTAGTGGGACAAAATGAAGAGGGAGATTGCTAATTAAGTGTCAAGATGTATGGTTTGTCAACAAGTGAAAGCTGGAAGGAAACATCCTGGAGGATTCATTCAAACACTTCCCATACCTGAGTGGAAGTGTGATGATATTACGATGTACATTGTCATGTGGACACTAAATAATCCTAGATGGAATGATACAATATGGGTCTGTGTTGATCGTCTTACCACGTCAGCACGTCTTATTGATATAAGAGAAGATTTATCACTTGAACATTTAACAAGACTATATATTCATGAAGTTTTAAGACTTCATAGAGTAACCCTATTTATTGTTTGTGATCATGATCCCCTTTTTACTTCAAGATTCTAGAAAAAATTTCAGAAGTCCATGGACACTGAAATTCGTTTGAGAAATGCTTACCACCCTCAACCAGATGCACAATCAGAACGAACTATTCAAACGTTAGAAGAAATGTTGAGATCTTGCTCACTTCACTTTAAAGGTATGTGGGATCAATATTTACCTATGGTAGTATTTTCCTATAATAATAGATTCAATTCAAGTATTTTGATGGTACCATATGAAGCGTTATATAGAAAAATATGTCGCACACCAACTTGTTGGGATGATGTTGGTGAAAGAAAACTCATAGGCCCAGAACATGTTGAGGAAACAATGGAAAATGTGAAGATCATCCAAACCCACATAAAAAAATCTCAATGTAGGCAAAAGAGCTATGCCGATAATCGAAGGATGAATTTCGAATTTTATGTAGGTGATCATGTTTTTTGAAGGTATGTCCATGGAAGGGTGTTATATGATTCAGTAAGAAGGGTAAATTGAGTCCTAGGTACATCAGATCTTTTGAAATTCTATAAATAATTGGAGTTGTAGCTTACCGTTTGGAAATGCCGCCAAGTCTCGCCAAAGTTCATGATGTGTTCCATGTATCACTGTTGAGAAAATACATGTCTAACCCAACACATGTACTCACCTATGAAGAAATAGAACTGGAACCCGATTTGTCCTATTGGGAAGAGACTGTCATGATTCTTGATACTAGAGAACAAGTAATGAGAAACCAAACGACTCATCTGGTAAAACTTCTATGGAGAAACCATAAGATGGAAGAGGCAATGTGGGAACCCGAGGAACTTATGATGAAGAAACACCCAAATCTTTTTGTGCAGTAGAATTCTAAAAATTTTGAAGATGGAATTATTTGAATGAGGGGAGAATATAACACCTTAAGCTTCCATAGTACGTTTCCCTTTGAATAATACAATAGCTTGTATCGTACGCAACTTCGAGTTCTAGCACACCACGGCAAATCAAACTACCCATTTTAAAAGTAGTTATGAATAGTAATACCAACTTGTTGAAATTTTATAAATTTTATTTTTCAAAATGGATTTCATTTTTGGATTTGGAATATCAAAATTAGTTTATAGTGAATTTTTGGTATTTTTTAAAAAAACATTCAATTTTTTATGAATAGTGAAAAACAGTGTGTTATTGTTTAAAACCAACTTTTTTATCTAAATAATAATTTATTTTATTTTAATTTATTTTAAGTAAAAATAAATACATAATACCTATATTAGTTTAATGTAACTCATTGGGGTCATTTTATAATAAAATTAGATGTATAAAATTTTATTGAACTTTTTATAGTCTTTTACCCACCTTCTAGGCACGTTAGCAAATTATGATAAACTGTAATTTTACTGCTTATCTGAATTGAATTTCAAAAATCCAAGAGACACGATTGATATCACTAAGTAAAATATGGTTCAATAATAAGAAAATAATTTTTAGTGAATAGTAACTTTTGACTTTTATTTACCACAATTAAAATTAAATAGGGTAATTAAAGGTAAAAATGAGATTTTAATTACCCAAACACAAGTCCTAATTATATCGGATAAGTGTATTTTCACCAAAATAATCATTAGGAATAAAATATGATCCTATTTGATCCACTTGGATTAGATTAGGATATTTATTATTATTTTATTTAAAGAAGAGTTAAAAGTTTTAAGTTCAAATTTTCATAACTAAAAAATTATTAATATAGGGTTATACATAAGATAATTTCTACTATAAATATTCATTATAAATATAAAAATATTTTCTACATAAATGTATTTTATTTATAATTTTTATATGTTAAATAATTAAATTTATTTATGACATAATGATGATGCAGTAATTAACTTATTAATGAATGATTAAAATAAATGATATTACAAATATCCAAATAAATGTAATTTGAGACTTTTTATGAACTCCACAAATTTTATAGGTTAATATGACATGTTAGGGTTTATTAGATGAATTTGTTTAGAAGTAATCATGTTGTTAGGACATTAACAAAAATCAATTACTAAATAGTGTCAACATTGACATAAATGAGTTTTTAAAACAAATACTAAATTATTAATTGCTTTTATATTTCTCAAAATCTATGTAGCTGCCAAAGGACATAGATAAGGTTATATATGTCAATAATGAACCACTTGGGGTTCACTTGAAATTTTATAGTAAGTTTATTAACCATATAATATAAAAATACAAGAAGACATTGTAAAAGTTAAACTATTTAACTAAGAGTTAAATCTAAAATATAAGGTTAATATGGTGAGAAAAACATGTCTAAAACCTATTGGATGAGATGATTTGGACCCATAACCACATTAATATCGAAATAAATCTATTTTGAGCAATTATAAACTGAAAGTGATTTTATAATAAAATAATATTTCAAGGTTTTCCTAAAGTGACCCTCACCTCTCTTATAAAATGGTACTTCCCCTTCTCTTAAAATCACACCTCCAAAGACATTTGGCTCAGACAAACACTACCAAAATATCCTACCAACTACCATTAATTAATCATATAGGCCTTAATTTGATCATAAATCCATCCTAAGGATCCCTTTTGATCAAATCAAAAGGAAGCACCTGAAGAAGAGGTAATTATTTCATCACCTTTTTCAATGTTCGTTTCTTCTTCCACTTCCTCTTTCATTATTGTTTCCATACAAAAATAATAAATCCAGTACCTTCTACATAATTTTATGTTTTAATAAATATGGTACAACCATATATGTTATTCTATCCAACCTATGAATTACAAATTCACCATACGTGCGTACGTACGGATTACCGTCTCCACGTCATGGTGTAGTTTATTATTCAACAAATAATTATTTTTGATGGGTATAATAATGAGTAAAATTGATTTAAATAATAAATATAACATCATAATGATTATATTTATATAATATAACATCCAATTACATATGATTTCACCATCAATATAATGTTATTGTCGCTTGTGCGTACGTACGGATTACAGTCTCCACGAACGCGATAAGATTCATTCCCCATCATAACCATTCAAGAATAAATATCATTTTATGATTAAAAAATACTGTTTAAGAACATAATATCATTATGGATATGAATTAAATAAATTCTATCCATAGAAAACATGACTTACATAACAAAACATATAGAGGAATATGAATTAGTTAACACCCAAAACGATGATACTACTGAAATATCATTAACAAAAAAATATTAGAAGTTCATATATGATATTATATTTGTGTATGTGGTTATAGTAAAATTTGATAAGAATAATATAAATATTATATAGGAGGTTAAATTAACCTCAACAAAGGAAAAATACAAGGTAAGGGTTAATTTTACAATCTCTTTACTTATCCGAGGTTGTTTATATGTAAGTATCTACTTGGACTTCTTTATCATCCACATCAGTGTTTCATAAAAATTTATTTGAAAACATCTTTAATTTTTCCTATAATATAGGTTAAAGTCATTTATACCTTTGTTTGACCTTCTATAAATTTTTTTGAATATAATATTTCTGTCATTTTTCAAACAAGGTACTTTATGACCTTTTCGACAAATTAAGGTAAGAATGTATTTTTTTAACTTATACAGCGAGGGAAGCTATTTTATGCCGGTATAACAACTTCGATTATTTCCTTAAAATCATATAATAATATTTTCAAAATAAATATATTCTTTTATAATTATGTGACTTTTAAATGATTTCAAAATATAAAGAGATCTTTCCCTCAAACAGTTTTGATTTCATCTAAATCAACATGCTTTGATGGATTTTAAACTTTTTGAAGTTGATTTATTATGATAAAAATATTCTATATTGTATTAAATATTTTTTGATATGTTTGACTGTGGATGTGTCATTTTTATACCATTTATGGTTTATGGTTAAAGTATTAACATTTTGTATGCTAGTTTTTATAAAAATGTTTATGTTTTGTTTCAACCTTATCATACAAGGAATGCATTAGACCTAGTAAGTGATGGGTGGAGCCCACTATAGCTCCTCGATGCATCAGTATGTCTCATGAGGCAAACTAATGTCTTGGAAAAAGGCCTTGAAAAAATATTATTTTTAGTCTTGGCATGAGGACTTGACTATGTGGTTATGATGTCTGGTATTATGCATTCCATCATTATGAAATTGGATATTGATATTGCATGTGATTATTCAACTAGTAGAATATCAATGTAAATAAAAAAATGGAATTATTTGATTTATATTTTTCATATTAATCTGATTTTTAAGTTTAAAAGGCTTATGTTTTAGTCTTATAAATTTCCTTAAATGTTTATGGTTATTTAAGAATGTTTCTGCTATATTGTTATCCTAAATGAGCATCTAAGTTCACCCCTTTCTATGTTATATTTATCTTAGGATGTGAATAAGTATTTTATGGTTGAACTACAGGGATAGGCTAAGGGATATAAGTGTGTTCAAAGGGGAAAATTTTCTGTCGTTGTTTTTATTTCATGATGTAATGTAAATCTTATGTATGTATCTAGTACTTCCAAGGCTACTAAAACAATCGTTCTTTAGAGTCTTGATCTCTTGTGATCATTCCAATGTTTTGTTATAATGCACCGACTCTGGGTAACTATGGTCAGGGTGTTACAATTTATATATAATGGTTTTTTAGGATTAAACTAGTAAACAAATTATGAGGATTCTAAATGGAACAATATTGTGAATTTATTTGGTATTTAGAGAATTGGATGTACTAAATAGTCGAGGTTATGTTTGGTCATCTAGAAATACAAAATTGGTAGAAAAAATAAGATTTTTAAGAATGTGTATTATATCATAAAATGGTTTAATTTAACATGATATTTAAAATCATGAAATAAAAATTTTTATTCATCAATTTTTTAGTGGGAAATGAAATGTTCTAGGCCATTCCATAAAAAAAATGTCATCCTTGATATGGGAATGAAATATTTTTTGTAGGAGGTTGATCATAAATACCCATTTATTAAATATTAAAAAGAGAAACCCCTTTTGAAAATTGTGAAAAAGGGAACCCATTACATGAAACATATGAACAAAATAATTAATGTTTCATCACCCTAATGTCTAAACATAGTCCTGAGTGTCCAAATCGAAGAATTCATCAATTAAAGTACCAAAAATGACTCATCTCCCCTAATAGATAATGAAATAGGTATACTAATAAATGATGTTGTCTCACCCCCTTCTATGAATTTTTATCATGTTGGTCTAACACATAGTTATAGAGCACCCCTCTAACCCACAGTAACATTTTTAGGATGAACTGATGATAGGTTCCATCACACATATATCTTCAAGCCTCCCACATGATAATGTTTGAGAGAAACCCACATCACTATCAACCTAATGAAATAAAGAACCAGACTGACAACACTATGAAGAAACAATGGAAGGTTACCCATAATTCTATCACGAAATGAAGAAGAATGGAAGAATGATGGGTGTCAGTACTGGTATCCCTATTCCAAAGGCCTCTCACATAGTGGAACCATATTGAAGTTGCAAATCATGATAAATTCCTTGAGGCAATGAAAAATTATCCCAATGATATTTTTATCCCATAAAACATAAATTATAAAAAAACAGTTCATAATTAATCTTGACAATAATTAGAAACAATACCATGATCAATGTAAATGAATAATAGGTTCCCATGAACCATTATAGAAACATGTGACACCAATTTATTCCATAACAGAAATTCTAAAGTCTATAGAATTAAATATATATTTTTACACAACATCCAACAATAACTCTAGACGATGCCTATCTAGTGCTCACATCAACATGTTGAACCATGTACTTCTGAAAATGAACAGTAACATTATCACATGCCTTCATCATCCACCAATAATACTCCTCAATAAAATGAATAACAATTGTAGAAGTGGTGGTGGTGCCCATATCTAAAAAAAACCATTTCTGAGGAGTAGAAGACCTCACACACTACAAATATTGGTTACCAATTGATGTTATGAATCCAAAAGGGCTTCCACCACCAATAACATAAAAGTGGATAATGGGATAATAGGTACATGATTAGAAGATTATGTGGTATAGTACACCACTTATGACCAAGTGATCACAGACGTAGATGTGAATTGGAAGGGAAAATAGTGATGTATTGTTATCCTTAAATGAACAGCCTCCGAAGCTCCACCGATTTGGAGTGACACACAATGACCAAATCAATGGGTGGGAGTGTATGATTACTAGTCCTCCATGAATGGAACAAATGGAAAATTGAGGTGTAGGGTTTAAGCATTCGTGATACTATGGTGCTATCATAGAATAGATCTAAAATGCGACACATGAGTTTCTATTATATTATGTAAACCATTCATTTTAAAAAAACTTTATTATAGTTCTTATTTAATAATTTCATAAAACAGTCATTTTAATAAAATATAGTGGATATCCCTTTTAAATCTACTTTGTCAAAATATGCCTGGAATGAATTTTTGAAATTTTTCCTTAAATTTTATTTATGAATAATTGAAAATGTGTTATTTAACTAATTTATTTTTTTATAATTTTTTTGAATATATATATTTATAAATAAATTTATTATCAATTGGTCTAAAAATAAGGATAAAATTATATACCTGAAAAAAAATATTATGTTTTCATAAAAATATTTTTTAATGTAAAATGTGTTTATTTATTTTAACAAAATTAATAGATTATATATTTTATTAAATAATTTAAAATTCATATGATGGGGGTTACTAGGAAAATATTTGGAATTAATTATTCTTATGGTTGAACAATGCATTTTCCTGAATTTTTTTTTCATTTTATGTGTTTATTTTTAAATTTATATCTATAACATTTTGTAATTTATATTAATGAAATGGTTTAAAAAATTTAATTATTAATTTTAATATTTATAAAATAGTCTAAACTCATTTTTCTATTTCAAAATGTGTATTAATCGAGGTAATCATTCATTAGTACAATAAAGGTTAAAATTTTCTAAAAGGGGTTAATAAAAAAATACATGGGATAAATTAACTTCAAAAAATTTATAAATTTTATTAGTTGTAATATTTGTACCTTATCCCCAAAATCCTATTAATTTTATAAAATTTAATCAAATTTAATTTATTAAGACATATCTGATAAAAAATATTTCTTGTATTTATAAAATTCCAGCCCACATCACTTATAAAAGGGAATCAACTCTCCCCTCTTTTTCAGAAAATTAGTCCAATTATTTTATAAAATACACACACACACACACACACACACACACACATATATATATATACGTATACCATTTTTCATCTCTTACACACAACCTAGATCTTCTGGTTATCCCCCAAGTCTATCCTAAGAAGGCATACAGTGTAAGCGAAAGGAGGTCTATCAATTTATTGGTTATCATCTTAACTGACTTATTACATGATTATTTATTATTATACATTATTATATTATATAATAACTACCAAAAAATAATTAAAAAAAATAATACACTTAAATATTATTTTTATTATGTAAAAACCATTATCCACATCCTATCCATGAAATAGAAAATGAAATCATCTCTTATTCATAGTTGTGGACTACCCCACCCATGAAGGGATATATTTTTCTTTCCTCACCATCATTAATGTACATTTTTATTATAGATATAATGTATATCTATGATTTTAATGATATAATTATTATTATAAAATGATAAGATATAATTTTTCATCTTTTTCCTCAAGAAAATGGAAAATGAAAGAATCGCTCATGCATACGTACAGACTATCATCTCAAAGTAGAGATGTGGTTCATTTTCCATAATCACCACTAATGGAGAGATATAATGATGTATTTAATAATTAAATATTAAAATTGTGATATAATTATGATTATATAATAATAAAATTTTATTTACTATTATTTTCTTGTTTTCGTAAGAAAATTTAAACAATGATTATATTTATGTATAAACTGTTGTCTCCATGAATATTGTTTTTTATTTTTCTATTACAAAATTTAATGTATGGTTATAAAATATATATAAATAATAATAATTATATTTATTTCATTATTATTATTATCTAAATTACCAATAAATTAACATGATGTAATAATGAAGACTTCTAGACAAAAACAAACCTGAAAAATCAAATAGTTACCACCAGAAAAGAGGATTTTAAAAAATATTCATTAATTAACCATTGATTAGTTATTATAATCTAATAATATAAGATATTATTGGTATTAATATGTTTCTCTAGTATGATTGTGTATAAATTTTAAAAAAAATTACAGGAGGATGAATCACGTATGATTAATTAGAGATAAAAGATAGCAGATTTGGGTTATAATCTTATTTTATTTTGGCAATTTTTATGTAACTATTTTAATGTGGAACATTATAAAATTGAAATATATTATATTCCATATCATTTATTCTCATATAGTTATGTTTGGGGTTTATTTGTTCCATTTATTCTTCTTTGGAATCAAGAATTAAAAATTATGTTATATATAAGGGACACTGACCTCATATCTTCTATCTTATGAGGAGTTATTCCTCTATATCCATGTGTTTAATATTGTTTAAATAATTTTATCATTATACTCTAAATATTATTTGAATTCATTTTCAAGAACCTATTACTTTATTCATAATGGATGAATAAAGAATTAATTAATGTTTTTTAAAATGGTTATTTTTTCTATCTTTATAAAAGTTTGAAAAGAATGTTTTTAATATATACACAGTAAACAATTTTCCCCACCTCCATGAATTTTACAGTATATTGAAAATCGTATATACTTTTATATGCATCTTAAAATAAAGTTATTTTATATGAATTCTTTATTTCAAAAAATGTGTTAACTTTCTAAAGGACTGGAATTAATTTTGAAACTGAATTATAATGTCATTCTTATAAAAAGTAAAAAGAAGAATATTTTAATATTTTATATATATATTTCTTTATATTTATAAAAGGAATTTAATTTATGAAGAATCTAAATTTATAATTATTTTTTTTGTATATAATCATTTACTAATTTATGGTTTGTGGTTATTAAAATTTTCTTTATCAAATTCCTAGAAACTCTCTGTTATTTGATGCAACATTATTTTCTTCACTATGTTAATTTTTTATATAACATGGATTTATATGGTTTCAATTATAAAATATTTATATCCTCTTAAAAATATTCCATTTTTATTTATGGTCTTAGTCGAAGGAATCTTATAATGAACGTTATTTAAGTAACATGGGTTATATTCCATTTTATTGATTTAGTAATTATATTGTTGATTAATAAAGAATTTTGAGAATTATTTATATTGACCATTAAATATATAATTAATTTATTTGACCTAAAAATTATTATTGGTTCCTAGTTATAGATCTTCCTTAGATGCATCAAAATTGATCATGGGGAAAAACAATCATTTCATATTATATTGGTATCTGCTTTACACCAAACCATTAATGTTGAATGTCTTAGAAGAGGCATTGATAGTAAGTTTCATGATATTATTGACAAGGAATTTATCTTATGATCATGATTTTCTACAATTTCATATTTAATTTATGAAGAATTCATTTTCCATTATCCATGTGTTTTTAACGAAGATATTCTCCATGTATTTACTTTTAACACTCATTTTGAAATTAATGGAATGTGTTTCGATTAAACGCTTTGTCATATTAATTTTTTCTTATTTAATAAAGATATATTCTAACATAAAAACCTCTTATAGATCATCTGAGTTTACCCTTTATTTTTTTCTCATCCAAAAAATATAAAGATGGATTATTTTTTTGATTTAAATGATACACTATTTTTTTAGTAAATTTTTTCATATATCAAATGTAACATGATAATCTTGTACGTATTTAGATTTATAAGATTTATAAACTAATTTATACTTCATAGTGTGATCCATTGTATGTTATACCAATATAATAAAGTAAACACTGGATATTGGATACTTGAGTTAGGGGTTTTACACTTTATATCAACAAAATATTAATAATAACCTTGGGAAAAACATTTTAGAAGAACATAGCCTACCAAAACATTAATAAAAAATACTTGAATTTTTAATTAAATTTTGGAATTTCTATGTAATGGATAAATATTCATGGAGTTATGAACTAATTATTTGTGTTCCATTGATTATATTTGGAACATAGTAGAATAATGGTAAATCAGGTCAACATACATAATCATTGTAGGTATTTCACTATTGAGAAACCCAATATTGCTAGTGTTGTATTTGAGTGGATCATGGAAATATTTTTTAAGTTGACTCAGGTTATGATTAATAATTATTCATGTATAGGATAGTCTATCATTTGATATAATTAATTTACTATGTTGGATTTCATTAATTGATATAAAAATCTATAATTCAATGAAACTATGAATAACTTTGAATCTCAAAAAGGTAATAAATCCCTAGATAAATATTTATTCCTTTGGGATGTAATGAAATAGAATAGGTTATTCTAGAATAATATTGTTTGAGGGTATATTTTATTCATTTTTTTATTTATCAAAAAAATATAAATAAAAATAAGAAATTGGTATTATTGAATATTGATCAATTAATATAATATTCATTGAAAAATACATTATTTAAGAGAAATGAGATAAAAGGGAGAAGAATTTCCTTACATTAAATGATAATTATTAAGAATGTATTTTAGATTATGAATATAATAGTAGAATATTATCTAGGAATGATTTAGACTATATTTTTAATCTATAAATGAGGATTGACTATTTGTTTGATTTTTATAAGCCATGTATCCCAAGGGAACTTGTTTGTAAAAAGTTTTCACCATATAATGATATTTTATCATGGGATATAAAATCAAAAACAAGTTTTGTAGACCATATATATATAAGAAATAAATATAATAAGAGAGAATATTAGAATCGTGTGAATTTTTTTATCAAAGTAGAAGAAAGGGAATATGATATTTCTAAAATGTGATAATTATTGTATTAATTACCACAATACTTGCTTAATGGGAATGGGATTCAATTTCTAGTGTGGTGAAATGGATTATAAATATCCTAAAAGAATGGGAAATAATGAAACAAATAATATATGGTGATACATATATAAATAGATTGGTCGTTATTCAAATGAATTTCCCATGTGTCATGGAAAAATCCTGTAGTAGATGCCAATGAAAAAATGTCAAGAAAATGATATTACTAATTATGAGGATGATGTTTTAAAAATGTAGTGGATGAAACATTGATTATAAACTAAATATTAGCTAATTTTACATTTTATTCAGGATTTTCACATTATTTTATATTTTTTATTCTATCTAAGAATATTAAATCATCCCATAACACTATAAGAATATAATTGTCAATCAAAACACATAGCATGAATATTATAAAAACATGGATAAGCTACTAGTTATCAATATTATACATAGAAATACCTCATTTTAAAATTTGGAAATTTTATATATGGATGGAATTCACATAATACATTTTATGGATTTTATTTCAAATTATAATGAAAAAATTTATTTCCTATAAATTCAGATTAATATTCTTAATTGAGATTTGGATACCACGTTTTTTGTAGGAGAATGTCTATTTAACGTCTTATGTCCAGACCACCTTCAGTAAATACCTTTAATTAAATTCTTAAGGAATATAACAATATGAAACCTATTAATGAGAATGGAATCCTCAAAATAGAGTGTTATCCTATTTTATAGAATGAAATTTATGTTTTTGTTGATGAACTACCAATATATCCAACAGAGAGTGTATTGTGTTTTTTATTGATATAATCACTAATGAAATATATGTTACTAAGATTCCATATAGGATAGACAAAGTTTAATTGATTGAACTCAAGGAAAAACTAAAAGAGTTTTGTGATAATGTATTTATAATCCATAATGTTTTCCATGGGAATCCATTGTTCTTTTTGTATTGAAGAATGATTTTTCTAGGAGGTTATACATTAATTAAATGGAAACCAATTATATTACTATAAAGAATAAATACTCTCTAAATTAAATTGATGGATAGTTTTATCAAATTCAAATATGTCAACGTTTTCAATCAATGAACTTTGTTTTGGGTGTCATCAATTTTTATTAAATAAGAATAATATTACAAACACATTATTTGATATGATGTATGGACACTAATAATTTAAAATCAACCCATTTAGATTGACTAATGCACCCAGTATTTTTATGGTTTTAATTAATATATTACTCAAATATTATGTTATTAATTTCATTGTAGTATTTATTTATCATATTGGAATAATATACAATATATTATGAGAATAAATGTCATTTGTTAATTTCTTATGATTCTCTAAGAGAAAATGAGTTCTATGATAAATTTATCAAGTGTGAGTTACATATTCAGATAATTTATTTTCTTGGCTATATTGTCTCAAAGAACAGAATATCTTCTGACCTTTCAATGAATATGGTAGTGATTTAATTTCTAATTCTAATAAATATTACAAACCTATATATATACATGGATTAGTAGGTTACTATCAACTAATTGTTAAAAAATTTAATTACTAGCTAACCAATTAAAAAATTAGACATGTAAAGCAAAAACATTAAAATGGTAAGAAGAATATAAGGAAATTTTTAATGAATTAAATTTTATATTTTTCAATATGGTAATATTTTCATTACCATCATTAAGGGGTTGATTTTTGATATATAAGGATGCATCAGTGAAGGGACTTTAATGTGTCCTAATGTCGAGTGATAGAGTTATTTCAAATTTATTTAGACCGTGAAAGGTAAATTAATTGGAATTTCCAATATATTATTTTTATTTGGACGCTGTAATATTTTAATTGAATATATTCCATTGTTATAATTATAGATAAAAATACACAAGGAATGGTATTTCATAATACACAACCACTATGGGATAGAAAATAAGATGGTCTATGTTTTGTGTATTAAAGATAATAGTGTTTTCACTAAAATGATGACAAATAAAGATCATATATTCTTGTATTTAGTAAACTCGGATATGTGAATCTCCAAATAAGAGAGAACATCACATAAATTCAATTTTTTTGAAAAAAATAATTACTATAGAAAATTAAATTTTGTCAATTTTTATGATAATAATATTAAAATGATATTAAAATTCTTGAAAGATGTAAATTTAGAAGATTTCATCTATGAATATGGTTTTGGGAAATTTGGAAAGATCCTATGAGTTATATTGATTCCAGAATGGAAATTATAATTATTGTATAAATTTTATATTTCAAATTTCAATATACACTATGGTATAAATTTTTTTATTTAGATTAGGATGAACAATTTTAGTGGGATAATATGCATAAGAAATTACTATCTAAATAAAAATATATTTTTATTTTATAATGGTTACATACTATACACAACCTATTAATGGATTCCTAAAACCAGTACATATTCTAGTGTGTAAATGGGATGATATTACTATATAATTTTCCTTGTATTTCTAATGAATCCTTGAAAGAATGATTTAATATGGGTTGTTCTCAATCACCTTACTATGTTTGCACCCTTCCTCTATATAAAAGATTATCAAAATATATAAATCCTCATGAGGATCTATGGTGTACCTCTTCAGTTTATAACTGATTGTGATCCACAAATTTTCTCAAAATTTTGGAATAGTTCTCAGAAGGATCTTGACATTGAACTTCATTTGATCACTACATATCATCCAAAAAATATATGGTCTATCTTAAAAGAATTTTAAAAAATTAGTATATAAATTGAAGTAATAATCTCATAACATTCATGATATGTAGGATAATTATTTACCTTTTTACTATTTTTCATATAGTTATATCTTTTATTGTTGCATTAAAAAGGATCTATATGAATCTTGTATGGAATGAGGTATCATTATAAATCTTGTTGGGTTGATGTTGGTCAAAGGAAAATTTTAGGACCAGATAAGAGGGTGGATTAAATAATTAAATTGTATAATACTCACAATCATATCATGGAAACTAAAATTAAACAAAACATTAATGTTGATAACTAAATTATTTATAATTTCAAGTGGGGGACCATGTTTCATTAATGGTATCTCCATAGAAGGGTGTTATACAGTTCAATAAGATATGGAAAATAAGTACTATGTATATAGAGACTTTAAAAATTATAGTTATAATTGAGGAAATTTATTTCTTCTTTTAAATTCCATATATCCTCTTAATAGTACATTATGAATTCCAAATTTCATTATTTTTGAAGTACATGCCATACCCAAAGCATGATTTCACATATAAGGAAATAGATTCAAAACATCATATAACATACTATGAAGAGAAAATAAAAATTATTTAAACTATAGAATAAGTTTTATTGAATAGGATGACATGATCAATTAATATGAATTGGATAAATATGATGATATAAGAGTCATCTTCAGATCTTGACGAAGTAATGATGAATAAATACCCATAGATCCTTATGATGTTATATCAATGGTCATTTCCAAGATGAATTGTTGATAGATGGGAGAATTTAACACTAAAGATTCAATTATAGTAAATATTAATTTCATTCTAAAGAAAATATATTATAATGAACATTTTAATATTTCATAGTAAAAAAATTATAATTTGAAAGGATGGATATCTTTTTTGAACATTCTATGTCAAAATAAGAATAAAGTTATTTTTTAAAAAATTACCTTAGTAATGATTTTTTATGAATAATTGACCATTTTGTAATTAGAGAGTTTCCATTTATTTATATTAATTTATTTTAATATATATAGTTAATTATACATTTATTATAGTTAAAATTAATTATAAAACAATTTGAAAGTAAAAAACAATTATTTTTTCAAAAAACCATTTTTAACTATATAGTGTATTTCTAAATTATAACAATTTATATTGATGAATAATTTTAATAAATTGAGTATGCCTTTTATATAATGAAATAAATTTACATTCATATAATAGTTCTCACTAGGAAAAAAGTATGAATAAAATCTTTTTACACATGAATATTTCATTTTCCCAAAAAATATTTTCATCACATTTAATAGGTTTATTTTTAAATTAATTTATTCAATATATAAGAATTGAATATGATTTTTTCCATGTATTAAATTAAAATTTCCATAAATTATAAATTTAAGAATTTAATTTTTTTTCATAATTAATAGTAATCAATTTAAAAATTTGTTACTTTGTTAAACATTAAAATGGATTCAAATTGGGTTAAACTAAAACGGGTAAGGGTTAAAATGACAAAATAAAGTTTCTATATTATATTGGATTATTATATTTATACCATATCTTAGTGTTAATTAAAAATTTGACATATTGAATCCAATTTAATTGATTAAACAAATAATATAAAATATATTTCATGTATTTACATGATTTCCTCCATCTCCACTTATAAAATGGAACCACCTATCGACTCTTATTCAGAAAATATTAGCCACATAACATGGAAAATATGCAAAACAATACATTCTTACAATAATTATCCATATATACTCTCTTCTTATATTCACCTAAAAAATCCAAATAAGTTATAATGTATAAGCCAAATGGGGATTCTCAATGAATAAGTAATCATCCTAACATGATATTTTGATGTTTATTTCATTCATTTTATCCTTAAAATATATTTTATCCATCCAAAAGGATCTAATTTTGTTTCATAAATATAATTTTTTTATTATTATAGAAAAACAGTTATCCACCTCATTTTTATTAAATGGGAAATGAATACATCACACATGCATAGGTGCGAACTACTACATCCACAATGTGATGTATTTCCATTTTCATCACTGAAATTAATGGTCTATTATTAAGATAGATAATTTTTTTTATATATTATATTAATTTTTTTTATTTTTTTATAATTACAATAAATATTATCAATTTATCAATTCTAACCAATATAAAATTAAAATGTCACACCTGCGTACGTACGAACTATTATCTTCATATGGTGATGTGGTTTATTTTCCATAACATCTCATTATGAAAGAATATAGTGAAAGATTTAATTATTATATATTATAATAATGATAGAAAAATTATTTTATAAAGGTAATATATTATTTGATCATTATTTTATTTTCTTCATTATAAAAAGAAAATAGTGTTCATATGTTCTTACTGACTACCATCTCCATGAATGATTTATTTAATTTTTATAATTCCTCATTTTATGGATGATTGTAAAGTTATATATAACAAAAAAATATTACATTTATATCATAATTAGTGTTATTGAAATTATGAAACCATGACTAATATTTATGAACCAAGATAGAAAAACTAAAACATACCAAAAAAATGGAATAGATAACACCTAAAATGATGATGTAAATGAAGAATAATTATTTAATGTGTGATGATATTCCATAGTTAATCATATATGATATTATAAAAATTAATATGGTTCTTTTAGGAGTGAGTAAAAATTATAAAATAATTCTAAAAACTACCAAAAAACTACGACTATGTGAAGGAAACATTTATAAGATTTATGCAACAATATCATTTTATATTAGGATTGTTTATGACCATATTTCATTTGGGATATTTATATTAACTTAATATTTTAAACCCCAGGTTATTTATTGCCAAATTTTTATTCATTGTTTTTAAATTCTCCATTTCATCTCCTATTTTGTCAATTATTTTTATTTATTATATATGTAAGGGATACTAAATTTATTTATAGTTTTTGATAGAGAGTCATTTTCATCAATATTTATGATATTCGTATTGTTTCAACCATAATTTTTTCAAACTAAAATGATTTTTAGTCATTTTTAAAAAATGTTTAATTTTTTCACAAAGTTTTAATGAGGAATATTTTAAATATTTTCCAAAATGGGTATAATTGGAGTTCATTTCAAATGTTTGACAAGTATGTGTTTTGAGATATATGGCATGAGTGGTTTTTAACACCACTATAAGTGTTATTATTTATTTTATATCTTATATTAGATTATATGATTATTAAAGGGAAATAAATATATATGATTTTTTTAAGTGAAAAGATTCTCATTTTCGTAAGGTAATAAAATTAATTTTGAATGTAATTTAAATATTAATTCTTATATAATGTTACAAGGAATTTTTTTTTAAATTTTTTCTTCTAATTAATTTTCTATTTATGAAATGGTTGGGTTTCTTATAAATATATCATTTGAAATAAATTATTTACCATATTTTATCCTTTTTCAAATTTCTATTTCTGTTCTCATTAACATTCACATGATCACATTCTATTTGTCACACCATTGTTTAATTAAAAATTATTTATCCTATCTATCCATATTTTAATTGTCATGGATCAATATGATATCGTTTCAACCAAAATTTTATTGTATTAATTGTATAATATTTCTATATATGATATTATTTGATGTGTTATTTTTAGTAAATTTATTTAATTTTTTGGGGAAATATTTCATATTCATTATTCAACATGAATAAATTTTTTAGAAGGATTTTTGTGAATAAATTCTATTGATAATTCAATATATGATGAATGAATTGGGCATGAAAGTAATAATTAATCCAAATTATATTGAATAAAAAAATTGATTTAAAAGTACATCCAAGGATAATATCTACATAAAAATCACATGAATGATAAAAAGTAAATTATAAATAAAATAATTTCATATTCTAGTACATTCAGGATCTTACCATCAACACATTATCTTGGATATCAGAATTTTTACAATCAATTCCCCACCTAAAATATTCTTAATAAATGGGTTCTTGTAATTCACACTCATGTATTGGTGTTTATAATGATGTTGAAATGGAATGGGAATCTTATACCATGATACTCTTGATTTCAATAATAGATTCTCATCTATTTAACGTCATGGTTCAAATGATTCTATAAAATGTTTTAATTTTTTTCTCTGAAGTACTATGATTACACCATGGATAACATTCTTCCCTATATTTTATACATTCCATCAAGTGTTGAGGAATATAATTTCTTTTAGAGGGATTTTAGCTCATATATTTCCCAAGTATTATTTATAAGGATAATTCCTAAATAATAATGACAAATATTTAAAAAATATTTCTGAATTAAAATATTTTTAGGTATTGAAAACATTCTATGGTTACCACTTAGTTATCACTTAATTAAATGTTGAGATATCACCTTACCTTTTATAAATCCATTCAAACATTATACATATAATGAATATCATTCAGAATGTATATATATATATATATTTAACCACATTATGCTGTATGTGAATGGTGTTTTATGCCCCCATTGGATCTAAAATACTCAATGTGGATAGATTTTAAAATTTTTGATGTACCATGAAAATCATGACATTAATTATCTTATTATTAATTTATATAATGATTTAAATAGTAATACCCCATCTCTAAGTGAAACAAATCATCATATTATTTTTTAGTTAGGACACTTCGTGGTCTTACCCTTGATAATAATAGAATTCTCAAATGTATCTATAAAAATTACATCTTATTTATCTAATAATATTTGGGACATATTACAAAATAAATTTATGTCCATTTTTAACATCTTAAAAACTTATTATGATCTATCATTTATCTTCTCTGGTAAATGGAATGGAATCTAATAGATTATTCTAAATTGGGGAATACATATCAATTTTTCAGTTTTTATCATGTATACTCACAATGCCTCATCTTGATTCATACTATAATCATCCCATATTTCACTCATTGACACTTAAAGATATTATAGGATAATCCTATTAGATAAATCCAATTTCCAATAATTTATGGATGATACAATATATTTGTGTTTTAATAAATTTATTTAATTTTAATGTAATCACATTAGTAAGATATTACATAAAATGGTTCCTTAATCCCTCAGGATTAACTAGGTGATTTGAAAATGTTAAAAATGTTATATTTCAAAAAATAATGATCACCATGTTTGATATTTTTTTCTTATTATCCTAAAATTCCACCCATTTTTAAATGTAATCTACAAACCAACCAATATATGACTGTTTCTGAAATAATTATTTAATGGGGAAATAATGTCATTTTTCCACAAAAAAACATTACTTATGAAATATGGTGTTTAATAATTTAATTAATCTTTCTAATATTTATTATATTTTGGAATTGACCACATCCTCTCATTAATTCCCTGACACATTTTTTAGACTCATACAATATTATCCACATTGTTATATCATAAAAATTATTCCATCATGGCCATGGTTTTCCCAAGATGGAGATTGGTGACTAGAAGTTTATCAATATTTCCACCTCAGTTTCTGGAACACATAAACATATTTGACAAACATAAAATTTCATTAAAAAATGACCATGAACATGTGGAAAATTTATAGATTAGTTTTGAATTTCATCATATCCAAGAACTAATTATCAATATATATTCCCTCTTTTTATTCAACATTAATTTTAAACAACATTAAAAAATTATTATCCCCTACATTCTCAAAACCAATATTTTCAATGATTATGATGAAAAAACTCTTATTGAAATAAGATCCAAAGGATCATCCCTAAAATATCACCATTTTTTTAAATATACCTCAGTGTAGCATGATAGATTTTGAAAACATACATGGATTGTGTTGAGAATGTTTGGTATTCAACAACACTCTATTTCATTAATAAGGAGATTGTTGATAACAACACTCTCTCTCTTTGTGATGATTTCGATTTTCTAAAGTACCCTTAGTTTTTATTATAATTATTTTATATAAAGTATATTTCAGGTAATTAATATTATTTATTTCTCTATATTGAAATAATATTTAAGAGTTTTAATCTATGTGGAATATTTGACAAAGTGTTTGGAAATCACTTTAGTGTGTTCTAGAAGCACTGTTCATATTTTACATATTTGGAAATAACTTTAGAGTGTTTTAGAAACACTGTTCATACACTACGTTTAGGATCATAGCATAAGGATGAAAACTCTTTCTTACAGGTTATCAGAAAAGTATGTTTAAGCAACCATACGTTCTCAGAAAAGTATGAAAGAAGAATCATACGTTTAGAAGGAACCTTACATTTGTATTATCAGAAAAGTTTAGAATAAGTATCTTACATTTGTTTCTCAAAAGTATGGTTCATCAAACATACTTTTTTAAACAATAGTATGTTTGATTGAAAAGTATGGATCATGAACGTTACATTCTGAAGTAGAGAAAAGTATAGATCATATACCGTACGTTTGAGAGTTGAAGAGAAAATCACGGATGATCAACCTTACGTTTGAGATCAACCTTACGTTTGAAGAATGGATCATCAAATATTACATTCCTAATCAAAATTATGTTGTGAACCTTACGTTCAGAGAATGTAATCTATGAAGTTCAACCCTACGTTTGGCATCATAGACTTAAATTACGACTTTATTAATGCAACGATATTTATACAGATTATTAGGCTGATTTTATGCCAGATTGAAAGCCCAAATTTAAAGTGTGTCTTTGACTGATTCAAAGCTATTTATTTATGATTCAAAGGATCGATTTAAGAATATCTTTTCATGTCAAATTTTTAGAGGAGTTACGACTGCTCTATTATTCAAACTTTTGAATATCGCTATTATAAAGGCGAATATTGTGGATCTAAATTTAAAAGGAGAAGGCTCATATTTATTCTATATATACCTATATTATTTTTTATTATAGAGAGAGAGGTGAATCATAAAAAAGAAGAAAAAATATATATCACGATCTTGAGTTTTTCACTGCTACAATTTACAGGGAAAATCGAGACTTACAGATCTGCTGTTACGAAGAGCGACAAAGATCCATTTTCTGATGAAGAAGAAACACGATTGAAGATTCAAAGATTATATATCAAATATCTTTTTTTTGAATCGACTGTTATTAATGTTTCAAATTATATTTCAAAATATAATGCAACTGTATCGACTCAGAACTACTCTTACTAGAAGAACATCATTTCTAAAAATCGACGTTCCATCGACATTCAATTGTGTGTTATTGGAATTGTGAAGAACAAATGGAAAGTATTTCAAAGAACAAATACTCTTTTACTTTGAGTGACCAGATTATCATACTAAGATGTGTGTTAGGATCTATGTATGAACTTGAAGGCTCTGTGTAGCCTTAATGTTGTAAATATGTCAACTGCCTGCACTTTATTGTGGAACAATCTGTTAATAAGAGGACCAGATAGTGAAAATCACCAAGCTCATGGAGTAGAGTGTTGGTGGAGTGGACTAAGGGCCTTCTATTCCCTGAACCACTATACATCATGCATCTTTTTCTATTTATTTTCCACTGCATAATCATTCTGATAATGTTTAAAGGATAGATCATGAACTCATGAAGATATCGTAATACACACAATTCACCCCATCTTGTGTATATTTGGTATAACCTAATCCAACAATTGGTATCATATGTGGTTATTTTGGTAAAGCTATAAAAAGTTGATTTTTTTGGATTATATAGAACACAATGGCTGATACACGAGAGGGTATGTCAATGGTTAGAGCTCCCTACTTCAACGGTGAAAATTATGGATGCTAGAAACCAAGGATGATCATTTATTTAAAGAACCTTGTATACCGAGTCTTCTCGATAATTCTAACTCCCTATGTGATTCCAGAGAAACCTGAAACATGGAGTGTTGATAAAGAAGCAGAGAACGATATAAAATCGAAAGCTATCAATGCTATCATCTATAGTCTGGACCAGATAAATTCAATAGAGTATCTCAGTTCCCAACATCTTATAAAATGTTGCAGACGATTACAGTTTCCTATAGAGGAACTGACAATGTCAGATAGATGAGGCATGCCATTGAAAAATTGAAATTTGAAACATTCATGATGTTTGAAGGAGAAATTATCACTTAGAGGAATGGAGGGCTTACAAAAATTGTTAATAACATCACTATCTTGGGAGATCCTATCAAACAAGAAGATCTGACCCTAAAAGATCTAAGAGTACTACCGCCTAAGTTGAATGGAATTTCGACTACTATTAGGAAATCCTCAACAGTCAAAGATCTTACAATTAAAGAGTTAATTGGAACTCTTATGATTTATAAAGCTGAGATGTAAGATGAAGAAAATTAGCATAAAGTTTTAATCAAAAAGGAAAATACTGCTTTGAAGGTAACATCTCAAAAGAAAAGCAGAAAAATGAAGAATGAAATAAATGTGAAACCAGAGAAGACTGATTCATCTGATTCAGATGTGGAACTGGCTCACCTGGCTAGAAAGTTTAGTAAATTCTACAAAAAGATGAAAGGATTCATAATATAATTTAAAGGGACGAAAAATAACTAAAAGAAGCCAGATGCTATGAATGCAAAAAGATGGGTCACATAAGACCTGACAATTCTCAATTGAAAGGTGAAAAGAAGAATAATTTTTTAAAAAATAATTATTATGAGAAGAAATACAAAAGATACATGAAATATAATTAGAGTATTTATGAATAATCTAGCATCTCATCGATGTCTTACTCGGAGAAAGAAGAATCAAATCTGAAAGAAAACATGTTCTTTATTGTAGAAGATTATGAGGTAAAATATTACTACTCATCTGATTCTAATTCTAGTTCTAGTTATTCAAATAATAAACCTATAGCCTACTGAAATATGATGGAATATAAATATGATTACTTATTTAAATAACATAAATCACTGAAAAATATTCATACTGCTGTGTTAGGAGAAAGAGACACTCTGCTAAAACAACATCAATAGTTAATTGAAAAAAATAACTCATCAAACACAAACTGTACATATAATGAAACTAAAATAAAAACAATGCAAAAAGATGTATAAATATACAAAAGTGCAAATATTATTTTTTCCAAAGGACAAAATACACTAAATAAAACACATAGAAAGAATATGATTAAAAAGGAAAGATATGGAATAAGCAGTAAAGGTGAGAAACCTAAACTGTATAAGAACTATTTTGTCCCATGTACAAAAGGTAAAATTTGAAACTAATATGGAAAAAAGGTCACATATGGTACAAGCTTCTGCTTGGCATCCAAAAAGACTCGGGCTCAAATCCGGGTAGGGACGAATTTCTGGGTTACTGTAGCAGGGCACTGTAGTATACACTGTAGTAGCGGTGGAACTGTAGCTATGGCAGCACTGTAGCGGTGGAGGAACTGTTGCAGGATACTGTAGCGGCGGCGGGTACTGTAGCAGGTACTGTAGCTGTGTAGGGTACTGTAGCAGTACTGTTCACAGAGGGTCCTTTGGGCCAAAAAAGGGCTTTTAAGACTTGTATTCAGGCCACTTGGCCTTAGGCCTTTGGGCTATGTATTAGGTCTCCCTCTACCCTCTAAGAGGTATTTGCTTTAATAATAAATTGAGGCTTTGGCCCCAACCTTTAAAAAAAAGTGGAATTAAGAAATCCATTGTTGCAATAAGTTTATATGATTCTATTTATTATAGAAAAACAATGTATGTCTGGATTCCTAGGTCTTTTCTGGGTAACACTACTGGACCCAACAAAATATGGGTACCAAAACAAACCTTGGTTTAAATGCCTTTGTAGGAAGCAGGTCACAAAAGACAAAATGAAATATGATATATGGACAATGGATTCTCTAGGAATATGAGTGGAAACTCATCAAATTTTAGAACTCTAACTCCAAAGGATGGTGGTCTAGTCACATTTAGTGACAATTCCAAAGGTAAAATTAGTGGCATTGGAACTGTTGGTGATCTAGAAGCTATCTCAATCAATAAAGTAATCTATGTACAAGGATTGAAACACAACCTGATAAGTATCCCTCAACTTTGTGATGATGGTTATTTTGTTGATTTTTCTAAAAATTTTTGTTATGTTTTTAAAGATAAATTTCTTAAATTTAGAGAACATAGAACTAATAATTTTTACACCCTGGATATAAATTCCTTGTGTAAAAAAAAGTAAAATGATTAAATTCTAGAATAAATGAATCATGGATCTGGAATAGAAGACTTGGACATTGAAATATATATTCATTACATAAGTTATATAAGAAACAATTAGTTTTTAATTTTCCTAGTCTCAAATTTAAAAGTGATAGATTCTGTGGTTCATGCCAACTTGGAAAGCAGCACACATCATCTTTCAACTCTGTTAACAAAATTGATAAATCTAAACCTCTAAAACTTATCCATATTGATTTTTTGGACCTTCATGAATAGAAAGTTTGGCTGGTAAATTTTATGTATATCTATTATTTTATGACTATTCTAGACTAACTTAAATTTATTTTATAAAATATAAAAATGAATCTTTTACTATATTTGAATGTTTTTTCAAATCTTTTCAAAATTAAAAAGATTCTAAAATAACTTCATTAAGAAGTTATCGTGGTATAGAATTTGAGAATATGGAATTTGTTTCCTTTTTCTCAAATATTGGTATTAAACACACCTTCTCTACACCGAGAACGCCTCAAAAAATCGAATTTTTGAATGAAGAAAAAGGACAATTCAAGAAATGGATTGGACCATGCTAAATGAATAAAGTATTCCTACCTATTTCTAGGAAGAAGCTATAAGCACAACCTGTTATATAATTAATTTAGTTTTAATCAAACTAATTTTAAAAAAGAAACCCTATGAATTCTTGAATAAAAAAAACCTAAGGTAAATTATTTTAATGTTTTTGGATGCAAGGTTTACTACTTAAAAACCAAATATAATCTTGGTAAGTTTGATAAAAAATCTGTTGATGGAATTTTCTTAGGATATTCTGCTATTTCCAAAGTTTATAGTGTTTTTAATAAAAATTCAAGGATTGTTGAAGAATAAATTTATGTAAAATTTGATGAATCTGATCATTTTGAGAAAAGGAAATACCAAATTGATGAATCTGACTCTAATGATAACATGAGACTTGAGAATGTAAAATATGACTTTGATAAAGATTAAAATGGAATTCAGTCCAGTTCAGAAGGACATGACATTGAAGAACCTAACAGTGTACTACCTATACAGTCTATAACCCTAAATAATCACCCTTTATAAACTATTATAGGAGACCTAGAAACTGGAATAAAAATCAGAATAAGTGTAGGAAATTATGTTGAATTCTATGCCTTTCTATCCCAATTAAAACCTAAGACATTATAATTAGCCTTAGTTGATGAAACTTGGATGATATAAATGCAAGAATAAGTAAACCAATTCAAGAGAATTGAAGTTTGGAATTTAGTTCAAAGACCTCAGAATTATCTAGTTATAGGAACCAAATGTGTCTTTAGAAATAAAAAACATGATCATGGAATAATACCAAGAAATAAAGCAAGACTAGTAGCTAATGGTTATAAGAAGGAAGAAGGTATAGATTATGATTAGACCTTTACACCTGTAGCTAGATTAGAAGCTATTATGATCCTTTTATCCTATGCATCTCATATGAACATTATATTATTTTAGATGGATGTTAAGTCTACATTTTTAAATGGTCAATTATTGGATGATGTTTATGTTGATAAACCTCTTAGTTTTGAATATTCACAAAAACGAGATTTTGTTTTTAAACATACTAATGATCTTTATGGCCTTCAACAAGCACCTAGAGCTTGTAATGAAAGATTAAATTATTTTCTTTTAAAATATAATTTTACTAATGGGATGGAAGATCCAACATTTTTTAAGAAAACTATCAACTCTAATATTTTATTGGTTCAAATTTATATTGATGATGTAATTTTTGGTTTAATAAACACAAAACATTGTCATGAGTTTTCAAATTTAATGAAAAAATAATTTGAAATTAGTATGATGGGAGAATTAAATTTATTTTTTGGACTTCAAATTTATCAAAAAGATTTTGGAAATGTTTTAAATCAATGAAAATACATTACTGATTTACTAAAGAAATTTGGACTTGAAAACATCAAGACATATTCAACCCCTATGTGTACTAATACAAAACATGAATTTGATGAAACTGGAAAATCACTTGACAACAAGTTTTATAGAGGTATGATTGGTAGTTTATAATAACTTACTTATAGCAGACCAGATATAATGTATTCAGTATGTCTTTGTGCTAGATTTCAATATGATCCTAAATAATTTCACTTAAGTGCTATCAAAAGAATTTTTAGATATTTAAAAGTAATTATTTTTCAATCTCTTCTCTATCCAAAAACTTCTAAATTTAATTTAATTTCATATAAAGATGATGACTTTGGAAGCTATAGATTAGATAAAAAAGAACCTTAGGGACTTGTAACTTTTTAGGAAAATCTTTAGTGTCATGGTCTAGTAAGAAAAAACACCCAGTTGGCCTATCAATAGCCGAGGAAGAATATGCATCTATAGGTAGTTGCTGCGCACAAGTTTTGTGGATGAAAAACACTTTAATGGAATTTGGACTAAATTTTAATAATACAAATATTTTATGTGATAATATTAGTGCTATAAATATTTCATAAACCCTATTAATCTTTATAGAAATAAGTATATTGATATCATACATCACCTTCTAAGAGATCATGTTCTTTAAAAGGATATATTCATAGGATTTCTAAGTAATGAAATTCAGTTAGCTGATATTTTTACTTAACCACTTCCCACTCCTACATTTTATTTTATTAAGGGGAAGCTAGATTTATTTATTTTTAAATGATTTTTTAATTACTTATTTTAATTCTTATTTTATTTATTACTTGTTTTTAGAATAATTTAAAAAATTTGTTAGTTATGCTTTAAACCATTTTTGTGTATGTTTTTACTTTTAAATAATGTAATAATTACTATGTGTGTAATGAAATGGGAATCAGGGATGCCAGAAACCGTTTCCAATTTCAAAATCATTCATTTTCTCAAAACCCTTTGAAACCCCGAAAACCTCTACCACTCTTCTCTACCCAAACCTAATCCTTAGAAACTCTAGATTTTCAAACCTTTAGAAATATGTGATAGTAATGGCCAAAACCAAATGGATTGATGAGCCAAAAACCAGCAACACCATGTGGCAGTGCTCGACATGACAAAATATTTTTCAAGAAAAGTGATCGATATTGAATGGTTGTACCAGACGGATCTGATGCTGAAGAAAGCCCTAGAATTTCAGAAACTCGAGAAAACCTTCAATGGAGACTAAACATAGTATCTATATGAGTTATAATTTTGTAACTTTTTTTAAATCGGTTCATTTCAGTATGGGAGAAGATAAAGATTCAATAATAGCTATGATTGAGGACATATATTTTTTGATTTTGTCTGTGGAGATAGCCAACATTCTTAACTACCCTAATAAGGGTGTTTATCATTTTTATTTAGTGAATATTCGTGATAAAGTCCATAAGTCTGAGGACATTATATATTTTCTTTTTGGCTCTGCAAATATAAGGAATATGTTAATGAAAGATCTAGAGCCTGACCAGAATATTTTTGTTAAATTTGTGCAAAGAGGTATTGCACCCAGAATGTCAGAGACGGAGAAAATATTGTACCCACATATATAAATTATGTTTCTGTTTATGATTGATATTAAGTTGAATTGTATAAGATTTATGGTCCAATATCCCAACTAATGCTGCCAAACAGAATAGAGGATGTACGTTTATCCCTTTGGAAGGTTCATTTCAAATATTTTATTTAAGAAATATATTATAAGGTTTGCGGATGCTCGAGTGATTTTTCACCGTAGCAAAAATTTCAATGCTAGAAGACTGAGAAAGATTAGTTTCTTTTGAAGCACAATAAAAGGAAAACTCATGCCTGTTGGTGCATAAGAAGAACAAGAGAGTGCTCAGGAGATAACTGAAAAATTAATGGAAGGAGTAGGTAAATCTATAACTAGTTGAGTATCAATAAGGATATAGTTTGAAGAAGTTGATACACCTACGGATGAGGAAAGTCAAGAAGGACTTCATAGGAGAGGGAAAAGAGAAACTCAAGCTAATGTGGAACCTTCTCATGAAAATATTGAAACTACTGAACCTATTTTAAGCTACAAATTTATTAAAGAATCTACAGTACATAAAATTTCACAACCAATAGTTTCTCAGATTGAGGTGACTCTTCAAGTGGAAAAAGAAATTGTGCATCCAACTGTTGAAAATCCTAGAGAAGTTGAAGTGGCTAGATCTGAAACTGTACAACCTTCTGAAATTGTCCAAGAAGAATTAGATCAAGAGGAAACTATATTAGAGGAACCTGTCTTGGAGGAAATCAATGAATAAGATGCTCAGGACGATCAAGAACCTAACCCAGTAGAGAACCCTTCTGAAATTCATACTGAAATTATTGGTGAGGATTTTTCTGTGGATGTGTCAGGAAAGTAATCAAAGGGAAAATCAGTAGAGAAGCAATTATAGAGGAATGATGAAGTAAAGTTAGATGCTGAATCCCTACCTCTAGCTCTGATAAATCTAGTGGAAGCTCAGAATTAGAATCAAGCACAAGGAGCCTCTGATTCTGATAATAATAACATGGAAGAGTTAATCTGAAAATTTAATAAAGTTCTATCCTAAAATGCTTCTTTAAGAAGAGAATTAGAAAAGGATCATCTGAAATTTCAAAGACCTAAAGCCAGTTATGTTTCTAAGAAATAAGTCAAATTTTTCAAGAAGGAAATGTTGGTTGAAGTTGCAAATTTCAAATCTAAAATGGTGATGAAGTCATATTTACTAGAGTTTAAATCTTTCATGGAGAAACAATTCACAGCTGTCAGAAATATTGAATCCAATACATCAGGTACTTCACCTGATCTGATCAGATGATATCAGGCCATTACAGAAGCTATGAGCAATATGAATGAAAGATTGCAGGA
This sequence comes from Viscum album, assembly GCA_963277665.1. Classification (NCBI taxonomy): domain Eukaryota; kingdom Viridiplantae; phylum Streptophyta; class Magnoliopsida; order Santalales; family Viscaceae; genus Viscum; species Viscum album. Next base: position 2,003,242,709 of record OY728140.1, on the reverse strand, counting down.
ATTAAAGTGTAATAATGCTCCATTATCCGTTTTACTGTATAATCAAAAACATCTTGTTGACCAGCTTACCTCATATGAACCTAGGATCAGAGTTCTGTTGAACAGATTCACAGAGAAACTCAATCATTTTATAGATAATGAAGAGAGGTTACCTGAGTTTTTCAGAGTCAATTTGATTGAAGACATCCATCTGACTTAGGAAAGAAGACGTATCATAATCTAGTTTGGTGATAGATTGATGAAAAGGTTGAGAATACAGATATTAGATCTCAATAAAGTTATTCAGAGGAACCAAAACCTGTTTTATAAACCTTTTTATCCCAACCTTGATTCTCATTATCATTACTATACTTGTAATTATATTTTCAATGACATATATTTGAATCACATGTTTATGTGTCATTAATTTGTTTTATTATACTATCTATATTATATTGCTTTAATCCAGATTTATATATTGATAACTAGTTTATCATGAAATTTACATAGGTTTAGAGCATCATTAAAATGTGTTATATCCCTTCATCTATCATTATTTTTTAAATCACAAAAAGCGATAGATATATGGATAAAAAACAGATTTTTTTGGGAGAAATTTGGAAAACAAAATGTTTTTTATAAACCTTTTACTCAGTGGAAGAAAAGAAAAATTTTCATTTTGAGGGGAGAAATTTAATTTAAGGATTGTTTTTGGATAAACATAATTTTATTTATTTATAAAGGAGGTGATATTATTTTAGTTTATAAAGGGGGATAAAATGTAAAAATTAGAAATTAATTTTGTTAAAATAAAATATTGTTTTTATCTTTGAAAAATTCTAAATTATATGCAATTTTTTTTAAGATAATTTTATTGGTTATTTCATGGGTTTTGTGATCATCAAAAAGAGGGATATTGTTGAGAAAGTGTGGTCTTAATAAACACTCTATTTAATTAAGGAGGATATTGTTGAGAACAACACTCTATCTCTTTGTGGTGATTTTGATGTTCACAAATACCCTTTATTTGTTATTGTAATGATTTTACTTTGAGTATATTTTAGGAAATTAATATTATTTATTTATATATTTTGAAATAATATTTAAGCATTTTAATCCACATAGAATATTTGACAAAGTTTTTGGTAATCACTTTAGCGTGTTCTGGATACACTGTTCATAATTTACGTATTCGTAAATCACTTTTGCGTGTTCTGGAAACAATGTTAATACTTTACATATTCAGAAAACACTTTAGTATGTTCTAGAAACATTGTTCATACCCTATGTTGAGGAGCATAGCGTAAGGATAAAAACTATCATTTATGGGTTATTAGAAAAGTATGGTTATGAAACCATACGTTATCAGAAAAGTATGAAAAAAGAATACTACATTTGGAAGGAACCTTACGTTTGGATTATCATAAAAGTATGGAAGAAATATCTTACGTTTGTTTCTAAAAATAATGGTTTATCAAACTTACTTACAACTATACATTTGATTGAAATGTATGGACCATGAATGTTATGTTCTGAAGAAGAGAAAAGTATGGATCATATACCATACGTTTGAGAGTTGAGGAGAAATGTATGGATGATCAACCTTATGTTTGATATAAACCTTACATTTGAAGAATGGATCATCAAATCTTTCTTTTCTAATCAAACTTACTTTGTGAACCTTACATTCATAGAATGTATGCTATGCAATTCAACCCTATGTTTGGCATCAGAGATATAAATTACGACTTTATTAAAGCAACAATATATAGGCATATTATTAGGCTAATTTCAAGGAAGATTAAAAGCCCGATTCTAAAGCATGTATTTGACTAATTCAAAGCCGTTTATTTATGATTAAAAGGATCAATTTAAGAGGAGATTTTCATGCTGAATTTTTAGGGGAGTTACAAATGCTATGTTATTAAAACTTTTGAATATCGCGATTCTAAAGGAAACTTTTGTGGATCTAAATTAAAAAAAAGAACACTCATATGTATTCTATATATACCTTTATTATTTTTTATTATAGAGAGATAGGCGAATCATAAAAAAGAAGAATATATATGTATCATGATCTTGAGTTTTTCACTGCTACAATATACAGAGACAATTGATAACTTCATATCTGCTGTTACGAAGAGCGACAAAGCTCTATCTACTAAATAAGAAGAAACATGATTGAAGATTCAATGATTCTACATAAAATATATTTTGTGAATTTTCTGTTATTAATGTTGCGAATTATATTTCAAGATCTACTAAAATCGAGTTGACTTAGAAATACTCTTACCTGAAGAACATCCTTTCTAAGAAACCACAATCCATTGACTGTCAATTTCATGTTGTTGCAATTATGAAGAACAACTAGAAAGTATTTCAAAGAAAAAAAATACTCTTTTACTTTGATTGACCAGATTCTCATACTATATTGTGTATTAGGATATGTTTATGAACAAAAAGGCTCTGTGTATCCTTAAATTTGTAAAGGTGTCATCTGCCTACACTCTATTGTGAAACGGTCTGTTGATAAGAGGACCAGATAGTAAAAATCATATTTCTCGTGGATTATAGTGTTGGTGGAGTGGACTAGGGACCTTCTATTCCCCGAAAAACTATACATCTTGCATCCTTTGCTGTTTATTTTCCACTGATTAATCATTCTGATAAAGTTAAAAAGACTGATCACGATCTCGCGATGAAATTGTAATATACACAATTCACCCCACTCTTGTGTATATTGGGTATAACCCGATCCAATAGATTATATTAAATTGGATTTAAATAAGTCTACATATAATTTCTCTATATGAATCCCCTTTTATATAGTAGTATAATTTTTTGGGCATCATTGAGTGTTCAAAAAGAATTATAGGTGGGTAAAAACATGTTATTATCCTATTTTCCTAGAGAATATCATAAATTTAAACTTATTACATCACTTTATTTTATCAAAAATTATTTTTATTATTTAGAGAAATAATAATTAGGGTGGATACTAAATTCCTCTTAAATGAAATAATAATTTCCTTAGAGTATTCTTAAATATTAAATTGAAAATCCATGTATAAGAGAAGAGTGATTTTTTGAGATATCATAGATAATTTGTTGAAAATGTATTAATATAATCCCACATTTCTAAGTATTATTTGGACCCCATTACTATGGTTAAATTGTGGAATTCATTTTTTATGATTATCTTCTTGGGATTAGATTCAATTCCATTATTAGATATTATATCAATTAGAAAATTGGTTTCTTGAACCATGTAGTAATTTTTTTCTCAATTGATCAATATGAATTTTTCTTCACATAACTTGAGATCCAATTAAATCTTACACAATCATTCTCTAAAATAACTCCAATATATTTCTAAATAATCTATGCAAATTTTCAAAAGTACATCGACTATATCTTGAAAAATATGTATACTAAAAAAATTGAAATTCCATCAATAAATTATACATTCCAAATGACATGTGATGATATGGTAATGTTCCATATGTGTAAAACCAATGATTCTATAAAATATTTTCTCATAAAATATGTTCAGTTGGTTCTTTATCTTCAAATTAAGGAAAAAACATACAAATATAAATAACATTTTAAAACTAAAAAAATGGGACACATTAACAGATAGTTAAATAGGATGAAAAAATAAATGATTATTTGTAATAAAAGGGTCAAATTCACTTAATAAAATTTCAATGTTTCTGTTTTGAATTATTATGTGAAATTTTTGTATCTTTTTAAAATTTAAGAGTTTTTAACAATAATATAAATAATTTTTATTTATGAAATTAATGTATTAAATAATAAAATCTATTTAATAAACACATGGAATGGTTATTTAATGATATGAAATACTATTTTAATAATTATTCAAAAAATAGATATTATTTTTTATACAATTTTTTTTTCATATTATGAATTTTTTATCCTAATAAATAATTTTCATTATTTTGAATGTAAACAAACAAAATGGTATTTTTTATACATGTATAAAAATTAATGATGATTTTTAAGATATTGCATTTTTTAAGGTATGTACCTCTTTTTGTTTTTTCAAAAACCATTCACCTAGTTGTTTATGGATTAAACTGTGGATGTCAAGATATAGAATGAATGGGATTGTTTTTTGAGAAATTATGAAGTGGTGGATGGAGAAGTGTATTTTTATCCATTGAGCTAATAGTTGTGCCATAAGAGGTTGTATCATAGGACATCAAGTAATAATGTTTTGTGAAACTTCCTTTTAAGGAATAGATACAACATGGTGGCATATTGAGATATAGAATTTCACTTGTAAATTTAGATCTATAACATGTAAAATATTTTTGTGGAACATGGTCATCAGTGGTGGGATTTGGTGAATTCTTTAAAATATGGCACCCATATGATGTGGTGTTAGGATATGATGTAGCCTATTTATTAGGTTTCTAGGTTTTACATCATGGTGTAATAGTTTTTTTATTGTCTTCCCCATTAGTTTATAAGATCTATGGAATGTTCCTAGCTATCATATTTAGATGTAGTTTCACCGGGCAGCTGGCCGTGTGGACCCTTGCACTACACTAATGTCATACAATGATCCATAGTTATATAAAATGTTCATGAAGGCATTGTTATGTCATTTTGGTTTAATTTATTTATATAAATACCATAACCACTCAGATCCATTTCCCATATTGTCTCTTAAACTCTAAAACCATGTTTCCTTGATATTATTTTTAATGCCACTGAAACACCATTTAATTATATTCAATCCCTAAATTTTAGGTATCAATTAGTATTGATCTAAGACTCCTATTCGTATCCTCCAAGAGCCCTATTTGAAATAGAAGAAATTTTATCATAAAAATGTGTTTTTGGAATATATTTTTGATGGTAATAGGAACTAGACATCATCTTTGATGTTGATGATCGTTTGTGCTTTCCATCTTTCTAAAGTGGATGGTATTAAAAAAAACTCTAAAAGTCTATTTTATATCCTTATAGGATGATCAGTAATTTTGATCATATGGGAACACCATGCTCAAAAAATTTCAAATTTAATAAATCAGGGTTTTTTATAATTACATTTCATATACTACACATGGATTTAATTAGTTCTATTCTACACAAAACAATCATATAGCCACCTAAGATGTGATCCTACCATTTGAGTAATAGTTGATTGGAATAAATGGAAATACTTAATTTGGAATAATTGGTGAATTTTTGAGAGTTATTGATATTAGATTACATGGATAGATAAATATGTTAATTAAATTGTAATATGTAGGGCTTGTAAACCTAATTTGTTGTGGCAATATTGACAGGTTAATAACTTTTTCGACAAATTGATAAATGGAATATAATTATGAAAATCATTATGAAAATTGAAAACATGACTATCTTAAATTTAAATAGATTTAAAAATGATTATTTTATGTATTGATAATTGTGTATTAGGATTAAATATCTAGTGTTTTAAATTCCAATTCATGTAAAGTGATTACATATATTTTTTCTAGTATGTCACTATTATTATTGATTCATTTTTGTTAGATGTTACATGGAAAATTGAGTTTTATCATTCTGTGACACATGTTTATTAATTATCCTTTATGAAAAAATATGTGACATCAGAGGGTAAGGTTCACTATTATGATATCCACTGAAGGGTGTAATGTTTTTGTGATCAATACTATATGAAGGTAATATGCATGAAGCCCAAACTAATTGAGTGTAAGATAAATTATCATGGGTTTCCTGACATCGAGAAGCTTTATTTCTTGAGCATTAGTTTTCCTTATTCATGTCATGGTACAGTTGACTCAGAATAGACATGAAAATTCTCCAATGATATTGATGATTCATCCTTGTAAGGAGAATACATAATTTGACAATGACATTCGACATCATTCCCAAGTTGGTATGGATAACCCCTAGTTTAAACCCGAAGAATTAGGTTCCTTGGATTTATTTCATGTGTAGTATTAATTTATTAAATTGATATCCATGTTTATCAATTTATTTCAAGAATTATAAACTCATAGTAATTTTTTAGATACCATTGGTAGTTTCCTTCCTTGTTTTACTGACACCCTAGTCAAAAATAGATTTGGTACCCAAGTAGATGTCCTATATAGAGGTATGAACATGAAAACATCCCAAAATAAGATGATTTATTATGCGATGGTTTGAAGATTATTTATAGGACAAAAATGGGGTTCAAGACTAGTGTTTTGGAATCTTAATGAAGTTTGTAAGGTATTTATTTGTATGTCATTTATCACATCATTTATTTGTATTCAGCATTACATTAAATGGTTTGTCATATTATTATATTATTTTGTTTTTCATTTATCCTACTATAATTATTGGTGACTATTATTATTATTATTATTATATATGTTATTTTTAACATTTACCAGAGGTTATAGTCTCCACAATATAATCCATAAATCCACACTTATAGTTGGTATCCTCTTATTTATGGGGAGGAACACCTAACTAAAATAACCACTTGAAGTGATCATGTGAGGGAGTACCGTGTTAGGAAATTTTTAAGTAGGTATCAAAGGAATTTTTATTTTATATTTCCTTTATATTTGTTAATGGTATAAAGGAGACATGGATGTTTCAGAATATGCTATGTAACTTTTTCATGGGATTTGTTAACCCATGTTTGGGAAAAGATATGAGTTCATAGTGATTGGATTTTTTTTCATATTGTTTTCTTATTTTAGTTTTTATGTTATTTTACCTTCAGTCATTTACTTGATGTGTGATCTTGTTTCCAATACAATTTTACTAATGGGTTGGTATAGCATAATATGAGTATCCATACATCACCGTAGACACGTATTGATATATGTTTTCATGCATTGTTCATGAAAGGTACATATTTATTTCCTATGACATGTTTTCCCATATGAAATGAGAAATGAAATAACATGACATTTTAGATGAAAAAGATAAAGTAAATTGTTTTTCTATGCCAATTTATTCTTTATACAAGTAAAAAGGTAAATTATGCTAGTGGTTCTCTTTTATTTTCACCAGTTGTGGTTTTCCATTTTTTATAACCTCTGTTCAATGGAATGTTGTAACTGTTTTAGAAAAAAATCATCCTCATTACCATTAAATTGATAACCTGGATATTGGTAATCATAATTATCCGAATACAGTTAAGAAAAATCATCCAGAAACATTGAAGAATTATATGGATGGTTAGCTCATCGCTATCTTCTTGGAGGTCATGTGATCCATTGAAATGGAGACTGTTTATATCATTACCTTGTTTTATGAGGTAACGAGATAGTTATAGATATAGAATCCACCTATAATAATTGGTAAGGATCCCCCCTATAAACTGATATCTTGATTTAGTGAATCCATATGATATTTAAGCTCCTTAAGGGACATATTTATAAGAGGGTTAATATAGATTCTTACATGAATCGAGGAAATACAATTCATTGTTGTGTTAATATATAGTAATTTAGGTACCAAGAAAATTTATCCTAGAAGGATTATGAGGTGATAGTCTTCAACCACTTCTCTACAAAGAAATTTTGGGATGATAAGGATCCTGATTTCATGAACATGACACAAGAGGAAATGTTAGTGATGGAATTTCTTGGATATTTTACCCAAAACCAAATTTTTAACCCATACTTTTAGAAAATTAGTTCATCCGGGCTATACATTTATAGCATTGGACTCACTATGGGACATTCTCATAGGTAAATATATTTTCCGAAATCATCCTTTTAGACATGAATAATTAGTATCTCATCATAGAAAGGAACATGAGAGAGGAATCTAGTGGTGGTCAAGTCTCTTCAATAGGTATATCCTAGGAATCTTCTCCAAATGTCAAGACTCACCACTATGATAGTCACTATTAGGGAAGTATCTATAAGAGAAACCATGGGAGTGGAATTCAAACTCAATATTAGGGTTTGTGCCATTCCTTTATTATATCATGATATACAAAATGTGCATAGAGTTTTCTTAACTCACAATGCAGTTTTATTCTTATAACAAGTTGGAACATAAATAGAAGTTATTTAGCAACATTTATTATTAGAGTAGAGGAAGCTGATAAGAACTATTTATGATGAAAAATCATTGTGCTCTAGGATTAATGGTTAATTGCAGGGGTTGAGTTTTTTTTTCCAATCATTCATGTTGGGAACACTATTAACAAATGGATTCCAACATAAATTGGTTCACGGAGTCATAAACACCCAAAAATTTTACATCTAGGAGGTAATTTTATTCAAATGCAAGGACCTCATTGTTGTGTTTGGCCAATTATACTTAAGAACTCATAGTAGTCGATAGGATGGGAGGCTAGGCTTATCATGCCCATTTCGGTGAATTGTTTCCTAATTTGGGAATCCCTTATAGATTTAAGACATGTTTTTGAATCCTTCAAGAATTATATTGTATGATATCAGTCACTCCTAGATTAATAATCAATTATTAACATGAATGGAATTTTGAATCTTTAGTTTGTATTCAAGGTTCTTCATAAACTGAGAAATCTATATGTTTATTAGGTTATCCATCAACGTTACCCACTTATTTATTGATTATATAATCCTTTTTCATTTATTATTTTGACTCTAGTTCTTGAGTAACATAGTTTGGTGATCTGGAATGAATCATCATCCAGGGAGATGGGATTTTTTTGTTGATATGATTGAACCCATGGATGGGTGCACTAGGTATACTTGTAAAAGGAATAATAACCCATTTAGATCAATTACACATAATAGTACACATCATATCTTTCAAGGGAATGTTTTAAGTATCAAACCATGGATTTTAACATCATGTATGGGGGAGTCTTAGCGGAAGATGCCTAGTAAATGTTTTTGTGGTACTTATGATGAAGAGTCCCAGTGAATGATGAAGGGATATGGGTTCTTGGGTTAAATAATAATATAATGAGAATTTGAACCATAATTAATTAGGGTTTGTTTGGGGTGTAAAGTTTGGACATCAATGAGGCTTCCTATATGTCCCACTTATAATGGAATCAAATCCCACATAGTTTTGTTATGAGTACCTATGTCTATAAAGGCCATAAAAAATATTGTCTTGTAGGGGAGTATGGACCTTTGAGATGGTTGGATTGGGACTTAATCATAAGGAGTATTCCCTAGTGATTGTGGTTTGGTTGGGTATTACTTTTGATTAGGATGCCCTGGTGGATGAGTGTGGTGAAATAAATGGTCCATACACTGAATAAGAGGCCCATACGTTCAGTTGAGGCTTAAAAATGAAAGTATGAGGATTTTTTATGATTGGCTCTGATACCAAATAAGTGGCCAATTATTTGTGTTGGGTATAAATTGAATATCATGATATCCACCAATCTATAATCCCACGTGATTCATCCATAGTGCGAGAAACAAGAGGATGTGTAAGATATGTGAAACCCACAATATTCTTTTCCCTATGGTTGGATACATGCCCCTGAGGACCCATGCATATGGAGGACCTTTTATGGAAGGTAGAGTATGATTATAGAATTGATTCTCTACCAAAACATGTAGTATACCATGAATATGTATTGATTGTAGAAAACCTCCATGACATAGTTTGTCATACATGAATGTGGTAAAGGGGAAGAAAAATACCCAAAAAACCACACAATCCTTATACGTGAGGTGGAACAGGGTGGGGTGATTAGATAATAACAGGGTGGTTGTGATATGCCTCTTCCCTCTCATTTTCATACCCTATCATGGTGAATGGTGAAGGAATAAAGTATGATGGGTCTTTCAAGAAATGGTAGGGGCTTAGTCAAAGAGGGATTCCATAAAATTGGTCATGTGGAAGAGTAGATGATATCATTCAATGTCAATGTGAAAGAGGAAGAATGATCCTCACCCTCCCAAACTAGAACTGTGGGCCCAATTCATAGAGATGATTATTGAATGACTTGGCCCTAACCTTAGAATATGAGACAAAGAGTTCCATGAAACTACCCCCAGTTTGAGATCCTCTTGACTTAGGGAATTCATACTGACATGTACCGAAAGGACCCTACCAATCATTTAGGAAAATTTAAGGAAATATATAACCAAAGGAATGCATTACCAAATGAGAGACACACTGGTGTGCATCCATCAATGGTTTTTTAGGTCTAGGGGATTCAACGGAGGCTTCAATTTGGTCTCTCTCATAAGAGGGATCCAAATGAATAGGATACCTAACATTGGTGGCTTGTAAGAGGGATTGAGATGCGACTCATATAGTGTAGAGGCTGCGTGAGCCATGTGTGTCTTGTTTTGGGAATGCCTATACTGCATGTAAGTGATTTTATTATATAGGACTGGGTGACAAAACACAAGGGTATCAACACATGAGTGAGGCTTTTCCCAAGGACTCAATGGGTTCCATAGGCATTCCTAGATATATCTCGTGAAGTTCCCTAATTAGGGAAAGTGATATTATTAAAATGATTATTAATCAAGGGAAAAAGGGTTTCTCATGCATGAGTTATATGTTTTAGAACCTCATAGGACTTCGTTTGTACTACCCCTCCAATGACCTCCTCTTTTAGGGTTGTAGAGAAACAAGTAAGGTTTTTAAGGGTTTTGATGAAGGAAGATGGTGATCATATCATCCAGAGTTCAATTGTATTTCTCATAAGTGAAAACAATGAGCCTCAGGGTCCTCTTTATAATTAAATATAGGACACTGAGAGAAGGTTTTGGATTACATAGGTCTATCACACATGCTGATGTGTAATTATTTGACACAGGATGATGTACAATTCAGTCACACAATCTAATGTTCAAGTCTATCATGTAGCATGATGCAAAAGTACCCAATATGCCAAATTTTATCTAAGGGACCTGTAAAGAGGGCCTTTATTGATGTGTTCAATCCATGTAATTAATAAAATCTCTTATTTTATTAACCTTACTGAATATTTCGATAATAAATTATCTTCCCTGTGAAAAAAATTAGTTTCAAAAAAGGCCCCCCAACCTTCAGGATTGGATTTGATTGGAAGAAGAGGGTATGATCCGAAGTTAAAGGAATTAAAAGGGCCATGGATCATGGAGGTGATCCACACAGTTCAACCATATGAACTGATAATGTATTTGGGAAACACATCCATTCCATGCGCAAGGTCTCCTACATCTATAAATAGGGAAACTAGTTTCATTGGATGGTCCTCATGCTTCTTTACTTCTGATCATTCCGTGATAGTATTCTACGCAGACCATTCACATGAGATTATTTGTGAAAGAACCATTCACTGAGAAAATTAATTCTTTTACATGATTGATACATCTGTATATGAGGGTGACCTGCACAAGGCCTCTAGGGAGAGGGACCTATGTGAGGTCAATTGTGTCGGTACCCTACATGATCCTATGCCTTTTTCGAATTTACATAGTTCTAAAACTTTTATATAAATGACGATTTTTTTTCTAATGAAAACCTTGGTGATTACATGTAGGTTCAATGTCTACTCAAAATACTAGATTTTCTGATAACAATGATGTAAATCTCATTGATGGGATGTTAAAATCATAAGGACCTGACTACTTTGATGTACAAGATACTAATCTTCGATAAATAGCAGGAAATATGATGACGTATCCTCACGATTACTCTAAGAGTAACTATATACTTCAATATGGCCATGGTAGTCTTAAGGATGGATTAATACAATATTAAAAAAACTAAACACCTATTCCTATTTTCAAGACTACAAGAAGTTCACTACTTCTATCATTTTATAAATGGGTGCATGTATTAATGTTGGGACATCATCCAATAACTATGTCATAAATCACAACTAATTATATCTGGATTTTAATCCTCACATGACTGAATTAACTCTTCACTACTACACATATGTCGACTGTTATTCCAAGATAGACCAGTTGAAGTATTGGAAGGAATACTGTGATCTCCTCCCAAGATGGGGTGTGAGGCCCAATTGGATGTGGGTGTACTATAAGAGCTATACAGTTGATGAAATTGAAAGATTGGATGAAATAAGTTAGTTTCTATGCTTTCATCTAGATAGACCATACATATGTATACATGGACATCAAATTTTTCTTTGAGAAATTAATCAAATGGTGTCTAAAAATAAAATATTTCCACATAATTCATAGAGATGTTGGTATCATCCCCTGCTATTTCCACAAGATATCTAAGGGTCAAATTCTAGGGGAGATGTACGATGAGTTCATCCCATCCACAGGGACATGGGATTTTGTTCAAAGGACATAAAATTTAGATAATTATTTGTTTAAGTTAACATGGGTCATTGAGAAGGAAGGCCCATGCTTGAGTGGGGATATCCATCTTGAAGCATAAATGAGTGAATTCCTAGAGCTGAAGTGGAAAATACCCATTTGAAAATGACCTACAGGGTGTCCCATGATGGAAATGTGAGGTGATCTTAGTAAATTATGGAACACATTGGAAAAGGGGTAGTATATATAATTGGGTTATAAACCCAAGTCCCACAAACAAGATAAGACATGTCCTGCATGATTTTTTTTCTGGGTGGCTATATGTATACAAGATTCCTATCAGTTACTCAAATGGTGGTATGAGGTTAAGGAAATTCTTCATTATAGCCACATTTGGTAGATAATAAGCATGTTAGGTTGGAAATCCCAAATTCCAAGATGATTCATGGATTCATTCTACATATTCCTGTAGATAAGGAAACTTTCAAAATTAGATAGCCATTCTAGGTGATAGGGTGGTAGATCATTTCCCACAGTAGATCCTATTCCAAGTTATGTTTTGTTGTGATTTCTAGGTGATGGTTTTGACTAGTTGTTTAGGACATTTCTAGCATTAACACATTTTCCCTAAAGACTAGTGAAACCTGGATGAGGCTAGACCTATCAAGGAGTTCAATTTCATCCTATATGGTTACCCGCTGACTAGGAGATTTACTATTGATGGGATGGCTGCAGATGATCTATGATCATACAAGATTGTCTTTTGGGATGTCATGATGGTGGACCATATTGATGGCGAGGTTTTATTGGAGGACTGTGCTCCATATATTTTTTTAACTCCAAGTCAATTTCCTGTAATAAATAATTATAACTCCATAAGTGTGTGTTCGATTAGAAAAGCACCAAATGGTAGCCTTATAGGCATGATTTCTTATAGAAATGGAACTAACTCAAGTAGAAATAAACATAATTCAGGGGAGTGAATCCATTGGATTTACCTCTTGATATGAAGTGTTATGAATTTCATAATATATCATGGGGCTATTAGAAGAATTTACCCCTCGATTTTGGGCTAAAAAAACCATCGGGTGTGGAATGAAAGGTAGAATAGTTCACCCCCCAACAAAAAGTTTTTCGTATCCTCGGGGGGGGGGGGGGGGGGGTCATCTCCTTCATATGGTTCAAAAGATTAGGTCCCGAGTTTAACCAAACAACATCATGGAAATTTTAGTAAAATAATTAGGATCAAAAGGGATACAATATTTGAGGTTTGTCTTAGGCAGTATAACCTTGAATGTCAAAAGGAGACCCGATTTCCATTTTTTCAACCTTCATATGTGATAGAGAGATTCAAGAATCCTGTAAATCTAAATATTTCTAAATAATATTCATAGTAGTCTAGGATGGACTCTGAATATGTGGAACTTAAGGTAGTCTATTTTGGGTATGATATGGATTATAATGTTAAAATCACATGGTAACTTCTTCATGTTGTGATACAGATTCTAGAAATAGGAGTTTATCGAGAACCACCTAAAATTTTCATTGAAAATAATCCCACTAAGGTGGGGATTTATATCAAGGAAATAAATATTCTTATTTATGAAACAGAAATCTAAATCCCTTCTATGAGACGAGTAGAGGACATATAGATACATGGTGATATTAATGGATTTGACCATCTGTCTTCTGAGGAATTAATTAACTATATTAGTCCTGAAGTTGTATGTTCTTATTTTCTAGACAATTCAATTTTATTCCTTTATTTTATCTAAAATAGTGTTTTCTCATAGTGGAATTTCAACTTAATTTTCAGTTTTCTAAGGAAAAATAAGTTGATATCCCATCACAGAAATATGTCCTAAATGAAACCCCACTCGAAAACGATGAATCATTACACAAACTGGGTGTGAAATATCAAGCCCATCAGAAAATGGATGCCGAGATGGTGTGAAAAACACTAATTCCACCTTGAATAAATATCTTTTAGGAGGTTGGATATACCAACCGTTCATCGAAAAATAATGAACATATGAGAATAAAATCATGGGATAAGTTCCTCGTATGTGATGTTTTATTTCCATGGTATCATTTATCTATGGGTTATACCAAAAAAAGGTTTAACAACACCTATAGTTACATAATCTCCTTCCCTATCTTATCTCATGGGGCTTAGAAAATATCCTCCAAGAAATGAAGAAGAAGATCCTGAAAAAACATGGATTCCTATAGGTAAGTCACCAACATTTAAAGAAGAATTGTCAAGGGTTGAGGAAACATCATCTTCTCTTGTCATCATCCTTTCTATTATAGAGATAAAGGATGATTCATGTAATTTAAATAGTACATCATGATTCCTCATATTCAAACATATAATTTTTTTTTCATCATGATATTTTTGTTTCATCGGATACACTGGAGGACCTTGCGAAGACAGATGGTGACACTGTGACTATTTTAGAGGAAGTTGTTCAGTGTCTCAGGACATCAGAAGTGGGTCCTATGCTGGGTCATGAGTTGGATGTTTTGGGTATCCCAATAGGTGAGAAAAACATAGGCCTTGGGACATTAACAAATTCCATGAAAATTAATGAAATTAAAGTTTAATAAATTATAGAATATATTAATCATTCCAATTATTTAAAATTTATTGAGGAATTAAATTAAAAAATTGAACAGACACAGGTCTTTAGTTTTTTCATAAAAAATTTATTATTCTTCATGTTTTGATCATGACTGGTTGAATCGAACAACTTAATATATATATAATATTGTAGTGGTGATGCATGGAAAAGGTTTCTAAGTCCATTCCACTCCCATTGTTGAGGGAGCACAGAATAATGGTGATCCCAAAGAGGGAAATCTTCATGTGCCTCTCCTAGTGATCTCTAGGGAAACTCATTATAGTTCCCCTTATCAATAGGTTCTGGATCAAACTGCTTTGGTGATGGATGTTAAAGATAAATATCACAATACACCAACACATCAGTTGGTGAGTGTTAACAACTTCTTTGATCATACCTTGCATCTTCCATTTTTTATCCACTTGTGATTAACAATAAGTACTATATATTTCCAGTTCGATTAACTTCTGTATCTAGGCCTGAGGGCGGAACCTCCATGGCAATATAACCAATACTAGAAATATTTTATATTACTTTTCTTAAGGGAGTAAGGTAGAGTACCTCATTGAACGCACTAATCCATGAATACATTTGTCCCTCTGAAAGTGACTCTGAGTCCTATTTGGAGATGCAAAATTCCCTTCGCATAACACATCGTACAACATGGAAGGAAATTTTGAATATAACATCTGAGATTCCTTTTTAAGATTTGCCTTTGTAATTCTACCAACTTATGTTCTTTTTTGGTTTTCCGGGATACATAGGATTTTATTATCACATTATTCATTCCATAATGAAGGAGATCACTGGAAAATGGTAGTGATAAAACATGCTACAATATGTCCTCATAAAGTTGAAGTTTCATATAAAAAATGATGATATATGAGATAAATTATCCTAGGGGAGTTGATCCATGCTACAAAGTTGGTAGAGTTTAGAAAACTGATTAATGAGAAGACCTATTCAAATAGATATACATTCATAAGAACTAGATGCCTCTCAGAGGGAGCTCGTACAAATTAACGATTCCCTAGAAGGAGCCCGAACCAACGAATTAACTATTATTGTGACTGTAGAGGTAAAAACATCACCAGGGTAAGGAGACCAAACCTGTTTATTTTTTTGGGATTTTCTAGGAAACTGATGGGGCTCATTGACTACTCAACAATTTAAGTGTTATTTTTATGGTCTTTTGTAATGTATGATAGGAAGACTCTATATTGATGAATCTCCTATGATTGTTTGGGTCATAAATGAAATGAATTTTTTTTATAATAATCTATGTCTTCATCCCTATTTTCTTTTTGTGATCATAGCAAAACTATGAAATTTATTTGCGTAGATAGACATATTTATGTAAGATAGTCATAACAATAATGACAAGGATGTAGAGATGGTCTAATTCTTCCTAATATGCGTAGAATAGTGAGCATAGTTAGACAATTTCTAGGTTCATATGATAAAACACAATGACTTTGTATCTTTTATTTCATCACCCTAATTTTTTTTCTAGTCCAATATAATAATTATTTTGTGGGAGAGAATTTTATTTTCCCCCATTTTACTTGTTTTAATCCTAACAAATATTAGACTTTTATCATTCCATTGCTCATTTTTTATTTTCCAAAACACCATGAAGTGAAGGCCGGGTGAGGCAAGACATCAAATTTACATTCAGTGCCCTCTCTGGGTTTTCAACATGGTGAGTACCGAGTCAATTATTTTTTTAGTTTAATTTCTTGCAAACTACACTAATGATATTAGTGTTTAAGTTTGAACTATTTTGACCATACGTTTCGAAATGATGACCCAAACAAGGATTGTGGGACAATATTTTTTTACATTCATCAGTTATCCCATGGGAAATATTCATTCATGATTTTTTGATTTTGAAATTTAAAACATGAAATTTTAAAATAGGGGTGGTCTCTCCAAGGGAAAAAGTTCCCACTAGATGACATAGCTATTTTTTTGTTGACATTGTGAAAATACAATAGAGGAATGTTACTACATAATCAAATAGTGGAATCCTTTGGCTGAATGGACATTAAAAATTGTTGGAGACTTATGAAATTCTAACTGGTTCATGTTATAGTATAGTCAAGAAAATGAGTTCTTATGAATTGAAACATTCTTTTAATGATAAAAAAATAAGGTCTATTGAGTTTAATGTTTTTCAAAACTATGATGGGTGATTTGTGAAGGGAAAATATCTACGAGTTAAGGGAATATATTTATTGGTAAAGGCTATGAATGGGAGACCATTCCTAAGAAAATTTCTTGTGTGAAGGGGGTTTCATGTTGTTAAATGATCTATATTAGTAGATAGACCCCTTTTGAAAAGGGTATAAGTATCATGTAGTTTAATTTTGTGCGACCATGAAATTGACTATTTAGTTTGACATATTACGAAGATGATGTTGTTGTACAATTTAACATTTTCTTATTAACAAATTATGCTATAAATTATATTGTCATGAAACAAATAAATTTTTCTATATAGTTTAATGTAGTTAATAAATGAAATTTGTGGCTATAATTTATGGTCTTTAGATTTAACCTAATGGTTAATAACTAACCCCTTTCACAGTAATCTATTTTTGGAATTCTCTATCATGTTCTAGTATGATGAGTGGAATGATGTGTGTTGTAATCTAGGGTTATCCAGATATGAATAGTAGTTTGGATAAAAGGATTTATAGAAATAGAGGAGGACTATCCTATAAAATGATGCTACCTATGGGTTAAAAATCCATTTTGTGGGAAACTTTATGAAAATCCAATTGGGGTGTGTTACGACATAGTAATATAGTGGAGCCCTCTAGATGATAGGCCCTAAAACATTTGGTTTGACTTATGCGAAGAAAAGTAGGGCATGTTGCATCATAATGGGGAAATTTAGTTCTTTGTAATTTCAAAATTCTATTTCTGATGTCCATATATGATTATAGAGATTCATATTTCCAAACACAAATATTTTTTTTGTGGAATGAAATTACTCAAATATGGGAGGAGAAATTTATGTCCAAATTACATGAGAATGGGGGAAAATATTTACTATGTCGGTTTGAAAAAAACTTGGGAAATATGGTCCATGTTGTTTTAGATAATATGACTAGGACTATAGAATTATGTAAAAAATAGGTGATACACTGCATATCAAACCTAGGTCGTTTGGGTACAATTTCTACATGAGGGAGTAAATTGTATTCCATGGCCATCGGGGTTCTATAAACAGTAGAAAAGATATGGAGAAAATATTTAATGAATTATTGGAGACTAAATTAGAATATCATGTTCCAAAATAATGTCATCAAATCATACGAGTATAGAAGAGGGTTCTCCTGAGATAAAAGGCACCAATGGTTTACAAACACATTTTTTGGGATAATGAATGAAATCCAATTGGGTAATGTTATATCATAGATAAATAGTGCCTTAAACTGGATAATAGGACTATTATCTTGGTGGCATTATGAATATCCACATGGGTAATGATACTAAATATATTGGAAAAGGAGTTATCAGGTATCAGAATCTATATCATCGGAAGTTGGAGAAATATTACAATGATTTTAAAGTGTCCATGATTAAGATCATGAGGTGTGGAAGGGATATTTTCAAGAATAAAAGAAGCATCTAGAATGATTCTTTCTATAAAATGTAGAGTTATTTTCGTAGATCCAACTCATATGTAGGAGGTGGACCTATCTGTTTTCTTGGTGGACCCCCTAATGAGGGGACCCAAATTAAGTTCTTCGGTATAGATCATTGTTTATTCAAAGGAGAGGGGCTAATTTTCTTCTACCCAATGGATGGGACATAGAAATGAGGCCTAGGGGTCAATATGTATCCCACTAGAATGAAAATAAAACCAAAAATAGTCCTTAATGTACATTCTAGTTTAATGTCATGCATTTAGGACATTGGTCATGCATTTAAACATCTTCCGATAAGGACAAAGGTGACTCAATGTTAAAAAACAATGAAATATTGTGGCTGTAATAGGGTATAAGACATGAGAATCAATATGTATCTTTTTGGAGAAATAATAAATCCACATACAATTCTGAAAAGTAATTCGCATAGTTATTGATTTTTTTTGTGGGGAGGGGGGATTGAATACAGCCACATGTACATGGTGAGACACTATATTGAATCATCTTATATTTATATGACTCATGTATAGAAGTGTGGGGCCATTTACCTTATTGTTTTGAATTTGGTCCCATGATTAATGATCTGTACATAACTACACATCTCATAGGAATTAGAATCAAGGTACATGTATTTGTCAAAGAATCCATGTAGTTTAAATTCATGTGGTAAATACATATGTTTCTCCTTTTATGGTCTTCTAAACAACACCATGACATCCCTAATGTGAATTGAAATTCCTTACTCATGCATATAACTTCATTACCAAAACTCATAATCCCATGTGTGCTATGATAGTTGTGAGAAACAATGAGTGGTACCATATTTGTCCATGAATGAAAGTAAACACCTGTGCAGGATTTGGGGATTTAGTTTCTATGGTGGTCAGTAGAGGATGTATAATCCATATGTTTATATGTATCTCATTAAAATTAAAATTATTGCATACATAATTATAATTTCCCATGCAGTTTTACATCAAGTGGTGAGGATGAAAATGACCTGATATTGAACAGAATATTGTAGCTAGACCAGAGAATAACACCTGGTTGTCATTATGTATCTGGTTTGAGAAGGAATCAATCCAAACATATTTATTGAAAATAGATTCCCATTACAATAAGGTTTTTATGTGTGGGAAAATTGGGATTTTATATTTTCCAAAAAGATAGTGAGGACCAATAAATGATGTCTAGACGTCACTATATATTCTGTTGGAATGAGAATCACAGCATACATAGTTTTGGGAATGGCCCCTATGTAGATCTAATTCATACATAGGGAAAATGAGTATTTTTAATCATTGTGGGACCTATTATGGGAGGTTTGTGAATAACTATTTATCTCAAACTAATGATAATCAATCCAAACACAGTTCTTGATTAAAGTAATGGCAGTGGTACCAACATTGAATATGATGATCTTCTCAAACACAAATCAAATAGTTCTCCAATTTCATATTATGAAACAAGGATGTAAACCATACTATTTAATGTCATATATTAAGGATGATATTATATATTGTTTAGAGTCATACATCATTGAATATATATATTGTTGTTCTTTTTTACATCTTATCGCTTGTAATATTTCAATTTTTTTAAGTCATACTACAATGACCTCCAATACAGTTTAACATAACATATCCATGAAATTATTAATATGATTAAAAAAATATTTCATTTGGAACCTTTCATTGGTTGGGTACATAATGAGATCTCAATTCATTGATATCAAGGAATATTCTCTAATAGACTAGACATTATGTATGGAGTAAGCCCCCTTACACATTGGTTCAAGATTTGGGGGCATATTTGTAGGTATCATTGAATTCCTAAGGACTAATGCAAGTTCTCTATCGAGTAATGAATGAAAGATGAAATTAAGGATAAAATATATATATATATATCAAATTTTGATGGACCTCTAAGTGATGTAGAGTATGAAATATTTTTTCATCCAGTCTCTCTACTTCATCCAATCGTTTCTGGGATTTCTCATGCATGGATAGCATGACACACATGGTAATACGATGTGATGGAATTTGAAACTCAATGGGAAGAAAATACTATATGTTGTATACCGGTGAAAATGAGGATTCTTTGTTTCAGTATGAGTTGTATTTTGGTATTCCTATAAGGCATGCAATATCATTTTAGGCCAATAATTTTGATATTGTGTGCCTTATATGACATTTACACCTAATTAGAATAGAAATTGGTTCCATTTTTTGTCATTATTTTATGAGAGACATAAAATATTTCTATTATGTTGTCCTACAAGATGTTGTCGACACTTTTGTAGTCAACTTATTTTAGGGGTATTTCCTCAAACCATTTGTATAAGAAATATATAGAAGATATGATGTATTTGAATAGTTTGGCTATAGATCGAGGGTATGGACCACAACATCAATTAACCATATGTAAAATTTCCAGTAGTATTTGGTTGCTTGTAGCCACTCCAGGGTTTGATGAATGAAGTTATCATGCACTTCTTGGTAAACTCGTTGCAATATTTCACCCGCAATGTCCATAATTATCCATGACGATGGATTTTTTTGGAAGTATTTTACTCCAACTCATGGGAACCACATGTTCCTGAGTATACTTATATAATGATAGTGATAATAATTTTCCTATAAATACATGTGATATATACTCCAAAAAATCCGCATTTATAGAGGAATTTCTAATGATTTGGGACATCATAAATAGTGAAGTTGGTTACTCGCTGTTAGATTTTCTCATTCCCAGCTCTATCCGATTAGAGTACACCATTAAGAAGGTATTACATGATTGGAATTATCCACCCATTGGTAATTCCATATGGTTATGGGTCAGGACTAACATCATTGATCTCTTCCATTATGACTTGGCCAAAATGTGATACCATTTTTCAATGTCCAATATTGATGACCATTTCATCCTGACTTCGATCTACCAAAGCTATAAAAGAATTTCCCAAAGAATATTCCTAGTGATTATATGATAGTGGGGAATGATTCAATGTTTTTAGGGTAAATCTATCTTTAAACCTAGTACGTAGTAATGAAAGGGGATTATCTCTTATTTTCTTATAGCGTAATCCCTCTTGGACTATTTGATTACTAACATTGAGTCGCATTTCACCTCCAAGTGGTCCAGTGGTATTCAAGGAACTAGTTCCAAACCTCAAATGAGGGCCTCATAATATGCCTCCTTATTTCTATATCCCTATGATAGTCATAAGGATTATGGTAAAATTCACTTCAATGTGTAAATGATAACGCTCACAAACCTCAAAGTGTAGAGCATAGGATATTACACTATCTTTTCTACTGGGTTCCTAGATGTTCCATAAAAACAAATATATCATGTTTGGGTGAAATTCTGAATAGAAAATATATCTTCATTTGGGAATTCTGAATTTAGTGATTTTGTTTTTGTAGGTAGGTGTTCCACATGAAATTCTGCCAAAGCATATTCTTTAACAACTTTCTAAGGTGAAAATGTATATCAAACTGCTGTAGGATAACCTCCCCCCTTCCAAAATCCCTATCAGTATAGGGTTGTTCAGTACATATTTTACTGTTTTACTATAATATAATAAATCGACCATGTTTTTCTATAAGTAGTGTCTCTGTTTCTGAGCCGTAATGATTAATGTAAGTCACCTCTTCTCGATAATTGAATAATGAGACTCGACATCAATCATGGTTTGAATGTTATAATATAGTAAATTTTCATTCTCAATATTGTTATTTTTATGAAAAAGAAACTTAGAGATCTCTAAAAGGATTTAAAATATAGAATAATTTATATTACGTCAATGGGTGGTATTAATATTGGTCGGATCAAGAGATATTTCTTGAACCAGTAGAATGTTTCTCGACAGTAATCAGTTCCTTGATACATGACACCATTCATCATCAATTATGTGAAAAAAACACTTATCATCATTTTTATAAATAATGTTTTTAATATAAGAGATCATTACAATTTAGTGTAGGTGGAATGTTATGGAAATCCGTCATCTTTTTAAGGAAAAATTCGATGCCACTATGGTGTATGATGAAGCCAAAATACATTCCCAAGGCTACCAGAAAAGAACATTTTAGTGGGTTAAATGCAATCATTGATTGATCAAAGTGGTCTCAATATTATTCAGGTGTATAAAACAATTTTAGGAATTCACCAGTATATCATCAATTTAGAATTCAAAAAACATTCCTATGATGGGTTTGAAGATTCAGTCCATGGAACATTGGTATGTGGTACTGGTGTTCATAATGCCAGAGGGCATTCTATGATAGAAATATTTCCCATGGATCCATTTAATGTGGTGTTTTATTCATCTTTTGGTGACACATATTTTGGGTTGTACCTTGAATTTCCATTTATGATTGAGTGATGTTGAAAACCATATGTTTCATAAATCAGTAGACATGTGATCTGAACTAGGAAGTCATCCTTCAGACAATTCCAGTTGAGATCTCCCATGTAAATGGAAAAACTTATTTTTACTTTTTTTCTTTTTAACTTGGATGATATTGGCAATCCATTTTAGATACTAAAAATCATTAATGAAGTCATCCATAATGATTTTTTCCAATTCACCCTCAATTTTGGAGGCCCGAGTCGATTGTATTATTCTTGCTTCCTATTTGTAACCTCACCAGTCATTTGGAAATCCTATATTGTGAGTGGAAACCTCAATATAAATGGATGATATCTCTATATATTTGTAGGAGAACATGTACCGGCGTTACTTTAGGAAGGAGTTATATAGCTCTTGTTCTTTATAAATCAATGAAACACTTATCTAACTGGGCCATGGATCTTCTTCTATGCCTAGAATTATTTTATTGAGATCGTCATCAGTTGTGGAGAAACCATATTCAATTTCATGATGGGATTACCTGAGGTATTCCTCCTCTTCCACTTCCTCATCATTTGGGTCTTCCACATCTACATGGGAATTACTTGATGAATACTGATTCTAATAGTTAGTGGAAGAGTCAACAATCGAATATTTGTGAGATGAATCAACAACTTTCGACTCAATTTATAAAGTGATACCTTTTGGAGATCTAAATTGGAGAAGAGATACTGAGAATGAGATTAATAAATTTTCTAAATTTACATGAAAAATTCATAAAAAATAGCTGATAGAGTGGGGATTTTTCAAATCTAGGGGTATGGAATGAAGAAATTTTCATCATGGATTACATTATTTCTCATAGATTTGACTAGTTCCCCAACACTGTCAGACTGAATTTCCACAAATGACATCACTAAATTTATTGGATGTGTGGTCAAATTCATACCTACCTCCTTTATTTCATTGTTGGGATTCAAATAATCTACACTGATATATTTAAAAGGGTTAGCTAGAATCATCTTCAGACCATTTAGGGCAATGATCTATGCGACATCATCAATCATTGACTATTTACTTTTCTGCAGATGTAATCCTGAATAAATGTACTATGATTTATTGGATTTTAATTTGTCTTTATCACCCTAACATGTCCCAATTTTTATATTTATACAATATTTAAGAAATTGGACATACAACAAGGGGATTACCACATGTTGATGGAGCCAATGCCTTCCCAGCAGAACATCGAAGGTTGTATTTTTCCGAACTACCATGAATTATATGTCAGACGCAAGATACCTAAACTAAATATTGAGATTGATATTTACAAGATAATTTTTCACATTCTTTTCATAACCTAGAAAAATTGGAATAGTGGAGGTAAAG
Organism: Viscum album; assembly: GCA_963277665.1. Classification (NCBI taxonomy): domain Eukaryota; kingdom Viridiplantae; phylum Streptophyta; class Magnoliopsida; order Santalales; family Viscaceae; genus Viscum; species Viscum album. The sequence continues at coordinate 2,003,218,471 of OY728140.1, read as the reverse complement.
AGAGATTCATCGAAGCCTAGTTGACGATGTGTCTAGACCATAATGAGGTTGATTATTGAGCCAATTTCCATGAAGGATCACATGATATCAATGTCATTTATCCTTCTAGATACATATAAGCATACAAAATGTAACTATATAATGTAATCCATATCTATGAAAATGAAAGATATGAATGTGTTTCGTTCTATGGGATTATTCTATAAACTATATTTATGTAACCGATTTGTGTATACATTTTAACATACATTATAGAAAATAAGAACATGTATTCTAAAAATACCTACTACTTATTGGAAAAATAATGTGATTTTGGTGATCTTTTTCATTTTCAAGTTATTTCTATCCAAACACACAAACTGGGGGAAAACTAAGCAAAATTTATAACTACATAGTGTGTACACATCCAAACACCATGTACATTCAGAATTATACATGGATTGGCTAGGAAAAATACATTCCAATGCTACCAGAATCATGTACACGCAGTGTAGATAAAAATACACTCCGTGTATAGTGTTCTAGAAGCAGTTGGTGGTCAAGAAGAAGTCTACACGCCCATGTGGCCGACTGACATTTACACATAGTGTACCTAATCCATACGTTCTCTCTCCCCTTATAGAAGCAGTTTGTGGCCAATTAAAGAGAGTACACTCTGTGTATGGTAGTGCTACATGCCGTTTATAGTTACCTACTAGGTGGCGTTGTGTTCCATGTCAAAGATGGCGTGTTAGGCTACCCACTGGCGGAGAAAAGATGAGAAAAGCGCATTTAAAAAAGTACACAATGTGTACTTTTACCACACACCATGTACTTTTATTTTCTAAAAATAGAGGCCTTGGCCTCTGGTTCAAGGAGAAAAAAGGGAGGGTGATGGCTTGAAGGAAAGAAGCTCTACTGACGTGCTACCATCATTCAACTACTTCTCCATTCTACCATTCTACCAAAGAGACAATCTCTCCTTGAAGTTTCTGCGATGATCACATCAGGTATCAAGGGTTTTATTTTTATATTTTCTTCTATGTGTAACTAAATACCTAGTGTTTTGGGGTAGTGGGAAATGAAATATTTGTAATTTTGATTTAATGCTATGAATGTTTTTGATCTATTAACCTCTTTATATTCTTCTTTAATCACTTCATTTTATCACTGAAAATTTTGAGCCGGACCATAGGTAGAATTTTCATGGATTCAAAAGAAGAATAACAGTGAATATTTTAATGATCATTGGAAGTATTCGTCAAATAAAAAATGGACTAAGAAAAATATAGAACTGTGAAATACTGACTACCGGACCAAGGATTCCATTTTCTCAGCTCTAGACATATGTTTATCTGACCAAGGAAACATTGTCACAAATTGAAAACCAGAGTGTTGTTTTATTATGAACAACACAACCTCATAAGAAATTTTATTTAATAAATAACCTCTTAATAATCCATAGCCTCAAAACATTTCCCTCTATATTCGCATCAAAATCAATTTTCATGTATTTTCCTTTATCCGTTATGTAATTTGATAAAGAAATTTAAATTCAACTTCATTTTTATCCAAACATTAAAAATCGACTCTAAATTCAGTACACATCACTAAGACAAAAATAAATACTATATAAAAAAGAAAAAAATAACTTCATTTTCAATATGGATCAAACCCTTAGAGGTACTATACGCAATAGGGGAAGAAAATTTGGTACACTGATAACATGCCCTCAGTAAAAAGAATTGAAATTTTTTGTATCATTGCCAGGGAATACCAAAAAGTTAATTTTTTCCTTGTTTCAATTATGTTTTTATAAAATTTTAGTGGATATAAAAAAATAAATTCCCAAAAATCTTTTTTCTAATCTCATTTCTGTTTATATTTATTATTCATCTTTTATGCTTGGTGTGTTTTGTATTGTATAGGTATTTAGGTGTATGAGAATTTATCTCACTCGTTCCAAGAACACTGAGTCATCAGGGGTTTTCCCAATTTACCTAGAGATTGAATGGACACTCTGTTGGCGACGACAAGCACTCATGGCTGAGCACAACCAAAATAATTCCATAGCGCAGAACGAAGAAGGAAATCCAACTTCTGCCTAAGGAGCTGGATAACTGTTTGTTCCAGACAACAACCAGAACTAGAAAGCTACATTTCCTCTAGGGTATGGACCGTAGTAGCTCCAACAGTTCCAACCGGAGAAGATTTCATTTTTACACCCAGGTCAAGGGTCATACTTGGCCTCTCAAGAACAAAAATACATGCAGCCTCCACTCCCTTAGTATCCACCTCCACGCCATACTCTTATGGGGTACATCCTACCATATATTCACGAATTTGACATGGGCATCGTCTGTCCACTGATGAAGTCCCAACACTTCGATATCAAGCCTTCTATCATACAAATGATCCAAAACATAGTTCAGTTCGGTGACCTGCCCAGCGAGGATCCTAATGCACATCTCTCTAATTTCCTAGAGATCTGCGACATGTTCTGCTACCACGGAGTGTCTAAGGATTCAATTAGTCTTCACCTATTCCCCTTCTCTCTATGGGATAAGGTGAAATACTAGATTAAAGGTTTTCCATAATGATCTATTCTCACCTAGAAGGATCTAGCCTAGGAGTTCCTATCAAAATACTTCCCATCCTTGAAGATGGTGACTCTGCGGAATGAAATACACAACATCCAACAGCATGACTCGAAGTCATTATACGAGTCTTGGGAGCATTTCAAGATGATGTTGTGCAAATTTCTACACCACAGACTTCCACTTTGGATGCAGGTCCAAACCTTCTATGGAGGAATGATGACAAATACAAAGTCTATGGTGGATGTTGCTGCTGGAGGTATAGTTATGAGGAGTTCTCCCAAAGATATTTTCAAACTACTGGAAGAAATGTCCACCAACAGCTTCCAGTGGAATTCCGAGAGGGGTACAAAAAAAACGATGTATGCATAATATTGATCCCACAACTATGATAGCTTCCCAGTTGGACGATGTGTCCAAAAATATCGACACGCTCAATCTGAAGGGCACGTCCCAAGTTCATGCGGTAAACCATCCGGTATGCATTGAATTTGGTGATAACCACATCATTGGAGAATTCCCAAGACCTACATACGAACCTTTGATGATTGAGGTGAGCTATGTTTCCCAAAACCGAGGGTCAAACCAATTCCAACAGTATCAAAACCCAGCAAGGGGTTATCAGCAGAACACAGGCTGGGGCCAACAACAACAGAATCCTCCACCCCAATGACCGCCCAACTACAGACAACCTCCATATCAGAACTAATACCCAAGGAATAAGCAGACCAAACATGGATTTTATCAGCAGCAAGGGTACTAGAACCCTCTCCCATAGCAGTGGCGGCATCCACCACCTCCACCAGTTGCACATCCAACTCAGCAGGATAATACCTCAAGGTTAGAGTATCTCGTGAAAAATTATACATCTACTGATGAGACCATATTCCACAACCAGGAGGCTTCCATTTGAGGCATGGAGAACCAAATTGTCCATATGGAAAACTATCTATCGGGAAGGAAACCCAATACACTACTGGGTAACAAAGAGAAGAACATGAGGGAGGAGGCCCATGTCATCACACAATAGAGTGGAAGCGAGCTACAAAAAAAGGAACAAACACTGACAAGTGCACCTACACACCTAATAATGACGAAGGTACAGTTACAGACCCCTCCTCATCCCAAATCCCACTAAAGGAGGATTCAACAAATGAAGTAAAGGAGGTTTTAAAACCCTGCAAGCACACATTACCCTTCCCAGAGAGGATGAAGCAGAGAAAGCTGGACCTCCAGTTCGGAAAATTCATGGACATGTTCAAGAAGATACACATCAATATTTCTTTTCAAAGTCAATAACGCAGATGCCCACGTATGTGAAATTCATGAAGGAAATACTCTCCCATAATAGAAAGATAGAGGATCTAGGCACCATTTCACTGACTAAGGAGTGTTAAGAATTCATCAAACATTCAATTCCTCCCAAACTCTAGGATCCATGTAGCTTCACTATTCCATGTACTATTTTACAATGTGAGTTTGGGAAGGTCCTCTGTGACTTAGGGGCCAGTGTCAACCTCATTCCCCTTATATTTTTTAAGAAGATAGGGCTCAAAAATATATGGACTACCTGAGTAGCCCATCAACTTGCCGACTGATCCATCAAATATCTGAAGGGGATACTAAAGGAAATGCTAGTCAAGGTGGGTAGGCTAATCCTCCCTATATATTTCATCATCCTCGACATGGAGGAAGACCAAGAGGAACCTCTCATTTTGGGAAGTACTTTATTTATAATGGGGAAGGTACTGATTTCCATACACCAGGGATAGCTAATTTTCCGGCTAGGAGACAAGAGATTCTCCTACAATGTCCTCAATGTCGCCAAGGATGCATCATTTTCAGAGAATGGGGCTGTTAGTTTTTCCAGACATTCTAGTTGATAAAGCTCTAGAGGACATGTAATTCCTAGAAGTCCAGGGAGGCCACTAATAGCAACATACTGTTATACCCAATATTCTGGAGTGGGAAAAGGTGCAAACACTTGTACCTTAGATTATAAACGCTCCTGAACTAGAACTGAATCCTCTTCCGTATTCTCTAAAGTATGGTTATTTGAGAGACCATCAATAATTTCCTATCATACATAGTGCATCACTATCTTAGGAGCATGAGGATGCACTTATATAGGTTTTCAAATAGCGGAAGCACTCTATTGGGTGGACAGTTTCAGATTTGAATGGCATCAACCCCACCATTTTCACCCACAAGGTGATGCTAGAAGAAGGTTCGAAGAAATCTCAGAAAGCACAGTGACGCCTAACCCCCCCCCCCCCCCCGAAGGAAGTTGTGAAGAAATAGATAATTAAATTATTGGATGCATGAATCATTTATCCCATCTTAGATAGTACGTGGGTGATTCCTCTAAAAGTGGTACCCAAAAAGGGGGGTATCAATTTGATTTCAAATGATAAGAATGAGCTCATCCCCACATGCACTATCACGAGCTGGAGAGTCTATGTGGACTACATGAAGCTGATTGATTCTACGAGGAAATATCATTTCCCCTAGCACTTCATGGATCATATTCTAGAAAGACTAGAGGGGTAAAACAATTATTGATTCCTTGATGGCTATTCCCTATACAATCAGATTTCAATTTCTCCAGAGCATTATGAGAAGAGAACATTTACTTGCACCTACAATACGTTTGCTTATCGAAGGATGTCTGTAACACCCGAGACTTTTATGATATATAAATCATCAAAGGGATCTTTTTCTACACAATACTTGCTTGGCTTGCTTTACACGCAATCGCGACCTTCCTCGATAGCTTGCATCGTACGCAATACCGAGTTTCACTAAACAACAATATGCTATTAAAACTAGCTGTTATGAATAGTAATAACCACTTTTTGAAATTTTATAAATTTTATTTTTCAAAATGAAATTCATTTTTTGACTCAGAATATCAAATTTAGCCTAAGGTGAAATTTTGGTACTTTTCGGATAACTTTAATATTTTGATGAATAGTGGAAATTACTAAATTTTAATTAAAAACAACTTTTTTAATCAAAACATTTAATAGTGATAAATTATGAATTTTAGTGGTTTTAAAGTATATTTAGAATATATTTTTAACACTTAATATAATGTTGGTCATTGGACACAATGTTACAATTAAACCGAACATAAACAAGTGTCAATCTTTTGATAGTTATTATCTCTTAAAAACACGCTTTTTGTTTTGACAGCGGGAATTAATTTTAAATTAATTTCTGCCACTTCTGTGTTTTGAATTTAGAAAAATGGATTCCATATTTGGAATCAGGATGTTCAAATTATGTAAATAGGTAACTTTTATTTTTAGACATTTTGAATAATTACTGCGGTAAATATTTTATTTACCATGGTTAAGGGTAAATCCGGTAAATAAGGGTTAAAAAAAATAATATTATAATAATATTAAATTACCCTAAAACGTGTCTTAAACCTATTGGTTGATACATGGTCGACCATGGGCACCTTTGGGTCGATTTTGGGACCCCATTGATCCACTTGTAAGTGATAATGACACTTTATTTTAATTAAGTTAAAATGAATACAAAAATGACACAAGCATATATCTTTTAGCAAAACAATTGTTACATAGGGTTATATATGTTGGATTTTAGATTATAAATATTCATTAGAAAGATAAAAAGATTTCCTACATAATGGTATTTTATTTGTAATTTTTAGACTTTAAATAATGTAATTTATTTATGACACAATGATGATGCAGTAATTATCTTATTAATGAAATATTGACATAATTGATGTTATAAACACCAAAATAAATGTAATTTAAGACTTTTTATGAATTCCACTAATTTTCTAGGTTACTATGATATATTAGTGTTGATTTAATCAACTTGGTTCGAAGATATAATTCTGTTATGACTTTCACAAAAATCATATATCAAATAGTGTCAAAATTGACACAAAATAGTTTTTAAATCAAATATTATATTATTAATTGTTATTGTATTCCTAAAAATCTAAGGTTCGGCCAAATGACTTAGATAATGATATATATTTTAATAATAAACAATTTGGGGTTCGTTTGGCATGTTATAGTATGTGTATTAACCATATAGTGAAAGAAAACAAAAAGACATGGTAAAAGTTAAATTATTTAACTTAGAGTTAAATCTAATTGATAAGGTTAAAATAATACCCTAAACTTGTCTAAATCCTATTGGTTGATAGGATTTCGACCCTTACCCACTTTATCTTCGAAATAAGACCCTTTGGAACCATTATAAACCGATTTTGACTTTAATATAAAATAATATTTTGAGATATTCCTAAGGTGCCCCTCTCCTCCCTTATAAAAGGGCACCTCCTCCCCCTCCTCCTCACACCAAATTGAGCACTCAAGCTCGGCCAAACCCTGCCATTTTCTCCTCCCCACTTCCCTAGAATAGTCCTAGAGGTCCTGTTCTTCTCCAAAGACCACTCTTAGTTCCTTAAGTGGAGGGTTCAAAGAGGCGTACCAAAGAAAAGGTAATATCCATTACCGATCTTTTCAATTTCTTTCTTCTTCAACTTCTTCTTCTTTAGTTGTTTCATGATAAAGTAATAACATCAGTATTACTTACATACTGATATGTTATTATAAATATGAAACAACCCTAATTCACCTTCTATCCATCTTACGGAAAAATGAAATCACCGCGCGTGCGTACGTACGGAATACCGTCTCCACGCCGTGGTGTAATCTATTTTTCCACCATCACTTTACAAGGATGGGTATAATGGTGTAATGAGTAACTATTTATGATTATTATAAAGTAATATTGATACTGAAATAATATATATATACTCCAATACATTTCCACGATCATAGGAACGATATCATCACTCGTGCATACGTACGGAATACCGTCTCCACGATGTGATGCGACTCGTTCTACATGATCATCATTACATAGTAATTATATAAATGAATTGAATGAATAAATATGATATATGTTACACTAATACTATTCTGGATATAAGGTATCTATAACCTTGAAATAAGAATAAGAATTTATTCGGCAAAACACGCGTAAGAACAAAAGGCAATAAAGACCCGAGTAACAAGTAACAATGAAATATTGCTAACAAGAAGCTAAGAATATGACCATATATGATATCATATCAACATGTATGATTCTGGAATAAGTCAATAACATTATTTAAACCATTATACAGGAGCTTCGGACACATACAAGGCAAATTGGACCTAAGGTAAGGGAAATATCACAATCTCATTTTTATCCGAGATTGTTTATTCGTAAGTATTTACTGGGGTGTATTTTATCATCCACATCCATGTTCCCTCAATATGTAATATTGTTTCCATCCACTTGCAATAGTTTAAATCCAATTTTACCCTTAGGTGAGTTTTTAGTAAAGAATATGAAAGGAATCTTTTGTCGTTTTTCCGTACGAGGTACTTTTTTGACTTTTCCGACAAAAGTACGAAGAATGTTTTTTTTTAACTTATACGGCACGAACGGATTTCTACTGTTTTATAAAGCCTTATTCTCATGAAGCTTCCTATAAAATATTTCATGACTATTTTCAATAAAATCTCTTTCTTTTAAAATTGCATGATGTTTTGTGAAAAGAAATTGATTTTGAAGAAGAAAGGATATTTTCCTCAAGAATTCAATTCAAGTGTTTTATCAAAATTATTTTCCATCTAAGATAATAAAGGGTTCTGTTTCTATCCATATTTTTACATTGTTTTGACTATGTTGTGATGGAATTATGTTTATAAATTCCTTTATCTTATATGAATTGATTTATGATGTCATGATGTTTCAAGAATCCCATTTTTGTTACATGTGTTATGCAATGATGTATGTTTTATGATTATGTGGCACACATAAGAAAGGATTCATTATAAGATGGGTGGGACCTATATCTCCCTCCAATGCATTGGGTAAAGATTTTATATCTCATGAGATAGACATGGCTGGAATGGAAGGTTATTTCGGTTCAGTGATACAGGACTGAAACGAGGAGTGAACTCGGTTCAGAAAGGGACTTTGTCCACTAAGATAGTCTTGGCAATAAGTCATGACTAACAAGAAATGATTTTCCATGATTATGTGTGCATGCCACAAAGTTTCAAGTTTCATGTTATGATTATGGGGATCTCATTTTCACTTCTATGATTTATTAAGATTTTATGATCTCTTTTGCAGGTTATGATTTTTAAAAAGATATGATATGATTTTTATTTCCTTTATTGCCCTTGCTGAGCATTTGAGCTCACCCTTTTATGTTTTCTTTTCCCCAGGTCAGGAAGATGGATATTAAGTAGAGTATGCTAAAAGGGACCCTAGATATGATAAAATAAAAGGGAGGCACTGTAGAAGATTTATGAACCAGTTGTTTATGTTTCCCAGTTTCTAAAGACACTATACCTATACGGTCCTTTGTGGTTTTATCATATGTTGTAATAAGTGTGCTTCAATTTTGAAGTATTAACAATGTATGTAAAGTATGGGTCGTTATAGTTGGTATCAGAGGAAAGGTATAGTCAACCTTTGGAAACTAGGATGTGAAAGCCTTAGTAAGAACCCTAAGGATAAGTCTAAGCATAGAACACAATATTAGTGTTTTAGAAATGGCCTTGAATAACCTAGGATAAGACCATAAGCATGAAAATTTTATTCTTGAATTATGTGGTTTCCTATTATAATTAGTGTTTCTCACACTATTCTTCTTGGTTTTAGTCAATGGCTGGAACCCGAAGGAACCGTGTTAATGCGGAATGCGATGGGCAATGCAATGATTGTCCCCCTGAGCAACCAAACAATATGGGAGATGGAATGCAAAATCTTGTAGCCATGCTCACACAACTTTCTCAAGCTATGAATCATGCAGGATTTCCAAACGAGCAAAGGAGGGAGCAACATTCTGTTGAATCCTTCATGAGGCAGCGTCCACCTTCTTTCAGTGGGTCTACTGATCCATTAGTTGCTGAACAATGGATTAGTACTACTGAAAAGATATTTTCAGTTCTTCAATGTTCTGAACATGATAAAGTCATCCTAGCAGTGTATCGTTTAGAAGGAGATGCTGATCAATGGTGGAATCTTGTTAAGAATACGAGGCAAAGGGATGAAATTGAGTCTATGGAATGGGACGAGTTCAAGAACTTATTTTTCAATAAGTACTTCCCTCGTATTCTCCGAACAAAGATGGAGAAAGAGTTCCTTGAACTGAAGCAAAGGGATGATGAATCTGTTAGTACCTATGAAGAAAATTTTACAAGACTTGCAAGGTACGCTTCTGGTATTATTATCCAACCTGAGAGTAAGATCGATCGATTCTTTAGTGGCTTAAAACCAAGTCTTCGAAGGGCGTTAGCCATAAGGGACTTCAATAGCTACGAGGAAATCGTTCGATGTGCTCTCAAAGTCGAGATGGAGATTGGAGTAACCCATCAGTCACATGGGTTTGATAAGAAGAGGAAGATGGAATTCAAAGGAAACTCTAAAGAGCACACTGAAAAGAAGATGAACTTTCCCTTATGCTCAAAGTGTGGAAAGAAACATGGAGGGAGTTGTCTTAAAGGGACAAGTAAATGTTTTAAATGTGGAAAGGAAGGTCATCGGGCATTTGAATGCCGTGATAATGGGAAGAAGATGTCTAATGACGCAAACAAAGGAAGGGATACACAGAATGATCCTACTACACTTCAATGTTTCAAGTGCAAGGAGATGGGGAATTATGCCAATCAATGCCCAAATCCAAGGGTTGATGATGATGGTCGACGTCAACAAACTCTTAAGGCTAAAGACAAAGGAAAGTCACATGCAATTTCTATCAGTGATGTGGAGTACGATAACGATGTGGTGAAAGGTACACTTACCATCCACTATAAAGTAGCAAATGTTTTATTTGATTCTGGATCCACCCACTCTTTTATTTCTGAAGACTTTTCTAAGGGTATCACCGTATTACCTCAACAATTAGATGTTGAGTTAGCTGTGACAACACCTAATGGCACATCAATCGCATCAAAAGTTTATAATTCTTCTCCGATCGAAGTTTGTGGGAAAGTGCTTCCTGCAAATCTTGTGATCCTTCCTTTAGTGGAATTTGATGTGATTCTTGGCATGGATTGGCTTTCTCTACATGGAGCTCATATCGATTGCCAAAGAAGGGAAGTCACATTTCATATTCCAGATCAATATACGATCGTCTATCAATGCAAGGACGAACATAACCTTCCAGTGGAAATTTCTTCCATCTTATGGGTATTGATTCCACTAAATGAAGGTTATTTATCTCAAATGGTTGGTGAGAAACTCACGATTAAGAATATGCCCATTGTACGGGAGTTTGATGATGTCTTTCCGGAGGAATTACCGGGTCTTCCACCAAATCGTGAAGTTGAGTTTTCAATAGAACTCGTACCGGGTGCTTTGCCTATTTCAAAGACACCTTATAGAATGACCCCAATTGAGTTGCAGGAATTGAAGAAGCAACTCCAAGAGAATCTTGATAAGGGATTCATACGCCCTAGTGCATCACCTTGGGGAGCACCTGTTCTATTTTTTAAGAAGAAAGATGGATCAATGAGACTCTGCATTGATTATCGAGAACTTAACAAGATCACTATCAAGAACAAATATCCTCTACCACGCATTGATGACTTGTTTGACCAACTACGCGGAGCTCAATACTTTTCCAAGATTGATCTTCGTTCAGGGTATCATCAATTAAGGGTCAAAAGGGAGGATATACCAAAGACGGCTTTCCGTACAAGGTATGGACACTATGAATTTATAGTGATGCCATTTGGTCTTACTAATGCCCCTGCTATCTTCATGGATCTAATGAATAGAGTCTTTAGAAACTATCTTGATCAATTTGTGGTAGTCTTTATAGACGATATTCTTGTCTATTCAAAGAGCAAGGAAGAACATGAAGATCACTTGAGAATTATATTGAAGACCCTGAGAAAGGAGAAGCTTTATGACAAATTTACTAAGTGTGAATTTTGGCTTCAAAAAGTTGCATTTTTGGGTCACATAATCTCAAAAGAGGGGATATCTGTGGATCCAGCAAAAACAGAGGTTATCGAAAGATGGTCGAGACCAACAACAGTAACTGAGATCCGAAGTTTTCTTGGTTTGGCTGGATATTATCGACGTTTTGTAAAAGATTTTTCACGATTATCTAATCCAATCACAAAGTTGACTCGGAAAGGAGTTAAGTTTGTCTGGACAGAGGAATGTGAAGAGAATTTCAAGGAGTTGAAAAGAAGGTTATCCAGTGCACCTGTTCTCACACTGCCTTGTAGTGGAGAAAGGTTTGTGATCTACAGTGATGCATCCAAGAAGGGATTGGGGTGTGTTCTTATGCAAAATGATATGGTGATAGCTTATGCCTCACGACAGTTGAAAATCCATGAGCAAAATTACCCAACACATGATTTGGAGTTGGCTGCGGTAATCTTTGCATTAAAGATTTGGAGGCATTACCTTTATGGTGAAAGGTGTGATATTTATACTGATCATAAAAGTTTAAAGTATATTTTCACACAAAAGGAGTTGAATATGCGTCAAAGAAGATGGTTGGAGCTGATTAAGGATTATGACTGCTCAATCCATTACCACCCTGGGAAAGCAAACAAGGTGGCAGATGCATTAAGTCGACAAGACCATGCTAGTTTATCCATGATGAGGATCACAAAAGATCCAATATTTATGGATTTACAAAGGATGGATCTTGGAATTATAATGGAAGGGGAAAAATCTTATCTTTTTCAAATGAATGTTCAACCATCTATACATGTGAAGATTAAAGAGGCACAGAAAGAAGATGTCGAGTTACAAAAGAAGGTGATAAATGTTCCTGAATTCAACCTTGATTGTGATGGGATAATAAAGTTCAGGAATCGGGTTTGTGTTCCTTCCATCCCCGAATTAAAGAAGGAGCTGCTGGATGAGGCTCATAGTTCTTTATTCTCTATTCATCCTGGAAGCACGAAGATGTATAGGGACCTGAAAGAGTACTTCTGGTGGGATGGCATGAAAAGAGATGTTGCTGAATATGTCTCTCGATGCTTGGTTTGTCAACAAGTTAAAGCTGAGAGACAGAAGTCTAAGGGGATGTTACAACCATTACCCATACCCGAATGGAAATGGGAAAACATCACTATGGACTTTGTCACAGGACTTCCTAAAACGTCCAAAGGCAATAATGCTATCTGGGTCATAGTTGATCGTCTTACAAAGTCTGCACACTTCATTCCTATTAGAGAGGATTTCTCTCTAGATCAGCTTGCCAGGATATATGTAAAGGAAGTGGTAAGATTGCATGGAGTACCACTTTCTATTATATCTGATCGAGATCCGAGATTTACATCGAAGTTCTGGCGAAGTCTTCAGCATACTCTGGATACAGAGTTGAGTTTCAGCACTGCTTATCATCCCCAGACAGACGGTCAGTCTGAGAGAACAATTCAAACCCTAGAAGATATGTTGAGAGCTTGCTCTATGGATTTCAAAGGAGGTTGGGATCAACACCTACCTTTGGTGGAATTTTCTTATAATAATAGCTTTCACTCCAGTATTCAGATGGCTCCTTATGAAGCTCTCTATGGAAAGAAATGCAGGACTCCAACTTGCTGGGATGAAGTTGGGGAAAGAAAGCTATTAGGACCTGATCTCGTTGATGAAATGGCAGAAAAGGTCAGATCTATTCAACAACACATAAGAGCAGCTCAGAGTCGACAGAAAAGTTATGCCGACAACCGAAGAAAAGACCTAGAGTTTGAAGTGGGCGATAAAGTGTTCTTACGAATATCTCCCTGGAAGAGGATTATGAGATTTGGAAAGAAGGGGAAGTTGAGCCCTAGATATATCGGTCCTTTTGAAATACTGGATCGTGTTGGGAAGGTAGCTTACCGATTGGCGCTTCCACCGAATCTCTCTCAAGTTCACGATGTGTTCCATGTATCTCTCCTGAGAAAGTACATACCAGATCCTTCACATGTACTCAGCTCAGAAGTTGTACCGCTGGAGCAAGATCTTTCTTATGAAGAACAGCCGATAGAGATTCTGGATCGTAGCGAAAAAGTCCTACGAAACAAGACCACTCGCTTGGTGAAAGTTTTATGGAGAAACCACCAACTTGAAGAAGCTACATGGGAGCTTGAGGATATGATGAGGGAGAAGTATCCTCATCTGTTTGTTGCAAAGTGACGAATTTCGAGGGCGAAATTCTTTTTAAGGGGGGTAGAATGTAACACCCGAGACTTTTATGATATATAAATCATCAAAGGGATCTTTTTCTACACAACACTTGCTTGGCTTGCTTTACACGCAATCGCGACCTTCCTCGATAGCTTGCATCGTACGCAATACCGAGTTTCACTAAACAACAATATGCTATTAAAACTAGCCGTTATGAATAGTAATAACCACTTTTTGAAATTTTAAAAATTTTATTTTTCAAAATGGAATTCATTTTTTGACTCAGAATATCAAATTTAGCCTAAGGTGAAATTTTGGTACTTTTCGGATAACTTTAATATTTTGATGAATAGTGAAAATTACTAAATTTTAATTAAAAACAACTTTTTTAATCAAAACATTTAATAGTGATAAATTATGAATTTTAGTGGTTTTAAAGTATATTTAGAATATATTTTTAACACTTAATATAATGTTGGTCATTGGACACAATGTTACAATTAAACCGAACATAAACAAGTGTCAATCTTTTGATAGTTATTATCTCTTAAAAACACGCTTTTTGTTTTGACAGCGGGAATTAATTTTAAATTAATTTCTGCCACTTCTGTGTTTTGAATTTAGAAAAATGGATTCCATATTTGGAATCAGGATGTTCAAATTATGTAAATAGGTAACTTTTATTTTTAGACATTTTGAATAATTACTGCGGTAAATATTTTATTTACCATGGTTAAGGGTAAATCCGGTAAATAAGGGTTAAAAAAAATAATATTATAATAATATTAAATTACCCTAAAACGTGTCTTAAACCTATTGGTTGATACATGGTCGACCATGGGCACCTTTGGGTCGATTTTGGGACCCCATTGATCCACTTGTAAGTGATAATGACACTTTATTTTAATTAAGTTAAAATGAATACAAAAATGACACAAGCATATATCTTTTAGCAAAACAATTGTTACATAGGGTTATATATGTTGGATTTTAGATTATAAATATTCATTAGAAAGATAAAAAGATTGCCTACATAATGGTATTTTATTTGTAATTTTTAGACTTTAAATAATGTAATTTATTTATGACACAATGATGATGCAGTAATTATCTTATTAATGAAATATTGACATAATTGATGTTATAAACACCAAAATAAATGTAATTTAAGACTTTTTATGAATTACACTAATTTTCTAGGTTACTATGATATATTAGTGTTGATTTAATCAACTTGGTTCGAAGATATAATTCTGTTATGACTTTCACAAAAATCATATATCAAATAGTGTCAAAATTGACACAAAATAGTTTTTAAATAAAATATTATATTATTAATTGTTATTGTATTCCTAAAAATCTAAGGTTCGGCCAAATGACTTAGATAATGATATATATTTTAATAATAAACAATTTGGGGTTCGTTTGGCATGTTATAGTATGTGTATTAACCATATAGTGAAAGAAAACAAAAAGACATGGTAAAAGTTAAATTATTTAACTTAGAGTTAAATCTAATTGATAAGGTTAAAATAATACCCTAAACTTGTCTAAATCCTATTGGTTGATAGGATTTCGACCCTTCCCCACTTTATCTTCGAAATAAGACCCTTTGGAACCATTATAAACCGATTTTGACTTTAATATAAAATAATATTTTGAGATATTCCTAAGGTGCCCCTCTCCTCCCTTATAAAAGGGCACCTCCTCCCCCTCCTCCTCACACCAAATTGAGCACTCAAGCTCGGCCAAACCCTGCCATTTTCTCCTCCCCACTTCCCTAGAATAGTCCTAGAGGTCCTGTTCTTCTCCAAAGACCACTCTTAGTTCCTTAAGTGGAGGGTTCAAAGAGGCGTACCAAAGAAAAGGTAATATCCATTACCGATCTTTTCAATTTCTTTCTTCTTCAACTTCTTCTTCTTTAGTTGTTTCATGATAAAGTAATAACATCAGTATTACTTACATACTGATATGTTATTATAAATATGAAACAACCCTAATTCACCTTCTATCCATCTTACGGAAAAATGAAATCACCGCGCGTGCGTACGTACGGAATACCGTCTCCACGCCGTGGTGTAATCTATTTTTCCACCATCACTTTACAAGGATGGGTATAATGGTGTAATGAGTAACTATTTATGATTATTATAAAGTAATATTGATACTGAAATAATATATATATACTCCAATACATTTCCACGATCATAGGAACGATATCATCACTCGTGCGTACGTACGGAATACCGTCTCCACGATGTGATGCGACTCGTTCTACATGATCATCATTACATAGTAATTATATAAATGAATTGAATGAATAAATATGATATATGTTACACTAATACCATTCTGGATATAAGGTATCTATAACCTTGAAATAAGAATAAGAATTTATTCGGCAAAACACGCGTAAGAACAAAAGGCAATAAAGACCCGAGTAACAAGTAACAATGAAATATTGCTAACAAGAAGCTAAGAATATGACCATATATGATATCATATCAACATGTATGATTCTGGAATAAGTCAATAACATTATTTAAACCATTATACAGGAGCTTCGGACACATACAAGGCAAATTGGACCTAAGGTAAGGGAAATATCACAATCTCATTTTTATCCGAGATTGTTTATTCGTAAGTATTTACTGGGGTGTATTTTATCATCCACATCCATGTTCCCTCAATATGTAATATTGTTTCCATCCACTTGCAATAGTTTAAATCCAATTTTACCCTTATGTGAGTTTTTAGTAAAGAATATGAAAGGAATCTTTTGTCGTTTTTCCGTACGAGGTACTTTTTTGACTTTTCCGACAAAAGTACGAAGAATGTTTTTTTTTAACTTATACGGCACGAACGGATTTCTACTGTTTTATAAAGCCTTATTCTCATGAAGCTTCCTATAAAATATTTCATGACTATTTTCAATAAAATCTCTTTCTTTTAAAATTGCATGATGTTTTGTGAAAAGAAATTGATTTTGAAGAAGAAAGGATATTTTCCTCAAGAATTCAATTCAAGTGTTTTATCAAAATTATTTTCCATCTAAGATAATAAAGGGTTCTGTTTCTATCCATATTTTTACATTGTTTTGACTATGTTGTGATGGAATTATGTTTATGAATTCCTTTATCTTATATGAATTGATTTATGATGTCATGATGTTTCAAGAATCCCATTTTTGTTACATGTGTTATGCAATGATGTATGTTTTATGATTATGTGGCACACATAAGAAAGGATTCATTATAAGATGGGTGGGACCTATATCTCCCTCCAATGCATTGGGTAAAGATTTTATATCTCATGAGATAGACATGGCTGGAACGGAAGGTTATTTCGGTTCAGTGATACAGGACTGAAACGAGGAGTGAACTCGGTTCAGAAAGGGACTTTGTCCACTAAGATAGTCTTGGCAATAAGTCATGACTAACAAGAAATGATTTTCCATGATTATGTGTGCATGCCACAAAGTTTCAAGTTTCATGTTATGATTATGAGGATCTCATTTTCACTTCTATGATTTATTAAGATTTTATGATCTCTTTTGCAGGTTATGATTTTTAAAAAGATATGATATGATTTTTATTTCCTTTATTGCCCTTGCTGAGCATTTGAGCTCACCCTTTTATGTTTTCTTTTCCCCAGGTCAGGAAGATGGATATTAAGTAGAGTATGCTAAAAGGGACCCTAGATATGATAAAATAAAAGGGAGGCACTGTAGAAGATTTATGAACCAGTTGTTTATGTTTCCCAGTTTCTAAAGACACTATACCTATACGGTCCTTTGTGGTTTTATCATATGTTGTAATAAGTGTGCTTCAATTTTAAAGTATTAACAATGTATGTAAAGTATGGGTCGTTATAATGTCCTTTTTCATGTGAAATTCCCCCGCCACCTTCCAGCGATGTATGTCGGATATCTTCCATGACATGGATGAATAGATCCTATAGGTATTCATGGATGATTTTAATGTTTACGGAAAACCATTGACCACTTTCTTGTAGCACTTGGAGCTAGTTCTAGAAATATTTGAGAACACTAACCTAGTTTTGAAGTGGGAAAAAGGTCATTTTATGGTGCAAAGTTGCATCGTCCTTGGCCAAAAAATCTCGGTGAAGGGGATAAAGGTGGACCTGACAAAGATAGAAGTCATTTCACAAATTCCTAATCCGACTTTCGTCAGATCCATCCATAGATTCCCGGGGCATGAATGTTTATACATGTGGTTATTTTGTGAATTCTCAAATATATCCCAACCCATCACCAACCTTATGATCAAGGATGCCATATTTGAGTTCAAGGAGCCATGCACCACACCTTTTGATCACCTGAAGCAGCGCCAGGAGGAATCTCCACTAATGGTTTCTCCCAACTGGGAGTAAAAATTTGAAGTGATGTGTGATTCCAGTGACTACGAAGTATAACAATTCTTGGGCCAACGTCTTGACCTAATTTTCTGACCTATCTATTATGGTAGCAGGATTCTCAATGAGGCACAAATGAACTACACCACCACAAAAATGATATTATGGTAGTTTTTTTTCGCATTTTATAGGTTATATTCTTGCATAGTGATATCTAATGTTATTGTTTACACTGACCATGAAGCATTAAATTACCCACTGAACAAGAATGAAGTGAAGCCACAACTAATCTGATGGGTAATCCTCCTACAAGAATTTTTTCTGGAGATCCAAGGCAAGAAAGGGAGAAAGAATGTTGTTGCTGATAATATCTCCTACATATAGCTTCCTTATTTGGAGAAAGAGGATGATCGAGAGATTAATAAGTATTTCCCTGGTTAGCACCTATTTTCAGTTAAAGAAACACCTAGACATTAGTATGCTGATATTTCTAATTTTTTGGTTACTGGTGTTGTTCACCCCGACCTCTCCTTACAGTAATGTATGAGATTTCTCTCCGATGACAAGAGGTACTTATGGGAAGATCCTATTCTGTTCCGATATTGTGGAGATGGGGTGATCTGCCATTGCATCATGGAAACTGAAGTTCATGGAGTCCTGGAATTCTATCATGCCTCACCAGTTGGGGGACATCATGGGCCAGACCGTACTATAGTAAGGATCCTACAATCTGGGTTTTTTATGGCCAACCATGGATAGAGATGCCCGAGCCTTTGTTTCCTATTGCGATTGATGCCAGAGAACATGTAATATGGGGCATAGAGCTAAGATGCCCCATCACCCAATCCTGAAGGTTAAGATCTTCGATGTTTGGGGAATAGATTTCATGGAACCATTTCACCCACCTTTTGGGAACACTTACATCATAGTCTGCGTCGATTACATCTCTAAATGGGTAGAAGCCACTGCTACAACACACTACACTACCAAGGTAGTCATGGGATATTTAATGGAACATATTTTTAGCAGGTTCGGAATTCCCCGTGTACTAATCAGCAACAGAGGGGCCCACATAGACAACACATTGATGAAAGGAGTACTGGAAAAGTATGGAGTGAAGCATCATATAGGGACACCATATCATCCCTAGTCCAGTGGACAAGTGGAGCTCTCCAATCGTGAGCTCAAGCAGATTCTGGAGAAAATAGTGAAAACTTCGAGGAAAGACTTGTCCAAGAATATAGATGATTCTTTGTGGGCATATCAGACTGATTTCAAAACACCACTGGGGATTTTCCCATTCCACCACATCTATGGAAAGCCATTCCATCTGCCAATAGAACTGGAGCACAAAGCCTACTGGGATGTTAAGGTCTTGAATTTTGATCTGAAGGTAGCTAAAGGAAAGTGTAATTTCAAACTGTCGGAACTTGATGAAATTATATTAGAGGCATACGAGAACACCAAGATATACAAGGAGAAGATGAAAGAAATTCGAGACCAGATTATTTCAAGAAAATGTTTCCATCCCAGTGATGAGGTACTCCTTTTTAACTCTTGTATTAGATTATTACCAGGAATGTAAAAGTCAAGATTGTTGGGACCATTCCGAGTCATACAAGTATTCCATCATGGAGCAGTGGTATTTTTTGTAGAGGATGGTCAACTGTTCAAAGTGAACAGACAGTGGCTGAAGACATACCATCACATGGAAGACACAGTGGGAACACTTTCCACCACACATGTTAGGTAAGAAGAAGTAAGTCAGTTGAGCCAACAACCTCAAAAAATGAGATTATTGGGAGGCAACCCAGTGGATACATGCGGTGTACCACTTTACATACACGACGTGTACTGATTACTTTTAATTTATATTCATAATTTTAAAAATATATAGATAAACTATGTAATAAACATAGATGATGTTGGTGCCGATGGTAAGGTCACCAGAGTTTACTCAAGCTATCACCGGTTCGAATCCCTCTCGTCCTATCTTCGGCACGGGGTTCCTCCTTTTCATCTTCGTGTTTTCTTACATGGTGTGTGTGGTATTTTTCATAATATATATATATATATATATTTTCTTATAAGAAAACATGTGATAGGGATGGATCGGTTGGCCACGGTTGTAACCCAACTCCAAAAGACCCAAGTTCGAATCCTGACTACTGCCCCATTTCCATCATTTTTCCTTTTAATAAAAACACACAGCATGTCTTTCGAGATACGTCATGTGCGCTATGTTTTCATTACTAATTTTAAAGGGTTTTCAACATAAAGAAATACATGCATGTGAAGTTGGAAGATTGGTAGAGTCTCAATCATGGATCCAAAAGACCTATGTTCGAACTCAACTAATCTCTTTGCTTCATCCCATTTTGTATCATTAAAAACCACACACCATGCATTCCCTTCCTCAAGTGTAGTATATGATTTATACATTAAATATATTTAAATAATAAATAGGATCAGTAGAACAACCTTTTATCCAGTGGTTGAGGGCTTCCATTCGGAACGATCGATCACCGGTTCGAATCCCACCCCAATAACCGGACCAAAGAATGTAATTCATTTTTTCAAATTGCAGAACACACGTCATGTATTTCCCAATACATCACGTGTATAGTTTTATTTTTAATATATATATATATTTATTTTATTTTAATTATTAATATAAATTATTATATAGTTTACTATAATAATTATAACTCTCTATATATATTTTTGTTAAAAAACTATTTTGTGGTACATGGTTTTTAGGCCACTGATACACGCCGTGTACCATGGCTATAAAAGCCGCGCCCCACCCAGCTTGATCCCATGTCACGCAAAACCCCCCTCTCCTCTTTTCTTCTCCCGTATGACATTCGGCCCCCCACTCCAAATCTGCGGATTTCGTGTGTTTTGACTTCTGATTTCTACTGCATTGTGATCCTTGGTCCAGGTACGCCCTTCTACACCCTTTATTTCAAGATTTTATAGGTGTTTAGGGTGATTTTTGGATCTACTGACAATTCAGATTCCACGATACATGGGAACGATTTGAATAACACATGATGTGTACTTCTGTACATGGCCACACACTAAATACTTTTCAATTTGAAAATACACAGTGTTTATGATCGGTACACACCATGTACCCACCCACATCGTGCCTGGGTACCTTATTCACATGGCCACACAGACCATGTTCTTGTACATGATGTGTCTATTTGGTACATTCCATGTATACTATTTCTTTTGGTCAATCCGTCTCTAGAACATCACATGAACATATTCCCTATATTCTTTAACATGCTGTGTTGTTCCTTCACACAACGTGTCTTGTGTTTTTAGCTCTACTCAGACGATGGATGTGTCTTTAGACCCACACGACCAGATGCACTTTGAACACCCATATCATTTATGTTCGGTACACACCATGTATTGTTCCATAGTCTATACTATTCTCACTCGGCATGTATATCTAGAGAACATGAGATTCTAACCCACTTCCACTAAATGCTGTGTATGCTGGATATACACCCCATGTATTTTTTTATTTTTCAGTTTTCTCACATTTTCTTCTTTTCCTTTTTCTTTTTATTTTTGTTTTGTTTTCCTTTATTTTTTAGTGTATTTTAGATAGAGACCCATCACGAGGGAAGTGGCACGCCTCTACCACTGAGGGCAAGAGAACCACTTTTCGCTGGATACGACTCTGGCCCACAATGACACTAGATCCAGACTATACGGTGTACTAGCCTCCTCTACTGGCCATCCCTTCACCACCCACCAACTCAATAGAGGCTGGTCCTAGTACCTCCACACACAATCCCACACTGAGCCTCTGATGACCACCCTTTCTTCCTCACCCATTTCCACACCACCTGATCCCCCCTTAGTTGTAGCTAGTCCATCCTCTGCCGCCCCATCTAGAGAGCCTTCATCTTTTTTCGCTGATCCTCCCCCAGAGTTATTCCCTTCTGCTAAACCACCTTGGCCGGCCCCTGCAGGTGTCCCCTACCCTTGTATGGTGTTCCCAGTCACAGAGTTGGCACACAATAGTGCCTGACGCTTCTCTCGCCACCTGATCTCATTTAGTAGATGTAATGACGATAGCAACGTCCCTCAGCAGTTGGGTATCTAGGGAGAGTTGGAGGATCTCCTCGGGCACATATAATTACTATCACGACCCACCTTCACCAAAATGAGGGAAGGGTAAGTATATTTCCAGGACCTTCCTTCTTTATGTTGAAGGATAGATAATGACCCCCGAAACCTGCCTTCAATAGGTCCCGGAGTGGCGACCAACACCAAGGGTATGGAATCACACACTAAATGGAAGGCATTACCCTTTTTCTTTTAATAGGATCGGGAGATAAGATAGTGAATCCCACAACACCTAAACTGAAAGTGCAAGTACGGATGAAAGTAAACCATTACCATATGCATGTTCAAAGGTAAAAGATACAATTCACAAAACTCCAAAGGTGAAAAGATACCAAGAAAAGGAAAACAACAACAACAACTGCCCCAAAGGTCCAAGCTAGTACGACTCCAAACAATCACTGAAGTCCTTATGGAAACCTAAAAGAAGTTTTATATACGTAGGGTGAGCATACAAGTACACTCAGTAGGGAAAACCAAATACTCTCGTGCACAAGTGAGGAGACATTTTAATGCCCTGTGGAAAAAGAGATAACCAAACACCTAACAAGGTAAACTATCCACCCAATCCTCACCAAGGCACACTCCCCAAATAACGCAAGTCAAGTAAAGTATAGTAATAGCACATCGATGTTTGGGTACCCCGCACCGCTTTCCCACTGGTTATTGAAGACATCCTACGCATCGAACCAATCTCGCCATTCTCACCGCAGTCCCACTGCCACACCCGCCCGCACACACCTGGGCCACAACCACACATCCCACCCGAAAACACCTGGGCCACAACCGCTATCCCGCCTGTAGACACCTGGGCACAAAAATCTCA
Organism: Viscum album; assembly: GCA_963277665.1. Taxonomy (NCBI): domain Eukaryota; kingdom Viridiplantae; phylum Streptophyta; class Magnoliopsida; order Santalales; family Viscaceae; genus Viscum; species Viscum album. Next base: position 2,003,195,356 of record OY728140.1, on the reverse strand, counting down.
CGTAACCATGCCCGCAAACACCTAGGCTAGAACAACCACTGCCACAACCGAAGACACCTGGTCCAGAAAGCTACCGTCACGCCCGAAGACACCTGGGCCTCATCCCAAAGATACTTGGGAAACAACTTGCCCGTAAACACCTGGGCCAACCACTGCAACCACCCCGATCGAAGATTCTTGGGCTAATAATGGACCTCAGGCCATCATAGCCTACCCGAAGATACTTGGGCTATCCTAGAAAGTGAGTAGAAAAGAGCTAATAACCAGCCACTAATAGAAGTGTTGGAAAAAACACCCTCCCCCATGAAATGGGGGTGTTCGGAACAAAGTGCTCAACTTGGGTGGGGCGTGAATAATAAACATAAGAAATACAAAAATATATGTATAAGTAACAAACACTCAACCCAACCTAGGGTTTCCCAATCCAATCCAAGCACAAGCACACTCGTCCCTATTCATAGGAAGCACACTTCTTACAACCAAGTCACAAATCACCCCCCAGAACCAATTCCCATTTAAGCTATTCTTGCTTCCATGTCCAAGTAATCTCATTTAAATAAAGTTCTGCACTACTCGGAAACTAACAACATAAGTACAAACCAAGGAAAACAAGTTACAACCAACAAAAATTTAAGCATTCACACCCGGTTCTCTTGCAAAGTCACAACAACAAAGGGATAGGTGATATACCTAGAAGTACAGGAACCAAAGAAAACCCTGAGATACAGCCCCATGTTCCCAAAATCCAGGAGCCAATGGTTTCTCAACAATAGAGTATCCCACCCCAATTCATGATATAAGCAGAGTAATCACACATCCTCAAATTCACAACCAGCAAAAGTATAACAACAGGGGATCCCATCCCCACCCGCATCACCCCAGCAATCGGCCCGTGAAAGAAACAACCGAACCGCTACCACCAACACAAGGTAGGGCCATTCAGGTATTTTCTGATTTAAAAGATTTAACACACTCCATGGTTTCAATTCCACTGTGCTTTAACCGGAGTTATCACAGAAAAGGGTTGATCCTGGTGATTTTAATTTATTTAACCGAGTATACGTAATTAACCAATTCCATGTTAAGGTTATTTAAATATCCAATAACACCAAGGTTCATTAGTGCACAGAGAAAGACCACCAACGACCATGATTTTCAGTGAGCATAGGCCCGTATAATTCACAACACATAACAACATAAAAAGAGTATAGCAGAACATCGGTCACACACCCTTCATTCTTTAATGGTCAGTTCATTATCTTCATTAAGTTAGGTTTCATCAATTTCCATAAAGACAAAATCATGCCCACCACACATGATACACAGAAGGAGAGACGAAGGATAAAATCCCTACCTGAAGGATAGACGTTAAGTCCTCACGTGGAATCTGGAAAACAAGAGTGGCAGGAACTCCACGAAACACGATCAAGGAAAAATTCACAACAGGGGTACGGATCGTCGCGAGGAAGGGTACTCCGAGCGCAGGATGATCGAGAAAAGAAACCTAGGTAGAACCCTTTGGTTATAAAGGATGATATACAACATTCCTGGGATGGTTAAGATACGGAAAGAAAAATTTGAAACCGCATAAGAAGCGGGATCGTGGGTTGACCACACACCTGAGACACCCCACACGCTACTTAAAGGTCCCCACTTTTTGGGGCAGTTTAAATTGATGCACACCTCATGGTTTTTCATTTAATTGGGTACCTCACCAATATTTTAATTTAAACGAGAATTAATGGGCTTTAAAACAGGCTTAAAGGGGTCAAGACATGGTTTAAAAACCAATTTGCGCAAAAAAGAGGCGCTACTGGAAAACCCATGGGGGTAGGCAAGAGCTACAGGTAGACGAGAGCTACTAGTTGGCGATAGCTACCGGTAGCCGAGAGCTACCAGTTGGCGACAGCTACCGGTAGTGGGGAGTTACCGGTTGGCGACAGCTACCGGTAGCCGAGAGCTACTGGTTGGCAACAGCTACCGGTAGCTGAGAGCGACTGGTAGCCTAGAGGTACCGGTAGCCGAGAGCGACCGGTAGCCTAGAGCGACCGGTAGCCGAGAGCGACCGGTAGTCGAGAGATACCGGTAACCGAGAGCGACCGGTAGCCGAGAGAGACCAGTAGCCGAGAGCCACCTGTAGCCGAGAGCCACCGGTAGTCGAGAGCCACCGGTAGTCGAGAGCCACCGGTAGTCGAGAGCCACCGGTAGCCGAGGGCTACCGGTACCCCAAGGTCACCGGTAGGCTAGGTCTATTGGTAGGCCGAGGCTACCGGTAGGCCAAGGCTACCACTAGGAGTCACCGAGAAGCTATGATGGCTTTCCAGGCCACCCAGAACACCTCAAATATCATATTTTTACCAAGTAATGGAGCCCAAAAACCCGGTCCATTACATCATATACTTCTCAAACTATTCTCGTCCCCGAGAATATAAGAACAACCCAGAAAGGAGAGAAGTGGGATCCAAACAACCACCCTCTAAAGATACTTCTCAGGGGAAAACCCTGGAGTTGTTTGAAAGCTGGAAGAGAACCCTCCCCCTACATCCAGGAATACTGCCCCAAGAGTTATCAACCAAAAACATTCACAACAAGCACAAGGATCACATGTCCAACACATGAGTTAGGGAGTCCCCTCCTACATGTCAGGATATTATCCGCTTTGGGTGGCACTGACTCGCCCGCACGGGTTTAATCGCATCCACATTAATGCGTCCTGATTAGCAGTCATGTTTTACCATCATCACACATTTGTACACACACACACACAGAGAATAGGGAACATATCATCTAATAGCTAAGAAAAACAAGCATATCATATATTAAAGCACAAGCTATAATATCTCAAGGATCAGAACAAAAACAAGAATGAAGTCAAAACAGCTCTGGGTACTGAATGTGTAACTGGGCCTCCTTCTCCCATGTTCTCTCTTCCAGGCCGCTATGCCTCCACAACACACGAACCAAGGGGATGGTTCATACACAAAGCACTTTCTCCTTATGATCCTCGATCTTGATTGGTCGTTCTATGAAGGTCGCATCATCTTCGACATCTAACTCTCCCCAATAGATGACATGGGAGTTTTCATGTAGATATCGACGAAGATGGGACACATGAAATACATTGTGTATCCTCAGTAGCGGTGGTGGTACCGCTAGCTGATAAGCCACTTCACCGACCTGCTGCAACACTTTGAAGGGTCCGATGAACCTGGGAGAAATCTTACTTCCCCTGCCAAACCTCCGCTGTCCACGCCGAGGGGAGACCTTCAAGAACACGTGGTCCCCGAACTCGAACTCCAAGGGTCTCCTCCTATCATCAGCATATGACTTCTGTCGGCCCTGAGCCGCCTTCGTCCTTTCTCGTATAAGCTGAGCCTTCTCTGTCTTGCTCTGCACCACCTCCGGGCCAAGAACACCTGCTTCCCCAACCTCAGTCTAGCACACGGGTGAGCAAAAAAGCCTTCTATATATAGCTTCGAATGGAGCCATGCCAATGGTAGAGTGATGACTATTATTTTAGGCGAACTCTACTAGAGGCAAGTGTCGCACCCATGATCCCCCGAAGTCCCGAATGCATGCTCGGAGCATATCTTCCAGGGTCTGGATGGTGCGCTCTGTCTGCCCATCTGTCTGGGGGTGGAAGGCAGTTCTAAGGTGCAGATGGGTGCTGAAAGCATACTAAAAACCCCTCCAGACTCGTGAGGTAAAACATGAACCCCTTTCCGAGACTATGGAACTCGGAACTCCATGCAACCACACTACCTCATCCACATACTTCCGTGCTAGAGCATCCACTTCACTCGACTCCTTAATCACCAGAAAGTGAGTCGACTTCGTCAAGCGGTCCACTACTACCTAGATGGCTTCATATCCCCCTTGAACCTTGGGTAGTCCCATGACAAAATCCATCGAAATGTCGTCCCACTTCCACTCGGGGACATCTAAAGGTTGCAACAACCTGCCTGGAACACGGTGTTCAACCTTTACCTTATGACACACTAGGCACTTGGCCACAAACTCTACCACTGTTCGCTTTACTCCGGGCCACCAAAGCTATCTTCTCAGACCCTGGTACATCTTGGAAACTCCTGGGTGTACCGCTAGGGGTGAGTTGTGGAACTCACTTAGAACCTTTCCATGCATTGCCTCTGGAACAAACATCTTCCCCCAGAAGTGCATCCGATTTTGACCATCTTCCGTCCACCCTTCCAGCGCATCGCCCTGGTCAACTCGGTCGCGCATAACTTTGCACTCTGGGTATCCCCACTGAGACTCCTCCACTTTCCGTAACAGAGAAGACTGCACTATCATCTAATACAGGCAACCTCTACCACTATCCATCCTCGCATCCAGGTGCAAGGTAACCAACTCCTCCATCGCCTTCCAAGCGTCTGCCGACTCTCGAACTGTTTCCTTCTACGACCTCCTTCTTAAAGCATCGACCACTACATTCCCTTTTCCTAAAGTTTAGGAAATCTCTAAGTCGTAATCTTGGAGGAACTTCATCCACCTTCACTGCCGTAAGCTTAGGTCCCGCTGGAAGAAGAAATACCTCAAGATTTTGTGATCTGTGAAGACCACAAAGTGTTCTCCGATGAAGTAATTCCACCACAACTTTAGTGCAAAAACGACCGCTGCAAGCTCCAGATCATGGGTGGAATAATTACGCTCATGAGGGCGTAGCTTCCTAGACCCATAAAAGATCACCCCTTGTCGCTGCATCAACACACATCCGAGGCCTTGCCCTGAAGCATCACAAAACACCTCATACACTACCCCTTCTTCTGGTAGTCTCAGCACTGGGGCACTAACCAACTTATCCTTTAGATAGTGGAAGGCTTCCTCACACTTCTCACTCCACAAGAAAACCTGGTCTTTCTTGGTCAAGGCCTTCAAAGGTGCCGCAACTCGAGAGAAGTTGGGTACGAACCTCTAGCAGCAACCTGCCAGCCTGAGGAAACTACAAACCTCTTCCACATTCTTGGGTGTTGCCCAAGAAACAACTGCCTCAACCTTTGATGGGTCCACCGCTACCCCTTTCTCGAACACTACGTGACCAACTAAGTGCACTTCTCGCATCCAGAACTTTCATTTCGACAACTTCCCATAGAGTTGGTATTGTCGGAGGACCTCCAAAACCGTCCTCAGGTGCTCAGTGTGATCCTCCTCTGATCTTGAGTAGATCAGGATGTCATCAATGAACATAACTACGAACCGATCCAGATACTCCCGGAAGACGGAGTTCATAATCCCCATGAACACAACCGGAGCGTTCGTAACACCGAAAGGCATGACTACAAACTCGAAGCTCCCATATCTGCACCTGAAGGCCGTCTTCGAGATGTCCCCTCTTTTACCCTCAACTGGTGATACCCAGACCGTAGGTCGATCTTCGAGAACCATCCTGCCCCTTTCAGCAGGTCAAAGAGATCGTCTATCCTTGGAAGAGGGTAGCGATTCTTGACCGTTACCTAATTCAGCCTCCTGTAGTCTATGCACAGCCTTAGGCCGCCATCCGCCTTTTTCAAGAACAATACAGGAGGACCCCACGGTGATGCACTCGGTCGAACAAAACCCTTCTTCATCAGATTGTCAATCTAAATCCACAACTCCCGTAGCTCCGAAGGCGCCATACAGCAGGGATCCATCAAAATCAGACGAGCACCAGGCTGAAAGTCTATCCCAAACTCGATATCATGTTGAGGGGGTAGAGTCGTCACCTCCTCAGGGAAGACATCCATAAACTCACCAACGATCCCTGGTACCTCCAAAATCTCAGCATCCACTGACTCTACTGAGAGCTCGACTAATAAAGAGAGGAGGGGTTCCTCTCGCCTGCTGACCTTCTGGCCACTCCACTCGCCGGTGAAAGTAACACGTCATCCACCCAAGTCTGAGAAAACAACCCTTCCTCGGAAGCAGTCGATGATGGAACACATAGAGAATAGCCAGTCGATGCCTAGGATGACATCATGTGGCTGTATCTCTAGTAGTAGTAGATCCCTGACCAACTGACGTGGCCCTATCATCAGTCTGCATCCTCTACAAACATATAACAAGTCGGTCTAACCTCCGACTGGTGTGCTCAGCACCAATGGCACTGGAAGTATCTCGGCATCTAGACCCATAGCACGGGCTAGACTGGGTGTAACAAAGGAGTGCGAAGCTCTGGTATCGAACAAGGCGTAAGAAAGGGTACTGAACAAAGTGATCGTACCTCGAACAACCTTCAGTACCGCTGGAACTGCTGCCTCCATGACGTGCAACTTTCCACGCCCAGCTCCTCTGCCCCTCAGCTGTTGGCCACCTCCCTGAACACGCCCTAGTCGAGGTACCTGAGGAGCGCCCTGAGGTCGGCCTCCCCATGCAACGTCTGCCCTCGGAGGAGCGGGAGTTCACTACCCCTGCTGCTGCTACTGGAAGGGCCTAGCTGGAAGCTGCTGCTGAGGCGGGTGCTGGGCCTGTCTGCCACTGCCGTACTGAACTCGTTCCGGGCACTGATTCCGAAGATGTCCATGGCTCCCACAGATGAAGCACCTCGGTCCTAGGCCCGAAGGGAAAGGGCGAGGACCAGGGGACCGGAATTGGAACTGCTACGGCCTGCTCCCTGCTCGTTAGAACCTAGAGGGTCCCAATGCTGTAGGTCTGGTGCTGACAACCTTTTTCTTTGACGGGCCTAGCTGAATCCCCTCTCGTGACACACCACCCATCTTGTGCATTGTATCCACCACCTCTGCCTTCTTCTGGACCTCCAAGTATGTCGACAAGGTGAAGGGGGTAACAACGTACTGGAGGGAAGGTCGGAGCGCCTCCTCTAAATGTCTCACCTGAGAATCCTCATCCGGAAAGAGGTCCGGAGCAAAGAGGAGGATGTCCTTGAACTTGATCCCCAGCTCCCTTACTGACATACTCCCCTGCTGGAGGGAGAGTAGCTCCTGCCACTTCTCTTCCTTCATCGTAGAAGAGAGTAATTCCACCTGGAACTCCTTCTCGAAATCTGCCCATGCCACCTCAGCCTCTCTCCTCTACCCCAAGTAGAGCATCCACCACTGACGCGCTACTCCCCGCATCTAGATCATGGCTAGAGGAACCCAGTACTCCGTTGGAGCCTGAATCAAGCCTAAAGCTATCACCATCTCCTCTATCCAACTCTACGTCTTCATGTCTGAGGTGCTGCCCTCATACTTCTCAAGGGTCTATCGCTGGAAGGCTCGAAGAATCTTCTGCCACTAGTCATCCTCCTACTCTCGATCAGTCCTCTGCTGATCAGCCAAGTCAACCTCTTGGGCCTCGATCTCCCATACAACTCATGGTCGTCTCCCGAGTACCATAGATACAAGGTAAACAAAGAATGCCTAAGCCCATGTAGTGCAGAATATTGTTCTTAAAACTCCTTAAACTTATTATTTATTTCAAATTCCCAAAACACCCTAGAAACCTGAGAACACAAGTCATTATGATGCATGTAACTTTCCTAGGGTCTCTACCCTACAATCATCATGGCCTCACTTGGTGGTTTGGTTGGTCCATAGTCCTTGCATCGGATCACAGGGGGCCCTAAAATCCCGTGTCCTAGCCCGTCTTCCCTAGACTAATTCATGCACCAAGGTCACCCAACACCATTTCCCTACCATCCCATGAAATACTCACTGTGACTAACTCCAGAATCCATCCTATCTCTCAACCCACCTCTGATACCATTCTGTCACAACCCCCCTTCACCAAAAGGAGGGAAGGGTCAGCATATTGCCAGGCCCTTCCTTCTTTAAGTTGAAGGAGAGATAATGACCCCTGAAACCTGCCTTCAATAGGTCCTGGAGTGGCGACCAGCACCAAGGGTATGGAATCACACACTAAATGGAAGGCATTACCCTTTTTCTTTTAATAGGATCGGGAGATAAGATATTGAATCCCACAACACCAATACTTAAAGTGCAAGTACGGCTGAAAGTAAACCATTCCCATATGCATGTTCAAAGGTAAAAGATACAAGTCACAAAACTCCAAAGGTGAAAAGATACCTATTAAAGGAAAACAACAACAATAACTACCCCAAAGGTCCAAGCTAGTACGGCTCCGTACGATCCCCAAAGTCCTCCTGAAAACCTGAAAGCAGTTTTATATACGTAGGGTGAGCATATAAGTACACTCAGTAGGGAAAACCAAACAATCTCATTCACAAGTGGGGAGACATTCTAATGCCCCATGGAAAAAGAGATAACCAAACACCTAACAAGGTAAAATATCCACCCAATCCTCACCAAGGAACACTCCACAAATAACGCAAGTCAAGTAAAGTATAGTAATAGAACATCGATGTTTGGGTACCCCACGCTGCTTTCCCACTGGTTATTGAAGACATCCTATGCATCGAACCAATCCCGCCATTCTCACCGCAGTCCCACTGCCACACCTGCCCTCACACACCTGGGCCACAACCACACATCCCGCCCGCAAACACCTAGGCCACAACTGCTATCCCGCCCACAGACACCTGGGCCACAAAAATCTCACGAAACCATGCCCGCAAACACCTAGGCCAGAACAACCACTACCATGCCTGAAGACACCTGGGCCAGAAAGCTACCGTCATGCCTGAAGACACCTGGGCCTCATCCCGAAGATACTTGGGAAACAACCTGCCCGTAAACACCTGGGCCAACCACCGCAACCACCCCGCCCGATGATTCTTGGGCTAATAATGGACCTCAGGCCATCACAACCTACCCAAAGATACTTGGGCTATCCGGGAAAGGGAGCAGAAAGGAGCTAATAACCAGCCACTAATAGAAGTGTTGGGAAAAACACCCCCGCATGAAATGGGGGTGTTCGACACTAAGTGGTCAACTTGGGTGGGGCGCGAATAAGAAACATAAGAACTACAAAAATATATGTATAAGTAACAAACACTCAACCCAACCTAGGGTTTCCCAAGCCAATCCAAGCACCACCACACTCATCCATATTCATAGGAAGCACACTGCTTAAAGCCGAGTCACAACTCACCCCCCAGAACCAATTCCCATTTAAGAAATTCTTGTTTCCATGTTCAAGTAATGTCATTTAAATAAAGTTATGCACTACTAGGAAACTAACAGTATAAGCACAAACTAAGGAAAAAAAGTTACAACCAACAACAATTTAAGCATTCAGACCCAGTTCTCTTGCAAAGTCACAACAACAAAGGGATAGGTGAGATCCCTCGAAGTAATGGAACCAAAGAAAACCCAGAGATATAGCCCCATGTTCCCAAAATCCAGGAGCCAACCGTTTCTCAACAACAGAGGATCCCACCCCAATTCATGATATAAGCAGAGTAATCACACATCCTCAAATTCACAACCAACGAAAGTATAACAACAGGGGATCCCATCCCCACCCACATCGCCCCAGCAATCGGCCCGTGAAAGAAACAACCTAACTGCTACCACCAACACAAGGCAGGGCCATGTAGGTATATTTAGATTTAAAAGATTTAACACACTCCATGGTTTCAATTCCACTATGCTTTAACTGGGGTTATCACAGAAAAGGGTTGATCCTGGTGCTTTCAATTTATTTAACCGAGTATACGTAATAAACCAATTCCATGTTACGGTTATTTAAATATCCAAAAACACCAAGGTTCATTAGTGCATAGAGAAAAACCACCAACGACCATGATTTTCAGTGAACATAGGCCCGTATAATTCATAGCACATAACAACATAATAAGAGTATAACAGAACATCGGTCACACCCCCTTCATTCTTTAAAGGCCCATTCATTATCTTAATTAAGTTAGGTTTCATCAATTTCCACAGAGACAAAAGCATGCCCACCCCGCATGATACACAGAAGGAGAGACGAAGGATAAAATCCCTACCTGAAGGATCGATGTTAAGTCCTCGCATGGAAAATGGAAAACAAGAGTGGCAGGAACTCCATGGAACGCGATCAAGGAAAACTTCGCAACAGGGGTATGACTCGTCTGAAGGAAGGGTACTCTGAGCACAGGATGATAGAGAAAATAAACCTCGGGAGAATCCTTTGGTTATAAAGGTTGAGATACAGCATTCCCAGGACGGTTAAGATACGGAAAGAAAAACTCAAAAACCGCGTAAGAAGCGGGATCGTGGGTTGACCACGAAGCTGAGACACCCCACAAGATACTTAGAGATCCCCACCTTTCAGGGCAGTTTAAACCAATGCAAACCTCGTGGTTTTTCATTTATGGGGGTACCTCACCAATAATTTAATTTAAACGGGCATTAATGTGCATTAAAACAGGCTTAAAAGGGTCAAAACCTGGTTTAAAAACCAATTTTCACAAAAAGGAGGCACTAATGGAAAACCCGTGGGGGTAGGAGAGAGCTACTGGTAGATGAGAGCTACCAGTTGGCGACAGATACCGGTAGCCAAGAGATACCGGTTGGTGACAGCTACCGGTAGCTGAGAGCTACCGGTTGGCTACAACTACCGGTTGGCGACAGCTACCGGTAGCTGAGACCTACCGGTAGCCTAGAGGTACCGATAGCCGAGAGCCTCCTATAGCCTAGAGATACCAGTTGCCGAGAGATACGAGTAGCCGATAGCCACCGGTAGCCCAGAGCTACCGGTATCCGAGAGCCATCTGTAGCTGAGAGCTACTGGTAGCCGAGATCCACCGGTAGCCGAGAGCGACCGGTAGCCGAGTGCTACCGGTAGCCGAGGGCTACCGGTACCCCAAGGTCACCAGTAGGCTAGATCTACCAATATTTCGAGGCTTCCAGTAGGCCAAGGATACCGCTAGGAGTCACTGAGAAGCTGGGATGGCCTTCCAGGCCACCCAGAACACCTCAAATATCAGATTTTTACCAATTATTGGACCCCAAAAACCCGGACCATTATAGTTACTCACGATTTCCTGGTCAGCAGTCCTATTTTCCGAGATTTATATTTGGATTTTGTTGATTCCTCCGAGTTTGACGGGCCCGAGTACCAAGAGACGCCTGTCAATGCGGTCCTGGTGGTTCAATTTCGGCTAGGTGGTATTCCATTCTCAATGAATATGACCGAGTTTGGACAATGGTGCAGTTTCTACCCTCATCCCATCACACCTCCCACTGTCTCCACCCTAACCTGCCCCGAGAGCTCTGAGATCATTTCCATGTGGCGGGATATCACTGGGCCTGACCACCGGTACACCCCCACTTCCCAGAAAAGTACCCTCATTATTGACTATATCCTCCTCTTCACAAAATAGTGCTTTACCACCACCCTATTTCCTCTCCATGAGGATATGGTGGTCTTGACTGGCCGTGGCATGGAGCACCTCACTTGTGTAATCTGGAAAGACTACCCAGACCTCCCTTACCTTGCCGCCTCCTATTTCTATTACATTTTTACCAACCATTAGGGAAACATGAATGGTGGCTTTTACACCACCGACCTTGCCCACCACCTTGGGTTTTTTGGGCCTTCTCTTCCCCATGACCAGTTAGGTTCCCCTTAGTGGATGGAATTACTCATGATTATTTGCATGGGATTGGTTTGAAAGCAGGGGCTATTACGTCCTTTCCCAATAACTACCCCCACCACCAGTCCCTACCTCAGATTGCAGCCCTTCTTCCATAGCCCCACCTCCATTTAATGCACTGGCCATATATTCAGTTCTCATCTCCACTATGGGCCTAACTGCTGTCACTACTGCTACAAGTACAGGGATCACTGATGCACTTCCTATTCCAAGTCTAGCTCCTGCGGCTCTAACTCCTACTGATTATCTTCCGAGTGAAGATTCCGAGCCTATGATTTCCATGACTCCTGATTCCTCTCTCCCAGCTGTTTCACTACCAGATGATGCCTCTCCTGAGGCGAACCCCTAATTGGTTTTTGGACACATTTTTTCTTTTATATATATTTTTTGTGAAATCTTGTTCCTGTGTATGTTGTGTATGCTTGTAGTGTTCTCTCTCCATGACTGTCATAGGTACCCTAGAACACATTGGACTGTACTTCTTCACCTATTTCTGTCTTTATTACTCTAGACATGAGGGGAATATTTTTTTCATGTAGTCTGTTGTTTTATTTTTCTTTCTCAATTTACTTATTTCCTTACTTCCCCCCATTCTAGTAAACTTTTGTGTCCCCACAATCCCTTCTCCACCTTTCTGTGGAACTTGGTGGACCATTTATGAAATTAAGTATGGGGGAGCATCCCTTGAACACCTTACTCTTTGCCTTTACCATCATCTAGAAGACATCATTTTTGGAAGATATATTTTAAAATGTGAAGAAAATTTTTTTCAATCATATTTATAAATAATAAAGATGAAAGTGGGAAATTTATAAAATTTTCATGCTTATTTTGGTTCTTAAGTGTTTTAAAATGATTGTTGATATAGTTTAAATTGCAACTTGTAATAATTGGATAATTTCATTGATTAGGCTAATCATTTATATTCAAGTAACGACATGATTTTATCTTTATTTGTTTTTCCCAATCCTGAGAGGTATTCTAAACCCCTCTTCATATTCTTTCTAATACCCTATTTCTTGAGAGATTCTTAGGATATACATAACTACCATAATATGGATGTTTTCTTTTCAAAACATGAAGAATTTTTTAATTACATTACAATGATTAAGGCATTAGATTATTTCAACCCCTTTATATTGTGTCCTACCCTACATCTGATCATTGTGAAACCCCTAGAAACCATGAACAACCTTTATTGGAATCCATATTACAAGATTATTTCCCTTCCTACCCTAATTATTTTATAATTTTTCATGATTATTCACTTGAACTTAAGAGAAGGAATTGTAAGTACATGGTATATTTTTTTTAAATCATTATGAAATTAAGTATGGGGGAGAGCCTCTTGATCATTTGGGACCAAAAGGGTTACAAACCCCTATTTTAGGAATTTCAAAAAGGACCCCTTTTTTCTATTAAAAAAAATATTATACAGACAAAGTAAGCTTATACTAACTTAATTGTTTTAGAACCCTAATTAACTAAAGAGATGGTGGTGATGAGATCATTTGAAAGAGTTAGTTGAGGATGTTTTTACACTGTTATTAATTTTGAATATCATGCACTATTATTTAAAGAATTTAGCCTCCTTTTTCAAGCCGTAGAATTATTTTTCACATCTTTACCTACCAACCCTTAGCCACAGAGACATCTGATATTTATTGAAAAACCCTAATGATTTTTGTGAATCAATTTTCTTGAAGTAGAGAACTAGATTTCTTGAAAACCTATGGATGAAGTGTATATATATTTGATTGAGTATAACTTTGATTTAAAATATCTTGAGTGTTGAGTATATTATTGGAGAGGTAGTTCATCAAGTGGCTTGCTTGTTTTTGATTGGTTGGAACACGTGTTTAACGCAGGATAAAAATAGTTAATTGAATTTTATGTGAGGAATGATTAGAATATCTTATGAATTGATGCTATTTTGTACCTTTTTAGAATTTTCACTTGTGACTGTATCATTTACATTTATGGTAAACTTAATTCTTTCATTTTAAAATATAGACACTTTTAATTAGATGTTGAGATTTCCTCGAGGGAAAGAAAATGACTACGTATAGGGGAGTTTGATGCACCCGATTTGTGTATACATTTTCATATACTTTATGTAAAATAAGAACATGTATTTAGAAAATAACTACTACTTAGTGGAAAAATACTTTGATTTTGGTGATCTTGTTCATTTTCAGTTGATTTCTTGTCAAACACACAAACCAGGGGAAAACTGAGCAAAATTTATAACTACACGACGTGTACATATCCACACACCAGGTACATTCAGACTTAGACATGAATTGTCTTGGAAAAATACATTCCCAAGTTACCAGAAGCATGAACACGCCATGTAGATAAAACTACATGTTATGTATAGTGTAATATATTTGGTTGGTGGTTGAGAAGAAGTCTATACGCCCATGTGGTCAGCTGAAGTTTACATGCCGTGTACCTAATCTATACGACATGTATCCCCTTATATAAAAGAGTGGTGGCTAATTAAAGAGTTTAAACGCTATTTATAGAGGTGCTATACATTGTGTATAGTTACCTAACAGGAAACTCTGTGTTCCAAGTCAAAGACGGCGTGTTAGGCCACCCACTGGCAGAGAAAAAGTTGATAAAATCATGTTAACAATAGTACACGACGTGTAATTTTTCCACACAGAGTGTACATTTATTTTCTATAAATAGAGGCATAGGCCTATGGTTTGAGGAGAAAAAAGAGGGGGTGAAGGTCCGAAGGAAAGAAGCATTGATGCAGTGCTACCATCATTCACCTACTTCATCATTCTTCCATTTTACCAAAGAGTCAATCTCTCCTCAAAAATTCTGATATGATCAAATCAGGTATCAAGGGTTTTATTTTTATCATTTCTTCTATGTGTAACTAAATACCCAGTGTGTTGGGGTCGTGGGAAATGAAAGAGTTGTAATTTTTATTTGTTTTTATGAATGTGTTTGTTCTATTAACCACTTCTTATTCTTCTTTAATCACATCATTTTATCACTAAACATTATGAGCCAGACCAAGGGAATAATTTTTAGGGATTTAAAATAAGATTAACAATGAATATTTTCATTATCATTGGAAGTATTCGTCAACTAAAAAATGGACTAAGCCAAATAAAGAACTGTGAAAAACTAACTACCAGACCAAGTAATCGGTTTTCTCAGGTCTAAACATAAGTTTACCGGACCATGGAAACCTTTTCACAAATTGAAACCTATAGTTTTGGGTTATTATGAACAACACAACCTCATAATAAATTTTATTTAATAATGAAGCTCTTAAGAATCCAGAGCCCCAATGCATTTCCCTCCATATTTGCATCAAAACCAATTTTCCTTTATTTTCCTTTACCTGTTAAGTAATTTTCTAAATAAATCTAAATCTAATTACCTTTTTATCCAAACATTAGAAATCGACTCGAAATTCAGTACACTTCACTAAGAAAAAAATACAAGAAAGATAAACAAGACAAAAAATAACTTTGTTTTCCCTGTGGATCAACCCCATACTTATACTATACTCATTAGGGTAAAACAATTTGGGACACCGATAACATACCTTTGGTAAAACGACTTTCCATATATACTCTAGTATCAATGAATTTCACATCAAATTCTTGAGGTCTTTACAAGTCCACTATGAGTGATTCACAGACATGTTTTGATTGACATAAAGAATCGATGATTGAAAAAGTATTTGGAATTTTTGATAGTTACTTTTCAATATCATACATCTAGTCTATAGTTTTGCAATTACCATAAAGAGGATTTTATTTTTTAGGTTATTTAGGAATTAATTCACATGATGTTGATGGATCAACCATTGGAATATGAATTGGATGATCTTCTATTCTCATTGGATTATATAGACAAAGTCTTCCTGCATGCTGAGGTTAATTAGAAGATTGAATTTATTCTAGATGGTATACCGGGATGTTCATTTTATTAAAATCTCTGACATGTGTAGGGGATCATTTTTTATCCTTCTTAGATCATTAGAGATCTCTCTCACTAGTTTTGGCGAAGTAGATGGTTCGACTTGGAAGCATTTAAAGTAGTGAAACCTTGTATGACCTCATATTCCCATGTATCCTCGAATATGATGGACTCTTCCCCTTGTTACCCAATCAAATGAGTGGAATTAAGGTTTATAGTCACACTCATAATCTGAGAAGGGATCGATTAATTGAATAAAATTAATGTAACTGATGATCATAACCTCATTTGATGAAGATCCCATCTGGTAGGTTGACCCTTGTTTCACCCTTTTTTGGGGTAGTTCCCATGTTTCTGGGATTGTAGGCATGAGTTTCTCTAATGTTGAAGAAAAAATTGGCATAAAAATTCTCACATTCTAGAGTTTTCTTCTTACTCTTCTAGCCATGTCTCTTTTTGGAAGACTATATTTTAGGGGATAGAGCTATTGATATAGTCAACTCTATTATAGTAGAATACAAAGATGGAAAAATTGGCAAGTTCAAATGATCTAAGAGGATATCATGAGTATGATGGCTAATCTTTTTGTCCATCCAATAACTAAACTTTTGCATACCATTTTTTTAAGTTCATTCCCTCCATTATCCTCCTCTATATCGGTGGTAGGGACACATGTTACTTGCGTAGGAGGAATTTCCTACTTCACATTCTTAGATTGCACCATCATTTCCAAGATTTCCTTAAAAATGAATAATTCCATGATGTTGTACCATAATGCAAGATGGAAGTAAAAACAGTTCAAGAGATCTTATCCAAAATCACTATTAGGATTCAAATGCTTGGGAAACATAATAATGTTTTTCCAATGTTGATATCAATTATCCAGGAACTTGGTGACTTCGAAAAGAATAGAACATTTTCATAATCTCCTAAAACCTTTCTCTCTTATACTCCCTTTCATCATCCTGACAATGTTGAAATTTTTTATAATGTTAATGGGGAGGATCCACATGATATGGTGTATTCTATTGAGAAAGAGTTTGTACAGTGGCCTACTTATGTATAATAGTGGGGACATCTTCTTTCACTATTCTCATTCCCTGAGCTGATGAAATTATTCGGTACATAACCGTTTTATGTATGATAGAGTCTCCACTCTTTGAGAAATCATATAGAGGTACCAAAAACTTCCATTATATTTTCTTAGGATGAGTTTCATTCATAATACACCACAAATATTCTCTAAAAATATGGGAAACAAGTTTTATAAGAGAAACATCACGTGGAGATCTCTACACATTATAATTTCTGAGCTATCAAGATAGTGTAACACAAAATACTAGGGACTATAGTGACTCCACAAATAACTTGAGTTTCAATACCTATTTTTATTCAGAGGTCCCCATCATGGGATCACAGGAAGACAAGAAATGTGTCTAGATCCACTCCATGTCCCAAAAGTCATGGAAAATAATGAAATATAGGATGTCTAAATTTCTATAGTGGAAGATTCAAATCAACCCATTCAGGTTAAGGCATCATATCTGGTTGAACCCATAAAAACCATTCCTCCATGGATTATAATAGAATAGTTAGTGACCCAATAGTATTCATGATCCCTTTTTGAATATTTGGTCAAGAATGATCTTGAACAGGGGAATCAACAAGTATGGCCATATATGGAGGTGATGTAATTATTTATTATGGGTAGCCTATAGGGGTAGGTTAGTAAGGATGTTCCTAGGACCATTCAGAATGTGCACCCAAATGGAGAGAAGTCATGATCTGCTTCTCTGAGACACAAGTATACTAGTTTTTGGTATCCCATACTGAGAAGATGATCAAGAATTACTTTAGTCGCTGCGATGACCCTCTTTATTGAGGTACTCTAGTTGGGAGTTCATGGTGGGAATCTTTTTTGTAGAGAATATTAGGTAGGAAGACTACATCAATGTATTTCTACATTTATTCTACTCAGTTCATCCATATATTCTTCCTGTTGAGAAAATATCTCCTCACATATGAGGGTTCCATCCTTTTAATGGACTAGGTGAGGTGCAAACTTACATTTACCCTTTTCATTGTTGGGTTCCCTCTATAGAGGTAATGGTATAGTGATTGAGGGAACACACAGATTCAAGGAATTTATTCAGTTCTAAGTATGCACACCTCCATCGGTCTTTTTTGTGTATATCATATTATGAACAAAAATTTATTAATTTTTATCCTCTTCTTTCTATGTAATGGGATCATGTTCCACAGGATCTCTAGGTACTATTATAATGACATTCACTATTGTGTATTGAAACACATACACCTCACTAGTTTGGTTGGGTGATTTTATTTTTCTATTCCCTCATAAAATCCTTATCCTCATCTTCAAGGATTCTTTGGGTTCCTCTTGTAAGGAAGTAATCAAATGGGAATATCCATATAGTTTAGTTGTGTATGTTCCAAATGAAGATGTCGAATAATGGGATGAGAAGATCTATGGGGGTTCTTTTTGTTGTGTACCCTTAATCGATAGAAAACTAAAATATTTTGAGGAGGAGGTATATGATGTCAAAATATATTAGCATTAAAGGATTTAGATTTTAACATTTAGAATTCACAACTATATGGTCATGGAATTAATCTCTTGACGTTTTTTTAAAAAACTCTCCCACCCTGTGGGTTGGGGATACTCTTAGATTGATGTGGATGCTACTTTGTTGTTTGAAATTCTAATTTTACCATGTTATCTTTAAATATTATATGAGTGCATTATTTTCTATGTAACTAAATCACCAAATTCTAAATATGATTGTGCTATTTCTAACATTTTTTATATCCGATGGAAGAATTCCTTTATGAGGGAGGATTTATCAATATTTTCATATTCTTAATGAAAAAGTCATTCAATAGCTGGCTATCTTCTGGCCTAATGTTGGGGGAAGTTAGTCATGACCTATTTTTATTGACCATTTCATTAGTTGTGAACATATAGTTTTTGTTGAATCTGCCATGATTCTATGACATTTCATGATTCTACTATCAGTGTTATTTGCTGGTTGGGGAGAATGGTGAAATGTAACACTCCGTGTTTAAATAATTTTATTATATGAATACTAGATAGTTCATTTACGATCAGGTTTCATAGTATTTTGAATTTGATGAGGCATGTGAAGTAAATGAATCCCTAATGTTTCTCCAAAATTTGATTTCATGATTCTAAGAGAGTTGTTAATTTAATTTGGCCTTAAATCCCTTCCATTAACTTGACGTGAAACTGTTACTCATCAGAGGGTAATACATTCTCTCTCATGAGACAAATATTTTTTCATTTATTGATAAATATTTTATGTTGACAATATTACTAAAATACATCTCAAATACTGTATTGATGGAAGGAAAAAATCTAGAACATGATTATTATGTCATCCTTATATAGTTGTTTCCTCATGTTCATCATGTCATCTTCATCTTTTTCTAGAGGATCCTCAACCAAGTATAACCAAATTTTATTCTTCCCTACATCAATATCATAAAAAACAATATTGGTATAGATTCCTCTATGCTAGTGAATGATAGACGATCCAAGGGTGGTTTATATAATGACTGTCATCTTGGGATATCATTTGGATTAAAATGATTTTACTTTTCATTGACAAGGAATCACACATGAATTTCCTTGTTTTCCTATGACTCCTATGGTATGAGAGATTTCTCATCACTAAATCACAAATAAGAGGACACTATTGTTGAAATTACCACTAATTCATAGAGAACGTTTTTAGAAGTTTCTATCATGGGGTGTTATAACAAAGAAATTTTTTTTAAGGGGAAAACCATATTTCTCTTTGATCCTTTGGCCATATGGATGGTTTCTATGACTATAATCAAGAGATGGGATCTCAATATTGATCAGATTATGGACATGAATCTAACCATCATGTTGGAGTGCCTGGGGAGGACATTCAGAATTAAATCTACTTATAAAATAATTTTTTAATGGGGGAGTGTGATCTTAAATAATTTCAGATAAGAATATGAGGGATTCTAGAACTATATCACTATGTATAGAGGGATCGTATACCAGATCTTAATTTTTCAGACCTCTCAGGTGAGGCTTAATTTTAGATTCCTTCTTTTTAGTAACTCGGGTCACTTTATAAGAAATTTGGTTTTTAGGCATGGAAGATTTTGAAGAATGAATCCCATGGTACTATTGTATTTTTTCAAACAGGCTACTGGAAATTTGGAAGTGGTTTTTCCTTCATAAGAGTGGACATTGTAAAAGGGCAATTACATCCTTTTGTAATAGGTCTATCCTCATGATCATTTTGTTCACATATTATGGGGGTGTTTTCCCCATGAACCACCTATAATTGAGTTGAGGTATGTATATGTTCTAGGGTGACATACTGATGAACCACTATATTTGTGTGGACAGAACTCTTTTCCTATCCCTCTATCACTAAAATATTAACTGTTCTGATGGTTAATAGATTTTTTCATGAATGTTGTTTCTTCCCCATGGGTTAATTATGTTATCATGAAATGATGAATATTTTGGTGACACTGTGAAAAATATATATATAATTTTCATTATGAGATTGTTACAATTAAAATTATTTATACTTTCAGTATATTAGATAAATTTTGATATCTCATGCGATAATATGAATATAAATGGGGAGTGGATCCATTATACTATTAGACTATACTCACAATACTTACGAAAATAGGGACTCAACTCAATCCACTATGGAATTCTATCCACTATGTCCTGATAGTATTGTCAATTTTCCATGAATATGGAAATGATTTTATATGCTAGTTGTATAAAAAAAAATATTTCATTTTTTCATGATATCCTCTCATAGAATATGATTGATTATTGATGGTTCCCAAATCATAATACTCATTTATTATTTGATTAATAATACATATTCCATGACTCATGATTTATGGCTTTTGATTTTTGGGTATGTTTTCGTATATTATGATCAGGATCTCATACCAACATACTTTTATTCTTCTCACTTATGACCATTTATTTTTATCTCCCATCTTTACCATTACTATGACATTGATCTCACACTTTATTATGTTTCATTTTCACTAGGTTGTTAAGGTATTAATTCAGGTATCTCTAAGAAGGGTGCTATGTGATAAGAACTATGTATGAGATTCTTAAGATAATTCCTAAATAAGTTAAATATGTTTCTAATTTCCAATGAAACTAAACCATTGTAATTTTAGTTTGAGTATTATTGAGATATGTAATGAAAAATCTTCTAGAATAATGGATTACATTGGTTTGTTATGCTTTTTTAAACATATATGATATTAAGGAAGGGGTTAGTTATTTTGGAGATTAGGTTTCGAGGAATTAGACCATATAAACTATGATTTTTAAAAAAAATGGTGATTTTGAATGAATATAAATATTCAGAGGTTGATATGAAGGTATCATAATTTTGTATTGATTAAAAATTATATTCATTATAATAATATTACATAATCTAATTATTGTTAATAACTATATCCTTTTGATGTAAATATATAATTGAACCATAATCGATTGAAGAAATTTAAATTTTCTATTTATTCAGAAACCTTTAATGATTTTTTTATTATTCTAATCACAATTTTTATCTATATAATTAGATAAGGGTATAAAATCACCACACCAACAATTAAATATTCACATACTGGTAAAAAATAATAATGTTACGATGATTCCATGTCAATTAATTGTCTCCTCGATGATAGAAGTATAAAAGAATGTGGTTCCAATAAATATTGTTATTCTCAATTGAATTGAATTTGACCTTATTTTGGTTATATATTTTCTCTCATAATATAGATTCCATTTTAATTAATTTATATGGTAACAATGTTACTTTGGAATAATAAATGTGAATAAAAAATCATGTATTTGAAGAGAAAGTCTTCTAGGGAACTTGTTATTACACTAAGATAAAGTGGATAAGTGTTTGTGATATATGCTGAAACATAAATGAAGGGATTAAAATTTTTCTACCAAAAAATGGAATGTTAGTAGAATATGAATAATGATTATGGATTATTCATCAAAAAAATTAACCAAATCCCGATTTAGAGATGCAGAAGGTATTTATTTCATTGAAAATAATGAGGAATTATAATTATATAAAATGTTGTGAAATCTATATATATTGATAATAAATTATTGAAATATATATTCAAAAGGGAATATTTTAAAATTAACTAATAGAGACAGATATAGATTATTTGAGTTTATTACAACTAAATACATCACCACCTTGGGAAAGAAAATAAGGTCGAATATACTCTAAGAAGTAATGATCACTCTTCTATTTCTATTATGAGTATTTAAAATGATCCAATATTTATGTATTTATAGAATATGAGGATTGGTTGCATAATTGTATGGGATAAATTATTTCATTCTCAGTTGATTTTTCAACCATCCATTCATGAGATGATTTATGATGAATCTATTGAATATTTTAAAATACGAAGGATGTTATGTATTGATCTAGTGTTCAACCTTGACCATGATTGAGTGATAACACATATAAACTGGATATGTATCCCTTCAATGCATTAATTTTATAATGGGTGATTGTGTGAAGAAACAATATCATCTTTCACAATACATCCTAGAAGTAGAATGTTATTAGATATCCAAATGAGAATTTCTATAGGGACGACATGAATAAGGTCATTTTAGAGTTTTTATGTTGATGTTTTTATGCCAATAATTTAAAAATGAACATCATATGTAAAAATTTATGAATAAACCAATACTCATACCTATATTTTAATTATCAAACTTCATTTTTGATTTATCTGTAGTACTATATATGAAAGATAATGTTCATTACAAAATTTATGTTGTAGTTGATCACATAGTGACTTTAATGAATTTTAATAATATCAAATAATATTTATTACTTCACTAATACGATTGGATATACATTTTGTAATATGTATAGTCTCATGGAGTGCAAATATCAATTTTCTTTAATCGATATCAGAGGATTACCTTAGGGCTCTACATAAGTATTCAGTAATCAATGAATACATAGATAAACACTATCACTGTATATCATCATCAGATCGATGGTCAATATGATAGGACCATTCAAACCCTAAAAAGTATATTTAGTGGTTTCTATATGTATTTCAAAGGTGTTTGGGATCAAAACATCAATCAAATTAATTTTCCCTAAAATAATATATTTTAATTGAAAATTTAGACGATACCTAGTGACGCCCCTTATGGAATTAAATGAAGAAATTTAATATATTGGGATGAATATATATATAAATATATATTCTATTGAGATAATATAATGCTATTGAAATGCAATTAAGGTAAGAGACATTTTTTATATCATCAGGTATCTCTGAGTCAACATAGAATTAATGCTGAAAATATATGGAGATATATTCAGTTCATAGTTAGATTAATTGTATACATCTAAATAATAACATGGAAAAAGGTTATTTGACTTGGATGCAAGGGAAAGTTGAAACTAATATATATCATTCCCTTTGAGATTATTATAACAACAGGATGGTATCTTATTAGTTAATACATAAAAAAACCTATCTCATGTTCATGATGTATTTCATGTATCTCTTATGAACAAGTACATACCTCATCCTTGACATAAAATAAACTCAAAAATTATACTGATGGATCATGTTCAAAATTTTGAGGAATAATAGGTTGAGATTCTAGATGAAATAGAAAATTTGATGTGGAACAAGACCTCCCATCAGGTCAATGTTGGGGGGAAGCCATAAGATTGAGGATGTTATGTAGGAATATGATAAAAAAGTTAGGTGAAAGTATCCCCATTTGTTTTTATCAAATTAATTCATTTTTTCATCTTGAAATTATTATAAGTGGGTATAATGTAACACCACATTATTTTTGAAAATATTTTCTATGAAAATAAATTCAATGTTTTTGTTAGATCATGATTCATGAAATACAAGATTTTAAGTAAATAATTATTTTATACTTCACAAAATGTAATACATTACTACAGAGTTTAATAATTTTGATAATTAAATGAGTTTTTTAAATAAAAGGTGTCAAATTCACTAAAGAAAATATCATTTATATTGTATCGAAATCTATATTGAATTATGTAATTTTTATAAATTTAATAATTTTTATAAATTTAATAATTTTTATAAATAATATCAATAAAAATTATTGATTTAATGAAATTAATAAATAATAAAACCACATAATGAAATTCATGCAATGATTATACAATGGTAGCCTATACTAGTCTAAATATTATTGGAAAAATAGAAATGTTATATTTAAATAAATAAATAAATATAAATATATTTATATTTATATACACATTTTTATTTTCTTATTTAGAGTATTAAAAAATATAATTATGTTTATTATACATGTATTACAATCAATAATCAATAACAAATTTCTTATTAATTAGTTAGGAATAATGATATAATCCAATGACTATAAAAAGAGATTTTATTTTCCAAAAACCATTTTTATATGCAATATATTATATCATAATAATTTAAAGTAACCACTATTAATGAATGATTTGAATTTAATTTATAGATAATATATTCAATAAAATAAATTAATACTAATTTAATGGTTATTATTAATATTGTAATAGGAATAAATTGATATTTTTCATCAACATTTTTTTTCTTCTTCTAAAAACTGATTTTTAAAATATTTATGTGTAGATATTAGAAAGATATTTTATCACAAATAGATATCCATTTTGATGAAATGGATTAAATATTTAAAATCATCATCCTGAGATAATTTTTTGAGGGAAAATTTATTTTTATTTTCAATTGGTAATCATGTTGGTCAGAAGATATGTTTTCACGGTAATTGTTAATATGGTTATAATGGGATGAAAAAAGGATAATGCCTAAAATATAATAAAAAATTATATTTAATTCATTGGTTGATTTTTTTTCATATTCCACACTCTTTATTATATAAATTGGTCTTATTTTTTAAACATTTCAATGAAAATGAAATTGTTATATTGAAGTTATTATTATTTACAAAGGAACAACTAACCTCTCGTATAAAATGGAACCTCATATTATCACATATTCACAAAAATTGAGATGAATAAATCAAAACATATCTACCCATATTACCTCCTAACTATTTTACCAACATCCTAGAGGGTTTGGTCTCAAGAAAGGATATACCCATGAAGGCTTTGGTAGAGATCAAAAGGAGGATAGAAAAAGAAGTTGTAATCATATTAACATAATTCATTCAAGGTTATTTTGTTTTATAACTAATAAAAATCATATAGTAACACATAAAAAATATTGATTTATTATCATTAGTATTTTAAAATTTTCTTATGTTAATGGAATATTTATTATCTACCTAATTTCTATTTACTAAAAATGATAACATTGTTCATGTGTGCCAGCAGCCTACTACATCCATGTTGTCATTTAATATATTTTACGTCATCACCAAAAATGTATTTCAATAATGAATGATTAAATAAATAAATATTTTTCTATGAACTAATTATTAACCTTTGAACCTTCCTTTATTTCCACCCATTAAAAATATAATTCATTACCCATGTGTACTTGAAGTCTACGACCTCCACAAAGTTATGTATTTCATTTTAAACACCACCATATATGGATGGTTCAAAAAGTTTATATAATAAATTAATAATATATTTATGATATTATTTTATATTTGGAACAGTAATTCCTCAAAAATTCCATGTCTTTTTTTTAAAAAATTATATTGGATTATTTTGAGACTAGACACTTAGACGACACCTGATTCTGAGGCCCAGTGAGCGAAGAATATAATTTTGTAATTTTTTTATGTTTATTTAAATAAATGTGCGAAAATGTTTTAATAATTTTTAAACCAGTGCTTGGATCAAAAATATGATGGAACTGTTGAACTCAAAATAACACGATTCACCTAGAAAGGTCCTAATATACACTGGTGAAGGTGGACCGAAAAAATTAGTTTTCAGGCTTTTTGAAGAAAAATAAAATAACATAAAAAGTTATTTTTTTTTCATTCTCTTCACCATTGAGTGGTGTCATGTTAGCACTGTGTAAGTGGTGACAAGGCAACAATGAGTCGCATTAAATGATGCCCATTAATCAGGATCATAAACGTGCAACGTAATGACCTGTTAATTGAAGCATAATGGATACATTGTTTTGTAAATGAAAGAGCGTAACACCACAATGATGCAACATAACATGAAAGATATGATGTGCTTTTATTTTATTGAGATAATGGGTTTGAGAATCATACCAAGAATTTATTTGATGGATGGAAAAGTAATTATCTCCAATGAAAAATGCTGGCGAATCGCTATCGACAATGATGTACCTCAAAGAGAGGGACCACAGAGTGACGAAACCCAATGGATTTGAATGGAATGTGAATCCCTACAGATGAATCACTTCAACAATGAATTAATCCCATGTATGGGTTTACTTTTTGTGTTTTGATCTTCCATATTCTTCAATCTAAAAAAATGAACTTGGATCAACCCTTGAACAGGTCGATCTACAGATCACTTGTTATCACAGGAGGGTTCTAATTCTTGGGGTTTTTCATCGAGATTAATTTTGTTAGAATCATAATATTTTCCCCTAATTTTTGAAAAACTCTAACATAGAGGGTGTCGACTGAAACAAAAAAGGGTCAGGCCCCTCCGTTGTGGGTGTTCATGTGTGTTCTTTGTGGTGGACCTCTAAGTTGACTGGGAAGCATTTATGAGGCCATTTCAGGGAAGATAACACCCCATTAAAGTTGTAGGCGCAGACGGTCAGAAGAAAAGACCAAGGGATCATACCAGGTGGTCCATAGAAAATCTTGTTGGAAAACAGAGGTGAAAACCGTAGGCGGCTAGCGGCATACCTTGACTGCACATCGAGGAGGATGTCGTGGCTGGCTCAGGCCATGTCGGTGTAGTAGGAGCCGCCTATGCTCTAGCTAGAGGTTGGCAGAGGTAGGACGAGTCCATCCGGTCATGTCATAAGGGCGGCCCACACTGTGCGGGCTGCATCATACGCTGGCATGTTATCCACAAGGAATATTACGCGATACAAAGGGGAATACTAAATTTCCAGCCACATCGCTTATGAATCAAATAAATCTAACTCACTGGCTGACCCGACAGACTGGAACCATGACCGAACTGGGCCTTTTCCAACAAGGCCCAATGGACCTGGCAGAGTAGTTAGGCTAGAACGGGCTGTCCCAGACCCATCCATGTTGGGTTGGCTTAACAAAAGTAGGTTGGGTCATGCAGGACCCCCGTCTGGGTTGGTCGGGTCAATTTGACCAGAACAGACCGGGCCCAAACACAACCGACCCCTGTTTAATAAAACACCAATATCATTCAGACAGTGCATCTAATTGAGGTTTTGTTTGTGTCATTGGAACCCTCACGATGAGGCGGTTCTTTTGTAATACTCTTAATATGTTTTCAGGGATGTTGAAATATAATGAATGGCTTGAGGACTGGATTCTACGATAATCTAGCACGCTACATGGGGAAATCTTACTGCTTGATGTGACCCAAACACTGCTGAGAGGAGACCCCATATAGATAAACTACTAGTGAACCTGTTTGAATCAGATATAACCAACCTTGTGTGGATTAGCTACAAGAGACCCTACATGGATCAGATCCGATCAACCATGTGTGGAACAGATATAAGCGGCCCTAGGTTGACAAGCTATGATGGCCTAAGTGAGAAGCATATCCGTGTGACCCAACATACCCATGGTACTAATCATGGATAATACCTCAGTGGTCCAAGGTATTTAGTGTTACGAATGACTATCTTGATTTCTGTACTTTGGATTCTACCTGTGTGAGTTGTCTTGCTTCGTGACCATTCTTTGTGGTTTTCTTTTCGGATTTCTTTTTGGTATTTCCCTTGTGGTTTGTGGTCTCTTATGAGTATTTTTTTACTCTCCCCTACAAGTGCTTCACCCTCATGTGTTGTGAGTAGTGTAGACGACCTCCACCTCGATGAAGGAATTGGTGGTCTAGGACCCGGTGGTTCCCAATGAGATTAGGCAGGTGGGGTGTACTTATACAACTTCCATCAACAACTCTACACTTACATATTAGGTGGCGTTTTTAGTGGATTTCTATCAGAGATCTTTTTTACTTTCCTATTTTTAGTTTTTCTATTGTTTGGTTTCTATTATGGCCCATTTTACCTATAGCTTGTTCCTTTATTGAGTGGGTTTTTAGTGGAATGCTTATTTAACTTTCAATTTTTGGGACGTTCTCTTCTCTATGTGTGTGTGTATAGGTACTTAGGAATATTACTCCCACGTGAATATTGATACCTTCACCACTATTAATAAACACCTAGACATTAGGAGGAAGGCTTGGGGGAGTCAAAAAATGGGCCCCATGGAATGGATACTGACAAAGTGGTATGAGAGGTTTTTAGTTCTCCCTCAATGTCTAAAAGTATATCTGATTTGTTTTTGGGAAATAGTGTTTTTTAAGGTTCAAATTTCAGATTCGGGGATTCTAGTGTTGGTGCACGACTGACGTATCCATACACCTGGACCTTTAAATCTGTTATTCAGCTCTGTACAAAAAACAAAACAATCATTGCATGCATCATATGGTAATTGAGTCTTTCCTCATGTTCTTCTTGAATCAAAATTAGCTCACCATGTATAATCTACTGATTTTGGTACATCTTGATCTATATCAAGATGCCTCCACATAGACCACCCGCAATGATTCTGATATGTAATTGTGAGGGCAGCCTTCCAGGCGAGATGCATCAGTTCAGGGACCAGTGCTAGAGATGGCCCCGTTGGGTGGTGCGCATGTGTCACCAGCACACGTTGATCAGTAGTTACGACTAGTGATATCTATGGAGGAAACACATATACTTACTTCCTTTCATGAGTTTTAGAGATAGAAAACTTCTAGGTTTATGGGAGATATAGATCCCCAGTCCCCTGCGGACTAGCTTGAGGCAGTGATATGGGTCTTCCACTTAGTGAGGACGCAAATTGACCAGATGTAGATCTTAGCCATAAGCCATCTTGAGGGATTGATAGGGAGATGGTGGAGATTGAAGATTCAGACCCATGATGAGGTGACCATCTCATGGGATGACTTCAAGCAGCTTTTCCGAGAGGATTTATTCACTGCGACCTTGCGTTAAGTGCATATAAAAGAGTTGTTTCACCAACAGCAGGGCAACATGTTAGTGGCTGAGTACAATTCAAGGAATACAGAACTCTCCCGCTACTCTATAGATATAGTGTGGGACACATTTTTTGGGGCCCAGTGCATTGATCTGGGACTCCGATGGGAGATCAGGGCATCGATAATTTCCCTTAGTATCCCCACTCAGGATAAATTGCTACAACGAAATCTACTAGTAGAGAGATTCCTCACAGTGTAGTCAATAAGGGGTTCCTTATGAATTTTCCATTCCTTCTTGTTTTGAAAATTACAAACACCTTATCTTAAGGAAAATCTCGTTTTACCTTGTGTTTTACTTCTATAAGGAAAAATTTCCTTTCCCAAGGAAACTTTCCCTTACAATGTTTTACTTTTTTCTTTATCTTGTCTAAGTATAAAATTCGGTGTCATATATAAATCCTCAGAATCAAATAATACTTATATATGAAGCATTCTATTTAAGAATCCGAATTCTGGATACGAACATTTATGATGTTCAACTCCAAATTCTGGATATGAACGTTCATGATGTTCGACTCTAAATTATGGTTATGAACTCTCATGAAGTTTAACTTCGAATTCTGGTTACGAACTCTCATGAAGTTTGACTCTGATTTCTGGTTACGAACCCTCAAGAAGTTTGACTCCAAATTCTGATTACAAACTTGTGTAAAGTTTGACTATGAATTCTGGTTACGAATTATGATTATGAATTCTTATGAATTCTGACTCAAAATTCAGACTACAAATTTCTTAGAAAAACCAAATCTGAATATCCTTGTATTATAGACTCCAAATACATTTTTCATTTGACTCTGAACTTTTATTTTCTTACACTCCAAATATTTGAGTTTGTTTATGTAGCCATATTTTTTCTTACACTTGTTTTTTCTATAAAATGATGTTGTACATTCAGTTACTAACTAACCGTTGGTTGAGTGACACGTGTACAGGTCCCTCTAAGATTTAAGAAAAAATATGACCGTTGGAGGAGGGAGCCGACCGTTGAAGCCATGCCTGTAAATAGGATCTCATTTGAAAGAGCTCACAACTTTTGGACAACTGATGATATGAAGTGATTTTTGTAGAGATATTCTCTCATGCTTTGTGCATACTGGACTTCTTGTTCAAATTTTCTTAGTGTGATTCCGATTCTTGCTGTGTACAATCAAGGGCTTCTGGGTATAGGAAGACAGAGGTGTTGACTATCTTGAAGTTGAGGGCTTCCTTGTTGAGGAAGATAGAGGTGCTGACTACCTTGAAGTTGAGGGCTTCCAGGGATAGTAAGACAGACTCCGATCTTCCTATCTAGGGCTTACCCTAGTGTGGGTAAGACAGACATTCATGAATGTATAAATCAAAGGCCCTTTATCCAAGGTTGTTGGATACCCTTCTTTTTGGGTTAAAATATTTACTACTGTTACTTGTTTTGTTAGATGTTTTCCGCTGCATTTGTAGTGTCGAGGAAAGTATAACTATCTTATACCTCTTCATACTTGTACTCTAATTTAGTTATATTCTATACTCTTTAAGTTAGAATATTTATCTTTTTAAACATTCATTAAGTTTCATTTTCCAGAACCATATTTCCTGATCCACATTCTCGAAATCATATTTCCATAATCTAGCAAGTGTGTAAAACTAGAGGTTTTTTTAATCATCTTTTTTAACCTTGTTAAACATAACCATCTTTAAAAATTCCAAAGTAATTTTTAAATATATACAATTCACCCCCCTCTTAAATTTTGATCATCATTAGATATTACATATAGTATCTCTATTATTCCGATCCTACATTTGGTATTATAGAGTATATCATACTCACATACCATCTCAAAAATTGGTATTAGAGCATTGGTTAAATGTAAATTAATGTCAAGATTAGATTCAGGAGAGAATTCAACTCATTCTTTTTCATAATCATTTTCTAAGACTCATATAGTTCAGATTCTTTTTTTCTTAGAGTACTCTTGTTCATTATTTTCCTTGTCTACAAACTTTTATTACTAATAAGTTTTTGTGGAATTATTTTTCTTAAATATGGTAGGAATCAATGTTGGTTCAATAGACAATCTAAATCCAACTAGACCACACATTTTTTTATGGAAATGATTACGAATATTGGAGATATCGTATGAAGACATTTTTTATCAATACTGGTGTAGATAATATTGTTATGCTTACTGGAGGTTATAAAATCAATGACAAGGAAGTTAGTACCTTTACAAATCAAGAAAAGCATGATTATCAACTGAATTATAAGGTATGAAATACTTTTATTTGTTCTATGACTAGAAATATATATATCCAAATTTCATCTTGTGAAGCAGAAAATTATAAATGGAAGAAACTTGATGTTAATCACTTTGGAACTTCCAAAGTTATTGAAACAAGAAGAGCCATGCTTAGAGCTGAATATCATGGTTTCTGCTTTCCTAATGGAGAACCCATATGTAAGGTGCAACAAATATTCATGACTATTGTGAATAGTTTATAATCAATGGGTGAGAAAGGATTAGATGATGAATCTCTAGTTGATAATATCATATACATTATTCCCAAAGAGTGGGAATCCAAGAGGACAACTATTAATGAAAACAGAAAGGTTACTCATATTTCCTTAGATGAACTATTTGGAACCCTTCTTCAACGTGAGACAAGAATGAAGAGATATGATGATAACATCAAGAGGAAGAATGGTAATGGAAGTGTTTCTTTCACTGCAACTTCAAATCATATGAAATCCAAGACTCCTGAGAGAGTTACTAGATCTAAGTCAAAGAAGGTTGTTATACAATATGAATCTAGTGGAAGAGAATCTTCAGAGAATGAGTTAGAAAATCTTGCTCGAAGTATGAACAAGATAGCTGGATAGAGGAACTTTCAGTCCAAATATAAGAAGAAAGATAGGAAAGATAAGAATGACTCTGAAGTTACTTGTTATGAATGTAAGAGAGCTGCACACAAAAGACCTGATTGTCCTATGCTCAAGAGAAAAGAGAAAAAAGAAAAGAATTCCGAGAAAAGCAAAAAGAAGTACTATAAGGCTAATGCTAAGAAAGTCATTAAAACTAATGATACATTGAGTGCTAGTGGTGGTGACTCTTTATATGAATCTTCAGATTATGAATCTTCTGGACAAAAGAATCTTGGTCTAATTACCAGAATACCTATTGAAATTCATTGCTTAATGGATAAGGTACACAATGCTGAATCAATGACCAATGTTTCTTTAAATGAAAATTATAGTGATAATAAATATTATAACTCTTCTAATAAAGAATCTTTTTCTAATGAAGATAATAATTTACATAACTATGAAGAAGTTTATAGGTTTTCCAAACTCCTTGATATTTATAATTCAAAACTCATGAAAAAACATGAAAAGGAAAATTCTAGGAATATTATTCTTACTAAGTATATATCAAATCTTTCAAAAGATCCTGAAAAGAAAAATACTGATTTTGAATGTATTTTATAAAATCTTGAGAAAGTAAATTCTGAAAAGAAAAAACTTTCTAATGAACTAGAAAATGTAATTTCTGAGAAAAATGTTTTAGAGGCTATCTCTAGTTCCAAATATAATGATTTTGTAGACAAAAATTTCGTTATCAAACTAAAATCTAAAATATTTTCCTTAATGAATTGTTTGTAAAATTTACCTTAGGTAAAGAAAATTTTGATAAGATGTATTCACAAATACGACCTTTAAGAAACAAATCTGGATTTGGTTATACCGATGCTAAACCGATTTTTAGTAACAATTATTTTTTTCCTCAAAGTTCCCCATTATGTAACAAGTGTCAATGTGGTGGGAATTGGGCAAGAAATTGTTCCCTAAAAAAACTCAATCTTTTGGTTTCCATAAATCCTATTTTTCTAAAAAGACGTGGGTGCCTAAAATTTTGCTTTCTGAGATTTCTGGATCCAAGCAAGTCTGGATTCTGAAAACATATCTTTTGTCTGATTTTTAGGAAAATAGAGAAGTACCAACAACAATACACTGTACATGGATAGTGGATGTTACCGACATATGACTGGTAAAAAAAAATATTTTAAAAAAGATTATCAAGATAAGAGGAGGAAAAGTAAATTTCAGAGATAATGATCAAGGAGAAATTATTGGTATAGGTAATATTGTTCTTCTTGAAAAAACATTGATTTTAATTTTTTTG
The DNA here is from genome assembly GCA_963277665.1 of Viscum album. Classification (NCBI taxonomy): domain Eukaryota; kingdom Viridiplantae; phylum Streptophyta; class Magnoliopsida; order Santalales; family Viscaceae; genus Viscum; species Viscum album. Next base: position 2,003,162,480 of record OY728140.1, on the reverse strand, counting down.
TCTGTTAAAGGTCTTAAGCACAATATCATTAGAATAATCCAATTATGTGATGAAGGTTACCTATGAATTTTAGGAATGATAAGGTCTTAGTACAAAATTCCAAGGAAGATTTTATTCTTTCTACCCATAGGCAAGAGAATGTTTATGAACTTAACTTAGAAGACCTTAGGAGCCAAGATCTACCTTGCCTCAGTGCAATGGAGGATCATTCATGGTTATGTCATAGAAGTTCAAGACACTGTAACCTTTGGAATTTATGCAAACTTTCTAAGAAAATATTAGTTAAGGATCTACTGGAGCTTAGATTTGACTCTTCAAAAGTTTGTGACCCTTGTCAATATGGAAATAAACATAAATCTAGTTTTAAATAAATCGGTGAAGTCTCAACAACTGATGCATTACTATTGGTGCATATGGATATTTTTGGTCCAACACAAACTGAAAGCATTGGAGGAAAGTATAATGTATTTGTTCTAGTTGATGATTACACTAGATTTACAAGGGTCTATTTTCTCGCAAATAAATCTGAAGATTTTTCATATTTCAAAAGTTTTAGAGCCCACGTTAAAAATGAGAAAAACCTTCCATTGAAAAATATTCATAGTGATCATGGTGGAGAATTTAAAAATTATGATTTTGAATCTTTTTGTAGTAGAAAAGGAATTACTCAAAATTTCTCAGCACCAAGAACTCCTCAATAGAATAGTGTTGTTGAAAGAAGAAATATAATTCTTCAAGAGATAATAAGAACCATGTTGAGTGAATATTCTATAGAAAAACATTCCTAGGATGAAGCTTTAAGTACTAATTGTTATACTATAAATAGAGTTTTGATTAGACCTTTTCTTTATAAAACTCTTTATGAGTAAAGGAATGGTAGAAAACCTAGACTTTCCTACTTCAACGTTTTTGGATGTAAAGTATTCATTATGAATACTAAAGAAAATCTTCATAAATTCAGACCAAAATATGAGGAAGGAATTTTACTAGGCTACTCCACAACTTCTAAGGCTTATAGAGTTTTCAATAAAAACACTTGTACTGTTGAAGAAACAGTACATGTTAAATTTGACGAAACTGATCCTTTTGTTTTTAAACAACCCCAACCTACATCTTCGGATCTGTTTTCAAAAACTGAATATCAACCAATGATAGAAGATCCTTCGGATAATGAAAATGTCCAAGAAAATGTTTCTGAAACATTTAGCCCAGAATAATTCCTACTCTATGTTGATGAACATGTTTTACTAAACCCAAATAAGGCGTTTCTTAAGAATCGTCCCAGTGATAGTATCATTAGCAATGTGCATCAACCTGTAAGGACTAGAAGTTCCTTAAGAAATTAAATAGAACATCTATAATTTCTTTCCCAATTAGAACCAAAAAGCACTGATGAAGCTTTAGGTGATGATGATTGGATAAAAGCTATGCAAGATGAGCTAAATGAATTCGAAAGGAATAGAGTCTAGACCCTGGTTGAAATACATAAGGAAACTTCTTTTATTGAAGTAAAGTGGGTCTTCAGAAATAAGTGTGATGAAAATGGAATCATTGTTAGAAATAAAACTAGATTATTTGATAAAGGCTATAATCAACAAGAGGGAATAGACTATGATGAAACCTATTCTCTAGTATCTAGACTTGAATCTATTCATATCTTACTTTCCTTTGCAGCATTTTTCAATTTTAAACTTTTTCAAATGGATGTGAAATGTGCTTTCCATAAAGGTTATGTTCAAGATGATGTTTTTGTAGAACAACCTCCTGGTTTTGAAGATACATAACATCCTGATCATGTTTTTAAACATACCAATGCTTTATATGGCCTTAAACAAGCACCTAGATCTTTGTATGATAGACTTACAGGATTTTTGCTTCAAAATAATTATGTTAAGGGAAATAAAGATCAAACAATTTTTATAACGAATGACAAGAAAAATGTTTTTATTGTTCAAATATATGTTGATGAAATCATATTTGGTTCAACTTAGCAATTGTTAACTGATTCCTTTGCAGATTTAATGAAATCTGAGTTTGAAATGAGTGTGATGGGTGAGTTAACATTTTTCTTTTGTTTTCAAATTTCTCAAAAACCAGAAGGAACTTATATATCTCAACATAAGTATATTAAATATCTTCTTAAAAAGTATGGATATGACAACACTAAGAGTATTATTACTCCAATCGGTACCTTAAACACACTTGATCTTGATGAAGCTGGAAACCAGTAGATCAAACATCTTTTAGAGGTATGATAGGATGCTTACGTTACATAACAGCTAGTTTTCCTTTCAGTATGCTTATGTGCAAGATATCAATCCAATACTAAGGAATCTCATTTAAAGGCAGTGAAAAAAAAATTTCACTACTTAAAAGGAACCATGGATTTATGACTCTTTTATACATATGGAAATGATTTTATTTTGAAAAGTTTTTCAGATGCTGACTTTGGTGCTTATAAAATGGATAGAAAGAGTACATCCGGAACTTTTCATTTCTTAGGTGATTCATTAGTTTCTTCGTCATGAAATAAGTAACACTCAGTAGCACTTTCCACTACTGAAGCTGAATATGTAGCAGCTGGAAGTTGTTGTGCACAAGTGTTGTGGATGCAACCAACACTCACAGATTATGGTATGAGTTCTACCAAAACACAAATTTTTTGTGATAATACAAGTTCCATTGCCCTTAGTAAAAACCATGCACATCACTCTCGTGCAAAACACATAGATATTATGCATCACTTTCTTAGGGATCACACACAGAAAAGAGATATCATTCTTCAATCTAACAGAACCCAAGATAAACTTGATGACATTTTCATAAAATCTTTACCTTCTGATAGATTTGAATACATTAAACGGAAGTTAGGTATGATAATCATAAGGTAATATTCCTTGATTAAATTCATATTGAACCAATATCCTTACAATAATAAAGTCCTTTTCGTAGGGGGAGTACATTTGTTTGTAAGTTTTACATATTTTTCGTAATGAAGTTTTTCATATTTTTTCGTAATGAAGTTTTTCATATTTTTTGTAATGAAGTTTTTCATATTTTTCGTAATGAAGTTTTTCATATTTTTCATAATTAAGTGTTTCATATTTTTTTTAATGATGTTTTTCATATTTTTTGTAATAAAGTTTTTTATATTTTTCATAATGAAGTTTTTCATATTTTTCGTAATGAAGATTTTCGTATTGAAATTTTCTTAATGGAAATGATTGTACTAAAAATTATTTTCGTAATGTATTTTTTTCTTTCATAGTCAAATTTGTTTTAAACATAATTTCTTCAAGGAGAAAATCACCTATTAAAAATAACCTTCCTAGCAATCTGAAAGGAATGATTTCCTTCTTAAGTTTTCATATTCATTATTTCATTGCTGGTATTTTCTTTTTTATTTTAAAATTCTCAGATTCTAGTTTTTCTTAAAAAAACCTCAAAAGATCAGATCCTACCCAATTTTTTCCTTGCGCGGCTATTATATGAACCATCAGATTAGATCAAAAAGTTTCTCAACCGTTAGATTAGATTTAGAAGATGAAAGGTCAGTTTAATTGCCAATATAAAGGACCCCCGAAGGGTTGTCCCATATCGGTTTTGAAGCTCTTGCGTGCTGAAGTTCTTTGCCCCTTATTAATCCCGTTCCGAATATCTCAGAGTTCCTCCAATACGAATGTCTGTAGAAGCCTCTTATCAAGATATGTCTACCGTGAAGAAAATATCAGGTTCGAAAGTGTACAGGGAAATGTTGGTCCATCTGAACCTTTTCAAATATGATTCTATTATATGTAATAATATCAGGTTGAATGGTTGGGAGAGTGTGTTCATTTCAAATCCCAGAAATCAAGACTTGATCTATCTGGATTTACTCATAGAGTTTTATGAGTCAGTTTGCTTCTTTAAGGAAGATAGCCAGGAAAAATTTTCCATCAAAATTTATTGGAAGAAAAATAATCTTTCTTACACCAAGGCTACAATCCTGGTAAGGTTATCCTATGAAGTAGAAGCCGGGTTTTGCTCTCAAAAACTAAAGGATGTTCAAGGAAGTTTTATTAAGGTGAAATCTTTGGAATTACTTGGACTTACAGATGTCAAGTCCGCAAAGATTGATCACTTATCTATCAACAATTGAATTCTACAGTTATGGGTTCAAGGTTTTTTTGTACCAAGAAAGGGTGATAAGGACACCTTGAAGAAAAGTGATATATATATATCTTGGATTTCTTAGTAAATCTAAGGAGAATCAATTTGATGAGGCACATTCTCATTACGATAGAGAATATCAAGAATGGGAATTTGAGAGCTCAGATTATCATGTATCCTGCCTTACTTTCAAAGTTAATAGTTCGGTGTCTTGAATCATTCAAGATTCCCCGCAGTTCCAAGTTGAGGAATTGCAAAGTTATTCTTGTAAGTGATGAAAATTTGAAAAGAATGAATATGACTATCTCTAAGTAGTCATGAGAGTTTTATAATCTACCAGAAGAAGAGGCAGAATCCATTCCGAAAAATGATGAATAAGTTGAACCATCAAAGAAGGCTAGAAAGAAAAGAAAGATGAAGGAAGTGGATGTAGAAGACAAAAACCCTAAGTATAAGGAAGTACAATCCACACCTCTTAAACCCATGAGGTAGAAAGCTTATCCTGATGAATTCGTAGTAAAATGGAGGGAGGATAAGATGAATAGAAAAGCTAGGGAGACATAGTTCGATTTGGATCCTATTGAGGCTAAGGCCTTGAAAGAGTTAACTACTGAGGAGCTTGAGATGCAAGCCAATGAAAAGAAGCTTAAGAAAAAAATGTTTGAGGCTGTGATTTTGCAAACTCTCTTGAAGGATACTAAAGTAGAATCTGAGAACATTCCGGTGCCAAAATATTTCTTGACAGAACCTTTACCTGAGACTCCGGGGAAGAAATTATTCACTCCGGAAAAAACCCACGAAAAGGAAGTTGAAAAATAATCTGTCGAAGAAGTAGAAGAAGTTCAAGAACCTGAAATCAATGATGATACAGACGATCTGTAAAGAAAGTTTAAGACTTTCATGAGAAGGAAAGTGAATCTGAAATTTTTTCACTCTGGACTTCTCATTCCAGATCTTCACAACTTGATACTCCTGGAATTGATGAAAAGGTAGAAGACGAAGTGGAAAAGACTTCTGAGGAAGAATTTTATGATCATCACTTCATGGATGAAGGATCAGAAAAAGAAAAAATTGATGAAAATAGAGTTGTTCAGCTATCTGACAGTGAGAATGAATCCCCATATGAGGAAGCCGTACTAAAATTTGATAAGGGTAAGCAAGTGATTGTTGATACTCAAACAAAATCACTAGTAAAGAATAAAGAAGTTGAAGGAACTTCATAGAGGAATATTGTTGAGCTTGAAAAACAAACCTCACCAAGAAGAGTCTCAGATTCTAAATCATATTCACTTGGACATGATTTTGTTTAACAATCCTTAATGAATCTTGTCGGGTCCATTCCGACTTTTTCAAGCATAGACTCTAGATGCCAGATGCTCCAACACACACTTAATCAGAAATCGGAGTCAGTGTCTATGGTGATGGACAAGTGTTTCAAGATGGAATTAGATTTCAAAACATTCCTCATAGGATATGAATCTCACAAAAAGTCATGTAAAAAGATAGCCGGTTGGTCAAAGGGGCCAATTCAAGAAATGAGTGAGCTTGATGAATTCCAAGATGGATTAAATGACTAATTTGATATAGAAGATGGGAGGATCAAGGATCTTACAAGTAATTTTGAATAAAATCTGACTCTAGAACAAAATATTCTGATTCAAGATGTGAAAGGCTTGAATGGAAATTTGAACTCTGCAGCTCAAATCTGGAAGAGGGAAGGAGATCTCTAGATTGAGATCAAAGAGAAGCTTGTGAAGCAAGATGAGTTGCCGAAGGCTCAAGAAGAATTTCTTAAGTCTCAGGAAGAGAAAATCAAATCCCTAGAGAAGAAAGCTGAGGAAGATCACAAAGAGTTCAAAAAGATGAAAACCATCGTGAAGAAGCTAATACCCAAGGAAAAAGAAGAAAAATAGACCCAATCCTATCTTTTGTTGTAATATATTTCCTTGTACAAATTCATAAAATCTTAATGAAATTGTGGTTACTTGTTTTTGGTTGGTTGTTTGTATTAATATTTCAGATACCGTATTTTTTTTCCATTCCCTCAAACCCTTTTTGAAAATCACAAAGGGGGAGAAGGAAAAATAATTCTAAGGGGGAGAAGGAAAAATATTTCTAATTATAGAAGAGATATCCCTAAGTAAGGGGGAGTTTATCTAAGTAAAGTTTTCACTACAGAGATTTCCGTAATCAAGTAAAATCTCACTCTAGAAATCTAGAATACGATCCTTAGTGTTTAAAAGACTTAGGGGGAGTTAGTCGTATTGATCTTTGCTAATGTAAAAAGGGAGATAAGATTTATTTTTAAATCTAGAAATTTTTCTAAGTCCTTTTATTATTTTTCGTAAGGATGTTTGTGCTTTCCAAAAAGGGAGAGATTGTTGAGTCAATAGGGTTTTTCTTTATTACTTTTCAATTCCTTCTTGTTTTGAAAATCACAAACACATTATCTTAATGAAAATCTTGTTTTACCCTGTGTTTTACTTCTATAAGAAAAAATTTACTTTCCCAAGGAAACTTGTCCTTACCATGTTTTACTTTGTTCCTTATCTTGTCTAAGTATAAAATTTTGTGTCATATCTAAATCCATAGAATCATATAATACTTAGATATGAAGCATTATTTTTAAGAATCTGAATTCTGGATACGAACGTTTATGAAGTTCAACTCTGAATTTTGGATACAAACTTTCATGAAGTTCGACTCTGAATTCTGGTTACAAACTCTCATGAAGGTCGACTCTAAATTCTAGTCACAAACTCTCATGAAGTTTGACTCCGAATTCTGGTCACAAACCCTCATGAAGTTCGACTCTGAATTCTAATTACGAACTTGTGTAAAGATCTACTATTAATTCTGGTTAAAAATTATGATTAAGAATTCTTATGAATTCTATCTCCAAATTAAGACTACGAATTCCTTACAAAAACCGAATATGAATATCCTTGTATTATAGAATCCGAATAAATTTTTCACTTGACTCCAAACTTTTATTTTCTTACACTCCAAATATTTGATTTTGGTTATGTAACCATATTTTTGCTTACACTTGTTTTTTCTATAAAAAAATGTCGTATATTCAGTTACTAACTAACCATTGGTTGAGTGACACATGTACAGGTCCATCTGAGATTTAAGGAAAAATATGACTGTTGGAGGAGGGATCTGACCATTGAATCCATGCCTATAAATAAGAGCTCATTTGAAAGAGCTCACAACTTTTGGACAACTGATGATCTGAATTGATTTTAGAGAGATATTCTCTCATTCTTTGTGCGTACTAAAATTCTTTTTCAGATTTTCTTAGTGAGACTATGATTATTGTTGTGTAAAATCAAGGGCTTCCGGGGATAGGAATACATAGGTGTCGACTACCTTAAAGTTGAGGGATTCCTTGCTGAGGAAGACAGAGGTGCCGACTAACTTGAAGTTGAGGGCTTGTGGGGATAGAAAAAGAGACTCCGATCTTCATATTGAGGGATTACCCTAGTGTGGGTAAGATATACTTTATTGAAAGTATAAATCAAGATACCTTTATCAAATGTTGTTGGATACCCTTCTCTTTGTGTTAAAATATTTACTACTGTTACTTGTTTTGGTACAATTTTGACGCTGCATTTGTATTGTTGAGGAAAGTATAACTATCTTATACCTCCTCATACCTATACTTTGATTTAGTAATATTCTTTAGACTTTAATGTAGGATCATTATCTTTGTAAAATTTTATTAAGTTTTATTTTCCGGAACCATATTTCTAGATCCACATTCTCAGAATCATATTTCCATAATCTAGCAAGTGTGTAGAACTAGAGGTTTTGTAAATCATCTTGTTTAACCTTGTTAAACATAACCATCTTTAAAAGTTACAAAGGAATTATTAAAACTATACAATTCACCCCCCTTTATTTTGAGCATCATTAGATACTATATATATTATCTATGTTATTTTGATCCTACATTTGGTATTATAGAGTATATCATACTCACATACCATCTTAACACTCGCAGTGTAGGCACCGACGGTGGGAGATACCACTGGGGGACAGTTGGAAAATCATATATGGCAGGAAGCCGATAGATGAAGAAGATGTACAAGTGGGCCAGACCATCCAGAGGGAGACCCCAGGACACATGATCAGTGGTGTGAGGCCACCAGGGTAGTGGGGGTAAATAGAGGAGCATGGCGTAATAATCTTGCAGTGGGCAAGGACACATAGCTTGTGACTACCCGACCTACTATAGAGATAATCAACAGACAGTCGAGGGAATACTAAGGTTGAGATAGGGGATCGATTGAGGAGGTCTGTAGGGTGGCATACATGACAATAAAGCAGTCCAAGCAGTAAGCGGTGGGTTATAGTTCAAGGTACAAGAACCACCTCCCCCAGGTGGTCCACCATGACCTTAGGGAGCAGGTGGACAGGGGCAAGATTAGCTTCAAGAAGTGGATTACTATGACCATGGAACCCCAAAGATGATTATAGGTATGCTCTATATCATCTCCACTTTAGCTACATTTATTATAGACATAGTTTCTAGTCATTATTTCCTTACCATTGAACTCATTCGCGGATCATAGATTTTGGTGGATCCATTGGCTTGATCCTTATGAATTGAGACTCTTACGATAGGGGATTCTATTATTACACACTTGTGTCAGTAGTGTCAGCTTACTCTTGGAGGCGAGAGATTTGGTTGAGATCTCTTAGTAGTGGCATCGAGACCTTACCATTTCATCTTGGACATGTAATTGTTATACACAATTCATGCTCAGATTGACTTTCTTAGGTGCTGAGTGTTGTGTGTCCATGAGGATGGGACCATTTTTTCCTTCACCGACGAGAAGGGAACTCTTGCAGAACACAACATACATTCTCATAGGAGGGAGCAGACGAGAAGGGAACTCTTGCAGAACACAACATACATTCTCATAGGAGGGAGCAGCTGATCAATCACTAGTTCTCTAGACTCACCATTGGTGTTGTGGATGAGAGGACTCCTAACTTTCCTATCATAGAGGAAGAGTATGGAGACGTCATTCCTAAGTATATTTCATGGCTAACTCCTTGTAATAAGGTATAATTCTGCATCATCCAGTAACTCTATATAACACTGATATTCACACTGGAATTTCGGATGGATCCCATAGAGCTTCATGATTTGAAGGTACAATTGGAGAAAATTAAGATAAGGGATTCGTGAGGCCCAAAATTTCACCATGGGTGGCCCCAATATTGTTTTGTGAGAAGGAAAATCAAAGATTGAGGCTATGTGTGGAAATCTGGTTCCTGATCCAGGTGACTATGAAGAATAGGTATCCACTGCCAAGGATTGCTGACATCTTTGATCAGCAGAAGGGTACGAGGTGTTTTTGAAAGGAAGACCCCAGATTAGGCTATCACCAGATTCAAGTATGAGATGAAGATGTACTAGAGGCATCCTTCAGATGTAGGTATAGCCACTATGAGTTATTTGTGATTCTGTTCGGCATGGCCAAAACCCTAATAGTGATCATGGGACTCATGAACATGATCTTCTATCCTTACCCCAATCATATCTTGGTGGTCTTCATTGATGAAATCCTGGTGTACTCGACATCAGAACATGAGCATGCTACACACCTATGGATAGTCTTAGATACACTAAGATTGAACCAAATTTATGGGAAGCTCTCAAAGTTCTTGTTTTGGACTCAGGAGGTCCACATTCTAAGACATATCATCTTAGAGGCTATAGTTGTATTGGGTATGGAGAAGATATAGGTAGTGCTTTCTTGGGAGCCACCCAAGAGTGTGACTGAGGTGAGAAGTTTCTTGCAGTTGGCTAGATAATACTTTTGGTTCATGCTTGACATTTATAGTGTAGTAGAACCATTGGCTTTGACATGTAAGGGACATCCCTTCGTGTGAAAGAAGTAGTGTAAATGGAGTTTCCAAGATCTGAGGTAGAGACTTAAGAGTGCCCCCATCCTAAGACTTCTAGAAGTGGGTGGTAGGTATGTAGTTCTCTACAATGCATCAGGGACCAGTATGGGTTGTATCCCGATGTAGGAGCGAGGGATGATCACATATAGTTCACAGTAGCTGAGGTTGCATGAGCATAACTACATGAACCATGACATGGAGTTATTAGTAGTGGAATTTTCTTTGATGATGTGGCAGCACTACATGATGGGTGAGCGATTTACAGTCTACTCTGACCACAAGATTATCAGGTACATCATATCCTAGAGGGACCTAAACATGAGGTAGTAGTGATTAATATAGTTCATCCAGTACTATGACTTATAGATAGTTTATACTCATGGGAAGGGGAACATGGTGGAATATGTGTTCAAAAGAAAATTCAGGTTGAAGCTGTTGAGGGAGGTGATGCAGCAGCTAGCCGAAATATAGATATCCCTCGTGGATGATGATGAATAAACTTACCTTTAGTTGATGACTATCACTCCCCCACTCTTACAATCTTTTATGGAGGAAAAATTGGTGGATGTTGACTATGAGGCCCGATGTTCTTAGTTATCCTCAGGACATTCTCCTAATAGATTTTTGATAGGTGGGGAGAACATCATATTTTTCAAAAGGTACACAATAGTACCCGTGGCATTGCGAGAGTAGATTTTTAGATATTTACATACATCTCCATTTTTGGTACATCCTGGAGTAGAGAAGATGTTCCAGGATATCTGACACTAGTACTAGTGGCCATGGGTTGAAGAAAGTGGTGGCCAAGTTCATTCATGCTGCCTCACTTGTCAACAAGTGAAGGCTGGGCATCAGGTTCCAGCTAGCTTGGAACATCCACATGAGGTACCAGAGAAGAAGTGGGATTGTATCTTGATGTACTCCGTGATGGGATTACCATGTACAACCAAAGTCTATGATTCTATCTGGGTCATCATTGACCAAATCATCATGTAGGCTCATATCCTACCCATCTGAGAGCAGGGATCGATAGAGGGCTTGGGAAAATTCTATGTCTAGGACATAGTGAGGCTTCACAGGGTTCATTTGGAGATCGTCTCATAATGTGATGCTCACTTCACATCCTAGATGTGGAAGAGATTACATGAGGCATTTAGGACTCAACTGCACTTGAGAACAACCTTTCACCCATAGACTTATGGCCAGATGTAGCTTACCATATAGACCTTGGAGGACATTCTTCGTCCTTGCATCATTGATTTTGGCAACTTTTTGGAGGAACACCTACCACTAGTTGAGTTTTCATATAACAACATATATCACTCCACCACTGGCATGGACTCATTCAAGGCCTTGTATGAGAGACCATGCAGATCACCACTATGCTAGATAGATCCAAGGGTGTCAGTACTCATGGGTCCAGAGTTGGTATGCGCTACTACTTAGAAGGTGCATATCATCTAGGAGTGGATGTGGACTGCACAGAGAGGAAAAAAATTCTTATGTTGATAGGAGATGGAGTCCCATGGATTTTAAATAGGGACACCATGTTTTCCTTCAGATCTCACTATGATGGGGATTGTGATGATTTGGCTGGGGAAGAAAGTTATCTCAGTGGTTCATCATCCCTTTCAATATTGTAAGAATAGTTGGGGAGGTGGAGTACCATCTATCCCTTCCCCCATAGATGAACTAGGTGCATGATGTTTTTCATATGTCACAGCTGAGGAGGTACGTGCATGGTCCATTTTATATTATCGACTGGAGTGAGTTAGACATTTAGAATGGGGTGAAATTTGCGAAGCTCACAGTGGATATAGAGTATTGACAGGATATAGTCATTTGTTGATGGTCGATTCCTCTGGTGCATGTTCGGTGGTAGCACGAGAATCTCCAGGATAGAACATGGGAGCAGGAGGCTCATATTTGTGATTAGTACCCCCATTTTTTGTTTAACACATGTTTTGGCATATGAGGACGTGAATCCCAAAAGGTGGGTGTAATATAATTTCAACGAAATTATAGGAATTTTTTTAATTAGATGGGATTATTTCAAGACCAGACGCCCAGAAGACACCTTATTCCGAGGCTCAGTGATCCTAGATTAGAATTTTTAACATATTTAAGTTCATTCAAACAAATGTGACCAGGTTTTTTCTAACCATTCAACCATTGATCAGATAAAAATTCCAAGGGCACCATTGAGCACCAAATGATGGGTTTTCCTAAAAAGTACATATGTTTGACCAGTGAGTGTTGACTACAAAAGAAATTTTTTGGACTATTAAGAAAGAAAAGTAAAATAACTTAAAAAGTTATTTTATTTATTTCTCTTAATCGTAGAGGGGTAGAATGTCAGCACTGTTGAGGTGGAGGTGATGTGAAAGTGAGTTGCATTAAATGAATCCATTAATGATGATCTTAAATGTGAAGCATAAAGACTAATTAATTGAAGCGTAATAGATACCCTGTTCTACAAGTGAAACAGTGTAACGATGCAACGACGCAGTATAACAGAAATGCTATGATGTGTTTCTCTTTTATTGATATAACAGGTTTGAGAATCAGAGATAGAATTTCTATGATGGTCGGTGAAGAAATTCTTTCTATAGAAGAGTGCTGGTGAATCACCAGCGACATCGACACACCTCAATGAATTGGACCCGAGAGCGACGAGCACTAACGGCTTGAAAGGGAACGTGAATCCCCGCAGACAGATCATGTAATGTATCTTAAGCCTGTGTTCCATGTAATATCTAAGACTAAGGGACCTATAAGGGTTCGCATCATTCGTTGAAAGGGGGTTTATAAAAATAAATAAAAATTAAGGCCTTCAGTCCATTACGGGATCACATCAACAACAATTTTATGCCAAGTAGGGGTTTACTTTTTGTGTTTTGAGTTTCCCCGTTCTTATTAGAAAATAATTAACACGAATAAACTCATGAGCATGTTGATCCATGAATCGCAAGTTCTTATGGAAGGATGGTTATTCTCAGGGTTTTTCATTAGGATTTATTTTTTCACAATCATAATATTTTCCCCTATGTCTGAAAAAATCTAATGTGGAGGGTGAGGGCTAAAACGAACAACGCCTAGACCACTCTGCCATTGGCATTCTTGTGCGTTATTTGTGGCTGAACCCCCTAAGTTAACGAAAAAGAATTTATAAGGTTGCATCAGGGAAGACGAAAACCCATAGAGGATAGAGGCTCAGATGGTCTGAAGAATAGACCAATGGAGTAGACCTGGGGATCCATGGAAAATCCTACCGGCGTGATAGTGACCGATGACAGTGACCAACGGTGGAGGCCCTCGATGGCAGCCGTGGGTAGGTGGAGGTGATCCATGATGGCACCCTGAGGAGGATTTTGTGACTGTATTGGGATGTGGCAGTGCAGAAAGATCCATAGACACTCGGGCCATTGGTTGGCAGACACATGATGCAGTTATCCGACCATATAAGAAGGGTCTCCTGCAGTGCACGCATCCCAGCAATGACTGCATGTGAGAAAAAGTGGCGGCCAACATAGCCATCCACGAACTGCATGATCCATACACCACCAGGTGTCTAGTCAAGATGAGACTGGCATGCTGTGTGGGACGATCTGGGGGTGCCAAATGGGCCACTAAGTAGCCCGTGATGGGCGGATTCAACAAGTTGTTGCAGATCATGACAGTGGGATAAAATGGACTACAAGATGGCACAATATGGGATTGAAAACTAGCTCGCCAGTATGGGTTGGGCTGGATAAATCTGGTTCACTGGATGACCTGGTGGACTAGACCCACAACTGAACCAGACCGGGTCTAGAAAGACCCTGTAGCCAGGCCAGAGCAGGCTGACCCATACCTAAGTGGGTTGGGTTGGGTCGGCCATAATTGGTCGTGTGATATGGGACCCTCTTGCTATATTGGTCAAGTTGGTCTGACCAGACCAGACTCGGCCTAGACATAACCAACCCCTGTTTACTAAAACACCAATATCATTTAGACCGGCAGTTCGATTGACGATCCGTTTATGGAATTGGAAGCCTCACTTTGAGCCAGTTCCTTTGAAATGCTCGGATAAGGTTTTAATAGAAGTTTAAATAAAATGAATTGCTTGAGGAGTGGATTATACCCGAATTAGGAGTGCTATGTGCTTAGATCATGTGGCTATCTAGGACACGAAGACTGATGAAAATCCACCCTGTGTGGATTAGCTACATGAAACCCTATGTGGATTCGATACAAGAGACCCAATGTGGGTCATATACAAGTGACCCTCTGTGGATCAGCTACAAGAAACCATGTGTGGACCAAATCTGAGCGACCTCGTGTGGATCAGCAATAAGCAGCCATGTGTGGACCAGTTATAATGGTCTATGTGGGAATCGGCTCTATGTGACCAAGAAAACCCACATTACTCATCCAGGATGAGTACCTTAGAAGTACAAGATGTTCAGTGTTATGACTGTTAGTCTTGATTTTCATACTTTAGATTATACGTGTGTGAGATATAATTCTTCATGCTCATGCTTCGTGGTTTTCTTTATGGATTTGTTTTTGGTATTTACTTTGTGGTTTTGGGTCCCTACTAAGTATTTTGTTACTCACCCCTGCACGGGCTTCACCCACATGAGTTGGGTCTGGTGTAGAAAACTTCTAGCATGACGGAGGACATACTATCATAGGACCCGATGGTGCTAAGGGAGCTCAAGTAGGTGGGGCATACTTATACAGCTTTCGAAAGCTACTTTACACATACCAATCAGGTTTGGTTTTTAGCAGACGACATTCATAAATATTTTGTACTTTCCTATTTTTAGTTTTTCTTTTGTTGGGTTTGTATTCTTTCCCATATTACCTACAACTTGTACCTTTACTCAGTAGTTTTTAGTGGCATTCATGTTTATCGTTCATTTTTTTGGGACGTGGTTGTGGGGGAGTGTACGTGTACTTAGGAAAATGCCTCCAAATTCTAGGTTGTCACCTTCAACACTAGTCTCCAACCCCAGGCCATTGGGAGGTGGGCTTGGGGGAGTCAAAACATGGGTCCTGGAGGATGGTTTGTGACAGGATCCATGGCCAATGTTCTTGAAGAAGAACCCTTGAACTATAACATGCCTAGAAAATGGAACAATTAATAGATAAATATTGATTTTAATTGTTAATATGTGTGTAGTGGGAAATTATTAGTGAATGATATATAATAAGATAATTGTGAATATGTTTTTGGTATAAATTTATAATAAATATAAATTTTTTAACAAAATTTTTAGTGAACGTAGGAAATTATTCATGGATTGAGGTAAGGTTTTATTTTATATGATCACTTTTTCTTGATATTTTTAGTGTATCAATTTCCATTGGGGAATAATATATTATTTCTCTCATTAAGTTAAACTATTTTTTCTCATCTTGAAATTTCATCTTTTTCATTTATATTCTTTAATTTTAACATATTTGTTACACAAAGGACCTATATAATGTTTTCAAGAGAAGTAAGCATTATTTTTATTCTTTATTTCAAGAACAATACTCTTCTAAAAATATATTCGTCAAAATTATTTAAATAAATCTCATATAAATATTAATATTATTTCTAACATTATTTTATACAATATTTTTTATTATTTATAATTTTTTATAGGAATATTAGTATTTTCCAAACACCACTTTTTGGACATTGTTTATAAATGTGTGAAAAGAATTTTTGTTATTGATTACCACAAGAATAACATCCTCACTATATTGTGATTTAGATAAAAGGATTATTCAATTATATTTTTCATTGGGTTATCAATGAACACAAAATTTCCTGTAAATCATGTAATTTTTAGATAATTAATTTTTTTACGATAAATAAAAGGACATTTCTTCTTATTTTTCAAAAAATATTAGTAATTATTTTGTTAAAGTGTTTTCAATATATGAAAGAATACTTTAATGATTTTTATACAACACTTTGAATATTATATTTGAATACCATCCACATTAGTTATCTATAGTTGTTATGATATTTATTTTCTAACAATTTTTCTCATGAAACCTATTCTGTTCTCATGAGTTAGTTTAGGTAAAATGAAATGATAAATGTTTTTTGATCTCCTGGAACAAAAAAGAATCATTTTCATTATGTAATGGTAAGTTTGTATAGTTACATATCCCTCTGATACACTGGGTAAAACATGATATATCCAGATATAATATGACTGGAAATGGAGATTGAACCCAATCCACTATTGGACAATTTACACTATATTTATGTGTATGACGAGTAAACACAATCCACTATGGGAATTTTCACAGGATGTTATGATTATATTGGATGTAAACCATGAATAAAAATATTATTTTGTCTTGATTTTTGTATTTACCAAACTTTTGTATTATTTGTATGACATGGTTTCACAACTCATAATTGATTTTGGATGAATCTTCTCTCTTATGAACCAAGAATTTTGTTATGATAAATATGTATACGATGAATCCTGATTTATGGTATGTTACTTATTAGTTATGTTTATAAAATGTAGGGTCATATTCATATACCCATATTATATCTAATTCTCACTTCTGATCATTTATTGTAATATACCATGCCAACCCTTCCTGAGCATAAAAGCTCACTCTTTATTTTCTTTCGATTTCCTAAAGTTATAATGAATGGAATTAAGTATGATATTTTTATATATGGTATTATATGAGAAGAAATACTTGGTATATTTTCATGATTTTTCAATAATATGGTAATTAAATATCTAGTCTCTAATAACACATATCATTTTGGGTATTGGGGTGTATCTTTTTGATATATTTAAAGAATAATCATAATTAATTACAGATTATGTAAATTTTTTGTGCATGGATCACTTTAATATTTAAATGATAATGCTTCCTTGAATTAAATTTTCAATTACAGCTTCCTTGAATTAAATTTTCAATTCCACTGGTATTTGATTGTAACCAGAGTATACATACAATTTAAAATAAAACTCATAACATAGTAACCATTAAAATAGGCATTCCATGAATCGTAGAAGGAATTTTTCGTTTCAAATGGTTCTATTTGTCTTTCAGTAATATAAAAAAACTATCCATCCCATTGTCTTTCAAATTAGAATATTCTCATTCTGTTCATTATTTTTCATGGTAAGTACTCACTTTTTGGAATAAGCATATTATTAGATTACCCATTAAATATCTAAAATATATATCATAATTACTATAATTATGAGTTTGATAATATCAAATTTTTATACCTCATATGTTGGTGATGATATTTATTATTTTTGTTCATATTTTTTTAGTTTGTACCATAAATAAAAATTCTCTTTTACAAAGAGTTGGACTAGTTCTCTTGAAGTTAGAAATACCCCAATAGATTTCATCTCTTCTTATAGACATCAAATTGATTATCTTCATATTAATTTTTCAATTCAATGATTATGAATGATATTAAAGATTATTTATCTCAAAAAATCGAGTAACTTAATTTTCTATGTAGCATATCATATTTGAGTATTGGTAGCTTGATAATTATTGTGATTAATTCCAAATGTATACCACTTGAAAAATTATTTATAGACAAAATATTTATACCTTTTGTTACATTTTCTAAACTCATTCAATACTCTACTAATTCCACCATGTAATTAAGGATTTAAACCATAATATCCCCCTATTTTTTTGGTATTCTTAAGATGAAACAATTTTCATTAGCAATAAAAATTCAATAGAAATATCCTAATTCAACACATTTATTGAAAGATTTTTTTGGATCTAAGGTCACTCATATATCCAGAACAATGAAATTTACATTTACCTTTGTGATATGGATGAATTATTTTCATTATTAATGTATTGGTTTCTATATAATTATGAGACTTTCACATTCCTCTTCCATAATGATGATTAACGTGTTAGTCAGAAAAATGAATTTCCCAAAATTGTGGATAATGTCTCCATGATTTAATTATGGCTATATTATTTATTAGTCAGTGAACCAATGTGTTACAAATATTAGAATAAAATCAGTAAATTTGAATTTACAAAACACACTAGGATTCTATGATTAAAACTAGATCCCAAATCACAAAGTGCCTTTACAAAAGAACATTATCTAAACAAGTAATATATATAAATGATCCTTGGATCTATAATTTTTCATAAAAAAATACATTAAATGAATAAAAAAATCTTCATTAATATAAATAACTCATTTACCATCAAAATTACTCATCTTTGAATACCACACCATAAATAATTTAGTAAAACAAATCATTTGGGAAATTATTTACGCAAAAGTGAATCTAATGTATAGTTGGATGAAAAATTTCATTAATTTCATGTATTAGGATTAAAATCTACCTTTATACACAATTAATAGAAATGTTAAAGGGGTTGGTATAGTTCCAAATTCTATAAATCCTCCTCCTCTACTTACTCTTGGTTCTTCTATTTAACTCTTCATTTTCTTGTTCCTTTTATTATCCATATACCTCTTATAATGGATGGAAATTTCCTCCTCTATTATTTACCTTATATTTTTCAAGTTACCATAATCCTATATAGGTTTATGTTTCTTCCCTCACTCTAACTATAAACCACTGTATAGAGTCATATTATTCACCTCCTCTTTTCATTCAACCTAGATTTATATGGAGGTAAATTTTGTAATTCATCCAATATTATTTGAAATATCTCATCCACATGATTATATTTTATTGGATATAGAGAATTTATTATAAATTATTCTTTATACATGGGTATTAATCCATAAATATAATTTTTTTAATGAATTCAAGCAATAATAATTTGAGATAATTCTCTAGGGTTGGGGAGATGGTTATGGTCGACACTAATTATTTTAGATATTGAATTTATAATGGGTTAAGGGGTGTGAATGGTTGAATTGAACTTTCATATAATGGATGGGATGGGTATCCAGGGTTCACAAGATTTTTCTTAATGTTATTCCCACCTTTGTATTGATTTCAACTAATATTTTATTGTGTTTCATGCAATATTATCCTCTCTATATGGTTAGCATTTTTGTACTACTGAGGGACAAAATTATAGCTCAAGAAATTATAATCAATTGGATGATTGTATTCAACTATTTCCAAAAATTAATTATTTGTATGAGGGCCACTAAAAATTAAAAAATATATAACATTGTGTCATGCTATTTATGGTTGTAGCTCTGACTGAGTAAATTTGGTCAAAAATTGAATGTTTTATATCTTATCTGTTAATTCTTCCACATGGGAGATGAATTGAGTGGTGAAAAATAAATGATGGATTAATCATTTTATTAGTGCATTATCACTTTTAAAAAGACTATAATTGTGAGATATCCCATCATGGACATCCCATTTAACATCAACTATCTTGATTAAAAATCCAACATTATATAAATCATCAACCAAATCTCAAACTGAAGGCTACAAATCAATATAAATATTTTTCATTTGGAAGAAAACATCATGTTTATTAAGTTTGAATTTCCACAGTACCATCTACAATTTATCACAAATTTCAATGGTATATTTCCCATCTAGTTGAAAAATGATTACAATACCTCTCAATATATTAAATTTTTAATAAGTGTAAATTACTTATCTAAAAAGATCATTTCATTCTTATCCAATGTTATAATAGATCCTATTAATTTAATATTTATCAATAATATATCATTATCTCAATGTGAGAATTATAATTCTCTCACACTAATGGAATTTTAATGTAATATATTATTATTAAAATTTTCTAATAAA
This sequence comes from Viscum album, assembly GCA_963277665.1. Classification (NCBI taxonomy): domain Eukaryota; kingdom Viridiplantae; phylum Streptophyta; class Magnoliopsida; order Santalales; family Viscaceae; genus Viscum; species Viscum album. The sequence goes on along the minus strand of OY728140.1, from coordinate 2,003,142,642 downwards.
ACTATAAAATTAAATAGGATAATATTAATATAATCTCTTTTTTACTACACTATTTTACTCCATGTCTTGGATAATTTATATATGGATAGTATTTATTTAAGAAATTATCTCATGAACATGATAGAGAAAATACTAATGGTAACCACATTGATTTATGCCAAAAAAATACATGATGGTTTTGGCTCAATTCAGTTTTCTCTCTCCATCGTATAAGATCACATTGATGTATTTAACATTAAATTAAATGGGTGTTAAAGGATGATTATGGAGGGAGAAAGTTGAATTAAATTTAAATGTGAATAATCAACTAATCATGTGGTGAAAATCAATTGGTTATAGAGAATCGACACCAAAAAAATGTCATCATTGCCCTGAAAACACACCAATCATCATGAACGGATAGAAATAACCCACCATGTTCATATAAATGGAATATAAAATGAATAAATAAATAATTTAATATTATATGAGTTAATAAAAAATATATTTTTTCTCTTGAGTTCACCATCCTCCAAGGAAGTGACACCAAAAACATTATAGGCCCTTCTAGTATCATTTACACTATTGGGATTTGAATGTTTATTATTATTATTTTTAATTAGCATTAACAAATCAACTATAATTTATAGTAGAGTGATTCCATGTTCAATCATATAGGTAATTCATGTGATTCTCAAGAGCTTGTACATTTTTATTTCCAACCCAATTTAATTTATAATAATATTCAAAAAGGATGATACCCTTATTATTTTTAAATTAGTTCATCCGATAGGATAAATTTTTGTTCTAATATTTTCATTTTCTAATGCTTATGTTTATTGATTCTACCATGGTTTTTCAAAAACTATTGATCATAGAAGTGAATTAAACTATATTTATTAAGCTCAATATTTAAATAATGATAAAAATCCTTCTATATTAAAAGTACTGAATTAACTAATTCAACACTGAGATCCCCTATTCACATCAATTTTTTTAATAAAAACATTAAGGAATGTGATGACATTATGTTTTATTGTAATTCCTATTAAAAAAATATTTTAGGAATGCGACGAATAAATAATTAAATAACACATCCTTCAAATATTGATTCATCACTATATTGTGTATTTGAAATCCATTTTGAATGATTGAATCATCTATGTAAGTGTGTTAGAGAGGTAAATAATGGTATAAAAATTAAATCACAATTAAATGAAAAAACTAATATAATTATATTAATAGTTGAATCCATAAATGTAAAGTTATATAACTAAAATGACCTGATAAATATGATGTGCATATGAAAACTCAATCCAATTTAATATAGTACCATTAAATTTAATGACATATCATTTTTATAGATAACCATCTATCATAATATGGATATTATTAAACTGTTAATGGTGTAGATTTATTATAAGTGACTACATGCAGCTTTCAACCACATATTTCACAAAAATACAACTCCTCTATATTTTTTCAATCAAATGGCCACAAAATTTTGTATGGATGAATATTTCCCTCTGTGGTGATTGAAAACACAATTTTCATGGGGTAAAAGAGTATAATTAAAAATAAGAGCCTCTATATTTGAATTTGGTAATTGATTCTCAAGACTACATAAAAGATCACACCATGACATGGTAAATTATATGATATTTATTGCATTTTTATCATATGTATCATAGGAAGTGTCACTGGGTGTTTTATTTTTATCTAAAATGGCCATATAAATCACTCCTATATGATAAATCCTTCCATAATTTAATATTATTTGATCCAAGAACCTATAAATATTTATCTACCATATCTGTCACGACCCGTCCTCAGGGCCCGTGCCGTGACTACCCCAAGCCCGCCTTCCATAGGCCAGAGGCTGGCGACTAGCACCAAAGGCGTAAATCCCAAAAGAAGGGAAGACATTTCCTTTATGAAGTAACATACACAATAGAGTACACAAGTGAAGTAAACACTAAGAAAAACTGAGTTCAAGGTAAGTGATGAAAAAGTAAATGGGCCAGTATACAAACCCAACTGAAAGTACAGGAAAACTGAAAGGAAAGTATAACAGAAGAATGTAAAACAGCAACACCAAGTCGTCCTCTGGAAATCCCACCTGAAGGGTGGGTACAGAGAGTATCCTCAGCTCCTCGGTCTGACCGTCCGCTCCATGTACATCCCACCAAGTGGTCCACCTCTGGGTACCGACCAGCTCCACAAGAATCCGCCTCGATCAGTGCTGTCTGTCGTCTGCATCCAACACAACATAGTGCGGGCATAGCCCGTGCAGGGGTGAGTATATGATACTCAGTAGGGACCCCGAGACCCCCAAAGGTCTCTCAGAATCCACGAAGGATAATCCACAATGGAAAGATACAATCACGAAGTATCAATAATAATAATTAGGTATATGACCATACATATACCTAAGTCATCAGTTACAGTTTGGCTCCAGCTCCCGAGCCTAAGCACAAAACTGTCCACATAGGAAAGCACAAACCAGTCCACATAGGAAAGCACAACCCAGTCTACATAGAAAAGAACAACCCAGTCCACATAGGAAAGCACAACCACATCAATGATAATGATTGAGAATCAAGACTCAGATCACATAGGTATACACTTCGTAAGGTGATTGAGACGATCAGATGTAGCCACTGATTCATCTAAGCTATCAGACCCACATTGGATACAAGACCATCTAAGCTGTCGGACCCACATAGGATACACTACCAGTTAATCTATCAGACCCACTTAGGATACAAGTACAGAGGTCAATACTGCCAGACCCACGTAGGATACAAGAACAGTAGTCATCACTGTCGGACCCACAGAGCATCCCAGTACAATCTTCCTCACTGCCGAACCCACGGAGGATCCAAGTAAATTCGTCCTCGCTGTCGAAGCCACAGAGGATCAAAGTACAACCATCGTCTCTGTCGAACCCACGGAGGATCCAAGTACAGTCATCCTTGCTGCCGAACACATGGAGGATCTAAGTATAGTCGTCCTTGCTGTCGAACCCACGGAGGGTCCAAGTAGAGTCATCATCGTCGCAGTCGCAACTAGCTCTAGGGTTCCCACACACAACATGCTCGATTCCGGGAGGGTCCACTCCACGAGCCAAGGGGGTCGATACATAAACTGACACGAAGTTCGGAGTTAATGTATCCCAAAGTTCTGTCTCACCAATAGGAACTCAAAACGACAGACGACACGTCAATCAGACGCTCGGTCTGAGAGTTATTGGCTTTTTCATTATAGGGTCCCGATTAGTTTTTAAGCTAAAACCAACCCGAACATAATCCATCTGAGTCCAAACCTCAAGCGGAGTAATCCAAAATAACCGTCTCACTAAGAGAAATCCAACAAAGTCGACAGCACGTCAATCGGACGTCCGAAGCTTGAGTTATAAGCGTTTTCGCTCTGAGGGCCTGGTTGGTTTCGTGTTTGAACCAACCCGGCCATACCCAAAGTTCACCAAAACCTTAAATGTAATATACCAAAATGACTGTCTCGATCTAAGGATCACTACGTAACTGACGGTGCGTGAATCAGAGGTCCATAGCCCATGTTATGGGCGTTTGAACGGATCTGTCTGAAAATAGGGGGTTCGGGCCCGGTCCGACCCTGCTCGACACCCCCTGGGTCGGCCCGAACCGAGGCAACCCAACCCGGGTTCGGGTCCGGCCCATTTGGGCGTGACGCGTCCCAGCCGGTGCGGCCCGGCCCCGTCGGCACAACGCGGCCCTGCCGGCCCAGCCCGGCCCTGCCGGCGCGGCCCGACCCCGCCTGTGCGGCCCGGCCCGCCGCTGGTGGCCCGGTCCCGCGCGGGCGGCTCGGCGCCGGCCGAGTGGTGCAGCTCGGCGCTGGCCGAGTGGGGCGCAAAGGGGGGGTTCCGCCCCTTGCGCTGGCCGGGGATTTCAACCCCCGGATTTTCTGGAACGGCCGGCCATTAAGGCCGACCTTGTACAATCCGCGGGACCCAAGGGGTCCCACCTACAGGTGGCGCTGGCGGCCCGCTCGGCCGGCCACCCCTTTGATAAGCCGTCGCGGCTTCTGTCTGACCGGCGCAGTGCGACGGTGCCGCGCCCCTCCGCCGCGGCCCACTCCTAGCCGTAGCTTCCTTTGGTCTCACTGGCGCATCGCGACGACGCCACACACCTCCACCACAGCTCACTTCGTCCGAGGTCCCTTTTAATTTCCTCGCGGTGCAACGGCACCGCGCCACCTTCGCCGCAAGTTCAACAAGGATCAACAAATTAAAGGGGAGGAGGATCGGCCGTGTTTGTGCGGTCTGATCTCCTCTCATTATGTCGATAACAAGAGGCCAATTTATTTAACGAAGAACATTAAATTAATCATGAACGTAAAATAACCCCTACCTCAAGAAAGAAGGCGTTCGTCGGTGTCGGGGTAGACGGCGTCACGGTAGACGACGTCACAGTGAAAGGAAACGAAGGCAACGTCGGAGTGTGCCGAGGAGGAAGTGGCGTCTCCTCTCTTGTCGCGGAGAAGAAGATTGGTGGTGCGTCGTCAATCTCCAAGGAACTGGAATTCTTTTTCATTCTTCGTCGGAGGTCGGTGTTCTTCATCCAAAGCTCAAGAGTTCTCCCACGTTCTTTCCTTCGCCAATGATGCTCTCCAAAAATTAAATAATAGGTTCCTCCTATTATTTAATTTCACACACAAAGAAACTCTCCTGTAATTAATTCACCACACTAATTAAAAAGTGTTGACAAATGAAGGGAGAGAGAAGGTTCCCCATAATTAAACATATTGACAGTTTAAATTAAAAAGGGGAAAAGGAAGGTTCCTCATTAATCAATACAAGGAGTTACCCAAAAAATTAAACAAGGGATATTAATGGAGGAAACGTCAAGGAAAAAATATGGAAATAAATGAGGTCAGAGGAAATTAAATGGTGGGGCTCGTGTGGGCCCCTCCTCTATAACCTCCTCACTTGGGTAATTAAGTGGCTGCAGGCCCCACCCTTAACTACTCATGGGAGGGAGTAACCTCCTTTAGTAATAAAAAATTGTTCCGACAATTTTTTTCTTTATTCCTTAAACAAACCCCCAAAAATTAACTTCTCCTCTTTCGCGAACACAACTATGGTAAGTGTCCCCTTAAGCAATTATCGGCGCTGCGAGTTCATCGGTGCCCTCGGATTTTTAATTCCGAGCACCGGTTGAAAAGTTAGAAAAACCCGCTCGTTCGTTCACTGAACGTACCCGAGCTAAACTTCGAAAATTGATTCCGGGCACACCAGGCCTCAGAATCAAGCGCTGTCAGAAGCCACAGACTCGTAAAATTAGAAAGAATTTAAAAAAAAAATTCCTCAAAATTTATGGGTCTTTACATTACTCCCACATCAAGGTTTTACGTACCTGTAAAGCTACAACCTAAACTAGTGAAACAAATGAGGGTACTGAGCATGCATTTGAGCCTCCCACTCCCATGTGCTCTCCTGGAGGTTCCCGTGCTGCCAACGAATGCGCACCAAAGGTATCGAACATCTATGCAGGACCCGCTCCTGTCGATCCTCGATCTCCACCGGGACCTCCGCAAAAGTCGCCTCATCATCGATGTCCAACTCCCCGTAGTCGATGATATGCGTCGGGTCGTGCACGTATCTCCTCAACTGAGATACGTGGAAGACATCGTGCACCTGGTGCAACTGAGGTGGAAGGGCCAGGCGGTAAGCCACCTCACCTAACCTGCTGAGGACCTGAAAAGGCCCGATGAAGCATTGAGATAACTTTCCGCTGCGGCCAAATCTCCGTAATCCACGTCGAGGTGATACCCGTAAGAAAATGTGGTCGCCATCCTCAAACTCCAGTGGTCTCCACCTCTAATCAGCATAGGACTTCTGTTTGCTCTGTGCAGTCCTCATCTACTCCTAGATGATCTGCACCTTCTCCGTCATAGCTTGAACCATCTCTGGTCCTACGAGTGCTGACTCCCCTGGGTCTGTCTAGCATAGAGGTGATCTGCAAGGTCGGCCGTACAATGCCTCGTAAGGTGTCATTCTGATGGTGGAGTGGTAGCTGTTGTTGTACGCAAACTCCACCAAGGGTAGGTGATCCTCCCAGGTGCGACCAAAGTCAAGGACACATGCACGAAGCATGTCCCCGAGTGTCTGAATGGTTCTCTCTGTCTGGACATCTATATGAGGATGAAAGGCGGTGCTCAGGCGGAGCTGCGTCCCAAAAGCCTCCTGCAACCCCTTCCAAAGCCGGGAAGTAAAGAGAGCGTCTCGATCAGAGACGTTAGATGATGGTACACTATGAAGCCATACGATCTCATGAACATAGAGGCGTCCTAAGATCTCTACTGAGCCCTGCTCTCAGATCGGTAGGAAGTGGTCCAACTTGGTAAGTTGGTTTATTATCACCCAGATGGCGTCGTGTCCTCTGGAAGTACGTGGAAGCCCCATCACGAAATTCATGAATATCCCGTCCCTCTTCCACTCCGGGACCTCTAAGGGCTGTAGGAAGCCTGCTAGCACCTGGTGCTCTACCTTCACTTGCTGACAAGTGAGGCATCGAGAAATGAACTCTTCTACAGTGTTCCCCTTCCCAGGAGTATTGACTATCTCAAAGTCATAGTCCCCGTGGAACTCAAGTTAATGAAAACGTCTCAGGTCATGGTCCTTCTATGAGAAGACACACCTGAGACTTTTGTGATTAGAGTAGACTGTAAAACATTTTCTCAATGAACTATGGGTGTGACTGGCCCTTGAAAAGAATACGGAAACACCCTTTTTCACTTATGTCCTACAAGAGTTGCTAAGATTTCCCCTTTGCTGAAAAGAGAAATCTGATCTCATCCCCGGGATGAAACACGTTCTTTGCCTAATACAGTCTATCCTGACATGAATGGTACTTTTTCATGAAATGGACGATGTTGTAAGGCATCAACGCTACTACCAAGAGATCCAACTGTTACTCTCGACTACAAGGGTCGAGTCACATTGTCGGCAGTTGTGTGTGGTCACTAGGTCTCCTCCAGTAGAAATCTTGAAAGTGAGGGTCAAGTCAATGGTTTTAACCGGAACCTCTCAGTAACAACCACATAAAAAGGACAAGGGAGAAAACTTCACAAGAAAAAGCATATTTTATTACCGCAACTCAAAGTACAATGACACAAAGCATCCACAAACAATGACATAAAAAATCTAGAAGCAACATGAACAAAATTCTCCATGCCCGGAGCTAGTCCCGCTCCTGCCCGTCTGCTCCCGGAGCTCTATGGTCGTAGGCCTCAGCTGCCTGAAGCTGAGCTCTCCCTGGTCCATTTGTTTCCTGCGGTCGAGGTGGTCCTCCTGGTGGTGGTGGTGGTAGGGCCTTGAAACATCGGCCACCACCTACAGCTTGGACAGACCCTCTGCCACGTTCGCCAGCTCCTGGCGGATTACCACGGTCGAAACTCTTCCTGGGAGGTCCCTCTACCGCCTGCTGCTCATCTGTAGGGCAGGTCGGGTAGTCTTGAGCCATGTGACCCTGCTCGCCTCATGCATAGCACTGCCTGCTCCTTGTATGGATGGCTCTATGCCGTGTTCCCCGCACACCCAAACCTGTATCCTGAGGTCGCCCACCTGAAGGCCTGGTCCGCTTGGACCCATGCATCTTCTGTCTACTGCCGGCTGCATAAGACTCCGATACATGTCATCCTGTGGAGGGTCTCGCCGCTGGTGACTTCTCAACGAGGAAACTATCCACCAGGAGGGCTCTCCCCAGCACCCCCACTTGCGTCGGGATGTTGAGGGAGATCATTGAAGCCCTGATCTCATGTTTGAGTCCCTGCTCAAAGGTCCGGGCCCCGAAGAATGGGTCCCGTACCATGTCTGTGGAGTAGCGTGAGAGGTCAGTAAACCTCACTGAGTACTGGGCTACTGTCTTGCTGCCCTGCCGTAGCTGTAGTAACTTTTGGACGCGCATCACACAGAGGGTGTCTGGAATAAACTCCGAGCCGAAGAGGCTCTCGAATTCCGTCCAAAGTAGAGATGAATCATCGTGCACCTAGAGCATCAGGCTCCACCATCTACCTGCTGCTACAGGTAGGAGACTCACAGTAAGGATCACCATAAGGTCTACTGGTGTCCCTACCAATCTGAAGACTCTGATGATAGCCTCCATCCAATCCTCGGCTGCCTGAGGATCCGTCTCTCTATGGAAACTGGGCGGCCTCTGTTGCTGAAACTCACGCAACACACTCAGGCGGCGTGCACTCTCCGCCACTGGGGATGGTTGTATCGGTGGCTCGGTGGGTAGAGGTACCGCTGGTGCCTCCGCTGAAATGGGGCCCTACACTGAAGCCCCATCGCTCGATGGGCTTCCATCCCGCGCGTAACTAGGAACCTTAGCTGGTTGCCTTCGTGGGGCCATCCTGAAAAGAAACAGGTGCGCCACGGTCAAACAGTATACCTAGTGAGCTGACTCAAGGTAATCACAAAGAAAAATTTTGAAACATACATGCAATCAATGTTTTCGTGCACTGAGTCAGAAATTAGAAGTCAGGGTCCTGGTGTATGGATACGTCAGCCGCCGCACCAACACCAGACTCCCTGGACTGAAAACCACACTCAATACCAAAAAACACTATTGCTTCACACAGAAGAAATTATCAGAGTCCGGAGTTCTGCGGTATAAACGACTCCTCTGATACCAATTTGTCACGACCCGTCCTCGGGGCCCGTGCCGTGACTACCCCAAGCCCGCCTTCCATAGGCCAGGGGCTGGCGACTAGCACCAAAGGCGTAAATCCCAATAGAAGGGAAGGCATTGCCTTTATGAAGTAACATAAACAACAGAGTACGCAATCGAAGTAAACACTAAGAAAAACTGAGTTCAAGGTAAGTGCTGAAAAAGTAAATGGGCCAGTATACAAACCCAACTGAAAGTACAGTACAACTGAAAGGAAAGTACAACAGCAGAAATTAAAACAGCAACACCGAGTCTTCCTTTGGAAATCCCACCTGAAGGGTGGGTACAGATAGTCTCCTCAGCTCCTCAGTCCGACCGTCCGCTCCGTGTACATCCTGCCAAGTGTTCCACCTATGGGTACCGACCAACTCCACAAGCCTCCGCCTCGAACAGTGTTGTCCGTCGTCTGCATCCAACACAACGTCGTGCGGGCATAGCCCATGCAGGGGTGAGTATACGATACTCAGTAGGGACCCCGAGACCCCCGAAGGTCTCTCAGAATCCACGAAGGATAATCCAAAAAGGAAAGATACAATCACGAAGTTTCAATAACACTACTTAGATATATGCCCATACATATACCTAAGTCATCAGTTACAGTTTGGCTCTAGCTCCTGAGCCCAAGAACAACCCAGTCCACATAGTAAAGCACAACCGAGTCCACATAGGAAAGCACAACCCAGTCCACATAGGAAAGAAAAACCCAGTCCACATAAGAAAGCACAACCCAGTCCACATAGAAAAGCACAACCACATCAATGATAATGATTGAGAATCAAGACTCAGCTTACACAGGTATACACTTTATAAGGTGATTGAGAAGATAATATGTAGCCACTGATTCATCTAAGCCGTCAGACCCACATAGGATACAAGACCAGCTAAGCTGTCAGACCAACATAGGATACAAGACTAGCTACTCTATCAGGCCCACTCAGGATACAAGTACAGAGGTCAATACTGCCAGACCCACATAGGATACAAGAAATGTAGTCATCACTGTCGGACCCACAGAGGATCCCAGTACAGTCATCCTCGCTGCTGAACCCACAGAGGATTCAAGTACAATCATCCTCGCTGTCGAACCCACGGAGGATCCAAGTACAGTCATCCTCGCTGTCAAACCCACAGAGGATCCAACTACAGTCGTCCTTGCTGTCAAACCCATGGAGGATCCAAGTATATTCTTCCTCGCTGTCGAACCCACGGAGGGTCCCAGTAGAGTCGTCATCGTCGCAGTCGCAGCCAACTCTAGGGTTCCCACACACAGCATGCTCGATTCTGGGAGGGTTCGCTCCACTAGCCAAGGGGGTTGATACATCAACTGACATGAAGTCTGGATTTGATGTATCCCAAAGTTCCATCTCACCAATAGGAACTCAACGCAACAGACAACGCGTCAATCGGACGCCCGGTCTGAGAGTTATTGGCTTTTTCGTCCAAGGGGACCGGTTGGTTTTTAAGCTAAAACCAACCCGACCGTACTCCAGCTACATCCAAACCTGAAGAGGAGTAATCTAAAAGAACTATCTCACTAAGAGGAATCCAACAAAGTCGACGTCACGTCAATCTGACGTCCGGAGCTCGAGTTATAAGCGTTTCCGCTCCGAGGGCCCGGTTGGTTTCGTGTTCGAACCAACCCGTCTGTAGAAAAAGTTCACCAAAACCATGAGTGTAATATTCCGAAATGACCGTCTCGATCCAAGGATCGCTGCACAACTGACGGTGCATGAATCAGAGGTCTGTAGCCCAAGTTATGAGAGTCTGAACGGATCTGTCTGAAAATAGGGGGTTCGGGCCCGGTCCGACCCGACCCGATACCCCATGGGTCGGCCCGAACCGGGTCGACCCAACCCGGGTCTGGGTCTAGATCATTTGGGCACGGCCCGGCCCGGCCGGCGCGACCCTACCCGACGCTGGTGGCCCAGCCCGGCGCGGGCGGTCCGGCCTAGCGCGGGTGGCTCGGCGCTAGACGAGCGGGGAGAAGGGGGGGCTCCCCTTGCGCTAGCCGGGGGTTTCAACCCCCGGATTTTCTGGAATGGCCGGCCATTAAGGCCGGCCTTGTGCAATCCGCGGGACCCGAGGGGTCCCGCTTCCAGGTGGCGCTGGCTCGGCTTGTCTCCCCTTTGAGAAGCCGCCGCGGCCTTAGGCCGCAGCTTCTGTTTGACCGGCGTGGTACGACGACGCCATGCCCCTCCACTATGGCCTACACCGGCCGCGGCCCCTTGGTGCTCCGGCGCGGCGCGACGGTGTCGCGCCCCTCTGCTACGGCCCACTCCTGGCCGCGGCTTCCTTTGGTCTCACCAGCACGGCATGACGACGCCACGCACCTCCACCGCGGACCGCTCCAGCCGCAGTCCCTTTTCGTTCCTGTGCGGTGCAACGACACCGCCCCACCTTCGCCGCAAGTTCAACAAGGATCAATAAATTAAATGGGAGGAGGATCGACCATGTTTGTGCGGTCCGATCTCCTCCCATTATGTCAATAACAAGCGGCCAATTAATTTAACCAAGAACGTTAAATTAATCATGAACGTAAAATAACACATACCTCAACAAAGAAGGCATTCGTCGGCATCGCGGTAGACGGTGTCGTGGTAGACGACGTCACGGTGAAATGAAACGAAGGTGACGTCGGAGTGTGCCGAGGAGGAAATGGCGTCTCCTCTCTTTTCACGGAGAAGAAGATTGGTGGTGTGTCGTCAATATCCGAGGAACCGGCGTTCTTCGTCATTCTTCGTCGGAGGCCGGTGTTCTTCGTCCAAAGCTCAAGAGTTCTCCCACGTTCTTTCTTTCACCAATGATTCTCTCCAAAAAATAAATAATAGGTTCCTCCTATTATTTAATTTCACTGGCAAAGAAACTCTCCCGTAATTAATTCACCACACTAATTAAAAAGTGTTGACCAAAGAAGGGAGAGAGAAGGTTCCCCATAATTAAACACGTTGGCAGTTTAAATTAAAAAGGGGAAAAGGAAGGTTCCTCATTAATCAATACAAGGAGTTACCCAAAAAATTAAACAAGGGATATTAATGGATGAAACGTTAAGGAAACTGTTGGGGAATAAATGAAGTCAGAGGAAATTAAATAGTGGGGCTCGTGTGGGCCCTACCTCTCTAACCTCCTCACTTGGGTAATTAAGTGGCTGCAGGCCCCACCCTTAACTACCCATGGGAGGGAGTAACCTCCTTTAGTAATAAAAAATTGTTCTGATAATTTTTTTATTTATTTCTTAAACAAACCCCCAAGAATTAACTTCTCCTCTTTCGCAAATGCAACTACGGTAAGTGTCCCCCTAAGCAATTACCGGCGCTGCGAGTTCATCGGTGCCCTTGGATTTTTAATTCCAAGCACCAGTTCAAAATTTAGAAAAAACCCGCTCGTTCGTTCACTGAACGTACCCGAGATAAACTTCGAAAATTGATTCCGAGCACACCGGGACTCAGAATCAAGTGCCGTAAGAAGCCACAGACTCGTAAAATTACAAAGTATTTAAAAAAAAAATCCTCAAAATTTATGGGTCTTTAAAATATCAAATCCATTACAGTCATTAATCTCACAGAGTCAGTCTTTATCGAATGATTTCCAAAATGGATTTGAATTTTCCATGGCTATCATATTGGTGATATTAAAAAATACCCATATAAAATGAATCTGACACTTCATGGAATGTACAAGGCTACATCTCCCTATTTCACATTATTAGTAGTTTCATAATAATTGGGTCCAAGGAACATTGTCATTTTTTCTTTGAAATTTTCTATATTTTAAATAAATGATCGAATTAAAATTTATTTTCTAATAATAATATTATTAAGTGGAAAATTTCAATAATAAATCACCCTTACCCTAATTTTAATATGAAAAATCAATATAATTTTGAATATGAAAATGATAAATCAATATGACATCAATTAAAAAAGTGAATCACCTACATTAAAGATCCTTAAAAATTGATGTCATTTGTTGGTGGTTTGTTTATGGAATTTAAAAAATAACCCATACTACAGTGTTTTTATATAACAATATGATATGACTTACACTATCAGATATTAAACCAGTATCAAATACAATGTTTCATATTCATACCGATTTTATAGCTGCATTAGAAGAAACAACATTTTGTGACTTTATTAAATTTGATATTGATAACTACTTTATAATTAAATTACTCACATCCAATATCTATAATATTATATAAATATGATATGTTTTGATACTATCACATCTAAACCCTATAAATTAAAGTCCCATATACACTATATAGTTTACGAAACCATTACATATACTCAAAAAGAATTTTTTCACTAATGTTTATTTTACTTATCATGTAACTTTGTTAATATAGTAAAACATTAGACATAGAAAAGAATATATGATATATAATATCATGAAAAAATGACAAATTCTATTCTTTATACCTTTTACTTTGAATTTATGAAGAAAAAACATCTTGAATTATTTATTACATATGATATTAGAAACTATAAAAGTATCACATTTCCCTTTTTAGACACATAAATACATTCATTTCAAATTAAACCAAATTCTCTTTTATACTCATAAAAAGGATCCATATATGGTATCAAATATTAATAAAATTTAAAAATGAATATTTGTATCTATAATGCCATTTTATTGATATTTAATGTATCAAACCCATATTTTTATTCCATACAGATATATTATAAATTATTCAGAAAAGAAACACATTTCAAACATACTTTTAATAAAATAAATAACCATTTTATGTACCTATTTTTGGATTCCTTAGTGGATAAGATTTTTATTCACAATAAGTAACATATACATTTCTTAATTCCAAGAATAGAATAGTTTTCTTATTCTCTTTAAATCCTTAATTAAAATACAAAATATTTTTGATTATTTAATAGTATCTTCTATAGGGACTTATATATTACCTATACAAACTACTGGGAATCATAAAAATTAGGACAGTAACATTTTTAAATGTTTATCATCCTAAAATTCTCTCCTTTATAAACTTACCCCTGTTATATAATTATAGATTATATAAATACTTTTACATTTTCAATAGAAGGATCTTGATAAGGAATACCAGATTTTTACTTCGAGAGAGTTTACAAAGAATAGGTTCATGTATTTTTATGTATGTTTAGTTATAAGATTTTCCTTAATATACACTTTTAATCCCCATACATCAATGGGTGATGAGATTGGTATCGTACCATAATCATCATTTTATGATTATAACTAATATATTTTTATAAGAAATATTAAAGTGTGCATGCTACTATTTGTAATAAATATTCATAAATTTATTATGGAAGAATGTTTATATATATCATTCATCTCAAAAATATAGTTTATTTATTATCACACAATATTTTTGATAGTTAATAATGTCAAGGTTATGATATATTCCACATTAGTCTGAATAATGATTCTTCATGTTCTTAAAATATTTATTCTCAAAATCATTTTTATAATGGTTAAATATGTTAAAGTAATTTAATTTATCTATTTTTTCTTATTTAAACAAATAAATATATACTAAAATTTTATAAAAGAAGATTTATATGATAATTAACCTTGTAAATAAATATTAAATTGGTCTACAAATACCGATGTGAACTAATTATATAAGTTTTATGTCTTATTACCTTTTATATTCTAAGTAATTTTTGTATATTGACATTCCATGCATGATAAATATCCAAAGGTACAAACTATTAAATTTTTATCTATCATTCATGATATACCCTTTATCAAATTTTTTTTGTTTACATGAATAATTAAACAAATATAATAATTTGTGTAATATTCATCATGTTGTTTGGTATTCATGATTGATTTCTAGTATTATATATATTGATTATATTATTTAAATGAACTATTTATTAGATGTTTCAATCCATAGTTTAAAAATAATTAATTATCAAAATGAAATAATAATGTTTTACTAATTTCATATCCATTATATTAGTTATCAAATGCTATCCATAATCCATTGAGAAGTATGATATGATAATCACATATAGTTAAAAAAAATGTATCTATAATTTAGAAACTTGATGTTCCAATCTATCTAAAGAAATATTTCAAAAATATTTACTATTATAATTTTGAAATACATGTGCGTGGGGTACATATTGTTTCTAATACAAACTATATTGATACTAGATGATGAAAGTATGAATATACCTTTTTCATAGGTTCCCCATTACATTATAATTATCCATTTAAATACTTTTTAAAATGAACATTCATTCCACAAGGAAAGTATAATGTATAAGGCCCCAACCTTAAACCTTACTTAATCTTGAGTTATTACAAGATTACACATTGATGATCTTTTCGGGTTTAGAGTTTTAGAGAATTAGATCATAAAACTTGCATTACATTCCACATATAAACAAAGTGGTTACATAAAGATAGTATTCTTCTTTCCCATCAATGGAAACTTATTTAAAATAAAACATGGATTCTTTCTTGACACTTCCTTGACACTATCATCATATCATGTACCTTTCCCTTGACCTGTGAAAAACATTTCAAAAAAACTTGGGATGAGCATAAAAAGCTCAGTAAGGGATATAAAAAATATGGTAAGGAAACATGGGTACATATATACATAAGAATGAAATCATACCTTACCCATAAAACATAAGCACTTTAACATAACTCATCAAATCATGAATAAATCATAGAAATCATAAGACATAAAGGTAACTTGAGGCATTCATAACATTCTTATGTAGGGAGTAACCCTCTTGGTTACATTTGGAATACCGATCACAGTATATTCCCTAAATCTCTTTGGAGAAACCTTAACGTTTCACTCCTTCGCGTTACCCAATGCATTGGAGAGCTATATCGGGCTCACCCACCCTTAGTCTATCACGGAACCACCCGTCTTCATAATAATGCCCAAGAACCTCAACATAATCGTATCACATAAAACATGCATAAAGGAAACATAAAATTTCCACCTTTCAATCACAAGATATCAATACAACACATTAATATAAAGACATTATGAAAACAATTTTCAATACCAAAATAAAGGAAAAGTAAACCATGGTATTTATTTTTCTTTTAAAAAAAGGTATGGCTTGTGGAGGAAGCTGAAACTCAAATAATGGTCACGGCGGCGGAGAAGTCGTTGTCGCCGCATACGTCCAAAAAAAAACATTCCCTTTTATCGTTTAGTAAATTCTTCGTATAAAAAATATTCCTTTTGAATAAACGTAAATGTCAATGGGGTTTATACACCGTATAAGATAAGGTTGTGTATAAAAAAAATATGCCTCAATGAAAGGAGATTGAGACGAAGTCCCATACCTCGGATCCGACTTGACTCGATCGTTCTTTAATGTCCTGAATAATAAACTTGAGTTAATTTCTACTTGCTTAAGAACCTTTTTTTAAGTTCATTATTCCTTTTATATCACTTATTTCCATGTCATGAACACTATGTAATTATTTAAATTAATAACGGTCGTTTTAACGATCATTGGTACTTGAGTCAAAAATAAGCCCTTTATAATTACAAGTTGTTCATGTATCCATTATATCCAGAATGGTATTCATGATGTGGATATCATATATGTCATATATATCTAGTACATGCATGCATTTATAATATTACATAATCATTTAGAGGTAATAAATGAAATGCACCGTTCATGGAGACGGTAAGCCGTACGTACGCATGAACGCTACTTTCATTTCTATTTTGTATTTTATATAATGGAATCATAATGATATAAAGGTATATTATAATTACAGTATAATATAATATATAATATAATATTTCCATTCTTTATACGTCCCACATATGGTATTTAACGAATCAAATCACTTTGAGGGGGCGGTAGTCCGCACTTCCATAAATGAAGATATCGCGTTTACCCTTAATGGAAACCATAAAGGTATGCCCAAAATAAAAAATACAGAAGCTTAAGGAAAACATAAACATATTTCATATCATATATAAATATAGTTATATCTTAATGGACACCTTTGAAGGTGTTAAAAGAATGTTGAACAATCATCGTTTCGGGAGGCAGAAATTCGCCATCCACGGAAACAGTATGTTCTTTAACCATTAGATGTAGGTGTGTGTAATTTTAGCTATAATACTTCTTATAACAAAATCCTAGTATACTGAGGATACTGGAGTTGTTACAAAAGAAAATAATAAAAAGAGTTTAGGGGGTCGGAGAAGCAAAATAAAACAAAAGGACTGAAAAGAAGACATTACCTTAAAATCGGGTAACTCTCTTAGATTTGAGATCAAAGGCTTCTTTGGGAAGACTTCTGCCAAAAGTGAGGCTTCAAGAAGTAAGATAGGGATGTGGAGAGACAAAATGGGCAGGGTTTGGATGAGACAAAGGCTTTGGGAGTGTGGGTAAGGAGGTAGAGGTGGGGGCCTTTTATAAGAGGAGAGGAGGGGCACTCTTGGAAAGTAAAAAAATGTTACTTTATTTTAAAATGAGTTTCGGATTAAAAATGCCCCAAATTGATATAATTCTAGGGTAAGGTGATAAGGGTTTTAAATCCACCCATCAAATAGGTTTTGGACATGTGTAGTTCATAGATTTTACATTATCATTTCATTTTATTTAAATCCTTTATTAATGAGGTAATTGCTGCATCATCATGATGTCATAAATAATTTAATTTATATAAAGTCTAAAAATTATAAAAAAAATACTATGATGTAGTAAATCTTTTTATCGTTTCAATGACTATTTATAATAAAAATTACGACTTTTATAACCCAATGTAAAAATTGTTTTAGTAAAACATCTCTTGTTTGTGTCATTTTTACTTTAACATTAAATAAAAAGTTATTTATGTTATTTCCCAACCAAAGTGGCTCAATGGGGTCCCCAAGTTGACCCATGGATTTTCTTGGTCATACATGACACATCCAGTGAGGGTAGGACATGTGTCAAGCTCATCTCATATTATTAAAACATTATTTTTACCTTAAACTACACCAGTTACCACTAATCACGATTAAAAACTTAATAAGTTACTATTCACCAAAAAATTATTTTAATCTCATTGAACCACATTTTACTTCTTAATGACAACCATGTATGTTGTATTTTTGAAAGTAAAATCACAGAAGTGGCAAAATTTCATTTAAACAAAAAATAAGTTTTTATAAGTACCACTTAGTGGTTTCACTATTCATCAAAAATTGAAGTTTTTCAGAAAAATACCAAAAATTCACCCTAAGCTATATTTGATATTCCAAATTCAAAAATGAAGTCTATTTTACAAAATTAAAAACATGTAAGTTGCATTAATTAATTTAATAACTAATTCCCGCTATCATGACAAATAACGTGTTTTTATGAAACAATAAGTATCAAAAGATTGACACTAGTTTAAGTCCAATTTCAAAGTGAAATTGATTCCAATGACCACCATTGGATAAAATGGTAAAAATATATTCTAATTTCACTTCAAAACCAATTCAAAAGATAATCTAATCATATAAATAAATTATATTAAAAAGTGGTTTTGAATTAAAATACAACATTTTTCACTATTCATTAAAAAATGAACTTTATCGGAAAAATACCAAAAATTCACACAAAGTAAATTTTGATGTCCCAATCATAAATAATAAGTTTATTTTGACAAATATAGCTTATAAAATTGTCAAAAGAAAGATTTAAAAAGGGTTTTCCATCAAAAGGCAGTAAAACAATCTTTTAAGAATATTAGTGTATTCCATGCATAAGATTGTATTTATTTTCATTTTAAGCCTCTAAAACACTATCTTAATCATTAATATACATAGATAAAAATATCTATTACTCATTACTTACTTGGGATGTTATATCCTTCCCCCCTTTAGAAAATTGCGTCCCCACAATTTATTTACTTATAGAATAAATGGGGGTACTTATCCCTCATTGCATTTTCAGATTCCCATGTTGCCTCTTCCATCATGTGGTTTTTCCACAAAACCTTTACCTGATTAATCACCTTATTTCGTAACACTTTCTCCCTGTGGTCAAGAATCTGGACTGGTTTTTCCTCATAAGATAGGTTCTCTTCCAGCTGAACTACTTCTAGACTCAAAACATGAGATGGATCTGGCATATACTTTCTCAGCATAGAAACATGAAAAACATTGTGTACCTGAGATAAACTCGGAGGTAAAGCCACCCGGTATGCAACTGATCCAACTCTCTCAAGAATTTCATATGGTCCAATGAACCTTGGACTCAGCTTTCCTTTATTACCAAATCTCATCACACTTTTCCAAGGAGAAACCTTGAGAAAAACATGATCACCTACCTCGAAAGATAGATCCTTCCTCCGGTTATCCGCATAACTCTTCTGCCTGCTATGAGCTGTTCTCATGTGCTTCTGAATCAGCTGAACTTTTTCTGCCATCTCTTCTACCAATTTTGGTCCCATCAACTTCCTTTAACCCACTTCATCCCAGAAAGCTGGAGTTCGACACCGCTTCCCATATAATGCCTGAAATGGTGCCATCTGTATACTGGAATGAAAACTGTTATTATATGAAAATTCAACCAAAGAAAGATGTTGGTCCAAAATTCCCTGATAATCCATCGAACAAGCTCGTAGCATATCCTCCAAGGTATTAATTGTTCATTCTGACTGCCCATCTGATTGAGGATGAAATTCTTTACTAAAATTTAATTAAGTACCCACCGACTTCTGAAGGCCTTTCCAAAAGTTAGAAATGAACATGGGATCACGATCAGATACAATGGAGAGGGGAACTCCATGTAACCTGACTATCTCTTTAAGATACAAAAGGTAAAGTTGATCTAGGGAAAAAGTATCTCGTATAGCAAGGAAATGAGCAGATTTAGTCAAGCGATCAACAATAACCCAGATAGCATTATTACCTCGAGGGGTCTTCAGAAATCCCACAACAAAGTCCATTGATATATTCTCCCATTTCCACTCTGGCAATGGTAAAGGATGAAGCATCCCTTTCGGTAACTGCCACTCTGCTTTAACCTGTTGACATGTCAAACACTTCACAGTAAAATCAGCAATATCTCTTTTCATTCCATCCCACCAGAAATACTCGCGCAGATCTCTGTACATCTTAGTACTGCCAGGATGAAATGAAAATGGAGAACTATGAGCTTCACATAAAAACTCTCTCTTCAACTGTGAATCACAAGGCACACATAATCTCTTCCCAAATCTCAAAACACAATCATTATCAATGTTGAATTCAGGCAACTTACCTTTCTGAACCAGCTCTACCTTTTTCTACAACTCACTGTCTTGATTCTGTGCTTGCTTGATTCTATCTGATAGAGATGATCTCACTGATACCTGAAACAAAACAGAAGAAAATCCTGCACCAAAAACATCTATGCCAAAGTTCATCAAATCCTTAACCAAAGGATCACGTTCCAAACACAACATTGTTAATGAAGCATTACTTTTTCGACTCAAAGCATCAACCACTTTATTTGCTTTTCCCGGATGGTAATGAATTGTACAATCATAATCCTTGATTAATTCCATCCATCTCCTCTGTCTCATGTTTAACTCTTTCTGAGTGAATATATACTTTAAACTTTTGTGATCAGTATATATTTCACACTTTACTCCATACAAATGATGCCTCCAAAATTTTAAAGCGAAAACAACAACATCTAATTTCAAATCATGTGTAGGGTAATTTACCTCATGAGTTTTCAACTGTCGTGAAGCATAAGCAATTACCTGATCATTCTGCATTAGGATGCAACCAAGTCCTTTCAATGAAGCGTCACTGTATATAACAAACTTACCATTCCTGGAAGGTAGTGCTAAAACTGGAGCATTCACCAATCTTCTTTTCAATTCTTGAAAACAATCATCACATTCTTTTGTCCAGATAAACTTAACACCCTTCCGAGTTAGCTTAGTCATTGGACTAGATAACCGTGAAAAATTTCTAACAAACCTTCGGTAATAGCCTGCCAAACCAAGGAAACTACGAATCTCTGTTACATTTGTGGGTCTTGGCCATTCTTCAACAACCTTTGTTTTTGAAGGATCGATAGTTATCCCATCTTTAGAAACAATGTGACCATGGAAAGAAATTTTTTGCAACCAAAACTCACACTTGCTGAATTTCCCATACAATTTCTTTTCTTTTAAGGTTTTCAATATAACCCTTAAATGTCTTTCATGCTCCTCTTTACTTTTAGAAAACACCGAAATATCATCAATGAAAACCACCACAAACTTATCCAATAACTCATGGAAGATTCTATTAATTAAGTCCATGAATACAGCAGGTGCATTGGTTAGCCCAAAAGGCATTAATACAAATTCATAATGGCCATATCTTGTACGGAACGCGGTCTTCAGAACATCTGCTTCCTTTACCTTCAGCTGATGGTACCCTGATCTCAAGTCAATCTTTGAGAAATACTGAGCTCCCTGGAGCTGATCAAACAAATCATCGATATGAGGCAAAGGATATTTGTTCTTAATAGTGATGTTATTCAAGGTTCTATAATCAATGAAAAGTCTCATTGAACCATCTTTCTTTTTAACAAATAAAACAGGAGCACCCCATGGTGATGTGCTAGGTCGAATGAAACCTTTCTCTAATAAATCATGCAATTTCTCCTTCAACTCTAAAAGTTCAAATTGAGCCATTCGATAAGGGGGTTTTGAAATTGGCTTAGCATCAGGAACTAAGTCAACAGTAAATTCAACTTCCCGATCTGGTATTATTCCAGGCAACTCATCAGGAAAAACATCAGGATACTCATTTACCACTGGCACATCATTAATCTGAACATTTCCTTTGCTTTCAACGATGTGTGCAAGGTAACATTCATTTCCATCTTTTAAAAGTTTCTTGGCCTCTTGATAAGTTATCAACAATAAGGGTTCATTCTTGTACACAAACTGAAAGACTTTCTGAAAAGAAACTTCTTTAGCTCTACAGTCAATCTTAGCATGGTAAATAGAGAGCCAATCCATACCCAGGATAACATCAAACTCTACTATAGGTAGAACAATAAGGTTTTCAAGTATGTTCTTTCCACAGATAAGGATAGGAATATTATTATAAATTCTTTTTGCCTCAACATTTCCCCAGGTGTTTTTACCAAAAGTTCAGGAGTCATTTCTTGAGATGGTATTCCCATTTTACTAGAAAAGTTTTCATAGATGAAAGAATTTGTAGACCCCGAATCAAACAACACACTGGCATAATCTGAGAAAACAAACAAAGTACCTGATACAACTTCATTTGATGGCCCGACATCTGCTGAAGTAGTTGCAAAGGATTTCACCACCCCTTTCTGCTTGTAGTCTAACTGCTTCCCATCACTCAAGCTCTTTGTCGGACACTCATTTGCATAGTGACCCATCTCATTTCACTTATAATATTTCACTAACTATAAATCAAATTTGGTCTTACCTTCACCTTGATCCTTTTCAGTGCAATCACGAGCCTTATGTCCCATCCTACCACATCGGTAGCACTTTAAAGAATTCAGAAGACATTCCCCAGCATGCCTTTTTCCATATTTATCACAAACTGGAAACTTAGATTTCTTACCATCAGACTTTTTTGAAGAATTATTCCCTTTCTCCTACCACCTTGGTCTCTTCTTCTGTTAGTTGTTATAGAAGACTTGGTCATCGGCAAAATCCATTTCCACCTTCTCAGCACATCGAAAAATATTTTCATAACTTTTAAACTCACGATAAACTAATGCCCTTCGATATTTTGGCTTTAATCTTGAGTAAAAATGATTGATTTTACTATCAAGGTCTCGGATAAAATTTGGAGCATATCTTGCCAATCGAGTGAACCTTTCTTCATAGGTAGCCACTGAGTATTCCTCTTGCCTCAATTCCAAGAATTGCTTTTCCATCCTAAGTCGAACAACCTTAGGAAAATACTTCTCAAGAAACATACCTTTGAATTCATCCCAGTCAAGAGCATCAATCTCATCGGCGTCCCTGATATTTTTAACCATAGACCACCACTAATCTGCCTCACCCTCCAAACGGTAAATAACAAGACTAACCTTTTGATTGTCTGAACACCCCATGACATCGAAAATCTTCTCCAGTGCTTTAATCCACCCTTCAGCTAACACAGGGTCAGATGATCCTCTGAATGATGGGGGATGTTGCCTCATGAAATGTTCCACCACTGACATGTTCCTCTGCGGTTGATCTGGCTGATCTCGTGCATGGATACCACCACCAATTATCGCTTGAGTCAACTGCACCATTACGGCAACAAACTATCCAGTTACAATTCCGACCATCTCAAGATGCTTATTCGGAAGGTTATCTCCTTCTGTATGCCTTCCTAGCACTGCTTCCTTGTTTCCTCTACGGAAAACCATTCTGAACAAACATGTATTAGATGAAGCAACATGGTAATCTTCAAATACTATATCACTTCAATTTGACCATAAAAAAAATATTTTTGGATAATAATTTAATAGAATTCTAACTTCTAAAGTTATCTAAACTGACCTTTGATACCAACTATAAGGCCCCAACCTTAAACCTTACTTAATCTTGAGTTATTACAAGATTACACATTGAGGATCTTTTCGGGTTTAGAGTTTTAGAGAATTAGATCATAAAACTTGCATTACATTCCACATATAAACAAAGTGGTTACATAAATATAGTATTCTTCTTTCCCATCAATGGAAACTTATTTAAAATAAAACATGGATTCTTTCTTGACACTTACTTGACACTATCATCATATCATGTACCTTTCCCTTGACCTGTGAAAAACATTTCAAAAAAACTTGGGATGAGCATAAAAAGCTCAGTAAGGGATATAAAAAATATGGTAAGGAAACATGGGTACATATATACATAAGAATGAAATCATACCTTACCCATAAAACATAAGCACTTTAACATACCTTATCAAATCATGAATAAATCATAGAAATCATAAGACATAAAGGTAACTTGATGCATTCATAACATTCTTACGTAGGGAGTAACCCTCTTGGTTACATTTGGAATACCCATCACAGTATATTCCCTAAATCTCTTCTGAGAAACCTTAATGTTTCACTCCTTCGCATTACCCAATGCATTGGAGAGCTATATCGGGGTCACCCGCCCTTAGTCTATCACAGAACCACCCATCTTCATAATAATGCCCAAGAACCTCAACATAATCGTATCACATAAAACATGCATAAAGGAAACATAATATTCCCACCTTTCAATCACAAGATATCAATAAAACACATTGTTATAAAAACACTATGAAAAAAATTTTCAATACCAAAATAAAATAAAATTATACCATGGTATTTATTTTTCTTTTAAAAAAATGTATGGCTTGTAGAGGAAGCCGAAACTCAAATAGTGGTCACGGCGGCGGAGAAGTTGTTGTCGCCGCATACGTACGACAAAAACATTCCGTTTTGTCATTTAGTAAAAGCTTCATATAAAAAAGATTCCTTTTGAATAAACATAAAATTCAAAGGGGTTTATACACCGTATAAAAGAAGGTTGTGTATAAAACAAAATATGCCTCAATGAAAGGATATTGAGACGAAGTCCCATACCTCGGGTCCGACTTGACTCGATCGTTCTTTAATGTCCTGAATAATAAACTTGATTTAATTTCTACTTGCTTAAGAACCTTTTTTTAAGTTAATTATTCCTTTTATATCACTTATTTCCATGTCATGAACACTATGTAATTATTTAAGTTGATAATGGTCGTTTTAACGATCATTGGTACTTGAGTAAAAAATAAGCCCTTTATAATTACAAGTTGTTCATGTATCCATTATATCCAGAATGGTATTCATGATGTGGATATCATATATGTCATATATATCCAGTACATGCATGCATTTATAATATTACATAATAATTTAGAGGTAAGAAATGAAATGCACCGTTCATAGAGACGGTAAGCCGTACGTACGCATGAACGCTACTTTCATTTCTATTTCATATTTTATAGAATGGAATCATAATGATATAAAGGTATATTATAATTCCAGTATAATATCATATATAATATCATAGTTCCATCCTTTATACGTCCCACATATGGTATTTAACGAATCAAATCACTTTGAGGGGGCGGTAGTCCGCACTTCCTTAAATGAAGATATCGCGTTTACCCATAATGGAAACCATTAAGGTATGCCCAAAATGAAATATACAGAAGCTTAAGGAAAACATAAACATATTATATATCATATATAAATATATTGACATCTTAATGTCCACCTTTGAAGGTGTTAAAAGAATGTTGAACAATCATCGTTTCGGGAGGCAGAAATTCGCCATCCACGGAAACAGTATGTTCTTTAACCATTAGATGTAGGTGTGTGTAAGTGTAGCTCAAATCCTTATTATAACAACATACTAGTATATTGAATATACTGGAGTTGTTAAAAAAGAAAAGAATAAAAAGAGTTTAGGGGGTTGGAGAAGCAAAATAAAACAAAAGGACTCAAAAGAAGACATTACCTTAAAATCGGGTAACTCTCTTAGATTTGAGATCAACGGCTTCCTTGGGAAGGCTTCTGCCAAAAGTGAGGCTTCAAGGAGTAAGATAGGGATGTGGAGAGCCAAAATGGTCAGGTTTGGGCCGAGCCAAAGGCTTTGGGAGTGTGGGTAAGGAGGTAGAGGTGGGGGCCTTTTATAAGAGGAGAGGAGGGGCACTCTTGGAAAGTAAAGAAATGTTACTTTATTTGAAAATGAGTTTCGGATTCAAAAGGTCCCAAATTGATATAATTCAAGGGTAAGGTGATAAGGGTTCTAAATCCACCCATCAAATAGGTTTTGGACATGTGTAGTTCATAGATTTTACATTATCATTTCATTTTATTTAAATCCTTTATTAATGAGGTAATTGCTGCATCATCATAATGTCATAAATAATTTAATTTATTTTAAGTATAAAAATTATACAAAAAATACTATGATGTTGGAAATCTTTTTATCTTTACAATGAATATTTATAATCAAAAATCTGACTTGTATAACTCCATGTAAAAATTGTTTTAGTAAAATATCTCTTGTTTCTGTCATTTTTACTTTAACATTAATTAAAAAGTTATTTATGTCATTTCCCAACCAAAGTGGCTCCATGGGGCCCCCAAGTTGACCCATGGATTTTCTTGGTCGTCCATGACACATCCAATGAGGGTAGGACATGTGTCAAGCTCATCTCATATTATTAAAACATTATTTTTACCTTAAACTACACTAATTACCACTAATCACGATTAAAAACTTAATAAGTTACTATTCACCAAAAAATTATTTTAATCTCATTGAACCACATTTTACTTCTTAATGACAACCATGTATGTCGGATTTTTGAAAATCAAATCACAGAAGTGGAAAAATTTCATTTAAACGAAAAATCAGTTTTTATAAGTACCACTTAGTGGTTTCACTATTCATCAAAAATTCAAGTTTTTCAGAAAAATACAAAAAATTCACCCTAAGATATATTTGATATTCCAAATTCAAAAATGATGTCTATTTTACAAAATTAAAAACATGTAAGTTGCATTAATTAATTTAATAACTAATTCCCGCTGTCATGACAAATATCGTGTTTTTATGAAACAATAAGTATCAAAAGATTGACACTAGTTTAAGTCCAATTTCAAAGTGAAATTGATTACAATGACCACCATTGGATAAAATGGTAAAAATATATTCTAATTTCACTTAAAAACCAATTCAAAAGATAATCTAATCATATAAATAAATTATATTAAAAAGGGGTTTTGAATTAAAATACAACATTTTTCACTATTCATTAAAAAATGAACTTTATCGGAAAAATACCAAAAATTCACACAAAGTAAATTTTGATGTCCCAATCATAAATAATAAGTTTATTTTGACAAACATAGCTTATAAAATTGTCAAAAGATAGATTTAAAAAGGTTTTTCCATCAAAAGGCAGTAAAACAATCTTTTAAGAATATTAGTGTATTCCATGCATAAGATTGTATTTATTTTCATTTTAAGCCTCTAAAACACTATCTTAATCATTAATAGACATAGATAAAAATATCTATTTCTCATTACTTACTTGGGATGTTACATAATGTGTCCACATTTCTTATTCCCTAAATACTGGTATTATTATACGGTCGTTTCATTGGTTATTTTAGTTTTGATCGAAAAATTCATCTCGTTGCCTTTTCCTGCATATTATTCACAATAATAGAAAAATATATATCTTTTTTCAGATCATTATCTAGTTATCTAATGATAGCTAAAATATATGTAATAATTTTATAAATATTCATAATTTTATAAAAATTTATTAAATTAGAGATACTATATATAAACTATAATATAATTATAAGTGTTTATGTTTCATTATACATCTTTAATCCTGATAATATGAATTGGTAATAATATACCATTATCGAGATTACATGACTATGAAAATCTATTCCATATTTTAGAAATTTTTAAGGAAGATTTTATTTCCCTATTTACAGAACTTCTACTAGAATAGTTCATATGTATTGTGACAATATGGAGAATCTATAATATCCCTTGGTTTTATGAAATAAACACTATGTTCGATAGCGTACATGATACACCACATCAAACTTAAATGAACAAATAGATATTATTATTTAAATATCACTATTATAATTTAGCCGTTAGAATGTAGGAAATGAACATGATTATTTTAATTATGAAAGAATCATTTAAAAATATATATAAAATCCATTCTTTTGTTCTAAATTAATTATAAATGAAAGTAAACCCTATTTTAAAATAAAAGGAAATGTTTTTCCAAAAAATATTTAAATGTACACAAGTGTATTTTACACCAAAAAAAATTTAAAATGATTTTTTTGGATTATATTAATGATATATTTATATATAATATAATAATATATTATTTTACATTCATATTATTCTATTTTATTGAAATTATATGATAAAAAATACAATTTTATGGATAAAATAATTATTTTTATAAAAAGGAATTTTTGTTTCCTTTTGATGGCCCACTTGTTTAAAATATATATTTTTACAATATTATAAATTATATATTAAAAACATAAAATAATTATTTCAAATTGTATTATCAATATTTTTTTGTGGTTAAAAATTTGATATTTTTCGGATAAGATTCAATTTTTTGATGAATATTAGAAAATATTGTATTTTATTTGAAAACTGATTTTTTGTCTGAAATATTTTTTTTCATAGCTTATTTTTTCAATGGTTATAATGTATAATTATATAATTTTTTTCCATTTAATCTTATTTTTTTCATTGGTATCAATTTAAAATTAAATTTTGATATAGAAACATTTCAATCATTTGAAGGTTTTTACTTTAAAAACATGGTTTTTCATTCTGTCTACTGGTTTAATTTTTAAATCATTTCTGAAATTTATGTGTTTCTAATTTTTAAAAATTGATTCCATATTTGGAATCATACTATCTTAATTAAAATAATAGGACCCTTTATGTTTAAAAAAAAACGAATTCTAGCTTTAGTAATATTTCTAATTAACATGGTTAAAGGTAAATCGGGTAATTAAGGGTAAATATAATATTATACATATTATAAAATTACCGTAAAACATGTCCTAATTACATTTTATGAGTTATTTTCAAAGAATATAGTACTTGGGAGGAACTTTTGACCTTTTTATTCCACATAGATTAGACTATAAAATTTATAATATTATTTTCAACGAAATGTCAATTTTGTTACACTTTGGTTTTTAACAAGTGAAATATTATTAATATGGGGGTTATATAAGAGATATATTAAACTATAAATAGAATTTTGGATTCTTAAATGTTTAAATTTTTCATTATTATTTATTTTTATTTTTTTGAAAATAAATAATTTAATTAAAGGTTTCCACAACGAATGATGGAGTAATTGTTTAATTAAAGGAAATATAAAATAAATGATATAAAAATTAATAAAATAAATATAAATTGAAATGATTAATGTAATTTCCTAATTTAATATATTCTTTTGACATTTTATGGATGAGTTAAAATAGTTTATTATAAAATAACATGTTTTTATGATTTTTTGAAAATGTCATATAATGAATAGTGTCAAAATCTACATTATAGATATTTTAAGATAAATAATATTTTATTAAATGATATAAAAATTATAAAAATATTTATATTTTCCAAATTATTGGAATATGTAATAAAATTTTATGAATAATTAATTAAGTGGTCGTTTAATATTTTATATTAATTATGTTAGCCCTCAAATTGTAAATTACATGATAACAAGTTAAAAGTAAATTGTCTTGAAGAAAACATGTAAGGATTAAAAAAAGTCAAAATATATATAAATTTATTTGGATTAATATTATCAGAACCAAATTCATATTTTATTTTAAATAAAAAACATTGTATCTATTTTTAAAGTAAAATAAATTTATATTAGTTTAATATTTTGAATAATTCCAAGAGATCCCCTCACCTCTCTTATAAAAGAGATCTCATTCTTCTAATTTTCTTACACATAAACACTAATTTATTTAGAAAATATCAACCCAAAATAATTTATAGAATTACAGCCCACATTATATATGCTATATTTTAGGCATACACCCTCCTTATATGTGTTATGGTGTTAATCAAAGGAGATCATCCGAAGAAGAGGTGTTGTTTTTAATTAAGTATTTCTATTTTGTTTCATCATAATCATATTTCAAATCATCATCCAAAATGATGAAATAGTAACTATAGTATCATAAATATATTTATGTGTTATTATTTTAATATTATTACCTAAAACCATATCCACTTTCATCAAATGGGAAAAGTGTTATCGTGCGTGTGTACAATGAACTACCACCTCACAGACATATATGATTTGTTTTCCATCAATGTTTATCAAGACTAGTTAACGTGATTTAAATAAATATTATATATAATAACAACGAAATATATATCATTATTAAAATATAATATATCCTTTATGTTATTATATTTCCATTAACATAAAAATAATAACATCGTTTGTGCATTCGTGTGAACTGTCACCTCCACGAGGTGAAGCGATTCGTTTTTCATCACCAACAAAATAAATGATATATATAAGTATATTAAACTTATTAAAATTATATTAATAATATTATAATATTTATTGAAATTTAATATAATACTTAACTTCAATCTATAATTATTCTTGAAAATTGAAAACTTTACTCTTGCGTTCATACAGCTTATCGTCTCCAAGATTGAAATGTAGTACATTTTACATATCCATATGTCATGGATGGATTTAAAATAATAAATTATATATAAATCTATTTATTATTTAATGAATATTATTCTTAATATGATGGAATAATGACCGCTTTGACTATATAAATCATACCAAATTAATTTTTGACTCAGGTATCAAATATCATCAAAAGCACCGAAATGAACTGAAATAATGTCGTAATTGTTATAAAATGATAATACCTAATATGAAAGGAATAATAAAGTTGAAATAGTTTCCAAAAAATTAAATAAATAACATAAATTTATTATTTAGAAAATTAATGGACATATGCGACGAAATGACACAAGGTAAGAGACTTCATATCAATCTCCTTTCATTGAGGAATATTTTATTATTATACACCCAGCTTACATTATGATGTGTATATACAATACCATTGACTAATCATATCATTAATTTATTTATTATCATGTTATTTGATGTTATTTTGAAATTTTTTCTTTCATGGAGTTTATGATATAAATTTTCAAAGCGACATGTGATATAATGAATGTTTAGATATTAAATTATAAATTCCTTTTCATCATGCTAATATTATTGATATTATATTAAATATTTATTTATATGTATATAAAAGGTTAATAATGGTAAATTTATTTATATTTTTAATTTAATTAAATTTTTTCAAAATTAATATTTTTACGTGTTTTATATTGAACGTTTTGATAAATGAAAAAAGCAGTTTTCCATTCATAATGTACACAGTGAAATCCAATTTTCAACCACTGTGAATATTATTTACATTCTAGATTACTTTTAAAGATTACATGATTTAAATAATGAAAATCTATATATTTTATTTAGTGTATATTGGAATTAAATATGGTATTAAAAATTTGGAGTTTTTATATTAATGTTTTTATGTGGAATTAATAGATTATTCAAGTGTTTTATTTATTATTTGGTCTATGGAATATACTTAAAAAGGTTTTATCACCATTATATCACATAGTTGATACTAATATAAACGATATGAAGGGATTATCCTAATTATATCTCATGAGAATGGGTGACACCAATATAGCTTATACGATGGGTGAGCCCCATTATATCAATTTAGAGCATTGGGTACTCTAAAGATGGAAGTAGACCATAAGTTTATTCCATTTATAAGGTTGAATGTAAGATTAATATTGTAATGATTCACCAATTCACCTATTTGATTTCTTTTATGCCTGATAATGAATATTTTCTAAAAAAATTTAATGGGATTTCATGTTTTCAGTTGACTTAATTTTTTTTTCTTTATGTAAATTACTACGATTTCATACTCATCCAATGTATTAAAATGTTTTCCACACTGTATATGGATGGGTTAGAGAATGATGGAATTCATGTATGAAGATTTTTCATGAATATAGAATTCATGTTTTATTTTAAAAGTCTTATATTTAGGATGAAACTGGCACTATTTTAGTATTATGTACCTTTTATATATGTTGGATATTATGTATTAATTATGTCCTATGTATCTATAACAATAAATAGAAAAGTCCATAGAATATAAATTATAGTTCAAAAGTACTAGAATAAGTTATGTTTGGGGGGGGGGGTCTATACAGTTGGTATCAAAGGATGAGTATGAAATAATACAGATTATGTTGTTTTAATTAGAGTTTTGGATGTCATCATGGGTTTATTATTTTAAGGATTATCATAAGCTCAGTATCATAGAAAACTTTTTTGAGGATTTATTTTATAAAATTTTAAGGTGACTAATTTTATTTTTATAGAAATCCATTTTTGATGTAATCATGAGTTTTTAATTTTTTGGATATAAAATGGGAGATATCAGATTAAATTTAATTATTTAAAATATTAAGGTTATTTTTTTGATGTTTATGAAATTTCATTATTTTGGTAATGGTCATAATATAGTTTTAGAAAAATTACAACCCGATGATGGGTGATAACATCTTGCATTCAAAAAGGCCATGAGAATTGAACCCACAACTGAAGGATGATAAGGGTGCATCACATACCATAGACCTATGTGATGTCCCGATTTGTATGACTGTTTTTTAGTTAAATAGTTTTATTTTTGAAGAATATGATTATTTTGGGAATATAACTTTTATCAAATAGATAATCATGGTATTGGAAAATATATTTTGGTTACTAAGTGATAAATTTTATTTCAACATATGGTTTCTATTTTGGGAATCCTATATGATCAAGGTAAATAGAATAAATTTTTTTTAGAATAAAATGTTGAATTATATTTTGGAAGAATATATTATTTTATTGTGGACATATATTGATTCATGTTATTTATGGAAATGATTATCCTAACTTAAAAATTATGATATTTGGGAAATCACTTGTTGGTATGAGACTTCAAGAGTAATAAATATTATTTGAAGATAATTATTAAAATTTATCTAGGAAAATTATGGTAACAAATAATAATTAGGATTTAATCATATTCTTGGTTTCTTGGGGGTTCTTTATGGATATTGTTTTGTTTAATGGTCTATTTTGATCTTCGGGAATTACTGTTGAATTATGAATATTGAAGTATTTTTTCATTATATCTTGTTATTTATTTTTGGGGAATTATCTTATTATTTACTAACATATTGTATTTTGGTTAATGTATAGAGATATGATATATATATATAGTTAGTAATTTTTGGATTATGTGATTCTCTTGAAGTTTATTTCACTACTTCCCACATGGAAAATTAATCTTAAATACACATCATTTGGAGAAAAAGATGAGTTTATGGGGGAAATTTATTATGGGATGAAATTACAATTTTATTTTAAGAACGTTTTCATTTTTTCATTGTCTATAGAGTAAAATACTCCTCAAGTATAGGAATAGAATTTTTAATAAAAAATATTACCTGTTTATATTTCGTCCTATGTAATAATTATCATTTTAACCCATCATTGATTAATGGTTTTCTGATAGTTAACATTATTATGACCATGTTCTATATCACTCTACATTAGAAATTGATAGTATGTTTTTATAAAATATCTATGTTATCCCATATAGAATCCTAGAATGGATCATCTCACGTGACCTTCACACAATACATTATTTCTTTTAAAGTGGATGTTTTATTAATCCTTTTTCCAAAGTGGGATTTTGACAAAGGTAATATGAATATTCAGAACCCTTATTTTTGGTCATGAGTTCAAATTGTGATGATTAAATTTATTAAAGGTTCTATAATTTATCTTCCCAATATTTTAAGAAGTGAACACCATGTTCTATAGCATAAATGATACACCACATCGAGCTTAAACGGACAAATAAATATTATTATTTATATGTTACAGTTATAACCTATCCATTAGAATTACAGGGATAAAAATGATTAGATAAATTATGTAAAGGGGTTTTAAAATGTATATATAATTAATTCTATGGTTCCCTATTAATTTAAAATCAAAATAAAACCCTTTTTAAAATAATGGAAATATTTTTCTAAAAAAAATATTCAAATGTACACAATTATGTTTTTACTAGGAAATTATAATTTAACTCTTATGGGATTATATTGATAATATATATATGCAATATTTAATCTATTATTAAATATTCATCTTATTTATATTCAAGAAATGGTATAATAACAAATCCAATTTTATGGATAAAGAAGTTTTTTCCCTAGAAGGCATATTTGCTGACTTTTGATGGAACTCTTTTTTTAAATCTAATTTTTGACACTTCTTAAATTTAATTTGAAAAAATAAAAATAGAAATTAAAAAATCAGTATAATAATATACTTTTTATGAGTTTTTGGTTTTTTTATTGATAAGACTATTTTTTTTGATAAGATTCATTTTTTGACGAATAGTGAAAAAAACTGTATATTAATTGAAAATTGCTTTTTAATATAATTTATTTATATTGATAGATTGTATTTTATAGCAGTTTTAAATAATAATTAGATCATTTTTTATCATTTAATACAATTTTAGTCACTGGAATCAATTTTACATTGACTTTTTATGCAAAAAAATTAATCTTTTTATGGTTTTTACATTAAAACTCATTTTCTCATTCCGTCAATGAGATTAATTTTTAATTATTTTTTTTGAAAATTCAATGTTTATAAATTTAAAAAATGGAATATATATTTGGAATCAATGTTTAAGGACTATTTAAATATTCCCATTTTATTTTTTGATAATATGAATAATAACATTTGTAAACTCTCTATTAACACGGTTAAAGGTAAATCATGTAATTAAAGGTAAAAATGTTATTTTAAATATTGTAAAATTACCCAAAGATGTGTCATAATACAATTGGATGAGGTTTTTTCTACAAATTGAATCCATGTTCTTAAATAAAGACCTTTGGAAGCCACATGGACGAGTGCGTGACATTTATAATATTATATTAAAACAAAAGTAAATATTGTCAAACTTTTTTTTAAAAAGTTTTCTTTAAATGGGTTTCTTTAGGGGATCTATTAAAATATAAATAGTATTTTAGAAGTTAAATTGTTTATAGTTGTCTTAATAATTTATTTTTTATTTTTATACTTTATATAATTAAATTAAATTCTTTTACAATATTGATGTCGTAATTGTTTAATTAGATGGAATATGAAATAAATGATATTAAAAATACTAAAATAAATATTATTTGAAATGATTAAAGTCATACAATAATTTTAGATTATTTTAATATTTTAGTGATGGCTTAATGTAGTTGGTTTTAACACTCCATGTTTTTATGATATTTTCAAATGGTTAAGTATTGAATAGTGTAAACAATGATATTATTGATATTTTAAAATAAATAATATTTTATTAAAATATATAAATTTTATAAAAATATAAATATTAGAAAACTAATTGGAGTAATTAATAAAATGTCATAAATGACACATGTAGTGGTATTTTGGTATTCTATAGTCAATATATTAACCCTAAAAGTATAGGTTACATGATATCATGGTAAGAGTTAAAATTGATAAAGAAAAGTTAAAACCAAAAGGTATGGATTATAAATTAGTCAAAACTTATTCAATTTGAATAGTAATAATTTTATTTTACACAAAATTACCATAAATTCTAAATAAATCAATTTTATCAAATTTAGAATTTGATATAATTTAATATTAATTTCATTATTTTAAGAATTCCATGAGTGCCCCACCCATATAATATAAAAGGGAACACATTCTTATCATTTCCTCACAATTAAAAACCTATATAAATAGTAAATATTTTGAAAAAAAATCCCTTCCTAGAATCCCTCACCACATTATTGATGCCTTATACTTGGAAGAATAACCCCCATATATGTGTTATGGTGTTAATCAATGGAGATCATTTGAAGAAGAGATATCATTTTTAATAAAGTATTTCTATTTTTTTATCCTTCCTCTTACATCAATTCTTATTCCACTATAATAAAATAATAACATATGTATCCTAAATATACTGATATGTTAATATATTAATATAATCAACTAAATATATCCCAAAATCCATCAAATTGGAAAATAATTTCTGTTCATGTGTATAAAGAACTACCACCTCACAAACCGATATAATTTGTTTCCATCATCGTCTCAAAAGACTCATTATAATATTTGAGTAAAATAATATATATATGTTATTAATTTAATATTTATCATTATTAAAATATAATATATAAATCTCATTCTTAATTTTTCATACACCTAAAAATTATAATGTCTTTCATGCGTACGTGTGAACTATCGCCTCAACACAACGATGTGACACGTTTATCATCACCACATAAAATGAATGAAAAAGATAATTATATTTAAACTGCTAATATTATATTGAGGATATTATGATCACTCCTAAATATAAAATAATATTTACCTTCATTCCATAATGATCATTGAAAAATGAAAATGTTACTCATGCGTACACACAACATACTGTCTCCATGACTATAATGTTGTTAATTATTCATATAATAATGTAATGGATGGATTAAAAATTATAATTTAGGTATAAATGAGATTATTATTTCATTAATATTATTTTAGAGATGATATAATAATGATAAATTTGTCTATATATATTATACCAGCGTAATTTTTGACTCAAGTATCGAATATCATCAAAACGAAAAACATTAAAATAATTAATTATGTAATTGTTATGAAATGATAATAAGTTATATAAAAGTTATAAGAAACTTGAAAAAGGGTCAAGTGAAAATTTAACATAAATTTATTATTTAGGAATAAAACGATATACATGATGAATTGGACACAAGGTAATGGACTTCGTCTCAATATCCATTCTTTTAGACATAATTTTATATTATACACCAACTTTATATTATGAGGTGTATATACAACCCCATTGAATTATCATATCATTAATTTATTTATTCTCATGTTATTTAATAATATTTTTAAATTTTATTCTTTGATGGAGGTATTGAATTAAATGTTCAATGTAGTATCAGACATGATGAATGTTTAAATATTTAATTATTAAATATTTTCATCATATCAATAAACTTCTTATTATGTTATATATTTATTTTATAGATATAAAATTATTATAAAGGAAATTATATATATCTATTTTTATTTTGATTAATATGTTTTCAAAAGGAATATTTTTCTGTTTTTAAATGAAACTTGTTGTATATGACAAAAGGAATGTTCTATTCTTAATATACAAACCAAAAATTATTTTCAAATGGTAGTGACTATTGTTCAGTTTTTATATTCTTTTGAAAGAATATATGTTTCCTTAAAATAAATATATTATTTTAATTTTTTGGGTATTTTGAAATTTAATATAGGATATTAAAAGTAAATATTTTTTTTATAAAAAAGTATTTTTCATGTAGGATTATTTTTTGTAAATGTTTTAAATCTGGATTTGGTCCTTATAACTTATATATGAACTGTTGAAATCATCCTGATTACCTTGAGAGAGAGAATCAATTTTTTTCCAAGCTATAAAATTGATGTTTCTAGATTTATAGAGTGCACATATTTTTCCCTGTCATCTCAGATGAAGTTTTTTCAGTGGACATAGATAATGTTACATCCATGGTAACTTGGGAGTGAACAAAGAATGTATTCTATAATGGGACATTTATGGGTTTATATGGGTATTATTGGTGGTTTATCCATGAAATATCCCATATAGAAACACTGATGTTAGGGATGACCAATAAGGGAGTGAATTTTGTTTGGATAACATATTGTAAAAGAGATCTTTATGAGTTTAAGGGTAGGATCACCTCAAAAACTATACTCACTTTACCTATACTAAGTACGGATATAATGTTTATTATGATTCATTTGTAGTTGGGCATAGTTTAAATTTGATACTAGAGTTTTGGGTGGTTTCTTATGGATCATGACAGCCGATAAAATACAAGAGTAATTAACCTACTAATGATCTAGTGTTTTCTATAGTGGAATAAGCCTTGATATGATAGAGACACTATGTTATGTGTTATAGGTTTTAAGTCTCTAAAGGCCTCAAGATATTTTGTAATTTCATTTCTCAGTGGGGTCTGAACTATATGAAGGGGAGGTGGGTTGATTATCAACAATATTTTATCATTATATTTTCTAATTTAGTTGGAAATGGAAACATCATTGGTGAATCGTTGAGATGTGAATCTTATAAATAGTTAGTTTTAGATTTTTATAATGAGTTGAGTGTGATGGATCTCATTATAAACATGAATTTTAATGTTCTTGAGAATTAGGGATGAGTAGCTCAGATTTCAACAATTGTTATACCCATAAATTTTGATTGGTTCAATATTGTAATGTTACAAGATCTATAGGGATTAGTTATGAGAGATATCTTATATGGTGTGGATAAAACAACATGATGGTTAATTATAAGGGTCCATTAGATTATTTTGTGCATATGATTGTAGGTTCTTGTGGGATTTCTTGAATAGAGGATTATATAATTTCATTATTCCATATGGTCATTATGTCATGGTATGATAAATATGTTATTTGAACTCTATAAAAAGTAGTTTTGGTTTTGAAAATAAATATAAGTACTGGGATTTGGGGTGAGATATTGTACCTCTTAATAGGTGAAATACAAGCATCATAGGCTATCTAGGATATTACATGCTTTGAAAATTCTTGAGTGAAAATATGATGATGTAAATATAGACTTTGTGATAGGCTTACCAAGGAAATCCCATAAAAATGAGGCATTATGGGTTATTATATATCAATCGACGAAGGTATTGAAATTTATTCCTATTTGGGAGACCATCATAGTTGATGATATTGGTAGACTTTAGATGTACGAAATAGTTTAGTAACACAATGATTTGTGGGCTATCATTTAATATATAGATCCTTTTTTTATGTTTCCATTATTGAAGGTTCTTCAAAAAGAATATAGGATCACATGTTGTTTTGAGTTTTTTCATATCATCCGTAGTGAGAATTTAAATATAAGAATTCTATTCTGGTTCTAGAGGATATGTTATGATCCTATATTTTTTATTTTTGTAGTTCATGGGAGTAAGATATGGAACTTATGGATTTTTAATATAATAAAATACTCCAGGAATCATTCCATATGGAGAAATTGAAGGCATTGTATAGTATTCTATGCCATTATCCTCTTTGTTGGATGGAGGCAAGTGAATCAGTTCTTGTTGGGCCTACTCTCATGTAGTTGACTTTTGAGTAGGTTTATCAGACCAGGATGTGGTTAGTAATCATGTAGAGTAGGAATAAATCATATTCTAAGCTTTTAAGATGTAATATGAAGTTAGAGGTTAGTAATCTTGTTTTTTTACAGGTGTTACCTAGGTTGGTAAATACCAAATTACGAAATAGGGAATTCTAGAAAATAGTGTTGTATGGTTATCTAGAACATTGGATATGGTTTAACCAATGGAATTATGATTTTACTTCAACAACACTATAGTTCCATGAATGATATCTTTGAAATTACATAGCTTCATAGATATTATTATGAAAATTATCAGGTGGTATACATCGTTGATGTTATGATTTTTATTGATGTATCCTTTGAGGAGCCTCTGATGCATAATTTGGACTCTAATGAGAAGTATCATTCAATTTTGACTATACTTGTGGTTAGAATATATTGTTAGAATTATAATTATTAGGCAGATACCTCAGAGAGGGAGTATGATATAAAAGCATAGTTTCTAGACGTGTTCAATGATACCCCATACTGATTTATGGAGTAGATCATGGACAATATGTTATATAAAACTGAGGCTTTAAAATCACATCATTTTCTAGGTATATCCCTCATTGGGTTTTTCATTGATCATTGGTGGTGGAGACTTACTTGGAGATAGGGATAATTTATTGGAAAAAATATCTAATGTTCATGGATATATGTATTTTGAATTAATTAATTATCTACATGAATCTCTCAAATGGAATTACGATGTTTTCCCATGATATAGATGTCATTGGAGATATTTTGAGATATTTTATAGAATATGGGATGGAAAATGTTCATTGTAAATTTGGACACCATGTACTATAGCATCCCGCCTTTTTATAACATAAACTTTCATTACATTACACAAAACTGAGGATCTTTAAGGTTTAGTGTCTTGGAAACCAGGAACATAATACATGAAAACAACATAAAGAATTCTTCTTAAACACTTGAAAGGCTTCTCCGTAAGTTCATCCTAGGTTCATTACTGCATCTCATAACCTAGGGACATACATAAAAAGAAAGGGTGAGCAGAAGGCCTAGTAAGGGAAAGAAGAGAAACATTTTACATGTGGACTTGAGATACTTCAATAAGGTCATGAAAAGAAATTTAAGGCATGATAAAGAAATAATGAGATATATCATAATAAAAATAAAATTTTTCATAACATAAATATGTGGCTGAAACATTTAATATTGACAATCATTTTGTTTCACCAAGGTCCATCCCCAAGGTGTCATTAAAAATTACCAAGGTTATTCACCAAGGTATCAGTCTAAAAAGTCATTTCTAGAGATTAAGTCTTTACCCAATGCATTGGAGTGCTATCTGGGAACACCCTTAACATGTATTTATTATCATGTGAGCCACATATATCATCATCAATAATTTCATAAACAACCCATATATAATAAAAGAAATGGGTTTCATTTCATAATCATAACACTTTAAAAACTGCTTTAAAGACATGATCTTTATGTCACTTTAAACCCACGGAAAGGGAAAGAGGGTTTCATTTATGTAAATCCCAGAATTTAAAATAGAAAATTTTGATATATATGTGAATACCCCTGTAGAAATAATATTTTTTAGTATTCACTTAATAACATAAAATAATTTTGAGAAAAAGAGAGAGGCATCTTGAGACAAAAATTCTGCAGCATAACGACTACGTTACAGGGTTTTAGAAAATGTTGAAAAGAGAGGGGACATGGGTCGCCCACTCATAAATGATCTATAAAAATAGTATAGGGAAAGAATATAAAGGATATAAATCATGGTAATGAAATTTTAAGGATTTACCATTTGAAATGAAAAACATGGAAGTAAGATAAAAATAAGATTTCTCTTATGAAAATTCGGTAGCCTAACGGCGTCACTTAAAATTCAATAAAAATGAATTGACGAGATCAAATAGGGTCTCTCATCATATGATCATAAAATATCAGTATGATAGGTATAGAGATCATACCCCAAAATAATAAAAAGGAACTTTAAAGACTTGACAAGAAAATAGAACTTGAAAATGAGAAGGGTGAAAGAATCCCTTAAAATTTCGGCAGCCTAACGGCGTCACTTAAAATTTCATAAAACGTAATGACGAGAGTAAGAGGGGATCTATAATAATATAAAAATGAAAAGGGATGTAATAGGAATATAAAATAACATCCTCCCACATAAGAACATGGAGCATAAAAGGAATGACATAAAAGAGATTACTTGAAAAGAAAGAGAGAGGTCAGATCCCTTACCTTAAACGTAACTCTTAAAACTCAAAGGTTGGGACCTTGAGAGGCTTGAGGGCACCTTGTGAGGACTCCTTGGGAGGTAAGGAGACCATAACTTTGTTGAGAATGATTTTTGAGTCCAAAGGATGAGAGAATGTCTTGGTATTTATAGGGAAAGTGAGGGGACAAGGCATTAATGGCCAAGGGACACCTCACAAGTGGTTTTCTCAAAACCATGTGCTCTCCCATGATATTTCCCATGGAGTTAGGCCACATGGGGCCCCCAATACAATAATTCATCACCTTTTGTCGGACAACCCTTAAAATATCTCATGAAATCATCATGACACAGTTAAGATGTCATTAAACATACCGAAACCCTAAAACTGCATTTTTACTATTCACTGAAAATTCATCTTTCTCAGAAAAATCCCAAAATTTCACCTTAACCAAAGATCGATGATCTGATTAAAAATATGAACTCCATTTTATAAAAATAATTTTCTAAATATTTTTAATTTAATTTTTAAATAAAAACACTATTCACCGAAAATTCATTTTTTCAGAAAAAACCCCAAAAATTACCGTAACAT
Organism: Viscum album; assembly: GCA_963277665.1. Lineage (NCBI taxonomy): Eukaryota > Viridiplantae > Streptophyta > Magnoliopsida > Santalales > Viscaceae > Viscum > Viscum album. Next base: position 2,003,101,176 of record OY728140.1, on the reverse strand, counting down.
AATATTGGTGCTCTGAGTTCAAAAATAAAGTCCATTTTATAAAAATACTTTTCTAAATATTTTTAATTTAATCTTTAATTTAAAAACACTATTCACCCTAAAAAACTAATACTTGAATAATAATTTATCAAACCGTTATTTACCCATTTTATTGAATCTCATTACTTAATGAAGGTGTCTAAATTATATTAAAACTTTATTTAAGTGAGATTACTAATCCATTTCGTCACATTACTAATCCTAAGCGTAAAATTACTATTCATAATTTACTATTCATCAAAAATTAAGTTAATCTTATTAGACTCTAAATTCTTTACTGAACACTTTTGCAGAAGACCATTTTTCGAAAATCATTACACATCAATAAATATTTAAGGTTTACATAAATATTTTAAAATATCCCTTTTTTTTCAAAATTCATCAATAAATACATCCTAAAATTATCCGAACATTGAAAATTTCACAAACTTAGCTAAAAGAAGAAATCTCAATTTATTCATCCCAAAGGATTACACAAAGAAGCTAGGGTCTCGTCACATAGCCCCTTATAACACCAACATATGACCTAAGTGTAAGGTGTGCTATGGTGAGAGAATCTGAGGGAGGCTCAGATAACATTTCCCTAGTAGTAATCTCTACTAACTTGAACTTCTCCCACAGGCGTTTCCGTTCAAGCTTGTCACGCTGGAGTTCGGCTTGGGCTTGGTCCAAAGCGAAGCCCAAAGATGCCACCTCCTTCCCAAGCTCTGATAAGTGGGATTCATAAGGTTCGAGTCTACTGGATGAAGCCATCGACTCCTCTTTCTGCATTAACCATTAACATCTCTATTAAATCATTAAGAGTAAGTTAATATACTACTCAAAAAGTTTGGGTCGTTACATGTACTAATTACATGACATGTAATTTATACCAGACATATGTCATGAACTGGTTCATTACATGAAGTTTCTAAACATTATGAACGTAATTCAGATCATGTAAATATCTATAAGGGAAAAATACTAATCATAGATAATGATATTTTCAGTTTATACCTTTAAAAGGAAATACACGATGTGTAAATGTATTACACACCATGTAAATATCATGATTAGTTGTTTAAAGTAGATTTATACACATTTTTTCATTCCTCCACTATGTGAATCCCATACTATCATATCCAAGAAATCTATCGGTGATTATTCAGAGATTTCATTGCATATAGATGTCACACATTTGTGTTTTATCCATTTTTGGTCTGGATTCTTGGTATTCATTATCCTATTCATCATTCATTCATCAAAGCAATGTTTTCTTTTGAACTAATATATGGAATCATATAAATATTTTTCCCATGTTAACTAGGTTTCTTAAATTAATGTCCCTCATCATTTTTTCCATCGGTGTTACCAATTTTTTATGTGGTTAAATGACTAAATAAAGGTAGAAGGTCTCAACTATAAACCTATGGTTTGATAATTTTCATTTATGTGCAATATTTCGATTAGGCCAATGTAAATTGGGGAATAATTTATTATATAACAGATTGGATTATCCATTGGATACATTTTTCATCCAATTGATTGTAATATGGATTTAATCCACCTTTTGGGTGAGTAAACCCTTGATTATAATTGAATTGGCTAATACATTAATGTCTTTTTAGCATAAAATGAGAACATAGGTGATTTATAGATAAAAAATACTTATGTAATGGATTATTTTTAAATTATATTATTATAAATCACTTTAGATATAAATGAAATTGAATTAGATAGATAAATGGTAATTTTGATAATTCACCATCTAGGTTTGTGATGTGATATTGCGATATCCATTATATTATTTCTTATTGTGTAATGATGCTACAATTATTATATCGAGTAGGATCTACCCAGTCCAATGATGTAATGCTTATATTGAGTGGGATCATCCTAGTCGCATTATTTAATTCTTATATTGAGTGGGCTCTACCTACTCCCATGTTGTAATGCTTATGTTTTGTGGGATATTACCAGTAACATTCAATAATTCGTATATTGAGAGGGACCTACCCAGTCACATACTATAATTATTATATTGATCTTTCTCTACATAGTACCATACTAGAATTCTTATATTGATAGGGTTCTAGATAGTCCCATCCTGAGATAATCTTATTAAAGACTTGAACTATATTTGTGTTTTTCTTGTATGGTTATATGGTTGTTGGTTTGCATGGTTGTGATACATTCTTAAAGATATTCTATCATGGTTCACTATAAGGATAAATATTTTCTTGAATTATTTGAATAATTAATACACATATTTATCTCTTTCTTTCTTACACTTATTATCAGACTATTTCATTCATATATGTGGTGTCTAACTACTATGTTTTTTCCAAATACTATTCAGATCACTATTTGGTACCCAAGAAGATTACTTGGATTATAGTTTGGATGATGAAAATTGTCCTTATTGTATATTTTTTTGGTTTCTATAGGGAATATAGATTGGAGATGGGTCTGACATGTTATTTGGATCTAGGAATTTTTGAATTATTTTGCATTAAAGGATTCATTAACTTGTCTTGATCTCAATTTTCAATTTAGATAAATCTCAAATTGGAATTACATGATTAATTATTATTGGTTATTGTTTCCTCCTAGTATTTTCCTTATCCAATGATATACAATTTTGAATATTTTTCCATAACTCTAATATATAATATTTTTGATTATTCTGTTGTATTGTACTTTATACCAGGGGTATAATCTCCCCACTATACATATAACACACATACATCAAGTCAACATTGTCTAGTGTATAGGGAGGTATGCTTGGGGTCTCGTAACAAAACCTATTTGGCCACGTGATAGAGTGTCAGATTCCGGAAAGTTACATACATGTTTGAATCTCACATTAAAAATTAATTCATAATATAAAACATAGTAATTTACATGGGAATTCCATTTTTTCCTTTAGCATATCGAAGGATATCAGTTAAAAAACACTTCCTAGTATCTAGGGGAAATGAATCATAAAAAAGAAAAGCACTCAGATACATAGTATTGTTATGTATATTGTAGAATATAACATGAATATCTAAGGAATATTTAATATTGAATTTTAAATATCTTAAAGAACAGTATATTTATCCATTAACATGATCATGAAAATTAATATGATAAGAATAAATGATGATCAAATAATGTCATTTAAATAATTACATGGTCATGAGTCTTATCCATAGATTTCATAAATAATAAAATAATAAAATTAACATCAATAACTAGTCTCATAATGATGTAATCCATAATCCCATACATCATAAACATACTAGCAATGCCTAATGTGAAGTCATTTTCAGTATATAGGTATGGACTCATCCAAATGCCCAATCAAGCTTGTCTCATTAGACATACTAATGCAACGATGCGATATAACATGATCCACCCATCCCATACTAATTCTAATAAATTCCTTAAATTAATGGGGGGACACATAATCAACATAAACATTCATATTAAAATACTATAATATGAATTTCTAATGATTTCCCAATTTAATAAATTTTTCACTAACCATCCACGGTAATATGAGGGAATAGTGTCCAAATAGTACATCCCTTGTCAATGTGATATCAAACCATCAAGTGTTGTAATAATGATGGTATCATTACAGTATATCCTCATTTTATAAAAAGTAATTTAAAGATTATTATCAGTGTTGAATATAAATACCATAAATATTCCATTAAAACAATGTTGAGGAACATAGAATTATCACTTTGAAAATCATTTATTTTAAAATACAAACTTTATTGGGAAAATAATTTTCATTCAAAATAATCATGTTATATTTTAAACTATGCTCCAACATAATTTACATTTATCATGACAATTAATTTCATACATGTTTTATTAGTTGAAAAAATATTTGTCTCATGGTTGTAACAATATAAAAAATTCAATTTTTCCAAAAATGAAAAGAATATACCTTTCAAAAAATTTATAAATGAAATAAATGGTAAAAATGTCATTAATAAATAATTTTCATAATTATTAAATTATTCTATAATTTATTTAGAAATCATGGGTATTGTAACATCCCGACACAGATGCCACATGAAGGTGCCCCGAGCCAGTCGGTCACGTGATACCTAACACATCTCATTGTATGCTAGAGGATTACGACTATAATATCCAACTAAAGCAGAAAACATGCAATGATTTGGTCTATAAAAAGTATCTAAAATGAATCTCAAATTAAAGACACCAAAAACTACCAAGCAGGAAATAAATCACATTTGGTTCCCTCAAACATGCTATATCCCAACTCATCCACATAACATGGGACCATTTACCTTTACATATCCTTCATCCATGAAATCAATTCAGTTACCAATGAGGCAGTCAGTGTAGGGTGTGAGTAACATTTAGTAGGCCACCACCAATCGTGTCTCAAAAAAACCCAGTCAATAACTAGTTTGTACATTTGTTTAAATAAATAATTATAATTAATTTTTAAATAGTTATCACACTGTTAAGTAATCTTTGTTAAAATACAAAAACAACTGGTTCCTAAGGACAATCGTACATTGATACCAACACTGGTCCACACTGATTATGAACCATGTTACTTATTCAATTCACAATTCATTTAAGTAAGTGGGATTTAATTATTTATTATTTTTTACTTTTATTACTATGACCACAGGGAACCATAATACAATACCAATGTTTTGGGTATACAAAACGATGTCTAGTACCTCATTTTTCAAAAATACATTTTTATCATGGGAATAGGACATCATGTCTAGAACCCAAAATTCTTAATCATGCATATACATTATGGTCATAGAACGTCATGTACATCCCCCAATTATCAATCATACAAATATGTTTTTGGTGTAGATCTCCATGTCTAGCACCCCACTTCTCAAACAGATAGATAGATCTATCATTGGTGCAGAATCCCATGTTTGTCACCACATTTTTCAACTATTCATATGCATTATTGGTGTAGATCAATGTGTTAAACACCCCAAAACTGAAGAATTTATTTATATCATCATTTAATGGGATTAGATTGTCCTGTATAATATCCCATTTCATAACCATGATTAATCAAAATTAATCCTCTTATCAAATTTAACAACTACTACATCAATTAAATAATTCATAAATTAATTTATCCATTTCAGATAATGAAATAAATAATTAATTAACAAAATATGTATCCTTTAATCAATTCAATAATCAATTTACAATTTCATGATTTTATAAATCCATTAACTAATTCAAAATTTAATTACTATAAATTAAAATTCAACAATTTTATAATTAACTCTACAATTAGTTTTCAAAACTTTCTCAATGAGAACACTGATAATTAATTCACATACTAATTAATCTTATTCAATATTTAATTTATAAATAAAAATAGTATAAATTCCATCATAATTATTTCCCACAATTAATTATCAAATAAAAAATCCCAATATCTCATAATTTATTCTCCAATTAATTATCTTGTTCAACAATGCATATATCTAACTATTTCAATATCATCTCAATTAATTAATTTTATACATTAATTAATTAAAATAACTTTTTAAATTTCTAAATAACTCTAGTAATTCTAAAACATCCATGTAAAAAATCAAATTACAACTGTGGGATTTGGAATTTAGAGAACCTGTCTCGAGTCATTGATGAATGATTTCTAAATAGAAATCCCCCAAATTGAGAAGCACAATGACACAGATAATATTTAGATCTATTTACCTAAACCATGTTTTAATTTATGAATTTATCTTGGATATAGATATATATCCACAACACTAGATCTAGAAAAATCCAGAATATTTCATCCACCAAATGAAAGAGAAAAAATAAGAGGATGAATGGGGAAACAATGAGATATGATCCACTTATTGAAAGAGGAGAATATCCTCAATTCAATATTTGGATCTTGAAGAATGGAGGTTGGGAGGGCATGTAATTCTTTCAAAGAGCTCTAAAATCATGAAATACTTCCCGGGGTCTAGTGGGGGTCAACTTGGGGTCAATTAAGGGTTCAAGATAATTTTAAAATAATTTTCATGCTAACTTAATTCACTCACATGGTTTCCTTGGAAGGGGAACATGGGGTCCCCTAACAGTACATAAATAGTGCAGCATTTAGTTCGGTGGTGCACAATTTTCTTTTGTAGAGAAATGGTTTTCAATAACCATTGCTATGTGTGAAAGCCCTCACTATGAGGGGCTTCACAGTTTCTTGGGCTGGGTGCACATTTTTCTCTAATAGCGAGCCATCCATGTAAACCTCTTTTACTTCCATTTTTCATAATTTTCAACAAAATACACCGTAAATTAAAACCCAAGGAAATGTAAAAATATCTGTAAAGAAGAGTACCAGAATTAAAGCCAGTTTCAACTCCACAAAAGGTCACCATCGTATAAATTCTCATCTTCAAGCTACACTCCCAAGCATATATATGATTTGAATCCAAAATTATTGTTCCATTGATACCTCATATCCATTTCACATTACCACATCTCTTCTTACACACACACATGTCTCCAAAATATACAAACTATCAACACAATATTTCCCCAAAACTCATTCTCACTGTGATCTCCCACATGTATAAGATGTTCCTCAAAGGATGCATCTATATCAAGTTAAACCTCATCCACATAGATAACATGAGAAGGGTTACAGTGATATTTACACTATTTTAATACATGGAAAACATCATTCATAGAGATATTTTTTTTGGAAGATCAAATTAGTACACCACCGACCCAAATCTCTCCACTACCTCAAAAGGTCAATCAAATCTAGGGGCCAACATGCCCTATATTTGTATCCTATGGTGAACAAACACATGAGACACCAAATGGAATACATCATCACCCTATGTAAACTATGTGAGTCATCTCCATATATTATCTAATGATTTTTACCTACTCTAAGCTATAACCATACATTTCTGAATGACCTAAAACTACTCTGATGTCTCCTACACAAAACGTGGTCCCATTAAATCTAACTCAACAACCTCCATCTAGCATAACGCTGATTTGAATGGCATACCATAATGAGACATGTATGGTATCATATGTACAGTTTCCTGATAAATATCAATCCATCGAAACTCCACTAAATCCAAGTGCTTATCCTCAGAAACCCTGAAGTCAATCACACATGCCCACAACATATCCTCATGCATCTGTATAGTAAGTTATGATTTACCATTTTTTCATGGGTGGAAATTTTTACCAAAGAAAACTGTGATCCAATATATTTATACATTCCTTTCTAGATGCATGCTGTAAAACATTAGTCATGATCTAAAACTATTGTCTTTTTTACCCTGTGCAGATGGACTATTATCTAAACATACAATTATCCCAGTTATTCTTCTAAGAAGGTTTATCATAAAGGAATGAAATGAAAAACATTCATCAGTTGATCAAAAAAATCCTGAATAATGTTATTCATACTTTTCATATTTGAAAGACCCACCATGAAATCCATTCTAACATCATCCCACTTCAATTTCATAATGGGTAACAGATGCTGAAAACCACCAGGTCATTGATGCTCTTCCTTCACCTACTGGTAGGGGAATAATTATTTCACAAACACATATATCTCTATTATTTTATTCCATGACACCAAAATTGTCAACATAGGTCATAATACAGTTTGGTCGAACATGGATGTACCACCCAATTCGCGGCATGAAATTCTTGCATGGTCTCCTCTTACGTACTGGTTTGGACAACAAACTACTTCTTCACATTAATGAAATCATCTTCATCTATGCTATTATCTGAAGGTGTCTCCTCACATTTAAGGCCATCTATCAAGGTCAAATACTCTGGATCATCATACTGTTTTTCCCTGATTTGTCTCAAAAGTTTCAACTCTACAGAATCTAATACTAGAGTCATCTTATCCCAACTCTTCATAACCACAAAATGAATCTCATCCAGATATGTCTTCATATTCCACTCAAAATAGAATCTTAAACCATATTATTTTTTATTTTTCCTACTAAAAGACCCAGTAAAATTGTCCCACTTCCTAGTTGTATATTCTTGATCAAATTCAACTAACATCATACAATCAACCCAGCTTTACTGGCGAGGATTCAATATCAATACAATAATATGTACCGTAAGATATTTTGATTACCAGACATCGTAAACTTCTCTCACAATAGATAATACTTCAAACACTTCTAAGAATAATCCACTACCTATAGATCGACATCATGCATAGGGTAGTTTAATTCAGGTGACCTCATCTACCCATACTCATACTCCACAACTCGTTTTCCTTTCATCAACAAATCTCCATGTCCGATCCCAGAAGCATCACAATACACCATTTAATTGTACCTTGCCTCAGGTAGGATCTATATTGGTGCTGATTTCAAGAATTTATTCAACTATTATAACGCCTTATCAGAAGAAACTGACCATTCAAACGTTATCCCTTTCTCTATCAAGCCCGTTTGAGGCACTTCTAAACACAAAGATTCCTTGATGAATCTCTAATAATATCTAACTAACCCTATAAATATGCAAAAAATTGAATATTTTATTGGGATGCTCCCAAGAAACAACAGCCTGAACCTTCTCTAGAACTACTGACATTCCTTCCTATGAGGTGATGTGTCCCAATAGGTCTACCTGATCAATGCCAAGCTGACACATTGATAGATTTTTGTATATTTGATGCACTCTCAGTGTACTTTGGATGATGTCATGAAGTTGGGTATGATCATCATGAATGTTAGAGTACACCATTATTTCATTCACATATACGAAAACATATTTATCTTGGTGTGTATAGAATATCATGTACCTTATGTCCATAAAAATACTGGTTCATTTATCAACACAAATAAATTTTTGTGAACTCATATAGGCCATACCGGCTACTAAAAGCAGTTCTTGGTATATCATATGTCTGAACTCTCACATGATTATACCAAGATCTCAGGTCGATCATAGAGAGCACACAATCTACTCTCAACTAGTCAAAAATATCATCTATATGATGAATAGGATATTGATTCATCAAATTCATTTTGATCAACTTCTTGTAAACAACATAAAAGTGAAAACTCCCATCCACCTTCTTTGAAACCAACACAGGTGAACCCCATGGAAACATAATAGGTCAGGTAACCCCTTTATCCTCCAACTATTCCAGATCATTCATGAGATATTGAAGCCTTATCTATTTCATTCAATATAGTGGAACTAATATTGGCTCAACCCTAGGCATGCTATCAATACTAAATTCAACTTCTCTCTTTGGTGGGAACACTAAGATACCATTAATAAAAACATTCTAAAACTTTTCCACCACTAGTTGAAAGATATCATACTTCATATCTAAATTATATAGAAAAAGACTAGAAACCTGGGATATGATCTCTCACATTTTCTATGTGACTGGAACTGCTTGACCATCAAAGATATTTGAATCTCCATGGTAAATGTAATTGTCACTGTTAGGAAAAATAAAATTTTCTCGCATATAGAAACAATCAATGTTTTATTGGTATGTGAATTGTTTTTCCATTCAAATTATTAGTTCTAAGCATGAAATATCAATAATATAGTGATCCTAGGGAAAATTATATTCCCTGATATTTACAGAACATACCTTTCACAAACAGATGTCTCATGACCATAATCCAAAATTGTATCCATCGTCATTGTTATTTTCAGGAACTCCACCACAAGAATCAAACCAATAAAAAAATTTATAGATATGATAGAATTAGAGGAAACAGTACCAAATAAGTCACTAGATACATTATTTTTTCAAGAATAGTACATCTCACTGTCGATGGAACTGCCTTTTTTTCCACAAGTTCATACTACATGACATATAACTATCTTTCCACTCTTCCTAGTGATTCCATATGACACCCTTTCATTACACCACTCTGCTGATATGGGAGAAAATTCATACAATAACCACATCCAGTACCTCTACCTCATTTTCTATTATAACTCTAGCTGCCAGAATGATATGATTCAAAAGATCCCCTCCCCTCACCACACTTGTTTCTAGGTCATCCATCTCTAATTAGCTGCCTCAGGTTCCTAAAGAACCTCTGTAGATGTCCTAACTTTTTGGAGGATCAACACTCCACTAGTGATCTATGATAAAATTTATGAAATCTTCAGGTCCTACCACGCTGGTGGAAATGGACTTCGGTAAGATCCTGAGTAAATGATACCCTTAACTAGCCATTCTTATTCCCAATACTCTAGCTAAAGATATCATAATAGTTCTTCATACTATGGGATGATGTACCATGTTGTTAACTAGAATAAACCACATTTCATCCAATTTAGTCATCATTTATGTTCACCTCTTAGAGGAGAGTGTGTTTTACCACCTCTAAAAACATTTTTAGCATGAATATATTCACTTGGGACTTACATTCACAATTAAGCCCATCCAATTTATGAAGTATCCTCATCTTCCACCAGTGCAGGCACAAAGTGATGAACATATGTGAAGCATCCAACATAGTCCATCAGATATATTCTCCCCATAGTCAATTTCATGAACATAACTTCTCTCTCATGTCTAAACATCTTCAGATAAAAGTTCTTTGTGAAATTATCCATAAAAACCCTCCTCATTGCATACTCTTATTCTCTCACTCTCACTACTAGATATCAAACTAGAGCTTCACTCAACCTTACAGCAAATAATCATCCAACTTGATCCTCTTATCATCAGCAGTCTCCAAATGGTTATGTATCATCTCAATCAACTCAACAAAAAACACAACTCTCTCAAGTCCCCCCCTCTAGTAAAAGTCAGAGGGTGTAGGAACTAAAACTCCCCTATGAGTTCATACATGTTCTTATCAACCCACCTTGGTAACTTTCCATTAATTTCGTGAAGATAGAAAAGTAATATTATAACTAATCCCCTGATTCCTTGCCTGAAACTATCAGTGCCTCAGGTTCCACCATTAGAGGATCATCCCTGACCAAGTGATCCAGTCTTCTTCCTAACAAATTTCATCATCGATCCATGACTATAAAATTCCAACACATGTTTTAGGGCACATAAAAATTCATTATTACAACTACATTATAGGAAACTCAAAACAATCCACAAAAAACCATTTCCTTAACCTCACAACAATGTAAAAACAGAGGTTATATCACTACAATCACATCCTACACCTAGGTCCTGGTGAAAAAGGGTAAGAACATCTAATTTATAAAATTTCTCATTTAGAAACCAATTCATTATAATATTGAATCATTTTACAATTTTTATAATTTTGATGTAAGGAACCATTTTTATTTCAATATCACAATCACGAAAAACGAGTCCAAGTTCAACAACTTACCCGTAACCCATTTTCTTGTGCATGCCTAAAATGATGCATGTCACAATAAACATGAGTTACTAGGATGATTATTGAATACTAAATTATTATTCGCTACCGTTCAGTGATTTAAATGTAAAAAAATTTAAATACAACAACCACATCACAAAACAATTTTTTTAGCCATGGTTAAAAAATTTCCACTATAACAACAAACTATAATAACAACAATCCCACCAATAATACTTATGTATTCCCTCATACATGGTTCTCAAATTCAATCCACGAGATCATTACTAAGGCCCAACTCTTCCTAGTCTATTATAAACTTTTTTTTCAAATAGTTAAACCAATGAAAAATACAAAAAACTACTTTGATAACACTTTTTATCATCCCAAACTGGGTGTAGATACCATTTTCCAGAGCCTATTAGTCACATGACCTCAAGCGTGTCTCCTCATACATCAGAGGCTTCCAACTGGAAATGAGGCTCTAATAATTCAATCACAGGGAGACTATACCCTCTTTTATTAGATTAAACACCATCATAAATAACAATAAATAGAGGAAGAATATAATATAATAGAAAATACTGATAACACATGATAATCAATGCAGAAAAATACAATACCCAACTAAAATATAGAACAATCCATGCTATGGTATGTGATAAGTGTCTAAAATGAAAATCAAAAGAATGAAACTAAAAACTACCATGCAGGTCCCAAACCACATTTGGTTCCCTCAACCATGCTCTATCACGACCTAGACACCTAACACGGGCCCCTTTTCCTTATCCTATCATACATCTATGAATCCTATTCAGGTACCAATCAGAAATCCTGAGTAGGGTGTGAGTACAACTTAGTAGGGAACCTCAAATTGTGTTTAAAAAATTCCTATCAATAACAACTATATGCATTTGTATAAAAATATAATTTCAATTCATAATTAAATAGTTATCACATTATAAATTAATCACTATTAAATTAGATAAACCACCGAGTTCAAGAGGACACTCGTACCTCAATACCTTATACATTCTACACTTGGTCTGATCCATGTTACTTATTCAATTAAAAATTCATCTTTGGAAAATGGAATTTAATTATACATGTTATTTTTCATTAATTACTACATCCAATTAGAACCATAATCCAATAATGATTATTTGGGTATAGAACGCCTTGTCTAGTACCCCATCTATTAATCATAAATATTTGTCATGGATATAGAACACCATGCCCAGGACCCCAAACTATCAATCAAGAATATAAATTATGGGAATAAAACATCATGCCTATCCTCTAATTCTCAATAATTTACATATTTCGTTGGGGTAAATTTCTATTTCTAGGACCCAATTATAAACCATAAAGATAGATATATCATTAGTGTATAACTCTATGTATATCACCTCATATCTCTACTATCCATATACATTGTTGGTGTAGATCTCATTGATTAAAACCCCAAAAATAAAAATTTTATTTATAGAATTATTTATTGGGATAAAATCATCATTTATAATATCCCATTTCACAACCATTATTAATGAATATTAATCCCTTAATCACAATGAACCTCCATTTCATACATTAATTAATTCATAGGTTAATTAATCAAATGCGATTAATTAGTTCATTAATTAATTTAAAAAAGTAAATCCTGTAAATAAATTTTAAAAATCAATGAACCTTTTCGAAAATTTAAACCTCCAATAATTATATCACCAATTAATTATAATAAATTTAAATTCAACGATTTTATTATTAAATGAATAATAAATTATCCTAAATTTTCCAATGAAAATTTTGATAATTAATTCACTAATTAATTATCCTTATTCAAACTTTAGATTTTTCAATCCAAATCATCTAAATTAAATAATAATTAATTCCCTTAATTTATAATAAATTCCAAAATCCCAGGATCTGATAACTAATTTTTACATTAATTAAAATTTTCAACAATACCTAAATCTCACAATTTAAAAATCATCTCAATTAATTAAATTACCAAAATATTTAATTCAATTAGGGATTTCAATTTATAAAAAACTCTAGAAATTTTATAACTCTCATGTATGAAATCAAATCATGACTATGAGATTTTGTTATTTTACCACCTACATCTATTCGTTGTTGAACGATTTCCCAACAAAAATCTCCAAAATTGAGCATCACAACTACCGAGATTAGATCCCGATCTAATACCAGAAATCATGATATTAGAAATAAAAATCCCTTAGATTTTGGTATAGATCCGAAATACAAGATCTATATTCCCTAACTATAGATCATGATATAGAACAATTAATATATTTCATTAACTAAAAGAAGGAGAGAACATATTATGATGAACAAAGAAACAATGGGATATGATCGACATATCGAAGGAGGAAAAGATCATTGATCCGGTATTCAGATCAAGAATAACAGAGGATGAGAGGGAATGGAATTCATTTGGAGAGATCCAAAATCATGAAATACCCCCTTGGGTTGACTGGTGGTTAAATTTTATTTTATTAAGGAATTCAGAAAAATTTTAAAATAATGTTTTGGCTATTATAATTCCCTCACATGGTTTCATAGATAGCTATTAAAAATTTTCCCTAACTTTGCACTATTTTTTTTGGGATTTGTAGTTTCTAATTTTACGGAGCATGGTTTTTTATAACTTTTTCCAGCTGTTCATACCCTCACTTTCCATTGTTACATAGTTTCCCAGGTTGAGCGCATGGTTTTCTCTAACCATGAACCAACCATGAACAACCCAATTTCTATTATTTATCATAATTTTCAAAAAAAAACAGACCCTTAGGTAAATCCCAAATTAAAATTACTCAAATAAGGGAAATGTTTACCTGATTTCAATCCTATATCATCTCCAAAAAAGGCTAGGATCTTATATGTATTGAACAAAAAGTTTTCTTGACTAATGAGAAAAATAATATCATATTTTCTAGAAAAAATTCCTCAATCATTTTCAGTAAAAAATAATGGAAAATGTTACTATTTCTTTATAATTTCATCAATAATTAGTAAAGAAAAATATAGTTCTTATTTATGATATAAATATGAAAAAATCCCCCCATGGTAGGATTAAACATATACAATCCCAAATAATGATGATATTGTTAAATAAACCCTTGCCTCTTGCCTCATTTGATTTATAGATGTATAAACCACCAGTATAGTAAATATATATTTATTATATATATATATATATTAAAAAACATATTCATGTATATAATTCCATATATTATTTAATTATAATATTTCATTACCAATTTATTATCAATTCGTTACCAAATCAGTATTCTAGTGGATAACAACATTGTTTTTCATGATTTTTTCCATGTAGTTGTTTTAGTATGAATACTTTGATCATAGATAATTCATTTCAAAAACATTAATAATCAAATAAACAAAATTTTTATTCAATATATTCATATTTAGAGTCTTACATAAAAGTTATATAAAGAATAATTAATTACAATGTTCATGGAGTCGTTAGGTCATACGTACACATGACCATTGCTTTCATTTTATGATGGATGGAATGAAAGAATATTAAATAACAATTCTATATTATTTAATAATTATTATATCATATATATCACATATATTCATTAAATATATCCTTATTACCATCCATGTAAAATGGAAAATGAAAAGAAAATCACATCGTATTGTGGACGTTCTAGACTACAAGAGCGCACACGTGATGTTATGATTTTTCAATGGAATGGATTGTATAAAATAGATATTATCATATAATTTAAAAATAATCAATATTTAATAAATATTAAAAGTAAATAATACAAATATTCTAATAAAAACCCATAAATTATAGTGTTCAAAAAGTAATTGTGTCGCAACATGAAGATAGTAAGATATATGTAGACACAAAAAATAATTAAACATTATATTTGATGAAGAAAACTAATAATGGATGTTTAATAATAATAATAAAATATATTTATATTGAGGATACTAAATCTATTATTTTAGGATACATAAAATAGATTTAAATGAATAAAAGGAGGATGTAATAAAAAAGTGATTGATTAAGGGTATTATATTTTATTTGAAAGAACACATTTTGATATCCTCTTATAAACCCTAGGGATGGTATTTAGGAAATACAATAACCTCTAAAATATATCTATGGGAGTTGTTAAGTGAATTTTGTAGGTTTTTTATTGATTCATAGGGTTCAATGTGGTCTGAAACAAACATAGGTTCCATTTTTTAATTGAGGGGAAGTAGGTTCTTCAAATTTCTTACAATATTTAAATATAATAATATGATTATGTGTCCCTAATGCCTCATAAATTCCTTATATTATATGATAATGTAGTATGGGGTTCAAATACCATCAATAAATAATATTTGAAGTGGTTTATGTGGTTTTTTATTTATTATCATTGAGTTTAACCCATATTTAACATATTTTAATAATTACCATGGTAAAATAATTTTAACCTTTAAATGGTTACAATATTACATATAATTTTTATATTGGATTAAAAATGAAATATTAATTAAATTGTAGGTCTTACTATATTCACCTTTACCACTTTCATTATTTCTATGATTCTTAAATAATTTAATATAATACTATCTTTTTAAAATATCGTTAATGTCTATTTTGACAGTATTCATTAATTTTTACACAATAGACACAAAGGAAATGTTTTAATTGAATATAATCTTTTAAAACAACAACAATATATCATTTTCATCTATAAAATTCACTAAATTCTATATCTATTTCAAAATATATTACATTTAATATTTTATTAAATTAGTTATTTTATATTTTGATTTATTGAAGAAAAACAACCTATGCATTGCATAAGTAATTAAGGTAAATATATATATTGAAAAATTAGAAATAAATTTACATAATAAAATTAATTTCAGTAATAAATAAATAAGAATTTATATTCTTTCATAACATTCTTTTTTCCCTATGTGGGAACATAATTGATATTTAAAAGTAATGTGGTTGCATTTTGTATTTTTCATTTCATTAATTATTATATTTGTAATTTTCAAGGACAAGTGTCAATTAAACAATTAAAAAACGAGATTAATGTGATAAATATTGAAATTAATTCATCAAACAAGAATTTATATGGTAAATGGTGGCCTTAACCATTAATTTTAAAGTAGATTAACCTGATTTACTATTTTCGTAGGGGTCAAATTTTACCACCATTACTATTCATAATGCATAAAAATAAATGGGGGAATATATACAAAATTTTAACTTTATAATTAAAAAATTACAATTTATTTCATCGAATTCATTATCAATATTTTGATGAAATTTATTTTAAAATAATTTCATAAATCATAATAAAACCATCTTTTTAAAATTACAATTTTTAAATGTAAAACATGATTTATTCTTATCCCATTTAGCATAAAACATTTCAATAAATGATAATTTTTTTTATTTAATATATAATATAAAAATTTCATCAAAATCATTCACCTATAGTGGTTATATTTATTTTTTAATAGAAAAAGACATTGTGCACATAAATCAATTTTTCCGGAAGACATTTCTTTTACATTCATTTTTTGATTTGATTTCTTTTAAATGATTTATTTTTATGCATGTGTAATCCATATAATTTTCGTAACTTAATTTTTCTTATCTATACCCACCGATTTATCATATATATTATAATTGTATTCTATATTATAATACATTTATACTTGGGGTTTCATGTAATGAAATATTTCTAAGAGATTAAATTTATCTAAATAAGTATATATCATAAATCTTCAAGTTGTTTCACCCATCCATAATTAATAAAATATTATCCTAGAAATTCAAATAAATTCACATCAGTAAAATATTTTTTTAGTTTTCAATGATAATTTATTCATTTTCCTAATTCACATCATCTATATTATGATTTATCTAATGTACCCTTTATAACAACTTAAAATCTAGTAACATGAAGTCAGTGTCTATTTTATTACATTAAAATAGATAAAAAGGCTAAAATGATAATGGAAGAACAATTTTAGTTATTTTAGAGAACCAGATACATACATGATCCCCACATTACATTGCAGATGAAAAATTATACATATTAGATGACAAAAGAAAATAAAATGGATTATTGTAATCCTTACAATAATTTTCTTCATATCATATTTAATGGAAAAAATTTAATGAGGAATGTAAAGACCCGTAAAATTCAAGGGAAATATTTTCTTAATTTTTTTTGGGATTTTACAAGAACGCAGTTTCGGACGACACCTGATTCCGAGGCCCGGTGTGCCCGGGATATTTATCCGAAGTTTAGCTCAGGTACGTTCAGTGAACGAACGAGCGGGATTTCCTAACTTTTGAACCGGTGCCCGAAATCGAATTCCGAGGGCACCGATGGATTCGCAGTGCCGGTAATTGCTTAGGAACACCTTTTCCAAAGTTGCGTTTACAAGAGAGGAGTTGTTAAATAATTGTGGAAGTTAAAAAAAAATTGAGGTACAAATTTTATTTTTACTAAGTGGTTAACCTTTGGATGGAAGTTGGGTAACCACCCAAGTGAGGTTATGAGGGCTGTGGGGCCCACATGAACCCCACACCTTCATATTCCCTAAACTCCCATAACCCTCTTATTAAATGAAACATGAGTTAATTAAGTGGTTTAATTCAATTTTTGAATTTCAAACTTAAGTCATCAGTAATAAAATAAGTGAAACACTTATTTTATTATTGTTGGAGCTTGTTGTGTTGAGAGTGGATTAGGGGAAAAGCTCTAGAAGTTCTTCTTTATCGAAGAACACGAAGAAAGCGAAGAACACAAAGAATGCACCGATCTCCGATGAAGAACGCCGAACCCTCGGAGATCGACTACGCGACGCCGTGTACCGCGACGCCAATGACCCTCTCCTTCCACGACGCCTTCTTCCGCGGCGATAAATTCTGTGATGAACCTTCGCTCAACAAATTCGATGAGGTAGGGGATTTATTTATTTGTTTGTGAATACTTCAGTCTCCATTTCTTTGTTTCAAATTGGGCCACCTGTTTCTGCAATAACGGGAGGAGGTCGGACTGCACGAACACGTCCGACCCTCCTCCCCCTTGTTTGTTTGATTTTATTGCGGCACATGAAAAGGCAGCGCAGTGCCGTTGCACCGCACAGAAACAATGGGAATGGGAAAGGATGCGCAGCGCCGTCGCGCCGCGCCGACGAAGTCGAACAAGGTCGTGGCGCCGTCACGCCGCGCCGGAGAATCACGAAATACACTGCGGCCAGAGCAGGGCCGCGATGGAGGGGCGCGGCACCGTCGTGCCGCTCCGGACGGACTAAGGCCACGACTTTAGGTCGCGGCAGAGCAGGGACCGGCAGCCAACTTCCGGCCACCGACGTCGGAGCAGGGGGATCAGCCTGCACCGATCCCGTGGTGCAGCAGCCAGCCTGCCGGAGTGGGCCGACCGGTCAGAGGAAGAGCCGGGGGTTAGTAACCCCCGGCTGGCCAGACAGTAGCGGTCCCCCACATGAGGGTCGCAGTTACGCAACAGGGGGGCAGCGCCCCCCCCAAACCGCTCGGCCATTTCGGCCGAGCCACCTGGCCGCGCTGGCCGCGCCAGCGCGCCGGGCCACGCCAGCCAGGCCGGGCCGCGCCCAAGCGGTCCAGACCCAGACTCGGGTTAGGTCGACCCGGTTCGGGCCGACCCAGCGGGTCTCGGGCCGGGTCGGTCCGGGCCCGAAACCCCCACTTCCGGACCTCTTTCGGTCTTTTGCCCATAACTTGGGCTACGAACCTCCGATCAACGCACCGTCATATGCGATGTGATCCTTGGATCAAGACGGTCGTTTCGATATATTACACTCAAGGTTTAGGAGTGCTTTGGGTTCGGCTGGGTTGGTTCGTACACGAAACCAACCTGGCCGTCGGAGCAGAAACGCTTATAACTTGAGTTCCGGATGTCCGATTGACGTACCGTCAACTTTGTTTGATTCCTATTAGTGAGACGGACCTTTTTTCTTACTCCTCTCGAGGTTTGGACGTAGTTGGAGTATGGTCAGGTTCGTTTTGACTCAAAAACCAACCAGGCCCCTGGGACGAAAAAGCCAATAACTCCCAGACCGGGCGTCCGATTGATGCGCCGTCTGTCACGTTGAGTTCCTGTTGACGATACGGAACTTTTGGATACATAAACTCTGGACTTCATGTCAGTTGATGTATCAGCCCCTTGGATCGTGGAGCGGACCCTCCCGAACGAGCTTGCTGTGTGCGAAACCCTAGAGCTGGCTACGACTGCGACGATGATGATGACTGTATAGAAATCCTCCTTGGATTTGACGACGACGACTACAACACTCAGCGGTCCTACGAGGATCAGTGCTACCAATCCTATGTGGGTCAGATCCTGTGTGGGTCAGCGCTCAGTGGTCCTATGTGGGCCAGCACCTACCGATCCTTTGTGAGTTAGATCCTGTGTGGGTCATTGCGGGGGTTAGTGACCTATCAATCCTTTGTGGGTCATTGCGGTGGTTAGTTACCTATCGATCCTTTGTGGGTCATTGTTGTGGTTAGTTATCTATTGATCTTGTGTGGGTTCGACGGCTTAGATAAATCAGTGGCTACATCTGATCATTCTATCATCTTATGAAGAAGTATACCTGTGTGAGCTGAATCTTGACTTTCAATCATTATCTTCGATATGATTGACTAGTTTTCCTGTGTGGATTACATTATGATTTCCTGTGTGGATTGGGTTGTGATTTCCTATGTGGAACATGTTATGTTTTTCTGTGTGGACTGGGTTGTCCTTGGGCTCGGATGTTGGAGCTGAACTGGAATTGATGACGTAGGTATATGTATGGGCATATACCTAAGTAGTGTCGGATGTTACTTCGTGTTTGTAGCTTTCCTTTGTGGATTATCCTTTGTGGATTTTGGGAGACTTTTGGGGGTCTCGGGGTCCCTACTGAGTAGCTTATACTCACCCCTGCATAGGCTATGCTCGCACTACGTTGTGTTGGATGCAGATGACGGACAATGTTGATCGTAGTTGAGGCTTATGAAGCCAGTTGGTACCTGGAGGTGGACCACTGGGCGGGATGTGCATGGAGCGAATGGCTGGACCCATGGGGCTTTGGAGACGATCTATACCCACCCTTCAGGTGGGACTTCCAGTGGACGACTCGACGTTGCGGCTTTAATTTCAGTTGCTGTATTTCCTTTCCAGTCGTACTTTACATTCAGTTTGGGTGTGTATTCTGGCCCACTTACTTTTCCCACACTTACTTTGTACCCAGTTTTTACTTAGTGTTTACTTCTACTGCTTTCTTGCTCTGTGGTGTTTATTTACTTTACAAAGGAAATGCATTCCCTTTTATCGGGAATTACGCCTTGGAGCTAGTCGCCAACCCCTGGCCTATGGAAGGCGGGCTTGGGGTAGTCACGACATGGGCCCCGAGGACGGGTCGTAAAAAATTGGTATCAGAGGAGTTCGGTTCTACCGTAGAACTCAGGACTCGGAAATTTTTTCTATGTGAAGCAATAGTGTTAAGAGTATTGAGTGTGGTTATCAGTCCAGGGAGTCCAGTGTTGGTGCGGCGGACGACGTATCCGTACACCAAGACCCTGACTTCTGATTTCTGACTTAGTGCACGAAAACATTGATTACTTGTGTGTTTCAAGTTTTCTTTGTGATTACTTTGTGTCAGCTCACCAGGTATACTGTATTAACTGTAGCGCACCTGTTTCTTTTCAGGATGGCCCCACGACGGCAGCCAGCTAGGGTTCCGAGCGTTGTGCGGAACGACAGCCCACCGAGCGATGAGGCCTCGGTACAGGGCCCTTTGACAGCAGAGGCACCAGAGATACCTCTACCCACCGAGCCACCGATGCTACGAGCCCCAGCCGCTGACGGTGAATGTCGCCTTAGTGCACTACATGAGTTTCAGTGACAATGAACTCCCATGTTCCATGGGGAGACAGATCCTCAGGCAGCCGAGGATTGGATGGAGGCAGTTGTACGAGTTTTTAGGTTAGTGGGGACAGCAGCTGACCTCATGGTGATCGTCGCAGCGAGCCTCCTGCACGTGGCAGCAGGCAGATGGTGGAGCTTGATGCTCCAGGTGCACGATGACGCATCTCTACTCTGGACGGACTTTGAGAGCCTCTTCCGCTCGGAGTTCATCCCAGCCACCCTCCGTGCGGTACACATCCAGGAGCTTCTACAGCTGCGGCAGGGCAGCTTGACGGTCGCCCAGTACTCGGCGAGATTTACCGATCTCTCACGCTATTCGACTGACATGGTACGGGACCCATTCTTCTGGGCCCGGACCTTCGAGCAGGGATTGAGGCATCATATTAGGGTATCACTGATCACCCTCCGCATTCTGACATAGGCAGGGGTACTGGAGCGAGCCCTTCTGATCGAGAGCTTCCTTGCTGAGCCAACATCAGCAGCGAGGCCTACCGCAGGGTGGCACATAGCAAAGTCTTCTGCAGCAGGCAGTCGACGAATGACACATGGGTCCAGGCAGACCAGACCCTCAGGCAGACAACCTCAAGACACTGGCTCAGAGGTGTGGGGGCACTCAGCATAGATCCAGTCTTTCGAGAGGCAGACAGTGCTACACATGAGGCGGCCATGGCCACATGGCTCGTGACTGCCCGACCCGCCGTGTGGAGGAGCAGAAGATGGTTGAGGGACTACCCAGTCAGAGGCAGAGGGTCGACCGTGGTGGTCTTCAGGGAGTAGGCGAATGAGGCAGAAGAGCTGTCCGAGCAGCAGGTGGTGGGCGACGTTTTGAGGCTCTACCACCACCACCCCCAGGTGGTCCACCCTAACCATAGGGAGCTGGCGGGCAGAGATAGGCACAGCTCCAGGCAGCGGAGGCCTATGACCACGGCGCGCCTGAGATGATTCGAGGTACTATATGTGTCTATTCTACCCTTATTGTAGTTCTTATATACACAGGAGCGAGTCATTCTTTCATTGATGCTGCCCTTGTTTGGAACTCGGAGATTCTGACAGAGCCGTTGGCTCGATCCTTACGGCTAGAGACTCCTACGGGAGCCGACTCGACGATTACGCACTGGTTCCGGTAGTGTGAGATTACTCTAAGAGGTGAGAGTTTCGGCTGGGATCTTCTTGTAGCGGCTTCTAGGCCTTACGACATCATCTTGGGCATGGATTGGTTATCTACAGTCCATGCTCAGATTGACTGTATTAGGTGCAAGGTGCAGCGTGTACGCACCGACGGGAGCAGGTTCACCTTCACCGGCGAGAAGGGAGCCTTCGCAGCACAGGATGGACTCTCACAGAGGAGAGGAAAACCCATTACTCATCAGTTGGCTAGCCTCATCCTAGGAGCAGTTGACGTGCGGAGTCCGAGATTGCCTGTAGTGGTGGATCAGTATGCAGACGTTTTCCCCGACGAAGTTCCAGGACTACCTCCTCGTAGAGAGGTAGACTTTTATATTGACTTGTACCCTGGGACATCCCCAATATCCACTCTTTCATATCAGATGGCCCCCGCTAAGCTTCGAGAGCTACGGGTACAGTTGGAGGACTTGCAGGGCAAGGGATTCATCCGACCCAGTGTTTCACCCTTGGCTTCCCCGATATTGTTCGCCAAGAAGGCGGACATGAGCTTGAGACTTTGTGTCGACTACCGTCTCCTGAACCAGGTGACCGTGAGGAACAAGTATCCACTACCGAGGATTGAAGACCTCTTCAATCAGCTCAAGGGAGCACGGTGGTTCTCGAAGATAGACCTCAGGTCAGGCTATCATCAGCTCAGAGTTCGGGACGAGGACGTGTAGAAGACGACCTTCAGATGTCGGTATGGCCACTATGATTTGTTGGTAATTCCTTTCGGCGTGACCAATCCTCCAGAAGTGTTCATGGGCCTAATGAACAGGATCTTTCATCCATACCTTGATCGATTTGTCGTGGTCTTCATTGAAGACATTTTGATATACTCGACTACTGAGGAGGAGCACGCCTACCACTTGCGGGTTGTACTAGACACACTCCAAGAGAACCAGATTTATGGAAAGCTCTCGAAGTGTCAGTTCGGGATACATGAGGTCCACTTCCTAGGACACATAATCTCTGAGGCGGGAGTTGCGGTGGATCCTGCGAAGATCAAGGCAGTGCTAGCTTGGGAGCCACCCAGGAGCGTGATGGAGGTGCAGAGTTTCTTGGGTCTAGCTGGGTACTACCGGAGGTTCGTGCTAGACTTTTCTAGAGTTGAAGAACCACTCTCAGCTTTGATGAAGAAGGGGAAACCCTTCGTGTGGTCAGACAGATGTCAACATAGCTTCCAGGAGCTGAGACATAGATTGACCAGCGCGCCTATCTTGAGGCTACCGGAGAAGGGAGAATGGTACGTAGTCTACTGCGATGCATCAGGGACCAGACTCGGATGTGTCCTAATGCAGGAGAGGGCCGTGATCGCCTATAGATCACATCAGTTGAGGAAACATGAGCAGAACTACGCTACCCATGACCTGGAGTTAGCAGTAGTGGTCTTCGCTCTGAAGATGTGGCGACACTATCTGATGGGAAAGCGCTTTACAGTCTATTCTGACCATCAGAGTATCAGGTACATATTCTCACAGA
Source organism: Viscum album (assembly GCA_963277665.1). NCBI lineage: Eukaryota > Viridiplantae > Streptophyta > Magnoliopsida > Santalales > Viscaceae > Viscum > Viscum album. The sequence goes on along the minus strand of OY728140.1, from coordinate 2,003,077,193 downwards.
AGGACCTGAACCTGATACAGCGACGATGGCTCAAGTTCCTACAGGATTATGACTTTGAGATAGTCTATACTCCTGGAAAGGGGAATGTAGTGGCCGATGCCCTCAGCAGGAGAACGGGCATTCAAATACATGGGGAGGTGACAGAGCAGCTAGCCGCTTTGCAGATATCCTTCGTGGATAGAGATGGAGCAGCCTTTCTACAGTCACTCACAGTCACTCCTCCACTACTGTAGTGGGTCAGAGAGGCACAACATGGGGACGCTGACTGTGAGACGCGACATGCACATATATCCTCAGGACATGCACCAGATGGATTCTCTGTGGGAGGAGAGCATTTCATCCTTTTCAAAGGACGTACCATGGTACCAGCTGCTTTACAGGAGGAGGTGCTGAGAGAGTTCCACACATCCCCTTTGGAGGTACATCCTGGAGTGGCGAAGATGTACCAGGACCTCAGACGACAGCACTGGTGGCCGGGTATGAAGAAGGCTGTGGATGAGTTTGTTTCTCGATGCCTCACCTGCCAGCAGGTGAAGGCAGAGCACCAGGTACCAGCAGGCTTGGTACATCCCTTGGAGGTCCCGTAGTAGAAGTGAGACAAGATATCTATGCACTTCGTGACTGGACTTCCACGCACTTCCAGAGGTCACGACTCAATTTGGGTTATTGTCAACCGACTCACCAAGTCGGCCCACTTCTTACCCATTAGAGAGTAGGGCTCCGTGGAGAGCTTGTGATGCCTCTACGTTTAGGAGATTGTACGGCTTCATGGTGTGCCATCATCCATCATCTCCGATCGAGATGCACGCCTTACTTCCTAGCTTTGGAAGGGGTTGTAGGAGGCATTCGGGACACAAATACGTCTGAGAACCGCCTTTCACCCTTAGACAGATGGTCAAACGAAGAGGACCATTCAGACTCTTGAGGACATGCTCCGTGCATGTGTCCTTGACTTTGTTCATAGCTGGGAGGATCACCTACCCTTGGTGGAGTTTGCGTACAACAACAGATACCACTCCACCATCGAGATGGCACCATACGAAGCATTGTACGACCGGCCTTGCAGATCACCTATGTGCTGGACAGACCCTGGGAAGTCAGCACTTGTGGGACCAGAGATGGTCCAGGCCATGACAGATAAGGTCCAGGTCATCCAGGAGCGGATGAGGACAGCTCAGAGCTGGCAGAAGTCTTATGCTGACAGGAGGCGGAGGCCACTGGAGTTCGAGGATGGTGACCACGTCTTCTTGCGGGTCTCACCTCGACGTGGAATATGGAGATTTGGCCGAGGCAGCAAGTTATCTCCGAGCTTCATCAGACCATTCCAGGTCCTTAGTAGGATTGGCGAGGTGGCTTATCGCCTGGCTCTACCACATCAGTTGCACTAAGTGCACGACGTCTTCCACGTATCTCAGCCGAGGAGATACATGCACGACTCGATGCATATCATTGACCATGGGGAGCTGGACATAGATGATGGGGCGAATTTTGCAGAGGTCCTAGTGGAGATCAAGGATCGACATGAGTGGGTCCTACATGGATGATCAATTCCTCTAGTGCGCATCAGATGGCAGCACGGGAACCTCTAGGAGACCACTTGGGAGTGGGAGGCTCAGATGCATGCGCAGTACCCACTTTTGTTTCCCTAGATTATGATGTATCTTTACGGGGACGTAAAGATCTGAGGTGGGAGTAATGTAAGGACCTGTAAAATTAAAAGGAAAATTTTTCTTAATTTTCTTTGGGATTTTACAAGAACGCAATTTCTGATGGCACCTGATTCCGAGGCCCGGTGTGCTCGGAATATTTATCTGAAGTTTAGCTTTGGTACGTTCAGTGAACGAATGAGCTGGATTTCCTAACTTTTGAACTGGTGTCTGGAATCGAATTCTGAGGGCACCGATGGATTCGCAGCGCCGATAATTGATTAAGAACACCTTTTCCGGAGTTGTGTTTACACAAGAGGAGTTGTTAAAAAATTGTGGAAGTTAAAAATAAAATTGAGCTACAAATTTTATTTTTACTAAGCGGTTAAACTTTGGGTGGAAGTTGGGTAACCACCCAAGTGAGGTAATGAGGGCGGTGGGGCCCACACGAACCCCACCCCTTGATATTCCCTAAACTCCCATAACCCTCCTATTAAATGACACATGAGTTAATTAAGTGGTTTACTTCAATTTTTGAATTTCAAACTTAAGTCATGAGTAATAAAATAAGTGAAACACTTATTTTATTTTTGTTGGAGCTTGTTGTGTTGAGAGTGGATTGGGGGAAAAGCTCTAAAAGTTCTTCTTCATCGTCGAAGAATGCGAAGAATGCGAAGAACGCAAAGAACACACCGATCTCCGACGAAGAACACCGAACCCTCGGAGATCGACTATGCGATGTCGTGTACCACGATGCCAATGACCCTCTCCTTCCGCGACGCCTTCTTCTGCGACAATAAATTCCGTGACGAACCTTCGCTCAACGAATTCGACGAGGTAGGGGATTTATTTTTTTGTTCATGAATACTTCAGTCTGCATTTAATTGTTTCAAATTGGGCCACCTGTTTCCGCAATAACGGGAGGAGGTCGGACTGCACGAACACGGCCAACCCTCCTCCCCCTTGTTTGTTTGATTTTATTGCGGCACATGCAAAGGTGACGCGGTGCCGTTGCACAACGCAGAAATAATGGGAATGGGCAAGGATGTGCGGTGCCGTCGCGCCGCACCGATGAAGTCGAACAAGGTTGTGGCGCCGTCGCGCCGCACCGAAGAATCATGAAAAAAACCTCAGCCGGAGTGGGGCTGCGGCGGAGGGGCGCGCCACCGTCGAGCCGTGCCGGACGGACCAAGGCCGCGGCTTTAGGCCGCGTTGGAGCAGGGACCGACGACCAACTTCCGGCCGCGGCGTCGGAGCAGGGGGACCGGCCCACGCTGGTCCCGTGGTGCAGCAGCTGACCGGCCGGAGTGGGCCGACCGGTCAGAGGAAGAGCCGGGGGTTCATAACCCCCGGCTGGCCGGACAGCAGCGACCCCCCACATGGGGGCCGCGGTTACGCAATAGGGGGGCAGCGTGCCCCCCCAAACTGCTCGGCCATTTCGGCCGAGCCACCCGGCCGCGCGGGCCGCGACAGCATGCCAGGCCGGGCCGGGCCATGCCAGCCGGGCTGGGCCATGCCCAAGCGGGCCAGACCCGGACCTGGTTCAGGTCGACCCAGTTCGGGCCGACCTAGGGGGTCTTGGGCCGGGTTGGTCCGGGCCCGAAACCCCCACTTTCGGACCTCTTTCGGTCTTTTTACCATAATGTTGGCTACGTACCTCCGATCAATGCACCGTCAGCTGCGATGCGATCCTTAGATCAAGATGGTTGTTTTGGTATATTACACTCAATGTTTCGGAGTACTTTGGGTTTGGCCGAGTTGGTTCGTACACAAAACCAACCGGGCCCTCAGAGCGGAAATGCTTATAACATGAGTTCCGGACGTCCGATTGACGTGCCGTCAACTTTGTTGGATTCCTCTTAGTGAGACGGACCTTTTGGATTACTCCACCCGAGGTTTGGATGTAGTTGGAGTACGGTCGGGTTGGTTTTGACTCAAAAACCAACCGGGCCCGTGGGATGAAAAAGCCAATAACTCTCAAACCGGGCGTCCGATTAACGCGCCGTCAGTCACGTGGAGTTCCTGTTGACGATACGGAACTTTTGGATACATCAACTCCGGACTTCGTGTCAGTTTATGTATCAGCCCCTCGGCTCGTGGAGCGGATCCTCCCAAATGAGCTTGCTGTGTGCGAGAACCCTAGAGCTGGCTGCGACTGTGACGACGATGACGACTGTACAGAAATCCTCCATGGATTCGACGACGACGACTACAACACTCAGCGGTCCTACGTGGATCAGTGCTACCGATCCTGTGTGGGTCAGATCCTATGTGGGTCAGCGCTCAGCGGTCCTGTGTGGGCCAGCGCCTACCGATCCTGTGTGGGTCAGATCCTGTGTGGGTCATTGCGGGGGTTAGTTACCTATCAATCCTTTGTGGGTCATTGTGGGGGTTGGTTACCTATCGATCCTTTGTGGGTCATTGCGGGGGTTAGTTACCTATCGATCCTGTGTGGGTCCGACAGCTTAGATAAATCAGTGGCTACTTCTGATCATTCTATCATCTTATGAAGAAGTATACATGTGTGAGCTGAATCTTGACTTTCAATCATTATCTTCGATATGATTGACTTGTTTTCCTGTGTGGATTACATTATGCTTTCCTTTGTGGATTGGGTTGTGAATTCCTATGTGGAACGAGTTATGTTTTCTTGTGTGGACTGGGTTGTCCATGGGCTCGGATGTTGGAGCTGAACTGGAATTGATGACTTATATATATGTATGGGCATATACCTAAGTAGTGCCGGATGTTACTTCGTGTTTGTATCTTTCCTTTGTGGATTATCCTTTGTGGATTCTGGGAGACCTTCAGGGGTCTCGGGGTCCCTACTTAGTAGCTTATACTCACCCCTGCACGGGCTATGCCCACACTACATTGTGTTGGATGCAGACGATGGACAGCGCTGATTGTGGTTGAGGCTTGTGAAGCGAGTCGGTACCTGGAGGTGGACCACTGGGCAAGATGTACACGGAGTGGACGGCTGGACCCATGGAGCTGTGGAGACCATCTGTACCCACCCATCAGGTGGGACTTCCAATGGATGGCTCGACGTTGCGGCTTTACTTTCAGTTGCTGTATTTCCTTTCCAGTTGTACTTTACTTTCAGTTTGGGTTTGTATTCTGGCCCACTTACTTTTCCCGCACTTACTTTGTACCCAGTTTTTACTTAGTGTTTACTTCTACTGCTTGCTTGCTCTGTGGTGTTTGTTTACTTTACAAAGGCAATTCCTTCCCTTTTATCGGTAATTACGCCTTGGTGCTAGTCGCCAGCCCCTGGCCTATGAAAGGCGGGCTTGTGGTAGTCACGGCACGGTCCCCGAGGACAGGTCGTGACAAGGAACTAAAATGATTTGTAAGGGTTTAGTACAACATAATCTATCATGAAATGATAAGTATAACTCCTATTTAATGAACAATATGTAAATGTAAATAACTCAACACATAATCTATTTAAAAAATAATCAGATAATGACATTCATTAAGAAATAATTTCATTGTTAAAATATCATATATATTAAAAATAAATGGGTTCTAAATTAAAGAAATTATTAATTATTGGAAAATTTATCTCATGAATCATATTACCTCGACTAGCAGGATATTTCTTCAAGAAAGTTTCAAACTAATGAGTAAAACTCCATCTAATTGGGCCAATAGTTTTTTCTCATGAGACATGTCGATGCATCGAGTGGGATATCTATATTCAGTCACCACCTGTATCAGTATTTCCAACGAATTCATTATATATGGAATAATCGATTTAATTCATAAAAATTGTCCCCTATCATAAAATATTCATATTGAATAAAGAATATATATTTATGAATATTTACCTAGATAAAAATATAACATTCAATATAGAACACCACATATATATAAATGAAATATCATTTATGTAATAAAAAACTAATGACAAATAATTTAGATATTTTTGTGATGTTTAAATTCCATTGATCACAAGTATGTGATAATTTCAATGGAACATTAATGACTATAAAAACTTAATAGGGAATGTTATTGTCAACACCTTCCTTTGTCAAAATTTTCATTAACCATCAATATAAATAATAAGGATAATATCAATACAACATACACCAATTTTATTAAGATGAAATGGGTTGTTTTCATTTATGAATATGCTATAAGAAAAAATATATTAATAAACCATGCTAAGGAAAATAACATTTTCATTTTAAAATCATAATTTTAAAACCCAAAGTTTACACAACATTATTAAAATAATTTTTCATTTAAAATAATTTTGCAAACATTAAATGTATAATTTAAAACATTAGGTGGTCATGATGGAAGGAAATTATTGATATTCCCTATATGTTCAAACAATTATTCCTTTGTATTTTTTAGTACAAGTCAAAAGAGTCTTGTAATTAATATGTCATGAACATTCCTTCAGATACATTTTTTAAAAATAAATAATGGTTAATATTGTATTTAATAACTTTTTATTATAATTTTAAACATGTCATGTTCATCACCAAGGATATATCAATTCCATCTATTATAGAAATGTGACTTGAAGCATTATCCAAAATAGAAGGCTTTTCCTAAATCTAACTGACATAGAAAAATCTATATATAAATCTTCTCATTCATAAAAATCATATTCCATTGAATAGATTATATTTAAATAACCTATGAATTTCAATATAAATTGAAATCCAATTCTAAAAAATCAACTCATGTAAAGAGCCTTGGGTCTTAGAAACCCATACATTACTATAATCATTTCAAATTATAATTCACAATTCATATTATAATTCATTTCAAAATTCACATCCCAATGCTAGGGGATAAGGGGAATATCCAAATGTAACTTATTTAAACAGCCACCAATAGTGGTATAGTTCAAAAAATCAACAAACCCATGGGGTGGTTATATTTCAAGGATCATATGAATTTTTAATTCACCAATGAGAATATTTAATTACATAGGTCATGCCTATCAATTCAAGGATTTAATTTCATTACAAAGCAGCGCTCAAAAAATTGGTGCATGGAATAATGGAATATATAATAATTTTGACATTTAATGAAAGGAATGAGAACACATACATTAGATAATTAGTAGATATCTCACCCAGTATAAGATCAATGTTTGGCTCAAATTTATTGAAAAATTGATGAAAAGATGAAGAACCTAAAATATGGAAAATTATATTGCACCAAAATAATACAGTTGATATCCAAAATAATGAAGAAAAACTAAAAAAGAATATGGATATTAATAATGTAGATCCATTGAGATAGACAGTGCAAGAATTTGGTCCCAAATTTGGAGGATCCCTCAAATAAAATAATTGTCTCAAAGGGAGATTCAAAATGGTGTTCTTTGTTTCAATTGAAGAAAAATAATGTTTGGGATTAATATCTCATTAAGTTCAAGAAATCTACAATTTCACCCAACTATATAGTGTTTAACAGTTTCAAAACAAAGTTTACAAACCATGTTCCACCCATGAATGATAATCAGTATGTAGCATCATAGTGCATACTATACCCACACGGTTTGAATAACCATGCACAAACAGACAAAATACCCACTGTCAAAATTGAATAGGTTGTCACATGGTTGTGCAGCCCAAATCACATGGTTTTATATAACCTTTAGTCCGGTATCTCCCATCTATCCAGACTTGAACGATTTAGTTAAACCAACCAGCCCGCCCCTTCGGGTTTAAACTAACCATGTGCGATGCTTATTTTATCTCAGAGGCTTCAATTTGGGGATTCGAATGATCCCCAAACACCCCTGTGTCATTTAAAACCTCTAAAAGAATTCAAAATTTCCCATATTTAAAAATTTATACTGAATATTGAGAGAGGTAAAAGGATTTGTACCTTAAAGAAGAACCGAGTTCTTAAAAACATCCACCCTTAAATAAATTATTCCACGACTTTCCCTTCTAAGGGTGGTGTACCATGATATGTGAATATATCCATCCACTAAGACTGTACAAAGACATCCCATTATGAGTTAAGTTCATGTATATGATCATGGTAACATAACACCAATACTAAAACAACTGACTAGACTTATAGAACCATCATGCTAAGATAAAAAATATATAATGTAATCTTCCTGAAAGACACATTAATCTGCAACTCAACCTCCATAGGCTGAAATGCAGGAGTCAGGTCTGAATAATATAAGTGTAGATGATATACATGGAAGACATTTTTCTGGAAATGATACCTCTAAAGGAACTACAATCAATAGAATATTGACCAACCATCTCCAAAACTGCGAATGACTCAACATATCTAAGTGAAATCTTACTCATTCTTATGATTCTCATGTGCCCCATCCTCGGTGAAACTCGTAATAAAACCAGATCCCCAAACTCATTCTCTAGAGGTCGTATTCGGTTATCAGTGTATGATTTCTAATGGCACTATAGAATATACATCTTCTTCTGAATCAACTAAACCTACTCTATAGTCTCTTAAGTAATAATTATTCCACGAATAGATTCATCACATGATTCCAACAAACACATGGGTGATTATCATGGACTACCATACAAAGACTCATAAGGCATCATCTAAATAAAATCCTAAAATCTATTGTAGTAAGAGAATTGAAACTTGGGTGTATGCCTATCCCAAGAGCCCCATGAAATTCTAGTCAAAAACTCACATCATGTCCTCAAGCTCCTGAATCATGAAACATGAATTTAAATTAGTCTAAGGGTTATATATTGTGATATGGAGAAATAGTGTACCCATCTCCCTATATAGACTGTCTAATAATCAAGAAGTGAATGGAGTTCCCCTATCTAATACAATAGTATGTGAGACCCTGTGAAGTCATACTATTTCACAGATATACAACCTTCTTGGATCACCCACAATAAAGGTTTTTGTGATTGTAAGAAATAAAATTCAACCTTTATGAGCCTGACTACAATAACCCATACAACATCATTACCTCAAGGTTAACTCAATAAAACATTGATGAAATCTATAGGATAATCATTCCATTTGCACTCAATAATGGGTATCTTTTGTAAAAGGCTGGTTGGTAATTGGTGTTCTACCTTCACCTACAAAAAGGTGAAAGACCTCATAAAAAAATAGTTACATCTCTTTTAATATCCATCCACTATTACTAGAGAAGTAAATCGTGATGCATGTTACTATTGCTGGGGTTCACTGTCTAAGATAAAGAATGAATATATCTGATTAGTTCCTCTAAATTTTTTGTTTAAACCCATACAAAACAATGTACTCAAAGAAAATCACCATCGCCTATAGTCTAACCCGGAGGATGGGTCTAATGTGTCGCACCCTTTTGTAGGAGTTGGATCATGAAATCCATTAGTTTTTTCATCCTCACACCATGTAGAAGGGTATAGGTAACATCTAAAGATGATAGAAAATTATTCCCCATACTTCTATGCACCTCCAAGTGCATCTCAATGAACAAGGCCATGAGATTCCACCCTCCACTAGCATACTAAATGGCCAATATTTATGTCATCATACATAGTGAATAAACCACTACATTACCCTTAACATAATATAGTAATTATTGAAATCAAAATACATTAGTTATTTTGACCACCTATATAGTCTCATATTCATATCATGTATTGTGAATATACTCTTGAGGATTTTTTGTCCATGTACACCACAATACAATCTCTATGTAATGTCACCAACTATGCAATGTGTGAGCAACTTCAGACAACTCAAGATCGTACATCAGATAAATCCTCTCATGCGGCCTTATATGATGAGTCCCGTACACCATGAATCTAGAACCATGCATAATGGAAGCTCCTAGTCCAATACTTGATGAATTTGGATTGAACTGTGAAAATGTGATACTTTCTATATAACTTGAGAAGATCCCCCCACTATCTTTATATAGCTGGGGTCTGACTAGAACTGTCAGGACCGCCACCTTGATGTGATCAACCACATATGCTCTATATCCAAGCTTGATGATAAGCTACTGACCCACTCTTGAATGTGGATTTTCTGAAAACCCTATCTCACCAGATATTTTTGGAAAGGTTTTGTGGAAGTAGTGTAGATGAACATCTTTTAGTAGGAGCTGCACTCGACTAGGTCCGTCGTACTCTATGGCCTCATATGTCCCAAGAATACGCACTAGTACCACTAAATTGGTTACCTTAGTATAAGATATGGATATTGGTTTCATCATGTGGTGTCTTTAGATGAATCCTACTACTATCCTTCAATATAGTACCATATATAGATGTTGAACTACTTTGGATTGCACCCCCATAATCTTTTAGGTTACACTTTGGGATATGAGCATGATTCACTATTACTGAAATAGTAGTCAGCTGAAATATTTTCACATGTGATTAGATGACATACCAGTGACCATGTAGAATCTCCTAGATTTAGATAACTCTTCACCCATCAGAATAGGTGTGAATCATTGGAGATTAAAAAAATGGGCCGAGTAATCCGTAACTGATAGAACACCAATCTCCATGCGAAAAACAGTAGGTTTCTATCATCCCTCTACATTTTTGAATATAAATTTTAATTGAAGGTCATATGAAAATCCATTCAATACATATCTTGATAATGATCAATATGATTTTTGACATCCCACCCTTTCATGGAGGAATCACATAACATATAAATAGATATCATTATCATCATCTTGATATACATCTCTAAATGCTTGAATATTGATATAATGGAATCAATATATGACTCTGAAGCCTGTGGTCTTCCATCTTTTGAAAATGTTGGTTGATGCTACTACTGGAACTCACGTGTGAACTCTTACATAGTCGGGACAGTTCATGGTGCTCCTAAAAAGGTCTATATAAACCACATGAATCCCTCATGTAACAATTCCTCAACACCTGTGTTAAGTAAATCTATAGGTAACATAGCTGGAACTACTGGAGGATCAACCAATAGCCCATGACTCACAACCTCTAGAGGGTAGTTTTCTTTTCCCTCATGGTTTATAAATGGGGGACTTCATGATGTCATACCAATACAGATGCCAAGGTCTTGCCTCAGATCAACAACATTATCTTATTTCATAGCTCAATTTTGTTGAAACTGAAATAGGATAGGTACAAGACTTCTTATATAAAATCATACACCTATACCTACTCCAAGAGTTAGGTTTGGGTGACATACAAAACGTATAGAAGCAATAGTTACTACCTAAGTCCCATTACTATGGTTGGGTCTGGCTTGAGTTCCCCCTTATTACCAATTTCATTTTTCCATTAATTCTTATATTCATTTCCATTTAAAGTCATACTCAATTCACGTTTATATACCACTCACATTAAATAATTTGGACCAAGTTGTTATCCAAATTTAAATCCATGTAGGGCAATACTCCTTATGAATCCATGTGTTTCATCCACATGATTCATTCCATTACTTATTCAAGAATACTTATCACAATATCAGAAATATCTATCACACCACATATCACAATAACATGAAACAAGTAATGCATCCAAAATGGTACAATGGAGTGCATGAAATGAAGTTATAAAATATTTACTAATATTAGTCTAGGGATTTCATACTCTCAAAACATCATGTTTAAATGAAATAGAACCCAAAATAATATATAAAATAACATTAAATATCTTGAGTATTTCGAAACAATGGAATCATGTAAGCTATAATAGTGAAAATATAGAAAATAGAAATTTTATATGGGAGAATTTGTCTTTTTCCAACACATAGGATAGGTACTCCCTACTAAATTTCATTACCAAATTCAATTTCCTTCCAATCAAATTCTATTTTCCCAAAATGAAAACGAAATAAAAAAAATTATTTTTCTGATAGCACATTGTAATGTCCAGGCCCTGACTACCAATCAATAGTTCCACAAACTCGGTGGGTCAAAAGGCCTCATGGGGATCTCCTCAAATGATAGAGGTTATCTAATAGTTGTAAGAGACTATATGTGTCTGTGGGTAGACCTTTCCTTCGTCATGAGAGTCTTTTAATATGAAAATATAATCATAATAATGTAGCTGGATAAGAAAATCATACAGATAATAGATAACCAGTTGAAAAAGACAAACCAGACAAATGAAATTCCATATAAAATTATGAGGATGATACATGTCATATTTCAATTAATTCAAGGAAAATATGTGTACAAAAATATAATAAATTACAACACTCAAAGGGTAAAAAAATATCCATCTATTATTGTAAGCCTCATCTCGGTCTGATGATCCCCTACTCTAATGTAGCAATCAAGAACCAGTAGAAGGGCCTTGTACCTTATTTATACATGCAATCATATAGTCTGTTTGGTTACCCAATGGTAGTAAAAAAGGGCGTGAGATATATTCTCAGTACAAAAACACCCATGGTCAGGTTCCAATCAGCTACATAATATATATATAACAATAGTTTTCACAAAAAAATACAACAAGGGAGGTAAAAATATATAAACATCTTATAATACTTGGTTCACATTTAAAAACAAGATCATTTAATAGGAAAGTATATAATTTAACAATCAGGACTGTGTCATTTTTATTCATGTTCAATTAACCATTTATATTCATTTTAATATTATGTCTTGAGAACTAAAACATAGCCCAATGAATTCGGTGATAACATGATGAATGATGCATAAATAGTCCATCCAATAATTGAAAAAATATACTAAATATAAAATCCTGCATTGGATTAGAAGATTCCATATATAAAGAAATTCATTTATAAAAAAATTTATTACATGACCCCAACAATTGGATTCCTATATTGGAATCTAGGTATCGGTCCAGGTATATTATAAATAGACACCCTACAATCATGTCCATAACTTACCACTTAAGCAACAAGGTATCACTCTAGGTGTGTCATAAATTCACTACTACTCGAGTCCTTCATTTAAAGTCTACAAATGGATCCCCAATATCACCATAGAAATATAATAAAATTCAATTTTATTTTTCCATGAATTTTTAATATTAATTCAAATATCACACGACATATAATAGTGAAGCCATAGATTCCATTCTAAATAGTCTTCTAGGGAGTCCAGGTATCACTCTGGCATATAAAAGCTTGAAGACAATCGAGTCCATCCATGGAATTATCATAAAAATCAACGAGTCACCAAAGGAATATAAGAATATAACCAATTCAAATCCTATAATAAATATCAATTAAAAATTTTATGGTCCTCACTAAGGATATCTCAATTTAATATCAACTGTAAATGCGACTCAACACATTAGACATGCTTAGATGGATTGGCCTAAATATGACTAACATTTGAAAATCATTATAAAAACATTGTCATTCTTAAAAAACCTATTACATGGAATATTCTTTATTTAAATGACATGGTTAGTTTAATATAAAGTGTAATTCAACCTAAATCAATCAAATCATGGAATGATCCTTGGGTCTTGGTCACCAATCCCTTCATTTAATCATTTAAATATACAATACAAAATTTATATTGCAATTAAATTCACAATTCAATTCCTGAAACAATTCATCAATATAATGTAAAATCCATTTCATAACTCACAATCAAATTCCACGGAAAAAATGGGGCACCAAAAGGTATCATATTACAATATCCACCCATGGTTGTCTAGTTAAACTATTCAAAACACCCATGGGGTGGTTCTATTTAATGTTTCATTACTATTTTCAATTCATTGACTATCCACATTAATTACCCAATCCCTACCTAGTAATTTATGGATTTAATTTAATTTCAAGGAGACACGAAGAAATTCGATGTGTGGAAAAAATAAATATATAAAAACATTGAGATTTAATGAAAGGCATGAGACCACTAACCATAGGTTGAAATTTGATATCCCATCTAGTATTATCACCTTATTTGACTTAGATCACTAGAAAAATTGAATTAAAAATGAATATCCTAATAATAAGAAATTAGTTTTCAACTAAATAGATCATATGATATCCATAAGAACAAAAAAACTATTAAAAATGAATCTAGATCTTAAGGATGCTGATCTCATTAGGCATAGGACACATAAATCTAGTACAAGAAAGAGAATATCACTGAAATCCAATAATAGTTCCACTGGGAGTTTCAAAATGGTGTTATTTATTTTTGTTTAGGAAAAATAGTATTAGAGTTTAATATAAAATAATGTGAGGGAAAATACATAATTTAACCCAAATACATAGGGTCACATGGCTTTGGCACACATTATATAAACAATGCATGAACCATTCATGGTTATCTGTAAGAAAGGTAATAGTGAATGGATTACCAGCACAGTTTGAAAAATTGTGTGAAAACATTTAAAATGTCCATTTTGAATATTGCAGCGGTTTATACATGTCTGTGTGACCCATATCACACAATTGGATGTAATCGTGTGGCCTGTAGCACCATTCTATCCATCTTCACACAATTTAGTCCAACCATGCAGCCGACCCAACATGGTTAAAATGAACCACGCGCTAGTATTATTTCCCCCAAAGGCTTGTGTTCCAACCAACAAATGTGCCATAGACACCCATGTTACCTATATAACCTCTAAGGGAATTTACAATAGGCTATATTTGAATATTTAAACAGAGAATTAATAGATAAAAAAGGATTCATAACCCGATGATGAACCGAGTTCTTACAAATGATGTCTCATGGAATTTAATCTCATAAAGGTGATATAAGAAAAAAAATTCAATTTCCTAAATGTCACACTTGTGGAATGAGGAACCAAGGTAATTTTTTTAAAAAAATTTGAAGGTTATATATGTCTAGAAAAATTGGGCATAAAGTAGATAGTTTCCATAACGAATAAACATTATGATGTAAGGTATTATATTATATCACACAGAAACCTTTATTCATTAATGTCTTCTGTGTGGATAAAAAGGGAATTAACCAATTCTATTCCATAATCCAATGGGTTAAATCATAGTTCAAGTAAGTAAATCTTCTATAGAAATAGTTGAAGTGCAATTATTGAAGTTTTTTATGTATTAGTATTTGATAATTATTTGTTAGAAGTAGTATATTAATGAAATTATAGATATAATAATAACAAAAAATATAATTTTTTTCCACATTATTTTTTCTTTATTTGTTTTTATCAAATCTTTAATGGTATAAATAACCTATAAATCTGAATTTTTAAAAAGGTGTTTTTTTGGAAAACTTATGACTGAGGGATTTATAACACCTAATATGTGATTTATGTTGGGATAAACCTAAATATTCATGGGATGACATTTCATTTCCTAATCATATGTTTAAAATCATTGATACTGCTTTTAGATATTTATGTGATGGATATTAAGAATTTTTAATGATATTTTTGGAATCATATTTCAAGGTCATTTTGTTATTTTGATGTAATTAATTGTATTTTAGTATAATTTTTATTGGGTTAATGTACATTTAAAAATTACATTAAATATAGTTTTTTAATATAATGCTGTTATATTTTTTCAGGTGTAACGTGAATGGTATAAGATAACCTTTGAGGTTAAATAAATCAATAATGTGTTGGTTATAGGTGTTATTTTGGATATAAGGGTATTTATTTAAGGAATGTTCTAGGTTAAACATTTGTAATGTTTTATTTATTTAGGATACTAATGTATTTTGGATTATTAATTATTAGTATTATATTAATTTATTCTAACCATTTTAGATTTGGTAAAGATAGTATAAATTACATGTTATTCTTTGGTGTATTATGTGATATATAAGAATCCTATTTTAGTGTTTTTGGTTACTTAAAAATTTCATCTTGATTACTAAAAATTTATAGAAAAAGAAAAGATTTAAGTTGAAATTAATTAATGTTTTATATTATTCTTATCATGAATGTATTTTTTCTCTTACTAGATTTCATGTTAGATGAATTCCAAGACTCCTGTAAAAAAATCATCAAATTAAAATGTTTTCAGGTTATGAATTGATTGTCTTTTCATCCATCAAAGATGTATGGTTTTGTGGTCATTGAATTTATCTTAAACATATTATTTATCACTCTTAATTAGTTATTGGTAGATAGTTGTTTTTATACTTTGTCTATATTTTCTCATCCAATAAATGTTCTCTTAATTGTAATCTAAGATATGCGATGACCTTTGTACTATCATTTCTATCTTTTCAAGATGTTGTTTTTTAATCCTTTTAACAATGTGGTTTTTCTATAAAGATATTTTGATGTATCAAAACATTTATGACCAAGATAAGATTCGAAATTTTTGGAAATTATTTATTAAAGCGTAGAATAATGTAACACCCCAGGTTTTTAAATGAGAAAATTATGTTTGATAGAATATGCATTACACAACACTGAATCCATCAATCAATGATTATTTAAATTTAATTGTTTTAAAATATTGAATAAATTTTTGAATATTAATATTAATAACTAAATTGTGAAATATATTATTATAAATTTCATACTCAAATTAAATATATTTAAAAATTATTAATAATTAAACACTCAATTTTTAATAACGGAATTTACCTCTTAAAAGATATGATTTCTTAAAAAAATGATATTTATTTGTTTTTAGGAAAAAAAAATTATTTAATTTTATATAAAATTTAGAAAATTAATTCCATAAAACATAAATCATATTTGAATGGATGAAATCAAAATTTAACTTATGGTGATATTTTTCGATTCTTTAGAATAAATATATTTTTAAGTGAATAATGAAAAATTCTGATTTTTCTGTAAAATGTTTATTTCATTTGATAAATTAATTAATTTGAAATTTATAATATTATTTTAATTTTACATGAATTTAACAAAATTTTTGTTTCCAAATATATTTAATCCAATCAATTATCTTTAAATAATCATCATACCATATTTTAGTATAAGTTTATGCTTAGCCTTTTTAAAATTCATATTTTTCATCATTTTAATTAATTTAGAAATGAATAATGGTGAATTATTTAGATTAAATTTATGTATCATATATAAATAATTATTAATTGAAATTCATATAGTAAGGATTACTTGTTTTATAGTATAAGTAAAATAATCATTTCCTGGAAAAATACATTTTTCAAAAAATCTTCTTTTAATCATGAAGGAGAGTTTTATTTTAATTTAAATTATTCCACCACTATAAATTGATTTTGAAAAAACTAATTACATATTTGGAATAACTTTAATTATTATTTTTTAATAAATTTCTCATAAATTTTAGAAAATATGAATAGTAACTGTAGTAAATATTTATTACCAGTGTAAAAGGAAATTGTGTTAATTAAGGTTAGAAATAATTTAGGAAGGACTGGAAAAAATGTAACCCTATTCGTATGAATATTTATATTTAAATTTAAATATAATAATGATTATATATTCTTTATTTAAAATTAATTAATAAATAATTTTTATAATCATTAGATTGTGTTTTTGTGTAACAAAAAATTTATATTAAGACATTACTTTTTTATGAATTCATGAATATTCAAAATGAATTATATTTTAATAAATAATAAATTTTTTTGTAAAATTTTATTGATAGTATAATTTGGAATATGTTAAATGTAAATTTGATAAGGTATCGAAAATCTATACTGCTAAAAACCCAAAGTATTTATCAATAAATTTCGATTCTTGTGTTAGAAGTGAAAATTTAAAAAAATTAATAAATTACTTTGAAAAATCAATATTATTTTTTAGTCAAAAATTCGAAATTATCTAGATGTTATTTTTTCAAAGTTTTCTCAGAAGATTTAATTTTCTAGTAGAAAATAAATACGGTATAAATATACTGTGTATATTATGACATTATAATTAAACAAAAATGATGTAATAAATGGAATAAATTGTATCCAAGACAAATTATAGGATTTCATTTAAAATAATGTATTTTCAGATATTTTATTAATATTTCAATGCCATTATAAATCCACTAAAACAAAGATAATGTTTTAATTTCTTAAAATCAATTCTTTATAAAACATGGATCACCTCCATGTCACCAGGGATAATATTTTTTTGGTATTTATCCATTGTACTTATAAAATAAGGATAAACACTAATATTTTGAAGAAAATACTGGAATAACTATTGGATTTTTTGTGTTTTTTATTATTTTATTGTATAGATTCCAAAACCTATGTTTATAAAATAATAAGGAACTCATCTCTCTTTCCCAATATAAAACCACCCAATATGAAATTAACCCTCACTCAAAAACCTTTAGAAAATTCTTTAGTCTTCCCTCTCTTCTCTAGAGTCCTATAAATGTTGCCCGATCTTTCATGAATCTCATACCAATTATTTTGAATCACCCTATCAAGGTAAGGTTTATCTCTATATATTCTTTTAAAATCAACTATATTCTTTGCATTTTTCTGGATTAATGTCAGTTTATTTTATATTCATGAATTTAAAATGATAATATTTCTATAAAATTTATGTCATTATATTGATGAAAAATTTGTCACCTCTCATTATAGAATTTACAGAATTCATTACTATGTTGAATTTTGTTAATAAATCCACTCTTTCTCCTCATATTTCAAGAAAATTATTTACTTATGAACTTTTTATTCAAATTACTTTTTATGGGATGTGATTTTTCACATCCTAGTTAATACCATTGAGGGCTCCATGTGATTATTTATCCCTTTTATACTCATTAATCCCATCCATGATTTTTAATGTACCCCTGTTATGCTATAGAAAATATCCTTTGATTTTTCTATACCGTGTTTTTATTCAAGAACCCTCCTTTTTTTATGAATACTAATTCCTGAATTTTCATAAAAAATTATGTAATTAAATATCACTCATATTGTATTTGTTTAACTATACATTATAATACACCCCTTTATCTCTCATTTAACCACCATATGAATATTCATATTTATCTCTCACACAGCCGAAATGTCAGAGTGCTTTTCCCTATAGAACATTTGTGAGGTGTGTACCAGTAACCATTTCAACTCAATGTTATTCACTAGTTCTACTTATAGTTCATTTACCTTGAAATTAAACATATGAAACACATAATCATTAATTGTGTGATTAATTGTGATGAATTTTTTTATGTCATATGATCTATGTGGCACATTAATAGGCATACATAATATGATTATGATGGGGGTGTGAATATTGAACTATAATGCATTGGGAAATGAATAAATCTAATGAGAAACCATATATGGTGTGTGAGAGGTTATCCTAATTAGATTATTTAATTATTTTTTTTTACATTTCACCATAACATATTCTTAATATGTCATTTTTAATGTGGTTGCAACATTCCCATGTTGCCCTTATGTTATCATGATATATAATTCCCCACTGATTATGTTTATCATTCTCCCCACTTTTCTATCCCATTTAAATTTCTATTATCTATCATATAATATCTTCTTATTTTTTTTCTTTTAATTATTCCCTTATTTGGATTTAAATTTAACCATATTCTTATGTATCTAGACATGTTATCCTATTAATGTTTAAGAATAATAGAAAATTATGATAATGTTAAGGATGTTTTCAATAATTCCATTGTATAACATAATTTATGTTGTTATGTAACGTATCAAATTATCCAAATAAACATGACTTATTTATATTATGGTATATATTACGTTTATTATTATGTAATAAATCATGAATTAATGTTTAATAATTAAAATGGTTTATATATATTTTATCTTTACTTTATCCACAATGGTTATATAAAGTTATCTAGTAACACAAGTTGTTAAAATTAATTTATTATGTAAATAGTTAAACATATATCTCTTCCAAAATAAACATGACCAAATTTATATGTATGTTCACAAAATAATAATTATTTTTCCAAGAAATTATTAAGTGTCACATAATGACACATTAAAAATATAAAAATAGATTGATCTCCATAAAACCATAAGATAAATATTAATTAATTATAAAATAAAGTATCATGATGTCAAATGTACTAAATAAATCTATATTTTTAGTAAATTATAGTATAAACCATAAAACCTCTAAAAAATTTCATCATTACCAATATTATAACATATATAGATCTTTATTATTTTATTCCTAACATTAGACATATATTATGGGTTAAAATATCTGAATCATTTGTTTTCCAAAAATATCAAATATTCATTAAATCGATTTCTTGGTCATCTGTACCATTTAACACATTCTCTCAAATACTAAAATAAGTAGAACAAAATTAAAATCAATATACATTTCATTATTCTTATAATTATAATATCATTGAAAAAATTATCATATAACATAATTCACGAATCAAAACACAAGAACAATAATTGTTCTAATTCTTTTGTAGTTATAGAATATGCTTTACTATAAACCCTTAACATATTTTATGGCATATTCCCTTTATGAGTGGGTAATTAATTTCCATAGTACTTCATATCCTTAGAGTTAAAGAATTTGGAATAAAAAATTTCATTCTTTCACTTAAATTCAAAATCATGGTGGGGTTTATCTCAAAACATATAAAAAACACTTATCCCCTTCATGCAAGTTTCATGGTGTTTCAGTCCATATTAATCAAATGTTGTAAAACCCTTCATTACATTATTAAACTTGTATATTATTTTTTCTATTCCATCCTATTGTTTTATTTCCTCTCTAAGAGTCCATAATTCTTAGTGTATTATTTCATTTTCTTGGTAGCAAATGATACAATATCTTCATATGATGAGGATATTTACGAGACTAGTTTCCTTTGAAATATTTTTCATAATACAATAAATTAATGGATCATTCATGATCAGATAATTATTGTAACACCCCAGGTAAATAAAGAATATGAAATTTTCATATTTATCCATATTTGTGAATAAAGTATTAATATGACTTTAAAGGGGACGCTATGCTCGATGGCGTACCCAACACGCAACAATGAGTTTCTTGGGAATCTTACGTTGCACTCTAATAATAAAATAATATTATTTTAAATGGTAGTTAACATGTAGCCGTTGTATTGGCGGGAATGGATAGAAATAACTAAAATATGATTATATATGTTTTTTAATGTTTTTAAATTTATCCAATAAAAGATAAAGGCTTAAAATACGAAAAGAATTCAATTTTAGGCGTTTATGCCCTAGTTTTCACTAAAGGTTCACTTATCGCCTTTTGATGGTGAACCGTCATTAAATATAGTTTTGTTCACTCTTATAAATTCTTTTGGACCAAATAAAACTCTTCTTCAGAATTGAGACATCAAAATTTACTTTGTGTAAATTTTTGGTATCTTTCCGATAAAGTTCATTTTTTAATGAATAGTGTAAAATGTTGTATTTTAATTCAAAACCTGTTTTTAATCTAATTTATTTATATGATTAGATTATCTTTTGAATTGGTTTTAAATTGAAATTAGAATATATTTTTACCATTAAATCCAATAGTGGTCATTGGAATTAATTTCACTTTGAAATCAGACTTAAACTAGTGTCAATCTTTTGATACTTATTGTTTCATAAAAACACGCTATTTGATCTGACAGCGGGGATTAATTATTAAATTAATTAATGTGACTTATATGTTTTAAATTTTGTAAAATAGACTTCATTTTTGAATTCAGAATATCAAATATAGCTTAGGGTGAATTTTTGGGATTTTTCTGAAAAACTTCAATTTTTGATGAATAGTGAAACCACTAAGTGGTACTTATAAAAACTGATTTTCCATTTAAATGAAAATTTTCCACCTTTGTGTTTTGAATTTCAAAAATCCGACATACATGGTTGTCATTAAGAAGTAAAATGTGGTTCAACGGGATAATAATAATTTTTTGGTGAATAGTAACTTATTAAGTTTTTAATCGCGATTAGAGGTAATTAGTGTAGTTTAATGTAAAAATAATTTTTTAATAATATAAAATGAATTTTACACATGTCCTAACCTCATTGGATGTGTCATGGCCGACCAAGACAACCCATGGGTCAACTTGGGGACCCCATGAAGCCACTTTGGTTGGGAAATGACATTAATATCTTTTTATTTAATGTTAAAGTAAAAATGACACACACATGAGATGTTTTACAAAAACAATTTTTACATGGTGTTATACAAGTCATATTTTTGACTATAAATATTCAATGGAAAGATAAAACGATTTCCTACATCATAGTATTTTTTTTATAATTTTTAGACGTTAAATAAATTAATTTATTCATGACATCATGATGATGCAACGATGACCTCATTATTTAACGATTTAAATAAAATGGAAAGATAATGAAAACTCTAAAACCTACACATGGCCAAAACCAATTGGATGAGTGGATTTTGAAGCCTTATCACATTATCCTCGAATTATAGCAATGTGGTACCTTTTGAATCCGAAACTCTTTTTAAAATAAAGTAACTTATCTTTACTTTCCAAAAGTGCCCCTCCTCTCCTCTTATAAAAGGCCCCCACCTCTACCTCATTTCACACACTCCTCAAGCCTTTGGCTCGGCCATACCCTGCCCATTTACTCTCTCCACATCCATCTACTCATCCTAGAAGATTCCCTTTGGGCAGAATCCTTTCAAAGGAAGCCTTTAGGCTCAAATCAAAAGGAGTTACACTTTTAAAGGTAATTCATTCCCTCATGTTCATTTGTTTCATTTTGCTTCTCCAACCCCCTAAACTCTTTTTATTTACTTATTTTGTAACAACACCAGTATTTTCAATATACTAGGATGTTGTTATAAGATTTATTCTAGCTACACTCTCACACAACTACATCAAATGGTTAAAGAACATACGGTTTCCGTGGATGGCGAAATTCTGCCTCCCGAAACGATGATTGTTCAATACTCATTTAACACCTTCAAAGGTGGCCATTATGATGTCAATATTTTTATATATATATATTATGTTTATTTTTTACTTATTCTTCTGTATTTTTCATTTCTGTCTTACCTTTATGGCTTCCATTATGGGTATACGCGATATCTTCATTTTAGGAAGTGCGGACTACCGCCCCCTCAAAGTGATTTGATTCGTTAAATACCATATGTGGGACGTATAAAGGATGGAACTATGATATTATATATGATATTATACTGGAATTATAATATACCTTTATATCATTATTATTACATTCTATAAAATACGAAATAGAAATGAAAGTAGCGTTCATGCGTACGTACGGCTTACCGTCTCCATGAACGGTGCATTTCATTTCTTACCTCTAAATGATTATGTAATGTTATAAATGCATGAATGTACTGGATATATATGACATATATGATATCTACATCATGAATAAAATTCTGGATATAATAAACATTTGGCCACACGAACAACATGTAATTGTAAGAAGTCCACTTTCGACTTAAGAACCAAATATCGACAAAACAAATATTATTAACTTAAATGATTACATAATGTTTATGACATGGTAATAAGAGATATAAAAGGAATAATGAACTTGAAAAAGGTTCTTAAGGAATTATAAATTAACTCAAGTTTATTATTCAGGACATTAAAGAACGATCGAGTCAAGTCGGACCCGAGGTAAGGGATCTTACTCCTCTCTTTTTTTAAGTACACTCTTTTATGTCATTCCTTCTAAAGATCATCTTTATTGTGATTGGGATGTTCTTTTATATTACTCTTACTGTAATTTTTATGTACATATGATGAGAGACCCTATTCTCTCTCATTTTAGAAGTTTTGAGTGGTGCTGTTAGGCTGCCGAATTTTCGTAAGAGATCTAACCTCTCTCTTTCTTTTTAAGTACTCTCCTTTATGTCACTTCTTTTAAGCTCCTCTTTGTTATGTTAGGGGATGTTATTTTATATTCCTCTTTCTTTAAACTTTATGTTGATGTGATGAGAGACCCTATTTCCTCTCATCAATCCATTTTGGAAGTTTTAAGTGGCGCCGTTAGGCTGCAGAGTTTTCGTAAGAGATTTTTCATCTCACTTTTATTCCCATGAGATTTATGGTACATTTGCCACAATTTCCTTTGAGTGGTGTATGTACTGCCCATTATTTTACTCATTGTGTAATATTCTTTCATTTATGAGTATTTACATCAATGTTGTATTGTCCTTCCTTCACGGGGCGTATGTTTTGAAAGATACCCAAGTCGGTAAGGGATCCTACTCCTCTCTTTCTTTTTAAGTACACACTTTTATGTCATTCCTTTTAAAGCTCATCTTTCTTGTTATTGGGTATGGAAGTTGGCCGTATGGCTATTTCATTAAGTATGTATGGAAATTAGCTGTATGGATATTCCATTAAGTGATATGTGTGGGATTCGACCGTATGGTTATTCCACTTAAGTATGTTTATGTCCCAAGTTACCTTTATATATGTTATGTGTTCTTTATATGGGTTTTATGGTAATCCTTTGGTTACAAAAAGGTAAGTAATGATACTTTTTTTTTTCATTGAAGAGTTTTTATTACCTCATGAAGGTGAAAAGTATTACTTTGATAAGTATTCATGGTTTACTTGTTGTTTTGAAAAACTAACAGTTTTCATTCTTTGTGTATCCCTTACTGAGCTTTTTATGCTCATCCCAAGTTTTTGAAATGTTTTTCACAGGACTTAGCATGGAATAGGGTCAAGGATGGGATCAAGGGAAAGTCATGCTACCTAAAACATGGAACTATACATGTTTCTTTTTAAGAGTTTTTATTTTATGGAAATTTAGTAGAAGTGACTACTTTGTAATCTTTTGAGAAGTAATAGTTATGTCCTAATTCTCTAAAACTCTAAACCTAAAAAGATCCTCAATGTGAATTACTCATTTAATTCAATATTAAGTAATGTTTAAGGCTGGGGCCTTATAGTTGGTATCAATGGTCGGTTTAGATAACTTTAGAGGTTAGGGTATTCTCTAAGCATAAGTGACATTACCATAATGGTTAGGATTTCAGAAAGAGTCCTAATTTTAGATAAATTGAATGAGTAAGTATATCTTAGTGTTTACCTTCCTCATTAGTACATGATGGTTTTGTTGATATACTCACACTGACATTTCTATTTTTAGTGAATGGATGGATCTAGCAGGCACCAAAGAGACAACAGTTTTGAAGGAAACTGTGGTGGTTCTCTGATTAAGATACTAGATAAAATGGAGGATTCAATGAGGAAACTTGTGGCTGTTCTAAACCAAATATCAAGGAGTCATGATCAACCACTTGAACCTTGGTATGATCTTTAATGCATCATGTACGAGATGACCAATCGATGTGGAAGTTCAGGTAATAATTAAAAAGGTAACCATTAGGGTTTATATGATCCTTACTTTTTAGGTAATTATGGGTTACTCTATGATATGATGGAAAATTAAAGGAATAAGATAAACTTGAGGTTAAAATATGTTATGATTATTTTTGAAGATTTTATCTCATTTTGGGGAATGTTTTAAGAATTATATAGTTTTGGAAAAAGGACAACACACAGACCGTGTGACAACCCGTCGCGTCGGACAAAGCCGCGGGAATCGAACCCACGACCAAAGTGCGACTGGTATTTATCGCCTACCACTGGACTACGTGAAGTCCCTGGTTAGTTTGACTGATTATTTTTAGTTATATGATTTTATGAATTAAGAGTAAGTTTATTTTGGGTTATTTATGAAAATGATTAACCTATCATGGAGGATATGTGATTAGGATAATTACTTTTCAATGCGAGACTTTAGGAGCAACTGATGTTGTTTGGAGATAAATTTTACGATTTAACTTGGAAGGCTATGTGACTAAATCCTTCAAATATTTTGGTTTTGATCTTAGTTTGGTTTACTTTGAAGAATTTTATGGACAATTTGTTTATCGAATGGTCCTCATTGAACTTTGGGTTTTGATGGACCAATTTTGGAGATTAAGAATATATTTTCTTTTTATAAAGGGTTATCCTTTTCTGGATTATCTGATCTTGTAGTAACCTTTTTGGTTTTAGTTTTGGTTAAGGTTTGAAGACATGGGAAATGTATAGTTCTTTTTTTTGTGGATTAGGTGCTCCTCTAGAAGTTGTTTATAGTACTCTTGATGAGAACAAGTATTCCTAAATACTCGTCTTTTGGAGAAAATATGAGTTGTGTAAGAAATCTAGTAAAAGTTGAAAGTCAACATGATAAGTAAGTATGTTTCCTTATGTTTTAGTTTAGCTCAAGAATAAATTACTCAATAAAAAGTAACTTAAAACAAAAATGTTGTCTATTAACTTTTCCTACTGGGGAACCCAACACCGTTTAACCCATCACAAGTTTGTGATTTTATTATTGTTAACTTTCTCCTAAAAATGTTTTCTATCAGTCTTCATCAGAACATGACCCTATGTTTTCTCCTCCATGTCCATATTTTCATACTTGGAATCCTAGTATGGGTTAACTAGGGTGACCTTTGTACTTATCTTTCTTTATTTTAAAAGTGATTGTTTTAACGACTCTTGTTCCGATGTGGGACTTCCAAGGATGTTTCCAAGCACAATTTTAAAATTGCGAGGACGCAATTCCCAAAAGGGGGGAAGGATGTAACACCCCAGGTAAATAAAGAATATGACATTTTCATATTTATCCATATTTGTGAATAAAGTATTAATATGACTTTAAAGGGGACGCTATGCTCGATGGCGTACCCAACACGCAACAACGAGTTTCTTGGGAATCTTACGTTGCACTCTAATAATAAATTAATATTATTTTAAATGGTAGTTAACATGTAGCCGTTGTATTGGCGGGAATGGATAGAAATAACTAAAATATGATTATATATGTTTTTAATGTTTTTACATTTATCCAATAAAAGATAAAGGCTTAAAATACGGAAAGAATTCAATTTTAGGCGTTTATGCCCTAGTTTTCACTAAAGGTTCACTTAACGCCTTTTGATGGCGAACCGTCATTAAATATAGTTTTGTTCACTCTTATAAATTCTTTTGGACCAATTAAAACTCTTCTTCATAATTGAGACATCAAAATTTACTTTGTGTAAATTTTTGGTATCTTTCCGATAAAGTTCATTTTTTAATGAATAGTGTAAAATGTTGTATTTTAATTCAAAACCTGTTTTTAATCTAATTTATTTATATGATTAGATTGTCTTTTGAATTGGTTTTAAAGTGAAATTAGAATATATTTTTACCATTAAATCCAATAGTGGTCGTTGGAATTAATTTCACTTTGAAATCAGACTTAAACTAGTGTCAATCATTTGATACTTATTGTTTCATAAAAACACGCTATTTGATCTGACAACGGGAATTAATTATTAAATTAATTAATGTGACTTATATGTTTTGAATTTTGTAAAATAGACTTCATTTTTGAATTCAGAATATCAAATATAGCTTAGGGTGAATTTTTGGGATTTTTCTGAAAAACGTCAATTTTTGATGAATAGTGAAACCACTAAGTGGTACTTATAAAAACTGATTTTTCGTTTAAATGAAAATTTTCCACCTTTGTGTTTTGAATTTCAAAAATCCGACATACATGGTTCTCATTAAGAAGTAAAATGTGGTTCAACGGGATAATAATAATTTTTTGGTGAATAGTAACTTATTAAGTTTTTAATCGCGATTAGAGGTAATTAGTGTAGTTTAAGTTAAAAATAATGTTTTAATAATATGAAATGAATTTTACACATGTCCTAACCTCATTGGATGTGTCATGGCCGACCAAGAAAACCCATGGGTCAACTTGGGGACCCCATGAAGCCACTTTGGTTGGAAAATGACATTAATATCTTTTTATTTAATGTTAAAGTAAAAATGACACACACATGAAATGTTTTACTAAAAAAATATTTTACATGGTGTTATACAAGTCATCTTTTTGACTATAAATATTCATTGGAAAGATAAAAAGATTTCATACATCATAGTGTTTTTTTTATAATTTTTAGACGTTAAATAAATTAAATTATTTATGACATCATGATGATGCAATGATGACCTCATTATTTAACGATTTAAATAAAATGGAAAGATAATGAAAAATCTAAAACCTACACATGGCCAAAACCAATTGGATGAGTGGATTTCTAAGCCTTATCACCTTATCCTCGAATTATAGCAATGTGGGACCTTTCGAATCCGAAACTCTTTTTAAAATAAAGTAACTTATCTTTACTTTCCAAAAGTGCCCCTCCTCTCCTCTTATAAAAGGCCCCCACCTCTACCTCATTTCACACACTCCTCAAGCCTTTGGCTAGGCCATACCCTGCCCATTTACTCTGTCCACATCCCTCTCCTAATCCTAGAGGATTCCCTTTGGGAATAATCCTTTCAAAGGAAGCCTTTAGGCTCAAATCAAAAAGAGTTACACTTTTAAAGGTAATTCATTCCCTCATGTTCATTTGTTTTATTTTGCTTCTCCAACCCCCTAAACTCTTTTTATTTACTTTTTTTGTAACAAAAAAGTATCTTCAATATACTAGGATGTTGTTATAAGATTTATTCTAGCTACACTCTCACACAACTACATCAAATGGTTAAATAACATACGGTTTCCGTGGATGGCGTAATTCTGCCTCCTGAAACGATGATTGTTCAATACTCATTTAACACCTTCAAAGGTGGCCATTATGATGTCACTATTTTTATATATATATAATATGTTTATGTTTTACTTATGATTCTGTATTTTTCATTTGTGTCTTACCTTTATGGCTTCCATTATGGGTATACGCGATATCTTCATTTTAGGAAGTGCGGACTACCGCCCCCTCAACGTGATTTGATTCGTTAAATACCATATGTGGGACGTATAAAGGATGGAACTATGATATTATATATGATATTATACTGGAATTATAATATACCTTTATATCATTATTATTCCACTCTATAAAATACGAAATAGAAATGAAAGTAGCGTCCATGCGTACGTGCGGCTTACCGTCTCCATGAACGGTGCATTTCATTTCTTTCCTCTAAATGATTATGTAATGTTATAAATGCATGAATGTACTGGATATATATGACATATATGATATCTACATCATGAATAAAATTATGTATATAATAAACATTTGGCCACACGAACAACCTCTAATTGTAAGAAGTCCACTTTCGACTTAAGAACCAAATATCGGCAAAACAAATATTATTAACTTAAATGATTACATAATGTTTATGACATGGTAATAAGTGATATAAAAGGAATAATTAACTTGAAAAAGGTTCTTAAGGAAGTAGAAATTAACTCAAGTTTATTATTCAGGACATTAAAGAACGATCGAGTCAAGTCGGACCCGAGGTAAGGGATCTTACTCCTCTCTTTTTTTAAGTACACTCTTTTATGTCATTCCTTCTAAAGTTCATCTTTATTGTGATTGGGATGTTCTTTTATATTACTATTACTGTAATTTTTATGTACATATGATTATATACCCTATTCTCTCTCATTTTGGAAGTTTTTAGTGGCGCTGTTAGGCTACCTAATTTTCGTAAGAGATCTAACATCTCTCTTTCTTTTTAAGTACTCTCCTTTATGTCACTTCTTTGAAGCTCCTCTTTGTTATGTTGGGGGATATTATTTTATATTACTCTTTATTTAAACTTTATGTTGATGTTATGAGAGACCCTATTTCCTCTCATCAATCCATTTTGGAAGTTTTAAGTGGCGCCGTTAGGCTGCCGAGTTTTCGTAAGAGATTTTTCATCTCACTTTTATTCCCGTGAGATTTATGCTACATTTGCCACAATTTCCTTTGAGTGGTGTATGTACTGCCCATTATTTTACTCATTGTGTAATATTCTTTCATTTATGAGTATTTACATCAATGTTGTATTGTCCTTCCTTCACGGGGCGTATGTTTTGAAAGATACCCAAGTCGGTAAGGGATCCTACTCCTCTCTTTCTTTTTAAGTACACACTTTTATGTCATTCCTTTTAAAGCTCATCTTTCTTGTTATTGGGTATGGAAGTCGGCCGTATGGCTATTCCATTAAGTATGTATAGAAATTGGCCATATGGCTATTCCATTAAGTGATATGTGTGGGAGTCGACCGTATGGTTATTCCACTTAAGTATGTTTATGTCCCAAGTTACCTTTATATATGTTATGTGTTCTTTATATGGGTTTTATGGTAATCCTTTGGTTACAAAAAGGTAAGTAATGATACTTTTTTTTCAGTGAAGAGTTTTTACTACCTCATGAAGGTGAAAAGTATTACTTTGATAAGTATTCATGGTTTACTTGTTGTTTTGAAAAACTAACAGTTTTCATTCTTTGTGTATCCCTTACTGAGCTTTTTATGCTCATCCCAAGTTTTTGAAATGTTTTTCACAGGACTTAGCGTGGAATAGGGTCAAGGATGGGATCAAGGGAAAGTCATGCTCCCTAAAACATGGAACTATACATGTTTCTTTGTAAGAGTTTTTATTTTATGTAAATTTAGTAGAAGCGACTACTTTGTAATCTTATGAGAAGTAATAGTTATGTCCTAATTCTCTAAAACTCTAAACCTGAAAAGATCCTCAATGTGAATTACTCATTTAATTCAATATTAAGTAAGGTTTAAGGCTGGGGACTTATAATTATGTTCATTTATAAGGATTTAATTCCTCCAACTAGGTTCCATTTCTAAAAAATGGAAGACACTATAGTTGTTCATAAAATTATGAAACATAATTTTTCTTCCAAAACTGGTGAAATAATTTTCAAAAATTGAAAATAATCATAGTTAATGTCATAAAAATAAACATGGTTTATTTGTGATTGATTTTAAAGAATAAAAGTTTTTTTTATAATCCTTCATAATTTTTTTTGTGGAAAATTTTGAATAACCTGTGAATTTCTACTAGGAGTGTCATCCCAGGTGCACTATATGGCATGTTGTCATGCACCAAGTGACGATCGAGTCAAGAACAATGTTCCCTATTTAAATTTATTACCCATAGGGAAATATATGAAAACAATATTCCAAATTTTAGTATCCACATGTGGAATTATTTATTGGAAAACACATGTATTCTATAACATATAAAAACATTAGAATGTTCTTTTATACCTATATAAAATGTCTATCATAGGGTTATGATCCATAATAAATGTTTTTATAAATCTAGTTCCAAAGGATTATAATAAACATTTTTCTAATACTAATTTTAATGACCAAAACTAGAGTAACATAGAGATGGTGTACATTTTATTACCTTTGAATAGATACAAATGGTTAAATATTGATGGACTAGTCAGTTTTGTTCTATTGGATAATTAGATACATACATGATACCCATTTTACATTGTCAATAAAAAAATCATAATACATAGCAAAATAAATTAATCTTTAACTATGTACTAATTTAAATAATTTCACTTCATATCTAAGGTAAAACAAGAAAAATAATAATGTGATCAAATCCTCAGTAAGGGTTAAGTATATAGTAAACTCTCATTAATCCATAATCTTAATAAATAATGAATGAAAAGTATTCAAATTTAAATAACTGACCACACATTACATTTAAATATAAATATATGATTTAAATTTACTCACAGATAAAGTCATCATGAAAATATCATGGATAATTGATGTAGTTTATTTCATCCTGAATTAAATGATTTAAAATTTAACGGAATTATATCATGTATCATGATACCTCAATTGTAGAGATATTTTATCAAGATAATTTAAAAGTACTTGGTAAAAAACCTTCGGATTGACCAACTAATTTGTCTCATGAGACCTATATATTTATCAAGGGGATATTAGTAACATGGCCCTACCCATATATATATATATATCTAAATCATTCATCATATATCGAATAATCAAATTAATTCATGGATATTGTGACTTATCATCAAATATCAATATTGAGAAAAGAATAAAAATTTATCAATATTTACCTAGAAAAAAATATATAGGTCAATGTAGAACTAAAAACGTTTGATTGATATATGGTTTAAGAAATAAACAAACCAATGATAAATTGTAAGGATATTTAGGGGAAATTTAATGTCCATTGATCATAGGTAAGTGAATAAATAAAGAGAAATTTCATGACAATAAAATTAATAAAATAGTAAATGGTTATAATTTTATTGGTAAAAAATTATTATAAAAAATACATATAAATAATAAATGTAGTGCCAATATAGCATATAAACATTTTATTAATAATAAAAAATTGTTTTTTATTGATGATGTATATAAATAACATAGAATGATATTTAGAAATATCATGATGAAAATATCCATTTAATTTAAAAATTAATTATTAAAAATAATATTCTAAAAAAACTTATGAATAATGTTTTCATTGAAAATAATCATTGAATGTTATAAAAAATCATTAAAATATTTATTGGTTAGGATTACATGAAATTATTTACCTCTTGAGTATTTTAGAATAACAATTCCATTCACATATTCAGTAAAAGGCAACTGATCGTTGTATTTAATGTAAAATAATGGTTCTTTTGAAAAAAATTTCTAGAAAGGAATATTTTTAAAAATAAAAATAATAAATAATTTGGAAATTTTAAAATTTTTGTAAAATATTTTTACAAGTCTTGGATTTTTATGAAGAAAGATTTTTAACTGAAGGTAGAAATAATTTCGGGTTCTCATAAAAACATTTTGTCAATCGTTTTATATACGAAAATGTGGAAAATTGAATTATTATTTGTAAAATGTCACTAGTAACCATAGTAGAATAAAATGTAATGATTTTATTAAATAATTATCATATAATTTACTCCAATGTAAATTGATGAATTAATAATCTCCATTAGATTGACTTTGTGAAATAAATCCGTACAATGATCATTACATTGAAGTGAGAAGTTTTCATTGTATTGATTATCAGTATCAAATGTAAATAATGATAAAAAATTTGAAGTGAAATATACTATAATAAAGAGTCTTTACACACACAATCATAGAATATTAAAGACACTAAAAAGGTAAAATAATGGAATGGAAAAAATTGAGTAATGAAATTGATTAGTACTTGGAAATTTTATATCAAAATCACCATTAATGAAGTAATTTATATTTTAAAATAAAATACTATAAAAATAAAGTATTCATGATATAAAATCTAAAATGGTATGTATTTATAAAATATTAAATAAATAAGGTGGATAATAATAAATTATTATTCATTGACAGGAAATTGAGATGAAGGAACCTACTTTAAGTCTAACATTTGATATATGTTCTTTATCAACCTGAATAATAAAGTTATGTCAATTATTTAATTCCTCATGAAATAATATCAGGTTTATTATTACCTTAATTTAACATATTCACATGTTCTATATAACTACATAATCAATTATTTTTACATATGTGGTTTGAATGATATCCGACATATGTGTCCAAAATGACATATTTCGGTTGAAAATTTGTTTATGAGTTTATTATTTGTAAATATCTAAAATAATAATCATTAAATTATTATAGGATATAAAAATAAAGTATAATTTTTTGATTACTAATTAAATATGGTTTTGAGTAATGAATTATGTTGTGATCATGGAGATGGTCAATCATACATTTCCTTGATTAATATTTATATTTTTAAATGATCTTTATTGAAATGGGTTACACAGTATTTTAACTTTTAAAAATGATAATAACATAATAAATAACCTTTTTAAATCTTTAGTTTTCTTATATATATCACCCATGTGTTCTGGTTATGAAAAGAGAGTCGCATCGCTTCATGTATGTGATAGTGCACAAGTACATGAACAATGTCATCAAATTACAGGGAGTGAGAAGGTAAGAATGAAGTGATATAACGTAATTTAAGAATGGTAAATATGTCAGGAATATAATAATTATTTAATTAATATAATATATATTAATTAAATATATCTTAATCACTTTACATGTTAAACAATAATGAAAAAAAATGAGATTGCTTTAAGAAGAAGTAGTCCACCACACACATGTGGATGTTATTATATCACCAATGTAAGGGAAATTAAAAAATCTATATATGATATAATTAAAAAATATGGTAAATAATTTTATTAATATCACAAATATTCATTATATTGCTCTTCATACCCTTTCTTTATAGTTGGTAATGGAAAAATTAATGCCAACAGTTTGTGAGGTGACAACCCACTATAAACATGAATAATGATTTCCTAGCCAGTTTTATAGAATTGAAGATGTTTGTAGGTTATTACTATAACATAAAAATTTTCATTATATTTAGGATAATGAATTTAATATATGATCCTGAATTAAAAAAAAATTGAAGGATATTTTATAAGAAATAAAAAAGTTCTCTTCTGTGAATATTACCTCTTCTTCAAGTAACCTCCTTAGGTTTTCAAGAAAATCCTTCCTATGATTGATTTATTACAAAACATAATGCTTATATGATGATTTTTTGGAATTTAGTGAGTGATATGTGTAGGTATTATATAAATCAGAATGGTTTTTATTTGAGAATACGGGATGAGAGGGGGATGACTTTTATAATTGAGGTGAGTGTCACACTTCAAATGATTGAAAATAAAAAGGTGTATCCATTTTTTCCACTTAATAAATGGCTCCATAATAGATTATTAATATTTATTAGCCATGATATGCTCTGAATATAGAAATAAAGTATAATTTTCATAAGTTTCTTGGTCAAGTTATCCTTTATAATTTTAATTTAACCCCTAATAAACACATTTTACCTTAGCATTGGAAAATAATGATTAGTTTTTCACTATTTATATTGGTAAATGATAGTTTTGACATTATTGAACAATATAATTTATATTTATTTATGTATGGAATCCATTTTTTGATGTTCCATTCTATGAAGTGGAAAATATAAATTTAAAATTAATTTTAGAGAAGCGACAAGAAAGTTGATATTCAAATAAAATATATTAAAAAGTTTTAGAGGTTTTTTATATAAAAATAAAAATATGAAAATGGTTTAAAATACCTATATTTAATGAGTATATTTATAATTTAATATATTTTACTTAAAAATTATTTAAAATATATTTTATCCACGTAGAGTTGTTAAACCAAATGGTTATTTTCAATAAAAATTAGTAACTATTCATAAAAAAGTACATAATTTTAGAAACAACCATAAAAATAAAGATAATATAATTTTTATATGTTGATTTGAAAAATTAAGTTCTTGTTATCTAATATAATCTTTAAAATTAGATGATATTGATTTTAAATTATCTATACAATGCGTGATTAAACCAACTTTTATATGAAATATAAACTTTCATAAAATATCTTCTATTTTTCAAATACTTTCTAAGTTTATATGTAATAAATAGATATCCATATTAATTATTATATAAATTTTAAATCCATATTTTTTTATACTTTTTTAATTACTATTCATACTATCCAACTTAATGGCTAGATTAAAATGATCATATTTAACTAATAATATTATAATTGACTATCATGTTTTGTTTAACCCTGTATTGAATGCCCTACAAGCTATTGAAGATATTAGGTTTTTTAAAAGTAAAAATATAATAAAGTATTATTTTATTATAATCACTTATAGTCATGTTTTTCTTGTCATACATTCTTTCAAACATGATGTTCCTAATTAAAAATCTTGGGGTGTTACATCCTTAATAATGGAGTTGTCTAATTCCCCAACACTTGTTCTCTAATGGTCAAGATGTTGATCATCTCTTCATAGAAAGATAGATCAGTTTCTAATTCAATTTACTTAGAGATTTTAATATGCATTTATTCTGGTATGTTAATTCCAAAAAAAATTATATTGAACACATCATGTAATTTAGAGATACATAGTGGAATTTTCAAATGGATTTCCACAACTCCAATTCATTCATGGATATAAAATGGTCTGATCTACCTGGGTATTAGTTTCCCTTTCATAATAACCCTGATAGAAACCATTGATGGAGATAATTTTATGAAAACATGATCTCCAAATTTAAATGAGAAATAAATCATTCTATTATCAGCATAGCTATTTTTCCTACTTGGAAACTCTTTAATATGGGTTTGAATAGGGTTTACCTTTTCAAGTTTCTCCTCTATATGTTCTAGGCTTATATGATTCCTTTAAAAAACTCTATCCTAACAAGTTGGAGTACAAAATCAATTTCAATATAATTCTTTATACAACATAGCATGAATACTTGAATAGAAGAATGTATTATAGGTTAGTTATACCAAAGGTAAATACTAATCCCACATTCCATGAAGGTCATGAGAACATTAACACTACAAGACTTAAAAATATTGAATAATCCATTCTAGCTATTTACCAGTTGGTTTGTGATAAAATGTTCTCAATATATGATTAGTATCAAGATCTGTCTAAATAATTTTCTATAATTTCATTATAAATCATAGATCATGATAAAAAAACTTAAATTTGTGCACTTTGATGTCTTACAAATTCATTAATATTGATATTTACAAGGATATAAGGAGGTAAATCATCTCTTATAGTTAGAAAATTTGAATATTTGGTGATATGATCAACAAATACCCATATTGAAGTATTATTTCAAGATATATTTGGTAAACAGATGAAAAACACTATAGTAATGTCATACAACTTCAATATAGTAATAGGTTGAGGTAACATAACTTCTCTATGATTATGTATCCCAAATATTACCTATTAAAAAACCAATCATATTTTCATATAGTAAGAAATTTCCCACATCATATTATCCATCCTAAAGTGTTAATTTAAATATATATAAATCTTGGGGCTACTAGAGTATATAATTAAATTTTATCTATGAGAATCAAAAATCAATTCCATATTCAGTTCATGAATATATGGAACATAAATCCTCTCTCTAAATTTTAGAACACCGTCTTCATATACAAAGAATTTGAATTTTCCCTTATTCATGAGGTCAATATTATTTTGAATATTGTCATCATCATGTTGAGAACATTATAATTTTTCTAGTAAATGTTGTTTCAAAATCATTTGAAAAAAGAGAGATGTTTCCCCTATCGAATATTTCATAAATCCATATTTAATAAATCCACTAATATCGGATCCTTTTCAATCCAAATTTATATCTGAACTCCCTGATCATTTCATATCATGTAATCTAATACATTATATTTCATCACCGTTTAGTAGTGTGTTGAGAAATCATAGTCCTTGAGTAGGAAAAAGCTTCACCTTTTCCTAATGTTGAGATATATTAATGAAACGTTGTATTTAAAACTCTTGAGATTTGTATATATCTCAATCTATTCACTATAAAGAAAATCTATACATGTATTCAATGAAAATATTGTGGCTTCCAACATAAAATCATGGAGTGTATATTATGTTTCATGAATCATTATCTATCTTGATGTATATTCCATGAAATTCACATTTTTTATAGGGACACTATCGTGTATCTTCTTCGATTAATGACAATATATTAAAAATCTATCATTTCTCAATGGTAGTGTATAAATAGGATCATTCACCAATATCCAATTAAATTATTATAAAAATTTGTTATATTCCTATTTCCTTATAATGTTAACTCGTTTACATTAAAACATGGTTAATTGTTTCAGCATGATGGTTTTTTTTGAAAAAATATATGATAATTTCCTTACATGAAAATAATTATATATACCTCTATTATGTTCATTTATGTAGGAAATTCTTGGGAAGAGTTTTTATTTACCTCATCAATTGAAATTATATCATTGTATATAATATATCCCTAAAAACAAACGTTTTGAATATATAATTCAGACTTGATGACTTTACATAATTACACCTTTCTTCAATGAGTATTAATATTGATGTGTATATAAATATCATAGTCCTCACAGTTCTTATAGTACACTAATATACCATCAATAAATTATAGAAAACTTATCATGATGTTTGATGAATATTTATTCATTTGAACCTTAAAGTCGAATGGTGAATTATTCAATAAAAATGGAATTAATGTAAAATATTAATGTGTATAACTATTATAAAAAATTTTCTATATAATACATTGCATTGTTATTCATAATTTCTAATAACTTGAATGAAGTTCAATATTTGAAAAATTATTAATCTATTTTTAAGATTGTTGAATAAGTGATCAATACAAGGTAGAGTATATTTTTTTATCATAAATGAATTGATTTACCTATAATCAATGCACAACCATATAGATCAATGTTACTTCATAAGAAGATGAATAAGGTCTCCCTATGGTGAAACACTTGGGTTTATAAATAAATTATTATCCAAATTATCTAGTTATTTATTCAATTACACTAGTTCCATGGTTGAAATTGTATAGGTATTATTTGATATAGGTATTGAATCCGGGATTAAATCAATGAAAACCCAATATCTCACTCTTGTTTATTCTCATATACTTCCATATAAAATAAATCCATATATTCCTAATTTATAGTTACATCCGAAATTTTAGGAATAAATATTACATTTGAAGATTTTGTCTATAATAATTTATGACTGATATCATTTAGAAGGCCAACATGTTCTGATTATATACATGAATCAGATGATTATATACCACCTATAAATATATGTTATTCCATAAGGATTATTTCAAAAATCAACCATATTAATAAAAATTACATACAAAAATAGAGAACATTTATGTATCGTAATGTTAAATGATTAACACATCCATTTTTTAGTGATACATGAACGTGGGGTCCATACTGATAGATAAATTATTAATGTTATATGAGGATATTTAATTCTCATCAGTAATATAGAAGATATAGAATAAAATTTAGATATTGAATAAAATATTTCATTTTCCAAATTTTATGATATTATTTACATACCTACCACTACAATATTAGGTAGATAAACCTCAGTAGTTGTGCTTGTATAAGATTGGTCTTACTCTCTTATAATTCTATAGAAAATCCCTATGATTCCTTTAATAATCATTTTCATAGTGAAACATGTCATAATAGTTAAGTAATTTTATGTTGGATGATTCTTTCTAACCCTATAAATCATGATCCTAATGGTATTTCTCTCTAAACCTATGGAAAGTACCTTTCCCTGTAAGTATGTTCCATGGTGTATTTTTCCATATTTTTTACAAGATGGAAATTCCACCCGCCCCTTCATCAATTTCTCAAATTTCCTTTTCTAGTGTTCTCATTAGGACCCTTTTAATATTTCATTCCTTCATGCATATTTTAATTTAATAATACATTCTCTATCTTGATAGCACATGATACTGTACCCACCTATGATGAATATGGTTTGGGAGACTGGTTCCATTCGAACATTATCTTAATCCCATCAAAGAAACTGTCAATATTATTATTTATATCTTGTATGTAATCTATAGAAATATTTACTAAAATTTTAAATCCATCATAATATTTAACAATATTTTTATATTAAATTTGTCTTAGACATAACAATTTTGTCTACATATCTATTAATTTCTCGCAATGAAAATATTTTTCCAAGAAGTGTACATTAAAATACATCTATTCAAAAAAAACATTTCCTCTAAATACTTATTGTTTTTAATTAGTGGCCACAAATAATACATATTATATGATGCATGATAAAAAACCCTGATAGCATGATCCTTTATATTACATACTAAAAAAGACCAATATTTTCTATGAGTAACATATCGATTGCTCACCTATAAATATATTTATAGTCCCATTAAATGATGGATATTGATCACTCTTAAAGATATCAAACATTGTTACACAATATTTTTTATTATTGAAATTCTCAATATGAACTAGTTTATTTATCATAACCTATGAAATGAACCCAAATATAGTTATAATTTGTTTAGCACCAATTATAGCTCCAGATCCAGCTTTTTTATCATTCCTGTTAGTGAAATCCCTATATGGATTATGTGTATTTATATAGTTCCCATATCATCTTATTGGAATAATTTATAAATAATGTAATACACTAAATATTATCATAACATTATGAAACATAATGCATAATCCCAAAACATGTGAGTCACATAACATAAATTCATCTTTCCATATACAATATAAAAATCCTAAACATGGTTCTGTTCACAATTTTTTTAAATCATATAAATATTTACAAATCAATAATTATTTTTTATAATGAAAATTTTAAATTCAATGGTTATATTCCCTATAAGTGTTTTTCATGGTGGGCATCATGTCCCATTGTCATGTACCTGACAACAATAGAGGAAAATCCCAATACTACATTTCCAAAGATATTACCCCTTCATACAACTATTATAGAGCCATATCCACTTATAGTATCTAGAAATAAATATATGGATAATAAATCCAAAAAAAATCTACCTTACTAGAACATAAATATGTTATATTATACATAGACTTATCATCAAATTCAGTTTTAGGTTTATGTTCTCAAATTTATGTCTTCTTAAATCTAATTTCCGAAGTTTCTTATAAATTTATAATAATACCAACTCTATGGACCCAAACTCATGTATCAAAATGTAGTTGGATAAATTATTACATTGTATATGTATATAAGTGATCATATCCCAAATGAGCATATGGTTTATTAGTTCTAGAAAGCTAGATACATGCTGTATCATAAAGTTATAATTGAAAACATAAAATATGAAACACACTTTTCTTTAGGAACCCAAATTTACCTTTAGAATATATATTTATATCAATTATAAAACTCTTATTGGAATCCCATGTAAAGGAATCATAGAAAGGGGTGATCTCAAATTCTGAAAAAAATTATTCATATGGTAGACGAAATAATGAATATATCTGGAATAATCAATAAGATAAGTTATATATCTAAAAAAATTCTGTTAAATAGAAATATATATCATGATGAAAAATATGTTATGAATAATTTTTTTATAAATCCATATAAAATATCAAATGTGCTTCAAACATATCAATTGACATCATAAATATTCTAATAATCAAATGTAATTTAATAACTAATGTCATATGTGCAGAAATCACAATGTTTGACATCCTAAACATATATTTAAGGCATTTTTCAATGTCATATTTCAAAAATGGGTAATCTCTCATCCAAATATGTAAGATAGATTGACTCACGAGACCTATCGTTGATTCAAGGGTCAATTTCTAGCCCTTCCCATAACATAATATGCCCAATTAATTCCTCATATTGATGGGGAGAAACATAATAATTTTTTATATTTATATTCAAAAAATACCATATGAAATGTTAATAATTTCCCATTTAATTAACATAATCATAAACTATCAAGCATAATATAGAGAATATAATCCCAATTATGTATCCCCAGTTGAATTTTTCATAAACCATCTAGAGAAATAATATGGACTCTATAATTACATCACATCCGCATTTTATCATATGTAAATTAACGGTTTTTTTGTATATAAATTCCATAAAAATTTCATTAAAATTATTCATTTCTAAAATACACTGTTATCATTGGGAATATCTTTTAAATACTAATAAAGTATTTGGAATATTTGGAAGAAAAACTATTTGAAAAGAATCAAGAAAAATTCTATTGTATTCTTCAAATAAATGAGTTTTATAGACGTTGGGTAATTTTGTAGGTGTTTTATAAATTAAAAAAAATATTCATTCACATTATTTTAAAAAGGTATGAAAGTACCTATTCATAAAATTTATTAGGAGATTCATTTTAAACCATTTTGTATAATGTCAAAGACAAGTAAAATGTTCATTAATAAATAACTTGAATAATATTGAAAACATTTGTGGAAATATTTGTTTTATAAAACATTGGTATTGAAGAATTTTTTTTTCAACTAATGATTGAAATAAATTATATTTTTGTATAAAAAATTGAATAATTTTTAGTATAAATAGAGTAAAATATTATTTTATATGAAATGTTCATGACTAACCATTGAAGAAGAAAATATATTTGGATTAAGATATAAATATCAAACAATTCCCTCAAAGTGAAACTTATACATAAAAAACCCTGAATAATGATGTTATAGTAAAATAAATCATCCCCTCAAGTTGAATTTCATTTATACAAGTATGACTCTATTATATAATTAATTTTCATTATTTATAAATTTATTAAGAAATTATATTTTTTTATACCATATATGATTTATAAATAACATTTTATCACCATTTTATAATAACACTTTATTAAATCACTATTTTAGGCGATAACTACATCTTTTTTCATCTATGTATTTGTTTTGTAGTTTCATTCATTTTAAAATGTTCATTATTTCCTTATCTCCATAATTTTAATCTAAATATAATCATCATATATATTCATTATATTCATATTTATAGTCATCGATAATTGTTTTTGAAAAAAATTGAATTACATCCTTCATGGAGATGGTGGGTCATACATTTTCACAAACAATGTTTTTTTGCTGGATGAAACAATATAAAGGTAAATAATAATTCAACATAGAAGAATAATTATTATATATATTATATTATATTTATACTTTTAATATATCCCTATTAACATCAACATAATGTGTAAATGAAATACCAATCTCATCGCATGATGAAGGTTGTAGTCTACGCGCAAACACGAATGATGATATTATTTTCCAATAGATTGGAAGGAAATAAGGTAGATATTATTTTACCATTTTAGAAAATATATTATTTCCAAAATAATATATATATATATATATAATATAAATTATCATAAATACTATCCACAATAGTTTTTTATGAAAAATTAATTGTATAGTTATGTGGAGATGGTAATTCATACATACACATGAGTGATACTTTAATGTAATATTTGATTGGAAAATGATGGACAATGGAAATTTTAAAGTAATTAAAAATTTTAAGTTTATTTTGGATAGTGAAGTTATTATTTCATGATAAATATCATATATTTAGATGTGGTAATGATAATGTATATCAAATGTGTTTAATGAATGTGATTACATTTTCATTGAAATAACACGTTTATAACTTCTATTGAGAACCCTATGGATGATGTTTTTAGAAGAAACACACCTATAGAATATGTATTGAGGATGAGTAAATGAATTTTCTAGGGTTTTTTTGATAAAGAGGGTTTAATGGGTTGTAATAATGAGAAATGATATGTTCTATTTTACAAGAAAGGAGAGGGGAACTCTAGGAATTTCATTGAATATTAAACTATAATAAATCAATCTCTATCCCGAAGTCTTCCATGAGGCCCCATATATCAATATTAAATTTTTTAGGGTTTAATTCTCATAAACTGATATGTTTTTTCAATTTTATGTTGTGTTTTAAATGTTTCCTTTTATAACCACTCAGTCAGCTTATTTTTACATTAATCATGGAAAAACTTGTTTCGCACAAAAAGGGTTATAATTGTAATTATAAGGGGAAAATTTATAATAAAATCTAAATGGAAGACATTTCAGAACATATATAATCAACCACTTACTCTATTAAATGTTTTATTATTTTAAAATATTTTAATGAAATATTTGTTTTGATGAAATAGAATTAATGTCAATTTTTACATTGTTCATTTATTTTTAATTAAAAGGAACAATGAGAATAGTTTTAATTATAATATAATTGCCCAAACAACAACAATATTTTATATTAATGTATAAAATTAGTGGGGCTCTATAATTCATTCATTTTACATTACTATTAGTATTTTTTAAAATAAAATATTTAATTTTCCTTTTAATTGAAGAAATATTCTCTTAGTGTTGCATACAATTTTTATATATTCATATAATCAGTAAAAATTATTAATTAATTTCTATATTGAAAAAATTTCATTAATCTCATAATATTAGATTATATTTTTAAATAAATTTATTTTTTCTCTATCTGGTCATATAATATTTATTTAAATGTAACAGAGTGACAGTTTTTTATTTTTCTTTTCATTAAATTTTATATATGTAATTTTCATAGAACAATTTCCCCAATTAATTTAAAATATAAATCATAAGTTTATGCGTGTATAATAAAAATAATCCACTATGAAATTT
Organism: Viscum album; assembly: GCA_963277665.1. Classification (NCBI taxonomy): domain Eukaryota; kingdom Viridiplantae; phylum Streptophyta; class Magnoliopsida; order Santalales; family Viscaceae; genus Viscum; species Viscum album. Next base: position 2,003,033,694 of record OY728140.1, on the reverse strand, counting down.
AATGTAAAATGGTGAAATTAACTCTTAGTTTTAAACTATATTATCCTAATTTACCCTTTACTGATTTGACAAATTTTACCATACTTACTATTCATAATGACAAAAAATAAAAGGTACATATTTATCACATTTTAACAAACTAATTTGAAATATGGAATTAATTTTATAAAATTAAATACTAACTAGTACTAGAAATTATATTTAAAATACGTGTTCAAAACATGATGAATTCATTTTGAAATATAATGTAGTTTTTTTCATAACATAGGATTTATTATAATACTATGAATTTTAATATTACTATATTAATTTTAAAAAAATTAAATAATATATAATATATAAATCCCTTTAAAATCAGTACAAATAATTTTTAAATTAATTTACTAACATAAAAATAGAACACACACATAAAAAATCATTTTAATGAAAACAACTCATTTAATTTGAAATTTTTTTTCCCTAACCAAAAAATTAATATTATTCTAATTTAATCCATATAATTTTAATAATATATTTCTTACAATTAATATCATTCAATTTACCATCTGGGTTATAAAATTATACTATATTACTATTTATATAGACTCGGGTTTTGTGTACCTTAGGCTATCAAAGAGATTTAATTTATTTAAAAATAAATAAACAATAATTTCTAAAGGTGTTCCAGAATTTCTTAATTAAAGTAAAAATAATACATTATTTAATTATCATATGATTCCTACTTTATTTCATTTTCATTTTTGACTGGGTTTCCAATCTAGCATACCTTTATCAATATCTACACATGCTCTAAATATTTTTTGGATGCTTGCCTCGATCTGTCGGGTTCTATTCAATAAAATTGATATTATTATACCAGCATTCTATCAATCATGGAATATTTTGTTGGGTTTGTTCTATGTTTTGAGACTATTTGTGTGGAGATATCTTTCAATTCATGGTTGACAAAAAAATGATAGTCATATTTGACAAACCTAATTGTCCAACATAATTAGCTAGACTTTTCTTGGGTTTCAGAATTAAGGAACTATATAATGGTATCTACCCTATTTAATAGTCCTTTAATAAACCCCATGTCATTGAAAAATATTTAATTTTCTACTAAATAATATTATATTTTATTTAACAGATAAAAAAATGATGTAAATTTAATATTTATTAAATTCTCACTTCTTAAATAAATGATTATGTAGTGATATTATAAAAATTCCATGTCATAATTAAAACATAATAATAATAAGCTCATATAAAACTATATACGTCATTTATCTCTCTAATAAATAAACAATCACTTGTTTTTTCCTAAAATAACATATACATATTTATATGATAAATAAAATTAAAACTCCATTAATTATTAATAAACAATTCCATGGTGGATTAAATTATGATTTACATATCATAAAAATAAATTTTTCCTTAAATTACATTGATTCAATCTAAAAAAATCAAATTCGACTAATATTGATGATATTTTGTGTACACTTAGTATCTGACCCTCTGTAAAATTTTATTAGTGTTTGGTAGAAAAATTTAAAATCTATATCCTACATCTAGTAACACATCCATAACAACATAGGTAATGAAAAAAATTAATAACAATGGAAACCTATATATGTATACTAAATCTATAATATAATCCATTTTCCAAATAATGACTCATATTATATGATTCATAAATTTTTCTTCATCACTAAATTTATAATCTTTATTCATTTTAATTACCTAATTTAATTCTCATAGGATCTCTATATACATGGATATATATTGGTCACTTTTGTGTCAAATATATGGAAATGGATATCGTTATCCATAACAAGGGCTGATCCTTTAATGATCATTAAATTAATGAAATACCACTCATAATGCACCGAATTCAATCCAATTATCTAATTTAAATGTATGTAATGATTTCAAAATGAATCAATATTCATGATTTATGATAGAAAAATATAATTAAATATTTTTTAGGGATCATTACACACCCTCATAGATAAAAATTCACAATGATGGATCATATATGGAATTCCTAATAGATGGTATTTCCTCTTAATATATTATATTAAATATCACCATGCACATAAATCATGAGATGTAGTCGTATTACATATTGAAATCAAATCCATGATACTATGTAATAGTTTTTCATTTTCAAGTAAATGGTTATATATCATTAAATAAAATTTTAGTATAATTTACCAATATTTATTAGTTATCATTAAAATAGGAACTGTTAGAGCATATAAATTTAACTAATTACACTGGATTCAATTTTTTAATTATCCCTTTGGTTATCTATCTCATTATAATTATGATTTTCTTAAGAGATGTATTTATTCAATGTAATTTCATTAATTATTTAGTGGGTACTTCTCAACTATTTATTCCTTCATCTACCCTGATATATATCATTAATATATAATCCTTTCAATGTACGTTCTATATATATTATAATGTTGAAGAAACATTAAAAATAACCAATCAAAAAATGTGGTCACATAACATCATGATATGATATGGATTTTCACATAGAAAACCATTATCTTAGGTAATATATTATAAAAAATTTCATCAATAGTAAAATTTTAAGATATAATATAATTGGATTTCATAAAATCATGAACTGAAGGATACATTAAATTCTATAAATCAATTCCAATTATTATGATATTATACTCATTTGATCTATTTAGTTACTAGAATAAGCATTTATGTTTACCTTTACACTATTGAAAAAAATTTAACTCCAACTTATTTTAGATCAATATTAGTTTTATTGATGTTACAAAATAAAATAAATTTCATGTAATATATAATATATCTGATCATGATATATGAAATTATTTTTTCAATTTTTTATTTTCACATCATCTCTCTAATTATATCTAATATTCAATGATTTATTCTATGTGACGTAGTAAACAATTCCTTATCAAATTTTACAATTTTGTATTTTATGTACAATTCAATGTATGTACATTAATTTTTTTTAGAAGAATCTATGATTTTCTGTTGAATATAATTATTAATAGTACATAACGTACTTCAATAATACATTCTTGGTGATGAATTCATCAACAGTTGACTTAAAATAATGTTATAGATGTATCTACTTTTCCAATATCACAAGGATAAAAATGGAACACTCTATATCATTTCTTTAGTTTGAAAAAATATATTCATTTATAATAAAAATTATATTCACCAAAGACCTTTCAAAATGATTAGTCATTAATCTCTAAGAATACATAGATCTATTAATGGATTGTTATAGATTGAACCTTATATATGATTCATTATAATCATAAACCCTTCTGGATGTGACATAGATGTATATTAGATATTTTTTTCAGTCAATTATATGTTTATGATATTCTTCATCGAATAACTATATTAATGGTTTATTTCTCTTTATAAAATTCTAATGGGATTATAGTTATCCATTCTCAATGAATAATACATTTCTTTCATGTTAATTAGAAAATAAAATCATTATAGTCTCTATAAATCTTATGTAGACATATATAGTGTTTTTATAATTGTAATGACTTCATTTGTGGGATATTATAGATTTTTAATTCTAACACATGTGCATAATAAATATATTGATCCTGAAATTCATTTAATTCTATCATTTACCCACTTTTTGATTTAGAGATATTCTGCATTTGAAATAATATATTTTCTCATTATACTATTAAACTTTTTATAAAATGGAATAGATTTTCCGTATATATTAATTAAATTTGGATAATTTATAGTAATAATCATTGTAACACCCCAAGATTCCATGGTATGTTTCCCTTTGAATAATGCAATAGCTTGAATTGTACGCAACTTCGTGTTCTAACACACCACAACCAATCAAACTTGCAGTTATGAATAGTAATACCCACTTTTTGAATGTTTATAAATTTTATTATTCAAAATGGACTTCATTTTTGAATTCAGAATATTGAAATTAGCTTAGGGTGAATTTTTTGTATTTTTCTAAAAAACAATCAATTTTTTATGAATAGTGAGAAACCCTGAGTTATTGGTTAAAACCGAATTTTTATTTAAATAATTATTTATTTCATTTAAAATTATTTTAGGTCAAAATAGATACATAATAACTATATAAGTTCAATGTAATTAATTGGAGTCATTTTATATAAAATTTAGATATATAAAATTTTATTGAACTTTTTACCGTCTTTTACCCACCACTTAGGAGCTTTTGCATATTTTAATTAAAATTAATTTTACTGCTTCTGTGAGTTGAATTTCAAAAATCCAAGAGACACAGTTTATATCAGTATGTAATATGTGGTTCAATGAGATGAAAATAATTTTTGGTGAATAGTAACTTTTACTTTTATTTACCACAATTAAAAGTTAATAGGGTAGTTAAAGGTAAAAATGATATTATTTTTACCCTAAAACATGTCCTAATTCTATTGGATTAGTGTATCTCAACCAAAAAAAACCTTAGGAATAAAATATGATCATTTTGGTCCACTTTGATTAGATTATGACATTTATTATTATTTAAATCAAAGAAGAGTTAAAAGTGTTAAAAATCAAAGATTAATAACTAAAACATTTTTAATATAGGGTTATACATAAGATAAATTCGATTATGAATATTAATTTTAAAGATAAAAAGATTTAATAAATAATTGTATTTTATTTATAATTTTTAGACATTAAATAATTTAATTTATTTTTTACATAATGATGAAGTAGTAATTACCTTATTAATGAAGGATTAAAATATTTGATATTATAAATACCCAAATAAATATAATTTGAGACTTAAAATGATTTAAAATGATTTTATTGGTTAATATGACATTTTATGATTGATTTAATTGACATTATTCGAAGTAATCATGATGTTGTGATTTTCAAAAAAATCAAATACCAAATAGTGTCCAAATTGACACAAAAGAGTTTTTAAAACAAATATTATATTATTAATTAATATTCTATTCCTAAAAATCTATGGTTCGGAAAAATTACATAGATAAGGTTATATATATTAATAATCTACCCCTTGGGGTTCTCTTGGCTTGTTATAGTACATTTATTAACCATATAATATAAAAATACAAAAGAGACATGGTAATGTCAAACTATTTAACTACGAGTTTAATATAAATGATAAGGTTAATATGGTGACCTAAACCTATCTAAAATCTATTGGTTGAAAGGATTTCGACCCATTACCACCCTATCTTCTAAATATGTAACTTTTTATCCATTATAAACAGAATATGAATTTATTATAAAATAATATTTCAAGTATTTCCTAAGGTTCCCCTCATCCCTCTTATAAAAGGGCACTCCCGCTTCTCTCAATTCACAAGTTCAAAGCCATTTTTCTCGTCCACACCCTACCCAAATATCATATCAACATCTCTCACTTTAATATAGAGGCCTTCCTTTAGTCATAGATCCATCCTAAGGAGCCCTTTTGATAAAATCAAAAGGAATAACCCGAAGAAGAGGTAAATATTTCGTCACCTCTTTCAAGTTATTTTCCTCTTACAATTATTATTTTCTTGTTCTTTACATTATAAAAAAATAAATCCAGTATATTATATATACTTTGATGTTATAATAAAAATTTTACAACCATATTTGTTATTTTATACATCCTATGAATGAAAAATTCACCACACGTGCGTACGTACGACTTACCGTCTCCACGTCGTGGTGTAGTTTGTTATTCAAACATTTCATCATTTGGATGGGTATAATAATGAGTATAAATGATATAAATAATAAATATAACATTATAATTATTTGGTATATATGATATAACATCCAATTATATACGATTTTAATAACAAAAGAATGATATTGTCGCTCGTGCGTACGTACGGATTACCGTCTCCACGAACGTGATGAGTTTCATTCCCCATCGTATCCATTCACGTCTAATTTTCATTTGATGTTTAAAAATAATGTTTAAGGACTTTCTATCATTATGTATATGAAAAAGATACAACATAACCATAACAAACACGACTTATGTAATAAAACATATAAAAGAAAATGAGTAAGTTAACACCTAAAGTTAGGATATTACTAAAATATTATTAACAGAGCAATATTAGAAGATCGTATATGATATCATATTTATGTATATGATTAATTTATAATTTAATAACAATGTTTTAACTATTATAGACGCGGTTAACATACCATCAACTAAAGAAAAGTACAAGGTAAGGGTTAATTTCACAACCTCTTTATTATCCGAGGTTGTTTTTATGTAAGTATCTACTGAGACCTCTTTATCATCCACATCCATGTTTCTTAAAATTGCCTTTGATAACATTTTTACTATTTAATAGACAATGGTTTATGTAATTTATACACTTATTTGACCTTATATGTTTTTAAAAGTAATCTTTCTGTCATTTTCCAAACAAGGTACTTTTTGACCTTTTCGACAAATTTACGGTAAGAATGTTTTTTACTTATACGGAGGGTGAAACTATTTTCCGCCATTATAACATCGTCAAAGATTCCCTTAAAATATTATAATAATATCATCAAAATAAATTTATTCTTTATAATTATGTGACTCATAAATTATTTCAAAATAGAAAGTGATATTTCTCTAAAAAATGTTCTGATTTTATCTATATCAACATCCTTTGATGGATTTTAAGCTTATTTGAAGTTGATTTATTATGATAAAAAACTTCGATATTGTATTGAAGGTTTTGTGATATTTTTGACTATGGATGTGTTATTTTTATACCATTAATGGTTTATGGATAAAGTATTGACATTTCGTATGATAGTTTTAATACGAATGATTATGTTATGTTTAAACCTTTTTATATGAGGAATGCATTGGACTTAGTAAGTAACGGGTGGCGCTTGCTATAGCTCCTTGATGCATCGGTATGTATCATGTGAAAAACTAGTGTCTTGGCACAAGTCCGTGAAAAAATATTATTTTTAGTCTTGGCACAAGGCCTTGACTATGTGGTTATGAAAGACTGGCATTATTTATTCCATTATTTTGAAAGTGACTATTTATATTGCATGTGATTATTCAACTAGTAGAATATACATGTGAGTAAGTAAATGGAATTATTTTGAGTTATATTTTCCATATTAAGATGAAGTTTTTTTGAAAAGGATTTTGTTTTAGTTTCATACATTCCCTTAAATGATTATGCTTATTTATGAATGTTTCCGCTATATTGTTATCATTACTGAGCATCTGAGCTCACCACTCTCTATGTTTTATTTTTCCTAGGATGCAAAAAATCATATTGTGACTAACCTACATGGATAGTCTATGGGATCTCAGTGTGGTATATGGAGACAATGTTGTTGTAGTTTTCATTTTATAATGCAATGTAAAACTTATGAAAGTATCTAGTGTTTACAAGGATACTAAACTAATTGGTCTTTAGAGACTTTATCTTTTGTGATCATGACAATGATACATAATAATGCACCGACTCTGGGTAACTGGGGTCGGGGCATTACAGTTGGTATTAGAGGAAGTTTAGTAATAAACCTTGGAAGCTAGATTTAGAGAAACTCTGTTTAGAGCACATAGCCCTAATATAGACTTTGAGGATTAGTATAGAAGATCTTCCTAGAATTTTGGTATTATAGAGATTTTGTGAGTTTTCCAAGAAATACATCCCTTTCTGGATATGAGTAGGTAGAGGCAGCTCTGGCATAGATGTACCTAGGGGTAAATCCCAAAAACACCGCTTTGAGCTAGACTCGAACGGGAACTGGTGCACGATAATGGGCCTTGCTGCACTCTAGGTTACGACACTCCCCAGAGATATTCTTAGGATAATTATCATTTTCTTTACAAACCATTATTAAGGGTTTATGAGTATATACTTCTTCAAAGAAAACATTATTATGATTATGGATAATATCCACAAACTGTTCAATTTATGTTAAGTGTTTTACAAGTATGGAATTATGTATTTAGATTCATAAAATAATCTAGTTTATAACATTGTTTAGAAATGGAACCCAGTGGAAGGAATGGAAACCATATCAATTCCCAAAATCCATTTATGAATTTCCCTCCTACTCAAGATAATTATAGTGTAGTTGGGGATACAACTGGTGCTGATCATCTTATCACTATACTGGGAAAACTCACTCAGGTTATGAATAATAACCTTACCCGTATGGAGCACCCTAATCCACAGCGTGGAGGATCAATGTAAGATCTCTTTATGAGGCAACAACCACCAACATCCAATGGGGGTAAAAATCCACTAGTATCTTAGCAATGGATAAATTCCTTAGAGAAAATATTCCATTCCTTGGGGAGTAGTGAAAGGGAAAAAGTTATCATGGAATTTTACAGACTCATTGGAGATACAGATCAATGGTGGTCATTGATTCAAAACACAAAAGAAATTTGATGAAGTATCAAATATGGAATGGAAGGATTTTAAAGAGATTTTCATATGAAAATACTTTCCTCATGACCATCGAGAGGATATAGAAATACAATTTCTAAGTCTGAGGAAAAAGGAGGAAGAGAATGTTGCAAAGTATGAGTCTAACTGTACAAAGTTACTCATGCATGCTGTAGATTATATACGTAACCCAATAATTAAGATTGATCATTTCGTTGATGTGTTAAAACCGTTTCTCCATCGAGAATTAGTCTCATAATCCTACTCATCGTACGAAGATATAGTCTCGTGTGCTGTCAAGACAAAAAATGAAATATCTAAATATTATGACAATAAAGTAAAGCCAGAGAAGAAGAGAACAGTGGAGAAAGAGAAAAATAAAGGGAAAAAGGAAGAGAAGTATTTTCCATTATTTGATAATTGTGTGAAGAAACACCTCGGTACTTTCCTAAATGGAATGGGAGTTTGTTACAAGTGTGGTGAAAAAGGCCACCAAGTTCGTGATTGCAAGGGGAAGTAAAAGGCTGTCAATGTTGAATGCTACAATTGTAGAGAAACGAGGCATTATGGAAATGAATGTACTAACCACCAATGAAACATACCTCAGAATAGGACAAGGGATCAAGGCCAAGATTATGCTGTTACTATAGTTGAAGTAGAATAATTAATGTATTTGTGTTTTTGGACACAAAGATTATATTCTGGTTATAAGAATAATGTGATATATATAAGGATTGTATTGCAGTACTTGTTGTTTTCATTAAGGTTTTAATATGACTAAGGTAATTATATTTTCAGTATGTGACAATAATGTAAACATTACTTTGTATGGGGAATCTGATGTTATAATTGATTTTGAAATCTAGATACTTATTACAGAGATTCTGGACAGAGATATTTTGGATAACTATAAAGGTTGGAATGGATTAAGTTGAACTTTAGATAGTATTTTTAAAGGATAAAATATTTTTTATTATTATTTTGGGAATATTATAATACTATAGTTTTAGTAAAAGGACAACCTGCAGGTCTGAAGATAATCTATCACGTCAGAGAAAGCTGCAAGAATTGAACCCACAACCATAGAGCGACATGCCTTTATTACCTACCACTAGCCTACCAGAAGTCCTTGGTTATTAAAAAATATTTTTATTCATTTAAATGGTATGTTTTAATATCTATAACCATAATAAAATTAGGATAAATATAATATTTTTGAGTTATATTATCTTTTGGAGTGATAGATGAGTTTGTGGTAGAAATTAGTTAAAGGATGAAACTCTACTTGTCAAGTATATATATATATATATAATATTCTATGAAGAAATTAATTATTAAAATTTAGCGAAGGGATATTAAAACCAAAAATGATATATCCTAATACCTTCTGTTTTGTTGAACTGATGATATTTAAAATCATCATTTTTTTATCATTGAATTTAGATTTATCATCATTTTATTATTATCTCATGGACATCAGAAACAAAGAAAAAAAGGACAAAAAGGACAAAAATCAAAGCAACAATCAAGGGGGCCTGTAGTAATGCAGTCCGAGGGCGTCCTTGATAGCTATATCCACACCAGTTGGGGGAAGAGACCCAAGGGAGGAGAAAATCAAGAGAGGGTGGTCCTGGGACGCACTAGCATCCAAAAAGTCAGCCAGCTGGTTCCCCTCCCGCCAAGTGTGAAGGATATCAGTACTACTGGAGAGAATCGCCTTGCATTTTCGAATTAGGTAGGTGATCTGCCATGGAGGGGACATGTTGCCCTTAAGGGATCCCCAAATAATCTTAGAATCGGTCTCCACTGTAGTGAGGGAAATAGCATTTGAAAGACAGATTTCCAGACCGGTGTGCATCGCCTTAGCCGCTGACACAAGAGAGTCCCCCTCCCCAAAGAAGTCTTTGAATGCAAGATTGACTAATCCAGAAGGGTCCCAAATAGTCCCTCCTCCCCTCATACCCCCTGGCCATAAGCCCCATCCGTGTTCATTTTCAACCCCTTAGAAGGGGGATGCCATCTCACCCAGGAGCCGGACCTTGGAGGGGCTGGGGAGCCAGAGGGGCACATGCTGTTGATATGTATACGAAGGGAGGTCATGACTTCATGATGCTTATGGAGAGAGGCCAGATCAGCGATAAGAAACCTTGTGTGGAGAAGCAGGCCATAAAGGGAGGGGCGAAGCCCAAAATGTCAAGATTGTTTGCGTGCCTGCCAAATACACCAGAACTCCACCGCCAGAAGGATCGACTGACCCTCCTCCTCAGGCTTAGTGGAGGCCCCGTTGAACTAGCGCTGGAAAAAATCCTCCGGAGAAGAGACTGCCCCTAACAAATCCATACACTCCCCAAGAATGTTCCAGATGTGGCCAGCCCAGTCGCTTTGGAAGAAAAGGTGGAACGAGGTCTCCTCTTTAGGGGAAGAGCAACAGAAGCATCTTGAGGAAAGGGAAATGCCTTTGGATTTAATAGAAGACTCCGTGGGGATGGAGTTAGACTGAACCCTCCAGATGAGAAAGCTAAACTTGGATTGTATATATTTGCACCAGAGAACTTTTCCCCAGGGGTCACTAGCCGGCTGCCTGTACATGCCATTCCTGTAATACTTCGCTGAGAACCTGCCAGAAGGGGAGCATCGAAACACGAACCTATCCATGGAGTCGTCCACACAGATGTCGTGGAAGCACACATCCTGGGGTGGGCTGAGCATGACCTTGAGAAAGGAAGTATGAAGGGACTCCTCTCTGACGGACAGATCTAGTGTCGGGCACCCTAAAAATCTGAGAATTCCACTACCCCAGTTGCACTCCTAGAAGCTGGCCTCCCCCTTCCCGATGATCCAATGTGATTGCAGTTGGATGGAGGACACATGCCTACAGAGGGAGCTCCAAAGGGGGATTCCTTCCTGTTATTCTGCCTTGTACCAAAACCATACTTACCTCTTATAAACTTACTCCACACCGTTCACCCCTCAATAACTTCCCAAGCCAGCTTATCTTGCAGGAAAAACATGGCCTCGCTCAAGCTCCTCAAATTGATACCACCGTGCTCCAGAGGCCTCACTAGTTTGATCTAAGAGGCCCACCTACAACACCCCTCACCATGGTCATCCCACAAGAAAGAGTTTAGAATGGACTCGAGACGGCTGATAACAGACTTGGGAACCTTCAGGACGGCAAGGATGTGCAAAGGTATTGAAGACAAAACACTATTTATGAGGGTGATCTTCCCGCCGAAAGAGAGGAAGAGACTCTTCCAGTTGTCAATACGGTTAATGATTCTATTGGATAGGTCCTCAAAGTGATGCACCCGAATTATCCCAGGGGAAACAGGATCCCCAAGATAGGTCATGGGAAAGTGATTTTCCTGAATACCGAGAATGGTCGCAATGGAAGCCTTACGCCGACTTGGAAATTTTGAAGGAAAAAAGACCCCACTCTTCTCCCGATTGATCACCTGTCCACTCCATTTGGAATATTCATCCATAATCAAGACAAAACCTCTGATGGAGGAGCTCCGCCCATTAATGAAGAACAGTAAGTCGTCCGCAAAGAGGAGGTGGGAGACGCTGGGAAACTGGGAGCCGCAATGGTAGGGCTGAACATTTCCAAGTTTCATGGCCCTGGAGAAGTATCTGCTAAGGGAATCTTGGGCCATAATGAAAAGGTTCGGGGACAGGGGGCCCCCTTCCATAATCCTCTCACAGACTTAATAAAACCGCACTGCTTCCCTGTGAAAATGATATTGAACCACGAAGATCTGTAACATCAGAAGAAAATGTCGATGGACACCACTAAGAATCCCATGCATCTCATAGTACAAATGATGTAGTTCCACTCCAGGAAATCATATTCCTTATCCATGTCCATTTTGACCATGACATTCGAGCCCACCACTTTCTTGTTGATATCTATAATCATCTCTTGAGACACCCCAACAACCCCTTGGATAGATCGGCCTCTAATGAAGGCATGCTGTTCGTTCGAGACCCACTGGTGAGTGAAACCAGCAAGTCTACTATTGATGATGGTAGCCAAGACTTTGTATGTGAAATTACAGAGGCTAATAGGTCGGTATTGGGAGATTGTTGAAGGAGAATTGAACTTGGGAATCAGAATCATTGTAGTAGCACTAGCCATACGAGGAAGAGAGCCGCCACGGAAGAAGTCCTGTATGGCCTGACAAAGATTAGCGCTAATGATATTCCACACAGAGATATAGAAAGATCCCAGAAATCCGTCCGGTCCAGGCGCACTGTCTGGGTTAAGAGAGTGCACCGCCCCCCAGACTTCCTTCTCATTGGGAACACAACAAATGAGCTCATTAACCTCACTAGAGACACTACACAGAATGGATTCAAAGCAGTCTGCTTGACCATGAGGGTAGCCATCCTGGAAGCAGGGATTTGGATCACAAAGTAGACCATTAAAGTGGGAGCACACCATACCACAAATCACCTCCAAATCACTGGAGAAAGATCCATCCTCAAGCCTAATATGTGGGACCTGCACCCGTTGCTTCTCCCTATAAATATATACATTTTCCTCTAATTACGTGTCTGTAATTTCCACCAATGTTCTCCTATTAGAAACTCTAATTTGGTGGCGACGTTCTCATTTCCCTTTCCCTCTTATTAAAACTAAATTTTATTAACCCTATTTCTGATATTGGTTTTCCACATAGGTATTTTCTATTTTCATCCTTTAATTTTCGAAGAACAATTTCAAATTGAGAGGATTCAATTTATTTAAGGGGGGTAGAATGTAACACCCCAAGCTTCTAGAGTACGTTTCCCTTTGAATAATGCAATAGCTTGCATTGTACACAAATTCGAGTTCTAACACACCACAACCAATCAAACTAGCCGTTATGAATAGTAATACCCACCTTTTGAAAGTTTATAAATTTTATTTTTCAAAATGGACCTCATTTTTGAATTCATAATACCCAAAATTAGCTTAGGGTGATTTTTTTTGTATTTTTTTGAAAACATTCTATTTTTGATGAATAGTGAAAAATACTGAGTTGTTGGTTAAAACAGACTTTTTATTTAAATAATTATTTATTTTATTTAAATTTATTTTAGGTTATAAACTATATATAATACCTATATAAGTTAAGTTTAATTCATTGGATTCATTTTATATTTATTTTAGATATATAAATTTTTATTGAACTTTTTACCGTCTTTTACCCACCTCATAGGAGCTTTTGAAAATTTGCATAAAACTTAATTTTACCACTTTTGTGAGATGAATTTCAAAAATCATAGAGACATGGTTGATATTAGTAAGAAAAATGTGGTTCAATAAGATTAAAATTATTTTTGGTGAATAATAACTTTTTACTTTTATTTACCACAGTTAAAAGTAAATAGGGTAATTAAAGGTAAAAATGATATTATTTTTACCCTAACACATGTCCAAATTCTATTGTATGTGTGTATCTCAACCAGAAAACCTTTGGAATAAAATATGACCATTTAGGTCCAGTGGGATTAGATTAGGAAATTTATCATTATTTAATTCAAAGAAGAGTTAAAAGTGTTAAAATCAAGGTTAAATAACTAAAACATTTTTAATGTAGGGCTATACATAAGATAAATTCGATTATAAATATTAATTAGAAATACAAAATTATTTCCTACATAATGGTATTATATTTATAATTTTTAGACATTAAATAATTTAATTTATTTTTGACATAATGATGATGGAGTTATTATCTTATTAATTAAGGATTGAAAATATTGATATTATAAATACCCAAATACATATAATTTGAGACTTTTAATGAATTTCAAGAATTTTATATGTTAATATGACATGTTATAATTGATTTAATTAAATTTTTTTGAAGTAATCACATTGTTATGATTTCTACAAAAATTAAATATCAAATAGTGTCAAAATTGAAATAAAAGAGTTTTTAAAACAAATATTATATTATTAATTAATACTCTATTCCTAAAAATATATGGTTTGTCCAAATGACTTATATAAGGTTATATATATTAATAATTAAACACATGGGGTTCTCGTTTCTTGTTATAGTAAGATTATTAACCATATAATATAAAAATACAAAGAGACATAGTAAATGTCAAACTATTTAACTAAGAGTTAAATATAAATTATAAGGTTAATATGGTAACCTAAACCCATCTAAAATCTTTTTGTTGAAAGGATTTATACCCATACCCACCCTATCCTCGAAATAAGTCACTTTGGAGCCATTATAAACCGAATATTAATTTATTATAAAATTATATTTTATGTTTTTTCTAAGGTGCCCCTTACCCCTCTTATAAAAGGGCGCTCCAACTTATCTCAAATTCACACCTTCTAAGACATTTGGCTCGGACAAACCCTACCCACATATCCTCTCAACTTCCCTCAATTCATCCCAGATGCCTTCTTTTAGTCAGAAATCCATCCTATGGATCCCTTTTGATCAAATCAAAAGGAAGAACCCTAAGAAGAGGTAAATATTTCATCACCTCTTTCATGTTCTTTTCTTATTCTACTTCTTCATTCCTTGTTATTTACATTCTAAAATAATAACTACAGTATCTTCTATATACTATGATGTTATTATAAAAATTATACAACCATATTAGTTATTTTATCCATCATATGAATGAAAAAGTCACCACACGTGCGTATGTACGGCTTACCGTCTCCACGTCTTGGTGTACTTTGTTATTCAAACATTTAGTCATTTTGATGGGTATTATAATGAGATAAATGATGTAAATAATAAATATAACATTATAATTATTAGTTATATATGATATACCATCTAATTATATACAATTTTAATATCAAAAAAATTACATTGTCGCTCGTGCGTACGTACGGATTACCGTCTCCACGAATGTGATGAGATTCATTCCCCATCGTATCCATTCAAGACTAATTTTCATTTGATGATTAAGAATAATTTTTAAGGACTTGATATAATTCTGGATATGAATAAGATACAACCTATTCATAATAAACACGACTTATGTAACAAAACATATAAAACAAAACGAGTAAGTTAACACTTGAAATGAAGATAATACTAAAATATTATTAACAAAGAAATATTAGAAGATCATATATGATATCATATTTATGTATATAATTCTCATATAATTTAATAAAAATGTTTTAACTATTATAAAGGAGGTTAAAATACCATATACTAAGGAAAAGTACAACGTAAGGGTTAATTTCACAATCTCTTTATTATCCAATGTTGTGTTTACATAAGTATCTACTGGGACCTCTTTATCATCCACACCCATGATTCTTAAAAATGTCTTTCAAAACATTTTTACTATTTAATAGGCAATGGGTTAAAGTCATTTATACCCTTATTAGACCTTATATGTTTTTTAAAGGATTCTTTCCGTCGTTTTCCAAACTAGGTACTTTTTGACCTTTTCGAAAAATTTAGGGTAAGAATTTTTTTTAACTTATATGGTGGGTGAGGATATTTTCTACCATTATATCATCATCAATTCTTCCCTTACAAGCTTAAAATAATATCTTCAAAATAAAAGTTTTCTTTATAATTATGTGACTCTTAAATTATTTCAAAATAGAAAGTGATATTTCTCTAAAAAAGGTTTTGATTTCATCTATGTAAACATCCTTTGATAGATTTTAAGCTTATTTGAAGTTGATTTATTATTGTTTCCCTCAGAATTCGGGGATGACCTCCTTGATTGAAGGTTCAAACATTCCAATGAGTTTCTAACGGGTTTGTTCGTAGAACCGGAAACATCCAATGATTCCACATCCATTTGAACCTACTTTCCAAAGGTAGGTGCTCATTATTTTGTGAACTGATGAGGCTTAGGAATTTTCATTGGTCAAGAGGATGGGAGGTCAGACTCATCACACCTTTTTGAGGGGAATTATTTTCTACTCCGGGACTCTCTTTATAGATTTAAGTTATGTTCATGAATCCTTATTACATTACCAAGTATAAAATGAGATTTCCTTTAGATATGAAAATCAATGATCGATATGTAAGAAATTTAGAGAATATTTTATATATATTCAAGGTTCTTCATTGATAGAGAATCATATGTACTTGTTAGAGATTTTTAGTCAATGGTATCCTTTGATACATAAAAGTCTCTTGGTCATTATGATGACCATGCTGATTTTAAAGCTACTTAGTGGGGAACTTGAAGTTTATTGTCTTTCAGAAGGACATAGATTATTTCAGAGTTGGGATCGAACCCCCAGATGGGCTACCTATGCATCCTTTGTTTAGAAAAGGAATCAGAACCCACGTAGTTCGATTAAGGAAGTATGATATTTATGATTGATGGCTCAAAGAAGGATGTCATAATTACTTTTACACTCTAATCTCACGTGAGTCATGCTCGGTGTGAGAAACAAGAGGTATTGGTAAGAATCAGAAAATTGTTCCATGAAAGATGCAATCATAAGAAATAAGGTGGGACTTATGTATGTATGACTGGCCAGATAAATGAAGATTTGGATTAACATCAGGGAATAAATCCAGGAACAGGGTCCATAAAGGTATATGTGCTTCACAGAGATTTGAATACTCTAACTTGGGGCTTACTCCTGAAAAGGAGGCCCAAATTAGGAGAGGACTTATGATTGGGTTTTTACTCATGAGAAGGAATCCCAGATCAAAGGTAAATTAGTACTGGTTAAGAGGAATTAATACTGGGGCTTACTCCTGAAAAGGAGGCCCAGGTTAAGATACTTGAAAAATTAGGGGACTGGGGCTTACTCATGAAAAGGAGGCCCAAGAGGAAATTATGACTGGGGCTTATTCCAGAAAAGGAGGCCCAGGTTAAGAGAATTATGGTTGGGGATTACTCTTAAGGAGGATGCCCAAATTAGGGGACTGGGGGTTACTCCTGAAAAGGAGGCCCAGATTAATGAGTTCTCTCATCGTAAAGGATGAGGTTGAATGAATGAAATCTCAATCTTTAGTGACATAAAGATGTGTAAATCACTAGGTTTTGAGAGATATTCCATATAATTCCTTTCAGATAAGGAATTAAAATCAAGAAATCATTCCATAAATGGCTTTGAAGAGTGTCTTGAAGACTGAATCTTGAATAGGAGAGGTGGAATGGCTTAAGAGGGGTGAAATGGGCAAGAAGGGCACCCAAAAAGGCAGGGGCGCGCAAGTCCTGGCAGGCGCGCAGGTACTACGTCGGCGCGCAAGTCCTGGTCACGTAGGTATACCTGCGCGACACATGGGTACTTGTGCGATGGTTAACCAGTAGGGTAATACTTGAGCGAATCTTGTTTAAAGCCTTTAGAATCATCTTGAGGTTCTTCCAGAAGAGGGGCGCGCAAGTTCTATTGAAGGAGTAAGGCAGCGCACAAGTGTGGCCATTTCCCTCAAGGGATGGCCACTCATGCACGCAAGTGTTGATGAGTTTCAACACTTAGGTCTTCCTCCTCCTCTTTAGATCTTCTGTTCTAGGTAAGAAATTACCTTATAAGTGTTTCAAAAGCTTTGAGAAGAGACTAGGGCGCCATGATCTTAAATATGAGTTTCTGGAAAAAAAATCCTCCCGAATGGGGGGCCCACAGGGTCTATTTATACGTAGGAGAATACCCCGGGTGGTTATCACTTAGGTCGCGCAAGTCACTTGCACGACCATTAGATGTCGCGCAAGTGGACTTGCGTGACTATGAGGGAACTTGCACGACTTATGGGAAAAGTTCTCCTTGTTCATCCCTTTGTCGATTTTTGATGTTTTCTTCAAAGGATGAATCAATTTGTTCTAAGTCATTTCCCTTTACATTCCTTTGGACTCTGTGACGAAAAGGAGCGTCAACAAAAAAGTCCCCCCTCAGAGTTGGATCTGACGGAAAATGAGGATGTGACTCTGAGGAAAAGAAGAAATCCAAAGGAAAGGTGGCGCGCAAGTGTTGAGGGCACAGAGGGCGGCCCACAAGTGTGAGTCATGCAGGGCCTGGCATGCAGGGGTATAGCCTTGAGTCGCACATGGTACATCGCATAGGGTTCTGCCCATGTCTATAAATAGAGGGCCTCACTTCCGTACAATGCATCTGGATTTCAAACCTTCGAGCTCTCGCCGCGCAAGTCACCTTCACCGCGCAAGTTGCTCTGTTTTCTGATGTTTCTTTGTTGTTGCGTTGCTGTATAGGTATTTGGACTTTCCCGGTGATACTTGCATGCCAAATACTTGCGCGACACATTAACACTTGTGCGACACTTCCATACTTGCGTGCCAAGTTTAGACTTGCGTGCCTTTATGCCTTTGCCATTTTTTCTGAAATTCCTTCGCAAATTTTATAAAAAATCAACTTACTTAAAAGTTAATTTACTCAACTTTTGTGCAGAATCAATGGCTCTTAGAACCAGAATAGATGATTAACTAGATAGCAAGAGGATTGATGACATGATGAACATTGTTTTCCATGATTACTGTGATATCTGCGACAAAACTCTCCCATATTTGGATAAGTACTTGAAGAAATATCATCTTAATTTCCCATAGAGCATCTACCTGCCTCTATATGGTCATGGTCATCTTCAAGGAGTCAGTGTTCTAGATGAAAAGAGTTATATGCCTGATATGCAACTGCACTACTACTCCTCTATTTCGGTTATGCTGTGCATTAAGAGAAACAACATTGGCATGAACTTTCAAATTTTTCCTTCATGCCATTTCCTTGCAGATATAAAAATGGAAAACCCATGGGCTAAAATGTTTTCCTCTTCCGGTTGGTGGAGATAATACAAACATGGCATTAGAGAAATATCTGAAAAGAGTACTCTCTCCAGATGGCTCTTTACTTCCAATGCTTCATTTTCAAATCCATGTATCCATCTTCCAATTCTCTTGTACAAAAACAGAGTCACTGTTTGATCAGAAGAAAATTTTCTCAAACTGCACTCAAGAAGATTCTTTTACAATTTTTCTAAGAAGAGCCGGTATCACTACATCTCTTATGGTATCCAGTTGAATGAATGAATTCCAGGTGGCTGCTGATGAAGCTCGGGATGCCGTAAATCAAATGAAGAGTTATGTTAAAAGTCTTTTGTAATTCCTGAAAAAAAAGAGAATAGACTCCAGTCTGTGGATGTCCTTCTAACTCTTGTGCATCAATGAAAAACACTTTCACCTTCAATCATTTTTACCTTCATTCTCTTGCTACTTGCTTTAAATTTTACCTAATCCAATGGGCCTAGAAAACATAGTTTGATTTTACTAGGATTAATGTAAATAACCCTAAAAACTTGAACCTTTTAATTGATCAATGTTACCTAAATCATACAAAATGTATGTTTAGTGAGATGGAACTTGACTTTTATTCAGAGTTCCCTTGTATTTTGTGGGAAGTTTAAAGTCATGCACGTCGGACATAAAAAGTCTAATGTTTAAGGTCAAAATATCTTTGACCGAATGAATTAGAATTGACTCAATTCCTTGAAAATTCATCTAAAAACATATTACCATACTCAAGTATGAGGTAAAATATGTAAGCTATGACTTAAGAATATTTGAATCTGAGGAAAGACATGAAAAAGAGATAAAAGGAATTATAAGAAGTAGTTCCCAAGAATGAAGTTACCATTATTTAACAAACCCGTTAGGGGATTGAATTATGCAGGGCCACCTAAGGGCATTGGATTCATAGTTAAATAAAAATATCTTTTGTCTAATAAGTCTTCTATGTAGACTGTTTATGCAAGGCCGCCTATGGGCACGTGCTACATAGTCAGGAAAAAGAACTCTCGGAAATTTACTTTCCTAGTGCTAAAAGCCAGTGAAAGTTTACGGAGATTCAAATTTTCCAAAGTATAGAGTTTTCTGTATGGAAAGAGGTACTTGAATATGGAAAAGGTATTTCCAAACAATATTATCGAAGAACTGGATGGATATCACTCCTACGAAGGTCTGAACCAAACATAGGGAAGGAGAATATAAACCATAGACTTGAATACTTTCAGATCATGAAAAAGGATATGGGACAAATATGTTAAGGATGACTATTTTTTTAGATCCCTACATATTTTCATTTAAGACCAATAAGGAAAAAAGAGGCTTTCTTCCCAATAATGAAGTTACCATTATTTAACAAACCCATTAGGGGGTTGAATTATGCAGGGCCACCTAAGGGCATTGGCTGCAAAGTAAAATAATAATATCTTTTGGCTGACAAGTCAGTTATGTATAATGTTTATACAAGGCCACCTAAGGGTACGTACTGCATAGTCAGGCAAAAGAACTCTCAGAAGTTTGACATTTTTGTGACTAGAATTCAAGAAAAGAGTTATGAAGATCTGAAAATATTTAAGGTTATGATTATGAGACATAAATATGGGTATTGTCCAATGTATAAAAATATACACAGATCAATGCTAACCATAATCATGTTGGGGCTGGGTCCTGAATTGAAATGTTGGACTTCACTACCTATCCCATAAGGATGGGAATCAAGCCATACGCAGTTCTTAAATTACAGTTTAACGTCGTGTGTGAAAAAAGGATTATAGATCTTAGTTTAGGGTCATAGATCTTGGACCATTATAAGAAATACACAGTGTGTGTTTTCATGGGGACTTTTTAGCCAAGGGACTAGAAGTGGAATTTGGGGTCAGGCCCAGAAGACATGGGGCTGAATTCGAGGGACACTCGAATGTTCCTACATATCCAATAAGGATGGGAATCAAGCCCACGTAGTTCTAGAAATACCCTCTGTAAAAATTGGTTCGTACATGTGAAGGGTGAAATGGGACTTTAGTAAAATGATGGTTTAACCCAAGATAAAAGGTTTGGGCATTGCCATGTGTGCACGTAGTCTTTGAAATGAAACATGATTGAAAAATCAATGTAAATAATAGTTCCCTCTCAGGTGAGGGTATCAAAGAATATTGTAGTTTATTGTCATACTTGACATAAGTGTTGTATAGTTTAACGTCGTATAGTAAGGACAAAAGTGAACCAATGTAAAGATATTGATTCTAGGGGCGGTTTCACGAATTAACATCATATGAGATGGAGGTGAACCGATGTGAAGAGATTGGTTTTGGGCTTGAACCTTGGGAGGTTGCCTACGTACCCAGCCTAGAAGGCAAGGATCAAAGTCCACGTAGTTCAATTAAAGAATGAATTAATGATCAATTTGTTCTTGGGGACAACGACCTAAATAAAAAAAATGATGTTGGGACTTACACACGGTTAGTAGCCCAGAGAGAGTGTTATGGTTGAGGTTTGCTCTAAGCTCACATGAGTCATACTCGGTGTGAGAAACAAGAGGTAAAAACAACCTTAACGATGCATAGTTTAATGTCATGTAGGACACATAAAAGGACTATGCAGTTTATAGTCTTACAGTTAGGACTATTGGTGCTACATAGTTTAATGTCATGTAGTAGGGACAAAGTACAGTTTAATGTCATGTAGGACATATCAAGGACTTTCTGTACAGTTTAGCATCGTGTAGTTAGGATGATGGGGACAATATAGTTTAATGTCATGTTGGACGAAAGGGGGACTGTGCATTTTAATGTCATGCAGTGAGGACAAAAGAGTACACCATTTAACGTCATGTTAGACTTATTGGGGACTTTTTTTCCCCACAGTTTAACGTCATGTTGGACGAATTAGGGACGATACAGTTTAGCGTCATGTTGGACGAATGTGAAAATAGTTTAAGGTCATATGCATGGACCATGGATGGTGTAGTTTAATGTCATGTTGGACGGTGGTGTAGTTTAAGGTCATACAGGACCTTTGATGATTATGTAGTTTAACGTCTTTCCAGATGTAAGGGACTTTTATACAGTTTAGCGTCATGAAGTTAGGACGTCACACTTTAACGTCTTTCTAGACGTAAGGGACTTACAAATAGTTTAGGGTCATATGCATGGACCGTTGATGATGTAGTTTAAGGTCATACAGGACCTTGTTGCAGTTTAAGGTCATACTGGACCATTTAGGGAACTTTTTCACAGTTTAACGTCGTGTGGGACGAAAGTACAAATAGTTTAAGGTCATATGTATAGACCATGGATATGCAGTTTAACGTCTTGCTGGACGGTGGTGCAGTTTAAGGTCATGCTGAACTATTGTTGATGCTGTAGTTTAACGTCTTGCTGGATGGTGGTGCAGTTTAAGGTCATACTGAACCATTTCTGATGCCGCAGTTTAACTTCTTGATAGACTGTAGTGTAGTTTAAGGTCATACCAGACCATTGATGAGGCTGCAGTTTAACATCTTACTGGACGGTGGTGTAGTTTAAGGTCATACCAGACCATTTCTGATGCTGCAGTTTAACGTCTTGCTGGACGGTGGTGCAGTTTGAGGTCGTACCGGACCATTGCTGATTATGTTCTGTTTATACAAAATAATTCTTCAAAAATCTGTCATTGGTTGGAGTAGTGATGAGTTCTCCATCCATCGAGATTAATAAGATCCATTGGAGTAGACCCTATGTATTGAATAAGGTCCTTCCCATATTGGCTCAAGCTTGGGAGGTTTCTTTCCTGGTATCATTGGAGTTATGAGAACTAATACCAATTCTCCCTGAGTGAATGAACGAAGGCGATCTTTTTTGTTAAAAGCTCGTGCTATTCGATTCTGATCGACTTCTAAGTGGTGAAAAGTGCACAATCGTTTCTCATATAACTATTCCAATTCATTCGATCACTTTTTAGATTGTTCATCTGTAGATGACTGATCAAAAATGGCTACTCTGAGCAAAGGAAATTGAACTTCAATGGGCAAGATGACTTCCGTTCCATATACCAGTGAATATGGAGTAGACTAAGTTGCAGTGCGGGTGGTAGTCCGATAAGCCCATAAAGCATGAAAGAGTTTATCGGGCCATGACCTCTTATCTTTATCCACCATCTTTTGAAGTATATTTGACAGAGTCTTGTTGAAAGATTCTATCTGGCCATTGGCCGCTGCATGATACCGAGATGAATGGTTGGAATTGATGTTGTATTTTTTGATACAACTTCTTCACCTTGGATGAATAGAAGTTGGTGCCATTTTCTGTCAATATGGTATGAGGGACACCAAATCTGGTAATGATGTTAGACTTGATGAAGCTAACAATGCATTTAGAACTGAATTTCTTGAGAGGTATTGCCTCTGCCCATTTGGAAAAGAAGTCAGTAGCAGTAACAATGTACTTAAACTGCTTGGCTGTAGCTGAAGGGTAGGGTCCCACCACATCCATTCCCCAGGTGGAAAATGGCCATGAGTATTTAGCTGTATGAAGCAACTCTAGAGTTTGATGAATGAAGTTGGCATGTACTTGGGATGATTGGCACTTCTTTGTGAAATTGACATAATCTTGTATCATTGAAGGCCAAAAGTATCCAAGCCTTCGAATCTGATCAGACATTCTATGTCCAGACTGGTGGGCACTATAGACTCCTGCATTCACTTCTTTCATGACAACCATTGTCTCTTCACCATCAATGCATATGAAGAGAACTCCATCAAAACCACGTTTGTAGAGAATTTTATCTAGGTGATCTGGGCTATCATAAAGATTAAAATTGACCACAAGTCGCCAGATTTGTTCTTTCTTAGCTCTATCAGGTGGAAGTGTTCCATTGTGAAGGTATTCCCTGATAGGTCACATCCATACTGTAGTATGACCATACGGTTCAGTAATGGGACTAATTTCATTAATTTCCTCTGTTCTGATTCAAACATAAGGTGAAATTGCATGACGGTGGGCAATACTGATAGTTGTCTCGTCCCTATTTGGATCTTCCAAAGTTGTAGCTATATTAGCCAGTGCATCAGCTTGAGCATTTTGTGATCTTGGGATATAAGAAAATGTCTGTTCCAAAGGGAATTCCACCATTAACTCTCTGACATAATCATACAAAGGTATTAGTTCTTCTTTTCTGATGGCATAATCCCCATTGACTTGTTTGATTACCAGGTCTGAATCACCTTTCACCTTTAAGTGATTCACTTGTGCTTGAAGTTCTAATTCCAAGCCTATGATGATAGCTTGGTATTCTGCTTCATTATTGGTACCACCTTCCCTCAATAAGAAGGAATAAGGTAACACTGCCTTTTCTTGAGAAACGAGCACAATTCCTAAGCCAACTTTGTTGAATTTAGAATTTTTAATTTCCTCCTTGTTGGACTTCTGGAAGCACCATCAAAATACATTTCCCATGCCTGAGGACTTTCTTGAATAGAGAAGACTTCCTCATCAGGGAGTTCAATATCTAAAGATGTGTCTTCCACTAAAGGGTGTTCAGCCAGGAAATAAGCCAGAGCTTGGCCCTTTATCGCCTTTTGAGACACATACTGAATGTCGAATTGATGCAAAATAAACGCCCACCTTGCCAGATGTCCTGTAAGAATTGGACGACTAAGGATGAACTTGAGCGGGTTATTGTGAGATACCAATTGGACCTCGTGATGTTGCAGGTAGTGTCTCAACTTATGAACTGCAATGATTAATTCCAGGCAGCACTTCTCAATACTTGAATACCGGGTTTTTGCTTTAAGCATAGTTCGACTAAGATAATAGAGGTTGTTTTCATTCCCAACATCATTCTTTTGAGCAAGAAAGGCACCCAATGATCACTCTAGAGCTGTCACGTAGAGGATAATTGGTCTTACTTCAATAGGTGGCATGAGTACTAGTGGATTCAATAGGTATTTCTTGAGAATATTGAATGATTATTAACATTCTTCAGTCCACTGGTAAGTGACTCCCTTCTTCATCAATTTGGTGAAGGGTAAACTTTTGCCTGCTAAATTGGCGATGAAACGCAGAATATAGGCTAAGTGTCCATGAAGTCCTCTTAATTCTTTCAAATTTTGAGGAGGTGACATACCAAGGATTTACTTGGTCTTCTCAGGATCAACTTCAATACCATGATGGCATACAACAAAGCCGAGAAATTTTCCCTAGGTTACCCCAAAAGCACATTTAAAGGGGTTTATCTTCAAATTATGTTGTCGAAGCTTGCGGAATATGACTTCCAAATCAGCCAAGTGATTAGAACTTTGTTTGGATTTAACCACCAAATCGTCTACATATCATTCAACAAACTTCCCTAAAAAGGGTTTGAAGATACGATGCATGTGACGCTGATATGTTGCACCTGCATTATTTAAGCCAAAGGGCATTACCCGGTAGAAAAACACACCCTGAGGGGATCTGAAGGCTGTGGATTCCTCATCTTCTGGGGATATTCAGATCTGATTATATCCGGAATATCCATCCATGAAGGAAAGTGCTTCATAGCCAGCAGTTGCATCAATTAAAAGTTCTGTAATCGGAACTGGGAAATCATCCTTAGGACAATGCCAATTAAGATCTCTAAAATTGATGCAAACTCTAATTTGTCCATTCTTCTTATTTACAGGGAAAATATTAGCCAACCACTTGGGATACTGAACTTCTATGATGAATTTATCTTTGATAAGATTATCCAATTCAGCTTCAATTTTGGAAGCATAAGTTGGGTGTGTTCTTCTTGCAGCTTGCTTAAATCCTCTATGTTCTTCTGATAAACCCAAATGATGAGTAGAAACATTAGGATCAATCCTGGGCATTTCTGTATAGTTCCAAGAAAATATATCTCCATTTTTATTTAGAAAAGAAATAAACATCTTTTTCTCTTCAAGAGTCATGGCCGTACTGATTAAAGTGGGGCGTGGATCTTCTTTCGTACCCAGATTTATTTCTCTAAGTTCATCCACAGTGGTAGAGATACCATCTTCAAATGACGAAGGAGCATCTCTGAGATCTTCCTCTTCTTCTTCATCATGTATTATTTCTTCCATTTATACTTGAATAGTAGATGATAAATCATAATTTTCATGATCAGAAGAGATGTCAAAATTTGCATATTTTGAAGAAGAAGCTTCCATTTCCGACCCGATTGATGATGAAGGGTCTTATTTGGGAAATAAAGAGGAAATGATGGATTGAGAATCGACATCATTGTTCACCTCAGATGTTTCTATAACTTCTTCAGGCCTAATTGGCGAAGTATAGACTTGTTGTATTTCAACAGATGAAATGAAGACGTCGCCATTTGTGCTTTAATTACTGCTTGGTGGTTTACCAATTTCTCCCATGTTTTCTGGCTCGATTGCCGTAATTGACATTATGGATCTTTCCATAAGAGTATTTTGATTTGGGTCTATCTTGTCAATTTCACTGATAGGCAACACATAATCTGTACTCACATGTGTAAATGGATTTACTGGAATCTTCTCCAAACCATATGGAGCATTAACTTTTGTAATCTCCTTTGTTGTGGATTTATCCCTTCCCTTCATGTGATAGAATTCTGCCTCAATGTATTGAGACTCACATGTCTTGAACGGGGCCTTATCACCATACAATGTCCCAACTAGACCATCGAAACAATATTTGAGACATTGATGGTAGGATGAAGGGATAGCCGCATGTTGATGTAGCCAGGGTCTTTCAAGCAAGATGTTGAAGGCTGAGTCTTGATAAACAACCATGAAATATGAATTGGATAAAAGATCTCCAAACTGAGTTCTGAGTGTAACTTCTCTCAGTGGTTCTTGTTCATTTTTATCATATACTTGTAACATCATGGTAGAAGGAGATAAATCAAATTCTGTGAGGCCCAATCGACGAAGTGTATGAATGGGAATGAGGTTGACTCCTGAACCATTGTCAATGAAAGCTCTTCGGACGTCTATGCCATTTCTCTTGACAGATAAGTACAAAGGTCTAATATGTCCATGCACAACATCATCTTCATCTCCATCAGTAAAAGATATTATTGCATGGCATTCTGCATGATTATTTTCTATGTGATAGACTTCAGCTGTAGCAATTTCAGTTTCAAACTCCTGAGGACTTGACAAAGCCTCAATGAGTGCTTCCCGAAGATCTTTTGACAGATTCAAAGCATCAAAAATTGATAATTTGGCTGGTACTTGGGACAAGTGTTTCAATACATCATACTTTTGATCTAGAGGTCTGCGTTTCCCAAGAGGAATATGTGGTTTAGCAGGTACCTTGTAAGCATATGCTTTGGATGTTGATGCATCTTGTATCGGGATATGAGTTGGCAATATTCCTGGTTTTTGAAGATTAGACCGATTATATCCATTTACTTACTGAGAGGAAGAAGATGGAACATTCAACCAGTCTTCCAAAATAACTGTGCCAGGACTGAATTTGCTATTGGTAGAAGAACTTGCGTGTTCTTGCTGAGCTTGCTGAAGGGCTCTACCACGAGTTTCTGCTGCGTACACAGTTCTAGAAGGTGTAGAATTGGAGTAGTGGATTCTGAAAGATCCACATCTTCCCCTGTATCCTGAGCCTCTAGAACTTCCTCTGATTCCCTTGTTTGATACAGGGAATTCCAGCTCATCGAAATTGAAACTGCTACTGGCATATGGATCTATTAATTGAATCATATTAACAGAACCGAAGATTAACTCTTCGTTTGATGAAGACTCTGCCTGATTAGCCTTTTTAGGCTTTGCCATTTGGTGGGGCGGTGCCCGTGGATTTGAAGTATATGGCATGAATTCTGCTAGAGTCAAAGACAATTTAGGCTTTGACACATACTCATCTTCTTCTGATTCTTTTTCTTTCTTTGAATCATGCAGTTTCTTTGAGGACTTTCCCTATGACGAAGAAGGTTATTCCACAACATTAATGGCAGAAGACATAATCAATTTATTTAATTGTTTTTTCAAAATAGCACGAGTTCGGTTGATTGTCTTTCTGACCATCCAATCATCATACTTTTGTGCATTTTTTCTTTTTACTTCTTTCCATTCACCTTCCTCCTTTGGAACTGTAGCAGTAACTCATGCTACCTGAGCTGAAGAACCTTTCAGTTTGGCTTGTCCCGAGTCAACCATCTTTTTTAGGAGGTCTTTGAAGACACAACACTCTTGGATGGGATGCCCTAACATTTGATGAAAGGGGAAATAATTGGGACGGTCTTCATCTCCTTTCTTGTTTGGCCTCTTGGGCATTGGCAATTGAACCAAATTATTTTCCAGAGCCGAAATGAAGTAACCTTGAACTAGTTCATTTCGGAAAGAGTATGTTTTTCTCTTCAAATCTTCAAATTGTTTTTGTCTTTGATGTCTTTGATCATCTGGACTAAACATCCTTTGTTGTTGGCACTCAGGAGGTGGAGCCCTTCGAGAAGATGAAGGTTTTGAAGTAGAAACAGGCACAGGTGCTTGTTTAAGCATAACTTTAGCAGTTTCTACTTTACCCATTCTTCTTCCTAGAGCTGATGGAATTACACGAGAT
Source organism: Viscum album (assembly GCA_963277665.1). NCBI lineage: Eukaryota > Viridiplantae > Streptophyta > Magnoliopsida > Santalales > Viscaceae > Viscum > Viscum album. The sequence continues at coordinate 2,003,005,007 of OY728140.1, read as the reverse complement.
TTAGCCTTGACCTATATAAGGGAGTCTTCAATCTACTGAGCGATTGAAGTAAGGTCTCGAAACCCTCCTGTGTATTTCACAGGGATCAACGGCGTGTGTAACTCATCACGCAAATTTTCCACACAGATTGGAAACAATTCTTCTTGAGGGAGTGCTAATCTTAGGGAATATGTTAATCCCTTCCAGCGAGCAATGAAATCTGAGACCCTTTCATTCTCTCTTTGCTTACAGTTTGTAAGATCAAAAACTATTGTCTTTGGCAAAGTTGAGCTGAAATGAAAAAGGAATTGTTGACGGAGATCTTTCCATCCAGTAATTGACTGGGATTGCAAGCCTGTATACCAGACAAAGGCTGGTCCTTGCAAAGTCCGTACGAAGCATATGAGTTTTACTGCTTCTTGCTGCTCAGGAGTTCCCATCATAGGATCACAACAAGACACGTAATGCGTCAAATGCTATTCAGGGTCACCTGATCCATTGAAAATAGGGAATAAAGGGTTTCCAAAACTGGATGGAGGAGAGATTGAATCTACCCATTAAGGGTAAAATTTCTTTTCTGGTTAAACCTGCACACATTTCCCTTCCATAGTTTCTAACTGAGCTGTTAATGACTCAATAGTAGTTATTAACTTTTGATAAACATCCAGTTGAACTTGGACTTGGGTAGGTGCAATGACTGGAGCTTGGACAGATGTGGTGGTTGGTGCTGCAATGGATGGTAGAACTGCCAACTGTTGTTGCACTTGACCCATAGGATTAGACCTATGAGGGTGCACTGATAGAGGAGGATATTATTGATCCATCTCAGTAGCTGCAACAAATTCCTTTGGATGACTGACTCCAGCACGCTTAAGAAGACTACTACTCTGAAGTAGTTCTGCATTAAAACTTCTTAATTCCTTCATTTCTTCCTCCTGTTGTGCAAACCTTTGCTCTAGTGGGAGCGATTGGCCTTCTCCAGAGGAAGGATATGTAACCTGATTCTTTCTCCTCCCTTTACTGGATCCTTTTTGAAGATGGGGAAGTGGGTTACTCGAAGGATTACCTAGGTTCTGAGTAACCCTTTGATTTCGTGTACGCACACCTTTTTCATTTGTGTCGGTGTGTACATCTTCTTCAGCAGGAACCTCTTCATCTGAGTCCCCTGAGTGAGCATTATCTGGTGGATCAGCAACAATGGCATTGATGACATTGATTGATGCATAACGCATCACATCCCTTCTATCAGCATTTCTGTGATATTGTCTTCTTCCATGTCTTTGATGAGATATTTCCTTTTGTTGATTCGATCCCTCAGGAACTTCTTGATGAACCGTAATTTGGAGGGAATCTCCTAATAATTTGGATCTTCGTTCCTCTTAAGGCTTCTTCCCTAATCGAGAAAAGTCCGAATTTCTCTGAGGAAGGGTTTGATGATTTGAAAAAGTCCCCAGTCTGGTGGACTGGGACTGTTCCTGCTGCTCCCGCTCAACTCCTCGAATCCTATTTGTTTATTCCGAGGGTTGGTTTAAAAGAGTCCCCAGTCTGGCGAGATGGGGTGGATCTTGACATGCTATGTCTGAGACTTTCTTAAAATCTCTCCTGATCTTGTGAACCTTAGTCCGGAAATTAGCTGGATGCATTAACCTGTATCCAATTTTATCACCTGGTTCAAAAGTCCGTTGGATGATTTCTGAAAGTTCTGTCACTTGATGATGTGCTTGCTCCATACGAGAGGCCTGTTCAATATTCTCGTTTGCTTGATGCAGGAGTAATTCAACAACTTGTTCTCTGTATTCTTGATTTTGAGGGGATCTAGTTGAGGCCTGTTCTTGGGAAAGCTTTTGATTACAAACAAATCCCATTGACTGTGGCCGTCCATGGGAAATAACATTGCATGATACCATTTTCGGCGGGCTTTGCTGACTGGAGAGCACCATAAAATGTAGTGCTCCATGAACACCCCATCCTATGGCACGAATACCATATGGGTAATTGGAAATTTACTTATGAAATCTTCTTAGTGTGCCAATGCGTGAACGTTGAAGGGATCTCTGCTTCTTTTCAGACTTCGGACATCGAGAGACTGATAGAGATGCCAAATCAATCTGACGTTGTAACCCTTCTATTATCTTAAGATGATTTTCATATTCATCATAAGATAATAATTTATTTTTCAACTGAAAATGATTTTTATATATGTTGAGATGAATATCATGAATTTCATCTTCCGTCAACATTTCTGGAATGTTATACTGAGAGTCAGCCAGAGGCCAAAACATGACTGACACTTCACCTTTCTCCAGTTGTTTTCTCATGTTCAGCATTTCCTCTTTATCATTTGATGAAGATTATTCTACCTAATTTGACCAGAGTTGGTGTTTCCTTATTGCTTCATCGGATTCAACAAGATTGGAAGAGAAATCATTTATCAAACTAGAAGATTCATGACTTAGGGGTTGTTCCGAGAATGAACTACACCTTGGGCTATATTCTGATTGAGAAATTATTTAACTTGCTAGCGATGAAGCATCAGACATGACTGGTTTCACATTTTCAAGTGCCTCAAGATAAGAGGGATTTCTTGGCACTACATTGTCCACTAGAGCATTTTCTGGGAAATGTGCATCACTACTGCGGAGAGGACTTTCACAGCAAAATTCATCATCATGGGGAGGACCACCATAATGGGTTAAAACAAAAGATGAGATCTCTTGATCCTGGGTCTTCTGACCACACAAAGGGTTCCTGTGGCTCTCATCTGAAGATGAGACTTCGAGATCAACCGAATTGTCATGAAGAAGGCCTTCATGAAGAAGTGTCTGTTGAAGACCTTTGGAATTAATGTTCCAACTATTGGGAAATGAGGGAGTAAAATCTTGAATTCCAATAGATAACTGTCTGAGGGCTTTAAGAACTCCAGCATCAAGCAAGGCGTTGTTACAGATTGGATCTTGATCTCCTGACTATGATGGGCGGGTATTTTTCTTAGACGCCTTATTACTCTCCCTAGAAACCACTTGTTGATGAAAGTGGCTACTCTGAGAAGGTTTATGTGCCTGATCAGGAAAGATGACCAGGTTAGGCTGACGATCTCCACTCAAATCAGGTGTATGTGCCTGACTTGGTTGTCCGTATGATATGGGGGAGTATGAACCACAACCCTCTTATACTGAAATATATATGTGTGTCTGTTCCGGAGTGAATTGTTGATGTGTCACTCCATTGGTAGGGATAGATTTATGTGTCTTTCCTTGAGAGGCCGCTGAAGCTGTTATAATATCCTGGCAGACATCCAGAATATGAGCAGAGATTTTCTTCTGCTCTTTCACCATTGATAGAATATACTTGGTGACTTCAGCTGCAGGAATGGGGATATACGTCCATTCTAGGCTTGGAGTAGGTGTATGTGCCTGCTCCTGTCCTCCTTTACCTGTCAGTGAATCCTGACAGTACTCTAGTGTGGGGGCAGAGAGTTGAGTCTGCCTCCTGTTTGTCGCTGAAGCTTTCCGACTGACTTCTCTGAATGCTACCAATCAAGACTATTGGTAGGCTTGATTAATACTAGCAGGTGTATGTGCCTGCTGATTTCACTTCGCCGAACGGGGTTGACGAGATCAATAATTTGTAGTCAGACGAGCCTACTGATTAGCTGATGATGTATAAAAACGTGTATGTTCCTGCCTATAGTACTCCGCCGGAATTGCCTGGCGGGATTGGCGTGATGCTTCCAGACGAGTCTGTTGGACTGCAGAATTAAAACAGGTAGGTGTGTGTGCCCGCTCGTTGCTTGCCACCAAGTTAGGTTGGTGGACTTCTCTAGAGATGGAAGAGATGAGAACCTGCTCACTGTTGACCGGATTCCTCCACCGGCGGTTCGTCTTGCCTTCTCAGGTTCAAGGAACATGAGCCGAATGCCTGGAGTCGGTACCCTCATCATGTTGAGGGTCACTGCCGCATGAGTCTGGCAGCGATTGTTGATAGGAGCCCTCAGAAAGGACTCCTTCTTCTTTGAATTAAGGCCCTGAGGGACCTGCTCATTCACCTCCACAGAATATGGGAGTGAATGGTGATTGCGTTACGGGGATAACGACCCGAAACTGTTGGAGATGGTAGTCAGCACCGCCTACTACTTGATCACTGGTCGTCGTTTTCCAGACGACTGGTGTGAGTTGTTCACTTTGAGGGCTTTTCGGATAGCCTCCAGAGTTGGGATGGTACCGTGTTGATGGTACTTCTTAACCAGCGCATTTGATACCCAGCGTTGAAGACGCTGAGTAGGTGATATCTTCCTCAGAGTGGACGACGATCCAGCAGGAGTAGTAGCAGTGGAATTTGCAGCAGCATTATTCATAGGTGTGAACTTGAGAGAATCCATTCTAGAAATGCAGAAGATCTTGGAAAAGAGTTCCTATTTGATATAACAGACATAATCAAGATAAATTCAGCCACTACATCTTTTGGATGATCACATATGTCAAGGATTGTTTTTGTTGGCCCTCTCATTGAGTTTTAAATAGGGGCCTAACAAATAGGTAAAATATCATTTTAACTTGGTTAAGGATTCACATCGGGTTCACCATTTTTGATTCCCTCGAAATTCGGGGATGACCTCCTTGATTGAAGGTTCAAACATTCCAATCGGTTTCTAACGGGGTTTTTCGTAGAATCAGAAACATCCAATGATTCTACATCCATATGGACCTACTTTCCAAAGTTAGGTGCTCATTAGTTTGTGGACTGATGAGGCTTAGGAATTTGCATTGGTCGAGAGGATGGGAGGTCGGACTCATCACACCTTATTGAGGGGAATTATTTTCTACTCCAGGACTCTCTTTATAGATTTAAGTTATATTCGTGAATCCTTATTACATTACCAAGTATAAAATGAGCTTTCCTTTAGATCTGACAATCAATGATCGATATGTAGGAAGTTTAGAGAATCTTATATATGTATTCAAGGTTCTTCATTGATAGAGAATCATCTGTACTTGTTAGAGATTCTTAGTCAATGGTATCCTTTGATACGTAAAAGTATCTTGGTCATTATTGTGACCATGCTGGTTTTAAAGCCACTTAGCGTGGCACTTGAAGTTTATTGTCTTTCAGAAGGACATGGATTATTTTAGAGTTAGGATCAAACCCTCAGATGGGCTACCTATGTATCCTTTGTTTAGAAAAGGAATTAGAACCCACGTAGTTCGAGTAAGGGAGTATGATGTTTATGATTGATGTCTCAAAGACGGATGCCATAATTAATTTTACACTCTAAGCTCACGTGAGTCATGCTCGGTGTGAGAAACAAGAGGTATTGGTAAAAATCAGACAATTGTGCCATGAAAGATGCAATCATAAGAAATAAGGTGGGACTTATGTATGTATGACTGCCCAGATAAATGAAGATTTGGATTTACTTCAGGGAAGAAATATAGGAACATGGTCCATAAAGGTATATGTGATTCACAGAGATTTGAATACTCTAACTTGGGGATTACTCCTGAAAAGGAGGCCCAAATTAGGAGAGGACTTATGATTGGGTTTTTACTCCTGAGAAGGAATCCCAGATCAAAGGTAAATTTGGACTGGTTAAGAGGAATTAAGACTGGGGCCTACTCATGAAAAAGAGGCCCATGATGGAATTATGACTGGGGATTATTTCTGAAAATGAGGCCTAGGTTAAGAGAATTATGGTTGGGGCTTACTCCTAAGGAGGATGCCCAAATTAGGGGACTGGGGATTACTCCTAAAAAGGAGGCCCAGATTAATGAGTTCTCTCATCGTAAAGGATGAGGTTGAATGAATGAAATCTCAATCCTTAATGACATAAAGATGTGTAAATCACTAGGTTTTGAGAGATATTCCACAGAATTCTTTTCAGATAAGGAAGTCAAATCAAGAAATCCTGCCATAAATGGCTTTGAAGAGTATCTTGAAGACTGAATCATGAATAGGAGAGGTGGAATATCTTAAGATGGGTGAAATGGGCAAGAAGGGCACCCAAAAAGGTAGGGGCACGCATGTCCTAGCAGGCGCGCAGGTACTGCGTAGGCGTGCAAGTCCTGGTCACGCAGGTATACTTGCGCGACACATGGGTACTTGCGCGTCGGTTAACCAACAGGGTAATACTTGAGCGACTCTTAGTTAAAGACTTTAGAATCATCTTGAGGTTCTTCCAGAATAGTGGCGCGCAAGTTCTATTGAAGGAGTTAGGCGGCGCGCAAGTGTGTCCATTTCCCTTAAGGGATGGCCACTCAGGCGCGCAAGTGTTGACGAGTTTCAACACTTAGGCCTTCCTCCCCCACATTAGATCTTCCGTTCTAGGTAAGAAATTACCTTAGAAGTGTTTCAGAATCTTTGAGAAGAGACTAGGGCACCGGGAGCTCAAATATGTGTTTCTAGAAAATATACCTCCCCAAATGGGGGGCCCACAGGGTCTATTTATAGGCAAGAGAAGACCCCGGGCGGTTATCACTTAGGTCGCGCAAGTCACTTGCGTGACCATTAGACGTCGCGCAAGTGGACTTGTGTGACTATGAGGGAACTTGTGCGACTTATGGGAAATGTTCTCATTGTTCATCCCTTTGTCGATTTTTGATGTTTTCGTCAAAGGATGAATCAATGTGTGCTAAGTCATTTCCCTTTACATTCCTTTGGACTCTGTGACGAAAAGGAGCATCAACAATTATGATGCAAAACATCCATATTGTATTGAAGGTTTTGTGATATGTTTGAATGTGGATGTGATATTTTTATACCATTCCAGTTTTATAGATAATGTATTGACATTTCATATGATTGTTTTGATATGAATGTTTATGTTATGTTTGAACCTTTTCATATGAGGAATGCATTGGACTTAGCACGTGATGTGTGGAGCCCGCTATAGCTCCTTGATGCATCGGTAGGTCTCCTGAGATAGACTAGTGTCTTAGATCAAGTCCATGACAAAATATTATTTGTAGTCTTGGCACAAGGCCTTGACTATGTGGTTATGAAAGCATAAAATTATTCATTCCATCATTTTGAAAGTGGATATTAATATTTCATGTGATTATTTTACCAGTAGAATATCCATGTGAGTAAGTAAATAGAAATATTTTGATTTATATTTTCCATATTAAGATGAAGTTTATGTTGAAAATTCTTTTGGTTTAGTTTTACACATTTCCACAAATATTTATGCTTATTAATGAATGTTTCCACTATATTTTTATCCATACTGAGCATCTGAGCTCATCCCTTTATATGTTTTATTTTTCCCAAGATGTGAAGAAGTATATTGTGGATGACCTTCAAGGATAGTCTATGGGATCTCAGTGTGGTCTATGGAGACAATGTTGTTGTAGTTTTTATTTTATAATGTAATGTAAAACTTATGAAAGTATCTAGTGTTTCCAAGTCTACTAAACTAATTGGTCTTTCGAGACTTGATCTTTTGTGATCATGCCAATGATAAGTAATAATGCACCGACCCTGGGTAACAAGGGTCGGGGTGTTACAATCATCATATGTTTTAATATAATTTTATGTCTCATATTTTATATAACAAAAACTATTTATTAATATACATGAATATTTGAAGTATATGATTATTTCATTCTGGAAATGATATATGATCCCACCTGTCTCCATGGATTGATTCCCTAGGTAAATGTGGATGCATATTTTTTAAATTACCATTTATAAAAAGATTATGAAATAAGTTTAAAAATCCTTAATGATATCACCATAATATTGGGGATACTATCCCTCACTCTTCAGGATAATTTATAATTTTTTAGTTAATATATTCACCACATTAATATAATAAGAGGATAATTTCCATTTTATAAAATTGATTCTCTAAATTACCTTTAGATTCATTACTATATTAAAGGAATCTACTTTATTTTCTCTCCAACAGGTGGATATATATATATCAATGCTGCCAGAAATGAGATAATATATTATTGTCCACCCATGTATTGTACTCCTAATAGTATACATATAGACATGAATAAACAAATTTGTGAAAGTGTAATTCTAATTTACCATAACTATTTAAATCCACCTTGGTCTATTTACTTCAAAGGAAATATATATAATAAATATTTGAAAATAAAAGAGTATATGTATAGTTTAAGATAAAAAAATTTACATTTTTAACTTTATTACATGATTATGTTGAAAATCAAATCATTTTGTCTAATATGAGTGAAGTGGGTTTTATTAATAATTAATTTCCAATATTGGATTGACTGGTTCATATTTTTATATAATCCATTATTTTGATGTTTTATACAACCATATAAAACAAATTGTTCCTAAATATTACACAACAATTATTTATTTAGGGAAACCTCCAAAACATTGTTATAAATTAATTTAATTAATACATGTGTCAATATGAGATAATAATATGTAATAGCTATAGAAGCATGTTATACTTCCTAAATAACATTTATATCCACCAAATACCAATAATATATTCCAAAATAATATTGATTCTTATATTTAAATAAATGTGTGTGAGGAAAATTTTTATTTGATACCCAAGTAACTAAAATAGAATAAGAATATGACGAATACGACTAATATAAAATATTATTATTTGTACATAGCTGATTTTTTCGAAAATAATTTTTCAATGGACGTTATTTATAATCATTAATATGACAACCTCCTACTAGTTACTCCACCTAGAATATCATTTCACTACCTAGAGGTCATTAAATAAGTTATTTAACATTGATCCTTCCATTGGATTCTTCAAATTTTTTTCTTTCATATTCTAAAAAAGAACGAAATATAATTCTTCCATTGTATACTTTTCAGAAATGAAAACCATAAAATAAATTAATTGAAGCATCTTATTTATATTATTTATTTTAAAATTATTAATAAAACTGTAGAAATATGGCTTTATAGATGAAACAATGATATGTCTTGATATATCATTATATAACACAAATCATAATAATGAAATTCATTATATACAACTAATATTCCTTAATACAAGTAGGCTAACATCTATTCCATGTTATAACATATATTTTAATGTATATATCACTTTTATATATAATTTATTACTCCATGAAATGTTTCTAGATATAATATTTCCTAGTGTAAGCATTTATGTCCATATAATGTTATTATATATCGATGGACATTGATGAATACATGATGCAATAATCATCAAATGATTCACCTATATACCTCTTATAGTTTTCCTTCTCAACCTCATTGTCCTCTATAGGAGGATCATTAGATATATAGAAATCCAACTTATAGAAGTTATACTCCTAACACTATAATATTTATAGGAGAGTGTATCACTTATGGAAATTTAAGTCATTAAAGAAATATCCTTTTTTTAGAATTAATTACATTGATAATGAACTTGTGGTGATAGATAACATTTTCAATAATATAATTCAATACCAAATTATTACATTTTATTAATTATAATTTTGAGACATTATTGAATAAATAAATATTTACATATACCATAATATATATCAAATCACAATATCTATCACTATTGGATTAATAATATCCATTCACATAGCCATCCTTCTAGACAATGATTTATATTTACCTTTTTATCATATAATTTAGATAAAACATACCACTAAAAGGTATTTAAGTATGATTTAAAATTTTGAACTATAATAGCTCTAAATGTATTCATATGTTGGGTGGATTTTCAATCCATAAATCAAATAATCTGAATTTATTGTTTAACAATTAATTATAAATTGCATCAAGTAGGTTATTAAAAGTTATTTTAATACCAATTTAGTTGTGTTAACCAATGACTATCATTATAAATCATTATAAAAGGGAAGATACAATTACTAAGTATAGAAAAGAATCATGATCAGTGTTTTCATTATAAATAAATTATTTAAAATAGAGTAGGGAGTGAATATTTTCTTTGAGATAATATCAACTTTTATAAGAAATAATTTATTATTTTATCATTTTTTATTTATCCAGTGTTTTAAATTATATAAATAATTAAGCCTTCATATAAAAATGTCTTACATCTAATAAATATTTATCGACTAATTATTGTTAACTAGTTAATCAATATGATTGAAAAAAATAACTCTGAATGTGAAAAGATATGTGGAACACTCATTAGATTTTATAACTATTGGTTGGTAAAATATTAATAGATAGATAAACATTTTCCTTATGGGGAGTAAATCCTTGATTATGTTTATTATTATGTATATAAAATATATTTTTCTATGATCCTCATTTTCTTGTTTTCAATAATTTCATCACATGAATTTTTGATTTTTGGGTACATATCATATTACATTTGTAATCACAATGAATAATAGAGATTGCCACAAAGGTGATACAACAAATAATCATGGAAATACAGGTCCACATATAAAGATGGATGAATGGTTCAATCAAAGATAAATACTATTTAATTTAATAATTATTATAGACTAAACGATGAAAAAATAAAAAACAAACAAATAAATAAATCCAAACATACAATGTTCAAACTTGTTCCATTGGTGATCCACAAAAGTAATGGTGAAAATAATTATTTAAAATTCAATCTATATCAAATTTTATTATAATTAAATTTCAATATATATATTTTTTATAATATATATATTTATGTAGGTGGGGTTTGTATTTGCGTTAAGAACCCCTTAATAAAACTTCGAGGGTGAGGGTTGAAAACCCATTGAGCATAGGTAATGTAGACATACTGTAGCAGAATTGTAGTAGTGGTGGAACTATAGAAACTAAGGAACTATAATTTTTGTGAGTTATGTAGCAGGAACTGTAGCAGCAACAACACTATAGAAAGTATTGTAGCGGAGCAGTTACTATAACATCACTAATCACTATTGGGGATTTGTGTCAAAATTATTGGTCAAAAGGCCATGTAATGGGTTTTAAATCCAATTGGGCCAATGAGACCTTTGACGGGATTTATTCCCACTTGGACTATGGGGCATTTATTGAATAAATGAGGCTTAATTAGAGGGTTATCCCATTAGGGGGGAAATTGCATCCCATTTGGCATGTGTATGAGGTGTTTGTGTGGTTACTGTAATTTTACCCCCAAGAACCACACAAACACACATATATATATATGTATTCATATATTAATAGTCTATTTATATATCCCAAAAACAAAAATTATAATTTCACATTATTAAGAAAATTTAATATGAATTATATTTATTACTATTTTATAAAATTATATGATTGTTTTCAATATTTTTAATTAAATATACATAGAAATGTATAAATATAATTTAGTTATTAATATAAATATAAATTATAATAATAAATGTAGTGATGTGGATGATGGTTGTTGTAGCTTGGGGTTTCAGGGGGGGGGGGGGGGGTGAGGTACTTTCTAGCTTATTAGGAACATGATGGACGGTGCGTCTATCGCCCATCTTGAAATATCTTGGCTATTCATTTATATAGATCAAGTCCAGTGGTATATATATCCTAATGGTTAAAGTATATATTTTGGATTCCCTATTAATGGTTAATTATAACAAGTTATGTGTCATTAAAACATATGTTCATAGGTCATGATAGTATATAATGATAAATGATATCTATTTCATAGATATAATTAAAATTGATACATAACTGTAGAGATCATTTAGATTTCAAATGTAAATTTCATATCACTGATTGGTACATATATATATATATAATCCTATGTGTGCATGTTTGTGGTCTTTATCTCGTAAATTTTATATATAAATATATTATATAGATGTGAATAGAAAACATATGAAACATTATAGACATATGCACACTTATATAGTTTTTATATAGTGAATTGATATAGATTTGAATATATGCAGATCTTTGTGCCTTCTTAAATTATATATATATATATTATATATATTTGTATGAAATATAAATGAGTCATCATGAATCCATGTTTTTTAATATATATATTTGATAAATATTAATGTAAAATTATAATTATGTTTATAGATATTTTCATTTTATAATTCCATTTTAATATATTGTGTGATGTATATATAGATATGTGAATATATGTGATTATAAGATCTGATTTTCCTATTATTAGTGAATAAAAACTATATCTATAGATAAGGGTTCCATTCATTACAGAATAAGGATGGGGAAGATATAGTTTTTATAAATCTAATGAATAATAATTATAATAAATTAAATGATATCCTAGAAGTTAAAGGATATGAGAATTGTATAAATAAGGTCCGGTGGCTGATACATTAAAACATTAATCTATATTTTTTTACCATAATTCAATGGAAAATATTTATGGATCAACTTTTGATAAAAATTTGAAAATAAAAAAATTATCTCAAGTAATTTTGATGAATTAAATTCATGATTCATAGCTAATTGATTATCACAAAGGATCTAAACCTGATTACCATTATTGATATCCACACATGATCCATGAATATTTGAATATTTTTCTAAACCCATCATGTGCCTTCTAAATTAAAAGAGATCATTAAAAATTCCATATGTTGATAGTGGATGAATTTCTAGAATCATTTTTATTCATGATAGTATTAGGGAGAGATATCTCCATTTTTTGTGTTAAAAAAATAATTATGGTTATTTGGGATGATTCAAATTCACCCAGATAAATAAATTAATTTTATTGGTTAATGAAATAAAAGAAATTACAAATTTAAATCTATATTTGATAGTTCATAAAATAAACCCCATTCTAGAAAAAAATATTTAATTTATCATTAAAAGTAATGTATATTATTTTATAAATAAATAAGTAACATTAGTTTGAATCATAAAATTAATTAGTTATAATTTCTTTTAAGAAAAATTATTTGTACCCTTGAATAAATATCTTGTCATAATGAATGTAAAATAATAACATTGACATAGGCCAATAACAAAAATCGAGCTCTCTCTAATAAATATATATCCATTTATTTATTAACCAAGAAAAAATGAAAATATTTATATGGGTAATATAAAACTAAAACCCTTAATTCCTAATCATGAATATGTTTAGATCAAATTTTGATCAGTATAACCTTAATTTAAATCAATCATCATACTAAGATTGTTTTTATATAAAAAAATAAAATTTGCTGAATTTGATGAGCATGTACATACTATAAGAACCCGCACTTAATACATACATAATCTTGAATTTATTCAAGAAAACACTTACTTTTACATTGAGGATCTTTTCAAGTTTAGAGCTTTAGAGAATTAAGACAAAACATTCATAACATTACACATTGTTACATAGTGGATACCATAAAATCAGTTTCCATTTTTCTCAGAATATATAACATTAAAACTTAAAACAAGACTCCTTGAAAATTATTCAAAATTTAACATGTCTTCCTTCCTTTTATTACTCATCCATTAAACTGTGAAAAAGAATTTTAAAAAAACTTGGGATGAGCACAAAAGCACAGTAAGGTATGAAAAAGAAGGAGAAATCACATAATCCATGAATACTCATAACGTATGAAAACATTTTTAAAAGACATGATTTTCATCCATAATTACTTAATTCGTGTAACATGAGATATACACAAGATCCACAAAAACATAAATATTATCATAGAGGTATCTTGGGGCATTACTTACATAATCTTGTAACTATTCTTGGCTACCTTAAAATTTGTAACCCTCACGGCTACCTTACTTTGTGTAACCATCGCAGTTACACTTGGAGTAACCATACGGCCAAACTCCAACATAATCATACCCAATGAATTGGAGGGAAATATAGGTCCCACCCTTCATCATAAAAAATTCCTAACAACCAAAACATAATCATACAACATAAATAATATCATAAAAACATTTCTTTTGATTATTGTAAAACAGATTTTTAAAAGAGGATTTTAGAAGAAAAGTCCCTTGTAAACATCATATAATTGAAGCGAGAATTAATAGAGTGGAAGGAATATGTATTTAATCTATAAATAAACATTATTAAACATATTATAATCATAATTCATCACACAAACAATTTAAATACCACATAAATAACGAAGTAGAATGTTAACCCAAAGAATGGCAATCGGGTTAAGAATTCCCTTACCTTAGGCTTTTCTGACTTCAAATTTGTTTAAAACTATTGTATAATGGTTAAAAGAGTGTTATTAGTATTTTTCAGAAACATGTTCATGTCTATAAAATATTATATCATAATTTCATAACCTCATTTCACCCCTTAATTGTTAGTATTTTGTTCCTTGCATTATTTTGGGTGAGTTCTTTTGTGATTTTCATGATCGGTTCATGATGAATCATTCTTGATGATTGGAAATGAAACTCCAGAATTGGAATGGATTAGTATTTACATATTTAAAGTACCATAAATTATACCATTTATCACTTTGATTCTTTATATGAGGACGATTCATTAGATAAAACATTAATGATGTTCGTTTAGATCATTTAAGTGGTTCTTTGATAATAACAACCTCGTTTTGTCTTTTAAATTTGAAACATGAGTACAAAAAAATTCCAGAACGTTATATGAGTAATAAAACATATATTATAACCTGGTTCAACCATATAAATGGTTTCATGACCAGACTTTAAATAATTAATGGAAAGTGAAAATACATCGTCCACGATGTCGGTAATTCGACACAAATGGACCATGTTTTTTTATTCTGTAAATAAGTGGAAGAGGAGAAGAACAATGATGAGGAATTTTACATAAACATGAAAAAAATATGAATATACATGATTCTTGATATTTCATGCCTCTTGGATAAGAGGGAGTGAGGAAAGAAGAAAAACGAATCATGAAATAAAAGAAAATCATGAGAAATTTCTCATGAAAATTCAGCAGCCTAACGACGTCTCTTAAAATTTCATAAAAACAAGATTTATGAGAGTAATGGAATATCTCATCATCCATACAAAATTTGATAAGTAAGGGGGAATATTTAATGAAATATCCCAACAAAAGACAAAGGGAAAGGAAGAGAATAACAAAAAAATGAAAGAAAAGAAAGAAAATAAAAGAGGTTGTTTACCTCTTGATCTCTTCTCCTTGAGATCCTTCTTAAGGGATTTGATTTTGGTCTTTCGGTGAGACCAGAAGCTCTAGGACGTGGGGAAGAAGATTGGGGAGGCAATTTGACAGAAATTATACAATTCTCAAGGCTTGAGAGGTGTGGGAGGAAGAGGGGAGTGAGGGTGGTATTTACAGTGGAGGAGGGGAGGTATTTTAGATTATTTTAATCATTATTATAATATTTTTATCAAGAATATGAATAATCTCAAATAAAGTGGCCCTAAATAGAGATAATATCAAGTGAGTTCGAAGAAAGTGGCCTTGAATCACTTATGATGTCATAAATAGTGCATTTTTTCTGATAAATTGACTATACGGTATTTTATCGTATTTCACTATTCACCGAAAATTCGAGAGTTTCAGAAAAATACCAAAAATTTACCCCAACCATTTTTCGATGTGTAAAATTCAAAAATGAAATCCATTTTTCAAAAATATTTTTCTAAATATTATTAATTTAATTTTTAAATAAGGTCAGAGTTAATTCGAAAAATAACAATGTTGAAGTGCAATTAGTTTTATGTGACATTGGAAAATTAATTAAGATCCCATTATCCTATTACCTTGGGAAAATTAAATAATAATATTATTTACTATTCATGAGGTCATATTACTATTCATATTACTATTCATAAGGGTATGTTACTATTCACCAAAAAAACAAGTTTGTTTCATCAGACTCTAAATAACATACTGAACACAATTGTAGATGACCGTTTCTTGAAATTCAAAACATAGAAGAAATAAAATGATGTTTAAAGGATAATTATAAATATATACCATAAACAAAATTTTAAGCATTTTCAATTTTATTTTTAGAAAACCTTGGGATGTTACATTATCCCCACCTTCTTGAAAGTGCGTCCTCGCAATTTTATTTACTTATTAAACAACTGAGGGTATTTTTCCCTCATAGCATTTTCAGACTCCCATGTTGCTTCGTCAACCATGTGGTTTCTCCACAAAACCTTTACCTGGTGGATTACCTTATTCCACAATACTTGTTCTCTTCGATCAAGAATCTAAACCAGTTTTTCTTCATAATAAAGGTTCTCTGCCAGCTGAACTGCTTCCGGCCTCAAGACATGTGATGAATCAGGAACACACTTTCTCAACATCGAAACATGAAAAACATTGTGTACCTGAAAAAAGCTCGGAGGCAAAGCTACGTGTTATGCAACTGTTCCAACATTATCCAAGATTTCAAAAGGGCAGATGAACCGTGGACTTAGTTTCCCTTTCTTACTGAAACACATCACACTTTTCCAAGGAGAGATTTTAAGGAAAACATGGTCACCTACCTCGAAAGAGAAGTCTTTCCTTCTATTATCTGCATAACTTTTTTTCCTACTCTGAGCTGTCCTCATGTGTTGCTGGATCATCCTCACTTTCTTAGCCACTTCTTCTACTAATTATGGCCCCATCAACTTTCTTTCACCGACTTCAACCCAAAACGCAGGAGTCCGACACTGCTTTCCATACAAGGCCTCAAAAGGTGCCATCTGAATACTGGAATGGAAACTGTTATTATAAGAAAACTAAACTAAAGAAAGATGCTAATCCCAACTTCCCTGATAGTCCATTGAACAAGCTCGAAGCATATCCTCCAAAGTTTGAATCGTTAATTCTGACTGCCCATCTGATTGAGGATGAAAAGCTATACTGAAATTCAACACTGTGCCCAATGACTTCTAAAGTCCCTTCCAAACTTTAGAAGTGAACCTGGGATCTCGGTCAGAAACAATGGAAAGAGGAACTCCATGTAACCTGACAATCTCCTTGAGGTACAATCGAGAAATCTGATCCAATGTCATTGTATCTCGAATAGAAAGAAAATGCACAGACTTTGTTAGCCGATCAACAAAAAAACAAATCACATTGTTACCTCGAGAAGTCTTTGGTAGTCCCACCACAAAATCCATGGATATATTCTCCCATTTCCACTCTGGCACTGGAAAAGGCTGAAGCATCCCCTTCGGTAATTACCTGCTTTAACCTGCTGACATGTCAAACATTTCATTGTAAAATCAGTAATATCTCCTTTCATCCCATTCCACAAATAATACTCTCGATGGTCCTTGTACATCTTAGTACTTCTAGGATGAACAGAAAATGGGGAACTATGAGCTTCACACAACAATTATTTCCTCAACTGGGAATCACAAGGCACACAAAACCTTTTTCCAAATCTTAAAACACAATCTTTATCAAGATTAAATTCTGTCAACTTACCCATTTTAACCAATTCTACCTTTTTCTGTAGCTCACGGTCTTCCCTCTGCGCTTTCATAATTCTGTCTGACAACGAAGACTGCACTGAAACCTGAAACAAAAGAGAGGTATTCCCTGCACCAACAACTTCAAATCCAAAATTCACCAAATCATTAATCAAGGGATCATGTTCCAAACGTAGCGTGGTTAATGATGCATGATGTTTCCGACATAAGGCATCCACTACTTTGTTTGCTTTTCCAGGACGACAATTGATCGTGTAGTCATAATCCTTTATCAGTTCTAGCCATCTTCTCTGCCTCATGTTTAATTCCTTCTGAGTGAATATATACTTTAGACTTTTATAGTAAGTATATATTTGGCATTTGGTTTCGTATAGATGATGCCTCCAAATTTTCAAAGAAAAAATCACAGCTTCCAATTACAAATCTTGTGTGGGATAATTTAGCTCATGAGGTTGAAGTTTTCTCGAAGCATAGGCAATTACCCGATCATTCTGCATCAAAACACAACCAAGTCCCTTCAAGGAAGCATCACTGTAGATGAAAAACTCACAATTTCGGGAAGGTAAGGACAAAACTGGAGCATTCACCAATCTCTTCTTTAGTTCTTGAAAACAAACATCACATTCCTCTGTCCAAACAAATTTAACCCCTTTCCGTGTTAACTTAGTTATCGGGCTAGATAACTGTGAAAAGTTCTTAACAAACCGTTGGTAATAACTTGCTAAGCCCAGAAAACTACGAATATTTGTATCATTTGTGGGTCTTGGCCATTCATCAACTACTTTTGTTTTGGCAGAATCAACTGTTATTCTATCCTTATTTATAATGTGCCCAAGAAAAGAAATATGTTTCAACCAAAAATCACACATTCTGAATTTTTAATATAGTTTCTTTTCTTTTAAAAGTTTTAAAACAACCCTTAGATGTTTTTCATGCTCCTCTTTATTTTTAGAAAAAACCAGAATGTCATCAATAAATACAACCACAAACTTATCCAAGAACTCATGAAATACTCTATTCATAAGATTCATGAATACAACAGGTGCATTAGTTAACCCAAATGGCATAACAACAAATTCATAATGACCATATCTAATACGAAAGGCTGTTTTCGGGATGTCAGCCTCTTTCACCTTCAGCTGATGGTATCCGGATCTCAAATCAATCTTGGACAAGTACTGAGCTCCCTGGAGCTGATCAAACAAGTTATCAATATGAGGCTAGGGATACTTGATTTTAACAGTGATGTTATTAAAAGCTCTATAATCAATGAAAAGTCTCATGGAACCATCTTTATTTTTAACAAACAAAACAGGGGCTCCCCATGGTGAAGTTCTGGGATGAATGAAGCCTTTAACAAGAAAATCCTGCAACTGATTTTTCAATTCAATAAGTTCTATTAGAGCCATATGATATTGGAAATTGGATTAGCATTAGGAACTAAGTCAATTGTGAATTCGACTTATCGTTCAGGTATTTCACTAGGTAACTCCTCAGAAAAAACATCAAGGTATTCATTTACCACTGGCACATCATTAATTTGAATAGTTCCCCTGTTTTCAACAATATGAGCAAGATAACTTTCATTTCCATCTTTCAGTAGTTTCTCAGCTTCCTGATATGTTATCAATTGTATGGGTTCATTCTTGTATACAAACTGAAACAGTTTCTAAAAAACAACTTCTTTAGCTCTACAGTCAATATTAGCATGATAATCAGAAAGCCAGTCCATCCCCAGAATAACATCAAACTCGACTAAGGGTAAAACAACAATTTTTGCAGGTAAAGTCTTTCCACATACCACAATAGAAATATTCTTATAATTACTCTTTGCTATAACATTTCCCCTGGTGTTTTAAAAACAAGTTCGGGTCTCATTTGTTGAGGTGATATTTCCAATTTACCAGAAAATTTCTCAGAGATGAAGGAATGTGTAGACCCCGTATCGAACAAAACTTTAGAAAAATCTGAGTGAACAAAAAATGTACCTGATACAACTTCATTGGATGGCCCAACACCTACTGACGTAGTTGCAAAGGATCTCACTAAACCTTTCTTCTTGTAGTCTGGCTTCTTTGCATCATTTGGATCCCTCTTTGGATAGACATTTGCATAGTGACCCATCTCACCACATTTAAAACACTTTACAGTTTGTTTATCAGGATTAGTCTTTGGATAATTTTCATTAAAATCTTGGTCCATATGTCCAAACTTACCACATTTAAAACACTTCCCAGTTTTGATAAGACATTCCCCAGGATGCTTCTTACCACACTTTTCACAAACTGGAAACTGGATTTTCTTACCATCAGATTTTTTTTGGTTGATTCTTACCCATTGCTTGCCAACTGAACCTCTTCTTCTCTTTGTTTCCAAAATGCATGTGGTCATCAGCAAACTCCATCTCTACCCTCTCAGCACATTAGAAAAGTTTCTCATAACTTTTGAATTCACGAGAGGCCAACGCCCTTTGATACCTTGGCTTCAATACTGAGTAAAAGCGGTTGATTTTTCTATCGAGATCCAGAATAAGATTTGGAGAATACCTCGCAAGTCGGGTGAAGTTCGCCTCATACATAGCCAATGAATCTTCATACTTTTGTTTCAATTCACGGAATTGCTTCTCCATTCTAAGTCGCACCACCTTAGGAAAACATTTTTCAAGAAAAATAATTTTAAATTCATCCCACACTAAGGCATAAAAATCATCTCTACCGCTGATATTCCTTACCATTGACCACCACTGATCAGCTTCCCCTTCAAAATGATAAATGGAAAGACTTACCTTTTGATTTTCCGAACATCCCATAACATAAAATATCTATTCAAGGGCTTTAATCCATCATTTTTCTACCACTGGGTCACAAGATCCATTGAATGCAGAAGGATATTGTCTCATAAAATGTTCCACCATTTTCATGTTCCGTTGGGGTACATCTATTTGTTCTCTTGCATGGATGCCACCACCATTTATTGCTGCGTTAGTTGAGCCATTACTGTCACAAACTGCTCAGTTCCAATCCCTACCATTCCGGGCTGTAGATCTGAAAGGATGTCATTCTGTCGGTGCCTCTCCTCTTCAGCATCCATGTTCCTTCTGCGGAAAACCATTTTAAACAAACATTTCCTAGATGAAGCAACATGGTAATCTTTAAATGCTATAACAAATTAAACATAGAGTGGAAATCATTTATGGTATTCTATTATCATCACCCTAACCCCTAAAGTTATCTAAACCATCCTCTGATACCATCTATAAGGACCCGCACTTAATACTTACATAATCTTGAATTTATTAAAGAAAACACTTCCATTTACATTGATGATCTTTTCAAGTTTAGAGCTTTAGAGAATTAAGACAAAACATTCATAACATTACACATTGTTACATAGTGGATACCATAAAATCAGTTTCCATTTTTCTCAGAATATAAAACATTAAAACTTAAAACAAGACTCCTTGACAATTCTTCAACATTTAACATGTCTTACTTCCTTTTATTACTCATCCATTAACCAGTGAAAAATCATTTTAAAAAAACATGGGATGATCACAAAAGCTCAGTAAGGTATGAAAAAGAAGGAGAAATCACATTAGTCCATGAATACTCATAACGTATGAAAACATTTTTAAAAGACATGATTTTCATCCATAAGTACTTAATTAGTGTAACATGAGATATACACAAGATCCAAAAAAACATAAATATTATCATAGATGTATCTTGGGGAATTACTTACATAATATTGTAACCATTCTTGGCTACCTTAAAATTTGTAACCCTCACAGCTACCTTACTTTGTGTAACCATCGTAGTTACACTTGGAGTAACCATACAACCGACCTCCAACTTACTCACACCCAATGCATTGGAGGGAAATATAGGTCCCACACTTCATCATAAACAATTCCCAATAACCAAAACATAATCATACAACATAAATAATATCATAAAAACATTGCTTTTGATTATCATAAAATAGAATTTTAAAAGAGGATTTTAGAAGAAAAGTCCCTTATAAACATCATATAATTGAAGAGAGAATTAATAGAGTTGAAGGAATATGTATTTAATATGTAAATACACATATTAAACATATTATAATCATAATTCATCAAACAAAAAATTTAAATACCACATAAATAACGAAGTAGAATGTTAACCCAAAGAATGGAAATCAGGTTAAGAATTCCCTTACCTTAGGCTTGTCTTACATCAAATTTGTTTAAACCTCCTGTATAATGGTTAAAAAGGTGTTATTAGTATTTTAAAGAAACATGTTCATGTCTATAACATATTATATGGTCATTTCATAACCTCATTTCACCCCTTAATTGTTAGTATTTTGTTCCTTGCATTATTTTGGGTGAGTTCTTTTGTGATTTTCACGATCGGTTCCTCATGAATCGTTCTTGATGATTGGAAATGAAACTCCAGAATTGGAATGGATTAGTATTTACATATTTCCAGTACCATAAATTATACCATTTATCACTTTGATTCTTTATATGAGGATGATTTATTAGATAAAACATTAATGTGTTCGTTTAGATCATTTAAGTGGTTCTTTGATAATAACAACCTCGTTTTGTCTTTTAAATTTGAAACATGAGTAAAAAAAATTCCAGAACCTTATATGAGTCATAAAAAATATATTATAACCTGGTTCAACCATATAAATGGTTTCATGACCAGACTTGAAATAATTAATGGAAATTGAAAATACATTGTCCACGATGTCGGTAATTCGACACAAATGGACCATGTTTTTTGATTATTTAAATAAGTGGAAGAGGAGAAGAACAATGATGAGGAATTTTACATAAACATGAAAAAAATAATTAATATACATGATTCTGGAGATTTCATGCCTCTTGGATAAGAGGGAGTGAGGAAAGAAGAAAAACGAATCATGAAATAAAAGAAAATCATGAGAAATTTCTCAAGAAAATTCAGCAGCCTAACGACATCTCTTAAAATTTCATAAAAACAAGATTGATGAGAGGAATGGAATATCTCATCATTCATACAAAATTTGGACATTAAGGGGGAATATTTAATGAAATATCCCAACAAAAGACAAAGGGAAAGGAAGAGAATAACAAAAAAATGAAAGAAAAGAAAGAAAATAAAAGAGGTTGTATACCTCTTGATCTCTTCTCCTTGAAATCCTTCTTAAGGGATTTGATTTTGGTCTTTTGGTGAGACCGGAAGCTCTAGGACGTGGGGAAGAAGATTCGGGAGGGAATTTTTTATAAATTAGACAATGCTCAAGGCTTGAAAGGTGTGGGAGGAAGAGGGGAGTGAGGGTGGTATTTACAGTGGAGGAGGGGAGGTATTTTAGATTATTTTAATCATTATTATAATATTTTTATCAATACTATGAATAATATCAAATAAAGTGGCCCTAAATAGAGATAAAATCAAGTGAGTTCGAAGAAAGTGGCCTTTCATCACTTATGATGTCATAAATAGTGCATTTTTTCTGATAAATTGATTATACGGTATTTTATCGTATTTCACTATTCACTGAAAATTCAAGAGTTTCAGAAAAATACAAAAAATTTACCCCAACCATTTTTCGATGTGTAGAATTCAAAAATGAACTCCATTTTTCAAAAATAATTTTCTAAATATTATTAATTTAATTTTTAAATAAGGTCACCGTTAATTCGAAAAATAACAATATTGAAGTGCAATTAGTTTTATGTGACATTGGAAAATTAATTAAGATCCCATTATCCTATTACCTTGGGAAAATAAAATAATAATATTATTTACTATTCATGAGGTCATATTACTATTCATATTACTATTCATAAGGGTATGTTACTATTCACCAAAAAAACAAGTTTGTTTCATCAGACTCTAAATAACATACTGAACACAATTGTAGATGACAGTTTCTTGAAATTCTAAACATAGAAGAAATAAAATGATGTTTAAAGGATAGTTATAAATATATACCATAAACAAAATTTCAAGCATTTTCAATTTTATTTTTAGAAAAACTTGGGATGTTACACATACCCTTTTTTGTATGAACCTTTTTGTATGTTTCTTACTATTTAAAAGTTCAACTCACAACCCAAATTGGTTTCAAGAAACATTACATATCCCCCATAGAAAAAATATAAAAATAATAAAAATATGATCCTTCATTTTAATGATATCTCTATAATTTAATCCATTTAAAATAAAACTCCCTATCAAGAAGTATGCGTTCCATTATCGTTTTCCATTAATTATTTATTGGAATTCACTTGGAATTTGTAAATGAACTTTCCATGGCCCATGATGGACTTATACATAATTTTAGGAACATTCATGTTAATAAAAAAACTAGAGATGTTTTCTTCAATGATAAGTAATATTAAAAAAAAATTGATCATTAAATTTGTTTCATGCCACTCATGACATACCCATTAAAATATACTTTTTCAATATAATATATCTAATAGTATTAATTATTTATCATATTTTTTGATTTAGGATATACTATAATAATGATCTCATGTTAAATGACCAATAAACGTACTCAAAGATAGAAATTTTCAATGATACATGGTATATAAAATCACCCTTTGAAGGTCCACCATAATAATCATATATATTGTATAAAACCATATTAAATATTGAGAGAGATATTTCAATGCCAATTATTACCAAATGAAAATACAGTCAAACATTTTCTATACCTTGTAATCGGGATTTATGTAAATCATATGACATATATTTAATAATATTTCCATGGAAGACTTAGGTTGAAATTATAGTTGGAGAAATTAAAACCTATCAAATCGAAGAATTTTATAAGGACAGTAATATGTAAAGTAAATAGACGAGTAAATAATATTTTATAAAAATTTAATATATGTCTTTCAAGCTAAATAAAAGTATATTAGTAGATAAACATGTATAAAAAAGTATGTTATAGAAAATTAATGTCAACGATCCCACACTTTCTCTAGATCCAATTTCTAATTAACCCACTGGTTTTATCTTATGTGATATTCATTCTTTTTCTGAGTTATGTATTTAATAAATGGGTCTAAAATGATATTATACATAGATAACAAATTAACTATGAATTTCTCTATCTATATAAATCTCCTCAATAAATTTTCATTCTGGTGTAAATAAAATTTTTATTATTTCATTCAAAGATTTATGAAATTCAAAATGCCTATAGTGCTTTCATATCAATCTATTCGATGGAATACGCTATTAATTACTGCTCAATGACTTAGGGAAATGTTTAATTTTCAAAAATAGATCAATAGATACATCATAATCTAAAATAAACTCATATTTAATTGAATTATATACCACAATATAGTTTGAAATTCAGATTCTCACCTATTGAAAATATTGTATTATATCAATATGATCAATTTATATATAATAATATATATTTGAACTAATTTCGTAATATATATCCTCTGCAAAGTCCTATAAAATTACCCATGTAATTGTAAAAGTGGTTTTAATTAATTTTCATTATATTTATCCTAAAATTTTCTTGAAATGATCAAGAAAAATACATAACATGGTATGTATGATATTTGTAGTAAACAAATAATGAAGGATTCTATACATAATTCTCTTTCTATATCTATTTTCAAGTCAAAATTAAATTTTGTTATCATGGTACTCAAGAAGAAA
Source organism: Viscum album (assembly GCA_963277665.1). Lineage (NCBI taxonomy): Eukaryota > Viridiplantae > Streptophyta > Magnoliopsida > Santalales > Viscaceae > Viscum > Viscum album. The sequence goes on along the minus strand of OY728140.1, from coordinate 2,002,980,066 downwards.
TCTTTACTCACATTATATGATCTTTTATTTTTTAATACCATTTCACTTTATCAACATTCACGATTCATATGTATCCACCTAGACAAATAAGTATAGATCATTACCAATATAATATCGGGTTTTTCATTATGTTATTTGATGATAAAAAATTTCCAACATGATATTAATATATTGTAGGTTCATTATGTATTTTAAATTTATCTCAAGGAAAACTATGTCAATCTCCCTAACTATTATTACACAAAAGACCAACTAACTTTTCTAAAGAAACCAAATTATCAAATGTACTCTTAAAAAGATAATTCCATGATACTGATTCATAATTTCATCCATAATTTGTTATTTTTAGATTTCATATATTAATAAAATTATTTAATGCTTAAATCCCTTCAAGACATTTTATATACATATATTATTAAATATTACTTTCATGAATATAACACCAATAACCTATGGTCAACAATTATAATCATGGTATGTTTCTATTTAATGATTCTAAATTGGATAATAGATTTTTAATATTAAAAAATAACATGAATTTATGTTGATGTCAAGAATAAAAAATAAATCTTATTCTATATAAATCATTTATTCACCAATGTAATATCTATTCATTAGGGATAAATTCCCTTATGTAATCTTATAGATTGTATTCTCATGTGAACTCTTATGCAACATATATTTTTTTCCACAAATTAATCAGTGTATTTAATATTTCCACTCTATTATTAAGATATTTTTTCATGTTTTGAAAAAATATTATATTCCAATAATATTACATTTTCATCTTAAGATATTAAATTGAAATTATATCACTATCTCATTTGAATAATTTATATAGGTTTATCTAATGTCTATGGATTCCCGTTTTTTCTAATATATGACTTAATGAACACTTAATTTCCACACATGAATATGATATAGGTTGATATTATCGTCATTATATATCTTATATAAGACATTACATATTTATTTCGATAGAAAACATGTCTAAGTCAACATGAAACTATTTTTAATCCTTGTCTATAATAGTATTATAAAATAATATTCCCAACTCATCATCAGTATCTCTATATGATTTGAGATATAATCACACACTCCATAATATAGTCATAATTTCATTGATAATATATTATCTACATCAATAAAATACAAGTTTGGATACCTTATAAAAAATTATTCTCAATATAACTATTATATTTCATAGTTAGGTTGTTGGAATATAATAATATATTGTATTAATTTAATAGAAATATAAATATATACTACTTTCTTTTGAAAAGTGATAAAATATGAGAATATACCATAGTCCTCTTTGAGATTCTATTCACATATATATATATATATATATAAATGTAATCTAGGAGTTTTTTGGCTCGTTCACAATTATTGATTAATGGAACCGTAATCAACTAACATCAAATGCATGACATATATTCATGGGTTTAATCATATGGATTTATACATAAACTTCCTAATATAATTGATATCTTATGTTTCTTGTTTACATGAAATGTTTTTGAAATATATTTTGGGGTTTAATAAGAGACATGTTGTTTTATACTCACCATTTATTATGAATACATGGTTTATAAAGTTGAGTATTTATATAATCCATTATTTTATTATGTTATCCCATGATTTTTTTTCAAAACATGACACAATAAGGTCTGATAAATTCTATTGAAAAAAATAATACTAATCAAATAAAATAATTAATCCACAATTTAAAATGATATGACAATTTCCTCAAGGTAATAAAGCATTAAATAATATTTCATTAACTTAATTATATATTAACATTTTGAAATAATCTAAAATAATATTGGATCTAATATTTTTAAATAGGTTTCTTAGAGACAAATTGTATCGAATACTAAAGATACTAAAACAAAATGACGAAATTGTTAGGTCCTTTTGTGTGGAAGTTATGCTGAGGGGCGGTGTGAATAGTCCATTTTAAAATATTATTAGATAAACTAATTTATCATAGTTAGAGTAGTGTTAAATGTTTCTGTGGAAATAAAACAGATAACACATGATGTTATTATATATTTTTAAACCACCAAGATCCCAATACTCTCATCAATCTCCTCTACTATGTGAGGAGAATGGTATTCAGTAGATCGTCACTTTTTTTAGGGTGTGATAACCCAATTACATATTTATGAAATATACATTTTCACACCTAGTGCTTTTAGCCCCGATTATTGTAGGAGTCACAAATTATATTTTTTGTCTACTAGGAACAACCCCAACATCCTTTTAGCTAAGATGTATTACCCAATGAAAGATTTTGGATGGGAAAATATTAAATATAACTATATAGAGAAAAAAATTATAGGAAGTATTAATTTTTAAAAATTACTAGAAAAACTAAAACCATAGTAAAGAATATGATGTAGAAATTTAGTGCATATCATTTTCGTTGATCACTTAAAATGTGAAAGATGAATGTGATGAAGATTTATAGTGTTTGCAGTATAAGCATAGAATTTGAAATAATTTCATGAACAATTCTGATAAGAAAGAATTGTATCATCATATTCTCATTGGATAAACCGTCTACACTTGAACATGTTTTAATCCTTGAGTTCCCATATCATTAATGGAATATCCTCTAAGAGAGTATCCAAAACCAATATATACATGAAACTTGTTAGTGTATATCAATATAATAACTTGGTCGTCACATTATTTGTTAGCGTTGTGATGTAAAAAAACACAGTCATAATCTATATATATTCATGATGTATTAATATTAAAAAATTATTATTTTGACAATAACAATTCTAAAAATTAATAATTTTATGATAAAGGTGTTAATTTTTTTATTCCAAAATATAAAGACAGGAAACAATTAAAAATAGAGAATCAAATGAGTAATAATTCTACATTAACCAGTATATATAAAATAGTGGTACAAATATTTTTACAGATAGTTACAATTATATACCAAAAAAAATATTTGACAATTTAAGAGAGAACTATATTTTAACAAAATAACTTAAGATATATGAATTAATTTTTTTTTGAATTTTTTCAAAATAAATCTTAGTCATGGTATACTGTTAGAAATGTACAATGGTTTCAATATAGAGTATGGGCTAACATTTAAATTTTATGTTTAAATAAAAATACATAATTGTAGGAATATAAGTAATAAATTACTTCACGAGAATAATAGAAAATAACCCACCGTTGGTTGTCCAATGGGTTCTCAGGAATTATCATTTGGATCCAATAGCGACTCATTGAAAAATATTTACAAACATTAAAAATAATAAAAATATGAATAAAAATTTAATAAAATATAAAATTTACTACAAATAGTGAGAATATATTTATTTCAAACAAATTGAAATAGTAAGAGATCATGTTGGAGATTAACAATATTTTTCTAATAAAAAAAACAACAAAATTCTTATGAAAATATTTTATAATAAAAAAATAATGTAGAAATAAATATTTATTGTAACCAAAAATAATATTTTGGATGATTCTATTCAAGGTTCATGAATCTTCTACCATGGATGTGTCTAGAAAAAAATAAACTACAAATATAACATTAAATCACTACACTCGATACAAAAAGAAATAGATCTTTTTTGAAATTTGAATATTCTCTTATTTTGTCCCTGTATAGTAGTAATAGACAAGAATTTTCAAGAAATATTTCCCACCATTGATTTACAACAGTGGGAAAATCACTTACCGTTGATGTCCAATGGTGGATAAATAACCCACCGTTAAAGACTAGCGGTGGGTCCTTGACCAACTATTGAGATCCAACGGTGAGTAGAATCACCCACCATTTGTAATATTACAATATTGTGTCGAGTCACCCATTTTTGGTAATTTTCAATAGTTATATGATTTATCCACTATTTTCAAAATCCAGTGGTGACTTGACATATTTGAAAAACCGACAGGGGACTAATCTTTGATCATGATTGGAATCCCGAGTATGTAATGGAAACTTGAATAAGAAATACATGTTGTTGAAAAAATAAATCACAATATAGAGAAGAATAAAGTCCAAGGAATAAGAAAAGATGTATACTAGGTGAAACCAACATGATAACATGATGAAACTCACCTACAACATCAAAGGAATTGTAATGATCACATATGAACTATAAGAAGAGGGATGGTCTAGGAAGATAATTGTGTACTGTGGAACACTGATTATTGAAGGAGAATAAGGATATGTGGGTGATCAAAACCAAATACGCATGGGTGGAAGAAAAAATAGGATGTCTTGATGTGTGAATATACAATGGTGGAGATAAATTACTATTACATTATGAGGTTTTAAAATGTTGAAGAATAGATAGTCTTAAAGACTTTCTTACATCAAAATGAAATGAACGATAAAACACAGTAAATCATTCAAGGGAATTGATACTGGTTCCAGATAAAAAACCCACACACTAAGTGGTAACCTATTCCCAACCCATGTTCATGCTATATCGGCCTTATACATGGTCCTAATTTCACTATATGAGTAGTATTGTTGACCCAGGTCTTGTGAGGGCCATGATGGATTGACCTTCCATGGGGGTTGACCTCATGGTACCCCTATGTGTGGTTGAAGGTTAAACCAAGGGGCTTATAAAAAGTGCTCTATTTTTTTATATAAATTTTTAAACATAATTAGAATAAAAATAAAATAAATGTATTATACTATGAAATTTATAAATAAAATTATCATTATTAAAACATTTAACAAAAAAAAATTAATTAACTAATAATCATGATAATTTAATAAGATGTTAAAGGAGAGAAATTTATCAAATCATATAATACTAAGAATGTGTTAATATTGGAACCCAATTAAAAACAATCTCCCCTTTATCCAAATTTTAAAAAATAATTATTAAATTTTCAAACAGTCTTTACAAAATATTTATTAAATAATCAAACGTAGTATCCCCCTTTTCGAAATTTATCAAAATACACATTAGATTTTTTTTTAAAATATTCTATATTAATCAATAAATAATTATTGTAAATGAGAAAATGTAAAGTGTTTCCTATAGAATGAAATGATAAAATATTCAAAGGAATAAAATTTTAGATACAATTATTTAAAAAAATAGTAATGATTTAATTATAATTTATAAATAGTATAAAAAGATATTGAGATAAAAAAAATAAATTTAAGAAATCAAATAAATTTATAAAAGAAGAAAATATACTAATAAATAGTTAATATTCCATTATACCCAAATCAAACAGTACATTAAGAACAAAGTATTAATTGGAGTGATTCAATTATCATTTAAGGGGATTAAAAGATGCAAATAAGGATCATAAATCATGATAAAAAACTAAATCTATATAAAAAATGTTATTAAAATTATAACAGAGTAAAATATTTTTGAAATTATTTATAAATAGTATAAACTAATTAGTATTCAAAAAATATTTTCATAATTTATAAAAAAATAACATTTACATAATTTTTTTTTATCTTTTATCCAGGTTATACTGAGACACATGAAAATTTCAAAATATTGTTATATTCAATGAAAAACTAATTTCAATGACCAAAAAAAATTAAACAGTATGCTACCAAAAGAAATGATCTTCTTATTTTCTTTAATTTTTTTGAAATATAAATCCCCCAGATTTTATGCAATTAAATATTATATTTATAACATATTCAAAAAACAATTTTTATTGTAATAATTAAATATTTTTGGGAAGGTTTTTTCTATTTAAATTAGTTCATAATTCTAAAAATGTTTCTACTACGAATAATAAAATAACTTAATTCTAAATAACATATTATATTTTGAAGAATATAAATGACTTCTATAGTTCAGTTGTTGGAAAATTATTTTGAATAGGCAATGAAAAAGTGAATTTTGAAAACATAATTGTTTAAATACATATTTAAAACATACATTAAAATAAATTATTTCAATTAATAGAGAAGTAATAACTACCCCTAAATTCAGGAATCTTTAAATAACGATAAAAATAATATTAAAAAACATTAGAGGAAAGTAAACATATAATCAATATATTCAGAACTGATGCTCAAACATTTATATGATAACAATTTTACTTGCTAAAAACGGATTGAAATTAATGAACATCCATTGAAATATAAATTAAATGATTATTAAAAGATATTATATTAATTTTACGTCCAAATTGAAAAATATTTTATATTATATAGTATACAAGATAATTAAAATTAATCTATTATGGATATGGGGACCAAATTAGGTCCAATATGAGTTGAAACATCATTTGGGAACCCATGTTTTCTATATTTCATGAGACTTTTGAACTCTCTTGGAATGCTTCATAAAAAATAAACATGAAGATGGTTGTTTTATTACACATAATAGTTTGGTTCCAGTAAGATTAGTGGAAATATTTTTAGAATCCCATACATGTTTTAGACATTTATCATAGAGTAACATGGAATCTATATTTCTAGGAATGAATGTCTTAGTGTATCATAAATACTAAGTAAAATTTCAAGAAAATAATTATTCTAATGACCTATGATGTTAAATCTAAAGAAAATTAACATATAAAATATTCCCATTTTTCCATTTAACACAAATAATTTTATACATCTTAGGATCATGATTATTTTAACCACAACATAATTTATCATATTTGAGTTTGTTCATCTCCATTATTTTATAAAATTTTTCTTGTTTTCGAGCATAAACACACCATGTTTCCATCAAACCAGTAATTTCAATTTTATGGTTTTCATTCTATTTTTGAATCAGTTCTAGGACCTCACTTATTTTCACATTTGAGTATAATCCAAAAAATTTTGGTATCTTATTTTCATGATTAATGTTATTACATTCATTTAAAATTTTATCTAAATAATCATTGACCAATGTAAATAGTCTATGTTTATGATAATCATTTTTTCAATGAAATTTTGTATTTTCATATTCTCATATTGATATTTTAATAGTTAATAATTTTAAACCTTTTTCTCTTCTATAGAACGTAAAATAGAATAACACATTTTTTTCTTTATTATTTTTCCTATTTTACATTTACAGTTCCCTATATGGTTCATCCATTTTTAAGAAATCACTTTGAAATTTTTTATATTGAGAAGTTAATTATGTAACATCATTTCCATAATTAGACTCATTAGTAAAATAATAATTATAATCATTGTGTAAAACAGTTAATATTATATCCATCAAACATTGATTGCAAGATTCATCTTTAGTTTCAGAACCAACATCAATTGAGTCTGAATATTCTATATAACAACATTAATCATGATATTCCATTATTTCTATATTAATGTATTTCTTCTCTTTTCAGTCAAGTATTAATTTGAGATATTTTGATTTTATATACCTATGTTTCTAGAACTCCTACTATATTAATTCAGAATCATCTTATTTACTATTTTTACATCTTTTACTACCCTTTCTATAATATTTTTGATGATCTATTCATGTATGCCTCTTAAATTCTATTATTACCTTCCTGTACATGTATGCACCTTTGCTGAAATTATCAATTTCATCATTTTAATTTATTTGTAACTTAGATTCAGATGAATTAGAAATTTACTTAATATTTGGTTATGATGATATAACTTTCCTATTATGATGTTCATTAGCATTTTCATTCGTTATTTCTTCCTTTGATTTATATTGTTATCATATAAACTCATCCAATGAATATTCAGTGAAATCCACCCATTATCCAATATTTTTTTCAATTCCATATCATGGATAGATATTGATGTAATCACTTGATGATAGCTTCATTCCTTATATTCTCTCTATGTTGGACCATACAATTGAAAATATGGTTCAATCTATTATACAACTAATTTATTATTTCCTTATCAATAATTCTAATCTCTTGAAATTAACCTCTGTGTATAACTAGCTTGGTTCACTGTAACTGATCAGTACCTTGATGAGTGAATGTTAATTTCCTAGAGATGTGATAAGTAGTTTTACAAGATGAAACATGAGTATGAATATTTATATTTATAGTGTATTATTGGTCATTCATTACATTATAATTTATAATTCATTTTTTAGAATCCCTACTATTGAGAGTTTCTAAATAAACATTATATTGTTTATATGGTTTTGACATTATACCCAACAATGAAGACCTATTATTTTATGCAATAACTCCATTATTTCCTTCCAATAAACATTGTCACATACATTTTATGTGAGATGATCTTACATGATTCAATATCTCCAAATCATGATTTTCTGTAAAAAGATGTGGATCTTATCCTTAGACTTTTATGTATAGAATAATATTTAGTTAAAAAATATATAATTAAGTAACTAAAAACGAATCATTAAAAAGGAACCACCCTATGATAATAATTTCATAGTTGGTTGGTGTGGAATTCATGACTAGAGGGGGATTGAGTAGTATTTTTTAAATATTATTACAAAAAATAGTTTCTCGGAGTTAGAAAAGTGTTAAATGTTACATTGGAAATAAAACACAAAACACATGACGTTTTCATAGAGGTTTGGGTCACCAAAGACCTAGTCCCCTCATAAATCACCTTTACTTTTTGTGGAGACTGGTATTCATTAGGTCTCACTTTGTACATGCAGTGATAACCCAATTACATATAGACGAAACATACAATTTTAAAATCTGGTGGTTTAACCCATGACTTTTGGAGGAGTCACAATATACCTTTATTTTGTTTAGGAGTAACAACCCAACCATCCTTTGAGATTAGATGAATAACTCAGTGAAATTATTTTTATAGGAAAATATATAACCAAAATCTAGAGGAAAAATAGATTATATGTATTATTAAAATAAAGAAATACAAATAAAAGTTAAACAATAACAGAGTAGATGATGTTTATATTTGGTGAAACTCATCATTTTTATCACTTCAGATGAGGAAGATAAAAATGATGAATATTTCCACTTATCACAGTAGAACACTAGATTTCTAGGAATTTTCTTTATTAATTATGAATAGTAGTAATTGTATCATTATATTAACATCGAATGAATCATATACACTTGATCTTGTTTGAACCCCTAATGATATCTCTTAAATAATTAAGGAAATATCCTGTATGAGTGTATCCATAACCAATAGCTCCACAATACATGTTATTGTATAAAAATATAATAATTTGATTATTAAATTATTTTTTAATGTCATTTTATAATCAAAACACCATCATATTTATATATATTCATTAAATATTAAAACAAAAATTTTAACATTTTAAAAATATCAATTCATAAAATTTTACAATTGAAAATCAATTTAAATAAAAATATATTCTTCCAAAAAATAAAGGCATGAGAAATTTGTAAAAATAGAGTATCATATGAGTAAAAGTTTGGAATTAACTAGTGTATATAAAATAATGATTCAATTATTTTAACACACTTCTAATTTTATATTTCAACATAAAATGGGAAAAAATTATGAGATATGTTAATTTTGAGAAAACTAATTTACAACAATAAATAATAATTATAGAAACAATTATTTACTAATGTAGTGTAATGACAAACATTTGGAAATGTCCAATGGTGGAAAATAAATTTTTTCTTACTATAGAAATCTTGAAGTTAAAATAAAAAAAATAATCAAAAAATAGTATTTCCATTAATCTTATAAATAGATGACTTAATGATAATAATAAAAAATAACCTACTGTTGGATGTGTAATGGTGAGTCCTGACATTCAATTTGGTTCCATCAAAAACTCATTGAAAAAAAAATTAAACATCAATAAAAATTAACATATTAATAATTTAATTAATAAAATATGATATTTACTTCAAATAGTGAGAATGGATTTATTGAAAATCATTTAAAATAGGAAAACCATATATTAGAGATTGAGAATATTCATCCTATAAATTAAAATAACTAAAATGTATGAAAATATTTTCCAATAAAAAAACAAGATATAAAGGAATATATACATTAATATAAAAGATGATGGAGGATCGATCCTATTGGAGCATCAAGAAGCTTCTTCCATGGATCTGTACAGTAAAAAAACATCTACAAATTTAAAAATAAATCATTGTACATGATTCAAATGGAAAGGGTTCCAGTTATAACATTGAATAAGCTCATACAATTTCAATTTAAAGTAGAACAAGACAACTACCAGTGATAGAGATAACTCACAGTTAATGTCCAATGGTGGGTAAATCCCATACTCATAATGTCTAATAGTGGGAAAGTCACCCCGCATTGAAGACTGATTTTGGTTCACTGAACAACTTATTGGTTCTAGAGGTGAGTAAAATCCAACAATATTGGTAATATTATAATGTTTGGTTGATTCACATTCATTTATTAATTGTTAATGGTGATTTTATTTACTAACCTTTGGTAAATACCAATAGTGACATGACAAAATCCTGAAACCAACAAGGGGCTATGCTTGGAACCATATGATCATTCATAGTAGGCAGTTGGAATATTGAAGAAGAGGATATTATAGAAAAACATACTGTCAAAAATGATGAATGAAATTTGTACGTAGAGAATATTAATGTATGAGGTTGAATTAAGGATTTATACAAGGTGAACCAAACATGTGAGTTTGAGGAAGCTCAGTATAAAACATCAATTTTACTATAATGATCACCTATGAATTGGATGAAGGGGGAAATCCTAAGAAGATTACTATATGATGAGGACCACCATTGACATAAATTTAAAAGTGATTCATGGGAGATTATAAAAAAATAAATATAATAGGTAGAATGTATTGGATGGATTGATGTGTAAAGTTACAATGATGGAGATAACTCACAACTACTGGCCAAGGTTTTAAAAATTGGATGAGTTGTATAGCATAAACACTATACCACATCAAAATGAGTGGAAGTAGGGTTCATGGAATGTCATTGAAGGTGATGGATCCTTTTTATAGATTAAAAACACAACATTCATAAACTATGCGGGAAACCTAAGACCATACCATGTATAAGTTCCCTCATCCTTATACATGGGCCATCTTTCACAATGAGTGTTGTATTATTGACCTAGTTCATGTGCATTCCATGATAGATTGACCTCATATAGGGGTTGTCCACAATGACCCCCTATGTGTGGTTAAAGAATTGGCTAAGGGGATTGTACCGAGAGCCTAATTTTTTATTAATTTTTTTAACCATAAGTATATTGAAAGTAAAATAACAAGTATTACATTATGAAATTTATAAAATCAACCAAAATTTTAGAAACATGAAATTAAAAATTATTAATTTGTTAACATACATGAGAATTTAATAATATGTTAATGGAGAGTAATTTATCAAAATTTAAATGAGAGATTATTTATTAATGCTAAAACACAATTACAAACAAAAATGAGAAATATACCTAAAGTTGAAGCATACCCGTCCTATTATTTTACTAACCATATTTTTTTCGAATTTCCTTTCATTTTACATGAAAACTAGACATCCTTTGACTTATTTCCATCCCTATAAATATCTATTTTATTAAAATTATGTTATAAACAATATTTTTTATTAAATCTCATAATTAAACTTGTAGTCTTTTATTATTTCACATTCACATTAAGAAGTAGAATTATTTAATTTATAATTCTATAATCTATATATTTAAAAATTTCAACTTTATATTTTAGAATATTATTTATATTATTATTTTTTTTTCATTACAAATATAACTAGACAAATTGGGTAGTAAAGATTCAATGATGAGATATGTTGTTAGATCATCATCTTCCTTAAATCTTAAAATTATATTTCATAGTATATATCCAAAATGATATTGAATAAATATGGAAAAAACTAAATTTCATTATATAAATTATATAATAATTAAATTTTATTCTTACCTGTAGGCTCATATTCATTTGGAAATTTTATAGAGATATGGGAACATGGTGTGTTCATCCCTACCCATATGATTTCATTGTAACAGAATGGTCATTTGATAATTAATGTTGTAATAAAAATCATACAAATAATTTATATTCACCATATAAATATAATTTTCACAATAATTAACATCCATATTGTACACATTGGGTAAAGAGGAATCCATCAGAAAACATTTTTTCTCTTGATTTAGTACTATACCAAAGTGATTATATCAAAAATGGAAGTTACATCATGTAGTACATATCTTATTATCTTTAATTAATCAATATTATAATGTTCTTATGGTGTTAAATTTTATTTTATATAATTAATAAATAAAAAATTTATATATTTTCTTGATTACCTTTTGAATAAATTATTTATTGATTCATAATTTATTTCACAAACTGTTTTTATCATTTACCAACACACATTGTTGTTGTATTTAGAATATACATTATCTCAGATACCCTAGTAAAAATGATCCATCATTAAATTTTTATAGATCATAATATGGTCAATAAATAATACTCTAAGGTATTCATATATGATTTAAAATTTTAAATTACATTGAATAATTACTGCTTGATCTACTAGATGGGTTCCCATTTCATAAATATTTCTTATATATTTTTCACTAAAATTTTATCTAAGTTGTATTTGGTTGTGTATAAACTCTTATATTCAAAATAATATGGTTATTCCAAACAATAAATGTTAACAATTTCTTTTCAAAATATAATATTTCTTACCGATTTAAAAATGTACCTCAGTATAAGGTTTCATTAAAAATAGGATTTTCTATGTTAAGTGGTTATTTAATACTGTGTTTGAGGGGGTTCAGTTTTTTAAAATAAATCTATTTCCATTTGAGAATGTTTTATAAATATACTCTATTAGAGATTAATTATATAGATAATAATGGAAAATAAAATAATATTTCAAAAAATATATTTATATATAGCCATGTTTTTTAATTATCTAATTAATGTGATTATACAAATAAAATTTCTAATGTTTAGAGAAGAATTAAAATGTGGAATGATATTCATATCTTTATATAACTATATTGTTTATCGAGTGGAGATAAATTAACCTAAACCCTTGGGGAGAAACATTATTGGATTATCATGAAATGACTTTTAGCATCCTTAGTTCTCTTATAGTCCCCAATTGTTTAGTTTAACTCAAGATTTTATGTGCCATATAATGGGAACTCAAAATATAATTCTACTCAAAAATAATAAAGGTGAAAATGGAGTCAGATAGATTAAATGGTGACATATAGGCTCATTCAAAATAAATGAGGAGTGTCCATTTTAAAATTTTTTGTATTTAATTTAAAAAATATTTAATAGAAAACATTGACATAATTTATTTTATAGTAAAAAATTAATATCAATTGTAGATATGTTAGATTTAATAAATTTATTTAGATCATGAATTGGGTGACCAATTCATGTCTCAGTTTGTGTTAAAAAAATATAGATATATTAGTCTCTTGGCCCTGATCATTTATCATAAGAAATGTGAAAAATAAATGTTAACTATAATATCTCAATCACTTCATTCCATAATTATAATTTTAGAATAGTATTTATTTTATATTAAATTTCAACTTTAGGTGTGTCAAGTATTTAGAAACAAATTGTAAAAATATTAGAAGTTAACCATTTTTTTGTTGAAATTCCAAAGTAAATTGAAATTTATTTTTATTCTTTTTAAATTTAATTAATTTATTCTCTAGTTTTTTCCAATAAATATAAATATAAATTAAAATATCAAAATATAAAATAATATATTTATATATTTGATAAAATTATAATATTGTACAAAAAAATTGGGTGAATATGAGTAAGGTCTAGAGTAGCGCGAGGCATCCTTGACGGAAGCCTTGGGAACAACCTGGGCAGTTCATCGATCAATAATAAAGATAGCTCATCAACTAAAAATCTATAGAACCAATTCAATGATTTTTTGAGTTCAATTTTTATATTTCCATGTAAAGAGTGAATCTTAACCTAGTTTATATGCTTCTTTCATCTTGTGGTGGATTTACCAATCAAATTAATAATGTTTTTATCTATTATATAGATCTGATTAAAATATATATGTGAGTAAATTGATCTAGTGACTCCCTATATATATTTATTAGATCATCGAAAAATATGATTTTTTATATATCAATAAAATTTCTTATATATTTTTTAGAACCATGTAAAAAAGATATATATCCTTGAAGATCAATGAAAATTTTTATTTATCATTAAAATTTAATTTCAATAGATATGTACACATTGATACATAAAAATTTTAATATATATTCTATAGATCTATGTAAAATATATATGAATCAGTGTTGATCTATGCTATTTCATATAACTATTTTATAAATAACAGTGAAATAGATACGGATCCATAAAAATCAATATGTTTTCATATATTGATTAAAATATTTGAGTGAAACTAAAATGCATTTGTATATATCTATGGTAATCATATTCAATTTTTAGGTTATTATAAAAAGTTCAAAATATTTATTCAAGGGGTATATAAAAAAATTTAAAAAATGGAAAAATATTTATTTCATAATCCAAAACAAATTAAAAAAAATTAATTATGAACACACCGATACATATTTCAGGATTTTTGAAGAATGAATATATAGTGAAGTTTTTATAATATTTTAAATTTAATATAAATATATCTTATTATATCTGATGAAAAGAATTTATGTTTCAATTACTGATGAAATATTAAAATAAAACATGTTCCTTAAATAAGAGTCTTGTGATTAGATTCTGAATCAGTTTAATTTTATTTATTTCTCAAGTATCTAATAATAAATCCCTCTAGTTATATCTAAAAATTATCTATGAACCATGAGATTTCTCAAAACCAGCATTGGTAGACCCAATCTATCGCTGGATCCAACTCAGTATAAGGAACGCAGAATGTTTTAGAATTCACCAGGCTGTAATATAGTTCCATGGAATCCCAAATAATAAATTGGAATTATTTCATCGTCTACAATAAAAAATTCACACTAATGTTTCTATATGAAAATCCTATATGAACCATTCATATATCGAATATCCATGCAAGAAATTAAAAAATTAAATAATTATAAAAACAATCAAATAGACCATACTCATCATGAACTATATAAAACTTACCACATCATTTTATGTACATAATTAATGAGAATATAAACAGAAACACAAGGATAATAAAATAAAAACAAAATGGGAGATAAATGTTAGACATCAATCATCAAAAGTAACTGAAAAAGTAGAATACAAATAGTTATCCTAGATAAACACCCCATGTGACCCATTATCAACCAAGATACCATGCTCCGAAGGATTACTTGCATCACAAAGAACCATTATGGGAATTAGTTCATTTATCTATAGATGTATCCTATAATAATTATGCATACTTCCAAAGTCATATGCATGTTTTGGGGAGAATCCCAGTAGGATTATTCCTTCAATCTATATCAAATATTTTACTTCACATAACATTATTTATAGTTTGAAATTTTTTATTTAAAAACATACATTAATTAAAATTAACACCAATTTTGAAAAAAATAATTATAAATTCACTAGGGTTTAAGATATTATGCAACTTATATAGTTCTACACAAGTAAGAGATAAAAAAGATATAACTGAGGGTAACATGGTATAATAAAAATATAAAAAAACAAAAGTAGAATACTAATTATTGAACAAGTAATGAAAAACATGTATAATATCCACACATGGGGCAATAACCTTAGGTATAATGGTGTGTAGGACACAATAATAGAACAATAACCAACATACATAAACCAAATAATTTTGGGATATCTCACAGTATCATTAGGTATAAAGTATAGAACCCCATCATTATTTGGCTACTTAGACTGAAATCCTTAGAAAGATCATAATCAATACTCAGGAAACACTTATCCAAGCTACTTATCTTCACAAAATTTGTCAAATATGACATGAAATAATTAACAATAAGTAGAATATAATCAATAAATCCTTTAATCACATTGTCCACAAGTTTAAATCCCAAATACATATACATAATAGACATTCCTTTCCAAAAACATTTGAAAATAATTTTAAATGAATAAACACTTTTATACATGTTATCAAATATTGGGAAATTATATAAATAGATCTTAAAATGAAACCAAGATACAAAACCAATCTTTCCCAAAATACATGAATATTATTATTTCCTAAGAAGATAGAATTCATTAATAACTAAAATTTAGAAAAGGAAACCAATTTATAGAAAATGAAAACAAGGACTATGAGTATGGAAAAGGAAATAAGACTTTCATATAAAAAACACATTTAATCCAATGTAAATATAGAACTATGAGTATACCAAAGGAATGGTGGTTTACATACAGAATCCTACTCTAAATTTTTTGAAACCAAATCACCTTCACCTAAGATAAAAATATTAGGAAATGATGGATTAATAAAAGTTGATAAACATAAGATATTTTTGTTAACATTCATCAAACACATAAGTTTCTTTCACAAATATATAATAGTTAAAAAATCATTGACAAAAATGGAAGAACAAAAGAATAAAGGAAAGAGAAAGAGTACACGATAAATCAATAATTTTCATTATGTAAACCCATGGTTCAATGGAGTAACCCCAAGTAAGGTAGGAGGAAAAATGACCCATGATTAGATGTCATAATATTGTATAAGATTTATGATTAGAGGGGTGGAAGGGGTTAATGGTTATTTGTTTAATGAAGTAAATTAATCATTATAAACAAATAGAGCCATATAATATCCTCTGGCCTCATAGCACAGAGCTACCTAATAAAGTCCTCCCATGACGCTATATATATACATAACTATGAAAAACCACATATTAATCCATTTTATTACATGAAATATTAAATAAATATATAATTAATACAACTATAGAATATCATCATCCGTATTTCATTTAAGAAATTAGGAATATGACATAAAAATTAAAAATAATTTTAATGACATAAACATAAACTCCATAACATGTCATTGGATTCTATTGATTCTTCTAAAACTGAATGGGATAACTTGTAGATTTACATAATAAATGGTTGATATATAAATATATTATGGGAATAATAAAAATATGACATGATTAAAGTAATACATGTGGATAAATATCCATGTATACTAGATATAAATGGGGCTATAATCATAATATCGAACAATTATGCATTATAAACCATGAGAATGTTAAGGAAATAGAAGAATGTGGAAATAAAATAAAAAACTATTTCATAAACATATGTTATGTCCAACCACCAAGATATCATAACATAACATTCATATGATAAACCACTATACAACATACATGGAGTCTCATGAGATGAAAGCATTACACAATGCATTATATGAATATATAACTCATAGTCCACCCATCACATTCAAATCATATACATCCATAAGTGTTACACATTTATTATACAACATAATGATGTATTTCATCACTTATAATACAATTATTAATGAGTTTTCATTACATATATGGAGATTTTAAGATATTGGATTTTATTTATGGTGTGAGTCCCCTTAATTAACGTTTCTTACTTAGTTTTATCTTATTAGTAATTCTAAAGGAGGCAATAAATGAGATGAATATTTCCAAGACTTTTTTGGAGCACAAATCCTCGATGATTAGAGGAAACAATTGGGGCACACAGTTTGTATAAAAACTACATCCTGGAATATGTGGGTGGGAAAAACCATGTGGGGAGATCATGTAAACAATATGGGGGTTGCATAGTTTGTTTTTGTATTTCATATATGTGGCACAACCATTTGGCTGAATAGTATAAGGTGTGCATGGTATTCACATAGTTTTTATAAACTGTGTAATGAAAGCCACGATAGGGGTATCTTGAAATAGAGTTGGTCGCATGATTTGGAAAGTCATACATAAAATCCTTGTGAATTTTATTTATTGTAATATTTTACTATTTTCCCCATATTCTCTATTAATAAAACCCATCCATTTTTTCTACTCTAGCTGATAGAACCTCTCCCTTTTGGATAACTAACCCATACCTAACATTCTAATTGATGGATTATCACCTTCTAGACTCTGATTAAGGATAAATTTGTTACATTGGATGACTAATAATAATATTACACCCCTTTTATCCCTTCTTCAATTTTATTTGCATCAATGGAGTACTTTTGGGGAGAGATATTATTCCATATTTAAAAGTCATTATATTATTCTTCTATTTTTATAGTTCTTGGCTGAATCTGAAGCTGATACTTCAAAATTATTTTACCAATGGATTATGGTGTCTGGTCTATAACTATTATCTTTGTTTTTTTGTCTACATTAGTAATTTTTTTCCTCTTTAGACTGGATGTTTAGGTAGATGTTTATAATTTAAAATATAATACATAAATTGATTATTGCATCTAATTTGGGGTTCCCTTATACCTCATCATCATGGTTGAAGGATGATAACCTCAACCAGAGTGTCCCACACAATGTGTTCGTTAATTTGCACTATGTTAAACATCTCATTTGGGCAGTGATGTAATGTCTCAGGTCCGGGTGCCACCCCAAGGTGCCTTGTACCTAGTTGGTCACTTTTCCTCAAGCGTGTTTCCCTGAACGCCAGAGGCTACCGACTAGAGGTGAGGGACATGAGTGTGATAGTGTGGAAACTATTCCATCATTGGTAGACAAACACATTGGAAACAAATATATAACAGTAGCAGAAGAAATAATTATATACAATAATTAAACAGTTAAAGTCTGAAATTAGATAAACAAATATAGCACATATAAATAATGGTGCATGTCACATATTTCTAGGAAAGCATCCAAACAAGTCACAATGTTGGAAATACATAACTAAACCGAAGTACAATGAATCGAATATCTCTAGCTAAATCGCAAGCCTCAGCTTGGCCCCTTGTTCTCCAACTCCACCACAATAAAGTACCTGAAGTAGAGGGGTACTTTCTCTTATCTATACCTACAATAATATATTCTATTTGGGACCAAAGGCATTACAAAATAGGGTGTGAGACGAATCTTTGTAGGAAAACACCCAGAGACTTGTGCCTAACAGTTAGTGAATATATATATTTCTGTTAAAATGAAAAATGAAGTAATAAACAAGGATGTAATCAAAATTAAATAGTCTAAAAGTTTATAACGACATTAATTTACATTATTAATTATTAATCCAATCATTTACAAGAAACCCTATAATAAATTTATCACAGTCTCACACCTCTGGTTTCACAAAGACAAAGACTCTCCGGGTTAGTAATCACCGTCAATTCCTTATATGGCCTTTAACAGTAACTACAGAATCTCCAAGGAAGCACTAAATGTCCAATTTCCCATGTGGTCTGGAAATGGTAAACTACAGACACTCTGAGGGAGCAGTCATGTCGATCCCCCCATATGGTCTCACCATGTCAAAATTATAACAAAAACTATAGGGAATACCTCAACGTCCATTTCCCCTATGTTCTAACTACAACAGGTTCCCACAACCTTGTGTAATTATATTGTGTATAAACTATATCAAGAATCCAAAGTAAAACTCAAATTTGAATAGTCTAAATAGCTACTATGCATATCAAAAGCATGTCATATAAACAACTCCATCCTAACAGCAGTAGGCATGGAAAAAAATAATAGCCGAACAGGCAGTTCTAGACCCAACAAAAAATATCAATCAATCATGGGAAAACACATCCATAACAAGGTAATTGACCTTATTCCTAATCAAAAACCTTTACTCAATAAAACAAAGCATAAAAGGAAATAACACGGTTATATTCTTGAAATATGAAATACCCTAAACTAGGGTATTGTGCACTTTTTGCACATATAAATTCAACTCCATCAAAAAAATGTCAAAAAAACCTACCTCAATGTTGTATGATCAATATTGTAGAACCTTATCATTTTAATTGACCTAAGACACTGTAGATCTTCAAAAATTTAAAAAACATTCAACATTGAATAACTCACTTAATAGGATAAATCAAGAGGAGAGGCTCTAGAAGAAATAAGAACTCACCATGGATATTACAACTTAATAAATGGTGTTTGATTGGGAGAACAGATAGTGGGTTGATGGCTCAATGAAGAATCATTGATTCTTGTCGCCTCTGGATGAGACAGAGCCACAAGATGAAAATTTTTCTGATTATACGCAACCCCGGTCCGATATAACAATTTAAAAAATATATGATGTGTTCCCTAAGGATACATGGCATGTATAAGTCTTTATCAGGCCCCAAATTAGGCGGTCACTAGGTCACCACACATGGCCATGTACTCAGCCGTTACCTGCCTAATACACATCTACCCGTGGAAACCAAGTACACAGTGTGTACTCCTAGGTACACAGTGTGTACATATAAAATTGTCTAATTCTCCTCATTTTTCTCAAAAACACCAGAAATGAAGATATATACCTAAAATGATGATATTGGTTCTTAAAAAATTCCACCATGAAGAAATGTTTCCCCAAATTTCTTTAATGAGGAGGCGTAGAAGATGAATCCTTGAACAACTCTGTCCATAGTGATCACACATCAGCCTCCCTCTCCCAAATCGCGTCCTGTACTCATCAGTGAAGCCCCAAAACCCATACCAGAGGAATGGACCAGCCGTAGAGAATGTTCGCACTATGATCAATAAGCAGGAAAGGATTATCCTCGAATGAGGCATCCACCTCCAAATCAACCACCTCAGGTTGAAAATCATGAGATGGGTCTGAGAATTAATGCCATTGCTGGGAAACATGGAAGATGTTGTGCATAGATCGGTACCTATTAGATAACTGCAATCAATTGGTAACTGAACCAACTGTCTCCAAAACCTCAAATTGCCCGACATATCTCAGTGAAATATTTCACTGTCTCAAAATCCCCCTTATGTCCCAACATTGGTGTCACACGTAGAGAAACCCAATCCTCGACCTCTAACTCTAGAGGTTGTATCCTTCAATCATAATAAGACTTATGTCATAGTAATGTAGTATATATCCTCTTTAAAATCAATTTCATCTTCTTTTTGGTCTCCTAGACAAGACGAGGTCCCAACATAGCAGCCTCTCCTGCTTCTAGAAAACATGGGGGTGATCAGAATGATCTACCGTGCAAAGCCTCATACGGTGCCATCTAAATAATTTCAAGAAAACTATTATTATAAGAAATCTCCACCAGAGTTATGTTTTTCTCCCATGAACCTCAAAAATCTAGGACACAATCTTAAAGCATGTCATCCATCACCTGAATCGTACACATGGACTAGACATTGTCTAAGGATGGTAAGCTATACTCAGATGTACATGTGTACCCAAAGCCCTCTATAGTCCCTTCTAGACCCAATATGTAAAATGGACATTTCTGACAGAAACGATGGAGTGTGTAACACAATGTAGACATACAATATATCAGATATATAAACATCCATGCTCATCAACATTGAAGTTTTCATTGATCGATAAGAAATGTGAATCCATCATGAGTCTGTCAAAGACAACAGAAACTGCATCATTCCCTCGAGGTGACCACGGTAAACCTGTCATGAAGTCCATCACGACATAATTCCACTTCCACTCAGGAATGGGTAACTGCTGCAAAAGCCATGCTGGTCACTGATGCTCTTCCTTCACGTGTTGACAGGTGGAACACCTATTCAAAAAACTATAAACATATCTCTTAATATCAGGCTACCAATACTGACAATGTAGATCTTGATACATCTTGGTGACACCAGGATGAACTTCCCAAACTAAAGAATGAAAAGAACTCATCAAATCTTCATGAATGACTGCTTACACCGATACACACCCATTATAACACAAGATCTCATCCTCATCTAGGGTCCATCTATGAATAGGGTACTCTCCCCACACACTCTCCCATATAAATATTCCTTTATCATCTGATAGTCGCCTTATTCTCATTCGATCATGACGAGCAGAGGTAACAACTACAGAAGAAAGGAATGCTTGCCCCTCTTTGTTTTCCACCTCCAAATGTATATTAGAGAACAAAGACATATGCTCCCACTCACAGGTGGCCTCCTGAACATATTGTACCTATATACTCAGGCTCAACACATTACCCACTACCTTTTCTTTTCTAGGTGTCGAGGAAAGCTCAATGTCAAAGGACTGATGGCACTCAACCCACCTTCGAGGTAGAGAATTTAGATCGCACTGAGTGAAGATATACTTGAGACTTTTGTGGTCGGTGAAAAACAAAAAATTATATCCTAACAAATAATGTCTCCAACATCATAAAGCATAAAAAACTACATCCAACTCAATATATTACGTCGGGTAATTCCTTCCATGTGGTCTCACCTGTCGAGACTCGTACGTAATGAATCCTTTCCCCTGCCTAAGTACTGCTCCTAGCCCGATACCCGATGCATCAAAATAAAGAGTATATCTCTTTCCCAGCTCTAAAAAATCAAGTATCCGTGCTGAATCCTTTCAAATCCTAGAAGGATGGATCGTAGGAATCTGTACACAGGTACTTCACACCTTTCATTGTTAGGCCTGTTAGTGGCGATGATAAGCGCGAAAATTCATGTATGAAATGTATTTTGTAACCATCTAGCCTGATAAAACTCCATACCTCAACTACGTTCTTTAGATGCTCCCAAAAAACTACTTCTCTCACATTCTTAGGGACTACAGAAACTCCTATCTCTGATATAACATGACCCAAGAATTGAATCTGGTCCATCCAAAAGTGGAATTTTGAGAGCTTAATACATAACTCATGATTTCTCACTGTACTCAAAATGATCTCAAGATGGGTGGAATGGTTTTGTCGAGTGTGAGAGTACATCAATATATCACCCATGAAAACAACCACAAAAGAGTCCAAGTAAGGATGGAACACTCAGTTCATTAGTGCCATTAAACCTACTAGTGTTTTTGTGAGACCAAATGTCATAAACACATACTCATATAGACCATACTAGCTCCAAAAGGCTGTATGATTTATATCTAATGGTCTAACACACAAATGATGATATCCTGATCTCATGTCAATCTCAGAGAACACCCGGGCTCCTCAAAGAAGATCAAATAGATCATAAATCCTTAGCAAGGGATATCAGTTCATGTCCATTAGCTAGTTACGCTTCCGATAATCCACAAAATTTCTGAGGGTACCGTCCTCCTTCGCAAACATGATAGGAAAACCCCAAGGAGATATACTAGGTCAGATAAAACCCATTTTATGTAACTCATGTAACACCATGAGATTTTATGAAAAATATTCTTTTAATTTCATTAATGTCTTGTGTTGTATGCTACACCAAGATTACCTTGCGCTATACGCAACACCGTATTAGCTTGCAGTATACGCAACACTATTCTTGGATCATGTTACACACAATTTTGATAATAGTTATTCTACGCAACATTGAGTATATATATATATTCAATGTATAAATGAAATATGGTTGGATTATGTTATACAAAACAACGAAGGATTCTTGCACAACACGCAACCCTGACTTGGCTTGCATTACACGCAATCACGACCTTCCTCGATAGCGTGTGTTGTACGCAATACCGAGTTTTGCTAAACAACGATATATTATTATAATATTATTATGAACTAGCCGTTATGAATAGTATTAACTAAATTTTGAATTTTATAACATTATTATTCATCTTACACATTTTCTAGAACATGGTATAAGAACAAAATAAATTTTTTAGGTAAAATAAGTATTTTTAAAAAAATGCAGTTTTGCCGCCTTTTGATGGCACACCCACATTAAATCTAGTTTTTGACATGTTTATAAGTTTAATTTGACAAAATAAAATTATTCATTGGAATAAAGAAATAAAAATTTACTTTGGATAAATTTTTCATATTATTCTGGTAACTTTCATATTTTGATGAATAGTAAAAACACGCTATATTTTAATTAAAAACAACTTTTTTTCATTGCAATAATTTATATGGTTAAATTATAATATTGAATGGTTTTAAAGTATAAATAGAATATATTTTTACCATTTAATATAATTTATGTCATTATCATTGATTTTACATTAAATTCGTAGGTTAAATCAATTCAATCTTTTGTAATGTTTTAAAGAAAAACCCGTTTTCTTTCGACAACGAGATTAATTTTAATTTAATTTATGCAACTTTTGTGTATTGAATTTGGAAAAATTGATTCCATATTTGGAATCAGTGTGTCCAAATTATGTTAATAAGCAAATTTTTATTTTTGGGAATTATGAATAGTAACTACGGTAAATTTTATTTACCCAAGTTAAAGGTAAATCAGGTAATTAAGGGTAAATATAATATTATAAAATTACCCTAACAAATGCCAAAATTCTATTGGAGGACTAAAAGTAGACCCATATAACTTAAGGGTCGGATTAGATTCATTTTATGTACTTTTGACCATGAAAATAATTTAATTATTATTAAAACCAAAGAAAGTGACAACATGTCACTCTCTTAAATATTATAAGTATAATAATTTTAATTGAGTGATAAACATCCTAAAACTTCGAACATGAATAGTCCCCAGAAAGATAATAAAATTATCTATATCATAATAATTTATTTATAATTTTTAGGGATTAAATAATTGTTATTAATGGTGATACATTAATGATACAAAAATTATTTATTAAGTGGAAAATAAGTAATATAGTTTTTATTGAAATAATAATAACCATTAAAAGGCCCACAAACCTGACAAAAACTTATTGGTAGTGTATATATATACACCTTAATCATCCAATGACCTAATATATAACCGTTTGGAGCCTTATAAAATTGATTTTGACACTTATATTATTTTATTTTAAATGATTCCAAAGTTGTCACCTTCATAATTTAATAAATATAACAATTTAAATATTGTGATTTTAAGATGATAAATTCGAGTAAAAGTATTATTGTGAAATTTAATAGATTTATCTTTATCATAGGATTTTATTTTTAATTTTTATGCAACAAATAAGTATATTAAATAATTATACAAAAATGTTGTAGTAATTATTTTATTAAGAGCTAAACCAAATAAATGGTTTCAAAAATAATAAAATAAATATTATATGAACTATTTAATGTGATCCACTAATTTTATAGATACATATGACCTTTTATGAATTTATTAAAGCTTTTAGTTGGAACATATCTTCTGTATATATTTTATTTAAATTCAAATAAATGAATAGCGTCAAAATTTACACTATTGTTATTTTATAAAAATAACATATTATAAAATTGTTTAAAAATCACAAAAATATTTAAAAATTATAAATTTAAATTTATATGTTCTATAATGTTATAAATTAACCAATTATTAAAAATTCACAACAAATAATTAATTATTTGTTATAATTTAAAATTTAGAATTTTATTACCATAAATAAACTTAAATAGATTAAATAAGGATAAATCAAAATGATAAGGTTTAAAATAAGATTCAAACATGTCTAAATTTTATTGGTTGATGAGATTACAACCCTATATAATATAATATTTTAATATGAGTCATTTTTTGAGGTTTTATATATAGGATCCCGCCTTTTTATCACATAAACTTTCATTACATTTTACAAAACCGAGGATCTTTAAGGTTTAGTGTCTTGGAAACCAAGAATATAATAAATGAAACAAAAAAACATTCTTCTTAAACACTTGAAAGGCTTCTCCTCAAGTTCATCCTAGGTTCATTACTGTATCTCATAACCTGGGGACATACTTCAAAAGAAAGGGTGAGCAGAAGGCCCAGTAAGAGAAACCAGAGAAACATTTTACATGTGAACTTGAGATACTTCAATAAGGTCATGAAAATAACATTAAGGCATGAGAATGAAATCATGACATACATCATAATAAAAAATAACATTTTGTTTATAACTTGAAGATGTGGATACAACATTTAATATTGACAATCATTTCGTTTCACCATGGTCCATCCCCAAGGTGTCGTTAAAATTACCAAGGTTATTCATCAAGGCGTCGTTAAAATGGTCATCTCTAGAGATTAAGTCTTTACCCAATGCAATGGAGCGCTATCAGGGCGCACCCTAAAATTTTCCTTTATTATCATGTGAACCACATATATCATCATCAAACATTTCATAAATAAACCATATAGCATAAAATAAATGGGTTTCATTTTATAATCATAACGTTTTAAAAACTGCTTTAAAGACATGATCTTTACGTCACTTTAAAACCCACAGAAAAGGAAGGTGGGTCTCATGTATGTAAATCCCAGAATTTAAAATAGACATTTTGGTATATATGTGAATAGACCTTTAGAAGAAATAGATTTGAGTATTCACTTAATAATATAAAAGAACTTTAGAAAAAGAGAGAGACATTTTGAGACGGAAATTCTGCAGCATAACGGCTATGTTACGACGTTTTAGAAGACATTAAAAAGAGAGGGAAAATGGGTAAAACATTCATAAATGACCCATAAAACAGTATATGGACAGAATAAGAAGGAAACATGATCATGGTAATGAAATTTCAAGGACATACCATTTGAAATGAAAAACATGGAAGAAAGACAAAAATTAGATTTCTCTTATGAAAGTTCGGAAGCCTAACGACGTTACTTAAACTTCAAACACAAAGATTTGAAAAGATCAAATAGGGTCTCTCATCATGTGAAAATAAGAGTTCAGTATGATAGATATAGAGATATTGCCCCAACATAATTAAAAAGAACTTGAAAGACTTGACATGAAAGTAGAACTTTGAAAAGAATGAGAAGGGTGAAAGAATCCCCTAAAATTTCGGCAGCCTAACGGCGCCACTTAAAACTTCAAAATACTGAATTGAAGAGATCAAATGGGGTATCTCATAATATGAACATAAGATTCCAGTATGATAGATATAGAGATCATACCCCAACATAACAAAAAGGAACATGAAATAATTGACATGAAAGTAGAACTTCAAAACAAGAAGGGTGAAGAACCACTTAAAAATTCAGCAGCCAAACAGCGCCACTTAAAACTTCAAAATACTGAATTGAAGAGATCAAATGGGGTCTCTCATCATATGAACATAAGAGTCTAGTATGATAGATATAGAGATCATACCCCAACATAACAAAAAGGAACTTGAAAGAATTGACATGAAAGTAGAACTTCAAAACGAGAAGGGTGAAGAACCACTTAAAAATTCGGCAGCCTAACGGCGCCACTTAAAACTTCAAAATACTGAATTGAAGAGATAAAATGGGGTCTCTCATAATATGAACATAAGATTCCAGTATGATAGATATAGAGATCATATCCCAACATAACAAAAAGGAACATGAAAGAATTGACATGAAAGTAGAACTTCAAAACGAGAAGGGTGAAGAACCACTTAAAAATTCGGCAGCCTAATGGCGCCACTTAAAACTTCAAAATACTGAATTGAAGAGATAAAATGGGGTCTCTCATCATATGATCATAAAATATCAGCATGATAAATTTAGAGATCATACCCCAACATAATAAAAAGGAACTTGAAATACTTTACAGGAAAATAGATCTTAAAAAAATGTGAAGGGAGAAAGAGTCCGTTACAAAAATTTCGGCAGCCTAACAGCGCCACTTAAAACTTCATAAAACGAAATAATGAGAGTAAGAGTGGATCTCTAATTATATGAACATAAAAAGGGAATTAAGAGGACTATAAAAGAACATCCTCCAACATAAGAACATGTAGCATAAAAGGAATGACATAAAAGAGATTACTTGAAATGAAAGAGAGAGGTCGGATCCCTTACCTTAAAATGTAACTCTTAAACTTCAATGGTTGGGACCTTGAGGGCTTGGGGGCACCTTGGGAGGACTCCTTGGGAGGTAATAAGACCCGAACTTCGTTGGGGAAGAGTGGGGAGTCGAATTGATGAGAGGAGGGCTTGGTATTTATAGGGAAAGTGAGGGGACAAGGCATTAATGGCCAAGGGACACCTCACATGTGCTTTTCTCAAACCCATGTGCTCTCCCTTGGCATTTACCATGGAGTTAGGCCACATGGGGCCCCCACAACAATAATTCATCACCCTTGGCCGGCCAACCCTTAAAATATCTCATGACATCATCATGACACAACTATGATGTCATTAAACATACCGAAACCCTAAAACTGCATTTTTACTATTCACTGAAAAATTCATCTTTCTCAGAAAAATCCCAAAATTTCACCTTAACTAAATATCAATGCTCTGATTTCAAAAATGAACTCCATTTTATAAAAATAATTTTCTAAGTATTTTTAAATTTATTTTTAAATAAAAACACTATTCACCGAAAATTCATTTTTTCAGAAAAAACCCCAAAAATTACCATAACATAATTTCGATGCTCTGAGTTCAAAAATAAAGTCCTTTTTATAAAAATAATTTTCTAATTATTTTTAATTAAATTTTTAATTAAAAAAAACTATTCACCCGAAAAAAACTAATACTTGAATAATAATTTATGAAACCGTTATTTAACCATTTTATTGAATCACATTACTTAATCAAG
This sequence comes from Viscum album, assembly GCA_963277665.1. NCBI lineage: Eukaryota > Viridiplantae > Streptophyta > Magnoliopsida > Santalales > Viscaceae > Viscum > Viscum album. Next base: position 2,002,951,630 of record OY728140.1, on the reverse strand, counting down.
GTGCCTAGATTATTTTAAAACTTTCTTTAAGTGAGACTACTAATCCATTTGGTCATATTACTAATCCTAATCATAAAATCACTATTCATAATTTACTATTCATAAAAATCAAGTTGATCTTATTATACTCTAAATTTCGTACTGGACATAATTGTAGAAGACCATTTTTTGAGAATCATTACACATTTTAAATTATTTAAGGTTTACACAAACATTTTTTTTTTAAATATCCTTTTGAAAATTCATCAAAAATATGCATACTATTTTTATCCTGTCATTTGAAAATTCATAAACATTATCATAATAAGAAATACAAATTTTTATTTAAAACAAGGATTACACAAGGCAGTTATAGTCTCATTACATAGCCCCTTATAATACCAGCATAGGACCTAAGAGTAAGGTGTGCTAGGGTGATAGAATCTTGGGGCGGCTCAGTCAAAATTTCCCGAGTAGTAATTTCTATCAGTTTGAACTTCTCGCGAAGACGATTCCGTTCTAGCTTCACATGATGAAGTTCAACTTGGATTTGGTCCAGAGCAAAGCCCAATGGTGCTACCTCTTTCCCAAGCTCTATTAGATGGGCTTCGATCGGTCCAAGACTACTAGGTGAGGCCATCAAATCTTCTTTCTATAATAGTTAACCAAGATTACTTATATTTGGAGACAATAATCAAAACATTTTGTTCACAGTGGTCATATTGACCGATGGTCATATAACAGTCAAAACCCACTGGTCTCATTTTAATTATAATCATGTTTATCAAATAAAACATTTTTGTTGAGTATAAAAATAAAATAAAATAACACATGAAATTAGGGAACAAGATTTATTCAAAATTTCAGGCCGTTAAAATCTTCCCCCCTTAAGAAATTGCGTCCTCGCAATTTTTAAAATTGGGTTTTGAAATTTCATTTAAAGTCCCACATCGGAAAAAGAGTCAGTAACACCATTACTTTAAAAGAAAGAAAAGGAAGTACAAAGGCCACCCGAGTTTACTCATTATAGGATTCCATGTAGGAAATATGGACATGGAGGAGAAAAAAAAGGGCAACGTTCTTAAAGGAGAGTGATAGAAAACATGATTAGGGGGAAGTTAACCACAAGAAAATCCCAAAATTATGATGTGTGTAAGCGGTCTTTGATTACCTAGTAGGAACGTAAACCAACAACGTTTTTGTTTTACTTTCCTTTTAATAACTTTGAGGAATTCATTTACAACATAGAACCAAAACATAAGGAAATATATCTACCTTCATGTAGAGTTTCATACATTAATAAGTTTCTACCAAAACTAATCTTTTCTCCAAATGATGAGCATTCAAAACTACTTGGTCTCATCAAAACACAAGATTCATCATCTAGAGAATCACATGATCCACAAAAGATCAACTATCTATTTCTTATATCTTTAAGCATTATCCCAAAAATAGAATGGGTAAGGTATAACAAATCTTCAAAAAGAAACCCATAGAAATGGAAACTACTTTAAATCTTCAAAGTTCCATGGTACTACCCAATGTTAATCATAGACCATTCCATAAATAATGGTCCTTAAGATTCCTGAAAATAAACCAAACTAAGATTGAAACCCAAATACAAGAAGGACTTGATAACATAGTCTTCCAAAATAAACATCATTGTTTATCTCCAAACAACATCAACCACTCCTAACATCTTATAACAAAAGTAGCTAACCTAAACATATTTTACCCAAGATAGGTTAATCATTCCCGTAAGTAACCTAAATTACTATAAGGCCACCTTAAATTCATTGATTCTTCAAAATATAAGTCAACCATACTCCTCAATGAAGACACCGTAGTAATCTATTTACCTTGATCATATATGGTCCTCAAAATAGTGAAAGTCTTCCAAAATAATAATCATCTTTTAATCCCCTAATCATCTCTGTCGTATTAATATGGCAATCGTAGCATTTCCTATCACATTGGTCGTTGGGACATGTTCTTCCATTTCCCGCCATTAACTAAGAAAAGAAGCTATAGTTAGGGGCTTAAATACTTAGCCAATAATCATGAAAAGAAACTTAAAGCATCTAAGGATAACATGTAGAAGTAAAGTATACCCTAACTTGTGATCCCCTAGGTTCCCTTCTAGGTTATCCATGATCATATATTCTTATGTGAATCTTTATTTTATTTTATCTTTGTTCCTCTAACAATGGTTCATACTAAGCTTATGAATTTACCAAAGCATATCCCCCGGGAGTGTCGTAACCAAGAGTGCAGCAAGGCCCGTTGTCGTGTACCAGTTCCCGTTCGAGTCTAGCTCAAAGCGGTGTTTTCGGGTTTTACCCCTATGTACATCTGTGCCAGAGCCACCTCTACCTGCTCGTATCCAGACAGGGATGTATTTGCTTGGAAACCCTTTACTCAATACTCACCAAAATACTAGGAAGATTTCCTATATTTAAACTTTTCTATAGGGTTCTTCCTAAAGTTTTCATATCCTAATTTCCACAAATAACTAAACCATCCTTTGATACCAACTATAGCATCCCGCCTTTTTATCACATAAACTTTCATTACATTTTACAAAACCGAGGATCTTTAAGGTTTAGTGTCTTGGAAACCAGGAACATAATAAATGAAACAAAAAAAAAACATTCTTCTTAAACACTTGAAAGGCTTCTCCTCAAGTTCATCCTAGGTTCATTACTGCATCTCATAACCTGGGGACATACATCAAAAGAAAGGGTGAGCAGAAGGCCCAGTAAGAGAAACCAGAGAAACATTTTACATGTGAACTTGAGATACTTCAATAAGGTCATGAAAATAACATTAAGGCATGAGAATGAAATCATGAGATACATCATAATAAAAAATAACATTTTTTTATAACTTGAAGATGTGGCTACAACATTTAATATTGACAATCGTTTTGTTTCACCAAGGTCCATCCCCAAGGTGTCGTTAAAATTACCAAGGTTATTCACCAAGGCGTCGTTAAAATGGTCATCTCTAGAGATTAAGTCTTTACCCAATGCATTGGAGCGCTATCAGGGCGCACCCTAAAATTTGCCTTTATTATCATGTGAGCCAAATATATCATCATCAAACATTTCATAAATAAACCATATAGCATAAAATAAATGGGTTTCATTTCATAATCATAACGTTTTAAAAACTGCTTTAAAGACATGATCTTTACGTCACTTTAAAACCCACAGAAAAGGAAGGTGGGTCTCATGTATGTAAATCCCAGAATTTAAAATAGACATTTTGGTATATATGTGAATACCCCTTTAGAAGAAAGAGATTTGAGTATTCACTTAATAATATAGAAGAACTTTAGAAAAAGAGAGAGACATTTTGAGACGGAAATTCTGCAGCATAACGGCTATGTTACGACGTTTTAGAAGACATTAAAAAGAGAAGGAAAATGGGTAAAACATTCATAAATGACCCATAAAACAGTATATGGACAGAATAAGAAGGATACATGATCATGGTAATGAAATTTCAAGGACATACCATTTGAAATGAAAAACATGAAAGAAAGACAAAAATTAGATTTCTCTTATGAAAGTTCGGCAGCCTAACGACGTTACTTACACTTCAAACACAAAGATTTGAAAAGATCAAATAGGGTCTCTCATCATGTGAACATAAGAGTTCAGTATGATAGATATAGAGATATTTCCCCAACATAATTAAAAAGAACTTGAAAGACTTGACATGAAAGTAGAACTTTGAAAAGAATGAGAAGGGTGAAAGAATCCCCTAAAAATTCAGCAGCCTAACGGCGCCACTTAAAACTTCAAAATACTGAATTGAAGAGATCAAATGGGGTCTCTCATCATATGAACATAAGATTCCAGTATGATAGATATAGAGATCATAACCCAACATAACAAAAAGGAACATGAAAGAATTGACATGAAAGTAGAACTTAAAAACGAGAAGGGTGAAGAACCACTTAAAAATTCGGCAGCCTAACGGCGCCACTTAAAACTTCAAAATACTGAATTGAAGAGATCAAATGGGGTCTCTCATCATATGAACATAAGAGTCCAGTATGATAGATATAGAGATCATACTCCAACATAACAAAAAGGAACTTGAAAAAATTGACATGAAAGTAGAACTTCAAACTGAGAAGGGTGAAGAACCACTTAAAAATTCGGCAGCCTAACGGCGCCACTTAAAACTTCAAAATACTGAATTGAAGAGATAAAATAGGGTCTCTCATAATATGAACATAATATTCCAGTATGATAGATATAGAGATCATACCCCAACATAACAAAAAGGAACATGAAAGAATTGACATGAAAGTAGAACTTCAAAACGAGAAGGGTGAAGAACCACTTAAAAATTCGGCAGCCTAATGGCGCCACTTAAAACTTCAAAATACTGAATTGAATAGATAAAATGGGGTCTCTCATCATATGATCATAAAATATCAGTATGATAAATTTAGAGATCATACCCCAACATAATAAAAAGTAACTTGAAATACTTTACATGAAAATAGATCTTAAAAAAATGTGAATGGAGAAAGAGTTCGTTACAAAAATTTCGGCAGCCTAACGGCGCCACTTAAAACTTCATAAAACAAAATAATGAGAGTAAGAGTGGATCTCTCATTATATGAACATAAAAAGGGAATTAAGAGGAGTATAAAAGAACATCCTCCAACATAAGAACATGTAGCATAAAAGGAATGACATAAAAGAGATTACTTGAAATGAAAGAGAGAGGTCGGATCCCTTACCTTAAAATGTAACTCTTAAACCTCAATGGTTGGGACCTTGAGGGCTTGGGGGCACCTTGAGAGGACTCCTTGGGAGGTAATGTGACCAGAACTTCGTTGGGGAAGAGTGGGGAGTCGAATTGATGAGAGGAGGGCTTGGTATTTATAGGGAAAGTGAGGGGACAAGGCATTAATGGCCAAGGGACACCTCACATGTGCTTTTCTCAAACCCATGTGCTCTCCCTTGGCATTTACCATGGAGTTAGGCCACATGGGGCCCTCACAACAATAATTCATCACCCTTGGCCAGCCAACCCTTAAAATATCTCATGACATCATCATGACACAGCTATGATGTCATTAAACATACCGAAACCCTAAAACTGCATTTTTACTATTCACTGAAAAATTCATCTTTCTCAGAAAAATCCCAAAATTTCACCTTAACTAAATATCAATGCTCTGATTTCAAAAATGAACTCCATTTTATAAAAGTAATTTTCTAAGTATTTTTAAATTTATTTTTAAATAAAAACACTATTCACCGAAAATTCATTTTTTCAGAAAAAACCCCAAAAATTACCATAACATAATATCGATGCTCTGAGTTCAAAAATAAAGTCCTTTTTATAAAAATAATTTTCTAATTATTTTTAATTAAATTTTTAATTAAAAAACACTATTCACCCGAAAAAAACTAATACTTGAATAATAATTTATGAAACCGTTATTTAACCATTTTATTGAATCACATTACTTAATCAAGGTGCCTAGATTATTTTAAAACTTTCTTTAAGTGAGATTACTAATCCATTTGGTCATATTACTAATCCTAATCATAAAATCACTATTCATAATTTACTATTCATCAAAAATCAAGTTGATCTTATTAGACTCTAAATTTCGTACTGGACATAATTGTAGAAGACCATTTTTTGAGAATCATTACACATTTTAAATTATTTAATGTTTACACAAACATTTTTTTTAAAATATCCTTTTGAAAATTCATCAAAAATATGCATACTATTTTTATCCAGTCATTTGAAAATTCATAAACATTATCATAATAAGAAATACCAATTTTTATTTAAAACAAGGATTACACAAGGCAGTTATGGTCTCATTACATAGCCCCTTATAATACCAGCATAGGACCTAAGAGTAAGGTGTGCTAGGGTGATAGAATCTTGGGGCGGCTCAGTCAACATTTCCCGAGTAGTAATTTCTATCAGTTTGAACTTCTCGCGAAGACGATTCCGTTCTAGCTTCACATGATGAAGTTCAGCTTGGATTTGGTCCAGAGCAAAGCCCAATGGTGCTACCTCCTTCCCAAGCTCTGTTAGATGGCCTTCGATCTGTCCAAGACTACTAGGTGAGGCCATCAAATCTTCTTTCTATAATAGTTAACCAAGATTACTTATATTTGGAGACAATAATCAAAACATTTTGTTCATAGTGGTCATATTGACCGATGGTCATATAACAGTCAAAACCCACTGGTCTCATTTTAATTATAATCATGTTTATCAAATAAAACATTTTTGTTGAGTATAAAAATAAAATAAAATAACACATGAAATTAGGGAACAAGATTTATTCAAAATTTCGGGCCGTTACATTTTAAGTGGGGTTAGATTTATTATAAATTAATATTTTTAAGAATTCCAAAGGTGCCCCTCTCCTCCCTTATAAAAGGGCACCTCCTCCCTCTCTTCCACACACAACTTTGAGCCTTCATGCTCGGCCAAACCCTAACCAATTCTCTTCTCCAATTCCCTAGAAACATCCTAGAGGTCCTAGTCTTCTTCAAAGACCAATTTTAGTTCCCTAAGAGGAGGTCTCAAAGAGGCGCTTCAAAGAAGAGGTAATTTCTGTTACCGATTCTTTCAACTTTATTTCTTCTTCTACTTCTTCTTCTTTAGTTGTTTAATTATTAGGTAATAACATAAGTATCACTGATATACTGATATGTTATTATAAGTATGAAACAACCCTATTTCACCATCTATCCATCCTACAGAAAACGAAATCACCGCGTGTGCGAATGTACGGAATACCGTCTCCACGCCGTGGTGTAATCTATTTTCCACCATCACCTTACTTGGATGGGTATAATGGTGTAAATAATGACTATATATTATTATTGTAAAGTGATATTGATTCTGAAATAGTATACATACACTCCAATACAATTCCACAATCATGGGAATGATATCATCGCTCGTGCGTATGTACGGACTACCGTCTCCACGAACGCGATGAGATTCATTTTCCATGATTAACCATTAAAGAATGATTATAAAGTATATATAATGAATAATAATTAAATATATGGAATAATAATGCTACTTAATTTATTTATATATATATATGTCATCTATTTAATTTCATTCAACTCAATAAGGAAACGAAAACAACGTTCATGCGTACGTACGACCTACCACCTCCATGAACAATGTATTTCTTTCCATTTATCGATCTATTATATATATGTATATTCTGAATATATATTATATATAAATAATTATTTATATTCTGGAATTAAGTAATCATGATCTAAGTAATCATATGAATAATTACAAGTCAAAACACGGACGATAAATGAAACGATTTAAACCAAAATGCTCTTTAACATGGAATTTAAAAAAGAATGGGTAATATAAAGTCATAAGTGAACCATATATGATATCATAACAATGAATATGATTATGTAATATGTTAATAATATTATTTAAATCATTATACAGGAGGTTTGGACACTTATGAAGAAAATCAGACCTAAGGTAATTGATAATTTTGCAAATCTCATTTTTATCCGAGATTGCTTATTCGTAAGTATTTACGAGGGTTTTTTATATCATCCATGTCCATGTTTTATAAAAGTGTTTTCATGTATTTTTAAAGTCCTTTTTACCCATTTTTGACTTTTACTACATGGTAATGTAAGGAATCTTTCTTTTGTTTACGTTACGAGGTACTTTTTGACTTTTCCGGCAAAAGTACGAAAAGAATGTTTTTTTAACTTATACGGCACGAACGGATTTTTACGGTTTAATAAAGCCTTATTTTCATGAAGCTTCCTCCAAAATATTTCATGACTATTTTCAATAAAATCTCTTTCTTTTAAAATTTCATGACTTTTTGTGAAAAGAAATTGATTTTGAAGAAGAAAGGATATTTTCCTCAAGAATTCATTTCAAGTGTTTTATCAAAACCATTTTCCATCTAAGATGAAATTATTTCATATGTGTATGTTTCAAGTGTAATGTCTCTATGATTTATATGGCTTCACTTTTCTTATTAATAAATGATATCCATTTCTTTTATATGGATTATGTGATGATGGGATGATGTTTATGAAACCCATTTTATTAGTTGGGTTATTATGCATGATGTATGTTTTGTGGCACAAGTAAGAATGATTTCATTATGAGATGGGTGGGACCTATATCTCCCTCAAATGCATTGGGTAAAGATTTATATATCATGAGATAGACATGGCTGGAACATAAAGTTAAACTGGTTCAGTAATAGAGGACTGGAACGAGGAGTGAACTTGATTCAGAAAGGGACTTTTTCCACTAAGATGGTCTTGGAAGAAATGCCTTGGCTACTATGGAAATCATATCATGTGCTTAATGTTTTCCACAATTACATGTTTTATTCCCATGCTATTTTATCATTCTTAATGTTTCTTTATGATCTATGCCTTACGTACTTCCATGTTTTATGTCATTGCTCAAGCTTTTGATGTTTAAACATTATGTTCATGTTTTTAAGTTCAAATGTATATGGTATGTTTTATTTTATCCATGCTTACCCTTACTGAGCATTTGAGATCACCCTTTTTATGTTTTCTTTTCCCCAGGATATAAAGAAAGGTTTTAGGTAAGAAAAAAATGGGAAGATCTTTATGGGAGATGTTGAAGATATTTCACCACGATTAGAAGATTACGTTCCAAGTTTCAAAGACACTAAACTATTACAGTCCTTGTGTGTCTGTTTTTGTTATGTATTAAGTATTCTTCTAAAGTAATGTAATGTCCATGTAAGTCAATATTTGGGTCTCTACAGTTGGTATCAAAGGAAAGTTTTAGTCAACCTTTGGAAACTAGGATGCGAAAATGTTAGTGAGATCCCTAGAGATATTTATAAGGTATGTCTAGGGATGTCCCTAAAGATAAGTATACGTATAGAATATAGTCCTAGAACTATGGTAATGATCATATAATTTCACCTAAGATGTTATATATTGAGGATACTCCCCCTTTACTCTGTTGTTTTCCCTAGCATGATTTTTTCCTCTCACACTATTCTTTTTGCGTTTTAGAAAATGGCTGGAAACAGGAAGATTCACGATAATGGAGGATATGATAGACAATGGAATGATTTTCTTCATGATAAACCAAATGAAACGGGATCTGGATGTCCAAACATCTTTATTATGCCTAATCGGCAATCTCATAATATGATCAATAATCTCAACTTTGGTAAGTTTCCTGACTCAGATAATAAGAGAAAGATGAAGTTTCATGATGATCATAGAGGAAAGAAAGTTCAATTTCTCTCATGTAAATCATGTGGGAAGAGGCATCAGGAAGATTGTTTCAAAGGAACTGGAAGATGCTTTGGGTGTGGAAAAGAAGGACACAAAGCCAGTAAGTGCAAAGGAAAAGGTTCAGTTAACACCATGGACAAGGATAATGGTATTGCTACGACATCAAAAATGATTAGATGTTTTAAAGGTGGAATGTACGGGCATTATGCAAACCAATGCCCTAATGGAAAATCTCATGAAGAGAATCAGCATGGTCATATGTTTAGTATTTATGTGGATGATGATGAGGAGACTACAAATGATATATGAGCTGAAAGAAGTGTTGAATCTCAGTCAGTTGTTTTAGAAGGTAGTGGAATGATTGTATGTTTATCGAGTTTTATGTTGTATAGTTACACTATTGATTTTCCTAAAAGTATTTGAAAGTATATGTTGAATGGTACCAGTAACCATGGAAGGTTATTCAGATATTTTTGTAATGTAGATGATATGCTCATAATGAAGGAATAAGAAGATAATGAGATGTTTGATTGTATTCATGAGCTCATGATTTATATAAGGACTAAGAGATATCATGGTTTGTGTATATAGAATTTTGAGGATTTTGGTATGTGGAAAGTGTTAACTTTTAACTGCGTTCATGTTTTCACTAAGGTTCAATGGGTATTCATTTTTCAAGAGAATACATTATTAAGGCCTTCAAATGTTTGGAATGTGACCAACAAGACATATCTTATGATATATGGGGATCAACGATGTTATTAAATCTATAGTAATCGTTTTCACTATATTATGAGAGTGGAATGCAGTATTATGGATAAGCCTAAAGATTGGAATGGATTATGTTGGACATAAGTTAGTATTGTTTAAGGATAGAAGTTTTTTCGACATTATTGATGGGATGTTATAGTAATATAGTTTTAGAAAAAGGACAACCTGCAGGACGGGCGACAGCCCATCGCGTCGGACAAGGCTGTGGGAATCGAACCCACAACCGAAGTGCGACTGGCCTTTATCACCTACCACTAGCCTACAGGAAGTCCCTGGTTAGTAGAAACTAGTTTTATTGTATTAAGTGGTATGATATATGAAGTATAAGTTCATTTTTGAAACCATATACGATTAATCTAACCATAAGATGGACTTATAACTTTTGCTAACCTTTTGTTTGAAAGAGATGGAATGACCCATCATTCTATCACATGATCTGCTAACACATCACGAATAAAAAATTCAACTTCATTTCTTTAAGGGATGAAGTGGAAATTGTTCAATTCACGAACAACAGTGAGATTGTACCAAAACCATGTAAGTATTTCTTTTAATTCACCAACTTTAGGGAAATGATCTTGAAAACCAAAAATGTTGTCCTAGTTCCCTTATATCTGATGAATCAGATGGTACCTTAGATCATCACAAATCTATAGCTTTGTGATTGTTGGCTTTTTCATAGCCATGTTCTCTACCACTCTCCATCAGAACTTGATGGTTAGATTTTTCTTCGATATCCATATTTTCACCTATGTTCTCATACGTGGAAACCCAGTGATGAGTTAATTTGGGTAACCATTACATTTCATACTTTAGTTTTTAAAGCCATGTTTTGGTATTCCTTTTATATGATGTGGGTTTCAATTAAACAAACTTTTGAGTAGTAAACCATTTATAACCCCGACGAATTTCGAGGGCGAAATTAATTTTAAGGGTGGTAGAATGTAACACCCCGAGATTTTATGAAAAATATTATTTTAATTTCATTAATGTCTTGTGTTGTATGCTACACCAAGATTACCTTGCGCTATACGCAACACCGTATTAGCTTGCAGTATACGCAACACTATTCTTGGATCGTGTTACACAAAATTTTGATAATAGTTATTCTACGCAACATTGAGTATATATATATATATTCAATGTATAAATGAAATATGGTTTGATTCTGCAATTTGAAACAACTATGGATTCTTGCACAACATGTAACCCTTACTTGGCTTGCATTACATGCAATCGCGACCTTCCTCGATAGCGTGTGTTGTATGCAATACCGGGTTTTGCTAAACAACGATATATTATTATAATATTATTATGAACTAGCCGTTATGAATAGTATTAACAAAATTTTGAATTTTATAACATTATTATTCATCTTACACATTTTCTAGAACATGGTATAAAAACAAAAAAATTTTTTTAGGTAAAATAAGTATTTTTCAAAAAATGCAATTTTGTCGCCTTTTGATGGTGCACCCACATTAAATATAGTTTTTGACATGTTTATAAGTTCAATTTAACAAAATAAAATTCTTCTTTGGAATCAAGAAATAAAAATTTACTTTGGAAAATGTTTTCATTTTATTCTGGTAACTTTCATATTTTGATGAATAGTAAAAACACGCTATATTATAATTAAAAACAACTTTTTTTCATCGCAATAATTTATATGGTTAAATTATAATATTGAATGGTTTTAAAGTATAAATAGAATAAATTTTTACAAATTAATATAATTTATGTCATTAGAATTGATTTTACATTAAATTCGTAGGTTAAATCAATTCAATCTTTTGCAATGTTTTAAAGAAAACCTGTTTTCTTTCAACAACGGGATTAATTTTAATTTAATTTCTGCAACTTTTGTGTATTGAATTTGGAAAAATGGATTCCATATTTGGAATCATTGGGTCCAAATTATGTTAATAAGCTACTTTTTATTTTTGGGAATTATGAATAGTAACTACGGTAAATTTTATTTACCATAGTTAAAGGTAAATCGGGTAATTAAGGGTAAATATAATATTATAAAATCACCCTAACACATTCCAAAATTTTATTGGATGGCTAAAAGTAGACCCATATAACCTAAGGGTCGGATTATATTCATTTTATGGACTTTTGACCATGAAAATAATTTAATTATTATTAAAACCAAAGAAAGTGACAACATGTCACCCTCTTAAATCATATAAGTATAATAATTTTAATTGAGTGATAAACATCATAAAACTTCTAACATGAATAGTCTAGAGAACTCTAATAAAATTATCTACATCATGATAATTTATTTATAATTTTTAAGGATTAAATAATTGTCATTAATGGTGATACATTAATGATACAGAAATTATTTATTAAGTGAAAAATAAGTAATATAGTTTTTATTGAAATAATAATACCCATTAAAAGGCCCACAAACCTGACCAAATCTTATTGGTAGTGTATATCAACACCTTAATCATCCAATTACATAATATATAACCGTTTGAAGCCTTATAAAAGTGATTATGACACTTATATTATTTTATTTTAAATGATTCCAAAGTTGTCACCTTCATAATTTAATAAATATAACAATTAAAATATTGTGATTTTAAGATGATAAATTCAAGTAAAAGTATTATTTTAAAAGTTAATAGATTTATCGTAATCATAGGATTTTATTTTTAATTTTTATGCAACAAATCAGTATATTTAATAATTATACATAAATGTTGTAGTAATTATTTTATTAAGAGATAAACCAAATAAATGGTTTTAAAAATAATAAAATAAATATTATATGAACTATTTAATGTGATCCACTAATTATATATATACATATGACCTTTTATAAATCTATTAAAGATTTTATTTAGAACATATATTCTGTATATCTTTTATTTAAATTCAAATAAATGAATAGTGTCAAAATTGAAACTATTGTTATTTTATAAAAATAACATATTATAAAATTATTTAAAAATAACAAAAATATCTAAAAATTATAAATTTAAATTTATATGGTCTATAATGTTATAAAGTAACCAATTATGGAAAATTCACAACAAATAAGTAATTATTTGTTATAATTTAAAATTTAGAATTTTATTACCACAAATAAACTTAAATAGATTAAATAAGGATAAATCAAAATGATAAGGTTTAAAATAAGATCCAAACATGTCTAAATTTTATTGGTTGATGATATTACAACCCTATCTCATCTAAGCTTCGAATATGAGTCATTTTTGGAGGTTTTTTAAGTGTCTTTAGATTTATTATAAATTAATATTTTTAAGAATTCCAAAGGTGCCCCTCACCTCCCTTATAAAATGGCACCTCCTCCCTCTCTTCCAAACACCACATTGAGCCTTCAAGCTCGGCCAACCCCTGACCAATTCTCTTCTCCACTTCCCTAGAAACATCCTAGAGGTCCTGGTCTTCTTCAAAGACCAATTTTAGTGCCCTAAGAGGAGGTCTCAAAGAGGCGCTTCAAAGAAGAGGTAATGTTCGTTACCGATTCTTTCAACTTTATTTCTTCTTCTAATTCTTCTTCTTTAGTTGTTTCATTATGAAGTAATAACATCAGTATCACTCATATACACATATATTATTATAAGTATGAAAAAACCCTATTTCACCATCTATCCATCCTACGGAAAATGAAATCACCGCGCGTGCGTACGTACGGAATACCGTCTCCACGTAGTGGTGTAATCTATTTTCCACCATCACCTTACTTGGATGGGTATAATGGTGTAAATAATGACTATGTATTATTATTTTAAAGTGATATTGATTCTGAAATAGTATACATACACTCCAATACAATTCCACGATCACAGGAATGATATCGTCACTCGTACGTACGTACGGACTACCGTCTCCACGAATGCGATGAGATTCATTTTCCATGATTAACCTTTCAAGCATGGTAATAAAGTATATATAATGAATAATAATGAAATATATGGAATAATAATTCTACTGTATTTATGTATATATATATATGTCATCTATTTAATTTCATTCAACTCAATAAGGAAACGAAAACAGCGTTCATGCGTACGTACGGCCTACCGTCTCCATAAACGGTGTATTTATTTCCATTTATCGATATATTATATATATGTATATTCTAAATATATATAAATCATGTTTTATATTCTGAAATTAAGTAATCATGATCTAAGTAATCATATGAATAATTACAAGTCAAAACACGGACGACAAATGAAACGATTTTAACCAAAACGCTCTTTAACATGGAATTTACAAAAGAACAGGTAATATAATGTCATAAGTGAACCATATATGATATCATAACAATGAATATGATTATTTAATAAGTCAATAACATTATTTAAATCATTATACAGGAGGTTCGGACACTTACGAAGCAAATCTGACCTAAGGTAAGGGATAATTTTGCAAATCTCATTTTTATCCGAGATTGCTTATTCGTAAGTATTTACTGGGGTTATTTATATCATCCATGTCCATGTTTTATAAAAGTGTTTTCATGTATGTTTAAAGTCCTTTTTACCCATTTTTGACTTTTACTACATGGTATGTAAGGAATCCTTCTTTTGTTTACGTTACGAGGTACTTTTTGACTTTTCTGGCAAAAGTACAAAACGAATGTTTTTTAAACTTATACGGCACGAACGGATTTTTACGGTTTTATAAAGCCTTATTTTCATGAAGCTTCCTCCAAAATATTTCATGAATATTTTCAATAAAATCTCTTTCTTTTAAAATTGCATGACTTTTTGTGAAAAAAAATTGATTTTGAAGAAGAAAGGATATTTTCATCAAGAATTCATTTCAAGTGTTTAATCAAAACCATTTTCCATCTAAGATGAAATTATTTCATATTTGTATGTTTCAAGTGTAATGTCTCTATGATTTACATGGTTTCACTTTTCTTATTATGAAATTATATCCATTTGTTTTATATGGATTATGTGATGATGTGATGATGTTTATGAAACACATTTTATTCGTTGGGTTATTATGAATGATGTATATTTTGTGGCACAAGTAAGAATGATTTCATTATGAGATGGGTGGGACCTATATCTCCCTCCAATGCATTGGGTAAAGATTTATATCTCATGAGATAGACATGGCTGGAATGACAAGTTAAACAGGTTCAGTAATACCGGACTAGAACGAGGAGTGAACTCGATTCAGAAAGGGAATTTGTCCACTAAGATGGTATTGGCAGCAATGCCTTGGCTACTATGGAAATCATATCATGTGCTTAATGGTTGCCACAATGACATGTTTTATTCCCATGCTATTTTATCATTCTTAATGTTTCTTTATGATCTATGCCTTACGTACTTCCATGTTTTATGTCATTGCTCAAGATTTTGATGTTTAAACATTATGTTCATGTTTTTAAGTTCAAATGTATATGGTATGTTTTATTTTATCCATGCTTACCCTTACTGAGCATTTGAGCTCACCCTTTTTATGTTTTCTTTTCCCCAGGATATAAAGAAAGGTTTTAGGTAAGAAAAAACTGGGAAGATCTTTATGGGAGATGTTGAAGATCTTTCACCACGATTAGAAGATTACGTTCCATGTTTCCAAAGACACTAAACTATTATGGTCCTTGTGTGTCTGTTTTTGTTATGTATTAAGTATTACGCTAAATTAATGTAATGTCCATGTACGTCAAGCTTTGGGTCTCTACAACTCATCTAACCGCTTCTTGAGATCCTGTATCTTTGGTGTATCTATCCTATAAGAAGGAATGGACACCGGTGTTGATCCTTGCACCAACTAAATAGATTAGTCTGCATCTCGCTCCAGAGGTATTCCTGAAAAGTAATCTGGAAAGACATCCCTAAAATGGTACACCACTGGAGGAATGTGAATCTGTGAAGTCCCATGGTCATCAGAATATAAACTAGAAATCTAGGTTCTAACTCCTCTCAACCCAGGATGCTCGGGTACCACTCTGCTCACATGGAAATCCCATTATCCCTTTTTTAGAAACAAACCATCCTCTTGTGACGCGAAACTCAACCTATGTCGATAGCAATAGAAAATATCCTGGATGGATACTAACCAGTCCATTCTGAGAATGACATCACGACTCATCATCTTTATGAAATAATGTTCCCATAAGAAGTGACACCCACCAACCTCAAGAGGGAACTCCTTTCACTGAGGTACACCAGCTATTCTAGTCCCCTACAGTGTGTCCAACATCAATATATTAGTAGAAGAAATGATACCAAGCCAAGGCTCTCCACTACAATAAAAGATATAAAATTATAGGAATCCCATGTGTCGAAAATAGATAAATCTAAAACTGAGGCAACTAGAATCTTACATATAACTGTAGAGGTTTTGGGATCTTGCTCTACATAGGTCTGATCCAGCACAAAATCTTTGCATGTGCAACAACCCTATGAAGATTTATGAGGTCCCTGAGCTGATTCACAGTACAAAAATCGAAAAACATGTGTCTGATCATTGCGGTCATGACCTCTACCTCATCCTGAACGGCCTATAGAACTCCATCCACGAGTCTGATGTGGGACTGGTGGTCTAGGTCTGGTATGTGGAGTCATAAAAAAACCCATCTCACTAGTATATGGTGAAAAAAACTAATAGAATCACTGAAGATGACCCATCTTTCCACAAGATCGGAACTCGAATGGGTTGGTTGGGCAATGTGGCCTTGTATTCTCGCTCTTCCGACAATGGTAGCATACCACATGGATACCGGAAGAAGAATTCCCCCACTCGGATCTCTTCGTGTAGACTCCCTATAGTGATTCTTATTATCAGTCAGAGGGCTACCAACTCTGGA
This sequence comes from Viscum album, assembly GCA_963277665.1. NCBI lineage: Eukaryota > Viridiplantae > Streptophyta > Magnoliopsida > Santalales > Viscaceae > Viscum > Viscum album. The sequence continues at coordinate 2,002,934,761 of OY728140.1, read as the reverse complement.
CGCCGAGACGCCATTGGTCACATCCCCAGAATCCGTCAGGTTGCGCTCTGTCATTAGTGCCTGGTTGACTATAGAAGTTATTGAAGTCAACCTGAAGATGTCCACCTCATATCAGATGTCATGCCTGAGTACATCCTCAAACTTCCTCGCTAGTAATAACTCATAACCCTCTAGAATAATTTTGAAGCACTACAGCTCTATGAAGTGAGAAGAATACTCAATGAGTGATAATGTACCCTTCTCCAAACTTAGGAACTCTCAGACTTGGTCAGCCCTCAACGTCTCCTAGTAGAATTAGTCGTAGAAGGAATGATGGAGCTCATCCAAAAAGATACCCTGCTAGCGCCCTGTATATGATATCAAATCCCACCATCTCTTGGTGTAATATTGAATCATGTATGTAGAGAGCTTCACACTTCTCTCTTGAGGCATTTCCAGATGCTTGAAGATAGACATCATGGCTTCTAACCACGACTCTACAGCCTGGGTTCCACCATCCCCTGAGAATGTGGGAGGATGCAGTAGTTAAAAAACTCATGTCAACTCTTCCATAGATGGGGAAGGATGTGGTGATCCCCTGAAGTTATGCATAAAGCTCACGAAGACTTCTCGTAATTGTGGATTGGTACATGTATCTGGAATAACAGCTAGCGCCAAGATAGGCACAATGAGAGGATCTGTTGGTAGTCCCTGATCTTTAGTGTCCAGTGTCTGGTCATAGCCCTATATCTGGAGTACTACCGGAGGATGTCTCAGTGTCATGAATCTGAAATTTCATGCACACACCTCATTTAAAGATTATCATGGACCAAAACATAGAGTTGTGGAAAAAGAACTTGAGAAATAAAACATTAATGTTTTTCAAAACATGGATACACTGAGTGTATGGACCCCACAAGGTGTGTTCCCTTAATCTATTACATGGGAATGTACACTTGCTAATGATGGTCTTGTAACACCGCATACACACGGTGTGTTCTCCTTTTACAAGGCATGTACTCGAATCATTCCCCCCTGCCCGAGTTCCTCTACATGACTAGACCTCACAGTTCTCCAAGAACAAAACTACATGTCGTATTTATGCACGACACGGCGTGTAATATATGGATTTCCCTAACCCATGTCATTAGTCACAATACTAGATACATGGTTCCTAAAACATGGTGTTTTTACCCTAGACACGGTGTGTACCACTTATGCTTTAACCACTCATGTCATTTGTCACACGACTGGATATATGACTCTTACAAGACGGAAGGTACTCCAAGTATATGGCATGTGTCACCAAACATTTCCCAACCCCATGTCTCTTCCCACACATCCAGTCACACGTTTAAGGACTACACAAAATCTATATATAGTACATGATTATTACTTAAGAAAAGTTGTTCTTTCCCAAACAGAAATATACATGGCATGTATTCATCATTACACATTGTGTATTCTTGGTTTTACTGGCCAATAATCCTTATAAACAACTTTTGAATAACATAAAAACATTGAAACTAACATTAAAGTGTATAAATCCTATCTGTGGGGGGAACATACTTCCTGCGAATCAGAATTGCAATCATATTCATGTATATCACAAAGTATAACAGTGAAATAAATCACATGATCCACCGAATTTTGATCCCTGAGAGCCCATAACACCTCAGGGAAATTTTTATGGCATCCATCCAAAGGAATAATTACATATCAGCAATACCATATTGAATAGAAGGTATTCTATCAATGAATATATCGAAACAACTTGCATATCTTGACCAAAATGTTTCAAAAAAACATGTAATCGGTAATGCACCCTAAATGGCATGACAATAATTCATGACATGTGATCTCTATAAAGTTCTTATATGATGCATGTGATGGAATACCCTCATCTAATCGGGATACAACAGTAATAAAACCTCAAAAATATCAACAATAAAAACAAAAAACATGTGAACCCCCCAACGTTGAAATCAAAACAACTATAAGAAAGTCAAAACCAGAAAAATTTAAATAATCGAGGTGTATTGGTGTTTCTCTATACATGGGTTAGATACTCCCAGTCACATTTTATTACCAACGTCCTATTCCTTCTTATCCCTATCAATAGTCTAAAAAAATTAAGTCAATGAATAAAGAACCTCCTTTGATATCACATTGTAATGTCCCAGGTCATGGTGCCAACCCAAGGTTCCACATACCCATTTGTTCACTTGGCCTCAAGTGTGTTTCCCTAAACTCTAGATGCTGCTGACTAGAAGTGCGGGCCTTATGTGTGATAGTGTGGAATCTATTACCTATTTTATAGAGTAACACAACAAAAACAAACTGATAAATTTAGCGGAAGCATTAACATCGTACAATAAGTAAACATAATAATACTGAAAGTAAATAAACAACTGGAGCACATATAAACAATGATGCATGTCACATATGACTATGAAAGTAGCTAAACATGTTACAATGATAGAAATAGAGGGCTATGCCAATGTATAAGGAAACAAATAAACTCCACCAGCAACGTATGACCTAGCTTGGTACCTTGTTCTCCAGATCCACCGCAATCAAGTACATGATGTATAAGGGAACATTCCCTTATCTATAACTGCAACAATATAATCTTTTTGGGCCCAAAATAATTAAAAAACTAAGGTGTGAGATGAATCTGAGTGGGAAACCACCCAATAATATGTGCATGACTGTCAGTGAATATATATAGAAGGAAAAATGAAAGATGAAGTAATAAACAAGTAACTAATCAAAAGTAAATAGTATTTCAATTGAAAACTACATTCATTTACATTTATTAATTATTCAACCAATCATACAAAATAAAACCTCTTGTAATGTTCTCATAGTCTAACCCCTCTGATTTTATAAAGACAAAGACTCTCTGAGAAAGAAATCATCGTCAATTCCTCTTGTGGCCTTTAACAGTAACTATAGACTCTCTAAGGAAGCACTCAACGTCCAATTCCCCCGGTTGTCATGCAACAATATTGTAGAGACCCGAAGCTTGACGTACAAGGACATTACATTACTTTTGCGGAATACTTAGTACATAACAAAAACACACACACAAGGACCGTAATAGTTTGTGTCTTTGGAAAGTCAGAATATAATCTTCTAATCATGGTGAAAGATCTTCAACATCTCCCATAAAGATCTTCCTTTTTTATACCTAAAAACTTTCTTTATATCCTGGGGAAAAGAAAACATAAAAGGGTGAGCTCAAATGCTCAGTAAGGGTAAACAAAAGAAATATCAATCACATCATATTCATAAGGACATAACATTTTGGAAATCTTAACCTGCAAAAGAGATCATAATATCATAACATGGGATAAATAATAGTAGTGAAATGTAATCCCAATAATCATAACGTAAAACATTAAACTTTGTGGAATACACACATAATCATAGAGAATCATTTATTATTAGTCAAGACTCATTTCCAAGACTATCTTAGTGGAAAAAGTCCATTTCTGAACTGAGTTCACTCGTCGTTTCAGTCCTGTTTTACTGAACCGGTTTAACCTGCCGTTCCAGCCATGTCTATCTCATGAGATATAAAATCTTTACCCCATGAATTGAAGGGAGATATAGGTCCCACACATCTCATAATGATACCATTATTATGTGTGCCACAAAATCATAAACCATACATCATAGCATAACCCGTGTAATAAGAATGGGAATCTTAAACATCGTGACATCATAAAATAATTCGTATAAGATAAAGGAATTCATAAAAATATTTCCATCACAACATAATCAAATAAATGTAATAATAGGGATAGAAACAGAACCCTATATTTTCTTAGATGGAAAATAATTTTGATAAAACACTTGAACTCTATTCTGGAGGAAAATATCCTTTCTACTTCAAAAACATTTTTCCTTTCTTAACATGTCATAAAATTTTAAACTAAAAGAAGTTGATTAAAAATAAACTTGAAAACTTGTAAAAGAAGTTTCTTGGAAATAATGTTTTAAAAATAAATTCATGCCATATAAGTTAAAAAAACATTCTTCTTGTACTTTTGTCAAAAAATTAAAAAAAGTACCTCGTACGAAAAACGACAAAAGATTCCTTTCATATCTTTTACTAAAAACTCACCGAAGGGTAAAATTGGATATAAACTATTGTAGAAGGATACAAATATTACATATTGAAGAAACATGGATTTGGATGATAAAATAAACCCCATTAAATACCAAAGTATAAACAATCTCGGATAAAAATGAGATTGTGATATTTTCCCTTACCTTAGGTCCGATTTGCTTCGTAAGTGTCCGAACCTCCTCTTCTTTAAAGCGCCTCTTTGATTCCCACTCTTAGGGCACTAAAATTGGTCTTTGAAGAAGAAAAGAACCTCTAGGTTGTTGCTAGGGAAGTGGAGAAGTGAATTTGGCAGGGGTTGGCTGAGCTTGAAGGCTCAGATTGGTGTGAGGAAGAGAGGGAGGAGGTTCCCTTTTATAAGGGAGGAGAGGGACTCCTTTGAAAAAACTAAATATATTATTTTATTATAAAGACAAATTCGGTTTTAAATAGCTCCAAATTGATCTATTTAGAATATAAGGTGGGGATGGGTCGAAATCCTCTCATTCAATAGAATTTAGACAAGTTTAGGTTCCTATTTTAACCTTATCATTTAGATTTATCATTAAGTTAAATAATTTTACTTTTACCGTGTCTTCTTGTGTTCTTATACTATAAGGTTAATAAACTTACTATAAGAAGCCAAACGAACCACAAGTTGTTTATTATTAATATATATAGCCTTATCTAATACATTTGGCCGAAACCTAGATTTTTAGGAATAAAATAACAATTAATAATATAATATTTTGTTTAAAAACTATTTTATGTGAATTTTGACACTATTTTGTAATTGATTTTTGTGAAAATCATAACAGAATCATTAGTTAGAATAAAGTTAATTAAATCAAGAATAACATGTCATATTAACCTATAAATTTATTGTAATTCATAAAAAGTCTTAAATTACATTTATTTGGGTATTTATAACATCAATTATGTCAATATTTCATTAATAAGATAATTACTGCATCATCTTTGTGTCATAAATAAATTAACTTTTTTAATGTCTAAAAATTACAAATAAAATATCATTATGTTGGAAATATTTTTAGATTTCTAATTAATATTTATAGTCGAATTTATCTTATGTATAACCCTATATTAAAAATGATTTAGTTATTAAACTTTGATTTTTACTATTTTAACCCTTTTTTAAATAAATTAATAATAAATGTCCTAATCTAATCCAAGTGGGTCTAAATGGTCATATTTTATTCCTAAGGTTGTTTTTGGTTGAATTACACTTATCCAATAGAATTAGGACATGTGTTAGGGTAATAATAATATCATTTTTACCCTTAATTACCCTATTTACTTTTAACTGTGGTAAAACGAAGTAAAAAATTACTATTCACCAAAAATTATTTTCATCTCATTGAACCAAATTTTACTTACTGACATCAACCGTGTCTCTCGAATTTTTAAAATTCCACTCACAGAAGTGGTAAAATTAACTTTTATGAAAAATTCATTTTTTAACAACCACTTAGTGGTTTCACTATTCATCAAAAAATGAAAGTTTCCAGAAAAATACCAAAAATTAGGCCTAAGCTATATTTGATATTATGAATTCAAAAATGATGTCTATTTTACCAAATTCAAAACATATCAGTTTCATTAATTAATTTAAAAATTAATTCCCGTCGTCAAAACAAATAGCGTGTTCTTAAGAGATAATAACTATCAAAAGATTGATAGTTGTTTATGTCTGGTTTAAATGTGAAATTACATCCAATAACCAACATTGTATTAAATTGTAAAAATATATTCTAAATATACTTTAAAACCACTCAAATAAATAATTTATCACTATTAATTATTTCTATTAAAAAGGTTGTTTTTAATTAAAATTTAGTAAGTTTCACTATTCATCAGAAAATGAAAGTTATCCGTAAAGTACCAAAATTTCACCCTAAGCTAATTTCGATATTCTGAATCCAAAAATGAAGTCTATTTTGAAAAATAAAATTTACAAAATTTCAAAAATTGGTTGTTACTATTCATAACGACTAGTTTTAATAATATTTTAATAGCATATCATTGTTTAGTGAAACTCGGTATTGCGAACTACACACGCTATCGAGGAAGGTCACGATTGCGTGTAATGAAAGGCAAGTCAAGGATGCGTGTTGTGCAAGCTCCTTTTGGTGTAGCGTACAACACAAGACATTAATGAAATTAAAAAGAATATTTTTCATAAAATCTTGGGGTGTTACAAATATACTACAAACACTCTAAGGGAGAACTCACGTCCATCCCCCATATGGTCTCTCAATGTTTTAAGTATAACATATGCTCTGGGGAAGCCCACAATGTCCATTATCAGTATGGTATAACTTCACCAGGTTCCCACAACCCTATGTAATTCAATCTTGCACAAACGATATCCAGAATCCAAAGTGAAACTCAAATACTACATGGATAAATAGCTACTATGCATATCACAATCATGACATATAAACATCTCCATCATAACAACACTAGGCATGAAAATCATAACGGCCTAAGAAACTGTTCTAGACCCAACAACCAATATCAATCAAACGTGGGAAAACACATCCATAGTAAGGTAATAAAACATATTAATAATAAAACACCCTTTCTCAAGAAAACAATGCATTTCAATCATTAACGGGGTTAAATTCCTAAAACACGCGATACCCTAAACTAGGGTATTGGGAACTTTTTTTACATATAAATTCAATGACATCTATGTAAAGGAAAAAAACACCTACATCAATGTTTTATGATCAAAATAGTTTAACCTCAGCCTTTGAATCGACCTAGATTTCTATAGATCTACAAAAATGTCAAAAACATTCAACCTTGAATAACTTACGTAAGGGGATAAATCAAGAGGAGAGGCTCTAGAAGAAGGATTAACTCACCAAGGAAATTGAAACACAATCGATTATGGTTTATTTTGAGAACAACTGAAATATCTATGGCTTGGAGAAGAATTATCTATTCCCATTACACCTGGATGAGATAGAGCCAGAAAAAGACAGTTCTACTAATTAGGTGCAACCCCAGTCCGATATAATAATTAAAAATAAAAATACAAGACGTGTTACCTGAGGATACATAGTGTCTGTAGGCCTTTATCAGTCCCCGATATAGGTGGTCACTATATTACCTCACACGACCATGTACTCGGACATTACACGGCTAGTATACGGCTACATGTGGAAACTGAGTACACGACATGTACACCTATGTACATGGCGTGTACTTATGAAATTTCCAAATTCTCCCCTTTTTCTCAAAACTCCGGGAATCATGATCCATAACTGAAATGAAGATCTGGGTTCTTACAGTTGATCTCTCTAACCATTAAATGGGAGATATATGAATTAAATTATATAGTTGGATAGTATCCTAACTCTTTTTACAGGTTAATAAATTCATTACAAATTAATAAATGGTTGGTAAAATGATAATTTTAAATGATTATGGACAGTAACATCGACATATTATTTTATTAAAATTACATTCCTAATATTATATATAGTATTATGGAAATAACTCCTTATGAGGGTTTGGAAGATGATGAATATTTGTATGGAATCGACTGGGGGTTTGAGGTATTGCACCGAAGAACCCAATTTATGATTATTGATGGTATGGGGCTTTGTAGGGGAATGATGTGTGGCATATGGGTCCCCCATGTATGATTATTTATGGTATGGAAACAATGTGGAGGATAGATTCATGACACCTGGTACTTCTATGAAAATTCATATCTTCAGATATAGTTCTCCTATGTTATATTCCATGGGGCCTGTTAAATATATGTCAGTTACTCTTTCCACTAGTGACATAGACCAAGCTAGTTTTTACCTACAATCAACACTTATATATAGATTGATTATCAATTTATTTTACATTCTCATATTATATATTGTAATCAAGGAATCGTATAAATTTTATTCATTTTTAAATTATAACTATTTTACCCTCACATGTTTATGGTTTGAAGTCAAATGTTGGATTTGTTATAGACACTGTTGGTTGTGGCATGCTGACGATATCTCACACCCTGTTTGAGCCACTGATCAGTACATGGGAAGGGTTCATGGATTTGGGTAGGGATATGGGAAATCACCTAGTTGTTGACTCTCGATTTGATTTTATCATGGGGTACGAGGGACATGAAAGAGCTATAGATCGTGATGCTATCTAGAGATAGAAATTTGGGTGTTTTTTGATCTTTTGATATACTTATATGTATGACTTCCTGCTCCCATATTTGTTTTTTTTATATATAGAAATTACATTGCATCAAACTATATATGGTACTAGATTTTTATTTTGAGGTCATGTTTATTATTATCATTTAGAAGTATTAAATTCTATTGTTAGTTTATATTACACTTACTCAATTTATTCACTTATTACACCTTTGTATAACTCTTATTTTTAGGGTATAGTCTCCCCAATATGCCACCACAGACCATTTCTGTTATCCAGTAGCCTCTAAGATTTGGGACGATTCACTTTAGGCCATGTGACCAACTGGATTAGGGAACTACTAAGTAGACTCTAGGTCAGAGAAATGAAAATTAATATCATAGTGATGTTTAGATCCTTCAAATACTCGGTTATGGGTCCATGTAGGTCAATTTATATTTTGAAATGTGTGTTAGTCTATGCTGTTTGTTACCTTTACTAAACACAAACACACACACACACACACATTTATATATTACTGATAATTTTTATTGACATCTTTTATTACGGATTGTGATCAGAGACTATTATACATATTATTTATTTTTACATTATGAATATCATTCCATCACATGATTATGGTATATACACACACGATGGATTGGTTATAGACACTATTAGCAGTGACCAATTGAGTATATCTCACACCATGTTTGGGCAGCCAGTTGATACCTAAATAGTCTTCATGGATGATGGTAGGGACACAACTAAGCACCTAGTTGTTAATGATTGATTTTAATATAAAATATAAGAGGGGAAGAAAAAAGCAGAGCTATGGATCAGAATAAATTCTAAAGGAGGTCTTATCAAACTTTTGGATGGATTTATATAATTGTATTTATGAGTCCATGATTCCATGTTTTTCTGTTCCATTCTATTTTGTGACATGAAATTACTTCATTTTGTATATGGTATAAGATATTTATTTTGAGGGAATGTTTATTGTTATAATATTGATGTGTTTTTTGGTCAGTTGATATTATGATTATATAATATAATAATTTATTTCACCAATATTATTCAATAAATGTGAGGGTATAATCTCCCCACTGTACCACTATTGTCCGTTAATTATAGTCAGCATCCTCTAGAGAACGGGGATGAACACTTTAGGACATGCGACCACTGGGCTCGGTATTCACTTAGTGGAATAAGGGTTGGTAAGTTGTATAAATACACAATCAATTATGGATTGATACAATTTTGTGAATATCATTGATTGAAAATGGAAATTTGTAATCACAACTAAAATGATTGGCATGGAAAACAACATGATGATTTTGGAATCATAAAAGTGGTACAGAAAAATTACTAGAAGGGTTAAATGAGAGTTTAAGAGGTATCTCAGAAGTTTTATATCATTTGTACAATAATAGGGATGTGCTAAATCTTATCCAACCATGAATAACTGAAAAAATTCATAACTTTAAAAAGGATCTTGAAGAAAAATAGGAAGGATAAAATTCATTACCTTGATATGGAACATATAAATTATTGATAAGATATTTTAATAACATGGGGGAACCATGTGAAATATTTAGAGATATATGGGAAGAGAAGATTTATGTTATGTGGTATTTCATTGGAGAGGAAATAGATGTTGGTGGGTTTATATCATGAATGAGAAGAAAATTGTTTAGTAATTTCAGAACATAGTTTTTGGACTCTATATGAAAAAGTATTCGATCCCACAAAACATACCATAGAATTTTCCAGTGGTTTATTCTAGAAAGTAGTTATTTCCTTTATTTTATAATTATAATAACTTTACACATAAAAATAACTCCCTTGGTGATGTGGAAGTGAGCCATGTTTATAAATAATTTGTTTTAAAACCTTAAAATAATATACTGTTTTGGGAGGATTCCTTAAGGCTATATTTAATTAGTCAAATAATATAAATAAATATATTTTAAAAGGAATATATATATATATGATCATTGATTCCCTTCATGGAATATATTACATTTCTTTTGGATCATTGTGATGTCATATTAATCAACATTTAATTGTACCATATTTTATTTCTATCCAATAATATGAATTTCTCATTGAATTATTTGAAAATCAATATTGGATAATTATTAAATTTTTATTTCAAAAATAATATTTATCTTTCCAAAATTATTTTCAAAATTTTAGAAATTACATTTTTATATCAAATAAATCATTTTTTTAAAATAAATTATTTTTGATAATAACAGTTTTCTAACCATTATGAAAATTACATTTGACATCAAAAAACTATATTTTAATTTATATTTGACTAATAATATTTAATAATAATTTTTTAATAAAATATCCAATATTTAATAAATTCATGAATTCATCTTAAAATGTGTCTTGATCGAAACTATTTATTTAGAAAAATTAAAATAGTATTTTATGATCCAAAATATAATTTTTATCAATTTCATTATGTAATTATTTAAAAAGTAAATATAAAAACAATAAATGTAATCATTATTTTATTAGAAATAAAAATATAATAATTCATACTGCTTTTCTCTGGTTACATAACCATTTATTACAGTAATGAACACCCTAATGAAAAGGTGAGTGATGATGATATTTTCTTAGGGTCGTTCTGTATACATGGTTTGAATCATGAATCATTAGTCTTGAATATATACCATAAGAGGGTTTGGTCATGATTTAGTTGTTTGATATCATTATGGGGTTGGTCATGGAATTTTTTTAGTGAATCTATCACTTACAGAACCACTGAGAAATGGGTACCATTGGGTTTGAATATACAGGTCGGTCCCATCACATCTTTTTCTAGTATCAAATATACTTTATCACGGTCCTTAATCTATACTACTATTAATATTAATGTAGGAAGGATATACAATCAATGATTACGATGATGAACTGTCTTTTAAACCGTATAAGTTATAACTTATAGTTGTCTAAAATAAACAATGCTATAAAATTTTTCTCTATAACATAATTTATTTGTCACAACCGCCATTTCTATTTATTTATTTTTTATTATTTCTTGGTTTCGAGTGTCCGTGCCACGGTTCGGGATGTGCCCCGATTAAAATATTTGTCGTTTGATGCTTTTTCTGGGTTGCGGACCCGTGCGCGGCCGTCGCGCGGTTGGCGGTCTCCGCGCAGTTGGCCCGGGTGTTGGGAAAGTGCTCTCTTTTTTTCTCATATAATAATTATTATTATTATTTTAATTTGGTTTGGCTAACGTTATTATTAAATGGTTACTTTAATAAATTTTTATTATTTTTATATTATCATTACTATTTATATTATTATTATTATTATTATGGTTATTATTTTAGGGTATTATTATTATTAATAATATTGTTCTTCATTTTATTATTATTATTACTAATTATATTTTTATTAATGTAATGAAATGAAAAAAATATAACATAAAACCTAAAACCCGACCAAGTCTCCCCCCCTTCTTTTTTTCCCACTGCACGAGCCCCTCTTTTTTCCCCCTTGCTGGTCGCAGCTGCACCCCCCTCTCCATCTTCCCTGCGCTCTCCCCCTTCCCTTGCCCTAGCACCACCAACCCCTGCGTGGCCTCCCCAACGTCTCGGCCTCCCCGGCTTCCTGGCGTCCCGGCTCCCCCGCGCGACCCGCACCCCTTCGCCGGCGACCCCGCCCTCTCGCCGTCCCGCTCCCCTCCCCTTTGCCAATACCGGCCTCCCCGTCACCGGCCTCGCCCCATCGTCCCGACCACCTTCCGCCGCGCCGACCTCCTGCTTCCCTCCTCCACCGCAGCCCATGGCCCTCGGCCTCCAGCCCCTTCCAGTGACCTCCGGCCGAGGTCCGGCGAGCTCTGCCTCTGGCCAGCAGCAGCAACCCCCTGGCCGCGCATTCTCCACCAGCCCGCAACCTTCGGCGATGACCCGCAATCTCCGGCGCAACTTCCCCGAGAAGGTTTCCCCTATTTTTCCTTGACATTTTTGGTTTCCTATGAGTATAAGGTTCCTTTTAGTGTTCGTTTTGGGTTCATTTTGGTTCGCATTATTGACTGAGGATCTAATTGGGATCCCGCAGGGTGCGATTGTGGTGCAATTGGTGTTTGAAACCAATTTTTGAGAATTTTCGACACCCGATGTAAGTTGTTCTGTGTATAAACTTTTGTGGTGTTTTAATTTGCTTGTTTGGTCAAATTAGTATGTTATTTGACTAATCTGATTGGTGCGAATATAGTGTTATTTGATGTTTAATAGGATTTTGATAGGTTTAGAAAAGTTTTTATGTGTTATGAATGTTTTGATTTTATGAAAACTTTTGTTGAGCCATTTGCAGTGTTTCCTAAACCGTGCTGTTGTTTTTCATGGTGCGCATAGGCTGAGAAATATTGTTTTTGAAATATTTAGTGTTTTATAAACTGTGTTGTTGTTTTATTAAAATGTTCAAGGGTTGCAGTTGGGTTTTGGTGTGATGTCAATGTGGCGTTGTGTGCGTTTGATCATGAAAGTGTTTTTTAGGGGTTGAAGTTGGTTTCGTGGGTTTAAAGCCGTAGTGCATTTTCAAAATTGTTTTATAAAAATTTTAAACGATTTATTAAGTAGCGTGTATGTTCCGAATTTGGTTTTGGGAAAACATGTTTAGGTGCACGTGCTTTTAAGGGTCAATTTCACCATGTCATGCGCTTTTGTCTTATTTCGTACTCTGGTGTTTCCTTGAAATAAACCGGTGGCACTTTAAAATAATTAGTGAGTTGTTTTGGTGTTATGTGGTGTTTTTTACAAACACCTTGTGGATTTTAAAGTGGTTTAATAAATAAGGTTGATGGTGCGAGTTGTGTTTTGAAGTTATGTCGAGCTGGTTCCTTTGCGTTGGTTGTTCATTTGGTTTATTCAGAGCCAGTGGCTTTGTGTTCTTAGTTATTGTGCCTTTGTTTCAGCATGTTGGAGAGGTAACCCTATGACACCGTGATCATTGGCTTGCGTGTTCTTGTGCGCCGGTGCGAGGTGTATTGTGTCGTCGTATCCGAGCTGCATCTTGAGGTAGGTCTCCCACTGCACTTGCTTTTAAATTTAGAAAATTTATTTATTCCTTGTCATTTAATTGTTTTTCAATAGATATTTAGTAACACTGGATAGCTATTACTAGAGTTGTGACTTGCTGAATTTCAAAACTGTTTACTTATTGCATCACATTGAAAATATCTCTCTTGGATAAATTTGTGTGTTCTTCTTGTGATATTGTCATATGGGTACTTAATGAAATGTGCAAGTCATACTAAACTGTGTTTTGAGATTGTTTCTAGTGTATATAAAATGACGGGTGTATCGTTTATGGAAAATGGTGTTTTCTTGAAAACATGGATTGAGGAAATGTTGTTTGGCGTTTAAACTAGATTTTGGAATTCTTCAGTGGTGGTTTTGTTTTCCTTAAACTAAGTATGTTTTTTTTGTCTTCAACATGATGGTGTGTGTCATATCTTTTGGAAACGCTTTGATATTAAATGGTTTAAATGTAAATGATGTGGCGGCCCGGTTGGCACTTTATTGATTGTGAACTGACTATATATATATATATATATATATATATCCATACATATAGGGCATCTCTAAAAGGGGACTTCCCTTCGAGGATTGTCGTCTAGCGGTGTCCGTGTAAGGGGTTGGAAAGTGCGGTGAGATGAGTGATGTGTACGAGGGCCTCCCACTTACACAATATTATTAAAACCACCGTGGGTTCTTGGGAATCTTTTAGAGAATTGAGTGACGGTTGCTGGCTAACCCCGATTAGACGGGTTAGTCCCCCCTTGGTAGGTAGGCCTTGTGGGGCGTGCCACTGGTTGGCTGTTAGGGCGGCCAGTTGGTTATTGACTGTGGAGTACCATGCCGACAGTTAGTCTGAACCCGAGTACGTCCATGGGTTTTCTAGGGATGTTTAGGATCACCCATGGTTACTTGATTTCCCATGCTTGTTTACTTTCAGTTGTTGTTTACAGCTTATACTGGTTACTTTGTGAAAATGGCTTTCAAATGAAAATTCGTTATTCTCTTTGTGTAAAATTTGAAAATGTAACACTTCTTTCTCTATTAAGAATGAATTTGGCACCAATGAAAAGAAATTAAAATTTTGAAAAGGAATAAGGGTAATGTCTCATGGTTTGATTTTCAAGTGAAACATTATGAAATTTTACTTTAGTACATTGTAGTTCAAACCTGGAATTTGTTGATTCTTTATTTACTGGCAGTGCTTTGGGATTTTGTTGTTGGTCTCACCTACTGAGAACTTTTGTGATCACGTATATCTTTTACCATTTCAGTTGAAGGTTCCTTGTGTTCAAGTTTTTCTGGCTTTAGTCGCTCAGTGATGGAGCGACGCTTGTTTTTAGTTGGGTGGTGACCCGCGAGGTCATGTGGAGGTATGTTTGTGGTGTGGTTTTGTTTCTGTTGTTAGGGTTGTCTATTTTGTTTGTTTGTTTTTCTATTATAGATCCTGGTTTGTTTGGGCTAAATCATTCCCAACGATTAAAACTTGATGCCCGACACTAGTTTCCATCCTGGTGGGATCGGAAACGCCCCTCGGGACTTGCCGCGGACCAGCTCGGGTGACCAGTTTAGGGTCGACTCTGGCTGGTTTGTGACAAAATGGTATCAGAGGGTTCTTGTTATTTCGGTGTCCGGTAGGTGGAGATTAGGACTGTAGGGACTTGAGAGGTAGGTACGAGAAGTACGTCATGAACCCTCACCCATTCCGCAACTCGAGTCGCCAGGGGTAGTCCGAGAATTATGTCTTTGTCTCTTTCTGGTTTGTTTTGGATCGAGGGATGAAAAAGGAGACAAGACGATGTTACATAATGATTTCACATGGAGTAGTGACCCATGTGGACTCCAGGTACATGGTTTGAATTCCTCCTAGTGGTCGACGCTTACTTGGGACATGACCCACTACCATGTCTCCAGTTTAGGCGTGACTACTAGTCCCTCTCTCTGGTGTTTGATGCAATTTGAGTGTTGTTTTCGGTCTGGTTGGTGTAAGTGCATTGTTGGAAATGAAAAAGGGTTTTTGAAAATGGGACATATTTCTTTTAAATGATTTTTAATGTATGAAATGGGTTTTAAAAACTGGAAGCTTTTGATTTGGAAATCCGTTATTTGCTTGGAATTGGTTGAGAATGGTTTGGGGTGAAACCTCAGGTTCTCTTTATGAACGTTTCCACATGTGTGAGAATGCATGGAAAGTGCGTGTTGGTGCGTGTATGAATGGAATGTGGATAACAACATGTGCAACGGGTCATGGGATTACCGGGGTCTGTATTAGAAATTAAAGGCTTGACCTTGTCCTCTAAATTGGTTTTTAAATGGGAAAGTGGTTTTTGGAAAGTGATTTTGGTTTGAAAAATGGATTTGGTATTTGGAAAGTGGTCTTGAAATAAGGTGGTTTTGATCTCTAAAATGAAAAAGGGGAATTTTGGGTTGTGTTTGGTTTTCGAGCTGGTTTTTTTGGACAAGGATGCTTTATTTATGTTGCTTCGATTGATATTGGTTTTGGATTAGTGTTATATATGTTGTTCAGAAATTCCTCCCAGAAAGGTCCCCAGAGTTTTGATGTGTTGTGCCCAATCTTTGGTCTTCCTCGGACATCATCTCTCTTTCACGGTGAATGGAGTCTGTTAAAGACAATGGAGTGGCTTGAAGAGGTCGAGCGAGTCTTCAGGGTGTTGGGAACTCCAGAAGCTGTCAGAGTGCGTGTTGTTTTTGGTCTATTTGAAGGTCCATCTTTGGTTGTAGGGGAGTTACTCGCCCCACCATCAATGCAAGATGGGGTGACGTGGGATGTCTTTAAATTTGTCTCTGTCCGATGGTTTATACCTGAAGAAGTGATGATGAAGAAAAGGGAAAAGCTTGTGCGTATTCAACAAGGCCAACAGATGGTAAAGGCATATGTTGACCATTTAAAGGAGCGGGTCCTCCCTCTGAAGGGCCATTGTTTCGAGAAACTGGTGGATGAGGCGTTCTTAGCTAAGTGGGTCATCAAAGTGATGTTTTTCAAGAATCCAGCGTATCCAGTCACTTGCAAAGGATCCCATTTGGCGATCAGGGTGTGCCAGAGGGGCCTGTTTCTAAAGAATTGTCTGAAGTGGTTCTTCTTCTTAGTTCGTCGGATCGTTCAGTGGTGTGCCACCAGTGTGGCCGGTTCGGGCACGTGAAGTCGTCATGATGCACCCCTCCGAAGATGTGTTATCGTTAAGGTTGTCTTGGTCACTTGGAGAAGTTCCATAAGAAGCTTTTCCTGAAGAAGACGCTGTGACCGAAGAGATTCTAGTGCCTGACTGTGAGGCAGGAGATGCTTTAGCCAACAGAGCCCCAGCCACAGGTCTTGGGGAGAAGCTCGCGCAAAGTCAGGAGTTGCTAAGGATGTGAAGCCTCAGTTCGGGTTTTGTGTCCCATGTTGGCGGTGGAACGTTTAAAGTTTTTTTTCCTTTCTATATCTACTGTCAAAGTTTTGACATCATTTTATGTCCATTGGTTTGTCGTGAAGTTGGGATGAATGTGTTTGTCTGTAATCCAAACAGTCTGGTTTGTCCGAATTATGATTCTCTGAATTGTGCGTTTTTCATAAAAGTATGTTTGCACATTGCGTGGGTTAATCTCGGTTTGGTTGTGTTCATTTGGAGATGTAAGTATCTTTGGAAGATTTAACATT
Organism: Viscum album; assembly: GCA_963277665.1. Classification (NCBI taxonomy): domain Eukaryota; kingdom Viridiplantae; phylum Streptophyta; class Magnoliopsida; order Santalales; family Viscaceae; genus Viscum; species Viscum album. The sequence continues at coordinate 2,002,917,789 of OY728140.1, read as the reverse complement.
GTGGGTATGATTGGGTACTGTTTGGATTAATTCCTTCTCAGAGATTTTTTCTCTAGTGTTCGGGTTTTGGGTCCAAGCCAAAGGTTCCAAGTTTTAGCTCAGGTGTTGTTTCACTTGTCATATAGAAGTTAGCTTGGTTTGCTTGGGAGTTCCCGTGTCGCCTCCCCCCCTCTTCCATGGTGGTATGTTTGGGTGTTAAAATTTCCACACTAGTTGAGTCCTTGTGGTGGGGAGAACCCTCTTGTGTTCTCCCATTCTCTTATGTTGTGGTTTCTTCTGGTCTTATATGGGCATGGATTCTGGTTTGGTTCATTGTTCAGCTGAGTGACTTTCTGGGGGCAGAAAGTGTCTGTGGTGGGGAGAATTGTCACAACCTCCATTTCTATTTATTTATTTTTTATTATTTCATGGTTCCGAGTGTCCGTGCCGCGGTTCGGGCTGCCCCCCGGATTAAAATATTTGTCGTTTGATGCTTTTTCTGGGTTGCGTACCCGTGCGCGGCCGCCGCGTGGTTGGCGGTTGCAACGCAGTTGGCCCGGGTGTTGGGCAAGTGCTCTCCTTTTTTTCTCATATAATTTTTTTTTATTATTTTAATTTGGTTTGGCTCGCATTATTATTAAAAGGTTACTTTTATAAATTTTTATTATTGTTATATTATCATTACTATTTATATTATTATTATTATGGTTATTATTTTAGGGTATTAATATTATTATTAATATTTTTCTTCATTTTATTATTATTATTACTAATTCTATTTTTATTAATGTAATGAAATGAAAAAAAAATCTAACCTAAACACTAAAACCTGGCCAAGTCTCCCCCCTTCTTTTTTTTCCGCTGCACGAGCCCCTCTTTTTCCCCCCTTGCTGGTCGCGGCTGCACCCCCCATCTCCATCTTCCCTGCGCTCTCCCCCTCCCCTTTCCCTAGCACCGCCGACCCCTGTGTGGCCTCCCCGGCGTCTCAGCCTCCCCGGCTTCCCGACGTCCTGGCTCCCCCGCGCGACCCGCACCTCGTCGTCGGCAACCCCACCCTCTCGCTGTCCCGCTCCCCTCCCCTTTGCCAGTCCCTGCCTCCCCGTCACCGGCCTTGCCCCGTCGTCCCGGCCACCTTCCGGTGCGCCAAACTACTGCTTCCCTCCTCCACCGCAGCCCACGGCCCTCGGCCTCCAGCCCCCTCCAGCGACCTCCAGTCGAGGTCCGGCGAACTCCGCCTCCAGCCAGCAGTAGCAACCCCCTGGCCGCACATTCTCCACCAGCCCGCAACCTTCGGCGATGACCCGCAACCTCCGACGCAACTTCCCCGAGAAGGTTTCCCCTATTTTTCCTTGACCTTTTTGGTTTCCGATGAGTATAAGGCTCTTTTTAGTGTTCGTTTTGGGTTCATTTTGGTTCGCATTATTGAATTAGGATCTAATTGGGATCCTGTAGGGTGCTATTGTGGTGAGATTGGTGTTTGACACCAATTTTCGAGAATTTTCGACACCCGATGTAAGTTGTTATGCGTATAAACTTTTGTGGTGTTTTAATTTGCTTGTTTGGTCAAATTAGTATGTTATTTGACTAATCTGATTGGTGTGAATATAGTGTTGTTTGAGGTTTAATAGGATTTTGATAGGTTTAGAAAAGTTTTTATGTGTTATGAATGTTTTGATTTTATGAAAACTTTTGTTGAGCCATTCGCAGTGTTTCATAAACCGTGCTGTTGTTTTGCATGGTGCGCATGGGCTGAGAAATTCTGTTTTTGAAATTTTTAGTGTTTTATAAACTGTGTTGTTGGTTTATTAAAATGTGCAAGGGTTTTAGTTGGGTTTTGGTGTGACGTCAATGTGGCGCTGTGTGCGTTTGATCATGAAAGTGTTTTTTAGGGGTTGAAGTTGGTTTCGTGTGTTTAAAGTCGTAGTGTGTTTTCAAAATTGTTTTATAAATATTTTAAACAATTTATTAAGTAGCATGTATCTTCCAAATTTGGTTTCGGGAAAACATGTTTAGGTGCACATGCTTTTAAGGGTTAATTTTACCATGTCATGCGCTTTTGTCTTTTTTCGTACTCTAGTGTTTCCTTGAAATAACCCGGTGGCACTTTAAATTATTAGTGAGTTGTTTTGGTGTTATGTGGTTTTTTTTACAAACACCTTGTGGATTTTAAATTGGTTTAATAAATAAGGTTGATGGTGAGAGTTGTGTTTTGAAGTTATGTCAAGCTGGTTCCTTTGCGTTGGTTGTTCATTTGGTTTATTTTGAGCCAGTGGCTTTGTGTTCTTAGTTATCGTGCGTTTGTTTCAGCGTGTTGGCGAGGTAACCCTATGACACCATGATCATTGGCTTGTGCGTGCTTGTGCGCCGGTGCGAGGTGCATTGTGTCGTCATATCCGAGCTGCGTCTTGAGGTAGGTCTCCCACTGCACTTGCTTTTAAATTTAGAAAATTTATTTATTCCTTGTCATTTCAATGTTTCTCAATAGATTTTTAGTAACACTGGATAACTATTACTAGAGTTGTGACTTGCTGAATTTGAAAACTGGTTACTTCTTGCATCGCATTGAAAATATCTCTCTTGGATAAATTTGTGTGTTCTTCTTGTGATATTGTCATATGGGTACTTAATGAAATGTGCAAGTCATACAAAATTGTGTTTTGAGATTGTTTCTGGTGTATATAAAATGACGGGTGTATCATTTATGGAAAATGCTATTTTCTTGAAAACATGGATAGAGGAAATGTTGTTTGGCCTTTAAACTGGATTTTGGAATTCTTCAGTGGTGGTTTGGTTTTCCTTAAACTAAGTATGTTTTTCTAGTCTTCAACATGATGGCGTGTGTCATATCTTTTGGAAACGCTTTGATATTAAATGGTTTAAATTTAAATGATGTGGCGGCCCTGTTGGCACTTTATTGATTGTGAACTGACTACATATATATATATATACGTACTTATAGGGCATCTCTACAAGGGGACTTCCCTTCGAGGATTGTCGTGTAGCGGTGTCCGTGTAAGGGGTTGGTAAGTACGGTGAGATGAGTCACATGTGCGAGGGCCTCCCACTTACACAGTATTATTAAAACCACTGTGGGTTCCTGGGATTCTTTAAGAGAATCGAGTGACGGTTGCTAGCTAATCCCGATTAGACGGGTTAGTCCCCCCATGGTAGGTAGGCCTTGTGGGGGCATGCCACTGGTTGGCTGTTAGGGCGGCGAATTGGTTATTGACTGTGGAGTACCATGCCGGTAGGTAGTCTAAACCCGAGTACGTCTAAGGGTTTTCTAGGGATGTTTAGGATCACCCATGGTTAGTTGATTTCCCCTTCTTGTTTACTTTCAGTTGTTCATTACAGCTTATACTGGTGACTTTGTGAAAATGGCTTTCAAATGAAAATGTGGTATTCTTTTTGTGTAAAATTTGAAAATGTAACACTTCTTTCTCTTTTAAGAATGAATTTGGCACCAATGAAAAGAAATTCAACTTTTGAAAAGGAATAAGGGTAATGTCTCGTGGTTTGATTTTCAAGTGAAACATTATGAAATTTTACTTTAGTACATTGTAGTTCAAACCTGAAATTTGTAGATTCTTTATTTACTGGTAGTGCTTTGGGATTTTGTTGTTGGGCTCACCTAATGAGTACTTTTGTGCTCATGCCTATCTTTTACCATTTCAGTTGTAGGTTCCTTGTGTTCAGGTTTTCATGGCTTGAGTCGCTCAGTGATGGAGTGACGCCGGTTTTTAGTTGGGTGGTCACCCGTGAGGTCATGTGGAGGTATGTTTGTGGTGTAGTTTTGTTTCTGTTGTTAGGGTTGTCTGTTTTGTTTGTTTGTTTTTATCTTACAGATCCTGGTTTTTTTGGTCTAAGTCGTTCCCAATGACTAAAACTTGATGCCCGACACTAGTTTCCATCCCGGGGGGATCGGGAACGCCCCTCGGGACTTGCTGCGGACAGGCTCGGGTGACCAGTTCAGGGTCGACTCGGGATGGTTTGTGACAAAATGGTATCAGAGGGTTCTTCTTATTTGGGTGTCCGGTAGGTGGAGATTAGGACTGTTGGGACTCGAGAGGTAGGTACGGGAAGGACGACATGAACCCTCACCCATTCCGCACCTCGAGTCGCCAGGGGTAGTCCGAGAATTATTTCTTTGTCTTTTTTCTGGTTTGTTTTGGATCGTGGGATGAAAACGGAGACAAGCCGATGTTACATCATGATTTCACATGGAGTAGTGACCCATGTGGAGTCTGGGTACATGGTTTGAATTCTTCCTAGTTGTCGACGCTTACTTGGGACATGACCCACTACCATGTCGCCAGGTTAGGCGTGACTACTAGTCCCTCTCTCTGGTGTTTGATGCAATTTGAGTGTTGTTTTCGGTCTGGTTGGTGTAAGTGCATTGTTGGAAATGAAAAAGGGTTTTTGAAAATGGGACAGATTTCTTTTAAATGATTTTTAATGTATGAAATGGGTTTTAAAAACTGGAAGCTTTTTATTGGGAAATCCGTTATTTTTATGGAATTGGTTGAGAATTGTTTGGGGTGAAACCTCAGGTTCTCTTTATGAACGTTTGCACATGTGTGAGAATGCATGGAAAGTGCGTGTTGGTGCGTGTATGAATGGAATGTGGATAACGACATGTGCAACGGGTCATGGGATTACCTGGGTGTGTATTTGAAATTAAATGCTTGGCCTTGTCCTCTAAATTGGTTTTTAAATGGGAAAGTGGTTTTGGAAAGTGATTTTGGTTTGAAAAATGGATTTGGTTTTTGGAAAGTGGTCTTGAAAGAAGGTGGTTTTGATCTCTAAAATGAAAAGGGGGAATTTTGGGTTGTGTTTGGTTTTCGAGTTGGTTGTTTTGGACAAGGATGCTTTATTGATGTTTCTTCGATTGATATTGGTTTTGGCTTAGTGTTATATATGTTGCTCAGAAATGCCGCCCAGAAAGGTCCCCAGAGTTTTGATGTGTTGTGACCAATCTTTGGTCTTCCTCGGACATCATCTGTCTTTCATGGTGAATGGAGTCTGTTAAAGACAGTGGAGTGGCTTGAAGAGGTCGAGCGAGTCTTTAGGGTGTTGGGATCTCCGGAAGCTGTCAGAGTGCATGTTGTTTTGGGTCTGTTTGAAGGTCCATCTTTGGATGTAGGGGAGTTGCTCTCCCCACCATCAATGCAAGATGGGGTGACGTGGGATGTCTTTAAATTTGTCTTTGTCCGATGGTTTATACCTGAAGAAGTGAAGATGAAGAAAAGCGAAAAGCTTCTGTGTATTCAACAAGGCCAACAGATGGCGAAGGCATATGTTGACCATTTGAAGGAGCAGGTCCTCCCTCTGAAGGGTCATTATTTCGAGAAACTGGTGGATGAGGAATTCTTAGCTAAGTGGGTCGTCAAAGTGCAGATTTTCAGGAATCCAGCATATCCAGTCGCTTGAAAAGGATCCCATTTGGCTAGCAGGGTGTGCCCGAGGGGCCTGTTTCTAATGAATCATCTGAAGTTGTTCTGCTTCCTAGTTCGTCGGACCGTTCAGTGTTGTGCCACCAGTGTGGCCAGTTCGGCCACGTGAAGTCGTCATGATGCACCCCTCCGAAGATGTGTTATCATTGCAGTTGTCTTGTTCACTTGGAGAAGTTCCGTAAGAAGTGTTTCTTGAAGAAGATGCTGTGACCGAAGAGATTATAGTGCCTGACTGTGAGGAACGAGATGCTTTAGCCAACAAAGCCCCAGCCATAGGTCTTGGGGAGAAGATCGCGCGTAGTCAGGAGTTGCCAAGGATGTGAATCCTCAGTTCGGGTTTTGTGTCCCGTGTTGGCGGTGGAATGTTTAATGTTTTTTCCTTTCTTTATCTACTGTCAAAGTTTTGACATCATTGTAAGTCCATTGGTTCATCGTGAAGTTGGGATGGATGTGTTCGTCTGTAATCCAGACAGTCTGGTTTGTCCGAATTATGATTTTCTGAATCGTGTGTTTTTCTTAAAAGTATGTTTGCACATTGCGTGGGTTAATCTCGGTTCGGTTGTGTTCGTTTGGAGATGTACGTGTCTTTGGAATATTTGACATTGTGGGTATGCTTGGGTACTGTTTGGATTAAGTCCTTCTCAGAGTTTTTTTCTCTAGTGTTTGGGTTTTGGTTCCAAGCCAAAGGTTCCAAGTTTTAGCTCAGGTGTTGTTTCACTTGTCATATAGAAGTTAGCTTGGTTCGGTTGGGAGTTCCCGTGTCGCCTCCCCACCCTTCCAGGGTGGTATGTTTGCGTGTTAAAATTTCCACACTAGTTGAGTCCTTGTGGTAGGGAGAACCCTCATGTGTTCTCCCATTCTCTTATGTTGTGGTTTCTTCTGGTCTTATTTGGGCATGGATTTTGGTTTGGTTCATTATTCGACTGAGTGACTTTCTAGGGGAAGAAGGTGTCTGTGGTGGAGAGAATTGTCACAACCACTATTTCTATTTATTTATTTTTTATTATTTATTGGTTCCGAGTGTCTGTGCTACAGTTCGGGCTGTGCCCCTGATTAAAATATTTGTCGTTTGATCCTTTTTCTTGGTCACGGACCCGTGCGCGGCCACCGCGCGATTGGTGGTCGCCACGCAGTTAGCCCGGGTGTTGGGCAAGTGCTCTCCTTTTTTTCTCATATATTTTTTTCTATTATTTTAATTTGGTTTGGCTCACGTTATTATTAAATGGTTACTTTTATAAATTTTTATTATTGTTATATTTTCATTACTATTTATATTATTATTATTATTATGGTTATTATTTTAGGTTATTATTATTATTATTAATATTGTTCTTCATTTTATTATTATTATTACTAATTATATTTTTATTAATGTAATGACATGAAAAAAATATAACCTAAACCCTAAAACCCGGCCAAGTCTCCCCCTTCTTTTTTTTCCGCTGCATGAGCCCCTCTTTTTTCCCCCTTGCTGGTCGCGGCCGCACCCCCCCTCTCCATCTTCCCTATGCTCCCCCCTTCCCTTTCTCTAGCACCGTCGACCCCTACATGGCCTCCCCGATGTCTCGACCTCCCCGGCTTCCCAATGTCCCGACTCCCCCGCGCGACCCGCACCCCATCGCCGGCGACCCCACCCTCTCGCTGTCCCGCTCCCCTCCCATTTGCTGGTCCCGGCCTCCCCGTCACTGGCCTCGCCCCATTGTCCCAGCCACCTTCCGCCGTGCCGACCTCCTACTTCCCTCCTCCACCGCAGCCCACGGCCCTCGGCCTCTAGCTTCCTCCAGCGACCTCCGGCCGAGGTCTGGCGAGCTCCGCCTCCGGCCAGCAATAGCAACCCCCTGGCCGCACATTCTCCACCAGCCCGCAACCTTCGGCGATGAACCACAACTTCCGGCGCAACATCCCCGAGAAGGTTTCCCCTATTTTCCTTGACCTTTTTGGTTTATGATGAGTATAAAGTTTTTTTAGTGTTTGTTTTGGGTTCATTTTGGTTCGCATTATTGACTTAGGATCTAATTGGGATCCTGCGGGGTGCGATTGTGGTGCGATTGGTGTTTGAAACCAATTTTCGAGAATTTTCGACACCCGATGTAAGTTGTTCTGTGTATAAACTTTTGTGGTGTTTCAATTTTCTTGTTTGGTCAAATTATTATGTTATTTGACTAATCTTCTTGGTGTGAATATAGTGTTTTTTGATGTTTAATAGGATTTTGATAGGTTTAGAAATGTTTTTATGTGTTATGAATGTTTTGATTTTATGAAAAGTTTTGTTGAGCCATTCGCAGTGTTTACTAAACCGTGCTATTGTTTTGCATGGTGCGCATGGGCTGAGAAATTCTGTTTTTGACATTTTTAGTGTTTTATAAACTGTGTTGTTGGTTTATTAAAATGTGCAAGGGTTGCAGTTGGGTTTTGGTGTGACATCAATGTGGCGTTGTGTGCGTTTGATCATGAAAGTGTTTTTTAAGGGGTTGAAGTTGGTTTTGTGTGTTTAAAGCTGCGATGTGTTTTCAAAATTGTTTTATAAATATTTTAAACGATTTATTAAGTAGCGTGGATGTTCCAAATTTGGTTTTGGGAAAACATGTTTAGGTGCACGTGCTTTTAAGGTTCAATTTCACCATGTCTTGTACTCTGGTGTTTCCTTGAAATAACCCGGTGGCACATTAAAATAATTAGTGAGTTGTTTTGGTGTTATGTGGTTTTTTTACAAACACCTTGTGGATTTTAAAGTGGTTTAATAAATAAGGTTGATGGTGTGAGTTGTGTTTTAAAGTTATGTCGAGCTGGTTCCTTTGCGTTGGTTGTTCATTTGGTTTATTGTGAGCCAGTGGCTTTCTGTTCTTAGTTATCGTGTGTTTGTTTCAGCATGTTTGCGAGGTAACCCTATGACACCATGATAATTGGCTTGCGCGTGCTTGTGCGCCGGTGCAAGGTGTATTGTGTCGTCGTATCTGAGCTGCGTCTTGAGGTAGGTCTCCCACTGCACTTGCTTTTAAATTTAGAAAATTTATTTATTCCTTGTCATTTCATTGTTTTTCATTAGATTTTTAGTAACACTGGATTACTATTACTAGAGTTGTGACTTGCTGAATTTGAAAACTGGTCACTTCTTGCATCGCATTGAAAATATCTCTCTTGGATAAATTTGTGTGTTCTTCTTGAGATATTGTCATACGGGTACTTAATGAAATGTGCAAGTCATACTGAACTGTGTTTTGAGATTGTTTCTGGTGTGTATAAAATGACGGGTGTATCGTTTATGGAAAATGGTGTTTTCTTGAGAACTTGGATAGAGGAAATGTTGTTTGGCCTTTAAACTGGATTTTGGAATTCTTTAGTGGTGGTTTGGTTTTCTTTAAACTAAGTATGTTTATCTGGTCTTCAACATGATGGCGTGTGTCATATCTTTTGGAAACGCTTTGATATTAAATGGTTTAAATGTAAATGATGTGGCGACCCGGTTGGCACTTTATTTATTGTGAACTGACTACATATATATATACACGTACTTATAGGGCATCTCTATAGGGGGACTTCCCTTCGAGGATTGTCGTGTAGCGGTGTCCGTGTAAGGGGTTCGCAAGTGCGGTGAGATGAGTCACGCGTGTGAGGGCCTCCCACATACACAGTATTATTAAAACCACCGTGGGTTCCTGGGCGTCTTTTGGAGAATCGAGTGACGGTTGCTGGCTAACCCCGATTAGACGGGTTAGTCCCCCCTTGGTAGGTAGGCCTCGTGGGGTGTGCCACTGGTTGGCTGTTAGGGCGGCCAGTTGGTTATTGACTGTGGAGTACCATGCCGGCAGGTAGTCTGAACCCGAGTACGTCCAGGGGTTTTCTAGGGATGGTTAGGATCACCCATGGTTACTTGATTTCCCCTGATTGTTTACTTTCAGTTGTTCTTTACATCTTATACTGGTTACTTTGTGAAAATGGCTTTCAAATGAAAATGTGTTATTCTCTTTGTGTAAAATTGGAAAATGTAACACTTCTTTCTCCTTTAAGAATAAATTTGTCACCAATGAAAAGAAATTCAACTTTTGAAAAGGAATAAGGGTAATGTCTCGTGGTTTGATTTTCATGTGAAACATTATGAAATTTTACTTTAGTACATTGTAGTTCAAACCTAGAATTTGTAGATTCGTTATTTACTAGAAGTGATTTAGGATTTTGTTGTTGGGCTCACCTACTGAGTACTTTTGTGCTCACTCTTATGTTTTACCATTTTAGTTGCAGGTTATTTGTATTCATGTTTTCCTGGCTTGAGTCGCTCAGTGATGGAGCGACGCTGGTTTTTAGTTGGGTGGTGACCCGTGAGGTCACGTGGATGTATGTTTATGATGTAGTTTTGTTTCTGTTGTTAGGGTTGTCTGTTTTGTTTATTGGTTTTTCTCTTACAGATCCTGGTTTGTTTGGGATAAATCGTTCCCAACGATAAAAACATGATGCCCGACACTAGTTGCCATCCCTGGGGGATCGGGAACGCCCCTCGGGACTTGCCGCAGACCGGCTCAGGTGAACAGTTCAGGGTCGACTCGAGCTGGTTCGTGACATTCTTAATAAGAAATCAATCTATTCAAAAATAGAATTTAATTCACAAAAGATAATCTTCATACTTTATTCTCCACTTATAAAATTTCACCCAAGAAATATTTTTTCATACATTAAAAGTGAAAAGGTTTTTTTTGATTCATTTCATCATCATGTACCTATATTACATTCCTAAGATTAGGTTTCTTCCATAACACTTTTACTATGTGTGTTGTCTTATTTCATAAACTATTGTCTTTAGGATCTATGATCATCATTAGATACCACTCATATGAATTAAAATTTTATAATGGAACCACCTCTGGATTTTTTACATGTGATTGGTGTCTTATCTAAATACTATTGAGTGATATATGGTACATATCAATACGTGAGATATGTTCTGTGGGAGTGATAGTGGATATGCCAATTTTCTAATGTTATTAAAGATCTCAAAAGGTGTTATGTATCTTGAAATAAACATTCCCTTTTCCCAAAATAATTATGTTATTGTATGGTAAAATAAAAATAAGACATTATCTTCATCCTCAAATTCCATGTTTCGTCCACAATTATCTTAATAGATTTTATATCGAAATTATATAGATTTTAAGTGGACCTGAATGTTTTGATCCTTATATATCATATATTATATATCATTTGGTATCATCATTCTCTACCCCAATGACATTCCAAAATTTCATTTTATGACACACCTTCCCATATAGCGCCTCATAAGGTTCAAGTTACTGCTAGAATGGAAACTATTGTAATTTGTGAACTTCACTAGGAGAAGGTATTATACCAAAATCTTAGGAACTCAATTAAATATGTTATTATCACATCATCCATAGTTTTAATGGTTCTATTATAGTAACCATACTTTTGATAGTGATATGCAATGATAAATCTTGGTTATGTACCAAAATGATGTCTGATGGACTCTTCAAAACAATGAGGTAAACCATATATTTTGATCAAATTAAATAGAGAGTGTAACTCCAAGAAATATTTCCACTTCACATATTTATATATTGGTGAGTTGATCAAGATAGAAAATGTATGTGATAAAACATAATGTCCTAACATGGTATGTTGTTCATCCAACACCCACCAGATGTTATTACGATGAGGTTTCCTATGGAGTCCTTTGGTGAAATTGACAGTAATGTTTTTCAATTTAAATAACGGTATTGGAATTTTCTTCATTATTACCTTAAAAGTATTTCATTTACCCTTGAAATTTTGGTATACCATTCATCATGATAAAAACTATACAATATCCTAGTTTTTGTTATCACACAAAAATGTATCTTGAAATATCATTACATTTTAGTTCTTTTGGGATAAATATAGAATTATGAGATAAATTAATCATCCATATGTCCTCTATTCAGTTCTTTTTTTGATTGGACACATATTTAGGTTACCAACCTAATAAATTCATATTTATAATACCCAAACACTAAAATATCTACTACATCTTTCTATTAAACACCATAATCTCTCTGGAACTCCTTGATCCAATAAAGGGTGGATGGATGAGATGGTATTAAGGAAATGTAGGATGAATATTCTATAATTTTATTATATAAAACCATGGTATCTCTATGACTATTGGATATCATTCAATCCTCAACATGGATAGAGTTTTTAGGTACTTTCTAATTAGAACATATGTTAATTTTATAATTTACCTTTATAATATTTGCTTTAGAAATCATAATCCATGAGTAGCTCTAACAACTACTGCTGGCACAAATTGAGCTCCTTTTATGTGAATATGTAGACAATTACATTTTAGTCTATATATATAATTCTAACCATAGATATAATGTTTCTAGATCATAATCACAAGGATCACTATAGTAAATTATAAATTCTGTGTTTTTTAGTACATATCGTGGATATTTAATTAGCGGGAGGCATATGATATCTATTTCTCATATTCATTGAGTACACAAATGAAACCCATTTTAGTTTAATAATGGTATATAAAAAATCCTTCCACACTACTCTTTAATGATAGTATAAGGGAGATGATTAACATATTATTCATCTTTACAATAATATCTTCACATTTTAAATTACATATAATCATGGAACCCTTTTGATTTAGTGCGGTTAATGGTATTGATTAACCTGAGATTTTTCTCATTAATAGATGATAATAACATATTAATCCAAGGAAACTATAGATTTTAGTCATAGTTGTTATCCTTGACTATCCTTAATTTTCCATAGGTTTTTAAGGAACCACATATATCCCTTTGCAAGTGATAACATATCCTATGATTTTTTCTTGGTCCATCCAAAAAAATTATTTACGATACATTGAATGTCACTTTTCCATTAAAAAATTATTTAGAACATAAATGAAATGATCCTCAGTTTCCACCTTTAGTTTAGTGTAGATAATCATACAATTTAAAAATAATAGCAAACAATTAATGTTAATTCTGTTAGACTTTATTCAACACATCTAGGAAGATTGATGAAGAATTAATGATCTCATATGGCTTCACTAAAAACTCATATTTTCCATACCTAAAATGAATGTTAATTCTTGGGGATATCCTCTTTATTCACCTATAATTGATAATATACTTACAAAATACCATCTTGAGATAAGTGTTGTGATCCATGTAGATAATAGAACAAGTCATAAAGACTTGGAATATGATTACTTTTTTTCCATTATAATATTGACCTCATGATAACATATGAAGAGGAATATTAACACATCCAACTTCTTGATAAATAGGACTGGTGCACCCCATGATAAAGCACTTAGTCATATAAACCATTTATCATGATTCTCATTTAATTGTTTCTTCAGCTCCACATATTCATCAATGTTCATTATATATGGATTCTAGGATGTTGGAGAGGATCTAGGTATATGATCAATTCATATCTCAACCTCTATGCTCAAAGGAAACTAGTAAATTCATCGAGAAACACTTCAGTGTATTCCTTTATAATGGTAATGTATTCAAGGATGGTCCTCTCCTTAGTATCTATCTTTTGATAATGATACAAATTATCACAGGGAAATAATATATAATCTTTATATGATTATACTAAATTAGATTCATCCTCCTCTATTCACATGTATATAATCAACTAACGATTTGTTATAAAATGAGTGGTTTTTATATCATAAAAATTTATATTTAATATTTTTTAGGAATGACAATCCATGTGCATAATTTCATTAAAATCAACTAAAATAAGTGTCCCAAGGTTTCCAAAATTATACCATCCTATAATTACTAATAGGGTATGAGTTATATACAAGGGATAACAAAAATTACCCTTTTTCCAACTTCACATAAAACTCAACATATATGTTTTGATGTGGTGTTTGATGAGTTAAAATAAAATTTTCTGATATGAAAGAATTAATGTAACCATAATAAAAAAATTATGTTTACTCTTATAGAATTAATATATTGCTTAACTATAACTACTTTAATGTATGAATCTACCATAGTAGTTGTGACTTTATATGGTCAAAAATTATCTCAAGGAATTGGTCTTTTTTGTTGTCAGTTATCACCACGTAATCATGGTTGAGGAAATTTATTAGAATCTTTTATGTATTCCAGGCACTAGAATCATTGAAAATAGGTTGGGGATGATTATATATTTCATTTATTTTGTTTCATTTGTGGGTTTAACCCATTTTCAATCACTATATATATATATATATTTTATTCTCGACAAAAACAACTTTCTAAACATCTTGAGGAAATTTTTAAAGATCTTCATCCAACACTTTTTCAAAGTGGAGTGTTGGAACTTCCTTCTCACATTGTATTTTTATAGTAAAACACCTGAATTAAATTAAATTCTCCGCTTCTTGTCACTAAAACCATGATACCCTTGATATGTGTTGACTTCCAATTTAAATTTGATGGAATATCATATAATTTACTCATTGATTTAAAAGTCACAAATTGAGATGGAACATCATGGAGAATAGATTATCCAACTGAAGAAGTGGTAATGTTTTAATTTTTAGGAAATGAAAAATTTGGAATAGTATAATGTATGTCTTGTGATGTTTTATTAATATTCACTGATTGATTCACCATCTCTTTTTTGAGGCTAAGAAAGTCCCTCCTCATTTTGAAATGGAGTGGGTGAAGAAACTATTTTTTTAGAATTCCTTCCACCCAGTCACATCAATATCATCCTCAAGGTTTTTATTTTGGGCCAATAACCAACTTTTATCAACTTATATTTCCATATGATAACCAACCAACACGGCCTTCTATTTCTTATAACATAAAATTGTTGAGATGATATTTTTAGTGGACTTGAACCATTATTCCATTATTAAAGGATTAGACGATCCACTAAAATTTAGATACCCTTGTCACATCAGGGTCATAATTTTTTGATTATTCTTTATAAGGGGTATTTGGATGTTATTCTTGATTCATGAGTCAAATTAAAAATTAATTCAATTGGAAATTAATTTTCTTGATGTTTTTGATTCTTTATCCCATACGGTTGGGCATCTCATTTGTGTAGTCATCAAATTTCCCATAAAATTGATTGTATCATATAAAATTTTATTTCAATCCATGGAAATGAATAAATTGAAATCTAGGGATGATTATTTTTTATGTACATAATATAATGATACGAAATAATTAACCTTTCTATTAAAAATCCTAAATGAATTTTATTGCATATAATATGAATTTCATGATTTAAATCCACATTATGCATGATATATTTCTTAATATAATATATTATGGACATTCTATTCCGTTAATAATGGCCAGTAATTATTTTTTTTAATTTACCAAATTATATCCCTAGATATTTTCAAACTAGGTTCTCAACAATGCCCATTTGTGTGAACCATGTGATGATCGAGTCCAACTCAATTCTCCCTTTTGTGGTTATTACACTTAGTAATTAACTACCATATCCACATCCACATGTAATCTCCCAAAATAGATGTATATTAATTTAAAATAATTAATCCATAATTTAAAAAAATATAGGGATGTTTTCATATATTTATTCTGACCTAGAAATGTTTCATTGGATTTTTGTAATCCAAATAACAAAAATAACTATACATTGTTCTTATATTATGTAACCAAACCCATATTATAAGGAATACTATTTCAAATTTTATTATATAAATATACACATAATAAAACCCCATATTTTTTGAGTTCCATTGTCTTTGGGTAATTACGTAAACAACATAACAACATAAAAATAATTACGATGACATAAACATAGACTATATAACTATCTGTTAGATTCCCATGATTCGTTTAATACTACATGGGATAGACAAGGGATGTAATGAATAATGGGTGTGATATTAATCCTGACAAGGGATTAAAATAACCATAACATGACTTAGGTAATACTTGTGAGTTAATTGTAAAATTAATGATACATAAAATGTAATATAATCATTATCTTGAAAAATGATGCATGATACTTATGATATCATCAAGGAAACATATGAATGTGAAAAGAACATAAATCAAGAAATCATAAACCTATTTTGAAGTGAATTTCAAGAAAATAATAACATTAAATTGTTATGATAAACTTTAACACATCATAAATACCATATCATGGAAAAAACATTACCTAATGAAATGTAGGCCTATACAATTACTTTCCCACCTTTCACATTCATATCATGTACATGCATAAGTGTTACACAAATATAATACAACATAAGGGTATCTAATCACATTAAAACTCACTATTACAGGGTGCAAGTTAAATATATGAAAATAACCAATCAATTAAGTACAAATACAACTAGGTGAATTACATTTTGTGGAAATGGGAATGGGTATTCAATATAGAAATATTTTTCATGGATAATCAAAGTATGATTTCTATATCATAATGGGTTACTTAGAAAATACTAGAAGATCTAAATGTGAGATAAATCGGTCTATATTACCATGGAATTGATAATAATAATAATAGTAATGTGTGGAATCATATCCCATCATGAATATTTGGAAAAAATTGCATTATTTAGGGAAGTTTCTTGAAGAAAGATGATAATGAAATGATCCCATACCATGATTGGGAACATCTAAAAGCACAGATGAGATTATTCAATGATTGGGGGAACGTTGTGAGATATATAGAACGGTATGGGTGGAGTAAAATGGTCATAACAATGAATTTATTAATGATTAATGGGAGGTTGGGTTGGTTTATATAGAAAAAGAGAGGAGAATTAGCTATTACTATACAGTCGTATGTTTTGGAATCTATAAGATAAATAAATCCAAATAAGAAATAAGTCATTCATTTTTCCCATTATTTATTCCAAAATGGTGTTTTTATCATTATTTTATAATCATAGGAATATGAAACATTAAAATAATTACCTAGTTTTCATGGATGTTAGTCTTGTATGAAAAAAATATTTTTAAAATAACAAATAATAATATAGTTTTTAGAGGATTAATTTAGTATTTCTAAAATTTATAAAATAACAAAAAATTATTCTAAAGGGAAATATATATTTTATTAATTGATACATTTTATGGAACACATTATATAACGTTTTTATAATGATTTCATATTAGACACTATATAATTGCATTGTTTTTAATTTTTATAAATTTTTTTGACTATCTCATAATATTATGAAAAATTTAACCTTGAAAAATTTAAAAATTCTGATTTAAAAATAATATTATCTATGAAAAATAATTCTATAAATATGATAATTTACAATTTTAAATTAAGAATACTTATTTATAGAAAGATACTTATTTTTAACAATAATATTTTTCTGGAAATTTTAAAAAAAATTCTCATTTATTTCTATTATAAATTATTTTTAATAGTAATATTTTATTTAGGTTTGATTTATTTAAAAAATTCACGAATTCATCAAACACAATTTATTGAATGAAACTTTCTATTTTCCATAAATTCAATTTCTTTTGATCTTATAAAAAATAAATTTTTGACCAAACAAATTATAAGATCATTTAAAAATTAATAAGAAAAATAAAAACATAAAAATAAAAATTCAAATTGTTATGTTCTAGATATATATTTCCCTTCATAAAAATAGTGAATTATCAAAAGATATGTTTTGTGATGGTGATATTTTCTTAGTTTTGTTCACCATACATGGTTTGGGTAGATATCTCAGTGGGATTTAAATTCCTTTATAAAATGTTATTCACATTCATTAGTTACATATTCTCAACATGATCTCGGTCAAGGGAAATGTAATCTATTTCTATCTCCCTCAGAATATATTTTAAATTTTCTTCATAGGGTATGATCATACTAGTGGGTCCACCAATTTATTTTTCTATGTCAACATAACTTAATAAGAACCTTTAATATATAGTAATCATAAGGTCACATTTAACTGTTATAATATAAATGGATTTGTGATTAAGTGTCACAGAAATATGAAATTATATAACATATAATGGTCTAAAACTACTAAACAAGATCCTATTTTTTCTATAATATTATTTTATAATGAATAATTTATTCATTCAAAAAGGAAATTTCATTTATAAATGTTAATTTCATTATAAAAAACATAGATATTCTCCTACAGAAAGGGTAAGGGGTTATGATGCACCCTCATGGTACCATATCAAATGGCCTATCACCATGGTATAGGGACTTCTCTGACACCCCTCCCACAAAATTTCCTAGTGGTTACATCATAGATAATATCCACAAGTTAAAACCAGGTGGTATCAACCCCCATGTATTTATGGAATAATATCTTATATTACACCATATCTACACCAGAACACATCTTTAGAAGCACCAAAACATGGTTCTCAATGGGTGTTTTAGAGAGACCTATAGATTCCCCCATTATTTATAGACAATACTATGTGTGGGAATAATTATTGTCTATTCAATAACACCATGTACTCATTGAAAATATCATAGTATCATGATCTAAGGAGTAAAGAACCCCATAACAAAAAATGATAACTGGAAAAATTTAGACAAGTGATATAACAATCTATTAAATGTGCCAGGACATCCAAAAATTTGAAACTACATGTTTCCCAAATCCCTATAAAACTCTAGAAAAGTCTCAATACCCCATAATATTAAATAATTTACAAAAAATTAGATTAAAAACTTTACATTGGTAGAGAAGTTTCCATAGATCTCCCCACTATTCAAATTTATTCCCTTCTAAAGCCTCAGTATAAGAGGTAGATCCAGGACATGATGTGTTCCAAGATACATATTTTTCCATGAAATGGGAAACCGAGATAAAAAAATATCCTATCAGTCATCTAAAATCACAAAAGGGCAATAAAAATAACTATGGAATAATAAAAACTATATTGTTCAATGTTCCCTATAGAACCACCACACGAATAACAAAAGAGATATGTAAAACAATATTTTCCTAATAATAATTTACTATTACAAATTGACAATCATAAACTCGAAAATATGAAACCAACACCATTTATATCTAAATTTAACATTTTATATCAACATATAAATATAGACCAAATTATAAGACCCCTAAATAATCACACATTAATAAAATAAGGAATCACTCTATGGATCATTACTAGAAGAGAGGTTCTTTCATTAACCATGTCTTTTTAGGTGGTATACCTTAAATAACAAAAAAATTAATCAAACTATTATTTTTACCAAACTAAAATAATATATTTCAAATATGAAAATTTTAAAAAAATATCAATATATAAATTCACTCATGTATAATAACTTCATGGAATATAACTACTAGACTACAACCATTCACAGAAGAGGTTCCACATTCATTTCATAGAGAGATCCACTTGGAAAAAACTCCACAATATTAATATGACATTTATACAATTAACATGGAACCCATTAAAAATTTCAAAAAAATAATTACAAGTTAATATATTGAAAATAACCATTTCATAAACACCTTATGGATGTAAACACTCATTTCACAAATATGGGATTTCATCACATTTGTAAAATTCATTTTTTTTCAAAATACTAAATAAAAGGATTTATTTTAACCACAACTACTTTGAAATAAGTTCTCCTCTATAATAAAAATATATTCGACACTAAACCATAAATTTTGGTTTTCAAAACATAAACCATTCATAAGAAATTATTTTAATTACTAAGTAATATTTTAAAACATTTCCCCTAATGGGACACCTTATAACCATTTAAAAATTTTCAAAATATAAGAATTAATTTAAAAAAGAATTTAACAAATAATTTTAATCGTATAATTTAAAAATATTACATCATGTATAAAGCCCACATTTTATTTACAAAATAAAAGAATTTACACTCAAAAAAATTAAGAAAAAACTCTTAATAAAATCTCAAAGGTAATTATAAAACATCACATTGAACCAATTAAATGTTTTTGTACTATAACCTCATTATATATACAAATACTTCAAAATTTAAAACTAAATTATTAATTTTGAAAAATTTTAAATCAAATTTCTAGGAAATTATCAATACATAAAACTATAATAAAATCAAGTCATTTTAGAAAAATTACACTCAATGAACGTTAAGATAGTTCGAACACCCAATTATGAAATTAAAAAAAAAATTATTAAAATTGAATGATTTTACACTTTGAAAACTATAGAGCATAATCATAGATGTGAAAATATCAAATAAAAAACTATATGACATCAAATTGATTAAACATAAACCATAAGATCAATAATCAAGGAAAATCACAAAAATAAATCAATTTATCAAAAACCACTAACTTTTACTGACTACATAATTCATTTGAAAAAAATAAAAAACAAAAAACAAAAAATACCATATTTTTTTACAACAAAAACTAATAACATCCATCTCATAACATAATATCAAAACTTCCAGGTTAGTATGTTTTCAATACATAGGCATCTATTTTGAAATCCATCATTTTTTCATAATGTGCTATTCTATTTTCCAAAATTATGAAAAACCCTATGAAACCAATGATTTTAAGTAAATTTACTATCATTTCAACTCATTTCTACGAAATTCCACAATTCATTAAAAATATCTATAATTAAATTTTTAAATAAATGGCCTTTGTATAATTTTAAAAAACAAAATATACTCTTTTTAGATAAACCATGAAAACCAATTTAAAAAATGATTAATTTATTGAAACATATTATTCAAATAAAACACACTAAAATAAGAGTCACAATCAAAGAATTAAATTTATCTACTTTCACACAAAATAATAACATCCAAAAAATTATAAAACAAAACATAAAACAACATAATAAAAACTCCAATCTAAAATAAAAAAATTCCCTTGCAACTATTAACAAAAAAATCCCAATAAGTGGAAACCAATTTAAGAGCCACTGTAAATAAAATTTGTTTATAAAATATAATTAAAATATGGATGTGAGGATGTTTATGATTTGGCGTCATGGTTTGGATTACCATAAACCGATTTTGGTGCTACATCTAAGATGAATTTAAAACCATGAAAATTGAATGCATATGGATTTCATGGATGTATGATCTAATATGGAATCACTATATCCCAAAAAAAATCTTCCCAAAACACAGATATCCATATAAAATTTATAAAGTATTTCAATGGAGGGTAAAATATTTCAAAATAGTGATGTGGGAAATCCAAACAGAAGACTGAAACCCTAAAAAACATTCCAGCTCATCTGTTTCAATAAAATTTAGTGATCAATCACATACTAATTACCTACCATTTTAGTTTTGACTATCCTATTATTCATAAAAAATAAATGAATAGAATTAACTAGAGTGTTTTATGATTATATTTTTAATAAATAACTATAGTTCGACCCGACCTATCTCATGAGATACCTCACCATATTGCTCGATGCATGCTACCCATTAACTATAGAAAGAAACTAGCTTATGGAATTTAAACTAATATATAGAAAATATTTAACCCTCAAGAAAAACAACCAAAAAATGTTTTGAAACTATAAAATATATCAAGAACCATTCACATATTAGACTCCAATGTTCCAAATAAACATTTTATAAAATAATAGAAAAACCCAGATAAATAATACACATAATGAAAATTAAGCATCATCAATTACTATTTTATAGATGGGAAATTATTTTTTCATAATAACATTAATTGTTTAATAATCCTAAAAACATGATAAGGATTATTATACTTTGACATCTAGAATATGAAATCCTTAACAAAGAGGAAACCCAAAATTTTCCCAGGAAACTTCTAATGTATCCCAGGGTAACAAACTATATACTAAGAGAATAAGGAAAACATGATTTTAGAAGCACCACTGTGATTAAAAATAACATTAACTATAAAGGTACTTAACAAAATCAATAATATATACACCCATAGGCACATGGTGGATATCAATAAAATCCCGATAGGATACCACCGAGAATCAATATGACATAATTAACTTTGAAATCCATTAGATATTGTTTTAATACATTTTTTAAATAACCATTTTTTAAAAGAAAAAGTGTATATACATCATTTTATCTCTACATTTTGTTTTAAAACGTGGAAATTTCCATATGTCAAGAAAAATAAAGAACTATTAACATATAAATAATGGAAACATGGAATAATAAAAATATAAGTAAGCGAAAAGGTAAAAGTTACATAAAACCAATCATGCCCAAAAATAAAAATATCAACATATTAGGTTCGAAATATAATTATAAATGTTCTTTAAGACTCATTTATGGATCCCTAAAAAATATACACAAACCTAACAATTCAGGGATTTCTCATGTCTCACTCTGTATAATGTATAAATCCCTTTATCAATAAAACTACATAATCCAAAATACCTATACAGAACAAAATATATGATCTGGACTGAGTAATGCATACATTAAAATTACATCATTTTAGATTAATATTCAATACATATAAAAATAATACAGACAAAAAAATAGCGGTGTTTAAGCATAGTTGAATAATTGATACAAAATCAACATATTTTAAGAAATACCTTCAATATCACCATTAAATATCATCTCTAATTACACCCTTATTAATCATATCCTATAATAACCCATTCTCCTTAAACATGGTAAAATAAAAATATAGGAAAGGGTGAGCTCAAATGCTCAGTAAATCTAAATAAGATAGATGTAAATTGATGATCATACACAATAATAACATAATAATATAGGTATGAGTTCATGATAATAACTTACAATGTTTATATGAAACCATAAATAGATCATAAATCACGAGTCATATAAAAAATGTAATTTAAAGATACATTAGTCAAAAGAGTGGGGAATCATCAATATTCATTCACAAGTCTTGAGAGAATATCATAAGTATTATAACATGTAATAAGTATTATTAAACAACAAAGGACATATAAAATTGTTTTCATTAGTCATGGTTCACAAACATGAATATTAGATTGTGAAAATACAATATTTTTTCAGGTTCACTCCCCATTATATCATTAAATTATCTATGGTTCACTATCCAATGCCATAATAGTGGTCAAACTCCCATTAAAAAAAAATTCAAAACCCATTCCAGTGCATATTATCTCATGTGAAATTAATCATTTCTAAATTTATTTTATGGATCTAATGGAACAAAATATCTCATAATGAAAACCTTATGAATGTGTTCCACTACATCATGATAATGTTCATTAATTAATCACAATATATCCCAAGGAAAGGAAAAAATATTTTCTTTAATTTTTCATTATAACATAATTAATCTTATAGAATACAATGAGTTTCCAAGAATCATCATTATAAATTCATAGTTATAATACTTTCATAGAAACAAAGTTTATTATATCATATGGTCATATCCTCAGTGAATCATAATAATAAATAAAGATTGTTTACATATATGAAAAATTCCTTTAATGTGATATTTGAACCTTTCTCTAAAAACATAAGTGAACTATACTATTATTTTTATTTTTTATTTAAATTATAATTCCCAAAAATAAAAAAACTATTTAATTTCAAAAATGAAATATGAAAAATATAATATAATCTTCAAATAAAATAAAAATCATAATAGTGGTAAAAATTATTCATTTAGTCATCATTAATATAAATATTACTTTCACACATTTTATAAGAAGTCTAATAATACCCTTACTGAATATGTATAAGGGAAAAAATTGTCGACCAAAGGGGAAATAGTTTTGGCTTTTGGTGAAAAAACATTCTACATCATTTTATTTACTAAAGGGAAAATAATGAAATGAAATTATGAAAACCAAATGAACAAAAAAATATGAGAATAAAATATGTTTTCTACGATATAAATTTTATTTAATTGCATAAATTTTTATTCCACCACCAATCATCCTGTTTAAAATTAATATTTTAACATTAACCCCTACCTCATGCATTGAAAGTAATAATAAAATAACTTATGTTTATATATAATAAATACATATTTATTATATAAATATAATAAAACATTTCGTATCCTTATATAAAATCACAAAAAACTCTTGTAATTTCCAGTTAATACTTTATTAACAATTCCTCATTAAAAACAACATTCGTGTGAAAATATGTATATTTCCCAGGCATATTTGGGTTCAATGATTTTGTTCCATGAAACATGGTCATGGTATAATCAATTTTATACTCTTAATAATCTTTTAATTATAATAATATTAAATTATACACACTTCCATAAAAATTCATACATGTTGGAAATGAAAAATTAATTATATCACTTCATAAAGATGGTAGTCCATTACGACACATTAGTACTGATTTCAATTTCCAACAAGTGAAATTAATGAAATATAAATAATAATATATAACTCCAAAACCCAAATAATATTTTAGATATTATATATATTAATTTAATTGAACCTAATTACCAAAAATGTATAGTGGACATGAAAAATATATCAGGTCATTTTTTGGAGGTGGTAGTCCACATGTATTGATGAGAGACTATAACATTTTTCAAATGATATAAAAGAGATATATAATGTAAAATATATATCATAATGTCACTCAATTATATTAATGATGCCAATTTCATCATGTCTTTATATTTTTAGACTATATAGAGAGGGTTAAGGATGAAAAAACTCAAAATAGATCGATGAAGTTAATAATATTTGCATTTGGAAACCCCCATTATCTTAAAAATTTTGCATTAAAAGGATGGTATTTTTTAGAATAATAGAAGCATTATAAAATATATATGAAATATAGGTTATTATTTGGGAATTTATTTGGTAAAATATATGGCTCATAGTGTATGAAAAAAGGTAATATAAGAGGAACACATTCATGAGTGACGCGAGAGCCACATTATAAATTTTAAAATAATAATAATATAACGATGTCATATACAAGTGAAAGTGGAACAATGAAGCCAAATGTTAGAATAAACTATAACATAATGTCAAATGTAATTCAAAAAAATTAAATTTATTAATGTTTAAGGGATATATTAAACCTTATCATTTTTTATTAACCCCCGGATTAACCCTATTGAAACTTAATGAATGAAAATTATGATTTCCATAGTTACTATTGATTATAAGAAAAATGAAATTTGACTAGTTACCAATTTTTTATATTATAATTTCAAATATGGAAAAAACTATTCAAATTCAATAACTATAACTAGGAGAATATCATTTTGAAATAAGTGTGAAAAAAATTAAAAAACATTTTCTCATAAATAAATTTTTAAGCAAAAGAGTAAAATTTAATCTAATTATATTTTAATTAAAACCCATTACAATGATTTTAAATTGTTTTATTTAACATATTTCATCAAAATTAGATTTTATAAATTATTTATAGTGGGTATTTTGTTTTTTTAAATAATAACACATTTTAGTCATAAAATAGGTATTAAAAAAACATATTTGTTTACATTCAAATTATTTTAATTTAATTCCTAACCAATTGATTAAAAATTAATTCATTCTATTCATTTGATTAAAAAATATTCCGTATGTTTAACACAATAAATTAAATTATAAAAAAATATGATTAAAATGATTCTTATAAAGAAAATAATTAAAAATAGTTTGTTAGGATAAATAAAATTTGCAAAAAAAAATTAAATTTTCAATAATTGTATACAATATAGTTTTCTTAAAGTTATAAAGTGTATTCATTATTCACATGATTTGTAGGTATCATTCTTACATTTCTATAGAACCAATTTATTTGTTAAATATAAGAATATTATAATGATTATGGGTGTTACATTGTATCCATATAGAATATTTTTTTCCGTTGAAATTATGTCACACTAATAAAAAAATGACACCTCTTCAACATCTAATCCATAAAATCCCATAACGATACAATGAATTTTTATTCCTCTAGATAACATTTACCGAGCATGTAGTATAGTTCTATATTAATTTATCTCAATGGTCAGTGATTTATTCTGGTATTTCGTCACATGGAAGACCATGTTCAAATATTATGACAACTATGTTTAGTACTTGTAAAGGATCTGATATAAACATTATGAAAAGTGAAAAATATAGCAGATCATGAACATCTGAGATGGTTTAGAGAAGTTCCATTGGATAATCCATCGTCCTAACACAATAAAGAAACTCATAAAGGATGATATATCAATGTATTATCAGTAATTTATTTCCAAATTTCATAACATTGTGACAAGGAGATATCTATTGAAAAACATTTTCATAAATATTTAACTCTTTATCTCTCTTTTAGTCTACAACATAACATTTCTATCAACTAAATTCATCCTTGATGTGTTTATAAATTTATTTTACATTCTCTATTAATTATTTAAATATATAATTTCAAAATATATCTCACTCCCCAAATCAAATAATATATGTTTTAGTTCATTAGTTACTTCCATAGAGATGTTGATAAGGATCCATTTGAGTGATCGAGTGATAGTTATTTTTACAAAAAACAATTATTTAGAGGAAACTATTAATCCCAAAATATTTTAAAATCCATAATGAAATCACATAACATATATTCTATGTTTTGCATAGTTCTCATAGACAATCCATAAATTTAATAATGATATACAGTTCTAAATAAAAACATCATATGTATATATTTTTGATAAATTTAATTACATATCAATGTAAACCTCATATGTAGATTAGATACGATTTAGAGTAGTACTTTATGCAAAATTAAAAATTACCAAGTGTATAACCAAGTGATATAATGTAATGACCCAATGATTAATCAGTTAAAATTACATTCTTATAATTATTTTATATAATATATTCACATGAAATCACAACACATTGAACTACTAAGTACTATGGGAACTTAAAACACAATATTGTCACTATTGTGATTTGAATTTCAAAAAATATTAAAAACACGGTTTTGATCAGTAGGATTTTTGGAGTCTGATAAGACAAATATATTTTATGGACAATAGTAACTAACCTGTATGAATAGTAATGTTACCTATATGAATATTAATACGACCCTTATGAATAGTAAATCATCAATGTGAGTATGTATCCTTACCAATGAAAGTATAAATAAAATTTATCCATCTTATAAGTGACAATATGATGTATTTATGTCATAGTGTTGTTAATTCACAGAGTCCTATATATTTAATTGTAATATTATGACAAATTTAATTTTATAAATGAAAATTTATTTTCATAAAATGTATTAATAAATAATTATTTTGATGAAATATGATTATATGATAATTTTAAGAGACCTTGATTATTTTTTCTATTTTTTAGAAAAGGTATATTATATTTAAAATTTTATTTTCCATGTAAATTATGATTTTTATGGAAAATTAAATTTCACATATTTAGATAGTTCTATTCATAAAATGGAGTTCCTTTTTTAATGCTACACATCAATAAATGGTTCGGGTGAATTTCTGTGATTTTTCAAAAATACTTGAATTTCAGGTTAATAGTAAAATATGGTAATTTGTTGTATGTATACATTTTATGTTAAATAAAATATTTATTGAGTCATGGATTATGTAATAAAAATGGGATCAAAATCAAATGAAAATATTATTATTTTTTGTCAGAAGAATCACTAATATTTATTTTCCTTAGAAAAAAAATAAAAAAATAAAAAAATATTTAGAAAATCCTACTCTCCTCTACTATAAAAAATACCCCCGACCCCCTCTTCTCCTCACACTTCTCAAGCCATGTTCCTATTAAAAATTCTACTCAAATATCTCCCTAGGACCCTCTATCACTTCTAATAGCCATTGTTCTCTTCAAAAGACCAAATACTCCCCCCAAAATATGTTCTCAAGGAAGATATATTCAAAAGGTAAATTCCACTTTTCATTTCTTTTATTTTCATTCGAGTTCCATTTTTTTAATTTACCTCCATTCATCAAAATATTATGATACCTTAAATATACTAGATTTTTTTATAATGGAATAGTTCATCATCATCACCTCTTTCTCCCCATTTATTTTAGAAATGAAAACATCATCCAAGATGTGTTAATTTCTCACATTCAAGTTTCATGAGTTTTCAATTTCTATTATTGTCTTAAATTTTTCCATGAAACGATTTTAACGATTGAAATAGACTATAATATATGTATTATTTATAATTTAAGGATCTAAAATCTTTTTTTAAAATGATATTTTTTTATGAAGCAAGTTGTGAACAATGTGATCCAAAACCCCCAATTAAACAAAACAGTAACCATTGATGTTTTATATAATGATTAATCAACACTATAAATGGACAATTGAATTTCATAACTATGTAATCTACTATATGTTAACTAATAATATATAACACCAATTTTGGATAACTATTCATGTCTTACATGTTTATCCTTCCATGTATATAAGTAAACCAATCATAAAAACCAGTGAAACAAACAATGAAATAGAACCTATTAACCCATCAAAAAGTTCATGAACGAACTTAATAAGGTTATACATAATCAATTACCTAAATAAGTTGTTTTGGAAATATTAAATAATGAATTTGATTTGTTTATCCAGGATATTAATCTCATATGAAGGACACCATTTGGATTAATGTAAAGGATTCTACCAGAACCTCCTTTATTCATTCAGGCTGCTCTCTCATTCTTGTTACCCAAATAATTATATATTTTATTTTTTATGTACATAATCTAAAATATGTGTATATGATCCAAACACTTGTATCAAGATCAATTCATCATGCTCTTTCAGGGATACACATTTTCTGAAATGGTTCTCTCCTTTATACTTCCTGATAAGTAGACCCATTTTAAGGGAACGTTCTAATTTCTTACCCATTTTCATGTAAACTGTATAATATGTTTTTATTACACCATTATTTTAAAAAAACCATGATTTTTATTTAAAAAATATTATTGTTTCACTACTGGTTTCATGTTAATGTTTATTCCCTTTTATGTTTTAAATGAACTTTGATATTTTCCTTTTACTGCACTAAAATGATTTGTTTCTATAGTTTCTTGAGTACTCTCTTTACATGTTATTACTTTAAGTTTGACATCAATTTTCATGATATATTCCCATTTTACCCTATGATCTTCCATTCATGATCTAATTCCTATCATTCATGGAAATGTTTATGATACTCTCATTTTTTTATGTTTTGTGACATGACTATGACACCAAATTCTTACTATGGGTAACCCTTATGTTTATGTATGATTGATTATTTATGATTCTATATGTCAGAAGGATATTCATGAACATGTTATGATGGTTTCATCTAGATAGTGCTCCAATGCATTTGGTAATGTTGATTTTCGTGTAATGTTATGTCCAACGGTCTTGGCAGCTATCCTTGAGTCATGATACAATGTGCAACCATCAGGATGGTTAACCATGACTTGGGATCCTATATGTGAAATTAGCCTTAGATCCTGATAAATTCATGTTTTATATTTCTTCCACATTACTATGACACCATGTTCATTTGATCCCATTTTTATATGTAATGATTCTATATGTTCCCTACCTTTTTATATAATTTTGTCATTCCTACTAACCCATATGCTATATCATTATTCATATGTTTATTCACTTATTGTGTTTTTAGCTCATCCCTTTGTTCATGCTATCATCTAGTTATCCTATAAAGATGTATGAGAATAATAGAATTTAATGGGATCCTTAAGAGGACTAAATAAATAAAATTTATATTTAGTCCCATGTTTTTTATGTACCTATTATTCTAAGAGACTAGAATTTGTGATCGTTGGCTTGTAATATGATTCATTAATATTTTTGAAATCAAGTAATGATATGTTTAAAAGGATAGGGTCATTATTATTGTAATAGAGGATGGGCTAGTTATTTTTGGAGATTATGAATGTAGAACTTTAGTAAAAACCATAAGGATGAGATGATGTATAAGAAAACGTACCTAAATTTTGGTATTTATAGGGTAAGTGGTTTATCAATCACATAAATCCATGTATGAATTTAAAAAAGTTGATGATGCCCTAGATCAGATGTATCTTGGGGTAAACCACAAAAAATTACTTTTAGCTAGACTCGAATGGGAATGAGTGCATGAAAATGGGCCTTCCATACTGCAGGTTTGACACTCCTAGGGTATATGCTTTGGTAAATTAATAAGATATGAACAAACCATTATAAAGGAATTAAAAAAACAGTCCATAAGAATATATGTTAAGAAATTGATTAAGGATAACCTAGATTTACTATTGAAAAAATGACATATACCCACGGTTTTGGGGACCATGGGCTGGAAAGGCGTCGGTATATGGGTCTCAGCCTATACCCATGGCTTTGGAGAACCATGGGTATAGGGGAGTCAAAGTGTGGCACACTGCTATTCTAGTGTGGCACACAACAGACCCCACGGTTTTCAAAACGTGGGGTTTGAATTAAATTCAAAAATTACGCTCAGGGGAGATCGAACCCATACCTCGTGCTACGCCTCACGGCCGCACCCCACCAAGGGACCAACTAACCTATGATTTTTAATTTTTATATATCCATAAATCTATGTATATATATTTATAAAATCCACGTGGGTATTTAAATTCAAAAGACGCGGGCAGGGGGAGTCGATCCCGCATCTCACAATAAGCCTCACGGCCGGGCCACCCTAAGGGACCAACCGAGATATCATTTTTATTTGATATATATAAAAATATCTGTGTATATATATTAATATGACCCGTGTTTTGAAAAATGTTAACTACAGAAATTTAACCCGTGACCTACATCACCCACGAAGAAGGGTTTACCAACCGAGCTAAAGAATTTTTGAAAGTATATATTTATATTTATGTAAATATATTAATCTAAACCATGAAAAATGTCTTCCCGCCAAATTTGTTTCATGTCCCACTTAATTTTCTTTCCCCGCTATAACTTGGGAAATCTATACCCATGGTTCTGGGGAACCATGCGTATAGGTCTTCAAAAAACCCCCCCAATACCCACGGTTTTGAAGAACCGTCAGTATAGGTCTTCGGAAAATACTCTATACCTACAGTTTTGGAGAAAACTGTGTGTGTAGGTCTTAAAAGAAAACTATAATTACGGTTTTTGGCACAACCGTAGGTATAGGTGGGCTATACCCATAGTTTTCCAAAACTGTGTGTATAACCGTGGGTATAGAGGTATCTTATACCCACAGTTTTTTGCAAAACCGTGGGTATAGACCTATTTTCCTGTAGTGATTTAATTCTTGGGAATCACATGTTAGGATATACTTCCCCATTATAAGTTTATCCTTTTATGTTTATAGTTACTTTTATCCTTATTAGACATGTATCAAATCACCCTAATTTATGTTATTTTTATTAGTTAATGGTAGAAAATAGTACAACACAAGACAATAATAAATATTATAGGGAATGTAATGATTTCTCTAATGATATTCCAAATATGATGGGAAGGGGTGCTCAAAACTTCATGATAGTTTTTTTCTCAGTTGGTTTATGTTATGAATAATAAGTTCAATCAAGTCAAACTCCCTCCTCATCCATTGAAATAGACTGTTACGATTAAATCCTTCATGCGGAAAGGGCCTCCCATGTTTAGTGGATATTTTAATTCCCTCTATGAAGAAAAGTTGAATAACACCATTGAAAAGATATTATATGTCCTCCACTGATAAAAAAAAGATAAATTCATAATTTTGGTCTATAATTTTGATGGGGAATCCAATCAGTGGTAAGAACTGATCAAGAATAAGAAGTCCTATAAGGAAACTGATTCCATGGATTCGGAGGAATTCAAGAAAATGTTTTTCAAAAAATGTTTTTCCTGAACCCTTTATCTAAAGTTGGAAAGGGAGTTCTTTAAAAGTAAGAAGAAGGAAGATGATTACATAAAGGAATATGAATCAAAATTCACATCGATTTCAACATATGCCTCCAAAATTTTCCTGAACATCGAAAGTGAGGTGGGACGATTCTTTAGCAGACTAAATATGATTCTACAAAAATACTTGGAGATTTATGACTATGATAGTTTTGAGGATATTGTCTATTCTGCCCTCAAGTATGAATTGGAGATCATAGACTCTCATTGGTATCATGGAAACAATGACAAAATCTGGAAAATGGAGTCTAATATGGATAGTTCAGCAAATAAATACCATGATTGAATTAAGATCGAACATCCCACGTGTCAAAATTGTGGGAAGAAGAATCTTGGGAAGCCTCTAAAGGGAACTATAAATTGCATCCAATGTTTATGAATGTGAAATATTACAATGAACTATTAGAGGGATGTGAAAAATCCGTCAAATGTGGGAGAAGAATGTAAGGTTCAGATAAATTCATAGCATGTACTATGGTGTTACAACCGCAAGGAGCATGGGAATTATGTGAACAATTTCCCAAAGCTAGGGGATTCTAGAGGAAATGAACAACAAACTTTTAAGGAAATAAGGATGGTTTTATGCTATCACTACTAATGATGTGGTTCTAGAAAACAACGTGGTTACATGTATGATAATTATTCTTTCAAGAATAGTAAACATACTATTTGATTCTAGTTCTATGAGTTCTTTCACATATGGAGAGTTTATTTGAATAATTTAGAAAAAACCTCAAAATTTGAAGGTTTAGTTATTTGTGTCAATAGAAAATGGGGAAATTACTGCATCCAATTTATATAACTCTACCCCAGTTAATGTTTTTTGGAATGAACCTCCCAGAAAATCTCATCATACTTATTTTATTGTAGTTCAATGATATATTGGTCATGCAATAACTATACTTATTCAAAGTCAACATCAACTATTAGGAAAGTGAGATCACTCAACACATCCCAAATAATCCTATAATTCATTAAAAATGTCAGGATGAGGATGAATTTCCTTTAGAATCATTGTCTCAAGTGTGGATATTACACCATTGTGAGCAATTATGTCTATATAAAATGATTGAGACAAATTAGATGATACTTCTCGATGATATACCCATCACGAGGCATTACACTGATGTATTAACTGAAGAATTGTCTAGTCTTATTCCTGATTTAGAGGTTGAGTTATCAATTTAACTTATTATTGGATCTCTATCTATATTAGAAACACCTTGTAAGAACACCATGATAGATTTGGAAGATGTAAAGAAGCAGTTACATAAGAATCTGAAGAAGGGTTTTATACACCAGTGTTTCACCATGAGGTGCGCTAGTCCTATTTATCAAGAAGAAGAATGGATTAATGTGCCTCTACATGGGATTATCATGTTCTCAATAATTTAATGATAATGAACAAATATCCATTTCCACATATATCTGAATTGTTCGATCAGATTCATGGGCCAAGTTATTTCTCTACAGTGAAACTCCAGTCATGATATCGCCAATTAAAATTGAGGAGGGAAGGTATTCCCAAGACTGCTATTTGAACAAGCAATGGAAACAATGAGTTCAAAGTGATTCCCTTATAACTCACTAATTCTCTAAAAAATATCTTGAAATTAATTAATATATTTTTTAGATATTACCTCAAAAAATTTGTGCTATACTTTATCGATAATATTATGATATACTCCAATAACATGGAGTAAAATGAGAGGATTTTGGGTAATATGATGATTACATTGGAAAGGTATAAACATTATGAAATGTATTATAAATGTAATTTATAGATAGAGGAATTATAATTCTTGGGTAATTTTATCCTTAGAAAAGGGATATATGTGGACCATTCCAAGACAAAAGAAATTGATGAGTAGCCAAGGCCAACCTTTGTCACTGAGATCCACATGTTTCTGGGTTTAGCCTAGTATTAACCATGATTTGAAAAGAACATTTAACAATTGTCAAACCCAATTATAATGATGACACAAAATAGGGTGATGTTTTTCATTATTCCGGAATGTGAAGAATGCTATAAAGAATTGAAAAATATTCTTATAATTATTCCATTTCTCACACTCCCATGAAGTTTATAATATTTATAATGTAATGTGATGATACAAATAATGGCTTAGGATGTGTTCTCATGAAAAATGATAAAGTGATAACCTACACCTCAAGGAAGATAAAAATCCATGAGTAAAACTATCCTGTTCATGATCTGGAGTTGGCAGCTGAGATCTTTCTATTGAAAATCTGGCGACATTATCTCTATGGGAAGAAGTGTGATTTATATACTAATCACTAGAGTCTCAAATATATATTCACATAGGAATACTTAATATGTTCCAATGAATATGGTTATATCTTATCAAGGATTACGACATCTCAATCCACTACCATTTTGGTATGGAAAATGATGTGGAAGATTCTCTATGTAGATACTATCCTGCATCTTTATCAATGATGATTTTTTAAAATGATCTAATCATCATATATTTACAGAGGATGGAAAAAAAGAAACATTATTTGAGGAACATCATCCATCATTTCTCAAATTATTTCTCAACTATCCCTCACTGAGAAGATATAGGAATCTGAATGAAAAGATGTGGTAATTTTGAATAGGCTAGAAGCTATTAGAAATGGTAAATCCTATGAGTTTACAATTGATGGGGAAGGAGTTGAAATATTTGGGTCATGATTATGTGTAACATATGATATAGATATAATGAATTGTATTCTAAATGATTAAGATACATCTTCCTTATCTATACACCCTGGGTGCACAATGATGCATTGATAACTTTTAGAGAACTTTTGGTGGGACAATATGAATATGGATATTGTTGAACATTCAAAAAAGTGTCTGGTATTTCAACATGTGAAGGATAAAAGAAATATATCTAAGGGGATGATGCAACCACAACCCATATCAAAATGGAATTGGTATAAAATCACTATGGTCTTTGTCACTAGACTTTTAAGGACATCCATAGGAAAACAATTTATATGGGTCATTATGGATCGTCTTACAAAGACAACTCACATTATCAAAATTTGAGAATACATCTCAATAGATCAACATACACACACACACACCCACACACCCACACACACACACACACACATATAAATATAAATTAGGTGGTAAGGATACTTGGAGTAACACTATCTATTGTATCTGAAATAGATCCTTGATTCGACTCAATGTTCTGGGAAAGTCTCTAACATGCTCCAAGCACTGAACTGATCTTTATCATGGCCTATCGTCCTCAAACTGATGTCCATTCTCAGAGAAATTTTTAGAAACTAGAATACATGTTGAGATCATGTTCTATGATCTTAAAATGTGGATGGGAACAAAAAATTCCATAGGTTTAATTCTCTTAAAACAACATTTTCCACTATATTAAACTAATGGAACCATATGAAGCTCTTTATGAGGAAAGGTGCAGAACATGGTCATGTTGGGATGAAGTTGGTGAGCAGAAGCTTCTAGGACATGAAATTATTGATGAAATGGTGGATAAGGTGAAAAATATATAGAATCATATCAAGGAATCCTAATTTCAGCAAAAGAGTTATCTAGACAATCATCGATGAGACCTCGAGTTTGATATTGGAGATATGGTATTCCTATACATATCTCCATGGAAGATGGTCATGAGGTTTGGGAGGAAAGGAAATCTAATTCCCAGGTACATCTACAACTAATAGATACATGATCATGTAAGAACTATGGTCTATCCACTAGCACTTCCACTTACCACTTCAAATGTTCACAATGTATTCCTTGTATACCTCTTATGGATGCACAAAACAGATCCTTCACATGTAATCTCTTTAGTGGTCGTCCAATTGGAAAATGATCATTCATACGAGGAGTATCTAATGAAGATCCTGTATCATTGATATAACATTATATGTAACATTATTAGTAACTTGGTCAATTTATTATGGATGAACCATATGTAAGAAAATGAAACATGGGAACTGGAGTAGGCAATAAAGGAAAATTGACCACAACTGTTTATAGCATACAATGTAAAATGAATTTTTTGGGAAAAATTTTCTTATGGGGGGAAGAATGTGATGACACAAAGTTTAATAAATTGAAATTCCCTTCATATAATTATTTCATATAGAATTATCATATGAAATCAAAAGACAAATAACTACTAAGTACTATGTTCCCTTTAAAAATAATATTGTCACTTCTATGATTTGAATATCGAAAATATATGACATACACTATTATGATCAGTAATCGGTTTGGAGTTTGATAATAAAAACCTAATTTTTGGTGAGTAATAAGGCCCCTTATGAATAGTAATTTTACCCTTATGAATAGTAATACTACCCTTATAAATAGTAAATATTCATATTGAATAAGTATCCTTACTAATGAAAGTATAAATACAATTTATCCATCTTATATGTAATAATATGATATAAGTATATCATAGTGTTGGTATTTTCTATAAGTCATGTTTATTTAATCAAATTTTTATGATTAATATTATAATTTAAAAGAAAAATTATTTTCATAAAATGTATTCATAAATATGTATTTGAAGTACTTATGTTTATATAATAATTTAATGACACCTAGATTTGTTTTTAAAGTGTTAGAAAAATAGTTTTAATTTTAAAATCCGCATTTTTCGTTTAAATTATGATTTAAATTAGAAATTAATTTTAAAATAATAAAAAAATTATTTTAATAAAGTGGAGATAATTTTTTAATTCTAAATGTTGAAAAATGGATGGGGTGAATTTTTGAGATTTAGCCAAAATACATGATTTTTTTGAATAGTAAAATATTGTAATTTGTAGTATATATACATTACATGTTAAATAAACATGAACATATTACTATTTTTTTCACATGACTCATTACTATTGCATGTATTGAGAAAATTTAAAAATAATGAATAAAATATTGAGAAAACCCTTCTCTCCTCCACTATAAAAACCACTACTCACCCCCTCTTCTCATCACACCTCACAAGCCATGTGCCTAGTCCAAATTATTCTAAAATCTATTCATAATCCCCTATCCCACGTCTTATATCCCTTTATCTCTTAAAAATACCAAATCCTCTCCCATGAAGAGGTTCTCATGGATGATACATTCAAGAGGTAAATTCATCATGTCATTTCTTGTATTTAATTTCATGTACCATTATTTTATTTTTCTTTACTAACCTTGATTCATCTAAATGATATGGTAACTTTGGTACCTTAGATGTACTGGAATGTTGTTATTATAATGGAATAATTAATCATCATCTCTCCTTTCCTCTCGTTTTATTCTAGAAATTCAAATACCATCCAAGATGTGTTAATTTCTCATATTCAAGGATGAATGGTTTTGAATTCCTATTAACATCTCCAATTCTGACCATGATAAAGTTTTTATGATTGAAAAAGATTATAATATATGTATTATGTCTAGTTTAAGGTTTTAGAATCTTTTTTACACATGATATTAATTTATAAATCAAGATGTGTTCGATGTGATAAAAAACTACCGATTACCCAAAACATTTATCATTAATGTTTTTATAAAATCATTCATCTTTGCTCGAAATAAACAAATTAATTTTATAATAACATAATATAATATATTTTCAATAGTAATATATAACTAAAATTATGTAAAACCATTCTCATCTTACACTTTTATCCTTACATGTATATAAGTAAACCAATTATGAAAACCAATGAAACATACAATGAAATTGAACCTCTTGACACATCCAAATGGTCACGAATGAACTTAATAAGGTTATAATAAATAAATTACATAAATAATTGGTTCTGGAACTATTAATTAAATATTTTAATTTTGTTATCTAATACATTAAGATCAAGTTAAGGACACTATCAGACTTCAGGTAAGAAATTCTACTTGAACCTCTTTTATTACTTCGGGATTCTCTAGGATTATTTTTACCCTAAGTAAGTTATATTTTCGTTTTTATAAACAAAATATAAATTCTGTTTATGTTCCCTAGTATCATTTATCATGATCCAATCATAATTATCTTTTGGGGATATTCATGTTCATACATAATTCCCTCCCCAATACTTCCCAAAAAGAAAACTGGTTTTAATGGAACATTCCAAACACTTACACACAATGAAGTACACTATATAATCATTTTAAGGCACCGATATTTTTATAAATACAATATTTTTATTATGGAAGCCTTATTGGTTCAATTATGGTTTTATGATATTGTTTATTCCATGAATGATCTAATTCTTTTCCTTCATAAAAATATTTATGATTCCTTCATTTGTTATGCTTTATGACATGACTATGATACCAAATTCTTACAATGGGTAAACAATTTGTTTATGAATGACTGATTATTTATGATTCTATATGTTGTAAGAATATTCATGAACATGTTATGATGGGTACACCAAGACATCTATTTAATCAATTGGGTAACTTTGAGTCTCATGAGACGTTGTGTGCAATGGTCTTGGTGGTTAGCCTTGACTCATGCTACCATGTGCAATGGTCTTGGTTGTTATCATTTACATATTCTAATCTATATGCAAAAAGCTTTAAATCATTATAATGTCATGTTTTATGTTTCTTCCACATTACTATTACTCTATGTTTAAATTATCTCATGTTTATTTGTTATGATTATATATGTTCCATGCAATTATATATAATTATTTCATTCATTCTAACCAATATTCTAAATCATTATTCTTATCATTATTCCCTAACTGGGTTTTTAGCTCATCTAATTGTTCATGTTATCTCCAATATTTCCTATAAAGATGTGTGATCACAATGGATGTTAAGGTCACTATACAATGACTAAATAATGAAATGACATATTTATTCCCATGTTTTCTGTTTTATATACTATGTATTCCAAGACACTAGAAATTACGATCATTGGCTTGTAATATGATGCCTTACTATGATTAAAATCATGTAATGATATGTGTATAAGGCTAGGGTCTCTATTTATAATCAATTGTGAAATATTCTCAGATAAAAAATAAATGCATTAATTTCATAAGTAAATTGACTGTTAACATAAAATAATTATTCACTTTAGTTTTCTTGAAGAGCGCCACAACATTATCAATGGTGATGATTTCTAATTTCAAAATAGTTATGGATAATGGTTGTAACTTATATTTACAATTTTTACTCACACCCTTAATTTTTTATCATAAAACACCACGATACATACTATTAAATATCTATATTATTGATATAATAATAAATATTCTCTTCAAAATTTAAATTCATCAATAATTAATACAGAATGATGAAAAGTGAGATTTTTTTATAAACCTTTTCTTCAATTATATAATTTTATATTAGGTTCTTGCGGGTACAAATACATTCAAAAATAAATATAGGTCTAAATAGATGGACCAAGCCCCCCAATGATGAATCCACCCAAACATGAACTTTATTAAATTTTAAATCATTATCCCTAAGTGTCATGACCCGCCTTCACCAAAAGGAGGGAAGGGTCAGCAGATTTCCAGGCCCTTCCTTCTTTAAGTTGAAGGAGAGATAATGACCCCCGAAACCCGCCTTCAATAGGTCCCGGAGTGGCGACTAGCACCAAGGGTATAGGAAATTCTCGCAAATGGAAGTCATTACCCTTTTTATTTTATAGGATCGAAAGATAAGGAGGAGAAAACCCAACAACACCAAGGTAGAAAGAAAAGTAAAGCCAAAAGTAAACCATTCCCACATGCATGTTTCAAAAGTGAAAGCCACAAAGTGCAAAAAGATGACTACAAGGTAAGTACCAAAAAGAGAAAGCGAAACAACTGCAACTGCTCCAAAAGTCCGAGCTAGTAAGGTCTTGCGTGATCCCCGAAGTCCTCCTGGAAACCTGAAAGCAGTTTATATACGTAGGGTGAGCATACAAGTACACTCAGTAGGGAAAACCAAGACTCTCGTGCACAAGTGGGGGAACGTACTAAAGTCCCGTGAGAAAAAGAGTAAACCAAACACCTAACAAGGCAAACTATCCACCCCAGGCCTCACCAAGGCTCGCTCCCCAAATAACGCAAGTCAAGTAATATATATATAGGAGCACATCGATGTTTGGGTACCCCGCGCCACTTTCCCACTGGTTATTGAGACATCCTACGCATCGGACCAATCCCGCCATTCTCACCGCAGTCCCACTGCCACACCCGCCCGCACACACCTGGGCCACAACCACACGCAGTCCCACTGCCAAATCCCGCCCGCACACACCTGGGCCACAACCACACGCAGTCCCACTGCCAAATCCCGCCCGCACACACCTGGGCCTCAACTGTCACATGTAACAATGCCTGCAAACACCTAGGCCAGAACAACCACCGCTACGCCCGAAGACACCTGGGCTAAAGGATCCACTGCCACGCCCGAAAACACCTGGGCCTCATCCCGAAGACACTTGGGAAACCACCTGCCGCACACACCTGGCCAACCACCACAACACCCTGCCCGATGGTTCTTGGGCTAATAATGGAATTCAGGCCATCACAGCCTGCCCGAAGATACTTGGGCTATCCGGGAAAGGGAGCAGAAAAGGAGCTAATAACCAGCCACTAAGAATAGTGTTGGGAAAAACACCCATCCCCCATAAATGGGGGTGTTCGGCACTAAGTGCTCAACTTGGGTGGGGCGCGAATAAGAAACACAAAGCTACAAGTATAGATATAGGTAACAAACACTCACCCAAAACTTAGGTTTTCCTAGCCAACCTACAGAACACAACACCACAGCGTCCGAGTCACAATTCACGACCCTTGCCCACAAAACCATTTGTCCCATTCTTGTTTCACGTTCAGTCAAAATGTTCAATTAATTTTAAGCACTACTGGGCAACTACCATAAGCATAACCAAGGAAAGCGTCAAAAGCATAGATCAACCAGAACACTCACACCCGGTTCTGCCAACAGAGGATCTCTCCCCAATTTGTGATAAAAACTCACAACCACTGAAACCATACCAACAGGAGATCCCATCCCCCAAATTCACACAGCCACCGAGAGTATAAAAGAACAGGGGATCCCATCCCCTCCCACATTTCCAGCAAACGGCCCGAAGGGAAAACAACCACCAAGAAACACAAGTCAGGGATCTTCAGATTTAAAAGATTTAACACACTCCATGATTTCAAATTCCATGTGTTCTAACCGGGAGTTATCACAGAAGGGCTGACCCTGGTGCTTTCAATTATTCAGCCGGATATACGTGGTTAACCAATTTCACAGCAGGAGTTCACAATTTCAGAAACCCACTTAAAACATCACAAGGGGATTCAAGTGCACACACACGACCACCAACGGCCTCAATTTTCAGAAAACATAAACCAGTACAACAAAAGGGATGATCACAAGATAAAGCATAAACAACGATCACAACCCCTTCCCCTTCTTTCTTTAGAACTTCATTTATTATCTTCGTTAGGGTTCGGTTCAACCAATTCCATAAGAACAAAAATAACGCCCACCCCGCATGATACACAAAAGCGAGAGACGAAGGAAATTCCCTACTTGCTGATAGATGATCGACGTTTAGGTCGGGGGCGCGGAACTTTACGGATAACGACGCGGCGGTCCCGATGCACCCGAAGAGCCATGATCGAAGAAGGGGGGAAGCCACGGCCTAACCCTTAATTTATAAGAGCTGGGGACGGTTGAGATGAAAACACAAAACCACGGAAGACGAGGGAGTCGTGGGTTGACCATGTGGCTTGACTCATCATTAATGGCGCTGAGTGGTTTAAACCGACCCATAAATTAATGAAGCATTTAATTAAAACCTTTGTGCGCGTTTCGGATTTCCAAGATATTTTTAACAAGGCAGAATAGGGTTTAAAACCATATTTGCGAAAAAGGAACGTTACTGGAACAACTTGGCAAGGCCGGGTGACGTCGGCCGGTCTCACCGATCGGTGTCACCGATCGGTCTCACCGATCGGTACCCCTCAAGGATCCGGATTTTGGCAAAGGAAGGGACCAAGGGGGGTCTGGGTCATCACATCAGATACCTCTTAAACGATTCTCGTCCCCGAGAATCAAAACAAACCAGAAGGAAAAAGAGGATCCGAACAACCATCTTCGAAGATACCTCTTAGGAGTGGACCCCTGCTAATTGAAAACACTCCCTGTCAAGAACCAAGCAACATACCACGCCAAACCGCCCGGTCATGTGGGTTTGGGGAGTTCCCCTCCCCCATGTCAAGATATTATCCGCTTTGGGCGGCACTGACTCGCCCGCTCGGGTTTAATCGCATCCACCTTAATGCGTCTTGATTAGGGGTCGGGTTTCCCCTTCCCTTTAGCCGGGGCTTTCCACACATAACAGAGGAAATGAACTAGTACACTTCATAGCCAAAAAGGTCAAACGTTCTGTCACAACAGGCACCAAAGGTTCAAAGCTCAGAACAACTCGGGGTATTGGGCACGCATCTGTGCTTCCCTCTCCCACGTACTCTCTTCGAGGCCACCATGTCTCCACAACACACGAACCAGGCCGACGGTTCGTCCACGGAGCACTTTCTCCTTGCGATCCTCGATTCTGACTGGCCATTCCTCGAAGGTCGCGTCTCCTCCCACATCTAGCTCTCCCCAGTTGATGATATGAGTGTCATCATGTAAGTACTGACGAAGCTGGGAGACATGGAAGACGTCATGGACCCTCTCCAACTGAGGCGGTAGGGCCAGCTGATATGCTACCTCGCCAACTCGCCTCAGCACCTCGAAAGGTCCGATGAACCTAGGGGAGAGCTTACTCTCCTTTCCGAACCTCCGCTGCCCCTGTCGAGGGGAAACCTTCAAAAACACATGACCTCCCACCTCGAACTTCAGGGGCCTCCTCCGACGATCAGCATAAGATTTCTGCCGATCCTGAGCTGCTTTCATTCTCTCCCGCACTAGCTGGACTTTCTCCGTGGTGCTCTGCACTACTTCTGGTCCAAGAGTGCCAGTCTCACCAACCTCTGCCCAGCATAAGGGTGAACGACATGGTCTTCCATACAAAGCCTCAAAAGGAGCCATGCCGATAGTAGAGTGAAAACTGTTGTTGTAGGCAAACTCTACTAAAGGCAAGTGTCGTACCCATGATCCTCCGAAATCCAGAACACATGCTCGCAGCATGTCCTCCAATGTCTGGATAGTCCGCTCTGTCTGTCCATCAGTCTGAGGGTGAAAAGCAGTGCTAAGGCGTAGCTGGGTGCCAAAAGCATGCTGTAACCCCTTCCAGACTCGTGAGGTGAACCGAGTGTCCCGATCTGAGATGATGGTTTTCGGAACTCCATGAAAACGCACCACCTCATCCACGTACCTCTGTGCTAAGGTACTCACGGGTCTTGACTCCTTGATAGCCAAGAAGTGAGCAGATTTTGTCAATCGATCCACCACTACCCAGATAGCATCATGCCAGCCCTGAGCTCTGGGTAGTCCCGTGACGAAGTCCATCAAGACGTCGTCCCACTTCCACTCGGGAACATCTAGAGGATGCAACAGACCACCAGGAACACGGTGTTCAGCCTTCAACTGCTGACACACCAGGCATTTAGCCACGAACACTGCCACTGCCCGTTTCACCCCGGGCCACCAAAACTGTCCCCTCAGGCCTTGGTACATTTTCGAAACACCCGGATGTACTGCCAAGGCTGAGATATGGAACTCACGAAGGACTTCATCACGCATCACCTCTGGAACAAACAACCTCCCATGAAAGAGCATCCGACGTCGGCTGTCCTCCGACCATCCTTCCGGAGCGTTCCCCTGATCGACATGATCCCGCAACACTTCCACCTCAGGATCTCCCCACTGAGACTCTTCCACTTGCTGCAACAAAGAGGACTGTACCGTCATCTGAAACAAACAGCCTGTAGTACCTTCCACCCTTGCATCCAAGTGCAAGGCAGCCAACTCCCCCATCGCCTTCCAAGCATCAGCAGATTCCCGAACCACCTCCTGATGCGGCTTCCTGCTCAGGGCATCAGCCACAACGTTTCCCTTACCTTTAGTGTATGAGATCTCAAAGTCGTAGTCCTGGAGAAACTCGACCCACCTCCGCTGTCGCAAGTTCAAGTCACGCTGGGAGAAGATATAACGCAAGCTTTTGTGATCGGTGAAGACCACAAAGCGCTCCCCAAAGAGGTAATGTCGCCACAGCTTCAATGCGAACACTACTGCTGCAAGCTCCAAATCATGGGTGGCATAGTTCCGCTCATGGGGGCGTAGCTGCCTGGACCCGTAAGAGATCACCCCTTGTCGCTGCATTAATACGCACCCCAGGCCCTGTCCTGAAGCATCACAGAATACCTCATAGGCCATCCCTTCTTCTGGTAATCTCAACACTGGGGCACTAACCAGTTTTTCTTTTAGGTAGCTGAAGGACGACTCACATTGCTCGCTCCACATGAAAACCTGGTCCTTCTTGGTCAAAGCCGTCAAAGGGGCTGCTACCCGGGAGAAGTTTGGTACGAATCTCCGGTAGTAGCCTGCCAGTCCGAGGAAACTCCGAACTTCCGCCACATTCTTGGGTGCTGCCCAAGAAACAATCGCCTCAACCTTTGATGGGTCGACTGCTACTCCCTGCTCAGACACTACATGTCCGAGGAAGTGCACTTCTCGTGCCCAGAACATGCACTTTGACAACTTCCCATAGAGCTGGTGCTATCGGATGACTTCCAAAACTGTCCTCAGGTGCTCTGCATGGTCCTCCTCTAACTTTGAATAGATCATGATATCGTCGATGAACACCACCACAAACCGATCCAGGTACTCCCGAAAGATGGAGTTCATAAGCCCCATGAACACGGCCGGGGCGTTCGTAACACCAAAGGGCATGACCACGAACTCGAAGTGCCCATACCTGCACCTGAACGCCGTCTTCGGGACGTCGCTATCCTTCACCCTCAGCTGGTGGTACCCGGATCGCAGGTCGATCTTCGAGAACCATCCTGC
Source organism: Viscum album (assembly GCA_963277665.1). Classification (NCBI taxonomy): domain Eukaryota; kingdom Viridiplantae; phylum Streptophyta; class Magnoliopsida; order Santalales; family Viscaceae; genus Viscum; species Viscum album. The sequence goes on along the minus strand of OY728140.1, from coordinate 2,002,873,534 downwards.
CCCCTTCAGCTAGTCGAAAAGATCATCTATCCTCGGAAGAGGGTAGCGGTTCTTGATCGTTACCTGATTCAGCCTCCTGTAATCGGTGCACAACCTGAGGCCACCATCTGCCTTCTTTGCGAACAAGACTGGGGCACCCCACGGTGATGCACTTGGACGAACATAACCCCTCTTCATCAGATCGTCAATCTGTATCCGCAACTCCCGTAGCTCCGAAGGTGCCATCCGGTAAGGAGCCATCGAGATTGGTCGAGAGCCGGGCTGCAGGTCTATCCCGAACTCGATATCACGTCGAGGGGGTAGAGTCGTCACCTCCTAAGGAAAGACGTCCATAAATTCACGAACGATCTCTGGTACTTCCACCATTTCCGCATCTGTTGATTCTATCGTCAGTTCGGTCAACAAGGAGAGGAGAGGTTCCTCCCTCCTGTTTCCCTTCGGACAGCTCCGCTCGCCGGTGAAAGTAACACGCTGGCCGTCCAAACCGGAGAACACTACCCTTATTTGGAAACAGTCGATGACGGCGCACACAGAATATAGCCAGTCGATGCCGAGGATGACATCGTACGACTGAATCTGTAGCAGAAGGAGATCCCTAACCGACTGATGTGGCCCCAACATCAGTCTACATCCCCGACAAACGAACAGCAAGTCGGTCTGACCTCCAACTGGTGTGCTCAACACCAGGGGCACTGGAAGTCTCTCGGCATCTAGACCCAAGGCGCGGGCTAGACTGGGTGCAACAAAGGAGTGCGAAGCTCCGGTATCGAACAAAGCATAAGCAAGAGTGCTAAACACACTGATCATACCTCAAACAACCTCTGGCCCTGCTGGAACTGTCGCTTCTGCGGCGTGTAACTGTCCACGCCCAGCTCCCCTGCCCCTCGGCTGTCGGCCACCTCCCCGACCACGCCCTGGTCGAGGTCCCTGGGGAGCACCCTGAGGTCGGCCTCCCCCTCCTATGTCTGCCTGCGGAGGAGCGGGAGCTCGCTGTCCCTGCTGCTGCTGCTAGAAGGGTCTGGCTGGGAACTGCTGCTGCGGCGGATGCTGGGGATGACTGCCACTGCTGTACTGCACCCGATCGGGGCACTGACTCCGGAGATGTCCAGGGCTCCTGCAGATGAAGCACCGTGGTCCCGAGCCTGAAGGAGAAGAACGTGGGCCAGGGGATCGAAACTGAAACTACTGCGGCCTGCTCCCTATGGGTCGTAACCTGGAGGGTCCTGATGCTGGAGGCCTGGCGCTGACGGCCTTCCCCTTCGGTGGTCCCAGCTGGATCCCTTCTCGTGACACTCCGCCCAGTGCATGCATCCTTTCCACCACTTCGGCCTTCTTCTGAACCTCTAAGTATGTCGGAAGGGTAAAGGGGGTAACAGCATACTGGAGGGAGGGTCGGAGCGCCTCCTCCAAACGTCTTGCCCGAGACTCCTCATCGGGAAAGAGGTCCGGAGCAAAACGCAGGAGGTCCTTGAACTTGATTCCAAGTTCCCTCACGGACATGCTCCCCTGCTGGAGGGAGAGTAGATCCTGCCTCTTCTCCGCCTTCATTGTCGAGGAGAGAAACTCCGCCCGGAACTCCTTCTCGAAATCCGCCCAAGCAACCTCAGACTCTTTCCTACTCCCCAGGTGAAGCATCCACCACTGACGTGCCGCTCCTCGCATCTGGCTAATAGCCAGAAGAACCCAGTACTCGGTCGGGGCCCGAATCAGGCCGAAGGCTATGACTAGCTCCTCCAGCCAGCCTTCCGTCTTCATATCGGAGGTGCTTCCCTCATACTTCTCGAGGGCCTATCGCTGGAAGGCTCGAAGAGTCTTCTGCCACTGGTCGTCCTCTTCCTCTCGATCAGCTCTCTGCCGATTGGCCAAAGTAGTCTCAGGAGTCTCGATCGCCTGTACCACACGTGGTCGCCTTCCAGGTGCCATAGCTGCAAGGTAAACAAGGAATGCCTAAGCCCAGTAGTGCAAAGAAAACCGTTCTCAAAACTTATTAAGATTTAATTTATTCTTAATTTCCCAAGACATCCCAGAAACACAACAACACAAGTCATTTATGATGCATGTACCTTTCCTAGGGTCTCTACCCTGCAATCAGTGTGGCCTCACTTGGTCGTTCGGTAGGTCCAGAGTCCTTGCATCGGATCACGGGGGGCCCTAAAATCCCGTGTCCTAGCCGGTCCTCCCTGGCCTAATGCACGCACCAAGGTCACCCTACGCTATTGCCTTACCATCCCATGCAATCCTTACTGTGCCTAACTCCAGACTCCGTCCTATCTCTCAAAACAACCTCTGATACCATTCTGTCACGACCCGCCTTCACCAAAAGGAGGGAAGGGTCAGCAGATTGCCAGGCCCTTCCTTCTTTAAGTTGAAGGAGAGATAATGACCCCCGAAACCCGCCTTCAATAGGTCCCGGAGTGGCGACTAGCACCAAGGGTATAGGAAATTCTCGCAAATGGAAGGCATTACCCTTTTTATTTTATAGGATCGAAAGATAAGGAGGAGAAAACCCAACAACACCAAGGTAGAAAGAAAAGTAAAGCCAAAAGTAAACCATTCCCACATGCATGTTTCAAAAGTGAAAGCCACAAAGTGCAAAAAGATGACTACAAGGTAAGTACCAAAAAGAGAAAGCGAAACAACTGCAACTGCTCCAAAAGTCCGAGCTAGTAAGGTCCTGCGTGATCCCCGAAGTCCTCCTGGAAACCTGAAAGCAGTTTATATACGTAGGGTGAGCATACAAGTACACTCAGTAGGGAAAACCAAGACTCTCGTGCACAAGTGGGGGAACATACTAAAGTCCCGTGAGAAAAAGAGTAAACCAAACACCTAACAAGGAAAACTATCCACCCCAGGCCTCACCAAGGCTCGCTCCCCAAATAACGCAAGTCAAGTAATATATATATAGGAGCACATCGATGTTTGGGTACCCCGTGCCACTTTCCCACTGGTTATTGAGACATCCTACGCATCGGACCAATCCCGCCATTCTCACCGCAGTCCCACTGCCACACCCGCCCGCACACACCTGGGCCACAACCACACGCAGTCCCGCTGCCAAATCCCGCCCGCACACACCTGGGCCACAACCACACGCAGTCCCACTGCCAAATCCCGCCCGCACACACCTGGGCCTCAACTGTCACATGTAACCATGCCTGCAAACACCTAGGCCAGAACAACCACCGCTACGCCCGAAGACACCTGGGCTAAAGGATCCACTGCCACGCCCGAAAACACCTGGGCCTCATCCCGAAGACACTTGGGAAACCACCTGCCGCACACACCTGGCCAACCACCACAACACCCTGCCCGATGGTTCTTGGGCTAATAATGGACTTCAGGCCATCACAGCCTGCCCGAAGATACTTGGGCTATCCGGGAAAGGGAGCAGAAAAGGAGCTAATAACCAGCCACTAAGAATAGTGTTGGGAAAAACACCCATCCCCCATAAATGGGGGTGTTCGGCACTAAGTGCTCAACTTGGGTGGGGCGCGAATAAGAAACACAAAGCTACAAGTATAGATATAGGTAACAAACACTCACCCAAAACATAGGTTTTCCTAGCCAACCTACAGAACACAACACCACAGCGTCCGAGTCACAATTCACGACCCTTGCCCACAAAACCATTTGTCCCATTCTTGTTTCACGTTCAGTCAAAATGTTCAATTAATTTTAAGCACTACTGGGAAACTACCATAAGCATAACCAAGGAAAGCGTCAAAAGCATAGATCAACCAGAACACTCACACCCGGTTCTGCCAACAGAGGATCTCTCCCCAATTTGTGATAAAAACTCACAACCACTGAAACCATACCAACATGAGATCTCATCCCCCAAATTCACACAGCCACCGAGAGTATAAAAGAACAGGGGATCCCATACCCTCCCACATTTCCAGCAAACGGCCCGAAGGGAAAACAACCACCAAGAAACAAAAGTCAGGGATCTTCAGATTTATAAGATTTAACACACTCCATGATTTCAAATTCCGTGTGTTCTAACCGGGAGTTATCACAGAAGGGCTGACCCTGGTGCTTTCAATTATTCAGCCGGATATACGTGGTTAACCAATTTCACAGCAGGTGTTCACAATTTCAGCAACCCACTTAAAACATCACAAGGGGATTCAAGTGCACACACACGACCACCAACGGCCTCAATTTTCAGAAAACATAAACCAGTACAACAAAAGGGATGATCACAAGATAAAGCATAAACAACGATCACAACCCCTTCCCCTTCTTTCTTTAGAACTTCGTTTATTATCTTCGTTAGGGTTCGGTTCAACCAATTCCATAAGAACAAAAATAACGCCCACCCCGCATGATACACAAAAGCGAGAGACGAAGGAAATTCCCTACTTGCTGATAGATGATCGACGTTTAGGTCAGGGGCGCGGAACTTTACGGATAACGACGCGGCGGTCCCGATGCACCCGAAGAGCCACGATCGAAGAAGGGGGGAAGCCACGGCCTAACCCTTAATTTATAAGAGCTGGGGACGGTTGAGATGAAAACACAAAACCACGGAAGACGAGGGAGTCATGGGTTGACCACGTGGCTTGACTCATCATTAATGGCGCTGGGTGGTTTAAACCGACCCATGAATTAATGAAGCATTTAATTAAAACCTTTGTGCGCGTTTCGGATTTCCAAGATATTTTTAACAAGGCAGAATAGGGTTTAAAACCCTATTTGCGAAAAAGGAACGTTACTGGAACAACTTGGCAAGGCCGGGTGACGTCGGCCGGTCTCACCGATCAGTCACACCGATCGGTCTCACCGATCGGTACCCCTCAAGGATCCGGATTTTGGCAAAGGAAGGGACCAAGGGGGGTCTGGGTCATCACACTAAGGGCCAGTGGGAATGAATCCCATTACATATACTATAGGACCACCATTGGATGGACCATATGAACTTATTTCATCATGTCTGTCTCACCACTTACATGTCACTCCTATATCACTGCCCCTTGATGGCCTGAATGCCTAGTGGCATGAAATCTAATTCGGGATGAATAGTACATGATTAATTGTTCTCCACACAGTACCTAATACAATACCCACACTGCTTAAGTGTCATAATGATGCAGAGTCTCTGCTATAGTACCTGTAGAAATACTCTCCCACCCAGATTTGAACTCGTATCTGATTCATGGTTACGGGGAGCCTTTACCACTCGAATAATCCCCCAATTTCAATTCATTTTCAATTATAATTTTATAGGAAAAAAATCATTATTAATGATCCGAGTAATTTTATAATGGTCAAGGTTGAAATTAAAAACAATCCTAAATATTTTTAACTCCATATCTTATTTCACTACTTCATGAATCATCACATTAATAGATGACTAAACATTGTATGAGAATAATAGGTGATGAAATAATTTTTGTGAGAAGTTGGTGAAAGAGATCATAGTTTATAATATATTTTATTGTATTTTTTTATTATTTTATAGACCATATTAACACTCCAATATATTTCTAGGTTAATATTAATTGAGCCCAAATTAGACTATTACTAATTCATTTTCTTAGTATTAAAAATTGTAAATTAAGTAAATAATAATAGTATATAAAAAGGAGAATAGAAATGAATATAAGTCCACAAATCATCATATTTCACCATACATGCGTCTTGAATAAAATATTATTCCCCATAATTTATGTCAAAAATACTTCCTAAAGAAAATGATTTTTTCTACCATAATAGTGGGGTTCATTCTATTAAGATAATGAAATTGGAGGTGAGGTGAAAAATGGTTTATAGGACATTATTCAAAAGTAAAAAAATCTACACCATAAAGGAAAATGAAATATTCGTTCATTGGGTGATAGAATGAAAACCAATCTGTAGAGGATATCAGGATTATTATCAGTGGATCTATAAAATTTTGGACCTTCATTTAGTATGGAAAATTTATTATAAAAGTAAGGAGAAAATGTAAAAGACCTCACCAGATTTATTAAACCACATTATAGAGGATGTTGGACTAGAATTCAATGGTCCTATATAATTTGGGTTCCTTAATCTGATGTAAAATTCCTACATCAAAATATATTCATGTAGTTAAGAAATAAAAGGATTGAACTGCCACACCATGATACAATAGTTGATTTTTTCCTAAAAAAAATGATTTCTAGGAAAATCTATTCATTTTGTCCAAAAATGTTAACGTGGATTTAAATAAAAAAAATTAGTTACTTAAACCTATTATAACTACATATTTGAATTAATTTGTCAACATTATGATTGGAGTTGATCTATCAGTTGTGGTTTAATAAGTGTTTTTCATTTTTAATTTTAAATTTAAATTGTTTTTTATTCTATAGATTAGATATTGTGAAGAATTTATAGCATGGAAAATAAATAAGAAATATGTGTATATAGAGATAAGTAATGACAATATTAAGGATATGTGTAAAAAATGGAAGATTTTCTGATCAGGGTGAAGAAGAATATTGAAGTTGTTTTGTGTGTGTGGTTTATATATCAAGTTTAAAACAAATTTTTTTATTATAATATGGAATAATAATTTATTCATGATGAATATATTGAACATGTAGTGGAGTTTTATGATTTAAGAAAACTAAAAAACTTAGAGAATGTTTATTTTGTTAGATAGTTATTAATGTTTACCCAAACATTTATCACTATAAAATTCATCATTCACATCTATGTGGGATACATCAAATTTTTTTCTGGAGAAGTGAAAAATGTGAGATTAAAGAATATAAACTTCCCATTTTACTCAAATTATTATTCTAGTTATTAGTATAATCATGGAGGAATCTATATCAAAACCTAAAAAAAAGAATTCAAAAAATGAGTTACTATCCTTGTAAATATAATGTTTTCTATAATGTTGAAGTGTGTTTAGTTTAGTTGTATAAGTCATCAATACATACAAATAGGTGGTTAATATTATTTCAAATGAAATTTAAAACAGTATCGGTAACTAATAATCCCCTTAAATATCCTTAATAAATGCTAATGTTTTTAAAAAAGTTGTAATATATACATGATTAAATAAATTTTGATTGGATTCTTTATGACTTTGGATTTTAAAAAAATAATATTTTAGTTTGTATTATTTATAATGGATAAATTAAATGCAAATAATAAAAGGGAGATTCTTAAATGTAGTTGAGAAAAAATATCACATGTGAAAGGAAAATATGATTTCATGATTCTTATCTAATAGATATGATGTATTGGAATCCACAAATGATGGTTTTCCATGTGTTGAAAGGTTTTCTCAGATGGAAACATATACATGGAAGTTGGAGAACAATGGCCATGAAATGACTCATATTCTATCATCACATTGAAAATAGGTTTTAACAAGCCAATTGACGGAAAACAATCACATTTATCTTCCATAAACATCATAATATCAATTATAGAATGAATAAATTCTGATGATACAAATTATATTTCTAGATACATAATTCTAAATATTAAAAAATGAATTACAATGAATGTATTTATAGTTTCCATATGATGTTGAATTATTTTTTGAACATTATCAAAGGATACACTGAGATGTTATAAGATGGTGATATTATATTAATATTTTTTGAGTTTACAACTAGATAAGTTTTATTCCAATGTCATAACATTGATGTAAAAGATTCAAGTGATTTTTATCATGATGATTTTCATAGTATCTTAATTTTTCATAAAAATTTTATTGTCAATGATTTCTATGAAAAATGAGTAGCTAGAAAAGGACATATTTTTTTTATTTGAAAAGGAAATATTAGTTGAATTAGAAGGTTGTGGATGAAGATAAATCATATTTTTCAGATTCTAATGATGATTTGAAGGATAATTTTAAATATTTTATGTATCTTATATAAATAAATTAGATAATATGGGAGGAAAAATAAAATTGAAATATTTCCTTAAAACGTTTGAGGTGTAGATATATTGTATATTATGGTTTTAATTTTTCTAAAATCGATAATAAATAAAGATAGTCGACATCAATATGATATGTATGGAAGAGTACTAGAGAATAAACACTATAATCTAGATGATTCATGCAAATTAGAAGGGTAAAAATTTCTATAATTTACATAAGAGGAACTTCTTGTCAAAATAATGTATGGAAAATGAACATGACGATGAAGATAAATTATTTTACACTAGTAAAGATTCAGAAAATGATTATTAATAGATTGAGTGATCAAATTTCATACTATACGGAAACATGTTCTAAAATAATAGTATAATATGTTACTAAATTAGAGTTCATAAAATAAAGTGTATTAAGATAGTTCTTCTATTCTATACAAGAGAAGAAGATCAAAAAAATGAATATTAATGATATATTTTTTGATAGAAATGAAATTTTCTATGAGATAATAAATTATAATTTATTTATAAAGTAAAAGGGTTGAATAGAATTCCTGATGATATGATTAAACTTAATATAATATTATAAGATACATAATTAAGTATTATGAAATGAGTTTGATTAGTTAAAAAATGATCAAAACTGAAGATGATTTAAACTACTGTTTATTAAATGATAATAATTATATTTTATACGTTTGATAATGATTGAATAATTTTTAATTTGAATAATATCAATATAAATCATTTTATAATGTTTAAAAAATACTAAAAATATGAAGGAAAACTCATGGAATAAAAAACAATTCATAATGTGAATGGTTGCGGCTAATTATAGTCATGCTCAAAAATCTATAAATTCTATGTTTACCTACTTGAGTGAGCAATATTATGTACCTAGAAAATAAAAAATTTAAATAATACAGATTGATCAGAGGAAAAATTAGTTGGGAGTTCACCGAAATTTTTCTTAAAAAAGGATTTAAAATAGTATACCTTAATAAGGGTCAATGATAGTTAGAAAAAATTGGAAAAAATGTTACATTGATAATTAAATATGATTCTTATGATTCTTATGTGTATTTTGGATGTTTTGGTAAACAAAATGATGTGTTGGTTCAACAAAAAATATAATAATCAGACTAAAAGTCATGGTAGATAAGGGTTGAGGTGGAATTAATCAACCGAACATAAGGATGTTCAAAAAATATTTATAAAATCATTAACATAGATAAAAAATTATGTTTTATTTTTTTTAGAAATATGGGGAAGGATTGGTCATCCTTTTCAGAATGATAATGATTTACATATCATTTTACTAGAAAAAAATGAGTTTTAGTACTCAGAAGCCTCAGATGCAGATGAAAAGAAGAAATGAAAATTCCTTAATTGAAGGAGTATCACTTAAATAACATAAATGGGAAATTACATGGATCCTAGATATTATATTCGTATCTCAAATTAAATGGTATTTAAAAATCATAGAATATTTGGAAACATATAAATCATGTTTGGTATCCTTTGGTAATAGAATATATATCTAGATTAACTCTTTTCCTTCATTGTTTCTGGAAAAGAAAATACGATATCCAAAAAAAAATTTATTTACGTATAGAAAAAATATCCCAAGTGTTTCATAGTATTATGATAATGTAAATTAAGCGGTCTTTAAAAATTATGTATTATTAATTAATGATAATAAAGATGTATATTTTTTTAAAAAATAAAAACATACATAGGGAATCTTATTTCATGTAGGAGATGTTATAACACATACTATCGAAGAATTAATTAAAAAAATGAATTTTGGAATTGAATTATTATCCTTCTTGGAAAATGTAAGAAGAATTTAATCAATTAAGCATACAATTTTCTTAATGATCCTTTTTTTAAAAGTGAATGAAATTGGTTTTTATCAGTAAATCAAATGTGATATATCATTAACATTGCACACAATAAGGAAAAGATTCAATCCACTAAACAACTGAGTCCATTCATTCATATTTATGTGGTTCCATGGGGAAGAAATGAACTAATTTAGACATTTATGTCATTGATTTGTGAGTTTAATTATTTAATATTACATGTGTACTATTTATGATACACAAATTGTATTCAATAACTTTTTATAAGAAATTTCACGATGATTATAGAATGAGTGTTCTTTTTTCTCTCAAAACTATCTATAAATATAATTGAAATAATTATAAAAATAATAAGTTATGATGAATACATTTAGAGTCATGGAAATTTTCAAGAACATTGTGCACCATACACAAAAAAATAATTTGTGTGGATGAAAAAAAAATTATTTAGTGTAGATGGCTCAGAAAATTCTAATTGATCAAGATAAATATGATTTTTTATAGAGAAAATATTTCAATGTTTAAATTCATATACAGAAAATCTATTTTCAAAAAAAATCATTGAATTTTTCCAATATGATATGTATTATAAAAATTCACCATGATATATATACCATAATGTTTTAGATATCCCTAATCTTATCAATGTAAATAGTGAAAATAATGTAATGTTTTAGAATCAAAGTGTTGATGGAATGTTTCTTAGATTTCCTTTAATTTTAATAGGTTATATTTTATAGAAATGAAATTAGAAAGAATAGTTTTTGATGTAAATTTACTAGAACAATTAAATAAATGAATATCTCAGGATAAAGTACATTCCATATATGGTCTTGATTATATTTCTATTGAATAGTTTTATGAAATTATAAAAAAGGAAGAAAATATTAATGAGTTACAAGTTGGAAACACAAAATTAATAATTTTAATTTATCTGTAAAAAATTCATTGTACTCATTAAAGGTTGAGAAATCATGTTTAGGTTTAAAACCTCATTAGGTATCATTGCTAAAAATTCTAAATGACAATCCCACAATAGCATCATTAACTCCCTTTGCGGATTAGAAAATATTATTATTTTTATCTAGAGTTTGATAAGTGAAATTAATTAATTAAAATTAATATAGTAGGGAGTTGAGATTGAACCCATGAGATCAAAAAATTTGTTTCTTATATTTTTGAAATAAAGGATTTATAGGACGATAATTGTGGATTGAGTGGGAAACATGTTTTTGGATGTTTTGGACATTGACATAGAGTGAAAAAATATATCAAGGGTTTAAATTTAATTAAGAAAAGAATGTTGGGATTTTGTAGAATTTATAGTTCAGGTAAAATAGGATTAAGAAATTACATTTTTTTTCAGCATTTGACGCAAATTCAGGATGAGGTTGATCTAGTGGTCTGGGTATACCTTGCTTAGTAAAAAAATATCCTACTTACATTGGTCTGGTAATTTAGTATTTTAATGCCCCATGTTTACAATTATTCTATATTAAATCATTATTTCATAAGATTACTGAATGGTCCTAGTATATTCAAAGGAAACTAATTTATCAATTAAAAAGTTTCCTTTCAATTTCAAAAAACCATGATTATGAATATAAGAAAGGGAAAGAGATATAAATTTTAATTAAAAACATTGGCATCCCAAATATGTTAATAGAATAAAGAAATATAATCCAATTACCCTTATCACTTCATCTATATCACAATATAATATTGTTTCAATTATTCCATCATCCTAGTGATGTGCGGTTATTGGGGGAGGTCAAAATAATAAATAATATACAAAAGAAATCCTAGAGAAGAATAATGGTGAGGACCCTATATAGAATAGTTTCTCACCCCAAGCATTCGTATCTAGATCAATTCCTGATAGTATCATATTTTTATTCTACTTTTAGAACACTGGGGGTGATTTTTTATATTACATTAACTCATAATGTTTCTTATAAAGTCTATCTATCCATAATGTATCTTTATAACATGCTCCAGTATAACTACATAATATTGGCCCCATAAATATGTTCTATTTAATGAATAATTAATATTTCATGGTCCACCTTACCAAATTATTTGTTTACTTGTAATGTACATCTGATAATTTATAGGGTTTCTCATGGCATGAAACTAATGTGTCACATCCTAACACAAGGGCTTCTAATCACATGCATTTATTCTATTTTAATACTATAAATTACTCCTTTTATCACACAATTATTACATCATAAATGTATATTTTCAGAAAAAACTATATATTCACATCTAAAGAAATATTATTTCTCTCAATTAATTTTAAACCCCCAGTTTCATACCTTATGAATCATCAGTCATGAAGATTGATATTTTGATGGAATTTTCAATCATTTATTATCACTATTCTCATTTTCATATATTGTTGTATCATTCAACGTATAAATAATTCTATTAAATATATGACTACTAATTAAACATTTATGTTACAAAATCCATTCATTTTAATAGAAAAAATCATTCATGAATTGAACATATAAAATACCTTACACATAAATGAATATATGTCCTCATGGATGGAATCATAACATACTACAAAGGATTATTAACTTAAAATACTTTGAACTCGATGTCAATAAAAAAAATTTATTAACTGGGGAAAACAATATTCATGAATATAATATAAAATTTCATTAATTTCATAATTTTCAAGGAATCATGTCAATTATGTTATTTAATTTCTCATTTTGAAATATTCAATACTATTCATTCAACCTTTTTAATTTTTCAATTAATTATTAATATGAATTCCATTCGTAGTTTAAATGACTTTCAATTTCCCATTCGTTGTCACGATACAATTTTTAATAGGTATATGAACACACCTACAAAATATTTCAAATAACATATGATTTAATGGAATCTAGAATCTTCACTTTTTAATGAGATAAATAAAAATAATCATGAGGGATTCATCTTATGGTTTGAATAAAATTGAGGATTAGGGATGTTGGTTAAATGATAAAAACATAATGTAGAAAAATTGGGGTTATATATAAATCATAGTTCAATATATTTAAATTCAATATCAATGAGAATATCAATTTACTGATATCATCAATGTCATCAGTCCAAAAATACCTAAGTGAGGCCATGATATATATATTCACAATGAGATAATCATCCTCTATTGCTTATTACATTTTTCAAAAGGTATTCTTAATAAAAAATTCAAATACAACACATAACCACCTATGATTAAAAGATCATCAATAAATAAATAGTGTTGTTCACCCTATAATGATATAAAAAAAATTATTTTGTGAATGATATATAGGTGGGTAATCACAAAGTACCATGAATGATATTGTGGACAGTCTCCTAAACACAATGAAAGGTACCATAAATGTATCCAATATGAATTATTTGAACCCGCTAGTAAATGATTTTTTACCTTCACCATGGTAACTAATTTTTACAAAATTAACAATTAATATTGGTAAAATATCATGTTAAACATAACAAATAATATAAATTATTATGATTCAAAAAATGGAATATAATTTTTCAAATTAAATTAACATAATTGTACGAATCATGTATAAAATCATAACCACATTCTTGATGAAAATAAGAATGTTTTCAAATGAAAATTACAAAAAATATTGAAGGTTTTAATGTATAAATTTAATTTGAAATTTTAATATAATGTCCTAAAGTAGATAAATTTTTTTTAAATTGGACTTAAGTTTATTTGAAAAATAAGTAATATTTAATTTATCATTGATAATTATATAGAAGATAAATTTTCAATTAAAATCAATATTTTCTCTATTCATTGAAAATTGAAACATTTCTGAAAAATTCATAATATTCACCCTAGGAATGTTTTATAGTCTTGGATGAAATATTTATAAAATTTTATCACATAAATTTAATAATAGTGTAAAAAGATACTTTTACATTATCATTTCAAATTACAACTAATGTGAATTTAATTTTTTTTTGAAATAACATTTTTTTATTTAAAATAAATATTAATTAATTAATAATAAATAGGTAACCATATTTTTCATAATTTATTTAGTATTGATCATACCCTAAAATTTAAATAAAATTTAGAATGTTATTCTATGTTGATGTTCATTTAGACATGGGGCTGTGTTTTTCACATGTTGTCGATGATATTAAATTTAAAGAAATATATTTTACGGGTTTTTTAAGATCAGTATTGTGTGTATCATACACTATGAGATAGAATGTTCATCTTTTATAATTTTTAATTAGATAATATTTAAAACTAAAATAAAAGTTTTTGTTATAATTTGATCTTGCACTCAGAATAAAAGGTTTTTATATTTGAAAATTCCATTGTAGAGAACACACTTTGTAAAATGTTTTAAAAAATATCCTTATATTTAGAGTTAAAGGGATGTTACAAGGTCACATGGAATGAAAATAAAATATAGTTAATATTTTTGGTATGTGAAGAAATGTAAATGGTAGAAAATATTAAATAATTATAAATATTGATAGTGCTCTCTGTTGACAAGAAATTGAAATATCATTGGAATGTTAAGGGCCTCAAAACTAAAATTTTTTGATTCTTTAAAAGGAAATTTGATTCACCATATATGAAGGTGATATGATTTTTTCAATATACTGTTTCCTAAATTTTAGGATTTCCATAACTGACTAATAATGTAAATAAATGTATTTAAATGATACATTTATATTCTATATACATAGTTTTATGCTTTTTTGAGATTTTATCATTTGAAAGTTCATTGTTCACTCCATGAAATTAATATCTGATAATAATTTTTTTATGACTGAATCACTATAATTAAGTTAAATGAATCCGAATATCCATGAAATGTTGAAAATTCCTTCCTTATATCTCTAACTATTTTCAAAAATACATATAATTTTAACAAGTTGGCAAATATAATACAGTAATCTCTAAATCTTAACAATGACACCATATGTTCATGATTAATATTTTTGTTTTAAATAAATTAATTTTAAAAAAATCAAAAATTAACAATAAAATAATACATTACACTATTAGGTGAGAAATTATTATCATCATATATGTTTGGGTCTAATCCACTTGGCCTTTTCAAAAAATATAGTATTTCACTTAGAATCCTTGTTGCCATTTTTCTAAAACTATGTCTATATAATTCCTATAATGTTCCACAATTGTGATGACACTTAATTACGAAAAAATTAATGAAATGATAGATCTTAAAGGTTACCAGTTACATTAATCTTATATCCAATAAATTTAATTGAATTATTCCTCAATTATCATTTTTATATAAAAAACCAATAGGTTGTATTCCCATAAATGTTTCCAAAAAGTATCCTCAGTGAAATCAAATTTCCCCACAAATATTTTCAGGGGTTCTTTGGATTTTTTACTTATGATATACCTTTTACTCCAAATACCATGATTATATCCATAACTCATATGTTAATAAAGACATTCATTACGCTAAATTTTTAAAAAATCTTTTGATGGTCCATAATTCTTATAACCAAAATTCCATGTGTAAAAAACATATGCTATTTAATTATTGAATCCAAATATTAAAATACTTAATCTGATTTATTTCAATATTCATCCTCAATTTGTCTACATGTTAACCATTAGATGTGGGAATTGATGTGGTTAATTACTCGGATCAAAATATTTAATAAAATGAGATGCAAATTTTCCCTATGTTTATTTTTATGTCCTTCCATCAAATAATTAATTTTTTCATCTAAATTATGTTCTATATGTTTGCATTTTCCACTGATAAATTTTTTTACAAATTTTAAGACCCAATATTTTGTGGATCATTCCATATTTAAGACATTGAGGAAATAGATCCCCCCCCCACACTTTCCATTATTAAATCTCATTGTCTACTTCATCATTATCTTCTTTTGTGAGTTCGAGAATTGGTTACAGTGGATGTTCTTAAAACAATATATATTACTAATTAGGCATAGTCATTATATCATTCACAACTATAATCATCCTATTTCGTTGCTCATAGTCACAAAATTTTAATTCATATTCAATGTTAACATTTTTTTTGGGACCCATCCATGGAAGAAAAACCAAAAACCATAGTGTGAACAATAATAATAATAATAATGGGAAATGACATAATCATGAAGAATCATTTATAGGATGACTATATTTTGTAACATGATTTTAAATCATATAATCCATAGGTATTACCTAGGAAATTTGTTTTTAATATCTTTTCAAATCCATTAGTATAGTTTTTAATGAAAAATTTGAATTATGTAAAGAATATCCCCTGTGAATCTCAAACTGGGTGCATAGTATAGCCCATTGTCATGCTCTAGGTTTTACTTCGTTAAACCATAGAGCACCCTTTTTGGAGTTATTATACATATTTACATTATTTCATAACAATATCCACTTGTAATAACATCAAATGGATGTGTTCATAGAAAAACACATAATCTTGACATTATGAAAATGTTATGATGTCCTTATATAAATATCCTCAAATAAAATTAGAGTCTTATAATAGCAAATATATGTTTTGTTAATAATGTTTAAGATATTTTATACTAAAATTCATTTTATACACAATTTGAAGACACTGATTATATTAATCCAAAGATTATTGATAACATTATTACATTAGAATATGGTACAAGGAATCGTATCTCGAAAAACCAAATTGTTTAGTAGAACTACTAAACATGATACAAAAATGATTCCAAAATTATATTTTAAAAAAACTAATTTTTTTCAATAATAACATTATTCACTCTAGAATATCCTTTCATATCAATCTTGGTACACTTCATGTATTTTTGGATAAGTAAACAAAAAAAGGGGGAGATCAAATGCTCAATATAGTTTATGTATAACAGAAGATATCTGAATAAATAAAGAATAAACATGGAATTTTAAATAACTAAACACACATATAATTTTAATAACATGAATATCATTATAACTATGGAAAAGTAGATAAATTATTACAAATACCATTTAATCAATAAAATGACTATCATAACTATATATGGAATATCCAATAGGGAAAGGTAAATAACCTAAAACTAATGGAATTTAATCAATAAAATAATAATTAAATGAATCTATAGATAATATACTTGAAAAAAATCATATATGATAAAAACTAAATTCCTTATGATGTAAATTAGTAATTATTCGATTCCATGATCTTAAGCATTATGATTCATCTACTTCTATGTCTTTTTATAAAACAGTTTAAAACAGATGGGTTGGTATACAACAAAAATACATTTATAGATGATTATAAAACTTATTTTCCTCATGAGAAAACTGAAACATGTAGGGGATATCTATGATTGTGAACCACCTATATCTTATTTTCCAAATCATTCCTCTTAAACTAAATAATCTATTTAATTTATAAAAAATAATCCTTATCAATAAATATATAAATTTTTATAAGAATATGGATTTATAAATTTTTAAATAGTAAATATAAGAAATATAATTTTAGAAAACCATATTTAGAAATTATATATGGTTTATGAAATTATTATATCCATGATAAATAATATTAATATTGAGGGGAAATTTATTTTTTAATGATAACATAAAATTTGATAGTTCAAGGGAAATTTAATATCTAAAAAAATTATTCAAGAATATTAATGTTACTAATTTATGCTGAAAAACTAATCAGAAACCATATATTTAAATAATATATACAGTAAAGAAACACTTCACATGTCATGTAAATGTAAAAATGGTTTTTGTTTCACTAATTAATATAAATACCGTACAAATATCTACAAAAATATTGTTGAGGAAAATATGATTTTATGTTTGAAATTATTTTTACAAATATATTTGGAGAAAATATCTTAAAAATAATTATCAGTGTAAATATCCATTGAAATATATATTTTACACACTAAATCATCGAGTGGTATTGATAGGTGGATATTCTACTCATGCCACACACATTAATATATATATTCATTCAACATTTTTAACAAAACCAGCATGGGTTTTGTTTGGAAACGTAAATGAGGATTCCTTAAAAATAATTTTTTTAAATAACAAGGTAATAATTTATTTATAATATAATATTTATAATATTAATAACTTCATTCTATGCATTTTTAGAAAAAATGGTTTTCCAAGAAGAAATATTTTAAACCAAATATAAAACAATTCGAGTTTTCTAAAGAACAATTTATCAATCATGCTATGTACACAAGAGTGAAAAAATGATAATTGTAAATTAAAACACTATGATCAAATTTAATCGAATAAAATGAATTTATTTTATTATAAAATGACAAAATAATTACCATTAATGTACATTCTTGTTTAAACAATCTTGAGTAAAATGTGATTTGGACAAAAAACATTATAATGATTATAAAATTGATGTGGGGATTAATTAATAATGTGATAATGTTTATCAAATGTCAATCCATATAAAATAAGTTCAAATACATCATAATAGTGAAAAAATTAGTAAGAAATATATTTTTTTAATGTTAAATGAAATAAATAATTAATATAACCAAATGAAATGAAATTGAGTTATGCACTTCATTACAACTTGGTAATTTTTTATGAAAATATAATTTAGATAAAATAATTCAAATTGAATCGTAAAATACCATTAATAATTATTTTATAATTAAATTACATACTCAATGGTAATTATAAGAACCATATAAAAGAAATTTGGTGCATAACATTACAATATTCTTCAATAATGAGAAATTGAGCCAATGTCCCTTAAATCTGTATACATTTGGATGAACATGATATGAAAATTATTATAATGGTTTTAATCATCTTAATAATTTATTATGTAACCATATCCATATTTATAATATAAAATATGATCTATTTATAACATTTTACCCCCCATTTTTCAATAATATTCCTTTGCTTTCATTGTTTTTGGTGTTCATTGTTTTGTTTTCTAATGCGTGTTTTGATGTGATTTTTTTTGGTTCATTTATATATTATATAGATCCATAATAATGATAATTATATTACTGTGATAAATATAATATTAACTCATAATATCAATTTTTATAATCATTATTCATATTTCAACCTGGAGAATGGATTACATCATTTTGTGGAGATGGAAAGTCATACATATGCACGAGCGATGTAATCATTTTTTAATGGGTGGAAGTGTAATGAAGTGGGGGATATATTATTTGAAAATTTTAATTATTATTTTAAAATTATCACATATTTTTAATATATTAACCACTATTACATTCCATGTAAAAAATAATTCAAAAACTAATCACATAGCTTCCTGAGGTGTTAGCATTTCGTACACAAGAGAAGTATCATTGTACTTTTAAAGGCATAAAATTTAAGAATTTATATGACATGTTATAAATTAAAAAGTATAATAATTTAATAAATATCATATTAATGTCTTACATACATCATTATACCAATCATTCAATAGTGGTGATGGAAAATGAATTACATTAGTTAGCGAGGTGGTAGTCCACCACACACACGATCAAAATTTTCATTTACCAGTTGATAGAAGTGGAAAATGATATAGGTCATCCCCATAACATAAAAAAACTATTTATATTTATAAAATTTAGGTTTTAATATAATAATTGTTTTTTAATATTTGATATACGTGGTAAAATAAACAAAATAAAAATGCTCATTTTGAAAGTTACATGTTCTTCGGATGGTCACATTAGGCTTTCAAAAAGACTTTCATATAATGGATTTATGATATAAAATGGATATAAAATATTTGTAAACGTGTAATGAAGTTATTTGGGTAGTAATTGGATTAAAAAAGTTCTTTTGAAGAGTTATGTAGGGAAGAGATGGGATGACCTTTTATAAGTGGGGGATAAGGCAATCATGATTTTTTTAAAAGACTAAATTATAAAACGGTTTTAACAAGAAAATAAAATCCCAAATTGGTAATTTTAAACCCTTAAAATTTATAATGTCAAAATATTTCCATAAAATGGGTTTTGGACAACTTGTTAATTCATATTAACCCTTATCTTCATAGTTTATCCCCTCGTAAATTAGTTTTGACTTTAACTACTGTAGTTAATTTTTACTGCTTTTTCTATTCATAATGGTCAAACAATAAGATGAATATAAAATATAATATAGTTATTATTCATCAAAACTATAATCTATTTTTTATAATTAAAATCATATATATAGAATAATGCAATGTAAAATTATACCGGCATACATGATGAATTAATTGGGTTTGAAAAAAAAAGTTTCTAATAAATATATACGGTTTAAATATCAAATTAAATGTGAAAATTATCAAAATAAAATAATATTGATAAATTTAAATATAGTTTATCTAATTTTACATGAAAATTGATTTAAAATTTAACTTAATATTTTGAATTACTTAAATGAAAAAGTTGTTTTGAATAAAAACCAATCTTTTCACCATTAATCGAACAATTTTAAATTTTAGAAAAATAAAAATATCACCCTAAGCTAATTTTTATATTTTTATTTTTATAAATAAGTTAATTTTATAAATTAAATTTTATAAAATTGGTAAAAATTTATTTTAACTTATGTGTGAAATGCGTGACTAAACCATCATTTTGAAAAATAATGTTTTTTTAGACATTTGTTTTTCTCTTAAATGATTATTATTTTTTGTAAAATTAATAGATAACCATATTTTTCATAATATAGTCATTACTATTCATACTAAAAAATATAATTTCTTGATTATAATGTAATACTATATTAATGTTCATTTAAACATAATGTTGTGTGTTCCACAATCCATCGAAGAGATTAAATTTATGGAAATATATTTCATTAGTTGTTTCAGCTCAGTGACTTGTATTGTATATGTGATAAAATATAATATTCCACTTTTATAATTTTTGGTTGTTAAATTGTTCATGTTATTATTATACCTAAATTAATCATTATTATATCCAATATAAATTCTAGAACATAAAGAGGTTATCTAAAACATTATTGAACCTAGTATCTAACATTAACCTACAAATATGTGATGAACTAAAATATAAACATTACATCACTTTGCTTAATGAGTTTTATCTAATACTAACACTCAATATAATGGTACATCATTTACCCATGTATACACATTTTGAAATGGGATATGTTTTTTTTTCTATAAACACATCATATCTATAAGGCCCCAACCTTAAACATCACTTAATCATGAGTTACTTCAAGAATACACGTTGAGGATCTTTTCAGGTATAGAGTTTTAGAGAATTAGATCATAAAACATTCATTACATTCCACATTTAAACAAAGTGGTTACATAAAAGATAGTATTAATTTTTCCCATCAACGGAAACATATTTAAAATAAAACATGGATTCTATCTTGACACTTCCTTGACACTATCATCATATCATGTACCTTTCCCTTGACCTGTGAAAAACATTTCAAAAAACGTGGGATGAGCATAAAAAACTCAGTAAGGGATATAAAAATATGGAAATGAAACATGAGTACATATATACATAAGAATGAAATCATACTTTACCCATAAAACATAATCACTTTAACATACCTCATCAAATCATGAATAAATCATAGAAATCATAAGACATAAAGGCAACTTGAGGCATTCATAACATTCTTACATAGGGAGGAACCCTCTTGGTTACGTTTGGAATACCCATCACAGTATATTCCCTAAATCTCTTCAGATAAACCTCAACGTTTAACCCCTTCACGTTACCCAATGCATTGGAGAGCTATATCGGGCTCACCCGCCCTTAGTTTATCACGGAACCACCCGTCTTCATAATAATGCCCAAGAACCATAACATAATCGTATCACATAAAACATGCATAAAGGAAACATAACATTTCCACTTTTCAATCACAAGATAACAAAACATCACATTGATATAAAAAAATTATGAAACCATTTTCAATACCAAAATAAAATAAAAGTAAAACATGGTATTTATTTTTCATTTAAAAAAAAGGTATGGCTTGTAGAGGAAGCCGAAACTCAAATATTGGTCACGGTGGCGGAGAAGTCGTTGTCGACGCATACGTACGACAAAAACATTCCCTTTTGTAGTTTAGTAAAACTCTTCATATAAAAAGATTCCTTTTGGATAAATGTAAAAGTCAAAGGGGTTTATACACCGTATAAAAGTAGGTTGTGTATAAAACAAAATATGCCTCAATGAAAGGATATTGAGACGAAGTCCCATACCTTGGATCCGACTTGACTCGATCGTTCTTTAATGTCCTGAATAATAAACTTTAGTTAATTTCTACTTGATTAAGAACATTTTTCAAGTTCATTATTCATTTTATATCACTTATTACCATGTCATGAACACTATGTAATTATTTAAGTTAATAACGGTCGTTTTAACGATCATTGGTACTTGAGTAAAATATATGCTCTTTATAATTACAAGTTGTTCATGTATCCATTATATCCATAGTTATACTCATGATGTAGATATCATATATATAATATATATCCAGTATATAAATGCATTTATAATATTACATAACATTTAGAGGTAAGAAATGAAATGCACCGTTCATGGAGACAGTAAGCCGTACGTATGCATGAACGCTACTTACATTTCTATTTCATATTTAATGGAAATAAAACATAATGATACATAATAGTATTATAATTACAGTATTTTATCATATATAATATCATTAAATCTATCCTTTATACATACCACATATGGTATTAACGAATCAACTGACTTTGACGGGGCGGTAGTCCACACTTCCTAAAATGAAGACATCGCGTCTACCCAAAATGGAAACCATAAAGGTATGCCATAAATGAAAAATACATAAGCTTAAGTAAAACATAAACATATTATATATCATATATAAATATAGTGACATCTTAATGGATACCTTTGAAGGTGTTATATGAGTGTTGAACAAACATCGTTTCGTGAGGCAGAAATTCGCCATCCACAGAAACAGTATGTTCTTTAACCATTAGATATAGGTGTGTGTTAGTGTAGCTCGAATCCTTATTATAAAAACATCCTAGTATATTGGAGATATTGGTATTGTTACAAAATAAAGGAATAAAATGAGTTTAGAATGTTGGAGAAGCAAAATAAAACATAAGAACACAAGAGAAAACACTACGTTTAAAACGGGTAACTCTTTTTGATTTGAGCTCAAAGGCTTTCTTGGGAAGACTTCTGCCCAAAGTGAGGCTTCAAGGAGTAATAGAGGGATGTGGAGAGACAAAATGGACAGGTTGTGGCCGATCCAAAGTCTTGAGAGGTGTGGGTAAGGTGGTAGAGGTGGGGGCCTTTTATAAGAGGAGAGGAGGGGCACTCTTGGAAAGTTATAAAAGGTTACTTTATTATAAAATGATTTTCGGATTTAAAAGGTCCCAAAATTATATATTTCGAGGATAAGGTGATAAGTGTTCTAAATTTACCCATCCAATAGGTTTTTGACATGTGTAGTTATTATATTTTACATTATCTTTTCATTTGTTTTAAATCGTTAAATAATGAGGTAATTGCTGCATCATCATGGTATCATAAATAATTTAATTTATTTAATGTATAATAATTATAAAAAAATATCTTGATGTAGGAAATCTATTTAGATTTATAATGAATATTTATAGTAAAAAATATGACTTGTATAACTCCATTTAAAAATTGTATTAGTAAAACAACTCATGTTTGTGATATTTTTATGTTAACTTTAAATAAAAAGGTATTAGTGTCATTTTCCTATGAAAGTTGCTCCATGGGGTCCCCAAGTTGACCCATGGATTTTCTTGGTCAGACATTAACCATAAAATAAGGGTAGGACATGTGTCTAATTAATTTCATATTATTAAAACATTATTTTTACCTTAAACTACACTAATTACCTCTAATCGCGATTAAAAACTTAAAAGTTACTATTCACCAAAAAAATATTTTAATCTCATTGAACCACATTTTACTTATTAATGACAACCATGTATGTCAGATTTTTGAAAATCAAATCACATAAGTGGCAAAGCTTCATTTAAACGAAAAATCAGTTTCTTTAACTACCACTTAGTGGCTTCACTAATCATCAAAAATTGAAGTTTTTCAGAAAAATACCAAAACTTCACCCTAAGCTATATTTGATATTCCGAATTAAAAAATAATTTCTATTTTAAAAAATTCAAAACCTATAAGTTACATTAATTAATTTAACAATTAATTCCCGCTGTTAAAGCAAATAGCGTGTTTTTATGAAATAATAAGCATCAAAAGATTGACAATAGTTTAAGTCCAATTTCAAAGTGAAATTAATTCCAATGACCACTATTGGATTAAATGGTAAAAACTATATTCTAATTGCACTTTAAAACCAATTCAAAATATAATATAATCATATAAATAAATTATATTAAAAAGAGGTTTTGAATTAAAATAAAACATTTTTCACTATTCATTTAAAAATGAACTTTATCGGAAAAATACCAAAAATTAACACAAAGTAAATTTTGATGTCCCTATTCTAAAGAATAATTTTATTTGGTTCAATAGAATGTATAAGAGTGACCAAAACTATATTTATAGAGGGTTCTCCATCAAAAGGTGACAAGTCGACCTTTAGTGAATGTTAGAGTATATATGCCTAAAATTGAATTCTTTTCGTATTTTAAGCCTTTATCCTTTATTGGATAAATGTAAAAACATTTAACAAAGATATATAATCATATTTTAGTTATTTCCATTAATTCTCGCCAGTACAACGGCTATGTGTTAACTACCATTTAAAATAATATTATTTTATTACTAGTGTGCAACGTAAGATTTCAAAGAAACTCTTTGTTGCGTATCAGGTACGCTATTGAACATATAAACCCCTTTAATGTAAAATTAATATTTAATTCATAAATATTAATAAATATTCAAATTCATTATTCTTTATTTACCTGGGATGTTACATCCTTCCCCCCTTTTGGGAATTGCGTCCTCACAATTTTATTCACTTATCAAAATAAGTGGGGGTATTTATCCCTCATAGAATTTTCAGATTCTCATGTTGCCTCTTCAGCTATATGGTTTTTCCATAAAACCTTTACCTGTTGAATTAACTTATTCTGCAACAATTGCTCTCTACGGTCAAGAATCTAGACTGATTGTTCATCATAAGAGAGATTCTCTTCTAACTGAACTATCTCTGGGCTCAAAACATGAGGTGGATCTGGAATATACTTTCTCAACATCGAAACATGAAAAACATTGTGTACCTAAGATAAACTCGGAGGTAAAGCCACTCGGTAAGCAACTGATCCAACTTTCTCTAGAATTTCATATGGTCCAATGAACCTTGGACTCAGCTTTCCTTTCTTAACAAATCACATCACACTTTTCCACAGTGAAACATTGAAAAAAACATGATCACCTACCTCGAAAGATAGATCCTTCCTACGGTTATCCGCGTAACTCTTCTGCCTGCTTTGAGCTGTTCTCATGTGTTTCTGAATCAACTGAACTTTTTCTACCATCTCTTCTACCAATTCTAGTCCCATAAACTTCCTTTCACCCACTTTATCCCAGTAAGTTGGAGTTCAACACCGCTTCCCATATAATGCCTCAAATGGTGCCATATGTATACTGGAATGAAAACTGTTATTATATGAAAACTCAACCAAAGAATGATGTTGGTCCCAACTTCCCTGATAATCCATCGAACAATAACATAGAATATCCACCAAAGCTTGAATTGTTCATTCTAACTGCCCATCTGATTGTGGATGAAAAGCTGTACTAAAATTTAATTCAGTACCCAACGACTTCTGAAGGCCTTTCCAAAAGTTAGAAGTGAACCTGGGATCACGATCAGATACAATGGAGAGGGAAAATCCATGTAACCTGACTATCACTTTAAGATACAAACGGGAAAGTTGATCTAGGGAAAAATTATCTCGTATAGCAAGGAAATGAGAATATTTATTCAAGCGATCAACAATAACCCAGATTGCATTATTACCTCGAGGTGTCTTCGGCAATCCCACAATGAAGTCCATGGATATATTCTCCTATTTCCACTCTGGCACTGGTAAAGGCTGAAGCAACACTTTTGGTAACTACCACTCTGCTTTAACCTGTTGACAGGTCAAACACTTCACAGTAAAATCAGCAATATCTCTTTTCATTCCATCCCACCAGTAATACTCCCAAATATCTCTATACATCATATTACTGCCAAGATAGACTGAAAACAGAGAACTATGAGCTTTACATAACAAATATCTCTTCAACTGTGAATCATACATACAACACACAAAATCTCTTCCCAAATCTCAAAACAAAATCATTATCAATATTGAATTCAGGAAACTTACCCTTCTGAACCAGCTCTACCTTTTTCTGCAACTCGCTATCTTGCTTATGTGCTTGCTTAATTCTATATGATAGAGAATATTTCACTGATACCTGAAAGAAAACATAAGAAAATCCTACACCAACAACTTCTATGCCAAAGTTCATCAAATACCTAACCAATGAATCATGTTCCAAACACAACATTTCTAATGAAGTATTACCTTTTCGACTCAAAGCATCGACCGCTTTATTTTCTTTTCCGGGATGGTAATGAATTTTACAATCATAATCCTTGATTAATTCTAGCCATCTCCTCTGTCTCATGTTCAATTCTTTCTGAGTGAATATATACTTTAAACTTTTGTGATCAGTATATATTTCACACTTTACTCCATACAAATGATGCCTCTAAATTTTTAAAGTGAAAACAAAGCAACTAATTCCAAATCATGTGTAGGGTAATTTACCTCATGAGTTTTCAAATGTCATGAAGCATAAGCAATTACCTGACCATTCTGCATTAAGACACAACCAAGTCCTTTCAATGAAGCATCACTGTAGATAACAAACTCTCCATTCCTGGAAGGTAGTGCCAAAACTGGAGCATTCACTAATCTTCTTTTCAGTTCCTGAAAACAATCATCACATTCTTTTGTCCAGATAAATTTAACACCCTTCCGAGTTAGCTTAGTCATTAGACTAGATAACTGTGAAACATTTCTAACAAACCTTCGGTAATAGCCTTTCATACCACAGAAGCTACGAATCTTAGTTACATTTTTGGGTCTTAGCCATTATTCCACAACCTTTGTTTCTGCAGGATCAACAGTTATCCCATCTTTAGAAAAAATATGACCAAGGAATGAAATTTGTTGAAACCAAAACTCACACTTGCTGAATTTCCCATACAATTTCTTTTTTCTATGTTTTAAAAAATAACCCTTAAATGACTTTCATGCTCCTCTCTACTTTTAGAAAACACATAAATATCATCAATGAAAACAACCACAAACATATCCAAGAACTCATGGAAAATTATATTCATTAAGTCCTTGAATACATCAGGTGCATTGGTTAGACCAAAAGGCATTAATACAAATTCATAATGGCCATATATTGTAAGAAACACGGTCTTTAGAATATCTGCTTCCTTTACCTTCAACTGATGGTACCCCGATCTCAGGTCAATATTTGAAAAATACTGAGCTCCCTGGAGCTGATCAAACAAATCATTGATATGAGCCAAACGATATTTGTTCTTCACAGTGATGTTATTCAAGGCTCTATAATCAATGCAAAGTCTCATAGAACCATATTTTTATTTAACAAATATAATAGGATCACCCCATGGTGATGTGCTAGGTCGAATGAAACCTTTATCTAATAAATGTTTCAATTGCTCCTTCAACTCTAAAAGTTCAATTTGAGCCATTCAATAAAGGGGTTTTGAAATTGGCTTAGCATTAAGAAGTAAGTCTACAATAAACTGAACTTCTCGATCTGGTATTATTCTAGGAAACTCATCAGGAAAAACATCAGGATACTCATTTACCACTGGCACATAATTAATCTGAACAGTTCACTTGTTTTCAAAAATATGTGCAAGGTAACATTGATTTCCATCTTTTACAAGTTTCTCGGCCTCTTGATACGTTATCAACAGTAAGGGATCATTCTTGTACACAAACTGAAAGTATTTCTGAAAAGAAAATTCTTTAGCTCTACAGTCAATCTTAGCATGGTAAATAGAGAGCCAATCCATACCCAGGATAACATCAAACTCTACTAGAGGTAAAACAATAAGGTTTTCAAGTAGGTTCTTTCCACAGATAAGGATAGGAAGATTTTTATAAATTCTTTTTGCCTCAACATTTCCCCCAGGTGTTTTTACAACATGTTCAGGAGTCATTTCTTGAGATGGTATTCCCATTTTACTAGAAAAGTTTTCACAGATGAAAGAATGTGTAGACCCTAAATCAAACAACACACTGGCATAATCTGAAAAAACAAACAAAGTACCTAATACAACTTCATTTGATGGCCCGAAATCTGCTGAAGTAGTTGCAAAGGATTTCACCACCCCTTTCTTCTTGTAGTCTAACTGCTTCCCATCACTCGAGCTCTTTGTCGGACACTCGTTTGCATAGTGACCCATCTCATTTCACTTAAAACATTTCTCTAACTGTAAATCAAATTTGGTCTTACCATCACCCTGATCTTTTTCAGTGCAATCACGAGCCTTATGTCTCATCTTACCGTAACGGTAGCACTTTCCGAAATTCAGAAGATATTCCCCTGCATTCCTTTTACACATTTAGCAAAAACTGAAAACTTAGTTTTCTTACCATCAGACCTTTTTTAAGAATTCTTTCCTTTCTCCTGCCACCTCGGTCTCTTCTTCTGCTGGTTGTTATAGAACACTTGATCATCGGAAAACTCCATTTCCACCTTCTCAGCACATCAAACAAGCTTTTCATAACTTTTGAACTCACGAGAATCCAATTCCTTTCGATATTTTGGCTTTAATCCTGAGTAAAAATGATTGATTTTACTATCAAGGTCTTGGATAAAATTTGGAGCATACCTTGCCAATCGAGTGAACCTCTCTTCATAGGCAGCCACCGAGTCTTCCTCTTGTCTCAATTACAAGAATTGTTTTTCCATCCTAAGTCGAACAACCTTAAGAAAATACTTCTTAAGAAACATACCTTTGAAATCATCCCAGTCGAGAGAATCAATCTCATCGATGTCCCAAATATTTTTAACCATCGACCACCACTGATCTGCTTCACCCTCCAAACGGTAAATAGCAAGACTAACCTTTTGATTGTCTGAACATCCCATGACATCGAAAATCTTCTCCAGTGCTTTAATCCACTCTTCATCTAGCACATGGTCAGATGATCCTCTGAATGATGGGGTATGTTGCCTCATGAAATGTTCCACCACTGACATGTTCCTCTGCGGTTGATCTGGCTGATCTCATGCATGGGTACCACCACCATTTATCTCTTGAGTCAACTGCGCCATTACTACAACAAACTGTTCAGTTCCAATTCCGACCATCTCAGGATGCTGATTTGGAAGGATATTTCCTTCTGTATGCCTTCCTAGAACTATTTCCCTGTTTCCTCTGCGGAAAACCATTCTGAACAAACATGTCTTAGATGAAGCAACATGTTAATCTTCAAATGCTATATCATTTCAATTTGACCATAAAAAAAATATTTTTGGATATTCATTTTATAGAATTCTAACTCCTAAAGTTATCTAAATCGACCTCTGATACCAACTATATGGCCCCAACCATATATATCACTTAATATTGAGTTACTTCAAGAATAAACGTTGAGGATCTTTTCAGGTTTAGAGTTTTAGAGAAATAGATCATAAAACATGCATTACATTCCACATTTAAAAAAAGTGGTTACATAAAAGTTAGTATTCATTTTTCCCATCAACAGAAACATATTTAAAATAAAACATGGATTCTATCTTGACACTTCCTTGACACTATCATCATATCATGTACCTTTCCCTTGATCTGTGAAAAACATTTCAAAAAACTTGGGATGCGCATAAAAAGCTTAGTAAGGGATATAAAAATATGGAAAGGAAACATGAGTACATATATACATAAGAATGATATAATACATTACCCATAAAACATAAGAACTTTAACATACCTCATCAAATCATGAATAAATCATAGAAATCATAAGACACAAAGGTAACTTGAGGCATTCATAACATTCTTACGTAGGGAGTAACCCTCTTGGTTACGTTTGGAATACCCATCACAGTATATTCCCTAAATCTCTTCAGAGAAACCTCAATGTTTAAACCCTTCGGATTACCCAGTGAATTGGAGAGATATATCGGGCTCACCCGCCATTATTTTATCACAGAACAACCCGTCTTTATAATAATTCCCATGAACCATAACATAATCGTATCACATAAAACATGCATAAAGGAAACATAACATTTCCACTTTTCAATCACAAGATAACAATACAACACATTGATAAAAAAACATTATGAAAAACATTTTCAATACCAAAATAAAATAAAAGTAACATATGGTATTTATTTTTCATTTAAAAAAAGGTATGGCTTGTAGAGGAAGCCGAAACTCAAATAATGTTCACGGCGGCGGATAAGTCATTTTCGCCGCATACGTACGACAAAAACATTACCTTTTGTTGTTTAGTAAAACTCTTCATATAAAAAGATTCCTTTTGGATAAATGTAAAAGTGAAAGGGGTTTATACCCCATATAATAGTAGGTTGTGTATAAAAAAAAATATGCCTCAATGAAAGGAGACTGAGACGAAGTCCCATACCTCGGATCCGACTTGTCTCGATCGTTCTTTAATGTCTTGAATAATAAACTTGGATTAATTTATACTTGATTAAGAACCTTTTTCAAGTTATTTATTACTTTTATATAACTTATTACCATGTCATTAACACTATGTAATTATTTAAGTTAATAACGGTCGTTTTAACGATCATTGGTACTTGAGTAAAAAATATGCTCTTTATAATTACAAGTTGTTCATGTATCCATTATATCCAGAGTTATACTCATGATGTAGATATCATATATATCATATATATCCATTATATACATGCATTTATAATATTACATAACATTTAGAGGTAAGAAATGAAATGCACCGTTCATGGAGACGGTAAGCCATACGTACACATGAACGCTACTTCCATTTCTATTTCATATTTAATTTAACTAAAACATAATGATACATAAGAGTATTATAATTCTAGTATTGTATCATATATAATATCATTCAGTCTATCCTTTATACATACCACATATGTTATTAATGAATCAAATCACTTTGAGGGGGCGGTAGTCCACACTTCCTAAAATGAAGATATCACATTTACCCATAATGGAAACCATAAATGTATGCCATAAATTAATAATAAAGAAGTTTAAGTAAAACATAAACATATTATATATCATTTATAAATATAGTGACATCTTAATGGCCACCTTTGAAGGTGTTATATGAGTGTTGAACAATCATCGTTTCGTGAGGCAGAAATTCACCATCCACAGAAACAGTATGTTCTTTAACCATTAGATGTAGGTGTGTGTAAGTGTAGCTCGAATACTTCTTATAAAAACATCCTAGTATATTTAAGATACTGGTGTTGTTACAAAATAAAGGAATAAAAAGAGTTTAGAGGGTTGGAGAATCAAAATAAAACATAAGAACACAAGAGAAAACACTACCTTTAAAACGGGTAACTCTTTTTGATTTGAGATCAAAGGCTTCCTTGGGAAGACTTATGCCCAATATGAGGCTTCAAGGAGTAATAGAGGGATGTCTAGAGACAAAATGGATAGGGTTTGGCCGATCCAAAGTCTTGAGAGGTGTGGGTAAGGTGGTAGAGGTGTGGGCCTTTTATAAGAGGAGAGGAGGGGCACTCTTGGAATGTTATAAAAGGTTACTTTATTATAAAATGGTTTTCGGATTTAAAAGGTCCCAAAATTATATATTTCGAGAATAAGGTGATAAGAGTTCGAAATCCACCTATCCAATAGGTTTTTGACATGTGTAGGTCTTAGAGTTTACATTATATTTTCATTTTTTTAAATTGTTAAATAATGAGGTAATCGCTGCATCATCATGGTATCATAAATAATTTAATTTATTTAATGTCTAAAAATTATAAAAAAATATCATGATGTATGAAATATTTTTATATTTCTAATGAATATTTATAGTAAAAATTATGACTTGTATAACCCTATTTTAAAATTGTTTTAGTAAAACAACTCATGTTTGTGACATTTTTATTTTAACTTTAAATAAAAAGGTATTAGTGTCCTTTTCCTACCAAAGTGGCTCCATGGGGTCCCCAAGTTGACCCATGGATTGTCTTGGTAGGCCATGACACATAAAATAAGGGTATTACATGTATCTAGTTCATTTAATATTATTAAAACATTATTTTTACCTTAAACTACACTAATCACCTCTAATCGCGATTAAAAACTTAAAAGTTACTATTCACCAAAAAAATTATTATAATCTCATTGAACCACATTTTACTTATTAATGACCACCAGGTATGTCGGATTTTTGAAAATCAAATCACAGAAGTGGCAAAGTTTCATTTAAACGGAAAATCAGTTTCTTTAACAACCACTTAGTGGTTTCACTATTAATCAAAAATTGATGTTTTTCAGAAAAATACCAAAACCCAATCCTAAGATATATTTGATATTCTGAATTAAAAAATGATATCTATTTTACAAAATTCAAAACATATAAGTTACATTAATTAATTTAATAATTAATTCCCGTTGTCAGAGCAAATAGCGTGTTTTTATGAAATAATAAGTATCAAAAGATTGACACTAGTTTAAGTCCAATTTCAAAGTGAAATTAATTCCAACGACCACTATTGGATTAAATGGTAAAAATATATTCTAATTAAACTTTAAAACCAATTCAAAATATAATCTAATCATATAAATAAATTATATTAAAAAGAGGTTTTGAATTAAAACACAACATTTTTCACTATTCATTAAAAAAATGAACTTTATCAAAAAAATACAAAAAATTCACACAAAGTAAATTTTGATGTCCCTTTTCTAAATAAGAATTTTATTTGGTCCAATATAATGTATAAGAGTGACCAAAACTATATTTATAGACGGTTTGCCATCAAACGGCGATAAGTCGACCTTTAGTGAATGTTAGAGTATATATGCCTAAAATTGAATTATTTTCATATTTTAAGCCTTTATCCGTCATTGGATAAATGTAAAAACATTTAAAAAACATATATAATCATATATTAGTTATTTCCATTCATTCTCTCCAATAAAACTACTACATGTTAACTACCATTTAAAATAATATTATTTTATTACTAGTGTGCAACGTAAGATTTCAAAGAAACTATTTGTTGCGTATTGGGTACGCTATCGAACATAGAAACAGCTTTAAAGTAAAATTAATATTTAATTCATAAATATTAATAAATATTAAAATGATTTATTCTTTATTTACCTGGGATGTTACAATATCATATCCCTAAAAACATCTAACAATCTCTTCAAGAGGGGAATATTCGCCAAATATTAAAAGGAACCATAGAATTCATCACCAATGAAAATTTGATTGTGATTTTCCACATAATACCTATCAATAATTTTTTCCTACATCACTGAGTGAATTAATTTATTGACCAAAATGATTAATCTAATGTATGTAACTCCTCCATGTTTCATTAAATCCATCTTCGTTACAAATAGCTATATAGATTCTTAATGTAATGCTCTAGTATGAGATTTACTAATAAAGATGTCAAGCATATTATTTCCCTTTCCCAACGTATAACCAAAATCAATTTAATAATCTTTTATAAACTTAATCCATACTATATTTAAAAGGTTTACACACTAGAGAGGTAAAATATAAATAAGAGTCATGTGATATGTGTAGATCAGAAGTCCTTCTCAAATTATGTAGTGCCTTTTGTTCCAAAAGATTAATTATACCATCATGATATCAAAATCATGGAATCTACAATATTATTATTGAGATACCAGTATCATAGACCCATAATAAATCACTTTCTACAATTATATAGATAGATATCCAAGCCCAATCCAAGAGGTGTCATGGAATACAATGTTCTCGTATCCTTAATCCAGGAATTACAAAAAAAGAGTGTTGGTCAACCTATAATTTTTATTATCAAATGATCTATAAAATCTAATGGAAAGGGTGAATGGATTCACATGTCTTATATAGGAATTCATTGAAACATTAATATTCTATTAAAAATACCCAATGATATCCATTTAGTCAATGGAAACATTATATGTCAAACACATTGTTGGGTGTCTCTAAATACATCATGAAGAATACCTTTTCACGATAAAATATTTCTCCACAATTTTTGAATGTATGACATTTAAAATTAAATTTAGAAATATTGAATTTTAACATCAAGATTACACTATACAACTAATTCTCTTTAATTATATCTAGAATAATCGTTATGTTCTTAGTGTACTTATAATACCCAAGAGTCAATCAAGGTAATGTAATTTATTTATTCATGTGGCCAATAAAATTAATGAAACCCTTTTTCAATAATTCCATAATTAATATTATTACACAATGAAAATTTATATAATTGCATGCTTAAGTAAGAGAATATATGTAATAGAAAAGAAAAATGGGATTTTTCTACCAACTATGTGATTTTGAAATACATATGTTATTTTATTTAACAATTAAGGTTATGATATATATACATATTATTATAATAATGTCATTAAATTTACAATTGGAATGTCAGAATTACCATTGAGTTGTATTCTCCAAATTCTCTAAAATAAAATAATTTCCTCATAAATAAAAAAAATAATGTTATTATATATATTATGTATTATTAAATAATTAATATGTAACAATGTTTAAATAATTAATATAAGTGATTTCATAACTCAAAATAACTTAATTTATTCCATATGATTTTTTGAAATATATTGAAATTTTTTCCCAAACCTATAAATAACATTCCAAAGTCTAAAAATAAATTAGGGGGCTATAAAGAGTATTTTGTTGAAAAACATTATTCCCATGGAATAAGTAACATAATATTACAAATTTTGGTTCGCATATGTAAATATGTCAAAAGAAATTATTATCTTTCAAAACACATTATCCACAACTATGGTTAATGTAGTTGTTTTGGATTTTTCACAACCTATATTTCCAATGATAATGTTTAAAAATTAATTAATAATCTTCACTCATTCTCAATAAAGAACCACTAATTATCAAATTATTCTACACTAATAGGACTTTAAGCATGGATTCACTCTCATTTTATCTCTCAAAAAGTTATTC
This sequence comes from Viscum album, assembly GCA_963277665.1. Classification (NCBI taxonomy): domain Eukaryota; kingdom Viridiplantae; phylum Streptophyta; class Magnoliopsida; order Santalales; family Viscaceae; genus Viscum; species Viscum album. The sequence continues at coordinate 2,002,838,553 of OY728140.1, read as the reverse complement.
ATATTATTAAGGTTCTATGGTGTGCTTCTCAGGCTCTAATAACCTACTTTTCAATGATAGGGAAAATAGTTGTCCACAATTATTTTCAACTATACACATTTTTTATAATTACACCTAAATTATTATTCATATAATATCATTATGTTATGTTCATCTCTAAGTAATTCATTTCAAATGTTGATAATTACATATTTATTCCTCTATCTAATTATCCTTTTTTATTGTTTTTGTTTTTAATCCAAGGTAATGGATCATAACCTATTTTGTTTTGTTAATTATGTTATTATTTCGAAGTACATTTTCATTTAAATGTGAAATGATATATGAATAATTTTTATAAAATTATTTACTATATTATAAAAATGTTTTATAAAGTTTGCGGTCAAAACCTAAATTTTTCCTTAAAGAAAATACAAATTTTAGTGTGGGTAGAGGGAGACCCATTACATAGACCAAAGGCCCAATACCATGTGGCTTAAATACAAGGCTTGAAATCCCATTTTTTGGCCCAAAGGACCCCTCGATGAATAGTACTGCAAGAGTACCAGCACAGCTACACTACCAGCAATTATACCCCCACCACTATAGTACATGCTATAGTGCCTATTCCACTATAGTGTGGCTCCTATAGTTCCACCGCTGCTACAATACTACTAAAGTACCCAGCTATAATACTGCTATAGTACGTGGAAATTTTTCCCCGCCCGGATTTGATCCTGGGTCTTTTGGATTCCAAGCAGGAGCCTGTAAAACTTGGTTACAGGCTCATTGGCACTATAATATTAATGATATAAAAAAATTCCATGTCATTATACAACATTCACAATCCATTATAATTTGAAAACATTAAAATTTATAAAAACAATCCAAAAAATTGGTAAATGTTTAGTGGTTTTCTTTTAACAGAATCCCTTTCAGGATACAAAAAAGTTTATATTGGATCTTTAATAAATTAAAAGATGATAATAAACCTAAAAAAGTTTGGTTTATAATTATCTCAATCATCATCCTTGGTACAAATATTTTTCCAAATTGAACACCTAGTTTTAAACTCTCAACAGTTATGAATTGGATGATTAAAATTAAATTTATGAACCCAAAAGAAGGATTCATTTCAATGGAATCCTTCCATTAGAAAATAATTCATTCAATTACCTAAACACCCGGATCATCATTATAAATACAGATACCTAATAACAATAATTATTTATTATTCACTTTTAAGGTTTTCTATTTTATATATGTGAATCCCTCATTAATCATTATATGAGTAATGGAAATTATCAATGATATCCTTCATTACATGTGGGAAAATGATTTCATGAACTTATAAAGGTTTATTATATATTTTAAAATATTTTAATACAATCATTTTATGAATTTATTCAGTCAATTATTATATTGTTCATTATTGAAAATTATACAATATCTATTTAGTATGTGATAAGATACATATGTATTTTTTGGATTACTATGTCCTGAAATTATATATACCCATATAGAAATGGTAATTCTCATAACTAAACTCTGATATAGTAATGGGAGTGTCCTTAACATTTTTTTTGATTTATTTTCTTAAAACTTATATAATTTCTTTATGATATATAGTATGGTTAATCTTAATCATTCTATAAAATATTTTTCACTTAATGATTTTTTGTTTTTTAATACATAGATTATGTTATGTTATAGTAGTTTTACCCTATCAAATACTTTGAATTTTATCTCCCCATTTATTTATGTTTCCAAATTTCATGGGTAATGAAGTTGACTAAAAATTTTGATTAACCATATAGATATCTAAATAGAAAAATAATTTGTACTCAAATTGTATAATTAGTTATCATATAATGTAATATTTATATATCTAGTATCTTGAAGACTATAATACATTGATATATGAAATATAATATTTTATATTATGATCACCATTTATAAAAAACACAAAAATCTAGGCGACTATGGATGGAAAATTATAGTGTGTACCATCAAAAAGGTTATTAGAAACTGTAGGATTTATATTTAAAAGAATTCTGGAAGAGAACATAGAATCTACCATTGGAAAATTATAGTGACCATTCAATAATGTATTTTCATAAGTATTCTAGTCATTTGACTATATTTTTGGAAAAAAAGTTGCCTAATGATTTTATTATGTATTCATAGTTTATAATATTACTAACCAGTCCCTAATATTAGATTAATGACGGGTCCTTCCATAATAAATATAAATCATGTTTAGCATTGTGGTCAGTATTTTCATTTTATAAATAATCATGATAATATAAATAATTCTATTTGAATAATAATATCTTAATAATAGAGAATTGACTTCATTAATTAAAAATGAACTATAATGTATGGAAAAACATGTTCCTCCTTGATAAGTATCAATCTATTTATATTTGTATGACATAAAAACATCCATCGTTATGTGGGTAGACATATCCCATGATGGATGATTATTTTGGTAAATCAATATAGTGTATATTTATGGAATAATGGAATAATTAAAAGGAAAAATTTAATCATTGATGTGTATAATTTATGGGGATACACTGACCAATGGTGGTACCAAATTTTTTATAATAAGAATGAAAGGGTGATAGAAGACATGGAGTTGAAGACATTTAATCTGATTTTTCTAAAAAAATACATTCCTCGGGAGAAACATGATGAGATAAGAAAATTATATTATTAAATTTATAGAGAATGGAAAAAATAAACTGCGTTTGAGTATGAATCTAATCTCAAAATATAACAAGTTAAATTGATGATTATATATTGATTATTGAATATAAGACTATAAATTTTTTTGATGGCTTGAAGGAAATCCTTTAAATATTTTTGGACTCAAAAAAATTTTCAACAAATGATTATTTTTAAAAAAATTCAATCATGGGAGAGAAGTAGTTTCCAATAATTTTCAATTTTAAAATGCCTATAAAGAAGAGTATGGTTGATCACTAAGTGGTATGAACAACTGAAAAGGAAAATAAAGGAAGAGTTATGTTATAGATTTATAATAAAAGTATTGAAAAACTCTAAGGGACCAACATAATGGTATAGTGATTATGATTTTAATTTTGATATAATGGTCACAATGGTCAAAATTTAAATGTAAATATTGAGTAGTTAATGTGACATAAATTAATTACGTAGAGATGTGAAATTACACAAATGAATTCCCACATTCCAATTATATCTTCCCTGGAAGTGGCCTATTGATCGGGGTTGATCATTTTCAGTAAAAACATGTAATGTAAAAGTTCTAATTGATGTGATAGTTCATAAATTTATTATACATTCAAAGTTAACAAAAATATTATTGGTTTTTGGGTCTCAATGCTAATTAATATCATGAATGCTTTCCAAGAGTCTTAAAACACCCCTCGATTTATTTAGGAATGATGTATCAGTTATAATAATATTTCATACTTCAACTATAACAAAAATATATCAAAAAATTTAAATTACAATTAATTTCAGTTGTCTAGTTCATAATATAATAACAATTCCGATTGGGGATTTTGATTTCATTTTAGTGTTTCATTTTCTCTCATATTGAAAATTAAGAACTTATAGTAAGAATAAAGAAGTTAACATTGGTGAGGAATGTATGGAAATATTTTATTTATAGGAGAGATATCATTAAATAAATATTGTCTATAACCACCCCTAGTGGCTCAGATTTATGAAATCTATGTGGAATAAATGGATGAAATTCAATATACTAGTTTGTTTGAATTTCTTTCATAATAGAAAATTTTCCTATTGTGTATGAATTTATTGATGTATTTATAAATGAATTACCTAGATTTACCCTTGATCGATAATTTGAGATTAATATTTATCTTGTCAATAATTCAAAACCTATATTTAATTGTCAAATAATAATAGATCTTGGGGACTTATTTGATTTCAAGAATCAATTATAATTTTTTTGATAATTTTTTATTTTGTTTAAATGTTTCTTTATGTGGTACATATTTTATTAGTGATAAATAATGATGGCTCAATGAGGTAAAGTAATGATTATAAGTAAATTAATGGAATTATTGTAATTAAATAACATTCATTACCATGTATCTAGGAACTCAATGATTTGATTCATGGGGACCAACAATTATTGAAGATTATTCATCTGTATGGTTATCATCATTTAAATCATTTTAAGTAGGATATCCCAAAGATGGTATTTATTGTACAGTATGGTCATAGTGATTTATTTTGGGATTGTGAATTAACTATTCATGTTTTTGTATTTTATGAATAAAGTAGTTAAGGATTATGTTGATATTTTTTAATTGGTATTTATTAATGAAATTGAAATATACTATGTGTTTTGAAGATAAGGAAACTGATTTTAAATTTTCCCTTGAGGTTTAATGAAAAAAGGAGTTCCATGGGAAATGTATTAATTGTGAGTTTTGAATTAAATTATTTTATTTTTGTTGGAACCTCTATGATATAGTAGTTTTTATAATAAAAAATAATGTCAATCAATAGATTATACTATTTCATGCCATTTAATATCACTTTGTAAATCAATTATGTCATACAGAACAATATTTTTTTATAATTCAGTAACCAATATTTATGAATCAATTTGTTTACAATTGTATGTTTACATGTATTTTTGGATGTCACTTAATCTAGTAATGTTATGTGTAAGATAGCCACTTTATACGTTTCTCAGAGTTTCTGGAACCGATAGGTTGTTCGACACACCGATGTTCAACACACCAATGTTCGACACAATGATGTTTGACACACCGATGTTCGACAGAGAGATGTTTGACACAGATATGTTCGACACCTGTATTTTTGAAACACCTATTTTTAACACACTGATGTTCGACACACCGATGTTCAAGACACCCATGTTCGATACACTAATTTTTGACACACTGATGTTCCACACACCGATGTATGACACACCGATGATGACAAACTGATGGTGACAGACTGATGTTAACACACCAATGATGAAAAACTGATGGTGGGAGACCGATAATGATAGACCAATACTTATGACTCACCAATAGTCATAAATAACTATTTCAAATTTATTAATAAAAATTTATTTCTAATAGTCATATTTACACAAATTAATGTTCCTTACATTATTTAATGTTGTACATAGGACTATCTATAGATAGTACGAGGTACACGTATGTGGAAAGATCTTCATGCCTACTAGACCTTTATGTATAAAAGGATTACAAGGTCAACCATAGGAAATAGATCTGGGAACCCGCTAGAAAAACAAAAAAACATTGGTTGTGCGAATATGTAAGATATTGAAAATATAATAACTCGAAGCTTGAGTATACAAGGAGTTTAATATTACAATAAAAAATCATCCAAATCTTGCCGAATGTCCCCACATAGAGTAGCTGATCCTTTTCATCCTGGAATCTAGATTACAGAGACTACGATACTTGGTTTTGGAGACAAAATCCAGAAGAGGGCTCGAATATAATTTTCTCTACAATCATTGAGTCCAGAGCTTTACTGCACAACACACAAGGATTTTTAAAATCTATTCTTCTTTTATAACTCTATTGTGATATTGTGTTTTCATTTTGAGCAATGTGTGTATCTTTTTGTGTCACACACATTGTCTCTGGAGAATAACTGGAGGACACTACAATATCCTCACACTCAATCCTTTTCTTTCACACTTGTATCCCACGTAAAACTATGTAAGAGATCATGTGTGATCTGTTTGTTAGTTTTCCCATAAATAACTGTGGTAGAGGTCAAGTGTGACCTGGAAAGACCTGTGTGCTATTGTGAACCCAGATCTAGGGTGTGGATCAAAATTTTATTAATATAAACTACTTGGTGGACTGTGATTTCCAAGAGGAGAGGACTAAGTCTCATCTTGAGACTGAGCCTCTTTCTTTTATCCACTGTGCAGTTTGTTTTGTGTTTTTATCTGATTTGGGTTTAATTCATTTCACATTAAGATAAACTGAACATTTATCATTAGTTTAGAAAGTGTTTTTACATGTTTTGAATTAGTATTTTAGTTTCAAAATTTTGAATAATCTTTAGATTGGTAAAGCTGAGAACTAATCAATCTTTTGTGAAATTAATTAAACAATCAAGACATTTGTAAATTCACTACAAAATGACTTCAATTTCCTTAATCGGGGGTATTTAACTAAAGAACAATTTTTTACAGATATTTGAATAGATAATCATTTCACACCCCTCTTGAGTGATATACTCCGACCAATATTTGCTATCAGATGATCATAATTGAATGTTATTATCAGTTTTTCAAATTTGGTCAACTGTGATTATAGTTGTTTTTCCAAGACCTCAAAATTTCTGTTCTATATAAATTTTTTCCTCTTTGAAATTACTATAAAATATCTATCATGGAAAATTTATTATAAAGGGATTCTACCAATAGGCCACTTTTGTTTAATGGAACTAATTATACTCAGTGGAAACTCTAAATAAATATATATCTAGAAAGAACGAGATTTGAAATCTGGACTGCTATTGAATTTTTTTTATTCTATTCCTGAAACTACTAGAAACACATGGGATGAACCTACCAAGAATGTGTATAACAATAATTGTAATGTAATGAATTCCTTGTACTGTCCTCTAGGAGATGATGTGTTTAACCATATCTCTTCTTGTAAAACTGCACATGAGATTTGGGACATTCTGTCTGTTTTTCATGAGGGAACATATAATGTTAAAGATAAGAGATTAAATACTTATAATATTATATATGAAAACTTCATAATTAATCCTGATGAGTCTATTTCTGATATGTATCTCAGGTTAAATTAAATTTTGAATACTCTGATTTCTTGGGGAAGAGAAGTAACAACCAAAAAGTAGATTATGGGGGATCATGCGTTGCTTACTATAAAGATGTCATCGAACATCTGTGTGTATTAGGGAATCATGAGATATTGATAAAATTCCAGTGAAGGAATTAATTGAAAAATTAATGAGGTCTGAAGAGTCATTGAAGGTAAATCAAGAAGAGTATGAAACCAAACGAAAATTTTCAACTTCCAATACAAAGTCATCTAAAATAATTGACAAGGATAAAGTTCAAGCTACCATTGAAATCTCCAAAAATTATTATATAGCTTCAGACAATGATGAAGAAATGGACCAGTTTTCTTGATGATTCATGATATTTTATAGGAAAAGGATGTTTCTCAGAAATCCCAATTACAAAGGAAATTATGATAACAAGAGAGATTGGAAAAAGGATTTGAATATATCACCACCAATTTGAGGTATGTATCCTTTGTTTATGTTTTTATGTGTTTAAAGAGAATGAGATGAGTTGATAAGAGTTTGGGAGAGTTTGGAATGGTTTTTAACAAGTTTGGAGGCTTTTCTTAGGGAGCATAGTTTGAGCACAGTTAGGGGAAACCATACAGTTTCTCCAAAAAACCGTGTAGGGGGGGGGGTAGTAGGAATCGTAACACCTATAAACGGTTTTCAAAACTGTGAAAGGAAACCTTACAGACCACTCCTCTTGAGACAGTGGCATGCACATGGTTAGCGCACAGTTTTTCAAACCATGCAGACTAACCATGTGACCACATAAAGGTAGGGTTTTTTAAATTTGGGCTCATTTGGGCTTCACCTATTTCACTCCCAATATTCTCCCACTCGAGAATCACTCGGGATTTTTGGTTCTCAGAGTTTGAAGGTGAACTCCCACTCATTAAGGAAGTGGTTCAAAGTGGTTTCTTGGTGTTTTGAAGGTTGTTTCTCCTGGGTAAGTCTCTCCTCTTGGTTTCATTGTGGTTTCCTCTAGATCTTAATTTCCCTCTCTCTCTCTCTCTCAGTTTTCTAGATCTACATATGTTTCATGTATATCTAGTGTTAGTCTTGCCTTGGGTGTTTATTTTAAGGATTCTAGATGATTGGGAAGTAGATCTAAAGCGGGTTTCTTTATGTGTTTTCCCGGATTGGGGTGCAGTTGCTTGTGGGTCAATTTTGCTGGAACCCTAAAGGTATGTGTCTTCTATCTTGACTTCACATGGTTAGAACGAGTGCTTTTTGGTTACAATAAAATTGTTTCCTTGATATTAATTGTGATAATTATGTGAAAATCTTGTTGGAAACCCATTTGTTGATGATTTAAGGGATTTTTGGGGAAGTGGGTTATTGTTTCTAAAGGGGCTTTATTATGTATTTTTATAATGTTGATTTGAAAATCGTTAGTGTCTGATTATCAAAAAAATGGTTGGTGAAAAATGGTTTTCAATAAATATGTTTAATTGAAATGTGGTTTGTCATGGAAAATAATTAAAGGGTATTTTCAATAAATTGGTGATTTATTAAAGTGAATTGGCATGTGTTGAAAATGGTTGTGTGCTTATTGTATGAACATGGTGCTTTGTGCTTGTTGGTTAGTTGAGTGTTATGTATTGTGTTAGTTGTGTGTAAGTGTGCGGGAATTATCTGTACAAAAGGTGATGGATAGTGTTAGGAAGAACCACCATTATGGGTAGTGGTCGAGAAGTACCGCTAGTAGAGAATGGGGTGAATGGGATGGGCGGAAGTCCCACGATTTTGGTTGTATTTTTGTGCATTTCTTTGCAAGAAGGAAATCGTTATGATAATGTTAAATGGTGAGATGTATTATGGCATGATTGTTTGTATTTCCCATGGGTTCTTGGTTTGGGTGAGGTGGCTTGTTAAGAGTAAGTTTGGCTCCAAGTATTTGTTTCACTTGTGATAATTTTATAAAAAATGATTTATATAAATGTGCTAAAAGTATTATCATAGTTGTGTGTGTAGGGAAGTCATTTGTGGAAAACATATTGGGTATTATTACTGACCCCCTTCTTTGGCACTTCGGTTATTTTGTAGATGTCATATTCTGAGACACAAGTAAAGTTAAGGCATCTGATTGCTAGTGGTTCATGGTGATTCTTGAGATATGTGGTGGTGCTTGGCTCAAGGAGCTTGGGGTGGAGTCGTGGAGTGTGACTTTGTATATTTTGGGTCTCTTTTTTAGTCTTCCAAATAGTACTCTGATATCATGTTGGATTTTATTGGTTTTGGGTTGCATTGTGGATCAACTTGGTTATATTTTGGGAATACATGCTTGAATGTTTTATTAACATGCATCATACATTAGATGTTAGTGGATGGTTTGGATGGTTTTTCTTAAGGTTAAATCGTTCACCAATTTGTTCTCAAATCCCTAGGCATTTATTTCCAACCTTTGGCGCCTTGGTAACGTCGCTTAAGGCCAAGTAACCCTCACCGCCTCCTCAAGCCAATGAGGTAGGGGAAGGGTGTTACAAGTGGTGTCAGCTTGTTTGTTCTTTTAGAGTTGATTCTCATATTTTTAGTTGACATTAGTTGTGGTATATTACTTTTTCAGGATCGTGTCAAGGTGTAGGGATTTTGGAACATGTAATGTATAGCATAAAAGGATGTATCCAACCCTTTTATGCTAAAATTCAAGTTACCAGGTAGTTGGGTATATAAGTGTTTTGGAGACACTTATAGGCATTGGGATTCTCATTTTCGTGGGTGTAGCCAATGATATGTGCATGGAATATATGTTAAAAATTAATTCCCTCTAGGATGCATATTTCATTAGGCATAATGATTAATGGGATAAACTGAGAAATTTTTTCTCAGATGTGTGAAATTGTAATGTGAATAAATTTGGTACTTTGAAAATGGTTTGGATTTCAAAAATGGTAAAACATGGAAAATGTGGAAAGGAGGAAAGCCTCATTGTGATAGTGTTGTGTAATGTGATTTTAAATGCAAATTATTGATGTCTATGGATGTTGGACTCATGTTTTTTTGTTTTCTATTTAAATAAATAGCACCGAGTAGGCGTCGTAGAGACCAACCGAAAGTGGACGATGAAAACGTGGTTACACCTGATCCCCAAGTGAACCACAATTTAGTCCAGAGCATAGTGCATGCTTTCCATGTTGTGGGAAGTGTGAATAGAATGTAAGTGACAAAGCATGTTGATTATGCAGCTCAATTTCAAAAGTTGGATCCACCCGTATTTAGGGGTGATTCGGACCTGGAAAGGGCAGAGGCATGGCTATCCAGAATGAACAAAATTTTCGAATTCTTGGGGACGCCGGTAGATCTGAAAGTACATGTAGCAATGTATAAGCTCGATGATCTTACTCTTCAGTGGTTGGAGTTGGTATTCCAAGTGGGAACGAACCAGGGAATGACGTGGGAGGGCTTTGAGGAATTTTTTAATAAACAATTCTACTCACATACATTCATAATTCAACACACAACTGATTTCTTCGGTCTAAAGAAAGCGCATATGTCTGTGACAGAGTATGCATCTATATTTATGAGCTTAGTGCGGTTTGCACTCGAGGTGGCAGGTAGCACGTCATTGAAGGAAAGGATCATCGAAGCTATGTTAAGGCAAGAGATCCGTTCAAAAATAACAGTGTTGTGTATCGGTGATTACAAAGAGATAGTGAATAGAGCATCGGTGGCTTAGCAGGATCTGTTGGGAGCTCCATGCGAAGGAAGCATGGTGAAACCCATGGGTAACAGGGGAAAATAAAACACTGGGTTCAAGTGGATGAGGGACACTTATTCCCATGGCAGGATTATGGCACATAATCCGACGACATGATCTGTGAATCTTCTTCCGAAGCCCCAGAGCTAACCATGAGGTTTTCAGTGTGGCTATACGGCAAAAATCAAGAGCGACTGTATAACACAACCTCAAGTATGTCACAATTTAAATAAAATGGGTCATCTTCCATGCTACTGTAGTAATGCTCTGTGATTGGGTGCACGTGACACTCCTCAGGGATCACAGAAGTCATATGCTTCGACTGGACAGGGACAGTAACATACCCCTTGTAAGCAGAGAAAAGTAAGTCATGATGATTCTAAGAACAACACAACTCCTCAACAGGGCAATAAAGAGCAGATTGTGGCACCCAAGGAATTATTTGGTGTAGATCAAGTTGTGGTGGATGACCAGTTGGGACCATCCACGGTGCGAGGTACTATTATTTTAAATTCTACCATGATGCAAGTGTTGTCTTATACAAGTTATTCACACACATTTATTGTTGCATGTGTGGTTGAGTTGCTGGGTTTAAGGGTAGAAATGTTGCCTTAGATTTTGAAACTTCAAACTCCTCTGGGTCGAAGAGAGTGTCGAGCCTTCATGTGTAGAGCTTGTTGTATCGTTGTGGGTGAGGTTGCACTAATGTGGAATTCATAGTGGTTTAGATGGATGGGTATGATGTAATCTGGGGAATGAATTGGATGGTGTCTTTTAAGTCCCACATCGACTGTAATATGTGGAAAATGGATTTTACAACATATCGTGGCATTATACATCTATTTAGAAGAGAGAGGCATGAAAAGCAGGGTGTAATGGGTTTATTGGCACCCGTAGTGGGCAGATTATCGTATCTGTTGGTGGTGTTGTCATTGGAATTGTTGGAGGGTGTTGAGAAAGGTTTTCTTTCGAATGTTGTGGATATGTTCATTGATGTTTTTCCTGAATAATTATTTTGGATACTTCTCATAAGATAAGTGGAGTTTACGATTTATCTCCTTATAGGGACTAGTCCTATATCACTTCTGTCTTAGTGAATGGATCCTAATGAATTGTGAGAATTGATTGTCCATTTATAAGAGTTAGAAAACAAAGGGTTTATCCGGCCTAGCACATCTCTGTGGGTAGCGCCGGTGTTGTTTGTGAAAAAAGTGGATGAAACTTTGAGGCTCTATGTTGATTATCACAGACTTAACCAAGTTATGATAAAGAAAAGATATCCACTTCCACGAATTGATGATTTGTTCAACCAGTTGAGGTTAGCTCAGTGGTTCTCCAAGATCGACCTGAGGCTGGGATACCATCAATTGCGGGTGAGGAAGAATGATATTCCTAACGTAGCTTTTAGAAGTAGATGTGGCCATTATGAATATGTGTTTATGCCCTTTGGTCTAATGAATGCACAAGTGGTGTTTATAGAATTGATTAATCAGATATTTCAAAGAGATCTGGATTCATTTTTTGTGGTGTTTTTAGATAATATTCTGGTGTATTCAAAGACAAGGGTGTAACATGAGCAACACTTGGCAATAGTGCTGGGGATCTTGAGGGATCATCGATTGTAGTCCAAATTGTCAAAGTGTGACTTTTGGATAAAGGAAGTCCGTAGTCTTGGCCATGTGATTTCTGAAAGGGGTGTTTCAGTGGATTCAGAAAAGATAGAGGTTGTTATCTCGTGGAAACCACCAAAGAATGTGTTTGAGGTATGGAGTTTCCTCGATCTAGTTGGGTATTATCGGCATTTTGTTCGTGATTTTTCACCTTTGGCTTCACCGATGATAGTATTTATAAGAAATAATGTTCCATTCTAGTGGAATGAATATTTTCACAAGTGTTTCAAAGATATAAAGGGTCGCCTTACATCAGAACCAATCATGGTTTTTCCAAAACCAAGAAAAGGTTATGTGGTGTATTTTGATGAATTGAGATCAGGGTTGGGGTGCATTCTCATGCAAGGGAATCGTGTGGTTGCGTATGGATTATGGAAGTTGACGGTTCATGAGAGGAACTACCCATCTCATGATTTGGAATTGGCAGTAGTCATCCATGCATTTAAAGTGTGGTGTCATTATCCCTTCGGTGAGAAATTCATGGTATATACAGATCATAAGATGTTGAAGCACATTTTCTTACAAAGTGATTTGAACTCCAGGAAAAGGATATGGATGGAATATATCCAGATGTTTGATTTTGAAATGATGTACACACCGGGTAAGGGAAATTTGGTGGCAAATGCATGAAGTAGAAAATAATATGCTCATGTGGTGAAACATGCATCAGACCAGTGGAAGTTTTTGTCAGTTATAGCTGGCTTGCATTTGAAATGTGAGGACCTGGTTGATAGAGAGGTCTTCTTTCTGTTTTTTTTGATTCCTGACATGGTTTTCCTGGTTATAGAAGCATAGATATCTGATTTTGAGTGTGTGAGCATGAGGTCGAAACTCAATGGTGGGGAGACCATTGAGGGTTGGAAACTGAATGAAGATTCTGTTTTGTTTTTTTGGAATCATATGGTTGTAACAGTTTCTTGTCCGGAGGATATTCTCAGGGCGTACCATCATTCTAGGTGGGTTGTTCACCCTAGAATTTTGAAAATGTATAAAGTGTTGAAATCACAATTCTGGTGGGCTGGTATGAAAATAAGAGTGTCTGAGTTTGTTTCTAGATGCTTGACTTGCTAGCAGGTCAAGTCAATGAATCAGAGTCCAACGAGAATGTTGATGTCTTTACCAATCCCTGTTTGGAAGTGGGAGCAAATAGAAATGGATTTTGTCATAGGTCTACCAAGAATGGTTAGAAAGCATGATGCCATTTGGGTGATAGTGGGTTGGTTAACGAAGTCGGCCCATTTTATTCCAATTCATGAATCTCATACGGTGGATGATTTATCCAAAATCTATATCTGGGAGGTGGTAAAGAGGCATGGTGTTCTAGTTTGGATCGTATCTGATATAGATCCGATGTTTACATCTTGTTTCTGTAAATCCTTACCGCATATCCTTGCAACTAATTTGACCATGAGTACGGCGTATCACCCTCAGTGAGATGGTCAATCCGAGAGGACGATACAAACATTGGAGGATATGTTGTGGGCCTGTGTCATGGATTTTGGTGGATCTTGGGAGGATCACTTGTCGTTGGTTGAGTTCTCATTCAATAAAAGTTATCAAGCATCCATACATATGGCTCCGTTCGAAGCATTGCATGGGAGGTCGTGTCGTTATCCACTATGCTAGGTGGAAATGGGTGTGTCCTTGATAGTTGGACCAAGACTTGACCAAGAGACTATGGAGAAGATCTTGTTAATCCTGAAGAGAATAGAGAAGGCTCAATGTCAGCAGAAATCATATGCGGATCATCGTCGATGGCTATTGTCGTTCGAGGTGAGTGATCATGTTTTCCTGAGGATCTCTCCTAGGTTCTGACATCATTAGTTTTGGAAGTAGGGAAATTTATATCCTAGGTATATTTGATCTTTTGAGATTCTTGAGCTGTTTGGTGAGGTGTGATATCGTTTGGATTTGCCACCTAGCTTCAGTGCGGTACACAATGTGTTTCATGTGTCACAGTTGAAAAAGTATCAGCCGGATCCGGGCCATGTTATTCGAGGGGATCATGTTGAGATAGATCCAGATGGTTCGTTGTTTCACGTTCCATTGCGGGTTGTGGATAGGAAATAGAAAGCCTTTTGGGGTAAAAGCATCGGTCTGGTTTGGGTTTTTTGGCAGCATGGCCAGATCTAAGAGGATACATGGGGGCGAGAGAAATAGATGGTCAAGCAATGGCCTGAGCTCTTTCAGAAAAAGGGTGGGTTCACTACTTTCCAAGGACGGAAAGTCCAATAGTTGGGAGAATATAGCACCACCGGTTGGAGGTATGTATCCTTTGTTTATGTTTTTTTTAAAGTGCATTGGATGATTTGAGAAGATGTTAGGAGAGTTTATAATGGTTTTGAATAAGTGTGGAGTCTTTTCTTAAGGAGCACAGTTTGAGCACGATTTTGGAAAACCATGCAGGTTATCTTAGAAACCATGCATGGGGAGGTAGTAGGATTCGCATGGCCTTTGCATGGTTTTCCAAACCGGGTGAGGAAACTATGCAGACCCCTCCTCTCAAGACATTTTTGTGCGCACGTTTAGTGCACAATTTGTCAAACTGTTTAGACTAACTGTGTGACCACTTAAAGGAAGGTTTTTTAAATTTGGGCTCCATCGGGCTTGATCTATTTCACTCCCAATCTTCTCCCACTTGAGCCTCACTCGGTATTTTGTGTTCTCAGAGGATTAAGATGCTCTCCCACTCATCTTGGAAGCGATTCAAAGGGGTTTCACGGTGTTTTGAAGGTGGTTTCTCCCGAGTAAGTCTCTCCTCTTGGTTTCTTTGTGGTTTCCTCTACATCTTCCTCTACCTCTCTCTCTTGGTTTTCTAGATCTACATCTGTTTCATGTAGATATAGTGGTGGGGTTTCCTTGAGCGTTTATTTTAAGGCTTGTGGGTGATAGGGAAGGAGATCTAGAGTGGTTTTCGGGAAGCGTTTTCCCAGATTGGTGTGCGATTTCTTGTGGGTCAATTTCACCGGAACCCTAAAGGTAGGTGGATTCTCTCTTGACTCCACTTAGTTAAAACATGTGGTTTTTGTTACAATTAAATTGTTTTCTTGAAATTAATTTTCATAATGATGTTAGAATATTGTTGGAAACCCATTTGGTGATGATTTGGGGGATTTTGGGGGAAAATGGTTATTATTGCTAAAGGGGCTTTATTATGTGATTTCAAAATGTGGGTTTAAAACTTGTTAGTGTGTGATTATCAAAAAAATGGTTAATGATTTTTTTTCAATAATGATGTTTAATTGAAATGTGGTTTGGCATGGAACACAATTAATTGGGATTTTCAATAAATGGGTGATTTATTGAAGTGAATTGGCATGTGTTGAAAATGGTTGTGTGATTATTGTAAGACAATAGTGTTTTGTTCTTGTTGGTTGGTTGAGTGTTATGGCTTGTGTTGGTTGTGTGGAAGTGGGTGGGAAGTCCCACTATAAAAGGTGATTAATAGTGGTTGGAAGAACCACCATTATGGGTAGTGGTCGGGAAGTACAACTAGTTGAGAATGGGGTGAATGGGATTAGAGGAAGTCCAACCCCTTTGGTTTTCTTGTTGTGAATTGCTTTGCAAGATGGAAATTTTTGTGCTAATGTTAAATGGTGAGATGGCTAATGGAATGATTTTTTGGATTTCACTTGAGTTCTTGGTTTGGGTGAGGTGGCTTTGTAAGAGTATGTTTGGATCCTATTATTGGTTTCAGATGTGATTATTCTATATAAACTGCTTTATATAAATGTGCTAACAGTTTAATCCTAGTGGCATGTTTTGGGAAGTCGTTTGGGGAAAAACTACTAAGTATTAGTAGTCAACCACTACTTTGGCACATTGGTGCTTTTGCAGATGTCGTATTCTGGGACACAGGTAAAGGTAAGGCATCTCATTGCTAGTGGTTCGTGGTGATGCATGGGATATGTGGTGGTGGTTGGTGCAAGGAGCTTCGGGTGAAGTCGTGTATTGTGTCTTGGTTTATTTTGGGTCTCTTGTTTAGTCTTCTGCATAATACTCTGATATCGTGTTAGATTGTATTGGTTTTTGGTTGTATTGTGTATAAACTTGGGTGTATTTTGGGAATACAAGCTTGAATTTCTTATTGACGTGCATCATACAGTGGCTGTTAGTGTATGGTTTGGTTGTTTTTTTCTTAAAGAAAAATCATACGCAAATTTGTTCTCGAAGCCCTTGGCATTTATTTCCATCCTTTGGCGCCTTGGGAACATCTCTTAAGGACAATTAACCCTCAACACCTCCACAAAAAAATGTGGTAGGGGCGTGGTGTTACAGTAAGAAGAATAATAAGTCAAAAGAGATAATATACTCCAAATGTAAAAGGAAAGGACATGTGAAGGCTGACTATCCAAAGTTGAAAAACAGGAAAATGTATAAAAATAAGGATAGAAGGTATAAGAATAAAATGATGGCCATCTGGAGTGCCTCCCAGGATAACTCAATTGAATCTTCCTCTTCTCAAAATGAGAAATATGATATGGCTCATATGTTTTTTATGAATAACACAACTAAGATAACCGTAGATTATCCTATGAATAATTATAATTATTCTAAATGTCAGTCTGAGAATATGAAAAATGATGAATTATTCGAATACTAAAATATACTACAAGAAACATGTAATGAGTTGAAATATAATTATAAATCTTTGAAGAAATAATATGCTCTTACTGTGACTTTTAACCCTGAACTTACAACTAAAAAAGAGAAAAATGTTCAACTGCTCAAGGAGAACAATGAGCTAACAATGTCCAATGAGCAATTGAAGAAAGACTTGGAAAGGTTTACTAATTGGAAGAATACTCTTACTGAAATTAGTTTTAAATAGATAGCTTCTATATATACTTCGAGGACAAGATATCAACCATGTCAAAGGAGTTTATACAAATCATATTTTGTAACCAAATCTGGAAAATATGCTTCCTCTTTCAAAAACCATCATATTACAACTATTTTCACTTCCATGAATTCTTTTACTACATCTAATTATTCAATAACAAATAGAGTTTATTATTCAATCTCTCTATATTCTGCATATTGGAATCCCATAAGACAATTGTGGGTTCCTAAAGCTATATATCACTAATGAATGTGGACCCAAAAAAATATGGGTACCAAAGTCATTTCATGGATGAACTATTTTGTAGGTAAAATACTTTAAGAGCTACTGTAAAAAGTTGTGGTATTTGGACAATGGCTATTCAATACATATGACAAGGGATTATTCAAGCTTTAAAAGGCTTATCAATATTGATAGAGGAAATGCCACATTTCATGACAGTGGTAATGTAAAAATCATCAGCCTAGGCTAGATTAGAAACCCTAGATATTTTTCAATTTCTAAAGTACCGTACGTTGATGGATTAAAGTATAACCTTCTCAAAAAATTTAAATTGTGTGATGATGTATTTAATGTTAAATTCAAAAATGATTCTTGCAATGTTTTTGATGCCAAGATTAACTTAGTATTTACTGCCATTAGAAATGACAATGTATATTCTATAAATCAAGACACACCATCAACATATAATATCTCTTATCTAAAATCCTTTCACAAAGAGTCTTGGATCTTGCATAGAGGACTAAGAAATTACAACATAATATCTCTTAAGAAGTTATCTAGAAAAGGTTATGTTAAATACTCACCCAATATAGAGTTTCTAGACAATAAAGTGTGTAATCCTTATCAAAAAGTAAAGCAACATAAAATCTTTTTCAAACCAAAGAAAAAGCAACTACTTCTCAACCTCTTGAGTTGGTTCAGTTGGAATTTTTTGGACCATCTAGAGTTTTTATTCTCAATGGGAATCACTATGTTAATGTTCTTGTAGATGATTTCTCTAGTTACACCAAGAAATTTTTCCTACCTCACAAAAGTGAAGCTTATTCACACTTTACAAATTATGCATGGACTTTAGAAAACCTTAGTGGACTTATGATTAATTCCTTAAGAAGTGATCACAGTCGTGAGATTGAGAATCATTATTTTGTTGTTTTTTTGTCACAAAATTTCTACAAGAATAATTTCTCGGATCCTAGGACATATCAACAACATTGTGTTGGAAAAATAAGAATTTAAACCTTACAAGAAATTTCCCAAACTATGCTTAATGAGTATGACCTACCCATTTAATTTTGGGATGAAGCTGTTAATATATCTTGTTATATAATAAACAGAGTATTAATCCGACCCATCCTTTAGAAAACTACTCTTGAGTTATGGATTAATAGGAAACCCAAAGTAATTTATATTAATGTTTTTGGTTGTAAAGTTTATATTCTGAACACTAAAGAAAATATAGAAAAAACAGCCTCCAAAAGTGATGAAGGAATATTTCATGGATATTCTACATCATGAAAATCCTATAGAGTCTTTAATAATAAAATTAAATGTGTTGAGGAATCAGTTCATATCATGTTTGATGAAGAAGACCACATTATCCTAAGACCTCACGAGAAAATACTGAAGAGGATATATCCAATCTAGACATTAATGATAAAACCTAAAATCAACATGTAAGGAATCTTTGAAAACTTCAGGTTCTGGATATTCTCTAGATCATAACTGTAATGAACCAGATCATCCAGACCAACCTGAAATATAAAGTCATACCTTCTCTATACTAATCAGTACCCTTAATAATCATCCCATAGATGCTGTTGTTGGAGATTTAGATAGAGGAACAAAACCGAGAGCTTCCTTGAGAAACACGGTTGAAAATCAAGATTTCTTGTCAGAACATGAACCTAAAAATATAAATGATGTGATCAGTGATGTGTTTTGGGTAATGGACATTCAATAAAAACATAATTACTTGGAATGGAATAATGTTTGGAAGCATGTTGACAGACCAAATGATACTTTGACCATAGGAACTAAATGGGTGTTCAGAAATAAAGTAGATGGAGATGGATATATTGTTAGAATCAAATCTAGAATAGTTGGACAAGGATATAATCAAGAAGAGGGAATTGATTATGAAGATACCTTTTCATTATAATCTACACCTGAAGCAATTAGGATCTAACTTGCCAATGCAGCACACTTGGATTTTAATCTTTATCAAATGGATTTCAAAAGTGCATTATTAAATGGTTATATAATTGAGGATGTTTTTCTTGAAAAGCCCCCATGTTTTAAAAATCCACCCTTTCCAAATCATGTGTTCAAATTATCTAAAGTATTATACGGTTTCAAACAAGCTCCAGGAGCTTGTTATGAAAGGTTGAGTAATTTTATTATTTCTAAATACTTATCAAAAGGACTTACAGATCCTACATTATTTATAAAAATAATTTCATAAAGAAGTTTTAATAGCCCAAATATATATAGATGATATTATATTTGGATCTTCTAAAATTACATTATGTAATTATTTTTCAAAAATAATGCAAAGTTAGTTTGAAATGAGTTTAATGGGGGAACTTAAATTTTTTCTTGGATTTAAAATATTTCAAAATAAAGAAGTTATTATTTTATATCAATGTATGTATAATAAAGTTATTTTGAAAATATATTTCTTTGATAGAATTAAGATTAGTGAAACCCCTATGAGTTCTACATGTAAGTTAGATCTCGATAAAAATGGAAAATCAGTTGATCAAAATGCTTAAAAAGGATTTATTGGGAGTTTTATATACATAACTGATAGTAGGCCCGATATTATGTTTAGTGTGTGTTTGTGTACAAGATTTCAAGAAAACCCAAAATAGTTACATTTAAATTCTGTTAAAAGATTCATCAAATACCTCAAGTATACAACTAATTTTGGATTGTTCTATCCTAAATGACAAACTTTTGATTTAGTAATCAATTCAGATAATGACTTTGGAGGATGTAAGATAGATATAAAGAGTACCTTTGGAACATGTCACTTTTTGTGAAAGTCTCTAATATCATTATTTAGTTAAATTAAAAATTTAGTTGCATTATCAATGGCTGAAGTAGATTACATTTCTGTTGGTAGTTGTTTTGCACAAATTTTGTGGATGAAACAAAAATTATTAGACTATGGATTTCAATTTAGACATATCCCCATAAACTGTGACAACACAAGTTCTATTAACATTACTAAGAATCCAATTTATCATTCCAGAACAAAGCATATTGATATAAGACATCACTTTTTGAGATATCATTATAAAAAAGGTAATATAACTCTTGAGTTTATTATGACTGAGCATCAGCTTGCTGATTTATTCACTAAACCCTTAAACTATGAGTTAATGAACTACATTATACATGAAATAGGAATAATAAATCTCTAAAGTTCCTTGAAACCGATACTTGAAACGGATCCATGAAACCCATCCTTGAAACCGATCCTTGAAACCGATCCTTGAAACCAATCCTTGAAACTGATCCCAAAAATCAATCCTTGAAACTGATTTCGTGAAACTGATCCTTGAAACCAATCTCTGTGAAACCAATCACTTGAAACTGGTCGTGTAAAACTGATTCGATGACATCGATGTATATACAAAATCTTTTTTAATTTTGTCTATTTTTAAATAAAACAACCCTATTTTGTGTTATTTTTTCCAAATTTTAATTTTATGATTTAGTATTAACAATTCAAAAATGATAAAATAAGTTTGATCCATCCCAACCATTAACCTTCCCACTACCGTAAAACCTATTACCCTTTTTCACTCCATCTCTCGACCCTCGACCTCTCAACTCCTTTGGAATCTAAAACCTCAAAATGGCAAGGACCAAGGGAATTATGGAAGAGCTTAGAAAATATATATTTGCTAAGTGTCAGAAAGGTGAGCCCAGTGGGACAAAAAAACCAATATTGGAAAGCCGATCGGTTATAGATGATAAGTACATTTCTATTGAGTGGCTTCTATTAAACAAGTCATTTTTGTTAAGAGTGTTGGAATCTCAAGGGTGGCTAAGCTGGTTCTCTAATAATGAAAGGCCTTATTATCCCTAGCTAGAACATGAGTTTTATTGACATTTGATAATATCCCTAGATGATGTTGAGGAAGCAAGGATGAATTCCGTTGGAAAAGGAAAGAAAATAGATTTTTCTTCTATTAAATGGGCTGAGTTCTTGGAGATTCCCATGAAGGTGTCTATGCTGATTATCAAGGTAATATTCCACCTTTCTATGATTTACTATCTTATGAAGATTATCTGAAAGAGCTGACTTGAAATTGAGAATCTAGAAGAGCTATTGATAGTGAATTTGATGGAGAGTCAAGGTTTATTTTTAAGATTATACTAAATTAAATCTGCCCAAGGAAGGATAATTTTTCAGCTGTGAAGTATCATGATGTTTTCCTGATCTATCTGTTGAAAAATTGGATAAAACTGAACCTGTATAGTTATCTAATGGTGCATGTTTCTGACATGATAAATCCATCCAAGAATAAAACTTTTTCGTAATATTATAGGATGATCTCTGCCTTGTTAAATAGCTTAGGATGTGCGAAATATTGAGATGAACTGATAAGTGTATATAGTTATTTCATCCTTCAAAATGATATTTGTAATAGGATGAAGTTATTTTGGAACCCATGAATGATATTCTGGGTAGGAGATGAGGAATGGTTGTATGGTTAATTATGTCCAATTGACTATCCTACCAGACCAAAGGATCAAGTTGATCCAGGTCTCAAATCAGGAGAGAATCATTTTTATTCTGATGAGGAAGTTGCGACCAAAGTGTCAAGGGAATAAGGATCTCCTTTTGATGAGAGGAGTAATCCTGATATTTCTGAAATCCCCCAAGATATGTCTTATATAACTGCTAGTCCACCTTTGGATTTTCCCATAAGAGAACCTTTGTTTGGTGATAGAGATGAGGAAGAGACCAAGGTTACTAGAGCTGAAGGCTATTTGAGTAAATCAGATAAGGAGTCTGATGATGATGATGAAGGATAAAATGATGAGTATGTAATTGATTCATTAAAAAATAGGGCAACAAGTCGTTGACAGATCCAGTGAGGAATCTGTACATGGAGCTGGTGATGGTTCTGAGCCTCTTGAACAGGAGGTTATTGATCATATACAAGCTGGTCATGATGACAGATCACCCCATCTTAATGTTGAAAATAAATAATTCATTCATGAATTCATTGAACTTATGGATGGTGGACATGAAGAAGAATCTTAGGATCAGGTGCCTCAAATTGAGGATGTTTCTGGAGAAGTTTAAGTGGCTGGAGAACATGTAGAACCTCAAGTTCAGTTGGTACCAGTACCTAGAAATGTTATTATGGCTAGAGGGAAGGATGGAGATGTTGATGAAGATGAAGTTGTTTCGGAGCCTCAACGAAGAAGGATATGAATTGACACTGTTGATCCAAGAGAATGGGAATATACTAGAGAATGCAATAATTATTCAGGATACATTTTTTTGCATTGGAATATGAATCAGATGAGGATAGGGTGCCTCCTCCTCCTGCTCCACAAGCCCGAGATGAAACAGAACATGTTGCAACTGTTCCACCAGTTGCACCTCCAAAAGTAGAGCCAAAAGCACAGACAATGCCTAGTGACTATGTCACTAAGTATGATTTTGAGAAATTCAAAAAATGATATATGTGGGTTGTTGAATTCTTATTTTGGATCCATAAGTGAAGACTCTACTTCAATAGGTATTTCAAAAGAAGATGCAGCAAATATTGCAAAGATTGTGATGTAGGAGATTCAACCAAATCTCATTACCACAGCAAAAACCATCATTAGACATAATACCTTACTGTGAGAAGAAGTAAGGAAGATGATAAATCAGTTAAATTATTTAACATCTTATTTCAAGACCTTGATTAGCGGTGTTCTTGAAGTTCATAGAAACTTGACGACTCTTCATCTATGTGTTGATATGAAGAAGTTGAATGTGGATCTTGGAAAAATTATTACTGGGCCATCCAGTTCTAGGAGTGGGAATGGTGTTGTTGCTTATTTGTAATCTCTCAAGGCTACGATGAGAGAGGAAGTCCAAAATCATCGGAGTGTTTCAGACAAAGAAACTCTTAAAAAGGTACATAAAAATACATACCATTTTGTACAATATTGTAAGGCAGTGCACAAATGAAGCCTTTGATTCTCAGAAATAGATTAGAGAGAAAGTGGATAAGTACTTTAATATGATTTATACCATGAATTATATCATCAAAAGATTTATGTTTTTTTGCAGAAAATCTCATAATTCTTCCAGTCACAGAAGCTTTCATGAAGCAAGTTACTCAATTGAAGGAGTTTACCCCTCTTCTGAATAAATTCAAGGAGAATAAGGATTACTTAGAGATATCTATGCAATATGGTTGTGAAATCATCAATGATTTCATCAACCTCCTTAAGACATATCTCCATGTCCAAGATGAAGAAATTTTGGTTCCTCCTGCTGCTTCCATTGGTACTCCCTCTCGTCCTCTTCCTCCAATGACTATCTCTCAGGATCTTTCTCAGATTTGACCATTCATTACAGAGCAATATCCGAGTCACGTGTTGTCAGTGACAAGGTCTAGCCTTTAAGAAAATATTTCTCCAAGTGTTGTTTTTTATAGTGTTATCATCAGACCACCTCTACCCTCTTCGACTCCCAAACCTTCTCATCCTACTTCGGATCCTTCAGATAAAGGAAAATCCCCTCATAATTCAAACCCTTAGGGATGTATTGTGTCTTGGATAAAGATTTGTCTCTTTTTGTTGACTATACTCTTTTGCTTCTTAATGGAACTTCATTTTTTCTTCTCTATATCTCTCAATTTGTTTTCTATGTTCTTACTTTTTTTTTCTTAATCCCAAAAGGGGGAGAAGAAGAGGCATACAATATTAATTTTAGGGGGAGATATTCTCCCATAGGACACATGGAATGTACTCATCATAATACATTTATTGAGGGGATCTCTTTTTTAACAAATTAAACAAGGGAAATCTTTAGTTATGTTGACTAATCACATTTAGTAATCTATATGCTATGTCCAATTATTATTATTACATAAATTTACATGTATGTCACAATTTGGGATTATCAATAAGGGGGATATTGTTGGAACCTCTATGATATAGTATTTTTCATACTCACAAATATTGTCAATCTACAGATTCTACTATTTTATGCCATATAATATCACTAATTAAATCAATTATGTCATACAAAAATATATTTATTAATTACTGAATAAAATATATTTATGAATCAATATTTTTAAAATTTTATTTTTTCATATATTTTTGGATGTCACTTAATCTAGTAAAGTTCTGCGTAAGACAGACACTTCATACATTTTTCAGAGTTCCTGGAACTAATAGGCTGTTCAACACACTGATGTTCGACACACCGATGTTAGACACACTGATTTTCGACACACCGATGTTTGACACAACGATGTTTGACACACTGATGTTCGACACACCGATGTTTGACACACCGATGTTCCACAAACCGATGTTTTACACACCGATGATGACAAACCGATGTGGAAAGACTAATGCTGACACACCAATGTTAACAAACCGATGGTGACATACCGATGATGACAGAAAGATACTTATGACTCACCGATAGTCATAAATAACTATTTCAAATTTATTAATTCAAATTTATTTCTAACAGTCATATTTATACAAATTATTGTTTTTGTCATTATATAATGCTATCTAGAGGACTATCCGTATACTGTATGAGGCACATGCATGTGGAGAGATCTCCATGCCTAATGGACCTTGGTGTATAAAAGGATTACTAGATCATCCTTAAGAACTAGATCTGGGAACCCATGGGAAAAATAAAAAAAATTCTGGTTGTGTGAATATGCAAGATATTCCAAATAGAAGAACTTGAAGCTTGAGTACACAAGGAGTTTAATATTAGAAGAAGTAATATGAAAAAGCTGACTGAACATCCTCACAGAGATGAGCTGAAAATTTTCACATCTGAAAGCTAGATTACATAGGCTATGATACTCTGTTTTGGTGCCAACTTCCAGAACGGGGCTCGAATATCATTTTCTCTACATCCATTGAGTCTAGAGCTTTACTTCACAACACACAGAGATTTATAAACTCTATTATTCTTTTATAAATCTGTTGTGATTTGATGTTTACTTTTTGATTAGTGTGTGTATTTTTTATGTCATACACACTATGTCTTGAGCATAACTGGAGGATACTAAAATATCCTCACACTCAATCCTTTTCTTTCACTATTTTATCCCATGTAGAACTATGTAAGAGATCATGTTGGATCTGTTTGTTAGTTTTCCCATGAATAACTATGGTAGAGTTCAATTGTTACCGGGACAACCTTGTGTGCTATTTTAAACCTCGATCCAAGGTGTGGATCAAATGTTTATTAATACAAACTGCTTGGTGGCAGGTGATCACTAAGAGAAGAGGACTAACTCTCAGCTTGAGACTGAACCTCTTTCATTTATCTACTGTGCAGTTTGTTTTGTGTTTTAATCTGATCTTTGTTTAATTAATTTCACATTAAGATAAAACTGAACATTGATAGTTAGTTTAGGAAGTGTTTATATCTGTGTTGAATCATTATATTCATTTCAATAGTTTAAATAATATTTATATTGGTAAATATGAGAACTAATAAATCTTCTATGAAATTGACTTAACATTCATAACTTTTGTAAATTCACTAAAAACTGACATCAATTACATTAATCATGGGTATTTATATAAAAAATCAATTTGTAACAAAAATATGAATATATACTCAATACACCCCCAATTGAGTGATCTACTCCGACCAACAATTTTCATTGAAATATTGTATCGAAGGATGGTTTATATTTTGATCCCTCAAATAATTTTATTCCCTATGTGGTAAAAAACATACCACTATAGTGTTAATACAATGTTTTATAGGCTTGTTATAGTAAAATTGGTTCTTTCTTGAAAACATCACTAGACTAACTAATCAGTTGACCATGTTAAATATAAGATATTTTAATTCCCATAGACAAAATAATATGATGTTATATTTCAATAATTTATGAGCATATCGTTAAATTATCATTTATTAACTATTATATATAGTACATAATGGTTTTTAATTTATAGTGATGCATCAATGAATGTTTTTTTAGAAAAAGGTGATTCATTGTCCAAAGACCAAGGCACAATTTATTATAAAAAAGAAGAAAACTACAAAAGTCTGAAGTTAGGGATTTTAATACATTCCCTATCATAGAGAGTATGAAGCTCAGCCGGGAGATCCTCACACCAAGTAACACTTTGGTTGATTCCATTATTGTAAAGACCATCAACTACCATATTCGTTTCACGATAAGTATGAGTGGAAATGAATATGATCCCAGGGAGCGAGTCCAGACAGTTCATCCATCGGGAAGTAAGCGACCAGGAAAGGTGGACCACTCCATTCCAAATGTATTGAATAATGGTGGTTGAGTCACTTTTAATCCATATGTCATTCCAACATTTGATTTGACAATGTCAATAGCCTGGATCACAACCATCCTTTCTACTTTTAGTGAAGAGGCGTTACTGCAACTTCCATAGAAACAACCATGGCAGTGACCCAGAAAATATCCGAAAACAGCTCCAAATCCTACTGGACCCAGATTTCCTTTGGATGAGCCATCCAAATTTACCTTGATCCAACCAGAAATGGGAGGATTCCAAAAATATTCAATTTAATGACTCTGTTTTTTGTATATACCTTCAATTCTAAGACTGAGAAGGATCACAAAATCCCCAACGGAGTTGTCGCAGTGAGCTTTTTTGCATCAAGGCAGCATGCTGGATAGCAATGAGAATTCTTGTCCGACTGGAATGAAGATTAAAAGAGTGTTTATGATGAATGATATTATTTCTATCATACCAAATAATGTGTAGGATTTCAACAATATCATAAAGAAAGAGATTCTTGATTTGTCGCGAGTAACAAAACTCCACACACGACTTTAGTTGAGAAATAATGGAGTCAGAACGAAGCCATCTGCAGTCAAACATGCCGGTAATATAATTCCAAAGAGCAGAAGCAATAGAACAAGATAAAAAAAATTGTTAGTATCTTCTCTATAATGATGACACATATGACATTTAGAGCAGAGTTGGATATCAAAATACTGAAGGGAGACATCAGTTGGAATGAGATTATGAGCAATGTGCCATATAAGGTTTAATATAGAGGGTTTGATCAAAGTATTGTCAAAGTGTTTCAAACAATTAAAAAGGGGATCATAGTTATAGAAACTATGATTGTAAAAAACTATTAGAGTCTAAAATTCCATTGTGAGATGTATCCCAAATGAAGAAATCATTTGCATTAGAGAAGAGATGATTATCAACAACATGCATAATGGACTAAGAGAGGATTGGCATAAGGGAGTGCATCAACACCTGGATAGTGCAGTTGATATTGTCAGGAGGGGGGTTAGGAGGAAGCATAGAAATGAGGGGGGTTCCATACCAGTTATCCTTCCATAAATT
Organism: Viscum album; assembly: GCA_963277665.1. Lineage (NCBI taxonomy): Eukaryota > Viridiplantae > Streptophyta > Magnoliopsida > Santalales > Viscaceae > Viscum > Viscum album. The sequence continues at coordinate 2,002,810,931 of OY728140.1, read as the reverse complement.
AAGAGATGAATTCATACTGACCATCTATATAGAGTTACTCATAATGTTGGTAAATGAGTCTCCGATGGAGGGCCATATCGAAGTGTTGGCATAGCTTAGGTTTACTTTTTTTAAATTTTGTAGGAAATTTTTCAAAGGAAAATAAATGGAGTCATCATTATGATTGATTAATTTCCAATTAAGTTTAGCTTGTAGGGTCACATTAAAGAGTTTTAGATTATTTATGCCTAGACCACCATTCTCTAACAGTTTGCATTAGGTAGACCAAGGGATGTTGACAAGATTTCTTTCAAGGATTCTACCAGTCTAATTTTTTTATATACTAATTAATGAACATTAAGAGATAATCCAACCATTTATAGATCAAACGAGAGTAAACCATTTTGGAGATAATGGAGGACTTAACAAGGAAATCCCTGCCAGCCATGGATAGATATTTTCCTTTCTAGGAGGAAAGTTGGCTGATAACCTGGTCCACAACAGAAGTGAAGAATATAGCTTTAGGTCATTCCCAGAATAAGGGAACTCCCAAGTATGTGAAGGGGAGGGTACCTTCCTTGATATGTAGGTTTTTTATGATGTTAGATTTCCTATTAGTGGGAAAACTTTTTCAAAACAAGATATATGATTTTCTCCAACTGATGCTTTGTCCAGAGACTTCCTCATAGTGGGATAAAACCATTTTGAGATTGAGAATATTCCTTTTCCTCCCATTGAGAATCAAGATTATTTCATTATCATATAGAATATGGGTTGGCACATTTAGATTTAGGGCCTCTTGAATGGGTTTTAGTTTATTTTGTTCAACAAGGCTAGTAATAAGTAAGCTAAGGTAATCTTCTGCAATGAAAAACATGATAGCAGATAAGGAGTCACCTTGACGAAATCCTTTGGAGAATTTAAAATAACCTTTAGGAGATCCATTAACAATGATGCGACAAAGAAATTACTTCAGTGTGTTCATCTATAAAATGATTCAGTGGTGGATTATGCATCTCTAAAATTGGATCCCCTATAAGTGACGTTTCTAACACCTGATATAGAGTCGGTGAATGTTATATTTTCTAAAAATATATAGGGAAATTAACTCTATATTGATATATGGGATTTAAACACTAATAAAATAAAATTTGAAATAAATCTCTAATTTGATTGATTTTAAAATGATTAAAATGATATTTTAGAAAATACATAGAGATTATGTTTTTTCTACTAATTATCAACCAAGGAATGAATCTATGGTAGTTGAAACGTTTAATATAAATGACCATGTTATCTTATCCTTGTTGATGTTATATACTGATTTAATTCTTAAGGATTTAATAAAGATTTACATGGGTTCTGTAATGGAAGGAGAAAAAATAATTCATATTCCATGTTATTACGCATCCATATTTATGAGATTGGATTATGTAATCCAAACTTGAGGATGAGGCCATATAATCAGGAATTGTATATGTGAGTAATTGGAAATTATTATATTTTAATATTTTTAATGATGACGTTGTATGATTTGTATAGAGATTATGAACTCTATCAATGATGTATATAAATAATTATTTGTTGGATGAATATCAAATTTCCCAATACATCCATAGATAATGAAGATGTATAGGGATGTACAAGACCATTTATGGTGGGTAAATCTAAACCATGAGGTTTCAGATTATATTACAGGATTTATAGTATGCCAATAGGTGAAAGATAAAAAACAAAATTACAAGCATGTTATACAACCATTATACATACAAATGTGGAAGTAAGGTAATATTACTAAACATTTGATCATTATTCTTCCTATGACATCGAATATAAATAATGGGACATATGTATATATGGATTATGTAACCATTTATATACAATTTATTCCAATTAATGAATTTTTCCATTTGGTTCATCTTTTAATGATATAGTTAAATAGCATTCTGAGGCATCATGGTACACCCTATAAAACCTAGTTGTGATTCAAGGTTTAAATTTCATTTTTTTATAATTCTATAGATGGATTTAAAAATATTTATTAAACATAGAACATTATACCCCAAAAAAATTTATCGGTTTTCTAGAACGACTACCAAAACATTATGGCATATTCTACAAAAATGCTATATTGACATCTAGGGATATTGGGTACAATATTTTCTACTTGTAGAGTTTTCAAAAAATAATATGTACCATTAAATCATTTCATTGAAGCAATATATTTTCTTTGTATAGAATGATATGATAGACTCTAACATGTTGGGATGAATTTAGGGAAATTAATTTATTTGATAAAAAATATATTAAATATAAAACAAAGAAGCAAATATTTATGCATGAAAACATAAATATTTCTCATTGTAAAAGAAAATGTTAGGATGAAAATTTAATAAAGGATCATTAAATTCATGTTTGAGATAATTTCTTCCTTATGATATGTTTATGGAATTTTTCAATGTATTTGGAAATATTGGGAATCTAATCCCAAGGCATATTGGGATGTTTGAAATATTAGTATGTGTTGGTTTTGTTGAATTTAATTTTCTCCTGACACCAATCCAATATCAACATCATGAAGTTTTACATATTTCAATTATAATGAAGTATTTTTTAGGCCATTCCCATGATTTAAAAGTGGGTCATTCTATTTCGGAACCTGGCCTATCATATAATGAAGATTCGATTTTGATTCCTATTATGGGAGGAAAACTATTGTGGCATTGATCCACATAGCAAGTAAAATTTATTTAGAATAATAAACATTTTAAATATGAAAAATATGATCCAACTTATTTAAAAGATACCAGAATATCAAAAAACAATTTATATTTGTTTATAATTTCTAAGATAAAAGATCAACATTTGGGAAAATTTACTACCCATTATTCATCTAATATAATGATGATGATATTTATTCATGCTCTAATTTATTATATAAACCATTATAAAAAAATTATCTACTAAATAATCCTACTAAATATTTAGAAAAAAAATAAATCTAGCCTTATAAATATGAAATATAATAAAAAAAATTGAAAAGGGAAAGATGTTTTTATCACCAAAGGAATGTTTATTAATTGATCTTGGGATTTTATTTAATAATAAAATTTCATATAGATAAATAATTACTTTAATAAAAAAGAACTAAAATATTGAAAATTCACACCAAAACTAGATGGTTGTAAATTTTTTCATTATTTTTTTAGATAGTCAATTTTTTTTAATAAATACTAAAATTGGCAAGCATATACAACAAATATATGACATAATTGTTCTGTAATATTTATACAATAATAAATGTAACTGAATACATGAGAAAATTAATTGATTTTATTAATATAATGTATTTGTAAGAATAAAAATGTGTTTCCTGACCAATAACTAACAATAAAAAATTCTAAAACCGAAATAATATTTAAAAAAATTATTTTGTGAAAAAGTTATTTCATAACTTCCATTGTAATATAAAATAATGGATTTTGGTTTTCAAAAACAAATATATAAAAAACTATACCATAAATATCAAAAAACAAAAGATCCAAAACCTTGATTGAGAAAATGGTTTTTCATTTTCCACAAACTATAATTCCAAGGCGTAGTTAATATATTAATAAAAAATCCTCCCACATTTTCTATAAACACCAGTACAATCCCTCCTTCCACTCAACTCTAGAGACATCAATCAATAATTTGAAATCATTTTTTTCTTTCAAATCTCTTCAAATTATTTATGATGTTCTTAGTTTTCTTCCCATGCTATATGAACCCACTTAGCAAGAATTTGGTCACCAATTCTCCTCATTCATATTTAATTGTGATCCTTTTGATATAATTCAATTTACATTGTTTTTAATAAAATATCATTCTTATAATTTACTGGCATTATGATATAGTTCAAATATTTTTAGTGAGGTATCTCTTATACACAACAATTATATTATTTTTTCTAAGATGTTATCATACCAAATTATGGGTTCCTAACTTCCTCTATTTCATTAATCAGGTTATTATTTCAAATTCCATTCCATGTAAACATCAAAAATATTATTATTACTAATTTATAGGAATTAATTAATATATTATAATGTATATACAATCATTTTCAATTATTGTATGATATTCATATGATGTTATAATGCTCAAAATTTCCCATAACTTTAAAACCATCCAAAATTTTGGTAACATGTCTATTGATTTCCAAAAAATGGCCTCCCTATGTGGATATAAATAAGGGGATGTATTATCAAGATTAGTCTAACCTATGGTAAAAGCATCGAAAATGTTTGGTTTGGTTTGAATCCAATGTTGACTTAGTAAACAACAAGAGAACATAACTACGCAACTTTTTTTACACTCCCAAGGGATATGTTTTGGATGTTTCAGTAGGTATTTATTATCATGAATGATCCATTTATTACATTGATCATGTTACATTAGAATAAAGTATTTTATTAGCTAATATTCATGACCTCCATATTAATTTCAACTACCTTTTAACTACTTTTTTGTGTTCTTCCCTTATTTTGGGTAATTATTTAAATAATTTACATCACATATTATGCCTTTTATGAGTCAAGTAATATTAACATTATATACTTATTAATTCATTGAATGGGAAAAAATATATCATTACTATATAATCCATTATTTTATATGATAAAATCATATAAGATTATATTCTTGGACTATTTATTCTATTTATTCTTATGTTGTTCATTCATGAAGATTATTATTTATACAATTATTATTTGATGGAATGACTTGGATATTTATCTTACCAGTGGATCTCAAAATTGTACTTCTTCTAGGTGTACAAGTTATTAACTTTATACTAATTAGACCTAAAAGGTGTATGTCCTTACCTTTTATGTATGATTCTTTAGTGAATGTTCATGACTACGTATTTATGATGTCTATTGTAAGGAATTTTTAAAATTTACATCATTATGTCTTCATTTAGTCCATTATTACCATTTCCATCAATGGATTATGTTTTATAAAATCAATTTTTTATAAATTCCCATTACATTTCAAAATCCTTATTATCTTCTGTTGTATGCAATACTTTAATGAAAATCTCATATGATCCTTTATTTTTGTTTCGCTTCTCTATAACTAATGAAGTGGAATACTCAACGTGATCATCCTTATCAATAGAATAATGGAATAATAAATTTTACACAAATATTGTAATATTTATTAATGGAATGTAATATTTATGTATCCAGTCCATTAATGACTATAGGTCTCAGATAATTGAAATTTAATCCCATGTATTCTGATTACCATATAATAAATATCCATCAACTCTATGTGAATGGTGTTGAGTGTGTTATATTTATACTCCTTTGGAATCAAATAAATGATGATGTTATAACTAATAACATTAAATAAAAATTAATTATTTGATGCATGGATATGTTCTTGAGTCCCATGAACATAGAAATTGGAACCCATCAATTAAAGAGATATCGATAGAAACTCATAATTCCAATATCAACTCATTAGAATTTCATTTAAGACTATGTCCACATAAATTAGATGTTGATGATATTTAGTCCCTTAATCAGTATTTGGGAACCACTTCGTTAACATTAGTTTATAAATGTGTCCATTGATCCTTTTAAGAGGGTATTTATTATTGGATATATATTTATTTTTGGGAAAAAATTTCTATAAAACCTTATAGTCTTTGGTACTATCATAGTGAACAAATTAGGAGATACCTAGAGGGACACACTGGGAATTATTAATCATTCCTCAAAAAGGAGTTTCAATTACACATTATTCTCCTTGAGATAATGTTAGAAAATACAATATGTTATATAAGATATCATGGGGGTCTCAAGATGTAATTAATTTAACTGTTTGATCTATTATGTAGGGGAAACAATACAACATCATTTGAGAAAATTTAAATGTATTCATCCATAACATTTTGGGGATACAATAATGAATAATATACAATGAAAAAATTAATGATATCGAATTGGTAGGGAATCAATTGTAAATTCTATGGATTGTCCCTAATCTTTTTATCAAATTATTTCACTGAACAATAAATATTAATATGTAGATATATTTTTACCAACATATCACCATTATATGATAACAATCTATACAGTAAAAGAATATTAATAACTCATATATTCGATGGATTAGGTATCTGAAACTCAAATAAATAATGATAATATCCACGTGAAACATGTATTTTCTATATTACACCTCGCACTATCAACAATTATGGGTGAGAGATTGATAACCTCAAGTAGAAGTCTCTACCCTATGAGTCCTGGCTGGGGGATCTAGTTGAAAAAATATTAATTTTAAAAAATATTGTCTTTAAATAACCAATTTTATCATTTTTATATGTATGAATTCATGTTAAGAAACTACATAGAAAATATATAATCTATGAAATTCATCAACTCCTTCCATAAAATGCATATACCTATGGAACTTGAAACCGAAACACTATTTATGTAGGGGAGAACATAGAGGTAGTGGTCATGGATGTGGAACACATCACAATCCACATATATCCCCTACAATGAAAAAATACTCCTTATCGAATCATCCTCATAGAGGCACACCTTATCCCCTATGGGGACGCTCCTGATGTTTATAAAATTTGTAATAAGGATTTGTGTCTAATGTTCCACCCCAACTATCCCAAAATTCTTTCGTGGTTTGACATACGTGAATCGGGTTTAATATCCACATAAATGCATAATATTTATATTATAATTAATGGTTTTATACTTTATGGGATACACTTTTAACATTCCAATTATATCAAGATGAAAAATATCCCTTTACTTCTTGATGGGATCCTGATGACTATCATCATCTAGATAATTTGCGTGAATCCACTCTATAAAATCTAGACCAAATCTGGTACAAGACTATTTATCATCCTTAAAACTCACTATCAACAATAAAAACTCCAAAACTCTTTCATAGGTGTAAAATCATTGATTGTAAAGGCTCGTGTATAATATATATTAATTTTAATTCCCATATGCTAATTTTCAATCATGTGATCATTTTAAATTTTTAGGATAAGGGTGGGGATATATTTATTTGTTTAATAGTGTTCAAAATTTATTTTTGATACTTAATTGGTTATTGAGAATGTTTATTATAGGACTATTATAGGTTAGAGGAAGAAAATAGTTTTAAGACACACACACACACACACACACACATATATGTACCATTGGAACTCTTCTTGGACTCCATAAATGGTCTATTAGTGTGAATGTTATTTTATCGCTATTGGAAGGCCTTGAGAATTATCTTGGAGGACCACCTTATATCTCATGGCCTGTTAGGTCGTTTTATCTAAAATTATAAATATTGGGATGTTTATAATTTATCATTATAACCATTTAATCCCTTGAAAAATCCCCAATTCCCATAATTTTGAATGACAATGTTTTCTTTATATGTGATTAAATTTTTTAATGAATTTGAATTTGGAGATTAGTTAGTGGTTCATTTTGAGAACTATGATTTGGATTTGATTTTTTAGAATTGTAAAATATTAGGTTGATTTTATGGATGTGTTTTGAGTCATAGTTGGTGTTTCCGGTGCTTGGGAAAATTAGTAGTTGGACTGAGGTGTCCCTAGGCCTTTGCATTTATTGGAATGGAGGTCATGGTAGTTATATGAAACTATGGTCTCAATGAGAAAGGTTTTTGTAAAGGTCATTCACTCAAAGATATAATAGGTTATATCATTAATGTGAGATCATTTTATTGGTGGGTTTTTATGATTTATATCACACCATAAACTAGAAGAGTCAATCATTAATGATGTTGGATTGAGGTTATAAACCAATTATATGAATGAGATCATGTTTTGACCATTATAGTATTACCATGACCATAAAGGTGTATTATATTTCTAGTGGAGGGGTGGTTATTATCATTGGAGGGAGCTCATTTCATGGATTCTAGGTAGGATCTCTCCCTTCATCCACCTCATATTCTTCTATTTTCTTATATTTAAATTTAGTTCGATTGGTTATAGTTCAAAGAGAATATTCCACCTGGTCATGGGGAGTTTATCCAACATTATGGGTCTTTTATGTGTGTCTTAAAGAAGGAATATTTTCAAGGATGTAAAAAATAAATCATTCATCATTTTCCTTAAGGAATTTTTCCCCATGGTATTTTTAATTTTTTAAAATATTCATGGAATTGGTAAGTGAATTCAAAAATTAAAATTAATGTTTTTTTTGAAAAGGTATAGGTGTTCTTAATAAGCCTAAACAACAAATATTGTTTTGGTTTCGATTCGTGATATTTCTTAGAGAATTTTCAATTGGTAATACTGATTTTTGATTTAGGTTTCTAGTGTTATTTTTAATATTATATTTGTTCTTTTTTAATGATATCTATGATCATCTACCCAAATGGGGTCGATATAATCCTGGGATGTATTTAAGGATTTTATTTATCAAAACATAGAAATTTTATTCATGGATATTACATATTATTATTTTAATATTCATTACATATAATAATTTCCAATGACATAGTCATAATGGTCTTGTATTTTTGGAAACATTGACACATAAAAAACTAGTACTTAAAGGATCAACATCATCAATCATTATGTTATTTTTAACTGTCCCCCTTCTTATAAATTTTATAAGTTATAGAATTATTCATAACATGTGGAAAAGAAAAACAAGTAATGGTGAGCTTTGATGCTTAGTATGGGTAAACAAGCGAGATATCAAGGACCACATAGTTAAAACATGAGAAAAGGGTATAAGAACATGAGCTTAAAATTTAAAAACCATTCATGTCAGATAAAAGATTATTGTCTAGAGTCATGTAAGAATTGTTGATAGGTAAAAAGAAATAAATCCATAAAAAAATAAATGAAAATGATCCCTAAGATTATATAATTTAAAAATGACATGGAAGAGTGGAATACAAATAAGCATAGAAATTAATTTCCATAGTTTACGTGGATCAATTCCATGACTATCATAGTGGATTATTTTTACTCAAGAAACCTTCATAGTAATCCTGGTGTACTCCCAATACTAACATAGTGGATTCAGATAACTCCACTAACCATCATATTATTAATGCTTCAATCCCAATACAATTATAGTAGGTTGATTAACTTACAGAATTGGGTTCAATTCAAATTTCATTCATACATAACCCATGTGATGTCTTTGATTACCTAATTAATTTGGGAGATATATTATTCTAGTCACACCCATAAAATATTCAAAATATTATATTTTTGTTCTATAATATCAAAAATATTCATAAAATTTAAACTAATGAAAATAAATGGGTTTAAAAAATATCATGATAGAATAACTATTGGGAAAGAAATGGGGTTCATGAAAATTTCACCATGTAAACATTAAATAACATGTGGAAAAGAAATGGGTTTCAAAAAAATCAATTTAGAATAAAATAAAACATCTGGATAATAAGTAATATTGATATACTTGGATCATTTCCCCAAAAAAGAATAATTATCATCAAATGATGTTATCAAAAAAGAAAAATACATTTAACAGGTCACTATAAATTTTAATGTAGAAAATATCACTTTCACTATTAAATAAAAAATTTAAAAAATAAAAATTACACATATATTAAGGAAAAATACAACTTCGAAAAATAAATTAAAATATTTTATTTGAAGCACCAAATAATTTATTGGTCATAACAGAGGTAAAATCTATTCATTCTATAAAAATTAAAATAAAACATTGCTTTTTATTTTTTCTAATAATTAAAAATGTATCGTTTTAATAATAAAATATATAATTAAAATACATTTGGAGAAAATTTAATCATGTGTAAAATGAATTTAAATAATCAAAAGAAAATATTAAAAACCTTCTTAAAAACATTTTTATAAAAATGATATGGATGAAAAATTCATTTTGACTAAAGAGAGAAAAAAAAGTCGATTTTAATTAAATATCTCTTTTGGAAACATGAGAAATTAAGATGATTAAAATTATATGAAGACATGTATTCTTATGTTATGAATGGTGATTCAGAAAATTCACGAGTTTAGTGAGATTTATAACATTTAATTTCATCAACAAAAACATAATCTTAAACAATATTGATAAATAAATAGATTGATATATAACCCCTTACTACTTTGTTAACATTTGAATTTTAATATCGATGAAATAAAAAAACATATATTTATTTTTAAATCAAAAAAAAAACTAATAATAATTTTTATATAATAAATTCAAGAGATTTTTATACACCACATGAAAGAAAAGAGTAGTGAATATGGAATTTCGCTCAGAGAAATTAAAGTGAGATGAAAATCACTTACCATAGGTTTGACTTCCTTAATACAAATTAGAACATACAATATAATAAATATATATTAATTATAGACATATATTAGAAACATGATCATATATATTGAAACAAGTATGATTTATTATATTTTTTTATCACCATTCTGTAAACAATTCATTATTAAAATCACTATTTTGGGTTATATCTGATTCATTTTCCATGTTCTTTATGGTCTGGTTTTTTTTGGTTAATTGACATTGATACTAGTTATATAACCTCCAGAATATTTTTCATAATATAAATATGATATATATTCAATTAATAAATTTATATAGACATCTATAAATTTATATGTGGAAAAATAAATTATACCTTTTAGGGAGTTGCTTTGTAATATGTACACATAAACATTGTTTCCATTTTTAAATGGATGGAATAAAAGAAAGGTATATAATAAATAAAAATTACATATTCATTAATATATAATATAATATAATATATATATATATTTATTCATTAAATAAATATATATTACCATACATGTAAAATAGGAACTAAAAAACAATCACATCATTTAAAGAAGGTGGTAGTCCACACGTACGCATGAACAATGTTACCGTTTTCCAAGTGTTTGGAAGGTAATAACATAGATATGATATTATCATAATAGAAGTATAATTATTACATAATTATAATAGATAAAAATTAAATCCATACTATTAACCATCCATGAGTAATGGTGATGGAAAATGATTTGGGTCTCTATGTGGATATGGTAAGTCAAACGTACAAAAGAGTGATAATTACACATCCCCATTGATGGAAATATGGTGAATAAAAGTGGTTTAAAAATATTATTAAAATTTAAATATATTTATGATACATAAAATATTATTTTATTAATAATATAAAATAATTTATAGTTTGTAAAAGAATAATTGAAAAGAATGCGATCTGTTAAGGGGGTTGTCTATTCATTGAATGAACACCTTTATATCTCATCGTAAGGATCACGAAGTTCATATTTAGGGAGAAAAAAACCAATATAATGTGGACTTGGAAGTTTAAAAGGTTTCTTGGTATGGTATTATTGAGATATAAGGCTAAAAAGGTGTTTATAAATGGGGATAGGAGGTTCCATTTTATAATTCTGGTGAGGGGAACACTGGAGTTTCATAAAATATTAGAATTCAAGAAAGTAATTATAAAGAAAAATAATTCAAAAATTACATGTATTAGAAGATAAGATACTATGGGGTTGAAATACCAAAGAAAAAAATATAATTTGGAAAGGTTAATTTTGTTTTTCAACTATATCTTTTTTATTAACAACTTAGTTAACTTATTTAAACATTAAATATATTAACCTATTTTTCACACATAAAGGGTAATTGTTTTCCAAATAAGGTGGAAATTGTTTCATAAATGGTCCAGGGAGAGTATTTAGATCTTATATTATCATCATTTTCATCTTAATGAATTTTATTTTTTATAAATAATTTAACATAATATTATTTTGACAAAATATCATTAATGTCAATTTTGAAACTATTAGCATTATTTGACTTGAAATGGAAAAACTAAAAACATGAAATATTATAAAATATTTTAATTCTAAAAAATAATTTTTCATATTCATATATTAAATTTATGGATCTCTATAACAAACCTATATTATATTAAATTAGTGTTTTTATATTTATTTATTATATTAATTTATTAATTTAAAATAATTTTTTCCAATGTTTCGTAAGAATTTAAGTTAGTTATTAAAATTTAGAAATTAGAAATAAATTTCCAAAATTAATATAATTTCATTATTATTTTAATTTATGTTTATTTTCTTTAATAACATGTTGTTATCTCTATTTTGACATATAATAAATATTTTAAACAAATAGAGTGAAACTTTGTATATTTCATTGAATTAAATATGTTATATGCCATTTTCATTTTAAAGAGTCCACTAAACCCAGTTATTATAAGTATAAAGTCATAATGGTAGAATTTATTTTATCCAAAAATAATTAGGATAAAAACATATAGAATTATTACATATTTTGACCTTGATTAACACGAGTTACCCTTTACTAAGGTCATAAATTTTCCCATGATTACTATTAATATAGAAAACAAATAAAAGAGAACTGTTTAGCAAATTTGAAAATCCCAATTCTTAATATTGAATCTGTTTTCAAAAATTAAATTTTAAAAATTTTAATAAATTTATTTTAAAATAATCCCACAACAAAATTTATAAATTTCTTTTTATAAAAATACTTTTTTGAACATAAAACATGGTTTATTCATATCTTATTAAATAATAATATTAAATTAATAGTAAATTTTTTTATCTCTACTTAATATATAAATTTAACAAAAAAAATCACTAAAAGTGAATAAAATAAATTATTAAGATAACATTACATTGTGCACATTAAAATAATTTTCAATAAAAATGTCCATTTTAAATTAAATGTTATTTATTTTTCGTTGGAATTAATTGATAAATAAATTATTAATTTCTTCATGTGTAACCTTACATATTCAAAAATTAATATATCTTATTTGTACCTTCCAATCCATGAACTATGAAATAATTGTCACATAATAATATAATAATAGTGTCAAGTTGTTTGTTTAAACATGATGTTTCATCTAACATTAGCTATCAATGTAATGAAATCATTTATAGATAAAAATATTCTAAAATATATGTTTGTTACATTATATTATCATTAGAGTCAATTTGGAACTTTAAATTTTTTAATATAATAAAAAATATATTATATCTCTCTTTCATTACATCCTTCGGTTTCCAGGTAATTTGTTTTTGAAATTTTCGATTCCCAAAGAAAAATTTCACCAGTTGTGTTGTATTATTCCATATCAAATTATCTATATGATAAAATAATTTTGTTAGTTTTTTTATAAAAAATATCATTATCTAATGAAATTACCATGTATTTAAATACATGTGATGGATTAGTTTTTTACTTCCATAAGAGTGATACACAAAACACATCATGAAAATGTAAGAGGGATAGTTGAAGAGGTATGTGATAAGATAACATATTTTCTTAGATCGGGAATATAAATGTTTCTTATTTAACTAGGGATAATTTTCCCTTTATTATTGAAAATCATTTCCTTTTCCTATAGTTAAATTAACAGAAATACATTCTCATCAACTTTAAATTATAGATCAAATAATGGATTTTCAGCATTACTATTGTAACATCCCAGGTAAATAAAGAGTAAAACTTTTTTATATTTATTAAATTTTAAGAATTAAATATTAATTTTACTTTACAGGGGATTTTATGTTCTATGGGATACCTGATACGCAACAAAAAGATTCATAAAAAACTTACGTTGCAAACAACGTTGAGTTATACTGAAAAATATTAATATAATATTATTATTTTAAATGGTAGTTAATGCATAACCGTTGTATAGATAAGAATGAAAACAAAAGCCATATTATGATTGTATAAGTTTATTAAATGTTTTTACATTTATCCAATAAATTTTAGAGACTTAAAATGAGAATGAATCCTATATTAAACATTAAACACTCTAATATTGTTTATATGGTCGTTTTACAGCCTTTTAATGGATAGCCCTTTTTAAATATAGTTTTTTGTCACATTTATATGTTATATTTGAAAAAAATTAAATCATTCTCTATAATAGGGACATCAAAATTTAACTTGCGTAAATTTTTGGTATTTTTATGATAAAGTTAATTTTTTAATGAATTGTGAAAAATACCTGTTTTGAATTCCAAAATGCCTTTTAATCTAATTTATTTAATTGGTTAGATTATATTTTTAATTTTTTTAATGTTTAATTAGAATATATTTTTACCATTTAATCAAATCTTAGTCATTTTATGTAATTTCAATTTTAAATTTAATGTAAACAAGTTCCAATATTTGGATAGTTAATATTTTTTAAAAACACGCATTCTTTTTGACAACATGAATTAATTTTAAATTAATTTCATCCACTTCTATGATTTGAATTTGAAAAAATGCATTATATATTTAGAATCAATAGGTAAAAATTGTATTAAATAGTTACCTTTTATTTTTATACATTTAAAATATTTACTTCAGTAAATATTTTATTTACCATGGTCAAATGGTAAATCTAGTAAATAATGGTAAAAAATAATATTATAATAATATTAAATTACTCGAAAAAGTGTTCTAATCATATTTTTTGATACATTTCCGACCAAGGAAATACTTGGGTCAATTTTGGGATCCCATGGATCCACATGGGAGTGATAATGACACTTTATTTTAATTAACATAATGTGAATGAAAACATGATATAAAAAATATCTCTTAGTAAATAAATTTTTAAATATGATTATATACGATATCTCTTTGACTATAAATATTAATTAGAAATATAAATATTTTTCCTACATCATGGTATTTATTTATAATTTTTATACATCACGTAAATATAATTATTTATGACACAATAATGATGCAGTGTTTACCTCATTAATTAATTATTTTAATATATAAGATTAAAAACATTAAAAAATATAAAAAACCTGTCCAATTCATATAGTATGATTTTATTTCTAATAAGAGTCATCTTATATTCCAATTTAATGAGTTTTAGACCTTTAGAAAACGAAAATAATTATATAATAAATTAATATTTTCAATCCTTTTTAAAGAGCCCCTCCTCCCCTTATAAAAAGACCATACTTATAACCCCTTACTCACACCTCTCAAGCCCATTGTCTCATCCAACCTCTACCCAAATAATATATAAATATCCCTATCTTCTACCAAGATGCCTTACCTTAGGAATAAGTCACTTCAAGAAATCCTTTTGGTTCAAATCAAAGAGTGTTACCCGATTTAATGGTAACAGATTCTCTAAAGTTCTTTTGTTTTATTTTACTTCTCCATCCCCCTAAACTCTTTTTATTACGTTATATTATAACCACAACAGAATCAAAAATCGACTAGGTTGTTTTTATGAGATTTATTTGAACTAAACATACACACACTTCCACTTAATTGGTAAAAAACATATTGTTTCTGTGGACGACGAAATACTAGCTCAGGAAACGATGATTGTTCAATATTCTACTACCAACTCTTATGGTGGAAAATATGATGGAACTATATTTATATATGATATATATTATTTTTATTTTTTCTATATGGTTCTGTATTTTCCATTTATATCATACCCTTATGGTTTCAATAATAAGTAAACGTGATAATTTCATTTGTGGAAGTGCGGACTACCGACCCTCAAAGTGATAAGACTCTTTCATTCCATAAATGGAATGTAGAAAAGATGGATTTAATGAAATTATATATGATATTATACTGTAAAAATATTATGCATATGTATCAATAAGTTATCATTCCATTAAAACATGAAATAGAAATGAAAGTAGCGTTCATGTGTACGTACAACTTACCGTCTCCATGAATGGTGCATTTCATTTCTTATCTCCAAATGTTATGTACTATTATAAATACATACATACAATATATATATATATATATATGATATATATGATATCTTAATCATTAATATCCTTCTGTAGATAATTTAATTTATACCACATGAACAACTAGTAATTATATGAAATTCATTTTTTGACTCAAGTACCAAATATCGACCAAATGACCATTATTAACATAAATGATTGCATAATGTTTATAAAATGTTAATAAGTAATATTATAGGAATAATAAAATTCAAAAAGGTTTATAAGTAATTAGACATTAATTTTAGTTTATTATTTAGGATATTAAAGAATGAACAGGTCAAGTCAGACCCAAGGTAAGGGGTTTCTTATCTCGCTTTTAGTTATGTGAGATTTCCATTGTTCGCCACCTATTTATTTCATGTAGTGTATTGTGTAAATACATTTGATATAAATTATCATGATTATATTTATATTAATATTAATATGTGATTAATTTGGTGGTTATTAACTTTTGGTCATATGAATCGATTGATTACAACGTGGTAATGGGTTTTTATCTCACTTTTTATTCCCGTGAGATTCATCCTATATTTGTCACTCTTTACTTTTTGTGGTTTATTCACTACCAATTATTGTACTCTTTTTGCAATATATATTCATTTATTATTATTTAGATATTCATTTCATGATCTTTCTTTCATGTGGTGTATGTTTTGTAAGTTACCAAATTGGTAAGGGAACCATTCACCCCCCACTTTTTAAAAGACTTCCTTTTGTTATGTCTTTTAATTTACATCTTCTTATATTGGGATATGTAATTATATAGCCTTATTGAAGAAATTTTTATGTCCATTTGATGAGATACCATTCTCTATATCATAAAATCATTTTCTAAAAATTTATGTGACGTGGTTAAGCTGTCAAATTTCTGTAAGAGAACTTCTTAACCCAAATTCAATTCTTTTGGTTAAACTTCTACATTTTGATTATGTCGTGATATGAATATGTGAGAATGACCACTGATTATTTTACACTGAATATCAAATCATATTTAGTGTATTTATATTTTTTTAAAAATAATTAGGTAATTAATTTATCCTTAATATAATGATACCATCTTTATAAGGGATTTCATCCCAATTTACAACCCATTGAGACATCATTGTTGTTATGCACCAATTAACTTTTATATGGTGTATATACTATCCATTTAACAATTATATCATGAATATACTTATTCTTATGATATAATAAGCTGTTTTTGAATATTTTTCTTTAATTTTTTTTAGTGAAGTGGTTCTCAATGTGTTAAAAGGCTCCTTAGCTAAAACATCATTTTAAATGCTTTAAAAATTTATTCTTATAAATATTTCCCATTAATGTATGTGTTTTAAAAATAGTTTTAAAGATTTATTTATAGGGACATCAAAATTTTAAATTATAATTTTCTTAAAAGCTTCAAATTGGTATGAGACACTTTGATTCAAAAATATATTTATTAAATATTTTAAATGGTTTTGAAAATGGATTGATAAAGAATTGATTATGTCAATATATTGAAATGATATATTTTGAATGCAATGAGGAAATAAATTTTTTTCTTTATTATAGTTTTATGTGTTATGAATATGTTAATGTTATTGGGAATTGTTTACAAATATTGGTGGTTCTGTGATAACCCTAGGGTGGGTTAGCCCGAGATATCTCTCCAATGCATTGGGTAACATGATGGAGGTAACCGATAATGTTTCTCCTAAGGGATTTTGGGGATATACTGTGATGTGTATTACAACATATCTCCCTATGTATTTGTGATAAATACAATGTATTTATGTAATTTAAGCCACAAGTTATCTTTATGATATATGATTTTTATCTATTATTCATAAATCATACGATTTCATAAGGTATGTTATGATTGAAAAGTATGGTATCATTGATTTGTATTTATTGATGGGTTAATGTTTCCTTTCATTATTTTATAACACTTAATAAGATTTTTATGCTCATCCCAGGTCTTAAAATGTTTTTTACAGGACTAAAAGATGAATAGGGTCAAGGATGGAATCATGGAAAAGTCATGCTTTCTAAAACATAGAACTATACATGATTCTTTTTTTCAAGTGTTTTTATTTTATGAAAAAATTGAAACTGTGTAGAAGTGTCTACTTTGTAATTTTCTTTGAGATTTAATGTAATAGTTATGTCCTAATTATCTAAATCTATAAACCTGAAAAGATCCTCAATTTGAATTATTAATTTAATTCATGATTATGTAATGTTTTATGGATGGGTCCTTATAGTTGGTAGCAAAGATCAGTTTAGATAACTTTAATGATTAAAGTGTTATTTAATCATAAGTGACATAACCATAATTGTTAGCGTATTATAAAGATTCATAGTTATTGAATGAAATTAAGATAACATGAATAAGTATATCATAGTATTTACCCTCCTAATATGATATTATATGATGATTTTACTGATATAATCACACTGAATTTTTTGGTTTTAATAAATGGCAAGATATAGCATACACCAAAGTAACAGTGGATGTGAATAAAATTATGATGGTTTTCTGAATGAGAAATTGATTAAAATGGGAGCTGCAATGATAACTCTTGTGGTTATTCTCAATAAACTACATGGAGTCATGATTGACCATCTGAATCTTACTAATTTTTAAATGGAATATTATATGCGAGAAACAAATTCCTTTGGAAGTTTAGGAAATAATCACAAAGGTATGTTTTTTAAAAAACCAATGTGTCAAGGATGTGGAAAGAAACACCTAGGAAAATGCTTCATAGGGACAAGAAGATGATGTAGATGTGGGAATCATGGTCATAAAGCAAGAACCTGCCATTGAAAAATGAAGAATTTATTTGACTCTAGGAAAGGGAAAGTGTTTTTTCTGAGGGATCAATTAAATGTTTTAAATGTTGTGTGCATGGTCATTATACAAACAGATGCCCTGCGAAAATGTTTTGGAAACAACATCACCAGGATCATATAAATATATTTTTACCAATACCTATGGAAATTCTAGTTGAGGATGAAGAAACTGACAATGACCAATGGAAGGTATGGATTATTTCATAACAAATGTTTTAACAGTATTGAATCTCAGGATATGATTCATGATTTCTTTTTAGGAAAGAATTATTTCTGAATAAGTTGGTAAAAAATAGTTAATGGATCATGAAGAACGTTTAATGAGTTAGAAGTAAACTTATAAGGGATTAAAAAGTTATGGAAGAATTTAATATGATGAAATTATAAAATGTATTAAGGATCTTTTGATGAGGGGAATACATTGGAAGACTTTTTATAGTATGTGTAACCCTGAATGTTTGATATATGAAAATGTCATTCAAGGAATAATTATCTTTTCATTTGATGAGTAATGGTAGAATTTATTTTGGAAGAATCTATTTTTCTATAGTGGACATATGGTGATTTGGGTTATTTACAGAATTGATTAACCTATCATAGAGATGTGTTATTTGGTTAATTACACTTCAATATGAGTCTTTAATAGTAGTCAATGTTATTTGGAGATAAATGTTATTATTTTTCATGAAAGACTATGTGATCGAATCCTTCTAAATTTTATGTTTCGAACCTATTTTTAATTTTTTTGAACAATGTTATGAAAAATTTTGTATTGAAAGGTATTGTTTGAACTTTGGATATTTTTTGTTGAATTTTGGAGATTAAGAGATGTTTTTGTTTTAATAAAAGAATATCCATTTTGGGGACTATGTGATCTCGTATGAACCATTTTGGTTTTGGATGATGTTTAAAGATAGTGTAAATATATAGTTCATATTTTGTGGATTATGTGATAATCTAGAAGTTGATTCTAGTGCTTTTAATGTGAAAAAGTCACCTTGAATACTCATTGTTTGGAGAAATGATGAGTTTTTGGTAGAAATATAATAAAGGATGAAAGTCTCCATGACATGTAAGTATGTTTCCTTATGTTTTTAGTTAAGATAATAAATAAATTACTCAACTTTATGAAAAGTAACATAAAACAAAAAAATTTCCGTTATCTTCTCCTACTGGAGAATCAAATGACCATTTAACCTATCGCAAGTTTGTGATTTTCTGGTGGCTAACTTTCTCCTAATCATGTTTTCTACCACTCTCCATCAAACTGTGGTGGTTTTTTTTCTCTTCCATAGCCATGATTTCCTACATAGAATCCGACTATGGGTTATCTTGGGTGACCTTTGTATTTTTCTTTCTTTATTTTAATGTGATATTTTTATTGACTCCTTTTGAGACGTGGGACTTTCAATGATGTTTTAAAGCCCAATTTTAAAATTGTGAGGACGCAATTCCCAAAAGTGAGGAAGGCTGTAACATACCAAGTAAATAATGAATATAAAATTTTCTTATTTATTAAAATTTGTTAATTATATATCAATTTTACTTTAAAGGGGATTCTATGTTCGATAGAATACCCAATACAAAATAAAAGGTATCATTGAAAACTTATGTGGCACACAACGTTGAGTTATATTAAGAAATATAAATATAATATTATTATTTTAAATGGGAGTTAACACATAGTCATCGTATTGGCGGGAATGAATAAAACTAACCATATTATGATCAAATATGTTTCTTAAATTTTTTTTATATTTATCTAAAAAATTTCAGAGGATTCAAATGAGAATGAATCCAATATTAAGCATGAACCACTCTAATATTCTTTAAAAGGTCATTTTACTGCCTTTTGATTGATAACAATTTTTAAATATACTTTTTTCACATTTATATGTTATATTTCAAAAAATAAAATCCTTTTTTATAATCAGGACATCAATATTTACCTTCGGTAAATTTTTTGTATTTTTCTGATCACGTTCATTTTTAATGAATAGTGAAAAATACTGTATTTTAATTAAATTTTTTTATTTAACCTAATTTATTTTTATTATTATATTATCTTTTTAATTGGGTTTAATGTGTAATTAGAATATATTTTTAACATTTAATCGATTTTTGGTCATTGTAAGTAATCTCAATTTGAAATTGTACATAAACAAGTGTCAATCTTTTGATAGTTATTATTTTTTTAAAACACTCTTTTTGTTTTGACAATAGTAATTAATTTAAAATTAATTTCTGCCACGTTTCTGTTTGGAATTTTGAAATATTGATTCCACATTTTGAATTATGAGGTCCAAATTGTGTAAATAAAGAACATTTATTTTTATTCATTTTAAATATTTACTTCAGTAAATATTTTATTTACCATAGTTAAAGGGTAAATCATGTAAATAATGGTAAAAAATAATATCATAACAATAATAAATTACCCTAAAATGTGTCATAGTCGTATTGGTTGATAAATTTACGACCAAGGGAAAACATGGGTTGATTTTGGGACCCCATGGAGCGACATGATATTGATAATGACACTTTATTTTAATAAACTTAAATTAAAGGCAACAATGACATAAAAAAATCTCTTTTAGTAAATCAATTTTTACATGGGGTTATGTAAGTTATATCTTTGACTATAAATATTCATTATAAATATAAAAATATTTTCTACATCATGGTATTATTTATAATATTTAGACATCAAGTAAATAAAATTATTTATGACACAATAATGATGTAGTGTTTACTTCATTAATGAATGATTTAAACAAATAAGATTATAAAGATTAAAACAATATCCAAAACCAGTCCAAATCATATTGGATGATTTCATTTCTAATAATAGTCATCATATATTTTAATTTAATGGGTTTTTGAACTTTGTAAAATGAAAATAATTGTATAATAAATTAATATATTCTATCTTTCCAAAAGTACCCCTCCTCCTCCTTATAAAAAGACCTCACCTATAACCCTTTACTCACACATATAAAGCCCCTTGGATCATCCAGAAACTTTCCAAAATAATCTCTCAAGATCCATATCTTAAATCAATAATCATTACCTTTTGCATAAGGTACTTCATGAAATCCTTTTGGGTCAAACCAAAGAGAGTTACCCGATTTAAAAGTAACATCTTTTCTAAAGTTCTTTTGTTTTATTTTCCATCTCCAACCACCTAAACTATTTTTATTACATTATTTCATAAAAAACAAATATAATAAATATAATAGGTTTTTGTTATGATAATTAATCAAACTACACTTACACACACCATCATCTAATGGGTAATGAACATTATGTTTCTTCAGACGATGAACTACTGCCTCACGAAACGATGATTGTTCAATATTATCCTAAAATCTCTTATGGTGTCCATTATTATTAAACTATACTTATATATGATATATATTATGTTTATGTTTTCTCTATGCTTCTGTATTTTAAATTTATATCATACCTTTATGGTTTTCATAATGGGTAAACGCGATACTTTCATTTGAGGAAGTGTGGACTACCACCCCTTAAAGTGATATGACTCGTTCATTCCATACATGGAATGTATAAAGGATGGATTAACTGAAAATATATATATTATTATACTGGAATTATAATATACCTATGTATAATTATGTTTTAATTCCATTAAAATATGAAATATAAATTAAAGTATTGTTCATGTGTACCTACGACTTACCGTCTCTATAAACGATGAATTACATTTCTTATCTCCAAATGTTATGTACTTCTATAAATACACACACACATATACATATACTAGATATATATTTGATATATATGATATCTAAATCAAGAATATAATTTTGGAGATAATTGAATTTTCACCACATGATCAACTTGTAATTATAAGAAGTTCATTTTTTGACTCAAGTACCAAATATTGACCAAACATCCCTTATTAACATAAATGATTTCATAATGTTTATAACAGGGTAATAAGTGATTTAAAAAGAGTAATACAATTGAAAAATTTTCATAATAAATAAAAAATTAACTTTATTTTATTATTTAGAAGATTAAATAATAAACGGGTCATGTTAGACACGAGGTAAGGGGTTTTTTATCCCACTTTAGTTCCATGAGATTTTTGTTGTTCACCACTTATTGATTGCATGTGGTGTATTTTGTAAAAACATTTGATGTATATTATCATGATAATATTTATATTCATGGTAATATATGATTCATTTGGTGGTTTTTAACTTTTGGTCATATGCCTCGATTGATTATGATGTGGTAAAGGGTTTTTATCTCACTTTTTATTCCACTAAGATTCATGCTATATTTGTCACTATTTCCATTGTGTGGAATAAGTACTACCCATGATTTTACTCTTTGGGTAATATAATTTCATTTATTAGTATTTACACCTTTATTGTATGATCCTTATTTCATGTGGTGTATGCTTCGTATGTTACCAAATCGGTAAGGGAACCTTTCACCCCCTCTTTTTAAAAGACTTCTTTTTGTTATGTCTTTTAATTTACATATTCTTCTATTGTGATATGTTATTATATATCTTTATTGCAGTAAATTTTATTACCAAGTGATGAGATATCCTTCTCTATCTCATCAACTCATTTTTTAAATTTTAAAGAGATGATGGTGGTCTGTCGAATTTCTGAAAGGGAACTTCTTAACCCAATTTCAATTCATTGTGTTAAACATATAATTGTTGATTATGTCATGCTATGAATATATTTGAATGATCTTTGATTATTTCAAAATGAATATCAAATCATATTTATTATATTTAAATTTTTCACAGATAATTATTTAATTGATTTATCCTTAATCAAATGAGACCATCTTTATAAGGGATTTCATCCCAATTTACATTCCATTGATAATTCATTGTTGTTTTGCACAAATTCACTTTTATATGGTGTATATACTATCTTTTTAAATATTGTATCATGAATATCCTTATTATCATGATATTATAATCTTTTTTTAATGATAATAATTTTTTATGTTTAGTCACATTTTTCTCAAAGTGTTATGAGACTTTTTATCTAAAACATCATTTTAAAAGCTGTAATGATTTATTTTTCTAAGTATTTCTCATTAATGTATATGTTTTAAAAATGGGTTTAAGGATTTATTTATATATACATTAATATTTTGATATTTTAATTCATTTTAAAGATTCAAAGTGGAATGGTACACTTTGATTCAAAAATCTCTTTAATAAATGTTTTAAATGGATTTGAAAATGGTATGATAAAGCCTTGATTATGTCAATATATAAAAATGATATATTGTGATTGCAATGTGGAAATGTTATCTTTCATTTATTCTTGTTTTATGTGTTATGAATATGTTATGGTAATTGGGAATTTTTTACGTATGCGGGTTAATCCGTGATAACCCTAGGGAGGGTGAGCCTAAGATAGCTCTTCAATGAATTGAGTAACATGTTGGAGGTAAAAAATAATAGTTTTTATAATAGATTTAGGGAATATACTGTGATAGGTATTCCAATATAACTCCATATGTAGTTGTGATAGCTATAATGTAAGTATGTTATCTATACCACAAGATACATTTATTATTTATGATTTATGATTTATGTATGTTATTCATAAATCTAATAATTTCATGATGTATGTTATGATTTAAAATCATGGTTTCATTGATTAGTATTTATTGATGGTTTAATGTTTTCTTTCCTTATTTTATAACCCTTACAGAGATTTTTATGCTCATCCCATGTTTTGAAATTCTTTTCACATGACATAAAGATGAATAGGGTCAAGGATGAAATTAAGGAAAAGTTATGTTCTAAAAAATGTGGAACTAGACATGACTCTTTTTTTCAAGAGTTTTTATTTTATGAAAAAATGGGAACTATATATAAGTGTCTACTTTGTAATTTTTTTGAGATTTAATGTAATAGATATGGACTAATTCTCTAAAACACTAATCCTGAAAATATCATCCATGTGAAATTTTAATTTAATTCAAAATTATGTAATTTTTTAGGGTTGTGTCCTTATAATTATTATTTAAACTATATGAATCCTTTATGTGAAATTTTATGGATATAAATTTTTAGGTAATTTACGCATCTATATTATGTTCCAAAAGAATTAATTATCTAAATTAATTCAATTGGTTAGTATTTATATATATCATTCTATTATGGTATTCACATGGAGCAAAATAAATGCTCGAGTGAAATCTATTATTGGAAAAACAACCAGTGGATGGTGTTGATATATAAAAAAATTGAAATACATAGAATAAGATATCAATATAAAATCTATGGATATAATATTTATCACAGAATAAACATCTACATAAAGGTGATGCACACCTCTGAAACTCAACTCTGTATCTATAACATGTTGAAATAATAACCATAAAATCAATGTAAAACAATAATACCAATGAAATGAAATATAATATGGTACTACATGAAACATTAGAATGTAAATGATGTATATTTGAGAAATATGATCAATAAAGAAGTCATATATGATGTCATTTTCTTGTGATGACTATGTAATTTTATTGACTATGAAAAATATAAAATTATTCCCTGTGGATGTTTTGGGTTGTTAAATGAAAAACTCAAGGGTGATTTTTTCCATTTTTATTCTGTTACGGGTAATAGTTATAACATACCATTAAAATTATGTCACAATACATAATATGATAACATATAAACAACCATGTTACATAATAAACATTATATATCATCATGTATTATCATTCAAAATAGTAATTTAGATCTCCATACATGTTTTTACTTTTAGTATGAATAGATAATGATGAACTGAAAGCCTCCTCCAAAAGATCCTTATTTAAGTCTAGTATTTATGGAACACAGATAAATTTTTTCAACCATATCATACATTTTAAATCAAGTTTAAATTCAGGATCCTTTCTCACATTCTTTTATATATCTATATCTTCCTTCTATTCCTCTTTAATTGTCATGTGGATAGATGGTTGAACCCTTATTTGATAAATATCTGATTTCCCCCCATGCTTCATGATTTCTAGATCCATGATTTGAAAATATTGAAATATTGGTTCTTTTGTGATCCTTAAAATAGATTAGAAACCCCAACCTATTGGACTCAATTCATCTGCTACCTTTTTTAGTTTCCAAGGATAGTAATTTCTTAAGAATTCATAATAATTAATCAGCTACAACCATATTCTCTCAAAAATATTTACCTATTTCTATATGAAAATATACATTAAACCTCTATTATGAGTACATATATCATGTAGATATCTATAATTATAATGACTCTATATATTTAATGAAATCATACCATATCAACCTCCATATCATGAGTTAGGTAAATGTAACACCCTATAATTTTGAAATATGAATATCATGTTATATAGAATTTATGAAATGTAACACCATGCATATGAATGAATTTAATATAATGCTAAATTATAGTATATGTAATATTTTAAATAAATTTAATATAATCTTGATGTGAAAATTCATGAAATAATGGGTTATCTTGTCTTACACACAACATTTAGTTTTTTCGATAGCTTGTGTTATACGCAAGACTGAGTTTTATCGAATACTATGAATATTATTATTTAAAATGAAAATTTACTCCTAACCATTAAATTGTACTTTTTTAAATAGGATTAACTAAAATATGAAAATATATGATTGAATTTATTGGTTATCAATTGATTAGAAATGAATATAAAACACAATTGAATATAAAGGAAATTTTTTTACAGAAATTATATTTTAGGAGCTAAAGGCATTTTACCCTAATAAAATAATTAAATTTAAAAAATCGAATTACATTAACTAAATATATAGATCATATATTAAATAAATTTATTAACATTCATCAAATATATTTTATAATAATAACATATGAACTAATCCAATTTGAAAAATAAAATGTTGTGTTTCTATAAAGGGGGATTTTCACTTATTAATGGAATAATTATTTTAAAACAAAAATTTTGGAACTTTTGTAAAATAAATTTTGAAATATTAAATTCATTTCTAAAATCATAATATTTATATTATCATAGGGGAATTTTTTTTCACCTTTTTGAGAGTATTCCATTTTTCATGAATATTTTAAAATGCATGATTTTAATTGAAAATATACTTTTCTTCTATATAATTTTAAATTGTAAATTATATTTTCACATAGATTTAAAATAAAAATAGTCAAATTTTATATTTTAATTCAATTTAATCCATATGAATAAATTTGATTTTGTATTTATATATTAAACAGTAGGAACACTTTGAAAAAAGATTACTTTAAAACCCATCTTTCACGTCCAATATATGGTATTACTTTTAAATTAATTTATGCAACTTATATGATTAGAATTTTGAAATATTGATTCAATATTTAGATTAAAAATAATTTATAACATCTAATATGTTCAATTTAATTATTTACCAAAATTAATAGTGATTGTGATTAATATTAATTTAACTGATTCAGAGATAAATCGGTTTACCGTGGAACTACACATAAAAATTATGTTCAAAATAACCAATAAAGGTGTAATTTTTTCCCCATATATTGATCTTTGTACTTATTTTATTGATTTTTATACATTATTTGATCCACATGACATTGAATAATCATGGGTGGATTCTCTATTTCATAAATTTACATGTTTTTTAGTCACCCCACTTATAAAAGGCCTACCACTCTCCCAATTATTCAAAACTATCAAAACACTTTGCATAGAACAAGTCCTAGGAAAATAAATCACCAAAATTATACCCCTCATCGTAGAATAATTATCGTAGGAATAATTAGATCATATTATGAAATTAATAAAACCTATAGAATCCCTAAAGAAAAGGTAATGTTATTCTGGAAACATTTTTCATTTACTTCCTTCTCGAAATATGTAAATTATTTCGATATAATTATAATATAAAAACATAAGTATATAAAATATAATTATATGATTTAATGTTATGTTTTTTACCTAAAAATACACACACTTCAATCAAATGGGTTATGAATTCACTGTTTCTATGTATGGAAGACTACCACCTCAGAAACTGATGTCATTTATTTTTCCATTACCATGATTTTTGATTGAGAATAATGGTGGGAATAAATTATATATAATACATATATTAGTTTTTATTCTTTATGATTCTATAAAAATTATATAACACATACCTTTATGATTTACATTTTTTGAAAATATGATATCATTGATTGTGTCTATGGTAGACTACCACCACACGAAGTGATATGATTCGATCATTATTTACATGGAATGTAGTGTGTCTTGAACAAACATATGTGATATATGTGAAACAATTATTATTATTTAGTGATAATATATATATATATTTTCATTTATTTTTCTTTGATTCAATGTGATAAGAATATGGAAACAACAATCATTCTTACATAGGACATTCCTTCTCTAGGAACGATGTTTTTAATTTCCTATAATCAAATTTTATAGATTTATATAAATTCATATATAATAAATATGTATTATATTTACATCATGGTTGAAATTATAGATATTATGAAATCATGGATCATGTTTAAGGAATAAATAATAACAAGTCACAAATACTAAATAAAACAATGCAATTAAAACAAAAAAAAATTAAATATTTTTAACAAATGCGTGATAAGATGTTAAAAAAGGATAATATATTATATCATAAATATTAAAATATCTCTGGAATACGTTAATAACATTATTAAAAATATCATACATGAGGTTAATGGGAGTTGAATAAAATTTTAGCGTAAGGTAATGTGTTCTATCTCAATTTACATTCAATTGAGACTAATTTGTTTATATTCACAAATTACCATTTACATGATGTATATAATACTCTATTGATATGAAATGACATGAATAAATCATTATCCATGGATTTTTATGTTTTAATTTTAATTGATTCATTATAGGTGGTTTTAATTGATAATTACCAAGTGATGAATGTTTTTATAAAATCTCCCTTAATTTTGTGATTGTTAACATTATATTTAGGAATTCATTTTATTATGATCAATTTTAAATCGAAGTTTAATTTATAATAAATATAAATATTCCTGGGTGATGTATATGATTATTTAGAAAACCATATTATATTTTTACATATGGTATTGACATTAAATGTTATTTGATTATCTTGGGAGATATTGATAATCTTGTATCATTTACTCAATACCCTTATGTGATAATTAATATTGTTCATTAATTAAACGTAATATTCGATATTTGATGATTGATTTGGACTGGTAGTTATGGGTGAGGGATAGACTTTATATATCATCCGAACTCATAGAAAGGCCTCCTAAAAAAAATCAATCGGCCAAATTAAATGGATTTCTAACTATAGTTTTAAAGCATATTGTGAAAGGTATTAACAATATTGTTATTCATGTTCCACAAATTTAACATCCAATATTTATGATTTGATTCATTTAGAATTTAGTTGGTATTTTACAAGATAAATTTTCTGTGAAATATTTAATGTATTCATTTCATTATATTTTTATTAATTAAATTGAATGTGTTTTTACTTATTTTTTAGGACATATTGATTTTTTCCATTCAATATCATGATAATAATTTTATATAAATGGTATGTGTTTTAAGATATTTTACATTAAATATTATTTATGCACATCCTTCTCCACTATTTAATACATGTAATGCGTTCTTATTTATTCACCATTCTATATTTATTAGAGACATTAATTCACTATTTATGCCATTGTATTAAACCATTATTGAGAATTTCATCTCAACCTTATTTTTTTTCTAATATCAAATATTCCATGAAGGTATCTATGAGTAATATTTGGGTTTAATACATATGAAATAATTTTATTTTAGATTTTTTGTAGATATTGTAATAAAATGTAACAAAATTCTCATGTATGTATCTATTTTTCCAAGACTACTAAAATGATAGGTCCTTTGAGATGAAATTCTTTGTATCGTATGCCAATATAGTTGTAGTAGACAACAGCTTTGAGATACTAGGGTAGGGGAAAAAATAGCTGATGTTATGGGTTCTTTATAAGAATATTTTGGAAATATATTTATGAAAATAATGATTATGGAACGTAACTCTAAGATTGACATTGAGAATATGTATAGGAGAACATCCCATTGATACCATATTCGTGATTATGAAATTAGCTATGCATAAATTTTTTCAATTTTTTTATGTATTTTACTGTTTTTAGGATTATAAATTATTATTCTATATGATATGTTTTGATCAAGTGTATATATTCAGTTAGAAATGGGGCCTAGTAGAAGGAATTCTAACCACCCCAAAGTATGCGATCAGAATAATAGGAATTGTACTATCTTTTACATATTTAAGAAAATAATTGCAAGGGAAAAAATATCCCTAATTTTTTAATTTTATAAGTACATAGTATCATGTAATAACAAGATAGATAAATAGTTTTTTAAGTTTTATATATTTTGAGGAGATCAAATGAATAAAATAACATCTAGTAAAAAAGTTGAGTAATTGAAAGAGGACTAAGAATGATTATTCAAGATGTGATAATTATTGAAAGAAGCATTCTAGTACTTTTGTAAGTGGAATGAGAGTTTGATATATGTTAGGAAGGAATGGACACTATGGTATGGACTAAATGGGTATGAAAATATTTTACAATATAAAATTCTTCAACAGTAAGGAGATGGATCACATTACAAATCAACGTTCCAAGTGTCAATGGAATATACACCAAAAGAAGAGAATGTATCATGTTGAGCCTTATAAATCTACCATAGATGTAGAGTAATTATTAACATTCTTACGTTTGGATTAAATAATTGTTTCATTTTAATATTTCTTCATTGATGTACAGGTTATGATAATTGATAAATATATAAGGATTTTCCTATAATACTATTTAATTAACGATTTGAGATCACATGATAAATACCACCAATAACCAATAAAAATTAGTCAATGAAAATTTAAAATTCTTTAAAAACATATTATTAAGGTAAAGAACGCCGTTGGTATGTCCTCGATGCATAGAAAATGATGGATGGATAGTAATATGATTTATATAGACAATTTAAATTTGATAAAAATGGCTACGTTGGAACCGATTAATGATTAATTGGAAAAGTGGTTATTTTATCATTGATTAGAGTCTACATGCACTAATAAAATTTTTAATAATCATAGTGAAAGTGTATGTTTTAGTGGTAAATTTATTTAAAGAATATTATTATTATATTTAATAGGTATCATTTTCAAGATATTGATAATGATTGTGGTTTATATGATCATTGGGGACATTGTAAAAACAATCAAATATGATTATTAATCTTTGTAAAAAATAATTTGTATAAAAAACTATAGTAAACAAGTTTATTTAATGAATATAAACATTTCAAGGATGACAATCATATTTTTGGGAACAAAATGTGAATTATATATCATATAGAAAATGAATACATTCATGTTTGGTGACAGAACATCACATCCGACAAGGTAATGGGACTTAAACCCATTAATTAAGTATGATAAACGGTTCAAGCCTACCACAAACCAATGTGATGAGCTAGTAAATATTTCATTGTTTTTAGTTGAAAAATTTGATGAAAAAATGTTAGTAATGAGGCTTTTGTATATGTTTTATGTGTAGAAATTAATTTATTAATATTATTTTTTTGGTAAACGGTTAGAGATAGATTAAATGCGTGTCACTATTTTATGTATCATGTAATATTATAAAAGTAAATCTTAGTTCCAGAGACATAATAATTTTTTTTCATTTATTTCATGGAGTAATCATTTAATTGGAAATTTATATAAATAAGATTATATGAAGGATTTTTTTCAAATGTATAAGTACCATGATATAAAGAAAATAAATCATCTTTAGAATATAGATTTTGAAATAATATTTATTCATATTACCATGAATTATGATTATAAAAATAACATTTTCACGGAAACTAGATTTACAGAATTGAGTCCCTAATCATTCCATCAATCATTCAATTTTTATTGAACAGTTAACTCAATCACTCAATATATTTAATTACACTTTTACTCTAAGTCCATATATTCACTTTTTTCTAATGTTATCCTATGTAGAAACCAAGTTAAATATTATTCAATGTGATAATAGTACTTTCATTTCACTATAATTAATAATATATTATGTTGACCATTTTTATATGTGGGGTTTTTAGCAATGTATTTTTCATATTTCAAACACTAAATTTCCAAGATCAAGAATAAATTTCGAGGTTGAAATTTATTTTATTTGGGGATATTATAGCATCATCAAATTTTAAATTATGAACATCATATTTGATAGTGTATATAAAAGATAATTCCCAAAATAAGAATTAATGTAACATCCTGATAAATTATTATATACATACTGTTTCAAATAAATTTAATCAATTATATATATTAAAATTAATTTTTTATAGTGTTATCTTGTGTTGCATGTAATAATGAGTTTCATCGAATGCTTGTGTTACACGCAACTATGTGTTTTACGGAATATAATTAATATTTTAATATACATGAATATTCAATACTACAATTTAAATTCGATTATATAAATAGTACTAAATAATATATCAAAATATATGATTCAATTAATTGATCACCAAATAATTATAAATATGTTTAAAAAACAATTGAATATATATGAAATTATTTTAATATACCAAAGGAATATTATGCTACTAAATTAATGTACTTTCTATTATTGAATAATATTAAAAATATTAATATATTATATATTCAATATTTTTTTAATTCTTCTAATACATTTTCTAGGAGTAACATAAGAATAATTCCAATTTTATTTATAAAAACATTATTTATCTAAAAGATGTTATGCCACCTCTTAATGGCTCACTTGTTTTTAAACTATATTTTGACACTTTTATAAATATTATTTGAAAAAATTATCTTAATTTTTTAAATTGGAATGTAAAAATTTGGTTAGGGTGAATATTTGGAATATTTCTAAGAAGTCACATTATATGATGACTAGTGACAAATACTAAATATTAACGGAAAATGGCATTCCATCTAATTAATTTATAATGATTTATTATGTTTTGAATTAATTTTAATGTTTAAATAGATCAATTATTGATTTATTTATCCAATTCACATAATTTGAATAATTTTATTGTTCAATTTACATATAAGAACACAATAAACTATTTACAATTTTCATTTAAGAACTAATTTTAATATCCCATATTTTTGATACGTTCTAAATTAATCCATGTCAATTAATTGATTATAATTTTTAGAATTGGATTCCATAATTGGAATTAAAATAATTTATAATTTAATATGTACCATATATTTATTTACCAAAATGGATATTTAAATAATTTATTATTAATTGTTGAGATTAACATAAATATGAATTTTCCAAGGGACTAAACATTAATTTAATGGAGAAACTTTACATATAAACATTTCCAAATCCCATTTTATGGAAATATATAGACCTTATAACTTATATGATCTATATTGTGAACTATTTGAGCCACATGAAATTAAAAAGAGTAGTTATAATTCTCACTTTAAAAATAGTACATGTTTTGCACTCACCCCATTTATAGTCTTCCCCCTCTCCCCCAAATTCACACATAATAAAACACATTGGTATGTTCAATCGATATATACATAAGTCGTAAAATTTCACCCCATATCCCATTTTACTTTTATACTACATAATTAATAATTATTAAGGAATTAATACAAACTTATTGATGATATCTTAAGAAGAGGACAAGTTTTTCTAAAAGAATTTTTATTTTATTTCCTTCCCAAAGTTCATCAATTATTTTTATATAATAATTTTATAATAACCTCAATATATTAATGATATTTTTATTTTATTCTATTATCCTTACAACTAATATCCACAAACACCTCCATTAAATTGATTACGAATTCATCATTTCTGTGTAAGGTGGACTATCACCTCACAAACTAATGTCCTTTATTTTTCCATTACCACTTTTTATGGATGGGTATAATTATGGACATAATATTTATATATGATATATATTATATTTAAGATGTATTTTTTATTAGTGATATATTATATAAATGATACCTACATACATTCCATTTTGTGGGAATTTGATAACTTCATTTGTGTGTACGTCAGATTGCTAATTTGCGATGCAATGTGATTTCTTCATGTATTACATTGAATTTATTAAGGATGGTTATGAATAAAAATATATGATATTTATGAAATAAAAATTATACATTTATAGTAATATATATACATATAATTCATATATCTTTCATTCTACATGGAAATAAAATGGAGACAACATTTATGCATATGTACAACCCCTGTAACCATGTACGATGTTTTTATTTTCCAATAAATAATATTATGGATTAATCTAAATACATATATAAAAAATATATTTGATATTTAAATGAATTTTTTAAATTCATTATATTTTAAGATTATGATTTATTAAATAGGAATGAATAACAAGTCAAAACATTCTTGAAAAATATTACAATTAACACCGAAAACAATAAAAATAATCAATGGTTAATAACAAGCAGGTGATGAGATATCATAAAATGATTAAATATGATATTAAAAATGATAATATGGTTCATGAAGATAAAAAAAGGATTAAAAATTATACAATATTTTAAACTGTGTTAAAAAAAATGAAGCATAAGGTAATGGGTCTTTTAAATTTACATTCAATTGAGACTTATTTTTTATTATGGGCCAGTTCAATTTTATTTGGTATATATATTTCACCATTGATAAGTAAAATAATTCATTCTACAATCTTAATATTAATTTATTTTTTAATTTGAAATATTTAATCAATGGGGATTTGAATTTTAAATTTCCATGTGATGAAAGTTATTGTGAAATCTCACAATCCTTTCGGATTGTCAAGGTTCTCTTGAGAAAATCAATATATTGAAATATTTTTTCAACAAAAATTTCATCTATATTAACTATAAATATTGTTCTGTGATTTTTAAGATTATTTTCTATTCCATATACAATTTTTAAATTTTTTTTTTCAATCTATGTAATTTTATTAACTAGAGAAATATTGATATATTTGTATCCTATACTTAAAAAATATTTTTGATAAGGAAAATTGTTCATAAATTAAATCAATTATTTGGTATATGATAATTTCATTGGATATACATTGATAGATGGGCCTCATAAATTATATATCCCCTTGTAAAATTTTTAATAGGCATTTGAAAGATCAGTTGTCCAAATAAAATGGGTTTGTACCAGTAATTTTACCCATCATCTCAAAAGTCATGATAGAATAAGTGTTCGTGTGTTTTGAGCTAGACATCTAGTATTTAATAACACCCTTAATTCATAACCCAATGACTATTTTCCATGATATTTTCAGTATTAAAAAATATATGGACTAATTTCATTCTCAGTTTATTGATTAAATTAAATGTATTTTCAATTATTTACCTTACCATATTGATTTTCACTTCTATTATCATTATATTCATGTTATTTAAAATCAAAGGTTTTATTTAATTTTAATTCCATATTAATTATTCACTTCCTTCCCTGTTATTAATTACATGGAATGTGTTTCTAGATATTTACCCTTCGATATTGATTACTCTCATTGATTCATTATTGCTTCTGTTGCATTTAACCCTTACTGATCATTTGAGGACACCCATTTTTTTTATCAGTGAGTCCATTAAGTTTACGTTAAATGATATGTAGGGACACATTAGATAGAATAATTTTATTCAAGTAAAACTTTATGTAGTAATATTTTTAATAAAATTTAATGAAAGTATCATGTATCTGTTAAATTTAATAATTCTAATTAACTATTTAAACCTTCAGGATTTGATTACTTGAATCATATACCAATATAATGGTAGTAGGAATCGGCCCTAGGATACAAGGTTAATTAGTGTTAATGTAAATTTTCTTGTGAGATTTCAATCAGTGTGACAGATAAGATATCTCCATATTTTGTCCATGGGAACCTGTCCCATTACCATATTTTATTGAAAATAATAGATTAAATACCATTTGACTATATAGGTTAATATATGGTCAATTTTATTAAACCAACATCCATTCAGTTACTTGAAACATTCATCGCTTTCATCTAAGAAGATGATCATAACTCTATCAAATTAAACATAGTGAGTCGATTAGATAGCTATGGATAATTATCCAAAATATCTCATAATTATTATCGAATAAATTAAAAATACTGATCACACTCACTATGGTTGTCCTTTTACAACATTAAATAAATTTTTTCATTAATGTATCTTCTAATATACACACACATGATATTTTATGTCCCATTAATGAAATTTCAAGTTTCCAAAATATACATATGGTTAAATATAAATAATGATTATCCTTCCTTTTGGTATTCATTGAAATATTATTGTGTCCTTAATTATCTTCCATACAATTTTAATATTTATGAATATTGTATATAGATACTGCTATAAGATGATTATAGAAATCATTTAGGACTCTATTCAATAAATCCATGAATATAGTGTGGGAATTAATAACACAAAAGGCTGTCACTATAAATTAATTTTTTCATACATTTTAATGAATTGTATTTGTGTATATCATCCTCTTTTAATATCAATTGATTAATTCTATAAAGAAGGTAAATCATAGAAAAGTATTAAGGTATACATAGTTGATCAATCAAGTAATAATTATAACGAAGAGGATACTTTTCCATGATTGTCATCTTGTTTACATCTTGATAATCCAAACAAATATTCATTGATCCATACATTTTAACAAAAATAAATGGAATACCCTAGGGTCATGCAATTGTCCAAAAGAATCACTTATCAAGATTCTCCATGAGTTTCTTCTTCAATTTTGACTGCTCATTCGATGCCATTATATATTTTCCAATTGAAATATGTGTAAAAATATGTATTAGTTATTTATATAAAACGACATCATGATTCAATGGAATACTATGATATTCTACTATAAATACATTATCAAACTATTTTATAATAGTTATATTTTTGATGATGAGTTTATCCATAACCATATATGATAAACCACCCTTTTTAAAATGAATAAATGAAAATATAATGTGTGTGATTTACATAAATTTATCAAATTTATTATCATAATAAAATATGATCATAGTTTGGTTTATAATATCAAATATGAATTCCATTCATCACAAATATATGTAATATTTATGCCAAAAAGTTAATCAAATACTAAAATAACACAAACTTTCAAGTAGATAAAGAATGATGGATTAGAAATAAAACACTTCCCAAAAACATCAACCAGAGAATAATCATAGAATGGAGATGTCATAATTTTATAATTTTTCAGTTTTTAAATCTACTTGGCATCTAATCCTTGATGAGGTATAGAGATACCCATAGAAAATTATTCTGATATAATAGAGTGGGTAGATCTTGAAATAAACAAGTAATTATTAGTTAAATATATGATGTTATGTTTACCTAAGGTCACTTTTTATTATACTCTGCATCATCAAAAGAGATATCATGAGAATTTCCATTATATGTAAGCTTAATATGTTCCTTACATCGATCATCAACATTAACCCTCATGCTTGAGAATTTGTTAGTATATGCCCATACTCATTCCATTTGAGACAATAGAGGGTGGTTCTTTCATTCTATTGATTATTATCATTATTTACATCATTAG
Organism: Viscum album; assembly: GCA_963277665.1. NCBI lineage: Eukaryota > Viridiplantae > Streptophyta > Magnoliopsida > Santalales > Viscaceae > Viscum > Viscum album. The sequence goes on along the minus strand of OY728140.1, from coordinate 2,002,773,518 downwards.
TTGTCTTCTAACCATAACTATTGAATTAACACAAATGATATCCTTTCATTCCACATAGGGATTTTTTTATCCCTATAAGATAATTTCAACCATCTTTCCATCCATACATTGAGAAAAAGAAAAAATCTCATCTGATACGCTCCTTGATCTTTCAAATTTGCTTTGAGTTCATTAGTTATTTTATTATCAAAACCATGATATTGATGGGTAACACTAACATTTATTTTCTCTTTTATTTAACATCAAATGGATTCCTCAAAGCTACTTTGTCTCATATGGATAAATCACTTCTAATACTAGGTTTCCAACAACCAATTAATCAAACTTTCCTTTTATTTAGGTTTGATGATAATACTAGAAGCATAAATCAGATGTATCATACAATATTAATCATATGTACAAATGGTTTCATCATACATATTCATTAGCTAATGGAATTCCTTCTCAGTTTTAATATTATGAATAAAAGAATTGTATGTATTGAAAAAAGATCATAAATTCATCCCACTCAATGGAGTCAATAACATCAGATTGCCTTATATTAATTAAAATATTCTATAATTGTAAAAATTCATTTATAAAATGACATAATTCAAATATAACATTTTAATTAAACCCGTAGTTATTACCATCTAATTAAAAAAATGAATAACATTCATTCTTGGAGGTGGTGGTCCACATGACATGGGGTGATGTTTTCATATTATGGTGGGATGGAAGATAAAATTCATAATATTATATAATCATTACATAAGAATAAAAATAAAACTAAATTCATATATAAACATTAAATTCATCGTAACAACCATAAATGAATGATGGAAATAAAAAATTAGTTTTTTACAACATAGACACAGTAAGATGTTTGTAAGCAAGAGTGATACATTCACTTCCCATTTGATGGGAATAGGGTGTATAATAGAGATATCATAATCATTATAGAAATTAATTATATTTATAATGTATAACATATAATTTTCTGAAGTATAAAAAATATTTTTAAGAGGTAAACTAATAATGAATAAAAAATGATCTGTTAACGCGATTACCTCTTATTTGAATGATATCATTTATATAGCCATTTAATGATTAAATGATTGGTATTTTTGGAATAGAATCACCTGTAGAATTTTTATAAGGACTTTTATAATATATTTTCTATGCTCCTTTCATGATAAAAGTATCAAAAGGTCTGTAGATGTTAGGGTATGGGGTTCCCTTTTATGATTTAGGTGATGGGAACTTTTATAATTTCTTGAGATATTAAAATATAAAAAAGTAATTATTAATCAAACTACATAAAAAATTATAAGTATTAAAAGATAATATATTATGGGGTGTAAATCCCATCAACCAATAATTTTTTAATAGGATGAAGTGGTGTTTTAAACTTCATGTTTCGGTTTGACACATTAGTTAACTAATTTTAATGTTAACTATAATAATGTATTTTTCTCTATTAAATCTTTATAATTTTTCTTATAAGTTTAAAATTGGCTCAAAAATTTAAAATTTATGACATTAGATAATATATATAATCCTAATAATAATTTTAAAACGTACATATTTTTTGTAAAATAATTTAATAAAAAATTTATTTTTATATTTTGCGATTATCATCAATTATAACACTACTAACATAATATGACTTAAAAGGAAAAAATAACAGGTTGGAATTATAATATAATGACATGAAACAATAAAAAATATAATATTAATCTTTTATGTTCTTACAACATTATAAAATTTTCAAATTATATTTCTTTTAATGTTGTTTAAATAATATATTATGTTTGTCTATTAATTGAAAAAAATATGACGTCATCATTTCATAAGAATATAAAGTAAAAAATAATTACTAAAATGTATAAATAACTTTTAATCATGAATGTAAATAAATTATTCTCAATATAGGGATTTATATTCATTCATAAAATGATTTTTCATCTATTTGGAAACATAATAAATATTTTAAAATAATAGATTTATACTTTGTAACTTTCTTTGCATTAAATATGTTATTGGACATCTTTAGGTAAATGTATCCATTAATGAAATAAATTTTTAGCCAAAGGTGATACAGGTATAATTATTTTATTCCAATAATAATTAGGCTTAAAATATATAGATTTATCACATATTTATAACCAATATTAACTCGATTTACACATTACCAAGGTGATAATTTTTAGAACAATTATAGTTGATATTGAAGAAAAATAAACGAGAATATTTTGAGAATCCTTATTCCAAATATGGAATCCATTTTTCAAATTCAATATCTATAATTGGTATAAAAAATTATAATAAGCACACAACACATGATTTTTTTTGGAAATGTACATTTTAATGCTTGAGACATGGTTTATTCTTATCCCATGCCTAGAAAAATGTTAAATGAATTTTAAAAAATTTGAATAACTATATCATACATAAATTTCTCAAATTTATTCCCCAATATTGAATAATTTAATATATTTTTCAAAAAATAAATTATATGCATAAAATAAATTTATCATAAATATATCATTTTTAATTTCAATGGTTTTTTATTTTTTTATAATTAAATTATTACCATATAATATATATATATATATAATCCTACATTTCTCATAATTTTAGTGCCATGTCCTAGTTTCCACTTAATAGTTCCATGAGAAGGTGGGCCACAAGTCATCAAGTGTGCTTCCCATACACCAGATGCTTCTGACTAGAAGCGAGGGCCTATAGTGTGTCCTTTGGGATACTATTGCCTCATGTATTAGGGAGAAACACAACAGTACATCCAAAATAGGAAACAAATGATATAGAGAATAATATGACCATACTATTAACCCATTTTTGCACAAGTAGTAATAAAACACAAAAGTAGTTGACTAATAATAAATAATCATTCAAGATAAATAAACAACTAGAATATCCTAATAAATAATTGTTATCAATGATAATGATGATAATTATTATATAGAAAATTAGTTTTAATGGGTAACATGGGATACCTGCAAATACCACATGCTAAAAAAACCAAAAGGGCCAAATACTGGTACAACTAGCATCTTGATAATAGTCTCAGTCTTATTCCCCAACAATAAAAAAATTTAGTAAATAAAACATCATAATATGGACGAATCCCTTTGTACATACCCACAATCATGATGTATTCTAGGGGTACCAACAATATAACAGGATGTTCTTGATATATAATGTCAAAAGGCAACAACCAATGATGAATAGTTCAATCCAGTTCGTGTAATATAAATGATATTTTTTCCATAATAAATAGTAATTCAAGGTATTAAACAAACAAATAAACAAAACCTCAACTTGGGTTCCTAAATGAATACCTGATTGATTCTACCTACTACGACCAATACTGGATGACTGATCCGAGGAAAACCATACAACTGATATGGTGAAATCCTGGTCCATCATGAATTACATATCATGTGTGTGCTGGACATAAGATTTTGATCTGTCTTGGATGTCACATCATTAGAATATTAATCAGGAAAGATTATCATTTAAATAGGAGGCATCAAATATAAAACAATAAATTCAATCCATCAAATCAACTTTACCATCATGAACCCATCCAAGGGGAACCATATGAAATCTCAAGGGTTGCTAGAACAGTCTCTGAAATTACCAGTACCAATGAGTTCATTTGAGATTACCCGTAATAGAGTCCCTAATATCACTCATGGAATGGTAACCTCTGATTTCATATAAGGTATATCATACAGTTGATGAAGTGGAATGTGAGAAATGGAATATTCAACTTTAATATGATCCCATCTATGGTTGATCCCCTACAGAACCAGTCTCACCCATTAGTATATATAATCCTCCCTAAGATCCCACCCATGGAATTCCAATAGTATCTCTTGGTGCACCATGTATATCTAACCCAAGCATGATGAGTCCATAAATAGAACCCTTATGTTGGGACACATGTTCTACCACATGTCCTATTAATTTAAGGAATGGAATTTACATTCACATTTCATCAATAAGAATACTGATATCACATGCTAAATAACCTAGCCATGTGATTCAACTGAAGATAATCATCTATGAAATATGATATATTTAATTATGATTAAGTCCTAAAGTATAATTAAGAAAAAATTAATAGATAAAAATTTGTAATGAATAAGTATGATGTGTCTGTAATAAGTAATAAATCAAAAACATAATCACATGTATAATGGGAATCAAGACAAAGAAAAAGTATTGGAACTAATGAAATTGCCTAAAGAAGGAGGTACATAGAACGATATAAGTAACAAAAATATGAAATGATGTGTGAAGAATATTGAATTAAGAGTTAGGTCCTAAATCATGTACATTAAAATTATATACAATTAAATAAATTAATTTATTAAGTTTGACACTCTTAAAGTATTGTTTAACTATTAGAGATAATGAAATCATACAACTAATAGGGGTGCGTACCCATCTGGGTGGCTATGATTAGGGAGATCAAACAAGGGTTGATTCACCAATTACTATGGTCCCACTATACATGTAAACACATTCAATTTAATTTTTTTAATAAGTTTGTAAATACCCAATTATTTTTGGAACATGGAACAATGGAGCATTATATGAAAACTGACGAAACAAGAGGGAATGAAAAAGATCATCTACATTGATTTAGTAACACTTCACTCATCTATTGAGGATGATTTGAAAAAAATTAAATGAGATAAATAAATGAAATTATCTAATTCCTGAACAATAGGGAAAATTTACACTCTACAATATATAGAAATAGAGTTTGCAAGAAATGAGAAATAGAAGAAAATGTAGTGTAGAGCATAACTCTTGTTTTACATTGCTTATAATAGAAAGAAATTCAGATAACGAAAATAAGGAGATATAAAGAACAATATGTTTGAGTAAGGGAGAATATTTTATGTGGGGAATGAGTAGTGACTCATTGAAGAAGAATAGAGTAAAACATGGGGTTTTGAAAATCATTTCACAAAGAGAAAACAAGAAATTCACTCATAAAGACATGGTCATATAGTTTGGCTACACAGTAAGAGAAATTGTGCACAAACCATGTAAATGTTCTTTTTTCTTTGAGGTCTACTACACTACAAAAACATGAACATGGAGTCACATGAATGAAAAAATCCATGTGCCCCCTAGTACCCCACTTCCTCATGATGAATGTTTTAGTGATACCATGTGGTTTGGGTGGCATTGTTTCTCCTAGACATGCGTCATAGTATGCATTTCAATGTTTTGAGATTTGGGATGTGACAAAGACTTGGACACCCTCAAAACCTCCTTGAACCATATAGGAATAATTATTACGTTGTAATAATGGAATTTAAACTATGAAATAAAATGTATTACCTTTTAAAAGGTAGAAAAGTTACATCCTCCCCCAATTAAGACGCCTCATACCCGAGTTTCGCTTCTAAGGGTGGTAAAACATCATTTAAAAAGGTATCTAACCACAATGTTTTTACATTATCCACTTTCTCCCACATCTATCAATGTACAAGTTCGTTTTTCTATATCACCTGAACTAATAGAACTAACCTTCCTCTAGGAACCTTTGTGATCTGATCAACGATACGTATCAGATTCCCATCGGGGGATGCATCTACCTCTATCTAAATATCCTCAAGGTCAATCTAATGAGTTTGTTCATCCTGATACCATCAAGGCTATGATATACGGAATACATTGTTCATTGAATTATGCCACTGAGTTAGCTTTAACTCATAGGCTATCAACCTGACCCTATCCACTATCTCGAAAGGCCTAACATATTGAGGTAATAAAATTCCTTATCTACAGATTTATCTATAAAAAATTATTCGAAATACATGCGTAAATACCCAATGTAACACCACTATATCAAGAGGTCTATGGTAACAAACTATATAAGGATTCACTATGGACTAAACTATAGATATACACTTCTAAATCATATGGTCTTTTAATGATGTCTCATTAACGATATGAGGACCTAGCAGAGTTGCCTCACCAACCAATGAACATCATATAGTCGAATAAAACATTCTACCAAAAAAGATTTCATATAGAGAAATATAAATAATTTCCTAAAGCATATTTTTATACGAAAACTCAGTAAGATTAATATGTTTTTCCCATAAACCTCTAAAATTAATGGTGCAGGCCCAAAGAAAATCTTCCAACACTCATATCATCTTCCCATACTTCCCTTTTTATCTAAGGGAGATATATTGTACTCGAGATTACATAAGAACCTATTTCATTAAAAAACTATTTCTAAAACTATTAGGTAATCTAAGAATCTTTTTTTTGATAATATAGAATGGGGAACACCATGAAGGTACACTATCTCTTATATATATGGCCTCCCAAAATCATCAAGTGAGAAGGTATCCTGAATATGTAGGAAGTTTGATATATTGTGCAACCATTCTATGATGACTCAGACTGCAACACTACCTTCAGGGGATCTTCAAAAGATCCTCATGAAATCCATGGTGACTTCATTCAATTTTCAGTCAGGAATGGAGAAAGGCTGTAAATTTCTAGCATGCAACTGGTGCTTTGAAATCAGTTGCTAAAATGTGGCACACCGACTGATTAAACCAACTTATGAGTCTTCATAACAACCACCAATACTAATGAAACACGTCTCCATACATTTTAAAAGGAACATGATAAAATCTAAAAATAATGTCATGATATTCTCTCATTAACTGCTACCGTATATCCAAAGGAACCCAAACAAGAGCACAGAAAATAAGGGTGTCTCTCTTTTAAAAACCCACAATATAGGTGGGTTTTCACTATACAAACCATCACTCAGGACAAGGTCATCAGAATAATATTTTTTATTCATTAACTTCGTCTTTAGAATAAAGATTTTCAGTACTGGAGGTGATAATACTAGTTTCCATGTTTTTCATGAACCACCATGTGCATCTTATAAAATTTAGCTATCAACTGCCACTCATCAGTAGCCTCCTTGACAAATTTTTCTTATGTCATATGTCTCAAGTGTCATCTATATAATTACCCATTCCTTGTGTATAATAAATATTAATGTCAAATGATTGTAGGTATTCAACCCACTTGCACTTCCTGAGATATAATCCTTGTTATATGGACATTTATTTGAGTCTTTTAGGATATGTATTGACAAAACACCACTCAATAAGTAAATATTTCCACTAACATAGTAGATCATGGACCAATGCCTCATTCATGAGGTTGTACATAGGGAAATTCTCCACAATTTTCCTCATCAAATGAGACCCATACAATACAACCCAATCAAACTGCATCCGAACACCCCCTATCCTGACCCCTAATGCATCGTAGTAAATGGAATATCCTCTAACCAATTATAATAGAATAAAAATTGGTGATGATGTCATTATTCTAAATAACATCTAAAAATTTATCTCACAAGGTTCAATCTAGAGGATATTCGCACCCATATTGGTATTCTTATAAGTGTAAAATCCAAGAATAAGATGTCCTAATTGAATCTCATATAATATCCATCCATCCCTAAGAAACAATGAATATCAAATAAATTATTGTTTTGTTCCTAGTAAAACATAGTTCTCACCTACTCTGGGTCAATATACTCTCCTACACCAATTTTGATTTTACCCAAGGAGTGAACCATGTTGATCTGATAGTGTAATTTTCATAGGTTTTCATATAGATGGTGTTATCTCAGTTTATTAATCATTATCCCAAGATGGTTTTCATGGTATTGTCTAGTGTGAGAATACACTAAGTTGTTATCAAATAATACTACAAAAAATGTATCAAGATACAACCATAAATCATGATTCATCTGATCCATAAATACAATCAGCACATTCTTCAATCCAAACTACATAAAAAAAATACTCATACAATATGTACCTACTCCATAACTTTGTAAGTTGTATGTATTCTATTCTCAGATTCACCCGATGGAAGACCAAATTCAAATTCATCTAAGAGCAAACCAATTCTCCTCGGAGATGGTAAAATATGAATTATATATAAGGAAGCGGATACTAGTTATTCATTATAAGGTAGTTCAATTTTCAGTAATCTACTCACAATCTAAGGGTATCATTCACAATCTGTGTGTAAAGGACCGAAAATCCTCAAGGAAATGTGTTGTATCTTATAAGACATTATCCCTATAGATATTTATGTATATTTTGGAGTTCCTAGATCATGATAGGTGAAATAATATATGGAGTAATAGAAACTAGTTCCACACATGGAACTATATCAAATATGAGCTGATCCACTCCCTCAAAAGGTATGATGAAAAAATCAGTATGGAAGATGTGCATGAATCAATCCACTGCAGGAGTGAGTGTTATTAACTATATTCTGTACACACTCATAATGAGACTGGACATATGGTTTGTACTTCCCCTATCCGAATATACTTGGGTATATATAAACTGTCCAGGATATATATTTCACTGTTGTAGATAAAACCATTTCCCTCTTGTGAATTAAAATAATCTCATTAGTTATAAAAATTCATTATGGGGTCGATAAGGCACATGAAAGTCCATAAACAAAATGACAATGAAGGTATTCATCTCATGGGTAAATAATCTCCTTAGAAAACGGTACCGACCTAGCTCAAGGGGTACTCCATGTACTACTGAATACCCAATTCTCACACTCATAATGGTTTATTAATATTCATTACAACACTTAAGTACTATTTGACAACGTCCATATGTCCCACAATTTTGACTGGTAGAAAAGTGTTTAATGAACTTAAATTAATGAGCTTTGAAGCAAGAGTAATATCTAGATGAATGATACATAGACCTATTGGTATTCTTGGAATCAGATCCTCTAGAGTAGGTGACATTTCATAAATATGGTCGGAATTGTTGCCTTGATATTCTTTCAGATTGGCATGAGTTTTTCCACTCTGATGATGTTGATGATCTAAGGCATGGATTCATCAGACATGTCCACAACCACCATAACCTATTCAGACAAAAGAATACCAACTCTCACTGTAACACCGAGTCATGGATCATGTTGATTTATAGATGTTCTTGTGTATATCCCCACTCACTGGACACTATAGTAAATGTTTGTAAGAAGCATTCAAGGTGTCCCATCCCACCACAAGCTAGAAACTCGATTGGGTTTCTCATTCCAAGAGGATTATTATGGTATATCATACAACATTATTGACACATCACATGACTTTTTGTGCGCTTCACCTGGATGGAACATCCCCCTTGTTAACCTTCAAAACTGACCTTTATTCATTAATATGAAACATCTCCCTCTATCCAAATTAAATCACACTCAATCATATAACCATCATCCCTATTCTTCATTTTAGTAATGAGATGATGGTTCACTATCTCTGTAATCGCATTCACCAATAAGATGTTCACTTGTGAGCAGAAAGTGTACATAACACAGTCCTCATGATACCTTATAGTTGTCAACTCCTCACCAGTTAGGGACAAAGAGAAGTGATAGATCTTGATGAAGCTTGTAGAATACTAAATAATGGTCATAGATCCATGGATAAGATGCATAAACTCCATGGACTAGTCTCTTATCTGGGTATGTGTAATGAAGTGATCATATAAGGTTTTTTTGATGTCCTCCCAAACCATACCCTAATAACTCTCTACATGGGATAAGATGTCCCACCAATGTTTGCAATAATTACCCTATATATATATAGTGAGGATAATTGGCATACCCCATCCTAGAGGGGACCATGTTGTGTCTACCCCAAGCCTTCTTCTAATAGGATAGGGTCAGGTGACAAGCACCAAGGTGGTATATCATAAAAATATGAGGCATTATCCTAATGTACCTTTACGCATGCACACAACTATAAGCCAAAAATACTGAAATATAAAAACACTAAGTATAAAATGAATTTAAACCAGTATATTATTCAAATAGAGTGAAAAAATGAATATAATGGAATGTATATAGGGTTAGAATAGAATCCCACCATGAAGAGTCTATAAACCACAATGTCTAACCTATAAAAAAACTACTTGTACTGTTGTATTAAGGTATATGGACACCTCAAATTGTATGATCTCACAATGCTCTGTCTGGTCCTAGTCTTCTCTAGACTCTATCAAAAAGCTTTCTCATCATCACAAGACATGACACTTACTGGAAAATTATCTCACAAGGAGATTATTAAAATACTTAGTGGGAAACCCCGAAAACCACAAATAAATACAAAAATGGTAGGTAATATAAGCTGAATAAATTTATATGTCTACAAAACACATTACATGAGTATCTAGATATTCTTTTTATATGTTCTATAGAAATAAAATTGTGTATATATAACGAAAACTATATTTTTTAAATTACATTGTTGTTTTACGGTGTCCTACTGAGTATTTTTATACTCATCCCTACATGGGATTTTCCCATAAGTGTTGTTTCTTGTGTAGATGAGATACATTTTGACATATTAAATGGTAGACCAAGATGGGACATAGCTTTTTGAGATCAGATAGGATGAGGTCTGCTTATGGAAACAGATATCAGTGCTACTACCTTTTTTATTGGTTTTACATTATTGATTATAGAAGCTTTTTGGTGGGATTTTATTCTGGCCCTATCAACATTCTAGTACATTCACTGTTGTACTATGGTTGGGGGATTTAGTGGTTTTCATTCATTGTTTACTAAGTCTTTTTAAATTTCACCATTTGTGGCTTGGAGATGTGTGCATGCATACAAGTAATTTGTGCTAATGACTCACATTTTTGTGATATTCATACTCAGTACTTGTCAACATCCCCAAGACTATTGGATTTGGGAAAGGGATAGACATTGCATGGGCCCCTTTGGGATGGGTTATGAAATTGTTGTATCATAGGAGTTAGTTCTACCTTAGGAATCAGAGTCTATGATATTGGATTGTGGAAATAGTGCTTTGTGTTTTGAGTTCAGATTTCATGAAAGGGACTCAAGTGTTTGTGTGGAAACCAATGTATCCACACACAAGTTATTTGATAACCTACGTTTTTACATATTACCTGAGAAAAATGTTTACAATGAAAATAATGGTACATATGTGATATAGGAATGGGTTGTGGTTTCAATGTCCTCCTTGAATCAACTATCAATTTATACTCATTGACTGTGGTCTATATTTTTTCACAAAGGATGCCTCTACGACACATAATAGCTATAATTCAGTAGCTCAATCACAAGTTTGACCTCCTTAGTGATGGGGCTTTGATACATCGACCAGTCACATGGATGTTACGTCTATGTGGAACACCAACTATACCGACACCTGTGGAACTGCATATGGTACCCAAATCAAAAGCATATGAGGATAAAATTCTTAGTGTTCTTTATGTGTTTTAGAGACACATACCCCTACAGTTCCTAGAAGATCCTTTCCATTAGGTAGCTGAGAAAAATCTTGAGGTAGTGACCTATTTTATCCAACTAGTCAAGGCACCACCAGATCAAATGGTTCTCTTATCCGGGATACTTATATGGGGCTCATTAGTGCGATGGTGGATTTTGGCTACCCGTATTGACCCTTTCGTGGACATAGTATGAGTACCTCATTATAGAGGTGTTCTCACTCGTTTCACTAATATCCGTTTGTATATAGGATCTTCTTTAACTTCAGAAGGGTATCCTGAAAATGGATGATTATTCATCAAGGTTCACCAACCTGTCTAGGTACTGTATGGATATGGTTAGAGATCAATAGATCAAGGCTCATAAATTGGAGTGAAGACTATTGGAAGACACCAAGATTTCATATTACATTTTTTTTCAATGTAATTCAATTACTTGAGCTACACGCAACACTGAGTTCAAGCGCACCACGACTTACCAAAATGGCCATTCAAAATCAATTATGAATACTATTAACTGAATTTTGAGTTTTATATATTCCATAAAATTTTTCCATCCATATTATGCTTTTTTAGACATAATATAAGAACAAATTCATTTTTTCAGATAAAGGAAGTATTTTTCAGAAAATGCAATATTATCACCTTTTAATGGAAAAACTTTTTTAAAACCAAAATTTCACAATTTTATATATTCAATTTAATGGAATTAAATTATTTTTTAGAGGTGGGACATAAAAATTTAGTTTGGATAAATTTTTGGTACTTTTTGGAAACCATTTATTTTATGATGAATACTAAAAAATACTAAATTTTAATAAAGAACATCTTTTAAAAAAAAATTTATAGTGCTAAATTATAATATTGATTGAAAATAAAGTATAAATAGATTAAATTTTTACCATTCAATCCAATTTTTTTTCATTTTATGTAATTTCACATTTAAAATGGACATAATCAAGTGTCAATCTTTTTATAGTTTTTATTTCTTAAAAACAAGCTTTTTGTTTTGACAACGAGAATTAATTTTTATTTAATTTCTACCACTTTTGTGTATTGAATTTAGAAAAATTGATTCCATATATTGAATCAGGAGGTAAAAGTTGTATAAATTGGTAACTTTTGTTATTATACATTTTGAATAATTATTTCGGTAAATATTTTATTTACCATGGTTAAAGGGTAAATCCGGTAAATAAAGATAAAAAATAATATTATAATATTATTAAATTACCCTAAAAAATGTTATAAACCTATTAGATAATAAAATTTAGACCATGAAAATCCTTGGATAGGTTTTTTGACTACTTTCACTCTATTGAGAGTGATACTGACACATTATATTAATTAATTTAAAATAAAGACTAAAATGGCATAAACATATATCTTTTTGTAAACAAATTATTAAAAGGTGTTATCTAAGTTATCGTTTTGACTATAAATATTTATTAGAATGATAAAAATATTTCATACATAATTCTATTTTATTTATAATTTTTAGAAATTAAATAATTAAATTTGTTTTTGTCACAATGATGATGTAGTAATTACCTAATTAATGAATCAAATAAATGGTTTTACAAATATTAAAATAAATATAATTTCAATGTTTTTATGACATCCAAGAATTTTCTAGGAGAATAGGACATGTTAGGATAGATTAAATGTATTTTTTTCGATGTAATCATGTTGTTATGACTTTAACAAAAACAAAATACCAAATACTGTAAAATTGACATAAAAGAGATTTTTAAACGAATATTATATTATTAATTGATATAATGTTACTAAAAATATAAGGTTCTCCAAAAAGGCATAGATATGGTTATATATATTAATAATGAACAACATAGGGTTCAGTTGTCTTTTTATAGTATGTTTATTAACCATATAATATAAACATACAAAGAGACATGGTAAATGTAAAACTATTTAACTAAGAGTTAAATCTAAACAATAAGGTTAAAATGGTAACCTAAACCTATCTAAAACCTATTGGTTGAGTGTTTTTATACCCAATACATCATAATTTTAGATATAAATTCATTTTTAGCCATTATAAACCCAATATGATGGTATAATAAATTAATATTTTAATCTCTTCTTAAAGTGACCCTCACCTCCCTTATAAAAGGGCGCTTCCCATTCTTTTAATTTCACACGTGCAAAGCCATTTGGATCAGCCAAACTCTTCCCAAATACCTTATCAATTATCCTTAATTATACCTATAGGACTTAATTTGATCATAAATCTAACCTAAGGATCTCTTTTGATCAAATCAAAAGGAAACACCTGAAAAAGAGGTAATAATTTCAGCACCCACTTCCAAGTTATTTTATTCTTACACTTCCTCTTTCTTTGTTGTTTCCATAATAAAATAATAATTCCAGTACCTTATATATATTGTGATATTATTATAAATATGGTAAAACCATATTCATTATTCTATCCATCCTATAATGAAAAAGTCACCATATGTACGTATGTACGACATACCGTCTCCACGTCATGGTGTAGTTTGTTATTCAGACACTTCATTATTTGGATGTGTATAATAATTAGTATAACTGATGTAAATAATAAATATAACATGTTAATTATTCATTATATATGTTAGAAAATTCAATTAAATATGATTTCACAAATAATATAATGATATTGTCGCTAATGCGTAGGTACAGATTACCCTCTCCACGACAAGATGAGATTCATTTCCACGTTCACCATTCAATAATGATTATAAAAATATATATTATTAATATGTATATAATATATGATAAAATAATTATATTGGGTATACATATTTATATACTTACATATATCTTATTCACATACTTCTGTTCAATATGATATGAAAAAAGAAACAACGTTTATGCGTATGTACGACCTACCATCTCCATAAACGGTGCCTCCCATTTCATCCATATATCTATTATAAATATGTATATTATAAATATATATTATATATAAATAAATGTTTATATTATTTATGTATTTAAATCATGATATAAATTATACAATAACAAATAACAAGTTAAAACATGTATGATAAAGAAAGCAATTATTTCCCAAAATGTTAATTTTACATGGAAATCATTATTAAATGGGTAGTATAAAGTCATAAAAGAATCATGTATGATATAATGAATATGAATACCATTATAATATAATTTAATTACATATTATGGTAATTATAAATGAGGTTAAACGTACCATCAACCAAAGAAAAGTGCAAGGTAAGGGTAATTTCATTAATCTCATTATTATCTAAGATTGTTCATGTGTAAGTATTTTATATGGCATATTTATCATAGATACCCATATTTCATAAAAATTATTTCAAAAGGAATCATTTAAGGTTTTATGGGAGGTTATATTTTACTATATCATCATTTTATATTTTTTAATGATTTATCTTTCTAAATCCATTTAAATAATGTCCTTGTTTTGAAACTGATTTTAAGGATTTATTTATATGGACATGAATGTTTAAAAATGATAATTCTTTTAAAAAATTTCAACGTGGTATGGGACACTTTTATTCAAAAATTCCTTTAAATTTATTCCATTATAAATTTTGTGACTTTTAATGTTTTCATGAAAAAGAGATATTTCTCACAAAAAGTTTTACAAATTATTTACACCTATGTCAACATTCGTTGATGAATTTTAAACTTGTTTGATGTTTATTTTTGCGGTAAAAATATTCCATTTTTTGTTGACGTTTTGTGATATGTTTGACTATGGATGTGTTATTTTTAGACTATTCATGTTTTATGGTCAAAGTATTGACATTTCATATGATAGTTTCAATATGAATGTTTATGTTATGTTTGACCCTTTTCATATGAAGAATGTATTGGAATTAGTATGTGATGGTTGGATCCCGCTATAGCTCCTTGATGCATTGGTATGTCTCATTAGAAAATTTGACGTGGAATGGGTCGAGGACATTCCCAATTTGATATATGGTTTTTGCTAATGTGTATATCATTTTTTGATGTCTTTTCCGAGGCATTGAAAAGATGAATCTGAATGTCCGGCATTATACATTCCCTCATTATGAAAATAATATTGATGGTTCATGTGGTTCTTTGACTAGTAGAATAACCATGATTATGCATTATTATGGAATTAATTACTCAGCTCATATTCCTTCCATAATGTGTTCATGTTTATTATTTTTAAAGGTATGTGTTTTAAATTATTCATCATGTCTAGTGTTTATGTCATCTTCCACTGTATTGCATAATCTTAATGTGCATTTGAGCTCACCCGTTTCTTATGTTTGATTTTCCCAGGAGGCAAAAAGTATATTATGAATGACCTTTAGGGATTGACTAAGGGATATGAATGTGGTCAATGGAGAAAATGTTGTTATTGTTTTTCATTTTATAATGAAATGTAACGTTCATTTATCTAATATATTTTCCAAGACTGATAAACTGATTAGTCTTTCGGGACATGATTCCTTATAATCAGGTCGATGTATTAAAATAATGCACCGACTCTGGGATTCTGGGGTCATGGCATTATAGTTGGTATCATATAAATTTTATCAATAACCTTGGAAATATATTTAAATAAACTCTGATTAGAGAACATTACCCTAAGATAGATTTTGATTATTAGTATAGAAAAACTTCTTATAATTTTGGTAATATAGAGATTTTGTGTATTTTCCAAGAAATAAATCCCTGTTTGGATATGAGCAGGTAGAGGTGACTCTATCACAGATGTACCATGGAGTGAAAACTCTGACAAGGAGATTTGGGCTTGACATGGGGTATCCCGGTACACGACAGCGGGATTTGCTGCCCTTTTGGTTATGACACTCCTAGGGGATATTATTAGGATAATTCACATTTTCATTACAAGCCATTATGAAAGATTTAAGAGTATATACATCCTCAAATAAAACATTTAATGATTATATATTATATGAATAATCTTTTAAATTTACGTTAGGTATTTTACATTTTTGGAAATATACATTGTGATTCATAAAAAAACCTAGTTTATGGAATTTTTTAGAAATGGTTCCTAGTATAAGGAATGGGAATTCAAGCAATATGAATGATCGAATAATTAAAAAGGATCATATATTTCATGGTATTAATCCAACATTTAAAAGGGAAATATCCTCCCACATTTTCTTATAATATGAAGAAATAATATCATGTGTTAAAAAGATAACTAAATAATTCCATGAGTCATATGGTTTTAAAGGGAAGCAAGAGATGAAAAGTATGGAAAAAAGAAATATGGATAAAGGTAAGAGGGTAAAGAAGGATTTTCCCATATATGATAAATATGGAAAGAATCACCGTGGTAAATTCATGAAGGGAATGAGAGTTTGTTATATGTGTGGAGAAAAAAGGACACCAAATATGTTATTGGAAGGGTAAGAAAAATATTTCAAATGTACAATGCCTCATCTGCAAGGAGTTGGGACACTAAATGAATCAATGTCCAAATCATCAGAGTATTTCCCAAATGATTTTATTAGATAAAAATCAAGTTATGATACTACCGAAGATGAAGAGGAATGATTAGATATCTTATGTTGTTATTAATGTATTGTTTCTTTTGAGTATTGTATTAATGATGTACATGTTATATTAATTATAGAGTATATAAGGATTGAACTGCAGTACCGTTTAATTAATGATTTGAGACTGTGTGTTACCAAGAAAAGTGACTCAATAACAAGTTAAACATTTTGGAGAATACGTGATGTAAGGCAAGTTAATACTTAATATGGTCTTGATACTGAGGAAGTGATTTTGGAATAAAAGATGGTTGATTTGGATAAATTATATTGGATATTTTTTACAACCTTGGAACTGATTAATGGTTTGTTTATTTCATCATTGTCGGAGTATTCAAAATTTTGGGATATAAAGAATATATCTAGTATTCTATAAGGAATAAGGGTTCCTTAAAGTAATAAATATAATTTTATGGTAATTCAGGGTGTTACCATGTTTTAAAATAATACATGATGAAGGTATTCACATGTTATTAGGTGAAAAAAGGATCTTCATTTTTTTACCTTATAAATTTTGGACTCCGAGTTTGGACAGAAGTATTTTGGATAATTCTAAAGTTTGGAATCGATTAAGTTTTAAATTGGATACTATTGTTAAGGTTGTATAATTTCTTGAGATTATTTTTTGGATTGTCATTAAAAGGACAACCCGGAGGTCGGACGATAATCCGTCGCGTCCGACAAGGCAACGAGACTTGGACCCACAACCGTAGGGCGACAAGGGTGCATCGCCTACCACTGACCTATCTGATTTCTTGGTTTGTATAATGTAGGTTTTTAATAGTTTGACAAATGAATTATAGATTCATTATTTTTGGAACCCTATTTGATAATGATAAATAGAATATTTTTGAATTATATTATCTTTTGGAGTGAAATTTGAGTTTGTGGTAGAAATTATTTGAATGATGAAACTCTACTTGTCAGTATATGTTTTTTTCTCTTATTCTATGAAGAAATTAATTCTTAAACATTATAGATGAAATATTAAATCCTAAAATGTGTTATCCTAATACATTATGTTTTGTTGTCCTGATTATATTTTAAATCAATATAGATTGATGGCTTTAAGGCCCTCAATTTTACACTTGTTTGTGATTGATGAATTCAATCACTCCCTATAAATATTTATGTTTTCCCTCCAATTATGTGTCTGTAATTTCCACCAATGTTCGCCTAATCTAAATCCAAATTTGGTGGTAACTTTGTCATTTCCCTTTCCCTCTTATTAATACTAATTTTTTTAACCCAATTTCCGATGCGTGTTTTCCACAAAGGTGTTTTTGCTATTTTTAACCTTTTATTTTCATGAAAAAATTTCAAATTGCAAGTATGCAATTTATTGAAGGAGGGGATAATGTAACACCCCAATATTTAATAGAATATTATTTCTTCAAAGTAATTCAATAACGTGCGCTACACGCAACACCGAGTTCAAGCGCACCATGGCTTACCAAACGAGCCATTCAAAATCGGTTATGAATATTATTAACTGAATCTTGTGTTTTATATATTCCATAAAATTTTAACATCTATATTATGTGTTTCTTAGACAAAATATAAGAACAAATTCATTTTTTTAGATAATGGAATTATTTTTCAGAAAAGTTAATTTTACCGCATTTTAATGGAAAACCCTTTTTAAAACCAATATTTAACAATTTTACATATTCAATTTAATGATATTAAATTAATCTTTATAATAGAGACATAAAAATTTAGTTTGGATATTTTTTCTGTACTTTTCTGATAATTTTCAGTTTTTGATGTATAGTGAAAAATACTAAAGTTTAATTAAAAACACCTTATTTAATCAAAATAATTTATAGTGATAAATTATAATATTCAGTGGCTTTAATGTATAATTAGATTATATTTTTACCATTTAATAAAATTTTGGTCATTTGATGTAATTTCACATTTAAACTCGACATAAAGAAGTTTCAATATTTTGATAGTTATTATTTCTTAAAAACAGGCTTTTTGTTTTTACAACAGGAATTAATTTTAAATTAATTTATGCTACTTATGTGTTTTTAATTTAGAAAAATGGATTCCATATTTTTAATCTAGAGTTACAAATTTTGTAAATAGGTAACTTTTATTTTTAGACATTTTGAATAATTACATAAGTAAATATTTTATTTACCATAGTTAAAGGGTAAATATGATAAATAAAGGTAAAAAATAATATGATAATAATATTAAATTACCATACCTCATATACTAAACCAATTTTCTGATACATGTACGAACATGGGCATCCTTTAGTAGATTTTGGGACCACTTGGAGCTACATGAGAATGATAATGACACTTCGTATTAATTAATTTAAAGTAAAGAAAAAAAAATGACATAAACATATATCTTTTAGTAAAAAAATTATTAAAAGGTTTTATATAAGTTATATTTTTCAACTATGAATATTAATTAGAAAGATAAACAAATTTCCTACATAGTGGTATTTTATTTATAATTTGTACACATTACATAAGTAAATTTATTTATGACACAATGATGATGCAGTAATTACCTTATTAATGAAAGAATGAAATAAATTATATTATAAATATTAAAAAAATATAATTTCAAAGTTTTTAAGACATTAAATAATTTTCTATCTGAACAGGACATGTTTGGATTCATTCAATGTATTTTTTTCAATGTAATCAGGCTGTTATGACTTTAACAAAAACAAAATACCAAATAGTGTCAAAATTGACATAAAAGAGTTTTTAAAACAAATATTATATTATCAATTGATATAGTATTTATAAAAAATATAATTTTCATAAAAATACTTATAAAATTTACATATATTAATACTAAACCACATGGGGTTATCTTGGCCTATTATAGTATGTTTATTAACCATATAATATAAAATTACAAAAAGACATGGTAAATGTCAAACTATTTAACTAAAAGTTAAATCTAAAATATAAGGTTAAAATGGTACTATAAACTTGTCTAAAACCTACTGGTTGAGTGAATTTAGACCCATAACAACCTCAGTCTAGAAATAAATTCATTTGGGGATATTATAATCCCAATATGATAGTATAATCAATTAATATTTTAATCTTTTCCTAAATTGACCCTCACCTCCCTTATAAAAGGGTACTTCCCCTTCTCTTATTTTCACACTTACAAAGACATTTGGATCGGCCAAACCCTTCCCAAATACCTCCTCAACTATCCTCCCTTCAACCTAGAGTCATTACAGTGATTATAAATCTAACCTATACAACCCTTTTGATCAAATCAAAAAGGAAACACCCGAAGAAGAAGTAATAATTTCACCACCCTCTTTCATGTTCTTTTCTCCTTCCACATCATATTTCATTTTTTCCATAAAAAAATTAAGACTCAAGTACCTTATATATATTGTGATGTTATTATAAATATTTTACAACCATATTCAATATTATATCCATCCTATAATTACAATGTCACCATATGTGCGTACGTACGGCTTGCCGTCTCCACGTCGTTGTGTGGTTTTTTATTCAGACACTTCATTATTTGGATGTGTATAATAATTAGTATAACTGATGTAAATAATAAATATAACATGTTAATTAATTATTTTATATATGTTATAACATTCAATTAAATATTATTCCACCAACAATATAATGATATTGTCGCTCGTGCATACGTACGGATTACCGTCTAAAAGATGCGATGATATTCATTTCCATGTTCACCATTCAACAATTATTATAAAAAAATATTTTATTAATAAGTATTTAATATATGAAAAAATTATTATAATGGATATATATATGTATACACTTACATATATATTATTCACTTACTTTGGTTCAATAAGATATGAAAACAGAAACAACGTTTATGCGTACTTACAGCCTACCGTCTCCATAAATGGTGCCTCCCATTCCATACATCTATCTATTATAAATATTTATATTCTAGATATATATTATATATAAATCAAATTATATATTACAGATTTATTTAAATAATTATCAAAATGATACGATCATGAATAAAAAGTTAAAACACATACGATAAAGAAAGCGATTATTACCTGAAATGTTAATTTTACATGGAAATCATTATTAAATTGGTAGTATAAAGTCATAAATGAATCATGTATGATATAAGAAATATGAATATGGTTCTATTATAATATATTAACATACTATGGTTATTATACAAGAGGTTAAACTTACCCTCAAGCAAATGAAAGTGCAAGGTAAGGGTTATTTCATCAATCTCATTATTATCCGAGATTGTTCATGTGTAAGTATTTTCTAGGGAATATTTAGCATTGATACCCATATTTCATAAAAATGATTTCAAAATTAATCTTTTACAGTTTTATGGGAGGTTATATTTAACAAGATCATGATTTTAAACGTTTTAATAATATATCTTTCTAAATCATTTTCATTAATGTCTATGTTTTCGAAATGATTTTAAGGATTTATTTACATGAACATGAATGTTTTCAAACAATAATTACTTTCAAAAGTTTCAATGTGGTATGGGAAACTTTGATTAAAAAATTTCTTTAAATTTCATTCTTTCAAAATTGTGTGACTTTTAAATGTTTTCATGAAAAAGGGATATTTCTCTCAAAGATTTTTACAAATTATTTTCATCTAGGTCAACATCCTTTGATAGATTTTAAACTTGTTTGAAGTTGTTTTTTATGATAAAAATATTCCATATTGTATTGATGATTTTTTATATGTTTGACTATGGATGTTTTATTTTTATACCATTCATGGTTTATGGTTAAAGTATTGACATTTCATATGCTAGTTTTAATATGAATGTTTATGTTATGTTTCACCCTTTTCCTATAAAGAATGTATTGGACTTAGTATGTGATGGGTGGAGCCCGCTATAGCTCTTTGATGCCTCAGAAGATCTCATGAGACAATTAGATGTAGAATTGGATGAGGCCTTTCCCAATTTGATATATGGTTTTGGATGAGGCCTAAATCATTTTTAGACTTCTTGGTCGAGGCCTTGACAAGTTTTTTTACAATGTATGATATTATAAATTCTCTCATTATGAAAATAATATTGATGGTTCATGTTGTTATTTGAATAGTAGAATACCCATGATTATGTTTTATTATGGAGTTATTTACTCAGCTCATATTTCTTCCAAAATTTTTCATGTTTATTATTTGTAAAGGCATGTGTTTTCAATTATTCACCATGCCAAATGATTATGTAATCTTTAGCTTTATTGCTTTCTCTTACTGATCATTTGAGCTCACCCCTTTATTATGTTTTATTTTCCTATGATGCGAAGAAGTATATTATGACTGGCCTGTAGGGATATTCTAAGGGAAATGAATGTGTTAAATGGAGACACTATTTTTGTTGTTTTTAATTTTATAATGAAATGTAACGTTCTTTTATGTAATCTATTTTCCGAGAATGATAATCTGATATGTCTTTTGGAACTTGATTCCTTGTAATCATTCCCATATATTAAAATAATGCATCAACTCTGGTCTTCAGGGTCGTGGTGTTACATCTATGCTGATACATTTGCGTGATCATAATCCCCTTTTGAATTCTGACATATGTTGTGGTGCTCAAGCGAGATTTGGTGGTAAAAAGATTCTTCGCTGAGTAGATATGACTAGAGATAGTCAACATTGGGAATGCAGGTGCATATACTTCAATAGTAGGAATACAATGTCAGTCACATGGATTTAGACATGAGATACATTTCCAGAGGATGTCCTGAGACATAGTATCTATAGTTTAGTGGACACTGGGTTGGTCTACTCAGCCTAGGGAGTGGTAGTTCTATTCATGGGATTGAAGAGGACATCTCACTCAAGATTGTCCAAACTATAGTGCTTCTGATTGGGAGATAGTGGATGGAACACTGAGGAAGAGAAATAGATATGGTTAGGAAGATCAATATGGAATAATACATGTAATATGAGATAAGAGAGTAGTACGAGGTGGCCTACATTTCTATTTACTACCACCACCACCCCTAGGTGGTCCACACCAGGCTCTGGGAGCTGGAGGACCTGGGTAGGGACAACTGCATGCCTTCATGGCATATGAACCATGAGATACAATGATGACTAGAGGTACAATCATTAACTATTCTATGTAATATTATATAATTAAAATAATAGGTACAATTAATTCTTTTATATAAAAAAATCATGTATGAGACCATGAGATCCCATTTGAACTGGTAACTCAAACCGTATTCTTGGAGACATCTACTAGAGTAAACTCGATTATCACACATCAATGCAAAAAAGGTGACCTGAAACTTGATGTGAAAGTTTTGGTTGTAACCTATTATTGGAGGCATTTAGGCATTATGACGTCGTTGTTTGTCTGAATTGGTTATCTATAGTCCATGACCAGGTTGAATATTTTAGGAAAAAGGTGCGGTTTCACTACAGTGATGGAACAATGTTTTCTTTTTTCGGTGAAATGGAATCCCAGGAAACACAGTATGGATTCATGCATATAAGGGTGAATCAAATAACTCATTATTAAGATATCCTAACAATTGGTTTGTCAAATGTTAAAAGTTTCCAATTCCTAGAAGTAGTAGTGGAGTAGGAGGATGTATTTCCTCAAGACATCCCGAAATACCTCCCCATTGGGAGGCATACTTTTCATTGATTTACACCCTGGTACGACATTGATATAAGCACCAATATATCATATGTCCCCCACAATGCTTCGCAATTTGAGGGTTCTATTAGAATACTTGTAGAGGAAGGTATTCGTGAGATAAATTGTTTCCCCTAGGAGCCCTAGTTTTTTTTTGACAAAAAGGAATACATGAGATTGAGGATGTGTGTGGACTTCCGATGATTGAACTGGTTTACTGTAAAAAAACATGTATCCACATATTTGGATAGATGACATATTCAATCATTTTATAGGAACAATATGGTTCTAAAAGGAAGAACGTTGATCAGGATACAACCTGTTTTGTGTACGAGATGATGATATACTGATGACGTCTTTTCGGTGTCCTTATGGTCAATATGAGTACATGGTGATGCACAATGGTGTGGAAAACTCCCTAGAAATGTTCATGCGACTCATGAACCGGTTGTATCGGTATTATTTAGACTGGTTCATGTTAGTCTTCATTGATGATATCCCTACATACTCAATTATTGAGGAGGAGCACGTGTGACACTGATGGTTGGTTCTATATGTGCTATAAGAGAAATGAAAATATGAGAAACTCTCAATGTGGGAGGAATGGATTTGGGTGGTCTACATTCATGGGCATGTTATCTTATCTGATGGAGTTATAGTGGACCCGACCAAAGTCGAGGTAGTGTTAGCATGGGAACCACATTGGAGCGTGATAGATATGAGGAACTTCCTTAGGCTTGAAGGATATTACGAGATGTTGAAACTTGATTTCTTGAGTATATTAGCATCTATGAGGGCATTTAATTAAAATGGAAATAATTTCATGTGTATAAATTTTTTTTTCAAATGATTTTAATCAATTGAGGTAATTTTTTGAGAGCTATCCGATAATTAGATTATAGGAGGAGGGGGTTGAGTATGTTCTATGATGCATCAAGGAACAGACTTAGTTGTCTCATAATAAAGAGGAAACTAGAAATTTATAATGATTATATGTTGTTTAGACAACATGAATAGACTAAATGACACATGATATTCATATAGCAGTGATAATATTCACATTGAAGATTTTCTGACACTACCTGACGCGCAACCAATTTATTATCTACTCCAATCACAAGAGTATCACATATTTCATATCTCAAAAATATTTGAAATTGAGACAGATGTGTTTGGTAGAGTTCCTCCAATACTATGACTTTGAGATTTTCTATACTCCTGGGAAGGGGAATCATGGTGGGAGATGTTCTCAGTATGAAAACTAGTTTTTAGTTGATGAATGAGGTATCAGAGTATTTGGCCACATTATAATTATCCTTATTAGATGGAGATGGATCATCATACCTCCAGTCAATGGATGTCACCCCTTCACTCTTATAGTGAGTATGGGAGGCACAACTAGTGGATAACAACTAAGAGACTCTATCTGCTCATATATCTATATGGCATGCTCTTGATGGATTCTCTAATGGCGGAGAGCATGTCGTTCTTTTCATAGGGTGAACAGTTGTACCCCTGGATTTGTATGATGAGTTTTTGAGGGAGTTCCATATATCCACATTGATGGTACATAAAAATGTGGAGAAGATGTATCCGGACCTCTAATGCCAGTTTATGTGGCCATAGATGAAGAAGGGAGTTGAAGATATTATATCTTGATTATTCATTTTTCTGCATGTGATGGGTGACCACCGAGTTCCATTGGGATTATCCAAACCCCGTAATGATCTATAATAGACATGGTATGGAATATTTATTGACTTCATGATCATTTTACCATGTACTTCTAGGGGGACATGATCCCATATGGGTTATCATTGACTGACTCACCAAGTCAACCCACTTCCAAGCTATCTAGGAACAAAGTTCAGTAGAGAGACTAGGATACCACTATGTATAGGATATAGTTCAACTCCATGGTGTACCAACATTGATAATTTAATATCATGATTTTTTTATTTACATCTTGATCATCAATGGAACTCAAGGATTCTTTTTTGAATTAGTTACACTTGAGCATAATGTTTCACCAACAGAAGGATGACCAAGCTGATCGGACCATTCAGGTTTAGGATGAAATGCTATGGGATTTCATTTTATAATTCATTTGGGAGTTGTTAAGATATTTCATATATGATTTATTCATTAATTTTGTGTTTGGTGCGATATAGGAATATTCAAGAGAGAAAATGGGAGTTGGTGGCTCAATTTCATGCTCAGTACCCACAATTGTTTTAATAGATTTTTTTTGGATTTTAGAGATGTAAAGACCAATGGTGGGGAGAATGTTACATCATGTAATTCTAATATATTTTTTTAGAAATTATGTAGAATTATTTTGAGACTATGTGTTGAGATGGCGTGTGATTTCGAGGCTCACTGTGACTGAAAAAATTGATTCAAAAATATTAATATTTTTATAGAACACATGTTAATTTTTCCTAAAATAGTTGAATAACACATAAACTGGTGCCCAGATCAGAAATCCAAGGGAACTTTTGAGATTAGAGTTATGGCTTTACCCTATGTGCGACAACACATTTTTGGCATAGATCATCTATAGAAAGAGTCAAAAATGAAAAAACTGTGAATAAAATACTTTTATAAGAAATAATTTGATGAAATGACATTTCCTTTTATTAAGATATTGTCAGGGATCTATGGTTATCACCATAACCCTAGAATTCATCTTAGTTGTGGAGAAAGAGCTCTTTTAAATGAACAACATGGTATCATAGATCAAAAATTGACACACAACTAATTCAATGGAATATCATCACCAATGACAATGATACAATGTTCATTAATCATTGATTGATTCAAATCGACTTAGGGAGGTTGATTTATTTTTCCATTTCCCCATTTCCCCATTCCTAATTTCCATGATGAATATGGATCAATCCATGAATTGATTGATCTATGGTTTGATCCTTATGCGTGATGGAATAATATCTACTGTATATTAGGGTATCTAGTTTATTTTTATATCAAAATTAATTATAATGATAAATATTTTAGGCCAACATGATCAAAGGTTGAGGTTCATTCATCATGGGTGTTCTTTGGGATTTTCTGTCCATTGTTCTTCATGTTCTTCGACGTTGGACCCCTGTGGCCATAGTTTGACATTTCGGGTGGCTCTAAATGCAATGGTACCCCCAAATTGGAAGAAAACACACAAGTAGATGGAGAATCTATGCAGATCAGGACCCGAGGGAGATGGATCTATGACTTTTTTAGGAATTAGAAATTAGAGGTGGATTAGTAGTCCGCCAAAGGGACCACCAGTGCGTGTCTTTCCGGTTGTCCGACAAGCGATGTATTGGTGGTCTGATAAGGTAGTACAATGGTATGGAGAGTGACACATTGGAAGTCCAACAAGGCGGTGTGAGGGTCCATCGAGAAGGGTGGAAGCGGTCTAGTGACTAGAGGAGGTGGTCATGGCAGTGGAAACCAGAGTCAATGCCTATGGTGTGGGCCGTAAAATATGGCAGGTGACTGTGTGTGGTTGGATCAATACATGGTAAGGATCTAGGATGCAGGAGTTAGCCTCTTGAGACACGGGCTTCATGGTGAAACTAGGCTAGGCGGGCTATGTGAAGTAGACCATGCGGGACAAGTGGAGTTGCACAGACATACCGAGTTAAGCGGGCCTTGCAGAGCGAGTTAAGTGGGGTCTACTAGGCGGAACAGATTGGGAAGAGTGGTCTTGTTTGAAAAAGTTGGCTGTGTTGACCTAGTGGGTTAGGTCAAAACCAAGGTAGACCAGAGGTGGTTGAACTAGGGCACTATAAAACATGGCGTTCGATCAGGATCCATAGTTGATCCAGCTAATTCCATACCGTGGCAGTTGGGAACGTGGTCGACCATGAAAGTCAGTGGATTGACTGTGCAGTCGATCCACAACCTAGTGACCCCTATACATTGAAACTTAAAACCCCCATAACATTCAAATGGTGCATCTATTTGAAAAGACAACAGTAGAATTGTGACCCTAAGGACATGTTGGAACATTTGATTCCAATTGTAGGTTTTCTCTCAGACATGTATTCAGTGACATGAGTCATTTACATAGGATGTAACCAAGGTTAATTAACATGGTTGGTATGACTACTACACACCATCTAATCCATTTATACATGGATTAATTATCTTTTCCATCATATATTGGTCGAGTTTAGTTAGGGGTTATTCCGTTTATTATTTCCCTAATGTTTTATTAGTTTCATGTCCTACCCATAAGAGTATGATTCATTTAGCAGGACATGATGGATAGTGCTGCTGGAATCCGCTGAGAAGTTCAGTGCGGTGTTATCTATTCATCATCGTTCCCTAGGTAGAGTACTTGGTATTGAAATGAACAATCCTACCAGAAATCAATCATATACTTAGTGTGTTAATCGATATGGAGTTGTTGGTATCACCCCATGGTCCTGGATGTGATCCTTATCTGATGTATCATACCTGTCTCTTCAGATCTATCAGCGTCTCTCTATAATTATGTTTTTTGCTAAACATCACTTCTCATATAGACGTCATCAGTTCCATCAGACTCTAGAGTGTGTTCTCAAAAAATAGTGCTTCGTAAAATCTTTGTGCCAAATTACTATTTTTGGTATGCAGTATTTTTTACTTACCTCTAGAGTTCATGTCTTGGATTGAGTATATCTAGATATTTTTATTATATTTTCTATTGAAATATAATTTTTTAGAGATAATGGTACCTCTAAATTGTGAATTTATTTGTGGTTTTGAGGTGTCCTAAAGAGTATTGATTTACTCACCCCTGCAAGGTATTTTCCCAAACATGTCGTGTCTTGTTGAGATGAGCATCCTTTTGATAGAGTCCAGGGTAGACCAGGACCCAATAGAGATTAGTAAGATCATACATGCTGAGGTGTCTATACGGATATATAATGCAATCCCATTAGCATCATTATGAGTTTGGATTTTGTGGTTTATAGACTCATTTTGGTGGGATTGTATTATCTCCTAGTTTATTTTCCAGTACCTTATTATTTGTACTCTAGTTGAGGGATTTAGTGGTTTGCATTTTAATGCCCCGACCCCAGAAGCCCAAAGTTAGTTCATTATTACGTATCATTGGAATGATCACAAAAGATCAAGTCTCAAAATATTGATTAGTTTAGTAGCCTTGAAAACAGTAGATATATTCGTAAGTCTTATTTTATATCATAAAATTAAATAAAACAACAATATTCTCTTCAATAACCACATTCATATCCCATAGACTATCCCTTCTGTTCAATCATAATAAACTTATTCACATCCTGGGAAAAAAACAAATAAAGGGGTGAGTTCAGATGCTCAGTAAGGATAACAATATATAAGAAACTTCTATAAATAAGCATAAACATTTAAGGAAGTGTATAAGAATAAAACAAAAGCCTTTTAAACTTGAACTTCAGCATAATATGTCAAAGATAAAATCAAATATTCCCATTTACTTATTGACATGGATATTCTACTAGTCGAATAATCACATGCAATAACAAATAGCCACTTTCATAATGATGGAAAGCATAATTTCGGAAATTATAAAACATTTTGTCAAGGCCTCATCCAAGACATCTATAAATGATTAAGGCCTTGGACAAAACCATATATAAAATTGGGAAATGCCTCAGCCAATTCAATGTCTAGTTGTCTCATGAGACCTACCGATGCATCGAGGAGCTATAGCGGGCTCCACCCGTCACATACTAAGTCCAATGCATTCCTCATATGAAAAGTTTTAAACATAACATAAACATTCGTATAAAAACTAAGGTACGAAATTTCAATACTTTATCCATAAACCATGAAAAAAATAACACATCCACAATTAAACATATCACAAAACCTTCAATACAATATGAAAGATTTGTATCATAATAAATCAAATTCAAACAAGTTTAAAATCCATTAATGGATTTTGACATAGATGAAAATGATTTGTAAAACTCTTTGTGAGAAATATACCTTTTTCATGAAAACATTTAAATGTCACACAATTTAAGAAGGAATAAATTTAAAGACATTTTTGAATCAATGTGGCCCATACCACTTTGAAATTTTTTAATGTAATTAACATTTTAAAACATTCACGTCCATTTAAATAAATCCATAAAACCATTTTGAAAACATGGACGTTAATGAGAATGGTTTAGAAGAATAAATCATTAAAACATTTAAAATGATGTTTTAGTAAAAGTTCCCTTAAAAATAATCCCTTTGAATACTATTTTATGAAACCTGTATATGGATAATCAATATGTCCCAGTAGATACTTACGTAAAAACAACCTCTAATAATAAAGAGATTGTAAAATTAAACCCTACCTTGTACTTTTCCTTAGTCGATGGTTAGTTAACCTCCTGTATAATGGTGAAATAATTGTTATTAAATTATAAAAGAATCATATACATTAATATGATATCATATATGATCTTTTAACATTGATTTGTTAATAATATCTTAGTATTATCGTTGTTTCGGGTGTTAACTGATTCTTTTTCCTTTATATAATTTGTTACATAAGCCATGTTTTTTTGGATAGGTTTTATCTTATTCCGATCCAGAATGAAATTAAGTATTTAAACATTATTTTTAACCGTCAAATGAAAATTAGTCTCGAATGGATATGATGTGGAATGAATCTCATCGCGTTCGTGGAGATGGTATTCCTACGTACGGACGAGTGAAAATATCATTATATTGATATTAAAATCGTATATAATTGGATGGTATATCATATATACAGAATCATTTTCATGTTATATTTATTATTTACATAAGTTATACTCATTATTATAACCATCCAAATAATAATGTATTGAATAACAATTACTCCATGACGTGGAACCGGTAAGCCGTACGTCCGCACATATGGTGACATGTCATTCAAAGGATGGATAGAATAATGAATATGGTTGTACCATATTTATAATAACATCATATTATATAGAAGATACTGGAGTTATTATTTTATAATTGAAATAACAAAGAAATAATAAGTGGAAGAAGAAAGGAACTTGGAAGAAGGTGGTGAAAACATTACCTCTTCTTCGGGTTCTTCTTGTCGATTTGATCAAAAGGGCTCCTTATGAAGGCTTTATGACTAATTGAGGGCCTCTAAGATAAAGGTACGATAGTTTAGAGAGTATTTGGGTAGTGTTTGTCTGAGGAAAATGGATTTTAAGGTGTGAATTAGAGAGAATGGGGAGTTCCCCTTTATAAGAGGGGTGAGGGGTACCTTAGGAAAAGCTAGAAATATTAATTTATAATAAATTCATATTCGGTTTCTAATGGCTTAAAACTGATTTATTTTGATTTTAAGGTGGTTCTGGGTTGAAAACAACTCAACCAATATGTTTTTGGCAGGATTGAGACACTATATTAACCTTATCATTTAGATTTAACTCTTAGTTAATTAGTTTGACATTTACCATGTCTCTTTGTATTTTTATATTATATAGTTAATAAACTTACTATAAAATTACAAGAGAACCCCAAGTGGTTCATTAATGATACAAATATCATTATATAAGTCTCCTGTACGATCCTTAGATATTTAGGACCATTATATCAATTAATAATATAATATTTGTTTTAAAAACACTTTTATGTCAATTTTGAATCAATTTAATAAATGAATTTTTTTAA
The DNA here is from genome assembly GCA_963277665.1 of Viscum album. NCBI lineage: Eukaryota > Viridiplantae > Streptophyta > Magnoliopsida > Santalales > Viscaceae > Viscum > Viscum album. The sequence goes on along the minus strand of OY728140.1, from coordinate 2,002,742,284 downwards.
ATTCATAACAACATGATTACTTATAACTAAATTAATTGAATAAATCCTAACATGTCATATTAACCTATAAAATTATTTTATGGCATAAATACATTCAAATTATATTTATTTTAACATTTATAATACCATTTAGTGGATTATTTCATTAATAATGAAAATGCTTCATAATTATTATGTCATAAATAAATTTAATTATTCAATGTATAAAAATTATAAATAAAATATCATTATGTAGGAAATATTTTTATATTTCTAATGAATATTTATAGTCGAATAGATAACATATATAACCCTAAGTCAAAATTGTTTTACTAAAAGATATATGCTCATGTCATTTTTGTATTCATTTTAACTTAATTAATATAAATTGTCATATTCACTTACAAGTGGCTCCATGGGGTCCCAAAATAGACCCAAGGATGTCCAGGGTCTTAAATTCATCATCCAATATGGTTAAGACACGTGTTGGGGTAATTCTATATTATTATAATATTATTTTGTTACCCTTATTTACTTGATTTACCTTTTAACGACGATAAATAAAATATTTACCGAAGTAATTATTCATAATGTAAAAAAATAAAAGTTAAGTATTTATAAAATTTGGACATCCTGATTCCAAATATGGAATCAATTTTTCGAAATTCAAAAGAGAGAAGTGGTAGAAATTAATTTAAAATTAATTCCAGTTGTCAAAATAAAAAATTCGTTTTTATGAAATAATAACTATAAAAATATTAACACTTGATTATGTCCAGTTTAAATGTGAAATTACATATAATGACCAAAATTGGATTAAATGGTAAAAATATAATCTAATTATACTTTAAAATCACACTTTATTATAATTTATTACTATAAATTATCTGGATTAGAAAAGTTGATTTTAATTAAAATTTAGTATTTTTCAATATTCATCAAAAATTGGAATTTCTAAGAAAAATACCAAAAATTAACCCTAAACTAATTTTGATATTCCAAATCCAAAAATTAATTCCAATTTGAATAATAAATTTTATAAAATTTTAAAAATTGGGTATCACTATTCATAACGACTACTTTAATTAGTTGTGGTGTGTTAGAATCTCGAAATTGCATACAATGCAAGCTATTGCATTATTCAAAAGGAAACATACCGTGGAAGATTGGGGTGTTAAATTCTATCCTCCTTTAATAAATTTCATCCTAGAAATTTGAAATTATTCTATGAAAATAAAAGGTTGAAAATAGAAAACACCTTTGCGGAAAACCTATATCAAAAATAGGGTTAATAAAATTTTTTTTAATAAGAGGGAAAGGGAAATGATAATGTCACCACAAAATAAGTGTTTCGAATAGGAGACCATTGGAGGAAATTATAGACATGTAATTAGAGGAAAAAATAAATATTTATAAGGAGTTATTGTGGTCATCAATAAAAAACAAGTGTAAAATTGAAGGCCTCAAAGCCATCAATCTATGATGATTTAAAATATCATCGGTTCAACAAAACATAAGGTATTAAGATAACACTTTTTTGCTTTTAAGTTACCTCACCTAATGTTTAAGAATTAATTTCCTCATAGAATAAGTGAAAAAAATTATACTTGAAAAGTATAGTTACAACCTTTAACTAATTTCTACCACAAACTTATTTTTCACTCTAAAAGATAATAGAACATAAAAATATTCTATTTATCCTAATCGTATAGGGGTTCCAAAAAATGAATTTATAATTCATCTATCAGACCTTTTAAAAAAACTACATTATACCATCCAGGACATCACATAGGCCAGTGGTAGGTGATGCACCCTTGTCCCCCTTCGGTGGTGGGTTTTAGTCTCGTTGCCTTACTGGATGCGACGAGTTGTCGCCCAACCTGCGGGTTTCCCTTTTTATAATAATACAAAAATAATATTTAGAAATTCTTTAAACTGAACAACAATATCTAATGTCAAATATAATTCATTCCAACCTTTAGACTTATCCAAAATACTTCTGTCCAAACTCACTGTCCAAAATTTATAATGAAGATAAACATAATGAAGATCTTTTTTTACCACATAATAACATGTGAATAATTTCATCATGCATTATTTTAAAACACTTTAACAATGTGAATTCCCATAGAACCTTATTTATTACATTCACTCTCCCTTATTCCTTATAGAATACTCGATTTAGTTCTTATATCCATAAATGTTGAATACTCCAACAATAATGAAATAAAAAAATTTAATCAGTGCCAATGTAGTCAAGAATATCCAATATAATTTATCCAAATCAAACATCTCTTATTCCAAAATTACTACCTCAGTATCATGAATATATTAATGACTAACATTCCATCAATAATGTATTTTCAAGAAAAAAGTTTAACTTGCTGTTGAGTCACTTTTCATTGCACCATAAAATATAAAATCCTCAATGAAATAGTTCTACAGTACAATCCTTATTTATTTCCATAATTCATATAACTGGTACATCATCTATACAACACTGAAATGACATAATTCATTAATAACAACATAAGAACACTAGTCATTCCTCTTCATCTGTGGTAGTATCATAACTTGATTATTATCCAATAGAATCATTTGCGGCATACTCTGATGACTAGGACATTGATTCTTATAGTGTCCCAACTCCTTACAGATGAATCATTGTACATATGAAACCTTTTTCTTACCCTTGCAATCATGTACTTGGTGTCCTTTTTCTCCCCACTAATAACAAACTCCTATTACCTTCAATCATTTAACAAGGTGATTCTTTCTACAGTTATCACATATGAGAAAATCATTCTTTCCCTTCTTCCCTTTATCCATTTTTCTCTCTTCCATCCTTTTCTTTTCTTGCTTACCTTCAAAGACAAAGGACATCAAGAATTCTTTACTTATCTTATCAACACATGATACTATTTTTCATATGATGATAATACGTGGGAGACTATTTACCTTCTAAATTCTAGCTTAAGACCATGAATGATACGATCTTTCTTACTCTTTGGATCATTCATATTGTTGGAGTTCACATTCCTTCTACTGGGTGCCATTTATAAACAATGGTATACAGTAGATTAGTATATGAATCACAATACCTAATCTCAAATTTGTAAAACACTTAAAATAAATTGGAAAGATTATGGATATAATCCATAATCATAAAAATGTTTTCTCTGAGGAAGTATACTCAGAAACCCTTCATAATGGTTCATAAAAAAATGAGAATTATCCTATGCATATCCCCTGGGAGTATCGTAACCCAAAGTGCAACAAAGCCCGTTGTTGTGCACCAGTTCCCATTCGAGTCTAGCTCAAAGCTGTGTTTTCGGGTTTTACCCCTATGTACATTTGTGCCATAGCCGCCTTTACCTGCTCTTATCCAGAAAAAGAAGTATTTCTTGGAAAACTCACAAAATCTCTACAATACCAAAATTCTAGGATGTTCTTCTATACTAATCCTGAGAGTCTAACTTAGGGGTATGTGCTCTAATCAGAGTTTACGTAAAAATAGATTTCAAGGATTATTACTAAACTTAATCTGATACCAACTATAATTCCCCGACCCCAGAAGCCCAGAGTCGGTGCGTTATTACGTATCATTGGCATGATCACAAAAGATCACGTCACGAAAGATCGATTATTTTAGTAGCATTGGAAACACTTTATATATTCGTAAGTCTTACATTACATCATAAAATGAAATACAACAACAACATTGTCTTCAGTAACCACATTCCTATCCCATATACTATCCCTGCTGGTCAATCATAACAAAGTTATTCACATCCTGGGAAAAAGAAAACATAGAAAGGGGTGAGTTCAGATGCTCAGTAAGGATAAAAATATAGCAGAAACATTCATAAATAAGCATAAACATTTGAGGCAATGTATAAGACTAAAAAAAATACTTGTAAACATGAACTTCATCATAATATGGCAAATATAAAATCAAATAATTCCATTTACTTATTCACATGGATATTCTACTAGTCAAATAATCACATGAAATATCAAATAGCCACATTCATAATGATGGAATGCATAATGCCGGACATTCTGAAACATCTTGTCAAGGCCTCAACCAAGAAATCTATAAATGATTAAGGCCTTGGCCAAAACTATATATCAAATTGGGAAAGGACTCAGACAATTCTATGTCTAGTTGTCTCATGAGTCCTACCGATGCATCGAGGAGCTATAGAGGACCCCACCCATCACATACTATTTCCAATGCACTCATCATATAAAAAGGTTTAAACATAACATAAACATTCATATTAGAACTAGCATACGAAATGTCAATACTTTATACATATACCATGAAAAAATAACACATCCACAGTCAAACATATCACAAAACCTTCATAAAATATGAAATATTTGTATCATAATAAATCCACTTCAAACAAGTTTAAAATCCATTAAAGGATTTTGACATAGATGAAAATGAATTGTAAAACTCTTTGAGAGAAATATCCATTTTTCATGAAAAAATTTAAAAGTCACACTATTTTGGAAGGAATACATTTAAAGACATTTTTGAATCAATGTTTCCCATAACACTTTGAAACTTTTGAAAGTAATTAACATTTTAAAACATTCGGGTACATTTAAATAAATCCTTTAAACCATTTTTAAAACATGGAAGTTAATGAGAATGGTTTAGAAGAATAAATATTTAAAAAATTTAAAATGTTGTTTTAGTAAAAGGTCCCTTAAAAATAATCCCTTTGAAATCTATTTTATGACACATGGACATGGATAATAAATATGTCCCAGTAGATACTTACAGAAAAACAACTTTGGAAAATAATGAGATTGTGAAATTAACCCTTACCTTGAACATTTCCTTAGTATATGGTTGGTTAACCTCCTTTATAATGGTGAAATAATTGTTATTAAATTATAAAAGAATCTTATACATTAATATAATATCATATATGATCTTTTAACATTTATTTGTTAATAATATCTTAGAATTATCGTTGTTTCAGTTGTTAACTGATTCATTTTCTTTTATATGTTTTGTTATGTAAGCCGTGTTTGTTATGGATAGGTTGTATATTATTCATATCCATAATTATATTATGTCTTTAAACATTATTTTTAACCATCAAATGAAAATTAGTCTCGAATGGATAAGCTGGGGAATTAATCTCATCTCGTTCATGGAGACGGTATTCCGTATGTACGCATGAGCGACAATATCATCCTTTTGATAATATAATTGTATATAAATGGATGGTATATCATATATAAATAATAATTATCATGTTATATTTATTATTTACAAAAGTTATAATCATTATTATACCCATCCAAATAATAATGTATTGAATAACAATTACTCCATGACGTGGAGACGGTAAGCCGTAAGTACGCACGTATGGTGACATGTCATTAAAATGATAAATAGAACACTGAATATGGTTGTACCATATTTATAATAACATCAAATTATATAAAATATACTAGAATTATTATTTTATAATGGAAATAACAAAGAAAGAAGAAGTGGAAGAAGAAAGGAATTTGAAAGAGGGTGGTGAAAACATTACATCTTCTTCGGGTTCTTCCTCTTTATTTGATCAAAAGGGCTCGATATGATGGATTTATGACTAAAGGAGGGAATATAAGATGAATTTAGTATAGTTTAGAGAGTATTTGGGTAGTGGTTGGCCGAGCCAAATGGCATTGACGGTGTTAATTAGGGAGAAGGGGGAGAGCCCTTTTATAAGAGGGGTGAGGGGTACCATAGGAAAATCTAGAAATAATAATTTATAATAAATTTATATTCAGTTAATAATGGCTCAAAACTGATTTATTTTGAGGATAAAGTGTGTATGGATCTAAAAAAACTCAACCAATAGGTTTTAGAGTGGTTTGTGTTACTATATTAACCTTATCATTTAGATTTAACTCTTAGTTAATTAGTTTGGAATTTATCATGTCTCTTTGTATTTTAATATTATATAGTTAATAAACTTACTATAAACATTCAATAGAACCCCAATTGGTTCATTAATGATACACCTATCATTATATAAGTATCTTGTCCAAACCATAGATTTTTAGTACCATTATATAAATTAATAATATAATATTTGTTTTAAAAACTCGTTTGTGTCAATTTTGACACTATTTAATAATTGATTTTTGTTAAAGTCATAAAATCGTGATTACTTCAAAATAAATTCGTTGAATCAATAATAACATTTCATATTAACCTATAAAATTCTTTTATGGAATAAAATTATTCAAATTATATTTATTTTTTCATTTATAATACCATTTATTTTATTCTTTCATTAATAGGGAAAATACTACATCATTATTGTGTCATAAATAAATTTAATTATTCAATGTCTAAAAACTATAAATAAAATACCATTATGTAGGAAATATTTTTATCTTTCTAATTAATATTTATAGTCTAAGGGATAACATATTTAACCCAAAGTAAAAATTCTTTTACTAAAAGATTCATGCTTATGTCATTTTTGTATTCATTTTAACTTAATTAATATAAAGTGTCATTTTAACATACAAGTAGCTCTATGCGTCCCAAAATCGACCCAAGGATGCCCAGGGTCAGAAAATCATTAGAAAATAGGGTTAAGACACATTTTGGGGTAATTTTATTTTATTATAATATTATTTTGTTACCCTTATTTACCAGATTTACCCTTTAACCACTGTAAATAAAATATTTATCGAAGTAATTATTCATAATGTATAAAAATAAAAGTTAACTATTTACAAAATTTTTACATCCTGATTCCACATATGGAATCCATTTTTCTAAATTAAAAATATAGAAGTGGAAGAAATTAATTTAAAATTAATTCCCGCTGTCAAAATAAAAAGCGTGTTTTTATGAAATAATAACTATCAAAAGATTGACACTTGTTTATGTCCAGTTTAAATGTGAAATTACATAAAATGAAAAAAATTGGATTAAATGGTAAAAATAAAATCTAATTATACTTTAAAAACACTCAATATTATAATTTTTCACTATAAATTATTTTGATTAGAAATGTTTTTAATTAAAATTTAGTATTTTCAACTATTCATCAAAAATTGGAAATTTTCAGAAAAATACCAAAAATTCACCCTAAGATAATTATTATATTCCAAATCCAAAAATGAAGCCCAATTTGAATAATTAAATTTATAAGATTTTAAAAAGTGGGTATCACTATTCATAACGGCTACTTTGATTGGTCGCGGCGTGTTAGAATCTCGAAGTTGCGTACAATGCAAGCTATTGCATTATTCAAAGGGAAACGTACCATAGAAGAATGCGGTGTTACATGCATGAATTATTTACTTAGTGTTATTAAATTTCACAATTTTTAAATTGGAGATGTGTGCATGCATATAGGTGCATTAAGAGAATGGATTCCGTTTTTGTCTTGGAGATGTGTGCATGCATAAAGGTAATTTAGGTGAATGACTCCCATTTGTGTGATATTCCTACTCGGTGTTAGTCAGCATTCCTTAGCCTATTGGAGGTGGACTTGGGGTAGTTACACTATGGGTCCCTTTGGGATGGGTCCTGACATAAACTACCATCCTAGAGGCATGTCAAGATGGTCTATGATAGACACAATATATTATAACCATTACCTAGTAGCTTGAGGCAAGACATCCCATTAGAAGGTTAGAGGATGATAAAATTGGAAATCTGAAGTCCTATATAACATATATTGGGCGGGCCATGGAACACCCGAAAAAGCCTGCATGAACCTGAAAACGATATAATGGAATTGAGCCACAGTTCCCAATTAAAGATCCGAAAGAGGTGATTCAGGGGGTAATTCAATAGGTACTGTGGGTTTATCACACCCCACCACCTCAGGAGTATGCTCATAACCCCTTTCCTAGTGTATTTTATAACATCATTGCGATGGAATATCTCTATAGTTTGCATGTGTACAACTCATATTGGATTTATAATAAATATGGTATGTGGTAAGGAAAGGATAGGAATAAAGAAATCCTTTAACATGGAATAAACCTTATCATACTCCTTCATTCAGGTGCAGGTGATAAGGAAACACATATAGATCCTAGAAGACATAATCTACACCCCACTCCATTGTAGTTTCATGGTCATGACCTCTTATTACACATACATAGTTCCCCTTTCATGTAAATTATTATATTAACATTATTTCATTTATTTATCTAAACCCCTTTAAATAGTAAAATTAAATGGGTCAATATTTCCCACTTATAAGTGCTCGTAACCTTAATAAATTTGAATTTGGAATCCACTACGTCAAAACCATAACATGTTCCAACCCATGAAACCAATTTTCAATGGATCAATGTTCCATAAACTGCAACTTGTAGTGTCTTCTTTATTCCATATAATAAAACACCATGATATTATGTTATAAACATTGACCGTCAATTATGTATCTTTATTCCGATAAGAAATGTGAAAAAATTCTAAATTTATAATCAACTTACTATAGAGGGGACTTGAGTTATAGTAAATGAATGAAAAAAGAAAAAATTAAATGGAAAGTATTCATGGAATTTATGTCCTATGGTGCCAAGTATGATTCATTTGTTGATACACCCTCAAATAATCGGGCCAAAGAAAAAGAACCCATTATCATATGAAAACCTAACCACACGCCATGGGTTTTAGTCTAGCAGTGAGGGGCTATGGTGTTTCATTGGAGAGAATGTTCCCTAATAGACCTTAATGAAAGATAGAAGTTCATAAGAAACAGGAAAAAATAAAATAAAAAAGTAATATGGGTGGACTTCTTACCCGCTGTAGTGGAATAACTAATAAGAAAAAGCAACTGAAAATTATTAGTATTTAATCAGGGAATATAAATACACAACTTTCATAGCTAAATAAATAATATATATAAATGATGATGATAATGATGATGTTGATGATGATTATTATTATTATTCTAGACAAAATAAGAGTTCTTATAGATGAAGGGATACTAGCATACTCCACATGCTAATAAAAACCAAAAAGAAGAAACACTGCTACAACTACCATCACATGAATTGGATCAGTCATCTACTTCTATACCTTATCCTAATGGTTTAAATAAAAAATCATAATATGGAGGATTCCCTCTATCTATAACTCCAATCATGAAGTATTCATGGGTACCAAAGGTGAACAATGTAGCGTGTGAGATTCAATCTCCAAATTCCACCACCAATAGTCTATAGATTAATCCAGTTTCGGAAATATAAATGAGTTGTATGTGATAATAAATATTAATTCAAAACATTAAATAAAAAATAACACTTCATATTGGGTTACTAAATGTATAACCGAACGATTCTACCTACTTATTTTATGTTGGATGACTGATCAAAGTCAACAATTTCAAATGATATGGTGGAATCATGGACCACCATGAATTACATAGAATATGGAGAATGACCCCATAATTTTAATATGGCTTGACAGTAACATCCCTAGAATACCAATCAATCATACCTATAAAATAATAAGAGTCTTTTCATATAAAACAATAATAAAATCCATCAAATCCAATGAGCCATCTTGTGCCCATCCTAGGGGATCCATATGGAATCCCAAGGGTCACTATAGGGGCCTCTGGTATAACCAATACAACTGATCCCATATGAGGAAACAAATAATTCCATCCCTTACATCCCTAATGGAACTGTAATATATGAGTATATACAAGTAATATCACATATTTAATTGAGTATCACCTGAGGTATGGTGTATCTATCTTTCCAATGATCCCACCCATAGTAGATCCCCTAGTGAACCATTTTTTCCAAAGAGTATAAGTAATATTCATAGAGATAAAATAAAAGGAAACACAAAGGTCTCTTTTAGTGGATCAAGTAGGTCCTGGTGAAACATGACATGTCTATCCATAGTGTTCTTATGTCAGTTATTTAATAATCCTTCATCCAATAATCATGTAATGCATGGCATTTAAACTCTCATGTCTTCAATAAGAATCTTAATATCATATTCTAAAAAATATATTAATATTATTCAATTCATTTAAATAAACTATATAATTAGATATGTGGTCATTTCAGAAGGATTCAATATTAAATAAGGAAAAATTCATAGGGAACAAGATATACGACATGAGCCTGAGGTATAAACAATAAGGCATAATTTACAAACATAAGAACATAGCTACCAAGAATAGAAAAAAGGTAAAAGAATTAGACCAAAATAATTTACATAAATAAAGAGGTACAAATCACGGCCTGAGTAATAGTCATAATTAAATATGGGTGATGAACAATGTATAATTTGTAAGGACCTAACCCGTGGTCTTTTAAATAGTACACATTGCAATTTAAGTCATTCATTATGCGTGAAATAGATCAATTAGAATTTAACCATTTATGAAAAGGGAATTAGTCTAGTAATAGAGGGAACACCCATTTTAGAGGATATGGTGAGACTAAAATGGAATAATCACTATAGTGAAAGATCAAACCCATTTATATATTATATAAAAACAACATACTACATGAGAAGGGATGAAACAAGCATGAAAGACCTATTCCACCTCTCATAATGTAGTACTACTGCACTCATCTATTTTATGTTATTGAATCAAGCTATAACATCTTTAATCCATGAAATTATACAACAACCTAAAAATAATTTGAAATAGGCCACACTAAATAGTGAAATAGAGTATGGAATCATAGATTAATTTACATAGGATAAGTGTAGAAATTAACTAGATATTTCTATTACTTTTGATGGAGAGTGATTTGAAAGATGAATGAAGGATATATCAAGAACCGTGTGATGGTTGAATAGAGGAGATCATGTGTGAGGAATTAGGAGAGACCATCTAGAGCGGGATGGAGGAAAAGAAGTTGGTATGAAAAACATTCCATTAATGGAATAACTATAAATTCCCCCATGCAGACTGGGGGAATGGTTTGGTCACATGGTGGGAAAACTATGCACCACAAATGAGAATAGAATATTTTGTAGAGGCCTGTACCCATTAATAGACATATTCTTGTGGAAATAGTGTTGAAAACAAACCATGCAGCCTAGATCACCACACTGAATCATTCCACAAGGCTTAAGGAAACTGTGTAGGCCAGGCGAAATAGTTTATCCTAACTGTGCATCCCAGTCTCCATTTTGAATGTTCAGGTCTCTGGTATCTTAACGATACCCAAACACCCTCTTAACCTAATTGACTCCATTAGGCATAATTAGTTGGTCCAAGAAAATGAAATAATACTAATAACAAACAGTTTTTATCTTTGAGAAAATTGGGGACATTATGATAATTTACCTAGTGTTATTTATTCATTCCAATCCATAGGCATCACACAATAATATTACAATTGTATCATACCATTTTTTAAATATCATTATTTTGTGTAAAAAACTAGCAACGAAATAAAATAAATCAGAAATTAATATATTCAATAATATCATGGCGTTGCAATCCGTTGAGATGGGTGGAAAATATTTTTTTTATATTTCTTATATATTTATTTTGTATATTTTCACCATCATTATTATATTTTATACATGTTTTTAAACATGTTCGGACCTATCATTGATTTATATGGGATCATGTCAAATCAATATTGAACAAGGAAATCAATAATTTTTAAACAATTAGATGATGAATAAATATTAAAACAAGTGATGGTGTCACAATTCAGGGATATTTTGTTGATGTGAGTTAAATTTCAAGAAGAAATGGGATTCCATTTCTCAATGTATTTTAGAATTTTGTTTTAATCAAATGGAATTTTAAAGGAAAATTTGTGATTTATGAAATATTTTTGGAAATTTTATTTCAGAATAAGGGTTGGGTTTTCGTGGAATGAATTGATTGGATTTTTTACAATGTATTTTATTGAGTAAAATGATATGTTATTCACATTATAAATGATAAATAAACAGGATTTTATCCTAATTTTAAATATAATTCTCTACGGTAATGGAATACCATGTTTTTCTTTTTAATTTATATGGGAGATGGACTATTTTATAGAACTTGAATTCCATGATTTTTACCATATTGTGATTTTTTGATGAATTGTGTTGGGTTATGCTAGGACATCATTTTGTGTTCTATAAAAATATTTTTTATACTTCTATCAAAGCTTTTGTTACATTTATATGAGGACCTTGAACCATTAAAGTAGTGAAACAATCCAAAAGAACCCCAATAGATGTTGAAAAATGTTAAGAATGGAATATTTTGCTTTTTCAATAGATGAAAATGTGATTGGGGAACCCATGTAGGGATTCCTTATATTGATGTGACCTAGTGGACCCCATTGGGTTCCCATCTATTACTCTATCTTGAGATATGGATAGTGCATAGTATAAGTATTGATCTATACGGGTGTCATCCTAGAACACAAATATTTTGTGTAATCTTAATAGGGATAAAATTTTGAGGAATGATTTTTCACATGAGGGATCGACTTGGATAATGTGAGATGGGATTGGGTAGATGGAATGCTCGTGTGGTATGGGATGGTAGGTTATTGGAGGAGAGTAATCCCTAGGTTAGTTTACCTAAATATATACATAATGTAACTAATTTTTTAATGTGGAATAACGTGGAGGATGTTTTAGAAATATCTAGGGTGTTGTGGATCTTTGGAATATGGTTTTTATTTAATTTGTACCATATGTGAATATTAATTTTAGTGGATGAATTTGTGGTAACGATGTAACGAACTGAAATTTTGAACAAATTTTGTTTCCAAAATTTGTGTGTTGTTTTATTTTATACTCAATAGAACTATTTCATTTAATAAAATGAGTATAATTAAAATGAGACTGTTGGGTTTGAACTACTATATAACCATTGGTCAATATGACCGTTGGAAACTAAATTTTGTGATTATTGTCTATAAATACAAGTTATGAGGGTTAATTAATATAAAAAGAAGATCTGATGGCCTCATCCAGTAGTCTTGGGCCGATCGAAGCCCATCTGATAGAACATGGGAAGGAGGTAGCACCACTGGGCTTTGCTTTGGACCAAACCCAAGCCAAACATCATCTTGTGAAACTGGAACGGAGTCGCCTTCGCGAGAAGTTCAAGCTGATAGAAATCAACACTCTGGAAATGTTGTCTAAGACGCCCCAAGATTCTATCACCTTAGCACACCTTACACATAGATCCTATGCTGGTGTTATAAGGGGAAATGTAACGAGACCTTAGTTGCCTTATGTAATCTTTGGATAAATAAAAATTGTGATTTTTCTTATGGTGATGTTTTTGAATTTTCAAAATGTCCGAATAAATGTAGGATGTATATTATTGATGAATTTCAGAAAAAAGGATATTTTAAAATATTTATGTAAACCTTAAATAATTAATAATGTGTAATGATTTTCAAAAAATGGTCTTCTGCAAATGTGTTCAGTAAGAAATTTTGAGTCTAATAAGATTAACATAATTTTTGGTGAATAGTAATTTATGAATAGTGATTTTACGATTAGGATTATTAATGTGACTAAATGGATTAGTAATCTCACATAAAGAATGTATTAATATAATATAGGCACCTTGATTAAGTAATGTGATTCAATAAAATAGGTAAACAACAGTTTCAGAAATTATTAATCAAGTATTAGTTTTTTCGGGTGAATAGAGTTGTTTAATTAAAAATTAAATTAAAAATATTTAGAATATTATTTTTATAAAATGGAGTTTATTTTTGAATTCAGATCATCGATATTATGTTAAGGTAATTTTTGCGGATTTTTCTGCAAAAAATTGAATTTTTGGTGAATAGTGTATTTATTTAAAAATAAAATTAAAAATATTTAGAAAATTATTTTTAAAAAATGAAGTTTAATTTTGAATTCAGAGCATTGATATTATGTTCAGGTAAATTTTTTGGATTTTTCTAAAAAAGTTGAACTTTCAATGAATAGTAAAAATACAATTTTAGGGCTTCGACATGTTTAATGACATCATAAATGCATCATGATGATGTCATGAAATATTTTAAGGGATGTTCGAATAAAGGGGATGAATTATTGTATGAGGTGTCCCATGTGGCCAATACCATGAATAAATACCATTGAATAGTATATGGTTTTTCCAATACCACCAATAAGGTGTCCCTTGGCCATTAATGCCTTGTCCCCTCAATTCCCCTATAAATACCATGAAATTCTGTCATCCTTTTCATTCCAAAATCATCCTCAACAATGTTCTGGTCTCCTTACCTCCCAAGGACTCCTCTTAAAGTTCCCCAAGCCTTCAAGGTCCTGACCATTGTGTTCTAAGAGTTACGTTTTAAGGTAAGGGATCCCACCTATCTCTTTCTTTTCAAGTACTCTTGTTTATGTAATTTTTTTAGCCCCATGTTGTTATGTTGGGGTTGTTATTTTATATTAATATTATATTCCTTTTCATGTTCATATGATGGGAGACCCCCTCTTTCACTCATCAATTCATTTTATGAATGTTTAAGTGGCGTAGTTAGGCTCCCGAATTTGTGTAAAGGATTTTTTCACCCTTCTCATTTTCATGTTCTATTTTTCATTTCATGTATTTCAAGTTCCTTTTTATTATGTTGGGGTATGATATCTGTATCAATCATAATTTTATTTTATGTTCGTATGATGAGAGACCCTATTTTATCTCATAAATTCATTTTTGGATGTTTTAAGTGACGTCATTAGGCTACCAAATTTTAATAAGAGAAATCTTGTTTTTATGTCTTCCTTGCATGTTTTTTATTTAATATGGTATGTATTTAAACTTTATTTACCATGATCTTATATCCTTTATATTATGTCCCTATACTGTTTTATGGATCATTAAGGAGTGGGTGACCCATCCCCCCTCTCTTCTCAATATATCCTAAAACCCTATAACATAGCCATACGGTGCAGAATTTTCATCTCAAAATGTCTCTCTATTTTTTCTCAAATTCTTTTATTTTATTAAGTGAATACTCAAAGATATTTCTCCTATAAGGGTATTTAAATATATATCAAAATTTCCAATTTTAATTCTGGGATTTACATACATGAAACCCGCTTTCCTTTTTCTGTGGGTTTAAAATGACATAAAGATCATGTCTTAAAAGTAGTTTGTAAAACGTTGTGATTATGAAATGAAACTGATTACATTTATGCTATATGGGTTATTTATGAAATGTTTGATGATGATATATTTGTTTCACATGATAATAAAGACAAATTAAGGGTGTTCCCTGATAGCTCTACAATGCATTGGGTAATGATGTAATCTCTAGGGAATGCAATTTTATCGATACCTTGGTGAATAACCTTGGTAAATTTTTTTAAATGACACCTTGGGGATGAACCTTGGTGATATGTTCATGATTGTCTAAGTTAAATGTTATAGCCACATATTTATATTATGAACCATATTCTTTTCATTATGATATGCCTCATGATCTCTTTCTCAAGACTTAAAGTTATTTTTCATGACTTTATAGATGTATCTCAAGTTCACATTTTAAATGTTTCTATTGTTTCCCTTACTGGGACTTCTGATCACCCATTCCTTTGGTGTATGGTCCCAGTTTATTAGATGCTGTAATAAACATAGGACGAAAAATGAAGAATCCTTTCAAGTGTTTAAGAAGAATTTTTTTTATGTTGTCCTGTATTAAGTTCCTGGTTTCCAAGACACTAAACCTTAAAGATCCTTGGTTTTTTTAAAAATGTAATGAATGTTTATGTGATAAAAAGTTGTTATGTTATAGTTGTTATCAAAGGATGGTTTATTTATTTGTGGAAATTCGGATTTGAAAACATTACAAGGTTTCGAAAAGAAAATATTAAATATAGGAAAACATACTGTTTTTTTGGTGAAGTATTGAGTAAGTGGTTTCCAAACAAATTAATCCTTGTCTGGATACGAACAAGTAGGGGTGGCTCTGGAACAGATGTACCTAAGAGTGAAAACCTTTACAAGGTGTTTCTGGCTTGACTTGGGGTATCCTAGTGCATGACAACTGGCCTTGCTGCACTCTTGGTTTGACACTCTCGGGGGATATGCTTTGGTATATTCAAAATATTAGTATGAACTATTATTAAAGGATCAAAGATGAAATAAAATAATGATTCACATAAGAATATATGACCATGGATAACCCAGAATTGAACCTAGGGGACCACAAGTTAGGATATACTTTTCTTCTACACGTTTATCCTTCTATGCTTAAAGTTTCCTTTTCATGACTATTGGCTAGGTATTTAAGCCCCATAATTATAATTTATTTTCTTAGTTAATGGTGGGAAATAGAAGAACATGTCCCAACAACCAATGTGATAAGAAATGTGATTATTTCTCTTTTAATATGACAGAGATGACGAGAGATCAAGGTGAACATATTGTGATTATTCCAAACCAGCTATCAAAAATCACAATTAATAATTGGTACCTAGTTGAATGCCCAAACTCATCAAGTAAGAGGAAGACGAGGTCTCAAGGATGTTCATCTAATAATGTTGATAAGGTAAAGAAGACCCAATTTCCTTTGTGAAAAAAGTGTGGAAAGATGCACCAAGGAAAATTTCACAAAGGAACCGAGAGATGTTTTATGTGTGGGGTGATAGGGCATAAAGTAGCCAAATTCTTTAAAAAAATAGATAATATGATGAATGGAGGTAAGGTTCAATATAATGTACCTTATACTATTCAATGCTGTAAATGGGGATAAATTGGACATTATCCAAGGCAATTCTCTATTGGAAGGGATGAGAAGTATGATGAGCATCAACAATCTTCAAGGAAAAGAGAACAATTCAAGTCTTATGCTGAGATGGATCATGATGACTGAAGTACATGTAACTTTTTTGTAATAATTTTCTATGTCATGTTGTATTTTAGTTCGTGTTCTATGAGAATATCTTTAATGTTTTCTAAGAACATCAAGTCACTACCTGGTTTTATATAATTTAGGAAAACATCTATTGTTATGTATAACATGTTGATGTTGTGAAGCTGTTCTTCTTGAAAAAAAATTGATTAGGGGATTAAAAGAGGAATATTATATTGGTAGACGTTCACTAATTTGGGGAACCCTATATGATCAAGGAAAATATATTACTACAGTATTTTATTTTAGAAATAAAGGTTAGCTTATATTTTTATGAATCGATGAATTTAAGGTGAACTTATAGTAATTTAGGTTACTTATGGAAATGATTAACCTATTTTGGGGGAAATGTGATTAGGTTAGTAAATTTTGTTATAAGGCTTTAAGAGTGGTTGATGTTGTTTGGATATGGAGGATAAAATTTATCTTGGAAGACTATGTTATCAAATTATTCTTGTATCTGGGTTTCAATATTAGTTTGGTTTATTTCAAAGAATTTTAAGGATAGTTATTTATGGAATGGTCAGTGATGAACTTTGGGTAGTACCATGTAATTTTTAAGATTAAAAGTAGTTTCCCTTTCTATAGGGTTATTTATTTTTTAAGAGTTTTATTATCTTACCCTTTCTGTTTTTGGGATAAATGTTTAATGATAGATAGTTAATATTTTTTGGATTATGTGGTTCTCTAGAAGATGATTCTTGTTCTTTGATGAGACCACGTGTCTTTGAATTCTCATCGTTTGGAGAAAAGATTAGTTTTGGTAGAAACTTATTAAAGGATGGAACTCTACCTGATGGTACGTTTATTTCCTTATGTTCTTATTCTGTGTAGTAAATGAATTCCTCAAAATTATGAAAAGGAACATTAAAAAAAAAACCTTTGTTGGATTACGTTTCCTACTGGGTAATCAAAGAACGTTTACACACATCATAAGTTTGTGATTTTATAGTGGTTAACTTTCTCCTAATCAGGTTTCTATCACTCTCCATCAGAACATGAGAATTTATTTTCTCTTCCATATCCATGTTTTCCTACATGAAATCCTAGTATGGGTTAACTCGACTGACCTTTGTACTTCTCTTTCTTTATTTTAAAATGATAGTTTTACTAACTCTTTTTCTGATGTGGGACTTTCAATGAAATTTCCATGACCAAATTTTAAAATTTCGAGGACGCAATTTCTTAAGGCGGAAGAATGTAATGAACTGAAATTTTGAATAAATTTTGTTTCCTAAATTTGTGTGTTATTTTATTTTATACTCAACAAAACTATTTCATTTAATAAAATGAGTATAATTAAAATGATACTGTTGGGTTTTGACTATTATATGACCGTTGGTCAATATGACCATTGGTCAATATGACCATTGGTCAATATGACCATTGGAAACTAAATGTTGCGATTGTTGTCTATAAATACAAATGATCTTGGTTAATTAATATAGAACAAAGATCTGATGGCCTCATCCAGTAGTCTCGGGCCAATCGAAGCCCATCTGACAGAACTTGGGAAGATGGTAGCACCATCGGGCTTTGCTCTGGACCAAACCCAAGCCGAACTTAATCGTGTGAAACTGGAACGGAATCGCCTTCTCGAGATTTTCAAGCTGATAGAAATTACCACTCGGGCAATGTTTGCCGAGCTGCCCAATGATTCTATCACCTTAGCACACCTTACACTCAGATCCTATGCTGGTGTTATAAGGGGATATGAAACGAGACCTTAGTTACCTTATGTAATCGTATAATAAATAAATTTTTTGATTTCTTCTTATGATGAAGTTTGTGAATTTTCAAAATGTGCAAATAAATGTAGGATGTATATTATGGAAGAATTTTGAAAAAAAGGATAATTTAAAATATTTATGTAAACCTTAAATAATTTAGATGTGTAATGATTTTCAAAAAATGGTCTTCGGCATATGTGTTCGGTATGAAATTTGGAGTCTAATACGATCAACTTAATTTTTTTGTGAATAATAATTTATGAATAGTGATTTTATGCTTAGGATTAGTAATGTGACCAAATGTATTAGTAATCTCACTTAAAGAAAGTATTAATATAATATAGGCACCTTAATTAAGTAATGTGATTCAATAAAATAGGTAAATAACTGTTTCAGAAATTATTAGTCAAGTATTAGTTTTTTCAGGTGAATAGAGTTTTTAATTAAAAATTAAATTAAAAATATTTAAAAAAATATTTTTATAAAATGGAGTTTATTTTTGAATTTAGAGATTCGATATTATGTTAAGGAAATTTTTGGGGATTTTTCTGAAAAATGAATTATCGGTGAATAGTTTTTTTATATAAAATTAAATTAAAAATATTGAGAAAATTATTTTTATAAAATGGAGTTTATTTTTGAATTCAAAGCATTGATATTACGTTAAGGTAAATTTTTGGGATATTTCTGAAAAAGTTGAATTTTCAGTGAATAGTAAAAATACAGTTTTAGGGGCGTGGCATGTTTAATGAAATCATAACTGCATCATGATGATGTCATGAGATATATTAAGGGAAGGTCAACTAAAGGGGGTTAATAATTGTATGAGGTGTCCTAAGTGGCCAATACCATGAGAAAATACCATTGAATAGTACACGGTTTTTCCAATACTACGGATGAGGTGTCACTTGGTCATTAATGCATTGTCCCCTCACTTACCCTATAAATACCAAGCCATTTTGTAGAGACCCACACATCACATACATAGACATTACATTACTTTTGCGTAATAATTAATATATAACAAAAACCAAAACTCAAGGATCGTAATAATTTAGTGTCTTTTGAAACTTGGAACATAATCTTCTAATCATGGTGAAAGATCTTCAACATGTCCCACAAAGCTCGTCCCATTTTGTTTTCTTACCTAAAAACATTCTTTATATCCTAGGGAAAAGAAAACATATAAAGGGTGAGATCAAATGATCAGTAATGTTAAGCATGGATAAAATAAAACAAACCATATAAATTTGAACTTTAAAACATGAATGTAATGTTTAAACATAAAAATCTTGAGCAATGACATAAAACATGGCAGTACGTAAGGCATAGATTATAATGGAATATCAATCATGATAAAATAGCATGGTAATAAAACATTTAATTGTGGAAAACCATTAAGCAGATGATATGATTTCCACAGTAGCCAAGGCATTGCTGCCGAGACCATCTTAGTGGACAAAGTCCCTTACTGAATCGAGTTCACTCCTCGTTCCAGTCCTGTATCACTGAACCAGTTTAAGTTTCCATTCCAGCAATTTCTATCTCATGAGATATTAATCTTTACCCAATGCATTGGAGGTAGATATAGGTCCCACCAATCTCATAATGAAATTATTCTTACTTGTGCCTCAAAATATACATAAATCATTGTAACCCAAAGAATAAAATGGGGTTCATAAACATCACCCCATCATAACATAATCCAATAAAACAAATGGATATCATTTCATCATAATAGGCATCAAACCATGTAAATAATAGAGACATTATACTTGAACGATAATCTTACTAAATAATGTCATCTTAGAAGGAAAATAGTTTTTCCAAAACACTTGAAATTAATTCTTGAGGAAAATATCCTTTCTTCTTCAAAATCTTTTTATTCTCACAAAATTACATTAAATTTTAAAAGATTATTTTTTGAAAATAATTAAGAAATACTATAGAGGAAGCCTCATAAAAATTAGGCATTATGAAACCATAAAAATATGTTCCTATCGAATAAGTTAAAAAAACATTATCCTCGTAATTTTGTCGGAAAAGAAAAAAAGTTCCTCGTATGTTAAAAAAAAGAAAGATTCCATCCATAACATAATGTAAAAGTCAAAGAGGGGTAAGCATGACTTTAAACATACATGGAAGAATATTAAACACTTTATGAAAAACATATTTATGGACATGGATGAAAAATATAACCCCAGTAAATAATTACGTATAAAAAATCTCAGATAAAAATGAGATTGCAAATTATCCCTTACATTATGTCTGATATGCTTCGTATGTATCCGAACCTCCTGTATAATGATTTAAATAATTTCATTGACATACTATAGAATCATATTCATTGTTATCATATATGGTTCACTTATGACTTTATATTACTCATTCTTTTGAAAATTCCATGTTAAAAAAGGGTTTTGGGTAAAATTGTTTCATTTATCGTACATGTTTCGACTTATTGTTCTTGATATTATTACTTATGTCATAATTTAAATAATTTCATTATTTAAATCGTGATTTATATATAATATATATTTAGAATATAAAAATATATTATAGATCGATAAATGGAATGAAATACACCGTTCATGGAGACAGTAGGCCGTACGTACGCATGAACGCTGTTTTTGTTTCCCTAATAATTTGAATGGAATTAAGTAAATGAAAAATATATGTACATAAATCCAGTATAATTATTAAGTAATATCTTTCATGATTATTTATTATATATAATTTATAATTATTCTTGAATGGTTAATCATGGAAAATGAATCTCATCATGTTTGTGGAGACGGTAGTCCGTATGTACGCACGGGTGATGATATTGTTCACATAATTATTAAATAGAATTGGAGTGTATTATATAATATATAAGAATTAGTATGATGTTATAATAACCATATATAGTTATTATTTACACCATTATACCCATCAAGGTAAGGTGGTGGTGGAAAAATAGATTACACCACGGCATGGAGACGGTATTCCTTACGTACGCACGCGCTGTGATTTCATTTTCCATAGGATGGATAGAAGGTGAAATGGGGTTGTTTATTATTTATAATAACATATAAGTATATAGTGATACTGATGTTATTACATTATAATGAAACCACTAAAGAAGTAGAAGTTGAAGAAGACCAGAACCTTCAGAATGTTTTTAGGGAAGTGTAGAAGATAAATTGGCAGGGTTTAGGCGATCTTGGAGGCTCATAGTGTTGTGAAGTGGAGAGGGAAGGAGGTTCCCTTATATAGGAGAGGAGAGGGGCAGTTTTGAAAAACATAAAAATATTAATTAATAATAAAATGAAACCCCACATAAAACCCTCAAAAAATGACTCAATTCAAAGATTAGATGATATAGGGTTGTAATAGCATCAAAAAATTAAATTTAGACATGTTTTAAATCTATTTTAAAACGTATCAACTTGGTTTATCATTATTTAATCTATTTAATTTTATTTTTGATAATAAAATTATAAATTTTATATTGTTGTAAATACATACTTAAATGTTGTAAATTATCCATAATTGGATATTTATAACCAATTGGACCATATAATTTTCAATTTATTGTTTTTCAATATTTTTTAATTTTAAATAATTTAATAATATGTTATTTTTATAAAATAACAATAGTATTAATTTTGACAATATTCATTTATTTGAATTTAAATAAAATCCACACAGAGGATATATTCGAACTAAAATGTTTAATATATTCCTAACATGTCATATTCATCTATAAATATTTTGGAAACCATTAATAAGTTCATATAATATTTATTTTAATATTTTTGAGATAATTTATTTGATATTTCTCTTAATGACATAATTACTACTACATTTTTTATAATTATTTAATATAATTATCTGTTGCATAAACATTAAAAATAAAATACTATGATGAATATAAATATAATACCTTTAATAATAATATTTTAGTTCTAATTTATCATCTTACAATAACAACATTTAAATTGTTATATTTATTAAATTATGAAGGTGACATATTTGACTTCATTTAAAATAAAACACTATAAATGTCTTAATCAGTTATTTAAGGCTCCAAATGGTCCAAAAATCGACCCTTGTAAGATTAGGGTATAGATATACTCGACCAAAAAAGTTTGGTCAAGTTTCTAGTCCTTTTGATAGGTATTGTTATTTAAAAATTATATTATTGATTTTTCTCTAAATAAATTATTTCTAAATCATTAATGTATAATATATTATGGTAATTAAATATTTATTAAACATTTCAAATAAATTACCATGATAAATAAAAACATTTTATCTTTCAAATTAGTATTTATAATGTAATTTATATTCTGGATAACCTTATATTAAAAATAATCTAATTATTAATGTTTGAGTGAGACATTTTTCACTTTCTATTAAATAGAATAAATAAAAGGTATTAATCAAATAAAAGTGGGTTAAATTAGATTTCATTTTGAAAATATTAGGATTTACGGAAAAATATAATCATCCAATTATATTAATTAAAGTGTTATGGTAATTTTATAATATTATATTTACCCTAAATTACCCGATTTACTTTTAACTATGGTAAATAAAATTTAATGTAGTTACTATTCATAAGGACTAAAAATAAAATGTAACCTCTTAACAAAATTTATACCTACTGATTCAAAATATGGAATCCATTTTTATAAATTAAAATCACAGAAGTTGCATAAATTAATTTAAATTTAATCTTGTTGTTAAGAAAATGAGTTTTAAAAGTTAAAACATTGCAAAAGATTGAAAATATGTTACCTACGAATTCAATGTAAAATCAATACTAATGACATAAATTATATTAAATGGTAAAACTATATTATATTTATACTTTAAAACAATTAAATATAATAATTTAACCATATAAATTATTATGATGAAAAAAGTGGATTTTAATTAAAATATAGCGTGTTTTTACTATTCATTAAAATATGAAAGTTATCTGAATAATATGAAAAATTTATCCAAAGTAAATTTTTATATCCCGATTCAAAAGAAGAATTTTATTTTTTCAAATTGAACTTATAAACATGTCAAAAACTAAATTTAATGTGGGTACTCCATCAAAAGGTGGAAAAACTATATTTTTTTAAAAATACTTATTTTACCCAAAAAGTTTATTTTGTTCTCTTACCATGTTCTATAAAATGTTTAAGATGAACTTTAATGTCATAAAATTCAAAGTTTAGTTAATAATATTCATAACTACTAGTTCATAAAAATATTATAACAATATATCGTTGTTTAGTGAAACCTGGTGTTGCGTACAACACACACTATCGAGGAAGGCCGCGATTGCGTGTAATGCATGCCAAGTCAGGGTTGCATGTAGTGCAAGACTCATTTGTTGTTTTGTATTATATAATCCAACCATATTTCATTTACACATTGAATATATATATATACATATATATATACACTCTATGTTGCGTAAAATAACTACTATCAAATGAACATGAAATTGTGTGTAACACGATCCATGAAAAATGTTGTGTATACTTCAAGAGAATATGAGGTTGCGTATCGCACATGATAATCTTGGTGAAGCATACAAAAGAAGATATAAATGAAATTAAAAATAATATATTTCATAAAATCTCGATGTGTTACATTCTACCCCCCTTAAAATAAATTTTGCCTTCAAAATTCGTCAGCGTTTAAAATTGGTTACTACTTAAAAGTTTCATTTATATAAACCCACATCGTAAAAAGGAATACTAAAACTTAATTTTAAATACTATAGTATGAAATGTAAATATTACCCAAAGTAACTCATCACTGGGTTTCCACATAAGATAACATAGGTGAAAATATGGATATAGAAGAAAAATATAACCATTATGTTCTGATGGAGAGTGGTAGAGAACCTGGATATGAAAAAGACAGCAATCAGAAAACCATAAATTTGTAATGTTCTAAGATACTATCTGATTCATCAGATATGAGGGAACTATGACATCATTTTTGGTTTTCAAGATCATTTCCCTAATGTTGAATAATTTTAGAATCAAAAGAAATACTTACAATCTCATCGTTGCTCGTGCCTTGAAAAATTTACAGTTCATCTCTTAAAGAAATGAAGTTGAATTTGTCTTTCGTGAAGTGTTAGCTGATCATGCGATAGAATGATATATCATTCCATCTATCTGAAACATAAGGTTAGAAAAAGTTATATACATAAGTCCATCTATATTGAGATTAATAATATATGGTTTCAAAAAAATAGACTTATAGTTCATCTATAATCCTACATAATAAATTAAAACTAGTTTCTACTAATCAGGGACATCCTGTAGGCCAATGGTAAGTGATAAAGGCATGCCGCACTTCGGTTGTGGGTTCGATTCCCACAACCTTGTCCGCCGCGATGAGTTTTCGCCCGTTTTTCAGGTTGTCCTTTTTCTAAAACTACACTATTATACCATTATAGAAATAATATCGAAAAAGTTATAGCCTTAAACTATACTATATGATGTCCAACATAATCCATTCCAATCTTTAGAATTATCCAAAATACATCTACACAATCTCATAGTATAAAGAAAATGATTACTGGAGAGGTCCAATAACAATCACATGAATACCATCATTTTCCCCCATATATCATAAGACATATATTGTTGGTCACATTACAAACATTTGAATACCTTAATCATGTATTCTTTTGAAACATGAATTGCTATAGAACCTTCGTGAAACAATTAATGCTGTCAAAAGTTAACTCTTTCCACATACCAAAATCCCAAAATTTCTATATACTCAAACCATGATATCAGCTTGTCCTTATATCAATCATGAGCACAAGAATACTATAAAAAAATTAATTTTCTCTTTATCCCTTCATTATGTGCATATCATCTTCTTTCCAAAAATATTTCAATCACTTTTCATGGTTATCGATACCATACAACATATACTTTCAGATACTTTAGGAAAAACAATAGGGTAACAATCCTTATATGTTTCATTATTCCATAGTACTATACATTATTCCTAATAAACATTCAATTGTTCCACTACCTTCATAAATCATTGATCGAGCTTCAAAACATATTTTATCTCATATATCATTTGTAGTCTCTTCATCATCATCAACATAAATACTACCCATACAACCATGCTGATTCTCTTCATGAGACTTTCCTTTTTGGAATTGGTTTGCATAATGCCCATATATTCCACATTTAAAACATTTAACCGTTGTTGATGTCTTAGCTATACCATTATCCTTGTCTATGTAATTAACTAAACATTTTTCATTTGCAATAACTAGATTTGTGTCATTATTTTCTACACCCAATGCATCTTCCAGTTCCTTTGAAACATTATACTTGATTCCTCTTCACACATGATTTACATGAGGGAAATTGAACTTTCTTTCCTCTATGATCATCATGAAACTCCATCTTTCTCTTATTAGCTGAGTCAGGAAACTTACCAAAGTTGAGATTATTGATCATATTTTGAGATTGTGGATTTGGCATAATAACGATGTTTGGACATCCAAATCCCATTTCATTTGGTTTCTCATGAAGAATATCATTCCATTGTCCATCATATCCTACATTATCGTGAATCTTCATGTTTCCATTAATTTTCTAAAACCCAAAAAGAATATTGTGAAAAAAAATCACAATCAAGGGGAATTAACTTCAATATCTAAAATCTTAGGTTAAATTATAAGATCGTTACTATAATTCTAGGACTATAACCTATACATATACGTAACCTTATGGACATACCTAGCCATACCTTAGAAATATATCTAGGGATTTCACTAAAGTTTTGGCATCCTATTTTACAAAGGTTAACTAAACCTTTCCTCTGATACCAACTATAGAGACCCACACTTCACATACATAGACATTACATTACTTTTTTGGAATATATAATACATAACAAAAACCAACACCCAATTATCGTAATAGTTTAGTGTATTTGGAAACATGGAACATAATCTTCTAATAATGGTGAAAGATCTTCAAAATCTCCCATAAAAATATTCCTCTTTTGTTTTCTTACATAAAACCATTCTTTATATCCTGGGGAAAAGAAAACATATAATGGGTGATCTCAAATGCTCAGTAAAGTTAATCATGGATAAAATAAAACAAACCATATACATTTGATAATGTTTACACATCAAAATCATGATCAATGACATAAAACAATGCAGTACGTGAGACATAGATCATCATGGAACATCAATCATGATAAAATAGCATGGGAATATAACATGTAACTGTCGAAAACCTTTAAGAACATTATATTATTTTCATAGTAGCCAAGGCATGGATGCCAAGACCATCTTAGTGGAAAAAGTCCCTTAATAAATCGATTTCACTCCTCGTTCCAGTCCTGTATCACTGAACTAGATTTACTTGTCATTCCAGCCATGTCTATCTCATGAGATATAAATATTTACCCAATTCATTGGAGGGTGATATAGGTCCCACCCATCTCATAATTAAATCATTCTTACTTGTGCCACAAAATATACATAAATCATTCATCATAACCCAAAGAATTAAATGGGTTTCATAAACATCATCCCATAATAACATAATCCATTTAAAGAAAATGGATATCATTTAATCATAATAATAATCAAACCATGTTAATAATAGAGAAATTATACTTGAAACATAATCATATTAAATATTTTCATCTTAGATGGAAAATTGTTTTGAAAAACACTTGAAATTAATTCTTGACGAAAATATCCTTTATTCTTCAAAATCATTTTATTTTCACAAAATTCCATGAAAATATAAAAGAAAATGATTTTTATGAAAATAATCATGAAATATTGTAGAGTAATATTCATGAAAATTATGTGTTATGAAACTGTAGAAATCCAATCATGCCGTATAATATAAAAAAAATTCTCCTCGTAGTTTTGTCACAAAAGTTAAAAAGTTCCTCGTATGGTAAACAAAAGAAAGATTCCTTCCATAACATAATGTAAAAGTCAAATACGGGTAAAAATGAATTTAAACATACATGGAAGAATATTAACCCTTTATGATAAACATTTTTATGGACATAGATGAAAAATATAACCCCAGTAAATACTTACATATAAACAATCTCAGATAAAAATGAGATTGCAAATTATCCCTTACCTTATGTCTAATATTCTTCGTATGTATCCGAACCTCCTGTATAATGATTTCAATAATTTTATTGAATTATTAAGGATTCATATTCATTATTATCATATATGGTTCACTTATGAATTTATATTACCCGTTCTTTTTTAAATTCCATGTTAAAGCAGTGTTTTGGGTAAAATCATTTCACTTATCGTACGCGTTTCAACTTGTTATTCTTGATATTATTACTCGTGTACTGATTTACATAATTTCATAATGTAAAAAAATATTTATATATAATATAAATTCAGAATATAAATATATATGATAGATCGATAAATGGAATGAAATACACCGTTCATGGAGACGATAGAATGCATGTACGCATGAATGCTGTTTTCATTTCCTTATTAAATTGAATGGAATTAAGTAAATGAAACATATATGTACATAAATACAGTATCATTATTATTTAATATCTTTCATGATTATTTATTATATATATTTTATAATCATACATTAATGGTTAATCATGGAAAATGAATCTCATCGTGTTCGTGGAGATGGTAGTCCGTACGTACGCACGAGCGATGATATCATTCCCATAATTATTGAATAGAACTGGAGTGGATAATATAATATTTCAGA
Organism: Viscum album; assembly: GCA_963277665.1. Classification (NCBI taxonomy): domain Eukaryota; kingdom Viridiplantae; phylum Streptophyta; class Magnoliopsida; order Santalales; family Viscaceae; genus Viscum; species Viscum album. The sequence continues at coordinate 2,002,713,936 of OY728140.1, read as the reverse complement.
ATCATTATTATGTTATAATAACCTTATATAGTTATTCTTGACACCATTATACCCATCCATGTAAGGTGGTGGTGAAAAAACAAATTACACCAAGACGTGGAGACGATATTTCGTACGTACGCACACGCGTTGATTTCATTTTCTATAGGATGGATAGAATGTGAAATGGGGTTATTTCATATTTATAATAACATATCACTATTTTAGTGATACTAATGTTTTTACTTTATAATGACACAACTAAATAATAAGAAGTTGAAGAAAATGAATCTTGAAAGAATCGGTAGAAGAGATTACCCCTTCTTCGACACACCTCTTTTATGCTCCCTCTTAAGGGACTAGAGTTGTAATTTTGAGAAGAACATAACCTCTAGAATGTTTCTAGGGATGTTTAGAAGATAAATTTTCAGGGGTAGGCCGACCATGGAGGCTCAAAGTGTTGTGAAGTGGAAAGGGAAGGAGGTGGCCTTATATAGGAGAGGGGAGGGGCAGTTTTGGAAACCTTAAAAATATTAATTAATAATAAAATGAAACCCCGCAAAAAACCTCCAAAAATGACTTCATTCAAATATTAGATAATATAGGGTTGTAATATGATCAAAAAATAAATTTTATACGTGTTTTATGTTTATTTTTAACCTTATCAACATGATTTATCATTATTTAATACATTTAATTTTATTTATGGTAATAAAATTCTAAATTCTAAATTGATATAAATAAATACTTAAATGTTGTAAATTTACCATAATTGGATACATTATATCCTTTTAGACCATATAATATTCAATTTCTTGTTTTTAAATATTTTTGTAATTTTTAAATAATTTAATAATATGTTATTTTTATAAAATAACAATAGTGTTAATTATGACACCATTCATTTATTTGAATTTAAAAAAAATCCACACCGATGATATATTCAAAAATAAATGGTTAATAGATTCCTAAAATGTCATATTCATCTATAATTTTTTTTGAAAACATTAATTAGTTCATATAATATTTATTTTAATATTTTTAAAATCATTTGTTTGATATTTCTCTTAATGACATAATTACTACAACATTTTTGTATAATTATTTAATATACTTATTTGTTAAAAATAAAAAATAAAAATAAAATACTAAGACTAATATAATTTTAATACCTTTCATAATAGTATTTTATTCGAATTTATCATCTTAAAATCACAACATTTAAATTGTTATATTTATTAAATTATGAAGGTGACATCTTTGACTTCATTTAAAATGAACTAATATAAGTGTCCTAATTGATTTTATAAGGCTCCAAATGGTCCACAAATTGACCATAGGATGGTTATGGTATATAAATACTCGACCAATAATTTTTGGTCAAGTTTCGTGTCCTTTTGATAGGTATTGTTATTTTAATAAAAACTATATTATTGATTTTTCTCTAAATAAATTATTTCTACATCATTAATGTATAATCTATTAAGGTAATTAAATATTTCTTAAAAATTACAAATAAATTACCATGATAAGGAAAAACAATTTATATTTCAAATTAGTATTTATAATCTAATTTATATTCTGGATAACCTTATATTAAAAATAATTTAATTATTAAAGTTTGAGTGAGACATATTTCACTTTCCTTTAAATAGAATAAATAAAAGGTCCTAATCAAATACAAGTGTGTTACATTATATTCCATTTAGACCCAAATATTATTTATGGAAAAATATAATCATCCAATTATATTAATACAAGTTTTTGGGTAATTTTATAATATTATATTTACCCTAAATTACCCGATTTACCTTTAACTATGGAAAATAAAATTTACCATAGTTACTATTCATAATGCCTAAAAATAAAAAGTAACCTATGAACATAATTTGGACCTACTGATTCCAAATATGGAATCCATTTTTCAAAATTTAAATCACAGAAGTTTCAGAAATTAATTTAAAATTAATCGCGTAGTTATGAAAATGAGTTTTAAAAGATAAAACATTGCAAATGATTGAAATGATGTTACCTATGAATTCAATGTAAAATCAATGATAATGACATAAATTATATTTAATCATAAAAATATATTCTATTTTTAATTTAAAACTATTTAATATTATAATTTAACCATATAAATTGTTACGATGAAAAAAGTTGCTTTTAATTATAAAATAGCGTGTTTTTACTATTAATTAAAATATGAATGTTATCAGAATAATATGAAAAATTTATCCAAAGTAAAATTTTAATTAATGATTAAAAAAATAATTTTATTTTATCAAATTGAACTTATAAACATGTCAAAAACTAAATTTAATGTGGGTGTGCCATCAAAAGGTGGAAAAAATGCATTTTCTAAAAAATACTTATTTTACCCGAAAAATTTATTTTGTTCTCATACCATGTTCTATAAAATGTTTAATATTAAATATAATGTCCTAAAATTAAAAATGTATTTAATAATATTCATAATTACTAGTTCATAATAACATTATAACAATATGTCGTTGTTTAGTGAAACCAGGTGTTGCGTACAACATACGCTATCGAGGAAGGTCGTGATTGTGTGTAATGCAAGCCAAGTCAGGGCTGCGTGTAGTGAAAGACTTATTTTTGTTATGTATAACATAATCCACAAATATTTCATTTATATATAGAATATATATATATATATACATATATATATACACTCAATGTTGCGTAAAAGAACTACTATCAAACGAACTTGAAATTGTTTGTAACACGAGCCAATAATAGTGTTGTTTATACTGAAAGAAAATACGATGTTGTGTATCGCACACACTAATATTGGTGTAGCGTACAAAAGAAGATATAAACGAAATTAAAAAGAATATATCTCATAAAATATCGGGGTGTTACACATTCTCTAATCCTTTTCATTCCAATATCATCATCAACGATGTTCTGGTTTCCTTACCACCCAAGGAGTCCTCCCAAGGTTCCCACAAGCCCTCAAGTTATTGACCTTTGAGTTTTAAGAGTTATGTTTTATGGTAAGGGATCCTACCTTTCGCTTTCTTTTCAAGTACTCTCGTTTATGTCATTTATTTTAAGCCCCATGTTCTTATGTTGGGGTGGTGTTTTTTTATATTCATATTACTTTCATTTTCATGTTTATATGATGAGAGACCCCATCTTTCCCTCATAAATTAATTTTTAGAATGTTTAAGTTGCGCCGTTAGGCTACCGAATTTTTGTAAGGGATTCTTTCACCCTTCTCATTTTCAAGTGCTATTTTTTAATGTCATGTCTTTCATGTTCCTGTTTATTATGTTAGTTTATGATCTCTATATCCATCATATTGTTATTTTTTTTATATTATGAGAGACCCTATTTGATCTCATCAATTCGTTTTTCTAGGTTTTATGTGATGTCGTCAGGCTGCCGAATTTTCATTAGAGAGATCTCATTTTTTGTCTTCCATCCATGTTTTTCATTTAATATGATATGTATTTCAAATTTAATTACCATGTCCTTATATCCTTTATATTGTGTCCCTATACTGTTTTATGGATCATGTATGAGTTTTTGACCCATGTCCCCTCTCTTTTAAATATTTCCTAAAACCCTGTAACATAGCCGTTATAATGTAGAATTTTGGTCTTAAAATGTATCTCTCTTTTTTCTCAAATTCTTTTATTTTATTAAGTTAATACTCAAATATAATTCTCTTATAATGGTATTCACATATATATCAAAATTTCCTATTTTAATTCTGGGATTTACATACATGAAACCCACTTTCCTTTTTTCGTGGGTTTAAAGTGACATAAAGATCATGTCTTTAAAGCAGTTTTTAAAACGTTATGATTGCGAAATAAAAACCATTTATTTTATGATATATGGGTTATTTATGAAATTTTTGACGATGATATATGTTGTTCACATGATAATAAAGACAAATTATGGTTTTTCCCTGATAGTGGTCCAATGCGTTGCGTAATGATGTAATCTCTAGGGATTACAATTTTAACGATACCTTGGTGAATAACCTTGGTAATTTTTTTAAATGAAACCTTGGGGTTGGACCTTGGTGATATGTTCATGATTGTATATGTTAAATGTTGTAGCCAAATCTTCATGTTATGAACCATGTTGTTTTCATTATGATATCCCCCATGATATCTTTCTCAAGCCTTAAAGTTATTTATCATGACTTTATTGATGTATCTCAAGTTCACAAGTAAAATGTTTCTCTTTTTTCCCTTACTGAGCCTTCTGCTCACCCTTTCCTTTGATGTATACTCCTAGGTAATGGGATGCTGTAATGGAAATAGGATGAAAAATGAAGAATTCTTTCATGTGTTTAAGAGGAATTTTTTTTTCAGGTATTATGTTCCTGGTTTCCAAGACACTAAACCTTAAAGATCCTGGGTTTGGTAAAATGTAATAAATGTTTATGTGATGAAAAGTCGGGATGTTATAAACGAACCTGAGAGAACATGGGTCATCAGGTAGTGAGGTGTTGAAACATGTTACTAGTAAGGGATGTGACCCCCTTGGTGTATAATAGGTGATTTCATCCACAAGAGGATGTTCCATGAGATTTAGGTTATATATTTCTCTAGGAGGGGATTTACACCAGGTTTTATATGGTTTTTATTGAGTCATAAATTATGGAGGATCAAGTGTGGATGATATAGTATTACATGAATGGTTTCATTATTTTTTTGTTATGGTTATAATTTTTCTAAGTGGATTCATATATTTTTGGTGGATGAATTATTTTTCCAGGTAGTTAATTTTCCTTAAAGACACTCTGGAACTGGCCCAGGTAAGTATGGTGAGCAATAAATGTGGTCTGGTTAACGCCTGATAACCCAAAGTGTATTTTAATTATAAATTCATGATATGTTTCAACGTGGGGTGTGTTTCATGAAAACCATTTCAAAATATAAATTTAGTTCAAGAATATACACATGGCCATAAAAACACATTGTGTTTTTAGGAATTAGGGATTCCCACTAGGTCATTAGACTAAACAGCTACTTGTGTACACAACATGGGTTTTAATGTAAAAGGGTAAACCTTTATGATTCATATCTAGGAATTGGTATTTCATAGATATGGTTATCATGTACGAGTGTATCAGGATAGGGTGGATGAGTATTTAGTATGTTAGATTTTATAAGTTCGGTTAGAGTCTAGTGTAGTTTATTTTCCTATTAATTTTATGGTTCTGTAATGTTATTTGTTCAATTTACATATATGATTCATAATTTTTTATTTTTCTTATACTTCTACTCTATTATTCATTGATTCCTCACATATATAGTTTTAGTACATTATATTCAATAATGAAAGGGGATTTTAGAAACTAGGTTTATAACTATAGGATATAGGGATTTACATTTTTTATGGGTAATAACAATTTTTCATATTATTGATGAATATAACTTTAGATATATTTTGATATGTTGTTTCCTCGACATGACTATAATATGTACTCTACACAATTGAGAAATCCCTAGAATATTGGGAGGTTCACCTATGGTCATCTATGATATTTGGTTAAGTGTTTTCCTAGTGATATAAGGCAGGTCATTAAATGTTGTATCAAAGAATGGTTTGTGATTGGATAGTGTAGTTAGAGGAGTATTTTGATTTTTAATAATATTTAGGTATATCAAACAAATTCTTGTAAAGCATGATATAAGTCAAAAACCATGTTTAAAGTGATTGTCATGTTTTTAGACTTGGAACTCTAGGATGGGTGAGGTTTTGGGTCGGATAGTGAATCCAATTGTGGGATGGGAGATGCATGACGTGAGTTATTGAGATATCATGACATCCAGTGAGTTATTCAATAATCAAGATAGTGGAATTATTAGGGTATAATACACCCACAAATAGTTTTTTTGTTGACATAATACCTCATCAAAATCGATTTTGAATTTAAAAAACATATTTTATAATTGTTTTTTCTCAAAAATGTTATATTGTGTTATTAGAATAAAATATATTTTATGTTCTCGTAAGATTGATGGTGATTACGATTTCCTGGTCTTTACGGGGTAATGGTTTTTAAAATGGATGGATTATGAATAAAACTATATTCAATCATGAAAACATAGTTTTGGAAGGAAAATTCAAGTGGTGGCATGAGGTTTTCATGAAATTTTTATATAATGATTTTTATAAATATTGAACGTGTAGTCGGTTTCTTAAAATAGTTTAAATTTTTATGGATTTTACTAAAAATATAAGAAGTTTTTTTATTTTAATTTCTAGTTGGTTTTTGAAAAATGGAATCTTTTTGGCAGAGGGTAATTTAGTCGATCCTTAATGAATTTTATTTATTTATAATTTTGATTAATAATAATAATAATATTATTTTTTGTAATAATAATTTTTTAATATGTTTTTTTATTAATCTTTTGTCATTATTTTTCAGAATATTTATTTAATTATTTTTAGTTATTTCTTTTGATTTTTTATCTAAAAATTTTTCTTCACCCTTACGTATAAAATATGGTCCCTCTTACCATTGAATGATGGTGTGTTTTACCCTTACTTTTGTTCTGCAATTTTTTATTACATTTTCATAATTATGTTTTACTGTTACCCATGTGAGACTATACTATTACAAAGGCAATTTAATTTATAGCTAAACCATCAACAACATGTGAATGTTTTATTTAAATTTATACATCCTATTTATAATTGTACATTCTATTAGATTGTGTGATAATATTACATTATGTTTCTCATGAACAACCCTATTTACATTTAAGTATTTAGTTAGTTTACCAATACCTATAAAGTGATACCTTTATGAATGGATTTTATTTTTTTGTGTTATAGTAGAACCCACAATTTTAATTTTCTAATCCTTAATTTATTATTTATATGTATATAAAGTGTGTGGGTGAATATTTTGTGGGTTTGGGAAAAATTTAATTTTTTTTGGGATTTCAACTAGTGCACGGGTTTATAACAGTTTTTGAAAACTACACAACTCCTACAGGAAACAATTCAGATTGAAATAATGGAAAATGGGAAGTTGCATGGTTAGGCACACAATTTTGCCAAACCATGCATCCACCCAATGGGAAACATTAAATGTTGGATAGTGATAATTTTCATGGATGGATAATAGTTTGTCTAATAGATCATAACAACCATGTGAGGTCCACCATGACACAATGGCCAACACATGGTTAGGACATGGTTTTGCATAACTATGTGATTAACCATGCATGGTTTAAAAACAATATCCTCTAGAAAGGAGTTGGGTTAGGATTAAATATCCGCCCCAATTTTGGCTCCAAACTGACCATAATTTTACATTTTCACATTTCAAAGGCTACGAAATCTTTCTGCGTTTAATTTTAGGCTATATGGAGGTGTTTATTTGTTTATTTAATCCCGAATCCCTTGGTAAATCATCATTTATTGTATTTTTTCATGGGTTTTTAAAGATATTATTTTCCCCCTTCAATCAATTCATTAGATCTAGTCAATTTTGGATAGATCTATGGGTCTTCATGTTAATAATTGTTAGATTTATCCTTATTTATATTAGGGTAAAAGTACCAAGGTCATTTTTTGGTAGATTCAACCTGGTTTTTGGGCTTTTTATTTTCGTTATTCATTTTCAGCATAATTTATCAAGCTGATGGATTAACCCTCTACTAATCTTGATATAACTAGATATCCTGATATTAAATTGATTTTTTTTTCATGATATTTTGTGTCATAATTTTGCAAAATAATTAATGTAAACATATATTGGTGTCCATTTATGGAATTTTAAAAATTGGGTGTTTATGTGGAAATTTAAATTGGAATCATGATTTTACAATGATTATTTTATATTTTTTAATTTGTTTTGTTTCATGGGAAATCATTTTCAAGAAAATTTGGTTTTTATTAGAAAGGTTTTTGGTAAAATTGATTTCAATAAAGGGATTATTTTATTGAAATAGTTTTTTATTATGGATTTTAATCGTTGTGCAGTTTTATTGAAATAATGGAATTGGTTTGGAAAATAAAGAATAGGAATGTGGATGTATTAAATTATTATTAATGGATGGATTGGGGTGGATAATATTCGTGAAGTTCCACTATCAATGTATGGAGTATGGACATGAATTTCTGCTATCAATGTTAACACCAATCTTGTATGGTTTTAAAGTTAAATGTGTGTGTGTGATTATGTGTAAAATAATGGGTTGCACCGACATGGAAATTGAGAAATAGTTAAATGAATTTTTTTATTCTTTCATTGGAAATAGATTTGATTGAGAAAAATGTTTTTGTATGGTGTTATTTTAACTTTGTTATAATTTTTTTGGACTATAATAAATGTATTATATATAAATGTTTTTATATAAATGTGATAACATTTCATATAATATTGGAATGGGTAGGGAATTAATTTGGGGAAATATTTCCTAGTTTCATTACTCAAGGACTCTTTGGAACATTGGTGCTTTTATAAGTATCATTTATAAATATATAGGTAAAGGTAATATATCACAATTATGTAGTAGAGCTTTGTGATACTGGAGCTATTTGGTGGTTTTAGATAATGGAGAATGTTAGGAGTTGTTGAGCTATGACTATGAAGTATTTATGTTTTATTTGTTTTTGTTCCATTGAATTCAATGATGTTAGTCACCTTATAATAAGGTACTCTACTGTAGTTTGGTATTGATATTAATGGTATCACATTGAGTTGTTTTAAATTTTTATCTTGAATAATTTATTATTATTATGTTATGGAAGGCATGGTTGGGGTGTTTTAAATTAAATGGAAAATAATCCACCGTATATCATTGAACCCCTAGGAATTTATTACCAGCCTTTGGCACATTGGGGATTTTTGTTAAGGCCATGCAATTTTAGTCCTCTTACTCAAGCCAAAGAGAAGGGAAAAGAATTTACCATTACTAAAAGCTTGTTTTGTCATTAAATAATAAGTATTCATTAGTGGTAATAATGTTTGAGTTGAAATTCATTCTATTTCATTCCTCAAATTAAGATGGTAGAAAGGAGTAGGAATTTTAGGATATGAATAATATAGAATAAAATTACACAGCTATCCTTTTTTATGATTAAAACAAATTTACTATGTATTTCTGTATATAAGTGTTTTGGAGAAAATTATAGGTGGATTATAATGGGTATAGCTAATGAGATGAGCTTGACATGTGTAATGAGCCAAACGTTTTGAATGAAAATTGTTTCTGAAAAGTGTGTGGTATATTTTTTGTAATAAAAAAACTACATCCCTATAATAATTGAGTATAATTGAAATGGTACCATTCAGTTTCAACTTGTATATTCTTGTGTTCATATTATGATCTTTGGTCAATAAGACAATTTGAAAATATAAACTTAAATAATAATTTTAATGTTAAAATTATTTTTTATAAGTGGAAATGATAAATAAAAATTAATGTTGGAAGACGATTCCAGGGAATCATCCAGAAGATTCGTTCAATATGAAACACATTTCCATGATTTTGGTATGGTGGTAGAGTAATTGGGCTTTACTATTGACTAATACCAAGTAGAGTTTCAACATTTTAAGCATGAAAAAAATTACCTAGGGGAAATTCATGTTGGTGGAGATTACCACTAGGGAAATTTTAGTCGAGCCACCCCATGACTATATAAATTTCAAACACTTCACCCTTAGTTCGTATGGGGGTGTTATAATGAGTTCTATTCAAAGGCCTTATTTTAATATTTTATATACCTTTAGTATAAACAAATTTTTTCCATCAATCTCGTTTTCAATTTATTGTTTTTTAAAAAAATATGATGAAATTGATAATTTGATTTTGTGTGTGTAAATTTTACTTTTTAAATAGGGATAAATTATTAAATTAAGATAAGTATGTATTAATAATGTTTATTATAAATAAATAGTGTTATATAAACACTCATTTCTAATTATAAATGATATAATAATTTAATATTTTGCAAGTGTTGAAATTTTTACTATGCATTTTAGTACACATTTTTTTCTACTGTTATTTTTATTACCTAAGGATTTTTATAGTTAAAAGATAAATTTATAATATTTTTAGAACGATTATTCTAAAATAAAATTCATTTTCTGAATAAAAATTTAGATATTAGGTTAGGGAGAATTCATAATATTATTATAAAATACATTATTTTTCGATGAATATGAATAATATAGTTTAGGTTTTTTAGTATGTTTAATGACATCAAAATTTTTAAATAATTAATATAAAATAATGGTAAACTATTTTGGGTTATTTTATTATATTAGGGGTCCTATCAAGATGATCCCACGGGCAAAAACCATGGGCAAGCCCATGGTTTTGAAAATACCACTACGGAGGTGTCCATTAAAATTAATAAAAGGATCCATCACTTTTTATATAAATACCCACCCATTTAATTGTTTCCATTCATTATAAATTAATTTAATAAGAATCTATGATAGAATTACCTACAATTTATTCCTCAACAGGCATCCTGTATCCCCCAAGGTCACGATATTCGATTTTTAGGAGATACTCAACCAAGTATGGGAAATATTATGTTCTTTTTTTCCATCTAGGATCCCTTTTTATGTTGCATGCCTTTAAAATTTCTATATTATTTTATTTTTCATATTTTATTCAATAAAATTTCTCAATTAAGAGTCTTTAATAAATTGGATACCCTTTTCCCCACTCTTTTTAATGGTTTCAAAACCATGATTCATACATGTTATGCTGTAGATTTTACTTCTCAAAAGTTCTATCTTTTTCTAATGAAATTATTTTATTTTATTTTTTGAATACCAAAAAATAAAATTATCACTATGTGTATTCAAATTGATAAAAAAACTATATTTAATATTTTGACTTAGTGTACATGAAACCCACCTTCCCTTTTCGCGGGTCAATAATGATTTAAATATCATTTCATTATGAACATCATTTTAAATGCCATGATTTTGATATGAAACTCATTTATTTTGTTATCCATGGGGTATTTATGAAATTTATATTATTTTATATAAGGATCACATTAATTAAAACATATTAACGGTGTGCACTGTTGTCTATCCAATTCATTGTGTAAATACTTTAATCTCTAGATATGATAGGTTTTACGGTACCTTGGTGAATAACTTTTGTAATTTTTGTGTCACCGTGGTGACAGAATGTGGTGATATGCATGTTGATATCTAAAATAAATGTATTATACACATTTACATGTTATTTATTATGTAATTTTATTTATTATATTTCCCAAGTTCTCTTTTTTATACCATAATTATATTATTTATGTTTTTATTTAATTTCATGAAGATCACATGTAAAACACTTCCCTCCCTTTATTTTACTGGGTCTTATTGTCACCCTATCCTTTGATGTATGTCCACAAGTTATGTGATGAAGTAATTTCTCTTAGGATTTAAATTTAAGTAATCCTTCAAGTGGAATATAATTTTTTTTTCATTTTAAGGTATTTTATACCTTTCATCCAATATACTAAACATTAAAATATTATATGTTTCATAAAATGTAATGAAATTTATGTAATGAAAAGGAAGGATTACATAGATGGTATCAATGGAGGGATTAGTAGCTTGTGGATTTTAACATTTTAAATATTTAAGAGGAACCCTAGGTATATTTTAAAATATTTGAAAACATATTGATTTTTTGTGAAATGTTATGTAAGTGATTTTATATCAAATAAATCCCTCTCTGGATACAAAAAATGTAAGTGGATCTCGAAAATATGTATCTTGGGGTAAAACTAAAAATAACAACATTGATCCATAATTGAATGAGAACTGGTGCATGCCAACAGGCCTAGATACAATCCTATTTTGACAGTCTTGGGGATATTTTAGGTTAATCGTTAGATTTTTATGTACCATTATGAAGGATTTAAATAAAATTTATTTGTTTTCAATGAATAACATTTTTAAGAATGATTTTTTTATATAAAATATCTATTAGAATTACAGGATTTCTAAATTCAATTTTTTTCTCACTAATGTTTTATTCATTTATAAAATGGATGGATATAAGAGAAACAACATTAATGGTGAGTGGAATGGACCAAGTTATGAAAACATTTTTAAGGATTCCAGAATAGAAAACTTCATGATAATGATGAATCAACTTACTCGAGTTATAATCCATAACATGAATCATTTGAGAGACCTAATACACCTCGAAGGGAACACCATTATATTTATTACATTATGCATTAACAAACACCTTCCATTAGTGGATCTATAGAACCATTCATTAATGAATAACGGATAATATTTATATAAAGGATATTCTCTATACTCCATAGTATAGAACTATAGAATGACACAATGGTTATGTACTATTAAGTGGGATAATTCGATTAGTGGACAAATCTAGTTAAAAACACAAATCCAAGAGTGGGAATTGATGGAATCTAGTGGGAAGAGTTCATTGGAACTTTCATCAAAAACTATTTCCACCATTTAATGTGAACAGAAATGGGGAATGGATTTCTATATCTAAAGAATAAGGAAAATATGTTTCTGAAAAGCTTTTATTTTAACATAAAAACATTAATTTTACACCTCTGGATTTCTCATCGATCATAATGGTAAGGTTGATAGATTCTTCGGTAGAATAAGACCCAATCTACACAATAATCAATCCAACTATGATTATGAAAAAATGAGGTGATCATGAGGAGTTCTATGAAATATGGAATGGATTTCGGAGAGATACAATGGATTTATAGTTATAATGAGTAGAAGAAATATTTGGGGAATATAATGGGGAGGATCATTGATAAATTAATTGGAGGAAAGAAAGTGTAAATTTCCACATGAATCAAATATGGGTAGAATAATTTGGCAAACATCATTCATGGGAGTGGGAAATGATAGAATTTTGTAAGAGAATAGTATATTTCTCAAAACAATCGTAGAGAGTTGAATCCCCAAAAATATCAACACTAAAAAAATAGGGAATATGGTGGAGGCCCATCTTGATAAACAATTATTCATATGAGAATAACATGGGTATATTTCCAATATCTATCCAAATCCCAAGATATTAGAGAGTAATCCACAACAACTGCAACATTAGATAAGGGAGAATTATTGTGATTTTTCTATCATGACGACTGAAGTTGAAGAACCAAATGATGTGCCAGGAGGTAATATAATTGTTCTCTCAACGCTAGAAAGTAATTTTTTATTATCGTTCTATATATTCCATTATTTCATACATGTTTATAAATAATATAGAATCAATCCCACAACTTTTGGAAGTATATTTATCGTTAAGACTCATGGATGGATTATCCAATCATAAATAATGTATAGATACTATAATATTTAATTTGTTGAGAATAATCTCATTTAAAATCATGTAGTCATTCACATGATGGAATTAAAAATTACAGTAGGGGTGGTCTGGATCTCAATGTATAATTCTACTATCAATTGTAGATGCAAGGAAATCTATGTAATCTTGAATGGAAAACAACACTATTTTATAATAGATATATCTCGGTCTAAAATTTTTCTAGAAACACCTCCAATTGATTTCCCTATATAGAAGTTTGGAGAAAATGAAGAAGGAAATAATTTATACAAATAGAGAATTTCCCCATAGTTTTGGAATATATTGATTTATTTCCTAATGAGTTACCTGGACCTCCCCCAGATAGAGATGAGAATTTTTCCATTGAACTTATTCATGTATCCAAGTTTATATCGAAAACCTCATATAGATTGGAAAATGTGGAGATGAATGAACTAAAGAAACAACTCCATGATCTTATGGATAATGGGTTTATCCATCCGAATGTGTAACCTTGGGGGGAAAATGTTCTATTTTTTGTGAAGAATTATTTATCAATGTGGTTAGGCAATGATTATATAGAATTTAATCAGATCATAATGAATAAAAATTATCATATTCCATGAATTGATGATTTATTTGACCAGCTTCATAGGGTTTAATTCTTCTCCATGACTGATTTTCTATATTATTATCATTAATTGAGGGTGAATAAAAAAGATATTCAAATGACCACCATCAGATCAAGATATGGCCATTATTAGTTTTTTTATTCCCTTTGGATGTACTAATTATCTTCCTATAATTTTGTATTTGATTAATAGAGTCATTGAGGACTACCTTGATAACATTGTGTTATTTTTTATTATATTTCGATATATTGAAAATGTAGTGTAGAGAAGGAGGATTCTATAAGGGTTGTATTTCAAACTATATGAAAGGAGAAGCTATTTGTAATTCTAAAAAAATGTGATTTATTTACAACAAGTTTCATTCTTGGAGAACATTATAACCAATGAAGGAATCTTAGTTTTCCATATAATGTCAAAGGTTATGTAGTAGTGGTCTCATCTTACAACAGTAACTAATATTCATACATTCCATAGATTATCAGGATATTATAGCTCATTTTTGGAAAAAATTCCATGACATTATAATCTACTATCCAATATAACTCAAAAGGGTTCACTTTTATATGGATAATGGAGTGTGAAGAATGATTCAATGATATTATTAAGATATTGGAAACTAAACCCATTTTTACTCTACACTTTATAATAGAAGGATTCATTATTTTTAGAAACTCATCTCTGAATGTTCTTGGATAAAACCTCATGAAAAATGACAAGGAAATTTATTGTGCTTCTCGATAGTTGAATCCTCAAGTTAATAACTATACTACACTTGACCTGGAGCTGGTCACAGTTTTACTTTCTATTAATATATGGGGTCACTATCCTTATGGAGAGAAATGTGATATATACAAAGACCAAAAATGTTTGAAATATATTTCCATGAACAATCAAATGAATATGATAACGTGGTTATGGTTGGAACTTCTTAAAATTTTTGATTATTCAGTTCATTGTACCCTATAAGGGAAAAAAATGTCACTGATACATTAATTTTGAAATAACCTATTGTAGAGAAAATGATGTGGACTCGAGGAGATCCTTTGATCAAAGACCTAGTTAAAGTGGAAACATGAATCATAAGGGATTTGTTATCATCAATCCTTTCCCAAATGATTTCTCAACCATCGTTACTATATATGATCATGAAATATCAACGAGAATATTCTTTTTTATAGAATAATTAGTGGTTGTGATGAATTGGAAGATTTTTTTGTTCTATAATAATCAAGTATGTGTTCTGCAATTTCATATAAGGCTATGTGATCCTTCTATTCAAGAAATAAAAGAGTTTATGGATGAAGCTCACGGATCTACATTCTCCATACAACGATGAATCATGAAAATGTATAGGGACATCAGTGATCATTATTTGTGGGATAAAATGAATAAAGAGATCTCTAACTATACTATGTGTCCCTGGTGTTTCAACTAGTGTAGGAAGAGAGACAACAGTCGAAAGGGGTATTACAACCACTACAAAACCATCATGGAAAATGGATAATATCACTATGGAATTTCTCACTGGTTTCCTAATAAAATCCAAAGGAAATAATGTGATATGGGTTATAGTGTATAGTCTCACCAAGATATCACATTTTCTCTCTATTCAGGAAGATTTTTCTTTTTAAAAACATCCCAAGATTTACAAGAATGGAGTGGTGATGCTATATGGAGTAGACCTTTCTATGGTATATGATTCTTATCCATGTTTTACATCCTAATTATATAGAAGTCTTTAACATACTATGAGTACCAAATTTAATTTTAATATGGCATATCACCCTCAAGCTGGTAGGCAATCTGAAGGGAATATTAATTCACTCAAGGAATTGATGAGAACATGCTCGATGGAATTAAATTTTGAATGGGATCAACATATCCAATTATATGATATATCACACAATAATAGATGATATTCGAGTATTCAAATGATAAAATAAGAATCTCTATATGGGATGTGACGTATAACTTCTAATTTTTTGGATGAAGATAATGAAATAATGATTATTGGTTCAGATCTTGTGAAATAGATGATAGAAAAGGTTCATTACATCAAAAAACATATAAAAATACATAGATTCAGAAGAATAGGTATACTGAAAACCATCTAAGGGGATAAGGGATTGATTTTGGAGATAAATTATTCCTTGGAGTTTCAAATTGGAAGATAGTAAGGTGGTTTGGGAATAAAGGGAACCTCATCCCCAGGCACATTAACCATTACGAAATCCTTGATCTCATAAGATTAGTGGCCTATCATCTTTCACTTCCTCAGAATATTGCTCATGCTCATGATATTTTCAACATATATCTCTTGAGTAATTACATGTTGGACCCATCACAGGTACTGAATTTGTATAAGATACAAGTGGAACATGGCATGTCTTATAAGGAGAATCCATTGGAGATCTTGGACTGTAGAGACATGTTTGTACATAATAAGGCTACCCACCTCTTTAAAGTGATGTGGGGGAACCAAAAATATGAAGAATCTATGTGGGAACCATAGGAAATAATGAGGTTGAAATACACAATAATTATATTAACTGAGGGAATAATATTATATTTTTAAGAATAAATTTATGAAGGGGGGAATAATATAATGACCAAGACTTTATTAATGGTAATTGTTTCTTGAAAGTGTTTATTATATTTTCATACTCAACAAAACTATATCCCTTTAATAATGAAATGTTTATATTGGAAATTTAACCATTATATTTTTACCATTATATAGTGATTGGTAAATTGTGAATGTTTCTCAATATGATCATTGCAAACTATAATCCTTTAAAATAATTTTCCATTATAATTAATGTTTACAATAAGAAATGAAAAATGTAAATTAATTAAGAAAGAAGATACTATGGCCTCAGCCAAAAGAGTCATGTCGTAAGAAGACCATTATTAGGAACTTGTGTGGGTGGTATTATATTTAGAATTTTCTCTTAAAAAAGTACAAGATGAGCTTCAGCATGTTAAAATTGAATAAAATTTCCTATGGGAGAAGTTCAAGTTAGTGGATATTACCACACATGCGATGTTAGACATTCCGCCCCATGAGTATATCATTATTGTACACCTCACGCTTAGGTCATATGCAGCTATAATAAAGGGTTATGTGTCAGGGACATAGTTACTTGTTTTATAATTCCATATTATAAATAATAATCTTGTTCCATAAAATCAATTTTTAGTTTTGTTTTTCATAAAAAAAATATGGTTAATAAGACGAGTTTGAAAAACTGAATTTTCATTTAAATATTTAAATTTATAAAGATATAAATTATTATATTGAACTATTTTTTATTAATAATTTTTATTTTAATTAAATAGTTTTGTGGAAGAACTCTTTTTTAATTTTAAATGATAAATATTTTTTTCATGTGTTGAAATTTTGACTGTGCATTTTACTACGCAGTTGTTGTCTGTTTATATTCTTAATAAATAATAATTTTTATAGTTACAAGATAAATTTATCATATTTAGATAATTATTATGATAAATTAATTTTTATTATTGAAATCATATGGTCTATATCTGGTTAGGGTAAAATTATGAGTATTATATAAAATACATAATTTTTTTATGAATAGAGAAAACAAAGTTTCTGTTTTTCTGTATGTTATGACATCATTATGATGTGATAATTATTATAAAATTATGATAAATAATTTTCGATTAAAATATGATATTAGTTTTCCCAATTTAATAATATCATTGTCAAATTCAATACCCAAGCCTATGGTTTTTCAATAACCACTAATGAGGTGTCCCAGTAAATTAATAAAAAACATCATCACTATTACAATAAAAACTCAACCATTTCATTATTTTCATTAATTGACAATTTATTATTCTTAAATATATGATATTATTACCACCCAATGATTCCTCCTAGTGTGTATTCAATCCCTGATATTCTCAGTCGTTGTGTTTTAGGAGTTAGTCTTAAATATAAGGGAACCCTCAACTTCTCTTTTCCGTTCATGTTTCTTTTTTATGTGTTCAGTATTTAAAATTTTCGTACTATGTTATCCATTACATTGTATTATATCAATATAATGTATTAATATTATTTTATTATTTTTATTCCCTTATCCCTATTTTTTAATGTTTTCTAAATTCATGTTTCAAACTCGTTTTGTTGCAGAATTTTCTTCTAAAAAATATTTTTTTCCAGTAAAATTGTTTTTATAATCATATTTTGTATACCCACACCTCTTTTTATCGATGTGTATTAACATGAATTTTATAATGTTTAATTTTATTCTTGGTTTAAAATACATGAATCCCTCCATCCATTTTCTTGAGATAATAATGACATAAATGTCATTCCTTCAATAACATTTTTAAAACACCATGATTTTGATATAAAACCAATTTTATTCATTCTCAAAGGGTTATTTATGAAATTATTCATTATGATATAAGTGTCTCACAAATATTATGTAATAATAATGGTGCAAATGGATATCTATTAAGTGCATTGGGTAAATAATTTAATCTCAAGAGATGATATGTTTTACGTTACCGTGTTAACCAACCATGGTAAATTTTATGATAGCTTTGTGAAAAATCATGGTGATATGATTATGAATGTCTAAAAGAAATTTCATAGCCACATTTCCAAGTTCATCGTATTTTATTTATTATATTCCCCATGTTCTATTTTTCATTCCATAATTATATTATTCATTTTATTATTGAATTTCCTTAAGATTACATTTATAATGCCTCACTATCTTTCTCTTACTAGGAATTATGCTCATCCTTTAATTTTATGATTGTTTGAAAGTTATGAGATGTAGTAATTGTATTTAGGACGATCCTTTATTTAAACCATTCAAGTTTAATATATGAATTTTTAATGTTTTCATATATTATGTTACTTTTTTCCCACGAAAATAAACACTAAAAGATCCTATGCTTTGTAAAATGTAATAAATTTTTTGTACTAAAATGGTGGGATTTCATAACAAGAATTTTAGAAATGACTTCCCACTATGAGTTCATATCTCAGTTTTTGTAATGAAATATTATTTCATGAAAACATTTTGATTTTTGAAAATTTTATTTCTTTTTCATATGTCATTTTATAGATGGTATGAAATTGTTATTTTGAAATTGTTATGATTTCCAATAAAAAGGTGAAATTTTCAAAACATGATTCAATGTGTAAAATGTTGAAGTTTTTAAAGAAATATTTTAATAGTATGAGGTAGTATAATTTGAAATTATTAAGAATTTAGTTGATAGGGAGTGATAATTCTAGTGTTTATAGTGTATATAAAAAATTTACCCTACTAGACATTGTAGAAACCAACCAGAGGAAGCTATTGAGAATGTGGTTACACCTAACCCATAGGTGAACAAGTTACTAGCTCAGAGTAATGTCCAATATTTGTAGGTTTTTTAAAGTGGGAACATGATAATCCATCCAATGAATGTGGTCCATTATATCAAGCTCTAAAAGAAGAATCCATTAATATTTTGGGGTGATTTAGAACAAGTTAATGTGGATGTGTTGATGAACATGATGAATCAAATAACTATTTTCCTTGTAAAACCAATATATTTGAATGTTAATGTTGGACACTATATTATGGAATATATTTCACTCTAGTGGTGAGATTTAGAAATTTTGGATAAAGTGGACTCAGGACATGTTTGTGAAAATTATAAATAATTATTAACAAATATATATCCTCATAATTTTTTAATGAAAAATAATGATGTTCATCATATAAATTAAATAGATCTTCATATTGATATTTAATAAAGATAAATTTAAGAAATTAGTCAATATTTCACTTGATGTTTCCTCTAGTGCATCCTTGAAGTCATGTATTTATGAATCATGGATGAGTAAGAAAATTGTTCTAAAGACTATCATGATATTTATAAATGAATATACATAGATCACCAATAGATATTAGTGAAAAAATGAACATTTTAGGAACTATGGGTGGAGGAATAATGTTGATACAAACAAAAAATATTGGGAACACTAATGATAGGAATAACATGAAGAGGGACACATATTTCTAATTTGGGTGCATGGCTCATTATCAAACATCTGGATCAGTGAATTTTCACCCAATACCGAAGATAAATCCAGGATACTTCCATGATTTTCTTATAGTCACATGAAGTCAGAGTGTAGGTAACCACCTAGAGCATGGTAAAATTGAAATATGGTGGAAAATATTTAGCATTATTGAGGCAGTACTCCATTTTCATGTGTTTGGGAGACTTCTCAGGTGTCGTAGACATCGTATGATCTTTCATGATGAAGAGAGAAGAATAATAACTTTCTTCATTAGTATAATAGATCATTCCATGATGATTTCATCAATATCGTGACTCCTCAACAAGAGAAATCTCAATAGAGTAATATCAAATAGAGTGCAGTGAGTAAATAATTATATGGAGGTGAGTATGTTATTTTGGTTGATTGATCTGATCCATTGAAGGTGTGGGTTATGAGTCATTTAATTCAATGATTATGAATGATTTTTTAAATGGGTTCATCCCATTCCTTTATTCATTCTCATGCAGTTCAATTTTTTTGTTTTAATGTCGAGAAGATGCCTTTCATGTTGAAACAATAAAATTATATTGGTCAAATTGAATGTTGAGCCATGAAGTGTGGAGTATGTTCTATATATGTTGGTGGATAAAATATAATATGGGTTTTCACTATTCCTTATATGTATTTTTATGATATAATATTGGGAATAGACAGGTTAACAATGTTCAAGGATCTCATTGATTATTATTCCACAATAGTTAGTTTTACATTTATTAATGGCACCAAACATCTCTTTAATGTAGACCAGGATGTAAATGAATGTGAAACTTCCTTAATAGATATATAAGTTATAATTATCTTATACAAGTCAGAATAATTATCATTGGAATCGATGAAGTGATTGAGGATAAAATATTTCCAGCTGTTGTGGATCTGTTTTGGTATGTTTTTCTAGGAAATATCTCCAGGAATCTAACCATGAGACAAGTTGAGTTTACAATTGGTATCATTTTATAGAGTAGTCCTATTTTCCATTAATATTATGAGATGGAACCAGAGTAATAATGGGAATATAATGTGATGTCATAAGAATTGGAAGGAAAAGGTTTCATTTGTCTGAGCACATATCCATGGGAAACAGTAGTGTTGTTTATAAAGGAGGCAGATGTAGCTCTTCATTTATATCTGGAATATCATAACAATAAAAAGTTAGGATAAATAATCTATATCCACGTCCACCCATTGATGTTCTATTAGAAAAACTTTTAGAGCTTAGTGGTTGTATAAAATTGACTTGGGTTTTGGTTAACACAAATTGCGGGTTCAGAAGGAGGATATTCCAAAGACAGCTTTCAAATGTAAGTATGGCCATTATTAATATTTTTTAATGACTTTAGGTATTATTATTAAATAATTTTTCTTTATGTAATTTATTAATCATATATTTCAATGTTATTAGGATGTTTTTGGTTGTGTTTTTGAATGACATATTGTTGTATTAAAGGACAATGGTTGAGCATGATGAACACCTGGATGTAGTGTAGGGAATCTTATGGGATCATCATTTGTATGAAAAATTATCATACTATATTTTTGGATATAATAAGTAAATTGACTTGTCCATGTAATATAATAAAGTGGTGTTTCTGTAGATCCATAAAGGATATAAGCTGTTATGTTTTGGAAACCATGAAACAATGTCTTTGAGATACATTGTTTCCTTAGTAATGCTGGTATTACTGATGTTTTTTTTATTTCTAAAAAATACCTTCATCAATGAAATATTTTAATATGGATAAATTTTAATTCCAATGTAATTATGAATATTGAAGGTCTTATCAATATCTTAATGTTATCCTTATATTAACACCAATCATGATTTTTCCAGAATTAGGAAAAGAATAAAAGGTTTATTATGATTTTTTGGGATCAGAGTTTGGATATTTTGTAATGGAGGAATACCATGATTTTGACTATGGGTCAAGGTAGTTTTGATAGAATTAGAATAACTAACAAATGCATTTTTAGGAGTAAGATGTCGTAGAACATCCTTTGAATACCTTTCATCATTACCTCCTTGGTGAGAAATTTACAGTGTTTATGAATAATAATAGCTTAAAAGACATTTTCTCACAATGGTATTTGAATACGAAACAAATAATATATATGGAGTATCTCTAATGTGTTTGATGTTTACTTGATGTATACACCAGATAAGGGAAATTCATTGGTAGATGCATTATGTAGGAAGTGTTATGGTTAGTTGGAAGGAGAGGCTTTAGAATAGTTTCAGTTGATGTCATCATAGAAGACATGAACATGTGATGTGAATACCAATGTGATGTTGTGGTTTTCATTCTATTTTATTTTGTTCCATATGATTTGGAGATTTTTTAATATGTCGAGACATCCGATTCTGAATGTGTTGCTATGAGGATAAAAACTGAATGGTGGGAAGACTATTGAGGGATCAAAAGTATACTATAATTCATTTTTTATGTCAAAATCGGATGGTTTATCAATTTATTTAAAGGAAAAAGTTCATCACATTTACGAAAATTCATGATGCACTATTAATATTGGGATACAAAAGGCCTAAAAGGATTTTAAAGAACGATTTTTGGGTGTTATCATATAAAGTAATAAGCATGAGTTTTTTCTAGGAGGATTAACATGTCAGCATGTTTAAGTATGGTATTAGTGGATAGTAGGTATCTTAAATGATATACTTATTCATATTTGGAAATGATAGATGATATCTATGGATTTAATAATAGGCATCTCATGAATGATTTTTAAACACTATGACATTTCAATGATAGGAGATAAGGTCACAAAGTCATCACATTTCATCACTGTTCATGAATATCATATGGTGGAGAACTTGTCAAGAATCTATATATGAGAAGTTCTAGAGTCATGTTTTACTAGTTTCAAATTTAGTATACAGTGAATTGTCGTTTACATCTTGTTTTTGAAAATCCTTACATAAATCCCTTGGGAGTCAATTGACTTGGAGTACAACATAATATTCTCAGACAAATAAGAAATCTGAATAGATGATATAAACATTGGAATACATTTTGAAGTCTTTCATAATATATGTTGGTGGATAATGGGATTAGAAAAAATATTTATTGGAGTTCCCATATAAAAACAGTTATCAACCCTTGATATACTTGGGTCTATTTTAAATATTTATCGGTATCCTTGGGGTTCTCTACTTTTTTTGTGGAAACTAGTGAGACATCACTAGTTGTGCAGAGCAGTGTCCAAGAGAAAATATAGAAGATTCAATTAACTAGGAAATATATGGAGATGGCCCTGAGTAATTAGAAATAATATGTGGATCATCATTAGAATTCATTGTCTTTCAAGGTGTGTGGTAATGTGTTTTTGAGGATCTCTCCAAGTCTAGGACATCATCATTCCAGGATGTAGGGAATGATATCACCTTGATACATAGGCCCTTTTATATAAATTAATTGGTTGGTGATATGGTATTCCAGTTAACATTGAAACTATGGATCAATGTTGTGAAAAATTTGATTCATGTCTACAAAATGAAATAGTATCATTCTCATGGTGACAAACAGATTTGATGGGATCATGTTGGCCTAGATCTGAGTGGTTCATTTGATCATGATCTGATGCAGATTATGAATAGTCAATAGAAAGTTTTGCCCCAAATAAACATTGATTTAGTGCAGGTTTTGTGGAAACATGATCAGATTGAGGAAGATTCTTTGGAACGAGAAAATAAATTTTTAATTAAATGGCCAGAATTGTTTCATAGTAATGGTGTTATTTCACATTTTAAGGACATAATGTCTAATGGTGGGGGGAATTTATCACCCCTAGTTTCCAGTAATTAACCCTTTATATATTTTCAATGTATATAAATTATTTAGGTGGTGTTTGGGAGGTTTTGTGGACATTTTATAATGTTTTTAGTCTTTTATATTGGTGGAGTATTTGAGGATGGATTGTGGAATCCATGAAAATTATATATAAAACATTTAATTCTGAGACATGGGATAATGGTAAGGTGCATGGTTAGGTTCGTAGTTTGAAAAAACTATGCGACCAACCAGTAGAATCTATTCAAAGTGGTAAAATGATATTTTTCCTGGTTGGTACATAGTTTTTCTAACTGTGAGGATCAATTCTTTCAGGTACTTTATGAGGTAGTAGCTAGAACGTGGTTAGCCCTTAGTTGTGTCAAACCACGTGACTGAAAGTGCATAGATTAAAAAAATTTCCAAATAAAATTAACCAAGGTTGGGATTCTGTTTTGTCCACTTTTCCCACCAGAGAAACCCTAAATCAATATTTTCTCCTCCCAATGTTGTGGAAGCATTCCTCATAGAATGGGAAGTGATCTTGAGGCATTTTATTGTGTTATGATGCATGAATCCCTTGGTATGTGATCGTTTACGGTCTTTTTTCATTGGTTTTCTTAGATATACATTCCTTATTATTTTTTATTCTTATATCTAGTTTGATATGGATTAATATATGGTTTTTATGCTAATCAAGGTTATTTTTGGACTTTTGGATGTCAGTCGAAGAATTCTAATGGGGTTTTTTGAGATCCAACCATGTTTTGTGTGTGTTTTAGTGTCGTTATTAATTATGTCCAAAATTACTGACGTATGTTGATTGAATCTAGAATAATATTTCTATAACTAGATGGATTGATTTAAAATTTATTATTTTTCTTGATATTTACTATGAAATTGCTGTAAAATTCATGATAGAATCATTCTTCAATCGAGGTTTGTGGAATTTTACAAATTCAGAGTTTTTGGAATGTGAAAATTGTATCACGATTTTAAAATTAAAATATTAGAATGGTTATTTTATTTTGATCCATGAAAAAAAGTCTTAAAAAATTGATGTTTTTATTGGAATTATTTGTTGGAAATGTGTATTTAATAAAGTGGTTTATTTTATTGAAACAATTTGTTGTTGGAGTTTCCAATTAAAGTTTGGTTTTATTGAAATGGTTGAATTGGTTCAGAAAAGTTTTAATTCGTATATGGTTGGATTAAATGGTTATAAATGGATTGAATGAGATAGATAATGGTCGTGATGTTCCACCATCAAAGGGATAAAGTATGGTCATGAATTTCCACCGTCAACGGTAAAACTAAGATTGTGTGGTTGTGCAGTTAATTGTGTTTATGTGTGTGTGATTATCTGAAATTGAATGGGTTATGCAAAAATCAAAATTAAGAAATTGTTAAATGAATTTTTTTGTTTCCATACGTGGAAATTCATTTATTTTAAAAAATTATTTTGTTATGGAATTTTTTGGAATTTTTATAAATTGTTGAACTGTTCTATATGTTTTTATTTAATTTTTTTATCAAAATGTGATAAAATTTATAGAATAGTGGGGGGATTAGGTATGTCATTTTTGGAAAGCCTACAATTTTTCATTACTCACTCTGGCATTCAGTATCGGTTATTTTGTAGATACCATTTATTAGGATATAAGAAAATGTAATGTATCTGACTTAGTTAGGGTTAATTCTTCATCATTGGGTTGTTTTATAGTATTGGAAAATGGAATAAGTTTGGATTCGTGGAGCTATACATTTTGAGTATTTGAGTTTTGTTGGTTATGTATTCTGTTTTTTACTTACTGTTATTCATCATTAATTTTAGTACTCTGTTGTAATTTGGTTTTTATATTAATGGGTTTAATTTGAGTATTTTTTCATTTTTTTCAAGAATCATGTAGTGGTTATCTGTTATGTAATATTTGTTTTGGTTGTATTATCTTATAACTGAAAATCATCCATGATATGTAAATGAATCCCTTG
This sequence comes from Viscum album, assembly GCA_963277665.1. Lineage (NCBI taxonomy): Eukaryota > Viridiplantae > Streptophyta > Magnoliopsida > Santalales > Viscaceae > Viscum > Viscum album. The sequence continues at coordinate 2,002,688,147 of OY728140.1, read as the reverse complement.
TTATTTAATGATAGACTTGGGAGCTTTGGGGATATCACTAAAGGCCAATTAATGTCAATATTCCTTCTCAAACGAATTAGGAGGGGTGGGATATTAAAGGTACACAAACATAAGATGTAATTTTTTTTCATTTTAAAATTAAAAATTGGTTGTATATTGAATTTTAACCACACCCATGAATTTTAAATACATTTTTATAAATGTGGATTTCATATTTTTCTTGATATGCTGATTGGATTTATTTTGTACCAAGTGTTCAAATTATTATAATGAATTTATAAATTGTTATTAATCATCTAAAATCATTTTTATGTCTTTATATGTGGATTCAATAAAATTTTTATGTTGAATAATTTAGTTCGTCATTCACAAAAATATATAATATGAAACACAAAATGTTTTCTTTTTTGATTTGATTTATGAATTTCAATTATTTATAAATTAATTCGTTAATATTAAATATTTAATTAAACATGTTTTATAGTTTATAATTATATATATTTATGGTTTGATATTATTACCTATCTAATTTGGGATGAGATTTAAAAATTAAATTTTGAATATATCTGTTTGAATCCATTAGAAATTTTATTGTTATCCATGGCATATTATTTTGGAGATTTTATGAACTTTATGAGAAGATATGTTAAATTCATATGAATTGTTAAAATATTTGTTCTTTCAAACTACAGTATTTTTGATATTCTATTTTTCTATTTCTCTCTCTTTGAAAATTTTCAAATATTATTATTTCAATTTTGAATATTAATTTTCTAATGATTTCATTGGATGTTTTAATTAGATTATATTTAATGGGGCTGGTCGTGCTAATTCTAGAAATACATTATATGAGGAAAACATCATCGAATGTTGTTGTATTCTTTATTAAGCCCCATAATGGTTTCTAGAACAGTACTAACGTAAATTAAGGCTATAAATAGGCACATTAATTTCCTTATAAACGTACCTTGACAATCATTTCATAAAATTCCTACAAGAATATATTTCCAAATATCACTCAAAGTGATATAATTTAAAAATATTATTTTATTCATTATAGATTGTTTACAAATATTTATATCTTATCACCCTATTCTCACATATCATTCTACCCAATAATTTATCACATTCATTGGGAGAATTGTGATAATTTTTTAATATGACTGATTGCTATAAATCTCCCCCATTTGTATTTATGAAATATGTTTTAATTGATAACATTAATGTAATGGACCATGATTTTATTTCTATATCATTTAGAAATTTAACAAACTATTATTTTTTATGTTTTAGATTAAACATTAAAGATATAGTGTATATTGTTTCATGTAGTCACCTACATATCAAATGATAGTTTGATATCTTGGCTATCATTAAATACAATAGACTAATAAATTATATCCTCAATCCATTCTGGTGGGATACATAGGGGTAACAATGAGTAATAATACCAAACATTCGTACCTAGTATCTTGTCTCATATGCTTTACCAATTTTTAATTATTTATTACTCTCAGTTACTCTATTATTAAAATGAATAATCCACCAATTGAAGCCTAATAATATTTTAAAAAAATCACATAAACAATTTACATTAAAATCTATTTATCTAAGCACTCTGTTATGTTTTTCATATTTAATTATACTTAATAATATTATTGGTATTTCAATATATTATTCTTTTATTTGTATATTGAAAATGTTTTTATTTAATAACCACTTTATAAATATGTTTTTAAAATTAATTTGTTTTCTTAATGGGTAATTCACCCCCTTATTTTATATTATATTTCCCCAACTGACATTTAGTATATGAGGAATTATTAAATTTATTTAATTGCATTATTTTCAAATTAAATGAAATAATTTATATTCAAAATCTTTTATCATTTTTAAAATAGATATCTCTTTTTAAAAAAGGTTTTACAAACACCCATGGTATCCATGAAGGGTAATCCTTGGGCCCCTCTCCATTATTTTGAAGGAAGTATTTTTTTATTAAAAAAAAGATGACTACATTTCATAGATCAATTTTATAATCTATTCATAAATTTTTTTCATTGATATGAGGGTATAGGAATCATATTTTTATGCAAAATAACACAAATTTTGTCCTTAAAATATTTTTAATAACATCCTAATATAATTAAGACACTATTTCCAATAAAAATCTTAGATTAAATGACAATATTGAAATGCAAAAACAATAAGAAGAGGATCTTAAGATGTAATTTATATTTATATATAAAGTTACTTGAAATATTAATTAAATTTTTTTGATGATCTAGATGACTAAATAGCATCATAATTTCAAGGTGGTACATGATCCAGGTGTTTAATACATAGAGTATTGATCCGCAGATATACCAAAATATCTAAATTTCATTATATATTCCTTGGGTACTAGCATGTCTAATCCTGATCCGTTGTATTGTACACTGTTTATCTCAGCAGTATTAATCCCAAAGGATGAATATAACTTGACACTCTTGTGAAAGAATGAGAAAAGAGGATTTTAGAGTGCATTTCATATATCTATATCTCTCTATTGGGATTAATATAATCATTTTCAATATTTTTTAAAAAACAAATGTAATTTTTGAATGAGTGATAATTAGATATTTATTATCGAATTATAAGGGTTGGAAAACCATGCACAAGTCCCTCTTCAATCTAATAATTATTAGTCAACCTGATGTCAGAAAGTAATAATAATATCATTTTATTTTATATATTGCCATGTGGAACACATTATGAATATAAAAAAATATCATTTATATAAATTGTAATCAGTCCATTAGGCTTGGTCCACTTTCCAAAGTCAATATTTATAGATCCTAGAATATTGAAAATTTAATATATAAATGTTACTATACTATTAAATGATAAATACTATAAATATTTTATTCTAAAAACCACCAAATATATATTTATATTTATCATTTAACTCAAATATTATTTAGAATGAACCATATTCAATTTATATAAATTAACCAATAATGAATGAATAGTATACCTCAAAGAATGAATATTTTATCATCATTTTAATCAATACATCAAATTACATGAGTCATGGTATCTATTAATGATAATATTTTAGTGTAAGGGTCAATCAAAATGTTCCCATGTAGGAACATCTATTGACACATGGAAATGTGGGTGTCCTATTGATGGTTATGTTCTCCTACCCTTCAATCATGCATATTACCAAGAGGGAAAATTGTGAGAAGTTTAATCAATACACTATGATCCTCCTACAAATGATAGCCAATATCATCTATTTCCCATCATAAAATATCATTTAGTCATAGAATCTTATTTAATAATATTATCATGGAACCTCTAGGTACTCATCATAGTAGGTATTTTCAAAAACCTTTCATCGTTACAGATATTCAAAGGACACTATCAAATTAAATTTCCATTCTGAGGAACAATAATTATTTAATAATAAATATTCATTAATAACAAAAACATTTACTCATGTGTTATTTTAGTCAGTTTTGTTAATACAATTATAATAGACTCCGACTTCCACTAGATCCAAATGACAAAACAATTTATTCAATTAGCTCTCACATGATACTCATGAACCTACAGAAATAAATCCTTGGTTAAATGGTCTTCCATGCATTCATCTATGTATACTCTACTCACCACAACTCCGCAAAAATGAGAATAATTATATAAGACATAAATTGTTTTAGGTTTTTTCATTGAACATTGGTGTGCCCTCAACTAATTGGATAGATCCTCCACTACAGTGTTAGCCTAGGAAATTTTGATAGGTTATTTATTTATTGGAACCACATCCGGTTCTTTGAAAAAAATTTGAATCCAAATTTATTCCATGGCTACATAAGAATCCTTAATATACATTGTCCTCATTTTATAATTGTAAAAAATTAGTTACATTGAACTCCCCCATCTTACATATAGTTAATTAAGTCAATATATATATATATATATACTATGACTTATGGTCAATATGGTCTATATAAAGTCAAGAATCTATATAACCCCCAATGACTAGACTGTTATCACCACCATACACTAGGAACTTGTGCTTTGTTCCCTTAGATTCTTTTGTTAATCCTTAACAATAGTCCAGTATTATTCACCCAGATCTTCCTGATATCTCAAATCATATGACACTTCTATCTTAATTCAAACCATGGAATAAGTGATATATCCTATTAAAAAATTATATGAGATATAATCATTATCTCCCTTTCCTCTTATGTCTAAGGACACATTTTCATGGAAATATCCATACCACATGACACATTAATCAATCACCCCATTTATTTTTTCCATAATGAACATATTCCATATCTTGTAAATTTATTAACCATAACGTAGACCGAACATATTATTAAATCTATCATCTATGATCTCCATCACTAGAACTTTGTTTACATCACATATGTTCTTCATAGAGAAGCACGTGGTCAACAATTATTAATCCACTTGTAAGGATAATATATCATTTCCAATAAGTAATATATCATAAAAAATACTAATGCTATAATTATTTTACTCTAACTGAAATACTTGTAAAAAATAGCATACATTAATTCTTAATGAAACCAACATATTTTATGGCTTTAATGAATTGAATATTTCATTACCTAGAATAATTATTTCATCCATAAATGTTTATCGGAAACATGAATTTATATTATTTTTTCCATGGAGTCATAAAACCATAATTTTATTTCATACATATATACTATTGAATATTTCCATTATAGAATTAAATTTTGATATCCATTTTCAAAATGTCATTTCCATGGTAATATTCTACGGGAAGAAATTTGTTGATTCATTTAAACATGGAAACTGGAGAAAGGGATTCATCATAGTTAGTGAAATACATTTATCTAAAAAGACTCTCCACAAATCATACATTATATATAATTATATTACCTTAAATGTCTATAATTATCTTTAATTTATATTTACTAATTACATGTATTATATAAACTAGATGATCGATCAGAACGTAAAATTGGTTTCGATATATGGAATCCATCATAGAAATCTTTTATTCATTCCACCATTCACCATATGAGATATCTACTACCTATTTATGTGAGATGTGATCATTATTTTTTATAAATAATGAATCACAATCATAGGTGAATATATAAATATATCTCTCTAGTTATATTACCTCTCTAACACTATTACATTATACATTTTTATCAGGAAAAAATCTTACCTGGGGAGATAGGGAATCTGTATCTATACCAAATCTTGTATATCTTTAGAATAATCATCATATATGTTAATTAATATCCCATTATAATCTTTTAAGATGTTCTCCCTATCATGAATTATGGGATTTATTTTGACATTCACATTATTTTCAGAAGGGTTGTATTGATAATATCCCATTATTTCATTATGATACCCTGTGAATATACACATAATTACTCATGTTTCTAGTTTTTTTCTTCAGAAAGACTTTTGCAACACCTCGCCACAATATGAATGAACATGTAACAAGATGTATTTCTTTCCACTCTATAAATTTAATGGAATACTATTTTCGAATTTAGTTGGTACATGGTTTATTATGTATGATGATTTATATAATCAATATCCCCAAAATTATAAAAGAAGTATTCCTATACTTTTCTTCAACCATAAAATGTCCCACAAGGAATGGTTCCTCCTTTCACAATAACAATTCTTTTATAATGTATAATATGGAGTGAATTGATATAAAAAAGCCATATGTAAATACCCTAGACCCATTAACACAAAACCAAGATCCAATTTTTTAAAATGGCACCACATTCAAGAAATTGCATCCTAAAGGTCCATATATATTATTATTCACGGTAAAACAGATACATAAATGACATTGACATTATTATTTAAAACAAAAAATTCAAAAATCTTTTTAATTTAGAACACCATATTTCCCTTTAGCATCTCCATGTGTATCAATTACAAACCACTATCTTGTATCATGTTAAAAAAATCATATAAATAAGTGATCATAGATACTTAGTAAGGGTATGAGTATTATGGGATCTATCACGGATAAAATATAAATGTAAATATATGAAATTGTATAACATAAAATCATTCCATTAAAATAGAGACTTAAAAATAATATGGTAGAAATACACGATGATCAAATAAAAGAATACAAATAATAACATGACTTGGAATCTTGTACACAGATATTTTAAAGAATTCAATAATTAAATTTGAATAAATAACAGATCCCATGATGAGGGAATTCATAATCATTAACATCATAATTATAATTCCAGTACCCTTTATAATAAATTTTTAATTTTGTGGGAAAAAGACTTTATAATTTGGCATATTAATTTGTCTCATTAAACCTATTGATGAATCAAAGATTTTCAATAATTGAGTCCCTCTTTTCAGTTAATAAGTAAATTTCATTATTAGTATGAAATGGGTGAAACATAATCAACATAAAAATTCACATTGAAAAACAATCAAAAAAATGTTAATAATTACCGCAATTAAATAAAATTAATCATAAACTATCAAAAGTAAAAAGTATAGTGGTAATAAAAATATACATAACTAATAAAACTAATTATAACCCATGCAAGAAAATTATAATGATTATATCAAAACAATATATCCAAAATGGATCATAATTACAATAAAGTGTTGAATTTATTGATGATCAGAAATGTGATAAAAATTTAATCAAAAATAATGCTGAGGAAAATAACCCTTCCAATTGGGAAACAATTTTAAAATATTTCCAAAAATTATTTTGAAAATATTTTATATCAAAAGAATTTTTGAAATATTTAAAAATTAGTCTTAAAGTATTAGTTGGTCAGGACGGTAGAAATTTTTGTTCATGTCGTACTTTTTAAAAAAAGATACATGGAACATTTTTAGCAGACTCCAAATGGGAATTGTTTACAAAATGACATGAATATTTATTTGAAAATGTTTTTTAATAATTTAAAAAGGTTAAGATTTTCTTTATAAAATAATTTGGAAATCATAATATCATTTCTTAAAATAGTATTTGAAAATACGGTTTTTGAATAAAAATATTTTTTGACAAAAAAATATTGTTTTGTTATCTTAGAAACATTTTATCTATCATTTTAAGTAAAAAAATGAATAAAAATGGTACTATTTCATGAAAATGATCATTAAAAACAACTTTGGAATAAAATATATTGAGTTTCATAGACATCAATTAAATTTTCTATGGGATACTTAAACATAAAAAATAACGAATAATGATGAGATTATGAAATTAAGTGCTAAATGTTTTGTAATGTTTGAATCAGAAGAAAAAAGAAAAAAGAAAAACGAATGAAACATTTAATAAAAAAAATTAAATATATTCAAGATAAAACATATCAAAAATTTCAATATACACTCCACATAATCTAATCAGTTGTGAATATGGTATATGAATAACAGAAGTAATAATGAGATATGATACCATTAAGACATGGTGAAATTCCTTTCTATGTTTCTTAACATAATTTAAAATAGTTTTAAAATGTTATTAATTTATTCCAAAATCATATTCATATATATTAAAACATGTATGATCTAATTATAACATTTTAGCACGAATTTATTAATATTATTCCATTATTTTAATTGTTTCTTATTTTAATTACAATGTTTCTCACCATTGGTTTATATTGAAATATTTTATTCATGTACATATTATATAGATATATCATCTCCATAATTATATTATTTTTATTAACATCATATTTATTCATTATATGATTTTTTAGAATCATTATTGAAGGGTGTACATGGAAACTAAATCACATCATTTTGTGGAGATAGTAAGTCGTATGTATGCACAAGTGACGATATCATTACATTAATAAGTCAAAGGGTAAGGAAGTGTATAATATATTAATTTTTAATATTATATGTCATTAAATATGTATAAAATATATTAATTAGATTTTTTACTTATTAATTCCCATGCAATTTCTATGTGAAAGATGGACCACGTCGATTTGCAAGGTGGTAGTGTATCATACCCATGAGTAACATTTTTGTATTTTCAACAGAATGGAATGTATGATGGTATATGGGATATTATATGAATAAAAGTATAATATTATCAAAACTATTATATATCTATATAATCAGTATTTCATTATATCCAACCACGAGAATTGTTTGTGGAAAAGAAGTTACATTAGTTCGTGAGGCGGTAGTCCACCGTGCACACGATTGATGATTTTGTTTCACATTTGATTATTTGGTGATGAAAAAATATTATGAAATGATAATAATAAAATTTAAATATATGGTAGATACTAGATTAATAATATTTTATTTGTTATTTCATTATTTCAGTTTTAAAATAATAATGTAAAGACAGAGAAAATTATTATAAATATAACGTTAACTTAGAGAAATATCAATTAGATATCTTTTTAAGGGAACAAGGGATGGTGTTATGGTAAAAACATAACACATATAATGAAAATTAGGATATTTGGTATGGATTTTGGAAGTGTTTGATCAACCCAAATTGATTTATATGTCTAAAAATTTGAGGAAAGTGAGTTTTACTTTATAATTGAGGAGGAGTGCCATTTTTTTAAATACCCAAAATGATTCAATAATGGGAAGTTACTATCACCCTATGCGGATCTAAAATTGATCATTAAAGTATTATAGGGATGATATGGTAATTACAAACCACTCACCCAAAAATCACTCTTGTTTTAAAAATGTTTTTCCTTATCATACAAGTTTGATTACATTTACCATTTTTATTTTTCACTATATTGAGTAGTCTTTTTATCATAGGTAGTTTATAATTTAACACTAAAGTAAAATTAATAATATAAGATAATTTGTACCCATTTATTATAAATATGAAATATTTATAATAAATAATAAATATATGATTGTTGAATGTTATTTTTAATATAAGGACATACACTGTTCAAAAATACCATTTTTTTCTTAAGCATGGTAAAAAGTGTTTACTCTTTATGGGTAAAAATAGTAAATATTAAAGAAATGTTTTTTGATTAATGTACCACATCTGATATAATTTTTAATTTTAAAAAAATTTGGTAGAATGTAGGAATCTTTAGTAACATTAAATAATTCCATAAAATATATTTTATTATAAAATATCATTAATGAAAATTTTGATATTATTCATTTAATTTTAATTAAAAAAATATCAATATAATGAAAGAATACAAATTTATTATGTTTAAATCTATATTCTATTATATTCTTATCTAAAAAAAATATTTTTGGTATACAATTAATTCAGTGTTTTAAATTTTTATTTTTTAGTATCATTTATTTAAATTTTACTATTATTTAATTATTTAATGTGAATTAAATATTTAGTCAAATAAATAAATTATAATATTAGTAAAAGGTAAAAATAAATTATATTCATGAAATTAGTTCCATTATTCTCAAAATAACATCTATATTCTTTAACTTCATTCGTTTGTCCCTATGTGAACACATAAATTGAAATTTAAAAGCACTAGGGGTCATTTAGAAATTTTTTCACATAAATTATTATATAGATCACCATCATGAAAAAGTGTTCTATAACTCATAAAAAAAATCCAATAATAAAATAAAAATTTGAAGATTGATTACTTCTTTATATCCCTTATGTTTTTAGTTTAACATCACATTGATCATATTTTTACCTTAACCATTATAATTATTTTTCTTATTTTCACATTTCATTAAATTAAATAATTAAATTATCCTAATTATATAATATATATTATTATGGTTCAAAATATGGAATCCTTTTTTCCAAAATCATTTCACACATTTTTAATTACTAATTTTAAAATAATACCCGTAGACACATCCAAAAAATATCCTTCCAATGAAAATATTCAAATGTTTAAATATTTATTATATCACAATTCAATCGAAACTTGATTAAAATAACATATATTTGGTAATTTTTAATATAACTTAACTCATTTTTAAATAAATATATTTTTCATATAATTTCTCTATATGAATAATTTAAACTAAAATATGGTTTCAATAAAAATTAGTATTTTTGAATACATATCAAAAACATTATTTTTTTATAAAATAAGACAAAAAATAACCCAATATATAATTCATAAATTTATATTTAAAAATAGAATTTTATTTTTGAAATTAAATTTTATAAAATTGGTAATAATTAATTTTATATTATATGGTAAAATCACGATAAAACTATCATTAAAAATATATAGTGTGTCAGAAAAAATTTCATTATCATTCAGATATTTCTCATTTTATTTAATCTGTGAATTAATTTTTCTATGTAGAAAAAATTTAATATTCGTAATCTATGTAAACATATTCATACTCTACAACATAATGGTTAGCTTGAAATTTTCATTGTTTGATGCTACCATTTTATCTAAGTAGCACATTTTATTTAAAGTCTGTGTTGTGGTCATCATCAGCTATTAGAGAGTCGAAATTTATTTACAAATAAATATATCATAATAACCCATTTTGTTAAATTATCTTATAATTAGGCAGTTGTTCTACATACAAGCTATCAAAGATGATCTTCCTATTTTAAAAAATTGGAGTGTTGTATTATACCCCACTTAAATAAATTTTGTCATCACAATTTATTCTTGACCATTAAAAATATGGGTTTGGTATTTGAAAATATATTTATTGTATACCCAAATTAGACGAATTGATAATAAATTTTTTTTGATAATAGAGAATTTGAAATATAAAATTTATCTATAACAACACAAAAATAGGCTTCTATGTAGGTAAAAATTTGTGTGAATCAACGATATGCATGTGGAAGAATGGTGTAAATAATTATAGATAGTTATATATATAATTGATCACAAGAAAGTTATTGATCCAAAGAAGTTTGATGATAACAAAAACATCAATAGGTGGAGGTTAAAAAGGAAAATGATTCATAAAATATGAATATATTAATATAACATTTTTGTTTCAAGACCATTTTTTCGGGTTGATAATTATTTTTCTCTATATGAATTGAAGTAAATATAATTAATTGATATATATAAATATATCATAGTAAAAAAAATTCCTATGGTTCTTCTTCGATCAATTTATACTATATCTCTTACTTTAAAAAATGAATATAATTTTTTTTTTATTTTTTATGTACTAAAATCATCTTTTCACGGAATGTAAGCTCCATTAAAGGGTAAAAATATATTTATCTTTTCTTTGATAAGATAAAAATTGTCCAAAAAATATATCCAATATAAAACATTAATCTCTAATTCAAGAAGAGTATCTCCAAAAAATCAGCTTAATCCATTTCATATATGGTTATCCTTAATAATAATCCAAAATATGTCAGTCCAAATTCAATGTAAAAAAATTCAGCAGGTCAAAAAATCATCATCATATTCCATAGATAGTATAAATTGGATTTTAATTTCACATTCCAAATATGAGAATATATTGATCACCATAAATATTAATGAAACTATGAATGATTCCAAAAATAAAATCACATGTTCTCGAATATATTTCATTAAACCAAACATGTAGTAAACTCCAATAGGGATAATATAATAAAAAATTCACTATCCACTTGTAAGGTCACCAACAGAAACCTATAACTATATCTTTACATTATTATCTCATTATAGATCACATATTAAGGGTTACCCAACCATGGTCATGTGTTTTAAAAAAATTCAACATTTTACTAAATCACATTTGATGGTCATTAATACCAATAAACATATGTTCTGAAATTAATAAAAAGTCTACTTCAGTACAATACCTGTTTGTTTTATGATTACTATAATGATAAAATCCTTGATAAATTAACTTCATGATAAAAAATAAACAGGGAAATTTTGACAATTCATCTATTGTAAATTAATAATATTTTCTTTGATCCCTTAACATATTTGTTGGTAGATAAAATTGATTCATTATAATTAAATTTCACAGTGCCCCATATTCTTGTAGTCGAATCATTTCACATTTTAAGATGCACAGTTACCCTTTCATTTATAACCATGGTGCCCTTTCCCTCCAAAATTGTAGAAAAAACTAATTCCATTCATGAATATATTTTTTTTATTATTTCTATAATTGTTAATCGTGGGAAAATATTTCCTTCAATTATTCCGCTTGTCTAATTTTTTTCCAATCAACCTACTATTTATTTTCATGAATTTGTGGCCATAATAACTAGGGAATTAATTATATTCATTGATAGAACATGATATTTTTTCAAGGTTACCCTTAAAAATAGTATATGGAATTTAATAATTAATATAATATATATAAAATTATGAAAAGATGGATTTTATTTCAATCTATTACATAATGTGAGGCCTAATAATCTAGAAGTTTATCTAACCAAGGGAGACCCATTCCAAATCCATTATCACCAATTCCATCTTCCACAAAATTTTCCTCTTAGAAAACATGTGTTATAATGAAATTAAGGATCATATGATAATCTATGCATTTATTCCACCATGTCTTGAGTCTCTTATAATGGCCGAAAGTAAAATTCCAAACATACTGAACTATAGTGGTGAAATTGATTTCCAACCAATGATTATTCCAAACCATTGATTTTTTAAACGAAGCTACATCAATGACTTTGTGGATTTATGATCCATGTGATTAATCCAGTCAACATGATCTATGTAAAGATCCATAAATTTTTTCATTGATATTGTGGAAGATTAGGCCAATACCTGAGGGTCCCATGTTCTATTTCAATGAACCATATGATATAATTTTATACATTTAAGAAGAGGAGTCTTCTATAAAACTCTTAATTTTACAATAATCAGATTGGAATTCCACAATATAACAAATATTCTCTGGACGAATAAATACTGTAAACTACTATTAAAAATAATAAAACTACACCACATTGAAATCCATGATTTCAAACAAAACCATCAGCATCATAAATATTAGATAGAATGATATATCTTTATGGAGAATAAAATTGTATCAAAACCAATGATCATACAATATATGGGGCACATCTACTAGGATCGTGATATATATCTAGGAAGATAGAATTATGTGAGTGTAGAAGTAAAAAATGATTGAAGGCAGTTCTTGTTTAGTCCCAGAGCACTGAAGATATCAAATGTTTCATTCCACAAGGCTGAGAAATTCCCCAAACGTTGAAATAAAATCTTATCATATTCTCTATATTGATTTCCCAAATAAAACATGTATGAAAGAGAAATATGAATGTATTGTAAAAATTTATCATTGCATTATCTCGTGTCTGCTAAGAATCATATTATAGTAAGTAATGAGGGTCTGATCAATGCATTGGAAAAATATTTTTTCCAAATTAAATCATTATAACACTCCATAAAAACATGCTGATAAGATAATACACTTCTCATAATACTATTTATATCTTGTTCCCAAAACAAAACATCAGGGTAAGAGACAAATGTGTAATAAATAAAAATGATATAAACCTCATCTGCCATATAGGGCTAACAAATATTCAAAATATTATATATTGGTGATCTGAGATTTAATTAAAGAGTCCAGAGGATGAATTTATTCAATTAGGGAGGTGCCGGTCTTATTACAAAACTGAAATTTGAGAGAAGGGAAACAAATGCCTAGGGATTTATTTATAGTTGGGGATGTTTTTCCCATTTTAAATAAATAAACAACCATGATAACCATACCCAAAACAACTATATAATTCATTATAACAATGTAATGCAACTCAAGTGATACCAAATATACAGTAAAACTAACCAAAAATTAGAATAATATCAAAGTAAAAAAGTGGAAGAAAATACCAAAAAATTCAATGACACTATATACAAAACTCCATAGCTACAAACATGGTCAATGTTCCAAATCAACAATACATTCCCAAGGTATCACAATGAATAAATAAGGAAATGAGATACCCTTCATTTACCTATGTCTCAATTAAACAGTATCAGCAGACACACCAATGTTCCCAAGTGGCAGGTGAGTAATGAAAGTCAGTAGGTTTTCCCCAAATCACATCCCCAATAATACCACTAGGATACAACATTATAAAATTTTATATAACATAAATTATATAAAATAATTAATAAGTGTATATATTATATCAATTAATTTCTATGGAAAACAATTTTAATACCAAAATAGTTTAACACACCCAAAACCATATCAACGAAATAAAAAACAATTCTATAGGTCCATTTCTAAAATTCCATTGTGGAATACTCATTCCATTACATATATCAACTCACTCATAATATCCCTGTAACATCCCAAGTAAGTAATGAATAATAGATATTTTTATCTATATCTATTAATGATTAAGATAGTGTTTTAGAGGCTTAAAATGAAAATAAATACAATCTTATTCATGGAATACACTAATATTCTTAAAAGATTGTTTTACTGCCTTTTGATGGAAAACCATTTTTGAATATATATTTTGACAATTTTATAAACTATGTTTGTCAAAATAAACTTATTCTTTATGATTGGGACATCAAAATTTACCTTGTGTGAGTTTATGGTATTTTTCTGACAATGTTCATTTTTTTAATGAATAGTGAAAAATACTGCATTTTACATCAAAACTGATTTTTAATCTAATTTATTTATATGATTAGATTATGTTTTGATTTGGTTTTGAAGTTAAATTAGAATATATTTTTACCATTTTATCCAATGGTGGTCATTGGAATCAATTTCACTTTGAAATTAGACTTAAACTGGTGTCAATCTTTTGATACTTATTGTTTTGTAAAAACACGCTATTTTCTCTGGCAGCGGGAATTAATTATTAAATTAATTAATGTGACTTATATGATTTGAATTTTGTAAAATAGACTTCATTTTTGAATTTGGAATATCAAATATAGCTTAGGGTTAATTTTTGGTAATTTTTTGAAAAACATCAATTTTTGATGAATAGTGAATCCACTAAGTGGTAATCAAGCAAACTGATTTTTCAGTTAAATGAAAGTTTACCACTAATGTGTAATGAATTTTAAAAATCTGACATACATGGTTGTCATTAAGAAGTAAAATGTGGTTCAATGAGATTAAAATAATTTTTGGTGAATAGTAACTTATTAAGTTTTTAATCGCGATTAGTGGTAATTAGTGTAGTTTAAGGTATAAATAATGATTTAATAATATGAAATGACCTAGACACATGTCCCAACCTTATTGGTTGTGTAATGGACGATCAAGACAAGCCATGGGTCAACTTGGGGACCCCATGGGGACATTTTGGTTGGGAAATGACATAAATAACTTTTTATTTAATGTAAAAGTAAAAATGACACAAACATAATATGTTTTACGAAACAAATTTTTACATGGGGTTATAAAGATCAGATATTTGATTATATATAGTCATTAGAAAGATAAAAAGATTTCCTACATCATAGTATTTTTTTTATGATTTTTAGACATTAAATAAATTAAATTACTTATGACATAATAATGATGCAGCGATGACATCATTATTTGACGATTTAAATAAAATGGAAAGATAATGTAAAATCTATGAACTAAACATGGCCAAAACCAATTAGATGAGTGGATTTAGAACCCTTATGACCTTATCCACGAATTACATCAATGTGGAACCTTTTGAAACCGAAACACATTTTCAAATAAAGTAATATTTCTTTACATTCCAAAAGTGCCCCTCCTCTCCTATTATAAAAGGCCACCACCTCTACCTCATTTCACACACTCCACAAGCCTTTGGCTCGGCCAACCCCTGCCCATTTACTCTCTCCACATCCCTCTCCTCATCCTAGAGGATTCCCTTTGGGAAGAATCCTTTCAAAATAAGCCTTTAGACTCAAATCAAAAGGAGTTACACTTTTAAAGGTAATTCATTCTCTCATGTTCATTTGTTTTATTTTGCTTCTCCAACCCCCTAAACTCTTTTTATTTACTTATTTTGTAACAACAACAGTATCTTCAATATACTAGGATGTTGTTATAAGATTTAATTGAGCTACACTCTCACACAACTGCATCAAATGGTTAAAGAACATACGGTTTCCGTGGATGGCGAAATTCTGCCTCCCGAAACGATGATTGTTCAATACTCATTTAACACCTTCAAAGGTGGCCATTATGATGTCACTATTTTTATATATGATATATAATATGTTTATGTTTTCCTTAAGCTTCTGTTTTTTTTCATTTTGGGCATACCTTTATGGTTTCCATTATGGGTAAACACGATATCTTCATTTTAGGAAGTGCGGACTACCGCCCCCTCAAAGTGATTTGATTCGTTAAATACCATATGTGGGACATATAAAGGATGGAACTATGATATTATATTGGAATTATAATATACCTTTATATCATTATGATTCTGTTCTATAAAATACGAAATAGAAATGAAAGTAGCGTTCATGCGTACGTACGGATTACCGTCTCCATGAACGGTGCATTTCATTTCTTACCTCTAAATGATTATGTAATATTATAAATGCATGTATTTACTGGATATATATGACATATATGATATCTACATCATGAATACCATTCTGGATATAATGTACCTTTGACCAAATTAACAACATGTAAGTTTAAGAAGTCTATTTTTGACTTAAGAACCAAATACCGACAAAGTGAACATTATTAACTTAAATGATTACATGATGTTCATAACATGGTATAAAAGGAATAATGAACTTGAAAAAGGTTCATAAGCAAGTAGAGATTAACTCATGTTTATTATTCAGGAGATTAAAGAACGGTCAGGTCAAGTCGGATACGAGGTATGGGACTTCGTCTCAATCTCCTTTCATTGAGGCATATTTTGTTTTATACACAACCTTATTTTATACCGTGTATAAACCCCTTTGACTTTTATGTTTATTCAAAAGGAATATTTTTTATACGAAGAGTTTACTAAACGACAAAAGGGAATGTTTTTTTCGTACGTATGCGGCAACAACGACTTCTCCACCGTCGTGACCGTTATTTGAGTTTCGGCTTCCTCTACAAGCCATACCATCTTTTTAAAAGAAAAATAAATACCATGTTTTACTTTTCTTTTATTTTAGTATTTAAAATGGTTTTCATAATGTTTTTATATCAATGAGTTGTATTGATATCTCGTGATTGAAATGTGGAAATTTTATGTTTCCTTTATGCATGTTTTATGTGATATGATTATGTTATGGTTCTTGGGCATTATTATGAAGACGGGTGGTTCTGTGATAAACTAAGGGCGGGTGAGCCCGTTATAGCTCTCCAATGCATTGGGTAATGTGAAGGAGTGAAACGTTAAGGTTTCTCCGAAGAGATTTTAGGGAATATACTGTGATGGGTATTCCAAACGTAACCAAGAGGGTTACTCCCTACGTAAGAATGTTATGAATGCCTCAAGTTACCTTTATGTCTTATGATTTCTATGATTTATTAATGATTTTATGAGGTATGTTAATGTGCCTATGTTTTATGGGTAAAGTATGATTTCATTCTTATGTATATATGAACTCATGTTTCCTTTCCATGTTTTTTTTATAACCCATACTGAGTTTTTATGCTCATCCCAAGTTTTTGAAATGTTTTCCACAGGTCAAGGGAAAGGTACATGATAAGATGATAGAGTCAAGGATGTGTCAAGAAATAGTCCATGTTTTATTTTAAATGTGTTTCCATTGATGAGAATGAAGAATACTATCTCTATGTAACCACTTTCTTTATATGTGCAATGTAATGCAAGTTTTATGATCTAATTCGCTAAAACTCTAAACCCGAAAAGATCCTCAATGTGTAATCTTGTAATAACTCAAGATTAAGTAAGGTTTAAGGCTTGGGCCTTATAGTTGGTATCAAAGGTCGGTTTAGATAACTTTAGGAGTTAGAATTCTATTAAATGATTATCCAAATTTTTTTTCAAAATGATATAGCATTGAAAGATTACCATGTTGCTTCATCTAAGACATGTTTGTTCAGAATGGTTTTCTGCAGAGGAAACAGGGAAGTAGTGCTAGGAAGGCATACAGAAGGAAATAACCTTCCGAATCAGCATCCTGAGATGGTCGGAATTGGAACTGAACAGTTTGTTGCAGTAATGGCGCAGTTGACTCAAGCGATAAATGGCGGTGGTATCCATGCACGAGATCAGCCAGATCAACCGCAGAGGAACATGTCAGTGGTGGAACATTTCATGAGGCAACATCCACCATCATTCAGAGGATCATCTGACCATGTGCTAGCTGAAGGGTGGATTAAAGCACTGGAGAAGATTTTTTATGTCATGGGGTGTTCAGACAATCAAAAGGTTAGTCTTGCTATTTACCGTTTGGAGGGTGAAGCAGATCAGTGGTGGTCTATGGTTAAAAATATCAGGGATGCCGATGAGATTGATGCTCTTGACTGGGATGAATTCAAAGGTATGTTTCTTGAGAATTATTTTCCTAAAGCTGTTCGACTTAGGATGGAAAATCAATTCTTAGAATTGAGGCAAGAGGAAGACTCAGTGGCTGCCTATGAAGAAAGGTTCACTCGATTGGCAAGGTATGCTCCAAATTTTATCCGGGACCTTGATAGTAAAATCAATCGTTTTACTCAGGATTAAATCCAAAATATCGAAGGGCATTAGCTTTTCGTGAGTTTAAAAGTTATGAAAAGCTTGTTCGATGTGATGAGAAGGTGGAAATGGAGTTTTCTGATGACCAAGTGTTCTATAACAACCAGCAGAAGAAGAGACCGAGGTGGCAGGAGAAAGGTAAGAATTCTTCAAAAAAGTCTGATGGTAAGAGAACTAAGTTTCCAGTTTGTGATAAATGTGGCAAAAGTCATGCTGGGGAATGTCTTCTAAATTCTGGGAAGTGCTACCAATGTGGTAAGATGGGATATAAGGCTCGTGATTGCACTGAAAAGGATAAAGGTCAAGGTAAGAACAAATTTGATTTACAGTTAGTGACATGTTATAAGTGCAATGAGATGGGTCACTATGCAAACGAGTGTCTGACAAGGAGCTTGAGTGATGGGAACCAGTTAGACTACAAGTAGAAAGGGGTGGTGAAATCCTTTGCAACTACTTCAGTAGATGTCGGGCCATCAAATGAAGTTGTATAGGGTACTTTGTTTGTTTTTTCAGATTATGCCAGTGTGTTGTTTGATTCGGGGTCTACACATTCTTTCATCTCTGAAACCTTTTATAGTAAAATGGGAATACCATCTCATGAAATGACTCCTGAACTTTTGGTAAAAACACATGGGGGAAGTGTCGAGGCAAAAAGAATTTATAAGAATCTTCCTATCCTTATCTGTGGAAAGAACCTACTTGCAAACCTTATTGTTCTACCTCTAGTAGAGTTTGATGTTATCCTGGGTATGGATTGGATCTCTATTTACAATTCTAAGATTGACTGTAGAGCTAAAGAAGTTTCTTTTCAGAAAGACTTTCAGTTTGTTTACAGGAATGAACCCTTACTTTTGATAACATATCAAGAGGCCAAGAAACTTGTAAAAGATGGAAATGAATGTTACCTTGCACACGTCGTTGAAAATAAAGGAACTGTTCAGATTAATGATGTGCCAGTGGTAAATGAGTATCCTGATGTTTTTCCTGATGAGTTGCCTGGAATAATACCAGATCGGGAAGTGAAGTTTACTGTTGACTTAGTTCCTGATGCTAAGCCAATTTCAAAACCCCCTTATCGAATGGCACAAATTGAACTTTTAGAGTTGAAGGAGCAATTGCAAGATTTATTAGAGAAAGGTTTCATTAGACCTAGCACATCACCATGGGGTGCTCCTGTTTTATTTGTTAAAAAGAAAGATGGTTCTATGAGACTTTGCATTGATTATAGAGCCTTGAATAATATCACTGTTAAGAACAAATATCCTTTGCCTCATATCGATGATTTGTTTGATCAGCTCCAGGGAGCTCAGTTTTTTTTCAAAGATTGACTTGAGATCGGGGTACCATCAGCTGAAGGTAAAGGAGGCAGATATTCCGAAGACCGCGTTCCGTACGAGATATGGCCATTATGAATTTGTAGTAATGCCTTTTGGGCTAACCAATGCACCTGCTGTATTCATGGACTTAATGAATAGAATTTTCCATGAGTTCTTGGATAAGTTTATGGTGGTTTTCATTGATGATATTTTGGTGTTTTCTAAAAGTAAAGAGAAGCATGAAAAACATTTAAGGGTTATCTTGCAAACCATAAAAGAAAATAAACTGTATGGGAAATTCAGCAAGTGTGAGTTTTGGTTGCAACAAATTTCTTTCCTTGGTCACATTGTTTCTAAAGATGGAATAACTGTTGATCCTGCAAAAACAAAAGTTGTGGAAGAATGGCCAAGACCCACAAATGTAACCGAGATTCGTAGCTTCCTTGGTTTGGCGGGCTATTACCGAAGGTTTGTTAGAAATTTTTCACGGTTATCTAGTCCAATGACTAAGCTAACTCGGAATGGTGTTAAGTTTATCTGGACAAAAGAATGTGATGATTGTTTTCAGAAATTGAAAAGAAGATTGGTGAATGCTCCAGTTTTGGCACTACCTTCCAGGAATGGTGAGTTTGTTATATACAGTGATGCTTCATTGAAAGGACTTGGTTGCGTCCTAATGTAGAATGATCAGGTAATTGCTTATGCTTCACGACAGTTGAAAACTCATGAGGTAAATTACCCTACACATGATTTGGAATTAGCTGCTGTTGTTTTTGCTTTAAAAATTTGGAGGCATCATTTGTATGGAGTAAAGTGTGAAATATATACCGATCACAAAAGTTTAAAGTATATATTCACTCAGAAAGAGTTAAACATGAGACAAAGGAGATGGCTGGAATTAATCAAGGATTATGATTGTACAATTCATTACCATCCGGGAAAAACAAATAAAGTGGCTGATGCTTTGAGTCGAAAAAGTAATGCTTCATTAACAATGTTGCGTTTGGAACGTGATCCTTTGGTTAAGGATTTGATGAACTTTGGCATAGAAGTTGTTGGTGCAGGAAGTCCTTCTGTTTTGTTTCAGGTATCAGTGAGATCATCTCTATCAGATAGAATCAAGCAAGCACAGAAGCAAGACAGTGAGTTGCAGAAAAAGGTAGAGCTGGTTCAGAAAGGTAAGTTGCCTGAATTCAACATTGATAATGATTGCGTTTTGAGATTTGGGAAGAGATTGTGTGTGCCTTGTGATTCACAGTTGAAGAGAGATTTGTTATGTGAAGCGCATAGTTCTCCGTTTTCAGTTCATCCGGGCAGTACTAAGATGTATAGAGATCTACGGGAGTATTACTGGTGGGATGGAATGAAAAGAGATATTGCTGATTTTACTGTGAAGTGTTTGACTTGTCAGCAGGTTAAAGTAGAGCGGTAGTTACCGAAAGGGATGCTTCAGCCTTTACCAGTGCCAGAGTGGAAATGGGAGAATATATCCATGGACTTTGTTGTTGGATTACCGAAGAAATCTCGAGGTAATAATGCAATCTGGGTTATTGTTGATCGCTTGACCAAATCTGCTCATTTCCTTGTTATACGAGATAATTTCTCTCTTGATCAACTTTCCCATTTGTATCTTAAAGAGATAGTCAGGTTACATGGAGTTCCTCTCTCCATTGTATCGGATCGTGATCCCTGGTTTACTTCTAACTTTTGGAAAGGCCTTCAGAAGTCGTTGGGTACTGAATTAAATTTTAGTACAGCTTTTCATCCTCAATCAGATGGGCAGTCAGAACGAACAATTCAGAAATTGGAGGATATGCTATGAGCTTGTTCTATGGATTATCAGGGAAGTTGGGACCAACATCTTTCTTTGGTTGAGTTTTCATATAATAACAGTTTTCATTCCAGTATACAGATGGCACCATTTCAGGCATTATATGGGAAGCAGTGTCGAACTCCAGCTTTCTGGGATGAAGTGGGTGAAAGAAAGTTGATGGGACCAGAATTGGTAGAAGAGATGGCAGAAAAAGTTCAACTGATTCAGAAACACATGAGAACAGCTCAAAGCAGGCAGAAGAGTTATGCGGATAACCAGAGGAAGGATCTATCTTTTGAGGTAGGTGATCATATTTTTCTCAAGGTTTCTCCTTGGAAAAGTGTGATGAGATTTGGTAAGAAATGAAAGTTGAGTCCAAGGTTCATTGGACCATACGAAATTCTGGAGAGAGTTGGATCAGTTGCATACCGAGTGGCTTTACCTCCGAGTTTATCTCAGGTACACAATGTTTTTCACATTTCGATGTTGAGAAAGTATATGCCAGATCCATCTCATGTTTTGAGTCCAGAGGTAGTTCAGCTGGAAGAGAACCTATCTTATGAGGAACAACCGGTCAAGATTCTTGACCACAGGGAGCAAGTGTTACAGAATAAAGTGATTCACTAGGTAAAGGTTTTGTGGAAAAACCACATGATTGAAGAGGCAACATGGGAATCTGAAAATGCAATGAGGGATAAGTACCCACATTTATTCAATAAGTAAATAAATTGCGGGGACGCAATTTTCTAAAGGGGGGAAGGATGTAACATCCCAAGTAAGTAATGAATAATAGATATTTTTATCTATATCTATTAATGATTAAGATAGTGTTTTAGAGGCTTAAAATGAAAATAAATACAATCTTATGCATGGAATACACTAATATTCTTAAAAGATTGTTTTACTGCCTTTTGATGGAAAACCATTTTTGAATCTATATTTTGACAATTTTATAAACTATGTTTGTCAAAATAAACTTATTCTTTATGATTGGGACATCAAAATTTACCTTGTGTGAGTTTATGATATTTTTCTGACAATGTTCATTTTTTTAATGAATAGTGAAAAATACTGCATTTTACATCAAAACTGCTTTTTAATCTAATTTATTTATATGATTAGATTATGTTTTGAATTGGTTTTGAAGATAAATTAGAATATATTTTTACCATTTTATCCAATGGTGGTCATTGGAATCAATTTCACTTTGAAATTAGACTTAAACTGGTGTCAATCTTTTAATACTTATTGTTTTGTAAAAACACGCTATTTTCTCTGGCAGCAGGAATTAATTATTAAATTAATTAATGTGACTTATATGATTTTAATTTTGTAAAATATACTTCATTTTTGAATTCTGAATATCAAATATAGCTTAGGGTGAATTTTTGGTAATTTTCTTAAAAACATCAATTTTTGATGAATAGTGAAACCACTAAGTGGTAATCAAGCAAACTGATTTTTCAGTTAAATGAAAGTTTACCACTAATGTGTAATGAATTTTGAAAATCCGACATACATGGTTGTCATTAAGAAGTAAAATGTTGTTCAATGAGATTAAAATAATTTTTGGTGAATAGTAACTTATTAAGTTTTTAATCGCGATTAGTGGTAATTAGTATAGTTTAAGGTATAAATAATGATTTAATAATATGAAATGACCTAGACACATGTCCCAACCTTATTGGTTGTGTAATGGCCGACCAAGACAAGCCATGGGTCAACTTGGGGACCCCATGGGGACATTTTGGATGGGAAATGACATAAATAACTTTTTATTTAATGTAAAAGTAAAAATGACACAAACATAATATGTTTTACGAAAACAATTTTTACGTGGGGTTATAAAGATTAGATATTTGATTATAAATAGTCATTAGAAAGCTAAAAAGATTTCCTACATCATAGTATTTTTTTATGATTTTTAGACATTAAATAAATTAAATTATTTATGACATAATAATGATGCAGCGATGACATCATTATTTGACGATTTAAATAAAATGGAAAGATAATGTAAAATCTATGAACTACACATGGCCAAAACCAATTGGATGAGTGGATTTCGAACCCTTATCACCTTATCCACGAATTATATCAATGTGGGACCTTTTGAAACCGAAACACATTTTCAAATAAAGTAATATTGCTTTACTTTCCTAAAGTGCCCCTCCTCTCCTCTTATAAAAGGCCCCCACCTCTACCTCATTTCACACACTCCACAAGCCTTTGGCTCGGCCAACCCTGGACCATTTACTCTCTCCACATCCCTCTCCTCATCCTAGAGGATTCCCTTTGGGCAGAATCCTTTCAAAGGAAGCCTTTAGACTCAAATCAAAAATAGTTACACTTTTAAAGGTAATTCATTCTCTCATGTTCATTTGTTTTATTTTGCTTCTCCAACCCCCTAAACTCTTTTTATTTACTTCTTTTGTAACAACACCAGTATCTGCAATATACTAGGATGTTGTTATAAGATTTATTTGAGCTACACTCTCACACAACTGCATCAAATGGTTAAAGAACATACGGTTTCCGTGGATGGCGAAATTCTGCCTCCCGAAACGATGATTGTTCAATACTCATTTAACACCTTCAAAGGTGGCCATTATGATGTAACTATTTTTATATATGATATATAATATGTTTATGTTTTCCTTAAGCTTCTGTTTTTTTCATTTTGGGCATACCTTTATGGTTTCCATTATGGGTAAACACGATATCTTCATTTTAGGAAGTGCGGACTACCGCCCCCTCAAAGTGATTTGATTCGTTAAATACCATATGTGGGACATATAAAGGATGGAGCTATGATATTATATTGGAATTATAATATACCTTTATGTCATTATGATTCCGTTCTATAAAATACGAAATAGAAATGAAAGTAGCGTTCATGCGTACGTACGGATTACCGTCTCCATGAACGGTGCATTTCATTTCTTACCTCTAAATGATTATGTAATATTATAAATGCATGTATGTACTGGATATATATGACATATATGATATCTAAATCATGAATATCATTATGGATATAATGAACCTTTGACCAAATTAACAACATGTAAGTGTAAGAAGTCTATTTTTGACTTAAGAACCAAATACCGACAAAGTGAACATTATTAACTTAAATGATTACATGATGTTCATAACATGGTATAAAAGGAATAATGAACTTGAAAAAGGTTCACAAGAAAGTAGAGATTAACTCAAGTTTATTATTCAGGAGATTAAAGAACGGTCGGGTCAAGTCGGATACGAGGTATGGGACTTCGTCTCAATCTCCTTTCATTGAGGCATATTTTGTTTTATACACAACCTTATTTTATACGGTGTATAAACCCCTTTGACTTTTACGTTTATTCAAAAGGAATCTTTTTTATACGAAGCGTTTACTAAAAGACAAAAGGGAATGTTTTTGTCGTACGTATGCGGCGACAACGACTTCTCCGCCGTCGTGACCGTTATTTGAGTTTCGGCTTCCTCTACAAGCCATACCTTCTTTTTAAAAGAAAAATAAATACCATGTTTTAGTTTTCTTTTATTTTAGTATTGAAAATGGTTTTCATAATGTTTTTATATCAATGAGTTGTATTGATATCTCATGATTGAAATGTGGAAATTTTATGTTTCCTTTATGCATGTTTTATGTGATATGATTATGTTATGGTTCTTGGGCATTATTATGAAGACGGGTGGTTCCGTGATAAACTAAGGGCGGGTGAGCCCGTTATAGCTCTCCAATGCATTGGGTAACGCGAAGGAGTGAAACGTTAAGGTTTCTCCGAAGAGATTTTAGGGAATATACTGTGATGGGTATTCCAAACGTAACCAAGAGGGTTACTCCCTACGTAAGAATGTTATGAATGCCTCAAGTTACCTTCATGTCTTATGATTTCTATGATTTATTCATGATTTTATGAGGTATGTTAATGTGCCTATGTTTTATGGGTAAAGTATGATTTCATTCTTATGTATATATGAACTCATGTTTCCTTTCCATGTTTTTTTTATAACCCATACTGAGTTTTTATGCTCATCCCAAGTTTTTGAAATATTTTCCATAGGTCAAGGGAAAGGTACATGATAAGATGATAGAGTCAAGGATGTGTCAAGAAATAGTCCATGTTTTATTTTAAATGTGTTTCCATTGATGGGAATGAAGAATACTATCTCTATGTAACCACTTTGTTTATATGTGGAATGTAATGCAAGTTTTATGATCTAATTCTCTAAAACTCTAAACCCGAAAAGATCCTCAATGTGTAATCTTGTAATAACTCAAGATTAAGTAAGGTTTAAGGCTGGGGCCTTATAATCCCGGACCTCTATATACTCGATAGTAGCGAGTCATTATTTCACCAATATGTCACTTGGTGAACCTTTTTGAATAGGGAATGTTCCTACTGATATCATTCTCACTTCCGAAGGGGGAAGAAAAATTCCATTTTTCAACCCAAATTAACATGAACAAACATCAATAATTTATTCCAAAATGCTATCCAAACCAATTTTCCTAATCAATTAAAAAAAATTCTTTTTTGAAAAAACATTGCAGAAAATTTCTATTCATCCAAAACAAACAAGCTTTTTAAATCATCATTTTAGAATCATTAAACAATTTCACTTTCTACAAAATAAACAGTCTCTATAATCTCACACACCATTACAAAACATTGTTTCCAATATTCATTGAAACACAATTTTTTAATTCAAACCAAAAAATACAATCAATATTTAAAGAATAAATTATGTTCCATTAATATGAGTGGAGAGTGGACACATTTACCTCCTATACATATGATAAAATGAATAATGAAAAACTCATCATCAAAATGGGATTTAAACCCCGAAACCCCAGCTTATATTTTATTCCATAACTTTAACGCAACCATAAATCAAACTTTTTGATATAAAAAATTATTGATCAATTACTAATGGATTAGAGATATAAATCCAAGAGTGTTAAAAAGAAAAAATAAGGAAAAATAACAAAGAATGGAGACCAACAAAGGAATCCAGCTTCAAACACATCAATATTTTCTAATGGATTACTCCTAGATCGAAGGGAATGGAGTCAACAACATTTAGCAGGAAATGAAATTTTTTAGGTTCTGATTATGTTATAAAATATGGGTTATAGGGATAAATTGAGTTAGATCAAAATGTTTGGGTCTAAATTTTAACTATTCCTGTTTAGGGAGAATGATTGGGAAAACAATTCAATAATTGTGCACAATCATCTTCCTTAAAAAGAACCATTCATGTGTGACCTACATGATTTAAAAAATCATGTCAAAACCATGAAGAATCCTTTTGTCTCAAAAATAATAGTTTCAATAGGGTGGTCACAAGGATTTCCCAAACCCATTTCTTAACAAAATGACTACCCAGAGCCCACAATTTCACTTTTCCTAATTTCCTAAAGGTATTTCATAGTTTATAATAAATGTAATCAAATATTTAACCTCTAGAAAATTCTCAGAATCATTTGGAAACTCCTCCAAAATTTCAGGACCAATCCCATAAGGGACCATGTCATGACTACCTGAATAAAACCTATAATAGGTCAAAGGCTAGGGACTAGAACGAAGAATAAATATCCCACAAATGGGAGGAAATTGCCTAAGTACCAATAAACATGAATTCATATCTAAGCTAAAAATACTAAATTTTAAAAACATCATATAAAAAATGAATGCATACACTACATCCCAAATGATAGAGTACGACTGAAACATAAAGTGAAGTAATGTAAAATTGGAAAGAATTCACGCCCACCAAAATAAAAGTCTACAGATGACAACACCCAAATTGTATACAATATTACCGAGACAACTACTTGAATCAATTGAAACACCTCATCCAAACTGAACTCTGAAATCTCTATCTAATCATGGTTTATTGTGGAAACTATCAATAGGTTTCTCATCTACCTAAGACATTACATGTGCAGGAAAATCCTATGCAGGGGTGAGTAAACAAATACTCATTAAGGAACCCTAAAACGACAAATAAAGACCACAAATGAAGTTCCACATAAGAAATATGATAGAAGACGTACCTCATAGTAAATTATAAAAAGGAAAAAACCAAAAATGGAATAACATGAAATGATAATATAGTCATATCTGTAAATATATATAGTAATGGCCTATATATCGTGAATATCTAGATGTACTCTCTCTAATGAGAAATTTATTTTGAGGCACACAGTCTTGGTAAGACACACAATCTTTAGGTGACACACATTCTCAATTAGGCACATAGTCTCTATATGACACATAATCTTTGGGTGTCACACAATCTCCATGATAAATATAGTCTCTTCATGACATACATCCTATGTGATTCACTTAGTCTCCATGAGTCACACAATCTATAATAGACACACAATCGTTGGGGGTCACACTGTCTCTATTAAAAACCTTGTATCAATGCAATAACCATCCATAAGAATCTGCCCAAAACCTGATCATTCTGAGGGAACCTACACCTCAATCCATTAGGTCATATGTAAACTTCCAAAAATCCCCACATAGGATATATCAAAAGGTCCGTATCATAGCAAGCTTCCCAATTCCATATACATCTCATCAATCAAATACATAGCTTGAATGATACGACCATATGAATAAAATAGTTCATGGGCCTGTGACTGACCCAACCCCCAGTCCAACCCAACCTTGTATAATTGACCCGACCCTACCCGATACCGTTTTTTTCTGGCTCATTATGCTAGGCCTCTTAGGCCTCTTGGTCAGATCCACTAGGTTTTCTGGCCTGGCATAGTCCGGCCCGTAGGGTTCGTGCATCCTATGTGGCACACCTAGCCTCCATGGCCAGCATACCACATATGCACCATGTGTACGCTCCCTCACAATTACCACCACATCCCACAACCTCTGCATGTGTCTAGCTGCCAAACCCACACTACTGCACAACGTGCACCGCCTTCTCCAGGTCTTTAGAATCCACAAGCCACCGCCGATGCTGGTAACTAGTGTTCCCTTACATGGACCATCAAAACACCTCTAGTGCTCAAAAATCTGCAAAGTAACCATATATGTGATCCTCGGGTCATGAGAAACATTGATCCAGCCCCAACTCATCATTCCCCCAATCTATGGGTTTTATTGCATTCAGAGCCTCTTGGAGATTCGATCTGTGACCAAGAGGTTCCAAGCTCTAATAATGCCAAGAACAAGGGAAGAGAAAATCTGAAAAAATAGTGGAGGAATGATCCTCATCTATTTTTCATATCATCCACAATTCTTTCTCATTAGAAGGATTTCCAAATATCCATAATTATAAAAAAGACATATCTCTCGTTAGAACCCTGCAAAAAATATCCATACCTTAACTGATCAAAACATGAATAAACCATTTTTTGGGGTGGTATGAAATCATCATTGAATTTAAGAATGAGGACACCATGAAGTAAAATAAATGGCCTAACTCATCTTGTAACAGCCGTTGATGGGAAGAGGATTCATTTCCATTGTTGAAGAGATACTCCGGCATCATCAGCATGGCGTTCCGCGATCTGATATCCAATCTATTTTCATTCAATGTCGAGGTATCTTTTCCCCACTTTAGAGGAATTCAAGAATTATGGTGATGAACCTACATTATTTAAAAAGGTTTAAACAAATAAAACATGTCAATGCGTCACTACATTACATTAATGACAATAAATATTAATTTATTTTCTCATTAAAATTTCAAATGATTATTTTTCAGAGACTCACTGTGCATGTCAATATAAGGCCTCTCATAAGGAAAACAACACATTATGAAGTCAATGATGGTCTAATATATCCAATATGAGTCACCAATCAGTAGTTATTATGAATTTAAAATAAAATAATTTTTTATGGATACATCATTGGTTATTTTTTTTAGATGACCCACACCGAAGAAATGTAGGTAATGCATAGGGTATAGAATCTATTCTAAGCCCAATATTTCCCTTAGATAACTGATATGGGAAGCCATTTCATTGATATTCTTCTTTTTAATAAAATTCAATTTTGTGTGCTATTAAAATTTTAGAATTTTCAACAATTTTTTTCGAGATCACCCGGCCTCAAATTCTCACCCAATCTCATATCTTGGTCTTACAATATTCACAAATATTTTCTAAAAATAAAATCGAGAAAATCAGAGTAATTGCATTCTCCCCACCTTAGGGCGTTATCTCCTCAAAATCCAAAACAAAGGTCTACTCAAACAGATGAGGGTACTTAACATGATTCTAATACTCCCCTACAATGTTCTCTCATAGAGATTATTATGATACAACAGAACACACACCATATGAATGAACTTCCCATGAAGGAACCTATATTGTAGATCCTTAATCTCCGATGTGTACTCCAAAAAATTATCTACATCGTCGATGTATATCTCACCCATGTCAATTATGGGTTATGTGTCATGCACGTACCTCCTCAAATGTGACATGTGGAAGGTGTCGTGAACTTTATCAATTTTTGGAGGTAGATCCAAGAGGTATTCCACCTCACTTACTCCTCAAAAAATATGGAGTGGGATGATGAACCTCATAGATAACCTTTTGACCATGCTATGTCTTTGTAATCTACATCGAGGTGAGACCCGAAGGAACACATGGCCTCTTTCATCAAACTCCAGAGGCACTATAATCAATTATTATATGAATTATGATGGATTTTTATAGTACTCATATACTCCTAGATGACCTATACCATCTGTGTAGTCACCTACACAAACTCCGAGCCCATTAATGTTGAATCACGTGGGTCCATATACAAAATTTTTTACCTACAGGGCTTCCCATACAAGGCCTCAAATGGTTCCATACCTATTGTGGAATGGTAGCTATTTTTTGTTAAAAAAATCCACCTAGGGTAGGTGATCATCCCAACTGTGTCCAAATTCTATTATGAAAGCATGTAGCATGACCTCCAGAACTGGAATAGTCCGCTTAGTCTGGTCATCCATCTATTGGTGAAACACTATGCTCAAGCATAAATGAGTACCAAAAGACTCCTAAATTACCTTCCACAACAGGTATGTAAAACAAGAATCCAGATCTATGACTGTAATCAATGGAACTCCCCTGAGTCAATCTACCTCCTTCACATAGAGGCGTCCCAAGCTCTTTATAGAAATCTTCTCACGATAAGCCAATAAGTGGGCTGAATTGGTGATTTAGTCAATGATCACCCAGATGGCTTCATTTACCATGGAAATATGTGTTAAAAATATAAAAAATTCTATCAATATCCCATACCACTTCCATTCTGTCACCTCTATGGGTTGAGACAAACATGCTACAACTTGTTTCTCAGCCTTCACTTTCTTGAAATTTAGGCATTGAGAAACACATTCCACAAATTCCTTCACCATTCCCAACCACCAAAACTAACATTAGAGGTCATAGAACATCATATCTATGCTTGGATGTTCCCCCAACATGGATGTATTAAACTCCCCCAAAACCTCCTCTAACAATTCCATTTTCACTACTATGCTCCATCTTAAAACAGTGATGTGCTCCCCACCTTTTGAGAAAACATAAGGGGAATTCCCTATAGACTAATTAGAATGAAACATTTTGTATTAGGTGTAACACCCCGAGCTTCCACGATACGCATCTCATTCAATAATGCAATAGCTTGCATTGTACACAACTTTGAGTTCTAACACACCGCAACTAATCAAGTAGCCATTATGAATAGTAATAACAACTTTTTAAATTTATAGAAATTTTATATTTCAAAATGGACTTCATTTTTGTATTCCTAATATTGAAATTAGCCTATGTTGAATTTTTTGTAATTTTCTGAGAACTTCCAAATTTTTATGAATACTGAAAAATACATAAAACAAATTTTTTAATAAAAATAATTTATAGTGATAATTTATACTATTGAGTGGTTATAAAGTATAATTAGAATATATTTTTACCATTTTATCCAATGGTGGTCATTAGAATTAATTTAACATTGAAAATGGATATAAACAATTGCCAATCTTTTGATATAAATTGTTTCTTAAAAACACGCTATTTGTTGTAACAACGGGAATTAATTATAAAATTAATTAATGCAACCTATATTTTTGGAATTTTGTAAAATAGACATCATTTTTCAATTTGGAATATCAATTATAGCTTAGGGTGAAATTTTGGCATTGTTCTGAAAAACTTCAATTTTTGATGAATAGTGAAACCACTAAGTGGTAGTTAAATAACTGATTTTTCGTTTAAATGAAATATTACCACTTCTGTAATTTGATTTTCAAAAATCCGACATACATGGTTGTCATTAAGAAGTAAAATGTGGTTCAATGAGATCAAAATAATTTTTGGGTGAATAGTAACTTTTAAGTTCTTAATCACGATTAGAGGCAATTAGTGTAGTTTAAGGTACAAATAATGTTTTAATAATATGAGATGAGAATGACACTTGTACTACTCCTATTGGATGAGTCATGGCCGACCAAGAAAACCCATGGGTCAACTTGGGGACCCCATGGAGCCACTTTAGTTGGAAAATGACATTAATATATATTTATTTAATGTTAAAATTAAATTGACACAAACATGAGTTATTTTACTAAAATAGTTTTTAAGTGGGGTTACACAAGTCAAAATTTTGATTATAAATATTAATTAGAAATCTAAAAAGATTTCCTACATCATAGTAGTTTTTTTATAATTTTTAGACATTATATAAATTAAATTATTTATGACATCATGATGATGCAGCGATGACCTCATTATTTAACGATTTAAATAAAATGGGAAGATAATGCAAAATCCAAGGCTTACACTTGTCCAAAGCCTATTGGATGAGGAGATTTCAAACCCTTATCACCTTATCCTCTAATTATATTAGTGTGGGACCTCTAAAATCCGAAACTCATTTTATAATAAAGTGACTTTTCATTACTTTCCAAAAGTGCCCCTCCTCTCCACTTATAAAAGGCCCCCACCACTCCCACCTTACTCACAACTTCAAGCCTTTTGGCTCGACCAAAATCTCCCCAAATACTCTCCCAACTTCCCCCTCTTACTCATAGAATCCTCACTTTGGGCATAACTCTTCCCAAGGAAGCCTTTGGCTCAAATCAAAAAAGAGTTACACGATTTTAAGGTAATGTCTTCTCTAATGTTGTTTTGTTTTATTTTTCTTCTCCAACCCCTTAAACTCTTTTTATTCATTTCTTTTGTAACAAAACCAGTATCCTCAATATACTAGGATGTTGTTATAATAAGGATTCGAGCTACAATTACACACACCTACATCTAATGGTTAATGAACATACGGTTTCTGTGGATGGCGAATTTCTGCCTCACGAAACGATGATTGTTCAACACTCATATAACACCTTCAAAGGTGGACATTAATATGTTACTATTTCTATATATGATATATAATAAGTTTATGTTTTACTTATGCTTCTGTATTTATCATTTATGGCATACTTTATGATTTCCATTATGGGTAAAACACGATAATTTCATTTTAGGAAGTGCGGACTACCGCCCCCTCAAAGTGATTTGAATCGTTAATGCCATATATGGGATGTATAAAGGATGGAGTAAATGGTATTATACACTATATTATACTGGAATTATATTATACATTTATATCATTATGATTTTGTTCCATTAAATATGAAATTGAAATGAAAGTAGCGTTCATGCGTACGTATGGCTTACCGTCTCCATGAACGGTGCATTTCATTTCTTACCTCTAAATGTTACGTAATATTATAAATGAATGTATATAATGGATATATAAGATATATATGACATCTAAATCATGAATATAATTCTGGAGATAATGGATATTCTACCACATAAACAACTTATAATTATAAGAAGTTTATTGTTGACTCAAGTACCAAAGATCGACAAAACAACCGTTATTAACTTAAATAATTACATAATGTTCATATCATTGTAATAAGTGATATAATAAGGATAATGAAATTGAAAATGGTTCTTAATAAGTTTTATATTAACTCTAGTTTATTATTCAGGAGGTTAAAGAACGGTTGAGCCAAGTCGGACATGAGGTAAGGGAACTTCTTAACCCAATTTCCATTCTTTGGGTTAATCTCCTACTTTCAAATTATGTCATGATATTATTATGTCTTATTTTGTATTATTTATGTGTACCTATAGTGAATACACATAATAGATCTATTTTATTTTAAAAATGATCTTTTTAAGGACTTCGTCTCAATCTCCTTTCATTGAGACATATTTGGTTTTATACACAACATCCATTTATACGGTGTATAAACCCCTTTGACTTTTACGTTTATGCAAAAGGAATCTTTTCTATACGAAGCGTTTTACTAAACGACAAAAAGGGAATGTTTTTCTTTCCATACATATGTGGCGATAACGACTTCTCCGCCGTCGGGACCATTATTTGAGTTTCGGCTTCCTCTACAAGCCATCTTTTTTTTATGAAAAATAAATACAATGTTTTAACTTTCTTTTATTTTGGTATTGAAAATGGGTTTTAAAGGGTTTTTATTATATCAATGTGTTGTATTGATATCTTGTGATTGAAATGTGGAAATGTTATGTTTCCATTATGCATGTTTTATGTGATACGATTATGTTATGGTTTATGATATGTTTAAACCTATTATTATGAGGAATGTATTGGACTTAATAAGTGACGGGTGGAGCCTGCTATAGCTCCTCGATGCATCGGTTGGTCTCATGAGACAACTAGACGTGGAATTGGCCGAGGCCCTTTCCCAATTTGATTTATGGTTTTGGCCGAGGCCTTAATCATTTTAGACGTCTTGGCCGAGGCCTTGACAAAATGTTTCAGAATGTCTGGCATTATACATTCCCTCATTATGAAAGTGGTTATTGATATTGCATGTGATTATTCGACCAGTAGAATATCCATGTGAAGAAGTAAATGGCATTATCTCATTTTACATTTGCCATATTATGTTGATGTTCAAGTTTAAAAGGCTTTTGTTTTGGTTATACATTGCCTTAAATGTTTATGTTTATTTATGAAAGCTTCCGCAATATTGTTATCCTTACTGAGCATCTGAGCTCACCTCTTTCAATGTTTTAATATTTTCTAGGATGTGAAATAGTATTTTATGAATGACCTACAGGGATAGTCCGAAGAGGATAGAAGTGTGGAATATGGAGACTATGTTATTGTAGTTTTTCACTTTATGATGTAATGTAATGTTTACAAATGTATATAGTTTTTCCAAGGCTACTAAACTAATCGGTCTTTCGAGACTTGATCTTTTGTGATCATGCCAATGTTATGAATTAATGCACCGACTCTGGGTAGCTGGGGTCGGGGCGTTACAGTTGGTATCAGAGGAAGTTTAGTACAAACCTTGGAAGCTAGATTTAGATAAACTCTGATTAGAGCACGTAGACCTAAGATGAACTTTGAGGATTAGTATAGAAGAACTGCCTAGAATTTTGGTATTGTAGAGATTTTGTGAGTTTTCCGAGCAATACATCCCTGTCTGGATACGAGCAGGTAGAGGCGGCTCTGGCACAGATGTACCTAGGGGTAAAACCCGAAAACACCGCTTTGAGCTAGACTCGAACGGGAACTGGTGCACGACAACGGGCCTTGCTGCACTCTGGGTTACGACACTCCCGGGGGATATGCTTAGGATAATTCTCATTTTCTTTACAAACCACTATGTAGGGTTTATGAGTATATACTTCCTCAAAGAAAACATTCTTATGATTATGGATTATATCCATAAACCGTTCAATTTACTTTAAGTATTTTAAAAGTTTGGAATTATTCATTGTAATTCATAAACTAACCTAGTTTATGCCATTGTATAGAAATGGCGCCCAGTAGAAGGAATGTGAACTCCAGCAGTACGTATGATCCAAAGAGTAAGAAGGATCGTATCTTTCACGTGGTATTAAGCCAACATTTCGAAGGGAAATAGTCTCCCTTGTGTTCTCAACATATGAATAAATAGTATCATGTGTTAATAAGATAAGTAAAGAATTCTCTGAGTCCTATGGCTTTGAAGCGAAGCAAGAGACGAAAGGGATGGAAGAGAGAATGATGGATAAAGGGATGAGGGGAAAGAAGAATTTTCCAATATGTGGTAATTGTGGGAAGAAACATCATGGAACTTGCCTAAAGGGAATGGGAGTTTGTTATAAGTGTAGAGAAAAAGGACACAAAGTGCGTGACTGCAAGGGTAAGAAAATGGTTTCAAATGTACAATGCTTCTTCTGCAAGGATTGGGGACACTACGCAAACCAATGTCCAAATCATCAGAGTATGCCCCAAATGATGTTATTGGATAATAATCAAGTTATAATACTACCACAGATGAGGAGTAATGATTAGAGTTCTTATGTTGTTATTAAATAATTTTGTAATTTGAGTGTTGTATCAATGATGTACTGGTTATAATAATTATGGAGTATATAAGGATTGTAGTGTAGTACTATTTCATCAAGGACTTGAGATTGTGTGGAACCAATAAAAGTGACTCCACAGTAGGATTAAATTTTTGGAAAATATATGGTTGAGAGAAAGATAGACCATAATATGGTTCTGATACTGAGATTGTGGTTTTGGAATAAGACGTGATTGATTTGGATAAATTATATTGGATATACTTAACTTTTTTGAAACTGATTGATGTTTTGTATACATTTTTGGATAGAAGGAGTATATCTAGTATTCTATAAGGAATAAGGGATCATGGTAATTCAGTATGTTTAAAAAGAATACATGATGAAGGTATTCACATGTTGTTACATGGGAAAAAGGATCTTCATTATGTTTACCTTCCTTATAAAATTTGGACTGTGAGTTGGACAGAAGTATTTTGGATAACTATAAAGGTTGGAATGGATTAAGTTTATCTTTGGATAGTATTGTTTAAGGTTAAATCATTTTTGAATATTATTTTTGGAATATTATAATACTATAGTTTTAGGAAAAGGACAACCTGCAGGGTGGGGCATAACCTGTCGCGTCGGACAAAGCTGCAGGATTCGAACCCACAATCATAGTGCGACAGGCCTTTATTTCCTACCACTAGCCTACAGGAAGTCCCTGGTTATTACAAAATAATTTTACTAATCTAAATAGTATGTGTTAACATTTGGAACCTTATACAATTAGGATAAGTATAATATTTTTGAGTTCTATTATCTTTTTGAGTGAAAGATGAGTTGATGGTTGAAACTCTAATTGTCAAGCATAAATATATATATACCTATCTCTTATTCAATGAATAAATTAATTCTTAAACTTTAGTAAAGGGATATTAAAACAAAAAATGTGTTATCCTAATACCTTATGTCTTGTTGAACTGATGATATTTTGAATCAACATAGATTGAAGGCTTTGAGGCGCTCAATTTGACAGTTGATTGTGATTGATGACCTCAATCACTCCCTACAAATATTTACGTTTTTCCTCCAATTATATGTCTCTAATTGACACCAATGTTCTCCTAATCGAGATCATAATTGGGTGGTGACTTTTTCATTTCCCTTTTCCTCTTATTAAGGCTAAATTTTATTAATCTTATTTCCGATGTGGGTTTTCCTCAAAGGTAATTTCTCTATTCAACCTTTTATTTTCAAAGAAAAATTTCAAATTGCGAGGACGCAATTTATTGAAGGAGGGGAGAATGTAACACCCCAAGCTTCCACGATACGCATCTCATTCAATAATGCAATAGCTTGCATTGTACGCAACTTTGAGTTCTAACACACCGCAACTAATCAAGTAGCCGTTATGAATAGTAATAACCACTTTTTAAATTTATAGAAATTTTATATTTCAAAATGGACTTCATTTTTGTATTCCTAATATTGAAATTAGCCTATGTTGAATTTTTTGTAATTTTATGAGAAATTCCAAATTTTTATGAATAGGGAAAAATACATAAAATAAATTTTTTAATCAAAATAATTTATAGTGATAAGTTATACTATTGAGTGGTTTTAAAGTATAATTATAATATATTTTTACCATTTTATCCAATGGTGGTCATTATAATTAATTTAACATTGAAAATGGACATAAACAATTGCCAATCTTTTGATATAAATTGTTTCTTAAAACACGCTATTTGTTGTAACAACGGGAATTAATTATAAAATTAATTAATGAAACTTATATGTTTGTAATTTTGTAAAATAGACATCATTTTTGAATTCGGAATATCAATTATAGCTTAGGGTGAAATTTTGGCATTGTTCTGAAAAACTTCAATTGTTGATGAATAGTGAAACCACTAAGTGGTAGTTAAATAACTGATTTTTCGTTTAAATGAAATATTACCACTTCTGTGATTTGATTTTCAAAAATCCGACATACATGGTTGTCATTAAGAAGTAAAATTTGGTTCAATGAGATCAAAATAATTTTTTGGTGAATAGTAACTTTTATGTTCTTAATCGCGATTAGAGGTAATTAGTGTAGTTTAAGGTACAAATAATGTTTTAATAATATGATATGAGCATGACACTTGTCCTACTCCTATTTTATGAGTCATGGACGACCAAGAAAACCCATGGGTCAACTTTGGGACCCCATGGAGCCACTTTAGTTGGAAAATGACATTAATATATATTTATTTAATGTTAAAATTAAATTGACACAAACATGAGTTATTTTACTAAAACAGTTTTTAAGTGGGGTTACACAAGTCCAAATTTTGATTATAAATATTCATTAGAAAGATAAAAAGATTTCCTACATCATAGTATTTTTTTTATAATTTTTATACATTATATAAATTAAATTATTTATGACATCATGATGATGCAGCGATGACCTCATTATTTAACGATTTAAATAAAATGGGAAGATAATGAAAAATCCAAGTCTTACACTTGTCGAAAGCCTATTGGATGAGGATATTTCGAACCCGTATCACCTTATCCTATAATTATATAAGTGTGGGACCTCTAAAATCCGAAACTCATTTTATAATAAAGTGACTTTTCATTACTTTCCAAAAGTGCCCCTCCTCTCCACTTATAAAAGGCCCCCACCACTCCCACCTTATTCACACCTTCAAGCCATTTGGCTCGGCCAACCTCTGCCAAAATACTCTCCCAACTTCCCCCTATTACTCCTAGAAGCCTCACTTTGGGCAGAACTTTTCCCAAGGAAGCCTTTGGCTCAAATCAAAAAAGAGTTACCCGATTTTAAGGTAATGTCTTCTCTAATGTTGTTTTGTTTTATTTTTCTTCTCCAACCCCTTAAACTATTTTTATTCATTTCTTTTGTAACAACACCAGTATACTCAATATACTAGGATGTTTTTATAAGAAGGATTAGAGCTACACTTACACACACCTACAACTAATGGTTAAAGAACATACGGTTTCTGTGGATGGCGAATTTCTGCCTCACGAAACGATGATTGTTCAACACTCATATAACACCTTCAAAGGTGGCCATTAAGATGTCACTATATTTATATATGATATATAATATGTTTATGTTTTACTTATGCTTCTGTATTTCTCATTTATGGCATACTTTATGATTTCCATTATGGGTAAAACGCGATAATTTCATTTTAGGAAGTGCGGACTACCGCCCCCTCAAAGTGATTTGAATCATTAATGCCATATGTGGGATGTATAAAGGATGAAGTAAATGGTATTATACACTATATTATACTGTAATTATATTATACATTTATATCATTATGATTTTGTTCCATTAAATATGAAATTGAAATGAAAGTAGCGTTCATGCGTACGTACGGCTTACCGTCTCCATGAACGGTGCATTTCATTTCTTACCTCTAAATGTTACGTAATATTATAAATCAATGTATATACTGGATATATAAGATATATATGACATCTAAATCATGAATATAATTCTGGAGATAATGGATATTCTACCACATAAACAACTTGTAATTATAAGAAGTTTATTGTTGACTCAAGTACCAAAGATCGACAAAACAACCGTTATTAACTTAAATAATTACATAATGTTCATATCATTGTAATAAGTGATATAATAAGGATAATGAAATTTAAAATTGTTCTTAATAAGGTATAGATTAACTCTAGTTTATAATTCAGGAGGTTAAAGAATGGTTGAGTCAAGTCGGACATGAGGTAAGGGAACTTCTTAACCCAGTTTCCATTCTTTGGGTTAATCTCCTACTTTCAAATTATGTCATGATATTATTATGTCTTATTTTGTATTCTTTATGTGTACCTATAGTGAATACACATAATAGATCTATTTTATTTTAAAAATTATCTTTTAAGGACTTCGTCTCAATCTCCTTTCATTGAGACATATTTGGTTTTATACACAACTTCCTTTTATACGGTGTATAAACCCATTTGACTTTTACGTTTATGCAAAAAGAAATATTTTCTATATGAAGCGTTTTACTAAACGACAAAAAGGGAATGTTTTTCTTTCCGTACATATGCGGCGATAATGACTTCTCCGCCGCCGTGACCATTATTTGAGTTTCGGCTTCCTCTACAAGCCATCTTTTTTTAATGAAAAATAAATACAAAGTTTTAACTTTCTTTTATTTTGGTATTGAAAATGGGTTTTAAAGAGTTTTTATTATATCAATGTGTTGTATTGATATCTTGTGATTGAAATGTGGAAATGTTATGTTTCCTTTATGCATGTTTTATGTGATACGATTATGCTATGGTTTATGATATGTTTAAACCTATTCATATGAGGAATGTATTGGACATAATAAGTGACGGGTGGAGCCCGCTATAGCTCCTCGATGCATCGGTTGGTCTCATGAGACAACTAGACGTGTAATTGGCCGAGGCCCTTTCCCAATTTGATTTATGGTTTTGGTCGAGGCCTTAATCATTTTAGACGTCTTGGCCGAGGCCTTGACAAAATGTTTCAGAATGTCTTGCATTATACATTCCCTCATTATGAAAGTGGTTATTGATATTGCATGTGATTATTCGACCAGTAGAATATCCATGTGAAGAAGTAAATGGAATTATCTCATTTTACATTTGCCATATTATGTTGATGTTCAAGTTTAAAAGGCTTTTGTTTTGGTTATACATTGCCTTAAATGTTTATGTTTATTTATGAAAGCTTCCGCAATATTGTTATCCTTACTGAGCATCTGAGCTCACCCCTTTCAATGTTTTAATATTTTCTAGGATGTGAAGAAGTATTTTATGAATGACCTGCAGGGATAGTCCGAAGAGGATAGAAGTGTGGACTATGGAGACTATGTTATTGTAGTTTTTCACTTTATGATGTAATGTAACGTTTACGAATGTATCTAGTGTTTCCAAGGCTACTAAACTAATCGGTCTTTCGAGACTTGATCTTTTGTGATCATGCCAATGTTACGAAGTAATGCACCGACTCTGGGTAGCTGGGGTCAGGGCATTACAGTTGGTATCAGAGGAAGTTTAGTACAAACCTTGGAAGCTAGATTTAGATAAACTCCGATTAGAGCACGTAGACCTAAGATGAACTTTGAGGATTAGTATAGAAGAACTTCCTAGAATTTTGGTATTGTAGAGATTTTGTGAGTTTTCCGAGCAATACATCCCTGTCTGGATACGAGCAGGTAGAGGCGGCTCTGGCACAGATGTACCTTGGGGTAAAACCCGAAAACACCGCTTTGAGCTAGACTCGAACGGGAACTGGTGCACGACAACGGGCCTTGCTGCACTCTTGGTTACGACACTCCCATGGGATATGCTTAGGATAATTCTCATTTTCTTTACAAACCACTATGTAGGGTTTATGAGTATATACTTCCTCAAAGAAAACATTCTTATGATTATGGATTATATCCAT
Organism: Viscum album; assembly: GCA_963277665.1. Taxonomy (NCBI): domain Eukaryota; kingdom Viridiplantae; phylum Streptophyta; class Magnoliopsida; order Santalales; family Viscaceae; genus Viscum; species Viscum album. Next base: position 2,002,646,576 of record OY728140.1, on the reverse strand, counting down.
AAACCGTTCAATTTAATTTAAGTATTTTAAAAGTTTGGAATTATTCATTGTAATTCATAAACTAACCTAGTTTATGCCATTGTATAGAAATGGCGCCCAGTAGAAGGAATGTGAACTCCAGCATTACGTATGATCCAAAGAGTAAGAAGGATCGTATCTTTCACGGTATTAAGCCAACATTTCGAAGGGAAATAGTCTCCCTTGTGTTCTCAACATATGAAGAAATAGTATCATGTGTTAATAAGATAAGTAAAGAATTCTCTGAGTCCTATGGCTTTGAAGCGAAGCAAGAGACGAAAGGGATGGAAGAGAGAATGATGGATAAAGGGATGAGGGGAAAGAAGAATTTTCCAATATGTGGTAATTGTGGGAAGAAACATCATGGAACTTGCCTAAAGGGAATGTGAGTTTGTTATAAGTGTAGAGAAAAAGGACACAAAGTGCGTGACTGAAAGGGTAAGAAAATGGTTTCAAATGTACAATGCTTCTTCTGCAAGGATTGGGGACACTACGCAAACCAATGTCCAAATCATCAGAGTATGCCCCAAATGATGTTATTGGATAATAATCAAGTTATGATACTACCACAGATGAGGAGTAATGATTAGAGTTCTTATGTTGTTATTAAATAATTTTGTAATTTGAGTGTTGTATCAATGATGTACTGGTTATAATAATTATGGAGTATATAAGGATTGTAGTGCAGTACTATTTCATCAAGGACTTGAGATTTTGTGGAACCAAGAAAAGTGACTCCAAAGTAGGATTAAATTTTTGGAAAATATATGGTTGATAGAAAGATAGACCATAATATGGTTCTGATACTGAGATTGTGATTTTGGAATAAGACATGATTGATTTGGATAAATTATATTGGATATACTTAACTTCCTTGAAACTGATTGATGTTTTGTATACATTTTTGGATAGAAGGAGTATATCTAGTATTCTATAAGGAATAAGGGATCATGGTAATTCAGTATGTTTAAAAAGAATACATGATGAAGGTATTCACATGTTGTTACGTGGGAAAAAAAATCTTCATTATGTTTACCTTCCTTATAAAATTTGGACTGTGAGTTGGACAGAAGTATTTTGGATAACTATAAAGGTTGGAATGGATTAAGTTGATCTTTGGATAGTATTGTTTAAGGTTAAAGCATTTTTGAATATTATTTTTGGAATATTATAATACTATAGTTTTAGGAAAAGGACAACCTGCAGGGTGGGGCATAACCCGTCGCGTCGGACAAAGCTGCAGGAATCGAACCCACAATCATAGTGCGACAGGCCTTTATTTCCTACCACTAGCCTACAGGAAGTCCCTGGTTATTACAAAATAATTTTACTAATCTAAATAGTATGTGTTAACATTTGGAACCTTATAAAATTAGGATAAGTATAATATTTTTGAGTTCTATTATCTTTTTGAGTGAAGGATGAGTTGATGGTTGAAACTCTAATTGTCAAGCATAAATATATATATACCTATCTCTTATTCAATGAATAAATTAATTCTTAAACTTTAGTAAAGGGATATTAAAACAAAAAATGTGTTATCCTAATACCTTATGTCTTGTTGAACTGATGATATTTTAAATCAACATAGATTGAAGGCTTTGAGGCCCTCAATTTGACAGTTGATTGTGATTGATGACCTCAATCACTCCCTACAAATATTTACATTTTTCCTCCAATTATATGTCTCTAATTGACACCAATGTTCTCCTAATCGAGATCATAATTGGGTGGTGACTTTTTCATTTCCATTTCCCTCTTATTAAGGCTAAATTTTATTAATCTTATTTCCGATGTGGGTTTTCCTCAAAGGTAATTTCTCTATTCAACATTTTATTTTCAAAGAAAAATTTCAAATTGTGAGGACGCAATTTATTGAAGGAGGGGAGAATGTAACACCCAGAGCTTCCACGATACGCATCTCATTCAATAATGCAATAGCTTGCATTGTACGCAACTTTGAGTTCTAACACACCGCAACTAATCAAGTAGCCGTTATGAATATTAATAACCACTTTTTAAATTTATAGAAATTTTATATTTCAAAATGGACTTCATTTTTGTATTCCTAATATTGAAATTAGCCTATGTTGAATTTTTTTGTAATTTTATGAGAACTTCCAAATGTTTATGAATAGTGAAAAATTCATAAAACAACTTTTTTAATCAAAATAATTTATAGTGATAAGTTATACTATTGAGTGGTTTTAAAGTAATATTAGAATATATTTTTACCATTTTATCCAATGGTGGTCATTAGAATTAATTTAACATTGAAAATGGACATAAACAATTGCCAATCTTTTGATATAAATTGTTTCTTAAAAACACGCTATTTGTTGTAACAGCGGGAATTAATTATAAAATTAATTAATGCAACTTATATGTTTGGAATTTTGTAAAATAGACATCATTTTTGAATTCGGAATATCAATTATAGCTTAGGGTCAAATTTTGGCATTGTTCTGAAAAACTTCAATTTTTTTATGAATAGTGATACCACTAAGTGGTAGTTAAATAACTGATTTTTCGTTTAAATGAAATATTACCACTTCTGTGATTTGATTTTCAAAAATCCGACATACATGGTTGTCATTAAGAAGTAAAATGTGGTTCAATGAGATCAAAATAATTGTTTGGTGAATAGTAACTTTTAAGTTCTTAATCGCGATTAGAGGTAATTAGTGTAGTTTAAGGTACAAATAATGTTTTAATAATATGAGATGAGCATGACACTTGTCCTACTCCTATTGGATGAGTCATGGAAGACCAAGACAACCCATGGGTCAACTTGGGGACCCCATGGAGCCACTTTAGTTGGAAAATGACATTAATATATATTTATTTAATGTTAAAATTAAATTGACACAAACATGAGTTATTTTACTAAAACAGTTTTTAAGTGGGGTTACACAAGTCCAAATTTTGATTATAATTATTCATTAGAAAGATAAAAAGATTTCATACATCATAGTATTTGTTTTATAATTTTTAGATATTATATAAATTAAATTATTTATGACATTATGATGATGCAGCGATGACCTCATTATTTAACGATTTAAATAAAATGGGAAGATAATGCAAAATACAAGGCTTACACTTGTCCAAAGCCTATTGGATGAAGAGATTTCGAACCCTTATCACCTTATCCTTTAATTATATATGTGTGTGACCTCTAAAATCCGAAACTCATTTTATAATAAAGTGACTTTTCATTACTTTCCAAAAGTGCCCCTCCTCTCCACTTATAAAAGGCCCCCACCACTCCCACCTTATTCACACCTTCAAGCCATTTGGCTCGGCAAAACTCTGCCCAAATACTCTCCCAACTTCCCCCTCTTACTACTAGAAGCCTCACTTTGGGCAGAACTCTTCCCAAGGAAGCCTTTGGCTCAAATCAAAAAAGAGTTACCCGATTTTAAGGTAATGTCTTCTCTAATGTTGTTTTGTTTTATTTTTCTTCTCCAACCCCTTATAATCTTTTTATTCATTTATTTTGTAACAACAATAGTATCCTCAATATACTAGTATGTTGTTATAAGAAGGATTCGAGCTACACTTACACACACCTACATCTAATGGTTAAAGAACATACAGTTTCTCTGGATGGCGAATTTCTGCCTCACGAAACGATGATTGTTCAACACTCATATAACACCTTAAAAGGTGGCCATTAAGATGTCACTATTTTTATATATGATATATAATATGTTTATGTTTTACTTATGCTTCTGTATTTCTCATTTATGGCATACTTTATGATTTCCATTATGGGTAAAACGCGATAATTTCATTTTAGGAAGTGCGGACTACCGCCCCCTCAAAGTGATTTGAATCGTTAATGCCATATGTGGGATGTATAAAGGATAGAGTAAATGGTATTATACACTATATTATACTGGAATTATATTATACATTTATATCATTATGATTTTGTTCCATTAAATATGAAATTGAAATGAAAGTAGCGTTCATGCGTACGTACGGCTTACCGTCTCCATGAACGGTGCATTTCATTTCTTACCTCTAAATGTTACGTAATATTATAAATGAATGTATATACTGGATATATAAGATATATATGACATCTAAATCATGAATATAATTCTGGAGATAATGGATATTCTACCACATAAACAACTTGTAATTATAAGAAGTTTATTGTTGACCCAAGTACCAAAGATCGACAAAACAACCGTTATTAACTTAAATAATTACATAATGTTCATATCATTGTAATAAGTGATATAATAAGGATAATGAAATTGAAAATGGTTCTTAATAATTTATATATTAACTCTAGTTTATTATTCAGGAGGTTAAAGAATGGTTGAGTCAAGTCGGACATGAGGTAAGGGAACTTCTTAACCAAATTTCCATTCTTTGGGTTAATCTCCTACTTTCAAATTATGTCATGATATTATTATGTCTTATTTTGTATTATTTATGTGTACCTATAGTGAATACACATAATAGATCTATTTTATTTTAAAAATGATCTTTTTAAGGACTTCGTCTCAATCTCCTTTCATTGAGACATATTTGGTTTTATACACAACTTCCTTTTATACGGTGTATAAACCCCTTTGACTTTTACGTTTATTCAAAATGAATCTTTTCTATACGAAGCGTTTTACTAAACAACAAAAAGGGAATGTTTTTCTTTCCGTACATATGCGGCGATAACGACTTCTCCGCCGCCGTGACCATTATTTGAGTTTCGGCTTCCTCTACAAGCCATCTTTTTTTATGAAAAATAAATACAAAGTTTTAACTTTCTTTTATTTTGGTATTGAAAATGGGTTTTAAAGAGTTTTTATTATATCAATGTGTTGTATTGATATCTTGTGATTGAAATGTGGAAATGTTATGTTTCCTTTATGCATGTTTTATGTGATATGATTATGTTATGTTTTATGATATGTTTAAACCTATTCATATGAGGAATGTATTGGACTTAATAAGTGACGGGTGGAGCCCGCTATAGCTCCTAGATGCATCGGTTGGTCTCATGAGACAACTGGACGTGGAATTGGCCGAGGCCCTTTCCCAATTTGATTTATGGTTTTGGCTGAGGCCTTAATCATTTTAGACGTCTTGGCCGAGGCCTTGACAAAATGTTTCAGAATGTCTGGCATTATACATTCCCTCATAATGAAAGTGGTTATTGATATTGCATGTGATTATTCGACCAGTAGAATATCCATGTGAAGAAGTAAATGGCATTATCTCATTTTACTTTTGCCATATTATGTTGATGTTCATGTTTAAAAGGCTTTTGTTTTGGTTATACATTGCCTTAAATGTTTATGTTTATTTATGAAAGCTTCCGCAATATTGTTATCCTTACTGAGCATCTGAGCTCACCCCTTTCAATGTTTTAATATTTTCCAGGATGTGAAGAAGTATTTTATGAATGACCTTTAGGGATAGTCCGAAGAGGATAGAAGTGTGGACTATGGAGACTATGTTATTGTAGTTTTTCACTTTATGATGTAATGTAACGTTTACGAATGTATCTAGTGTTTCTAAGGCTACTAAACTAACCGGTCTTTCGAGACTTGATCTTTTGTGATCATTCCAATGTTACGAAGTAATGCACTGACTTTGGGTAGCAGGGGTCGGGGCGTTACATTAGGTATCCCCAAGATGTGCCTCCCTGACTCGATGTAAGAGTTTATGGGTGACTACCATCGACTAGAGGTATGATGCTCAATTTCTATCCACAAAGTTTATCAACAATGAGTCCAACTCCTTCGATGCCTCGTTCTAAAACAATGAATTGGATCTCCAGTTGAGTTAATGTTAAACCATGATCACCATCCCATGATTGTCAAAAATATTAGTGTCATTGTAGATGAGGAACTCCAGCCATCACCTATTTATCAAGTTCAAATCATTTTGAAAAAGATATACTTGAGACTCCTATGATCGAAGTATATGATAAACCACTTTCCTATGAGGTAGTGTCATCAAATCATCACTGTGAAGAGTATAAAAAAAATCAAGATCATGGTTCATGTAGTTATGATAATGTGGTCTCAACTGGCATGGACCATAGGCAATCACTACATTCCCCTAAATCATAACACAACCAAACCCAGTTCTGAAAGCATCGGAGAATACTACGTACTCGACACCCTCCTATATTTATCTCATTAATGGGGAACTCATCAATATCTATCTCAACTACTAAAAACTCTCCTGGAAATTCACATTCCACATGAATGGCTTCCCCTTTCATGTCAAATATACCAAATATGATTCTACTGTAGAAATTTCGAGTACAAACCTCTAATAGTACCCAACCATACAAAGAAATATTTGCACCTCGATAACACTCTTGGGCGGTCCCAAAGAAATAAACTACTCAATATTCACGGGATAAACTAGAAATCATGCTTTTAAAATGATGTGTCATAGATAATATACATATTGAATCCAAAACTAACACTTCAAGAGCTTCCTAGAATTTGAATTCTCTTAGAGTGTGCCTAGGACTATCCTAAAGTGTCTCACATTCCTTTCCTCAGACTCCATGTACACTAGGATTCATTAATGTGGACCACCCTGAATTGGTCTAGGTAAGGTTGGAAAATCCGATTAATGATTCCCAGGAGCATTGATGTAGTGTTCTTCATTCCAAATGTCATCACTATGTACCCATAGTGGTTGTATTGAAATATAAAATCCATCTGATGTATATCCTCATCCAATAATCAAAGATGGTTATATCCAGATTTGAGGAAAATCTTCTAGAACCATCATTCCCCTTTCAAATGGTCGAAGATGTAATTGATCCTCTGTATAAGATAAATACTATTCATGACCACATAATTCAGTCACCGAAAGACCATAATTAACCTCAAGATCATGTCTTCCTTATTGAAAAAAAACTGGGGCTACCCAAAGTTAAAATATCGGTCTTGTGAATCCCTTTCTCTATAGCTCCTCCAACCATACCATCTTCTTAATATGATTTGTAGGTGACATCTAATATTAAGGTTGGGTTATCTTTTTCTTACAAGGGTATAGATCAATGAAAAAGTCTATCTCGCTTTAGGGAGGTAATCCGAGAACATATTAAGGAAATATGACCTCATTATCCTCTACAACAATAGGAAACCGAGGACTCATGTCATCCACTGTGCCGAGGGTATGCTAGAAAAATGATGAGTGACTGGGTTCATCCTCCTATATCTATGTCCTTCTTGTGTAGCCGTCATATCCTTCTCACCGATAGTTGAAGATAATTTCCCATCACTACAGACACACCACACTCTATTCCGTAAATGGTCAATATGAGAACGGACTATGAATTACCATCCCAAACTAATAATGACATCATATTTCCTCTTCACCACTACCAATATATTCCATCCTAAACTCTCATCTCCAAGATTATGGTCACACTATTGGCACCAGTGTGTTACCGTTGAATATTCTCTCGTAGGTGTCTCTAAGAATAAGAGTCGAGTCAACGATTTAATTGGAATATCTGATTAAAAATATAGGTTCATAGAATGAAAATAATGTATTCTACCTATGTTAATAAAAACTATAGATATGGTCGAAAAGAAATATATCATACCTATAATCATCTCTGGAGCCCCGGGGTCAGAAGCCTCCAATGCCTGGGGTGGGACTCATACCTATCCACTCGCTCCCTCAGCTAGTCGTGGACTACATGGGGGTAGTGGTGGTAGTCAGTTGAACCTATGATCACCTAATACTGTTCAACCTACTCCACTTCAACATTTGATGAACTATGGGACACCTTTTCCCACTATCTTCCTCTACCTCGGTGGTCATCCGACCATCTCTGATCGGTTGTATGACTAGTCAAGAAATATCATGCCAGATGTCCTTGACCACCACACATGTAACAGAAACTATCCGTCAGCTGATTTTAGTCTTTTTGGGATCCCCTTAATGATAATCTAGTGCCTTTGGATCAACCAATGATGTTTCTAACCCACATGGGTCCCTGTGACTATCATTGGCTACCTGATACTGAGGTCACTTCTACGCAGTGTCTCCAGGTAGCTCCAACAGCTGGTGTCTATTCAACTAGAATACTCTCCAATAGAAGATCTCACTCAAGTACCCTGTAACAAGTATGAATTATAAGGTATATCATGGATTCCCTAATGTACCAGTGTTGGATACTCTCGAAGGTCCGAGCCCTAGTGAGCTGGTCTCATACCATATCTATTGAGTTACATGATAGATCGGTAAACCTCACCGAGTACTCCTCCACATCCAGACTTTCCTACTGCAAATTTAGAAGTTCATGTATGTGCAAGGATCGTAATGTATCCACAATTAACTCCTCTCTATAGATAAACTCAATGAAATCCCAAAACAGAGTCATCTCATTGTATGTTTGGGTTGCTAAGCTCCACCATCGTCCTGCTAAGCAATCAAGAATACTCATGGATAGAGATACCGTCTTTTTGGAAGGTGTCTTCATAGGGCAAAAGACATGTATAAATACCTCCAGGCATTCATCAGAGGCTCGGAGGAATTGATCACACCCAAACCTAGTGGGTGACTTCCTGAGGATCTTGTGCAACACACTCATTCTGCGTGCATACTCAACAAACAATGAATGTAGTATCTACTACTCAACAGGTTGTGGTATCACTAGAAACCACCCAAAGGTGATATCTCTTGTACATTAACTTGTACTAATGTCATGTCACTAGGAGTATCATCCTATTGATAACACAATAGAATCTTGGTTGGTTTTCTCCATGGAGGCATCAAGTAATAAAACAAGATGTACCATGGTCAATAGATTATATCTGTAGAGATGTCCAAAGAAGAACATGGAAAATAAAACCCATTCCTACATGCTTCATGTACCATTATTTTTCCATGAAACCAATGTTTTTTATGTATTGAGTTGAAATGAATAAATTAGATTCCTGCTGTAAGGATATGATGGCTACCAAACAAACACTGGATTCCCTATCCTAAAATAAAATCTTGAAACACATTACAATATTTTCACAAACCGAACAGATAGATTCTTGGTATTATGGGAGAATAAACCACCTTTGATACCACTTTGTCACGACCCATCTACATGGGGCCCATGTCATCACTGCCCAAAGCCTACCTTCAACAGGCCAGGGGCTAGATACTAGCACCAAGAAGGGATATTCCTTAAGTTTGAGTCATTTTCCTTGGTACCTATACATATACATGTGTATCCAATAAAACGTTTTTGTAAAGACTCATGTAAAAAAATTCATGCATACAATATATCCTTACTGATAGTGTATGATAATAAAGTAAAGTGTAGTAAAGTAAACTGAGCCAGAATAACAGCCCACTAAAAGAAAAGACTTTAAACTACAATGTCCAACCTATAGGAAAAGGTAGTATGAATAATTCTCAAATTTATATGAACCCATTGGACTTCTTGGACTCACAATTCTCTATTTGGTCCTAGTCTACCATGAACACTGTCAAAAGGTTTCTCATCTTCATAAGACACGGCATGTGCGAGAAAAGCCCATACATGGGTGAGTAAAACAATAATCCGCAAGGAATGCCAAGACTACATAGAGTGACCACAAAAGAAATACCAAAACTTAAATACCACATATGAAGTACCACAGAGGAAATACCACACATTAAATACCATAAATTAAGTACCAAAGAGAAATAGTATTGTCAGATCCATAAAGATATATGCTTATGAAAAATATATCAAGAATATATAGACATACTCTCTCCAATGAGACAAAAAATCTCAATGAGACACACCATCTCCATGAGAAACAAAGTCTCGATAAGACACAATATTTGGGAGTCACACAGTCTTCATGAGACACGCAGTCTCTATAAGACACACAATCTTTGGGTGTAAGATTGTCTCTATGATACACACAGTCTTTGTAAGACACATATTCTTTGGGAGTAACACAGTCTCCATGATACATCTATTTTGTTTTTCACATCCATAAATAGGATTACGCTCATATAACGTTCATTCCAAGATAAAATACACCTCAAGCCATTAGGTTGTATTGAAACTTCCACAATAACCCATGTATGATATCTTAAATGGATCGTCTCATTGCAAGGGTCCCAACATAGTAGATGGTTCATCAAATGAAGATACAATTTTAATGTTAAGTCTATTTGAGTATAACAGTATGAGGGATGGGGTATGAACTAGCATGCCGACCAGCCCGACCTGCCACAACTAGGTTTGGTTGAGTTTGGTCTAGAATAGTCTGTTGTGTCTCCATGTCCACCCCTTTGTGTCACCTAGATCAACACACTAGATCACAACCCAGTTTGGCCTACTTGGTTCATGTAGCATGTGTGGCCCACCTATCCCGTGTTGTTAGTACACCATATCTGCAACCCACATATGGTCCACTAGGATGATCTATGTATCCCACGGCTCCTACACATCACTGGGTCACCACATTTCACCTCCATCACCTAAGAGTTGGTGGTCCCTACTCCAGACAATCAGGCCTCCTCAGTTTCATAAAAATCTACAATTAAACCATATTAATGATCCCCATTTCATGAGCTACATCGATCTTGCCTCCTTATCATCTTACCTACAATCCAAGGGGCCCGATTGCATTCATAACATGTTAGAAATTTGTTCCATGACAAAGAGGGTAAAACGGTGAATAATGTAATGTCCCGTAAATTTCAAGGAAATTTTTTTCTTAATTTTTTTTGGAATTTTACAAGAACACAGTTTCTGAAGGAACCTGATTACGAGGCCCGGTGTGCCCGGAATCATTTTCTAAAGTTTGGCTCAGGTACGTTCCGTGAACGAACGAGCGGGTTTTTATAACTTTTGAACTGATGCTCGGAATCGAATTTCGAGGGAACCGATTGAATCGCAGCACCGATATTTGCCTAGAAACTCCTTTTCTGGAGTTGTGTTAGCTCAGGTGTGGTTTTTAATTTTTGGGGTTAAGTTATGAAAATAAAATAAAGTGGTGCGACATATTTATTTTATTTCACTTAAAGCCACTTAAAGCCACTTAAAGCCACTTAAAGTCACTTACGTTGAGTTGAAGCGGATAGGGTGGAACCCAAAATATCCTACCCTCTTGGTAGGATATTTGTGAGGTGGGGCCCGCACGAGCCCCACCATTTTTTTTCTTCTAAGTAACGCACCCGCAAAAACTCATCTTTAATGAAAGTCAACTGGTGCATTTTCTAAATTCTTAACGCCCCAATTAATTGGGCAGTTAAGACATTACCATTAATTCACCGAATTAATGGTTAGTTTCTTAACTTGTTTTTCAAATTTTTGGCATGTAAATAAAATAAGACCAACACATGTCTTTCTGAGGATTGCTGGTTGAGAGGATTTGGAGAAGACTCTAAGGATTGAGATCTTCATCCTCCTTCGAGAAGAACGCGAAGAACGCGAAGAACGCCAAACCCTCGGAGATCGACGACACGACGCCGTGTTCCGTGACACTGACGATTCTCCTTCTGCGATGTTTCTTTCCCGCAAGAATCTCTGATCATCAACTGCTTGAGGTAGGGGATTACGGTTCTCTAATTTTTGTGGATTTTATCCTCAACATGGGTTTAAATGTGCAGTTAAATTGTGTTTTTTCTTTAACCCTCGGAGATCGTCGACGCGACGCTGTGTACCACGACGACACGACACCCCCTTCCGTGACGCGACAATCCTCTTCTTCCGTGACGGTCAATCCCGCGAAGAACTCACGTCCGAAGACAACGAAGAGGTAAGGGTTTGTTTGATTTAAATCTTTGTGATTTATACCCGCAGCGTATGATTAAACTTTTGTTGTGAAAATATTTAAAACTGCTAACACAGTGGGTGCAGACCAATGAACAAGTCTGAACCCACTCCCCCTTTCGTTCTTGGTGTGCGAAACAGCGGACGTCAACAAAGCAGGCCGCACGGGCGACGCGGGGTCCTCGCAGTGAAGGACGGACCCCAGGAGGACCTTTGGTGAAGACGACGTGAATTTATGACCACCGGAACTCCTCCGGTTGTCCGCGGAGCGACCCGCCGGCGCCCCACGCCGGCGCCGGCGGCGGTGCCCAGCGCGCCGCCGTGGAGAACCGCCACTGCTGAAGCCGCAACGACAGCAGCACGGTCCCGTGACCGCACGGGACTAGAGGAGCACGGGACGCGGCGGTTCGGCCGCGTCCGCTGGCAAGGGTGGCCCCATGCGGGGCTGCGGTTCTCTCATGCGGGGGCAGCACGCCCCCCGCTCAGCTTGGCCGTAACCGGCTGAGACGACCCGCCGGCAGGGCCGGGTCACGCCCAGGCCGGGTTGGGACGGGCCACGCCAGCCAGGTCAGACCCGGACTCGGTTCGGGTCGACCCGGTTCGGGCTGACCCAGGGGGGTTGGGCCGGGTCGGTCCGGGCCCAAACCCCCTGTTTTCGGACTTTTGCTCATAACTTGAGCTGCGGGCCCCCGATCGATGCACTTTTAGCGGCAATGAAATTCTTGGATCGATACGGTCGTTTCAGTATATCGCACTCAAGGTTTCGAAGTACTTTGGGTTTGGCCGAGTTGGTTCGTACACGAAACCAACCGGGCCCTCGGAGCGGAAACGCTCATATCTTGAGCTACGGACGTCCGATTGATGTGCCGTCGACTTTGTTGGATTCCTCTATGTGAGAAGGATATTTTGGCTTACTCCACCTGAGTTTTGGATGCAGGTGGAGTACAGTCGGGTTGGTTTTTCTTTAAAAACCAACTGGGCCCCTAGAACGAAAAAGTCAATAACTCTCAGACCGGGCATCCGATTGACGCGCCGTCTGTGACATTGAGTTCCTGTTGTCGATATGGAACTTTTGGATACATCAACTCTGGACTATGCGTCAGTTGATGTATCAGCCTCTCAGCTCGTGGAGCAGACCCTCCCGAACGAGCTTCCTGTGTGTAGGAACCCTAGTGCTGGTTGCGACTGCGACGACAATGACTGGGCAGAGATCCTCAGTGGATTCGACGACGACAACATCACTCAGCGATCCTACGTGGATCAGTGCTACAGATCTTGTGTGGGTCAGCGCTCAACGGTCCTGTGTGGGCCAGCGCCTACAGATCCTGTGTGGGTCCGATCCTGTGTGGGTCTTTGCGGGGGTTAGTTACCTATCGATCCTGTGTGGGTCAGATCCTTTGTGGGTCATTACGGGGGTTAGTTACTAATCGACCCTGTGTGGGTCAGATCCTTTCTGGGTCATTGTGGGGGGTTAGTACCTATCGATATTTTGTGGGTCCGACGACTTAGATGAGTCAGTGGCAATACCTGATCATCTCTATTGTCATACAACGAAGTATTCCTGTGTGTGCTGAATCCTGTTTTGCATTCCTATGTGGATTGTGTTGAGGTATCCTGTGTGGATTTACGTTTTGCTTTCCTGTGTGGACTGGGTTGTACTTGGGCTCGGATGTTGGAGCCGAACAAGAATTGATGACTTAGGTATATGTATGGGAATATACCTCAGCAGTGTCGAATGTTACTTCGTGTTTGTATCTTTCCATTGTGGATTATCCTTTGTGGATTCTGGGAGACCTTAGGGGGTCTTGGGGTCCCTACTGAGTAGCTTATACTTACCCCTGCACGGGCTATGCCCGCACTACGTTGAGTTGGTTGCAGACGATGGACAGCACTGATCGTGGTTGAGGCTTGCGGATCAGGACAATACCTGGAGGTGGACCACTGTGCGGGACGTACTCAGAGTGGTCGGCTGGGCCTGAGGAGCAGTGGAGGCTATCTGTACCCACCCCTTAGGTTGGATTTTTAGTGGACAGCTCGACGTTGCGGCTTTACTTTTCAGTTTTTGTTTTCCCTTCCAGTTTTACTTTACTTTCAGGTTGGGCTTATATACTGGCCCACTTGCTTTTCTGCACTTACTGTTGTACTCAGTTTTTACTTAGTGTTTACTTCTTCCTGCTTGCTCTGTGGTGTTTGTGGTTTACTTTACAAAGGCAATGCCTTCCCTTTTTACTGGGATTTACGCCTTGGTGCTAGTCTCCAGCCCCTGGCCTATAGAAGGCGGGCTTGGGGTAGTCACGACACGGGCCCCGAGGACGGGTCGTGAAAAATTGGTGTCAGAGGAGTTCTGTTCCACCGCAAAACATGGGACTTTGATCTTTTTTATATGAAGCAATAATGTTAAGCATATTTGGTGTGGTTATCAGTTCAGGGAGTCCAGTGTTGCTGCGGCAGCCGACGTATCCGTACACCAGGATCCTGACTTCTGATTTCCGACTTAATGCATGAAAACATTGATTGCATGTGTGTTTCATGTTTTCTTTGTGATTACTGTGTGTCAGCTCACCAGGTATACTGTTCTGACCGTGGTGCACCTGTTTCCTTTTTAGGATGGCCCCACGATGGCAGCCAGCTAGGGTTCCGAGAGTTGAGCATGATGACAGCCCACCGAGCGACGAGGCCTCGGTACATGGCCCTTTGACAGCTGAGGCACCGACGGTACCTTTACCCGCCGAGCCACCGATGCTTCCAGCCCCAGCCGCTGACGATGCACGTCGCCTTAGTGCACTGCACGAGTTCCAGCGCCAGTGACAGCCCAGGTTCCACGGGGATACAGACCCCTAGGCAGCTGAGGACTGGCTGGAGGCAGTGGTACGAGTTTTCCGGTTAGTGAGGACACCAGTAGACCTCATGGTGATCCTCGCAGCGAGCCTACTGCACGCGGCAGTGGTCCGATGGTGGAGCATGATGCTCCAAGTGCACGATGAGGCATAGATTCGCTGGACAGAAATTGAGAGCCCTTTCTGCTCAGAGTTTGTCCCGACCACCCTCTGTGCAGTGCGCATCCAGGAGCTTCTCTAGCTGCGGCAGGGCAGCTTGACGGTTCCACAGTACTCGGCGAGATTTACCGATCTCTCGCGCTACTCGATAGACATGGTATGGGACCCGTTCTTCCGAGACCGGACCTTTGAGCAGGGACTGACACACGAGATCAGGGCATCACTAATCTCACTCAGCATTTCGACTCAGGCAGGAGTACTGGAGCGAGCCTTTTTGATCAAGAGATTCCTTGCTGACCCTTCATCAGCAGCGAGACCTACCGCGGGGCGACACGTAGCAGAGTCTTCTACAGCAGGCAGTCGACGGATGACTCATGGGTCCAGGAAGACTAGACCCTCACGCAGACGACCTCAGGAAACTGGCTCAGTAGTGCGGGGCACACAGCGTGGAGCCAGTCTTTCGAGAGGCAGGCAGCGCTACACATGTGGCGGGTATGGCCACATGGCTCGTGACTGCCTGACCCACCATAACGAGGAGCAGTAGACGGTTGAGGGGCCAACCAAGCAGAGGCAGAGGGTCGACCGTGGCAGTCTGTATGGAGCAGGCGGACGAGGGAGAGGAGCTGGCCGAGCAGCAGGTGGTGGGCGACGCTTTGAGTCTCTACCACCACCACCACCAGGAGGTCCACCCCGACCACAGGGAGCTGGTGGGCAGAGATAGGCATAGCTCCAAGCATTGGAGGCCTATGACCACGGCGCGCCCGAGATGATTCGAGATATTATCTGTGTCTATTCCACCCTTTTTGTAGTTCTTATAGACACAGGAGTGAGTCATTCTTTCATAGCTGCTGCCCTTGTTCGGAGCTCGGAGATTCCGACAGAGCCGTTGGCTCGATCCTTATGGCTAAAGACTCCTACGAGAGCAGACTCGACGATTACGCATTGGTTCCGGCAGCGTGAGCTTACTCTAGGAGGAGAGAGATTCGGATGGGATCTTCTTGTAGCAGCGTCGAGGCCTTACGATGTCATCTTGGGCATGGATTGGTTATCTACAGTCCATACACAGATTGACTGTTTTAGGCGCAATGTGCGATGTGTACGCACCGAAGGGAGCAGGTTCACCTTCACCGGCGAGAAGGGAGACTTCGCAGCACAGGATGGAATTCCGCAGAGGAGAGGACAACCCATCACTCATCAGTTGGCTAGCCTCATCCTAGGAGCAGTTGACGTGCAGAGTCCTGGTTTTCCTGTAGTGGTGGATCAGTGTGAGGACGTCTTTCCCGACGATGTTCCAGGGCTACCTCCTCACAGAGAGGTAGACTTTTATATTGATCTGTACCCGGAGACAACCTCAATATCCACTCAAGCATATTGGATGGCCCCCGCTGAGCTTCGAGAGCTATGGGTACAATTGGAGGACATGCAGGGCATGGGATTCATCCGACCCAGTGTTTCACCCTGGGCTTCCCCGATTTTGTTCGCCAAGAAGGCGGACAGGAGCTTACGACTTTGTGTCGACTATCGTCGCCTGAACCAGGTGATAGTGAGGAACAAGTATCCGCTACCGAGGATTGATGACCTCTTCGATCAGCTCAAGGGAGCACAGTGGTTCTCAAAGATAGACCTCAAGTCAGGCTATCATCAGCTCAGTGTTCGGGACGAGGACGTGCAGAAGACAAACTTCAGATGTAGGTATGGCCACTATGAGTTCTTGGTTATGCCCTTCGGCATAACCAATTCTCCATCGGTGTTCATGGGCCTCATTAACAGGATATTTCAGCCATTCCTCGATCGATTTGTCGTGGTCTTCATCGATGAAATTTTGATATACTCGACGACTGAGGAGGAGCACGCCAATCACTTGCGGGTTGTACTAGACACACTATGAGAGAACCAGCTTTATGGAAAGATCTTGAAGTGTCAGTTCTGGATACGTGAGGTCCACTTCTTGGGACACGTCATCTCTGAGGCGGGAGTTGCGATGGATCCTGCGAAGATCGAGGCAGTGCTAGCTTGGGATCCACCAAGGAGCATGACTAAGGTGCAGAGTTTCTTGGGACTAGCTGGATACTACGAGAGATTTGTGCCAGACTTCTCCAGAGTTGTGGCACCACTCTCATCTTTGACAAAGAAGAGGAAACCCTTTGTGTGGTCAGACAGATGTCAACAGAGCATCCAGGAGCTGAGACAGAGAATGACCAGCGCACCTATCTTGAGGTTGCCAGAGGAGGGAGTAGGATACATACTTTACTGCGATGCAACAGGGACCAGAATCAGATGTGTCCTGATGCAGGAGCAGGCAGTGATCGACTATGGATCACTTCATTTGAGGCCGCATGAGAAAAACTATGCTACCCATGACCTGGAGTTAGCAGTAGTGGTCTTCGCACTGAAGACATGGAGACACTATCTGATGGGCGAGCGCTTTACAACCTTTTCTGACCATCAGAGTCTCAGGTACATATTCTCTCAGATGGACCTAAACCTGAGACATCGGATATGGCTCGAGTTCTTCCAGGACTATCACTTTGAGATAGTCTATACTCCTGGGAAGGGGAACATGGTAAATGATGCTCTCAGCAAGAGGATGGACATTCAGCTACTTGAGGAGGCGACATAGCAGTTAGTCGCTTTGAAGATATCCTTCATGGATAGAGATGGAGCGACCTTCCTTCAGTCTCTCACAGTCACCCCTCCACTACTGCAGCAGGCCAGAGAGGCACAACATGGGGATGCTGACTGTGAGACACGGCGTGCGCAGATATCCTCAGGTCAGGCACCTGATGGTTTCTCCCTTGGAGTAGAGCACGAAGTCCTTTTCAGAGGACGTACCTTGGTACCAGTTTCTTTACGGGAGGAGATAATAAGAGAGTTTCACACTTCTACTTTGGCGGTACATCCTGGAGTGGCGAAGATGTACCAAGATCTCAGACGACAACACTGGTGGCCGAGAATGAAAAGGCTGTGGCATAATTCGTTTTTCGATGCCTCACCTGCCAGCAGGTGAAGGCAGAGCATCAGGTACCAGTAGGCTTGGTACAACCCTTGGAGGTCCCGGAGTGGAAGTGGGATGGTATATCTATGGACTTCGTGACTGGAATTCCACGCACTTCCAGAAGTCACGACTCCATTTGGGTGATTGTTGACTGACTCACCAAGCCGGCTCACTTGTTACCCATCAGAGAGAAGGGCTCAGTGGAGAGCTTGGGACGTCTCTACGTTCAGAAGATTGTATGGCTTCACGGTGTTCCATCATCTATCTTCTCCGATCGAGATGCTTGCTTTACTTCCCAGCTTTGGAAGGGGTTGCAAGAGGAGTTCGGGACGCAGCTACGTCTGAGCATCGCCTTTCACCCTCAGACGGATGGTTAGAAAGAGAGGACCATTCAGACTCTCGAGGACATGCTCCAGGCATGTGTTCTCGACTTTGGTCGCAGCTGGGAGGACCAGCTTCCCTTGGTGGAGTTTGCGTACAACAACAACTACCACTCCACCATCGGGATGGAACCATACGAGGCGTTGTACGACCGACCTTGCAGATCTCCTTTGTGCTGGATAGACCCTGGGGAGTTAGCACTTGGAGGACCGGAGATGGTCCAGGCCACGACAGAGAAGGTCCAGGTCATCCAGGAGCGGATGAGGACAACTCAGAGCCGGCAGAAGTCTTATGCTAACAGAAGGCGGAGGCTACTAGAGTTCAAGGATGGTGACCACGTCTTCTTGCGTGTCTCACCTCGACGTGGATTACAGAGATTTGGACAAGGCGAAAGTTGTCTCCACGCTTCATCAGACCATTCCAGGTCCTCAGCAGGATTGGCGAGGTGGCTTATCGCCTGGCTCTACCACCTCAGTTGCACCGAGTGCACAACTTCTTCCACGTATCTCAGCTGAGGAGATACGTGCACGACCCGACGCATATCATTGACCATGGGGAGCTAGACGTTGATGATGGGGAGAATTTTTCGGAGGTCCCGGTGGAGATCGAGGATCGACAGGAGCGAGTCCTATGTGGATGGTCAATTCATCTAGTGCGCATCAGATGGCAGCACGAGAACCTTCAGGAGAGCACATGGGAGCAGGAGGCTCAAGTGCGTGCTCAGTACCTGCATTTGTTTCCCTAGTTTTTGATTTATCTTTACGGGGACGTAAAGCCCTGAGGTTGGAGTGATGTAAAGACCCGTAAATTTCAAGGAAATTTTTTTCTTATTTTTTTTTGAATTTTACAAGAACGCAGTTTCTGACAGAACCTGATTCCGAGGGCCGGTGTGCCCGGAATCATTTTCCGAAATTTGGCTCGGGTACGTTCAGTGAACGAACGAGCGGGTTTTTCTAACTTTTGAACCGATTCTCGGAATCGAATTCTGAGGGAATCGATGGAATCATAGCACCGATATTTGCCAAGAAATGCCTTTTCCGGAGTTGCGTTTTCTCAGGTGTGGTTTTTAATTTTTGGGGTTAAGTTAAGAAAATAAATTAAAGTGGTGCGACAACTTTATTTTTTTCACTTAAAGCCACTTATTTCCACTTAATGTCCCTTAAGCTGAGTTGAAGCGGATAGGGTGGAACCCAAAATATCCTACCCTCCTGGTAAGATATTTTTGAGGTTGGGCCCGCACGAGCCGCTCCGTTTCTTTTCCTCTAAGTGACGCACCCGCGAAAACTCCTCTTTAATGAAAGTCAACTGGTTCATTTTCTATATTCTTACCGCCCCTATTAATTGGACAGTTAAGACATTACCATTAATTCACTGAATTAATGGTTCATTTCTTAACTTGTTTTTCAAATTGTTGGCATGTAAATAAAATAAGACCAACGCATGTCTTTCTGAGGATTGCTCATTGAGAGGATTTGGAGAAGTCTCTAAAGCTTGAGATCTTCATCCTCATTCGCGAAGAACGCGAAGAACGTCAAGAACGCAAAGAACGCCGAACCCTCGGAGATCGATGATGTGACGCCGTGTTCCGCGATGCCGACGATTCTCCTTCCACGACGCTTCTTCGGCGATGTTTCTTCCCCGTAAAAATCTCCGATCATCAACTGCTTGAGGTAGGGGATTACAGTTCTCTAATTTTTGTGGATTTTATCCTCAACATGGGTTTAAACATGCAGTTAAATCTATGTGTTTTCTTTAACCCTCGGAGATCGTCGATGCGACACCGTGTATCACGACGACGCGACGATCCTCTTCTTCCGTGATGGTCAATCCCACGAAGAACTCACGACCGACGACAACGACGAGGTATGGGTTTGTTTGATTTAATTCTTTGTGATTTATACCCGCAGCGTATGATTAAACTTTTGTTGTGAAAATATTTAAAACCGCTAACGCGGTGGGTGCGGACAAATGAACAAGTCCGAACCCACAGCCCCTTTCGTTCTTGGTGTGTGAAACGGCGGACGTCGACAAAGCAGGCCGCACAAGCAACGCGGGGTCCTCGCAGTGAAGGACGGACCCCAGGAGGACCTTTGGCGAAGACTGCGTGAATTTCCGACCACTGGAACTCGTCCGGTGGTCCGCGGAGCGACCCACCGGCGCACCGCCGTGGAGAACCGCCACGACTGAAGCTGCGGCTGTAGCAGCCAGTCCCGTGGCCATGCAGGACTGGTGGAGCACGGGACACGGCGGTCCGGCTACGTCCGCTGGCAAGGGCGGGCCCATGCGGGGCCACGGTTCTCTCACGCGGGGTAGCATGCCCCCCGCTCAGCTCGGCTGTAACCCGCCGAGCCGACCTGCCGGCTGGGCCGGGTCACGCCCAGGCAGGGCCGGGCTGCGCCGATCGGGTCGAACCCGGGCCCGGGTCTGGTCGACCCGGTTCGGGCCGACCCAGGGGGGTTGGGCCGGGTCGGTCCGGGCCCAGACCCCCCGTTTTCGGACCTTTTCGATCTCTTGCTCATAACTTGAGCTGCGGGCCCCCGATCGACACACTGTTAGTGGCGATGCGATCCTTGGATCGAGACGGTCGTTTCGGTATATCTAACTAAAGGTTTTGGAGTACTTTGGGTTTGGCCGGGTTGGTTCGTACACGAAACTAACCGGGCCCTCGGAGCGGAAACGCTCATATCTTGAACTACAGACGTCCTATTTACGTGTCGTCGACTTTGTTGGATTCCTCTAAGTGAGACGGATCTTTTGGCTTTCTCCACCCGAGGTTTGGATGCAGGAGGAGTACGGTCGGGTTGGTTTTGCTTTAAAAACCAACCGGGCCCCTGGAACGAAAAAGCCAATAACTCTCAGACCGGGCGTCCGATTGACGCACCATCTACGATGTTGAGTTCCTATTGTCGATACGAAACTTTTGGATACATCAACTCTGGACTATGTGTCAGTCGATGTAGCCGTCTCTGGGCTCGTGTAGCAGACCCTCCCGAACGAGCTTGTTGCGTGCGGGAACCCTAATGCTGGCTGCGACTGCGACGACGACAACTGTGCAGAGATCCTCAGTGGATTCGACGATGACTACAGCGCTCAGCGATCCTGCATGGATCAGTGCTACAGATCCTATGTGGGTCCGATCCTGTGTGGGTCAGCGCTCAGCGGTCCTGTGTGGGCTAGCACCTACAGATCCTATGTGGGTCCGATCCTGTGTGGGTCTTTGCGGGGGTTAGTTACCTATCGATCCTGTGTGGGTCAGATCCTTTGTGGGTCATTGCGGGGGTTTGTTACCTATCAATCCTATGTAGGTCAGATCCTTTGTGGGTCATTGCGGGGGTTAGTACCTATCGATACTTTGTGGGTCCGACATCTTAGATGAGTCAGTGGCAATACCTGATCATCTCTATCGTCATACAAAGAAGTATTCATGTGTCAGTTGAATCTTGTTTTGCTTTCCTATGTGGATTGTGTTGAGCTATCCTGTGTGGATTTATGTTTTGCTTTCCTGTGTGGACTGGGTTGTACTTGGTCTCGGATGTTGGAGCTGAACGAGAATTGATGACTTAGGTATATGTATGGGCATATACCTAAGTAGTGTCTGATGTTACCTTGTGTTTGTATCTTTCCTTTGTGGATTATCCTTTGTGGATTCTAGGAGACCTTCGGGGTCTCGGGGTCCCTACTGAGTATCTTATACTCACCCCTGCACGGGCTATGCCCGCACTACGTTGTGTTGGTTGCAGACGACGGACAACGCTGATCGTGGTTGAGGCTTGCAGAGCAGGACGGTACCTGGAGGTGGACCACTGGGCGGGACATACTCGGAGCGGTCGACTGGGCCCGAGGAGCAGTGGAGGCCATCTTTACCCACCCCTCAGGTGGGATTTCTAGTGGACAGCTCGATGTTGCGGCTTTACTTTTCAGTTGCTGTTTTCCCTTCCAGTTGTACATTACTTTCAGTTTGGGCTTGTATACTAGCCCACTTGCTTTTCCGCACTTACTGTTGTACTCAGTTTTTACTTGGTGTTTACTTCTGCCTGCTTGCTCTGTGGTGTTTGTTGTTTACTTTACAAAGGAAATTCCTTCCCTTTTTACCGGGATTTACGCCTTGGTGCTAGTCACCAGCCCCTGGCCTATGGAAGGCGGGTTGGGGTAGTCACGGCACGGGCCCTGAGGACGGGTCTTGACAAATAACACCAAGAATAATGG
The DNA here is from genome assembly GCA_963277665.1 of Viscum album. Lineage (NCBI taxonomy): Eukaryota > Viridiplantae > Streptophyta > Magnoliopsida > Santalales > Viscaceae > Viscum > Viscum album. The sequence continues at coordinate 2,002,624,216 of OY728140.1, read as the reverse complement.
AAGAGAAAAACACCAAGAACATATAAGGAATGATACATGGAATTTATTCATATCTGCATAGATTAATTCTCATTAGAAGGATAAACGAAGAGCCATAATTATCATAATGATCTATCTCCAATTAAAACCCTACAACCAATATTCATCCCAGAATTGATCAAACCATATATCAACCTTTTCATGGATTGGTCGACATTAATTTAGAATTTATGCATGGGGAATCCCAAAAGGAAAATAATCACCATAAAACATGTTGGATTGGACTTTGAAGAGGAATGGTTAATTTTTCATCATTGATGAGATCCTCCAACTATGTTGGCATGACAATCCATGATCCAATCTCTAATCCACTATCATTCGTTGGAGATGGTTCTTTTTCAATGCTTCATACGAAGTCCAGGGTTATGGATATAACCCTAAATTCCCTAAAAAGGATAAATAAATTGAAATCACATCAAAGTTTTACTATGTAACAATAAATAAAATTAATCATTTTTTATTTTATTCAATAAAATGTGCAAAAATTACATATGACATCCGAGCCAAGTCGGTCAATGTTAGGCCGCACATAAGGAAAACACAATGTTAAGAAATAAATTGTGGTATCTGGTTTTAAATCTGATTCATAGTTCATGTGTTATTAGAATATTAAAATGAATAATTTAATTTAATTATTTTATTTACGGTTAGAAAATTGGTGACTTTTTCTTTAGACGACCTATGCTAAACAACGTTATGGAATGCATGAGGTAAAACCGTCATTTTGATCTCACTGGGCCCCTCATATTTATGATCCAAGAAGAAATTTAATAGATATTCCAATATTAATGGAATCCATGCATGAGTTCTTTTAAAAACATAAAAATTTTCAACTAATTGTTTTGGGAACATCGGACCTCGAAATTGCATGACTTCTCAATGCATAGTCTCCAAATTTTCCCAAATAATACTAAAAATAAAATTAGGAAAATAAGATTCATTACATAACCCCTCTAGAACTTATCCCAATTAAATTACATACGAAATATACATAAATACATGGTTACATAAATGAAACCAGGTGTGATAAATTCACCCAAAATTATCCTTTTTATCATTAGAAGGTAAAATCTGACCAATGTCCTAAAAGATTTTGTGTAATTTCATGAACATTTAGTTTTTCCGTTCCAACATTTGTTTCTGAATTTGAACATGATTAAATAAAACACAAACTTGAATAATGATATTCCAATGTAATACATTCTCTTTTCTATCCAAAATCCATACCATCACATGAACCAATGAAGCATTTAGCACCATGGTAACAAGATATCATCAAATCAAAATTTCATGATCATGTTGATACTTTTTCAGCTAATATTCATGAAGGATATTAGGCACTAAAATGTACCATGGTTGAAAATCCAACCAAATATCCACCTAAAAAACCCATTTATGAATTAAAAATGGCCTATATATTTAGGAGAAAACATTCATCACATCCCAAAACAATGATTCCCAATCCTAATAGAGATTCTCAATAACATGTTTTCACTCACCTCAAATGAAAGGAGTCATTGAGAATGATTTACAAATTATTGCTGATGAATTTGTGTCCTCTATATCCTTTTCAAGATCAACTAAATTTTATCTGTGGTATCATGGAAAAGGATTGAACCAACTAGTGAAGTCTCACATATTTCAACCGAACAAATTGGAGAACCAAAAGAACACATATAAAATAATTCAATAAAATCTATATTGATATAGAATAATAACTTTAGTTATATGATAAATCCACTAATGGTATGTTCTCCTCCCATGAGTCGACAAAATTTATTACAAAATCCCAAATCATGTATTGCATCATTTTAATCATCCTTTTAGATTTCACATCAAACAGATTAAGATATGTTGCACATAGAGTACACTATGTTTTATTGGATTAGTATAATGATTTCTAGAAATTTGACATATACTTCAGATATAAGTTAGATAACATCATAACTATTACACCCTTTCCATTTACAATATCTCAAATATATGTTATTTACATGTACACCACCAAATGAGATTCATGAATAATGATAAAAGAAGAAAACATGGTGATATGATCCACTATCACCAAAATGGAATCTTTTTTTGATCCATCCTTGGGAGACTTGTAACAAAATCCATAACTATCTCCTCTAGTTTCCACATTGTAATTGGGAAGGACTAAAATATACTTTCTAGACACTATTTATCTACCTTAACTTGTTGAAATGTTAAGAATCAAAAAACAAGACAATCAACTTTTTTTGTCATTCCCACCCACTAATAATTTCCTTTCAGTTCCTTAAATAGATTATATATGCCACAATGAAAAACCCATAAATAATTATGATAAGAATGAATATATTTTCCCTGAGAAGCCGAAGGAACTAAAATTTTTCCACGAAAAAAAGATCCCATATAGGTTTAATGCCTCAATGGTATCCCCACCATTTTGGTTTCATCTCATAGAAACCCATTCAGATTTGGATGTCTACAACTCTTTAACCTTATCCACCAAATAAATAATAAAAGAAAATTGACAGAAAACCGTAACACTGTCTTGGCCTTCAAAATCCATGTTCATGTCATCTATCAAAGATATCAACTTCCAATTATCTAAATATTATTTTTTCTAATTAACCACAATACATTATTCTTAATGAATCTACCACCCATTTATATTAACATAGTGTATACATTAAGTCAATTTCAAACATTTAGAGATACTCCATCCATATTCTTTATCTTAGCTTCAAATTTTTTTTGAGAAAATATGTTTCATGAAATTATGATATGTAAACAGTATAAATTTATAACCAATGAGGTAATTATGCTAAGTATTCAAATAATAGACTATAACAAAAAACTTCAAATCATGCATGAGGTGGTTTTTATCATTAAACTATTACAATCATGATCCATGAGAAATATAATAGTCACACTACATGAGAAAATAACCAAATCTAGATTCAAATGAATCACATGATACCATGTAACCTTGTCTTCATTTAGGAAAAAATCAATATTGGTTCTCACGTAATGAGTAAATTATGCTCATGAAAAGATTTATTAAAATCATTTTTTCATTGGAATGTAATATTTTTCATTGTTAAATATTTCAATGGTGAAGTTATGTATTAAAATTTATAAAATAAATTGATGGTAATAAATAGATTTGAAAAGGAAACTACATTTATTAATGTAATTATTTTTCGGTTTCCATGAGATATCTACTTATATCATTTCAAGATCCAAAAAATCTCTTTTTTCATTGATTACACGGACTTGGAAACATACATATTATATCCAAAATAACACTTTGATAACTTGAATAATTATGAGGATCCTACAATATTCCAACCACTGTCTCCAAATGACTCTCATCCTAAGCCCCTATCCATGACTACACCAATATTTCATCAAAAAACCCAATAGAAAAAGAATCTAGATATAATTAAGTGATATGATTGATCAATTCTATAGTAAATACTTGTTCATTCGTAAGACCAAAAGGAATAAAACATTGTCTTCATGGACATTTATAATTCTAGAAGTTTTCTTTGTAATATCCTCCTTCTAAACCCCCAATTGTTGATATTCTCATAGTAATTAATTTTTATAGAACCATTGGGGTCTCCAAAATTTGTTGATGAGATCATCTATTCATGAATATGGATATCAATTTTTTAATTTAACTTAGTTACAATTATGATAATCCACAAACAACATTAGAGTTCCATACACCTACTTTAATGACAAGGTTGATTCTACCCATAGATAAGTGCTATTATGAATGAAACCTTATCATTATAACTCTTTTGAAAAGGTGTTCATATCCATTAATTATTTTTTTCATTTGATAAGACAAATGTCATATATAATTAGTCACTTTTAAGATTTTAATTGTTAACTCCAGTTATCATTTTTGTGGAAATCCTATGAATATTTCTTGATAAACATCCATCATATGATGAAAAACTACTGGAAAACCATAAATCCAAATATCATAAACTAATTCCAAGGCCCAAACATCCAGTGGGTATGGGATAGTTCTAATTGATGGTTCCAAAACCATGTTTCATTGTCATTTTTATTCTAGTATACTCTAAGGAGATGCCCAAAGTCATAATGAGTCATAAAACAAACTCATCAAGTGTATCTATTGATGAAAGCATTGAAAATTTACAACCAATCCATACTGAGTCTTTTTTCAGAGAAATCAGTTTCAATCAGAAGAAAACAACTACTCAATTCTTCTCCATAAAATGTTATAGTTCATGATTTCCACATAAATTGTTGACATTATATTTTTCTAGGAGGAGTCTGATGTTTGAAAACTGAAGGCATCATATCTACCGAAAACCATGATTATCAAAAACACAATAAGAAATAAATAAATGGAATTTTCCTATATTAAACAAATCGTTCAAAAGTTTATAATTCAAAGTAATCATACCTCTCACCATCAACAGTTTAGATTGATCACCCACAATCACCTATGCACCTCCATATAATTCCTTACACATTTCACAATGGTCATTATTATTATTTTTTCATTTCCCTTATTGATGATCCATGGTGTCCATATGATCACCTGGCTATCTCAGAACCAGTGATGATAATTATTCTTATACCCTCATCTATTCATAACATACAATGTCTAGAAAACATGATATGATTCCTTAGAACCCATCATTGGATCATTGTGACAATTTCACTGAATATTCCCCATTTTGCGTCAATTTTGGCATGCTCTCGGGGGTTATATACAATCTCACATCATGTGGTAAAAAGATACAAACTAAAAACATTATGGATTTCACTTGAGTCATGGAAAAAGATTAACTGATCCAACAATATGATTACGAGTAATACCACTACCTTGGAAATAGGTTTCCCTCTTCTACAAGTTGTAATCATTAGTATTACGACCATTTTGCATAGATGTTAACATTCTTACTACACCTGTAGTTCCTAAGATGTATTTGTATTCAACAATATCTCTATTTTTTATCTATATATAAATGATTATAAAAATCATGAAAATATTTTTAGAGAATATATTCCCTCTTCCTTGATTAAACAATAATAGCCTTCAAGTATTCAATTGTAATAAATTTGGTAGAAAATCCAAAAAATTCATATATATATATATAACTACATTCTAGTTCACTAAAATATTCTCATTCTTCAAGATTATAATTAAATTATTATTGAAATCCTAAATTTGTGAGGATAGAATTTTTTGTTGAACTATTCATGACAAACCACCAATGAAATGACTTGGAAAAATTTATCCTGAAATTAAAAATCCCAAAAATATTGTGAAAGATCATCTAGAATTTGTGTTTTGAACTTGAAATTTATCTGATAAATTGTTCCTAGGAAATTGAAGATTATAGAATAACTTGAACTAGTGATTGGTTCCCATGTGGGTAAGGTGAAACTACATATTCACTAGCGGTTTATGGTTTGTTTTCTCTATTCATAAAAAGTGTATTTTCATTAATTAAAATAGTTATATATTCCCCACTCTCTAGGAAAAGAAGTTATAAAAATTTAAAATCCTACAACATCAACTATTTCACAACATTAAATTCCAAAATATAATTTTTTCCTCCTGTAACCATTTTGGAAAATTCCAATCTGATTTTGAAAATAAAAAAACATTATAAATAACACTTTCATGACTTTTCAAAATATCACATTTAAAAAATTAAATAATTTTGAAAAATAAATTATTATTCCCCAAATCATAAATCATTGATCAAAATTAAATATGAACTCATAGGTGGAAGTCATTCTTAAAAATTATTTTCATGCTCTTCTCACTCTAAACCCATGTTAATGAGATCACAACTCATATAAGTGTATCAAAACACTCATGTACAAAAATCCGTTGTAACTTGAGGTTCAACGTAAATAGGCTACCTATGTATTTTTTCACTATTTTTTATTTTCTAAAAATCAAAGTCCTTGGTACAATCTAACCTCAAAGAATAAACCAGAATGATTGGACAAATCCAACACCAAAAAAACAATACAATTTCACCTGATATGAAAGATGAACCAACTATTAATGATACCATTTGTATCATCCCATCCCTCCTCAGTTGATTGATAAGATGGTATGATGTTTCTTGGCATTTGTTGACATCCCTAATACACCAAAAGTTGACAATAAATTCCAAGGGATTAATTTACAATTTAGGGACAAGTTTCAGTTTTTACATAAATAAGAAGACTAAGATAAAAATAAAAAAACTATGTTTCATCATAAAAATTTAATACAACTCTAGGGATACACAACAAAAAAAAACCAATCACAACAAAGAACCATATCATTGTAAAATGTAGATAAAAATACCAACCAAAATTGAAAGACACCATATACATAAATCCACAGCTCCCAACATTCTCCAATATCCAACACAACAATCCATTCCCATGGTATTATGATGCATCACTAAATTAATGAAATACCATTCATTTACATGTGTATTGATAAACAATATCATCAAATTCAACAAAGTTCCCAATCATGGGTTGAGTAATTAAACTCAATTGTTTTATCAAAAATGACTTCCCTACTCACTTCAGTAGGATAAACAATGTTATGAATTTTTTTTAAAACAATTATATAAAATACCTTAAAAATTGTATTCCTAGCAAAACTATATATAGGAAAAATATATTTCCATAAAAAACCATATCCATGAACGCAACAAAAAAATTATTTGAAACCATTTCCAAAATCCCTTTTTGGAATTACCCATTCAATTCCACATATCCACTCAAACATGAAACTATGGACCTCCCTATACTCGTGATCATTGATTCATCATTTAATCAAGCCATCACTTGGGGAAACAGTTTTATGGGGAATTTTTATACACTTATGTATCCCACATTGCATGTGGGAAACACTAAAACCATATTTGTCCCAAATAAACATGAACTTGGACCAACTATTTATATCAAAATCCAAGATAAGCCAATTGTTCCATACAATTTCAGTGAAATAAACCTTCTATTTTAAACACATCCCAAAAATTTTGATGCATCAGAACAAAAAAAAATTTCAAATAATAATTATTTATATAATTTAATAATTCCAATTTTGACAATATAAACAATTTCTATATTTTAAAAAAAATCAAAAAAGAGGGTTTCCAACAAACATTTCACATCAATATTATATTTAAAAACAAAAAATTCAATAAAATTGAAATCAATACTTAATGTTATGGTAAGTGGAGTCAATAGTGAAGCCACCTACCCAATGAACATCGAAGAAAATGAAGAATGACATAAATTGTTCAACAAAAACAGATTGAAACTCAAAAATCAAGAATTAGATATTGTTTCCTAAAATCAAGAGAAACATACATCAATGTTATAACAATAAATAAACATATATCTATCCCTAAAATATTATATATATGAATCCATGAATTGGAATAAGAATATCTGACGAAAACCAGCCCACAGTTTATACATAACATGTAATCAGGCCTCAAACAAACAAGGATTTTCTAAAAGATAACTCCCATATCAAATTTTATTGACTCCATATCCTTTGGGAAGAGATTAATTTTAGTTAACATTGGATTGACTGAAAAATCAAATTTATAAGGGGTTAAATAGTCTTATATACAGAAAATTTATAATATAACATTTAACTATTCATGTTTTGTGGGCATGGTTAGGAAAATGTTGGATAACCATGTATAGAATGCTACCTCAAGAAGTAGCATGCATGGTTGGCTCACATAGTTTGACAAACTGTGTGCCAACCCTTTAGAATATATCTATCTCATAATTTTGGTTTCTATTAGCATGATGAAATATTTTTACAAACCACGTGTGTACCCTGTGCCCATTTTTTTTCACATTCCACTGTTTTTGGGAGGCGTTCCATGGTTTGTACTAAATATTTTTAAAATACGGGCCTCAAGAAATTCATAATAATTATTCCACAAACCTCTAATCTCTCAAAAAATAACCCAACTATAATATATACTTAAAATACATAAGGGTTCATTATATGAAATCGGAGGTTCTATAAAATTCAAAATAATTTTCTGAATTTCAATCAATGTTTGTGAAATAGTGAATTACATATTCCCATATCTCTATGATATCATATCCTATTGATATATATCCTTATTATGAGAAACGATTCTATTACCATCCATATACTCATATTTCAACAGAAGCTCATGGGAATGATGGATAATATTAATCATTAGACACAAATTGCATCATCCACTTGAAACAAATAGATAGATAATTATTCTAAATTTGCATCTTTTTAAATGATCATAGGATGTTTGGTTTTCAACAGATATATTTTTTGTTTATTGTGGTGTATAAAGTGAAATCTCCCATACCATTCATATAAATTTATGACCATGATAATTTATATTTCTCTAGTATATATTTTTGTGATAATTTTTTTTTTCTGATTATACATTTCTATAAATTAAGAGAAGATAATTTTTATATGCATAGATTACAAATATATATTTATAAATTTAATTTAAATTAAATTCCATTAATTCGTCACTATTTTTTAAAACCTAATATTCCTCAAAATTAGTTTTAGAATATCTTATTTCATATATATTCAAGGTCAATGGATCCATTTTCTCCATTACATAACCCATACATGGCCTGGGAATGTTATTTGAAGGAGGTAGGAATATCTATGGAAATTACATTAACATATAGTTAGTTGATAAATTTTGAGGACTCTCTAACCAATAAATACAGTTTTAATATTTTTATTATTAATTTTCTCTCAAATACACAAATCCATATTTGGGAAGTCAACCCTTAATGTGAAAATTGCTAAGTCAACCCTAAATTATAAGCTAAAAGTTCCACAATAATTGAAATCACCCCGACTTGGTTTGGTCATTCACTTTAAACTATGATGTCATTTCTAAAGTACATTATGGAATGAAATAACAACATAATATATTATTTTGATGTATTTTTTTCATTATGACTATAATCTAATTTTACCATTTACATGACTTGATAATATTATGCTGATTTTGTTTATGTGATTGACCATGTATTATAATATATTTATGAAAAATTATGTAATATTTTATTCCATCTGACATGATTATTAATTAATTTTATATATTATCTTATAAAATTAAAGAATTAAATATTTAACCATAAAAATAATAGAAATTCAACAAAATTTTCTTGATATTGAGACTTTAAAATGGTTATTTTCTCAAGAATATGATAAAATTACCCTCTACCCTAGTAGGAAACACCTTGAAAAAAAATCATATTTCAATTTTTAGTATCCCACCTTAGATCTTATGTATCACCTCGATACTTTTTTCCTCTACTCTTAAAATCATCCCACCTCATCTCAATTGGGATATCAATATTTATATAATATTTTACTCACACATAGGTGAAGGGATATAATGGAAATAATATGGGTTTTACATATATAAAACCAATAACATGTTGTCCATTATATAATGTTATAGAGGGGATAACACTCATTCCATCCATAATAATTTAACCACCATAAAAATTGACAAAAATAATATATTTTTGGTTGGAAATATCTCAAGATCAACAACACACTATAGGTTATTTATATCAATTTTATATATTATTAACAAAAACCTAAATTATTTATTAAATCAACATAATGTCCAATAAATTAATATAGTTAGTTCGATTTATATTATATACATCCATGAGACCTTAATTCATCATCATATATAATTTTAATCAAATCGAATATTATTTAAAATTAAATATGTACAAAATATTACATGGATGAAAAATCATATAGTTATATAAATTTGAATATGGAATTATACTTAATATATATAACTATAGATCATAATCCTGTGTTTTTACTATTAAAAAAATTTCAAACAAAACACATCTAAATAGGATTAATGATTTACGTAATTATATTATATAATAATATTAGAACACTGTCTATTGTTTAAAACATAACATGTACTATAGTACAGAACATTTACTATCTTTTTTGTGGGCCTACAACACATTCCATGGGGTTTTCTATGATTCCTTTCGTACATATGTTTGAGGTGGAAAACATATATTTTAACTTACACTATGTGTGTCACCAAGGATTCTTGTCATGTTAGTACCCATGGAATTTATCCAATACACATCATTATAGGAAACCCTGCAATTATAGCCAAGAGAAAATAAGTACTACAATTCATATAAATTGGTTAGAAAATGTGTAGTTCATTAAGCCATGTGACAATATTTCTAGAAATACATTATGATCCACATTTTTCAAATATATATTCTGATTTCATCAGATCTATTGTAAATTTTTCTCATATACTAATGAGAAGACACTAGTACACACCCTTTATTTTTAGATTACATGTTTTATACTCTTTATTTTCTTAGGCAGAGCATTTGGCACCTCTACATTCTGTTCATCAATAAATTTTTCATATATAAATGGTATTCGTTTAATAGTTATTTCTTCAAGAATAATGAAAGGAAGGGAAGTTAGTGTATAATATTTCAATGACTCAATATAAAAAAATGGAACTAGAAATTAATTTAAATAATAAATGATTTATAAAAAATTATAAATTATAAATAATATACCTTTGAAACTAATTATATGTCCTAACAGAAGAAGAAGATTCCTTTGATGATATTACTAACACAAAATTTTCTCTTAATATCTGTGCAATCATTTCCACCAATAATTAAAACTTATTTCGTTATAAAAATAATATATTACATGACTTGATAAACTTTTAAAAACCATAGGTTGAGTATATTAACATATAATTTATTATAAATTTATGATAACATATGGAATTACCTTAACATATAATACTACTATCATCCCAATTTGGTTCACTAGTTATTATTGTACTACTATTACATTTTATGATCAAAGTTAAGAATCCATCTATCAGTTATCCACATATTAACTACAATCTCCAAATATCATGGATAAATCATTGGGTGATCAATGGGTCAATCATGATCAGTTGCATTGTTTGTGGTTTACCATAGTAGTATTCTTATTAAAGGAGGAAAAACTATTGACGTTATCATGAATGATTGATAGAGGAGTAAGAGAGTGTGTTATCAAAATGTCTAGATCTATATCATGGGCTTGAGAGAGTCTCTATCAATCCATTTATCACTCAAAAAATAATTTATTAATGAGTTATAATTATATATTTATTTTTGTAGGTTTAGGGTTGGAAAATCATATAGATTCCCCTCTCCAAAATATTAATAATTAATTGACCTCTTGTACAATATTCATAATATAATTATTATTAATCTTATTACAAGTTAAATGAATTAAAAATATAAATAAATATTATTCAAACTATTTCCCATTAGACCATTAATATTGGCCTTCCTTCCTTCATTGGTATTTACTAATCCTCAAATAATGACATTTTAATAAGTTAATTTCACTTCATTGTTTAATGAAAAATACATTAAATATTATATAAAAAATCAAATATATATTTATTATAATTATTTAACCCACTTATTTATTTGAATAAATTATGATAGAATTATGGAAATGAACAAGCCCAAATGAAATAATATTTATTCTAACATGTTAAATTATTATTTTAATGGAGTTTGTATATGTAATTAGTGTGTGAACCTCAGGGCCACTTTCTCAGTAGAATTAGGAAAAACTAAAAAAATTACAATGTTAGCTTCTAGAAACAAAAAAATTAAACATTAATGAATGATGTTGATGTCAAAATGACATGAAACATCCCATGAATTCATACAATGAAATATTTCTTATTTATCATTATATCTCACATAATGTTGTTTAAATGTTTGTTCCATTAATCTACATTATCGATGTCTATTTATTTGCATTACGGGATTGAACTCACCCACCGAACAACAAGGACATGTATTTTTTCATGAGTTTATTCACATAAAATAACCTTAAATATAAGCTTAAATCAACTTATGGAATGTATAAATAATATCTCACATTATCCAATAATGAAATATAACTTATGACAATCCCAAGGTATCCTACATCGGTTAAATCATATTACACCATGGTTTTATCAACACATCAAAGAATTTGATTCATCATATCCTTTATTGATAATCTTAGTGTGTAATGATCAATACATATGACTGCATATCAGAACATCCAATGAAAAATGTAAATGTGGATTTCCTACTAATGGGTTTGTTCTCATAACATCATATATTAGAGATTACCAAGGGCTAACAACATGAGAATGTGGTGTAATGTATTATAAGGCCCCTACCCTTACTATCATGTATTGTTTATGTACCTACATAAAATATCTTCTATGCATGGAACATTAATCAAGAATATTATTGTGTAACCTCTAGGTTCTCATGATAGTGGGGATCTGAAATGACCATTCAGTGTGACATGTATTCTATGAAAATGACACATCGTAATGTCATGTAGAGGGAGAATAATGATATGATAAATAAGAAAATTAATAATTAAATCAGTCAGTTAAGTACAATTTATGTTGGTTCTTGGGTACGACCTAAAATATTTTTTAAATGGATATACTACTATAATAGAAAAACAAGATAAATTGACCTCATATGATATTTATTATATTGAATTAGATGGTAAATATTTAAATTCCTTTCATTTTGGTTAGATTGAAAATAAATTTAATAATTTATATATACATGAAAAATTTCTATTCAAATTTATGTAGCTTGTATAAGTGACTAATGAAGGAAATAAAAAATAAAACGATAGCGTATGAGATGGACATGAAAGGTGCAAATAAAAAAAGGTTATGGTGGATAGAAAAACAAATAGAATAATTTAATTCTTGGAAAAAAAAGATGATTATGATGAAAAATACTCTGAAAATCCGGAATCGGTGACTAAAAAGGATGTTATGGGGGGTAAGAAAAAAAATTCAATAATTGAATTAAAGGAAAACATTGATGATTATTATGAATTTGACTTTGATAATTAATGTGAAGATAATTAAGTGATGAAAATATTGATCAAATTGGAAAAACTATAGAAATATAATAAATAATTCTGATGATGGAAAAGGAATGATCAAATTGATGTTTTATAAGTTAAATGATTAAGATTCAAAAAAAGGCCCACAAAAGATGAATATTCCCTTGATTAAAAAGGATAAATACAATAAACAATAAATGCTGTCTCTAAAATAATGATGAAGGTTTTATAGATTTCATTAAATATCAACATATTAAACTAGAAAATTTACTACTAAATTACTAATAGATCAACTCATGGTAGGTGATGAGGTTAGTTTTCATTCACCATCAAATTTCAATTATTTCATTAATTCATCATATTAATAGATATTATCATCTTTTGATAATGTCATTGGAATACTTCTTTCAATTAAAAAAAAGTAAAAATATGAAAAGAATTTAAGAAAATTTAAATTACTTATAAATGAATAACGTATTATTTAAAATGAAAAACTTTATCTGTTGTATTAAATGATGATTAAATTATGAAAATAAAAAATCAATATGATGTTCATGTTTACAAAAATATATTCAAGTATCATAAAAGACTTATTTTCAAATAAAAATAAGGGGTAAATTTATTAATATATTTCTTGGTTATTAATGCATTAAAATAAATAATCATGTTTTTCACAAGTGATAATGAATCTTATTAAAAAAATTCATTTATAAAAGGAAATTCTGAAAATAAATTTAAATAGTGTTGTGGTAATTATGGTCATGTTATCTATAATGGTTATTTAAAAAATTATATATATGGATATCCTAAAACAATCACTATTTATTTTAATCAATTTCGAAAATATTAAAAATTTTGTGTCTCTATATATATATTCTTTCCAACATTTCTAGAACTAAATTTCATATCGTGCTCGATTCGTCTTTTATGATCCATGTGAGGGGAAGCCCATCCTTTTATATAATTTCCTAGATTTTTATATGGTATATTTTATTAATAAATTTTTTTCCATATATTATATTATATTATTATAATAAAAAAATATAGAAGAACAAGAAACACCTTATCTAATTAATAATTATTATTAAACTAATAAGATTTAAAAAAATTAAAATGACAAAAGTTAAAACTATATGAAAATTTTAAAATAGATTAAATAGAATGAAAAAATATGGATTTATAAAAAATTATAGAATCCTTTCCCATAAAGAAGCACTATAAAATGGAAAAAATATTTTTAAATCAATCATCATCTTATGATAAGATAATATACCCTAATGGGGAATTGTTTGAATATTGATAGAAATAATGAGGTTGTATTTGTAGGGTGCAAAGTGAAATGTAACAATTGGGATTTAAATTTTATACGACTATTGTTCAAATATGACCATTGATCAAAGAAACCATTTCTCAATCTAAGCATTTAAATCTGTTACTATTTGTGGCAATTTTACCATAAAAATTAGTGATTATAAGTAGTAATGATAAAGTATAATTTATGGAGAAATGTGGAATGGTGGACTCAACTAGTCGTGTCATTATATATGAATCCCATTGGTTAGAAATTGGGAGGATGGGAGAATTAATTGGGTTCAACCTTGACCATGCACAATATGAGATTCAAAATGTTAACCTTGAATGAATTCACATATGAGGGAAGTTTAAGTTAGTGGAGGTTAATATTTTTTCAATTTTTCCCAAGCCATCAAAAGGAATAACCAGCATCTCAAACCATACCTGTACGGTGTACACCAATTCAAAAATGTGGCATGTGCCCATGAATTATTTTTTTAATGTGTAATTCCTTTTAAATTTTTTTATTCCATCAATTTCAATTTTAGAATATTTTTTTCTTAAAAAACATATGTTTTTTAGATGATTTTGAAAATTTTGTTTCGATACACTAATAAATGATAAATTTATTTTTAAGAAAATACATAAAATATTATAATAAAATAAGTAAATATGAATAATATTTCATTAATGAAATAGTCTTTTTAAGGACTATTTTTTTTATAATTAATGATAAAATAATTTCAAAATGTTATAGTATGTTTTTAATACGTGGAAGAAAACTGATTTTCCTTTAAAAAATTAAGTTTTCAATAAATAATGATGTTTATATTTAATTTTTTAAAATTATCATATTTAGAGACTTATTATAATAAAATAAACATTGTATTTTAAATCAACATGTCTAAATTACTTTTGTGTAAATTTGTAAATAATTTATTTAATAAATTAATTTTCCATGAATAGTAAAAATATAGATTTTGGTTTTTTGTTTGTTTTGTGCCTTCATATATTTATTATAATGAATTAATAACTAATTTACCATAATCCAAGACCAGAAATATAATATGTTATTAATATTATGTAATTTAATTTATTGTAAGCAATTTCCGAAATTATAAGTTACATTCTTAAGTCTAAAATGAAAAATATGATTTTAAAAACCTTACATTATTTAAAATTTAATTTTCTAGGCCAAAATGAGTATTAAAAAAAATTCTATATTTCAATGGATTAAAATATCATATATTTTCACTAAATTTTCCAAAACATTATGAAAAAACAATGGTTAAGACAATATTTTTTCATTTTCCATAACCATGATTTCCAAGACTTGTATATTGAAATTATTAAATAATTCCTCCACTTTTGATACGTATACCCACTAATTTCACCATTACCCATCACTAAAAATCTATAATCCATGAATATCTTGTTAATTTTCATCCCATAGAGTGCCATATGATTCCTCATACCCCCAATTTTGAAATCCATATCATTTAGTAGTAAATCTACAAGGTAAGGGAATTCCCATCCTCTTAATTTTCATTCACGAAATTAATTTTTGTGTACATGTAGTACCCAAAATTTCTAGTATGTAACCCTTTATTGATGATTTTAATGGTTATAAATTTAAGGGTGATGAATTAGGAGAGTTTGGAGAACATGGAATGTAGTTTGAGGCAAAAAGGGATGTCACCCGGGCGGTGCACGATTTGTATAAACCGTGCGGCCAAACTGGGCACATTGGGTCTTGGAGGCCATAGCCTCCGCACGGTTGGTTCAAGGTTTGTCTAACTGTGAGGTCGAACCGTGCAGGAAGGGTGGTCGAGGCAGTATCTAATTCACAGTAAGCACACAATTTGTCAAACTGTGCGAACTAACCGTGTGGGCACTTAAATGAGATCCTTAAATTGTGGATCTCACGCATTTTTTCCTTTAAGTGCCTCGTTTAATCTCTTAAGAAGCCCTAACTTGGGATTTTGGTTCTCCTAAGGTCAAGGAGGGTTCTCCCATTGTTCTGAATGCAGTCTGAAGGCTTCTCTTGGCGAATCTAAGCCAGATTCTTAAGGTAAGTGATCATTCTTGATCGCTTTCTTAGATCTACATAGATCTACTTCTCCTCTTCTCTCGGTTTCTTAGATATACACCTATTATGGGTAGATCTATGTGTGTGAATGCCATATATGATGAGGTTTGTTCTTGGTTGTGTTTTGAGAAGAGATATAAGGAGGATTCTCGGAGAATCGACCCGGTTTTCTTGACGGTTCTTTGTGCTTGGTGGTTTTCGTCAACACCTTTTAGATATGAGACTTCACTCACGAATCCTCTTGTTATAATTGATTGTCTTAGTTTCAAATTGGTTTACATTAATGGATTTGATTGTGAAAATAAGGGGATAAATCTTCTTTAGTGATGATTTTGGGTTTTGATGAATTTGTGAAATCTTGGGGATTTATTGTGCAAAGTGATTTGGATTCTTGAATTTGAAATGATGATTGTTAATTGTTGATTTGCTGGAATTTTAAATGGATTGATGAAAGATGGGTTTCAATAAAAAGGGTTTTTATTGAAATTATTTGGTATGGAAATGACATTGATGGAATTGGTTTTCAATAAAAGTGGAGTTTTATTGAAATGATTTAGAATTGAAATGGTTTGGAATTTAAATTGTTTTGATGGAAATGGTTTTCAATAAAAAGGGTGTTTTTATTGAAAGGGTTGTTTTGGAATGATTGTGGGAACTCGTGGTGTGTGTTCATGTTGCAAATATGGTGCTTGGTTGAAAGAGGGACTTGTTCTCAGTTTCAAAGGGATAGTGGCACATATATACTTGGGGCTTGGTTGAAAGATGACGGTGTGCTCAGTGCTGAAGGGATAACAGAACATGGGAAACATATACCTTGTGAGGACTTTCTAGATCGACAAGAAACCAGTCATGAGTATGGTACTGTCATAACATAGCATAAATGGTTTATTTCATGGGTTTTTGAAATGGCTGGGTTTTCCAAAACTGTATGTTTGTCAAATGGTTTGGCAGATTTTTTGGTTTTTTTTCAGAAAAAATAACTTGTGGGAAAAATGGTTTTATATTCACTTGGATTATTTTGAGTATGAATGGTTTTGGAAAAACTTTTTATATGTAGTTATAAACAGCTTTTGAGAAATTTTTTATATAAATTTTTTTATATAAATGTTAATAAATCTTCTATCCTAGTGGCATGAGTGGGGATGTCATTGGGGTAAAACCTACTGAGTTTTATACTCACCCCTAAATTAGAACTTTGGTTCTTTTTTAGATGTTGTATTCCGAGACATAGGTAAAGGTATGACATCTCATTACTAGATGTTCGTGGTGATGGTTGGGAGATGTGGTGGTGCTTGGAGCATGGAGCTCAGTGTGGAGCAGTAGAGTTTGTCTTGGTTTGTTTTGGGTATTTTGTTAGTCTTCTTCTTGGTACTTTGAATTCATATTAGTTTTATTGGCTTGTGGAATAGTGTAGTTCCCTTTTGGTAATACATGAGTTGGTTATTTTAATAACAAGATCATATAGTTGTTGTTAGTGGATGTTTTGTTTTATTTTCATAAAGGGTAAATCATCCCCCAATTGTATTTGAAACCCTTCAGAATTTATTGTCATCCTTTGGTATCTTGGGGATGTCTCTTAAGGCCTATTAATGACTTGTTGAGCTCTCAAGCCAATGAGAATTGGCAGGTCATTACAAATGGTATCAGCTTTTTTGGTTCCTACCTAACAAATAGCCATCATTGTTCTTGGTCTTGGAGTGGAAATTCATTCTTGTCTATTCCTTAGATCAAAATATTAGACATGATTAGCATTATTGAAACTTGAAATGTATAGCATAAAAGGACGTTTCAAACCTATTTATTCTGAACTTCAAGTTACCAAGGTGTTGGGTACATAAGTGTTTTGGATACACTTCTAGAATTTTGGAAATCTCAATGTCATGGGTTTAGCCAATGATATGCGTATAACATGTATTATTGAGGAATGACTTCCCACTAGGATTTCATATCTCATGGTGAGGAATGAGTTATGATTTTGTGAAAAGATGTAAATTTTTTAAAAAGGAAGAATTTATTTTCAAATGAATGATTTTGAAAAGTGGATATTTAGTGTATTTTGAAAATGGTCTGATTTTGAGAATCATGCAGAATGTTTTCAAAAACGATTGAACATGGAAAAAGGTTGTTTTTGGAAAAACAATGTAGTGATATTTTATGTGATAGAATTTGAAATACTAAGCCATCAGTTTCTAGAGAGTGATATTGACTGAGTATGACGTTGGTTTAGGAAATGGAACCTGGTAGGCATCTTAGAAACCAACTTGAAGAAGCTGCAGAAAATGTGGTTGTACCTGAGCCACATGTGAACCAAGAGCTAGTTTAGAGTATCGTACAAGATTTTCAATCTTTGGAAATGGGGAACCAGAGGAATGAACCAAGGCATGTGGATCATACCATCCAGTTCATGAAGCAGAATCCACCAAACATTCGGGGTGATGCTGAACCAGAGAAGGTGGAGGTGTGGCTGAGAAGGATGAATCGTATCTTCGATTTCATCAGCAAATCACTAGAGATAAAAGTCAAACTGGAGACGGATATGCTCAAGGATCTTGTACGTCAATGGTTGGATTTAGCAGTTTAGGCTAAATTGGATGAAAGCCATATATGGGAGGATTTTGAATAATTGTTTAACAAACAATCCATCGTCACACGTTCAAGATCCCAAAAATGACGGAATTCTTTAGCTTGAAACATGAGAGCCTCTCTGTCACAGAGTATGTGGAAATGTTCATGAATTTGGTCCATCGTTTACCAAAGGTTGCGTCATGTGCTTCTTTGAAGACACACATCTTCGAATCGGGTTTAAGGTAGGTGATTCAATCAAATATTGTGGTGCTCTATATTACGTATTATACAGAGATGGTGAACATAGCGACTATTGATGAACGTGATATCTCTGGATCGATGGGAGGAGGCATGATAATACCTATGGGAAATAGTGGCCACTCATCCACTGGGAACAAGCAGAAAATAGACACCTATTTCCATGGTGCAAGTGGAAATTAGAACCAGATGGTTGGATCAGTGAACCTTCCTCTAGGACCCCAGAGCGAAGTAGGTTGTTTCCAATGTGGTTTGCAATACCACATAAAGCATGATTGTATGATGCAACCTAGAGCTTGTCATAATTGAAACAAGATGGGACATCTTCAGTGTTATTGTCGCAGTTCTCTTAGGTCGAGTGCTTGGGACAATTCTCAGACGTCACAAGCATCATATGCTTTGACCAGATGAGGAAATCAGAATTAGTCTTGTCATCATAACAGAGCTGCAGATGGTGATTCTCGAAATACCATGACTCCTCAACCCGGGAAATTTCAACAAGGCAACACAGAGAACAGTGCAGCGATGAAGCAATTGTATGGAGCTGATCAGAACATGGTCAATGATCAAGCCGGACCATCTACGGTGCAATGTATGATTATTTTGAATTCTACCCTTGTGCAAGTTATCTTCGATATTGGTGCATCACATTCCTTCATTGCTTCTCGTGTTGCTGATTTGCTATGATTAAAACTGGAAATGATGCCTTCTTTCTTGAAACTGCAAACTCCTATTAGTGAAAGAGAATGTCAAGCATTTGTGTGTAGAGCATGTTTTATAGCTGTTGATGGAGCTGAGATGAAATGGGACTTCTAATGTTGGACATGGATGACTTTGATGTAATCCTAGGTATGGATTGGTTGATATATTTTAAGTCTCACATCGAATGTTATAGGAGAACGGTTAGTTTCACGACTGAGGATGGCATCGACCACCTTTTTAAAGGAGAGAGGATGGTAAAGAAAGATGCAAAGAGTTTATTGGCACCAATGGTGGGAATGATATCATACAAATTGGCAGCGTTGACTTTGGCATCAATGGAAGAGATTGAGGAAAAATGTTTTCCAACTATTGTGGATCAATTTCCATATGTCTTTCCCAGTAACTTCTCAGGGTTACCACCTCTAAGGGAAGTGGAGTTTACGATTGATCTCTTTATGGGGACCAGTCCTATTTCCCTACCATCTTATAGGAAAGAACCAACAGAGTTACGAAAATTTAAAGTGAAGTTAAATGAGCTGGAAATCAAGGGATTCATTTGGCCAAGTACAACTTCTTGGGGAGCACCGGTTTTGTTCATGCAGAAGGAAGATGGAACTCTTCGGTTGTTTATTGATTATTGCAAACTTAACCAAGTTATGATAAATAATATATATCCTCTTCCATGCATTGATGATCTATTCAATCAATTAAGGGGAGATCAGTGGTTCTCTAAGATTAAATTGTGATCAGGATATCACCAATAGTGAGTTAGGAAGGATGATATTCCAAAGCCAGCTTTCAAAAGTAGATATTGCCACTATGAATATGTAGTAACGCCTTTCGGTCTAACGAATGCACCAGTGGTTTTCATGGCCTTGATGAATTGGATATTTCAGTGATACCTGTATTCTTTTATGTTGGTGTTTGTGGATGACATCTTGGTATATTCAATGACATGGGCTGATCATGAGGCACCCATGGAATCAGTGTTACAGATCCTGAGAGATAATCATTTTTATCCCAAATTATCAAAGTGTGAATTTTTTGGATACGGGAAGTACGTTTCCTTGGCCATGTCATTTCTGAAAAAGGTGTTTCTATTGATCCTGAAAAGATTGAAGACATTATCTCGGGGAATCCACCAAAGAATGTGTTCGAGATACAATGTTTTCTTGGTATAGCTGGTTACTACTGACACTTTGTGTGTGATTTCTCACAACTAGATTCACCAATGACAGCTCTGACTAAGAAGAATGCTCTCTTCGAACATATGGAATAATTTTAGAAACCCTTTCAGGAACTGAATGTTCGGCTGACATCAGCACCTATATTGATCTTGCCAGAATCAGGACAGGGGTATGTGGTGTATTGTGATGATTTAGGATGTGGGTTGGGCAGTGTTCTAATGCAAAGAGATCATGTGTTTTCTTATAAATCAAGAGAGTTGAGGGTGAATGAGAATAATTACCCAACACATGATTTGGAGTTAGCTTCAATCATCCATTATTTGAAAACATGGATACACTATCACTTTGGTGAGAAATTTACTGTGTTTACGGATCACAAAATCTTGAAACATATTTTCTCACAGCGAGATTTGAATATGAGGCAAAGGAGATGGATGGAGTATCTCCAAATTTTCGACTTTGACTTGATAAACACACCAGGAAAAGGGAATTTGATGGCAGATGCATTGAGTAGAAAGTTATTTGATCATTTGGAAAAAGAAGCTTTAGGTGCATGGCAGTTGATGTTGGTCATGGACGACATGCTTGTGGAATTTGAAGATTGAGGTGATGTTGAAATGTTCTTTTTAGCTACGCTTGTTCCTGATTTAGTAAAAATGGTCAAATCGGCAGAAACATCCAATGAAGAATGTCTGGTAATGAGTTCAAAACTCAATGGTGGGGAGACCATTGATGGTTGGAAACTGGATGCAGGTTCAGTTTTGTTTTTCCTAGATCGTATGGTTGTACCTATGGTTTTTCAGGAATAACTCTTTGATGCTTATCACCATTCAAGATGGTTTTTACAACCAGGTACACATAATATGTATAAGTCGTTGAAGGCGCAGTTTTGGTGGAGCGGCATGAAAAGAAATGATTCCGAGTTCGTCTCATGGTGCTTAACTTGTCATCAGGTTAAAGAAGAGCATCAAAGACCAGCTGGTATGTAACAATCATTACCTATCCCAGTGTGGAAATGGGATCATATAGTAATGTATTTTGTTACAGGTCTTCCCTACAATTTTCTGGAAACACGATGCCATTTGTGTGCTAGTGGATTGTCTAACCAAGTTGGCCCGTTTCATCCCAATTCGTGAAACCCATACGGTGGAAGATATTTCAGAAATATATATCCGAGAATTGGTAAAGAGGCATGGTGTACCAGTATCTATAGTCTCAGATAGAGATTTGAGGTTCACATCTCATTTCTGGAAATCATTACAGCAAGCCCATGGGTCTCATTTGACTATGCACACAACATATCATTCTCAGACGGATGGAAAATCCGAGAGGACGATAAAATATTTGAAAGATATTTTGTGGGCCTGTGTAATGGATTTTGGTGGGTCATTGGAGAAGCATATACCCTTAGTGGAGTTCTCATACAATAACAGCTATCAAGCCTCGATACGCATGGTTCCGTTTGATGCATTGTATGGGCGTCCTTGTCGTTCTCTACTATGCTGTGTGGAAATGGGTGAAACTTCACTAGATGGGCAGAGCCTTGTCCAAGAGACAATAGAGAAGATTTGGTTGATTAAAAAGAGGATGTAGATGGCTCAGAGTCATCAGATATCTTATGCAGATCACTGTTGAAGACTGTCATCGTTCGTAGTGGGTGATCATGTCTTCTTGAGGATCTCTCCAAGGCTTGGACATCATCATTTCGGGAAGCAGGTAAATTTATCTCTTCGATACATTGTCTCTTTTGAGATACAGGAATGGGTTGGAGTGGTGGCTTATCGGTTGGCATTACCATCATGGTTCATTTCGGTGCATAATGTGTTCCATGTGTCTCAGTTGAAAAAGTATCTGCCAGACCCTAACCATGTGATCAGATGGGATCACGTTGACCTAGAGCCAGATGCTTCATTGATACAAATCTCGATACAGATTGTGGATAGGAAAGATAATGTCTTACAGGGATAAAGAATCGGTCTAGTATGGGTTTTATGGCAGCATGGTCAGATTCAAGAAGAGACTTGGGAACGTGAAAGGAAAATGAAAGAGCAGTGGCCGGAACTCTTTCAGTTTGGTGAAGGTTTTCTACTTTCTAAGGATGGAAAGACCAATGGTGAGGAAAATTTAGTACCCCTGGTTTCTGATATGTAACCCTTTCTTGATTCTTTTAATGGTTATAAAGTTAAGGGTGACTAATAGGAGAGTTTGGAGAACCTGGAATGCAGTTTGAGGCAAAAAGGGATGTCGCACGGGTGGCACATGGTTTGTCTAAACCGTGTGCCAAACCGCGCGCAGTGGGTCTTGGAGGTAGTAGCATCCGCATGGTTAGTGCACAATTTGTCTAACTGTGTGTCCAAACCGTGTGAGAAGGGTGGTTGAGGAAGTATCTAACGCACAGTTAGTGCACAGTTTGTCAAACTATGTGAACTAACAGTGCATGCACTTAAATGAGATCCTTAAATTGTATATCTCATGTGTTTTTTCCTTTAAGTGCCTCATTTAAGCTCCAAAGTAGCACTAACTCAATATTTTGGTTCTCATAAGGTCAAGGAGAGATCTACCATCATTCCGGAGGCGATCTGAAGGCTTCTCTTGGTGAATCAACGTCGGATTCTTGAGGTATGTGATCATTCTTGATCGGTTTTTAGATCTTCATAGATCTACTTATCCTCTTTTCTTAGTTTCTTATATCTACGCTTGTTATGGGTAGATCTAAATGTGTGGATGCCAAATATGATGAGGTTGGGTCTTGTTTGTTTTAGGAGAAGATATCTAAAGATGATTCTTGGAGAATCGACCCGGTTTTCTTGAGCATTCTTCGGGCGTGGTTGTTTCTGTCAAAACCATTGAGGTATGAGGCTTCACTCTCGACTCCTCTTTTTAGAATATATTGGAATAGTTTAAAATTGGTTTTCTTGAATGTATTTTATTGTGAAAAGCATGGGATAAATCTTCTTTAGTGATGATTTATGGTTTTGATTAATTTTTGAAATCTTGTGGATTTGTTGTGAGAAGTGATTTGGCTTCTTGAATTCAAATTGATGATTTTAAATTTTTGATTTTCTGAAATTGTAAATGGTTTGATGAAAGATGGGTTTTTGATAAAAAGGGTGTTTTATTGAAATTATTTGGTATTGAAATGACTTTGATGGAATTTTTTTTTCAATAAAAGTGGTGTTTTATTGAAATGGTTTGGAATTGAAATGGTTTCGACGGAAATGGTTTTGAATAAAAAGGGTGTTTTTATTGAAATGGTTGTTTTGGCATGATTTTGGGAACACGTGGTGTGTGTTCATGTTGAAAATATGGGGCGTTTTGGAAATATGACATTGTGCTTAGTTCCAAAGGGATAATGACACATGTATACTCGGGGTTTGGTTGAAATATGACCATGTTCTTGGTGCCAAATGGATAATTGAACATGGGAAACAAATACCTTGTGATGGCTTGGTAAATCGGAAGAAAACCGCTCCTGAGTATGGAACTGTCCTAATGTAGCATGCATGGTTGATTTCACTGGTTTGTGAAATGGTTGGGTATTCCAAAACAGGATATTTGTAAAATGCTTCGAAAGCTTCTTTTGTTATTTTTCTGGAAAAATAACTTGTTGGTAAATTGGTTTTAATTGAACTTGGATGATTTTGAGTATGAATGGTTTTGGAAAACATTTTTATATTTAGTTATAAACATCTTTTGAGAAACTGTTTTATATAAACTGTATTTATATAAATGTTTCTAACACTTCTATCCTAGGGGATGAGTAGGGAAGTCATTGTTGAAAACCTACTGAGTTTTATACTCAACCCATCTTTGTAACTTTAGTTCTTTTGTAGATGTTGTATTCCGAGACACATGTAAATGAAAGGAATATCATTACTAGTGGTTCGTGGTGATTCTTTGGATATGTGGTGGTGCTTGGAGTGTTGGGTCGGAGAAACACGGGAGAAATGATGGCAAGAGGGGGGTGAATTGCCTTTAAAAAAATGATAGACAAATTAAAAATCAAAGTAAAGTGCAGCGGAAATAAAGAGGCAATCACACAAGAAATTGATAACGGAGTTCGGCCAAAACCCGGCCTACGTCTCTGCTCCCAACTCAACCGTTGAGAGATTCCTACCGCTTGCTTTTCAATGGTTTTAGCAAGAAACCCATTAGGCTTTGAGGTAGCACTAGGACCTATTACAGCTTGCTTTTGGTGGTTAAGCAAGAACCCACTTACTTTTAATGGTTTAGTAAGAACCCACTAGCCTTTTTAACGGGTGAAGGCTAGCTCACCGACAACTCAAGCCTTTTAAAAGGAAAGGCTTGAAGAAACCTCTTCACACCTTAGTGGTGGTGTGAGAACCCAAGAGAAAGGGAGGATGAGAAAAGAGTTTGGGGTTTGTAGGCACAAACCCAAATTTAAAGCTCAAAATAAATAAAACAATAAAAATCGTATTGTTGAGAAGCCTTGGGCGCCAAAGGTTGAATGGAGTTGAAGACGTGCACTCCCAAGCTTCTATGGTGGTGCTCATTGGATGTGGAATTGGATTGGAGCAGTTGTGGTTCCCTTGGAGCAATCCGCCGGAGGTTTGCCAAATGAGGAGAATTGTGTTCGTTGGCTTCACAATGCTTAATTATGGTCCGGCAATTGTTCCGGGGCTTCAAGGTCCTTTATTTATAGAGGGGGAACCCTCATATGGCCGTTGGAGGCCTTCGGAGCCGTTGGAAGGGGCTTCGGAGCCGTTGGAAGGCAAGTGGACCAGCCTGGTCAAAGGCCCAACGGCTAGTTTGACTGGCTCCACCGGCTGGCCGGTACAGTCCCACCGGCTGGCCGGTGTGTGCAAAAAGGCATAGGATTCTGGTTCAGGCTCCACCGGCTGACCGGTGCCAGAGCCACCGGCTGGCCGGTGGCAAGACAGTAGCTGTTCTTCTTTTCCAGGGGCCACCGGCTGGCCGGTGGTGAGACAGTAGCTGCCACTGTTGTCTGGATGCCACCGGCTGGCCGGTGGTCAAGCCACCGGCTGACCGGTGGAGCATGGCAGTGGGCAATGCCTCTGCCAGGTCCACTGGCTGGCCGGTGCAATAACACCGGTTGGCCGGTGGACTGAATTTCAGTCCACTTGATGTGCTTTCTTGGGCCATTCCTTTGGCAATCTCTTGCCTATCATCCACAGCACTTAAAAACAAGGTTAGACAAATAAAAAAGTGATTGTGATCATGAAAATCAAACAGCGAGGGGAACGAGATGTACAACAATCTCCCCCTATTTTGATGATCACAATCACCAAAACAATTAATGTAAAAAAGCTGAAATGGAAAGAAAATGCTTTAAATGATAAATTGAAAATAAATACTAATCATGAGAGAAAAGATTCTCCCCCAATCAATCAAGAAATTTCTCCCCCTTTGTGATTATCAAAATAGCACGGGGCATAAAACTTGATTGAGGGAATACGATTTGAAAAACAAGATTGAGATTTGAAGATCAATTGAGATTTTTGAAATTGAAATGAAAAATGAATAACAGTTTGAATTGAATGTTTTGAATCAAAAACCAATTGAAATTTGAAATTTGAAACCAAATGAAATTTTGGAAATAAAAAGATTGAAAATAAAAATTCGATACCAAGAGTTGAAATTGAAAGTTTGAATCGAAAGAATTGATACTAAGTGTTGAAATTGAAGATTTTTGAATTGAAAAATTTGAAATTGAAATCAAAAGGGTTTAAACAATCCTAACTCCCCCTAAATAAAAACAATAAATCACCGGGGAAAGGAAATAAATTTTGGCCCGGAGAGACTCGCCAAAAGGGATTTTTCAATCCAAATTTGTTTCATGGCGGGTCTTCTCCTATAAAACTCATCCGAATAAAAAATAGATTTGGGCCTACCATAACGGGCATTTTTACAATTACATTCATAAATAAGGTGCCCGGTTTTCTTGCAATAATTACAAAATTTAAAATCGGAGCTCCCCCTTACAAAAAAAGTGGGTGCATGGGAGGAGGAAGCTTGGTTGGTATAGCCAAGTCCATGTGTGGTTCTAGAAACACGTTGAGAACCAAGGATTTTTGAAAGGTTTTGTTCTCCGTTGGTGAATTTAGCAAGAGATTCCCTTAGATCTTTGATTGTTGATTCCAAGGAATCAACATTGGGAATGTTTTGTAATTTGAGGGACAACTCCTCCTTCTCTTTGAGAAGTTGTTCCTTTTCGGAAGAGAGTTTTTTGAAATTCTTTTTCAAAGCAACGAATTTTGAAGAAAGTTCATGAAAACCATTTTCTAATTGGTCTCTAGCATGTTGGAGTTCTTCATAAGATATGTGATTGAAAGAATTTGTAGAACTGGAGCATGAGGAAGAGGAATCAGAAGAAGTTACCTCATGAAATGCCATTAGGCATTTTGTACCTTGGTCGCTCGAGGAGGAGGAGGAGGAGGATGAGGAGTCACTCCATGTCGCCTTGAGGACCTTTTTCTTTCCTTTTTCCTTAGCCCGTTTTTTGTTGAGTGGGCAATCGGGCTTGTAATGGCCCTTTTCGCCGCACCCGTATCATTTTACCTTGGGCTCGGATCTTGCGGTGGGTTCTTGCTTTCGATGCTTGCGGGATTTCTTCTTCTTGTGATTCTTCATAAACTTGTGCATTTGGCGGGCGAGATTCTCCATTTCCGAGTCGCCACTTGAAGATGAAGAGGATGAGGAGGAAGAGGATGATGAGGAGGAGCTTACTTCTTTTTGTACCTTGAGGGCGATGTTCTTTGGTGTTTTGATTGGTGTGCCCTCCTTTTGAGCTTGCCTCCTCATCGTGATCTCATACGTCATTAGGGATCCGATGAGCTCTTCTACCGGCATATTTTTGACGTCCTTAGCTTCTTGGATCGCCGTCACCTTAGGTGCCCATGAGCTCGGAAGGACCCATAGGATCTTCTTGACCATAGTTTCTGCAGAAATATTATCACCAAGGGACTTTCTCCCATTGCACACGTCAGTAAATCTAGTAAACATTTCAGAAATAGATTCATTTGGATGCATAGAAAAAGACTCAAAATCCTGACGGTACATGTCCAATCGAGTATCCTTTACTTTGTTGGTCCCCTCATGGGTAACCTCCAAAAGTTTCTAGATTTCATGTGCGGAGGTGCATGTGGAAACTCGATTGAACTCATTTCGGTCAAGGCCGCAATGAAGAGAATTCATGGCTTTGCCATCAAGCTCAAAATTTCTAATGTCGGCTTGGGTCCATTTGGATTCGTCGGGGGTAGACAAAGTGTAACCTTGCATGACTATTTTGAAAATGGGATACCCTATACTTCTAAGAAAAGTGGTCATGCGGGTTTTCCAATAATTATAGTCGGTCCCATCAAAAAATGGAGCCCGACCCAATGAGTAGCCCTCGGGGGCGAAAGAGGTAGATGCCATCAAAAAAAAATAGGATCTTTAATTTGAAACCGTTTAAGGGAATTATTCAAATACTCCCTCCGATACCAATTGTTGGGTCGGAGAAACACGGGAGAAATGATGGCAAGAGGGGGGTGAATTGCCTTTAAAAAAAATGATAGACAAATTAAAAATCAAAGTAAAGTGCAGCGGAAATAAAGAGGCAATCACACAAGAAATTGATAACGGAGTTCGGCCAAAACCCGGCCTACGTCTCCGCTCCCAACTCAACCGTTGAGAGATTCCTACCGCTTGCTTTTCAATGGTTTTAGCAAGAAACCCATTAGGCTTTGAGGTAGCACTAGGACCTATTACAGCTTGCTTTTGGTGGTTAAGCAAGAACCCACTTACTTTTAATGGTTTAGTAAGAACCCACTAGCCTTTTTAACGGGTGAAGGCTAGCTCACCGACAACTCAAGCCTTTTAAAAGGAAAGGCTTGAAGAAACCTCTTCACACCTTAGTGGTGGTGTGAGAACCCAAGAGAAAGGGAGGATGAGAAAAGAGTTTGGGGTTTGTAGGCACAAACCCAAATTTAAAGCTCAAAATAAATAAAACAATAAAAACCGTATTGTTGAGAAGCCTTGGGCGCCAAAGGTTGAATGGAGTTGAAGACGTGCACTCCCAAGCTTCTATGGTGGTGCTCCTTGGATGTGGAATTGGATTGGAGCAGTTGTGGTTCCCTTGGAGCAATCCGCCGGAGGTTTGCCAAATGAGGAGAATTGTGTTCGTTGGCTTCACAATGCTTAATTATGGTCCGGCAATTGTTCCAGGGCTTAAAGGTCCTTTATTTATAGAGGGGGAACCCTCATATGGCCGTTGGAGGCCTTCGGAGCCGTTGGAAGGGGCTTCAGAGCCGTTGGAAGGCAAGTGGACCAGCCTGGTCAAAGGCCCAACGGCTAGTTTGACTGGCTCCACCGGCTGGCCGGTACAGTCCCACCGGCTGGCCGGTGTGTGAAAAAAGGCATAGGATTCTGGTTCAGGCTCCACCGGCTGACCGGTGCCAGAGCCACCGGCTGGCTGGTGGCAAGACAGTAGCTGTTCTTCTTTTCCAGGGGCCACCGGCTGACCGGTGCCAGAGCCACCAGCTGGCCTGTGGTGAGACAGTAGCTGCCACTGTTGTCTGGATGCCACCGGCTAGCCGGTGGTCAAGCCACCGGCTGACCGGTGGAGCCTGGCAGTGGGCAATGCCTCTGCCAGGTCCACCGGCTGGCCGGTGCAATAACACCGGTTGGCCGGTGGACTGAATTTCAGTCCACTTGATGTGCTTTCTTGGGCCATTCCTTTGGCAATCTCTTGCCTATCATCCACAGCACTTAAAAAAAAGGTTAGACAAATAAAAAGGTGATTGTGATCATGAAAATCAAACAGCGAGGGGAACGAGATGTACAACATGGAGTATGGAGCTCAGTGTGGAGCCGTGGAGTGTGTCTTGGTTTGTTTTTTGTCTTTTGTTAGTCTTCCGATTGGTAATTTGAATTTTTAATGGTAGTATTGCCTTGTGGAATATTGTAGTTCCCTTTTGGTCATACATGATTTGGTTTTTTTAATAACATGTACCTTATAGTGGGTTTTAGTGGATTTTTTGGTTTATTTTCTTAAAGGGTAAATCATCCCCCATTTTAATTTGAAACTCTTCGGCATTTTTTGCCTGCCTTTGGCATCTTGGGGATGTCGCTTAAGGGCTAGTAATGACTCGTTGAGATCTCAAGACAATGAGAATTGGAGGGTCATTAAAATACATCTTCTAAATGGTATGATACTTTCCTTTCATATGATTTTTACCATTAATTAAATTATAAAAGAACATTTTATCAATGGGGTATTTTTATCCACTCTCATTTTAACATGTTTAAAACCATGGTTTATACTAATGATGTTACCGAATTTACTTCTCAAATTTGTATATTGTACTTAATAAGTACACATTAATTTTATTTTTTTAAAATAAACTCATTCATTTCAATTCATATTTAACTTGTTATAAAATGGTTTATTTATTATAGTATTTATATATATTTCACCAAAATTCCTTTTTCGTGGATTCATATGATGTAATAATCATGCCTTTAATCACTTTTATAATCCATGAGACTGATTAAAAACCCTTTATTTATTTTTCATGTGTTATTAATGAAATTTTCTATTGTGATTTATAATAATCACATGAAATTAACAAATATAAAGTGTGAACCCTGATAGAGCTCTAATACACCGGTTAAAGAATTAAATATCAAATTATGATGTGTTTTTCGATACCCAGGTGAATAGTCATGGTAATTTTCATTTATGAATCCTTTTTGATATAACATGCTTATATACTTATTAATTCTACATTTTTATGTTGTATCCACATTTCCATGTTATGATTCATGTTCTTATTATTCCCATATGCCTCATAATCATGGCTGTTCTTTATGACTTCTATATGTATTGATATGCCTCATGATCACATGTTAAATATATTTAATTTTTATTCTTGTTATAGTATTATCCTCAATGCATACTTTTTATGTATTTATATGAGTTATTAAATGATTTAAAATTAACTTAGGGTGATCCCAATAATAATTAGTTCATGTGGATTAAAATAATGTTTTTTTTATTTTTTTATTTTTTTAATTTCATATTAAATAACCTTTAAAGGATCTTGTTTTTTGTTTCATGTAATTATAAGTTTATGTAATAAAAATGAAGGATTCTGTAGTTGTTATCATTACATGGTTTAACTATTCTTAAATTGGGATTTCAAAAAATTGTTAAAAACCATATAGACCAGTCTATATATTGTAAAGCTTCCTACTATTTTGGAGAGTGTTAATTATGTGGTTTCCATGAAAATACATCCATTCCTACATACTGTAAGTGGATGTGTCTTTATAACAAATATAAATAGGGGAAACACCAAACACGATAATAAGATGGATTTGATCATAATCCAATGAAAAAATGGGCATTCTAGGAACCCGGGTTGACACTCTAGGTGGATATTCATGGTTAAACCAAAACGTTTTTGATCCTTCTTAATGGATATATACAATATGTAATTTTTATTAAAGGAGATTGATAAAACATTTAATCATGATTTTTAATACATAAACTCTCTGTTGATTTAAATGATTCATAAATGTAACATGTTTATCACTAAGGATTCCATATTTTTTATAAATTGAAGGATATATGTGGAACCACATAATTGGTGAGTGAAATGTATGATACAGTAACAACATTAAAGTGGATGACATAATGGAAAACATTATGACGACGATGAATTGACTATCTCGAGCAATGAATAGAAACTTGAATACATTTCATCCAATAGATTCATCTCAATGTGAACACCGTGTCATTGAGTATATCATGCGTCAAATAAAACATTATTTTAGTGGATCTAATAATCAAGTTATTATTGGCCATTTTATTACCTCTGTAGAAAATATATTTTATGTACTCCTCTATTCAGTGATAGAGAGTGCCATCCTGAATGTATACCACATATAAAGTGATTATTATCATTGGTGGAAAATAATTACAAACAAGAATCCATGAAGGGGGTTTGATTCTATAGAGTGGAAATAGTTCATTGAAATATTTTTAATTATTTATTTTCCTCATTCATTGAGAAAAAAATGAATAAAGAATTCCTATAGCTGAGGTAAAAGGAAATTGATTCAGTTGGAATCTATAAAATGAACCATTCAAAACATTGTGGATAAAACTATCTCCTTCATAGGGATTATATGGAAAATTTTATACATATTTATGTGGAGTGACAACCCATCTACAGATGAATTTAGATAATTAGAACTACTAATTCTATAAGGAGATTTTGTTGAGTGATTTGATGGTTGAATTTGAGTTTGGAGATATTTAGTGTTCAAATCGATTGAATGAAAATAAGTGAACAATAGAGCGAAACACATGGAAGGAATTCAATCATGGAAGATGAGGTATGAAACTGAAAATTCCCGTGCCGAACAAATGTTGGAAGAAGATATTTGGGAGTTCCTTTTTGGAGTGGAATGTGATATATGTTTGGAAGACATGGTAATATGTCTCATAAATTCCATGAGAGATGTTATTACATAACTTCTAAACACTAATGAAAAAGGTTTGATGGTGCATTAACAACCTGATGTTCAATTCCTTAAGGGTGGCTAACTTGGAAATTGTCCCAATAAATATCCAAATAACAAGATAATCAAAGGAAAACCCAATAATCCTTAACATAGGAAAAGTGAAAATGACCAGGTTTCATGATGTATGAAGTAGATTATTCTAATTATGCTGTGGAAGGTACACTCGTTTTTCTCTAAAGACTAGCAAGTACTTTGTTTAATTTTCCTTAGAAAAATTCCTTTATTTAATCCACGTTTTAAATAAATATAGAATAAAAATCCGAGCTGATAAGTATAGAGTTATGATTCATGTCTCCTGGATGGATTATTTAATAATCAACATTGTATAGAAACTGTTGTATTAACAATACAGTGAAAAATATCATAAAAAATATAGTTTTAATTCGCATGATGGAATTAGACATGATTCTAGTGATAGGATAGATATCAAAGTATAATAAAAATTGAAACTACAGGAGTAAGAAAATTATAGTAGTCTTGAGTGGAAAACATATAGTTATCTTCAAAGGAGATATATCATGTCCTGAGATTTGTCTATAATGATGTCCCTTAAGACTTATTTATGGAGATGACTGATGAAGCTAAAGATCGAAATTAAAGTAAAATGTTATAAAATTTCCCTATAATTCAATAATACATTGAATTGTTTCCTAAAGAGTTACATGGACATCCCATATAAATATATTTTATGTCATCTATATAACTTATAGTGAGATCTATGCCTATATCAAAGACTACATATAGAATGAAAAAACTAATGTTAGAGGAATTAAAGAAACATATTAAATAAATTTTATATAAGGTATTTCTCTGACTAAGTGTGTCCCCTTCTGGGGATCCTTTTCTATTTGTTAATTAGAAAGATATATCAATGTGTCTATTCACAGATTCGAAATATCATAGTAGGATATCATTGAAGAATAAGTACCCTATACCAAGGATTAATGATTTATTTAACCAATGTTGTGAGGCTCAATTATTCTAGAAGATGGTTGTATGATTTGCGTATCTTCAATTGAAG
The DNA here is from genome assembly GCA_963277665.1 of Viscum album. Classification (NCBI taxonomy): domain Eukaryota; kingdom Viridiplantae; phylum Streptophyta; class Magnoliopsida; order Santalales; family Viscaceae; genus Viscum; species Viscum album. The sequence goes on along the minus strand of OY728140.1, from coordinate 2,002,590,518 downwards.
GTAAAAAATTTGATATTCAAAAGGATTACTTATTAATAAGATATGGTAATTATGATTTTCTGATTATGTACATCATCTTCACTAATTATCATACTATATTTACGTATTTTATAAATAGCCTTTAGGTGTTTCATTTATAAATTTGTAGAATTTTTTATTCAAGGTATTTTGATATATTTATAAAAATGTAAGGATCATTGGGATTATAAATATGATATATTGACAACTCCAAGGGAGGATAACATATTTTGTAAATTTTGAAAATTTGAATTCCTGTAAAAAAAGATGCATTTTTGGAGAACAGTGAAACCAATGATGTAATCTCAAAAGACCATGCTATGAAAAAAATGATTTAATAGTGAACTACTCCTACAATGGTAAATGAGATACATTGTTTGATTGGTTTATAATAATATTTTAGTGGGTTTTAAAAAAAATTAAAGACTTTAAAATCAAATAACTAAGTTAACTGAAACAAGATCTATGTTCATCTTGACAAAGGAGTGTGACGAAATTTTAAAATAATTGAAGAAGAGATTGGTTATTACACCAGTGTAAACTCTACACTCTATCATTGAAGGATATATTATTTATAAGGATTCATCTATGCAAGAACTTGGCTAAATCCTCATGAAAAATGAAAAGGTAACAACTTGTGCATCTTGACTGGTAAAAACGCATGAGTATAATCATACTACGCATGACCTATAGTTAGCTATAGTCATTTATTCTTGGAATTCATGGAGTAAATTTAATTTTGGGGAGAAATGTTATTTATACACAAACCACTAGAGTTCAAGTAAATATTCCCACAAAAATAATTATACATGACACAAATAAGATTGTAGGAGAATATTATAGACTACAACTGTTAAATTAATTATCACCATTTAAGAGAATACATTATTTCTAATAGAGTACGTATGAAATGCCATTTTATGTTATCAATGATGAGCATTCAAAGAGATCAATTGATCAAAGACATAGTAAGGTTGACATGGGAATCCTAAGTGAAGGGATATCATCATACCTACCCCAAATGATTTATCAACCATAATTAATGTAGAAGATAAATAAATCTCATAGGAAATATTATTATAATAGAAGATGTTACAAGCTTTAATAGATAGTATTTTTACTTTTTTCAATATTGATCATTAAGGTGTAATGAAATGTCATTAAATGATATCTGTCCCCTCATTTCAAGAGATAAATAAGGCTCTAATGGATGAACCTCATAGATATAAATTCAATATACATAATGAGAGAACTAAAATGTGTATTGAACATTTTTATCAATATTTATAGGATAATATGAAAATGCTGAATTCGGACTACACAATAGGTTGTTTGGTGTGTCATCAAGTGAATATAGAGAGAAATGTTTTTAAAGGTGTATTAAAAAAACTACCCATACCAATATTGATGTTATAAAATATTAAAATGGACTTCATCACTGGTACTATATGAACATCCAATGTAAAAAAATTAAATATGGCTCATAATAGATCAAATCAGTAGGAAAACCCACTTCATTGCAATTTGGAAAGATTTATCATCTGACCAAAAATCCTTGATAAATGTAAAGGATTTGGTGAGGCTACATGGGGTAACACATTATATCATTTCTAACCATGATCCAATGCATATAACTAATTTATTTTTATTTCTTAATCATTCATTGAATATTTATTTGAATAGGGCTTTCACCATTAAAATTATTTCCAATTTGAAAAGAGTTTTCAAATATTATATGACATGTAGAGAATATTCTCACTAGATTTTAATGGAGAATGGGATTATAAAATCTAATTGGTTGTGTTTTCATTAAAAAATAGCCCACACTCAAGTATTCAAATTGAACCATAAGAAGATATATCTAGGAAAAAATATAGAACATCCAATTTTCAGATGATGTTGGTGAGAAGAAGCTAATGATGACTAATTTTTTAGGAGATGATAGAAATGGTTCATTCTATCCTGGAACATATAATAGCTACTCAGAGTCGAAAGAATGGATATATTGAATTTTTTTAAGGTATATACAACTTTATTTTAGATAAAATTGTTTCCTTCTAATATTAATATGGAAGAGAATCTTGAATTTTGGAAATATAGGGAATCTTAGTCCTCGGTACATTGCCCAACTTTGAGATCCTTGTTCGCATAAGAGTAGTGTCCTATCACGTAGAACTTCGACAAAATATATCTCATGTTTATGATGTATTAAAGGTATGTCTATAGGGTATGTACGTACCTAAAGCCTCAATTGTACTCAATCTAGAGGTGGTACAACTGGAATATGAACTCTCTCTTGAGGGGTTTCTAATGGAGATCATGGACCTTTAAAAAAATGGTCAAAAAATAATACTACCCACCTTTTTGAAGTGTTGTGAAGGAACCATAAGAAGTACAAGGATAGATACAATATATAGTAAGAAATGAAACAAATTTACCCCCACCTATTCCCAACTAAGAATGTAAGTTGAAATTTTATGGACGAAAAAACTATATGGTTAAATAATTTAATCGACCATTCATTGTAAATGATATTTTTTCCTGACTAATTTGGGTTATATATTATATTATTTTATACACTTTAAAAATATAGCGGAACAAAAAAAAACCATATCTCATTAAAAAGGATAATGACATTAGTTAGATACGAAAGAAATTGAAATGAAAAACCTTAAAACAAGACAATAAATATTAAAAATTACAAATAAAATTGGAATATATGGATTTCACTAAACATATAGAGTTATTACCAAAATGAAAAAAAACTATATAAATTAAAGAAAATATTATTATTCCAATATACATATTTTGAAATGAAAATATAACCTGAGGTGAAATTTTTTGAATATTGTGTTATGTAAGAAGTGGTATTTATAGTGTATAATGAAAAATGTGACCATAAATATTCGACTGTTATATGATCATTGGTCAAATATGACCATTGGTAAAATATGAATATTGGTATATATAAATGTTATTCAATTTAACAATTGGGAACTATACCAATTGGGGATAATATTACCATTATAATGAGTTTTAATAATTATTAATGACAAAAGAATGTTAACGAAGAAATGATAAATGATGGACTCAACCAGCAGAGTCATGCCATCTGAATCCCATTTATTAGATTATGGGTCGGTGGGAGGGTGGGAGGGAATGTCAGTAGGCTTCAACATTGACCAAGATAATGGAGAGATTTCTAAAGTTATGAATGAAGGAAATAACCTATGGTAAATGATCAGGAATCTAGATATTACGAGATAATCAATGTCATCAAAGCCACCCTATGAAACTAACACTATCGAAAACCTTATCTACAGGGTATAAGTGGGTGGAATAGGGGGGTAATATTTCATGTCTATAGTTTTTTAATGTGTAATTTTATTGTATAAATAGAATTATAATTCTATCAATTCAATTTTCAGAAATATTTTTTCTAATAAAAAAGTATATTTTTTGAAACGAATTTGATAAATTGAATTCTAGAGATCAATTTTACGTAATTTAATTTTTTCAAAAATATCTACATTTTTATAATAAAATATGGTATTATGAATAATTTTTTTAATTAATATTAATTTAAAATACTCTTATTTTAATATAAATTTTAATACAATAGTATAATGTCCTATGAAATTTCTTGTAATTTTTAGAAACTTATTCTTCCTTAAAAACTACCATTTTTAGTAAATAAGTTTTCATGTATTTGAGAGTTAAAATTATCATTATTAGATAATTATTATGAAAAAAATTATTTTATAAATCATTATCTATAAATTAGTTTAGGGTGAGTATATGAAAATATTTTAAACTTAATTATTTTTAGTAAATAGTAAAATTACATTTTTTTTCTTTCAAAATATTCTATGACTTTATATTTATAATAAAAGGATATACTGATTAATTAATGACTATACATTACCTAAAATATTGTATTTTATTAATATCAACCATTTTAATATATTTTAACAATTTTTAGATACTATTAGGGACGTCCCAATGTCTGAAAAAGTTAATTTGTTTTTTAAAAGACTATATTCTTGATTGTTTATTTTTCCATTCCCAAATAAGTATTAAAAAAATTGATTTGTTCATTTGCATTGGAATATACTTAATTGTCACTCATATTTCCTAAAACCACGATAAAAACAATGGATAAGCCAATTTTTTAATATTTTCCGCAACCTAGACATCCAAGAACTATATTTGGAAATTATTAAACAATTCCTCATTTTTGGCTATAAATACCCACCCAATTAACCATTAAATTTCACATAAAATCCATCGTCCTAGAATTTACAATTATTATTCCTATAATGGTGTCCCCAAGGGGTTTTTAATCACCCATTGTTCAAATCCTCAATATATTTGAGTAATTCTTCACAATAATCGAATTCCCATCCTCTAAAATACATTCAAGAAATTCATTTCATATAAATTTTCTAGATGGTATGTTACATTCATTTATTATGATTTTGTTCATACCATTAATTATATAATAATGTGTTATCAATTGGAAAGTATCTTATTCAATCATTTTACTATTCTATAAAACCATGTATTATAGCCATCACGATACCAAATTTACTTCCCCTATTTCTCTATTTTACTTGTGAAATTTTCATATATTTTCATACTTTGAATACCCAAACCTCTTACTCATCCATGGGTATTTACATATATTTGAGAAAATTTATTTATATAGGGAGTTATATATATTCAACCCATATTCAATTTTCATGGGTTTGGAATGATGCTTTGATCATGTATTTAAAAACATTTCTATGTAACGATATTCATAAGAATCCCATTTTATATTTTCCAAATTTTATTAATGAAATGATTAATTATGATATATTTATATTAAATGAAATGAATACATATTATGGTTGTTCCTTTATATCCCTCCAATTCATTCAGATGATAATTTATTCCCTATATATGACATGTTTTACGATAACTTGTCAAATAATCATGGTAATTTTCATTTATGACAACATGGTGATAAACCATAACGATATTATTATGAATGACATATATATATATATATTATAAAAATATGCATTCTATTAATAATCTAATTATTTTTCTTATATTCTACTTATTCATGCTTTATTATTATTCATCATGTTCTTATTAATATTCCTCTTGTTTAAATACAAAATATTTTCCTTTTTTACAACCTTACTAGGATCAGTCTCACCCAATTGTTTTTATGAATGTCCCCAAGATATGATAGTTAGTAAAATAATCTTTGTTTCAACCAATGGATATTTATTTAATGGGTATTTGAATAAATATTTTTTTTATATTGTATTATAATTATAAAATTTTAGATAATAAACATTAAAATATATGTTGTTTGGTTTCACTTACTGAATAATTTATTCAATAAAAATTTGAGATGTCATACATTCATTACTGAAGAATATTTGTACATCATACTTTTTCTTTATATTCAGAATGTTCTTTATTATTTTCATTTTAATTTATCTCATAAATTATATTCAAAATATATTCTCTTATTTTTTTCTCAAAATAGGATATGATATCAATTTAGATTTTCTCTTCTTCTCATATAATAATTTATAATATCAATTTTTTTTTATTTTTTTACATTAATATTTTATCATTATACTCTCTAGGTAATTATGATAATATTTGGGGATTTATGGAAATTAATAGTTATCTTCAAATATTCTTTTCATATTGTTATCATTTTTTTTCAATTTCCTATTTCCATGATGTTTTAAATATTCAATTAAAATATTGAAATGATTGAGGAGTTTTTTTATTCAATTGATATCCAATTTTAATATCAAATTATTTAAAATAATTCAACAAATTGTAATATTAGAACAATGAACTAATTATAATAATCCAAAAGATCATTCATTTTCAGATATAAGTATTTGGATGTGGTTCTAGTGAAGATTCTACACTGTAAACAACCATAAATATTTTATATGATTTATTTCCCATTGTTTATCTTATTCTTGGTATGTTGGACTTACCAAAAACTTGTTTTCCCATATGCAGGGAATTTTACATATTTATTTTTACCAATAATACTTAACCATACCAATGGAATTATTTTTCAATTATTTTATCTTCTATGTCATTTATTACTTTATTATAGAATTTATTTAATGGATATGATCCCGTAAAACTCTCCTAATGTATTAATTTATTATAAAAAATATATATATTTTTATAAATTATTTAACTTATAAGGATTTCATACATACAATGAAATATATTATGAGTTAGAAGGTGAAATAGTGTTTGAAAAGTGATAATATTGGCATATTTTATTTCTAAAGTGATGATAATTTTTTGTTCAAATTATGGATATTTATAATTAATTATAAAAATATATAAGAATTTGGAAATTGATAATTTATTTAATTTTCCAAAAGGGGTGATGGGGGAAGTGAATCATAGAACAACTTTATGTAATTTGTTTTCTGATAAATGAAAATATTATTATTTTTATTTATAGTAATAATAATAGTGAATTTATATGTTTTTTAATTATTTTTCATTTATTTATTTAATTATTATTATTATATATAATTATTTTAAATTATTTCTTATGAAATAATAATTTTATTTTATTTTCCCTTAACCTTACATAAGCCTTATATTTTCCAAGTTATCCTTACATGATCTTTTTCTTTACCATTATTTGAGTATTGAAGCATTATTATTACCAGAATGTAACTATCTATTTCCATTACATAAGTATTCTCTTATTATTAAATAACTAGATTAATTTTCAGCTAACCCTTACACAATATATGAATATTTAATTCATACTAACAAATACTATGTAAAATGAATCATTCCATTACACGGCCTGCTATGGACCCTTTACATACAATTTTGATTCAATTTTGTTTACCTTTACTCATTAACCTCCACCCTTATATAATGCATGTATTTTCTATTTTACCCAATATCATGGTATATATTTTATATATTAATGTAGTGATTTTATTATAAATTCTTTTTAACATTATACTGGATTGTAACATAGCCTTTTTAATGATGGTTTTTTAGTTTAATGTATTTTCACATTTTCTTATATACATTGACTTAATACATTTTTTAAAAAGTTGATAAATTATTTTAAAGATATAATAAATTTATATTACTTATATAAAACCAATTTGAGGTGTTTTAATATTTCATTCATGTCATTATAATGATTAATATCATTCTTAATTTACACTTATATATAATGTAAGGAACTAGGGAAAATTGTTTTAACTATTTTTATTTTTTTGTTATTTTATTACTCAGAAATTATTTTTTATATTTACATATAATGAATTTAGTAGAACTTGTTATATATTTTGTTTATAGAAATGCCTTTATACCTTGATATTATAAATTTTTTAATACGAAATGATATTTGAAATTTAAATTTTGAAAATTCCAATTTTGATCGTTACAAGATTTGGTTGTTATCAATAACCTATTTTTTATATTTCTTTAATATTATAATGAGAAATTATTATATGTAAAAAACCATAAAACATCGAATAATCTTAACTTTTAGTAAAAAATTCATTGCCTTTCAAATTTAGGATCTTTTTTAATTAGAGTTTTATATATTTGGGACATAAAATTGGCAAAAAATTCCACATTAATACAAAGTAGATATAACAAAAAAAGTATCCATTTCCTCCAAAATGTAAATTTTTTTAAATAAAACACGATTTCATTAAAAAAACATTTATAACATTTAACTTCACTTATTTATTTTTATTACACATCTTTAAAACCTATGAAAAAAATTAAATACATGGGATGAGCACAAAAATCTCAGTAATGGATATAAAAATTAGGAAAGAAAGCATTAGTCGATGAATTCTTGTAAACGTATGAGATCACTTTCACAGAGATATACTTCTCACCCTTATATACTTACTTTATGAATCTTGAGACATTCTAAAGATTTCCAAAAAACATAAAGAACATGAATAGAAGCATAAATTAATCATGGGTTTATACTTAAAATTGTTACTGTCACAACTACCATATGATTTGTAACCCTCATGGATACCGTACAATATAACCCTCACAACTACCTTATGGTGTAACCATTTCAATTACACATAGAGTAACCATACGTCTCACCTCCAACATAAACATACCCAATGAATTGGAGGGATATATAAGTCCCAAGATTCATCATAAATAATTCCCAATAATCAGAACATAACCATATCACATTAATAATCGTATAAAAACATTGAATTTGAATTGTGAAAAACATAATTTTAAATGAGGATTTTAAATGAAATGTCCCTTATAAATAACATTTAATTGAAGTGAGATATAATAGAGTGGATGTAATATGTATATACACTGTAAATAAAAATAATTAAACATATTATAAACAGAATTCATCAAAAAAAAAATTAATTCCATATATTTAAGGAATAATAAGGTTAACCAAAAGAATGGAAATTGGGATAGGAATTACCTTACCATAGGTACGTCTTACTTGAAATGTTATTAAACCCATTTATAATGGTTGAATTATTTCATTAATATATTAAATATACATATTAATGTTTATTACATATTATATGATCATTTTAGAACACCATCTCACCCATTAATTATTAGTATTTTGTTCTTTCAATTTTTTCCAGTGCGTTCTTTACATAATTTCCCGGGATGGTTTGAATATGTTTTTCATTTAATAGGGAAATGAAATTAAAAAAGTGGAATGAAATGGTATTTATTTGATTCCAGATTATTAAACTATTTCATAAATCATTTTGGTTATATTTCATGAGGATGAATCATTAGGTAAATCATTAGTGATATCCGTTTTGATCATTTTGGCGGTTCTTTCGTAATCACGAACTAGATTCATTGTGTAACATAATATTATGTACATATGTTAACTCTATAAAATGAAAGAGAATATATAATACACATTATAGTCAGTTTCAACCATTAAAATGGTATTTTAATCAATTTTTAAGTAAGTAAAGGAAATTGGAGACACATCATCCCCGATGTTCGGTAAATTGACACATCATAGATAGTGTTTTTATTTTTAGAATAAGAGGAAGTGAAGAGGAAGATTAATGATGAATTTCTCCTTAAACATGATAAAAATATAGAATATATATATAATGGGTGATTTCATTCCTCTTGGATAAGTGGAGGATAATATAATATAATAAATGAAAATAATTGAAAGGAAAACACAAAAAAATGAAAGAGAATATTTACCTCTTGATCTATTTTCCATCAGATCCAGCTTAAGGCTCTGGGTTCGACCTTTTGGTGAGACCTGAAGGTCTTTGAAATGGGTGATGGTATTGGAATGATTATTATGATGATATTATATAAATATCTAGTCCTTAGTAGTGTGAGAGGATGATGGGGTGAGGGTGGTATTAAAAGTGGAGGAGAGGAGGGGTTTAACATTAATTTAATCATTATTTTAATATTTTTTCTAAAGACTATGAATAGTCTTCATTAATGTGTCCCATAAATAGAAATAAATTAATATGAGTTCAAACCAAGTGTTCTTAAATTACCCATGATTCTAGGAATAGTTTATTCAAAATATAATTTATATAAATTTTATTTTACAGTATTTCACTATTCATAAAAAAATTCAGGTATTTCAAAAACATCACAAAAATTAACCCTAACCATTTATTGACATTTAGAATTACAAAAAATGATTTCCATTATTTGAAAATATTTTTCTATATATGTGAAATTTAATTTTTATGTAAAATAATAATTCATTCGAAATATAACAATTTTATAACTATAACTGATTTTTAAAAAACCTGAAAAATTAATCAATGTCAAATTAGTTATTATAAATACATTCATTTGAGAGGTTACTATTTCTTCGGAAATATTACTAATCATAATGGTAGGTTAATATTCATAAAGGTCTGTTACAATTAACCGAAAATTATATTTTCTAATTATACTCTAATTAACATACCGATCACAACTGTGTATGTCCTTTTATTATATTAAAATCATAGTAGTGAAAAAATTATGTTTAATAGATCATTTATAACTATCTCCCTTAAATAAATTTCAATTATGATGATACTCAATTTTCCATTCATTACATTAAAATTATTTGAAAACCTTGGGGTGTTACTTTATCCCCACCTTCTGAAATTATGCCCTCGCAATTTTTATTTACTTATTAAACAATCGAGGGTAACATTCTATGATTGCATTTTCATATTCCCATGCTGCTTCTTCAATCATGTGGTTTTTCTACAAAACCACTACCTAGTGTATTACTTTATTCCCTAATACTTTCTATCTATGATAATAAATCTGAACAGTATTCTCTTCATAAGAAAGGTTATCTTCCCACTGAACTGCTTCTTGGCTCAAGACATTAGATTAATCAAGCATAAAATTTCATAACATCAGAACATAAAAAACATTGTGAACCTAATATAAATTTAGATGCAAAGCTAATTGATAGGCGAATGGTCTAACATTATCCCAAATTTCATAAGTTCCAATGAACTATGGATTAAGCTTTCCTTTTATACCAAAACACATAACACTCTTCCATGATGAGAATATAACAAAAACATGACCACCTATCTCGAAAGAAATGTCTTTACTCCTACTATTTGAATAACTTTTTTGTATGCATTGAGTTCTCTATATGGGTTTCTGGATCATATTTAATTTCGCAGCCACTTCCTCTACTAATTTTGGTCTTATCAACATTTTTTCCTTCACTTCATCGAAAAACATTTGTAGTTCGACACTACTTCCCATAAAACTCTCTAAAAGGTTTCATCTGTATGCTCGAATGAAAACATTTTTTTATGAAAACTCATCTAAAGATTGATTCTAATACAAACTTCCCTAGTAATCAATTTTCAAGAGACAATCCTTTCATCTTACATATTAATTTTCCATTTTGACTACCCATCTGATTGATTATGAAAAGTTGTAATTAAAATTAATTATCTTCCAAACAACTTCTAAAGTCCCTTAAAAATATTATAGGTGATCCTAGGATCCCATGTAGATACAATGGAATGAGTAACTCCATGTAACGTAACAATATTTTGAGGTCAAATAGATAATGTTGATCCTAATACATTTTATCATGAATAGGATGTAAATGTGCAGATTTATTCATTCGGTCAATAATCACCCAAAATGAATTCTTACATCTAGAATAATTTGATAGTCCCTTGACGAAGTCTATGGATACATTTTCCCATTTCCACTCTGGAACTTCCAGGGGCTAAAACATATTATTTTGTAGCTACCTATTTACTTTAACGTATTGACACGTCAAGAATTTAACTATAAAATATACAAAATCTATTTTTATTATATCCCACCAGTAATACTCTTGGAGGTCTCTGTAAATCATAGTACTACCAAGATTAACTAAAAATGGTGAACTATGAGTTTTAAAAAATAAATCCCTCATATAATAGGAATCACATGTCACACACAAATATTTTTCAAATCTTTAAACACTAACTTTATCAAGGTTAAATTCTGTAAACATAGACTTTTTAATTAATTCACCATTTTTTTATCTCATGGTCTTCCTTTTTTTCTTGATTAATTATGTATGATAATGATGACTACATTGAAACCTGAAACAAAATAAATTTATTTCCTACACCAACAACATTTAAGACAAATTCCTAAGATCTTTAATCAAGGAATCATGTTCCTAATGTAACATGGTTAATGATGGATGATGTTTTCGACTTAAGGAATCTACCTCTGTTGGCGCCAAAATGTGTATGGGGGGGGAACACATGAAATTTAAAAAGAATGAAAAAGGGGATTTTTCATGAAGAAAATACACCAAGCCCCTCATCACCAGTGCCAGTGAAAAACTGAGGCCCCTATGTGATCGCCGTAGAGGAATAAGACAGAAGCCTTCGCAATTATGACAAAATTGATTGAGGTATTTTTGTCACTGAGGGAAGAATATCATCACTGTGATTCCTCAAATTTTTTTGGAAGCCTCTAAAAGTACCGCACAAGGAATAAAGGAAGCCTCGGTGTCATGGAGGTAATAACGTTTGACTTCGTGGTTATGATGAACATGACACAATCTACCTATGGTAGAAAATCGTAAGTGGCTTCGCCACACACTGTCTGTGATTCATGCCACCACTTGCTTATAAATACTAGGATTCCCAAACCCCAAAATATGGATACCCTAAACATTCAAATTATCAAATCTCAAATCCCGTATCACCCTCGGATCTGCGATGCATTGAAAGAAATGATCACTTCATGGTATTTGAGCATTGAAAAATTTCATTCCCTTAGATCAAATACAACCCCTCCTCGAGCATGGATTCCATTCATGAAGCACATGGGCCATCTCAAAGGAAGGATACCCATAAGGAAACCCGGGTCATCGAAAAGCACTCACACTTCGGGAAGTACATTCCACGCACATGTGTACCACATTCCAAGGAAGTATCATTGTTCTTCAAGAAGTAAATTGCTTCGTAATAAAAAATATTTAAAGGTACCCCTGCTATGGGACATCATAATTCATGAAATCCCTTTTACATGATGAAGAACTATTTTTTAAGCATGTATATTCCATTATTATGATAGACTACTCCCCTTCGCAAAGCATTCCACTTCACAGAGTCTCTCCAGTTGTTTGACCACCATAGCTTTACAAGCTCCCTTCATGTGAACCCAATTTCATCACAAACTCTTCTCTTGTATGGCCCTCCAGGTTTGTACGAATTGATTTAAATGTACCTTGGGAAGTGATAAATGTTTTGTTGCTTTGAATCATTCTTATTTTCATAGGTATACATACACCTATTGCTTTTTCACATAGCAACACTAATGTTATCCCCTCATGAAATCACTCCACAACTCTGTCTTTCCACAACATTGTCGGTGCCTTGCCTTCACTAGGGGTTAAAATGCACTAGTTATGTATGTCCTAGGGCTGAGGAGTGAATACTCATCATTCGAGCTACATGATGTTATATATCCAATCACCATCATCCCGAGCACATGAGGTTAAACTATGGCCTCACCCCATGAAATATACATGGGGTTCCCCAACTCGAATATTTTCAATGCCCACATGTCTCCACGGGAGTGAGATCTTCCTCACATGGAATGAGATACTCCTTTCATAGGACATTATCTATTTGAAGGGTAAGGAAACCAACCTCGCATAGTCCCCAAGCCGTTCTTTCAGGATGTAGCACCCATACTCCTCCCCTCTTCTTCCATGTGCAAAGGACGGATGAGAGATGGTCACAGGGACCTTTGATACCCTGTCCCTCTCCCATTGGGATATATCACCATCGGTCCTAAATTCAAGATAAAGTCCCAATATCCATATCCCTATGCCACTAACCATGTTTAAGCCCATATTTCCTAATTAGGGTTCAATCCATGTGTAAGACCTGTTCTAATCCATGCAGACACACCTTTCGTGACGTGATAATCAGGTATTTTGTTCCTCTTGTTTCTCACACTAAGAATGATTCATGTGGGCTTAGAGTAAGCATTGACCATGGCATACTCCCTAGGCCATATTGGGGTGTAATCCCCTTTCTCCATCCAACCACACTATGTGTACTTTTATATCTTCCCCTTCTATGAAAGGTATGTAGGAGGCCTCCATGAGGTTCAATATTGTCATCCATCAGTCCGGAACAGTCCTTTTCGGTTCACCCTCTTCTCGAATGATGATAGAATGTATACCCATATCATCCCCCATAATGTTAAACCATATTATTTTGAACTATGTTTATTTTTATCCCCATATCCTAGACAATGTACATAAGAATCCTTTATGAAGTTCGACCCCAAAAACTGGTAAACCTATTCAAACAATGTGGGGTTTTATCCCTATCTCCTAGAGAGGGTACATAGGAAGCCTCTATTAGGTTCAACACCAAAAGATGGTAAAATTTAGTGTCCCAATTTCTGGGAACCACACCATATCCTGAACTACATGCACATTGATTCCTGGACACAAGGATACGTAGGATGCATCCCAGAGGATCAAGCCCCTCTTCCATGCGACCATTCTCACAGGCTACCTCCTCAGGTGTCCCAACTCCCCTCTAAACTACATGAACATCGATTCTCCTCCATAGGAATACTTTTGAATCATCTATGCGGATCAAACAGAACATAACTATCATATTTAATATTGTTCCATATCATTCACTATCAACTTTGTTCAACCATCCATCACCAATATTGATTCCTACTCGGGCCGCCACATCCTAGGGTGATCATGTCATTTCCATGTTCAGCTAATGATGCATAATTCTCACACAATCCATAACCATACAACCAATAATGTCTCTCATGTGAGGGGCCTCCATCCATGCATATTCCCTAGCACGTCTTCAGGTCATTACATTTTCTTCACTCCCTGATTCATACCCATTTGAAATATGTGGGATTTGATCAGTATCATCTGCCCAGGGTACATTGGAAACCTCTCTGAGGATCCATCCCAGCCAATGGTAAACACTGACATCCTATTTGTAGGGACCCAAGAATCCTCATATCCGTATTAATTGGATGTTCTGATCCACACATCCAATACACCCCTCACGACATCCCTCTCAGGGATGCACACATCTGATCCACTCCAATTGGTTTTCTTATTTTTTTAATATAACTCTGATAGAAATTAAACTCACAGAATAATTTAAGTTAAACATGGGAAGCATATGAAAACCTCAGGGGAATGAATATAGAATATAATACCCCATAATGGACATGGAACGCCTCGGGCTTTCATGACCTCAAGAAGAAGCATCATAAGGGGAAGACACCAAGACGCATCCATGTTCCAGCAAAAAGACACGCCAGTGATTTACATCACGACTACTACCTCGATCGAAGGTTTCTCTACTGACATGCCCCTTGTAATTTTCTGACAAAAGTACTGTAGTCAACTGGCATCCATGAAGATATGGAACTGAGGAAGAGGTTCACAAACAACGTATTTATCTTTAATGGATACCCTAACAAGATAATGAGTTACGAGGAGGAATCCATGAAAAGAGAGACTGACATACCATCATCCCATTTTGATCAAGGGGAAAATGTCCCTAAATAATCAAAAAATTCCGCCTGCCATTGGAAAGTGGGAAAGTCGGGAAATATTCAATGAGTCGCAGCATGACGATGCACAAACCATCGAAAGTATCAGAAAAAAAAGGTGAACCCGATGGGAAGCTTCTCCTCATTGTATATATTTGTACCATTCAATACATTATAAAATTAGGATGTCACCAGATGTAGTTCTCTGACACCAAGGATGGCTCTGAAAATTGTGGTCCTTGCGTGAAAATCACAAGAGATCGGTTCAGTTGAATATTGGACATCCAGGTCTGCGACGTTATCGGCATGAACCCTTCTTAACATTTATGGGAGATGGAATGGTGTTGGGACACTAGATGTTTATTTATTCCATTCAGCACTAATGGTTGAATATTCCTGCTTTGTAGGACCCAAGAATCTCTGTTAGGAAACCGATCACCACCCACCCAATGACGCAAGGGTAGAGGAAACACCACTATGACCACCAAGCATGGATCCATCTCTTCTACAACGGAATCGACATCCAAGGCTATAGGGAACCAACACCCCTTCTCACCATCTATACTCTTTTAGAGGAGGGTGAACAATGACATCGTCTGATGGTATGAGGAATTAGGGATTATCCCAACTTTGGATATGGACCGACATGACCTATAGTCTTCAACACCTCGCCATCACCGCCTCGCCCAGGTGATGTGTAGGGAGACATTGCTCCCCACTCTATACTATATC
The DNA here is from genome assembly GCA_963277665.1 of Viscum album. Classification (NCBI taxonomy): domain Eukaryota; kingdom Viridiplantae; phylum Streptophyta; class Magnoliopsida; order Santalales; family Viscaceae; genus Viscum; species Viscum album. The sequence goes on along the minus strand of OY728140.1, from coordinate 2,002,574,651 downwards.
TATTTTGGGAGTCGAATGGGCTTTAATAGCCATTCATTTCCATTCTGATGATTATTTTGTTAAGGCCCTTGACAAAATTTCTAAAACCTATAGTTCTATAGGCACATAATCCCTTGATCCAACTTCTTCTTGATAAAATGATACTTGATTTCAATGTCATTTGACCATAAATAATGGACTGGATTTGTTCTATGATTTATAATACATGAATTGTTTCTGTGGATTCCGATTGGAGACTTCACTTCATCTCCTATATCATCAATCTTTTCATTATCCATAATAATTTCATGCATGATTTAGTGGATGCAATTTATTTAGATTCTATGGTTCTCAATGAAATGAAATTGTGTATTTTTATTTTCAAATAAATTCACAACCTTCCAAGATAGAAAACACCATTACACATTGATTCCTTATCAACTGATGATTCAGCCTAATTAGTGTCTATATATCACAATGACTCTTCCTAATATTTCTCATTGTACAACAAACCCAAATCCATTGTACCCTTGATATACCAAAGTTTTATTTTTACTATAAAAAATTTAGTATCTTTGAGAATTATTTTATAACATGTTTTATTTAATTATTAATTCCAATAATTTTGAAATCGTAATAGGAATATTTATATTTGGAAATGAGTGTGAAATTATATCCTTTTAACAACTATAAACCAATGAGAAATTTTAGTTCACCAATCATTGAAATTTTAAACATACAATTCAAGAAATTTGTGAACTACTTTCACTATGCTTAATCCGATCCACTAAATATTATGTTATCGAAATGTACTAGCTCCATAATTCTTTGATTACTATCAATTTTGACATATATATTGTATTGAACTCTTCTACAATGATAAATGATCTTTATAAAAACTGATATAATCTTGAATACTATGATCTTGGTTGTTTCATCAACCCATAGAACTCTTTCTTCTATTGAGAAACTATGTTCTCATCTTAGTGATTGAGAAAATCATTTAGAAATAATTGATATTTCTTTTCACTACTATGTCGAAGAATAATCTGATTATATCTCACTTCAAACTACGTGACGATGAATCATCAACCCTAATACCCTCTATCTAGATGTATCCTTTTCACACGATTCATTATTTTTTTCGAATCACAACACCATTTTCAATTAACTTTTAGTGAAATACACAATTATTTCAGATGACATTCTTTTTTTTCCTTGAAACAATAGACTAGAAAACCTCAAGTATTGAATTGTTACAAATCCTTTATATAAATTTTTCTATTGATTTCAGATATTGTATTACACTTTAAAATGTGTAGTCCACTTTTTGGAAATATTTTTAATATTATCTTGTAGCTTCTTGGTATCATAAAAATTGTCATATAATACCATATCATTCTATCAAAATGGATAACAATAAAATAAATTAATGTTGCTTCTTGTCCCCTAACCAGTCTTCTTTAACATAAAAATTCATCTTTTTTGTACCATTGATATCTTTCATCTGATTTGGAGATAGAATTATCCCCCAATGATATGAAACTCTTCCAACTGATAGGCCCACTCTTTAGACACACAAACATTATTCTTCTCCTACATAATTTATTATCGTGTGTCACTTTTCGATGACAAGTCATCAGAAAATATAAGCCAACTAAATTAGTACTTTGTCTAGGAAATAAGAGGAAATGTTAATAATACAATAATTATTCACTATAATCAATTAGTTACACACATTTCATGAATCCTTAAACAATTAACTCCATTAGAGAATGTATTATTGATTAATTTATCTTCTCTTGTGATTGATTTAGAATAGTTGAAGTTATAGAGCACATAACATCACCATTTTCATATTCTTATGCCACTTTCCCTGGGATAGTAACTTCTATTTAACATGAAAAAAGAACATTACATAACATCATTTATAAACATAGGGATATGGTAACCCTTGCAATCCTTGAGAAGAGTATTTTAGTTGATCCTCATGGATCAACACATTTCATACATTCTTACAAATCATTTTATTATTTTTGTAAATGTTCCAACTATCCATCCATATTCAACTATTCTGGATATAATAATAAACATTATTTAACCACATGATGTGTCTTCTTATGATATTTAGATTTTTTTGGATTTTGAATTATTAATGATTTTTTAAACCCATTTTTTTAATTTTTTTCTATGATGCTTCACTGATATGCCACTTTTCATGTATATTTCATTTAATATAAATATTTCCATTTGTAATTTGATCATAATTCTTCACCCTTTTTGGAATTATTTCTCTTCCCATTAGTTATTTCTATGTTGTTGAGTCTTCCAATGAATTTACACTATTCGTAATTAGAATTGGGGCATCTCCTACCTTTTTATTACAGGTTTGTTCGTATTCATGCCAAGAGAGTTGTTTGTGAGTGTAATAGTAGAGGGGGTTGATACACATTTCATTGAGCTTCTTGTGATTACCCTGAGGCTATAAACCTATTTTTAAAATTATCATATTGTATTCCAACATTGGTTTTTTTCGTTATACTCTTCTTTTGTGGGGGATTTTCTTTCGGGTTCATTTTCATACCCTCATTTCTTCCTATAGATTTGTATTTCCATAATACCATGATTAGAACATAAAAACCCCTTCCATTAAAGCAATAAGAGATTTCATCCTTTCTCTAAATAGATGTTGATGTAGCTAGGGTTCTTATACCAATATTTCCCCATTGGCTTTTGACACATAATCATGGTGTCTCTATATCTTGCACAATAATAGCATTCAAAATCATATTTCTTCTATGAGACTTTTCTTTTAGAATATTAACGAATCTTCTTCATTTTCACAAATATAGAAATTTTTTTATCTTCACAAAATGAAAAATATAACGATTCCTCAAAAAACTAATGTATGACCTTGTATACCATAGAATTATCACAAGCCATGATCACTTCTTGTAAATTCTTTTTAGGTATATCTCTAGTTCCTAGACTATTTTTCTAATATACAAACCTTTTTATAGATTTCATACTATCATGCATCAGAGGAGGTTCATCATATCCATTACTATATTCTCCCAAATTGGATTACCATTGGGATGAAAAAATCATTTAATGTTTTTTACTCAAAAGAAGGATAATTTATTTTTATTTCATTATAACGTTGAATAAGATAATCAAATTTTCTATCCAACGCCTCTTTCAAATTCTTCTTGATTTTAGAATTAGATTTCTCCACATCTCTTTTAACTAATTATGAATCTTCTCCCAATTTTTGAATCTTGTTATCCCTAGATTCAAGTTTTGCATTATGTTCAATCTTGATATCATTCCCACTGCTCATTTCATACTCAAATTCATGGGAGATCATATCAATCATGCCATATTAATCAAATAACATATAATTCATCTGAGCAATAGAATCATTAAAACATACATTATTATAGAATTACTTTTTTACTTTCCTGAACTAGTTCATATAAACACTAAGTAAGATCATAATTTATGGTTTTAGATTCTGAATTTCATATGAGTTTAGATTCATTCCCTTGTCACCAGCATAGAGTTTTTCTGTCCTTGTAGACATCATTTTCAGTTCGTGAAAATGGGAATCATTATTCTCCCTTAGATAAGTAGCCACATCAATAAGCATTTTATTTAAACCTTTTAGTTTGTTGGACCCAATTTCATATTCTTGGATTCAAATATATTTTCATTTATTTTTTTCATCCAATTTAAGATCCAATTACTTTGTTTCATGGACAACAAAAACATTTTAATCTTATTGGTATTTCATAAATATTTGTTGTTTCAATATCAATTTTAATGTCATGTTCTTCACTCATTTGAATAGAATCATTTAGTGAGTCGATCTTTTCACATTATGTTCAATCCAAAACATTCATTAGTACATTACTAGGTTCCTTAAATATAATCAAAAAATTTCTTATACAGTTCCACACTAATGTATATGACCTAACTTTTGATTCTTATTTGTAGTTATTCTCTTCTTCATGTCACAATGATATAAGGGAAAACCAAAACATAAATTCCATAATTTGAGTAAACATTTTAAAGTAAAAAAAATCAAAAAAAGGTAACCTACCTTTTAATACCAAATGTTTGGTCCAAAAGGGGCCTAGATACCCTAAGAAGAGGGAGGGGTTGAATCAGGGTATGGATATCCTTTTCATAATTCTTCTAGGCCATTAGATCTTGACCTCTTTATTATTAGGGCAACATTGTTTTCTATTTGTTGATTATATTGGTTCTATCATTTATAATTCAATCTGATGACGATGCAATGAAATCAAATAAATAAAGTAATCACAAGGACACAAATATTTTTACTTCATTCACCCTCGCTAGGGTACATCCACGTAGGATACAACAACAATGTGATGATTTTACCAAATAGACTATGGTACACTACCAATAACGATATTTGGGTCTATACCATAGGCTCACTACCTTAACAAGGATTAGGATAATCTCAGTAATTTCACAAGGTCACTGCTTATGTCTATATCTATTGTTCAGTACCAGTGGAAAGGATCATAATCTTCTTCTTCGTTTTTCTTAAATATCTGGAAGGCAACCACACATAGTTTCTGGGCTTGTAGGTCCCACATAGTTTATGGACACGTAGGCCCCTTCATTATTTCAAATGAATTCATCCTCAAATATAGGCAGATTCCCTATTGAATTCCCTTCTCAGTTGCTACTTCTATCCTATGAAGACACCTAGATGCAACCTTTTCAATTTCTAGGCAACTAGAATTGACTTCAATTTACTATAGAAACATCCATTACCTATTCTTTGGAATGATATTAATATGATTCCAAGTCTCAATATCACTACTTCGAATGTATCAATGAATAACCTCTTTATATAAGTATTTTTGAATGGTGTAGGTCATCTATTTTATACTTCTCTTCTACAATTAAGATATGAAAATGATATTCTTCATAAGTAGATTCAAGTGTGTATCACCATTCACAATATTAAAATGTGATACTCCTTTTTGAGAACTTGGTTCATAAATTCTTGTGTGAGATATCATTGTGTACCCTCACACGAGATCCTAGTGTGAATTCATGTCACCATGCACGAATCCCACCATGCGTGAGTCCCACGGTATGGACCCCTGAAGTTTTGCACAAGTCTCACCATGTATGAGTCCCTTGGCATGAACCCCTAGTGCCTTGAATGAGTCTTAAACTGTGTGACTCCCCTTGAATGAACCATTGTAACCTTGTCTGAGTATCACCTTGCACATGTCCACTGGCACAAACCCCTAATTCCTTGTGTGAACCTCATTCACCACAAACCCATAGTGTGAACCTCATTCACAGAATTACACGGGTGGGAAACTCTTCACTACAAACCCCTATCATGAACATCCATATCCTCGAACCCTTAGTTTGATCCCATGGTTTTACTTTTCACATGGACCACTTTGCACAAGTCTCTTCCATGAGTCTTCTTTGTCCAGTCCATTTTCACGAGTCCATGTCAACTCTTTGCACAAGTCCTTTTTCAGATCATGCTCAACCCTTATGCGATATTAATTTCATATACTCCTTCTCTAAAAACCTCGGTCACAAATTATCACTGTGAGTATCTTATATGGAAAAATTTCATATCAATAATTTAATTAAAAATTCATCAATAAATTATGATTGGTCTTATGGTATTTGTGGATGAGTTTACACCACCATAATTCCACAAATCATGAGAAACAGTTCACTGAATTGGGATCATGTGCTTCATATGATATGGGTGAACGATAATCCCATTAATTGCATCAGATTCAAGAAAGAGTATCCTTTATACATTTGTGGTTTGAAAGATTCCTCAATCATCTTTCCACATGGAAGACCTTGAGTATGTATAGAAAACCCTACATCACTCTAGGGACAGATAGAAATAATTTTCATGAAATTCATGAACACTCTCCATATTATCTATATTGGTCACGTGAGGAATCCATAAAAATAGATTAAATATGCTTGATAATACATGTTCTAACTCACATGATCTCATGAATTCAAAAAATAACATAATTGGGTTAATAAGGGATGATGAGAGAGGTGTCCGTGGTCACTAAAAGACATGCGACATGCCCCATGAGTCCCTGGTGACATGTCTACCCCATTTTGCGAAATCCTTCCAGCTTGTTAGAATTCACACACTATCAACCCTCATTCAACATTCGCACTAAAGCCAGAGTCCTCTTCATTATTTTGACAATATATGGGTGTGAACTCCATAGACAATCACGAGTTCTACATAATACCCCTTCAGAAGATCCATAGAAAAACATGGGTTTTTCGCAAGACCTATCAATAAGATCTAAAGACAATCATCTACAATGAGTGAGATCTCACCATGAAAATCAAATCCAATATTGAAAAATCATTAAAAATAGAATTTTATTGTCTTATTATTATTGTCATGATGCATAACAAGTTTCAAAGTGAACTATGAGTGTTTTGTGTGATCAAATTACAAAAAAAAATGACATCACTCACACTTTGAAAGACCAGTTCACAATTTTCACTAACTCTTCATGCTTTAAATAATGTGAAATCTTGTGATTTTAAATGTTGTATTCTCCAAATTCTTTTTGTGCCTCATCACAAGTTTCACAGAAAAATATGATTTCCATGCATGTTCACATCCCAATATTTGTATATACCCACACACATCACGAGTTCATATCATCTTTCATGATCATTATTCCTTCTTTGACAACAATCCCATGTAAAATAACCCAAAAATGTCAAAAAATATAATAAACCCAAAAGGAACCACAAGGACGGATTTTTTACTAACACCCACATTAAACCATTTGGAAAAGCATTAATTTATTATATGAGTTGTAAAAATTAAAACATTTCAATTTTTAATTATTTTACTATATTTACTTGGTTTTTATTTTTAGCTCATATGAATTAGCAATGCATTGTCTTTATCAACATTTCTAGAAAATTAGAAAATTAATTAGTGTTCCAAATATTATCTCTTATAATTGATCATAGTGTATATTTTGATTTAAAATACATTGATGGGTTATGGTTTTTTTCATGGTTATTGTAACTCTCCTTCCTCTAATGAAATACCTAAAAAAATGTGTCTTCTTATAGAAGAAATAGGAGCATTGATGAAATTTATAGGAATACAGAAAATCTGTTTCCCCTTCCTCAATTATTTTATGTTTTCAATACTAAATGATTTAACCTTAACATTTTCCTCACATGACCCATGTAAGGAAAAATTCTTTAATTTCATTGGATTTGTAAAATTAATACCATTGGTTTCTCTAATGTCTTCAGTTGTAAATTATTTATTTGTAATATCATGGGTAATTCGAGAATTTTTGAACCTGACAATGATGAACACATTTTTATTGTGGACCATAATTCAAGTAAATAATAATTTATCTTCAATAAGTGGACCAAGAAACTAATAGATTTAATTCAAATAATATTTAATTATAATATTCCCATATCACATATGTGGTATCAGGAAAATGATGAAAACCCAATATTGATCATTATTAAAATAATTCTTCTAAATTAATTAAATTTTTACCAATATTTTTTATATAATCATGTACCAAATACATGGATTCAATAAAAAGACTATCCAATTTAAAATTATATTGAAGAATTAAAATAATAAAATCTATTTATAATTTCAAAATTAAACGATATTGAACACCAATAATTTATATATCAACTTATACCTCATTCAATGGATGATTATTTTAAGGATGAGAAATGGATACATTCAATTAAAGAGGATTTGATCCAATTATAAATGCATGATTTTTGGACTCTCATGGGATGTCTCGATAATCACACTATTATTTTCAATAATTGGGGTTTTAAAACAAACTTGATGAACAAATAGATTTTATCCGTAATAAGATTAAACTAATTTCTAAAGCTATAATCTAGATGATTGTATTGATAATGGTGAAATCATTTCTCCCATGTCAAAAATAGAATACATTAAAAGCATATTTTCATACACCACTCATTTTAGTTTCAAAATTATAAAAATTCATATCAAATGATATTTTAAAAATGTTTTTATTTAGGGGATTGTTTTTGTGGAATAACCAATATATTTTGGTAATCATAAATTCCCAAGTTCTATTTTATTGTAAACCAAATCACTATACATGTTACAATAATCCCATCATTCATGGTATTATTATATAACTAAATTATTTTTCATATATTATTTCAAAAAGATTAATGAAGAATTCAGTCGTCTTCTAATATTTTTAAATGTATTATTATTGTTAAAATATATATTGAGGTTGTTATCCTTTGATAAAATAAATAATATATTAAAAATAAATTATATTATTTTAAGGATGAATAAATTTATGGGTGAATATAAATTAATAATTGGTTTTTACAATTCTAAAAAATTTGTTGAATCCTTGTAAAACCAAATTATACCAACTATAAAAAAAATAAATAATTTCAACATGCATAATTATAAGGAAATTAGAATTCCCAATAGTAATGTTTGTAATCTAAACAAGGATGAAGTGGGTCAATAGTTTGAAGGTACTATTTTTATGTATTATTGGATTTATACATTACTATAATTTGATATGGATTTAAATTTTGTTCATTTTATACCATTGGTATCATTTTAAATCCAATCCAATAGAATTTAATTTAAAATCCCTCAATAGATTGTTTAATTAAAATAAAGGAACTAGAAATTATTATATGATTTATCGAAAGGAAACCTGTTTTAACCCTTATTGTTTTCTCAATACCATTTTCGGAGGATACAAATTAGTTATTGAACGTTCTAGTGGAAATTTTCTCCTATGTAAAAATCTATTGTCTCATGGAATAGTATGAAGAAATATTTTATTTCACTTTCTATAGCTGAATTTGACTACATATCTATAAAGAGTTTTTATGCCAAAAGTTTATTGATGTACCCAAAAATATTTTAATTTTTTATAACATATTTTTATATCTATATCATGGAAAAAATAGTTTGATTCGTTATTCAATTAATCTAATCTATAACTATCTCACTAAAAACATTTAATTGAGACACCATTTTTTTATGACATCACATTGAAATATTTCTTATATTTTTTGAATTTTTTAGAAAGAATGATTAATTTTATAATATCATAACTAAAACACTTACCCTTGATTAATTTTTGTGCCTTTAAAGAGATTTGGGTATTATTATGTTGTGGTTCATATCAATAACATATGGAAATGTTGATAATTTTCTCAATTCAAAATCTTTTTGAAAAATATTTTTCTAGAATTGATTTCAACCAACAAATTGTATTCGATTTTTTTTAATTATTTTTCTTATGTAAAATGATTATGATAGTAAACAAATGAAATAATTGTCAATATACAAACATGTGGATGTGTTTCTAGTGAATGATATCCAAGGGATTTATCCCAAAAAGAGTTTATTGATTTTTTAACCCTCAATCCCGCATAGGGTGAGTGTGACACTTTTGGAGAGCTAGTTTGAAACTAATAAATAATTTTTATAGTTTATCAATACAATATTTTCTAAACCTTAATTATGGAATATTTTTTCAATGTATTTTTATAATTAATTTTTTAATTTTATTATTTTTACTGTTTCTCATCACTTTGAACACTAATAATACATTACATGAGGGTGCGCTAATTTCGTTAATCCTAAAATATTTCTTGAAGAGGCATGTTATTTTTAAAAATAAAATTCAAAAAATTATTTTTTTATTTTTTTAATATGTTTTATTTACCATTTTCAAATAACCTTTTCAGTGATTTATTTAACATGAAAAATTGGTTTTCTAAAAAACATATTTCTTTATTTTGATATTTATTGAAAATATTTCATTCAAGTATTTTAAAATCTATCAATTAGTTTTAAATGAAAAATTATCGATTAACATATCATTAATGATAAAAAATATATTTGTCAAATCAATATTTTTTTATTTAGAATCTTCTATAACTTCTCTTTGATAACATCAACGGTATATAATTTTTAGCCTTTATCACAAAGGATGATAAATGTTTATTTTTTTAAGAATTGTTATGTATTATACAATATTGTGTTTTGAATAATAGAAGTCAAAATTTATTTATTTTTAAATGGGTGAAAAATTCTCAATATAATTGTAAATTATTCTCTTTATCTTTTTATATTATTATCATAATTCAAAAATAATTCATGTTTTAATTATCCTAAAAAATAATAATATTTTTATGCTTTATACAATTATTTTTTAATGATAATAGACAATCTCAACGTGTTTAACATGTTCTTTTATGTAAGGCTATATTGATGATGTATGTATATAAATACTTAGATTATAATTGATCAATAGATGTTTTGAATCAATTGATTACTGAATGAAGAACTATTAAGGTTCAATCATGGTTGTGGAGATGTATCATCATTAAGACAAAGGATATATGTTGCCCTAGAATGATAGTGTAGTTCCATTGGCCAACTATTTGAATTCTCAATATCATTCTCTTCTAGAAGGACCTCACTAGCTGCTTGGCGGAGGAGATTCAGATCACTAATGCTGATGAAAATTGTCCATGAATACTCTAAGAGTCCATAGACTAGTTAGTTGATGTTGGAAGTGTACATGTATCTATACTAATCACACTGGATACATGGTGGAGGATACCAGATGCCCATTTATGTCGTACAAGAATCATTGAACCCAAAATTTATATTTTCTGAAATTCAATCAATACATTATTATTTAACTTAAATACCCCCAATGAATATTCTAATATTAATGATGGTTTCATACCCTAACATTAAAAGCCATATAAAATCACTTGATCATAAAATATCGAATATTAATTCTATATAATTATCAGTTTCTCTCAATGATCAGTATCATTGTATATTCATCATTATCCATTAAGTGTGTGGATAATTGTAATATTATTTTACACTATATTTTCCCATTCTCTAATTATGTTTTTTATAAATTTTTTCAATGAATAGAGACTATGATAAAAACCTATTTCTCCTAAGATATCATACTATTACTCCTTTTTCTTCCGTGTTTTGTGAACACTACCATTAATGTGATGGATCATGGATTTCAGGCCATTTAAATAATTAATAAATGGAAAATTATTCTTACGGTCTATAATTTTTCCTTGATAGATATAGTGTTATGTATATTTAGTATCTATTTATTAGCCTAAAAATAATTAGATATTTTTGATTCCTTAGCTACTATTAAAGCCATAGGTAAAATTCAATAATTCTTCAAATGATTGAGGTTGTAGATGTTCAAAAACATTTTTTGATATTACAAAACATCCTTACAATATATAATGTATCATTATTTTTTAAAATATCAATTATTCATCGCTATATTATGTTTATTTATTAAAATTGATTAAACCATAAATTAATGCATAATTGTATTTATATTTGGATATATAAATATTTTTTATTAGTGTATTTTTTTCATCATATTATTTTACAATTATATAATATCACTTTCTATATTAATTATTTTCATTAATGTTTTTAATTTTAAGTGTTTTATAATGATTTTTATTTTCATTTTCTTATTTTTGAATGTGAAATTTTCCACCCCCTTCTTTACATTTTTACTACATATAAACTAAATCTCCAATTAGAAGTCAACTTCTTTAAAGTGAATTAAATTTTTCAAAGATTATATTGAAAAAAATAGATTAAAAATACAAAATTGGAAACCATTTTGGAACTTCATTATCCAATGAAGGATATGTTTTCAAAACATAGATTCTACTAATGTTAATGATTCACCCATTTATGGATAATAAATGTAAATAAATTTTAAATTTAATGTTTTATTCATTTTTTTCAAAATTATCTCATAGTTGTCAAATAGATTCTTCTTACCCACATATTATTCCTATCATCAAATTGATTCATGTATTGAGAAAAATATATATTGACATGATTCATTATCAATGTCCTGTTAGCTAGTAATCTTAAATCATAAAAGGATTACGTGTTGAAGAAAAAATATTTAATAACTAAGGTGTTTATAGTTTTCCACAAACTCCAATACACATGATATCTACTAAGCACAAGTAATTTTAGGGCTAATCATCCATCTTTTACAAGAAATTATGAATTTTACTCATCATAAAAAATATACTATAAATGTTCATGTTGGATATATTTTCATTATAACTACTTTTCTTGTTAAAATTAATTGAAACATACCATATATGGAAATATTGTTTATAATCAAAACAAATATATTAATTTGTGATTTTCATTCATTTTTTTTATTTTAATAGGGTTATATAGATATTTTAGAATCCCAATGTATCTAATGTTTTGAAATATCATAATCAGGATTGGTCCTATCATTACCTGTCCCCCGGGGCCCGTATCTTGACGACCCCAAGCCCACATTCTATAGCCCAGGGGCTGGAGACTATCACCAAAGGCGTATTTCCCTAAAAAGTGGGAAGGCATTGCCTTTTTAAAACAAAACACACACAACCAGAATACAAGGAGAAGAAAACACTACGTAAACACTATATAACAAAAGATGTGATGGTATGTAAAAGGGGCCGGAAATACAATCCCAATAGTAATGTACAAGGAAAGGAAAAACAGCAGGAAGATGTCAAGCTACTCCTGGATTGTCCTCCAGAGTTCCTACATGAAGGGTACGTACAGATGGCCACCTCAGCACTCCACGTCCGTCTGTCACCTCTGTGTATCGACTCTTCGTGAAGTCCACTTCCGGGTACCGTCCAGTCCTGGCTCGCTCTTGGCCTCGGACAGCGCTGTCCGTCGTCTGCATCCAACACAACGAGGTGCGAGCATAGCCCATGCAGGGGTGAGTATAATGATACTCAGTAGGGACCTCTAGACCCTCAAGGTCTCACGAAAAATCCAATAATAATAAGCCACAACGAAAGATCTCAATAGATAACCTTTACTTCGGTATATGCCCATACATACACCTATGTTAACAAGTAACCCATCACAATCATGAGGAAACCACAAAGTTCATTGACTCCTTTAAATCATGATTTTTATTCACGATGTCGAAAACATGGGTGCTGGAGAAATCCTCTTCTACCGAGCACAATACTCCTGTCGCGACTCCGAGGTGCTACTCACTAACATTAGAATGCCGTGGTACTCCTCCTGTCAAGTACTGCGGGTCTGTCGCCCAACACAGTAGCGATCCCCACCATGGGTCTGCCTCCCAACACAGTAGCACACCCCCTAATAGCCTACAGACGTACTCCTCCTATCGAGTACCGCGGGTCTTCCGCCCCAACACATAAGCGCTCCTCCACCATGGGTCTGTCGCCCCAACATAGTAGCGCTCCCCACTAGGCTAGTCAAGTCACTTGGAATCGAATCGGACAATCAGTCATCAGGTCACAGCCAGTTATAAGGTCTCCGTACTCCATACGCTCATCTCCGGGAGGATACGCTCCACGTGCTACTGGTCGATACTTCCAAGTGTCACGTAATCTCACGTGGAAATATATCATGGTACTGTCTCATCATAGGGGTCTTTATTCAACAGATGCTGCGTCAATCGGACGCCCGGTCTGTGAGTTATTAGCATTTCTGTTTCAGGGGCACAGTTGGATTTCGGGTACAATCCATCCCAGCCATACTCTAAATGTGTCTAAACCTCAAGTGAAGTATGCCAAAAAAACCGTCTAATAAATAAAAATTCAACATAGTTAATGGCATGTCAATCAGACGTCTGGTCCTTAAATTCTAAGCGTTTCCGCTCCGAGGGCCCAGTTGGTATCGTGTTCGAACCGACCCGGCCATACCGAAACATCGCCGAAAGCTTTAGTGTAATATACTAAAATGGCCGTCTTGATCCAAGGAATCCAATGCAACTGACGCTGCATCTATTGGTGGTCCGTAGCTCATGTTATGGGTGTTTAAACGAAAATGGTCTAAAAAAGGGGGGTCTGGGCTCAGTTCGACCAGGCCCAACCCACCCTGGGTCGGCCCAAACTGGGCAACTTGACCCGGGTCTGGGTGTGGCCCGGTTGGGCACGGCCTGACCCAGCCGGCACGACCCGGTCCGCATGGGCCTCCCCAACCTGGCCAGGGGAGGCTGGCTCGTCCAGCTGGCCGAGCGTAACGTGGGGCGCGACCCCTAGTTTACTAGCGTGGTATTAAGCATCACCTCATTAAAATTTTGGAATGGCTTTACCCTTCTGGTCCATCTACCGTCGCGGCTTAGCCACATCGGTTTGCTCCGGCGGCGCACCACCGCCGCCTTCTGCGGACCACCAGATGCGCTCTAGTGGTCCGTTTCGCCCACCAATTGCGCCTAGGATCTTCTTAGAACCCGAACTCCACTATGAAAGCTCCAAATCGCCGTAGCTGTCCTATTTCATCGTCGCCGGTCAATCCACGCACATACAAACAACTTGCGGATGGTCTTCAAGTCACGTGTGTTCTGCCCGTGCCCTCCGCGTTTGGTGTTATCAAAAGGCAAATGATGGACCATGATTTTCAACGATGAATAAGTACAACATTAATAAATTAAAAATTGAAACATACCCCTACCTCGATTAATGACTTCGCACATCGTCAAGCCCCGGAAGACGAGAATTGTGGTAGATGACATTGTGGAGAACTGTGTAGTGGAGATCGGACGTCGATTCTGTGGATGTCAGGGTGCGTATGAGGAGGAAACATCATTGGAGACTTCGATTTCTTCAAATCGTAGAGCATTCGTCGTCGAGGGAGAAAGTCCATCTTCGTCGGAGGTGTTCTTCGTCGAAATAAGAACAATGTATTCTCCCATGCCTTTCTAGATAATATCCAAGCCTCAAAAGAAACAATAGGCTCTCAATAATTATATTGGTGCCATGAAATTCAAAATATTTCAATAGAATTCCTGACACCACATATAATTATTTAATTGAGTATCTCAACCCATTAATTAGAAGAGGTTGAATTCATTTATTACCATGTGATGGAAAATTAAATGGAGTGAGAGGGGAGGGGAGGAGATCACTTCATTATGGGAGAGTTGGCACATTAAATGGAAACTCAAAGGTTCAAGGGGGGGGGGGGGTAAAAAGGGGGTTAGGTGTTCGTGTAAGCCACACCACATGTTATCCTCTCATGGGAGGTTATGTGGGTGTGGGATCCACCACCAACCACCCTTTCTATATATAAACCACCACCAAAATAAAATTTATAGAAGACATAAATTTTATTTAGTTTAATAAAATTCCCTAAATTAACTTTCAATCCACATAAAAAGAAACCGCGGTAAAGTTCTCCTTAAGTGAATGTCGGCACTGCGAGTTAATCAGTGTCCTCAAATTTTAATTATGAGCATCGGTTGAAAAGATAGAAAAACCCGCATGTACATTTACTGAACGTACCCGAAAAAAACATCAGAAATTGATACCGGGGACACTGGGCCTCAGAATCAAGTGTCGTAAGATGCTACAGACGTGTAAAATTCCATTGAATTTTGAAAAGGATTTTCCCTTGAAAATTCAAGGTCTTTACATTACTCCCACTGTAGGGCTTTACGTCCCTGTAAAGCTACAACAAATACCAGGGAAAGAAAAGGGGTACTGAGCATATATCTAAGTATCCCGCTCCCATGTGCTCTCCTTGAGGTTTCCATACTTCCATCGAATGCGCATGATAGGAATCGACCGTCCTCGTAGGACCTCATTTTGTCGATTCTCAACCTATACTGGAACCTCCGTGAATGTCGCCCCATCATCGATATCCAGCTCACCATGTTCAATGATATGTGAAGGGTCGTGCACGTATCTCCACAGCTAAGATATGTGAATGATTTCATGCACCCGGTGCAACAGAGGTGGAAGGGCCAAGCAGTAAGACACCTCACATTTCCTATTGAGGACCTGGAAAGGTCCGATGAACCCCAGTTATAACTTTCCCCCTCAGCTAAATCTCCATGGAACTCAAAGAGGTGTGATCTGTAGGAAGAGGTGGTCTCCATCCTTGAACTCCAATGGTATCCATCTCTTATCAGTATAGGATTTATACCTTCTCTGTGTAGTCTTCATCCACTCCTGGATGATCTGCACCTTTTTCATCATAGCGTGTACCATCTCTGGTGGGTAGGAAGTTGACCGACTTGGTAAGTTGGTCGATGATCACTCTTCTTCGCCTACGATCTGTAAGAGTTGCTAAGATTTCTACTTTTATGAAAAGAGAAATCCAGTCTCATCCCTTGGATGAACCACGCCCATTGCCTAATACAGTCAATCCTAACATGAATGATACATTCATACCACAGACGACATCGTAAGGCCTTGATACTACTACCAAGAGATCCAACCATTACTCTCGCCTCTAAGGGTCGAGTCACACTGTCAGTATCAGTGTGTGGTCACTAGGTCTCCTCTAGTAGAAATCTCGAATATGAGGGCCATGTCAACTATTTTAACCAGAACCTCTCAGTATCAACCATAGAAATAGGACATGAAAGTAAACTTCACAAGGATACGTGTCTTTTATTACTGCAACTCGAAGTACAAAGACATATAACAACCACAAACAACAAAAAAATTTACAAACCTAGAAGAATCATGAACAAGGGCCACAATGCCGGGAACTAGTCCTGCTCCTATCCACCTGCTTCCAGAACTCCATAGTCTAATGCTTCAGCTACCTGAAGCTGTGCTCTCTCATGTCCACCCGTTCCCGGTGGTCGGGATGGACTTCCTGGTGGAGGTGGTGGAAAAACCTCAAAGCATCATCCACCACTAGCTGCAGAGCCAACTCCTTGTTATCCGTCACAATCGAACCTCTGCCTCTGCCTGTGAGGTCCTTCATCAATCTATTGATCATCTACAATGTGGGTTGGACAGTCATGAGCCATGTGACCAAGCCCGCTGCAAGAGAAACACTGTCCGTTCCGGGTATGCATGGATCTGTCTCCACCCCGGGTGCCCTGCACTACCGATCCTGAGTCTTGCGGTCGAACACCTATAGGTCTAGTCCTCTTGGACCTCTGCATCATCTTTCTACTACCTATAGAAGAATCAGCTATTGACAAAAAACCCTGAGGTAAGGGCAGCAGCTCCTGAGCATGCTCAGAGTGTAGAGTCGTTGGTATAAACTCCACACTGAAAAAACCCACCATGATTCCCCAGGTGAAGGTCGTCTCATCGCAAAACCGGAGCATCTAGATCCACCACCTCTTAGATGCTCCTTGAAAGAGACTAACAGCTAGGTAAACCATCATGTCAGTAGGTGTCCCAGCTATGTGGAAATCTCGTGCTATAAACTCCTACCAGTACCCAGCCGTCTGAAAGTATATCTCGCCTCGAAACCTCAGAGGACTCTGTCACAAGAACCCGTGCAACACGCTCAAGCGGCGCACACCCTCTGCTGTTGGGGATGGTGATAATGGTATCCCAGAGGGTAATGGTACCGCTGGTTCCTCTGCTGTGATAGGGCCCTGCCCCGTGGCCTCTCTTCTTGGTGGGCTACCATCACACTCTCCACTCGGAACCCGCACTGAATGACTAGGTGAATACATCCTAAGACGAAACAGATGTGACACAGTCAAAAGACTATACCTGGTGAGCTGACCTGGTTTGAGTTGACTTAAAGAAAACTTTTGAAAACTCACACGCCATCAGTGTTTTCATGAACTTAGTCGGAAGTCAGTAGTCAGGGTCCTGGTGTATGGATACGTCGACTGCCACACCAATACTAGACTCTGTTAACTAAAAACCACACTCAGTATGCTTATCATTATTTCTTCACAAAAAGGCAAAATATTAGAGTCCTATGTTCTGTGGTAGAACTAACTCCTCTGATACCAATTTTTCATAACCCATACCCCGGGGCCTGTTTCGTGACTACCCCATGCCCGCCTTCTATAGGCCAGGGGATGGCGACTAGCACCAAAGGCATATTTCCATAAAAACTGGGAAGGAATTGCCTTTATAAAACAAAACACACATAACCAGAGTACAAGAAGAAGCAAACACTAAGTAAACACTATATAACAAAAGATGTGATGGAATGTAAAAAGGGCCAGATATACAAGCCCAACAGTAAAGTACAAGGAAAAGAAAAAATAGCAGGAAGGTGTCAAGCTACTCCTGGATTGTCCTCCAAAGTTCCTACCTGAAGGGTAGGTAGAGATGGACACCTTAGCACTCCACATCCATCTATCACCTCTGGGTACTGACTCATCATGAAGTCCAACTCCGGGTACAATCTTGCCCTGGCTCCTTCTCAGCATCTGACAACACTGTCCGTCGTCTGCATCCAACACAACGAGGTGTGGGTATAGCCCGTGCAGGGGTGAGTATAACGATACTCAGTAGGGACCCCGAGACCCTCAAGATCTCACAGAAAATCCAACAAGGATAAACTACAAAGAAATATCTCAACAGATAACCTTTACTTAGGTATATTCCCATACATATACCTATGTTATCAAGTAAACCATCTCAATCATGAGTAAAACACAAAGGTAATTGACTCAACTCAAACCAGGATTTTTATTCACGATGTCGAAAAAAACAGCTGCTAGAGAACTCCTCCTCTGTCGAGCACAATAATCCTGTCGCGACTAGAAGGTTATACTCACTAACCCTATATTGTTGAGGTACTCCTCCTTTCGAGTACCACAGGTCTATCGCCCCAACACAGTAGCGATCCCCGCCATGGGTTTGCAGCCCCAACATAGTAGCGCACCCCCTAATAGCCTACAGAGGTACTCCTCCTATCGAGTACTGTGGGTCTGCCAACCCAACAAAGTAGCTCTCCACTACCATATGTCTATCTCCCCAACATAGTAGTGCTCCCCACTGGGCTAGTCATGTCACTCTGAATCGAATCGAACAAGCAGTCATCAGGTCTCAGCTAGATATAAGGTCTTCGTACTCAGTACGCTCCTCTCTGAGAGGATCCACTCCACAAACTGCTGGTCGATTCTTCCATGTGTCATGTAATCTCACGTGGAAGTATCTTATTTGACCTCCATGTCATAGGGGTCTCAACGAAAAGGACACCGCGTCAATCGGACGCCCAGTCTACGAGTTTTTAGCATTTCCGTTCAAGGGGCCCGGTTGGATTTTAGGTACAATCCAACCCGGAAATACTCTAAATACGTCTAAATCTCAAGTTGAGTTTTCCAAAAGAACCGTCTCATCAAAAGAAATTTAACATAGTCGATGACACGTCAATCGGACATCCGGTCCTTAAGTTATAATCGTTACCGCTCCAAGGGCCTGGTTGGTTTTGGGATCGAACCAACCTGGATGTACCTAATCTTTTCCAAAACCATGAGTGTAATATACCGAAACGTGATTCTTGATCCAAGGAATCCTACGCAACTAACGGTGCATCGATCAGAGGTTCGTAGCCCAATTAATTGGTGTTTGAACGAAAATGGTCCAAAAAGGGGGGTCTGGGCCCGGTCCGACCCGGCCCAACCCACCCTGGGTCGGCCCTGCCTGGCCGATGTGGCCCGGCCAGATCGGCGGTGCCCGGTCCGCATGCCCGGTCCGACCCGGCCGAGGGAGGCTGGCTCGGCCAACTGGCCGAGCGTAACAGGGGGCGTGGCCCCTGATTTACTGGCGCATCATTAAGCCGCGCCTCATTAAATTTCCAGAATCGCTCTGCCATTCCCGTCCATCTGCCGCCGCGCCACAGCTGTTGTGGTCTGCTCTGGCGGCGCTCTGCCGCCGCCTTTTTCAGACCACCGGATGCGCACCGGTGGTCCGTTTCGCCCACTGATTGTGCCTAGGATCTACTTGGGACCCGAACTCCACTGTTAAAGCTCCAAATTGGCTTTGCGGTCCCGTTTCGTTATTGCCCCTCCATCCGCGCACAGATGAACAACCTGCGGAGGATTTTCAGGCCCTGTTTGTTCAGCACGCGCCCTGTGCGTTAGGCATTGTCAAAAGTCAAAATACTGACCATGATTTTAAATGAGGAATAAACACATATTTAATCAATTAAAAATTGAAACATACCCCTACCTCTATTAATGACGTCACACGACGTCGAGCCGCAAAAGACGAGTGTTGCGGTAGATGGTGTTGTGGAGAACAACGTCACAGAGATAGGACTTCGATTCCTTGGATGTCGGGGTGCATCCGAGTAGAAAATGGTGTGGGCGACTTCACGTTCTTCGAATCGTAGAGCGTTCTTCATCGAGGGAGAAAGTCCTTCTTCGTCGGAGGCATTCTTTGTTGAAAGAAGAAATATGTATTCTCCCCAGCCTTTCCAAATAATAGCCAAGCCTCCAAAGAAACAATAGGATCTCTATAATTATATTGCTGCCATGCAATTTAAAATATTTCCAAATAATTCATGACACCACATATAATAATTTAATTTATTAGCTCAACCCATTAATTAGAAGAGGTTGAATACATTTATTAACATGTGTTGGCAAATTAAATGGAGTGAGAGGGGAGGTGAATAGATCACTTCATTAAGGGGGAGTTGGCACATTAAAAGGAAGCTCAAATGTTCAAGGGGGTAAAACGTGGGTTAGGTGTTCGTGTGGGCCCCACCACATTTTATTCACCCATGGGAGGTTATGTGGGTGTGGGATCCACCACCAACCACCATTTGGAGATATAAAGCACCATTAAAATTAAATTTATATAAGACATAAATTTAATTTAGATTAATAAAATTCCCCTAATTAACATTCAACTTGCATAAAAAACAAATGCAGTAAAGGTCCCCTTAAGAGAATACCGGCGTTGCGAGTCCATTGGTGTTCTTGGATTTCAATTTTGTGGACCGGTTCAAAAGATAGAAAAACCCAGACAAACATTTACTGAATGTACCCAAACAAAACTTCAGAAATTGATACCGGGCACACCGGGCCTCAGAATCAAGTGCTGTCAGAAGCCACAATCTTGTAAAATTCAAAAAAATTAGAAACAAATTTTTCCATGAAAATTATAGGTATTTACATTACTCTCACCTCTGGTATTTATGTCCTCGTAAAGCTACAACACATTCTAGGGAAATAAAGGGGTACTGAGCACGCATCTGAGCCTCCCTCTCCCATGTGCTCTCCTGGAGGTTCCCATACTACCATAAAATGTGCACAAGAGGAAACGACCATTCTCATAGGACCCGCTCTTGTCGATTCTCAATATCTACTAGAACCTCCGTGAAAGTCACCCCATCATCGATATCCAGCTCCCCATGGTCGAGGAGGTGTGAGGGGTCATGCACGTATCTCCTCAGCTAAGATAGGTGAATGATGTCAGGCACCCAGTGCAACTGAGGAGGAAGGGCCAAGTGGTAAGCCACCTCGCATTTCCTGCTGAGGGCCTGGAAAGGTCCGATGAACCCCAGAGATAACTTGCTGCCTCGGCTAAATCTCCATAGACCTCGATGAGGTGAGACCCGTAGGAAGACGTGGTCGCCATCCTCGAACTTCAGTGGCCTCTGTCTCCTATCAGCATAGGATTTCTTCCTGCTCTGTGTAGTCTTCATCCGCTCCGAGATTATATAGACCTTTTCTATCATAGCTTGTACCATCTCTAGTTGGTATGATGTTGGACGACTTGGTAAGTCGGTCGATGATCACCCTTCTTCGCCTACGATCTGTAAGAGCTGCTAAGATTTCTCCTTCACCGAAAAGAGATATCCGGTCTCATCCCCTGGATGAACCACGCCCATTACCTAATAAAGTCAATCCTGACATGAATGATGCATTAATGCCATGGAAAACTTCGTAAGGCCTCGATACTACTACCAAGAGATCCAATCGTTAGTCTCGCATCCTAGGGTCAAGTCACACTATAGGCATCTGTGTGTGGTCACTGGGTCTCCTCTAGTAGATATCTCAAAAGTGAGGGTCAAGTCAATAGTTTTAACCAGAACCTCTCACTATCAACCATAAAAAAGGACAGGAAAGTAAACGTCATAAGAAAAAGTGTCTTCTATTACTACAGCTCGAAGTACAAAGACACACAACAACCACAAACAACAACAACATTTACAAAGCTAGAAGCATCATGAACAAGGGCCTCAATGCCTGGAACTAGTCCAGCTCTTTTCCACCAGCTTACAGAGCACTATAGTTGTATACTTCAGCTGCCTAAAGATGTACTCTCCCATGTCCACCCATTACCTACTGTCGGGGTGGACCTCCTGGTGGTGGTGGTGGAAACACCTCGAAGCATCGTCCACCACTAGCTGCACGTCCAGCTCCTTGCGGTCCGTCACGATTGAATCTATACCTCTGCCTGGGAGGTCCTTCATCAATCTGATGATCATCTACACAATGGGTCAGACAGTCACATGCCATGTGACCAATCCCGCCACAGGAGAAACACTGTTCGTTCCAGGTATGCCTGGCTCTATATCCACCCCGGGTGCCCCGTACTACCGATCATGTATCGTGCAACTGACCACCTATAGGTCTGGTTCTCTTGGACCTCTGTGTCATCTGTCTATTGCCTACAGATGACTCGACAACTGACGGAAAACCCTACAGCAAGGGCAGAAGCTCCTGAGCATGCTCAGAGTGTAGAGTATCTGGTATAAACTCCACCCTGTAAAAAACCGTCGAAGTGTCCCCAGGTGAAGGTCATCTTTTCCAAAAACAGGAGCATAGGGATCCACCACCTCTCAGATACTCTCCAAAAGAAACTAACATCTAGGTACAACATCAAGTCAGCGGGTGCCCCACATGTGTGGAAAGCTCGAGCTAAAAACTCAAACTAGTACCCAGCATCCTGAAAGTTTGTCTCGCCTCGAAACCTCGGAGGACCCTGTCGCAGTAATCCGGGAAACCCGCTCAAGCGGTGCACAACCTCTACTCCTGGGGATGGTGATAATAGTAGCCCAGCGAGAAATGGTACCGCTGGTGCGTCTGCTGTGATGGGGCCCCGCACCGTGGCCTCGCTTCTCAGTGGTCTACCATCCCGCTCTCCACTCGGAAGCCACGCTGAATGACTTGTTGAGGACATCATGAGAAGAAACAGATGCGACACTGTCAAAAGACTATACTTGGTGAGCTGATCTGGTTTGAGATGACTTAAATAAAACTTTTGAAAACTCACACGCAATCTGTGTTTTCATGCACTGAGTTTGAAATCAATAGTCAGGGTCCTGGTGTATGGATACGTCGGCCACCACACCAACACTGGACTCCCTAAACTCAAAACCACACTAAGTACGCTTACAACTCTTGCTTCGTAGAAAGGGAAAATATCAGAGTCCTAAGTTATGTTGTAGAACCGTCTCCTCTGATACCAATTTGTCATGACCCATCCCCTGGGGACTGTATCATGGCTACCCCAAGCCCACCTTCCATAGGCCAGGGGCTGGCGACTAGCACCAAAGGCGTATTTCTTGAAAAACCAGGAAGGCATTGACTTTATAAAACAAAACACACAAAACCAGAGTACAAACGGAAGAATAAAATAAGTAAACACTATATTACAAAACATGTGATGGAAAGTAAAAGGGGCTAGATATACAATCCCCACAGTAAAGTACAATGAAAAGACAAAACAATAGGATGTTGTCAAGCTACTCCTGGATTGTCCTCCAGAGTTCTTACCTGGA
This sequence comes from Viscum album, assembly GCA_963277665.1. NCBI lineage: Eukaryota > Viridiplantae > Streptophyta > Magnoliopsida > Santalales > Viscaceae > Viscum > Viscum album. The sequence goes on along the minus strand of OY728140.1, from coordinate 2,002,551,073 downwards.
GGGTAGGTACAAATGGCCACCTCAGCACTCCACGTCCATCTGTCACCTATGGGTACCAAATCCTCGTGAAGTCCACCTCTGGGTACCATCCAGTCCTGGCTCGCTCTCGGCCTTTGACAACGCTGTCTTTCATCTTCATCCAACACAACGAGGTGCGGGCATAGCCCGTGCAGGGGTGAGTATAATGATACTCAGTAGGGACCCAAAGACCCTCAAGGTCTCATGAAAAATTAAACAAGGATAAACCACAAAGAATGATCTCATCAGATAACATTTACTTAGGTATATGCCCATACATATACCTAAGTTATCAAGTAACCCATCTAAATCACGAGGAAAACACAAAGGTCATTGACTCTGCTCAAACTAGGATTTTTATTGACGATGTAGAAAACACGACTTCTAGAGAACTCCTCCTATGTCGAGCATATTAGTCCTGTCACGACTCCGAGGTGCTACTCACTAACCGTAGATCGCTGAGGTACTTATCCTATCGAGTACTGATGGTCTGTCGCCCCAACACAGTAGCGATCCCCGCCATGGGTCTGCCACCCCAACACAGTACCACACCCCCTAATAGCCTACAGAGGTACTCCTCATGTTGAGTACCACGGGTCTGTCGCCCCAACACTGTAGCGCTCCTCTATCATGGGTTTGTCACCTTAACACATTAGCTCTCCCCACTGGGCTAGTCAGGTCACTCCAAATTGAATCAGACAAGTAGTCATCAGGTCTCAACCAGCTATAAGGTCTCCCTACTCCGTTTTCTCGTCTCTGAGAGGATCCACACCATGAGATACTGTTTGATACTTCCAAGTGTCACGTAATCTCATGTGGAAGTACCTCATGGGACCCCTTCATCGTTGGGGTCTCAATGCAACATACAACGTGTCAATAAAACGCCTGATCTGTGAGTTATTAGCATTTCCGTTCCAAGGGCTCGATAGGAATTCAGGTACAATCCAACCCGACCATACTCTAACTGTGTCCAATCCTCAAGTGGATTATTCCAAAAGAACCATATCATCAAAATAAATTCAACATAGTTGACAACTCGTCAATCAGACATCCTGTCCTTAAATTAAATGTGTTTCCGCTTCAAGGGACCAGTTGATTTTAGGTTCGAACCAACCCGACCATACACAAACATTTCCGAAAACTTGATTTTAATATACCAAAACAACCATCTAGATCCATGGAATCCTAAAAAAACGACGGTGCATAGATCAGAGGTCCGTAGCTCACGTTATGGGTGTTTGAACGAAAACGATCCAAAAAAGGGGGGTCTGGGCCTGGTCCGCATGGCCCACCCCAGCCCGGCTGGGGGGGGGGGGGGGGTTGGCTCAGCTAGCTAGCTGACCGTAATAGAGGGAGCAGCCCCCGGTTTACTGGAACGACATTAAGCTGCGCCTCATTAAAATTCCGGAATGGCTCTGCCATTCCGCTCCATCTGCCACAGCGACTCAGGCGCTGATGTCTCCTCCGGCGGCGCGCCGCCGTCGCCGAATGCCGGCACTGCCGCACTAGCGAGGCCCACCGCCGCCGCCTTCTACGGACCACCGGACGCGCTTCAATGGTCCGTTATGCCCACCGATTTCACCTAGGATATTCTCAGGACCCGAACTCCACTAGGAAAGCTTTAAATCGCCGTTGCGGTCCCGTTTCATTGTCGCCCGTCAATCCGCGCACAAATGAACAACCTGCGGAGGGTAATCAGGCCGTGTTTGTTCGGCTTGCGCCCTTCGCGTTAGGAATTATCAAAAGGCCAAAAATAGAACATGGTTTTCAACGATGAATAATTACAACTTTAATCAATTAAAAATTGAAACATACCCCTACCTCGGTTAATGACGTTGCACATCACCGAACCGTGGATGACAAGTGTCGCGGTAGAGGGCATTGTAGAAAACAGCGTTGCAGAGATCGGACATTGATTCTGTAGACATCAAGATGTGTCTGAGGAGGAAACATCGTTGGTGCCTTCACGTTCTTCAAATCATAGAGAATTCATCGTCGAGGGAGAAAGTCCTTCTTTGTCAGAGGCGTTCTTCATCGAAAGAAGAATGATGTATTCTCCCATGCCTTTCCAAATAATATCGAACCCTCAAAAGAAACAATAAACTCCCTATAATTATATTGGTTCCATGTAATTTAAAATATTTCTAAAGAATTAACGAAACCACATATAATTATTTAATTGAGTAGCTCAACCCATTAATTAGAGGAGGTTGAATTCATTTATTAACATGTGTTGGAAAATTAAATGCAGTGAGAGGGGAGGTGAAGAGATCACTTCATTAAGGGGGAGTTAGAACATTAAATAGAAGCTCAAAGATTCAATGGGGGGTAAAAAGGGGGTTAGGTGTTCGTGTGGGCCCCACCACATGTTATCCTCCCATGGGAGGTTATGTGGGTGTGGGATCCACCACCAACCACCCTTTGGAGATATAATCCACCAACAAAATAAAATTTATATAAGACATAAATTTTTTTAATTTAATAAAATTCCTCAAATTAACATTCGACCCGCATAAAACACAACTGCGGTAAAGGTCCCCTTAAGCGAATACCAGCACTGCGAGTCCATCAGTGTCCTCGGATTTCAATTCCAAGAACTAGTTCAAAAGATAGAAAACCTGCATTACGTTTACTAATCATACCTGAACAAAACATCAGAAAAATTCTAAAGAATTTAAAAAAGAATTTTCCTTAAAAATTACTGGTCCTTACAGGTCCCCATAAAACTATTCAGTCACTTACTTTTAACCTAATATTGTGGGAACACCACATGATATAATCATTAGTTTTTTTAGAAATGTGAAATAATTATCCAACTTGTTAAAATAAATTCATATTTGGAAAAAATATTTTCAAATAAAAAATGATTGGTGGTCCTATTAGTTTATCTTTGAAAAAATATGGATGATTGTTTCCTCTCCTACATAAATGATATTTCCATCTATTATCATCATGGTAGGATGTATTCATGTTTATTTCCAGTTATGATGCTTTTAAATTTTCATTCTAACCTTATACCATTGAACTAGTTCCATGTGTGTAAATTTTTTCCCCAGTACGGTCATCAAGGAACATTCATTTATGGAAGCCTATATTATCATTCTCATTAAATCTTTTTAGTCAGAAATATTGTTATACAATATTTTATTCCATGTCCATCTTGATATCATCCCTCACATAGATTTCCTTGAATCATTTGTTGTCAATTTTTGAAACCTCACCAATAAATTGAACCTATTAAAATGAAATTAATTTATATAATTTTATACATTCACATATTTTTCCATTCTATAATTATTATTTATTTCAAAGAGTAATTTCAAAACTATTACATATTGTTCTTCACATTCTTAGCATATTTGGATTTTTTACTTCCCTTCTTGGTAGTTTCATCTAGATATTAATTAAATACATTTACCCATTGAACTACCTTCCCTAGAACACCATTTTTATAAAAAGTTTGTTTTATAGTCAAGAATTAATCATTCTTATGAAATTATTTTTATAATATATATCATATTTATTTCAATGAACTATAATTAACTTTAGGTGAGAGATTTGTTGAATTTTAGAGCAGAAATTTACTTTTTTGAGAATCAATCATTTTCTGATCACCATAAATATATCTTGGTTCATTAATTTTCCATATCAATGACATTATATACAAATTTTTTTATTAATTGTGTCCTTATCATCATATTTTTTAGCAAAAATAGTTAAACATTGATATTCCAATATGATAATAAATATTTCTTATTTTCTTATCCATATTCAAACTGAACCTACTTTTTCCCCTGAGGCAGTTGTATTTTTAAAATATATATCTCTTATTTTAAATTATAATTTATTTTATTACTTTTATTATAAAAAAAATATATAGAACTATTTTTTAAACATAAGCATATGAAAATTCATAATTTATATTTATACTAGCTAAAAACAATTTTCACTTTCCTATGGGGATGTTTTTTCCCACCATCATTAAAATTTTTACCCTTAACCTAAACAATATTACAGACCTCTTCTATAATATTCATAATATTGTTTTGGGGCTACAAGATAGTTATATGTTTTCATAGTTAGCTCTAATTTTATATACCTCTTTCTATTTACGATCTCTCACATCTTTGCATTCTTATCTGCTCTAAATTTTAATTTCATAATATTGACAATGTATGAAGTTTTTTCTTTATATAAATATGTTATTATTTAAATACATTATTATTTAATTATTTTTGTTTTCAATATTATATCTTGAGATATATATTATTCCCAAGACAATATTCTGTCGCAATTTCAGCATATATTATTGTTTTGTAATCTCTTCTTTACCATTACAACTTTATGTATGAGATCATCTATCAACATGATACAAAATATTTTTTATATAAAATTTTATAGGAGGATTGTGATGGATAAATTTAGTAGTATTTATATACTATATTTCTTTGGAAATAAACATATGATATTTTATATAGGATCTTTAGAAATGAAATAATTTATAAAAAATAAAACATCTTCCATATATAGCTTACATATTCAAGAATGAAATTACACTTTTTATATAAATTTGTACATTATATAAATGTGATTTCATGAAATATCACATGGTGAAAGCTAATAGAATTCAGAGATACTTAAAAAGAACAATGTGAATATTCAATTTATAATAATCTAGTTCATATTTTAATTATAAGGCTTTAAAAATAATGATTGGACTAGGAAAAATGTTTATAATATGTCCACCTAAGGTGGAACATTATTCCTTAGTAGATGTTTTATTCTATGGAAAATAAATAATTAACATTCAGTGTCATTGAGAACATCATATGCTGAGTACATGGTAGCCACTCATTTGTGTACTCGGATTATATGGACAAATTTTAAACTAACTAATTTGAAATATGGCATTGAGATCACATTGTGTATTTAATGTGAAAATAATATTTCTATATATATTACACATAATTTTTTTCATCAATCATTATAAAATAAAATTTATAATAGATATAATTTCATTGATTAGATTATGGAAAAGTGTTATATAACTCATCAACATTTTGGAACCAAGTACCAAGTATTAGATAATATCAATAAAATAATTACCCAATGATAGGTTCAATAACACAGGGATGAATCATTATTTTTACCCATCCCTTCTACCCATTATATGAGTAGGGAAATACCAACATAAAGATTTGGATTATTTATTTAATGGGTGAGATTAATGTTTAATAAATCATTATTTATTACTTATAAAATTGGGAGAGTATTTATAAATGATATTGTCCACCTATTGGTAATACATTGATATGGTTTTATAATCAATGTTTAGATTATTTTAATTATTTAAAGGAGCTTATAGATATATATCATTTGAATTGATAGGAATGCATTTTTGTATCATCATGTGATTTAAATCTCTAAATAACTACGTTATCCTACGTACAGGTGACACGATGAATCACAAATGAGATATGATATGATTTAAGGATTTTTTGTAATAATTATAAGATAAATGATGAGAATTAGTTATTTCATAAAGAGTTCAAAATATTTTTTTGAAAAAACCGAGAGGTTGGAATTGAAATCCCATTGAAACGAAATAATTATTAAATGTATGATGAAATTGTAATTTTAATAATAAAAATTATAGAAATATTTCTGTAATTTATAGTGTTTGAGATGTTTTAAAAGTTTTTTAATGGGTTAAGGTGAATAGTTTTTAGTTTTTGGATTTTTTTGAGGAGGTAAATGTTTTTAATTTTTTTTGTGAAGGAATCCTAAAAAGTTTATTTCAAGAGTCGTTCTAGGATCCATATGAGTAATATTATTACATGCATGTGAAAAATTCTATCCATTTTTGTGTCTTTAGAAACATTATATAGGTCATATTATTTTTCAATAATTGTTTGGAGTTTTTTTAATGTTTATTCATCGATTATGATAGTATTATCAATGTTTGTGTTTGTGTCATCTAGAGAATGGAAATGATTCAGTACATTGATAAAAATACTAAGATATAAAGGATGAATTATTTTATGAAAATAATAATTTTTTTTAAATAAAATAATAATATTCTAAAACATCATAAAAAACTTATAAATCATGAAAACTGAAGATTCCATGATGATTACAACATTCAGAATTCATTCTTTTTGAATTTTAGTAGAATGAGAAAGAAACAAGAATGCATTTCATCTAGTTTTCAAGAATAATCAAAATGTTTTAATGGATAATGTTTTTCTATTCGTATGTTATAAAATATCATATCAATTTATTTTTTATGTAATAAGTGTATATTCTTAATTTTAAATAGTATTAATGAATATTATGTTTTAGAAGTTGATTTTTGATATAGCGTTTGCTGAGTACTCATTTAGTAATAAATAAAATTAAAATATATCTATATTTTTTATGTTATAATGAGTTTTATATTTATTATAGTTCAATGTTATGTTTGTAGAAGATGAGTGGAGTATAATATTTGTATCATGGTAATTTTGTAACTTTCATAGAGTCTCTATGCATATTTCACAATTTTTTATAAAAATTATATATATAAGTGGGATTTAAAAAATTATGCATTATATATATATTTTTTAAAATACAAAAAAGAAGGAAATTTTAGTTTTCCATATCATGATTATAATTTTGACTACATAAATTTAATTCCCTTATAGAATATTCATTGAGAGAAATAAAATATGTTGAATATTAAGGATGATAAAAATTTAAATGAATAACAGTGAATAATACATGCTCTTGATGTTGGATATTGAATGAGTTTTAGAATGAGTAGAGTGAAGAATATCAACCAATAGCACTAGTAGTAATGACTGAGTGAGAATTGGAAAACCTATTTTCATGATATTTTGAATTAGATAGTATAAGATCCATCGGTTGTAAAATTTTCAATTTTTATTTTTTTCATATGGTTTAATGATGAGTTGTGAGGGAAGAACGTATTGTTAGACAAAAAACAGATATTCATGTTATGTGTTGGGAAGAACAATTTCATTATTCATTATTCACTATGTAATTTGTGATGTGGTTGTTTCTAATTAAAAGTATGTTGTTATTCCTTAATATTATTATATTATATAGAAGGAACCAATTTATCACCTTTTGAAGAAATAACCATCACATAAAAGTATATCACACTCTTTTATTGTGTAGTTTTATATTTAATTATTTAGTTTCTCTCCCCAGATTCTAGTCACAGGTGATCTAAGACTATTGGCTGGAAGACCTCAAGTGTAACTCCTTGAAAACCATGGGCTACCAACTATTAGTGATTGATTATGGTGTGTCATTGGGGTGAATATTCCATCGTTGATCAAAACGGAGCATAGTGGGAGATATATAATAAGAACATCATAATCAAATATAACCACGACACTTCCGGGAAATAGAAACAATATTCAGGGTGGAGAGATAAAGTACAAGTAGAAGCTAAATAATGAGAACATGAAATATAATGATAATGTCATGGTTATATAATTATAAAAAATACTATAATTGGGTAGTTGATAATGGAATATAGATCATTCTATCAAAATATAATAAAATAGAAAAAACTAATGATGCTAGATTCTTGGGCATAGGCTCGGTCCTCTACTTCCAACACTGCCCTTAAAATTAAAGTTAATCGATCATTAGAAGAAACCTTATTCAAATTGTCCATAGCTACAACAATATAATCAACTAGGTTACCAAATGTTCCTGATCGTTATGTGAGATACAATCTTAGAAAGCCACAACCCATGTTGTCTATTCCAATATATAGCATACATTATAAATTAAATAGTGTTCCGTTGTAATTAAATGAAATACAAAATAAATAAATAACCACATTGGACTTGTTTCCACTTGGACACCCACTCAATACACAATATTTTACCAAATCTAGTATATTTTATCATATATATCATGAAATATTATTGTGATTGTGGTTAAGTACCATATGATGGATTTTCCACAAGCATATGATTTGAAATAGAAAGAAAATCCCTATGTTTTCTAGACCAACAAATATATTTCAATTTGAAAATATCTCTTTCCCTTTTAAAATCGGTTTGAATCAACTTATAAAACATAACAAGACACTTTGAGCCTATCTATGAATGTTTGTAAAGAAATTACACATATATCTCAAGGGGATCCTCATATGACCAATGTCAAGGATTTTGTACATGGTTACCCACAAATTAGGCCCCACATGTCATTCTAGTAATGGTAATACTAATCATGTAATGGCCTTTAATTATATACCCGGTATCCCACATTGGGTGTTGAGTATCCATCGAGGCATGGGTCAACCAATTTTTCCTCTAATCCCATATATGGGGTCTCTCCTAGGGAACTAGTTTCACTTATTTAGAGGTAAAAATGATTACTCTTGGAGAGCCTATCTCAGGAATATATCATATCCCCCTCAATCTATTTAAAATGAATTAAAAATTCAATCAAGAATACACAATAGTCCATACAAGAGTTCCTTGAGTTGGAACTCCATATTTCAAACTCATCACTAAAGTAAAAAAACCAATCTTGAATCACATATATAAAAAGTGTCTCAACAAGGCTTATTTAATTTAATTTAATATTTTATAAAATAATAGACATATTATTAAATTCATCCAATTTTATAACCATTTATTAATGGAAAATGATGTATGGTTATATCTCATAGCCAAATACTTTGAAATAGATAATTCAATAATTTATGGAAATTATTATAGGGAAACACCCTAAGGATGAAACAAAACCCATAGAGAAAATGTGAAATAATAACTTAAGGTGAGAAACACCTATTTGGATAGGTTTGAAAAAATAGACAAACTTAATGGGTTGATTTCCACATACTCGGTTCACCAATAACTCGGTTACACATTTTTTTTAAATTAATTTGAAAAAATAGGCAATGTCGAAAAGTTCATGCTCATGGGACAACAACACAATTTATAAAATGCATAAAAAAACTAAAAATACAAGATTAGCTACCTTATCCTCATATAGAGTCCCACATCTAGTCCCAACCATCGATTCGAGCGAGGTTAGAAGAAAAATTGAAGAATGGTCAATTCATTGAATGATGTGAAAATCATCTTGCACCAATATTGTGCTAGAGAAGATAATAGAATCTTAGAATATATCGATGCATAGTGGAGAACATACGAAGAGGGGTGGAATTTATATGGTGCTGATATAAATAAAAATCAAATGGTGGATATCATTATTAACCTAGGTTGGTTGATGTAGGAGCTATCACATTATTCTTCTTCTATGTAGGGAAGAAAAATTTTCCTATAATAAAAAGGTTTCCACCCATTTTAATAAAACTAGATTGGGGATTTACATGAATTGTAAATTCATTACATGTCATTTAATAAACTGGCTATCCCAACTTGGGAAAATATTTTACACTACATGAATTGGTTAATTAATGCTGAATATATGTCATATATTTAATACATGTCAGGTATTTAAACGAACATCATGTAATTTTATCTACATCAATGTTTCATCCCACAAGATACCACCACTTCTGATATTATCCAACCCGCACTTAGGGGTTCTCACTATATTTAACCAACACTAAAAAAAACTATAGTTACCCATTATTTAAATAAATTGATATTACTTCATAATTGAAGTTTATTTATTAAAAAATATAACAAAACCATGAAATGACCATATAGGTATAGTGTATTTAGAGACTGGGAAACATAAACAATTGGTTCATAAAACAACTACATTCTCTCCCGTTAATTTCATCAAAACTGTACCCCTTTTTGGAATATCATAATTAATACACTTCTTCACAACCTGGGGAAAAACACATAAAGGGAGAGCTTAAATGCTCAGTAAGGGTAAAAAATGGAAATATAAATCATAAAATATTCATAAGAACATAACATTTGAAAATATCACCCTGTATATAAAACATATCAATATCATATCATGGGATAAATCATAAAATTGAAATGTAATCCAAATAGTCAAAACATAATGCATTATATTTTGTGGCATAAACACATAATAATGGAAAGTAATTTCATATTTTATAAGTCTCATTCCCATGTCCATCATAATAGACAATGTCCATTACTGAACTGGGTTCACACCTCGTTCCATCCCTGTATCATTCAACAAAATTTACATGTTGTTCCATCAATGAATATATAATGATATATTAATATTTACCCAATGAATTAGAGTAAGATATAGATCCCACCCATCTCATAATGAAACGATTCTTAGGTTTCCATGAAATCATAAAAACATTCCTTATACTATAACCCATGAAATAAAATGGGTTTGATAAACATCAATCCAGAACAACATAATCAATTAATGGATGTAATATAAATAAGTCCATCAATAATATAATATAATATATTTAATAATATGGATAGAAACATAATACTATGTAATCTTATATGGGAAATAATTATTATAAAACACTTGATCTTCATTCCTAAGGAAAATATTATTTCTTTTTGATAAATGTTTTCATCACTCCAAATATCACACAAATTTAGAAGAAATAATCTAATCTGAAAATAATATTTTAAGTGTTAAGGTATCATTAAAGTAAATAAAGCATTGTCGAAGCATAAAAATAAATTAATCCCATCCATGTTAAAAAACATTCTTATCTAACTTTTTCCAGAAAATTCACAAAGTACCTCATACTAAAAATGACAAAAGATTCCCGTCATACTATTTAATAATAATTCACCAATGGGTAAAATTGAATTTTAAAAATTATACAATAATATAGAAAATATTATTAAATACATAATTATCGAACATGTATATGGATGATAAATAACCATGAGTAAAAACTTACGAATAAACAGTCTCAAATAAAAACAAGAATTGTGAATTTATCCCTTACTTTATGTCTCATATGATTCATATGTATCAAAAACTACTATATATTTATTTAAATAATTTAAAAGATTTATTCGAGAACCATAATCAATTTTATGATAACATTTATGATCATATTTGCATCCGTTTATTAGTAACATTTCATTGTTACTCATTATTTGGTTATTAACTACAATATATTCATATGTATATTTTGTCGTATAAATTCTTATTCCTATTTTCAGGTTATATTTATATCATTAAAATAATGGGATGTGTATAATATATATCATATTTTTTCATTAAATTCAATTATATAATTATGGATTAATTATTATTATGTAGAAAAAATCACATTACCCAATGGAGGCGGTAGGTCATACGTATGCCCAAGTGACGATATTATTCCCATAATTATTGAATGATATTGAAATAGATGGTGTATAATATCTCATAGTTAGTATCATGTTATAATAATCATATATTATTATTATTTCCACCATTATACTCATCCATGTACGGTTGTGGTAAAAAAAAGATTACACAACATCGTGGAGATGGTAAGTCGTATGCATGCACGCAGAATGATTTCATTTTTCTTAGGATGGAGTGATGGTAAAATAGGGTTTTTTAATATTTATAATAAAATATCAGTATATTATTGATACTAAAGTTACTAATTTATATTGAAAAAATAAGAATATATTGTAGAGGAAAAATGAAATTTTTAAGAATGGGTAGAAGAGATTACCTCATCCTCGATGTGCCTCCTTTAAATTTCCTCTTAGGTAACTCGATATAGTCCTGAAAGAATACCTAAACCCCTATTATTAAAATAGGGAAGTTTAGAAGTAAAAATTCTAGGCTGTGGACATGTTTGAAGGCTCAAAATGAAGTGATGATGTGAGGGAGGATGTGCTCATTTATAATTAAGGTTACATGCACTATTGGAAACCTCAAAATATTAATTTATAATAAAATCAATCCCCAAATAAAATACTACAAAATGTGTCAATTGAAAAAATTGGATTATATATATTTGTAATATCATAAACCAAGAAATTTTAGACAATTTTTTATTTCAATTTAAGCATTATCATTTTATTTAACAAGTATTTATTCTATTTAATTTTAATTATGGTCATAACATTCTAAATTTCTAATTGTTATAAATATTGATATATGTTTGGTTAATTAACCATAAATGGATATTTTTGGACATTTTAGAATTTATAATTATCATTTTTGTAATTTTTAAATATTTTTATTATTGTTAAGTATTTTAATAAAATGTTTTTTTATAAAATTTTAATAGTGTCAATTTTTACTTCTATTCATTTATTTGAGTTGAAATAATATTCAAAGAGGAGTTAAATTCAAATAAAAATATTTAATATACTAATAACAGGTCATAGTCTCCTTTAAATTATTGTATAACATTAATTTTTTCATATGATACTTCTTTTAATATTTTTAAAACCATTTATTTGATATTTCTATTAATAAAATAATTTTTACATCACTATTGTGTCATCAGTAATGGTAAATATTTAATCACAAAAAATTATAAATAAAATTTTATGATATAAAAAATTAATTTTTTTGTCGAGACTGTCTATAATAGATATCATCTCTTATTTACCCATATATTAGTATCAATATACTTATATAAAATGATATTTTGACATTTTTCACATCTCTTAGTTTCTATTATATTCATTTCATAATCATATGTAAGTGGCCATAAAGTGATTCCATTTCAAAACAAAGGTGATAATGGTCTAATTTAGTCATCCAATATGATTTTTATATGTGTTAAAGTAATTTTATAATATTATTTTTAAACGTAATTACACGATTTACCATTAAACATGGTAATAAAATAATTACCAAATTTACTATTGACAATTTCGTAAAATAAATGTAGCCTAATAACATAATTTGGACCTACTGATTCCAAATACGGAATCCATTTTTTAATATTTATAACATAATGTTAGATTTAATTAATTTAAAATTTATCTTATCATTGAAATGAGAAAACAAGTTTTAGAAGTTAAAACATTGAAAAAGATTGAAATGTTCTAACCTATGAAATCAATGTAAAATTAATGAGAATGAAATCAATTATATTAAATGGAAAAAATATATTCTATTTATACTTGAAATCCATTCAATATCTTAATTTAACCATATAAATTATCTCTAGGATAAAAGTTGTCTTTAATTAAAATTTTGTGTATTTTTATTATTCATCAAACCATGAAAGTTATCCAAAAGTTTTTGAGAAATTTATCCTAAGTAAATTTTTATATCCCACTTCAAAATAACATGTTTATGTTGTCATATAGAAATTATTAATGTGTCAAAATCAAAATTAAAAAATTCTTTCACAGTGAAAAGGTCTTAAAATTAATATTTTAAAAAAATTGGTTCTTATACATAAAATAAAATTTCATTCATGCCCTATTACTAAAATATCCATTGTATGAATATAAAAACAATATTAATTACATAAAAAAATATATATCTCATTAATTTCATTACCAAAAATTAATCACTCAGAAAAATAAAATATCGAATTGATATATATTTTTCAAAAATAAATAATAGCCAATTTATTTATAATGCAATTTCATAAGTTAGTTATAATGGTTTTCACTAACCTAATAGCTAGGATATAATGGTAATTTTATATTAGTGGTATCACTATGTTAATTTTAACTCATGATTGCGTGCAAATCAAGCTACTGATGAATAAAATTTATTTAAAGAAAATATTTCATAATAACATCTGGCTGTTACACTCTACCCCCCATATACTGAATTTATCCATCAAAATTAGTCACTTAGAAAATAAAAAATGAGGATACCACTCCCTCATAATATCCTCAAGTTTCCATGTAGCTTCTTCAAATTGGTGGTTCCTCTACAAAACTTTACCCAAGTGAGTGTTCTTGTTTCATAGAGCCTTTTCAGTACAATCTAGAATCTCTATCAGTTGTTCTTTATAAGAAAGATCTTGATCAAATAGTAATACTTCTATACATAGTACATGTGATGGATAATATATATACTTTCTCAGGATAGATATGTGGAATACATCATGAACTTAAGAGAGAATTGGTGGACGCTCCAATCGGTAAGCTACCTTCCCAACACAATTCAGTATTTTGAAAGGACCTATTTTCCTAGGGCTCTGCACTACCTTATTTCCAAATACCATTAATCTCTTCTAGAGAGATATTTGTAAGAAAACCTTGTCACCCACATCAAACTAGTTGAATTTTCATCGGTTGTTATCAAAAACTTTTGTGTCGACTCTGAGCTGCTCTTATGTGTTATTGAATAGATCTGACCTTTTCTACCATTTCATTAACAAGATCAGGTCCAAATTTCTTTATTTACCCAGCTTCATCCTAAAAATTTAGAGTTATGCACTTACTTCCATGGAGTGCTTCATAAGTATCCCTTTTAATGTTGTATTGAAAGCTATTATTGTAAGAAAATTCCACCAATGGTAGGTGTAGATCCCAAGCACCTTTGAAATCCATAGAGAAAGCTCTCAACATGCCTTCTAGAGATTTAATTGTCCTCATAGAATGACTATGTGTATGAGGATGAAAAGATGTGTTGAAATTTAACTCTGTATGAAGACCATGATGAATTCTTCGTTAGAAATTCAAGGTAAACCTCAGATCCTAATTAGATATTATGGAAAGTGGTACTCTGTGAAATCTTACCTCTTCCTATACATATATCACGAAAAATGATTAATAGATAAGTCCTCTCTCATAGTAATGAATTTTCGTGACTTCGTAAGATGATCAATTATAACACATATAGAAGTATTACATTTGGATGTTTTGTGAATTCTGATGTGAATTTACATTGTAATATTTTCAAGTTTCCATTCTTGTATGGGTAATGGTTGTAGCATCCCCAAAGACTTTTGTCTATTATCCTTAACATACTATCAAACCAAGCATCAAGAGACATATTTGGTGAAATCCATTTTCATTCCATCCCATCATAAGTACTCTTTTAGGTCCTTACACATATTTGTGCTTCCATTATGAATAGATAATGAAAAAAATGATCCTCATCAAATATCTACTTCTTTTATTTTGGTATGGGAGGAATAAAAACCTGGTTCCTAAACCTTATTATTTCATCCAAATAAAGGTTGAATTCAGGAACATTTCCCTCCTTTTTTAAATCTACGTCTTCCTTTTGTGCCTCTTTAATCTTCACATGTATAGATGGTTGGAAATTATTTTGAGAAAGATAAGATTTCTCCCCTTCCATTGAAATTTCAAGATCCATCTTTTGTAAATCCATAAATATTGGATCTTTAGTTTTCTTCATCATGGATAAGATTACATGGTCTTTTTGACTCAATGATATGCCATCTTGTTCGCTTTCATAGGGCAGAAATGTATTGAGTAGTTGTAATATTTAATCAATAACAACCATCTTTTGTGGTACATATTCATCTCCTATTGTGTGAAAATATACATTCAACATTTATGATCAGTATAAATATCACTAGATTCACCATAAAGATAACGCCTCTATATTTTTAATGAAAAGATTACCACAGATAACTCCAAATCATTTTTGGGTAGTTTTTCTCATGAATTTTCATCTTTCATGGGGCATAATCTATCACCAAAAAAATTTTCATGATAAAACTACCCACCAACTTCTTGGATGCATCACTATAGATCAAAATCTTTTCTCTACTAAAATGAAGTGTGAGCATATTTGCACTGGCTATCCTTATTTTTAGCTCTTTGAAATTATCTTCACATTTAATTTTTCAAATGAACACAACTCTTTTCTGATTCAACATGGTAATTTAATTATATAATCATGAAAAATATTTAATATAAATTCAATAATATCCATCCAAACCATGAAAAAATCTGATATCAGTTACTGTTTTTGGTCTTGACCATATTTCAATAACCAATGTTTTTTTCATGATATATAGATATCCCCCCTCTTGAGATTATGAGACCAAAAAATGAATCTTTCTAAAGAAAAAATTCAGACATGGTAATTTTTTTCATAAAGGTTCATCTTTATTAGGGTATTCAGCACAATTATGAGGTTATTTTAATGTTCTTTTTTTGTTTTAATATACAAGAATATCTTCTATAAATACTACCATAAACTGACCAGGAGTGCATATAAGGAATCTATTAATTAGATCTATGAAGATAGAGGGGAATTAGTAAGTCCAAAAAGAATCTATAAAAATTCATAGTGTCCATTACTAGTACATAATTTTTTCTTTGGTATATAGTCATTTTTTACCCTTAATTTATGATATACTAAATGATGATCAATTTCGGAAATGTTTTGAGCTCTGTGTAGTCGGTAAATTAAGAACTCAATGCGTTGAAGATGATATTTTTTATTGATAGTCGTCTTGTTTAGTTCCTGATAATTAATGTAGAGGCTTATTGATCCATATTTCTTCTTCACAGATAGAAAATGGGCTCCCAAATGTGACACACAAGGGAGTATTAATCCCTTATCAAGATTCTCGTGGAGTTTCTTCATCAATTAATGCAAATCAATTAGGGCCATTCTATAAGGTGTTTTTGAAATAGGCATAACAACTCGTATGAGTTCTATTAAAAACTGAACATCAGGATTTTGTGGAAGACCTAGCAATTCCTTTATAAACACATCATAAAACTCCCATACAATGGGTGTATTATTAATCGCGAGTTTTCCCCAACCATTTAAATCAATAACCTTCATTTATTAGAATAAAGACCCAAATGATGGATGAAATTTAGAATATAATGTTGTATTCATCCTTGCATCAATAGATGATCATAGATTGATCAGTAGTATTAAATGTGCCTTCCATTATATGGGAATTGATATGAGCTCTGTATAGAGAAATCCAATCCATGCCATGTATAACATGAAATTCAACTATAAGAAGGACTATTAGATTTGCAGGAATATTATTCCACAACCATCAATTGGAAATGATTTATAAACATTTGATGTGACTGGTGTGCCATTATATGTTTTCATGACTATCTCAACATCACATTGTTGAGGTAATATAGAGATACCATTAGAATATTGATCAGATATAAATGAGTGGGTGGATCCAGAATCAAATAAAACATTTTTCTACTTTAGAGTGGACGGTAAGTGTACCTTTCACCACATCATTATCGTACTCCACATTGCTGATAGTAATTTCATGTGACATTCCTTTGTATTTTCAGTAATGATTTTTTTATGTCAATCATCATAAAGAACCATTGCACTAGGGAATTTATTGTCATAAAACACCATTTCCTTTCACTTGTAACATTTAAGTATATTAGGCACATTTTGCATAGCCTTTTAATTATTCTTATCATTAGAAAATTTTTCCCATCACATTTTCTTTCGTATTTCCCGATGAACATATTTTCCAATCTTAAAAAACATTTACTAGTCCCTTAAAGAAATTTCACTCAACATTTCTTTTCACACATTGAACATAAAGAAAAACTCATCTTCTTTTCAGTGTGGTATTTTTATTTTCCTTTCAATTCCATTTTATGATTCTTATCAAACCCATATGACTGATGGGTTACTCAAATCTCCATCTCAACATTGAGAGCACATCGAACAATTTCATCGTATCTATTGAAGTCAATTATGGCTAATGCCCATCGGAGAATAGGATTTATGCCACTAAAGAATCAATCAATCGTAATCTTAGGTTGGATAATAATTCTAGATGTGTATATTGGATATCTTGTAAAATTTACTTCATAGGTACAAATGAATTCATCATCCTTTTGATTAAGATTACGGAACTCCTTCTTCGTCTTAATTCGGAGAATATTTTGAATGTACATATTGAAAAATAAGATATTGAACTCGTCCCATTCCATGGACTCAATTTTATTACATTTCCTAATAATCTTGATAAGATTCCACCATTGATCAGATTCAAATTCTAAATGATATAAAACTAAGCTGACTTTATCATGTTTAGAACATGATAGGAATGAAAATATATTTTTAGTGGTATTGATCCATTTTTCATCCACTAGTTGATTAGAAAATCTGTTTAATGAAGGTAGACGCTTCCTCATAAAGTATTCAACTGATTTTTTTCTTTCCTTTGCTCGTTTGGATTTTTAGCATGATTCATAGCATGATAAAGTTCTTTTGAGCATGGATACAAGATTTTTCTTTCTAGATTCCATAACATTTGGTTTCTCATGGGTACAATCATTTCATTTCCCGTCGCATTCAGCATTAATGCAGTTCCTTTAGGTTCCATCCATTGACTAAAACAAAGAATTATAGTGTGAGAAACACTAATCATAACAGAAAAATCACATAATCAAGAATAAAAATTCAATTTAGGACACTTTATGTTTTATCCAATGTGATTTATGGTCATTTATAAACCACTAGGATTTTATCCTATACTTGGACATATTCTTAATGCTTTATAATCCTTGTTTCCAATGGTTAACTATAACTTTCCTGTGATACCATCTATAGTGACCCATTCATTACATACATTGATATTATTTTGGAATTTAAGTATGTTTATTACACCATATAGGAAAACCATGATAGGACCATATTGATATAGTGTCTTTAGAAACTGCGAAACATAAACAACTGGTTCATAAAACATCTACATTGTCTCATGTTCATTTCCACAACACTAGACCCATTTTATTCATATCATTCATAATACCCTTATTTATGAAAAGGGGAAAAGAAAATTATTAAAGGGTGAGATCAAATACTCACTAAGGGTAAACAAAGGAAATATCAATCATATCATATTCTTAATAACATAAAATTTGAAAACATATCAGGCATATAAAAGATCACAATATCAGGTCAAGGGATAAATCATAAAAGTGAAATGTAATCCCAATAGTCATAATATAAGACATGAAACTTCGTTTCATACATACAAAATTCTATAAAATCATTTATTATTAGTCAAGGCTCATTTCCAATACCATCATAGCGGACAAAGTGTATTACTGAAATGAGTTCACACCTCGTTCTAACCTTGTATCACTGAACCGAATTTACTTTTTGTTCCATCCATATCCAAATAATGAGATATAAATCACTATAAAATGAAATTGTGAGAGATATATGTCCCATGAATATTATAATTAAACAATTATTATGTGTTCCATAAAAACAAAATCACATTCACTATAACATAACCCTTGCAATAAAATGTGTTTCTTAAACATAGATCCAAAATAAAATAATCCATTAATGGGTTTCATATAATGATCCAATAATTTATAAAAACAAATAAAATTAATAATGGGGGTAAAAACCTAATCCTATGTAATCTTATATGGAAAATATTTTTGATAAAACACTTGAGCTTCATTCCTAAGGAAAATATTCTTTACTTTTCAAAAACGTATTCCTTCCTAAAAACATAGAACAATTTCAGATGAAATAATTTTATGTGATAATAATCTTGTATGATATTAAGGTAATCATAAATAAAATAATGAATAATAAAAGCATAAAATTTTGTTCATTTCGTACAAGTTATAAAAACATTATTCTCTTACTTTTGTTTGAAATGTCAAAAAGTACCTCGTACCAAAAACTACAAAAGATTACATTCATACCATTTAGTAAAAACATAATAATGGGTAAAATTGACTTTTAAAAATTATAGAAGGATATAATAAATATTTTTCAATAAATATTTATGAATCATGGATGTGGATGACAAATAACAGCTAGTAAATACTTAAAAATGAACAATCTCTGATAAAAATGAGATTTGAAAATTTATCCCTTACCATAGGTCTGATTTGGTTATTATGTATCTGAACCTCCAATATAATGATTTAAATACTCTTAATAATTTTTTATATATTCATAATAATTTTTATGAAAACATTTATGATCATACTTTCATCAGTTTGTTAGTAACATTTCATTGTTACATGCTATTCGAGTATTAACTACTTTATGTTCTTATATATGTTTTGTCTGATAAGTTCTTATTTGAATTTTTAGGTTATAGTTATATCATTTAAATCATTTTATTATTATAATATATATAATATTTATTCATTAAATTCAATTATATAATCTTTGTTTAATTAACATTATGTAGAATGAATCATTTTTCACCATGAAGACGGTAAACCGTAGGTACGCACAAGCCACGATATGGTTCCCATAATTTTTGAATGGCATTGAACTGTATAGTGTATAGTATCTCATAATGTGTATCATGTTATAATAATCATATAGAGTCATTATTTTCACTAATAAACCCATCCAAGTAACATTTTTGTGAAAAATAGATTACACCACAGTGTGGAGATGATAAGTTGTATGTACAAATGCGTGGTGATTTCGTATCTAATAGGATGAAGAGAAGGAGAAATAGGGTTTTTTAATATTTATAATATCATATATATATATATATATTATTTATTCTGATTCTATTACTTTATAATGAAACAATTATAGAATATGAAGTAGATGAAGAATGAAATTTGAATGAATCGGTAGAACATATCACCTCTTCCTCGACATGCCTCCTTTCAATTTCATCTTATGGCACTAGAGTTGGTCTTTGAAGAATACCAAAACCTCTAGAATAAAAATGTGGAAGTTTATAATGAATTTTTTTTGGGTTGTTCGAGATTGAAGGCTCAAAAGGAAGTGATGAGGTGAGGGAGGAGGTTCCCTTTTATAATTGAGGTGAGATGCACTTTTGGAAACCTCAAAAATATTAATTTATAATAAAAAAACCCCACATAAAATCCTCCATAATGTCTCAATTGAGATGATGAGATGATATGTGGTAGTATTCTAATCAACCAACAAAGTTTATCCATGTTTTTATCTGAATTTAATAATTATAATTTTAATTAACAAATAGGTATTCTATATAATTTTAATTGTGGTAATAAAATTTTATATTTGTAATTGTTATAAATATTTAATTATGTTGTGTTAATTAACCATAAATGTATATTTTATAAAATCATAGAACATATAAGTATAACTTTTTAATTTTTATATATTTTTTATGATTTTAAATAATTTAATAATATTATATTTTTATAAAATGTGAATAATGTGAATTTGGACACTATTCATTTATTTGACATTAAATTAAATTGAAATAGGAGATAAATTCAAATTAAAATATTTCATAAACTCATAGAATGTCATAATCACATATAAAACTCATGGATCACTTTAATTAGTTCATATTATACTTCGTTTAATATTTTTACAACCCTTTATTTGATATATCTATTAATAATATAATTTACATCAGTATTGTGTCATCATTAATGGTAATTATTTTACATATAAAAATTATAAATAAATTTTTATGATATAGGTAATTATTTTATATTTCTAGAGACTATAAATAGTTGATATGTTCTTTTAGTTACCCATATATTAAAATTAATATACTAATATAAAATGATATTGTGACATTTCGTGACATTCATTAGTTTTTTTTACATTCATGTCATATTACTAGGTAAGTGGACATAAAGTAATTCCATTTCAAAACAAATATGATAAGGGTATTATTTAATCACCAAAAATATTTTTACAATTGTTAAGAAAATTTTATAATATTATTTGTATGTTTAATTAGCAGATTTACCCTTAACCATGGTAATAAAATAATTTCCAAAGTTACTGTTCATAATGCCCAAAAATAAAATAAGACTATTAATATAATTTGGACCTATTAATTTCAAATAATGATTCCATTTATAAATATTCAAAACAAATGTGTTTCAGTAAATAATAAAAAATTAAACTCGATGTTGAAATGAGAAAATGAGTTTTCAATGTTAAAACATTGTATATAATTGAAATGTTTTACCTATGAATTCAAGGTAGAACTAATGATAACGATATAAATTAAATTATATGAAAAAAATATATTCTATTTATAATTTAAAACCATTTCAAATTATAATTTTACATTATAAATTATCTCGATGAAAAAATTTGTTTTTAATTAAAATTTAGAGTATTTTTCCTATTAAAAAAATAGGAATGTTATCCGAAATTTATCATCATTTTATCCAAAGTAAATTTTTTTATTAAAAAATAAATAACATGTTTATTTTTTCATATATAAATTAACAATATTTCAAAACCATAATTTAAAAATGTGTTCTCCATTAAAAGGTGTACAAAGTAATGTTTTTTTTAAAAATTGGGTCTTATACATAAAATAGGGTTTCATTCATACCCTATGACTACAATATCCATAGTATGAAAATAAAAAATAATTTTTAAGTATATATCATATATATCTCATATATTTCATTACTAAAATTAGTTCAATCAAAAAATTAAAATATATAATTGATTGATATTTTCCATAAATAATTAATAGTCAATTAATTCATAATGCATTTTCAGTAGTTAGTTATACTTTTTACCATTAAACAAATGGATAGTATATAATGGTAATTTTATATTAATGGAATATCATGGTTTTTTTAAACACACGATTGAGTTCCATGAAAAATACTAAAGAATAAAATTATTTTAAAAAATATTACATGAAAACTTCCGGGTGTTACAGAAACAATCCTCACTAAAAAAATAGATGTTAAAACACCCCCGATATTCTCATTTGAGGGTACTTGAACCTCATATAAGAAAATTTATGGTGACTAAAAACATATATCGGGTTCCTACTGCATGGTCACATCCTGTACGCATCCCTGGTACCATAACACCTACACTAGAGGAAATGAACTAACATGGAGAGTCTTCATGCTATATGAAATGGTACATATTGGATGATCCTTGAAGGAAAAATCAACCTCCAGCTAAATATCATCGAGTTCAAATGACCGAGACATATCAGGATGGTATTGTCGAAGTTGAGATATGTGGATGATGTTGTTCATGGAGTGGTACCTACGAGGAAGAAAATAGATAATCTTCTAGTACATCTCTTTCCACTATATCAGATGGCCTAATATATTGAGTCAATGACATAACTTGTATCTAAATTCATTTATGATACAATCTTTGAAATTGTCATAGAAGAGATAATGTCCCACCTTGAACTTTAGAGGTCTTCGTTGATTATTTGTATAATAATTCAACCTAAACTGAGCTATTTACATACACTTCTTAATCTTCAAGATATTCTATGAATTATGTTGAATGATATGAATTCCCAGTATAACATCGTCATGTTCCTCTACTCAGCACAACGGTGAATAGAATGATATACCATATAGGGCCTTATATGGAGCCATCTGAATAGTTTTTTGAAATTTATTATTACTTTCAAACTCAACTTGAGGAATATACTTATCCCAATAATCCCCAAAACCATGGATGAATGAAAATATAATATTCTATTACACCAGAATAGTCCACTCATAATATCCATCGATCTAAGGGTTATAACATTACTCAAGGGGACCTATGAACCTAGATATTTTTTCACCCTTTAGAGAAATGAGATGTAAAGTGGGTATCATGATTTGAAATGATGGAATGGGGTACACTATGAAGTTTCACTATCATATGAATATACATAATTCTTATCTCATCAAAATTGAAAGTCTATAGGGTTGGTAGTAAGTTCGTGAATCTTTTCGACCTATTTATGATCATCTATACTGCACCACTGCCACACATGGATTCAGATATCTAGTAAAAAAATATGGTCATTTTGTTCCATTTCTGCATAGGAATAGAGAGAGGTTGTATATGTCTATAAGGCTGCTGGTGCACTTCCTTCATCAATATAATGGTGATTCACTGAGGGATAAATCATATAATATTCCATTTCAAACATGACCACCGATAATGATGATGCATATCTCTTTATATCATTGTAATCACCAAATTAACTACCCATACAGAGGCACATGATAATCTCATCATGTCGTCTCATATATATGAAGAACCCACAAATGACCACAAAATATTAGGGGATCAAAACCATTAACAACCCAAATAATAGGTGAGTTCCCATCCTTTATGTTCTCCCTCAAAATGAGGGCCTTAGAATTTGATAACTTCTGCATTTGTAACTTATCTAGAAGGATGGATGTCACCTCTAGGTAAATTATAACAATTTTCATGTGCTCTACTTAAACCTCTAGATGCCTCATAGATAACACATCCATTCACATCCACTCATTTTTCCTCTTTGTCAGCATGTGTCTTAGTATTCCAGCTTAATGCATCATCAATGATATTTCCTTTTCCTTATGGGTATGAATGATCATATTCAAATTACTGTATTTTTTCAACCCACCAGCACTGGATCTGATTCAAGTCTCACTATATTGAGATGTATTTTAGACATTTATGGTCGGTGTAAACATTGAACATATAACCCAATAAGTAATTCATCCAATATTGTGGAGCATGAACCATGGCTGCTAGATCGAGAATGTTAGTAGGGTAATTCCACTCAAGAGGCCTCAGCTGGTTGGAACCATATTTAATGACTCGTTCACCTTGCATCAAAACATCAAACACACTAAAACATGAAGCATAAAAATTTATTTATAACCTCTTCTTCAATATAGAAGAATTAGGGCCAGTGCTACATGGATCTTCCCTTTAACTCTTGAAATTATTTCTCCCAGGATTGTGTTAACTAAAAAATTACACCATTGTTGGCCACAT
Source organism: Viscum album (assembly GCA_963277665.1). Taxonomy (NCBI): domain Eukaryota; kingdom Viridiplantae; phylum Streptophyta; class Magnoliopsida; order Santalales; family Viscaceae; genus Viscum; species Viscum album. Next base: position 2,002,526,476 of record OY728140.1, on the reverse strand, counting down.
AAATAATCAGGGATTCCAAGAATGAGATGTCATAGATGATTTTATTATAACAACTATCCAACTCTATGATACTTAAATGGTCAGATACATTGTTTGGATGCTATTAAGAAAAAATGTTTATCATCTCATCTATGTAAACTTTTATGCCTACCTCAGATATGATATGACCCATGAAGTGAAACTTAATGATAAAAAATTTCATTTACTTAGATTCAGATATAGCTTGTGCTATCTTTGTTTAATGATAATTCCCTTAAGATGGTTACAATGGTTAGGTCTAGTGAAAGATTACACAAAGATGTTTTCTATAAAGATAACTACAAAAGAATCAAGATATGCGTGAAACCCTAATTCATTAGATCGAAAAAGTCTATCGGCCCATTATTCAGACTGAATGGCATAACAAGATAATCATACAGACCATACCTACTCTAGAATGTTTTACATGTTCTATGTGATGTTCCCAAATAATCTTAATTGTATCCCAACATAAAATCGATCTTTTAAGAAATAGTTGGTCTGATAAGATGGTAGAAGTGGCCATAAATACACTATAGTGGATATATATATTTTTACAATAAACTATTTTAATCAGTGTTAATCCATGAACAATAAATGGTTACAATCCAAATTTTTGGTGAAAGGGAAGGGTGACCCCCATCATGATGTGGTGGGCCAGATAAAACCCTTATCTTCAATGTCTTCAAGAAGATTGTTGTGTTTCTAGAGATCTATAAGTTCAGCCATATAAAGAGGAATTGTCATTAGTTCCACAACAAACAAAATCTTGATGGTGAAGATGATATCTATCATAGAATGTAATCTGAAGAAATTTTTTGGTAAGAAACCCCTTAAACGGTCCACCATGGTAGTTAATTCTATAAGCTGGAATCCTTGATCTCTCATAAAGAGACAAGTCATTTGGGCTGTTACTCCACCAAGAATAATACGCTTGAGTATAACTCTAGTGACCTATAGATTCCACTAACATTTATGGATATTATATTTTCCATCCATGGATGTGAAAGATTCCAAATGGTGATAGAAATCCACCTGGGATCAATAAGGCTTGATCTAGTCCACACCAAGAAAGAAATCAAACCAAATCAACTGAAGGATGATGAAACTCCAAAGGAAAATAATACCATCCTATTTCAAGGGGCATGCCTAGTACAGGTTTATAACAACTTTTTAAACTCTTAATGGAATATTGATGGTCAAAACACCATTAGAGTACACTACCACTAAGTATAACCTTCCTGTGTTTACAACAGATAGAAAAGAGTGCGATGCACTTGTATCATATAATGAAAATAATAAAGTATATGACACGATAATAATACCTATAACTGTAGATGACCATAAAATTTTCTAATCATAAATTGTCTATATAGAATATAATTTTCCTGAACCTTGGCCCTGAGATGATTCCTAAGTTTCTTGTGAAGGCCAAATCTGGTGACACTGAATTTTCCAATCATGATTTTCTGGGCTACGAACACCTGCTCGGCCAGAATGACACACATATGACCAGATTTGTTCTAGCTATTGTTGAACTATTTTTTCACCAGAATTCGGTGTTGAAACATAATGTAACTCAATCAATTATAATGAAATGGATTGGTTGAAATGATGTAGATGACCCACCATGCTGAAATCATGAAACTTTATCAAGTTCCTCAACCACTAGGGTTCTTACTTTGTAGCATGACTCACTGATGGAACACCAAAATTATTTTAGGGAATTCTTTATGTTTTTTAATAACCATGTTTCCACTCTCTATGTTTCTCATATTTCCTCTGGATAAAACACTGCTTTTCAAGGATGTTGAACTAACCTGCTTCACCTCACTAAATACCCATAGGTTCTCCATAGTGATGAGGGTCTGGTTCAAAATATAAGAAATGGTGGTTAGTAAAAATACGTTCACCTATGAGTAGATGGAATAATCAGTCACAACATCGAAGCACATCGTAGTAGTCTTCTCATCACAGGTTGGGGTTTCTTCAAAATGTAGTAATTTGGTGATAAAAGCTTTGTGTTACATCACCAATAAGTCTCCTTTCTCAAGGTTAATTAATTCTCAAATATGTTATGTTATAATGGTTTAAATGAATAAATGGATAAAGAAACATATCTGGTGGTCCATTGAGACTATAACATAATGTCTACCCGACTAAGTCAAAACATCCCACCAATGATTATGATAATCACACATTATGAAGGTCGCTAGCATGACCGTAAACTGTATAGGCATCTCAATATGCTTGATGTTGGACATGATAGCCTCGAAAAAAGAATCAACAGATGGAATCCCACCATATTTTGATAATGTGGGAGGATATTGCTGATGGATATCCCAGGTTTTCTCTTCCATAGAAGGGACTGGTTGAGGTGCAATCATTAATGATTTTGAAAATTAATTAAAACTATTCTGGAACTATGAATAAACACCTATTATATGGTCTGTATGAGGTAACTAATGTGGAAAATAATGAGGAATCGTAGTTTAATTAGGTCACAACAACTATAGAGTATACACATCTTCACATAACTAGAATACAAGACGAGGTCATCATAGTGGAATATCTCTACAAATGAAATCCAAATTCGATAGAAAATATTTATAATATATAGGGAATATAATAAATATGGACATCTACAAAGACTTATTATAAGAATGATACAACCCTTATCCTTCTCTAGTAGAGAGGTATATGTGGTTTGAACATGTCATATAAAGATTGTAGGAGACTTGTCCTATATCCCACTACTATGATCATGATAGGATATGGTCTCGTGATTTAACATACAACCTGCTCATTTAAAAAAATGATGTATTTATTTTAATATTATTTAATTTTTACTATCATGATCATGTTAATTGCATCACTAATTCAAATTTATAAGGTCCCAAATGCATTATAAATTGACTTTGGCATGTCATGTAATGGTATCCTGACCCCGCACAAGATAATAGGTTTAACATACCATGTTTTTGATGAGATTAGATCAGAAGCATTGGAACTCACCATTCAAACCAACTAATGAGTCATTACTGGGAAATTTAAACAATTATTATATTATACAGAATAAAATCACACTACAAGGGAAATATAACAAGGAACATACAACAGTCACTTGAAATACATGCAATGCACAACGAAATGTAAATATGACATGACATAATGCCTGTAAATTTTTTCCTTTTGTGCCTAATATGATGCATGATTCCAGTGTACCCAATTATCATTACATAATTGTGAACAAACTATTCAAATATTATCAATATTAATAAAAACATAAATCAAGTGACTTGCCCAATGGTGAAATCCATAGAGCAATGACAACACATTATGTAACATCATTTACCCAACCCATGAAATTTTTATTTCCCCTATATGTAGGGAAACTAATCCATTGAATAGGTTCAAATCCAAATTTTTATATCCTATAATCCTATCTAAACACAAATAATATAAAAATGGAAAATTTTTTTTATACAAAAATTACAGTTTTTTATCCGGGATTCCATTCATTGGCGTTTCGAGACAGTTTTCCAAAAGTACTCAAGCATGCCGCCCGGAATACTAAATCATTCTCACAAGAAATGAAGGATTATGGTGTGTCCTTGGGGAGACTATTACCTCACAGATCAGAGTGATTCACAAAGGTAGGTATTTAATAAGAAAGACAGATTTCGATATAACCAAGTCACTGTAATGAAAATATAATATGTAATCATACTAGTGTGAAACATTGTATGAAAAATAAAAGTAATGAGAAAATGTAACATAATGATCATTTCATGGTAATATAACTATAAAAATACTATTCTAGGGTAGGGTACACAATCATATGCATCATGCTATCAATATATACCAGAAGGAAAAAAACATATATGTATTGCATCTCAAGCACATGATTTATCCTATTCCACCAGCTCTTACATAGTAATTAAACATAATCCATAATTGGATGTTGTCTGCAACCCTTTTTCCTTACATGAAAAAATAGAGTCTACTCAGGTACCAAAGGTGCATGATGTGGTTGTGAGATACAATCTCTATAATACAGCTTCCACAGTGTTTAGGACAATCTATAATGTGAATTATAATTTAAATAGTATTACATATTGATTAAATTATATAAATAATATATTAAAAACCATATTAGACTGGGTTCCACTTATAAATCCACCTAATATTCCTACATCGACCTAAGCTGGTATGTCTTAACTGATATATTTTGAAATGTTAAAGTGAGTAAGGTTATGTGCCATCAGATGCAAATTCCCAAATATTTTGATTGGGATTTGAGGTCATGTCTATATTTTTTATAAACAAACTAATAAATATTCCATTTAAAACATATATTTTCATTTTTAATTAAATTTAAATAAACTTATTAAACATATCAGGAGACACTATGAGCATTGTTGATAGTGAAAAAGTACTATCCACATATTAGTCTAGGGGATCACTTATAATCAATTCTAAGGATTTTATTCATGGTGACCCACATATGAAGTCCCATGTGTCAATCCAAGAATATTAATAAAATTCATGCACTTTCTTCTAAGATCGTACATGGTATTACACGTTGGGGCATTATTCTCCATTGATGAATTTCCCAAATAATCATACCTCTAAGGCTATCCATAGTGTACCCCTTAGGGATATAGTGTCAATCCTATTAATGTATAAATATATAATCCTCATAGATATTATCTTAAGTGTAGTAGGAATAACCCAAAACAAGTTTACACACATTAATAATTATATCCTGATGGTACATACGTCTGTCCAAGGTTTTTTAAGTCAGAACCCCTTGTTCTAACAGTTAGATCAAAAGTGAAATAGACAAAAAATCATCACATATAAAACATGTCTATGAAGAGGGATTGTTTCGTTTAATGATAGACATTATAACTCAATAGGAATATTATGATTAACACTGAATTAAGAAATAATGTATTAATGGAAAAGGATGTAAGGTCCTATATCTTAACACAAACCTAAAAAACATTTAATTACAAAATTTAGGGAAATTATAATTGGAACCCCCCATAATTTTGATCAACTAGCCATGGTGATAATCTAAAATTACCATTTAAGGTGATAGAAACCTTTTTTGGTTCCTATGGTCATGGATATCAGCACAATGGTTTTATTATTTTCTTACTTGGGTCTCCGAAGATATTTTTTGGCATTCAATTTAAATTATTTAAAAAAAAACAGGCTTTGCCAAAAATTTCCAGCCTATGACAAAATGATAAAATTTATATAATTCATTGAAGATACATGAAAAATCAATTATAACCTACCTTATACTCCTAGAGATTACCTAGATAAGTATCAACCCTTGATCTAATCTAGATTGGAATAAAACAAAGAATGATCCAATGCATGAAAAATATAAAAAATTATATTCAACCAAAAGGGTATAAAAGAAGAGAAGAGAGACTAACAATAGAAGAACATAGAGTGGAGAGAATACTGAGAGGAGTGAAAAACATCTGGCAGTGAAGGAAACATTGATCAGATAGGGGAGACTGGGACTAACATAGGTTGGGTGCCAAATTTTCACTTTGATGTCGATCCTTCAATGTGGTGAAGAATATTTTCTCATGATAAAAAAACAAGTGTTTTCCACATCTTAAAAATAGTAGGTCAGGTATTTACAGGATGTTTCAATGAATTAAACAATTAGTAAATTCATTATAAAACATGTAATTCTCTGGTTAACCCTCCTAGGGAAAATCCTATAGATTACATGAATGCGTTCTAGATATCTGAATACAAGTAATATATTTAATAAATGTAGTTAATTTAAATAAACGTTGTGTAATATGGTCTGAAGCCATGTTCTATCCAACCAACAACATTCTCTTTTGAAAAAACAAAAATACACATAGGGGAATTCTCTAGAGTTAATAAAAAATTAATGAAAAAAATCCTAAATGTTACAAATTTTTCAACCAAGAGATAGTGGAATAGGAGGAGGAATTGTATAATATTGGGAATTTTGGTATTTAGATTTAAATTTCATAGCCTCTTATATTGATAATAATATATTAGTTAATAATAGACAGTATTTGATGCTAATATGATTAAATAAAGATAAGAATAACACATTATGGTTAAACCTTGTAAAAATCTTTTTGTGGTTTTTTCTTATTTACATTCGTAATATTTATGAGAAAAAAATATTTATTCAATTTTTTGAGACAAGTGTTAATCCCCACCGATGTGTCTATAAAATAATGAATTTTTTAAAAAATAAGAGTTCTACAGTAATTCCCCGACCATGTAGTTTTGCCAATAGACTCTCAAAATCATTAAATAAGTATACATAATAATTAAAATGTAGAAATATAAATTATTAATTATTATTAAAATGATTTTTAATAAGTTATAGTAATATATAGTAATTATAATTAGTAAAATCTAGTATTCATGATTATCATATAATAAGGGGTTAAAAATTTCGTCTTGGCCATATAAGGTTGTTGAGTTCACTAATTTGGGATGTGTTAGCCAAAAACATATATTTATTCTGAGACAATACTGTTACAACATCATACTATGATACACTGAGTACGATGTAAGAATATATTATTGAATATTAAAATTCTAAAATATATTTCCATGATCCATCTTTAATATAATAGAACATTTAACCTGGAATATTTTATTTATAGGAAATTTTTTAGGTTTGTTATTAATTCAACTAATGTTCCCATTTTATTTATTTTTATAGGAATTAGAGAAAAAATGTAAGTAATAAGGCATTATTAAAGGGATATGTTTTGATGAATGCTTATAAGAAAAAATTTCAAATTTTTTAGAATGTTAAATTTAATTGGAAGATTCCTTAAAACATAATTGATTGGGTTATAATGAGATAAATGATTATTTTTACACAGATTATTGTTCATATTTATATATCATACCTAAACCTGTATTTAGTGAAGGTCATGATTAATTAAATTCAAAACATGGAAAATATAGCGATCAGACATATGTTTTAAAAGTGTGTGAATAAATTTTATGATCCATTCAATAAATGATGTTTTGGTAATTTTTTGTAATTTTTTTAATATTTAAATTGTAATTAAATATTTATATTTCATAATAATCATATAAAAATAAAATCATAAAAATTATCCCATATTCTCTAAAATAAATCTTAATTTGTTTCAATGACATTTAATTTATAATTTTAATGTCTATGTATACAATGTTAATTATTTATTTAATATAATAATAATAATAATTAATTATTTTATTATTTTTCAAGAATCACAACGTGAAAATATAATTCCTAATTTATTATGGGTACCCTGTAAACCTCTATATAAACTGGTAAAATATTATAATTTTATACTGTCAATGCATATTGATTTCATTCATATATATATGGTGAGAATAAAAATTCCATATGAAATGGTGTTTTTTTAAATAAACTAATCAAAAGGAAAGTGATGTTATATTGATTAAATTATTGAGTTATCTTTGATTGAATTATAAATAATTCTTACATTTCTTTCTCTTGATACTGATCAGTGGTTTTATTTCTATCCATAGAAAAGATTCATCCAAATTAGGTATTAAATAATAATTATAGAAAATGGACCATTTATATTGGCACATGAGGTTCATGAATTTAATTATACATTATACGTTGAATTTATAAGGGATTAAATAAAATTGAGGAGTTTAATAAAAATAAATTATCATCATATTTAATTTTTGGAAAATAAATCACTTAGATATTATTTAATTTATTTAATTTTTTATGATATATCACCAAAAATATATGTTATTTCATGAAAAATAGACATCAATGATGACAAATTATATTTAAAATTAATTTTGAAGATAACTTTGATGATGTAATTATAAATTACTTTTAACAAAAAATATATTATGAAATTTAAGATTTTAATGAATTTTAATATTCAAACGAATAAATTGGAAACTATTTTTGGAAATGAATATGAAGGTGATGGTGTAGAATCGTTATTTATATTCATCATAAAATTTCAATGTGTATTTATATATTTATTTCATTAAAGAATTAACTGTAAATAATTATTTTTGTATTAAGATTATTACTAGTTAATATTATTTATATTTTTATGACGTATTGATAGGATTTTGGGGATTTGATGCATTGCATAAAAAAATATTCTCTACAAGGTAATGATCTCACTATTTCACTAGTTAAACCATAGAGTGGGGTTTTCTGTCACTCTATCATTTACTTGTAGGGATCAATGTAATCCAAAATATAGGGATTGAAATCATATTTTAGTTCCAAATATATCTATTTATTTTTTATCTTAATTTAAAAATTTGTGTTGAAATATGTATTTTATTTTATTATCATTAATTCATTTAGTCTTTTAATTATTTGACTATTCATTCTTATTTGATATTTTATTAGCTATATTCATTAGATAGATAGTTTACATACTAGGAATTTATTCCCCCTATACATTTATATAAATGGATCTTGTTCCCATTGATATGGGTTACTACATGTTTGATCACTTAATGATATGTAAATAATTATTTTAATTTATTTAACAGTTTTGTAATTTAATACACTCTATTGTTAAATATTTACCATTTGTGGGGCCCTATTTTGAATAACATGGTATTCTATATGGTTGGGAATGGAAGGATTAAATTTCCATGTGTTTTAGTTAGTTTTTACACAATATTGTAATTTTTTTATCAATTTATATTAGTTAACATTCATTAAAGAATCTTGTGTATATCATCAAGCTGACTTTATCCAAATCGTTGCTTCATATGGGTGGTCCCCTTACTAGACTAGAGAGACATTTTGGAAGAGATCATCTTAATGCCAATTGTTTCAGGGAAGGTAAGAAATCAAGAACATAGTTGTGTGTTATTCTATCAATATAGATCATTATGATATGGTATTGGAAACTAATTACTAATTTATATATTATTTTAGTACAAAGTATATAAATCATATTTTAAATTATATAGTTGATCATGTTTTTATGTGTTTTTTATGTTTAGTATGGGATGTAAAATAATTATGTTACAAGGATGATTACTATATATAGATAATGATATGTTATGGTTAATATTTTTTATGTATTTTTTAAATAATTATTAAATAATTATTTTATTTTATAAATTTATAATTACATATTTATAAGAGATGTAAAATATAGGTACCACTCAATTATAGGATAGTTCAAATGAGATAAAGGGAATGGATAATGATGGATCATTTTAGTAACGATTTAATGAGGCTTCATATCAATGGGTGGGTCAATGTTATATGGGGAAATCTATGTCACTAATATTGGTTTCTGGGCGATGTCGTACAGTTTCTATTTTATTATAGTTATGTCATCCACTGGATAGGATGTAACTTCTCTAGGATCATCATATTTTTCTACTATAGAGTATTAGGAGAGGATATGATCTTATCATAAGATTACATAGATGTTTTCATGAGATAGGTTTTAATGAAAATATTTACCATAATAGAAGAATGAGAATATTAAAGAGTGTGCACAAAGACAGGCACGTGGATTAGCAATGGTGTTCCTTCCACCTTCGGATGGTCCTTTGATAGTTATAAATCAACCCCATAGTTCCCCATTTTTTATTGTATAATTAAAAACGCATTTTTTATTAGATCTAAAAAAATATTTATGAATGTGTTATTTAGTTTTTATAAATTTCCATGAAATTCATTTTTTTATTTTATTACACTAACAATTTATTATGCCTTAGTTGTTTGATAAAACATTTAAACAATATTTTTTATGATGGGTGTAGTATCATGAAAACTAGTAATGTAATCACATAATTGTTTTCAATGAAAATTTATTTCATAAATTCCAATATGTGTTCAATTTTTTAAAAAAGGATTTAATTTTCTATATGATGAAAATCCCACCACAAATTATTAATGATTTTTCATAAAAAATATGCTTTCTTGTGGAAAAATTTTATTTGAAAAAATATTTGAGATAAAATTACTAGATTATTATGTTTTTATGACGGATATAATATTTTTCTTCATAAATTGATATTTCATAAATAAACCAACATATTTTTGGGGTATTCACTAAATCATTTTGCAATGGTCATTTGGTGATCATTAAAGATGATATAAAAATGTGTTCCTATTAGTTTGTTTAGTTATGAAATGATATATTATTTCACAATGTACTCATGGTGTAAGACATAATGAATTTATAGAGATCATTAATTGATGTAGGGTATTAATTTATCAATTTTTAATAATTTTTTTTTAATTATGAGTGTTCCTATTCAGTACAAAACAATATAATTATTAGTGACATAAAAACAGCGGTCACCAACATTCACATACATGGAAGCCCAGAATATTCATAATTTATGTATTTCAAAAATCATTAATGTACCACTAAAAGTTAAATTAACATCAAAAGCTATTTTCAATTTAGAGTAAATTGTTACTATTAATTAGAAATCATTATTAAGGGGATATTTCAATTCATTTTAGTGTTTCTATTCCCACAAAATATATTTGCTGATCTATCTTTATATTTCTCAAAATTTAAGTATACACTTATGGACATAATATTACTTAATATTTTTCATATAGTATTTTGAATCTACAAAAAACATTTTTCATGTTGTAATTCTAGTATAATGTGAACTTGGATGTTATTCCTAATTTAAATGAAATAATATTTTATATCAAAATTATTTCAAAATATAATAAATATTTTTATTCCATGTAATTATTGGTTTATATGAAAAATAAATTGGGCATGTAAAATTTCAATTGTATTAAAAAAGATCCATAAAGGGTTGAGAAAAAATACGGAAATTCTTCTGTAGGAATGTCCCATTTTTATATGGTTTAACAATTTCTCTTGCCAATATAAATTTTGTGTGATATGTTATTATTTTCATAATGTTTTATATCATATATGGTGAGTTTTAAGATAAATTAACTTAATAAATGAATCATTATTTAATTTTTTCCAACTTTATTCCACTTATTTTCATTGAATTATAAATAAAATATAATAATTTTTTTTATTATAGTCAGGAAACAAATGGTGTAAAATGTGCATATGTGGGTGTGCAATATTATTTATATTGTTTTTTGAATTGTTTTCTATACATTATTAATAAAAATATTTTATTACAATATTTACATATTGTGTACCCATATTTATATATTGTATGATCCTTATATCATTATCCATAGATTTTAATTCATTATTATTTTGATGGTTTTAGATAATTTTATATTTTCTTCATTATTTAAACATTTAATTTTATTATTAATCATGTTGTATTAGAGGCACTAGTATGACACATAATAAAAATATTATTAAATACTAATAAGTTCAATGGGGAAAATGTATATTATAAATGACTCTGATATTGAAAAATAATATAAAAAAATTATTCTATTTAAATAGTTGGTGAAAATTATATAAATATAATACATGATGTTTTTCATTATCAACATGTATTTAAATTAATGTTACAAGATCCCTTTTGAAGCCATGAATTAATACAATATATCTACACTATGAATTATATTTAAATAATATATATATTACTATTTATATCATTTATTTGTGAGTGTTATTTCATAAACAATATGTGTCAAATATTATAGTTATCATAAGTGAATGGGTGAATCTATTAGTTTCACTGAAGAAATATATCATCATTGAGAAGATATATATTTTTTTCACCATTATACATATTCCCATTGATATTTTGGGATGAATTTAGAGAAGTAAATTATTGACCAATTCATTTCAAATTTGATTAGGTACGATGAGATAGAAATGGATCTAGATACATGTTTTATAGGTTCCCAAGTGTGTAATTTATATTAAAGTGACATTAAATTCAATAATGGAAAATGACATTAGTTTATGTACAGTTTTAGAAAAAACATAACTACTATGGATCCAGGAAAATGATGCATGTATCATCTCTCTATAGTATATGTAGTTAACAGATTATATGAAGATATATTTCTAATAGAAGATAATAAGTAATGTAAGGAGTTTTATATGTCATCAAAAATTATGTTTCATTTTAAATGATAATTTTTTCAAATTATTTTTATATATATAGAAATTATATTTAAATTTTGTAATTTTATATAAAAAATTTGGCTTTATTATGGAAAATTATGTGGCGTTACTGCAAAGGTACAAAAGATACTGAAATGTATCAAATATAGGTTTGCTGGGTGTGTGAATTTTCTATATTTCCACAAACCTGTTAGTTCCCAAATATCAAGTGTTTTTTGGAAACATTTGTATTACTGGTATTTTCCTAGTACATGGTGGTCTATGATGCCTAATTACCATTATTTAATAATTTATAATTTTCAAGATATAATTTATAAAAAACATTCATTACACTACCCATATGAAGTTGGAAAAAAAATTATCCATTCCCTTACCCTTTATTTAGATTTGGATTTCCCACGCAATGTCTGATCAATAATCCATAATTTTTCGTAGACTTCATGAGGTTAGGTTATCCTCACTAAAACATTAAAGGTGATTTCATTTAGTTTTTCGATAGTAAATCACTCTAAATTTTGAAAATGGAATATTTCATTGGACACTTCATTTTATTTTGATCAGGTGAAAATTGAGCCATGATATTGAATGATATGACATTTATTATAATATGAAATGTTATCAGATTTTTTTTATTTCATGTGATTTATATTTCATGTGTGATATAGTATGCAAGAATGGTTCATTTTGATAAAGATTTCAAAATGGGAAATGATAGTGTTTATAACTTTTTGATATAAAATGAGTAACCTATTTTGAGTGGAAAGAATGTTTCACTCATTATTTTTTGATTTTAGGTAATCATAGAGGAAAAATTACTTTATGATATGAGTGATTAAAAATTAATAATAAATGAGATTAGTTATTATGGTATATGATGAAATATGTGGGACTAAAAAAGAACCATTATGATAATATTGGAATGACTAGTGAGTATTGATTACCTAGGGAATTGTTTATAGATAGTTTAACCTTGGGTGTTGATATTGGTATTGGATTGAGTCATGGTATATAGGCCATGGATTTTAAATAATAAGTGAACAATAATCTTGGGTTCAGATTTCATTCGGGGGGGATATTTGGATCAGTTTGTAAAATTAAGAAGTCCTAAATTGTGATCTACTAAGTTGACCACTAGTGAATAATAAGACATAGCGGTATTATATAAGGTATTGATAAATAAGAGCATATATGGTAATGGAATCACCTTGGGGTGATCAAATAAGTAATAAAATATTGAGTGTGGGGCTTTATTACAAGGTTAGATAACTTATAAATTATTGGGTGTTCATCTAACTATTGAACATTAGTTGATTTGGGATTTAGAATTTTTAAATTGAGTGTTTTGGAAAAACAATTTAGTGTCATATATGAGATAACAATTGATTCTAGAAAGATATTCTTGGGATATTCAGTATTTTAGAAGATTGTATTATGATTTTTGAGACACATGGGTTGTGTTCATTGGTAATTGTGTGTTGGGATTGTTATATCATATGAACATGATGATATAATAGATAATTAAGGACATGTATAATGGTTTTCATGATTCTATTTTTTTATATTAACTTTTTTGTAGTTAGATTTAGTTATTATAGATAATTTTAATTCTAGACGGTTCAACATGGATGATAAGGGGTTTATAAGTATTCATGAAACCACTAAGTGTGGACTACACTAAAGACCAATATGACATTGGTGCATGGAGAAACTATATGATATAGTACTCCATGATAGAAATTAATCTAATTGATTATTTTAATTATTGAAAAAAATTTAGGATCTGGTGTACCTGTGCATTGTTAGTTGTAACTATTTCTATAGAGGTGGTCGTAAAATTGGGTTATTTGGGGTTTTAAATTATTTTAGATGAATCAAATTATAATGAAATGATCTAAATTTCATCGAATATGATTATATCTATTACACATTAGATCTTATAAAACATGGAATCTAAGTTCTAAAAAATGTTTTATGTGACCATTATGTGCGGATTATGGGTGGTGTAGTTTAACAACATCGGCTAAAGTATACAGGTTCATACATCATGGTGTTTGTGTAATTGTTTTATATGATTCATCGGTGAGATCAACCTTTAATTATTTTTTCAAGGAGATGAATTGAAAACTAATAATATTGGTGATCGAATCATCCCATTAACTATAACATTATCTCCTATAGAACTCTCTTTTATTTTTCAGTGTATTTGCGAAACAATTACTAGTAATAATAATACTTTACCATTTCAATTAAAATAGAGATTAACACCATTAATTAAATATAATAATTTATAATAGAGTTATATAATCTATTATTTTATATTCATAATTAATTACCCAGTAGTTTAGTGAAATATAGTATGAAAATATAGTACTTATCTATATTCCAAGATGTATAATGTGTTGGTACAATTGGTTGGTTACTTCAAAAGGGATTGTAATATGTCCCTTTAAAGTCAATAAAAACCCATGTAATTTGGATCATTTTAAAGAGGAATGTTGATTATTTTAAATTCAGGATAGATTATAATGAATGGAAACATTATGTTCACTCATCCACAAACAATTACAATTACTTTAATGTCTCGTTGAGTGGAATACATGGAAAATGGTTCTACTAAATTTATTGGTTTAGAACATACACCTGAGTATTCTTCTCTATGTTTACTCTAGTAAATTATCCAAGTGAATGTATTGGGGATTACTCCCTGTGATATGAACACAAATATTTCATATATATTAATATATATTAATATATATAGGTTTATGTGAACTAAGTTAGATAGGATAAAGACATTAGAAAATTTGTTTATTAAGATTTTAGAGGCCATTTGTGAGAGATGAGTATTTAGTTCCTTGGGGGTGACCTCATTGAGATTTTAGTATTCTATGGGAATTAGAGGTTTGGGGAATTAAGATTCATGAGGATTAGACTAAGGAAAAATGGTGATATAATGATTATAATATCCATTTTGGTGAAAATGGGATATTTATACTAGGTATATGACTTAGGTGATTGTTGAGACTAGAGTATTACATGGGGAACATGATATCTAGGAGAAACCATAATCTTGTGATAAAGAGTGAATGAATGTTTACCAAAAGGGTATTTCTAGAAAATCGATTGAAATTGAAAAAATTAACCTATATGTGTGACCTAAGTGAGGGTTGTTCCCAACGTAACCATTAAGGGATACAGATGACCCCAAATAGATGTATGTTGATTTCCATCGATATTTCCCATTTTTATTTGGAGGTCACTGTATCACCCCTAGAAATAATGAGATATATTGTTTTTAATTTCATTGATATATTTATTTATACGCTACACCAAGATTAGCTTGTCCTATATGCAAAACCGTATTAACATGATGTATACAGAACATTATTCTAGACATGTGTTACACGCAATTTCAATTTCATTTTATGTAAGTCATTTTAATAAAAAACCTAATATAATTGAAAACTAAATATTATAAAAAATTCATTATAAATGGTGGTGTCAATGAGATTAAATTCATTTTAATTAGAACTATTTAAATTAAAACAAGTGAGTCTGTAAATAATAAAATCACACTTTATGGATGTTATTAATAAAATATATATTTAATATATTAAATTTAATATTTCAAATTCATCTTTTCTATTTTATAGATATGATATAATAACAAATTCAATTTTAATGATAAAATTAGTGTTTTTTCAAAAGATACAGTTTTATCACCTTTTAATGGGGAACAATTTTTAAATATAGTTTTTGATAATTTTATAAGTTATATTTGAAATAATAAACTTTTTGATTGGAAGAGAGACAATAATTTTTACATTGGATAAATTTTTTGTATTTTTATGATGAAATTCATATTTTAATAAATAGTGAAAAATACTGCATTTAATTGAAAACTTCTTTTTCATCTAATTTATTTATATAGTTATATTATCTTTTGGACTGGATTTAGTGTGTAATTGTAAAATATTTTTATCATTTAATCCAATGTTGTTCATTTTTTTTAATTTGACATTTACTGTGGACATAAACACATGTTAATATTTCATTGTTTTTTTTATTAAAACACATTTTATGGTTTTCGAGACAGGGAATTAATTTTAAATTAATTAATGAAAAATATATGTTTTTGAATTTTGAAAAATGGATTTTATATTTAATATAAGTGGTTCAAAATTATGTTAATATGATACTTTTATTTTTGATATTATGAATTGTCAATATGATAATTGTTTTTAGCATAGTAAAAGGTATCATGGGTAAATTAGGGTAACAAAAATTATAATAAAGATAATAAAATTACCAAAAAACATGAAAAATTATATTTGATGAATTAAATTCGACAAATATCACCTAATGGTCAGAATATATTCATTTAATGGACTTTTTCCCATGAAAGTGAAGTCGTTATATTTAAAACAAAATAGTGTGACAACATGTCACTCTTTTATCTCTTATAAGTATAATAATTAAAATATAGAGATAAACATGATGAAACATCAAAAATAAATATTATCCTTAAATATAATGAAAATATTCTGATAATGGGAATTTATTTTTAATCTTAAGAGATTAAATAATAACCATTGATATTTACATAATAATGATATAATAACTTTTTTATTAAGTGAAGTATCAAATAAATGATATTATTAATATTAAAATAAATATTATATTAAATAATTTATTTCATCCACAAATTTTATGAATGTCTATTACATGATAGGATTGAGTTAAATTATGTTTTAGAAGTAATCATGTTATGAATTTTTGAAAGAATTCATTTAGGAATAGTGTCGAAATTAACATAATTCAGAACATAAAATATAAAATAGTTTATTAAATTCTATAAAAATTATCAAAGACAAAAATTAGGCCAAATGGTAAGGATAATTCCAAATATGTAATAAATGGATATATTTTGGGCCTTTTGACATGTTATGGTTACCAAATTAATCAACAATATGTAGATAAAAAAATATCATAGTAATATTAAAAAGGGTAAAATAAAAGTTAAAAAAATATAATTGTTTAAAAATATTCAAGACATGTCTAATTTTATTTGGATGATCGAGATAGGGCCCAAAATCATACTAAATTTAAAATAACAGAGTTTATGACCATTAAAAACCTAAAATCAATTTATAATAAAATAATATTTCAAGACATTCCTAAAGTGCCCTTCCTCCCTCTTATAAAAGGCCACCACGTCTAAACACATAGTCACACACCTCAAGCCCCTTGGATTGACCAAATTATGCTCAAATAAGATCCCCACATCCCTACATTCCTCATATATTCTCCACTTTTTGTAGAAAACCTTCCTACGGAGACGTTTTGTGAAAATTAAAATGAGATACTAAAAAAAGTGGTAATTATTTTGTCACATCATTCAAAATTATTTTCTTCTTATAATTATTATTATTATGTTGTTTCCATAATAGAGTAAAAAATCCTCTATGTTTTACATTTTTATATGTTATTATAATTATGGTAAAACATTATTACTCTATTTTTATCTATCATACGAATAACAATATCATCCTGCATGCGTATGTATGGAATACTATCTCCACGTTGCGGTGTAATGTGTTATTCGGAAAATAAAAAATTTGGATAGGTATAATGATGAATATAATTTATTTAAATAATAAATATAACTTGATAATTATTTAGTATAATTAATATAGCATCAAATTTCAAACCATTTAACCATTATGTGAATGATATCATGACTCATGTGTACGTAGGACCTACCATCTCCATGACATGATGCGAATCAATCTCCACATTTACCATTCATGAATAATTATGAAGTCTATATAATAAATTATTATGAAATATATTAAATAAATATTCGATTGGATTTATATATATATATGTCATTTACTTTCTTCCATTCAATTCAATAAGGATATAGAAATATCATTCTTGTGTACGTACTACCAACCGTCTCCATGTATTGTGTATTTCATTTAATTTATCTATCTATTATATATATTTTTATACTTAATATATATGATATATAAATCTTGTTTTAAGTTTTGGATGTAATTAACCATTATCTATGTAATAATATCAATAATTAAAATTAAAAACAAATACGATAAATAAAACAATTTTTACCCAAAACGTTGCTTTAACATGGAATTTATAAATAAATGGGTAATATAATGTAATATATGAATAATATATGATAACATAAATATTATTATTGCTATGTTACAAGTTAATAAGATGTTTAAACCCACTATATAGGAGCTTTGGACACATACGTATGAAATTGGACCAATGGTAAGGGATAATATTTTAATCACATTATTATCCAAGATTGTTTCTTCATAAGTATTTACTAAGGCATATTTATCATTCCAATCCATGTTTCCAAAACATTTAATAATTTTTCTATTATTCTACTATTTTTTATAGTTGATTTTACCCATTAGTGAATTTTTTATTAATTGGTATGGAAGGAATATTTCTTTCATTTTCTAAATGAGTTACTTTATGACTTTTCCAGCAATACCACGAGAAGAATGTTTTTTAACTTATATGACATGAATGGATTTTTTCAACTTCATAATGCCTTACTTAAAAAAATATTTCTCTACAAAATTTTAGGATTATTTTTAGAAAAAAAATATTTTTAACATTGTGTAGAATTTTGAGAAAAGAAAATGTTATTGAAGATGAAATGATATTTTCCTCAATAATTATGTTCGAGTGTTTTATGAATTTTTTTCCATCTACGACAAAGCTCTTTAAATGGGAAATATTTATATATTTATTATTGATCTGATTTTTTTGTTTTAACGATGAAATTATATTTCATATGGACTATGTTATGATATAATGATGTTTAAGATTCATAATTTATTTCTTGGGATATGTTATGATGAATGATTTACGATTTTGTGGAATATGTAAGAATTATTTCATAATGGGATTGGTGGGACCTATATATCCCTATAATGAATTGGGAAATGGTTATTATCTAATGATATAGAAATTAATATAATATCAAGTAAATATTTTTTATTAATATAGGGATGGAATTGAATGAAAATCAGGTTCAGTAATGCATGGTTGGAACGACAAAGAAACCCGATTCAGTAATAGACATTTTCCACTATGATGGTCTTTGAAGTAATGCCCTGACTACTATACAAATAATATTATGTTATTATTTGATTTCAATAATTACATGTTCTATTAAAATATTATTTTTTCTTGTTTCATGATTTAAATATGATTTATTCTATATGAACTACCAAAATTTATTTCATGAATCATGATTATGGTATATGAAAAAATTAGTTTGTTTTGTTTCAAAAGTTCTTTTCAAGATTTTAAATTTTTTTTATGTTCTGTAATATATTTTACATTCTTACCCTTATAGAGAATTTTATCTCACACATTTTTATATTTTTTCCCTCTAGATTTAAGGAAGGGTATTAAGTAAGATGTGTCAAAAAGAGGTTCTAGTTATAAAGCATAATGTAGGAGACAATGTAGATGTATTAAGAACCACTTTCTTTATGTTTTTATCTTCCAAAGGAAATAAAACAATATGGTATTTTTGAATTTATTTTTTTCATGAATTAATTATTTTGAAAAGTATTGAAATACCCACGTGCGTCAAGCTCAGGTCGTTAGAGTTTGTATCAGAGTGAATGTTTAGTTAACCTTCTAAAACTAGGATGTGAAAAAGTTATTGAGATCCCATGAATAATTTACGAGAAAATTTATATATATTTACTAAGGATTGTTTAATTATAGGTTACAATGTTAGTGGTTTTTTTATAATCATGACTATCCTAAGGTTAAACTAATGATATCATAGATTGAAATATTATAATTTATTTAATTTAATTACGTGTTGTTAATCTCTGATATGTATTTCTCAAACTTTTCATTCTAGTCATAGTCAATATACAAAACTAAATAGAACATAGTTATCCATTTAATTATTTATATGTAAAATTTATAGGAATTATGAATATCAATTTCTTATGTGGAAAATTCAAGATGAAAATCATGACGATTTTACGAGCAGTGGTCATACTACTGAGGATAATGAAATTTTAATCAACATGTGAAAGGTATGTGATGTTATAATAGTATTTTTTAACATTAATCCTATGAATCTTGAGGTTGGGAAACATTAAAAATTGATTAAAATTTTAGGAATGATTAATATAATGGAACCTGAATAATGGTTTAAGAATAAAGTTTTATGATTGAGTAGTATATGTATCAAAATTAAAATATTATGTTATTTGAATCATTAAATATATAAGTTCATTCAGTACAATTTTTTGAATAATGGTTTAAGAATAAAGTTTGATGATTGAGTAGTATATGTATCAAAATTAATAGATTATGTTATTTGAATCATTAAATATATAAGTGCCTTCAGTACAATTTTTTCATGAAGTATTGGAATGGATATGTTGAATAGTGATAAAGATCCAAAAATTTATTTATGTGTATGGTGATATACATAGAGAACACACGATTAAAGGTAAGGTAAGCCTTAATATGCCCATTATTTTAAGATAATGATATTTGGATAAAGATATGTTTTATTTGAATAAGTAAATTGTGTGATACTTGTTTCTTGGGAACTAATTTTGGAGTTATGGAAAAGAGGCTTATGATATAATGGATTAAGTATAGAACATTTTGGGAATTATAAAATATTCCATTATGTTTGGAATAAAGAATCGTGCATGTTTTCAATAAGTGTATCTGATAATTCAGGTAGTTATCATGACTTAAGGGAATACATGATAAAGGTTTTCACATTATTCAAATGTGAACAACAATATATACCTTATGATATATGGTGGATAAATACTATGACGAGTTGAAGCACATTTTTCTATTGTTTTTTATTTTTATTTTTCGGATGGAATGTAATGTTATCAAATTTATGTAATGTTTAAGTTATGAATTTGGTGATGTTTATAAGAAAAAAGTATTATCTCACCATAAATGGACTTATCAATATTTTATAACACGTACTAACATTTTTTTGAGATATATGTAATGAACTATCATTTTATTTATGGATCGCATGATATGAAAACACTTCAATAATGAAAAATTTGACTTCATTTATTTGAATAAGAGATGAAGTGGATATTTTTGAATGAATGAATGTCAATTCGATTGTACCAAAATCAGGTAAGTATTTTTTCTTAATAATAATTCTTTATCATTGGGATTAGTATCATTAAAAATTGTTTATCATATTATCATCTTATCTAAAGAATTTGATGACTCCTTAGATAATCGTATATTTATTGAATTTGGTAGTTCACTTTCTCGAAACTAGGTTCTCTATCACTATATATCAGAACATGATGGTTATATATTTATTCATTATCCATGATTTCAATTACCTCATATCTTCTTTTATGTGGAATCCCAATAATGAGTTGCACTAGGTGACCATTATGTTTATGAAATTTCATCTGAATATTATCTTTTACCATTCATTTTTTACGATATGGGTTTTATGAACAAAAATATCAATAAGTAATCATTTTATAACCCCAATAAATTTTGAATGAGTAATTCATTTTATGTGGGGTAGAATGTAACACCCTAATATTTTATAAGATAGGTTATTTTTAATGTCATTGAGGTCTTGTGTTGAATGCTGCCGTAATATTAGCTTGTGTCATAAGAAACACCATATTATCTTATAGTATACACAAGAATATTCATTACTTTTGTTACACATAATTGTAGGTTCTTTTGATATAATTAATTTCATGCAATATCATGTATAAGTGAGAACTAAATATTTTATCCTAGTCATTATAATGGAGGGTATGAATGGTATTAACATCCTTCTAAAAAACTATTTAAATGGAAAAAAGTGAGTCTATAAATTAAAAAAATCACACTTTATGGAATTTATTGGTGATTTATTTATGATGTATATTCATTTTCATGTTTCAAATTCATTTTATATTTTCTGTAGACATGATATAAAAAAATTAAATTTTACGGATAAAATGAGTGTTTTTATAAAAATATAGTTTTAAAGTCTTTTGTAGTAAAACCAATTTCAAATATCGTTTGTGAAAATATTATAAGTTTTATTTTACATAATTAATTTTTTATTTTTTAGTGGGACCACAAAATTTACATATGTTGAATAATTTGTATTTTTTCTTATGAAATTCTGATTCTTATGAATAGTGAAAAATACTGCATTTTAATTCAAAAATGCTGTTTCATCTAATTTATTTATTTCGTTAGAATATATTTTTAATTGTTTTTGATGTGTAATTGGATTATAATTTTTATTATTTAATCCAATATTGGTTATTGTATGAGATTTCACATTTAAATTCGACATAAACACATGTTAATCTTTAAATAGTTTTTAATTCTTAAAGTCCAATTTTTTATTATGAAAATGGGAATTAATTTTAAATTAATTAATGAAACTTATTTTTATTGAATATTGAAAACGAATTATATATTTAGAATCATTTGATCCAAATTATGTTAAAAGATACATTTTTTGGATATTATGAATAATAACTATTGTAATTTTTTTATCTTAGTTAATGGAAAATTTGGTAAATTTGGGCAACAAACAATATTATAAATATACTAAAATTACCATAATAACTGAAAATAACATATTGGATGAATTAAAGTTGACCAATATCACCTAAGTGTTGCAATTGATTTATTTATTGGGATTTGTTTCATGAATGTGATGTCATTATAATTAAAAAAAAGAAAGTGACAACATGCCACTCTCTTAACTCTTATAAGTATAATAATTTTAATTTAATAATAAACTTGAAAAAATAATAACAAAAATAGTCACTAAAATATAATAAAATTATATAAATAATGGGAATTTATTTCTAATGTATAGAGACTATATAATTGTCATTAATATATACACAATAGTTATATAATAATTATATTATTATGTGAAAGATTAAATAACTGATATTATAAATAATAAAATAAATAATATATGACATGATTTATGTCATACATGAATTTTATATATGTCTATGAAATATTAGTATTATGTTAATGTATTTTTTAATGTAATAAAGTTCTAAAGTTCGGAATAATATTTATGTATGAATAGTGTCAAAATTTACATAATCCATAACTTAAAATATAAAATTGTTTATTAAATTTTATAAAATTCAGAAAAATACATGATTCGGCCAAATTATTAGGATATGTCAAAATATAACATAAATTAATATTTAATGGGTCATTTGACATGTTATGATAACTAAATTTATCCTCAAATTTAAATAATAAAATATCATGGTAACATTAAAAAAGATAAAATAAAGAATAAAAAAAATATAAGGGTGTAAAAATATTCAAAACCATTATAATTATAATTTAATGATGGGGATACAATAAAAAATCATCTTATATTCGAAATAAATTATTTTCAGACCATTTGAAACTGAAAATCAATTTATAATAAAACAATATTCCAATACTTTCGTAAAGATCCAATCTTTCCTCTTATAAAAGGAAACCACATATATCCACTTAATCACACCTCTAAAGACCCATTTATTGACACCATTCTTATCATATAATGTAATAAAATACCTACCTTCCTCCTAGATTCTACACATTTTGTAGAAAGCCATCCTAAGGAGAGATTTTGTGCAAATCAAAAGGAGATACTAAAAAAAGGTAATTGTTTTATCGCCTCTTTCAAAATTATTTTCTTCCTCCACATCATCATCACATGTTTTTTCCATAATAAATTAAACAAATATTGTATATTAAACATGGTAATATGTTATTAGAATTATAGTACAACCTTATAACTCCTTTTATCCATCATACAAATAACAATATCACCATGCTTGCGTCAATACTGCTTACGATCTCCACGTTGTGGTGTAATTAGTTATTCAAAAAATACTTAATTTGGATGGTTGTAATGAAGAATATAATTATTATAAATAATAAATATAACACAAAAATTTATTCTTTATAATTAATATAACATCCAATGCCTTACCATTTAACGATTTAGTGAATGATATCGTAGCTCATGCATACGTCTCGCCCACAATCTCTCTGACGTGATGGGATTCATTCTCCATTTTATCAATTTGAGAATAATTATAATGTATATATAATAAATAATAAAAAATATATTAAATAATTATTCTATTGGATTTATATATATATATCTATATGAGTGTTTCATTTAATTTTTTTAATTCAATTCAGTAAGGAAAAAGAAACGACGTTCATGCGTACGTACGACCTACCATCTCCATGAACTTTGAATTGAGTTTCATTTATCTATCTATTATATATATTTATACTGGATATATATGATATATAAATCAGTTTTTATATTTTGGAATTAATTAAACCATGATCTATTTAATACGATCAAAAATAACAATTCTAAACACGTACAATAAATAAAATGGTTATTACCCAAAATGTTTCTTTAACATGCAATTGATAAATAAACGGGTAATATTAAGTTATAAGTAAAAAATTATGAAATATAAAATATTATATTGTTTTTTTATAAAAGTTAATAAGATGTTTTAACCCACTATACAAGACTTTTAGACACATACTGTTGAAAATCACAGCTAAGGTAAGAGATAATTTTGCAATCTCATTATTACCTGAGATTGTTTATTCATAAGTTTTTACACGGATATATTTATCATTCACATCCATGATTGAAAAATATATAATTTAGTTATACTATTCTACTATTTATTCAGGTAAATTTACAAATTAGTTAATATTTTATCAAATGGTATTGAAGGAATCATTCTTTCATATTCTATACGATCCACTTTTTGAATTTTCTGGCAAGAGTATGAGAAGAATGTTTTTTATCATACACAGAATGAATGGAATTTTACACCTTTATAATTAATAACTTCAATGAATCATCATATAATTGATTTCAATTTTATATTCAACTAAATAGATTTTTATTAAAATTTCATGTATTTTTTAGAATAGAAAACGATTTTGAAGAAGAAAGGATATTTTCCACAAGATTTATGTTAGAGTGTTCTATAAAAAATTCCATTTAAGGTGATTATCCATAAATCGGATTATGTTTTTATCCCTATTATTACTATGATTTTATTGTGTTAATGATGGAATGATATTTTATATGGATTATGTAATGAGATATGGATTTTTAAGACCCCCCCCCCGTTTTTTTTCTTAGGCTATGCAATAATGAACGATTTATATTTTTGTGGCACATGTAAGAATGATTTAAATATGAGATGGGTGGGATATATATATCCATACAATGCATTGGGTAATGATTTATATATCATGATATATACATGACTGGAATATCATGTAAATATAGTTTATTAATATATTGTTGGAATGGAATGTAAATCTAGTTCAGTAATACATGGATAGAATGACTAGTTAACCTGGTTCAATAATTGAACAATTATGGTCTTCGTATTAATTCCATGGATACTATAGAAATAATATTATGTTATTATTTTTTTCTTCATAAATTAAAGTTTTATTGCAATGATATTTTCTTATTTTTTAGGATTCTATTACGATTTATGCCTTATGAACTACCAATATTTATTTGATGACTCTAGATTTAGGTATATGGTAAATGTGTTATGTTTTTTTTCAAATGTTATGTTCATGAATTTACATTCCTATTCCCTTGTTTTGTAAGTTATTTTCAGTGATTTCCCTTACTGAGAATTTAATCTCATCCATTATCATGTTTAATTTTCCCCATGATTTGAATAAGGGTATTAAGTACGATTTTTCAATAGGGGGTCTTCTAATAAAGGATAAATAATGAGAAAATGGTGTTTTTTATGAACCTATTGTTTGTGTTTTCTAGATTCCTAAGGAACTAAACTTATATGGTATTTGGGTGTCTGTTTATTTCATGTATTAATTATTTCTTAAAAGTATAGTAATTTCCATTTACGTAATTCTTGGGTCGTTAAAGTCAAACATGAAAATGTTGATTTTCTATAAATTTGGTGGGGTTGTAAGAGATTTAGTGTTTCATAATGGTATTAATTTTAAAAATAATTTAATTATAAAATAACCATTAGATTCTATTACTTATCCACTATTTTTTATAAATAATAACTTAGGGGGGTGTTTCAGATAGTTTTTTCTTACAGGTTGATTTCTTTTAAGCATTACTAATCTTAGGCTAAAATTGAGGGCTATCACTCTGGTACTGAGATGCTTCCTTCCAATATAATAGGATAATGCGTCCTATTATATATAGAACTAAACTATTTTCCATTCTATGTGTAATAATCATTCATAAATTCTCTGTCAAATAGGTATTTCTCCTAGCATGTGATTGACATCTGTATGGTGCACAAAATGCTTCATTAATTCATGAGTGTCACTAGAAACACAGTTGTGTGACTACTAGAAGGAACATATAGAATTAAGACATTGTGAATATGTGTTAATTGAAATTTGAATTCTATTTTTTGATTATGTATCCTTTAACTAGGTG
Organism: Viscum album; assembly: GCA_963277665.1. Lineage (NCBI taxonomy): Eukaryota > Viridiplantae > Streptophyta > Magnoliopsida > Santalales > Viscaceae > Viscum > Viscum album. The sequence goes on along the minus strand of OY728140.1, from coordinate 2,002,499,821 downwards.
TACACTATCTAGAATTTGAAAATGACTCCCTTAATAAAAATTAACTAACACATCCATTACATTTGATCTAGGTGGCAGTTTTGGATCCATGAGCTGAGAAATAAAACCTAACAAAATTGTTTACCCTCTTATATTTGGTATAACTATATCTTTTGATATTAATTTTGAAAATAAATTCATTACACCCTATGAAGTGTATCCAATGTTTTAAATAATACTTGTAGTATATCCTTAATAACTAATTCTCACTACCATGCCACCATATTAAGAAACATTTTTTCAATAATTTCTTCCCCATAGTGTGTGAGAAATTATGAAACATATTTAGATCTCATTTAAATATAATTCCTAAATAAGGCATATATTTATACAATAATGACTTGTATTCTCAATACGACGACCACACCATAAACATTTTTACAATGTTCGGGGCATACATTTTTTGTTCTCGTAATATGAACACAATGAATTGAAGAAATGTTTTATATCGAGTGTTAAAAATTTTGGTACATTATTTTATATACATTTACATATATTAATTATTATATAACTTAATTAATTATTTATGTTTTATTATTGTGTATCACACTCACATACTACACATTAACCCCATTGGGTGTGTAGACTATATAATTGGAATAAAGGTTAATGATAGGTCATATCAATTCGACAATAGACTATTGTAGCATTACATGGATGAAGAGAGGCATTTTATTGGTGTTTTAGGAAATTTTTTCATTTGATTAATCTTTACCAAATTTTTTTTACTTTTTCATACATACATGAACATGAATGACTCTCATAATATAATAATTTATTATATAATAAACATGACATAACATGAGTTTAGTTCTTATCACATGGTGGTTTTCTTCTACAATTAATATGTCATTTAATGTCATTTTATATAGTTTTATTTTAAAACATTATTTTAATTTATTAAATTATTATTATTTATTACTATTATATTGCATATATAATCTCATAGAGGATTATTTTAGACCCTTACAAAAATAAAAATAAAAATAGAATATGGGGAGGCACAACTGATGTCATGTGGAAAACCAAATCTTGGGTTCTGAGTGACATGTGGGACATGAGATTATATAAGTTTATATACATTTATAAATTTATGATAATATCATGAAACTAATAGAATTTTAAAAGTGTTATTTTTTTAACAACACTTTATCTCACGATCATTATATAAAAAATATATTCACTTACCTCATTTAATTAACTTGTCGATTAAAGAATAGTTAAAACATCTCATAATTCCATTTTAATAGATTAGGAATTACAGTTTTACTTAACATCTATGAATAATAATATCAAATCATAACTACAATTTTTAATAATTATAAATTGAAGTATCAATATATATATAGATCTATTATAACATTATTTAAAATTTAAATATTTTTTTATTAAACAATTTCCATTAAAATTACTAAAATAATTTAATTTTTTTTATTAGGGGTATAATTATCGTAAGAATATGTAATATATTAAATATTTTTTGGTATAGAATAAAAATTTGATATTTTATGTAACTTTAAAACACATAAAATAGTTGAAAATAATTAATTTCATCCAAAAAGTATATATATTTTAGTAGAGACATAATAAATATATGACAGATACACAATTTCTATTTTTAAAATTAGATTAAACATCATTAAATTATTAATTATGTAATAATATATATATATATATTACATTTTTTAGGTTCTTAAATTGAATAGAAGATGTTGCAGTTTTAGTGAACCTAATGGGTTTATCTTACAATTATGTAATGACAAAATTCCAGTCATTTTAGTTTTATTGATAGGGGTCATAGAGACCTTCATTTTTAGTAAGTAACGTTATGTATATATATATTATAATAATCATATCTTGTTGGTAAAATTATAATAACTAAACCAAAGGAAAATGATAAACTCATAGATATTAGCAAAACATCTACGTATATCTATGTCTGAAATTAATCAGTGAAAATTAATTTTAATATTATGATTGTTTTTAGAGATCTAAAACATATTACATTGTGAGGTTATTTTTATAAAATATGTTTTTTGTGATTTATAAAATGAAATACATTATAATTTTTTTGTGATGATTTTATTTTATAAATTATGTATTTACCTAATATATTATAAAAATCATTAACTATCACATATTTAATATTGATGGGTTTTCAATTCATTGAAGAGAAAAAAAATTCAATGTAATAAATTAATGACAAAAATATAGGAATTTTTTACAATAACAAAATCTCTAATAAAAACTAAATATTTAAAAATAACTTATTGAAATTTTATTTTATCAATATAAATATATTTTAAAATGAAAAAAAATTAGTTTCAATTTCCATTAAAAATAATTATTACTTAGAAAAAAAATGAAATAATTGATGCACTGACAACCCACAAAATCACTATAAAAACAAAACACCATTAAAGAAATAACCATACACAATCAACAGTAATAAAAATAACAACACATTAAATATCACAATTCATCATCATAGAAGAAGTTTCAACAAATATACTTCATAATAAAATAAAAAAATGATGAGTACGAAATGAAACATCAATATTATAGAATAATATAACAATAAAAAATTACACAAAAAATCAATATTCATTTTTGACCTCCCTATTAAGGGTTTAGTGCCTATAGGATAGCATTACATTTTTCCAAAATATTTCCAACATCTTCTAACTAAAATAAATCAGAAGAATTTTATAATAATAACCAATTAAAATATCTCTATAAACATTATAGAAATTTATAATAATCCACAATATAACTATTTTCTTGAATAATATTTAATGGATATGAAAAGTAGATAGTTAACATGTATATAATTATGTTATAATAATTATATATATATATATATATATTCACATGTTATTTATAGAAATAAAAAGTAAATTTTTATGATACATTATTTATGCCAGTTATTATAAGTTGATGTAATATTTTTTTCCTTTTCTATGTTATAACTAATGTATGAAATTATAATGCCAATGTTTTTAAAAATTTTATTGAATGATAAACATTTAAATTTTATATTTTTATATCATTCATAATATAATTAATGTTAAAAATGTTATTCTACATGTTTTTCATATATCAGTTATAAATTTATTTGCATTTAAAACCATTTAAATAGAAAATTAGTTGACAATAGAATTTGATTTTATTTGTTCAACCTTGATTTGTCACTAAATATGAACCCTATTATATCTTCTTCCAAAACATCAACCCCTATTATCTTTTCTTCTTCCTCATCATCACTATTCTTATATAGGATTTTTCTCTTCAGAAACATCCTCATGATCAACAATTCCACTATCCTTATATCCCCAACATCATCATTATTACCTATCAGTTTCATCTTCCATTGTTTCATCTTTTTGATATTCTTAATTGGATGAATTGTTTATTCTCTTTTTTATGATTTTCATGATATTTTTGTAATCATTTACATATAAAATTCTCATGATTGATGTCTTTTCCATTATTTACATAAATTATATCTTTGAATGTTTTTCAATGATAAATTATAATGTAATAAAAATATTATTCATGTAACAATCTCTATGATACATTTTTATATATAACATTATAAAACATTGGCCTTATGATTATTATATTTGAATAATATAATATAAATGTAAATATCATTTCACAATTTCTTGATTATTATATTTTAAAATGTTCCTCTATAAAACATTACATGAATATTTCATATATTTCATGACCCCATTAGTATACTATTTTATATTTTCTTATATTAATTTTTATCATCTAGAATATAAACAATATTATTTATCAAATAATAATTTTTATTACTAAAAAATGTCAATATAATCCCATTGAACATAATAATAATATAAAAAATCATGACAATAATAAGTAATTTTGATCTTTATACTATGAGTTTAAATATATATTATGAGAAAATTTGATATATAATTATCATATTACATAACAAGAATTTATTTTATTAGTGTTCATCCATTTAAATTTTATGACCTTATTATAATTTTTATATCATTAATTTTATTAATGGTTTTCATATTAATTTTTTTTCTTTTATTTGTGGAAAATTTCCCACTTTAGTTGTAATATCAAATGTTTTTGAATCGGGTCTAAAACCTCTCCCATTATGAATTTTTAATAATTAGGGGTGCATTTTTTTCCTTTTCATTGATCAGATCTATATAAAAAGATATTACCCATCATTATACCATGTTTTCTGATAGGGTTTAGGTGTTTATCAAAATCCATTGGAGTTCGGAAGGGAATTTGTGGGTTTTAGAGTTTTGAAGGCATGTTTTAGTATTTTAGGTCAAGGTTTATGGTTTGGGTTAAATAGTGTAACCATTGTCAAATAAACATGAACCCTTGTTTTAAATGGAAAGAGGGTTTGGGTAAACCATGTGGGTAGGAGAAATGACATGTGGCCTTATCAACATTTTTTTAGAGGCTTCGAGACAATTTTCGCACCATCAAATAAAATTGTGCAGCAAGCTGCACAAGTAGTTCAACATAGAAAATTGCCTTGTATTGTTGCCTTATTTTTTCCATGTTCTGGAAAACCATGTTCTATAATTATGTATCCTATTAAATGTGGTGAAATTACTTTTCCACCCCTCTCTTTTTTTTAACTTTTTCTTTCGTTATCCCCCTTTTTCCTTCATGGGTCGCGCACCAGAAAAGTTGGAGATCCTCCTCCTATCAACATAAGGATTGTTCTATATCCTTCATTTTGAGTTTTGATTCATCTCATTTTGGGTGAATTGGAACCATGTTGGTGAGCCTTTTTCTCTCATGATTTAATTTTGTTTTCCTCTCACATGTAAGAACACTAAATCTCTTTGTTCCGTTTTACCCTATTATCACAGTTTTATATGAAATTGTTGATTTCATCCAAATAAAATTCAGTATATGGAATATATAAGATGTTCATATGTATATTAGTCAATATCAGGTGGTTCATTCCTATTTTTGTATTTTACTATCAATATATGGGGTTGTGCGTTTTAGAAAACCATTTTCTAGTTGAGTGAAACCATGTTGGTTGATATTAAATTGAATGTGTGACCTTATGGGATGCCATTGGGAATTACATCACATTTTTTTCATGAAGGGTTGAGTTAAAGTATACCACTCCTTGAGAGGTTTGACTAAGGGTGGTTTTATATGTAATGTATTTTTTATCTGGTTTCATGATTTTCAAATCAATTTCAATGAACTGTTTTATAAAATTGGTTCAAATGCATATATAAAATTCTTGTGATATACTGATGAGACATATGCATTTATGACATGCTTGGAATAATGGGTTTCTATGTCATAACCACCGGGATTGAGGCTCTGATGTCATCTGTTTGGGCATGGACCGAACATCCATGGGTGATGAGATCACCAGTTTGGCATCATGGACACTTGATTGAGGAAGAAAGCGACTAGTTTGTAAAAATAACATGATATTGGATGTGAAGGCTATTATATTTGATATATATGTGCATTGGGGCACTGATTTATCGTTGGTTGTGTCTTATGTACTATTTTTGTTTTTTTCTCTCGTGTGATGGATAAAGTGTCTATTGGAGTTGTATGCAGATAGGTTGACTTAGTGATGTTGTTGTTATGACAACTAATGTTGGTAGTGTACAATGGTAGTGCAGCTTATGTAATTTTTTTGGGGGTTTTCATGCTATATAAATCAACATGTAAGGTTATGAGACTAGGATTAATCGTGTTGAGGCTAACAGTTTGGGGATGGGGATTAACTTATTGATGCTATTTGTAATGAATTACCTTGGGATGGAATAGATCATCGTTCCTTGGGACATCTTGCTATGAGATGAAAATGATTTTATTTGAGTAAGGATATATTTCTTCTTTTATGTGTTGGTCCTTGATCTGAAGATTAATTTTGAAATTGAGTGATTAATTTTGATTGGGTGTGACTTTGGACCATAAGTGGTTTACTGAGACATGAGGTGTTATGTTGGCATGTGGTAATAGGTTTCCTATTTAATTATGAGACTAACGGTTCTTTTTTAATATCCTTCTGTGAGGATATACCATGTTCAATATACCAAGGATTCTCTCCTTTTATGGGATACCAGCGTAGGCTAAAACAAATGATGACATCCTAGTGGCTGTTGAGCACTAGTTAAGTGTTATTTTGTTAATCATGTGATACACTTCTTTATATATTTCAAAACTATTGAAATAAATATGGTAGGTATAAAAACATGGGTTTTAACCTTATAAGACTCATTTGAACATCATACACTAGACCTTCGAAATGTGTGTAGACATTATGTCATTGTGTTCAGTTTAAAGGTCATCTTTAATAGCTGGATCATAGTACCATTTTTCATTGTATGTTTGAAAGGGAGCTCCAGGTTCATGCCTTAGTTACAACATTAATTTTTAATTTCCTTTTCTATATCACCATGCTTATAGGTATGTATTTTTGTGAGGCCACTCATTTGATACCCTACTGGATATGGTACTATATGGCCTGTTTTGATATGAATTATATGTTTTAGTGATACATGTATTTTGATTGGATGAATATTCATTTATTCCATTGTTTTTTATTATTTATGATACAATTGTATGTTAATGACTGTGATTACACCCTTAGTAGCTCTAGTTCGTTTCTGATATGTCTTTATTTCTAGTACACATTATATCTATGTACTTGTAAAATTATTATATCTTTCACATTTGGATATATTCTCCCCACTACTACTATTTAAACATATTATTCTAATCAGAAGCCTTTGGAATATGGGGAGGAATTCCTATATCTAGTGTATCCCTTTCTGGTAGCATTTTTCGGGGGAAAATTTGGTTGGGGATGCTGAAAATGTTATAAAAGTAGTTCTTGACTATGATTTTGTATCATTTTAGAACTATATACTATTGAAATATAGATTAAATTTGTTTTATTTTCTTCTAGTGTTACTATTTTTATAATGGTGTATTACAGACTAGGTGTTGTCAGAACTTGGTTGACAGCTTATGATTGGGTTCCTGTAGACCCAAGTTTGTGGGAATGACCAAAATACCATATATGGGTTATAGTATAATATCTTCCTCAGTTAATAATTTATATTATTTCCACCGATAGTGGTAATGTTTTTACATGATGGTTAATGTTATGGCTTGTAATACTTGTCTTGTTATTGAACGAAATGATATATTATGGACTTCGTTCGATGAGGAAAGGTTTTTTGAATTTGAATAATTATTCAATTTTTTAGGCACATGGAATGATGTTTTCATTTTTCATAACCATGTACCCTTGAAAATATCATATGAAATTCATTATAAAATGTTATATTCCAGGTAATATATATATATATATATAAATGAAATTTCATGTGGTATGTCAAATAGTCATGGATCGTATAGGATAAGGAAGGTATTATGGCATGGGGTGATTTCAATCACCCGGTTGGGAAATGTACTCATCAGTTTGAGGCAACATGGTTCATCTAGATTGGAATTGACTAGGGGATTTTGATACATGGACCTATTGAGGGAGGGTAAGGAGTCCATGTGGATGCAATGATGTATGGATTGGTGTGATATAAATGGTGAAGGGTGGTGAGGATGTTATTCCTATTACTAATTTCTCTACCTATGTTATATATATATACATATACAATTGGGATATTGGACTATATGTATGTTATTTAGAAGGTTCCACAACGACGGCCTGGATGGAGCACCGACTTGGTAATGTATTTGTGTCATAAGAGAACAAGCATTTTGAGAACCCTGATATCTAGACAGAGTAGGTACATTCTTATATTCTTGTTCTAGTGTAGTTGGGGACAACCTCCAAACATGAAATATTTTGGTTCATGTCATGAAGAGTAGCATAGATCATGAATTGTACTGGTTATCTATGGGATCTATAGGGGAGTTCATGGGGTAGTTTCTTCAATGGATTTTCTTACCTGGGGGTTCATGTCATAGCACCCTCCATATTTGTAGGGTGTGGGTGGTCCACAGGTGCCTTAACATTGTAATGGATTTATAATGATGATATTTTAGTAGTTGAAGATTTTTCCTAGGAGGGTAGTGAAACAAGGAACCCACATGCTTAGAGTAGAAAAAAGTGTTGGTGGGATGTGCTTGTCCGGGATGACAGACACCATAGATTTTCTAGGAGTGAATTTCAGGCAATGTTTTTAGAGCACTTCATCCTAGAGACATTGATGGAGGAAAGGGTTTAGAAATTCATGAAGTTTATTTTGGGTTACCTTTCTGTCCTGGAATATACAGTGATTTTCACTAATTTTTCTCACATTACACATGACATGGTCGATGATGAAACATCAAGGGTGAGGAAAATCGAGGATGTTTTATAGCATTCCATTCAGGTCTTGGCAATCATCTATATGTTGGCCTCATTCTCAGAGAAAGTGAACGAGACGATCATAGATGAGGAAACCTTGAAAGATACGTCTTACCCAAGATAGGTATATGATATTGGTTATCTCAGTGGAAATTAATTTGATAGTATGAACCAATATAGAGATGAGTTCTAAAAGGTAAATCGGGTAAAAGACTCTTTTGGACCAGTTCATAATAGATCATCTATGGTATCCATTCAATGTTAAAAACAAGGACATGTATGAACTTAGTGTGGGAGGCATATAAAAGAGTTATAGGAATGTGGGTATTTCTGGAAAATCAATAGGTTCTTCAAGACCACTTCCTAGTCCTCCAAAATTCTAGAATTAGAGTAGTCTCATGCTTTGAGATCTCTGCTATATTGGTACTAGGTGAGTGTAACCGAGTTTCAACCGCATGTGGAGGTCATGGATGAGTTAGTGGGACCTAGAAGTGGGGGTAGTGGATGTTGTATTGTGCAGCACCATTATGAGGACAAGACATATGAAGTCAAAAATCATGTCAAGTTGATTTCATAGATCTTCCTAGTTCTAATCAATCTAGTGATCCTATGTTGGTCAATGTTAGGTTGTGGGCATAAACATTTATTTAATATTTTTTTCCATTACCTATTGAGGCATGTCCATTTTTAGTCCACATGGTGATTATATTTTATTAATGTAATAAATATATTCTATTTATTAGGTCGGTAGACTATAAAATGTGTTATATATATATAAATATATATATATGAGGTTCATGGAACCAGGATTGGTATGTGGGAATTGTTGGTTGTGGGATTTTGAGGCTATTTCCATCATGAGCATCATTGGATGCGTGAATTGGTGAGTTACTTTATCACGGGGGAATAGAGGATTTGTGGAAACATGGGTTTTTGTGCATCTTTTCACCATTTTAGTGTGGAACATGATTGAGTTATGAGGCGCTAGGATTATTTTGACCATATTTGGGGATAAGGGACCACATTGACGCGTTGTGTGACATGTGAATGTGGGAGGTGTCGATGTGGTGCAGGTTTCTATTTGGTTGTTAGTATGACATAGGAGCCCCCGATGAGGGTGTAAATGTGATGATGTATCACATCAGGAATTTGGAGTCTGAATTTTTTTTGGATCATCTAATTTATTCCAGTTTTTAATAATGCCCCCAGATAGGTCAATAATAAGATGGGGAAACCACCCCTGATGTAGTTTAGCAATGACCTTGAGACATGGGTAGCCTAGGTTATGTCCATCAGGATGGGTATGGTTGGTAACAATGATGTGTTTTATTTGATAGCTCAAGGAAGAGATAAATTAACATGGGGAGATTATAACATACCATGTTTTTGAATTGGGCCAGAAACCTCGCTCGTTTTAAATTTTTTAATTAGTTGGGATGGATTTTCCTTTTTTATGGAATGGAACAATATTATAATATTTTACATGACCCTATATCATGTTTTAATGGGATTTGTTAGTTTATCCAAATCATAGGTTGTTCTGAAAGGATTTCAGGGTAAACGAAGGCCCAAAGGCAACTTTGGGAGTGGAAGGTCAAGGCACACAATTTTGTAGAAAACCGTGTGACCTCTTCCACCTAACCATGCTCTCAGGTTTTGAGTTTCTGAATAGTTTTTGTAAACCGTATTGGGGAGGTTCATAGATATGCAGTATCATATGTAGTTTTTGAAGAGGCTTCTACACAGTTTACAAAAAGTTAGAGAAAATTTTGCATCAAGGTGTATGGGTAGTGACACATAAGAATTACTGATGCATTGTAGACTACATAATTTTCATACAGTTTATAAAATCATACATGCTAATAGTCTTTCCTATTTAAATTGGTGAATTTACTTTTATACCCATATCAAATTATCCTCATTCCAGTTTTTTCTTCCCTACTTCTTCTTTCATGAGTTTCACAACATCAAAGGAGGATATCCTCCTCATATCCTCCTAGGAATTGAACTATCTCCCATATTTGTGATTTATTTTATCCAACATCAGGTGAATTTGGAACCATGTTAGTGAGTTTATCCTCTCCCATTCTTATATTTAAATTTTCTATCACCTCTGGTATCTGAAAATCCATTTGATACCTTTTACCTTATTTTTAGGTTGCTCTATGGAATTGTCGATTTCTTCCAAACTGATTAGATTTAGTAGCTAATATCAGACTTTCCTATATCTACATGTCCAATGTGGGTGGAGCATGCATTTATTTGTGTTTTCATGGTCATTCTGGGGATGTGTTATTAGTGTACTATAGAGTAGTCTAGGGATACCATGTTTCTTGATATTAAATTTATCATGTAAACCTATCAGTTTCCATTTTTCATTCCATCACATTTTTATTCGACCATGGTTGGGTTTATGGCCCACACTAGTGAATATTAAGGAATTTTATTTCGGTAATTGTTGTAGAATGCCATGTGGATGGTTAGGAGACTTCCTTTGATATCATTGAGGCTATCATGTTGGGGTTTAGGCTCACCGTATTGAGATTGATGGGTCTACATTACTTTGGGATGATGGTGATTGTCATTCCTCGTGACGTTGTGCTATGAGACAATGATGATATAATTTTTAGACATATAACACTATACCTCAATATGTTAGTCATTGATCCAAAGAGTTATTTTGATTAGGGTTCCATGGGACCAGATAATTATGATTGGGTGTGCCTTTAAGATATCGGTGGTTTGTATAGACAAGGGGTGTCAAGATGGTATGTGATTTCGTGTTTCTATTTTAGGTGGAACTTGAGGGTTATCTAGGACATTTTTCTACAGGGGGATACCATGGAACATGGTCCAATTATAATCTCATAATTATGGATACTAACGTTGGAAGGAGTGGGTGATGACTTCTTAGTGGCTATTGAGAACTAGGGATATCAGTATGTTCTTAATGTTTTTCCTTATATTTTAGTTATATTTGACACCTTCGGAAACAGATATGTTGAGTATACACACATGGGTTGTTTCCTATTGAGACTCATTCGTAAACCCAACATGAGTGCACCAGGAAACATGATAAATTTAGGTTATTGTGTTCATGTAATGGATTGGGCTCAGGTGTTGGATCATATTGTCGTTTATCATGGGATTTTATTAGGGGACCTCGAGTTAACTACCTTAGTTGGAGATTTCCTGTTTAATTTCATTTCATATATGAGCATGAAAATATATACATTGTACTAAGTTCATCCATTATTTAACCTTTTGCATATTGTACTATATTACTTGTTTTGACTTTCATGGTCTAGTTTAGTACTACACGAGGTATGATTTTTTATATTTAATTTTCTTCAAATTCAAATATTATTACTTCCCCTATTGTATGTTATTGTTTGTGATTCTGTCATTGGAACATCTCGTTCGAGTATGATGAGTCTTGATTTCCATTGTATGTTATATATATTTACTTGGACCATAATTATAACATCCCCTTACGGGTATAGTATCCTCAATACTACTCTTTACAACTTCACTTATAGTTAGTAGCCATTATTGGATGTGGAGGCACACCTAAGGCAAGTAAAACCTAGACCGATATCCCTCTTCATGTGACTAATCAGGTCGGGGATTCTTCGTTATTTTTTTATTATTAGTAAATATAAATAGGAAATATAATAATTTTATAGAGTAACATATAATTATTATAGGAAAATTTAAATATGTGATAATGAGACATTTTTGGAATAATTTTTGTATAATGTGTGATTAATATGAGGAAGGAGTTGACAAGTATTTTAATTTTCCAAAAAAATGTTCCAAACAATTATTTATAATGTATGAGTTGGAAATGATTAAATATGAAAAAGTTCTGATGAATAGAAATACAAGATCATTAATTTTTTTGTTTTTTAATCGTAGTTATAGTCCATGACTTCTTTATGTTCACATTGGGATGAATTAAAAATATATTTAAGATAAATATTTTCAAGATTGTATGTATGATGAAATTGGTGAAATGAATCATGATATTAAAGAAGGAGAAATTTAGATATCACCAATAATTTAATTCATATATTATTATTATTGATGATAGTTATGTCCATATTGTAAAAAATATATAGTTTTATCAGTTGTGTGATAATTGAATAATATAGTATAAAAACATATGTATTGACAATATCATAATAGTGTTTCATTTACTATTGAATGACACAACTACTGAAAGAAAATATTTTCTATATTCAAATTATAATGAGTTCAAAATGTTATTCAGGATGTATTTTTGGTGTTGTATGGTAAATTCATATTCAATTGTATATTTACTATATTAAAAGGAATATTAAGTTCATTCATTGTGTCCTAAATATAGGATAACGTGGATCAATAAGAAAAAAAACTCAGTGGCTGGTTAGTAGTTACCCAGAATCACGTAATAAAAATTTGGTATATTAACTTATTTCCGTGTATATATATTTTATTTTAAAAATTAAATTAATTAAAATAGGATAATATGGAATGTTTATGATAGTATATTAGATAGAAAATTAATCAATATAAAAGCTTATTCAATGTTGAATAAAATTGATCAACTTTTTCATACATTCATATTTAAATTTATGAATCATAGGCTTTGATTGTGAATAGATGGAATGAACCAATATAAGATCATTAATGGAATAAAATAGTTCTTTGGCTATTTTAATAGGTAATTTTAGCATATCTGATAACTTTCATATGGAGTGGAAATACATCATGTTGATTTTATGATTTCAAGAGAAAAAACCCAATTAATTGATATTGATAAATTATTTTCATTACTAATTGAGGATTTGATAATTTTTTGGGTGGAAGGTAATAGAGTTTGTTATTTTTAAAAAATGAAAAACTTTAAATTGAATACATTTATTATGTTCTCTATAAATAACTTCTTAGAATATGTAAATTTTTATTGATATAGTTTTTTTTGATATTAATATCATCCAACATTTGATGAAAAGAATTCATACTATCAACTGTAATGTGGGAGAATAATATTACACATAGGTCATTGAAGGTTTGTATCAATATATCATTCTAATTTAATGTTGAAAAATTAATTCAATGGATGCCTTAAAATCATTTTTTCTCCAAAAAAAATACAATTGTTTATTATTTTTAGAGGGTGAAATTCAATGATGTGACATTACAAAAGACACAAAATATGGTAGTTTTGGATATATAAGAAATAAGAAAGAATTATTTATTAGATACCATATTGGAGATATGATGAGGTCAAACATATAAATGATATAATAAATACTGAGCATTATAATTTTGATTGTTTGATTGGAAAATTTTTAGATATTAAAGGAAATAATAAGGTTGGGTTGAATATAATATTATACATACTATCAATGGGAATTCCTTTATATATCTCCCACTCATAATATAAGATTAAAATACCTTCCTTTATAAACTTATTAAATATATTAGGGGGTGAGTTAATTTTTTGCAATGAATCAATGGAATCATAATTTTTTTCGTTATATTTCAATTTTTTTAAAACTGTCACAATAATATATGATGTTTATAGGAATGAAAACTAATGATTTTATTATCATGATGAAATAGATAATAATAGTTTTATCTCATAGAATACAACCAACCCATGTAAAAATGAATATATGTAATTTGTTTTATTTTTTTTTCAATTACAATATTGTGAATTTAATATATAAATATTTCTTAAAAATTTGGTTAATGGTGTTGTTTCAAAACATTTAAATTTTAAATATACTTTCCTTTGTATTATCGGCATATTGTTTTTAATTTAGTTGTTCATTTATTATGAGAACTAATGATTTTCAGTCTTATATTTCTACGTATGATGTATCATTTTAAATGTTATATGAATATAATGAAGTTATATGTTAAGAATATCTATCGAATATAATCCTCTATTTCTTAGTAGTATATTTCTGAGAAGGTTGCATAGTTTTGAAAGAACTACAAATCAGTAGGGGAGCACATTGATTTACCTGCATGTCTCTATGAAGTTGTAATTTTTAGGGGAAAGGGGGTCATTGGATTGAATTTAAAATCACATATAGGTAACCAAATATAAATGATATACTTCTATATAATGAATTAAATAGACTATAATCCACCATGTATAACATTTAAAAATATTATCTTAATGAAAAATTATATAATGAATATATATATATATATTGAATAAGTATAAAAAAATATGATATCCATTTTTTAAAGAGGGAATTAATGGGAAATTAAATATTTCATAATCATTGAATGTGACACCCTTGACCGACACTCCCAAATCTGGTTCCATAATCACATACACAACATATTCTCTTTGATGGAATAATTACAATATTTTATATAAAAATACATAATATAAAAAAGAATAATGATTATTGAATCTATTAATAGTAAATTTGTTCTCCATGATTGGATATTTAGATAATTTGGAAACACCAAAAACAAATTAATCCCAAGTAATTTTGAATGAATGGAAATATTCCCCAAAATATAAGATTTTATATAATTCCTGGTAATTATTCAATTTCTCTCACACATTACCAGGAAATGTTATCCTTTTAAACAAGACACAGGTAATAATTTTCATAATAACCCATGGAGAAGAAATCATAAAAAGGGGTGAGCTAAAACACATATTAAGGGAACATATACAACTTACTAAATCAGGACATAAAAAAGGAATAAATATTATTATAGGAAAGACTAAACAACATGAATCCATAATCAAATAGAATTTCAGAAAATTTTATATCCATGAATATAAAATAATTAAAGGATGTTAATAATAATAATAAAATAATCATTGAATGAAAATTTTTGGATATCCAAATAATTTTTTCAAGGCCTTGTTTTTGGATATTTTACTTTTTTGGAGAGTGGTATACATCAAAACCAAACTGGTTTTGTCTCATGATATCTATCAATACATGTAGGGGATATATAATTCTACGCCAATCCTATCAAAAGATTAAACCCAATTTATTCATCATACGATTCAATAATAACTTCTTTGGATCCTATTAATAAATCAATCTTGGATGTATATATAATAAATGTTATGGAATCTCAAAACATGATCAACATGTTTTATCATTCAATAATCATCAGGAATATCAAGACACTTCTCTATATAAATAAAAGGTATTACATTGTAAAAAACTATATAGAGAAAGATGGTGGTTAGTCAAAAAATATACAGTCAAATTTCTAATAATATACTATATTTGAATAACTTCATATGGAATGCTAACACTATTTCCCATGACAATATAATAACATTAATTATAGGTGATCATCTTCCAGTTGGAATTATTTAATATTGATATGTTCACTTCATATTGAGAAATGACTATACAGTTATGTAAATACAAAAAAAACATGATCATGACACATCCAAATAACTAAGGCGAATTTTTTAACAAGAACCCAAACCAAATATAACAAATGAAACTCAGATTTATATTAACATAAATGAAAAACATCATTTCTAAAAGAATGTACCAACGATATCAAAAAAATGGATGTAGAATCAAATTGTATGATACATTAGATTTAATCCCTAAGATGATTAAATATATATGTATATATATTGGAATACAAATCATGAAACATAAACCCCATTATGTTAAGTCCTTTTAAATATATAATGTCATCATGGAATGAAATAATAATAGATATATATATTTTTTAAATTTATGTAAGTTAAAAATATAAATGTTACTTTCAAAATTAACTTTTAAGAATATGATATTAGTCATTTTGATAAAAAATACATTTAAAAAAATATAAAATAATTTATCCCTAAGAATACAAAAATGTTATTTGGAGGAAATTTAGCTAATATGAAAAATATTATAATGTTATAGTAGAAACAAATATTATTATTTTTAATATACCACTATTGAAAAGTGATAATTTCTAAAGAGTAAAAAACATTGATTTCTATTAAGAAATTATTTTAATAAATATTATCTAGAATAAAATATGATAAAATATTAGTATGGGGAAATGAAATAATTAAAAAATAATCTCATTATGAAACAACCTAAATCAATAAAAGAGAGTTGAGTTATCAATAGCCCTAATCGGTGGCAACCACCGTTAAGAATGATACATTTGAAAATGGGTTTATGTGGTAAAAATGAAAATAATGATAGAATAATATTTAATACAATAAAATTAAATTATTTACCCATGTTTTATGAAATAATAAAATGTGAATAATCATTACTCAATTAATAAAAATTGGGTAACCAAGAACTCATATAACTGGGGGAACATTTGATTAAAAATACATTTTCTGAAAAACCCATGTTTTTTATTGGTTTACCCAATATATTACAAGGAAACAAAATATATTTATTTCATATGTTAGTAAATAAATATAATTACATATAATGGAATCATGGTGTATAGAATTCAACATGACTCAATGATATAGAATTGAGGCTAAGAAAACCTTACCAGTTCGATTAACACTATAATGAAATCCCTTTAAAAGTGTGTCATGTTAATTGAAATTTTAAAAAAATTATTAAAATATGATTCATGTTATAATATCACCAATAAAAATTATATACACAACATATATTTAATTGGGTTCATAATATCAATTATACCTCAAAAAGTGGAATTTGGGAAAAAATCCTTACTTTGGTTTTAATTAATTATTCACATTCACTATCTATCTTGGAAATTCAAATTAATTTAACAAAAAAATCTCAAGAAACATATTCCAAAATATAAAAATTTATTATCTAAATTTATAAACATTTTATGCATGTAAATATTAGTCACTTTTTACCTTCATTCAACACCGAGTGTTTGTGACATTAACAAATTTAAACTAGTTCTATAAAAGTTGAGTATGTATTTATTATTTCCCAATATAATATCTTTATAATGTAATATAATGTTTTATAGTATATTTTTATGAAATTATATAAATATAAAATCTTTTTTTACGGTATCATTGGTTATGATCCAAGAGGATGTAAATGTTGATGAGCATGTTTTAGTGATTCTTAATAATTGAAGGGCCATTTCTATGTTAAATATGAATATAACCTTTAGAGAACCAATAATATTATTATTTAATTATATATATGAAATTATATAAGTATATATGTTATCACATTCATCCATTATATAAATGATTTTTTTTCATGTTGGTTGTTAAACCCACCAAAAAAAGAACCTACCGTGAATAACAAATAATTATAAAGAGGTTTTGTTGTAAAATTAATATAATATAATAATAATGATAATATTAACCATTTATTATTGTCATATATTAAAATTCATTGTAATTTAAATTATATTATATTTATTTGAAAATAATACATAGAATGAATAAAAATATATTCCTCTAAGTATTCTTGTTTAAGATGAATAATGTTACAATGTTAATTTATTATCAATATTAGATATAGAATGCCTAATTTTCTATAAAAAATAAAATTAATGATATAAATAAGAAATATAATCCTAAAATCTATTTCTAAAACCATTATTCATAGGTTGTGATGAAATCTAAAATTTACTTTCATTGAGTTGATAGTATTATCATTCGAAAGAGAAACATTTTCATTTTTTATGATGAATAGAAAGGGAATAGTTAATGGTTATAACAGAAATATAATAACATTTTATTGTATTTTGAAACTAAAATCATTATAAAAATATGGTTATATTTGTTTTATATGATGGTGTGTGGGAATGATAATGACTAAATGTAAATGGATAAGTAATAATTGTGTCAAAAATTCATATCTTCTCTTGTAGAATCCATTGAAAATAATGGAATTGATGCACATTGAGGAGAAAATAGACTACCAAATGTGTATAGGGGGTATATAGATGTCATTGTTTTATATTTTAGTTTAAAATAAAAATTATATTTGTGTCTTGAATTGGGAGTACGTTATAACTTTTTATTAGTTAAAAATTGGGGCATTTCTTAACAAAGGATTCTTATTTAAGAGATAAATATGGAATTACATGATTATTAAGTTATTTGTATAAGGCCCCAACAATAAACATTACATAATCTTGAGATATGTCAATAATTAGCCATTAATTGACATAAAGTATCTATTTAGAATTATATATTTAAATATTTAGTTCATAACTCATATATAATAACTTAAATATTATATGTAGACACTTCCACTCACTGTCCATTTTTGTCATAAAAAATTATTTAAAAAGAAACATGGTATCTTTTCATGTTTTAACAGCATAACATTGAATTGATCCCATCCTTGACACTATTCTTATTTATGTCCTATGAAAAAAATTTCAAAAAATGGGATGGGTATAAGAAGCTCAGTAAGGGATACACAAATAATGAAAATTTTAGTCTTGAGAAAACATGAAATTAATGAATACAGTATCAAAAAATTATAATTTCAACCATGATGATGTTTGTAAATACTATTCACTAAATATAAGCTCCTTGAAACCCGTTTTTTAACTAAACTATTACCATAAACCAATAAAAAGAAACATATATCATATAAAGGTAACTTGGGATGTAGAAATACTTAAATGTATTATCCATATGATCGACTTCCACACATATCACTAAATAGAATAGTCATATGACTGACAACCATACATAATGAATTAGAGGTTATAACATAACCACCCTTCCAGGATTTATCACCGAACCACACGCTATTATTTTACCATGTAACAACCCATAATTGGTTTATCATATAACCACCTGTCAAATGTCCATGTACCATTATATAACCATAACACATAATGGATTTCAATTATAAAAATTTCACTAATTTTTTTTTATTTTCAATAAAAATAGGCAATATCAATATATTCAAATAGTAAATCCACTTTTGAAACCATTTTCATTACCAACACTTCCAAAAAGGGAAAAGGTATTTCATTTCCTTTTTCAAAACATTAAGGATTATAGTTGAAGGAATATATCAAATAATGGTTACGGTGATGGAGGAGTCATTGTCACCACATAAATTAAAAACCTTCTTTTTTATAATTTATTGTAATTTTCATAGAAAAAAAATATTTCAATTGAATGAAATTAACACTCAAAGTGTTGATTGTACATCGTATAAAAGAAGTTTGTTTACATTATCAAAATATGTCTCAATGGAAGTAGATTAAGATAATGTCCCTTACAAAGATCACATAAATAGTTTAAGGATAATTCAATGAAATAAATATTTGTGAAAATGTAAATATACACAATATAAGTGCATATTCAATGTAAATCAGTCAATGTTCATTCACAAATATTCATGTAAAAACAAAACCAATTACAAGGATATTTAACTAAATTAATGGAGATTGAGTTAAGATTTCAATGACAATGTGTGAAAATAATCACGCATAATTATGTTCATGAATTATAATAATAGGATAATTTCTAATTTCATGAGATACTTTTTCTTTTTTATTTTTCCTTTTATATCACTTATTACCATGTTAAAAAAATTACATAATTATTTACGTTCATATGATATGTTTTGTCGATATTCGATACATGATCCAAAAATAAAATTGTTTTTATGTCAATTATCCATGTATTTAAAATTAAATCATATCCAGAAAATTATTCATTATTTAAATATGATATATATCTAGTATATATGTATTTATAAAATATATAATATTCATAGATAATAAATGAAATTACCTTTTAATGGACACTGTAAGACATACGTATGCATGAATGATACTTTTATTTCATCATCAAATTAAATGAATAATAATAAATTATATAAATGTTTATTACAATACATGTATTATATTAATTTCATTTATGTATCATTTTCTTAATAAAACCATCTTTATAAATTCCTTGTATAGAGGGAAAGAGTCACATCAATTTGAGGGTGTGGTAGTCTAAACATTCTCAAATGAAATTATCTTATTTAAAAAACATAGAAAATATTGTATATATAATATATAAATATAGAACCATCATAATGGTAACCATGAGGGGAGGTAGGAGAAAATTGAATAGTCATAATTTCATAAGGCAGTAGTTCACCATACACATAAACATTATGCTCTCTTTCTATTAGATGGAGGTGTCTGTAAGTGTAGGTAATAAATATAGCATAAAAACATCCAAGTATATTGAGTATAATGGTGTTATAAAATAATGGTATAAATTGAGGATATGGGTTGGAGAAAGAAAGTAAATAAAAGGATCTTGAGATAATATGTTACCTCTAAATCGGGTAACTACTTTGGATTTGAGTCCAAAATCATTGTTTATTTTCCATCATACCTAGGTAAGGATTATAGGAGGAAGGGAGGGATGTAGGGAGAGTATCTGAGTAGAAGGCAGATGATCCAAGGATCTTGAGAGGTGTGAGTATGTGGGTAGAGGTGGTGGCCTTTTTTAAGAGGGAGGAGGTCACTTTAGGAATGATTTAAAATATTATTTTATCATAAATTGATTTTAGAATAATAATAGTTACATGTAATATATCTCAAAAATAAGATGTTTATGGGTTAAAATACTCTCATCCAATAGGTTATAGATATTATTAGTTCCATATTTTCACCTTTTCTTTTGGCATTAACCCTTATTTAATTAAATTAACAATTAACATGTATTCTCTTATTTTTATACTATATGGGTAATATGGTTACTATAAAATTCCAAGATAACCTACAGTGGATAATTAAAATAACTTTTAACTTTATCTAAGTTAGTTGTTCCAATATAAATTTTCTCTGACTATTATATCATTTAATAAAATAATATTTCTTTAAAAAATTCATTTATGTCAATTTTGACACGATTTTGTAATTGATTTTTGTTATAGTCATAAAAATTGATTCAATCAAAATAACTACAATAACACAAATATAGAATGATATAATGATCAAAAAAAATCTTGGATGGAATCAAAATGTTCAAATTACCTTTATCAAAATGTTTATAATATCATTTATTTGAATCTTTCATTAATACGGTAATCATTGGATCATAATTGTGACATAAATAAATATATTTATTTATTCTATAAAAATTAAAAATAAAATACTATGATGTAGGAAATATTTTTATATTTATAGTGAATATTTATAATTTAATATATATGTTATGTAACCCCACCATAAATTTATTTTAGTAAAAAGATATATGTTTCCATTATATTTATCTATACTTTAAATTAATTAATGTAACTTGTCATTATCACACCAAAGTGGTTCCATGGGGTCCTAAAATAGAACCAAGGATTATAATGGTCAATAATATCTCATCCAAAAGGATTAGGACATGTGTTAGAGTAGTTTTATATTATTATAGTATTATTTTTAATCGTTATTTAACTAATTTACCCTTTAGACATGGTAAATAAAAATAATTGCTGAAGTTACTATTAACATTGTACAAAAATAAAAGGGACCTATTTAAATAATTTTGACCCCATGATTCCAAATATGGAATCCATTTTTCAAAATTTAAAACAACTAATTGGTAAGAATCAATTTAGAATTAAATACCATTGTCAAAATGAGGATACTAGTTTTGGATAACTAAAAACCATCAAATGATTGACATGTGTTTATATCAAATTTCAACGTGAAATTAAATAAAATGAAGAAAATTGGATTAAATGATAAAAAATCAAATTAATCATTATAAACAATTAAGAGAACAATCTAACTATATAAATAAATTAAATGAAAATGCATTTTTGAAATAAAATTTAGTATTTTAACTATTAATTAAAATATGAATTTAATCAGAAATATATCAAATATTCAACCAAATAAAATTTTTATGTTCCACTTCCAAATAAGATGTTTATTTTTTAAGATATAACATATAAAATTTTAAAAAATATATTTTAAAATAGTTCTCTATCAAAAGGCGGTAAAATTATATTTTTAAAAAATATAAGATTATTTTATGGTTAAAATTAAATTAATTATCATTTTAAATATCTAAAATTTATTTTATAAATGTAAAAACATTTTCCAGAAATCTATATTCATATTAAAGTTAGTTCTTTTCATTACAGCCAATACAACCGCTGGGAGATACGTACCATTTAAAATAATAATAATAATATTGTATTACTTTTCAGTATTACCCATTGTTATGTGGAACGTAATATTTCAGAGAAATTCGTTGTTGTGTGTCGAGTACGCTGTCCAAATAAGTGTCCCATTTAACAAAAAAATTAATATCTTATTCATGAATATTATTAGATATGATAACGTTTTACAATATAAATATCTAGGATGTTACATCCTTCACCCCTTTAGGAAATTAAGTCGCTCCAATTGTACTTACTTATCAAATTAGTGGTAGTATATATCCCTTAGTGAACTTCTATATTCTCATGTTGCCTCTTCATCCATATGGTTTTTACAAAAATCTTTTACTTAATGTATCACCTAATTTCGCAGCACTTTCTCTTTGAGGTCAACAATCTGTACTATTTTTCCTCATAATAAATACTCTCTTCCAACTGAACTACCAATGGAATAAAAACATGGGATGGATCAAGAATATACATTACCAAAATTGAAACATAAAAACAATTGGGTCCCTAGGATAAACATGGAAGAAAATCCACATGTACGAAACCGAGACATCTTTCTCTAGGATTTAAAAGGGTTTAATGACCCACAGAATTATATTTTCTTTTCTTATGAATTTTTTTTGCACCTTTTGTTGGAGAAACTCTGATTAAAACATGATCACCTTTCTATAATGAATGATCCTTCCCCTAGTTATCCTCAAAAAATTTCTTCCCGCTCCGAGATGTCCTCATGTTCTTTTGAATAAACTAATATTTTTTTTCTATCTCTTATACCAATTATGCTCCCATCAATATCCATTCACCTAATTCATCCCTATAAGGAAGAGTTAGACACTGAATTCCAAATAATTCCTCAAATAGTTCAATGTGTATACTCGAATGAAAAATGTTATTATAAGAAAACTGAACCAATGAACAATGTAGATCAAAAACTGCTTGGTAATCCATTGAAAAATCACATAGATTATCCTCTGTGATCTAAATTGTTTGTTCTAACTGCCTATCTGATTGAGGGTGATATGATGTACTGAAGGTTGATTTAGTTCCCAATGACTTCTAATGTCCTTTACAGAAGATAGAAGTGATATTTGGGATCAGGATATAATAAAATATAGAGGGGAATGTCATGTAACCTGACTATCATTTTAATATTAAATCTTGAATATTGATCTAGAGAAAGTGTATCTCTAATTGAATGATAATGAGAAGATTTAGTCAATAGATGAATAATAACCCAGTTTCCATTTTGAACCTTATATGTCTTTGGTTATCCCACTACGAAATCCATCGACTCATTTCCCTATTTCCACTCTAGCACAGGAAAAGGATAAAGCATCTATTTCAGTAACTACCATTCTACTTAAACCTGTGTACAAATCAAACATATCTCGGTAATGTTATCAATATAGCATTTAATTCTATTCCACTGGTAATACTCTCGAATATATCTATAAATCTTTGTACTTCCACGATAAACAGAAAACATAGAACTATTAGCTTCACAAAAGAACTCTTTCTTAAACTATGAATCACATGACACACATAATCTCTATCCAATCCTCAAAACTTAGTCTTTATAAATTTTAAATTCTAGTAACTTTCCCTTCTAAAAAAATTATACCGTCTTCTAAAACTCACTAATTTATTTATGTGCTTTCGTAATTCTATTTGATAGAGATGATTTCACTATCACCTTAACCAAAATAGAGGAATTCCAAGAACGAAAATCTTTCAGTACATAATTCATAAAATCAACAACTAAAGGATGTCTTTCCAAACATAACATTTTTAATGTTTAATTAATATTTCAACTCAAACTGTTATCCAATTTATTTTCCATTGGTGGATGTTAATGAATCGTTCAATCGAAATCCTTGATTAATTCCAGCCAAATCCTTTGTCTCATTATTCATTATTTCTGACTGAATCTATAATTAATTTTTTTTTGATAAGTATATATTTAACACATTACGCCAAAAAAATGATTCATCCAAATTTTTAATATAGAAACAAAAATGGTTAATTCCAAATAATGTGTAGGGTAATTTTACTCATGATGATTCAGATGAAAAGATGAATACGCAATTACCTGATCATTTTATATTAGAAAACAACCATGTCCATTCACGGATGAATCATTGTAGATATAAAATTCATAATTCCTATAAGGTATGGCCAAAACTGGAGCATTTACCAATCTTCTTTTCAATCCCTGAATACAATCATCACACTCATTTTTCCAAATTAACAATTACTCCCTCACATGAAATTATTTTTAGTGTTCTAGATAACCAATATTTTTTTTAAAAACCATTGGTAATAACCTTATAATCCATGAATACTATGATTCACTGTTATATTGATATGTATTTTCCACTATTCAATAAATTCTGTTTTATAAGGGTCAAGAGTTTTTAGATCTTTAGATACAATACGATCAAGGAAATAAAATTGTTGAAAACAAATGTAACACTTACTAAACATTCCATATGGTTAATTTTCTTTTATGGTTTTCAAAACAATCCTTTAATTTCCATTCATGTTCATCTTGATGTTTAAAATATAAAAAAATATAATCAATAAACACTGACACAACATGTTAAAAAAACTAATTAAGGACACTATTTATGAGATTAATAAGTACAGTAGATGCATTAAATAACCCAAATCGAATAAATACAATCTCATAATGCCCATATCTCATTTAGAAAGATTATTTTGGAATGTCATCCTCTTTAACATTAAGCCGATGATACCTGAACCTACTTAGATCCTTGGATCTGATCAAAACAATCATTGAAGTGAGTCAAAAATTACTTGTTCTTAATAGTGATGTTATTCCAGTCTCTGTAATGTACACATAGTCACATAAAACCATCTTCTTATTTAACAAATAAAACTAGATCACCTAATAGTGATGTTCTAGGTTGAATTCATCCTTTATAAAGTAATTATTACAACTATTTTTTATTTCCACCAGTTCTACATGAGCTATTTGATAAGGGGTTTAGAAATAGGCTTTAAATCAATAACTAAATAAATTATAAATTCAACCTCTCATTTGGGAACAATACAAGACAATTTATCGAGAAAAGTAGTTGTGAATTAATTCACTACTAGAATTCCAATGAATAAAATTGTTTATTTCAATTAAAAAAATGATCTGTGTAACATACTACCATTTTTAATTTGTTTTTCATATTCTTTTAATGTTTTCAAGGGTATGAAATCATTGAATAAAACATTACTATCTTTACAATCTATTTTATCATGATAAACTGAAATCCAATCCATACCCAAAATGATATCAAATTCAAATATGGGAAGTTAAACAAGATTTTCATGAAAAACTATCCCACTAATGATAAAAAGTTGATTCATATAAATCTTGGTTTCATTAACACTTCCACCTTGAGTCTTTATGAAAAGTTCTATATCACATTTAAGAGGTTTCATTTCCAATTAACATACAAATAACTCATAAATAAAATAATATGAATATACAGATTAAAATAGAGTATTGGATTATTTTTAAAAAACATATTACATACCTATAATCAGATAATATGATGGTCTCACATCAACCGTAGTATTAGAAAATTATTTTTACATGCACTTATGATTTCAATCTTGATGGTTTCCAGTATATGTATTCAAATTTGGAAACACATTTTCATAATTCGCCATCTCATTGAAACTAAACCATCATAGCACTAGTTTTTCATTGCTCGCCTGATCATATTCCTTATAGTTATGAGAAATATGATCAATATTACCACATATTATGTACTTTATAGAAATTGATAGGAATTATCTAGGATGATTTTTTTCACACTTCTCACAAGTTGGAAATTTGGTTTTATTACCTCTATGAGTCATTCATGAATTACTTCCCATTACCTTCCCACTATATCACTTCTATTGTTTTCTTTCTGGGAACATATTCTCATATGAAAAACTTAGTTTCTACCATATCATCACATCAGAAAATTTTATAATAGATTTTGAACCCATGATAATCTAACACCCTTTAGTATTTCATCATTTTTCATGATTAAAATAGATTTATATTACTATCAATATCCCAAATAAAATTTCGGACGTACCTTGAAAAACGGGTGGAATTTTATTCATATACATCCAAATAATCTTCCTCCTTTTGTATCAGTTCCAAAAATTTATTTTCCATCCTATGTTGAATAATCTTAGGAAAATATTTATCAAAGAATATATTATTAAATTCATCCCATTCCATGGGGTCTCTCTATTCACTTTAATATTTTTAATCATTGACCACCACTGATTGGATTCACCTTCAAAATGATAAACAAAAAGACTAGCCTTTTGATTGTCTGAACACCCTATTACATAAAAAAAATATTCTCTATAGATTTAATCCACCCTTCATCTTACACTGGGTTATATAATCCTCTAAATGATGGGGAAAATTTCTTAATTTTGTGCTCCATGATCGACATATTGCTCTGTGGATTTTCTGGTTGATCTCGTGCATGGACACTACCACCAATTATCACCTGAGTCAACTAAGCCATCACAACAAAAAACTATTCACTTCGAATTCCATCCTTCTCGTGATGTTGATTTGGAATTCTATTTCCCTATGTATTCTTTCCCAGTATAGCTTCTCAATTTCCTCTATAAGAAATATTTCTAAAAAAACACATCATAGATGAAGAAACATTGTAACCATCAAATCCTATATCATTTCAATTTGACCAAAATATTAATAAACTTTATGGATATTATGTTAATCATATTATAAATGTTAAAGTTATCCAATATGGTATTTGATGCCAAAAGTAAATCCCTAACATTAAAAATTTCTTAATCATAAGGTATTTTAATAATTTTACATTAATTCACATCAAAAATCTTTTCATGTTTAGATATTTAGAGAATTAGGTCATAACTCACACATAACAACATAAGTTTTACATGTAGAAACTTCTACAAACTATCCAACATTTTCATTAAAAACACTTTAAAGAGAAACATGGTATCATTTCATGTTTTGAGAGCATAAATATTCCTTGATCCCATCCATGAGTATATTGTTTTTTATGTCCTGTAAAAAAACATTTAAAATCATTGAATGAGAAAAAAATGTTCAGTATGGGATACCCAAAGAGGGATCCTTTTAGTCTTGGGGAAACATTAAAACCATGAATAATTTATCATAAAGTAATAATTTTCACCTTTATGAGGTAGTAAATACTCCTCACTGAATATAAGCCCATTACATAACCCTTTTCAAACCAAATGATTACTATAAACCCATATAGAGAAACATATATCTTATAAAGGTAACATTGGATGTAAACATACATAAAATGAATAAACATACAATCAACTTCCAAACATATCACTAATGGAATAGCTATACAAAAAACTTTCATACCCAATTAAATAGAGGTTATAACTAAACCAGACATCCATAGATTGTCACAGAACCACCTATCTTTGGTTTTTCCCGTAACCACCCATCATTGGATTATAATGTTTACCTATCAAATTTACAAGTACTTTTATATAATCCTATCAAATAAAATCTTGAAATTATAAACATTTCACTCATATAATTTCATTTTCAATCACAAGAGATCATTTCAAGATATTGAAATTATAAATACACTATTAATAACATTTTCAATTCTATGAAACCACAAAATGGAATACGAGATTAAATTTCCTTTTCAAAAAATTATGGCTTATAGATTAAGTGAAATATAAAATAACGATTAAGGTGGGAGATGATTTATTATCACTGAATACCTTAAAAACATTCCTTATTGTAGGTCAGTACAATGCTTCATAAGAAAAACAACTACCTTTGAATGATATTAAAATTCAAAGGGATGATTATATATTTTTAAAATAAGGAGGTGTATATTATCAAATTATAGCATATTGAAATGATATTGAGAATAATTCCATTGAAAA
This sequence comes from Viscum album, assembly GCA_963277665.1. NCBI lineage: Eukaryota > Viridiplantae > Streptophyta > Magnoliopsida > Santalales > Viscaceae > Viscum > Viscum album. The sequence continues at coordinate 2,002,471,366 of OY728140.1, read as the reverse complement.
AATCACATCATTAGACTAAGGATAAAGCAATGACATAAATATGTGTGGAAAATATAAATACACCAAATGTAAGTGGATATTTAGTATAAAAAAATTAGAGTTCATTCACATGTATTTATGGAAAAAATAAACCAATGACTTGGATATTTAACTCAATAAATGGAGATTGAGTTAAGATTTCCCTTAAAATGAATCTTACATGTCATGTACAATCATTATGTTGTTGATTAATAATCATTGTGTAATTTCTATGTCCTTGAGAACCTTTTTCATGTCTATTATTCCATTTATATCACTTATTATCATGTTATAAAATTACTTATTTATTTATGTTTATATCAGTTACTTGGTCGATATTCGGTACATGAGTCAAAAATAAACTTGTTTTGATGAAACTTTTCCATGTAGTCAAAATTCCACCATATCCAGATTTTAATCCATGATTTAAATATCATACATATCCAGTGTATATGTATTATTATTATCTATAATATTTAGTGATATGATATGAAATTCACTATTCATGGATATTGTATGTCGTACGTATGGATGAACACTACATTAATTTATTATTTATATAAAAATAATTATAATAAAAATTTTATAAATTTATATTATAATGCAATTATTATATTTATATATTGTATGTCTCATAGGATTAATAAAACCATCCATTATACATTCCATGTATAAAGGGAACGTGTCAGATCATTTTGTAGGGAAAGTTGTCCAGACTTACTTAAACTGAATTATAGTATTTACATAACATAGAAAATATAATACATATAATATATAAATATATACCCATAATAATGGTAATCACGAGATGTGGTAGGATAAAATTGAAGAGTCATCATTTCGTGAGGCAGTATTTTAGCGTATAAAGAAATAATATTTTTTATATTCATTATATCGATGTGTGTGTAAGTGTGGGTCAAACCCTTATCACAAAAACATTCTAGTATATTGAGGATACTTTTTTTTATAAAATAATGTAATGAAGAGGGGTAAGGGGTTGGAAAATTAAAATAATTGAAAGGTGCTTGAGAGAAGACGTTAAATTTGAATATGGTAAATCATTTTGATTTGTGCCTATAGTATTCCATGAGTGGTATTATGCACACATTAAAGAATATAAGAGGAAGGGAGGGAGGTTTGGAGCTTAATTTATCAAAACATGGAAAGTCCAAAGGGCTTGAAAGGTGTGATTAAGTGGGTATTGGTGGGGTCCATTTATAAGAGGGAGGAGGGACACTTTTGGAATGTATTGAATGAGATTTTTATTATAAATAGATTTTAAAATTACAATAGTTTGAATGTGATATATCTCTAGGATAAGATGATTATGGGTCGTCATCCTCTCATACAATATATTTTAGTTGTGTTTTGTTCACAAATTTTACATTATCATGTGGTGTTAACTCTTAGTTAAATAAATTATCTCTTACCATGTCTTCTTGTATTTTTACTCTCTCTCCCAAATATGGTTACTGTAAAATTCGATGAAAACCTTAGGGGATAATTATTGTAATTTATAATATTATCTATGTTATTCGGTTGAATATATCAATTTTATTACTATTATGTCATTTAGTAAAATAATATTTGTTTTAAAAACACATTTATATCAATTTTGACATTATTTATTAATTTAATTTTTTTAAGGTTATAAATAACTGATTCATTAAAAAAATACATTAAATCAAAGATAAAATGTATATGAATCTTGAAATTTTTTGGATGAAATAAAAATTTTCAAATTACATTTATTTTAACATTTAAAATATTATTTATCTTAATATTTCATTAACTAGGTAATTGATGCACCATCATTGTGTAATAAATAAATTTATTTATTTAATGTCTAAAAATTATATATATAATTCCATGATATAATAAAGGTTTTTAGAATTATAATGACTATTTTTAGTCAAAGATATCATTAATGTAACACAATATAAAAACCCACTTAGTGAAAATAAACAAGTTTAGGAAATATTTCTCAATAATTTAAATAAATTATTATAATATGTCGTTATATCAACTAAGTGGCTCCATGGGGTCTTCAAATAGAACTAAAGATGATCATGGTCATCCATAACTCATAAAATAAGATTCGGACACATATTAGTGTAGATTTATATTATTATAATATTATTTTTTACCCTCATTTACTTGATTTACCTCTAACCTTGGAAAATAAAAATAATTACTGTAGTTACTATTTATAATGTCCAAAAATAAAAGGGACCTATTTATATAATTTAGAACTTATTATTCAAAATATAAAATAAATTCTACTAAATTCCGAACAAATAACTTTTAGGAATTAAATTAGAATTAATTCACGTTTTCAAAACAAGAAAACATGTTTTAAAATGAAAAACCCATCAAAAATGGACATGTGTTTTTATCAAATTTCTATGTGAAATTACTTTAAATGAAGAACATTGCAATAAATGATAAAAAAAATATTCCAATTACAATTTAGAAATAATTAAGTGGATAATATAAATATATAAATAAATTAGATGAAAAGGCAATTTTGAGTTAAAATGAAGTGTTTTACAGTATTCATTGTAATATGAATTTTATCAGAAAAATGAAAACATTTAAACAAAGTTATATTTTGATGTTCCAATATCAATGAAGAAATTTAATTTTTCAAATGGAACATATAGAAGTAACAAAATATATATTTAAAAATGGTTCACCATTAAAAGGAGGTAAAATGGACTTTTTAAAAAAATATTATAGTATTTTATGATTAAAATAAGATTCATTATCATTTTAAGCCTCAATAATTTATTAGATAAATGTAAAAACATTTGAGAAACATGTATACTTATATTTTAGATTGTTTTTTTCATTCTCACAAATACAATTACTAGGCATTAACTACCATTTCAAATAATAATTATATTATTGTATTTTTTTTTGTATAACGCAGAGTTGTATGAAACATAAGATTTTGGAGAAACCCATTGTGGATTGTCTAGTCTGATATTGGACACGATATCCCCTTTAACATAAAATTAATATCTTATTCAAAATTATTATTAGATATAAAAATTTATTATTCTATAAATACCAGCGATGATACAATTAGGGTGAAGATATTTTAAGTGAGACATGTGGTTAGGACATGAATACCTAAAAAAGTTTTCTAGAAGGTATATATTAATTTATTGTTCATGAAAATTTGAGATACATCATTGAACCGTTCTATACTAAAATAATCATGATTAAAAATTATCTATGGAATTTTTTTATTAATAAATATACGACATGAACATTGATAAATAAATTTATTGTGGTAAATTGAAATGTGGAATCCATTCAAAAAAATTTAATTTATGAATTTGATAAAATAAACTTTCACAATAAAACATGTTATGATTTTTAAATCATTTCTATTGAAATTGGTGGTTTTAATTTTTAGTTTTTCATACTCATGTTTAATTTTTTATTATCAATTATTTGAGGGTAATTTTATTTTTATATATTTTTAAACATATCATTTAAGACAATATTTATAAAAGTATTTTAATTTAAAATCATAATGTTTATAAAATTATCATTATGAATAAATAATTTTTTTAATAAAATAACTAATATTTACCCTAGTAACTTATTTTTATTGATAAACATGATGTTTGACCCATTAATTAATTTAATAATTATGATTATAAAATTTCACTTCATATTATTCGATTCTATTTCTATAATTTTTAAAATTTTATTTTATGTATAAAATCTAAAAAATTCCAGGAAAGCTTCTGTCACATAAAAATATTATTTAAATAAAATATATACTATTCATATGATTATTTAATAACAATTACTAAATAAATAATTTTTAACTAATTAATCATATAAAATATATTTTATCATAATTAATAACATATCTCTTGAAATATAAATGCATATCGAATAAAATGGAAATATTTTTAAAATTAAATTTCTATATATATTATGAATATACTCTTCATTTTTTGGAAATAAGAATGAATATAATTCATAATAATTGTATTCGTTATTTTATTTAATCATATATTTCATAAATAAGTTACATATAACCACTACACTAAATTAAATATCTGTATTTTAATGGTCATACATAAATATTTTTATTGTATATAAATATTTCATAGTTTCATTAATGTTCAGTGTTGTGTGGTGAGAAAGAAATCAAAGACAATGACCTATATCATGGAAATAATATATAATGATCTATGGGTTTTTACCCCCCCCCCCAATTAAGTTTTCTCTACATAATTTTAATTATTACTCATCGATGAATGAAGATGATTTTATTCGTAACATATTCATCATTCATTATATAACCTCTCATATAACATCTAAAATACTATCTTAGGCTATAACAAGTTACTTATCATTAATCTATCAATATAAATCATTCATACTATCAAATATACCATCAAGTATTAACCATATACATCCATTATTCAAATTATCCCTTTCTTAAAGAAAATTAATCTCAATGTCATCCAACCATTGTGATGTAATATACTACTCAAAAAACTAATAATCTATTTAACCCTAAAATTATATTGAGAAATAAATTATAAAGATACACAATGTTCATTTTATATCACAATCACAACATTCATATAAACATTACTAAACATATTATCAAATATCTTCAATACCAAGGATTTTTTTGCCACATCGCATAAATTATCAAAATCATGAAATCCATTATTATCCTTGAATAAAACGTAAAATGAACTTGAAACTTATACATCCCTAAAACATGTACTCCAAAATTGTTTTCTCAAAAAATATGAACCTTCCTTATAATTGGTTATCAAGTTCATTGGTTCCATTTAAAGTATGATTTCAAGAAATTTATTAAAAACTACTAAATAATGATAGTTATATTATTTTCCTAATCCATGATTACATTTATAATATACAAAATAGTAATCAATAAATATCACATCACAAGTTTTTGTAGCTAAGAGTATCATGAATAATATTTCATTTTCATATCAACATTACAAGAATAAATAATTCCAAGAAGCTCTCATTCTAAATTATAATTAGAGTATATTAAAATTATTAAACATTAATGTATGATCCCTTATTTGGTTATTGTAAATTATACATTCATCATGTTATATAATTCATCATCAAGATCATATTTATAACAGATAAAAACGAAATAATGGCTATAATAAAATAAAAAATATGAATATGAAAACATCAGATAAATTCTAAATTCCTTTATGAAACTTTTTTTTAATAATTTATACATTTATATAAATATATGAATCTCCATATGAAATCTAGGGTTATCTGTTTAATTTTTTTCATTATATTCCCTAACCTATGAATTAAACATCATTATTACATACTTAAAATCTATTTGTAAATTAAATTTGATTTTCTACTGAATATAACATGGGAGTATACATCCAAGTTATCAATATTATTATCCTTTATGGTGAATTAATGTCGGGATTGATTAAAATATCAACTGAACTTTTGGGGTGATTACCCCTAGGTGATTCTCTTCCAAATCAACATCCAGTTTTTTTATCCATATTGAGATGTATTTCTAAGAACAATCACAAGAACTATATTTTAACAATTTTTTTGAAGGAATCCAATATTTGTAATTACTCACAGGGGTTTCAAAAAATTTATCTCATCTTAATATATTTACAAAATGTGTATAATTTTATTATAAATAAATCATATACTATCCCAAGGGGGTATCTATATCCTTGAATGTAAGTTTAACATTAACCAACCAACAATTAAATTATCCTCAATAGAAATATAAATATCCGTAGTTATCTAATAATTTCTTTTAAGACCAACTGTGATTCCCTAGACCCATACTCCTTGATTTGGTTCCATAAATGAATAAATAAAATAGTAACTTTGATAATAGTAAAAAATTACTCGATATAATGATCCATAATTAATAAATAAATTATTAATATTTCATCTCTTATATCTCTATGATCTTTTTAGATTATTTTATTTAGAGAATTATTCCAGAACATATACTAATAAATACCATGTTATTCTCAACTGATGCATATTTATCCACCAAACATGAAACTCATTAATTCATGTTGTTTACCTAATATATCTCACACATTAATCCACACATGTTATCCTTATAATCATGTCACATGTAGTAATTTATTTTATAACCCATGGAAATTTAAACATAACATGGGGTTATCTCAAATACGATTTATGTTAAAATATACAACTATAGAAATCATCATATAAATAGGGATTGAATATAATTCCCTGAATGTGTAAAAAATATGAAGATATAATTAACATTAACTTATTATCATTAAGTATTTATATTAATAAATGATAACATTGGTATAATAACACAAATCTCATACTGAAATAATTCATAATTTTAGAGTATGAAAAATATGTCATCCTAACCCTATGCCAAGACACTTTCATTTTATAGAGATAGGTATACATCAAAACTCAACATGTTATGTCTCATAAAAATTGTTAATGCATGGATGGGCTATAAAATTATACAATCCACTAATCACTAGATTATGTCCAATACGTTCACCATAATAATCAATAAGACCATTCAATGTTATTCTATAATGAATTTATAACAAAATAATAACATGGATCTCTATATAATAAATAATGTAAAATATAAAACATGAAAAACCACTATTAGTAGTCAATCATCACCAGGAATAATGATAATTTTCTACATGTTAATAAATGGGGTAACTATTTTATAACCCTTTTATAGAAGTAAGTTTTGTAGTAAAAAAATACATAGTCAACATGTCAATAATAAATCATTTAAGAAAAGAATATATGAATGTAAATTATTTTCCTTATGTCAATACAATAAAATCATTTATAGGTGAACATAATATAGTGTGAATTAGGTAAAAAATTGATATTCATAGATAAATGAGTATATTGTTAAGTAAATACTAGAATAAAAATATCATAATATATCCAAATAAATAAGTCATATGGTTTCAAAATAACAATAACATGTTTTTAAAACATAATAATAGAATGAAGTAGACATATATAAAAAATATCATTAAAAAAAATTCTTCAAATTTTATAAAAAAAATGAAAGGGCAAAGAATCAAATATTTGATACCAAGTGTTAAAAAGCTCAAATCAAAATATAAATATATTATATGTAAAATAATGAAACATTAACCCCATAAAGGTAATTATATTTCAATATAAAAATGGGAGTGGATATGAAAACATAAAAAAACCTTTGTAAAACGTTTTTCAAGTTGATGAAAAATAGAAATTCAATTGTCACGTTCAAATGTAACTTTTGGAAAGATCATGTGAAATATTTTTAAATCAATTAATTTCAAAATTATTCACACATAAAGTTTCCTTCAAAATAAAAAAATATTTTTTCTAAGATATGTGAGGAGACGATTATTAAACATATGAATGTGAAATGAGAAATATTTTTTATTATTTTCAAAATATATTTTTTCAAATAATACAAATCAAAAATAGAAAGAAAATGTTCATTTTTATTAAATCTTAATTTTCCAAAAAAGGTAAATAATATTCCAAATAAAAAAATATTAGTGTCAGACACACCAAGTTGTAATGATGTATGATTATGAAAAAATAATATAACACAAGTAAATGATACTTAAGTTTTCAGTATTCAGTATAGGTAAAAAAATCCATGTGGCATCAAACATTTGAAAAAGGGGATTAAGTTCTTACAATTTTAATAATTATGGAATAACACATAATAAAATAAACTTGTATAATGTACCAAACTTATGTGAAATAATTTAATTTGAATATACAGAGATTATTGAATTCCATTTCAGTGACCCAAAACTCTTAAGATTGGGGTAACAATTAAATAAAATTACATATAAATAAGTTCACATGATATTTCCTAGTTTACCTAAGGAATTATAATTAAATAATTAATAGTAAATTAATACTATAGGATAGTAACTGTATGACATGAAAAGGATCATGTTGAAAAACACATAACATGTCTCAATAAATCAGTATTGAGACTATAAAAATCATTACATAATGGGTAACACATTAGTAAGAACCCTGAGAATGTTTGTTCTTGTTATTAAACCTTAAATAAAATTATTAAAATATAATTTCTTATATGATAACTCATATAGGAAGTATATATATCATATAAATTATAATACGATAATAATACAAATCATCTCTAAATGAGAGGGATTTAAGATAAAATCTTTACTACATAACAAATTCATTATTCAAATTCCCTATACATCCAAAATAAATAAAATAATATAATTAAATAAATTCACTTGAAACCTATTCAAAAATATAACTATTTATACTATTCATTTACAATCATTCTATACATATGGATATTAGTTATTTTTTAACTATTTCAAACATTAGGTGTAGGTAATTTTTATCACATTGAAATAGTTTCATTCTAGGGCATTGGTATTTTTTATTATCCCAAATGAACTCTATTGTATATAATCTAATTTTTTGGAATTGATGTTAATTTTTTTAAAATCTTTTAATCTCTCTTAATGGTTGTGTTGTTCGATCAATGAGGTTGAATTCAATGATGAGTATGTTTCAATAATTATTATTCAATGAAGGGTGATTTATGATTTAGGTATTATATAATTTCACTAGAACTAAAAACTATAGAATAATGACATATTTATTTCATATATCTCATTAAATATGTTTTCATAGTCATTCATGATTTAAATTCATAGATTTTATCAAATAGGTAGTAAAACAGACCCAAACTAGTACCTACCATAATTTGTGGAATATTATGAGGAGGTTTATCTCTAATATAATTATAACAAAATTATATGGATCTTAATTATTATTAATTACTTTTATATACTAAAATTTAAATTATCTATAATAATATGTAATTAATATGAAAATATTATATAATGTGAATAAAATAATCCATTTTATAGTTCTTATTTTGTATGGTAAACGTTATAATGATCACATATTTAAAATATTAAATATTAAATATTTAATTTATATTTAAATAACATAAATCATTATATATATAAAATACCTATTCACTAATCACATTTCTAGTACCATCCTTGAATGGTGTTTATGGAAAACAAAATGGTTTATTCATTTATGTTGTAGTCCTCACAAGGGCATAAGAAACATTATAATTTTTTCCTAATTATGGTTTGTTCAATAGATAATGTTTATAAGATAAATATAAATAAATAATAATATTATGTATATTTATGATATTACATATATTTAGTTTGAATTGGTTTCTAGGAGGTTCGATGATAAGAATATTGAATTCATGTAAAGGGGTAAGTGATATTTATGTTGAGAATATGAATCCTCTGATGAAGTATCCATTTCAAATAAAGGATTTGAGGAACCTTTTTGAAGATGGTGTTGGATGTGAACAAAAATATAAGTTCATGAGATTCATGTAAACATGCTTTTTTTATTATAGACTTATATAATTATATATAAATGTGCGTGTGTGTGTATTTAGTTTATGAATTTGATGCTTGAATATTTCATACATGAGATTCATGAATAATATATATATATAAGATATATTTCATACAAATTTTTTATTTATCATTAAAAATAAATTTTGATTTGTTAATATTCTTTATAATAAAAAAATTACATGATTAATTATTAATATCTAAATATTCATAAATACAAACAATGTGTTTTGGATTTGAGGAGCCTCAATATTCAACAATAGAAGTGGATGCGATCATATTATATTTTTTTCGTGATGTGTATTATCAATTTTTTTAAATATGATTCATAATTAATTTTAATATCAATATATAATAGATTAGGAAGTATTTATTTTCTTGAAAATTCTCAAGATACAATTATGGATTAATTTTCTATTATACTACATAAGAGGCAGGGTTGTTTTATTCCCTGATCCCCAGGATCTTCCTCACACACTTCTTGTGGAAGGAATAATGAATAAATTTGTGTTCATGAATTATTGGTACCCTATTTTCTATTATTATTTAAATTATAATTTCCTGATGATATATATCCTTGTTTTTTGGTTTTATTCATCTATATAAGATCATTTCATGGTTATACACAACTAATCAATATTATTAGAAATTTTCTCTTTGTTATATTGAAATATTTCAATCATTGGGATTTAATGAATGTTGATAAATTGAAATTATTAAATAATGGAGGAGGATTGCAAACCCTAACATGGTCTATATAATTGAAATTATTATTTTCCAATATGTTGGTTTGTTATGTAAATATCGCACAACAACAACAAAATTTTGTGCAAGGTTAATCTCATAGTTAACATTATAGATATGGGTTCCATAGAAGTAGTACGCATATATAAATATGGTTTATGGTTTCCCATGCTTAATATACATTTATATTTTATCATTTTAGATGAATAATCATTAAATTACAATAATATATGAACATGGAACATAATATTTTAGCTTCATTGGGAGCTTGGAAACACAATATTCTGTACTTTTAAAATATTTTGAACATCTCCTTAAATGATCTTCCCCATTATTAGTCCTACTTCAAACCATTCTCCATAACCTGGATAAATTATACATGAAAAATGGGTGAGATCACTCAAATTGTAAGTGTAAAATAATGATATGTAAGAATAACATGAGCATGAGTGTATGAGAAGATGATCGTAGCATTATAATATCATACCCTTCATATCAATGATTATAAACATCAATCATGGCATAAATATGGGTAGTTCATATCACATGAATCATAAGCGATTCAAGATAATAATCTATGAAAGAATAATATTTGAATAAGACATGGAATTGTGGAAGACACATATGTATATCAAAATTATTTCAATAGTAGCCAAGGATTAATTCCAAGTACATCTTAATATAATTGGTTCTTTACCCAAACCATATTGGTATACATGGTTCAATCCAATTACCATCTGAGCAGTCAAGTATCACTCACAATTCCATCCTAGTAGAAAACAACTATTAAAAAACCAAGATCAATCCTCATTGCATCCATGTATATATGAATGTATATAAATGTTTATGTAATGATTTGAATGGAGATATATGTCATAAGAATTTCATAATGAAATCAAAAATATTTGTGAAAATAGATCGTAAACATACCTATCATTACCCATGAAATTAAATGGTTATCATTAACTTGATGTCGTGTCATAACCATGGTAAAAATAAAATGTTTACTAATCATTTCTTCAAAGTGTTATACTTGAAAATAAAAAAAAATTTATACCTCTAAAATACATGAAAGAGAAATAGATTTCATATATGTATTAATCAAGAAATAGAAAAAAATGTCAAAATAATAATGCCATTAAAACATACACCATTATAGAAAATAATATGAATGGAACACAAGGATCATATATCTAGTATAGAATTAGTAACACCAATTGATGTCAAATTATATAGAATATAATTTATGATAATTATTTTTAAATCGTTTCTTAAGGAAAATATATTTTCTACATTGAGAAAAAAATTAAAACAGAAATCCTTTAGAAAAAACTTTTCATTAAAAATTACCTTGATAACATAAAAAGGAATCATAGTAAAAAATTCAACAGCATATCATTTCAAAATATATAAAATAATCTAAAAAACATCTTGAAAACAATTTTACCGTAATTGTATAAAAGAATATTTTAATGAAATTGAAAATTTTATCTTTTAAAATATATAAAAAACTATTCAAAAAAATTCTACGATAATTTTCCTAGAAAAATTATTAACCAATATTAAAAAAAATTGAAAAAATTTTCATTGAGAACTTATAAAATATAATTTTAATTTTTTTGAAACACATTTTCTTTGAAAAAAATAAAAAATATGGAATTTTTTTTGAAAACCATTATCCTTGAAAATGTATAAAAAGTGCATAACAACATTTCAAAACAATAAATTGATGTGTTATTCAAGATATTGAACTTCAATAATATTATGAATTTTATTTAAAAAATAATCTTATAAACTTTTAAAGTAATTTTCAAGGAAAAAATGGATAATAAATTAGTACTTTCAAAACATTTCATTTTTACACAATAAATATTATTAAAATGTACCATGATCAGGAAATTAAATGTTAATTAATTTTATAAAATTATTAAAATTGTAAAACATGAATATGAATTTCATTTACACATCATTTTACATTACATTGTTTGAATAAAACAAACTTCTGACTGACGAGATAAATAATATATGGTTTTTTTAATAAATTTCACAATTATCTTAAGTACCAATTAGTGGAAAATGGTAATAATAAATAGAAATATATTGGATTACTAGGTTAATGAAGAATTATTAATTTTATTGAAATATGAATAATAATATTTTATCAATGGAAGTATAATCATAACCAATATCGATAAATGGTGAGATTGTGGAGTCAAATATAACCACATTGTTATCTACAAATCATAATAACAAGTAAATAATAACAATAAATGAATATTAAAATATAATTAATTAATTATATTAATGATATAACATGTCAATAGGAATTATATAAACCACATAGAAAAATTCATGTGCTTCATTGGAAATTGTTTCAAAGAATGAAAATTTAGAGTAAATTACATTACCAATTTGATATCATTTGAAGAAAAAAACCCATGAAATAAATATAAAAAAATTGATATATAAATATGAATTTTTTAACTATATTCTTAGAATACATTCAGGGGAAGTTTATTCACCACAAATAATTAATCGTAGGTAAATAAGGAAAAATTTTCACAGAAATAAAAGGGAGACTATAAAACCATTAACTTAAGTGTTTACTTTCTCTATACACATTCATACCTCCTGTATAGTTAATATAAATTTATTATAAATCTAAAAAAGATATATATAATTATATCTAGTATCTTATCTTATTTTATTATTACGTCATGTTATACCTTTATTAACAATTTCATGTCAATATTTCGTTTTAGATAATATTCTCATTGATTTTTGTGGATGTTTTGACTTATTATTAGTATTCCTAATAATTAGATCATTATATAATTGTTTAAAAAATGGAAAGAATGATTTAAATTTCATATAAACATATTTATTATAATATTAATAATAACAAATATAATACACAAATATGAAATAGAATGCATCGTTCATGTAGATGGTAGGCGGTATGTCACCATGAACGTTTTTTTGTTGAGTAATGAAAGAATGAATGTAATCCAATATATGTATACATATGTATAATATAATTAATGTATAATTATTATGTCATATATACCATATATTTTATCTAAACCCATCCTAAATTCATTCAATGATACGTTTGAATGAATCACAACGCTTTGAAGATGCGGTAGTCCACATGTTTCCAAACAATGTTATTATATTTACACAAAATATAATATAAAAAAGTATGTATTATATAATAATTCCATAACAATATATACAACCAAAATATCATATATATAATATAAAAATTTAAATCCCATCTTTATTCATTACGAAGAAAGGTGTAAATGAAAGAATAAATGACATTAGTTCGTGAGGAGGTAGTTCACCATGCACTCTAAGGATGATAGTTTTCCCCATTTTATGGATGTGTAAGTGAGTGTAGTTAGAATACCTAATATAACAAAATATAAGTATATTTATGATACATAGGTTATTTATTATTCCAAAAATAATAATATCTGAGGTATTTGAGAAAGAAAATAAATAAAAAGATAATTTGAAAGGATATATCCTATTCATTCGGTAACTCATTTTGGTTTGCACGAAATGGATTCATTGTATGGATTTATGACCAATATAACAATTCAAGTATAATTTTAAAGATTTTTGGAGAATAATTTGAAAGGTTTTGTTAGATCCAAAATTCCATGAAAGGTTTAAATAAAGGGGGAGGATATGAGGTCTTTTATAAGTGGGGAAAAGGACTCATTGTGTTCTCTACAAATGATTTCTATGACCCCCTATTTTACTAGACCCAAAAGTGTTCAAAATTTACCTTTATAGATCCCTAAATGTGGAATGGGTGATATATGGAAATAAAATATTTTTTATAGATGTAGAGTTCATTTTATATCTTTTTTTATGTTTATTCATTAATTAAGATCGTTCATACCTAAATAGCAATAGTAAATTTTAATTACATTCATTAATTTGTTTTCTCAAAAAATAATTTTACCTGATTATAAATAATATATCTTTATTATTAAAAATATGAAATTAGTTTTTCAAAATTGTTATCTTATAAGGGTAATAAATTAAATTAAATTTAATTTTGTAAATGGGTAAAGACAATATGTTTTATGTGAAAATATTTTAATAGTTTGAAATGAATTTATATTCAATTTCAATGTTAATTTTTTCCAACAAAAAAAATTGGATAAAATAATGAAAAATATGTCAAATTTTAATATATAATCTCATTAAAATATAATTTAACAATATAAATATAATTTTAAAAAATTTAACTTAAAATTTATTATGTTTCAATAATCATAAAAAACTAGCATTTCATAAAAATCGTAAAAACTCACTCTAAGATAATATTAAAATTATAAATTTTAATAAAATTATATTATAAATTTAACAATCTAAAATAATCTACATTTAAAATTTTAATTTGTCGACAATAAGGCATATAAAAATGTTCTTTCGGGAATTTATTATTTTAAAACATACAGAGCATTTACCAAAAATTAAATGTTCAATTATCAATACATTTTATATTTATAAAACCATTATAAATAATATTAAAAAATTAGTTATTAATATTTTTATTTCTAATTTTAACAGCTATGTTGTAAATGTATCATTCAAATAATAATAATAATAAAATCATCTTTTATAGAATCTCAGTGTTAAATGTGATGAAACCCATGTAATTATTTTCAATATCGAATAGTTATCTAATGGTAGAATATAATGAATGATAAAATTTTTGTATCATAGAAATAATCAATAACTTGGTTCTTTCATATATCAGAAGTTTTATTTAGTATTGCATAGAATGATAAATATCAATATGTTTAATTTAACATGAAAAAAAATCAAAAAAACCAGGTGTGTAACAGGGTTTATGTAAATATCACCTCTCATTGACCATAAATAGATTGGTATACTTAATGGGTCACCTAGAATTATCCTTCAACAATTATTGGAACCCAATGATTAACTATTGGTGAAGGATTTATGTATATGTAACAATGTGGTATGCACAACATAAGGGTCTAGCCTACTAACCCTTAAATAGAATATCTGCATATGGGTTGAAGAAGTTTTCCCATACATTTAATAGGGCATCAGTGTACAGATAAATAAAAATATTTTGAACATTTTTTATATTAATAAATTGTTTTTATGGTATATAAAATGTTTATAAATATTAATAAAAGTTACTTTGGGGTATTTTAATATATATTGATTTTCTAAATTAATATATAAATTTTGTATTGATATAATTATCAAAATAAATGTTGATGAAACATTATTTTAAAATATTAATGGTTAATATTTTATGATACCATTTTATAAATTAAATTGTATTCCTTATGATCTTGAAATAAACGGTGCTTTCAAAAATCATAAGAGGTTATTTTTAAATGGTTTATAAATTAAAACATATATTAATTTTTGATAATATTAAAGGTTTATATAAAAGATATTGAATTTTAATAAGATTATAATAATTAAAATATCATAAAAAAGATTTAATATAAAATATGAATTGGTTGATATTGGTATAAATATAAAATGTTATTATTATTTTAAAATTGTTAGGAGATTATAATTATAGTTTAATTTTTGAGTAATTCCTAAATGTATCATGTTTTATAAAGTAATGAGTTTTTTTCATTTTTTAATTTTACATGATATTCATGTTATGCAATTTTCTTATGAAATATGAATATTTTTTAACCCAATATATATGATAAATATATTCTTGGATAAAACCGTTAATTTCAATCGATTATAGACCTAAAAAAAGATGTTCTCATCTAACATTACCTCAGTTTTATATTTTATTTATTATAATGAGAATAGTTTATGGGAAGAGTATTTTAATATTAGATGTTATATTTTTCCAGAATTGAAATATCTCTTGTGTAATGTACCCCAGTGTAGATTAATTCTAGTAATACCACATACATTACTGAATGCCATTCTTGTATAGTAATGAAAATGGGGTTGGATATATTTACCTCTATGCCTACTCACATGGACTATTTGAATCTCTTATATCTCTATTACTTTAAATAAATAATTTATATACCCTAAAAATATGATTCATTTTCATATAAACGAATATACATGAATACTTTTTTTGGTGAATAACATAAACATGGTGGGTTTGTATTGAGTTTCACTTTAATGCGTTGTGAAAACATTAATTTGGTGGTTTGATTAGTGATTTAGAAACTAATTCATTAGAATGATGTGTACCAAAAACGAAATAAAAATTATAATATAATTATTATATAGGACATAATTATTTTTAATTCAATATGTATATGCTATATATTAAATTTTTCATACATTAAAAAGAAATAATCTTAAAAAATATCTGTGGAAATTATTACAGATATACACTTGTCAACACCTCATCGATCTAACATGTTAGGCTATGAAAAAGATGGGTGCCACTGGATTAATTTGATTATGGAAATATTGTAATTAGTGACTCTAGATTATTATTTTGAGTAGGTTATACAATACTTAGGTTCCCATTTATCAACCTCTATTATCTTTTTTTATGAATATTATATAGGTTACACTATTTTGGATACCATAATAGTATTATGTTATAATAGGAATAGAGTTTAGTTAATCCATATGATGGATTTTGATAAAGGTTAATCCACCCAACTATCCAGAGACACAACATTTGTGATTGGGATAATTCCCCATATAAATTTCATAAAAGTGAGAGAAATGACTAATTAGTCTCATTTCCTAGTGAACTATGGATCTTTGATCACTCCATGGATATAATATATAGAGAAATAAATTAAAATCAATAAAATTTCATCAAATACCCTTTCTAAATATATACACTACAAGATATTCTTCAGATTAAACCCTTTTTGTATATGAAAGAATCATCACAGTCAAACTAATCAATGAAAATAATTATTTAAATGATAATCAAAAAGTAATTAAATCATAATTTTTTTCTTAAGACAATTTATTGTGAAATGTAAATATTATATGTGTTAGAAAAATTCCATCATGAATAACTAATATTAGATATTTTTTAAAAAGTAAATCCAAATTTTCATAGAAGTATGGAATTGTTCATTTAGGGTTTCAATGGAACTATAATATAATTTATCCATGTAATTATACTCTCATGTGCAATATATAAACAAGTTTTTCATTGATATTTAAAGAGACGAATTCTATTTTTAGAAACTAAAGTATTCATATAAGGCTTATTAGGGTTAAGAAATTAATACTATTACCATATAAAGAATTTTTCTATCATGATGGATGAATTCAATAATCATTTACCCAATATTATCAAAGAGTTTTGAAAAGAAGAATTTGGAATT
Source organism: Viscum album (assembly GCA_963277665.1). Classification (NCBI taxonomy): domain Eukaryota; kingdom Viridiplantae; phylum Streptophyta; class Magnoliopsida; order Santalales; family Viscaceae; genus Viscum; species Viscum album. Next base: position 2,002,453,773 of record OY728140.1, on the reverse strand, counting down.
TCATGTCTATGTTATGGTATTTTACTAACAGTAAAAAGAGGTAAAAGATTGAAAACCAAAAGTGATAAAAATTGATTTTTTATTTTGATGTGTATATTAAATTGATTGTATGTTTTAATATTGTTTTAAATATAATAATGTTTCAAATAATAGGAATAATTGGAAGATATTAAAGATTAATGTTATTTAGTAAAAAATTTATATATCAAAAATTTGAATGTAAATATGTTTTCCAATCATGGATGAATCTGACTAAATGAAGTGTATAATTATTTAGCTCCACTTATTAGATAAGAGATTATTATAAAGAGTTATTATGAAAAAATAATATGATTAATTATATATAGTGGGGTTTTTATTCATTAGATTGTATAACAAGATTTTCTAAATTACAATGTATTTTGTTATGTTTCTTATACAAAAATATTGATTTTTGTATGATATATAAGAGAATACTGGGAGTTTTTTTGACCACGTGAAGAAAAAATTTAATAAATATTATATTTCTCCAATCTAGGTTAGAGTTATTTTTCCAAAATTACCCAACTGATATAGGGTTTCTGAAAATAAAGGGAAAATAGTTTCATCTTTGTATTTGTGAGAATTTGAATATCACTATAAAATAAATTATTTTACCAATCAATGATTATTTTTATTCTTCAATTAATATTATAATTTTTTTTTTGATATATGATGTTAAATAAAAAGGTAAAAAAATTCATATAGGTACAAAAGCATGTGAACATCACAATCAACTTAAGGTTTTTAGCAGTCAATACACAAATTATATCACTTGGTATCCTAAAAGAGATTACAGTATGGTGTTAAAGAGAAATGTAAAGAGTTAAATTAGTTACCGTATTGAAGTGGGAATCACTTTATCCTAAATGATTTTAGAATATTTTTATAACATGATAATATAATTAGTTATATTTTTCAAAAAAAAAATTCAAAGGAAATGATTTATAGAAATGCATCTAACGATAATGATGATGTATGTAAAAAGAATTATAAATATACAGGAGAATAAAATTTTATAATTTTTAATGTTATCAAGTATAGTGTTTGAATATATGTTCAATGAATTGAACATCAATATAATGATTCCTATATATCATTATTATTCAGAACAATTTTATTTTTAAATTTACTCACTAAGACTTTAGTTGGAATATTTAATCATATGATTACAAAAGGATGTGACCATTATTACAAATGGATAAAATGTAAAAAAACATTTATAATGAACTAAGATGAAAATCATGTAGAATATCTTATAATAATGGTTGTAATGTCTATAAAAAATAATTTATGTAAAAAATCGATATATTAAAATAAAAGTATGTTTGATAGTGTATACAACATGAAACACTAATATTAAGAAAACTAAAATATACTATATAAATATTGTTATTTAAAAATAAAAAAATATATTCTAGATATTAATATTCATTTTATGAATATGATTAAAACCCTTATAATATATATATATATATATATCATTATAAATATAAATTTATTGATAAAATATTAGGAAATAATAAATTATTTTTTTAATAAAGTCATGTTATTCTAAAAAAATGCTTTCTTAAAAAATGATTTTATTAATTTTTTGAAAAAGTATTATAATATTTTTTATAACTATTTGAAATCTTAGTTTATAAAATGGAAATCATTTTTTATTTACCCATATAAATTTTAATATAAGGTGAAATATTTGGTAATTTTCTGAAAATTTTATTTTTCCATGAATATTCAACATTAAAGATTTTTCAAATACTATAATTCATTTTTACCAAATAATTAAATTTAAAATACCAATGTATTTTTTATTTTGTCGTAAATTGAAATATTATCTATTTTTATTATGATATAATTAATTTCATTTTATGTATATGTTATCATGATTTTGATAAAATATTATTTTTACACTTAAAAACCTTGTTTTCTGGAAAATATTTTTACGTTCATATAGTCTAAATATATAAATTAATTAAAATTAACCACAAAACTGAAATTAAAAAAATAATTTTTTTAATATATAGTTATGTTAATTTAAATTCATATAATGATTATTCATTTTCATATAGTTAATATAAGGTTATATATAACTAGAAAATGAAATTATTGGAAAACAAATTTTGACATGTTTTGCGATACTAATTTTAAATCAATTTATTTGGCTTTTGAAATTTAAATTTGACATTTTTTTTTCCAAATTCATAATAATATTAATAGATATTAGATAATAAGATGAACTTATTATCGGTAAAAAATAATGGTAAAAATAGTAAAACCCTAGTTACCCAAGTGAAAAAAAATTGTAAAAGAGGGTAACCTTATATTTAAAATTGAATAAACTGTTTACATAATATTTATATATTAATTTTATATATCATATCATAACCAGAATCCATTATTTAAAAATCTTGTAAGAACTTTTCATGACGGTGACTTACCATTGTTGAAGTGTTTCATATATTTAAAAAATTTCACTCCAAGTCACATATAAAGGGGAAACTCCTATTCTATATAAAATTTAACATACATATGATTCATCCAAGACGTAAACAATTACATTTCATGAATCCCTTACCACACCTTAGAGGACACTTTTTTTCATTATTCCAATATCCTGAGTGTGTAGGAATAATCTTATAGTGGTGGTCTGAAGAAGAGGTATCATTCTTAATCGAGAATTTTTGTATTGTTTCATCTTTAATTTACATAAAATATTATTAAATAATGATAATATGATGATATATATATATATTATACATATATTTAATTTTTTAAATGAAATAATCTATATCCATATCCTCTTCCATCAAATTGAAAATTAAACCCTCGATCGTATTTATAGAGTAATACCTCCTCTCGAACCAACCAAATTATTTTTCCATCGTCACCTCACATGGATATTTTCCTGATATATTTAATGTTTATATATGATATTAATTAAATATTATTCATTTTATAAATGTAAAAAATAATATAATTTCTTATCATATGTTCCATTAAAAAATTATAACGTCATTCATGTGTACGACAGACAACTTCCTTGCGGTATGATGTTATTCATTTTTTATTACCATATATCATAAATGTTATTTGTAACTATATTCAATGAGAAAATTGTTATATTTATTATATAATTATAAATTTTTAATGATAAAATACTATTCACCATTATTTCATCTTAATAATTGATAAATGAAAAGGGTAATCATGTGTATGTATTGAATACTGTCTCTATGATTGTATCATAGTAACTTTATTATACCATATTTCATGGATAGTTTTAGATGTAATATTTCATTATAAAAATAAAAATTATTTCATTATTATTATTCTAGATATTATTAAATAATAATACTTTAGACCATATTCAACATAAAAAATTATTTTTGATATATGAATCAAATATTAACAAAAAAGCCAATGTGAAATTAATTAAATACACAGTTTAATATAGAATTGTAAAAGGAAAAAATAAATTGAAGAAATAAATTAAAAATTTTCTCAATAAAATAATGAATTAGTCTGTGTTTATTATCCTTGATGATTATAAGCTCACGTGAATAGTCGGGCTCAATGTAAGGGTTTTTTCTCACAACATCCTTCATTGAGACACATGTTCTTTTCTACGCCTAATTTCTATTAATTATTTTATACTCTTTATTTTGAGTTATTAAAATAATTTATTATTCTTATTCATTGTATTTTAACATTTATATTATTATTTTTCCAATCTTTTGTTTTTTTATATGAATCTTAAATTGTAAGGTATTTCATTTCAGTTTCCCTTCATTGAGACATATATTAATGTAATCAACATAATTTATTTTGTATGGTGTTCATAATTAATCATTACATATTATATCATGAATCCATCATAAGTGATGGTGTATTACATAACAATTCATTTAATTTATTACATGGGTAATGATTCAAATATTACCAAGGATGTAAGGTTTTATGTTTCAATATAATTTTATCAAGGAATGTTAATTATTTATTTCACATTGAAGGAAAGTTTTTCAAGAACCAGTCAAGGATCCCATCTTACAAAAACACAACGTAGCATGCGATAAGGCCTTCAAGACATTCATAGAACTCCAATGTTGTAGACTGACATAGGTTATTAATGATATCCTAGTGGGAATGAAATAGCCCCATAAAAACTATGTCTAGATAACTAGAAGAGTGGATACTTCATAAAATAATAATAACTAAACATCCATAAATACATAAATATATATAAAAAAATTAATGATACATAAATAATAGAATGAAATCTATAACAAAACTACAATCCTTCCTGATATCCCTAGGACATCAACTTCGCCATCAATAGAAACAGACCTTCTCTATAGGAGAACCAGAATAGACATGATCCTGAAAAATAGACCGAGTATACTAATGTTGGTTGTTATAAGTTGGGTTTTATTCTAAATATATTAGTATTTAATCACCATAAATTTTATATATTTCCTTTCATGTGTCAATCCAAAACTAATTTTTTTAATTAATTTTGAAAATATGATCTTATCATTTTCCTGAAACAAACACACCATTCTTTTTCAAAGCAATTTTCCATGACAAAACCATGTTTACAATACCAAAACCAAAAAATTGAGTCCAAAAACCTATGATAAGAAGGAAAATGATAAAAGTTTCAGAAAAACTAATGGTCTTTATGAAACTAGTAAATTGGATAAATATGTGACTTAGAGTAAAATTGAACAAGTAGATAGATAATCATTATCATTTCATATACATCCCTAGAAGTAATCCCTAGACTTACAAGGTTCAAAATCACCTGACAAAATATGGTGTAGCTCCATATTAAATAACAAGTCTTGCTACTCTTAACTATCCACACTTATAGAACATTCCAAATAGACTCTCACATATCCAGGGGAACCAACCCATCTAATCAGGGTCTAGAAAATTTATTCACTTCACCTTCTAGATAACATTGAGGAGTACCATGATAATAGTACATGGTGAATGGGGATGTCTTCACAATAATTGAATATCCAAATAACCAACATATTCCATCATGATTTCATATCTCAAACATTGAAACCACCTATGCGATGACCCCTCCATAGTGGGGCTACCATCGGGGTTCCCATCACAAATAATAACACACACTAATTCTAACCATGCCTTCACATCACATGAGTTTCAGAAACAATTTCCGTTATTTCACAAGGTACCAAATGATCCTTAATATTATAAAAAATTCATTATCAAATCACTTTCAAAACCATGGTGAAAGTACCTCTTGAGTTTGGATGATTCCAAATTGGCATTTTAAGGCATTCTTCGTACGAGTACAAGCATCCCAAGTAAAAAATTAGGAAAAAATATGAAACATCATTTGAAATGGTATTCGAGAACACATTTGAGTTTATTTCAATCTGTGAAATCATATAGAAATCATTAGGGTTTTCAACGATCCATTTAATGATAGGACTTCTATAATAGGGAATAAATGTAAGAGGATCATTTTGATAAACCGAGTTCAAGAGGGATATTTTCTATTGATATGAAATTCAATTTATAATCTCATCGATATCTTGACCCCATATACATAATGATGTTCTTTCATATAATAGAACACTTAATTAGACAAAAAAATATATGTTATATATTTTTATGCATTGAACAAATCCTTGTAGTCATTTTACACATAACCACCATACCATAACTAGAAAACCAATCTAGATAACAATTCCAATTAATAACAAAAAAATTTAGTAAAATATAAATAATGAAAAAAATTAATTAAACCTAATTTTACTTTTATGGTCTAAAAATAATTTAATCAAATAGATGACATACATATACCCGCAACTTCAGCCAAAAGCTATGCTTCTAACCATTTATTAAAAATAAATGAAAAAGTAAAAAGGAGACGATCAGGGTCAAACCGGGGAACTTTCCCTCATCTGTCAAGTGCAAAATTATAGATCATAATAAGACTTATCATTCTCATAGTTAGACTGGTCACATGTTTCCCATTCGGACTAAGACTTACGCTGGTTTAAGATCTTAAAAATATCAGAATTGATCTTACCTAACAACTTTGAAGAAGATCAGGTAGACACAGTGCGAGGTGTGTTAGAGTAATCCTTCCTCGGCCTTCTCTTAAATGAAGCATGAGTGTCATCTATCCTTCCTTTTCTAAATTAGAGTGCATCCTTAAAAGAGGCAGGATCACCGCTGCCTGTTTTCACCACTTCCACATCAGAGATGTCACCCCACTTCTCAACAACCCTAGAGAAGTTCAATAACTTCTGAATTTAATGGTGACAATCAATAGGTTGAAGAATTCCAGATTGATCATCCAAGATAGGTTCAAGCACACCAGTCCCATCATGTGTCAGGATTACACCAGGACAATCAAGCGTGATAGGATTTGAAGTGTTAGTGCAAGTAAGAGACCCAACAACCGTGTGGAAAGCATTATTTCCAGTATCAACTAATCCAATTGGAGAAATAACACCACCATAATAGGATGGAGTCTCATTAACAAATCCATCCTGAGAAGTACAGGGGACACTCATCAGAGTCTTATCCACCAAAGGGGATTTGCCTTTCAAAATAGGCACATGAGAGATAGATTTATTTGAATCCAGCATATCAACCTTATAGGATAATTATTTTTTGGGAACATCTCCATCATGATCAAGAGAGTTTGGCAGCGATTCATTCTTCCTCTCAGATTTCCTTCTACAGAGGTCAGATGGATGCCCCTTCAACCCACATTTCCCGCAAGAAATCCGCCTTAGACATAACTCCAACGAATGCCCAACATCCATACATTCAGTATAGAAAAGGGGATTCCTTTCATATTCAACATCAAAATGAATATTATCAGAATGAGTAGAGAGAGTTACCTTATAAATCAAAGTGGAGCTCAGATCAATCTCCACCAACATTCTAGCAATGTGTCCAAAATGCACAAACTGAATTTCCTTATCAAGGCGTATTGGAGTTCCAATTGCCATGCCAATATCATGCAATATTTTTGGGTGCCAAAGGACCTAATAAAGTCTATACAAATGAACCCAAACCTGAGAAAAGGAATTCCTTGCATGCGTGGCATTAATGTCCAGAGACTATTCATGTAGGTGAAGCCAACCAGGTTTCAGAGACAAAGAGGCGATGCTACACGCATGTATTTTAAAATCATTCGAAGGGAAGATACAATGAAAGAAGGCACAACCAAGAGAAACACATCTCCAATCGGAGGATCCCCACAAAAATGAGATACATCTCACTAGATCCTCAAACCTCAAGGGCCTATCACCATTCGATAAAACAAGGCGCTCAATCAAAGAGCTCTTCCCAATTGCAATCCTTTCAGAAAACACAACAGGATTAGCCTCAACATGGGCTGATGAACCCTTGCGGAGGATCCTTGCAGAGCCGGTGTCAAAGAACAATGCAAACAAAGGTTCTACTAATTAATACGTTGTTCCAGTGGGGACATTCAAAATACCACTGCCATTTGAGGCCTTAAAAACCTCCTTCGATTTCACCAAAGGCGGCTCAGAAATTAAAAGATCAGAATTCATACCAAGCGGCAGAGCAGGAACCCCCATCCTATCACCATTACCGTGAAGACCACCAATGGAAAACTGAGTGTCCGACGGAGCTCTGGAATCCACAACAGCATCATTCGAAGAAATCAGAGAATCATGCAGAGATGGACCGACGCCTTCCCAAACGTCGCGTCGTGCAACACGATCCGAATCTGTTGATTTTTTTTGCCTGCGACATCACTATGAGTGATGACACCTCCTCGTGGACACTCATTCTATGCCGATCCAGCTTCACCAGCAACAATCACCGAACCCAGAAAGTGAGGAAGCAACATCCCTAACCCTAAAGCAGATCCAGAGCTTCATCGCGGCGGAACAGTAAACCATCCCTGAAGCGCCATCTCACATACATATATATATGGTTAAAAATAATTAAATCCCTTGGAAAATACATATTTCATAAAATTTCAATCAGAAAAATAATAATAAATCCTACAACTCATAGAAATAATTTAAAACACATCTATAAATCATTTATAAACAGACTAGAATCAATTAGAATGTTCCAAAAAATAAAATGATGGGAAAAAATTCCTCAAAATTCATTCTTTCATCGAATCCTTGTGGAATGGATGAAATAATATATGAGAATGATCATAAAAAAATTAAAATTGAACCAAGTTAGCCATCCTTTACCCTAGGGTTCATCAAAGAGAGAATACCTATAGCATCCTAGACTTTTCTTACATTACTATTACATCATTTCAATGGTAAACAACATAATAGTATTACACATAGAGGATCCAAAGGTTTAGTGTGTTGGGAAAACTAGGACCATAACAAATACAACATCATGCATAAACATTCATTTAATTTCTTCCTCTATAGCTTCTTATTGGAACTTTTCCTCTCCTTAGTAAATGTAGCAACCTGAGGATGTACATCAAAAGGGGTGAGCTAGAAGCCCAGTGAGAGGATAGATGAGAACAATATATCATGGGGTGAGCATAATCATAACATAGGAAACAGATCATGAACATGAGAGGAGCATAAATAAAAGACTTGAACTGTGGTAATGCATAAGAATGAAACATCATGTCTTAGTGGTTAGATACCACACATAATTGTGAACCAAGCTATCATCTTGTTCACACAACATTTCACATTTACTCATGATATTAATCACTTTACCCAATTCATTGGAGCTCTCTATAATTCCGGGTGCACCCGTCACATTTAAACATTCATATTGTGCTATATAATTCCGGGTGCACCCATCACATCATAACACTATCATTTATCATGCATGACACAATGAACATATAACATAAATTAACATAATTAACACATTAAAAGGAATGGGTTTAATCTCATAATAACAAATTCATAAGCTTTGGGTTCCCTAAAATAAAGAGGGAATAACATACATGTTACAAGAACTGTCCACCTTGAGTGAGAAGTAAAAGGGGTGTTCTTAAAAGAAGAGTTCTTTTGAAAAACATTTTGATGGACATAAAAACCCGTGACAAACATGTATATCCCAGAAAAGTAAATTCAATGATGAAAAAATTATCTTTGAGGAGTAACCATATAAAAAATGGAGTGAACGAGGGAGAACCCTAAGGAAGAGAATTTGGTTCGAGATTTCCCTTTACTTTGTATCTGAATGCTTCCTTCTGTTTAATGTTCTATATAAAAAAATTATATTCATTAATTAGAAATACAGAACCATGTGTAAATTAATAGAGTTCATTATGGTTTTATTATGTCATATTATGTTCCTTTGGATGGCTTATAGAGTTTAAAAACATTGTTGGGGGATGTTCATTTTTTGGGGTTTTCTTGGGTGGTTCACTTGTATTCTTAAATTGAAGTTGGGTAGAACATGAGTAAAAATCCAGAACTGATATTAAATGTTACTAATGAGATTATAGGAGTTTTAATGATCTTATAATTAATTATATTAGATCCATGTGGATGAACCAGTAGATAAGAATCAAACGAATATTGTGTGGGTTAATTTGAGCGGTTTTTCGACCACAACGAACTTGTTTTAACTTTTCACTTAGTAATATGGCCATATGTTATTTACAGAACTTAAAATAGAACATAATACATATAACATATTCTGGTTCAACCATAAAAATGGTTTCATGACCATATATGAAGGTATAAATGGAAGAAGAGAGCATTTCGTTTTTGAAGGTGATAAATTAACACCTCATGAACAACCTTTTCTTTAATAAAATAAAAGGAAGAGGGAAAGGGTTTGGGGCGATATAATATCCCATTAGAATCCGAAAATTACAGTATATGTATAATAATGGAGTTACAAAACAATTTGGATGAATATAGGTGGGGAGAGATCAAGAAATGAACATGAACATGAAAGGAAATTAAAGGAGAAAAGGGAGGAAAATTTCCTCTTAAATTTTCCTATTGAGATCCTCCTTAAAAAAGTTAGACATGGTCTTTTTATGTGCCCAGAAGATTTTGGACTTGGGGGAGGGGATAGGAAAGAATTTTGGGAAGATTTTAGAGAAGGCTTTGAGCTTGAGAGGTGTGAGGAATTTAGGGAGTGAAGGGTGGCTTTTATAGTGGAGGGGAGAGGAGTTTCTTTAATATAAAATACATTAGTTTATTATTTCCCCACAAGACAAGGAATAATGAGTCTTGAATGACTAAGAATAGTAATTTTACAATGTAATCCCGAACCAAGTGGGCTTACATCAAAAGATCATCATCGATGACTCAATTAATACATTATTTACCATTTATTGTGAATTATTGGATTCTACTATTCATCAAAAAATCAAGTATCTCAAAAATATACCAAAAATTTACCCCCACCATTTTTCAACGTGTAGAATCCAAAAATAAAATCCAATTTTTAAAAATAATTTTCTAAATATTATTAATTTAATATTTAATTAAAATCATAATTTACTTAAAAAACAGTTTTAAGATTAAAACTCATTTTGTAGTTCTTTTAAAAATTATGTAGGGTATTATAAAAGTATATAAAAACTATCATACATTGATTAAATAATTTATGAATACATTTCAAGGAAATAAATATTAATTTAAATTAATTAATTAATTGTAATTAATTATTTATCTTTTATAAAATACCAAAAACATTTACTAAGGACAAATTGTAACTTTCTAAGATGTCTAAATTTTATTTAATTATTCATAAGTAATGTTACTAATATGTTGGATGATTTACTATTCATAAGGGTAATATTACTATTCATAAGGGTATGTTACTATTCATAAGGGTAGATCACTATTCACCAAAAATTATTTTTTGTTTCACTAGACTCCAAAAATCATCTTGAACACAACCGTGTGTGTCAGATTTTACGAAATTCAAATCATAGAAGTGAAAAAATTATGTTTAAGGGTCACTTATCACTTAGTAGTTCATTTTGTTGTGTTTTCATGTAATTTTATAACATAAATATAAGAAGGGAATTTCCATTGAAAAAATATGGGTCGTTATATTTTCCCCCCCTTATGAAATTTTGCCCCCGAAATTTCACTTTACACAAACAGGTGAGGGTACTTCTCTTTCATTGCCTCTTCTGGTTCCCAAGATGCTTCCTCAAACTTATGGTTCCTCCACAACACTTTGACAAGATGGGATGTCTTGTTTCATAGCACCATATATCTCTGATCCATAATCTTTACTGGCTGTTCCTCATAGGAGAGATCATCTTCCAACTGCACCACCTCCGAGTTTAGTACATGTGAGGGGTCTGTTATGTACTTCCTCAGCAGTGATACATGAAACACATCATGAACTTGTGCCATATTCAGTGGAAGTGCAAGCCGATAGGCCACGGATCCTATGCGGTCAAGGATCTCAAAGGGGCCAATATACCTTTGGCTTATCTTCCCTTTCTTCCCGAATCGCATGGATCTCTTCCATAGAGATATTTGAAGGAAGACTTTATCTCCAACATCGAAATCCAAGTCCCTTCGATGGTTGTCAGCATAGCTCTTTTTCCGACTTTGAGTAGCATTGATGTGTTTTTGGATGACTTGAACCGTCTCTGTCATCTCTTGAACAAGATCGTGCCCAAGTATCTTTCTTTCTCAAACTTCATCCCAATAGGTTGGAGTTCTACATTGCTTCCTATAAAGAGCTTCATATGAAGCCATCTGAATAATCTAGTGGAAGCTATTGTTGTATGAGAACTCAACCAATGGGATATACTGATCCCAACCACCTTTTAATTCAAGAGAGAATGCTCTTAGCATATCTTCAAGCATCTGAATAGTCCTTTCAGACTTGCCATCATTTTGGGGATGATAGGCCATGATGAAATTTAATTCAATACTCAAAGCATGTTGAAGGGTCCTCCAAAACATATATGTGAACCTTGGATCATGGTCAGAGACAATTGAGAGTGGAACACCATGAAATCTCACCACTTCCATCACATATATCTTTTCATGTTTTTCAAGCGAGAGGTCTTCCCGAATAGCGATTAAATGGGCAGTCTTGCTGAGTAAATCTACCACAACCCATATCGCATGATTTCCCTTTGATGTCTTCAGGATACCCATGAAAAATTCCATAGTAACATTTTCCCATTTCCATATGGGTATAGGCAATGGCTGCATCATACCTTTGGACTTTTTCCGATCAACATTAACTTGCTGACATACGAAGCACCTTGATATATATTCTGCAATCTCCTTATTCATGTTATCCCACCAGAAGTGTTCTTAGAGATCACAATACATCTTGGTACTCCCAGGATATATAGAGAATGTTGTGCTATGCGCATTATCCAATAGATCCTTCTTTATCTCGGGTGATGAAGGCACACAAAGCTGCATTCCAAACAAATTCACACCATCATTGGCGATATGGAACTCTTGCAGCTTCCCTTCATTTACTACATTCACCCTATTTTGTATCTCCACATCATCCCTTTGTGCTTCCTTAATCCTCTCTTGGATGGATGGTTGCGCAATCATTTGGGCAAGGTACGATGTATCCCCTACCCTTATGATTTCGTAATCCATTCTTTGCATATCCAATAAGTTAGGGTCTTTCTCAATCCGCAACATGGATAGAATATCAGATTCTTTTCTTCTTAGAGCATCAGCTACGTTGTTCGGCTTTCCAGGATGATAGTGAATAGAGAAATCGTAATCCTTGATTAGCTCTAACCATCTCCTTTGACACATGTTGAGCTCCTTTTGTGTGAATATATACTTTATGCTCCTGTGGTCGGTGTATATGTCACACTTCTCTCCATAATGATAGTGCCGCCAGATTTTCATGGCAAAAATCATGGCTGCCAGCTCTAGATCATGCATTGGGTAGTTCTTCTCATGGATCTTCAACTGTCGTGAGGCTTAGTCTATCACATTATCAATTTTCATGAGTACACAACCCAAGCCTTTCTTTGAAGAATCCCTTTATATCAGAAAACATTCTCCACATTTTAGTAGTGTGAGTACAGGTGTGGTGATTAGCCTTCCCTTTAGCTCCTTGAAGCTTCCCCCGCATTCTTCCATCCAAACATACTTTACCTATTTCCTTGTTAACTTAGTTAGCGGGCTTGACAATCGTGAAAATATTCTCACAAAACATCGGTATTAGCCAGCTAATCCAAGAAAACTACGGATTTCTATGAAACTAGAGGGCCTGGGTCATTCCTCAATCGCTTGTGTCTTTGAAGGATCCACAGAAATTCCCTCACTTGTGATCACATGTCCTAAGAATGTGACTTGATTCATACAAAAGTCACACTTTTTGAACTTCGCGTACAACTTCTCATTTCTCAATGTCGCCAACACAAGTCTTAGATGTAGTTCATGTTCCTCCTTGCTCTTGGAGTATATGAGAATATCATCGATAAACACTACCACAAATTAGTCAAGGTAATGTCTAAAGACTCTATTCATAAAATCCATGAAGATTGCAGGGGAATTTGTAAGTCCGAAGGGCATCACCAAAAACTCATAGTGCCCATAACTTGTACGGAAGGCAGTCTTCTGAATATCATCCTTCTTCACCTTTACCTGATGATATCCAGAATGAAGATCAACCTTTTAGAAGTATTGAGCTCCTCTTAAATAATCGAACAAGTCATCATTCCTTGGTAGAGGATACTTGTTCTTTATGGTGATCTTGTTGAGTTATCGATAATCGATACACAACCGCATTGTTCCATCATTCTTCTCCACAAAGAGAACTGGTGCACCCCAAGGTGATGTACTAGGGGGTATGAACCCTTTGTCCAGATGCTCTTGCAGCTGCCTCTTTAACTCCTCCAGTTCGATAGGAGCCATCCTATAGGGGAAATTTGAGATAGAAGTAGCTGCGGGTATGAATTCAATTGAGAACTCTACCTCATGATCCAGGGGAATTCCTGGTAACTCTTCGGGAAATACATCACTGTATTCCCTCACAATAGGCATTTCCTCAAGGTTGGAAATTTCCTTCGACTCAACCATTTGGGCAAGGTATGCTTCTTCATAGGGAATAAACACCCACAACATTGAAGGATTTCTCAAAGTAGATTCATGATCTTCCTTTCATTTATAGAGGAGCATGGGATGGTTTGGAATATGAAAATATATTTTCTTTTCTCGATAGTTGGTATGTGCTCTATATAACGAGAGCCAATCTATTCCCATTATAGTGTCGAATTCTACCAAGGGAAGTATTACAAGATTTTCTGGAAGAATCATCCCACATACGCCAACAGGAGAAGAGTAAAACACTTGGGTTGCAATGATTTCACCACTTGGTGTTTTTACAGATATCTCTACTTCATGGTTTCTGGGCTTCGATTCTATAGTTCTAGAAAAATTTCAAGATATAAATGAATGCATAGAACCAGAATCAAATAATACTTTTTCCATTATTGAGTGAATAGGAAGTGTACATTGTACGACTTCATTATCATGCTCCATCTCTGCAGTAGTGATGGCATAAGCCTTCCCTTGTTCCTTTAGCTTTGGTGGCTGCTGAGGCTGATTACCCTCGAGGGCTCAATCTTTAGTGCACTAGTTTGCATAGTGCCCTAGCTCTTTACAGTTGTAGCATTGAACCATGAGTGGTTCTCTTCTTTCATCGGCTATATTCTCCTTTCTTTTCATGTATTTTCGACACTCTTGAGCATGGTGTCCTTCTTTCCCACATTTGAAGAATTTCCCCATCCCTTTGGGGCAGTTACCATGATGAAACATCCCACATTTTTTGCATGTGGGTCATTGATTTTTCTTCCATCCTTTATCATTAGATCCATCGGCTTGAAACTCCATCTTTCGTTTCTTATCCCCATAGTCATGGGACCATTCTCCAAACACCATCTCCACTTTGGTATCACACCAAACAACTTCTTCATAACTCCCAAAGTCTCGAATTACAAGAGACTTTCTAAGGTGTGGTTTTAATCCACTAAATAATCTATCAATTTTTCTATCATTGTTGATAACAAAACCTAAAGCGTACCTTGTGAGCCTTGTGAAATTTTCTTCATAGGTTGTGATAGATTCTACTTATTTTTTCTTCAGCTCTATGAATTATCTCTCCATCTTCATGCCAAGGGTTTGTGGGAAATACTTATTAAGAATCATTATCTTAAAGTCTTCCCATTCCATCTATTGAATTTCATCACATGACTTGGTGTTATTAATAAAAGATCCCATTGTTCAGCTTCTCCATCTAGACGATAAATGACTAGAGTCACCTTCTCCGTCTCAGAATAGTGAAGCACAGAAAATATCTTCTCCATGGAGTTGACCCATTGTTCCACAACTATTGGATCAGAAGATACACAAAACTTCGGTGGTCATTGCCACAAAAAACATTCAATAACCTGTGTCTCCCTCTTCGGTGAAGGAGGACATTCCCCATTATTATGGTTATTATTCATAACCTAATATTATTGGGTGAGCATTGCCATGAATTTTTGAACTCCACCTCCCAAATCATCAGGGATGTCGTTCATGCAATCGTTGCATGGGCCCTCGCATGAGTTGTTGGCCTGATTTCTCCTGGTTCCCACCATTTTCTAAAATAGAAAAGGATAGAACAAAACATAAATAAACAAGTCATGAATAACTTATTAATTTAAACAATTTATATCAAAAAAATAACATATGGGATCCCTTATGTAAATATTCTTGTGTGCATATTTTTACATAGTCTCATACTAGAGGTTTTCTCTAGGGTCCATTAATCTTACTTCCCAAAATAACTAAACCTTGACTCTGATACCAACTATAGAATCCTGACCATTTCATACATTACTATTATATCATTTCAAAGGTAAAAAACATAATAGTATTACACTTAGAGGATCCAAAGGTTTAGTGTCTTGGGAAAACTAGGACCATAACAAATATAACATCAAGCATAAACGTTCATTTAATATCTTCTTCTATAGTTTCCTATTGGAAATTTTCCTCTCCTTAGTACATGTAGCAACCTGAGGATATACATCAAAAGGGGTGAGCTAGAATACCAGTAAGAGGATAGATGAGAACAATATATCATGGGTTGAGCATAATCATAACATAGGCAAAAGATCATGAACATGAGAGGAGCATAAATAAAAGACTTGAAATGTGGCAATGCATAAAAATGAAACATCATGTCTTAGTCGTTAACAACGACACATACTTGTGAACCAAGATAGAATCTTTTTCACACATCATTTCACATTTACTCATGAGATTTATCACTTTACACAATGCATTGGTGCGCTGTATAATTTCAGGCTCACCCGTCACATTTAAACATTCATATTGCGCTATATAATTCTGTGTGCACCTGTCGCATCATAACATTATCATTTATCTTTCATGCCACAATTAACATATAACATAAATTACAATAATGAACCCATGAAAAGTAATGGGTTTAATCTCATAATAACACATTCATAATCTTTGGGTTCCCTAAAATAAAGAGGTAATAACTTACATGTTACAAGAACCGTCCACCTTGAGTGAGAAGTAAAAGGGGTGTTCTTAAGAGGAAAGCACTTTTGGAAAAAATCTTGATGGACATAAAAACTAGTGATAGACATGTATATCCCAGAAAAGTAAATTAAATGATGAAAAAATGATATTTTAGGAGTAACCATATCAAAAATGGAGTGAAAGAGGGAGAACCCGAAGGAAGAAAATTGGGTTTGAGATTTCCCCTTACCTTGTATCTGAATGCTTCCTTCTCTTTAATGTCATGTATAATGACATTATATTCATTAATTAGAAATCTAGAACCATATTTAAATTAACAGGGCTCATTCTGGTTTTATTATTTCATATTATGTTCCTTTTGAAGACTTATAGAGTTTAAAAACTTTGTTCGGGGATGTTCGTTTTTGTGGGTTTTCTTGGGTGGTTCACTTGTATTCTTAAATTGAAGTCTGGGTAGAACATGAGTAAACATCCAGAACTGCTATTACATGTTATTAATGAGATTAAATGAGTTTTAATAATCTTATAATTAATTATATTAGATCCATGTGGATGAATCATTAGATAAGAATCAAACGAAGATTGTGTGGGTTAATTTGAGCGGTTTTTAGATCACAACAAACTTGTTTTAACTTTTCACATAGTAATATAGACATATGTTATTTCCAGAAAATAAGATAGAACATAGTACATATAAAATATTCTGGTTCAACCTTAAAAATGGTTTCATGACCAGATCTGAAGGTAGAAATGGAAGAAGAGAGCATGTCATTTTTGAAGGTGATAAATTAACACCTCATGAACAACGTTCTCTTTAATAAAATAAAAGGAAGAGGGAAAGGGTGTGGGGTGATATAATATCCCATTAGAATCATAAAACTAAAGTATATGTATGATACAAGAGTTAAACAACAATTTGGATGAATATAGGTGGGGAGAGATCAAGAAATGAATTTGAACTTGAAAGGAAATTAAAGGAGAAAAGGGTGGAAAATTACCTCTTAAATCTTCCTCTTGAGATCCTCCTTAAAGATGCTAGTATTGGTCTTTTGATGAGACCAGAAGCTTTTGGATGTGGGGGAGGGGCTAGGAAAGATGTTTGGGCAGAGTTTAGATAAGGCATGGAGCTTGAGAGGTGTGAGTAAATGAGGGAGTGAAAGGTGGCTTTTATAGTGGAGGGGAGAGGGGTTTCTTTAATATAAAATTCATTAGTTTATTATTTCCCCACAAGACAAGGAATATTGAGTCTTGAATGACCAAGAATATTAATTTTATAATTTAATCCCGAACCAGGTGGGCTTACATCAGCAGAGAATCATTGATGACTCAATTAATACATTATTTAGCATTTATTGTGAATTATATTCATCAAAAATTCAAGTATTTCAGAAAAATCAAAAAACATTACCCCAACCATTTCTCGACGTGTAGAATCCAAAAATGAAGCCCAGTTTTCAAAAATAAATTTCTAAATTTTATAAATTTAATATTTAATTAAAATCATAATTTACCTAAAAAAAGGTTGTAAGAATAAAACTGATTTTATAGTTCTTTCAAAAATTGCGTAGAGTCTTAAAAAATTACCTAAAAACTATTAGAAATTGATTCAATAATTTATGAATACATTTAAGGGAAAAAATATTCTTTTTAAATTAATTAATTAATTATAAATAATTATTTATGACTTATAAAATACCAAAAACGTTTACTAAGGTCAAATTGTCACTTTCTAAGATGTCAAAATTTTATTTAATTATTTATAGGTAATGTTACTCTTATGTTGGATGGTTTACTATTTATAAGGGTCATATTACTATTAATAAGGGTATGTTACTATTCATAAGGGTAGGTGAATATTCACCAAATTTTTTTTTTGTTTCATTAGACTCCAAAAATCATCTTGAACACAACCGTGTATGTCGGATTATTGAAATTCAAAACATTGAAGTGACAAACATATGTTTAAGGATCACTTATCACTTAGTAGTTCATTTTTTTGTGTTTTCAAGTTATTTTATAACATAAATATAAGAAGAGAATTTCCATTGAAAAACTTTGGGTCATTACAATACCTTTATGGGAGCTCCAAGAACAAAGAGGAGAAGAGAATAAGAAAATAAATTTGACCAAAGGTAAATAAATAATAAACTAAGAACCTCTAGGGAGCATTAATAGAGGATGCTGAGAAAGGGAGGATGGTCTTGGGAGCTCCCATTATGCACTTTGGTCATGAAATCTAGAATAATCCCTATATGGTTTATAACTATTAGGGGGAATCATAAATATTCATGTATTTAACAAAATTAGACATGCTGAATAGTTTGGATGCATGGTTTTCCTAACTGTACGAAAACAATTTTCACCCAACTGAAAAGAGGGGACTCCCACATAGGAAGACAACATTATTTGGAAACCATGATAAAAATTTAAAATATACCTGTCAAAATTTTTAGATTCTTGCATTCCTTCTGCATGGTTTACCAAAGTTGTGAGCATGTCGTTCACTATACCACAGACACCAAAAACTAGATGAACAATATGTCATGGTCCTCGCATGTTTTTTCTGAAACAATTTGCTTGGTCAAAATTCACCTAAAACCAAAAAATCTAAAAAATAATCATTAGAATCTCATCCATAGGATAAAAAATGATCCAAAACAGTTAAAGAATAATTTAAATGAAAAATTGTGTCCATGGTGTGACAATTTTCCCCAACACAAAAACAGTCAACACAAATATAGTTAACAAGTTGAATGATAACCAAAATTCAACCTGAAATAAAATTAAGAGAAAATTATACACTAGGCTATGAGTGACCTTTCATTCCAAAGGTCACATGCCTCTATCACAAAAGAAATAACAATGGAAAGAGCCATAGAAAAATGAAGGTGAAGAATGTGTTCTCCAAGAAAAATAACTCAACTAACACAACAAAAGCCATTTGGGAACTCCTAAATTGATATAAAAAACCTACAACACAAGGCATAATATTTAAATAAACTCCAAAAAACCATTATCATAACAAAAAACCACCATGTAAATACGATATATACATCGCTAAAATTATAACAAGAAAAAATCAAAACCAGATGTGATCTATACAATATAGCAGCATATAAATCAAAGATCAATCAGAGACTAATATACCAAGAGGAACAATATCTATAAAAACCATAGATTAAGACGAAAAATATGTTCACAAAAAAAATCAACTATTAAAAATTACAGAAACCTGAATGGGAAATTTCATTCTACACCCTCTTCATGACAGAAAAAAATATGGATCAACACACCAACTCCCAATGATTTCTTTATGTGTGAAGTGCTTCACTTTGTGTCCTATGGTTGAAGCCCAGATGTATCAATGAAAAATCTTCCATTTAGTCAATATATTACACCTTATACCCATTAATTCATCTGCTAGTGATGAAACATGATAACATATCTAGATGAAACAGATGACCACATTATTAACATGAATTAAAAAGATTATAGAATGATGGGTTTTGAACTCTAGATCCAACTTCCCTGGAAGCACATGTGGGAATACTCTAATGAATGAAAATTTAGAAAAATCTTGAATCTTTTTAGCAGAAAGTTCCTTTGGCACACTCCGCATCAGGTCAGGAGCCTTTATGAGCATCCACTCCGAAACATTGTTCTTGAAAAAAGAATTTTTTTAATATAAAATCATACTTCACAAAATTATTGAATAAAATATCAACTTATTAGAAAACAAGATCTATAATATCTAGAGGGAGACCATAGTAAAATGTAGGAGCTTTCACCTAATCCTTGGATGATATGTTCAAAGAAAATGAAATTACCTCTTCAATATGATCAATATAGTCCTTATCCATCCAATTTACTCATGGGATACTCAATATCTCTCATAAATTTATGAATGTTACATCCTTTGGTTTCCCCATGAAATAAAATTGGTCATAAGGATTTCCAAAGAAATTTCAAATTTCTTCCTCATAGAGACCATTATCACCATAGATAAAAGGTAATGACTAGGAAGTACTCAGCTCTTCCAAACCATGGTAAATCTGGGAAGGTTCACAAACTAGGAATGAAAATTTAAAATACACGGAGAACATTCTAGGTGGAATAATATGAATAGAAGAGAGAAACAAAAAAAATTAATAGAATAATAGATAAAAAACCTAACCAAACAGATATCTGAAACTGAACCACCATGCTTAAAAACCAAAATAAAAAAGATAAACTTGAATAATCTTTAAAAAATCACCATTTATATTCCAATTTTAGAACCAAATACATCTAATTCAACAACAATAATTAATAAAGCCTCTTACACCTAAAATTTAAAAACAAAATCACAATTTTAAAACAAAATCAAACCTAAAGATACATTCATTTTTTGAACAAATTTTCCTCAAAACCATTTATTTAAAAATCCACTCAAACCAAAATCACAGAATTGGAAACTATTGACCGTTCAAAATTCTAGTAACATGGTTTAGAAGACCATGCCCTGAGTATTCCCTAATATCTAAGAGCATCTTGAACCATGCAATTAGGCTCCACCTGGGTCACTATAACATGGAAGGTGGACATATAATAATGACTATACCATATTGTCATTCCCCATCAACACAAACCAAAATGAAAGGATCATTTCCTAGACTACCCATGTAATGTCAATGGTTATGATGTGAATATGATCATGAAGTCCTTAATATACCTACATATCAAATCCCAAAAATCCTAATATAAAAACTATCTGATGCCCCCAAAAAATGAATGGAATCTCTAATACCATTTTTCCATGAACCAAGACGGGCTACCTTCTGACTTGACACCTGACCCAACCTGAGACAAGAAACAAGAGGCACACCCAGTCCTCTCAAGATGGATACTAGCACTGGGAATTCATGATATCATAGTGGGAAGTATATATCCAATCAAAAACCAGGATTATGTAATAATAATAGATACAAAAATAAAAAAAAATGATATTAAAACATCCATAAATACACAATAAAATCCAAATAAAACAAAAAATGAACCTAATGGAATAAAAAAACAGAACCAAACAAGATCCTTTATATATATTCATGTGAACTCTAGGTTAGTTTAATCCATAAGAAACCATCCCACCGCATAGGTCAACTGGAAGAAAATTAACCTAATAAATAGCTTAGGTCTACTGACACTGAGTGGCATGTGTATGGTGTATGCATAAATAGTACAGTAGGTAAGCATAAAAGATTCCATAAGATTCCTTTTCTAAAGTAGTCCAATTTTTTTCAAATACATTTATCTTATATTTTATTATAATAATAAAGACAAAAAGTACAATTTACATTTCAAAACCCATTTTTTAAAACAAAAAGAAAAATAAGAATCCGAACTAGGTGATAATAATTGTATGATAAAATTGAATGAAAATAAAAACATAAGGCAGGAACAAGAAGAACAGATAAACCAGTGAAATAGAGTAAAATAGAAAATGTAGATAGATAACTATGGGAATTTCATAAACATCACTATAATATGTCCCTATATTTACTTGTTTAAGATCAACCTGATGACATATGGTTCATCTCCATAGTCAATAACAGAAATGAATTCTTTAAACAAGACTCAACAATGGCTCATACCACCTAGCCTCTCACACATACAAGGGTACCAAAATATATAATTGGGGTCTATAACCTACTATAACACTACCCTATAGATTGAGAAATTCCGTGAATGTAGGTAATGGTGAATGAGATGGCCCGCACATGTGTGGATAAAGAAAATATCCCACATATTCCCGCATGAATTCTAAGATGAAACAATCACACCACTTATGTGATGACCATCTCATCGAAGGGACTACCATAGTGATTCCAATCACACATCAAGAAACATACAAGTCCCAGTCAGGCCTCCACATTACAGGAGACTCAAAAACAAATTTGAAAACACATCAATGTACAAATAAGGCCTTAACATTAAAAAAATAAATTCAATTTTGAAATAATTTACAAAACCATGGTGAAATAACTAATTTAATTTGTAATATTCCAAATAGGAATTTTGAGTTTTTTTCTTACCAAACCATGCATCAAAATTTCCAAAAAATAAAGACATTCCTCACCAAATTTGATTCCACATTTGAGTTAATTTGAAACCATGGAATCATTTAGAAATCATTGAGAATATTCAGAAAAATATTTTATGTGAGGAGATATAATAGAGAGAAGAAATAAAATAGATGAATTTTGAGAAACTGAGTTTTAGAGGTACAATTTATAAGGATTGTCATTGTCATTATTGAGCCTATCAATATGGGAACTTATGAACATATGTATATTCTCAAATACGATGGAACACTTAAAGAAAACCAAAACTACATCAGTTCATATTTAAAAAAAGTTCCTTGTATCCATTTTACACATAACCACTAAACCATAAGGACGATAAAAATCCACAAACTAATCCCATTACATAATGAAAAATAATGAGCAAAAAACAACTCAATACAAAAAAACTCAAATGATATAATTTCACTTTTATTAGAGATGTTTTATTTTTTCAATCACATCACACACACACACACACATATGGGTAAAACTAAGAAAACCCCTTGGAAACAACATTTTTCACCAAATTTCCATCAACAAAACCCCTTAATGAATCTTAAAATCACATAAAAATAGTAAGAAACTCATTTATAAATTATTTATAAAACAATAATGGAACCATTAGTTATGGATGAACTGGGATCGAGGAAAGATCCACACACACTAATAATAATGAAATTGAACCATATTAGCTAACCCTCACCAAGGATTCATCCATGAGAGAACACCATGATGTAAGAACCAAGAATCAAGAGGCGAATTGATGAAAAGGGTAAAATTCCAGAATAATAGAGATTTGCATAACTATGAACCTCAAGGGATGTTTAATTAATTACGGAGAGAAATGGAGGGTCTTGGGAGATCCCACGATGTGTCATAGTGGATAAAGGAAGAATAATCCCAAATGGGTTCAAAACAGAGAGGGGAAAACATGGATATTTATATTTTTAAAACACCAGGTTAAGAAGCATGGTTTGGAAAAATAGTTTTCCAAACAATGTGATCCCAACTAAAAAGTGGCGACACCCGCACAATATGGCCACATGGTATGGGATGTCATGTGCCAACCAATAAAAATGAATCTGTCAAATTAAAGTGCATCTCCTCAATATTATTGTATGGTTTCCAAAAAACATTTACAATATTTGTAACCTATCCAAGAAATTAATTGGGATCAACATGTTTTTTATAGTCCTCACGTAGTTTGGATCAAACCTTGAATCAAGCCAAAACACACCTCAAACTTCAAAAATTACATTTCACTAGAATCACAACTCAAAACTCAACCAAATTATCTGAAATCAAGAAACAAATAAATTAATAGAAATACTATGTATTGGGTCTGGGAAATTTTTTTATCATTTTCTAATGAAAGTCTTTCAATTTATTATCATATGTTTATTCATGAATTTTTTATGTAGTGATTCCTTTTTTAATCTTTATTACTTAAAATAATTGTGCAAAACATTTTTATGGAAATGAAACATTATATATCATATTAGTAAAATGAAGATCTTCGTAATATATATTTTCCTTAAAAAATATAAATTAGTATTTTTAATATTCTCCAATGATTTATTACGAATTTTTAACAATTTTTTTCATTTGAAATGATTTTTTTAAAATTATTATCAATTTCCAAACAATGGGATTTACGAATTTTTATAAAAGGGTGAAAGGAATCATTTATTAAGATATAAAAATTGAATGGAATTTTATGCCATAATGACCACTCAAATATTTGAGTCATCCTTTTTAAGTATCTGTAGTCATTTCATATGAATGTTATTACCTTATATTTAATAAATGTATTGATTTTAAGTATGGTATATCTCTAAAATGCCCATTTATTTGGATTTTGACAACACACTCTCTAACACAGATTATCTATATTTAATGATATAAAATTTTTAAAAAAATTTACAAATATTTTTCTCACATATTAACCTATATTATTCTCTCATAATTTTATGGGGTAACACATTACCTATGTTCATTTCTCAATTGATTACATTTTTAAATTTTATTTGATTATGAAACGGGGAAAGATTATGATACCCATTTTCTATACATATTTAAATCTTTTGTATATTCTTTATGATTTTTTTATGGAACACATAAATATTTAAAATTTTATAACTGGTGTTCCAAAATATTTCTAGTCTAATTAGATATTATATAAGGGATTGGGGAACCGAATCCATCATTTTACTCTGTTAAAAAATTATTATTTTTTGTGAAGATATCGATGAATTATGTTTATGTCATTTAATATGTTCCTTCAAATTTTACTATTTTTCTATGATCTTATGATACAATGTTAATTATGTTATTCATATATGTGATTACTCATGATCATACTCGTTTACGATATCATGCAACACGTTTGACTAACAAATTAGGTTTTCTTGTCACGTCATTCCCTTGTTGGTAATTTTTTCTCAACCCCTTTTTTCTATGTATTCCCTAAGATATCCAATTTAGTTTTAGTATATTTAATAGATTTATGATATTGTTATTTTGAATAATAAAATTTGGTTTATTTTAGTCACATAGTGATGTATTATGAAGCTTGTATTCAGAAAACACATGGACTTTTAGATCTATGATTTTTGTAAATTTATATTTATGTAAAAAATCATAAAATAAGTTGTGTAAAAGGCATTGAACACTATATATATTATTAGAGAATGGACTAGTTATTTTTCGAAATTATGACTATAATAATTTAGTCAAAAAATAGGGATATGTATAATTATATTATATAGTGTAGAAAAATATCCTAATTTTTTTAGAAGTTTAAAGATAATGGGTTCTAAGAAATTATGTCGATGTCTGAATACATCAAGTGTATGTGTCTCTATAATAGCATTACAAAGGGGTAATAACTCTAAATATTGAAAAATGAGAATGAATCAATTTTTCACCTCATATAAGAATATGTTCCATGATATACACCTTGTTTGACATTATTGAGGATTGTACTTTTGAAACTCACAAACTCTTTACAAACTATTATGTAACACCACAAAATTTCAAAATAGGAACATAATTTTCAATAACATATATTAAACAATACTCCAATAATAAAAGATAATATAACATACAGATACATTATGAAATATTTAATTTTAAATTTTTTTTAATATTTTAATATCTTGTGATGCACGCAACAACTGCTTTAAAAAAATTATAATCTATTAAAATACTATTATTTAAACATGAAGAAAAAATATATTTTTATCATGAATTTTACACATAATTTAAAATTATCTTTTTAACACTTTTTAAAATTATTTTTATAAAATGAGAAATTTATAACAACATGTTCTTAGGGTAATTTTTTGGTTATTTGGGAAATCATTAATTTTCCCATGAATAGTTAAAAATAATGATTTGTAGTGAAAACTCAATTTAATTTAAATAATATAGATTAATAAATTTTGGTTTAAATTGTTTTTTATGTAAAATTAGTTAAATTATATATCTATTAATTTAATTTATGTCATTGGAATTGTCACGACCCGTCCCCCAAGGCTCGTGCTGTGACTACCCCATGCCCACCTTCAATAGGCCAGGGGCTGGCGACTAGCACCGAAGGCGTATTTCCATGAAATTTGGAAGGCATTGACTTTATAAACTATAAACAACCACAACCAAGCACACAGCTAGATACGAACATTGGGTAAACTGAATAGCACAAAGTGTGCAGAATGTTAGAGAGGCCAGAATACATGCCCAACAGTAAAAGTACAAGTACAACTAAAAATAAAACAAAACATAAAAAAGAGAAAGACATCTGCTGGATCGTCCTCTAAGGTTCCTACCTGAAGGGTAGGTATAGATCACCTCCTCAACACTCCATGTCTGCTCATCTCCTCTATGTACCGACACGCCATATGGTCCACCTCCGGTCAATGTTCAGTCCTGGTACCCTCAGCCTCGATCAGCACTATCCGTCGTCTACACCAAACACAACAGGGTTCAGGCATAGCCCATGTAGGGGTGAGTATAACGATACTCCGTAGGGACCCCAAGACCATCCAAGGTCTCACATAATCCAAAAATGATGAACCCCAAAGGATATAAAGTAGTGACAACCCTACTTATGTATATTCCAATACATATACCTAAGATATCAAGTAAACACATCTCAATCATGAGGAAAACATAGACTCTAACTGAAAAACCCCATGATCAACTATTCAACAAAGTAAGGAATATCATGAAGGTATATACCACAAATTGACGCCGAATAGAAAAAAACCAACAAGGTATATCCACGAAGAAAATTACCACATAGGTAGAGACTCATCTCACACCAAGTATATCATAGATAAAGTATTAGAGATGATTAGATATAACTTCTAAATCATCTTACTTTGATAAGAGGATCTGATGCTGACCCCCACAGGTTCATTCGGTGCTGACCCACATATGATCTCTAGGTGTTGACCCACTCATGATATCTAGGTGCTGACCCACACAGGATCACTCAGTGCTGACCCACACAGGATTGCTCGGTGCTGACCCACATAGGATCCCTTGGTGGTGACCCACACAGGATCCATAGGTGATGTACCACATAGGATCGCTCGATGTTGACCTAGGAAGGATCGCTAGGTGCTGACCTACACATGATTGCTCTGTGTTGACCCACATAAGGTCGCTCGGTGCTGACCCACATTGGGTTGCTCTGTGATGACTCACAGAAGATCGATATTCATTCATCATGTCATAGGCATCTACTGGGTTCCCGCATTATGCTTTTTTGTCTCTGAGAGGGTCTTCTCCTCATTCCACTGGTCGATACTCCAACTACCATGAAGTCCCATGTAGAAGTATCTCAAAGGGTCACCACATCATAGGGGTCTCAGCGTAATAGTCGGTGTGTCAATCGGACGCCCGGTCTGTATGTTATTAGTCTTTTAGTCCCGAGGGCCCGGTTGTACTCGTGCTCAATCCAACCTAAACATACCCCAACATTACCAAAAACAACAGTGGGGGTATACTAAAGGGACTGTCTCAATCCAAGGATTACAACGTCGTTGATAGTTTTTTCAAACTGATGCCTGGTGCCAAAGTGATGGATAATAATGAGAAAAGATTGTAGCTAGTCCGGGTCCGGTCCCACCCAGTCCGACCTAGTCAGGGCCAACACGACCCGGTTTGGGTCGACCCGGCCCACTGGGTCTGCCAAACCCGCTCTGGGCAGTGGGAGGGCTGCAGAGCGGCATGATTCCGCGAGGGTGGCACAGAGGTCATGAGTGCAGTAGAAACTACGCTGCGGTGAGGCATTGGGGGCCGCGAAGCCACATGACTACAAAGTCCACAGAGGCCACGGAGGGTCGTGGGGCAGCAAGGTCGTTGGGACCATGAGGAGGCGAGTCCACGGGGGCCGTAGAGGGCTACGGGGGCCGTGAAGCCATGGGACAGTGGAGTCCACGGGGGCCGCAGGGCCATGAGGCCGTAGGACGGTGGAGGCCACATGTGATGCAGAGGGTCGCAGGGCAGCGAGGCTGTGGAGAAGCGGAGGTCATGGGTGGCAGAGAGCTGCGGGACGGCGGAGCGTCATGCCTCTGCCGGTGGCTGGGTTGACCGGCCGCCCTTCATTTTTCACCTTCATCGATGTCGGCCGCAGTTCTGACTTCACTTCTGGAGTTCCACCAATGACAACCACTGGCTCCGGTTGCTGTCACCATCACAAAAAACACACAAAAGAGCCGAAAGATTTGCTGAGTGTTTGGGACATGTTTGTTTGGGCAGTACCCTCCGCGTTAGGGCGGTATAATACGGCTCAAGGAAGATGAATCATTGATAGAGGGAAATTGACATTTATCAATTTAAAACACACCACTACATCAGAGATTTGTTGACGTTTGAAGGGGTGTAGTCAGTGATGTCATCATTTTACCGATCTTCAATTCATTGTCGTTGAACACGTCCTACATTGGTTGCCTCCGCAAGGTGCTTTGAATCCGGATCGGGGTAGGTTTCCTCGTTTGTCGATCTATGACGGTCGTTCTGCATTTGGAGGTTCTCCTCATTGTAGAGGTTAAAAGTTTCCCCAAGTGATTTTCCAACACTTCTTCCTACAAAACAATATCCAAAATAAATTAAATTAGGTTTTATTAATTTAATTTTAATTGGAACCATTAATCTAGAGGTGTTTGCATAATTAATGTGGATGAAGTTCAAGAGACTTCTTCACATTAAAGAGGGAGTTTAACAGTTTCTCCCATTAGAGAGGAGTTCAAGAGGTTTGGGTGGTCCCCATCTCTTAACATCCACATGGGAGGTTTAAGTTCGGGTGGTCCCCAACACCATAACCCATGTTGAGGGGTTTTAGAAAATAAAAAATGTGTGAAATTTTTATTTTTATTTTTATTATTTCATAAAAATAACAAAAATTATATTTCACTCTAAAATTACTATGGTCGAGTTGAAGGTCCCTTTAAGAGAATATTGGCGCTGCGAGTTCAACGATGCCATCATATTTAAATTCTAATCATCGGTTCAAAATTTGGAAAAACACGCTCGTACAATTACTGAGCGTACCCAAAAAAAATTTCACAAATTCGTTTTAGGAACACAGGGCCTCATAATCACATGTCGTCAATTTTTACAGACTCGTAAAATTCCTATATATTTAAAAACAATACATGGAAATACTGACTCTTTACATTCACCTCACCTAATGGCTTTACATACCCAAAATATACCTCACAAAACTATGAAAAAAGTGGGGGTAATGAGTAGGAATCTGAGCCTCCCACTCCCATGTACTCTCCTGGAGGTTCCTGTGCTGCCAGCGAACGCGCACCAGAGGTATCGACCACCCAAAAAGGACCCACTCTTGTCGATCCTAAATCTCCAATGGAACCTCCATAAAGGTCACCCCATCGTCGATGTCAAGCTCTCTATAGTCAATGATTTGAGACGGGTCATGGAGGTATCTCCTCGGGTGGGATACGTGGAAGCCATCGTGCAACTGAGGTAGAAGAGCTAAGTGGTAAGCCACCTCTCTAACTCTTCTGAGGACCGGGAAGGGCCTAATGAATCTAGAAGATAACTTTCCACCTCATCCAAATTTCCACAAAATTCATCGAGGTGAGACCTGTAGAAAGACCAGGTCGCCATCCATGAACTCCTGAGGTCTTCTTCTCTTATCGGTATAATATTTTTTCATGTTCTGGGTAGTCTTCATCAACTCCTAAATCATATGAAATTTTTTTGTGGTAGCCCATACCATCTCTGGTCCCACTAGTGCTGACTCCCATGGGTCATTCCAGCACAAAGGTAATCTACAAGGTCTCTCATGCAACGCCTAAAAAGGTACCATCCCAAAGGTGGAGTGATAGATGTTGTTGTATGCAACTTCCACTAAAGGCAAGTGATCCTCCGAGCTATGACCTTAGATGAGGACACAAGCACGCAAAATTTCCTTGAGGGTATTAATGGTTCGATTGAGAGGATGTGTGGAACTACCTAAACACTTCCTCTTGAAGTGACATTGGTACCATGGTACATCCTCTGAAGAGGATTACATGCTCCCCACCTTCAGAAAATCCATAAGGTCCCTGTCGTGTGGATATCTGAACATGTTGTGTCTCGCAGTCAGTGTCCCCACACTGCGCCTCCCTGAAATGTGGAAAAAGTGGGGGAGTGACTGTACGAGACTGTAGAAAAGTTTCTCCATTTCGATCCACACAGGATATCTGCAAAGGGGCCAACTCCTTCATCACCTCACCAAGAATCTGTATACCAGATCTCCGGATGAGTGAATTTGATACAACATTTACCTTTCTTGGTGTATAGTCTATGTCGAAGTCATAGTCTTAGAGGAACTCATGCCAATGTCCTTGTCTGAAGTTCTGGTTCTTCTAAGATAAGATACACTTAAGACTCTTGTGATCAGAGTACACTGTAAAATGCTCGCCCATCAAGTAATGTCTCCACATATTCAAGAGAAAGACCACTTACTGCTAAATTCAGGTCGTGGGTAGTTTAGTTATGCTCATGTTGTTTCAGCTGTCAAGAACTTTAAGCGATCACAACTCTATCCTGCATCAGGACACATCCTAGCCCAGTCCCTGATGCATC
This sequence comes from Viscum album, assembly GCA_963277665.1. Classification (NCBI taxonomy): domain Eukaryota; kingdom Viridiplantae; phylum Streptophyta; class Magnoliopsida; order Santalales; family Viscaceae; genus Viscum; species Viscum album. The sequence goes on along the minus strand of OY728140.1, from coordinate 2,002,423,052 downwards.
TCTATAGACTACGTACACTACGCCCTCCTCCGGTATCCTCAATATGGGGGCACTGGTTATCCTATTCCCCATCTCCTAAAAACTACATTGGCATCTCTCTGACCACACAAAGGATTTCCCCTTATTCTTCAATGTTGATAGTGGTGATGAAACTCTGGAGAAATCTGGAACAAATCTCAGGTACTAACCGGCCAAACTCGGGAAACTTCGTACCTACTTCACACTCCGGGGTGGCCCCGAAGCAAGTACCTCCTCAATGTTCACTGGATCCACTATAACTACAGCCTCTGATATGAAAAGTCCCAAAAAATGAACCTCTCAAATCTAGATCTGGCACTTTGAGAGCTTACCATAAAGCTGATGCTCTTGGAGTGTTTTTTGTACTACCCACAAATGATAAGCATGATCCTCCTCAGTAGTCGAGTAGATCAGAATATCGTCGATGAAGACTACTACACATCGATCATGGTATGGCTGAAAGATCATGTTCATGAGTCCCATGAACACTGTTGGAGTGTTGGTCATGCTAAATGGCATTACTAAGGACTCGTAATGGTCATACCGACATTTGAATGCAGTCTTCCCCACATCCTCGTCTTTTACTCGAAGCTGGTGATTTCATGATCTGAGGTATATCTTTGAGAACCACCGTTCTACCTTTAGCTGATCAAAGAGGCTGTCAATCCTCAGAAGTGGGTACATGCTCTTCATGGTAACCTAGTTCAGGTGCTGATATTCAACACAAAGCCTCAATATCCCATCCTCCTTGAAAAAATAATCAGGGCTACCCATGGAGATACACTAGGGCGAATGAATCCCTTCCCCTACAAGTCCTATAGCAACACCTGCAGCTCACGAAGCACTGTGGGAGCCATCCGATATGCTGGTGTAGATATCTATGTCATACCAGGGTAAAAGTCAATGTAAAAGTCTGCCTCTCTGTTAGGTAGTACACCCAGAACATCATTAGGGAAGACATCCACATATTGGTCTAAAACTATAGGATAACTCGAACTCTCCACATCAACTGCTCTGTGGGTATGGCTAGCCAACTGATGAGTGGTCGGCTGAACTCTCCTCCTGGTAAGTCCATCCTGTGCTGCATAGACTCCCTTCTCTCTAGTGAAGGTAAAAATAGTCCCATATGTGCGGACACACCACACTTTATGCCTAATACAGTCAATATGAGCATTGACTAAAAACAAGTAGTCCATACCCAAGATGACGTCGTAAGGCCTTGACACTGCAACTAGGAATTCTCAGCTGATGCTCTCGCCTCGTAGTGTATGGTCACACTTCTTGCACTAGTGCGTAATCACTGAATCCTCTCTTCTAGGGGTCTCTAGCTATAAGGATAGAGCCAACGACTCCTTCAAAATCACCGAGCTCCGAACGATGGAAGTGGAAATAATACAATGACTAACTGATGTGTCTATAAGTACTTCAACTTAGGTGAATTAGACACATATTGTACCATTTATCATCTCCAGAGCACTGTGATTGTAGGCCTTAGCTGCCTAGAGTTGAGCATGCCCCTGTCCTCCTACTCCTTATGGTCGGGATGGACCACCTGGTGGTGGTGGCAGTAACATCTAGAATCGTCTCCCACCTCCAGCTGCACGACTAGCTCATCTTCCACGTCCTCTTTCTCCATGTGGACCTCCTCAGTCAAACCTCTGTCTTTTCCTGACATATCATTAGACCATCTTATAATCATATGTACAGTGAGACAGACAGTAACATGCCATGTGACCCTTCCCGCCGCATGCGTAACACTCCCTGCTCCTGGCATGACTGGATTTTACTCAAGTTCCCCACACAACTAACCCTGAATCCTGTGGTTGTCCACCTATAGGTCTGGTCCTCTTGGACCTCTGTGACATATGTCTATTTTATCCAGCATAAGACTCTGCAACGTGATGTCCAGTGGGGGGTCTTGCTGCTAGTGACTGATTCTCAAGAAAAATATCCACTAAGAGGGCTCGCTCTAACACCCCTGCCTGCGTCAGGATTCTAAGAGAAATCATCGAAGCCCTGATCTCCTACCAGAGTCCCTTATTAAATGTCTAGGCCCAGAAGAATGGGTCACGCACCATAATAGTGGAGTAACATGATAGGTTGTTGAACCCTGTTGAATACTGAGCTACAATCATGTTTCCCGGCTGCAGATGAAGAATCTTCTTTATGTGCACTGCGCGAAGAGTTGGTGGGAAAAACACTGACCAAAACAGGCTCTTGAAGTATGCCCATAGAAGCATCACCTCATTGTGAACATGGAACATCAAGATCCACCATCACTCTACTGCTTCCTGTAGTAGACCGGCGGCAAGGATCACCATGAGATCAGCTGGTGTCCTTACCAGTCGAAAGACTCTCACTACAGCCTCCTTCCAATATACAGCCACATGTGGGTCCGTCTCCCCCTGATCCTAGGTGGCCTGTACCGCTGGAACTTGTAAAATTCACTCAAGTGGTGTGCACCCTCTTCTACTGGTGTTGGTGTCATTAGTGTCCCAACGAGTAATGGTACCGATGGTGCCTCTACTGGTTCCTTTACATGTAGAGGGCCTTAGACTAAGTCCTCTTCTCTTGGTGTTCTATCAATACGTACTAAATCTGGAACCCTAGATGGCTATATACGTGGAGACATCCTGAAAGGAAACAAGTGAACAACGGTAAATAAGTTATAACTAGCGATCTGACTCAAATAGATCCCAAATAAAACTCTTCAAAACACACACGTAATCAGTGTATTCGTGTAGTGAGTTAGAAACCAGAAGTTTGGGTAATGGTGTATGGATATGTCAACAGCTACATCAACACTGGATTCCCTAAACAGATAACCACACTCACTAAACTTAACACTACTATCGTTAAAAAAGAAAGATCAGAGTCCTATTTTCTACGGTAGAACTGACTCCACTGATACCAATTCTTCACAACCCAGCCCCTAGGGCCAGTGATGTGGCTACCCCAAGCACACCTTCCATAGAGTAGGGGCTATAGACTTACACTGAAGGATTGTTTCCCTAAAATTAGGAAGACATTTCCTTTATAACCTGTAAACTCCCACAAACAAGAACACATCTGGATATGAATGCAGGTTAAACTGAATAGAAAAAAGCACTCTGAAATTAAGAGGGGCCAAAATACAAGCTGAAGAGTAAAGGTACAAGAACAACTGAAAATAAAATACAACTGAAGAAAAAGAAATACAGCTACTAGGTCGTCCTCCGATGTTCCTACCAGAAGGATAGGTAATGATATCCTCTTTAAATCTCCACGTCTTCTCGTCTCCTCTATGTACTGACACACCATATGGTCCACCTCCAGGCACTGTCTATTCCTGGTACCCTCATTCTCAATCAACACTATCCATCATCTGTACAAAACACAACAGGGTTTGGGAATAAACCGTGCAGGGGTGAGTATAACGATACGGAGTAGGAACCCCGATACCCTCAGAGGTCTCAAAAAATCTACAATGGATGTGCCATAACGGATGTAAACTAGTGAAAAACATACATAGATATATGCCCATACATATATCTAGTAATCAGGTAATCCCAAATAAATCATGAGTAATACACATACTCCAACTTAAAAACCCCAATCTCAATTTTTTGACAAATGAAGGAATACCATGAAGGTAAGTACCACACTGGTACTCCGCACATAAGAATACCACCAATTTATTTCCATGAATAAAAGTACCACATAGGTACAGACTCAAATCACACTAGTTATAACTTTGATATAGTAGTATAGATGAATAGATGTAACTACTAAATCATCTTAATCTGGAAAGAGGCTCTATTGCTGACCCACACAGGTTCGCTCGGTGCTGACCCACAGAGGATCACTAGGTGCTGACCCACTCAGGCTCTCTAGGTGCTGACCCAGACAAGATCGCTCAGTTCTGACCCACATAGGATCGCTTAGTGCTGACCCACACAAGATCGCTAGGTGTTGACCCACACAGGATCACTCGGTGTTGACCCAGACATGATCGTTAAGTACTGACCCACACAGAATCAGTCGGTGATGACCCACCCTATGCCTCTCGGTGCTGAAACACATATGATTGCTGTTCATTCTTAACGTCACAGCCATTTACTGGGTTCCAACACTAATATTTCTCATCTCCAGGAGGGTCTGCTCCTCATGCCACTGGTCGATAATCCAAATTCCACGATGTCCCACGTAGAAGTATCTCAAAGGACCACCATGTCATAGGGGACTCAACACAATAGACGGTGTGTCAATCAGACGCCTCGTCTGTAAGTTATTAGCCTTTTAGTCCAGAGGGTCTAGTTGGATTCATTCTCAATGCATCCCAACCATACCACCCAAAAAAACCCAAAACTCCAGTGGGGGTATAAAAAAGGAACCTTCTCTATCCAAGGATTATAAATCTATTGATAGTTTTATAAACGGACGACTGGTGCCAATGTTATGGTCGATAGAGCGAAAAGCTCATATCTGGTCCAAGTATGGTTGGACATCGATGGATCGACCCGGCCTGACCCGGCTTGGGCCAACCCGACCCGATTAGGTTTAACCCGGCCCGCTGGTTCAGGCCCGTCCCGCGCTGGGTAGCATGAGGGATGCAAAGCAGCATGAGGCCGTGAGGGTGTTGGAAAGGCCACAAGGGCGGCGGAGGCCGTGAGGCGGCGAGGCTGCAGGGGCCACATGACAATGGAGGCCGTGGAGGGCCGCAAGGTGGTGAGACCCCGTGGGTAGCAAGGCAGCGTGGCAGAGAGGGGCTGTATAGGGCCGTGAGATTGTAGTGGTCGCGAAACGGCAGAGGCCATGGGGGCCACGGGGCCGCGAGGCCGGAATACAGCAGAGGCCACGGGGGCTGCGGAGGGCCGCAAGGAGGCGAGGTCACGGGGGCCGCTGGGCCGTGAGGCTGTGGAACGGCGGCGGCTGTGAGGTTCGCAGGGCACCGAGGACGTGGATTAGTGGAGGCTGCGGGCAACAGACCGTCTTGGGATGGTGGAGTGATGTTCCTTTTCCGGTGGCTAGGATGAGCAATCTCCCTTCCTTTTTCGCCTTCATCACGGTCGACCATGGTTTAGGTCATGGTTCTCGAGTTCCCCCAGTGCCAACATCTAGCACCGGTCACCAACACCATCCTGAAAAATAGACAAAAAAGCCAAAAGATTTGCAGAGAGGTTGGGCCATGTTTGTTTGGCAAGTAAACTACGCATTTGGGTGATAGAAAATAGATCAAGGATGAAGATTCATTGAGAGGGGGAAATTAACTTTGCTCAATTTAAAACACACCCTTAACTCAGATATTTTTTGACATTGGGATGGGTTAATTCGTTGACATTGGAATTTCCCCGATCGTCGGTTCATTGTCATTGAAGATGTCCTACATTGGTTGCCTCTGCAAGGTGCTTCCAATCAAGCTTGGGGTTGGTTTCCTCATTCTTCGATCTTCGGTGGTCATTCTTCATTGGGATATGTTATTTGTTGGAGAGGGTAAAAGTTTCTCCATGTTATTTTCCAACACATCTCCCAAAAAATAATATCCAATATAAATTAAATTATGTTTTATTAATATAATTTGAATTGGCACCATTAATCTAGAGGCGTTGGCATAATTAATGTGGAGGAAGTTCAAGAGACTTCTCCACATTAAAGAGTGAGTTTAAGAGTTTCTCCTATTAAAGGGGAGTTCAATATTTTTAGGTGGTACCCACCTATGAAAATCCACATGGGAGGTTTAGGCTCGGGTGGTCCCCACCACCATAACCCATGTTGAGGGGTTTCGAAAAATTAAAATGTTATACATTTTTATTTTTATTTTTATTCATTCAGGAAAATAAAAAAATTATCTTTCACTCTCAACTCACTATGGTCGAGGAGAAGGTATCCTTAAGAGAATACCGGTGCTACGAGTTCAACGGTGCCCTCATATTTCAATTTTGAGCAACGGTTCAAATGATAGAAATATTCTCTCGTATGTTTACTAAAAGTACCCAAAAAAGAACAAAAAATCGTTTAGAGCACACTGGGCCTCGTAATCATGCACCATCAATTTTCACGGGCTCATAAAATTAACATTTATTTTAAAAAAATTACCTGTAAATTCTGTGTCATTACAAGAATCATTTAAATTATTTTTTTATATAAAAACATTGTACAATTTTGAACATTTTTCTTTGAAAACCATATTCTTTGTCGGGTATTTGGGATTAATTAGAAATTCAATTTTCCCCTTATATGATTTTAACTTCAATAAAATGATGCAGTTTTTGGAATAAGAATATTTTATATTATTTAAAATTGTTCAAAATATTTTTTTCCAAATTTGTTGTGAAAAGAATAAAAATTAATTACTATGGGTATGGTAAAAATGGATTGATTGGGAGTAAAACAAAACTTATAACTACCAAATTAACGAAAAAATTGACTCAATGATATTTTATTAATATATATTAACCTATCATGTCTATTAATATATAATATTAAATTTTTATACATTTATATTTTACAAAAGTGGTGGTACACATTTTCATTCAAACATTACAAGTGTGCCACTCACCTTCCTTATAAAATTCAAATACCTATCATCTATTATAAACACATTAAAACCAATTTTTCGTAAAATACCTACGAAAATTAGTTCCAAAATTACATAAAACCATCATAGAGGCCTTATTTTTTATCAGGAAGTCACCTTTTGACAGATTTTAGTGGAATCATAAAGTGGTTACCCAAAGAAGTGGAAGTGTTCTTGAACTAATTTTTTATTTCATTTTTTCCTCCACCCCAATAAATTATTATTAAAAAATTATCATAGACTAAAATCTTTATAATATTTTAATTTATATTCTATAATGTTATGTTCACGGCGGAAAATCATCCCTATATCCTTCAAATGTGTTATGGGATCATCATTTGTGTGCATGAAAAACTACCACCTCCTGAACAAATGTAATTCATTTCCCTATTACCACCTATCATGGTTGTGTTTTTTGATTGATTTAAATTATACATAAAATTTTTATAAGATATTTATAATTTTGTCTTTTTTTATCAAATATGAATTTTTATTTTAACTTCCATAGGGAATAAGATAAAGTCTCTCATGTGTACGGGGAATTACTGCCTCACAAAACAATGTGATTCGTCTTTCAGTAACTCATTAAATGGAAGGTTATATAGATAAATGTAAAGGTATTATGTTATATATATTACATAATGATTGTATAAATTACATATTTATCATTATCACAATAAAATTTATTAATTTTGAGCTTTCCACTCATCGAATTATGATAATTTCATTCATGTATTTATGCACTACCGACTTCATTAAGTGACTCTAATTTCTTTACCGAACAATTCGATTGAAAAATATATGTATATTTAAATAATCTGAAATATTATTATGATATTAAAATCATTCATTAATGATAAAATATTACTTAACTCATATTCCATATGATCATGGAAAAATTGAAATGTAACTCATGCGTATGTATAACCTACTATCTTTATGAATTTAACATACTTAATTTGTAAAAAAATTAATTATTAGCCATATTAGTATAATATATGTATAAATATGGTAATTATATGATGATTATAAATCTCTATATCTTGAAATAATGTCATCATTGACCAATAGTCAACCTACCAAAGTCATCATTTATGTATAAGTCAAATATCCTGTAAACAACTAACATAAACATAATAGATTATTTACTTGTATATGAAATGGTAATAAATGAAATAAAATGAAGAATAATCATTAAAATTTATATTAAGAGTGTAAATAATAAACACATGATTATTATTTAGTAATATAAATAATGTACATGATGATTTATTCTCAAATTAATGGACTTCATTATAAGATCCCTTCATTGAGTTACAATGTTATGTTATGCTACTAATTTCATTTACATAGTATATATAATTCAAATTTTTTATTTGATAACATGATTAATTTAAAATTCATGGTTTTTATAGATTCAATCTTAATTATTTCTTCAAAGAGTATTTGACCTGAAAATTTTGGAGTTGTAAAAGTTATTATATAATCTAGCATGATTTTTTAATTTATAACCTTCTCCTAAATTTTTTTTCTTTTTAGTTATAATTTTTTATTTTAAATTAAATTTATTTTAAAAATACATACTTTTTTATGATGGATATGATTAATCCCAAAACTATATACCATTTTTATATAATGTGTTTACTTTGAAAATAAATTTATTTTCTTTGGAAATGTTGATAAGCTTTTATCCATTAATCAATACATATATTTGTTCATAATGAATATTAATTTAGGAATTAAAATAATTATTTGATATATGGGGATCTATTTCGACATGAAGTACTGGTGTGGACAAGTCATTGATCTCCCCTTGATGCAACAATAGGTCTCATGAGAAAAATAAGATGTTATATATAGATGTGTTTTTATCAAATAAGTTTAATCTTCCATGAGGAATGATAATGATGGTAAATGTATCATGACTATAGAGATCATGAAGTCCAATAATTATTAATTTCATTCATTGTGATTTTATTTTCATTTTTATTAATGAGATTTTCACAATGATATTACCTGTAAACACATTTCATTTAAATATTATTTTTTAAATGACATGTGTGTGTAAATATATACCAACCATATTGTTCCATCCTTATTGATTATTATTATTTATTAATGATAGTTTCTAGTTTTTTTATGAAGTAATGGACAATTATGCTCACCCAAAATTTTCTTTTATCCTAGGAAATAATGAATAATACTTATTAATGTTTGAAAGGATTAAATTCATATAATTATATTATTTATTTTGTTTTTTTATTCCCAATGTAAAATGGAATCCTTGTATGCATCTGATTCTCTAGAAGTGATAAACTAATCGATCCTTTGGGATTTGACCCTTTTTATCTATTATAATTTAATAAATATGACACCAGCTTTATGTTACCTGGTTGATGTTATTATAGTTCGTTTCAGTGGAATATTAGAAGAAACCTTGGGAACAATATTTTTGAAAACATAGATTATATATTATAACCCTATGATAGAATTTGAGGATATGTATAGAAAAGCATCTAAATGTTTTGGTAAGATAGATATTATATAGGTTTTCATAGAAATTAATCTATTATTGGATACTAAAATTGGATGTGTTTCTGGTTCATATGTACCTAGAGAGAATTAATCTAAAAATGGAACATTGGGCTTTACTCAATCATCACCTAGATAACGAAAACAAGACTTAATTAAAAACATGTATTACTGTCTTAGGTGGAAATAATTTTTTTTGATTCAAATTATCTTTAAAAAAATTATAAATAGAATTAATATACATTTATGATCTATAAAAATTCCCAATGAAATCATGTTTATAATAATGAGATTATCTATGCAAACAATTTTCATTTTATCTTTTGTATTTTAGAAATTTTGGGATTATAAATTCTGATAAATAATTTTATGATATAATATGTCATATTCAATTGTTTAGAAATATATCTTAGTGTATAGAATGTAAAATGTATCTATACATGTAATCCATAGATTAAGAACTATCAATTATTTTATGGGATTAAGACATTATTCTACAGGAAACAAATCTCCCAGACATCCTTATCATGTGAATGTAGTCTACCATATTTTATCAATATTGAAAAAATATAATAATCATTTCATTATGGAAAATCCATATAGGAAATTGATAGAATGTAAAATTGTTTATGTGAATAATTGAATGAAACGTTTTTTGACATGTCATAGGTTTGGAAGGAAACAACCGTGTACATTCTTATTGGGAAATAGTGTTTTATACAAGTGTTAAGATAAATTACACAATTGTCGTGAATGAAAGGGAAATAATAAAATTTAAAACAACCAATACCTCAACAATAAATAGAAGGGGCAATGTGAAAATTAATTCCCCATGCATCTAGAGAATACTCCTCAAAACAATCTAAGGGATCATGGTAAGGATTCTATAATTACTACATATAAAGTGGAATGATTAATGTTCATTTGTTTATATTAAATTTATAATTTTAATAATTATTTTATAAATTATGTATTCGAATTAAATATCCTTTAATTTATAATGATTTTAATATAGTATTATTTCATAAAAAATTAATATCTTATGTCAAATAAAACTGATGAACTATAAAATAGATTCAATAATATGTTTATATTTTGTAAAATTAAATGATTATGGGAGGAAAGTCATTAGTATATCAATTATATAAAAAAATTTAATGATATTTTTATAGTATTGTATTGTTAACATAAAAAAATTATAGTCTTATTGTTTTATTATAGAGTTTACTATAAGTACTGATTTAAGGAATAAATTTGACAAATAATTATTAATTTTTTTGGAAGAATGTATATTTTTATTATGTTTTCATATTGGTCAATTTATTCACATATTTATATTGTGACAATAAAAGAAGATTTATATATTATTGAGAAAATAATTTTGATTTTGTAACCTTCATAAAAATATTAGGGAGAGATATTTTGTACCAGCATTAAGGTTAAATATTTTTTGAAGTGATTAATTTGAAAATTGGTTGTTATAGGATAATTTTTTTTAATTATTTTTGATTTAGTAATTATATTAGGAATAGTTTGTTAATATTTTATGGATATTCTTTTCTATTAAAATGTAATTTTATGGTTTCATGAAAAAAAATCATTATTGAAAATCATTTTTTATAGTGGGAAATGGTGTTGAAATGATCCAAACACAATGAGAATATTAAATTATTCTAATAAAATTATATGATATCATGTAAGTATGTTTTCATATATTTTAATTATGTATGGTAAATAAATTATCCGAATCATGGAAATTGACATTGAATGAAAATGTTATCATAGTACAACCATTTATGTTAAATGTTTGGTATATTAAATCATCACATATTTATGGTATTGTAGTCATAATCCTTATCATTATCATCCACTTTATTATGTTCAATGATATGTAAATCTCTACATTAATCCATATGTGTTTTTATTCTCTTCCATGTCCATTTTTTCATTTCGACCATATGTTTCCCAACATGGAATTCTAATTATGTGATTATTCTATATGTCCTTTATTCATCACATTACCTCTTATCTAGAGGGTATTTTATTAAACTTTTCAAGATGTGGGATATCATGAAAGGTGTTTTTAAATATCAAATCCTTGATTATCGATACCATAATTAAATTATGAGGAAAATGTTTATATAATGGGGGTAGAATGTAACCCCATGACATTTTAAAATAAGAAAATAATATATGGAAGAATACATGAAACAAAACACATCGATTAGAAGAAAATATAACATCTAGATATGTTATAATATATTTATTTATAAATAAATTCAATTTCTTTAATAGACTGTGTTTCACATAACACTGGGTTTAAAATCAACCAGATACTCTATTAAAAATATTAGTATTTAAACCAAAATTTTTTGACTAAGATGCTAAATTTGTTGGTAAAAATTGTACTATCTACATTATGAAAATTATATATCATACACATGTTTAAAACGAATAAAATTTATATCTAATTTTTATAAATAATATTATAACCATTTAGAAGGAATTTTATTTCTCCAAAACAAATATTGTTAATAAATGATGATATAACCACACTTTGTACAAATTATATAAAATTAATATTCACCCATTTTAGGAATTTTTTTATTAAATTAACATCGTTTTATGAATAATAATATCATAATTATATTATCGACAATTTTTAGTATTTTTCTGAAATGTTTTATTTTTTGATTAACACTTAATAATATTGATGCTTATTAAAAAAACCTTTTGATTTAAATATGTTACAAGGATAAATTATATTTAATATTTTTAAATGATCAATTATTTCAATTATATATATGTTAATTCATTTTATTTCATTTTAGTTATTTTAATATTAATTTTTATATGAATTTTTTTGAACTTTTGAACATTTTCTCTTTAAGAGCCCCCATTCTCATCACATCCATGGGGATAGTTTTTAATTATTTAATTTTAATAAATAAATATGTAAATATTTATTCCATACATGAAACTTTCAATATAAATATTACTTTATAAGGTCAATTATAGTTTTTTTATCAAAAATAATTTTTAGAACAGTAAAAATTAATTACCACTATTATGATAAAAATTGGTTTACTAGGAAGAATGAAAAATATAAGGGATAAATTGACCTTAAAACGTGTCTAAAATATATTTTCAGGGAATATTTAGACAATATAATTTTTAAATTCTAAAATAATACATATTGGATCCATTTGGAATTTTAAAAACATGGTTTCATCTTTTTCATTTCAAAAATTACAAGTCTTCCACTCACCTAACTTATAAATGGCTACCTTTTTCTTCTATTATCCACCAAAAATACCATTTTGGTTCAACAAATAACTAAACATACAATTTATAAAATTACATTCCATCATCCTAAATGACTAATTTTTTAACGAGATATATCCTATGAATTATTTTTCTGAAAAATTTAGGAGGTTACCCGAAGAAGAGTAAATGTTCGTCAAAGAGTGTTTTTATTTTTTTCCTTTCCCCACCATCTTCAATAATTTTAAAACATTATGATATTAAAAAGTATCTTAATTATACTAAGATATTTTTTGGTATGTTAATGGCCTACAACAATCCCCACTTACATTAAATGGGATAAAAATCATCATTTATATGTATGGTGGACAACTGCCTCATAGAACGATGTCATTTTTCATTACCTCCCTACATAGTTTGGTAAAATGATCGATATAATGTATATATATATATATAATATTTTTAACATATTTATACCTTTAGAGTCATTATATCAAATATATTGTTATCCTGACAAGGTCATATACCTTTAGTAGTGGATGAATCATGGTGTGGAAGAATAAAATAACTTCCCATTCAAATCATGTTTTTTTTAAACAAAAAGCCCATCTCTCTCATTAACATAGAAATGTATGAAAAAGAATAATATAACATATAGGACACAATTATTTTACCTATTTCACCCTCAAAATTCTATATCCACATAATATACAATGGTAGTGTCCCGATGTAGAAAATCCTCTATTTCTCACATCTAAATTACAATGATCAAGATAGATCAAATTAATACCCATTCTTACTAACTTTACAACGCTTAGGTTCATATCATTAGATTCCCATAGGTCACTCACTATGTATCATTATATAGGTCACTACTAGTGTAAAGGATCACCTAATTCTTCTTACGTTTCTCACTACTATAAAATGGATTCATATAATGGTTATGGACATGTGGGACCATTTGTCAACACTTGGTAGATTCTATGTTGATGTACCTCTATTATTTTTACTGTTAGTTTGATGAAATTTATTACTATAACTATTTTATACCCTTCACAAACATCCTTATACTCTCTGTGAACTATATCGCTTCGTTCGTGAACTACATTGCATCCTCTACAAACTACCTTTCACCATGGGGTGGTAGTGCTTCATAGATGACCATTACTTCATAGACATCCTAAGATTCACAGATCGATGATTCCGGCACAAACCATTGATGAATTTCAGATCAATTTTATATTTTATCTACAAAACCCCTCAAATGGAATCCATTATTTGTCTTCAATGACATTCTCTTTCACGAAATTTATCACCTATGAAACTCTTATCCTTTGGGGAATTCTCCCTCATGAACTACATCATATTTCCCCAAATTAATCTCAGAGTGATCGTATATTTAATAACTTCTTTTCTTAATGATCTGATTATGGGTCGTTATATATAAAAATATATCCATAAACCCTATTAATTTTAATTACTCAAAAAATTGATGCAATATAGCCCTCACTTTTAACAATTATACAGTCCGTATAGTGTCTTTCCCCTTTATAGTGAAGGATTTCATTTGAAAATAAATATCCTTTGTATCATCTTAAATCCCACCAAATAAACCCAAAATTATAAGAATCTATTGAAAGTCCATACTCTTGTGAACTATTAATCTCCCACAAATTGATTCCCCTATGCGCTCTTGATTGTGCTACTGTGCAGAAATATTCCATAATTCAATTTCCATCATCATTATACATACGTCCTTTTCTATTATCATATTGGATATTCTCTATAATTTGGTCTCCAAACTATATTCAATGTAATCCGTGAATTGTTATTTTTGGTATGAGAACTAGTCTACATGAAATCCATTTCATAAAACATTCATTTTTTATAGAACAATATCTCAATTTTGATGCCTAATTTTTTTTACTGGAATTGGGAATCACCACCACCGTAAAAATATATTTCGACAACACCAACCATATTGAAATTTGGTTATCTGTATTTGAAAGCAAACACAATCACCCTAAATAATATAATAGATCCTTAAGGGACGATTCACAAATAATATCCCCATTAATGTTTGTAGAAGAATCTTATCACATTGATACGTAGTTGAATTTCATTCCATAATATACCTTAATTATCTTAATGCGATTAGGATAGAAATCAATGATTTAGTCTACACACACTCTGAGCAAATGTGATCCATTATGGTCTTGAGAAACAAGAGAATTTTGAAAAATCTATCAATTATTCACTTAGTTTTAATTCCACTCAACTACATTCATCAAGAAACCCATCTTTCATAGTATCTAACAATTGATCGAGCATCACTGTCATAATAATATTTAAATATTCCTATATATAACACCCTAATTCATTGTTCCCCTTATTAGATTCTCCATCTATATTGATTAATAAAATTTCCTCATTTTTTATATCAACAATTTATCCCCTTTATCAACCAATCCTAAAGGTTACCATGATATAGTATTCAATATGGTAAAGAAGAAATATCATCACATCATGGTGAAACGCGTCATACCTTATGGATTTGGGTTTCATCACCCCAAATTTTTCAACTCCATGGAGTCTACATAACTCCTAGACCCATTCAATGTATTTCGAATAAATTTTTGGGTATGTCCTTTGTAATGTTGTTTGCAACCATCAATTTTGAAGGAATAGACACCGTCTCTAAAATCCCTTGATCTATATTATCCATGATTAATTGATATATGATTTCAATATACTTTTTTCTAGAGTGATTTATTGTATTTTGGTTCATATTTAAAAGCCTTGAATTATATAAATGTATTCTGATTGGATATCTCACATCAAATCCCAAATCATCAGGTTACTCCTTAATCCACATCAACTGCATGAATGATTGAGTAGCCACAATATTTACATCTGTTGTGGTGCTTAATGAAATAAAATATTGTTTCTTTCTTATATGAGAATTATAAAATCATACAATATATAATTCACCACATGATGAAAATTTTCAATCATATTTTTTACCAGCCTACGATTTATTTGTATAGCCTAATAAATCATTCAATGATTATTCATTATACATCAAACCAAAATCCATCATTCCCTTGATATACTAAAGTATTCACTTAACTATGACTAAGTGTATTTCATTTGTATTTCATTTATATATTGATACTTGGAATGTAGAAAAAGTAATATAATGTCATTTTAACTTTCATGTATAGTATATTTCTAATTATTTTCATGTATTCTATAACATTACATGCATTGCCTTTGTCATCACATGAATGTTTCATCTAAGTAACCACTAGAGTCATCATCTCCATAAAAATAAGCATTCAAAAAATTCTCAAAAAATATTTTTCATATTTATATTGAGAGATTAATTTTATATTATTTCCTTGTGTCACCTATAAACCACAGGAAAAAATGTCATTTCAACAATCGTCAACATTTTAAATTCACTCTTCATGAATTCTACAAACTGATTACAATATGCTTCATCTGATTTAAAAAATATTATTTTATATGTATATTCCAGAAACATCATCCTTTGTATATTCTCATTGTTTATATAGATATTGTAATTAACTCCAATCCACTGAAAACTAAGATTCATCAAAAACTAATTTTCCCTTGAATACCATTCTCCTGGGGTTTTTTAACCCATATAGTTCATTATTCAACTGAAAAACTGTGTTCTCATATTATTAAATGAGAAAACCATAGGGATAATCCATAAAAATATCTTATTCTAGATCATCATAATGAAATACATATAGAACATCCATTTAGAAAACATGGAACATTATTTTCACTACTATGGGCACGAATACACTGGATGTCTCTTTCCTTGAAAAATGTGAAAATTATTCATTAACCACAATACCTGCTGTCTAAGAGTACCATGTACGCTCATTTAATTCTATATATCAAATCGTTACACCATCTTCATTCATCTTGTTCTGAATGACTAATTTATTTTTGAATATGTTCTTATCTGTTGGCCTTGAAACGATATCCAATGAATAATTATTAATAATTTGTTTGTGCACTGTATTTTTATCACCCACCCAATTTTCACCTCTATCATCTTCCCCAAAACATTTTGGATCAACCAATTATTATAATAATTATTTATTTAGAGTCTTCATCATCATTTTCTACACAAGAACTATATGATCTCAAATTATGATTTTCTATCAATTTGAACTTTTCTTCTATATATTATAAAATATATTGGATTTTTTCATCCTTTTGATTATATAAATAATTATTTTAATAATCCCATGGAATAGGAACATACCATGGTATTATAATATCTTTATCACTATCCTCATGAGACTAATCGTTTATTTTTTAAAGAATATTATTTCTCCCTACTATATAATTGTCATTTTATTCAAAAAAATTTCCCAGTCATGTATTATAGAATTTATATGATTTTACATTCAATGATTATCAATGAAGTATACGTTCATCTAAAAAATATCCAAAATAACTTTGTTTATCCTTATTGAAAATTAACCACTTAATTCTGAATACATGAATGTACTTCAACATTGGGTTATTTCCATACCATATCTCATATAGTGTCTAATCTTCATTCAAACATAATAATGATATATCTAATGTCTAGACATATTTTATCACTATATTATTCAATAAAATCTCTATAAGGTCTTTAACAATGAGAATTTTTTCCATGTTGTTTATAGTTCAATTTCCTCTCTCAACTACTTAATTTTTTAGTGGAGTTCTTACTACTGAAACTTGGTCCCTTATCCCATGTTAATCAAGATATTCCCTCACTTGGCTATTTTTGAACTCTGTTCCATTATTTGTTCTTATCAACTATATTTGGTCACCAATAATCTTATCATAATCCCTTTAATATGTTATTAGGGATCTAAACACCACATATTTGTGAGGGATGACTGAATCCCTTTCTATTCTGAAAAAATCATCAATCAAGAGAATGTAATTCCTCCTACATTCAATACATCATGGTGAAATGGAAATCCACACATCAATATGCACCAAATCAAGACCATTTTTGTCATTTTATCATTTTCATATATGTATGCCAACTGATCTTCCCTTGTTTACAATCATCACATGTCACATCCCGTGTTTTGAACTGGATAAAATACCAAGGTTTTTGAACCTTTTCTTTTATCAACGGGTCAGTTTTAAAAAACCAAGCTTCGGAGCAAGGTCCCGAGTTTTGGAACAATTATAAGCAGTGATATCGGACTGTGTGCGGTAGGTTTAACCATGCGGGTCAAACCGCACGCTTGGTTGAGTTTAGGTTTTTGTTTAAAATAAAAATAAAATAAAATAAAATAAAATTAATAAAAAACCTAAACTAACTCTCCCTCACCCTCACTCGGCAGAACCCCCCCCCCCCCCCCACGGTGCTCCATCCTCCTCTCCCGTGAGCAACGCACAACCCCCCCCCCCCTCTCTCCTCCTACCTCGGCCGACCTCGTAGCTGCCAGACCACCAGTGCGCGCGACCCCCTCTCCCTCTCCTCCTCCCTCGGCTGACCCTGCAGTAGCCGCGCAAAGCGGTTCGGACCGAACCACTGGAGGGCGCAACGACCCGACACGAGACCTCCTCCTTCTGCTGATTATTTTTTCTGGTTTTCTTCACCTTCTGGATTTTATCCTCCACAGAAAAGTCTTTAGATGCGTCCTTAATCTTCGCTTTGACGATTCATCCCTTTTTTCGATGCCCATTTGGTTTGGCCAAATTTAGGGTTTTCGTGGTAACCTGAAATTTTGGCTTTCTTTTGGTTTTAGGGCATGCGAATGATTCATTGGGACTCTTGGATGCACATTCCGGCAACCGCCGCCGAAGGTGAAGCGGTTCAGGTGGTTTCGGACCGTCGGTATGGTTTCGGACCGTCGGTATGGTTTCGGGGTAAGGATTTCACCTCTTGCTTTGTTTCACACTTGTTAAATTTGGGGCTTTTGATGTTTATGAGTCCCTGGTTTGTCGTTGGCAGTGCGTTGAGCTTCTCGGTGTGGTTCGCCTTCGTTTTGGTTTGTCGCCATCACCCTAGGTAAGGGTTTATTATTTCTGGTCAGTTTTTCCTTGTCTAAATTGGTTTATCTTTGTGTCTTAAGGTTCGTAGTGGTTGTATTATAGTGAGTTGGAGGTTTTGGCGTGGTTTCGAGTCGCCAGAGTCTAGGAGACTCGCCTGCACAGACATACATATGTATTTATATGTACGTGAGTTCCCCCGACGTGCGTATATTTGTCCATGGCAGCGAATATACACGTACGTGGCTAGTTTTTCACATTACATATATAAATAGTACATGTGTAGGTGAGCGGAGACAGGTGTATGTGTATAAGCCTGTGTAAGGATCCTCTTGTGCACACTCATTACCATGCATAATGTGTGCATAGAGGATATGTGTCATTATGAGTATGTGAAATCACATATGCCTCATGGGGGAGCCACAACGGCTCTTAGTTAGAAAGCCTCAAGAGTCGGAGTGGACAGATAGATCCACCTTGAGGTAGGGTCCCTCTCCTTGCCTTTTAAATTTAAGTAAAGTAATTGTGATTTTAATATTGTACATCCTTAGAATTTTAATTATGCAATTTTAGTTCCGAATAAATGTTTCTATTCAAATCGTGTGAATTGCTGGAATAAGATAAAAGAGGTTGGTTGGCCACTAAGATAACGATTTATTAATAAAACCCCTCTTTTGAG
The DNA here is from genome assembly GCA_963277665.1 of Viscum album. Taxonomy (NCBI): domain Eukaryota; kingdom Viridiplantae; phylum Streptophyta; class Magnoliopsida; order Santalales; family Viscaceae; genus Viscum; species Viscum album. Next base: position 2,002,403,955 of record OY728140.1, on the reverse strand, counting down.
GTGCACTGCCTTAAATCTAAAAATTTAGCAATAGAATTTCATGATTGTCTTCCTTATTGTTTGACTTCTTCATTTTGTTAGGTGTTGAATGAGTTTTAAAGTAATTTCTAAATATCACTAAATGAATTATTTGATAAAGTAATGACATGTTTTCTAATAAAACTCCTCCAATAGAGGTGAGCTGCCTTCAAAATAAAAATGTAGTAGCAGATTTTTTGTGTTTGATTTCTTAAATGTCTTATGACTCTTTATGCTTGACATTATACTTGATAAATGACATGCTCTTACTTGTACCTTACTGGTTACCTAAAATGCCGTTGCTTCTTGAAAAATAATAAATGATCCATGACACCTCCTAAGTTTACGGCTTAACATGTAATTAGAACTTCTAGGGTAGGGTGTTTACCCTCTTCCCTTTACTTCGGCACTTATGTCATTCCACGTCTTGTGCCTCTTGTCACAACCTTCCGGCGATGCCTCGTTATTTCTTATTGAAATTCTTGGGTGGTTCGCTCATGCCCATTTTGGCCTTCATTTATGGTGAAGCCCATCCTGGGTGCTCTCTTTACCTCTTGGCCACCCCCTTGGGTGTGCCTCGCCTAAACGCCCCCCCTTATTCCATGTTCTTTAAGTTATAAATGTAACACGATAGTTTGAATTGAATTCCTCGCTTGAACAAGTCTGTTGTCCTGTACCTTTCAATGTCATTAATAACCCATCATTGAGGCATGTTGATGCCATACACTTTTGACTACCTTCTATTTCTCATGCAAGTTCCAGAATTCTGATTAAAGATAATTAATTATGAGAACTAATTAGAAAAAGTTGAGAACAGATTTGGATAATTCAATGTGAAGAATTAATTATGAAATTGGAATTGTGTTGACTGATTAATTAACTGATAAATGGTAATAAATAAATGAGATTCTGGGTCCTAGACATGGCATTCTAGACCAATTTAAAAGTTGGGTCTGGACATGGCGTTCCTTCCCAATGGTTATCCAAGCTTGTGATATAGGGTGTTAGACATGGCGATCTACACCAAATTATTATCTAGGTGTTAGACATGGCGATCTACACCAAATGTGATTCGGGGTGTTAGACATGGTGATCTACACCGAATAATTATCTAGGTGTTAAAGATGACGATCTACACCAAATGTGATTCGAGGTGTTAGACATGGCGATCTACACCAAATGAGAATTGGGGTGCTTGACATGGCGTTCAACACCAAACGAATAATAGTAATGATTGATGAAAAGAATGAGAGACGTGGGTAAAACCCGAGTGAATTGTGATCAAATAAAGAAAGGTAAGAATGAATGGATTTCCAATCTGAGTTGAAATGATAAGTGAATAGCTAGAGTAAGTGAGAAAAATGATAAAAAGTGTTTTTATGCTTGATCCAAATTTACTTGTGCTGTTTTAAACAGGTTCTTATTCCGACTATGGGCCGAGGCAGGTATTTCCGTCAGGTGTCCTTTTTGGAACCTAGACGGGCGTTTATTGTTTGTATTGTATCATTATTGTTCGGAAATACCAGAAAATTGTTTAATTATATTTCATGGCCTAGAGAGGGCTAGACCCCGGTGTTTCCAGCCTACTGAGATATATATCTCACACCCTACTAAGGCCGCTATTGCACTGGGGTACCCGAGTAGATTCTATTTGGTTGCAGGACCTTGTCATTGATGTTTCTTGTACTTGGAGTTAGGAGCAAAGGACCAAGTTGGGGCTCGGGATGCTCATGGAGATCACCACGGGGCTTGAGGCTTTTGTTTATTTACTTCTGCATTGATGTGTAAGTATGTCACATTTATTAATTCTTCCATTGTATCATTAGCATGTCATGCATGAATCTTCTATATAAACCGATGTTCCCCAATTTTATTTAGACCTTATAAATGAAAAATGTTTTTTGATGTTTTCTTATTATTTACACAACTTCTATTGTTGTATTTTGTCCTTTTTCTTCACTTTAATAAGAGGGTATAGTCTCCCTCCTGACTTACCTTACACCCTCGCTGCTAGTCAGCAACCTCTGGCATAAGGGGAGACGCGCTTGAGGCCATGTCACAGGCCGTCTCGGGTTACCGGTTTAGGGTCCACCCGGGTTGGTTCATGACAAAATGGTATCAAAGGGTCATCTTTTTTTCTTCTTCTTTGTCCTGCTATTTTTGGGATTGGTAGACAGGAGACTAGGAATGTGTTTGCACTTGGGTTAATAGTCCTGCTTGGGACTGATCACCCCATATATAGAAAATGACCAATAGACCAGGGTTGGGATTTTTGTTCATGCTTTTCAATATTACAGTTGATATGATTTCACCTCGAGTGATTGGTGTAATTTCTGATTCTTATGGTTTATGAGCATTATAGTATTTAACCCTTAACCTGTTATTGTAAAGATGAAGCATTTCAAGCATCATAATAGGCACTTAGAGATCCACATGTCATGCATATATATCATGCCATGTAGTTGCATCAGTAGTATGCTTGCTGGTATCATTTTTGTGCCTTGAATATTCTATGTATTTTACTTGTTTACCATTCCCTTTTAGATAACATGTTTCAGTGGTAGATCTAACATGCTTGAGTTATAATATGTCATTCTTCTATTCTATGCTTCTGTGTTATAACATCTGTTTAATAGTTCCATCATGTTACTATGTGTTTACTTCCTATGATGGGATGTCTTGCTTTGGTTTTACCTGGGTTGTGAATGAACGGGAACCAATTTTCAATTGCAAGGTGTATGGGCACCTTACAACAGGGAAGGGGTAACTTGTATATTAATACCATTATGAGCATGATATAAATATTTTTGTGGGGCTATTGGTAAAAATGTAAAGTTGTGGAAATTAAAATGTGAAAGTAATTCTGGTTTTGATAAAAAGGGGAGTCATCATTCAATCCATGAAGTGTATGGGTGCTTCATGAATTAGGAAATGACAGACCGTATTAAATGTAAAGGCTTGATGTATTGTGATATGATTAAATGGAAAGTTTGTTTGAATTCTAAATTGAAAGGTTTTCGCTAACTATTAAATGTGCAACTGGACCCGAGTAGGTCTGCTGAAAAGTGTTGTATGAGATAACCCGGTTAAGGTGTTTGAAAATTTAAAAGGGATTTGAGTAACTGCCTGTGACTTCTTTTTGAAGAACCCGTGATGATTAAAATGGGACCCACGTAGGTCGCCTCTTTGGTTAAATGGTTTTGTTTTTCTCTTTTGATTGATAAAGACGGGATGTCTATGAATGTTTAATGTTTTTAAAAGGAAGTGTTTTTGTGCGAAACTTGCATGTTTTCTTGATGTGTGGTTGGAAAATTGAAATAATTAAAGTTTAAATGAGATAAAAAGTTAAGGGATTGGTAATGGAACCCGTGGTGGTGTGTTGAAACCCTAGTTTAAGGGGTATTTTTGAGAATCTCGTCGAGTTGCCATGGAACGAGACCATAGATGTCTCTGTAGGAGTTATTTTTTTAGCGGTGGCTTGATGATTGGATTTGGAGCCTAGCGACTTTGTTTCGCGTGACCCGACGTTAGGGTTGATGTTTGATCTTCGTAAGGGGCTAACCAGTGGTTGGTACACACTTAGCATTTTAATGCTTTGCTTGAACCATTGGTTTTCTGACGTGAGGTGTTGTTCGGGTGTCGTTGTTCCTAGTCAGACTCCCCTAGCTTAAATTGACACCTTCGTTCGGATGTTTGGTGATGTTTTCCTTGACCATTGTTTCGAACGTGGGAATCATGTAGCACACTTTCCCATTAGGTTATGAAATCTCAAGTAAGTTTCATCATGGTGTTTCGATTGGGAAATGTGTGTTGGCTCAGATTTTAATGGCTTATGTGTCACTTGCCTAACAAATGTTCTATCGGGTTTTGGACATTTGAAGATGCAACATGAACCTTTGTGCAAGAATTCCTGAATAACGTAGGATGGGTGAGGGTTATGTGTTGAGTCAATAAGGTTTTCCTTATGACTTTTCCATTCCTTCTTGTTTTGAAAATCACAAACACCTTATCTTTAAGGAAAATTGCTTTTATAAGGAAAATGCTTTCTTTAAGGAAAATTGCTTTTATAAGGAAAATGCTTTCTTAAGGAAAATCGCTTTTGTAAGGAAAAATGCTTTCTTAAGGAAAATTGCTTTTATAAGGAAAATTGCTTTCTTAAGGAAAATCGCTTTTATAAGAAAAATTATCCTTATCATATTTTCATTCATATTTTTCTTAAGTATGAGATTCGGATTCATTTTCTCGGAGTCATTGAAACTTTGATATAAAGCATTCTGTTTTAGGGTACAGATTCTGGACAAGAACTATAAGGAAGTTTCATTCCGAATTCCGGATATGAACTCTGACTAAGTTCTATTCCAGATTCAGGATACGAATTCTGAAGAAGAATTCTCATTACGAATTCCAATGAAGAATTCCCATTATGAATTCTAATGAAGAAATCTCATTCCGAATTCCCATTACGAATTCTGATGAAGAATTCTCATTACGAATTCTGATGATGAATTCTCATTACGAATTCTGATGATGAATTCTCATTACGAATTCTGATGACGAATTCTCATTACGATTTCTGATGACGAATTCTTATTCCGAATTCCTATTCTGAATTCGCATTATGAACTCACCTATTAAACAGAATCTGATTATCACTGTTTTATACACTCTGAATATATTCACTCCGAACTTTCACTCCGAAGTTTCTATTCCGAACCTTTTATGTTAGAGTTTAAAACGATGACGTGCATTCTGTTACACTTGTTTTGTTATAAAACGATGTCGTCTGTTTTGTTATAAACTAACCGTTGTCTAAGTGACACGTGTACAGGTCCCTCCGAACTTTAAGGAAAATATGACCGTTGGAGAGGGAGCCGACCTTACCTATAAATAGGAGCTCATTTGAAATAGCTCGGTGCTGATGGCTGATGTATGAACTGATTGTTGAAAAAGTGCTTACATGCTGTTGAAGTGATTTCTAGAGAGAGAGTCTCTTATTAACTCTCAAAGCTTCGTGCGACTCCGAATGTTGGTGATTACATTCGAGGGCTTCCGGGGATAGGAATACAGAGGTGCCGACTACCTTAAAGATCGAGGGATTTCTTGCTGAGAAAGACAGAGGTGTCGACTACCTTAAAGTTCGAAGGCTTCCTTGCTGAGGAAGACAGAGGTGCCGACTACCTTGAAGTTGAGGGCTTGCGGGAATAGCAAGACAGAGACTCCGATCTTTGTATCGATGGCTTACCCTGGTGTGGGTAAGACAGACTTGCTTGAAAGTATAAATCAAGGGACCTTTATCCAAGGTTGTTGGATACCCTTCTCTTTGGGTTAAAAGACTATTATCTTGTTACTAGTAGTTTTACTACTTGTTTTTATTCCGCTGTATTTTGTATCTTAAGGAAAGTATAACTTTCTTATACTTCCTTACTTACTCTGATTCATTTAGATTCTATATGCTTTAAGGTAGAATCTCATATTGTAACTTTTGTTAAGTTTCAATTTCCGGAATCATATTTCCGGAACCTACTTTTGGAATCTCTTTCCAAGTTCAGTTTGGTGTTAGAGGTGTTGTGAATTTACTTAGTTTAACTTTGTTAAACTTAGTCCTTTCCTTTTCTTAGGGAAACATTAGTTATTCATAACTAACTTTAAAGGTTCCAAAGGAATTTTTAAAGTATACAATTCACCCCCCTCTTGTATATTGAGCATCTCATATTATATTTCGATCCTACAATTGGTATCAGAGGCTGGAAACCTCTTACTCTATACCATTCTTACATTTGGTATCAGAGCAAAGGTTACTGAAATACTTGTACTCACATAAAAGTTTTTCTTGCTCACTTTTCTATTCCGAACTTTGTCATTCCGATTTATCCATTCCGAACTTTTCCCATTCCGAACTTTGTGATTACGAATCTTTTGCTACTAACAAGTTTGTATCCAAGTTATTATTGAGTATGGCAGGAATTAATGTTGGTTCGATTGACAATCTAAATCCTACAAGGCCACCAATCTTTGATGGTAATGATTATGAATACTGGAGAGATCATATGAAGACTTTTGATATCAATACTGGTGTAGATAACTTTGTCATGCTTACTGGTGACTATAAAATTCCTGACAAGGAAGTCAGAACCTTTACTAACCAGGAAAAGCAAGAATATCAACTCAACTATAAGGTACGCAATACTTTACTATGTTCAATGAACAGAAATATATATAGCCAAATTTCTTCTTGTGAAGCAGCTAACTGTATATGGAAGAAGTTAGAAGTTACACACTTCGGGACTTCTAAAGTGATTGAAACTAGAAGAGCTATGCTTAGAGCTGAATATCATGGCTTCAATTTTCCTTATGGAGAACCCATCTGTAAAGTTCAACAAAGGTTTATGACTATTGTCAACAGTATACAGTCTATGGGAGAAAAAGGTTTAGATGATGAAGCTCTTGTGGACAAGATAATTGACATTATGCCCAATGAGTGGGAATCCAAGAGAACAGCTATAGATGAGAACAGGAAAGTCACTCAAATTACTCTTGATGAATTATTTGGAACTCTTCTACAACATGAGACCAGAATGAAGAGAGATGCTGACAATATCAAGAAGAAAAATGGAAATGGTACTGTTGCTTTTACTACTACATCAAATCAGATGAAAGCTAAGACTCCTGAGAGAGTAACCAGATCCAAGTCTAAGAAAATTATTTTCCAATCCGAATCTAGTGAGAGTGAAGTTTCAGAAAATGAATTAGCCAATATTGCTCGAAGGATGAACAAGATAGTTGGACAGAGAAACTTTCAATCCATGTATAAGAAGAAGGACAAGAAAGACAAGAAAGATGGAGAAGTTACTTGTTACGAATGTAAAAGAGCCGGACATATTAGACCAGATTGCCCTATGCTCAGAAAGAAAGAAAGAAAGGAAAGACATTCAAACAGGAACAGGAAGAAGTATTACAAAGCCAAAGCTAAGAAAGTTCTGAAAGCCAATGACACCTGGAGTGCCAGTGGTGGTGACTCTTCAGATGAATCTTCTGACTATGAATCTTCAGGACAGAAGAATCTTGGTCTTATAGCCAGATTACCTATTGATAATCATTGTCTTATGGCTAAGGTACGAAATGCTGAATCATTGACGAATGTTTCTTTAAATCCTAATGATAGTAAGTATTATAACTCTTCTAATGAAGAATCATCTTCTGATGAGGAAAATACTTTACCTACTTTTGAAGAAGTCTCTAGATTTGCTGAACTTCTTGAGATTGAGAATTCCAAACTCAACAAGAAACTTGATAAGGCAAACTCTAGAAATTCTATTCTTACTAAAGAGATATCAGATCTTTCTAAAGATATTGATAAGAAATATGCCGATTTTGAAAATATTTCAAAAAATCTTGAGGAAGTAAGTTCTGAGAAGAACAAACTTTCTAAAGAATTAGAAAAAGTAATTTCTAATAAAAATGTTTTCGAGCCTAACTCTAGTTCTAAAACTAATGATTTTAAGGATAAAAACTTGGTTGTAAAACTCAAGTCCGAAATTTTTTCCTTAAAGAAGTGTTTATCAAACTTTACCCATGGTAAGGAAAATTTTGATAAAATGTATTCTCAAATACGACCTTTAAGAAATAAATCCGGATTTGGTTATACCCATGCAAAACCTGTTTTCAGTAACAATTATTTTGTTCCTCAAAGTGCCCCGTTTTGCACCAAGTGTCAATGTGGTGGTCACTGGGCAAGAAGTTGTTCCTTAAACAAAACCCAATCCTTAGGTTTTCATAAAGCTTAATTTTCTAAGAAAATGTGGGTTCCAAAAATTTTATTGTCTGGAAATCTCGGATCCAAACAAGTTTGGATTCCGAAAATCTAACTTTGTTCTTAATTTCAGGAAAATAAAGAAAGTTCCAGCAACAATATTTGGTACATGGATAGTGGTTGTTCCCGGCATATGACTGGTAACAAAAGCTTTTTTGAAAAGATTATCAAAACGAAAGGAGGAAAAGTAAACTTTCGGAGACAATGCTAAGGGAGAGATTGTTGGAATTGGTAATATTGTTCTTTTAGGTAAAACGTTGATTTCAAATGTTCTTTTTGTTAAAGGTCTTAAGAACAACCTCATTAGCATAAGTCAGTTATGTGATGAAGGTTACCTTGTGAATTTTAGGAATGATAAATGCTTAGTACACAATTCCAAGGAAGAATTTATTCTCTCAGCCAATAGGCAAGAGAATGTTTACACATTAAATTTAGAAGACCTAAGAAGCCAAGATTTACCTTGCCTAAGTGCAATGGAAGATCATTCTTGGTTATGGCATAGAAGATTAGGACACTGTAATCTTAGGAACCTATGTAAACTCTCTAAGAAGAAACTTGTTAAGGATCTACCGGAGCTTAGATTTGATTCTTCTAAAGTTTGTGATCCTTGTCAATATGGCAAGCAACATAAATCTAGTTTTAAGTCAATCGGTGAAGTCTCAACAACCGATGCATTAAAGTTGGTGCACATGGATCTTTTTGGTCCAACACAAACTGGAAGCATTGGAGGCAAATACTATGTGTTTGTTCTAGTTGATGATTACACTAGATTTACTTGGGTCTATTTTCTAGCAAGGAAATCTGAAGTTTTTTCTTATTTCAAAAGTTCTAGAGCTCAAGTTAAAAATGAGAAAAACCTTCCACTGAAAACTATCCATAGTGATCATGGAGGAGAATTTCAAAATTCAGATTTTGAAACTTTTTGTAGTAAGAAAGGTATTACTCACAACTTTTCAGCACCTAGAACTCCTCAACAGAATGGTGTAGTTGAAAGAAGAAATAGAATTCTTCAAGAAATAACTAGAACCATGTTGAGTGAATATTCTGTTGCTAGACATTTCTGGGCTGAAGCTGTAAGTACTGCTTGTTATACTATAAATCGAGTTTTGATTAGACCTTTTCTTAATAAAACTCCTTATGAGTTATGGAATGGTAGAAAACCTAGACTTTCCTACTTCAAGGTTTTTGGTTGCAAAGTATTCATTTTGAATACTAAAGATAACTTACATAAATTCGCACCAAAATCAGATGAAGGAATTTTCTTAGGTTATTCCACAACCTCTAAGGCATATAGAGTTTTTAATAAAAATACTTGTACTGTTGAGGAAACAGTACATGTAAAATTTGATGAATCAGACCCTTTTGTTTTTAAAACCTCCCAACCTACATCTTCGAATGTGTTTTCAAAAACTGATTATCAACCTTTGATAGAAGAACCTTCTGGTAAGGAAATTGTTCTAGAAGATACTTCTAAAACATTTACCCCAGAAGACTTTCTACCTTATGTTGATGAACAGGTTTTAGAAAACCCAAATCAGGCGTTTCTTAAGAATCATCCCAGTGATAGTATCATTGGTGATGTAAATCAACCTATAAGGACTAGAAGTTCCTTAAGAAATGAAGTAGAACATCTAGCATTTCTTTCCCAATTAGAACCTAAAAGCACTGATGAAGCTTTAGGTGATGATGATTGGATCAAAGCAATGTAAGATGAACTAAATGAATTCGAAAGGAATAAAGTCTGGACCTTGGTTGAAATACCTAAGGAAACTTCTGTTATTGGAGTAAAATGGGTCTTCAGAAATAAATGTGATGAAAATGGAGTCATTATTAGAAATAAAGCTAGACTTGTTGCTAAAGGCTATAATCAACAAGAAGGAATAGACTATGAAGAAACCTATGCTCCAGTAGCTAGACTTGAATCTATTCGTATTCTACTTGCCTTTGCAGCATTCTTTAATTTCAAACTTTTCCAAATGGATGTGAAATGTGCTTTTCTTAACGGTTATGTTCAAGAGGAAGTTTTTGTTGAACAACCTCCTGGCTTTGAAGATACAAAACATCCAGATCATGTTTTTAGACTTACCAAAGCCTTGTATGGCCTTAAACAAGCCCCACGAGCATGGTATGATAGACTTACTGGATTTTTGCTTCAAAATAACTATGTTAAGGGAAATGCAGATCCAACCCTTTTTATAAAGAAAGATAAGAAAAATGTTTTGATTGTTCAAATTTATGTTGATGACATTATATTTGGTTCAACTCAGCAATCTCTGACTGACTCTTTTGCTAGTCTAATGAAATCTGAGTTTGAAATGAGTATGATGGGTGAGTTAACATTTTTCCTTGGTTTTCAAATTTCTCAAAAACCAGAAGGAACTTACATATCTCAACATAAGTATATTAAAGATCTTCTTAAAAAGTATGGGTATGACAACACTAAGAGTATAAGTACTCCCATTGGTACCTCAAAATCTTTAGATCTTGATGAAGCTGGGAAACCAGTAGATCAAACATCTTTTAGAGGTATGATTGGAAGTCTACTTTACTTAACAGCTAGTCGACCAGACTTAATGTTTTCAGTATGCTTATGTGCAAGATATCAATCCAATCCTAAGGAATCTCACTTAAAGGCAGTAAAAAGAGTTTTTCGCTACCTTAAGGGAACCATGGATCTAGGATTATTTTATACTTCTGGAAATGATTTTGTTTTAAAAAGTTTTTCTGATGCTGACTTTGGTGGATGTAGAATGGATAGAAAGAGTAAATCCGGAACTTGTCATTTCTTAGGAGATTCTTTAGTTTCTTGGTCCTGCAAGAAGCAACATTCTGTAGCACTCTCCACTGCTGAAGCTGAATATGTAGCAGCTGGAAGTTGTTGTGCACAAGTGTTGTGGATGCAACACACACTCACAGACTATGTCTTGAGTTTTACCAAAACTCAAATTTTGTGTGATAACACAAGTGCCATCGCCCTAAGTAAAAACCCTGCACATCACTCCCGTGCAAAACACATAGATATTAGGCATCACTTTCTTAGGGATCACACTCTTAAAGGAGATATTATTCTTCAGTTTATCGGAACGCAAGATCAACTTGCTGATATATTCACAAAATCTTTGCCTTCTGATAGATTTGAATATATTAAACAGAAGTTAGGAATGATAACCGTAAGGTAATCTTTCTTAATTAACTTTCTGTTGAAAAAATCTCCTTACAGTAATAAACTCCTTTTTATAGGGGGAGTACATTTGGTTGTTTTTAAAAAATTTTCAAAATTTGTTTTCAAACTTTTCGGAACGAAGATTTCCGGAATGAAAACTTCCAGAATGAAACTTTTCCAGAATGGATATTTTCGTACAGAATATTTCTGGAATGAAAGTATTTGTATTGAAAATTTCCGGAATGGACAACTTTCGTACTGGGATTTTCATAACCAGATTTTCGTACCAACTTTTGCTTTTTCGTATTGACTTTTTCGTATTGACTTTTTCATATTGAGTCTTTCTTATTTAGTTTTTCGTATTGAGTTTTTTCATAGTCGTCTTTATATTACCCATTACGAATAACTTTCCTAAGCTAATCCGAAAGGTATGTCTTCCTTACTGAAGTTTTCGTAATCATATTTTACTTGCTGGCAATTTCTTATAGTTTGTTTTCGGTTTTTGGATTTCTTAATTCTTTACTTTAATAAGAACCTCAAAAAGATCGGATTCAAGCTCTCAACCGTCAGATTTGATCTCAGATCATTCTAAACCGTTAGATCAAACGAGGAAGGTGAAACGTCATCTCGTTGCCTATATAAAGGGGACCCTATTTTTGAGTCCCACATCGATTTCAAGCTTTTGCGTGCTGAAGCTCTGACTCTCTGATTTAAGGCCATTCCGAACTTCAGTCTTCTTAGTTCCGAACTTCTCAGAGACTTCTGATCCGAATGTCTGCAGAGTTAGCTTCTCAAGAAATGTCTTCAACTAAGCCCATTTCTCAGTGGTTAGTCTACAGAGAAAGATTAGTTCATCCAAATTTCTTCAGCAACTACGATTCTATTATTTCAAAGAATATCAAGTTGAATGGCTGGGAAGATGTTGCGGTATCAAAAACCGGCAACCAAGATGAAGTCTACTCAGATTTGCTTGTCGAGTTTTATGAGTCAGTTGTTTTCTTCAACGAAGATAATAGAGAAAAATTTTCTTTCAAATCGTATGGCAAGACATATAAGCTTTCTTACACCAAGGCTGTAAGCTTGGTAGGATTATCCTATGAAGGGGAAGCTGAATTTATTTCTCACGTATTTCCAGACTCTTTGGGTAGTTTCAACAAGGAGAAAGCCTTAGAAATTCTCGGATTGGATGATGACAAGGCTCCGAAAATAGAAAGCCTTTCTACAAACTTCCGGATGCTGGAGTTATGGGTGCAAGGGCTTATTGTACCGAGAAAAGGAGATAAGGACAGCCTGAAGAAGAGTGAGATATATATCTTAGATTTCCTGATAAATCTAAGGAAGTTCAACTTGATGAAGAATATTCTTCTTAATATTGAGAATTTGAAGAAGGGGAATCTGAGAGCTCAGATCGTGATATACCCAGCAATATTATAAAAGCTCATAGTTCGGTACCTTGAATCCTTCAAGGTTGCTTGTAGTTCAAAACCAAGGGTGTGCAAGATCATGCTAGTCAGCGATGCCACACTTAAGAGAATGAATGTAGCCTTCGACAAGAAGTCCGGAATGTTTATTGATCTACCTACTTTAGAAGAAGTCTCTCCGAAAGATGCTGATCCGGATTCATCTAAGCCGGTAAGGAAGAGGAAGCTGAAAGAAGTGGTAGTCGAAGCTGAGGAACCCAAGTCCAAGGATGTCCACTCCGCACCTCCTAAGTCTAAGAAGAAGAAAACCTATACTAATGAGGTTGCAGCGAAGTGGAGAGCTGACAAAGAGAAGAGGAAAGTAGGGGATCCACAGTTCGGATTGGATCCTGCAGAGGCTAAAGCTGTGAAAGAGAAGGCTGCTGATGAGCTCGAGAAACAAGCAAAGGAGAAGAAGCTGAAGAAGAAAATGTCAGAAGCCGAGGCTGTGCAGGCTTTGTTAAAGTTCAACGAAATGGTTTCAGCAACCATTCCCGTTCCGAGATCTTTCTCTCTGGAATCTCTACCTGAGACTCCAGGAAGAAATCTTGCTGCTCCGGAAGAGGCTGTTGCTACGAATGCTGAGGTAGAAGAACAAGTGGAACAAGTTGAAGAAGCTGCTGAAGGAAGTGGTGAGACAGGAGATGTGCTCAAACAAGTAGATGAATATAAGGGAACTCTTTCGAATCACCTCTCGCTCCGAACATCTGAAGCTCAATCTTCAAAACTTGTTACTCCTGAATTGGAAGAAGAGAAAGGTGAAGAAGAAGTTTCTTGTCTGAGAGAAGAAGAACATCTTTTACTTGATGTTGCTCAGAAGGAAAATATAGAAGTTGCTGATGAGGAAGATTTGGTTGTTCAAGTTTCTGACAGTGAGAAGAAATCTCCGGAACAGGATTCTATTCCGGAAAAAGATAAGGGGAAACAAGTTCTTGCTGATACCCCGAGTTCAGAAAATAGGATGAGGAAGGAAGCTGGTAGTTCTTCGAAGAGGAAGTTGAAGCTTGTTGAGGAAGAAAATTCTCCTAGCAAGGTTTCAGATTCGGAGTCATCTTTGTTGGTGCATGATTTTGTTGTCCAGTCTTTGAAGAAGTTGGTGGGAACCATTCCGACCTTCTCCAGTATAGACTCCAGATGCCAGATGCTTCAACATGCGCTGAATCAGAAAACCGACTCCCTATCCATGGTTATGGATAAATGTGTTGAGATTGAAGCTCAGTTCAAAAATTTCTTTATTGGTTACGAAGCACATAAAAGATCTTTTAAGAGGATGACAAGCTGGTCGAAGAAGAATGTGGAAGAGATGAGGTTGCTGGATGAGTTTCAGGATAATGTTAAGGATGCATTTGAAACCGAGGACAAGAAGTTTAAAGAGCTAACTGTGTCGTTCGAAGAGAAATTGACAGAGGAAAAGAACTTTCGGATTCAGGAAGTGAGAGATCTGAATGGAAAGCTCAATTCCGTTAATCAAAGTTGGAAATATGAAAAGGATTGTCGGATCGGGTTTGAAGAAAGGATGAAGGCTCAGGAAGAGAAGACGAAAGTTCAGGAAGAAAAGTTGAAGGCTCAGGAAGAAATCATTGAAGCTCAGTCAGCAAGAATAGTCGTCTTAGAGAAGCAAGCAGAGGAAGATCACAAAGACTTAAAGAAGATCAAGACGATTCTTAAGGGGCTAATGTCGAAGGAGAAAGATCCGAAATGACCAATCCGATCTTTTTGTTGTCATTATTTTGTTGCTGACATTTCAAATCTAATGAGAATCGTGCTTGTTGTTTCTATTGTTGTCATTATTAATTTTTCAGGTACTTTGTTATGTTTTTCCATTCCCTCCAATTCTTTTTGAAAATCACAAAGGGGGAGAAGGAAAAGATCCTTAAGAAAAAGAGGAAATCTAATAAGTGTTTATCAAAGGGGGAGAAAGGAAAATACCCAAGGAAAAAGAACTCTAATAAGAATTTGTTTAAGGGGGAGTTTTTCTTAAAGAAACATCACTCCGGAAATATGAATACGATCCTTAGAGTTTCAAAGCCTAAGGGGGAGTTAGTCGTATTCATCTATATTCTTAAACCAAGGGAGATAAGCTTTAATGTGTTTCTTTCTTCTTAGAATAGCTTTTTCATAAGGATGTTTGTGCTTTCCAAAAAGGGGGAGATTGTTGAGTCAATAAGGTTTTCTTATGACTTTTCCATTCCTTCTTGTTTTGAAAATCACAAACACCTTATCTTTAAGGAAAATTGCTTTTATAAGGAAAATGCTTTCTTTAAGGAAAATTGCTTTTATAAGGAAAATGCTTTCTTAAGGAAAATCGCTTTTGTAAGGAAAAATGCTTTCTTAAGGAAAATTGCTTTTATAAGGAAAATTGCTTTCTTAAGGAAAATTGCTTTTATAAGAAAAATTATCCTTATCATATTTTCATTCATATTTTTCTTAAGTATGAGATTCGGATTCATTTTCTCGGAGTCATTGAAACTTTGATATAAAGCATTCTGTTTTAGGGTACAGATTCTGGACAAGAACTATAAGGAAGTTTCATTCCGAATTCCGGATATGAACTCTGACTAAGTTCTATTCCAGATTCAGGATACGAATTCTGAAGAATAATTCTCATTACGAATTCCAATGAAGAATTCCCATTATGAATTCTAATGAAGAAATCTCATTTCGAATTCAGATTACGAATTCTGATGAAGAATTCTCATTACGAATTCTGATGATGAATTCTCATTACGAATTCTGATGATGAATTCTCATTACGAATTCTGATGACGAATTCTCATTACGATTTCTGATGACGAATTCTTATTCCGAATTCCTATTCCGAATTCGCATTCCGAACTCACCTATTAAACAGAATCTGATTATCACTGTTTTATACACTCTGAATATATTCACTCCGAACTTTCACTCCGAAGTTTCTATTCCGAACCTTTTATGTTAGAGTTTAAAACGATGTCGTGCATTCTGTTACACTTGTTTTGTTATAAAACGATGTCGTCTGTTTTTTTATAAACTAACCGTTGTCTAAGTGACACGTGTACAGGTCCCTCCGAACTTTAAGGAAAATATGACCGTTGGAGAGGGATCCGACCTTACCTATAAATAGGAGCTCATTTGAAATAGCTCGGTGCTAATGGCTGATGTATGAGCTGATTGTTGAAAAAGTGATTACATGCTGTTGAAGTGATTTCTAGAGAGAGAGTCTCTTATTAACTCTCAAAGCTTCGTGCGACTCCGAATGTTGGTGATTACATTCGAGGGCTTCCGGGGATAGGAAGACAGAGGTGCTGACTACCTTAAAGATCGAGGGCTTTCTTGCTGAGAAAGACAGAGGTGTCGACTACCTTAAAGTCCGAAGGCTTCCTTGCTGAGGAAGACAGAGGTGCCGACTACCTTGAAGTTGAGGGCTTGCGGGGATAGCAAGACAGAGACTCCGATCTTCGTATCGAGGGCTTACCCTGGTGTGGGTAAGACAGACTTGCTTGAAAGTATAAATCAAGGGACCTTTATCCAAGGTTGTCGGATACCCTTCTCTTTGGGTTAAAAGACTATTATCTTGTTACTAGTAGTTTTACTACTTGTTTTTATTCCGCTGTATTTTGTATCTTAAGGAAAGTATAACTTTCTTATACTTCCTTACTTACTCTGATTCATTTAGATTCTATACGCTTTAAGGTAGAATCTCATATTGTAACTTTTGTTAAGTTTCAATTTCCGGAATCATATTTCCGGAACCTACTTTTGGAATCTCTTTCCAAGTTCAGTTTGGTGTTAGAGGTGTTGTGAATTTACTTAGTTTAACTTTGTTAAACTTAGTCCTTTCCTTTTCTTAAGGAAACTTTAGTTATTCATAACTAACTTTAAAGGTTCCAAAGGAAGTTTTAAAGTATACAATTCAACCCCCCTCTTGTATATTGAGCATCTCATATTATATTTCGATCCTACATTATATTGTTCCTGAAGGCTTCTTAGGGACGAGATGTTCTACGGTGGGGAGGTTGTCACATCCCATTTTTTGAACCGGATATAAACCAATGTTTTTGAACCTTTTCTTTTATCAACGGGTCAGTTTTAAATAACCGAGCTTCGGAGCGAGGTCCCAAGTTTTGGAACCGTTATAAGCGGTGATATCGGACTGCGTGCGGTAGGTTTAACCGTGCGGGTCAAACCGAATTCTTGGGTGAGTTTAGTTTTTTGTTTAAAATAAAAATAAAATAAAATAAAATAAAATAAATAAAAAACCGAAACTAACTCTCCCTCACCCTCACTTGGCAGAACCCCCCCACGGCGCACCTTCCTCCTCTCCCGCAAGCCGCACACGACTCCCCTCTCCCTCTCCTCCTCCCTCGGCAAACCTCGCAGCTACCATAGCACCAGTGCGGCGACCCCCTCTCCCTCTCCTCCTCCCTCGGCCGACCCCACAGTAGCCATGCAAAGCGGTTCAGACCGAACCGCTGCAGCGCGCAACGACCCGACACGAGACCTCCTCCTTTCGCTGATGATTTCGTCTGGTTTTCTTCACCTTCCGTATTCGATCCGCCACGGTAAAGTCTTTAGATGCGTCCTTCATCCTCACTTTGATGATTCATCCTTTTTTCAGTGCCTGTTTGGTTTGGTCGAATTTAGGGTTTTTGTGGTAACCCGAATTTTTGGATTTCTTATGGTTTTACGGCATGCGAATGATTCCTTGGGACTCCTTGATGCGCGTTCCAGCAACCGCCACGGAAGGTGAAGCGGTTCGGGTGGTTCCAGACCGTCGGTATGGTTTCGGACCGTCGGTATGGTTTTGGGGTAAGGATTTCACCTCTTGCTTTGTTTCACACTTGTTAAATTTAGGGCTTTTGATGTTTATGAGTCCCTGGTTTGTCGTTGGCAGTGCGTTGAGCTTTGCGGTGTGGTTCGCCTTCGTTTTGGTTTGTCGCCAGCACCCGAGGTAAGGGTTTATTATTTCTGGTTGGTTTTTTGCTTGCCTAAATTGGTTTATATTTGTTTCTTAAGGTTCGTAGTGGTTGTCTTATAGTGCGTTGTAAGTTTTGGATTGGTTTCAAGTCACCAGAGTCTAAGAGACTCGCCTGCGCAGGCATAGGTACATATTTATATGTACGTTGGTTCCCCCGGCGCGCGTATATTCTTCCATGGCAGCGAATATACACGTACGGGGATAGTTTTCCCCATTGCATATATAAAAAGTGCATGCGCAGGTGACCGGAGACAGGGGTATGTGTATAAGCATGTGTAATGATCCTCTTGCGCACGCTCATTGCCATGTTGAGCATGTGCATAGAGGCTAGGTGTCCTTATAGGAATGTTAAATCACATATGCCTCGTGGGGGAGCCACATCGGCTCTTAGTTAGAAAGCTCCAAGAGCCGGAGTGGACGGATAGATCCACATTGAGGTATGGTCCCTCTCCATGCCCTTTAAATTTAAGTAAAGTAATAGTGAGTTTAATAAAGAACATCCTTATCATTTTAATTATGCAAGTTTAGTTCCGATTAAATGCTTCTGTGCAAATCGTGTGAATTGCAGGAATAAGATAAAAGAGTTTTCTTGGTCACTAAACTAACGATTTAATAATAAAACCCCTCTTTCGAGGTGCGCTGCCTTCAATCTAAAAATGTAGCAATAGCGTTTCATGATTGCCTTCCTAATTGTTTGACTTCTTAATTTTGTTAGGTGTTGAATGAGTTTTAAATTAAATGCTAAATATCACTAAATGAATTGTTTGATAAAGTAATGACATGTTTTCAAATAAAACTCCTCCAATGGAGGTGAGCTGCCTTCAAAATAAAAAAGTAGTTGTAGATTTTGTGTGCATGCTTGCTTAAATGTCTTATGCCTCTTTATGCTTGACATTATACTTGATAAATGACATGATTGTACTTGTACCTTACTGGTTACCTAAAATGATGTTGCTTCTTGAAAAATAATAAATGAGCCATGACACCTCCTATGTTCATGGCTTAACATGTAATTAGAATTTCTAGGGTAGGGTGTTTACCCTCTTCCCTTTACTTCGGCACCAATGTCATGCCACGTCTTGTGACGCTTGTCGCAACCTTCTGGTGATGCCTCATTATTTCTTATTGAAATTCTTGGGTGGTTCGCTCATGCCCATTGTGGCCTTCGTTTATGGTGAAGCCCATCCTGGGTGCTCGCTTTGCCTCTTGGCCACCCCCTTGGGTGTGCCCCGCCTAAACGCCCCCCCTTCTTCCATGTTCATTAAGTTATAAATGTAACGCGATAGTTTGAATTGAATTCCTTTCTTGAACAAGTTTGTTGGCTTTTACCTTTTAATGTCATTAATTACCCATCATTGAAGCATGTTGATGCCATACACTTTTGTCTACCTTCTATTTCTCATGCAAGTTACAGAATTCTGAATAAAGATAATTAATTATGGGAACTAATTAGAAAAAGATGAGAACATATTTGGATAATCAAATGTGATGAATTAATTATGAAATGGGAATTGTGTCGACTAATTAATTAATTGATAAATGGTAATAAATAAATGATATTATGGGTCCTAGACATGGCATTCTAGACCAATTTAAAAGTTGGGTCTGGACATGGCGTTCCTACACAATGGTTATCCAAGCTTGTGATATATGGTGTTAGACATGGCGATCGACACCAAATGTGATTTGGGGTGTTAGACATGGCGATCTACACCGAATAATTATCTAGGTGTTAGACATGGCGATCTACACTAAATGTGATTCAAGGTGTTAGACATGGCGATCTACACCGAATTATTATCTAGGTGTTAGACATGGCGATCTACACCAAATGTGATTTGGGGTGTTAGACATGGCGATCTACACCGAATAATTATCTAGGTGTTAGACATGGCGATCTACACCAAATGTGATTCAAGGTGTTAGACATGGCGATCTACACCAAATGAGAATTAGGGTGCTTGACATGGCGTTCAACACCAAATGAATGATAATAATGATTTATGAAAAGAATAAGAGATGTGGGTAAAACCCGAGTGAATTGTGATCAAATAAAGAAAGGTAAGAATGAATGGATTTCCAATCTGAGTCGAAATTATAAGTGAATAGCTAGAGTAAGTGTGAAAAATGATAAAAAGTGTTTTTATGCTTGAACCAAATTTACTTGTGTTGTTATAAACAGGTTCTTATTCCGGCTATGGCCCGAGGCAGGTATTACTGTCAAGTGTCCTTTTTGGAACCTAGACAGGCGTTTATTGTTTGTGTGGTATCGTTATTGTTCGGAAATACCAGCACATTGTTTAATTATATTTCATGTTCTAGAGTGGGCTAGACCCCGGTGTTTCCGGCCTAATGAGATATATATCTCACACCCTACTTGGGCCTCTATTGCACTGGGGTACCCGATTAGATTCTATTTGGTTGCAGGACCTTGTCATTGTTGTTTCTTGTGCTCAGAGTTAGGAGAAAAGGACCAAGTTGGGGCTCTTGATGCTCATGGAGATTGCCCTCAGGGCTTGAGTCTTTTGTTTATTTACTTCTGCTTTGATGTGTAATTATGTCGCGTGGTTTAATTATTCCATTGTATCATTATCATGTCATGCATGCATCTTCTATATAAACTGACGTTTGCCAATTTTATTCAATCCTTATAAATGAAAAATGTTTTCCGACGTTTTCTCATTAGTTACACTACTTCTATTGCTATATTATGTCCCTTTTCTTCACTTTTATTAGAGGGCATAGTCTCCCTCCTGACTTAGCTTACACCCTCGCTGCTAGATGGCAACCTCTGGCGTAAGGGGAGACGTGCTTGAGGCCATGTTGCTGGCCGGCTCGGGTGACCGGTTTAGGGTCGACCCGGGTTGGTTCGTGACATCACATGTATGAGTACTATAACATGATAACATAGGGCTGTCTCAAGAAGTATCAAATTTCACCAGCTCATAAGAGTTTGTTTGGACTATTTTACCAAGATGTTTATTCCATAACATTTTATCTTCTTCATTGGATTGAATGAACATATATTCTTCCAGACATATGAGGAATATATTCCCTTGAACGAGCTTTCCTTGAAAAAGAAATCAGCACCTCTTTTCTTTGATGACACATAATTACTTGGAAAATCATATGGGATGTCCAAATTCACATAGTTTACTGAAATATAAATTTTTTTGACTGAGACATTAGATAACAAAGACATTTACACAACTCATGCCTTTTCAGCTATCCTTTATTTTCCTAAGACAATAACTTTCAAGCCTTTAACATTATGGGATCTCACAATATATTCATTTTCATATCTTTACTTTCTAGAATCTATAGTGTCTTCTGATACTTCACTTTCTTTTATATACATAAAACATCCAATTCGTGTTGTTAGATATGTTTGACTTTATCATTTTTAGAACTATTCAAAAAATAGATCTCTTTTTTCTATATTTTAGTGTTATGTTTGTACTAAATAGTATTTTAAGAGTTCTCTAGGATTTAATATTTAAGAATTAATATTTCATCCTCTAGCATAGAACAATCTACTTCATGTTGTTGCATATATAGTTTGGAATCACTACTCACCATATTGGGTTGTTTTATCTCCATACATCTGTCCCATTATGAATAAAAGAAAATTTTATTTGAAGGTTAATTCTTTATTTTTATTCTCCTTCATCATTTTCACTATGTTCCCTTGTTTGGGATTTTTTTACAACTACCAAAGTATCATCTACTTCATTATCCTTAGGGTCCTTAAATTCGTCTAACTCAGATTCCTATGAACATTTATTTTATTTTGAAAGGGGATTCTTCTATTGGAATAAATATTTCATTGTAATCCTCCTACAATTCACATTGACTGGGAACTTCTTACCTATAATTTCATCATTTCCTTCATCTTATTCATAAAAATTCTATTTAATCATTACTGGTAGATGTCTGATCATTCCGTATCAAATGAATGAAAGTGGATGTTTCCCATTGAACAATCTTATTTCTATTTTTAGATTGAGAAGAAAAATAACATTGAATCTCCCTCATTGTATTGCTTCTAAATATCATTAACAATGAGCTTATTCATGTCCTTAAATGACACTTTATTATACTACCCCATTTCCACAATATAATTATCATCATTTCTCAACTTTTATGTCTCAATCGTACTATAGAAGTTATCCAATGTCATCTCATTTGGATTCTTATTTACTAATAATAAAATAGGTTGATTATTCCAAGGTGGTTGTTTAATAATGATAATCATAACATTATTTATATATTCAAAAATATCTACAATACCACAAATTTCATTCACAATAATATTCAACTAGTCAAATAATGCATAAACATATTGTATAGGGTCAATTCTCAAATACTCATACTTGTTCGACATGACTTTTTGTTTTTATTCTCTCACATTTGAGTCAAACATATAAATATTTAAATTATTTCCCCTTATAGTATGTCATGGATTACATGACATAAAATTTGAATTGATTACATGTTATAGGGATCCCCAAAATTCATTTATTCCACTGTAAACATCATCATATGTTCTATGTTCTGATTTTGATAATGCATTAATATCCATTATAAAAATATATTCATTGAATATGAAAATTAATATACACCCAATGATAAAAAGAAGAGTTGAATTTGATTCATCAATACCTGAAAATCGTTTAAATTCATGATCTAAAGCACTATGTGATTAACAGTTTTTATTTTATCAATTGATATAGATTCACTGAATTTCACATTATTTATAAGGACCTGGACTTAAACCTTACATAATATTGAATTAAATGAATAATTCTCATTGAGGATCTTTTCACGGTTTAGAGTTTAGAGAATTAGGAAATAACTATTACATCTCAAAATATTACAAAGTAGACACTTCTACTAAGTTTCCATAGAATAAAAACTCTTAAAAAGAAAACATATGTAGTTCCATGTTTTATATAGAATGACTTTCCCTTGATCCCATCCTTGACCCTATATCACATTAAGTCCTGTGAAAAACATTTCAAAAAAACGTGGGGTGAGCATAAAAAGCTCAGTAAAGGATACACAAAGAATGAAAACTATTAGTTTATCAAAATAACAAGTAAACCATGTATACTTTATGAAAGTAATAATTTTCACCTTTATGAAGTAGTAAATAATCTTCACTGAATAAAAGATCATTACTTACACTTTTGTAACCAAAATATTACCATAAAACCCATATAAAGGTCACATAACATATGAAGGTAACTTGGGACATAAACATATTTAAATGGAAAAACCATATGTTCGACTTCCACACATATCACTTAATGAAATAGCCATACAACTGACTTCCATACCCAATGAATTGGAGGTTATAACGTAACCACCTATCCTGGTATTCACGGCACCACCCGTCATATGGTTTATCACGTAACCACCCGTCAGATGTCCAAGTACCATTATAAAATCATAACACATAAAACAAATATAATGGAAAGAAAAAATTTCCACACATTGATCACAATATATCACAAAAACATATTGAGATATCAAATCCATTATAAAAAACCGTTTTCAATACCAAAATACATAAAATAGTGTATGGTATTTATTTCATTTTAAAAACATTACAGCTTGATGAGGAAGCCAAAGACCAAATAATACTCGCGACGGCGGAAAAGGTCGTTGTCACCGCGTACGTTAAAAGAAAAATTCTTTTTTTTCATTTAGTAAAACACTTCGAAGAAAAAGATTCCTTTTGTATAAAAGTAAAAGTCAAAGGGGTTTATACACCGTATAAAATAAAGTTGTGTATAAAACGAAATATGCCTCAATGAAAGGAGATTGAGACGAAGTCCCTTACCTCGGGTCTGACTTGACTCGATCATTTTTTAACATCCTGAATAATAAACTTGAGTTAATTTTTACTTTCTTAAGAACCTTTTTTATGTTCATTATTACTTTTATATCACTTATTACCATGTTATAAACATTATTTAATCATTTAAGTTAATAATGTTTGTTTTGACGATATTTGGTTCTTAAGTCGAATGTGGACTTCTTACAATTACATGTTGTTTGTGTGGTCAAATATGTATTATATCCAGAATGATATTCATGATTTGGATATCATATATACCATATATATCCAGAATATACATGTATTTATAATATTACATAATCATTTAGAGGTAAGAAATGAAAAGCACCGTTAATGGAGACGGTAAGACGTAGGTACGCGTGAACGCTACTTTCATTTCTATGACATATTAATGGAATTCAAACTAAATGAGAGGTATGTATATTTTAATTCCAGAATTATATTCATCATTTAAGTGTAACATACATCATATATATCTAATACACATATGTACTTATAATAGTACATTAAATTTTGGGATAAGAAATGAAATGCACCGTTTATGGAGACGGTAAGCCGTACGTATGCATGAATGCTACTTTAATTTATATCTCATACATTAATGGAGTGAAATCATAATGATAAAAAGGAATTTTATAATACCATTATAATATCATATATAATATTATTAAATCCATCCTTTATACGTCCCACGTATGGTATTAACAAATCAAATCACTTTGAGGGGGCGGTAGTCCGCACTTCCTAAAATGAAATTATCGTGTTTACCCACAATGGAAATCATAAAGGTATGACATAAATGAAAAAAATACAGGATCATAAGGAAAAAATAAAAATATTATATATCATGTATAAATATAGTGACATCATAATGGCCACCATTGAATTTGTTAAAAGAATTTTGAACAATCATCGTTTCGTGAGACAGAAATTCGCCATCCACGGAAACAGTATGCTTTTTAACCATTAGATGAAGGTGTGTGTAAGTGTAGATCAAATTCGTCATATAACAAAATCCTAGTATATTGAATATACTATAGTTTTTACAAAAGAAATTAATAAAAAGAGTTTAGGGGGTTGGAGAAGCAAAATAAAACATAAGAACACAAGAGAAAACACTACCTTTAAAACGCGTAACTCTTTATGATTTGAGCTCAAAGGCTTCCTTGGAAAGACTTCTGCCAAAAGTGAGGCTTCTAGAAGTAATAGACAGATGTGGAGAGGCAAAATGAGCAGGGGTTAGCCGAGCCAAAGGCTTTAGAGGTGTGGGTTAGGAGGTAGAGGTGGGGGCCTTTTATAAGAGGAGAGGAGGGGTACTCTTGGAAAGTTAAGAAAAGATACTTTATTATAAAATGACTTTCGGTTTTTAAATGTCCCAAAACTATATATTTATAGGATAAGGTTATAAGAGTTAGAAATCCACCAATAAAATAGGTTTTTGACAAGTGTATGTCTTAGATTTTAAATTATCTTTTCATTTTATTTAAATAGTTAAATAATGAGGTAATCGCTGCATCATCATGGTATCATAAATATTTTAATTTATTTAATGTCTAAAAATTATAAAAAAAATATCATGATGTAGGAATTCGTTTTAGCTTACTAATGAATATTTATAGTAAAAAATATGACTTGTATATCCCCATTAAAAAATTGTTTTAGAAAAACAACTCATGTTTGTGAAATTTTTATTTTAACATTAAATAAAAAGTTATTAATGTCATTTTCCTACCAAAGTGGATCCATGGAGTCCCCAAGTTGACCCATGGATTGTCTTGGTCGTCCATGACACATCCAATAAGCGTAGGACCTATGTCAAGTTTATTTCATATTATTAATACATTATTTTTACCTTAAACTACACTAATTACCTATAATCGCGATTAATAAACATAAAAGTTACTATTCACCAAAAAATTATTTTAATCCCATTGAACCACATATTACTTATTAATTAAAACCATGTATGTCATATTTTTTAAATTCAAAACACAGAAGTGGTAATGTTTCATTTAAACGAAAAATCGGTATTTTATGTACCACTTAGTGGTTTCATTATTCATCAAAAAATGAAGTTTTTCAGAAAAATATCAAAAATTCACCCTAAGCTATATTTGATATTCTGAATTCAAAAATGATTTCTATTTTACAAAATTCAAAACATATAAGTTGCATTAATTAATTCAATAATTAATTCCCGCTGTCAGAGCAAATAGCATGTTTTTATGAAACAATAAGTATCAAATGATTGACACTAGTTTAAGTCCAATTTCAAAGTGAAATTAATTCCAACGACCACTATTAAATTTAATGGTAAAAATATATTCTAATTTCACTTTAAAACCAATTAAAAAGATAATCTAATCATATAAATAAATTATATTAAAAATAGGTTTTGAATTAAAATTCAACATTTTTCACTATTCATTAAAAAATGATCTTTATCTGAAAAATACCAAAAATCTACACAAAGTAAATTTTGATGTCCCGATTCAAAAGGAGAGTTTTATTTGGTCCAATAGAAAGTATAGAGTGACCAAAACTATATTTAAACAAGGTTCTCCATGAAAAGGTGATAAGTGGACCTTTAGTGAATATTAGAGTATCTATGCATAAAATTGAATTCTTTTCTTATTTTAAGCCTTTATATTTTATTGGGTAAATATAAAAACATTTAAAAAAACATATATAATCATATTTTAGTTATTTATATTCATTCCCTCCAATACAATGGCTACATTTTAACTACCATTTAAAATAATATTTTTATATTACTAGTGTGCATCGTAAGATTTCAAAGAAACTCATTGTTGCGTATCGGGTACGCTATCGAACATAGAGACCCCTTTAAAGTAAAATTAATTTTTAATTCGTAAATGTTAATAAATATGAAAATTTATTATTCTTTATTACCTGGGATGTAACATCCTTCCCCCCTTTTGGGAATTGCATCCTCACAATTTTATTCACATATCAATATAAGTGGGGGTATTTATCCCTCATAGAATTTTCAGATTCCCACGTTGCCTCTTCAACCATATGGTTTTTCCACAAAACCTTTACCTGGTGAATTACCTTATTTTGCAACACTTTCTCTCTTTGGTCAAGAATCTAGACTGGTTTTTCTTCATAAGAGAGATTCTCTACCAACTGAACTACCTCTGGGCTCAATAATGAGATGAATCTGGCATATACTTTCTCAACATTGAAACATGAAAAACATTGTGTACTTGAGATAAACTCGGAGGTAAAGCCACTCAGTGTGCAACTGATCAAAATCTATCCAGTATTTCATATGGTCCAATGAACCTTGGACTCATCTTTCCTTTCTTACAAAATCGCATCACACTTTTCCATGGTGAAACTTTGAGAGAAACATGATCACCTACCTCGAAAGATAGATCATTCCTCTAGTTATCCGCATAACTCTTCTGCCTGCACTGAGCTGTTCTCATGTGTTTATGAATCAACTGAACTTTTTCTACCATCCCTTCTACCAATTCTGGCCCCATTATCTTCCTTTCACCTTCTTCATCCCAAAAAGCTGGAGTTCGACACCGGTTCCCATATAATGCCTCAAACGGTGCCATCTGTATACTAGAATGAAAACTGTTATTATATGAAAACTCAACCAAAGAAAGATGTTGGTCCCAACTTTCCTGATAATCCATAGAGCAAGCTCATAGAATATCCTCCATGGTCTGAATTGTTTGTTCTGACTGCCCATCTGATTGCAGATGAAAAGTTGTACTAAAATTTAATTCAGTACCCAACGACTTCTGAAGGCCTTTCCAAAATTTAGAAGTAAACCTGGGATCACGATTAAGTACAATGAAGAGGGGAAATCCATGCAATCTGACTATCTCATTAAGATAAAACCAAGGAAGTTGATCTAGAGACAAATTATCTCTAATAGGAAGGAAATGAGCAGATTTAGTCAATCGATCAACAATAACCCAGATTGCATTATTACCTCAAGATGTCCTCGGTAATCCGACAACAAAGTACATGGATATATTTTCCCATTTCAATTCTGGCATTGGTAAAAGCTGAAGTATCCCTTTTGGTAACTGCTGCTCTGCTTTAACCTGCTGACAAGCCATACACATTATAGTAATATCAGCAATATCTCTTTTCATTCCATCCCACCAGTAATACTTCCGCAGATCTCTGTACATCTTAGTACTATAAGGATGAACTGAAAACGGGGAACTATTAGCCTCACATAACAACTCATTCTTCAACTTTGAATCATCCAGAACACATAATATCTTCCCAAACCTCAAAACACAGTCATTATTAATTTTAAATTCAGGTAACTTACCCTTCTGAACTAGCTCTACCTTTTTCTGCAACCCACTGTCTCGCTTCTGTGCTTGGTTAATTCTATCTGATAGAGAAGATTTCACTGATACCTGAAATAAAACACAAGGACATCCTGCACAAACAACTTCTATGCCAAATTTCATCAAATCCTTAACCAAAGGATCACGTTACAAAAACAACATTGCTAATGAAACATTACTTTTTTGACTCAAAGCATCAGCCACTTTATTTGCTTTTCCCGGATGGTAATGAATTGTACAATCATAATCCTTGATTTATTCTAGCTATGTCCTGTGTCTCATGTTCAATTCTTTCTGAGTGAATATATACATTAAATTTTTTTGATCAGTAGATATTTCAAACTTTACTCCATACAAATGATTCCTCCAAATTATTAAAGCGAAAACAACATCAGCTAATTCCAAATCATGTGTTGGATAATTTCCCTCATTAGTTTTCAACTGTCGTGAAGCAAAAGAAATTACCTGATCATTCTGCATTAGGACTCAACGAAGTCCTTTCAGTGAAACCTCACTGTAGATAATAAACTCACCATTCCTAGAAGGAACTGCCAAAACTGGAGCATTCACCAATCTTCTTTTCAACTCCTGAAAACAATCATCACATTCTTTTGTCCAGATAAACTTAACACCCTTTCGAGTTAGCTTAGTCATTGGAATATATAACCGTGAAAAATATTTAAAAATCCTTCGGTAGTAACCTTCCAAACCAAGAAAACTATGGATCTCTATTACATTTGTGGGTCTTGGCCATTCTTCAACAACTTTTGTTTTAGCCGGATCAACAGTTATGACATCTTTTGAAACAATGTGACCAAGGAAATAAATTTGTTGTAACCAAAACTCACACTTGCTAAATTTTCCCTATAGTTTTTTTTCTTTTATGGTTTTCAAGATAACCCTTAAATAACTATCATGATCCTCTTTAATTTTAGAAAACAAAAAAATATCATCGATAAACACAACCACCATTTATCACCTGATTCAACTAAGCCATAAGTGCAGTAAACTGCTCAATTCTGATTCCGACCATCTCTGGTTGCTGACCTGAAATGTCATTATAATCTATATGCCTTCCTAGAAAAGCTGCTCTGTTTCCTCAATGGAAACCCATTCTGAACAAACATGTCTTAAATGAAGCAACATGGTAATCTTAAAATGCTATATCATTTCAATTTGACCACAAAAAAATATTTTTGGATAGTCATTTTATATAATTCTAACTCCTAAAGTTATCTAAACCGACCTCTGATACCAACTATAAGGCCCCGACCTTAAACCTTACTTAATATTGAATTAAATGAATAATTCACATTGAGGATCTTTTCACAGTTTAGCATTTTAGAGAATTAGGACATAACTATTACATCTCAAAATATTACAAAGTAGACACTTCTACTAAGTTTCCATAGAATAAATACTCTTAAAAATAAAACATGTCTAGTTCCATGTTTTATATAGCAAGAATTTCCCTTTATCCCATCCTTGACCCTATTCCACATTAATTTCTGTGAAAAACATTTCAAAAAAACTGGGGGTGAACATAAATAGCTCAGTAAGGGATACGCAAAGAATGAAAACTCTTAGTTTATCAAAACACAAGTAAACCATGTATAATTTATCAAAGTAATACTTTTCACCTTTATGAAGTAGTAAAAACTCTTCACTGAATAAAAGATCATTACTTACCGTTTTGTAACCAAAAGATTACCATAAAACGCGTATAAAGAACACATAACATATGAAGGTAACTTGGGACATAAACATACTTAAATGTAATAACCATACGGTCGACTTCCACACGTATTACTTAATGGAATATCCATACGGCCGACTTCCATACCCAATGAATTGGAGGTTATAACGTAACCACCCGTCCTGATATTCACGACACCACCCTTCATATGGTTTATCACGTAACCACCCGTCAAATGTCCATGTACCATTATAAAATCATAATACATAAAACAAATATAATGGAAAGAATACATTTCCACACTTTGATCACAATATATCACATAAAAATATTGACATAACAAATACATTATAAAAATTTATTTTCAATACCAAACTACATAAAAGAGTATATGGTATTTATTTCATTTTAAAAACATTACGACTTGTTGAGGAAGCCAAAGACCAAATAATACTCGCAGCGGTGGAAAAGGTCGTTGTCACCACGTACGTTAAAAGAAACATTCCTTTTTTTCATTTAGTAAAACACTTCGTAGAAACGATTCCTTTTGTATAAATGTAAAATTCAAAGGGGTTTATACACCGTACACAATAATGTTGTGTATAAAACGAAATATGCCTCAATGAAAGGAGATTGAGACGAAGTCCCTTACCTCGGGTTTGACTTGACTCGATCGTTCATTAACATCCTGAATAATAAACTTGAGTTAATTTCTACTTGCTTAAGAACCTTTTTTAAGTTCATTATTACTTTTATATCACTTATTACCATGTTATAAACATTATTTAATCATTTATGTTAATAATGTTTGTTTTGTCGATATTTGGTTCTTAAGTCGAAAGTGGACTTCTTACAATTACATGTTGTTCGTGTGGTCAAATATTTATTATATCCAGAATGATATTCATGATTTGGATATCATATATATCATATATATCCATAATATACATGTATTTATAATATTACATAATCATTTAGAGGTATGAAATGAAAAGCACCGTTCCTGGAGACGGTAAGCTGTATGTACGCAGGAACGCTACTTTCATTTCTATGTCATATTAATGGAATTCAAACTAAATGAGAGGTATGTATATTTTAATTACAGAATTATATTCATCATTTAGATGTAACATACATAATATATATCCAATATATATATGTACTTATAATAGTACATTACATTTGGGGATACGAAATGAAATGCACCATTCATGGAGACGGTAAGCCGTACATACGCACGAACGCTACTTTCATTTCTATCTCATACATTAATGGAGTAAAATCATAATGATAAAAAGGTATATTATAATTCTAGTATAATATCATATATAATATTATTAAATCCATCCTTATATACTATCCACGTATGGCATTAACGAATCAAATCACTTTGAAGGGGCGGTAGTCCGCACTTCCTAAAATGAAATTATCGTGTTTACCCACAATGGAAACCATAAAGGTGTGCCATAAATGCAAAAATACAGGAGAATAAGGAAAACATAAATATATTATATATCATATATAAATATAGTGACATCTAAATGGCCACCTTTGAAGGTGTTAGAAGAATATTGAACAATCATCATTTCGTTAGGCAGAAATTCTCCATCCACAGAAACATTATGATTTTTAACCATTAGATGAAGGTGTGTGTAAGTGTAGCTCTTATTCTTCTCATAAAAAAATCCTAGTATATCGAAGATACTGGAGTTGTTACAAAAGAAATGAATAAAAAGAGTTTAGGGGGTTGGAGAAGCAAAATAAAACATAAGAACATAAGAGAAAACACTACCTTTAAAACGCATAACTCTTTTTGATTTGAGCTCATTGGCATCCTTGGAAGGACATCTGCACAAATTGAAGCTTCTAGGTGTAATAGAGGGCTGTTTAGAGACAAAATGAGCAGGGGTTAGCCGATCCAAAGGCTTTATAGGTGTGGGTAAGGAGGTAGAGGTGGGGGCCTTTTATAAGAGGAGAGGAGGGGCACTCTTGGAAAGTTAAGAAAAGATACTTTATTATAAAATGATTTTCAGTTTTTAAAGGTCCCAAAACAATATATTTAGAGGATAAGGTGATAAGAGTTCGAAATCCACCAATTCAATAGGTTTTTGACAATTGTATGTCTTAGATTTTACATTATCTTTTCATTTTATTTAAATCGTTAAATAATGAGGTAATCGCTGCATCATCATGGTATCATAAATAATTTAATTTATTTAATGTCTAAAAATTATAAAAAAATATCATGATGTATTAATTCGTTTTAGCTTACTAATGAATATTTATAGTCAAAAATATAACTTGTATATACACATTTAAAAATTGTTTTAGTAAAACAACTCTTGTTTGTGACATTTTTATTTTAACATTGAATAAAAAGTTATTAATGTCATTTTCCTACCAAAGTGGCTCCATGGGGTCCCCAAGTTGACCCATGGATTTTATTGGTCGTCCATGACACATCCAATAAGGGTAGGACATGTGTCAAATTTATTTCATATTATTAATACATTATTTTTACCTTAAACAACACTAATTACCTCTAATCGCGATTAATAAACTTAAAAGCTACTATTCACCAAAAAATTATTTTAATCCCATTGAACCAAATTTTATTTTTTAATGACAACCATGTATGTCGGATTTTTTAAATTCAAAACACAGAAGTGGTAAAGTTTCATTTAAACGAAAAATCAGTTTTTTAAATACCACATAGTGGTTTCACTATTCATCCAAAATTGATGTTTTTCCGAAAAATACCAAATATTCACCCTAAGATATATTTGATATTCTGAATTCAAAAATGATTTCTATTTTAAAAAAATCAAAACATATAAGTATCATTAATTAATTCAATAATTAATTTCAGCTGTCAGAGCAAATAGCATGTTTTGATGAAACAATAAGTATCAAAATATTAACACTAGTTTAAGTCCAATTTCAAAGTGAAATTAATTCCAACAACCACTATTGGATTTAATGGTAAAAATATATTCTTATTTCACTTTAAAACCAATTCAAAAGATAATCTAATCATATAAATAAATTAGATTAAAAAGTGGTTTTGAATTAAAATACACCATTTTTCACTATTCATTAAAAAATTAACTTTATCGGAAAAATACCAAAAATCTACACAAAGTAAATTTTGATCGCCCAATTCTAAAGGAGAGTTTAATTTGGTCCAATAGAAAGTATAAGAGTGACCAAAAATATATTTAAAGAGGGTTCTCCATGAAAAGGCGATAAGTGGCCCTTTAATGAATATTAGAGTATCTATGCCTAAAATTGAATTATTTTCTTATTTTAAGCCTTTATCTTTTATTGGGTAAATATAAAAACATAAAAAAAACATATATAATCATATTTTAGTTATTTCTATTCATTCCCTCCAATACAACATCTACGTGTTAACTACCATTTAAAATAATATTATTATATTACTAGTGTGCAACGTAAGATTTTAAAGAAACTCATTGTTGTGTATCGGGTACACTATAGAACATAGCAACCCCTTTAAAGTAAAAATAAATTTTAATTCGTAAAATTTAATAAATATGAAAATTTATTATTCTTTATTTACCTTGGATGTTACATTATTTCTCTAATACCAATTGTTATCCCAATGAGGTTAAATACACTAACGGTGGCCGGGGTATGTCAGATTAAAACTACTACCCCATAGGATCTTCTTTAATTTTTTAAATAAAACTTCTTTTATCTCTTTCCCATTGAAATGATTGGAAAAATAAATATTTCATAAGGCAGAACTATTATTCTTTGTTTTCCATCACTAGACTATAAACAAGAAAATACAACAATAGTGTTGTGATGTACGAAATACACTAAGGCTCAATTCCAAATTACAAGGATCGAGCTATATCAATTCTATTACCAGGCTCACTGCCTTTATAATGTGTAAGGTCATCTCACTACTTTTCCAGTGGTTAATACCTAAGTATTTTTCTATTTTTTAGTAATGGTGGAAATAATAACCTTCATCATCTACCAATTATCACTGCTTTGAAAATTATTCACACACAGGTTATGGACATGTTGGTCCCCTCATTATTAATAATTAATGAATCCTAAAATGTATGTATATGATTTGTTAGTGTTAAAATTTTATATGCACTATAATTTTATATAATTTTCATTCTTAAAATATTCTAGTCCCTTTGTAAACTTCCTTGTACTCATCGTGAACTTTCATACATCCTTCATGAACTTCCATGATTCCTATAAAAAATTCCCTACACCATGTGGTGCGATTTCTTGAGAGAAAACCCTTCCATCACAGACTACCTCTTCTTCGCAGATGAACGATGGAAATGAAAACACATTATTCATTATGGATGCTTTTTATTTATGAAGAATAAAACCCCATAAACACCTTCTATAATCTATCTTCAAAAACAATCTCTTTATTTGAATTCCCCCCCCACGAAACTCTTCTCCATCACAAGATTCTACCTCGTGAAATGCATCGAAGATACCTAAATTCTTCCCCCTCTGATGATATTTTTTTAATGAAATTATAATTTATTAATGATATAATTAAGGTTCTTTATATAGGAAAAATATATCTACAAAATTTTCTAATATGAAATAACAGAAACATCGATGTTCTACAACATTCATCGTGAACTGTTATGTGGTCGTAATAGCACGTTTGTCCTATATATAATTCTATGTCATCCATAAATGTAATTAATATAAAAAACATAATACACCAACAATTAATATAAAATTATTCTCCTACCATGTGTGGATATCTTATAGTGATCTATGATTCTTCTGTGAACTGATTTCTCTACGCGATCTGCATAGCGCTATTATTCAAGAATCATTATTTTCTTATTTTCCATATTCCTACCACATAAATACTTTATGGTCATCATAGCACTACTATGATACAATGAGTTCTAAAAAATCAATTATTAATGATCCAAAAACATTACATTATTGTCAATTAACTTCTCTCTACTTACTCTTTTATAAAAAAACCTTTTTTTGAAATATAACACTAGGAAATTGCGCCATCATAAACAAATCTTTCAGCAACACCAACAATTATTAAATGTGGTTATCTAGAATTTTCAATATAAAAAATCTCCAAAGAAACACCAAAATAGAAAAGTGCTGGTTTTTTTGAACAAATACCTTTTCAATTTCCATTATGTAGGAGAAAAAATAACGTCACATATTTGTACGGTGATTTAAAACGTCACGAAACGATGTGATTCATCATTATCTAATGAATAATATAGGATTTAATAATTAAAATTGTAATGATTATACGTGATATAAATGAAATTATTAGGATATTAGTTGAATATTTATAATTCATAAAATATAATATTTCACTTTATTTCTTACCTTTTCACTCACTAAAAGATGATAATGTCATTCGGCTATGTGTGGACTACCATCACCGCGAAGTTAATGCCGCTCTTTTTATTTCCACACGATATGGAAGATATATATATGAATACAAAAATAATTATTATGATATATATGAAATTATGATAATTATATAATGATAAGATATCATATAACTCCTTTCATTTATGATCATTTAAATTTGGAAATGTTACTCATGCATACGTACATCCTACCATCATCATGATCATAATTTACATCCTTTACAAAAACCTATATTAATTATTGGACTTCAATGTATGATTTATGTATTAATATGATAATTTATCCATGCATAATAATTTTAATAATGTAAGCTAATGAATGGTTGTATCAATATTCATCCTGCTAACATCATCTTTGACACAAAAATCAAATATCATTGAAACACCTGTTGTAAACAGAATTGATTATGTAATTATATATAACATTGTAACAAGTGAAATTAATGAATAAAAAAAGATAAATTTTTTATTCAATTAAATAATAAATATGACATTATTATTTTTTAATATAAAAAATGTATGTGAAAATTTGGACTCAAGGTACGTGATTTCATCTCCATTTCCCTTCAATGAAGCATATTGTAATGTTATGCACCAAATTTATTTTATATGTTTCATATAATAGATATTCTATATGTAATATCATTATTAATTCACACTTACTATTATTGTTTGTTTCAATTAGAACTATTTCATGTAAGGGGTATTGAAGTGAAAATTAAAAAATGGGGAATGTCATCATACCACCTCACATTCCTTTAGGATTGATAACCTTATCTTGAAATAATAAAATTCTTATGATTTTTTTATTGGAATTTACATTTTTATTATAGGTTCATATTCATGAATTATTTATATTATTATATAAAAATCATTATACATTTTTTACATGTTATTTGCACTTTAATTGTTTTTGATTAATTGGGGAAATATTAATAAATTTGTATCATTTAGTCAATATGGATTATTGTTGATATATAAAAGTGACACCTAAATTAAATATATTATAGGAAAAATGAGGAAATAATTTAACATGTAGATATTAGTGGGACCTTATCATATATATTCCCTCAATAAATTTACATGCATCATGACACATATCAGTTTGTCAAATCTGAAGGGGGTTTACAAAAAATTTTAAACATTCTTAAAGAAGGATCATGATGGTAGATTTATCATGATGCCTAAGATAATAAATAAATTTAACTAAGAATTTAATTCACTAAGATCTCAATTATTTTTTATATCCATGATATTTTAATAAAGATATTATCTCCCATGGAATTTCATTCCCCTTTTATAGTTTATATGGAATGATAGTTAGTTTATTTAACATGCCGATTATTCATTCATTATTGATTATTATTAAGGATTCATGATCAAATATATTTTTCATAACCCTAACTGATTATTTATTCTCACCAGTATTAATTTTCTCCCATGATATGATGAATATTTCATGAAATGAGTATAAGTATGCATTCTATTTTATACAACACTAGTTAGTATTTTATGATATGAACCTTTTCATCTATAAAAATATAAAAAAACACTCACTAGATCTAGGTTACTGGAGTCGATAGAGTTAATCATTATGAAGGACATGAACAAATTTTCTGTTTATAAAACATAATAGGATTCATTATGATGCATAACCAAGATTGAAACAAAAAGGAACATAAGATAGGATATACATATCATTTATAAGTTATTCCATATCATGGTATTTATTTACATATTAATTGAATAATAATTCTCATATTATATATTTTATTCTATTTAGTTAATATTACAATATTTGAGAAATCAAATAAATAACAATTTTGATGGTAAATTAAATAATTTACCTAACAATATGCATAACCCAATGGGAGTGGTAGATCAACATAGTTTTATATCTCAAAATGTGTTATATTGAATGAAGATGAACAAATAGATAATATATGAATTTTAATATCTGTAAATAATATATATATGAAATTTCATGGATGTTCTAGAGATAAAGATGATAAAAATAGAAGATTTAATTTAAGGAATTTAAATAATTTAGGAAGAGGAACACATGAATTGTCCTTAAAATAATAGTTTTATTCATTATGTGTGGTAAATAAAGGATCAGCGATGCTTATTTTTGAGGGACATTTTATATCCTAGTTGAAATGCTGAATGTAAATAATTTTCGAACTATGGATCTATTGAAAAAACAATGTCATCGATTTTCGGTCATGGTCATTATCAAATACAATTCCCTATTAAAATGTTTAATTTTAAATGGGCTATGATATAAAAATATTTTAAGTGTAATTATTCTAGTGTTTAGGTTTGGGATTTCACAAAACATGTTGTTGATGTATTTTTATTAATGGTATTCTGGTTATAAGAATCATGACATTTTTTAAAGATATTTTTCCATTAGTTTTTCATTAAGGATTTACACGAATATTTTTAATGGTTTTAATGTCCAAGAATGTTGATTTAATTGTAGTGAAACATTTTATAGAAAAACATGCTTGATGAAAATACAATATTGTATATGCAATTTATATTTGTGTAATTATAGTCATACTATTATTTTATCTCATGGAAAAGAATTAGCTATATCATAAAACACATAGTTTTAAAAATAGATATGATAACTAATGATATTTTTTAATATATTATTCACATTCATGATAATGATATATGATCAAGGTGTATTATATGTATTATTGAAACTTATATTTTAAATAGTTTTAGAAAAAGATTACATACAAGTCATGCAACAAATTGTATAATATAGAAAGGTCATAGTGCATTAACCAACATCTTAAGAGTGAAACAGGTGAAGTGCCTACCACTAGAATATATAATATAATGGTTAGTATGAAATTTTTATGTTTTTATGGATAATTTCCATGATTATTTTAGGAAAGATATTTTATGATAAAATATTTTTTCCATGGATTTTATGTGACTAATAAAATTCTATGAAATATTTCATTTCATTTATTTATTTATAACCCTTAGGTCTACGATTTAATTTTACATGTGGGACTAGTTTGTAAGAACACCACATAATTCTTAAATGTTTTGGTTTCTTATGATGTAGGGTCATAATTTATGGAATTATTTAATTTGAACATTGTATTTGGATATTAATATAAATGTTTATACATTTTTTACACTATCTTATATTTTGGTAACAATTTAATGTTTTCTTAATATTTAAAGATAGTTGGAATATATTTTTATATATTTCTGGATTACGTGATCTATTAGAATTTTATTGTAGTGCTCAATCATAGAAAACAAATCATCAATACTCATGTTTGTTGAAATAGTTAATTCTGTAGTGAATTCTGATTAAATAATTAAATTTTACTTTTTAAGTATGTATATTTCCTTATATTTTTATCTTAATGTAAAAAGATCCCTAAACATTAGGAAAATGACATCGACATAAAAATGTTATTCATTTTCAATAAATCGATTGCCTCTTATCCCATAAATTTAGAATAAATTTTCTACCTAAATGGATTTTCTTTTAGAATCTCTGTTTTCACATCCAACATATGTTCTCAACATATAACAACATTGTTTTTTGATTTTTAAATTACCGAAGTACATACATTTCATTCATTTTAAGAGAATTTTTTATTAACCCCATTTACCATGTGGGATAACCACATTGAAATTTTAAATTGTTAAACCACTGATTTCTTTGAACAGGTTCAAATTTTAGGGATAAAATTTATTTAAGGGTTGTAGAATGTAATTCACTGAGATTTTAAAAGAAAATCGAGATATACTATTAAAATATTATTATTTGAAAATGATCTTCAAAACCTAGCCTTTAAAATTTTATGGTACGAATTCAATGAAATAAGTTATAAAATATATAAACATATAAAAATCCTACTCGATGTAAATTTTATGATATATTATTTTGTAATATTAACTCAATATTTTAATAATGTCATTTTATTCTTCCAAAAATATGTTTTCTTAAAAAAAATATTTATTTATTTTTGTTAGAGAATATTTTAAATTATTTTATAAAATTTATAAATACTATTTTAGAATAATAATTTTTTTTTTAAATTCTAAATATAAATATTAACTTTGGGTGAATAGTTT
Source organism: Viscum album (assembly GCA_963277665.1). Taxonomy (NCBI): domain Eukaryota; kingdom Viridiplantae; phylum Streptophyta; class Magnoliopsida; order Santalales; family Viscaceae; genus Viscum; species Viscum album. The sequence continues at coordinate 2,002,365,100 of OY728140.1, read as the reverse complement.
TTAATGTTCTTGAAAGGTTTTTTTAGTGAATTGTGAAAATTTCTGATCATTCAAATACTGCATTTATGTTCAGTAAATCAATTGATTTACAAGTCCCAATATATTTATTATTTAGTATTAATGTAAAATATTAACCATTTCATTTAGAATAATATAATTTATTCCTTCTTAATAAATAAATTTCCATGATTTTGGTAAAATATTATTTTTATGATAAAAATCTTGGTATTCTGAAAAACATTTTTTGAGGGGAGAAATCATTTTGATTTAAATTAATTAAAATAAACCATAATAATGAATTTTTTAATGAAATTAATATATTATAAAACTATTTGTATTTATTTGAAATCATATAATAATGAATCCTTACCACATATTTATTGTAATTTTATTTATTTTCTGAAAAATCGATTTCTTAAAAAAATTTCGAGACGTTTTTCTAGATTATTTCTAAATTGTGATTTTCTATTTCATTAGTTATAATTTGATATAAATTTAAATACTTATAATAATAATTGTTTATATTAGTAAATTGGTAAAATTTATTTTTTTCGTAATGAAAATAAAATTAATAAAACAATCTAGTAGCATGGGGAAAAACTAAATTTCCATAATTGAGTAACCATATATTTAAAAGGAATGACACATTTATTTTTAAAAATTTTGCGTTATTAGTAAAAATATAACCCCAAAAATACATTATTTATTTATCTTTGAGGCTCTTTTCATTATATTGACATCCTATGATTGGAGATCTTTGAATATCTACCAAAACACCACTCTCTCTCGATTATAAAAGGGCACCTCTTATCCTTTCGCTTAAAAAATTAAAAATACTTATGGTTTTGAAAATAACTTACAATGTACCCTCTATAATTACCTTATCGTACAACATTGTAATATTGAAATAAAATCAAATCAATTGAAGATTTCTATAGATATGAAAAGAGGCAGTCCTAATAAGAGATATCAATCTTAAAAAAAATTTCATTATATAAAACATAAAATAATTATTAAAACATTATTTTATAATTAAATATTTATATAACATATACTGATATGTTTTCATGTTAATGGAATTACAAAAATTAATCTCATATTCCATAAAATTAGAAATAAAACCATCAATATTTTTTACTATGGATGAGCACCCGATGAAGCAATGTAATTTGTTTCTCCTCATGACGTCACATGGTTGATAAAAATGATATATTTAACATTAATATTAGAAACTTATGTCATATTAATAATTTTCCAAAATTTATATAACATATGGATCCTTAACTTACTATTTGTATAAACATTATAACATCTTTCGTCTATACAGAGGACTACCTTCTCATAAAACAATGTGATTAATTTTTTTATTATCGTGAGAGACAGATCGAATAAATAAGTTTATTTAAAGAAAAAATATGATATTTATTATATAATGATAATTAAAACATAATAAAATAACATTCACATTCTTTAAATCATGATACTTGAACATTTTCAATGTTACCCATTCATAAGTATGACCTACTACGACAATGATTGTAACATAGTTCATTTCTCATAACCATATTTCAAGAATGGATTTGGAAGAATTATTTATGTATATAAAAATTAATAGTTTTATTTTTTTATTTTAGATATGATGATATTATTATCTATTTTACTATAGTAAAAATACCAATGTGGTTTTGAACATATGATCATATATCACAAAAAATTCAATGTGAAATTAATTGGATGAGTAATTGAATACGAAAGATAAAAAATAAAATAAAATAATTATAAAATTGAAAAAAAATTAATTTAGTAAGTAATTAACATGTTTATTATTTTTTTATATAAAAAACAATTTATGAGTTGGCAATTAGTTATGGAATTTTTCCTAAAAACATCCTTCCATGACACACATGTACTTTTATATTCCTAATTTTATTAAATGGTGTATATTATTCAATTTTAATATCTAAAATCAATTATTTTTCTTAATTATGTAATTTTATCATCAACATCGACCTATATCACTATTTCTATTGGGTTTTATAATGAATATCATAAGCATTATGCGATTTCTTCTCAATTTCACATCATTTAAGAATAATAAAACATTTTATGACAAGTTTAATTCATATTTTATATATAATAACAAATAAAATCTTAAATTATGAATCTTTATTAATTCATGTTATTTTATTTAATAATTATTTATAATCATTAATGGGTGTTATGAATAAAATGTTCCTAAGGTGGTATGTGTTTTTGATTTAATCTAATCTTTTGTAGGACTTTATATTACCTGTTTTAAGTTGAATGATATTATTTGAAATTTTTTTAATAAACCATATTCATTTTATACTACTAATTTCATTCATGAAATTTTAATCAAATAGTACAATTTTCCCCTCTTTTGTAATTAATTGATTCAGAATGTTTTTTATGAAAAGAGCACATTATTTGTCTTTGGGATGAATTTTTTTATTTATATAGTTGTTTTACATGAAATATTATAAATAATATTTTTCACATATTTTTATTATTTACTAATGATATTATTATCAATGTTTTAGTTTTTAAAATATTTTTTAAAATAAATCATCTTGTAGCTTTTTGAATGATGATCTTGTTGACATTTTATGAAAGTGTATAAAGAACATTTTATAACATGTAGAATATTAATTGAATTTCTCACCATAATCAAAAATAAATTCTTTGAGTCTTCCCTAAAAGGTTTTCATGTTCCTTTTCAATGTTATTATTTCTATAATATTTTACAATTTTTTATATTTTATGTAAGATATGTATCTAAAACATCCTTTTAATTAGTTCATGAACACTCCCTCTCTAACATAAATTTTTTCTCCTTAAATTTAAATAGTACATCTAAATTACATCTATATCTCCCTCAGATATATACCTATATTATTATACCTTCCTTTTATGCGGTAATACATTCCCTATGTTAATTTATCTAATTCATTCCTTATGAATATTCTATTTACTATTATAGAATTCATGATTCTGAACCCAATTTTACTTCCATTGGTATTTCTTATCATTATTCCTTATGAATTGATAAATTTTTATAGAAAATATAAATCAAGAACATTTTATGTTTGGTTTTCCCTGATATAATTCGGTTACACTATGAAAATATTTGTGCACCTGTGACATTGTGTATGGGATTAAGGAGTAAAACTTATCTATTGTGGGACTTTTTAAACCATGTTATATTATCTAGGAAGTTATCAATTTTAATATTTATTTCATGTTATATTATTCTTCAACATTTACTATGATTCCATGTTCTTATGATACAATAATATGAACATTTTTCCCATGTGATTACACATGAGCCTTCCCATTTATGATATCATGTTACATTTCAGACTCATATTATAGGATTTCATATCATTTTATTCCATCACATTGATTTTTATCTAAACCAATTTTTATATGTATTCCATAGGTTATCCCATTATGTTTTATGACCTATAACGGATTTAGAAGCTTGATATTGAGAATAAAATATACTTGTTTTATTTTAGTCCCACGTTTACCTCTTATGATCCTATTCATCCAAAGATAGAAGTCATTTTTGACCCTTGAATTTTATTAATATATATTGATGTTCATAATCATACTATAATATTTATAAATTTTATGGGTCCCTAAATGTAATTATTCTAAAATAAAAATCCTTTTCTAGTTCATTATTGAGTATGTTAATTTACTTTATTGGGACAGTCAAATAATAAATATCCCCTCAAACAATAATAATCGAGTTGTTCCTAACTAATGATAATCATGGAGTATAATAAGATGTGATGTTATACATATGTAATATTGGATACATTCTGGTACCTCTCATAATGGGTTTAACATGATATATGAATAATAGATTCATCTGTTAATATGTATATACTTATTTCATGTAGTGATCCATAGAAGTATATCACAATGAATGTCGTGAGATATTTATAATAATTAAGAGTGTATTATTATTATCTATCCTTCATATATTATGTTATAAAGAAATTTCTCATGAGAAAACTCATATTTTGATAGCCTACTTATGAAATTAAACATATGATCATTACTAATATGAGATTGGTTGGGTATTTGGCTGATCATGTTATCGGTTTTATGAAAACAATGAAAGGATTTATCCACATGTGTGACTATAAAAGGCATTTATACCATGATAATAGAATACTGAATTAATGATTATCCATGAATATTTTTGTGAAAATATCTGTATTTAGCCACTTGGACATGTAGCATGTGATTTACTCATCCATGTGATGAATGCCTTTTGAGATATTCATCAACATGGTCATTATATTTTAAATAATAATGGAATGTTGAGTTGGATATACTAAACTAATATGTTGTATGTCTAATGATCAATCAATGTCATTGAAAAATAAATTATATAGGTATACATTCAATGAATATGTTGAATCCTATATTGGACGTGTTCATATAGAGATATTTGTATGATTTATATATGTCTTATAATACCCCTTAGTAGCATGAGTATCATAGATGCATTATTATAGGATAATATTTTCATTCATATTTCCAATTGGGATATCATAGTTTTTTTAATGTTTCTAAGGCCCATGGGGTCACACGTCTATGCCATTAGACATGGACAAAATATATGAAAAAAATTGGTTCAAAATTTAAAGGGTTTGATGATAAACCATTTCGAAAGGACTCTTTATAGATTCATTGTGTTGAGAAGATTTGAATATTTTTTATGGGATTATAGTGAAAAGGGATGATTGTTGGATGTGCACTAAAATTTACGTACATGATATTCATGTAGAATTCTATATGATGGAATATATATTTATATACTGATATTATTTATATATGTTTAAATTTAATTAAAGAATGTGATCCATTTATTTTACATCACTACTGGAAAAATCACCTATACCCACAGTTTGGAACCCTGGGTATAGCCCCTAAAATTGAGGGTATTGGTTATACCCATAGTTCCCTAAACTATGGGATACTGATGCGTCAATATTGAGATATACCCATGCTTCTATAGAAACTGTGGGTATAGCCTTGGATATTTCTATAATATCCAGGACATTAGTGAAACCATGGGTATATATCTATTCCAACGGTTTAAGAAATGGTTGGTAAATATTATCACATAAGAACTAAAAAATCAATAGTTTATTGAACTATGGGTATAGATACTTGCCTAAGACAAGCAATACCAGCCTTCCTTTCAATCATTGAGTTGTAAAAATTAAAAACCACATACAATCCACTATACATGATAGATATCATGAGTGAATGAATCATTTGAAATACCTACTTGTAAATGAAATAATTTACATATAAACACATGTCAAAAAAAACATAATAAACTAATAAACATGAATCCACTAGCCGAAACTCATTCTAGATGAGTCTAATTATGTTTTGTTGTGATATCTATCATGTTTTCTCAGTTTCCCAATGAATTACTTCCCACACTACATGATTATTCTCTATGAACTATCCACAGATCATTTCTAAACAACTCTATATCCACTCATGGATTTATATCCTTTTCTGCAGTATCAGCCACAACTATTCATCCCACCATCTTCCAAGACGATTAAGTTATGAAAATTCCAAAAACATAGACAACTATAGTTCACCATTATAAATTATTTTATTAACTTCCAAAGGGTATAGATCTACTTATTTATAATGATAATTAATGTTATATCATACTATCGGAAAATTATTTAAAAAATATATTTATAACCAAATCTCAATTGGGATCACAATATTTCATTTCGAATCACCTAAAAATATTAATGATAAACTATTTTGTTCAATAACATCATCATTTCAAAATTAGGTAATTGTTGTCGTCGTCTAATTTCCTTATCTAAATAGAGGTGTTTAATAATTATCGAGAAAAATAAAACTAATCTCTAAAAAAACATATTAATCCCTTCTCGATGATAAGTGATCAATTCTTCTACTTGACCCATCATAAATGTTGTGTTTTAATCTATTTCTAGCCTTCTGAAATAGTCTATACACTTATATTAATAGAATAAGATTTTTATTTAATTCACAGTTATAATAGTACATTATATTGATGAATGGTAATTTGAAGTGAAATAATTGAAATAAAATTTCACTAAAACCTATGAGAGGTAAATTAACATTTGAATTGATTAAAAAAATTCAAATATTTAAAATTGGGTGGAACCGCTTTTGAAGTGTATGTGGTAGGATCAAGATAAAGGGAGATAATAGGTAAAAGTGAATGTTAAGGAAGTGACTATAAGGTAAGGATGTTCCATTATAGTACATAAAATATGATAGAGTATATACTATGAAAACACTATAATAATAAAATTAAATAATTATTTCCATAAAAAAAGTGGTAATATAATTCATGGATGATGGGTTTCGTTTGGCACGATATTTTATTGGATGAAATATTAAATTTGGTGAATGAAAGTAGAAAATATAAATGATAAGGATAGTATGATGAAGAAAATAAAATATGTTGGTTGATTAATCAATCCCATAGTTTAGTTGAACACAAAATAGATTTAGTGGAAGATGTAGAATGGTGAATTGATGCTTTTTTAGAAGAAAAAAATTCAAAACAGATAGAGGCCAACACAGCAAAACAATGTATTTGAAGACAGATGAATATTAATGATGATATAATTCTTTTTAAAAAACATATTTGATGTTATTATAGAAAAAACATTCAATGTTAGGAGTGAAACTATGAAAATAATAGGGATGAAATAGAAAAAATAAGGGAGTGAAATAAGAGATGAAAAAGAGTTTAAAGTTAACTCCAATATAGGGATTCAAAGACTAATAATGGAAAATAGATACAGGTCATTGTATAATTAGAATAAAAATACCCTAGATGATAACACATCTTAGGAGTGTACTAATCAGTTTGGAGTTTCTATTTAGAAAAAAAAATCACATCATAATACTACTATGAGATTGTAGTCATATGATTGTGTATAAAATAAATGAACAAGAAACATTTGGAATGTAAAAAATACATGTCATAGAAGAAAAGGGGATCCTTTGGTCATATAAATTTATCTGTTTAGATGATTTTATAAATATATAAATCAGGTTTAATTTGATTAATTTTTCAAACACCAATATCTTGATAGAATCAAAACACATTCTATGTAAATTCCAATTTATGAAGGTTTTAATTATTGATGATTTCAACCACTCAAAATGAATTTCATTACGTAATAGAATAAATTCACACCATAACATTAATGTTCTCCCAAATAAAAGAATTTACTAATGAATTCTAATTTTACACCCCTAAGAAAATGAAATCAAAAATCATGTTATTGTTGGATTAAATATCAATTATATCATAAAATAAATCAGTTTAGAATATATGTTTTCAAAAAAAGTTTAATGAGTTATTAATATGTAAAATTACATAAATATTCTCTTTCACAATGAAAGAATTATGAGAAGGCACATTACCTCGGTATTAGTAAAATGTGAGGATAATTAAGACTGAAAAAGAGATTATCCAATCCATAAGAAAACTATACAAAAGATTCCAACCAAAAACATAAATTAGAATATGAGAGAACATGAAAAGATAAATAAAAAATAATGGTAAATGTAATTAATTTAATAAAAATATAATGCAACACTAAATAAAATAAAATAAAAATTTAAGCACCTAAAAAATAGAATATTGTTTCCAATATTCAATGCCTAGAACTTCATGATATATTAATTTTTTAAAAGGTGATACAAAAATTAATATTATTTTATGTTAAGTAATATTAAAAAGTAGTTGTAATATTACATTCAATAGTACTGGAATAAATTTGGTTTTTTTGAAAATATATACATGAGTAAAGTGGAAATGATGAAAAGTTATGATATAATCTTGGGATATTACATTGGTAGAAATTTGAAAATACAATGAAATAATTGTGAAATACTTATATTTAATCATGAAAATAAAAAATTCAATGAAATCAAAATTCCAAATAACTCAATACACAGGTAACTGTTATGATAGATGTCATTAGAAAATGGATATTTAAGATAATGTGTATGAAAAATCTATTTTGGTCAACCAAATTTTAATATAATAAAGTATTAGAAATAAAGATAAATGAACTTTAATTAATTGCCTACTATCTTTACTAACACAGTCAAATTGATGAATATTTTTTAATAAAATTATTTCCTATTTTTTACATAAATGAAATATTATTATGTATATATATGTTTGGAAGAAGACATTAATATTTTCACATAACGAAATTATAGATATATGAATGTAATGGTCAGTATCATAATGCTTACAAGGAATGAAAAGTACCATATGATCATGGTGTGGTTGTGTTAGAGGTAACTTAACTCTTTTAATGAATCCTAAAAAATAGACAAATAAGTGTAAACTTATTATAGTAAACAAATAATAAAGTATCAATTTTTAAGATTTTAACATAGACAATTAACTATTGGTGGAATATTTTTTGGCCACCATTTAAAGCGATATTAAATTATATATGGTGGGTTATATAATATCTATTGGTTATAAATCTCTTATGATTACCTATGAAAACATATAATCAATAAGTAGTAAATTATATTCTAACATAAAAGTTAAATTTTAAATTCATCATATGGGAAAATAATGGGGGAATACCGATTAAATAACATATTGAAAAAACCTCCACATTCACAAAAAAATATATAAATGTTATGAAGCAAAGATTCCATTTTTATATAGGTTCATATAGACACAGATAAATGATTAAAAAAGTTTAAATAAATAATTAAAAAAATATAGAATATTTAAGACTCATTGAGAGAAAAAAATCAAGAAACTAAATACATTCATAAATAAAATAATTGAAATTAAAACATAAAATATATGTGGTGTAATGAACAAATTTAACTCGTTATTAATATTTTTAGAAAAATGAGTCATACATTTAATGAAATGAATAGTCTTATTAAAGTATATAATAAACAAATTGATGACTTTAGACTGTTTGGAGTATATAAAAGTAACAATTGAGTTAATGATAGAAAATTGCAATCAAGAAAGTTTTGTATTGTACATGCTACCACTTTATATTTTTTAATTATACTATCAATAGTGATTTTACAAGAACATTATATATCATAAAATTAAATATGAAAAATAATAATTAAATGTGGTATTTTATCAAAAAAATTAAATAATAAGACAATTACATCTAATATTTCCTTGCAATTTAAAAAAAATTAAATACATCGACGGACCTATGGTGGATGCTTGGTTATACCTGGATTATAGTCTAGTAAGAGAGGTGTAACGGGGTAGAGTCCATGAAATCCTACAATATTTGATATTCATAGCGTCAATATCGATTAATAAATTCAATTTTTTTAATGGGGAAATGTTGAGTTTCAAGGGAAAAAAATTAATTGAGAATTATATGTGACGAAGGGAGGTGGGGCTGGGAGGAGGAGGCCAGGAGGTGGACATCGATGATGGAAGGCTGAAGTGGGGAGGATAATATAGAGGTAGGTGACTGGGAGATGGACGCAGAGGGAGGGACGCGAGGGATGGGATGTAACGGCTTGGTGGTCGAGGAGGAGGCATAGGCTAGGAGGTCGACGTCAAGGTGAAGGTGAGAGGAGGATGGGAGTTAAAGGGGTATTAGGGCTCACAATGGGGGAGGGGGAGGAAAGCCAGATCACTTCCCAATTTTTAAGGGACTATTACCATGGTTTTTTAAAAAAATATGGGTATTGGTTTACCTAAAGGATCTATTCCCACAATTCCATGGAACCGTGGGTATAGATTCATCGGCATTGAGCCAATTTATAGTAGTTTATGTTGTGATTCATTAATATGTATATAAAAATATATTATTTATTAATCACAAATGGTTTATTCATCAGTTAAAATAAATTATATATATATATATTAAATTCTTTGTAAAAAATGAAGAAAATATTTATAAATAATATCCTAATATTCCAAAATGAATACCACGTGTTATGAATTGGGGTGCCTTACTCATTATTTATATAAGAATACAAGATCCTCATTTTTTCTATGTATGATATGTATGATCCACTTATTATTCTCTATTCTTCTCAGGCACTATGAATATGATATATAAAGTCTCTAGAACCCATTCAGATCCTTGATAATCCTCACAATATAATCATGGATCCATTTTCCAGTGCACATTCTCGATGAAAGGGTGTTTCTGACTACTACTAATGATCTCACTCAAACACTCTCAATATAAGGAAGATCAAAACAACTATAATTATTTAATTCTAGGTACTCCTTTTTTCATTAATATTTATAAGGTAATTTTCTATAGATAGATATAAATTTATTTGATTTTTCTTCTACCATATAGGATAAATAGATGGACTAACAAACTGACCAACTAGGGGAATCTAAATGTGTTTTTGGGATGTAGAAGTAGAAAATTAGGCATAATTTAAATTTAATTTCTATCAATGAGTTTTACTTAAAGTGGGAGGATGTGATCATTACTTATATGTGAAAAGAGGGGAAAATAATTTAAAAATAATGTTAGGTACGTCATAATAATGGAGTTTCATGATATTTAGAGGATTTAGGGTGAGTAATGGTATGCGATACATGTGGGAAATAATTTCATATATAATAATAGTCTTTTATAAGGTTTAATGGAATACATAAATTATAAAAAATTCTTGATACATCATTTTCCTATTTCTAACGATATTAATCCTAATTAAAATTTAAATATTTTAATTATATTAATTTACAAATATATGGAAACTCTTTTATCCCAATAAATATGTTATAAATATAAATTTAGAGTCCATTTAACCTAATTAATTTTATTAATATGATAAATTTAATTTTTATATTAAACAGCAAAATGGGTTTAATTTTTTTTTATTTTTTTGTATTAACAAGTGTTATTAATGTTATTTGACATTGATTTCCAATGAAATATATTCTACCTTATTTTTATATAATTTTATATTTTATTATATTAGATAAAATTTATACTTAAATTAAAATCATAATTATAGAAAAGTATCATTTTATAAGATAGTATATTTTTTAATGTGATCACTATTATTTACCTTATTTAAACAACATCATTCATAAACATGAAATTGAACCCATTAAATAAATTTACCATGTGGATTTAAAATAATGAAATTCATATATTCATGTTGAATTTCTACAACTGGTTTAAATTTATTTTTCCATAGGAATGAATAAAAATAAAATGGAAGTTGTTTTCTTAGAAAAAGAAGTTATTTAAAAATATTAACTATTATAATATATATTTATCATAAATTAATAATAAAACTAGTATTAACAAATTATTCAAAATAAATTATCATCATTAATAACATGTTTCATGAAATATAATTTCATATTACATAAATAAGAAGTAATTATTATAATAAATTTATATATATAAAAATGTAATATTATTTAGTTTTTGTAAACTTATTTTATTTAATTCATATTATATGTAGCCTTTATTTTTTATACCTATACTGCATAAATTGGTCAATCCTATACATTTTATTTAATACAATGTATAGATTTTTACAAAAACATAAATATTTATATTTTATCTAAACATATCATGTTTTTTGTTATATTTTCTATTTTGTGTAGATAATGTTATCAATCACATGTTTGTATTTAATGGTAATCATAAATTAACATATCAGTTTTAACATTGAGATAGTTATTGGGTGAAAGAAGTTAATATTTGATACTGTGGTATTAAACTAAAATTTTTATTAAAAAATTTTATACCAAATATCATGACAACATATGTGTAGTGTACAATAGGACTATATTTGTATTTGAGGAAGAATTAAATTTTCAATTATAAAATGACTTATACCAAATCTCTAATTCAAGTGAATAATTTATATTTAATAAATAATATACGACATTGATTACATTAAATTCTGAACACTAGTTTTTAACTATAATGGGTTATTAGTAAGAAATTTTCCAAACATTATGAATTCAATTTCTCACTAGTTAATATGAATATATTTGATTCCATATATGATCATTTTATCATGGAATCACATGTGAAACAAATTCTTCATTGATCTATCAAATTTTTTGGGGAATAATGTTTCTCAAGTCAATGAGCATATTTTTTTTGAAAAATATGAAAATGATAATGATTTATTTGAGATCCAAACTCTTAAGGAATGTTTATAAATTAATTTTTTTTATAAAAATATAAACACTGTTATTTACATATAGAATGATCATGAGGAAGGAATATGGAAAAAATCAATATGTAATTTAATAATATTACAGGTAACATATATTTATTTCTTTCTTTCCATTTTACGTTTCTCAAAAATCGAGACATATTGGTTTTAAAATTATTAATTAAACACATATTATAACCTATATGTTAATTTTTCAATTTTTTGTATTTTTTATATGATTTAACATTTTTCCACATCACGTTTACCTATTAAATTTTTATAAAGTTTTACCTAATCAATATTTTTATATCAATATAATATTATTTCTCATAAATATTTACAGTACTCATATAACATTATAAAATACTAAAGAATAATATAATGATATTTTTATTTTAGTATTTCTTTACTTTTTTTTATTTATTTATGTTTCCAATTTTTTTCAACTTTATAAGTAATAATACAATTTATATAATCTTTTGATCTTTTGATATATTCTTTCTATTTAGTTTTCTGTAAATTTTTTTATATTTAACATTATTTTAAAATAACAAAATAAATATATAAATATTGGTTTTCTGTATAATTATGTTATATAAAATATTTCAAAAAATATATTTTTTATAAAACAGTTGAATTTGTATAATATCTAACATTACTTCCTCCAACTGTTTATATAACACATTTATGTAAGATATATTAAGATATTTTATTAAAAAGGTTTTTAGTTTATTATAATTATTAATGGATCATTTTTCACTTTAATATAATTTTTTAAGTAACCATTAGATATGTATGTGTTTGTAGTAATTATTTTTTAATTTGATTTATATGATAATTTATAATTATACATTTGAGTCACCATAAACTTATTGGGAGGGTCAAATGAATATTTCTATTGTGTACCTCATTATCCTTCTATATTGGGGCCTTCTACTTCTATGTGGTAATAGAAGGCTTCAATTGTCTGTTAACATGGTTACACATTTTGAGAACTTTTCTTATTCGAAAAGTTCATTTATATTTTTTATAATAAAATGATTATCTTAAATTATATATATACAGAATCATGGTTTCATATTTCATATATTCGTATATTTTATTTCATAATTCTAATATTAAAAATGAATATTACATAATTCATATTTCATATATTTAGAAAATACAAAATGCTTATTTAATATATTAAGAATAATGCAAGGGAAAAATACATTCCCCATAAAGCATTGAATATCCATAGAATAAATATTTTACAATACATAGAACCACAATAAATATTCAGTAATAATTTAAATAATAACTTACCAGATTAGTAAGGATATTTTTTATGTTTAAAAGATATTTTTTGTAGGAATATCGAATTAACTGTGTTATTTCTGTTAAATATAAAATCTCATGTGGCTAAATCAAAAAATAAATAAATTATTCAACATTTTCAGAGGAATATGTCAAATATAAATAAATAAAACTAGGAAAAATAAATATTTCACTCACATAAATTTCACTATTAATGATAATATTGAGTGAAGAACTATTAACAAATTTCTATGAATTTGTAGACCAATTTTGAAATTTGTATTTCTTGGGGACCACTAAATTTTATAAATTTAAAATGAAACATAGGTAAACGTTAAAGGGATTATGAATGTAAAAATTATAAAATGAAATATCACATTGGTAACATATAAATATAATAGATTATTTGACATCAAAACACTTACAATTATAGTGAATAATATTAATACAACACAAGGGAGAGAAATATCTTCATCAGACATGTCACTGAATGAGTAAAGTATAGTATTTATTAAAGAAACATAAAGTGGATGGAGTGGATAAAAATAAAAAAAATTCTTCTGAAATATGCAAGTTAACAAAAGGTTGCACTAGAATACTGATAAACAATCATGTATTAATTACATATGAAGAAAAAATATTAACAATTCATTTTCATGAATTCCTAAAATCATTACCCCCAAATTGAACTCTTTGATAATTCCTTCATTTAAAGATAAAATATCACAATTTATATCCACAAAATGATGGGATTTACAAGCATACTGGAATTTAAAAAAATGTTGAATGGAAGGGAAATGTGAACAATAAAAAATTATTAAAAATGTAAGAGATTCATCATTGATTAAATTAAAACATTAAGAATTAATAGTCACATTAGTAATATATTCGAGCACATTAATGAAAGGAACAAAATTTTAAGAATATATATAATAGAGAGCCATTGAGAAAATATATATAATCATAATTTATAAAATACAAATTGAAATTTTAAAGTTATGAACATTAAAAATAACTTATAGTATTTATAATTACTATACTATAAAGGGAAAAAAATCCAATTCAATTGTTACAACATAAGATTTAGTGAAATTTCGATTAAATAATATAGTATTGATGAAAATTTTCATTTCCTGAAACAGTAAATGTTTTTTTCATTATATAATAGAATAATTGTTACATGCTTTCCAATAAACAATAAGTTATGATTGCACTATATGAATTCCATGGTATTATAATTCTATACAAAAAAAATTAGATTGTGTTACACATAATGTATAGTTAATTCAATATATTGTGTCACATGCATGACCTAGTTTTAACAAAATACATTGTATTTTTAATAATATTATTAAAATATTAGTATAGTTTTAATATATATTTTTTAATGGAGGTTAAAAATTAGATTAACTATATTGTGTAAGTATTGTTTACAAATCTATTTAAAAACATTTATTTTGTGGCTAATTAAATATAATTTAATTGAAAAACCTTTTTAAAATATAGGAAATATTATTTTAGTAAAACTATATTTATGTAATAAAAATTGATTTTCCTTACTAAATTAAATTAATAAACATTTATAAAAGTATTTTAACGAATTATTTATATATATTACACTCAAAAAACAATTTTACAGTCATCTTTTTCTATTCTCTAACATGTGTTGAGAATAAATCCAATTTTATATATATATATATATATATACATATGTATATATTTTTTAAAAGGTAATTCGAAAATAATTTAATGGATACTATATTTTAAATATAATATAGAAATATATTATAATTTTTTATTAAAAAAAATAAACATCATTACTTAATGATAAATATCAAAATTTTCTTTAGGTGATTTTTTTTGTTTTTTTATAATCCTCAATTTTTTGGAATATTCTAAAATAATGAATTTTAATTAAAAACTACATTTTAATATAATTATTTTATATTTAAATAAAATTATATAGTAGCTTTGGATTATGTTTAGATAAATTATACATTTATTAATAAAATTTGATTAGTTATAATCCATTTTACATTGTAATAGGATATAAACACATATTAAAGTATTGATCATTTTCTCTTTAAAAACCCATTGTCTCAGCATTTTTGTGGGATTAATTTTATATTAATTTGTCAAAAATACACTCAAATATATAATTTATTATAGTTGATTCTATATTTTGAATTAGCACAATTTATAATTTCTATTATCTTAAGATATTTTTTGAATAATAACATTAGTGATTTAATTTAAATTAATTACAGTGGATATGATAAAAATGAGCATACATAGTGTATAAACACTAACGTAACGGGTAAACAAATAGACACATTTAAAAATGATTTTTTGGATAAGTCTTGATGATATGCTCCCTTGCATAAAAAAGTATTGTTATGTGAGGCACCTGATGATACTTGGACCTCTAAAAAGTGTTTACCTTTTTCTATTTACAAGAATTCCACTCTTCCTCTATTTTAAAAGGGCACTCCCTCAATATCTTATTTAAACCTATAAAGTAAATTGAAAAATAAAATATATTTCCAAATAAGCTCTAAAAATTACACCTTGCTTCTCAGAACCCTGACAATGGGATGGAAGAAAACCATTTTAGTCCTTTATTGCAAACCAAAAGGAATTTCCTAATGAAGTAAGAAGATCCTCTAACAATAACATTTGATTTACTTATTTCTCCACCACATAAATTATTATTAATAAATTCATATATAATAACCCTCTTATCATATACGTAATTATAAAGTATTATTTTATAGTTATGGACTATACTAAAAAAAATATCTATGAAATGGGATATAAAATCATCCATCTTGTGTATGGTGCACTACCACCTCATGAACCGATGACTTTTAATTTTTTATTACATACTGTCATAGTTGAGAATAATTAATGGAATAATATTTTTATATTTAATGTATGATATATAATATTTATTAATTCTCATTTAATTATTATATAAGAAATACCATTATACCTTCCATTTTGTTTAAATATGATAACATCATTTGTGGGCGTGTGTAAAACTACTTCATAAATGTGATGTGATTCAGTCACAATTTCCAGGGATTTTTCAAGGTTCGGGTTAATAATAATATTTAGTATATATGAAATAATAATTATAAGTCAATTATTATATATACATTTTACATTTCTTTCTATAAAAACATTACAAGAAAAAAAATATATATTTCATGTGTAGGCATTGTTTACCGTATCCACGAACAGTGTATTTCATTTCATATTTTATTCAATAATAGATAATAATAAATAATTATATATTAAATATAAATGATATTTATATTATGTTTTACATTAACAAAATTATTAAATCATTATCTACGTAATATTAGCTCGAATAATAAATGGAAATATATATAAAAAATACAGTAGTTATTAACAAAAACATAACTATAAAATGAAATTATTATCACAAAGAAATATAAAATCACAATGAAATCATTTATGTTATTATATATGATAATATGGTTCTTTTTTGTATATATTAAACTTATATTTATTATTCATTATGTTTTAATGTGTAAAAATAATGTCAAGACTTAAAATAAGTGTTTTCTCATGTCACATTTATTTCTTTGATATATATTCTATCTTCACCACTTATACATGTTGTGTGTTGTAAATAATACCAAATTTAATTATATATCATGAATTTAATTTATGTTATTCTATGTTTCAATTGATTTTTATCCTTCATGGATCTCATGATTCAAATGTTACTCAAGTACTACGGAATTTCCATCTCACTTTAATTTTAGGTGAGACACAAGTCATTTTCACCACCTATTTCTTGTTTGTGGAGTGTACACTTCCATTGTTGGAATTTTATTATTCATATTTTGAGAATTTTTGGGATATAAATCTCTATTTTAGGATCTCAATTTCATAATTTTTACAGTTCAAAATTGAAAAAATCTGTAAAGTACATTGGTCTCAATTTTCCTTCTTTGAAACCTATATTTTGATATCCACCTATATTCATTTAAGAGGAGTATATATTTCTTCTTTGAGATGTAATATAATGAATATAATTTATTTCATGTAATTTTACGGTTTATATAATATTTTTTGTCGGT
This sequence comes from Viscum album, assembly GCA_963277665.1. Taxonomy (NCBI): domain Eukaryota; kingdom Viridiplantae; phylum Streptophyta; class Magnoliopsida; order Santalales; family Viscaceae; genus Viscum; species Viscum album. Next base: position 2,002,347,443 of record OY728140.1, on the reverse strand, counting down.
ATTTTGAGTCCAATTTACCAAATTTATAATAGTTTATTGATACAATCTCAACGTTTATCATTATTGTTTATGATTATTCATCCATTGATGAAATATTATGATCCATATCGAAAAAATTATCATTAATTATATTTTGATATTCTTATTCATTAAATCTTAATGTAATGGTACCATTTTTCCACTGATTTGTACTTTTAATAAGTAATAAAATATTTTTAAGACAATCTGAGTTAATCCATATCGTCAGTTGGATATCTATGTTCTTTCAAAACCATAATATCTAAAAAAATTTAAAAAAGTTTTTAAATGATATTTTAAGATCATTTTAACGGAAAATTATTTTCTGAATGGTTTCTTTTTTAAAATGTGTTTTAAGGCATCCTTTAGAAGATCTCAAGTGTATTTTTTTATAAAAAGGGTTTTTGAATTTTATTAAATAATTTTAAAACAAATTTTCAAAGATGATGGATATTTAGCTCAGGATATGTTTTCAATTTAATTTATTATAATTTTCCATTGAAGGTGAAATATAATTAAATTAAATATTCTTTAAGAGTGTTATGATCCATGGTGGCAATCATATTCAATCTTTGAATCATTTTTGTTTAAGATGATTAATTGTTTATGAAACATGTTTTTCTTCTATGGGATTTATAATGTTAAAATTCTTATGAAGCCTGTTTATTTTATGTTGGTTATGATATGAAGGAATTTTTATAATAACCATTTAATTTCATGATTTATGATAAGATATTTATGTAACCCATCTATTTTTATGTGTCATTATATGATGAGTGTATTATTAACTTTCTGAACATGTTTTTATGATTTAATTATGAGCAGACTAGGACATATATCCAATTAAAATTAAGATGTTAATGGTAAATGTTCCAACAGATCAAAGGGTATGATGGAGGAGATAATAATACCATTATATGAGTGTATACAAGTGGTAATCCCAATCCAATAACAAGAGCGCATACGGGATGAAATCCTAAACCTGTTACAAGATGGTATATTAGAGGGAATCCCAATATAGTAAAAAGAGGGTACACATGATTGTATAATAATCCCATTACAAGAGGCTATATGGTAGAGAATTCCAAGACTGAAACAAGATGGTACAAGGGAGGTCATCCCATTCACATTAAAATTTGATGGGTGATTATCCCATGCATAACATGTTATGAGGGTCATGTTAGTTATCCATTCCATAGGATTTTCTATATTTATATGTATTAAAAAAATTCTACATCATATTCCAATTTTATGCTCGCCTGTATTATGCACTTGATTCCCATATGCTTTATGTCTTTTTAATTACTACCCTTTATTCCTTAACTAATGATTATTATCCTTCATATGCAGTGTATGAACTTAAAATATTATGCTCATGTTATTGTATCCTTATGCTCGTGTTATGCATATATATATCCTTAAATATCATTACTGAGAAAATTATCTGACCCCTTTCTTTTGTTTCATTTCCATAGGATAGGAGTAATGGTTTTACGTTGGAGTAATGGAAGGGAAAATAACTAATTGTGATGATGATTATATTACCCAATGATAGAATAATGTGTTCTTATATTCCGAAGAAACTAATTTATAATATTTCTTAGGCATGTAATTTTTTAGTTTGATGAATAATAATTAAAAATGATCCAATATCCACCTATGTTTTTCATGGGTCGAAGTAGTTGGTATCTATGGAATGTTTTAGGTAACCATTGGAATCTAGGATGATAAAACCAAAGTGAGATGCATAGGGACGTTTCAAAGGATATTTATTTGTATTTCTCTATAGATAAGTCTATGTGGTCATATATTTATTGAAACATGTCATTATTTAAGAATCATATAAGTAAATTTTCAATATATTGTTGTTTTATTATATGAAAAGTATTTCTCAATCTATTATTTCTTGTCCTAGTAAATATTAGTAACTAAAAGGAAATGGGTTAAAAATTAATGTTTCTTATGTGTACTGTATGGGAATTATGTAAATTCATTTCTTAAGTAGAAATATCATGATGCGAATCATGAATATGGCACGAGTATTGGTTATACTACAGATGATAATAGGATTGTGAATGACAGGTGAAATTAATGGGATTTTCTATCATTATTTTCTACATTTAACATAATAATAATAATTAAATTGAGGTTGAGACCCTTAATACATGGTTCATATTTCATATACTTAGAAAGGTGTATTATAGAATAAGATGATAAAGCCTGAGTATTGGTTTAAGAATAATGTTGGATGGTTGATATGTATATGTTTTAGAATTCAAGGATTTTGGTATATTAATCAAGAAGTATAAAAAAAATTTTGTAATTATTTCATTAAATATGTAAAGACACAAAATTTCCATGTAATTTTTTTTAAATTTATTGGAATTTTATGAGTTTTCAAAAACTGAAGGTGTGTGATTCCTAGTCCTGGTGTGCCCAGAATCAATTTATGAAGTTTTGTTTGGGTACGTTCAGTAGGCATACAAGAGGGTTTTTTAACATTTGAACCGGTGCTTGGAATTGAAATCTTAGGGCACCGTTGAACTCACAGTGCAGATATTCGCTTAAGGAGACTTTCACCTCGATGAGAGTGGGTTGAGAATGAAAGATAGTTTTTAGGGTTTTTCATGGAAAATAATAAAATAAAGTGATGATCGTTTTATTTTATTTTTGAGCCACCATTTGGATGTTTAAGTGTGGGGACCACCCTACCATAACCTCCCATGAGAGGATATGGTAGTGGGGCCCTCTTGAACCTAACCTCCCACGAGAGGTTACGGTGGTGGTGACCACCTGGGAAGAAACCCCCATTTAATTGTGGAAAACCTCTCAACTCCCTTCATTAATGGGGGGATCCTCTTGTCCCCCTCTACCCAATTAATTCTACCAACCTCTCCCTTAATGGTGCCACCACCTCCCTTAGTTTAATTATGCCACCCACCCTAATTAATTAGGATTTTTTAATTCCTTCCAACAAAATAATTGATGACTTAATCTAGTATTATGGCTTGGTATTTTTCAATCTGGTGGAACTTGGGAGAGGAGAGAGCATGGGAGAAAACTCTCCAACAAAAGATTCTTCCACCGGCAAAGAACGCTCTCCCGACGAAGAACGCTCCACCGACGAAGAACAGCAATGGGGAATGCCTTTGACTATGAAGAATGACCTCCATAAAACTTCTTCCTCGGACTCCTTCAACATAGAATATGTTCGTCTACAACAAATCATTTTCTGCCTTCTCACACCAACGTCGAAGAACATCGAACTAGGTAGGCGATTAATTTTATTTAAGTATGATTTCATTCCATCAATTCATCCCTTCTAGAACAAAGAATCGTTGTCAATGTTTTCCTTGGTGGTTGGGAATAAAATGTGGCAGGAGGATTTATTGAACTATGTTCTTGTAAACCAAATGCTACCACCCTCAACGCAGAGGGTGCAGACCAAACTAAATGGCCCAACCCATCCGTTGTTCTCTTTTTTGGTGATCTTAGAAACTGAAGAAAGTGACAATGTCGTTGAAGGCGACATGCAATGACCTCACAACCCACAACCTTCACAACTCGCGCCGCCCTCGTGGAGCTCCGGCCGAACTGGCTCTGCCGCCCCAGGTCAAAACGTGCCGCCCGCCGGCTTCGGAGTCGCACCTACCGTGATGCCCGCTGTCCGCGCCAACCGCCGGACCGAGTTATGCCCTGTTCGTGCCTCCCGGCACCTAGCCTCTCGCGCCTCCCAAGGGCCCGGCTGAACCGCCTTGGCCCCGCTAGTCCGATCCGCAACGGCCAATCAGCTTCTCGAGCCATCACGGTTCCTGGAATCCCACGAATTCCGAGCATCCCGGCTAATCCGTGCCGGCCCACGACCCCCCTCGTGGTGCCCCGACCGAACCGGCTCATGGCCCCACTCACAGCATCCTGCCTGAAACGGCCCACAACCCCCCATCGTGGCACCCTGGTAGAACCAACCTCCCGGCCACACTCTCTGGGCAGAGCCGCTCTGAGTCGTGCCCCCACGGCCATCCGGACCGAACTTCCCTCATGTCGACTCACGGCCGGTCCGCGCCCTCGCATCCAATCCACACTCTCGTGCTACTCGCGGCCCTCACTGACGAGATCTGCATGCCAAGACAAACCAAATGGTTCGGGCTACCCAACGGCCAGGCCAAACCCAACATGTCATGTCGGGTTGACCCGAACCAGGCCGGTCTAACCATGTCGCACCGGACCCGGGCGTACTACCGACCCTTTACTTCCTTTTGGCTATATCATTGGCATCTGTCGACCAATTGATGAACCGTCAGTGGTGCTAGTAATATTAGAGCATGAAGGTCCCTTTTTGTATACACCACTGGAGTTTGGACTATAGTTGGGATATGGTCAGGTTGGATCATGCATGAATCCAACCGGGCCCCCAAGACTAAAAGGCTAATAACTCACAGATTGGGCGTCTGATTGAGGCGTCGTCAGTTTCATTGATACCCCTATGATGTGGAAGATCTTTAGGATACTTCTTCATGAGAATTAGTGGCAATGGAGCATCGAACCGTAACTTTTGGATGGATCTTCCAAAGAGGAGGAAGCATTTGTGTGAAAACCATGTAGTTGGATGAGACTTGACGACTGCTTACCGACATACGTGGAGTGACTCGTATGGCCCAGTGGGGAGTTCCTGGTTGTGGACGTAGACCCGTGAAAGAGGAGCACCTGGTTGTGGCAGCAGACCCACGGTACTCGACAGGAGATGTACCACTACATGATATGTGGGGGAGAACCTGGTTGTGGTGGCAGTCCTAAGGTGGGGAGAACCTCTACGTGATGCAGTAGAACCACGATACTCGACAGGAGGAGTAACTCAGTAGTCCAAGGCTAGTGGGAAGATCCTTTGGGTGACGTGGCAGGACCACTGTACTAGATAGATAATGAGTTCTCTAGCAAATGAGGGTTTGAAATGTAGTACCACTAGAATAAAATCCTGGTTTAGATGGGTCAATAATTTTGTGTTTTCATAATAATTGAGATGGATTACATGATAAAATATGTATTTGTGTGGGGTTATCTGTTGATTTCATACTTTTTTGGTTTATCCTTCTTGGATTTTGAGAGACCTTGTGGGTCTTGGGGTCCCTACTGAGTATCATTATACTCACCCCGGCATGGGCAATGCCCCCACCTCGTTGTGTTGGATGCAGACGACGAACAACGCTGATCGACGCAGAGAGTACCAGGACTGGACGGTACCCGGAGGTGGACTATATGTCATGTCGGTACATGGAAGAGACTAACAGACGTGGAGTGCTGAGGAGGCTATCTGTACCTACTTTTCTTGTAAGAATCCTGAAGGACGACCCAGTAGCTATTTTTCTTTTCTTCAGTTGTAATTTCAGTTTCTTGTACTTTACATTTGGGCTTGTATATCCGGCCCTTTTACTTTCCATCACTCTTTTGTTATAAAGTTTACATAGTGTTTTGTATCCAGCTGTGTTCTCTATTGTGATTGTTTAAAGTTATAAATGCAATTCCTTTCCAGTTTTAGGGAATTACACCTTTGGTGCTAGTCTCTACCCTCTGTCCTATGGAAGACGAGCTTGGGGTAGTCGCTGAATGGGACCCGAGGAACGACTCATGTCAAATTGGTTTCAGAGGAGTATGTTCTTCCGAAGAACATAGGAATCTAATATTTTCTATGAAGCAATAGTTTTAAGGGTACTGATTATGGTTTTCAGTTCAGGTAGTCCAGTGTTGGTGCGATGGATGACATATACATACACCAGGACCCTGACTTATGATTTACGACTCAGTGCATGAAAACACTGATTGCGTGTGTTTTTTAAACGTTTTCTTTAATTTAGCTCAACAAGGTCATCTCACCAATTATAAATTTGACTATGTCACACTTGTTTCATTCAGAATTTCTCTATACGGATAACCATCTAGAGTCCCATGAGTTGTACGCACAACTTTCCCACCGAGCGATGAGGCATCGGTGCAGGGCCCTCTTCTAGTAGATGTACCAGCGGTGCCACTACCCATTAGGCCATAGATGCCACTATCCCCAGTAGCTGACAGTTCAGGCTGGATGACGACGTTGCACAAGTTCCAGTTCCATAGGCCACCCAGGTTCAGGGGAGGGACAGACCCACTTGAATCTAAGGATTGGCTGGAGGGTTTGGTGAGAGTTATTTGACTGGTAGGGACATTAGAAAGCTTCATGGTAATTCTTGATGTCATCCTTCTACAGGCAGTAGTTGGCAGATGGTAGAGCTTGATGCTCTAGGTTCACGATGAGATGACGCTTCCCTTAGAAAACTTCGAGAGCCTGTTTTGGGCGAATTTTTTTCCAACCACTCTTTGTGCAGTGCGAATAGAGGAGATACTTCATCTGTAGTAGGGATTCATGACAGTAGCTCAGTACTCAGCGAGTTTCACAGACCTCTCCTGCTACTCCACCGATATGACATGGGACCCATTCATTAGGGATCAGACCTTCGAGCAGGGGATAAGATGAGAGATCGGATATCTAATGATCTCACTTAGCATCCCGTTGTAGGAGGGGGTTTTAGAGAGAGACCTCCTAGTGAATCGATTCCATACTGAGAAGTCTCGAGCAGCGAGATCCACCATCAGTTGACACATTTCAGAGTCTTCTGGAGTTGTCAGTAGTCAAATGTCACAGAGGTTCCAGAGGAACAGAACTATAGTTGGATGACCGCATGATTCAGGGTCAGTTGTCGGGGAATAGGAGACATAGCTAGACATTCCAGGATCAGACAATGTTACTCATGTGGCAGGAAGGGTCACATGACTCATGACTATCCGACCCGTCGTACAGACGATCAGCTGATGGTCAAAGGACCGCCTAGGCAAAGACCAATGTTTGATCGAGGTGGTCCGCATGGAGCAGGAGGACATGGCAGAGGATCTAGTCAAGCATCTGGCAGTGGGAGACGATTCGAGATGTTACTGCCACCACCACCATGAGGTCCACCCCGACCGCAGGGAGTAGGTGGACATGGGAGAGCTCAGATCCAGAAAGCTGAAGCCTACAATCATGGGGCTCTAGAGATTATTTGAGGTACAGTATGTGTCTACTCCACCTTAGATGCAGTTATTATAGAAAAATATGTCAGTTATTCTTTAATTTCTACATCCCTCATTCAGAGATTGGAGATTCCAATGGAGCCATTGGCTCGATCCTTACATCTAGAGACTCTTACGGGAGCATATCTGACGATTAGGCACTGGTGCCGGAAGTGCGAGCTTACTCTAAGAGGCGAGAGCTCGGCTGGGATCTCCTAGTACCGGTGTCGAGGCATTACGACATCAACTTGGGTATTGAATTTTTATCTACAGTTGATGCTCATATTTACTATATTAGGCGCAAAGTGCAGTGTGTCTACATAGATGGGATCAGGTTTAACTTCACCGACGAGATGGAAGCCTTTGTAGAAGAGGATGAGATTTCTCAGAGGAGAGTGCATCCGATTACTCATCAGTTGGGTAGCCTTTCCCTTGGATATGTTGATTTGGAGAGTTATATCTATCCTATAATGGTGGACCAGTACACAGAAGTATTCCTTGATGATGCTCCAGGTCTACCTCCTCACAGAGTGGTGGAAATTTACGTTGACATATACCCCGGGATGACACTGATATCTACTCCAGTGTATCATATGGATCCATCAAAGCTTCATAAGGTGCGGGTATAACTGAGGGATATAGGAAAAGTGTAGTTGCATGAGGTCGAGGAATGTGACCCAAGGGATCTAGGAATGATTTGAGGTACGGTCTATGTCTCTTACTAGCTTCCTTATCAATATACATAAGTACCAATAATTCCCTCCTTCCACGAATCTTGTCCAGGACCTAGAGTTTTCAGTTAAACAATTGACTTGAACCTCACGTGTGGAGATACCTTTGGGAGGATACTCGATAATTACACTTACACTATTGGTGTGATTTGACCCTCGAGGTGAGAGATTTGGTTAGAACCTCTTGGTGGCATCATCGATGCCTTGTGACGTTAGTTTGGGTTTGTACTTGACATCCATTGTTCACACTCAGATTTAATATATTAGGCAAACAGGATGTGGTTTATCTAAAACCTTGGAATGGGGGTTTCCTTGGTCGGAGAAAAATGAAACCTAGATAGCACATATAAAACTCATGCATAGGATGGTGGAACCAATCACTCTTGAGTCTGCCAGCCTTACCATCATGGTAGTAGAAAATTCAGTTTTCATTTTTCAGTGGGAATGGATATATTCTTCCAGGACAATGACTTCGAGATAGTCTATACTCCTAGGAAGGGGAGCATTGTAGTAGACGCCCTAACCAGGAGGTCTGGTATACAGTTTCTAGGTGAGGTAACGAAGCAGCTGGCTGCCTTGCAGATATCCTTTGTGGATAGAGATTGAGCATCATTACTTCAGTATCTTATAGTCACTCCCCCACTTATTCAGTGTGTCAAGGAGGCACAGTGTGGGGATGATGACTGTGAGAATCGACATGCTCAGATATCCACATGACAGGGACCTGATAGATTTTATGAAGGTGGGGAGCACGTCATCCTTTTTAGACGTTGTACCATGGAACCAGTGTCACTTCAGAAGGAAGTTTTGAGGGAGTTCCACATATCCCCTATAGAGGTACATCCAGGAGTGTAAGGATGTACCAGGATCTCTAACGACATCACTGATAGTTGAGAATGAAGGAAGCAGTTGAAGAGTTTGTCTCTCGGTGTCTCACTTGTCAGCATGTGAAGGCGGAGAATCAGGTGCCCGTAGAGTTTGTCGAGCATTTAGAGGTCCGAGAGTGGAAATGGGATGGGATATCCATGAAATTCGTCATAGGACTCCCACGTACATCTAGTGTACTTGACTGTATCTAGGTGATCATCAACCGAATCACCAAGTCAGCACACTTCATACCTATTAGAGTGCAGAGCTCAGTAGAGAGCTTGGGATTCCACTATATGCAAGGGATTATAAGGCTACATGGAGTACCCTTGATTATGGTTTTTGATCGTGATGCATGTTTTACTTCTCGGATATGGAAAGGGTTTCTGGAAGCATTTGGAACACAACTTTGTTTTAGCACCGTCTTCCATCCTCAAACAGATGGTCAGACCAAGCAGACCATTCAGACCCTCGAGGACACGCTCTATGCATGTGTTCTTGACTTCGGTCACAGCTGAGAGGATCAATTTACTTTGGTAGAGTTTTCACGTAACAATATATATCACTCCACCATTGGGATGGATCCTTTTGAGGCATTATACAGGTGAATGTGTAGATCAAATTTGAGATAGTCTGTCCCAGGGTAATCAACACTAGTGGGACTGGAGATGGTAGAAGCTACCATAGAGAAGATGCAGATCATCTAGGAGCGGATGAAGACTACACAGAGCAGGCATAAGTCTTATGCCGACATGAGAAAAATACCTATGGAGTTTGAGGATGGAGACCATGTCTTTCTACGGGTCTCATCTCGACGAGGATTGCAGAGATATGGCTGAGGCATCAAGTAATCTCCAAGATTCATCGGACCTTTACAGTTCCAGCGCAGAGTCAGCAAGGTGGATTACCACTTAGCTCTTCCACCTTAGTAACACCAGGTGCATGACGCCTCCCACGTATCCCAGCTGAGAAGATATATTTCCGAACCTTCTCACATCATCGACCACGGGGAGATGGATGTCGACAATGGGGTGATATTAACAGAGGTTCCATTTGAGATAGAGGATCAACCAGAGTAGTTCCTTCGTCGATGGTCAATACCTCTGGTGCACGTTCACTCGCAGCATGAGAACCTCCAGGAGAGCACATTGGAGCGGGATGCTTAGATGCGTGCTCAGTACCCCCACTTGTTAACCTAGATGTGTTGTGTCTTACGGGGAAGTAGAACCCCGAGGTGGGGAGAATGTGAAGAACTAGAATTTCCATGTATTTGTTTTCGAATATATGGGAATTTTTAGAGTCTGAAAAAATTGACGGTGCAGGATTCCGTGGCCCGGTGTGCCCGAAACCAATTTCTAATGTTTTGTTCATGTACGTTCTGTAAATGTACGGGCGGGTTTTTATACATTTTTAACTGGTACTCGGAATTGAAATCTAAGGGCACCATGGAACTCTTAGCACATGTATTCGCCTAAGGATACTTTTACCTAGATAGAAGTGGGATGAGAATGAATGATAGTTTTTGGGGTTTTCCTAGAAAATAATAAAATAAAATAAACTTCACATTATTTTATTTTTGAGCCACCATGTAGGAGTTGAAGTGTGGGGACCAAACAACCAGAACCTCCCATGAGAGGTTATGGTGGTGGGGCACACCCAAACCTGACCTCCCGTGAGAGGTTATGGTGGTGGGGACCACCCGAGAAAAAAACGCCCCATTTAATTTTGGAATACCTCTCAACTCCCCTCATTAATGAGGGGTTCCTCTTGAGCTCCTCTACCGAATTAATTGTGCCAACCTCTCCATTAATGGTACCACCACCTCCCTTAATTTAATTATGCCACCCATCGTAATTAATTAGGCTTTTTGAAATCTTGCCAAAAAATAATATATGACTTAATCTATTATTTTGTCTTGGAATTTTTCATTGTTGTAGAACTTGGTAAAGGAGGGAGCTTGGGAGAAAACTCTCCAACGAAGAATGCTTCCACCGACAAAGAATTATCTCCAGACGGAGAACGCTCCACTGATGAAGAATGTTAATGAGGGATGAATGTGACTACAAGGAACGACCTCCTTCGACCTCCTTCCTCATAATCCTTCGACGTAGGACATGTTCATCTAAAAAAAATGATGTCCGCTTTCTTGTGCCATCGTCAATGAACATAAAACAAGGTAGGGGTTTGATTTTTTTAAGTTTGATTTTATTCCCTCGATTCATCCCTTCTAGAACATGTACTCATTGAGGATGTTTTCCTTGCGGGTTGGGAATAATTTTTTGCAGGAGGGTTTATTGAACTACGTTCTTGTTAACCAAATGCTACCACCATAAACGAGGAAGGGGACGACCATTCTAACATTGCCCAACCCCTCCGATGTTCTCTTTTGTGATGTTCTTAGAAACAAAGGAATGAAGCAATTCTGTTGAAGGCGACAAAGGTGATAGGAAATGGATGCACTACCAGTGGCCTCTACAACCCGCACCACCCTCATGGCACTCCAACCAAACTGGATCTACCACCCCAGGACAAACCGTGCCACCCGCCAGCTTTTGAGCTGTGCCGGCCAGGCCTCCCGGCTCCCGGCCACCCGCGCGTCCCGATATCTCGGACGAACCGCAACGGCCCCGCCGACCTGAGCCACATTGGCCCCATCGGCCCGAGCCGAACTAGACCATCGGCCTCTGGAACACCCCGGCTGAATGGTGCCGGCCCACGGCCGCCCTCGCGGTGCTCCGACCGAACCGGCCCGTGGACCCCTCATGAGGCCCCGGTTGAACCGGCCCGCCGCCACCCCTCGCGGTGCCCCGGTCGAACCGGCCTCCCTGCCAAACTAGCCCTGGACACACCCTCGGGGCCTAACCTCCCTCAAACCGACTCGTCGCGGATCCGTGCCCTCACGGCCGGTCCGCGCCCTCGCTCTACTCACGACACTCGCGGCCTGCTGGGCTGGGTCCAACGTGCCAGGACAAACCCAATGGGTCGGCCCACCCAACGAGCCAGGTCAGACCCAACAGATCAGGATTGGTCGGTCCGACCGGGTCGGACCGGACCCGGGCCTACTACTGACCCTTTACTTCCTTCTGGCCATATCTTTGGAACTGATCGACCGATTGACAAACCGTTAGCGACACATGTAATCATAGATCATGATGGTACCTTTGTGTACACCCAACTGGATTTTAGTGTATAGTTGAGATACGGTCAGGTTGGATCATCCACGATTCCAACTAGGCCCCCGAGACTAAAAGTCTAATAACTCACAGACCGGGCATCTGATTGACACGCCGTCAGTTGCGTTGAGACCCATATGATGTGGCAGACCTTTGAGATATTTCTTCATGGGAATTCATGGTAGGGGAGCATCAACCAGTAGCTAGTGGAGCAGATCTTCCGAAAACGAGCAAGCATTTGTGAGGGAACCTAGTAGCTAGCTGCGACTTGAAGACTACTAACCATTAAAATCAGAGTGACTTATATGGCACAGTGGGGAGCTCCTGGTTGTGGTAGTAGACCCATGATGGAGGATCACCTGGTTGTGGCAGAAGACATGTGGTTCTCAACATGAGGAGTACCTTTGTATGTTATGAGGGGGAGAGCATGGTTATTGGAGAAAACCTATAGGTGGGGAGCGCCTCTGTGTGATGAAACGTACCCACAGTACTCGACAGGAGGAGTACCTAAACAGTCCAATGTTAGTATAAAGCACCTCTATGTGACATGGTTGGCCCACTATACTCAATAGAGAAGGAGTTCTCCAATAGTAGAGGATTAGAAATGTACTACACCGAGAATAAAACCAAGGTTGAGCTGAGTCAGTACTTTGGTGGTTTCCTCATGATTGAGATGGATTACATGATAAAATATGTATATGTATGTGCATATACCTAAGTGGGGTTATCTATTGATTTCATAATTTTTGGTTTTCCCTTGTTGTATTTTGAGAGACCTTGAGGGTCTCGGCATCCCTACTGAGTATCGTTATACTGACCCCTGCACGGGCTATGCCCGCACCTCATTGTGTTGGATGTAGACGACGAACAACACTGATCGAGGTTGAGATTACCCGGACTAGATGGTACCCAGAGGTGTAACATATGTTGTGTTGGTACACAGATGATACTGAAGGATTTGTAGTGCTCAAGAGGCTATATGTACCTACCCTTAAGGTAGGAATCCCAGAGGATGACCCAATATCTGTTTTCTTTTCTTCAATTGTACTTTTAGTTTCTTTTACTTTACAGTTGTGCTTGTATGTTCGGCCCCTTTTACTTTTCAGCACTCTTTTGTTATATAGTTTAATTAGTGTTTTGTATCCATTTGTGTTCTCAGTTGTGCATGTTTATAGTTTTAAAGGCAATTCCTTCCCAGTTTCAGGGAATTACGCCTTTGGTGCTTATCGCTTGCCCCTGGCCTATTGAAGGTGGGCTTGGGGTAGTCACGGAACGAGCCCCGGGGAATGGGTCATGACAAAATATATTCATTATTATGATAAATGATACTGATATCCTAGAAAATATATTTAATGGAAAGGTTTAATTAAAGGAATGAAACCCATAACATGTTCCCCAAGATGAGAAAATAGTATTTAGTGTGGATAATGAGACGATGATATGGATAATGTAAATTGTATAGTATTTATGTCATTATATAATGTAAAGGATTGGTTGAAAAATGGGATAATTCCATAATTAAATATGTTAAGAGAATTTTAGTATTTACGGAATATATCCAATAATAATTAGACTACAAAAGAAATCATGTTTTCAATAATGATTTATAGTAATTTAGGTTATTTCCATGATTTCATAGAGTACATGATGATGGTTTTCACACATTTGGTATGTAAAAAACATGCACTATTCTGTGACATGTGGGGGATCAATGTTAAGATGATTTTCATAAATTTATTCACCTTTATCTAATCTTTTTAATTTTTATCCTTTGAATGGTTTATAAGGTTAAATATTTTTTTGATGCTTTATGTAATACATTGGATGATTTTTTAGAGACTAATATAATATCTCCCCATATGAGGATGTATGTATATTTTATAACTTGTAATAATTTTTTATAATAATGATATATTGATTGAAAAATCATTTGACTTATAAATCTCATGATATTATAATGATTCAGGAATGTATTATTTTTTTCAATGATAAAGACAGATTGAATTTCATATCATTCAATTTAATGATATACTGATCCTAAAAAGCATTAATAATGAAAAAATCACAATCAGTTCATAGATTAAGATATGAACTGTAAATTGATCAAGGAACAACATATGTTGATTTTTTTCTTGAATCATGTTAGTATAAATTATCATGAAAATTTTTCAACAATGAGTAAAGGGACATGAAATGATATTTATTACTATTATCATCCTTTTTGATGACATTATTGACCTTTTACATGTATTTTTGTTTTATGGATTTTTAATCATTAATATTATCCTGACCATTTTCTCTATCACTCTCCATTAGATCCTAAAAGATAGATTTATCTTCCATGATAATGTTATTACTTTTTGACCTATGTTCTCTCATGTGGAAAAATATTCACGAGATAGATTTGGTAAATATTATGTTTCCAAAATTACTATTGCAGTTATATTTTAGTATTAATTTTCATCATGTTGGTTTTGATGAATGGAACATTCTTGTATTTAGAATTTGATGACCGAGATGAATTTTCATGGAGAATTAATTTAAAGGGGGTAGAATATAAAAGATGAATATTGTCAATTAATTTCAAATTAATCAAATCATTTTGATATTATTAATTTTATGCAGTAGTGAATTTAGGTGGGCTTATAAGAAATAAATATGATTGGATTGTGTTACACACAACCCAAAGTTAATATTTCACTACACAAGCACATAAATAACCTTCCGATACATAAAAAATAATCCAAGATTATTTTACACAAAATTACGAGTTACTTTATTAGATTTCATTACACCGAAGATATTGTTTAACCAAACTAAAATGTAATATTAATTATATTATAAAAATAATATTATATTTCTCACATATCCATTGGAATTGAGGTTATGAATAATATTAATTAAATTATTAAAATTTGGTTAACACATATATATAAGAAGAAATATTTGGTATCCAATTTGGAATAAATTAAAATAAAACTCTTTTTATAGTATATGATTTGTTTTTCAAGAAAACTGTATTTAAGCAATAAAATATGTTTTATCTCAATAAATTAGAGAAAAAATTATAAATAATTTTAATGAAATGTGTATATATAGATTATATTAATTAAGCTATTTAATGTTCATGGTATGTTTTTATTAGACACTATATAATATGAAATAAATTTTTTTGGATAAATATATTAATTTTTTTTGAACATAATTTTCCCATATTTTAATTGTTCACATATTTTATATATAATTTTTAATACAATGATAATTTTTTTTTTGAAAAATTAAATTTCATTTTTTAAAATAATTATATGAATATTTAATTTAAGTTATTTTTTTTCTTTTCCGTAAAATATTATTATTTTTTGATGTGGTACTTTTAATGAAGTTTCTGGTCAAATTTTTAAATTACGAGGACATAATTCCCAAAAGCGGGGAAGGATGTAACTTCCCAGGTAAATAAATAATATTAAATTTTTATATTTATTCTTATTTGTGATTTAAAAATTAATTTTAATTTAAAGGGGATGCTATTTTCAATGGAATACCAGACCCAAAACTATGGGTTTCCCCAAAGTCCTATTTTGCACACATTGTTGAGTCATACTGGAAAACACAATGATATATTAATATTATTTTAAATGGTAGTTATGGCCTAGTTGTTTTAATGGTGGGAATGAACCAAGCTAACCATATTATGATTAAACATGTTTTTTTAACTATTTTTACCTTTATCCAATAAAATTTAGAGGCTTTAAATGAGAATGAATTCAATTTAAAGAATAAATACTCTAATATTTTTAAAAGGTGGTTTTACCTCTTTTTGATGGAGAACCACTTTTAAATCTTATTTTTGTCACATATATATATTTAATTCGAAAAAATAATCTTCTACATTTGAAGTGGGATATAAAAATTTACTTTGGGTAAAATTTTGGTTTGTTTTTATAATGTTCATTTTTTAATGAATAATAAAAAATACTGCATTTTATGTCAAAACATTCTTTTCATATGATTTTTATATGGTTATATTATCTTTTTAAATGGTTTTAAAGTGTATTTGGATTATATTTTTACCATTTAAATCTAATGTTGGTCATTGGATGTAATTTCACTTTGAAATTGGGCATAAACACTTGTCAATCTTTTTATAGTTTCTAATTCTTAAAAACACACTTTCTAGTTTTGACAAACGATATTAATTTTAAATTTATTAATGAAAATTATATGTTTTTAATTTTTTAAAATACACATAAAATTTTAATTCGGAATATCAAAATTATCTTTGGGTAAATTTTTTGTATTTTTCTAGAAACATTAAATTTTTGATGAATTGTGAAAAACACTACATAGTAATTAAAAACCCGAAAATTTCAATTAAATGAAATTTTACCACTTCTTTTAATTTAATTTCAAAAATATAAAATTCATGGTTGTAATCGGTAAGTAAAATCTTGTTTAATAGGATTAAAATAATGTTTGTTGAACAGTAACTTTTGATATTTATTTTTTGTAGTTAAAGTTATATAAGGTAAATCAAGAAAAAAAATAATATTCTAATAATATAAAATTAAATTAACACTTGTTCTAACAATATTGTATGAGTCATAGAGGACCAATAAAATCATTTTGAATATCATTTGTCATTTATAATCTATTTGGGGAAGAAAATTTAATTAATAATGTATTATTTAAAGTAAAAATAAAAAATATCATAAAAATTTATTATTTTGATAAAAAAAATTTAATGTGGGTTTATATAATTGATATCACTGACTATTAATATTAATTAGAAATAAAAACAGAATTATGACATCATGTAATTTTATTTATAATTGTTAGACATCACATTAAAAAAATTTATTTATGACACTATGATGATGTAATGATTACCTCATTAATGAATCTTTTAAATAAATTAGATTATGAATATTAAAATAAATTTATTTCGAATCTTTTTCTTCTATACATGAATTTTATGGATGATTATGAATTTATATATTATATTTAATGATGTTTTTTCAAATTGATCAAGTAGTTATGGATTTTCAAAAATTAATGATATCAATTGTATAAAAATTGACATAAATGAGTTTTTAAATCAATTAATATTTTATTAAATCATAGATTAGCCCTAAAAATATATGATTTTGAAAACTAACACATATTATGTTATAAATGTAATTAATGATCCATTTTGGGTCTTTTTAATTTTATCGTAAATATATTAACCATATAGTATTAATATACAAGAAGAGAAGGTAAATGTTATATAAGTTAATTAAGGGTTAAATAAAAAATTTAATGATTAAAAATTATCCAAAACCAATTAAATTATAATGGGTTGATTCTTTTCGACTTATATTCATATTATCATTGAATTTAATGAGTTGTGGGCCTTTTGAAACAAAAATTAAATTTATAATTAATTATAATTTCAAATATTTCTAAAGAGCCACTCCTCCCTATAATAAAAGGACACAACCTCTAACCCATTACTCAGGACTCTCAAGCACCTTATATTATCCAAACTCTAAAAAATGATCCCCCAAATTCCCTTTTTTACTCGTGTAATTCTTCCCATAGGCATAAGGAAATTCAAGAGATCACTTTGGTTCAAATAAAATGAAGTTACCTGATTTGAGGTTATGTCTTTTCTCAAGATTCTTTCCATTAATTTTCCTTCTACACTCAATATTATCTTATTATTTTTTTAATATAACAACACCAATATCCTAAATATACTAGATATTGTCATTAAAATTATTCAACCTACACTTAGACACACCTTCATCTAATGGATACGAACATATTATTTCTGTGTACGTCAAACTGCTACCTCACGAAACAATGATTGTTCGATTTTCCCCTACCACCTCTCATGGTGGCCATTGTGATGGATATATAATTATATATTATATATATGATATTTGTTATCTCTATTCTTATGTAATTTTGACTTATAACATACCTTTATACTTTTCATGTTTTAAATATATGATAATTTCATTTGAGGAAGTGCATACAACCACCCCCTCAAAGTGATATAACTCATTCATGATATACATGGAACATATAAATTATCTAATTAATGATCTTATGAGACTTATATAACATATATATTATATTTGAATTAATATATAGCTATATATAATTTAGTTTTTATTCATTTAATTATTAAAAATAAATGAAAGTACGTTCATTCGTATGTACAGTTTATTATCTCCATGAATGGTGCATTTAATTTCTTATATACAAATTCTATGAAGTGTTATAAATACATATATACGACATATATATGATATATATTATATCTACATCATTAATATCATTCTTTAGATAATGGAATATTGTCCAAATTGTGAATTTGTAATTATAAAAAGATCATTTTTGACTCAAGATCTGAACATCCACAAATAGTCCGATATGAAATCAAACAATTAACTAATTATTATAGAAATATATAAAGTGATATAAAAGGAATAATAAACTGGAAAAAATTTAAGATTCATATAGAAATTATTTTATTTTTATTATACAGAAAAACAAGGAACATGCATGACGATTCAGAATCAATGTAATGGAACCATTCACCCTCCTCTTATAGTCAAAGACTTATTTTATGTTATGTATTTAAATTTCAATTTTCAAATATTGGGATATATTATTCAATATAATTATTTATGTATATTTTATTTCCAAGTTATGAGAGACCCTTTTCTCTCACATCAACTCATTTTCTAAATCTTTAAGTGATGTTGTTAGGCTGCAAAATTTTTGTAAGGGACTTCATCACAATCTCTATTAATTGAGTAATACATTTATTTATGCACGAATTTAATTTTTAGGGTGTATAAAACCCATTTGATTTTAATCTCATTCAAAACAAGTATTTTTTTCTATGAGGCATTTAACAAAATAACAAAGGGAATGTTTCTTTTTATGTAAATGGTGACAACGACCTTTCCACAGACGCAAGAATTATTTTATATTTGTCTTCCTTATCAAGCCTTAATGTTTTTAGAAGGAAAATAAATAACTTCAAATAATTTTATGTATTTTGGTATTGAAAATAGTATGGATAATGGATTAATTATATCAATATATTGAAATGATATATTATGATTTAAAAGTAGAAATGTTGTATTTCGTTTATGATTGTGTTATATGTTATGATTGTGTTATGGTTCATGGGTATTGTTTATATATATGGGTGGTTTCATGATAAATATTGGGAGGGTGAGCCTGATATATCTATCCAATGGATTGGGTTACATTACGGAGGTAAAAATTAATTTTTCTCCTAATATATTTAGCTAATATTTTTTGATGGGTATTCCAAATGTAACTTCCTACGTAGCTCTAAAAGATACACTGTAAGAATGTTATAGATTCCCCAATTTAACTTTATGATTTATGATTTATATGAGTTATTCCTAAATCTTATTATTTCATGAGGTGTGTTAATGATCATATGTTTTTTATGTATTGATGGACTAATGATTTCATTCATAATTTTATAACCCTTACTAAGATTTTTATTCTCACACCATGTTTTTGAAATTTTTTTCACACGGTATAAGGCATGGTAAGAGAAAGGAAAAATTCCAGAATAATTATATCATGAAAATAAGTCTTGTTTTATTTTAATATTTTTTATTTTATGAAAAAATCAATACTGAATTAAAGTGTTTAAAATGGAATATTTGATATGTAATATACTAGTTATATAATAATTCACTAACACTCTAAACCAGAAAAGGTTATCAGGATAAATTATTGAATTAAATAATGACTATTTAATGCTTATGGCTCGAGAGCTACAGTATTTATTGGAAAATATTTTCTTGAAATCCACCCATTACAAGGATTCAATTTAGTCCTTTTAATTTTTTTCTTTTTCATTGTCAACCACTGATCAGCTTCCCCAAAATAATGATATACCACCAAAACAACTTCTCTAGTTCTATAAACTAGTGGAAATAGAATATATTCTTAATATAAACAATTCATTATTTTGTGGGTAAGGGATTAGATGATCAACAAATTATGGGAGTCCTTTATTTCCTTAAAGATTCAACCGTAACAATCTATTTCATATATAGAGGATGTTCCACATGATTAATTTTATTATTCATAACATGATCCTATTATTCTAGTAAAGTCATGATATTATAAGATCCAATTTCCATTAACATTGACATTTTATTTGGGAAATCCTCTCTTACCAATCAAAATGATTGTTGGCATGGGATCTTCTATTTACAAAAATTTACCATGATAAAAAAAATATAATTTGCGGTATTGAATACTTAGCTATTAACAATATAAAAAGGAAAATATTCATATAGAAATGAAAATATCTAAATGAAAAGTATATTTCAACTTGTGATTTCATATGTTTCAATCAAGGTTTTCGATCATGTTAGATTAATCCATCAGGTTCATATAAAAGATTAGTAGTCTTAATCTCTAAAAAACTATACCTTTCTCTAATACCAACTATAATGTACCTACACCATTAAAAATATTATTATATGACTTTAAACCTAATTATCCAAAAAATAAAATCATGGATCTCATATCTATTATCTTTGGAAGATTAAATACATAATTAGAATACATGAAACAAAATTAAAAAATTCTTTTTATTTAATATCTTTATTGAGTTCCTAAAATTCATTGGAATATTACATTCTCATTGGATAACCTAGGGAATAGATGAAAAAATGGATTAGGTGAAATTAATATTAAGGTAATAAACATAGGAATAAAAAATAACACGGGTTAAATTGAATAACATGATGAAATAAACCGAGTGGAACATGAATAAAATGAGTAATAATAAAATTTATAACACGGGATCATACAATAATAGAATCATAGTAATTTGGAATCAACACACAACGTGACATAATCCTGGGTCATGGATAACTACCATGACCATTACACATGATGGTCAAAGACCCATAAGGGAATGAGGTTCAGTCCCTATCCCAACATGAGGTATCATGAGACTAAAATTGCCTAATTAATTAAAGTGATTTTAGGGCTCACCCAACATGACGTGTACATGAATATATGTTCCACTTGATTAATAAATCATAATGGTTACCAATGGAAATATTTGGGTATCAAAATCAGCTCATAAAGAATAAAAAAGGGAATAACAAAATGGTGTCAAATATTGAACTTATTTAGATCATATATGGACATTAATAAGATAAAACAGGAAAAAAATAATTTCAATTGACGTCAATATTATGTGAAGACTTCAAAAAATGTTGTTTATGAATCATTAGAAATGAAACACGATAGTATAGTTCATTGAAAATGTTGAAGACTATTTATAGAAAGAAAATATATTTTTATTTCCAAATACTAGAGATAAACCATGATATTTTTTCAAAAAGAAATGATTTATTTTAGATATATAATTTTTGAATAAACATTTATTAAGGATAGAAATTGAAAATTGGATTGTAATTGGGTTTTTCTTTTAATTATGAATTCTTATAGAGAATAATTATGAAGGGAAATGTTTTATTACATGCATTTACCCATCAAATAATACTGATATGATATAGATACATGTTTTCTTTAACATATTAATATAATTTTGAATAATTATTTAAATATAATAAAGATTTATATTTTTTAAAATATTGAGAAAGAGTAACCAGAGGAAAAATTGACGGTTCAGAAGAAATACCTTATATTATGTTAAAAATAGTTGTTCCCAGGATCCTTGTTTTCTAAACAATAAAATTAATCCAATTATTTTGTTAATTACAGACCATTTCTACATCTATTGTATTTATTATAATTTTATTTAATTAATGTATTTCTTTTTTTGAGTTATAATATTTAATTTCATCGCAGAAGAATGTTCTTTTTCTTGTTTTTGATTATCAGTTCCCCTATATATGATTATCGTTGTTCATGTATTATTGGGATAGTTACCCATAATTGAGGTTATATGTTGGTAATGATAAAAAATGAGATTAATTAGTCTTATATATCATTTAGTAATATGGTATGATTTTGATTTAATAGATTAAAAGTTAATGATAATCGTTCATTTTATTTTGGTGGTTCATTGATCATCAGAAACTAGTTTCATTTTATCATTTAGTGTTATGTGCATTTTTTAGTCCAAGAACATAAAAAATCATATTGAATAAATTTTATATTATTTTTAGACCATTATAATGGTTTTATGGACATCGGTGAAGGCATCACTAAAAAAAATTCATCCAAGAAGGATTTGAATCGACCCCTCACTGACGATGTTTTGTTTTTTGGTTATAAAATACAGATGATAAAGGGTATGATTAAGAATTATTGAATTAACAATATCAATTAAAAATATATATAATATAATTGAGTTTTAATTTCACCTAAATATGGTTATTTGAGTATAGAATAATAAAATAAGTTTTTTGGAAAAGAAATTATATGAAAATGAAAGAGGATTTTACTTCCTAAATTTCTCCCCCTTGATAACCAAATTACGAAAATGGGTTAGCTATTTTATTAAAATGAAGGGATCCTAGAAATTGGGGAGGATTGGGGAAATTATTTGTCAAAATGTTTACATGTATCCATGATTGAATGGTTTGAGGATAAGTGGTTGTGAGTGTGGGAATTTATACTCGGAGATGGGTGTTTTCTCTCTATTTTATTCAATATATTATTATTATGGATCAATAATATAAATAGATTGCACCATATCCCTGAATAAATTATATTACTGAAGTATATTTTGATATTATGGTCTTAAATCATATATACATCATCTATGTCTCAATAATTCTAGTAATTGTTAAATAATATATATTACTATATTTAACCTTTCAATTAAAATTCATTTTTTAGAAAAAGTAAAAACATTAACCGTAACCATTTTTGGATGTTTTGAATTCAAAAATGGAATCTCTTTTATAATATTTATTTTCTATTTATGAGAAAGTTATTATTTATATAAAATAATATTTTATTTGAAAAGTGCTGATTTTAAAATTAAAACTGATTTTCTGAAACTTTAGAAAATTGCTTATGATCTCAAAAAAATTATCTTATAATCATAGAAAAAAATATTAATTTATAAATAATTTTTTGGAAATAACTATATTAATTATAATATTATAAATAAACATTTTTTTATAAAAAATAATAAAATAAGTTTTTAATTTATTATAAAGTTACTTACACTATGATATAAATATATAATTTTTTCAGAACTTTTAATATTCTAAATAGTCACAATACGATAGAAATGTTCATGTTACAATTTCATTGGTATATGATCCATAACTTCTAGAAATACATTTTATTCCATTCATTCTTATTTTTTTTAAAAAAAATCATTCTGTTCTCTATGTTATTTATACTGAATGGAAAAATTATAGGAAGGGATTTTCCATTGAAAAAAATTTGATTTTTTATATTGAAAGTCTATTTTCCTTAGGAATCCTAGAGTGTATTGTAACACCCCAAGCTTCCATGGTACACTTCTCTTTGATTAATACATTAGCGTGTGTTGTACGCAACTTCGAGTTCTAACACACCTCAACCAATCAAAGTAGCTGTTATGAATAGTAATACCCACTTTTTGAAATATTATAAATTCTATCTCTCAAAATGGACTTCATTTTTGGATTCAATAATATTGAAATTATCCCAGGGTGAAATTTTGGTACTTTTCAGATAACTTTAATATTTTGATGAATAGTGAAAATTACTAAGTTTTAATTAAAAACAACTTTTTTAATCAAAATAATTAATATTGATAAATTATGAATTTGAGTGGTTTTAAAGTATATTTAGAATATATTTTTACCATTTAATACAATGTTGGTCATTGGACATAATTTCACAATTAAATCATACATAAAAAGTGCCAATCTTTTGATAGTTATTATCTCTTAAAAAACACTTTTTGTTTTAACAACGGGAATTAATTATTAAATTAATTTCTGACACTTCTGTGTTTTGAATTTGGAAAAATGGATTCCATATTTGGAATCAGGATGTCCAAATTGGGTAAATAGGCAACTTTTATTTTTAGACATTTTGAATAATTACTTCGATAAATATTTTATCTACCATGGTTAAGGGTAAATCCGGTAAATAAGGGTTAAAAATAATATTATAATAATACTAAATTACCCTAAAATGTTTCATAACCTTATTGGTGGATACATTTCCAACCTTGGGCATCTTTTGGTCGATTTTGGGACCCCGTGGAGCTACTTGTAAGTGATAGGGACACATTATTTTAATTAAGTTAAAATGATTACAAAAATGACACAATCATATATAATTTAGAAACAAAAATTTTACATAGGGTTATATATGCTTGATTTTCGACTATAAATATTCCTTAGAAATATAAAAAGCTTTCCTACATAATCTTTGTTTATTTATAATTTTTAGACATTACATAATTTAATTTATATATGACACAATGGTGATGCAGTAATTACCATAATAGTGAAAAATTAAAATAATTGATATTGTAGATACCCAAATAAATATAATTTGAGACTTTTTATGAATTACACTAATTTTATAGGTTAATATGACATGTTATAAATGATTTAATTAACATTTTTCTAAGTAATCATTCTTTCATAATTTTTACAAAAATCAACTATTGAATAGTGTCAAAATTGACATAAAAGAGTTTTTAAAATAAATATTATATTATTAATTGATATTAAATTATTCAAAATCAAAGGTTCGGCCGAGAGACTTATATCTTGATAGGTGTATAATTAATGAACCACATTGGGGTTTCTTGGATGTATATAGTATGTTTATTAACCATATAATATAAGAATACAAAGAGACATTGTAAAAGTGAAACTAATTAACTAAGAGTTATTACTTAATGATAAGGTTAATATAGTAACCCAAACCTGTCTAAATTCTATTGGTTGAGTGGTTTTCTACCTATCCCCACATTAAAAATTAAATAATCCACTTTTGATCCATTATAAACTGAATATTAATTTATTATAAAATAATATTTTAGCTTTTCCAAATGTGCCCCTCACCCCTCCTATAAAAGGGAACTCTCCCTTCTCATTAACTCACACCTTAAAAGCGTTTTTGATCGGACAAACACTGCCCAAATACTCTATAAAATTCCCTCACTACAACCTAGAGGCCTTAGTTTGATCAGAAAGCCAACCTAAGATCCCTTTTGATCAAATCAAAAGGAAGAACCTGAAGAAGAGGTAATGATTTCACCACCCTTTTTCAAGTTCCTTTCTTCTTCCACTTCTTATTTCTTTGTTATTACCATTATTAAATAATAAATCCCGTATCTTATATATAATGTTATGTTATTGAAATATGGTACAACCATATTCAGTATTCTATCCATCCTTTGAATAACATGTCACCATACATGCGTACGTACGGCTTACCGTCTACACGTCGTGGTGTAATTGTTATTCAATAAATTATTATTTGGATGAGTATAATAATGATGTGTAATTCTTTTAAATAATAAATATAACATGATAATTATTCTTTCTATATGATATAACATCCAATTATATATTATTTTAACTTCAAAAGTATGATATTGTCACTCGTGCGTACGTACGGACAACAGTCTCCACGATCGCGATGAGATTCATTCTCCATCGTATCCATTCAAGTATAATTATCATTTGATGATTTAAAAATAATGGTTAAGTAATTGATATCATTCTGGATATGAATAAGATACAAACTATCCATTACAAACATGGCATAGGTAACAATGAATATAAAGGAAAACGAGTAAGTTAACACCTGAAATGACGATAATACTAAGATATTATTAACAAATCAATGTTAAAAGATCATATATGATATCATATTAATGTAAATGTTTTTTGTATAATTCAATAACAATTATTTAACCATTATACAGGAGGTTAACCTACCATCGACCAAGGAAAATGTACAATGTAAGGGGTTTCTTATCTCACTTTTAATTAAGTGAGAATTCCATTTTCACCACTTATTTATTACATGTGGTGTGTGTACTGCCCATGTTTGTTTTAATTGTGTAATATACTTTAATTCATGTATATTTACAAAATAATTATATGATCCTTCTTCCATGGGTGTATTTTTTGTATGTTACCAAATCAATAAGGGAATTTGAAATTTCAATTTCCACTCATTCGGCTTTACACATACTTCATTGATTATTTTACTCCAAGATTATGTGTGGAATCACTATTCATTTGATTATGTCATAATTTTCACTCCCCTTTCTATGTATATACTCTTTATACACATAATCATTCCATTGATAAATTCTCAAGTCATCAGTATGAACTTGATAAGAGCAATTTTTACTCAATCTCGATTTGTTGAGATAAACATCCAATGCATTGGTGTTATTTTTAATAGAATATGTTTGAATGTACTTTGATTGTTTTACACTGAATATCCAATAATATTTAGTGTATTTATATTTGTCACACATAATTATGTCAATGATTTATCCTTAACATAAGGATACGTCATTTTTGAGAGATTTCATATAAATTTACATTCCATTGAGACTTCTTTGTTGTTATACACCAAATCACTTTTATGTGGTGTATATAATGTACTTTGACATAGTATATCTTGAATCCCTTTATTCTCATGATATTACAATGTTTTTATTACCTCAATTATTTGTATTCAAGTGTCTCTCTTTTGGTTATAAACTTTAACTAAAATACCATTTTTAAATGTTTTATAGACTCATTCTTCTAAATCTTGCTCATTAATATCCATGTTTTAAAAATGGCTTTAAGGATCTTTTTATATGGACATTAACGTTTTAAAATTAAAACTCTTTTTAAAAGCTTCAAAGTGGTATGAGACACTTTGTTTCAAAAATCTATTTTTAAATGGCTTCTTGACAAATAGTATGACTTTTAAATGATTTCAAGAAAAAGGGGGATATTTCTCTCAAATAGTTTTGATGATTATTTTAATCTATGTCAATATCCTTCATTATTCTCGATTGAGGTTAATATGATACAATAAAATCATCCATATTGTATCGAATGAGTTATGTTCGACTGTGGATGTGCAATTTTTATACCATTCATGGTTTGTGGTTAATGTATTGACATTTCATATGCTATTTTTAATATGAATGTTTATGTTATGTTTAAACCTATTAATATGTGGAATACATTGGACATATTAAGTGACGGGTGGAGCCCGCTATAGCTCCTCGATGCATTGGTAGATCTCATGAGACAAACTAGTGTCTTGGCACAAGGCCTTGACAAAATATTATTTGTAGTCTTGGCACGAGGCCTTGGCTATGTGGTTATGATAGTCTGACATTATGCATTCCATCATTATGAAAGTTTTTATTGATATTTCATGCGATTATTCTATTAGTAGAATATCCATGTGAATAAGTAAATGGCATTATTTCATTTTATTTTATCCATACTATGTTGAAATTCAAGTTTAAAAGGATTTTGTTTTTAGTTATACATTGCCTTGAATGTTTATTCTTATTTATGAAAGCCTCTGATATATTGTTATCCTTACTGAGCATCTGATCTCACCCCTTTCAATGTTTTATCTTTTCACAGGATGTGAAGAAGTAATTTATTAATGACCTATAGGGATAGTATGAGGGGATATGAAGACAAGATGTTTTTGTAGTCTTTTTTACCTTATTATGTAATGTAATACTTATGAATATATCTAGTTTTTCCAAGACTACTAAACAAATCGGTCTTTCGAGACTTGATCCTTTGGGATCATGGCAATGTTATTTAATAATGCACTGACTCTGGGTAACTAGGGTCGGGACGTTACAGTTGGTATCAGAGGAATTTTAGTACAAATCTTGGAAGCTATATTTAGATATACTCTGACTATATCACGTAGACCTAAGATGAACTTTGAGAATTAGTATAGAAGAACTTCCTAGAATTTTGGTATTGTAGATATTTTTTATGTTTTCTGAGCAATACATCCCTATCTAGATACGAGCAGGTAGAGGCGGCTCTGGCATAGATGTAACTAGTGGTAAAACCAAAAAATACCACTTTGAGCTAGACTCGAACAGGAACTGGTTCACGACAACGGGCCTTGCTGCACTCTTGGTTACGACACTCCCGTGGGATATGCTTAGGATAATTTAAATTTTCTTTACTAACCAATTTGATGTATTAAATATATAAGATGAGAGTAAATGACCTTGGTTAATCCTAATGGGTTTCAAATTGAGAATATGGTGACATGTAAATCTCTAAATGATTTTATGACTACTGTTTCTCACATAATGCTTTCTGGTTTTAGTCAATGGTTGGATTCCAAGGAAATCATAGTGACTTTGATAATGATGTACAAGGTGGGAACAATGGTGGAAATTAGCAAAAAAATTGAATGTTGATAGGCGTAAAAGATATCGTCTTTATGCCAAATCATTTTTCCAAAAATATGATCAACAATATATATATTAACTAATTCCTGGACTCAAAAAAGAAGAGAAAGGTGATGAATGATAAGAGCTCCAGCAGTGGAGACCATGAAGGAAGGAATCCTTAATTTCCATCATGTAGTAAATGTGTAAGAAGACACCAAGGAAAGTGTCACAATGGGACAAAGAAATGCTTTAAATGCGAAAAGGAAGGACATAAAGTGAAGAAATACCAAAGAAAAATTTAGAGTACTATGTAAGAAGATAAAAATGGTCCCATGAGTCCATTTACAGTCATTTTCTATAAATTTAGGGGACCTGTCCATTACCCGAGTGAATGCCCTACTCTATAGGATATTTTCTTGGTCAAAGAAGAAGCTATGTAGAAATAAATGGTTGGAGAAATGTTTAAGAAGTATTAGTGCTCCTTGTTGATGGGTTTACTTTAGAATAATTTTCTCTTGTATTTTTAACCTTGCAGTTTTCCATGTGAGAATTATATTTGAGGAAGATTTATCTTTTCCATTGTGGATATAGTTATAAATAACCATTTGGTTTTATATGATCGTTGGGTTTGAGGCAATTATAAGTTATTATAATTTGGGATGAAAATGGAAGGTATGAGATAAGATTTTTGGTGAAATTATGTTATGGTTATTTTTGAGGAATTTCTCTAATTTTGGTAATGTTATAAAATATAGTTTTTGAAAAAGGACAACACGCAGACCATCTGAAAACCCATCACGTTGGACAAAGCTATGGTAATCGAACCCACAACCAAAGTGAGATTGGGATTTATCGCCTACCACTGGACTACATGAAGTCCCTAGTTAGTGTAACTATAATTTTTAGTTAAATGATTTTATTGATCAATAATAATTTGATTTGGGATCTTGTGTATTATCAAATTAATACCCTTAGTACAGGAAAAAGATTTGGTGATTAAGTTATAAATGTTATTTTGGAAGTTGTTCGCTTTGTTGTGAACACTATATGCCCAAGGAAAATCGAGTATTATGGGATTTCATTTGAGGAGTAATGGTGGATTTTTATATATTTTTTATTGTGGATTTATAGTGATTTGGGTTATTTATGGAAATGATTAGGTTAATTACATTTAAGAATGTGACTTTAAGAGTAATTAATGTCATTTGGAGATACAATTTAACGTGGAATACTACATTCTTATATGTTTTGGGTTTCAATATTAGTTTGGATTATATTAATGGATTTTATGGACAATTGATTATTGAATGTTATTTATTTAACTTTTGGGTATTGATGGTTTAATTTTAGAAATTAAGATTAGTGTTTTTTCTCTAATGGAATATCCATTTGGGGGATCATCAGATATTATACTAAAAATTTTGGTTTTGATTAATCTCTAAAGACAAGGTAAATATACCGCTTATCCTACGTGGATCATGTATTTCTATAGATGTTTATTCTAGCTCTTCCATTGTGACCAAGTCTTCTTGAATACTCATTTTTCAAAAAAAATTTGAATTAGTGGTAAAAATTTATTAAAGAATGAAACTCTACTTAAAAATTAAGTATATCTCTTTATGTTCTTAGTCAATATAATAAATGAATTCCTTGTCCTTAGGTAATCTAACTTAAAACAAAAAAATATTGTCCGTTTACTTTTCCTACTGGGAGACTAAGGACCGTTTGTACTAACACATGTTTGTGTTTTCTTATTATTAACTTTCTCCTGATCATGTGTTCTATCCCTCTCCATAAGAAATGAACACTTAGTTTATCATCTATATCCATGTTTTCTTACATGGAATCCTAGTATGGGTTATCTTGGGTGACCTTTGTTCTTCTCTTACTTTCTTTTAAAGTGATAGTTTTATTGAATCTCTTTCCAATGTGGGACTTTCCATTATATTCCAATGCCCAATTTGAAAAATTTCGAGGATGAAATTTATTGAAGCAGGGTAGAATGTAACACCCCAATCTTTCATGGTATGCTTCTCTTTGATTAATACAGTAGCGTGTGTTGTACGCAACTTCGAGTTCTAACACACCTCGACCAATCAATGTAGCCGTTATGAATAGTTATACCCAGTTTTTGAAATTTTATAAATTATATCTCTCAAAATGGACTTCATTTTTGGATTATGAATATCAAAATTATCCTAGGGTGAAATTTTGGCACTTTTTGGATAACTTTCATATTTTGATGAATAGTGAAAATTACTAAATTTTAATTAAAAACAACTTCTTTAATAGAAATAATTAATATTGATAAATTATGAATTTCAGTGGTTTTAAAGTATATTTAGAATATATTTTTACCATTTAATAGAATTCTGGTCATTGGACATAATTTCACAATTAAATCAGACATAAAGAAGTGCCAATCTTTTGATAGTTATTATCTCTTAAAAACATGCTTTTTGTTTTAACAACGGGAATTAATTTTAAATTAATTTCTGCCACTTCTGTGTTTTGAATTTGGAAAAATGGATTCCATATTTGGAATCAGGATGTCCAAGTTGTGTAAATAGGTTACTTTTATTTTGAGACATTATGAATAATTACTTCGGTAAATATTTTATTTACCATGGTTAAGGGTAAATCCGGTAAATAAGGGTTAAAAAAATAATATTATAATAATACTAAATTACCCTAAAATGTGTCCTAACCTTATTGGTGGATACATGTCCAACCATGGTCATCTTTGGGTCGATTTGGGGACCCCATGGAGCCACTTGTAAGTGAGAGGGACACTTTATTTTAATTATGTTAAAATGAATACAAAAATGACACAAGCATATATCTTTTAGAAAAACAATTTTTACATAGGGTTATATATGTTGGAATTTCGACTATAAAAATTAATTAGAAATATAAGAAGATGTTATACATAATTGTTCTTTATTTATAATTTTTAGACATTAAATAATTTAATTTATATATGACACAATGGTGATGCAGTAATTACCATAAAGTGAATCATTAAAATAATTGATATTGTAGATACACAAATAAATATAATTTGAGACTTTTTATGAATTAAACTAATTTTATAGGTTAACATGACATGTTAGAAATGATTTAATTTAATTTTTTCTAAGTAATAATTCTTTTATGATTTTTTCAAAAAACAACTATTGAATAGTGTCAAAATTGACATAAAAGAGTTTTTAAAACAAATATTATATTATTAATTGATATTAAATTCCTAAAAATC
Organism: Viscum album; assembly: GCA_963277665.1. Taxonomy (NCBI): domain Eukaryota; kingdom Viridiplantae; phylum Streptophyta; class Magnoliopsida; order Santalales; family Viscaceae; genus Viscum; species Viscum album. The sequence goes on along the minus strand of OY728140.1, from coordinate 2,002,315,931 downwards.
TACGGTTCGGCCAAGATACTTATATCATAATAGGTGTTTAATTAATGGACCACTTGAGGGTCTCTTGGATGTATATAGTAATTTTATTAACTATATAATATAAAAATACAAAGAGACATTGTAAAAGTGAAACTAATTAACTAAGAGTTATTACTTAATGATAAGGTTAATATAGTAACCCAAAATGTCTAAATTATATTGGTTGAGTGGGTTTCGACCTATCCCCACTTTAAAATTTAAATAATCTACTTTGGAGCCATTAAAAACCAAATATGAATTTATTATAAAATAATATTTCTAGCTTTTCCAAAGGTGCCCCTCACCCCTCTTATAAAAGGGAACTCTCCCTTCTCATTAACTCACACCATAAACGCCTTTTGGTTCTGCCAAACTCTGCCCAAATACTCTATCAACTTCCCTCACTACAACTTAGAGCCCTTAGTTTGATCAGAAAGTCAACCTAATATCTTTTTTGATCAAATCAAAAGGAAGAATCCGAAGAAGAGGTAATGATTTCACCACCCTTTTTCAAGTTTCTTTCTTCTTCCACTTCTTCTTTATTTGTTATTTCCATTGTGAAATAATAACTCTAGTATCTTATATATACTTTGATGTTATTATAAATATGGTACAACCATATTCAGTATTCTATCCATCCTTTGAATAACATGTCACCATACGTGCGTACGTACGGCTTACCGTCTCCACGTCGTGGTGTAATTGTTATTCAATAAATTATTATTTGGATGGGTATAATAATGATGAGTAATTCATGTAAATAATAAATATAAAATTATATTTATTCTTTCTATATGATATACCATCCAATTATTTATTATTTTAACATCAAAAGTATGATATTGTCGCTCGTGCGTACGTACAGAATACCGTCTCCACGATCGCGATGAGATTCATTCTCCATCGTATCCATTCAAGTATAATTATCATTAGATGATTTAAAAAGAATGGTTAAAGAGATGATATAATTATGGATATTAATACGATACAACCTATCCATTACAAACATGGCTTACGTAACAAAGAATATAAAGGAAAACGAGTAAGTTAACACCTGAAATGACGATAATACTAAGATATTATTAACAAATCAATGTTAAAAGATCATATATGATATCATATTGATTTAAATGATTCTTTTATAATTCAATAACAATTATTTCATAATTATACAAGAGGTTAAACTACCATAGACCAAGGAAATAGTAAAATTAAGGGGTTTTTTATCTCAATTTTAATTCTGTGAGAATTCCATTGTTCACCACTTATTTATTACATGTGGTGTGTGTGCTGCCCATGTTTGTATTTATTGTGTAATATAATTTAATTCATGTATATTTACAACATCATTTTATGATCCTTCTTCCATGGGTGTATGTTTTTTATGTTACCAAATCAATAAGGGAATTTGAAATTTCAATTTCCACTCATTCGTCTTTACACATACTTCATTGATTATTTTACTCCATGATTATGTGTGGAATCACTATTAATTTGATTATGTCATAATTTCCACTCCCCTTTCTGTGGATATACTTTTTATACACATACTCATTCTATTGATAAATTCTCAATTCATCGGTATGAACTTGATAAGAGTAATTTTTACTCAATCTCTATTGTTGAGATAAACATCCAATGCATTGGTGTTGTTTTTACTAGAATATGTGTGAATGTCCTTTGATTGTTTTTCACTGAATATCCAATAATATTTAGTGTATTTATATTTTTCACACATAATTATGTCATTGATTTATCCTTAACCTAAGGATATGGTCTTTATGAGAGATTTCACATCAATTTTCATTCCATTGAGACTTCTTTGTTGTTATACACCAAATCACTTTTACGTGGTGTATATAATGTACATTGACATAGTATATCATGAATCCCTTTATTCTCATGATATTACAAAGTTTTGATTACCTCAATTATTTGTATTCAAGTGTCACTCTTTTTTTAGAAACTTTAACTAAAATACCATTTTTAAATGTTTTAAAGACTTATTATTCTAAATCTTGCTCATTAAAGTCCATGTTTTAAAACTGGTTTTAAGGATTTATTTATATGGACATTAAATTTTTAAAATTAAAACACTTTTTAAAAGTTTCAAAGTGGTATGGGACACTTTGATTCAAAAATCTATTTTTAAATGGCTTCTTGACAAATAGTGTGACTTTTAAATGGTTTCAAGAAAAAGGTGGATATTTCTCTCAAATAGTTTTGATGATTATTTTCATCTATGTCAATATCCTTCATTATTCTCAATTGAGGTTAATCTGATACAATAAAATCTCTAATATTGTATCAAATGAGTTATGTTCGACTGTGGATGTGCTATTTTTATACCATTCATGGTTTGTGGTTAAAGTATTGACATTTCATATGCTAGTTTTAATACGAATGTTTATGTTATGTTTAAACCTGTTCATATGAGGAATGCATTGGACTTAGTAAGTGATTGGTGGAGCCCTCTATAGCTTCTAGATGCATCGGTAGGTCTCATGAGACAAACTAGTGTCTTGGCACAAGTCCTTGACAAAATCTTATTTGTAGTCTTGGAACGAGGGCTTGGCTATGTGGTTATGATAGTCTGGCATTATGCACTCCATCATTATGAAAGTGGTTTTTGATATTGCATGTGATTATTCAATTAGTATAATATCCATGTGAATTAGTAAATGGCATTATTTCCTTTTATTTTTTCCATACTATGATGAAGTTCAAGTTTAAAAGGATTTTGTTTTAGTTATACATTGCCTTGAATGTTTATTCTTATTTATGAAAGCTTCTGCTATATTGGTATCCTTACTGAGCATCTCAGCTCACCCCTATCAATGTTTTATCTTTTCCTAGGATGTGAAGAAGTAATTTATGAATGACATATAGGGATAGTATGAGGGGATATGAAGACAAGATGTTGTTGTAGTTTTTTTACCTTAAGATGTAATGTAAGACTTATGAATATATCTAGTGTTTCCAAGACTACTAAACTAATCGGTCATTCGAGACTTTATCCTTTGTGATCATGCCAATGTTATGTAATAATGCACTGACTCTGGGTAACTGGGGTCGGGGCATTACATGTACGGTCTCACTTAACAACACCATGAAGATGTTGAGGCTTCTTACCATAATTTCCATATTATGTATGTCAATTATGTGGTAAGGGACTCTAGAGATTAAGGACACAATGATATTGGAGAGATGTATTCCATCCTCTATCCATGAGAGGATGATAGTAGAAGTCATAAAATAAATCTAATGGATATTATAATGGATTTTATTTCCATCCTATCATGTCACTGTCATTTCTAATAGAAATAAGGATGTGGGGAAAATCATTTCCCACTATTCCTAAAAACTATTCTATGACCACCCCCACACATATAAATATTTTTTCAACACTACATTTCTAAACTCACTAAGACTCATCTAAGTCCCATACTGATTAATTTCCATTTAGGTTATGAGGAAGGATTCCTTCCCTAAATAAACTTATATTTAAGAATTTTATAGAATTGAAAAGTCAAGGCACAGGTATGGAAACCCCATCCCGGAGCACAGGGCCAGGGATATAGTCCTTATTTCATAGGATATCTTTGGGGATGAAAGATAAATCCTAGTATCCAAATTTGATTTTGTCTACCCACACATTCATTATGACATAGTAATGAAGTTGAAATACAACTACACATATTTTATGGGAAGGATCAATGATTAGAATGACCATACTCACATCCAAATGCATATGATCCAAAAAACAAACACCAAAAGTGTCAATATTTACAAGGAGGAAAAATTAAAATAATTGAAAGGAAAAGAAAATTATGATTTCACAAAAAGAATCACGTAAATCATTGGAAACACAAATTTAAATCCACAACTCATATAATAAATCAATAAATCAAATAATAGAATGTTTTTTTATATAGATTACCAACCACATACCCTTATTCCAAAATTCAAGAAATATTTTTCCAAATGTTATCATGTCATAAAAATATAATTTCAAAAACCTCAATAAATACACCATTTGAATCTACAAAATATCACCCCATTGGGAAACAATTACTTTAAAAAAATCAAATTTTAAATCAATCATTGTATAATCTTTTAAAATTTTATACCCATTAAAATACTATGTGGAAACCACATGAAAACAATATATATATTAATTATTGAAAATATTTTATTTATCATAAAAGTTATGTTCTTTGAAATCCAACTTTGAAATCCTCAATACACAGTTTCAAATCAAAATTCATCATTATAAACAAAAGCTTCCATTTTGAATTCCCATAGAAATTATATCAAATGAAAACACTATACATAAAATTAATGAAAAATATTTAAAAAAATGAACATACCTTAGAGGAATTTAAACTCTTGAATGGAAAAAATATCAATGTTTTAGGGGCTAGTGGCATCACACATCAAGATAATACAGTTTGGCAGGCTGATTCCATTTGAAAGACAATCATTGAATATTATAGAGAACCATGTATATGGGATATATATATTTCGTTATGATATATGATCCAATAATCTTCAATAGATTCCAATTACTTTTCACTCATAACTTAGAAACTCCCCTAAACCCATTAAGCAATCAATTAAAATTTTAAACTCATCAGTGTTAGAAGAAATAAGCCAAAATCAATCAAAAGGCACAAATCCCAACATCAATTGGAAACTTCAGTCTTTGATTGAGAAAGTGCTCCCAATGTTCTCCTTGAACCTATATATCAGGTTCTGACATCCTTATCTCAACTACAGAGAAAATACAGAATCATAATGGCCACTCCAAATTCCATTCCATTCAATTAATCTATGTATAAATTACATTATTTCAAAAACCAGCCCACGTCATCTGTGGATTGGTAACCCAAAATAATATGTTACTTAACCGAGGGGTGTCCTAGATTAACCTAGGATAATTATAACTATTGAAAGAATCAACTGATTTTTTTTTGTAATGAATTTACAATAAATTTATTTAATTGTATGTGTAATTTATTCATAAATTCTATAATGAGTTATACCTAATATAGATATCACCAAATTTTTTTTTATAAAAATAATAATTAATATGTTAATCAACAGAAACATGAAAAATATAATATAATGAATATGATATTCCCTCAGCTCACCTCCAACTACAAAAAACACATGATATCCACCACAAAATATCTGTGTATATTATAAACCACCTATTTATGAGTTAGATATAAAAAGGATGGTTTGGGTGATCTAATAAAGAAACAGAAACAAAATAAAATGACAAACTAACTTCCATGTGACTCCATGAGTAACCATATATTATTGAAACAAAAATGCTCCAACAAAAATCATAAATTGAGAGAAAACATAATAACTATAATATAACTGATGTGTCAGTGTAATAATTCTTAGTTGGTCATCATCATTCTTATAACATGCTTAATAATTAATGAATGTTCTATTGTAAATATAGTTTAAATGAATATATATTTATAAAAATATAATTATATTTTCTAATGAAATAAAATTTCGGGTTACATTAAAAAACCAAAATTTTAAAAAAAAATATTTAATAGAAATATATAATTCATTCCATATTAAATGGGAAAATCAAATAGTAAATTAAATAAATCCTTTTGTTAAGTACCAAATCATTTAAGCATAAATAATTCTACAAACATTGTAACATATGAAAATTGGATCTATCAGGATAAACTTAGAAAAGGATATACATATACTAAAAAACATTGGTGTAAGATTAAAACAACTTACCCTAACACTCCGAGTTTCCCTTAGTATCTTATTTAAGGGGAATCTCCCATATGTAGAATAAAATATATTATCAGCACAGTAGTAAGAGTTTAATTCTAATCTAATTCAATATATATATATATATATAATTACCTGATATACACTAGTTTTTGCATGATATACTATTTTTTGTGATAATTTAAAATATATAACAAACCACATGATGAAAATATCACAAGGAAAACAATTATTCATTATCACTTCTGAACCCCCCTCATTGAAGTAGCTTCATTTCATTAAAATTCATTAAAATATTTAACATTCATTAAATTTTGTAACTTATATATTATTATTATGTAAACTGATAATTTCCAAAAATAATGATTAATCCATTTTTTTCTCATTTTATAAGAAATCATTTGATGATTCAAATCGAGAATTAAATTTTAAAAAAAATATTAATTATTCAAAACATCACATAAAGTTCCCCTTTAAAAATTTACTTAAAACCCAAAATCATGAAATAAAATTTATTACCCTAAGCCTTCCATTGACCTTATATACATAATAACATAGATTTATAGATGCATTTATCTCGATGAACATATTATCATATCAGTTTGTGCGATTTTAAATAAATTTTTCTTTATATATTTTGTTATATTTATATATATGATTTTTGTATTATAAATAACATAAAAGTATTATAACATGTGTTATAGAAAAAACATTAGGTAGTTGTCAAAATATATTGAAATAGTAATGGGATTGGATTTTTTCTTTTAAAATTAAAATTCATCAATAAAATATTGATAAAAAATTTATAAATATATTATTAACCAATTATTAATTAATAATTTTAATAGTTCCTATTAAAATTCAAATTGAACAATTTAGAAAATACTTTGTGTGAGACACTAAATTAAAATAAAATTTATCCATGCTACTAGGTTAAGATATCAGTTTCATTTTATGAAAATTGAATTGAAACTTAATTTTACAATAAAATAACCCACAAATATATATAATACTATTAGTTGTTAATTTAAAAATGAATTTAGAATACAAGAAATAAATGGTTCAAAAAAATAAATAAATGGGGAATAATACCTTGAATCAATGATGAATACTCTAAAACATTGAAAAAAATTTACATTACTTGAAATAGAGACCCCACACCTGACAACTCAAACCACACAAATTCCAAACAAAAAACCCATATATTGTTTAACTGTGGGAAATCCATAATTATAAGGATATAGGAAGACATGAAAAAATAATAATAATAATAATAATAATAATAATAATAATAAACACTTATATGAGGAAAAAGGAAACTTATTTGAAGAGATTCTCTTCAAAATCCTAATGAAGATGGGACAATAACCAAATATGAAGGTTGAGAGGAGTAACACATGCATTGGTGCACGAACTCCCAAGGTATGCATAATGATTATGAATAATAATATGGATAAGAGTATGTTTTTTGTGTATTTCTATGGGTGTTATTTGATAAAATTATATTTTGTATTATCTGAGTGAGTTTCAGAGTTCCCTCACATTTTATAGAACACTACACAAACTATGTTCCCTTCACTTTTAACACCTATTTTGAGGTAAATCATACATTGAATAAATAAATATCACATCATTTTAAATTAATATTAAATACATATTCTATAAATAATCACCAAAAAAAACATAAATTTTTATTCTATTATAATGACTAGAAACATAATACTATTATTTAATCAATGATCTTGAATATCCCAAAAAATGTTTATCTAACATTTTCACACACTAATATTAACCATTATTCATAACACAGGGAGTGGAATTATATGAATGGGAGAGCTCCTATTCTTATTAAGGGAAAAAATGCGAGATATTAGTTATTTATCTTATTCAAGAATAACATGATCATAATGGTTTGTGACCATGAACTTATCATTTTAAAATCATACCTAACAATTCATATAACATAATCATGAAATATGGATTTTCCAGTAGATAGAACATGAATCACTGAATAATCAATTATCATGATCTATGTTATCATATTATAAGTTTAGTAACATATCATAATGGGAGTAATACATATGTATGGCATAATCATAACCATATAAATCATATGTCATGTCTTCCCACTAAGACATTACTCACATGATAGGATTAGGATAACAACCTATGTACCTATTTTAGTATTCAAATAACCACCCATTTACCCATTTTCAGCTTGAGATCGCCACCCATATAAAAAAGGATTTCATAAAACATTAATCATTACCCAAACCATAAGAGGTTTATAAAATTCATACCTCTCACATAATCATAATTCATTAATATATATACAATTAGATGTTATAAACTAGAATCATTTTATCATATAATAACTCATGGAAAAGTAAATGAGTTTAATATGCATTTCATTATAATAATCATAAATCATCATAGGATTAAATAAATATATTTTTATACGGTCATATTCCTTGTGAATCATATGAAAAATATGTATATGTTTATGTTTATGAAAATATATTTAGAAATCACTAGAATATTTCTTGAGGAAAATATAATGTTCATATTAAAATAATATATTTAAAATCAATAAAATAATTTATTATTATGAAGAAAAAATCTTAAAAAAGAGAAATAGATATTTTTAATAGGATATTCTTGGAAATAATAGTCACAATAAAGGGATAATTGTTTTTTTTGTTAAATTTTAAAATAATAATTTTATTCACTACTATGTTAAAATTATCTTCATTTAGAAAATGAAAGGAAGATTACTTGTAACCTTTTTTATAGAAATTAAATAGTTGGTTAAAAATGATGTTAATAAATAATTATTGAGTAGGAAATTAATTTTTGAATAAATTATATAAAAACTATTTACATGAATGAAAAGTATTTCTGACTTATCAAAAAACATATATTTTCTATAAAAACATTCATTCAGAGTTCTAAGAAAATTGAGAGTTATAAATGAATTGAAAATGAGTAATCTCTATAAATAAACATAGTATAAGATGTTTTATTTGATATATGAGATATTTAACATATATTTTTGTCATAAAAAATATATGCATAAAATATCTCATTAAATTGATATATTGTAACATAAAACCTTTACCGCATTGGTAACATTTGGATCATCAACTACATGAACAAAATATCATCAAATGAAAATTTAAATACATTAAATTAAGAGAGAAATCTTAAATAAAATTTCAACTGGGATGTATATACGCCATACTAAATAAACAAGTGGTGAATATAACATATGTATCATAGGAAAAAATGATATGATAATCCCTTACCTAAAGTATTTATTGCATTTTACGTGTATTTAACCTCTTCTTATTTTAGTGACCTCCTTTTGAATACACATTAACCATCATTATTATGGTTTTAGGATAATCCCATTATCTAAAAACTAAATGTACAAAATCTAGGATGGTTTGTGAGGAGGGATTGCCTAATGAATATTGCTCAATGATTATGAGTAATGGTGAAGATATGGTTTCTTTTTATAATTGAGAGGAAGGAAACAAATGTTACATCTTAAAATATTCAAATAATATAGTCATTTTATTGTTATTTAATCAAATTTTTCTATTAATTAGAATTCATGATTTGTCAAGGTCGAAATATACTCATCCATTAATTTTTTGAAAAGTTTAGGAGACATTTTTACAAGAAAATTTTTGTTTATCCCACTCCACCTGTAGAGACCCAGAAATTTCGAATAATTTTTATTTTCATAAATTCTTTAGAATTTTTCGAGTATGCAGATTCTGACGGCGCCTAATTCCGAGGCCCGGAGTGCCCGGAATGATCCATCAAGGTTTTGTTAAGCATAAATTAAGGTGCGTAGGAAAATTTCATGAAAAAGTGGAATTACTCTAAAAAGGATACTCAGATTAGAAATCTGAGGGCACCATTGCGCTAAGAATGGCAGGTTTACCCTAAATGCGACTTAATTTTAGTCAGCACGGGCCACCTGTGAAAAATCTCAAAATGACATAACTGTAAATAAAATAATTAAATAAATTATTTTATTTTTCAAATGGTTTTAACTCACAAACAGTAGCTTAGATTAAAAATCTGAGACCACCGCTAAACCCGTGAGGGTATTCTTTGTTTGAGAAGATACTAACTTTGGCCGGTGCGAGCCAGCGGAAAAAGTTAGTTTTTGGCCCCAAATAAAATAATTAGGTGAAAATTATTAAATTGTAAAATTCAAAACTTCTAAATGGTGAGTCGGATTAAAAATATGAGAGTACCGTTGGGTTCGTCAGGGGGCGTTTCAACTAGGTAGTGCTTAACCTTGACTAGTGCGAGTCAACAGTGATGGATAATAATATTCCGAACTATTTTTAGGTATGTTCAGTAAACGTACGTTCGACATTTTATATCATTTGAACTATTGCTCAAAATTGAAATCTGAAGTCACTGTTGAACTCACAGCATCAGTATTTGCTTAGTGAGACCTTCACCGCAGTTGCATTCAAACGAGTTTGGAAGTTAATTTTTGGCTTTTTAAAAGAAAATAATATTAAAATAATGTACAACACTTTATTTTATTTTTAAGCTATCATGTGTTGTATGTGTGGTTAGTTGGTTAAAATCTCCACATGGGAGTTGGTGGTGGGACTGCCACACCCTAACCTCCCATGAGAGGATAATTGGGGTGGGGACCACCCGAGCAGCATAACCTCCCACGAGAGGTTATGAAGTGGGGTCCACACGTGGCTTAACCCCCCATTTAATGGGGAAGGATAAGAAACCTCTCAACCCCCCCAATAATTAATATTTTATGCATCGATGTAAAATTAATTGTTGTCAATTAATTTTATATGACGACTTAAAATTAATTACTGTCAATTAATTTTATGTGTCGACGAGAAAGTAAATGTAGTCAATTAATTTTATGTGTCGATGTGAAATTAATTGCTCTCAATTAATTTTCTGTGTCAACATAAAATATAGTTTTATTCAATTAATTTTTTTTGCCAACATAAAATTTATTCGTGTCATTTGTTTTGATGCAGGCTAGGTGGGGGAAACTTTTTGGCATCCTCCCATTTTTACTGTGCCAATGCACCTCTTAAATTGTGTCGATGCAATTTAATTCACCTGACCCCCCCCCCCTTTTAATTAAGTAACCGCGTCGTTGGAATTTAGGAAGGCTCTGCATAATTGAAATGTCATAAATTCCATGATGGTTACATACCTCTCCCCCTATCCAATATATAGGGAGCTTGGGAGAATGTTTTGGGACGTCTTAACCAGGCAACGAAGCGCTGGTAATGTATCGTGACGACCAACACTTGGAAACACTTATCTTCTCCAACGAAGAATTCTGCCGGCGATGCTACTTCCTCGGCTTCTTCCTCGGAACCCCATTTTGACATGAGACCTCTCTGATGACCCTTATTCCTTCCTCTTTGTCGTCAACGGACCGACACACGATCATGGAAGTGGAAGCGTACAACGTACGACGACAACATCATCTTCCCCTACGACGAATGAACGCCTGAAAATTAAAGATGTAGGGGTGTGTTTTAAGTGGTTTAATGCCTAATCATCTATTGTTAAATCAACTTCTTGAGCTCTTGCTATCATTATAACGTTGAGGGTTGGGGCCCCATGAACACGTCCTGACCCCTCCGCATCCTTTATGGTTTCGGAACCATGGATTGACGGGGACGTAACAGCGGCATGAGAATGTGGCCCTGACGTCGAAGATGAAAAATAGAGGAGGCACTTCCCGCGACCTCCATGAACCGCACCGCCGGTTGAGCGGCACCGGTCCTGCCTACCCGCGCGCTACCAGGCATGCACCCTGGCCAAAACCGCGGCCATCCAGGTCCACCGGCACCCTCCTTGCATGCCCCGCACGCTGACGGCACGCCCTACACCTATTCGGTGCCCTCTCGGAACCCGAGACTTCGTCCCGGAGCCTGCACGGCACCCCCCAGTGCCCAGGCCGCCTGCCCAGCGCCCTCCCGGTGCCTGCCCGGTGCCCGGCCGCCTGCCCGGCATGCCAATCTCCCTTCCCGGTCCACCCGCCGCCTGACCGTGCCCCGCGTGTCCCGACGTTGGCCTTTCAGACCGAGCCGTTTGAGCCGTGAGCCTCGCGGCGCAGGCCGGACCTGCCACTAGCCTTCATGCCGAATTGCCCACGGGGCAACTTCCGAATTGTCCACGCAGTCCGCTAGGCGGGGCCCAGTGGAATGGGCCAAACTCAGCGGGCTGAACCACCCAACGGGCTGGGTTAGACCCAGTAAGTCTAACCTGGTCGACCCAGATTGGGTCTTCCCAGACTGAGTTGGGCCGAGTCGGTTCGACCGGGTCGGACCAGACACGGGCCCACTTTTGACCCTTTTCTTGCGTTGGCCTTATCTTTGGCACCAGGCGTCCATTTGACGAACCGTCAGTGGCGATGGTATTCTCTTTGAAAATCGATCTCTTCAAAAGTACCCTTTGGTTATTCGGAGTATAGTTGTGATATGGTCGGTTTGGTTCGTACACGAAAGCAACCAGGCCCCCGGGACATAAAGGCTAATAACTCACAGACTGGGCGTCCGATTGATGCGTCGTATATTGAGTTGAGACCCCTATGACGACGAAATACTTTGTGATACTTCTACGTGAGACTTTGTGACACTTGTAGTATCTACCAGTAACTCGTGGATCAGATCCTCCTTGAGACGAGAAGACAGAGTGTGGAGACACTGTAGCTGTAGACCTGACGAATGCTTGACCGATTCGACTCGGAGTGATTCAAATAGCCCAGTGGACGAAGTGCCTAGTTTGGAGGTAGACCCAGGGTGGACAAAGCACCTAGTTTGGCAGCATACCCGCGGTACTCGAAAAGGGGAGTACCTCTGACGGCTATTAGGGGGAGCACCCGGTTTGGCGGCAGACCCATAGCGGAGGAGTGCCCGGTTTGGCAGCAGACCTGCGGTACTCGACAAGAGCTGTACCTCAGCAATCTAAGGATAGTGTGTAGCACCTCAGAGTCACGACATGGCCACTTTACTTGATAGAGGAGGATTTTTCCAGCAGTTGTGGTTTCATTAATGAAAATCCTGGTTTGAGCTGAGTCAATTACCTTTGTGTTTTCCTCATGATTGAGATGGGTTACTTGATAACTTAGGTATATGTATGGGCATATATCTACGTAAAGGTTATCATTTGAGATCTTTCTTTGTGGTTTATCCTTGTTGGATTTACTGAGACATTGAGGGTCTCGGGGTCCCAACTGAGTATCGTTATACTCACCCCTGCATGGGCTATGCCCACACCTCGTTGTGTTGGATGCAGACGACGGAAAGTGCTGACCAAGGCAGATTGTATGAAGACTGGATGGTACTCGGAGGTGGACACTCGGCGTGACGGTACACGGAGCACACCGATAGATGCGGAGTGCTGAGGAGGACATTCGTACCTACCCTTCTGGTAGGATCCGTGGTGGACGATACCGGAGCTGCCAGTCACCTTCCAGCTGTTTGTCTTTCAGTTGTACTTTCTTTTAGTTGTACCTACATTTTTCTGTTGGGTTTGTATTTCCAACCCCTTTGTTCATTCAGATGACTTTTTATACTACTTTACTTAGTATTTTCTTCCACTTGTACTCTCTTTGTGTGTGTTACGTTTTATAAAGACAATGCCTTCCCAGTTTTTAGGGAATTTCGCCTTTGGTGCTAGACGCCAGCCCCTGGCCTATTGAAGGCTGGCTTGGGGTAGTCACGATACGGGCCCTGAGGGATGGGTCCTGACAAATTGGTATCAGAGGATGTTAGTTATACCGCATAACATAGGACTCTGATATTTTCTTTCTGTGAAGAAATAGTGTTATGGTTACTAAGTGTGGTCTTCAATTCTGGGAGTCCAGTGTTGGTGAGGGAGGCCAACGTATCCATACACCAGGTCCTTGGCTTCTGATTTTCGACTCAGTGCACGTAAACACTGAATGTGCGTGTGTTTTCAATAGTTTTTTTTAAATCATCTCAAACTAGGTCAGCAGACCGGGTATATTATTTGACCATGTCGCATATGTTTCTTTCAGGATACCTCCCTGCGGATGGACATCTAGAGCCCTGAGAGTTGTACGTACTGAAAACCCACCGAGCGACGAGGACTCAGTACAGGGCCATATCCAAGTGGAGGTCCCAGTGGAGGGACCAACGGTACTACCACCTGTTGGGCCAACGATGCCACCAGCCAAGCAGCCGGAGATGTACACCTCTTGAGTGCGCTGCACGAGTTCCAACGCCAGAGGCCACCCATGTTCTGGGGAGAGATGGACCCACAGACGTCTAAGGATTAGATGGAAGCTATGTTGAGAGTCTTCAAGCTAGTAGGGATGCCATCAGACATCATGGTGATCTTTGCTGCCAGCCTCTTTCAGGCAACAGCAGGCAGACGGTGGAGCCTGATGCTCCAGATCCACGATGAGGCGACACGTCTATGGGCAGACTTCGAGAGCCTGTTCCAGGCGGAGTTTTTACCAGACACCATTCTAGAGGTGCAGATATCAGATCTACTGCATCTTTAGCAGGGTAGCATGACGGTGGCACAGTACTCATCGAGGTTCACAGACCTCTCACGCTACTCTATAGATATGGTATGAGACCCATTCTTAAGGGCCTAGACCTTCGAGTAGGGGCTCAGGAGAGATATTAGAGCCTCAGTTGTTTCTCACAATATCCCGATGCAGACAAGTGTGTTGGAGTGATCCCTCCTAGTGGAGAGTTTCCTTGCTGAGAAAACTCCAGCAGTGGGACCTATCAGTAGTCGACATGCAGTGGAGTCCTCTGCAGCTTGCAGTAGACAGATGACGCCGATGTCCAAGAGGACCAGACCTATAGGTGGTCGACCGCATGACTCAGGATCGGTAGTGCGGGGCACCTAGGGTGGAGACAGATCCAGACATACCAAGAACAAGCAGTGTTACTCTTGCGGTGGGCTTGGTCACATGGAACGTGACTATCCGACCCACCGAGTAGATGATCGACAAATAGATGAAGGACCTCCAAGTCAAAGGCAGAGGTTTGATCAAGATGGTCTGCAAGGCGTAGGCAGACGTGGAAGGGGAGCTGGCCATGCATCTGGCGGTGGATGACGTTTTGATGTGTTGCCACCACCACCACCAGGAGGTTCCCCACGAATACAGGGAACATGTGGATAGTGGAGAGCACAGATTCAGACAGCTGAAGCATACGACCATGGATCTCCGAACGCAGGTAGACAAGAGCGGGACTACATCCAGACATAGAGTCCTTTGTTCATGATGATTATAGCTTTGTAAATGTCATTGTTTGTGTTTGCTTTGTGTCTTTGTACTTTGAGCTGTAGTAATAAAATACACTTGTCCTTGTGAGGTTTGCTTTCCTTCCTTTTTATGTACTAAGAGGTTCTGGTTTAAATTGTGGACTTGACCCTCACATTCGACATTCCTACTGGAGGAGACCCAGTGACCACACACTGATGCCGACACTGTGACTCGACCCTTGGAGGTGAGAGTAACGGTTGGATCTCTTGGTAGTAGCGTCGAGGCCTTATGACATCATCCATGACATGGATTGTACTATCCATGACAGGATTGAGTGTATTAGGCAAAGGACATGGTTTATCCAGGGGATGAGACCAGATTTCTCTTTTTGTCAAAGTATAAATCCTATCATCTCTTGTAAAATGAGGCAATGAAGGGTGATGTCGAGTTCTAACAATTGGCTAGTCTCACCCATAGTTCGAGAGAGAACAGTTTATGGTTTACTCTAATCTCAATAGTCTCAGGTGCGTCTTCTTTTAGAAGGATCTGAACCTGAGACAGCGGTGATGGATTGAGTTCCTCTGGGACTAGGACATCGAGATAGTCTATTCTCCTGGAAAGAGGAACGTAGTAAAAGATGCACTCAGAAGGACATCTAGTATTCAGCTGCTAGGAGAGGCGACAGAGTAGCTGGCTACCTTTTATATATCCTTTGTGGATAGAGATGATGCATTCTATCTACAACCTCTTGCAGTCACTCCACCACTTCATCTGTAGAGTAGATGAGGTGGCTTACCACCTGGCCCCTCCACCTCAGTTGTACCGGGTGCACGACGTCTTCCACATATATCAGAAGAGGATATGCGTGCACGACACATCCCACATCATCGTCCACGGGGAGCTGGACATCGATGACAAGGTGACTTTCACGGAGTTTCCAGTGGAGATTGAGGATCGATAGGAGCAGGTCCTACATGGACGATCGATTCCGTTGGTGCGCATTTTCTGGTAGCACGAGAACCTCCAGGAGAGCACATGGGAGTGGGAGGCTCAGATGCATGCTCAATACCTTCTTTTTGTTTCCCTAGTGTGTGTTGTAGCTTTACGGGGACGTAAAGCCCTAAGGTGGGGGTAATTTAAAGACCTATAAGTTTCAAGGATTCTTTTTTTCATAAATACTTTAGAATTTTTTTAGTTTGTAGTTTTTAATGGCGCATGATTCCGAGGCCCGAAGTGCCTGGAATGATCCTTCGAAGTTTTGTTAATCTTAAATTAACGCGCGTAAGCAGTTTTCCTGAAAAAGTGGAATTACACTTAAATTGTTACTCAGATCAGAAATATGAGGGCACCGTTGCTTTCAGGATGGCAAGTTTACCCTAGGCGCGACTTCATTTTAGTCGGCGCGGGCCTCCTGTGAAAAATCCCAAAATGGCATAACTGTAAATAAAATAATTAAATAAATCATGTTATTTTTCAAATGCTTATAACTCTCAGACGGTAGCTCGGATTAAAAATTTGATACAACTACTAAAAATGTGAGGGAATGATTTGTTTATGAAGATACTAACTTTGGCCAGCGCGGTCCAGCAGAAAAAGATAGTTTTTGGCCACAAATAAAATAATTAAGTGACAATTATTTAATTGTAAAATTCATAACTTCTAAATAGGGAGTTAGATTAAAAATCTGAGAGTACCGTTGGGTTCTTCCGGGCGTGTTTCACCTAGGAAGAGCCTAACCATGACCGGTGCGAGACGAGGAAGTCTAATAATAATTTTCTGAATTTTTTTCGGGTACGTTTAGTAAACGTACGTTATTGATTTTATATCTTTTGAACCAGTGCTCAGAATTGAAATCTGGGGGCACCATTGAACATGTAGTGTCAGTAATTTCTTATTGAGACTTTCACCATAGTTGTGTTCTGATGAGTTTGGAAGTTAATTTTTGGCTTTTTTAAAGAAAATAATAATAAAATAAAGTACAACACTTTATTTTATTTTTAAGATGTCATGTGTTGTGAGTGCGGTTAGTTGGATAAAAGCTCCACTATGGAGTTGGTGGTGGGACTGCCACACCCTAACCTCCCCTGGGAGGATAATTGGGGTGGGGACCACCCGATTAGCATAACCTCCCATGAGAGGTTATGACGTGGGGTCCACACGTGGCTTAACTTCCCATTTAATGGGGAGGGAGAAAAAACCTCTCAACCCCACATCAATTAATTTTTTATGTGTCGAAGTAAAATTAATTGCTATCAATTAATTTTATGTGACGACATAAAATTAATTGCTGTAAATTAATTTTATGTGTCGACGAGAAATTAAATTCCGTCAATTAATTTTATGTGTCAACGTGATATTATTTTATCTCAATTAATTTTATTTGTCAACATAAAAATTATCAACTAATTTTATGTGTCAACATAAAATTTATTCGTGTCATTTGTTTTGATGCAGGCTAGGTGGGGGAAACTTCTTGGCACCCCCCCCCCTTTTTGTTGTGCCAACACACCTCTTAAATTGTGCCAATGCAATTTAATTCGCTTGACCCCCCTTTTTAATTAAGTAACCAAATCATTGGAATTTAGGAAGGCTCCGCATAACTGAACATTCATAAATTTCATGATGGTTACATACCTCTCACCATCTCCTATATATAGAGTGCTCGTGAGAAAGTTTTGGGATGGCTTCACAAAGCAACGAAGTGCTGGTAAAGTATCGCGACAACCAACACATGGAAAAACTTATCTTCTCAAACGACCCTTCTTCCTCGGAACCCCCTTTTGACGTGGGACCTCTCCAACGACCCTTCTTCATTCCTCTTTGTCATCAACGAACCAATGCACGAGTTTGGAAGTGAAAGCATACGGCGTACGATGACAACATCAACTCCCCCCGTGATGAATGAATGCCCGAAAATTAAAGAGGTAGGGGTATGCTTTATGTTTTTTGAGGCCTATTAATCTCTTGTTAAATCAACTTCTTGAGCTGCTTTCTATCATTATAACGTGGAGGGTTCGGGCTGCACGAACATGACCTGGCCCCACTACAACCTTTATGGTTTTGGAACCAGGGATCGACGGTGATGTAACAACGGCATGGCAATGTGACGACGACGATGAAGACGAAAAATAGAGGTGGAGCTGCCCACGACCTCCACAAACCGCACCGCTGATTGAATGGCGCCCGACCAGTCTACCAGCGTGCTTCCAGGCATGCGCCCCGGCTAAAACGGTGGCCATCCCGGCCCACCGGCACCCTCCTCGCGTGCGACGCGCGCTGCCGATGCACCCCGCGCCTATCTAGCGCCCTCCCCGCGCCCAGGCCTCCCTCCCGGAGCCTACCCAGTGCCCCCAATGCCCTGACTGCCTGCCCCGCACCCTCCCGGCGCCTGCCCGGAGCCCCGGGCCATCTGATTATCGCCCAACCGGCTGCCCGGTGCGCCCCGTGCCCTTCCTAGTCCACCCGCGGCATTCCCGCGCCCCGCGTTGCCCGTCGTTGGCCTCTCAGGCCGAGCCATCCGAGTCGTGCCCCTCGCGGCGCCGGCCGAGGCTGCCACTGGCCTTCGGGCTGAATCGCCCATGTGGCGACTTCGGCCCGAATTGTCCATCCAGTCCGCTGGGCCGGGCCCAGCAGAATGGGCCAAACTCAGCAGGCTGAACCGCCCAACGGGCCGAGTAAGACCCAGCAAGTCTGACTAGGTCGACCCAGACCGGGTCAACCCAGACTGAATTTGGCGAAGTTGGTTTGACCAGGTCGGACCGGAACCGGGCCCACTTTTGACACTTTGCTTGCGTTGGCTATATCATTGGCACCGGACGCCCGTCTGATGAACCGTCATCAGCGCTGGTAATCTCATTGAGATTTGTTCCCTTCAAAATTACCACATCGGAATTCGATTAGAGTTGTGATACGGTCTTGTTGGTTCGTACACGAAACCAACCGGGCCCCAAGACAAAAAGGCTAATAACTCACAGACCAGGCATCCAATTGACGCGCCGTCTGTTGAGTTCAGACCCCTATGATGAGGCAGTCCTTTTTGATAATTCCACCTTAGACTTCGTGACACATGGAGTATCGACCAGTAGCTCGTGGAGTGGATCCTCCCATATATGAGCAAACATAGTGCGAAGACCTAGTATTTGTAGACCAGATGACTGCTTGACCGATTCGACTCGGAGTTATTCGACTAGCCCAGTGGACGGAGCGCCCAGTTTTGCAGTATATCCATGGTGGACGGAGCGCCTAGTTTGGAATCAGACCTTTGGTACTCGACAAGAGGAGTACCTCTGATGGCTATTAGGGGGAGAGCCCAGTTTGGCGGCTGACCCATAGTGGAGGAGCACCCAGTTTGGCAGCAGTTTTGCGGTATTCGACAGGAGGAGTACCTTAGTAGTCTAAGGTTAGTGAGTAGCACCTCGGACTTGCAATAGGGCCACTATACTCAATATAGTAGGAGTTCTCCAGTAGTTGTTGTTTCATTAATAAAAATCCTAGTTTGAGCTGAGTCAATGACCTTTGTGTTTTCCTCATGATTGAGATGGGTTACTTGATAACATAGGTATATGAATGCGCATATACCTAAGTAAAGTTTATTTGTTGAGATCATTCTTTGTGGTTTATACTTGTTGGATTTAGTGAGACCTTGAGGGTCTCGGGGTCTCTACTGAGTATCGTTATACTCAACCCTGCACTGGCTATGCTCGCACCTCGTTGTGTTGAATGCAGATGATGGACAACACTGAACGAGATAGAGTGTACAAGGACTGAACAGTACCCGGAGGTGGAGACTCTATGTGACGGTACACAGAGCAGACCGATAGACGCGGAGTGCTGAGGAGGAAATCTATACCTACCCTTCAGGTAGGATCTGTGGTGGATGATCCAGAAGCTGCTAGTCGCCTTCCTGCTATTTTTCTTTCAGTTGTACTTTCATTCAGTTGTAGCTGTATTTTTCAGTTGGGCTTGTTTTTCCAGCCCCTTTGTACTTTTAGCACACTTTTTATAATGCTTTACTTACTATTTGCTTCCGCTTGTACTCTGGTTGTGTGTGTTACATTTTATAAAGGCAATTCCTTCCCGGTTTTTAGGGAATTACGCCTTTGGTTCTAGATGCTAGCCCCTGGCCTATGGAAGGTGAGCTTGGGGTAGTCACGATACGGGCCCCGAGGGACAGTTCCTGACACCACCAACAATTTCTTAATCCAAATCATGCCAGACGTTTTTAACTATTTCTAAAATTAATTATGTCAAAAATGAATGTACACTCACTACCAAATTTGGAAATGTGGATCCCTAATATATAATACATTTTGAGAAATCAAAAATATATAAGTGTATAAAATTATATTTAAAATATAAGTGTGATAAAAGGTAAGAAAACTATTTTTTGAAAAAATTAATTTAATTGATAAAAATAAAATTTACATTCCTTTTATGCAATGTAAAAAATATC
This sequence comes from Viscum album, assembly GCA_963277665.1. Classification (NCBI taxonomy): domain Eukaryota; kingdom Viridiplantae; phylum Streptophyta; class Magnoliopsida; order Santalales; family Viscaceae; genus Viscum; species Viscum album. Next base: position 2,002,295,421 of record OY728140.1, on the reverse strand, counting down.
AAATAATGATAACATATTCGGTTGAATATATAATCTACATATTACATTATAATTATTATTTAATAGTGAGTTACTTAATTTAATAATGTAAAAGCATATTATGTACATGAATTTTTTTATGAAAATAACTATATTTATTAGTTAGAGGAATTTGTCTTCAATATTTACCATTATGTAACTAAATTACAAATTATTATTAATAAATAACCAATAAATATAATTAAAATAAATTTTTTAAGAGTGGTTAATATATTTTTTAATATTTAAATATATAACACCAATAAATTACATTTCATGGAAACATTGGACTTATAATAAAGAAATGATTTTATTAAAATATAGTGAAGGCCTGTTTTTAATTAATGATTACAAATTAAATAATGGTAAAATTATATATATTTTACATTGTGGTTAATCATAAATACATCCATCAATTAAATGGTTAGTTTCTAAAGGTTGTTTTATATTTTTCCTCATTTTAAAATTAATTTTTTAATGAATAATTCTATCAAATGTATAATATTTATTTCAAGGGAACACATATAAAATACCATGGTGTTATAATATTCCCCCCTTAAGTTGAATTTCACAATAAAAATTACATCACTCTAATAAAAAAAATGATGCCAATAATGCCTAATCACATCATCATGTTCCCATTTTTTTTCTTCAAATTGATAATTCCCTATATGTACAATAACCCTTAGGGTTTATTTTTCAGTATAACTCTATCTCTATAATACATGATTTCAATAAATTTTTTCATAATAGGAATGAACATGATCTAGTGGTACAACCATTGAGTTCGGTACTTTTTAATGACCAAGTATTAATAGCTATATGAATGAGAAACTGAATATTGGAAAGGATGAGTGGATGTTCCAAGTAATAATCTACCCTCTCTACTTGATCTAGAATCTCAAAGAGACAAATATACCTCATTATCAATATTCCATATTTGAATCCCATTTACAATCACATTTCATTTATAACAATAAATAGTTAAAACCCATATTGATAAATACTATTTATAGGTCATTTAAATAACTACCCTTCTTTTAGAACACTAATAAACTGAGTAGTATCCATCATTTATTTAAACAATAGGATAATATTAACACGAAAGTATTAAAATAAACATTAATAGAAATGGTTCAAATGGAATAATCAATAACAATGAGAAAATAACATCAAAAAATTAAAAAACTAACCCAAACTAGAGTAAAAGGCTTAGATAAATAGAGGTAATCAAATTAAAGAACCAAAAAATTTCCCACTTCAAGAGACGAAGCTACCCAAAACCGTGAAATTGGGGGAACCAAATAAAAAATTGGTACTATTGAAATATCCTAAAACCCAATTACTAAATTCCTTCTCAAAATCTCAATAAAAATAATAAAACATTAAATTGTATCCCACAATTGACTTAACGATAACCCACATGAATCTAGATAGACAATATAATATGGTACCTAAATCCTATAAACACAAACAATTATATTAAAGAGATACCAGAAGAACCATCAAGAAGCATTGTGTATAAACAATTTTTTACCAACAATATTTTTTCCATAACCAATACAAAATATATAACAATTCAAATAATTGGTTATATATCAAAACTGAATGCTCTCCGAAGAATCAAATGAATAACCCCAAAATTTGAACCCAGACATTATCCTCTTGAAACACACTAAATAAACTATAGAACATCAATAACATCATAAAGAGAACCAACAATGTTATATTGGTATATATATTACATTGAACCATTTCCATTGGATGAGAGTTCTTAGGAAGACATAGATTTCCAATATTATTACACATATGAGTCTTAAAAAAAGCATACCCCTATTATTATCCTTTCCATTATTTTACCTTTGTCCCTATATTCTATTATACCAATAAAAATACACTTTTCCTCTAATTTCATCACATTCCAAACATTTAATTTTTGTAAAACATGATACATAAAATCATTTAATGAAAATGATTTCTAACCATACATCATTGAATCACAAATATTATGGAAATAAATTTCTATGGAACTAAAAATTATGATGGAATAATACTGAACAATAATTTACAAATCATTGATGGTAAGGTCTATGATATTTTTACTACAGTAAGCAATGTGAGTCTAAAGGGATTTCCAACGATGTATTTGAAAACTAAAATTCTATATTTAATATTTTATGCTAACATTAAGAGTTTTTTATGTAATGTTTTTTAGGTTACTGACATAAATTAACTATATTAGTCTTATATACACATCATTCAACACATTATCAACTAGAAATAATAATATTTTGTATTTAAATAACACAATAGATGGAATATATTTACAAGAAATGGATTATTTTCCATTAACAAAAATTTTGATCACCTTATTTCATGACCACATAGGTATTTTATCAATCCATACTAAAAAAAGTAAAAAAATAATTTTTCTTAACCTAAAATATTTTTCACCATCAAATTTATCCATATTAAATTTTAAGGATTCTATCACTATTAACAATTGGGCTATGACACAATTTTTTTGGGATGTATTGAAAGTAAATAATCATTTAAAAATGTATGGATCTTATTGATTTAAAAATGATTAAAAAAATAATTTGAAAATGTAAAAACCTACTAATATATAAGGTCAATAATTGAGACATAATTATATGAAAAACCCAAGAATAAAACTGAAAAATGAGTGAAGAGAAATAACAACATATTGTAAGGAGGTAAAATTAATTTTAACCATATATCATTTCATAGAACATGGAATCAATGAAAAACTATCTAGATTAGTTTAATAAATTAAAAAAAACATTCCAGACAAATCTCCAATACAACCATGAACTATAATAAGAACCATATGTAATTAAAAATAATAGTTTAAAAACAAAATAAATAATGTATTAAATGATCATAATTTATTTATTTCATCTGGACATGGTGACCTATGTTCACGAACTAGGGGTTCAAAGGGTTAAGTATGAAAAATGGATGACTATAGGGGCAGAATAATTCAACAAAATGGAAAGAAAACATCAAAAATTGACATACATAGGATAATAAAAATCAAGTGAAAGGAAAATAAATCACTTACACTACCAGGTTCATATTACCATGAACGAAAGTATTCCGCAAAATAAATTTTCAATGTTCCAATCCTCTAGGATCATGGGGTTTCTATAGAAGATGCCAAATGATATATAGGCTTTCTAGTTCAAATACTCGCATGTTTTAATCATAACCTTCTATGAGATATGATCATTCCAAAATGAACCAACCTGGAACTAGCTAGGATCTCTACACATACTCCTCACATGATCTCTCAGGAACTACATTAATCCTCTTCTATGGTATGTGGACACTTGAGAACCCATGAATTCCCTCTCCATCAAACCCAATCAATGTATCCCCATTCTATTTAAAATATATTTTCTCCATATCATTTTAGGTGAGTGCACTGTAGATTATTAAATTCTAAATTTTGAGAATTAACCAATATAAACTGTGGATAATGTTGCGATTAAATAAATATAAAAACCCACACACATGTGGATGACTATGATTAATTCCAAAGAATCAACGATTCCCAATGGTGTTGTCGAGTGGGTCTTTTGGTGAGAAAATTTGGGAAAATAACATAACAAATGGTTATATATGAAATAAAATGTAATCATAATTGGTCATAGGGTCAATGGGTATCAATGGATTTTGATGAACATGATGGGAGAACATGAATAACTTCACCATGAATTCCAAATTATAAAAATCCTTATATTTTATATAAATAAATATAAAAATTTATATTACAAAATAACCATAAATTAGAATTTACATTGTCTAATTATATACATTATTATAATAATTGATAAATATTAAGATATATTTAATGTTTATACTTGTCTAACAATTTGATATTTATTTATCACTAGTGAAAAAGTCCCTTTATCTTATTTTTTCTTTTCAAATCAGTTATTATAGAAAATCAATATCAAATACATTAGGAATAAATCTTATCTAGAAATTATATAAAAATTATGGTAAAAAATAATCTTATTGTTAAAATTTATTAATCAATATTGTAATTTTATATCTTGTGAAAATTTGTTATTGGTATATGATTAATTGATTTTATACATTTCTAATTTAAATAATGAATGTGAAAAATAATTTAATACATATTATATCTTTGTAAGAAGCATAATAATTTTTTTTCACATTTGTTTCTAAAATAACAGAGTTGAGGAATATTATTATTTTTTAAAAGTGCACCCTTTGCTTTTTAAAAATTTACAACCAATATAAAATGTAAAAACCAAATTCTAATTGGAATATTATAAAATTCAGTAAATCGTTTTAATTTAATATTCTATTTAAAAATAAAATGACTAAAAATTATTTTATAACATCTATAACGACCCATACATTACATACATTTTTTTTACTTTAGAATTGAAGCATACTTATTACAACATATAACAAAACCATTGTAGGATTGTATAGGTATAGTGTCTTTAGAAACTAGGAAAACATAAAGAACTGGTACATAAAGCATCTACATTGTCTCCCATTTATTTCATCATATCTAGAGTCCCTTTTAGAATATCTTACTTAATAACCATCTTCTGGGCCTGGGGAAAGAAAACATACAAAAGGGTAAGCTCAAATGCTCAGTAAGGGTAAAAAAAGGAAATATCATATTCATAAGAACATTGCATTTAGAAAATCATAACCTGCAAAATAGATCATAATATAATAACATATTATAAATCATAGCAGTGAAATGTAATCCCAATAATCATAACATAAAACCTGAAACTTTGTGACATACACACATAATCATATAGAATCATTTCATAGTAGTCAAGACTCATTTCTAAGACTATCTTAGCGGACAAAGCCCATTTCTGAACAGAGTTCACTCCTCATTTCAGTCCTGTTTCACTGAACCAGATTAACCTACCATTCTAGACATGTCTATATCATGAGATATAAATCATTACCCAATGCATTGGAGGGAGATATATGTCCCACCCATCTCATAATGAAACCATTCTTATGTGTGCCACAAAATCATAAATCATTCATCATAGCATAACCCCTAAAAATGAAATTCTTAAACATCGTTCCATCATAACATAATCCATATAAGATAAAAAGACTTCATAAAAATAATTCCATCATAAAATATTCAAATCAATGTAAAAATAGTGATAGAAAAATAACCCTATATTATCTTAGATGGAAAATAATTTGGATAAAATGCTTGAACTCCATTCTTGAGGAAAATATCCTATCTACTTCAAAATCATTTTTCTTTTCTTAAAATGTCATATAATTGTAAAATAAAAGAATATGATTAAAAATAAACTTGAAAACTTTTAAAGGAATCATCATGGAAATAATTTTCTAAATTTCCATTCAGGCCGTATAAGTTAAAAAAACATTCTTCTCGTACTTTGGCCGGAAAAGTCAAAAAGTACCTCGTACTAAAAATGACAAAAGATTCCTTTCTTTTCTTTTACTAAAGACTCACCAATGGATAAAATTGGAATTAAAAAATTATAGGTGTATGGAAATAATATTACATATATAGGAAAGATGGATATGGATGATAAATATGAACCAATAAATTCTGAAGTATAAACAGTCTCGGAAAAAAATGAGATTGTGATATTTTCCCTTACCTTAGGTCTGATTTTCTTCATACATATCCGAACCTCCTGTATTATTATTTAAATAATGTAATTGAATTATTCCAGAATCATACTCATTGTTATGATATCATATATGGTCATATTCTTAGCTTCTTATTAGTAATTTTTCGTTGCTACTTGTTATTCGGGTGTTTATTGCTTTTTGTTCTTATGCGTGTTTTGTCGAATAAATTATTATTATTATTTTTAGGTTATAGATACCTCATTTCCAGAATGGTATTTGTGTAATATATATCATATTTATTCATTCAATTCATTTATATAATCAGTATGCAATGAAGATCATGTAGAACGAGTCGCATCACATTGTGGAGACGGTAGGCCGTACGTACGCACGAGCGATGATATCGTTCCCATGATCATGGAATTGTATTGGAGTATATGTATACTATTTCAGAATCAATATCACTTTACAATAACCATATATAGTTATTCTTTACACCATTATACACATCCAAGTAAGGTGGTTGTGTAAAATAGATTACACGACGGCATGGAGATGGTATTCCGTACGTACGCACGCGCGATGATTTTATTTTCCGTAGGATGGATAGAAGGTGAAATAGGGTTGTTCCATATTTATAATTACATATAAGTATATGAGTGATACTTATTTTATTACATCATAATTAAACAACTAAATAAGAGGATGTATAAGAAGAATTAAATTTGAAAGAATCGGTAACAGATATTAACTCTTCTATGACACGTCTTTTTGAAACCTCCTCTTAGGGCACTAAAATTGGTTATTGAAGAAGAACAGGACCTCCATAATATTACTAGGGAAGTGGAGAAGAGAAATTTTCTGGGGTTTTCTGACCATGAAGTCTCAAATTGGTGTGAGGAGGAGAGGGAGGAGGTTCCCTTTTATAAGGGAGGAGAGTGGCACCTTAGGAAAAACATAAAATATTATTTTATTATAAAGTAATATTAGGTTATTAATAGCTCCAAATTGATTTATTTCATATATAAGGTGGGTATGGGTCGAAATAATCCCAACCAATAGATTTTAGACATGTTTAGGCTACTATTTTAACCTTATCATTTAGAATTAACTGTCTGTTAAATAATTTAACTTTTACCGTGTCTTCTTGTTTTCTTACATTATATGGTTAATAAACGTACTATAACAAGCCAAAAGAACCCCAAGTTGTTAATTATTAATATATATAACCTTATATATGTCATTTTAATGAACCTTATATTTTGAGGAATAAAATAACAATTAATAATGTAATATTTGTTTTAAAGTGTATTTTATGTCAATTTTGACACTACTTGGTAATTGATTTTTGTGAAACTCATAACTGCATGATTATTTTGAAAAAAGTTAATTAAATCAATAATAATATGTCATGTTAACCTATAAAATTATTTTAATTCATTAAAAGTCTCAAATTACAATTATTTGGGTATTTATAACATCAATTATGTTAATATTTCATTAATAAGGTAATAACCGCATCATCATTGTGTAAAAAATAAATTAAATTATTTAATGTCTAAAAATTATAAATAAAATTCCATTAGGTAGGAAATAATTTTAGCTTTATAATGAATAACAATAGTTGAATTTTACTTAGGTATAACCCTACATTAAAAATATTTTTAGTTATTAAACTTTGATTTTAAATATTTTAACACTTCGTTAAATAAAATAATATTAAGTGTCATAATCTAATACAAGTTGACCAAAAGGGTAATATTTTCTTCCTAAGGTTGTTTTTGGTCAAATTATACTTATCTAATAGAATTAGAACATTTTTTAGGGTAATAATAAAATCATTTTTACCCTAATTACTTTTAACCGTGGTAAAAAAAGTAAAAAGTTACTATTCACCAAAAATTATTTTCATCTTATTGAACCACATTATACTCCTCGATATTAACAGTGTCTCTCAGATTTTTGAAATTCCACTCACAGAAGCAGAAAAATTATGTTTTATGTGAATTTTTAAATTCTCATAGGAGGTGGGTAAAAGACGGTGAAAAGGTCAATAAAATATATATATATATATATATATAATTATTATAAAATGAATCAAATGAATTACATTGAAATTATATAGGTATTATGTATCAATTTTGACCTAAAATAAATTTAAATAAAATAAATAACTGTTTAAATAAAAGTCGGTTTTTAAATAGTAACCCAGTGTTTTCACTACTCATAAAAAATTCAATGTTTTCAGAAAAATACCAAAAATTCACCCTAGGCTAATTTCGATATTCCGAATCCAAAAATGAAGTCCATTTTGAATGATAAAATTTAAAAAATTTAAAAAATTGGGCATTAATATTCATAATAGTTAGTTTATATAATATTATAATAACATATCGTTGTTTAGTGAAACTCGGTATTGCGTACAATGAAAGCTATCGGGGAAGGTTGCTCTTGCCTCTAACACAAGCCAATACAATGTTGTGTTTAGTGAAAGATTCATTTATATAACATTATACATAAAAACAAAATATTTCTCATAAAATATCAGGTGTTACATTCTACCCCCCTTAAAATGAATTTTTCTCTCGAAATTCTTCACTTTGTAACAAACAGATGAGGATACCACTCCCTCATAATATCCTCAAGTTCCCATGTAGCTTCTTCTAATTGGTGGTTCTTCCATAAAACATTCACCAAGTGAGTGGTCTTGTTCCATAGGACTTTTTCTCTACGATCCAGAATCTCTATCAGTTGTTCTTCATAAGAATGATCTTGCTCCAGCGGTACAACTTCAAAGCCGAGTACATGTGAAGGATCAGTTATGTACTTTCTCAGGAGAGACACATGGAACACATCATGAACGTGAGAGAGTGTTGGTGGAAGTGCCAATCGGTAAGCTACCTTCCCAACATGACCCAGTATTTCAAAAGGACCAATATACATGGGGCTCATCTTTCCCTTCATTCCAAATATCATTACTCTCTTCCAAGGATATATTCGTAAGAAAACTTTATCACCCACTTGAAACTCTAGGTCTTTTCATCAGTTGTCGGCATAAATGTTTTGTCGACTCTGAGCTGATATTATGTGTTGTTGAATAGATCTGAACTTTTCTACCATCTCATCAACAAGATCAGGTCCTAATAGCTTTCTTTCCCCAACTTCACCCCAGCAAGTTGGAGTCATGCATTTCTTTCCACAGAGAGGTTCATAAGGAGCCATATGAATACTAGATTGAAAGCTATTATTATAAACGAAATCCACCAATGGTAGGTGTTGATCTTAACCACCTTTGAAATCCATAGAGAAAGCTCTTAACATATCTTCTAGAGTTTGAATTTCTCTCTCAGACTAACAGTCTTTCTGAGGATGATAATCAGTGATGAAACTCACCTCTGTATCTAAATTATGCTGGAGACTTTTCCAGAACATCAAGGTAAACCTCAGATCCTGATCAGATATAATGGAAAGTGGTACTCCATGCAATCTTAACACTTCCTTCACATATATCCTGTAATGTTGATCCAAAGAGAAATCTTCTCTAATAGAAATGAAGTGTGCCGACTTCGTAAGACGATCAACTATAGCCCATATAGAATTATTCCCTTTGTATGTTTTAGGAAGTCCAATGACAAAGTCCATAGTGATGTTTTCCCATTTCCATTCTGGTATGGGTAATGGTTGTGACATCCCCTTAGACTTCTGTCCATTAGCTTTAACTTATTGACAAACCAAGCATCGAGAGACATATTCAGCAACATATGTTTTCATGCCATCCCACCAGAAGTACACTTTCAGGTCCCTATACATCTTCGTGCTTCCAGGACGAATAAAGAATGAAGAACTATGAGTCTCATCCCACAGCTCCTTCTTTAATTATAGGATGGGAGGAACAAAAAAATGATTCCTGAACCTTATTATCTCATCATAATCAAGGTTGAATTTAGGAACATTTCTCACCTTCTTTTGTAACTATATATCTACTTTTTGTGCATCCTTAATCTTCGCATGTATAGATGGTTGATCATTAATTTGATAAAGATAATATTTTTCCCCTTCCATTATAATTCCATGATCCAACCTTTGTAAATCCATATTTATTGGATCTTTTGTGATACTCTTCATTGATAAGCTATCATGGTCTTATCAACTTAATGCATCTGCCAACTTGTTTTCTTTCCCAGGGTGATAATGAATTGAGAAGTAGTAATCCTTAATTAGCTCCAACCATCTTCTTTGGCGCATATTAAACTCCTTTTGTGTGAAAATATACTTTAAAATTTTATGATAAGTATAAATATCACACCTTTCACCATAAAGGTAATACCTCCAAATCTTTAATGTAAAGACTACCGCAGCTGACTCCAAATCATGAGTTGGATAATTTTGCTCACGAATTTTCAACTGTCGTGACACATAAGCTATCACCATATCATTTTTTATAACAACAGACCCCATTCCCTTCTTGGATTCATCACTATAGATCACAAACCTTTCTCCACTACAAGGCAGTGTGAGAAGAGGTGCACTGGATAAACTTCTTTTTAACTCGTTGAAATTCTCATCACACTCCTCCATCCAAACGAACATAACTCCCTTTCGATTCAACCTAGTTAGTGGATTATATAATCATGAAAAATCTTTCAAAAAATGTCTATAATATCCATCCAATCAAAGAAAACATCAGATCTCAATTATTGTTGTTGGTCTCGACCATCTTTCGATAACCTCTGTCTTTGCTAGATCCATAGATATCCCCTCTTTTGAGATTATGTGACCCAAAAATGCATGTTTTTTAAGCCAAAATTCACACTTGGTAAATTTGGCATAAAGATTATCCTTTCTCAGGGTCTCCAATACAATTATAAAGTGATCTTCATGTTATTCCTTTCTTTTTGAATAGACAAGAATATATTCTATAAAGACTACCATAAACTGATCAATATTGTCTCTAAAGACTCTATTCATCAGATCCATGATGATAACAGGGGCATTAGTAAGACCAAATGGCATCACTATAAATTCATAGTATCCATACCATGTATGGAATGCCGTCTTTGGTATATCCTCCCTTTTGACCCTTAATGGATGATACCCTGAACAATGATCAATCTTGGAAAAGTATTGATCTCTGCATAGTTGGTCAAATAAGTCATCAATGCGTGGGAGCAGATATTTGTTCTTGATCATGATCTTGTTATGTTCTCGATAATCAATGCAGAGTCTCATTGATCCATCTTTCTTCTTAACAAACAAAACAGGTTCTCCCCAAGGTGACACACTAGGGCGTATGAATCCTTTATCAGGATTCTCTTTGTGTTGCTTCTTCAATTCTTGAAACTCAATTGGGGCCATTCTATAAGGTGTCATTGAAATGGGCATAGCACCTGGTATGAGTTCTATTAATAACTCAACTTCACGATTTGGTGGAAGACCGGGAAATTACTCCAGAAAGACATCATCAAACTCCCGTAAAATGGGTGTATTCTTAATAATGAGTTTCTCTCCAACAAATTGCGATAAATAACCTTCATTTAGTGGAATCAAGACCCATAAGATGGAAAAGATTTCCACTGGATGGTTATGTTCATCCTTGCATCGATAGACGATCATAGATTGATCTGGAATATGAAATGTGACTTCCCTTCTTTGGAAATTGATTCAAGCTCTATATAAAGAAAGCCAATCCATGCCAAGAATCACAACAAATTCCACTATAGGAAGGATCAAAAGATTTTCAGGAAGAAATTTCCCAAAAACATCAATCAGAGAAGAATTATAATCTTTTGATGCGACTGTTTTTCCATTAAGGGTTGTCACAGCTAACTCAACATCTAATTCTTGAGGTAATACGATGATACCCTTAGAAAATTCTTCAGAAATAAAAAAGTGGGTGGGTTTAGAATCAAATAAAACATTTTCTACTTTAGAGTGGATGGTAAGTGTACCTTTCACCAATTCGTTATCATACTCCACATCACTGATATAAATTTTTGGTGGCTTTCCTTTGTCTTTAGCCTTAAGAGTTTGTTGAGGTCGATCATCATCAACAACCCTTGGATTAGGGCATTTATTAGCATAATTCCCCATTTCCTTGCACTTATAACATTGAAGAGTAGGAGGTACACTATGTGTATCCTTTTCTTTATTCGTGTCACTAGACATATTCTTCCCATAATTGTGGCATTCAAATTCCCGATGACATTCTTTTCCACATTTGATACATTTAATTGTCCCTTTAAGAAAACGCCCTCCATGTTTCTTTCCACACTTTGAGCATAAGGGAAAACTCATCTTATTTTCAGTGTTCTCTTTAGATTTTCTTTTGAATTCCACTTTCCTCTTCTTATCAAACCCATATGACTGATGGGTCACTCCAATATCCATCCCAACCTTGAGAGAACATAGAATGATTTCCTCATAGCTATTGAAGTCCCTTATGGCTAACTCCCTTCCAAGACTTGGTTTTAATCCACTAAAGAATCGATCAATCTTACTCTCAGGTTGGATAATAATCACAGAAGCATACCTTGCAAGTCTTTTAAAATTTTCTTCATAGGTACCAATAAATTCATCAACCTTTTGATTTAGTTCAATAAACTACTTCTCCATCTTTGTTCAAAGAATATGAGAGAAGTACATATTGAAAAATAAGTTCTTGAACTCGTCCCATTCCACGGACTCAATTTCATCTCTTGGACTCATATTCTTGATATGATTCAACCATTGATCAGCTTCACCTTCCAAATGATAATCTACTACTTTATCATGTTCAGAACATTGAAGAACTGAAAATATCTTTTCAGTAGTAATGATCCATTGTTCAGCATCTAATGGATCAGTAGACCCGCTGAATGAGGGTGGACGCTGCCTCATGAAGGATTCAATAGAATTTTGCTCCTTCCTTTTCTCGTTTGGATGTTCTGCATGATTCATAGATTGAGAATGTTGAGTGATAATGGCTACAATATTCTTCATTCTAGCTCCCATAATGTCTGGTTTCTCATGGGGACAATCATTGCATTTCCCATCGCATTCAGAATTAACACGGTTCCTTCGTGTTCTGGCCATTGACTAAAACCAATAAGCATAGTGTGAGATACACTAATCATACTAGTGAAACCACATAATCAAGAATAAAATTTCATGCTTTAGGTCTTCTCATAGGTTATTCATTGCCATTTCTAGAACACTAATATTTTGTCCTATGCTTAGACATATCCTTAGGGTTCTTACTAAGGTTTTCACATTCTAGTTTCCAAAGGATGACTATGCCTTTCCTCTGATACCAACGATAATGTCCCATACATTACATACATTGTTATTACTTCAGAATCGAAGTATACTTATTACAACATATAACAAAACCATGGTAGGACCGTATAGGTATAGTTGCTTTAGAAACTGGGAAAACATAAAAAACTGGTTCATAAAGCATCTACATTGTCTCTCGTTTATTTCATCATATCTAGAGTCCCTTTTGGAGTATCCTACTTAATAGCCTTATTCATGAACTAGGGAAAGAATACATACAAAAGGGTGAGCTCAAAAATTCTCAGTATGGGTAAACAAAGGAAATATCATATTCATAAGAACATAGCATTTCGAAAATTTTAACCTGTAAAAGAGATTATAATATCATAACATGGGATAAATCATAGTAGTGAAATGTAATATCAATAATCATAACATAAAACATTAAACTTTTTGTCATACACACATAATCATAGATAATCATTTCATAGTAGTCAAGATGAATTTCCAAGACTATCATAGGGGACAAAGTCCATTTCTGAACTGAGTTCCCTCCTTGTTTCAGTCCTGTTTCACTAAACTGGATTAACCTGCCATTCCAGCCATGTCTATATCTTGAGATATAAATCTTTAATCAATTCATTGGAGTGAGATATAGTTCCCACCCATCTCATAATGAAACCATTCTTATGTGTGCCACAAAATCATAAATCATACATCATAGCATAACCCATAAAAATGGGATTCTTAAACATCATGCCATCATAACATAATCCATATAAGATTAAAAAAATTCATAAAAATAATTCCATCGTAACATAATCAAATCAATGTAAAAATAGGGATAGAAATAGAACCCTATATTATCTTATATGGAAAATGATTTTGATAAAACGCTTGAACTCCATTCTTGAGGAAATTATCATTTCAACTTCAAATTTTTTTTCCTTTCCTAAAATGTCATATACATTTAAACTAAAAGAAGTTTATTAAAAATAACCTTGAAAACTATTAAAGGAAGCTTCATGGAAATAATTTTCTAAATTTCCATTCAGGACATATAAGTTAAAAAACATTCTTCTCATACTTTGGCCGGAAAAGACAAAAAGTACCTCGTAATAAAAACGAAAAAAGATTAATTTCATATCTTTTACTAAAAACTCACCAATGGGTAAAATTGGATTTAAAAAATTGTTGGTGGATGGAAATAAAATGACATATTTAGGAAACATGGATTTGGATGATAAATATTCCCCAGTAAATTCTGAAGTATAAACAATCTCAGGTAAAAATGAGATTGCGAGTTTTTCCCTTACCTTAGGTCTGATTTGCTTCGTGCGTGTCCGAACCTCCTGTATAATGATTTAAATAATGCCATTGACTTATTCTAGAATCATACTCATTGTTATGATATCATATATGGTGATATTCTTAGCTTGTTATTGGTATTATTTCATTGCTACTTGTTATTCTGGTGTTTATTGCTTTTCGTTCTTATGCGTGTTTTGTCGAATAAATTCTTATTCTTCTTTTTAGGTTATAAATACATCATTTCCAGAATGGTATTAGTGTAACATATATCATATTTATTCATTCAATTCATTTATATAATCATTATTCAATGAAGATAATGTAGAACGAGTCGCATCACATCGTGGAGACGGTAGGCCGTATGTACGCACGAGCGATGATATAGTTCCCATGATCGTGGAATTGTATTGGATTGTATGTATAATATTTCCAAATCAATATAAATTTACCATAATCATATATAGTTATTCTTTACACCATTATACCTATCAAAGTAAGGTGGTGGTGGAAAACAGATTACACCTCGGCGTGAAGACGGTATTCCGTATGTACGCACGTGCGGTGATTTTATTTTCCATAGGATGGATAAAAGGTGAAATAGGGTTGTTTCATATTTATAATAACATATAATTATATGATTGATACTGATGTTATTTCTTAATAATGTAACAACTAAAGAAGAGGAAGTAGAAGAAGAAATGAATTTAAAAGAATCGGTAACAGATATTACCTCTTCTTCGACACGCCTCTTTGAAACCACCTCTTAGGGCACAAAAATTGGTCTTTGAAGAAGACCAGGACCTCTAGATTATAACTATGTTAGTGGAGAAGATAAATTGGTAGGGTTTGGCAGAGCTTGATGTCTCAATGTGGTGTGAGGATGAGATGGAGGAGGTTCCCTTTTATAAGGGAGGAGATGACACCTTAGGAAAAACATAAAATATTATCTTATTATAAAGTAATATTCGGTATTTAATAGCTCCAAATTGATTTATTTCGAAGATAAGGTGGGTATGGGTCTAAATAATCTCAACCAATAGATTTTAGACAAGTTTAGGTTACTGTTTTAGACTAATCATTGAGAATTAAATCTAAGTGAAATAATTTAACTTTTACCATGTCTTCTTGTTTTCTGACATTATATTGTTAATAAACATACTATAACATGCCAGATGAACCCCAAGTTGTTCATTATTTATATATATAACCTTATATATGCCATTTGGTCTAACATTTTATTTTAAATAATAATATAACAATTAATAATATAATATTTCTTTAAAAAACAATTTTTTGTTAATTTTGACACTATATTGTAATTGATTTTTGTGACAATAATAACAACATTATTAGTTCTAAAAAAGTTAATTAAATCAATACTAATATGTCATATTAACATATAAAAGTATTATAATTCAAAAAAAGTCTCAAACTACATTTATTTTGGTATTTATAACATCAATTATGTTAATATTTCATTAATAAGGTAATTACTTGATAATCATTGTGTCAAAAATATATTAAATTATTTAATGTCTAAAAATAATAAATGAAATACCATTAGGTAGGAAATATTTTTAGATTTCTAATGAATATCTATAGTAATATTTATCTTATGTATAACCCTACATTAAATTTTTTTAATATAAACTTTGATTTTAACTATTTTAACACTTCTTTAAATAAAATAATAATAAGTGTCCTAATCTAATCCAAGTGGGCCTAATGGGTAATATTTTATTCCTAAGGTTTTTTTGGTCTAATTATACTTATCTGATAGAATTCGGACATGTTTTAGGGTAATAATAATATCATTTTTATGCTTAATTACACTATTTACTTATAACCGTGGGAAAAAAGTAAACAGTTACTATTCAGCAATAATTATTTTTATCTTATTTCACCACTTTTTACTCTTTCATATTAACCGTGTCTCTCGGAGTTTTTAAATTCCACTCACAGAAGCGTTAAAATTAAGTTTTATGTAAATTTTCAAATTCTCATAGGAGGTGGGTAAAAGACGGTGAAAAGTTGAATAAAATTTTTAAATATCTAAAATTATTATAAAATGACTCAAATTAATTAAATTGAAATTATATAGGTATTATGCATGAATTTTGACCTAAAATAAATTTAAATAAAATAAATAACTATTTAAAAAAATTTCAATTTTTAAATAGTAACCCAGTGTCTTCACTATTCATCAAAAATTGAAAGTTTTCAGAAAAATACAAAAAATTCACCGTAGGCTAATTTCAATATTTCGAATCCAAAAATGAAGTCCATTTTGAAATATAAAATTTCAAAAATTTCAAAAATTGGGAATTACTATTCATAACGGCTACTTTATATAATATTTTAATAACATATCGTTGTTTAGTGAAACTCGGTATTGCGTAAAACGCAAGCTATCGAGGAAGGTTTCTCTTGCGTGTAACAAAATCCAAGATAGTGTTATGTGTAGTGAAAGATTCCTTTATATAACATTATACATAAAAACAAAATATTTCTCATAAAATCTCGGGTGTTACAACATCTCCACCACAATATTCAAAAATAGAGAAATCATATATCAATATATTTTATCTATAGTCAAACCATACCAAACCAATAACTTTATTTATTAAGACAAAAATATAATAACTTTTATATTCCCTTTTAATATTTATGAATATATAAACACTCCTTATTATACCATTTTATAATAATAATAATAGCAATATACATTAATATGTTATTTCAAAAATCCATGAAATTTTATTTTTTCTAAAATAGAGATACTTTTGTGTCATTAATGGGAAATTTTTTACTGTATTTTGTAATCTAATAACTAATAAATAACTGATAACTATTTCTCTTATATAATAATATAAAACAACATAGATGAAATGTGAATACTCACAAACACCACATAAAAATAAATCATTAATAACAACTATCTTTGATTTTTATTGAGGTAAAATATTATATCTTCTTTGAAAAAATATGGAAAATTTGAAATATGAAACATGATATATAATGAAATACAATTTTAGACTCATATCTTCAATGAGATATCATGGATTATGAGAAAATTATTATGTTTCTTTATCCCTTTACTGAATGATTATTTTATTTCTTTGATTGCAAAATAATTATCTATAAATACATTAAATAATTTGGTTATCTAATTATTAATCAAATATTTCTGTTTGATGTGATATAATTTTTTTATAGTCATCCACTTTTTGGATAATTAATATAATTATTTTAATGAATATTCTTATCAAAACCAAAAAGAAAGTTATAAACAAACAGAATATTTCTTCATATTTAACTAAATTATCAGTTCATTAAAATACTTCAAATATCAAATTTATAGATATTTCGTTTTAAATAATAAAATTATACTGGTTTTTATGCAATTTTAAATTTTACCTTATTAATTTGAATATACAATGGAAAAATATATTCATAATCACAACCAATGAAAGACCTCGATTTCAATAGGATTCATTTGTTCAATACATCGATTCATGAATACTAGTTAGTATATAAACAACTACTTATATACAAGTAATATATGGTTATATTCTGTAACACCTTGGTTTTATATGTAATAGATTATATATATGATTGTTTTAATTTACATGTTATAAAAATATTTAAGTGACTTAAAAAAGAAATAGATAAAAAAATTCTACTCATAGTCAACCTAGTCTACAATTATAAAAATAATAAATAATAAAATTAAAATTAATAATTTTATATATGTAACAAAAATATATTATTCAATAATTTTATAGAATAAATAAATATAAAGTATCATATTCAATAACATTAATACAACAGTGTAATAATAGGATAATAATACAATAATTAAAATATTCATCATTAAAAAATTAACTTTTCAGATCATAGTAGTCATCCCAACATCATATCAATTTCTAAATATATTAAAATAAAAACCAATCCTAGATTACGTATATTATGTATGTGGGAATGGTAGCGGTGATGTGGAGGGTAAGAGAGGAACAAGGTGTGATGATCCTCGTAAATAATGTTATGTGGTATTGGAGATGACATAATAAGGAAATGAAGAAACCCCAAAAAACTATTAACTGACATCGATAGTGTATAGAAACATGTAGATATATTCAAGAGAAACACTTTATGATATAGGGGTGGGGACTGGAATGATGCGGGAATGATATTGTCCTATTCAGGTTATGATTTTATTAATTATTTTTTTACATCTATCATTTATAAAACCCAATAAAATAAACATTCACAATAGTTGTTCAAATAACTGATGGTTCTATGAATAATGAAAGTGTTATTCAAGCCAATACCAAATGAAAATTTTCACGATATCCAACAAATAATTCATTTGAACATGAATAAAATAATAATTTATGGTAAATATACATGGTGAAATCAAATGAATGAATTATTCATCTATAAAGAGGTTCCTATAAAATTTAATATATACATTATTTATTTATAAAATTTTCTTTGGTGCTAATATGTTTTATAGA
Organism: Viscum album; assembly: GCA_963277665.1. Lineage (NCBI taxonomy): Eukaryota > Viridiplantae > Streptophyta > Magnoliopsida > Santalales > Viscaceae > Viscum > Viscum album. The sequence continues at coordinate 2,002,276,672 of OY728140.1, read as the reverse complement.
TAATGTTTTTTCTCAGTCGAAAATAATTCAAAATGTACAACCATTTCATATAAAGGATCCGATTTAGAATGTATCTAGTAGTATCCACAAGATATGAATGAATGTTAGATCATCACCAATGACTATTTTGGAGCTATCAAAACTGGTCTGATCATATTACATCATTCTCATTGATAAAACCTAATCCCTTCATTCTTGATGGATTTTATCTCATGTCCTCTCAATCAAGAGAGGGATAGAGTGAGATTCTTTTCTAGATCGTGATTTATTCTATGATATTATATTACTAGATATAATTATTTACAGAGTATATATATTATACAAAACCATCCACATAGACAATTGATATAAAATTAGATTATATATATATTGAATTAATTTTTTTTATAATGTCATATTGACCATCAGAAAAATATTAAATCGAACATATTACCACTATAAAAAATAAGGAATAAAAACAATAACAACAACAACAACATCAAAAAAATATGTATCAAAGCATTATATAACACATGAAAACCAATTATAATTTTTAACTAAACCAATCCTTATATATTAAAATGATATTTATTATTTATATCATTTTCTTCAGAAAGAACATAACATCTACCATCTATCATCCACATTATTTATCAAAACTAGAATAAGAAATGTTTACGTGAATAAATAAATAAAATTTTAATCATCAATAAATAAATTAATAAATATTATATTCATGATATTTTGAATAATTATTCATTTTAATATTCAACTTGCAAATAAATTCATTAAAATGTAATCGGTAACTAAACATTTGATTTCCACACATGAAAAATTAATATTATTATCCATTGTGGGGAAAAAAATTATAAAATTTGTCTAACTCAAATTGAATTTAACTAATATTTATGCATATAGTTGTTGTGTGACCCTATAGGTCTCTTTCGTAGTGTAATCTAAGGTTTTCTCCAATGTTTAGGATCATAATGTAGAGACACATCAAAGATCCCATGAAAGAATTAATTAATAATGTAATTACAACAACCAATTAAGAATCATCATTTTCTAATATAATACCTTTGTCTCAATATCCCATTATTAATGTTGTATATCTTTCTTCTAAACTATATTCTCTATTAATATTATTTGACCATATAAAATAAACTCATAAAACTGAAAATCCCTAAAATTTATCCTATAGTTACATTTCATTAAAGGAATAGGGATATTAAATTCCATAAAATGGAAGATAATATAATTTTTTACTAATTCATATATTCCATATAACTTGTGAAGTAAGAAATGTACCCTACCTCTTTGTAAAAATATGGAATCCCAATTTTCAAAAACACATCACAATTCATGACTAGTGATTTTAATTAATTTAAATCTCATGTATGCGGACTGATGCTCACATTAATTGATAGTATTATCCAATGATACCTCATATACATGAAATTTATACCAGAATGTATGTTCTTTTAGTCACATCCATCCGAGATAAACACAAAAAAAAAATGAAAGATAAAGAGTTTCAATTTATTTTGAGACACCTATAGCCGATAGTTTACAATTTATGTGTCATATCTGATTATCTCATCAGAATATAGAATATTAATTTAATAATACAACCATAATATTTAATGAATCATAGCATTGTGGATAACTAATAGTTATTTTATATTTAAAAGATAATATATAGAAATTATCGAATAAATGTTATAAAAAATATAATCACTATGTGATATGATATTGGACAATATTTCTCTCTTTGAATATAATATTAATTTGAAGTATAGTATTAGTTGGTTGTAAGAAACAACTCCAATAGGCTCCCACTTTCACTTGATCCATCTAGAAACTAAATATTTATTTCTCATTGGTTAAAAATGCTTATAATGAGTGTGTTTCTAGTCTATGGGATCACCCATTTTTTATCTGTTAGTCATATCACATCTCTCTGTGACAAATAATCTTACTAAGACCTCTCTTCCTAGAGAAATACCTTAATAATTGATATTACTGAGCATTTACATTGTTCTCCTTGTCAAAAAAATTAACTATTGGGAAATAGTATATTACATGAATATAAAATAAATGAAAATAATATTTAATTTTTCTATAACCATAACTTGATAAAGTATTTTAAAAACTATATTTGATGAAACATAAGAAGTTGTAATATACATAGTTATTATTGATATAGAAAACATAGGTTGTAATAAGATTTTATTTCATGATATATTTTACTTAATATGATCCTAAATGAAAAATATATTATGGAGGACTAGTATTACAAACCCCTTAATAATAGTATTTACAAATCACAATTCAAGTTGATTTCATCCAGTCATAAATTCAAATTTATTGATATAAGGTTCTTTCTACAATCATATGTGTTATACAAGTATTTTCTAAAATTTTATCTCCATACACCTTTAATATCTAAAATAATTTATTTGTACAATTAATTTAATATGACATGTATTAATATAACATAATATTGTCATTTTTTATTCATAATCTCCTCCCTTTTATAAGATATTGTGTGTTGTGTTGTTTGTGAAAAAAATTTAGTTTTGATTTTCTCATTAAGTCAAAATATGTTCTATGACTATATTAAGAAAACCATAAATCTATATTTGTATATAATGTTCCCTAGAACATGGTTTATATGTTAATTCAGTCTTCCAGAAATATCATTACCTAGTCATAACATATTGGTAAGTCTAGGAATCTATTTTAGAAATTTTATCAACATACCTATCTATGAGAGGAATAACACTCTCATTATCCTCTTATAAACTAATAAAAAAAATTGTTTCCTACAAATGGACATTCTCAGATCGATATTTTTTATTCTATCCATATATACACATGTACCACTAGTATATACTATTTTAATTTATTGGTGTCAAAACCCATTTAGTTTATTTATATAAAAATATACCATGGGTTCTCCATAAAGAAAACTAGACAGCAAATCCATGCACCCAAGAACATGATAATATTAAATTATCTAAAAATTATAATTCAAATATATTTTAGTAAGATGATTGTTGAAAATATTTTCATAGATAATTTTATAGCCTTGTTTAACCCTTTCAATAATCAATCGTGCGTTATAGCTAGTTTTATATTCCATAAATTTCTAGTTATTCTTGAATTAACTCTAATGGATTTATCTCAACTAGAGAAACCCAAAAAATATAGAATTGGATTTTAGTACATGGGATCAATTAATGATTTCAAATAAACACATTAATTTAAAATTTATCCATTTACTACTTCTTATAGGATTCATTATTCTTATAGAATAACACAACATTTTTCTTGGATAATGTAAAACAACCTCATTTTTTTAATTTATTATATATGTTTTGTCTCTATAATTTCACCTCATAGTTCGATTATTGGTATTTTTGTTCATATTCCAACTCATGTGAATTTGGAGCCTAGATTTCCTTTTTATCTACGTTTCTATTATTATCTCAATGAGATATACTTATCTATTAAAAAATATTTTCATTCTCGACTAATTATGTATGTTAATACTCTTAGTTGATATAGATTAATCAATATAGGTGAAGCTAATGGTTCAGTATAGTTTGATATGATGATAATCCCTACTTTTACCTAGATATTATCCTTAAACATATGAAGATGTTTCATAATGGATTTCCATAATATATAACACCCACAAACCAACATGGATGATATATGGATGGAAGTAATGACACTATTATATAAACATATATCGTAAGAAGTAATATAATAATTGAAATGTATATAAGATTCATCATTGATCCTCCTTTTACTACCATCACAATGATTTAAATAATTTAATGCGAGAATATGTGTGCTATTATTCTATATAAAATATATTTATGATTACTTGGTTACAATATACCATGACAAGACTTATCATGGGATACTATATATTTTGAAATGTATATTCATTTCTTAAAGGAGAATCTCTAATATTACATAATAGAATCATATAAATTTTATGATTGTCCCTCTATCTGCTCTTTAGAAATGTTTATAGGGTCTGAATGAACTAACTGTAGAATCATTATAGATTTCCTTTTTTTCTAATGTCTTATTCAACAAATAAATAAACTTGATTTTTTTAGTACTGTTAGAAAAGTAGAAGAAAATAAATTAAAACCCAATATAAATTTAATATTTTCAACTAAAAGCATGATTATTTGAAAGATAAATATCTCCCCACAAGTATATATTATGAGTATTGTATTTATATGTTCATCAATAATTGAAAACAATAGATATTTGTCTTCTATATTTACTCAACTATTAGTTAAATATAAATTAACCGAACATTTATTTCAATAATATGAAAATTTTCATGCTGTGTATAAAACTATAAAATGGGGTAATTATTTTAAAAGAGTCCCTAAAATTTATTGTTTAAAATAAACAAATACACTAGTAAATAAAGAAGCAATTCACATGTATTTAATAATATAGGAATTAATATTAATAATCAACTTTATGACTGCAATAAAATTTCAATAATATTTCAACATTTCCATGGTTCCTATAACAGAATAAAAATATGTGAACATGTTGATGTTATTACCCATGAAGTAATAAAAATGAATTAATTTCTAGAATATATGAAAATAATATGATTTAAATTTACTTCTAGTAAATTATTTATAATTATACTTCAAATGAACTTTAATATCATCATAGAAACAAGTAATACTATCCTCACTTACATAACCACTAATCAATCCATTTTTATATGTGTTGTTTAAAGAAGATTTAGAGTTAGTGTTAGTCTTGAACCACTTTTCTGGGGATTTTGACTTAATCACCAAAAGTACCAAAGAAAAATTTTCCCCCTCATTTATTTACCAACATATTTAATGAGATTATTTATATCATGTGACACTCCTAGTTTTAATCATATTAAATATCACTACAATTAAGGGAAAATTTTATAGACCGATGCCTGTACAGAATTTTTGTGAAATTCATCTTGGGTCTTAAACACTAAAATCTCAAGGTGATTAATATATCCAACCACCATGACTTCATGAGGTATAGATAACACTACATCTCTATTATTTATTGTAATTGGTGTCTTAGAGATCTCATACCACTCCAATTCTGATCTCATATAATAAATTTCACAAATTATTGACATGCATGGTACACACATCTATGGTTTGTGAAGCTTCTAGAGTTCACAAGACGTGTATGATAACATCAAAAATATTATATCAATATATTATTCCCAGTGTGTCATGTGAACAAATATTTCTTCCCCAATAACCTCTTAATACAAAGACCAATATCTAGGGAATTAATCATGTAATTCCCTTTATCATTGTGTGGAATGTTGTGCAGGCACCTATACCCTATTGGATGTTTCTACTGGTAAAGAGTTTTTCATCCTATAATATAAATTTCAGAGATTAATTATTCAATATATTTTCTATATTCCACAATAATTAGTAAATTTCCTAAAATTTAATTTTTATTATAAAAATATACATGAAATAATAATTTTTATTATATAATTAGTCTTCCACTCTTTAATGAAGCACCAATACGTCCCACCACTAAACTCCAAATGTATTGGCATTGGATATTCTAGTGGAAATGATAAATATTTCAATTTAAATAACCAGGATTTGGGTATAGTTAATTACTCAGAGGAATATGATTAAGGGGTAATGCCAACTACATTAACTTGTACCCTCTTGATCCATCAAGTGTACTCCAAAATCCCGAAATTATTATTTAGATTTCCTCAACACATGTCTCTGACTATCAAAAATTCCAAATATGGAAGTCAAACCATGATGCTATGTGGTTTTCTAAACCTAAAAATATAAGTATAATTCTATAATAAATGAATATGTCCTCATGTGTTCCAGACCAAAAATTTGGTCACATGTTTCATTAGAAATCAATTATCAGAAAGCATTAATGGTATAATATTTCCTTGAAGTATTTGTTTACGAATGAAAAAATTTATCTATATAAGATTTTAAATATCATGTAAATATTAAATGTAATTAAAAAAACTAACCAAGTATATATACAATATTTTTTTCATAATACATTTATTTTATATTATAATCGATGTATTATATCTTATTTGGTTTATGGGATGACATTCAATATCATATAAAATGAATCACATCAAATATATAACCATGAACATGACAAAATAAAATATATAAAGTGACATGATTATGGGTTTTCTATTGGTTGACATTTCAAGTGAATAACAAATCAAATGATGACCCCATGGAAAACAACTTGAGTTGGTCTTGGCTGGAGTTATAGCATTCCACCATCCACCTCATTGCATTATGTGTTGGATTCACCTTAGCATCTTTTCTAAACATCGTCCTCTAATTGATGATATATACCTTATATGTTTTACTCACCCACTTTTGAGGGAAGAAAAAGGAATTATATACATAAATGAAACATTGAAATTCCTAGCCTATATAATAAATGTGAATGGGAATATGTGTAGTTCATCATATTTAATTTAATTAAATTTTATCACATATATAAATCGCTAAAATAAATATTTGTTACATATGAAACCATGACATTTATTAATCAGTCAAACTCATGATTACTCCCATACATAATGTAACAAAATATTTATATAATCAATAATTCATTCTTCATATAGATATTCTGATTAAGATTAATTTCTCTTCAATTAATAATTGTTGCTCATATAAATTAATTATTTATCATATCGATTTAATACATATAGTCATGATTATGCACCATATTATCATAATTTTTAATTTTAAAACAAAATAAATTTATTTAAAATTATATAAATAAACAATTGGTACTGTCAAGGGACATAATGTCTTCCCTTATGATGAGTTTAAATTTCTTCTATAATTTCATACATGACAACCCCAGGAGGAATCACCACATGTTACTTATTTTTAACAGTCACATGGAAGTTACCCTTAAATGACATGGCATGTTATATTCTATGTGTATTACTCTCATCATATATTATGTTCATAAATGATGTTCAAATATTGAACACATGTCCAGATATTATATGACATGTAGTTCGATATGTCAAGATGTATAGTATTCATGTTCCATTTCACCACACGATATTCTATAATATGCATGATGTTTACTTCTTGTTATTCGAATTTAGTTTAGATAAAATTCATAATAAATATATCTAATGGTGGGAAAATGGACAAAATTATTAATTGAAGCCTCTATTCCACACAAGCACTATAAAATCACTTAACATACTAAGACACCCTTTCACAAGGTGTGTTAACAAGCTATCCATTGTGTAGTTTTTCATAATTATAATTAAAATTTATATACTGATAATATATTAAACAAAAAATATATCTCAATTTTGATCATGTTATAATATTTTAAGGATTTAATGACATGTATAACATTTTGAAAAAATGAAATTATGAATGCTTCCATAATTACATTCATAAGGACCGATCATGTAATCCACATAAGAAAAGACCATGCTACATGGATTGTACACTAGTTACAATCCATGTAAACACTAATATATTATATTTGACAGATTAATTTAAACACATTTTATGTGTATTATTTAGAAATCATGTGTATTGACCACATGACAATAATATTATGTTGTACTAATGAAACATGTATTCCATCTTGTAAAGACCCGTAAAATTCAAGGAACATTTTTTTAATTTTCTTTGGAACCTTACAAGAATGCAGTTTTTGACGGTACCTAATTCCGAGGCCCGGTGTGCCCGGAATCATTTTCTGAAGTTTGGCTCGGGAACGTTCAGTGAACGAACGAGCGGGTTTTTCTAACTTTTGAACCGGTTCTCAGAATCGAATTCTGAGGGCACCGATGGAGTCGCAGTGCTGGTATTTGCTTAGAAACGCCTTTTCCGGAGTTGTGTTTTCTCGGGTGTGGTTTTTAATTTTTTGGGGTTAAGTTAAAAAATAAAATAAAGTGGTGCGGCAACATTATTTTATTTCACTTAAATCCACTTAAAGCCACTTAAGCTAAGTTAAGTGGATAGGGTGAAACCCAAAATATCCTACCCACTTGGTAGGATATTTGTGAGGTGGGACCCACACGAGCCCCATAGTTTCATTCCTCCTAATTAACGCACCTGCAACCCCCTCTAAATTGAATGTCAACCGTGCGTTCTTCTGGTTAAGAAACGCCCCAATTAATTGGGCAGTTAAGTCATTACCATTAATTCATCGAATTAATGGTTCGTTACATAACTTTGATTTTCTAATTGTTGGCTTGAGAATAAAATAAGACCAATACTTGTTTCACTTGAGGGTTTCTTGTTGAGAGGATTGGGAGAAGCTCTCAAGCATGAAGATCTTCATCCTTCTTTGCGAAGAACGTGAAGAACGTCGAACCCTCGGAAATCGACGCTGACGATTCTCCTTCCGCGATGTTTCTTCCGCGACGTTCCTTCCCCGCGACAATATTTGATAAAAAACTGATTGAGATAGGGGATTTTGGTTCTTTTAATTATTTGTGAATTATATTCTCGACATGGTTTCTTTTGGGGAATCTTAAATCTGTGTGATTTTAATCCTCGGAGTTTGTCTCCGAGACGCCGTGTACTGCGACGACAGCGACGCCCCTTCCGCAACGCGACGATCCTCTTCTTTTGCAACGGTCAATTCTGCGAAGAACTCACGTTCGACGACAACTTTGAGGTAGGGGTTTGATTCATTTAAATCTTTGTGATTTTTACCCGCGGCGTATTATTAAATTTTGTTGTGAGACTTTTAAAACCGCTAAAGTGGTGGGTGCGGACCAAAGAACATGTCCGAACCCACCGCCCTTTTTGTTCTTGGTGTGAAGAACGGAGGACGACGACAAAGTAAGCCGCACATGCGATGTGAGATCCTTGAAGTGAAGGACGGACCGCAGGAGGGCTTTTGGTGAAGACGGCGTGCAATTCCGACCAACAGAACTCATCCGGTGATCCACAGAGCAGCCCGCCTGTGCGCCTCACCAACACGACGGCAGGTGGCGGGAGCGCCTGGTGCGCCGCCGGGAAGAGCCGTCGCGGCTGAAGCCGCGACCGCAAGGCGCGGTCCCGCGACCGCGCTGGACCCGAGGGGCACCGGATGTGGCCGGATGTCGCGTCCGGTGGCAAGGGCGGCCCCACGAGGGGTTGCGGCTCCTTCACACGGGGGCAGCGAGCCCCCCACCCGTGGCTCGACAGTAACGGCCGAGCCGACCCGCTGGCCACCCGGCCAGCGCCAGCCGGGTCGCGCCCAGGCCGGGCCAGGCCACGCCAGACGTGCTGGGTCACGCCATCCGGGTCGGACCCGAACCGGGGTCGGGTCCACCCGGTGCGGGCCGACCCAGGGGGGTTGGGCCGGGTCAGTCCGGGCCCAGACCCCCCGTTTTCGGACCCTTTTCGGTCTTTTGCTCATAACGTGAGCTACGGGCCTCCGATCGACAAACCGTCAGCGGCGATGTGATCCTTGGATCGAGACGGTCGTTTCAGTATATTACACTCAACGTTTAGGAATAATTTGGGGTCGGCTGGGTTGGTTCGTGCACGAAACAACCGGGCCCACGGAGCGGAAACGCTTATATCTTGAGCTCCGGACGTCCGATTGAAGTGCCGTCGACTTTGAGGATTCATATAAGTGAGACAGATCTTTTGGATTACTCCACCCGAGGTTTGGACATAGGTGGAGTACGAACGGGTTGGTTTTGACTTAAAAACCAACCGGGCCCTTGGGACGAAAAAGCCAATAACTCTCAGACTGGGCGTCCGATTGACGCGCTGTCTGCGACGTTGAGTTCCAGTTGACGATACAGAGCTTTTGGATACATCAACTTTGGACTATGTGTCAGTTGATGTATCAGCCTCTCGGCTTGTGGAGCGGACCCTCCTGAACGAGCTTGCTGTGTGCGGGAACCCTAGAGCTGGTTGCATCTGCGACGACAATGAAGACAGTACGAGAATCCTCCGTGGGTTCGGTAGTGAGCTCTACAGTAATTTTTGGGATACATCAACTCCGGACTACATTTCAGTTGATGCATCGACCTCTTGGCTCGTGGAGTGGACCCTCCTGGAATGAGCTTGCTGTGTGCGGAAACCCTAGAGCCGGTTGAGACTTGACCACTGCTGATCGAACGAATCGATGTGTTATGGATAACCCAGTGGGATGCGCTTGGTTGTAGCAGTAGAACCACGGAGGAGGAGCGCTTGGTGGTAGCGGCAGACCCGCGGTACTCAATAGAAGGAGTAACTCTGGAGGCTATGAGGGGGAGCGCTTGGTTGTAGTGGTAGGTCCACGACGGAGGAGCGCTTGGTTGTAGCGGAAGACCTACGACGGAGGAGCGCTTGGTTGTAGCAGCACGGGGGATTGCTTGGTTGTAGCAGCAGACCCATGGTAGAGGAACACTTGGTTGTAGCGGCAGACACATGGTACTCAACAGAAGGAGTACCTCTCGAGGCTGTGAGGGGGAGCACTTGGTTGTAGTGGCAGACCCATGGTGAGAAGCGCTTGGTTGTAGCAGCAGTCCCACAGTACTCGATAGGTGGAGTACTACAATAGTCCAAGGATAGAGGGAAGCGCTTGGTTGTAGCGGTATCTCCACTGTACTTGATGGAGAAGGAGTTTCCCAATAGCTATGGTTTCAACTTCATGAGCGATCCTGTGTGGGTCATTGCGGGGGTTAGTACCTACCGATCCTTTGTGGGTCCGACAGCTTAGATGAATCAATGGCTACATCCGATAATCTCTATCGTCTTACGAAGTAGTATGCCTGTGTGAACTGAAAACCTGGATTGCTTTCCTATGTGGATTGTGTTGTGCTATCCTGTGTGGATTTACGTTTTGCTTTCCTGTGTGGACTGGGTTGTACTTGGGCTCGGATGTTGGAGCCGAACGAGAATTTATGACTTAGGTATATGTATGGGCATATACCTAAGCAGTGCCGAATGTTACTTCGTGATTGTATCTTTCCTTTGTGGTTTATCCTTTGTGGATTCTGGGAGACCTTCGAGGGTCTCGGGGTCCCTACTGAGTAGCGTATACTCACCCCTGCATGGGATATTCCTGCACTACGTTGTGTTGGTTGCAGACGACGTACATCGCTGATCGTGGTTGAGGTTTGTGGAGCAAGACGGTACCTAGTGGTGGACCACTGGGCGAGACGTACTCGGAGCGGTCGGCTGGACCCAAGGAGCAGTGGAGGCTATCTGTACCCACCCTTCAGGTGGAATTTCCAGTGGACGGCTCGACGCTGTGACTCTACTTTTAGTTGTTGTTTTCCCTTTCCAGTTGTACTTTACTTTCATTTTGGGTTTGTATTCTGGCCCACTTAATTTTCTGCACTTACTGTTGTACTCAGTTTTAACTTAGTGTTTACTTCTACTGTTTTCTTGCTCTGTGGTGTTTTTTTACTTTACAAAGGCTATGCCTTCTCTTTTTACCGGGATTTACGCCTTGGTGCTAGTCGCCAACCCCTGGCCTATGGAAGGCGGGCTTGGGGTAGTCACGACATGTGCCCTGAGGACGGGTCGTGACAAATTGGTATCAAATGGAGGTTCGGTTCTACCGCAGAACTTGGGACTCTGATCTTTTTCTATGTGAAGCAACAATGTTAAGCGTATTGGGTGTGGTTATCAGTTCAGGGAGTCCAGTGTTGGTGCGGCGGCCGACGTATCCGAACCCCAGGACCCTGACTTCTGATTTCCGACATAATGCGTGAAAACATTGATTGCATGTGTGTTTCAAGTTTTCTTTGTGATTACATTATTTCAGCTCACCAGGTGTACTGTTTGACCGTGGCTCACCTGTTTTTTTTTCAGGATGGCCCCACGAAGGCAGCCATTTAGGGTTCCGAGAGTTGTACATGATGACAGCCTACCGAGCGACGAGGCCTCGGTACATGGCCCTTTAACAGTAGAGGCATCGGCGGTACCTCTACCCGCCGAGCCACCGATGCTAACAGCCCCATCCGCTGACGATGCACGTCGCCTTAGTGCACTGCACCTGTTTCAGCGCCAGCAACCACCGATGTTCCACGGGTAGATGGACCCCCAGGCAACCGAGGACTGGCTGGAGGCAGTTGTACAGGTTTTCAGGTTAGTGAGGACACCAACAGACCTCATGGTGATCCTCTCAGCGAGCCTACTGCACGCGGTAGCAGGCAGATGGTGGATCTTGATGCTCCAAGTGCACGATGAGGCATCTCTTCTTTGGATGAACATTGAGAGCCTCTTCCGCTCGGAATTCGTCCCATCCACCCTCCGTGCGGTGCACATCGAGGAGCTTCTACAGCTGCGGTAGGGCAGAATGAAAGTAGCCCAGTATACGGTGAGGTTTACCGATCTCTCGCGCTATTCCACTAACATGGTAAGAGACCCATTTTTCAGGGCCCGAAACTTCGAGCAGGGGCTCAGTCGAGAGATCAGAGCTTGAGTTATTTCTCATAGCATTCCGACACAGACAGGGGTGTTTGAGCGAACCCTCTTAGTGGAGAGTTTCCTTGCTGAGCAGTCTCCAGCAACAGGACCCACCACTAGCCGATATGCGGCAGACTCTTCTGCAGCGGGTAGTAGACAGATGACGCCAGGGTCCAAGAGGACTAGACCTACAGGTGGTCGACCGCGTGACACAAGATCGTTTGTGCGAGGCACCCGGGGTGGACAACGACTAACCATGAGAGGATAGTGTTACTCATGCGGCAGGGTTGGTCACATGGCTTGTGACTGTCCGACCCACCATACAGATGACCAGAAGATAAACGAAGGACCTCCCAGGAAGAGGCAGAGGTTTGATTGAGGCGGACCGCATGGAACAGGAGACCGTGGCAGGGGAGCTGGCCATGCAGCTGGAGGTGGACGACGCTTCGAGGTGCTGCCACCACCACCACCAAGAGGTCCACCCCGACCGCCGGGAGCAGATGGACAGGAGCGGGACTAGATCCAGACCTGTAGACTTTTTTTGCTGCTTCTAGCGTTTTTGATGTTTGTTTATAGATGTTTTTTGTCTTTGTACTTTGAGCTACAGTAATAAAAGACACCTTTCTTTTGGAGTTTACCTTCATGTCCTCTCTTTGTGTTGTTACTAAGAGGTTCCAGTTTAAAAACCATTGACATGACCCTCACATTGAGATACATACTGGAGGAGACCCAATGAACACACACTGTTGCTGACAGTGTGACTCAACCCTTGGAGGCGAGAGTAACGGTTGGATCTCTTGGTAGTAGCATCGAGGCCTTACAACGTCATCCTTGCTATGGGTTAGTATCATCCATGACGAGATTGACTGTATTAGGCGAAGAACGTGGTTCATCCAGGGGATGAGACCAGATTTCTCTTCTCGGCAAAGAAGAAATCTCAGCAGCTCTTGTAGGACCAGAAAGGTCCCAGTCATCCAAGAGCAGATGAGGACAGCTCAGAGCCGGAAAAAGTCTTTGCTGATAAGAGGCAGAGACCACTAGAGTTCAAGGAGGGCGACCACGTTTTCTTACGGGTCACACCTCGACTTGAGTTACGGGGATGTGGTCGAGGCGTCAAGTTATCACTAAGGTTCAACGGACCTTTCTAGGTCCTCGACAGGGTAGGCGAGGTGGTTTACCGCTTGACCCACCCACCTCAGTTGCACTAGGTGCACAACGACTTCCATGTATCTCAACTGGAGAGATACGAGCATGACCCGATGCATATCATTGACCATGGGGAGATGAAGTTGATGATGGGGTGACTTTTGCAGAAGTCCCGGTGGAGATCGAGGATCGACAGGAGTAGATCCTACATGGACGGTCCATTCCTCTAGTGCACATCGGATGGTAGCAATAAAACCTCTAGGAGAACACTTGGGAGCGGGAGGCTCAGATGCGTGCTCAGTACCCACATTTGTTTCCCTAGTTTATGATGTATCTTTATGGGGATGTAAAGCCCTGAGGTGAGAGTGATCTAATGACCCCTAAAATTCAAGGAATTTTTTTTAATTTTCTTTGGAATTTTACAAGAACACAGTTTTTGACGGCACCTGATTCCGGGGCCCGGTGTGCCAGGAATCATTTTCCGAAGTTTGTCTTGGGTACGTTCAGTGAACGAATGAGTGGGTTTTTCTAACTTTTGAACCGGTGCTCGGAATCGTATTCCGAGGGCACCAATGGAATCGAAGTGCCAGTATTTTCTTAGAAACACCTTTTCCGGAGTTGCGTTTGCTCGGGTGTGGTTTTTAATTTTTTGGGGTTAAGTTAAGAAATAAAATAAAGTGGTGCGACAACTTTATTTTATTTCACTTAAAGCCACTTAAATCCACATAAGCTAAGTTAACTGGATACGGTGGAACCCAAAATATCCTACCCACTTGGTAGGATATTTGTGAGGTGGGACCTTCACGAGCCCCACCGTTTCATTCCTCCTAAGTAACGCACCCGCAACCCCCTCTTAATTGAAAGTCAACCGTGCGTTTTTCAGGTTAAGAAACGCCCTAATTAATTGGGTAGTTAAGTCGTTACCATTAATTCATCGAATTAATGGTTCGTTTCTTAACTTTGATTTTCAAATTGTTGGATTGAGAATAAAATAACACCAATACTTGTTTCACTTGAGGGTTTCTTGTTGAGAGGACTGGGAGAAGCTCTCAAGCTTGATGATCTTCATCCTTCTTCGCGAAGAATGCGAAGAACGCCGAACCCTCGGAAATCGACGGCGATGATTCTCCTTCCGCGACGTTTCTTCCGCGACGTTCTTTCCCCGCGACAATTTTTGATCAACAACCGATTGAGGTAGGATATTGTGGTTCTTTTAATTCTTTTTGAATTATATCCTCGACATGGTTTCTTTTGGGGCATCTTAAATCTGTGTGATTTTAATCCTCGGAGTTTTTCTACGCGACGCCGGGTACCGCGACGACAGCGACGCCCCTTCCGCGACGCGACTATCCTCTTCTACCGTGACAGTCAATTCTGCAAAGAACTGACATTTGATGACAACGTTGAGGTAGGGGTTTGATTCATTTAAATATTTGTGATTTATACCCGTGGCATATGATTAAATTTTTTTGGGAGACTTTTAAAACCGCTAACGCGGTGGGTGCGGATCAACGAACAAGTTCGAACCCACCTCCCTTTTTTTTTCTTGGTGTATGGAACGGCGGGCGATGACAACGTAAGCCGCATGGGAGATGTGAGATCCTCGAAGAAAAGGACAGACCCCGGGAGGGCTTTTGGTGAAGACGACATGCAATTACGACCACCAGAACTCGTCCCGTGATCCGCGGAGCAGCCCGCTGGCGCGCCTTGCCGGCAGGGCGGCGCCAGCGGCAGGCGGCGGCGGCACCCGGTGTGGCGTCGGGACGAGCCGCCGAGGCTGAAGCCGTGACAGCAAGGCGCGGCCCCACGACCACGCGGGACCGGAGGGGCACGAGACACGACCAGCTGCCACGTCTGCTGGCATGGGCGGCCCCACGCGGGGCCGCAGCTCCATCACGCGGGGGCAGCGCGCCCCCCGCCCGCAGCTCTACCGTAACGGTCGTGCTGACCCCCTGGCCACCTGGCCAGCGCCAGCCGGGTCGCGACCAAGCCAGAAAGGGCCTCGCCGGCCGGGCTGGGTCGCGCCATCCGGGTCGGACCCGAGTCGGGTAGACTCGGTTCTGGCCGACCCAGGGAGGGTTGGGCCGGGTCAGTCCGGGCCCAAACCCCCCGTTATCGGACCCTTTTCGGTCTTTTACTCATAACATGATCAACAGGCCTCCGATCGACGCACTGTCAACGACAATGTGATCCTTTGATCGAGACAGTATTTTCGGAATATTACACTCAAGGTTTTGAAAAACTTTGGGTTCGTCCGGGTTGGTTCATCCAAGAAACCAACCGGGCCCACGGAGCGGAAACACTTATATCTTGAGCTCCGGACGTCCGATTGACGTGCCGTCGAATTTGATGGATTCCTCTAAGTGAGATAGATGTTTTGGCTTACTACAACTGAGATTTGGACGCAAGTGGAGTACGGTCGGGTTGGTTTTGACTTAAAAACCAACCGGGCCCCTGGGACAAAAAAGCCAATAACTCTCAGACCGGGCGTCTGATTGACGCGCCGTCTGTGACATTGAGTTCCTGTTGATGATATGGAGCTTTTGGATTATCAACTCTGTACTATGTGTCAGTTGATGTATCAGCCTCTCGGCTAATTGAGCGGACCCTCCCGAACGAGCTTGTTGTGTACGGGAACCCTAGAGCTGGTTGCGTCTGCGACGACAATGAAGACAGTACGAGAAACCTCTGTGGGTTCGGTAGTTACCACTACGGTACTTTTTGGGATACATCAACTCCGGACTACATGTCAGTTGATGCATCGACCTCCTGGCTCGTGGAGTGGACCCTCCCAGAATGAGCTTGCTGTGTGCGGAAACCCAAGAGCCGGTTGAGACTTGACGACTGCTGATCGAACGACTCTGTGTGTTAAGGATAGCCCAGTGGGAAGCGTTTGGTTGTAGAAGCAGACCCACGACGGATGAGCTCTTGGTTGTAGCAGCAGACCCGTGGTACTCAACAGAATGAGTACCTCTGGAGGCTATGAGGGGGTGTTCTTTGTTGTAGCGGTAGACCCACGATGGAGGAGCACTTGGTTGTAGCGACAGACCTACGACGGAGGAGCACTTGGTTGTAGCAGCACGGGGGAGTGCTTTGTTGTTGCAGCAGACCCACGGTAGAGGAACGCTTGGTTGTAGTAGCAGACCCATGGTACTCAATAGAAGGAGTACCTCTAGAGGCTACGAGGGGGAGCTCTTGGTTGTACTGGCAAACCCATGGTGGGAAGCACTTGGTTGTAGCAGTAGGCCCACAATACTCGATAGGTGGAGTACTACAGCAGTCCAAGGTTAGAGGGATGCGCTTGGTTGTAGCAGCATATTCACTGTACTTGATGGAGAAGGAGTTTCCCAATAGCTATGGTTTCAACTTCATGATCGATCCTGTGTGGGTCATTGCGGGGGTTAGTACCTTTCCATCCTTTGTGGGTCCGATGGCTTAGATGAATCCGTGGGTACATCTGATCATCTCTATCGTCTTACGAAGTAGTATACCTGTGTGAGATGAAAACCTGTTTTGCTTTCCTATGTTGATTGTGTTGTGCTATCATGTGTGGATTTATGTTTTTATTTCCTGTGTGGAATGGGTTGTACATGGGCTCGGATGTTGGAGTCGAATGAGAATTGATGAATTAGATATATGTATGGACATATTCCTAAGTAGTGTCGAATGTTACTTCGTGATTGTATCTTTTCTTTGTGGTTTATCCTTTATGGATTCTGGGAGACCTTCGGGGGTCTCGGGGTCCCTACTGAGTAGCATATACTCACCCCTACATGGGCTATGCCCGCACTACGTTGTGTTGGTTGCAGACGACGAACAACGCTAATCGTGGTTGAGGATTGTGGAGCAGGATGGTACCTGGAGGTGGACCACTGGGCAGGACGTACTCGGGGAGGTCAGCTGGACCTGAGGAGCAGTGGAGGCTATCCGTACCCACCCTTCAGGTGGGATTTCCAGTGGATGGCTCGACGCTGCGGCTCTACTTTTAGATGTTGTTTTCCCTTTCTAGTTGTACTTTACTTTCAGTTTGGGTTTGTATTCTGGCCCACTTAATTTTCCACACTTACTGTTGTACTCAGTTTTTACTTAGTGTTTACTTCTACTATTTTCTCGCTCTATGGTGTTTGTTTACTTTACAAAGGAAATGCCTTCCCTTTTTACTGGGATTTACGCCTTAGTGCTAGTCGCCAGCCCCTGGCCTATGGAAGGAGGGCTTAGGGTAGTCACAACACGGGCCCCGAGGACGGGTCGTGACACATCTACACTCCTTGAATCCCTAAAAACATCACACCAACCAAAAAGCGAATATTCATTTTAATTTACAAAATTTGTAATAAGGCCATAGACAACTGCCATAATTAGTGAAACCATATATATATATATATATGTGGTTGACCTAGACTATGTGACATATAATCTAGTCATATACCCAATGTCATCATCTTCCATTGATATATGATTTTTTTCTTTCTTTACCGAATCATGTCCTATTCTTGATATATTATAGTGAATGGCCTCATAATTTCATCCAAATAGATTAATAATGAAAATAAAAATGCAAAAAATACAAAATTATCATGATATATCTTAAAAACTAAAATTATTAGAAATTTAAATTTGATAGCTCTGATACCACATGATGGTTCTGGGTATATAGGAAGTTCTAGTTTGGGTCATACCCAACATATATATTATTGTTATATCCAATGAAGAATTCCTAAGAAAATGAAAAATTATCATCATTAATGGGAAGTATACAAGAAGAAAGTGGATGAAATAATCCCTAAATATAAGGGTGTATATTTTGAAATTAAATTTATAATTACTTTAATTATTGAATTATCTTTGTCACGAGATATTTTATGGATTAATATTTTGAGCGATCAGACCTCATTATAGTTGTACAACCATTGTACCAAGAGGATCCAAACTATAATCACAATAAATATATCCACAGGTTCTCCAAGAAACTGAAATCATTATAAAACAATGTCTATATGATTACGGAGATGGTATGATTATTTTTCATCATTCCATTGATTGAAAGGAAATACCTTCAATGAAAAATGATTATCCCACGTTTTACCATAGTCTTGCATAGGATAAAAGATTGGTTCTTTTTTCATTATTGATTGATACCAATAAATGTTCTTCATGGATAGAATTATATAGGGGGCTATAGGTGGTGAGAAACCTTCTGCACATGAACACTAAATAAAATGAGATTATGTAGCTAGTGTTGTCAATATTTTAGAATTTCAGAATATACCAGAACAAAATCATTAATCAAAATTATATCCATTATAAATCATAATAATATTAATAATAATAACAATAATAATTATAATAATAATAATATTATTATTATGTCTCATGGAATGTTATAACTCATAAAAACTAAATATAATTCACTTCATGGGACCCTTAACATGACTCATCCATCCTCCTCAATATTTAATGAATCTAGATTAATAAATTTGCATTTGAATAAAAAAATATAGTCATAGTATTCATTAAATAAAAAATAATCATTATATTCATGATCTAATGAATGTATAGGTATTTTTATAATCAACTCTTGTATATATTCATGAGACTCTAATTGGTGTATAAATACATATGATCAATAAATACTGAATGAATATTATTACTTAGTCTAGAGAATAATATATTTTCAAACTCGTAAATTGATATTGAATTTAACTAATATTAATTGGTACACTAATGTGCAACGATCTAGGACAACCACAAAATATAATTAGGAAATTATATTTAGTCTCTAATATCATTTTCTTGTAACACTACAATGTACTGATAGATTAAGAAGTCAAATTCATATTAGAAAAAACCACATTACAACTCTCATTATGTAATATAATCCCCTAGTATCAATATGACATCAAGTAGTATACATGCTCACAACATAAATCATTATGATAGATCAAAATTCATTGAATATATGGAATAATCTAATCAAACAATATGGTCACATAAATTATTAGAAAATTATATTTTTGACAAAATTATATATATATATATACTTCAATAAAACATAATGATTTTTTTGTACAATTATTCATTAATACAATATCATTCATGACACACCCAATATATATGACCACATCCCTAACATATTACACAATAGTTTTTCAAGGTATAATGTTACATAACTCTGGATATGATAAAATAATAATCTCATATCTATGGGGAAAAGAACACATTCAGTGATAAGAATATCTAATGTGACCATATATATGTGTTATTCATACTACAAGGTCTATTATAAATTTTTTATTTGGATCCCTAGAACCAAGTATTATGTTCACTATGATCAAATATAATCATTTATTGGAATATTAATATAATTTTTTATAGGATCATGATTATTCATCCATGTGACATTGTATTGGATAATTTCTTAAGGGTTCATGTCTCATTGAAAATACATTGAAGTTCCCCACTATGATGAAAACCATGAACAACAATGATGATATTATAAAATGTTTGTACAATAGAAGGATGATATCTACTAATGTGAAAAATGATAACGTCTATCGTGGTTGCAGACTTAGAGGTTTTTGAGATTCTTTCTCATGGTTCATTCCATTTTTAATATTCACTGTAGTAGATATTAAGAACATGACACACTAATAGGAAACATAAATTTATATGTGTAAATGGATATTCTAATACATGGTTCTGTGTAATTATCCTTATAAATTATTATTGATATTAATTATTATTTTGAGTTGTGTACATTAATGTATTAACCAAAACTATGATGGTATATTCTTTTCATAATGGGATACATTTTGTATGGCATGTGTGATATTACAATAATTAATAATGTGAGATATAATTTATCACTTATTTAAAAGAATTGAAGTATATATCTTAGGCCCTTTCATGGGTGTGGAATTCACTAATCAATCCCAAGTCCTTGAGAATGGATTAGTGAGGTTATTTTTTGTAAAGTCAAAGAAATATATACCAAGTATATAGGATTATGAAACAACTATACAAGCTACAAAATTATTGATATTGAGATAAAGGGATTTCATGACATATTAATTGTTTACAGATGGTTACATGTGATCCTTGTCATGTTGTAATATGTTATATTTGATCACTAGATAGTTTAGCCTAATACCATTTAAAAAGGGGACTATAGTTTTATACACGGATTTTATTTAGAAACTCAGTCAAATTGCATATGAATTAAGATTACTAGATAAGTATTATTCTCATACATGATTTAATTATTATTCATGCTGGTTTAAACACAAACATTCAATCATTAGTTATTGGTGAGAAAATATATTTGAGTTTAACATTTAATATATATTTATAACTACATAAAGTATTTTAATTTCTGGAATGCATAGTATTTAATTATTTTTGTTTATTTACAATGTAAAATTATATTTATTTACTTAGTTTTGTGAAAATTTAATAAATATATATTAAATATTATTATTAAAATAAAATTTATATAATTATTAATGAATAATGAGGTAAAAATAATTATTTAATTAATTACTCATAATTCATGGATAGATTAATATCGAAGATGCGTCATGGACTGAGTTTGACATTCAAATGAGAAATTTCATATTAAATATTATCTAAATAAATATTAATGTATTAATTATATAATGATTTTCTTTATGTAATACATATTTTTTTCACATGTAAAGTAAAAAATAAAATAATAGTATGGTTATTTTGTCTTGGGTTTCTCTATGGATTGTGAAAATAATAATGTCCCTTGCATAATTATTACTTTCTAAGACTGGATCTATTCAAACTCATTTATGATATTTTCCAATTTGAGATTCATTGTATATCTATAAAAAATAAAATATATTGAGGATTTTCTCAACTATTCGAGAGATATACCATACAAAACTATTATGAATATAGAGAAATTAACCTCGTCTAGAAGAATGAATCACTATCTTCTTAAGGGATTTAGTTTTGATAAATATGTTCACTGATAGAGTTATATTTTTCTATGATATAACACGATGATTTATACGATAATGATTGGAGGTTAACAAATAACGTGAAAATAATGATTAATGGGAATATATAAATGATTCATTTGATTTAATGAAAACATGAAAATAATGTTATATCATATCATTGATAATGAAATAATGACATGGTAAAGTCAATTCAATATGTATCTATAAAATGATTTTAATTTTTTTGTGAGGATCATAACATTTTGTTCCCTGATGAACAATTTAATTAATATTTTATTAAATTCTATTGGCCATGATATTTTTCATCATCTACATAATTGATTCATTATTGATTGAAAATAAAATATGAGAATTTTCATTCTCCCAAATGTTCTTCTTGTACACCCCAATACTTATAAAAGAATTAAAGGGCTCACATTATACATTATAAGTATTAACTTTTCGTTGAAAATTTATACACAATAATTAATATTTTTCAATTCTAATCCATTAATTATTTAATAAAAAATATATTTATTATATTTTGGAAAATTAATTATCATCATTAATTTTTCTTATCTTCTTAAATAGATTGAGAAAAAATTAACAATGGTCTTAGATTCTATCATGAGGTGTTGAGTTTTTTTAGTGGACAGGGATACACAAGGTGTTGTCGATTGTTAAGTTGTGTTCTAATTTTTACTACCACTAGATGTGTTGTAGGATACATGAAATGATGATACATAATAAAATTAGATTAATAAAATGAACAATTTGTGTTAACTATGATAACCTAAAACATGGTCTATTGCATGACAAAACATGTAGATGGTGTACATGTTATGTAGTCTACATCATCTAGTAGTGAAAATCACTCTCACCATGATGTAAAATAAATGGAAAACATCATGTGAGATTGAAATGTTTTATTATTAATGAGATAAATTATTTTTAGCTGATGTACATGTCATGTGACGCATTATTCCACTCATCCATGGAACATTCCATGTAACTGGTGAGTTATGAGGACATAGGAAAAATAGAACTCATGGAATTTATTTCATCAATACAAACCATTTAACCTAGGTGAAATAGTTGTTAAGCTGCTCGGTTTCTGCCCGAAATACATGAAATGAGACAAACATGAAACATATCTCATTAGTACAAAACATGCAGTCTCCCTGTAAAAAACAAAACAAAATTTAAAAAAATATAATTAATTATAGATTTAAATACCAAATTACATTATTGAAATATTATTTGATGACCATGTACTTGTTTTACGATATTAATAAATTCTTAGTTAATTAAACATAAATTTATTCAAAATATTGATCAAGAAATTTATTTTCCTTGTTTTATTTATAGTGTGTATCACAAAAAGTCTTTATATAGTCATTAAAATAATGAAAATTAATTAATTATTTCATTGAATTATTTTTGGTGTGTTTATCTTAAGAATAAATAATGTATTAATGTCAATGAATGAAAAGGTAATTTTTGAAATTAAATTGATATACATGGAAGAATGTGATCTTATAATAACCCATCTATGTGATTGGTTTTTTAATTTGTTTTTTAATGGGTTTTATAATAATTTATTATGGTAAACAATGGTCTACATGTAATTTCTCTCGTCTCCTTATGTAATAGAATGCGGTCACATGGATTATTTTATGTAAAACATATTTAACCAATCCATTGGCCTCCACACCCATGTATGACTAAAATAATATAATGGATAGAGATCCTAGGTTTTTTGAGGTGATTCATGTTTAGAGTTTAGGTGAACCTAATATAGGAGCTACATAAGAGCATAGTTGGAATGTTGCAACTTGATCCATGATTTGTTCTAGGAGTTAATTATCAATGGCCAATTAATGGTTTATCATTTGATAGATCAACTATCCATTATATATTCTGAAGGTCATATAGCTTTATATATCCTATTATAGGAAGTTCCATGGTTTATTAATTATAATATATTTTATCATTAAATTAATTAATTAACTAACATGAATGATTGAATGGAAATAAATATTTTATTTTCTTATATAATATCTAGACATATGTACTAAATTAAGTAATGTTGAATTAATAATAATAAGAATCTAATGTGATGAAATTTCTATTTTCAACAGAATGATAAAAACCCCCCAAATAAAATATTATGTAGGTATAGCCTTCCATTAACTGTTTTTTAATAGAACCAATAAAGAATGGTGTTTGATCCTGTCATCACTAAGATATGACCATTGAATGGGGTGTTCTAATTGATGTTCTAGGTTAAATTAACTAATTTTATATTTATAGGACTATACATCAGTAGGCATGGGATACATTTAGGAGAAATGTTATGGGAAAATATAAAAAATGATTTCCTGATTTGGGAGTCCATTAAGAATATCAATGAGTTAGGAATCAATGATGTTGGAAAGTTGTTACTACCTAATTACATTCATGTTACTTCCAAATTCCCTGGATGTGTTATGAAAAGGGGCTTAATAATCATTTAAACTAGAATATCAATGCAATGAGGTGTTCCAAAACAAAGTAATAGGGTTACTGGTTTTCAATAAAATACATAGATATTAATTAATTAAATATTATTTTATATGAGAATGTTTAATCTATATAATTTAATAAAAATCAATTATTAGTTATTATATAAATATAAAAAAAAATTATTTCAACAATATCACTATGATCTATATTAGAGAATTATAACATTATCACCAGTTCAAATTTTAGAGATTTTTAATATCTCCTATACATTATACTGCTAAATGAATGGAAATTATATGTGCTGGAAAACCTTCTTTCAGAGGATCCTAATAACGTTTTTAGTGAGGATGAACTATCTCTCTATATGAAAATTTCAATTATACCATAATAACCATGTTTATTCTTTCACCCACATCCAGTGTGATTTTAAGAAAATATAACAATATGGGTTTATAAATAATCTTGTATCGCCTTTATGATCATTATCAATATATGGTGAAAAAAGTGGGATATAATATATTCAATGCACTTTTAACATGATTTCATTGATATTTGGTGATTGTTGGTCCTCATATTTTTAATATTATTGGTTAATTTGAGTTATTAGACAACTTTATCTTTATAACCCGTCTTCAGTTACACACAAATATCAATACAACATCACTAGTTATGTGTTAATATTGTTTTATTGTTAAAAATAATATACAAAATAGTGATATGAATCTTTCATAACTCATTACTTTTATTCAATGTGTTGATAGAGACTTGGGTGGGAAAATTCTATGATACTTATAGTGAATAAGAAAATGAAGAATAAGGGAAAGGGTACTACGACACCTCTAATGTATAAAGATCCTAAGAACTCTAATTCTATGAAAAGGATGATCAAAATACATATAAAGGAAAAGGATCCAAATAATTTGAAATTGATTAATTAATTCAATTTTTATATTAATAGGTATAGAAAGGAGATCCAACTAGATGATATGGAGAATAATCCAGATAGTTCGGTCCTTGACATTTTTATCAGCAGCCACTCTAAGACACTACCTCCTTTCACCAAGAGTTTTCAACTTTTCATATACACAAGGACACCCAGCAACTATGTACGTATTTGCCGGTCCATGAACATGTACATGGTGGTCCTTTCATATAGCTTAAATGTTTATACCCATCTCCACTCACACACTTATTCATTATATATATATAATCACACATATCCCCATATAAATAATCTTACTTCCTTGGGAGGATATATATAGTGGGGTAAGTTTTATATATATAATCCTTCTTATTCATATGGGGTGAGTCACCATTGACTATGGAGACTCAATAAAACCACAAGGTAAAATGATACTCACTAAAAAAACAATAGGGTCCAGTAATAAACCAATGGTACCAAAATAAACAAGGCAATACCAAACAGTGGGTATAAAAAACATTCCTCAATATGTGGTGACAACTATATCATCCCAAAATGCCTCGGATTCATAGGCGAATACCAAACCCACCCAAATCGCTCCCAACAGATAAATCACATTCCCTAAAATGAAAAGAAAACCAAAATCGTTATAAACACTCAAACTAGGGTTTTGAATAAACTATTTTAGAGGACATAGAGATAAAAAAATGGCCAAAATAAGGGGAAGATATAGGATTAATGACAATAATTTATAAATTACCAGAAAAAATCATAAGAAGAAAATATGGATTGATGAAAGAGTATGAGGCTGTGAGGAAGGGGTGAGTCACACAACAAGGCATATCTACCGAGGGGGGTAGCGCGCGATTGATCAGCACTTGGGGGAGACCCCAGGAGAGGGATACCTCTCTTATGTTTTTAGAACAATAAACTAATAATAATAAAAATAATAATATTCGTAATAATAAGAATAACAACTACTACAATAAAATTATTATTATTATTAAAATATTTAGTTATTTTTATGTATTATTTTATTTTTTTCCATTCATCCCCATTGAATTTTAAATTTAATTAATTTAGCACATTAAAAAACATTTTTTAGTGATCTAACTTTAAAAATTATGTTCCAAAGCCCAATTTTAAAAATAACATGTGCATTAAATGAAAAAAAATAAATTCCACTAGAATTTGTTTCGTCTAGTTCAAATCATATGATATTATAGAGTGATAATAAGTTTACAACCTAACCTGAATATTTAGAAGGTTTTCTAGGTATTTATCTAATTAAATTTAAATAGGAAATTTTAGCTGGAACACCCTATGTGTGTGTTTGACTGATTTTGTAATCTACAAATTACAAATCAAAGAACAATATGAGTATGAAAAAGAGTGTATACCAATTCAATATGATAAAATAAATTTTATGGTGATGCACAACGAAGGAAGTCATGTGACATCATAATGTGGCTATGAAAGCATCAAAACATTTGGGGAAAATGACAAGACCAGATAACCTAGGTGAATTTATGAATCCTCGTCCGATGAATGCCTAATATTTGATGTTGTTCGAGAGAAAGTAAATATGTGTTCCAACACCCCGATCATAGGGAAAATGTTCTTACAGCTACATATAACAATAAAAATTAAAATAAACTAATATAGAAAGGTTGTGTAATATAGGGAATATATCTAGATATTATTCCCCTTTGATGGATCTTGATTTAAATTTCAGATCTAGAAGATATTGAATAATCTATGTTGAAGGATATGTCAACTCCTAGGAGGAGAAAATGAGTTCATCAGTATGAATGAGAAGATGATAACAAAATAATATTTAAAGTTTAATTATGGTTATAAATGTAATTTAACCCTCAAATATAGGGTTCACGGTTTGGCCTCATGGTTTTTCCAAACCATGCTAACCTCATTTCTTATGTAAAGGCTCAACATGGTTATGGTACACAATTTTAATAACCATACACAGACAGTGTTAAATACCATTGTTCAAGATTTGTAGTTTTTTACATTGGTGGGAACCTAGGGTCATACAATTTTATTAAAACTATGTGGCCCCCTATATCTAAATGGATCCCACATGGTTTCAACTTCTTGTCCATCATACCATGTTTTCCCATTTCATAGATATTCCAGCTCTATATAAGACCCAAAATCTATTAAGATATTTTTCACACCATAGTTAATGTTTACCAAGATTAAATAATGGATTAAAATTAGAAGAAAACCTAATCAGTACCTCCATGAAAATATGTGTCCATAAAACCCCTCCCATACTCAAAGAAAATCATCCCCAAGTTGGACTAAAAAGGGTAAGGAGGTATCCTTTACAAATATATTTTCTCATTCAGATTGTATATTAGTTTCTCACTCCCAGATCTTTTCCACTACCATATTGTGATACCATTTCACCTATACCAAAATAACAGACCTACATATGAGTGGCCCCAGAATCTAAATAAAAAAATAACTAGATACCCTTTGAAGGAAAGATCCATAACCAATTCAAACTCATCAAGTGGAAGACACGTGATAACGCAGGATAATTCCATTGAAAATGAAAAATGTAAAAGTCCTCATGTATAGTCCAATATATCTGAAAATGTTTTATATCGTAATCTCCTATTCCAATCCATTTTACAACCTCTAAGGGTCTATAGAACCCGTATTATAGCTTACCCGACCTCTAAATATGTCTATGGACCAGACTAGATGATAATGAAATGAACAACCAGTATCTATCCTCGGAATTGAGAGTTTTTCAATGTTTTTTATCATATTACTATTGTTTAGAATGAGCATGCATCATGAACTTTATGATCAACTGGACCTAATATATATCCTCTTAAATTATATGTGGTCCAATAATAGCTACATCCAATACCTTTATAAAGCACAAAGGTGATCAGAAAAGGCCTACCATATTTGGATTCACAGGGATCTGTCACCATTGTTTCATAAATGAAATTATTATAAGAGAAATCCACAATTGGATTGTTTTTCTCCCAGGTACTATTTATGTCAAGAACATATGAACTGAGCACATACTATAACAACTTCATTGTATGGGTTGACTTTCCATTAGTGCAAGGGTGATAGCTCATGCTTATAATCACATTTTTAACATTATACCCCTCTAACCTCTTCTAGAACCATTATGCAAATTGAATTTCTCTTTAAAATATTTTAGAACCAGATTATCCTTGAAAACATATGAATTACATAATTTATAGCCTACATAGATAATCTACCATGAGGTTATATCGCACAGTAAATAAATTTATGACCTTTTTCAAATGATCAATGAAAACCCTACTATATCGTTTCCTTGTATTGATCTGGGTAAACTAGTCATGAAATCCATAGAATCATCATCCCATTTCCTCTCGAGAATGAACAATAGCTATAAAATCCCCTCTGGTATATGATGTTAATACTTCACCTATTTAAAGGTGGAATACTGAGTGATGAAGATGAAAATATCACATTTGATACCAAGCCACCAATAATCTTTTATTATATCGATATAAATATTAGTGACACGAAGATGAACTATCCATTATGATTTTAGAAATTCTCTTATCATATACTCTGTAATGTCTTATTGGACCCATACAAGTTAATGGAATAGAAAAGTATCATCCACATCCATAGTTAAACTTGATGATGTATCATCTTTAAATACACATTCTCTTTGGATAAGGACCTTGGGATCATATATTTTACTGATTCATAACTTTTACAAAAGAGTATAGGTCACTGCTTAGGATACGAGGATTGTCAAACATTGATCTTCCTGAAACTCAATGTGATTATCTATGAATAATACCATGAGTTTTCATTCTATTTTTTCCTCATGGCCTTCCTTTTTCTATGTATTCTGGATTATATAAATGGATACTACATTTTTCTTACTATACATTTAGGAAAGGTCAATATAATATAACTATTGTTATTCAACACACCTTCATTATATGAGATTGATATCCCACTCTGTAAAGATGTACTTGAGGATTCTGTAGCCAATGAACAAAAAAAATCTATCCAAGTAGATCATGTATTCAATTGTTTTCAACCTGAAAAAAATATCTAGATCTAAATTTTCCATCAGGCAATTCTTCTCGTGAGGCCTCAACTAACAGGACATGTAAGTGATCACTCACTCATCATGTACCATAAAATCTCCAAGATCAATACCTGATGTTTAATAGTTGATTTTATAATTCCTTCTTTATTATGGAAGACTTATTATTGGTGATGAAGTCAATCAACCATTCAAATATTGAAAATCTTCTTCATTGGATTCTAACCATATGAATTTCACCATTTATTTATCAATCCAATACATGGTGCCCCAAGACCTATGAAATCCTAGATAATGAATCTTCAATAGCTAGCTAGCCAGAGTAAACCTTATATGTCTGAAATTTTATTGGTCTTATCCCGAGAATCTAAATCTCTCACATTCTCAGGTAGTACTTATAGTCATGAATTCGAGATAATGTGACCAAATAAGTGGACTTTCATGACCCAAAGGGGAATTTACAATGTTTATCTTAGAGATAATGATCTAACATTTTTTTCATCATGATAATAAGACGGTTGGATTGGACATATGTCGATCATGAATGCAATATTATATCATCAACATAGAGTACCGTGAATGAATCTAGATACTAGTGGAAATCCAGTTTTATATGATCCATAAAAATAGCAGGTGCATTCGTGAGACCGGGAATCATGAAGAGGTACTGATAAATACCTTTCCTTCTCTAGAATTTTTTAGGAGTTCATATATATAAAAAATGCACATGATTATACTCTAAACTGAAATCTATCTTTTTAAAACAAACTCTCACATAGAAGAAGTGTAATGTGGTCATCTATTTGGGGATGTAGATACTGATTCATTACTATGATCTGGTTCGATCAGCATTAATCCACACAAAAGGAAAGGCTACTATCTGCCCTTATGGTAAAAATAGTTAGTGAAACCCAATGGGAAGTGTTACAGTATGTTAATCAATTATCCTCATGATCCTATAACATCTTCTTGACATATAGATTCTCTATAGGTGGGTCCAATAAGGAGGAGTGGTCCCTAGTGATTTTCCTAGAAATAACTCAATAGTCTGATATACATGTCACTATAGAGGTATGCTAATGAAATTATCAGGGAAAAAATCCTTCAAATGATCAAATATAGGACATAAAAAAGGGGGTTGTAACCCCTGTACCTGTAGTAAATAACTAAAAATATGAGATTTCACTCTACCCAACCTCTATTGCTCGAGTCTAAAGCACATAGCTTGTATATCCCATTCCCCTTAATGCATGTTTCTACAACCCTATGGGGATGTAAACATCACCATATGATGATAATAGTCTATATGTTCTTGATAGAGAAATATCCAACACATTCTGATGATTACATAAAATACAATCATTTTGAGGATAAAAATATTCCTTATGAGGAGGTACCCACCTATCTAAAGGGGGAAATCCTAACAATGGAGGCTGACCTCTGATCAGATACCTAATGGAGAATCAAGCATCATAACTCTATAGACATGCTCGATCTTGAGGCTCAAAATCTCTAGATTTTTTCATATATGAATGAGTGAGAAATGAAATTTTTAAATAAATAGGACACTAAAGTGGAGAATTCTAGATTAACACCTCAAATAAAATAAGGTATGACAAAATAATCCTTTCGCATAGGCTATAATAAATGTAATTAGAATTTTTCTCATCCCAAAGTTACTTCTTAACTCCCTTTAGTAAGCCCGATCAATTGTAAGAGATAATAATTAGTCTTACTACCACTACCTTCCAAAAAACCTTTTCTTAAGTGGTCATTGATATTATAGCTTTTTTCATTCCATGATCCTATTGTATCCTGTCAATAATATGCGGTAGGTGTAGATCATTTGTTTCTAGGCTCCAATGGAAAACATATGTGAAGATAAAGGATATGGCCCATTCCCCCAGAGTCTCCGCATTCCACTGGATATCATAAAAAATGATATTTCACATTACTTGACTTATTAGATTGCTAAAATATTATAAATATATCATTATGAGGATCCTAACTTCTTTTTTTACATTATAATCATCAAAAATAACACCTTGCGATTAGAGTAATCCATCACAAAAATACCTCCCTACTGTAGGTTCATAAATTATCTTGATCTTTCCACCCTCTAAGTCTAGGGAAATAAATATTCATTGAATATTGTTTGTAATTCTAGAAAAAAAAATTATGATTTCAAACTTCCTATGTAATAAAATCCCACCATCATTTCATATAATTGTTCAGCATGTATGCTGAAATATTGGCCCTCTATTCTAAATACTTATCCAAATTTTTGAATACATAAAGGATATATTTGATCCATGAAACAGTAATGTTTGGTCTTCCAACTAGATAAAATTTTAGAGGATGTTGATGTTGGATCTCCAGAGTCATCTCTTCCGTAGTTGGGCCAGGTCGAGCGACACCATACATTTTCAACAGCAAAAATATAAAGACCTCTTTAAACAGGGTGTTGGTTCCCACAACAAGAATTAGAAAGGGTCCACATGTGGAAATGTAGGTGGAATAAATTAATGCTAAGGGACTACAACATCTATTGGATTATCATCACCTCCATCAAGGAATATGAATGGATATAATATTTCATGTTGGAATGATGCAATAATTTCAAATGCACTCATCAGAAGTGACAATCAATGTTGAAAATAATTCTGATCGAAAACATGTATAGGTGCATAGCCTTCGTATAGATAACTCAAACCCATCTTCCTACTTCAATATATAGGAATTAGAAATATAGAAACACCATAGAAATCCAAAATAACATTAGAAACACACCGAATACACACTACAAGATGGGTTAGGGTATAAGCCTATATTTTACATGTATATGATTGTTATTCTCCCTTAAAATGTCATTTTTATTTTAAATTTGTTATTATTAAAATATTTAAATCTATTTGAATGGTTTAATTATATTGATCACAATCTCTAATCCATAAGGTCACATACTCCATATGACCAAATAATATGGTGTCCATATAACCCATACCATCACCCATTCCAGTATATACGACCAATGGTCCATGGATCCACATTCGATGATTAAATATTTAATGTTTAAATTTTCCTTTATAGTAAAAAAAATTATATTAAGGAAAGAACATTAACTGTAATTTTTTTCGCACCCCTAGAATAAAACAACAATATAATTAAACATATTATCAAAGATATAACAATATTCTCTACGAATATTCATAATTAAAATAGACGCGACATGGGAAAATTAATGGGGTATTAGTTTTATTGTGGATATAATTATTCATGTAATGAAACACCCTCATTTCATTGGGAGAAGATAATAAAAATATCATTATAATAATTCTAATATTAATAATATCACAAGATATTTGCATCACACATCTGTGAAGTCATATCTACCATAACATACGTAATGAATAATATTAAATTTCCATCTTAGGTACTTTGGGTTTTCCATATACACTGGTTAGCTACATTTGGGAGTAGTGTCTTACCAAATTCCACTAACACAATGTATTATTTCTATTAAATAAATAGTAAGACAATAGAAAAAATATATCCTTGATAAAAAATTTTAATATACCAAATTGGGATCCACTTGACTCATCCCCTAAGATGGTGGGTATAATGGCCTCAAGTGTGACTGCCTATATGAACGAGGCTACCGAATAGAAATAAGGCAGTAAAGGTGGTATGGTGGTGACACCATGACTTCTTTTTATATGATAACAACTAATACATTAGAGTTAAGAATCAATCAATATTAGATGCATAATATAATATGTCATTATATATTTGAAAGGTAACCGTCCTATAGTTTCTATGATATTCCTTATATTATATTCAAATATTATATGTAATTATTTCGAGAGTAGGTATTGTGACTATGTGTGATTATAAGGCCTAGGGTGCCCGAAATAAATGTTTGAAATAAATTAAAATTCTAAATACTGAGTTTGAGGGATTTTCATGAAAAACAGAATTATTTTTAAACGATTGAACAAATCAAAAAATTTGAGGGCACCATTACATTCAAAGAAATGACTTTTCATGATAATAGATTTTTGGGATCCAGAAAATCCATCATACCATGAGTGTTATATCAGAAAATATAACTCTCATGGACCTGATTTCACAGCTACATAAGGATTATATCTCTAGGGGTAGCCACCCACAATGTAATTTCTTCATATGAGCTAAAATATCATTCCCATGCATCGAAAATATTTCATTGTGATAATGTTTAACACTCAAAGAAATTATTAAAAAATTCAACATCAATTTTCATGGCCACGTCGCAAGAGTGAATATCAAAATGGCCATCAACATCTTGAATAGGAGGACTAGGAAATTCACTAGAGATGAACCGAAAGTAGAGGTATACCCATCCCACTAATACAGAACCTTCTAAAGATCTATAAGTGATAAAAGTTTGGGCTAGAATAAATACTAGATCCAGAGGTCTAAGGGAAACTTATCAATTGATTGGGAATGTGAATATTTAGTATGTTAAACAAGCAAGGGGTGACGAACCCCAATTCATTCATATTATCTTTTGGGACCTTGTCCTGGTATTATTATGAAGACACCTATAGAAGTAGCACATATGAGATGGATTATAATGGAATTTCATCTACCTCACGGTAAGAGAAAATTTGGAACTATCTTTTCCTAATCAGTATTACACATAGCATTTACATCAACATGTAAATATCTCATGAATATTCACCTCAAATAATGAAAGGAGGGCCAATTTTTTTTTGAATAACCATGTAGTGAGGGGTATCATGTGTTGGAGGTTCCTATGGTGGTCTAAAAGAGAGACCTAATAGTTATCATCTCATTTAGTCTTCAATTTTTGAAATTCATAAATTTCATCAATTGAGAAGAATGACAAGGGTGATTTGTTCCATGAAATGAATAGAAGACTTTGGACCTTGTGAGAAGAAATGTTGTTGATTCCATTGTGTCCATTTTCTTGGTAGTTCCCATTCATGAGGAGCCAATCATTCAAAAATATCGATACATGGTGTTCTTGAATTAAAAAGAGACCATGGATGCGAGTGATTCCATTCAGGTGGAATAACATGAAGATGGAAGTGGTGAGGATGAATAGAGGAAGTTAGTGGTGATGGTCATCTAGATGATGTGATGCATGAACCCTCATAGATGATACCAGAGGAGGAAACTTTTAATGAGATACTTGTAACCTTCCTAGTATATGAGAATGCTAATCTTGAGGAGATGGATGATTCCGACCTTTATGAAACTGAAGAAAATAGAGTAATCAAGCACAAGGCATGTAGATGCATTCACCCCATCCTTGACCAGACCAATGAACCACAACCGGTGGGTTGAATGGGGTCACTCTAGTTTAGTATGCGCAACTTATGTGCCAGAGGGGTGGATGCTAGGGACCTCTAAGAACAGTCCATGATATTCATGAAGATAATATGTGGGATGGGTTACAAAATATAAATTAATCCTCATTTAAGGTGATATTATATATAATTAAAAATAATAATACACTCAAGAGATCCATCTAATAGAGGAGAAATCCAGTAGGTTTACTTATTTTATAATAAATCATTCAGAAATCATTAGTAGACCGAGGGATGAACTGGAATAGGATGAGAAAGAAATGAACCAAGTGGTTGATCATATTTCATATCTCTATGATTAGTGGATTAGAGCATATAAAAGAGCCGATGAGCCTTATTTAGGGGCAATGATGAGGACAACGAGCCTTGATGGGGTAACAAGACCTGAGGACAAAAAACCAAAGGTTTGAAAAACCGATTTAGATGATTACTAAGGTAAAAGTATAAGGGAATTGTACCTGAACTCATATGTATTTTTTGTCGAACTTATTGTGTGTATGGATACATTTCAGCTTTCTTAAATGATCACACATCAATCATATTTATGATACAACTAATGATGAACCCCTAAGCCCACTTTGGTTATGACCAGTGTGAGAAACAATGGATGACCACGTAAAAATTCATGTTTTATTAGAGTAACATATACCCCTTGAGCTACCTGAGTCTAATACTGTCGACTATTCGCTAAGAGTGACCGAGATACAAGAGAATATTGTTGGAGAATAAGTCTCTTAGAGTAAGAAAATTTACTTTCCTAAATGTGAATGAGTTAATATAGGGATAAAACCATGCCAGCTTGAGTAGATCTGATCAATGGTGGATGAGAACTATGAATCATGATTCCCAAAATTTGGAACATAGAGATGTTGGAATTATAGTATAGGATAACTACTGACCATGTACATAACAATGCATCTATATAACTAGCCTAAAATACATACAAAAAAATTGAGTGTTGACCATTGACCATGGTCAAGACACAAAACCTAACATGATATTTTGTTCAAATACACCATAATGATTTTCTTAGGATGATAGGTGAGATGAAGAAGTATAAAAAATCCATTATGGGTCTCTTTAGAGGTGAAGGAGGATGTATCCAAACAATGGGTATGAAAAGAGTGGGAGTGGAGTGATGGAATGCTGAAATTGATTCAAACACTATTATAATTACTCCATAGTGGCCTTAGGACCCATTGGTGTAGGCACATTGGTATGAGAAAAGAACAACCCTTATTCTTGGGAGGAAATATCATGTGAGGGCCTAGGATGCCTTGAAGTTTTACATTGTGAAAATGAGGAATATGGACATGTTTTTTTCATCTAACCATAAAGATGATCAATGGTACAGTTTAACATCATGTGATCGGGATGTGTTCCACATTTGAAATCGTGTAACCTATAGGATTAAAATAATTTATATTCATACATTATAGACCCTGTCCATAATTATAAATTCATGGTTCATAGACCAATGAAATAAATATTCCCAATAAAATTAGGTGGCATAGAAGTCGTAAACCCGATGTGAATGAGACAAAAAATGATTTATTACCACCTAATAGTCATGAATTATATAGGAAGGAGGAATACATGATATTGTAATGGTAAATACATATTTGAGGCTCTTATATTATGTTCATAGAATCAAGACATAGATGATGGTATCTCAAAAAGATATGCGTAGTGTGATGGATTAATAACCCAGTATTAATGAGGAAAAAAGTGTCTTCCAAGCCACAATACACATTCCTGGGGATTATCATGAAATGTAATGTCATTATTTTTTGGTTGTATGATTCTACTTTAATGTCATGAAATTTTAACCACGAGGATGATGTAAATTCACAAAAAATGATATTCATAAGCCCATGTGAGCCATGATCAATATTGGAAACAATGAATGGAATCATTGATGTTCTAAAATGTGGGAGTTCATAGTTAATGGAAAGGAATTAAGCTGATAATTTCATGTTTTGTATAAATGGGGGGACAGTTGAGTGAGGATTGAGTGTTGAAAATGTAGGAAAATTATTTAATCCTTATTTAAACTTATCAGAAGGGGAAATAAAATGAAAAATTGACTGTAGACCATGTTAAAAAACAAAGGATCTTAAATTTGAAACCAAAGACTCATTTGGGAAATTTTAAAAAATGGGTGGTTATTTGAAAGAGGTCTAAGAACATAAATATTAATGGTGTGTATCTGGAATTGAAGGAGGATGGATAACCAAACTGGGAAAGGTTATCTATGTGAAATTGGAAATTAATTGTCAATGGGAATCAAAACCATTATTTTTAGATAAAATATAGTAAACTGTGTGGATCATATTCAAGTCCATGGGTACATAAATTTGAATGATTTTATGTCTTGGGCTAAAGAATTCATTTTTAGGCATCGCTACACAACCCATGAGGAAGAGAATAAAGCCACACATTGTTCACTGGTCACCATGTGGAATAAAGATAACACTGGTTGTGGTAATCCTCTCTCGTGAGGAACTGAGGTATCCATTGATTATCATTGGGAGTACTAAACATTATAAATGGTTGGTTTCTATTTAACATCGTGCATTGAGGATGTGGGATCGTTGTTTAAGGTCATAATATTTGGATCACCAAGGAAGGTATTACATGTTGACGTGTATATCATAGTGTTATGACTAATGCTAAATTAATGAGGCCATAGGCCCAACACTACATGAAAAATACGATACGAGGCATTCACATAGTATTATTTCGGGATTCCTAGACTTGAGATTCCAAATTATGTTCATAGATCTTCATCTATGATGGAGAATGTATTAAATAGACATGCACAATGTGTTTACATAACAAACCCAAAGTTAATATTGCATAAGAGGCTTAATTCCGCACAATAAATTCTATAGAACAAGAAATATACAATTTGATTCAGGAAATGTGGATGATTTTGAGGCCAAGGGGGCCAAATATTGGAAGATCTATAGATGATCCTGTAGAAAAAATGTTTGTCAATCACTATGTATCCCACAAGGATGGTAATCAAGACACACATAGTTCATGATATATCTATATGTTTAATTTAATAGAGTAAGGAAAAAAATGAACTACTCTGACAAAAAGGAAATGACTCAGTTAGGAGCTATATTGAATATTCAATCATAACTACTTTTCATATAATGATCAGATACATAATGGGATGTAATTTTTATTGCAGTGGCATGACCATGATATAAAATCTAGGAGTCCCTTTGTATCATGTATTAATATGAATCGATCATTATATAGTTTTTGAAGGAAATTTCTCGATGAATGTTTAATCTATACATTATGAGGGGGAATAATAGCTGATGATTGTTGGGATTAATGATGCTAATGTTTAGTTTTGTGTCAAAATATGGATCCATGATGTTTAACATCATACGGTGAGGATATTGGTTTCCCCGCAGTTTATTATCATGTTACTTTGACATTATGGGAGATGAGTGTTCCATGGGGGGGGGGTGCATGGAACAACCATTATAAATACAATGTGAATGAGGTCCTAAGAGTCATATCATGACACACCACACAATAATAGTTGAAACTCATGAAAATGGGTGTTTTTTTTGAGTTGGTGGGTGGGCCCAAAGAAAAAATGCCGGTGTGTTCCTACATATCCCATAATCATGGGAGTCAAGTCATACATATTTCATGAAGATGGAATGGTATGAGACCAATGCCCGTTGAAATTTATTCTCTAGTGAGAGTATTATGTTGTTGTGTAGTTTATCATTGAGCATTCAGGATGATAGTTATTTGTTTTTTGGTCATGAAAAGAAGGACCATCAATGAAACATGTTTTATTATCTTAAAGCAAGGTAAAGATGGAAAACAACTCAATCAAAAACCTATGATGACATGGATGGAATAACATTACATGACTGTGGGTGAAGAAGGATATCACCACCCCACATAATTTTAAAGAGGCTCATACATAGTTTAGATTTATGGTGGAGGGACTTGTAGGTGAGTCTTCAAAGTGATGATTTTTGGAATGGTGTCATGAAAAAAGATATGTAAATAAAGACGAAAGAGTCACAACATCTCACAACATATTATTGATTCAAACCCCACACATAGTTTAAATACATAATTCATAGACAAGGGATATGTTGTTTATTTACCTAAAACTCAACTATAAGAGATTATATCCATGAATGGAGACATATGTAGCCTGAAAAGAACATCCTGACATGAATGATGTTGAAGGAGGCCTACACCGCACAACACATCTTCATGTAGAAACCTGCAAACTGTTTAACATCATAATGTGTGTACTCATATTCCTAGTTTAATAAAGTGTTACTGGGATGTGGGAACTTTCCTTTTTTATTCATTTGAAAATTAAAATCAATGTTGTGCAGTTTAAGGTTGTGTAGCTAAGATGATGATCATAGAACTAAACATAAAAGGATGAGGATGGAGTGGAGGGGGTGTTTAAAGAAGAATTTTTGTGGAGTAATCATTATAAATCCTATGTAAATGAGGACATAATAGGCCCTATTACACATGAAAATTTCCCAAGGAGAACTTTCACGTAGATTAAATTCATGATGTTTAGACTAAAGTTCCCGATTAAACATCATGCGCATGGGACATTGATTGTTACAATGTTTATCATCATGTGACTATGATGATGGTAATCACCTGGGTTAAAGTCATTTAACTCATACAGATTTTTAAACATTTTAATGTTGTCAAAATATGACATGGACCCCATTTATGTGAAATACTTCTTTAAGAACATGGCTTTGGTTGGAGGAGTGAAGTGATCACATTCAATAGTGTCCACAGAGTATGATCCATTGGGATAGACCGTATGAAAAATATAAGTCCCTTCCCACTTGAGTTCTAACATCAGGGTCCTCCTTCCAGGTATCATTATAATTTGGAGATCCAAAACTATATCACGATTGAAGAATGAGCGATGGTGAACCTTCATGATGAATGATATGGATATCTTGTTATGTTTCATATATAGATGATGAAAGGATTATAGCCTATTCGAATCCCGGGAATCCAGTTCAAATAGATGGACCTCAACTATCCAGTCTAATGTATATTGGTCATGGATATTGGTTTGGAGTGATGGGAACTGGATCTAAATGGGTAGGACTACCTATGATCCAAACAATAGTGAATGTCAAGTCGCCTAGGTAGAATTGTTGGCTGTTTTCTGATAGGCCAAGAGACAATTTGGGAGCTTATCTGACCACTTATTCTTTTGATGGACCTCCATCATCTATAGAAAACTAGGGAGTGTTTTGGTAAACACCTCAATTTTTCTATTTTCTAGTGCATTGTAGTGAGATGTAAATTTATACTAGATGTTGTTCTTCATGTACAGCCTATTCGGCTCAGATAATCAAAATTTGGATTTAGTTTTGATTAGAATAATGTGAGGGACTCCAACTAAGATGATGATATTAGAGCTTAAGAATTCAAATATTGATTAGGCATTGACATCATTGACTGGTATTTTTATACTCACTAAAAGAAGAAATTTGTTATGGTATGAATGAACCTTCACATGAGAGCTCTCATTGGTTGATATGGTAACACCATATGAAGTCCCAAACTGAATAGGGCCAATAATACATTGTATTATTGTAGAAATGTAGTAGTTGATGCACCTTGTTGGTGTTGATTTGACACGTTGTGGAACCTCTTGGTGAGCAATTTGTATTCATGGTCTATAGTGGCCCAGAATTAGGCCATTATTCAAATATGGTGGGATTGATTCAACACTTCATGGTGAGAACCAAAAAAACTAACATGATATTCCTACATAACCAGGGAAGTATTTCCTCCTTCAATGAAATATATGATGGTTTACCTATTGATTATCATCATATTATAAAATTACTGGAGTGACGAATCATTTATGAGACACAAGAATTAACAAATCATCCTACTAAGGCTCCACAAGAGATGTTTCTAGATAAGCCACGACATTTACATTACCATTATTGATTAGGGAACTTGATTCACCTATGGATGATAAGGGAACTGGTCCATCATATGGTTAGAATTATTGAGTAATAGAATGATCTCTTACTTCCTTATGAAAGAATCATCATTTATTTTCTTATGGAATAACTCAGAATCCCCATTTACATGCAGGTGAGGAACATTAATCCTTAGGTATTTCTCTAGACCAGTAATGAAAACATGATGTTCCAGCCCATTGTTCATTCATCCTTCTTATAGAAAGAATTAATACCACAATATAACCCATGTCTGGGTGATGAGTATGATACCCAAAACCACTCTATTGAGCTTGGAATTAGTTATAATTCTATTGTTTTGACTTCGGTAGGAACAATGAAAATTCATCTTTCAACATGAAAAGATTTTCTCTTCTAGGAGGATAACCTCAATTGGGAAATCAAAATCCAGAGGCATTTCCCCAGGGGGGCGGATAAGCTTCTAGAATATCATCCAGTGCTAGACCCTTGACGAAATTCTGTGGTACAAACTTAATAATTAATTGATGAAGAATCAACTCTCACCATGATAGACTTTATATCAACATCATGAAGTTAAGGATATACAGTAGTCGATCTACATGGGATAACAACTTTATGTTATGATGCTTTAACAAATTCTGCAAATTTTATACTGTGAAAACTGGTGTGAGGATGATCTTCTCAATGGGTTAGAATCGAGACTCTATATTAAGAAGTGTGTGACTATGATAGTATAAAAAATTATATCACCTTCTATTATTCTTCTGAGCGAGTTGGGTGCTAAGGGTTCAATCTTGGGAATTCATTTAGAGGAATATAGAATTCTATGAAGTGGGTGTCATCAGTAACATATGCTGCAATATTTATTTATTGATCTCCTTGAAGTTGTTTTGGAAATCTTCATCTCACTGATTGATTAAAAATTTCATTATGAACCTATAAAAGGGATTACACATTACATCTAGATTTTTAACAAATCAGCGCATGTAGTAAATGTCTCCTTTGAGGCCTCAGATCTCCCGTAGGTTTCACAAGGGTGGCATCTGTTTCATGGATTTGATCCTTTCTAGGTCGATCTAAAATCATCCATATTAGAAAATGGAATCAAGGAACATTCTAGTGGTAACCCTGAAATCACAATAAAAGGGGTTCATGTTCAACATTCAGGAATGTAGGGAGATTATAGAGACATACACTTTTCATAAATAAACATTATATTACTTTTGTAGAATACCTATAACATTACACAAAAAATCCTCAAAGATCGTAGTATTGTAGTGCTTTTGGAAACATGGAAACGTAAAAACTAGAACATAAATGAGATACATTATAGGCATCTAGGAACTTATTTACTAGCACCATTTATAGATGAATCAAACATAATACATATCTTCATGACCTCAGTGAACTAAAAACATAAATAGAGGTGAGATAAGATGCTCAGTAAGGGTAAACAAGAGAGATAAATAAAAATAATCATGAGTATAAGGGTATGAGAATATGATAATGAAATTAAAATAACCTTACCTACATATCAATGATACTAAATATGATCATTCCATAAATATTGAGATTTCATAAGACATTAATCATAAGAAAATAGGTAAAATTATCCATGAAATCCAAACATAGGTATAAAACATATCATTGTGGAAAACAAATAATAATACAATAATAATTTTCCTATTACTCAATGTATTGCTTCCATGGTCATCATGGTATTAAGGGTTCACTTTGAATACCATATTCATAGTCATGGATCAGTCCCATGATAATCGTAGAGTAAAAATTCCCTTATTTATATCTCATGAGATATAAATCTTTACCCAATGCATTAGAGAGAGAGATAAGTCCCACCCATCTCATAATGAATTATTAAACACTTGTTCCACAATATTATAAATAATCAAATCATAACCTAGGAATGGTAATAGGAATCATAAATATGTAATCATATCATAACCGATTGAAAATAAATAGAGTTCATTATCATTTCATCAACTCATATCCTGTGATAAGAAACAGGTTTCAAAAGCATTTAACCCGTAAAAAAGAAATGGATTTAGTAAACACTATTCCATAAAATTTACCCCGTTTAATGAAATAATATAAATTTTTAATTTTATTTATTTCGATGAATGTAATGAATAATTCAAATGGACGTTAACATAGATGGGAAATAATTTTAAAATATCTTTTAAAAGCATTTCTTGATTAAAATATCCTTTCATCTTAGAAAATGATTTTGTTTATAAAAATTTAAATGAAGTATTAAAAGAAAAAAATTTAATTAAAAAATTGAATGAATATAATGGAATACTCAATTAATAAGTATTTAATAAAAGTGAGAAAATATTTTCATGTCATAAATGTTAAAAATAAACTACATTCTCGTACTTTACCCAGAAAAGTCAAAATGTACCTTGTTTGAAAATTGAATAAATATTCCTTTCAAACCATTGAAAAAATACTTATACAAGGGTCAAAAATACTTTAAAATATAGTATATTTAATGTATGAATATTTTGAAACACATTTTCATGAAACAAGAACATGGATGAACAATATTTAACAAATGATACTTACATATAATCAACCCCAATAATAATGAGATTGTGTTATTAAACCATACATTTTGGTAATATATCCATCATATTTATATAAAAATAATGTATATTCAATTAAATAAATTTATTAACTTATTCTAGAACCATATTTGTATGATATCATACATGATTATAGGATCACCTGTTTGTCAATATTATTTCATTATTACTCGACATTTCAGTGATAACTGCTTCTTTTTCTTATGCATGTTTTGTCGTACAAATACAAGTTTATGTAGATAATATATATTTCATTAATTTATATGATAATATTAGGGTAATAGATAAAATATTTATTCATTATATACATTTATATAATCATTCATTTCTGTTGATCAAGGAGAATGAATCACATCACAACGTAGAGATGGTTTGTCACACATACACACAAGCGAGTACATAATTTCCAAAATTAAGAAATGGTATGGTACTAGATGGTATATATTTTGTCACAAAATCAATATAATATTATAATTATAATTTTTATCCATTATTCCCATCATTATACCCATATATTTGAATTGTGAATGAGAAGTATCTTACACCACATTAGGGAGATTGTAGGTCATACATACGCACATGTGGTGATTTCGTTTTTCATAGGATGGATAAAATGGGGAATTAAGTTGTGAACAAATCATAATAACACATGAATAATTATATTAAATTTTATTTATTAATTTATAATTGAAACACCAAAAAAATAGTAAGTAGATGATGAAATACTCTTAGGATAGTCGGAAAATTATATTACATCTTTTTCGGTGAACTCCCTCATGATCTTCTCTTAGAGATACTAGAATTAGTCTTTTGAGAAGACCAGAACCAATATAAAATGGATATGGATGTTTTTTAAAAAATTGGTATGTTTTGGTAGAGATATAAGGATCATGGTGGTTTATAGAGGGAAATTGCGGAGGGTTCATCCAGATGGTCTTCTATTTCCCCTGAATTTTGTTCTCAATTTGTCGATTTGGACATGTGTGGGGTGTCATACTCTCGCATTTGTAAACCCCCTTGTACCGCCACTTTCTCTTTTTTTTTATTTTTAATTTTTTAGGAACGAGCTTGCCCCGCTCCTGAACCTGTTTGAGTATAAGGCTCATGGTGGTGTGAAGTTGTGTGTGAGGAGGTGCCTTTTAATAAGATAGGGGAGGGGATATCTTGTGAACTCTGAAAATTATAAATTAATAAATATTTAAATTGGATTACTAAAAGATAAAATGAGATTTATTTCAAAGATAATATGACTACATGTCTAAATATTTTAAACCAATTATTTTTATAATTGTTTAGGTAACAATAATAACATTATCCTTTTCCATTAACACTTAGTTAAAACATTTATCTTTAACCATACCAACTT
Source organism: Viscum album (assembly GCA_963277665.1). Lineage (NCBI taxonomy): Eukaryota > Viridiplantae > Streptophyta > Magnoliopsida > Santalales > Viscaceae > Viscum > Viscum album. The sequence continues at coordinate 2,002,232,259 of OY728140.1, read as the reverse complement.
CACTTTTTAGAAATTAGGGTAAATATCGATACTAGAAAATTCCAAAAAGGACCCCAAATGACTTATTTAAATGATTTACAACATTATGGTAGCTATTTTTAATAATTTTAGACTTTTATTTCATTTAATAGAAGATTATTTATTTCAATGTACCATTTATGTCAATTTTGATATTATTCATTATATGGATTCTTAAAAATATCTTAACAACATGATAACATCGATAAAATATGTCTAATATAACACTAAGATATAAAATATATCTATAAAATTGGTGGATGCCAATAATTATGTGAAATTATATTTATTATAAAATTTAAAATATATCATATTTTATTTTTCAATTAATTCAACAATTCCTACATCATCATCGTAAAATCCATTAATTAAATTTCATTCAATCAAATAATAATAAATTAAAAGGATGAAGAAAAATCTATTACCTTTAAGATTACTATTTATAATCAAATTTATCTTCTATATATCATTATATTATAAATTATTTACTTTTTTAAAAAATTAATATGTCATTTTTAACTTATCTCTAAATAAAATATAATAAATGTCATGTTCTCACACAAGTGGTATAATAAGGTTATAATTTATTCTTAAGGATGATTATATTCTAAATCCATTAATGCAATTAATTTTTCACAAGTGTAAGTGTAATTTTATAATATTATAATATCACTTATACCTTTAATTACCTGATTTACCCTCAACCGTGGTAAATAAAAATATAATGAAGATACTATTCATTTCTAAAAAACTAAATGAAACCTTTTAAAATAAATTCCAATATATAATTTAAAATAAGAAATCTATTTTTAAAATTTAAAACATATATGGTTCTGTAAATAATTTTAAATTAATCTTTTTGACGGGGTGAGAAAAAAAGTTTATAATGTTAAGACATGGAAAAAAATAGAAACATTTTGTACATTTATATTCCAAGTAACATTTTTGCCAATTAACTAACATATATTTTCAGATAATAATTTAATATAATTATACATCAATAAAAGATAAATTAATAATTTAGAACTATAAATTATTTCAATTGAAATGTTTTTTTCAATTAGTGTTTAGTTTTTTATCTATACATCAAAACATTCAACTTGACAAAAAAATGTACGCAATTATATCAAAGTAAATTTTCATAACCCACATTCAATGAAGATGTTTATTTTGTGAAATAAAATATATATAATTATCGAAAATTGTATTTAAAATGCGGTTTTCATTAAAAGGTGATAATTTTCATTTTTAAAATATATATGTTTTTATTACAAAGTTGTGTTGGTTATTATCATATGCTTATAAACATTATTCCATGAATATAGATTTTTTTTCAATATAATATATATATATATATATAATTAATATCATTCACTAATTTTAATTAATTTAATATAATAATGCAAAATTACTTTATGATAATAAAAGTAAAAATATTTCATCTATTTTTAAATGGTATATATTTTCCACACTAATAAATTAGTAAAAAATAAATTAAATTATTATATGTCATTTAATAATATTCATACCAAAAAAATTTAATATCTACATTATTAAAAAAGTTAAATAATTATAATATTTTGTTTTGTGGAAACTCAATATTACATGTAATATATGCGAAGTTAGCATTGAATCCAGCACAAGCCAAGTTGGTGTTGTATAAAATGATTGATTTATTTCATGTAATGCATGAAATCATTAAAAATTAATTAATTTTTAAAAATAATCACATAATCATGGGAAGTTACATTTACCCCCCTTAAAATGAATTTCATGCTTTAAATTCATCATTATAAAAAAATTAAATGAGGATGATTATGCCTTACCATATCCTAATGTTTCCATGTAGTTTCCTATAACATGTGATTTCTTCACAAAACATTAACCTAGTGAGTTTTATTGTTTCAGATAGCTTTCTAAGTATGATAAAAAAATTCAATTGCTTGTTATTCATTAGAGAGATACTGGTCCAATGGTATCACCACTAATTTTTTTACATGTGAGAGGTCATGTATATAAATTATCCGGACATATACATTGAACACATCATGGACTTCATAGATATTTTGAGGATGTTATGAGGGATATGCTAAAATCACAATAGGGTAAAGAATATCAAGGGGACAGATGTATATAGGTCTTAGTTTCCCATTCTTCCCAAATATCATTACCTTCCTCTATAGAGAAATTTATAGAAACGCCTTATAATGGACTTAAAATACTATATCATGCCATTATTTATTTTTATTAATTTTCATTCAACTTTTTACTACCATGATATGTTTTTGAATCAGTCTAACCACCTCGACGATCACTTAATAAATCTTGGTTCCAAATATCATTCTTTCCCAAACATCATCCCATCTTGTCGGACCAATACATTTCATGCCATATAGTGATTAATAAAGATCCCTCTTATTTTTTGGGAGAAATATAATGTAGTAAGAAAAAAAAATAGGAGGAAGGTGTTGGTTACAAGAAACATTTAAATCCATAGAACAAGATGTTAACATATCCTCTATTTTTTTATTTTTATTGTAGAATCACCATATAATTGAGGAGGATATGAAGAGTTGAAACTAATATAAATATCATGTTCGTGGTCATCTATTTGCCAGAATTTTGAGACAATCCTCTTTTCCGGATATGATACAACAGAATGTTGTAATCCATGCATCCTTTCCACTTACTTAATGTGCATCCAGGAAAGTTGGTGCAGTGATAATTCTTCTCTGATAGAAATGAAGAGCTCTTACATAGTTATGATATCAATTACCACAAATATATAATTACACCCTTTAGTGGTTTTAACGATTAAAACAATAAATTCTATGTGGATATTCTATCATTTCCATCCGTGTAAGGGTAACATATGCAACAACCCCTTATATTTTTATCATTCATCATTAACATGCTAGAACACCAAGGAATGAGATATAAAATATACAATACCTCCCTTTATTCCACTCTAGTATTAGTATTCTTTGAAGCCTCTATAAATTTTATTACATCTTCGATGAATATATATTGATGAGATACGATCCTATCCTAATAGATCCCAATTTAAATATGGCATGAATGGGATAAATGCATAGTTCAAGAATCTATGCATTCCATCCTGATAAAGGATAAAAACAATAAAATTCATAACCCTCTTTATTATCTTCACTTATTCTTTGTGCGCCTTATTAATCATTATAATGATTGATATATGAACATTCAATTGAATAATATAAGGTTTTCTCATTCCCTTAGGATTTCTAGGTCCATCCTTTTGAAATATATATATATTGGATCTTTTGTGATCCTTGTAATGGAAAATCTTGCATGATCCCTTTAACTAAAATAATCATCCACATTTCTTTTCAAGTGTGTTTATGTATTAAGAATTCATAATAATCTATCAAAAATAATTATATTCTCTAATGCATTTTCAACTCCTTCTATGTGAACACATATTTTAGAAATTTATGATCTGTATATATATCACACTCTTCACCACATAGATAATTCCTCCATATCATTATTGAATGTATTACTATAGTTGAATCCAAATCATGTGTTAGGTAATATTTCTTATTAATATTAAAATTTCATTAGGCATAATAAATGACCTTATTGTTTTTCATAAGAACACATTCCAGTCATTTCATGGATACATCATTATATAGTTATAATCATTCACCTCTACAATGGGATATAATAATAGGCGTACTAACTATCCTTACATTAATTTCATTGAAATATTCCCCAAATTCACCTATTTAGAGGAATTTTGGACCCTTTTGAGTTTACCTAATCTGAGGATTAGATAGTGGTGAGAAATTTTCAAGAACCCATCGATAATATCTATCTATACTAAGAAATATGTTGATCATAGTCTCTATAGTAGGTCTATGACAATATTAATTATCCTCTTTCAGTGATAGATTTAATCTTATACCTTCTCTTAGGATGATGAGACATAAAAATTAAAACATTTATAATAAAATTCACACATTGTAACTATTTCATACAGTTTCTCCTTTCAAAGGGTCTTTAGAAAAAATATCTAGTGTTCTTAATGATATTCCATTATCCTTTAATATATAATAATATCATCTATAAAGAATACAAAAAACTGATCTAGGTACTGTTTAATGACTGAATTCATGAAATTAATGAAGATAAAATGATAGTTAGTAACACCTTAAGGCATTACTCTATAGTTATAGTGATCATACCTTCTACGGAATGTTGTATATGGTATATCCTTATTTTGACCCTCAATTAATGAAAATCCATAATGAATATCAATTAATGAAAGGTATTGAGATTTGTATAGTTGATCAATGAAATCATCAATACGAGGAACATGATACCAGTTCTTGGTTGGGATCTTGTGTAACACCCAAAATTCAATGCAGAGTCACATTGGTCCATCTTTCATCTTCAAATAAGATATATTGCACCCAAGGTGAAACAATTGGATGAATGAATCCGTTATCTTGGTTTCCCAAGTGTGTTTTATTCAATTATAACAACTCAATTTGGTCCATTCTATAATGAGTATTGGAAACTGTAGTAGAACCATAAATGAGCTCTATAGAGAACTCCACTTCACATTTTGGTAGAAGAATATAAAATTTTTTAGGAAATACATAAAAAATCAAAAAAAGAGGCATATCATTGATGTCAAATTTCTCTCCAACTATTAGATATATCTAACCATTCTGGATAAGAATTAATACACATACACATGATGTAAACTCGATAGGGAGTTCATTCTTATTGTCACATTAATGTACGACCATAAGATGCTTTGAAACATAAAATGTAACTTCCCTTCCTTGAAAAATAATGTGTGAATTATAAATTTAATGTGAATCCATTCCTAAGATAATATCTAATTCATCCAAAGGAAGAATGAAATTATTTTTAGGAAAAACATTCCCATAAATATCATTAAGAGAGGAATCAAATATTTGATATAAAATTATCATACCATTAAGGGTTTTCACATAAAATTCCACATCAAATCATTAGTGTGGAACCGTAACATCCTTTGATAATTATTAAAATATTAAATAATTGGTATATCCATTATTAAATAATACATTAGTAGTTATAGAGTGAATGGTAAGTGTACCATTAACCCTGTCGTTATTTCATCCCTCCTCATAAATAGTGAAATAAAGATATTTCACATTTTCCCTTGACTGAAGAGGTTTTTGTTGTTGATCATGATCACTGGCCCTTGGTATTGGGTTCTAGCTAGAATATTTCTTGTTCTCCTTACACTTAATGCACTGAAGCATGGGATGTGCATTCCCTGTTGCTTTTTCCAGATTCACAACATTAGTTTAATTTTTCACATAACATTGGCACTAACAATTTTAATGAACATCCATTCCAAACATAAGTTATTTATTATACCCCTTCATAATATTTTCTCCATTCTTCTTCAAACACAAAGGATATGAAGGAAAGATTATATTTTTTCTTTTCCAGGTTTTTTCAATTTAATCTCTGTATTACTCTTCTAGTCCAAAATATGAGACTGGTATATGACTTCGGCCTCCATTTAAACATAGATTTCATAGTCAAAAATCTATTCATAGTTACTAATATCTCTTATGGACAGTGCCATTATAAATCTTATATTTAATCCATTGGATAAAAAATTTAATATAATTTCAGGTTGGATGATAATTACAAATGACTACCTCATATGTCTTGTGAATGTATACTTATTGGTACTGACGGATTCATAAATCCTTTGATTCTACTCAAGGAACTCTTTCTCCATCATGGTTGGAATTATCTATGGAACATATTTATGTAAAAAAAAATCATCAACTCTTCTTAGTCCATGGATTCAATTTTATCTTGTCACCTCATAATCTTGATTATAGTACAAAAATTTTCCCCTTGTCCTTCTAATTGATAAATGCCCAGAATAACATTCTCATGCTCAGAACACATGATAAAGATGAATATATTTTTAGTTTTTTTCCTTCATTTTTATATAGAAAGTGGATCAAAAGACCCACTGAAAGAAGGTGGATGTTTCATAATTAAATACTCAACATAAATTTATTCCCCCTTTTCTCATTTTAATTCCCCCAATTATCCATTGATTGATAACTTTTTTCGTGTATGGATACATGATTTTGCATTCTAACATCCATATAATTTGGTTTCGTAGGAGTAAAATCATTGAATTTTCCATTTCAATCTATATTAACATGATTCCTTCTAGTTCAAACCATTGACTATAACAAAAATCAAAGAGTAATAAACAATTATCATAATGAGGAACCAAATTATCATGAAAACATACTTATAGGATTTATAAATATTGAAACCTTTCTTCATCCATAAAACCTTTATATAAGACTAATATATTCATAGTCAAATTATATATAAATCCTTCATGATTGTTATTGAATAGTATTTTAATTCCTAAAGAACTACTATAGAGGGTGTCAGAAAAGGAGTGTAGTGAGGCCTATTATCATGTATCGGGTCATACTGAGTCTCGCCTAATTCACATTGTCATATTTATTACACCTATGTAAATTTATTCCAGAGACACATCTAGTTGTATTATCTATTAATAGATATATTTCTAGAAATCCACTCAATCAAACTTTTACAAAAATTCATGGAAATGATACTATAATATTTCTTAAAATTAAAAATATCCTTAGACATGTCCTTAGGGTTCCTACAGTGGTTTTACCATCCTATTTCCCAATTTTTAACTAAAATTTTTCTCTGATACAATCTATAGATACCCTTTTTCCATAAATTGACATTATATTACAATTATAGAATAAGAAATAAATTAAACAAACAAATTCCCAATGATCCTAGTATTCTAGTGCAATTGGAAACATGGAATCATAAATGCTAGTAAAAATTTGAGCTTCACTATCTCCCACTAGGATCTTCTTGACTGGAACCAATCTTAGACACATCAAATATAATATATATCTTCATAACATGGGTGGAAGGAAAAATAGAAATGGGTGAGATCAAATGCTCTGTAAGTGTTAAAAAGTGAGATATTTAAATATAAACAAGGTCATAAGTGTACATGAAAATGTTCTTAAAATTAAAATATCAAACCCTTAATATCAATAATGATAAAGAGGATCATGGAATAAATTTTGATAGTTCATAATTCATGAATAATGGGATTATAAAAATAATATCCATGAAAGTATGGAATATTTAAAAAAAATGGAATTTTGGAAGACACATAATCATATAATAAGGATATCCATGGTAGTTTTGGAATTACTTCAAATTCCATTTTGTTAGTATGGGTTCATTTCACATTCCAACATGTTAGTCATGGTTCGCTCCCATTAATATCATAGTGGACAAAGTCTCCTATCTCTATCTCATGAAATTAAATTGTTACCAACTTCATTTGATGAAGATATAGGTTTCACCAATATCATATGAAATCTTAAATAACGGTTCAATAATATCATAAATATTTATATAATAACCCATGAAATTAAATGGGTATCATTATCATTCAATCATATCTTAACCTATAGAATAGAGACATGTTTCAAAACCATTTCATCAATTAATAAATCTTGAAAAGAAGTGGGTTTCATATGAATATAACCAATAATAAATAAATAAATTTTGTAATCATCATTCCCTAAAACATAAACCATTTAGAAAAAAAGTATTATTTGGTTTTTTATAATGAAAACAATTAGTAACACCGCAAGATGTCATGTTAAATGGAAAATAATTTGAAAATAACATTTGAAAACATTTCTTGATAAATATATAATTTCAACTTAAAAAAAAAATTAGTTTATTAAAATTCCATAAAATATTAAACGAAAACATTTTTTTAAAAAAATGAAATCATATAGGCGATTCCATAAGGAATAATGATGTCTTGAAAGATTAAATATCCCTCCTTGATGTAGAACTTAAAAAGAAACATTATTCTTGTACTTTATCCCGAAAAGTCAAAAAGTATCTCTTTTGGAAAATGAGAAATGATTCCCTGCAATCTATTTTTAAATGTCATAAATGGGTAAAATATATGAAAAATGGTATAAGAATAGTATTCATGTTCTTAAAACCATTTTATGAATCATGAACATGGATTATAAACATTTCCCAGTAGATACTTACTTATAAACTATCCCGATAATAACAAGATTGTGTAATTAACACATAACATAGGGCCTGATTACCTCAGTACGTATCTAAAACTCAATTATAATGGATAAAATAATATTTTTAAATTAAAATAGATCCATATTCATATGATATCACATATTATCATATTATCAAACATTTTTTTAATAATTTTTCATTATTACTCTTAATTCGGGTTTTAACTACATCTTTTTGTTATGCATGTTTTGACATATAAGTCCTAGTTTATGAAAATATTGTATATTTATTTAATTTTATTATTATTATTTATGTAATATATAACATTTGTATGCATTATTTACATTTATATTGACATTATTTATTTCGGAACATGATGAATAAATTACATCGCATCGTGGAGACTGTAGCTCCTACGCAAGCATAAGAATTGATATCACTCCCAAAATTTTGAAATGGATTGGGAGAGGATGGTATATATTTTTTTATAGAATAAAAATAATTTTATAATTATAATATTTTATCATTATTTCAATTATTATACCAATCTATGTGAAGTGGTACGAAATATAGATTACACCACAATGTGGACAATGTAGGTTCTGCATACCCATGCAGGGTGATTTCATTTTTTGTAGGATCGATGACATGTGGAATATTGTTTTCCATTTATAATAATAAAATCTTAGTATATAGGTGATACTATATTTATTAATTTATTAATGGAAAAAATTAAGAGGAAATATAATAGTAAATACTCCTGAGAGAGTCGGTAAAAGAGGTTACATCATCCTTGGAAAACTCCATATAGATTATCTCATAGAGATAGTATAGATTTTCATATTTGAATACCTGCACCCCAGAAAACATAGATAAGGATGTTAAGACGAGAAATGGTCAGGGTGTGGTCAATATATAATTCTCATGGAGATGGGATGTAGTGAGGGAGGAAATGCATTTTTATAAGATACAGGAGGGGCACAATTAGAAACTGTCAAAATATTAAAATAATATAAAATTATTTTAAATTTTAAATATATCATATGTTATTATTTTAAAATATAATATCTTTATTGGTTGAAATAACCCCCAAAAAATAAATTTAGACATGTTTAGGTTATAATAATAACCTCACCTTTTGGATTTAACAATTAGTTTACCCCTTCAACATTTACTATGATAACATGGATTTCTACACATTTGGGATAATAGAGATACTATAAAATATTAGGAAAACACAAAATTTCTCTTTGATAAAATTTTTAAAAAATTTCTATTTATTATGGGAAAGTAAATATTTTATTGAATTATATATGAATTAATAAAATATTTTTTTAAAGTTCCATCAATGTTATTTTTGATACAGTTAAATATATACCATTTTAACAACATCTTAACAAAATTAGAACACTGAAACAACACTTATAGTATAACTATAATATATCATATATATCTATGAAATTCTTGGATGTAATTAATTTTTTAAAATTATATTTACTTTAATATTTCAATAGAACTTATTTTAAATTCCTATTAATTTTAAAATTACAGCATCATCATTATATATCATTTAATTAAACAATTTCTCCACTAAAAATTAATCATAAATTATCATGGTTAAGATAATTATATTATAATTAAATGAAAATTTATTGGGTAATTTATCTTCTGCATAAACCTATAATAAAAATGATTCCCATTTTTAGAAATATGAGAATAAAAATTTTAACTTATCATTGAATAAAATATAATAAATGAAATATTCTTACAAAAGATTATTAAAAAGTTAATAATTTTAGTCTATGGTTTTATTTGGTCAAAATAAATTCATCCAATGATATTAGGATAAGTGTCAGGGTAATTAAATAATATTATAATATTATTTTTACTTTAAATACACTATTTATCCTTAACGGTGGTAGATAAATATATTACTAATTTGAATATTGATTTTTTCATAAAATTAAAATAATTGTTTTTCAAAATTTTTACCCATTATTTAAAAATAAGGAATGCTTTTTTCAAATATCAAAACACAAAATTTCTAGTAATTAATTTTAAATAAATCCCATTGATGTGGTGAGAAAACAAGTTGCTAATGATAAAACACTTTAATGATTGTAACAATATTATATTTAAATTCAATGTAAAATTTATTCAAATTTACATAATTATATTAAATTAATTAAATTAAATACAATTATAATTTAAGACCAATAAAATTTATAATATAAAACTACCAATTATTACAATGATATTTTTTCTAATTAAAATTAACTAATTTTTTTCTATCCATTAAAACATAAAAAATAGCATTAATATATAAAACAATTCAATAAAATTTGATTTTTATAACACTCATTAGAATATGATGATTAATTTTTTCTAATAGAGTATATAAAATTTTCAAAATTTGATTTAAAAATTGTTTTCTATTAAAAGGATATAAACATCCATTTAGAAAAATACAGGGTATTATGCAAAAAATGGCTTAGTTATTATCGTATGCCTATAAATTTTTATCCATGAATATCACAAGTATTTAAATTAATATATATAATATATATCCCATTAGTATTATCCACTAATTATAATTATTTTTTATTATTAATACAAAATTACTTTGGGATCAGAAAACAAAAATTTTTTACTGTATATTTAATTGGTATATATTTTTGTTTCTAATTAATTATTCTAAAATGAATTCACATTTTCATAAGCTATTTAATAGAATTAATCCCCACTAATTTAAAATCATTGTTATTATCTTATTTAAATAAAAATAAAATGATGGTTTTAGGAATCATGATATTTCATTTAATGCACGCTAAGTGGGTGTGGCAAGTACCACCAGCAAAGAGGGTGTTGTGAGTAATGCACTCCAGGTGGGTGTTGCGTGTAGTGAAAGAGAAGTTGGATCCATATAAAAGTATTGTTTTGTTTAGTTCATTTCATGACATATATGTAAATTAATTTATTCAAAAAAAACATCACAACAACTCATTGTATTTTTAAACTGAACACTTTCTCATTATCTCTTTGATGGTCTTAACGCTTGTGGGATTTGGGCACCGAATAGTCAACGTATAATTACACTAATGTCCTTAGTATTGGTTTGATTTCTTGGTGCATGGTTTTCAGATAGTTATATATTTTATTATTCATACTGAAATACATGACATGATAGTAAAAATTTGATTGCGACACTCTGAAGGTGGTAGACTCCTCTTCTTCTCGAGCCATCCAGATCTAATTGTAACTGGAATAACCATCATTGGAGGAGAGATCCTAGATCCCATCTATGGAATCGATCAATAGATCGATCACTCAAAGTGGGAAATCATATTTCAAGTAGTGGGGGTTGAGATCTCGGAAGTCTATAAAAACTCTGATATTCTAGTTAGTCTTCCTTATTGAGAAGATGTTCTCCATCGACATGGGGTGTTGAACTTACTTGATGATGTTACCATTGATGATATTTTCAACCTCGGCCCCTAACACAGATCTATGGGATGGTTGTGTATTCTTGGGAGGCTTTTTGAAACCACGATGGCCCACTAGGAGGCGAAGATGGTGCACAAATATCTGAGGGTATAGTCATAGAATTTCATTATATCTCCATGTGAATACATCACATTGATACTCTAGAAAATCAATGTACTATTTTTTCTCTTCTATAGGATTGTATAAATTGATCAAAACTCTCCTTTGATCTACATTTGTACCATGATTCACATGAACCGGCTCATTGATAGTGGTAGAGATTCCTTCCACAAATGAAATAGGAGTTCCTTCTAGAACATCTTCATTATCGTAGGGAGTGGGATCATAAGAAAATGGTCACTCTTCTTGGGAAGACTAATTATGAAGTAACACTGATGTCATCTTGGGTGTCATTGTAATCTTTTTTTGGAGACTCCATTAGTGTTTAAATCTTCAAGAAATATTTTTCCATTACAATTCGATCAGACATTTTCCATAGGTTCCCCATGTGATTTCAATCCAGTGGTGAGTAATCATCTTTTGACCATTCATCCTGGATCGGTGGACCGGGCTACTTTTTTAAACAGTAGCATCTATGGGGAAAATATCTGAATACACAACAACAGTAGGGAGGTTTTAGTATCACCTATGCCTGACCCAAGTAGGAATATGAGGCAATCTTATGATATTATTTGTTTACAAGAATATAAAAATCATTTCTTCTCTGAAACAAAAATGTTGATCCGCGTATATTTTTTTGTAACCACTAACTGGTTAACATGTATGATGAGTGTGTCATCCAGATCTATCCATAAGCGGGCTGTGATGGGGGTGGAATCATCCTCATTTCACTACACGTTCTTTTCCTTTCTCTACTAAAAGGAAGAATATGTATAGTGGGATTCGAAATAGTCAAAGGGAGAAGAGTCACCTTGAATTATTCATATTATAATGTTGATATTTTACTTGAGGAATTTCTGACACAAGGTGGGAACTAATTCCTAAAGATACAGCGAGGGACTACCCCTCAAATCATTTTATGAAGTGTCCTGTGATAAAACCATTAATTTATTATCTAAAACCAATATATTTAATTGGTCTTAAAATGGATCCATCTATACGGTCTCTAATCGATCTTGACGAATCCTTTAATCTCTATGTTAGAGGGGCTCAAATCTACTCTATTGAGTCCTAACCTTTAGAGTGTTTAGTTTGTGATGCGATTGATCCCATATCCTATGTCAACTAGGAAAAAATAGACATATGTGAAATTGACATGTGTGGTTATGTAAAATGGGTGGATGTGATCCTATATAAGGGAAAATTCATTTAATATAAATAAAGATATTATGGCATGATATTTTGACTAATAAACGTCCTCATCCTAGAACGTCTCATCTACCACAACATTCGTTTCAAATTGGAGAGGGTTATTCAAATATTTATGAGGGATTATTATATCTATTATAATAGTTATAGATCATAGTATAATGAGATATTTTAAAGAATTATGGAATGATGCTTCATCATAATATACATATATTCTTGGAGAAGATATTTTTCTCACATGAGGTCACTCTGTGGTGGGAAGACAATGGGAACTGATGGATGAACTACCAGATTATTTCTAGTGATTGAAAAAAAATTTCAACTCATTAGAAAAGATTCCAATAACTACCATTGGCTTACAATCAGTGGATCAAGGACTTGATGGATATAGTTGATCACAATGAAACTATGGTTGTTCTTCCTGGTCGATGACCATGATCAACAATGGGGGTGAGTATGGTGGAGAAGGCTGGATGGAATGTGCCAACTAGGATCTACAAGATGTATGTTGTTTGGTCTCCACGACATTCACTGCCTGGATTAAGGCTCTTGACTGAGCACTATGGCTTCTTATCGTTTCTCAACCCGTCCTATTATGGCATCGTTTAGGGACATTGGGTGTAAACACATGATACATATCACCATCAGGGATCATGTAGGGATCCACCAATTTGACGATATTCACAAATGCATAATCCAAATAATTTTCATAGTAGCCCTCCTACATTGGGTGTTCTATGTGTGTGATTACCATATCTGGAAGCATGAAGCCTTTATTCACAGGGGAAGGGCTTAGTATCTGCATGGGACATTTCTTTCCCTTGTGCCATCAACACCAACTATTGTAAGATGTTGAAGGTTTAAAGGTGGATTTAGAAGAAACATCTAGAGAAGGTTCATTCACATATGTAGTTTTTGGACCACTTAAATGGGCATAGATGATATCGTGGGATTGTGTTACTTACATGTGAGCCAACCAATCATCATAATCCTGAGTCCCACGGCTGTATAATTGCTTTCATTCATCAGAACATTCATTGTTGGTTTTAATGATGGACAAGATATGTTCTACATGTGCCGAAAATTCATCCATCCTGACCACACAATTCAAAAAAGAGGAATTAGTGACATTTATTATTTCCATTAGAGACATATGTAATCATTGTTAATTCAATTACTAACATTACTAAAACGCATCTTTAAATGAGGTTTTTATAATTTAACAATTTTTAGAAACATTGATAATACAAATTAGTGATATTTTTTAGAAACCTCAATAAATCACATCTCATTTACCAATCTTTCTGAATAAATCACAAATTTTTTGGTGACTTTTGTAAAAATAACTAATTTATGACTACTCATTTACTTATTACAAATCTCTGTAATGTGAATCTAAATTATCAGCATTTGTAAAAAAATTAAAAAATCATTTTTTAAATTTATAATGTTTCAGTTTTTTTAAATTGATTTTGGTTTTTAACTCCACCCATCACATCCACACCTCCCTCAAATAAAACCCACATCCTTCCCCTAGACCCCTATAGTAAACCAGCCTCCCCTAACCTCTCTCCCCAATGCCCCCTCCTCTTCCCACGTCCCGCCATCTAGTACACACACTCTCCCACCTGCATCTTCCCAGAATCCCTTATATTACATGAACTCCCCCATATTGTAAGGACACTCCCATCGTCCCACAGAAGAATTAATATAACCCTTCATAGGATCGACCTATGTACGTCAAAATCCTTAATGAAATACAAAACCAAAAAATTTATTTTTCTTTTCTAAAATTAATTGTATCGTCGAGTATATATATATCAGTAATTATGAAATGAATATTATACGTATATATATATTTATATTAATATATTTATTTTTAAATTTTAAATTTTAAATTTTAAATTATATGATCATATAAAAATATTTATATTCATATTATATTATATGAAATATGAATATATGTGTTTATATTATATAAATATTTATATATTATAAAATATACATGTTTATGTTTTATTATTATTTATATGTTTATATATATATATATTTCTTTATTATATATATATTGTTATTATATATCTGTGTGTTTGTGTTTATATATTTTATATATATTATATTATATATATATATTATATGATTATATTAATATATATATTTCTGTGTATATATATAAGTTTATGTCTCTGTGTATGTAAATATAAATATTTATATATAAACATATATAATTATAATTATATATATACTGACATACATATCGTCATGTTTTCAAAAAAGGGTAAAAATGATTTCAGTATCTGAATATTAATATTATTTGTATATAAATATATAATAAAATAGACATATTAATATAAAGATATATATGTTTATATGTTTATATTTTTTATTTTAGGCAAGTTATATATACATTTATGTCCATATTATATATATATGTTCATATTTTATTATATATATATATATATATGTGTGTGTGTGTTTATATTTTATGTTTATATTTATGTATGTATCTTTATATTTAATGTATATATATATGTACATAATATATGAATATATGTTTGTGTTATATATATATATATGTTTATATATATACATACAAGTTTGTCTCTATATAAATATATATATTGGTGTAGGTTAATATATATATATATATATGAAATTATCTTTATAAATTCATATATATATATATATAATTTTATTTAGAAATTAATAAGTGTTTCTTGGATGGAGGCTTGGTAGGGTTGATTGGGACATAAACCTAGGGTTGAGGGCAATGAAGTGTGGGGATGGTTGGGGATTACACCTAAAGAGCTAACTCATGGATATTGGATGTCATGGCCTATACTAACCTCTAAGACCACATAATTCCAGCTCGATGTGAGATATAAGAGGAAATATTAAACTTTTTGAGAGATGGTGTGCGGATCACACATGGTTGATACCTGAAGAGGGACCCATTATCTATGAGGAGGTTCTAATTCCATGTGAGGAGGATCACATTTAATATGAGTAATTAAAAAATCATCCCATCAAATGTGTGTTGGGGCTTACGTCTGTATACTCTAGAGGGGAAGATGATGACAAGGACCAAAGGGAGAGAAATGAGAGGGATCTGGTACCAATCCCTTCAATGATCCAAATGGTCTAGGAGTGTGAGGAGGATAAAAATAGATTCCTAATCTAGGAAATTATTAAGAGAATACTACAATATGGATGCCTAGGAAGATTTCATTCCTTGTAGAGGGGATCTGATTCATTTTGAAGAGGATCTCATTCCATGTGAGGAAAATGGTATGAAGAAGATCTACAGTCACTCCTAAGAGGATAATCATGCACTTACTACATAGGGTAGGTCCAAAAGTTTACATCATGAGCCAGGGATAATTGTGCTAAGAATTTTTTATGGAATGAATCTCTAATGTGGGGGACTCAATCTTCAACATGTGGACTTTCATAACTATCATTCATCATAAATTGTGGAATTGAAGTCCACAGTAATTCCATAAGGAATGGTTGTGAAGGAGTGGTTTCTCAAAAGTTCCATTTAAGTGTATCTGTAATGAAATAAAAAATTTGATAGCATACTTATTTTCAATTTGAAGAGGTATATAAATGTGATGAGGGACAACTCATGAGGGGCCATGAAATCACTACATGCAAGTCTGGAGGGTAGTGTGGAGGATGTGCGCGCAAGAGATAAAGATTTCAATTAATAAGGTCTTGGACATGGTTCTTAAGAGTAAAGACAAACCTTGGATCATCAAAGAGAGGTTCACACAAGATTATAAGGTTCCACGCAAGGGGATGGGTTTATTGCAAGAATGGGTGCGCATAAGGAAAAACATATGTGCAAGAGGATTCTTGTTGTGTGAAATTCCCATGGGATCAAATGAAATGGGGGAGGGTTAATACATAGTGGACCCACATGAAGATAGAACTCCTAGGAAGATTTCATATAAAATATTGAACCTTTAGGATTCCATGGATTATGTGATGTCATAGAAAAAGAGTCTTACACACAGTAGACTGATGCTTCGACTTCTGACGGATAACCCCAAAGAAGGGGATGTGCTTCAAAATATATAAAATTGCATCAAGGATGGAATGAAATATTTCTTGTGAGGAAACAGTCTTGCATGTTGTAAGACTTGTGAACTACACTTTTCGAGCATGAAATGGGTTTTTTAACAATACATTGAGCAGGTGAAGGATTTGCGCACTGATTGGAATCTTATGCACACACCTTAGATCTTTCTCGTGTCTTCCCTAGGTTTCTCAGAATGTTACATTGACTTGAAGTATGTCCACGAATTACCTAAATATGGCTTCCTGTACCTTCAGGTGTAATTAAATTCCAACAAACACTAACCTCTATGCTATCCATTTTTTGTAAATATGATAACATAGTTGGGGGAATTGTCGACTCCTTTCCCCTAAATGTGACATGACTTGTTCACATTATAAATAGAACTTATAATAGATGTTTTTAATAAAAAATTAAATATATATGACATACAGTAGATACTATAAATATAATTTACAAATTTATCATATATTGTTCCTTAATTTAATATGGAAATGAAATGAAAGTAGCCTTTATGTGTACATAGAACCTATCTTCTCCATGAATGGTGCATTCCATTTCTTATCTACAAATAATAAAAAAATTTATAAATAAATACATATGGAATATATATTATACTAAGATAATGGATTAAATTAAAGAGATGATGATACCATGACATTAGGAACATTTAAGATGTCAAATAATTCTCAAGAAACTAGGTAATTATAATATAAAATAGTGAAAATAATGAAATATTATTAATAACTAGTTAATAGGACATTAAAAGAAGATAAGATATGACATTATTATTAGAGTTCCATTATTTTTTAGTGACATTATTAATCCCATTATACTGTATATTAAAGGATTTTAACCACTACGGAAATGCAAGTTGAATGATTTGGTTACTGTATACATTCCATTGAGGATTCTTTATTGTTCTGCACCTAGTAACTTTTATGTGGTCTATACAATTCCCATTGAAATTTTATATCATGAATCTCATTATTTTCATGATATTATTTGTTTCATATAATTGTTTTAAAATTATGTTTAATATTATTCAATGTGGTATTAGAACCTTTGGTGTTTTTAATGATTAATATTCTCAAATTGTTTTTAATAATTATCATTGAAGTATCACATGTTTTGTGATTATTAAAACACTCATGAAAAAAAACAATATATTTGTGTACTTAATTTCTAATATATGGTGCACATACTAATAATTTATCATATAATATCATGATTTATTAATTCTTCATGATATTTTTAGTTTTAATTATAATTATTTCATCTATGGGGATTTTAGTTCAGTTTTACCAAGTGGAAAATAATTTCATTACCCAATTTATTTTCATTTGGTTAAATTACATCAGGATTGGCATTAATTTTCAATAATTATCGGTATAATTACATTTAATACATATTTATGTATTTACACTATTTTATGTGGATATTTAGATGATATTTGGAATATGATCATTGATTGGTTCTCACCTTAACATCATAAAATTTTCAAGGGATTAAATTACAATCTAATTTTTTTTCAAATATTTTACAGTTGAATTTAAATTAAAAAATTTATTTGATCATTTTCAAATTAATCCATTTATTTTTCTATACTTTGGTTTTTAATGACATTTAACAAATAATAATACCATTAATATACTCTTGGGAATTTAAAATTTCATAGAAAATATTTTTAAGAAATCTTAACAGAAATCAACTCTATACTCGGAGAACCCATTTTCTTCTAAAAATAATTTTTTACTAAATTTATTCAATTTTTAAAGCATTCCCAAATAATTAATTAGTGAAATTTTTACCCCTTTATTCTTTTAACAATGTTTTCAAATAAATATTCTTATATCTATCTGAACACATAATTTTTATATAATTTTACCCAGAAAAAGTAATGTTCTTTTTATCTCATATCGAAATTATATATTTACACCCCATCAATTATTCATAGATTGTATTTCTGTATAAAAAGATACTTTTTAATAAAAAAATTCATAAAATCATTTTTTAAAGAAAATTATTCTCAAAATGTATTTAAAAAAAAATAATATTTTCCTCAGAAATGAATTTAAAATATATTTTTATAATATTTACATTAATCAATGACAATAACAAGTTTTTAATCTACTTGGAGTATGATGTTTTGATACCATTTTTATTCATTCTATAGATTTTTTATGATTGATCTTCCAAGGATACTATTAACATTCACTTCCTTGATTCCTTCATTTCCCCCCTTTAAATATTAAATTTTCATTGATCAGTAAACATTGAATTCCCCCTATTTATACATATCATTTATCTAGGATATCAGTCTTTCCAAAAATATAAATTAGTTTTAAATATGTTGTTTAATTTTTATACTGTCTGATTATATAAATTTCCATGATTTTGAACCGTGTTAAAATATGTATGTTTTCAAATTTATTTTGTTCTGTTTATGAACAGGTCATTCTTTTTAAAAAAATTGAGCTCTAGAATTTTCTTCCGAGTGTTGGAACACCAAAATATGTCGTTTTTTGACTTGCATTAGTACCCTATAATTTTATCGCTTGTCCCGATGAGTATCGGGAGCACCGGTTCTGGAAAAGTCTACTTTAATGGATATGTGCAAGCAGCACATGGTTGCGGTCCAACCAGTGTCGTTTATCCAGTTAAATAAATTATATAATTAAATTAAATAAGTTTATATGAGATATTGTGATTAATTAAAATAATGTTTTAATGATTATAATGAAGTTATTATTATTATTATTATCTTTGTTTAATTAAATGAATGATAAAGAATTAATTAAATGATGGTTGAATAAATTAATATGAATTTTGTTTTTATCGAACACCTATTTTAATTACATAAAAAGTTTCATAATTTTTAAAGGACCATTTATTATTAAATGGAGTAATGTCCTAATAATAGTAATTTTGTTATTATTATTATGGTGTCATAAATTATTTTGATACTTTGAGATTTTAATTACATGTTAAAGTATTGTATCATTTATGAGAATTAAATGTGGGTTTTGAGCTTCTCAAGAAACGTTTAATTAAATGAGGGGTTTGCGATTTAATAAATCTTTATTATTAAATATAGGTCTTGGGTTTATCAAAGGTTTGAAAAATAATAATAATGAGATTATTATTATTTTAGTTTTATGAATGTAATAAATTTTATTTTGGAAATTAAATTAGGGGTTATGGGTTGGAGTTTTTATCATATTAATGATATTGTACTAAATTAAGAGTTTAATAATAAATTATGAAATGTTTATTATGAGAATAATAAATGAACGTTAAAAAAACCATTAATAATTAATGTGGATTTAAATGGGGATGTTGAACATAATCAAAATGAGAATTTTATTTTTCTTTTAATACAATTTAATTATGGGTTTTATCAAAGTATAATTTTTATTCAATGGGGTGTATTGTTTTTAATAAAATAGATGGAAATGAAAATAATAATATTATGAATATTATCATTAATATTATTATTATGTGTTTTTAATTACATTTATTTTTTATCATATTATAATTTTTTAAAGGGGGAGGCACTATACAAGAGAGGCGCGACCACCTTTTCTTCTTCTTCCCCCCAGATGAGGCACGACAAACCTAGTCAGATCCATGTGTGTGACGAACCCCAGCATCAAGCAACTCCACCTCTACGCATCTTACTTTTCCAACCCTTGATCACCCTGTGGGGAGACATGATAGCGCGCGACCCCCAACCGGCTTGCGACAACAGTGCGTGACCACCCCCTCTTGGTAGTTCCTAGAGGCACACCACCTCCTCTCCCAGAGTCCACTTTGCGCGCGACGATTCCCCTCAGACTCTTCATGAATCATGTATTCCTCGTAAATGTGAGTACATCTACGTATAACTCGTGATTCACCTCATCCATTTGACTCCTCTCGCTTACCTTGTTTTCTCGTCTAAAATTCCAAGGTTCAGGTTTAATCTGATTATTGTGTTCCTCTTTTTTTAGGATATGTGAATGTTGACTCAGGACCCATTGGTCCATAATCCGTCATCTTCCACCAAGGGCAAGGTGGATGGTCTAAAATTGTATTGTCATCATTGGTTCAGTTATGTTTATTAACCCAATGTTTGTTTCTCGACTATTTACATTAAGGCCTATTAATTTTAATTATGAGTTCCTGGTACCAAGTTAGGGGTGTGTTGTTCATTAAAAATTTGTTTCTGGTTACCGATTTAATATATTTAATTTTCATTAATGAATGTAGAAAATGCGAATATATATATATATAAAGGTGTGTGTATGTGAGATAACATACCAGTTGTGGACTGGTTTCTGCCAAGTACATTAATGTGCTTTAGATTTAAAATAGTGCCACCCCGAGGTAGGGTCTATTCCAATGTGTTCAACATTAATAAATACAATAATAAAATTATTGTTGTGTTTCTGTGGATATTTAATTTATGAATTGAAGTATTTATATTTTCTGTCATCTAAATGTGAATTTCTTAAGATTTATTACATTCTTAAATGTGATATATATTATGTTGATACACGACATTTTATTTTATTAAATGATTCCACCCACGTGAGATAAATGACGGCTTCAACTTGTGTTGATTTTAAGCATGTTTTTGTAATTTGGTTAAAGTGATATGATTAAACAGTTAAATTATTTGAATGGGCCGGATGGGAAATATGGTAATTAATTTTAGAATAAATTATCAAGTCATGAGTCAGAATAAAATTGTGGCTTTTCTTGGTGATTAGGAATATTGAATATTTGACATGTTAAAAATATTAATTGGAAATTGGTAATAATTAATGGATGGAAATATTATTACATGTTAACTGTTAAATGGTTAATCAATTTATGATTGGATAAAGAGATAAGGTTTAGTTAACTATTTTTTGAATTAATTATTTCTTAAGAATTAAATTAATATTGTCAGTTGTTTGATTGTTACGACTATTTCCCAATGGTACTTTTTGATGCATGTTATATTTACATGAATTAAGTTGTCTTGGATGGAGTTTTTCTATATTATCAGATGATGTGTGAGATGGTTTCTAAATATATGGGCTTTTTCCAGCATGTTTTGTGATGATTATGACATTCATGTAAATTGTTAAAGTCCTAGATTAATCACTGTTTAGTGGACGAGTTCAGAATTGTAAAATAATTTGGATAATTAAATGATGTATTAACTATTTATTTGTATTGATATGAATAATTTAGTTTTAATTAATTAATTACTATTGACATGTTTAATGGTTAATTAATGGTTGACTTTTGATGGGTGATTAGTGTTGTTAATTAGTTGTTGACTTAATTAAAGGATTGGATTAATTAATTTATGAATAAATTAATGGATGGTTTTGGGGTGTTAGACACATTGTTCTACACCAATGAGAATATATGCGCATGATTGATAAATGGGTTGTGAGATAGGGACTGATTCTCCAAATACTCATTGGGTGGTAGAATAGAGTTCTACACCCAACTTGCATACAAACATTCTTTTGTGGGCCAGGGACTGATCCTCCAAATACCAATGGGTTGTGAGACAAGGAATAGTGCTCCAAATACTCACTAGGGTGCTAGACATGATTATCTACACCCATGATTTGACATTGGATTATGTGTCCAATTTGTCAAAACATAAAATGAATTAATGGTTAATGAAAAATGATGTGACATAATGACTTGTGAAATGATTTTGAGAAAGGATTCAAACTTATTAATGAATTGGGTGAATCACTGTTTGTGGATGGACCTATGAGCAAATCACTATTTTAGTGGAAGATCTTAGACATAGTATATGAAATATTCAATTGAATATCTTGTGATGCATTATCCAAGACAACGAACAATCTTGGATTCAGTATTTACTGTGATTACTTAGATGAAATTAAATACATCTATGGTGAGTGAATTATATGGGAGATGTCAGGCGTAGGCCGAATCTCAAGACTCTAATAATTTAATAATAATTTACAAATTGATAAATGAAAAATTATTATGCAATGATTGTTGAGTATGTATAACAAATGAATAATATAGGTTCATACACTATTTGTGGCCTAAACCAGGTACTCGCATATATAGTTACACTGTACTGTTCAAGTTATTTATGAATGCCTTCACGTGTTATAAATTATTTAATATATTTTTCAATTTGGGGTAGACACTAGTGGTCTCGACCTACTGAGAATTATATCTCAATCCCTACTCAGGACGACATTGCACTGGTGTACTCTTGTACATTTTATTTGGATGCAGGATTGTGCTATTGAATTTACTTAAGAGATGGTAGTAGTGGACCGAGCGGATGCTCGGGATGACCGAGGAGACTACCCTCAGGGCCTTCAGTCATTGTTTATTTATTTCTATATTGGAAGGTAAAGCATGATATTTTGATCACTATTTTATATTTTTGTATCATTATCATTCCATGCATGTATCTGCTGTATAATTGGCATTGCCAAATTCTTTTGTACAAGATATGTAAATTTTTTTAGTCTGCTACTTTATCATTTATTAGACTCCATCCTCAATTTATTGCCTTCGTCTATTTTTGAAAATTGAAATGAGTGTCTAATCTCACCACTTACTATCTATAGACCATTGATGCTAGTCGACAACCTCTGGCGTACGGGGAGACACGCATGAGGTCATGTGGTGACCGGTCCAGCCACCGGTTCAAGGGTAAGCCGGGTCGGGACGTTACAATGTGGTATCAGAGGATTAGGTTTCCTTTATTACCATTTGCCTTACTATTTTGGGGTTGGTATATAGGAGACTAGGAATGTGTTAGTGCTTCTGTTAATAGTCGCGCTTGGGACTGATGACCGCATGTTCGGGAAATGACCAACTGGCCAGGGATGGGAATTGATGTTTGTACTAGTAGAGGTTACAATTGATATGATTTCACCTTGAGTTACTGGTGTATTTTGCACAGTTTATTGATTTTGAGAATTTTTAAAAAGATATAATTTTCATGGCCTGATATTGAAAGAAAGATTAATAAAAGAATCATCTTAGTCACTTATAGATTCACATGTCAAGAATATAACTTTCCATGTAGTTGCATTATTAGGATGCCTACTAATTTTGATTGTGTTCCTTGGGTGATATTCCATGTATCGATCTGCTTTAGCATGCCTCTCTAGATAACATGTTTTAGTGGTAGATTTAACGTGATTGAGTTATTATATGCCATACTGCCTCAATTATTAGGTTGTTTTGTTTTTGTGCCATGCTTCTGTGTTATAGCATGTTGTTGTTTTACTAATTATTCTAACATGCTATTTATGTTTTGATATATGAATGGGATGCAAAAGTTAGAAGGTTAAATGAATGTTTATTGTGACAAATGGGAGACTAATTCCAGCGATAAGGTGTACGGGAGCCTTATCAATTGGTAGATGGCCACCCACATGACTAAACCATATAACCATAGTATATTTTTAAAATGGTTAGGAATGTGAAAAAATTAGGAGTTTTGATTGTAATGAACCATATTGGGGTTGCTTTTGAAGAACATGATTTAAATAAATGAGATCTTTGGAGGTCATCTTTCCGGTAAAAGGAATTTAGATGCTACATTTCATGTTTATATTTGAATAACACTAAATAATAATTATTTAATGATAAGGTTTGTGATAGGATGCCTATTTTTTCATAGGGAATTGTTTTGAAAAAAAGTTGATTGTTGTGAAGAAGTACTTCTGTGTTTTTTTGGAAATTCATTCAAATGATGAAAGGTTCAAATGAATTAACTAAAATGCGTAAAATGAAAAGGTGCCTTTTGATTCTCATGTTTTTGGTTTTTTATGACCACGATAGTGGGTCAAAGTTATTCATCTTAAGGTGCTATCCCATGGTAGTTAGTACGCATAGTAATTTTTAGGCCATTAAAGTAAGTTCTTCCCACTTCTCATGAGGAATTCTTGGGACTCGGATATTTTGGCATGCTGATAAGTTTATGTTATGAATTTTATGATAAATTTTGGATGTGGTGATCGTGTTTAAATTAATGTCACATGAATGTGTTAATGTGTTCTAAAAACACGCACTGGTGAGCGGCTGCTCTTTTCTTGTGATGTAATGGGAAATCCTATTGTGGGTATTGTTGTATCATTTTCGATACACATGTCAGCAGGTGATGTCAAGTTCATAGAACAGAGTTGTCTAGTAATAGTTTGACAGATCTTCTTAATGACCTAGGTTTTTCTCTTATTACTCTCTTTAGAATATGAAGAGCATGTCCACTATCTTGAATTCATCATGGAGACACAATGATATCATTGGTCTGACGCTGCGCTATAGTTTAAATGTTGTTGGGCTTGATGAGTGGTTGTTTTCTAGGTAGTACGTAGAATGCGTTGATTATATGGGATATTTTTTTATGGGGAATAGTTGTTTTAAAATATCATTGTGATGAATTGACTTGGAAATTTCAACAGAGTTCAGTTAAGGGCTTCGTTTTACATGCGGATGGTTTTGGATAGTTTCAAATGAACATCTTCAGATAAAGGGAGAAATGGGGTTTTGGGTTCATGATGTCTTTTGAGGGAAGCATGCGCAACCTGTTCAGTTAGCAGATCGAGATTCAACTATTTACTTTGATGAGGTCCCTGTAATAGCCTCAGATATAAGCTCTCTTTCTATGTTTAACCTATAAATTGAGATTCTGATCTTCTTTTAAAGGCTTAACTGTTAGGCTTGTGATGGTTTAATGATGCATTTGGCATTTGGAATTCAACACATCACTTCTAACAATATTAAATGAACTTGGTAGGTTGGTTGTTTTAGTTGTGCTTCCCGATGGATTCTCAGGGACAAGATGTTTTTAAGGAGGGTATATTGTAAAAGCCCGTGTTTTTAAACTAGGTTATAATATGAATGTTTTCAAAAAAAAATTTCTGTTTATCATCAGGTAATATTTTTTTAAAAAAGTGAGCTTCGGAATTTTATTCTGAGTATTGGAACACCTAAAGATGTTGTTTTTGGAGTTCTTTAATTACCCTATAATTTTATCAGGTGTCACAATGAGTCTCGGGAGTAGCAGATCGTGAAAAGTATACATTAATGGATATGTGGAAGAAGCGCACAGTTTCTGTCCAGCTCATGCATTTTATCCTATTAAATAAATTATCTAATTAAATTAAACATGATTATTTGAGATATTGTGATTGATTAAATGAATGTTTTAATAATAAAAATGAAGTTATTATTATTATTATTGAGTTTTTTTAATTAAATGAATGATATAAAATAATTATAATATGGTTGAATAAATTAATATGGATTTTGGGAATATCGAATAACCATTTTAATTAAATAATGTGTTTCAGAATTATTGAAGGGCCATTTATTATTAATTGGAGGAATTTCCTATTTATTATATTATTATTATTATTATTATGGTGTCATAAATTATTTTTATACTTTGAGGTTTTAATTTCATGTTAATAGAGTGTATCATTTATTAGAATTAAATGTGGCTTTTGAGCTTCTCATGAAACATTTAATTAGCTGAGGGGTTTCAGATTTAATGAAGCTTTATTATTAAATAGAGGTGTATGGTTTATCAAAGGTTTGGAAAATAATAATAATGAGATTATTATTATTTTAATTTTATGAATGTAATAATTGTTAATATGGAAATTAAATTAGAGTTTATGGGTTGGAGTTTTTATCATATTTATGATATTGTAATAAATTGGGAGTTTCAAAATTAGTTATGAAATTTTTATTACGAGAATAATAAATGAAGGTCAAAAATGAATTAAATAATTAATGTGGATTTAAATTGGGAGGTCGGACATAATCAAAAGGTGTTTCTTATTGTTTCTTTTAATAAAATTTAATTATGGGGTTTACCAAAGTACTGTTTTTAATAAATTGGGTGTTTTGGTTTTAATAAACTAAATGAAAATGACAATAATATTATTATTACTATTATCATTAATATTATTATAATGTGTATTGTTATTAATTTTATTTTTATTCTCTATATTAGATTTTTTAAAGGGGATGCATTGTACAAGATAGGTGTGACCCCTTTTTCTTCATCTTCCTTCCAGGTGAGGCGCAACACACCTGGTCCGCTCCCTATGCCCAACGAACCCCTGCACCACCAATCTCCTCCTCCATGCTTCTTCCTTGACCAAACCCCGACCACCTTGTGGTGTGACCTGAAAGAGCACGACCCTTGGACAGCTTGCGACAGCAGCGCCTGACCCCCCTCTGGGTTGTTCCTAGAGGTTCACCACCCCCTCTCCCGGACTCCACTTTGTGAGCGACGATTCCCCTCGGAATCTTCACAAATCTAGTCTTCCTCGCCAAGGTGAGGCCATCTGCGTATTACTCGTGATTCACATCATCCATTATCCTCATCACTCTCACCTTTTTTTCTCAGCTAAAATGCAATGGTTCAAGATTAATCTGATCATTGTGTTCCTTTTTTTAGGATATGTGAATGTTGACTCAGGACCCATTGGTCCATAATCGGGCATCCTCTGCCAAGGGCGACGCAGATGGTCTCAAATTGTCCTACTGCCATTGGTTTGGGTAATATTCTAAAGCCTCTATTTTGTTATGCATCAGTTATATTAATTTCAGTTAAATTTTTTATTAGTTCTTAGTACTAAGTAATGGGTGTGGTGATCATTACAACTTTGATTCTGGATACCAGTTTAATATATTGAATTTTCATTGATCAATGTAGACAACACGCACAGATATATATATATATATATATATATATAAAGGTGTGCACACGTGCGATTACAGACTTGTTGTGGACTGGTTGCCACCAAGTACATTAACGTGCTTCAGAAATAAACTAGTACAATCCAGAGGTAGAATCCCTTCCCATGTGTTCAACTTTAATAAATATAATAATAAAATTATAGCTACGTTTTTGTGGATATTTAATTTGTGATTTGATGTTTTTATACTATATGTCATCTAAATGTGAATTTAGTAAGTTTGATTAAATTTCTAAATGTGATATGTATTATTTTGATACACAACATTTGATGTTATTAAATGATGTCACCGACGTGAGATAAATGAGGGCTTGGACTTTTGTTGATTTAAAGCATGTTTTTCTAATTTGAAAACAGTGAAATGATTAAAAAGTTCTCTTATTTGAAGGGGAAGAATGGGTAATATGGTTATTAATTGTAGAATTAATCATCAAGTCATGAGTTGGAATAAAATTGTGGCTTATATTAATGATTGGGAATATTGAATATTTTACATGTTCAAAATATAAATTGGAAATTGGTTGTAATTAATGGATTGATTAATTATTATATGTTAAATGTTAAATGGTTAATAAGTTTATGATTGGTTAGAGGGATTAGATTTAATTATTTAATTTTTGAATTAATTAATTTGTATGCATTAAATTCAGACTGTGAATTGATTGTTTGTTATGACTGTTGGGCAAGGGTACTTTTTGATGCATGTTAGATTTCCTTGCATTATGTTTTATTTGATGTAGTTGTTATATATTATGAGATGATGCGTAAGATAGTTGCTAAATATATGGGCTCTGTTCACCATGTTTTGTGATGATTCTGACCTAAACATAAATTGTTATAGTCCTGGACGAATATAGGTGAGTGGACGGGTTCAGACATGTTAATGAATTTTGATAATTAAATGATGGGTTAATTATTTATTTGGATTTATAGGAATAATTGATTGTTAATTAATTATTTACTAGGGATATGTTTAATGGTTAATTAATGGTTGACTTTTGATGAGAAATTTATGTTGTTAATTATTTGTTGAATTAATAACGGATTAGATTAATTTATTTAAGAATTAATTAATTAATAATTTTGGGGTGTTAGACATGGTGTTCTACACCAATGAGAAATATATGTTTATGATTGATAAATGGGTTGTGAGACTGGGTGTTCTACACTAATAAGAAATATAAGAATAATTTTTTGTTAATTAATTATTCACTATTGAGATGTTTAATTGTTAATTAATGGTTGACTTTTGATGGGAAATTTATGTTGTTAATTATTTGTTGAATTAATTAACGGATTGGATTAATTAATTTATGAATTAATTAATGAATGGTTTTGGGGTGTTTGACATGGTGGTATACACCAATGAGAAATATATGTTTATCATTTATAAATGGGTTGTGAGACTAGGTCTGATGCATCAAATACTCAAGGGGTTCTAGACATGGCGTTCTACACCCAACTTTCATGAAAACATTCTTTTGTGGGTCAGGGACTGATTCTCCAAATTCCCATGGGTTGTTAGACAAGGAATGATGGTCGAAATACTCATGAGGTTGCTAGACGTGATGTTCTACACCGATTAGTTTACATTGGACTATGAGTCCAATTAGTCATACATAAAATGAATTAACTGTTAATGAAAACTATTTTGACATAATGATTTGTGAATTGATTATTAAGAAGGGTTCAAACTTATTAATGAATTGGGTGAATCACTGTTAGTGGACATACCCAGGAGTGAATCACTATTCTAGTGGACGGGCTCATTCATAGTATATGAAATACTAAATTGAATATATTGTGATTCATTATCCATGACAAATCATATGCTTGGATTCAGTCATTACTTTGATTGTATATATTGTCTTTAATGACATTTGTTGTGGGTGACTTATATGGGGGATGTCAGGCGTAGGCCGAATCTCAAGACTTTCATAATTTAATAAGAATTGAATAATTGATAAATGAAAAATGATTATGTAATGAATGTTGAGTATGCATGACAAATGAATAATATAGTTACTTACACCAGGTGTGGTTTTAAAGTAGGTACTTGGGAATATAGTTACATTGTAATGCTCAGTTTCTTTATTCATTCCTTCATGTGTTGTCAATTATTTACTAAATATCTGGATTTGGGGAAGACAATGGTGGTCCCGGACTATTGAGATTTATATCTCACACCCTACTCGAGCCACCATTGCACTGGGGTACACGAATA
This sequence comes from Viscum album, assembly GCA_963277665.1. Classification (NCBI taxonomy): domain Eukaryota; kingdom Viridiplantae; phylum Streptophyta; class Magnoliopsida; order Santalales; family Viscaceae; genus Viscum; species Viscum album. The sequence continues at coordinate 2,002,202,222 of OY728140.1, read as the reverse complement.
GATTCTATTTGGTTGTAGGATTGTGCTATTGTATTTACTTGGGAGATAGGATTAGAGGACCGAACAAAATCTCGGGATGCTCGAGGAGACTGCACTCAGGGCCTTGAGTCATTGTTTACTTATTTCATTATTGGAATGTAAAGCATTATGTTTTGTTCACTATTTTATATTTTTTTCATTATCATTACATGCATGCATCTTTATATAATTGGAATTGGCTATTTTTTTACAATATTTATAAAATCTTCCTTCTGCTAGATTATCCTTTATTAGACTCCTTCTGATATTTATTTCCATTATCTATTATTGAATATTTAAATGAAGGTATAGTCTCCCCCAATGACTATCTATAGACCATCGTTGCTAGTTGGCAGCCTCTGGCATACGGGGAGACACACTTGAAGTAATGTGGCGACCGGTCCAGCCACCGGTTCAGGAGTGAGTCGGGACTGGACGTTACAGATAATCGGGGGAAATATTGATAAATATGTATACTATATTCAAAACATATATATTTATCAGGAATATTTTTTTATATTATTTGATATGGAGAATTATATGGACTGGAAATTGTGGGTGGGGAACATAATTTATATATCCCCTCTATGCATCTATAGGTTCACATGATATTTATTAGTTGTGAAAATAAAATGTGTTTCTATACGTAGTTTTATGACATATCTTTAATGGACTTGATGATATAGGTTTTTATGTGCCTTAGACATGACAACCAATAAATAATAATTTCACTTGTTTAATTTTTTTGTTATTCATCCATGCGATGATCACCCATATATCTATAGATACATTTCAATTTCAGTTCATTGATTAAATTGAATTTTTTTCGATTTCATACATTTCTATATTTACTTATCCTAATCTAGTTATTTGAATGGAATGTGATTCAAGTTTTTACATTTTGATATTGTTTATAGACTTCCTTATAAGTTTATTCATTATATGTTATGTTTATTTAGTTATTTACAACTCCATAATTATTATTTTTATTGATTCAATATTTCTTCCTCTATACAATACCCTTATTGGGAATTTGAGCCCACCATTATTTTCTTTATTTTACCAATAAATACAGGAAGCATAGTATGAATGAAATGAAGGGATATGGTACATGTAATAATGTTATCCTTTAAATAAAAAAAATTATGTTGTAATTATTGAATTCATTTGTATAACAATAGTCAAGTATGTATCTGGTAAACCAAGAATAGTAAACTGGTCTGTCCTTCAGGATTTGATTCCGCGTAACCATAAAAATTTAATAGTAGTAGACACCAGTTCTAGGATTTCATTGGTTGATTCCATATACCTTCAATTTAACCCACCAATTTAAATTTTTTCTCTATGAATAATGTATTACCAACTATAGAATCAATGTTATTTGGTGAATACATCTAGTTATGTATCATGATCTTGAATCATGAATACATTTTAAGAATAACCCAATTCCTCTCATCAAAACCTCACAAAAGCATGTACATAGACTTTCATCTCTAAGGATATATTGATATGTTTTAAAGTTGATAACACATAACCAATGGTCCAAAAACTCAAACCAAAAACTATAAATATTTGCGATCTTATTTACTAATTGGATCAATAGAATAATGAAATTATAATATATCATATTGCATTCAGTGGTAAAAAATAGTCCTTGAACAAAAATGTTCTTTCTCACTTGTATAAAAAATCCATAATAAAGGGAAACATTAGAAGGAATTAAAGGGTAATGATAAATTATACCTTTTATCGAAATTTTTTTTTCACTGATAAAGTGATGGCTTTATCAACACTTTATTTTTATCTCTGATAAAAGGTACACGTTTTCTGTTCTTTATTCTTATTATTGATAATGGTTTGAATAAAATGAAATAATTATATAAATAATAAAATAATAAATAAATTATTACTAAATTTATTAATTAAATAATTATTTACGAAAAACTAAATTTTTTTATAAAGTATATAAATTTTTATTACATAATAGATTTATATATTAAATATATAGATATATAAAAAATGAATATTAAACAAAAAATGAAATTTATAAAAATTTTAAAAATATTAAATATTTTATTATTAAGATATTTATTGTATGGCCCACATGGTCAAATATGGTAAGAAAAGGGGTCAATCATGGTATGATAGATTCAAACTACTTCTACATTGGATCATTTTTCATCATTAATTAAAACACACTTCTCTTTTAATTCCATAAAAATATATAAACAAAAATTTATTCATGCATATGAAAAAAAAAATTTACTTGGTTCACCATCACTGTGATACGTCTAAGAACAATATAATGATGATGTGCGGATGTAAAAAATCCACTAAATATCTTTACAAATTACAAGGATTCAGAAGGATCAAATATATGCCTAGGCTCACTTACTTTACAATGTTTAGGGTCTTCTCATTGTATTCTCAATGGTTATTCGCTATGAATTTTTCTGTATCCCACAACTAGTGGAAAGGATCACCATCTTCCTCTTAATTTTCTCACTACTCTTATAAGGGTTCCACTCACAGTTTATATACATGTATGTAACATTATTTTCACAAATTCACACATACTAAAATGTATATAGATTCTCTTTTGAGGTTACACATTCATCTAATTGATTAATATCACATCATCGCAGAACTACTGGGAAACATCGAACATCCGCACAACTATTTGGTGACTTGCACACTATATAAATGGATTGCATGAAATATGTGTCCTTTTCACGTATAAATAAATTGAACGCCACATTCTACATGCAATCAAAAATTATGTGCAATTCACTAATTTTATTAAGCTCCCTTCATATGTGTAACTAAATACAGGCACTATACATCCTTTATACACAAAACTCCCTACTTTCCCGCAACTTGCGCACAACATTCATAAAACATGAACGATTCGGAGCTCTGATTTTTACTATGTTTTGAGGATACTCAGATTAGGGTGGTAGCCACTTTTTTATAGGCTTGTTTACAACCCTTCACACAACTCACAAAACATTCCTTGAGTGCACTCGTCACCTTCATAGAAGTCTAATTCGTGCAAAATAATCTTCCATAAAAATAATAACTTGTGGTAAATTATTTCCTTTTCAATATTATGATGTAATGACAATGAAAAATGGATTTTTACAACTTCAGAAACCTCATTAACACTTTCACACAGCATTCATTAAAAAAATCATCTCTACATTCTAAATTTGTTGTAACAAATGACTTGGAAAACACAGGGAAATAGTGCTGCCTTGTATATGAATTTTTTTTACCGCCTAAAGAGTGTCCATTCATTTTTCATGGTTATTTGTCCGGATAGTTTGTAAAAAATATATCTTGAACTCCAAAACAAACCAGGGAAACTCGATTTTTCAACAAACACAATCAACCCAAGAATACATCGATGTTACCATGAGGTATTTTTGATCAACAATTATTGATAACTCTAATAAATAGTTTATATTAAATATATATATATATATATATATTAAAATATAAAATTTTGAATTATTTAAAAGAAAATTTTTATTATTTTAGATTAAATAGTCATATATTTAGTGAGGAATGTTTTATAATTAAAAGTTAATACTAATTTATAATACTGAAAAATTTTATATGTAGTGGGAAAAATTAAAGGTCAATTGATTTTTGACATAGATCAAAGTCATGTTATATTGATTTCAGATGGACATAATTAATCAATTATTATATTGAACACAAACAAACACACACACAAAACATATCAATTATTTGAATATTATAAAAGTGAAATTATTATTAATTTATCCAATTCACTCATTTTTATAATGCATTCACTTAATAATGGATATTCCTTAATAATTATTAAAATATATTTGTAAAAAAGTATTTATAAATAATGATATTTAAAAAAATGTATTTATAATTGAAAAAATATATAAATTTACATTTAATATATTTATACATTTATATATTTATAATTATAAACAAATGAACCTTCTTTTAGATGTGTTTATATAATTATAGATACATAATTGTATATATTTATATATTATTAAATTTATTAAAAAATTATATAAATAATGAATATATTTACTATATATATTTATTATTATTATTTTAATATATTTATTAATTATATAAATATATATAATGATATACATACTATTTTTAATAATTAATTAAATATTAAAATAATTAAAATTATAAAGTACATATATAAAAAATGAATATATTTACAATATCTTTATTTAAATATATTTATTATATATATAATTAAATGAATTTTTATTTATAATTATTGATTGTTATTAATCCTTTATCAGTGATTAAGTAATAAGTGTTGATAAAAGGTATAATTTTTAATATTTTTAAGCACTACGAAGAATATCCGGAACTATTTAAAAAACCTAAACCAGTTGTGAACCCTTCTTGATATCAGAAGCTTTCCACAGATTCGTCCCACTACCATTGTTTCTCATCACTGAATCAATAATTGAATCAATGTTTGAATCAAGGCTCAAGTAAATGAGAGGCTCAAATTGAAGGATCAACAAATTTAATGGTCGGAAAAATGTGAAGATCGATTGTGAGCCTTTCTCTAGTTTATATTGAATGCAATTCTCTATCAAATATATCTTATGGAACTCAGCATTTAAAACATCAAAGGTTCTGGCCTTGGTGGACAATGTTTTGTAATTGTGAGTGTGTTTAGTTATCCATTATGGTGTTTTGGTTGTAGAGACCATTCATTTTTATGTTATTATTTTTTAGATGGTGAAACACAGTACCATGAGCCTTCCCAGCATCCATCCTATTTAATATGAGCATCTCTTCCTTCTAAATTTCATATTTGAAATAATGTAATGGATTTGGGAGCCACTATTTTACTTATGGGAAAGCATGAATGATTCATGATTTTTTTTCTGGATAATTAGATTAATTAACCATATGGTATAAGTCCCATATCATTTTACATATTATATATAATTTTAAAAGTATCATTATCGATGCTAGTGGTTGGGTTTCCTATGAGACATCTTCCTGGTGTAATAAATTGACTAACAATTTTATTAATTATGTATTATTAACATTAGATGGTGAGATATGATTATATATCTATTAATATTATACTTCCACATATATTGTTGAGATAATTAATGTTATTACACTTATGAAATTTGACCTAATTGGATTATTTCGGTCTTGATTGAGGCTAGTGTGTATGGGATAGATGTTGCCGGTGCTGATGTGTTCCTTTCCCTTGTTAGTAATGTATCATGTTGATGTGTACTATTTCATTATGCCAAATTCTTTATGGAACTGCCTATGATCTTAAAGGAATGGGGATGTTTTAATTACATGGTTTCCCCTAGATTCAGATAGGTAGATCTAATGTGAAAAACTCCCTATAATCCTTGGGATGGGTCATTGTGGTGATATGACATCCAAACAGTCTTGATATGTTATCATATATTTGATATAAAATTAATATTATTTTTAATAAAACCTTAGTATGATACATAACTTTTTAAAAAAAAAATACACTGGAGTTTTGAAATTATATATATTAGAAATTATTTTTAGGTATTCATCATTTTAGGTCTATATGTATTGGTACCACTAATAGGAATATATGATTACCATCCATGCATATGATAAAACTATTTATTTTTTTAAAAAATTTAGCAGTACATTTTGATTTATTCTTATTGATTTAATGTTAGTTTATTATCCTTGTTTATCATAATTTGTATTCTTACGAGACATTAATTTCTTATATTAAATTTTCATTTTATTAGGGGATTTAGTAAAGGGATTATGTCTGTCAAACAAAACTTCTTATTATAATCTGTTTCCTGAGACTCATCCCCCATATATTTTTATACTACAATCATCGTCATAAACATCATCTCCAAAATATTTATTACTATAAATTATTTCATGAGACTCATCATACATATCGTTTATGTTTCTTATACAACTCTGGGAATACATCCAACGGATAACTACTGGTTAGGCTATTTCAAGAAATGTAGATTCCTATAAAATAAGATGGAAGTCATTTCTAAAATAAAAAAATTCATTGATAAATGTCAGAAATATCAATTCATGGGGATGAAAGTTGTGTATAACTATGAATTTTGAATGAGTTTAAAGGATAATACCTACCACAATGGAGTAATTCATGTTTTTATCAGTATAACAAAGAAATTTCTGTAAAGCCAATTGTTGTATTGTTGTGCATATGAATATAGATAAATACACAATGGGAGAATCTGAATTGTATGTTTTAAAAAACATTTTTATTCTAAAAGGAAAAATATTTTAACAAGTTAAAATAAATTTTATTAACAAAACATATTAAGTATTCAAATTGTAACAATACTCACCCCTTGGGTCTGATGAAAAAAGTATTGTAATAATGTAGATTCTGATATGTATTCCACAAGGTGTAATAAGACAATTATTCTATGTTAACAATGTGTATAATATTATCCAGCAGGCATTGTAAATTTATTCAGAGTTTAATTTTATTCAAAATATAAAATTATTTTTTCAGAGTTAAAAAAAATCATAATCAGAATAGTTAAAATAAATCAGAGTATTACCAAAGTAGTGATTATATCATATAGAATATATAATCATAATAAGGGTAAAATGACTGTATCATAATCATAGTTATTAATATTTTAAAAATAAAAATATAAATATGAAAATAAAATATTTCACTTTCTATTAAAATTTTATTAATATAATATACTATTAATAAAACAAGTAATACTACTGAATACTATTCATTGAACCCAAAAAGTAGGGTATCCAATAACCAAATATAAATTCCATTTTCATACAAACAAGATATATGTTCTATCCCTTACGAGATAACTCCCTCAATATAATGATCTCTCTATGTCACTATCCTCACGAGCCCTTGATATGATAATAGTCTTCTATCTCTCTCTCTCCCTGCAGGCCCTTGATCATATTAACGTGATCAGTTGTTTAAATTAAAAACTCAAAAGGATTTATAGTAAGTTGAATAATTAGTTCACTCTTGTATGCTTTAGAGAAATCACACATAGAGGTTTTTGAAAATGAAAATGATCAGAACTATGCTTCAAATTCTTTGAATGACTATGGATTTATAGGTAACACTTAAAAAATCATCTTGAACCTCCAACAATCAAATTTTCATTGAGATTTTCAGGATGATTTGTACACATGGAACATGAATGGTCATATTATGACATAATGCTCAATGTCATTTTGATATACACTATATTCAATGTAATTAAATTTATTTTATTATAGAGAAGATTTTTCATGTACCAAATTATCTTTACGATAAATTTATTGTCTCTGAGTACTATTTTAATCAAAACCCTTATCAATCTGAATAATAAGAGATTTTTAGTAAAAAATTCAAAGAACACGAGACATTACATTTGATACGAGAATGTTGAGTATGATAAGGATGAGAATTATTAATATTGCATCATGTATCATTATGATAAAAATATCGTATCGAGTCTCTTTATGATAGGAATAATGGAAAATAATATTTCTGTAACTCTTGAAATCATATTGTAAGTATGGTAAAAATAATACTTTTTATTATAAAAACAATACAATTCATTTTGAATAAACAAGGCATTAACAAAATATGATTTTTGTGGTTTCCAAAATAAAACAATAAAAATGTACATATAAAAAACTTTTGAGAAAACATTATCCCCTATATTGAATTCACAAAACAAAAAATGTAAATGAATAAGAAATATTGAATCATATTCAAAAATGAAAATTATAGTTATCTTTCCCTACATCTAGAACTCTTTTGATTATATGGATGAATAAGACAAAGTACCCTATAGGAAAAAAACTCCCCTTAATGATCATATTCACACTTTAAATGTAATTTCTCCCCCCTTAATTAAAATCTATCTTCTTTCTATAAAATCATCCCCTATATTGATTTTGAAAAAGGAATCAGAAATAGAAAATGAGATAATGAAAAAATGGGATAGAGAAATGAAATGAAAAAAAACACAATAAAGATAGTATTCAATTAATTTTTGAAAGTGATGGAAAATATACAACAAGTGTTTTAAGAAATGAAATTAATCTTCACTTGGAATAAATGCATTGAAAATTGTCTTCATGTTTTTTAACTCATTTATATTTTCTAAAGTTTCTTCAAAATTTTCATCTTCAGACGATATTTTTTATTCCTGAGAATAAATTGTTTCATCCAAAATCTTCTTATTGTATTCCATAGTAGTAACTCATTTTAAGAAGAAATCATTTAAATTCATTAAATTAGCAATTTCATCATTACCAAACATGATTCCTGAAATATAATGAAGCATAAACACTAAGTTCCCTTTGTAGATCAGTGAAAAATAAATTTTTTATTCTGTTTTATTTCTAATATGATTAGTGAATTTTAATCCACCTCTCATGTATTTATCATGAATACTAAAATAACCATCCATTTGACCTGAAGAATTTTTTAAAATTTCAAAAATATCATCAGGAAGATTGATATCATTACCAACACCATGAATCCATATTTTTTCTACTTTTCTTTTAAACCTCATGAATTTCTTTAAAGATCATAAATTTTATTTCCATATGTATCAATATTTATTTTAATGATGTCACTAAATCCAATTTTTCTTGTTGATTATAATGAATCAAATCAACATTAGTTTCCAATATGGGTATCCTAGGAATTTTTTTCCCGAATTCTATCAATGTATCAAAGATATAGCAGGGTCATTGAGAAGTGATCATCCTGGTTGACTCAAAATGTGGTTGACTATTTCAAGAATGTATGAAATGGATGATTTTAAATTCTTCTTGAACTGATTTCCTTTTACCTTGCTGTGGAATTGATTTCTCAATTCCTTGATCAGTTTTCATTCCATAGGAAATCTCAATTGAATCTACAAAAATCTGTTTACTATTATACATTTCTGTTCTTATCTCTATCATCATTATTAGATGAAGATACAACTTCTATAATTGAAGGAGTAATTTATTTCTCTTGGTTTACATACACCTCCATTATATTTCCCAAACAAGATAATTATTTTTAAGGAAACATGTGATGTCATAATAGAAATAATATCAAAAAAAGATCTCATTTTTTAGAAATTAATTTTTACCTTATTTTTGGTCCTTTTCAACATTACCATTTTCTTATAAAAACATGTCTTATTTCTCTTCTTATTCTTCTACATATTATTCATTTTAAAACTACATTTCTATTTCTTTGAACACAATATATTCTTGAACAAAATAATATGACATTTCTAGAATATTTATTTCTCCAACACCTTCTTCTAGTTCCTTTTTAAATAGTTCATGAAGTTGTGACTCTAATATCAAATCACCTTTTACAACTATAGTATATTCATTTCCAATAAAAATCAATTAATCTTTATCTATGATAGAGGGAACAACAACATATAATTTTTGTTTCTTGAAATGGTAATCATACTTTTGGATTTGGTAATCCGAAATTAGTATAAGTTCCATCCACTGATTTCATCGAAGAATAATCTAAACAAGCACCATGATATTTTTTCCTATATTTAATTTCCATTTCATGTTTCCATAAAACTTCAGAACCATGTATTTTAACATCTAAGGGATCTGATAGGTTATGTCAAATCTTTGGATCTCCTTCATTCCATTATTTTATTTTCTTTATCCATTCATTAGAAACATCATCTGAAGAATTATTATTAATATTTATTTTAATGGGGGATGGAATCAACCATTCTCTTCATCTCATCCATTTCATATTTCATTTATTTGGATGAAGGTTCTACTTCTGGTTTAGAATCTTAAGTAATTTGAATAACCAACATTGATTCGAAATCAAATCTATAATAAATTATTTTAATTATTTCTTCAATTATTGACAAAATATATTCTTTGACATAAATGGATGTGATCTCAATGTTGAAATGTTTTATATTTGAATCACTGATAGTACTAATCAATATTAGAAAAATTATAATTAGAGACTTGATTGACCAGGATTTGATGATCTTGATTTATAATTATAAGGACCTGGCCATAAAACATCACATAATATGGAATTAAACAAACAATTCACATTGAGGATATGGTCAAGTTTAGAGTATTAGAGAGTTAGGCTATAAATATTACATTACATCTCAAAAATTACAAATTAGACACTTATACTTAGTTTCCATTTTTTGATGAAATAAAAACCATTGAAAAAAAGTCATGTAGAGTTCCATGTTTTAGAAAACATGTCATTACCTTGATCCCATCATTGACCCTATTCACATTAAGTCCTGTGAATAATATTTCAAAATATGGGATGAGCATAAAAATATCAGTATGGGTTATTAAAAAAATAAATAAAACAATAGTTCATTAATACATACATAACATAAGCTCTTTAATATACCCCATGAAATCATAATATTTATTAATTACACAGAGAAATATTAAATAATAAAGTTAATTTGTGGAATCCATATCATAATGACATTGTAGCTATCACATATATATTGAGAGTTACTTTTGAATAACCATTACAGTATATTCCATAAATCTCTTAGGTGATACACTCACATTTACATATGTCACGTTTCCCAATGCATTGGGGAGCTATATAGGGCTCACCCAACCTAGGTTTATCATGAAATCAACCATATACATAAACAATGCCCAAAAACCATGACATAATAATAACACATAACACAATAATAAAGAGAAGATAACATTCCCACATTGAAATAACAATATATCATTTCATGATATTAAAATTAAAAATAATTTATGAAAACCGTTTTCAATACCAAAATATGTGAAAGAGTATTTGGTATTTATTTTCATTTAAAAAAATTATGACTTATTGAGGAAGCCAAAAGATAAAATAATACACACGGCGGTAGAAAATGTCGTTGTCACTGCATACATTAAAAGAAAAATTCCTTTTTTCATTTAGTAAAACGACTTATAGAATAAGATTCCCTTTGAATTAGATTATATTTAAAAGGTGTTTATACAGTGTATAAAAGGATGTCATGTATAGAACAAAATATGCCTCAATGAAATGATATTGAGACGAAGTCCCTTACTTCGTGTCCAACTTGACTCGATCATTATTTAATCTCTTGAATAATAAAATAAATCTAATTTATACTTGATTAAAAACCATTTTCATGTTTAATAATCGTTTTATATCAATTATTACTAGGTTATAAATATTATGTAATCATTTAAGTTAATAGTGGTCATTTTTTTCGATATTTGGTATTTGAGTAAAAAATAAACATCTTATAAGTACAAGTTGATCATGTGGTCAAATGTCCATTATCTCCAGAATGATATTAATGAAGAAGATATCATATATAACCAGAATATATATATATGTATGTATTTATAATAATACATAACATTTGGAGATAAGAAATGAAATGCACCGTTCTTGGTGACGGTAAGTCGTCTATACGCATGAACGCTACTTTCATTCCTATTTCATATTTTATTGGAATTAATACATAATAATACATAGATATATTATAATTCCCATATAAATCATATATAATATCATTAAATGCATCTTTTATACGTCCTACATATGGAATTAACAAGTCATATCACTTTGATGGGGCGGTAGTCCGCACTTCCTCAAATGAAATTATCTTGTTTACGCATAATGAAAACCGGAACGGTTTGCTATAAATAAAAAAATACAGAAAAATAAAGAATTAATTAACATAATATATATCATATATAAATACAGTTCCATCTTAATGTCCACCATGAGAGGCGGTAGAAGATAATTGAACAATCATCATTTCGTCAGGCGTTAGTTTGCCATCCACAGAAACAGTATGTTCTTACCCATTAATTAGAGGTGTGTTTAAGTGTTGTTTGAATAATATCATAAAACATCTTAGTATATTTATGATTCTATTTTTATAATAAAATATAGGAATAAAAATAGTTTATGGGTTTGATAAGTAGAATAAAAGAATATAATTTAATAGAAACTTTTACCTTTAGTTCGGGTAACTTTATTTGGTTTGAACCAAAAGGACCTCTTAAAGTGTCTTTTTCCTAAAGTAAGCCTTCTAGGATAACGATAGGTATGTAGTGAGATTAATTGGGCAGAGGATTCATGAGACAAGTGGCTTTATATGTGTGAGTAATTGGTTATATTTGAGGGATTTTTATAAGGGGGAAGACAGGCTCTTTATGAAAGTGTAAAAATATTAATTTATTATATAATGATTTTCAGTTTCAAAATGTCCAAAAAATATTAATGTAAAATATAATATGACTAATGGTCAAAATAAAATCATCGAATAAGAATAGGATATGTTTTTTTATATTATTTTAGTCTTTATAATCTTATTTATTTAAATTATTTATTAATGAGGTAAACACTGCATTATTATTGTGTCATAAATAATTTAATTTATCTAATGTTTAAAAATTATAAAAAAATTACCATGATGTATGAAATATTTTTATATTTATAATGATTATTCATAGTCTAATAGATAACTTATAAAACCATATGTAAAAATTAATTTAATAAAAAATATTTGTTCGTGTCATTTTTTCTGTTACATTATATTAATTAAAATAAAGTGTCATTATCACTCCCATGTTGCTCCATGGGGTCCCAAAATCGACCCAATGATACCAATACTCTACTATTTACCAAAAAATAGGATTTTGATAGTTCTAAGTGTAAATATAAATTATTATAATAAAATGTTTACCCTTACTTACCAGATTTACCCTTTAACCATCATAAATATAATATTTACTATAGAAAATATTTAAAATGTATAGAAACAAAAGTTACCTATTTAAAAAATATAGAACTCATGATTACAAATATGGAATCAATTATTTCAAATTCAAAAAACAGAAGTGGCATAAATAAATTTAACATTAATTCTTGTTGTCAAAAGAAAAAGTGGGTTTTTAAGAAATAATAACTATCAAAAGATTGACACTTGTTTATGTCAAATTTCAAAGTGAAATTACTTCCAATGACCAAGATTTTATTAAATGGTACAAATATATTCTAATTACAGTTAAAAAAAATAAAAAGGTAATATAACTATATAAATTCATTACATTAAAAGGCAATTTTAAATTAAAATATAGTATTTTTTACTATCATTAAAAAATGAACTTTATCAGAGAAATACCGAAAATTTACCCAAAGTAAAATTTGATGTCCTGATTCTATAGAAGAATTTAAAATTCTAAAATATATCATGTACTAGTGACAATAAGAATATTTAAATAGGTTTGTCCATTAAAAGGTGGTAAATCGATATTTTAAAATAAAATATGTTTAAAATAGATTCATTAACATTTTAAAAATATAAGATTTATTAGATAAATGTAATAACAATTAACAAACATATATAATGATATTTTTGTTAGTTATATTCATTACCACTAATACAATGGCTAGGTGTTAACTACCATTTAAAATAATATTATTATATTTTTAGTGTGCAGCGTAAGATTTAAAAAACGTCATTGTTGCATATCGGGTATGCCATCGAACATAGCGTCCCCTGTGAAGGAAAATTAATATTTTGTTCAAAAATATTAATAAATACGAAAATTTCATATTTTTAAATTTATCTGGGATGTTACACTAATAGAAAAAAACATGAATAATTTATCTTTTTCATGTTTTTCAATTAATCCAAAATTACGATATCAGATATATTTATTGTATCTACATCACACATTCTTGGAATTATAATCCAATTCATCTAAAGCATTATAAATCTATGATAAAAAATTATATGGGTGACCTTAATTGGTTCATCATATGATACATTATTAATAAATTGATGTTTCACCTCATTCTTTGATAAATGTAACCCTGGAATCTTGTAGTTTATGATATGGAAAATATAATATCCTTCACCAAGATTCTAAGGAATATTGTAGCAACCTTAGAAGTCATATTTTTTTCTTTTATCCTACATATGTGATGAATACATTTCATTTACATATTCAAAAATAACTATTAAAAAATTAGAAGAATCTCTATCCAAATACAATACAAATATCTTAATCATGATCTGATTGTTCCACACAAGACCATTTTCATCCATGAAAGTCTATAATTCATATATGAGAAGAATAATACATTTCATAAAAATACATGTCTACTAAACAATAATTGAAAACCCCACTTATTGAAAAATTTCAGAGGCATCATCGTATTTGGTATTGATACTGATGATTCAGACATAATGAAACAAATTCACACTGGGATACATTAATGAGGTAGTACGTTGAGGTAAAATACTCAAATAATAGATGTGGGAAATGAGGGTGGGGATCTCATTATATTGGATATTCCAAGATATGATTGATCATCTAAAAAGATGTAACAGATGATATGTTATCCAAATAATATTGATATTTAGAAAATATAAATGGAATTATTTTTTAATATTTTAATCTATTGAGGTTTTATAAGATAATTTTTATCATATTAGGTGAAAAAAATGACAAAAAAATGAAATGAAAAATGTTCACAAGAAAAAGATAGGACTAATTATAATGGAATAGTGTTAATGTATAAAATGAAAAAAGAATACCTTTCAGAGTATATCATTAGTTTTATAATTTATCCTTCTTCTTTTAATAAAACGACAGATTAGATAGTTAGAATATAGAGAAATGTTTTAATTAAATTCCAATTATGAAGAATTGAAATGAAAAATAAGCTATGATTGAAAGAAAACTTGAAATGATAAAATTTTTATTTTAGATCATAAAACAAACAAAAATATGATAAATTTTAAATTCTATTTAAAAATATATATATATGTGGTTAAATTTTCTTATTATTATTTAAAAAAATGTCAGTATGCTAAATTTTCATAATCTGATTTATAAAAACCATTATTCTATAAAATTTTATATATTCAATGATACTATAAAATCCATTAAAATTTATTTTTAATCAAAACATAAAAAATTTAGTTAACATTATGATTTTTTGAAAAATAATGTTTGAAATATTTAATAATTATCCTACTTACTCTCCCTATGAGAAGGAGTAACTTATTATAAAGACATTGGTAAAAAATAAGTACATATTAATGACTAATTTTCAATATTCAGTAATAGCTTTTGTTTAATTTATTGAAATCTACTAGAAGGTAATGGTTTTGTAAAAATATCAAAAACTTGTTCATGTGTTCTAAATACTAGTAAAATGACATATTATTTGATTGTTTTGTATTTTTATATTATCACATAATATTTTAGTTTTTGTAAAACTCAGGCCATAATCAGTGAGTGTGGTTTTCTTCCACAACACATGAGCACAAATATTTCCCACATCCACATATTCTAATTCAGTAGAGGAAATTACTATTGATTGTTGTTTCATACTATACCAAGAAGAAAATGAGTCACCTAATTATTGAAAAGTTATGGAAGTAATCTTAATATCAATCTGAAAATGATAAAGACATCATCTGAAATCCATGTAATTCAAAATAGTTTCTAGAATAAAAGAAAAGTACAATATCCATAGTTCTCTTTAGATAATAAATAATTATTTTAACTTATTTTAAATTGGATTCTTTCGGATTAGCTTGATACCATCCACATAATCATAAAAAAATTAAATCTATGTGAAAATAAGTTATGTATTGTAAACATCATATCATTACTTTTAAAATAGTTTATCTTTGGTTTCCCAGGTTTATAAATATCGACTATATTTGAGGAAATGATTATAGAACTAATACTTTCAGTATTTTCATAAAAAAATTTTATGATGATCTATGATATAATTATTTTAAGATACATAAGTACCTTCAGGATTTTGAGAAATATAAAACCAAAAAAAATTTATATCCCACCCACCATACATACATCAAACTCATATTTAATAATATCTTTAAATGAATATATTAATGATTTTTGATTTTATCTAAATATAATGTTATCAAAAAATATTTCCATAATCATAGTGTTTTTTAATTTATTTATAAAAAGTGTCTCATCAGTGATTCACTTAACATCATTTTTTGTAAGAAAAATCATGTTAATATATCAGACAATTATATAGGGGGGTTTTAAGACCATATATATCATTTATATGTTTTAAAACATATTTAGGATGTTATGTATCATAAATACCTGGGGTTTTTCAACATAAAAATCCTCATATACATATCTATTATAGAATGAACACTTCACATCCATTTGAAAAACATTAAAATTAAGACATTATGAAATTGATATTAGAATTAGAATATATTAAATTGTAGCTATCAGAGTATAGGTTTCATCAGAATCTATTCCATCTTGTTAATTGTATACTTTATCAAAATTTATTTCTTTATTTCTAATGATTATTCCATTTTTATCATACTGGTTTCTAAAAACCGATTTTACTCCAATTACCGAGTTCTCATAATGTCATTATACCAAGGTTCTCACAATGTCCCATTCTAATTCATTTATTTCACCATGCATTAAATTTATCCAATAATCCTCACCTAAAGAGTCATTATAAATTTTAGGTGAAAATTTTGAAAGAAATGAATGATTTTATAAATCATTTCTTCTAGATCATTTATTCTTAACTAGTTGACTCACTTCACCGATGATATTATTAGTAGGATGATTCATAAGAATCAACAGATTTTGATTTTTTAACTCATTCATTAAAATTTGGTAGAAAATAATATTTATTAAATAATTCATTAACTATTTAATGTGTAATTTCCTTATTGGAAGAATATTCTATAAATGGATTAAAAATAGTTTTGTAAATAACATTTTAGTATATTTTATGGGGTTGTTTAAAAAAATGATTTATTGTCTTCAAATTTAATGTGTACTATTTTATCAACATTATATTATTTTTTATTAAAATCTATATATTAAATATATGTAGTTGAATAACATAAAAGTATTATCAAATCATAGTTGTGTGTTTGTTGGTGTATTATATCTTTCTAATTCAATAAGAATAATTTTCAACCATATACATTGAATTAAGAAACTTTTTGTTTTCAGCCAATCCACTATTCATTGTTTTTTGTTAATGAATGGACTAATAAAAATTTGATTTATAGTATAATAACAATTACTAAACACTTCAGCTAAAAAATGTAGTAATAGAGTATTCAATCATTATAGTTCTTATTATTTTTTATGAAAACAATTTATTATTTTAAAAAAATTATTGAGGAGTTATATGAGATGAAATGTTATGGGTAATGGATTTATTACTAAAAAATATTTCAAAATATAAATTGAAAAATTCTCCACCTGATCACTATGAATTGTAATCAACAGATGGGTTTTCTCATTATTATCTTTGGATACATAAGATTATAAAACAAAAGGAATTAGACTTCTTTTCTAGAAAATAAACCCAGTTATATATACTGTAATCGTCATGTAAATAAAATACATAGTACTTTCCACCTATACTTACTATTTTTATATGACCAAAAATATCGATGTGCACTAGCTATAATGAATTCAATGTTGAGTATTCAATAAAATATTTAAAACTATACTTATATATATCACCCTATTGAAAAGGGTCACATGCATTTGAAGAATCAAATATAAGTTTCGTTAGGTCATTATCAAATATTTTATTAGTCAATTTACAAAAATTTATATGGTTTCCATGTTCTAACATTCTATTCCATATCCAATATTGATCTTCTGTTTAATGAATGCACGGATTGTCTTGGTAATTAAAGTATTCTATGTTTATTATGTGTACATTTTCATGTAGATAGGTTATAGAGAATGAATTAATCAGTGGAATTGTGTAATATACATGTAATATTTCTAAAATTCAAAAGGTTACCTTCAGCACATAATTGAATTATGTGTATAAGGATGTGGTGAAGGCCATTATCAAAAAAAAAATTGATATTAAATATTTTTCAATAATATATTTTTTACCCATACTAATAATCTATACTTGAGCATTATCTACATATGTAACCATTCTACTATTCATATTCATAATATTCTTGATGAATCCATGGTATCCAATAATATATATAGTGCACTTGAAATCCTTATAACTTTTATTCTTGCTGACATTACTACCTTTTTCTAAAAAATAAACAATTAGACATTCAAAACCCAAATGTTCTTGGGTAAGGAAATGTTAGATTTTTTTTATAGAGTCTAGATTTATATTGAGAAAACAGGCTTTGTGGAATCCTAAAGATTTAACTTTATTTGAAGAACAATTCTCTTCCTGATGGACTGAACATTTAAATTGAGTAAAAAAGGGATCAGTTTTTAGAAAAAAGATGTTTTTAACTAAAAGGATATTTTTTTAAGTATGTCCTTTTCTGAAAATAGTACAAAATAGGTGAATTTTGTTATAAAATTTAACAAAAAAATCCTTAATAGTAGTAATGTTTGATAAATGTTTATTCATGGAAGAAATTTTAGGCATTAATTTAATAACTAAATTCTTGAAGACATCTATATTATTTTTTAGATTAAGTTTCTCAAAACTGGTTTCAATTGGTTATTTTAAGAAATTTCATTATCCAAATGATAAAAAATAGTGTATTTTATAAAATTGGATTTTTTGAGAACTATTGATAGATCTGATATTTCATTTTTTACAATATATATTCTTGATTTTGATTTTTCATGTTTCGAATTATCCATGTTTTGTTTTTAACAAAAAATCGAAAATTGATTTTATTGATGTTTTGAAAATAGAGAAACATATTCAAAATTAGACGATTTATTATCATCATTACCTAAGGAGGATTCCTCATCTGATGATATTGAATTTATAAAATTAAGTTAATTTTCATTTAATGATATATTATCTAAAGAATCAATTGTGTTTACCTTGACTATAAAACGTTGTTTTTTAATAGTTATTCTAGAAAGATGACCAATATTCCTTTGATCTGGATATTCATTATCTACTGAATTTCCGGAAGAATAAACACCACTAGAAATCGAATTGCCAACATCATTGCAATCATTCATTGTTTTTGAGATGTAAAACATATTCTGATTCCTATAAGAATATATCTCCTACAAATCCTTTAATTTTATCATAGGACAATCAGATTAAACTTTTCTAGATCATATTCACTAATACAATTTTAATATAGAGTATTTATTTTCATTTATTTCATTATTAATTTTCTTATAATGATATTAATAATCCTTTTTTCTATCTAACATGTTTATTCTTCAAGAAATATTAGCCAGTTAATTCTCAGAACATTCCAAATCACTTGAATGATATTGAATAATAACATTCATTTTAATTATTAACTTAACAAATATATCATGAGTCTAGTATTTTTTTTATGTTTGAACCAGTTTTAAAATCAACTCCACTATTCATTTTCAATAAATTCCCTGTATCTATTTTTAACCTAACCTCAAAATGTAAATGGGTTTAAAATAAATCATGAAGAGTGATATTTGTTTCCGTACGTGAATCATTAATGAATGTTCTTCTAGATTCACACTTATTTTATATTATATCAACTATCTTATAAACATGGATTTCATATTTTAGTCATTTACCTCCCATAGAGGATATATTATTGACTATTTTCATAATCCTTTTTTTGTACCATTTTAAAAGATTATGATAATTTTCGTTAGAATTCCAGTTATACATCTCTAAGAATTCTTATTCTAGTTTCAAAAACAATTAAAGTTACAAAATTGTTAATCTAATGATTTTCCCAAATAATATTATCAACATCAGAAGAATAAATCCAACTATAAATTCTCTTTGTCATAGAACATAATAAGGTTTTCATGTCTCAGTAATTAAATTTATACTCTTGTTTTCCCTAATTTGTAAATGTATCCACTTCCTTATTAAAGAACTTTTAATATCTAGTTGACATGAAAAAATTATAAACCTATTATTTATAAAAAATGACTTCATTCTATACATCGAATACATATTATCAGCTCCATCAAAAAAATATTATCTATGTGGATTGAGGTTATATATTGAACTAACATTAAGTCATTCCATCTTTAAAAATAATAATAAAATCTATTCCATAATACATGTTAGCGTTGAAAATATTTATATTCATGATGTTTAGAACACAATTTATGTATATTTTTCCAATGAAGATAAAAGTATTAACATTTTTTTGAGAAGTGGAAACAGACTATGATACCAAATGTATGTATTATTATAGCATAGACATGTGTCCCATGCCAACTATTGGATCATAATGTATAAGAATATGGCTAAATTAAAGATGAAGTCGATGAATTTTAGGTATAAAAATAGTCATTTTGATTTTTAAATGAAACATAGTTTAAAAATGTTAAACAAATTGTATTCAAAAAATATCTTAAGTATTCAAATGTTCATATAACATGTACCTTGGGTACGATGAATAGTGTATCAAAATAAATTATATTATGATATGTTCACACATGTTGTAATAACCAAATAATTTTAATTTAACAACGTAATGAATAATATTCATTACTTATTAGTAATGTATTACGAGTTTAAATTTAGTAATAATAAAAACAGATTTAATCATAGTAAATAAAGAAAATAATATTAATAACAATGGTTAAGATAAATTTGAGTATTAAAAAAGTATTTATTTTATCTTAAAGCATATAAAATATTAATCAGACTAAAATAATATTTTCGTAATCGAATTTATTACCACAAACAAAATACAAACAGAATGTTGAATATAGAAGGATTCACATTCTATTACAATTGTAGTGAAAATAAAAGATTTGCAATAAAACATATTATAAAAATGAACACAATTCCTCAACCAAAATAGACGGTTTTCAAATAACCTATGATAAATTTCAATTGATTTATATATACAAGAAATCATGAGGAATAATTAATTACCTCCAAATGATGATTGACCTTTCTCACTGTCATCAAGAGTCTTCAATACAATGATCAACTTGTCTATCTCGTTATACTAGTGATCCCTCAGAACGATGATCGGATTAACTATCTATCTATGCCCGCAAGCCCTTGATCATATTAATGTGATCAATTGATAAGATTACAAACACAAAAAATATTACAAGTATGAGGAATAATTAGTTCCCTTATATAATCTTCTAAATCTCAAAACAAGATATTTTTTCAAATTAAAATGATATGAACTACACTTTAAACTCCTCGAATGACATGGTATTTATAGGAAGCACATCAATTGTCATCTTGATCCTCCAACTGTCATATTTTCTCCATTTTGTTTTCAATGATTTGGACACCTAGAACATCAATGGTATTACTATAACATATTTTCCAATGTAATTTTGTATTACAATATTTTAGTGTAAACTATATTTCTTATTTTATTGATAATATATTCTTATTATGAAATTTTCCATATGATAAATTCATTAATTCCTTATAAAATTTTATTTGAAAACATTATCAATCAAAATAATATGACATTGTCAGTATGAAAGACAAAACATGATATATTTTATTTTATATGATAAATATTAGTACGATAAGTCTAAACAGGATTATTATTATATGTTGTTGAATTATAATAAACATATTGTATCAAGTCTCATTTTGATAGGCATAATTAAAATGTGTATATTCCTAACTCTTTAAATCTTAATCTAGGTAAGATAAAAATAATATGTTTTCATATAAAAGCATTATAATTAATTTCTGATGTAAGATAATAAATAAATAGGATATTTTTGAATTAAAATACAAAGTTATGAATAAATTCATAAGATAAACATTTGACACAAAAAATAATTTCTTAAATTAATTTTAACATTTTGGTAAATTTATACGAAAACTCTTTGAAATAATTAAACGTTTGACTTCAATTATTATAATTTTATAAAACATTTACCTTTGATAGTGAATATCTTTTATTAATTTATTTTTTTCTTGAAAAAATCAATATTTATGTACCCAATAGTATGGATACAAATAAAAAATGGATGCATGCTAATTGTTAGAAAAAAGAGTTTTTATATGGAGATAAATACTTCATGATGCTTGCAAAAATGTATTCATGTGAACTTTCTGAAATACATTATATGTTTTTACATTGCTGTTATTGATGAAAACATTTCCCTAGAGTATTGGAAGAACATTTTATTTTTCATAGAATAGACTATATCTATAAATGTTGGACTAAACATGGGCAAAAACAGAATGTGGGAACTGATTGGGATGGTACTTCTTTTTATGGAA
Organism: Viscum album; assembly: GCA_963277665.1. NCBI lineage: Eukaryota > Viridiplantae > Streptophyta > Magnoliopsida > Santalales > Viscaceae > Viscum > Viscum album. The sequence continues at coordinate 2,002,179,952 of OY728140.1, read as the reverse complement.
AATTAGATATGAATTTGAATGTAAGTGATGATTAATATCACTTAAAATAAATGGAATTGAAAATTGAATACAACTCTCATGATTTTACAAAATTATTTGAGAAGAAAAATATGTCTTCCAAGAGACTAATATATATTTTTTGAACTAAATACAAACAATTTCCAACTATATTGAAGATATATAATTACAAATATGGCAGTGGATGGAGTGATTCCATCATTACAAAACTAATTTTTCAGTTGAAATATTTTCTTTAAGAATAAAACGAAATACCATGTAAAAAATATGATGTAAAACTAATGTTACATTCAATGTGAATAATTTCACAATAAAAATAAAGGATTTTCTAAATGATTGAATATTGTGTCACAAGGATTATGAATTTATCATTAAACTTCCCGAGTTTGAAAAATATTGATAGATGAAAACATAACCATGTCATTTCAAATACGTAAGGTAAATTCCAATAAATAAATGCTTTAGAAGAATATATATTATTCATGAAATAGTGATACAAATTACATGTAATTTAGATACAATAATTAATGATGGGAGCCTATGACATCTAAATGATTCTCCTGAATAGAATTAAACAGATTATGCATATCCTATATTCTGAAATGAGTTATAGAAACCTTAATCTTGAGTTATCTACATATAAAATAAATCATTTTTATGTATAGATTAGTATTCATAGTTGAAGTCCAATAATATTTGTAAATTATAACATTCCTCCCTAGTTATGCGTGGTGTGGAAATACATTTTTTTCTCTTATAATATCATTGAAGAAATAACCCAATAATGATATTGATATATATTTGGATAAATTGATTGAACATTGGAAATTGATGTGGCATACATGTGTTACAACATATGATTCTTATGGAATTGATGAATTTACATTATGTTCCATGTTTTATAGAATGATAAATCACATACCCTATTATTGAAATTTATGAATATATAGAAATAAATGTATTTAGGGGATCCATTTTTTTTAAAATGAACATAGTGAGTTTGGTTGGAAGATTCATTGAAGAGTGCGTTTTCAAGAGAAAAATGATTTTTACCTCAATAACATAAATACCAATCATGTTTGACAAAAACTAATGGGAAGATATAACATAGTACATCACTGTCTCCATTAATGGGTGATCAAATGTATAATAAAGTAACAGATATTGAGAATTTTAGTATCACATTTTCAAAAAACTAAAAAAATCACATTTTAAGACTTGGAATTTTTACTTATAGTAAATGCATTGGGATTTATTGTATGTTAGAAATTTTATTGATTTAATTATTGTAGAAAATATATATATATATTTGATATTGTTATTGGCACATCACTAAATGTTGCTAAAAAAATGAGAGACAACATCAAGGCTATCATGGACTTCATTTATAAGGGAATAATGGAAGATTTGGCACCGATGATGTGTAAAAGGAATATATTTCTTCAACTTGTAGCTGAAACACTATCCAGAAAAAAAAATAAAAAATTTTACTTTTCTATAATATTTTAAAATCTCCGCATGGTTATTTATTAAATATCAATAATATCATGTCAATGAATAATTTGATGCTACATGGGATAAAATCACATGCTAGTTAAGTTTCGATTCATGAATTTATTGCTATTACATTCCATTTCATTCCACTTATTGATGTATAGAAAACATTAACCATGATATAATTATTTTACTAATCTATATGCATTATGGTTATAGGCTTAGTGAAGATACCAATAATGAATAAGGTGGTTAAATTCAAATTATTTGAATAAGAAATGATCATACCACCATCATTCTTTAATATAATGGTCCACATAAGTTTTAACCTAGTTATAGAGGTTCAGCATTTTTTTCATGTCCATTATAGAAGGATATACCCCATTTATTGTAAGATGATTATTTTAAAATTTTCTGTCAAGAATCATAATCATCTAAAAAGTCGTATTGAAGAATGATGTACTATTGAAGAACCTATTGAATTTTGTACCAATTACCCATTAGCTGTTTATAGCATCAAACTACCAAGGTCTCGTCATTACAAACACCTTATGCGAAAATGGATTTATAGAATATTTGTTTATACAATTACCTTGATAATGCTGTAAAAAAACAACTTTAAATTTTTCATAATAGCGATGATGCTAATCCATAAATATAAATTCAAAAAGATATTATTAGAGATATTAATAAATCAAGTGATGTAGGATTCATATTAAAAAAACATAATAAATTTTTTATAAGATGGTTAAAATATAAAATTTATAATGAGTTATCTAATAATATTATTTCAATTGTCGATCGACTTCAATGACTTTCTAGGGGAACGAATGAAAATGATTTATCTTATATTAGTGTTGTGATTAACTATTACACATTATATATAATAGATCATTATGAATAAATTGTGGTGGAAAATAGTGGTGTTATTCTTGTGGACGAAGCGATGCACATATCTGCTTCCAAGGAAAAAAAATAAAATTAAAAAAATGTGTCATATTTTTTCATTATCAAACAGATTTTTATTTTAGTTTATATAACATTTCATGTGTCAATTTTCTTTTATAAATGGGATTACAATATAAGTGTAGTGATAGTTGATGAAATCGACATTTTTATGGTGAATTTTCTTGTGGAAGGGGAAAAATATGTTTCATTCATAATGAAAAAACATGTAGCGCATGTATTTTATGTCTCAATTCCAATAAACAATATTTGGTTGATTGACCTAATAGAAACTAAAATAATGGTCAATTTAGATGAAAATTCAATCAAGGATGACCCTTTCATTGGGTAATCACAATCAGCTTATGTAGGTTTCATTGTAGTCAATTTCTTGTATGTTAGAGAGGACCCCAAGGATGAGATTTATATTCATGATAGAGGAACCAAATCCATAAAACAATTACAAAATGATAAAAAGTTCAGTGATAGGGTAATTTAGTTTTTTAATATACTATTTTTTACTCATATTATTTTATATTCTCAACTAAATTAACATAAACTAAATTAATGGTTTGACTTCTTAGGAAGACAGTGTCTTCTACACAAGATGGTGTTTCCAATACCTTATAAGAACAAACTACAACGATGGAAAGCCTTTAAAATGATTTAAAGGTAATTCTATGATATAATTTAAAAATTTCTCTTACGAATTATAAAATGTAATAATGATTTCATTTTAACTATTTCATACAGAGTTTGTTATTTTTAGATTATTTTCATCTATCATTTATTTCTTTATTAAAAGAGAAACCATGATGTATCTGCTCAATCAAAGAGTTATCCGTGAAATTTTTAATGTAATATCATTTTCCATAGAAACAGTTTATTTATTGAAAGAAATATTTAATTTATTTCTTTTGAGTATTACTCAAAAAATAATAATTTTCCTATATAGGTTGATTCTTTTGTTTCAGCTGGGGTGGTATATCCATCATTTATGCCTTTCTACATCATGACATTCATATAATTATTCTCCCTAAAAAACTATTTAACCCTGATATGTTGGCAATTATTTATTTCTGTCATGTTCACTTTCCTTGTAAATAATATCGGTAATCATAATGATTTCATAGTAAATTCATTATCCATATAATTAATTTATTGTTTCATATTTATGTTTTATTTATTTCTTTTTAGTATTACCCCTATAAAAATTAATATTTAATATAATTGGAATATTTTATTGGATTTGGGGTTTTTTTAAATTATCTCATGACAACTACTGACTAGACTTTAAGCCTATAATTTATTTAATGACTTCAAAAAAATACATCAATAATTTATTCAACCATCCGGAAAAAATGAATTTTCAATAATTAATTAATTAATGTTTTTTTATCATTTTATCTACTATTTGTATGTTAAAATCATTATTATTTTTATATAAAACTTATTTAATTTATTTCGATGATCATTTGGGAAGTAATATTGAATCGATGTTCGTTGTAGAAAACAATTTTCATTGAAATAAATAGAGTACATGAATCTCATGTGGTTATTGTGGTGACTTCTTATGATATAATGGGAACATGCGCATCCTCTACTGTTCTGGATTTTCGCAATGAGAAATTACTTTTAGGTAAAAACTTTTATTCAATGTATATATTTGGAATTTTTAAAATTATATGAAAGGGAAATAATTTTATCATTGTATGTATGAATTTTTTTTGAGACTTTTGGACAAGTATGAATAAGTTTTACCTCAATCCGACACACTGTGTAATCGGTATGACTCCAATTGTGCATTTTTTTAAATTGTATTTAAATATTGTAAAAAATAAAACTTATATACTCTAATCCAAGAAAAAATATTCATTAATTTTATGATAAATTGAGACAATAATACAAAAGTCATTTTTGATGTGTAGGAATCTGTGATACCTTAATCAAACACATGTTATACCCTATATGACTTAAAGTCTCTGTTATCAACTTAATATTGATATTTTAGATAAAAATATTATCATTCAATGAAAATTTATCACATTTGATTGGATTTTCTAGATTTTTTGGACAACGATTTATAATTCATTTGTGATGCGTAGGAATTGGTCACACATCAAACAAATACATGATCTGATCGGTATGCAACAAAGTATGTTATTCTCATTTAAAATATAAATTCATTAATAAAAGTGAGATACTTCAAATGGAACAAACACATTCATATAATTTTTATTTATTAGTAAAAGAAATTATAATTCATTTGAGATGTGTTGGAATCATTTTCTTCTCACTCATACTCACAGTGTGAATGGTATGACATCAATTGCATCATTTTATTAAAATTTACATCAATTTTAGTAAAATGGACAAATTAACCACTCAAAAGAGATAAACCATATTAATATTTTTTTAATAATTTATTGAAAAGATCAATATGAATGTTGTGAAAAGCAGGAATTAGCCGCACCAAATTTCAGAACATGATGTCATTGGAATGGATCAAAGTGTACGTTTTTATTTAAAACCAATATATTAGTTGAAAAATCTCACCCACTGAAATCAAGTCAGACCCAAATGAATTTTCATGATAATTTTGAAAAATTATTCATATTCCATTTGTGATTTTTAGGAATCAATCTCATTCTAATCTAAAACACGATGTGATCGGTATGAGTCAAAGTGTGTGTCTAAAATTTAAAATGAAATTTTTTGAAAAAAGAAAATTGAAATACTCAAAATAGAGAAAATGAATTTTTATTATTTTTATAATTTATAAAATGATCCATAATTAATTTTAGTGGTTTAAGAATCAGCATCACCATAATCTGATATAATGTGTGATCGATACCACTCCAAGTACATCCTTTTAATTAAAATTTACATCAATTTTTGTAAAATGGACAATTGGACTTCTCAAAACTGATCAAACTCATTCATACTAATTTGATACATTAGTAAAATTATCCATATTTCAATTGAGATGTGTAAGAATCAGTCAATCATCAATTCGATGCATGGTGTGGTTAGTTTGACATCAAGTATTTCTTTTTATTTAAAATAAACATCAATTTTAGTAAAATGGAAAATTGTTCTATTCAAAACCAATCAAACCCATTATTATTGTCTTGAAACTTTATAAAAAAGAAATATATGTTATTATATATATTAATTATTTTTTATCATCTCAATATGATGCATGGTGTGACTAGTATGCCCTTAATTGCGTATTTTTATTTAAAATTGATCTCAATTTTAGTAAAATGAAAAAAAACCCACTCAAAACATAGAAAACTAATTTGGATGGTTTTACAATGCCACTAAAAAGTTCTATAAGTAAAATTTTATTTGTTGGATTTATCCTCTCTTAAATATGATACATTATGTTCCCAGTATGACTCATAGTGTCCGTTATTAGTTGGAAATAAATATTTTTGTTCTAAAAGTGCCACTCACTGAAAAACAAACATTGTAATAATTTCATGAAAATATTGCACAAATATTCATATTTCATTTTGGAAGAGTATGAAATGGTCTCAAGTCAAATTGATACATGATTTGATCGGTAGTCAACGTTTATGTTTTTAAGTATAAATGTAATTTTTATAAAAAATAATAGTGACACAAACAAAAATGAGAAAACAAATTTTTATTGATTCGTTACATTAGGAAATTGGTAAATATGTCAATTGAGATGTGTGGTAATTTTATGAGCATCTATCTAATTCATAGTGTACCAAGTATGACCCTGTGTTTTTTTATTTAAAGTAGTCATCAATTTAATTAAAAAACACAATTGTCCCAATCAATATATATCAAATGCAGAGATATTTTTTTTGAACATTAAGAAAACTGTCCATACATGATTTGGGATGTGTTGGAATCATCTACATCTAAATCAGATGCATGTTGTGATCCTTATAACTCAAAGTGTATAATTTTATTTAAAATGTACATCAATTTCAGTAAAATTCACCAGTGGCCCACTCAAAACCATGAAGACGAATTCATATTATTTTGATAATTTACAAAAACATTTCATAAGTCATTTTTGACATGAATTAAATAGACTAACCTCAATATGATAAATTATGTTTCAATTATGACTCCGAACATCCATGATCACTTTAACAATGTCATTTTTGTTCAAAAAGTGTCGCTCATTGAACCAATAGGTTACGCCCATGGGGAGTTTTTCTTATATTTTTTAAATTAATTTTTATAGAGATAAATATTGAATATGAAGAATAAATTGTTTTATGTTTTATAAATAACCAAAACTCAATATGATACATAGTTTTCCTCGTATGACAGAATTTTTAGCATAAAATTCATACTTTGTTAATATGTTTTATTATATTATTACTAACAAAATAATAGATTTCAGGAATATGTGTCTTTGTTTTCTCTATCATTGATGGGTTTTTCAGAAATATAATGACTATGGGGTGATGATCAATAGAAAAAGGAACATTGATGTTTTTTAATGTATATAGTAATTTTTACCTATGTAATTGTATAAACCAATTTTTGGAATGTCTACACTATAATATTTTTCATGAATTTTTGTTTCAAATATCATTGCATTTTTGTTATGAAATGGTACTAGATTTTTCAGATATCTAGTGGAGTTATTTGTTTGGTGGTGTGGTGTAACAACACATTATACTGGTGATGTAGTGTGTTGTTACAACACACTGCAACATGAAAGTTTATCATAGCTTATGAATTCTTTGATATATTCATCATTTATCAGTGCTTTGAAATTTTTTTATAATGGTAGTCTTTATTGGTGTTAAATAAAAATGTTTCTAAATGGTTCCATTATTAGTGCTAAAAAGCACGAACAAAGGAACAAATTAATAGCCATTTTTATGTGTGCAGAAAGGACCCATTTACAAATGATTTTCACAATTGATAAATTTCAGAGGATTTTAATGTCGCACTAGTTTTAGTTCTTCTACAACACTAATAAATGCCATTTTTAGCACTAATAAAGGATTATTTTTATAATTGTTATTGATTATTCGACTTGTATAATATTATAACATTAATTTTACTGAGGTCACAAAGGATCAACCAAAGGAATAATTCATCTAAAAAATCCATGGGTTGTGTGAATATCTAAATGTATAAAATTGATCCTATTAAGTCCATTGTTTATTTATAATTTCAATTATATGTTTGAAGTGTGTGTGATATTTAATAGGTTTTTACTCTGGATTTTCTCATAATGTCACATCACAATGGAATAATCCAATACATCCATCTGTCATACATGTTTACATAGCCATCAAAGGACCCTATTTGGATATACAATGTTTAACTATATTGATGATCATATATAAAAATTATCACACATTAAAATATTTGTAAAATACTATTAATTATTTATAATGATAATTTATTGTTTAAATGATCATCATTTGACATTTAAAATCCTATAATAATAATTACATCATGATAAAAAAATGATAGTTTTCCTGGATGATAGAGGTAAAACCATGAATTATCTTACAATATGATAAGGTGCATATACACTACCTTGGACTAGTGACAATAAATATATCATGTTCCTCCATAAAAAACAACTATGGAATATTGACCATCACTATGTCATATTGGTTATAGTTGACATATAAAATAATCCATCACTTTAACTTATTTTGTAGAGACATAGAACACATTCCTCCAAACTAACATCATATATAAATACCTTAGGAATCATATTAAAACAAATCATATTTGATATTTTCAAAATCTACCCATGGAAATGTTTTCATACATTATTCATTATATGTTATATCTTACATCAAAATTTATGAAAATCCATTTAGAACATATTTTGGATATCCTCATAAATTATTTTGGGTGGTATCAATCATTGTTTTAGAAATTTGAAACTCATTCAAACAAAAAAATGTTTTATCTACCATTATACTATGGAATAAAAAATAAATATAAATTTATAAATTCATTAATGTAAGAAAAAGGTGATCTTTAATAATGCATCAATTCTAATAATGTGATAAAGCGATGGATAATGATATCTTCCAAATCCATGTATCTCTATTCCAATTTCATTAACTACATAATATAGTGTTATGTATAATAATATAATCCCATTATCTTATTCATTGAGTGACAATGAGACACAGTGTATGTAAGTCACATATAAACTAATTATATGTTCTTGATTCTCCATGAATAGACTTACCAGGCTAATGAATATAAACCATATCATTCATCTAAGTATATGACAACATCACATGCCTATCACCCACATATAAAATAGATTCATATTAGAAAATCTAAGAAGACCCAAAATATTTGTTAGTTTATCTCAATTGAGGGCATGGATGTCATACTTTTCATTGGATTTGGGAAATATCATCTTGGTTGAGAATCAATATACAACATCATCATCAACATACCCAATAAACCCTGATTATTTTATCCTAAAAGAATTCATATGTATGGAATCAAGGAATGAAGGTTCTCGTGATATGTACATATTTAATCATAGTTAACATTAATCAATGTGAATAATGAACACATGACATACAATATAAATAGTATAGGACACTTTATCTGGTATACATAGTGAGTCATTATGAACAAAAAACTTAATTTGAGCCATAGAAAAATCTTCTATATCTCATTCGGAAATAATAATCACACAAACCATAAAATGTCATTGAATCCTATTATAACGGTTATGAATGACTTACTGTTTAACATTGAGAGGGTAGTTTTAATTTAACATAATTTAATATATGCAGTCAACATGAAATAAAAATGAATAATATACAACATTTTATATAACATGAAAATTTTTATATTTTTAATATATGTTACGAGTTATAAAAATCCATTTTAATGTTCAAATATAATCATATCATATTTGATATAAAGTTATATTTCTCATATATATTTGTTTTTTTTATGAATTTATTAAACATGTAATGACATGTACCATCCCACAAGAACACTTTTTGTGTTTGAGGTACTCCAGATGTTTGCCCCTAATCCCACCCTTAATAGTAAGGGGGCTATAGTTTAGCACCAATAAGGAATTACATATAGGAATGGATTTATCCTATATAAACCATTAACCAAAATGAAAAAAAATACAAAATTTATATGAACATCCATCATTAATATGCATAAATATATGTACTACATAAAAAATTTATTTAAAATAAAATAGTAATCCAGTAAGAAATTACTCGAAAAAACATGATATATAACTATCAAACATGTTAATAACACCATTTATAAAGGATATATAAAATGGGATATCACCTCTTTAATGTAAAACTCATGGGAAAACATTAAAATAATAACCAAAACCTAACACTAATACTAAGGTAACAGAAATAATTGATTCCATATAAATTTCACCAACTGAATTTCCACTCTAATCATCACTACGTTAAATAAATTTGTACAAAAAACATGTGTAAACACAACAACCATTCAATAATAAGTATAAATATTCATATAAAGACACAACAAAAACATAAAAATTGATATCTTAATTACATATATCTTTTAAGATTCTATATTTTTTAAAAATATAGACATGTCTAGTCGGAAGTTAGATCATTAACATGGGTAACACCCTATAATCATCAATTAGCTCCAAATTTAAAACATAGTTCTAAATGGGGTCACACAAGATATTAATATACATATTATAATAACAATATCTTGCCTAATGATCTCAAAGTCAATAACGTAGATTTATGTCAATCCTCGGTGGAAATATAGAGCATTAAACGAATCAGAAAATGAATATATTATATATATATGATGTTTACATGAGAAAGAAGCATACAAATATTATTTTACACATGATGTATAAACTACCAGGACCATCATAACAACCAAATCATCTCTCTAAAATTGTTGGGAAAAATCATGCCTCATCAAATTATCATGCACCAACCGAGGGAATACCATCCCATAAAATGGGCCATGCCTCAAGAAAAAATTACTGAATAGAGTCCATCAACATAACTTCTAATCCACTTTTTGACATCTCTAAAATTCCCAGGTGAGTGAATGGGGGGATCTCTCAGAGGAGATTGATTATCCTTCCCTAAAATAATTTGAATCCATACTCTCGATCTCTGTTTTGTTTAACAGTCATGGTAGTGGATATTCCATACTTATCACATGTAGATGTATATAAGAATGATAAGAAAACACATATTATGGGGGTGAAATGTATAGAGTTCTTTTTTAATAGGGTTTCATGGATGTGTGAACATTCAAATTTGGAATTGTGGGATTCTCATATCACAGGATTCATGGATGGAAATCCAACCACCACATCTTATCAGAGGGACCATAAGTATTTTTTAGGCCTCTGTAGGTTATATATAATTGGAAGTATAATTATTTCCAATAGGGATACATTTTTTGTGTGTAAATAATCTGAAATAGTAATAGGATCTAATTACTTGAGAACAAGAGGATTATTCAAATTAGAAATGTGTTAATTTCATGTAATCATATATCTAGGGTATCAAATTTCTATATCATGGAATTATAGTTTCTATAATTTTAATCCCAGAAGATTTGTAATAATATAATATGGTATTAAATTTAACCAATTCCATTATATATACACTAATACTTAGGTATGTTTTAGAATCCATGAACATAATCTGGTATATTGGAACCCTCAAATATCGAAGGGTATTACAACTCAAATTGGGGAACCAATAAATAATGATTAAAAGACTTTTGGGGGTACATATAGTTATAATACAATGGTCATGGTAGAAATTGATATCCATAATAATTTAAATTATAATACCACATTGATTGTGAATGGTGAAAATATTTATATTGATTTTGAATTTCAATTCAAGCATGTATTACATATTTTTTTAAAATATTAAAGGCATGAGATATCCAATTATAATAAATTCCAGAGGATTAAATCCAATAACTAAAAATCTTTTTCAGATATTGGTAAAATTTATTAATATGTAAATCACGATTCTGTTAAAAATGATATTTATCCAAAGATATCATCCTTGAGGTCCAGGAAAGAAAAAAAATTGAAAAAAAAAATTTGGGAACCAATAATGTTCCCAAAAACAATAATAAGGGAATGTAAATCATATTGGATTCCACCATTTCACAAAAATTTGAGGATAGAGAGAAGGAATTCACTCTGGAATAGGGTCCTATCAGACCTCTTAATATTTCTAATATTCAAGATTTAAATCAATTTATGGATTCAAAAACTAGGGAGGCTGAGGTGGAAGATGAGGAATGTGGGATTCTAAAATAGTAGTAGACTATGAAAACATAATATTTTTAATGGGATCAAAAATTTAAATAAATTGAGAATATGAAGGATGAGTTACCTACTAATATTTTATCCCTAATATGACGGCTCCCAAAAATAAATATTTAAAAAATTTAACCAACTCATTGTATAGAAAATTAGTCTCACCGAAAGTATGAATTAAAAAATTCAACCATTTCTGTGAAAAAACAATTCAAAAATAGAATATTGGAGTTCTTAATTAAAGATAAAAATATACCTCTATGTGGAATGAATTCAAAATCAAGGTTTTGTAGACAATTATTTTTATCTTCTATAATTATCAATGGCTTATGAATTCATCCATTGGTACATCTCAAATGAGTTATGTTTAAACATATTATCTAATATTTTTTAAAATCAATTAAGTAAAATCATATTATGGCCATTAAGGGATTAAAATATGTCTCTCAAGTCATGATACTATTAGAATATATAATGGCAATGAAATATTTTAAACACATTGATTTTTGGTCTCTAAAATTGGTAGTAGTTGTTTTATTGTTTATATTATCCAAAAAACTATCACCACTATGATCCTTATCAAGGGTATAACTTTATTATTATCATTAATGTATTATATCATTAGTTACCCAGGAAAAATCATGTTTTTGTATGATATTGGAAATCAAAAGAAGAATACCATGGTGTTGTGTTTGTTTTTAGGGTACTTAAATTCTGTATTGGGATCACATTAAAGAAAAGTGGAGAATAATATGGTCATGTCAAACAAGGAATTATGGGAATGTATAGATACTAATGACATGGTAGATTTATCTCATTAATGTGATAGGTTCTCAGGGTAAAAAAAATTTCAAAGTAGATTGTTTCCAACTATATTGTGATGTTCATTATAAATTTTATGGAACATGAAAAGCGGGAATAAATTCCATCTAGAAAACCTATAATTAATGACTGTAATTATGATCCAATCCAAACCAACATTATATATAGAATGGAATGGGTTACACTCTATTTAAAACATAATAATGAATTTATTAAGACTTATTATTGTAGGAATGTTGTTTACAATTCTTGGAATAAAATGTAATGAACCGATCATCATTATTCAAATGTTTTAAAAAATAAAATGGTTAAATCTATACTCATTTCCGAGAGAATGGAGTATTTTTGATCCATATATAGGGAAATTTTGTATTTGAAAATGGAATATTAGGATGCTTAAAACATACATGTTGAATTTTATTAATTATCTAAATTTAATAAATATGAGTAGGTTTCTACTTGATTAAATGAATAGATATCTATGAAGTTTCCCATTTTGATGGTTAATTTCAAATATCATAATAACAAGGAAGGTTATAGAAAAAAATAATTAAAATAATACTCTATTTTGTTTGGAGCTCCATGATTCCAATTACATATAAAAAATATAAAAGTGATTATCCTTGGGAATAATGATCTTAGGTATCATGTGGTCCTATTATTTGAAAAGATTTTAAAAGTGGACCCTCACCTAATCAAGATGAATTAATATATTTTATTATTTAATTAACATAAAATATTGACAATGTTATCCTCACTAGCCATCAAAAGTTGGATGAGGCTGGGTATGAAGTATTATCCCTCAAACCATAGAGTACACAATGTCCATATGAATTATCCAACAATTTCATTTGGGAATAATGGGATGTGATTCAACATGAGATCCAAAAAATAATCCATATAGTCATTAAGAATTAAAATTTTCCAAAATCCATGAATTCCAAATTTATGGTCCTTTTACCATAAATGGACGATTCCAATTTTATTGATTATTTAATAATTTTTCCCATTAAACACACTATCTATATGTTAATGAGTATGGTATTATCTCTAAATCCTTGCTCAATTATAAATATGGTGTTCTATAATAATAAGTCATGATTTTTTTAGATAAGATGGTCTAGGGTCTATTTATAGACATCCTCAAAATCTGTTAACATTTAAAGGCATAATTTGAGGAAAGGAATAATTACGCATAATCGAGATGTTAGTAAGGCCTTCGATTACATAAGTTTTCACTTTATTCTCAAGGTTTTTCATGATTCTGTGTTTATTTATTTCTATTTATATTTTTACAACCCAGATTACATCAGTCAGGATTTCAACCTCAGTGATTGGAACCCCTGATTATTATTTATCATGATAATGGGGAATTAAATATAGAGACCATATTTCAGGAATCCATTTTATCAATAATTAATCTTATATCAATTTTTGATTCTTAATTTATTGGAGGAGTTCCATATCATAATGATCAAGGATGGTAGAAGGCTTGATTCTAATACTCACCTTTTCTATAAAAATAATATATTTTTTAGGGAGCTTTGACCGGTATTAATACTATAATGAATCTACCAGATCATAATGTTAATATTTTAAGTACACATATAATCTAATGGAAATAACAATTTTTCAACCAAAGCTACAAAACTCATGTAATTATGTAAATCCTTATAAGGTTTGGTGTTTAAGGGGATGGTTCAAATTCATATGCATTAGAATTACACTATTATTAGGAGGGATTATGGGTATAATGGTAAAATATGTTTATGAAAAAAACCAAGGCCTAACGTTCACAATTGAAGGGGAAATCACTTACCTTACTGGTGATATTTCTTTTATAAAATCAATTTATACATTTTTGATATTGTACTACATAGTTTTTATATATGGATATGATTTTTTAATTTAAATCCCATCATAATGATTTGGGAGGATTATATAGAGTGGAAGAATCTATTAAATATGAGTGGTTTGGGTCCAATCGGTCACATTTTGTAAACCCATTATAAGGGGGCCCAAGAATAATGATCTTTGGAAAAATTCAATGAATGCTTGTAGGTTCATCTCCTCTAGATATTTTTTGTTAAAACATTGAGAAACAATACATTCCTGAGTTCGAGACTCATTGATCACCTTCTAACTTATATGTTGTACTCTCCCTTTTCATATATCAATCATAGGATAAAAAGGTATTATAGATGATCCATTAATAATAATAGATGTTTAGTATCTATAAAGTCATACCACATATTCTTAAAAGATAACTGGATGGGATATCCACTATTAGATTAGTTCTAGGATCATATTCAAGATAATGATTATCGAGTATGTGAGATTAATATATCATCTATGGAAGGTATTTATATCTCGCTAAAAACTATTTTTATTATTACCACATCGTTGAAATAAGCTATACTATGGTTATATATTTTGATGCCCTAATGGCCCTCACATGTGGTAGGTTCTATAATTTCTCCTTTGGTGTGACAAATTATATGTATTCTTGTTTTTAACCAATATATAAGCCCTGTATTTATCAATATTGGTTCTCAATTTTAAAGATAATAATTAGTCACAGGTTTTTTATGATTGACCATCTCACAATCAATTTGATCTGTATATGATTCCAGTTGAGTGCTTATAATTGGGTCCCTAAAATCATTGATATTGTCTTCTTTTAATTATACATAGATAAATGCTATTGATTGATATATTGAATCTATTTTAAGTGGATTGATTGAATGTTTCTGGTACTCATTGACTTATTATTCAACTTATAATAAGTGATTGATAACTATAATTTTTGAATATCCATTGAGTTGTAGTGGCTATGAAATTCCATTTAATTTGGAGGAATTGAAACTTAAATTGGAGGGGGGGACATGGTTTTTATATCACCATAATCCTATGTAAAATCGTACCTACTATTATAGTATTATGACTAATGAATACTTTATTTTATTGTAACTCTATTTGGGATTTTTTTCTGTGTTAGTATTTGAATTCAAGGAAACATCAAGTCATATAATGGAATTATATCATTGATTTTACAACATCCTCTCATTGGTTGGATTAAAATTAACACTATGGGTGCATCCAAGGGTAATAAAAGGATTAATGGATGGGGTGTTATTTTCGGGGTTTATAAAGGAGGGACTCTCCAATTATTTTATTTGTATTTTTGTACTTTAATTTCATATGAATATGAAATAAGAGGAGTGATTATAGTGATTCAATATGTGATGAATAACAATTGTAATAGGTTATGGTTGGAACATAAATCCTCCTCCATTGTGAATATCATTAATCATGAAACTTACTCTCACCCATTGAGGATTATAGTGGATTGTGAGAAATGAATGGAATTTTTATGAAAATTAATTTTGTGGAGCCTCACACATATATAGATGGAAATAAAATTGTTAATTTTTTACTGAATATGAGGGTTGGGAGAATGAAAAATACACTTTCCTAGACTATTCAAGGTATTATTGGGTATCTTAGGTTCCTTGGTATTTTTGTAACTCCATCAAATCATTTTTTATAAAAAAAAATTTTCCATATAACTTTTCTGTTGGGATACACTTTATCTAAATAATGGATTGAAATTTAATTAACCATGACATCAAATGATTTTGGAATTATAGGTTTCATGAGAAGAATGTGGGAAGGAATATCGAGTAAGATATGGGGTATTATAATAAAGTAAACATTTTTAGGTTGATCTAAGTATTTTACAATTAGAAGTATGATATAAGATATAATTTTTATATATTACCATTTGTTGCACAATGATGTGATAGGTCATGATATGGATTATGTGTTCAATAATAGGTTGTGACCCATGGGGTTTGGGATTCATTCTAATTCAAAGTGGGCATTTGGTATTAGTGAGAGGATGTATGGTTATATAATAAAGGTTCTGAGGTTATTCTTACTAAAGGAATTCTTTGGGTTAATCCTTCTTGATTCGTTTTGTGTTTATTATTCATGGTTCAAGTTACACTGTCTGTAATGGTATTGCTGTTTGATAGTATTGAGTTAGTTTAAGTTAATCATAGATGAGATGTTGATTAATATCAAATGACTTTGATTTTTTTTGTTATACCTAGTTTTGCAGTATTTTCTAATTGGTTTATTTTTTATATGTGTTATGTTACATTGTGGATACATCCATTATTCACTGGTTTAGTTCAAGTTTATCATGTTTAGAGATAATAGTTCGAGAAACATGCATTTATCATCTAGAGATTGATTATTTCTAGGTGGTGGTTTCAGCTTTACAATAATAACTATTATTAAATTTGTTTTTAGTGTTGTTTTACTCCCTTATTTATAGAGGAATAATTTAGTGTGATTTATAATGTAGTTTCATTGTGAAATAATGACCCTTCAAAGCGAGGATTCATTAAATTTTTATAATTTTCATATATTTAGTCATTTTATTTTGTTCTCTATTATTTCAATAATTTCTCTCAAACTCTAGGAGACTGTAGGTGTGTGTTTGGGTATCTTCATCCATCCATTTGTTGGGTTTTACCTTGTATTTGAGATTTCAAAACCTTGTAAACCAAATTGATTCCTCCTCATACCAATACTCATTTTAGTTATATTCATTATAAGGGGATGGTGCGATAGTCGATTTTCATTGTGATTATTTTAGGTTTATCATTTCATTGGTCATTGAATCTGTGTTACAGGACATTAATGATCTTCATTAGGTGTTCATTGAGGGGATTTCTACTTCTATACCTTTTTTCAATTAATTTTTAGAGGCATTTTTAGGTATAGGATTTGGATTTTTTTCTTCATTATTATTTTTTCACTATATATTTATCATGACAATGTTATAAATAGATTCAATGGTATAGAATAGCCTAAATAAGATAATGACTGAAGTAAATGAAATTTAATGGAAGAGGGTGATTTTATTATTCTTTTTATGATTCTGTAGTATTAATTATTAATTGGCACTGTTTCTAAGTGGCTAACAATTATTTCTATGAATAAATTATATATATTTTTTCAGTTTTATAGAATCAAATTTCATAATGTGTTGACAAAAAATATTTTTTATTTAAATAGTTTTGTGGAAATATAGACGTAATGTTTTTGTTTTAAATATAAAATTCATCATTAATATGAAGGAATGACATATAATGATTCTCTTAAAATGTATTTATATTCATTTTTCTTAGGCTTCATACAATATATGCATCTTTAAATTCAATAATTAAATGATATTTGGTTTTTTATTGAGGTTAATTGGATGGATGTTATGTGGTTTTTGATGTTATTGTGATGGAATAGTTATTGAATGATTATAATAATGGTGTCTTGGAATGTTGAATGTAATGGAAGTGTTTTTTAAAATGTATTTTCTCTATTATATTGAGTATTAGGGAGGATTATATGGTGAATGGTATGGTTATCATGTGGTTATGTTATGGTTTTTTGGTTTCATGGTGGTTGGAAAGAATTAATGGAAATAGTAATGTTTGAGGTGTTAGAATTGATAAATTATGGATTCTAAATGTTCAATGATTTTTTTTGTAAAATTTGTTTATAATAAATGTTATGGGACAAGAAAATTAAAATTATAATGAATTATGTGAGTCTATAAATGGGAATTCAAGAAACATTAAATCATGATATGAATAAATAGGAAGATAATTATTATTATGGTTATTTTCAATGGATTGGAGGGATAGGTTTTAGGAGTAGGGCATAAGATATTTTTGTAGTGTGTTTGTAACAAAGTGGTTGATGTTGGGCGGTGAAGGATCAGTTTATGTAGAATAAATCCTTATAGGAATTAAATGGAAGAATTCTCCCTCTTCCCCACACACCATTAAGATATTTTTAACTTTGTGGCTACTTGAGGACATGGGTATATATATATATTTGATGTAATGTCATGTTGTCCATATATATATATATAGGATTCCTCAAATGGTTTTTGTTTTGATGTTGATGCATGGTGAGGGTCATTTATGGTACAAATTAATCACGATATTATTGTCTATTAACTTCAAAATATCCAAATATGATGAGGGTATGACATGTGGCTATGATGTGGTGATGTTATATATTTATATGGATATGTACTTATGGTTTTGATGTTGTAGGAAATATGTTGACATTTAGATATGTAATGGATAATAATATTGTTTTTTTTTGTATCCAAGGAATGAGAGTGACAGAATATGTAGAGAAGAGTATGAAGGGTACCTTCTTATTACAAATTCTTTTGAGACTACGTTACTATACTTGAATGTGATATTTTTTGGCTATATTTTGATTGGATGTGTGATAGAAGAGAAAATATTGTTGTGATTTTGTTCTTATGTTTATTAATCAACTTTTCATTGTTAGTTTAGAATATAAAAACTAACACAAATGGGTGGTGAATTGTGTCTTTACAAAAATCATTCACACTTATGGATTTTAACACCCATAGGGAATTATACAGATAAGAAGTGCATTCTTCTTTATGAAAGTAATATTAAACGGAAATATGGAAATAAATACCCCAGCTTTTAATTGTGGATCGGGGCACAATGATCCCCTTGTCCACTCTCCCAATCAATCTCTCTAGAATCTTGGTAAATTTCACTAGATTTGTACTCTTCTCATAAGTATGTGAATACACAACTGAGTGAAGGTAGTTGAAAAAGTTATTATAAGTCTAATAAAAAATCATTCTGCTTCTATAATAAAGAACTGATTATCCACATCTTAGATCGATAAATTGATACTCTACCACAATTGAGAACAATTGGTTGAAAATCAAATAAATACAACGAGTTGTATTTAAAGGGTTCTAGTTTTTATTCATATTTGTATTAGATGGAATAAATAAATGATGAATGATATCCTTTATGAATGAATATGTTAATGCTGTAAATAGTTTGAAGAGATCGTTGATGAAAAAATGTTCTTGAAGAAGGTAGAAAATACATAGTAGTAGTAAATGATTGAACATGTGTGTCTCCATTGTGTATCTTTTAGAAGAGATCATATTTTTTTATCAATGATGTAAAAGATAAATTCAAAAATATAGTATCATATATCAATTTATAATAACACATATATTTTTAATGATAAACTCTGATGAAATATATAGCATAGTTATCTGGCTTCAGAAATCCAGATCCAATTAAATAGACTGATTGATCACAGAAATTATAATTCTAATTTACTAGGGAATTAGTAACATACCTTATAAACATGACTAGTTTTCTCAACATAATACAGTTTTTTGAAATAATTATAATGATATTTGAGTCAGACTTCACTTCTATGTTTATTGGTGTAGTAATATCAGATTAAAAACTCGGCGTAAAAACGTTTCCATTGTAAAATCAATGAAGGGTTGAACTACATAGTGCTAGGTTCATTCATGTAGCATAGGATTAATTTGAGTAACATAGGGTTCCTTTGTGTAGAATATGGTTCTTCTGACATATGGTTTTTTAACCATACTATCATCCTCATGTAACATAGTAAAAAAAATTTGTGTTGGGATAATAATCCATATGTTGACATTTTTAGAAAAATATCACGAAAGTAGAATTGATTAACCATACATTCAAATTCCCAAAAATAGGGTTGATGAACACTAATCCAAAAATCCAATGTACGATTTCTGATCCATAAATTTGATGATTCTCTAAACATAATGATATTTATCCAAATGAAAACTGTTTAGCGTAATTTAGGGTTGATAGCATACAGAAGTGTTAACTATTCAGAATAATGTAGGGTTGATACTATACACTCATCTATAAATTGTATGGATTTTAAATATTGTTTCTAGGTTAATTCATGTAATGTAAATTATTTAAACTGAATATAAATTTATGAAAACTCACACAAGTATACTCTATTTGACAATAAACAAGGGTATTTGCGGCATTGCATGGAACGAGGTGTGGTAATGATTTCGCTCGATATTTGTGGTTTAAAAATTTGAAAACTGGTCTGCATTACTTGGGTACTGCACTGCGATGTTTTTTTTTTGAGTTCCACTAACTGTTTGTTTGGTTACCGGTAACCCTAAAACTGAATTTTTAGAAAATGGAAAAATGGCTTTGAGGAATTCTGTCACAATGAAGACTGTGTAGCCTATCATTGAAATTATTCATCTCTGATGTAATAGATTCAATTATTCTAATCAAATATGGTGGTGTCTATTATGAGGAGGTTGATGACTGATTTATTTCCCTAAGATATTGAAATTCAATTCATATTATCATCTTATTCTCATCAAAATCTGATATCTTTATAGATTCATCCCTCAATAAATTGGACACACTAGAATATTTGGTGATAATCTATTGAAGATCTCCAACTTAAATAATATTTTCTTAGATTTGTTTTATATGGATATTTGGAGCCTCAAATAATGATATTGGAGCTATAAAATTTTTTAACTCTTCAAACTTATTTTTCATAGATTCAAATTGTTCTCTAAGAAACAAATTCTAAACCTCCATAACATTTTTCATTATATCTAATTTTTCAGCATGAGAAGTTTAAGATTCAAGATATTCCGCTCTAACTTTTTTAACTTCTAAAAAATCCAAACTTGGCTCATCATTTCCTTATATTTTGTCTCTTACGGTTGATCCTCCCATAACATCAGAATAAGTCGCAACAGTGGATTAAGATTGATGATCAGGAACATCTTCACTATGAGGTTCTAAACTGTGATCCTCTTGCTTATTATTCTCTTCTAATATATTATAATGATCATCAATAATAGTAGTATCATCTATAGTCTCTGGAATTATATCTATTATTCTTCATGTTTGACCAATACATTATTTTGGACTAGTTTTTTCCTCTTAATTATGATTCTATATAATAGAGCCAACCAATGGAATAATTATTTAATCCCCTTGAACATATATCAAGAGGAATTTTTTGTTGTTATAAATCAACAATAAGAAGACTTTTGAATGAATTTATCCACAAAAATAATAACTTCTTAACAATCCCAACACATAAAACGTTTCTATGATGACATGTGTTACTAAGAAACATATTATCAATTTTTCTTATTTCTTCACATAAAAAATGAAATAACACATCCATAGGTATAATATCTGATCTTGGAGTCCTTTTGGAATCAATAGTTAGATACCTTATCATAAACTAATAGACATGAACTTTATTTGGTTCATGAACAAAAAAATGACATAAATTTTAGGATAATTAACCTTCTCTAGCTCAGCAATCTATGGTAAAATCCCAGATTGAATAAATTTCATCATAACCCAATGGTATGGAGTAATCTGTTTTGGGATTACGTTTTGGAAAATTATCATTCAAAACAATGAAAACATTTTCTCCTATTATTTTTTTCCATTACCTATATTCAAAAAATCAAACTAAAACACTCCCTCATGAGGATTATGTAACAACTCAACCATTTCCACGGATGAAAAGAGAATTCAAAATCATTAATCTTGGAAAAAATAGTACATTCATCGAATCCAACCTCAAACAAAGTATTTATGAACAATTAATTTTCTTCAATTTCATATGAAAAAGGAATGGAATCTCAAAAAAAATCATAAACAATACCTTGAAATATCATTTCTTCCTCCAGTGTATTATTTGTAGAATCTAAATAATCGAAATTAGTTACCATTCCTTAGAGAAAATTGTTATAATTCTCTAACGAATGTGTAGATATATAAAAATCATCATCTTGAGAACATCAAGAGTTTTACAGCTCAAAAGGATTCGAGATTGATGGTATTGATGGGTTTGTGTCTTGAAAAATGGGAATCGAAAGAGTTAGAGAGATAGTCTATAAAATGATGAGATGTGTAAGAGAGGACAAATATAGATGGAGAAGTCGAACGATTTCTTACATCAATTGAGAATATAGTCTATATGTTTTTTAATTTTGAAAAGAAAAAAAATAAAATTATTTTATGATCAAATTAACAATTAACTATATAAAATAGTTAATGAAAAAAGATTATATACAACATATACATTACATAAAATATAAATAGAGAGATTCAAATAAAATAAATAAAATAAAAAATTAATTTAAAATTTATATAATCATAACTCCACCTTAATAAATTCATAACATACACTGGGATATGGTTTAGTGAAAATACCACCTAATTGTTATTTAATGTTAAGAAATTCTAATAATATATCTTTTTTATATACATGATCTCATAGAAAATTATATTTTTTAATCAATGTTCATAGATATAGAAAGACTTATTGTATTTTTTTAAATGTTTATATCACTAGTATTATAACATAAAATAGGTATACAATATAAAATTTTTGAATATCCAAGTATGTTGTTTTTAAATAATTATTTGAATTGGTAGTTAATAAGTTCTTTTATTCTTCTATTGCATGATAATGTATACATGTTTCACTGTTTCTATGATTCTTCTCATTTTGGAATGATATATTGTTTTAGGAAGTTGGGGGAAATGATCTCAATTTTTTCTAGGATGTTATGTTTTCATTAGTGTAACTATACGTACTATGATCTATAGTTGGTGGTTTTGGTGTGTTCTCTAATGTTGTTGAAATATTACCTCATCCATGAAAACTTCAAGGTCTTCAAATATTACAATATAAAAATGTGAATTCTTAATCAATGGGATTTAAACATACTCTAATGGAGGTGGACGGATTTATTATTAGACTACAGAATAATATCTCTTAATCCTAGAGAATGGTAATATGGATGATGATGCACTGAGATTGAAGTTTTAAGGATATATTGTTCACGATTCTAGATATTCTTGGAGAATAGTGGAGACAATTTGGAAAATTGATTTTTGATGTCAGCGAGGAAAATGGGAGGGTTTTATATTAGAGAATATAGTGGAATAGTCCTTTTTACAAAAGGTGAATGTGTATTTTTAAGGAGACTTAAATGCTAATATTTTATGAGATCACATCAACAAAGGTAAATCCCTTGAGGCATGTTCTATATATGGTTGACATTAGGTGTTGTTTCTTGGTATGTCTTTTGTTCCATAAATTATGAATGACGTTTTAATTCATGATTTTAATAGATAAACCTTAGAAACGAAACTTAGTTAATTAAAGATGCATCATTCCATGATAATTCGCATTTGGTAGAAATAGATGAAGTGGTTAGTGGCAGAGTTTGTGTTATGTTTCTTTTTTTTAGAAAATGAAAAAAATGGAATCCAATTTTTCAGATTTTTATTAGAATTAGATATTTTTTAGTGGAACTAAGATGAAATTCTGATGGATTTCATAATTTATTTCCATTTAGATCGTGGGTTATGTCATGTTATTTGGATGATCACAGATGATATAAACTCATTTCTATTATGTTTAAGGAGTAGACAGTTGTGGTTATTTTAACATGGAAGTATATAGATTAGAATTTGAATTACCATGGGGTTCTGAGGACCATCATACTTGATCAGGATAATCAATTTAACTCATAATAATGCAAATTTATTTATCATGCTTTTTGGATCTTATTTATACCTTATTATTGCCTTTTTTCATCATATGGATGGTAATCTTGAGTAGATTATATAGATGTTTCCAGAAATGTTATATGAATTCATTTTGGATTTTCATAGATTCTGTGTGATGAAATTGACTTTAGTTAGGTAATTTTATAATAATAGTAATGACTCTTCTATCATTATGTCTCTATTATAATAATTTTATCGGTGGCCTTGTATCTATTCATTGTACTAGAACTATCACGACCCGCCTTCACCTATATGGGGGAAGAGATAGAATATTTCCAAACCCTCCCTTACTTATGTTGAAGGAGATATAATAAACCCCGAGACCGGCCATCAATTTTCCACGGAGTGGAAAATAGCACCAACGATATAGAATCCCATGTAAAATGGAAGGCATTACCCTTTTTATTTAGTAGGATTAGGAGATAAGATAGTAAATCCCAACAACATCAGAAGTGTAAGTAAAAGTTAATCCAGAAAAACCCATTACCATATGCATGTTCCAGAAATAAGTTCTACAAAAGTATATGAAAAACTCCAATGGAAATTACCAAATAATGAAAAAATAGCAACAAAAACTGTCCCAATGTCTGAACTAGTAGGGTTTGTCATGGTCCTCGTAGTCCTCCCAAGACCCTAAAATTTGATTTATATACGTAGAGTGAGTATACATGTATACTCGGTAGGAAAAACCAAGGGCTCTTGTGCACAAGTGGGAAGGCATTCTAATGCCCCACGGGAAAAGTGATAACCAAAGAATAAAGCAAGGAAAACTATCCACCCAATCCTCACCAATCCACACTCCCCAAATAACGCCAGTCAAGTGAAGTAATAGTGATAAAAAATCGATGTTTGGGTACCCCGTACGAAATTCCCACTTGTTATTGAAGACATCCTACACATCACACCTCCCCCGCCATTCTAACCGCAATCCCACTTCTATATCCCCCTAGCACACTCCTGGGATACCACAACCACACATCCCGCCCACAAACATCTAGGCCACAACAACAACACGTAACCATGCACATAAACACCTAGGATAGAACAACTACTACCATGCCCGATGAAACCTGAACCTTATCCCGAAGACACTTTTGAAAAAAACATGCTCACACACACTTGGGAAACCATCACAACGTACCCTGCATGAAGAATATAGGGCTATAATGGACCTTTGGCCATTAGAGCCTACCTGATGAAACTTGGGATACATAATAGAGGGATAACAAAAGGAGATAATAACTAGCCACTCATAGGATTGTTGGGAAAAAACACCCTCTACCATAAAATGGGGGTGTTTGACATGATGTGATCAACATTGGTGGGGTGAAAATAAGAAACATAAGGACTAAATGATACATATAGGTAATCAAGCACTCTTTCCAACTGAGGAGTTCCAAAACGAGCCCTTACAAAAACACCATCATTACTATTCATTCATAAGAAGCACCACATCCATAACTAAGTCACAAATCATTCTCGGAAAACAATTCCACACTGAACCCATTCCTGTTTTCATATTAAATTTATTCCATTTAAATAATTCTCTCTACCAAGAAACTAACATGAATATAAATAAGCCAAGGAAGGAAAAACACATCCAAGTACTAAATTAAGAATTCACCCCCAATTATCTTGTAAAGTCGCAATAACAAAAGGAATATGTGATATCCCTCTAAGTACTAGACCCAAAATAAGACCCAACATATGGCCACATACTCTCTCAGATCCAAAAACCAACAAATACACAACATGAGGGGATCCCATCCCCATCCACGTCACCGCACACATATTAATCATAAAAACCACACATTTATCCAAGATAGAGCATGGTAGTTTTCATATTAAAAAACACCTTTCATTAATTTTCCTTCTTATGTTTGGTTAAAAGGGGTTAGCGTGGAAGGATTCTTATTCATTTGGAATCCATTTACTCAACTGAGTTTAAGTGATTAACCAGTTTTCATGTTACAGCAATTCAATTATAGAATTATATTGAAAACCGAGGTTCATTCGTGTGAACGAAAATACCATCAATGGCCCAGATCATTATTAGAAATAATCCCATAAAATTAAAAAAAATATTGGTAAAGTCAAAAGAGTACAAAAACACCATCAAAAACACCCCTTAATTAATTAAAAACCATTTATTATTTTCATTAAGGTTTGGTTTCATCCATCACTGAAGGAAATATTATCACACCCACCCAGCATGATACATTGTAAAGAGAGACAAATGAAGAACCCTAATCGATGATAAATGATCGATGTTTTTCTCCTCGCACCCTGAACTAGGGATGTGGGACTTTCAGGGGAGGAACTCCAAGGACTCCAGAATTTCCATTACAAGATCAGACACAGGTGCACCACTAGCCTCGGGAAAGGGGACTCCAAACGCACCATGGAAAGAAGGAAACCGTACAAGAAGAAGAAATATAGAATTTTTGTGTGATAAAAAGGTAAGATCCTAGAGATACAAGATATGAAAAATATTGAACATCTTTAAAGGCGGATCATGGTTTCACCACACAATGACGGTTACACATGATGGAATTAATTATTATTTAAAAATTCACATCGGAGAGGTGGCCCTAAAAATTATTCCTTAAAGGATTTCATTTAAAATGAAAAAATGGGTCTGTAGAGGGTCTCCCACCTTTATGGGATTTAAAACATTGTATATTGGGATAAAAAGGTATTTAAAAGACTTTAAAAAAGTTAAAAGACGCAATAGTGGCGTTCCTTGAAATATTTGGAACGAAATCCCGACAAGCCCCTATGGCACCGATTGGTGACATGCTGATCAGTGACACACTGATGGGTGACCCCACAATGAAATCCATCCACCGACACGCAGTGATTCATATCCGAAATTATGGCCAAGGCATCCAAAGAACTAGAAATTGCAAAAGTAATAGACTTTGAGGTTTCAGACCATGACTTAGATACCTCTCAATCTATTCTCGCCTATGAGAATCAAAACTATACATGAAGAGAAAAGAGAGGGGTATGAACAACAACTTCAAAAGATACCTCTCATTAGTAACCTGCTAGGAATATAATAACATATCCATTAAGCAACCACACAAACATGAAAAGGTCATCACATTCAGTCATATGGATTTGTGAGTACCTTATCCATGTCAAGATACTATCTGATTTGGGTGGAAATGACTTTCCCAAATGTGTTCAACCACATCCACATTAATGCGTCTGGATTAGGGATCAAGTATTACTCTCCCAACAGTCAGGACAATTCACACAGATTTATAGAATACGAAAAACAACACATTTCATTTTTAACAATTTCATTCCCCAATTAACAATCTAATACGAAACAAAATAGAACAAAACTCATAACAGCTCTGGGTAATGGGATCGCATTTGAGATTCTCGCTCCCAAGTAATATCCTCAAGGACACCATGCCCCCACAACACGGAAACCAAATGGATGGTTTATCCATGAAGAACATTCTCCTTTCGATCTTCGATCCTCACTGGTTTCTCCATGAACATAGCATCATCCCCTATATCAAACTCTCTCTGGTGAATTGCATTGGAATCCTAGTGTAGATATTGTTGAAGATGGGAGATGTGGAAAACACAGTGGATCGTTTCTAACCGAGTTGGAAATTCCAATCAATATGCCACCTCACCGACTCTCCCCAAGACTTCGAAAGGCCCAATGAACCAAGGAGATAGCATGCTCCCCTTTCCAAACCTTTGCTACCCACGTTGAGGGGAAATCTTCAAGAAAACATGATCTCAAACCTCGAACTCCAAGGCACTCCTCATATTATAGACGTCCGAATTTTTCCCATCTTGGGCTGCCTTCATCCTCTCATGCAAGAGCTGAACCTTCTCAATTGTTATTTTCACTTCATATGGGCCATGAACACCTGCCTCTCCATCCTTGTTCTATAACACGGGCGAACGACAAAACCTCTCATACAAGGATTCAAATGGTACCATGCTAATAGTTGAGTGATAACTATTATTGTAAGAATAATTTACTAAGGTAAAATGTCATTCCCATTTTCCCCCGATGTTCAAAGAACATGATCGTATCATATCCTCCAATGTCTGGATGGTTTTCTCTATCTTTTGATCTTTCTAGGGAAGGGAAGTAGTGATAAGGCGTAGCTGGGTCCCAAAAGCATGATACAATCCCTTCCAAACATTTGAGGTAAACCATGCATCCCTATCCAATACTATGGGCCTTGGAACTTCATGCCACCACACCACCTCATCCATGTATCTTTGTTCTAAGGAATACATTGAAATCGACTCCTTGATTACATAGAAGTGAGCTGATATTTTCAGTCAGCCAACAACTCCCCAAATATCACCACATCCTCCTTGAACCCTAGGTAGTCCTGTGACGAAATCCATCAAGCCGTCCTCCCACTTCCACTCGGGGACATCTAAAGGCTGCAAAAAACCTCCTATGACACGGTGTTCATCCTTTAACTGATGACACACTAGGTACCTTTCCACAAACTCAGCCACTACCCCTTTCACCCTATGCCAACAAAACCATTCCCTCATGCCTCGATACATCTTATGAACTCCTAGGTGTACATCTACATGTACATTATTGAAATCATGGACAAATACCTCACACATCTTCATTGGGAAGAACAACATCCCTCATAAAAGAATTTGATTCTAACCATCCTCCGACCACCCTTATAGAGAATTGCCTTGGTTAACCCGATCGCCCATCACATCAATCTCTATGTCTCCCCACTGAGACTCTTCAACCTACAGTAATAGAGAGGACTTCAATTTTATCTAAAACAGACAAACCCTACCACTATCCACCCTTTCATCTAGGTATAGAATATCCAACTCCCCTAATTCCCTCCAAGAATCTATATACTCCTGAACATCTTCCCTATGTGACTTCTTGCTCAAGGCATAAATGGAAATGTCCCCATTACCTTCAGTTTAAGAGATATCGATGTTGTAGGCCTGAAGAAACTCCACCCACCATTATTGTCACATGTTCTAGTCCAACTTTGTAAATTTATTCTTCAAACTCTTGTTATCTTTGAAGACCACAAAGTTCTCCCTGATGAGGTAATGTCGCCCAAACATAAACCTGAACACTACTATTGAAAGATCCAGGTTATGGGTGGAATAGTTATGCTCATGAGGACCTAATTGCCTAGAAGCATAAGAGATCACTCCCTACTACTGCATCAGCTCACAGCCCAGGATATGTCCATAAGAATCACAAAACACCTCAAACAACACCCCTTCCACTGGAAAACTGATCACTGGAGCATTGACCAACCATTCCTTCAGGTAGATGAATGATTCTTAACACTGGTAACTCCACATGAAGGCATGGTTATTTCTAGTCAAATCTGTCGAATAATATTCAACTTGAGAGAATTCAGGTAGGAACCTCCAATAATAGCCTGTGAGACCCAGAAAACTACGTTCCTCAATCACATTATTGGGTGCTTCCCAAGAAACAACCGCTTCAACCATTGACGGATCAACCGCTACCCCGTGCTGAGACATAACATGTCCAAGAAAATGAACTTCTTGTGTAAAGAACATGATGTTGGACATCTTCCCATAGAGCTGGTGATGTCGAAGGACCTCCAAGACCATCCTTAGGTGATTAGTCTGTTACTCCTCTGATCTTGAGTAGATCAATATGTCATCGATGAACACAATGAGGAACCGATCTAGAAATTTAAGGAAAACAGAGTTCATGAGCCCCAAGAACATAACAGGTGTGTTGGTAACACCGAATGACATGACTAAGAACCAAAAGATCCCATACCTACACCAGAAAGAAATATTAGTAAAATCATTGTCATTCACCCTTAATTAGTGATACCTAGATCGCAGATCGATCATAGAGAACCAATCTCCTCCCCTCAGTTGGTGAAAGAGATCATTTATTCTTGGGATAGGGTAATGGTTCTTGATAATTTCCTAATTCAGTCCACTGTAGTCTACGCACAGCTTGAGACCACCATCTTCCTTCTTCGCGAACAAGACCAAAGAACTCCATGGAGATACGTTGAGTTGGACAAAACCATTCTTCATCATATCTTCAATCTGAATCTGATACTTCCGCAACTCAGAAGGACCCATCAGATATGGATCCATCGATATCAGACGGGCATCGGGATGTATGTTTATCCCAAACTCAACATCCCATCGAGGGGGTAGAGTCAAAAAATCCTCAAAAAAATGTCCCAGAACTCTCTAACATATCACGGAACATCCATCATCTCATCATCCACTAATTCTGCTGAATTCTCATCCAACATAGACAAAATGGCTATGTACATCGTCTCCCAACCTGAAAAATCCATTAACCAACAAAATCCACACGCTGATGATCAATTTTGGAGAACATAACTATTCTCTAGAAGAAGTCTATGAAATAATGTACAGAAAACATTTAGTCGATGCCTAGGATGACATCATATGGCAACACTTGCAGCAAAATGAAATCCACATTAGACTGATGTGGCCCCAAGATCAATCTGCATCTTCGAAAAACATCAAACATGCTGGTATGATCCCCAACTGGTGTATTCAACACCAAGAAAATGAAGAGTCTATCTATGTCTAGGACCAAGTCATGGGCTAGCCTGGGTCTAACAAAGGAGTGTGAAGCTCTTGAATTAATCAAGGTGCATAAAAGAGTGCTAAACAAGATGATCGTACCTTGAACGACATCCATCATAGCTTGAATTATTACCTCTGAATCGTGCAACTACCCATGCCAGGACCCTCTTCCCCTCGGCTGTCGGCCACCTCCCCAACCATGCCCGGGTCGAGGTCCCTGAGGTGTACCCTGAGGTCGACCTCCCCCTACAACATCTGCTCTTGGAAGAGAGGGACCTCATTGTCCCTGATGCTATTGCTGAATGGGCCTGGTTGGAATCCGCTACTACTGAGGTGGGTGCTGAACCTGTCCACACCCACTGTATTGTACTCGGTCTTGTACCTAATTCAAATGGTTCCCACGACTACCCCAGATGAAGCACCTCTATCTTAATCCCACAAA
Organism: Viscum album; assembly: GCA_963277665.1. Classification (NCBI taxonomy): domain Eukaryota; kingdom Viridiplantae; phylum Streptophyta; class Magnoliopsida; order Santalales; family Viscaceae; genus Viscum; species Viscum album. The sequence goes on along the minus strand of OY728140.1, from coordinate 2,002,148,805 downwards.
GAAATGGCGAGGACCGAGAGATCGAAACTGGAAATTTTGGGGCCTGCTCCCCACTTTCTGAAACCTATAAGGCCCTGATGCTTGAGGCCTACTACTGAAGGACTTCAAATTTGATGATCCCAACTGGGCTCCCTCTCACGACACACCTCCCATTGATTGCATCATCTACACCACTTCATCCTTCTTTTAATCCTCCAAGTACTTTGTTTGGGTGAAGGGAGTGACAATATACTAAAGAGAATGTCAGGGTGCATCCTCTAAACATATCACTCAAGAATACTCATCTTGAAAAAGGTCTGGAGAAAAGAAAGGAGATCCTTGAACTTGATCCCCAACTCCCTCACTGCCATGCTCCCCTGTTGAAGGGTGAGTATCTCCTACCTCTTTTCCACCTTAATCGTGGAAGAGAGGAATTCAACCTGGAATTCCCTCTCAAGGCCATTCCATGAAACATCAGCCTCCCTCTTCTCCCCAATATAGAGAGTCTACCATGTGTGTGTCGCTCCCCGCAACTAGCTTATAGGCAGTGAAACCCAATACTTCGTCTATACACGGATCAAGCTGAAATCTTTCACCAGCTCCTCGAGCCAGCTCTCTGTCTCCATGTCTGAGGCATTACCCTCGTACATCCCAAGGGTATGCCTTTGAAAGGCATGAAGCATACTCTTCTACTGTTCATCCTCATCCACTCGATCAGTCTTTCCATGATCATTCGTATTAGCCTCATGGTCTGAGATTTCCCACACTACTCGTGGTTGTTGTTCGGGTGCCATTGTTTCCATGTAAACATGGAATGCCTAATCCCAAGTAGTGTATATGATTTATTTTAAATTTTTCTTAGGAGTTTTATATATTTAAATTCCCATAACACCCAAAACAAACTAGAAAACAAGAAATTATGATGCATGTACATTTCCTAGGATATCTACCATACATTCAGTGTATCCTCACTTGGTCGTTTGATAGGTCTCGAGTACTTGCATCAAATGACATGGGGCCCAAACATCCAGTGTCCAAGCAAGTCTTTCGTGGCCTATTTTAGGCACCATGATTCCCTAAAACTATTTCCCTACCATCCCATGCAGTCCTCACTATGCCTAACCCGGAGCTCCATCCTATCTCTCACCCAGCTACCTCAGAAACCATTCTATCATGACACACCTTCACGAAGATGAGGGAAGTGACAAAATATTTCCAAACCCTTCGTTCCTCTAGTTAACAGAGTTATAATGACCCATGAGACCCACCTTCAATAGGCCCCATAGTGGAGACTAGCACTAAGGGTATAGAATCACATGTAAAATGGAAGGCATTACCCTTTTTTATTTAGTAGGATTTGGAGATAAGATAGTAAATACCAAAAACACTAGAAGTGGAAGTAAAATTAAAGAGAAAAGAATCCATTACCATATTCATGTTCTAATAATAAGTGATACAAAAGTACAAGAAAAACACCAAAGGAATGTTCTGAAGAAAAATAAAAACAATAACGACAACTATCCCAACGTCCAAACTTGTAGGGTATGGGACGGTCCTCGTAGTCATCCCGGAAACATAAAAATTGTTTTATATACATAGGGTGAGTATACAGGTATATGCAGTAGGGAAAACCAAAGGGTGTCATGCACTAGTGGGGAGGCATTCTAATTCCCCATGAGAAAAGAGATAACCAAAGCACTTAGTAAGGAAAATTATCAACCCTAACCTCATCAAGTCACACTCCCCAAATAACACAAGTCAAGTAAAGTAATAGTATCAACAGATCGATGTTTGGGTACCCCAAAACCACTTTCCCACTGGTTTTTTAAGATATACTCTGCATCAAGCCTCCCCACTCTATTCTCCTAGTAGTCCCAGTACTATATCCTACTCTCACACACCTGGAATACCACAAAAACACATCCCCCCCCCACAAAAAAACCAGGACCACAACAACCACTGATACAATTCCGACAAGCCCCTAGGCCATAATAACTACTACAATGCCCAAAGACAGTTGGGCCTCATCCCGAACACACGTGGGAAAAGAACTTTCCTACACACACCTGGGAAACCACCACAACATACCCTACCCGAAGAACATAGGGATATAATGGACCTCATGACGTCACATCCTACACAAGGAACCTTGGGATACATGGGAAAGATAGAATAAAAGGAACTAATAACCATCCACTCATAATAGTGTTGGGAAAACACCCTCCCCAAGAAATTGGGGTGTTCGACACAAAGAGCTCAACTTGGGTAGGGCATGAATAATAAACACAAGAAATAAATTATAAATATAGTTATATAATCACTCTTGCCATCCTAGGTGTTCCAAAACCAGCCCACACACAAGAACCCTTATTACTATTCATTCATAAAAAGCACCACAACCACAACAAAGTCACAACTCATTCTGGTAAAATAATTCACCATTGAACCCATTATTTTTTCATACTATAGTGATTCTATTTAAATAATTTTAACTATTGGGAAACTAACAGGCATAACCAAAAGACAAGGAATAAAAAACACAGCCATGCACCAAATTAAGCATTCACAACTGGTTCACTTGTAAGGTCACTACAAAAAAAGGAATATGTGAGATCTCTTAAAGTTCTAGAACCAAAACAAGACCCAAAATATTTCCCCACATGGCCTCAGATTCATAAACCAATTACATCACAAGAGCAGGGGATCCCATCCCCATCGATGCCACCTACTAGAATCAAGATGATCAAACTAACATGTTACCAAGACAGAGAAAGATAGTTTTTGAATTCATACACACTATTCATTAATTTTCCGTATTGTGTTTGGTAAAATAGGGTTACCACACAAGGATTATTATTCATTGGGAGTCCATTTAATCAACCTTGTTTATGCGATTAACCCGTTTCCATGTTGTAACCATTCAATTATAGAATTATCCAGAAAACAGAGGTTCATTAGTGCGCAAGAAAGGACCAACAACAACAACAATTTTTAGTTGACAGAAGCCCATACAATTCACAACATATAGGAAAATATAAAAGAGTACATTAGCACCATCAATAACATCCCTTAATTCTTTAAAACCCATTTATTATCTTCATTAAGGTTTGGTTTTATCCATATTGATGGAAAAATTATCATACCCAATACACATGATACACATTATAGAGAGGCGAAGGAAAAACCCTACCTGATGATCAAGGATCGATGTTTTTCTCCTCGTGCTATTAACTGGGGATGCACGACTTGCAGGGCAAGAACTCTGAGGTCTCAAAGAATGGGTAGTACATGATTGGACATAGGGGCACCACTAGCCTCAAGAAATGGGACTCCAAGAACCCCAAGGAAAGAATGAAACCAGCCATGAAGAAGAAATAACGAATTTTAGAGCGATAAAAAGGAATGATCCTGGAGTTACGGGATATGAAAAATCATGATTGAATTTAAAGGAGAATTGTGGTTTTACCATACTATTGGATGATTACACATGACAGAATTAATTGTTATTTAATAATTCTAATCAGAGAGGTGGCCATAATTGTTGTTCCATAAAGGATATCATTTAAGCAGAGGAAAAATGGGTCAGTAGAGGGTCACCCACATTTGGGGGATATAAAACATGGTTTATGCGGCGAAAACAGAATTATACTGCTTTAAAAAGGTTAAAATATGTAAAAGTGGCATTACATGAAAATTGTGGAAAGAAAACATGACAATCCCATGTGGCACCGACTTATGACTCACCGATCGGTGACACACTAATCCATGACACACCAATTGGTGTCACCGATGGGTGACACCACAGTGACATCCTGCCACCGACATGATGCCCTTCAGCTGGACTTATAGCCAAGGCATCCAACACACCGTAAATTAGAAAAGTAATGGACTAGGAGGGTCCCTGCTATTACAAGAATGATATTGGATAATCAATGGTGATTAGACTAGATGTGGCATGGAGAATAACTACGAAGGTAAAAATGATTCAAAAATAGAATAAATTAGTATTGAAACAGAATAATTCATATGTGCATCAAACAATGAGACCACTATAATTTTATATTTTGTATCATGTGCTCATGAATATTTCCCCTCATTGTGGGAATCAAAGGATCGGTCGAGGAGTATGATTCATTTATGATTTATTTGGTTAATTTTAGTCTTGGAGAATATTATAAAGGAAGCATATCGTTTATCATATACTATATAGAATGAAAATATCCGTGATGTATTACATTTATTACATCATTATTGATATCTTCATGATGAACCCCATGTTATTGATTTGGGTAAGTTAGATTTCTAGGATATTTCATCATTCATGGAGTATCCATTTGACATTTAGAATCATCATGAAAAGGTGAGGTGTACACGTGTCATCAGATTATATTTTTTAGTAATGGTGGATTATGTTTGTGTACATGGGAACATGCAATTTAAATTTAATATTGATATCTTAAAACATTTTGTACACTATTTTCTATGATGTTGAGGTGTTTGTTTTTTGTTGAATTAATCTTGACAACCTATTTTAGTTTAGATTTGTATTTTGATAATGGTTTTGTTTTGTTTAAGGGGTATCATCAATTTTTGTTCAATTTTTAGTTCTTATATTTTTTTTAATTGATTTTTTATTTTGAAATATGATAATAATTTGAGAGGTATCTAATGTAATGAACATGATATTCTTAAACGGTTACTTCACAACCGTTAGAAATTGGAGGTTTCAGGTGAAGGATGTATGAATAAATACAGAGTTTGTTCCATAGTTTTGGATAGAATTATGTGTTTCTTCATAAGACTATGTATTAAATCATGAGGATTTGTCTAGAGGAGATGTTTTTTCTAAAATTTTGTGTGTTTCAACATGAAGGGATTAAACACAATATGGTTTTTGTATTTTAGTGTATTGTGTGATTTGGTATGTTTCATTATAACATTTTCTTGACATGGAATCCTAGTTGTGGTGTAAATAATAGTTACATCGTGAAGGTTCACTTGCAACTATATAATTGAGAATTACATTTGTTAATCAAATGTGGCACTATTTGAGTGTATCTTATATGCACATGGTTGAAATGTGGGGTGTTGTATTAAAACATGATGGTCTCAATGTGCTTTAGGATAATATTACGTTATATCCTTCTTAATCACCTTCATGTGGGATTACAATGTCATTATACATATTTTTTTAATAAATTCATGTATTTTTAATTTCATGGATCTTTTTACCTATGTTCCTTTTCATCATGGAGAATTATATAACATAATGGTTTATTGATGGTTTATTTTGTTTTTTGAGAGTTTTATAAGGATAATAACATGATACTAATGTGTTATATTATCATGTAATTGTGGACTTAATTGTATAGGGATCCTTTTTAGTTTATTCATTTCCAATGCCGGTTGGCTTCATGGTTCTAGGTGGATACACATTGTGGGTGCAATATTAGAGTTTCATTATCTATGGGGTCCCTTATCATGATATTAATATTTTATTTTCAAAATAATTATAAATAAAAAATTATATCTAATTTACAATTTTTTTGGGATTGCTTCAAACAATATGAATCTTAGGGAGCCTTTTAGAGATCTATACATTTAATTATTGGTTTTTCCCTTGGATTGAGTGGATCAACTCCTTTTTAACTAAGATGATTTTTCATCCTCTCATTCCACATTAAATTCATATTCCATCTTAAGAGCTTTCATGACAAAATTATGTTTTGGTTTGTTAGACTTTGGTCATGGTTTTTAGTGTGATTATTTATTATTATTGGATGATATGAATCTTCTATAATTTAACCAGAAAAATCCTTCATATTTTTCTTATTTTCATCCATAATTTATTATCCATCGGTTGAGGTAGGGAATTAAAAACATCCCCTTATTAATGATGTGTAAATAATTTAATTATAATCATATTTTCTTAATTGGGTGGACGGTATGAATTAACCTATATAGGATAATGGATTGAAATAAACTAAAGTGAATGTAAATTGGTAATTTTTATTTTCATTATAATATTCCATGATATTGAATATTTTTTTATAGTTTTTATGATTTTTATTCTAAATGATTTATGATTTCTTCAATGAACCAATTTTTCTTATTGGTTTTTAGTAAAATCCATTAATACTAAATTAATCCCTTAATGTTTTTATTATATTTGTTTCAAGGAAATATAGAAAGATAATATTGAATTTTGAATATAAATTACAACTATAGTATGAATGATTTATTAAGGGAGAAATTTTTCAATTTGTATTACTATTATGTTTCCTTTCTTTTCATCAATATTTGATTCCATATTTTTATTATAAGGGAATTGGTTATTTGTTGCTATATTTAGAAGGTTAAAATATGGTTATTGAAACTATAACGATCAATGGTACTTTGTGTGGTTACAAAAGTAGTCTCATTGTAGTTTGATTGTAAAAGATTTTTTTTTTGTTATTTCTTAGATAATTTTTTTATTGAGTGGTGGGTTATGTGGTGATTGTTTTGGTATCCATGGGGTTTCGTTATAGATCCCTAGTGACATTTAATGTGGCTAAAATTATTGGAAATGATAAAGTTTGATTGGTCAAAATTAAAAAATGGTAGATATTTAATGTTGAATGATAATTGTTTTAATAGTTGAATTTTAAAAATAGTGAGGGATTGAATGATATGAATAGTGAATAAATATTAAACTAAAGTGAGGTTTTTTTACAAATTTATTGACATTAAATATATATAAATTAATAAGATATTGAATTTAATGAGTCTAGTAAATGATAATTCTTGAAAATTGTAATGATGATATGGTAAAAATAGAAGTTAATGACTAGTATTTTAATATTATGTGGATTGGTTTTTCAATTTTTTAATAAAGTGGTGAAAGTGGTGGTAGGAAATTGATTGTATGGAAGTAGTTTCTATTAAGGGTTATAATGATGATGGTTTATCATAAACCCATTTTTTTTTAAAATTTTGGCTATATGATATTCATTTTAAATTGTTTTTATATATTTTACACCACCACTCATATTTTAAAATATTAATTTTTCCTGTATTGTATTGTGATTTAGTATTTTGCCACAATATTTAGGTTGTATAAGTTGAAAATGACTAAATAGGATATCTTCCATAGAATCCCATTAAAATTTGTACTTTTTATGATGTTTCTTGGACTCGTATATATATATATATATAATTTCTATAATATCACATGGTTATTGTATATATATACTCTTCGAAACGGTTTTGTGATTCTGATGTACATATATGGTGGGGGTCATATAAGGTACTATAAGGGCATGTGGTTGATGTCCATCATTTTCATGACACTCTACCATGATGAGGATGTAATAAGAGTTTCTTATATGGTGATGTGGTATGAATATGTGAATTTTTTTTTATGAATGGTATGTGGTATGCCAAAATATAGATATCTATATATAGAATGGACTTTACAACATGATGTATACTATTGAAGTGTGAGATAATTTTATCAATAGGTAAGTGGATATGGGGTATCTTATTTTCATATTTTCTTTTGGTACAATATTGTTACACGTTTTTGTGATATTGGGAAATCAATCCTTAGTGAGGGTGGGTTATAGTCGAGTGATGTGGGTGTGACTTAATTCTTTGGCTTATTTACTATGTAATTAGTATAATTCATCCACATTTTCATCAGAGGTTTTTCGAAGGATAATCCTAAGTAGATATATTTTCTCACTAAAATATATGTAATTTATTATTATGATTTTGAGAAGATTTTGGTAACTATATTGGATTTTACTAGCTCATGGAATAGAGTTTATGTCTCATACAATACTCTATGAATTTTAATTTTATATTATATTTTGTAGATCTTTTTTATGTATGGAATTTACATTCAATATTTTCATTGTATTTCCTTATATATATATGGATTTGATTACCGTATAATAATTTTTAAGGGATTTATAAGGTTATTTATTTCCATTTTTTTGTTCCCTTAGTGATAATAACCATCCCAAGTCCTATTAGAGATGGGCATTAGTGGTCACACCCATCTTCAGACCCATTCCATGAGGGGTTCCTAGTTAGGGAAGTGGGAGAAATATATATAATTGTACTAAGGGGATCACATGAGATATGTGGATATTATGTTAATGTAGATAGGATTGTGAATTAGTCCCCAACTCTTCCTTTTTATATAGAAATAATGTCAGGAGAGGTTAGAGGGGGGCATTTCTTCCCTGAATGGATGTTCTTTGGGGATCGGGGGATGAAGGACCCATTAATTTTTTTGGAAAATAATAATGGGTATAATAATATATTATATTATAAATTTCATATACCATTAATGATGAATATAGATTTAGGATTTCAATCTTTTCATATAGTTCAAATAAAAATAATTACATGGATTTTTTAGATATGTGGAGGTTAACTATTTTTCATATATGTTCAAAAAGTGGGGTTGAAATGTTTTTTAACATATATGGTAAAAACTTTAAATGATATTATCAATTATTAAAATTTTCTTTCAATTAAAATATGTTGAGTTACTCATTATTGAAAAAAAAAATTTCCACACTACTAAATAGGAGTGTATTATTACATAGATCTATGGATTTTAGGTATTTCTCTATAACCATACAAAAAATTGTTCATAATTTTATTTTAGTTTTAAATTTATTTTCTTCTATTATCAAAAGAAGTGGTATAGGTGTTTCATTTTATGTACCGGGTTGAATATATTTTTTGAATTATGGTATTTGATGATGGAATGTTAAAGATTGAACACATAAATATAAATTATTTTCTATTATGGATGATATATATTCATACTAAACCATATTATAGGATGATTTACCTTCCACAGATAGTTTAAAATTGAACATTGATATTAGTTAAAGATTGGGAATTTTTAGCCAACCAACCCCTAGGAATTATATTCTTATAATTGGTGATTAATTTTGTATTCAATATCAACCTCGGTTTGATGACATTGGGATAGATTAAATACTTAGAAAATAAAAATTAAGAGACATATACATCATACAAGGTAATAAAAATTGAATGACTAATTAATTTATATATGGTTTAATTTAAATGAATCTTAGATCATATTATGAAATTTAATTTTATGTCAAGTTAGTTTTTTAGTACAAATTGATTTAATTGATTAAATAAATGCATTACATTGAATTTCATTACTAGAATAAAGGATAGAGTTGATGATAATTATGGTGAGTAGTTTATATGGAACATAAAAATTGAAATTAAATAATTTTTTAATCTAATACCAAATGAATGAATTCATATGCAAGAATCAATAAAATTATTACGAAATGGAATAATATTGATCTTAGTGGTAGATCTTCCTATCCCGGAAACATGATAGGAAGGAAAACTTATAAATGATGGATCTAAGAGAAATAAAAAAGGGAAGGTCCTACATATTGTAGTTTTTTGAATAAGGGGATTGCAAATATGTATTATTAGATAATAAAAAAGGATTCAAGTGTTGTGATGTTAAATACTTCATTAAATAGAATTTATAATGAATTGGTATATAATATTAACAATCCTATTGTGCCCTAAATATTTAAATAACACTATTATTTCCAATCCATCACATAGAAAAATTTGAAAAAAAAACTATTTCATGGAAAAATATGTAAGATATATCTCATTGATGATGACCCTATAAATATTTTTAGAAATGTTGTATTTAAATTATTACCTAATAAAAAATTAATGTATTATAAATATTTTTTTATATATTCCTATACATTGATGAAACTTATTATCTATTGGGTTGAAAGATTCTAATCAAAATTATTCAATATATTTCAATGCATTGTAGAAAATATCCTACGGTCATTGGTTATTGATTGGGGAGAGAATATTGAAACACATTACAAGATTGTGCATTCTAATCATATAGTAACATAAATTAATTCATAAATATATTTCAAAACATGGATTTATATTTTAGGTCATATAAGAGATTAGGGTATAAAAATTAATGTGTTGAAGGGAATCCTTCTAGATTCATATTATATAGACATTGGATTTTTAAATGATTCTATTCACTGAAATCGAAGGAATGTTTCATTTATAAAATGATGATGGGTTCTAATGGAAGAGAAATTATAGCTAATACATTTATATGTAATGGGAATTTGAATAATGTATTCTCTTGGTGGATCACACTATTAAATGTAATTTATTTATGTCTCAACTCAAAACACATAGGATTTGTTTCTAAAAATAATGCACAGTTTTCATTCTATGTAGTATAAATGGATGAGTCTTATAGATATTTATATGGGGTAGAAGTAAAAGTTTTATTGATTTAAAATTAGTGTTATGCGTGAAATTAATATATTCCACGATTTTAATGTTAAAATGGTATTCATTTGGAGAATAAAAATTCAAGAACACCAGAAATAATTTTTTGAAAAAATAGATGAATAGTAATTTATTTTCATGATATATTTGTATAATATTTTCTTTGATGAAATTTTTAATTGGATATATAATTAATAATAAACATTTAAAATGTACCATTGATAGTGGAATTCCATAAATCATTATGAACATGAAAAAAGGTAATTATTTCACATTTTAATGTGTTTGTTTCCTATAATATATTTATGTTGGATAAAATTATTTGGATTTTTTGGATGATTATACAAATAAATATTTACTCATTAGATAATAAAATGAACTATTTGGTTACATTTTTTGATGATTTAATAGTAAAATGATTAGAAGAAGGAATTTAATTTTTCAACATGTTATTTATAAGGATATACATCATTATTAAATTTATAGTGGGAGAAATAAACTATTTTCGTAAGAGTATGTTGATTTTGGTGGAAAGCTATGAAATATGAATTTTTTAATTTTAAATGAGCTAGTAACCTTGATTAAACTGATAAATATTATATGGAAAATGAGGGTACTCAAAGCAATCAAATATAGGAATATATTGTTTATTATTTGAAATTTATTGATAGTGGAGAACCCGACTGTCATCAAGAAGAAAATTAGTTAATGTTTTGAGAATGTCAGAGATTGAAATAAAGGATGAAATTTAATCATTAAATTATTTTGAGTCCTACAAACATGGATCTTTCCCATAATGAAATAAGATATTTTATAAATAATGGTAATACCATGTCAAGAAATAACATGATGATAATAAAATGTAAATTTAAGGTTTTGATTGAAATGTTTTTAATATAAATGTGGTGTGTATTAAACTAAAAACATGTCTATTATTGGTATGTTAATGACTATAATAGTTATTTTGAGAATTATTGATATATATTCATTAAATTATTATTACATGGTTGTGAAGACTTCCATTATTTGTGGAGAGATAAAGGAAGATATATACATGGTGAATCTAAAATGGATTGACGATTTTGGAAAAGAGGATATGGTTTTGAATCTAAAAAATAGTCTAAATGGGATGAAAGAGGAACCAATTTCATGGAATCTAAAAATCATTTAATTCATGTTAAATAATTACTATAAGAAACGCAACATGGATATGTGTTTTTATTTCAAATAATTTCTTAATTTATATTGTAATTTTACGAGGAATATATTTAGTTTGTATCGGAAAATATGAAAAAAATCAATGTTTTTTGATGAGATTATAAAAACTGTAATACGTGGGTATTTGTGAGCAGAACAATATTATTGGGATGATAATTATACATGATAATGTTTTTTGAACATTAATGATATCTCAATAAGTCAATGTGGAGAAGGTTTTTTGTTTGTCAAAAATGAAGGACCTAAAACCAGTTTTTATTCATCATTCGACTCACATAATGATATAAAATGTGATGTTAAAAATTATGAATGATGAGAATTAATACATGGAAATAATATTATATGTTTGATGAAGGGGTTTTTATAGATTCTATATTTTTCACTCAACTTAACATTGCCCTTAAAATGTGAGTTTTTACTTTCTACCTAGATAATCTACAAATTTATATTTAATAGGACATGAAGAAGGTGTTGAGATACTTAAAGTAGAAATAGGATATGTATTTATAATTTATGGTTTTTATACCTTTTCATGGATATATTAAGACATTTTTAGGTGGTGGTATTTGTATTTAATGAAGTACCTGGTGGATATTTCTATACTTATGAGGGAAAATTTATCTATTTGGTGATACCATTATTAAATATGTAATTTTCCACTTTGGATATTGAATAAGTATATTTTATTGAAACAACCCTGGAGATGATTTTGGAGAGGAGTTTGTTAAGGAATTATGATAGGGAGTAGAGGGTGAATGTGTTGTATTTAGGAAACCATTATGAGATATATCGTTCAAAGAATTTGGTATTCCATTCCAGAATAAATAATATTTAGTTCAGATATCATTTAACTAATGAATGATTATAGGATGGATCCTATGACTTGATGAAGATTCATTGATTTTATAATCTAGTTAATTATAATGATAGTGAAGGGAATTGATAAGTTGAGGAATTTCAATACATTAGTTAGACTTCAGAGTTGATGAATGGATGAGGAGAGCAACGAAGCATGGACTCATTGAGGAAATTATTATTGAAGTATAGTTTCTTTTGAATTAATATCCATGTGGAATAATGTTGAGATATAGGGATCATTATTTTATGGTTCCAAGATTATATATTAATATCAATAAAGTATCATTCAACTATTTCACTAATGTCATATGAGCATATAGGGGTACAATTACCCCCTGACCGAAAAGATTGGGGTCAAGTGGATGAAGACCCCTTATTTTTTTTAAACATAAAATTATGTGAAGGTATATTTTCTTATATATATTACACATATTGTTCAAAGGAATCCCATTGCAATAATTGTGAATATTACGTAGGGATAAAATGGAATCATAGAATGAAATGATTCAAGTGATATTATTATGGCCATGTGGCAGTTATTTATTTTTTCTTGACATTCATGTAGGGGTGTTGTAAATTTATTTTAATTAAATGTCAATTTCATGTCAAAAATTTATTGAAGGTTATTTTTTTCATTATTAAAATTTACATGGTCACCAGAATAGGCTGTATCATTCCAATGTATTGAAAATACATCCATAATTATAAATATATTCTGTATTTAATCTCACCTATTTGTATATAGTATATTATTAAATAAGTACATAAATAAATGTTTTTCTACATTATTTATTTTTATTTTAGTTTCTTATTTTCTAATTTATACAACACCATTCCTTAAAGAGGTAAAAACATTAGTCAAGGGGGTAAACAACACTATAGATAACCCACACCACATCAAGTGTAATATTCATTGATATATGGTGTTAAATACACTATGACTAGAGGAAATATACCAAATTAAAATGGGGAATTGCCTAATCCTCTAAGTCAATAGAGAATCCACACTCTGGTATCATTAAATTTTTATGGGTTTACTAACCTAGGGTCTAATATAAAATTCTTTCCCATGCCAAATGCTCAAATTAATGAATCTATGGACGAAAAACGACATGATGCTCCTTAGAAATGAATCTGCATGACAAAAATGTATGAACCATCATTATTACATATACAGAAACATATAATGGACTTATCTCACATCTCGTTTTGATAATTGAATGAGAATTTATAGAAAAAATATATTATTCACCAATGAATGACATGCACTCTTATATAATTTCATGACTGAATTAACAAAATGTTTTTCATGTATGACCATTATATAATCATATGATGTAAACCTATATGGAGTGTCCTAGTTAGGTAAACAATAGGTGATATATATGAATAAACCAGAAATGTGTTGTTATAGGGGTTTGTGTTGTGTCCCTTATGTAAATGAGAAATATACTAGGTCACACAACGTGTGATGCCAAGGGTTTAGGTGGAATGTCGTATAGAAACATGTCAAAGTGTGCACCCTACCATATGTAGAGTGTACATGTAGTAACATATCCCATGATAATTAATTCCACATATAAACCCAATCAACCAATATACATGACATGTTATTCAAACATATATATTGTATTATATTGATAATCCTATGTAACCCATACAATCATATAAAGAAATATATATGGATTTCGTGTCAAATAATACACAAAATGAATTCATGATATTTTTAAATGATGATAAACAACAACCTCCTGAGCATTATGACGTAACCATCACAAATTCATTCCACATCTATTTTAACAACCACTACTAATTAATATCAATGCATTGGGGTCACCACAACACCTTGTCGAATTTATGATGTAATAATGAAAAAATTTACAATGAATTTTACTTTTTTAAACGATAAAATTTCATTTTATTTATAGATGATATATATATATATAATGCATGACCTGGATATTTTGGACTGTCCTTATTTTTATCCTATAGGATTTAAAATACCCTTAATCATTATTACCATATATAATATAATCATTACACCCATACTATTATAATTAATGTATATTAATGGTTATGATAAATCTATTTTACATAAGAGAATGAATCAATTGCCTCGACTAGTAGGATCACAAACATTGGAACCTATTTACCTATGAATTGTAGGGAGATATAATCACTGGGATTTTACCTTGACAATTCCCAAACCAAGATAAAATATACAATGCATGGGTGGCACTGTTTATGGGATAATTTAAAAGTTACAAATATGTGGTCCAAAACCATGTTATCTAAACCAACCCAAGAATATGTATCCATCACACATCTTACCCATAGGAGATAAAATTATATGATTAGTTGTAATGTATCTCATCACTAATTTAAATTATTAATATTGTTTATTTATTATTAAATAATTGTTATATTTTCCACTTTTTACTAATACTATTTAAATGATCAATGAGTTTAGGAAAGATTATATTTAAAAGAATCATAATTGATATTTTTTATGAAATATATATTTTTCAAATTAAGACATTCATTTAAGACAAATCCAAAACATTTTTGAATTAATATTTCAATTAACTTTTTATTAAATATATATATTTTAATATAAATGGTAAAAAATGATGTTGTCTAATATAATATTTATAAGTTTCGGAAAATAGATATCTTTGTAAAAATATGTTTTTTTCAATTAATATAGAATTTTATTTAATATTTTCATTTCCCATATATAAAGAGTTATCTTGGAAAAAAATTATTATTTTTGAAATAATCATGTTATAATTATCTAAAAGTGAACTTTTACTATTGTTTTGAAGATAATAAAATTTCCTGGTGAAAAATAAGTACAGTAAAAATATATATTATGTAGTATGGGATCGTAAATGAGAATACGTGATATAATAATTTGTGAAAAGAAAATAAATGATAAAAATTATGGTTCCCCTTTGAAATAATATTTTCTAATGTTAGTTTATTAATTTTATAATCCCTTACATGATACTCCAAAATCCTATATTATATTTTTAGGTTCATAAATTTATTATTTATGTAAATGATCTACTTATAGATCAAAGTGTTTATTATATTAATGATTTTTGTTCATAAAACCTAAAAATATTGGATTACCTCATCATTGGGAGTAACCATGATCAATATCCATTTGATGTTTCTTGGTTTTGATTATTTTATCACAGAGAGATGAAAATCTCAATTTAGAAATTAATAAAGAATTCGCCTAATTTTTTATATAAAATACCACTCAACCACAAATTACTGCTCACTAAAAAGAATTATATCATGAATTTACTCAAAATTCATCTTCATATCACTGTAAAAATGTTTTCCCAATATCCTAATAAGCTCTACTAATAATTTTAGAAGTGTCATCTCAAGGTAAGGGATATCCTCCTTGTCCCATTTATCCAATCACCACCAGTTTATTATTCAATTTTATTTCCCATTTTTTCACATTGGGATATGTTCTTAATCCTAATTCTTATTATACTATTGATATTCAAGTGATTAGAGTCCCATTTTAATCTGATTAAACCATTCAATAAATAATTATATACCAAAATTATACTGCCAAAAGTATCTTATGATTTTCCATGCCAAACAATTACAGAGGGAATACAAATCCCAATTTTCAAACAAGGTTATTCTCTAGGATACTAATCTTATTTATTGATTGAGAACATCCATGTATGTTACCTACAATACATAATCATGTTGTTAAAAGTGATGAAATACATCCTTATGTTGTATAATCTATGATGAATGCATGGGAATGTACATGATATGAATGTAACATGTATGTATAGTGTTATATTTCCCTAAAATGAATTGGGTAGTAATTTTATCTCATGATTTTCCATTTATGGTTTGTGGGAGGTCATACAAAGCACACTACATTATGATGTCTCAACAGTTATCTGTAGATTATGTTTATCATTCCAATTATAAAGCTAGTTCCAAATTCAAATGTTGCTTATTTTTCTATAATATTATACCTTGTTTTAATTTTGATGTTAATGATTCCTGACCCTCTTTTTTTAACATGAATTACCTATTGTATCAAATATATTATATTAAGATTTTATATTCATTAATTATTCTACTACATAACTTTATAGATCTCCCCTTTCAAATGTATGTCTATACTTTATCCCATTCTATTTTTGGAATGAAATGAACTTTTAAGGTCATGTTATGGATATTTTAAATAATAATGTTTCAAATATGTTTATAGTTAATTTTGGATGTACCTAATTTCCAAAATACACTATACCATATGTTATTAATTGAATTTACTAAGTGTTTCTTTATGTTATAAATCATAAATTTTGGTGTATTAAAGATGTTATTTTTCATAGTCGGTATAATAGTAATGTCTATTTACAATTTGGTTTTAGTATTAGAAAAAAAATTATTAAAATCCATAGGTATAAAAAAACAAAGGAAATCATCCCTAGATTTTGGAAATGTATTGATTATATGGAATCAAAGAAAATAAACCCATTTATAGATAATATAAGTAGATGTGGATATAGAATTATTATACCTATTTTTAATTACCATAATATTTCTCATTGGTATTTAGTATATAATAAAAAGTATTCAAGAAAAAATTGACTTTCTACACACATGGTCTGGCACACTTTGGGGATATTCCTTAGTAAATTCACAAGCTCCTTATGAACAATTATCAAGGGATCAAAAATTCAAATATGATTTTTTGTTTGGAAATTGATCGCTGATAACTTTTATTAAAACTTATAAATTCATAGGTTATGTAATTTACATATTTTATTAGTTATCCATTTAATTTTCATAGTTTCCCACATATGTGTATAATAGTGTAAAAATTTCCAGCCCTAAATTTCCCTTCATTTTAGTCAATGGATAGAAAAAGGAGAAACTTAGTCAATGAACAATGTTAGGGGTAATGTGTTAAATACCTGAATTAGATCCCCAACCCCATGGGAGAATGGGTTAGAAAATTCATTAAACAAATTATTAATTAACACATGTTATTATTAGAAATAAGAATCTGGAGGAACAAACACACACACACTAATAAAGTTAAAGTAGAAATTAATAACTATAAATAGTAAAGGTCTTCAACTTCTTGTGGATATTATAAAACCATAATCATGAAAAAATGGATCAAATTAATTTAGATGATGATCCCTATACTTCAATGCTCTATAAAAGAGAGTGTCATGCTAGATATTTTGTGTTTGGAAGCAAAAGATGATAATTTATTGGAATTGATTAAAAATATGACATTTGAGTAAGAGGACAATGTGATGAAGTGGAAAGAATTATAGAAATTATTTTCAATAAATATTTTCCATGAAATATAATAAAATTGGGAGGGATTTATTTCGAATAATGTTTAAGGATGAATAATCAATAATTATATATGGGGTAAACATTATTATACTAAGTTGATACACCTCTTACATTATCATTAATCCCCAATGTAAATTTGTTCACATAATGTTTTGACTAAATATGAGCCTATAAGAATATTTTGAGTAGTGACTATGAAATTTATGAATAAATTTTTAATGTTTCCATTATTTCAAAATGGAGACCAATGAATCATAAGGGTCGTACTAGTATTGATATCGGAGTAAAATCGTAGATTTCCATTCTTGTGATACAATGGTGGAATCATAGGGGGAAAATAAATTCCATCTTACCATTTTTCAAATTTGTAGGACGAATCATTATAGAAATTTCATGAAGGGGAATAGAAAATTATTTACTTGTTGGAAGGATGTTTACATAGTTATTGATTTCAATTTTTATAAGTCCACCAATTTGACAGAGGAATGAATCTCTCTATTAAACCCTAAACCTTCCATCCAATATTCAAACATTAATGGAAAAGGAACCATGTGAATCACTTCACTAATACAAGGGTCATAAATGATATCCATCGTCAAAGACCATGAAGGAATAGAATTAATATGTTTTTTATTCCATAAAAACAACTGAGGAGGATCTTAAAACCTTTTTATTGACTATATGATAGGAAATCATTCTGGGATAGTGAACATTCTAATTTATATTAGTTATACACATTCATTCATATCGCACATGTTTAGTAGAACAATTAAAACAATAAATTAAAAAATGGAAGTATATTTGTCAATCTGGATGGAAAATTGGACAATTATTTCATCATAATAATATAACACATCCACTATCAAAATTTGTTGGATGATTTTATCAAATAATCATCTGATACTCCCTTTAGAAAAATTTGATACTATTCTAGTCATAGATTGAATTTCCATTTATTGAACAAATAAATATTTCGAATGGAAGTAAATCACCACCTGTAATTCAAATCACCCTATGATTATATACACATGTATAGTGGAAGATGAATATCCTATGGCATATCCATCTCAAAAATGTATATTACAACCTCACAATTAAATTTATGTTTCTCAAATATTTGAGACTGAGTGAATTATTAACCTTTCTGACATTTCCATTATGATGGAATCATCGATATGATCCCAAAATAATTTTCAAGACGTCTTCCCATATTAGAGGTTGAGTTCTTGATCAAATTTATACATAAGTCCTTCCCAATATCTAACACTACATAAATATTGGACATTCTATAACAATACGACCTGAATAAGAAACTAAAAGAGATTCTATACATAGGTTTTATACACCAATGTGCATCCCCATGGTGTGGACCTGTCCATTTATTCAATGATATGGATGGATCAGTACACCTCTTCATTGATTATAATGAATAGAACAAGGTCATAATAAAGTAAAAGTATTATATTCTAGGGATTTATTGATGTTTTTTATCATTATTGTGGAGCCTGATACATATCCAAGGTGGATATTTGGTTAATAACTATCATATATGTTTCAATAATGTGGATATCCCATTAAGTTATTTTCATAGATGTTATGGGACCTAATAGATAATATAGATTTCATTTAGACTAATTATTTATCTTTCTATTTTCATAGAAATTACGATAAATGATTTTATGTATTACCTTAATAAATATATAGTAGTCTTTACATAGGATTTTTATATACTCCATAAGAAATCAGGAACATGAAGATCATTTCAATGTTGTACCCAATAACTTGAAAATGATTAAAAATTATAGTATATGAGAGTTCTGGATAGATTATGTAATATTCTTGTAGGTTTCTATCCCCAGAAATTGAATATTTATGAACCGTTCATGAAATTATGCAATTTAAGGATGTCATGGGCCAATATTTGGGACTGAAATCCATTGATTCCAAATATTATTTTGTTATCACAATTTACTTCTTGGAATAATCTCATGGTTAATAAGGAAAATAAACATGATAACTTTTAAGGGATTCAATTTTTCTAGACTAATGAATACAAGGATATATTTTAAGATATAATGAAGTGGAAGATTAATGCATGCACACCCAAATTACCCGATAGTTGGAAAGAAATTCTTACTTATAGTGATGTGTCTAAAAGGTGTTCGATTTTGTTCACAAGAATGATGAAAATATATTATCATGTTTCCATCACTAATAAATGATCGATGAGAAAAACTATCATATATATGATCTTGAATTAGCTACACTGATCAT
This sequence comes from Viscum album, assembly GCA_963277665.1. NCBI lineage: Eukaryota > Viridiplantae > Streptophyta > Magnoliopsida > Santalales > Viscaceae > Viscum > Viscum album. Next base: position 2,002,128,777 of record OY728140.1, on the reverse strand, counting down.
TACCATGAATAGTTGGAGAAAATATATTTATTGGAATAAGATCAAAATATATAAATATCATAATATCCTCAAGTATTTATTCACAAATAGGGAGATTAATATGGTCCAAAAAAGGTGGATATAGATGACCAGTGATTATTATGGTTTAATAAATTCCAATAATGGGATGATGATCCAAGTGGAATGTGAAATGAGTAGAAAGGATTAAACCCAATAAATGATTATAGTTTCTTGGGATCCAATCATAGTTAACATAAAGAGCATGAACATGAGAATAATAATAGTAGTTTTATCCCCAATTTCTCAATGAATTACTCTACCATCAATTCTCTAGAGGATTTTGTATGGGAAATTATTATGAAGTAATTCATTAAAAGGCAAAAATATTCCATAGTATAACTTTTCTATATCTAGACTTTTAATGATTAGGACCCCGATATGTGTCCCAAAATTATTATAATTAAAGAAGGATCATCTGAATGATGTTCATACCTACTCCATCTCTATTAATCTAGGGATCACTAAGTTGTATATAAATGTTATGAAAATAAATGATTTTGGATAACATGAAAAAATTAAATTGTTAATTTTAAACCTCGATGCTTAGTATTCCAAAAATTCATGGTAAACCAAGTCTACAAGTATGATGAAACCATTTTCCCTACCAGTATGAAAATAGGAAATCATAATCATTGATTTTATCATAATACTCCTTGGTAAATATAATTTAATAAGCTCTATATGGTTTGTATTAGAAAACCATACAATTTCAGAATATTTAATTTCTATGAATGGTTATTTTATAATTTTCAATTCAGTCTGATATACATAATTGAAGTTGTAATACTACACATATTTCCACTCTCCCTTGTGTCTAGTTCAGATCCAAGTATTTCATCATGGTACTCTAGAATCCTTAAATATGTATTGGATACATGGTTTTGTTTCAGTAAATATTATCATCCATTGATGGATATTCAGTTTGAAATAAATATTAAAACTCTTGATAATAGGTTGAGATAATTGTCAAATGGATTTCCATGTATGTTGTGATAAAAAAATTCCAATAAATGAGTTTAGATATAAAAATAAATTAAATATATAATTTAAATGGAACCTATTTAGGTTATATATGGGAAGATGTATTGAACTAAGACATGATAGTATAATGTTAAAGAGAATATGTTCATGGGACATGGTCTTATTAATGAGATGATAGAGGAGGATAAAAGTATTCAATATCATAATTAATAAAGGGTGTGTCTTCATAAATACAATACAGATAAACGTTGATGAGACATAGATTATATGGTCAATGATATTTTGTTGATTTATATATATTCATTGAATAATTTCATGATGATTTTGATGAATGGAAGGTTTAATCCCTCATTGATCAAATCCTATGAGATCCTTGATTGTAACATATCCATGGAAACTCAACTAGAACTCCCTCAAAACCTATCAAAAGTTCATGGCATGTTCCATGTATCCTCCTTGAGGTTGTACATTCTATACTCCTCACATGCATTGATTCTTGTAGTGGTTCCCATAGATAATGTTCTTTCATTCAAGGAGAATACGGTGACGATTATAGACCATAGAGAGAATGATCTATGAATCATGAAAAATAACATGGTAAACGTACTATGGAATAACGACATGATTGTGGAAGAAACATTGGAACTCTAAGAGTAGAAAGAATATAATTATCCTCATACATTTTCATGTATGAAAATAATTTTCAACAGAGAAATATCTAATGGTGGGTGGAATTTCATAGCCTATTTGATGGTTTTATATGTTTGGATCTTGGTTCATAGTGATTTTTTTCATGGGATAGTGGTGGTTCCCAGTGGTTGGTCTAGCTGGAAAGCTGTTCCGGTGGACGATTGATAGAAGGATGCTCGGTTCGACGCGGCGGTGTGTCAGGTGGACTTGTGCGTACGACGTATCTGTCAGGAGATTTGGGTTTGATGATGTTAGGTTTTGAAATTTTAATTTGAAATTTTTAGGTGTTTGATGGATTATGGTTCTACTTGGTTTAATTTTTGTAATGGGTACTAGAATCCTTTAAACCAAATATTTGAAAATGGTTAAAAATGGTTTTTAGGGTTGAATGTAACAACCTGAATATTTATATAATATGTTCCAATTTTTTAAAAACACATTACATATTAATTACTGATGTTATATAAAACATATGAACTAATTTGGTTATTTTAGACCATTATGAACCATATCTAGGCATATTCATAATAGAATTTTTTTATTATAACCACTGATAATATATATATTATGTAGTGGAGAATATTAATAGAACATGGTAAGGGTTCAGATAAATCCAATTGGAAATTTAAAATTAATTTATGACCTCACCTGTTAGGATCCTTCCCTACGAAGCCAATTTATCAGATCTTACAAGGGTAATGTAAACCCCTAAATTTTCACCTGACCAAGTTGAACCCAAGATTAAAAAACTAATATAATTGTGAAATTACGAATGGGATAAGTTATAGATTATGTAGATAATGGAAAAACCATGATTTTGAACCACTTCATTATAGTATAAACATAAACCTAATTATTATTTAGGGTTTATTGGACAAAAATTTGTAGGTAGTTGCCTCTAGTATAATTTTGAGATTGTTAGTGTTTGTGTCATATGACCAACTAATTGTAAATTTGATACAAGTATATTCAATGACATAAATTTAATTAAATGTATTATTATGAAATGTTTAATATTTTACATGGAATAATATAACATATTCAGAGAGTATTAATCATATTGATAAGGTCATAGTAGTTCCCCTCTATGATGATAACCAAGAAGTGCAATTAAAGTATTATTAATATAGTTTTTTCGATGGATAATTTAACATGATGAAATCCATATTATTTACATTGTAATATGGGTACACATAAGTGGATGTGAATTATTCTAATAATTTTTTAACATGGAACTCTCAAGCACTAGAGATTATAAGAATAGGGCGTCTGTAAAAAAATTTGTAGGTTTTAGTTTCATCCTATATTCGAAACTACAAGCATGTCTAATTATCCTTAGAATTTATGATTATCATTAATGAATTTCATTCCTTACGCACATAGATTTATTAACGATAACCATCATTCCATATTTTGGTAGGAAGTAGGTAGGATTTGGTGCATCATGATTGATGTGTCATTTATTGTTATGTTCAAGAAGGATTTCACCCAACCATCATTATGAGAGTTTATTTCCTATCCCATTAATTTGAATAACACCATCACCTAATTTCCATGTCCATGCTGTAATAATGCATTTATTTTAGATAGTCACTTAAATACATATCAAGCAAAAACATTGAAGACCTCGTTGTAAAACATGTTAGATGAGTTATTGTGAAATAGGAATATATTATACAGTGATACTTCTTTTGTGGTTATCATCATTGTGAAATAAATCCCATTATCTTGGGTTCCTTTACCTGTTTCTAGACATTAATATTGGGCATTAGGAAATAATTCTCAATGCTAATGAGAATTAATCCATTATGGTCACACCCTTTGTGATTCTATTGATCTCTAATAAATTCTATTTTAATTTAATTAATTGAATTCACATTATTATCAAGACATAGGAATTTTATTATACATGTTATATAGTTGGAATAAATTAAAAAATTATTTATTTTCTGGTATGTGATTACAAATTTATTTTTATGTTTTATTGAATATTAAATAAACATTTATTCTCTGATATTTGAATGAAATATTTTTTTATTAATAGAATATTAGAATGTTTGGGGTATACCCCTCTTTATTAAAAAATAAAAAGAAGAACATGAATCCTTTCTGAACTAGTCTAAGGGAGAACCCATAACAATCCAAAAAGATAAAGGCATGGATCCATATAATTTATTGGAAATATCCATTACTATAAATACCATTACAAGAACACAATTTATGAAAGGACCAAAACAATAAGATTAGTGTGTAAAATCTTACTGAATCCACCCATTACATCCGCAACAACGTTGTTAGAACAATATAATCTGACCTCCCCAATAGAAGAAGCCTCAATGGACCCACCATCGTCAAAATCCACTACATAATCTTGAGGTCATGCCACCTCAAACACTCATCATCCCCTATAATGACCAAGCCCTACGTTTGATGAAATCGCACAACTACACCACCATTAAGGTGGAGTGCCGATGACTGGAAAACCAAGAGATGTAACCCAATTATTCATAATGTTTCTAGATGCTAAATGATCATCACCAAATCTACCACAAGCACAAACCACATATCTAATCACTAAAACATCATGATTCGTTCCATTCTGTCACCTCCATTGATGAATCAAACCAAATTCCATATCTTGGAATCATGAGCCAGATCGACATTCGTTGTTGATGTATTTAGAATGATAAGGCCTTGAAACCAAGAGGGCTTCAAATATCATTAACCAACACATATCTGACCATCATTAAAAGCACCATCTTCTTTAGAATTATTTCCACTGAATCCACCAAGCCTCCAGAAACCCATCCCACCATAAGGAATATGACCAATGATCACATTGTTTTCCTATAGAGGGACCCAAAAGCCACCTTGTGGTCACACTGATGACACATTGTTAATGTTTTCAAAGATGTGGAAAAACACTAGAGAGATTGGGATATTTCATCAGAATCTGAGAGACCCCTCCATTATCTTTATGAATAATATATTTATTTATAAATTTAATAAATACTGATTAGTTTGAATTGATCAAAACATCACGTGGAGATAAAATAATTATTAGCAAGATGATAAATAATATTCTTAAATTTTAACAAATTGACCCCCACTAAATTGTGATTTAATTATTATTTTGGTTGTATTTTATTAAAGTTAATATATGTAATTTCAGGGCTAGAATGAAATTAAATAATATTTTTACCCTAATCCTATCATTATAAGTAGACTCCTAGGTTTGTTGCACATTTCATCCAAAAATTAAAATTATATAATTGTTGTAGAAAACAAATTATCACTTCACTCCATCGTTCCTACCCCTCATAATAATGCGAATCAGAAGATATATTTATTCAAGACAAAAAAAACCAATCACGAAATATCATCATAAGAAATTTACTTCTCCATGCTACCTCCTGATGAGAGAGTGGCGTGTCTTCATGATCATTAGAGAAATGTAGATCAACAATAGTGTGATTATATACATGGATCTTCAAAACACAATGAAGGAACTTATAAAGGGTGTTTTCAGATGATCAACATTAATCATTTGTAAATGTTCATCTTCCCATATATTTATTTATTACATTATTAGATAACCTATTTATTAATTTTATGTTCAATATCCTCACTAATGGTTTCGAGAAATGCCTATTAAAAAAATAATAAAATATCTCCCACCACTGGATTATTCAACTATGTCTATAACCAACACGGAATACAATATATATTATGGATTATTGTGGTTGTAAAGTGGTGTGAGAGTTTATGTAAAGAAAAAAGATATCATCTCACACAAATTTTGGATACGATGTGGAGGATAAGAAGAATAAATTATATATAATATTATACTATGTAAAATATCATCATATGACTAGTAATTAGTCTTCATAAGAATAAATATTGAGTTCTACATGGGTATTATTTCTTGAAGGAACAATCCAAACCAAAATCAATTAATCATTACATTTAATTAAACATATATAAAAAACTCTATTGATGGTATGAATAATCTGAAAGAGATGGATGAATGATTTCACCATGAAGTGAAAGAACAGTCCAATATAGGTATACTATAAGATTACTTGTTAGTTTATATAATATTACAAATCATGAACATATGTCCAATGTATGAATAACTTATGGCTATATAAGAGAAACATTATCAGTACCACACCATAATATATGTTACATTACACGACTGAGATAAATTAGATAAGATAAATTCTATGATAGGGTTACTACACAATGAGAAAATATTTGTATGTAAATAATTTAAAACATATCAGTTCATAGTATAGGTCCTTTTATAATTATAAATATTATCACAAGTTAACCTTCTTTATATTTTAAGAGACAACAAAGGTCATACCATGATTCCTTGGGAGTTTTACTACAAATTTAATGACATTTTATAGGTAAAATGTTTTAAAAAGGGTAATTATAGAGTGGATAAGATAACATAAAAATAATAAAAAAAGATGAGATATCTCATTCAATATTGGGTAGTATCACACATTGGAATGATTGTTTCATCAATATATTTATAATTATATAATAATTACAAAATTGGATGATTTAGTATGAATTTGAGGAGATATAATCAAACAAGATAGATGATTTTTATTATATTAAAACATGAAATAAACAAAGAATTATCCTGGTGAATTAAATGATAATAATGAATCCCAATTATTGGATCATGGATTTGATGCTTAGAAAAATGTATAAATTTTGAAAATAATAGTTCTATAAATGATAATTGAGTTTATATAGATACTAAATCTAGTATATAGAGGGGAATGAGAGGGATGATATCCACAAACTAGATTTAATTATCACATTTTGTATATTTATGAAATTAGGTTCAACGTAGATAGAGTTTCATTTCTAAATCAAGATAATTTTGTAATTGAAGATAAATCAGAATATAGATGAATTCATTTTGAAATTATACACTTCAAGATTATGATTGTTGCTTTTATGTATTTTGAATGATAAAGATCAAAACGTAACATAAATATGTCTCTCTGAATAGGAGTTGGTATATAATCTCTCATCTATTTATATGTATTTGATATTTTTTATTTGGATATGCTAATTTACAAAAAAGAGGACCATAACAGAGTATATATTTTGTTCTTTATGATGAAATGTGTGTCAAAATATTATACAGACGTCAAAGAGACCTTTATTTATATAAACAACTGAATATACAATTATTTTTATAAACTAATAATTCCTTCCAAAAATAATTAAATGAAGGAGAAGAAGATGGTTTGTCTCTTGGTAGAGCATTCTGAAAGCAATAAATATTCTGAAGGGAGTTAGTCTTGGCACTGAGTGACCATGACTAAATCTATATCCCTAAAAAAGTGTGTGATAGTGTATTTTATAACATAAAAATGATGTTTTTTATTTTGATGTATCCCTTATTGTTAAACAAAAAACCCTATGTGTCCTTATGTCATGACATGTCCCCCAAGACCAATGTCGTGACTACCCAAAGCTTGCCTTCCACAGGCCAAAGGATAGTGACTATCACCGAGTAAGAATATCCCAAAAAAGGAAGGCATTTACCATTAAACCTATACACATATAGAAATTCCAAACAGTCAAACATAAACATAAATTAAAACAAACACGTCCTTGAGAGAACTACTAAGAGTTCAGTACATACTTAAATTGTAAAGGGGCCAGAATACAAGCCCAAAAATACTATAGAAAGTATAACTGTTACCATCCATCTGTTCAAGACCCTACCTATAGGGTAGGAGATGGGTATATGCCTGTAGCTGTAGAAGTATGCTCATCTGTGCCATCTCACTAAGCACCACCTGGTCTCGGACCACCAAGGTCTCTGTTGAAGCGTCGATCACTTACACGAGAAACAACATATATGGGGAAGCCTATGCAGGGGTGAGTAACAAAATAATCATTAGGGACCCCAAACAAAAAACTAATGACAACAAATAAAGGCTATAAAAAAAGACAAATCACACAAGGTATAATTCATGCTATAGAAATTATTGTTATCAGTCACAATGTTGAATTACCTTGTATTACTGAGGGACTCATACCTGATGAGTCACTAAGGTTATCTCATCTTCTAGACCACTATGGTCCACTCAGCTACTGGACCACTATGGTATGCTCGACTACTGGGCAACTAATGATGGCTCGACTACTGTACCACTATGGATTTCTAGAACACTGGACCATTGAGGTCTGCTCGGCTACAGGACCAAAGAGTTCCACTCTCCTACGAGACCACTGAGGTCTACTCCACTATTGGACCACTGAACTCTACTCGACTACTTGACCACTGAAGTCCCATAATATACTAAAGCACTGAGGTCCGCTATGCTACTAGACAAATGAGGTCCTCTTGGCCACTGGACCATAGTTTCCTACTCATCAATTAGACCACTGAGGTCAAATGTGCTACTGGACCACATATATCCTCTATAATACTGGTAAACTAAGGTGCCTCTTGTCAAATGCTTTGTATCATAGCCAGCTATTGGATTACCTCTCTCTAGTGAACTTGATTCCAGGAGAATTAAATACTCAATACAGTAGTCATAAATGTACCTTAATGAATCTAGCTTATAGTATACCCAAATGAATGTCTCATCTCAAGGGTCCCAATGCCATGGATGACACGTTAATGATAAGCCTGGTCTTAATAATGTTTTCATTTTAGTAAGCATGTGTTGGTTGCTTTTAGGCATGGAATAACATTCTAGGATGACCTGACCAACCCGAATCAGGGGGTCCAGCGTGACCTGACCCATTTCAGCCGACCTAACATTATCAAATTGGTTCTGGACCGACCCGATCCGGCCTAGCCCAGGGTCCAGTCCCATTGGGCCTTACTTGACCCATCTCGGTTCGGCCTTGGGTCTTGCCCACTTGGTCACCTAGTGGCCTGGTTCTCATCTGATCCATTTTTACATAGTCGAACCAGTTCTATCTAGCTAGACCGCCTAGCTTCCCGATTTCGCATCCAGTCTAGTAGAGGCCCGTTTTCTCCTTCAGCCCGGCATGCATCATTAGGTAGGCTCTCTTCAAGCCCAGGACATCTAGTGGCTCAGTTTCCCATTAGGATCATCCCACATCAATGAGCCAACTTGGGTTCATCACGAACGCCTGCTCCTAGCCATTTCACGCAACAAGGTGGCTAGCTGAGGAGGGATTCCTTCCTCCATCCACGATTTAGAATGGATTTTATGCCATAACATGCCATGGACCATCCTATTTTCCACTCCCTTTGATGTGGCTACTGACTAGCACCGCCACCCGGTGTAGCTGCGACCTCCACCAATATAGCGCCCCACAAGGGTGCACTAGGGGTTCTATATACTGGCAACCTAAATTGCTATGATTTTCGGATTTCTAAACTTGTGAGACATGTGGGATTCTTGTATCATCTCCTTCATTGTTACATATTTATAGTTTCCTCATCATCGATCTGGGTGTTCAGTCACGTAGAACAAGAGAAGATCCACAATGGAGGGAACCCAGAATTTTTTGTGCAGGCTCGATCCCTCCATATTAGTATTCATAAACATAATTGAAATTTTTTTAATAATATAACATGGATATAATTTACCAAAACTCCCCACATTAAATACCCATTATCGTAATAACAAATGACAAGGGGTTCATCATTTTAGTGGTATGGTTCACATTCGTTTTTTTAAAGAAGGAATGGTAAATATAATCAGAAAGAAAAATCCAAGACATGGGATAATAGATATTGGTCAAGGATGATCATATATCATCATTCTTCGATCTCTAGTCCCTAATCCACTCTCCAAGGCTCTCTTTACCACATTTAGATTCTTCTTCGTTCATTGTTGGAGAGGTTTCATTCATCATTCGTCAGATGAATTTCAAAGTTGTTTTTCAACTGGAAAATCCCTATTTAATTAAATAAAGATTACATATTTTGAATTGCAGTATATCGATGATAATTAATTAATGAGAAACATTAGTGGATTCAAAATCACCTCTTTTTTGTACTGCAGTGCTGATGATTCACTATGTAGCGATGAAAAGAAATCAATACAGTGAATTTTTTAAGTTATTTTATTTTTCATTACAAAGTCCCAACAATGATCTTTTTCGGTCGACCCAAGTCATACGATTTTATGTCATTCATTGGTGAATCCTTACAATATTAGTTCAATGGTGCCCTCATATTTTTGAAATGGGAACCAGTTATATGTTTTAAAAACCCGCTCCCACTATTATTTATTGAACATAAAAAATATAGTTCGAAAATACATTCCATCCACTCCAGGCTTTAGAATCATGTTCCATCTCATATCCTAGCCTATAAATAATGTCATTTAATTTTCAAACAATTTATATGGAATTATAAGATGTTAAATTAGCCCAAAATTTAGGGATTTACATTCTCCTAAGCCAAAACAAGGGCTAATCGAACAAATGGGTGGTATTGGGAACGAATCATACCCTCCCACTACCATGTTACCTCATAGAGATTCACATGCTACCAAAAAACATAAACAAGAATAATCAATCATACATGAAGTATCCTTAAATATCGATTCTCTATCACCATTGGGTACTCCGTAGATGCCTCGTCGTCATCAATATCTAGATCTCTGTGGTTGATGATATGGGAAGGGTCGTGCACATATCTGATTAAATGGGATACGTAGAAGACAATGTGCACCCTCTATAAAAATTGGGGTAGTGACAAGAGGTATGACAACTCACTAACACTACTAGTAATCTAGAAAGGGTAGATTAATCAGGGAGGCACCTTGGATCCCCAACTAAACCATTATTTCCCTCATTGAGGAGAGACCTGTAGAATATGTGGTCCTCCTCGTCGAACTCCAAGGGGCTCCATCACCTATCTGTAGAGAACTATAGTCAGCTTTGTTCATTCTTCATCCAATATCGAATAACCTGCAAATTATTAGCGGTATCATGTACCATATCTGGACCCATGTGTGCTAACTACCATAGGTTTTTCCAGCATAACGGTGACCTACAATGTCATCCATATAGTTCCTCAAATGACACTATACTGATTATGGAGTGGTAGTTGTTGTTGTATGAAACTCCACCCGTTGTAGTTAGTCATCCCAACTGTGACAAAAGAAATAATTCAATCATGAATCATTTCCTCCACGGTGTGTATAGTCCCCTCCGTCTGACCATTTTTATGTGAGTGAAATGATGTGCTCAAATGCAATAGAGTTTTAAAATCCTCCTACAATCACTTACACAAATGATATGTAAAGAGTGCATCCGGATTTATTACTATTGTACATGGGACTCTATGGAATTAAACTATATCCTATAAGTAGAGGCATCCTGATATCACTAGTAAAACTTTCTCTCAAATGCGTAGTATGTGGGCTGACATGGTGAGTCGGTCTATAATCACACATATGGTATTGTACTCTTTGGATGTACAGGGTAAGCCCATCAAATAGTCCATTGATATCATATCCCAAATCAAGTCTAGTACCATGAGGGTTTATGTCAAACCTGTTGAAACCTGGTGCTATTCCTTCACTTGCTGATAGATGAGGCATCACGAGACACACTCTGCAATTGACTTCTATATCCCCAACCACCAATATTAATGTTAGAGGTCCTTGTACTTCTCTACCACACTAGGATGTACAACCATATTGGATGTATGTAAATACCTCAACAACATATCCTAAAATGAAATGTGTACTATGTTGTACACTCTGAAAAGGTTGATTTTGTCCCCACCTTTCAATTATACACCAAGGACATGCCTTGTGATCATCTGGGAACATGTAGTCTCACAACTGACATCTCCAAGTTCCGCCTCCCTGAATCATTGTAAGAGTTGTTTAAAACTCCCATTGACTAAAGGAAATATTTATATTCTCTATCCACAAATGATATATGAAGTTAGTATATATGCTCTAAGGACCGGTTTAGTGTCTATGAAATTGATCTCTTGTTGAGAGAATCTGGTACCATGATCCCCTTCCCATGAGTATAGACTATCTTGAAGTCATATTCATGGATGAACACTAGAAAATGTTACTATATCAGATTGAAATACTTATGGAAAAGATAAAATGGAGAATATTTGGTAGTAATAGATGATGAACCATTCTCCCATAAGGTAGTGTCTCTACTTCTTTAATATGAAGAATATAACTTCTAACTGAAGATCACGAGTCGAGGAATTATGCTCCTATGATATCAATTAGATTGAGCCATAATAAATTACTACATTCCCCCACATCAGGACACTACAAATCCTAATTCTTGATGTGTCATAGAAAACCACGTAGTTAGTTCCCTCCTCTTGAAACCTAATGAAAGGATCACTCTTCATTCTCTACCTCAACTACTGAGAGATATTCTAGCATATTGTTTTCCAAAAAAGTGTTTTCCCTTCTTCTTCAACACCTTCAAGGGTGTTTCCACTCTAGATATGTCATGTACAACCCTCTAATATTTTCTCTCCCTCCGAAGAAAACTCCACGCCTTGGTAATGCTATTGGGTAGCTCCTAAGAATGCACCGCCTCGATCTTCACTGGAATTACTACCATTCAAGACGTTGAGATGGCATGTCCCATGAAGTCTACCGTTCATATTCAGAACTCACACTTCGAGAGCATTCTGTAAAGTTGGTTCTCTTAGAGTGTGTCCAGTACCATCCTCAAGTACATCGCGTGCTCCTCCTCAGATGCAGAATACCCCAAGATGTCATCAATGAATACCACTAAAAACCACTCTATTTAGGACTAGAAGATTATATTCATGAGTCCCATGAACAATGACATAGTATTCATCATGCCAAACTTCATCACTGAGTACTTTAAGTGGTCGTAGAAACATCAGAAACCCGTCCTCAAGATGTCCTCATATTGTACTCAAAGCTACTGATAGCCTGATCCGAGGTCGATCTTTGAGAACTATCTCAGTCCATTCTACTAACTGAAGTTTTCATAAATCCTCAATAGAGGATACTTTTTCTTCTCTATCACATGGTCCAGGTGCTAGAAGTCCACACATATCCTAAGGCTTTTGTATTCCTTTTTGGAAAATAACACTAGGGATTCCAATGGTGAAAGAATGGGCCCTATGAACCCCATCCTTTCCAAGTCCTACAACTATACACTCAGCTCTCGAATCCTTGATGGATTCATCAAATATGTAGATGTAGATATCAGTTTCATCTAGAAGTATAGATCAATGTGTAATTATACCTCTCTATGATGATGTATTGATGGAACATCCTTTATAAATATGTCCTCGTACTCATCCACAGCTCTAAGAAACTATTGACTCATCTCATCCACTTCCCCAACAGTCCTGAAATCCAATTGATGAGTGATTGGCTACACCCCTATGTGTGAGTCCATCCTGTGATGCTCTATTTTCCATCTCACCAAAAAAGGAAAACTGGTTCCCAATTCCATCGACTCACTAAAATGTGCTCCTCAAATAGTTGATCTGAGCATGAATTGCTGATAGCCAGTGCCAAATGATTATGTTATCGTAAGGCGTCACTGCTGCTACTAGGATATCCTAGTCAAATATCTCACCTCCAAGAGTAATCTCACACTATCTGAACCCATGTATGATCATCAAATCAAATCCCATACGAGTCTATAATCATAAGCATCAAAAAAATGCCTTGATAGAAAAATCAAAGCTCTAAACCATATCTGTGGAAAGGAAAGTGTGTCTGGAAAGTGTGGATATATGAGATTAAACTATAGTGGAGTATAAAAATATTGTACATAATATCATCTATGGGACATAGCAACCATAGGAATAAATTTCCTACAGTTGATCCCGTACCTATCCACCTTCTATTGGTGCTAATGGTGGACCACCTGAGGGTGTTGGTGGTAGTACATCATCCCTTCCCCTATATTCTATCACTTATCCCACTCCTCTTCCATGTCCACTGCCTAGAAGATTGCCACGATCCTATCTATGTCGCTACCTCGGTATTCCCTCGACTATCTGTCAGTCCTCTACATAGTGAGTCTGAATATCCGAAGCCATCTTCCCCTTATTGTTGTATGAATGGCATACTCTACTTTTATGACGACTCTCACTACCTCTAGAGCCTCATAACACTGACCCTGAGTCATGGGGTCATCCTTGGAATAGTCTGGCCCTTTTGGGCTTTGGTGTTATCTATATTCTACCATCCACAGATGACTCAAACACATGTCACCTGGTGGTAGCTCAGACCGTCAGTGCCTACACCGAGAGGAATATGTCCAATATTATGTCTCTCTCCAGAATTCCATCCAACTCTGAGATACTAAGGGAAATCATCGATGCCCATATCTCTTATAGGGGTCCCTGCTAATCGTTATGGGCCCTAAAATAAGGCTCTCGTAATATATTCGTAGAGTAATGAGAAAGGTCTGTGAACCTAATAGAGTTATCAACCACTATCATGATCCCCTACTATAGGTGAAGTAGATCATGTATGAGTATTGAATGAAATTTAGCAAGGGGAATAACTCCACCTAAAATGTCTCTCGAATACAGACTTGGTGAGGGTCACGTTTTCAGGGTTCTGGATGTCCAAAATCACCCATCCCCCTAACGAGCCCAATAGAAGGCTCGCTGCTAGAACATCCATAAGGTAAAGTACCGTCCTCATTATGTGGAATACTCACATCTCCACTTCTATTCAATTCTCATTATCTTGAGGATCTATCTCTCCCTTGAACATGGGAGGTATCTTTCTCTAGAAGTCATGTATGGAGTTCATCCTACATGAGTCCTCTACCGGTGGCACCGATAGTAACAACTAACAAATGGACATTGGTATTGATGGGACCCCTCCCAAAGGTACCATCTCGGGTAATGGTACATGTACAAAAGAATTATCAGATTTTAGACCATCCTCATGGTCACATAATGAAATAATTTCTTAATATCTTTGTGAAGGCATCCTTAATATGATTAAGATGAATCACGATTAATAGATTATAACTGATGAGCTGAATCTGACTCAAAAAGGTTGTCAGGAAATATTCAAATACGCTTAAAAAGTGTTTTTATGTACCGAGCCAGAAAAACGAATTTAGGGTCTTCGTGTATGGAGACATCATCCACTGCACCAATACTGGACTCCCTAGTCTGAAATCCAAACTTGAGACACTTGACACTATTTCACCATTAATATTTACATACATTTAATTAATTTGGTAGAATAGACCACCCTTTGATACTAATTTTTCATGACATGTCCCCTAGGGCTCATTATGTGACTTCCCAAAGACCACCTTCCATAGGATAGGGGTTGGCGACTAGCAATGAGTATGCATATCCCAAAAAGGGAAGTCAACATTCTTTACACCTGTACACATGCACAAATTTAAAACATCAGAAAGTAAACCCAAAGTAAAACACAACTATCAATGGGAAAACTAATAAGAGTACAGTACAAATTGAATGTATAGAGGCTCTGGAATACAATCCCAAAACATAATGAAATTTACAACTACCACATAAAATCCACTCGATACCCTACCTAATGGTTAGGTGAAGTGTAGATTCCTGTAGCTGTTGACATATGCTCATCTGTCTTATCTCACCAAGCATAACCTAGTCCCAAACCACCAAGGTCTCCATTGTAGAGTCTATCACCTACATAAGACAAAACATGAGTGGGTGAAGATTGTGTAGGTGTGATTAACAAAATAATCATTAGGGATCCGAAACCACAAAATAAGGACCACAAAGAAAGACTCAAAAGAAAATATCACAACGAAATGATAACTCACACCAGGCATAATTAGAGTTTTAAAAAGTAATATTATCGTTCATAAAGTTGAATAATCTTGTACTGTTGAGAGACTTATCCAGGATGATTCATTGTGGACTACTCGGCTACTGGACCACTACGATCTGCTCAGCTAATAGACCACTAATGTCCTCTGAGCTACCGGACCACTAAGGTCTACATGACTATTGGACCACTAAGATCTCCTTGGATACATGGCCACTAATGTATGCTCATCTACTAGAGAACTTAGGTTTTCTCATCTACTTACCCTCAGAGGTCTGCTCAGCTACTAGACCACTGAGGTCCTGCTTGTCATATCCTTCATGTCACTTCTAGCTGTAGGATTTTTTCTCTCTAGTTCACTAGATTCTGTGATATTCTACTCTTCAAGACATAAATTTTATCTCAAAATACACAAAAACACACTTAGATTATACACAATGGAACATCTCGTCTTAAAGGTCCCAATGTCATAGACGAAGTTTCAATTGGATGCTCGGTCTGATTGATATTGGTGTTATATTAAAAGGGGGTCGGTTGCATTAGGGGCCGATCTAACATGGTCATATTGACCTGATCAACATAGACCAAGGGTTCCACATGACCCAACCCATTTCGACTTACCTAACCCTGTTTGGTATTATGTGACCCAGTTGGATGTGGGATCACATGGTCCAGCCTTCCCTAGAGGCCAATCCCATTGGGCCTTACAGGACTTGTCCTGGTTCGTCTGTGTGTCCTTCCCACATGGTCTCCCAATGACCCAATTCTCAATTAGTCCGGTCTGACATAGATAGATAGGTTCTGACCATCTAGGCTGCCCAGTAGCCTAGTTTCCCATCTTTCCTAGCATGCATTAGTGTACAGGCTCTTGTCTAGCCCAGGACACCAAGTGGCTAGGTTTATTACAATAGCATGGCTCGCATCGGTGGGGCAACTATGGCCCATGAAAAATGCCCACTAGCATCTGGTTCACATAGCAACAAGACCAACTGAGGCCAGTCACATCCCTCCACATGCAGTCCAGTGGGCCTATCCCCTTGAGGCAGTGCACAACTGGCCCCACCACCCTGCAACGTTGTGGCCTCCGCCACCATGGTATTCCTCATCCCACCTATGGCTACCACTGGTGTGCCAGTGGTTTCATTCTCGGGACACCAGACTGTCAATAGTGGTCAGTTTCATGACCCATGAGTGCCTATGGGATCCTGGGATCATCGACGTCAACACTATGGGTTTAAAGTTTACTCATTTTCGATATGGAGGTTTGGTTATTAATAGCAAGATAACTCCTACAATGGATGGATAAAAGAATTGTTTGTGTAAGCCTGATCCCTCCATGTTAGAATTCATAAAAAGTGTGGAAGGAGGTTTAATAATCTCACATGGATATAATTTCTTATAACTCCCCACAGGGAAAACCCATTCCTACAAGAACAAATAGACCACAGATCGACATGTAATTGGGTTTTTCTATGTTCATTGTTTTTTAAATAAGCAACTGGTAATAAAATCAAAATGAATAAAAATCTACTTGGTAAAAAGGTTATTGTTTGACTATGATCATTTCTAATCATATTTCAATATCTGGTACTAAATCTAATCTCCAAGGGTGTCGTCGCCACTTTCTGATTCACCAAAATTCATCGTTGGAAATGTTTCCTTCATCGTTCATCAGAGGAATTCCAGGGATGTATATCAACCACGAATAATTATTTAATAATATAACAAATTCATGTTTCACATATCAGTGTTTCCATGTTGACTCAATAATGAGGTTCATTAAAGGATTTAGTGTCTCCTCATATCTGTAATACATCATTGACGATTCACTGCCTAATGATGAATAGAAAAAAAATAAAATAAATTTTTTTTTAAGTTATTTTATTTTTCTTCTCAAAGACTGGAAATCTATCTTCTTTGGTCAAACCACTTTGGTCGATGTTAGGACCTATATAGGAAAATATTTACACTTTGAGTAAAATGGTACCCCCTTATTTTTTATCCAGTCACCAGTTTAAAAGTTAGAAAACCCCTCTTCCTTGACTATCTAATAAACATAAAAATAATATTTTGAAATTACATTCCAGCCACTCCATGTCGTGGAATCACATGTCTTCTCAGAGCTTGGTCTCAATATAATCCCATTTAATCTTTAGAGAATTTTCATGGGATTCCAAGACATTATACATTGTGTGATTTACATTTCTATACATGTGTTTGTTTAAGTTATATTTCTATTAAGAGAGAGTGATTAAATGATAACGTTAAAATAAGGGAACAATATAAAAAAGGAGAGTACATGATTAATATATATTTTTTGAAACAACCTAGTGGTCCAATAATATGGTTATAGATAATCAAAATAGTATCAATTAGTTTTATTAGAGTGGTATGTGCTAACATGATGTAAAATCCAAATTTATTTTAATTTTTTCGTCTATAGACTCAATGATGAGGCTTTTTTATCAATGATTAAAACATTTTTTGTTGGTAAAATTCAACTTGTTTTTTTCTACAAGCATATCGAGATGATATTAGAGAATATGGACAAGGAGATGACAATTTTAGACAAGAAAAATAATTGTTAATTAATGTTGGGACTTATAAAAGTTTTAACTGAGATTTTTATCACCAGGTTGTCATAAAAACCACTCATTGTTCTAGTTGTTTTTTTATTTTGATATCTTTGTAAGAATTATATATAGAATTATTAAAATGAAATATTTTTATTATGCTTACCTATATATAATAATTAAAATATAGAGATAATAATAAATTAGTGAAAAAAACTAGAAAAAAAATCTGATTCTAAAAGTGTTGAATGAAATGTGATATAAGAAAAATTATCCTAAGATTATTTACTATTCAATAAAAGTGATTCATTATTATTTTACTAGTAACAATGAAAATCATATTTGTTTTTTAAAATTTGGAAAAATCATTTTCTCTATGAATATTGAAGAGAATTGATATTCCATGGAATAACATTCAATGATATATAGTTCTCAATTAGGATATTGTTTTAATAGTGATAAAGATAACATATAACCAATGTATGATAAGTTGGGAAAACATGAAAAAATTTCTCAAATAGTTTATTCATTCCTATTAGACTTGGTTATAGATAATAGAAGACAATGGTATGTATTTGTAGACTTGAAATATTTAATTTTGAATGTGGGTGTAAAATTAAACAGAAAATATTATTCACCCAAGGAACATGAACATGAATTCAGAAAAAAAGTTGATATATATATATATATATAATATTAACGAAATTATTTTCCTTTTGATGACATATCTTGATTATAGGATATAATTAAGAGATAATTCTAGCTTAATAATGTGAAAAATGGTGTCCAAATTTGAAGAGAAGTATGAGAGGATTAATGAGTATGAATAATTGTCAAATTCTATTATAGGAAATACGAAGGTAGAAATACCCATCATATAATCACTAATAATCATTTAGAATAAATTTTCAGTTATGAAATCATGAAAAATATAAAAATATATTAACAAAAATTTTGTATAAAACCACAAAAGGAAGGTGAAAATTAATCACACAATCATAGAGTCATAATAAAAAATGATTGAGTTTATAGAATTTTAATGAATCCATTTTCAAAGAATATTTCTAAAAATTAAATATCTTCCAAATAGTTATTACATGAGTTATATCTTTTACTAGATATATTTTATAGCCACTAATAACTGACATATAGTGAGTCATTGTAGTAATATAAGTTTTATTATTTAAAAGAGAATATCAAACATTTATATGTTGAGGTGGGTAGCTTCAATGAAAAAAATAATAGAATTAATTAAAAAAATATTCACTATCATGACATAATATTATGATATTAGGAAACAGAAGGTGCACCCTACAATATTCAATTTTTTTATGCCACAAATTAATTGGAAATATGGATATGCATGTCATGAAAGAATAATAAAGGATAATTAATTATTAAGTGACTCTTCATTCCATTGATGTCTATAAACATAAAACATTATTGTGTTTTTTATAATTTTTTTTCTGCAATCTAAGAAAAGAATGATGGTGAAAGAGTCATCATATAGTGATGTAAGCATAAATGGGTATGTAGTGGTGTTGCATCAAAATAATAAATGTATATATGTTTAACTTTTCTCATAATATATTTAAATTATAATCCAAGGAAGGTGGAGAACTGGATTTAAAATATCTACATTGATGTTTATATAAATGGAATTTCAAATAGAAAACCCAAAAGTTTTGTTAGAAATTTAAATGAAAAGGGTTATTTCATCATTAAAAAACACATTCCTCTTTTGGAGGAAGACCATAAACAACCCATATCCCCATAAAAATTATTGTTATAACTATTGATTTGAGTGGAATACATTTAATTGGATCATATGATCCATGGGGTGATGATGTTGAGAAAAGAGTCGAATGTGATGAATGAATATGAGTATGTGCTAAATGAAAATCCATTCATGAATTTGTGTCAAAAAAATTACCCCATTGAATCATGGATTGATCATAATTAACAAATCCCAATTTGATATCCAAATTTTAATCAATAATTTTAGATTTTCATGTATAATTATAAATGATATTGCGAATGATATGAAGACAAAGTGGTCTCAAAGTCCAAAATGATTTATTAATTGGAATGGATAATAATTTGATGATAATTAGGTGATATCATGTCATGTTTCAAGTGGAATAAGTTTAACAATAATGAGAAGATAAAGAAATGTATAATTACTTATATTTATAAAGAAAATAATTATTTTGTTCAGATATAGTTGTATCATCTGATGGGTTTTTAGGATACAGAAGTATACTATAAGGAAACATCATTCATGAATATTGTCTCGATAACTGATATTAATCATTGTAAGATTCAAAGGTATATTTTTTTATTAATCATTAACATTATCTATCATTATTCAGAAAAGAGTGAGATCAATATTTTTATAGAAGATTATTATTATCTTGTGGTATCAGGAGATTATCATATGATGTATTATTATTTCTGGAAAAATCGTAATGAATCACAATAATCTAGACCAATTTCATATTCGAATATGTTCTTGTGTAAGTGTGATTATGATTACAAGGTGAAGTGTTATGGATTCTAAAAGATCAAGTGGCATGGTTTTGATGGAAATAAGTAATTGACCTAGAAAATAGTAATGTTATTTCTATTGGATCATGGTTCATATATTGAGTTTTGACTCAACAGTTTGTGAGGATTTTTATATGATTATTTCTACATGGAAATTATCATTCTAAAATATTTTAGATAATGAAATGAGAATGTAATGTTTATTTGGCATTGAAAGCAATATGTAAATGGCCTTGAATAATTGGATAATGCTATAGGTTCATGGAACTTATTAGATGTTGTGATAATATTTTAAAATTGATAAATGGTTTCATTTTACTTTTATCCCTCTTATTATATGATTACCATTATATAAATCAAGGATTTCAATAGATTTATTCACACACAATAACTAATAAAAATAAAACTGCAATATATTAATAAAAATTTTAAATATTTAATTATTTATATAGATAATACCTGTTGAGTTGTATGGAATTAATATGATTAAATTATTTTTGAAATACTGATAAATAAATATAGTGTAAATTTAAATTTGAATAAAATTTGAATATTATATCCAACAAAATTATGAAAATTGTTTTATTTATTAAATTTTAATTTTCTAAAATTAGTGTTTTAGTTATAGAAGCATAATATATTACGATTAGATGACTATAAAATATACTAGTAATATGAATTACATATTTACAATAAAAAAATTATTAATTGATAGGAAATAAGAAAAAATTTGTATTTTAAATATATATTTTCTAATATCAATAGATTCCCGCTGTATTTATGTTTTTAAATTAAATGTTTAATTATAATATTTTATGAAATTAATTTTGTGTAATTAATATTGTTTTGGGATTAATAAATAAATATAATCCTAAAATAAATATTGGAGAGTTGTCTAAAAAGAAATATTTTTAGTCGAAAATACCATTTTTACAAATTAAAAGGAATTTCTGAAATTAATATTATATAATTATGAATTTAAAAATATAGAAGAATTCATATAATGACAGATATATATTTTATATTTGTCTTTATAATTTTAATTTTTTTTTTAATTTTGAAACATGTTTTAAAATATTTAAAACATAAGTAATATTTTCTCAAAAAATCGTTTTTATGATATCACAAATATTTGGATGAAAAATTATCAATATCACTTTTATAATTTGAGTAAATAGAAAAGGATTTAAAATTTATAATCATTGGGTTTAAATAATGTAATAAGTACCACTTTATTTTTGGTCATAATGGAAAACATAGCTTATGAAAAAAATAGTTACAATGATATTTGATAAATTGATATAATTAAAGAGAAAAGGTGTTGAGATCAAATTAATAATTTATATAATTGACCATATGAAGTACTTATTGATATTATCTCTTAATCAATCGATTATTTCAATTTTTTGGAAATACGTTAGATGTTTAATATGTTCTCCCTCTTTATTGAGTTATAATATTAACAAAAAAACTAATTTGGCCACTAAAAAAGGGGTCTATCACATGCCATTCATGGAACCACTTAAAATTATGATTAATCCACAAAAAAAACCCTTTTATATTTTCACTATAATATTATTTAACTAAACTTATCTGAAGGTTCGTTAGGGAAATAATAAAATTTACTGTTTCAGAATATAGTGACTACATTATAATTAACAAAGTGAAATTTGTGGCCCAAAATTATATATCATATTGTTGTATCAATATGTATGATGAGAACAAATGAAATTTTTATTGTATTAATATCTACATAATAGGATAGTGTGTTTGCAAAAGGATGTGGACACAATTTTATAATGTCTAGAAGTATGATTTCTATCAATATGGGATTAGTATTGTAGATATCAAGGATTTCATTTATTATCAATGACATAGAATGCTCTCAATTTCAGGTTAAATATGTATTCATGTTGTTTAAAAAGTCCAACCAAAATAATTTTTCCCTATATATATCATGATTAATTTAGTTATAAGATTCCCTTATTGAGTGTTTGGTCTCACACATTCTTTATTTCTTCATTTTACTGTGTTATGAAGAAATGTAGTAAATATGAAATTTTTAGAAGGATTAAACATGTGAAATAATTTATGGGCGACGTTGAATATGTACTATGGGTTATCTAGTTTTATATATTGTGGATAAAATATGTACACTTATACAAAGAACAAGGTTATTGTCAGTTTTTGTTTCTTCATTATTTTGTAAAGTAACAAAACATAAATGTTCCCCCAGATTATAGGGAATTCAATAATAATTTCTTTTTCTGTAATCAAGGATAGTTATATTCATTATTTTATAGTTTGTATAAAATAGATTATGTAATATATGTGCTGAGGGAACCAGATCGGTGATTTCATTTTTGAGGTTTCACAATTAGTATAGATTGAAAGTATTAGAAAAAATTCAAGATTTAGATGTCAGTTGAGGGTAATATAATGGTGGAAATGTTATGTTTGGTCATAATTTCAATGGTATATTAATCCATTGGGGATTATATAATATTTAATGACAAATAAAAATTAACATTTTCATATTAAGTTTTGGTAAGCATACTAAAAATCCAAGATATTCTATGTATATTGTTATTTATAGATATATTGGTAATTCCTTAAGTAGGTTGTTTTCTTAGAAATACTTCACTTTCAAGATATTTTTATGTGGATTCGACTTTGGAACAAATGAAACTAGATGTAATCATTCTAAAATGGGTTTGTTTAGTACTTACTCATTAATAACTATAATTCACATTTAGTGGGACAGAAATTGTACTCCCATACATAAAATCAATGGGTGATATGATTTGGTTTGTTATATTTTCATTATGAACCATTATTAATGATTTATGAACGATGTTTACTAATTTTTTTATATAATGTTATAAAAAATCATTAAGGATAAACAAAAATTAAACATACAGAGGAATAAGATTATTTTAATGTATCATATGTGAAAAAAATTCATATTGGATTCATATTTCGATTGAGGGTTTCAGTCATATTTTTGATATTATCATAATCATTTTTTTGTTTTTATTTTAGTATTAAATGATCAGGAAGATGGAGTTAAGAAAGGTATATCTACAATATTAACTATTTATTAGATCATAATAGGATAACAAACATAATTTTTAAGAATCTTAATTTCTATCTATTATGATGGATAATATTAGTTTCCTTGTCATACCTAATGTAGTGAGATATATATTTTAATAGAGCATAAAATTTTATCTATTTTAATTTGTGAGTTATATTTATGGATTAATTTATTGTATTTTTAAATAGTTATTGAGTATTATGGGAAAAATTTAATATTTTTCTTAAATTGTTTTTCATTAGTGTTTGAAATCACCTATTAAATTGTGTTGAAAAACTTGAAAAGTTATTTTAAGGAATGTTTATATTTTCTGAGATAACTATTATAGAATATATATATGATTTTAGGGTGACTGTTATGATTGATATATGATTGAGGTTGAGATAATAAATTGTGATTTGATTTTGACTGAAATGACAGATATTATTGGAAAATCTTGAGATATATAAATGATTCATTATATTTTTGGGGAAGTTAATAAAATATTTTGGATTATGAAATATATTGACTAGCGTGTGACCTTATAAACTACTAGATGGTATATCTAAGAGATAAATATAAGGATATGTTTTTGAAGAATACATAACCTCATTTTGGTTTATTGAATTAGTGATTTGATTGTTTTAGGAATCACATATTATAGATAGTATATGAATTGGGATTATATATATTTGGGTATATTATTTTATTAATGTATAAAGTTGTTTAAATAATATATGAAACATGATATATCCTATTAGAGTATATTAGATTTCATATTCCTGTTTATAACTGAAATGCTGAATATATTAAAAATACCCTCACCAACATTATTCAATTCAGAATAAATAATATTAACATGAAAAAATGTACTTAATGGGTAGTGGGTAACACCCCATAATCATAATATTTTATTACCTTTAAATAAATAAATTATTATGATTTATTGATCCATATGTAAACCCGAACATAGAAGAAGCCTTGATATATTTATAAAAGTATTATTATTTATGTATAACCATTGAAATATATCCATTTAATATTTGGTAAGGAATATATATAAATATTTTATAAGATATTTATGTAAATAAAATAATGGATATATTAAATATGAAATAAATTCATTTAGTATGTCTAAAACGACTAATAAAATCATTCTATTATTATAATTTATTTTGCTAACACTATAATTTTATTTGAGGAATATATATATATATATTTACTAGATTATATTAACATATATTATTAATATTAATAAAAGATCACAAATAATTTGATTATAAATTGATTAAAAATAATAAAGTATAGTCAACATTTAAAATGCTATATTCCAATTTGAATTGTTTCACAATATATAAGGTGATTTAATTTACATATTAAATAATAATCTTTTATTAACATAATTATAAAAAAAAATATTACTATTTATCTTATAAACATTAAATTTTAATCATACAAAGAATTAATTTTATTTATCTAAAATGAAAAAAAATTAGGTGAAATTAGCATTTTTTTTAATTATGAATACTTTTATGAAATTTTTAATATTTATTTATGAATTTGGCAATCATGAAATTTTTTTATAATACCCAATATTTATTTTATATATTAATTTAAAATTTAAAAACAATTCATTTTAGTTTACAAACCCATAAATGATATTTCAAATCATAAGTAAGATTTTATCATAAACAACATGTAATACATTATTCATTTCTATTTTTATTGAAAATTTTTAAAAAATATATAAATTTAATCAAATGAAATGGTTTTGAAATTTAAAATCAGTTTGTAAAAATTATATAATAATTAACACTTTATTTTTTTTCATAATTGAGAATTTATCGTAGGTAAAATCTAATTACTGTAGTTAAAGATAAATGGGTAAAAGTAATTATTCAACTGGAAAATGTTTTGAAACATGATAAAAAATGTCAATAATTTGGATAATTATGTGTGGATGAACCAAATCTATTTATTGATATATTAAGTCTTCATTTAGATTCCACTTGAATAATTCAACATGTTCTCTCTTTATATTAAGTTAAAGTGTATACAAAAAATCCATTCTCCTCAAATGTAAAAGTTGTGTCTCGCCACCCCTTAATTCACCCATAAAATTTATTTTTTTTTTCATGAAAAACCTCGACCTATCTTCCCCGATAATTATACATTACTATATTGAAATTATATTCGAATGTGATTTGCTTATTCCAACCAGTTCTAATGTATCTTCCAGTGATGTCTCAATGTGGTCAATGCTATTAATAATATATATTTAAATTATTTATTTTCTATTTTTCAATTACAATTATAATTTTAAAATTCCTATATAATTTCCTAAATAATTTTTATAAAATAATTTTATTTTATATGGTATTAACTCTTAATCACCTTGTTCTTTTTCTATAAAAAAATGAAATTGTAAGTTGTGTGTTGTGTCAACTATCACTACCACAATAAAATGTGTTTCACAATCCATAACAAATATAAAATTATTTTATATATGGGTAAGGAAATAAATAACTTTTATATATATCATTTATGTGATTCTAAATTAATTAACCATATTACTCCTTTATCATTTTCCATGTATAATAAAAATTTATACCATACATATTTTTGGAATACCGGGTCCATAGAATGAAAAAAAATTCCCATTTTCATCAACGTCATTTGTGAACGGTAATTATGATATAATTAAATAGAAAATATGATTTTTATGATATCATTGAGGTTTTGTTTTTACATATTACAGAACATTTTAATGATATTATCAAAAAAAATCATCATTAATTCATTCATATATTGTAATCATACTAAGAATACAATTATCTCTTCATTCTGTGAAATGAATTCATAAAAATTAAATACCATTATTATTTCTATCCAATATTCATATATAAAACTAATAATCACTACATAAGATCATTATTGTTATTTTATAATTATATTACAAGAGAATCACATCATGATCATTCATTAATTAATGGTATGTTATTGTTTGGGTCGGTTTAATCTCACACATGAACAATACTATAAATCTATATATTGAAAACAATGAGAAAATAATTAATGGAATAATAATAAACAAACATGTAAATAATAATTTGTCTTGGGTTCCTGTAATGTTATATCAACATTTAACAAATTATTTAAGAGAGTATAATCTATTCATTATGAATCACTAAAACATTCTCGTCATTAATTTTATCGGCACGAATCCTGAAAAAAACACCTAAGAAAAAATTATATATTAATAAAATATCTTTAAAAAATATTCTAGTACCATTAATTAATAGGTAACTATGATATTGTAAAAATAATAAATATGAATTTTTTTAAGAATCTTGTTCCGAGCGATAAAAATTATTGACACCCTTTGTTGAAAATTGGTAAATGATAATTTATATTTATATAATTATTTAAATTTAGAAGCATAAACGTTTCCTAATTATTAAAATTGTTTATGAGTATGTATTTAATGAAATTCATTTAATTATTCAGTATATCTGGAGAATTTTCATACTAAATTAGGAATTAGGTAAGAGATTTCATCTCAAATTTCCCTATTTAATGCATGTTTTGTATTATGAATCCAACTTCATTAATGTGGTGTATATATTTAACTTATTTGATGAATTAAATCATTATTTATTTATTAATAATTATATTTTGTGTTTAAATAATATCTATATAATTTAAGGGGATTTGATTTTAATGTTTTCAAATATGTTAGGGTTATCTTGGTCTCAATCCTAATTAATTAATACATAATATATTTCATCCACAAAATTTTCTTTGTATATTGTATTCAATATGAATGTATATTCCTTTATCATAAAATTTATACTTTACTATATTCAGAATCCAAATCATGTTCCACTATTCATGTGTTTATTTATTAAAATGTTTCCCAAGTAGTAAGGATATTTCATATCTCAACATTCATTCATTGATTAACAATAATTATATTGAATATATAATTTTATCACATTATATCCTTTTATTATATTAGTTTCTACAATATATTTATTTTATATTAATAAAAAATCATAGCACATTGAACATGTGATAAATTTTTCTTATTTCAGAAGACATGCTTCTTAAAATCGATACTGGTAACTTAAATGTCCTTCATTATGTTATAATGTCTTATGTTGAAAATTATTCTTCCATGTTTAGGTTCTCAAACCCTAATATTTCTTGATATTTCTTAATCATCTTTTTTATAATTATGTTTTAATAAAAATATGTATTTATTACTCAATTTACAATGTTTGTTTCCAATAATGGTAATATAATGTATAAAAAATGTCCATTTGATAATGATATGTATTATCTTTTGGATTAATTATTCTAAAAGAAAAATTTATTTTATTTTATAGAATGTATTTTGAGATATTATTTTTAAAAGTAAAATTCCTCAACGAGTATTCACTTAACCATTTGGAAATGAGTTTTGGATGGGATCTTAACATATTGATTTATGAAGATGTAAAAAATATTTTCTAAAATATATATTTTTTATTTTCATTACCCTTGTAATTTTCAAAAGAATTTACCAAATATGGTTAATGTTTTAGTATTTATTAACTAATATATATTCACTATTGTGGGAAATTAAAAAATTATTCCAAAGAACCCAAATATAATTCATTATTGGGTGGTATCCTCCAAGTATTATATTGTAAGGTTGTTTTTACTCTTTTGTAAACATCCATATATATTTTTATTTTTATATTGGGGTTATAGTATTCTGATATAATCTAACATGACATAAACCAAGTTGGGGTTTTTTGTATAACACTCCCTATTTTAGGATAGTTTCTTGGATTAATTATTTGTATGTAATTTTATGAAATCTATATTTATGAATTCAATCTATTCAAGAGCATTATTATGGATATCTCTATTATAATTTATTTTCATATATATGGAATGCTATCAGTTTTAATTTTTTCATGGATTCTTGTTTTTTAATTATTCCCACTATTTTGTCCATTCATTTTTATTACATGTTGTACTCAGTTGTATGGTTCCATTATGAATACTTAGATATCACCCCTTCTTAGGTTTCCATTTAACGAGGTGATGAAGAAAATTATTAAATGCCTCATTTATATAAGGAAAAAAATTTATGAAATATATTTAATTGATTTTTCTATGACATTTTATGGAGTAATTATATTCAAATTTGGTGGTTAAAACATTAAATAATGATAAAGAGAACATGGGTTCTATTTCTTTATGTTTGGTTATAATTTTCAAAATCCCTAATCCTAATTATTTTATTATTATATATGAAATGAAATAATTTTTTTATTTTTTATATAAGGATAGTTGTATATGGTATCATATAATTGGTTTCGAAGTGAGTATTCTAAAATTGGTTAATGGACAGAGATCTAGGTGCATGGGTCTAAGGAACCACAATTTACAAATAAATAGTATCACTGAACATGTTGTAAATCTTAAAAACATGTTATTTATATTTAATTAATATAAAAAAGGTTTTATAAGATGATTTTTATTTAGTATTTGTTTAAAAATTCCAACTATTTTCTAGAGAACATTCATGTTGTTGAACAAGCCACAAATTTTAGATGTTATCAGGTCTTATTTAAAATTTTAATATCATTTATAAAAGATTATGGTTGATATATAACATTAAAATTAAATATTTTAAATGTTTTAGAAATTTTTATTTTCCAAATAATTCAATGAAGGAGGAAAATGAAAAATTCATAAAATTAATTTTATTGAAAATGGTGGGTGTATCGATGAGAATATAGAAATATAGATTTTAGTTTTTAAGTGGGAGAGAACACGAAAAGAAAATATATATATATAAATATAAAGTGAAAAAAACTTTTTATTATATTGATAAAGTGTGTGTCAGAAGAAATAACCACAAATCCCAGAAAAGATACATTTATGTTTTGGAAATTAACTGATGGAGTAGATTCAATTGTAGTATTTGAGAAAATGCCAATGTGGGAGGGTTTTTAAACTCTAATATTATATATTAAACTCTTGAAAATTTGTATTTTTTTTAATGATGCTTTATGAAATGAATAAATTATTTTTTAATCAATTTAGTGAATTATATAATGATGATGGTGATGATTGATCCAATGATTAAGTATTTAATCCACTATATTGGATATATAAGTGACTTTTTGAATTAACACACCTTGAGTTATTTATATATTATGTTAATTGAATGAGATGATATTGAAATAGAGTGTTGTGATATAATTTACATTGATAGGAGATAAATGAGTTCTACTATATATATTTTAGAATACTATAAAATTAGAAACATAACAGGAGTTTAGGGGAAGAAATATTATATATTGAAAAAAATTAGAAACATTTTGAAGGAGGAAGGTAATACATTATTTTTATGAATAAACATTGAAAAATATCAATACATTAGTAAAATAACATATATATACAAATAAATTTGAAGCTATAGAAGGTTATTATTATGTTATTGAAAATACCACAACTTCATCAGTTATACATAATAATAAATTAATGTTATGTTAGAAAAAATATATTATTTGTATGAATAATTTTTATGTTAAGAATTAATGACTATGCTATGAATATAATGAACACATCGGAATTGGTTTTCGTTAAGAGTATACCAAATACATTATAACAGAAAAATTTAGGAAAACAAGTCATGTTTAATAATAATTCGATGCTATGTAATTGTAAATTCTACATGACCACTCCAAAGTGTATTTAACCCATTGTGACTATATGATAGGTGAATATGTACATTTCTTAATAAGGTGAGTATAATATGTATGGTCTATTTTATGTAGAAATCATAAAAACATAAATATCTTTGAATAAATGTATTCTCATTGTGATGAACATCTCCATATGACAATATTTTTAAGATTGTCATTGATATGAATTACCCACATTGATACCCGTAGATAATGAAATACAATATTAAATGAATTTTTTAATTTGGTGTTTATCTAAGGAAAATATTGTAATTGAGGATACCACATCATTATATAGATGAAACATCATTACACCATTCTACTAGGGAGACTATCATTCCATGAACATTATCCTTTTTGGAATATTTTAATAATTTCACTGGAATTTACAATATAAGGCCCCAGCCTTAAAGATTACTTAATCTTGAGTTATTACAAGATTACACATTGAGGATCTTTTCAGGTTTAGAGTTTTTTAGAATTAAATCATAAATCATGCATTTCATTCCACATTTCAACTAGGTGGTTACATAAAAGACATTATTCATTTTTCTGATCAAATGAGACATATTTAAAATAAAACATGGATTCCTTCTAGACACTTCCTCGACATTATCATCATATCATGTACTTTTCCATTGACCTGTGAAAAACATTTCAAAAACTCAGGAAGAGCATAAAAAGCTCAGTAAGGGATATAAAAGTACGGAATGAAAACATTAGTCCATGTATACATAAGAATTGATGAAATCATACTTTACTCACAAAACATAAGCACTTTAACATACGTCATCAAATCCTGAATAACCCATAGAAATCATAAGACATAAAGGTAACATGAGGCATTCATATCATTCTTACGTAGGTAGTAACCCTCATGGTTACGTTTCGAATTCCCATTATAGTATATTCCCTAAATCTCTTCATAGAAACCGTAGCTTTTAACTCCTTCGCGTTACCCAATGCATTGGAGAGCTATATCAGGCTCACCCGCCCTTATTTTATCACCGAACCACCCGTCTTCATAAACAATTCCCAAGAACCATAACATAATCTTATCAAATAAAACATGCATAATGGAAACACAACATTTCCACATTTAAATCACAAGATATCAATAACACATTGATATAATAAAACCATTATCAAAACCATTTTCAATACCAAAATAAAACAAAAGTAAAAGATGGTATTTATTTTTCATTTAAAAAAAATTTATGGCCTGTAGGGGAAGCTCAAACTCAAATAATGGTAATGGCGGCGGAGAAGTCGTTGTCTCCGCATACATACAACAAAAACTTTCCCTTTTGTCGTTTAGTAAAACGATTCATATAAAAAAGATTCCTTTTGAATAAACGTAAATGTCATAGGGATTTATACACCGTATTAATGATGGTTGTGTATAAAACAAAATATGCTTCAATGAAAAGAGATTGAGACGAAGACCCTTACCTCGTGTCCGACTTGACTTGATTGTTCTTTAACCTCCTGAATAATAAACATGAGTTAATTTTTACTTGCTTAAGAACCATTTTCAAGTTCATTATTCCTTTTATATCACTTATTACTATGTTATTAACACTATGTAATTATTTAAGTTAATAATGGTCGTTTTGTCGATCATTGGTACTTTAGTAAAAAATAAACTCTTTATAATTACAAGTTGTTCATGTGGAAAATATCCATTATATCCAGAATTATATTTATGATGTAGATATCAAATATATCAAATATATCTAGTATATACATTCATTTATAGTATTACATAACATTTAGAGATAAGAAACGAAATGCACCGTTCATGGAGACGGTAATCCGTACATACGCATGAACGCTACTTTCATTTCTATTTCCTATTTAATGGAATTGAATCATAATGATATAAAGGTATAATATAATTCCAGTATAATATCATATATAATATCATTAACTCCATCCTTTATACGTCCCACATATGGCATTAACGAATAAAATCACATTGAGGGGGCGGTAGTCCGCACTCCCTAAAATGAAGATATCGTGTTTACCCATAATGGAAACCATAATGGTATGCCATAAATGAAAAATACAGAAGATTAAGGAAAAAATAAACATATTATATATCATATATAAATATATTGACATCTTAATGGCCACCTTTGAAGGTGTTAGAATAATATTGAACAATCATCGTTTCGTGAGGCAGAAATTCACCATCCACAAAAACAGTATGCTCTTTAACCATTAGATGTAGGTGTGTGTAAGTGTTTCCCGAATACATCTTATAAAAACATCCTAGTATGTTTAAGATACTATTTTTGTTACAAAAGAAACGAATAAAAATAGTTTAGGGGGTTGGAGAAGCAAAATAATACAAAATAACATTAGAGAAGTCTTTACCATTAAATCAGGTAACTCCTCTTGGTTTGAACCAAAAAGGTTTCCTGAAGAGATTTCTGCATAAGGTAAGGATTCTAGGATGAAGAGAGGGATGTGGAGAGTTAAAATGGGAAGATATTGGACGAGACAATGGCTTGAAAAGTGTTGGTAAGGAGGTAAATGTGGGGGCCTTTTATAAGACGAGAGGAGGGGCACTCTTGGAATGTTCTAAAATGTTACTTTATATTAAAATGAATTTCTGATTCTAAAGGTCCCACATTGATATATTTCTAGGATATGGTGATAACGGTTAGAAATATACTCATTCAATAGGTCTTTGACAACTGTATGTCCTATATTTTACATTATCTTTTCATTTTATTTAAATCAATCATTAATGAGGTAATCACTACATCATCATGATCTCATAAATAATTTAATTTATTTAATGTCTAAAAATTATAAAAAATACTATATTGTAGGAAAATATTTTATCTTTCCAATTAATATTTATAGTCTAAGAGATCATTTACATAGAAAAAACTAATTTTTTTACTCGGGTGATACATTCTTTAGTGATATTATCCATTCTTTAAAAATAAAATGATAAAGTGTCACTTTCTCCCAAAAGTGATTACATGGGGTCCCTATGATTGAAAACAGGCATCCCATGGTCATCCATGCCACAACTAGTAGAATTAGGATACATGTTGGGGTCATTTTGTATTATTATGATATTATTTTATTATCCTTAACTACCTGATTACTAATTAATCATGATAATTAAAGATAATTATCGTCGTTACTATTCATAATGTCAAAAAAAAAAGATTCTTAATTACATATTTTGGACCCTCTAATTCCAAATATTGAATCCATTTTACCAAATTCCAAACATAGAAATTGCAATAATGAATTTAAAAATAATTCACGTTGTGAAAACAAATAGCGGGTTTTTTTGAGACAATATCCTTGAAAAGTTTGGCACTTGTTTATACCCAATTCCAAAGTGAAATTAATTCTAATGAACACAATTGGATTAAATGGTAAAAATATATTCTAATTAAACTTTAAAACCAATTTAAAAGATAATATAACAATATAATTATATTAGATGAAAAAGTAGTTTTGATGTAAAATGCAGTATTTTTCACTATTCATTAAAAATGAACATTGTCAGAAAAATACCAATAATTTATCCAAAGTAAATTTAAATAGAAAAATATAAATAATAAGTTTATTTTGACATATAGATCTTATAAAAGTTTCAAAATATATATTTAATTATGGTTCGCCATTCAATGGCTGTAAAACAATCTTTTAAAAATATTAGAGAATTCTATGATTAAGATTGGATTTATTCTCATTTTAAGCCTCTAAAACACTATCTAATTTATAAATAGACCTAGATATGCAAATATATTATTCATTAATTACTTGGGATGTTTCATCCTCCCCCCCATTAGAAAATTGTGTCCTCACGATTTATTTACTTATCGAATAAGTGGGGGTATTTATCCCTTATTGCATTTTCAGATTCCCATGTTGCCTCTTCACTCATTTCGTTTTCCCAAAAAACCTTTACTTTATGAATCACCTTATTCTGCAACACTTGATCCCTGTGGTCAAGAATCTGGACCGGTGTTTCCTCATAAGATAGATTCTCTTCCAGCTCAACTACCTCTGGACTCAAAACATGAGATGGATCTGGCATGTACGTCCTTAACATTGAAACATGAAAAACATTGTGTACCTGAGATAAACTCGGAGGTAAAGCCACTCGGTATGCAAATAATCCAACTCTCTCCAGAATTTCATATGGTCCAATGAACCTTCGACTCAACTTTGGTTTATTATCAAATCGCATCACACTTTTCCATGGTGATACTTTGTGAAAAACATGATCACCTACCTCAAAAGAGAGATCCTTCCTCCTGTTGTCCACATAAATCTTCTGCTTGCTCTGAGCTATTCTCATGTGTCTCTGAATCAGCTGAACTTTTTCTGCCAACTCTTCTTCCAATTTTGGTCCCATCAACTTCCTTTCACCCACTTCATCCCAGAAAGCTGGAGTTCGACACTGCTTCCCATATAATGCCTCAAATGGTGCCATCTAAATAATGGAATGAAAACTGTTATTATAAGAAAACTCAACAAAAGAAATATTTTGGTCCCAACATCCCTAATAATCCATCGAACAAGAACGTAGCATATCCTCCAATGTCTGAATCACTCGTTCTGTCTTCCCATCTGAATGAGGATGAAATGATGTACTAAAATTTAATTCAGTAGCCAATGACTTCTGAAGGCCTTTCCAAAAGTTAGAAGTAAACCTGAGATCACGATCAGATACAATGGAGAGAGGAACTCCATGTAACCTGACTATCTCTTTATTATAAAAATGGGAAAGTTTATCTAGGGAAAAAATATCTCAAATATCAAGGAAATGAGAAGATTTAGTCAAGCGGTCAAAAATAACCCATATTGCATTATTTCCTCGAGGTGTCTTGGGAAATCCCACAATGAAGTCCATAGATATATTCTCCCATTTCCACTCTGGGACTGGTATAGGCTGAAGGATCCTTCTCGGTAACTACTACTATGCTTTAACTTGTGGACAAGTCAAACACTTAATAGTAAAATCAACAATATCTCTTTTCATTCCGTCCCACCAGTAATACTCCCGGAAATCTCTATGCATCTTAGTACTGCCTGTATGAAATGAAAACGGAGAACTATTAGCTTCACATAACAACTCTTTCTTCAACTGTGAATCAAAATACACACAAAATATCTTCCCAAATCTCAAAACACAATCATTATCAATGTTGATTTCAGGAATCTTACCCTTCTGAACCAGCTCTACCTTTTTATGCAACTCACAGTCTTGCTTCTGTGCTTTCTTAATTCTGTCTGATAGAGAATATTTCACTGATACCTGAAAAAAAATAGAAGTACATCCTTCACCAACAACTTCTATTCCAAAGTTCATCAAATCCTTAACCAAAGTATCACATTCCAAACAAAACATTGTTAATGAAGCATTACTTTTTTGACTCAAAGCATCAGCCACTTTATTGGCTTTTCCCGGATAGTAATGAATTATACAATCATAATCCTAGATTAATTCTAGCCATCTCCTCTGTCTCATGTTCAATTATTTCTGAGTAAATATATACTTTAAACTTTTGAGATCAGTATATATTTCACACTTTACACCATACAAATGATGCCTCCAAATTTTTAAAGAGAAAACAACAACAACTAATTCCAAATCATGTGTAGGGTAATTTACCTCATGATTTTTCATCCGACGTGAAGCATAAAAAATTACCTAATCATTCTGCATTAGGACGCAACCAAGTCCATTCAATGAAGCATCACTGTAGATAACAAACTCACCATTCCTAAATGGTAGTTCCAAAACTAGAGCATTCACCAATAATCTTTTCAATTCCTTAAAATAATCATCACATTATTTTGTCTAGATAAACTTAACAGCCTTCTGAGTTAGCTTAGTCATTGGACTAGATAACCATGAAAAATTTCTAACAAACCTTCGGTAATTGTCTTCCAAACCATGAAAACTATGAATCTCAGTTACATTTGTGGGTCTTGGCCATTCTTCCACAACCTTTTTTTGTAGGATCAACAGTTATCCCATCTTTAGAAACAATGTGACCAATGAAAGAAATTTTTTTCAACCAAAACTCACACTTTCTGAATTTCCCATACAATTTCTTTTATTTTTTGGTTTGCAAAATAACCCTTAAATTACTATCATGATCCTCTTTAGTTTTAAAAAACACCAAAATATCATCAATAAAAACAACCAGAAACTTATCCAAGAGATCCTGGAAAATTCTATTCATAAGGTCCATGAATACAGAAGGTTCATTGGTTAGCATAAAAGGCATAACTACAAATTCATAATGGCCATATATTGTAAGAAAGGCAGTCTCTGGAATATCTGATTCCTTTACCTTCAACTGACGGTACCCCGATCATAGGTCAATCTTTGAAAAAAACTGAGCTCCCTGGTGCAGATCAAACAAATCATCGATATGAGGAAAAGGATATTTGTTCTTAACAGTGATGTTATTCAAGGCCCTATAATCAATGAAAAGTCTCATTTAACCATCTTTCTTTTTAACAAATAAAATAGGATCACCCCATGGTGATGTGCTAGGTCGAATGAAACCTTTCTCTAATAAATATTTCAATTGCTCCTTAAAATCTAAAAGTTCAATTTGAGCCATTCGATAAGGGGGCTTCGAAATTGGTTTATCATGAGGAACTATGTCAATAGTAAATTCAACTTCCCGATATGGTATTATTCCAGGAAAATCATCAGGAAAAACATCAAGATACTCATTTACCATTGGCACATCATTAATCTGAACAGTTCCTTTATTTTCAACAATATGTGCAAGGTAACATTCATTTCCATCTTTTACAAGTTTCTCAGCCTCTTGATATGTTATCAATATTAAGGGTTCATTCTTGTACACAAACTGAAATTCTTTCTGAAAAGAAACTTGTTTAGCTCTACAGTCAATCTTAGCATGGTCAACAGAGAGCCAATCCATACCCAGGATAACATCAAACTCTACTAGAGGTAAAACAATAAGGTTTTCAAGTAGGTTTTTTTCCACGGATAATGATAGGAATATTCTAATAAATTATTTCTGCCTCAACATTTCCCCATTGTGTTTTTACCACAAGTTCAAGAGTCATTTCTTGAGATGGTATTCCCATTTTACTACAAAAGTTATCAGAGATGAAAGAATGTGTAGACCCTGAATCAAACAACACAGTGGTATAATCTGAAAAAACAAATAAAGTACATGATACCACTTCATTTGATGGTCCAACATCTGCGGATGTAGTTGAAAAGGATTTCACCACCCCTTTTGGCTTGTAGTCTAACTGCTTCCCATCACATGAGCTCTTTGTCGGACACTCGTTTGCATAGTGACCCATCTCATTGCACTTAAAACATTTCAGTAACTGTAAATAAAATTTCTTCTTACCATCACCTTGATATTTTTCAGTCCAATCACGATCCTTATGTCCCATCTTACCACATCGGTAGCACTTCCCATAATTTAGAAGACATTCCCCAGAATTCCTTTTACCACATTTATCAGAAACTGGAAACTTAGTTTTCTTATCATCGGACCTTTTTGAAGAATTCTACCCTTTCTCCTACCACCTCGGTCTCTTCTTCTGTTGGTTGTTATAGGACACTTGATCATCAACAAACTCCATTTCCACCTTCTCAGAACATCGAACAAGCTTTCCATAACTCTTGAACTCGCGAGAAGCTAAAGCCCTCCGATATGTTGGCTTTAATCCTGAGTAAAAATGAATGATTTTACTATCAAGGTCTCGGATAAAATTTGGAGCATACCTTGCCAATTGAGTGAACCTCTCTTCATAAGCAGCCACTGAGTTATCCTATTGCATCAATTCCAAGAATTTGTTTTCCATCCTATATCGAATAGCCTTAGGAATATACTTCTCAAGAAACATACCTGTGAATTCATCCCAGTTGAGAGCATCAATATCATCAACATCCCTGATATTTTGAACCATCGACCACCAATGATCTGCTTCACCCTCCAAACGGTAAAAAGCATGACTAACCTTTTGATTTCATGAACACCCCATGACATCGGAAATATTCTCCAATGATTTAATACACCTTTCAGCTAGCATAAGGTCAGATGATCCTCTAAATGATGGGGGATGTTGCCTCATGGAATTTTCCACCTCTGACATGTTCCTCTGCGATTGATTTGATTGATCTTGTGCATGGATACCACCACCATTTATCGCTTGAGTCAACTACGCCATTACTACAACAAACTATTCAGTTCCAATTCCAACCATTTCAGGATGTTTATTTGGAAGGTCATTTACTTCTGTATGCCTTCCTAGCACTTCTTCCATGTTTCCTATGCGGAAAACCATTCAGAACAAACATGTCTTAAATGAAGCAACTTGGTAATCATCAAATTATATATAATTTCAGAAAAATATTTTTAGATAATCATTTAATATAATTCTAACTCCTAATGTTATCTAAACCGACCTCTGATACAAACTATAAGGCCCCAGCCTTAAACATTACTTAATCTTGAGTTATTACAATATTACACATTGAGGATATTTTCAGGTTTAGAGTTTTAGAGAATTAGATCATAAATCATGCACTTCATTCCACATTTCAACTAGGTGGTTACATAAAAGATAGTATTCATTTTTCTCATCGATTAAGACATATTTAAAATAAAACATGGATTCTTTCTTAACACTTCCTCGACACTATCATCACATCATGTACTTTTTCCTTAACATATGAAAAACATTTCAAAAACATGGGATGATCATAAAAATCTAAGGGATATAAAAGTACAGAATGAAAACATTAGTCCATATATACATAACAATTGATTAAATCATACATTACTCATAAAAGATAAGCACTTTAACATACTTCATCAAATCATGAATAACCCATAGAAACCATAAGACATAAAGGTAACTTGAGGCATTCATAACATTCCTACGTAGGGAGTATCTCTCATGGTTATGATTGGAATACCCAACATAGTATATTCCCTAAATATATTGATATAAACCTTAGAACTTAACTCATTCTTATTACCCAATGCATTGGAGAGCTATATTTGGCCCACCCGCAATTATTTTATCACGAAACCACCCGTCTTCATAAACAATTCCCAAGAACCATAACATAATCGTATCACATAAAACATGCATAAAGGAAACACAACATTTCCACATTTCAATCAAAAGATATCAATAACAA
Source organism: Viscum album (assembly GCA_963277665.1). Lineage (NCBI taxonomy): Eukaryota > Viridiplantae > Streptophyta > Magnoliopsida > Santalales > Viscaceae > Viscum > Viscum album. Next base: position 2,002,089,109 of record OY728140.1, on the reverse strand, counting down.
ATTAATATAATAAAAACATTATCAAAACCATTTTCAATACCAAAATAAAAGAAAAGTAAAATGTGGTATTTAATTTTCATTTTTAAAACAGTTATGGCTCGAAGGGGAAGCTGAAACTCAAATAATGGTCACAGCAGCGGAAAAGTCATTGTCACCGCATACGTAAGACAAGAAAATTCCGTTTTGTCATTCAGTAAAACACTTCATATAAAAATGATTCATTTTTAATAAACGTAAAAGTCAAAGGTGTTTATACACTGTATAAAATAATGTTGTGTATAAAACAAAATATGCCTCAATGAATGGAGATTTAGACGAAGTCCCTTACCTCATGTCCGACATGACGTGATCGTTCTTTAACCTCATGAATAATAATCTTGAGTTAATTTATACTTGATTAAGAACCTTTTTCAAGTTCATTATTCCTTTTATATCACTTATTACCATGTTATTAACACTATTTAATTAAATAAGTTAATAATGGTCATTTTGTCGATCATTGGTACTTGAGTCAAAAAATAAACTCTTTATAATTACAAGTTGTTCATGTGGTAAAATATCCATTATATCCAGAATTATATTCATGATGTAGATATCATAAATATCATATATATTCAGTATATACATGCATTTATAATATTACATAACATTTAAAGGTAAGAAATGAAATGCACCGTTCATGGAGACGGTAAGCTGTACGTACACATGAACACTACTTTCATTTATATTTCCTATTTAATGGAATTGAATCATAATGATATAATGGTATATTATAATTCCAGTATAATATCATATATAATATCATTAACTCCATTCTTTATACGTCCCATATATCGCATTAACGAATCAAGTCACTTTGAGGGGGCGGTAGTCCGCACTTCCTAAAATGATGATATTGCGTTTACCCATAATGGAAACCATAAAGGTATGCCATAAATGAAAAATACATAAGCTTAAGGAAAACATAAACATATTATATATCATATATAAATATATTGACATGTTAATGTCCACCTTTTAAGGTGTTATAAGAATATTGAACAATCATCGTTTCGTGAGGCAGAAATTCGCCATCCACGGAAATAGTATGCTCTTTAACCATTAGATGTAGGTGTGTGTAAATGTATCTCGAATACTACTTATAAAAACATACTAGTATATTGAAGATACTGGTGTTGTTACAAAAGAAATTAATAAAAAGAGTTTAGGGTGTTGGAGAAGAAAAATAAAACAAAAGAACATTAGAGAAGTCCTTACCTTTAAATCGAGTAACTCTTCTTGGTTTGGACCAAAAGGGTTTCATGAAGAGCTTTCTGCCCAAGGTAAGGCTTCTAAGATGAAGTGAGGGGTTTGGAGAGATAAAATGAGCATAGCTTGGCCGAGCCAATGGGTTGAGAAGTGTGGGTAAGGAGGTAGAGGTGGGGGCCTTTTATAAGAGGATAGGAGGGGCACTCTTGGAAAGTTATAAATGTTACTTTATTTTAAAATGAGTTTCAGATTTTAAAGGTCCCAAATTGATATATTTCGAAGATAAGGTGAATAGGGTTCGAAATATACTCATCCAATAGGTCTTTGACAAGTGTATGTCTTAGATTTTACATTATCTTTTCATTTTATTTAAATCATTCATTAATGAGGTAATCGCTGCATCATAATGATGTCATAAATAATTTAATTTATATAATGTCTAAAAATTATAAAAAATTACTATGAGGTAGGAAATATTTTTTTATTTCTAATGAATATTTATAATCTAAGATATCATTTACATAGAGAAAACTAAAAATGTTTTACTCAGGTGATAAATTCTTTAGTGATATTCTCCTTTCTTTAAAAATAAAATGATAAAGTGTCACTTTCACCCAAAAGTGATTCCATGGGGTCCCTATGTTTGGAAAAAGGCATACCATGGTCGTCCATGACACAAAAATTAGAATTAGAACACATGTTGGGGTCATTTTTTATTATTATGATATTATTTTATTATCTTTAACTACCCGATTACTAATTAATCATGATAATTAAAGATAATTACCGTCGTTACTATTCATATTGTCCAAAAAACAAATGAGTCATAATTAAATAATTTTGACCTAATGATTACTAATATGGAATCCATTTATCCAAATTCAAAAAATTGAAATTTCAATAATGAATTAAAAAATAATTCCCGTTGTCAAAACAAATAGTGGGTTTTTTTAAACAATATCTATGAAAAGATTAGCACTTGTTAATGCCCAATTACAAAGTGAAATTAATTCTAATGAACAACATTGGATTAAATAGAAAAATATATTCTAATTACAATTTAAAACCAATTAAGCAATATAATCTAACCATATAATTAAATTAGATGAAAATGCAGTTTTGATGTAACATGTAGTATTTTCACTATTCATTAAAAAAATGAACATTGTCAGAAAAATACCAAAAATTTATCCAAAGTAAATTTCAATGTCCCAATCATAAAGAATAATTTTATTTTGAAAAATAGAGCTTCTAAAATTGTAAAAATATATATTTAAAAATGGTTCTCCATCAAAAGGCGGTAAAACAATCTTTTAAAAATATTTGAGATTTCTATGCTTAAGATTGGATTTATTCTAATTTTAAGCCACTAAAACACTATCTACTTCATAAATAGACATAGATATTAAAATATATTATTCATTACTTACATTGGATGTTACATCCTTCCACCCATTAGAAAATTGTGTCCCCGCAATTTATTTACTTATCGAAAAATTGGGGGTATTTATCCCTCATTGCATTTTCAGATTCTCATGTTGCATCTTCACTCATGTGGTTTTTTCAATAATCCTTTACATGATAAATCACCTTATTCCACAAAACTTTCTCCTTGTGGTCAATAATCTTGATCAGTTGTTCCTCAGAAGATAGATTCTCTTCCAGCTGAACTACCTCTCGACTCAAAACATGAGATGGATCTCGCATGTACTTCCTTAACATTGAAACATGAAAAACATTGTGTACCTGAGATAAACTCAGAGGTAAAGCCACTCGGAATGCAACTGATCTAACTCTCTCTAGAATTTCATATGGTCCAATGAACCTTGGACTCAACTTTCCTTTCTTACCAAATCGCATCACACTTTTCCACGGTGATACTTTGAGAAAAACATGATCACCTACCTCAAAAGAGAGATCCTTCCACCTATTGTCTGCATAAATCTTCTTACTGCTCTAAGCTGTTCCCATGTGTCTCTATATCAGCTGAACCTTTTCTGCCAAATCTTCTACCAATTCTTGTCCCATCAACTTCCTTTCACCTACTTCATCCCAGAAAGCTAGAGTTCGACACCGCTTCCCATATAATGCCTCAAATTGTGCCATCTGTATACTGGAATGAAAACTGTTATTATAAGAAAACTCAACCGAGAAATTTGTTGGTCCCAACTTCCTTGATAATCCATCAAAAAATCACGTAGCATATCCTCCAAAGTCTGAATCATTCGTTCTGACTTCCCATCTGATAGACGATGAAAATCTGTACTAAAATTGAATTCAATACCCAATGACTTCTGAAGGCCTTTCCAAAAGTTAGAAATAAAACTGGGATCACGATCAGATAAAATAGAGAGAGGAATGCCATGTAACCTTACTATCAATTTATGACACAAATGGGATAGTTGGTCCAGGGAGAACGTATATCGTATAGAAAGGAAATGAGAAGATTTAGTCAAGCAGTCAAAAATAACCCAGATTGTATTATTACCTCGAGGTGTTTTCGGCAATCCCACAATGAAGTCCATGGATATATTCTCCCATTTCCACTCTGGCATAGGTAAAGGCTGAAGCTTCCCTTTCGGTAACTGCCACCCCGCTTTAACCTTTTGTCAAGTCAAACACTTCACAGTAAAATCAGTAATATCTCTTTCCATTCCGTCCCACCTGTAATACTACGGAAGATATCTATACATCTTAGTATTGCCTGGATGAAATGAAAACGGAGAACTATGAGATCCACATAATAACTCTCTCTTCAACTATGAATCACAAGGCACACACAATCTCTTCCCAAATCTCAAAACAAAATCATTATCAATGTTGAATTCAGTCAACTTACCCTTCTAAAACAGCTCTACATTTTTCTGCAACTCATTGTCTTGCTTCTGTGCATACTTAATTCTGTCTAATATAGAAGATTTCACTGATACCTGAAACAAAACAGAAGGAAATTCTGCACACACAACTTCTATGCCAAAGTTCGTCAAATCCTTAACTAAAGTATCACGTTCTAAATGCAACATTGTTAATGAAGCATTACTTTTTCGACTCAAAGCATCAATCATTTTATTTTCTTTTCTCGGATGGTAATGAACTATACAATCATAATCCTTGATTAATTCTATCAATCTCCTCTGTCTCTTGTTCAATTCTTTTTGAGTGAATATATAGATAAATGTTTTGTGATGAGTATATATTTCACACTTTACACCATACAAATGATGCCTCCAAATTTTTAATGTGAAAAAAAGCAGCTAATTCCAAATAATGTGTAGGGTAATTTACATCATGAGTATTCAACTGATGTGAAGCATAAGAAATTACCTGATCATTCTGCATTAGGGCGCAACCCACTCCATTCAATGAAGCATCACTGTAGATAACAAACTCACCATTCCTGGAATGTATTTCCAAAATTGGATAATTCACCAATATTTTTTTTAATTCCTGAAAAGAATCATCACATTATTTTGTCCAGATAATCTTAACACCCTTCCAAGTTAGCTTAGTCATTGGACTAGATAACCATGAATAATTTCTAACAAACATTCGGTAATAACCTTCTAATCCAAGAAAACTACAAATCTTATTTACATTTGTGGGTCTTGGTCATTCTTCCACAACCTTTGTTTTTCAAGGATTAACAGTTATCCCATCTTTAGAAACAATGTGACTAAAGAAAGAAATTTGTTTCAACCAAAACTCACTCTTGCTGAATTTCTCATACAATTTCATTTCATTTAATGTTTTCAAAATAGCCCTTAAATAACTTTCATGCTCCACTTTACTTTTAGAAAACACCAAAATATCATCAATGAAAACAACCAAAAACTTATCCAAGAACTCATGTAAAATTCTATTCATAAGGTCCATGAATACAACAGCTACATTGGATAGCCCAAAAGGAATAACTACAAATTCATATTAGCCATATCTTGTACGAAACGCGGTCTTCGGAATATCTGATTCCTTTACCTTCAACTGATGGTACCCCGATCTCAGGTCAATCTTTGAAAAAAACTGAGCTCCTTGAGCTGATCAAACAAATCATCGATATGAGGCAAAGGATATTTTTTTATAACAGTGATGTTATTAAAGGCTCTATAATCAATGCAAAGTCTCATTGAACCATCATTCTTTTTAACAAATAAAAAAAGAGCACCCCATGGTGATGTGCTAGGTCGAATGAAAACATTCTCTAATAAATCATGCAATTGCTCCTTCAAATCTAAAAGTTCAATTTGAGCCATTCAATAAGGGGGTTTTGAAATTGGTTTTGCATCAGGAACTATGACAATAGTAAATTCAACTTCCCGATCTGGTATTATTCCAGGAAACTCATCAAGAAAAACATCAGGATACTCATTTACCACTGACACATCATTAATCTGAACATTTCCTTTATTTTCAACAATATGTGCATGGTTACGTTCATTTCCATCTTTTACATGTTTCTCAGCCTTTCGATATGTTATCAACAGTAAGGGTTCATTCTTGTACACAAATTGAAAGTCTTTCTGAAAATAAATTTTTTTAGCCCTACAGTCAATCTTAGCATTGTAAACATAGATCCAATCCATACACAGGATAACATCAAACTCTATTAGAGGTAAAATAATAAGGTTTTCAAGTAGGTTCTTTCCACGGATAAGGATAGGAAGATTATTATAAATTCTTTTTGCCTCAGCATTTCCCCCAGGTGTTTTTACCACAAGTTTAGGAGGGATTTCTTGAGATGGTATTCTCATTTTACCAAAAAAGTTTTCAGAATGAAACAATGTGTGGACCCTGAATCAAACAACACACTGGCATAATCTGAAAAAACAAACAAAGTACCTGATACCACTTCATTTGATGGACCATCATCTGCTGAAGTAGTTGCAAAGGATTTCACCACCCCTTTCGTCTTGTATTATATCTTCTTCCCATCACTCGAGCTCTTTGTCGGACACTCGTTTGCATAGTGACCCATATCATTGCACTTAAAAAATTTATCTAACTATAAATCAAATTTGTTCTTACCATCACCTTAATCTTTTTCAGTAAAATCACGAGCCTTATGTACAATCTCACCACATCGTTAGCTCTTTCCAGAATTCAGACGACATTCCCCAACATGCCTTTTACCACATTTATCACAAACTGTAAACTTAGTTTTCTTACCATCAGACCTTTTTTAAGAATTCTTCCATCTATCATGCCTCTTCTGTCACTTCTTCGGTTGGTTGTTATAGGACACTTGATCATCGTCAAACTCCATTTCTACCTTCTCAGTAGATCAAACAAGATTTTCATAACTATTTAACTCACAAGAAGCTAATGCCCTTCGATATTTTGGCATTAATCCTAAATAAAAATGATAGATTTTACTATCAACGTCTCAGATAAAATTTGGAGCATACCTTGCCAATCAAGTGAACCTATATTCATAAGAATCCACTGAGTCGTCCTCTTGCCTCAATTCCAAGAATTGTTTTTCCATCCTATGTCAAAAATCCTTAGGAAAATACTTCTCATGAAACATAACTTTGAATATATCCCAGTCTAGAGAATCAATCTCATCAGTGTCCCTGATATTTTTAACCATCGACCACCACTGATCTGCTTCACCCTTCTAACGGTAAATATAAAGACTAACATTTTGATTGTCTGAACACCCCATGACATCAAAAATCTTCTCTAGTGCTTTAATCCACCCTTCAGTTAGCACAGGGTCAGATGATCCTCTGAATGATGGGGGATGTTCCCTCATGAAATCTTCCACCACTGACATGTTCCTCTGCGGTTGATCTTGCTGATCTCATGCGTGGAAACCACCACCATTTTTCACTTGAGTCAACTGCGCCATTACTGCAAGAAACTATTCATTTCCAATTCCGACCTTCTAAGGATGCCGATTTGGAAGGTCATTTCCTTCTAAATGCATTCCTAGCACTGCTTCCCTATTTCCTCTACAGAAAACCATTCTGAACAAACATTCTTAGAAGAAGCAACATAGTAATCTTAAAATGGAATATCATTACAAAAAAATATTTTTAGATAATCATTTAATAAAATTATAACTCATAATGTTATCTAAACTGACCTTTGATACCAACTATAAGTCCCCATCCTTAAACATTACTTAATATCAAGTTATTACAAGATTACACATTGAGGATCTTTTCAGGTTTATAGTTTTAGAGAATTAGATCATAAATCATGCATCTCATTCCACATTTCAACTAGGTGGTTACATAGAAGACAGTATTCATTTTTCTCAAAAAATGAGACATATTTAAAATAAAACATGGATTCTTTCTTGTCACTTCCACAACACTATCATCACATCACATTCTTTTCCCTTCTCCTTTGAAAAACATTTAAAAAACATGGGATGAGCATAAAAACATCAGTAAGGGATATAAAAGTACGGAATGAAAACATTAGTCCATGTATACATAAGAATTTATGAAATAATACTTTACTCATAAAACGTATGCACTTTAACATAATTCATCAAATCATGAATAACCCATATAAATAATATGACATAAAGGTAACTTGATGCCTTCATAACCTTCTTACGTAGGGAGTAACCCTCATGGTTACGTATGGAATACCCATCACAGTATATCCCCTAAATACCTTCGGAGAAACCTTATCATTTCACTCCTTCGAATTACCTAATGCATTGGAGAGCTATATCTGGCTCACCTGCTCTTAGATTATCACGGAACCACCCGTCTTCATAAACAATGCCCAAGAACTATAACATAATCGTATCACATAAAACATGCATAAATGAAACACAACATTTCCACATTTCAATCACAATATATAAATAACACATTGATATAATAAAAACATTATCAAAACCATTTTCAATTCAAAAATAAAAGAAAAGTAAAACATGGTATTTATTTTTCATTTAAAAAAAGTTATGGCTTGTAGAGGAAGCTAAAACTCAAATAACGGTCATGGCGACAGAGAAGTGGATGTCGCTGCATACCTATGAAAAAAACATTCCCTTTTGTCATTTAGTAAAACGCTTCGTATAAAAAATATTTCTTTTGAATAAACCTAAAAATAAAAGGGGTTTATACACCGTATAAAAGAAGGTTGTGTATAGAACAAAATATGTCTCAATGAAAGATGATTGAGATGAAGTCCCTTACCTCGTGTCCGACTTGACTTGATCGTTATTTAACCTCCTGAATAATAAACTTCAGTAAATTTCTACTTGATTAAGATCCTTTTTCAAGATCATTATTCATTTTATATCACTTATTACCATGTTATGAACACTATGTAATTATTTAAGTTAATAATGGTTGTTTTGTCAATTATTGGTACTTGAGTCAAAAATAAACTCTTTATAATTACAAGTTGTTCATGTGGTAAAATATACATTATATCCATAATTATATTCATGATTTAAATATCATATATATCATAAATATCCAGTATATACATTCATTCATAATATTAAATAACATTTAGAAGTAATAAATGAAATGGACCGTTCATGGGGACGGTAAGCCGTACGTACGCATGAACGCTAATTTCATTTCTATTTCCTATGTAATGGAATTGAATCACAATGATATAAAGGTATATTATTATTATAGTATAATATAATATATAATATCATTAAATCCATCCTTTATACATCCCACATATGGAATTAATGAATCATATCACTTTGAGGGGGCGTTAGTCTGCACTTCCTATAATGAAGATATCGCGTTTACCCATAATGGAAACCATAAAGGTAGGCCATAAATGAAAAATACAAGAATATTAAGGAAAACATAAACATATTATATATCATATATAAATATAGTGACATCTAAATGGCCAAATTTTAAGGTGTTAGAAGTATATTGAACAATCATCGTTTCGTGAGGCAGAAATTCGCCATCCACGGAAAGAGTATGCTCTTTAACCATTAGATGTAGGTGTGAGTAAGTGTAGGTCAAATAATTATTATAAAAACATCCTAGTATATTTAATATAATGGTGTTTTTACAAAATAAAGGATTAAAAAGCGTTTCGGGGGGTGGAGAATCAAAATAAAACAAAATAACATTAGAGAAGTCTTTACCATTAAATCGGGCAACTCCTCTTGGTTTGAACCGAAAGGGTTTCTTGAAGAGATTTCTTCCTAAGGTAAGTATTATATGATTAATAGGGGGATGTGGAGAGATAAAATGAACAAAGTTTGGCCGAGCCAATTTCTTGAAAAGTGTGGGTAAGAAGGTAGAGGTGGGTGTCTTTTATAAGAGGAGAGGATGGGCACTCTTGGAAAGATATAAAATGTTACTTTATATTTAAATGAGTTTCGGATTTCAAAGGTCCCACATTGATATATTTAGAGGATAAGGTGATAAGGGTTCTAAATATACTCATCAAATATGTCTTTGACAAGTGTATGTCTTATATTTTACATTATCTTTTCATTTTATTTAAATCATTCATTAATGAGGTAATCGCTGCATCATCATGATGTCATAAATAATTTTATTTATTTAATGTTTAAAAATTATATAAAAATTCTATGATCTAGGAAATATTTTTATCTTTCCAATTAATATGTATAGTCTAAGTGATCATTTACACAGACAAAACTAAAAATGGTTTACTCGGGTGATACATTCTTTAGTGATATTCTCCTTTCATTAAAAATAAAATGATAAAGTGTCACTTTCACCAAAAAGTCATTCCATTGGGTCCCTATGTTTGGAAAAAGGCATCCCATCATTTGACATGACACAACCAGTCGAATTAGGACACATTTTGTGGTCATTTTTTATTATTATTATATTATTTTATTATCCTTAACTACCCGATTACTAATTAATAAAGATAATTAAAGATAATTACCGTCGTTACTATTCATAATGTTCAAAAATAAAAGAGTCTTATTTACATAATTTGGACCTTCTAATTAAAAATATGGAATCCATTTTACCAAATTACATACATAGAAATTAAAATAACGAATTTAAAAATAATTCCTGTTGTCAAAACAAATAGCGGGTTTTTTTGAAACAATATCTATGAAAAGTTTGGCACTTGTTTATGACCAATTAAAAAGTTAAATTAATCATAATGAACACCATTGGATTAAATGGTAAAAATATATTCTAATTAGACTTTAAAACCAATTAAAAAGATAATCTATCCATATAATTAAGTAAGATTAAAAAGCAGTTTTGATGTAAAATGCAATATTTTCACTATTTATTAAAAAAATGAACACTGTCAGAAAAATACCAAAAATTTATCCAAAGTAAATTTCAATGTCCCAATCATAAAGAATAAGTTTATTTTGAAAAATTATTGCTTATAAATGTTTCAAAATATGGATTTAAAATTGGTTCGCCATCAAAAGGTGATAAAACAATCTTTTAAAAGTATTAGAGAATTCTATGCTTAAGATTGGATTTATTCTCATTTTAAGCATCTAAAACACTATCTAATTCATAAATAGACATAGATATGAAAATATATTATTCATTACTTACATGGTATGTTACATACAATAAGGGAGATATTACATAAATTTTAGAATACATGATTGACCCAATAAAATGTAATTGACCAAATTGAAATGTATGGGGAATATGGTATATTATTTGTGAATTAAAGGAAGATCCCACTCATTAGATCAATGGGTGTATTATTTTGTGATCAATTAAAAACATAATCTATATATTAATAAAATAAAAATATAAAATTTCCACTAAATATCTTATATATATAGAATAAGATAAGAGAGTGGATATATATAAGAGATCAAATGATCATAGAAAGTTTATTAATGAAATAAGAATGAATGAGGATAGAGATTCATTTCTATATCTGGAAAATTTACGAACATGTGATAAAAAATAAATAACTCTAGTATGGACTTATACTAATATAGTTTGTGTTCTCTTCTATGGTTTTTATATGTATGATAAATAATTTTCCATCAGAAAAAGAGTCATCTCTTATTTGGATTTTTAAAATAATGAAAATACCCTATATAAAAATATGATGCCATATGGATTGTATAAGTGCAGCCAAAACAAAATTGTGTATAACAAAACATCAATTATAGACTTTAATACAAAAGGTGTATCAACAATAAATATGGACTTAGAGGAGACCATTATGATAATAAAATATTAATAAGACCCTTATTTCATAAAATTGGTGAATCCTTTTCCAAAATAGTGTTTGAAGGATGATAGGTGGAGAGTCTTATGGGTTAAAAATGATCGATCACAAAATCAAATTATGGTTGTAATCATTAGCATTGAGTGATTACGATCTAATTTATATCCATAATATAGTGTGTGATAGTGGATTAAAGATCACCAATGTTTTGGTGGTGTGAGATCCTTCGACATATCTCTTTGTGGCAACCCAAATAATATCCCTTTGACCTTATGTGATTTATATTTCTGTATTTTTTATATATTTTGGTGTATCTTACATCCTATGTGAGAGAATTAATGAGTTACTTCCAATGAAAGAATAATATATTAAAAAGAGGAATTCATGATTAGTTTAAAATACTTTAATCTGTGGACACCACAATATGGAAACTCTCATGGTGTGTGTGTGTATATATATATATATAATTATCCCAATATTCCACATCTGACACATGACTTTTTTCACCTGAGATATGTTGTGTGGACTATACTATCAGAATCAGTAACTACTGACTTATATTGACCATCTTATATTCACAAATTTCATGTTCCATTATGAACACACCATGTATGTCGACTTGCACATGGTTAGACCCATGGTGGTGAATGACATCGATGCATATTTGTTGTTACACATCATGTATTACATTATACTAATTATAGAATGTTTTTAAGGATTTCATTCATGGTGATAGTATATGGGTAAATGAATAGTCAATTTTGAGAGTTAGCTTTCACAGAACATGGTCATACATCCCTCTATGGGACTAGGCGTGATGTATAATGTTAATTGAGAAATTTTGTTTTACACAACTTTTTAGAGTTGATGATTCGGTTTGGATATGATGATTAAGGTGGAAATATTTTTAGGAACTCCCTTGGAAATATTCTCATTTTTACATCATGAGTTTTCATTAAAGAATTATTTATCTAATTGTAATAATATTTATCAAAACATTAATTCAATGATAGAAGTAATAACATTAAAAAAATTCTAAATGAATATTAAAATATCAAGTAAGAAAATAAATAACTAAATAATGAAATTATAATCAAAATTTATTAAATAGTATTTTTACTTGTGAATATTACAATATAATTATATAAAATTACTCGTTACGTTAACAAAATCTATGATTTATTTTAATATAATAACTTTTCATAGATTAGAAAATTATTTACATGAATTAGTATATTCTTTTTAATCTTTTTTTAACAAATAATTTAATGTAATTATAATATAAATCATAATATATAATAATTTATAATTTTATTTACAAAAATTTATATAAATAATTATTATTAGGTTACATTAGATGTATGTTTTATACAAAATTTTTATTTTAATTAAATGTTTATACTTATATATATAACATTTAAAAACATTCATAACGCTAGGTTTAAAAAATATAAATTATAAGAAAATTGTAATATGAATTAAATTATCAAATATATAATCTATATTGTTATAATAGATATATATCAACAAATACCAATAGAAATTTATTAAACAAATAAATGAAAATGAGGAGATATCTAGATAATTTTTACCAATATCGAGGGCCTACCCCATGTTTTTGGGGAAATCAAAATCTATGGGATATTTTTTGTGTGCATCATCGACGGTTTGGGAGTAGTTGAAGATGACTACAGAAGAAGTTTTAAGAACTGAAGGGAAATTTTATCTGTATATGTGAGTTGAATAGGATAATGGGTAAACAATGGGTATAGATCTATGTCTAGAGTTTGGATCGACTTCAGGAAGAGGGATATTCGAGTGTGGTTTTGTAGGTTAGGGGTTCAACTATGAATGTTTCCAATCATGGATAAGAGAGATCGACTATAGATAGATATCTCATACCCATCCAATTGAATATCACGAGACATATCATTAAAGGTTAGTAGTTTTTTCTAGTAACCTAAGCATTTTCAGTTCATCATCATCCTCTATTATTTTTTCCTTTCATTGGCTTCGACATTTTAAATTTGATTTTTTTTCTCCAAAAAACACTAATTAACTGATTCTATAATTCAATATTTTAATTAAATTTTTACTAATTTCAGTGGGCCTATTATTAATTTGTTTTTTTCCATCCAATAATCATTATTAAAGATACAATTACCTATATTATTCATCTTATTTTAGTTGAAAATATAATGAATTAGTGTCATTCAATTTATAAATTTAATTTCGGGTTGGATATGAGGCTGATTTAAATAGCCTTTTTTCCATGAATTGTTTTCTTTCTCGGGTTTTTTTATTTTTATTTCATTATAATTAAAATGTTCTGCTGGCTACTATGAATGTTCAAAAAATTTCTAATATATGATTACAACATCTTCTACATCTGGTTCAATAAATTGAAATGTGTCCACATTTTTTATTTTTGGATGTATAGATAAGTGTGTAAGTGAAGAGGCTAGAAAAAACGGGATATAGGGATATAGGATCTGGTTAAGAAAGCAATACTGCATGTGGAAGGAGTAACCAATCATTTCTATTTTCTATGTTTCCTAATTCTGTGAGTTTTAATGAATATGATAATGAAATAACGGAAATATTTTTCATTGATTAATCTCATGTATGGTGTATTCACGGTCCAAAAACCCCCTTCTTCATCCATCATGTTTGTCCAAACACCGATAAAGGGCTGGCTATGTTATTCTTAGGTCCTGAAATAGAATAATATAGTTTAATTTTAGGTAATGGAATCAAAATATTTATTTATTTTCTAAACACATAATTTAGTTTTTATAAAATGAATATTATTTTATTAATACAGTAGTTATTTCAAAATTAAACAAATATAATTTTATACTTTAAGATTCGATTTAATATAATATCTATTTTAAAACATCAATCGATTTTATGATTTAATATTTATAGCAGTTTAATTTTTCAAAATCAAATTATAATATTTGAGTTTATTTTAATGTATTTATAAGAATGAATTTAATTTTGTGACAACACTATTTATTTTCTAAATTTATGTTTTATTCCAATTTCTAAAATAGGAGAAAAGTTTATTTTTCAAATATCCCTTATTTCAAAAGAATGGATATTAATGTTATACAATTTCTATAGTCTTATATAAAAATTAATAATCAAAATTATTAATTATTTTAAAAACAAAGATTTAATTTTCAAATTTTCATTTCCAAAGTGTAAATAATAAAATATCGTTATTATTTCATTTTAAAGGTATTTTTTAATGTATTTTTTTAATAAATTATATACATATATTTATAATTATAAAATATTTCATTTTATGTTTAACATTATTTTTAATTTATATAAATTTCATTCATGGAGTTAGATATAGAAATAAATTGTAGCTATTGAAAATACATGCATTATTAATATAAAAATTATATGAATTTTAATCCATTGATATAAGTTTATTTTATATGTATATAATTATTTAAGAAATTCTGATTTCTCATACTTATTTTTTTGTAAATTGATTTATAAATTCTTATAATTTATATGATAGTTTGTAGATTTAATTTAATTGAAGTTTATATTTTTTTAAAAATTTATATTATTATGATGGAGAAATGTTGATAATCAAATGTATTATAAAAAAATTAATTTCTCACATGGGTTTCAAATGAGTTGAAGAGGATTTGGGAATGAAACAATGATCTTGATAGGATTATGTCCCAATTGTGAAACTATTATGTGGACACACGGTTTTTATAAGATCCCTCAAGATTCATTTTAATCAAATAAAATATTATTATTTTCATATTATTTTTTGAGAGAAATTTATTTATTTTCAATATAATATGTATTATTGAAATGTTTTTAAAATTATTATATACACTGAGTTGTTACTTTTTATAAAGTTTTTTTGAAAAGTTTTTTTTTAAATCAGAATTTATTGAAGTGTTATTCAATAATTTTAAAACCCCTTACTAGGAAATTTATTTCCCATATCATGTCATAAAATAATTTTCACAGGTATTTTAGAGTATTTAAGGTGGAATAATTTTCTTATGGAGTTATAGAATGTTATGAAAAGTTGACATTTTATTTTATTTTTCGACAACATTGTTAAATTGATCATTTTTGACTTATTTTCATGAAAATGGTCTTCAAAAGGCCCTTGATTGAATAATGTACATTATCTTTTTAGGCTCTATTTTTCGAACATGGATACTAGAGAATCATTAGAATTGTTCGGGTTTGAACATGATGGGTTCTGATCATGGATAAAATACTGATAGTGATTGGTGATCTCTTCGCTATTCTATTCTACATTGTTATGAAAATTTTCAAAGATTGGTTGTAATTTTTTTGGTGTTTAGAAAATTTTTAGTTTTCCCCCCTTCAAAGATATTTTTTAATTCATTGAAATTGGTTTTACTTATGTGAAGTTGTTATCCCAATGTACTTGCTTAATTTAGTGCCTATTATTCAATATAGGTATTTAATCGAATCCAATTTTTTCCAGATTATTATTGAATTGATTATTTTTTTTCATCTTACGATCATTCTCAAAAGTTTACTTCTACTCATTAAATTTTTCATTTCAATTACGATATATGAATATTTGTTTATTAAATTAATAAATAGAATTTCTGGTTGGATGTGTGGAAAAATAAAATACCACTTTCTCATTTTATTTATTTTATTTTCCTTTATCTAGTCTTCTAATTTCCAAACCCATGTTCTGTTTCATTGGCTATTGAACAAATTTTAAAAGTGACTCATCATAGATTATACATTATTACATGACCAAAACAATAAATTTAAATATATCTATAATTATTAATTTATTAATATCTATATAATTGTCATCATTGGGGTAGGAAAAATGGAATGATGGGTCATGGTATCTAGTCGACTAAGGTATAATTGAAGTTGAAGGTAGTAAACTGTGTTTTATTATTTCTGTGTTTTCCAATTATTGGATAATGAGTGATAATGAAAAATATATAAAATAAATATTAATATGTCATTCATCTCATGTTTTGTGTGTTCATAGTCTGGAAGTCCAGTTATTCATTCATCTTGTTTTTCCAATCTTTAGTAGAGGGCTACCTCAATCCTGTGTAGATCTAGATATAGACTGATCTATATTAATTATAAGTTATGAGATTCAAAATCATTATTTATTTTAAAAACAACTAATTTATATTTTATAAAATGAATATATTTTTTGTAACAGATTCATTTTTTAAAAATTATTCATATATAATTTTATGATTCAAGGTTATGTATAAGTGATTCGATATACTAAAATAGAAAAATTTTATGTTTTATTATTTATAATAGTTACATTTTAAAAAAAAAATATTATTTTCTAATTAATGTAAAATTATTTCTATGAATGAATTCATCTTTGTAAAGAAACTATTTATTTTCAACATTTATGATTTATTCAATGATATTTTATAAGGGAAACTTATTATTTTCAAAAATACATTTTCTTAAAATCATTTCTATTCATGTTATATAAATTATGATGATTTTTTTTAAATTAATAATAAATTTTATTAGTTGTTTTAGAAATAAATATATTATATTAAAAATTCTATTACAGACCTTTAAACAATACCTCATTCTTATTTATTAATTATGATGCAATTCATTTTAATGGAATTTTAATTTATTAAATTATGTTGAAAATTTTCTAATGATAAAAGCTATCACTTTAAGTGTAATATTACATTTAATGGATCTAAATGTATTTCAGGTTTTTAAACATGGCCATCATCTATAATAATGGTAATTTAATGAATTATTAATATAACTAATTGTTTCATTTTATTGATTTTATATAAATTTATTGTATATGTTAAATAATTATTTTGAAATAAGAATTTATCCACCCAAATTTTTTTAATGTAATTTATCAAATATTATATGTTATATATTATTTTATACTTTGAAAATAATTCAAGTATATATTATTGAAATTTTTTTAATTGATTTTGATATAAAACTGTGGATCTTAAAATGGTTCCATAAAAATTAAATTTAACTCATGGGAATCAAGTGAGATGATGAGAAATGAGAAATGAATCCATGAACTCAACGAGGTGATTTCCTACCAGGGATAATTCTATATTACCACAAGGTATTTATAATAACCTTTAAGTATCATTTGAATCCGAAAAAATAGTGTTTTTTTAAAATTATTTTTTAGGAGAAATCCAATTTTTTTTTCAAAAGTATATTTGTATTAATTGAAAAATAATATATATTTTTAAAAACTTTTGAAATTTTAATATATATATATATATTATTTATTTATTATATAATGTTTTTTAAATTGTTTTTAATATAAATATTTCTTTTAGTGTTTTTTATTAGTTTTAAAACACAGTAATGTGAAATTAAATGACAATCCCATGTTTTAAAATAACATTCATAGAACATTTAGGAGTTATAAGAAGTATTAATTCCATTATAGATTAAATAAATATAATCGGAATTAGATATTTTGTTTTTTTTATAAAAATTGATAAATAGATTTTTTTTCTAATTACCCATATCCAAGACTAGAGAATATCATTCATTTACATTTTAATAAAATAATAAACAACAATATTTTTGAATTGAATCTGGAATTGTGGTTTTGAGGATTTATAATGATGACAAGGAATGAGTCCCTCATATTTTCCCAATTGTTCAGTAGTCTCATAGACACTAAATGTGTGGGTCCTATATATATCGTAGAATCGATAAGAACATGGTCCCCCATAAGAAATATAGGCTCATGTAATCGAACATAGATAGGACACACATCCTCTATCTATATAGTAAGGTATTCACTTTTTGAAATTGATTACATCATAAGGCATATATCTTCCATTGGGGTCAGCTACGTTTTCTAGAGAAAGTAACCTAAGGAAAATAATGGGTGTTGTGATAGAGACTCCAGTAGCTTTGATTTGGAGTATTAATTTAATAATTATTCCTAGATACGATGAATAAAATCCCAACGGACCTATTAGTTAAGTAGTTTTTAAGAACACGATAAATACATGATATCCATTTTTTATATTGGGAGTATAAAATAAAATATAATAAATAACAAAATCATATGAACTACATCCTGAGAAACTCATTCAACATTTTTTTCATCATATATTGGGTATGGGATACAAAATAATGGTGATATTAAATGCCCAATATATGAAATTATTTTTGAAACTTCCAAAGATGATAAAAGGAAACATTATTTTCAATATCATACATGGTATGCCACATCGAGATTAAGAGAATAACTAAATAATATTTAAATATTACCATTGAAACCTATCCATTAAAATATATAGAATGAAAACTAATAACTTACTTATGAAAATATTTTTTACAAATGTATATATAATTAATTATTTTGTAAAAAATTTATTATAAAACAATGTAAAAACAATTTTAAAATAAAAAATAATTTTTTTCCATAAACTATTTAAATGTGAAAAAGTGAGTTTAATACCAATGAGTTAATAAATAACACGTTATATATTATATTAATGAAAAATAAATGAAAAATATTTAATTTAATTATTTAAATACATCTTATTTGTTTTTAATACATGATATGAAAACAATTACGATTATATTCATAAAGTGAGTATTTTTTCAAAAAAGGATGGTTTTACACATTTTAAAAATGAACCCATTTTAAATCAACATTTTCAAAAATTTTATAATTATATTATGAAAAATAAAATTCTACTTTAGAATCTTTGTACCAAATTTTACAATTTCTTGAATTTTTGTTATCTTTCTGATAACATTCTTATTTTGGTGAATAATGAATAATTCAAATATTATTTCAAAACTACATGTTTGTAAAATTTATTTATAGTATTATCTTTTGGTTTTGAATGGGTTTAAATTATAAATTAGTTAATTTCATTATTTAATTTAATTTAGGTCATTCTAATTAATTTCACAATGTAATTGGATACAAAAACATGGTGAAATTTAGAAGATTTCTACTTTTAAATATCTTTTCCTCAATCCCTCTATAAGATTTATGTTATATTAACTTCATCAAATTATGTTTTTTGGTTTTTGAAAAATTGATTCCAAATTGGGAATAAGTGGTTAAAAATTTAGTAAATATGCTCCTTTTAATTTTAGGAATTATTAATAATAACTTTAGTAATTATTTTTATTTTCATGATTAATTGTAATCCAGGTAAATGAAGTTAAAAAATAATATTATAAATACTATAAAATCAAAATAACACATTTAATAATTTCATTATATGATTTATTTCATTCCCAAATCCTCATTGGGATGATTGTATGTCCACTTGGAGCCACTTATATGACTTTATCCCTTTATTGTGTATTATTTTAAAGAAAATAAAAAATGACAAACTAATGTATTAATAACTATACTGTAATAATCATATAGTTAATTATTAATTATAAATAACTATAAATAGTATTTAGAATGAAAAAATAATCACATATAACATATAAATTTATTTATAATTTTTAGGAAGGAAATAATTAAATTAAATGGTTACGCTATTAGGATGATGTTATAATTTAATTAATAGAATAATTAAATAAATGATATAAATATATTAAAATAAATATAATAAGAGTAAATTAATTTCCTAAAATACTTTAATAGATTACTATTCTAGGTTATTTAATTTATCAAGGAGTTTCTTTAATAATAGGTTTATAATTTGATATTTTTAGAAAGTCAACAAATGAATAGAGTCAAAATAGACACTATTGATATTTTAAAACAAGTAATATTTTATTAAATGTTATAATTTTATTAAATATTTTAATTTTTTTAAATTAAATAGTCCAAAAATGTTGTAATTTGTCTTAATATGTCATAAATGACTCATTAATTTTTATATTTTCATTTTATTATGTTAATATTAGCACACATATGTAAATTAAATGATATCATTGTAAAAATTAAAAGTGTAAAACTAGGGTTGAAACAAAAGGATAAGTTCTTACAAGTAATCAAAACCTGTCTAATTTTTATTTGATGAATTTATAGAGACACATAATATATCTATCTTAGAACAATATTAGTTTTAGATTATCTAAATTAAAAAATTAAAATATATTAATTTATTATTTTGAAACATTCCCAAAGTGCTCCCCCCCTTTCGTATAAAGGCTACCCATTCTTTACTTTTATTAACATATTAAAACCTATTTGATTAAGAATTTATATTCCCTAATTCCCTTATAGAATCCCTAAACACATTATAGATCACATAGTTTAGTTATAACTCCCTATATAGTTTTTAAGGATGTTAATCAAAGGAGACTGACCCACGAAGATGTATCCTTGTTAATTAAGTGTTGTCATTTTATTTCTTTCTCACATCCTTCGAACATTCATCCTCCATTTTGAAATAATAAATCTAGTATCCTAAATATAATATTATGTTATTATGTAAATATCATAACCTAAATCCATCTCCACTTCCACAATTGAGAAAATAATTTTTGCTCATAAAAATGTGTGAACGATCACTTCCACGAATAGATATAATCAATTTTCAATAAACATGTCTCATTAATGGTCATATTGATAGAATTTTTGTTAATATGTGATATTAATGACTTATTTATTATTATTTAAAATCAATAAATCAACTTTTATATTACCTTTCAATGTATATAAAATTGATATTGTTCTTCGTGAGTACGTGTGAACATCACCTCCACGAAGCGATGTGATTCATTTTCATCACCACATCACATAGATGACATATATATGTTTACTTAAATTATTAAAAGTATATTTTATACATAAATAACATTATATAATTATAAAATAACAATTACCATATTCCCAAAATGATCCATGAATAATGGGAATGTTACTCCTGCAAATATAGGGTCTACCAACACCATGGTTATAACGTTGTTCATTTTTTATAACCATATATAAATGTTTAGATTTAAAGTATAATTTATTTATAAAAGAGAATATTATGTCATGAATAATTTTTTGGTTATTATTGAATAATGAAGACATTGACTATTGATATCATTCAAAAGTCATTTCTGACTACTGTGGCAATTATCAAAGAAACCATTGACATAAAATTAATTAATTAATTAATTTTTATATAATGATAATATGTTATATAAAAAAGAAAACTAAAATATAAAATTATTAAATAATTAATTTAAAATTATTATTAAGTAAGATACATATTTAACATGATAGGTCGGACACGAGGCAATGGATTTTCTTTTAAAAACAACTTTTAAAGTTACTCTTTTGACTAGTTTTTAAAAAATACAATATGTATGATTTTTTATATACATTACAATATTCTATTTTATCTATTTCATGTAATATTAATTTTTCATGAATCCTTAAAAAAATTTGAATTCATTTTCAAATAACATGTTTTCATTTTTGAGTGTGTTTCTTTGTAAAAATGATTTTACAGTGGAAATGTTATCTTTCCCTTATGATTGTTTTATTTTTTATGGTTATGTTATGGTTCATGGAAATTTTATTTGAATATATATGGTTCTATTATAACCCAATGGTGGGTTATCCCATGATGCATCTTCAATGAACTGGTTAATGAGAAAATTTTAATCAATAGAGTTATTTTTAAGAGATTAAGGGAATATACTGTAGTGGGTATTCCAAATGTGACCATGAAGGTTAATCCCTATGTAGACACGAAATATACTATAAAAGTGAAATGGAATATATTTCACAAGATACCTTAGTGATTTGTGTTTTCTATGGACTTCTATAAGAATCTTATTATTTCATGAGGTATCATAAATATCTTATATTTTATGGTTGAAAATCATATCGTTGTGAAATGGTTTTCTTTGGTTTAATGTAT
Source organism: Viscum album (assembly GCA_963277665.1). Taxonomy (NCBI): domain Eukaryota; kingdom Viridiplantae; phylum Streptophyta; class Magnoliopsida; order Santalales; family Viscaceae; genus Viscum; species Viscum album. Next base: position 2,002,066,844 of record OY728140.1, on the reverse strand, counting down.
TAACGCACTAAAAGTTTAATTCTATATTCTATGTCCCTTATAAGGGGTTTTTTATATTCACCACATTTAAATTATTTTTATAGGGTATAAAGATGGGTATGATAAATGAAGATATCAAGATGAATATTGTGATGTTTTTTTTATGAAAAAGAATTCATATTTTGTTTTAAGATGTATTTATGTGTGAAATAAATGAGTTGTGAGTAGAAGTGTCTAATAATATTTTAGTTGTTATTTAATTTTTATATCACAATTATAAAATACACTAAACCTAAAAGGATCCTCAATGTGGAATAACATATTATTTATAATTAAATTTCAATATTATGTAATGATTATGGTCATGTCCTTACAGGTAGTATCTAAGAAAGGTTTATACATATTTGGGGATTAGAATGTTTCACTAAGATATATGGATATAATCAGTGAATTAAATATTTCAGGTATTATCATAAGTTCAATGTCTTATAAAACCCTTTTTTGGATTTATGTTATTAAATTTTATGTTGAATCATGTTCTTTTTGGATTTATTTATTTTTGTGGTAAGTTTATGTTATTACTTTTTGGGATGAAAATTGAAATTTTTTAGATAAACATTTAGTTTAATAAATTATATGGATAACTTTTAGGATTTGTTTTCATATTATGGGAATTTGATAAGAAAAATATAAATTTTTTTATAATGAAAAATCAGAGGATGGGTGACAATCCATCACGTCCAGGAAGGCCGCGGGAATCCAACCCAAATTCCAAGGGAAAATGGGTGTACCACCTACCACTGAACTACATGAAATCCCATGATAGTATGAAATTTTAATTTTAATTAATAAATTTTCTAGAATAATGAACAGTTGATTTTAGAAATAATGTATTTATTTGTTTTGAAAATTATTTGGGGGTTTATGTTATGAATTCTATTTCATGAGATGTTTACTACTTTGGGAACTCTATTTGGTCAATTTAAATAGAATAATAGGGTATATTATTTGAGAAATAAATGATGAATTATATTTTGTAATAAAATATCACTTAATTGTGAACTTATGGTGATTTAGTTTGTAAAAAAGAAATAGTTATCATTACTTGAAGGTTACTAGGGAAACTACAATATCGTATGAGACATGAATAGTAATTGATTCCATATAGAGAAAATTTGCAACACTTCTCTTGCAAGGAAATGTGATAAAATACATATAATTTTTTTTGGGATTTAATCTTATTTATAATATTTTTAAGAATTTTATGTATAGTTTATTATGGAATGGTTTATATTGAACTTCTGGTATTACTATTTAATTTTAGAAATTAATGTAATTTTTAATCATATAAAAGATTATTATTTTTGGGTAATTATCTTATCTTGTACAATACATTTTGGTTTTGGTTAATGTATAATTAGAAATAAAATTGATATATAACATTTTTCAGAATATGTGATTCTCTATAAGTTTATTCTTGTTCTTCAACTGTGAAAAATTCATCTTGAATAGTCAAAATTTTGCGAAAAAGATGAGTTTGTGGTGGAATTTTATTAATTTGAGAATATAAACATGTCAACTAGGTATATTTTCTTATATTCGTAGCCTGGGTAGTAAAATAATTCCTCAACTATATGAAAATTATCTTAAAATTAAAAAATTATCTATTTAGTTTTCTGAATATTAATTCAGTGACCATTTAACCCATAATAGATTTATGGGTTTGTGATTTTTAACATTCTCTTGACAATGATCTATATCACTTTCGACCAGAACATGATAATTATTTTTATCTTCCATATCAATGTTTTCTTACATGGAACCCTCTTATATGTTATATCAAATGACATTTTTACTTCCCTTTATTAATTTTAGTGGATAATTCATTTATCCTTTTTCCAATGTGGGAATTGAACGAAGATATTTTGAAAATTCAATCCTATAGTTTTTAATCCTGAGTACAAATTTATAAGAATAAATTTATTAAATGGATGATAATATAATGTCTTGAGTTTTTAAATGGAAACACTATGTTCATTTGAATACACAATACACCATGTCAAGAATAAAAAAACAACCAAAGAATATTTAATTATTTCCATTAAAACCTATACATTAGAAAAGAGGAAAGGAATATAATTATATGAATTATGAATATTTTGTATATATAATTAATTATTTGGTTAAAATTTATTTATAAAATAATTCAACACCCTTCTTAAAATAAAATGGATATTTTTTCTATAAAATTATATAAATGTGAAAAATTCATGTTTTATAACATTATGTTAATAAACCACTCTTTCTAGATTATATTAATGAAATATATATTGAATATATTTAGTTTAATTTTTTACAATCATCTTATGTCTTGCCTTGACATTATATAAAAGTCATAATATTTTAAACAAAAATTAGAGTTAAAAAAATAGATTTACTACATTTTGATATAGAACCCATTTTTAAATATAGTATTTGTCACTATTTTGAATTCTTTTTAAAAAAATTAAAATTCTTCATTAGTATTAGGGTATCAAAATTTAAAATGGTTTATTATTTGGTATTTTTCTACGAACAATAATATTTCATTGAATTATAAATAATAAAAATTTTATTTCAATGATTTTCTTTCATCATATTAATTTATATTGTGAAATTATTTTTTGGAATGGTTTTAAAGTATAAATAAATAATTTTTTTATCATTCAACCCAATATTGATGATTGTAATAAATTTCATATTGATTTTTGATATAAAAAGTATGTAAAAATTTGAATGTTTTTTTTTCTTTTAAAAATTGTTCTTATGATCTATCTACATGATTAATTTTAAATTATTTTTTGTAAATACTATGAATTTTCGGGGAAGAAGTCGTTATTAAAATAGAAAAAACCCATAATACCCTTTTGTGTTAATGGGGAAACCCATCACAGATCTTAGAACGTAGAGGCACATATGCGTCAAGATATAATGGCATAAAAACCAAATGGCCCAAAACAATTACAAATCACATGTCACAAAGTACTAATGACCCCAAAAAAAAGATTAATAAAGGAACTATGAATTCAATATGACCCAAAATCTGCTATCCCTCACACTCCTCAAGATGCATGCGGTTGTCATGTTTCCAAAACTGCGAAGAGGTATCCAATCAGATCTGATATGAAATAAGATAACTGACACCACATGTCACCGAACCAATTTAATAGTGCCGCCATGACCTCCAGCACTATGTTCTTGAAAAACCACCACCATCACACCTACAACCCGCCCGCACCATCGCCTTGACCACCCATTTCATCTGTGGGACATAATCCATTCCAACTAGATCTGTTCTAAAACTATATCTAAAGGGCTGATGACATCTTGAACCGCTATCATCATGGGAGATGCTCCCCACTTATTCCTTTCATCTTCCCATGTCATTAGGGATGAATCCTCCCACCGCCATCCTTTATTGTCACATCTTCTTCCATGCATAGATGTGCCGCATCCATCCAATGGTTTCCTTCCCAAACAGTAAAAAATGAAGCATACCTAGTGTGTATCACCACCGTGTGACCTCAAGTGAAATAGAAGAAATGAATTAAGCTTTTTATACCTACATAAAATGTCACCTTTGACTATAATGTGCCACAAAGGGTAAAAAAACCATAAATCCACCAAAAAAAATAAGCCAAGAGTTGAACCCCTATAAATTTGGAGAGAACTCCTCTGATGCGGAGATCCCTCTATTGCTTCGATCAAATTTCTATAAATAAGGTGTTTTTTTATTTTGAAAAATATATTACATATTTAGAATCATAGGCTCTAAATTTAGTATATAGTTATATTTTTTTTTTGAATTATGAATAGTAAAATTAGATAGTATTATTATTATCATGGTGAATGGTTAATCTAGTAATTAACGGTAAAAAATAGTATTATAAATCTTAAAAAAATACAATAAAATCTTTTCCAACAGTCAACAGATGACTTATTTTCAAGAAAATTAATCATTAAGATGAATTTATTTCCACTTGGAGATAGTTTGTTGAATTTTGGCTCATTATAGTATTTTATTTTAGATAAAAGGAGATTTTGAAATAATATTTTATTAATAACTATTCCAATATTAATATATTGTTATTTATAATATACCATATAAAATATTTAATATTTGAAAATATTTTTTTACCTATATCATTTTAATTTATTTACAATTTTTTCCATATAAATAATTAAATTAAATTTTGACACAATGATGATGTAGTTATTTATAATTAATCGTAGAATCAAATAAATTATTTTAAAAATCCAAAAAGAAATTTAACTTATTGAATTAATGTCAAAAAATAGTTTATGGACAACATTGTCATTTTATAGATGATTTTAAGGAGTTTGATTGAATTTTTCTTGATTTTATGATATTTTTAGGAATTCAACTAACAAATAGTGTCAAAATTGACACTATTGATATTTAGAAATAAATAATATTTCATTAATCAATATAAAATTAATAAAAATAAATCATTAGATGAACATATTGTAATAATTATTATATTTTTATCAATGACTCACTTAGTTGAGGTTTGTAATTTTATAGTAATAATATTATCCCACAAATTTTAATTGCATGATATATTGGTAAACATTAAAATCATAAAATATGGGTTAAAATAAAACAATAAAAATCAAAAATAATAAAAACATGTATAATATGTATTGTATGAATGTGTTTAGATCCAAAATCATCCTATCATATAAATATATTTTTTGGTACCATTTTTAATAGAGACTTAATTTATATTAATTTAATAATCTGATGATTTCATAGAGTGCCCCTCCCATCTCATGTAAAATGGAAGTCGCTATTCTCATTTCTTAACACTTCAACAGATATTTTGTTAAACCAATATCTTTCCAAATAACTTACTATAATCCACCACTACAGTATATATATCATATATTAGTAATAACATCGTATTTAAAGGTTTTGATGTTTTTAATCAATGTAGATCGTCCAATGAAGAGGTATTGTTTTTAATTAAGTGATTTAGTTTACTTTATTTTCAAACTTAATTTAATTATTCATACATCGTGTTGAAATATTAAATCAAATATCCTCAATATTATCAGATTTTACACTGTTAATATCATCACATAAATCCATATACACTTCCATCATAGGGGAAATGAATTAATTGTCTATGTGTACGTGTGACCTATCACCTCCACGAATTGATATAATTTGTTTTCCAACACCGTACCTCAATACTAGTTTTAACGATTGAATTAATTGTTATATATGAGATTCATGAAATATATTTCATTATTAAATACTAATATATCCATTATATTCTTACCTTTCCATTCACACAAAATGATATCATCGCTCGTGCGTATGTGTGAACTATCACCTCTATTAAAAGATGTGATTTATATTTCATCACCTCATCACATTAATGATATATAAAAATATATATAATGATTTATATGATATTTTTTATATAAATATCATTCTTTAAAGATATAATAATAATTTCTATATTTTTATTATGATCAATGACTAAATGGAAGACTACTCATGCATACGTATGACATAATGTCTCCACGATTATATCATTTTTTATTTTTCATAAACATAATTAAATTGTTTGATTTTATAACTATAATTTATATATAATGTCATAATTATGAAGTGAATATTATTTTTTATATTAATTAATAATTGAATATTTAAACATTTACATCATACTAATGCCATTTTGTACACTTGTACAGAATATTGAAAAATTGTCTGACATTAACTTAATTAATTATGTAATTGTTATAAAATAATATAAGTTATATAAACTAATAATATAAATAAAAAATGTTATCAAGAATGTAAATAAATTTCCCATTTTGATTATTCACATGATAATGATTGTATATGATGGGTCAAACTCAAGACAAAGGATACCAACTTGTAATGATACTCATTCTTGAATTTTTAAATAAGAAAAAAAGTATTTTTTAAAAAAAATATATGTGATGTAAATATTTTATCCCAATAATTTTTATTTAATGTTATTATGTTCCCATTACAAATTTACTCTTTTAAATTTAAATAAACATTTTTTCTTTTTTTATTGTGTGACTTAATATAAATGATTTCAATGTGGAACTCTAATTTTTCATTTCTGATTTTTTATACATTATTATTATGGTATAGATCATGAGAATTGTTTTTGTATATGTTTTTTCCCTGATAAACCATAGTAGGGTAATCATTGATATCTCTCCAATGAATTGGGTAATGAGATGGATTTAATCGGTAGGATTTCACCTAAGATATAAAGGGAATATACTACGATGGGTATTCCAAATGTAACCATGAAGGTTACTGCTTATGTATCCATGAATTATAATATAAGAGTGGAATAAAATTTTGACAAAATTTACCATAATTATTTATATTCTTTATTCATTTTTATGGGAATATTATTATTTCAAGAGGTAAGGTAAATAGATTATGTTTTATGGGTGGAAAGTATATCATTTAGAAAATGTATTCATGTGTGTAAATTATTAAAGGAAAAATAGTTTATGTCCTTATTCTATTATCATTGTAGATATTTTTGTGTTCAACCATGGTTTTAAAAAAAATTTCATAGGGTATAAGGATGGTTAAGAAAACGTAGAATGTGAAGTTGAATGTAATGAAAAAATTTATGATGAAAAATAATACTTTTTTTTTTGTATTTAGAAGTTTTATTTTGTGTAAAAATGTGTAGTGAGTACACCTATCTAATTTATAATATTTATGTTGTCATGTAATATTTATTTCCTATTTATATAAAATTATAAACCAAAAAATATACTCAATGTGGATTAAGGTAATGTTCTTACCTAAATACCAATATTATGTAACAATTATGGTCGGGTCCTTAAACATACATAATCTATCATTAATAAATAAGAATATTAAAAATATAAAGGAAACTCTCTAAACATTAATTAAAATTGAGTATCTTAAATATTAGGTAAGATAATGGAGAATTAACATGGCATGTAAAATAACTGAAAAAATATTCCATTTAATAAAAAAACTCAAAATCAAAGGGTTCCATAAAAAATATCATAGTGAAAGACTCATAGATTATTATAACGAATGTATTATAAATGATTGAAATTATAAATTAATAGATATAATGTTTCATATTAACATTATCCATATATCTTCATGATCTCTCTTCTATAATGTTTATATCTATATTGTAAAAACCAATCTGATAAGGCCGACTAATTATTCTCATGAGACTATAAATTCATTAAAGAAAAATTTAATACCAAACCCCTATCATTTCATTCATGTCCATCTCATTTATATAATACCAAATAAATGATTTAATTAATGTGAATTGTCTCTTATCATTATGTATATGTGTTGAGTAAAGGATAAATATTTATCAATATTTTTTTAAATAATCAAATAACATTGGATGTAATAAGTATATATAAAATTAATATACATTTTAGTAAATAATAATATGCATCATATAGGAATATTTATAATTTATATAAATGTAATGTGTTGTGAAAAATTATCATAATAATGTGATTGGTTCAAGAGAAAGTTAAAAATCACAAATAAATGTGAGATTGAACAATAAAATTTACCACTTAGTGATTTTCATGTAAAATCCACTTTGATATAATAAAATAAATTTAAATTTAAAATTCATTGAATTTTTATTAAATAATGAAATTACATGAAAAATTTAAATAAATTCAAGATATAAAAGAAATTAGTCACGTGTCATTAAAATACACCTCAATAAATGAAAATTGAGATACAGTCCCTTACTCAATACTTCCCATTGATAAAAAATTATTAAACCTTTAATATAATAGTTTAATACATGTTATTATATAATAAAAGAAAAATTTTAATATTTATAATATCTTGTAGCAACGTTTTTTAAAATCGTATCATCTGTTCATTAATTATGATTCATTATTTTCATTATTATGGTTGTTAAAGACATTATTTTCTTAGCAGTGTTTTCTCTTGAGGGAAAATTTTAATTAACATATTTTATACATTCGTAATCTACATAATAATAATAATGAAATAATAAACTCATTTTTAAATAAATTTCACATTTATTATAAATAACTAAATACGGGATTTTGAAATGAAGTCAATTATGATCGTGGAGATAGTAAGTCATATATATGCATTAGTAATGTTTCAATTTGTCAGTAATCATTTTGTAAAACAAGTAATTAAAATTTTATAATTACATAATTATAATAATATAATTTATAAAATACCATTTCATCAAATATACATATATATATAATCCATGTGGTGTGGTTATGAAAAGAAAGTCAACTTGTTTTGTGAAGGCGGTAATCAACACATACACAAATGACATTATCATCCTTAATTAAGTAAAAAGATTAGAATGATATATATATATATATATATATATATTATTTAATAATTAATAATTATAACATGATTATTATATTTATTTCATTTATATCAAATATAATAATATTCATTATCATTATCACCATACATGTAGAGCATTGTTCAAAGACAAATCACATGGATTCGCAAGGCGGTAGTCCACTGTAAAGACAAGTGACATTATCATATCTCCTACTGAAAAAAATTAATAATTTATATATTATATAATTAATATAATTCAATAATTATTTAATAAATCTAATTTATACACTTTATTTTCATCATCATACCTAAACGTGAAAGGAGGTAATGGAAAAATGAATGACATCGGGTTGTGAGGCGGTAGCCCTACGTACACACTAATGATTCTTTGGTAACCCAATATTGGATGGGGGGTGTTGTAATAAATTTCCATAAAAAGAAAATATTTAATTATATGTAATCTAAGGATATTATTATATCAACATGGTTTAATAATAATTTACTAATGTGGACAATGTAATAAAAAAACTCTTGTTTAAGAGTGTAGCCTATTCTTCGGGTATCACCCTTAGGGATTCACCAAACCCTTACTAGGGTAGATTTATTAACAAAAAATGTGTTATATGATTATTTGATCAATTTTAGGAAATTAATTGATAGGGAATTGGAAAAAATGGTTTTATGGTGTGAATAATATATGAGATGTTGTGGCATTTATATGTGAGGTGATTGACACACGTGTAATTTATGAAAATAATGACTTACAATCAATTTTTTCCAGGTAAATCGTAACAAATAGAGGAACATTGTAGTGAAAATATGTGATAATTTATAAATAATTCAATAAAAAATATATTATACATGTATTTAGTTAAATTTGAAAATTATATTTTCAGTTTATTAACTATTAAATAAAATTTTTCCTTACTAGGATAAGTATTTTTTATTATTTTCTCTATTCAATTTGATCAGTAATTATGATAAAATTATTATAAATTATAAAATATTCTTTTTTTAAACATGGAATCAGTTTTTCCAAATTAAATTCATAGAATTGGGAATATTTAATTTAAAATTAACATTCTGAACATGATTAGAATGTGTGTTTTTTAACGGAAATTGTTCAAACGGCTACAACATTTTAATGACAAATTTCTATCCAAAAACTATTCAAATGAACCTAATAGGATTTAATGATATGTTATTGATTAAATTTTACGTTAGTAAGAAAAAAAAAATATAATTTCACATTATAAATTATTTACATTAATAGGGAATTTCAATTAAAATTCGGTACTTATCACCATACATCAATAAATGAAGCATTTCATAAAAAATCATAATATGAAAATTTTTATGTCATAATATCAAAAATTTACATTATATTCTCAAATAACATTTATAAATTTTTTGAAAAATTGAATATATTTTTTATGCCCAAATCCAGACTAACAAACCCTCTATAAAAAATTATGTTTTTTTAGAAATTATTTATTTTACATTAAAATTACTTATATATTATTTATAATCAATATATATCAATTAATTTTTATTAAAAAAAATATACCATATAATTTTCATAATTTTGGTTTTCATAATCAATACATATAATTTAATGTATATATATTCATGGTTATTTTTGAATAATAAATTTTTAATATTTTATCATCAGTCATTTAAACATAGTGATTCGTGAATTAGAATATATTAAAAAGACAAAATTTATTTACAAATGAATATATTTTAAATTAACAAGATGTTATATTCACAAAAAAATATAGGTGTTATTTGTTATAAATTTTTTCAATCATAATGGTCTTATTATAGTATTACAGGGTTCAACATTCACCAAACCATAAATAAATTTCATCCTGATAATTTAAACATGATCTAAGTAATCAAGGATTTAACTTTTTTAATTAACTTTCTCGAAACCAATTATCATATAAATCTATAATAAAATTCTTCATGATAAGAGGATTTTTATTATAAAGTTAATTTGTCATATTCACATAACTGTGTTTCCATGTTGGAGAATATTTGTTGGAATTGACAACATTGACATGTATGAGAATATTAATGGATAAGGATTAATAGAAATTGATAGAGGTCCTTGGTCACATGAAATTGGATGATCCATAGAAGGTTAATGACCAAAAATCCATAACTATATGATGAGGTATATGACAATTTGATTCATAGAAAATGAAATTAATTGGATTATATTTTTTCTTCAAGATCCTTCCATAGTGTTGGGGAATTCATTTATCGTATACATTATGAATTTATAAAAATATACTTACTTGATATAATTTTATATGATATGAACAATTTCATCTTTCGGTTGTTCTTCATTAAATTTCCCATTTATTTTGGTCAAAATAAATTAATATCTAAGGTGAATATTTTATTATCTGAATATACCTAAATACCTAATAACAGAACATATGATCCATAAAAGAGTAAAAATATATTCCTTTAATCATCAATAAAACAAATATATTTTTAAATTTTATACAATATCCCATATTGGGAAAATTAATACATTATATACAAATTTAAACTTAATGCTTTTCCAATATATGTATGAAATAATTTATAAGTAAGGTAATTAATCAATATTATAATCCCCATAAAAATAAACTTTCTCCTTAATCATCATAGACCAAAAATTTGAATCCCTTAATCATACATTCTATTAAAATACCTAAATTATCTAAATTACTAATATGACAAATTTAATATATGAATGAATATGAATTCCATAAAAAACATTGATGTTTGGATATGATCCTTAAATCATAAAAAATGGATTACTCCATTATTGATAGAATAAGATAATCTATCAAAAAATTATTAATCAGTAAAAGGGTAATCAATAATATCAAATTTATTTTTTCAAAACAAATCATTTATTTAAAAAACATTTGAAATATATAATGAGATATCATTCATGTAATCGTGTATTTTACAAGAAGTTTAAATTTACACTGAATTATTTTTCATTCTCATCAGTACCATCAAACATATTATCTATAATCTTCAATGATATAGTACTGAAGTACATTCCTTAAATATTTCACAAATCTTATGTTTTGAATATCATCAATAATATACTTTCAAAACATATTTATTAGATTAGAATACACAAGAATATTAATCATTCCTCTTTGGCCATATCAATATAAAAAGGCTAACCTTGATCCCACAAAATATTTTGAGGAATATTTTCATTAAGTTTGTGGTATTAATTTTCAATGAACTCCATCTACTTATTGTGGAATCATTAAATATAATATTTTTATTTTGTAAACTTGAAATAACAACTTTGATATCCCTTTTCCCCACACATAACCAAGACTCTAATTCCATTCAATCAAGTAATAGGGTGTTCCATTCCACAATTATCACATGTGAGAAAATCATTGTTTCTCATCACCCCCATATCCAATATTTTCATTCTTTCTAATTCATCTCAATATTCCCTTTGATTTCATAATACATTAATAATTCTGAAATGGTATTTATAGAAAAAAAATTAATTCCTTATATGAATAAATATATCGAGAGGCCATATCCCTGAAAAATGAGGATTAGTCCCATTAATAAAATGGGAAATCATATAATCTGTGTTGTGTATGTAATCCATAAAATTAATATATTATATTTTAATTTTTTCTCTATAATCTAAACAAAATTCATTCATTGTTCTATAATATTATAATCTTTCTCTTTATTTCAGTTTGTGTCTAGGGAGGTACATGTTTGTTGAATAATATATAATGAGAAGATTTACATTTCATGCTTTCTATTTCATATTTTCCTTTGTATTTTGGTTCAAAAAACATTATTTATCATCATCGCCTTATATACAATATACTAAATGTGTAATCATTTCCATTTCACTACATCGCAGTGCTAGAAATATATTCTACAAACACTTAATAATTTTCTTAACCACCACATAATTAGTAGTCCCACCAAATAATGAGAGATTATGTCACATTAAAATATCAATCATAGTCTAAATTGCCTTTGTAATATGATTCTCCATATTGGAAACGTTATCATTAACATCATGATTAAATATCACTATTATAGAAATAATAATCTATGTTCCAACACCAGCTATATTGGCTTCCTCAGTAGAGAAGTCCCTCAATTAGACATGAATATTGATATAGTTTTTCTTTCTAGTATGCATTTATAAACAATTTATTATAATGGAGTAGCACATAAATTTATGAATATTAAATAATATTTTATAATTATAAATATTATCTAACAATTAACATATTTTAAAATTTATGCATTTTTAATATTAGAATCATATACATGGATTCTTTATGGATATTAATAATTTTCATGTCCTTCATAATGGTTTGTAATGTAAATGTGTATTATTATAAGAATATCATATATGGGTGTCAAACACAGTGTATAAATATTACGTTTGTTTTGCACTAGGTGGTGATTAGGTATATCCCAATTATCACATATCAATGTTATTACCCCTAAGTATCTTAGTGCTAGAACCATGTGCACTTTTAATATCTAGTAAGGAATGTATTTCATAGAATAATGACAGAATAACTAAAATACCAAAAACATTAGTATATTCTTATATGATTATCATCAATGTCTACCATAGTTTTATATTATATAATATATGTTTTCCTTAATATAGTTCCCAGTGTTTCTTCTATACTTCATTTGATACCAACTACACTAACCCTGACTCTAGTTTATTGGATCTGGTGTCATTATTTATTACATTGGCATACATTAAAGGAATAAAATACTAAAGGATTGATAAGTTTGGTATTTTTATTGGATCAGATAAATATATGATACAATTTTACAATTTGAATAAAAAACAAAAGAAAATAAAATAATACAACAAAATAATTTCGTAAAAAACATTCAAAGATATCTTTTTCATATCCCGATAGAAGAAAACAAAAAAAGTTTGAGCATAAATAATCATTAAGGGTTAATTAAAATGGATGTTTTCAGGAATCAATTATATTAATTATCATTTCAGGGTAAAAAAATCAAATCACATTACAATTAAATAATTTTACAATATTGATACAATTTTTCATAATCAATATGGTAAGGTGAAAATTTGAAACAAATTCATTTTAATATAAATTGAAAATGTAATGCATAAAATGATAATTTAGTAGTGAAAATGTAATGGATAATAATAATAACAAAATTCTCAATGAAGTAAATTCATAATAATTGGAATGTGTTTTTCTAGGAACATGATAACATTATTTTCATGATCTTTCCTTAAGATCATTTAAAACTATTGGGTAAAGAGACATCACATTTGGTCACTTGATTCATCTCATGAGACATCTGATGAATCATTTTTATTTCAATAACCTAGTACCAAGCATGTACTTCATGTCCAAATAATTCTTCATATAGAAAATAATCGATTTCATTCATGAAATTTTTCCTTAGAATCATGTATCTGTATTGATTAACAAATAATATTTTTTTTAATATTTCCACAATAATTAAAATATATTTTAATGTAAACACTATATTTAAAAATAGTGTATAATTTAGGAAATAATCTATAAATCAAATAATAATATGTAAATTTAAAATACATTATATTTATAATAGAAAATTATAACCCAAAAGTGATTCTTTTAAGAGAATGTTAATAATCCCAAAACAATGTGAGATTACACGTTGAATTATACAACATGTTAATTTTAATATTAAATACCCATGGATGAGATAATTCAAATTGAAACATAAATACCGGTAATTATAAATAAGTAACTATATTAAATATCAAGAGGATGTATAAACCATATATACATGAAAATAAGTCATAAAATTTTTATAGTACTCATTGATGAAAAATTAAGATGACATCCCTTTCCCCACACTTATTTTTTAATGAATTTTCATTAAAATAAGGTATATTAGTTTTGAACATGTTATTAACTTATAAAAACCCATATTTACATTAATAATATTATATATTACCACTTTAAAATGTCTTATCCCCCATTCATTAATAGTCGTTCATTACTTTAATTATATCTAGTGTTAATTTTCTTATTTTATATTGTGTGTTTTGTCATGAAAGATCAAGTTCAAAAAAAAATTATAGAATTAAATCATATAAAATATAATAACAATGAAATAATTTTCATATTAATATATAAAATTTAATTTTTTTAATAATAATGAATTATGGTTTTTAGAGATGATGTATGTTGTGAATATAGAGATTGAAGGCCATATATACACAATTGTAACATTTCCTTTTTTTTCAATGATCGCTATGGAATAGTGGTAAGTAGCATATTATCTTTCAAAAATTACAATAATATCTTATATAACATATTACATCATTAAATATACTATAAGATTTAATCCATTTATTGTGGTTATTAAAAGAGTGTCACATCGTTTCAGGAAGGTGGTAGTCCACACATACACAAATAATGTTTTCCTAATTAATTAAGTGAAAGGGTAAGAAATAAAATTATATATATCATTATTTAGTAGTGAGAAATATTTAATAAATATGATAATTATTTACTATATATCTCATATAATTATTAACAATATCATTATCATCTTCTATGCAAAGTCTTAGTGAATAACAAATCACACTGCTTACTCAAGAGGTAATATATCATACACCTTAAATATGTTATCATATCTATAATAGGATAGAAAATATAAATTTATATAAGATATAATGAAGAAAAACATATTATGTGATTAATATATTATTTATTATTTATATACATCTATCCATTAAAGGAGGTAATGGAAAAATTAATGACATCGGTTCGCAAGGCGGTAGTTCATTATACACATGAATTATGATTTTATAAACAATTTGATGATATTGAGGGGTTTTTAGGTAATTACAATAAAATAAATAATATAATGAAATAGTATATATTGAAGCTATTATATCATCTTAGTTTAATAATAATTTATGGAGATGGGGGAAGAAATAAAATAACAACACTCATTGAAAAATGTTAACTCTTTTTTGGGTATCTTTATTAGGTTTTCCCCAAATCCTTTTTAAGGTGGATTTATTTTAAAAACGGATTATCGGATGATAGTTTGGAAAATTTTAAGTGATTTTGGTAGTTATTTTCAACTTTAAATGGTTTTTAATGAGTGGAGAAGAGAGGATATGAGGTGGCCTATTACAAGTGACGTGAAGGGGACACTTATAATATTTGAAAAGAATGAATTACACCCATGTTTGTTTCAAGTAATAAGGCTCCAATAATATAAAATTAAACATCACATAATGGTTAATATCGAAATATGTCTAAAAATTTTATTTTATTCATGTGTAAAGGTCAATTAAACAATTTTAATTTTAGTTCAACCCAATGTAAATCCATTTTTAACATAAACACGATAATTAATTTTTACTATTTTTATTTTACATTAAGGTCAAACTTTTTGATGAACATATACAATTAGATTCGTTTTTAAAATATCAATTCATATATGAATAAAGAATAACTTAAAATTTATCACTCAGCCATATCGATAAATATTGTTTTTTATGTGAAAATGTTAAAAAGTTTAAATAGGTTTGAAATGAATATTTTACATTAAGATGATTATAAAAAAAGAATTAGATTATTTGATATATAATTTTACTAATTATTCATTAAAATCAATTACAATTATAATTTAACATTATAAATTACCTAAATGATAAATTTTGATTCAATTAAAATTCAATATTGTTCAATATTAATAAAAATAATGAAAATTTTAAGGAAAATATTAAAAATTCACTATATTCTAATTTTGATGTCCAAACATTAAAACAATATTAATTTTACCAAATATATTTTCTAAAAAAGATAATAATATATTATATATTTTTAGGGAAATAAATAACTAAATTTCATTTAAAAATATAATTTTTTAGAAAATATTTATTTTAGCTTCAAATGATTATTATATTATTTAGAATTAATTAATATAAATTTAATTTATATTAAAAATGTATAAAATTAATTTTTCACTATTTAATATTATTAATCATACCCTACAATTGAATGACTGATTTTTAATGGTTTTAATTAAATATAAACATTTTAATAGAGTATCATGTTTCATTTAAACCAAGTTTTGCACACATGAGAAGATATATAAATCATTGAATTTATTTATATGGAAATATATCAAAAATTATTGGGATGATATATTATCTTAAATGGCAGGTGTTTTCTATCATATACACTATAAATCATAATATTCTTATTTTATTATTTATTGGTGTCATAATGGGCCACCAACTACAAACTCCATGAGGTTACGTGGGGTATCACAAGGCTATGTGGTTTTGTGATAAAGGGTTTAATACTCTCTTGCCTAATATTTATATATCAACATTGATTGGGTCCCTGTATATTTTATTTATATAGTATCCACAACATTCCTATGACTTGGTTACTTTGGATGCATCTTGTCTTATGATACCTTGGTTAGTATTTCTTTCCTTTGAGTACCAACCTACTTATATGGGTTTCAATTAGATATTTTTGTGAGATAAAATACTTTTTCAAATAGATCTAAGTTGATTAAGACCCCTATACACCTAATAAGAATTATATCTATGGAAACATTATAATAATTTTCCTCATTCCAATTCCCATATTTTTCTAGCCGATAAGATATCATTTATTTATTTCAGTTTTTGTTATGGGGTGTCCAAATAAATATTCTTCTTTTAATAATGACAATAAACTTATTCCATGATTTTTTTTCTTTTTAAGAAATTAATAATTCATATATGGTCTTAGTGGATGTGAAACTATTGTTTCTTGTTCCGAACTAAAACATGGTGATGCATGGTAGAGTTTGGTGGTTCATGCTGATTGAAGTTGACACTAATTTTAGAGATAAATCCAAGTGTAATTTTAATTATAAATAGTTTTACAGTGTCTCATGTGTGTTGAATTCACAAACCTTGTCATTTTTATAGTTTAGTGGGGTCTTTTAATCTATAGATACATATATATAGAAAATTTTGATTCATGTATTCCTCGTATATATATATATATAAATAATGCTAAAAGATATATTTTATATTAGAGATATATGTCTAATATAGTTTGGTAAAGGCTAAGGGCTCCAACATATATTATTCCTTCTTGGAACTAGTCACTAGACCCAATTCTATTGAATATTGGATTGGGGTGGTAATTTCATTGTTTTCGATGCTTTCGTCAGGGCGTGCACTTCGGTCTGTCGAGGATGTGATGCTGTTGCCCGGCATTCCCGCTTTCCAAAGGCAGCCTGCATCTATTCCTTGTTCAGGGATGTTTGCTCCTTGATCGAAACGGGATGATGGGATGTCGGTTCTTCCTTTAGTGGATTCCTCCTCGAAAATTGTTACCTAGACTGGGTCTCCGTCATAGATTTAAAACGTGGTTCATGAATCCAGTTCCTGGTTCCATATCTTCAAGGATGCCAGTTAATTACACTACTTTCGTCAGGACATTTTGTGGGGTCTTGACATGGTAGCAACCTTCAGTTGGAGTAGATGACAACATCAGGCATGTCGGGGAATCTCTGGGTGTGTGGACATTGGGGAACCTATATTCTTCCTCATAAGAGGGCATCTCAAGGGTGCAGAAGTCGAGGAATCCCACATTGAATGAGGGGAATCACATGCCATAGGCATGTATCTATGGTTTTCCTCAGCTTACCATGTTTAACACAGGCCATGCCGCATGTTTAATGTCTTGGGGAGACTGTTACATCAAAGGCGTGTCATCCGAGGTTTTCCTCCGGCATCTCTTGTTTATAACAAGGTAGGCCACGAGTTTATCATCTTGCGGAGATGGTTACACAAATGGTGTTTCATCTGAGGTTTCCCTCAAGAAACTCATGTTTATCACGAGGTAGGCCATGAGTTTAACATCTTGTGGAGACAGTTACACCAAAAGCATGTCATCCAAGGTTTTCCTCAGCCATGTCATGTTTATCACGAGGTAGGACGCGAGTTTAACATCTTGTGGAGACAGAATGAGAGTGATTAGAACGTCCAATAGAGACGGATCAGATTGGTACAT
The DNA here is from genome assembly GCA_963277665.1 of Viscum album. Classification (NCBI taxonomy): domain Eukaryota; kingdom Viridiplantae; phylum Streptophyta; class Magnoliopsida; order Santalales; family Viscaceae; genus Viscum; species Viscum album. Next base: position 2,002,048,337 of record OY728140.1, on the reverse strand, counting down.
CCTTAGTAGGGAACACCTAGAAGGTTTACTAAGTCGATGGATCAGAATGCCCAATGAGGATGGATCTGAGGTGGTGCGCCCCATAGAGGGGAGATGTCACACCGTAATGGCTGATTTGAACACCACTGAGGGCAGATCAGGGAGAGTGCACCCCAGAATGGGGGACACCAAGGTTTACTATTGGCTGGGATTGAACCTCATGGAGGTTTCCTATGTTCCCGGTGTAGAGGATAGAGATCAAAACCCACGTAGTTCGACGGGGTGATGAATCAGGGTGTACACAGAGGACAATGACCTGGAGACATGGTGGGGATTATGCATGGATAGCGGCCTAGGTACTGTTAAGAGTAGCGAGGAGGGTGGATGACATGATCCCACCAGGATGTGGCGGCCCGGGTGAGAATCAGGATGGATGATGGATGGATGAATTAATTGGAGGGGGAATGAAATGGGACCATCGCAAGGGAGATAGTGAAGTTGGTCTTGAGCATCTAAGAGACCTTCTATGTATCCTCGTGGCAGGGAATCAAAGTCTGTGTAGTTCGGGATGGTGCCGGTGAACCGACGTGAAGGTGGACCTTGGTCATATGGGTGTTGGTCTTGAACCTCGTGAGGTTTCCTACATACCATGCATTGACATGGATCAAATTCCTCGTAGTTCGGGATGGTGTTCCGGAGGACCAAACTGAAGGTGGACCTTGGTCCGATGGGTGTTGGGCTTGAACCTCTTGAGGTTTCCTACGTACCATGCCCAGACATGGATCAATTTCCTCGTAGTTCGGGATGGTGTGCCGATGAACTGACATGAAGAAGGACCTCATTCTAGATGAATTTTGTTAGTCTTGAACCTCGTGAGGTTTCCTACATACCATGCCTTGACATGGATCAAATTCATCATAGTTCAGGTTGAAAAGGGTATACTGAACTGAGATTAAGGGGTGTCAGAACAACTAGATGGCAGGGTCAAAACGGCTTACCGCTGAATTGGGATGCAGTTTAACATCATGCGAGACGAGTGTGTGTCGGAAAACTAACGTGAATAAGGACCTTGGTCTAGGTGGACGGTGGACTTGAACCTTAGTGAGGCTTCCTACGTACCTCACCTTAGAAATGATCAAAGTCCACGTAGTTCATGATGGGGTGTGTCGGCATACCAATGTGAAGGTGAACCTGGGGGGTCCACTGGTGGTGGGCTTGAACCTCATGGAGGCTTCCTACGTACCATGCCATGACATGGATCAAATACCTCGTAGTTCAAAAGGGAGATGGTGGGGGCATGGCACACCGACACGGAGATGGTTGGGGCCAGTGGTTGTTGGGATTGGACCTCATGGTGGCTTCCTACATACCTCTCCTTAGCAAGGATCAAAGTCTTTGTAGTTCAGGAGTGCAGTTTAACGTCATGAGCTATGGGGGTAGAACCTGAAGTGAATAAACGGTCAGGCGGTGGGATTTAACCTCAGGGAGGCTTCCTACATACCATGCCTTGAAATGGATCAAAGTCCTCGTAGTTCATGTGTATTCTGGAGAACCGACGTGAAGATGGACCTTGGTCCGATGGATGATGTGCTTGAACCTCGTGAGACTTCCTACATACCATGCCTTAGCAAGGATCAAAGACACTATATTTCGGGTTGGTTACAATGTCTTACCATTGGATTAGGATGCAGTTTAATGTCATGCAGGACAAGGGCGTTTGGGGCTTACGCTCTGAGGCATCCCAAGGTGGTTCTTTTCATGGTCAGTGCTTTCTCTAAGACCACTTGAATCATGCTCGGTGTGAGAAACAAGAGGTAGTGAGGACCTGATGATCACGACTCAAGGGTGCATCCATGAAGGGTGGTGAATGGGATGGATTTTTCATGAGAATGATGATGCTATCGGGCATGAGCCTTGAAGATGATTCATATGTATCCCCGTGGCAGGGAATCAAAGTTCACATAGGTCATCTGATGACGGATTACCGCCGATTGGGGGTTTCAACTGTTTATCGCTGGATTGGGTCACAATGGCTTACCGCGGAATTGGATCACAACGGCTTACCACTGGATAAGGATGTCAATGGATTAACATTGAATAGGATCACAACGGCTTACCACTGGATAAGGATGTTAATGGCTTACTGCTGAATGGGATCACAACAGCTTACCACTGGATAAGGATGTCAACAGCTTACCGCTGAATAGGATCACAACTGCTTACCGTTGGATAATGATGTCAAAAAATTACCATTGAATAGGATCACAATGGATTACCGCTGATTGGGATCACAACGGTGGATGGGGCTTACACAAGGAAGCCGCCTGGGTGCCGCTAAGAAGCCGCAATGGTGACTGGGGCTTACGCAAGAGAGCTGCCTGAGTGCCACTATGAAGCAGAAATGGTGAATGGGGATTATGCAAAGAAGCTGTCCGAGTGCCGCTATGGATCAACAATGGTGAAAGGGGCTTACGCAAGGAATCTATCTGAGTGCCTCTATGGAGCGGCAATGGGGAACGGGGCTTACGCAAGGATGTTGTCCGTGTTCCACTATGGAGTGGCAATGTTGAATGGGGCTTACGCAAGGAAGATTCCTGGGTGCCACTACGAAGCAGAAATGGTGAACGGGGCTTACGCAAGGAAGCTACCTGAGTACCGCTATGAAGAAGCAATGTTTAATGGGGTATACGCAAGGAAGATGTCTGTGTACCCCTAAGGAGTGGCAATGGTGGACGGGGCTTACGCAAGGAAGCTGCCCAGGTACCGATAAGGAGAGGAAATGGTGAAAGGGGCTTACGCAAGGAAGCTGCTCGTGATGTCTTCCTCGTGTCTATCCATGATGGAATCCCTACCCATTGGTGAATTGAGTCCTTCATATATGAACTGGTGCACAAGAGTGATAATTCCATGCAGTTTTTGAGTCATTCCATTGTAATTGTGGCCTTCAGTGTCTTATTCTTGGAGCATATGGCATCTCTTGTTTAGTGCAAGAGGCATCCTATAATTGGAACATAGGGTGTTCTACAGTTTATAGTCACATAGATAGGACTATTGGCATTTTATACTAGGAGCACAAGGCATCTCTTGTATTGGTCAAGAGGCATCTTATATTGGTCATAGATGGATTACTATAGTTTAAAGTCTTGTAGATAGGATTGTTGGCATCTCTTCCTTGGAGCATAAGGCATATCGTATTTGGTGGAAGAGGCATCCTATGTTAGAGGCATAAGGTGTACTACAGTTTATAGTCTTGTAGATAGGACTACTTGGATCTCAAGCTTGGAGCATAAGGCATCTCTTGTTAGAAAGAAGTGGCATCCTATGTTCGGAATATAAGGCAAACTACAGTTTAAAGTCATGTAGATAGGACTGTTGGCATCACATGCTTGGAGCATAAGTCATCTCTCGTTAGAAGAAAGAGGTATCCTATGTTTGGAACATAATTATTACTGCAGTTTAATGTCTTGAATATAGGACTGTTGGCATCTCATGCTTGGAGCATAAGGAATCTCTTGTTTGAAATAAGAGGCATCCTATGTTTGGATCATAGGGTGTACTACAGTTTAGAGTCTTGTAGATATGAATTTTGGCATCTCATGCTTGGAGCATAAGGCATCTCTTGTTTTTAGCAAGAGGCATACTATGTTAGGAACATAGGGGTTATTATAGTTTTGAGTCTTGTAGGTAGGAATATTGGGCATAAGGGACCTGGGAATGGACGGTGTTGGGTCTTACGCAAGGGCAGACCTTTCTAGTTCAACCTGTCATAGGAGCCAAGTTATAGGGTTTGTAAGAGTTGCCTGAGGAATTGTTCGACTCAAGTTACTCGGGGACTTGATGATGGGGATCTTAACTTAGGATATGGGTAAGAAAGCAAGAGGAATATGTCGACTCAAGGAGTTTCAGGGTGTGTGGAGGAGTCTATCAAATCATGGTATTCCATAGGTGGAAGGGGTTGCGCATGAGGGAATAATGGAAAATGCGGAATTCCCGACCCGAAAACATTTCAATGGGACTCTCCATTTGTCATGGGGGTGTGTGACTGTAGCGAAGGGACCAGCCGGAGGGCTGGGACCGGAGGTCGACAGTGACCCCGAGTGGGGGTGCGGGGGAGCAACCGCCACGGTATTGATCGGTGGGGGTGAAGTTAGGAGCCTCAAAATGGATTGGAATTCTTGAAGTAGCTTCATGGACCAAAGGAGCTCGGGGAACATGGGGTCTCTCAGAGCATGGCCCCGCGGATAATGGACTCACGGAGCAGCATCACGGAGCATGGACTCACGGAGCTGAATCATAGAGCATGGACTCGTGGAGCATGGGCTCGCGGAGCATAGGCTTGTGGAGCATTGGCTCGAGGAGTAGCAACGTGAAGGAAGCTGCTCGAGGAGCAGGGACTCACGGAGCAGCAACACGAAGGAAGCTTCTCACGGAGCATGGCCTCATGTAGCCGCTTCGCGAAGGAAAGCAGAGCTCCGTGAACCGGGAGATTGGACACCCAAGGGGTGAAGTCGCCATCCAAGTGGCGTAGTGTCCATCTGGAGAAGGGGTGATCTGGGTATTTGTAGGCAAGGGGCGCCATGAGGCAAAGCTCGCTCGGTGCGAAGATGGAGCTTGCTTCACAGAAGATCGCGAACGTCAAATGCGGTCGCGGAGCGTCCCGCCTCCTTGTTTCACGGCAGGTCTTCGCATCACGTCGCAAATGTCAAATCGGTTTACCGAGCATCCCGCCTCCTTGCTTCCTGGAGGTGCTCCGCGATCGTGGAGGGGGCTTCGCGAATGGGCTTCATGGACCAGTTTTCCAGCCCAACTTCAAATGTCCATAACTCCTAATCCGTAACTATGTTTGGTCCCTACGACCTACCAAATCGAATCTTGCGAAATGGGCTTCAATATTGGATAATGTATGGAAGCATTTGAAAAATTTTGGGGACGCATTTTCTAGTGCCAACATTCATATTTCTAGGAGTACATGAATACCTTCAATGGGTATGGACATGTTAGAGTGGTATCAAAGAAGATTTTATCGTATAATTAGAATTTGTATTTTTTTCCATGAGATATTAGAATTTTATGTTCATGTTTATGATCATAATGGTTGTTTAGTTTGTTTTTTAGAGATTATATTCAAATATTTGTTTAATAATAAATGTATCCATTCACTAGAACCTTGATAATCAATTATTTGACTTGAAATTTTTTGGAACTACTAATGTTGTATAATCATGACGATACATGCTTCTTGTAGTGGTCTATGGCGATCATTCATATATTTTATATGTTATCTCATATATTTATATAAATATATACATTTTTCATTATGGGATATTAATATTAAATAAATATAACACCCACTAATATTAATGTAGTATCCAAAGGTGGGGTCATGGTGAGATAATGCAAGTGTTTGAGTCATTCACCACCGATTATGTTAAAGTTGCACAATTTATTTAGATAACAATTTCAGAGGTATAATTACACTATGATAATAGGTATATTATCTACACATTTTTTATTATAGAAAACTATATTATACTTAATAGTGTATATTATTATCTTCACTATGATATTTACCATAGACTGTGTATGTTGTATGAGTTTATCCACACCGGCCTCCAAGATGTCATGTTTCCACAATTCTAATACTATATATTATTGGTTGTAGTTGATGACCCACATTAATTTTCTTTGTTTAGAAATCCATCAAGCGAATATTGACTCTTGCGTTAAGTTATCATGACTGTATAATGAGATGTTAGTATATGGTGTACTTCTTAGACTCTTAATGTGATTACACTACCAAGGTTTGTGTTTTTGACCTTTAATATGATGGTGTTCTATCCATAGTGGATGGGGAGAGTTTTAGTACTAAAGATATTGATTATGATGTTGTTCTATATCCAATAATTATTAATGACTTATCCAATAAAATTGAGGGAATGCATGGATAATTAATATATATAATTGAGAGAGGTTCTCTATGAATTATTACCAATTCCATTATGAATATTTTAGAATGTTAATTGAGTGATATATTTCCTTATGTAATAATGAAATTTGTATAATTTGTGAAGTTATCTTCTAAAAATATAATTAAATCCATTACGGATATTAGTAATACCTACCAAAAAATAAAGGATTTTTCTCTTCCATATCCATACATGTATGGGTAATGGTTGAATCATCAAAATACTCTTTTTTCATTCATCCTAAACATGGTGAAAAACCAGAATCAAGATAAGTAATCTGCGATCTCTGCCTTCATGATTCAACATTATTTGTTTGAGATATATCTATATATATGTTTGTGATTATACGATGGATAGTGAATTTTGTTCTATGTTAATTATCCACATACTATTTATCCAATTTTGGTATTTACGGAATATTAAACATTTCATAAATATTATAATTCCACCATAAAAAAAATCTCTATAATATTCCATGCCTTTGTATCTCTCTATATCCTCTTTTTGTGCTTATATGATATTTAAATAGGTGGATGGTTGAGAAATGAAGTTGTAAATATATGAATTATCAACTACCATTATAATTTCAATATCAATCCTGTATAAATCCATTGGTTTTGGGTTTTTAGGAAACCAAATCATTGATAAGGTATAATCATCATTCTTTCTCAAGAAATCAACCTATTTATTTTCCTTCATAGGGTAGTAATGTATTGAAAATTAATAATATTTTTCCAATTCCATAAATAATTAATAGATAATATTGGGATCTTACTATATGAATATATATATTATGATCATATAGAATTTATTAATATCAAACATTTCACTATAGAGATAATGTTGATTTTTTAATGAAAATTTAATTTCGAATATAACTAGATTATTTATCATGTATTTTTTCTCATGTGTATTTAATCGATTTGAATAATAATCTACCACCTTATTATTTGACATGATGATGCATCCAAAATAATATTTTGAATCATCACTTCATTTTAAGAACCATTTCCCACTATAGTGTATTGTAAGTAGATGTTCAATAACCACACCCTTATTAATATAGTTAATTATTTAATCACATTCATCTAATAAGAGGTATTTTGTTCACATAATCATTATCGTGGAAATTTTATTCGATAGACATAATAAATTTATCACAAAGTTTCAATAGTATCCATCCAACATAATAAAAATACAAACTATAGTAATAATAGTTGTTCTGATACATTATTCAATAAGAAATATCTTTAAAGGATCTACAGATATTCCCTATATTGAGATTACATGACATAAGAATTATATATTCTATGACTAGAATTCATATTGTATATTTATAAGATAATGTTTTCCATTATCATAGTATTGAAAACAATACTCTAATTACCATCTTTATTTTCTGTTCCCATAAAGAATATAACAATATCAACTATTATGACCACCAAAAATTGATCAATGTAATTTATAATTACTCTATTCATCAGATCTATTAATTTAAAAAGGAAACTTTTAATTTTTAATGGAATTAGTATGAATTTATAGTGATCATATCTTGTATATAAGCTATATTTGGAATGTCCTCTATTTTATACCTTAATTTATAATACTGGAATAGATGTCCAATCATTCAAAATTAATGATACCCTATAAGTAGGAAAAATATTTCATTAATATATGTTCAAGGATATATTATCATGACCATTTATTACATTAACAACAATTATTTAAAATTTTCATCAATCCTTCGTTTTTAATTAAAAAATAACCATTTCACCCCATGGTGAAGCATCAAGGCCTATAAAACCGAAAACATGATTCTCCTAAAGTTTTTTCCTAAAACATTCCATTTTGATTGTTCCATTTTACCTATAATATTTAATAAATAAATAAAACATCGTAAAATAATCAAAAGAAATTACATCACATTTATGGTGTAGTCCAAAATGATCATTAATGGAATACAACATTATACAACCATATATTAGTTACACCTTCAATTTTGTGTTTTCTCCCCAACATTTGATATAATATTCCATTTTTTTGGCTATCACAACACATATATCATAATTTAATTTAAATGGGCGTTCATAATCATTAATGTATTTAAATTTAATAATGGGTTGACTTGGGATATCAAATGAGAAATCATTATTCCAAATTTTTTGGTGGGCACTATATATGGTTAGTTAGTAAATACCAAATATAACATAGAATTACACTAAGGGAATAAGAACTATATTTATTGGAGGAAACTTACATAAAATATATTATAGAAAAATTTTATAATTTTGATGTAATCAATAAACCACAAAGTGTTTTCCTTGATAATTCATTATTCATTATTTACAATGGTGAATTAATTCTTTTAGAAAACATTCATTATATAAAAATATAAATATACCCTGTATAAAATATGATATTCATTAGGGTTTTCGAAGAGTCTCTCTTCCCCATTATCATGATCTACTTCAATGTTAGTGATTATATAAACTCTTCCTTGTTCCCTTGGTCTATGTGGCTTCTTCTAAATATTATCCTCGTTAAACCTTGGATTGGGGAATATATTTTTATAAATTAACCAAAATCCATATATTTTTATAATTTAAGTCTGTGAAGTCAAATATTTGTGGTTATTGTATCCAATAATGTGATAATATACTTATTTTTATTTCATTGTAATATGCGTTATAGGTGTCCTTATTTATCAAATATTAATCATTTTCTAGATCCATGTAATAAATATTAGCTTGTATGTTGTTACATTTTCCTTCTTGCATGTGACTAATCCTTTTTTCCCTTGAACATCGTATTCAATTTCTTATTTTACAAATCTATGGGAATAATCAGAGACTCTAGTTTCTATTTATATCTTATGTTCACATAGAACAATTTATTTGTACCTAACAATGTTTATTATAACTATTTACCTTCACATACTTTGTTTTAGGAAATTAAATAACTAATTTATCTTATAATCATATTCAACAATAAAACTAGAAGAATTCCCTAGGAGTCTAGTGTGGTTTACATTATAGGTTATTATGGATTCATACTCATACTTTTATCATCAGGAATTTATTCTCAATTTTCATACAAAGAGGTCATTGAAAAAATTTGATAAAAAATATTTTAATGAAATAATTCCATTCTAAATTGATATATTTTATTACCATATTATTATTGTGATACCCAAGTGTTAATTCTCACATTCAACACTGTTGAAATATAAAAAATCCATCCAATGTTATGAGAACGGGATAATGAAAAATATATTCCATTTTTAGTTAATACATTTCTAAAAAATTATTGGATTGAGAGACCCACTAAAGGAGGGTGTATGTTTATACATGGTGGAATCTATCAGAAGACTCTTTATCCATAGTTTATATTTACTCTCAACATGTCTAATGTTGTTGTTCATCAAATGAGATAGTTGGGTTAGAATTCCTACAAGAATTTATACTTCAACTACTTTCCAATTTGGTTTCTTATGGGGAAAATAAATTCATTGTACTTCACAACCGAGGATAAATTGGTATATCCTTGATCCATCTATTTAATAAATCCAAAAGTGTTTACCCTGATTAATTGAAAATAATATCTTAATAGAAATATAGTGAACAATTATAATATTTTTAAAAGAACATTTTATGAAACTCTTACACCATGTAACTTAACTATATTACTACGTTACTTCCTATTCATTTTTGATTCAACACATATCACTTTTGTTTCAACCTAGGTGCACTTATGTTGTCTTATTTTATATATATTATCCTAATCCATAAAAATTAAACCCTACATTGATACAATCTACAGTTTTCATAGAATCTTATATATACATATGACATCATTTTATGTGAATAACACTATATATCATAATAAATGCAACCAGATAACCTAATATTTAGTTTCTCTAGATAATAGAAATATAATAAAAAAATTTATAATGACTTCAGAATATCCCATTAAATATATTCTCACATATTACAAATTTAGACATATAATTTATAATATTCTTCGTTAAATACTAATGAATAGAAACATAATAAATAATGATATCATATTCTTAATATACATAATAATTTTAGAAGAAAAAAAGATAATTAGTATACATAAAATAATTAAGTGGGTATGAAAACATAATCCAAGTGTTTTGCATAAGATAATCACAAAAGAAATAATAGATCATAAATAATAAGTCAATATGTATGATCATATGATAACAAAAGGACCATCATGGAGGAAACAAACATATACTAAAACATATTAATGTGTGATGATAATTATAACCCCCATTAACATAAAATACTTGTCGAATAACAAGGAATCAGGATATTGAATATCTTATAGTTGATCAAAACATTTTTATAAAACCTAATCAAGGACTCAAAATCAATTTGGGTTTTCCCAAATCAATTTAAACATTATTTCCGGATGATCTATGCTTCGTAAAGGCAACCACTAGGAATTATTAAAATAAAAGAACATGTACAATGTCAAGAATTAAATTGTGGTTTAAAATTTGGGAGTGAAACAATCCCCTTATATATGCTTCCACCAATGTTTTAAAGTACTCAAGAGTCGTAATTGACCAAAAAATAAAAATGTAAATGTTTTATTTCTTCAAGTGTGAATAAGCCAGTTGATTTTCCTCCCTTTAGACATGCAAACTTATTAATTTGATATATTTGTCTTGAGGTAAAAAACCAATCCAATGTAGGAGGATTATCCTTGGGACATTCCTAGATCATGATATTTTGGTATTAATAGAATGTTATTAAACTGATTATTTCCCAATTGAGATCCAACTATGATAAAAACATACATTTTGACATAAATGATATCCCATAATATAGCATCATATGCAATTCGCACCATAATAAATGGATGGATGAAACTGTTGAAAAAGTCACAGTGTGTATGGAAGTCTCCTCTATAACCCAAGGGACCCAACATTAAATGTAACACTTCATCAAAATTAGTTTCAAAAAAATGTATGATAGCATGAATATGAAAAATACTATAATCTATTAGATTGCTCATTTTTCTTTATTTCATTCCAAAATAAATAAGAGTGTTTACATACATTATGATGTTATCCTTAGAACAAAAATGTACTCATTTAATAGCATATAATGATCTGTGGATAACTAGTAATCCAATATAAGTAGAGAGAGTTGTGTTGTCAAACACAGATTTATTTTAAGATTTCCAGACCGATGTTCAGACAACTATAGAGGCCACCACTAGGAAATTATTGATATGTTCACTTATTCTAGACTTGTTTATGTATACTATAACATATTGCAGTTTCATGTACACATTCATATAAATTTTAATAACGTATCTAATATCGTTCCATAAATTATGGTCCAGAGTTAAATTCATAAACTAGTTCTAGATACATTCAGTATCCCACAAAAAAATGTTGCATGCTGAGAGATTGTGTTGTCTAGATATCCTCAAATGGTTATGTCTAGTATGTTAGATCCTCCAAATTATCCAAATAATATGGATCCTTTAAGGTTTTACATTGGATTCTTTGAACTCTAGAAACCATATGGGTGGTTGGGTGGATAAAATACACTATAGTGTGTATTACTCTATATCATTAAAACTCTCATTTCTATTTGGATTATATATAAATACTTCATCATCCACAAAAGTATAATTATGATGTTCCATGGAATATTGTGGAGAGAAAATTCCATCAAGAATTGTATTATGATTCATTAAACCATCCAAATTAATCCCATTTATAGAGGGAGAACATTTTCAATGTTTAATGGGTTTTCAAGTCAGGGGTATCCCAACAATTGAGGTTGGAATTTTTACTAACCACCCAATTTGAGTTTGATATTATATTAGTGAAATAATGGATGTGTGAGGGAAAATATGAAATGAGATATTGGGGATACCCATTATTCAATTTCAATATGAACACGGGTGATAGGAAATCTAGATACATTTCATTAGAAGATAAAATATTCCATTTATACCGTTTTAGAAGTCCATCATTAAAAATCAGAAGTTCCTTAATGAGAACGCCTCCCATATTAATGTGTCTAATGCACTCCATATCATAGAAAATTATCAGTTTAATTTATTTCATTGAACCTATCCATATTATGTGTGTTATCATTCATTGGATATAACAGAGAAAACATAATATCCATATGTAGAAAGATAATGAGTTCATAGGTTTTGAGTTGATTGTCAAATTAATAAGGAACATTATCCCCACATGAGATATAACATTTCCCTTCTATGTACCCTGTTTTTTAATCATTCCAATTCTAGTGTCATTAAGATATTCTCACCTCACGTTAACCATAAATATTTTGACTCATAGATAATCAAAATGCAGGGATTCCTTCTTCACTCCATGAGTCATTGTAACCCTATTTTGTTTACCAATAGGTATATCATCTAAAAGATAGTACAATACCTATTCCATCATATGTATTTTCCATTCACCTCCACATAGTGTGAAATAAAGGATTTAATTTTAATGAAATTTTACTGTTGAGGATTTCTGAAAAAATATAATGTCATCACCATATAAAAAATATGATCAGATAAAAAATTTCTTCCCTGCATTGATCATCATATAGATTACAATGTGACTGATTTCATTTAAGGAATCTACTGTTTTAGTAATATAAAATGGAAAATAACACTCTAAGAGTGGCTATCCTTTTCTAACACCGATAGTGGATTGGAAATATTCTCTTGAGGATCAATTTATTTGAATAGATAGACATTTAGATCTAATAATTCAATTGAAAAATCTGAAAACATCATTGTTAAATACATGCATTTTTAGGGAAACACGAAAAATGCACCGTTTTATTGTTTCAAATGCCTCATAGATTTCAATTTTGAGTGAAAGTATCTACTTCTTATACTTATTTGTCATCAGGTCAATAATTTTTTATACATTAGAAGGAAAATATGAATGCTCATACTTGATAGAAAAACCAACCTGGTCTGGGGACATATAATCCTTGATAATTATTCACATTCTACTAATCATGATTTCTCTAAATACATTATGGAAAATTTTCCCAATATTAACAATCCTGTAATATTTTATGTCAACTACATTCTCCTTCTTCTGAATCAAAATGATAATGTTGGAGTTGATCTCATGTGGCATATAAGCCTTATAAAAAACATTCTCTTACTAGATTTGACATTTTATGTTGTTTTGTATCGCAATAAAACATAAATAATTTGTTGGTGAATCCATCTAGTGCAACATAACTCTCCATATTTACAGAGAAGATGGATTCCATGATTTCATCCATGGATGGAATCATTGTAAGAGAATGTTTTTTGTGATGTTTTATGCATGGTGATATTTTATCAGTAATTTTATGGGTGATTTAAATTCCATCATCAATTTATATCCCATTAAATTATCCATATATATATATATTATTTAACTTTCATATGTGTTGATATAACCATATGTTTTTAATTTCTTTTCATCCTACACTTATCCTTTTTTCATTATGCAACATGTGAATGAATTTTGAGGTCCTATTTTAATCCTTTAGAAAGTTATCATGAAAATAATTTTTTTCTAATAATATATTAACTTTTATAAAATCATAATTATTTTATAAGATACATTTCCCCTTTCAAGGTGTTTTTTTGTTGATTTCTGAGTGGGATTCATTCCATATATTTTTCTGTAGCTATTTTCTCATGGTCCATCGTAAAAAATAAGTGTCTTCTCCAATATATTAGTAGAATTAGGAATGTCTTTAGGTTTATATCAACTATATTTAGTGGTAATCCATTTGTAACTATCCTACAAGTATCTATAGAAACATCGCTGCATCCAGGTGTAACAAGCCACCCATTGTAAAATTGAGACGAATGGGGGAATGACAATAAATGTGGGTGGATATCTCCATCAGGATAAGATTATGGTTTATGCGGTGATTGGTAAATGTGTGACCATATATTCTTGTATCAAGAATCCTATCATCTACCTAAACCTAACATCTATCAAGTTTATTTCACTTCATTAAAATATCGATGTACCCACTCTAGGTGAATATAGCACATGAAATTGGTACTTTTGAAAGATAAAATTAATAAAAAAATGATAATAGTTCAATTTAGGATTATCTATTAATATTGAGACTATATTTTTATTCTTGTTCCAAAAGAATTATAAATCCTTCCATAATTACCCATTTTTTTGTTTTACGCAATAGTATTTCACCCAACTCACTCAATAGATACATTATTCTCAAGTAATATTGGAATCAATCGATTAAAGATACCTAAATTTTGTAGACTTTTTGGTAGAAGGTGACTTAAATTCACTTATATTTTTTTGGTAGTTTATAGAATTTGGATGTCCTAATACTTTGAGACAATAATATGATCCATGTTGATATAATGAAAATTTCTGGAGATAAAACTACATCTAATATAAGACCAATTAAAGGCCCTCCCTTTCCCAAATAGATTTTTTTATCTGTAATGATAATCATAATAGGTTTGTAGGAATAAAAATATAATGTCCAAGGTCCATGGTCATTGGGGGTTTCCAAGAACATTATAATTCTTATAAAATATATCATTCAATATTTTATTTTCTCCTTTTTGGGACCTTCCTTGGGTACCATGTCCCTATTGAATTTTCCATTCCACCCTCTTCCTTTTTTCTTCATTGCATTAGACATTGTGTCCATTCAAAATTTTCATATAGTTCCATCCTTATAGTTCTTAGATGGTCCAACATGAGATTATCCCTCTCTAATATTTCTTGGTGTTTCAGCCTACCTAGGGGAGTGATATATGTTACCTCAATAATCACATAATGATAAATCAAACTAATTAATTCAAAATTAATATTGTATAAATCATCAATCCTTCATATCATAATTAATCCATAGTATATAAAATCTTTTCTTAATAATTTATTCAAAAAAAATCATCATAATCCATCCAAAGAAATAGGGTTGATGTTTTTATTATAGAATACACTCTAAAAATAATAATAATATATATAATATGTTATCATATATGATCTTTTTTTAAATAAATAAAATTTTATGTGGGAAATAAGTGGAAATGTGCCCCTCTTTTGGTATCATTAAAAAATTAAACTTTATTAAATAATGGGAATATTATTTCCTTTGAGAAACAATGAAAAATAGTAATGATATTTTAATAATTAAGACCATTCATGCTAGTTAAAAAATGTGATCACGTTTTGAATGTTAATGAGATATTCATTTTACACCTTTTAATGAAATTAAACAAATAACATTATAGAAAATGTTAAAAATATTCCTTTTTAAAAACATTTTCAAGAAAATAAATCTCAATGAAAAATTAAACTAAATAATAATTGAGGATTTCAGAATAAAAATATTAATAATAAATAAATAATATAGATATGGAAGGGAAATATATGGATATATAACACAAAAAATCTAAAGAAATAATTTTAAATAGAATAACGATAACTTTTAAAAACAAAACAGAATTAAAATAATTGACTTCATAAGGAATATAAAATAAAAAAATATGAATGGAGTCATTTATAGTATATTAATTATGTAATATAAATACCATATAATTATAAAAAAATTATAATATAAAACTCGTATAAATTAAGTAAAATTGAGATAAAAAATTCTTCCAATTACTCCTGACAACAACAATTGGGCACTAACCTCATTACTCCCCTAAAAACACATTGTGCATACTTAGATTTGTATTTTGGTTATTCAAAAGACTATAGAACATATTTAATGAGTTTTGTGGAGTTTTTTATCTATAATTTATTGGAAATAATATGTATTATATGCGATGAGAAGTTGTGTGGTTTAGGGATCCTCTTATAAGTAAGGGGAGTGATATTTTTGTAAATAATCATTACATAATATAAACGGAATGTCACAGTCAATGGAATTTTTCTATAAAAGATTAAAATAATGTATTTATTGTGATTCATGGATAATCATATCTTCTAAAATATTTAATGTTATGTATAGATATATTGTAATCATTTCCCCATTAATTTTACTATTTTTACAAATCATAATTTTACTATGGTAACCAATTTCATTAACTCGGTTACATTTTTTATGAATAAAAATGATATGGAACTTATTAAATAATTTTCATATCCTAACTCCAAATATGATTTTTAGTTGATTCAATTTATAGAGGTTAAAAATCCAATTTACATAAATTCATGTATTATTCAAAAAAAATTAGACAAATTATTTTTTTTTAAGAATCAAAATAAATATCTCTAAAATAATATATTACATTGATTACAAAAAAACATTTTGGTATATGATAAAAAAGAGGGTTTTTTACTTTAAAATTAAGTAAAATATGAATGGGTCAATGTAAAATGAGAAATAAATTTTATAAGAATAAAATATTAATGAGGTTATAAAACATCATATCTTGGATTATAAATTTCTTAATCACATTAATTTACAAAATAAATGAATATTTGGTTGAATAAATGGGTTTTTATGTTTTTATACTAAATTTATATCTTGATTATTCCATAAATATTACATTAAAACTATATATATATTACTATTCATATAGAAATCAACCTTTCTAGAAGAAACCAAAATATTTAACTAAAACTAAGTTTATAAATATATATATACAAAATTATGTATTTAATAAAATTTAAATTAAAATATATCTAAATTTATCAATTAAATTAAAATATTGAAAATATATAATATTTAATTTTGTAGGAATATCTAAATTTACTAATTAAGTGTTATTATTTTTATTCCATATAAAATTATAGTAATATGAGTGTTAATCTTTCAGTTTATATATTAGAATATTGTATATGATCAGAATCATCATTAGAAAATAATAAATTTAATTTATTAATCTAAAAGACCCCACATATAAAAAAAGTTCTTTGAGGAAAATACCCCCACATAGAATGATTTAAATCATATGAAATTATTTATTTACTTTCAAACCATTATTACTAATCAAATTATTTTTATTATAACATATCATGTAATTATTTAATTATAATAATAATATGTATGGAATTATAATATTTTTTTATAATAATTCATTATGTTATTTCTCTATATTCCTGATATTTGATTTTAATTGTAAAATTATTTCTAATGTTTCATGTGGTATATATTTTTGGTAATTATATTTACCATTCATTATAATAAGGTGTATCATGGTTTTTTGTAGTATATTTTGTCATGTGAGAAAATATACTAAATTAATTTTACACTAAAATCTTTTATTTTTACATCTCACATGTTTCTCCTCTATAAAATATTTTGAGATACCCCAAAAGCCAAAAACTCAAATAGTTTTTCAGATATTCATAACATAAAGGACTATTATATCCACACCACCCTAAATAATAGAAGACAAAGTATGTACTCCCATAAGAAGACAATGTAAAAAAATCAGATGGTCTCTTAATAGAACCAACTGTCTAGAAAAACATGGATTTCTGCCTTTTCTTATAATTGTATTCACTTCACCAATATATGGAATATATTAGATTCCAATCAACTCTAGAATGCCAATGAAGATATCCTCACCCCTGAAAACCAACTTCAGTCCCTAAAAATAATAGAACAACGGAAACCTTGACACATTAATTAATATATAATAAAATACTCCTCTAAAAAATAATGATATAAAATTATTATCTAAACCTAGAATAATATAATATTATTATAACTATGTTAAATGATAGGTATACATAATAATGGATCAATTTACCAGATCACATATATTAATCTATATAACTGTAAAGAGTTTTTCGGTCTTAGTGAAGTATTATTGGATAAGAAATATCATTAAGACTTCTGATGAATGAAATATTTATTTAGTGTGAATATTTGAATTACACCACATCAAACACAGACCTTTGATAATATTGATGGAAATTTTATTCATTTGAGACCCAGGGAGTTCAAAAAGAATAAATAATTTTTCAATAATCTTTAACTAATCTTCTATAATAAGTGAATATTTATCCTCATATAAAATAAATTGGATTAAATAAAGAAACTATTTTAGATACTCTCTATACTAATATGGTAGGGTGAGAGGACACTTCTCTATAGCTAATGCTGATAGAATAAACATTAATGGTGGAGAATAATAAAATTATGGTATTTTAATAAAGGAATCACCCATAACTAACTCTTATAAATCCGCCAAGTTGTGTTTGGTGTGTACTCTAAAGGAGAAGAAAGAACAAAACACAATAAAACAATATTTATGTTGAATTATTTTTTAAAAAATATAAAAATAATTAACCGTCTCGAAATTCTAAAAAATAAATTCACAGATAAAAGCCACCTCACATATTAGTCATTTAAATATATAACATTATAAACCCTGAGACCCATTTAAAAAACCACTTTTATTACCCTTTGACATAATTTACAAATACATAAATTTTATAAGGGCCTATTACCTTTTATCAACCAAAAAATAAATATATTATAATTTTTTTGAAACCCTTTTTCTGAAAAGTAAATTAAACTAATTATTTCATTAAAAAAATTAATAACATTTACTTACATTCAATGTTTTCATATTTAATAAAAAAAATTATTAACAAAAGACTACATAACATTTTTATATCCATACCTCCTTTTAAAACTCAAATCATTTTATTACACTATTTTAAAATCCTAAAACTCTCTCTTTTCATCTAAAACATGAATTAAAAATGGTAAATCAGAATAATAATATTTATAAATAAAAATAATTCTTCCAAAATAAAAAATAAAAAATAATTGAAATATATTAAAACCTAAAATATTATTTATTAAAAAGTATGAAAAATTTACAATTATTTAAGGTATTTTGGAAAACTATATAAAACCATGAGATAAGTGTGAAATTTCAACGGAAAGTACCTATCATAGAGCACACAAATTACACGCATTTTCTCAATACATTCAATCATAGGTTTCTTTTTATTTCCACTCTAAATGATAAAGACATTAAAAATAAATCAAAAATCAGTTATAAAAAACAAAAAATATTGAAGTAAAAAAAATATAATAAAACATCAAGACAAAATATTATTTCCATAAATCGCATATCCAAAAGACTAACATTTAGTAAATGTACAATAAAAATTTTAAATGGAAATAAAATTACTCAAAAATTCATCTTAATCTTTGATAATTATTTCTCATATCTTAAATTAAATTAAAAAGTTATAACCATTATCTAATAACATTATTCATGAACCATCCAATTATGCCTCTAATATGAGAGATTTATCTTTCCCATATCATAGGAAAATCACTATAAAGATCATTGTGGCTTTGAAACTAGTTTCAAGAAATTATAATGTAAATTGTTGGGGATAATTTTGACTAATAAATCAATAATAAGAATATGATTCACATTATAAAGTCCAATATGACCATACTATAAGTTAGAGGGAAATTATTATAATATAACCAAAAATATTAATTTTTATAACCAAATATGAAAATAATATGTATAAATAATTCATCATAAATGATCAAATCCTAATAAGAAAATTGTATAATTAAAAATATAAATACAACTAATATTTTATTAAAACACTCATATAATAGTGATAAATTATAACTATTAAAAAAAATTTGATATAGAATAAGAAATTAAAAAAACTATATAATGAAAGAAAAAATGTCATAACTTCATGTCTCCACATGTAATGAAAAACTATTTGTTTCATGGAACAATCACAAAATGTAAACTGAAATCTAGAAAGTCATCTACTAAATACAGGTAGAGCACACTAAATCTATATAATGATATGGGTACGTATAAATTATTGGTATGTATCCTCTCCAGACACAATTAATAAACATTATAATTAAATCCCATTCAAGATAATTTAATATTAAACTATAAAAGTAGTATTTCATCTTTTTTGAAAACTAATAACAATAAATCATCCTTTGAACCATTTCATTTACAACATGGTAGTTTCCCTATTTTAGATAAAATAGTCTTTTAAACATGTAAAAAATAATTACTATTTGATATAATTTTATTAATAACAAAACATAATTCAAAATACACAATTATAAGGAAAATAGAGAAAACGTGAAATCCTTTGCATGCCCCATTTTATTTTAATTAAATAATACACAATTTTTTATTTCAAATGGAAACAAAAATGGTACAATGAAATAACACTAAAAATCACAAAAACCATAATAAATTGGTTTAAAATAAGTAATTATGAACCAAATATCATTGAAATAGTGTAGTTATAATCAAAATGACATAATAAAGAAACAATTTTCATGGAATCCCTATGGAGTCATGGAGATTACCGAGGACAACAAATTTATGAATCCATATAACTTTTACATGATGATATTCACTTATCAAAACTCATTAATTACCTAACTCAACCTAACCAATTAAAATACCCATTAAATATGACCATAGACACAGTTTGGGGCCACTAGTTTGTGAGTAATAATAACCTGTGCAATTTTAATTTTTAAATATCAAAAATATCTAGAAATGGTTTCAAATGACATGAAATATAGGTCATAAATAAATACATTGATATAAATATTTATATTTACAATAAATAAAATACACATATAATTAATAATAACAATAAAACATCCTCACATATGAACCCCATTCACACAAGTATACACCTTTTAAAAATATATATACCACCATGTATTCCATTTCAGACAATTCTATCCCATTAACATTCCCATAAAAAATAGAAAAAAATTAAGGGTATATTTACATTAATCAATGAACATTATAACAATAAAGCATGAAATTTAATATATTATTTTAAAAAATATTTCTAAAATCCTTGTCAAAAAAAATCAGGTAATATCCTACATTCTAATATATTATATACTATTTTTTCAATAATATTACAGCACAAATAAAATTTATTCTTTGATCATAATAACACAACACATTATAAATCAAATCAAAATAGGATACTAAATTTAAGAAAATATGTAATACTATTAAATTAAAGTCCATTGGTAATATATAATTAATAATTAATAGTATATATATATATATAAACGAATAAAAATATAATTAAGAAAGTGTTTACCAGACTAAAAATATGATGTGTTTTATAACTTCTAGATCAGAAGCATTATTTTCAAATACTTAGCTATTTTTTGAATTAAATTTTAAGTACGTAGTTATTTTTTTATAAAATGGGTTTTTAATTTAGAATAATCTTGTAAATATTTTACAACATTGATTTTTTTAATTAAATATCCCAACCTAATTTTTGTATATAGAGTAATATATAGTGTGAATATAATATAAGTTTTAGAAAATGATAATTAATTATAAATTAGTTAATATGTAATATAAATGACTTCTCATCTAAAAAATTAGATTATTCTTAAAAATAATGTATTCTAAATTAATAATATTAATTTTCCAAACCCATAAAAGAATCATACAAATCATCATGTATATTTAATTTTTTTATATAAATATCCATGATAGAGAATCTTTTCCACAACCCAAAAATATATATCAAATTCTCGATGTTCTTAAACAATAATATTTCAAAAAAAAACCTATCTATAATGTCAAATACATTATGATAAATCAATTATAATATAAATTGAATAATTTTATACTAACATTGAGACCAAAAATGATCTCTTATGATTAAGAAAACAATTCCCCACAATTACTATAATGACCCACCCAACTTCCCATTCCTCTTCACATCAAATTTATTGGTCAAAGTTATAGTATCAATTTCACTCTCATGTGTCCCAATGAGTAGAATATAAAATTTTAATACTATATTCACTATCATTAAGATACTAACTATTATGGTAAGGGTTCATAATCATCTAATTTCCCATCATTTGCAAATATTTTTTTAATATAATTAATATCATCACATACTTATATTATTTTTATTATAATGTATTATAATAAATTTGAAAAATATTTAATTATTTATTAATTATTCACTCCTAATGTTTTATTTTTCTAATGTTTTATTTTTATTCATATAATTATTTTAATCCCTTATTATCAATTATTTGGGTAATCGTTTCTAAGTAAATTTAATTTCATGGTGAAATGTTGTTATGATTTTTTTATAAATATATTATCATATTATCAATAATATATCACCATTAAAACCCATAATACTATATTAAAATGTTTTTATAATTCAAAAAAATTAGGGGTAACAGAAGGGATAAATCATAAAATAGGATAAAAATAAAAAATATTTGTCAAAAAAATGATGTCTAGTTTCCATTAAATGATATACCTATTTGGATTCAACATGATGATGTAGGATCTAGATCATATGTACCTAGGGTTATTAAATTGGAAAAACATTGGTCAACTCATAACTCATTCTTCACATGTTTCCTAACAAATGGTCACAACTATACTCCTCTTTTTATAGTATTGTCTGATATTATTAGGTGATTCAAGTGATTTTTATGAACCCTAAAGAATTATTTGATTATATTATTATAGATTTGAAATATAGTTTAATTTAAATTATATATGTGTTTAACTAGATCCAAAAGATTGTGTCTATAGTAAATTTATCTATTATTTATTTTCCCTCCATCATTAGAAATTATTGAACCCAAATACACTTGTTATTGATAACCCAAAACATTAAAAAGTAACATATATTATTACATAGTAATAATTCCATTGATAAAATAATGGTCAATATCATTTTGAATATCCCATTTATTCTATGTCTGTTTCCATATATTCTCATTGAAATTTAATTTATTTCATTAAAAGGGAGAATTTGAATATTCAATATTTTCATAAATTATATATGGATATACATTTATAAAATGGATATTTTTTTATATGTTGTTACTTATGGGACATTATGATATGTATTTTTATTCATTCACTTCATTCGAAAAAATAATTTGAATTCTAATGCGATAGGAGGTGACTAAACATTTATAGCCCCTCGATGTGTTGGTAGGTATTGTGAAAAAAATTAAATTAGGTATTTGTTATAATATTTATCCATTTATATATTATGTCTTGGACCAAGTACATGAAATTAAATTTATGATGTCTTGAATTATGCATTCCATCAATATGTGATCATTTATTCTTATTCATGTATTAAATTTTTGTCATGTAATCCAGGGATATAATATTCTCACAATTTCTTTTTTGTGGAATTTATTTATTCCTAACATATTATTTATTACATGAATATATATATAATAGAATATATTGTAAACTATACTTTACAAATAATCTATGATCAATCCTTTAAATTTTTTCTCATTCACCCATGAAACCTTGGTGATTATCCTGCGTGGCTTCTTAATGTTCAAGGAGAAATAATAATTTTTTGGGAATTTATTTGATGTATAGTATGATTTCAATATAATGTGATTTTAATATATATATATATTTTCCTACTAATATGAAACTATTAGATCATATATATTGTGATCTATGTATTATGTACCACTATAACAAAATTTCCATATACCATATGTTACTGGAATCGTTCTGTGACAGTTAGTGTCAAGGAAATATTAATAGAAACTTTGGTAAATATATTTTAAAAAACATTGTCACAAACCGTCCCATGGAGCCCGTACCGTGACTACCCCCAGCCCCCCTTCCATAGTCCAGTGGGCTAGCGACTAGCACAGAAAGGTGTATTCCCAAAAAATGGGAAGGCATAACATTTAAACCTGTACAAACACACAGTTTGGGAACAGAAAACGAAGCAATTGTGAAGTAAACTATTGTAGAAGAAATTATTACTAAAAGTAAAGGGACCAGAATAAAATCCTAACAGGAAAATTACAAGTACAACTGAAAAGTAAAAAACATTTAAAGGTGATAACACCTCCTGGATCATCCATCATGGATCCTACATCAAGGTTAGGTACAACTCACAATAAGTAGTCCTCGTGTCATGTCACTCCAATCGTCTGCCTCTAAACACCGTCCTGTCCTAGGTCCCTCAAACATCAGTATATCTGCTCATTGTATGCACAAGACACAAAAAGGTACGGGCGAAGTCTGTGCAGGGGTGAGTATAACAATACCCAGAAGGGACCCTCAGACCCCTGAAGATTTCTCCTAAATCCACAATGAAAACCAAATATCATGATCTCAATCACAAATCACAATGAAATAAACATCAACTCTACATAGGTATATGCCCGTACATATCCATAATTTTCTAATATATAATCATCCCATACATGAGGGATGAATTCCACAAGGTAACACCATGAAGTTATAAGTACCACACATGTAACACCACGAAGGTAGAAGTACCACACAGGTAATAACACAAATACAACACCATGAAGGTAGAAGTACCACAGAAATAACACCATGAAGATATCACCACGAAGGTAAAAGAACAACACATGTATCACCACAAAGATATCACTATGAAGGTAAAAGTACAACACATGAATCACAATGAAGATATCACCATGAAGGTAAATGTACAACACATGTATCACCACGATTGTAAAAGACTCATACCACCCAATTTATATAATTAAGGTAGAGATGTACAAATGATAATTTGTGAAGCTAGATCATCTTCTTCTATAAAGAGGAACTGATGCTGACCTTATGGAGTATTACCCACATTGTATTGATAGGTAACTAACACCCACAATGACCCAGACTGGATCATACCCACATAGGGTAGATAGATAAATACCCCCCTGTAGTGACCTGCATAGGATCAATAGGTAACTAACCCACGTAATGACCCACACCGAATCTGACACACACATGATCGGTATGCGTTGACCCACACATGATCGTTGAGCACTGACCCACACAGGAGCTAACCGGCACAAAATTGATATGTGCTAACCCACACATGATCGATGAGCACTGAACCAGACAAGATATATCCCACACAATATCGGTGATGACCTATACAAGATCACTCGGTACTAACCTCCATACGATCTTTCTCCAACCTCAGCCTCACTTTCAGGCATTGGATTCCTCACACTCAGTTCCTATGAGTTCTATAGTATCTTCCTCATGATATAGGACATAACTCTACTACCAATAAGCTCCAAAAATGAGTAACCCAATGGTCCTCCATGTCTTAAGGGTTCCAATGTGACATACGGTGCGTCAATCTAACGTCTGGACTATGAGTTATAAGAATTTTAGTTCTGGGGGCCTAGTTGGATTAGGGTTTGATCCAACCCGTCCATACTCCAATAGTTCCAAAACACCAGTGGAGTATACCAAATAGATCGTCTCAATCCAAGGATCGCAACTCCAAATACAGTTTTTCAAACCTAAATCAAGTTCGCATGATATATCCCTTTATGTGTTTTTGGGCCCGGTTGGGCACAGGTCTATTCTGACCCGGCCTAGGCGGGGCCGCGGCGGGGTCAGCAGGTTGGGCCATGGTCCATCCCAACCCACAATGGGTGGCCCATCCCATTAGGGTTGCGTCCCTTCCGCGGTAGAGCACAGACCACTGGGGGATCTTATTAGGTGGCTTGAGGGAGCGGCTCCCACGATTTCTTGAACATCTCAGAGGACGATCAGCTCCTCCACATAGGGGGTGCCACGTGGCACCGTTAGGAGGCTTGCGGGACCTACTGAAGCGAGTCATACCTATCATTGGCGGCTGACCGGTGCGATGGTCTACTTCTCCAGCGGCGTGCGATGGGGAGTTGCACTGCCACCCGTGGCTAGCCGGTGTGCCGACCTCCTTCATCCGGTCCTCCACAGATGACGAGTCGCGGCCCGAGTCCTCCACTGGTGCACCAGACACACCGACCTATCCTTTCGCGGCTGACCGGTGTATCGACTGCCTCCTCTGACTACCGTTGTTTTCTAGTCATGGACCCTTTCTCAGCAGCAGCGTGCACCGGCGCGCTGCACCTCCTTCATGGTCGGCCTGTGCCAGGCACTCCGATGACCGCAACAGATTTGTGGCTTAGCCTCCTCTTGAGGAGTGCGTCGGCACACCACTCTATTGTAGCTGGTCGATTCCACCCTTCCGGTTGGTGTCGTCATGCTGGTGGTCTTCCATGGAGGCCCATGGTTAGCAAAGATAGAGTAGTGTTCAGGATGTGTTCATTAGGCCCGTACCCTCCATGTTAGCTCATAATAAAAAAGGTGAATAAAGGTTTAAAATAAAATTTTCTTGAATATAAAACAAGAATTAATGCCCTACCTTGTAAACCCATTTAAGAGCACCCACAACTTTCAGGTGGATCGATGATCTTCATTCTCACAACATGCTTCCAAAGATATTGCTTGTACGTCGTCCTACGGTTCGTGGTTCGGTGAAACCTATCTCCTCTCGCTGAGATCAGATCCTTCCTCTAAGGGTTTGGCATCACAACACTCCTTCAGAACTTTGTTTCTTGTCGAAGCTATCCCGATACCCCTCCCAAAGTTCCATATATATAAAAGAGGGGGAGGGTATGTAATGACATAGGGGCTCATAAATTTGGATCCTTCCTAATTCCCCAACAATGTCATTACTTAGGATTGGAATGTCAATCCATTTATTGGGTTTACACATCACTGGCCCCACACTATACTTGTCCTTTGGAGGATATGAAAGAAAATATAATAATAAAATTATTATATCTGATTTCTTTTAAAAAGTCACAAAACATAACTTTTTCCTCTAGACCTACTACGGCCAAAGAGAATTCTCCCTTAAGCAAATCACGGCACTGCATATTCAATGGTGCCCCCATAGTTTTAATCCGAGTACCGGTTCAAAACTTAGGAAATCCACGCGCGTGTTTACTAAACGTACCCAAAAAAATGTTCAGAAAATTATTAACAGTCACCCTCGACCCACACCGGTCGAGGTTATGTGCTGCCTAAAGAAAAAACATCCCAACGAACTCAACTGTACTCTCATATTTATAACCTGAGATTCCATTTAGAAGTTATGGATTTTAATAATAAAATAATTTTCACTTAATTATTTTTTACGGCCAAAACCTAACATTAATATTTGGCTCACACTGGCCAATGTTAGTATTTTCATAAAGGATGAATATCATCAAGAGTTCAGTGGTATGATCTTATTTTTATGCCGAGTCACCATTCATGTGTTATAATCATTTGAAAAATAAAATAATCTTGTTTATTTAATTTATTTATGGTTTTTTCATTTTTAGATTTTCTCACAGGAGGCATGTGCTGACTAATCTTAATTCGTGCCTTGGGTGAACCCACCATCCTAAACACAATAGTACGCTCATATTTCTGACATGGGAACCCATTTAAGTTTTATTCCACTTTTTTCATGAAAAACACTCACACACACTATTTAAAATTTAACAAAACATTAACGGATAATTTCAGGAACTCCGGGCCTCGGAATCACGTGCTGTTAGATTTTGTAGTCTTGAAATAATTCTATATAAATAAAAAAAATTGTATGGAAAATCCAGGACATAACATTCTCCTCACCTTAGAGATTTACGTCCTTGAATGCCACGAAAAAGGAAAATCAAACAAATGGGGGTACTGAGCACGAATCTGAGCTTTCCCGCTCCCATGTGCTCTCCTCGAGGATCTCGTCCTTCTAGAGAACATGCACCAGAGGTATCAACCTCCCAATAAGGACCCTCTCTTGTCGATCCCCAATCTCCACTGGAACCTCCATAAATTCCACCCTATCATCAATGTCCAACTCTACATGGTCTATGACATGCGATGTATCATGCACGCATCTCCTCAGCTGTGACCCATGGGAATCATTATGAACCTGGAAAAAGATGTGGAGGAAGATATTGACCCTACACCACCTCGATGACTCTGTCGAGAATCTAGAAAAGTCTAATGAACATTGGAGACAGGTTGTTTCCCTATCCAAACCTCTTAAATCCTCGTCCGGTTGAGACTCGTATGATGACATGGTATCCCTCAACATATCCTCTTGAAGTGTCACTGGTACAATGGTGCGTCCTTTAAAGAGGTTGATCTGCTCCAAACCTTCATAAAATATTTCAGGGGACCGTCCGGAGGATATATAAGCAAGTAGGTCCTCACAATCAACGTCCCCAAGTTGTGCCTCCCAAATTCACTGAAGAATTGTGGGAGTGACATTCATAGACTGGAGGTAAGCTGCTCTATCTTTTATCCATGACAGATATCTGCAACACGACTAGCTGCTCTGATGCCTCACACATCAGTAGTAGACCAGAACTTTTGCAGAGTGTGTCTGCTAAAAAAAGGGTAAGGCTGACCGACTCAATATTGATTGGCTGCACCCTCCTATGCACGAGTTAATCATGTGCCGTATGGGTTTTCTTTTTCACTGACCAAGTAAAAATACATTCCAACATTGTAGATAAACCACAACCATTTATCATATTACATTCAATATCATTATGAACTATTGTTTTCCAGTCCATACACAAACTAAATTCATAAGTCCTTGACGCTTCCACCAAGTGGTTCTAACTGAAACTCTTTCCTCAAGGGCCATATCACACCATTTTCAAAACTGTGATTTTCGAGTATCTTCCCAATGGTATATCCAGATGTAAGGGTCAAGTCAACAATTTAACCAGAAACATAAGTTCCTGAACAAGATTTGTGGAATTAAAAAATGATCGGTACCTATTCCTATTAATACAACAGCTAGTAGTGCACACAGACCCTTCTTATAATTATTCCTAGAGCCCTTGGGTCACACTCCATGACCGCATGAAGCTACTCCATTCCCCTATCCTCCAGCTCCTTGAGCCTGGTGGGAACCATATCAGGGGTGGTTGAATCATGTCGAAAATTATACCACCTCATGTTGCTCTCCTAGCTCCACTTCCATGTCTGCTACCTTATAGAGGCATTTTCCCCTAACACTTCCAATCCCCAAATCATTTTACATGCACAAGTCTCCAAGAATGGCATCAGTCTCCTTCTTTCATACATCATACATTCATTGTCTATATTCATTCTCCCAAAGAACATTCAACCACAATGGTTCTCTCTAGCACCATAACATAAGTATGATTTCATTGAGGAATTGTATTGTCTTGAATGTCTCTAAAAACACCTTGCATGGAGGTTTGTGCCTTGAAACAATTATCGTATTGTATTCATCGAGTACCAAGGATGGTCGACACACCACGATGAATACTCACCTACCTGCATGTCATCCTGCCGAAGCTGTTGAATCTCTAGAGAACCCTAATCTCTTAGCTCTTTATGGAAAGAGACCCCGTTATTTGAGGAATTTTCCGAGACTTGTATACAGAAAAGTCCCCTTTTTACAAAACAGTGTATCCTAAACCCTGTCATCGTCCTTCCGATCCATGAAGAAGGCTCTCTAACCGGACTACAATCTGATCGAATAATGCTCTAACTAGATGGAAACTCAACCAACCCCTCAAGCCTGTCCTAATCACCTATGAGTCGGGCTTTCATCAGAACCTGAGGGGTATCTGATGCTAAAAAACATGTAAGGAACTAAGCATACATGTGCCCTCTACCAATACCTCCAGTTGTAACTGCTGGCCAATGAGAAGTGATATAGGTGGCACACTACCCAAATAAAGTATCTTTGGCAAAAATCCATGTACCGAAGCCTCTTGACCCAATGGACAACCCTCATGGTCATGCACAAGAAAATACTAGCCACTAAGATCACTAACTTCTCTACTAGTTTCGCATCTAGGTGGAGAACTATAGCCATAGCCTTCAGCTAGTCCTTAACTTCCTGGGAATCTATCTCAACTTGAAACCTCGGAGGCCTCAACTGCTAGAACTCATGAAACATGCTTAATAGACGTGCACCATCCGCCAGCGTGGCTGATGGTAACTACTTTCCAATGGGTGGTGGTGTTGCTGGTACACCACCCGAAGGTGTCAAAAAAGTAAGTGGGCCCTGCACTGACGCCTCATCGCTTAGTGGGCCTTCATCATGTAATCACTCGGGAATCCTAGCTGGTTGTCTACGCGGCAACATCCTGATATGAAATAGGTGACCTACAGTCATTAAGTTATTCCTCGTGAGCTGACTTCAAAGGACCCAAAGAGAAACATTTCCAAAACACATGAAATCTGTGTATAGGGGAATAGAGTCGAAAATCGGAATTTAGGGTCCTAGTGTATGGATATGTCGGCCTCTACACAAACACTAGACTCAACGAATGTAAAACCACACTCAAAACACATAACACTGTTTCCACATAGAAAATATCATAGCCCTAGTTCTTCGGTATAATCAAATCCTATGATACCACTTTGTCAAGACTCGTCCTTCGGGGCCCGTGTGGTGACTATCCTAAGCCCGCCTTCCATATTCCAGTGGCTGCTGACTAGCACAAAAAGGTTTATTCCCTAAAACGGGAAGCAATTTCCTTTAATCATGTAAAAACACATGGTCAAATAATATAATATAAAGAAACATTGAACTAAACTTCTATAGTAAAAAAGGAGGGTTGAAAGTAAAGGGTCTAGAAAAAAAGCCCGGATAGAAAAGTACAAGTACAACTGAAAAGTATAAAAACAATTTAAAGGTGAAAGTAGCTCATGGATCATCCACCACATATCCTACCTAAAGTGTAAGTACATCTCATGATCATAAGTCCATGTGTCACATCACACCAATGGTACGCCTCCAAACATCGTTCAGTCCTCGCTTCCTCAAGCCTCAGCTCAACTGCTCATCATCTTCAGAAGACACAAAAAGGTGCGGGCAAATCCCGTGTAGGGGTGAGTATAAAAATACCCAGTAGGGACCCTGAGACCCCCAAAAGTCTCTCATAATTGCACAAAGAAAACAAAAATACATAATCTCAATCACAAAGAACAATGTAATAGACCTCAACTCTACATATGTATATTCCCATACATATACATAAGTTTTCATGATATAATCATCCCATACATGTGTGAAGAATACCACAAGGTAACACCACGAAGTTTAAAGTACCACAATGGTAACACCACGAAGAAAACACCACGAAGGTAGAAGTACCACACATGTAACACCACGAAGGTAGAAGTACAAGACATGTAACACCATGAAGACAACACCATGAAGGTTGAAGTAACACACAGGTAACATCAAGAATATATCACCAAGAAGGTAAAAGTACCCCAAAGCTATCACCATGAAGATATCACCACGAAGGTAAAAGTAACACACATGTATCACCACGAAGATATCACCAAGAAGGTAAAAGAAAGACACAAGTATCACCACAAAGGTAAAATACTCAGCTCACACTAGGAATATAAGTAAGGAATTGTGGTATAGATGATTAGTTGTGAATCTTGATCATCTTATTCTATCAATATACACTATTTCAGACCATACCGATTATGAACCACACATGATATATAGGTAACTAACCCCGGCAATGACCCACATTGCATCTGACCCACACATGATCAATTTGTAACTAACCCCCGCAATGACCGACATAGGACTTGACCCACAAATGAGAGATTGATAAAAACCACCCATAATAACTGACAGGATCTGACCCACACAATATTGATAGGTAACTAACCCCTGTAATGACCCGCACAAGATCTGAACGACACAGGATCAGTATGCGCTGACCCACACAGGATCTGACCCACATAGGATCAGTATGCACTGTCCCACATAGGATCCATGAGAAGTGACCAACAAAGTATCTGACCCACACTGGATCGGTGCTTACCCACACTGAATCACTCAGTACTAACCTATGTATGATTTGTCTCTAACCTCCACCTCACTACAAGCCACTTGATTCCTCACACCTCGTGCGCTCGAGTTCTGTAGTATCTTCTCTCGAGATATCAGTCGTACCTAGACCACCCCTAATATCAAAAATGTATTACCCCAGTGTAACGCCATGTCATATGGGATCTAACACATTAGACAGTGTGTCAATCGGACAACCGATCTATGGATTATAAGCATTTTTGTTCTGGGGGCCTAGTTAGATTTGGGTTTGATCCGACCCAGCCATACTCCAACTATCTCCCAAACTCATGTGGAGAATACCAAAAGGGCCGTCTCAATACAAGTATCCCAATTCTAGAGAATGTTCTTCAAATTGACTTCTAGTTCTCATAATATACCCCTTTAAGTGTTTCTAGGCCCTCGTCCGATGTGACCCCGTTCGGTAAATCGGGGGAGCTGCTCCCGTGTTCCACATAGCGGGATCCCCTAGTGGGCCAAGATAAACCACGGCCGAGTCACAGCCCCACCTTGTCAGGGTGGAACTTCTTATGGGCTTCCCCATTGTGGCCCAAATGTCGTCTGGCTCCTTCGCAGCAGCTTTACTATGTGGAACTGCCAAGAAACTTATGGGACCGACTGGAGTGGGTCATTTCAATATTTCGCAGTTGGCCAGTGCATCGACCGACTTCTCAAATGGCAGGTGACAGTGCACTGCTCCGCCCCCCGTGGCCGACCGGTGTGCCGACTGCCTTCCTTCGGTCTGCCGCGACTAACGAGCCATGGCCCGAGTCCTCAAGAGGTGCACTGGACGTGCCTCCCTCTCCTTCCGTGGAAGTCTGATGTGGTGGTCGCCTCCTCCAACCTTTACGGTTGATGAGATGCATCCCCTTGCTCACCAGCGATGCGCGACGACCCACCGCACCTCCTCCATTGCCAGTAGGTGATAGCCGCTCCGATGACAGCTGCAGCATTGTGTTGCGGCCTCCTCTAGTGGTGTGCATCAACACGCTGCCCCTTTGTAGTCGGTCAGTTCCACGGCGTCGGTTGGTGTCGTCGTTTCGGCTATCTTCCACATAGGCGCATGCGTAACAGTGTTAGCGAACAGTCTGGGACATGTTCTTTAGGCCTGCACCCTCTATGTTAGCTCGCAATCAAGAGGGAGGATAAAAGGGTTTCCATAAAATACACTTGAATGTAATACCAGAATTAAACCCCTACCTCGTAAACCCATTGGAGAGCACCTGCATCATGAAGGTGGATCGGTGATCTTCGTTGCCGCAATAGGCTTCTAACAACAACCCTCGTATGTCGCCTCCAATTCATGGTTCGATGTCACCCTTCACCTCCTGCTGGGATCAGCTCCGTACTCTAAGTGTTCGACATCATGACACTCTTTCAGCACTTCATTTCTTGTTGAATATGTACTGATACCTCGCCCCATGCTCTATATATATAAGAGAGGGGGAGGGTATGTAATGACATGGCGAATTAATGGGGGTCATAAATTATGATCCTTTTTAATATCACAACGATGTCGTTAGTTATGATTGGAAGGTCAAGACATTTATTGTCATGACACATCGTTGGCCCCACACTCCGCTTGTCTATTTGAGGATGTAAAATAATATAAAATAATAAAATCATTTTATCACATTTCATTTAAAATGTCACAAAACATAACTTCTTCTCAAGACCTACTATGGTCGAAGAGAAGTCACCCTTAAGCGAATAAGGGCACTTCAGATTCAATGGTGCCCTCCGATTTTTAATCTGAGCACTGGTTCAATTGTTATAAAGTGTCCCTCACATGTTTACTGAATGTACCTGAAAAATGTTCACAAAATTATTAACACTCACCCTCGACCAACGCTGGTTGAGGTTAGGCTCTGACTAAGGAAACAACATCAAAAAAAACTCAACAGTACTATAGGATTTTAAATCCGGTATACCATTTTGACATTATGGATTTTAACAATAAAATAATTGTCACTAAATTATTTTATTTATGGGAATTATACTAACATTTATAGTTTTTCCACTCCGGCCAAATTCAGTATCTCCCTAAAGAAAGCATAACCTCACGAGTTCAGTGGTGGTCTTAGATTTTTAAACTTATTCACCATTCGTGAGTTAGAAGCATTTGAAAAATAAAATAACTTTAATTAATTATTTTATTTAAGGTTATTCCATTTTCAGGTTTTCTCACAGGAGACTGGCACCAACTAAACATAAGTCGCTCCTAGGGTGAAGCCACTAACCTGAATGCAATGGTCCTCCCAGATTTCTGATACAGGCACCTGTTTAATTTTTATTCCACTTTTTCAAGAAAAACACTCAAGCAAGCTATTTAAAATTAAAAAAACATCGATCATCATTCCAGGCACTCTGGGCCCCGTAATCACACGTCGTCAGATTTCATTGACTTAAAATAATTCCATATAAATAAATAAATTATATAGAGTTTCCAGGAAATTACATTCTCCCAACCTTAGGGATTTATGTCCTGAAAAACAAAGACAAAGGCAAATCAAACAAATCAGGGTACTGAGCTTGAATCTGAGCCTTCCCCCTCTCATGTGCTCTCTTGGAGGTTCCCATGATACCAACAAACATACAATAGAGGTATTTACCACCCACGATGTACCCGCACTTGTGGATCCTGAATTTCCGATGGAACCTCTGTAAATGTCGCTCCATCATTAAAGTCCAGATCTCTATGGTCGATGACGTGCGATGGATCATGCACGCATCTCCTCAGCTGTGAAACAAGGAAAACACTATCTACTCAGTGCATCTATGAGGGATGAGATTGATTCTACACCACCTCATCCACTCTTTTGATAATATAGAAAGGTCTGATGAACATCAAAGATAGCTTGCCGCCCCGGAAAAACCTCTACAATACTCCTCAGTGTGAGACTCGTAGTATGACAAGGTATCCCTCCAAATATCCACCCGAATCATCACTGGTACCATGGTGTATCCACTGAAGAGGATGAAGTGATACTCACCTAATGAAAATCCATTAGGGGAACGTCATGTGGATATCTGAGCACGCCGGGCCTTGCAGTCAATGTCCCCAATTTGTGCCTCCCGAATTCGCTGAAGAATTGGGGGAGTGACAGTTATAGAATAGAGGTATGTAGCTATATCATTATCAATGAATGATATCAGAAATACGAAAAGATGCTTTGACGCCTCACTCAATATTTGTAGACAAGACCTCCTGCTGAGTGCGTCTGTTACCATGAGGGTAAGGCTGGCCGACTCAAGAGTGATCGGTTACACCCTCCTATGCATGTGTTTGTCATGTTCTTCCTGGGTTTCAATTTTCTCCGACCGAGGAAAACCCCATTCCAACGTTGTATATAAACCACAAATTTTTTCCTATTACATTCAATTAGAGTACGAACTGTGGATGTCCAGTCCATACCCAAACTAACATCGTAAGGCCACGATGATGGCACCAAGTGGTTCCAACCGAAAGACTCGCCTCAAGCGTCAGATCACACTGTCAGAGAAAGTGTGATTTTCTAGTCACATCCCAAAGGTATCTCTATATGTAAGGGTCATGTAAACGGTTTAGCCAGAGTCTCTTGGTCTTGAACAAATTTTTTGGAATGAAGGAATGATTGGTACCTATGTCTATTAATATGGAAGCTAATAGTGGACACCGACCGTACCACGAATCATTCCTAGATCCCATGGGTCACAATCATTGACCACATGTAGCTACTACTTTCCCTTATCCTTCAGCTCCCTAATCCTGGAGGGGACCACATTAGGGGTGGTTATAACATGTTGAAAAGTATATCACCTCATAATGCTCTCCAAACTCCACTCCCACGTCTGCTGCCCTGTGGATTCATCTATCCCTATCAATTCCTCTCCCCAAAACATTTTACACACCCAAGTATCAAAGACTACTATCAGTTTCCTTTGTTTATACTACTAACATTCACTAGCTATATTTGTTCATCCAAAAAACATTCAACCTCAAAGGATCTCTCTTGCACCCTAACATATGTATCAATGCATAGTGGAAATGTTCTTGCTTGGATTTACCTAAACACACCTTGCTCAAATGTCTGAGCCCTAAAGAACTTATCGTACTATATTTATGGAATACCTAGGATGTTCTGTATGCCTCGAAGAATACTCATCTTCCGACATGTCATCCTAACGAAGCTGTAGAAGCTATAGGGAACTCTCATATTATAGCTCGTTTCGGCAAGAGAACCCCTTCCTTGAGGAAGGTTCTCATGCTTGTCCCTAGAAAATTCATCTATTTTCAAGATAATGGTATCTTAAACATTTTCATCATCCTACCGAGACACATATAAGGCTCTCAACTAGGACCGCCATCTGATAGAATGGTGCCCTGGCAAGATGGAATCTCATCCTCCTACTCAATCTTGTCCTTAGCTACCTGTCAGTCGGGATCGTCTCGATCCTGATGGGTGTCTGATGCTGAAACACATGTAAGTAACTAAGCATACATGTGTCCTATAATAGTACCGCCGGTTGTAACTACTGACCAACAAGCAGTGATATAGATGGAACACAACCCGAATGTACTATCTCGGGCAACGGTCCATGTAGGATATATTCTTTACCATGTGGACCACCCTCATGGTCATGCACTAGAAAAAATAGTAGCTAAGATCACCATCTTATCTACTAGTGTCTCTACTAGGCGGAGAACTCTAGCCACAACATTCAGCTAGTCCTCAACTACCATGGAATCTATCTCACCTCGAAACCTCAGAGTCCTCTGCCACTAGAACTCATGCAACACGCTAAATCGGTATGCACTGTAGTCCAGTGCAGCTGATGATAACTACTGCCCAATGGGCGGTGGTGCCTCTGGTACACCGCCCGAAGGTGTCAACATAGTAAGAGGGCCATGCACCAGTGCCTCATGGCTCGGTGGGCCATCATCGTGTACTCTATCAGGATTCCTAGCTGGCTATCTATGCGGTGGTATCATAATATGAAATATTTGTTCCATGATCAATAAATTATACCTATTGATCTGATTTCAATGAAACCAAGGAAAAAAATTTCCAAAACACACGCAATCAGTGTTTTCATGCACCAAGTCGGAAATCAGAATTCAGGGTCCTGGTGTATGGTTACGTCATTCGTCGCACCAATAGTGGCCTCCCTGAACTGAAAACTACACTCAAAACATTTAACACTATTGGCACATAGAAAAGATCAAAGTCCTAGTTATTTGGTAAAACCGACTCCTCTGATACCAATTTGCCACGAACATTCCCTTGGGGCCCATTCAAAGAGTACCCCAACCCCGCATTCCATATTCCAGGGGTTAGCGACCTACACCAAAATTTATATTACCTAAAATATGAAGCTGTTGCCTTTAAACACATACAAACACATGGTCCGAAAACACAACAAGAAGAAACAGTGAAGTAAACTGCTATAGTAAAAATGATTGATGAATGTAAAGGGGTCAGAATACAAGCCCAATTGGAGATGTACAAGTACAACTGAAAAGTAAAAAACAGATAAAAGGTGAAAGCAGCTCATAGATCGTCCACCACGGATCTTACCTGATGGGTTGGTACAACTCATGATTAGTAGTCCCCACGTCATGTCACTCTAATGGTCCGCCTTCGAACACCATCCAGTCTTGGTTCACTCAAACCTCAGCCCATCTTCTCAACGTTTTCACATGATACATCAAGGTACAAGAGAAGCCCGTGTAGGGGTGAATATAACAATACCCATTAGAGACCCTGAGTCCCCTAAATGTCTCTCAGAATTCCACAATGAAAACCACAAAGCATTATCCAAATCACAATGCACCAAGAAATAGACATCAACACTACTTAGGTATATACCAATACATATACCTATGTTGTCATGATATACTCATCCCACACATGATGGATGAATACCACAAGGTAACACCATGAAGGTATAGGTACCTAATAGGTAAAACCAAGAAGATAACACCATGAAGGTAGAAGTACCACATAGGTAACACCACGAAGACAAAACCATGAAGGTAGTAGTAACAAATAGGTAACACCATCAAGATATCATCGCGAAGGGAAAAGTACCACACATGTATCACCACGAAGATATAAGCACAAAGGTAAAAGTACATAGAGGTATCACCATGTAGATATCACCATGAAGGTAAAATTATCACAAAGGTATCACCACGATGGGTAAAAATTCAAATCACGCCAGGTATATTAGTAAGGCACATAGTTACAAATTATTAGTTGGGAATGTAGATCAATTATTCTATCAAGAGGCACTACTGCTGACCGTACTGAGTCTGATCCACAAAATGATCGATATGTAACTAACCCGCACAATGACCCACATAGGATCGATAAATAAATAACCCCACAATGACCCACATAGGATCTGACCCACACATGATCGATAGGTAACTGACCCTCACAGTAATCCACACAGGATCTGACCCACACATGATGGATAGGTAACTAACCCCTACAATGACCCACATTGGATCTGACCCACACGGGATCAGTATGCGCTGACCTACACATGATCGCTGAGTACTGACCCATACAGGATCGGTATGTGCTCACCTAGACAAGATCTGACCCAAACATGCTAGGTTTTGACCCACATAGGATCGCTCGGTACTACCCTCTATATGATCTGTCTCCATCCTCCGCCTCACTGGTAGCCACTAGATTCCTTGCACCCGATGCACTCGAGTTCTGCAGTATATGCCATTGAGATATCAGTCATACCTAGACTACAACTAAACTCCAAAATGGAGTCACCCAAGGGACCACCATGTCGTACAGGTGCCAACGTGACAGATCATGCGTCAATCAGATGCCCGGTCTGCGAGTTAAAAGAATTTTAGTTCCGAGGGCCTGGATGGATTTGGGCTTGATCCAACTCGGCCTTACACCAATAGTCATGAAAAATCATGTGAAGTATACTTAATGGACTATCTCAATTCATAGATACCAATGCAATAGATGGTTCGCCAAACGTACGTCTGGCTCTCAAGATATTTCCCTTTAAGTGTTTCTAGTCCCAGGTCCAGTTTTACCCAGTCGAACTTACCCAACTCGACCCGATATGGGTTGGGCCGATATTTTTCCCATCCCACAAGGGGAAGGTCCGCAAAACAGGTGGCCCACTAGGGGTGGCCTAGAACAATTGTGGTGGAGCGTGGCCCGCTGGGGGCTCGCGCTCGGTGGAATGGGGGTGCCGATCCCCTGATTACCCAAACAGGGGAGAGGTTGTTTGGCTCCTCTGTAGTGGCGGCTCCACATGGAACCACTAGGACACTTACGAGCCCCGTTGGAGCAGGTCCTACCATCTATCACAACCCATCGGTGTGTTTGATGAGTTATCAAGCAGTGCGGGACAAAACGCTTTTCCGCCCCCGCATCCGACTGGTGTGTCTGCCACTTTCCACTGTTTCTTTGCGACTGATGAGTCGCATCCCGAGTCCTCTGGCGATGTGCTGGTCACACTACACTCTCCTTCCGCGGATGCTCGATGTGCCGGATGTAGACCCGTTCTCACAGGTGGCATGTGATGGCGCACCACACCTCCTTCATGGACGTCCGGTGCCTGCATTTTCGATGAAAATTGTGTCTTTGTGGCGTGGCCTCCTCTTATGTCATGCATCATCATGCCGCATCCTTTGTAGTTGGTCGGTGCCTCCAAGCCCTTCAGTGTCGATGTGCTGGTCGGTGCTATCGTGCTAGTTGTCTTCCATGTAGGCGTAAGGGTACCAATGTTAGTGGAGGGTCTGGGACGTGTTAATTTGGCATGAACCCTCCACATTAGCTCATAATAAATAGGGAGGATAAAGGGTTTCAATAAAATTCACTGGAATTTAAATCAAGAATTAAACCCCATCGTCCTAAACCTGTAATGACTTGAATTTTTATGTTTATTATTTTAAATATTATATTGAATTATTTCGAGACCAAGCATGAAGACAAAACATCATTCCAAGGTCCAGTGTGCCCGGAATGGTGGTTTGAACTTTTTTTAAGTTAAGTGAGTCGGCACTTGTGCGCGGTTGTGGCAGTTTCCAAAACAGATGCCCGAATTAAAAATGTGAGTTCACCGTTGCGTCCGGGACGACGATTTTACATAAGAATGAGGCCAACCTAGATCGGCGCGGGTCGAGGGAAGAAGATAATTTTGGGACGTTTTAAATAAAATAAAATAAAATAAAATAAATCAACATGTTTATTTTATTTCATTTAAGGAAACATCTGATGCAGCACGGTAACAGTGTAGCTCTTTCCTAAATTAACGGCGTGTCTTAATGACTTCGAAATGGAATGTCAATGTCATTAATACGGTCACATAATTGAATACCGATAGGTTTCCCTTTTTATTGGGTTAACCAATTATTGATCATTGGAAATGATTGAGAGGAACCTCTGTCGAATCCGCGAGGCGTTGGAGGAAATTCTCGGCGACGAATGATGACGGATCGAAACCAAGGATCTTTGCGCCGATGTTGAAGGATCTCGACAACAACGGCAGCGCGGAGTTTTCGTGAACGATCGATCCTTTCGAAAGGTAGGGTTTGTTATTTCGATTTTCTTTTCCCCGTAATTGAGTTTAAACGATGAAAGCGGATCAAACATGAACAAGTTGATCCACGGACTCATACGTTTTTGCAGGAGGGATTTTCATTGGAAAGAATATGGGGAATTGATCCATGCTTTATTTTTTGTTGATTCTTGCTCCATTTAAGCCTATAAACAGTAGCAGATAAACTCCATAACGAATGACG
This sequence comes from Viscum album, assembly GCA_963277665.1. Taxonomy (NCBI): domain Eukaryota; kingdom Viridiplantae; phylum Streptophyta; class Magnoliopsida; order Santalales; family Viscaceae; genus Viscum; species Viscum album. The sequence continues at coordinate 2,002,007,893 of OY728140.1, read as the reverse complement.
ACAGAGGTTCATTCCTTAGTTTTGTTTATTTGGATTTCTTTCCCTTCTTTCGTCGCATGTTATTCGTGTTCTTCGCCGGGCGACGAACAACAGATCGTTGCACATCCATTCTATGACGCAATGATCCCAAATCAAAGGTTCGACACCGTAATGACCTTATGGAGGTGCGACGACGATTGCGGACGACAAATCGGACTTGATCTGAATGAGAATTCTTCGCATGTTATTCATGCGAGAAGATCAGAGCACATTTTCGGAGCCGATTGGATGCACAAAAATGATGGAAGCGACTTCGTGGTGTCGGGGCGACCAAAAACTGGATGTTTTGCGGTGATCGGATGGCCAGAATGATGATCAGAGCACCACGGGAGGTGCGCCGGTGAAGAGCACAATTTCTGGAAATTTACTGAATACACGGCGTGTACTTCCGAAGAACACGCCACGTAGTACTGGAAGCGTCGGCTAGGTTTTCGGGGTTAGATAAGAACCACACGGTGTGTGACCTCGATCACATGGATTGTTGGAATTTCCCCAATGCTCAGCGTATACTTTGGGTAGTACACGGACACAGGGTGATCTACACTGCTTCAGAAGGCACGACGTGTACAGCTTGGTAGTGGCGGCTACGCGGAGCTCGGCGTGTATCTAGAGGATATAAGGACACGGTATAGAGTACACGACCGTGTACTCCATCACACGGCCAGGTGAGGCCAGTAACGCGGGTCGCCCCATGTGCAGATTACACGGGTCAGAGTACACGGGATAGTGACCGTGTACGAGCACATGGCCAGGGTACATGGAGCCAACCCCAGTTACCCAGACACATCATGTACTCAGCACTACACACTATGTACTATCTTTTTCTACACGACCAGCCTCACGACATGGGCTGTTGTACATGGGCAGTACCCGGGGTCGGACAACACGGTGTGTAGCATTTCTACAATCCGTGTACATTTTTGGAAAACGGACTGGTCCTTTTGTTCACCGTGCCTTGAACATATTTCGTTGGGTTAGTGCCCCTTCTTCTTGTTCCCCTGAAGGTCCAGCATCATTTCATCACGCAAGATTATGATCCCTTCAGCAGGAATTCCTATGATAGAGTCTGGTATCCATCCGAGAGGCTCGGATCGAGATCCTCTATCCATTCCAGACCATAGTTAGAGTTAGGCATCTACATGACCAACTCTACCGGGCGTTGATCCTCTATAAAGCATGTGAGTTCCAGACGAGTCGTGGTATCTACCATGGCCCTGGCTGTGATCCTCATCTATGTATCAAGATCTTTCCCACTCAAGAGTTTGTCTCCGGTAATGAGTTCTTTTATCTACCGGAACCTTTCCACTCTGGTGTGTGTCTCCCGTAATGAGTGTAGCTATCTCTCGTGACGATTCACGATGAACAACACTTCTCGGATGAACATCATCAGAGCTATAAGACTCGTGGAGTCTATTCTCCCAGAACAAGTGCATCACAAAATATTAGAACAGAATCCCTTATGGGGGTATGCGGTTGCGTGACTTGTCTCTAGACCACAGGTCAAGGTTTTGAGTATATCTGGTCTGTTCTATATGTTCTGTAGACGTATATTGTGCATAGATGACTGTACCTTTACATTGATTATTTCCTTGTGGTTTTCAGGGTCCTCTACTGATTATTGTTATAACCACCCCTGCACGATCATTGCCCGCACATCTGGTGTCTTGTGTAGACGAGCATCCTTTCGACAGAGTCCAGGGAGGACCAGGATAGGACCAAGATTTATAAGTTCCCTACAGGATGAAGCATTTATACGACTACGAGTGGCAGTCCCAGTACCTTTTTGTTCTTATAGGTTGGACATTGTAGTTTTCAGACACTAGTTCGTTTTTTTTTGTGGGATTGTATTTTGGCAAAGTTTACTTTTACAGTACTCTACCTTTCGTCGTACTCTATCGGTTGGGTTTAGTTGCTTGCATGCATTATTTTTCCTTAGTGGTTTTTTACATTTCATCATTTATCAGCTTAGAGATGTGTGTATGTGTAAAGGTACTTAGGCAATGCCTCCCATGTTAGTAATATGCCTACTCGGTGCTAGTCACCAGCCCTCTGGCCTATTGTAGGCGAGCTTGGGGAGTCACGACACGGGTCCCACTGGGAAAGGTCGTGACAGAGTGGTATCAGAGGAGGTCGATTCTACCATAGGACCGAGAGTCTGTGAGTTTGGTTTGGAGCAACAGTGTTAAGTGTTTTAGGTTTCGGCTTTCAGGCCAGGGACCCCATTGTTGGTGTGGCGGCCGACGTATCCATGCACCAGGACTCTTATAACCTGATTTTCGACTCGGGACATGAAAACACTGGTTCCGAGGAAATAAAAGGTAGATGCATCATATAGGAATGGGTTGTGTTTTCCATGTCCTTGGTGTCAGCTATCTAGATATACTCATATCCCGTGACACATCTTGTTTCTTTACAGGATGTCTCCATGATGCATATCCGCTAGGGTTCAGCATCATGATCATGAGGATGACCCCCTCAGTGACGAGGCTTCGATACAGGGACCAGTTCCCCAGGCGTTTCCCCCGGGTGGTGCACCTGTTATACCACCACCAGTGGAGCAGCTAGTGGTACCTGCAGTACCGACCGGCGAAGAGCATAGGCTTAGCGCGCTCCATGATTTCCATAGACAGAGACCCCTCAAGTTCATAGGCGAGCCCGACCCTCAGGCGACTGAGGAATGTCTTGATGCGGTGAACAGAGTTTTCCATCTAGTGAGGACACCAGCTGACCAGATGGTGATCCTAAGAGCAAGCCTTCTTCAGGGTTCGGATGGACGATGGTGGAGTATGACCACACAGACTCATGAAGAGGAGACTCTTACATGGACGGAGTTTTAACGACTCTTCCGGGAGGAGTTCTCTCTAGTTACACAGAGAGCTGTGCGCATCCAGGAGCTTCTTCAGCTCCATCAGGGCAGTATGACAGTAGCTTACTATTCATCGAGGTTCACCAACCTCACCAGGTACTCGATGGATATAGTCATGGATCATTACTTCAGAGCTCGGACCATAGATCAGGGTTTACGACGAGACATCCGAGCTAGCTTCGTGCCTCTATGAATATCGACTTATGCTGGAGTGCACGAGCAGGCCTTGGTGATCGAGAGCTTCTTTGCGGAGTATAGACAGCCACCGGCAGTCAGCAGCAGGCAAACAGGTGCAGAGACCCCGATAGCAGGGAGCCGATGTTAGGCACATGGATCTGGACATGGGAGACGTCATAGGAGGACCCAGGACAGGGGATCGACAGTCCATGTCTCTTAGGATGGATCCAGTCAGCCTAGGGAGAAGTGATTCTACGCATGCGACTGTAGGGGGAATCTCGCTAGAGATTGCCCGACACGTCGAGATACTGATAGGGATGCGGTAGATGGACCACCGAGGCAGAGGCAGAGAACGGAGCAGGCAGACCTACCAGGCGGCAGACGTGGAAGACGAGTAGGGAGAGCTGCGGGTGGTGGCATATGCTTCGAATTACTTCCACCACCACGCCAAGGAGGTCCGCACCAGGATCAGGGAGCTTGGGGACATGTGTGTGGAAACCTGCAAGCGGTTGAGGCATATGACCCAGGGGCTCCAGTGATGATTCTAGGTACGATCTATGTCTTTTCTAACTTAGCTTCCACACTCATAGACACATGTGCCAGTCATTCCCTTATAGCCACATGCCTTTTACAAAACCTCTAGATTCTGGTAGAACCGTTGACTCGATCCTTACTAATGGAGACACCTACAGGAGGAGACTCGACGATCACGCACCTCTGCAGGTAGTGTAATCTTACCCTTGTAGGTGAGAGTTTCGGTTAGAACCTCTTGGTGGTAGCGTCGAGGCCTTACGACGTCATTATCGGTATGGATTGTTTATCTTTGGTCCATGCCCAGATTGACTGTTTTAGGCGAAGGGTGCGGTGTGTCCACCTTGATAAAACGAGGTTTCCTTTATCGGAGAAAGGGAAACACAGGCAGAACAGAATGGGCTCATTCATAGGAGGGTGCAACAGATCACTCATGAGATGGCTAGCCTTACCCTGGGAGCTGTAGATGTTGTGAGCTCTCAGTTTCCAGCAGTGGTGGTAGAGTATGAGGACGTCTTTCATAAAGACGTTCCTGGATTACCTCACCACCGAGAAATTGACTTCTGCATCGACTTACACCCCTGGACGACATCAATTTCCTCATCGGCATATCGGATGGATCCCGAAGAGCTTCACGAGCTGAGGGTGCAATTGGAGGATTTGTACAGCAAGGGTTTCGTGATACGTAGCGTCTCCCCCTGGGCGGCTCCAGTCTTGTTTCCCAAGAAGGCATATGAGAGTTTGACGTTGTGCGTGGATTATCGGCTCCTGAACCAGGTGACGGTGCAGAACAAGTATCCACTGCCGAGAATTGATGGCCTCTTCGATCAGCTAAGAGGGTCACAGTTGATCCTAAAGGTTGACCTTCGATCAGGCTATCACCAGCTACGAGTTCGGGATGAGGTTATACTGAAGACGGCTTTTAGATGTCTCTACAGTCACTATGAGTACATTGTGATTCCTTTCGGCGTAATGAATGCCCATACTGTGTTCATGGGACTAATGAACCAGATCTTCCAGCCATACATGGACCCGTTCATAGTGGTCTTCATCGACGATATCCTTGTGTACTCGAAGTTAGAGGAGGAGCACGCGAGACACATGGGGATGGTTCTGGACGTAATTTAGGAGCACCATCTTTATGTGAAGCTCTCAAAGTGTCAGTTATGGATTCGGGAGGTCAACTTTCTGGGACATGTCATCTCAGCAGATGGATTAGCTGTGGACCCATCCACGGTGGAGGCTGGGTTAGCATGGGAGCCACCTCGGACCGTGAAGAAGGTGCAGAGCTTTCTTGGGTTGGTAGGGTATTACCAGAGATTCATCCATGACTTATCCCAAATATCAGAACCGATGACAGCCTTGACCAAGAAGGGGGAACCCTTCTTGTGGACAGAAAAGTTCCAGTAGGCTTTCGATAAGTTGAGACAAAGTTTGATGAGCGCCCCAGTCTTGAGATTGCCAGAGGAGGGTGTTGGGTACGTAGTTTTCTACGACGCATCAGGGACCAGGATCGACTGTGTCCAGATTCAGCGGCATGCAGTGATTGCTTATCGTTCACGGCAGCTTAGGCCACATGAGTAGAACTATGCGACTCATAATCTCGAGTTAGCAGTGGAAGTAATCGCATTGAAGATGTGGTGACACTACCTTATGGGTGAGCAGTTTATTGTCCACTCTGACCACAAGAGCCTCAAGTACATCTTCTCACAGAAGGATCTGAATCTGAGGCAGAGGTGTTGGCTAGAATTCTTCTAGGACTATGATTTTGAGATCATCTATACTCCTGGGAAGGGGAACAAGGTTGCTATTGAGTGAGGCGACACAACAGTTAGCCGCGTTATAGTTATCCTTCGTGGATGGAGATGATACAACTCACCTACAGTCAATGCTTGTCACCCCTCCACTCTTACAATGTGTTAGGGAGGCACAACTTGGGGATGTCAACTGTGTGGATTTACATGCTCAATTATCCACAAGACATGCTCTTGATGGATATTAAAAAGGTGGGGAGCACGTACTTCTTTTCAGAAGACGTACTATTTTAGCAGTGGCGTTACAAGAGGAGATCCTGAGGTAATTTCATATATCTTTTTTGGCGGTACATCCTAGAGTGGAAACGATGTACCAGGATCTATGATGATAGTTCTGGTGGTCAGGCATGAAGACGGCAGTAGCAGAGTTTGCTTCTCTATGCCTCACATGCTAGCAGGTGAAGGCTGAGCACCAGGTTCCAGCGGGATTAGTTCACCCTTCAAAATATCAGAGTGGAAGTAGGATGGAATATTGATGTACTTCAGGATAGGCTTACCACGAACGTCCAAGGGACATGATTCCATTTGGGTGATCGTTGACCGACACACCAAGTCATCCCACTTCTTAGCTATCAGGGAGCAGAGTTCCTTGGAGAGCTTGGGATGCCTCTACGTGCCGGAGATAGTTCGATTTCATGGAGTCCCCTTGACTATAGTCTTAGACCGAGACACCCACTTCACATCCCGGTTGTGGAAGGGATTGCAAGAGGCTTTTGGGACTCAGCTACGCTTGAGCACAGTGTTTCATCCCCAGATGAATGGTCAGACGGAGAGAACCATTCAGGTTTTGGAGGATATATTTCGAGCCTGCGTCTTGGACTTTGGTCGCAGTTGGGAGGACCACCTCCTGCTGGTAGAGTTTGCATACAACAACAGCTACCACTCCACCATCGGTATGGCACCGTTAGATACATTGTATAAGAGACACTACCGGTCACCGCTTTGCGGGACCATCCCCGGAGAGTCAGCACTCATGGGTCCAGAGTTAGTGCGAGCCACCACAGAGAAAGTACAGATCATCCGGGATTGGATGAAGACTGCATTGAGCTGGCAGAAGTCTTATGCTGACAGACGATGGAGACCTCTGTAGTTCGTAGAGGTAGACCACGTCATTCTTCGGGTCTCACCTCGATGAGGGTTTCATAGATTTGGTCGAGGCGACAAGCTATCTCTGAGGTTCATCGGACCTTTCCAGATTCTGTGCAGAGTTGGCGAGGTGACGTACCACCTAGCTCTACCATCACAGTTGCATCGGTTACATGATGTCTTCCACGTGTCGCAACTGAGGATGTACGTGCACGACTCATCGCACGTCATCGACTGGGGCGAGCTTGACATCGAGGATGGAGGGACCTTTGCTGAGTAGCCAGTGGAGATCGAGGATCGGCAGGAGAGGATCCTTCGGGGGTGATCAATTCCCTTGGTGTACGTCCAGTGGCAGCACGAGAATCGTCAGGAGAGCACGCGGGAGTGGGAGGCCCAGATCCGTGCCCAGTACCCTCATATTTTTTAGCAGCCTTTGTTTTGGCTTTTCAGTGACGTAAAGCCCCAAGGCGGGGAGAATGTAATGTCTCAGATTTTTCTGTTTATTATTTCAAATATTATATGGAATTATTTCGAGACCAAGAGTGAAGAAGGCACATCATTCCGAGGTCCAGTGACCCGAAATGGTGGTTTGAACTTTTTTTCAGTTAAGTGAGTCGGCACATGTGTGCGGCTATGGCTATTTCCAAAACTGATGCCCAGATTAAAAAAATGAGCGCACCATTGCATCTGGGACAATGACTTTACCTAAGAATGATGCCAACCTCGACTGGCGCGGGTTGAGGGAAAAAGTTAATTTTCAGACATTTCAAGTAATATAAAATAAACTAAATGAACAAGTTTATTTTATTTCATTTAAGGAAACATCCGCTACAGCGTGGCAACAACACAGCTGTTTCCTAAATTAATGGCGCATCATAATGACTTCGAAATGGAATGTCAATGTCATTAATATGTCCACATAATTAAATTCCAACATGTTTCTCTTTTTAATGGGTTAAAAAAAATTTGATAGTTGGTAACGGTCGAGAGGAACCTCTGCCGAATCCAGGAGGCGTTGGAGGAAAATCCTGGCGATAAACGATGACAGATCGAAAAAAAGGATCATCGCACCAACGTTGAAGGAGCTCGACATCAACGGTAGTGCAGAAATTTCGTCAACGATCGATCCTTTCAAAAGGTAGGGGTTGTTATTTCGATTTTATTTTCCTCGTAATTGAGTTTAAACGACGAACACGGATCAACCATGAACAAGTTGATCCGTGGACTCGTACATTTTTGCAGGAGGGATTTTCTTTGGGAAGATTATATGGAATGGATCCATGCTTTATGTTGTTGTTGATTCTTGCTCCATATAAGACTATTAACGGGAGCGGATCAACGCAGTGACGAACAACGGCGGAGGTTCATTCCTCATTTTTGTTTATTTGTATTTCTTTAATTTCTTTCCCCGTGTGTTCTTTGCATTTTTCACGGGGTCATGAAAAAAATGATCGTTGCATATCCATTATGAGACACAAAAAGCCCAAATCAAAGGTTCGACACCGCAACGACCTTATGGAGTTGCGGTGACGATGGCGGATGACAAATCGGACCGGATCGGAAAGAGCGTTCGTCAGGTGTTCTTCGTGCGGGAAGATCAGAACACGTTTTCGGAGCCAATCAGAGGTTGGAAAATGACGGAAGAGGCTTTGTGGTGTTGGGGAAACCAAAACCGGGATGTTTTGCGGTGATAGGACGACCAGATCGATGATCGGAGCACCACGGGAGGCGTGCCAGTGAAGAGCGAAATTTATGGAAATTTCCAGAATACACAGCGTGTACATCCAAAGAACACATTGTGTAGTACTGGTGGTGGCGGCTAGGGTATCGGGGTTAGAGAAGAACCACACGGCGTGTGACCCCGGTCACACGGCGTGTTGGACTTTCCCCGAAGCTAGGCCTGTACTTTGGGTAGTACACGGACACAAGATGATCTACACAGCTTCAGGCAGAACGGTGTGTATAGCTTGGTAGAGGTGGCTACGTGGAGCCTGGTGTGTATCCTGAGGATATACGGACACAGGACGGAGTACACGATAGTGTACTCTTTCACACGGCTAGGCAAGGCCAGTAATGCGGGGCACCCCGTGTGAAGATTACACGGGTCGGAGTACACGGGCTGGTGACCGTGTACGGGCACATGGCCTGGGTACATGGAGCTATCCCCAGTTACCCAGACACGGCGTGTACTCAGTACTACACACTGTGTACTAAGTTTTTCTACACGAACAACCTCACGACACATGCCATTTTACATGGGCAGTACCCGGGGTCGGACAACACGGCGTGTAGCATTTCTGCACGCCGTGTACTTTTTGGAAAATGGCTCGGTCCTTTTGTCCACTGTACCTTGAAAATCATTCCTTGGGTTAGTGCCCCTTCTTCTTGTTCACCTGAAGGCTAGGCATCATTCCATCACACAGGATTATGATCCCTTAAGCATGAATTTCTGTGATAGAGTTAGGCATCCATCCAAGAGGCCCAGATCGAGATCCTCTATCCATTCCAGACCCTAGGTAGAGTCAGGCATCTACATGACCACCTCTACCGGTCATTGATCCTCTACCTAGAAGGTGAGTTCCGGATGAGTCGCGGTATCCGCCATGGCCCTCGTAGTGATCCTCATCTGTGTATCGAGATCTTTCCCACTCATGAGTGTGTCTCCCGTAATGAGTTCTTCTATCTACCGTAACCTTTCCACTCAGAAGTGTGTCTCCGGTAATGAGTGTAGCTATCTCTCGTGACGGTTCCCGATGAACAACACTTCTGGCACAGATATCATCAGAGAAATAAGACTCATGGATTATGTCCTCCCAGAAAGAGTGCATCATGGAATCTTCGAACAGAATCCCTTACGGGGGAATGTGGTTGCGTGACTTGTCTTTAGACCATGGGTATGGGTTTTGAGTATATCTTTTTTGTTCTATATGTTCGGTAGACATATACTGTGCATATTTGACTGTACCTTTACTTTGGTTACTACTTTGTGGTTTTCAGGGTCCTCTACTGAGTATTGTTATACTCACCCCTGCACGGGCTTTGCCTGCACGTATGGTGTCTTGTCCAGATGAGCAGCCTTTCGACAGAGTCCCGGGCGGACTAGGACAGGACTGAGATTTATGAGTTCCCTACATGCTGAGGATTTCCTACGGATACGAGAGGCAGTCCCAGTACCTTTCTGTGCTTACAGGTTGGACTTTTCAGTTTTCAGACTCTAGTTTGTTTGATTTTTGGTGGGCTTGTATTTTGGACAAGTTTACTTTGATAGTACTCTACCTTTCTACGTACTCTATCGGTTGCGTTTAGTTGTATGCATGCATTTTTTCCATAGTGGTATTTTACATTTCAGCATTTGTGGGCTTAGAGATGTGTGCGTGTGTAGAGGTACTTAGGCAATGCCTCGCATGTTAGTATAATGCCTAATAGGTGCAAGTCACCAGCCCCTGGCCTATTGGAGGCGGGCTTGGGGAGTCACGGCACGAGCCCCACTTGGACGGGTCGTGACAAAACCCATTTGAGAGTTCCCGCGGCTTGAAGGTGGATCCGTGACCTTCATTCCCGCAATAGGCTTCCAACAACGTCGCACATATGTCGTCCTCTGGCTTGTGGTTCGATGTCACCTGTCACCTCCTTCCGGGATCAACTCCATCCTCTAAGGGTTTGGCATCATGACACTCCTTCAGCACTTCGTGACTTGGTGAAGCTATGCCGATACCCCTCCCAAAGCTTCATATATATAAGAGAGGGATAGAGTAAGTAACGAAGTGGAGAATTAATGGGGGATGATAACTTAGAAAGATTCCTCATTCCCCAATGATGTTGTTACTTACGATTTACAAGTCAATCCATTTATTGGCTTGAAACATCACTGGTCCCACACTCTACTTGTCCATTGGAGGATATGAAAGAAACTTAAATACTAAAATTATTTTATCTCATTTTTTTAAAAAAAGTCACAAAACATAACTTTTTTTTCAAGACATACTATTGTCAAAGTGAATTATCCCTTAAGAGAATCATGGTGTTGCGTATTCAATGGTGCCTTCGGATTTTTATTCCGAGCACTAGTTCAAAAGTTATAAAATGTTGCTCGCACCTTGACAGAACATACCCAAAAAAACATTTATAAAATTATTAGAAGTCAACCTCGACCCCCACCAGTCATGGTTAGGCTCTGCCTAAAGAATACACATCCCAACAAACTCAACAGTAATATAAAATTATTAATCTGAGTTATCATTTAAAAGGTATGGTTTTTAACATAAAAGTTATTTTCACTTAATTATTTTATTTACAACCAAAAAAACATTCATTGTTTGCCTATGTCGGCTAATGTTATTATCATCCAAAAGAAAGAATATCCTCACAATTTCAGTGGTGCTCCCATATTGTTAATCCATGTCACCATTCGTGAGTTATAATATTTTGAAAAATAATATAACAATATTTAATTATTTTATTTGCGGTTATTCCAATTTTGGGTTTTCTCACAGGAGGCCTGTGCCGACTTAACATAAGTCGCGCCAAGGGTAAACCCGCCATCCTAAATGCAACGGGGCTCTCAGATTTTGGATCAGTGAACCAGATTAAGAGTTATTCCACTTTTTAAATAAAAACAATCACGCATGCTATTTTAATTTTAACAAAATTTCAACGGATCATTCCGGTCACTCAGGGCCTCAGAATCACGCACCTTCAGATATCATGGTCTCAAAATAATTCTATATAAATAAAAACATTATACAGAAATTACGGTGAATTAAAAACATAATTAATTAAAATTCAATGAGACTAATAAAAATAGAATATAATGATTTCGTAATAATATTAAATTATTATATCATATATATTGTATATACTCTGATCTATGTATTATGTATTATTCATAAACTAATTAATTATAATAAATAGAATATAATGTGTTCTTAATGGATTTAATTTAACCTGTTAAAGTGTTCATAATAAAAATTTTAACTTCCCTCTATTTAAAGTCAATGAAACTAATTTTTTATTAGAATATATTATAATTATACTAGGGTAGTTGGATCAGGTTGTGATAATAATGTTTTCAATATGGAACAACCTATTTCTCTATACCATGGTGTCACAATTTTAGACCAATTATTGATGAAAAAACATCCATACTACAATAGATCAAAAAATAAATTATTATTTGAGTAATATATAATATAGTCATGGTATTCTTTGAGTTGGGTAGTAGAGAGAAGTAAAATGTAATCGTAGTAAAATATCATCCAAGGGGACATACTGAGGAATGGTGGTCATTGATTTAAATTACTATGAAGGAAGAGGAGATATATAATATGGTATGGAAGTGCATTAATGTAATATTATTTGAAATCCACCTTCCTTATGAGCAATGAGCTGATATTGAATGGAAATTCCTGAATTTTTTAAAAATCAACAAGGAAGTAGTTACTGATTATAATGCGAACATTACATGGTTATTTGGGCATATTGAAAACTATATACAATATCTACAATGAAATAATGATGGATTACATAATGTGTTAAATGAAATAATTCAAAGGTCTTTAATAAATCAAATATGTTAATCATCTAATTAGATAGGGAGAACATACATCAAGATCGACAAGGAATTCACCAAGTCCTTTATTTTCAATGGTAAGCTAGATAATAAGGGTGTAGAAGAGGAACATGTAGAGAGAAATTATTAAATTAAAAAGAAATGAATTTTATAATTCATTACATGAAAAATTAATGGGAATAAATAAAATGAGGATTTGGTTTAAGAGGTGAGAATTTTATAAAATATGAAAATAATTTAAACTAAGAATGTGAATTCAATGTATAAAAGTTAATCTTATAAAGTCAAATGCATCAATTACAATTTTATAAGATACTATGAAAATATATACAGTAAGATGCAATTAAATCTACCCCATAATTGGGAATGGAATAAAGACAAGAATTTTGTAATCATAATAGTAAAAGACGATGTCTAATATGATGTTATAGTAGGCACATTGATCATATACTCAATGTTATAAAATTCATTATTTGATTTTATATATAGGAACTCTTTTATATCTTAAATTTTTTAAAAACAATTGACCACCAATTAATGCATTAAAAATCATTTTCAATAATAATTTTAGTGTAAACATGATTGAAAATAAATTATATTGATATTTCCTTATTAAAAAGCATGAAGGTTATTATGTTTTAGACTTAGTAGAAATACAAATTTTCAAATTCAACATAATACTTGGAATGTAATGAATTTGAAATTATAATGTTAGAATATATATTCATAATAAAGTTATTATAATATCCAAGGATAGAATATAATCCCTTATTTATAGAGGAGATAATTTATCACCAAAGTATGGGTTTGAAGCATATTTAGTGGATAATATTAATGAAATTATCAACAATTGTGATAAATATACCTAGAATAGAGGATGTATATATTATGCGAGATTTTATTGTTGTATTTCCCAATGAAATTTTTAAATATCCACCTGAACATAATGTGTAACTCTCCATTAATCATATCTCTAATGAAAACACCATATTTAATATTTTAAATAGAATGATTCATATGGAATTGGAGGCATTGTATATTATTTTAATGAGCTGTGTGATAAGAGAATCATACACCCTAACATTTAACCCTAGATGAACATGTCTTATGGTTGAAAAATAGTGACAAAATAATAATGTGTACATTAATTAAAGAGAAATAAATTACATTAAAATTAATAATATGTATTATTTACCACACATTAATTATATATTTTATCAATTTCAAGGGTCTATATTCCTATTAAATATTTCTATCCATTCTATTTACAATCAATTATAAAATATAGGACATTGATATACGGAATAATTCCATTTCATAAGTTATTAGAATTACATGTTTATAGTAATTTAATTTAGGTTAAAAAATGATTGGAAAATTTTTATATATCTAATATGTAGAGCATTCGTATATTATCATGATAATTTTTTGTGTTTTTAATGAATGATATATTGAAAACTTTTAAGTACAATACAGACCATGAAAAATACTTATAAATTTTCCTCAATTATATAAGGGTAAGGATATATTAGTGAAGTATTATTCATTTGAAATTTGGCATAAAAAAGTACCTTTTCATATATATATTGTTTCTACTGATTGGAAATAATGTTAAACCACATAGAAATGGGTTGTTAATGAATATCCATGAACAATGAATATCACAATGATATAATGTTTCATTTACTAAACATGTTACTATCAGTGATTTATTGAAAACATTTCCCAATTACATAATATTTTAACAAAGTAGACATGTAAATGGGTAAAAGTAACATGGTTTATAGAAGCTTACGAAATATTTGAGGATCTAAATAATAGGTTACTAGATGCATCTGTATTGTCCTAACCATTAGAAAAGGAGGGATTTTCTTATATGATAATGCATCAAATGATGTACTAAGAAGTGAATATATGAAAAATGATAGACTTATTTATTAGAAATAAATGAAATTAAAAATTTAATGTTTGGATGCCAAAAATCTCAGAGATGATGCATTAATTTATTAAATTATCATTATTAGAATTAATATAATCATGATGGACTGAATTGGGTATAAATTTTGGAAAGCATGATTACATTCAAGATCTCCATATTACATTGGAAATGAATATAAATCCAACAAAATTAAAATCTAATCATCATTGAAACAAATTCAAAGGATTAAAATCATAACCTAGGGAAGAGAAAAATAGTAAGGGTGATGTCATATTCTCTGTAAGGGTATGTAATGATGACGTTATAATAAATTAATAAGAATAAATCAATATGTAAAGGTAAATATTTGATATCAAATTAAATTTAAATAACTGGATAAGGAATTATAAACATGGAAAGGTATGAAATTAAAATGACACGATATTAAATAAATAAACTATTAAGGAGATGAATCCATATATTTTATCATACGAAAATATCATTTATAATAAAAATAATAACTGGAAATATATGATGGAAATGATTAATTATTAGACGTCACGTATAAGGAACTATATATCTTATACCATAAAGACATTCAAAATTATGGATTAAAATTTTATATTGAAACAAATATAATTTTACAACCTTATTTATATCATGATAATAATGTGATGGTTCGAGAGGCTGTAAAATGTCCGGGTACCACCCATGACTACTTTCCCAAATCATTCCTCAAATCGAATAATCAATTCAATTAATAAAAAATATTCCTTAACAAAGATAATTATTGAATAAGTAATATGGATTTATATATATTTCATTAATGGAATATAAGTAACAATATGGGCGGTCAATATTGATAAATGGAAATTCCATTGAAATATCATTAAAACATTATTCAAGAAACTAATCTTTAAACACTATAAAATGTCTCATACTGCATTTAATCATTTGAATCATAATACTTATGATGTAATAAAATGAAATTAAACTTTTAATATCATGTGAATAAGTATATTGATGATATATCATGTGAAAGGGTAGTATATACACCATATAAAAGTTAACTGGGGTATAATAAAAATTAAGTCTCAATGGAATGTAATTTGAGAAAATAAATTTACCTTGAGTCTCACATGTCTCATGTGACATAAAATTACTAAATAATATACATAGGTTAACTATTTCATTTCTTCATAACCATTTTCATGTTTAATATTAACTTTACTTCACTTTTTACAAATTTTTATACATGTACGTGAAAAATTATTTTTACGTGTTGTGTTTTTGTCCAAATCCATTTTTTTGAGTAAAAAATGTCTTTGGTAGGTCAAATATTCTTCAATGGGTAATCATATAAACATATACAAATAATAATAATTAAAAAATTATAATATTAATACAACAATTATGCTTTTAAATCAGATTATTGATGATTGTCCAAAAAAATAATCCAACATTACAATCACGGAGACTATATGCCGTAAGTACAAATGGGAAACATTCCGATTTATCAATGATCATTATAGAACTAAGGTAATACACAATATATAATTCCATAATTATCATTATATCATCAAAAAAGTCATTTAATAAAATATACTTCTATATACAATTCTTGTTATGTAAGAGTATTCACACCCCTTGAATGATTTAGTAGTTAACACATCCCCAAATGATATTATCAAATTTTTAGAGTGTGAAAAGGGTAATAAAAAATGATATATTACATTTATAGAAAATTAATTACGTTATAAATATCATTCCTATGTAATTTATTTCACATATTTTTAATTATATCCATCAGTATTATATTCCATGAAATGTGTGAACGTATCAAATCTCTTTAAGGAGGTGGTAGTCAACACATCCCCAAATGATGTTATCGTATTCTCACAAAATGGTATCCAAAAGTTTATGTGTTATAAAATAATTAAATTATATAAATTATAAATATCATATATTTCATATATTTCATATAAAAAAATTATTTCCATCATAATTCCCATCATGAGAATATTTAAAGGAAGAACGAACAATCATCATTTCTCAAGGTAGTAGTTCATCATACCAATGAATGGTAAGTTCATTACCCATTATACGGAGGTTTGTGTAATTGTATATTGAAAAAAAAAATTTAAAAATTTCAGTATATTTATTATACTTATGTTATTATAAAATAATGTAATAGGTAGATTTGATTTGTAGGAGAAGGAAAATAAAATAAAACAACTTGTGGATGGATGTCACCTCTTTTTTCTGGTAACACATTTTGGTTTTCACCAATGGGTTTATTGGTTTCCTTTAATTAAAAATGGAGGATTATAGGTTTATGGTAGGGATTTATGGAGATTATTTTATTAGATTTTTGTTGAATGTAATGTATTTAGAGGTGTCAATAATTGATATGGGTGAGTTTTTTTTACATTGTCAGAGGAGTATAATTCATTTAAATTTTTTAAAAGGGAATTACATCCATGTTTTTCCTATTTAAATTGGACCAAATAGTGGTCCAAATATGTAAAATATTTGATAGGGTCAATATATATCCTGAAAAAATTTATTTTACAATATTATAAGTCATTTTAGCCTTTATGTTTAAGGATTGGTTTTTTGTTAATCAAAATTTTATCTTAATCACTATAGTTAATTTTAATCATCTTCACTAATATTTTTCCAAAAAAACCTTGAAATTAATATATATTATAAATTATTCAAATACCAAATTTTGAATCCATTTTTCCAAATTTCAATAACATAATTGGTAGAAATTAATTTAAAATTTATCTTAGGGAAGAGGTGACAATTATTATTTTCAATGCAAATAACATCAGAATTTGGCTATGTTTTAAGGGATAATATAATAGAAAAAATGATTCTAATGAACACTGTACTATTAAAAGGAATAAAATTTATTAAATTTAACATTAAAATAAATAAAAAATATAGCATAACTTTATTAATAAATTAGACAGAAGTCCAATTCTAAATTAAAATTCAGTATTTCTCGGTATTCATTAAAAAAAATGAAACATTACAGAAAATTAAAAAAATCTCAATATCCAAATTTTTATATTTCTCTGTAAATTTATTTTACATATAATATTTATAAAATTTCAAAATATTTATATTTAAAAAATTTGCTCCATTAATATTTGTTAAAATGACCTTTTTAAAATGTATGTTTTATCTGAAAAATTGGGTATTTTCTTATCTTATTCCAATAAATATTGTTGGATTAATTTAAAAAATAAATGATCAAATATATGTTATATAAATTAAATTAATATCATTTTCTAATTTCAATTAATTTCACTTACTATGATAAATTTCCCTTTTTACGTAAATTTTTTTATTATAAAGTCATTCCTTTTATATGGATTTGATTTCGATATTCATTTCTAATAAATAGTTAAAAAATGAATTCAAACATATATTTTAATAAAATATTAAATAATATTCCTTAACGTCAATTTAATGGCTAGTATATATTTTATACATTAAATAATAATATTTTTAATAATATATTATTGTTCGGTAAAACTCGGTATTGAGTGGTACGTAAGACATTGAGGAAATTCATTATTGTGTGTAAGAGAATATAAACATAGAGTTCAATGTAATGAAATCCATACATTATATTGGCTGTAACATAAGATTATCTTTTTTAATAATGAAATTTAGGAACAGAAATTAATTTCATTCTAAAAGGTCTTTATTATGAATTCATGGGGTGTTACATTCTTTTCCACCCTAATTAATTTTCTTCCCCACAATTGAAAATTGATCTCATTAAAAGGGGAATTATATTTTAAAATAAAATATTTCTAAAAACCCCACATCATGAATAATATTAAGAAAATATCATCATAATAAGATAGAAATGGATGTTCAATTGTCACGTACCTAGGTTTCCTTTTTAGAGAACATATGTGGGAAATTAAAATATGCATACAGAAAAAAAAATATTAAAATCACTTACTAATGGAAATTGAATGTGACATCCCAATAATAAAATGTTAGAACACTGTATTTGATAACATGTATGACACGCATCACCACATGCATAATGGAATAGAATATCCGAATAAATTATAATATATTTAATATTTTAAATATAATTTATATATTTCATTTCGTGAAACAATGAAATAGATTTCCGTAAACTCAAGAGATACCGTCCTGGATAGCTTGTGTTACACACAAGAGTGACCTTTCATGAGTCTTTTTATTGCATGAAAAACCTAGTTTCACCAAATAATAATTTATTATTAAAATAATATTTTTTAATATGATATGATATAAACTAGCCGTTAAATTAGTTTTTATGAATAGTAATAGCTAACTTATATTAACTAAGGTTCACACCAATATAAAATGAATTCATTAGTTTACAAATAATGAGAAACCAAAATAAGAACCAGTTTTATATAAAAATAAATATTTTTTTTATTTCTTTAAAATGAGATTTAAAATAATAAACATAAGTAATTTCAATTTTACCCTGATTTTAATGAATCATATATTTTATATATTAACCCAGATATTTTTTATATTTATACATTAGGATTAATATGCATAAGATAATGACAAACTCTATTTCACACATAAAAACCTATATTTTTATAATGGAAATTTTATCGACTTTTAATGGTGAACTTATTTTCAATATTAAGTATTAATATATTATAAATTTAATTTGATAAAATAATAATAATTTTTTAATTATTAATTTTAAAATGATCCTTGGGTGAATATTAGGTATTTTCCTGAGAAAACACATTTTTTGATTAGTACTGAAAAATACCGCATTTTAGTTAAAAACTACTTTTTTGTTTAAATAATTATTAATGTTACTTTATATTTTATCATTTTTATAAAGTAAAATTATAAAACTAATATATAAATTGATACAATTTAGTTTTTATAATAAATTTAAAATTGAAATTTAATATAAAAACTAAATAATCTTTTTTATTTTCTTGTAATAAAACTAGTTAAACCGTCTCTCTAAAATATTAGCATTAATCCTAATTTTTTTCTTGCAATGATTTTAATTTCAAAATAGGTACATACATAATTATAATAGGGATTATATTTTTATTCTAATAAGATCAAATTAATTTTTGGACAAAATTATTAGTGAATTTAATTAAAAATATTTATTGTGATTAATGTGTAATTATTATTTAAATGGACTAAACATTCTCTTTAATGGCTGAAATGTCCTAGAAAATTTTCCAAATCCCTTTTGATGTCCATAATTATTCCATTTACGATCCATTATTTTTTTTATTAAATTTTAATATATGAACATGTGTACACCTAATGTTTTTACAAAAATTTCAAGTACGTCTTTTTCCTTCAATATAAAAGTCAACAAAATATCCCCCATCCTATATCCCCTCAAGCCACATTTGATACTCCAAAATATTCCAATTTAGTCTCCCAACATCCCTCCCATTATCCTAAAATCCTTCCATTGGGCATAAACGAATCCAAGGAAGCTTTTGGTTCAAACCAAAAGAAGTTACCTAATTAACAGGTAATGTCTTCTCTCACGCATTTTTTGTTTTATTTCTATTCTTCAACACCTATATTCATATTATTTTGATATAAAAAAAACAAAAGTATTAATTTTATTTTTTTTAATAGTTCTACTATAACTTAAAAACAACTTCATATAATGGTAAATGAACTTATTGTTTCCCTCATTGGTGAACTACTACCTCACAAAATGATGATTGTTCATTTTTCTATTCCCAAATATCGTGGATTCCCATTATGATGGAAATACTGTATATATATTATATTATATTTTTATTAAATATTTAATCTTCTTTAATAATTTTAAAAAAAATATTTGTATACTTTATATTATGCAGTAATACGATAACATCTTTTGAAGATGTGTGGGCTATCGCCCTTAAAAAGTAAGTTGATTCAATCACACAATACATGGAATGTATAAGGGATGATTATAATTGATCATATGAGACAAAAAACCTTCCATATGATATTCATAACATAATTAAATTTCTATTAATATATGTATATATATATATATCTGTTTCATTAATATACTTTCACACAATGAAAAGTGATAATGTTAGTCATAGATGTGTGGAATACCTCCTCCTCGACATGATGTGATGCCTTTTTCATCTTTATATTTTTATATATATGTATATATGAGTAAATAATATTTTATTCATGATAATATGATTATTATGGAATGATATAATTCTACATACTTTCTTTCCATAATTATTTTCGAAAAACGTGAATGTTACTCATGCGTACGTATGGCCTACTATCTCTATGATTGCAATTCTGGTTCATTTTTTATGAAATATTTAATGATTGATTTTAAAAGTATAATTTATGTATAAATATGATAATTATATCATGATTATTATTCTTTATATGGTTTATATTGACCTCGTTGACCATATTTTACCAACCAATGTCGCTTTTGACACATAAATCAAATTTGGTCAGAACACCCGATGTGAATATCAGATTTTAAATAGTTGTATACAACATGGGAATAAGTGAAATAAAAGTAATGATAAAAATAAAAATGACTCTCAATAATTTATAATATTTTCATATGTTTATTATACATTATGATAATGAACATGAACCCCAATAGAAACCCAATATAATAAATTCTAATCTAACATTTTTTCATCAATGACTTATATGTCATGTACTCCACATACATATTTTATATGGTCTATTTGCTGAGACCTTTGAGATAATGTATCAAAAATAATTTTATCTTCATTGTATCTTAATCATTGAGTTTATTATTTTTCCTTCACTAGCTTTATGATTTAAAATGTTTCAAATTTGATTGGCAAAATTTGGAATGTTTAAAGATTATATTACTCAATAACATGATTAATGATATTTTATGGTTATTTCCATTCGGGTAAAGTTTATAACTATTTTATAATAAAAAATTTCATTTTATATCCTCTGGTTATTCATGACCATTTTCATGTTTTAGTACCATTTTCCCCTCTTATGTCCCCAAATTATTTTAAAAATGATTTTTGGAAACCCTGAAGTAATTTTTATCTTAAGTGAGAGAAAAATTTTTCATCTAAAAACATGTTTTATTATAATATTTTCCAAATGTTTTTAAAATTATTTATTAAGTAAATTTTTAAACATTGTTGTCTTTTTCTAATGGTTTCAATGGAAAATTATCTTCACTTTCTGAACAAGTCATTTTTATACCTTTTTATAGTGCAAAAGAAATGATTTTTTTACCTTGTATAGAATGTGTAAATTTATTGACCATAATTACTTTGATGATTCCTTTACGATTTTAAAATGTAAATTTCTAATAAAAATTCATTAGAAATTGATTTATCACAAAAAGTATTTTCAAAAGGATTTTCAAAAGAGGATATATTCTCAAGAATGTATATAAAATATGTTTTTTAATATTTCCATTAATCAACAACAAAAATAATTTATTTTAATCCACTTGCAGTATGTTGTATGGATAACATCATTAATTGTCCTAATGGTGGTTTATGACTGACTGAAAATTATATCTTTATTTGATTTTCGAAATCGGCTTTTTGGGTGAGCGGGAACCATACAATTCCTGATAACTGATTCAAAAACACCTCAAAAGACACAACAACTTTCAACAAAGTCATATACTTGTCGGTAAAATCCAGATTCAAACAGGATGCCAACCATGAGCTGTCCACGACGCAGACCATGGTGCACCCGAAAACCCAAACCCATCATCACTGATTGAACAAGAAACACTCGTCAAAGAATGTCCTCCTGGTCACCGAAACCACCACATCAACCCAACAAAAACACAATCATAGCAGACACCAAAAAAAATCATCAACCAACACAAACCACATCAAATAAATTTTCCCAAGTTCAGCATCGTCAACACCATCAATGTCGACTCCAATACCATAAAAAAATAGAAATACTGAATACAGAACAACTTCACCAAGAAGGCATAAATCACGCACATCAGATCACCCAAAATGAGAACGTGATTCAAAAAACAATGAGCGAAATACATCTCCGAAATTAAAGCCACCCGAAAGCCAAACCATGAAAAAAAAGGAACGATCACAAGATAGATCCACAAATCCATCACCGCCTTCAAGACCACACTCGAAGACCACAGTGAACCTCCCAAATCTCCCATAGCTGGTGTAGAAACAAGGTTGCTACTCTCAGACCACAGAGATGGAACTCAACCACGGACTCGCTGCGCTGCCATGAGAAACCCTGGCCAAATCGAAGGACAGGGCATGAAGATGGGCCAACGATAAATTCCAACAGATGAGCCCATGAAGCCGTAGAAAGAGAACCGCACACCATGATCACACCGAGAAGAGAAGCCAAGGAGAGGAGTCACCGCGACCATGAGATGGAGAAGATAATAGAAGTGACCGAGGGAAAACCTAGAGATGCGGAGCCCCTTACGGGCGCATCCTTATTTGGCCAAGGATAGTATTCACATTCATCTCCCTAATTTATTTTTCCCCTTGAAATATGCAATATTCAATGATCATTTAATACCAAATTTCCCTTATTTATCCATTTCATTTATCATGGATATTAATATTTCTGAAACTGTATACCATTTTAAATTTAGTGTATACATTGACAATTATCATATAATTTGGGAAGATATTGATATGTCTATATCCTTTACTCCATGCCGATATTTGAGAAGGCACATTGTTATATCTATTTTTCGATATACAAGGAATTATTTGTACATGAATAACATAGTTGGGGACAGATTATAGATAGAAACTATATCCATCAATATTCTCATGGGACGAGTCATTTGGATAGTCGCCATAGATGGGTTTTTACCCAGAATATGTAAATTTTTTGCTGAAAGGTCTTTAGGATAAAGTTGAATTGTTCCTAAGAAACGTAATTTCCAAAAAAAATCATTTGCCATCATTTATATTAAGTTATTGTTCACCCCACTAATAACATATATATATATATCATGCTAGTTTTTTATATCCAATTGGAAAAATCATGTATATTGATTTAACTCATCGATTATGTTATAACAGATGTGAAAAATTGAGTTCTCTTATAGTATCACAATAGTTATAATATAAATGACATGATGAATAATGTGTATTTCTAGGTTACATCGGTTATAAAATAACTAATGTGATAAATAGTGCTTTTTAGTGGTTATATAATAACCGACATTATAAATAAAATCTCATTTCATTATCATGTCAGATATTCAATATATGACGTGATAAGTCATTTAATAATTTTATGAATACCCATTTTGAGTCATCACACTATTTTTCGATTGGATGAAAAAGAATCAGTTGTCTCTCATGTGGAAACCCTAAAATCGTTTCTCCAACACTATGGCCTCCATCCATAGTTTCCCAGCTTCATTCATCATATTTTTCATCGACACATTTATCTGATCAACTCACAACTATAATGTAAGCCTCACTTGCCACAATTTTATTAATTCTATTTCACAGAGTCCCCTACTCTAAATTTATTGATTTCAGATATTAAAACATTAAAATAACACCTTCTATTATTTATTCTTGTTATTAAATTAAATTTATTGATATCACAAAAGTTAGCGTCCAACTAATGCGAGAATTTATGTGGGACATGGTTTTTATTCTAATTAGACACTATGTTAACACTATAATTCCATGTTTTAGGAATCTAATAAAATTTATAGTTATTTTTATATGTATTTCTCATTCTTTCAAAAATAGATTCGTTGTTTCCTACAAGGGGTTTGAATTTGATGTTGAAAATCATGTTCACTTTTTAAACTCCATTATACCCCTAGAAACTTTTTTATAATGGATGGTAAATGGGGTGGACTATGTTAAACTGTAAAAAATTATTCCAAATAACATGCCTTTATTATTTTTTCATATCTAGGGGATAGAAATATCTATAAAAGGACTTCAATTCATAGGTAGAAGTCATGTATCAATGTTACCTTTCAATAAATATAGAACCTATATATGGTTTTCGTAAGACTTATTCACTTATTCAGGGCCAATTTTTTGGTCACATGATGGTGAACAAACCTAATATATCGACTATTTGTTTGAATAAAAAATTTATCATAAATGAAATATTATTAAAAAATGAATAATTTGATTCCAAGATAAACAAATTATAAATTAATATATTAATCCTAATAAACCACATTTTTGCTATGGGTTAAAGAGAAAGAACATTTTCCTCATTCCAACAATAGATGTTCATTAGTTTCATTCTATTTCATAATATTATATGACAAATATAATCCTAAAAATCATTGAGATATTATATTTACTATTTGATATATATTTAATTTATATAAAGAATTATTCACATTATTAATATTGTTTTCATTGTTTTGGATTGAGATTAAGATGTTAGAATAACTGTTATTGAGTTAAAGGTTCCATGGGATGGATCTCTGTTGCATTATTAAAAAATGAACTCCATGAACCTCCAAACATCATCATACAATAATATAGTGCATGGATAAATTATTCACATATATTATATCATTCCTAAAAGAATGAAATTAAATCCATTATGGCTATTTAGTAACTCAATAGAGTTATCTCATTTTATTGAATGGTTATTAGAGTAATGATGTTATTTTTTATTCATAATGTACTAGTAAATAGATTACTTCTAAAGTTGGTAGAATTATTTGAAGATAATTATTTTTCAGAATAGTTTTCATACCCTAAAATAATGTAACCCTTTTACATTATTCGCCTACCTAATTTCATAGAAATATGTTAAACTATAGTGTGAGGTAAAATTTGAGCGAATTATTCAAGGAATTCTCATGTTTTATTCTAATGTATTGATTTGTCCATTAGTTTCATCGACACATAAAATTTACGATGGGCTAATAATACATCACACTAGTGACTGGTGATTTATTTTACATTGTGGTATTCTATAGTATTGGTCAAAAAAATAACATTATAATTTCAAATATACATATATTTGTTTTATATGTCATAATTGTATTTACTTAAAAATATATAATATTTCATATAGATAAAAAGTTTCTATTTAATCTATATATATTTTAAATTTTTTCCAATAATATATTTTAACTTTTAATCTTTTATATTTAAACATAACTTATAATATTGTGTAAAATTTATAATTATATGGTTCAAATACTAATATATTTGTTTTATATTTCAAAATATAGTTACTTTCCAATTATGAAACATTTCATATAAATATAATATTTGATTATATTAAAAATATATATAATTTTTTTAATATTTATTGGAAATAATTAGTTGATGTTGGATTATGTAATGTCAAATATGTTATGAATATAAAGAAGGTGTTGGTTATCAATACCTGAAATGTTTCAATTTTCATAAGATGAAAAGTATAGAGGTCAAATATCATTTAATTTTTCATGGTTTTAATCCAAGTTACAGCCCTTGGATTTGGAATGGTAAAATAAGGAATAGTTTCATATCTATGAAGATGATGTGTTGTGAGAGGGTACCTCTGTTAAAAATGATGAAATAATTCATGAAATTGAATTAGAAGAAATAGAAAAAGAACAACTAATTGAGCCTCTATATAATGATTATGAAAAACAATTGGGTACTTGTAACACCCGAGATTTTTATGAGTAATATAATGTTTTTATATATCATCAAAGGAATCTTTCACTACATACTAGCTTGGCTTACTTTACACGCAATCATGACCTTCCTCGATAGCTTGCGTCGTACGCAATACCGAGTTTCACTAAACAACGATATGCTATTAAAATATTATTAAAACTAGCCGTTATGAATAGTAATAACCAATTTTTGAAATTTTATAAATTTTATTTTTTAAAATGGACTTCATTTTTGGATTCGGAATACCGAAATTAGCCTAGGGTGAAATTTTGGTATTTTTCTGAAAACTTTCAATTTTTTGATGAATAGTGAAACCACTAAGTGGTAGGTTAAAAACTGAATTTTGCATAAAACTTAATTTTACCGCTTCTGTGAATGGAATTTCGAAAATCTGACAGACACGGTTGATATCAGTAAGTAAAATGTGGTTCAATGAGATAAAAATAATTTTTTGGTGAATAGTAACTTTTTACTTTTTTTTACCGCGGTTAATAGTAAATAGGGTAACTAAGGGTAAATATGATATTACTATTACCCTAACACATGTCCTAATTCTATTGGATAAGTGTAATTCGACCAAAAACAACCTTATGAATAAGATATGATCATTTAGGCCCACTTGGGTTAGATTAGGACATTTATTATTAATTTATTTAAAGAAGGGTTAAAATAGTTAAAATCAAAGTTTAATAAGTAAATCATTTTTAATATGGGGTTATACATAAGTTAAATTCGACAATAAATATTAATTAGAAAGCTAAAAAGATTTCCTACATAATGGTATTTTATTTATAATTTTTAGACATTAAATAATCTAATTTAATTATGACACAACGATGATGCAGTAATTATCTTATTTATGAAATATTGACAAAATTGATGTTATAAACACCAAAATAAATGTAATTTGAGACTTTTTATGAATTACACAAATTTTCTAGGTTACTATGATATATTAGTGTTAATTTAATCTACATGGTTCGAACATATAATTCTGTTATAACTTTCACAAAAATCATATATCAAATAGTGTCAAAAATTGACACAAAATAGTTTTTAAATAAAATATTATATTATTAATTGTTATTTTATTCCTAAAAATCTAAGGTTCGGCCAAATGACTTAGATAAGGATATATATATTAATAATAAACAATTTGGGGTTCTTTTGGCATGTTATAGTAAGTGTATTAACCATATAGTGAAAGAAAACAAAAAGACACGGTAAAAGTTAAATTATTTAACTTAGAGTTAAATCTAATTGATAAGGTTAAAATAATATCCTAAACTTGTCTAAATCATATTGGTTGATAGGATTTCGACCCATACCCACTTTAGCTTCGAAATAAGACCCTTTTGAACCCTTATAAACCGATTTTGACTTTAATATAATATAATATTTTGAGATATTCCTAAGGTGCCCCTCTCCTCCCTTATAAAAGGGCACCTCCTCCCCCTTCTCCTCACACCAATTTGAGCCCTCAAGCTCGGCCAACCCCTGCCATTTTCTCCTCTCCACTTCCCTAGAATAATCCTAGAGGTCCTGGTCTTCTTCAAAGACCAATCTTAGTTCCCTAAGTGGAGGATTCAAAGAAGCGTTCCAAAGAAGAGGTAATATCCATTACCGATCTTTTCAATTTCTTTCTTCTTCAACTTCTTCTTCTTTAGTTGTTTCATGATAAAGTAATAACATCAGTATTACAAACATACTGATATGTTATTATAAATATGAAACAACCCTAATTCAGCTTCTATCCATCCTATGGAAAAATGAAATCACCGCGCGTGCGTACGTACGGAATACCGTCTCCACGCCGTGGGGTAATCTATTTTCCACCATCACTTTACAAGGATGCGTATAATGGTGTAATGAGTAACTATTTATGATTATTATTAAGTAATATTGATACTGAAATAATATATATATATACTCCAATACAATTCCACGATCATAGGAACGATATCATCACTCGTGCGTACGTACGGAATACCGTCTCCACGATGTGATGCGACTCGTTCTACATGATCATCATTACATAGTAATTATATAAATGAATTGAATGAATAAATATGATATATGTTACACTAATAACATTCTAGATATAAGGTATCTATAACCTTAAAAGAACAATAAGAATTTATTCGACAAAACACGCATAAGAACAAAAGGCAATAAAGACCCGATTAACAAGTAACAATGAAATATTACTAATAAGAAGCTAAGAATATGACCATATATGATATCATATCAATATGTATGATTCTGGAATAAGTCCATAACATTATTTAAACCATTATACAGGAGCTTCGGACACGTACAAAGCAAATCGGACCTAAAGTAAGGGAAATATCGCATTCTCATTTTTATCCGAGATTGTTTATTCGTAAGTATTTACTGGGGTGTATTTTATCCACATCCATGTTTCATCAATATGTAATATTATTTCCATCCACCTACAATTGTTTAAATCCATTTTTACCCTTTGGTGAGTTTTTAGTAATATGTATGAAAGGAAACTTTTGTCGTTTTTCGTACGAGGTACTTTTTGACTTTTCCGACAAAAGTACGAAGAATGTTTTTTTTAACTTATACGGAATGAATGGATTTTTAAAACTTTATTTCCAAGAAACTTCCTTTACAAGTTTTCAAGTTTATTTTTAATCAACTTATTTTATTTTAAAGTTGTATGAAAAGTTATGAAAGGAAAAAAAATTTGAAGTAGAAAGGATATTTTCCTCAAGAATGGAGTTCAAGTATTTTATCAAAATTATTTTCCATCTAAGATAATAAAAGGGTTCTGTTTTTATCCCTATTATTACATTGGTTTGATTATGTTGTGATGGAAATATTTTTATGAATTCCTTTATCTTATATGAATTGTTTTATGATGTCATGTTGTTTAAGAATTCCATTTTTATTACATGGGTTACGCTATGATGTATGGTTTATGATTATGTGGAACACATAAGAAAGGATTCATTATAAGATGGGTGGGACCTATATCTCCCTCCAATGCAATGGGTAAAGATTTTATATCTCATTAGATAGACATGGCTGGAACGGAAGTTTATTTCGGTTCAGTGATACAGGACTAAAACGAGGAGTGAACTCGGTTCAGAAAGGGACTTTGTCCACTAAGATAGTCTTGGCAATGAGTCATGACTAACAAGAAATGATTTTCCATGATTATGTGTGCATGCCACAAAGTTTCAAGTTTCATGTTATGATTATGGGGATCTCATTTTCACTTCTATAATTTGTTCCATGTTAAGATATTATGATCTCTTTTGCAGGTTATGATTTTCAAAAAGATATGATATGATTTTTATTTCCTTTATTTGCCCTTGCTGAGCATTTGAGCTCACCATTTTATGTTTTCTTTTCCCCAGGTCAGGAAGATGGATATTAAGTAGAATATGCTAAAAGGGACCCTAGATATGATGAAATAAATGGGAGACACTGTAGAAAATTTATGAACCAGTTGTTTATGTTTCCTAGTTTCTAAAGACACTATACCTATATGGTCCTTTGTGGTTTTGTCATATGTTGTAATAAGTGTGCTTCAATTTTGAAGTATTAACAATGTATGTAAAGTATGGGTCGTTATAGTTGGTATCAGAGGAAAGGTATAGTCAACCTTTGGAAACTAGGATGTGAAAGCCTTAGTAAGAACCCTAAGGATAAGTCTAAGCATAGAACACAATCATAGTGTTTTAGAAATGGCCATGAATACCATAGGATAATACCTTATGTGTGAAATTTTATTCTTGATTATGTTGTATTCCTATTATAATTAGTGTTGCTCACACTATTCTTCTTGGTTTTAGTCAATGGCTGGAACCCGAAGGAACTGTGTTAATGCGGAATGCGATGGGCAATGTAATGATTGTCCCCCTGAGCAACCAAACGATATGGGAGCTGGAATGCAAAATCTTGTAGCCATGCTCACACAACTTTCTCAAGCTATGAATCATATAGGACTTCCGAACGAGCAAAGTAAGGAGCAACATTCTGTTGAATCCTTCATGAGGCAGCGTCCGCCTTCTTTCAGTGGGTCTACTGATCCATTAGTTGCTGAACAATGGATTAGTACTACTGAAAAGATATTTTCAGTTCTACAATGTTCTGAACATGATAAAGTCATCCGAGCAGTGTATCGTTTGGAAGGAGATGTTGATCAATGATGGAATCTTATTAAGAATACGAGGCAAAGGGATGAAATTGAGTCTATGGAATGGGACGAGTTCAAGAACTTATTTTTCAATAAGTACTTCCCTCGTATTCTCCAAACAAAGATGGAGAAACTATTTCATGAACTGAAGCAAAGGGATGATGAATCTGTTGGTACCTATGAATCAAATTTTACAAGACTTGCAAGGTACGCTTCTGGTATTATTATCCAACCTGAGAGTAAGATCGATCGATTCTTTAGTGGCTTAAAACCAAGTCTTCGAAGGGCGTTATCCATAAGGGACTTCAATAGCTACGAGGAAATCGTTCGATGTGCTCTCAAAGTCGAGATGGAGATTGGAGTAACCCATCAGTCACATGGGTTTGACAAGAAGAGGAAGATGGAATTCAAAGAAAAATCTAAAGAGCACACTGAAAAGAAGATGAACTTTCCCTTATGCTCAAAGTGTGGAAAGAAACATGGAGGGAGTTGTCTTAAAGGGACAAGTAAATGTTTTAAATGTGGAAAGGAAGGTCATCGGGCATTTGAATGCCGTGATAATGGGAAGAAGATGTCTAATGATGCAAACAAAGGAAGGGATACACAGAATGAACCTACTACACTTCAATGTTTCAAGTGCAAGGAGATGGGGCATTATGCCAATCAATGCCCAAATCCAAGGGTTGATGATGATGGTCGACGTCAACAAAATCTTAAGGCTAAAGACAAAGGAAAGTCACATGCAATTTCTATCAGCGATGTGGAATACGATAACGAAGTGTTGAAAGGTACACTTACCATCCACTCTAAAGTAGAAAATGTTTTATTTGATTCTGGATCCACCCACTCTTTTATTTCTGAAAAATTTTCTAAGGGTATCACCGTACTACCTCAACAATTAGATGTTGAGTTAGCTGTGACAACACCTAATGGCACAACAGTCGCATCAAAAGTTTATAATTCTTCTCCGATCGAAGTTTGTGGGAAAGTGCTTCCTGCAAATCTTGTGATCCTTCCTTTAGTGGAATTTGATGTGATTCTTGGCATGGATTGGCTTTCTCTACATGGAGCTCATATCAATTTCCAAAGAAGGGAAGTCACATTTCATATTCCAGATCAATCTACGATCGTCTATCAATGAAAGGATGAACATAACCTTCCAGTGGAAATTTCTTCCATCTTATGGGTATTGATTCCACTAAATGAAGGTTATTTATCTCAAATGGTTGGTGAGAAACTCACGATTAAGAATATGCCCATTGTACGGGAGTTTGATGATGTATTTCCGGAGGAATTACCGGGTCTTCCACCAAATCGTGGAGTTGAGTTTTCAATAGAACTTGTACCGGGTGCTTTGCCTATTTCAAAGACACCTTATAGAATGGCCCAAATTGAGTTGTAGGAATTGAAGAAGCAACTCCAAGAGAATCTTGATAAGGGATTCATACGCCCTAGTGCATCACCTTGGGGAGCACCTGTTCTTTTTGTTAAGAAGAAAGATGGATCAATGAGACTCTGCATTGATTATCGAGAACTTAACAAGATCGCTATCAAGAACAAATATCCTCTCCCATGCATTGATGACTTATTTGACCAACTACGCGGAGCTCAATACTTTTCCAAGATTGATCTTCGTTCAGGGTATCATCAATTAAGGGTCAAAAGGGAGGATATACCAAAGACGGCTTTCCGTACAAGGTATGGACACTATGAATTTATAGTGATGCCATTTGGTCTTACTAACGCCCCTGCTATCTTCATGGATCTAATGAATAGAGTCTTTAGAGACTATCTTGATCAATTTGTGGTAGTCTTTATAAACGAAATTCTTGTCTACTCAAAGAGCAAGGAAGATCATGAAGATCACTTGAGAATTATATTTAAGACCCTGAGAAAGGAGAAGCTTTATGCCAAATTTACCAAGTGTGAATTTTGGCTTCAAAAAGTTTCATTTTTTGGTCACATAATCTCAAAAGAGGGGATATCTGTGGATCCATCAAAAACAGAGGTTATCGAAAGATGGTCAAGACCAACAATAGTAACTGAGATCCGAAGTTTTCTTGGTTTGGCTGGATGTTATCGACCTTTTGTAAAATATTTTTCACGATTATCTAATCCACTCACCAAGTTGACTCGGAAAGGAGTTATGTTTGTCTGGACAGAGGAATGTGAAGAGAATTTCAAGGAGTTGAAAATAAGGTTATCCAGTGCACCTGTGCTCACACTGCCTTGTAGTGGAGAAAGGTTTGTGATCTATAGTGATACATCCAAGAAGGGATTGGGGTGTGTTCTTATGCAAAATGATATAGTGATAGCTTATGCCTCATGACAGTTGAAAATCCATGAGCAAAATTACCCAACACATGATTTGGAGTTGGCTGCGGTAATATTTGCATTAAAGATTTGGAGGCATTACCTTTATGGTGAAAGGTGTGATATTTATACTGATCATAAAAGTTTAAAGTATATTTTCACACAAAAGGAGCGGAATATGCGTCAAAGAAGATGGTTGGAGCTGATTAAGGATTATGACTGCTCAATCCATTACCACCCTAGGAAAGCAAACAAGGTGGCAGATGCATTAAGTCGACAAGACCATGCTAGTTTATCCATGATAAGGATCACAAAATATCCAATATTTATGGATTTACAAAGGATGGATATTGGAATTATAATGGAAGGGGAAAAATCTTATCATTCTCAAATGAATGTTCAACCATTTATACATGCAAAGATTAAGGAGGCACAGAAATAAGATGTCGAGTTACAAAAGAAGGTGAGAAATGTTCCTGAAATCAACCTTGATTGTGATGGGATAATAATGTTCAGGAATCGGGTTTGTGTTCATCCCATCCCTGAATTAAAGAAGGAGCTGCTGGATGAGGCTCATAGTTCTTCATTCTCTATTCATCCTGGAAGCACGAAGATGTATAGGGACCTGAAAGAGTACTTCTGGTGGGATGGCATGAAAAGAGATATTGCTGAATATGTCTCTCGATGCTTGGTTTGTCAACAAGTTAAAGCTGAGAGACAAAAGTCTAAGGGGATGTTACAACCATTACCCATACCCGAATGGAAATGGGAAAACATCACTATGGACTTTGTCACAGGACATCCTAAAACATCCAAAGGCAATAATGCTATTTGGGTCATAGTTGATCGTCTTACAAAGTCTGCACACTTCATTGCTATTAGAGAGGATTTCTCTCTAGATCAGCTTGCCAGGATATATGTAAAGGAAGTGGTAAGATTGCATGGAGTACCACTTTCTATTATATCTGATCGGGATCCGAGATTTACCTCGAAGTTCTGGCGAAGTCTTCAGCATACTCTGGATACATAGTTGAGTTTCAGCACTGCTTTTCATCCCTAGACAGACAGTCAGTCTGAAAGAACAATTCAAACCCTAGAAGATATGTTGAGAGCTTGCTCTATGGATTCCAAAGGAGGTTGGGATCAACACCTACCTTTGGTGGAATTTTCTTATAATAATAGCTTTCACTCCAGTATTCAGATGGCTTTTTATGAAGCTCTCTATGGAAAGAAATGCAGGACTCCAACTTTCTGGGATGAAGTTGGGGAAAGAAAGCTGTTAGGACCTGATCTCATTGATGAAATGGCAGAAAAGGTTAGATCTATTCAACAACGCATAAGAGCAGCTCAGAGTCGACAGAAAAGTTATGCCGACAACCAAAGAAAAGACCTAGAGTTTGAAGTGGGTGATAAAGTGTTCTTACGAATATCTCCCTGGAAGAGGGTTATGAGATTTGGAAAGAAGGGGAAGTTGAGCCCTAGATATATCGGTTCTTTCGAAATACTGGATCGTGTTGGGAAGGTAGCTTACCAATTGGCGCTTCCACCGAATATCTCTCAAGTTCACGATGTGTTCCATGTATCTCTACTGAGAAAGTACATACCTGATCCTTCACATGTACTCAGCTCTGAAGTTGTACCGCTGGAGCAAGATCTTTCTTATGAAGAACAACCGATAGAGATTCTGGATCGTAGCGAAAATGTCCTATGAAACAAGACCACTCGATTGGTGAAAGTTTTATGGAGGAACCACCAATTAGAAGAAGCTACATGGGAGCTTGAGGATATGATGAGGGAGAAGTATCCTCATCTGTTTGTTACAAAGTGACGAATTTCGAGGACGAAATTATTTTTAAGGGGGGTAGAATGTAACACCCGAGATTTTTATGAGTAATATTTTGTTTTTATATATCATCAAAGGAATCTTTCACTACATACTATCTTGGCTTACTTTACACGCAATCACGACCTTCCTCGATAGCTTGCGTCGTACGCAATACCGAGTTTCACTAAACAACGATATGCTATTAAAATATTATTAAAACTAGCCGTTATGAATAGTAATAACCACTTTTTGAAATTTTATAAATTTTATTTTTTAAAATGGACTTCATTTTTGTATTCGGAATACCGAAATTAGCCTAGGGTGAAATTTTGGTATTTTTCTGAAAACTTTCAATTTTTTGATGAATAGTGAAACCACTAAGTGGTAGGTTAAAAACTGAATTTTGCATAAAACTTAATTTTACCGCTTCTGTGAATGGAATTTCGAAAATCCAACAGACACGGTTGATATCAGTAAGTAAAATGTGGTTCAATGAGATAAAAATAATTATTTGGTGAATAGTAACTTTTTACTTTTTTTTACCGCGGTTAATAGTAAATAGGGTAACTAAGGGTAAATATGATATTACTATTACCCTAACACATGTCCTAATTCTATTGGATAAGTGTAATTCGACCAAAAACAACCTTATGAATAAAATATGACCATTTAGGCCCACATGGGTTAGATTAGGACATTTATTATTAATTTATTTAAAGAAGGGTTAAAATAGTTAAAATCAATGTTTAATAAGTAAATCATTTTTAATATGGGGTTATACATAAGATAAATTCGACAATAAATATTCATTAGAAAGCTAAAACGATTTCCTACATAATGGTATTTTATTTATAATTTTTAGACATTAAATAATTTAATTTAATTATGACACAACGATGATGCAGTAATTATCTTATTTATGAAATATTGACATAATTGATGTTATAAACACCAAAATAAATGTAATTTGAGACTTTTTATGAATTACACAAATTTTCTAGGTTACTATGATATATTAGTGTGAATTTAATCAACTTGGTTCGAACATATAATTCTGTTATAACTTTCACAAAAATCATATATCAAATAGTGTCAAAATTGACAAAAAATAGTTTTTAAATCAAATATTATATTATTAATTGTTATTTTATTCCTAAAAATCTAAGGTTCCTCAAAATTACTTAGATAAGGATATATATATTAATAATAAACAATTTGGGGTTCGTTTGGCATGTTATAGTAAGTGTATTAACCATATAGTGAAAGAAAACAAAAAGACACGGTAAAAGTTAAATTATTTAACTTAGAGTTAAATCTAATTGATATGGTTAAAATAATACCCTAAACATTTCTAAATCCTATTGGATGATAGGATTTCGACCCATCCCCACTTTAGCTTCGAAATAAGACCCTTTGGATCCATTATAAAACGATTTTGACTTTAATATAAAATAATATTTTGAGAAATTCCTAAGGTGCCCCTCTCCTCCCTTATAAAAGGGCACCTCCTCCCCCTCCTCCTCACACCAATTTGAGCACTCAAGCTCGGCCAACCCCTGCCATTTTCTCCTCTCCACTTCCCTAGAATAATCCTAGAGGTCCTGGTCTTCTTCAAAGACCAATCTTAGTTTCCTAAGTGGAGGATTCAAAGAAGCGTTCCAAAGAAGAGATAATATCCATTACCGATCTTTTCAATTTATTTCTTCTTCAACGTCTTCTTCTTTAGTTGTTTCATGATAAAGTAATAACATCAGTATTACAAACATACTGATATGTTATTATAAATATTAAACAACCCTAATTCACCTTCTATCCATCCTACGGAAAAATGAAATCACCGCGCTTGCGTACGTACGGAATACCGTCTCCACGCCGTGGTGTAATCTATTTTCCACCATCACTTTACAAGGATGGGTATAATGGTGTAATGAGTAACTATTTATGATTATTATTAAGTAATATTGATAATGAAATAATATATATATATATACTCCAATACAATTCCACGATCATAGGAACGATATCATCACTCGTGCGTACGTACGGAATACCGTCTCCACGATGTGATGCGACTCGTTCTACATGATCATCATTACATAGTAATTATATAAATGAATTGAATGAATAAATATGATATATGTTACACTAATACCATTCTGGATATAAGTTATCTATAAACTTAAAAGAATAATAAGAATTTATTCGACAAAACACGAATAAGAACAAAAGGCAATAAAGACCCGAGTAACAAGTAACAATGAAATATTACTAATAAGAAGCTAAGAATATGACCATATATGATATCATATCAATATGTATGATTCTGGAAAAAGTTAATAACATTATTTAAACCATTATACAGGAGCTTCGGACACGTACAAAGCAAATCGGACCTAAGGTAAGGGAAATATCACAATCTCATTTTTATCCGAGATTGTTTATTCGTAAGTATTTACTGGGGTGTATTTTATCCACATCCATGTTTCATCAATATGTAATATTATTTCCATCCACCTAAAATTGTTTAAATCCATTTTTACCCTTCGGTGAGTTTTTAGTAATATGTATGAAAGGAATCTTTTGTTGTTTTTCGTACGAGGTACTTTTTGACTTTTCCGACAAAAGTACGAAGAATGTTTTTTTAACTTATACGGAATGAATGAATTTTTAAAACATTATTTCCAAGAAACTTCCTTTACAAGTTTTCAAGTTTATTTTTAATCAACTTATTTTATTTTAAAGTTGTATGACATGTTATGAAAGGAAAAATGTTTTTGAAGTAGAAAGGATATTTTCCTCGAGAATGGAGTTCAAGTATTTTATCAAAATTATTTTCCATCTAAGATAATAAAAGGGTTCTGTTTTTATCCCTATTATTACATTGGTTTGATTATGTTGTGATGGAAATATTTTTATGAATTCCTTTATCTTATATAAATTGTTTTATGATGTCATGTTGTTTAAGAATTCCATTTTTATTACATGGGTTACGCTATGATGTATGGTTTATGATTATGTGGCACACATAAGAAAGGATTCATTATAAGATGGGTGGGACCTATATATACCTCCAATGCATTGGGTAAAGATTTTATATCTCATGAGATAGACATGGCTGGAATGGAAGGTTATTTCAGTTCAGTGATACAGGACTGAAACGAGGAGTGAACTTGGTTCAGAAAGGGACTTTGTCCACTAAGATAGTCTTGGCAATGAGTCACGACAAACAAGAAATGATTTTCCATGATTATGTGTGCATGCCACAAAGTTTCAAGTTTCATGTTATGATTATGGGGATCTCATTTTCACTTCTATGATTTGTTCCATGTTAAGATATTATGATCTCTTTTGCAGGTTATGATTTTCAAAAAGATATGATATGATTTTTATTTCCTTTATTTGCCCTTGCTGAGCATTTGAGCTCACCCTTTTATGTTTTCTTTTCCCCAGGTCAGGAAGATGGATATTAAGTAGAATATGCTAAAAGGGACCCTAGATATGATGAAATAAATGGGAGACACTGTAGAAGATTTATGAACCAGTTGTTTATGTTTCCCAGTTTCTAAAGACACTATACCTATACGGTCCTTTGTGGTTTTGTCATATGTTGTAATAAGTGTGCTTCAATTTTTAAGTATTAACAATGTATGTAAAGTATGGGTTGTTATAGTACTAGTTGTATAGATTTTATGACATTTTTATCATTTTTGACATTGATTAACATGATGGAAAAACATGGCTCGAGTTACAAAATATTTACTAATTCTCTATAATTGTTGAAAGATATTATTCCTACTGAAAATGATCATCCTAATTCACATTATAATGTAATAAATATACTTTTCCAGATGGGATAGGCTGAAAATATACATTCATAATATAAGGACTGTGTGATATATTAAAAGGAATATGGATTTTTTATAAAGTGTCCTGAATGTGGGACAGCATGATATAAGCTCAAATAAAAATTATACATTTTTTTATTGTTCATAGACACTCCTTCTATGGTATTTGGATATCTTAGTTTGATTCCTCATTTGAAACATTTATTTACTATATAATATGTTGAAAAAAATTTTAAGAGGGAATACTGGTGAGTAGATAAGAGATGAAAAAATATTCCATCTAGCTGAATGACCACAGTGGAAGAAATTTGATTAATAGTTTCCTACATTTGCATATTAAGTTAGAAATATCACACAAGGACTGTGCACGGATTGTGTGAAACTATATTGAATCCATAGTAGTATACATATTTTATGGACTATATATTTGGTAATAAATAACTTATATAAAAAAATTTTTATTTAGTACAATTTTTTCATGATGAGTTTACTGATCTCTGGACCAAAAAACCCCATTTATGATATTGTTCATTTTTTTCACCATTAATTGGTGACTTTAGCCTCTTATGGGTGAATGATATTATGTTGTATGATTCTTTGAAAATGGAAAATTTTTAATGTCCTAGAATGATTATTTTCACTATATGTTGCTTCCGAGCATATAGAAATTTTTCTAGATACAATTTTAAGGGGAATAAAGTGAGTCTAATTTGTGAAAAATAGACATCATATTTTAAATTGAATCATTGTAGAAAATGAGTATCCATCAGTCATTGAAATATTATAACTACAGATCACCCTTGTATAATATTTAAAAAGGTATTCAATGGCTCACATGAATTTGATATTTCTCCAAAAAAAATCCAATGATCTGTATTTTGAGAGGGTTCAGAACCATGATGTGACATTTTTAAAGAAACATAAATCAATAATTGATAATCATATTTAGAAGAAATGGTAAATATTTTTTGATATACCATGTAGGAGGTATCATGAAGTAAAACATTACATTGATTTCATGAATGTTGAGAATAATATTTGTTACAACTATATTAGAAAATTGGTCTATATTAATGGACTGAATAAATTTTAGTTCAATGTAATATTATATTTACTATCAAAGGGAATACCTTTGGAGTAATCTCCCACACATGAAAGAAGGTGTGCATTTCCTTTCCCAACATGTGCTATATTATCATATAGGGAGAAAATTATCATTTTCTGTATCTTCAGGATATCAAATTGAGGTAGAGAGATTATTAAAATGTAAAAAATGTTTTCTATTTAAATAATTTTTAGTTGATAGTTATGAAATATCATGATTGTTTCATCTTGATAAAACAACATCTATGAGTTTAATTGCGTTGAATATTTCCCATCAATGTCAGAAAAACTATCGCTGAGTTGTGTTATTATTAAAATTAAATTTTTAATAGGGGTTATTGATCTAGATCCATTAAAAAAATTGGAAAAAAAATAATAAATATTTTCAGTTGGAAGTTTAATTTCCTCCAACATTTTTTTAGATAATGGTGCATTTAATTGTTCATTTGTTTTGATAAATGTAGAATTGTGGACCTGTATATTAATGTTATGTATATCCTTTTATAATTTATATTAATATATTGAAGGGGTATGTTAAGGATCCATATACACATGTTGCCGCAATTTTATAAAAGTATATTTCAGAGGAGGTTGTGGTGTTTTATATGTGTTATTTGTCTACGGTGGAGAACATTCCTTACCTCCATCTCACCATAAATGAGATAATTATGGGATAATGGGATTTGTGTCTTGAAAATAATTTTTTTTCCAGTGAACAGATAATGAATATACATTTATACATATTGACTAACATAGTTTATGGTCAACCAGTTATATCATTTCATATTAATGTTTTGAAACAATATTACCATAAAATTAAAAAATGTGGATTTAGAATGAGTATAATAAAACATCTTTCCATGAATTAAAAAGATAATTCCTTTTAATATATATGAATAAAAAATATTAAGATGGTTAGTGGGCGGTCCATGTTAAAATGTGACAACATGGTATGGGAATTACATTAATGGATATACATTTAATATGATAGATGACGACAACAAAAAGTGCAATTCAGAATAGTGGTGTATTGGTGTTTGTAGAAGAAATTCATTTTTCAAGTTATGAAGACAGAAACCCAATTTATGAATGAAGTACATATTGTTATGTTATTAAAGAAAT
This sequence comes from Viscum album, assembly GCA_963277665.1. NCBI lineage: Eukaryota > Viridiplantae > Streptophyta > Magnoliopsida > Santalales > Viscaceae > Viscum > Viscum album. The sequence continues at coordinate 2,001,967,835 of OY728140.1, read as the reverse complement.
ATGGCATGTCAATTACATTAAATTTAATGTTCCAGTGATTACTAGAAATTTCTATATTAGTAACAACATTGTCAAACATGATTAATTTTGAATGTAACATGTTAATCTGAATATATTGGAAGAAACCACTTATTAGTTTATAATCACAGCACATGAAAAACCTATTCTATATGTTCTAGATGAATTAGATATGTAGTGGTTTAATTTTTTACAATGGGAAAAAATGTTTTAGTTACTATCACCATGGTGATGATTTTGATTTATGTGATATCCGATCATCCCTGGAATGATTAACAAATAATAATTATGAGCATTTATTATGTAATAGTGTGGACCTATGGGGTCCATTATATTTTCAAAATCTACTGTTTGGGGTATTTCTATAGGAAAAGGTTCTCATTTCGGGATTTCTCAAAATTTCTAGTTATTCCATCAGTAACTCAGGGTGATGGTGTTGGTGACTCTAGGAATCGGTGTTGATGACTTGGGGAATCAGTGTCAGTGACTCAAGGAATTGGTGTTGGTGACTCGGGGCATTGGTGTCAGTTTTGGTGACTCCGGGCGTCAGTTTCGATGAGTCAGTGCATCAGTGTGTTTGTCAATGGTAGGACACATTGGTGGCTCAGTGTCAGCAGTTTAACATCAATAGCTCACCATCGTTGGCTCCCCATTGGTGACACGTTGTTGGTGGCTCGTTTTTGGTGGCATACTCTCGATGAATCTCCCATTGGTGACTCATTTTATAGGTTTTCCATTTTTTTCATGTTTCATCCCTCTTACATTATGTTTGATGTAAATCTAGTTTAAATCCATGATTACGAATTTCAAATAGAGTTTCAAATGATATTAATTATATATTCAATATCCTAATGCTATGGGGACATTGAAATGGTGGAACTTCATGGTCTTGGCCATGATACAATTTTAATTAATTTTGAAACAATTATTCAGTTGATATTTTATTTGTATATTATAATTTAATACATTCTCCTCCTCTTGGGTATATATTTGCTTCTTGATGTACATATATACTTTCCTTCACGTGGAGTCGTGTGTTTTTTCCAATCCATTGATCTAATTTTACATTGATTTTTCTTTAGATTTTTCCTACTACTCACGCATCCCCTATTTAGGCTGAAGAAGGATTTCTGGTCCATTGTTGTTCCATGTAGGGATTTTCCTTCATCTCTGTTTTAAATATGTATTATGCGAGGAGGGTGTACTCATTCCTCTTTTTGAGTACTTGTTAAACTGACATAAAAGAAGACAATGTGAAGGAATAAATAGGAAGGGGAAGGATCTTATGATCACTTTATTTTATATGTTGTCCTTGACTTATAATTTTGATTATAGGGATTGTATGCTTCTAAGAATATTTATTATTGGTGGTATTTTCTTGCACACCCATGATACCTCATGATTATTATTTATTCTCTCCTAAAACAACTATAAACATGTTATATGATAAATTACATATACTCGGTTAAATGAAAATTATTCCCCATAATAAAACCTAATTTCTGATGACCCCAATTTATAAAATTTTAATTGAAGAAAAATTGTTGGGTAAATAAAAATATACTCTACTCTTTGGTGTGGTTGGGTGTTGTGTGGACCTTCTTGGGAATTGTTCTTTGTGAGGGTTATATGGTGGTTGTTGGGGGATTATTGTATGTTGTGGTGTAGAAGGTATGATGTAATATAAGTTGGAGAGATTGATTGATTATTGAATGGATGGACATGTTATGCATTAGGACTGCCTTTGGGTAGTTTATATGCAATGGGGTTTCATGACTGGGTTGTATAATGATTTCATATCTTTGAGTGTAATAATGGGTTCCCATAACATTAACCCATCTTTTCTAGTTTGTCTTGAACAATGGTTGGTATGGTTTCTCGTCCTTATAGCGTATGCAGTGTTTGTTAGTTTCCTAGGTAGGGATGTAAATAAATAAAGGAATGATTTGATAATGAATAATGATAATAGGTTAAATAGATCAGATGTGGGTATGTTTCATGTTGGGGCATGTATTGAAGTGGTGTTCAAGTGACCGTTGATCATGGTGATACATGCATGTAGTGTTAGCATCAAAGGTGATTTCGAGTGGGATGGTTGTAGTTTTGGAATCCTATTGTATGTGATGAGTTTTTTTACCTATATATAAGTATATATATATATATACATTTAGTTCCTTATCTTCCAATACGCACCCCACATTTGTTGACAACTATGTGCCAAACTACCCCATTATAATGTTGGAGGGTTTATTCCCCAATATATCGGTGGGAGGATGGATGACTTGTAATTAAAATCACCATGATCCCTATTCTATACATTTATCACCCATGATTCATTGTGTAGGTTGCAATGTCTTGAGGTTTAATACCATATTTTTTGTGTTGGATGTGTGAGAGTTGGTTTATTTCCCATGTGTCTTTAGTATGAGGGCCAGGTGTTTTCGGGCAAGACATGTAGTGGTTATGGACAAGGTTTCTGTAGGTAGAATTTTATGTGGTTGTGTCCCATGATTATGCATATAGTTTTTTATAGTGGGTATTTTGGAAGAGCATGGTAGTGTCAGGATGATCACTATTTTGGGTGAGTAGTTAACTAGTGGGAAGGGGTGCGGGGACCCATATATCAATGTTCTTATTAATTAATTTACATGACTTGTGTTAATTTTTACGCATTCCTTGCTGAGGTTGGGGGTGATTTTATACATTGTCAGTTGATTTAGAGTTTTTGTTGTTTTCTCAGGGGTCCATTACTATGATTATCCCACTTGTGCATGGGTGAGTTTGGTTTTTCCCTTTTGATTATACCTGTATTCTCACCCAATATATATAATTCTATTTTTATGTTTAGTAGGAGATTAATCAGACCTTCTTATACATTACTAGCTCGAATGGTGGGGATAGTTGATGAGTCACTGAATATTTTTATATTGGTAATTAATTTGATGTTTTCATTGTATTTCAAGCAGTATTACATAAACATGCATATGTGAAGGATTTTGGTTCGTTTATATATGGTTGTATTAAAGTTTTTTAGATTAATTAATCTTATCTCCTGGTCTTGGTTACTATAGGAATGGTAATTCCTCTCATTTTAATGAAATTTAAAAACACATGGTGCTTGTCACCACCCTGATGCCTATTGGAGGAGGGACATGTGGGTTATTATCTCTCCTTCATCTTTAGGTAGGTGGGTCATGGCAGCATGGTTTTAGAGGTGATGGTTTAGAGGTAGATAGAATTTTGGAGTTAGGCACAGTGAGGGTTTCATGGTATGGTAGAGAACTAGTGTGAGGTGATCTTGGTGTGTGATATTGGCTAGGGAAGATTAATTATGACAAGGGATTTTACGGACCCCTGTGATCCGATGCAAGGACACTAATATTACCAAAGGATCATGTGAGGACACTCTGATTACAAGGTCGAAACCCTAGGAATGGTACATGAATTATGATAAATTTAGTTCTTTTTTGGGTGTTTCTAGAAATTAAAATAAAAAATTAGTTAAAATGAATCATAAATTAATTCTATAATAACAGGGAATAGGATTTCCCTGTTTTAAATTCATCTATGGCTATTAAACGTATTTTGTGTGTGGTATGAGCAGTGGATAGTCAGTAGGATGACCAGTTGACTGGAGGAGGGTCAATCCAGATGATGTGGACGATCAGTGGAAGAAGAAGCTTCATGCTTTCTGGTGGCAGAATTTGCAAATGTAAAGGGGAAATGTCTCACACCCAGAGACAACGAATTGTCATGAGGAATTGTTGATCACATTCAGCTTGATCTTGGATCCGATATAGTATTGGGTTCCCTTTGTAGTGATCTAGATGAGGGGAGAAGCATGTCAGTGGTGGAAATGTTATCTAAGGGAGTGGAAGGATACCGATGTTCTGTGTTTTGATATTGAAAAGGAGTTACAGGAAGAATTCCTTTCTTCCATGATAAATGCCAAAAAGAGGCAGTAGCTACAATCCCTCTAGAAGGGGAGTATGTCAGTGAGGTAATTTCTGATCAAGATCAGGGATATCCTATGTTTGTTCTTCATATCTAATTATGGATAAGGAGTATCGGGAAATACATTTGGAGTATTTATTCTGTCCTTCCCTCCAATATGTGGTTACTCCTGTAACCATACATAAATAATCAGAGGTTTAATATAAGGTAGATGTGGTGGAAAGGATTCAATCATGAGTAGGTCTATCGTGATTGGGAAATCTCTTGAGTTCTTTAAAGGAGAAGGTCGTCCGAAGGAAGCCTATGGTGTTAGGTCCTTCCAGGTTTTTTCCACCTGGGAGTCAACCCTAGTAGTTTCATTTTTATCCCTCTGTTCCACTACCTTTTCTGATGGGCCTACGGATGTGGTATTTTTATTGTATAGGTCATGGGAACTTCCAGGGATAATACCTGACTCACGATCATAATGGTAGAGGTGTGAATGTTCTATGTATTCCTTAGTAGAAGTTTCCAGAAATGTATTTGAAGAACTAGGGATAGAAATCCCCTTCTCCCCCAAGGGCATAAGGTGTAGGGGGAGTCTAAACATTGGGGGCTCCTCAAGAACCTCGACTAGGGAATTTTTGGGGTGGTGGATGATATCTGAGTGGTAGAGGATCAATGAATGAGTCATTTCACACAATTGAGGTAGCTGCTCCATTAGTTCCAGATATTATTCATTGTCTGATCATTTTGTATCATACTATTTCTTACACATTGATTGATTTGGGTGTTTTAAAAAAACTGATAAAGAAACTATGGACCATGCCTTAGGTCTATAAAAATAGATAAATTATGTGCCCTTGGTATTGAGTACACCAATCAGAGGTTAGATTGGGCTGTTAGGTGTTTTCCAACATATAAGATGATCTTTTAGCCACATCAGTCAAATGGGGATCTCTTTTTAATACATATACAGTCATATAATGTAATCCTTGGAATCAACTGGATCTTTTCGGTTCATGTAGTTATCGACTACATCTAGTGAAGAGTCATGTTTTCATAAGTGAAAGGACAACATATAGGTTTTTTGGCAAGAAGTTATTTAAGGTGGGTATATGGTGTATGGAGCCTTGCCTTTATTTATTAGTTTAATTATCCATGGGATCAATGGATACAAAGATGATTTAGGATCTTGGAGTTTTCAATGAATCTTTGGATATTATCCCTACATAGGTTGTGATTCTACCCCCTCGACGTGACATTGATTTCAGAATAGATTTACAACCAAGTGAACTTTCGATTATGATGGCTCCAAATTTGATGTTGTCTTATGAGTTACAGGATTTGTGGATCCAATTTAGTAACATGATGAAGAAGGGTTTCATCTGACCCATTGCATCATCATAGGGTGATTTGGAATTGTTTGTGAATAATTCATATGGTGGTCTAAGGTTGTGCATAGACTACTAGAGACTAAATTTGGTAACGATCAAGAACTATTACCCTCTCCCAAGGACATATAAACTATTTGACCAGCTATGTGGAGTGAGTTGGATTTTGAAGATCGATATTCGGTCTGGATATCACTAGTTGAAGGTTAGGTAGAGAGGCATCCTGAATACTACTTTCAAGTGTAGGTATCGACACTTTGAGTTATTAGTTGTGGGGTTCGAAGTTGCAAATTCACCATAACTATTCCTGGGGATAACGAACTCTGAAATTCTTGAGTTCATGCATAGGTTCATCTCTTATTCATTGAAAAACTTTTGGTCTTCTCGTAGTCAGGGGACGAGTATACCAAGCAAATCTGGAATGTCGTAGAGGTCTTTCAGCACCACCAGATCTTCCAAAATCTCCCTAAGTGCTAGTTTTGGACATTATAGGTCCAATTTCATGGGCATGTGATGATTAGTCCAGGAGTAGTAGTGGATCCATAGATGTATAAGGATGATTTTTCTTAGTATGCACAGAGGAATGTGGTGAAGATTTATACTTTTCTCTGTCTGGAAGGATACTACATGAGATTCGAACCAAATTTTTCATGAATAGAAGCTATGTTGATGGATCTGACAAAAACAAACCATGTTTTGTGTGGGACATATAGATCCAATCGGGATTCATCTATCTAATGGGTAATTTGGTCAGTGATCTAGCTCTTAGGTTTTTAAAGAATGGGTAAATATTTGAAGATTTTTATGAAGCATCCCATCTTGGAATGGAGTGTGTAATGATGCAACAACGTGGAGTGATATCATATGGGTCTAGGAAATTATGTCCCCATGAGTTTATATATGCCACCCATGATCGAGAACTATTAGTTTTCATGTACCCACTAACGTATTTGAGGCATTACATGATTGGGGAGTGTATATTGGTCTTCACAGTTCACAAGAGATTGAGGTACATCTATTCCTAGCAAGATCTAAAAATATATCAGTAAATGTTGATGGTGTTTATCCAAAATTATGATTTTGATATCTCTTACACCTCATGGAAGGGGAATGTAGTGGACTATTCATTGATATGAAGTTGTAGATGGAAGTTGTTTGAGAATCTGTAGATGCATGGATGGAGATGGAGGAGTTATCTTCATTACACATACATGCATAAAGGGATGGCTGAAGAGGCTGTGTTTTTTTGATGAAGGTATAGTAATATATAAGTCAGAAGGTTGAGTAGTCTTAGTGGACAGACTCATAAAAAGAGGTGATGCATGATTTCAATGTCTAGGGTGATGCTCTGGGGGATGGTTGAAGGATTTTCATAATAAAATGTTATTGCATGAGAAGTTTTTTATTCCCATGAAAATGCATGAGGATGTTCACTATGAGGATCATAGATCACCCCTTACAGTACCCCAAAAGATTTACAAGATTTACTGGGGATTGAGGTATTAGTGTGGGTGGCCCAGGTGAATTGGGAAATGGGGGAATTTGTGGCATTGTCCTCGTTGTGTCAGTAAGTGAAGGCTGAGCACTGTTCCCCAAATGGTTTGTTGCATCCCCTAGATATCCACAAGTGTAAGTAGGATGAAATCTAAATGGATTTTGATCTTATATTATCTAGGTCCTTTGGGGTACATGATTCTATCTGGGTATTTTTAGATTAGTTGATAAAATAATATCACTTCTTATTGATCATGGTGTCAACCGTAGTTGATGCCTTTGCACTGAGGTATGGGGATGAGGTTGTGCGTCTGCATGGAGATCCAAAATCCATCATCTCAGATTGAAATAAACATTTTATCTCACAAGACCTGAGAGAATTGTAGTATGATTTTGGGACTCAGTTACTCCTTATCACTACCTTCCACCCTTATACATATTGGAAAATATAGTGAAACATACAAAAATTGTAGTACATGTTTCATGCATGTGTCATGGAGTTTAGTGGGTCTAGGGATTAATACTTTCCCTTAGTAGAGTTTCCTTATAATAACATCTATAAATCTTCCATTGGCATAACTCCATTTGAAGATTTATATGGAATACCTTGTCATTAACCCTTGTGTTTGATGAAAGTTGATGATACCGTTGTTTTAGGTATAGACGTGGTGCAGAGTACGACATAGAAGGTGGAGATTTTCTATGAGAGGTGAAGGATTCACATGACTGGTAGAAGTCATATGTTGATCTCTGAAAAGGCCAATGGATTTTGAGGTTGGAGACCACATATTCTTGAATGTTTCCCCTCAACGTGGGTATTGAAGGTTTCAAAGTGGGATTAAGATTTCTCCTGGGTTCATTGGACCTTTTGAGGTGTTGGGATGAGTTGGCATTGTTGCATGTTAGATTGAATTTCTACAACAGTCGGGGAAGGTCCGTAACTTCTATCACGTCGATCAACTTCATTAGTATCTTCACGATGACTCCAATTTCATTGATTTAGTAGAGTAGGATATCAAGAATGATGCTACGTTTTATGGAGTGACCGGTGGATATCCAAGGTCGATGGGAGAAGGTACTACATAGAGGGATCATACCCTTGGTACACGTTTTGTGAAGGCATGTATTCTCAGTGGAATGTACGTGGTAATGGGGTGTATAGTTGCCTTCCCAATACCCAAATTTTTTTAGATTATGTTTAGTGTGTTTTATTTGTGATTTATTTCTTAATCCTTGTTTCTTATGAGATGAATGATTTCCTTATTGTGAGAGAGATGATAAAATACTGATGTATGAGGAGGGGAGGACCTGGTCCCTAATCGAGGTGCATTAATTCAGATGTGATTAAACTCATACTGGTTAGTCGGTTCATCCCAAAGAGGATAATATCATTACATGGGGGAAGGAATTACCATATTCATATTTTTTGGAAATGTGATATTTATTTCTTTTTTGGAATTTCTGGTGGTTTTTTGGGATGGAAATCCTCAGAAGTGGTTTTCTTGGAAGTTGAGGTTTCACTCTAATATGATGGTTTATCCATGAGAGTTATTTTAAACGGTGGTTGTTTAGACCCCACTTTCTTATGGGTTTAGTTTTTAATTCTTGAGGGTATGAATAGTCTGAGATGTATCTGATGTAATGTCCTGGAAAACCTTGGTCCATTACATTTTCAATATTCAGTATTTGGGGTGTTCTTGGAGGCAACCGTGGCTCTTTTCAAAAGTTTTCCAGATTCCCAATTTTTTCATTGGTGGCTAAGGGTGTTGGTGTTGGTGATACAGGGTGTCATTATTAGTGACTCAGGGAGTCAGTGTTGGAGACTCATGGAATTAGTGACTCAATGCATCTGTGTCGTGTACTCAGGGTGTCAGTGTCAACGAGTCAGGGTGTCAGTGTTGGAGAATTGTGGCATCAGTGTCGGTGAGTTAGGTTGTCACTGAGTAACATAGTCAAAGAGTTAGGTATCAGTTGGTCGTGTTAGAGGCTCATCATTAGTGGCTCGACATTGGTGGATCAACATCGATAGCTCAGTTTTGGGAACTCGTTTTTAGAGAGACGATGTCAGTGGCTCACTGTTGTTGGCTTTTTGTCGGTGACTCACCCACCAATGACTCATTTTCTAGTTACTCTCTGTTCTTCTAGTTTCATCACTCTAATTTTTTATTTGATGTAATTATAGTTTAAATCATTGTTTGACCATTTCAGAAGGTGTTTAAAATGTTATTAATTCAATAAATCATATCTTAACACTCTTGGGGATTTGGAATAAGCGAATCATGTGTTCTTAAATAAGATCCAATGTAAATAACTTTTGAAACTGTTATTCCATTGATAAAAGATGTTTATTTTCTAAGACAAGAACTTATCATATCAATGTGTTTCTATTACCTCTTGGTGCTTCTAGAGCATTCCTTTCATGTGGATTCATTTTATGTGATTTATCCATCGATCTAGTTTTCCATGGAGTATTCTTGCTACCATCGAAGCCCCAGTTTTGGTGCAAAGAGGAGTTTTGGTCACTTGTTGTTCCAACTAGTTATTTTCCTTCACCTCTCTTTTAATTGTGTATCTTGTGGGGGGGGGGTACCATGACTCATTGTGAATACTACTAAAATCAATTTATATATGATAATAGGAAGGAATAAATTAGGTTGCAGAAGGTGTTAATGATTTCTTAATTTTATATGTTATCCTTGATCTATAATGTGGATTGTGTGTGTTGTATCCCATTGTGAATCATGTCTGTTCTGGATGTTTTCTTATGAATCCATGATGCTTAATTATTATTTTTTATTCTCTCTTTAAACCACTGTAAACATGAAATATAATTAATTATTTATACCTAGTTAAATATAAAGGATTTCATATGATCAATCCTTATATTTAATCACCCCAATTTATCAAAGTGAAATTAATGATCCTTTATTGCCTAAATAAAAATATGCTCTATGTTTTCTTGGTGTGGTTTTTTTGTTGGACTTGTTGGGATTTTTAATTTGTTAGGGTTATATGGTGGATTTTGTGGAATTTGTGTAAGAGATTTTTCAAGACGTTTGAAGGAATCTCATCTTGAAAGGCTTTATCGATTTTGGAATGGATGTACTTGTTATACAGTGGGACTACATCTATGAAGTGACTTTGATGTGGGGCTTCAGGACTGGGTTGTGTCCTGATTTTATGTTTGTGAGTGATATAATGGGTTCCTATACCATTATACCTTCTTTCCATGGTTTTCTTGGATAGTGGATTGAATGTGTCCTACGCCTTATAACATTTTCATTATTTCATATCTTCCTCGGTAAGGATTTAAATAAATAAATTTATGATTTTATAAAATAGAGGGATAATTGATTAATAGAATTTTATGGGGGTATATTTCAAGTTTGGGATTTTAGAGAATTGATGTTCACGTGACCATAAATCGTGGAGGTATGTGCATGCAGGGGTAGCAGTAAATTTGGTTTTGAGTGGGTTAGATGTATTTTTTTGTCCCATATGATGGGATGAGTGGTTTTTACCTATATATATAAATATAAAATTATAGTTTTTTATGTTTTTTTATACGAACCCAACACATATTGATCACAATATATCGAACACCCACATTGTTATGGTAGAGGTTTCTTTCCCAGAATATTGGTGGGAGGATGTATGGTTGGTTACTGACATTAACCTTCTCCCTCTTCAAATAATTTTTCTCTAATGATTCATTGGTCATGACTTAATGGCCAGAGGTTTGATACCAGACTTATGATATTGGATATGTGAGAGGTTGTTTGTTTCCCATGAGTCTTCGAGATGAGGCCCAAGTGTTTCTGGGTGAGTCATGTGGTGGTTGTGGCCCAGGTGTTTATAGGATGGATGTGATGTGGTTGTGTACCAGGTGCGTGTGGATAGGATGTGATAGTGGGGCTTGTGGAAGAGTTTGGTAGCGTTCTGACGTTTCCTATTAGGGATGAAAAGTTAACTAGTGGGAAGTGGTGCAGGGTACCAAAATATTGATGTTCTTATACTTTACTTTATATTGCATAGGTTATTTTTTGAGCATAACATGGTGTGGTTGGAGTTGATTTTATAACTTGTTATGTTTCTTTGAGTTTTAGATGTTTTCTTATAGGGGAATTAGTATGCTTCTCCCATTTTTTTATGGTTGACTTCGGATTTTCCCTACTAAGTATACATTTATGTTATCCCTACATATATAAAAGTTTTTTTAGATTTCAATGGTGATTACATGTACCATGATGGACCTTACTATCTTGGATGTTGGGGGCAGTTTTTGTGTCCCTACTCAGTTATATATTTTTACTTTCTTTGGATTTTTCATTGTATTTCATGCAGTTTTACATAAACATGCAAGTGGGGTGGACTGTTGTTTTATTAATACATATTTACTATAGTTGTTTGAGTTTGATACACCTTATTTACTGATCCTGTTTACTATAAAATGTTAATTCCTCTCAATTTAGTGATATTTCTATACCCTTGGTGTTGGTCACCACCTGAGGGCCTTTTGGTGGCGGGTCATGGAGGTGGTTTTCTCTAATTAATCTTGAAGAAGGGGGTCGTGAAATTGTAGACATGGTTTGGTCCATAAGGGATGATCATGATGAAATAATTTAGGAAATCAATCCTTTTTTGAATTCCTAATATTATAGGTAAATTTTGTTTATTTATCCTTTAACTTTATTAATTTCATAAAATGTCATATATGATGTTTTTTAAATTTATTAAAACACATATTAAAAATAATATGTAAAAATGTTTTTTTATATTAGTTTATTTTATTATCCAACCATGTTTACATTTATATAAATTTTATATTTATTGATTCCTTTTTGCATTACAATTCTTGTAGATCTAATATGTTAAATAAAAAGAAAATTTTTTATAATAATATATTGAAAAGATATTCTATTTTATGTAAAAGAGATTTATTAGGGTAGAACACATTTAATATTACTACACCAATTTTGGATTTGTTTTCATTAATTTAAATGATATTTTATTTATCATTACTATTGTTACAATTTTAGTTAACTATAAAAAATAAATTATAATGTGTTATATTTTAGTTTTCTTTTGGATTTTATATTTTTTCATTTTTTATTTTCAATAGTATTATAAAATTTTAATTTGTATATTTGTATACTAATTTATTGTTTCATAAATTAGAAGGATAATTATATATCAATTAGCTGATAGAACCCAAACTTATGGATATGAGTTTCATGATCATACCTCTAGGTGGGAACATGCACATGCTCCACTTGATGATCCCCAAACTTCATTACAATAGTCATATACACCCACAAAGGTGAAGAATAGTTCACAGGTTGGTAAACATGCCGACACACATTTACGAAAATTATTAGTTTCTCGTATCCTGGAATAGAGGATAGTGGTGGACATTGATGATAATGATTTTCCAAGTGGTCTTTATGGAAGATAATTCATGTGCTATTTATCAGTTTAGGGTAAAAAAAATGATAGTATTTAGTATAATTATTGGAGAGGTGTTGACAAAAAAACATTATCTCAGTTTTGGGAGACCATTTTGGTATGCTATTTTGTTAATATTTTAATAATATAGAAGTTTTAATTTTAATATATTTTTTCTATTTATTATCATATAAAATATGATATACCTTACCTTGGAGGAGTCATGAGGAAATGTTTATCACTGGCTTCTATAAGATTGAGGGATTTAGTGTTAACCCTCAAATCTAATTTCATTTTTGGAATAGGAAACATCACAGTCCATGTGATATATATCAATTTATATATGAATAAACATGGAATCAATTTTTTGAATGTATAAGATAAGAATAATTTTTGGTATGGGAATGTAAACATTTATATGTTTTCTTATATTATAATGATCTTATTGATGATTTCATAATGATTTCTTATTGTTAATTTATTGGAATTAGGGACTTCTCATTATGATATTCAATCTTGGAATGTATACCCTCATACATTTATATTGAGGTAGGTATAAATTATTGGAAGAACAGATGATGGATGAAAAATTACAAAAACTGAGAGCTGAGTCTTCATGCTCTGAAGAGGTTGTTGTTGCATCCCCCTAGCTAGACCTGAAAAGTGGAAACAGACTCCAATGAGTAAAAAGGGGAAATATCATATAGAGTAATTGAGGTTTGTAGTTTAGAGGATTGTAATATGTTTTTTTATTGATTTATGTAAATACAATTATCCATATATTCTGAATCATTAATTAATTTTTTAAATAATTCATACAGGATTCCCTTGAGGAGAATAGAACACAAACTGTATTCATGGTTGAGGGGAGGATGGCTATTTTTTATGCAACATTGCGAATTCCCGAGCACCTGTGTCATGTATGAGGATACCCGGCAGGTGTGTTGGTGAAAAAAGTGGTACCACATTATTAAGCTTCTTAAGTGGAGGGTATTTATAAAAAAAGAATATTTGGAGAATGATGCTCTGAATATTAATGTAAAGATGGATGAAAATATTAGACCATTGGTATGATCCTTGTTTATTTACATGAAAATAAAATTTTAAACTACAACTCCCACTCCTTCACCTCTGCCTAAAAACAACATTTTTATCCTACTCCTTCACCAACTCCTCCACCCACATGCAACCCCCATTTATTATCCTAGTTCTACACCCCTTCTCCACATCTTCGCAGTTACTATGAGTTATATGTTGATGAATTTTATCATGTTTTTTCATATGGGAGACTATATTATATTGGAAGTACCATTCATCGTCAACATTTTTAGAGAGAGAATCATTGGGTCGCTGTACCAGATATTATTAATATATCAGCTAGAGTAGCATTAATTACAGATGGATTGATGACTGTTGGACAATGTATCAACCACTTTTTTATTGGTCATCTAGACTTCTACAACATATTACCATATAGCTACGTGTATATTTTATATTTTAACTAATTTTACTATAATTTTTTTTAACAAGTGAATGTTAAAATATCTATCAATTTATTTATAGGAATACATTAAAGGTAATGAAATACTAAATATCCATGAAAAAATATAAACAGTTATGTCTTCATATAATGAATCTAGTATTCTTGAAATATTTTCATGATATTAAAATTTATTGGTAGGTGGTTATATGATTCCATTGGAAGATAATAAATGGGGTCATGTAATAACAATGGGGATTTAGAAAAATTATATAATAGAGATTGTAATTAGAGATAATTTGGGCATCAATGTGTTGTAAATTTCAACTATGTAAGTAATAAGATAAATCATTACCTGTGTTAAATTTATTGGAAATTTACACTTATATCTGTTTCATATTCTGTATATTTATAAAATGTGTGAGAAGAATGAAAATATATATGTATACGGATTGATGTAAGCACAATTTTTATCAACAAAATCTCAAATAATTACTAATGAGGAAAGAACAATTTATATTGCTGAAATATTTGAATAGAATATAATTACAACATGCTAGATGATTCATTATACTAAGAGGTATGATATATATCTCTCACAAAGTGTTATTTATATTTTAACATGATAACCAATAATATTAATTTTTCTTTTATATCAGTGACTATTAGATGTTAGGTGTTCTGTTTTATTGGAGAAGCCACCTTACTGGAAATTCTCTTTCCATGGAGATGTGAGATGAAACCTTAAGAACATGTTGGAACTATAAATTTTAATTTATTAATAGTTGTTTGTTATAATGAATTGTAAATTTATTTCAATTATTTTTTTTAATAGGGAATGATATTTATTTATAAAACCCAAAAAAATAAATCCATGGTCAAATATTTAATGGAAAAGGTGAATTTCCATTTTTAATTGGTACATTTTTGATGTATTACATAAAGTGATATTTTGAATTGAAAAAATAATTTAAAAATAATTATCCAAAAAAACGTGACAAGGAATGAAGAAATTATGTGTTGATATTTATGTGTGAAATAAAAAAATTGAAACAATTACAAATTTTAACTAGGTTATATTTCCTTATAAACAATTCTTTAATATTTGATTTGTTTTATACATTGGACATGTTAAATAGATTCCTTTTAATTTTTATATTTTTGATGACTTTCTAAATTATAGTACTGAGGATCTTACACACTTACAAGTGGAATGGGAAAATCATTTTTCTGGTTTGGATGAAATTCATATTTTTAGTAGATATTGTAATTGTAAATGTGTATTTTCTAGTTATTTTGGTTTATTTTAGGTTAGTTTTTAGTTAATATTGTTATTTTGAATGTGCTTATTATAAATGTGTAATTACAGGTTGTTTTTTTCTTTTTTCTTTTTCTTCTAGATTCTTTATTTTTTTGGATTGGTTGGTAGTGGAGAGGAAGGGAGAAATGAAATAAAAAATGTCCTTTTTACATCATTTATATTAAAACCAAGATAACAAATCTCTTTATATTGTTTCCCCTTTCAGTTATTATATAAAATGTATGGTATATATTTTTTTGACATTTTTTTTATAATTGAAGTATAAAACCCTTAATCTCGAAGCCTTACAAAATTATTTTTTATATAACAAACCTGGTTTATGGTTTTTACATTGTTTATTTCATAACAGACATAAAAAAACATTAACCATGAATCCTTATAGCACTTTTTATATGAGAACTAATGTGGTGTGTGGGTTTTCACATCATTTATCATATAACCAACATAAAAAAACCTCATTCAGAATCCTTTCACCTTAGTTTTTATATAACCGATGTGGACATGTGTTTTTATGTAAAATATTTAATTACTAACATCATAAAGGATTTGAGAAAAATGGTTTTCAAGTATGTTTTTATAAAACCAATTTAAAAACTAGTTCCATTATCCATTTGTAATGCCTATTTATTACATCGACATTAAAAAAAATATTTACAACGTCACATTAGATAACGTTTCCTAATAACTGACAAAAAAATTTAAAAACACCTAACGTTAAAAATAATTTATTTTCTAGTGTCCATGAGATTTCACATTGACCAATATCTGAATATATTTAATTTTTAGGATTCATTAATTATCCATCCATGATATTTTTTATATACATGTCTATGGATACATTTCATTTTCAGTTATTTAGAATAAAGGTGTATAAATTTCTTAACTTTCCATATTTATTTTTCCTTATCTATTCTTTTGAATGTAATGTGTTTTTTGTTATTAATTTTCAATATCTTTTACATAATTCAATTTATATTATTGATTATATGTCACAATTCATCAATTATTTACCCTCATATATTGATTATTCTCAATGGTTTAGTATTTATTCCATTTTATTTACCCTTACTGAGCATTTTAAATCACCCTTTTTATTTTTGTTCCCCAATAATCCAAGAAGCATACTATGAAATATATGTGGGAATTTAGTAAATTGATTAGGGTTATCCCAGAAGTTATTTATTTATAACGAAAAAGTAAATTTATTTTGTATTTAGTGTTGTAAATTATAATAAAATACATAATTATGTATCTTGTCCACTATGAATACTCAACTGATAAGACTTTTAGGGATTGAATCATTGTAATCATGCTAGTATAACATATGACAGACATAGGTTATGTGCTATCTGGTTTTGGGTTGCTACTCTTTGTATCAAAGGATGTTTATTAGAAACCTTGTGAAGCCAATTTAGAAAAACAAAGGATATAGATCATAACATTTATTATTAGTTTGAGGATATGTATAGAAAAATACCCAATAATTTTAATAATGTATAGATTATGTGGGTTCTCTATAAATACATCCCTTAATATACAATACATGTATAAATGGTTATAGGACATATATAGAAATGATTAATAAATCTGAAAATGTTTTCCATGCCTGGATTGGGGTAACTTGGTACACGATAATGGGCCTTAATGTGCAACTGGTTTGGCACCCCTGGGGGTAAACTTTGGATAATTCACATTTTCATTACAAGAAACTCTAAATGAATTTGAAAATTAAAAACATGTAATAAAACTAAGGTGTTTTAGATTGTAGATATGGTTTCATGATTTAGAAATCCAATGAAGGAAATTATAGATACATCCTAAACCAATCAATGGCCTATGTGGAAATTAATGGATCAAGAATTTATGTATTGAGGCTGTATTAAAAACCTTTATTAAAAGTCTATTTATTGAATAAACTTATTTCATGGATGATCATCATATTTATCTTGGTGATTATATTATTATTGTTCTTGAAGATGATAACATGTATGTCGGGAGTCAACTAATAAATCTTATCAAGGTCCTAGGTCTTGAACCTAATAATGATGGTCAGTATGGGATTCACTCTAACTCCATACCAACACTATATCAGAGTAAAATTTTATTTATTTTTATTTTAAAAATATGATGAATAAATGTTAACGATGAACAAATAGTATCACTATAGGGGATTAAATATTAATCTATTAACCAAGTTGTTCTATGATTATAGTTAGAGACAGACAGTCAGATTTGGAATCTTTTATTGGATTTAAAATCCTTTACATGTTTTTTTAGTGCTTCAGGCATAAAAAATTTATTAGTGGTAATTAATTTCATGGAGTATAGGAATGAAATTGAATTTGATTGAAGCACAACCAAATGTTATTATTGTTCCCATGAAATTGAAATCTATCTAGTATGGATATTTTTATACATTCAAGGTTAGTAAAAGAATTTAATAATAATAATAAAATGAATTAGAAATAAAATTATTCCCTAATACCTTTATTTTCATTGAACCAATTGTCTATTAAATAATCAAATATTTATGAATTTGAGACCCTAAATAGTCTATTGACCATTCACTTTTTTGTAATTGATGGCCTCATTCAGTACCTATAAATATTTTCACCTTTCCTACATGTATGTGTTTATACTTTCCACTAATGATCTCATAAATAGATAAATAGATAGAGGGTAGTCCGTGTGACCCTTTTACATCCCGTTTTCATTTTTATAGATGATATATTACGAACCCTTCACACGATGTGTGATTTTAACATAGGAAACATCAACCAATCTATCTCTATGTTCATTATTAAATTTTGAGGAAATAATTTAAATATGTTGGGAGAATGTGATTCCCCAAAAATCGAATGTTAAAATGTTGTATATGAGAGTTTTTATAACATTAAAAACCAAGAACATAAGGTAACATAATATCATGATACATTATAATAAATTTTAGATTTTAAATATATTATCTATATTTAAATGCATGAAACACCAAGTTATATTAGGTTAAATTCATTACATTCATTCCTTGATATCTTGTGTTACATACATGAGCATCTTTTCTTGATCGATTTCATTACACGAAAGGCCAATTTTCACCAAATAACAATGTATTATTAAAATATTATTATTTAATATAATATTATATAAAGTAGAAGTTAAATTATTTTTTATAAATACTATTATCAATCTTAGAGAAATTATGTTTTAAACAAATATAAAATAAATTAATTGGTTAAAAATCACCAAGAAAATAATATAATAACCAATTTTATATAAAAATAAATATTTTTTTATATTAGAATAATGTTTTACATTAATAAAAACAAAAAATTTATATTTTTTAATGATTTTATAAAAATATATAAGTAATATAATCAATCAAATATTTATCATATTTATCCACTATGATTTATATGCATATGATAGGAACAAACTCTATTTCAAAAACAATATCTGAATAAAGGTAATTTTACCACCTTTTAATGGCGAACCTATTTTAAATATAACTTCTGACACACTTATAAGTTTAATGTTTTAAAGTAAAATTTATCATTTAATTAATAATTTCAACATTATCTTGGGGTGTTTTTTGGTATTTTTTTTTGAGAAACATCAATTTTTTAATGTATACTGATAAATACAACATTTTAGTTAAAAAAACCTTTTTGTTTAAATAATTATTAATATTAAATAATTTTTTAAATTTTTTATAATGTAAAATTTTATCACTAATATATCAATTAATGAAATTTAGTTTAATATAATCCATTTCACATGGAAATTTAAAATATATTAATAATAATTAATTGAACATTTTCAACTAAAACTAGTTAAACTATATGTCTGTATAAGTAGAATTAATCTTAATTTGTATTCGTTTATGATTTTAATTTCAAAAAAATAGATATAATAAATTTTAATATGATTGATATTTTGGTTCTTATAATATTCAATTAATTATTATCCAAAATTATTAGTGAAAGAGATTAAAATTAATTATTGAGATTAATGTGTAATTGGACATAAAATGGAAATAACATTAATTTAGGGGACCAAATAACATATAAAATTTTGAAACACCCATTGATATTAAATAATTCATCAATTAACCTTTCATTATTTGTTTTTTTTGGTTTGGTATGACTTTTTTTAGGTAATAACATGTTTACACTTAAATAATTTCCAAAAAATCCATGCGGGTGATTCTCCTTCCCTATAAAAGGCCACCACCTATCCTCCTTGCTCACACCTCTATAGAAAAATTTTATTGTTCAAAATAATCCAATGTAGTCTTATAACATCCCTACCATCATCATATAAACATACCATATGGATCTAATAAATCCAAGGTATCATTTTTTTCAATCGATTTTATGTTTCCCGATTAAGAGTTAGCGTCTTCCCTCAATGTTTTTTTTTTCATTTCCATTACCCATCCCCTATAATATTCTTATTTTGTTCATAAAAAACAAAAAATATTTTTTAAATATATTACTATGTTTTTATTTTAATATTTATATATAAAATAACACATTCCACCATCTAACAGGTAAAAAATATATTATTTTTGTGTGCGGCAAACTATCGCCTCACGAAATGATGATTGTTCATTTTTCATTTACAATAGTCATGGTTTGACGTTATGATGAAACAATTGTTAATATATATTATATTTTTTCATTATTATGTATTTATGACTCATTAATAATTTTATAAAATATACCCATATTCTTTCCATTTTCCAATAATATGATAACAACGTTTGAGGATGTGCTGACTACCGCCCCATCAAAGTGATATGATTCATTCACATGATCCATGAAATGTATACAAGATTATTATAAATGAGCATATGAGACATAACCATATTTATAGTATATTATTTAAATAATTAACATTATGTATGTATATATATATATCATTTTCATTATTATCCTTTCACACACTAAAATATGATAATGTCGGTCATGGATGCGTGGACTACCGCCTCCTCGATGCGACGTGATTCATTTTACATTAGGATAACTATATATATAAGTATATAAGAATAAATAATTTTTTATTCATGGTATTATGATCATTATGGTATGATGTAATTCTAATTAACTTATTTCCACAAAAAACATTGAAAAATGAGGATGTTACCCATGCATACATAATACCTACCTTCTCTATGTTTGTAACATTGGATAATATTTCATAACTATATCTAATGATTTATTTTAAAATTATAAATTCTATATAAATATGATAATTAAATTATTATTATTATTCTGTAGATGTTATTATGATACCTTTGACCATAGTTGATCTAACAATGTTGTTTTTGACGCATAAACCAAATTTGGTCAAAGAACCCATTATAAAAGGAATTATTTATATAGGCTTATAAAACATGGTAATAATTGAGATGAAATAATGATAAAAATGAAAAATGTTATCAGGAAATTATAAAATTAACATATTTTTAGTATACACAAAGTTAAAAAAAATTCACCCAAAAGGATACCCATGTTATTGGATTCTCATCTCAACTTTATTACATTTGTGATATATATTTCTTGTACACCACTTACATATTTTATGTGGTGTATCTTCTGACCATATTTTTATATTATATCAGTAATCATTTTATCTTCATGTTTGTTAAAATTTCATTTAATTTTTTTCCTTCACGAGGATTATGATTTAAAATTATTTTATTTGGTCTGGGCCACTTTGGAATGTTCAAAGATACTTATTAGCAACAAAAAAATTAATGATCATTAAATGGTATTTCCATCTGATGAAATTTTATTACCATTTTTCAATAACAACTATTATTTTATATCATATGGTTATTCACGAACATTATCATGTATTAGTACCATTTTTCCACTCGTAGTTAATCTAAGTGTTTTAAAAATGTTTTTATGAAAACCCAACATTATTTGTCCCTTTAGTAGAAGAACATATATTCTTTTAAATACCATATTTTATTAAACATTATTCTAAAATTTTTTGAAAAACATTTGAAATGATTTGGGAAATATATTTTTATCCCTTTTTTATTTTACAAAATTTTTCAAATGAATATATTTATTGCTTTCCAAAAAAGAATTTTTTAGCTTTTTACCATGAAAAAGGAATGTCCATTTTACATTGTACAACATGTATAGATATAACCATTTTCATTCCATAAAATATTTATTCTAATTTAATAAAGGATACATTCTAATGAAAATGTTTTTAGAATTTAGTTTTCAATGAATAATATTTTCAAATGGTATTTAAAAAAATGATAATTTCATCATTAATGATTTTAAATTATATTTTTATAATATTTACATTCATCAATGAATAATTTAATATTTTTATCCACTTGGGGTATGTTGGATTTATACAATATTTTATCATTATAATGATGATTTTTGATTGATTTGGACTAGTATATTATTCACATTTACTTTCTTGATTTCTTTATCCCTAAAATATTCAGTCTTCTATGATTATTGAACATTAAATTTACCTTAATTATCCATTTCATTTATCATAGATATTAATATTTCCAAAACAATATACCATTTTACATAGAGTGAATACTTTGAAAACTTTATGAATATTTGGGAAAATATTCATAAATTTGTATCTTTTAGTCCATACATATATTTGATAAGGAAGATTTTTAAATCCAATATTCTACATATGAGGAATGTTTTGGACTGGTATGAAACATGTGGCGACCGATTCTAGATATCCCCTCAATTCATCGATAGTCTAATGGGATGCGTCATTAGGCTTTCCACCATATATGGTTTTTGCCAAAAAATTTGTAAATCATCCTATGAAAGGACTTGACAGTAAAGGTACCATATAGCTGGAAAACATGGCATCCAATTATTAAGAATTTTCATTAATTTATATTCAATTATTATACATCCATGATATTTTTCATTGACATATCTATTAATTTGTTTGATTTTTATGATATAGTTATTATACCTCAATGATATTTTTTGTCGATATACCTATGAATACATTTCATTATTTGTAATTTAGATGGGGAATGATTCAGTTTTTTTCCTTGCCATATTTCATTTTCGTTATATAGTTAATTTAATGGAATGTTTTTCTAGTCATTACCAATCCATATTGTTTACACACATTCATTTTTTTTATTGATTATATGTAATGTGTGTTCAATTATTTACCTTCCCATATTCACTATTGTCATTTATAACTTATTGATTTTAGATTATTTACCCTTGCTGAGCATTTGATCTCACACTTATTGTGTATATTGGCCAAAAATAAGAGAAGAATACTGTGATATTGATTAAAAATTTACATTATGGATTAGATATATCTCGGATGTTATTTATTTATAAAGAAGAAAAAATTATGTAGTGATTATTGTAGTGATTTTTAATACAATACTCATTTCTATATATAGTAAACAAATACTAGTAAACTGATTGGTCATTTGAGGCATTATTCCTTATCATCATGCAAATTTAATTTATAGTAGACTCTGAATCTTGTCTATTTGGGGATGATTCACTATAATGATTTATATAAGGTCCAAATTAATGTTGATGACCATAAAGACATAAACCAGTTTTTTCAAAAAGTTCATTTATATAATCAAAATTAATTATTAAATGAATTTTTTTAGAAATTTATTTCATATATGATGAATTATTTCACTCTATAAGAATATAAGAATATATATGTTTCTATTTCATAAGCAAAATATTATATTTTGGTTGTTTCTTGAACTATTTCTAGTTCATTTTTTGAATAGGATTAATCATATGGTTAAGTAATACATTAACCTATAAACCCTCGTCAAAATATCAATATAAAGGATTTCATAAATGGATAACTTTTCTAAAAAAATGAGTCAATACTATAGAAGGAATGTGGATAAATTTCATAAATTATCTTTTGAAAAACATAATGTGGATTTTAATCTCCACAAACAAAACATGTGAATATGTAAATAACTATAATTACAATAAAAATATTGAAAACTTGTGTGATTAATAATCCATAAATAGGAGAAAAAATATATTGGATATATTTTGTAACTACAAAAATTATTACTACTAAAATATTTATATCATAAACCAATTTTTCAATAAATAATTACTTTATCAGTGGTATTCAACACTTATCCTATGTAAGTTATCCATCCTAATAAATTATTTATCTATAAATAATTTTCTTAACATTAAGAACATATTAATGGTTTTATTTACATAAACCATTATATTTTCCAAATGGTTTTACTTTCAACTAAATAAACGTTCATTAAACCATTCAACATACGATATAATATTCTTAACAAAAAAGTACTGTATTATAATCCATTTATATTCCATAATTAGTATAACCAATACATCATAGAAAAAATACTGAAATGAATTAAATCATTAATCCATACATAATCTAATAAATCCTTCCCCTTCGTCTACGGAATTATAATAATCATTACTATAAAAAAGTATTTTATTTTGGTGTATATTCCATTTATGCATGAGATATTACTTTTTTTAGTTTCCTATATCCATGTATTGGAATATTTCAACATTGTATTTATTATTCTTTACCATTAAATCAAGAAAATGGTGGAATTTGTATCCACACATATAACAAACTTTCATTCTATTTACACAAGTAATAGGGTGTTACATTCCATAATTATCTCATGTGGGAATAGAATTATTTTAATTCTTCCAATTATACATCTTTTTACCTACTATCCTATTATTTTCATTATTTCGATCAAAGGCACAAGACATAGATAATTCATTACCCATCTCATTATCTCATGATATTATTTACTCATATGATTATAATGCATCAGAGACAATTTCCCTTCAAAATATTGGAATAATACCTTAAAATACATGTTCCTTATTATTATTTTGATCGTGTACATTGGTGATTTTTATGTTTCATCCACTAAAAAAATTATAAATGATGAAATATACTAAATTATCTCATATAATTAGAATACATTATGTAAAATCCCAAAACTATTAAAATATGTGACATCCATTGAAAAAATGTATTCATAGGTAATCTAATAATAAAAAATATTGGATTTTGGGACCATTTTTACTATTAAATCCATCCTACAGGTCTGTAATAAAAATTTGATTTTTTCCTAATCATGTCCCTTGGGAGAGTCAGACTATTGTGTAGTAATGCCCATTTTCTTATACTCAGTTACACTCAAGTCTGGCCCGACACAACTTTTCAGAGTTGTTACCCTTAGTACATCTGTTCCAGAACCCCACTGACATGTAGTTTCTATAGAAGGGTTTATTTATATGAATACCCACATAATCTCTACCTTAACAATATTTGGGGATTTTATTATCTACTTTTCCATAAATTAAATCTTATGTTTATGTTCTATAATCCATATACATGAAATCTAGTTTCCAAAGTTTCTACTAATTTTCTAACAACACTAACTCTATCATCCTAGTCATAGAGTCCCAGAGCTAGTGCATTAAATTTTTATGTTTTCATGATTTCCATGTATCAAATACTAAATTACATAATAGTTTAGTTGTTTTGGAAAACAAGATTATATACATGATACCCATATTTCATTGGGAATGTCAATATACATTAAAAATAAATAATTATTGACATCCCTGAAACTCATTCAGTGAATTCAATTCCATAACTTGAGGCAAGTAAACATAATAATGGTGATATCATATTCTCTATAATGTTATTTAATGTAGAAATAATAATTAATCAATAAGAATAAATCAGCATTCCAACGTTAATAACTGAGAACACCGACAATTTAAATCACTAGATAAGGAATTTTCAATATGGAAAGGAACTAAAATTAAAAAACATTCCCTAATTCAATAAACTAATAATGAAATTCATCAATATAAAATTTTATATTAATATATCATAGATAATAAAAATAATAATGGAAATATCTTGTATTTAAGAGATTATTTATTAGAATTCATGTCTGCTAGACATGAAAACCAACATAGGCAATTCCATTCACTAGACATTTTAAAACTAAGTGTGGAAACTATTTAATTATCAAATCTTATTTGACTTATTATAACATTTAAATGAATTTAGGGTCTAAATAATGTTCGGGCCCTATTTTTCCTCACATGTGAAAAACATTCCACATATAAAATAATTGATTCAATTAATAAAAATATCCCTATCAAAATATCTATATTCAATAAGGAATATATTTTTATACATATTTCCTCAGTAGAGGACATGTAAAAAACAAGGGTTTTTGCTTTGATCTATTTTAATAACATTGAATGAGCAATAAATTTTTTTGAGGAAATAATCTTCAAACTCTACAAATTTCCCCATTCCACATTAAAACATTTGAATAATAATCCGCATGAGTGAACTAAATTAAATAATACATATATTATCATTATAATAAATAAATTCATGAAATAACATATAAAAGGGTATTATATACACCTTTTAAAAGTTAATTTGTTCATAACAAAAATAAGTATCAGTAGAATTAAAATTGTGATTAAATCCCTTACCATGAGGCTGGATTTTCATGCATATGGTGATATTAATAAATAATAAACATTTGTTATCATTAATTTTCATCAGAAAAATTTTCATATTTATTTTTCCATTTACAATACTTATTAGAATTTTATATACAAGTACAAAAACAATTATGTTTATATTGGACATTTTTTTAACAAATTCGATTAGTGTATAAAAAACATTGCTTTGTATACTATGGTCAAAGGGGTCATTATATAAAAATTACTTGATTAATTATCATTAAAAAATAATATTATTCATATATAAATATTTCCTTTAATTAATTATTAAATATGTCTAAGATAAATGAACCAACATTACAATTGTGGGGATAGAATGCCATATCATTGCATGAGTAACGTTACCATTTTTCAATGATTGTTTTTGTAAGAAATTAAGTAACATTATATCATTCTATAATGATAGTTATATCAAAAATAAAATTTTATTTTATAATATATACTTATGTATATAATATATTTATTGTATAAAGATTCACATAGGTTTGAAGAGGTGGTACTCCACACATCCACAGATGACATGATAACTTATTTATAATGTGAAAACAGTAATAAAAAATGATATATTATATTTACATAAATTAAACTATATAATTAATACAATATATGTGTCATTTATGTCCCGTATTTTCAATTTAAACTATCCTTAATAAATTATTTGTAGTGTGTGATCATATCACATCAATTTTAGGAGGTGGTACTCTACACATCCACAAATGATGTGACCATATTATCACAAAATGGAGTGTATAAGGTATGTGATAAAAAAGAATTCCAAAAGTTTGGAGACATTATAAATATCATTTATAACATATAAATTTTTTTTTCTATCATAATCCCCACCATAATATGTGGTAATGGAAGAACAAACAATGATCATTTCATGAGGTAGTGTCCCATCACACACACAAATTGTATGTTCGTTACCTATACGATGTAGGTGTGTGTAAGTGTAGGTAAAAACTAGAATTATAAAATCATAGTATATTTAGTTTACTAAGGATATCATATAATCATTTAAGACTAATTTTTGAGAAATGGAAAATTAAAATTAAACAAAACACTTTATAGAAGGATGTTACCTCTTTTGCGAGTAACTGGATTGGTATGAAGAAAGGGCTTATTGGATGTATATTTTGAGAAATGGAGTCTTATATTTTGAGGATAGGTATGTCTAGAGATTAGTCAAGGATTTTTTTAGTGATAAAAAACTCTTGATAATTGGTAATAAGGGGGTGGGTCAATGCCTTTTCATAATGGTGTGGGGTGGTATTTTTTAAATTGAGGGAAATTGAATTACACTAATGTTAGAACTATGAAAAGGGGATCTGGAGCGACATTATTAAAAATATGGAATCAATTTTTCAAAATTCTAATTACCTATGTTTTATTAGTTAATTTAATGTTACTTTCGCAGATGGGATGACAAGGTAGATTTTAATATAAACATGTTTAAAGGTTCCTATGTTTTTATGTCATATTTCGGTGTGAAATTGATTAAAATGATATATATTGGATTTATTTATAAAAATATATCTACTAAAAAATTAAAACCAGTAAATAAATATAATCTATCCTTGTAATTAAATTATCTAAAAGACCTTCTTTAAATTAAAATTCAGTATTTTTCACTATTCAAGAAAAATGAAACATTAAAAAAAATACATTTAATTAACCCGAATATAAATTTTATGTCTATATTTCAAAAATTAATTTTATTTCGACATATAAAATATAATAAATTCTAATTATAACATTTTAAAAATCTGACCCATAAAATGGAGCTAAAATTGTGTTTAGTAAGATATAAGTTTTGATGTATAAAATCCATTTTGTTCTTATCTAATGCCCATATATCCTATTGGATGAATGTAAAAAAAAATTATTGAATATATTATATATAAATATAATTAATATAAATGACTAATAGAAATTAATTTAACTTATTATGATAACATACATTTTTCACATAAAATTAGTCATTTATAAAAACACTCCATTTGTACTTATTTAGTCCTTTTTTAGTTTCTAATTAATATGTACCTTATGAATTCAACCACTAATTTTAATTATATAGTAAATAATAATCATAAATTTCAATTTAATATCTTTTTTATATATTATTATGTTAAATAATAAATTTTTATGATATATTATTGTTTCTAAAAAATCAATCATTGGTGTTAGAAAATATGTCGAGTAAATTCAGTCTTGTGTGTAATGTAGAATAACCTTGTTCTACCATGGAGAAAAATATAAATATTATATTGAATGTTACATCTAATTAACTTGTTATTTCATATAAATAAATCCAGTAACAAAAATTACATTTATTCTAAAGGGAAAATATTGTAATGTATTAGAGTGATACGAAACACCCCTAAAAACAATATGACTACTGATCTTGAGATATTAGTTATAATATTTTCATTAAGGATATAATTTTTTTATATTTATGGGGAAATATATGATTCTAATCTCTATATTATATTTAATTAATGAAACACATATCTGGACTAGATCGATTTGATCTTGGAATAGTAAATGGGTTTATCCTTCAAGATTTACTCTATTATGGAGGCTTTCATTTTTAGAGATCTTGGTCGATTCTAGAATTCAATAGTGGGAATTATACACTCTTCTAGATCCATTTTATTTCATTATCATATGAAATGTTTTGATTGTCTTTTTTTATGATTTCATTTGTCTATGGAACTTTGGAATTAAAATTTTCATATTCATTATCTTAATATGATGCATGTCAACGCAACTATTGATCCACTCATGGAATGATTCAGTATCCGAATGTCCCATCAAATTCATTATCGCTTTGGGGTGGCCTTCATGGAGATCTTATATTCCATCAATTAAGGTGGTAAAATGATTAATCTCTATTATACCTACTTTTTTTCTTCCTTGGATATTTATTGAATCTTACTGGCTATCTAGAATTCCAATTCTGTGAAGTGTTGAAACTGTTGTCCCTGAGTACATGATTTATCAATGGTGATACACTTGAAGGTTGTGGGTATCATTACCGATTCATTCCATTCCTATAATTTGTTTGGGATCTCTCTATTTCCTGGATGGCATAAATACATTCTTGATAGTGCCTCAATAGGCATTTTTAGTGATTCAGGCTACAGAGATTTCTAGAGAAATCACAATGGTGATATCATTGGTTACTTATATAGTCCATGTGATGTCACCTCTTCTCTTGATGCCAAAATGCTCAGTTTTATCAAATATGTGGATATGGATCATCAAAGATGTTTTAATAATTTATTTTTTGTGTGTGGATCGATTATGGTTCTGTGTGCTATTCAAAATTGAAACACTCACCTCTTTTGGAATATAAACACTCAATATAAATATCATAAGGAAATATTCTCCTCAATGAATTAAATTATTATAAATGTTCACCATGAATTTAATTCTCTTGCTTATGGTCTTGTGAACAAGGGGTTGTCATGAAGTGATTTCATCCTCTCCAATGTCCTCTCTTCCAAGTAGATGCCTCTTTTTCTTAAAAAAAATTAATCCCTCTCTTTTAATTGATTTAATTATTTTTCATTTATGAAATAGACTTTTCCTTTGGGAATGGTCTAATTTTTATTATATCATATATATATATATATATCAATCATAGAATTTTAATCTTTATGTTCACTAATATAGGGATCAATAGGATATGATGGGGATGGATTGCAATACTCATAGACTATGATTCTGTAATACACTACCATATTTAAAAGGTGATAAAGGTTGATTATTTATTCATACTAAATAATCTTAGAGTTATATCCGCGATAAGGGTGGACTAGGATCCTGTATTATTTTATTTAATGATGTTTTGTATTAAAAGTTTTATGTAAATGGATGAATTAGTCAATTTAGAAGTAATTAAAAACTATAATTACTAGATAATATAAGTATTTCTCAATATGAAATAATTTAAAAAAAAATTTATTTAAAAATGAAATAGATGTAATTGATAAACTTCATCTACGAATAAGGATTATTTATGTTTAGAATGTGAATCTATATAAGATAAGAAACAATGATGAAGTGTATTTTACTATAATAATCATGTAGAACAAAAATCTATATATAACCTGGTTGTAACATGAAATATATGGATTTAAAATATTTACAATGATGGGAAAATGAGATATGAAGAATTATATAAAATGTGACAATATGTTTAGAATGACACTAAAGAAAAGATGACAAAAATAAATAAAGGGCTTCATAAAACATCTACTTTTCCCAATATGGATGTGTTCAAATATAACAATTGAAACGAATTATATAATTCAAAAGAAAAATAAGAAAAATAATTCTACATATGTTATTTTTTATTTCCTACGATGTCAGAACATTTCCTAGAAATAAAGGATGATCATACCCTTGAACCTATAGGAATTCATTATATCAATAATGTTTTGAGACTTATCTGTGTACATTTATCAAATATAACCCATTATGAACCTTGATTCACATAAATTTTCATGGTAAGTATTCAAAATTATTTGGACACTAAGATAGATTAGAGAATTTCCCATCATCTTCAAATTTATGGGTTGTGTTAAATAAAAACCACATAGTAAATGACCCTAAAATTCTCATTTGACTTCCCTGGAATATGGGACTAATACCTTCAACCAAGGGAATATTAATACAACATTATAACCCATTAATTAATTAAAATGATACCATACAAGGCATTTGTTTGGAAACAAATTACCAATAATATCCTTGTAGGATATATTTTTTGAATAATCGGCAAGTTGTACCAGAACATATTGTACCTATGAAGGTGAGACATTTCTATAATCATTCCATGGAATCTATGATAATACATAAATTATTTGATGATAATCACATGATGGAACTTTAATTAAAATTTAAAAATCATGTCATCAAAAACAATTGACCATGGAATGGATTTATATGTTTTTGTTAGAATGTAATGAAAAGTTAAAGGTATATTCTACCATTTGAAATTATCGATTTAATTGGAGATATATGTCATTGTTTGTATTTTCAACCAATAACCTCGAAGTACATTGCTTAATTCATTTACTATTTTTAAAGAACAAAATTATAGACCCTACAGATATACTCACCAATGATGAAATAGAGTATGAGCCCGATCTATTATATAATGGAGAGCCCTTGTGGATTCAAAATAGTTGAGTGAACGTGATATATAATCTGATAACACAAAAAGTGATTTTTTTGGTGGAATCATATTTTTGAAAGAAGTAGCATTGGATCTGGAGGATGATATGAGGAAGAATTAAGGTTATATTTTAAAGGATTTACATAAAATCAAATTATTTTTTTTGAAGGTTTAATGAAAAAATGATGGTTCTATTATAGAAAATATAAATTTCTACAAAAAATAGTGACATAGTTCAAATGATATTACTTCTTCGTTATAGAAAAAAAACATTAAAATACTACATAATTATTTTAGATGAAAATTATAATTAAATTTAAATCATGTACCATATAATCATTCTGAAAAAATATAATTAATAATTAACAACATATGTAGATTGATGATAAATTTTATAATTACATACGTGTGTCTAAGAATATTTTATCTAATTTTAGTTGCTGATTCGTTTATTTTGAAATGTATTTTTTTAATTAATAATATAATTTAATATATATATATATATATATATTTATTTATGTATTTATTTAATAAAAGTTAATTTAAATAATGAATAATTATTTTCAAACTTAAAAATTATTATTTTTTCATAATTTTCATAAACGATTAAAATATTTTCTATAAAGTTAAATATTATATGAATATATGGTATGAATTATGACATCATAATGACTTGTAAATGGTCAAATAAGTATTATAAAGGGTTTCTCAAACAAAATTGAATTTATTCATTAAAAAATTTATATTTATGTATTAAAAATAATTTTTCTAATATACAGTGAATCATAAAAAAACCCAATTTATATTTTTGGAATAATGTAATTATTTATTAATAAAAATATTTTTGACATAAAAATTATATTTTTTTAATGGAAATATGTTTTTAAAAAATTAAATTATAAAAATAACATTTTCAATAATTAATTATATAAGTTGAATCCATTGAATGATAAATTGGTTTTTTAATTAAACAGGAGTCTAAGAACAACGTTATCATAATAATCAACAAATCCTCTTCATTTTGTGTATATTCCCACCTATACTCCCACTTCTCATCATTCCAAAAAAAAATTTCATAGTTATCTTATATATATATCCCTCAATAGTCTATTTGAGGTCTTTCTAGGATGTAAGACACTATTTTCATTCATTATAAAGATTTTATTCAAGTAAAGGGTCCTCAATCCTCTTATTTCATATTTAATCAAAGTAATTATATATATAAATTATTTGAAATTAATTTTTATTTACATCCATTTTTTAATTCGATGTAATTATAATGATTTGATTTATTTATAATTTGGTATTATTGGTTCCCTCTCATTATAACCATTTTCTAAACTATTATTTTTCATATATAGGGGTATATAATCCCTTAAATTCATTATTACTGTAATATTTTCTCATTAATATTCATTTCAATTTGAAGAGTTATTATTCTTTAATTTTATAAACCATTTATTATATTATAAATGAGATATCACCATATCATCTCAATATACTACCATAATAAGATGATATAATTATTAAACACTATTTTAAACCCAAAGGATTAATATAAATATTGGAAAAATCTTAAAAGATTGATATTTTATAGAGTGTGCGGTTTTCAAACAATGGATTTATTATCTAGATACTAAAATTGGATGAAATATAAGAATCATATGAACCTATCAGTCATATATTTGTAAATTTTTTGTTGGGTATTTACTCTATAACAACCCAAACTACAACCCCGTATATCTGATTGATATTTAATTACATTAGTACATAGATCATAATATATTGGATAAATCAATTCAGTGGTCATATATAAACATATAGATAAATGAGTTCTAAGTTACATTAATTATAATAATACATTATCCAAAAAATATGAAAATATTATTATTCTCCTTGTGATTGTTTTTTCATTTGTATTAGACCTATTGGTCTTCTATTGAAAAGTGAAACAATATAATAGTTGATCTCAAACATTCCGCAAGGAGGTTATATACGTATGAAAAAATTAGAAATAAATTATTATGGAATGAGTAAATAAATTGAGTTTTTCCATATCAATTGAAATCAAAGACATTAGTAAATCCACAGACAATATAAAATTGAATAAATTCCAAAATAATAATAACTGAATGTGTAGTGATGGGATCCCATAATTTTAGACATCATACACATACCTTTAAGGAATTATTACAAGAAATAATATATAAAAGGTAACGGTTCTGCAGTGAAATTATCTTAGTAATCTTAGTAGTTATAGAAGTGCATCGAGGGGATATATAATTATATAACCTCCAAATCACATAAAAGGACAATGCAATCCTTTATAAACTGAATAATTTATTTTATTAATTCTCATGGAATAAATGACATAAATAAATAGATAAATTTATAAATGATGCATATCTTTTAATATTTTCCCAAATAAAATAATAAACTATATTGTAAAAAAATATTTTTATAATCAAGAAAAAATATAGATATCTAGGTGATATACCATATGGAATAATTAAGAATCTCACAATGTATATAAAACACCCATAACAAGTGAAGGATATAAGATTATAGTCCTTAGGTTGTGACAAGGAAAATGTGTTTAATGTATGAAGGTACCTAAATGTATTTATTTGAAAATTTATGTGGTCAATTAAAA
This sequence comes from Viscum album, assembly GCA_963277665.1. Lineage (NCBI taxonomy): Eukaryota > Viridiplantae > Streptophyta > Magnoliopsida > Santalales > Viscaceae > Viscum > Viscum album. The sequence continues at coordinate 2,001,934,332 of OY728140.1, read as the reverse complement.
GATAATTATATGCTTCATTATGTTTTTTAAAGATCATGTAAATTATATAACCACATCCTCTGGGGGTATCAAACTAGATGTGAAGCATGTCCCATTATCATGCAGTTGGTGAAAATTGAATCAATGACTAGTGAACCCTTTTGGGGTTATGAGGCCTATGTATTTATATTCTAGAGCAACATCACTTTTAGTATCTTGATATTACATTCATTTCACAGAGAAAAAACGGTTATTCCATTAAAAAAAATTTATGAATGTATTATGGTTGTTGGATAGTCTTTGTATTATGATGACTTGACATTTGATATAATGAGAGGGTTTAAATAAAAAAATCAAAAAAATGAAATATAATAACATGGAATAATATACATGATAGTATATGAATATAGTCTTTAAAAAATCAACATAATAGGTAATGAACATGAAAATGAAAGTTGAGCAATAAAGAAACATACATTGTATGATGCATCATAAAGTAATATATGGACACAATAGAACCTCGGAACCTCCATGGAGAGAATACTCTGTGGAATATTAAGAGATAATATAGTATCATATGATTTTGGGTTGAACATTAGGAAGAAATGTGGGTATTTATACCTATGAGAGGTGGTTTAAAATGATTAAATATTAGTTATTTTATAAAATAATCCATCCGCTTATGGGAGAAATGAATTCAAAAAAACTTTTAATTTATTAATGAGTGAAATAGTTTTGGTTTAATTTGAAAGACTTAAAAAAATCAAATCACAACTTCCATCCATCCCATTTTTTTAACAAAAATAGAAAATAAACTTTATCTCTAAAATTTATTTTTTTGTTAAAAAATATAAAGTATAAATGTTAAAATTAAATTTAAAATTTAAAATTAATATTAAAACATATAATATAGAATATTTATTAAATATATATTTTTATAACTTTTTGAACCATGATAATAAATTAACGACGACATAAAATCATAGTTCACATAAGACACTAATTTTTACTTTTTGATCAAAAAAATTTTTTTTCTAAAAATCCCAAAAACATTATAATATAATTTTGATGGGTTGAGAAAAAGAATGAAATTTATTTATAATAATATTTAACTAAATATTTTTATTTTATTTTTATATAAGATATTTGTTTTATTGAAAATTTTCAAATATGGTAGAGCAGTAAACATCAAAAGCATTAAAAAATTAGATAGTGATTTGTAAAAATATATAGTTTTTTAAAAAGTGTTTTATAATAATATTTCATGGAATATATATATTTTAATCTTATAAATCAATAATATATTATATTTTTAATAGAATATATTTGTAGTCTCCATAAATAATTCAATTTGGATTATATGATAAAATAATCATCATGGAAACTTAAGTGAATCTATATTTAGAACACTAATAATGAAAAACTATCTTATTGAATAATTTTAATAATTTCCATCACCCCTATTTCACAATAGTTATAAAGGAAAATTATATATTTATCTATAAATATACCATTATTATATTTTTTCAATCACTACATTTTTTACAAAGTCTCTCACACCGTCATTGACAATATCTATCACTTTCCAAACATTTCACATCCATTTTACTATCCTTACCAAATATGAGGTCATATTAGGGGAATTAAATCAAATTGAGATTTTTTTGTTAATTTAATATTTTTTCAAAAGTATATGTCTTTCTTAATTCTAATCATTCTAGTCCTTATATACACATAATAGTTAATGATATTTAATAGTTGTATTTGTTAGAGGTATGAGATGGAGATGACGACTTGCGGCTGCTCGCGGCGCTGGCGATGGAGATTTGCATGCTGGAACCCTAGATGATGCTCGGGGATGACTACACTCCCCTTCCAGGAGGTGGAAGGGGTGGAGGAACGACCACAACTTCCAATCCCATAGAAATCATTCATTCCTTTCTCAAGTACTAGATCACTCCCAGATTTCCCAACGATTTCGTTATGCCCAAATGTTTTTGATCTTCATCAGGGTGATCCTCAGTTATTGATTTCATCATTAGAGTTTTTTGCAGCTTCGAGCCATTTGGATCTGACACTGGTGGCTCGTTTCAATTAGCAATGGCCCTCGGTTGATGATTTTGACCGCTTCATGTTTGGAAAGTGGGATTTTCAAGATCGCGCAGTTGTTGGGATTCTCTACAAATGTCATTTCATGATTCAGTTTTCCTTGTAGGAAGATTTGATACGATCCTGGTCCATTGCCTTCCATAGATGCAACAGATGATGCTTCTTCCTCCTTCGTCTGTCCTTTGATCTATGCATGAATCGTGATCCTTCAACCATTACAGTATGGGTTAGTCTCCCTCAACTCCCTCTTCCTTTATAAAATCCTGTAATAATTTTCATGATTGGTAATATGGTGGGGAGATATCTCTGCTCCGATGTTCAAATATCCACTATAAGTCACCCGGTAAATACCCGTATCTGTGTGGAGGTGGACGTTTCAAGGCCATCAGTCAACTGTATATGGCTTAGCGTGGGAGATGAGTTCAGATGGAGTCATTCTATGGTCTTAGAATCATGGGAAGACTACTGAACTACCTTTCACCGATTAGGGCATACAGCTTCGATGTGTCACTCTGAGGTATTGAATAGAAGAATTTCTAACCCAAGGGAGAGGGTAGGCAAGCCTCACGGGTCGAGGCTGATGTCCACTAGAGGTGTATTATCTGGTATTATTGATAGTGTGTAGAACCGGGTTGTAGTGCCCTTGAGGAACTATGTTGAGGCACCTTCAAATCCAGATGTGTCTGTAGTGTTCAGTAGGATTCGCTATGATCGGTAGTTGGGTGATGGGGTGATACAAGCTTGTGCAAAGGATGCTTCTAGTTCTGGTGTAATGGGATGTCCAACAGGTGTTATTGCAGTCGATCATTAATTATATCTTGACTCGTGTGTGAATTTATCTAATGAAAAGGTGGAGAATTGGTGTAAGGGATAAGTGAATGTGGCTGAAGGTATGCTGGATTTTGTTGGCTGTAATAATGGTCCTTTGGAGGTGTTGGATGTTGCTAATGGAGCACAAGGGAGGGTTGTGCATGATTAGGGTGTGGTATTCACTACTACTATTGGAAGTCATTTCCAGGTGTTGGGGCAAGTGAATGTGGAGGAAGACCTCCCATTGAATGAAATGCAGATTGGTTCTTCTTCACAGAATGGTGGAAATGGATCCAACTCTGTGCCGCATCGGTCTTTGATTAATTATGAGACTATGGAACAACCTAGGTGTCTTGCTGTTGACACCAATGGCCAACTCGAGTAGGGTATTGAAGTGGAGGATAGTTTTTAGAATGTGATCATCAATGGGAAATGGGGGGATTGTTGTGAGAATGACAAAGAGAACTATGGTGGCATGGTCAAGCCTTCATTTAGTGATGTGGTCCATGGAGGGAGGATGAAGAAGACCCATGAAGTTTTGACTGCCTCTCCACAATGCAGGTCAAAGAAGGACTACACCTCCCTACCAAATCCACTGGCCACTATGTCTTCTAGTAGTAACAATGTGCTATTATACTTGGAACAGATGAATCTGCGAAGGAAATATGCTAAGGTTTTAAAGCATTATGACATCTCGGAATGGGGATAGGCTACTGCAGAAGAAGCTTGATACCAGGGATGTGGAGATGGATATGGTTCTTATGATTTGTAACTCTTTCTTTTGAATTTTTCTGCTTGTTTACTGTCTTTTTATTTTATTTTAATAAAAGGTCATGGGGTTATCCTCTGGCTGAGCCTCTCTGGTAATAGTTGTATTTGTGTGTCTACATATAGTTAAAGTGGTTATTTGATTATCTATTAGTATGATATTATAAAAAATATTAAATTTGTTTTTTATTATATTATTATTCTTATATTATTTAACATTACAATTAATACAAAAATGATAAATATATGTTTATGAAATAAATTTATTGGTTTCTCGAAACTAAATTTTCACTTGTAACACAATAAATTTTAGTAAGTACACATCTATTGTGGAACTGTATGAGGATATTAATTTGATGATTCATAATCTTACTAAAAACCATAATAAACTACTTGAATATATTATTATAGTTTTTAATTTATTTTTCAATTTAAAACATCTTACTATTGAACCTGAGCTTGAAGTGGCTATCTAGGGTAAATTTTTCTATCATTACTTTTTCCTCTCACATTTTAAAACGATTGATATCGAGGAATTTTTTCTATTAATATACCTATATACAATAAATTAATCTTCACTATGACATTTTTGTCATTCATTTGATAAGGGTAATTTATATTAAATTTTAAATATCATAAAATTTCTATGTTCAATATGGTATATTCACCGAAATACATATAATAAATCATTGAATGGGGAAATATTACTATCTTATTTTCCCATTATTTCAATAAGGGTTTTCATTCATTCATTGGACATGATTTCAAATGAGATTACATGGGGAAAATTTTGATATATATTTCTTATTCATTATCATATTTTAATGGATTCATTATAAATATTTTTTTTTGGATGGGTACAAATGAGATATAATCCATTGATGATTTTTAGGTCTCATGAGAAAATTTATATTGGGTATTTAGTGTAATTATTATCTATTAATGTATAATTTTTAATAATATGTCTTGGTAGTTTTTTATGTCGATTTAAATATGAAATTATTTGACTATGACATCAATTATAATATCAAAATATTTATTTATTGTTAATTAATCAATATATATGTTTAGGTGACACTTAAATTTGTTATGGAATTTTTGTATTGTAGAAATATTGTTGATTCTAATGATTATATATGACATTATCTGTTATAATCTTCTGAATATTGACCAAATGAACCTACCCATTTATTATTTTTAATACTTCCCCATGAATATATTTAGAATATTTTATTTTAGTTATGGATTATTAGGAAGAAATATTAAATATTCTGGTATTCAATTTGTTTATAAAGACTTTTTAATTGAATTTAATAATTATTTTTGTAATTAGTTTCCATATATTTCTAACCTACAAATATGGTTTACTGGAGTTGGGTTGTTATAAATAATTTTTCATCATCAAATAATATATAGCTATTAATGAAAGGAATATAAAATAGATTATTTGAAATAATAATTCCTTTATTTTGAAAAAAATTCAATTAAAAATAGACACATCTAATAATTACATTAAATAAATTGAGATATGGAATTGAAATATCAAGAAACCATCGATTTTAGTTTAAAATTTAATTCATGGATCAACCCAAATCTTTTATGTTTTTCTACTAACCACTATGTTAATTCACCCCAAAACAATAATATGATTATTTAGAAGGGTTTAGGAAACATTTAAATAATAAAACCACTAGGATAATATTTTTTTGTCTAACCCTTATATATCCATCAAAATTTTAGAAAAATAAGATTAGACATGGAGGATGGAGAGATAATATGAATAGTCTGCGAGAACATTAAATTAAATAAGCACCCAAAATAGTTGTAGAGGCCCTATGGAGAGACATGGAGGATGGTGGAAATGAGAGTGATTGTCACCAGGGATTTGAGGTGTCTAGTTTTTTGAAAATAATGGGGACACTGACATAAATGTTTATATGGAAATCATAAAAAAAATCTATTTGAATCGCATATTGATTTCCTTCATGGTTTTCCAAGTCATTTAAAATACATATAAACAACATCAAATAAGATTAAAAAACATTATTTTTTACATGTTTACCCAACACTGTGCACCATTGGTGTAAAATGAATCAATTTATAAGGGTAGTCTATATGGTCTGGTTTATTAGTTTTGTAAAAGTTGAACAAACTGTGTGATCAACATCTAAAATGTGAAACCAAATTTTCACAAACTAGTCCCATGATTTTCTCTAACAGTCCAAAAACTATTTTTCCTACATAAATCCTCTCATTCCACCAAATTTTTAATAGATACTATATGATAAATATAAATATAGCTATGAATATATGAATAAATTATTTAATAGTGAAATTCAGTGTTAAAGTGTGGAATCGATGCTCTGTATGGATGAATGATTGTGTGTGAATTTGTGTCAAAGACTATAGACATCACATGTTTATTATTATTCATTGTTTATGGTGGAATTTTGAAGAAAAATAGATTTGATATATCATGTAGAGATATATTAATATATGAGGGTTTTCACTCATGTAACACCACTGATGTTGGAGTTATGAATAATTTAATAGAATTTGAGTATTATTGAATGTGATAAACAATGGTTTTAGGAGATTAATAACATTTATCAAGAGGATATTTAGATTTTTGTTGTTTATGGACATGCAAGTTAAAGACCTAATTTATATTATAATATATACTATCATAGAAAATATAAATACTAAATTCAATAATTAATTAATAAATTATTGGTGTATGAGTTGTTGGAGATGGATGAAATTTTTATATACTGCCACCAATAAAACCCCCCAGTAAAATATAAAGAGTTGGAGGTATTGGTTGTGATACCCAAGGAATGTATATGACTATATGACACAGTATAAAATTTTAGAGTTTTTTTATGTAATCTATTAATGGTCCCTCATTCTATTTGATACACTAATGTGTCATATTTCATGCATCTCTTTTCAACTGTTATCCAATCTAGTGGATCCCCTATCCAACATCATCTTGGATAGACATTTACGACTAATGATGACCATATTTTGGTCAAAAAGTGTAATCAAGTGATCTTATCATTAGTAGATAAATAGATACACCCAATGATTTCATTAAAAAATATCTGGGACCTAGGGATATCATCCTTATTATAGACTATTTACAAATTCTATTATTTCACAATACATATTATTATAGCTTGTGATGTGAGGTCTACCATTAGTGGATAGTGGAATACCCTAGTTATTTTGAGCTTTTACGACACTCATGAAGTTATGGTAATATTAAAAAACGGATAATGTGAATTTATTTGTTTACTAAGGGTGTATTTGAGGCTAACCTTACTGTTATTATGATTTAACTCACATAATATCCCTAATGTATGAACCATGGTTGTCAATCAATGGTAAACAAATATACGCATCAGCATGCACTATGTAGATGGTTTTTGGTTATTAATCTTTTAATGATAAATTACCTTGAGGAATTTATATAAAACATGGTTTTGAAAATTTATTATATCAAATCATTTAATATACTAATAGGAATTCATTTATTTCCTTAGTCTTTACCACCAATACTATTAATTCTTGAACTTTGGGTTTATGATTCATGTTGCAATGGTTGGACATGATGAAGTTCAAGACAAGGTTTTTAACGATGTTAGTGTATTAAAATTTACAAATTATGGATAAAAACTCTATCATATAATTATACATTTATTTGATTAATTATTTCATTGAACATTTAAACTGAAAATTGTTTAATTTAGTAAGGAAATAGTGGGTTTTCCTACTTTCAATTAATGTTGGTGTCCCCAAAACCTTGTTTTTTATATGTGATACTTTTATATTTGATATTGATTTAGATTTCTTTTTTATCTTCAATAATCAAGTGATTAACTTATCAATTATTTTGTAATGGTGGGGATGCATATAATCCACTTACCTAAGAAGATAGTTTTTTTCTAGATATAATAACATTGAATATTATTATGGATTTATAGAGGGAGGGTTTCACCACTAGAATATGATTTTTTATGGGAAATATATATGTAATATTTTTTTCATTATCATTATTAATCTTTTTGGGGATTCATGATAGAATTATATCCCACAAAGGATGACTTTTTTTTCACTTGATTCCTATAAACCTTCATCTTGGGTTTTGGAGTTAACAAAGAACGGTTATTGAAATTGTTAGGACCATCTAGTTTAGATTTTAGTAGATTAGGGAACTGATGAGAAGTGTTGAGATGTCTGATTATATGGGGGATACTTTATTTTATATTATATGACCATCATTATTATTCATTATGGATATTAAAAAACATATTTTAGTCATTTTTAGTAGTGGATGTGGCGATATATATATTTTGAAGTGTGGATTATAGCTTTACACAAACTTCTATAGAAATATTGAGAAAGGATAAATGTGATTCAATTTATTAGTGTGCTAGTTAAATTCATCTGCATGATTTTCCAATAGGGCTTGTGTGAAGATAAATTATATCCTAAAGGCAATTCTATCTCATAGTCTATTTAGAGTTGGCTGGAAATATTTATGTTTTACTCTGTCTAAGGGTTCCATGTATATATTTTGTTCCCTAGTTACTGTCAACTAGAAATTACAATAATTGTACGACGCATAAAACTCTTATAAGAGATATTCTGAGTGAATAACCACAATGATTTTGATGTTAGTGGTTCAATTTATTCTTTATTTCATGTAGTTTTATGTCTATTGTGCGTGGAGAAATGAACAAAATATGAAAGTACACTTCTAATGTGTTTTTTAGATGAATTTATACCAAATATTATTCTGTTGAAATGGAATGAAATGGAAATTATTATAAATTGGTATTCTAAAATCATATTTCTCAACATATTTGGTTGGGTACAATGTTTAAAAAGGGCATTGAGTTTTAATGGTTTCGAATGTGTGTCTGATGGTGGATTGAATTTCAGCTAGAGTATTTATGATAAATATAGTATCATTATATGTTTCCCTTTCTTTGATGAAAAGGATTAATGATAGAGGGGATATAATGTCCTTGATTTAAAAAAACATAGCTCAATTTTGAGTTCAGAAATATCAAGTCATTTGATGGTGTAAAATTAAATAATGCTCTAGTAGAATATGTAATGCACCATTATTTAAAAAGAGGAACATGATATTTGATAGAATTTATGAAACACAACAAAAATAATATAATATAAAATTTCACCACTAGATATTAAAAAATATTAATTTTTAAATGAACATAATATATTAACTATTTTTAGATGCAGACAACATCTAGTTTGAACCAAACAAGATTCCCTATTAAAATATTACTATTTAAATCTTACCATTATAACCTAGTTGTTACGTTGGGAGGTATGAATAATAATGAATAAATTATGAAAATAATATTTATTAAACATTTATAACACTAAAACAATTTTTATTTGTTGATTATATATAATATAACAATAATTTCATAGAAATATAAATCTTTTTTGAATAATATTTTTTTTTCTAAAAGGTTGTTTTGTCACATTATTCAAAGACATTTTATAATACATTTTAACTAAATTTTAGAAAAATATTTGATATTATAAAATTCATTTTTTAAATTTAAATTTCACAAAATAAATTTATGTATATTTTTTGGATTTTTTTTAAACGATTAAATTTTTTATGAATAGTGAAAATACATTTTCTGTTTAAAATTAGATTTTCTTTAAAGCTTTTTAGAATGATAAATTATATTTATATTTGATATTAATAAAACTTATATGAATTATATTAAAATTTTAATAAATTATTTCATTAGAATACTTTTTATTTTCTAATAAAATACAAAAGCATTATGTACTTATTATAAAATTTCATAGGAAAACTGATTTTTTAGGCATTTATGGGATTAACGTTAAATGGTATTCATCCACTTCTATGAATTTAAATTAAAAAAAATAGATACTATATTTAGAATCTACATAATTAGTATTACTTAATATGGTTAATATATATTGTTACCATAATAAATAGTAAAAAATGTGAAAATTAATTACTACGGTTAAAGTAAAATTGTGTTTAGCAAATTTTTAATCTAAGAATTTAAGGGTAAAAAATTATCTAAAACATTTAAGTCGAAATAAAATTTGTATATTTTGAAACTTATTACATTTTAAGGTCAATAATTTTCCATTTTGAATTGTTATTTATAAAAAACTCTATGTCTCAGTATATCATTTGAAAACATCAATGTGTCTCCTCCTCTTGAATTATAAAAGGATTCCCACTCTAATCCAATATTCAAATGTCCAAACCATTTTTTTGGAAATTAATTACCCAAATATATGACTTAATTTCCAATACAAATCCTATAAGAATTAATTTTATTAATAATCCCACATAATATGCCTTTAGGCGTAAGCCTAAAGAGTGTCTCCAATAAAGAGGAAAATTTATAAACATGCGTATTTTATTTATTTCATATTATACCTCAAAATAATATTCAAATATGATAATAATGAAACATAATAATACCATATATAATGAGATTTTATTTTGATAAATAAATAACACAGATCCATCATCACTTCAATAATATTTGATAAAAAATCATTGATCATGTATACAGATGACTACCGCCACACAAATCAATGTAATCCATTTTCCATTAAAACATTTAAAGGATGGATATAAAGATTTATAAAAAATATTATATTATATTTATGACATAATTATTATTTTTATTTATTACATAACATATAAATTCATAATTTCCTTTATATGGGGGATATGATAACACCCCTAGTGTGTATGATAGACTACCGCCTCATGATGGGATGTGAATAGCTTCATCTATTACACTTTAATTGGATAGTTTTAAAGGTAATTTTAATGAAAATATGTGGAGTTTATGACCTTACCATAATTTTTTAAAAAAATATCATATCTAACTTCTTATCTATTAATTTTTTGGGAAACGATAATGATCCTCATGTGTACTTCTGAACTACTGCCTCAATATAGGTATGTGAGATGTTTTTAATTTAATTTTTACGTGTATGATATTAATTATTTATTTGAATAAAATAAATTACATATAAAATTATATTTGATTTTTATAAATTATTAACATTTATTTTCCTTTCATTCGACTTCTTCGGAAAATAGAAACAACATTAATGTGTAAGAATTACATACTCGCTCCTTAAATGATGTAATCCATTTTCTATCAATAAATTTTATAGAATAATATATATAAATATATAATTAATATGTGTGATATTTATATCATGTTTAAAATTTATGATATTAATTATCCATTATCATTGTAAAAGGACAAAAATTACCAAACTAGAATATGTATGAAAAACACAACTATTACTACACGAATCAATGATTTTACTAATGTTTTTTAATAAAAATGTCCTCACAAAGTATAAGTAAATAATATACAGATTGAAATAGATTATTATTTTTCAATAATATATATATAATAAATACATATTTATTAAAATTATGTTTTATACACAAACCAATTAAGTGAAACCAGATGTAAAGGTTTCTCGTCTCACTTTTACTTCCTTGATTTTCATTTCATAGTACCCACTTAGTTATTTTGTGTTATTTATATACTTAATATTTGATATGTTATATCACGAGTATATTTATTTTCATTGAAATTAATATTTCATTTTTTTATTCATTTAATTTGGTTTATGATTTAAAAGTTACAAATTTTTTAATAAAACTGTATTCCAATCTAAATTTAATCAGAATTGAATATACATGGATTTTCATAGAATAAAATTATTCAATCATTGTACAATAAAACAATTTAATTTTCTTATCCACTAATTATTCATGACATTTTTATCTAAAATAACAATATCACTCTCTTCGGTATATAAATTAATTTAGAAAATGTTATTAATAAAATCCAACTTCATTTACTCCTTTGGTCAGAAATACTTTTCTTATAAAATTGATGTTTTAAAAAAATAATACATTTCAGATTTTTAATTAATTTTTTAATATGAAATTCATATTTTTATAAAACACCTAATATATGAAAGGAAACATTATTTTAACATACATACAATATATAGAATTTCAAACATAATAACCAAAGAAATTTTAAAATATTACTATTTCGTTTATAAAGGTTATTTTCATTGAAAAATAAAATCTCATTTTTTAATATATTTTTAGTGTTAAAAAAATTCAATGTAAAAATTTAATTTTCCTCTAGAATATTTTCATATTATTTTTATGGTATATTTATCAATTAATGAGAAACAAATATTTTTTACTTATTATACACATGTAATATGTTGTAATGATACCATCCTTATTATTTATCTAGATGGTTTATGATCAATTTGACAAGGAATGATCTTTTTTGATACAATTATATATATTACACGACATGATATGTAATTATGTTTTTTGATTAGGGAATGTATTAGCATATCATCTTCTTGTTTTTTAATTATTAATTTTTATGCATATTTCATTTTAATACTTTCATATAAATATTGAATTGGACTTATTTTTTGATTGGTGGGGATCCTTAAATCCCCTCAATGATTCACATGGTCTCATGAGACAAACATGAATGTGGTTTTGGACAAGTCCATAACCATTTTTGAATGAAATGTTTGCATGAAACCTTAAATGTATCGTTATGATGTGAGAAATAATGTATTTACTCATTATGAGATATTAATTTATGTTACGTGTGATTATTTGATTAGTTATAATATTCATGGAAATATTTAAATCACATGTGATTATGTATATTTAATTTTTTATTCATCAATCATTCCTTATATATTATATTCTAGTAATTTATATAATGGAATGTGTTTCAGTTATATTCCATTACATATTGGTTATTCATATTTACATATAATTTCATGCATTTTACACCCGCCCTTATTGAGCATTTGATCTCACCCCATTAATATTATTTATTATTCACAAGATAACAGCATGTTTTCATAGTTGAAATTTTGGGATATTCTAAGGGTTATAATGGGGATATAATATAAAATACATTTTTCATTTTATGTATAAAAATGTATTGTGATTTTCAAGAATTTATCTATTTTACCCAGAATAATAAACTATTCAGTCATCTAGGATTTCATTTCCTATATCTATAGACAATATAATATGTAACCACCAAATCTAGTATACATGGCTTTGTTTTTTATACTTTAATTCAAAAAAAGTTTAGAATAATCAATGTTGAATATATTTAGTAAAAAATGTATTAGGAAATATAATCCTATGATAGTAATATAGGATATGTATAGATGATCATTATATAGTTTTCGTAATGTAAATATTATATTGTATGTCTAATAAATACATACTTATCAAGATAGTATATGTGTAGAGACATGAAACTTGACTTACAAGGACATTAAATTACATTTGTGGAATACATAGTACATAACAAAAACACACACACAAGGACCGTAATAGTTTAGTGTCTTTGGAAACTCGGAATATAATCTTCAAATCATGGTGAAAGATCTTCACCATCTCCCATAAATATCTTCTTTTTTTTATACCTAAAACCTTTCTTTATATCCTTGGGAAAAGAAAACATAAAAGTGTGAGCTCAAATTCTCAGTAAGGGTAAACAAAAGAAATATCAATCACATCACATTCATAAGGACATAACATTTTGGAAATCTTAACCTGAAAAAGAGATCATAATATCATAACATGGGATAAATCATAGTAGTGAAATGTAATCCCAATAATCATAACATAATACATGAAACTTTGTGTCATACACACATAATCATAGAGAATTATTTCTTATTAGTCAAGACTCATTGCAAGGACTATCTTAGTGGATAAAGTCCATTTCTGAACCGAGTTCACTCCTCGTTTCAGTCCTGTTTCACTGAACCGGTTTAACCTGCCATTCCAGCCATGTCTATCTCATGAGATATAAAATCATTACCCAATGCATTGGAGGGAGATATAGGTCCCACCCATCTCATAATGATACCATTATTATGTGTGCCACAAAATCATAAACCATACATCATAACATAACACATGAAATAAGAATGGGAATCTTAAACATCGTGACATCATAAAACAATTCGTATAAGATAAAGGAATTCATAAAAATATTTCCATCACAACGTAATCAAATCAATGTAATAATAGGGATAGAAACAGAACCCTATATTGTCTTAGATGTAAAATAATTTTGATAAAACACTTGAACTCCATTCTTGAGGAAAATATCCTTTCTACTTCAAAAACATTTTTTCTTTCTTAACATGTCATACAATTTTAAACTAAATGAATTTGATTAAAAATAAACTTGAAAACTTGTACAAGATGTTTCTTGGAAATAATTTTTAAAAAATCCATTCATGCCGTATAAGTTAAAAAAACATTCTTCTTGTACTTTTGTCGAAAAAGTAAAAAAAGTACCTCGTACGAAAAACGAAAAAAGATTCCTTCCATATCTTTTACTAAAAACTCACCGAAGGGTAAAATTAGATATAAACTATTGTAGAAGGATATAAATATTACATATTGAGGAATCATGGATGTGGATGATAAAATACACCCCAGTAAATACCAAAGTATAAACAATATCGGAAAAAAATGAGATTGTGATATTTTCGCTTACCTTAGGTCCGATTTGCTTCGTATGTTTCTGAGCCTCCTGTATAATGATTTAACTAATGTCATTGACTTATTCCAGAATCATAATCATTATTATGATATCATATATGGTTCGCTTATGACTTTATATTACCTGTTCTTTTGTAAATTCAATGTTAAAGAGCGTTTTGGGTAAAATCGTTTCATTTGTCGTCCGTGTTTTGACTTGTAATTATTCATATGATTACTTAGATCATGATTACATAATTCCAGAATTTAAAACATGATTTATATATAATATATATATTCAGAATATACATATATATAATAGATCAGCAAATGGAAAGAAATACACCGTTCATGGAGACAGTAGGCCGTACGTACGCATGAACGCTGTTTTCGTTTCCTTATTGAGTTGAATGGAATTAAGTAGATAACATAAATATATATAAAAATAAATCCAGTATCATTATTATGTCATATATTTCATGATTACTTATTATATATACTTTATAATCAGGAATGGTTAACGTGGAGAATGAATCTCATCGCGTCGGGGAGACGGTAGTCCATACGTACGCACGAGCGATGATATCGTTCTCATGATCGTGGAATTGTATTTGAGTGTATGTATAATATTTCAGAATCAGTATCACTTTACAATAATCATATATAGTTATTATGTACACCATCATACCCATCCAAGTAAGGTGGTGATGGAAAATAGATTACACCACGGCGTGGAGACGGTATTCCGTACGTACGCACGCGCGGTGATTTCGTTTTCCGTATGATGGATAAATGGTGAAATAGGGTTGTTTCATACTTATAATAACATATCAGTATATGAGGGATACTGATGTTATTTCATCATAATGAAACAACCTCATAAGAAGAAGTGGAAGAAGAAATAAAGTTTAATGAATCGGTAACGAACATTACCTCTTCTTTGAAGCGCCTCTTTTAGTCCTCCTCTTAGGGCACTAAAATTGGTCTTTGAGGAAGACAAGAACCTCTAGGATGTTTCTTGGTAAGTGGAGAAGAGAATTTGGCAGGGTTTGGCCGAGCTTGAAGGCTCAAATTGGTGTGAGGAAGAGAGGGAGGAGGTTCCCTTTTATAAGGGAGGAGAGGGGCTCCTTTGGAAAAACTAAAAATATTATTTTATTATAAAGCCAAATTCAGATTTAAATAGATCCAAATTGATAAATTTAGAAGATAAGGTGGGTATGGGTCTAAATCCTCTCATACAATAGAATTTAAGCAAGTTTAGGTTGCTATTTTAACCTTATAATTTAGATTTTACATTAAGTTAAATAATTTTACTTTTACCGTGTCTTCTTGTGTTCTTATAATATAAGGTTAATAAACTTACTATAAGCAGCCAAACTGTAACACCCCGAGCTTCCATGATACGCTTCTCATTTAATAATGTAATAGCTTGCATGGTACGCAAGTTCGAGTTCTAACACACCGCGACTAATCAAAGTAGCTGTTATGAATAGTAATAACCACTTTTTAAATTTATAGAAATTTTATATTTCAAAATGGTCTTCATTTTTGTATTCGTAATATCGAAATTATCCTAAGTTTAATTTTTTGTAACTTTCTGAGAACTTCCAATTTTTTATGAATAGTGATAAATACTTAAAAACAACTTTTTTAATCAAAATAATTTATTGTGATAAATTATATTATTTAGTGGTTTTAAAGTATAATTAGAATATATTTTTACCATTTTATCCAATGGTGGTCATTAGAATTAATTTAACATTGAAATTGGACGTAAACAATTGCCAATATTTTGATATAAATTGTTTCTTAAAAACACGCTATTTGTTGTGACAGTGGGAATTGATTATAAAATTAATTAATGCAACTTATATGTTTCGAATTTTGTTAAATAGACATCATTTTTGAAATCCGAATATCAATTATAGCTTAGGGTGAAATTTTGGCATTGTTCTGAAAAACATCAATTTTTGATGAATAGTGAAACCACTAAGTGGAAGTTAAATAACTGATTTTTCATTTAAATGAAATATTACCACTTCTGTGATTTGATTTTCCAAAATCTGACATTCATGGTTGTCATTAATAAGTAAAATGTGGTTCAATGATATTAAAATAATTTTTTGGTGAATAGTAACTTTTAAGTTCTTAATCGCAATTAGAGGTAATTAGTGTAGTTTAAGGTAAAAATAATGTTTTAATAATATGAGATGAGCTTGGCACATGTCCTACCCTCATTGGATGTTACATGGCCGACCAAGACATTCCATGGGAGAACTTGGGGACCCCATGGAGCCACTTTAGTTTGAAAATGACATAAGTACCTTTTATTTAATGTTAAAGTAAAAAATGACACAAACATAAAACGTTTTACTAAAACAATTTTTACATGGGGTTATACAAGTCATATTTTTGACTATAAATATTCATTGGAAAGCTAAAAAGATTTCCTACATCATAGTGTTTTTTTTATAATTTTTAGACATTAAATAAATTAAATTATTTATGACATCATGATGATGCAGCGATGACATCATTATTTAACGATTTCAATAAAATGAGAAGATAATTTAAAATCCAAGGCTTATACTTGTCCAAATCCTATTGGATGAGTATATTTAGAACCCTTATCACCTTAGACTCGAATTATATAAGTGTGGGTCCTTTAGAATCCGAAAATCATTGTTTAATAAAGTAACATTTTATTACTTTACAAAAGTGCCCCTCCTCTCCACTTATAAAAGGCCCCCACCTCTACCACCTCATTCACACTTTAAAGACATTTGGCTCGGCCAAACTCTGCCCAAATACTCTCAAAACTTCCACCTCTTACTCATAGAAGCCTCACTTTGTGCAGAACTCTTCCCAAGGAAGCCTTTGCCTCAAATCAAAGAGTGTTACCTGTTTTAAAGGAAGTGTTTTCTCTTATGTTCTTTTGTTTTATTTTGCTTCTCCAACCCCATAAACTCTTTTTATTCTTTTCTTTTGTAACAACACCAGTATCCTCAATATACTAGGATGTTGTTATAAAAATTATTTGAGCTACACTTACACACACCTACATCTAATGGTTAAAGAACATACTGTTTCTATGGATGGCGAATTTCTGCCTCACGAAACGATGATTGTTCAAATTCTTTTAACACCTATAATGGTGGCCATTTTGATGACACTATTTTCATATATGATATATATATTATGTTTATGTTTTCCTTACCCTTCTGTATTTCTCATTATGCCATACTTTATGATTTCCATTATGGGTAAACGCGATAATTTCATTTTAGGAAGTGCGGACTACCGCCCCCTCAAAGTGATTTGAATCGTTAATACCATATGTGGGATGTATAAAGGATGGAGTAAATGGTATTATACATTATATTATACTGGAATTATATTATACCATTATATAATTATAACTTCAATCCATTAAATACAAAATATAAATGAAAGCAGCGTTCATGCGTACGTACGGCTTACCGTCTCCATGAACGGTGCATTTCATTTATTACCTCTAAATGTTATGTAATATTATAAATGCATTTATATACTGGATTTATAAGAGATATATGATATCTATATCATGAATATAGTTCTGGATATAATGGATACATCACCACATGAACAACTTGTAATTATAAGAAGTTTATTTTTGACTCAAGTACCAAAGATCGACAAAATGACCGTTATTAACTTAAATAATTTCATGATGTTCATAACATTGTAATAAGTGATATAAAAAGGATAATGAAATTGAAAATGGTTCTTAATAAGTTATATATTAACTCTATTTTATTATTCAGGAGGTTAAAGAATGGTTGAGTCAAGTCGGACATGAGGTAAGGGAATTTCTTAACCCAACTTCCATTCTTTGGGTTAATCTCCTACTTTCAAATTATGTCGATATTATTATGTCCTATTTTGTATTTTTACTTTCTTCATGTGTACCTATAGTGAATACACATAATCGATCTATTTTATTTTAAAAATGATCTTTTTATGGACTTCTTCTCAATCTCCTTTCATTGAGGCATATTTGGTTTTATACACAATTTTCTTTTATACGGTGTATAAACCCCTTTGACTTTTACGTTTATTCAAAAGGAATCTTTTTTATACGAAGCATTTTTCTAAACGACAAAAAGGAATGTTTTTCATTCCGTACTTATGCGGCGACAATGACTTCTCCGCCGCCGTGACCATTATTTGAGTTTCGGCTTCCTCTACAAGCCATACTTTTTTTAAAAGAAAAATAAATACAAAGTTTTAACTTTCATTTATTTTGGTATTGAAAATGGTTTTGAAAGCGTTTTTATTATATCAATGTGTTGTATTGATATCTTGTGATTGAAATGTGGAAATGTTATGTTTCCTTTATGCATGTTTTATGTGATACGATTATGTTATGGTTTATGATATGTTTAAACCTATTCATATGAGGATTGTATTGGACATAATAAGTGACGGGTGGAGCCCGCTATAGCTCCTTGATGCATCGGTAGGTCTCATGAGACAACTAGACATGGAATTGGCCGAGGCCCTTTCCCAATTTGATTTATGGTTTTGGCTGAGGCCTTAATCATTTTAGACATCTTGGACGAGGCCTTGACAAAATGTTTCAGAATGTCTGGCATTATACATTCCCTCATTATGAAAGTGGTTATTGATATTTCATGTGATTATTCGACCAGTAGAATATCCATGTGAAGAAGTGAATGGCATTATCTCATTTTACTTTTGCCATATTATGTTGATGTTCAAGTTTAAAAGGCTTTTGTTTTAGTTATACATTGCCTTAAATTTTTATGTTTATCTATGAAAGCTTCCGCAATATTGTTATCCTTACTGAGCATTTGAGCTCACCCCTTTCAATGTTTTAATATTTTCCAGGATGTGAAAAAGTATTTTATGAATGACCTGCAGGGATAGTCAGAAGAGGATATGAGTGTGGACTATGGAGACTTTTTTTATTGTAGTTTTTCACTTTATGATGTAATGTAACATTTATGAATGTATCTAGTGTTTCCAAGGCCACTAAACTAATCGGTCTTTCGAGACTTGATCTTTTGTGATCATGCCAATGTTACGAAGTAATGCACCGACTCTGGGTAGCTGGGGTCGGGGCATTACACAAACGAACCCCAAGTTGTTTATTATTAATATATATAGCCTTATCTAAGTCATTTGGCTGAACCGTAAATTTTTAGGAATAAAATAACAATTTATAATATAATATTTTGTTTAAAAACTATTTTATGTCAATTTTGACACTATTTTGTAATTGATTTTTTTGAAAATAATAACAGAATGATTAGTTGGAACAAAGTTACTTGAATCAATAATAACATTTCATATTAACCTAGAAAATTATTTGAATTCATAAAAAGTCTCAAATTACATTTATTTGGGTATTTATAACATCAATTATGTCAATATTTCATTAATAAGATAATTACTGCATCATCTTTGTGTCATAAATAAATTAACTTTTTTAATGTCTAAAAATTACAAATGAAATATCATTATGTAGGAAATATTTTTAACTTTCTAATGAATATTTATAGTATAATTTATATTATGTATATCCTTATATTAAAAATGATTTAGTTATTAAACGTTGATTTTAACTATTTTAACCCTTATTTAAATAAATTAATAATAAATGTCCTAATCTAATTCAAGTGGGCCTAAATGGTCATATTTTATTCCTAAGGTAGTTTTTGGTCGAATTACATTTATCCAATAGAATTAGTAAATGTGTTAGGGTAATAATAATATCATTTTTACCCTTAATTACCCTATTTACTTTTAACCGTGGAAAAAAAGTAAAAAATTACTATTCACAAAAAATTATTTTCAACTCATTGAATCACAGTTTACTTACTGAAATCAACCGTATCTCCCAGATTTTTGAAATTCCACTCACAGAAGCGGTAAAATTATGTTTTATGAAAAATTAATTTTTTTAACTACCACTTAGTGGTTTCACTATTCATCAAAAAATGAAGGTTTCAGAAAAATACCAAAAATTAGGCCTAAGATATATTTGTTATTATGAATTCAAAGATTATTTCTATTTTACCAAAATAAAAACATATCAGTTGCATTAATTAATTTAAAAATTAATTCCCGTCGTCAAAACGAATAGCGTGTTCTTAAGAGATAATAACTATCAAAAGATTGACAATTGTTTATGTCTGGTTTAAATGTGATATTACATCCAATAACAAACATTTTATTAAATTGTAAAAATATATTCTATATATAAATTACAACCACTCAAATTAATAATTTATCACTATTAATTATTTCTATTAAAACGGTTGTTTTTAATTAAAATATAGTAATTTTCACTATTCATCAGAAAATGAAATTTATCCTAAAAGTACCAAAATTTCACCCTAAGCTAATTTCGATATTCTGAATTTAAAAAGGAAGTCTATTTTGAAAAATAAAATTTACAAAATTTCGAAAAGTGGTTATTACTATTCATAACGACTAGTTTTAATAATATTTTAATAGCATATCGTTGTTTAGTGAAACTCGGTATTGCATACTACACACGCTATCGAGGAAGGTCGCGATTACGTGTAATGCAAGGCAAGTCAAGGATGCGTGTTGTGCAAGCTAATTTTGGTGTATCGTACAACAAAGTATATTAATGAAATTAAAAAGAATATTTTTCATAAAATCACGGGGTGTTACATTCTACCCCCCTTAAAATGAATTTCTCCCTCGAAATTTATCGGGGTTATAAATGGTTTACTATTCGAAAATTTCGTTAATAGAAACCCACATCGTAAAACGGAATACCAAAACCAGTCATTAAAAACAAAAGTATGAAATGTAACGGTTACCCAAATAAACTAATCACTGGGTTTCTGCATAGGTTAAAATATGGATATGGAAGAGAAATCTAACCATCATGTTCTGATGGAGAGTGGTAGAGAACATGGCTATGGAAAAGACAGCAGTCACAAAGCCATAAATTTGTGACGATCTAAGGTACCATCTATTTCATCATATATAAGAGCACTAGGACAACATTTTTGGTTTTCAAGATCATTTCCCTAAAGTTAATGAAATTGGAATTCGAAGAAATACTTTCGTTATTTTGGTATTGTCTCACCGTTGGTAGTTCGTTGGAAAATTTCCACTTCATCTCTTAAAGAAATGAAGTTGAATTTGTCATTCTTGATGTGTTAGCAGATCATGTGATAGAATGATGGGTCATTCCATCTGTCTCAAACAAAAGGTTAGAAAATTTATCAAAAAATACATAAGTCCATGTATGGTGAGATTAATCAAATATGGTTCTTGAAATGGACTTATACTTCATATATCATACTGCTTAATATAATAAAACTTGTTTCTACTAAATAGGGACTTCCTGTAGGCCAGTGGTAGGCGATAAAGGCCAGTCGCACTTCAGTTGTGGGTTCGATTCCCACAGCCTTATCCGACGCGATGGGCTGTCGCCCATCCTGCATGTTGTCCTTTTTCTTAAACTACATTACTATAAAATCCCATAAATAATATAAAAAAAAACTTCTATCCTTATACAATACTAACTTATGTCCAACATAATCCATTCCAATCTTTAGGTTTATCCAAAATAATGCTATCTAATCTCATATTATAGTGAAAACGGTTACCAAAGAGTTCATACAACTAGCATGTTAATACCATTGTTGATCCCCATATATCATAAGATATGTCTTGTTGGTCACATTCCAAACATTCAAAGGCCTTAATAATGTATTCTCTTGAAACAAAATGAATACCCATTGAACCTTATTGAAAACATTAATGTTGTTAAAAGTTAACTCTTTCCACATAACAAAATCCTCAAAATTATATATTCTCAAACCATGATATAACTTAGTCCTTTTATCAATCATGAGCTCCTGTATACTGTCAATCATTTCATTTTTCCCTTATCCCTTCATTATGCATATATCATCTTTTTTCCCAAAATATCTCAATCACTTTCCATGGTTACTGGTACCATAAAATTATTGAAAACCACAATATACCAATACATAAATATTCCAATATTCCACGATACTATATAAAACATTATTTTGGAATCCCATTACATAAGCACTTAATCATTCCACCACATCATTGTCATATTCAACATCGCCAATAGTGATCGCATGTGACTTCCCTTTGTCCTTTTCCTTAATTGGTTGCTCATGTCGATCATCACTATCCCTTGGATTAGGGCATTTATTAGCATAATGCCCCATTTCCTTTCACTTGAAGCATTGAAGTGTAGTAGGTTCATTCTATGTATCCCTTCCTTTGTTTGCATCATTAGACATATTCTTCACATCATTGTGGCATTCAAATGCCAGATGACCTTCCTTTCCACATTTAAGACATTTACTTTTCCCTTTAAGACAATCTCCACCATGCTTCTTTCCACACATTGAGCAAAAGAAAACATTCATCTTCTTTTCACCATTATTCTGAGATTTCTCCTTGAACTCCATCTTTCATTTCTTGTCAAAACTATGAGATGGATATGAAACACCAACTTCCATTTATACCTTGATAGAAAAATGCACAATTTATTCATAGCTACTAATGTCTCTTATAGCGAATGCCCTTCGAAGATTTGGTTTTAAGCCCCTGAAGAATCGATAAACATTACATTTAGGTTGGATGATAAATCCAGATGCATACCTTGCAAGACTTGTAAAATTTTCTTCGTATATACCAACAGATTCATCATCCTTTTGCTTTAGTTCAAGAAACTCCTTCTCCATATTTGTTCGAAGAATACGAGTGAAGTACTTATTGAAAAATAAGTTCTTGAGCTCGTCCTATTCCATGGACTCAATTTCATCTCTTGGCCTCGTATTCTTGATAAGATTCCACCATTGATCAGCATCACCTTTCAAACGATACATTGCTAAGATGACATTATATTGTTAAGAACATTGAAGAACTAAAAATATCTTTTCAGTAGTACCGATCCATTATTCGGCAACAAGTGGATCAGAAGACCCACTGAAAGAAGTTGGACGTTTCCTCATGAAGAACTCGATAGAATATTGTTCCCTTATCTACTCATTTGTAAGTCCAAAATGATTCATAGCTTGTGTAAGTATAGCAATAAGATTTTTCACTCCATCTCCCATAACATTTGTTTGTTCAGGAGGAAAATCATTGCATTGTACATTGCATTGATCAACACGGTTCCTTCGGGTTCTAGCCATTGTCTAAAACCCAAAAAGAATAGTGTGAGAGGCAAGAATCACACTGGGGAAAACAACATAATAATGGGGGTGTACCATCAATATCTAACATCTTAGGTTACCGTAATTCTAGTACTATAACCTATACTTATACTTAACCTTAGGGACATCCCTAGACATACCTTAGAAATATCTTTAGGGATCTCACTAAAGTTCTCGCATCCTAGTTTCCAAAGGTTGACTAAACCTTTCCTCTGATACCAACTGTAGAGACACGAAGCCTGAAGTACAAGGACATTACATTAAATTTGTGGAATACTTAGTACATAACAAAAACACACACAAGGACCATAATAGTTTATTGTCTTTGGATACTCATAATATAATCTTCTAATCATGGTAAAAGATCATCAACATCTCTCATAAATATCTTCTTTTTTATACCTAAAACCTTTCTTTATATCCTGGGGAAAAGAAAACACAAAAGGGTGAGCTCAAATTCTCAATAAGGGTAAACAAAAGAAATATCAATCACATCATATTCATAAGGACATAACATTTTGGAAATCTTAACCTGCAAAAGAGATCAAAATATCATAACATGGGATAAATCATAGTAGTGAAATGTAATCCCAATAATCATAACATAAAACATGAAACACTGTGGAATACACACATTATCATAGAGAATCAATTCTTATTAGTCAAGAATCATTTCCAAGACTATCTTAGTGGACAAATTCCATTTCTGAACCGAGTTCACTCCTCCTTTCAGTCATGTTTCACTGAACCGGTTTAACCTGCCATTCCAGCCATGTCTATCTCATGAGATATAAAATATTTACCCAATGCATTGGAGGGAGATATAGGTCCCACCCATCTCATAATGATACCATTCTTATGTGTGCCACAAAATCATAAACCATACATCATAGCATAACCCATGTAATAAGAATGGGAATCATAAACATCATGACATCATAAAACAATTTGTATAAGATAAAGAAATTCATAAAAATATTTCCATCACAACATAATCAAATCAATGTAATAATAGGTATAGAAATATAACCCTATATTGTCTTATATGGAAAATAATTATGATAAAACACTTGAACTCCATTCTTGAGGAAAATATCATTTTTACTTCAAAAACATTTTTCCTTTCTTAACATGTCATACAATTTTAAACTAAATGAATTTGATTAAAAATAAACTTGCAAACTTGTAAAGTAAGTATCTTGGAAATAATGTTTTAAAAATACATTCATTCCCTATAAGATAAAAAAACAATCTTCTTGTACTTTTGTCGGAAAAGTCAAAAAAGTACCTCGTACGAAAAATGACAAAAGATTCCTTTCATATATTTTACTAAAAACTCACCGAAGGGTAAAATTTGATATAAACTATTGTAGAAGGATATAAATATTACATATTGAGGAAACATTGATGTGGATGATAAAATACACCCCAGTAAATACCAAAGTATAAACAATCTCGGATAAAAATGAGATTGTGATATTTTCCCTTACCTTAGGTCTGATTTGCTTCGTAAGTGTCTGAACCTCCTGTATAATGATTTAAATAATGTCATTGACTTATTCCAGAATCATAATAATTATTATGATATCATATATGGTTCTCTTATGACTGTATATTACCCATTCTTTTGTAAATTCCATGTTAAAGAGCGGTTTGGGTAAAATCGTTTCATTTGTCTTCTGTGTTTTGACTTGTAATTATACATATGATTACTTAGATCATGATTACATAATTACAGAATATAAAACATGATTTATATATAATATATATTCAGAATATACATATATATAATAGATCAGTAAATGGAAATAAATACACTGTTCATGGAGACGGTAGGTCGTACGAACGCATGAACGTTGTTTTTGTTTCCTTATTGAGTTGAATGGAATTAAGTAGATGACATACATATATATACACATAAATCCAGTATCATTATTATATCCTATATTTCATGATTACTTATTATATATACTTTATAGTCATGAATGGTTAACGTGGAGAATGAATCTCATCGCGTCTTGGAGACGGTAGTCCGTACGTATGCACGAGCGATGATATCGTTATCATGATCGTGGAATTGTATTTGAATGTATGTATACTATTTCAGAATCAATATCAAATTACAATAATCATATATATTTATTATTTACACCATTATACCCATCCAAGTAAGGTGGTGATGGAAAATAGATTACACCACGATGTGGAGACGGTATTCCGTACGTACGCACGCGCGGTGATTTCGTTTTCCGTAGAATGGATAGATGGTGGAATAGGGTTGTTTCATACATATAATAAAATATTATTATATTAGGGATACTGATGTTATTACCTCATAATGAAAAAACCAAGGAAGGAGAAGATGAAGAAGAAATAATGTTGAAAGAATCGGTAACGGACATTACCTCTTCTTTGAAGCGCCTCTTTGAGTCCTCCTCTTAGAGCACTAAAATTGGTCTTTGAAGAAGACCAAAACCTCTAGGTTGTTGATAGAGAAGTGGGGAAGAGAATTTGGCAGGGGTTGGCCGAGCATGAAGGCTCAAATTGGTGTGAGGAAGAGAGGGAGGAGGTGCCCTTTTATAAGGGAGGAGATGGGCTCCTTTGGAAAAACTAAAAATATTATTTTCTTATAAAGCCAAATTCGGTTATAAATAGCTCCAAATTGATCTATTTAAAAGCTAATCTGGGGATGGGTCGAAATACTCTCATCCAATAGAATTTAGACATGTTTAGGTTCCTATTTTAACCTTATCATTTAGATTTAACATTAAGTTAAATAAATTTACTTTTACAGTGTCTTCTCGTGTTCTTATACTATAAGGTTAATAACCTTACTATAAGCTGCCAAACGAACCCCAAGTTGTTTATTATAAATATATATAGCCTTATCGAAGTCAATTGGCCGAACTTTAGATTTTTAGGAATAAAATAACAATTAATAATATAATATTTTGTTTAAAAACTATTTTATGTCAATTTTGACAGTATTTTGTAATTGATTTTTGTGAAACTCATAACATAATGATTAGTTCGAACAAAGATAATTAAATCCAGAATAACATGTCATATTAACCTAAAATTATTTGAATTCATAAAAAGTCTCAAAGTACATTTATTTGGGTAATTATAACATCAATTATGTCAATATTTCATTAATAAGATAATTACTGCATCATCTTTGTGTCATAAATAAAATAACTTTTTTAATGTCTAAAAATTACAAATAAAATATCATTATGTAGGAAATATTTTTAGATTTCAAATTAATATTTATAGTAGAATTTATATTATTTATAACTCTATATTAAAAATTATTTAGTTATTAAACTTTAATTTTAAATATTTTTACCCTTCTTTAATTAAATTAATAATAAATGTCCTAATCTAATCCATGTTGGCCTAAATGGCCATATTTTATTCATAAGGTTTTTTTTGGTCGAATTACACTTATCAAATAGAATTAGGACATGTTTTATGGTAATAATAATATCATTTTTACCCTTAATTACCCTATTTACTTTTAACCGTGGGAAAAAAAGTAAAAATTACTATTCACCAAAAATTATTTTCATCTCATTGAACCACATTTTACGTACTGACATCAACCGTGTCTCTCGGATTTTTGAAATTCCACTCACAGAAGCGGTAAAATTATGTTTTATGAAAAATTAATTTTTTTAACTACCACTTAGTGGTTTCACTATTCATCAAAAAATGAATGTTTCCGGAAAAATACCAAAAATTAGGCCTAAGCTATATTTGATATTATGAATTCAAAAATGATATCTATTTTGCCAAATTCAAAACATATCAGTTTCATTAATTAATTTAGAAATTAATTCCCGTCGTCAAGACAAATAGCGTGTTCTTAAGAGATAATAACTATCAAAAGATTGACAGTTGTTTATGTCTGGTTTAAATGTGAAATTACATCCAATAACAAACATTATTTTAAATTGTAAAAATATATTCTAAATATACTTAAAAACCACTCAAATGAATAATTTATCAATATTAATTAATTCTATTAAAAAGGTTGTTTTAATTAAAATTTAGTAATTTTCACTATTCATCAGAAAATGAATGTTATCCGAAAAGTAAAAAAATTTCACCCTAAGCTAATTTCGATATTCTGAATCCAAAAATGATGTCTATTTTGAAAAATAAAATTTAGAAAATTTCAAAGAGTGGTTATTACTATTCATAACGGCTAGTTTCAATAATATTTTAATAGCATATCGTTGTTTACTGAAACTCGGTATTGCGTACTACACACGCTATCGAGGAAGGTCGCGATTGCATGTAATGAAAGGAAAGTCAAGGATCCGTGTTGTGCATGCTCCTTTTGGTGTAGCTTACAAAAAAGACATTAATGAAATTAAAAAAATATTTTTCATAAAATCTTGGGGTGTTACAATATGTGTACGTGGTTATGGAAAATAATTACTTGTAGGTAAAAACTCCAAAAAAGTTACATCAATATTTACATAAGTGTTTGAAGGTACATGATGGTAGGCCTTAAATTGTGCCCAGATTGACACTCCTGTGGGATATGATTTGGATAATTAAAATTTTATTTACCAACCATTATGCATGATCTGAACTATTGATGAAAAATAATGGACATGTTTAACCCAGAGGTGATAATGATAAGAAATAAGGTTTTATGAATTAAACAACCTATAAATTATTATATGTTTTTTCCACTATGATTTTTTTACTTTCACTATTCATTTCATTTTTAGTCAATACCTATAACATTATGTAATCATTTTAACATTAAATATGAAATAAAATGTGGAACTAAAAACCCAAATGGGATGATGAGTATTGTGATGGATATCATGAATATTCATATTAAATTATCATGAAAAATAATTTACAACACCTACCAAACCAATTTTCAAACTCACAGAATTAGTGACGGATGGATCCCACTAAGAGATCGAGTGATGGAGACCATGGAAGAAATAGGGCTCGGGTTCCTCCGAGATTGAATGGTGGAATGAGACACCAATTTAAGTGTATCTAAATAATGGGAATGTTTTTTATGTTTTCAAAAGAACTAAATAATGCAATGAATTGGTTTGAAAAAATGATGAGTATAACAGAAGGAAATAAATTTCATCATTAAGATCCATTTTTTCATTATCATAAATGTGTGTAACTTTTTTATTATCCGAGTAAATTACAACTTCTAAATGATAAACCATAGAACAATGAAGGACCAATGTTGAAATAAAATCAATGATGTATTTATGTATTTGGATTGATGAATTAAATATCCAAATAAGTTTTATCACTGGTATTTTTGGTAATTATAATAATGAAATATATAATGTTTATGTTGATATCTAGATGTATATATGTATTTACTATAATAATGGTTATGGTCACTATAATATGTTTATGTTTTGATGTTTTATCATATATAAAAATTCATAAACTTCCCTTTTAGATTTTATGTTAAGGGAGTCTTCAAATATTAATGGTATTTTTGGATATATATATATATAGTAATACATCTCATTGAATAGGTAAATGTTTTAATGAAATGTAATTTAGGGGTTAATACCAATAAATTGTTTGGGCATAAGTTTAATAGTTTGGGTAGCCATTAAGGATTTTCATGAATGTGATGTCTATGTAATTATGGGTTACTAAACCATAGAAATGTTTTTGGAATCATATTCATATAGTTTTAGGAAAAGGATAACCCGCATTCTGGGTGACAACCCATCACATTTGATGATGCCACAAGGATTTAACCCATAATTGAAGGGTCATAAGTGAGTATTACATATTAGTGGACTACATTATGTTCTGGTTAATAACTCATTTTTACCCAAACTATTTGATAGATAATTATTAATTTTGATACCATAATATTAGTATTGAGGTTTATAGATTAATGTGTAATATTGGAAAACTTGTGGCGACCATATTTGTATCGAAAAACATCTATAGATCAAGATAAGTAATTGAAACTCTATTATGAACTGTACAATTAATAAAAAAACAAATTTTAGAGATTTAGTCATAAAAAATGTCATTTCTGGATATTAATTTGTTGGAGTATGATATGAAGTGGATATTGAATGATTTGAAACCTATGGATAAATTTTTCCATTTTAAATAGAATGATATCAATTTAGAATATTTCTTTATATTGTAAAATAGAAAAATTATTCCTCAACATTGGGAAAATGACCATGAAACAAAAAATTAGTCATATTAACATATTAAAAAATTAATTAAATTTTATTTTCAATCATTATAGATTTATGGGTTTAAGGTTATCAAATATCCATTTATCAATAAATAAATTTTTATAAATGACCTATATCACTCTATATTTTTTGTGCTATTATTATATATTGATTTATTCACTTATATTATCCAACATGAAAATATAGTAATGTTTTATTATAAATGATCATTTTATTCCCATTATACCTTATAAAGATGATGTTTTATTTGCCATTTAAATACTGCTTATTTACAACAAATTTATTTTTAAATTTCAAACTGTTGATTTTTTAGATGAATAGTAAAATATGAGGACCCAATTTATATAAATGGGGTAGAATGTAAAGGCATAAAATTTTAAAATAGGAATATCAATTTTCATTCTTTATATGAAAAATCAAACCAAGATTATATGTCTACAAATCACGCTAATACACTATGAAATATATTTTTTATATAAATTCAATCTCTTTGATAGATTCTGATACATGCAACACTATGTTTGAACGAATTATGATACAATATTAGAATAATATCATGTAAACATTACCAATATATGATAGTAATTATATTTGTTGTTATGATGGAGAATAATTTTTTTTAAAGTTATATGGTTAAAAATGTATCAAATAAATGAAATGGTTATATATTGATTGGAAGTGAAATAATAATCATTTAAAAAACAATTGTTTTCTGAAAAATAGCATTTTTCTAAAGGGTGGTTTTATCGTGCATTGCACACAAATTTTAATATTAATTTTCACCACATTCCAAAAATTCAAATTAGATAATATATTTAATTTTTAAAATCTACATGTCAAAATTATCTTTGGGTGACTTTTTTATATTGGTATGAAATGATTAATTGTTTTGATGAATAATGAAAATACAGATTTTTATTGAAAACTAGATTTTCATTTAAATAATTTCAAAAAATAAATAATATATTAAGATAATTATTAAGTAAAATTAGATAAATATTATTATGATTTTACTAATTTATATCATTGGGATCAATTTTATTTCCAACTTTAATACATTCCAATCTTAGAATATATTTTATTTCGAAAATACGTTTTTTGATACTTATAAGAATTTATTTTTAAATTTATTATTTTATTATTGTATGAATAATTTTGATTACATTATACAATAATTATAATTAATATAATTAATATCATCCTAAGAGGTATAATAAATTAATTACAATAATGAATAGTAAAAATGGTAAAAATTAATTACGGTCGTTTTACTAAAAATGTATTTATTGGTTGTTAAACTAAAATGATAAGGGTTATAAATACCATAAAATATTTACTAAACCCATTTTATTTCCATATATAGACCTTATATCCTCCGATTATTTATAATTTATAATTTTTTATACTTTTCTTTTTAGAAGAATGTGGCAATTACTTTTTTATTCAAGATATTCCTCTTGCGTCCTCCAATAAAATTATTACATTACACTCCCTATCTTCCCAATATAACGCCTAAAAACTATTTATTATGACTAATAAAAAATATTATATATTTCTTAAATAAATCCACACATCATATATTCCTTAGTTTTATTTTGAATCTCATTTAAGAAGGCTTTAAGTATAAACCTAAGGAGGGTCGCCAAAGAAGTGGAACAATTATTGAAAATGTGTACTTTTTAAAATTTATTATTCCACAAAAATAAAATCATAATTATCTATAATAATATAAAAAAACATCCCCAATAAATTGGAATTTTATTAGGTAAATTTTATAAACCATATCCATCTCTGCATCCATTAAATGGGAAATAAAACCATCAATCTTCTGTACTGTAGACTACCACCTCATGAACTAGTGTAATTTGTTTTCCATAATCCCATTTATAGGAATTATATAATGCTGGATTTAAAATATTAATATTTTATAAATGGAATTATTTCATTTTTGGTATTATTATATCACATATACATTGTTAACTTTCATTCCATTAGGTGATACGATAACATTACTTGTGTGTATGTATGAGTATAACTTCACAAAGAAATATGATTAATTTATTCTATTCCCCATTTGATAGAAGGATGTAAGTATAATATTAGAGAATTTATATTATATTTATGTCCATGTCTTTATTATTTAATTATAAAATCCCATATTAGTTATTTCATTCCAATCTGTTGGAAAAATATAATGTCGCTCTTGTGTATATGTCGACAAGCACATATACATAGTGATGTGAAATGTTTTCCATTTTATTTTTACATGATGGTAATAGTTATCGAATTGATCATTATGAATTATATATATTAAATAATTATTATAATGAAAATATTTGTCAATATTAATTTTCTTTTAATTGCATTCATCGATAAAATAGAAACAATATTCATGTGTACGTACAACATATTATGTTGATGAATGGTGTAATACATTTTAAATCTATAACATGTATAGATTATTATAGATACATATATAATT
This sequence comes from Viscum album, assembly GCA_963277665.1. NCBI lineage: Eukaryota > Viridiplantae > Streptophyta > Magnoliopsida > Santalales > Viscaceae > Viscum > Viscum album. The sequence goes on along the minus strand of OY728140.1, from coordinate 2,001,902,076 downwards.
AATATATATTAAATTAATTTCATTATTATCATTGATAAGATTATGAAACAATGATAAAAGAAAAAAAACAAAACTATTGTTGGCGCTAGAAAATGCATCTACAAGATATTCCAAATGGTTCTTGAAAATGATCCTAGAGCATAGCTCGTTTGGAAATGTTAGATATGAATAGTCTTAGAGACCAGAAGGATTTATGGATAAGGATTTATGGACATTCAAATTTTGGATGGAAAAATGGTTCATGGAGCCCATTTGAGGAGCACCCTCTACGATCACGAAGTAGTGGAAGTTGACCGTAGCCCTTTCAAGGGTTGATATGGTTGTTATGGAAGCCTCTATGAGTGCATGGAACTTTACAATAGCCTCCGCAAGCACAGAAAATGCCGTAAATGTAGCCTCCACCCCTACGATAAACATGAGGTAACTGCCTCTAGGTGTGGAGCACAATTTCCTTCACAACGTCATTTTCCCTACGCAGTGCACATTTTGTATTTTCATCGAGCCCCCCGAACTCCATATCCTATAAATAGATGCCTCCCCACCTACTAATGGGGTTATTCCACCCCTTCGCTGGTCTATCATCCATTCCATGGTGCTCCTGAGCATCACAATGTGACACCCTTCATGAAGGCCTCCACCCTTTGTGAAGGAGTGGGATCCTTTAGGTTTCTCAAGGCTCTAAATAGTAACTTCCTCCGTGAGCCCACATGCCCTGCTCGGCGCCATTATCAACATGATATGAAGCTCTATGAATCCCTATGTTCTACGAGGCCATGCTCCATGAGCGCCTTTCCTCCACGAAGATGCTTTGCGAGAACCTCAGCTCCGTGAGACCCTGATATCCAAAATGATCCATGCTCTGGGAGACCCTTATCTTGGCGAGCCCAATTCATTTAATAAAGCCTTATCCTCCACGAAGCTCCAACCATCGTGCCCACTGGATAATACCATGGGGGCTGCACTCCCACACCCTTACTCAAGATCGCTGACATTCTATGGTCCCATCCCTCCGGGCCAGTCCCTTTGCTACCGTCACTGCCCCCATGAAAAATGGAGAGTCTCAGTACAATTTTTTTCGTGTCAGAACGTCAAAATTTTACATTGAGCCCCTATACTGATCCACCATCCACCTATGTGATACCATGATTCAAGATACTCCTAAAACTCTATAAAATAACTTGAATCTACATATTCCTCTTGATTTCAATCACTTTTTGTGAGTTGAGATTATCATCATAAATTCCTAGTGTACCTTGAGTCATATAATTAATCAAGTTTCTCATACAAACCCTATCACCTGAATCATATTCCAATATCTACTAGAAATGGAATCACCTAAATGAGTCCCCACACGAGACATTTCTAGGCTCTTCATTCCTAATAGTCTTATTTTTATGAAATTAAATAATTGTACACCCTATATGACAAACATAGGATCCATCTTCATCCAAACAAGATATGCCTTATTCCCCAAGAATAGGATACCAATAGTCCAATTAATATGACTTTAAACTAAAGTACACCATATATGAAAAATATATTATTCCTATTTCTCTAAACAATAGATTCATTATATTCCAAACATAATATTCCAATACTCTTATCTATATGACTTTAAATTATATTACACCCTATGTGACAACTATATGATGCCTTGTTCTCCAAACTAGATATTAAGTATGCGCCAATAATATGATGCCAATAGTCCTCATTACATGACTTTAAACATTATAATTCTATATTATTCAATAATAATATTCCTCTGGTTTTATATAAGAGATGCCTTATGTGAGAAGAATAAAATTCTTCATGCTAGGATTAGAGGAGAATAATTTAATGGGCATTGAAACCCATTCGAGAATTCCATCACTCCACGTCATTATTTTTGTGTCCTTCATTCAGATCTTCATCCACGTTCATGTTTTAGGGGACCCCCTAATGTACTTGTACCAAGCCGTTTCAAATCACCTACCACTCTGGTCCATCTCTACGACATACATTGGATGACGCTTCGAGTTTGGCATGGTGTTTCGAACATGTTCAGTGTTTGGACATCGTTTGTTTGTTTCCATCTCAAGCTAACACGATGTGAATGCGATGATTCGAATATGGTCCATATTTCTATTCCTTCTTCATCCCCCCCAACGTGTTATGAATGTTTGGAATGTGATTCAAACTTTTCATCTCCCTTTTTTGGACTGATTCCAACTCCCTTCGTGTTATCCCCATTGCTTACTAGACTATAGGTGTAGGCCAAAATTGTATGCCTCAACCCACCAGTGATTTCGGATACCCTCATGGCTAGGCATGAGAAAGACATTACATGAAAATTACATGTGTAATTACCATTCACCATTACCGCTCCTTAGAGGAACCCAAGAAACATCCATTTGTAACCCCCATTTTCCATTGTCGATCCTTAGCAGCACCCAAGAATCTCCAATGAGTAAGCCACATCCACCATTGTCAATCCTTTAGAAGTAATTGGGCTTCTTTGATGCGTAATACCCATTCACCATTGTTGTTCCTTAACGAAACTCAGGCATCTTGGATGTATAATCCCCATTCTCCATTGTCGCTCCATAGTGACACTCAAGAATCTTCCATTCGTAAGCCCCATCCATCATTGGAATTCCTTATCGTAACCAGGGAAGCTTCCATGCATAAGCCCCATACACCATTTACAATCCTTATAAAAACTTGGGAGGCTTCCATGCGTAAGACACATTCACTATTTCTATTCCATAGAGGCACTCGGGTAGCTTCCATGCATCAGGCCCATTCAACATGGTCACTACTTAGTGGAACCTAAGAAACTTCCATGTGTATGCCCCATTCTCCATTTCTACTCCTTTGTAGCACCAAGGTAGATACCATGAGTAATACCCATTCTCCATTTTCACTTTGTAGCGACACCAAGGTTTTTTTCATGCATAATCCCCATCCACTATTGTCAATCCCTAGAGTAACCTGAGGAGCATCCACGTGTAAGCCCCATCCACCATTCGCACTCCTAAGTAGCACCCAAGAAGATTCTAGGAATAATCCCCATTCACCATTTTTTATCATCATTTGGTTAAATTTCATGTGTAATCCCCATCCAACATTTTGGCTCTTTAGTGGCGCCTGAACAGCTTCCATGTGTATGACCCACTAACCATATCTGCTCCTTAGCAACACACGGGCAGATTCCATGCATAATCCCCATTCACAATTGCTTCTCACAACATTTCCGCTCATTAGAGGCTCCCAAGAATCTTCCATGAGTAAGCCACATCCACCATTTTCTCTCCTTAGCAAACACCCGGGCCGCTCCCATACATAGGCCTCATTCTCCATTGTTGTTCCTCAGCATCACCGGAGTAGCTTCCATGAATAATCAATATCCACCACTGTTTCTCCTTATTGAAACATGTGTATCATCCAAGCATAAGCCCCATCCACAGTTTCTGCTACTTAACCGCACCGGGGTACTTTCCATATGTAAGTACCATTCACCAATGCTGCTACATAGAGGCACCCAGGAAATTTCCATGTGTATGATCTATGCACCCTTGCTTATCCTTAGTGGCACCCGGGCATCTTCCAAGCGTTAGATGCATTCCTCATTTTCTCTCCTTAGCGGAACCTGGTTAAATCCCATGCATAAGACCCTTTATTGCGACTCAATATCACTACTCGGATAACAATCATGTGTAATCCCAATCCCATATTTCTTCTCCATAGCGAAACCCACGCTACCTTAATGCATAATCCCCATCCATCATTTCCAATTCTTAGTGGAAACTGGGCTACTTCCACGTGTAATACTTATTCACCACCATTCGCCCCTCACCATTGCACCATGATTTTCGGGTCTATTGTTGCAAATTTTTACTCATACTAAGCATGGATCACATGGGAATAGAGTTATCATAGAAAAATACATTATCTATGGACTTCATTTGTGTGTAAGATAGAAGATGTCATTACAAACTACGTGGACATTGATACTTTCCCTTTCCATGAATGGTAAATATGAAACCTCTCTGAGGTTTAATCCCAGCCAATGGTTATCCTTGATGTTCTCCTTTATGGTATCCACTTTCCCTGATCCACACTCAGTGGCTTCATCACCAGCCTTCATGGTGTGAAATCATCCCTTAATGGGACACACAACCTTGTGTCCTCTCTCATTGATCATTCTGATCCATCCACCATATGACCCCTTTCCGATGTGCACTTTCCCAGATTATCCCTTAGTGGTATCGGGTTCAGCCATCACGGTGTGACATTTTTCAATTATGGTACACACCACCCTAGGACCTCTATCATTGAGAATTCTGATCCATCCATTAGGTGTGCACCATTCTAGGGTTCACATTCCATGTTCCACCATCAATGGTGTCCATATCATCCTTCATATTGTGACATATTCCCTTTATAGGACAGACCACCTTGGATCCGCTCTTATTGATTGTACTGATCCACCCATCTATTAAACCTTCCAGGCACTCCCTCATAAGGATTTATGAATATGATCTACCTACATGGGGAATTCAGATCACTCTCATTTCATCTTAATAATAAATTAAACATGTGTCCTACCTAATTTTAAACATGACATTCTTAAAGAAAACCTCAGAAGACACACCTTTTGTTATAACTGTCTCTACAAGACTTTAAACTTGTGGCATACCACAAGTTTAACATTGGAAGCTGAGTAGTACCTCAGAGACATGACTCTAGAATTATATACCCAGTGATAAATTTGGTATTGATTAGGGTTTTCATCCTCCATATGTCCTAATATGAGTAAGAAAATAGTTCCCAAATTTCCACACATCCAGAGATGCCCTGACATGCCTAATGTTAACCTCTATATCGACTGAATTTTGTTGCCATATCCAGACCCCTTGTAATGTCTAGACAGATGTAGTTAAATTAACCTGAATCCATAACGAAATGGCACTGAGAATGAGATTCGTGAACCACAACTCAAATCTATAAATGGGAACTAGACTAGGATACATGTTCTGAGGGAGAATACAAGGAAGGCGGAACTAACATCCCATTATCCTATTTCAATCAAGGAGGAGATGTCCCAGAATAAGAAATAGAGGTTTCTCACCTTTGGAAAGTATGACTGTGGGGAAACATCCAGCGTGTCCCCGCGGATGGCACGTGCCCGAGTGAAATTATTAGAAATAATTACCAAACAAAAACATACATGAAAAACAAAAGGACATCACCCAAAACATTTATTTTAATTCAAACTTTTTAATAAAAGAGTCATAAAATAATCGAATTAAATCAAATATAAAAAGAAATAAATGATTTCAATTCTATAATACATTTATAATCAAGGTCTATTTTTTATATAGGTGGTTTATAGGCATACATAGGAATTTTGACATGTTTTAAGGGTTTATCATCCCACATTTACTTCTGTGAGACGTAATCCATATTCACCCCTTTGATGTTTGTTGTGGTGCATATAGATACACTTTTATATTTATTATAATGAATATATTTAAATTCATGTTATTTAAATTGTAATTTTTTTTTATTGAATTCATGGTGATTACTTTTCAAAATTTTTAAATGTGGTAAGAGATAATTATTTCAATCTAATTTTAGTCAATATTTGTTAATAAATATATTTCAATTTAAGTAAATTAATTAATTATTGTAAAATAAAAATATTAATGTTTCATGTCATTTTATTATTCATCAATTATTCATTTAATTTTACCATTTTCTTCAATTTGGAACTCAATATTATTGAGAAAATGTTTTTAATAAAATATGACCACATTTAACTCTTTAACCAAAAATCATTTTTTCGTTAAAATAATTTTTTTACAAAAGTGTTTTAAAAAATATTTTAACATTATGAAATTTTCTAATAATGAAATTTCCACCAATTTTTACCTTTTTAGAATATATTTTTGATGTAACCCTCTTCTTGTTCTCCAAAAAACCCCATTCGACTTTAAATGAAAAATATGAAATGAATTTTTTATCTTGTGTAGAATATATAAAATTTATAAATCAATCAAAAATAAAGGGTTTATAGTTTATTTTGTATGTTTTCTTGGATACATTAAAAGAAAATTTTTTCATTTTTTTTCTTTTTAGTTTTAAAAATATTTTCAAAAAAAAAGTTATTTTCCCATGAAATTTTTTTATTACATTTTTAGAGTATTTCTATTCATCAATGAAAATAATTGCCTTTTTACGTATGATCTAGTAGGAATATTTTTAACATTACCATCCATAATACTTATTTGGATTGGTTCTGATGATTTTGAAAGGTAATGCACTATTTGGATACTATTATCAATATTACTATGAAAGGTTTATGATAATGTTTTTAGATTCGGGACTTTATAAATAGATGATATGATAGTTTATGAATTAAAATATTTATGTAGATCATGTTTCATTCATTTCATATGAGGAATGAATTGGAATTAGAATGTGATGGGTGGGTCCTACTATATCCCCTCAATTCATTGGTAGGTATCATGAGACTAACTATCTTTGGTTTTTGGGTTTCAAATTACCCATTTGTGTAAGATATCTGAACATGGGTCCTTGATTGAATAGTCGTGATCTCAAAAATTAATCATAGAATAATAATGTGAATAGGTATTTATGTTCCATGTGATTATTCTATTAGTAATATTATCTGTAAAAAAATTTCAAGATCAAATGATTATCTATATAGAATTACTTCATACACATTTATTCCTTCCATTTTATGTTCTAGTTTTTGATTAAATGGAATGTGGTTTGTTTTTTAAATTTCCATATTTGTAATGAATGTTTATTCATGATATAATCATTTGTAAAATTACTATTAATATGAATCTAAACTCACCCCTAATGTTTAATTTTACCTAGGATAACAGGAAGTGTTTGGTGATTGATATATATTGATATGATAATTGTAATAATGGAATTATAAAATATGATACATTGGGTATTTTATGATTTAAATTTTAATGGAATTTTAGTTATGTATATTTTTTACCATGAAATGAAAAATTTGTTATTTGAGGATGTGATAGATTGTATTTCGTTCAAATTTAATATAGTATCCATAAACATTGGGATGCTGGAGTTACTGTGTTTATAGAATAACTCAATCAACATTTTTATGATTTTTTCGATCTCAAGGTATGATGGTTACCCCAATACTATGCTATGGGTAGTTTATAAGTATGAAATAAATTAATGGATTTCAATATTTATTAATTGAATAATTTTTTTTCAATAGGTATGAATTGCGATACCCCATAAATGAGATAATATATATAAATTTGGAAAAAAAGGGTTCATTAAGTGTAATGGGTATATCCTTAGCGTGTTGTATATTTTTTTCACAATCCAGGCTCTGGGATGGGTTTCATGTTGGTTTATTATTTAATAAAAATAGATATACATATTTACTAGATTTATTTAATTGATTGGACCCTTAACTCATATATTATTTAATTATTTAAAAATATATTTAGAGTTAACCACCCCGCAAAAAAGTTTGATATAAAGATATAAGGGCGATGATGTCATTGTATAATCAATGTTGTAGAGTTTATAAACATCTTCTTAAAAGGGTATTTCCAATGGAACACGGTACCAAGGAATACAACATAAATGAAAAATACCAAATAAATTTCCAAATCATTATATTAATTATTTTATTCATTGTATATATTTTTTGAGCTTATAATATAATTATTCATTTATTATTCACAATTTCATTACATCTACGTGTTTATCTATTTCAAATATTTCAACAATAAAGGATTTAATTTTTATTTATTCAATTTTAGTGGATTTATATCTAGAAATAATGTTTTGATGATCAGAATAGAATCTAAAAATCTATTCCATCATCAATTATTACAATTATTTATTCACACACTCATCATTGACCAACACCTTGGATTATTATTTAATGTATTTATCTAAGATTACAAATTAGAAATAAATGAATGTGACAACATCATTTTATATTTTTAAATAGCATAGAGGGTGTTGTTAATATATTGAAGGGAGTCTATGATTGAAGTGGGTAATAAAGGTTATTCATTGGAATATTGGTGTGGTATGATAATTCTAATAAACATTGAAGGTGAGAAGGATGAATACAAATGAATTGCGATCATTTTTCGTGGAATGGTGTCAAATATATTCCCTATAGGAAAAACAAGTATGGTTAGTTTATTATATACTGTACGGTACAATCAATATATCATAAGTCATGATATAATATATCATTACTCTACATTATGATATTGACAATGTATTTTTTTTAATAATACTTCATGAATCATCATTTATTATATACAATGCATCCATAGAATTTGTTGGCAATCAAATTAAAAACATTATCATTCAGAAATCTTCTATGATTTCTATCCTAATTGCAAATGATTCACCTGATAAAATATTAGGGATTATTAATGATGAATTCAGGTCACGAAGTCATTAATGATCATGTAATAACAGAAATATTATGTAATATATGAGTTCATTCATAATGTCTCAAAGAGTTCCCATGAAGACTCAATACGAAGGCAGTGACCACGATATTTTGTGTATATGCGTGTGTGTAATTATTCCCATCTTACATTCACTTCTAAAAATCCTAAATGATATTTTACATTTTCTCCTTTACCTTGAGTATTTCTATAATTCAATGGAGAGTAGGAGAATAATTTAACACTCTGATGTTTTAACAAATGAAAATTATGTTCAATAGTGTATACGAAACAGAACAGTGAGGCTAAACTAACTATGATATACTAAATAAATATGACCTTAGTAACCTATCCATTAATTTCTATTGAATGAATAATAATAATAAAAATTAAAAAAATAAAAAAAAATTTTGATATGGTGAAAATATATTGGTAAATTAGGGATCATTTTATAGTCATGTTATTACAAGAATTAATAATATATTTTTATTTCTTTTTTTATGAAAATAAAAAAATACTAATTATAATTATTTTTAAAATATTTAATGTAAAAAACTAAATATATTTGATAAATGTTCATATAAAAATTAACATAGGTTTTAATTTTTTCATTTTTAGAAAACATTCATATTTCTATAAATCATAAAAAAGTATACTTTTTGAAAAACTGTAATTTAATTTCAAAAAAATTCCTAAATTTAATATACAACTCATAATATAATTTTTTTGAATGTAAAATATATTATTTATTTATATTAAATATAATTAGTTTTTTGAATCAAATTTATATATTATTTTAGTATGTGTTTATTTTTATTATAGAAAAAACATTCTTTAAAAACATTTTTAATATGTATAATGTATCTCGATTTTAATTAATTAAAATGATCACTTATGAGAACTAACTTAAATGAAATATATATATTATGTATCTATATAAATATATTTTTAAATTCGGATAATGAAGAATACTAGTCATATTATTATTATAAGAACATTATATGCTTGCAAAATTACTTTTAATAAAAATAGTTTTTAACATGTTTTTGGGGTTCATTTTTTAATTATTTTTATTTAATTCTATTAATTATTTTTAAAAATTATATTAATTCTTTTTATTTCAGAAATTATTGTAATGTGATAATAAAATCATAAATTTTTTATAGTGATTTGAAAAAATAGTAAAAATTTATCACTATTATAAAATAGTAAATCAGCTTATCCTTGGATAATAAATGTGACAAGTCCAACATTTATCACCATGATTATTATTACATGAAATTATTTCAACAATTATAAAATTATTCATGAAATTAAATTATTTATGGGACACTTTTCACTTAAAAGTGATATATTTAATTATTTATTTATAGAAAATGATAAAATGTTACTATATTCTATTAAATGTCACTTATAAGTTTCTATTTGGTTAATAAAACATGGTGAAATAATATTAATACTTATTGTGAGTATTTTAAAATTATTTTCATGATTTTAGATTAAATTTATCCTTTAGTTCTTATATAGTTACCAAAAACTTTTATACATGTCTAGCACAACGTTTCTAAAAATAATATAAAACTCATGGTAAATAATATTAAAAATTTCAATTGTAATGTCTCTGAATGATTTGTGGTTAAAACATAATTTTAAAGATTATAATGATATTATTTTCATGATAAATTTTAAATTATATTATAACTAATTTATATATTTATGTCTTTAAAGTCAACATAAATGAATATGGTCAAGAATGACATTAATGTTATTTTATGTAACATAAACTATTATTAAATTATCTAAAAATACTAAATATAATTATTTTGATAAATTTTGGTGATAAAAAGTCTAAAGTTTCATCCATTTTTGACTTATTATCCAATGGTTATCCTATAGATAAAATTACGACCCTTTTATGTCAAAAAAATTTGATATCTCGATTTATGTTAAACATGGTTTTACACATTACATGCACCTATGCTAAAATTTAATTTACATTCAAATTGGAATTTTATTTAACAATTTGGATTTAACATTTATAATAATTTTTTGAAAATTATCTATAAAGACTAAATTACGTTTATAGTTAAATGATAAATTACCTTTCAAATTAGAAAACAATAACAAATGGTGAAAACTAAAATGGTAAAATTTATCTACCTTATATATTAAGTGAAAAACATTTTTAAGACATAGTTTTTTGTTGGAAATGTTACATGTTGTTATAATAAAAAAATGTGTTAATTTTTAAGGAACTTGGGTTTAAAGTGGCTTCCCATTTATGAGTAGTTTTGGGTATTTTAAAAATTCCACCACTCCTCAATTATAAAAAGGAACCTCATCCCCTCACTTATTAAAATATATTAAAACATTTTTCTCAACAGATACCTAAAAATATATATCTACAACAACCATATGAATGTTATAGAGTAGTTGGTATTCCCACAAATACTATCCTTATTGTCATTAATAAGATATCCAAAGGAGGGGTTTTCAAGGTGATGGAAATTATCTTTCCTATGATATTTCTATTTTAATTATTATATTACCACCTTAATTAATGTATTAATAATAGAAAAATAATATATTAAGTATCAAACATGTACTGACATTTTATTATGCTAGTGGGATACCCTATATCTATCTCCTCTTCCACCAAATGGGAAAAACTGTCTTTTTATTGTACGGTGGGCAACAACCTCTTGAACAAAAGTAATTTGTTTTCTATCACCTCATGTTACATGTAGATTAGTGATTGGTCTAATATATATATATTTTTTTAATTTTTTAATTTTTTAATTATAATATATTATTTAATTTTTCACCATTTAATTCCTCAAAAAATGATAAAGTTATACATGTGAACATGTCGACTTCCACCTCCCCGAAGTGATTTGATTCATTTTATCATAAACAAGTCAGATAGATTATATATATATATATAAATGAAATTGTATCATATTTATCTTATAAGTATCCATATATAAGAAAAAAAATAATACGTTGGTTTATTCGATTATGATTTCTAAAAATAGAAACATTACTCATGCATACATGGGGTTTACAGTCTCCATGATTGTAAAATATTTTATTTTTTCTTAACCGTATTTCATGGATGGTTTTAAAAGAGTTATGTAAATTTCAAAATTATAATTATTTCATGATTATTGTTATAGATATGATAAAATAATGACATATTTTACCATTGGCAACCTACTAATATCTTTATTGTAAATTTCATTTAAATATCATAAAAACATCAAACGTGAACTTATTTGATTATGTAATTAAATATAATTTGATAATAAATAAAGTAAAATGATTAATAAAAACGAATTTTTTTCTAAATAATTTACTTAAATCAATTTTTATTTTTATTTAGGATAATAATATATGTGACTAGTCTTACCTGAGGTACGAGATTTTGTCTTAATTTCCCTTCAATGATTCATATTTTAATTTTATGCACCTACTTTCATTTATTTACATTACATGCATCCAATTTTAAATATAATATCATAAATCATTAAATCATTTATAGAATTTTATGTTTCAATGAATGTTATTTCATCCAAAGTTGTTTATAGTTAATGTTACCAAGTGGTATGTGTTTTACAACTCTATTTTCATTAATTTGGTTATATAACTTATTCTACGATTATATTATGTAATGAATATATGTTAAAATGACTTTTATAATTTATGTTTCATTTTCACTAATTTTGGATTTGTATTTTTTACACATAATGACACAAAAATATTATTTCTCACGTCGATGTTATGATCATTTAAGGGGGTTATGTCTTAAACTGGCCTCTTTAGGATAGTTGTTATGTTATACACATATAATATTTTATGATGTGTATCTACATACCCTTTGATATGATATATCATGAGTCTCTTAATATAAATAGTATTTATTATTTTTTTCATTCATAGAGGTTATGATTCATATTTTACCAATGTTGTAAGGGTATATTCCCCAATCTCATCATTATATATTTTTTATGTTTAAGTATATTCTTTTATAATTATTTGATTATTATTTAATAAATACAATATATTCCCTTATCATATGATTATTCTTTTAAATTATAATTATTCTGCTAATTTTATCATATATGAACACTAAATAGAAAAAATAATATTAGAATATAATTTATTTCCTTTTTAGTTATGAATTATTCCATCTATGTCCATGCATTATAAAAATATTTTCAAAAATGTTTTTAATAATATAAAATTATATATTAAATATATTTTACCCTTTTTATACTTGTAAAAAATATTTTGGAAGGAATTTTCGAATCATTCTATGACTGTGGTAATTTAAGACATTTCAATCAAATAAGTGTATGGAAAAATTTCATTAACCTACTAGACATGAATGATGTTTTCCACTATCGTAAATAATTATTATTTTGAATCTTCCAATATGATTTTAGATGATTATTTTCAATTAAATCCTATTTTCTAATATTTAATAGTTATTTAGTTTCTAAAAGTTATATTCACTATGAAAAAGTTATTTTCCCCAAGAATTTTCTGATCAAAATTTTATGGTATTTATAATCATCAATTTAATACCACCTTATTTTACATATTATAAACATAGGATATATTAGAATGATACCATACTTATTGTGTCTCAAAATTATATAAGATTAATTATATCGGGAATATAGAATTTTGATACCATTTTTTATATTACATTGAATGGTTTACAATTATGTTTATTGAATTTTGATATTATTAACAATCCATATTATAATTTTCCAAAAGAATTTCCACAATTAATTTGTTTCCCCCTATATATGAACAATTAATTGGAGTTAGTATTTTATGGTAGGTCCCTTATATAACCCATTAATGAAATTATTGGTCCATAATACAAACATGTATTCTACTTTTTTAGGCCATAACCATTTTTGTAAGATGTCTTGGATGGATTCCTTAACATTAGGTTTATGATGGATGAAATAATGAATTACATAATTATGAGATAATTTGTTGTATTATATATAATTATTTTTTAATTATAATATCAATGTATTAGTTTCAAAATCATGTGATTAGTCATATTCCATTACCTAATCATCATTTAATCCTTCAATTTTTTACGTACTCAAGTTATTTATTAAATGGATTGTGATTTTCGTAACTCAACATTTCATATTGACTATTGGATATTTCCTCATGATATATTATATTGATCCTAACCGTTATTGGGAATTTTGGCTAACCCATTATTTTCTTTTCATTCCCCTTGATTTAAATAACGATTCTATGAATGAGTTCAGGGATGGAGAACATTTCCTTTCACTATGATGTATTACTATGTTATCATGTATAATGTGAGAAATATGTATGCATATAGTTTACCAAAAAATCTATAATTTTTTCCCATTGGTATATCATCCCATTTATATTATGATAATGTAACTAGATAACCACTGGCCCAAGGATACTAGGTTCATGGTCATTATAATTAGTAATAGTGTATCTTCAATAGAAATCATGACAACTAGATTTAGAAAAACAAATATTTGAGAATTTAACCCTGTGACAGACCTCCAAGATATTTCCCAACCACAAATTATCTATTATTTATATGATGATGTTATATTATTTTTAGGGATTATCATGTGTTAATAAGTTTAAGGTTGATTAAAATCATAAAGGGATAGATACCCCTTCAAAGGTTTTATGTAATCGAAGTTCCAGGGGGGATTTTGGTGAGTTTTATTATATGTTTATAGTATATATAAACCTTATCCATATCTATTGTGAAATAAAAATAATATAAGTCACTAAATTAGTTCCTAGAGTCATCCTTTCACATGGCCTTATGCGCACCTCTCCATATTGTAATGACTGACGACTAGCAGTGTGAAGAAATTGTTAGTGCAATTGAAACACAATACCACAATTATTAGAGTCAGATAATTGTTTAAGATATAATCAATGGAATAATAAATATAAATTATGAAATAGTTAAAAAAATAATAAATTACATTGTGGTCAATAAAAAATATAAAATCATGAATGCATGTCTAGGTGAGGCTATATAAAGTAATAATTATTCAAACAATTTGTGGTACATTACTGAATTGATAATATATAATGAAAATTAGGATAATTAGAAAAAGGATAAGTGCATAAGAATATAGATCCTTTGATCATGCTTCTTCTCAAATATTTTTCTCACAAATGAATTACAAATCAATAATCAATAATCCTAATATTAAGAAGTATATTCAAGTGCCCTAATGAAATAGTTATTTGATCAAGGTGGGACATTTAATCAGTAGGCCACGACCAATGGTGATTGATAATATCAATTATATGAATATAAAAAATAGAAGGGTGATGGTATAACATCACAATAGTGAATTATTAAATTTATATTAACAAGTCATGCATTGGTTTTGCAATGAGACCATTCTAACATTACCTGCTGCATTCTAAGACAGAATATATATTAATTCCTTCTATAATGTGTATATATATTTTTGCATATATTTATAAAATTCATATTTAGAGAAATACATACACATATTGTATCATCCCAGGTAAATAAAGAATAAAACATTTCCGTATTTATTAATATTTGGAAATAAAATATAAATTTTTCTTTAAAGGGGTTGCTATGTTCGATAGCGTACCCGATACGCAACAAAGAGATTATTTGAAATCTTACATTGCACACTAGTAATAAAGTAATATTATTTTAAATGGTAGTTAACACGTAGCCATTGTATTGGAGGGAATGATTAGAAATAACTAAAATATGATTATATATGTTTTCTAAATGTTTTTACATTTATCGAATAAAATATTAATGCTTAAAATGCGGAAAGAATTCAATTTTAGGCATAGATACTCTAATATTCACTAAAAGGTCGAACTATCGCCTTTTGATGGAGAACCCTCATTAAATATATTTTTGGTCCCTATTATACATTCTATTGGACCAAATAAAACTCTTCTTTAGAATCAGGACATCAAAATTTACTTTTTGTAAAATTTTCATATTTTTTTAGATAAAGTTCATTTTTTAAATGAATAGTGAAAAATGTTGTCTTTTAATTCAAAACCACTTTTTAATCTAATTTTTTTATATGATAATTTTATCTTTTTAATTTGTTTTAAAGTGAAATTAGAATATATTTTTACCATTTAATCTAATAATGGTCATTGGAATTAATTTCACTTTGAAATTGGACTTAAACTAGTGCCAATCTTTTGATACATATTGTTTTATAAAAACACGCTCTTTGTTCTGTCAGTGGGAATTAATTATTAAATTAATTAATGTAACTTATATGTTTTGAATTTTGTAAAATAGAAATCATTTTTTAATCTGGAATATCAAATATATCTTAGGGTGTTGTTTTGGTATTTTTCTGAAAAACTTCAATTTTTGATTAATAGTGAAACCACTAAGTGGTACATAAAAAATTGATTTTTCGTTTAAATGAAGTTTTACCACCTCTGTGTTTATAATTTCAAAAATACAACATACATGGTTTTCATTAGGAAGTAAAATTTGGTTCAATGGGATTAAAATAATTTTTTTGTGAATAATAACTTTTAAGTTTTTAATCACGATTAGAGGTAATTAGTGTAGTTTAAGGTAAAAATAATGTTTTAATAATATGAAATGACCATGGAACATGTACTACTCTTATTGTATGAGTCATGGCCGACCACAAAAATCTTGGGTCAACTTTGGGACCCCATGGAGCCACTTTGGTAGGAAAATTACATTAATAACTTTTTATTTAATGTTAAAATAAAAATGTCAGAAACATGTGTTGTTTTACTAAAACAATTTTTAAACAGGGTTATACAAGTCATATTTTTTACTATAAAAATTCATTAGAAATATAAAAAGGTTTCCTACATCATGATATTTTGTTTATAATTTTTAGACATTAAATAAATTAAATTATTTATGACACCATGATGATGCAGCGATTACCTCATTATTTAACGATTTAAATAAAATGAAGTTATAATGTAAATTCTAATCCCTAAACTTGAAAAAAACCTATTTGATGGCAGGATTTATAACTCTTATCACCTTATCATATAAATATATAATTTTTGGACCTTTAAAATCCGAAAAAATATTTATAAAAAAGTAACCTTTTATAACTTTCCAAGAGTTCCCCTCCTCTCCTCTTATAAAAGGCCCACACCTATACCACCTTTCCCACACCTCTCAAGCCTTTGTCTCGGCCAACCCCTGCCCATTTTGTCTCTCCAAATCCCTATATTACTCTTATAAGCCTCACATTGTGCATAAGTCTTTCCAAGGAAGCCTTTGAGCCCAAATAAAAAAGTGTTACCCGATTTAAACATAGTATCTTCTGTTGTGTTCTTATGTTTTATTTTGCTTCTCCAACCCCCTAAACTATTTTTATTCCTTTATTATGCAACAAAACAGTTATCTCTAATATACTAGGATGTTTTTATGTGAAGTATTAGAGCTACACTCACACACACCTTCATCTAATGGTTAAAGAACATATTGTTTCTGTGGTTGGAAAATTTCGGCCTCACGAAACGATGATTGTTCAATCTTCTTTTAACACCATTAATGGTGGCCATTAAGATGTAACTATATCTATATATGATATATTTTATGTCTATGTTTTTATCTTTTCTTCTTTATTTTTCATTTGTGGAATACCTTTATGGTTTCCATTACGGGTAAACACGATAATTTCATTTTAGGAAGTGTGGACTACCGCCCCTCAAAGTGATTTGATTCGTTAATGCCAAACGTGGGACGTATAAGGATAGATTTAATATTATTATATATGAAATTATACTTGAATTATAATATGCCTATATATCATTATGATTTCACTCCATTAAATATGAAATAAATATGAAAGTAATGTTGATGCGTATGTACCGCTTACCGACTCCATGAACGGTGCATTTCATTTCTTATCTTTAAATGTTATATACTATTATAAATACATGTATATTCTGAATATATATGATATATATGATATCCAAATCATGAATATCATTCTGGATATAATGAACATTTGACCACATGAACAACATCTAATTGTAAGAAGTCCACTTTCGACTTAAGAACCACAAATCGACAAAACAAAAAATATTAACATAAATGATTACATAATGTCTAAAACATGGAAATATGTGATATAAAAGTAATAGATAACTTGAAAAATGGTTCTTAATCAAGTATAAATTAATGATATTTTATTATTCAGGATATTAAAGAGCAATCGAGTCACGTCGGACACGAGGTAAGGGAACTTCATAACCCAATTTCCATTCTTTGGGTCAATATCCTACATTCAAATTATGTCATGATATTATTATGTCCTATCTTGTATTTGTACTTTCAGTATGTGTACTTATAGTGAATACAAATATTAGATCTATTTTATTTGATAAATGTTCTTTGTAAGGGACTTCGTCTCAATCTCCTTTCATTGAGGCAAATTTTGTTCTGATACAAGGCTTTCTTTTATACGGTGCATAAACCCATTTTACTTTTAATTTTATAAAAAATGAATCTTTTTCTACGATGATTTTTACTAAACAACAAAAAGGAATTTTTCTTTTAACGTACACGGTGACAAAGACCTTTTCTGCCGCCGTGAGTATTATTTGGTCTTGGATTCCTCAACAAGTCGTAATTTTTTTAAAATGAAATAAATACATTATACTCTTTTATGTATTTTGGTATTGAAAATGTTTTTTATAATGGATTTGTTATGTCAATATATTTAAGTGATATATTGTGATCAATGTGTGGAAATGTTTTCTTTCCATTATATCTGTTTTATGTCTTATGATTTTATAATGGTACTTGGACATTTGACGGGTGGTAACGTGATAAACCTTTGTGACGGGTGGTGCCGTGAATACACGGACGGGTGGTTAAATTATAACCTCCAATGCATTTGGTATGGAAGTGGGCCATATGGCTATTCCATTAAGTGATTTGTGTGGATGTCGACCGTATGGTTATTATATTTAAGTATGTTTATATCCCATGTTACCTTTATATGTTATGTGTACTTTATATGGGTTTTATGGTAATCTTTTGGATAAAAAAGGGTAATTAATGATCTTTTATTCAATGAAGAGTACTTTCTTCTTTATAAAGGTGGAAAGTATTACTTTGATAAAGTATACATGGTTTACTTGTTGTTTTGAAAAACTAACAGTTTTCATTCGTTGTGTATCTCTTACTGAGCTTTTTATGCTCACCGCATGTTTTTGAAATGTTTTTCACAGGAATTAATGTGGAATAGGGTCAAGGATGGGATCAAGGAATAGTCATGCTATCTAAAACATGGAACTATACATGTTTCTTTTTAAGTGTTTTTATTTTATGGAAACTTAGTAGAAGTGTCTACTTTGTAATCTTTTGAGATGTAATAGTTATGTCCTCATTCTATAAAACTCTAAACCTGAAAAGATCCTCAATGTGAATTATTCATTTAATTCAATATTAAGTAAGGTTTAAATTCAGGGCCTTATACATATGTGGACCTATGTTTTATAAAAAATTCAACCACTTGAGGGGATAAGATATTAAATTATTGTTGAAGATTATGACACAATTGTCCTCGAAATGAATTCAATATTGATTTTACTTTAAATGGTTTTCTATTTTCGATAGAATACCCGATACCCAACAAATATATATTTGTAAAATGTTTTTACATTTATCTAATAAAATATTAAGGCTTAAAATACGAAAAGAATTTAATTTTAGGCATAGATACTCTAATATTCACTAAAAGGTCGACCTATCGCCTTTTGATGGAGAACCCTCTTTAAATATAGTTTTGGTCACTCTTATACATTCTATTGGACCAAATAAAACTCTTCTTTAGAATCGGGACATCAAAATTTACTTTGTGTAATATTTTCGTATTTTATCTGATAAAGATCATTTTTTAATGAATAGGGAAATTTGTTTTATTTTAATTCAAAACCTCTTTTTAATATAATTTATTTAAATGATTAGATTATCTTTTGAATTGGTTTTAAAGTGATATTAGAATATATTTTTACCATTTAATCCAATAGTGGTCGTTGGAATTAATTTCACATTTAAATTAGACTTAAACTAGTGTCAATATTTTGATACATATTATTTCATAAAAACATCTTATTTGTTCTATCAGCGGGAATTAATTATTAAATTAATTAATGTAACTTATATTTTTTGAATTTTTTAAAATAGGCATCATTTTTGAATCTGGAATATCAAATATAGCTTAGGGTGATGTTCTGGTATTTTTCTGAAAAACATCAATTTTTAATGAATAGTGAAACCACAAAGTGGTGCTTAAAAAATGATTTTTAGATTAAATGAAAATTTACCACCTCTGTGTTTTGAATTTCAAAAATCAGAAACACATGGTTGTCATTCTAAAGTAAAATTTGGTTCAATGGGATTAAATTAATTTTTTGGTGAATTGTAACTTTTAAGTTTTTTATCCCGATTAGAGGTAATTAGTGTAGTTTAAAGTAAAAATAATGTTTTAATAATATGAAATGACCTTGAAACATGTCCTACCCTTATTTGATGAGTCATGGCCGACCAAGACAATAAATTGGTAATCTTAGGGACCCCATGGAGTCACTTTGGTAGGAAAATGACATTAATAACAATTTATTTAATGTTAAAATAATGATGTCACAAACATGTGTTGTTTTACTAAAACATTTTTTAAATGGGGTAATAAAAGTCATATTTTTTACTATAAATATTCATTAGAAATAAAAAAATCTTTCCTAAATCATTATATATTTTTATAATTTTTAGACATTAAATAAATTAAATTATTTATGATATCGTGATGATACACCGATTACCTCATAATTTAACGATTTAAATAAAATGAAAATATAATGTAAAATATAAGACATAAACTTTTCAAAAACCTATTGTATGGGTGGATTGAGAACTTTTATCACCTTATCATATAAATATATAATTTTGGGACCATTAAAATCTGAAAATCATTTTATAATAAAGTAACCTTTTATAACTTTCAAGAGTGCCCCTCCTATCCACTTATAAAAGGCCCCCAACTCTACCACCTTAACCACACCTCTCAAGCCTTTGGCTCGGCCAAAACCCACCCATATTGTCTCTACAAATCCCTCTCTAACTCCTAGAAGCCTCACTTTTGGCAGAAGTCTTTCCAAGGAAGCCTTTGAGCTCAAATCAAAAAGAGTTGCCCAATTTAAAGGTAATTTCTTCTCTTGTGTTCTTATGTTTTATTTTTCTTCTCCAACCCCCAAAAATCTTTTTATTCTTTTCTTTTGTAACAAAAACAGTGTATTAAATATAATTGGATGTAGTTAAGTGAATTCTTAGAGCTAAACCCACACACACCATCGTCTAATGGTTAAATAACATACTGTTTCTATGGTTGGTGAATTTCTACCTCACGAAACGATGATTGCTCAATCTTCATTTATAACCTTTAATGGTGGCCATTAAGATGACACTCTATTTATATATGATATATTTTATGTTTATGTTTTCCTTATGCTTCTGTATTTTTCATTTGTGGCATACCTTTATGGTTTCGATTATGGGTAAACACGATAATTTCATTTTAGGAAGTGCGGACTACCACCCCCTCAAAGTGATTTGATTCGTTAATGCCATACTTGGGACGTATAAAGGATGGAGTTAATGATATTATATATGATATTATACTGGAATTATAATATACCTTTATATCATTATGATTTCAATCCATTAAATATGAAATAGAAATGAAAGTAGCGTTCATGCGTACGTACGGCTTAACGTCTCCATGAACGGTGCATTTCATTTCTTCCCTCTTAAAGTTATATAATATTATAAATACATGTATATGCTAGATATATATATGATATATATGATATCCAAATCATGAATATCATTCTGGATATAACGAACCTATGACCACATGAACAACATAAAATTGTAAGAAGTCCACTTTCAACTTAAGAACCAAATATCGAAAAAACAAACTTTATTAACTTAAATGATTAAATAATGTTTATAACATGGAAATAAGTGATATAAAGGAATAGTAAGCTTGAAAAAGGTTCTTAAGCAAGTAGAAATTAACACTAGTTTGTTATTCAAGAGATTAAAGAGCAATCGAGTCACGTCGGACATGAGGTATGGGAACTTCTTAACACAATTTCCATTCGTTCGGTTAATCTCCTACATTCAAATTATGTCATGATATTATAATGTACTATCTTGTTTTTGTACATTAATTATGTGTACTTATAGTGAATACACATAATAAATATATTTTATTTAAAAAAATTTCTTTTTATGGGACTTCGTCTCAATCTCCTTTCATTGATGCATATTTTGTTTTAATACAAGGCTTTCTTTTATATGGTGTATAAACCCCTTTGAATTTTATTTTTATACAAATGAAATATTTTTCTATGAAGCATTTTACTAAAAAACATAAAGGAATGTTTCTTTAAACGTACGCGTTGACAACGACCTTTTCCGCCGCCTCGAGTATTATTTGGTATTGGCTTCCTCAACAAGCAGTAATGTTTTTAAAATGAAATAAATATCTTATACACATTTATGTATTTTGGTATTTAAAATGGATTTTATAATTTTATGTCAATATATTAAAGTGATATATTGTGATCAAACTGTGGAAATGTTTTCTTTACATTATATTTGTTTTATGTCTTATAATTTTATAAAGGTACTTGGACATTTGACAGGTGGTTACGTGATAAACCATTATGATGGGTGGTGTCGTGAATACCAGGACAGGTGGTTACGTTATAACCTCCAATGCATTGGGTATGTATTTAGGCCGTATGGCTATTCCATTAAATGATATGTGTGGATGTCGACTGTATGGTTATTCCATTTAAGTATGTTTATGTCCCAAGTTACCTTTATATGTTATGTGTTTTTTATATGGGTTTTAATCTAATCTTTTGGTTACAAAAGTTTAATTAATGATCTTTTATTCAATGAAGAGTACATTCTTATTCATAAAGGTAAAAAGTATTACTTTGATAAAGTATACATGGTTTACTTGTTGTTTTGAAAAACTAACAGTTTTCATTATTTGTGTATCCCTTACTAAATTTTTTATGCTCACCCCATGTTTTTGAAATGTTTTTCGCAGGACTTAATGTGGAATAGGGTCAATGATGGGATCAAGGAATAGTCATTCTATCTAAAACATGAAAGTAGACATGTTTCTTTTTAAGAGTTTTTATTTTATGGAATATTTGTAGAAGTTTCTACTTTGTAATATTTTGGGATGTAATAGTTATGTACTAATTCTCTAAAACTCTAAACCTAAAAAGAAAGTTAATGTGAATTATTAATTTATTTCAATATTAAGTAAGGTTTAAGGCTGGGGCCTTATAGTTGGAATCAAAGGTTAGTTTAGACAACTTTAGGAGTTATAAAATTGTTAAATTATAAATTAATTTATGGTATGATTGAAATGATATAGAATTTGATTATTACCATGTTGCTTCGCCTAAGATATTTCTATGTTAAGAATGGTTTTTCATAGTGTAAACGGAACAGATTTTTTGGGAAGGCATACAGAGGGAAATGACCTTTCAAATCAGTATCCTGAGATGTTCAGAATTAGAACTAAACAGTTTGTTGCAGTGATGGCTCAGTTGACTCAGGTGAGAAATGTTGGTTGTTTTTATTGATGATTTTTTGGTGTTTTCTAAAAGTAAAGAGGACATGAATGTCATTTACGGGTTAACATACAAACCATAAAAGAAAAGAAACTGTATATAAAATTCAGCAAGTGAGTGTTCTGGTTACAACAAATTACTTTCCTTGGTCACATTGTTTCAAAAAATGGAATAACTGTTGATGCTGCTAAAACAAAAGTTGTTGAAGAATGGCCAAGACCCACAAATGTTACCGAGATCCGTAGTTTTCTTGGTTTGGCGGGTTACTACTGAAGTTTTGTTGAAAATTTTTCACGGTTATCTAGTCCAATGACTAAGAAAACTTAGAAGGGTGTTAAGTTTATCTTGAAAAAATAATGTGATGATTGTTTTCAGGAGTTGAAGAGATGATTTTTGAATGCTCCAGTTTTGGAACATCCTTCCAGGAATGGTGAGTTTGTTATATACAGTGATGCTTCATTGAATGGACTTTGTTGTGTCCTTATGCAGAATGATCAGGTAATTGCATATGCTTCACGTCAGTTGAAAACTCATGAGGTAAATTACCGTACACATGACTTGGAATTAGCAGCTATTTTTTTGTTCTATAAAGTTGGAGGAATAATTTGTATGGAGTAAAATGTGAAATATATAAGGATCACAAAATTTTGAAGTATATATTAATTCAGAAATAATTGAACATGAGACATAGGATATGGCTTGAATTAATCATGGATTATGATTGTACAATTCTTTACTATCCGGGAAAATCAAATAAAGTGGCTGATGCTTTGAGTCAAAAACTTAATGCTTCATTAACAATGTTGTGTTTGGAACGTGATCCTTTGTTTAAGGATTTGATGAACTTTGGCATAGAAGTTATTTGTGGAAGTAATTGTTCTAATTTGTTTCAGGTATCAGTGATATCATCTCTGTCAGACATAATTAAGAAAGCGCAGAAGAAAGACAGTGGGTTGTAGAAAAAGGTATAGCTGGTTCAAAAGGGTATGTTTCCTGAATTTAACATTGATAATGATTGTGTTTTGAGGTTTGGGAAGAGATTATGTGTGCCTAGTGATTCACAGTTGAAGAATGAGTTGTTATGTGAGGCTCATAGTTCCCCGTTTTCAGTTCATCCTGGAAGTACTATAATGTATAGAGATCTGCAGGAGTATTACTGGTGGGAAGGAATGAGAAGAGATATTGATGATTTTACTGTGAAGTGTTTGACTTGTCAATAGGTTAAAGCTGAGCGAAAGTTACTAAAAGGGATGATTCAGCCTTTACCTGTGCCAGAGTGGAAATGGGAAAATATATCCATGGACATTGTTGTGGTATTACCGAAGACATCTCGAGGTAATAATGCAATCTGGGATATTGTTGATCGCTTGACTAAATCTGCCCATTTCCTTCCTATTCGAGATACGTTGTCTCTAGATCAACATGCTCGGTTGTATCATAAAGAGATAGTCAGGTTGCATAGAATTCCACTCTACATTGTATCTGATCGTGATCCCAGGTTTACCTCTAACTTTTGGAAAGGCCTTCAGATGTCATTGGGTACTGAATTAAATTTTAGTACAGCTTTTTATCCACATTCATATTGCAGTTAGAATGAAAAATTCAGACCTTAGAGGATATGCTATGTGCTTGCTCTATGGATTAACAGGGAAGTTGGGACCATCATATTTCTTCGGTTGAGTTTTCATATAATAACAGTTTTCATTCTAGTATACAGATGGCTCCGTTTGAGGCATTATATGGTAAACTATGTCGAACTCCAGCTTTTTGGGATAAAGTGGGTGAAAGGAAGCTGATGGGACCAGAATTGGTAGAAGAGGTGGCAGAAAAAGTTAAGTTGATTCAGAAACACATGAGAATAGCTCAGAGCAGACAGAAAAGTTATGCAGACAACTGGAGGAAGGATCTCTCTTTCGAGGTAGGTGATCATGTTTTTCTCAAAGTTTCACCGTGGAAAAGTGTGATGTGATTTTGTAAGAAAGGAAAGCTGAGTCCAAGGTTCATTGGACCATAGGATATTTTGGAGAATGTTGGACCATTTGCTTACCGAGTGGCTTTTCCTCCGAGTTTATCTTAGGTACACAATGTTTTTCATGTTTCGATGTTGAGAAAGTATATGCTAGATCCATCTCATGTTTTGAGCCCAGAGGTAGTTCAGTTGGAAGAGAATCTCCCTTATGAAGAACAACCAGCCCAGATTCTTGACTGAAGAGAGAAAGTGTTTCGAAATAAGGTATTTCACCAGGTAAAGGTTTTGTGGAAAAACCATATGGTTGAAGAGGCAATGTTGGAATCTAAAAATGCTATGAGGGATAAATACCCCCACTTATTTTGAATAGTGAATAAAATTGCAAGGATGCAATTCCCAAAAGGGGGGAAGGATATAACATCCCAGGTAAATAAATAATAAATCATTTTCATATTTATAAATATTTGAGAATTAAATATTAATTTTACTTTAAAGGGGTTGCTATGTTCAATAGCATACCCGATACGCAACAAATAGATTCTTTGAAATCTTACGTTGCACACTAGTAATAAAATAATATTATTTTAAATGGTAGATAACACATAGCCGTTGTATTGGCGGGAATGAATAGAAATTACTAAAATATGATCATATATGTTTGTTAAATGTTTTTACATTTATCCAATAAAATATTAAGGCTTAAAATATGAAAAGAATTTAATTTTAGGCATAGATACTCTAATATTCACTAAAAGGTTAAACTATCGTCTTTTGATGGCGAACCCACTTTAAATATAGTTTTGGTCACTCTTACACATTCTATTGGACCAAATAAAACTCTTCTTTAGAATCGGGACATCAAATTTTACTTTGTGTAAAATATTCATATTTTTTTCCGATAAAGTTCATTTTTTAATGAATATTGAAAATGTTGTATTTTAATTCAAAACCACTTTTTAATTTAATTTATTTATATGATGAGATTATCTTTTGTATTGGTTTTAAAGTAAAATTAGATTCTATTTTTACTATTTAATCCAATAGTGGTCGTTTGAATTAATTTCACTTTGAAATTTGACTTAAACTAGTGTCAATCTTTTGATACTTATTGTTTCATAAAAACACGATAGTTGTTCTGTCACTAGAAATTAATTATTAAATTAATTAATGTAACTTATATTTTTTGAATTTTGTAAAATAGTCATAATTTTTTAATCCAGAATATCAAATATAGCATATGGTGACGTTTTGGAATTTTTCTGAAAAACTTCAATTTTTGATGAATAGTGAATCCAATATGTGGCACTTAAAAAACTGATTTTTCGTATAAATGAAATTTTACCACCTCTGTGTCTTGAAATTTAAAAATCCGACATACATGCTTTTCATTAGGAAGTACAATTTGGTTCAATGGGATTAAAATAATTTTTTGGTGAATAGTAACTTTTAAAATTTTAATCGCAGTTAGAGGTAATTAGTGTAGTTTAAGGTAAAATAATGTTTTAATAATTTGAAATGACCTTTACACATGTTCTACCCTTATTTTATGAGCCATGGACGACCATGTTAATCAATGGGTCAACTTGGGGACCCCATGGAGTCACTTTGGTATGGAAATGACATTAATAACCTTTTATTTAATGTTAAAACAAAAATGTCACAAAAATGTCTTGTTTTACTAAAACAATTTTCAAATGGGGTTATACAGGTCATAATTTTTACTAAAAATATTCATTAGAAAAATAAAAATATTTCCTAAATCAAGATATTTTTTTTATTTTTATAAATTAAATAAATTAAATTATTTATGATACCATGATGTTGCAGCGATTACCTCATTATTTAACAATTTAAATAAAATGAAAAGATAATGTAAAATCTAAGACCTACACTTGTAATAAACCTATTGGATGGGTGGATTTATAACTCTTATCACCTTATCCTCGAAATAAATAATTTTTGGACCTTAAAAATCCAAAAATCATTTTATAATAAAGTATCCTTTTATAACTTTTCAAGAGTGGGCCTCCTCTTCTCTTATAAACGGCCCCCACCTCTAACACCTTACCAACACCTCTCAATCATTTTCCTCAGCCAAAATCTGCCCATTTTGTCTCTCCAAATCCCTATATTACTCTTAGAAGCTTTACTTTGTGCAGAAGCCTTTCCAAGGAAGCCTTTGAACTCAAATCAAAAAGAGTTACCCGATTTAAAGGTAGTGTCTTCTCTTATGTTCTTATGTTTTATTTTGATTCTCCAACCCCCTATCCTCTTATTATTCCTTTAATTTTTAAAAATACCAGTATCTTAAATATACTAGGATGTTGTAATTAGAATTATTATAGATAAACCCACACAAACCTTCGTCTAATTGTTAAAGAACATACTGTTTCTGTGGTTGGCGAATTTCTGCCTCATGAAAGGATGATTGTTCAATATTCTTTTAAAACATTTAATGGTGGCCATTAATATGTCACTCTATTTATATATGATATATTTTATGTTTATGTTTTCCTTATGCTTCTGTATTTTTCATTTGTGGCATAACATTATGGTTTCCATTATGGGTAAACACGATAATTTCATTTTAGGAAGTGCGGACTACCGCCCCCTCAAAGTGATTTGATTCATTAATGCCATACATGGGACATATAAAGGATGATGTTAATTATATTATATATTCTATTATAAAGGAATTATTATATACCTTTATATAATTATGATTTCACTCCATTAAATATTAAATATAAATGAAAGTAGCATTCATGCGTACATACTGCTTACCGTCTCTATGAACGGTGCATTTCATTTCTTACCTCTAAATGTTATATAGTATTATAAATTCATGTATATTATGTATATATATATGATATATATGATATCCAAATCATGAATATCATTCTGGATATAATGAACCTTTGACCACATGAACACCATGTAATTGTAAGAAGTCCACTTTCGACTTAAGAACCAAATATCGAAAAAAACAAACATTATTAACTTAAAAAATTACATAATGTTTATAACATGGAAATAAGTGATATAAAAGGAATAGTAAGCTTGAAAAAGGTTCTTAAGCAAGTATAAATTAACACTAGTTTATTATTCCGGAGATTAAAGAGCAATCGAGTCACGTCGGACACGAGGTAAGGGAACTTCTTAACCCAATTTCCATTCTTTGGATTAATCTCCTACTTTCAAATTATGTCATGATATCATTATGTCCTATCTTGTATTTGTACTTTCATTGTGTGTAATTATAGTGAATAGACATAATAGATCTATTTTATTTAAAAAAAATTCATTGTAAGGGACTTCGTCTCAATATCTTTTCATTGAGGCATATTTTGTTCTTATACGGGGCTTTCTTTTATGCGGTGTATAATCCCCTTTGACTTTTAATTTTATACAAAAAAAATCTTTTTCTACGAAGCGTTTTACTAAACGACAAAAAGGAATGTTTCTTTTAATAGACGTGGTGACAACGAACTTTTCCGACGCTGCAAGTATTATTTGGTTTTGGCTTCCTCATCAAGCCGTAATGTTTTTAAAATGAAATAAATACATTATACACTTTTATGTATTTTGGTATTGAAAATGGTTTTTATAATGGATTTGTTATGTCAATATATTTAAGTGATATATTCTGATCAATGTGTGGAAATTTTTTCTTTCCATTATATTTGTTTTATGTCTTATGATTTTATAATGGTTCTTGGACATTTGATGGCTGGTTACGTGATAAACCATTATGAAAGGTGGTGCTGTGAATACCAGGATGGGTGGTTATATTATAACCTCCAAAGCATTGGGTATGTAAGTCAGCTGTATGGCTATTCCATTAAGTGATATGTGTTGAAATCGACCGTATGGTTATTCCATTTAAGTATGTTTGTGCCCTAAGATACCTTTATATGTCATGTGTTCTTTATATGTGTTTTATGGTAACCTTTTGGTTACAAAAGGGTATGTAATGATCTTTTATTCAATGAAGAGTATTTTATTCTTCATAAAGGTGAAAATTATTACTCTGATAAAGTATACATGGTTTACTTGTTGTTTTGAAAAACTAACAGTTTTCATTCTCTGTGTATCCATTACTGAGATTTTTATGCTCACCCAAAGTTTTTGAAATTTTTTTCACATGAATTAATGTGGAATAGGGTCAAGGATGGGATGAAGGAATAGTCATGCTATCTATAACCTGGAACTAGACATGTTTCTTTTTAAGAGTTTTTATTTTATGGAAACTGTGTATAAGTGTCTACTTTGTAATCTTTTCAGATGTAATAGTTATGTCCTAATTCTCTGAAACTATAAACCTTAAAAGATCTTCAATGTGAATTATTCATTTAATTCAATATTATGTAAGGTTTATGGCCGGGGACTTATACATATGTGGACCTAAGTTTTATAAACAATTCAACCCAATGAGGGGATAAGATATTAAATTAATGTTGATGATTATGATACAATTGACCTTGAAATGATAATAGAGGAAAAATATATTTTAATGATAATAAAATTTGATTCAAGGTGAATCTAATGTATCCTACAACAAATAATTTAATTCCAGTTCATGGTAGACAACCATGAAACACATCTATAAAGAGTATAGTTTAACCCAAGGGCACACTCAAAGAATTATGTTTGTAAAAATTATATAACTGAGTATGGGATTAATTTCCCAAATAATCTCTTCAAAACAATGATTCATAAAACAAGGGGTAATAATCATCAAGATATGTAAAATTAAATCATAGTGAATCTAAGGACGTTATCGAACTAACTATATTTTTTTTGGCAGATAAGTTATAATATGGTGCATTGTAGGGCATCTACTGATAGATATATATTGACTCCCATGTTGGCTATCTCTCTTGGAAGTCATGAAAATGAATCAAAATTGTATCCAATGAGTCATTAAGGCATCCCCCAATAATAAAATGTCTGATCACATCATACCATTCATATAATTAAAAATAAGTCCATATAAAATAGGCAGATTAAAAATTTAGTATGATCAAAAGTTATTTTTGGCCATCTAATATTTAAAAAAAATATCATTAGGTTCATTCCAATAGTCTTCATTATGAATGAAAAATTTTCATAGAGGAAA
Organism: Viscum album; assembly: GCA_963277665.1. Lineage (NCBI taxonomy): Eukaryota > Viridiplantae > Streptophyta > Magnoliopsida > Santalales > Viscaceae > Viscum > Viscum album. The sequence continues at coordinate 2,001,871,793 of OY728140.1, read as the reverse complement.
ACAAAACTTAATAATTATATTAAATTGTAAATGTACGTATTTATTCTGTATTATAACTCAAGTGAATTTTTGATCCATTTATTTTATCTAAAATATGAAATCCAGGGAAAAATCGATGACTCCTTAATATAATTATCAAGATATTTCAAACAATAATTTAATTTATCATTTTTAGGAGATATATCCAAAAAACATAACACCATACCACATAAGTGTAAATGATAGGCCATACCAGATTGCATTCCATAGAGAAATCATCTTGTTCACTCATTTATCTAATGAAAAAAAATAATCCCATATTTTTCATATGAAATTTTATTTTAATTCGTCATAAATTTAATTGTAAGATATATTAAATTAGAATTTAACCATAACCACAATGAAGATTCCTATTTCCACTAGGGGATAATATAGTTGGCTTTCACACTATTCCACATTTTAATTAATTCCATTTTATTATCCCATTAATATTTTATTATACATTTAACCTTAATAGTTTATTTTATTATAGAAAATGCTTAATAAACAAAATACAGTGAACAAGCCATTATGATGGATAGTTGAATTCATGTTTGGAAACCCCATCTGGTTCAATTAACACATAATGACTTTTTTAATATATCCATTATGATCTAAGAAAATAAATTCAAAATTAATAGGAAATGCATTGGAAATATATCGACCCTGTCTTAACATAGATAAAAATTACAGAAATGTTTTGGAATACAAAAAACATTACACAAATAGACACTCAAAGACCATACTATTCTAGTGCCTTAGAAAACTTGGAATCCTAACAACTGGTACAAAATTAACTACATTATAACACCCTGACCGCCAAAGCTTGAAGATGGTGCATTATTTTAATACATTGGAATGATTAAATGGAATAATGTCCCTGAAGGAACAATCAGTTCAGCATTATTAAAAAATAGATTACATACATGAACATTACATTACAATTTTTAACATAAAATACATCATAGATAATTCTTCTAGAAATAAATTAATCCCCTAGTTTAATATTTCATATTAATCATAATACACTTCTTGGAATCCTAGTAAAATAATATATAAAAAGTGGTGATCTCAAATGCTCTGTAAGTGTAAATATTTCAGCAGAAGTATTATACTTTTATGTCAATATGTATAATAAAAATAGTAGGCTTTCAAACATAAACAAGAACATAATATAGAAAAAATAAATCCAATAAATCCATTTAAACACAGACATGGATTTTATACTAGTCGTATAATCACACGTAATACGTAATTTCATAATGATTGAATGCATAATGCCATACGTTTTAACTACTACATCATGGCCTTTTTCCAAGACCATTTATAATTTTTCTATATGGGCCTTGTTCCAAGAAAGTACATTGTCTCATTAGACCTACTAATGCATCGAAGGGAAATAGTGGGCCATGCCTGTCACTTACTAAGTACAAATTATTTCTCATATGAAAAGGTTTTAACATAACATAATCATTCGTATTAAAACTAGAATACAAAATGTCAATACTTTAACCATAAACCATGAATGATATAAAAATTACACATCCATAGTCATACATATCAAAACTCAATATATACAATATAGAAGGTTTTATTACAATAAATCTACCTCAATAAAGAATAATATCCAGTAAAGGATGTTGTCATGGTTGAAAATGATCAGTAAAACTATTTGAGAGAAATATCCAATTTTCATTAAATCTTTTAAAATTCAACAAATTTATAAAGGAAGTCATTTAAAAGATATTTTTGAATAAATGTGTCTTATACCACTTTAAAACATCTAAATGGAAATTATATATTAAATGTAACACCCCGAGATTTTATGAAAAATATTCTTTTAATTTCATTGATGTCTTGTGTTGAAAGCTACAAAAAGATTTTCTTGTGCTATACGCAACACCGTATTAGCTTGCAGTATATGCAACACTATTCTTAGATTGTGTTACACACAATTTCATGTTCGTTTGATAATAGTAATTCTACGCAACATTGAGTGTATATATATATATTCAATGTATAAATGAAAAATGGTTGGATTCTATTATATGAAACAACAATGGAGTCTTGCACAACACGCAACCATAACTTGGCTTGCATTACACGCAATCACGACCTTCCTCGATAGCGTGTGTTGTACGCAATACCGGGATTTACTAAACAACGATATATTATGATAATATTATTATGAACTAACCGTTATGAATAGTATTAACTAAAATTTTAATTTTATTACATTATTAGTCATCATACACATTTTCTAGAACATGGTATAAGATCAAAATAATTTTTTCAGGTAAAAATGTATTTTTCAAAAAATGTAGTTTTGCCGCCTTTTGATGGCGCACCCACTTTAAATCTAGTTGTTGAAATGCTTATAAGTTAAATTTTACATAATAAAATTTTTTATTTGAGTCAGGATATAAAAATTTACATTGGATAAAGTTTTGATATTTTTTTGATAACTTTCATATTTTAATGAATAGTAAAAATTTTCTATATTTTAATTAAAAACAACCTTTTTCATCATAATAATTTATATGGTTAAATTATAATATTTAATGGTTTTAAAGTATAAATATAATATATTTTTACCATTTAATATAATGTATGTCATTAGCAATGATTTTACATTGAATTCGTAGGTTAAATTAATTCAATCTTTTGCAATGTTTTAAACAAAAACCCGTTTTCATTCGACAACGAGATTAATTTTAATTTAATTTCTGCAACTTCTGTTTATTGAATTTGAAAAAATGGATTCCATATTTGGAATAGGTGGGTCCAAATTATGTTAATAGGATACTTTTATTTTTGGGGATTATGAATAGTAACTACGGTAAATTTATATTTACCATAGTTAAAGGTAAATCGGGTAATTAAGAGTAAATATAATATTATAAAATTAACCTAAAACATTCCAAAATTCTATTTGATGACTAAAAGTAGACCCATATCACCTATGGGACGGATTAGATTCATTTAATCGACTTTGTTCCATGAAAATAATTTAATTACTATTAAAACCAATGAAAGTGACAACATGTCACTCTCTTAAATCTTATAAGTATAATAATTTTAATTTAGTGATAAACATCATGAAACATAAAACATGAGTAGTATCCATAAATATAATAAAAGTATCTACATCATATGAATTTATTTATAATTTTTAGGGATTAAATAATTATCCTTAATTATGACACAATAGTGATGCAGAAATTGTTTATCTAGTGAAAAATCAAGAATATAGTTTTTATTAAACTAATAGTGACCATAAAATGCACAAAACCCTGACCAAAACTTATTGGTCATGTAACTGTAAACCATAATCATCCAATGGTCGAATATTTGACCATTTGGAGCCTTATAAAAGAGATTGTGACACTTATATTATTTTATTTTAAATGATGCCAAAGTTGTCACCTTCATAATTTAATAAATATAACAATTTAAATATTATTATTTTAAGATGATAAATTCGAGTACAAGTATTTTTTTAAAAGGTAATAGATTTATCTTCATCATAGGATTTTATTTTTAATTTTTATGCAACATATAAGAATATTAAAAAATTATACAAAAATGTTGTAGTATTTATTTTATTAAGAGATAAACCAAATTAATGGTTTTAAAAATAATAAAATAAATATTATATGAACTGTTTAATGTTCTAAACTAATTATATAGATACATATGAACTTTTATGAATCCATTAAATATTTTAGTTCGAATACATCCTCTGTTTAGATTTTATTTAAATTCAAATAAATGAATAGTGTCAAAATTGACACTATTGTTATTTTATAAAAATAACATATTATTATATTGTTTAAAATCCCAAAAATATTTAAAAATTATAAATTGAAATTTATATAGTCTAAAAAGTCATAAATTATCCAATTATTTGAAATTAACAACACATGAGTGATTATCTATAACCATTTAAAATTTAGAATTTTATTACCACAAATAAACTTAAATAGATTAAATAAGGATAAATCAAAATGATAAGGTTTAAAGTAAGATCAAAACATGTCTAAATTTTATTGGTTGATGATATTAAAACCCTATCTCATCTAATCATAGAATATGAGTCATTTTTTAAGGTTTTTATGTGGGGTTATATTTATTATAAATTAATATTTTTAAGAATTCAAAAGGTGCCCCTCTCCTCCCTTATAAAAGGGCACCTCCTCCCTCTCCTCCTCAGACCAATTTGAGCCTTCAAGCTCGGCCAAACCCTGAAAAATTCTCTTATACACTTCCCTAGAAACATTATAGAGGTCATGGTTTTCTTCAAAGACCAATTTTAGTGCCTTAAGAGGAGGTCTCAAAGAGGCGCTTCAAAGAAGAGGTAATGTCCGTTACCGATTCGTTCAACTTTATTTATTCTTCCAATTCTTCTTCCTAGGTTGTTTCATTATGAAGTAATTACATCAGTATATCTAATATACTTATATGTTATTATAAGTATTAAACAACCCTATTTCACCATCTATCCATCCTACGGAAAACAGAATCACCGCGTGTGCGTACGTATGGAATACCGTCTCCATGCCGTGGTGTAATCTATTTTCCACCACCACCTTAATTGGATGGATATAATGGTGGAAATAATAACTATATATGATTATTGTAAAGTGATATTGATTCTGTAATATTAAACATTCACTTTAATACAATTCCACAATAATGGGAATGATATCATCGCTCGTGCGTACGTACGGACTACCGTCTCCACGACGCGATGAGATTCATTATCCATGTTAACCATACATGAATGATCATAAAGTTTATATAATGAATAATAATGAAATATATGAAATAATAATGCTACTAGATTTATGTATATATATATAATAATGTCATCTATTTAGTTTCATTGAATTAAATAAGGAAACGAAAACAGCGTTCATGCCTACATACGGCCTACCGTCTCCATGAATGGTGTATTTCATTCCTTTTATCGATCTATAATATACATATGTATATGATGAATATATATTATATATAAATCATTTTTTACATTCTGGAATTATTTAAATCAGGATATAAGTAATAATATCAAGAACAACAAGTCGAAAGACATACGATAAATGAAATGATTTTACCCAAAATGCTTCTTTAACATGGGATTTACAAAAGAATAGGTAATATAAAGTCATAAGTGAAACATATATGATATCATAACAATTAATATGATTCTTTAATAAGTCAATGACATTATTTAAATCATTATACAGGAGGTTCGGATATGTATGATTCATATCAGACCTAATGTAAGGGATAATTTTTCAAATCTCATTTTTATCTGAGATTGCTTATTCGTAAGTATTTAGTGGGGATATTGCAATCATCCATGTCCATGTTTTATAAAAGTTTATTCATTTATTTATAAAGTCCTTTTTACCTATTTTGACTTTTACCACATGGTATGGAAGGAATATTTCTTTTATTTACTCTACAAGGTACTTTTGACTTTTCCAACAAAAGTACGAGAAGAATGTTTTTTTAACGTATACGGCATGAAAGGATTTTTTTTACAGTTTTATAAAGCCTTATTTTCATGAAGCTTCCTCCAAAATATTTCATGACTATTTTCAACAAAATCCTTTTCTTTTAAAATTTCATGACATTTTGTGAAAAGAAAATGATTTTGAAGAAGAAATGATATTTTCCTCAAGATTTCATTTCAAGTGTTTTATCAAAAATATTTTCCATCTAAAATGACGTTATTAATATGTTTATGTTTCATGTATAATGTTTCCATTATTTACAAGGTTTGATTCTTCTTATGATGAAATGATATCCTATTTTTTATGGATTATGTTATTATGGCATGATGTTTTAGAATCCCATTTTATTACATGAGTTATGTTATGATGTATGATTTATGATTTTGTGGCACACAAAAGAATTATTTCATTATGAGATAGATGGGACCTATATCTCCCTACAATGTGTTGGGTGAAGATTTATATCTCATGAGATAGACTTGGCTGGAATGGCAAGTTAAACTGGTTCGTCAATACAGGACTGGAACGACGAGTGAACTCGATTCAGAAAGGGACTTTGTCCACTAAGATGGTCTTTGCAGCAATGCCTTGGCTACTATGGAAATCATATCATGTTCTTAATGGTTGCCACAATTACTTGTTTTATTCCCATTCTATTTTATCATGATTTATGTTCCATTATGATCTATGCCTTATGTACATCCATGTTTTATGTCGTTTCTCAACATTTTTAATGTTCATGTTTTTTTATGTTCAAATTATATGGTATGTTTTATTTTATCCGTGATTACCCTTACTGAGCATTTGAGCTCACCCTTTTTATGTTTTCTTTTCCCCATGGATTAAAAGAAAGATTTTAGGTAAGGAAACAAAAATGGAAAGATCTTTATGGGAGATGTTGAAGATCTTTCACCACGATTAGAAGATTACGTTCCATGTTCCCAAAGACACTAAACTATTACGGTCCTTGTGTGTCTGTTTTTGTTATGTACTAAGTATACCGCAAAATTAATGTAATGTATATGTAGTTCAAGCTTCGGGTCTCTACAGTTGGTATCAGAGGAAAGGTTTAGTTAACCTTTGGAAACTAGGATGCGAAAACATTAGTGAGATCCCTCGACATATTTCAAAGGTATGTCTAGGGATGTCCCTAAGGATAAGTATAAGTATAGGTTATAGTCCTAGAATTAAGGTAACAATATTATATTAAACCTAAGATGTTAGATATTGAAGTTACTCCCCTTTGATTATGATTTTTGTCTCTCACCCTATTCTTTTTGGGTTTTAGAAAATGGCTGGAAACAATATTATTCATGATAATGGAGGATATGATGGAAAATGGAATGATATTCTTCATGAGAAACCAAATGAAATGGGATCTAGAAGTCCAAACATCATTATTATGCCGAATCAGCAATCTCACAATATGATCAATAAACTCCAATTTGGTAAGTTTCTTGACTTGGAAAATAAGAGAAATATGGAGTTTCATGATGATCATAGAGGAAAGAAATGTCAATTTCCCCTATGTAAATCATGTGGGAAGTGGAATCAAGGAGAATGTTTCAAAGGAAATGGAAGATGCTTTGGGTGTGGGAAAGAAGGAGACAAAGCTAGTAAGTGCAAAAAGGTTCAGTTAACACCATGGATGAGGATAATGGTATTGCTACAACATCAATAATGGTTAAATGTTTTAAATGTGTAATGTAAGGGCATTATGCAAACCAATTCCCTAAGGGAAGGTCTCATAAAGAGAATCAGTATGGTCGTATGGGTAGTATTTATGTTGATGACGATGAAGAGACTACAAACGATATGTGAGATGAAAGAATTGTTGAAGCTCGGTCAATGGTTTAAGAAGGTAGTGGAATGATTAAATGTTTATCAAGTGTAATGTTGTATAAGTAGTCTCATGGTACTATGTAATAAAGATACATCTAAGGATTGTTACACTATTATCTTTCCTTATGTTTTGAAAGTTTATGATGAATGGTTCCAGTAACCATGAATGGTTATTCAAATATTTTTGGAAAGTAGATGATATGTGCATAATGAATGGATAAGGAGAAAAATTAAATGTTTGATAATATTCATGAGCTCATGATTGATATAAATAGAAGGTTATATCATGGTTTGAGTATATAGAATTTTTGGATTTTGGTATGTGGAAAGAGTTAACTTTTGACAGCATTCATGTTTTCACTAAAGTTTAATGGGTATTCATTTTTCAAGAGAATACATTATTAAGGTATTCACATGATTAGAATGTGACCAACAAGATAATGGGGGATAAATGATGGTTGGTTGATGTCATTTCATGTCATTTCAAGTAATCGTTTTCTTTATACTATGATCTTGGACCGAAGTATTTTAGATAAAGATTGGAATGGATTATGTTGGACATAAGATAATATTGTTTAAGGATAGAACCTTTTTCGGTATTATTGATGGGATGTTATAGTAATGTAGTTTTAGAAAAAGGACAACCTGCAGGATGGGAGAGAGCCCATCATGTCAGACAAGGCTGTGGGAATCGTACCCACAACCGAAGTCCGACTGGCCTTTATCGCCTACCACTGGCCTACAGGAAGTCCCTGTTTAGTATAAACTAGTTTAATTATATTAAGCAGTATGATATACGAATTATAAGTCCATTTTAGGAACCATATATGATTAATCTCACTATAGATGGACTTATGTATTTTTGATAACTTTTATAACCTTTTGTTTGAGACAGATGGAATAACCCATCATTCTATCACATGATCTGCTAACACTTCACGAATGACAAATTCAACTTCATTTCTTTAAGAGATGAAGTGGAAATAGTCCAAAGAACGACCAACAGTGAGACTGTACCAAAATCACGAAAGTATTTCTTCTAATTCCAATTTTATCAACTTTAGGGAAATGATATTGAAAACAAAAAATGTTGTCCTTGCGCCCTTATATCCAGTGAATCAGATGGTACCTTAGATCATCACCAATCTATGGCTTTGTGATTGATGGATTTTTCATATCCAGGTTCTCTACCACTCTCCATCGTAACATGATGGTTAGATTTTTCTTCCATATCCATATTTTCATCTATGTTCTCCTACGTGGAAACCCAGTGATGAGTTAATTTGGGTAACCGTTACATTTCATACTTTAGTTTTTAATGCCATGTTTTGGTATTCCTTTTTACAATGTGGTTTTATATTAAAGAAACTTTCGAGTAGTAAACAATTTATAACCCCGATGAATTTCGAGGGTGAAATTCATTTTAAGGGGGGTAGAATGTAACACCCCGAGATTTTTTGAAAAATATTATTTTAATTTCATTGATGACTTGTGTTGTAAGCTACAACAATATTATCTTGTGTTATACACAACACCGTATTAGCTTGCAGTATATGCAACACTATTCTTAGATTGTGTTGCACACAATTTCATGTTCGTTTGATAATAGTCAATCTACGCAACATTGAGTGTATATATATATTCAATGTATTAATGAGAAATGTTTGTATTATGTCATATGAAACAACAAAGTAGTCTTTCACAACACGCAACCATAACTTGGCTTGCATTACACGCAATCACGACCTTCCCCGATAGCGTGTGTTGTACGCAATACCGAGATTTACTAAACAACGATATATTATTATAATATTATTATGAACTAGCCGTTATTAATAGTATTAACTAAATTTTTAATTTTATAACATTATTATTCTTCTTACAAATTTTCTAGAACATGGTATCAGTACAAAATAAATTTTTCAGGTAAAATATCTATTTTTCAAAAAATGTTGTTTTGCCGCCTTTTGATGGCGCACCCACATTAAATATAGTTGTTGAAATTTTTATAAGTTCAATTTGACAAAAATAAAATTCTTCTTTTGAATCAGGATATAAAAATTTACACTGGATAATTTTTGATATTTTTCTGATAACTTTCATATTTTAATGAATAGTAAAAACACACTATATTTTAATTAAAAACAAATTTTTTCATCGTAATAATTTATATGGTTAAATTATAATATTGAATGGTTTTAAAGTATAAATAGAATATATTTTTACCATTTAATATAATTTATGTAATTATCAATGATTTTACATTGAATTCATAGGTTAAATCAATTCAATCTTTTGCAATTTTTAAACAAAAACCCGTTTTCATTCGACAACAGGATTAATTTTAATTTAATTTCTGCAACTTCTGTGTATTGAATTTGAAAAAATGGATTCCATATTTGGAATCAGTGGGTCCAAATTATGTTAATAGACTACTTTTTATTTTTGGGGATTATGAATAGTAACTACGGTAAATTTTATTTACCATAGTTAAAGGTAAATCAGGTAATTAAGGGTAAATATAATATTATAAAATTACACTAAGACATTTCCAAATTCTATTGGATGATTAAAAGACGACCCATATCACCTAAGGGATGGATTAGTTTCATTTAATGGACTTCTTTCTATGAAAATAAATTAATTATTATTAAAACCAAAGAAAGTGACAACATGTCACTCTCTTAAATCTTATAAGTATAATAATAGTAATTTAGTTATAAACTTCATGAAAAATCAAACATGAGTTGTATCCAGAAAGCTAATAAAATTATCTATATCATATTAATTTATTTATAATTTTTAGGGATTAAATAATTATCATTAATTATGACACAATTGTGATGCAGAAATTGTTTATCTAGTGAAAAATCAAGAATATAGTTATTATTAAACTAATAGTTACCATAAAATGCACAAACCCCTGACAAAAATTTATTTTTCATGTAAATGTAAATCATAATCATCCAATGGTCGAATATTTGACCATTTGGAGCCTTATAAAATAGATTATGACACTAATATTATTTTATTTTAAATGATGCCAAAGTTGTCACCTTCATAATTTAATAAATATAACAATTTAAATATTGTGATTCTAAGATGATAAATTCGAGTAAAAGTATTATTGTGAAAGGTAATAGATATATCTTCATCATAGGAGTTTATTTTTAATTGTTATGAAACAAATAAGTTTATTAAATAATTATACAATAATGTTGTAGTATTTATTTTATTAAGAGATAAACCAAATAAATGGTTTTATAAATAATTAAATAAATATTATATGAACTATTTAATGTTCTAAAATAATTTTATTGATACATATGACATTTTATGAACCTATTAAATATTTTTCTTTGAATATATCCTCTGTTTAGATTTTATTTAAATTCAAATAAATGAATAGTGTCAAAATTGACAATATTGTTATTTTATAAAAATAACATATAATTAAATTGTTTAAAAATCACAAAAATATTTAAAAATTATAAATTTAAATTTATACAGTCTAAAATGTCATAAAGTATACAATTATGTAAAATTAACAACACATAAGTGATTATTTATAATCATTTAAAATTTAGAATTTTATTACCACAAATAAACTTAAATAGATATAATAATGATAAATCAAAATGATAAGGTTTATAGTAAGATCAAAACATGTATAAATTTGATTTTTTGTTGAAATTAAAACCCTATATCATCTAATCTTTGAATATGACTCATTTTTGGAGGTTTTAAGTGTGTTTATATTTATTATAAATTAATAGTTTTAGAATTCCAAAGGTGCCCCTCTCCTCCCTTAAAAAAGGGAACCGCCTCCCTATCCTCCTCACACCAATTTGAGCTTTCAAGCTCGGCCAAACCCGGAAAAATTTTCTTCTACACTTCCCTAGAAACATCCTAGAGGTCCTGGTCTTCGTCAAAGACAAATTTTATTTCCCTAAGTGGAGGTCTCAAAGAGGCGCTTCAAAGAAGAGGTAAAGTTCGTTACCGATTCTTTCAACATTATTTCTTCTTCCAATTCTTCTTCTTAGGTTGTTTCATTATGAAGTAATAACATCAGTATCACTAATATACTGATATGTTATTATAAGTATTAAACAACCCTATTTCACCATCTATCCATCCTACGGAAAACGAAATCACCACGCGTGCGTATGTACGAAATACTGTCTCCACGCCGTGGTGTAATCTATTTTCCACCACCACCTTAATTGGATGGGTATAATGGTGTAAATAATAACTATATATGATTATTGTAAAGTGATATTGATTCTTTAATATTAAAAATACACTTTAATACAATTCCATGATCATGGGAATGATATCATCGCTCGTGCTTACGTACGGACTACTGTCTCCACGACGCGATGAGATTCATTCTCCATGTTAACCATACATGAACGATCATATAGTTTATATAATTAATAATAATAAAATATATAAAATAATAATGCTACTGGATTTATGTATATATATATGTATGTCATCTATTTAGTTTCATTCAATTCAATAAGTAAACGAAAACAGCGTTCATGCGTACGTACGGCCTACCGTCTCCATGAATGGTGTATTTCATTCCTTTTATCAATCTATAATATACATATGTATATGATGAATATATATTATATATAAATCATGTTTTACATTCTGGAATTATTTAAATCAGGATATAATTAATAATATCAAGAACGACAAGTCGAAACACATACAATAAACGAAATTATTTTACCCAAAATGCTGCTTTAACATGGGATTTACAAAAGAACGGGTAATATAAAGTTATAAGTGAAACATATATGATATCATAACAATTAATATGATTCTGTAATAATTCAATGACATTATTTAAATCATTATACAGGAGGTTCGGATACGTATGAAGCATATCAGATATAAGGTAAGGGATAATTTCTCAAATCTCATTTTTATCTGAGATTTCTTATTCGTAAGTATTTACTAGGGTTATTGCAATCATCCATGCCCATGTTTTATAAAAGTTTATCCATGTATGTATAAAGTCCTTTTTACCTATTTTGAATTTTACCCCATGGTATGGAAGGAATGTTTCTTGTATTTACCCTACAAGGTACTTTATGACTTTTTCAACAAAAGTACGAGAAGAATGTTTTTTTAAAGTATACGACATGAAAGGATTTTTTTTTACAGTTTTATAAAGACATATTTTCATGAAGCTTCCTCCAAAATATTTCATGACTATTTTCCACAAAATCCTTGTATTTTAAAATTGCATGACATTTTGTGTAAAGAAAATGTTTTTGAAGAAGAAAGGATATTTTCTCAAGATTTCATTTCAAGTGTTTTATCAAAAATATTTTCCATCTAAAATGGCGTTATTTAATTAAACATGTTTCAAGTATAACAGATCCATTATTTACAATGTTTTATTCTTCTTATGATGAAATGATATCCTTTTTTATTGATTATGTTATGATGGCATGATGTTTAAGAATCCCATTTTATTACATGAGTTATGCTATGATGTATGATTTATGATTTTTTGGCACACGAAAGAATGATTTCATTATAAGATGGGTGGGACATATATCTCCCTACAATGCATAGGGTAAAGATTTATATCTCACGAGATTGACATGGATGAAACCGCATGTTAAACCTGTTAAGTAATACAGGAATGGAACGAGGACTGAACTCGATTCAGAAAGGGACTTTGTCCACTAAGATTGTCTTGGAAGTAATGCCTTGGCTACTATGGAAATAATATCATGTACTTAATGGTTACCACAATTAAATATTTTATTCCCATGCTATTTTATCATGATTTATGTTCCATTATGATCTATGCCTTATGAACTTCCATGTTTTATGTCGTTTCTCAAGATTTTTAATGTTCATGTTTTTTTAAGTTCAAATGTATATGGTATGTTTTATTTTGTCCATGATTACCCATACTGAGCATTTGAGTTCACCCATTTTATGTTTTCTTTTCCCCCAGAATTAAAATAATGATTTTAGGTAAGGAAACAAAAATGGGAAGATCTTTGTGGGATATGTTGAAGATCTTTCACCACGATTAGAAGATTACATTCCAAGTTTCCAAAGACACTAAACTATTACGGTCCTTGTGTGTCTGTTTTTGTTATGTAATAAGTATTCCACAAAAGTAATGTAATTTCTATTTACATGAAGCTTCAGGTCTCTACATTAAAACAATAATATTTATTTAAATAAACCATTAAAATCATTTTAAATTATTATATTGTTTATGATACCCTTTCATAAAACCATAACTGATTCCTTTTGAAATAATTTTAATGGAAAATGGGCTTGGGTGATAAATATTTTCCAAAAAGTACTTACACTTAAAAAATATTGGATAATAATGAGATTGATAAATTAACCCATACCATATATCTAATACTCTCCATACATGGATGAAAGTACTATAAATTTTTTTAAACTATTTACTAACAAATATAAGAATCATAATGATATTTATGATATCATATATGATTCTTTTAATAATTTATATTACCCATTTTTTAATAATTCCATGTTAATGAAACATTTAAGGTAATATCACATTTTTTATCATACGTGTTATACATTTTATTCATGAAAATATTATATAGATCATGATTTAATTACTCCTATATTGTATAATATGACTTATATATAATAAATATTCATAAAATTGAAAATAATGTTCATTGATATGGTAGACAATACGTATGTGTGAATGCTGTTTTCATTTTCATATTGTATTGAATGGAATAAAGTGAATGAAATATTTGTACATAGATATATACATATATCATTCGAGTATACTTATTATGTCATTTATTTCATTATTATGAAAAAATATATTTTTTATAATCATTATTTGATGGTTAAAGTGTATAATGAAACTCATAGCGTCATGGAGATGGTAGGTCGTACATACGCATGAGCAAAAAAATTGATCCTTTAATGATTAAATGATACAGAACTAAATGGTATAATAATTAAAAATAATCATAAAATTGAAATATCCCTTATTTTTGTCTATTATAATCATCACTATACCCATCCAAATAATGTAATGTTGAATAAAAAATTAAACCAAGGGGTAAAGAGGGTAAGTCGTATATACGCATGCATGGTGATATAATTATTCATAGGATGGCTAAAAATAAAAATATAATTTTACCAATATTATATTTATGCCTCAATATATGAATGATACTGGATATATTACTTAGGATTGGAAACAATTTATAATGATGATGTAGAATAAGAAAAGTACTTTTAAAGAAGAGATAAAACGCTTACCTTTTCTTTGGTTGTTTCATTTTTGATTTGAAAAAAGGGCTCTTTGGGATGGATATATACCCAATGTTAAAACTCTAGGATAATGTGGGTTAGGTCTTTATAGGAAATGGGCATGGTGTTTTCGGAACCAAAAGGTTTAGAGGTGAGAGTTATAGAGAAAGGGAGGTGCCCTTTTATAAAGAAGTTGAGGGGAACTTTAGGGAAAATATTGAAATATAAATTTATTATAAATATTATTTCGGTTTATAATAGCTCAAAATTAATTTGATTCGATGGTATGATGTGTAAGGTTCTGAATAATCCCAAATAATAGGATTTAGACATTTTTTGGTCATAAAATTAACCTTGTCTATTAGATTTAACACTTTCAAAAATAAGTTTACTCTTACCATGTACGCTTTTATTTTAATACTACATGATTATTATCTTTATAATAAAATTTAAATAGAACCTAAATTGGATAATTTATGAAATTTCTGTCACTATAAATGTTATTTGGTTGAACATTAGATTTTTCAGATTTTTATATCATTTAATAAAATAGTATCTGTTTTACAAACTCATTTATGTCAAATTTGATAATACTTGGTAATTAAATTATGGTAAAGTCATAACAACTTGAATCCTTCTATAAAAATAAATTAATTGATACATAATATGTCAATGTCATCCATAAAATTCTTTTAAGGTGTCATAATTTTCATATTAAATTTTTTTTAATATTTATAAATTCATTTATTTGAATATTCTATAATTATGTAAGAACTACATCATAATTAAGTCTTAAATAAATATATTTATTTAATGTCTAAAAAATATAAAAAAAGTTCATTATGTAAGAAATAGTATTATATTTATAATGACTATTAATAGATATATTGAACAGTTAAATCACCCTATATTAAAATTGATTTAGTAAAAGATATTTGATAATGTAATAATTATCCTTACTTTAAATTATTCATATAACATGTCATTGTCACACCCAAGTGGTCCCATGTTGGCCTAAAATTATCATATGAATTCCCATGGTCATACTTATCTCACACAATAGTGTTATTAAATATGATAGGGTAGTTTAATAGAATTATAATATTGTTTTTACCCTTCTTTACCTGATTTACACTTTTACCATGGTTAATTAAAAAATTAAAGATGTTACTATTCATAATGAAAAAAAATAAAATTTATATATTTAAAAAATTTATAAATTCTGATTCCAAATATGGAATACATTTTTCATTATTCAAAACTAATATTAAGAATAAATAAATTTTATATTAATTTAGGTTGAAAAAGTATAAAGCGGGTTTTTAAGAAGTAAAATCTATCAAAAGAATGACATGTGTTTATGTACAATTTAAAAGTGAAATTAACTCATATTACCTAATGTATATTAAATTTTAAAAATATAATATTATTATAAAATAAAATAATAGAAATGTATAATTTAACATTGTAAATTAGTTTTATTAAAAAATTATTCTTCAATTATGTTTTAGTATTTTTTACTATTAATCAAAATATAAACGTTATATGAAAACTACCAAAAATTTATCCAAATTAATTTTTTTAATGAACATAAAAAATAATATAATTTATTCAAGTTGAATATAAAAAACTGACAATTATTGTATTTTATAAGCGTTATCAATTAAAAGGATGAAAATGCATTTTTTAAAAATTACATCTTTTATCTGAAAAATTGATTTTGCCTTTATATTACTTCAAAAAAAAATAGAAAATATGAATGTTAAAATTATATGGGATATATAATATTTAAAATGTGGTTGATATTTATCATAACCTCTTTATAAATTTTTAGTTTGATAGGTTTTGGTCGGCATAAACTCGGTTTTTCATACATCACATGCAATTGAATTATTTAAAAAGGAAACATACTGTAGAAGCATGGGGTGTTACATTATCCCATGCGTTAAAAAATTTTATCCACACAATTAAATCCTAATATTGAAAATTAGGGATTTTATATTTGAAAATATCTTATTTGAAATCCACATTGAAAAAATGGATTAATGAGACCACTATATTAAATTAAGGAATGGTCGGTATGAATGTTTCTAGAAAAAACACATACTAGGGTTTCACATTGAAAAACATGGATATGGAAGTGAAAAATAACCATTATGTTCTTATGGTGACTGATAGGTTATATTATTGTGAGAAATTTTACAATCTAAAATCCATAAATCTACAATGATCCAATATATTATTAGATTAATTGAAAAAAGAATGTACTAGAAAAACATTTATGTCATTTTCAATTGGGCTGAAAAATTACTTCATTGAATAAGAACATAAGGAAGCATATATCATTTAAATTTAATGTTTCATCTATTAACTATGTCCTACCCCAAACCCATCTTTCTCTATAAATGATAATAAAACTAAAAAATATATTCTATTTATATTAATCATTTAAGGTTTCAAATATAAAATCATACCATTTAAAGAAGGAATACTATGTTATACTAATTGAAGACATATTTTAGGCGGATGGTAGGTGATAAAGCCTTGTCTTATTTCATTTTTGGTTTCGATTCCCACAGCCATAACAGACATGTTAAGATGTCGCCCAGCATGAGGTTTGTCCATTTTCTAAAATTATAGTATTATAATGTTCCAAAAATAATACTATGAAATGTTTTAATCTTAAACAATACAATCCAAAGCTAAAATTAATCCATTTCAACTATTAGCCTTACCCAAAATACTTCAATCCCAACACACAGTTAAATTTTTTTTAAGGAATGTAACAAAACAAACATTAGAATACCTT
Source organism: Viscum album (assembly GCA_963277665.1). NCBI lineage: Eukaryota > Viridiplantae > Streptophyta > Magnoliopsida > Santalales > Viscaceae > Viscum > Viscum album. Next base: position 2,001,854,312 of record OY728140.1, on the reverse strand, counting down.
CATAGTGTATTCTCATAAAACATGGTAATAGCCTAAATTACCAGAAAACCATACTGAATATGTTAATTCTTCCTTATTCATTATGTTAAACATTGAATACTGTAAATACTCCTTAAATCCAAAAATGTTGAAAAATAACAATAATGATGGTATAAACCACTTTTAAAAAATCCATTAATCAGTTTTAAGGATTGAAATAATATCCAAAAAAATTTATCCAAATCAATTATCTCGTATTCTAAAATCATTATCTTAGTATCAGAAACATAATAAGGGTTATATTTACCCTAATAATATATTTTCCAAATTTTTTAAATTGAAACTGTGTCACATTACATGATATAATAAAATCTCAAATCCTTAATGAAATATTACTGTAGTAAAATCCATATAAATAAAAAATTCTTCTTATAACTAGAATATATTATAGAAAAAAATATAAATACATTATTTATTCCACTTTGAACGTAGTAACAACAAAATTCTATCCTTGATCCATTTGTTTCTTCTATCCTATATTTCCATGACTCATTGGTAATTAATTTTCATAGTGTCACATATCATTACAATTATATCATTACACATCTTCTTTGTTTCCCTTAAAATCATGAGCTTGGTCCCTATTTTGGGCACATTTGTAACAAAATCCCATTCCATTAAGGTAAGAAACAGGGTGTTTTTTCGCACAATTATCACATAAGGGAAAATATTTCTTTCCCTTTTTCCTATGATGTGTCTCTTTCTCCATAGTTTACACCATATCTTTATTTACATTAATTCCTTAAGACATAGAGAATTCATTTTCTTCTTGATAACACATGAGACTATATCTTCCTACGATGAGAAGTATTGTGAGACCAATGTTAGTTAGAGGAAAAGATTTAACCCATCAAAGATTTTCCAATATTATTTCCTATTTTACATATGTAGTATGTATAATGCTATAATAAACTTGTGAAGTTATCCTCATCATTAACACATACTCATCCTTTTTTACATCAGGACCAGAAATTGCCTTTCCATATCATGTCGTTGTTCATGTGGAATTTATTTCTATAGAAAATATTCTTAAGCACCCTCCATTCCATATTTTCTACTTATTCTCCCTTGTTCATGTTTATAATTAATGATGACCATTGATACGCATATTTTGAGAGATGATTTACTTCCATTAAAACCTTTTCCCTTTTATTACATCCCAAAGAAAGAAAAATTTTCTCTTAGGAAAATATCCATTCCTCAGACACAAATGGAAATGTAATTCCATTTATGTTGGAGGTTGTTGACTCATTATGTGGTCTAAAATTGATCCACCATGTTTTGGATCAGGATACTCCATATAGTTAAGCTGATTTTTCATAACATAAGTCAGATGTCCTGGAATGGTTATAAAATGTTCAACAATAGTTGTTTCCCCATCTCCAATATCATTATCATTTATTGGAGGGAAATCTATAAATTGATTTATTGAATTTATATGATTTCCATTCCATTCACTAATAACCATTTCTACACAATTCTATACACTAGATTAGGTTATGAATCATAATTCTGAAATCCAAACTTGTAAAATACTGATCCTAAATTGAAAATTTTATTCATATCTAATCCATAATCATAAATATAGTTCCATTGAGGAAATATTTATTCATAATTCATTAATAATGTTTTTATAGAAAATATTAATAATCATAATAATATCCCCTTGGAGTGTCAAATCAAGTGTGCAGTAAGGATTAATCTTGTGTACCAGGTTACCCTGAGTCATGCGTGGAACACGTTATCCGAGTTTTCACCCCAAGGTAAATCTGTTCCAGAAACATGTCCACATGTAGTATCCAGACAAGGATGTACTTCTTGGAATATCCATGTAATCCCAACATTCCCAAAAGTCTAGTGGATTCTTCTACAAAAATCCTTGAAATCTATATTAGGGATATGATAACTAATCTATGTTTTATAAAAAAAATTTCGAGTATGTTTCTAAACTTCTTCTAATAAAAACTCTAACGCCCCAACCCCAGAATCCCAGAGACAGTGAAATATTTTAAAACACTAGTAAGAATACAAGTAATCATGTCCAAAAGGACAGAACAATTTAGCAGTCTTGAAAAATAGACTACGTACATAAACATTACACTGAAATTTATAACATAAAATATATCATATATAATACATTGGTCTCTCCATTATTCCCCTAGTTTATACCTTACTAACAATCACAATAAAATTGTTTGGAATCCTAGAAAAATAAAACATAAAAAGGGGTGAGATCAGATTCTCTGTAAGAGTAAATAATTCAGTCAAAGATATAAACATTTAATGTATGATGTATAATAAATATATCAGCCTTTTGAATATATAATGAAAATTATATAGAAAAAATAAATCAAATATTTCCATTTAAACATTCAAATATATATTCTAAAAGTTAAATAATCACATGTAATAATGAATTTAATAACAAGGGAATGCATAATGTCAGACATAATAATAACTGCGTCAAGGAGTTGTTTTAGGACCATTCACAAATATTTTATCGAGGCCATGTTCCAAGACAATAATTTGTCTCATGAGACCTACTGATGCATTCAGGGGCTATATCGGGCCCCTCCCATCACTTACTAAGTCGAATGCATTCCTCATATGAAAAGGGTGAAACATAACATAATCATTCGTATTAAAAAATCATATGAAATGTCAATACAATTACTATACACCATTAATGGTATAAAAATAGCACATCTATATTCAAACATATCATAAATCATTCAATACAATATTGATGATTTTATTATAATAAATGATATGCAATCAGAAATAAAATCATGTAATAGATGTTGACATAGTTGAAAATAATTGGTAACTTTTTTAGAGATATATATATTTTTCAAGAAATAATTTAATAGTCACAAAATTTATAAATGATGTCAATTAAAACAAGTTTTTTAATCAAAGTGTCCCATAAAAATTTGAATATTTTGAATGGAATTAAAATTTTAAAACAATCGGGTCCATAAAAATAAATCCTTAAATTCATTTTGAAAACAATGAAATTAATTAAATAGATTAAGAAAAATATATCATTAAAACATTTAAAGTGATGATATTGTTATCGAGACCCTTCCATAAAACCTTAAAATTTTACTTTTGAAATCTTTTTTTTTAAACATGGACATGGATGATAAATATTTCCAAATAAATACATAAACATAAACAAACTAAGATAACAATGTAATTGAGGAATTAACCCTTAAAATAGATTTGATAATCTCCATACATATATGAAACACTTGTATAGTGTTTTTAATCATATTATTAACATATATCTGAATCATAATAATATTTACGATATCATCTATTATTTTTAATTACATCATATGGCCCATTTATTATCATTTCCATGTTAATTAAACATTTTATGTGATATCACTTTATTTATAGTACATGTTTTGACTTGTAATTGTTTATCATATTACATATATAATGATCTACATACCTCCGAAATTTATAATATGATTTATATATCATATATATTAATAAAAAGGAATACATGTTTCATTGATATGGTAGGTCGTATGTATGCATGAATGTTGTTTATGTCTTCCAATCGTATTGAATGGAAGTAAGTGAATGACTTATATGTACACACACACACATATAAATATAATTAAAGTATAATTATTATTTCATTTATGTATTAATTATGAATAATATATATTTTTATAACCATTTTTGGATGGTTATAGTGTTGAATGAATGACATCACGACATGAAGACAGTAGGTCGTACGTACACACGAGTGACAATATCATTCCTTTAATAATTAAATAATATCAAACTGGAAGGAATAGTAATTATAAAAAGTTATAATTAGGTATTATTAATTATTTATTTCTAGTATACCTATCATTATACACACCAAGTATTGTAATGTGGAATAACAATTTACAACACGGTGTGGAGATGGTAAGTCGTACGTATGCACACATTGTGAAATTATTATGCATATGATGGATACAATGATAAATATAATCAACCCGTTATTATATTAACATCTCATTTTTTGTATGAAACTAGATTTATTACTTTTCTATGGTGTAAATATATAATGAATAATTAGATGAATAAAATAACAGTGAAAAAAGGAATAAAACGATTACCTCTTCTTCGGGTGTATCCTTTTGATTTGAAAAAATGGCTCCTTCAGATGACTCTATTCCAAAATTTATGATACTATAATAATTTTTGGTAGGTTGGGATGATAAAATGGATGGTTTCATCCGAACCAAAAGGTTGTAGAGTTATGATTTAAAGAGATAGGTAGGTTCCCTATTATAAGAGAGGTGAGTGACACTTTGTGAAAAATCATAATATATTAATTTATTATAAAAATAATTTCGATTTATATAAGCTAAAATTTGATTTATTTCTAGAATAATATTTCTATGGGTCTATATAATCTCAAAAAATTGGATTTAGACATGTTATGTAAAAATATTAACCTTATCATTTAGATTTAACTCTTTGTAAAATAAGTAATGTCCTACCATGTCCTCTTGTTTTTTATAATAAATTGTTAATATAATAACTAAAAAATGCAAATAGAAACTAAAGAGGTTCATTAATTACATTTTTATCACTATAAGATTTATTTGGCTGAAATTTAGATTTTTTTTATTTTTATATTTTTTAATTAAATTGTATTTTAGAAATACTCATTTTTGTCAATTTTGACACTATTTAGTAATTGATTTTTTAAAGTCAAAAAAACTTGATTCCTTCTAAACATATGCATTAAATAATCCCTAATATGTCAATTTCATCTATAAAATACGTGGATTGTATCAAAATTTGAAATTAAATTTATTTGAAAATTTATAAATCTATTAATTTAAATCATTCATTAATGACGTAATGAGTGCTTCATAATTCTGTCAAAAATAAATATATTTATATAATGTATAAAATTATTAACATAATAATGTGATGTAATAAATCATTTTAAATTTATAGTGACTATTTATATACATAGATATCAGTTATATATCCCTAGTTCCATAGACGGTGCCTCAATTAGACGCACGGTCTATTAGATATTCGCCTGTAAGCGAAGAAGTGGTACGGCCCGTCAGGCTCAGTGCGCTGGCGGGTCGGCCCGATCCGGTTCGGTAAGTCAGAAAAAGCTGTGGTTTTGCCCGGCCCGGTAGTGCGTGGACCACCCACAGACCCGGCCAGCGTGGGCGGGATGGTTTGGTTTGGCTCGCCTGGTGACGCCATGCGGCACCGCCTCCTGCTCTGCCCGGGTGGTCGTTGCCGGCCAGTTCGGTCCAGCGCACACGACCCGCAGACGCTGGCCGCAACTTTCCTCCACACGACGCCTGTGGGTTACGTGGTTCTCCAGTCATGCAAGCACGCCGCTGGATAGTTATCCCAACCGAGCGGCCCGGGCACGCGAGCCGCGTCCTCCTCCATGCGACGCCTAAAGCCGACGTGGTTCTGCAGCCCAGCTATCTCACGGCCGACCAGTTCCTCCAGCTGAGAGGCCCACGTACGCGGGCCGCGTCCTCCTCCACGCAACAGGCGCATGGCGGCGGCCACTTCCTCCGGTAGCTGGTGCCGCTACCCAGCGACCCGCTTATTGGGGACCACCAGGTTCGCTCTAGTGGTCGGATTTTGGATGTTTCTATGCCGGGGGTTCTCCCGGGATGCCGCCCTTAGTGCAAGACCCTCCGGACGTCGTCGCTTCCAATTTGTCCCATTGCCCACGAAGAACGCAACAAGGCGATGAACATTACAAGATCAATGGAGGGAACCGAGCCGTGTTTGGATTGGCCTACACCCTCCGAATTATCAGATCATAACAGGGTTCAGTAAAGATCATCAACAAGACTGATCTATCCCAGATCTAAACCACGCATGAAATGCTTCCCTTACCTGCAAGAATGCTCAAACAGCAGATCAGCCTGTTTGTTGGTTGGTCTGCATTCATCTTTTTGAATTAAGAATGGAGAATGTCAATCCAAAGAATGGTAAATCCCCCAACCTTGTAATAGGTGTTCGCTCGGTAGATTTGTGGGAAGGCGGCGTCATTCTGTTGACATCAGGATGATATGACGTCGTCATTGGCGACGTTCATCACAGGTGTCGTCCTCCCTTTCATTCCCCGATTGAAAAGGGAGAAGACGATGTCGTCATCCCTTGGTGGAGACGGGCCTTCTCCGTTGGAGGGGATATCATTCTTCATTGGAGAAGATTCACTATCTATTTCTCCAAGGCTCCACCAAATAAAGCTAGGTCAAAATAATAGAGATAGTTTTCTATTATTTTTATGGCACAACAACCCAAGAGTAGTCCTCAGTTAAATGTGACTACACATTTATTGTAATCCGTATGAATGGATTCAAAATTCAATAAAAGTGAGGTAGTGAGTTTTAATTAATGAAGAGGGTTTTGGAACAATTATGTGAGCATACCAAGAGTATCCCATATTAATGAGGAACCCAAGGGTTAAAGGGGTTTAAGGGGGTTAGAGCTTGTGTGGGACCTACCACAAAATATCCTCCCAAGGGAGGTTATATGCGGGTGGCCCCACCACCAACCTCCCCATGGAGGATTAAACTGCCACAAATAAAATTATGTTGAACATATTTTTAATTAATTTATTTATAAACCCACCAAAAATAATCTTACAACCTAGATGAAACACTACTGTGGTAAAGGTCCCCTTAAGTGAATACCGGCGATGTGAGTTTAACGGTGTACTCAAATTTCAATTCTGAGCACTGGTTCAAAAGATATAAAATCCCGCATGTACGTTTACTGAACGTACCTGAACAAAACATCAGAAATTGACTTTGGGCACACCGGGCCTCGAAATCAGGCACTGTTAGAAACCGCGTTCTAGTAAAATTCCTGTGTATTTAAGAAAAAAATTTCTACCTGAATTCCGGGTCTTTACAGTTGGAATTTTGAATTGAATTTTAGATTCTTGTGTAGTTTTGTATTTTGAGGTAGCAGCAATGGTGGATTTGTGGGATGGTTTCTTGTTGATGAAAACCTCATTGGTTAGTCTTAAGTGTTTGATAAAATATATATATATCTATATTTAACTTGTGTTTTTTATACGCACCCAACCCACCTTGTGCACTATGTTGCGGACACCCCCATTGTCATGGGGGAGGTGACCTTTCCCAATATCCCGGTCGGAGGATGGATTATCAGTTATTGGATCTTACATACTCCATCTTCTAGTTATAGGTTTTCCATGAATCATTGGCTAGTTCGTGGTCTTCAAATGAGGCCTAGGTGTATGTGGGTGAGGTATGTTTTCTTGTGTGTCTATGGGATGACATGTGGTGTGCTTCCTTGGTGTCGTCGGGATGAGGTATGGTTGTGGACCAAGTTTCTATGGGTGGGGGTGGTATGGTTGTGGCCTAGGTGTGTGAAAGAGGGATGTGGTGAGATTCATATGACCCAGTTGCGGGACTAGCACTCAGGCCCTGTTGTGTGTGGGCAGTTTATGTCATGGGGCTTGTGGAAGATGGTGGAAGCATCAGGACATTCACCATTAGTGAATGAGAATTTAACATGTGGGAGGTGGTGTGGGGTAACTAAGATATCTATGTGCTTACTATATTACACTATATGACATACATTATTTTGTGAGTGTTCCTTTGTGATTCTGGGGTGGCTATTATACCTTGTTTGTTACTGTTGGGTTCTTCTATTTTCCAAAAGGGGAATTAGTATGCTTCTCCATATATGCATTAGAGGATTTGGTTTTCCTTCTATGTATACTTGTACAGTCAAAATACGTTTCTTTTAGTTTTTCAAGAGGACTATGTGGAGCATGATGCACATTATTATCATGGACTATAGAACAATTGTCATGTTGCATCATGGCCTTGTTTTTTGCATTTAATTTGGAGACAATTTTTATATAGAAATTATTTTTTAAGCATGCATGTGTGATGTCTTTGGCTTTCTTTAATTTATATATTGGTGTGTTTGTGTGTGTATTTGAGTTGTTTTTGGATGATCCATGTTACAACGTGATCTTGTTTTATAATAAATTAAGTAATGATTCCCATTTCATTAGATTCAATACCATTGGTTCCAGTTTCCATCTTGAGCCCTATTGGAGGAGATAATCGGGGGGTAATTATCTCTCTTCCTTCATTGACAGCTCTGGAGGGGCATCTTTCAAGGGAGGGTTCGTGACTTAGTTATCCTTGTTAGCCATCCGAACAGTTATAATCCAAAACATTATAAATAATTTCATTAATTTATCGTAACATCGATACTTCATATATCACAAAAGGACTTATAGGTTTTCTGATTCCAAACAATGTGAATACCCTCATAATTTATTCTCTTCAAACATGGTAATAACATAAATTACAATAAATACACTTATAGAACATGAATTTTTCTTTATTCTAAAAGGTACTAGATATATTCCGAAAAATCAATATGGTGAAAACCTCACCCATGATGACATAGACTAAATTTTAAATTAATCATTTATCAAATATTTGGTAATAAGCATCGTTCAATTTATTTCATCATATCAAACATATAATTATAAATTATCATTATCTCAACATCATGAATTATTCAAGGATTAACCTCCCAACATCAAAATGTCACATTTACATGAAATAAATTTCCTATGTCTTCATAACCATAAAAAATTTCCCATTAAATCTATATTGAAAGATCATACTGAAAATTTTTATATATTTTATGATTCATATAACATAATCATTAAATTCCAAAACGTAAATACCTTATTAATACAACGTTATTATTAAAACATAACATATTATTCATCAAATCATTCCTTGATACCTCTTTCATAGAATATGAAATTTTAATCATGTTTTTAGGTTCCTCAACAGTAATCTATTAATTCTTATTATGTAAAAAATACTCTATGAATATCAGATACCTTTTACATGTCATTTGAAATCTCTTCATATTTGGATGTATAACCAATATTCATACCACCTCCCTGATTATCATTATTATATTTCCACGTGGGAAATATATTTTCATAATGACCATATTGTTCAAATCTGAAACATTAAATGTTAACCATGTTCAATTTATTTATATGAATTTAAGTAAAATAGTAATCCCTTAGTGAGAAACATATATCATAGAAGAAAACCACATTATCATGAAAATTTACATATATGATATATAAATTTTTAAATATAATTTTATTAATTGATGATACATTATTTATTTCCATGGTTATTCATAGTCAACTTCTAATTAAACACTTACTGGTGGTACATGATGAGATTGTGAATTCACAAATCACATCCCACAGTATTGTAATACTAGGTGTGCTATAAGGCTCGTTGTTAGTTTGGAAATTAATCAATGTTTGGCCAAGAGAATCATATATGATTTATTACTCCAATGTATATTTGTTCGAGATCCACATCCACTTTTATAGTCAAGACATGTATGTATTTCCAGGAAACCAATAAATCTATCATTTAATAATGTTCCAGTATATTTTCCAATATTTTTACTTTTCATAAACATACCTGTAGGAATATTCTTATGGTTCTCACTCATGTTTTATCATCATAGTTTCCAAAGGATTACATGAAAACTCTCTGATACAAACTATAGAGACACAGTCTTAATGTGCATATAAATTGTATTAATTTTACAGAATACATAAAACATTATACAAACACACACCCATCGAACATACTATTCCAGTACATTTGTAAACATGGAAATATAAACCCTGGTAGATAAATGAGATACCTCATCTCCCAAACAGTTCTTCTAGACTTGATACCTTCTTAGAAAATTCAAAATTACATACATATCTTCATTACATGGGGATTAAAACATAAAATGGGATGATCTTAAATGATCAGTAAGGGTAAATAAGGGAGTCCTGTAAGAATAAACATGAGAATTGTTGTATGATATCACAATCAAAAGATTTTATGATCATACCCAACAGATCAATGATTATAAACAAGAGTTACAACATATATCATGGCAGTTCATAATATATGAATCATAACCAAATAAATTACATAATCAATGAAATCATAACATTAGAGTAAAACATGGAATTGTAGAAAACACATCAGCATATAATATGGCTTCAATAATTATCAAGGTACCTATTACAATGACATCTCAGTAGTATATGGTCACTCCATGTACAATCATGGTATTCATAGATCACTATCATGACCCTATTAGAAGCATGAGTTCACTCCCCAAACCATCTTGGTAGTCATGGTTAGATCCCATGATCATCCTAGTTGTCAATGTTCACTCCCAAGACCATATTAGACTATCTAATGAGATACAAATCCTTACCCAATAGAATTTAAGGAGATATAGGACCCACCCATCTCATAGTAGAATCACATATATATGATCCAAAAGATCATAAAAAATATTATCATGACCTATGAAATTAATTTGGTGTCATAAACATGTAATCAGATCATAACAAGTGAAAAAATATACATCATTCATAATCATTTCATCAAAATCATATCTTGTAAAAAGAATAGGGTTTCAAAAGAACATAACCCTAGAAAGTGAAACCAGTTTCATAAACATCATCCAATAAAAACATAATCCATTCAGGTTAATAATATGAATGGAAAAATTAAATCATTTCCCTAGAAAGGCATTATAATCAACATAATATGTCATCTTATGGCGGGGGTAATATTGAAAGTCATGTAAAAAAAATCTTGAGGAAAATATAATTTATTGATAAAAATTTATTTTGATAAATAAAACATTTTTTAAACAATTTCACTTAAAAATTAATAATGAATTCATGTAAAAAAATTTAAAAACATTTATTTAAAAATTCCATGAAACACAAAAAAAATTCTTTAAACATATTTAAAAGAAATTTTCCATGAAAACATATAAAAGAAGCATTATTTTTTTTGAAAACCATTTACCTTAAAATGTTATTGAAGAATCTTGAAAATATTTTTGAAACCTAGTTTCCATGAAACCCTATAAAATAAGAATCAAAATTTTTTTGATTCTATTTTAATTGAAAAAATATAATATAATATTTAAACCATTTTAGAAACATTTTTCATTGAAAAAACTATGAAAAAATATAATGAAGTATTGTAATTATTTTGAAATCATTTTCCATTGAAAATATATAAAAAGATATTAGAAAACATTTGAAGACCATTTTCATTGAAAATTTATAAAATAATATTGAAATTTTATTAAGAACCACATCATTAAAAACACTTTTCAAAATGATAAATATTTTTTGAAACTGTTTGTAAAACCATTTTCCTTCAAAAAAATTAACATAATATTGAGAACGTTTTGAAAACCACTTATTGAAAAATAATTTGAATAAATATTAAGTATTATTGAAAAATAAGTAAACCATTTTTTCAGGAAAATAAATTTAATACTTTTGAATATTACTGGATAAAATTTTTGGAGCACATGTTTCTGAAGGAACACATACTTCTGACCGAAAGATGAAATAAAGATGTATTTTTGAAGAAATAATCTTAATTTATTTATGTAAAAAACAGTTTAAAAATAGACCCATTAAATTGATATAAAATTCTTATATAAAGGGTACAAAATTAATTATTTTTATTGAGATATGGGTCATAAGATTTCACCAATTTAAGTATAATAATAAACAACCATGATAAACAATGAGATTAGAGCAATAAACCCTTTACACTTTGGTAACCTTGATCATAATATAATGAAATTAATAAAATTAAATAAAGCATAAATATCATGAAATTATTTATATTCATGATAGAAAATGTCAATGTTTTAATACACACCTCATATAAATATATAGTTTCATTACAAGACATATGTCTCAAATAAAGAAAACTGAGAAAAAAATTACTTTAGTGATTTGGTATAATTTGAAAATTAAATAACAAGATATAAATATCCTAAAAGGTTTTGGTAAATAACCATAAATTTAGGTATATGATTCATATAATACATTGATTTTCATTATATAAACCACAAAAATATATGATTGGATAATAAAGCATGTATCTCTCATAAAAAAAGTTAGATGAAAACAGGTACATTATATCTTCACTCTCTTCAGCATTATTAATAGATACTGTACAATATACATAGATTTATTATAAATCATTTACATAAAAATATTTTTATGTCTAATACATTATATTGTTTTAATATGAATTTATATTACCCTCTTGTAACAAAATTTATGTTAAGTATTCCTATTGGAAAATATCTACTTTATTCATCACAAGGGTTTTGAATTGTCATATATATGTTTCATATAATTATATCATTATTAAAATAAATTTAAACATGATATAAATAAAAATAATATTCATAATATTTTTTGTAAAATTATTCATATAATATAGAATTTCATAATGGGTGACATTGTTCATGGAGACTGTAGGTCATACATACGCATGAAAACCATATCTTTTTTATTAACTTATTGAATGAAAAAATGAAAATGAAATATATATATATATATCTGTTTGTCTGTGTGTGTAATAATATTTATGAAAAATTATATTGTAATATATATCATATAATTTAACTAAACAGATTCTTAAAATATTCCATTTAGTGTGTCAATCAATCACATCTCTTTAAGGGGGCGGTAATTCACACGTCCTCAAACAAATTTATCGTATTTACAGAAAATAGAAACTATAATGATATATGTTGTAAAAGGTTTAAATATTCTTAATTTCAATATAAATATCATAAAGATCATAAATATAATATATAATTATTGTTTACATCATAATGTTAATCAAGAGAGGCGGTAATGGAAAAAAGAACAGTCATTGTTTCATGAGGCGGTACTTCGGCATACACATAAACTGTATGTTCATTAATGATTAGAATGAGTTTTTTGTATCACTGGGTTTAGAAAATATCATAAAATCATCCAATTAGGTTGGGGAAACTATTTTGGTTTGATAATAATTAAATAAGGAGATATCAGGGGTGAATAATGAATATAAAATAAATGATCTTTAGGAATGATGTAAGCATATAATTAGGTAAATCCATTTTTTTCCGAAAAGTCCTTAATATGTAGGATTTGTGAAATAATTAAGGATTAAATATTGAATGGAGTGTTTTGGGAAGTGTAATGGGAAGATCATGGAAGAAACTATGGTTTTTTAGAGGTGTAAGGATGATTGATAGGTTATTGCCTTTTATAGGGATGGGAAATGAAACACTTGGAATTTTTTAAAGAAACATATGTGTAACCACGTTTTTATATTAAAAAATTAACACAACACAAAAAAATAATAATCGAAGGTTTATGGTTGATTAATGGTTAGAAATTTTTTTTGATAAGTATTTAGGTCATTTGTGCCCTTATGTTTAGGATTTATTCCATTGGTAAGCATAATTTTACTATAATCATTTAAATTAATTTGCAGTACATTTATTAATATATTTTTTCAAAAACTATGTTGAAATTATAAGAAATTATAAATTATTCTTATTAAAAATATAGAATTCATTTTTCTAAATTACAATCACATATGTGTCAGAAATTAATTTAAATTAAATTCACCTTACAGGACGTCATTACCGGGATTTGAAGTAAAAACATAAAAACTGTTGATATGTTTTCATAATAAATCTGAATTTGAAATTTTTTACAATAATAAAAAATATTTTTCAAAAATATAATATAATTATACCATAAAATAAATGTGAAATTTAATTTATTATTATAAATAAATTATATTAAAATTTAAATTTGAAGTAAAATTCAACATTTTATAACTATCCATTATCAATAAAACAGTATAGTAAAATATCAAAAATATACCCTAACATAATTTATATACTTTTATTTCAATGAATAAATATATTTTGATGTATATAATCCCTAAAATCTCCATAAAATGGATTTAAAATATGTTGTCCATTAAATGGTGGTAAGAACCACCTAATAATAAATATAATATTTTATGCATTAAATTGGGTTTTCTTTTATGTTAATCCTATCAAAAACATTCTATTAATATAATATTTTTACTATAAAATATATATATCTCATTAAGAAATCTCTATAATTGTAATTACTTTAAATTTTTATGATAAAATGGTATTTTGGGTATAATAATATTTTCCTTTATATTCAGTTAATTTTCATAATAATTTCTAATTAATTTGAATCAAGTGAACTCATTTTAAATTTGTATTAAAAATATATTTTAAAAGTATAGTTTACCATTTTCATAATAAAAAATTTAATGTCTAGGATATATTAAATAAAATAGTGTTATTTAGTAAAACTGTGTCTTATGTGACACACAATCCATCAAGGAATGTCTATGTTGTGTGTAACACAAAAAAATCATTATTTTTTGTAGACAATGCTAAAATTTATTTTGAATTGTGTGCATTATTATAATTTTTTGATTTAACATAAGAAAAATATAGTTCTTTCATATAAAATATACTATTTTTATTTTTAGATGAAATTAATATATAAAAAATATTAAATAAATTTTAAATAATCCAATTGAAAAAATCCAAGAATGATATAGGAAATTCATCCGACGACATGTATAATAAAACAATAACCGAGTTATATACAAAAAAAACCAATCACACTCTATCAAGACACATAATGATGAATATTTATCCATTCCTAGATGAGAGAAAGAGAGAACCCAATGGGGTGGATTTATTCACATGGATTTGATGATTAAGAGGGGATAAAAGAAAGAAATACCATGGTGGGACAAAACCATTATTTCAATACAATTTATGTGACACATTTTTTGACTACACGTCTTGGATAACTATTTTCCAATTATATTGTGATTAAAATTAAGATTCACTAATGGTATAAGCTTTGTAAAATGTGTGGAAAACCATGTGCATCTCAAGAAACCATGTATATAGTTTTCTGTGGATTTCCTCGCATGAAAACATTCACCCCCAACATGGTTATAAAAAACCATCAAATAATATATTCTCTGTTGGATGAGGCCACCATTTTTCATCTATTGGATACATTGTTCTGACAAATTATGTACCTATAAAAATGCATTCTAGGGTTATGCAACATGATTAAAACTAATTGTGCAACAAATTTTATTCTTTGACAACTTCTCCCAAAAAATGTTTTTGAGGCACAACACTCCCAAAACTCAACTAAACACCCCAGACACCCCTCATTCCGTAGAACACATCCAAAAACATATTTGTTTTTCAAAAAATGGATTTAATTTCTATTCAAAGGATTAAAATTCAGCACATCCACCAAATGGGTAAACTCATATTCTCCTAGAATTTCATCCATATCTAAAAAACCGGACCTTACAGTCTCCCTGTATGAAAAAATATCATCCCTAAAAAGTAATTTACAAACCAATAATGTCACGAACCAACCCGGGTCGACCCTGAACCGGTCACCCGAGCCGGTCCGCGACATGGCCCGAGAGGCGTTCCCGATCCTCCCGGGCTGGCGACCAGCGCCAGGGCATCATTAGAGACTGTGGAAACGATTTCGCCCAATATAAATAAATAAGAATGCAAAGATAAAACAGGGCAGCGCAGAAAAAGGTAAACTAAACAAAGTGACTAAACATGAACAAACAAGAAATAAACTAACCAAACACGACGTCCGAACAAGCTCCGTGCGACCTCGCGGGTCGCTCTCCGACTCAACGATCAAGCGTCGCCCTAGGCGAGCGCACTCAAACTATAGCCTGCAGAAACACTAAAAACAGAAAAGAACTATAGGCGTGAGTATTAAAACTCAGTAGGCTAGCCCGATATCTATTCCCAATGCACTACCTTTAAAATAAAAGAAAAATCATTTCATGTTTGAACTACAATCTATAAAAGTATGTTTTTAATAATATTCTACTTAAAAACAAAGTACGAACCATTGCCCTTAGCCACTTCCAAATTCGGGTTTATTTCATTAGTGTCAATGACATTTCAGGGAAAGGAAAGTGATGTTTGAATTTTCAAATTTGTACAAAAGGGATTAAAAACTTTCATTTGAAAACAATTTTTAGAAACCTAATCAAAATCACTTAACCATTTTCCAAAGAAAACAATACACCAGAATGCACAAAGTAAAACACACAGCAAGGGCAATGTAGGTATACATGTGAGCATCATAATCATTACTGCAAGCTACAAAAGCTGAATAGACATGGGTGAACCTCGGAGATCGAGAATAAACCAGAAGACACCAATACATGAGAAATCATCCTTATCGACATGTCACGATGAAATCAAAACGCCCAATACGCTCGACCATCCACTCACGGGCAGGTCGAGGGCAAATCCCATAGCAATAAACCCAATATATCCACCTACTATGGGCCACTGGTCAGTACCATAACCTACCAGTGCAGCAATCGTTCTTAGAATATTCTCTCAATATGCCAGATTCCCATGTCTCAAGTGTTTCAGAAAAAAGGGGTGAGCCAACCGATGCCAACCAAGCATCCAATCAGATATATCTATATATAAAGAACAACATGCATTCCCCGAGCCACTCCATGGGACAACCTCTTGCCTTTAACTACTCAAGTACCTGGGAGCCTCTAAGCGCGGCCTCCCAAACAATCAATTGCAACCAAGGCATGAGAGTCGTCCTAAGAGGGTTTTTATAAAAACATTTCCATCGCTTTCCATAAAGTGCCAAACGGGCATTTAATATAGTTCACAATCACTACTCAAAGACAGGTACAACTTCTTTATGAGACAAAACCCAGTTTAAAACCGTTTAAAGAACACTACGTCACAGGCTAACAATATTTTTTTTATAAACCAAACCAAACCATTTTCTTTTTCCAAATAATCTTTAAGAGCCAACCGGGAAATTTCTCAAACGAACCAAAGTATTTGTTCATGCTTCAAAAGAAATCATTTCTCATTAAACCAGAACTCTGTTTTACATTTCGTGAATTATGTTTAAAAGCCAAACGGGCATTCTTTCATTATTGGGTGTCCGCTCGCCAAAAGGATGTTTCATGTGTCGTGTATAAAATAAACGGCTCCTTTTGACATTAAATAACCATTTAAAAATTAACCATCTTATATTAAAATTTAATTATCGTATATTATCTCATATTTATTACAATTAATAAAATGTTGATTTTGAACAATTAGGGTGCACAAACAGCATGAAATAATATAACTTAAATTTTAAAAGCAGTGCAAAGGGGACCTACCTCAAAACCAAGCGCGTCGACACAACAACCTCGGATCCAAGTCGCGATGACACGACGTGTGTCCGAAACCACGTGACAAGGTCTAACACTCTGCATAGTCAGTACCAAGGACTCAGACACATCCAAAAACTCACCAGAGCATGCTAAACCAAGCGTCGGAAAGAAACACTCACCTCGGAACTGAAGCGCGACAACAACGGAACCTCGGAGACAAGGCGCGGTGATGGCGCTCACTCGGAAACACCCTGCGCGGGTCCTAAAAGTCCTAAGCCAACAAATAAAACCCCACCATCAACAAGAGTACGATGATAATAATAAAAATAAAGATAATAATAATAATAATAATAACAATAATAATAAAAATAATAAGAATAAAATAATAATAACAATAATAATAATAATAATAATAATAATAACATAATAATAATGATAGCAATCTTAATAATAATATTACACAATAATAATACAATAATATAATAATAATAATAGCATAATCATAATAATATTAATAAAATAGTAACATAGAAATATTAACATGATAATAATAATATGAATAACGATAACCTAGTAATAATGTAGTAATAACAACAATAATAATATAATGATAATAATATTGTTATTGACATAATAATAATAATATAATAATAATTATATTAATGATATACTAATAATATTAACATATTAATAATAACAAAGCTATAATAATAATAATAATCACCTAATTATAATTTTATAATAAAATGTTAATAACATATTAAACATTACAGAATAACAGAATAAATTAAAATAAATAAAAAGGAAAACTAACCTGTGTGGCGGAGCAGAGGAAGGAGAAAGAAAAAGAAGAAGAAGAAGAAGAGAAGAAGAAGAAGAAGGAGAGAAGAAGAAGAAGAGAAGAAGAAGGAGAAGAGAAGGAGAAGGAGGAGAGAAGAAGAAGAAGAGAAGAAGAAGAAGAAGAGAAGAAGGAGAAGAGGGGGCGCGGGTCTGGTGCGGATGCAGCAGGGCGCAGCAGGGGCGGAGGGGGGTGGCTGGTCCGACGCGGGTCCGGCGTCTGTTGGGAGGGCGTGGCGAACCGAAGAGGAGGAGGGCGTGTTGGTGGGCAGGCTGGAGGCGCAGCCAGAGGACTGCGCGGGGGAGGCCGGGACGCCGGCTGGGTCTCGTCCAGGAGGTAGCCACGCGGAGGGCTTCTGCGTGAGGCGGTGCGGCGGATCAAGCAGTGTAGGGGGTTGCGGGCTGCAGGAGGGCTGTGCGGATGAGCAGCAGGGTTGGGGTGCTGGGCAGAGGAGAAGCCGGATAGGGGAGTCGGCAGGGTTGGAATGGGAGGCAGCTGGAGGGCGGAGGCGGGTCTGGCGTGGGTGCAGTAGGGGAGCAGCGGCGTCGGCTTCTGTGTGAAGGAGGAGAGGAGGTCAGGGGGCCGTGCGCCGGAGGAGGGAGAAGAAGGCGCTGCTGGGTGTTTTGCGCACCAGGAGGGTGGAAGGCCGCTGGAGATCCGACCGAGGGGGGGGGTTTCTTTGCGGCTACTGTAAAGGGGAGGAAGGCCGACGTTAGGTGTAGCGCTAAGCAGGAAGGGGCGCGTCAGCGGTGTGCTGAAGGAGGGGTCCTGCGCTGGCAGGGGGCGTCGCAAGCAGGGGGTCGGGCACCTGGAAACAGCGGGCCGAAGGCAGGAGATGGGGAGTTCAGCTGCTGGTGTTGCGGACAGCGGAGGGTGGCCGCTGCTGTTGCGGGAAGGAGAAGAGGAAGGCAGATCGGGGCTCCGGGCGCTGCGGGTGCAGGGTGCTGCTACGGACATGCGCAGGAGGCAGAGGCCAGGCCGAGGCGGCACTAGGGGGAGAAGAATAGGAGGCGGCGGCTCCAGCGGGGAAAAGAAGAAAAAAAAAGATATAAAGGGGGCCGCTAGGGTTGGAGGGGAAAGAAAAGAAAAGATAAAAGAAGAAAAAAAAAGAAAATTAAATAAAACAAAACAAAGTCATAATAATAATAAATTACAATAATACTAATAACAATAATAAATATTAATAACAAAACATATTTAAAACGGTTATACTACTATCTGCAACGTTAACAAAACATAATGATAAAAATACAAATGGTAAAAATACTCATTTCATCTTAAATAATAAAAATAATTATTAATAGCCATAAAAATATTAAGACAATCTAAATTGACAATTTCTAATTTATTTTTAATTCCTCTAAGCCGAAGAGGTCACGCATTTGCATGGGCGAAGCCGCGCGGTGTCGCGCTCTACCCGCGCTTCCGACGACGTCGAACCCAAGATGCATACTTTTTATCAAAACTCAAAACTTTCATCCGAGACTGAACGTGAACCACAGCAAAAATAATTTAAAGCCAAAGAAATCATAAAATAAAATAAACGCACGGTTTGGGGTGCGACAAATAAAACAGCATACATTTTACCAGGTTCATGATGTTTCATCCAAATGATTTTATTTCATTTCATACACCCAAAACACATCTATGAATCCGATTATAACACATGGTATGTGGTATGTAACCCATTGAAACATAATCAAATTCTCATTCTACAAAATATAAACATTGAGATGGATCATAAAAATACTATATAATGGGAGACATGATTATATTGACATGTTTTTCATCACCTAGCATATGTTGCTCCCAACTATAGGTTATAAAATCTAATGGAGAATTATAATTTTTTGATTCTCCTCCATCTGAATGACTTATTTTAAAATTAACCTAGATTTAAAATGAAAAACATGGAAATATCCGTATATTTATTAAATTGTAGAGTCACAGTAAACTTTAATTTGTTTAGTCAGTAAAACATTTATTTAAAATCCTCAGTTGACCTTAAAATGCACACACCTCATCCGGAAAACATTGCTGATGTAATTCCTCACTAACCACATACAAAAAAATAGAGAAATATAAATTCTAACTACTTCAAGTTGATTTTAATAAAAAATGGCTTATAAATATAATACATTTCAAAAATAAATCCCAGTTCCTTTAAAAAAATGGTACCTCAATATATACTATTATCATTCTCACTATGTACTGTAACTGGATTCTAGTTATGCATCTAGCCAAAAAATCCATTAATTTTTTCATTCCACTTTATAAGAATGTGTATAAAAAATACAGTACATTGCGATCATCACTCATAAAGTAACTAATCATAGTCCTAATTAAGTATGTGGTAACATGAGAATAATCAACTATAATATGAGGAGCTTATCTAAGGTAGTCCATATATCAATATTTACAATTGAGGAATTGGATAATAACCAGTTATTCCATGCATTGGGAAAATAACTGAGCCAATTGATACTAATATGATAGAATTATCTAGTTCTCATGATTCCATCCTTGGAATTCCCATAGATGAACCCATGTTTCATTTAGGACTAACAACACCTCATTAAAAACCCACACTTCTAGAATGCAACTCTCATTGAGTCTATTTATTGAAATAGAAATAAACATCAGTTTAAATGTTTAGCTTAGCGTTTAACTGAATCTCTCTCAGTGTATCCTTGATGATATCAAGATATGGGACATGATCATAACTAATAAAATAGTGAACTTATAGGTTAAAAATATATACCATGATGTGTTGAGACACTCCCTTCCTGTCCCAGACAAGGTTCCCTATGTGGTTTTGATCCAACTATATCAAACTACACCTGATAGAAACATATGAACCATATATAGATAAATAATTTTTATGAAACATATATTTATCTATTGATGTGTCATCACACCACATGAATGATCCCCTTACAACCTAGGGAATCCCAAATTAATTTCGTAAAACCCAGCAAAGTCTATCTCTATTTAATGGTTTCCCCAATGTTTTCATACCCATCATATGATATAATCATCATGTTTCCTTGAAATCACAAACATGCTTCCAATATTACCATAACCATGGGTTTTAAAAATAAAATCTAACCATTTTCAATTTTTCCATTCATAGATACTCTCTCTATAATTTAAATGACTCACTAATTCTATTTGATGCTATTATTCCAATAATTGGGGTGCCCTAGTCATATTTTTCTAAAGATCAGAACTTATCCAACATAACACTCTCCATTCATTACTATAGATGTGTGTAGGATGTGTCCAATACTGTTTCACGAGTTAAAAAGAGATAGAGGAAAAATGGCCACTTGAATGTGTGATAGAACTAATTCATTTGATATGTATGTGTGACACTCTTCAGATCTACACATATGCCAGTAATTAAAACTATTATTACATATCAATTCCATATTTACTGATGTATCACAACACCCAGTCCATTCAAAAATCAATATAAATATATTGTATGAGTACATGTTACTTTAAATCCATAGTCAATCTACCTTAGAAATGATCCATGATCAACACATAAAAACACCAAGATTAAATGATTTTCAATAAAATAATTAGGATTAATTCAACATCTGTCAAAACTAATGTTACCACATGTAATGACACAAAGAACTCTGTTATTCAATTAGAATAATTACACCTCACATGAATCTTTTCATATTCTTATCATCAATATGTATTCAAAATATATTGTCCCCAGATAAAAAATTATTTTCATAGTATTGTTCACCCACATGACTATTAATCAAGTCTATAACATAACATTTCATCCATTAATGAAGAGGACGAAGTTCTATATGACATACAATGTGGCTGACCAAGCCCTATTATGTAAAATAAATTAAACCCAATCATTATTCGATACTCAACCCCACAAAAGGGGTCAAATTATCACATGTCCTCCCACCAAAAACCAATGTCATTTTAGATACTATGATTAGAACATGTTACATACAGAACTCAAGAAGTATCACACATTACAACACTCATCTCAAGAATTTACTGATGCATGATTTCATTATAGGGTGATACCTACATTGGGATATCCCTTACTAAAGCATATTGCATTGATCCTAAAATAATGTTTCAGAAGAAACATTTTCTAGGATTACCTAATATTATATAGGTTCAATGAAACCTATGAAATGTCATATAAGCATATCAGAGAAAATCATGGACATATTATTAGGAAATATTAGGGATACATTTAAAATACCATTACATGAGTGGAAAATAAAATGAGCACCTATAAAAAATCACTAAATCCACTAAACTGATATATATTTATTTCAGAACATCGTAAATGATCATATTTAAATACTATTTTGTACCAGTCATGAATACCATCTATATGTGGTACATTATTTAGATAGTTCCTAAGTTCAACATATAAATATAATATTAAAATTCATTTCATGTATTATTTATTTATCTACAACCAAATCATAATTTTTTTGGCAATTTATCTAATAAATCATTTTATCCATTTTATTTATCCATTATGGTCTCACATATTTCTTATGTTAATAATTTTTCAATTTCATGTTATGGATGAAATCACCCAGTAGTTCATTATTGACACTCAAATTAACTAAAGCCTTAGTAAAATCTCAAGAATAGAATCATCTTTTGATTATTTTTTATATTTATTTTTCTAGATCAACAAAATATGACCATAAATTTATATATAACATCATTTAATAGGATTATGAAACTATAAATAACCATCCATAAATAGATAAACATTACTCGATGGGGTTATGTACTAAGGTATAATAAAATATAGTAAACCAATAAGGGTCTCGTTATTACTTCATGGTTCATCTAAATGGATATAAAAAATTTTAAAATCATTTTGATTCTAAAACACTCTCAGTGGGTTTATCCAACAATAATTTAGTACCATGATTGACCTACCTTGGCCAAGGAATATAAATGATACATAAGTAATGATTTTATTTAAAATAAAATCTTAACTTCATTTCTATTTATACAATGTTATAATGATATATTGACCTCATATATGTTGGATCAATTATATGGGCTACCATTTTCAAATTTATAAAGATCCCATTAACTTAAGTTATTTAAAATTTTCTCCCATTTATTCACAACTAGTATGGTACAGCCAATGAAACCAATAGTTCATGGGACAAACATGTCATTATAGGTATGTTATGGTGACATTATTATTCTATATGGGAAAAAACCATAACTCATGTTATTGACACGTTAATAAATTGTTGTTTATCAAAATTATAACTATTCATGCATGTATAAAATTAATGAACTAGGAAACATCGTATATAATTACCTAATCATGTTAAAAATATAGGAATTTTTATTAATAATGAATCATGAAATATAATTTTACAAGTAACACTTCATAATTATAATGATATTAATGTTATTCAGTAAACATGGCAAGTCATATGCTTGGAATGGGAATATAAATGTGACTATCATGCTGAATGTAATAATACTTCCTTGCCATTCAAAGACAATAGTAAAACTCCAAAATATCTTAAATCAACAATAATAAAAGGATCACTAATCACTCAAAATTAAATAATAATCAACTGTAGCAGTAAAAACATGGTTAACAATCACATTCCTTGATACATGGTCTCTTAAATGTGACTGGGTTTATCAATCCAAGACATGTCTATTTAAAATGTTTTGAATCATTTCTAATATCATGTCTACCTTGTCCCAATTTAGTAACTGAATTGAAATATAAGGATCTAATTCCTCATTGTGATATCATATCTCTTGATCCAAAACAATGGACCCCTGAATAAATATGTCACATGGACTCAAGCATGCCTTCCCGTATTCAATTGGCTACCAACTAGTAGTGAGGTTCCAATGAAAATATATGGGGGATATTATAACCTCATAATTAGTGTCATGAAATGGTTCGATAGATAATAAATATTTGAATAAATACTAATAATTAACTATTATAAGATAATAATAGTTGTCATTATTTAAAATTACAAATATACAATAATTCACGAATGTCTAAATAAGGATATATAATCTTAATAACAATATTATAGTTGGTGGTACAATAATGAATAGTACATGTATAATAAAAATAAAAAAATATACAAGTTCTTACTCTATGGGAATAATGAACCCTAGATGAGTCGTATTCTCCAATCTTCCATTTAAAATTTAACAAAATAACAAAAACCGTAGTCCTTCAATCCGGAGGTCTGTTCAGGTACCCCCAGTATAATGGAACCCTGAACCTGGTGTTAGATATAAATATTAGGCCCCACCAATAGTGTCTAATTCTATCCAGTATATATATATATAATATATTAGTGTGCAGGTATAATAACAAAATAGTTAATAAATAATAAATATAAATAATTTGGTCTTAGGTTCCTCATAAAAACGGAGCCGACTATACTAACATCAACTTATTATTGGATATCTATAAACATATTACATAATATATATATATATATATATTCATACATAGTATAATATTATGCATATATATACATGCACTGACATGGACCCATGGGTTAATACCAAGGCATCTATATATGGGTATTATATATTTAATAATAGTCCAGGATAATGATACATGTGTCTAAAAAATTATAATAGTGGTATCAAAAAGTATAATTATAATAATATAGTATCCATGGTTAATCCAAGGAATAATTGACCTTATATGGACCAACATAATCAGTGTAGAAAACCATGTATTCATTCTATAATGGGAATATGGAAATTATAGAGAACCCAAGCGTTATTCCATCAGAAAAAATACAGATCAGAGTTTGGGGATCCCATCTTATGTAATATTTGGAGAAGCATTTTTCAAACCCCAAGATAGTAATCCATGGATTCACAGTTTTTAGGAAATCATGTTTGATCCGGGACGTTTTTACAAGGATTAATAATTTTAGAATAAGTATAAAGTATCATAATGAACTATGTAATGAATCTACTAATAGAAAAGTCAATATTTCTTGGTGTGTTTCTACCTAAGAAACTATCACAATGAATTAAAATATAGTCATCTAGATTCTCAATGAATTTCCTTGAGAAAATTGAGTGGTCTCTATTCTGACCATTCCTATAATGATAAAAGGGTCCAGATGTAATAGTATCCCTAAACATTTATTAAAATTATATTTTATTTTAGTCCATGTGACACTCATGGAAAAAAATCATCAAGTTCATTCTATTAAATTACAATACGATTTAAAAGGTATAAAAGATAGATATTTACCATATAATTCAATAAACTAATACATATACATAAGAATTCCATATTAGAAATAAAATAAAATATTTTTTCCATTTTATTTTTTGATGAATATATATGATTTATAAAATTCTGTTTTATGCTCATTTAATTTTCATGATATGCTAGTCATTATGTAATTGTAATTAGTCCTGGCGAACATTCCACAATATTTTACACTATATACACAATAGGTACAAGATATTTGATGCTTACATACATTCCATATATAAATAATCAAGTTCATTCACCTATATAATCACATAATGTTCATGTTAGACTATATTATTATTCAATACAAATTTAATTAAATTAGGCATTAAAAAATCCAAAACCACGTCAGATATGTGTTTATCACAAGGTGATAATATAGTGGAGTGTCACTCCATTCAACATTCCAGTTAATTACATTTTATAATCCTATTATCATTTTTTAAGGTAGTGCACTGTAAAAGGTGGTTTTATTAGTAAAACACTTTATTAATTTCCTTAATGGAATTCTCCCTTAAGACGGTGGTTCAATTTATGTTTGGAAACTACATTTGGTTACATTAACACACAGAAAAAATTTATATTTTGGAATTAGTCTCTATGAAAGTTAAATAAAAATTTAAACGGAAACCTACGGAATATATGGTGACTATCATAATGATGAATATTATAAAACACTGATAAATTTAGGGAAAATATATAGACCACTTATATCATTATTATGATGGTCCAATCATCCAATTTGGTGCTATGTTTTGATGGTGTTTGAGTGTAAATGAATAAATAACCAAATCCATGAAAATTGGGTTATTGAGCACGTACAAAATAGTGCAAGAGTTTGAGAGATGATTAAAGAACAGAAAGACGATGAATCACGTAATAACTAAAGGATATGCAATGTAACTGATGCAAATAGATTCTATCATCGGTTGAAGATGATATCTCTATGCCTATTGGAGAGGAATATAGATCACAAGGGAGGGTTTTTTTCATGGATTGGATGTTATATATATTAGAAAAGAATGAAATATTTTTGAGGGGAAAATGTAATTTGTATCCCATTACTGAGATGCATGGTTTGGCCATAGGGGTTTGATAACCATGCACTAACATTGAGGTGCCACTGCATATGTATCACTAACGGTGTAGGCTAGACACATGGATTATCAAATCGTGCGCAGATCATGCTCCCCTCACCTCTGTTTTTAAAAAATCCCAACACAATTGTATGCCTCATTTGGAATCATTAGACCAAACCTTGTGACACAGCCAACTATCCTGGATGAGGCTGCAAAATTTTTCTTTTAATCCATATAGATAAAACATATTGTGTATTTATAAAAACCATACCACATGGTTGTACTTCACTGTTAGTAGTAACTATGCGCCAATCATGCAACCTTGTCTGCTTCTCCAAAAACAGACTTTATGGGGACTGAGACTCCAAAAAGACATTTGAAAACCAAAGAAATATCTCAATAATTATGCCTAATAAAAAAATTATCATTAAAAATAATAGAATTTCATTATAACTATGTTATTTTATTTTTTACCCTAAGAAAATGACAGTACTAAATATACATTGGAATTTTAACTCTTTCAAAATCATAGAACGATACAACATGGATTTTATTGAGAAGGTTATCTTAGGAACAATGATTTAAATTTTTTTAAAATTATTTTAATGATTTTGATATCATATAGTTTTAATATGATCATTAATATGAAGGTAATAATTGTAAATTATGAATATTTTATTTTTTGGAGAAAATATAATCTGTATAGAAAACCATGGCATTTTAAAATAAATTTGATATTTAATGATATTTTTTAGGATATTCATTATATGTTTATGTAATTTTATATGATTTAAATATATTTAGTATTGGAAAAAAAGAAAATTTCATGTTGGATGATAACCCATTGATTCCATCTGTGCCACAGGGCTTCAAACCACTAGTAAAGGGTGATAAGTGTGGAAGACCTATTAATGGCCTATATGATTTCATGGATAGTATGATTTTTTTACTTAAATGGTTAGATGGATAAATATTATTTTGTTTTTGTGAACCATATTATAGGATAAAATTGTGTTGATTTTGAGTTGATGAGTGATATTTTAGTGTAAGAATAACTTGGTTTAGTAATAAAATTTACAATGAGGGTTAATATAAGGGATTATTTTGGATGAATGTAATTAAATTTTTGGAGATGTATGTTAAAAGGAATAGGGCGAAATATGAGGTGAAGAAATTATTTAATTTTAATAATATTGGGTTTAATTTAGATGTAGGGTTATTTATTTTTTGTAATAATAAATGTTGAACCTTTGGTGGATATTTTGATATAAAATTAACTATTTATTTATATGTATGTTTCTGTAATTTTTTTATTATCATAAATGTTTTTAAAATTTTCATTTTTCGTTACTTTTTAATAACATGATAAAAAAAATTTATTATTTTTTTGATTATTTGATCAAATGGATGATTAATCTAGTGCTTTAATAATAAACAAATCATCAAGAATAAACATTTATTATAGAAAAATATGATATTGTTGTGGAACTTCATTAAAGGATGATGTTTTAAATATAATTTAGGTATAATTATTTATGTTTTGGGTATAGATGGTGAAGTAACTCCCAAAATCTGGTAAAGGAGTCTTGAATCAAAAAAATATCATATTACCTTCATTTCCAAGGAATCAATGGGATTTTCACCACATGTTGATTTATAGAATTTTTTTCATTAACATTCGCATTATCATTCAAATTCCTAGAATTAGTGATATTTGTAACAATACCTAATTATTTGAACATATATTATCTCCTCCATTTCCAAATTTTAAATTCCTACTAATATCCTCATATTTTGAAACATTAGATTTGGTTATTCTTAATGAACTATGTATTTCCTTTTCCCTCTTTTTATGCGTATGTTTTGTTAACCCTATTATTGTGTGGGTTTTATGAAAATTAAATTTCAAGATTCAATCCACTGATTTACGTGGACAAGTTAATAATTTTAGGAAACAATTTAATAATGTTTTTTAGAATGGTTTCAGAGAATGAATATAAACTTGTAAATAAGGTCACTATTTTTAATAATGTTTTTACACTCTATAAAATGAATTTTTTCTTCAAATTTTATTATTTACTTTTATAAGGAAGATAATATTTATAATTTCTACTAATTTTATAAATTGTATTTGAAAAATTTAAAAGAATACTTGAAATCATTTTTTTAATAATTACATAGGGTGATTTTTTTTTCTAAAACGAGTTATTTTTCTTTCAATACTAAAAATGTAACATTGTGTAAAATGACAATTATTTTCAATAAATTAAGAAATTTAAACATAATATTTAGATTTAGATTTTATTTTAACATTAAATAATTTTCATTTAGTTATATTTAATCTTATTAATTCTATTTTAGTTGTCTTTATATTGTACTTTTTAGATGATTAATTTTTTCATAAAAATATTGTTTTAGAAAATTATTTTTATGTAAAAAATGTTTTTCCACATTAATTAAATAAAATAAACATAACTTGTTGTTATTTGAGTAAAATGTATAGATTATATATTTATATATATTAATTAATATAAATAAAATGATGACTATAAGTCATATAGTTAATTTGAAATTCTCTAATCCATGAAAAATACATTTCATGTAAACTATCTTTTCGACACGATTTGGTGGTTCATTTTTAGGTTAAATTTCGAAAAATCTATAAATTTAAATTGAAAATTTGAATTTCATATTAATAATGATAGTTAATATTATTTAATAAGGTAAATATAATTTTAGGTCATAATTAATGGTAAAAACTATATGATTTACCCATTATAAAAAAGGGTAAATTAGGTTAACAAAGGTTAAAACTAAGTTATATGGATACCATTTTTCATATTAATTATTATTGGATAATTTTATTTCTACAATTATAACCATATTTCCAAAAAAATTATTAGAAAATGGACTAATAAAGTGACCTATATAGTAATGTAATTACATAAAACGAAAAAGATCGCTATGTTTTTTGGTATCTATTTTATGATCAAATAGGGATAAGATTTGTATTTAATGAGAAATAGTTGTTACCTTTATTATAATAAAATTATTTTAATGGATTTTTTTAATTTATTTTTATAATATACTAACCTTAAAAAGTTATACAATGATAACATAATGCTTGTATAAACAATGGAAACACAATTATTATAATTTTAAAAACATTAACTGTTTTGCGAATGGAATTGTTTATGTTAAATAAATAATTTTATTTTTAATAATTATTTAATATTGATGTTCAAATGTATTATATTAAAAATTAATATTTACCTTCTGGTGTTTAAACTGAAATTAAATGAATAGTTTCAAAGATGGGATTAATGATATTTTTTTGAAATAATATTTTATTAAATTATTTGAAAATCATAAAAATCATGTAGGAGGAAAAATAAGTTTAATAATAGTACAAAATTTTATCCCATGTCCATTTATTATAAAATTTGTATCTTATATACATAGATATAATGCAATCAACTAGAAAATGTGTTTATCTTCGATACAGGTAAAACATGGTTTTTTTGATAAAGGAACATGTGTAAATATTACTTTTATAAAACAATAAGAATTAAATTTGATAAATTAAATTTTATATTTATTATCGATGAGTAATATTTATATTATAAATATCATTTGTTTTTTAGGCTTAATTGAATAATTACCATGCTAAATAAAAAAGTATTTACTATATTGAAATAAAAAATGATAAAAGTGTGAAACATTAGATGTCCTTAGATTAAAATGATTAAAAAATAATTCATTACTATGGTAGATGTGGGGATTTACCTTAAATTCCATGAACTGTTTTATTTATCATTTTATAGGGACATTGGTAGATTATGATATCCCATTATTCAATTGTTTTTGTTATTTCCAAAAATGCATGTTCTCCTTATTTATAAAAGTGAACATACACACCTTATGAATCTCATAATAAATTTATCTTGACCAATTCATAAATATATATATTCAAAAAATCATTATCAATGTTATTTAGATGATGGTATTCAAAAAATACAAACCCATGGGTCCTTAATATGATATTTCAACGTGGTTTTTCTTAGAGAATGTAATTTTTTCTCTAAGAATGTTCTTTTTTTATTTCTTATCTTAAAAAATAATTAATATATAAATAATTAAAATATAATAACAGTTATATATTATTAAATAGAATTTTTTTATGTTTATTTAATACCCAATACCTGTATAAAGTGAAACTTTTATCATATGGCCACATAAAGATGTTGAAGAAATTACATAGATATGTAATCAATTTAAAAAACCCCAAACATACAACAAATTTAAGGCCAATTTGGTTGTCTATCACTTGTGATAAGATATTTCTGAAACATATGTTCTATTTTCATAGCATTATTAATTATGTTTATGAATATGAAATATACCATTTAATACCAAAGGTAATATCCAAATTATATTTCATTCAATATGGTCACATATACTCATGAAGTTAGATGATAATTGAAAAATTAATGTATAAATATTATTTATCCATAATAGGTGTTCATCATGGAGTACAATAGTTTTTCATGAAATTTAATGGTTGGTATATGAAGGATTCTTATATTGGGATAGGGAATATTCTCACGAGGCAGAAAAAAGTTTTTATACCATGTGGCCCATGAATAATACAACATGGAGAATAATTCCCTATGTATTGGGTATAATATGGGTGAATGTTTCATATTCAATTCCCCAATACCAAAGGTTCACAAGATACCTAGAATGAGAACCTTTGTATATTGATACAATTCATACTAATGTATTCAGTATTTTCAAGTCCATGTGGTCGTGGGTATATTCTTGATCCAACTATCGATTGGATCTTAAAAAATATTAGAATTTTCCCTTAATATTAATCAATGAAATTATGGTGATAGTTTTCAAGGGAATGTTTAACGCTAAAACAAGTCAGTTGAAAAAAATTAAAAACCCAAACGATGTTATATATTAACAAAAGCTATAAATTAATAAATTTTGATACTAAAAACTGTATTTATATATATTTAAAAAAGATATATTGAAACCATATTCAAAATATTCTTGATAAAGAGAAATAAATTGATAGGTAAATGACATATACCCTCCATGGTGTATCAACTGGTTGAAGATGAACCACTTGAAACTTAAATTGGGACCTTCCTAAAACCCCAAACAAGAGAGTACCTCTTAATAAATGGTTAATATGATATAGACATTATTATATATTATTTTTATAAGGGATCAAATAATTTGAATCACGTCATTGTGAGATCTTATATATTTGAACCCAAAGACTTTATCTGAGCCCATGATTTTAGTCCTATGTTGCAAAATGATTGAGTAATCACTCTAATACATCATACACTATAATATAAAGCCTTTAGGGAATATATCTAATAATCCCCCACTTAATCTAAATCCTCATAGGCTTTCTTCCATTTACACTTTTATTTTAGTTTATATGATTATTTATGATACCATATCTAAAAATCCTCTTGTATAACTTCCAAAAAACATTTGGTAATATATCATAAACTTAAAATATTATGGTATAAAATTAAATACCATTTTAATATACATCCATATATATATTTTGATTAGTTCAAAATTATATTTAGAGAAACATTATGCCACAAAATTAATCCACATTTACTCAAATATAATGTGTAACCCCATGGGACATTGTAGCATTCAAAAAATATGAATTATTTAATTTATAAATATAACAAAATTGGTGCCTATAATAAATAATCAACCATATTTAAGGTAAAATTGGTTTTGACCTGATCTACATAAAACATGCATCCCCAATTTTTTTTCCACAAGAAATATCATATACAATCTTGAATTATGATATATATTTTTTATTAAGAAATGAAATAGCCACGTGAAAATATGTATGTAAATCCAATGTAGATACTCACATGTTCTTGAATAAATATGTTTATACTGATATTATTTATGGTAAAATCACATGTCACTCACCATTATTGATGAGCATATCACATGCCTATAACTAAAAAACATAAGAACGTCATTTTTATTATCTTGGTATTGATGAAAAATCTCATAGTATATCTAAATCATGGGCATGTATTACATACATATCATAATAGAGGGAATATAATATCTTGGTTAAAAACATAGTAATGACATGGCCAATAACATTCCCAAATTCCCCTAATTAGAAATGCTTCCAGGATTTCATAATAAAATGTATTAAACATTAATGATTCTATTGAAACATATATCTATAAACTCAGATATTGGGGACACAAAATATGAACAATGTGACCCAAGTATAATTAATTCATAGTGTATACAACTCAAAGAGGAATAAATCCAATATTATATGTCAAAAATATATTTTTACCTCGTTTTCAATTTATGAATCATGATACAAGAATCATACCGATGATAACATTTACATTTAGTCATAACCTATATTACTAAATGCTAAAAATCAATTTGCTATAACTTAATTTCCCATATTGAGAGATCAATTATTAGTTCACTTCCTAATACACATATCAATATATACTTATATATACACTCGTTGTGAATGTTACATAATGTCGACATTTAATTTTTTATAACATGACAATTATTATATAAAAAATATATCTTATGAATAATTTACCATAAAATTACATATGTTATTATCTTAAAATCTTAGATGATATACATATATATTGGCCTTTTGTTGTCTCTAATTTTAGGGGCTTTTTAAATATCCTTATATCTCTATGTAATTCATATAATATCACAATTTTTCACCTAATAAAACACCCCCACAAATATATTTAGTGTCTAATATATATGGATAAATACTTTTCCAATAAACAAAAGACTTAGAAATCATATTCTTATATTTTAACGCATTGATCATAGAGAAACTCGATAACTCAATAACATAAAATGTAATATTGTTAATAATATCTATTGTCAACATAGACCTATTTCTACATAAATAAATTCATTATTCAAACCCTTTCCATTAAAAAGTTTACTCAAAATATTTGGGTATATATGTTAACTCGTTACATTATTTCTTCACCAACACATATTAATCACTTTTAATAAATAATATGATATGCAAATTGAATATTTATTAGTATAATATCTTATTTATTAAAATTAAACATTATATGTCCAAAATACACACACTAAAATCACGGATATAATATTTTCCTCATAATATTATGGTATTTATATAAAATCATTATTATTGTAAATTACACTTATTTAATTTAGTGGAAATATATAATGAATAAATTATTTCCTCTATACATGGGGTGGTATACTATGTGTTCAATGAAATTTTTAAAAATATTAATTTCTTATAAAAAATATATCAGTGATAAATTGTGGAATCAAAATTACCCATTTTTAATAGGCAATTTTGTAAACCCTTTTATACTTGATAAAACATTTTTATCATTATCTTCTTTTTATAATAATTAATAGAATACAATGAATCATATTTAACGTTTAACATATCATGCTTTTTTTATAATCTATTTTTTAATAAACAAATTCTCACAACATTATGAGAAATAAGTTAAAATATACATTTTCTTACTACGATCCATACGGGATGATTCTATTACATTGCATTATATTTATTTACATAGAAACCCATTTTTGATAAATTTAATTAAAATAAAAATATATCAAAATTGAATCCATTAATTTAAACTCTTATGTTTTTTTAGAATTTTTTATTTTATACAATTTGTATCATGTAACCTTCAAACCATTATAATTTATTCTATAAAATAGATATATGAAAATTGAATTTCATGGAGTTTCTCAATATCCATTAGGGATTTTGACTAACTACATCCTATGTAATAATAATTCGAAATTCATGATATTTATTTGTTTCAATTACCTTTACTAGCTACTTGAAGAAAAATTAATTGTAATTTTTACTTTCTTTTCTTTTAGTAGTTTGATCTTCTACAAACATGTAATTTGGAAACAGTACTAGAAACTAGACATCACAAGCATAGTTAATCAATTATAATAATTTTTAGAAGTTATATTAATAGTATATTTAACTCATTGAAATTTTCATATCATATAAAATGATGAAGGAAATATGATTTCTATATCCATATAATGAAATAATGAAATTTGTAATCTCAGTAGGTCATTGAAATACCTAATCTTATTGATTATATGAGCTAATATTGATATTTCTTAGTAATATTTCAATATAATGATTTCAACACCATTAGTGAATCATTTTTATACTTATATTTGGAATATATTTTTATAACACTTTTATTACATCATCATTATGATACTGAATAATGTTTCTTTATTTATCACATATATTATTTCATTCATAAGAACTTTACTTATAATACCAGCCATTGGAAGTGATTACATTAAGGATATCCTTTTCATGAAATAATCTCAAAGTTTCGTTATCTAGAAATTATTCAATTTTTTATAACATAACTCTTTTTGTATGAAGTTAATGTTTTAGAATAATTTTTTATGAATACGTTTTAAATGTTCTCCCACTAAAATGAAGACCCCTTTTTAACTCATTGTATCCATTTTTGCCTAGATCAATATTTCACTCAGAAATGAGTCATCATTGGAATTATTCTTGAAATATATTTATTAATAAAGGGATTAATTTTATTCATATCATATATTAATCATGTATGTATGAGTGGAAAACTCATTGTACAATCATATAGATAAACTCAACAGTATTCCTTATGAATCCAAAAAAGTAGGGCTTACGTGTTTTTTGTAACCTATATTTCTTAGTGTGATATTATTATATTTCTCTAAGTGTTATCAATTTCAAAAATTCCTTAAATAATATATTCCATTGGTACCATAGTTTGGTACAATTTACATGGTGGAATTATCTAAGTACTAACATGTGTTTTCATTGGAAATAATATAAAACATGTTATTATCAATGTAGATTTTATCTGACCATATTATCTAATGCTATTAAAATTTTCATTTTGGCATTGTTATAATTTTATAGGATTGAGATATATTCCTCCCCATAAAACTATATGTTTACACCATATTTATGATTAACTCTTTCAAAAATCTTAGATTGTGTCATTAACCAAAATTACAAGAGAATTATATCCATATATATAAAAATGAATCCTATGAATATGGTAAATAAAACACCTTCAGGAAAAATCATAGATTTTAATGAAATTAAAATTCCTTTTAAGAGTAAACCTAGGTCCATAGATAGAAAAAACTAATATTTCTATAAAATGTACAATACTCTCAGATATTAAGTAATATGAAAAAATACCAATACCCACGAATACATTACAATGTAAATACATCAAATCAATCATAATTATAATCCACAATATTTATAAATCACAATTAACTACTTAATTAATGTTTATAAATCCATATATGATATATTAAAGTTAATGTAAATCTAAATCCGTTGTTATATCTTTTATATAACTCTTAGAAACTTGTACAATAACCTTAAAAAAAAGAACAACGTAATTTATTGACTAAACATAATCATAATATATAAATTATATCTATATATAAACAAATAATAATATGTAAATGAACATATCATGTATTTAAACATGTGACAATATATTAATGAACACTTCATAAATAAATCTAATTAGAAACAATTTATAATATATCAAATCAACATATAAATTAAATACATTTTGAAATTTTAAATTTTTTCTCACTATATAAATATTCAAAAAAATTAGTCCTTGAAATATACTTTTAATCATATGATATAGTATTAAACACAATAAATTTATAATTAAATTATATTTTATAAAAATTATATATAATATAACCATTGCATATTAAATTTTTATTAAACCCTTGTCATGTAGTGACTTGACCCCAAAAATCCCAGATCTGATGTATACTTTCATTACATTATCATGGTCACAATGCATCAAATCTGGAAGGACAGATCAACATAATATTATTTTAAACCAGATAAATATATGGGTATTATAATAAAAATAAACACCATAATTGGAAAATGATATTTTTATTTCAGGGATAACTTTATACAACTAGTATATCCCTACATATATTTAATTGTATGATTCATGGATTACTAGGGATAGAAGTAAAATATGTGTGAACTCAAATTCTCATTATTGTTAATGTATAATGGAATAAATAATGAATCAATGATCATAATAAGTATGGCATGGTAAATAACTGAACACACAAACTATATAATTAAAATACAAAGAAGGAAGTAAATATACAATTTGGAAAGGTAATAACATGAAACACATTCTATTAAAATAAACATATAAAGAAAAACCAATATACAATGGTAATAAGATATAACAAAAGTAATTTAATCAATGATATGAAAATGAAATGTATCAATAGATATTTTTATAAAAAATATCATAGATGAATAATAATTGAAACAAAATGAGGTAAATGCCTAATTATTATATGTCATGTCTTAGTTACATGAAAATGTATACCATCCTGAAATTACACGTGATAGTTTAAGAATACATGTAGATACTTGTTCAATTTTTTAAACTAATTTTTCCCATTATAACATTTTGATGCATTCTGATTCCAAATAATGTCTGCGCCCCACCCATTATTTTCATTCCAAAAAATTATTCATATAGAGTAATCTAAATTAATAACATTCCTCATCAATGAACAATAATTAATAAACAATATGGATTTATCAATATTTCACTTGATAATCAAATAATAATAAAATTTAAGACCATATGTATAAATAATACATGTTTTGGGAAAAAAACTTATATAAGTTAAATGGTATGGATAATTATGTTAAATTTAATGTTTAAAGAACATATGAAATTATATATATCATGGGGATTAAAAAATGAATCCAGGATGTGAAAGTGAATAATATATTTGGCCAAATCATTCATAAATAATCTAGTTGAAGAATAAATATATTATCAATATAACATATACCATGTGGAGTAGAAATAAATTCGTTCATTTATTGATTAATGGAAATATTGTAAAAATAGCTTTTGGAAACAATCATTATAAAAATATCATTTTTATTTTGAATAACATTTTGAAAATACTATTCTTTGAAAATCAGTTTTTAAAAAAATTGGATGAAAGAAACATTTTAAGAAAATACATAGAATCATTTAATACATGATGCAATGTAAATTTGTACATTTCATACAAGGTAAAAATAATTTTCATTTTTCATGGTATAATGTTTAGAAAAATGATTTGTTAAGAATGAAACAAAAAGATTTGTTTGAAAAAAATTTAAAAGAAAAAGTGGTTAATTTTTTTTAAATAAATAATTTTAATGGTTTAATGTATTATTTGAATTTATTTTAATGAAATACGGTTATTATAAGAAGACCAATTTGTTGACAAAAGAGTGAATGATGTCAGTTTTGGTTAAAAACATTTTACGTTCCAAAATTAGAAAAATGATACTATTATTCTTTAAAGGTCATGAATAACCATATGGTAATAAAATTAAAGGGTATAATAAAAAATTATAAATTAATTTATTCGGATGGAAATTCAAATGAATTATATCTTGAATAAAATGGGATTTTGAATTAAACACATTAAAATATTATAACATTGATGTGATAATCAATCAGTGGGATGCTTACGCATATCAAATGTAAATCCACATAAGGAAGTGTAAGTAACTCAATAGATAGTCAATATATATATACAAATAGTAATATAATATTAATGAAATCAAAGGATAAAATATAACCGAAGGAATGGGTTGTGAAATTCATTTCCACTTGATAACTTTTAAGTCAAATGACCTTAGATAAAATAATTTATATTAAATAACAAAATATCACAAATAATGAATGAGTCATGATATTAGATGACATTGTTGAATTATTTACATGATATATAAAAAATTTGATTCACAATAAAAAAATTATTATTTAATGGGAATCTTAAAAATCACAGAAGGAAGTTAGATTACAAATGTAATTATTAATAATGTTCTAGGGTAGAATAATCCTTATATATTCCCCAATGTCCCATACCACTTTCAAAAATTTGAAGAATAATTCCAAAAAAATTTAAATAAATCATATAATGTGATTATAATAATTATATTCATTAAATAAACTATCATTGGTAGTATATACAACAAATAAAACAATCTAGATGCATTACAATAAATGAGTCTCAATGGAATGTGAATTGAGACGAACATTCATTTTCATTCCTGTAAACATACCTTATTATACTATATAATGATATTATGAATGTAACAATATTATAATATAACAACTAATATATTTATAGTATTATATATTAACTTATTTTAATATCTTATTACCCATTTTTAATAATCATTTACTATTTTCAATATTTTGGGTTTTAAATTACTTGTTTCTTGCGTATGTTTAAAAACTTTTCTTGTTATTACTATCATGGATTCATCATCTCCTAAATATAAAAAATGATGAAAATATTATTTATATATATATATATATTGATTATATAGGTATTTAGAATTAATCCATAATATTTGGAGAAAATATTTGGAACACATCATTCATTGAGATGGTAGGCAGTATGTATGCCTGAATGCTACTTTCAGTTTTTTTATACCAATAGAATCAAAATTAACTGATATATAATTATTTGGTAACATTATTATCATATATGTTTCATATATATTAGATATGATTATTAAAACAAACCTGTATAGGTTTAATGTGTACTGTA
Organism: Viscum album; assembly: GCA_963277665.1. NCBI lineage: Eukaryota > Viridiplantae > Streptophyta > Magnoliopsida > Santalales > Viscaceae > Viscum > Viscum album. The sequence goes on along the minus strand of OY728140.1, from coordinate 2,001,815,126 downwards.
AATGACTTCCATCATTTTGAGGGGGGGGGGTGGTAGCCCACACTTCTACAAATGATGTTATCATATTTAAAATATGAATTGAATAATGGTATGTGTTATAAAATAATTAAATAAAAATTATTATGTTATTAATATTCTATATTTAATATATACAAATATTTTCTTTCATAATACCCAACAATGAGATGTGGTAAGGGAATAATGAAAAACTTCTTTTTCTGTTGTGATTTTTCATCTCACACATAAATGGTATGTTTGTGAGTCATTACCTGGATTTGTGTGTATGTTTATGTATAAAAATTAACATATAATGATATCATTATATTATTAAATTTTTTTTTTTAATATTAAATTTCAACAAGAATAATTGAATGTGTGAAGAAAGAAAAAAAACTAAAGAGCTTAATGATGGGTGTTACATCTAAATCAGGTAATTTCAGTTGGTTTGCACCAAAGGTATTCCATGGAAGGAATTATCATAATTATGAGACTTCTAGTTTCATATGAGGTATTTTAATCATCTATTTGAGAATATATTGGTTGAAAAAATAAAATCTTTAGAGGAGTGCAGATGTGTGAGGAGAGGAGGTCGATTTATAGTGGTGGAGGAGTGGCACTCCTGTAAATTTTGAAAAATGTAATTTCAAAAACGTATTTCCATTGAATGGAAATTAAATAATGGTTAAAATTAATAAAATGGAATATAAAGTATAAATATGGACTTAAAATGGAATTTGGACATGATTATATATCATTTTGGCCCTTATGTTTAATGTCTATTCCCATGTTAAGATTATATTTTTATTAATTGATGTAGTTAATTTAAAATCATTCAAAAATATTTATGCTAAAATAATTAGTTCACATTAATATATATTATAAATATTTATGATTAAAATTACTAAATACATTTTTCCAAATTATAATCTCATAGTTTGTATAAAATATTTTAAATTGAATCTCGTAGATGAGATGAAAATGATAGTTTTTAATGTAAAAACGTCATAAAGTAATCTAAGGATTTAGTCTCGAATTAAAATGTGAAGTTGATTCAAATGATTGAAACTGGATTGATTAATAAAAAACTTATTATAATTGATATTAACATGATTTATAATATAAATTTACCATATAAATGAATTACTTGAAAAAACATTTTGAGTGAAAATTCGATAACATTCACAATTAAGAAAAAAATTAAACTTCACCTAAAAATTTGAAAAATGTAACCTAAACAAATTTCTTTGTTCCGATATCAAATATTTATTTTATTTTGACATATAGGATTTATAAACATTCAAAAAATTGGATTTAAATTAGGTTCTCCATTAAATGGTTCTAAAAGTTCCTCAATAAAAATATATGTTTTTATGTTTAATATTGACACTGTTATTATCTTATATTTATCAAAAATATGGGATGAATATAAAAAATATTTTATTAATATATATATATATATATTATTATTATTATTAATATAACTCACTAATTATAAATAATTTAATTTATTAGTATAAAACAACTTTGTGAGCGTAAAATATATTACTATAAAAACATTCATTTTATTCTCAGTTGGTTATTATAAAAATTTATAATTAATTAATAACTAATGAATTTATTTAATATTTTTTCAACCATATATTTTTATAAGATATTTAATCTTATTCAAAACATCTAATGTAATGATTGAGTTATGTCATATTATAATAAAAAATATTATTTCAATAATATATTATTAGTAAGTAAAACTCATCATTGAGTGTAACGTAATACAATATAGAAACTCATTCTTGATTATGATGAATGCTAACCCAGTGTCACATTCATTTAAAGCTATAAATTATACTGAAGTTATATACAGTATTAAATGAATAATAAATTCATGGTATATCATAATTCCATACATGCATAGTGATGTGTGTCATACACACTATCAAAAAATGTTTATAAATTATATTTTTGGGGCGTCACATTATCCTAATATTATTTAAATTGCATCCATGCAATTCAAAATCAATCTTTCAAGACACTCCCGTCAGGGCCCGTGCTGTGACTACCCCAAACTCACATTCTATAGGCCAAGGGCTAGTGAATAGAACCGGAAAGGCATATCCTAATAAGAGAACGAATTTCTTTAAAACTGTAAACACCTAGACATTTAATTAATTACAAATGAAAATACCAAAAACAAGTACAACCACAAAAAGTACCACTACTATGTATAAAAGGTGTGAACTGCAACTAAAGGAGCCAGAAAAAAATCCCAAGAACCCACAAATTAAATAGTACTATTGATGTATTCACTAAAGTCTATACCTGTAGGGTAGTGGTAAATCTTGTAGTTGTATAAGTATGCCACATATTCTCCTATCTCACTAAGATCTACTGGGCCCCGGACCACCATGGTCTGCGTCGTAGAGTCGGCCGTCTGCATAGGACACAACACATATGGCCGAAACCCATACATGGGTTAGTGTAACAACATAGTATGGTCTCTGAGACCCTCGATGGTCTCTCAGAAATCCACAAGTGAACAATAATACAAAGGAAAAACCACCTAGGAAGCACCACCGATAATGATCTCAAATACATATCACATTGTATAAGATAGCTCACACCAGGTATAACTTATGTACACAAGTATAGATGATTAGTCATAAAGTTACATCATTTATTCGGTTGAGAGGATATGTTGTTGATCCAAGAAGGGTTTCTATCCTACTGATCCATGAAGGGTATCTCTACTACTAATCCACGAAGGGCCCCTCTCATGTGGATCCATGGAGGGTCTCTCTCATGTTGATCCATGAAGGGTCAGTCTCATGTTGATCCATAAAGGATCTCTATACTTGTAATCAAAAAATGATCTCTATCATGATTATCCATGAAGGGTATCTGTAACACCCCGAGATTTTATGAAAAATATTCTTTTTATTTCATTAATTTCTTGTGTTGTATGCTACACCAAGATTACCTTGCACTATACGCAACACTGTATCAGCTTGCAGTATACACACCACTATTCTTGGATCGTGTTACACACAATTTTGATAAAAGTTATTCTATGCAACATTGAGTGTATATATATATATATTCAATGTAAAAATGAAATATGGTGGGATTCTGTTATTCGAAACAACGAAGGATTTTTTCACAACACGCAATCCTGGCTTGGCTTGCATTACACGCAATCGCGACCTTCCTCGATAGCGTGTGTTGTACGCAATACTGGGTTTTGCTAAACAATGATATATTATTATAATATTATTATGAACTATCCATTATGAATATTGTTAACTAAAATTTGAATTTTATAACATTATTATTCATCTTACACATTTTATAGAACATGGTATAAGAACTAAATAAATATTTCGGGTAAAATAAGTATTTTTCAAAAAAATGCAGTTTTGCCGCCATTTGAGGGCGCACCCACTTTAAATCTATTTTTTGATATGTTTATAAGTTCAATTTGACAAAATAAAATTCTTTTTTGAAATAAAGAAATAAAAATTTTCTTTTGAAAAATTTTTCATATTATTCTGGTAACATTCATATTTTGATGAATAGTAAAAACACGCTATATTTTAATTAAAAACAACTTTTTTCATCGTAATAATTTATAGGGTTAAATTATAATATTGAATGGTTTAAAGTATAAATATAATATATTTTTACCATTTAATATAATGTATTCCATTAGCATTGATTTTACATTAAATTCGTAGGTTAAATCAATTCAATCTTTTGCAATGTTTTAAAGAAAAACCTGTTTTATTTCGACAACGGGATTAATTTTAATTTAATTTCTGCATAATTTTTGTATTGAATTTGGAAAAGTGGATTCCATATTTTGAATCATTATGTCTAAATTATGTTAATAAGCTACTTTTTATTTTTGGGAATTATGAATAGTAACTACAGTAAATTTTATTTACCATAGTTAATGGTAAATCGGGTAATTAAGGATAATATAATATTATAAAATTACCCTAACACATGCCAAAATTCTATTGGATGGCTATAAGTAGACCCATATAACCTAAGGATCGGATTAGATTCATTTTATGGACTTTTGACCATGAAAAGAATTTAATTATTATTAAAACCAAAGAAAGTGACAACATGTCACTCTCTTAAATCTTATAAGTATAATAATTTTAATTGAGTGATAAAAATCATAAAAATTCTAAAATTAATAGTCTCCAGAAATATAATAAAATTATCTACATCATGATTATTTATTTAGAATTTTTAGGGATTAAATAATTGTTTTTAAATGTGATACATTAATGATACAAAATTTATTTATTAAGTGAAAAATAAGTAATATAGTTTTTATTGAAATAATAATAACCATTAAAAGGCCAAAAAAAACTGACCAAAACTTATTGGTAGTGTATATCTACACATTAATCATTCAATTACATAATATATAACCGTTTGGAGCCTTATAAAAGTGATTATGACACTTATATTATTTTATTTTAAATGATGCCAAAGTTGTCACCTTCATATTTAATAAATATAACAATTTAAATATTGTGATTTTAAGATGATAAATTCGAGTAAAAGTATTATTGTGAAAGATAATATATTTATCTTCATCATAAGAGTTTATTTTTAATTTTAATAAAACAAATCAGTATATTAAATAATTATACAAAAATGTTGTAGTAATTATTTTATTAAGAGCTAAACCAAATAAATGGTTTTAAAAATAATAAAATAAATATTCTATTAACTATTTAATATGATCCACTAATTTTATAGATAAATATGACCTTTTATTAATCTATTAAAGCTTTTAGTTTCATCATATCTTCTGTATATATTTTATTTAAATTTAAATAAATGAATAGTGTCAAAATTGACATTATTGTTATTTTATAAAAATAACATATTATAAAATTGTTTAAAAATCACAAAAATATCTAAAAATTATAAATTTAAATTTATATGGTCTATAATGTTATAAAGTAACCAATTATGGAAAATTCACAACAAATAAGTAAATATTTGTTATAATTTAAAATTTAGAAATTTTATTACCACAAATAAACTTAAATAGATTAAATAAGGATAAATCAAAATGATAAGGTTTAAAATAAGATACAAACATGTCTTAATTTTATTGTTTGAAGAGATTACAACCCTGTCTCATCTAATCATAGAATATGAGTCATTTTTGGGGGTTTTTTAAGTGGGTTTAGATTTATTATAAATAAATATTTTTAAGAATTCCAAAGGTGCCCCTCTCCTCCCTTATAAAAGGGCACCTCCTCCCTCTCTTCCACACACCACTTTTAGCCTTCAATCTCGGAAAACCCCTTCTAAATTCTCTTCCCCACTTTCCTAGAAACATACTAGAGGTCCTGGTATTCTTCAAAGACCAATTTTAGTTCCCTAAGAGGAGGTCTCAAAGAGGTGCTTCAAAGAAGAGGTAATGTTCGTTACCGATACTTTCAACTTTATTTCTTCTTCTACTTCTTCCTCTATAGTTGTTTCATTATAAAGTAATAACATCAGTTTCACTCATATAATGATATGTTATTATAAGTATGAAACAACCCTATTTCACCATCTATCCATCCTACAGACAACGAAATCACCGCGCATGCGTACGTATGGAATACCGTCTCCACACCGTGGTGTAATCTATTTTCCACCATCACCTGACTTGGATGGGTATAATGGTGTAAATAATGAATATATATGATTGTTGTAAATATATATTGATTCTTAAATAGTATACATGCACTCCAATACAATTCCACGATCACAGTAACGATATCATCGCTCGTGCATACGTACGGACTACCGTCTCCACGAACGCGATGAGATTCATTTTCCATTATTAACCATTCAAGAATGATTATAAAGTATATATAATGGATAATAATGAAATATATGGAATAATAATTCTACTGGATTTATGTATATATATATATATATATATATATATTTATGTCATCTATTTAATTTCATTCAACTCAATTAGGAAACGAAAACAGCGGTCATGCGTACGTACGACCTACCGTCTCCATGAACAGTGTATTTATTTCCATTTATCAATCTATTATATATATGTATATTCTGAATATATATTATATATAAATCATGTTTTATATTCTTTAATTAAGTAATCATGATCTAAGTAATCATATGAACAATTACATGTCAAAACACGGACGACAAATGAAACGATTTTAACCAAAACGCTATTTAAAATAGAATTTACAAAAGAATGGGTAATATAAAGTCCTAAGTGAACCATATATGATATCATAACAATTAATATGATTATTTAATAAGTCAATAACATTATTTAAATCATTATACAGAAGGTTCAGACACTTATGAAGCAAATCGGACCTAAGGTAATGGATAATTTTTCAAATCTCATTTTTATCCGAGACTGCTTATTCGTAAGTATTTACTAGGGTTATTTATATAATCAATGTCCATGTTTTATAAAAGTGTTTTCATGTTTTTTAAAGTCCCTTTTACCCATTTTTGACTTTTACTACATGGTATGTAAGGAATATTTCTTTTGTTTACGTTACGAGGTACTTTTTGACTTTTCCGGCAAAAGTACGAAAAGAATGTTTTTTTAACTTATACGGAACAAACGGATTATTAAGATTTTATAAAGCCTTATTTTCATGAAGCTTCCTCCAAAATATTTCATGACTATTTTCAATAAAATCTCTATCTTTTAAAATTGCATGACTTTTTTTGTGAAAAGAAATTGATTCTGAAGAAGAAAGGATATCTTCCTCAAGAATTCATTTCAAGTGTTTTATCAAAACCATTTTCCATCTAAGATGAAATTATTTCATATGTGTATGTTTCAAGTGTAATGTATCTATGATTTACATGGTTTCACATTTCTTATTATGAAATGATATCCATTTATTTTATATGGATTATGTGATCATGGGATGATGTTTATGAAACCCATTTTATTCGTTGGGTTATTATGAATGATGTATGTTTTCTGGAACAAGTAAGAATGATTTCATTATGAGATGGGTGGGTCATATATCTCCCTCCAATGCATTGGGTAAAGATTTATATATCATGAGATAGACATGGCTGGAATGGAAAGTTAAACCGGTTCAGTAATACAGGACTGGAACGAGGAGTGAACTCGATTCAGAAAGGGACTTTGTCCACTAAGATGGTCTTGGCAGCAATGCCTTGGCTACTATGGAAATCATATCATGTGCTTAATGGTTTCCACAATTACATTTTTTATTCCCATGCTATTTTATCATTCTTAATGTTTCTTTAGGATCTATGCCTTACGTACTTCCATGTTTTATGTCATTGGTCAAGCTTTTGATGTTTAAACATTATGTTCATATTTTTATGTTCAAATGTATATAGTATGTTTTATTTTATCCATGCATACCCTTACTGAGATTTGAGATCACCCTTTTTTTGTTTTCTTTTTCCCAGGATATAAAGAAAGGTTTTAGGTTAGAAAAAAAAGGGAAGATCTTTATGGGAGATGTTGAAGATCTTTCACCACGATTAGAAGATTACGATCCAAGTTTACAAAGACACTAAACTATTACGGTCCTTGTGTGTCTGTTTTTGATATGTATTAAGTATTCCGCTAAAGGAATGTAATTTCCATGTACATCAAGCTTTGGGTCTCTACAGTATCTCTATTGAGGATCTACTAAGAGACGCCATTATTCTGATCAACGATGGGTCTCTATGTTGTTGATCCACGAAGGGACACTCTTTATTCTTTACGTCACATCCAGCCAATGCATTCTTTCACTTAGCACGCTTAATTATGTGAGGATATTCTCCTCAAGACAACGGTTCTGACTCAATCACAAGGATGTCCCACATAGAGTAACCAAATATACCATCTCATTGTAAGGGTCCCAAAGCAATAGACAAAACGTTGAATATACACCTGGTACATATGATATGGTCATTTTTTAAAAAATGGTCTGGATGTATTCAAGTCTGATACAACCCAAAAATATTCCATACTTTTACAAAACTCAGATAGAAAATCCAAAAAGGACCACCTCATTGAAAGGGTCCTTTTCTACAAAATCCATGTCAACCGGACGTCCGATCTGTTAGTTACAAGCGTTTCACTGAAATAGGGGATGGTTTGGGTTTAGGTCCGGCCCAACCCAGTTGGACTGACCCAACCCGACCTGGACCTGTTCAAGCATGGGTCCTATCAATTGGGTCACATGTCTATCCAACTATCCTACTTAGTCCGCCATAGGAGGCCTGATTCAATGCCTGATTGGGATGCGACTGGAAGCCATGTACAACTCCCCACTCCACCCATAATCAATGCATCGCGGTTTCCTCAACGCGGTCAACTGACCATGGCTTGCACCATGCAGTCACCGAGTCTAGCAGTATGGACTCCCACGAACGGTCAATAGACCACATGCCGCCTGCATTCCCAAGTGACCCGAACACGGTCCACCCCACCATGCAGTGTCGGTTGGCGCTGCAAATCCATGCAGTGCCGGTTGGCGCTGCATATCCACGATGTTGTGACCGGTTTGCTACAGGTCTCTATTTTCTTGGTGCAATTATGGGCATGTCTCCTCCCTTCGCATGTGGCCACCACTGCGGGCCTCCATCGGCATGCCAACTATTTCATCTGAGGTCCACCAGAGTTTCTCCAGTGGTCTTTTTTCTCGAACTGTCTATGACTACGGTTTTGTAGGGGTTCCACCTTCAGTACGATGGCATTGAACTCACCTTGCCACCATTTTTATAATTTTCCATGATAAATGGATAATACGAAATGGATTTTTCATTGTTTGTGTCGGCCCTCAACCTCTTCATTACATGTATGAAACATGGAAGGTTTGGTATCATAGTTATATCAAGATAACAACAATCACCCTGATTATCCTGAAGGAAAGAACCCTCATGTAAGAACACCCAATATGCAGATCAACATGTTCGTGGGTTGATCTGCATTCATTTCTTTTGAATAATGAATGGGGAATTCAAGCACAAAGAAATCCCTTCCTGGATTCAGATCTTTCATAGGAGATGGATGATGATTCAGGTCATAATCAACCCATTATCCCTTTTTTTCCCTCGCCGTTTGTCAATTCCCAGATCAGATCTCATTCTCCATGAGATTTATCTCTATGTTGTGATCCTCAACTGTTCTTCATTAGTGAGGCTTTCCCCATATTTATTTGTTCGTCGTTGAAGAGGAATTCCACCATATGTATTTTAGATAATCCATAGGGTTTTAATTATAAACTCTCTAATGAGTTAGTTTTATAAAAAGAAACTTGTTGCAATGTTTTTGTTATGCTCTGACGTTGTGTTGTTATGTTATTTCATTTATGAAACTATGTAGCAGTAATGGTTTCAAAACAAGACATTAAAAATCTCCATTTGTTGTCCCACATTGTTTCCTTGTCGCCATTATTCACCTGTAATGCCCTGACCCGAATTAGCTAGAGTCGGTGCATTATTATAATACATTAACATTATTACAAGGAATAATTTCCTGATGGACCGATCAGTTTAGCTGTCATGGGAAAAAGATTACATACACGAATGTTACATTACATTTTCAAACATACAACACAACATAAATAATACATTGAAAATTCCATTTTCCCTTATCATAACCCTACATATCAATAATAAAATAGTTCTTTGGATCTTGGAAAAAATAAAACAAAATAAAGGGGTGAGCTTAGATGCTCATTAAGGGTATGTAATTTAGATGAAGTTATAAACTATTAGGGAATTATGTGTAATAAAAACAACATATTTTTCAACATAAAAATTATCATAATATGGAAAAAGTAAATCAAACATTAACATATTAACAACAACAAGGATATTCTACTAGTAGAATAATCAAACGTAATAACTAATTTCATAATGAAGGAATGCATAATGCCGGACATTTTGAAACCTTTTTTCAAGGTCTCTTCCAAGACCTCTAAAAATGATTTATCCCTCGGCCAAAACCATATAACAAATTCGGAAAAGCCTTGGCCAATTCCATTTCCATTTGTATCATGAGACCTACTGATACATCGAGGATCTATAGGGGGATCCACCCATCACTTACTAAGTCCAATGCATTCCTCATATGAAAGGATTTAAACATAAAAAAAACATTTGTATTAAAACTAGCATATGAAATGTCAATACATTATCCATAAACCAGAAATGGTATAAAAATAACACTTCCACATTAAAACATATCACAAAAACTTCAACACAATATTAATGATTTGTATAATAATAAACCAACTTCAAACCTGTTTAAAATACATCAACGGATGTTGACATAGATGAAAATGATTAGTGAAACGCTTTGAGAGAAATACCCCTTTTTCGTGGAATCATTTAAAAGTCTCACAATTTATAAAGCAAGTCATTTTATAGATATTTTTGAATCAATGTGTCCCATAACACTATGAATCATTTGAAACAAATTATCATTTCAATACATTCATGTCCATATAAATAATCCATAAAATCATTTTGAAATCATGGACATTATTTAAAAGTTTTCAGAAAGATAAATCTTTAAAACTTTTAAAATGATGATCTAGTTAAATAAAACCTCCCATAAAACCTTATAAGATTACCTTTGAATTTTTTAATGAATTATGGGTATCAATGATATGTATTTCCTAGAAAATACATACACATGAACAATCTCAGATAATAATGAGATTGTGGAAATAAACCTTACCATTCGCTTTCCTTTTGTCAAGGGTATATTTCACCTCTTGTATAATGACCATTGTATGTTATTAAATTATACCAGAACCAAATTATTATTTATTATATCATACATGATTAATTAATGACTTTATACTACCCATTTAATAATGATTTTCATGTTATATTAATGTTTCTGTTAATAATCGCATTCTTTATCATCCGCGTTTTAACTTGCTATTGTTGATCGTATCATTTTGATCATGATTTAAATACTTCCAGAATATAAAATTAATATAAATATCATATATTTTTAGAATATAAATATTTATTGTAGATAGATATATTAAATAGAAAACACCATTTATGGGGATGATAGGTCGTACGTACACATAAACGTTGTTTCCGTTTTCATATCATATTGAATGGAAGTAATTGAATAAGGCATATGTAAGTACATACAAAAACAGACACATATATATATATATATATTTATTTAGTAGAATTATTATGTCATATATTACATACTTATTCATAATATGTATTATTATAATCATCGATGAATGGTGAACGTGGAAAATAATCTAATCGGGTCGTGGAGACAGTATTCCATACGTTCACACGAGCGACAATATGAATTCCTTAATGATTAAAAGGTGTAAAATTGTATGGGATATTAATTTTACAGATACATTATAATGTTATTTTCATTATTTATATAAATATTACTCATCATTATATCCATCCAAATAACATAGTGTTGAATAACCAATTACACCACAGCGTGAAGACGGTAAGCCATGCGTACGCATGCATGGTGACATTATCATTCATCTGATGGGTAGAATAATTAATATCATCGTGAAATATATATAATAACAGCAAAATATGTTTAAGGTACTGGATTTATTTTTTTGGTATTGTAATAACAAACAAATAAGAAGTGGAAGAAGAAAATAATGTGAAAGAGAGTGGTGAAATTATTACCTCTTATTAAGGTGTTTCATTTTTAGTTGATAAAAATGGTTCCTTTAAAATTATTTTTGACCAAGGTAAGGATACTAGGATGAAGTGAGGGAAGTTGGGTAGATATTTGGGAAGGGTTTGGCCCAGAAAAATGGTTTTGGATGTGTGATTTTGAGAGAAGGGGAAGTGCCCTTTTATAAGAGGGGTGAGGGTCACTTTTGGAAAAGATTAATGTATTAATTTATTATACAATAATACTATTTTTATAATGGATCCAAATGAATTTATATCTAGATGTAGGTGTTTATGGTCGAAACACCCTCAACTAATAGGTTTTATACATGTTTAGGTTACCATTTTAACCTTATCTTTTATATTTAACTCTTAGTCAAAAAGTTTAACGTTTACCGCGTCTTCTTATATTTTTATATTATATGGTTAATATACTTATTATAAAATGCAAAGAGAACACAAAGTGGTTCATTAATGATATATCTATTATTATAAAAGTCTTTTTTAAGATCCATAGATTTTTAAGACTATTATATCATTTAATAATATAGTATTTATTTTAAAAACTAAATTATGTCCATTTTGATTCTATTTGGTATTTTGTATTTGTTAAAGTCATAACAGCATAATTACTTATAAATATATTCATTCAATCAATAATAAAATCTCATATTCACCTAAAAAATTTTTTTATATCATCAATACTTCAAAATTATATTTATTTTAATATTTATAATATCACTTATTTTATTCTTTCATTACTAATGAAAATACTGCATCATTATTGTGTCATATATAAATATACGTATTTTATGTATAAAAATTATCAATAAAATATCATTATTTAGGAAATATTTTTATCTTCATAATTACTATTTATAGTCAAATAGATAAATTATATAACCTCATATACATTTTTTTAGTAAAAGATATTTTCTTTTGTTATTTTTTCTTTACTTTAGATTATATAAAATATATTTTATTATCACTCGCTAGTGGCTTGATGGGTTCCAAAAATCGTCCCAAATATTTACATGGTCGAAATTTTTTCATCATATAAGAATAGGACACATGTAAGGGTAATTTAGTGTTATTATCATATTATTTGATTAACCTTATTTAAAGGATTTACCATTTAACAATGGTAAAAAAATATTTACCGAAAAAATTATTCATAATGTCTAAAAATAAAAGTTCCCTATTTAAAAAATTTGGACCTCATGATTAAAAATATGGAATCCATTATTTCCAAATTAAAAACACAGAAGTGATATAAATTAATTTAAAATTAATTCCCGCTGTCAAAATAAAAAGTTTGTTTTTATTAAAAAATAACGACCAACTGATTGACACTTGTTTATGTCCAGTTTAAATGTGAAATTACATACAATGACCTAAAATGTATTAAATGAAAAAATATAATATAATTATACTATAAAAAATTAAATTTATAATTTATCAATATAAATTATTTCTTTTAAAAAATTACTGTTTATTTAAAATTTAGTAATTTTCACTATTCATAATAATATGAAAGTTATCAGAAAAATACCAAAATTTTATCCAAGCTAAATTTTTGTGTCTTGATTCTAAAGATGAATTTAATTTTATTAAATTTAATATATAAAACTTTCATGTATTGATTTTAAAAAGGTTTCACCATTAAAAGGCGGTAAAATAGTGTTTTTTGAAAAATAATTCTTTTATCTAAAAAAATTAATTATTTCTTATATTATATACAATAAGAACATAATATGGATTCTAAAATTATATATAGTATATAAAATATAAAATTCTTTTAATACTATTCATAACCGCTTTTTGAACGGCTAGTTTGGCAAGTCGTGGTGCGCTCGAACTCGGTGTTGCGTGTAATGCATGTTATTGAATTACAGTGAAGAGATAATGTATTCTGAAATCTTGGGATGTTAAAGTCTCTGCACCTTCAATAAAATTCATCCTCTCAATTTTAAATTGTTCTTCAAAAATAAAAGGTTGAAAAAAACATATGTGGAAACCCTACATCAGAAATAGGGTTAATGAAATTTATTTTTAATAATGTGGAAAAGGAAATGAGAAAGTCACCACCAAATTAGGGTTTAAAATAGGATAACATTGGTGTAAATTATAGACACATAATTAAAAGATAAATGTTAATATTTATAGGGGTGATTATGTTCATCAATCAAAAACAAATTTAAAATTGAGGTCCTCAAAGCCATCAATCTACGGTGATTTAAAATATCATTGGTTCAAAAAAATAAGGTATTCGGATAAAAAACTTTTGGTTTTAAGATCCCTTACCTAATGTATATAAATTAATTTATTCATATAATAAAAAAAATATACATGACAAGTAGAGTTATATTCTTTAACTAATTTCTACCACAAACTCATTTTTCGATCTAAAATATAATTGAACTTGAAAATATTCTATTTATCCTAATCGTATAGGGTTCCAAAAAAATTAAATTTATATTTCATATATCAGACCTTTAAAAAACAACATTTTATAATCTCGGACATCACATGGGACAATGGTAGGTGATGCACCCTTGTCGCCCTTCTGTTGTGGGTTCTAGTCTTACGACCTTGCCGGATGCGACAAGTTCTCACCCGACCTCTAGGATGTCCTTTTTTATAACAATCCAAAAATAATCTTAAGAAATGAGTTACCATTAGCAATAGTATCCAATTTCAAAATTAATCCAATCCAACCTTTAGAATTATCCAAAATACTTCTTTCCACAATCACGGTTCAAAATTTATAAGGAAGGAAAACACAATGAAGATCATTTTATTCACGTAATAACATGTAAATACATTCATCATGTATTCTTTTAAAACATGTTAACAACCTGAATTATCATAAAACGGTATTTATTAACTTCATGATCCCTTATTGAATATAGAATACATGTTATAGTCTTTATATCTAAATATTTTTTAAACTCCAACAATAATTGTATAAACAAACAATTAATTAGTTTCAATGTAGTAAAGAATATCGAATATAATTTATCCAAAGCAATCATAAATTATTTCAAAAAAACTATCTGAATATCAAAATCATATTAAGATTTATCATTCCTTTGACCCTGTATTTTCTAAAAAGAATAACTTGCTATTGAGTCACTTTTCTTAGAACTATATAATCTCAAGTCCTTAATGAAATTGTATTGCAGTACATTTTTTATTTATTTACATATTTCATATAACCAATACATATTTGATACAACACTCAAATGGCATAATACATTAATAAAATAATAAGAAAAATGGTCAGTCCTATTCATCTGTTGTAATAACATAACTTTATTTTTATCCAAGAGCATCTTTTGTGGTATGATCTGATGATTTGGACATTGATTCACATAGTGTCCCAACTCCTTGTAATTGAGTCATTGTACATTTGAAACAATTTTCTTACCCTTTCAATCACGTACTCGGTGTCCTTTTTCTCCATAATTATAAAAAACTCTCATTCCCTTAAAACATTTTCCAAGGTTATTATTTCCAGAGTTATCACATATGGAAAAATCCTTCTTTCCCACTTCACTGTATCCATATTTCTTTCTACCAACATTTTATTCTCTTACTTCCCATAAAATCCATAGGACTCAAATAATTAATTACATAAGTTATTACCAGATGATACTATTTAATAATATGATGATAATACATGGGAGACTATTTCCCTTTAAAATGCTGGCTTAATACAATTAAATATATGATCCTTCTTGTCTTTCGATCATGTGTATTGCTGGAATTCTCATTCCATATACTGGGCGACATTTATAAACAATGACATGCACTATTTTAGTTTATGAGTCACAATATATAATTCCAAACATGTAAAATACATAACGTAAATTGAAAATTTTATGTATATAATATATAATCATAAAGAAATGTTTTCTTTGAGTAATTATTTACAAATAATCACATCATAATGGGTTGTAATTAAAATGTGAATTATCATAAAAATATCTCCCATGAGTGTCATAACCAAAAGTGCAGCAAAGCCTATTGTCGTGAACTAGTTCATGTTCTAGTCTAGCTCAATGTGATGTTTTCATGTTTTACCCTGAGGTAAATCTGTTCTAGAGCCACCTCTACCTACTCATATCTAGATAGGGATGTATTTCGTAGAAAACTCAACAAATCTATACCGTACGAAAAATTTGAGGAAGTTCTTCTATACTAATCCTCAAATTCTATCTTAGGGAAACATGCTCTAATCAGAGTTTTTCAAAATCTACTTTCGATGTTTTGTACTATACTTCCTCTGATACCAACTTTAATGCCCCGACTCCAGTTACCCATAGTCGGTGCATTATTTTAATACATTTTCATGATTATAAGGAATCATGTCCCGAGGACCAATCATTTTAGCAGTATTGGAAAACAGATTACATACATAAATATTACATTACACATTCTAAAATAAAACATATCATAAATAATCATTTGGTGCCTCTATTGTTCCCTTAGATTAAGCATTAATCTCACTCATAAAACACTTTATTGGATTTGGGGAGAAATAAAACATAAGAAAGGGGTGTGGTCGGATTCTCAGTAAGGGTATATAATTTAAAGGAAGCTATAAACATTTAAGTAAATATGTGTAATAAAAACAATAGCATTTTAAACATTAAAACTAAAATAATATAGAAAAAATAAATCATACATTACATTATTAACAAGCACATGAATATTCTTCTATTAGAATAATCACATGTAATAACTAAATTCATAATTAGGTAATGCATAATGGCTGAAATTCTGAATCATTTTTTCAAGGCCTCATCCAAAACATATAAAAATGATTCAGGCCTATGCTAAAACCATATATCAAATTGGCAAAGGACATGTACAATTACATGTATAATTGTCTCATGAGACCTACTGATGCATTGATGAGCTATAGCGGGATCCACCTGTCACTTACTATGTCCAATGCAATCCTCATGTGAAAGGGTTTAAACATAACATAGTCATTAGTATTAAATATATCATACAAAATGTCAATACTTTATTCCTAAACCAGGAATGGTATACAAATAAGACATCATCATTGAGACATATCACATGACCTTCAATACAATATGGATGTTTTTTATCATAATAAATCAACTTCAAACAAGGTTAAAATCCATCAAAGGATGTTGACACAAATGAAAATGATCAGTGAAATTCTTTTAGGGAAATACCCCATTTTTTAAATCGTTTAAAAGTCTCACAATTTGAAAATTATGTAATATAAAAGAGAAATTTGAATCAAATTTTCCTATCCCACTTTGAAACTTTTTAAAATAATTTACATTTAAAAACAATCATGTCTATTTATATAAATCCTTAAATTCATTTTGAAGTCATAGTCATTAATTAAAATGGTTTAGAAAGCTAAATCATTAAAACATTTAAAATGATGATATATTTAAATAGAACCACCCATAAAACCATATAATATTCCACTTTTAACAGTTTTTATGATATTTGGGAATCTATGATATATATTACCTAGAAAATACTTACAGATGACCAATCTCGTAAAATATTGAGATTTAGGAAATAACCTTTACCTTTAACTTTTATTTGGTCAAGAGTACATTTAACCTCCAATATAATGACCATTTTATGTCATTATATTAAACCAAAACCATATTAATATTTATTATATCATACATGATTCATTTATGACTTTATACTACCCATTTAACAATGATTTTCATGTCAAATTAACATTTCAAGTAATAATCGCTTTCTTTATCGTACACATTTTAACTTTTTATTATTGATCATATCATTTAGATCATGATTTAAATACTTATAGAATATAAACTTGATTTATATATCATAGATATTTAGAATATAAATATTTGTCATAGATATATATATTAAATGGAAAACACTATTTATGGAGACGGTAGGTCGTACATACACATAAACAGTGTTTCTGTTTTCATATCGTATTGAACATAAGTAATTGAATAAGATATATGCAAGTGAATACACAGACACATATATATTAATATATAAATCTCCTGTAGGATTATTATTTCATATATTTCATACTTATTAATAATATATATTTTTATAAATATCGATGAATGGTGAACGTGAAAATGAATCTCATCGCGTCGTGGAGACGGTAATCCGTATGTACGCACGAGAGACAATATCATTTCTTTAATGATTAAAAGGTGTGGAATTGGATGTTATATTAATTTAACATATAAATTATAATTTTATTTTCACTATTTATATATATATTACCCATGATTATAATTTTACACATGTTAGGGTAATTTAATATTATTATATTATTTTTTTTACCCTTATTTACCGGATTTACCCTTTACACATGGTAAATAAAATATTTACCGAAATAATTATTTATAATGTCTAAAAATAATAGTTTCCTATTTACACAATTTGTACCTATTGATATTTAGTATGGAATCAATTTTTCCAAATTCAAAACACATAAGTGGATGAAAATAATTTTAAATAAATTCCCACTGTGAAAACAAAAATCGTGTTTTCAGGAAATAATAACTACCAAAAGATTGACACTTGTTTAGGTCCAGTTTAAATGTGAAATTACATCCAATGACCTAATATATATATAATTATAAAAATATAATCTAATTATACTTTAAAAAAATAATATTTATCATTTATCATTATAAATTATATTTATTACAAATTTTTTTCAAATTAAAATTTAGTATTATTGACTATTCATCAAAATATTAAAGTTATTAGAAAAGTACCAAAAATTTATCCAAACTAAATTTTTATGTCACCATTCTAAAGAATAATTTAATTTCACTAAATTGATTATATAAAAGTGTCAAATATTGGTTTTCAAAAGGTTTCTCCATTAAACGGCGGTAAATTTGCGTTTTTTGTAAAATACTTCTTTTATCTTAGAAAATGAATTTGTTCATATATTATATATAATAATCACAAAATATCGATTATAAAATTATAAGGAGTATATAAAATTCAAAATTCAGTTAATATTATTCACAACTTCTTTTTGAAAGGCTTTTTTGGTAAGTCATGGTGCGCTTGAACTCGGTGTTGCGTGTAGCGCAAGTTATTGAATTACATTGAAAAGATAATGTAAGTTGAAATCTTGGTGTGTTACATCACCGCTCAATGATGATAAAAAAATAAAAATAATTTTTCTATGTTATATTATTATTTTCCAAAAATTCAAAAAATTAACATTTCAGACCAACCCTTGTTGTTTGAAGATAATTTCATTCTAGGAGAATGTCAGTATTTCGAGTTCAAAGGTGCCCTCATATTTTTAATCCAAGAAATTATTCTAAAGTTAAAAAACCCCACTCTTACTATTACATATGTGAACTAATGAAAAAATCAAAAATACATTCTGGGTACCCTGGGCCATGGAATCATGTGAAGTCTCAGATCCTAGTCTCTAAATTATTCCATATAATTTAAAACACATTACATGGAAATTCAGAGACATTAAATTCAACTCACCATAGGGATATACATCTCCAAAATCCAAAACAATGTCTAATCAAACAAATGGGAGTACTAACCATGAATCTGAGCCTCTCTCTCCCATATTCTCTCCTAGAGGATCCAATTCTAGCACTGAATGTGCACTAGGGGAATCAAACATCCACGAAGGAGCCACTCTTGTCGATACTTTATATCCACTAAGAACTCTGAAAACATTTCCCGGTTGTAAATGTTCAACTCTCCACATTCGATGATGTGTGATGGATCATGAACTTACCTCCTTAGATGTGACATTTGAAAATAATTGTGTACCCAATGCATCTGTGGTGGAAGAGCCAGGAGGTACGCCACCTCGCCAACTCCCTTCAGAATCCGGATAGGTCTGATGATTTTAAGAAATAACATGCCACCCCAGAAAAATATCTACATTCTCTATTGGGGTGAGACCTGAAGGAAAACATGGGCTCCCTCCTTGAACACCAAGGGTCTCTGTCTCCTACGGCATACGATTTCATCTTACACTAGGATGTCCTCATATTCTCCTAGAGAGTCTGCACCTTCTCATTTGTAGCTCATACCATCTCAAGACCCATGAATATTGAATCCCCTAGGTATTTCCAGTATAGTGGTGATCAGAAAGTATTCCCATAAAATACCTCAAATTGTTTCATTCCAATGGTGGATTGACAGTTGTTGTATTATGAAAACTACACTAGTGGCATATGGTCCTCCCAACTAAGACCAAAATTGACAATACAAGCACAAATAATGCCATCCAGGGTCTGTATTGTCCGCTCTATCTGACCATCTCTCTGAGGGTCAAAGGTGGTTATCAAGTTCATCTGAGTCCCAGATTCCACCTACAATCCCTTATACAACAAGGATTTAAAATGGGCATGTTGATCATATTCGAACGTCAAAGGTACCCCGTGAAGCCGCACTGTCTCTTGGACAAACAGGCTTCCCATGCCCTCTAACAATCCCTGCTACTGGATGGGTAGGAAGTGGGCCAACTTATTGAGTCAGTCAACAATCACACAAATAGAATCGTGGACCCAGTATGTGCATGGAAATCCCCTCACTATGTATTTGGAGATAAAATACCACTTCCATTCTTGTACCTCAAGAGGTTGTGACAAGCCTGCTGGGAACTAATTGTTGACCATCACTTGCTGACAAGTGAGGCCTCATTAAATGAACATTGCCACGACTTTTATCATCCATGTCCACTATTATAGATGTCGGAGGTCCAATTATATGTTCACCACACCTTGATGTACTTCCAAAGGGGATGTATGGAACTCCCTCAACACCTCATCATATAACGTCACTAGTACCCTAGTGAATACTTTTAAATAGATGATGTTCTAACTACCTGTTGAAAATCCACCAGCAGCATGACATGAGGATATCTGAGCACGTCGGGACACAGAGTAAATATCCACAAGTTGTACCTCCCTAACTCATTGAAGGAGTGGGTGAGTGATAGTCATAGATTGGAGGTAATATGCTCCATAATCATTCAAAAAGGATATATTCATTGTGGATAGTTTCTTTGTCGCCTCACTCTGTAGCTGCAAACTAGATCTCCTGCTTAGTGCGTGAGCCAAAAAGTTCCCTTTCTCAGGAGTATAGACTATACCAATTTCATAGTCCTGGTGGAACTCTAGCCATCACCACGGTCTCATGTTCAAGTCCTTCTGTGAGAAGATATACATGAGACTCTTGTGGTCAGAGTAGACAGTAAGCCATTAACACATCATGTACTGAAGTCACATCATTAAGGAAAAGACCATTGATACTAACTCCAGGTCATGGTTCATGTAGTTCCTCTCATGTTGATTCAATTTTTGTGAGTTGTAGGCGATCGCCGCTAAATATTATATTACGAAACAAACCAGTTCGGTTCTTGATGCATTGTAGAAGACTACATACCCAACACCCTCTTCTAGTAGTCTCAAGATTGGGGTAATTTTTAGTCTCTCCTTCACCTCTTGGAAAATCTTCTGGAACCTCTCCATCTATACGAAGCGTTGTGTATACTTTTTTAAAACTGAAAAGGATACTTCTACTCTGTAAAATTTAGGTATGAACATCCTTTAGTACCCATCCAACCCCAATAAACTATGAACCTCAGTCACAATCCTAGGTGTCTCCTGAGAATGAATTTCCTCTATCATCACCAGATCCACCACAAATCCATCCTCAGAGATGACATGTCCTAGAACATGGACCTCCAAAATCCGTAAGTGGAACTTCAAGAGCTTTCCATAATATTAGTTATCTCAGAATGTGTCTAGGAATATTCGTAGCTATGTAGCATGCTACTCATCCAAAACCGAGTAAACTAATATGTCATCAATGAAGACAACCATGACAAAAACAAGGTAAGTCTGAAAAATAATGTTCATGAGTCCATTGAAGATATCTTGGGCATCGGTCACGCCGAATGGAATCATAAAAAATCATAGTGTCCATAATGCAATCTAAAGTTTTTCTTTATTATGTCATCATCCCTTACCCAAAGCTAATGATGGCCTGAACTGAGTTTGATCTCTGAGAACCACCTCGCTCCCTTCAGCTGATTGAAGTGGTCGTCAATCCTATGCAGTGGATATCTGTTCATTATAGTCACATGGTTCATGCACTGTATGTCCACTCATATTCTCAGGCTCTCATATACATTATTTGAAAACAACCTCAGGGAAACCCATGGAGAAATAGTAGGTCTTACGAACCCATTTCTTTGCAAGTCCTCAAACTATACTCTTGGCTCCTAGAGCTCCGCAGGAGCCATCTGATATGAACATGTTGAAATTAGTGTCATACTACGGTATAGGTTGATGCTGATGTATACCTCCCTATGGGGAGGTAGTCTCAGAACAAACATAGGGAAGACATCCTCATACTCTTCCACCGCTTCAGGAAAGCTCAGACTCTTATATTACACCACACTGTGGGTGAGTCAAGGAAACTGGTGAGTGATCAGCTGAACCCTCCTCCTAAAATTTCCATCATGTTCTATAAATGATTCCTTCTCACTGTTGAAGGAAAACCTGGACTCATCCTCAAGTAAACAACACACTTTATTCCTAAAATAGTCAATCTGAACATGGAATATATATAATAATTCCATACCCATAATGACATCATAAGTCCTCGATGCTGCTACAAGGATATCACAGCTGAAGCTATCACCTCATAGAGTAAGATCACACTAGTAGAACCAATGTATAATCATCAAATCCCCTCCCATATGAGTATTTAATTTTAATGATCGAGAAAATGGTTCCATCGGAATCTATGAGCCTCGAATGAGGTCTATGGAAAGGAAAGAGTGACTGGAACCTATGATTATAAAAACTGAAACTAAGTTTGATAATACACATATCATACTTATAATCATCACTAGAGTGTCGTGTTCATAGGCCTCCACTTCTTAAGGTTGAGTTTGTCCCTATCCGCCAGCTCCATGAGCCCGTGTTGGACCACCTGGTGGTGGTACAGGTAGTACCTAGAACTATCATCCACTGCCTGTCACTCAGCCTTCTCCCCTTCCATTTCCACTTCCCAGCATACATCCTCGCTCAATCCACTACCTCTTCTATGTAGGTACCTAAACTGTCTTTTGATCATATATGTGGTTCGTCGGGTAGTCAAAAGCCATGTGTACATGCTTGTCATAAGAGTGACACATCTATCCATCAACTAACCTCCTATTCTTCGCAATCTCTACACCTCCGACCCTACATCATGGGGTCATCCTCTAGTTGTATTGGCATTTTTAGTCCTTTGGTTCATCTACCTACATCCTGCTACAAATGAATCACCCGATTGTCGTTCGATGGTGGATCTAACCATCGGTTCTTGATCAGCTGGGAATTTATCCACTAGTAGAGATTTCTCTAGAACTCCAGCCTGTGTCCAGATGCTGAGTGAAATCATCGACACCCTGATCTCCCATTAAATTCCCTTATCAAATTTCTACACCCTTAAAAATGGTATCATACCATTTCGGTGGTGTAACGGGAGAGGTCAATAAACCTCACAGAGTACTGTGCCATAGTTAAGCAACCTTATTGTAGGTGTAGTAGCTCCTGAATACTGAATGAGCTTAGCGAAACTGGTATGAACTCTGCTATAAAGAGGCAATAGAATTCTATCTAGGAAAAGGTCACCTCCCCATGTGTCTAAAGAATCAAGCTCCAACATCTCCCAGTCATGACTTGAAAAAGGTGATAGGATATGACCAAAATTTGGTTTTTAGGTGTCTCTACCAGGTGAAAAACTCATGTAACTAATTCAACAGCATCCAGAGGATCTGTCTATCCTCTTAACATTAAATTCCTCTATCTCTGGAACTTGTGCAGCATTCTTAGTCGGTGTAAACTGTCCAATGGAGGGGGTTGTAGAAACTACTTCTCCATGGGTGGTGGTTATGCTAGTACACCACACCAATGTTATATTGTATTAAGTGGTCCCTAAAACGATACCTCATCACTCGGTGGGCCATTGTCATGATCCCTCACCAGAATCCTGACAATCAATTATCATGGTTGATAAATGTATGAAAATATATGTTCTGCGGTCAATAAGTTATACCTGATGATCTAACTCAATTGACATCAGAGAAACAATTTTGACAACACATGTAACCAGTGATTTCATGTTCCAATTCGTGAAATACAATTATGGGTCCTAGTGTATGGATACATAAACCACCACACATTCACTGAACTATCGTTCTTGAATGATAATGTCAAAACACATTACAATATTACCTTATAAAACATATAAACTCTATGTTCATATGGTAGAAATGACTCCCATCTGATACCTCATTATCATGACCCATCCCCTAGGGCACATGTCATGACTACGCCATGCCCAACTTCCATAGGCCAAGGGATGCTGACAAGCACTAGAATGGAATATACCAAAAAGGGAAGGCATGGCCTTTAAACCTGCAGACATAGAGACGTGAAATACTACTCAAATCAAACCAAAAAGGTAAAAAAGTACAACCACCACAATGTCCCATCATTGAGAGTATAAGGTATAAAAAAATGAAAGGTGCCAAAATACATGCCCAAGAACCCAAAATGTGAACAGTACTATCAAAGTCTTCCCAGAAGTCTATACCTGTAGGGTAGTGTCAGTATAGCCTGAAGTTGTAGAAGTTTTCCCCATCCACCCCTGCCTCAGTAAGCTCCACCAAGCCCTAGACCACGAAGGTCAGCATTATAATATTGTTCTTCTGCAAAATACACAACACATATAGGTGAATCCATTGTTGGGGTGAGTATAACAACTCAGTAGAGACCCTGAGTCCTCCGAATGTCTCTCATAAATCCACAAGGGAGAAATACGAAAATTGATATACCACAATGGAAACACTACCAAGCATGAAATCAAAATCTTAAGACAAAGTAAATGACCACTAAACCATATATAACTTAAGTACAGAAGTAAATATGATTAGTCGGAGTGCAATATCATATTGTTCTTTTGAGTGGATTTATGATGGATACATGAAGTGTCTCTCTACTTCTGATATACAAAGGGTATCTCTCATGCTGATCCACGGAGGGTCGCATTCATTCTGATCAATGAAGGGTCCCTTTAATGATGATCCATGAAGGTTATCTCAACTGCTGGTCCTCAAAGGTCCACTCTCATGATCATCCATGAATAGTCTCTTGATTATTGATCCATGAAAGGTTGTTCCCATGCTGATCCAGGAAGGGTGTCTATGTTGTTTATCCATGAAGCATCTCTCTTCATTCTTTATGTCACAACCAACCACTGAATTCCTCCATATAGCACACTTGATTCTGGGAGGATCTAGTCATCAATCCATAGGTCAAACCTCAACTGCCAGGAATTCCATCAGAGAGTAACCCAAAGGATTATCTCATCGTAGGGGTCCCAACACAATAAATGTCATGTCGAACTTACACCCGGTCTATAAGATATAGGCATTGTTTTAAAAAATGTGTGATTGGATTCGAGTCCAATCCTACCCGGCCATATGCAATCCTCCGTAAAAACTCACGTAGAGTATCTATGAATAACCACCTCTTCGCAAGGGTCCTTGTGTTGTAGATAGTGCATCAACCAAATGCCAAGACTGTTAGTTACAAGTGTTTTTGCAAAATGTGGTCTCATTGGGTTTTGGTCTGGCCCGACCAAATAGGAATAACCTGGAACCAGCTCAGCCTGGGTTTGGTCTATTGGCCCTCCGACCCACTAGCCTCCTAGGTCCTCCAAAGGCGGACCAGTTCATCAACCAGAAGGACGCGAATGAAAGCGGAATTCAGCTCCCTGGTCGCCCCGTGATCGACATAGAGTTCTTTCTTCCACCACGGTCAAGCGACCACATCTTCCACAATGTGGTCAGTCGAACTCCTGCATGAGATCAATGGAATGCATGTTGCTAGCTCACCTAATAAGGCTAGTTGCGGACTGACCCTCCATATGGCACCGGTCAGCACAACCCATCCAATCTACCATGGGGCACCGACAGGCACACCCCCCCCCCCCCCCCCAGGGCTACCACCGCTGCTCTCTGCGATCTGTCGCCATTAGCCCCGTCCTGCTAAATATTCCATCTGCTAGCCACGAGAGTTGCTCCAATGGGACAATCAAACTGTATGTTCCTAAAGGACCGTAGTGATTCCAACATCACTATGACTTCCTCAAACTCAACTTTCCACCATTTCAAGGATTTTTACACGAAGAACACACAATGTGGAGGGACTCAAGCCTTGTTCACTTCGGCCCATTCACTATACGTTAGTAGTTTGAAACTGGGGTGGTTTGGGATAATAGTTCTAATAATCTATGATCAATAACCACATTAAACCCCATGGATTGCACCCTCCCACAAGAGCACCCAATCCATGGATCAACCTGTTCGTCGGTTGATCCATATCTATTGTTTTAGAATGAAGAACATGGAATTAAAGCACCAAAAAATCCCTACATGGATTAAGATCTGTCATAGTCGATGGATGATGATCCAAGTCATCATCGACCTGTGATCCATTGTCATACTTCCCCATTCGTTAATTCCCAAATCTGATCTCGTTCTCCATGACATTTTTCACTATGGTCCAACCCTCAATCATTCATTGTTTTTAACGATTTCTTTGAAATTTATTATTCTTCATTGGAGAGGAATTTTTCCATTGGTTCATAAAAGAATCCCTATGTTTTTAATTAAAAACTCTCAAAAATGATAGTTTAATAAAAAATAAACACATCGCAACATTTATGTTATGCTACGATGTTGCGTAGTTACACTAGCACAATGATCTATTAATGATCATCATTTAATTTTCTTCTTCGTCACATAGTGACCTCACTGCATTACTTCTCTTTACCACTGAATTGTGCGAAAGAAAAGAAAAGAAAATATTTTAAGTTATTTTAAAATTTTCCGATAAGTCCAAAAATTAATTATTTCGGCTGGCCCTTATCGGTCAAAATTATGTCATTTCTAGGAGAATCTCGTTGTTCTGATTTCTAAGGTGCCCTGGTATTTTTTATCAGAACCCTACTACAAAATCTATAAAAACCAACTTTTACATTTACTTATGTGAACTAAAGAAAAGATTAAAATTAGATTTTGTGAATCCCAGACCTCGAAATCACATGTCTTCTTAGAGCCTAGTCTTGAAATAATTATATATAAAATAAAATAAATTACACATAAATTCTAAGACATTACAAAATCATCGAGATACATTGCTTGATATTTCCTATGTTTGAAATTACACATCATATGAAGGGTTCATAAAACAAACTCTACAAAAGAGGGAATGTGAATGATCAACGGAATGTTGACCCCCGCAAACCCATAAATTCATGACGATTTAGAAGAACATCCTTTAAAAAAATATCAAGTCATTATGAAATAATTTTATTAATAACA
Organism: Viscum album; assembly: GCA_963277665.1. Lineage (NCBI taxonomy): Eukaryota > Viridiplantae > Streptophyta > Magnoliopsida > Santalales > Viscaceae > Viscum > Viscum album. The sequence goes on along the minus strand of OY728140.1, from coordinate 2,001,788,002 downwards.
TTTCACTCATTTTGAGAAATTCATTTACTACCTAAGAATATAATAAAATTTACTTATAATGTACAATTTTCTTTCATGTGAACAATTCCATCTCTTGGTTATACATCAATCAAATTCAAATTTATCCCATCATCTATGAAATGGGTATCCAAAAATTAACATTGATCTTGAAAGTAAAAAAAATAAAAATACAATGGATCATAAGGCCCATAAAAGAGTGAAATTTCATACAATTTGTATATAACTAGTCACTAAAGAAAATATGGTAAAGAAATTAATTTATAAACATAAATAGTTCTACTACTACTTTATGTTGAATATTTTTTATACTATTTTATTACTAAAAGAAATTGAATTTTTATAGGGACATTTCAAAGTTCAATGGTTGGAAGGAAACCATTATCATCTTTTGATCATGAGTTCAAGATGCGTAGCCTTTTCATACATTATTTATTTTCAGTCAAAAGACATTTTTTTCTATTCTAAAACCATATTTATATAATATTAAATAAATTATGGTGGACATCATTGAAATTTAATCATTAAATATCCTTTAGTTTAAATTACAAACGTAATACATAAATACTTCATCCATTTTTTTCACATAGGTCCTTACATATTCATTGATTTATCCATAATATTATTTATATTATATCTAAATCATGACACCTTCTCTTAAATATTGATAAAATTAGGTTTATCCTAGTTTATCAATTTTCAAAATCCATTATAGTGTTTTTAAATGAAAATCTAAATTATACTATGCATGTCCCCATGGAGTGCTAACAAGGATAAAGGTAAGGCCTGCTATTGTGTACCAGGTTATGTCGAGTCAGGCACAACAAACCATATTGAAGTTGTTACTCTTAGGTAAACATGTTCTAGAACAAAATTTAGTTGTACTATCTATCCTAGGATGTATTTTATGGAATAACCACATTTTTACTATCATACCAAAAATATTGGATTTTATTATATTCATATTCTCAAATTATACCATAGGTTTTTTCTCTAATATAACTAATTATAAATATGTTTTCCAAGGATTATACTAAGCACATTTATTACCATATGTAGCGACCGAACCCAAAAAACCATGGATCTAATATCTATACATATTACATAAGCATGATGACATGGAATCAAATCCCATATGGCCAGCCAGTTTAGTAGTATTGGTAAACCAAAAAAATACATGATTTTTATAATACAAATCAGTACACAAATGAGAACATATTTTTCTCATTTTATGATAAATTATTTCCATCTAGTAGATCCCTGTATATCATTCATATTATACATCTTGGATTTCTAGGTAATGAAAAAATTCGGCAGATATTAAATGATCTGTAAGGTGATTTATAACATAAAAATTAAATATTCAATAATAATTATAATAATGGAAAGAAAATTAACTAAAAAACATACCTCATAATCAATAAACTAAGATAAATGTCCATAAAACATATGGGAAGAAAATTACTAGAAACACACACAATTTAAATAACTAGATAATGAACAATCAATATGGGAATGAAAAAAACTAAAACACATGAAATTTTATAACTGAACTAAAAATAAAATGTATAAATATAAATGTTGATTTAAAATATCATGGATGAATAACAACCAAAAATAAATGAGGTGAATTAATAATTATTGTACTTCATGTATGAGGAACATGAAAAGATATACCATCAGCGACATTTCACAAAATAGTTAAAAACAATATGTATAAAAACATTTAATTTTAGAAACTAATTTTTCTTATGGAAAATGTTTATGTATTTAGGGGATATAAAAATTTTGGGCACAACCATTCATTGTTGGACCAAATAATTCCTCATATCGAATAAACAAAATAATAATTATTCCTTATCAAATATACATATTAAATAAGGAATATTAATTTATCAATATTTCCCATCATAATAAAATAATTTATAAAGAAAAAAACCGTATGTAAAAATTACATATGGCATAGGTAATAATTCTAACCATGATAAAAGAAAAGGATAATTAAAAAAAATTCAATTTATAATGATCATAGGTAATTGAATATTTCAAAGGGACTAACAAAGGAATCAATGATGTGAATGGGAGTAATATATTTGGATAAATCAATCATAAACCATCTAAAGTATAAATAAGTATGGTTTTAATAAAACATATACAAAGTGGAGTATAAATAAAGGGATGACATCATTTATGAATATAAATATAATAAAAATATCCTTTTAAAATAATTTTCTTAAAATATAATCTATATTTTAAAAATACACATGAAGAAAATTGTGTTTCCAAAACACATTTAAAAAAATTATAATGAAATACATTACTTTTGAAAATTAATATTAGAAGAAATAATTATATGTTAATCCTTACATGATGTATAAGATAGGAAGAGAAATCCTTTTTCATGTAAATTGGTTAGAAAAATAACATGTTTTGAATGTAACAAGGTGTTTTATCTGAAAACATTAGAATATGACAAAAAGGGTAAATAAATATTTAATAAATAATTTTGAAATGGACAATTTTTTTAAACCCTTATAAAATGATTTTTGTTAGAAGAAAATACATTCTCCCACTAAATTGATAAATGAGGTTGTGTTTTCTTAAAAACATTTTATAAAAAATAATTAGTACCAAAGATTATAAAAATAGTAATATTTCATAACAATGTTCATGAATAAGTAGATCATAATAAATTGAATTTTTTTATTAGAATATGATAAAATAATTTAATATGATTGAAATTCATTTGTAAAAAAACCCATATCAATAGGAAATTGTAATGTAGACCCAAAAAATATAACATTGAAATAAGAATCAATTAATGAGTAAATAATGTGAATCAACCGTAATTCCACTTAATGAAGTGAAAAAAAAATCAATTTGAAGTGAATTTTATTAATAATATAATAATATAATATTAATGATAATTAAGAATTAATATAAACCAATGAAAAAATTTCGTTATGAAAATATTTTCAATTGGTAAATTTTATCTCTTTCTCCTCAAATGAAATAATTCAAATTGAAACTCAAAATATAAGGAATAATGAATGAATCATGATGTTATATGAACAATTGTAAGTTTTTTCACCATATAAAATATATTGGGTAATCAAAATTAATTTTATTGTTTCAATAGTATGTTAAAATTCAAAAAAGGAAGTGACATTTCAAAGATAATCATTGAAACCATTCTTGAAGAGAATAATCTTTAAACATTCCAAAGATTCACATATAACTATAAATCAATTGATTTAAAATTACACAAGAATTATATGAAACATATAATATCATTGGAAAATATATATTCATGATACAACATGTCAATGGTCATTATATACACAATATAAAGAAAACTAGGACTATAACAACACATCAGTCTTAATGAAATGTAAATTGAGACAAAATCCATTACCTTGCATTTACATTCAGATGATTGTATATTAATCTCATATATAATGGGTTTAATAGTTTAAAATGTATATAAAATAACAAAAATAATTTTTATAATATCCTATATTATGTTCTTTTAACATATTATTAAATATTTTTTAGTAATCGATCATTATTTTCAGTATTTCGGGGGTTAACATCTAATTTTCTGGAGTATGATTCAAATCGTTGCATGTTGTTCTAATCATGGTAACCTATTCTCCATAATTTATTCCATGATCTAAATATACTATGTATTCATTAAAAATGTATTTAGATTAATCAATAATATCTGGAGATAATAGATGGAATGCACCGTTCATGGAGACTGTAGGCCGTACGTACACATGAACGCTACATTCATTTCATTTCTGTATTAAAATATTACAATGTAAATGATATATATAAATATGTATATTATAATTTATATATCATATATATTTAATATATATTAAAATGGAATATTGAAAACATAATTTATACATTAAATGTAAAGAGTGAATGATTCACATCGTTTTGAGGGGGCGATAGTCCAGACTTCAACTATTTTTGATATCATATTTACAGGAAATGTAAAGAATTAATGTATGTGATATAAATAATTGAATAGTATTAATGAAATGATTAATTATATATATATATTATATCATATATAAACATTTCTTTAATAATAATTCCCAACCATGAGAGGTGGTAATGTAAAAACACACAACTTGGTTTCTTGAGGCGGTTGTTCGCGTCACACATATAAGGTATGTTTGATACCCATTAGATAGAATTGCATTATTTTTTAGGGTTAAAAAATAACAAAAATAAATATAATTATATTTACCATATAGTTTTTTTTATAAACATACAAAAATAATGATTTAAATTGTGAAAAAGGAAGAAAATCTAAAGAGCTTGAGGAAGGGTGGTACCACTTAATCGGGTAACTCCTTTTGGATTGTTCAATACGGGTTCCATGAATGAATATATGATAATGGTTAGGCTTCTATGATGATTTGAGTTATTTTTATGATATATTGTTTTAGATATTGGATGATAAAAAAATGTCTTGAGAGGTCGGATGAAGTTGGAGGGGGGATTTCGTTTTAGTAGAGGTGGTGTGGCACTCTTGTAAATTTTGTAAAAGAGAATTCCACCAATTATTTTCCCATTAAATTTGGATATAATAATTTTAGTTGTTTGATAAAAAGAAAATTGGGGTCAAAAGAATTCCAACCAATTGAAATTTAACATCAATATAGATCATTGAGGCTCTTATGATTAAGGTTTAGTCCATTGTTATTCTAGTTTTTATCTTAATTTATGTGATTATTTTTAATCACATTCACTTCAATTTTTTTGAAAACTAATTTTCCCTTATTCAAATTTAAGAATTTTTATTTTCCCAAATATGGAATGCATTTTACAAAATTACTATCATATAAGTTCCAAATAATAATTTTAAATTAATCTGATAGACGAGACGACAATGTAGGTTCTTAAAGTAAAAATGTCCAAAAATTTTATAGGGTTTTCATAGAAAATTTAAAATTAAAACTGATTAAATTTAATTAAATTAGATTCATTTAATTATATTTAATCTAAAATTACATTAAAACAAATCAAATTTATAATTTACAATTATAAATAGAATAGAAAAAAATTATTTTCGAGTAAAAATTAAGTATTTTTACTATTCATCAAAAAATATATATAAAAAATACAAAAAATTCACCCACACATAATATTTATGTTTATATTATAAAATTTATTTTATTTTTAATATAATATTTAAAATAATTTCCAAAAATTGGAATTAAGATAGGTTATCTATTGAATGGCGGTAAAAGTGCCATAAAAATTATATGTTATTATTTGTAATATTTGATTTGACCTTATCTTATACCTATAAAATTTATTGCATTAATTTAAAAAAAATTATAATATATATATTATTAAAATCATTTACTACTTTTAATTGATTTAAATTATTAGGATAAAATTTCTCTGTCAACATTAAAATAGTTTTCTCTAAAAACATTCCCTTTATGATCAGTTGGTACATATCTTCATTTCTAATTAATTATTAACCAATTCATTTATTTAATATATATTTAGACCATTTAATTTAATAGGTTAGTTAATCCAACTCAAAACTATATATTTAATGGCTATAATATATCATATAATATTTAATTATATTATTTTAATAAAATTTTATGCTTCGATAAATCTCAATTTTTCATGTAGTGAACGACTTTGAAGAAACTCATTATTTCTTGTGACTTATGATAACTCAATGTCTCTTTTATTTCCACATATATATTATATTTTATTTAAATAAAATAGTAAATATATTATAAATTCTCAGAATATCCCTTACACGATGGTCTTGCATGTCGTATTTGAGGTTGAATAAAATGTTCCTAATTTAGATTTTTGGGGTGTTACAATTCATATTATGAATCATAACTCCTTTTTATAGGGTAAAAATATTTTTTAAAATATTTCAATTTAATTTAACAAAATAAAAATAAAAATTATTAAGAATTCGAAATATTATTTCCTTTTTTTGTAATTTCTAAAACTTTTATAAAATACCATTATAATTTCAACATATAAATTTTATTAATATATTATATTTAATATCATATTGTTGTGTAAATTATTTTAATATTAAAAATTAATTCTATGGATATTTTTTTCAACATTTTTTAGAAAAATTTAAAGAAATAAATATAAATAATAAATTTTTTTAAATTCTTCAAATAATAAATATTTATCGAAATTTTTTTTTGCATATTATTATAAAAAACATTAAAAATTTAAATCAAAAATCATAGTTGCTTATTAGTAAATTCCTATTTTTCTTAATTAGTGATATTTAATGACTCACCCAGATCAAAAGCTATGATATTAAATATGATAGAGAAGACAAGATGCTATCTATTATATTATATTGTACATAAAATTCTTGTATAATGATAAGTCAAAACTGAGTGGACACAAAAGAATTATTCATAATAAAACTTATGTTTCAGAGTAAACCTTGAAATGAATTATGATAATCCCTTGTGTAGGATTAATATGTTTTATGGATTTTATGGGAGACTAAAAAAATAAAATCCTCAAGAAATTTATACATTTCTGTTTGATATTGACACTTAATACCCTTTACCAACCTATATAAGGATGGAAAAAATAATATGGATATCCAAAAACTGATATAGGACATGCATAATCCTAATCTATGTTGGTCCTTGTTAAATTAATCTTCATTTAATTTTATAATATATCAAGCAAGAGAATAAATATCTTATAGAAAATTAATGATAAAATATTACAGTAGATCATGTATGATTAATCTAGTACATTATGAGAATATACCAGTATAACATTAAATATCCCTTATATTTTTATATGTGAGATTATCATTAGACACAATATATCATGTCTTACAATTGACATTCACATTATATTAATCTTATGGGTAAATCATTATTTATGATATCTAGTGTATCGAATATATGATACACTGATGTACTATTTGTATGATATATACTCTTCATTTTCTCATATATTTTTTTATTTTAATTTCATTTTAATTATAAGTTACTACTACTGGGATTTAAGGGATATTTTAAAAAATAATTTTGTATTAAACAAAATATAATCCCAAACCAAGATTTCCATTCATGAATCTTGTTTTATTAAAAAATAATTGTGTGGGACTATCCTAAAACACCATACATAGTAGATCCTCTAATAGAAAAGGAGAGAACATAGATTTAATTGGATAATTATGGTCTTTAGGTTATAAAATGACATGAAATCATATAAAGTGGGATTATATATATAAATAGTTACAGACTCCTCTAGATAACATAAATTTACTCATGTGAAAAAAATGATAGAGAATCTTCATTCACCCATAATTTTATCACCTAAATGAATCTTACATCCTCACATGTATTTCATCATAATATATGGTCATTATTTATTATTTCTATCCTCTAGGAGAACCAAAATTATCATGCTAACTTTTATAATACCAATGTTTATTATATTAACTAATATTATTACACTTAATGGTATGATCCACTTTTATAATACATCTTTGTGGAGGAAAAGGTGTAATATCACTATATTTCACCCTATGATATAAATAAATAGGTATAACATATGAATTATTATCATACATATTGTTCCATATGAGATGAATATATCATACAATATAATTTTTTGTCTTTTTGTAATATCTCCAACCATATGACATTGAATGAGATACACCAAGGATGTCTGTGGTCATACCTATATAATATGAATGATTTAATTATCTATTGAATAACGGGCATGTTATGTTATTATTTATAATGGTGAATCAAATGTTATGTTTTAATTGAAAAATATTTATCGAAAAAAAGAATATAAAAATCTATGAGTAGATATAAAATAATGAAATACTTTATACCTCTTGGTTAGTCAATGTATTTGAAAAATGGACTATATGAAAGTATATGCCTTCATATGATTGAGCTTCATATTTTAGTCATAGTGATATATTCTTTTGATGGAGATCATTCCAGATCCATTTGTATCATGAGTACAATTGATGCATTACCAAACATATCACTATTCATTCATTTATAAATGAAATAATTAATATTTTTTGTTTTTCTACAAAGTCCCATGGGGCCACACATTGTATTTGACTAAGGATTGAGTATTAATTCAAAGATATAATCTAAAAACTTGTTTTGGAAGGTTATTCAAAAGGTATTTCAAATTATAAGATACATAGTGAATTTGAGGATCAATTTAAGAAACTCTTTTCAAATATATCTGAATGATGTTTCGGATATAGTTAAGCCAGTTATTGTATATGATAACATATAAATTTTTATAGAACAAATATTATGTGGCCTTAGTTAATGTGTGATATTGGGGGAGATATGCTCTAAATCCATAATCACGTATGAAGAGTTCATTTTATATCATACGATATTATAAGGTATATCATAAGATAAGATATATAATATCACATCACTTCACTAATCCCATTGTAATGTTGTATTTGGTTATATCATATTTCAAGAATAATAGTATATTGTTTTCTCTGTATACATTTATTTATTCCTAATTAAATGATAAATGTTATCATTAAATAATATCTATTTTATATTTCAAAATTTTGAATGTTTTACAAGAGGAAACTCATCAGAGATCAATCAATACATCAAAGTAATGAATTTATAAACAGTCATAGAATAACTAATTTTATGTGTAATTTATTGGTTATTTCTTGAAGGATCTTAGAGAAACCATTAATACTATATAGTAAGATAATCACCATGAGTTATTTTGTGTCTCTATGTGTCTATGTTTTTTTGGGTTCAACTATTTCTTCCAAATACTCCTTCCCTAAAATATCTTTAGATTTTCTATATTTACCATGACATATACTATTTTACCATGGATATATGGAGAATCCTAAGAAGATGTAAGGTGATTTATATCTACCCGCCAATGAGGTGTGAGTTTGATAGATCCAGCTAATTTATATTCATTAAGTTCACATTTGAGGAAATTTAAAATGGTGATAAATGGTGCGTGGTATAGTCTCTTAAATTGTAGTTTAAACATGGGATTAATTTCATGAATGGGGAGATATTGAGAATATTTTATTACAGTTATTTTAAGTATATGTACAAAATATTAATTTATTCAAAAAAACCATTTAAATAATATCCAAAATAGGACACCTTAGAGGGGATGATTATTTAGGAGGATAACCATGGTAGTCTAGATGAGGTTAGATGAGGTTTTAGTGGTAGGGACCCAAGTCATGTGTAGATAGTGTTTCTAGAATTCAAATTCATGATCTCACAACAGTTAGTTTTTTAAACAAAAACTCTCTTCTCCTACATAGTTTTGGATTATGTTTCTAATTATGTTAATTATCACATATTGTGTGCATTGTAAACATACTTCATTTATGATTATGAATAAAATAGATAATGAGTGATAAATTACACACCCAATGTTCCATATTTCCACACATTTTATGTAGGTTAAGGGTACATGTTGTTTATCATTAAGAGATCATGGCCTGAGGTGAAGCATGATACAAGCCCAACTGCATCATATTTTATAAATTGAATATAGTTGGAGTTCAAACCTTTTAAAAGAAACACAATACAACTTTGGCTGATGAAAACAACTAGGATGACCCCATTGGTCACACAATTTGTGACCATTAAGATAGACCATGCAGTTTAAGACAACATGAATAGGGTAAGTGGTGGTAAACACTAAGTATCTATTTGGTATCATTCTTGTGGTTCTATTTTTAATATTTAACGATTTTCAAACCTCACTCGATTGAAAAAAATGATATTTCATGACTTTTCTACAACTATGAATTCAATCACCATATTCCCCATTTTTTTTATGTGTATTTTATTGACATGGATATTTTCCTTAATTTATTTCATGAGACTCATATTTTTTCACGCATATAAACCACCATGGAATTTTTTAGGTAAAATATTTTTATACATATCTATCTAGAAGAAAAGGTGAGAGACTATGTGAATTAAGAAGGATATTTTCTTTATCCCTATATGGTCGATGATATAATAATGATTAAAAAATATAAGGGATGGAAAATCACATGGGGATGTGCTGATGATAGGTCACAAGACCCCTATTATTCCATAGAGGTTGGTAATCTCCGACATACATTGGTCAAGGGTCCATAGGATCTTTCATGTGGTTAATAATACCATGGTGCTAAAAATTATAGGCCCAAAATAATATATAAAAAATGTCATCCAACACTCGTTATGGTGGTCCCTCTATCCAGTGAGTTATATACTACCTATAATAATTTTATTTACATAGATAGACACGTATCCTATACCATGGTAGGCTATTCTCACTACTAACACTTATGTTTAGCATGGAATGGGTCCTATGATAAAATTTTTATGTGGGGATATGGGTTTTTTGTAAAATGAGTTGTTATACAATGAATTATTTATTAGTCCCCTAACCAACATATATTTATTGAAAAAGTGTGGGCCACTCGATATGATTCCATAGAGGTAAAATATATGTTTATCGGTAATAGAGGTTTGGATTATTCTGGCCTTAAGACACCGCAAGCATTCATGGATTTTGTTATTTAACAACATTTAGATAAGAGTTTGACTTCATATATTGTGATCCATTTGGATATATGATTATCTTTAGTCACCACTGTGATAAGATCCATTATGGAATAATTTTATGATTAAAAGGAATCCCCTACATAACAAAAAATTTAGTCTGTGAGAATATATAGATTCTATTATAATGTTTATTAACTATCATATTCAAATTCATAGTTTCTATATTTTTTTCTATTATATTCTATTATAAAGGATTCATACTATGTATTTTTATAATTTATCAGACACGGAACTCATGTCCACAAATATTTTATCTATATAGATGATTTTTAGTTTAATGATATACATTTTGGTAATGGATATGTTGTGACTTAGATATTGTTGAATCTTTAAAACTATTTGTAGTTCTTGGTTATTAATGATGGTGGAAGTGACCACTATGTAAAGTGATAAATATAGGATAAAATTTAGTTAGGAGGGTATTTATATTTTCCCATGTTTTTAGATTAATATACCGAATCATTTGTATAGTTCATAAAGTTTTTACTTATATGGAATTTTTCTTACCATTTGATGTCCCATGAATTCCTTGTATTCATTTTAGTTTCTATAAATGGATATACTATAAGTGTTTTTAGATATTATCAAATAATAAATAAATAAATATATATATATATATATTATTATATAATAAGGCATAGAATTTATTTTATTACATCATGGTACAAGCTTATAGCCCATGGAATATTGAATTCCTGGTTTTACTGACACATAAAGCTTACTATTGTCCTGGGTGGGGCCTGATGGTTTATGTTATGTTAATCGTATCATCAACTAAAACAACCACATGATAGGAAACAAATTTTAAATCATAATGTTCCATAATATCATCTATATTCTAAACATAGAGTAATTTCTAGAGCACACTTCTCAATATCATTTGGAATAATAGTGACTGGTTTCCAGATGCAAGGTTCACCACTTTAAGAAAATAGCCTAACACAAAAAATCACTAAAGGACTCTAAAATAGGGTGATTCACGTGAGTGGAAAGATGAAAATAATTCACATTCTATAGGATCCTCATTGAACTAATGATCTTGAATGAATAAATAATAAACATGTCTAGGGAGATCCTCATGAGGTATTTGAAAATCAACGTGTACTCAAATATGATTATATTGTCATACTAAGAGTTTACCATCTAATTAAATTTATCTATTATCATTTATTGTTGATATAATTATTTCTAGAATATGTTATCCATGGTTTTCCTTGGTATATCTGTACCATTGTGACATTTAAGAAAATAATCGATATATATATATATATATATATATATATATATATATTATAGTTTCATAGTAATAAAATTTGATGCAAAAGTCACTAAAAATATGGTCTGTTTATGAACTAATAGAATATAAAATAAAATAAATCTAAAAATACATTAAGATGTTTGGATTAGTGCTTACTATGAATCTAGAAATCCTCTAATAGTTGAAATCATATATTACACTAAGACTATGGGTTATCATGTTTGGTTTAGTGGGAACTACCATTAGCTCCACACATAGTGGCTAATTGATTTCCCTAAACTCATAATGTTACAATACCTATAAACCATACATCTAAAAAAATTATTCACAACTCATAAAATCAATGAAAACCGGGTTATAAATTTTTATGGTTTCATTAGAACACTACCAAGAAATTTGAAATTTCTACCAATGGGTGAAATCTTTCTTTCATTAGAAAAAAATACATAATATCTCAATGAATTGAAATATGAAATATATTAAGGATTACAATTCACCACTACATGATGTATTTGAAATAATAAATTTACCCAATTATAGTTTCCTCAATTTTCCGAGTTTATCAACATATTATCGTTTTATTGGTTGATATATATTTTTTCACTACACCAACTCTAGGGTTACTGAATTGAAAAAATAATTTAATGTCCCATAAAAAATATTTAGATAAATTTATAAACAATAAAATAAAATAATAATAACTATAAACCCCATAAATTGGGATAAAATAGATTTGATACCATTCTGACATGACCAGACCCGCTATGACCATAACATTGAAGGTTTTATCATGACTATTACTCTCAAATCATAATAATAATTGACTAAGAGAAATAATGTGTACGTAGAAGGCATAAATACATGTGAGGACGAAATCTATATCATTATTGAATAAAAATGTAAGCCAAATACTCAAGATATATCCAAATCCATCATCAAAATATTAAAAATATCGCACTGTATAACACATTCATGTATATATTTTCATACCTTATCATACATTGAATAAATGATAATGTTGTTTATGTGTCGGGAAGACTATATACTCTTGAAGTGATTTCATTATTTCTTATTTATGCATCACATTAATTGTTTGTCTAATTTTATTCATAGAAATAATATTATATTAATGAGATAATTATAATTATGGAAATATAAAATAACACTTAACTTCTTTTTTTCCTGATATTTGATAATGTAAATGTCCATCATCCGTACGTAGGACCTACAATTTTCAATATTATAACATAGTTAATTTATTATAACTATATTTCAAGGTTATTTTATAATCTATAATTTTTGTATAAAAATGATAAATATTTTATTTTTAATATGATATATAATATTAATTAATATTCTATTTTACCTTATTCAACATTACTATGTGATTTTGTATATATGAGTTGTTTATCATTAAAACATTTGATGTCATGTTATATGTTGTTTAAACATACCCTATATTTACATGATCTTATGGTAACAGAATATTTATTTTGTTATTCCAATTTATTAATATTTTATATTATATTATATCATACAATGTTATACAATTGATTCCCAGTTTTTGATTCCTTATCATGTTTAGTCACTTTCTAGGATTTTTAGTCCATTCAATTTTTTATTTAATACCCAAGTTTTATCATGATGTTTTAAGAGACAAAATGGATTTATGAAGAAAACTATAGACCATTAAATTAATATTCCATGATTAATTTTAATTTTTATGCAATATTAACCTATATTTCCAAAGACACATGGAAATTACGATCCTTATGTTTTATTAATGTAAATTTATTTTTAAGAATCGTGTAATAATATTTGTAGATGGAACAACCATTATGTAACTTGTGTTGCAACAACCAAAAAATTTAAGCTATATTTATTTATAAATAAAATTTTTCTGTATGGTATCTTGGGATGTACACAATATCAGTTTTTAATAGAACATGTAACTCTATAGAAATATTATTATTTAAAAATAAAAATTATATCATTGACATTAAATTAGTGGGTATGAAAGGAATAAATTAATTTTAAAATATCATATTTTTTTTATAATTTAATATAATAAACTCAATAATTATAAATGGATTTGAAATAAAATTGTAATCATTTGATTGAAATATATATGTTTTCTTAAAAATAATGTTTTTCCTAAATTAATGTTTAGTAGTTCTTTGAACAAATAATATAAAATTATTTTTTCACACTTAGAGATAAATTATTTTAAAAAAATAACTTTATTATTCAAATCATAATATAAATATTAACAATGGGTTTTTTTGGTATTTTTATGAAAAACTACAATTCTCAATGAATAGTGAAAATGTAAATTTTAATTAAAAACTACACTTTCATTAAATCCAATAAAAACCCCATTATAATTTAATTTTATTTTAAAATTGAAATTAATATAATAATATATTAATTAATCAAAATTTTATTATTATAATAAATTTCATGTTTAATTTCAATATATAAAAATTTTCAACTTTTAATGGGTTCTCTTTTGGAAAAACATTTTTAGTCGCATATATGGAATTATTTTTAAATTAAATTTTACCCGTTATTTTTGATTAATTTGAAAAAATAGATTCCATTTATTTACTATGAATAGTTTATATTTTCTATTATTGGTAAAATTAAATTACCATAATTAATATTGAAAAATAGTAAAAATGATTTACTATAGTTCGGGTAAAAATAGGTTTACCAAGGGTTAATAAAAAATGATAAGTTTTAAAAATGAAAAAAAAATCCAGTCAAATTCATATTTTATGGACATATTTGGTCCTTCTATATTATTAGGTAATAAAATAGTTCATTATATATCCTTTTTTAATTAGAAAACCTATGTGGAATTATATCTTATCAAACATTACATGTTTGTCATCTCCACCACTTATAAAACCCCACCCCTCTCCTCTCACTTGAACACCTCCAAAAAAAATTGGTTTGAAAAATACCTAGAAATATAACATACCTAAATTTGTACTATTATCATATAATACATTTTATGTTTATAAATCCACACTATGATGGATTTTTTTAAACCAAAAGAAGATGACTGAATTAGTGTTAACAACCTTAACCGAGCATTAATTTTATTTAATCATCCTCAAATTTAAAATATTATTTAAACATGAATTTATAATAGCCGGGTTATCATAATTATTATGATATGATGTTATTTTATGTTTTTTAAATATAACCATCTCCTCCTTTCTGAAATGGGAAATGAAACTGATGACCATATGTACGACAGACTGCCACCCTATAAACTGACATAAATAAATTACCTTCACTAATTCTCTATGATGGATATAATGAAATCCATATTTTTCATATATTATTTTAATTATATATTTATAATTTTTTAAATATAATATCATATACAATATCTCACATTCCATTTTGTATAGAATGCAATAGAATTTCTCGTGTGTGTGGAGAACTACAGCCACACAAAGTGATGTGATTTACTATTTAGATATACATTATGTGGAATATAATATTATATTACATTAAATTTATATATGATATTAATTAACTATTATAAATTATTTAAATTTAATATATAATATAATTTCATTCCTTATAATCTATTGAATAAATCACAGTGTCATTCGTTTCTACAACAGAGTACCGCCTCACAAAGAGATGTGATTTGTTTTTATTACCAGATCACATGGATAGTATTTTTAATGTTATTTAAATATAAAATATAATATTTATGATATATTTATATTCCTAGAATTATAAAATAAAAATTAACATCATTACATCATTATCTTCAAAAATGGAAAAGTTTCTCATGAATACGTATGGCCAACCGTCTACATGATTGCAAAATATGACTTTTTTTCATAATCATATTTCATAGTTAATTTAATAAGTATAATGTCATAATAAAAATGATAATTATCCCCTTTTTATATTATTGACATGATTAATTCATAATATCCTTTTACTTATTCAACATACAAAATTGATTTTGAGCATATGAGTTGTTTATCATTAAAACATTTAATGTTACATTAATTGGTCAAGTAATTAAATATGAAATGGTAACCACTATAATACAATGTATAATAAACCTGAATGAAGGTTATTATTAAATTAAAAAATTAAAATTATTATATTATTCTTTAAGATAGTGAATACACATGAGAAATCTAAGTCAAGGTAAGAGAACTCTCAAAACAATACATTCCTTCGAGTTCAGAAAATTCTCTATCATAATCACTTTAAATCACTCATTAATATTATGTAATCCTTATAAATTTTTTATATATGTCTCCTAAATGTATGGCATTCTTATTCTCCCTTAATTTTATTTGGTAATATATTACTGATGATATTTTCTCAAATGAGATCATTATGATGATTCCATTTATTATGAAATGAAACATGATTGTTCAATCATTTTTTATACATGGTAAATTGTTATGTTTTTTTTATTATTTATTTACATTATAAGGAGAACATATATCATTAATATATAATTATTTCCTCACCCTTATATAGCTATAATGAATTTTTTAATTCTTTTTTCTGATGATAAATCTTGTATGGGATTAGGGAGTAAACCTAATCCATTATTCAGCATTGTATATAATATTATTTCTTATTGTAAGTTATCCATGACTAATTTTAATATAATTTTATATTTAATTTATATAATTCCTATATAACTATGATCTTATGATATCGTGTTATTTATGATACAATTCTGTGATATTAGTCATGAACCATATCTTTTATGATATCATGTTATACCATCGACTCTCATGTTATGTTTCTTTATCATGTTTGTTCCCATACTATGATTTTTAGCTCACCCATTAAATTATATAGGCCCAAGGTTATCCCTTATATATTTGAAATTAAAAATGGATTGTTGGAGGTCCATATAGAGAATAAAATAAGGATTCCATGTTTTGAGTTCCTTTTGATGTAATATAAACCCAGTTTTATGAAGACACTAGGCCTTTAGGATCAATGTGATGTATTAATGTATATTTATTTTTTGAATCATGTTATAGTATGTGTAAATTTATTTGGTAACCACAATTAAATTTCACTTTTTTATCCCATCATCCACACTTATACCCACTATTCATGAAATACTTACTCAAATGAATTTAAAAAAATATTCCTCATTCAAATTCAATTTATGTGTCACAAAATAAAAAAAAATTATTTACTTCCACATAATGAATATTGTATTTGTTCAAATCATGAGGTATAAATAGGATAGTTTAATGAATTAATGTGGGTGGTAGATTGGGAATATTGTCTCATATTTGAAATCTAAATCATGGTTCTCATTCTACTTCACGAATGGATTCAAAACACTTCTTCCTCTTAAATAGACACATCTCCAACCTTATGAATTCATTAAGGATACAACCTAGAATTTATAATTTTAAATATCTAAAGTATTACAATATCAATTTCATTTAGTAGGTAATGTTTTATTATTAAATTTAAATAGGTGCATCAAAATTTATTATTTTATGTTTGAGACTTCAACTAAATAGATTCTATATACTACACATTTAAGGAAATTATACAATATATTTCATCTTCCAACATCATATATTCTCCCAAATCCTATATATTTACTTTAGAATTTGTCGATATATATTTTTATCATCAATGATATATTATTTTAATCTACATACTCTATTATAGTAGGTTAATTTTTTCATTTTTTAATTCTATTTTTGTTAAAATTTAATCTTTTTGGGTAATAAATCGGTACTACTGAAATAAAAAATTATTTGATTCAATCATTATCTTGGTAATAAAGCAATGAAATATTCCCATTATTCTTATTATTATTTCATGAAAAACTGAAATATAATTGTTTGTATATATTATTCATTCAATTCATGTATATTTTTCTAAACAACTAATTCAATCTCACATTCCCCCTTCCTACAGACTTGAATTAATCGCAAATCATTCATAATCTTATACATCAAGGTGAATAAGGATATTTGGGTTTTAATGTTGTTTTTCATTATAGAAATACATGGAAGATAAGAGATATAAGGATTAAAATTTAATGTAGTATTGAAAATGGGTTCCAGTGTAATAAGATATATAAACTTAAATAATATTTCACTAATATGTAGATCACTGACCATGAATGATATATGATTTCAAATAATTTACTAAAAAATTATGGTTATTCAAACATGTCAAGATTCTCTCAATATAATGTTAATTTTGTCGAAGGCATCAAAATTGGTTTATAATCCCCTTCGGTATGTGATTAAAAATATAGGAAAGCATACCATGACATGAGGATCAATAATCAATAACATTTTGATTATTCTACAACATTTATAATTATAAAAAAATTTATGTCAATATTTATTGAAGTCCATTTTATGTAGTTAATTATTTTCTAAAAAATAATAAAAAATTGTAAAATTGAAAGGGAATTAAATTTTATATTAACATTATTTAAAACAAACTAAAAAGAAAAATAAAAATACCCAATTTTTTTAAAGAAAACCAAAAAAATTAAAATTTGAAAATTAAAAACTATATAAGTTCCCTCCCCTATACATAAATGATGTAATTTCCTAAATATTTTCTATCATATTAATCATATAATAATTTGTAAATTTAAAAGAAAGGAAAATTTAATATTAATTAGAGGTAAAACCAGATTATTTTATGGATAAACCATGTAGATAAGTTTGAATTAATCCATTATATCCTTGGAAAAAATTTATGAAATTTATTCAGACAATGTCCATTAATAGTTAGTGGATTCTTCTTCACATTATTTAATGACTAAAAAGAAATGATATATATGGTTAAATTTTATTAGTGACTTACATATTGATTTCATTTTATCTAGATTCATCTTATATATTAATTTTTTTAACATAACATGGTCTCATTGGTGAATGACATTGTGTTGGATGATCACTTCATGAGTCACAATAACTATGTCCTTGTATATTTTTTATTTCCTATCAATATCCCTATATATCTCCTCTAGTTATTGTAGCTACAATTTTATGTCACTTCTATATTCATCAAGGTATAGATTCATCTATTTCACATACCAATATACATAATTATTATTCTCAAAATATATGTGAAAAAATGAATAAATAAATTTTAATGGGATAATTATTATCAGTGTAATTTAGGATCCAATCTATTCCATAGGGACTCTTGAAAAAATTTTGTCAAGTATATTTAGTTCGGATTTATCATTTTCTCCATAATTCCATTTGTATTTCTCTATAACACTTATAATTGGAAATTTATTTTTGTATGTCATGGTTTTGTTGTGTAGTGATATACACCAAACATTTTGATGAAGTATTTAATGTTTTATTTTAAATTTTTTTTCATTTTATCACTATACATGGGTATGAAATTTTGTATCTAAATAATATTATAATATTGATAAACCCACACAAATGTTTTTATCATTAGGTTTAATGGCATTCGATAAAACCAAATTAGAAATGTAATCCACAATAATCAGTATATAATTGATACCAAAGTAGAAGGAAAATGCACCCATCACATATATTCCACATACATAAAAAATTTAAATAATAAATATAATTTAAATTTCGACAAGTAAATTACAAATTTCAAAACCATTATTGCAATCCTTTGAGTTCCAGAGTTTCTTCCATAAGTTATTATGTGGGATATTTTAATAAAAAAATTTATTTCAATTTTTGGTGACCATATATTTATCACTTCATTGTTGGATAATTTTGATATATATATATGTTTGTGTGTGTGTGTTATGACATTTTAAATTATGAATTATTTTTTGATGAGTTTTAATTTTATAGGATTTATATGGGATGATACCCGAGATGTTCCAAAAAACATTACCATATATGTACACTAGGATACTTCCCAATCAATTAAATATATCATATCATATAGATAATGATTATTAAATGGATATTTGTATGGAATTTTTGTTTCGATAAAGATTATAAGTGTAATGAACTGATCATTTAAATATAAAATTCCCCTTTTATATAAATGAAATGTCTTATTATATATGATTGATATAAAAAAATACATGATCTTCATATGTTTTATAATATCAATTCATATTTAAATTACCATAAATAATTTTTACCATTTATAATATAGCTATTCAGTATTGGTCACATTATTATTATATATAGATAGTTTCATCAAATACAATTGACATAGAAAAAAGCATGTGATTTCCATTACCAGTTAGATCATACCGTATGAAGACAATTTATCAACGATTTCGAGGGATATAACATTATTAGGATTTTCCCTTGACCATGACCAATGTATTATCTATAAACATAAACAATAATGACACCATTTATGGGATAAGTTCAATCTCATCGTGATAATGACCCAATCCATGTTTGTCAATCCACCCCCATGAAAGTCTCACCATCACACAACACACACTTTTGGATTTTTTTTGGTGTATTAAAAGGGATATGTTTCATAACATTAATAATATGACTGTTTATATTTTATTTTCATTATTATAAGGTTCAAAATTTCTCTTTATCCTTACTTTTAAATCATATTCATTTTTATAAAATAAAACAAATATTTTATTCTTATTCTTATTCAATTAAAATAAATAATTTTTTCCATGAATTAATTGATTTTTTATGTAAAACGTATTTTAATAATATGTTATTTTTAATTAAAAATATAGAATATAAGTTATCAAAAAAAATTGAAGCCAAATGTATGTTTTATAAGGGATCAAAAAATTGTTACTCTTAAAAAACCCATCATTTTTCAATAAATATTCAATATTAATTTACCCGTTAAAATTCATCTATATAGAAAATTATGTACTTAGGATGAATTTTATTTTTGGAATTAGAGTGTTGAAATTATCCAATAGATAATTTTTTATAATTTTATATGATAGATTAATATTCAGGTATAAATTAAATATTATATAAATATAATGTGACTATTATTAAACCATGATGACGAAAATATGATTTAAAAAAAATATAAAATGTATACACTACTAACTATATTTTTTCATGTTAAAAGTGTTATTTTTTGTTTATTTGGTTAATTTTGTATATCCTTTATGCATCATCGAAAACAATGAATATATTTTGTAGTTTTAAAATAATTTCTTTTAGTGTATGACTTACTTAAACACATCAAAGATTATTATTTTATTAAGATCAATATAATAATTATAAAATAATAGAAACCAACACGGATTTGGATGAAATAATTTTAATAAACCATGGGAAGGAGTGTGTTTTGGGTTATTTTATTATATATAGTCCAAAAACTATATTTGATCATTGATAAAGAATTAAGGATTCATTTCATACATAAATTTAGCCATGTGCCCATTTATATTAAGTAAAAAACCTTGATTAATGAACTTAATATATCATACCATTTCTATAGTATTCTCAAGGTTCCCCAAAACATAAAAAATCTCCTCCCACACATTTGACATCACACATTCAAGGTATGAGATCCTCTCATTACACTTTATATTAAAATTTTCCTATTATCTTATTCATTATGATTCCAATTTCTAATGTTGCGATATGTATTTACATGTCCCTATTAAAACCCATATATTTTAAATATTTTAAAATTTCCATTTCTTTATATTTATCATATTTGATAAATTTTTAACTAACGATGTTATGCTTCATAAATATCACCATGTTTTTCCATGAGAAAAAAACTGTGTAGTGAATACCATACCAATTTATAATCAATGGTGTTAAACATTATACACTTATACTTATTATAATTGGAACATACTTTTTTATTGAAAAATCCATGATAATGGAATAATAAATGATGATGAATGAATGAATCCATGTTTTTTTATCCAAGTGCAACACATAAGAATTAGAATCAAATTAAATTGATGGGTGTGCCCGAAATAATATAGTGCTCCAATGAATTGGGTAATGTATAGTCTGATGAGACATCATGATGGGACAAGGAGTGATCCTTTTTCATTTATTGTATTTTTTCCAACATGATTCCATGAATGTTTGACTTGACTAAGGTTTATATTGAAGTTTTTTATGTTTTCGGCACATTTCCCATGTTTCCCTTATTTTATCATGATATATAATGCCTCATTTTTAATTTTTTGATAACTAATCTTTTTATTCCTTATTTATATTCACATTTCATTACATTTCTTATTATATTTTGTTTATTACATTTTTATTCTCTTACTAGGTTTTATAGCTCACCCATTTTCTCAATATTTCCCCATGTTTTTTCAAGTAGATTAATTTTCAAGCATGTCAAGGATGTTTTCAATAATGGTGATGTATTGTTTATTTTGAATTGTAATTTAATGTACCGAATTATAAAATAGATGTGACTTCTCGATATTCTGGTCTTTATTTAGTGTAATATTTTTTAATAAATCATATATTAATTGTAAATAAAGAGTAGGGATGTTATAGTTGTTATCAAAGGTTATATGTGAACCATAGGAGATGAATAGACATACGTAACATTATATTTTTTATTATAGGAAATTAAAATTGAGAGGTGAAATTTCTAAAGGGGAAATATTTTAATGACTCCAACATTTATAAAGAAAATTACCATTTCATTTTAATCAAATTAATAATTATATATTATTAAAATAGAAAACACATAAGCTTATTTGGTTTTATAATAAGCGCTCATATGTTGAAGACCATTGAGAATATTTACCTTTGATAATACAGTTATTGAATAGTGGTCACATTATTAGTATAAATATAGGGTTTAAAAAATCTAATTGACATAGACAAATGAATTTATGGACACATACAATAAGAGAATACCTTATGAATCCCATTTATGAGATCTTCCCAGGGATATAGCACCACTAGGCTTTTCCCTAGATCATGCCCAAGTTGATATCTAATAACATGAGCACGAGAAAACACATTTATTAGATAATTTCATACTCATCAATATCACACCCCAATCCATGTTTTCCGAACTGCCCCATGAAAGTATTGACATCAGAAATCTTACATGTAGTACCCCCTGTTTCGGGTACATAACACTTTCCTTATGTTTTTTAAAAGATTTGTCTTTGATTTAGTTCCAATAATATAAAGAGTTTCCATAAAATATTGATTTTCCATAAAATAGAGTGTTTCCATAAAATCTATATTTTCCATAATATAGAGAGTTTCCATAAAGTTGGGTGTTTCAATAATGTTGGTTGTCTCCATATAGTGGGTTGTTTCCATAAAGTGGAGAGTTTCCATAATGTGGGATGTCTCCAGGAAAAATGTGTTTCCATAAAAAGGGTAATGGTGAAGGATGTGATAGTTTGGAGGATTTATAAGTAGTTTTGGGACCAAAAGTGATGTTGCACGATCCATACACAGTTAGCCCAAACTGTGTGTTCAAACCATGCACACAGGTCAAATCTAGATTCTATTGTCAATGAGCTTAATCGTTTTTTCTCTATATATTTATTTTTGGCTTCAAAACCCCCCTATTTAGATATTTATTTCATTATAAGGCTGTATAACCCTCCCTACTCAATTTGGAGGCAGCCTAGAGAATTACCTAGGTGATTTCACACCTGATTCTTGGGGTAAGTGCCAATATTCTTTCTTCTTTTCCATTTTCTTTATACTCCTCATTATCTCCATCTCGTTTTCATAGATCTAAACCTCTGGTTGGTATATATAAGTTTTTTAGCGAAAATAAAATCTAAATTTTTTTTGATCATGATATAGGAAGAGATCTAAGATGGTTTCTTGGAATCATGATCTGATTCTTGAGGTATGTCACCATTCATTCCTTATTTTCACATTTTCTTAGATATTCTTAGATATACATCTATAATCTCTACTCTTTCTCAGATCTGAAACTATAGTGTGTATATATACATTTTTGGATTCAAAATAATTCATCTTTGAGTCATGATCTCGCAAGGATGATAGATCTAAGGTCGTTCATGGAGAATCGACCCTTCTTCTTGTGTGTTCTTCGTCTGTTGTCGAGTTTCATCAAAACCTTCAAGGTAGGTGTATTCAATATCATCTCTTTTTTCTAGAATTGATTGTCTTAGTTTCAAATTGTTTTATTTGAATTGGATTGATTGTTTAAATCATGGAATAAATATTCATCGGTAATGATTTATGGTTTTAGAGAAATTGTGAAATCATGGTGAATTGTCGTGAAAAGTGATTTATCCACTAGAATTTAAATTGATTATTTTAAATTATTAATTTTCTAGAATTGTTAAATGGTTTGATGAAAATTTAATTTCAAATAAAAATGGTGTTTTATTGAAATGGTTTGGTATTGAAATGACTTTTATGGAATTGGTTTTCAATAAAAACTATGTTTTTATTGGATCAGTGTTTTTTCATGATCCTTTGGCATATTGGTGTGTGAGTACATACTGCATTTCCTGGGATTGGATGAAATATAACCTTGTGCTTAGTTCCAAAGGTTAAATGGCACATAGGATATAAATTTCATATTTCATATATGGGGTTTCATTGAAATATGACCTTGTGCTCGGTGCCATAGGGTTAATGGAACATGGTAAACAATTACCCTGTGACAACTTGGTTGATTGACAAGATACCGCTCATGAGTATGAAACTGCCATAATGTAGCATGAATGGATGGTTACATGGGTTTGTGGAATTGTTAGGTATGCCAAGAAAAGGATATTGTGAAATGATTTTAAAACTTGTTTAGTTAATTTTTTGTAAAAATATCTTGCTCAGAAAATTGGTTTCAATTTCACTTTTACACATTTAGTAATGAATGGTTTGGAAACATGTTTATGTTTCGATATAAGCTATTTTGGAGAAATTTTTGTATATTAATTTTTTTATATAATTGTTTCTAACTCTTATATCATAGTGGAATGAGTAGGGATGTCATTGGGGAAAAACTACTGAGTTTTATACTCACCACTACTTTGGCACTTTTGTGATTTTTCATAAGCCTTCTTCAGGGAATTGGAAAAGGTAACATTTTTGATTTTTTAGCACTAGCTCATGATGATTGGAATTTCAGAGATTATGATGCTTGGAAATTATAGATCATGGAGTCTTGTATTTTTTTATAGTATGTTTTCATTTATCTGCTGTTTACTTTGATACTTGGTTAATCTTCTGTTGTTATATACATTAATGTGGTTTTGATATACATGAAGTTATTGAGTTGTCTTTCATTAGTTCACTCATAATATAGTTAATGATTTGTTATGGTTTGTTGGTTTATTGGTTTATTTATTAAATGGTAAATATTCCCCCAGTTGTATTTTGAACCCTTCAGAATTTATTTCCAAACATTGGCATCTTGGGGATGTCACTTAAGGTCTAGTAATGACTCATTTTACTCTCACGAAAATGAGAATTATTGGGTTATTACAAATGGTATAATCTTGTTCTGTAGTTTCCTTTAAAGTAGTCATCGATGTTCCTAAATTTGGAGATAAAATCCCTTCTTGTCTATTCCTTAGGTGAGAATCATAGAAAAGAGTAGGATTGATGGAACCTGAAATGTATTGCATAAGATGATGTAGCTAACACTTTTATAATGAACCTCAAGTTACCTAACTGACTAATTTAATGGCCCGAAGTCCTCAATTTTTATATATTTTTGGATAAACCCCCTTTAAAGGAGAAAGAGGGAAACCTCACATGACATAAAAAATGGATACCTAACATAACCTAGTACCAAAATAAGAATACAAGAAATTCTCCTCCCCAACGTCAACATCATTATGGCAAGCCTCCACCAATGCATTGCACCTCAGCAAAATGTCATATGCAATGATTCATAGGCCTGGTATCGATGGCTAGGTTGTACCCTCTCAATCATCCAAATTTGAATAGCCATGCATAGTGGAATCAACCTGCTCTATGTCCTCATATGAGAGATTAACTTGTAGATTTCCTGGACCAATCCATCATCCAAAATACAAACCATCAAATGCAAACTTGTTTAAACTTTTCCAATTGTCCTGACCATACTCCACTGAAAAATAGATAGCCAGAGATCCTTTATCTCCATGAAATATCTCCACTTCCTGCAACTCTTATACCTATAAATATATTCCATAAAAACAACTAATAATTATATTTCATCATCTATATTTTGAATCCAACAGAAACCAGGTTAAAGCAAACCATGAGAAAAATTCACACAGCACACATCAACCATCCATTGCCATGAATGTGAATTTCATTTCCCTGAACCACCTCCGATGAGCCATAAAACAACACCATGATGCTAGATTGTAGAAAAAAGCAACTGAATCCTATGACACATCCACGTTTCAAGAGAACCATCCTCAAAATTTTATCACACCATCCCCTTCACCCGAAGACGCACAAAAAACAACACCAGAAAACCAAAAACCACCTTTCACAAAACCCAACTGCAACAACAATCGACCTAGAATAGAAATACAACACCATCCAAAACAACATTAAGACTGGTCACAATGCGGTCTAAAACTATAATCGTAAGCAAAAAAGAAAGAAGATGAAACCGTCGCCAGCGTGCCTGATGAAAAACCCCATCACCATCCAAACCCAAACCCCATCAGTGCCAACTAGGTCACCCGCTAAAAACCCTACACCACCCAACTCACCTCCAGAGATGAAAAAACACCTTTAGGATAAAAATATCGGAACTTGTCCATTGTACCCACATGCGCTTCCATGTAGGCCCTATCCAACTTAAAGGAGTCGAGTGGGATGATGGCCCGCAAGATTGTAACGTTTCAAGACGGCCGAGACAATGAAGCTGCACGACACCACCATGGTAAGAAGCCGCCGTCAGGAGCTCGCTGAGAATGAAGAGAGAAGTCGATAAGAGCTGGAGCGATGGAAGGAATCGGTGGAGACGAGGAAAAACCCTAAATTTTCAGCGTCCTTTATGGGCTCATCCCCCTCACGTTACTAGGGAGTTGGGTAAATAAGTGTTTGGAGACACTTCTAGGATTTTAAAATCTCATTTTCATGGGTTTATCCAATGAGAAAAACATGAAATGCATTGTATAAGAATGAATTTTAACTATGATTGCATACATAATTTTGTAGAATGATTCATGTTGATTAAAAAAATTTAAATTTTTTAAAATGTATAGAATTATTTTTCAAATGAATGATTTTTAAACAGTGAATGCTTATCGTATTTTGAAAATTGATAAATTTTTAAAACTATGTGATGTATTTTAATTAATGGTTGAGTATTGGAAAAAATTTGTTTTGGAAAAAAATGTTGTGATAGTTGACGTGATAGAATTTCTATTTATAAGTCAACAGTTTCTAGAGAGTGAGATTAATGGAGGTTTTTATTTGTTTAGAAATAGAACAAAGTAGGCAGTGTATGAACTTGTTAGAAGAGTCTGTTGAAAATTTTGTTAGACCTGGGCCACAGATGAACCTCCAGTTGGTCCAAAACATCACTCATTCTATTCTAACGGTTTATTTGGGACTACAACCAGATACCCAGTTTATGATATTTGTCACTGCGAAAATTCCAAGTGGTTGAAGTACAATTTTCTTCACTAGAGTAGCTAAGAACTCAAGAACTAAGTTGAAGAGGATTTAGAGCACCTATTCACTATGTTTAAAACATGAAATGTGTCCTTCTATAATAAGACTACAAACTACTCTTAGTTAAATTTTATGTCAATACACGATGTGTAGATAATTCCCTATAAATATGGAGAGATCCGAGTTGAAATAGTACTTCATGATGTTGGATATTGTTGTCTATAACGTAATCCATGGTATGGATTCCTTAACAACATTTAAGGATCACATCGACTGTCATAAGAGAACTGTTTGTTTCATGAATGAGGATGACGTTAAGAATTTTTTCATAGGATAGGGGATTGTAAGAAAAGAATAATAGATCTTGTTACACCAATGGTGTGAAAAATATCTTATCAGTTGTTCACATTGGCTTTAGCAGCGATTGACGAAATCAAGGAACCATGTTTTCTAACAGTGGTAGATCAATTTCTAAATGTCTTTCCCAAAAATTTCTCAAGGTTACCACCTATAAAGGAAATTGTGTCTATGATTGATCACTATCCATGGACCATCCCGATTTCTCTTCTGTCTTATAGGATGGAACCAACATAGATAGGAATTGAAAGTGTAGTTAAAGGATCTAGAAAGGAGGGGTTTCATTCGACCAAGTATACCATTGTGGTGAACACCAGTTTTGTTTCTGAATAAGGTAGATGAAACTCTTTGGTTGTGTGTTCATTATTGTAATCTTAACCAGGTTATGATAAAAAAACAAATATCCACTTCAACACATTGAAGATCTGATCGATCAATTAAGGGAATTTCAGTGGTTCTCCACGATTGACTTGCGATCAGGATATCACCAATTGCGAGTTTAAAAAGAGGATATTCCAAATTCATCATTTAGAATTAGATATGGCCACTATGAATATGTCATCATTCCTTTCGAACTAAAGAATAAACCGGTTGTCTTCATGGAATTAATGAATCATATATTTCAATAATATCTGGATACTTTTTATTGTGGTGTTTTTGGACAACATTTTTTTTATTCAAAGAAAAGGGATGACCATGAAGAGCACCTAGAAATAGTGTTACATATCTGGAGAGGTCACCACTTGTATTCCAAATTTTCAAAATGAGATTTTTGGATACAGGAAATACATTTTTGTGGCCATTCCATTTCTGAAAAATGCATTTCTTTGGATCCTAAAAAGATAGATGTTGTTTTCTCCTAGAATCCAGTGAAGGATTTCAAAGAGATATGAAGTTGATTTGGTCTAGCTAGTTACTACTAATGCTCTGTGTATGATTTCTCATCAATATATTTTCCAATGACAACTCGGAAAAAGAAGAATCCTCCATTTCAATGTATACAGTAATGTCTGAAGTCTCTCTACGAACTAAATGTTCGACTTACATCAGCACCTATCTAGATCGTTCCAGAATCCAGACAGTGGTATGTAGTGTATTGTGATTATTTGAGATCGCGTTTGGGTTGTGTTATCATGAAAATATATCATGTTTTTGCTTATGGTTCAATTTAGTTTAAGGTTCATGAGAATAATTACCCAATACATGATTTGAAGTTAGTTGCAGTCATCCATGCTTTGAAAACATGCAGACTTTATCACTTTGGTGAGAAATTTAATGAGTTTACGGGTCAAAAAATATTGAAACACAATTTATTGTAGCTATATTTGAATATGAAAAAATAGAGATGGATGGAGTATCTCCAAATGTTTGACTTTGACTTGATGTACACACTAGAGAAATGAAATTCAGTGGAAGATGCATTGAGTTGAAATTCATATTCTTATATGGAGAAAGAAGCTTCAGATTAATGGCAGTTGATGTTAGTATTAGCTGACATGCATGTGGAATGTGAATAATGGGGTGATTTTGTGGTTTTAATATCATCTACAGTATTTTTAGATTTAGTAAAAATGATCAAATTGGCACAATCATCTGATGAAGAATGTCTTGTTGTGAGTTCAAAAAACAATGGTGGGGAGGCCATTGATTTCTTGAAACTTGATGGTGGTTTGCTTTTGTGTTGCAGAGATGTGATGGTCGTACTTATGGATTTTCATAAATTACTACTTCATTCTTACAACCATTCGAGATGATCTATACATCCAGGTACACATATTATGTATAAGGTTTTTAAGGCACAATTTTGGTGGAGCGACATGAATAAGAAGGTGGCTGTGTTCGCCTCGTAGTTCTTAACTTGTCATTAGATTAAAGAAAAGCATCATAGGGCAGCTGATATGTCACCATCATTTCCAATATCAGTTTGGAAATTGGATTATACAACAATGGATTTTATTAGAGGTCTTCTATGAACGGTACAGAAACACGATGCCATTTTGGTGATAGTGGATCTTCTAACCAAGTCAGCCCATTTCATCCATATTCGTGAAACTCATACAATGGAGGATTAGTCAAAAATCTATATCCTAGAATATGTAAAGAGTCATGGTGTAAAAATGTCAATAGTATCAAACAGATATTTGGGGTTCACGTATCATTTAGGGAAATCCTTATAAAAAGCCCTTGGGACTCAGTTGACTATGAGAACAGTGTATTATCCTCAGATGGATGGCCAATCTGAGTAGACGATAAAAACGTTGTATGACATGTTACGGGCTTGTGTAATGGATTTTGGTGTATCATGGGAGAAGCATATAACCTTAGTGGAGTTATCATATAATAACAAAAATTAGGCCTCGATACACATGGCACCGTTTGAGGAATTGTATGGGTGTCCTTATCGTTTTCCACTATGCTAGGTGGAAACAGATGAAACATCACTAGTCAAGCTGATCCTTGTCCAAGAAACAATTGAAACGATCCAGTTTATTAGAAATATGATGTAGACATCTCAGAGTAAGAAAAAATAGGTAGATCACCATTAAAGACCGTTGAAATCATTATGGGTGATCATGTCTTCTTGAGGATCTCTCCCGAGCTTGGACATCATCATTTCAGGTAGTAGGGAATGTCATATCATAGATAAATTGTCCCATTCAAGATACTATAATGGGTTGGAGAGGTGGCATATTAGTTGGAATTACCACCACTATGTACATCAGTGCGTAATGTGTTCCATTTATCCCAGTTCAAAAAGTATCACCCATATCCTGACAATGTGACCAGATGGAATGACGTTGACCTAGAACCAGATGCATCATTTTTATATATCCCAGTGCAGATCGTTCATAGACAAGATAAATTCTTTCATGGGAAAAGCAATGGACAAGTGTGGGTTTTATGGAAACATGGTCAAATTCAAGAAGAGACTTGGGAACATGAGAAGAAAACGAAAGAGAAGTAGTTGGAACTCTATTTCACTATATAGGGTTTTCCACATTATGAGGACAGAATGACCTATGGTGGGGAGGATGTAGAATGTAAAGACCCGTAAAATTCAATTGAAATTTTTTTCTTAATTTTCTTTGGAATTTTACAAGAGCGCGGTTTCTGACGGCACCTGATTCCGAGGCCCGGAGTGCCCGGAATCAATTTCCGAAGTTTGGCTCGGGTACGTTCAGTGAACGAACGAGCGGGAATTTCTAACTTTTGATCAGGTGCTCGGAATTGAAATCTGAGGGCACCGATGAACTCGCAACGCCGATATTCGCTTAAGGAGACCTTTTCCGATGTTGCGTTTATTTTGGGATGAGAGTTAGTTTTTGGGAGTTTAGAATAAGTTAAATAAAAATTGTGGATTACATATTTTTATTTAAACTTGTGTGTTAACTTCTCTCAAAGGAAGTTAGGGGTGGGACCCACACCCACTTAACCTCCTTTGAGAGGATTAAGTGTGGTGGGGCCCACACGAACCCTAAACTTTTCAAGTTCCCTAACTCCCCTCTCTCCCTCTTAAAGGCTTGTCAACTTAACTTTTATTAAATTATACAACTCATGTATAATAAATAAGTGAGTTTAATTTTGGAGTTATCCTTTTTGAATTTAAAACCTTTGAAATTCTTTTGTTAAGTTTGTGAATAAAATAAGATCTTATCCTAATTTTGTTGGGTTAGAACTCTTTAGCCATCTTGTGAGGATTTGAGAGCTTTTCTTTCTTCTTCAAACTCTGACGAAGAACGCTCAAGCTTGACGAAGAACGCTCAAACTCCGACGAAGAACGCCGCTCCTCTCTTCTTCGTCTTCCGTGTCAACGAGAGGGAACACCACTTTCCTCGGACTCCCTTCGTCGACATAAAAAGATTCGCCAACGATGTACCTCTTCATCGTCGGATTTGACGAACGATTACCGTGACGCCAACCTCCGCGACGTTGTCTTCCACGGAACGTTGACAAATCTTCGAACCTATACCCAAGGTAGGGGTTGTTGTTAATTGTTTATTTATTTATCCTTGTTCGTGGTTCTAGCATGACTAACGTGAGGATATTGAATATTTATGTTGTGTTATCATTTATCGTGAGGGGGCCGGACCGCATGAACACGGCCGAACTCCCTCCATCGTTCTTGTTGATTTATCTTGTGGGTGGAAACAAGGTGGCCTGGTGCCGTCGCACCACGCGGTTAATCGTGCGATTATATTACGCGACACCGTCGCGCCGCGCCATGGAAGAATCATCAAGAACGCGACGCCGTCGCGCCGCGTTGAAGGAAATCAAAGGAGCGATGGAGGGGCGCGGTGTCGTCGCACCGCGCCGGACGACGAACACCGCGGCCGGTTCTGGGCCGCGGTGGGACGAGAAGACCGGCGGCCGGGCCGCCGGTGTCGGAAGCTGGAAAGGGGACCGGATTTTCCGGTCCCGTTGGAGAAAACCGGCCGGCAGTTGGCCGGCCGGAAGGTCAAAGGCCGGGGGAAAATTAATCCCCCGTCCAGCTTCTAAAACCCCCCCCCCCCCCCCCCTCATTTATGAGGGGGGCGGTTTCCTTGAGGGGGGCAGGAGGCCCCCCGGTTCCCTTCAAAGCAGCCCCCCCCCCCCACGAAGGGGGGGGGGGGGTTTCCAAAAAGGGGCGCGACATAATGCCGCGCCGCCTTTCCAAGAAGCGGGGGGCTTTGCCGCCCCCCCCCCCCCCCCCCCCCCCCCGCGCACTGCCTCCGTGCGGCGCCAGGCCACCGCGGCCGCCGCGCCGCCGGCCGGACCGGGTCGGACCCGGTTCGGGCCGACCCTGGGGGCCGGACCCCCCATTTCGAATCGGTTTTGGTCTTTTGGCCATAACATGAGCCACGGACCTCCGATTGACGAACCGTCTGCGGAAACGCGATCTTTGGATCGAGACGATCGTTTCGGTATATCGCACTCAAGGTTTCAGAACACTTTGAGTTCGGCCGGGTTGGTTCGTTCACGAAACCTACCGGGCCTTCGGAGCGGAAACGCTCATATCTTGAGCTACGGACGTCCGATTGACGTGCCGTCAGCTTTGTTGTGTTCCTCTTAGTGAGACGGATCTTTTGGCATACTCCTCCCGAGGTTTGGACGTAGGTGGAGTACGGTCGTGTTGGTTTTGCCTTAAAAACCAACCGGGCCCCGGGGACGAAAATGCCAATATCTCTCAGACCGGGCGTCCGATCGACGCGCCGTCTATTGCGTTGAGTTCCTGTTGACGATACAGAACTTTTGGATACATCAACTCTGGTCTTTGTGATAGTTGATGTATCAGCCTCTCGGCTCGTGGAGCGGACCCTCCGAACGGGCTTGCTGTGTGTGGGAACCCTAGTGCTGGCTGCGACTGTTAATGTGCTACTACTGCTACTACTGCTACTGTGACTGCGACGACGACAGTACAGAGATCCTGTGTGGATTCGACGACGACGACTACAGCACTCAGCGATCCTACGTGGATCAGTGCTACAGGTCCTGTGTGGGCCCGATCCTGTGTGGGTCCGATCCTGTGTGAGTCCTTGCGCTCAGCGGTCCTGTGTGAACCAGCGCCTACAGGTCCTACGTGGGCCCGATCCTGTGTGGGTCTTTTGCGGGGGTTAGTTACCTATCGATCCTTCGTGGGTCCGACGACTTAGATGGATCAGAGATCATCTTTATCGTCCTTTGAAGAAGTATACCTGTGTGAACTGAATCTTGTTGCTTTCCTGTGTGGATTGTGTTGTGCAATCCTGTGTGGATTACAT
Organism: Viscum album; assembly: GCA_963277665.1. NCBI lineage: Eukaryota > Viridiplantae > Streptophyta > Magnoliopsida > Santalales > Viscaceae > Viscum > Viscum album. The sequence continues at coordinate 2,001,754,422 of OY728140.1, read as the reverse complement.
TTTGCTTTCTTGTGTGGAATACGTTTACTTCCATGTGTGGACTGAGTTGTACTTGGGCTGGGAGGTTGGTGCGTATTTGAAATTGATGACTTAGGTATATGTATGGGAATATACCTAAGCAATGTCGGTTGTTACTTCGTGATTGTACCTTTCTTCGTGGTTAATCCTTTGTGGATTTGAGAGACCTTCAGGGGTCTCGAGGTCCCTAATGAGTAGCTTATACTCACCCCTGCACGGGCTTTGCCCGCACTACGTTGTGTTGGTTGCAGACGACGGACAACGTTGATCTTAGCTGAGGCTTGCAGAGCAGGACGGTACCTGGAGGTGGACCACTAGGCGGGACGTGTTCGGAGCGGACGGCGGGACCCGTGGAGCAGTGGAGCTACCTGTACCCACCCTTCAGATGGGATTTCCAGTGGACAGCTCGGCGTAGCGGATTTTACTTTTCAGTTGTTGTTTTCCCTTTCGAGTTGTACTTTACTTTCACTATGGGTTTGTATACTGGCCCATTTACTTTTCCAACTTTCAGTTGTACTCTGCTTTGCTTAGTGTTTACTTTCTGCTTGCTTACTCTGTGGTGTTTGTTTAATTTACAAAGGCAATGCCTTCCCTTTTTACCGGGATTTACGCCTTGGTGCTAGTCGCCAGCCCCTGGCCTATGGAAGGCGGGCTTGGGGTAGTCACGGCACGGACCCCGAGGGCGGGTCGTGACACATTGGTATCAGAGGAGTTCGGTTCTACCACGAACTCTGATCTTTTCTATATGAAGCAATAATGTTTAGCGTATTGAGTGTGGTTATCCGTCCAGGGAGTCTAGTGTTGGTGCGGCGGCTGACGTATCTGTACACCAGGACCCTGACTTCTGATTTCCGACTTAATGCACGAAAACATTGATTGCGTGTGTGTTTCAAGTTTTCTTTGTGATTACTTATATCAGCTCACCAGGTATATTGTTCTGACAGTGGCGCACCTGTTTCCTTTTCAGGATGGCCCCACGACGGCAGCCAGCTAGGGTTCCGAGAGTCGAGCATGACGACAGCCCACCGAGCGATGAGGCTTCGGTGCATGGCCCTTTGTCAGCAGTGGCACCGGCGGTAGCACTACCCGCCGAGCCCCCGATGCTTCTAGCACCAGCCGCTAACGATGCACGTCGCCTCAGCGCACTGCATGAGTTTCAGCGCCAGCGACCGCCCAGGTTTCGCGGGGAGACGGATCCCCAGGCAGCAGAGGACTGGCTGGAGGCAGTGGTACGAGTGTTTAGGCTAGTGAGGACACCAGCAGACCTCATGGTGATCCTCGCTGCGAGCCTACTACACGCAGCAGCAGGACGATGGTGGAGCTTGATGCTCCAGGTGCACGATAAGGCATCTCTACTTTGGACGGACTTTGAGAGCATCTTCCGCTCGGAGTTCGTTCCAGCCACCCTTCGTGCGGTGCGTATCCAGGAGCTTCTTCAGCTGCGGCAGGGCAGCATGACGGTCGCTCAGTACTCGGCGAGATTTACCGATCTCTCGCGCTACTCGACTGACATGGTACGGGACCCATTCTTTCGGGCCCGGACCTATGAGCAAGGTTTGAGACACGAGATCAGGGCATCGCTGATCTCCCTCAGCATACCGACTCAGACAAGAGTACTGGAGCAGGCCCTTCTGATCGAGAGCTTCCTTGCTGAGTCTACACCAGCGCAGCGACCCACCGCAGGGCGGCACGTGGCAGAGTCATCTGCCGCAGGTAGTCGACGGATGACTCAGGGGTCCAGGCAGACCAGACCTTCGGGCAGACGACCTCAGGACACTGGCTCAGCAGTGCGGGACACACAGCGCGGAGCCAGTCTTTCGAGAGGCAGACAGTGATACTCGTGCGGCGGGCATGGCCACATGGCTCGTGACTGCCCGACCCGCCGTGCCGAGGAGCAGCAGTCGGTTGAGGGACCACTGAGGCAGAGGCAGAGGGTCGACTGTGGCGGTCCGCAGGGAGGAGGCGGACGAGGCAGAGGAGCTAGGCGAGCAGCCGGTGGTGGGCGACGCTTTGAGGCTCTGCCACTACCACCACCAGGAGGTCCACCCCGACCACAGGGAGCTGGCAGGCAGAGACAGGCACAGCTCCAGGTAGCAGAGGCCTACGACCACGGCGCACCCGAGATGATTCGAGGTACTATCTGTGTCTATTCCACCCTTGTTGCAGTTCTTATAGACACAGGAGCGAGTCACTCTTTCATAGCTGCTGCCCTTGTTCGGAGCTCGGAGATTCCGACAGAGCCGTTGGCTCGATCCTTACGGCTAGAGACTCCTACGGGAGCAGACTCGACGATTACGCACTGGTGCCGGCAGTGTGAGCTTACTCTAGGAGGCGAGAGCTTCGGCTGGGATCTTCTCGTAGCAGTGTCGAGGCCTTACGACGTCATCTTGGGCATGGATTGGCTATCTACGGTCCATGCACAGATTGATTGTTTTAGGCGCAAGGTGCGATGTGTACGCACCGACGGGAGCAGGTTCACCTTCACCGGTGAGAAGGGAGCCTTTGCAGCACAGGATGGACATCCGCGGAGGAGAGGACAGCCCATCACCCATCAGTTGGCTAGCCTTATCCTTGGAGCATTTGACGTGCGGAGTCCTGGTTTTCCTGCAGTGGTGGATCAGTTTGCGGACGTTTTTCCCGACGACGTTCCAGGACTACCTCCTCGCAGAGAGGTAGACTTTTATATTGACTTGTACCCCGGGACAGCACCGATATCCACTCCAGCATATCGGATGGCCCCCGCCAAGCTTCAAGAGCTACGGGTACAGTTGGAGGACTTGCAGTGCAAGGGGTTCATCCGACCCAGTGTTTCACCCTGGGCTTCCCCGATTTTGTTCGCCAAGAAGGCGGACGGGAGCTTGCGTCTTTGTGTTGACTATCGTCGCCTGAACCAGGTGATAGTGAGGAAAAAGTATCCACTACCGAGGATTGATGACCTCTTTGATCAGCTCAAGGGAGCATGGTGGTTCTCAAAGATAGACCTCAGGTCAGGCTATCATCAGCTCAGAGTCAGAGACGAGGATGTGCAGAAGACGGCCTTCAGATGTCGGTATGGCCACTATGAGTTCTTGGTTATGCCTTTCGGTGTAACCAATGCTCCAGCAGTGTTCATGGCTCTCATGAACAGGATCTTTCAGCCATTCCTCGATCAGTTTGTTGTGGTCTTCATCGACGACATTCTGATTTACTCTACGACAGAGGAGGAGCACGCCTATCACTTGCGAGTTATACTAGACACACTCCGAGAGCACCAGCTTTATGGTAAGCTCTCGAAGTGCTAGTTCTGGATACGTGAGGTCCACTTCTTGGGACACGTTATCTCTGAGGCGGGAGTTGCAGTAGATCCCGCGAAGATTGAGGCTGTGTTAGCATGGGAGCCACCCAGGAGTGTGACTGAGGTTCGGAGTTTCTTGGGACTAGCTGGATACTATCGGAGATTCGTGCCAGACTTCTCTAGAGTTGCGGCATCACTCACACCTTTGATGAAGAAGGGGAAACCCTTCGTGTGGTCAGACAGATGTCAGCAGAGCTTCCAGGAGCTGAGACAGAGATTGACTAGCGCACCTATCTTGAGGTTGCCCGAGGAGGGAGTAGGGTACGTAGTCTACTACGATGCATCAGGGACCGGACTCGGATGTGTTCTGATGCAGGAGCAGGCAGTGATCGCCTATGGATCACGTCAGTTGAGGCCGCATGAGCAGAACTACGCTACCCATGACCTGGAGTTAGCAGCAGTGGTCTTCGCTCTGAAGACATGGTGACACTATCTGATGGGCGGGCGCTTTACAGTCTTTTCCGATCATCAGAGTCTCAGGTATATCTTCTCGCAGAAGGACCTGAACCTGAGATAGCGGCAATGGCTCGAGTTCCTCCAGGACTATGACTTTGAGATAGTCTATACTCCTGGGAAGGGGAACGTAGTAGCCGATGCCCTTAGCAGGAGGACAGGCATTCAGCTACTTGAGGAGGCGACGGAGCAGCTAGCCTCTTTGCAGATATCCTTCGTGGATAGAGACGGAGCAGCCTTCCTTCAGTCTCTCACAGTCACTCTTCCACTACTGCAGCGAGTCAGGGAGGCTCAGCGTGGGGACGCTGACTGTGAGACACGGCGTGCACAGATATCCTCGGGACAGGCACCTGATGGTTTCTCCCTTGGAGCAGAGCACGACATCCTTTTTAGAGGACGTACCATGGTACCAGTCGCTTTGCGAGAGGAAGTGCTTAGAGAGTTTCACACTTCTCCATTGGCAGTACATCCTGGAGTGGCAAAGATGTACCAGGACCTTAGACGACACCACTGGTGGCCGGGTATGAAGAAGGCAGTAGCAGAGTTCGATTCTCGATGCCTCACCTGCCAGCAGGTGAAGGCAGAGCATCAGGTACCAACAGGCTTGGTACAGCCCTTGGAGGTTCCGGAGTGTAAGTGGGACGCCATATCTATGGACTTCGTGACTGGACTTCCACGCACTTCCAGAGGTCACGACTCCATCTGGGTGATTGTTGTCCGACTCACCAAGTCGGCACACTTCTTACCCATCAGAGAGCAGGGCTCAGTGGAGAGCTTGGGACGTCTCTACGTTCAGGAGATTGTGCGGCTCCACGGTGTGCCATCATCTATCGTCTCCGATAGAGATGCTCGCTTTACTTCCCGGCTTTGGAAGGGGTTACAGGAGGCGTTCGGGATGCAGCTACGTCTGAGCACAGCCTTTCACCCTCAGACGGATGGTCAGACGGAGAGGACCATTCAGACTCTCGAGGACATGCTCCGCGCACGTGTCTTCGACTTTGGTCGTAGCTGGGAGGACCACCTACCCTTGGTGGAGTTCGCGTACAACAACAGTTACCACTCCACCATCGGGATGGCACCGTATGAGGCATTGTACGGCCGACCTTGTAGATCACCTTTGTGCTGGACAGACCCAGGAGACTCAGCACTGGTGGGACCGGAGATGGTCCAGGCCACGACAGAGAAGGTCCAGGTCATCCAGGAGCGGATGAGGACAGCACAGAGCCGGTAGAAGTCATATGCTGACAGGAGGCGGAGGCCACTGGAGTTCGAGGATGGCGACCACGTCTTCTTGCGGGTCTCACCTCGACGTGGTATTCGGAGATTTGGCCGAGGCGGCAAGTTATCTCCGTGCTTCATCGGACCCGTCCAGGTCCTCAGCAGGATTGGTGAGGTGGCTTATCGCCTAGCTCTACCACCTCAGTTGCACCGGGTGCACGACGTCTTCCACGTGTCTCAGCTGAGGAGATACGTGCACGACCCGACGCACATCATTGACCATGGGGAGCTTGACGTTGACGATGGGGCGACTTTTACGGAGGTCCCGGTGGAGATAGAGGATCGACAGGAGCGGGTCCTGCGTGGGCGATCGATTCCTCTTGTGTGCATCAGATGGCATCACGGGAATCTCCAGGAGAGCACATGGGAGCGGGAGGCTCAGATGCATGCTCAGTACCCTCATTTGTTTCCCTAGTTTTTGATGTATCTTTACGGGGACGTAAATCCCTGGGGTGGGAGTAATGTAAAGACCCGTAAAATTCAAGGGAAATTTTTTTCTTAATTTTCTTTGGAATTTTACAAGAGCGCGGTTTCTGACGGCACCTGATTCCGAGGCCCGGAGTGCCCGGAATCAATTTCCGAAGTTTGGCTCGGGTACGTTCAGTGAACGAACGAGCGAGAATTTCTAACTTTTGATCTGGTGCTCGGAATTGAAATCCGAGGGCACCGATGAACTCGCAGCGCCGATATTCGCTTAAGGAGACCTTTTCCGAGGTTGTGTTTATTTCGGGATGAGAGTTAGTTTTTGGGAGTTTAGAATAAGTTAAATAAAAATTGTGGATTACATATTTTTATTTAAACTTGTGGGTTAACTTCTCTCAAAGGAAGTTAGGGGTGGGAACCACACCCACTTAACCTCCTTTGAGAGAATTAAGTGTGGTGGGGCCCACACGAACCCTAAACTTTTAAATTTCCCTAACTCCCCTCTCTCCCTCTTAAAGGCTTGTCAACTTAACTTTTATTTAATTATACAACTCATGTATAATAAATAACTGAGTTTAATTTTGGAGTTATCCTTTTTGAATTTCAAACCTTTGAAATTCTTTTGTTAAGTTTGTGAATAAAATAACCTCTTATCCTAATTTTTTTGGGTTAGAACTCTTTAGCCATCTTGTGAGGATTTGAGAGCTTTTCTTTCTTCTTCAAACTCTGACGAAGAACGCTCAAGCTTGACGAAGAACGCTCAATCTCCGACGAAGAACGCCGCTCCTCTCTTCTTCGTCTTCCGTGTCAACGAGAGGGAACGCCGCTTTCCTCGGACTCCCTTCGTCAACATAAGAAGATTCGCCAACGACGTACCTCTTCGTCATCGGATTTGACGAACGATTACCGTGACGCCAACCTCCGCGATGTTGTCTTCCGCGGAACGTTGACAAATCTTCGAACCTATACCCAAGGTAGGGGTTGTTGTTAATTGTTTATTTATTTATCCTTGTTCATGGTTCTAGCATGACTAACGTGAGGATATAGAATATTTAAGTTGTGTTAACATTTAACGTGAGGGGGCCGGACCGCATGAACACGGCCGAACTCCCTCCATCGTTCTTGTTGATTTATCTTGCGGGTGGAAACAAGGTGGCGTGGTTCCGTCGCACCACGCGGTTAATCGTGCGATTATATTACAAGACGTCGTCGCGCCGCGCCATGGAAGAATCATCAAGAACACGACGCCGTCGCGCCGCGTTGAAGGAAATCAAAGGCGCGACGGAGGGGCGCGGTGCCGTCGCACCGCGCCGGACGACGAACACCACGGCCGGTTCTAGGCCGCGGCAGGACGAGAAGACCGGCGGCCGGGCCGCCGGCGTCGGAAGCCGGAAAGGGGACCGGATTTTCCAGTCCCGTTGGAGAAAACCGGCCGGCAGTTGGCCGGCCAGAAGGTCAAAGGCCAGGGGAAAATTAATCCCCCGGCCAGCTTCTAAAACCCCCCCTCATTTATGAGGGGGGCGGTTTCCTTGAGGGGGGCAGGAGGCCCCCCGATTCCCTTCAAAGCAGGCCCCCCCACGAAGGGGGGGCGGTTTCCAAAAAGGGGCGCGACATAATGCCGCGCCGCCTTTCAAAGAAGCGGGGGGCTTTGCCCCCCCCCCCCCCCCCCCGCGCGCTGCCTCCGTGCGGCGCCAGGCCGCCGCGGCCGCCGGCCGGCCGGCCGGACCGGGTCGGACCCGGGTCGGGTCGACCCGGATCGGGCCGACCTGGGGGGGGGGGGGTCGGGCCGGGTCAGCCCGGACCCGGACCCCCCGTTTCGAATCGGTTTCGTTCGTTTGGCCATAACATGAGCCACAGACCTTCGATTGACGAACCGTCTGCGGCAACGCGATCCTTGGATCGAGACGGTCGTTTCGGTATATCGCACTCAAGGTTTCGGAACACTTTGAGTTCGGCCGGGTTGGTTCGTTCATAAAACCAACCGGGCCTTCGGAGCGGAAACGCTCATATCTTGAGCTACGGACGTCCGATTGACGTGCCGTCAGCTTTGTTGTGTTCCTCATAGTGAGACGGATCTTTTGGCATACTCCACCCGAGGTTTGGACGCAGGTGGAGTACGGTCGGGTTGGTTTTGCCTTAAAAACCAACCGGGCCCCGGGGACGAAAATGCCAATATCTCTCAGACCGGGCGTCTGATCGACGCGCCGTCTGTTGCATTGAGTTCCTATTGACGATACGGAACTTTTGGATACATCAACTCTGGTCTTGTGACTGTTGATGTATCAGCCTCTCGCCTCGTGGAGCGGACCCTCCGAACGAGCTTGCTGTGTGCGGGAACCCTAGTGCTGGCTGCGACTATTACTGTGCTACTACTGCTACTACTGCTACTGTGACTGCGACGACGACAGTACAGAGATCCTGTGTGGATTCGACGACGACGACTACAGCACTCAGCGATCCTACGTGGATCAGTGCTACAGGTCCTGTGTGGGCCCGATCCTGTGTGGGTCTGATCCTGTGTGGGTCCTTGCGCTCAGCGGTCCTGTGTGAACCAGCGCCTACAGGTCCTACGTGGGCCCGATCCTGTGTGGGTCTTTTGCGGGGGTTAGTTACCTATCGATCCTTCGTGGGTCCGACGACTTAGATGGATCAGAGATCATCTTTATCATCCTTTGAAGAAGTATACATGTGTGAGCTGAATCCTGTTGCTTTTCTGTGTGGATTGTGTTGTGCAATCCTGTGTGGATTACGTTTTGCTTTCCTGTGTGGAATACGTTTACTTTCCTGTGTGGACTGAGTTGTACTTGGGCTCGGAGGTTGGTGCGTATTTGAAATTGATGACTTAGGTATATGTATGGGCATATTCCTAAGCAGTGTCGGTTGTTACTTCGTGATTGTACCTTTCTTCGTGGTTTATCCTTTGTGGATTTGAGAGACCTTCAGGGGTCTCGGGGTCCCTACTGAGTAGCTTATACTCACCCCTGCACGGGCTTTGCCCGCACTACGTTGTGTTGGTTGCAGACGACGGACATCATTGATCTTAGCTGAGGCTTGCAGAGCAGGATGGTACCTGGAGGTGGACCACTAGGCGGGACGTGTTCGGAGCGGACGGCGGGACCCGTGGAGCAGTGGAGCTACCTGTACCCACCCTTCAGGTGGGATTTCCAGTGGACAGCTCTGCCTAGCGACTTTTACTTTTCAGTTGCTGTTTTCCCTTTCGAGTTGTACTTTACTTTCAGTTTGGGTTTGTATACTGGCCCATTTACTTTTCCGCACTTTTAGTTGTACTCTGCTTTGCTTAGTGTTTACTTTCCGCTTGCTTACTCTGTGGTGTTTGTTTACTTTACAAAGGCAATGCCTTCCCTTTTTACCGGGATTTACGCCTTGGTGCTAGTCGCCAGCCCCTGGCCTATGGAAGGCGGGCTTAGGGTAGTCACGGTACGGACCCCGAGGGCGGGTCGTGACATAGAACCCCCGGTTTCATGTACCTAAACCTTTCCCCTTGTTTTTTAAGTGGTGTGTATTTTATTGAGTTTCCATAAAACTGAGAGTTTCCCTAAAATAGAGACTTTCCATAAAATAGATAGTTTACATAATATAGAGAGTTTCCATAATGTTGGGTGTTTCCATAATTTTGATTGTTTCCATAAAGTGGGTTGTTTCCATAATGTCTGGTTTTTTTAAAATGTGGGTTATTTCCATAAAGTGGGTGTTTCCATTAAGTGGGATGATTCCATTAGAAAAAATTTTCCATAAAAGGGTAAAGGTGTTGGATGGGATAGTATGGGGGTTTTATAAGGACTGTTGGGACCAAAATGATGGTTGCGTGATCCATACACGGTTGGACCAAACAATGTGGTTAAACCATGCATAGAGGTCAAATCTAGATCTTATTTTATAGAATATTACTCGTTTTTGTTATATGTAATTTGATTTGGATTAAAAAATCCCTCATTTAGATATTTTTCTCCCCGTAAGGCTAGGGAAACCTACTCACATGAGTTGGAGCCATCATAGAGCTTTCCCGTGGTGATTTCATGCCTGATTGTTGGGGTAAGTGCCAATCTTCTTGGTTCTTTTCCATTTTCTTCAAACTACCCATTATATCCTTGTATTTTTCTTATATCTACACCTATTTTTGGTATATATAAGTTTTTTAATATCAGAAAAGAATAAATATGGTGGTTTTCATGGTAGAGAAATTGATCTAAGATGCTTTCATGGACTCTTCATCTGATTCTTGAGGTATGTTATCATTCATTCCGGATTTGTCACGTTTTCTTAGATCTACATAGATATAATTCTCTAATCTCCATTATTTCTTAGATATGAAAGTATAGTGGGTATATCTATGTTTTTTGATGCTAGATAATTCATTTTTGAGTCGTGACCTTGCTAGAATAAGAGAACTATGTTCTTTCTTGGAAAATCAATTCGTATTCTTGTGTGTTCTACGTTTGTTATTGAGTTTCATCAAAACCATCAGGGTAGGTGGCTTCAATCTCATATACATTTGCTATAATTTATTTTCATAGTTTCAAATTGGTTTATATTAACGTTAAAAACAGTGAAAATCGTGGAATAAATATTCTATGGTGATTATTTATGGTTTTAGTGAAATTGCGAAATCTTGGGGAATTGTTCTAAAAAGGGATTTATCTAATTGAATTTAAAATTATTATTTAAAATTATTGATTTGTTGGAATTGTTAGATGGATTAATGAAAATTTGGTTTTCAATAAAAATTGTGTATTACTAAAATGGTTTCATATTTAAATGACATTGATGGAATTGGTTTTCAATAAAAATCGTGTTTTTATTGAAAAAGTGTTTTTTCATGATCCTTGGGAATATTGGTGTGTGAGTTTGTTATTTCATTTCTAGGGATTGGATGAAATATTAAATTTTTCTCACTTCCAATGGATAAATGGAACATGGGATATAAATTTCATATTGGACATATGAGGATTTGTTGAAATATGACCTTTTGCTCGGTGCCAAAGGGTTAATGTCACATGGGAAACAATTATCTTTTGAAGAAATGGTAGATTGATGAGAAACCACTCATGAGTATTGGACTGACATAACGTAGCTTGCATGGTTGGTTGCATGGGTTTTTGGAATGGTTTGGTATGCCAAGAAAGGGATATTGTGAAATGATTTTAATGCTTGTTCAATTATTTGTTTGGAAATATATTTTTATGGGAAAATTGGTTTCAATTTTACTTTTATCTGTTTGGTAATGAATGGTTTTGGAAAATTTTATATATATAGTTATAAGATGTTTTTGATAAATTTTATTATTTAAATTGTTTTATATTATTGTTTCTAACTATTCTATCTTATTATAATGAGTGGGGAAGTCATTGAGGAAAAACTGCTATGTTTTATACTCAACCCTTCTTTCCCTTTTGGTTCTTTTTCAGATGCCATCTTTTGGGACAAGGGAAAAGGTAACGCTTCCCATGTTTTTAGCACTACCTCATGATGTTTGGGATGTTCAGAGATTGTGGATCTTAGAGTTTGTGGATCATGGAGTCTTGTGGTCTTTTGATATTCTTCTGTCATTTATCCATGGTGTACTTTGATTCTTAGTTATTCTTCCGATTTTACATACATTGATGTGGTTTTGATATACATGAGGTTGATGAGTTGCCTTTAATTTGTTCATGCATCATATAGTTAATGTTTTGTTATGGTTGGTTGGTTTATTTGTTAGTTTCTTAAAGGGTAAATCGTCCCACACTTGTATTTGAAACCCTTCGACATTTATTGACTGCCTTTGTCATCTTGGAGATGCCGCTTAAGGCCCGGTAATGACTTGTTGTACTCTCAAGTAAATGAGTATTGGCAGGTCATTAAATTACAATTTGGGAGATCACTATTATATTAAAGTAAGATGTATCAAGGCTATAATACTATGAGTATCTATATTGTATTTTAAATATAATAATGTTCATATTGGTTTCTTATTGTATGATTATAAATGATTTATATTTCTATAGTATAAAACAGAAACGTATTTTTATATTTTTCCAATTTCAATTAAGAAATTAATATTCATGAATTAGTGGATTTTTTAAATAAATAAGTTTTTAATAACAAAATATTATTAAATAATTTTTACCAAATACAAATGATAATATAAATATTATGATATCAAATGTAATTTTCATAATTGTAAGAAAAATGTTATTGTAAAAAATATAGCATTTATAAATAAATGAAGATTATTTTTTAAAAGTAAAAATTCACGTATTTTGAAAATTATTTATATAAAATGAATATTAATTTTGGAATAAAATTGTATAAATAATACAAATGGTTAATTTTTCATAATTTTATAAGATATTTTAGTTTTTGGGTGAAAATTAAGTTCCATATTAATATATGTTTCGTAGTGTAACATAATATTAACCTAAATGTTATATAATAAATTCTATAAAGGATATCCATGGCCATATATATTTTTAAAATATGAAATACTGTTTTTTATATTTATTTCAATAATTTTATACTGCATTTATGAATCCTCCAAAACCATTAATATATTTTATGGTTTGAAAGCCATTTAATTAATATTACGAATTACTTCCACATAAGAAAGGGTATTATTTTATTATTTTCGGACATTAGTGTAAAAAAAATTAAAACTCTCCCATTGAAATGAAACCATAGGAAAAAAATTATATGATTTTTTGTTATTAATATTTTGTTATATATATTTCAAATCCAATTTTTGAGAGAGGATAAATAATTTCCCACTCATTACTTATATAAACAAACCCATATTCTCGCTTATCTTCACTCAAAATCCTTATAGAATGTGTATAATCCATCATTTAATCTATATATTCCTCCAATAGTTCCACCAAACTTTCATGATTCTCCTCCAAATCATTTTTTACTCACACTATAAATATAAGTTATCCACTTATTATCCTCTTTATAAAAGATCATTTTTTATCATATGCCTTTTTATTCCAATTCTTAATGTATGGTAAATTTATTTCCATGTTCCTATTACTAACACTTTTATTTATGAATTACAATATAACTGTTCACTCACATCAATGCATTTTATGAATTTTAATTTGACACTATTATGCATCTGAAATATCACCACAATTTTCCATGCTGATACAACTGGGTACTGAATAACATACACATTTATTATTAATGTTATTCACCATTATAATATTACATTCTATTAAATTAGGAATAAATGTTATTTTTTCACTCTCGATGAACATTAAAGAAAATATGATTATAAATTCTTCCATGTGGTATGATCTGTGTGGCACACATAAGCATGAGAATAAAATGAATGTGAATGTTGTGCCCAGAAATATATTACACTACAATTTATTGGTAATATTTTAATCTCATTAGACATCATGTTGGGATATGGAGCCATCCTAATTCCATTAATTGATTCTTTAATCATGATTTCTTTTCAGTTGGCATTGACTTATTCATATAACACATTGTTTTATATTGTTTTAACATTTCCCATGATTCATTTATAAGTTCGTGTTATAACATTCCTCATTGTACATTTTTTTGATACATACTACTTTAATTTTTTATTGATATGCCTATTATATATCATGTATTACTATATTAATGTTATTACATGTTTATTACCATATTGTTCTTTATTTATAAATCCTTTCTTATATATGTATCTAGGTTATCCCATGCAATTTTATGTGGTGGCATGTTAATTATGTTGTCAACAAACATGTTATATTTCTTGTTTTAAATATTTTTTTATTGTTATCCTAATTCCATAGGAAACTATGCCTAATTATTTTCTGTTTTTTATTAAGTGTAATCTTATGTAACAAGTCATTTATTAAGGTCAAAGCATCACATGTTCTATATATGAATACTACTTTGAGGAATAAATACTTGTTTCATAGATAATTTCTTTTAATTTGTTTGAAAGTTGAACTCGTATAAAAATAACAACCAACTGACCATCCTAAACATTTCAACTGCCTTATTTATCAAGAATATCAATGTTTCATGATAAATAAACAATGGCTATGGTTTCAAGAAAATAATATATGAATTTATCTAAAAAATGAAAAAATCAGGGAATTATTTTTTAGTGTTTTTATTTCGAAACTAAGAAGAATACAAGGTTATTAAGGAATGGAAAATGACATGTGGTCCACCTTTTGATAAAGAATTAAACCCATATAATGGAATGTATAATCATAATGTATCTCCAAATGATTCTCTCTATATACTGGCTACATCATATGTGGGGTGATTAATCCACTCTTCAATTCAACAAATGCTTCTGTACAATAATTATTAAAATAATTTTTACTATACATAAAATGTAATAATTAGTCTTCCAAACAAATATTATACATGTATTTTATAAAAATACTATAATATATTTCATATACATGGAAATATATATAATTTTTCTCAAAAATAGGTTGTGTAAAATAAATTTTTAATTCAATTGTTGAAATATCCAGCATGAGGATTTTTTCTAAAATGGAATACCTTTTGACTATTTTTAATATAACCAAGTAGTGAAAACATTAAATGATTAAAAAAATCATGATCAACTCAATTTTTTAAAACAACTTCTAAAATATTCAAAATGTTATCAAATTATTTTCTAAGGATAGTGAAATAATTTTTAAAACCCCTACATGAATTCATAAATGTGGTGTGAATAGATATGTTCCATGCACTAATGAAATGTACCTGAGGAATTCAATAAACAAAAGGGAACCCATATACATGTAATTGTGTAAATGAGTAATATTAAAATGGAATTATCCTGATCTTTTGGACCAATAGGTACCATTTGTATTAAACAAAACCATTTAAGAAACAATTTAGAGTTTATATACCAATATCTCTAATAATTGGTAAATAAACAGAACGATAAAATTACTTTTTCCAATGACATTGATCATCATTAAGTAAAAAATAAATTCTCTACATGTGTTTTTAATTGTGATAATAATTAACTTATTGTAATCATTTTTCACAATGGTTAGTCATTTTTTCCTTGGAACTACATGGATTTGGTTGACCTGCAATGAATCATAAATTGTGTTAATAAAGTATTCATTAAATAACATATCTATATAATTTTTCACTACCTATAGTGGTGAGTTTTTGAATCATTTGAGTATTATAACTTGTTGGTAGTTCTCCTTAAGAATAACTCATTGTGAGAAAAATTCATGATTTTTTCTTTGCATATTACTGACACTGCATCCTATAATATATGAAAACTCTATAATTTTTTTATCAGTTTTAGTTATTAACTATTGTTCACGTTATATTATATTATCAACATAAGATTTTCACCTTTATTGAGATAATAATACTATGAATTAATGGAAATATGATTGAAATCTAGATTTGATGGTTGTTCTAATTATCAAATCAAATTTCGGATTCTTACTACCAATACTAATATTTTAGGTACATGAGATGACATATAACTTCCCCATCATTAATAAAAGAATTAAATCCATCAATGATTTAATATCTTACCACTTCCTAAAAAATTATTATTGGTTCTTCTTAATTTTAGAAGACATCATTCTCTATGTACTTTTTTATAATTAGTTGTTTTATAAGGGTTAAAATATGATGTAAGAAACGTTGAAGATCAATGTGGCCATTATATTCAATGTGAGATCTTTTAAGCAGTGAATGATTGGATAAATAGTTCTTTATGAAATCAATGATATTGAAATGGATTATAACTTCCCATATTTTTTTGTAATATTTTATAGAAAAAATTAATCTTTTGATATACTTTTTTATTCTTAACACTAAGATTATATTTAATTACCTGAAATTGTGAGTTTATACAAAAAATTTCATATTATTATATTATTATCATATTATACTTATCACACAACCATTGTAATAGAGGGTATGAATAATATTAGCTAAATTATGAATATATATGGTTTAAACATATAAAGACCGAGACCCAAAACCAGGGTTCATCCCTTTACAAATACTATGTATTTTTTTTAAAGAAACTGAAACAATACACACCATTTAATAAAAAAGAGTAACTTTTACCTATTTAGGTTCTAGAGGATTTAATTAAATATTACTATTTATCAGAGTATCAAAGAAATTAAAACAAAATCGAACACCACTTCTGCATTCAAAAACTATGACTTCGAACATTGTACTTCACATTGACCTGTGAAAATAATTTTAAAACAAAGGGTGTTCATTAAATTGCGGAGTATGGTGTTTATAAAACATTAAGAAATACTTTTATCGTTATTATTTGGAAATAAAAAAAAATTTCAATATCCTTTTGGAAAAGAATACTTGAAATTACTTACTACATAAAAATAGTAGATTCTTTTAGAAAATACATATGTTTGAAAATTAGTTATACATAATCTAGTGTTTTCTAAAAAAAATCACCTAATCTTATAAAATAAAAACACTATTATATGGACACATGAATTTTTGAAGGCCGTCTAGGACTACCCACTTGTTGGAGGATGGGTCCCCCTAATTCTATTCCATATTTAAAACGATCTAGCATCGAGTTTTCCGAAATAATATATGCTTTCTTTACTTATATATATTCTCACTCAAGTTTTAAATTTTTTATAAAACACATAACTATATCAGAATGCACATTCCCATTAATGATTTTATACGTAAATATATATGTATATATATATATAAATTTGTGTATATTATCTTTTATTTCAAAACACTTGAGAGTTTTGTTACAATTAAAAACCGTACCATACAAATTTGCGTAAACTATCAAGGAATTCAATCCTTTTTCCGTGAAATAAATTTTCCATATTTGATTTTATTAATTATGTTCCTCATAGAAATTTATAATAGAATCATTTAAAATAAAATAAAATAAATTTAATCAATGTATTTATTAATTACGGTGTTTAAAAAATAAAATTTGAATTGGAATAATGAATTAATTAAAAACTCAACTGATATCGATGTAATGCATAAACGCATGACCATGTATATATATAGATGTGATGTCCCAAATTTTAATATATTGGGATGACATGTTATGTTTATTTTTTAAGAAAAATGATGATAAAATTACAAATAAAACATGAATGGGGTCATTATTTCATTATGGAAATTATTATTCATATTAATACAAATAATGTTCAGTAATCTATTTATGATTCGTTATGTTCTTAAATAAATACATATGTATGTACATATAAAAAATCTAAATAAACATTTATCATATGAGTCTGAATAAATTATTTATTTAAAAATGTATGTACAAACATGAATAATTTAATATTCATGACCAATTAATTCTATATGCACAGAAATTTTGAAAAATATATCTGTATATAGTATATATATAATCTTTTCCATAAGCACAAATAATATTTTATTACACTATCATGTACTAAAATATGAATTTTTAAAATAAATTCCATAAAATAATATTGATCATATAAATACTAAAATAATAATTTTGAAACATTTTATTAGAAATTTTTAAACTCTCTTAAAAATAAATAGTTAAAAAACTGACTTTTGTATATGATTATGAAAGTAACATTTTACCCATATAATATTTATCCCTTACCCATGATTTTAAAACCTAATATAGATATTCGTAAATCAATCAATAAAAATTATCTCTTTAAAATATACATTTTATAATAAAAATAAGTTCTAAATCCCTTACTTAGGACTATATCATATAAAAATGAAAAAAAAAATCACAGAAGTACCCACATCAACATAAATTTGAAAATAAAATATGCATACATGATGGTAATAAACAAACAGTAGTCCCCTTACCATTAAATTAAACTGAAGAAGGAAAATGAAGGGCCTTAGTTATAATTGACATACGAAGGGTGTGAAACTCCCATGTACGAGAAATACAGTACTCTCACTGGGCATGTATGACTCAAAAAACAATGTAGTAGACAATATATTTATGTTTTATAGAGGAAAATTAATTTATTAAAAAAAGAAAAATAGTTTCTAACATAATGTAAACAAATAAAAAATTGATAACCTTGGGTCTAGCAGAGACTTTTGAGGACCCTGTATAGAGATGGGTTGAAGCATGCGATGCAATCTCAATATACAGTTGTAGATATAAAAATCAAAAAAAATTGAAAAAATTGATAAACATTACAGTGATAGAATTGGTTAACATGTGCGGAACAAAATGAAACCATCATTATTCATAAATAATACATGATGAAAATAAATTGGTGCAACGTCAAAAAAGAAATTGGGATGACTCTCAATTTGGACAAAAACATCTAAATGGAAAATAAAGACATAACTCTCACTAGATCTGGAAAACCCGAGTCAAAACCCTATCGGTGAAAAACCAACAGACATCGCACGAACACGGTCGTCCTCTTTTACAGTTGGACACCTCACAACACACTCCTTAATCACAACAATAACCCCCCAACAACATTGACACCCCTGACGATCCTGAATCCAACCATACCATGACTCAAGATCACCGAAGAAGTCGTTGGCCTCACCTTGGACTACTGAATGAACCTAATGGCCATGACCTCTAACAGCTCGAGCTCTTCGCTGGCCCAATCTCTTCTCCCTCAACGCGACATGATCCTGAAGCACCAAAAACCATGAACCAAAAACTCTGTTTTTCCCTACCCGGTATTCCACAATAAAGAACTCATAGACACCCCTTTGAAAACACGAATAATTTTTTTTACTTAATATTCATTTCATTTTAATATTAACAATATTATTATTATTATATCACAATAATTATTTATTTATTTAAAAATTATAACATATGTATAATATATTATGAGTTTAACTTTAATATTAAAATAGTTATAATATATAATTAGAATTTTTTAAAACAAAATCATAACATAAATATTTTTTTTGAAATTAATATAATAAAGATTTAAAATTTAATAATAATTATTATATCATAACATGAATATATCTGTATATATATATATTATTCTAAAAAATCAAAATCTGTTATTCCAAAATAATTTTAATATAACTATTCATGTCATATTTAATATTCACTTACATTAAAAAATTCTGAATATTTGTAGTGATTTTTTTTCGATAAAATGTTACTTAAAATATTCAATAATACTATTAAAAAACAAAATATCTTAAAATAATATTTTTAAATGTCATTTAGAATATAAAATTATATTTTATAAACGATGATTAAAATCAAAATATTACCTTTAATTTTTTTCATTTACTAAAATAATATATTAGAAATTATCCTTTCATGATAATACATTTCATAATAGTATAATTTATTTATATCGTCTGAATATGTTGAAATTTATTGCTATAAAATTTTCATTTTGACAATAATATAAATGAAAGTGAAAAAATTTCATTCTGGTTAAATTAAATAATAATGTTTAATTGGTATTTTATTAATTAAACAGATAATTAATTTATTATTTACAATAATTATATTATCAAAACACTATGTGTTACAAAAAATATATATAGATTTTATTTATTGATGAAAAATTAATTATAAATTAATATAAAATTAATATGTAAAAAGGAAAATAATTTTTTAAAATTATTTTTATGAAAAGTAACATTTTTTAACTCAATAAAATAAAATAATTTTTTATAAATTTAATTAAATAAATATTATATTTGAAATTGAATAAACTATTTAATATTAATCTTATGTGATTTCTTGTTAAGAGACAATAATAAATCCAATTTTACCATTCAAAATTGTATTATCTAAAAGAGATGTTCTGCTTCATTTTATTAATTTTTTTAAATATTTTTTTGATACTTTTAGAAAATTTATTTGTAGAATATTATAAATTTTTTAAATCAAAATGGAAAAATATGTTATTGTGATTTTTTACAATTGTTATGAAAAGTCTATTTTTTATGAATAATATAAAATTGATATTCTAATTGAAAACTACCATTTCATTTAAATTATATATATAGTTATATTATATTTTAGGTTGGTTGAAGATTATTATTAGTTCAAATATATATCTATTAATCCTATTTCTGTCACAAAATAATTTCTATATTTAATTTTGATATAAAAGGCATATGAAATTTTGAACATTTACTATTTCAAAACTAAATATCGCATCACATCTACCAGATTTATTTTAAATTAAAATATTATAATTATCTTAATGGAATTTAAAAAAATATTATATATTTTTAATAAGAAAAATTTATATTATCTAATAATGTCTTCATAATTTTTACCATTATTAATAGTAAAAATAGTAAAAATTATTTATTTTGGTTAATATAAAGATGGGTTTACTAGCCTCGATAAATGAAATTTATAATGGAAAAAAGGAACAATAATATTGAATGAAATATATATTTTTTATATTTAGATCCAATAATTCTTAATTATTCATTAAAATACATTTTTATGATTTAGAAATGTGAAAACATCAGCATAAATTTCTCTTCTAAACAAATTACATGTTTTCAATTTACCCTAATATAAAAGGTCACCCCCTATCCAGTCATATTCACACATTGAAAACAATATTTTAAATTTTTCTTTCATCAATAAAATCCAAATATAAATATCCTCATCATATAAGACTTAATATGGACATAAAATTTTCCTAAGAATGATTCAAGTGCATGCCTATATAGGTTACCCAGATAAGAGTTAACGTTTATCAATGACTATATTTATTTTACTTCGCCTTAAACATCAATAGTTTAATTTTAAAAAATTATTATATAATAACCCATATGTGTTCAAAATATATTGTTTTTTATACTATGGTAATTTCTTGTATCCATCCCCACTTCCATCAAATGGGTTATGGAATCATTATTCATGTGTATGTCAGACTACAGCCTCACAAAATTATGTCACTTATTCTTCTATTACCACCTATCATACATGGGAATGTTGATGGATATAAGGTATATATGTTTTATATAAATAATATTATTATATATTTGGAGTCATTATATCATATCCACAATTTTTATTTTATTTCCTTATGGTATTCTATAATATCGTTCATTTATATGAAATATTACTTCCACACAAAGAAATGTGTTTCATTTTCACTAAATCGTTAAATGGAAGAGAAAATTGATATATGTAATTAATAAATGTTATATATAGATAAATAATTATTATATTAATGTAATATTTTATATTTTTTAAAATTAAATATATCATTTTATCTCTTACTTTTTTAATCACTCAAAGATGATAATGTTATTCCTTTATGTGTGGATCCCACCTTTCGGATGTAATATAACTCTCTATTTTCATCACCACACCTATGGGATTAAATTTATACGAATATTTAAATAAATAATATTTTATTTATGATATTATAATCATTATGGAAATAAAATTTTTTACTTATAACTTTTCTATAATGATTTTTGATAAATTTAATCATTACTCTTTCGAACGTACGACCTACCATCTCTATGATCATAACATAATTCATTTCCCAAAACCATGCTTTATGATCTATATTAAAAGTGTAATTTATGAATAGGTATTGTAATTATTTAAATATTATTAAAATATATAACATTGAACAATGATTGATGTAGTATATTTAAAATAACTACTCAAATTATATATGAAAAAACAAAGAGGTCACTCCCCAAAACGTGATTTTAACTATATATTGGTAGTAAATTAACTAAGAATGTTCATAAGTAAATAATATATGTTATATGATATATTATTGTTTCTATAATATATTTAAAATAAAATTATATTTTTTATATATGAGTTTTGAACATTTACAATGGAAGTCGAGACATCATGTAAGGGATTTTTAGTCTCTCTCTTTTTTTGGGATAAATTTTCCACATTAACAACTCGTTTTTGTGTGTGTATATAATACCACCTGGAGATGTTATATAATTAATATTACTATTTTTATGATATTTAATGAATATTTTAATTTTTTTATTTTATGGGGAATTAAATTTAAAATATTATTAAAGTCGTATGGGATTTCAATATCACTATCTAGTTCATTGATACAAATTCCATATTCACCACCTATTTATTATTTGATATGTATATAAAACCGTGAATTTATATTAATAATTTTATCCAAAAAATAAATTGAATTAAATATAAATTTTATGATCTCTCTTTCATGAGGTTTATGTTTTAATATCAATGATAATCGGGATTACTTATGATTTTATCACCAATGTTGAAATATTATGATATAAATCCCATTAATTATGATATATTTTATTAAAATATGCTTAAAAATTACGTATTCATGTAATATTATAATTTTACACTATTTTTTACATAAAATTATTCTAAAATAAATATTAGGAGAAATTTACATTATTTCTCTCATCGGTTGAGAAAATATTTATTCCACATCCATGTTTTCAAATAATTATTTCAAAAAATGTTTTAAAAATTCATGAAATTATTTCATAAAGAAAATTTAAATCATGTTTTAATTTTTTATACTTTTTTTCAAATCAATATTTATGTTGTTTTAAAAATAATTTTCATTTGGATTTTACTGAAAATATTAAAGGAATATTTATTTTAATATGTAATTAACGAAGGGAATTTTTTTAATCCATGAGAATTATTTTAAATTAGTATTAAATATTTCGATTTAAATTTTAATATCAAGTAAAATTACTTAAAAAAATTCAGTTTATTTAGTATAAAGAAATATATATTTTTAAATACATTTATTTTCAAAAAAAATAATTAATGGGATATTTAAAAATAATTCTCCACCTATGATCACATTGATTATGTAAATTATGATTTTCTAGAGATATAAAAAAACGATACCATTCTAAATATATCTATGAAATTTTTATCATGAAAATTTATTTATGAAACACATTTTTATCCATAGTTTATACCACGATAAATTTTGTATGAGACCCATTATTTATTCAATGGGTTCTGGTGTGATGAAATGATGAAATGATTATGAAACCCATGACTTTTCAACATGTATTCGTATGAATAAATGTTTATGAAAACTATTTCATAAAATGGGTTATGATGTGTTAGATGAGACCTAATTTCCCTCTAATTAATTTCTCATATATGGATAAGTGTTGAGTAAATATGTAACGCATGAACCTGATTCATATTCACAATTTTATTCATGTAACTAATTACATGTCATTGATGGTATGTGTGATCCTTATTACATATTCATAATTTTTTGTGTGAAAATGAATACATGTTGACATTATTGATAATGAACATAATTACTTTTTCACATTTTTATGTCTTAACCAATCTTTCTTCTCCTTAATTTAATTCATTTCACTGGTTGATTGTCCATAAGTTTATTTGAGGGTCTCATTTAATGTAATTAACATAACAAGTGAACCTGAATCTTTGTATACATATTCAAAAGCTATAAATTGATGTGTATGATAAAAATCCTTGTATTATGACAATTTTATACTCTATTGGATCATGTTCTATGATTAACTTATGCTTCATGTTTTATAAAAATACATTCATTAGGAAAAGACTAAATATTATGAACTTTGATATACAAGGTGTAGTTTTCAAATGTTATGCTAATGTTATCACGCCCTTATATTCATGTTATCATTATATCTATCTATTAATAATTTTTTCTGAGTATCTAATCTCTCCCTTTATTCTGTTTCCTTTCCTCAGGTAAATAAAAAATATCAGTACGTTGTATATAAGAATAATATTAATGTGGATGTTCATGATTGGAGATGTAGAAGATCATTCACCAAATTAGATAATTTTGTAAATATTCCCTCTATATAGTAGACTATTTCTATCCTCACTAATGTGTTTGGGTAAATAATTGAATAGTTATCTAAATGTATATGATATCTTTTTATGAGAGGCATGGGTATCTATAGTTGGCATTAGAGGAATGGTTTGGTTATCCTTTGGAACCGAGGATTAGAAAACAATACTGAAATATCTTGGGATATTTTTAATTATTTTTTTGGGTGAATCCAAGGACAAGTATATGGAAGATTCAATGTATAATAAAATTACCAAGGTTTTTGTAAAAGGATAAAGAATTGGGTTTCATGGAAATATCATCCCTACCAGGATAAAAAAAGTGATTGTGGTTATGGAATAGTGTACCTAGGGGTAATAATTACAATGGTATGGATTAATATGGGCTCCATTATCACTTAGTGCACAATTATTGGCCTTAATTCTCACCTACCATGACATTCACAAAATTTTTATAAAACACCATGAAAAACATAAATACAGGATTATAATAGATGACCTAATATAATCCTAATGTTTCATAGATTAAAAATAAGGTTCCATGCTTTATACTTCCTATAAGTTATTTTTCATGATTATGTGGTTACCCTAAATGATTATTATTTCTCACAATATATATTTTTGTTTTAGTCAGTTGTGGGAATAATATGCATCCAGGTTAACATTTAATTAATTGGACATGATTCAGATGAGTAGAAAAATAGGATGGTTATTGGAGTGAAGGATGAATGTATTATAACTAAATATACTTCACAAAACATTATATACCAAATTAATCATAATAAACTATTGGTCTAACCAAACAATATAATTTTAGAGTTATCTTAGTGTTCGTGTAGTGAAGACCATTGGGGAAAACATTTAGTTTCGTATATGACGAGAATGTGGGAAGAAGCAATCAAGTAATTATCTCAATGTAATGAGAATTTATTTTCAATGTGGAAAATAAGGACTCAAAATATTAAAATAGAATGATAGAATTAAAATATTTATTTATTCAATTTAGGTGAATAATGTTCTCTCTATTCTATCATTGGCGATTGAATGTTTAAATTGTGTAATGTATGAGGATTATGAAAACAAACATACTAATGGAAATTCAATTGATGAGAATCATCATATTTGTATGATTAATTGTATTTTTGATGATGATGAAGATACTAAGAATGAAATATTAAAGGAATGAGTTATTCTAGAATAAGATTATATATCCTAGTTTATGGTTTGAGAAGAAAACTAGATTATTACAGTTTTTATGTATTTTAATTAAAGGTTTTTGTTATATATATCATGAAATATATAAGGAATATTTAGTATGGTTTTATAGTTAAGGATTTTAAAATATTTGTTAATTGATACTGATGGATTATAAAATTTATTTAAAGTAATATTGATATTATGACTAATTTATGATACCCTTTACAAATACATGATATTGAAAAAATTATTTTTTTATAAAAAGTTATTGGATATAAATAATGAATGGGTATAGTAATGAATACCATTGAACTATTTAATATTTTATGAAAATGTTTTTTGTTCTACCATTGATGTAATTTTCCTAATATTTGTATTTAAGGAATATATAAAATATTTTTTATTAAATAAATGATAAGAACATAGGTTTTCAATATGTTTTTATTATAATTAATGTTATTAAAATCCTTGATGAGAACACATGATTTCTGTATTCACATGTTTCGTATGTGATAATCAAGAGCCACATAATGATATATGGATGACCAATGTATTGTTGACTTTGAGAAATTTAATGAATTTCTATAAAAAAAATAATTGTTTGAATGGTTATAAGGGAAATAATATATGGAATGGTTTATGTTTAGAGTTTTATGAGGACTTAGAGATTAATTTACTACTTCTCTGTAAGAATATTAGTCCATATTGGATAAATAGTGTAAATATTTTTTTACAAGTATAAGATGTGAATTATAATTATTATATTAGTTTTATTTAGTGATTTAGACATGAAAAAAACTTCTCTTAGTGTATTATTTTAAGAGGAAATTCATCACGTCAAAACCAATGGAATAAATTACACCCATGAAAAAAAAATATCAAATAAATTCATTTTTATATGTTCTTTGTCTTCATGTAAAAAAAGTAACCCAAAATTAGGGAAAGTTTCTGGAAATACGTTTTTCTCATCTTGTGATCAATTTTTATATCAATGAAAATTTACACACCTCTTGGTTCATGGAATTTTGGCATGTAACATTCCCCTTGTTGTGTTCTCTATCACTCTCCATCAGTATTTTTGTGTTAGTTTTCTCTTCTACGTCTAGTTTTTTTCTTATCAAAAATGTTATCCCTTTTGGAAACCTAGTTATAGTATCACTTATGACTTTCATGCATAACATTATCCTTTTCAAGTGGAATTTTTAACCCATTTTACAATGATAGTGTTAATGAAGGAATTTTCAATAATTATACTTTTAACGACCAATATATGTTTCAAATGAGAAATTTAACTTAATGGGGGTTGAATTAACAAACTAGTATTTTGTGAAATACTTTTTTTCAATTTAATTTAATATTTTTCATATAATATAGTACTCATAATAATTATTTTATATTTTGTTTAATAGATCCCAGAGTTTTAATGAATGTCTTCATAATATTAATGTATTATTATATGATATTTATCGTCTAGACATTGGAATGGTTGGTGTAAATAAAAAACTAAATTATGAAAATATCTAATTGAAATTATTATATAAAACAAATTATTTGGACATAAATTTTTTAAAAATTGAAATAATTTCTATTTAAAGATAAAGTAAATAGTTTTATGGAAAACTATTCATGCAGCAAAACAGATTTTACCTCAAAAAATTAGGAAAAATAATTTTAATTAATAATTTTAATGAAATTTATATATAATACATTCAATCAACTATTTATAATTTTTTATATATGTTTACAAAAGACTATATTATAAAAAATACTATGTCACTCTTAATAACGTTATTTTTCTAAAAATTAGTTTTTTCCTTATTGGGAACTTATAATGAATCTATTTTTTTAAATTATAATATTTTTCTAAAACAATTACTCATTTATAAATTTATCATGACTATATTATCATAGGTTAAATTATTTTTTACGTTTCTATGAAGATTTATTTCTTAATGAATAATGTAGAATAATAAATTTAATTAAAAATATTCCATTCATTTATTTTTTTAATGTTAAATTATATTTTAAATTGGATTGAAAAAAATTAGCTCAATTTTATGTACATAAATAAAATTTATGTCATTTGAAAAATATTATTTTATAATATTTATAATAAAAATCATGTGAACTTTTCAATATTTTCTCCTTTAAACCCTGCTCTGTCACCCCATATGCGGGATTAATTATAAGATTATTTTTTAAACTTCTTTGAAATAAATTTGAAAAAATAGATTCAATATTTATAATAATAAAAATTTATATTATCTAGTAATGTTTTCCAACATTTTTACCATAATGAATTGAAAATTTATAAAAACTTATTTATGAATTTTAAGATTAAAATGGATTTACCTAGGGTTAAACGAACACTTTAAGGGTTAAAATGAACTATAAACTAGCATAAACAATTTTTATAACCATATTTGGACCCTATAATGTAATAATTTTTTATAATAACTCATTTTGGACACTTTTGAAATGTGAAAATGGAGGGTACACTATTTTATTTTCAAAAATGACAATTGTTCCACTTACTACACTTATAAAATGCCACCACATGTCCTCTCATATTCAATCATTAAAAGCCACATGTTTTGGCCAAATCCCAACCAAATGAATTCCCAAAATCCCTCATATCATACCTGATACCTTATTTTGTTAAAAAAAATCCATCCTATGTAGTATTTCGACGAAAAAAAGGATGTTACCAAAAAATAAGGTAACATTCTTCAAAGAAAGTTTTTATATTACTTTTTACACCACCTCAAATGGTTATTATTAAAAAATATTATATTATAAAAAAAGTATACTAAAAATAATTATATATTTTAATGTTAACATCACTACCTACATCCATATCCACTTCCATTAAATGAGTTACTGAATCATAATTCATGCATATGGTGGACTACAGCCTCACGAACCGATGTCATTCATTTTTCCATTACATGGTTTCACGATTGGGTATGATGATGGATATAATTTATATGTACAAACTATATTTATAGAAAAAATTACATTTGGAGTCAATATATTATATATATATATATATTTTAAATTCCATTATGTAGGTTATATGATATTTTCACTCATGTGTACGACAGACTACTGCATCATAAAGGGACATCATTAGTTTTTCCATAACACACATCATGGAAGATAATAATAATAATTGAAATGAATATATATGATATAAATGACATATTTGTGATACTAATAACATATTATTACATTTCAAAATATAATATAGTATTTTATTTCATACCCTTTCACTCACTGGATGATGATAATGGCGTTCATGTACATGTGGACTACCACCGTCACGAAGTGACGTGACACTCTAATATCATCAGAAAACTACATAAATGATATGTATAGTTTTATTTAATGAGATAAAATTTTATTATGGATATTATTATTTTTATTTAAATAAGAAATATTAATTTCCTCATTTCCATAACCATCATTTAAAAATGTAATTTTTACCTATACATGATTAATGAATATGATCTCTATGTTCATAAAATATATCATTTATCAAAACCATCATTAATGATTTCTATTAATAGAATAATTGATTCATAAATATTATAATTATATATTTTTTATTACTATTTAGGATATAATGGAACTATGATCAGAGTTATAAGACTGAAGATAACACATCAAATCATATATGATAAAACTAATTACTACTATAAATATGAATTTATTAATCAATTTATGATAAATGATTTATTAATGGTAAGAATTAAATAATATAGACTATAATTTATATAATTATTGTTCCATAATATATTTATAATATGATTATATTTATTATACATGAGCTTTTAACAACTATGAAGGTATTAGTCACTTATGGAAAGGGATGTATAGTATCTATTTTATTTCTGGGCGACATGTGCTATATTTACTAATAGATTTATTCGTTTGGTGTATTTATTCTCAAATTGGAATTTTATATCCTTAATATACATATTTTAATTATATTTAATGTTTCTTTTTAAATTATTATTTAAAATTTAATATGATTTCAAATATTACTTATGTGATAATTAATTTTTTATCACTTTTTACTTATCTGGACACGTGACATATTCACACACTATTTATATTATTTGGTTTATATATTTTTAATATAATATTTTCTGGATATTAAAATAATTTTTTTGGATTAGTTATTTATTTTGGTATCCCTCTATGATGGAGATAATATTGAAAATTTTACCAAAATTATAATTTATTTATGTTACAATCTCATTATTTTTTTGTATGGCATATAAGAATGTCTCAAATGTTGAAATATTATTATACACCAATCTTAAATTATAATAAATATTTTTAAAATTTTTAAATTGATTATGAATTCAACTTATTGAACTCTTTATCATTTCCTTATTATTTAAAAAAATTAATAATATGTTTTATTAAAAATAATATTTATTCCTCTTTTGTTAAAAACACTTCTTAATGATTTTTTATCGAAATTCGTATTTAATTTTTTAAAAAATTAATCAAATTATTTTTTAAATAGTGTTTTACAAATTTTTTTCACTAATTTTTTTAAAGGTATCTTTATGTTGTTCTCCAAAAAATTTCCATTTGTTATTTACCGAAAATGTGAAATGAATTTTTGTCTAAAAGTGTAAAGCATGAATTGAGTTTCCCTACATAATTTCCATTATTTGAATGAAGAATAAATTATATATTTAAACGGTTTTTTTCTAGGATGATTATCTTAAAAAAAATTTAAAAATATTATTCTATAATAAAAATTATTTTCCACAAGAAATGATCCAAGTGATCTTTCAAAATAATTCCCCATATAAGATGAAATTATTTTATGAAACTTATTATTTTTTAGGGATATTACGTAAGAATCACATTTTTATTATTTTTATGTTTTCTCCATGAAATGTTGTTCATGAAAATTGTTTCTCTTCTATTGTTTATACCATGATAAATTTCTTAAAAATCTATATTATTTTACCATAGGATATTCTATGAGAAAATAATGAAGAGATTATGAAACCTTACAATTTTATATATTTTATGATACAAGGTAATGTTTTTTTAAAACCATTACATTTAAAGGCCTCTGATGTGATTGATTTTTTGTGAACATGTAGCTCACATATATATGATTTTCAATATCTGAATGGTGGTATCCATACATAGCTCTATTGAAGTGGGTAATGGTGGATAACTCATCATTAAATATTTTATGAATGAACCAAATTAAATGTTAGTAATGTGCTGTGAAAAATTGATTATATATTAAAAATGTTATACAAGAACATGAATATATGATCATAATATTATGTGTGAAACAGATTACATGTATTAAATTTTATATTTGAATATATTATATATTCCCATGGTTGTGTATAAAATTACATTTCATGTCAATAATTTTACTCATGCATATCTTTTTATTTTCATAAATTTATGATGGGGCCTTATTTTATGTTATTAACATAAAAAGTGAAATATCCCTAATCATACATGTTCACAATTTTCAAATCTAATGATTATAGCATAAATTGATATCTTATTCCAGTGATATTATCTAACGGATCATGCTATTTGAGTACATTAGAATCCCTGTATTATGAACTTATAATTGGTATTCAATGACTCGATATCACGCTCTTTGATATGAAATGTATGTTTTTAAAATGTGATTCTTGTTGTCTCATACCCTTATGATCATGTTATGGTTATGTATCTCTATTTTTTAACCTTATGAAGCATCTCAACACCCACTTACTAATGTTTACTTTGTCTATATTATGAAGAATGGTTTTATATAGGGTATGTTTGTGAAGATTAAATAAGTGAAGAACATTATGGGTTATGTTTAAGATCATTCACTAAATTTGAATATTTTGGAAGTATTCATTATCTAAAGTAATTTATTAAGGTGTTTAGTAATGTTCTTTTGTAATTTATTGAATATTCATCGAAAAATGATGTAATTTCTAAATATAATAACTCTAGGTCACGATATAGAAAATTTTGTCTCCAAATACAATCATATGTTTTAAATTATCCATATTAATTATGGTATAGAAGATATTCTGGAAGGGCCTCCCTAAAATGATTTTGGAGTGTTCTATGATTATGTCTTATTCACTATTTAAAACAAATAATTCATTATAAAATATCATATCTTGTACTCTCCTAAGTAAATCATCCAATACTTGTGTTGGAAAACTAATAGATATGTTTTAAAGCTACAAAACCAATTTTTTGGGAATCAAAAATACAATATAAAAATTTATAAACACTGATTGATGCATATAATATTTTTAAGAACCAAAATTACTTGAAGAAACCTAAAAATTTACATATAAAAAAGTTAAATGGATTGAATATGTCCCCTGGTCCTGAAATTTTATTGGAAATTTTTCTATGAATAGGTTTGAGACATTTGTATCAAAATTGGTTCATTCATTCCCATGAATCATTAATTTTTTTGAAAAATGTTATTTTATAATTATAGAATTTATTCGAATATATTTATATGCTTCAATAAGGGGTATGTTGATCTCAAGTTTCTAGAATGTTTCGAATATATCAATTTTGGAATCTTCTTCTTTAATTATTTAGTTGGGATAATCTAGGATAGAAATTTGATTGGGATATCCTAATTTTACATTTGAAATAATTTCCTTAGAGTCTCTTACGATTTTTATCATTTAGTTATCTCTTACTTCCCTTTTCTCTACTTGGGGTTAGTTATCCAGACTCCACCTATAATTTCCATAATGAAATTATTCAGGTTCTAGTGGGGTTTTCTCATGTTAAAGGATGGTAATGGAGTGAATATACTTGAATAGTAATTTTGATATTATATACACATTATCAATCATTTTTTGAATTGTTTTTATAGAATACTACCTAGGTTTTGGGATAATAATTACAAAATACCTTTAAAACAGATTGTCAACATATCTATTGTATTTATCATCTCTTATACCACAAATAACAGAAGTTTATACATTGGGAGTTGTTAATTAGTTTATGTTTATTAATAAGGTTAATTTTACTATAAATGGGGGGTTTATTGGTTGTATGGTTTTTCATAATTTTTTTGTATGTTTACTGGATTGTTTGTGTGTTTGGGATTTATTCTTTTTTCATGAAATGGAATTGTTATTAGTATTGGTTCTAAGAGGGTGGCATGGTTTTTTTAAAATCTAAATCCAAAAAACATGTGGTTTTATCATTTGGCCTTTATTTTGTTAGTGACAATTTATCCGATCAGATACTATTGCATAACTCTTCATGCCTTGCACATTAATGCAATTATATGAGATATGATGAGGTGAAAAATAGAAGCTACATACCCTAGTTAAATTTTTTGGTCTTCTTTTTTATGAAAATATATAATTATCACATGAATTGTTACCTCAAAAAATATATAATCAAATAATTCAGACGATTATTAATTTAATAAATTATGGATAGAAATTATACATTTACATTTTTTTTAATATTTTTGAGATTTTTGAGGAATATCTTCAATATGTATGTAAGATTATATAGGTAATTATTCAATAAATTATCAATTATGTGATGAATTAAATATGTTTATATTATTGTATAGTAGTCCTTAGAGGATTAAATCATAGAATTGGTTTTCTTATAATTCATGATGTGAGTATGTAGCATTCATTTTATTTTATAGCTTTTATTCCACATATAATCTCTCTTTAATTTCATTTTTGATGGAATAAATCATCTCCATAATTTCAATTATCCTTGAGAATGGAAATATTATTTTGTAATTAATTTATATCATTCATTACAATAAATAAAATCCATTAGATAATCTCTATAAACCATTATTTTACTTCTCAATTGGTAAAAAGGAAGATTCACTCTACATTACTTAATACTAAACCAATCAACATGGTTTACTTGTGGGGAAGACATGTGGAAACTACATGATATGATTTTAAGGGCCTTGATCATCAAGGTCATGAAAATTTTAAAATAGTTTTATCAAGACAACTTCTAATTAAACATTACACATTAAATAAGGCATAACTATTTTTTTATGTTTATAAACAAACTGATGTTTCTAAAAATATCTTTTTTCTTTTTTGGGATTTCTATACATGATCTCATTCTTATTGTCCAATCATATGGTATCACTTTCATCTTCATGTAAAATTACAATAAATTTTGAATTCATATTAAAATTCTTATGTTTTATTAATGATGTTATTTTAGTAATAGTTTAAAATTGAAATAGTTATCGATTATAAATTCACATCATGAAAAAATTATGAATTGTTTTTTAAAATAATTTAACTGCCTCCCAAGAAATTGTGCCTTGTTTTGACGAAATATTTCATATGGTGTTCTTTATTAAAATTTATTTTTCAGTGGTAAATTATATTTTACTCCTACATAAAATTTCCCATACGTTGGTTTATGTGACCAGAAATCATTTTTTAAATTTATGAGTGTATTAACCTCGTCAATATAGATATCATGTCCAAATTGATATAATACTATTAATCTACTTTTTAATACTTACAACCAAGTTGTGGATTTTTTCTATTTATAGAGAATTGATGGAAAACCAAAAGTCATTTCCCATGTATTACGAACATTGGATACTACCTTATAAAATTGTAGATCCAACAATAAATAATTCATAGATGTTGTATTTACATTTGATAACATGTATTTTATATTAATATTACTAAAGGAATAATTTTTCATTACTTTTTAGCCCTAATATAAATAATGATGAATGAAGATGAAAATACCAGGATAGTATTGGATGTAACTTCTATAGTAGATCATCTTTGGAATCAATGATATCACATGATATGAGATACATGTTTAATTTCAAATAATTATGCCTCTTAAAAAAATTTATATAGAAATTGTAGTTTTAGAACTAATAAATGACCACATTATATGAGATTAATTTTATCCATTTAAGGTGTATGTACCCCGGTATAATTATGAGTATACTATATTATTATATAAGAGATCAAATTTTTATCCCCAGTAGCAGTGCCTCATTTTGAAACACACCTATAATTGGGAGTGTAAAATTAAATTTAATTATAAGGTTAAAATGACGTTATAATTGTAACAAAAAAATTTATTCAGTACATAAATATATAGATTCATTATAAATTGATTATTAGTTGAAAATTTTTATTTAATTAAAAATTTTAATTTTTTAAGTGAAGTAAATTATGATTAAAATATTTGATTAAAAATTATCAGAATCAGTTTTTGTTCATGTTTGAGTTTTGAATATTAATTCAATCACAGTCCCAATATGAATTTACTATATCCTTATCAATTTATTAATGAAATAATACACAATTGAAGTTAAAAAACACCTTAGGATGATTTTCATTTTGGATACTGATTTGATGGTCATTTATTACTAATCAATCTCCCATGATGGGGGAATAAAAAATTAGCATTTGAATCCTAAACTACAAAGTCATTAACTAATTGGGTTTTGGGGTCCCAAATAAATATGTGGGTGACTTATTTACCTAAAAAAGAATTCTATATATTTCTATATTTTAACTAAATAATCTATCTTACACTTTTGATATATTATTTATTTGTATGAGAGAGTTTATAAATTATTTTCTTATCTAAAAGAGTTAAATATTTGTAATCTAGATTCAATGTTTCAATCAATATATTAAACATTCTCTAGGAACCAAAATAAATAAAAAAAGTTATTTTAATTAGATGAATCATGAGTGATCAAGCATCATAAGGTAAGGACATCATGTATTTAATGTCATAAAGGATATACCATCAAATCAAAGGGAAATAAACTATGGAAAAAGAAAGAATTAAAAAATTTGATAACTAAAATGCGAATAGAAAATAAAACAACTGTAGTGGTAATGTATTATCAATTATCATGTGTCTGGTCTCCCCCATAAATTACAATGTGATAATCATGAAGAGACAAGACTCGCATATCTTTCATCTTGTTCAAAAAAATATGTTTTTTTATTTTTCAATATTTTTCTTTATTTTTATCAAAAATACTTCCTACCTATTCACAATCCTCAAAATATCCCAAAAATTCAGATAGTTCCCTTTTTTATTGTTCCATGTAATATTCATTTTATTTTAGTGGGATTAGATATTAAAATAAAATTATAATTAATAAATTAATTCATTCTATATATTGTAAATAATCAACAATCATTTCATTTTAATAAGGGATCTATATCATATAATCAATCACATTATATGGTATATAATTATTTTTATGTAATTTCAATATCATTTAGAATATATTATATATCACAAGGAAATAATTTGAAGTATTTTGGTGTTGATATTTCATTTTCTCATATATCTTTTATTAAAAAATTAATATCATTAAAACTATGGATATGGTTTTTTTGAACCTAACGAAAATTATTTTATTAGTTATGAATTCATTAGAAATGAAAATAATACAATTGATAAAATATGTAAATTCTTATAAGAAGAATTGATTTTATACATACAATGTGGTTTTTTTATAACTAAGTAAATTAAACACTATTAATGAAATATTTTAATTAAATTTGAACGAATTATATTTAAACAATTAATGTATGATTCATATCGTTATTTTTACTACGTAATTAATGATATACTCTTAAGTGTTATACTTAAAAATGAATATTTCTAAAAATCGGATTCATTACATTGTAAGTGCTTAATTTGAAATGAATTTATAATAATTATATGAAAAAAATTTGTTTTTTCTATATTTAAAAACATAAGGTCCACATTTGGTAATTAGTTTAATTTCATGTTTTTCCATAATGGGTAGAAATTATGTTTATGATACATCACCATGGTAAATTAAAATAGTTTAACATCTGGTTAAAATAATGAGGGAAGGGTTATAATAAATTATAATTTTTTCTATATTTGATTACAGAATTATATTTTTTTACATAATGTAATATTAGATTCAAATTTCGGTGAACTTGGTGTCACATCCACTTTATTACGACTTCATTATATTTTAATATTTTTGGTATATACAAGAGTTGCATACCCCTCACTATTTTAGAATATCCATTCCCCCCTCACCTTCTAAAAACATTTCAGCCATATAAATCGTACAATCCATACACAAATAACTTCCTAACATACTTCCCCATATCAAAGTGATTATTTTCATCCCAAAATTCCAACCTTTTTTTGATTAAGGAATAATAGAAAGGTTTTTTCCAATTAAGATTTTTTAAGAGCATATGTGAATGAAATTCTCAAATAAGGATGGGTTTTATGATTCAATCCCATTTTTAGTTAGGATTATTAATTTTGAATATCCTTTAGGAAATTTTATACTCTTTATCTCTTTAACCTAGTCAATTTTCTTCCCAATTTTTATTTAATGGTATTTAATATTTTTAATTCACTTTACACTTATAAGTACATAAAAATGTTGATAAAATGTTTTTTATAAAAGAAAATTGTATTTCATCCTTTGTATCCAAACATATTTTTCAATGTACATGTTCATTAAGATGATTTTAAATTTTTATTTTATGATAAAAAATTTATTTAATGTACATTTCTATCATAATTTAATT
Source organism: Viscum album (assembly GCA_963277665.1). Taxonomy (NCBI): domain Eukaryota; kingdom Viridiplantae; phylum Streptophyta; class Magnoliopsida; order Santalales; family Viscaceae; genus Viscum; species Viscum album. Next base: position 2,001,718,316 of record OY728140.1, on the reverse strand, counting down.
TCTTTTTAATTTTGGAAAAAATAATTTTATTATAATTTTCCAAATGAGGTATATTTTTACATTTTGAAAATAGATTTAAAGGGATCATTCATTTAAAGTGTACCACATGAAAGGATTTTCGCATTGTTATAATTGTTATTTTCGTTTAATATTCCTTTATATGTTTCCTTGGAGATTTTAAAATAAAATAATTTTTTTTCAATATTCTATGATTTATTATTTAGAATGTTATCAAATGAAAAATCCATTTTCTTAATGTTTTAAAAGAATGTGAAAATTTTTCTTTTATATTCATTTTTCATCTATGTCATTATCCTTCAAGATTTTTTATGCTTATCTAGGGATATGATCTCATGATACCATCAACATTTTTTCTCTAGATACAATAGGATGATAAAATTTTAAGGATTATTAATAAAAAATTATATTCAATTGTGTTACGTTAGTTATGATATAAAATTTATGAATCCCATTTCATTTATATGGGTAATAATTTTATGAATTGTTGAATTTTTTTGATATTATAGATAAAATATCTATAGATTTGACAATGCTACTAGGGTTTACTGTAAATCACTCTATCTAATTTGGTAATTATTGATATCTCCTTAGATAAAATTTATAGGAATTAGGAGTTAATCTTGTTCATTATAGGATTTTTACACTATAATAGTATTGAGTGTGAACCTTGATTAATGAAATAATGTATTGGGGAGTGAACCAAATATACTTTAGATATTTATCCACTATTTTAACAGCATATGTGAAAAAAACTAGTGAACTTATTTTCTACACTTATAATTATGAAATCATCTGTAACACCCAAAGCTTCCATGATGCGCTTCCCTTTGAATAATACAATAACGTGTGTTGTACGAAACATCGAGTTATAACACACCACAACAAATCAAACTACTCATTATGAATAGTAATATAGACTTTTTGAAATTTTATAAATTTTATCATTCAAAATTTAATGTATTTTTTGATTCGGAATATCGAAATTAGCTTAGGGTTAATTTTTTGAATTTTTATGAAAACATTCACTTTTTTATGAATAGTGAAATACACTAAGTTATAGTTAAAAACAGAATTTTTATTTAAATAATAAATTAATTATTTAAATTAATTATAGTTAAAAATAGATACATAATACCTATATAAATTAAATGTAATTTATTGTAGTCTGTTTATAATATTTTTAGATATATAAAAAATTTATTGAACGTTTTACCGTCTTTTACCATAATCCTATGAGCTTTTTAAAATTTTCATAAAACATAAATTTACCACATCTGTGAATATAATTTCTAAAATAATAGAGACATGATTGATATCCGTAAGAAAAATGTGGTTCAATAAGATAAAAATAATTTTTGCTGAAGAGTAACTTTTTTACTTTTATTTACCACGGTTAAAAGTAAATAGGGTAATTAAAGGTAAAAATGATTTTATTATGACCCCAACTAATGTATTAATTCTATTACATGAGAGTATTTCGACCAAAAAGATTATTAGGAATAAAATATGAACCTTTTTGGTCCACATGAATTAGATTAGGACATTTATTATTATTTTATTTAAAGAAGAGTTAAAAGTGTTAAATTCAATGTTTAATAAATAAAAAAAATTTAATATAGGGTTGAACATAATATATATTAGACTATAAATATTCATTGGAAAGATAAAAATATTTATTACTTAATGGTATTTTATTTATAATTTTTATAAATTAAATAATTAAATTTATTTATGACACAGTGATGATGAAATAATTAACATATTAATGAATTATTAAATTAATTGATATTATAAATCTCTAAATGATTCTAATTTGAGACTTATAATGATTTAAAATAACTTTATACGTTAATATGGCATGTTAGGGTTGACAAAATTAACTTTTTTTCGAATTAATAATTCTATTATGAATTTATTAAAAAGAAAATACCAAATAGTGTCAAAATTGAAAAAAAAGAGTTTTTAAAACAAATATTATATTATTAATTGATATTATATTCCTAAAAATATAATGTTCATCAACTGGACTTAAATAATATTATATAAATTAATAATGAACCACTTTGGGTTCGCTTGGTTTGTTAGAATATGTTTATTAACCATATAATATAAAAATACAAGGAGACATTGTAAATGTCAAACTATTTAACTAAGAGTTAAAACTAAATGATAAGGTTAATATGGTGACCTAAACCTGTATAAAATCTATTGTCTGAAACCATTTAGACTCATCCCCACATTGGGCTCAAAAAAAAATAATTTGTAGCCATTATAAGCCTAATATGAATTTATTATAAAATAATATTTCATTCTTTTCCTATGGTGCCCCTCACCCCTCTATTAAAAGGGAACTCATCCTTCTCTCAAACTCACACCTTTAAATCCATTTGGACCAGTCAAACCCTACCCAAATATTTTCTCAACTATCCTCCCTTAATCTTAGAGGCCTTACTTTTTTCATAAATCCAACCTACGGATCTCTTTTGATCAAATCAAATGGAAGAACCTGATGAAGAGGTAAATATTTCTTCAACTCTATCAAGTTCATTTCATCTTTAACTTCTTGGTTTCTTGTTGTTTCCATTCTAAAATAATCACTCCACTTTCATCTCTATACTATGATGTTATTATAAATATGGTACAACCATACTCATAATTCAATCCATCCTTTTAATGACAAGTCATTATACGTGTGTACGTACAACTTATTGTTTCCACGTCGTGGTGTAGTCGTTATTCAATAAATTATTATTTGGATTGGTATAATAATGATTTATAATTGATGTAAATAATAAATATAACATGATAATTATTCTTTATATATGATATACCATCATATTATATAATATTTTAATATCAAAAGAATTATATTGTCTCTTGTGCGTACGTACAAATTTCTGTCTCCATTAACACAATGAGATACATTCCCCATGGTATCCATTGAAGATCAATTTTCCATTGATGGTTAAAAATAATTTTTAATGACATAATATCATTCTATATATAATTAAAATATATCATATTCATAATAAACATGGCTTACATAACCAATCATATAAGTAGAATGAATCAATAAACACCTAAAACGACGATAATACTAAAATATATTTAACAATGAAATATTAAAAGATAATATATGATATCATAATGTTGTATATGGTTATTGTATAATTTAATTACAATTATTTCACCATTATAAAAGAGTTTGACATACCATCTCTCAAGAAAAATTACAAGGTAAGTGGTAATTCTACAATCTCTTCATTATCCAAGGTTGTTCATATGTAATTATCTACTGGGACCTCTTTATCATCGACATCCTTGTTTTTTTAAAAATTTCTTTCAAAATAATATTACTATTTAATAGATATTGGGTTAAATCCATTTATTACCTTATTTTTCCTTATACATTTTGGAAATTAATCTTTCCGTTATTTTCCTAACAAGGTACTTTTTGACCTATTTGACAAATTTAAGGTAAGAATGTTTTTTTAACTTATACGGTGGGTGCGACAATTTTCCACCATAATAACATCGTCGAAGCTTCCCATAAAATATTATAAGAATATTTTCAAAAAAAATGTTTTATTTTATAATTATTTTACATTTAAATGATTTCAAAAAAAAAATAAACAGATATTTCTGTCAAATAGTTTTCATTTCATCTATGTCAGTATCATTTGATGGATTTTAAGCTTGTTTGATGTTGATTTATTATGATAAATCTCTTCCATATTACATTGAAGGTTTTGTGATATTTTTGACTGTGGATGTGTTATTTAATACCATTTATTGTTTATAGATAAAGTATTGACATTTCGAATGCTAGTTTTAATACGAATGTTTATGTTATGTATAAACATTTTCAAATGAGGAATGCATTGGACTTAGTAAGTGATGGGTAGAGCCTGCTTTAGCTATTCGATGCATCAATAGGTCTCATCAAGAAACTAGTGTCTTGGCACAAGGCCTTGACAAAATATTATTTGTAGTCTTGGCACAAGGCCTAGACTATGTGGTTATGAAGTCTGGCATTATGCATTATATCATTATGAAAGTTGCTAATGATATTGCATGTGATTATTCGACTAGTATAATATAAATGTGAGTAAGTAAATGGCATTATTTTGATTTATATTTTCCATATTAAGAATAATTTTACATTGAAAATTCTTTTGTTTTAGTTTTATACATTGCATTAAATGTTTATGCATATTCATGAAAGTCTCCTCTATATTGTAATACTTACTGATCATCTGGGCTCACCCCTTTCTATTTCTTATTTTTCCCAGGATGTGATGAAATATATTGTGACTGACCTGCATGGATAATCTGTAGGATCTTAGTGTTGTCTATGGAAACAGTGTTGTTGTAGTTTTACATTTTATGATGTAATGTAAAACATATGAATGTATCTTGTACTTCTAAGGCTACTAAACTATTCTGTCTTTCGAGACTTGAACTTTTTTTACCATGAAAAGGATAGGTAATAATGCACTGACTCTGGGATTCTGGAGTCGGGAAATTATAGTTGGTATTAGAGGATGTTTATTATAATCATTGGAAACTAGATTTAGATAAACTCTAATAAGAGCACATAGACCTAAGATAGAATTTGAGGATTAATATAGAAGAGCTTTCTAGAATTTTGGTATTTTAATGATTTTGTGAGTTTTCCAAGAAATACATCCCTATCTAGATAAAGGCAGGTAGAGGAAGGTCTAGCACAGATGTATGTAGGTGTAAAACATGAAAACACCGCTTTGAGCTAGACTCGAATGAGAACTAGTGCATGACAACATGCCTAGTTGCACTCTTGGTTACGACGGTCTCGGGGGATATTCTTAGGATAATTCTCATTTTCCTTACAAACAATTATGAAGGGTATATGAGTACATACAACCTCATAGAAAACATTTTTATGATTATGGATTGTATCCATAAACTATTCAATTTATGTTATTTGTTTTACATGTTTGGATTTATATATTGAGATTCATAAACTAATTTAGTGTATGGCATTGTTTATAAATGGAACCTAGTGGAAGGAATGGAAACTGTATAAGTGAACACACTCTAGGTATTGATTTCCCTCATGCTCAAGATAATTATAGAGGATATGGTGATACAACTGGTAATGATTAGTTTATCACTATACTGGGACAACCCACTCAGGTTATGAATAGTAACATTACCCATATGGAGGACACTGATCCATAGCATGGTGGATCAATGTCAGATTGCTTCATGAGAAGAACAACCACCAAAATTCAATGGGGGTACAAATCCACCAGTATTTGAGAAATGGATAAATTTCTTAGAGAAAATATTCCATTCCTTGGGGTGTAGTGAAATAGAAAACGTTTTCATGGAAGTTTACTGCCTCACTAGAGATGATGATCAATGGTGGTCATTGATTCAAAACACAAAGGAAGATGATGAAGTATCAAATATGAAATGGAGAGAGTTTAATAAAATTTTCATAGAAAAATAATTTCCTTATTACCATCGAGCAGATATGGAAAGATAATTTCTGAGTCTGAGACCAAAGGAGGATGAGAATTTCGCAAAGTATGAAGATAACTTTACAAGGTTAGTAATGCATTCTGCTGATTACATACGTAAAGCATGAAGTAAGAATAATCATTAATTTGATGGGTTAAAACCATTTCTCCTCCGAGCATTAGTATAATAATACTGCTATTTGAATGAAGATATTGTCTAATGTAAAATCAATACAGATAAATAATTCTCTATATCATATGACTTTAAAGCAAAAAAAAGAGAAAACGAGATATGCTGAATAATATGGAAATATAAATAAGTGAAAAGGGAAAAGTTGAATATCTATCATGTAGTAAATGTGGGAAGAAACACCCTAGTACTTGTTTGAAGGGTATGGAAGTCTGTTAAAAGTGTGGAGAAAAAGGCAACCAATCTTGTGATTGGAAGGGTAAGAAATAGGCTGTTAATGTTGAATGCTAAAATTTTAGAGAAAGGGACATTATTCAAATGACTGTCTTATGCGTCATGGGAACTTACCTCAAGATAGGCCAAGGGATCAAGGATAACCTTATGCTATCACTACTGCTGAGGTTGAAGCTCCAAAAGATGCAGTGGTAGGTAATTTAATGTTTTCCTCATGTTTAGCCAATGATTTATTTGATTCTATATCATTGAATTTTTTCATATATTCTCAGTTTCCTATGAAAATTAAATATTTACAAATTTATTTAACAAGGGATTTGTCAGTCAAAAATCCTCACGGAAGTATCACTACAAAAATGTTTTGTGAATCAATTCCAATTAAGTCATATAAACATTATTTAACTGCTGATCTCATCATCATACCCATGATGGAATGTCATATAATCCTCGTTATGGACAAGCTTTCATACCATGATGCGAAAAATTATTGTTAGAAAAGGAGGTTAAATTTTTTTTGATGATAAGGAGTAAATTATCATTAGAGTATAAATGTCACCACCTAATCCTTATCTAGATCCACACCTAGTAGATGAACTAAATTCAATTATTGGAGAAGAATAAGAGGAAATAACTGTGGGTGAGGAAAGGAATGTTCAAATAGAGGATGTACCTATTGTGCAAGAATATGTTGTTGTGTTTCCAAAGGATTTACCTGGACATCCTCCAGAATGAGAAATTGAGTTTTCCTTTGACTTAATTCCTGGTTCAAGCCCCATATCGAAGACCCCTTATAGAATGGCGACTGTGGAATTAGTGGAACTAAAGAAACAACTAGCGGAATTCAGTAAAAGGGATTTATTCGGCCTAGTGTTTCTCCAAGGGGAGTCCCTATTCTTTTTGTTATGAATAAAGATGGATCTATGGGGTTGTGCATTGACTACCGGGAGATCATTGCTATAACATTAATGAACAAGTATACCCTACCCCACATTGATGATTTATTCGACCAACTTAATGGAGCTTAATACTTTTCAAAGATTGACATTCAATCCGGATATCATCAGTTGTGTGTGATGAAGGAAGACATTCCAAAAACAATATTTCAAACCAGTTATGGGCATTACATTTTTACAGTAATGAATTTTGGATTTACTAATTCAACCTCTTTCTTCATGGATTTAGTGAATAGAGTTTTGAAGGAATAACTTGATTACTTTGTATTGGTATTTATTGATGATATCTTGGTATACTCCAAAAGATATGAAGAATATAAAAATCACTTGTGCATTATTCTAAAGACTCTTTGAAGACATGAATTATATGGGATGTTTAGAAAGTGTGAATTATGGCCTCAAGAGATTACTTTTTTGGCCATATTGTCTCTAATGATAGAATATATGTTGATCCTTCTAGGAAAAGAGAAATCCATGAATGGCCAGCACTAATGAGTATAACTGAGGTACGTAGATTTATTGGTTTAGTAGGTTATTATTTGATTTTCATCCAGGATTTTTTCTGATTGGCTATCCAATTATCCAAACTCACACGTAAAGGGGTTAAATTAGTTTGTACAAAAGAGTGTGGCTAATTTTTTGTAGAATTTAATATAAGATTATTCAATGCTCCGATATTGACTCTATCGTTGGGGAATGATGGGTTTGTTATTTCTAGTGATGCATCAAAGAAAGGACTTGGTTGTGTCCTTATGTAGAATGATAGGGTTATTGCATATGAATCCCGATAGCAAAAATTAATTAGCAATCCATCCTACTCATGATATTGACTTAGAATCTGTAATCATTGTTTTGATGATATGGATACATTAACTCTATAGTGACAAATTTGAGATATATACCGATCACAGGAGTTTGAAGTATATTTGAACTACTCAAGGTTTATTATTGCACCATAAACTACCACCTAGGGAAGGAAAATAAGGTGGTAGATGCATTGAGCAGAAAGGATCACAGAGTTCTGAACAAGATGAGAGTTGACAAGGATCCTATATACTAGGATATAGTAAAGTTAGATATAGGGTTAACCATGGAAGGTGAAACATAAATATTTTTCAAATGGTTTCCAAAAAATCTTTACTAGATAGGATAAAGAGTCCTCAGACAGATGATGAAGAGTTTCAAAATATGATTAATGCAGTGAAGGACGGGAGATTGAATGACTTTGTGTATGAAGATGAAATTTTGAAATTAAGGAAGAGACTTTGTGTTCTGGATATACCTGATCTAAAAAGGGAATTATTGTATGATGCTCATAGTTCCAATTTCTCTATGCATCCTAGTATCACTAAAATGTTTTGAGATTTAAAGGAACATTTTTTGTTGAACAAAATGAAGAGGGGGATTTCTGATTTTTTATTAAGGTGTATGGTTTGTCAAAAAGTGAAAGATGGAAGGAAACAGCCTGGAAGAGTCATGCAACCTCTTCCCACACCTGAGTGGAAATGGGATAATATTATGAATGACATTGTTATGGGACTACCAAAGACTCCTAGAAGGAATGATGCATTATGGGTCGTTATTGATTGTCTTACCAAGTAAGAACATTTTCTCTCTATAAGAGAAGATATACCACTTGAACGTCTAGAAAGGCATTATATTAATGAAGTTGTGAGACTTCATGGAGTACCCCTATCAATTGTTTCTGATCGTGATCGACGTTTTATATCAAGATTCTGGAAAAGTCCTCAGAAATTGATGGATAGTAAACTTTGTTTGAGCACTACCTACCACCCCCAAACTGATGGACAATCATAACGGACTATTCAATCCTTAGAATAAATGTTGAGATCTTTATCACTTGAATTTCAAGGTATGTGGGATCAATGTTTACCTCTGTCCGAATTTTAATATAACAATAGATTCCATTCATGTATTTAGATGTCCACATATAATGCGTTATATGGAAAGATATTTGCAAACCAAACTGTTGGGATGATGTTGGTTAATGATAACTTTTAGGCATAGAACTTGTTGAGGAAACAATGGAAAAGGTGACGGTAATCCAAACCCACATCAAAGTTTCTCAAAGTAGGCAGAAGAGATATGTCGATATCAAAAGTTAAGATTTGGTATTTCATGTAGTATATCAAGTTTTCTTTAAGGTATATCCAGGAAAGGGTGTTATACATTTTGGTACGAAGGGAAACATAAGTCCTAGGTACATCGTAAATTTCAAAATTCTTGAATGAATTGGGTTTGTAGCTTACCGTTTGGTAATGCCTCCAAGACTCTCTAAAGTTCATGATGTGTTCCATGTTTCACTATTGAGAAAATACATGTCTGACTCAATGCATGTACTCACCTATGAGGAATTACAATTAGAACCCGATCTATCTTATTGTGAAGAGCCCGTCAAGATTCTTAAGTTCAGAGAACATGTGTTGAGAAACCGGACGACTCATCTGGTAAAAGCTCTATGGAGAAACCATAAGATAGAATATGCAACATGGGAACCCAAGGAACATATGACAAGGAACCACCTAAGTCTTTTTATGTAGTAATATTCTAGAAATTTTGAGGATGAAATTATTTGAAGGAGGGGAGAATGTTACACCACAGTATTCCATGATACTCTTCTCTTTGAATAATACAATAGCGTGTGTTGTACGCAACTTCGAGTTCAAACACACCACAACCAATAAAACTATCTGTTATAAAGAATAATACCCACTTTTTCAAATAATAAAAATTTATCTTTGAAAATGGACATCATTTTGGGATTTTGAATATCGAAATTATCTTACTGTTAATTTTTTTTATTTTTCTGAAAGCATTCAATTCTTTATAAATAGTATAAAACACCGATTTATAGTTTAAAACTGAATTTTTATTTCAATAATTATTTATTTTATTTAAATTTATTTCAGGTAAAAATAGATACATAATATATATATATATATATATATATATGTTCAATTTAATTCATTGGTGTCATTTTATAATAATTTTAGATACATAAAAATTTTATGGATCTTTTTACCGTCTTTTATCCAACTCTTAGGAGTTTTTACAAATTTGCAAAAAACATAATATCAGTAAATCAGTGAGTGGAATTTCAAATATCTGGTAAACACGGTTGATAACAGTATGTAAAATGTGGTCCAATAAGATAAGAATAATTTTTTGGTGAATAGTAACTTTTTTACTTTTATTTACCACGGTTAAAATTAAATAGGGTAATTAAAGGTAAAAATGATTTTATTATTTCTCCAAACATTTCCTGATTCCATTGGATGATTTTATTTCGACCAAAAACAATCATAGGAATAAAATATCAACCTCTTTGGTCCACTTGGATTTGATTTGTACATTTATTATTATTTTATTTAAAGAAGTGTTAAAAGAGTTAAATTCATTGTTTAATAACAAAACCATTTTTAATATAGGGTTACACACAATATAAATTCGACTACAAATATTTATTATAACGATAAAAATATTTCCTACATAATGGTATTTTATTTATAAATTTTAGTGAACAAATAATTTAATTTATTTATGACACAACGATGATGCAGTACTTACCATATTAATGAACAATTAAAATAATTTATATTATAAATATCCAAATAAATCTTATTTGAGACTTCTATTGAATTAGAATAATTTTCTAGGTTAATATGACATGTTAGGGTTGATTAAATGAATTTTTTTCTGAGTAATAATGTTGTTATAAATTTAACAAAAACAAAATACAAAATAGTGTCAAAATTGACATAACATAGTTTTTAAAACAAATATTATATTATTAATTGATATTATATTCCTAAAAATCTATGGGTCATCAAAGGACATAAATAATATTATGTATATAAATAATTAACCACTTGGAGTTCTCTTGGTTTGTTATAATATGTTTATTAACCATATAATATAAAAATACAAAGAGACATGGTAAATGTCAAACTATTTAACAAATAGTTAAACCAAAATGATAAGTTTAATATAGTTACCTAAACCTGTATAAAATCTATGGTTTGAAATGATTAATACCCATCCCCAAATTAGGCTCGAAAAAAATTATTTTGGAGCCATTATAAACTGATTATGAATTTATTATAAAATAATATTTCACTCTTTTCATAAGGTGCCCCTCCCCCTCTTATAAAAGAGAACTTCACCTTATCTCAAATTCACACCTTCAAATGAATTTGGATCAGTCAAACCCTTCCCAAATATTCTCTCAACTATCCTCTATTAATCTTAGAGGCCTTAATTTAGTCATAAATCCAACCTATGGAGGCCTTTTGATCAAATCAAAATGAAGAACCTGAAGAAGAGGTAAATATTTCATCACCTCTTGCAAGTTCTTTTCTTCTTCCAATTCATGGTTACTTGTTGTTTCCATTCTAAAATAATTAATCTAGTATCATGTATATAATGTGATGTTATTATAAATATGGTACAACTATATTCATTATTCTATCCATCATTTGAATGACATGTCACTATATGTGCGTACGTACGGCTTACTCATTATTTTTATCGTCTTCACGTCGTGGTGTAGTTGTTATTCAATATATTATTATTTTGATGGGTATAATAATGATTCATAATTGATTTAAATAATAAATATAACATGATAATTATTCTGAATATATGATATAAAATCCAATTATATAATATTGTAATATCAAAAGAATGATATTTTTACTCGTGCGTACGTACAGATTACCATCTCTACTAACGCGATGAAATTCATTCACCATCGCATCCATTCAAGACTAATTTTCATTTTAGGGTTAAAAATAATTTTTAGAGACATAATATCATAATTTATATAAATAAAATATATCCTATTCATAACAAACACGTCTTACATAACAAAGCATATAAGGAGAACGAAATAGTTAACACCCAAAACGATGATAATACTAAAATATCTTTAACAATGCAATATTAGAAGATCATATTTGATATCATAATTATGTATATGGTTAATTTATAATTTAATAATAGTTATTTCACCATTATAAAGGATTTTAACCTACCCTCGGCTAAGGACATGTAAATGGTAAGGGTTATTTCTACAATCTATTCATTAACTGTGGTTGTTCACATGTAATTATCTACTGGGACATCTTTATCATCCACCTCCATATTTCATAAAAATGTCTTTCAAAACATTTTTAATATTTAATATAAAATGTTTTATAGTCATTTATACCCTTATTTTACCTTATACATTTTTTAAAGGAATCATTCCGTCGTTTTCCAAAGAAGGTACTTTTTTACAGTTTTGACACATTTAAGGTAAGATTTTTTTTAACTTATACGGAGGGTGAGGATATTTATTTGTTAAAATAATGAAAAATATTCCCTTAAAATATTATATGAATATTTTCAAAATAAATTTTTTCTTTTATAATTATGTGACTTTTAAATGATTTGAAAAAAATAGATATTTCTCTCAAATAGTCTTCATTTCATCTATATCTATATCCTTTGATAGATTTTAATATTGTATGAAGTTGATTTATTATGATACAAATCTCCAATATTATATTGATGTTTTTGTGATATGTTTGATTGTGGATGTGTTATTTTATACCATACATGGTTTATGGATAAATTATTGACATTCTGAATCCTAGTTTTAATACGAATGTTTATGTTATGTTTAATCCTTTTCAAATGAAGAATGCATTAGACTTAGTAAGTGACGGGCGGAGCCCGCTATAGCTCCTCAATTCGTCAGTATGTCTCAAGAGAAAAACTAGTGTCTTGGAACATGTCCTTGAAAAAATCTTATTTTTAGTCTTGGTACAAGGCCTTGACTATGTGATTACGAAGTCTGGCATTATGCATTCCATCATTATGAAAGTGTCTATTGATATTGCATTTGATTATTCAACTAGTAGAATATCCATGTGAGTAAGTAAATGGAATTATTTTGATTTATATTTTCAATATTAAAATGAAGTTTATATTGAAAATGATTTTTTTTAGTTTTATACATTTCCTTTAATATTTTTTCTTATTTATGAAATGTTTTTCTATATTGTTATCCTTAATGAGCATCTGAGATCACCCCTTTCTATGTTTTATTTTTCCCCGAATGTGAAGAATTATATTTTGATTTACTTACAAGGATATTCTATGGGATCTTAGTGTTTTCTATGGAAACAATGTTGTTGTATTTTTCCATCTTATGATGTAATTTAAACCTTAAAAATATATCTTGTATTTCCCAGGCTACTAAACTATTCCGTTTTTCAAGACTTGATATTTTTTGATACTGATAATGATACATAATAATGCACCAACTATGGGTTTCTATGGTCAGGGAATTACATAAATCATGTGTTATATTATGATATTTAGGATATTGTTTCATGGATCAAGATTTACTAATGATGATTCCTCACACATATAACCCTTGTATTTTAAACTTCTAAATCATAATTCCATGAGTCAGGATTTCTGACCCATAAATCATTGGGTATAAAATTCACAATTTATGGTCATAATTTTATAAACTTATTATTATCTATTTCCAATATATGATAATCGATTGATATCTCCCATGTTTTGAATTACTTAGAATTTAAAGTCACCCTTTCATATGTTTTCCATTTCCCCAGGATATGATGAAAGGTTTTTAGTACGATATGTCTCAAAAGTGTACTATGAGAGAATAAATTTATTGGAGATACTAATGAAATTTCATTAAATAATTTTATTACGTATATAATCTCTAAACACACTAAAACATTAATATTCTGTAGCATGTATTGTTTGAAAATGCATTTAATATTAATAATAAATTATGAATTATTTATATATGTTATGCTTTGGTTGACTTAGTTGGAATCAGAGTTGAATTTTGTTATTTTTGGAGATTATGTTATGATGAATAAGAGGATATAATATAATATAAAATTTAATAAATTTAATGTGATTTTGTGTGAACTGAAAAGTATCATAGGTTGATAAATTTTAGTGATAATTTAGTCCATATTTAAAATTTCATTCATTATTATATGAATTTTCACACTCCATATTGTATCATCATTATTATACTATGACTGTATATTTAATAAATTGATGGAAGTAGACGAAATTATGTTAAAAAAATACGTGATCGAAAATGAAATGATTATCCTCTTGAGAAGATGAATGACAAGGGAGATGGAAAGAAAAAATCATTTCACTATTCTCATGAGCCTATCTTAATCCATGAATCATTATGAGAATTCAAATGAGAAAAATATTGATCAATGTATTGTAGAGAAATTCAGGATGTAACATCCTCCTTTATGTGAGTCATCTAATCTACTAGTTGATGAGAAAATGATCAATATCAATAAACTATTAAACAATTATATACTACTCATAGAATGGAAAATTTATCAAAACAAAGTATCATTTATAAAAAAAATCATATCAATAGTGAAATATTCTTAATAATATATGTAAGGAGGATGAAATTTACTAAATTGAATGATATAATTTTAAGATGATATTTTTCATTATGTACTTTCCTGAAACTCTTCACATGAAAATAGAAAGGAGATTAAATCAAAGTATTAATAAGGAAGATGTATCTCATTTTATATATGAGGAAAATTTTAAAATAATTTAAATGATTGATTTTTGATTTTTGATTAATCATAAACCATTAAAAAACATATTTGACCTTTGTTTTCTTAAATTCATGTCTTTGAATAATGAAATAGTTAAAGGACAATATTAGCTATAAATAAAATGTTTAATGTACTATCAATGTATAAATAGATTTTCAATATTCCCAATGTTCTAATGGTTTTGATAAGAATAGTAAGATGAGTTTTCTTGGAATTTATCATAATATAACCCATGTAGGTATGGTAATGAATCATTCATTATGCTAAAAATGTGTAAACAATCATGTGGGGTTTTTATATTGGAATTCATAAATATTTTATGTGTGGAAAAGAGGCTATAAAATAAATGAATGTTAATTAGATTTAAATAGGAAAGTTAATAAAACTAATGTTGATATACCTAAATTTAATGAACTACCCACACTCCTACAGTAAAATTATAAAGAGTGTGTCAGTTATCCCAACTAATTCGTGAATCCAACGATTAATTATGATAGACAACATTAAGAACCTATTAGGACAATAAATATTGGAAAATCTCATGTAATCAGAACTATTGGGATGGGTTATGAGAACAATGTTGTTAAACATAAAATTTGTATCTAATATAGAACTATATACTTCTTCATTTATTCGAGTTCCACCCTTGAATTTATATCTGAAGAATTTTCTATGTTCGTCATTGTGCCTCATCATTTATTATATAGTTAATTATGGTTGGAGAACTATATTGGTATCACAATCATATCAAAATTCTATAGCTTCTCCTTGATATTATTTTGTGGGGATGTGCTTCATATATATCCATTGACTCACCAAGTAGTTGAATTTTTGTGGTTTTTAGGAATGGTTTTTCTTTATATATATATATGATATGTTTTTTCTTGTAAGTGAAGTCACATTGGATATTACAAATCAACCAATGATTTTATATTACAGTGAGGACGAATATGAACTAATAATGGAAGCTACATTCATTGTATGGGTATTATTAGATATTCATAATGTGTATCAATCTCAAATGGTTTCGGAAAAATTATAATTTAATTATATACAAGTTGTGTAGGAATATTCTAGTTCATTTCAAAAAGAATTTCTTTTATTACTTCAATATGTGAAGTTATGTTTTCAATAGAATTCATGCATAGTGATATGAAAATTTCAAATAATTATTATAGAGTATCCATGACCTAGTTCTGTGTATTTTAGAAGCAATAAATATGAATTCTCGATAATGGACTCATTTAGATAATCATGTCGCTATAGGGTGAAAATTTTTTTTGCTAATAAGAAATGTAATTAAATGAATATATTATTTAATTAAATTGAAATTAATAATACATAAATTATAAATAAGTATCCTCTACCTGTAATGTTAATTTTTTTGGTCATTTGTATGGATAATGATACTTTACAAAGATTGAACTCTGATCTAGATACAATCAATTGAGAGTCAAAAATGTGTAAATTTTAAAGAAAAAATTAATTATGATATTTGGATAGTAATAATTTAAGTTGATTCTTTATGGTCTTTCTAATTCTTCTTATATCATCATAGATCAAACGAATATAGTCTTTAGAGACTACAACGCTCAATTTTTTGTAGTCATTATAAATGATTGTCTTGTATTTTATAAGAGAATGGAAGAGCATGATGATCAATTAAGGATTGTTTTAAAGACCATAATAATAGTGAATATATATAATATATATCATATATTTGAATTCTAAATTAAATAATAATCATTCATTGGTCACATATTTATAGGTGTGGGTATAGACTAGATCCCTTAAATAGATGTGTTATTAAACACAAAACTGGACCAATCTTACTGACAAAACGAATATTTTTATTTTGATATATATATGCTATCAATTATTTTTTAGAAATATTCCATGGTTATCAATTCACTATCCAATTTAATGGGCAATGGAGCTAAGTTACTTTTGATAGATGAATATAAAGTATATTTCAAGGAACTGATGAGATATTTCGTTTTCTAACTAGTTCTTACAATACCCTATAATATAAAAGGGATTTTGATCTATAATGATACAACATTTAAGGTATTGGGATATATTCCCATGTATAATTTCATGGTGGAATATTTTCACTATCATTAATTGAAGGATCATGAGATAAATTAACCAAACCATTATATGGAATGTCCAGTTGTAATTTTTCATTTGGTGATATAGAGGTGTTATCTTTATTGATAATGGTGGGAGAAATATATATGGTTAATTAAATATTCATGTTTATATTAAAAGATAATTAAGGGAATATAATCAAAATTATAATATTATAACTAACTAAATATTATGATTTCTAAATACATGAAGACCAGATTAAGGAGAATAAGGTGGTTGATAATCTGAGCTAGAATGGTAGTGTTATTTTTCTGTGATAAGGATTGGATGAGATAAAATTCATATACATTTTTTGGTGATGGACCCTAAATTCATATGTAATGGTGGAATACCATATATTTCCATGATTATTGATTAATCATTTATTTTCATGATGGTTAATGAGTCATTGAATGAATATGTGGATATGAAAATTTTGGTAAGGATTGTTGTAATATTCATCCTTGAAAATGGGGAAGTGATAATGTTTTAGATTATATCATGTTTCCTATCTTTACCAATATTGAATAATGAACTATTATATGATTCTCATATTTCATCATTCACTACATATTAGACATGTATATAGATGTATAGAGACCTTAAATATCATTTCTTTGGGGATAAAAATACGAAATATAATGGAGAGTTTGAATCTCAGTTCTTGGTTTTCAAAAAATATAATTTTTAGAGTTATAAGTCGAAGGGGATATAACAATCATTTCATATAGATGTGTGGATATTTTCAAACATCACCATGGATTTCATTATGGGACACTCTAATACATCAAAAGGGAACAATTATTTCTTGATTTTTGTCGATCACCTAATGAAATTATCACATTTCATTACTAGCAGTGAACATTTATTTCTTGATCATCTATCTAGATAATATGTTATTACAGTAATATGTTTCCATATAGTATATATAAGGAAACGAACTTATTACATTACATAATCTTGAATTTTAGTCAATAACTCACATCTTTTCATGTTGAGGATCATTTCATGTCAGTGTTTTAGGGAATTCGGATATAATACGTACATAACATTCAACATTCATATATAGAGTATACAACAAAAACTATATCCATTTCATAAAAAAAAATTTCAAAAAAACGTTTTTTATTTTTACAAATCATTATAATATTTAAATTTTCATCATTCATTGTCTTACACATAATTATAACCTATGGAAATAATTTGAAAACATAGGGTGAGAACCAAAATCTCATTAATGGATATAAAAATAAGGACAGAAAACATTATTCCATTTATACTTGTAAACATATGTAATCAATTTCAAATGGAAATAATTGTCACCTATATATTCTTACTTTGTGATACATGAGATTGGCACGAGATATACACAAAAAATATTTAAAAATATATAACCATAAACGTATCTTTTGGAATTACGTAAATAATATTGTAACCCTCATGGTTACCTTATGATTTGTAACCCTCACAACCACTATACAATGTAACCCTCATGACTACATTATTGTGTAACCATCGCTATCAAACATGGAGTAACCATACAACCAGACACTAACATTCCCATACCCAATGCATTGGAATGAGATATTGGGTCCAACCTTTATCATAAACAATTACCAAGAACCATTACATAATCATACAACATGAATAATTGAATAAAAACATTACTTCTGCATTTTTTAAAACGAAATTTTAAATTAGGATTTTAAATGAAAAGCCCCTTACAAATATCAATTAATTGAAGTGATACATAATATATTGGATGAAAATTATATATACAATATAAATAAAAATAATAAAACATAATATAAAAAAAATCACCACAAAATATTTTAATACCACATTATTAATGAAGAATAAGGTTAACCCAATGAATGGAAATTGGGTTATGAATTCCTTTTCCATGGGTTCGTCTTATATGAAACGTGTTTAAAACTCTTTTATAATGGTTAAAAGAGTGTTATTGATATCTTAAAAAAATATTCATGTTTATAAAACCTTATATTTACTTTTCCTACAACCAATTTTCCATTTAATTATCTGTATTTATTTCCTTCCATTTTTTCAGGTATATTCTATACTTTATTTTTGAGCCAAGATTTTATTTTATCTTCATATCGTATGGAAATGAAATTCCATTAGTGGAATAAAATGGAATTCATATTAATATATTATATGAAATTATTCAATAAATCATTTCTTTTATATGTTATGTTGATGAATCATTAGATATATATTTACTAATATCCGTTTAGATAATTATGGTGGTTCTTTGATAATTACGAAAAGGTTTCATTATATAACATAATGTAAGGAAAATATGTTAACTATAGAACATGAAAAAGGATATATCAGAAATAATAAAATCTTTGTGAACCATTAAAATGGATTTATATCCTAATTTGAAGGAACTAATGGAAATTTAAGACACATCGTCCACGATGTCGGTAAATCAACAGATCATAGACATTATTTTTTCATAAAATAAGAGAAAGAGAAGAGGAAGTATGTTGTTTAATTTTTCCATAAATAAGATAAATATACATAATATATATAATAATGGATCGGTCATGCCTCTTAGATAAGGGTATGAAAATAGAGGTTAATAAAATATTAGAATTGAAATGAAAACATAATAAAATGAAATATGATACTTACCTCTTAATCTATTCTCCTTGACAACCTCGTGAAAGCCCTAGGTATTGGTCTTTTGATTGGATAAGAAGTAAATGGATTTAGGGGGAGAGTTTGGAAGATAATTTGTTAGATATTACGAAATTCTCAAGGATTTATTGGTGTGATAGGTAGAGGGGGGGAAAGTGGTATTTATAGTTGAGGAGAGGAGGGGGTTTACATTATTTTAATCATTATTTTAATATTTTTGCAAACGAATATGAATATTCATGATTCAGGTTACCCGAAATAGTAATAATTATATGTGAGTTCGAAATAATGGCCATTTATATCATCCATGAAATAATCTTGATGCAGAAATTCATTTATTTAGCATATTTTTTCAATTAACATATTTCACTATTCACAAAATTCATGTATTTCAAAAAAATATCAGAAATTCACCCAACACATTTGTGTACATATTTAAATCAATAATGATCATTATTATATTAAAATAATTTTCTAGCTATTTTTAATTTAATTTTTAATTAAAATCATAATTTATTCAAAAAATATTACATTTAATACAATAATATATTTTATATCACCTTCAAAAATTTAACAAGATCTCCTTATCCTATAATCATAATTAAAAAAATATTTTTTTCTATTCATAAATTACATATTTCTATTTATAAGGTTCTGTTACTCATTATCCAAAAAACAAGATCATTTTATCATTTTCCAAATAACATAATGATCATAACCGAAGATGTTTGAGTTTTGAAATTAAATCATCAAGTGGAAAAATAATGATTAATGGCTAGTTCATAACTATATCCTTGAAACATACTTCCATTATGAATGGAGTCATTCTTTCATTCATTTAATTAAATTTATTTATAAAACCATGGGGTTTTACATTCTCCACACCTACTAGAAATTATTTCCTCTCATTTTTTTTAACATATTATACAAGTGAGGTTACCTTTCCCATATAGCATTTTTTGATTACCATGTTATATTTTCAACCATGTTGTTTCTCCAGAAAAAAACCTTTAACTAGTGTATTGCCTCAGTGTGTGAAACATTCTCTCTATGAAAAAGAATCTGAACTACATTCCCTTCATAGGAATGGTTCTCTTCCAGCAGAACATATTCTGGGCTCATGACATGATATTATTATAGAACATAATTTCTCAACATTGAAAAATTAAATACATTATATAGCTGAAATAATCTTAGAGGCAACTCAATAATGTAGGCGACTGGTCTAACATTATCCAGGATTTCATGAGGTCCATTAAACCATGGACATTACATTCCATTCTTACCCAAACACAATACATTTTTGTATGTGGAGATTCTAAGAAAAACAAGTTCACATACCTCAAAAGAAAATTATTTCCACCTATTGTATGTATATGTATTTTACTTGCTCTGAGTTGTCCTCATGTGTATCTAGAACATCATCACATTCTCATCCATTTACAATACTAATTACGGTCCCATTTTCTTCCTTTCACCGACTTCATCCCAACAATCTAGAGTTTGAAACCGCTTACCATACAATGACTCAAAATGTTCAATCTGAATAATAAAATGAAAACAGTTACTATAAGAAAAATAAACTAAAGAATGTTGATGATCCCAACCTCCTTGTAAGTCTATTGATCAAACTCAAAGCATATCCTCCAATGTCTGAAATAGTTCATTCTAACTACCCATTAGATTGGGGATGAAAATATATTATGAAATTTAATTATATGCCCAATGACTTCTGAAGGACCTCCAAGAAATTATAAGTGAACCTAGGATCTCGGTCAGATTTAATTGAAAGAGGAACTCCACATAACCTGAAAGTATTTTTAAGGTACATTCGATAAAGATGATCCAATGAAATTGTATTTCTAATTAGAAGGAAATGTTCAAAATTAGATAGTCAGTAAAAAATCACAGAAATCATGTTGATACCTCAAGAAGTCTCTGGTAATCACATTACAAAGTCCATGGAATCATTTTCACATTTTCACTCTAGAACTGTAAAGGACCAAGGAATTCCCATAGGTAACATCTGTACTTCCTTATCCTATTGACATGTCAAAAATTTCATGGTAAAATCCACGATAGCACTTTTCATTCCATCCCACAAATAATACTTCCAAAGGTCTCTGTGTAACATAGTAATTTAAGGATATTTGAAAATTAAGAACTATAAGCCCCACAAAATAAATCATTATTCAACTGGGAATGACCAGGGACATAACAAATTTTTTTAAATCATCAAACACAATCTTTATCAAGGTTAAATTCTGGAAACCTACTAATTTTAACTAATTTTATCTTTTTCTATAACTCATGGTTTTCCTTCTATGTTTTATTAATTATATCTGATAATGATGAATGCACTAAAAACAATAAGAAAATAGAGTTATTTTCTACACCAGTAACTTCTAATCCAAAATTAATCAAATCATTAATTAAGGGGTCATGTTCCAAATATAATGTGGTTAATGATGCATGATGTTTTTTACTCATGGAATCGGCCAAATTGTTTTCTTTTCAAGGATAGTAATTGATCATGAAATAATAATACTTTGATAGTTCAATCCATCTTCTCTGCCTCATGTTTAATTTTTTCTTTGTGAATATATACGTAATCCATTTATGGTCAGTATATATTTGACATTTGGCTCTGTATAAATGATGCCTCCAAATTTTCAGATAAAAATCCTCATCTACTAATTCAAAATCATGTGTGGAATAATTTACATCATGAAATATTATTTGTATTAAAGAATAAGAAATTACTCGATCACTCTATATGAAAACACAACCATGTCATATCAACGAATCATCACTATTGATGACAAAAAACCATTTTTAGAGGGATGATACAAAACTGGAGCATTCAGCATTTTCTTCTTCAGTTCATGAAAACAAACACCAAAATCTTTGTTTTAAAAAAATTTAACCCCTTTTTGTGTAAGCATATTCAGTGGGCTACATTACCATGAATATTTTTTAACAAACCATCATTAATAACCTACTAATCTAAGAAAACTACAAATTTCTCTTGTATTTGTAGGTATTATCCATTCATCAACCAATTTTTTTTCCAGATGAACTATAATTCAATACTTATTTTAAATGTTCCCATGATAATAATTCTAGTGAATCCAAAAATCACAAATTCTTAATTTTAAAAACATAATCTATTCTTTTATGGTTTTTAAGCAACCATTAGTTTTTTTAGGATCCACTTTACATTTAGAAAATACTAAAATATCATCAATAAACACAACTACAAACATATCCATGATCTCATGAAATATTCTATTCATACGGTCCATGAATATAGTAGGTTCATTAGTTGACCTAAATGACATAAAAACAAATTAATGATTCACATATCTAGTACAAAACACAGTATTCATGATGCATTCATCCATTACATTGATCTAATGGTAACTCAACCTCAGGTCAACCTTCAAAACAGATTGTTCTCTTTGGGGATGATCAAACAAGTCATCGATATGAGGAAAATGATAATTGATTTCAATAGTAATGTGATTAAAGGCACTATAATATATGTAATGTCTCATGGAAAAAACGTTATTTTTTGTCAAACAAAACAGGAACACCCCATAGTGTTGTTCTAGGGTGAATGAAGCCTTTATCATGAAACTCCTATAACAAAATTTTTAATTCATGAAGTTGCATTAGATCCTTTCGATAAGTGAGATTTAAAATTATATTACCATTAGGAACTAATTCAATTGTGAATTCAACTTCCTAGTCAGGTATAACAACATGTAACTCATCTGAAAAAACATCAACGAATACATTTACCATTGGAACAACATTAATATGAACACTTCCCTTGTTTTAAAAAATATAATAATGATAACATTCATTTATATCTTTAATAAATTTCATATCTTCCTGATATGTTATCTATTTTATGGTTTCATTCTATTATAAAAACTGAAACTCTTGCTGAGAATAAAACTGCATTAGCTCTATAGTCAATCATAGCATGATAAACAGAAAGCTAATCCATACCCAAAATAACATCAAACAATAATAAGGAAAAACAATAAGGTTTTTTGGTAATGTTTTTCAATAGAAAACAATAGAAATAGTATTATGATTCCTTTATAGTGTAATATTTCCTCACAGTGTTTTCATAATATGTTCTTGTAACATCTGTAAAGGCCATATCCCTAATTATCCATAAAATATCTCAGAAATAACAGAATGTGTAGAACCCGTATAAAAAAACATTAGTAAAAAATGAGTAAGAAAATATGGTACATGATACGACCTCATTGGATGGTCCTACTCCTACGATCATAGTTTCAAATGATCTTACTATGCCATTATTCTTATATTATAGCTTTGTTTCATCATTTAGATCTGTCATTGGGATGAAATTTTCATAATGGACCATCTCCACAAACTTATAACACATTATAGTTTTACAATCTGGATTAGTCTTAGGATTATTTCCATTAAAAGATCGGGACATGTTTCCCAACATACCATATCATAAAACACTTCCCAGTTTTGGTATGGCATTCCCCATGGTGCTTTGATCCACACTTTTCACAAACATGAAACTAAACATTCTTACTATAAAATTACCTCTATTGATTCTTACCCATCACTTGCCATTTGGGCCTCTTCTTATCCTTGTTGACAAAGAGAACATGATCATCATCAAACTACATTTCAAACCTATTATCATGTCAGATAAGTTTATTATAATTTTTTAACTCACGGGAAGCCATTTATCTTAGATATCTTGGCTTCATTCTTATGTAAAGAATTTTTTTTGAATCAAGATGGAGAATATTATTTAGAGCATTCTTCAACAGTCAGGTGAAATTTTCATCTTACACATCCACTAAATCATCATTTTTTTTATTCAAGGAATTGTATCTCCATATTATGTGAAATCACCTTATGAAAATATTTTGTAAGGAAAATAATTTTAAATTTATCCCACTCTAAGAGTTCAATATACACTCTATCCATGATAATAATGACCAATGACCACCACTGTTCAACATCACCATAAATAAAATAAATAGAAAGACAAACCTTTTGATTTTCTAAATAACCTATAACATTGAATATCTGTTCATGGGCACTAATCTATCCTTCATCCACTAATGGGTAAGAAGATATAATAAAAGTAAGAGGGTTTTACCTCGTAAAATGTTCCACTATAATCGGTTTCCTTTGCATAGCTATGGTTGTTCACTTGTATGGAATACATAATCGTTTATTACATGTGTCAAATGATCCAATACTTTTACAAACTTCTTGGTTCAAATCCCCACTATTCAATGCTACAAATTCGAAAGGATATCGTTCTATCGGTGTTATTCCACTTCATTTTCCCAGTTTCTTCTGCCAAAAACATTCTAAACAAACATTTTATTTTCCAAGAATCAAGGTAATCATTAAATTCTATAACATTTAAAATTAAAAATAGAGTAAAAAATCATTTATGGTATTCTTTTAACATCATCCTATGCCCTAAATTTATCTAATCCATCCGTCAATGCGATCTATAAGGACCCTTCCTTATTATATTAAATATGTAGGAATTGTATTCAATAACTAACTTCCATTATCATTGAGGATAAATTCCAGTTTAGAGTTTTAGAGAATTTAGATATATTACATACATAAAATTCCACATTTATACACAGCAGATACGACAAAAAAATATTCATTTTTTCCAAAAAATAAAACTTCTCAAAAAACCTGTTTTTTTTTTGGAAAATATTCATAACATTTGTCTTTAGATCTTTATTTCTCTTAAAAATCCATATAACATGTGAAAATAATTTGAAAACACGGTATGAGAACACAAATCACAACATGGGATATAAAAAAGGAAAGAGATCATTATTCTATGAATACTTGTAATCATATGAAATCATTTTCAAAAAGACATAATTGTCACCCATGTATACATACATGGTGAAACATGAGATTTCCAAAAAACATAAAGAACATAAATTGAACCATATTGGTATCACAGGGCATGGAGTACATAATCTTGTAACCATCATAGCTATCATATCATTTGTATCCCTCGTAAAATCATTACTCTGTAACCCTCATGGCTATCCTATTGTTTAACCATCGCAGTCACACTTGGAGTAACCAGACGACCAACCTCCTACATACACATACCCAATGTATTGAAGGTTCATAAAGGTTCCACCCCTCATCATAAAAAATTCCCAAGAACTAGAACATAATCATTCAATATGAATAATTTCATTAAACATTTATTTTGAATTTTGCAAAATAGAATTTTAAGAAAGGATTTTAAGAGAAAAACCACATAAAATCATATAATTTATGTGATACATAATATTGTAAATGGAATATGTAAATAGGCTGTAAATAAATATAATTAAATATAATATAAAGAAAAAAAATAAAAAATTTAATACCACAAACTTACTGAAGTAGATGTTTTACCCAAATAATATAAATTGGGTTATGAATTCTATTACCTCAGGTTCGTCTTATATAAAAAATGTTTAAACCTCATGTTTAATGGTTAAAAGAGTTTTAATATAATTTTATAGAAACATATTTATGTTTATAACACCATATATGATCATTTCATATCATGATTTCACACTTTAATTATTAGTAATTTGTACCTTCCGTTGTTTCGGGTGCGTTCATAAATGAATTTCATAGGCGGTTTCTATTTGACTATTTTTTCGAATGGAAGTGAAATTATAGAAGTTGAATGAAATGGTATTAATATGTTTCTATAATATTAAATTATTGCATAAATATGATATGTTCATAGTATTAGGATGAATCGTTAGATAAATCATTAGTGATATCCATTTAGATCATTTTTGGAGGTTCTTTGATAATCACGAACTACTTCCATTATATAACATAATATTTTTAATAAATATTTACTAAAAAACATGAAATAGGATATATTATACACATTGAAATCTATTTCAACCATTAAAATTGTTTTATATCTAGATTTTAATGAAGAAAGAGACATTGAAGACACATCAACCACAATGTCTGTAAATCGACACATCATAGGCGGTGTTTTTATTTTTAGAATAAGTGGAAGAGAAGCGGTAGAATGGTGATGAATTTTTCCATAAACATGATAAAAATGCCTAATATATATAATAATGGATCATTCTTTCATCTTAGATAATATTAGGACAAAAGATTATAAGAAAATAAGAGAATTGAAAATAAAACCCAAGAAAATGAAAGTGGATATTTACCTATTGATCTCTTCTCCATGAGATCCTCTTTAAGGGCCTTGTATTTTCACTTTTGGTGAGATCAGTATGTCTTGGACGTGGGTTAGGGGATTGTGAAGATTACTTGATAGAACATAGACAACTTTTATGGATTGAGTGGCATGATAGGAAGAAGGGGTGAGGGTGGTATTTATAGTCGAGGAGAGTAGGGGTTTTATATTTTATTAATCATTAGATTAATATTTTTCATAATGTCTATGTATAGTATTGCTTAATGTGACCCATAATAGTAATAAGTGCATGTGAGTTCAAACCAATGGACATTGACCTCATCCATGACACAAGCATGAGGTATAAATTCATTTATTTAACAAATATTGTTAATTACAATATTTCACTATTCAGAATAATTATACTATTTCCAAAATATCAAAAAAATCTCCCTAACAATTTTTAAACATATAGAATTATAAAATAAACATTATTTCTTGAAACCAATTTTCTCAATATGATTAATTTAATTTTGAAATAAAATCAAAATTTGGTCAAGAAATCAAAATTTTAAAACTATAAAAATAATTTATATCACCCTAAAAAATTAATCAAGAAAATATTACATTATAACCATAAGGGGAAAATTAATAATATTATACATTCATATAGAACATATTACTATTCATGTCAATATTCATAAGGGTATGTTCCTATTCACAAAAAACATGTTGGTTTTTTCATACTACAAATAACATACCAATCAAAACCGTAGATGTCTATTATTCAAAATTCAAATAATAGATGCGTAGAAATTATGTTTAATGGATAGTTTATAACAATCTACATATAAAATAGTGAAATTATTTTGAAACTCTGTGATTCATGAATTTTATTAAAAAAAATTCAAAATTCTAGGGTGCTATAATACAAGTATTTTTTATCAATATTTATGGATTAACTCAATGTTCTAGTGAATTATTCATTCTGTTTTAATCCATATTTATCGATTGAAAAATAATATCATCCCTAAACAAATAGTAATTCTAAGATGAATGTTAATATACAAGATGAGATGATGATAGTTATATATATATATATTTCATTAGATGTTGATACCAACACCTTGTTGAATTTTAATTTTATTATAATAGTAGGTTTCACTGATGTATTCAGATGTCTCCTTATGAATCTCTCTATAGAATTAAGTGAATGACTATAACATGTTGGGTTGCAGTTGGGGAAAAATTAATTTTAACCAGAGCTAGTTTAGGAAATGTATGAGAATGTTTGAGTCAATAAATAGAAATTGGGGTAGTTGAAAGTCGCTAGAAATGTTATTTTGAAGATCATAAGTAAAATTAGGAGGTAAATTTTATTTATAAGGTTTTATTGAGAATACATCCTTGATAAAAGGTAATGAGAATTGGGAATAATAGAAATCTAAGCCTTCTGTTTATTGGACTATATGAATTTTTAGCCAATCGATATATAATTTTATCTATTAAAACATCCTATGTGTCACGTACATTAGTTATTTTAAAGGTATTTTTATTTTAATTTCTGTCATCGCTTTGTTTTGTGGGTTTTTTATGCATTTTTGGAGAAATGGGTGAGTTTTCATGATTTGGGCCAAACTAGGAGCCCAATTCAACATTTGATAAAAATTGATTCCTTTATAACTCCTAAATTTTTCAACATTTTTCATACATTCAAATTTTTAATTGGAATCTCTTGACCTATTAATACCACCATATTAATTTGGACCATTTAAGAATCCATAATAATGGTGGATTTGGGTTTTTTTAGGGATTGGGCCTCCCCGAAAGCCCATTTCCTACAGTAATGAATATATTTTAATTCTTTAATATCTTATTCACTTTCTGTTTTTTAGGTTATTGAAACTCTCAGCAAAGACCAATTACAAAAGGTATGATCTCATCCTCTCTTCCTCCTCCTTGGAGATCATTTTCATCATGAAATTAGGAGAAACTTCTATGGATTTCTCAAATCACCCAGATTTGAAGATGTAAATTGATTTAATAATGAATCCATGATTAATCACTATTATTTCCCCATTTCATTTCATATATGATCTCCTCATACATTTTAGAACCTCCTTTAAATTTTTGGATATTTTAAAATTTAGATACTGGTGGATTTAGGATGGCTTCTCCACGATTTTAAACAAGTGTTCCTCCCTTTCATTTCTTTAATTTCCTTAGGTTTTAATCTGTCTTTCTTGATGTTCCAAAGTTACCAGAATATAGGGATCGAACCAAAGTATTAAAATGGTTTCTTTTTTGTTTAATCCCGAGATTTATGTATCTCTTCACTTTCTTATGGTGCGTAGGTGGTGCACGTGATGTTTCGAACCATGATTTGAGGGTTTCAACTCAAAATGTAGGTGATTCCATGGTATACCATTCCTTGATTAGTAAGTTTCTTATTTACTATTTGTTAATGTTTCCCATAATTTGTGTGTGGTGAGAAAACTGTTTTTGAGGGATTTGGATAAGCATTTAATTTTATAATTTCATTTTTGTTGAAGTTGTGAACATTTCGAATGTAACACATGTGATATCTTTTGTGGTAGTTTTATAAAATACGAAATTGATTTCTTATTTTTAGAAAGGGGATTAAAATTATATTTTGATAACTACTTGTGGTCATGTGGGCCTTGTAATGGGGTTTTTGTAATATGTTTGGTGTGTAAAACATTGTTATACTTCTTGAGATCATTTTATGAAAATGGGTGTTTTCATTACTATATTTCATTTTATTATTCAAGGAGATTTTATAACACTTGAAAGTAATTTTAAAAATGTATCTAGGGATTTCATTTCAACGTTTGTAGTGTTTTGGTGTGGTTTCGTCCTTGAAATATGGTTTTGAAATGGGTTTTATGATCAAACCATGGGTATAATCTTTAGAATTTTTTTATTAACTATTTGAATGATTTTATGATTTCTGTAAGAGGTGAAACTATATTAGAAACCTATTTTGGAGTGGGTATATTTTGAAATTTTACATTTGAAATGTGAAAGGTACTATTTTTTTATTTGTTCTATCTTGTAAATGTTTTATAAAAATGTTTGAAGGAATTACTAAAGTGTGTAAGAGACGTGAAATTGTTGTTGGATATTTTGTGTGAGTGTGATGTGAAAAATGTATTCTGGTTATGAAAAGGGTATTATGTAACATTTGAGTGGGTTTTAATGTGAGTTGAAATATCATTAAATGGATTAATAAATTTTTTAATAGATTTGTGGAAGTGTTAAAGAAATGTGAAAAGTGTTGTCGGCTATTTTGGTGTGAGTCAGAATTCAAAATCAATTTGAATGAAATGTGGAATTTAGTGACGTGTGTGGTATACATGTTGGTTGTTTGGTGAATTTGTTATGTGGAAATGATATTTTCATGTGCATAGTATATTTTTTGACTTTTTAACTTGTATTGGTATAAGGGTAAAACCCGGGTATCTAGGTAGGTGGACATGTACTAGTATACTAGTGAATTTGTGGGCATTTGGCCTCAGTTTCTCATAGAAATATTGAAGCACCCAACTCTAACTAAACTATAATGATGATGTTTGGGGACCACTAAGTTGTCGGTATGTTCCCTACTAGTGGCTCCATCATGATGACAAATATTTTTCATGGTTACTCTCACCGAGATACAAGGTAACCAGGACCTGCAACGAGATAGTGCCTAGGGGTTATTTCCTATTGCTTGTGCTCATTAGATACATTTTTCTTATCATCAGTATAAGTTCTGGTTGGATGGAAAATTCAGTAGAGTTGAAAATATATTTAAATGTGTTTATTCTTAATGATATCCCACTTTAATACTATTTTAATTTTTAATGTGCATCTTTGAGAAATGGTAACTAGCATTTCATGTATATAAAAACATGAAATATTTTCATGATTGAATGTTTATCACATGGAATATCTTTGTTTTGGTATCATAATGGGCATTTTATCACACCCTACTTACACCCTTGGGTGCAAGTAGACATTGTTATTTTTCATTGTCATGGGTTTGGTACAGTTTTAGTGCCAGCTGTTTGGGTTTCTAGTAGGTCCTTGGTAGAGAAGTCTTATGAAGATGGCTTTAGGGCGGGCCCAATGCCATGAGGGTTGATGGGATTTTTCCTTTTTTTAACTATATTATCGTCATGGAGAGTTGTTTTAAACTATGTAATTCAGTTCTGAATTTTTTTAAAATATTGTTTTGTTGGAAAAATCCAGATTCATTTTATTGGATTCATTTGTTGTTTTATGTTTATAAACATAGGTAAATCATTCCCAATTCTCATTTCATGATACACGGACTCCTGTGGAAGCCCATGGGGATCCGGAACTCCCTTCAGGCCTTTCCATAGGCGGGATTTTGCATTGGTTTTGGTGGAAACCAGATTTGGTTCATGACAAAATGGCATCAATTGCGTTTTATGCTAACTTTTTGGATCATGTTATTTGGGGAACAGTCAGGATAGCCTGAGTTAGGATTGTCAGGGCATGTAATTCTGAATATGGACAGTTTTCTTATCACCACACCTCATAATGGAATTCATGTCACCATTTTAGTTCGGGACTTATCAAATTCCTTTTGTTTTTTGGTTTGATGAGGATTAGGGTAAATGAAAAGAGAGTTCGGTAATGGTCTCAATGAGATCGCAGGGCCTGGAAACCCATGAAAAGTTGGACATATTTCCATAAGACACTCTCTGTAGTGGTGAAGTGATTGAAGTATGGCTTCCAATCATATGTCCAAGTCACTCACAGAATCCAGTTCCCCCTCACATTTTCTTGTGTCCATTAGTTTTGAAATCTTAGATGTTCGGCCTTAATGTATAAATGACATGGTTTTAAGAAGCGTTAGGTTATTTAGAAATGATTTTCAAATAATTAAGGAAGGGATTGAGTTATGAAACGGTGGATCCTAAATTTCATAATTTTTTTAATTAGTAAATTTGTGTGTTTACGCATTTTTTTGAAACCAAGAATTATGTTAAAGATGGTTTTAAAAAACTATTTCCAATAGAGTTATATAAATTGTCGAATGTTGTTTTAAGGGGATGAGATGTTTTTAAATTAATGTGTATGAGATGAAATTGAATTTTTATTCGAATTATTGGTCCTTTGTAAAAAAAATTAAGCGGAAATTTGGGTTCGATTTCTTGGTTAGGGGAATTGATAAAAAAGAAGTATTGGTTGACTGTTGTGGTTTTGAAAAGTTGAAAGTGGTTATGTTTTAACCTTTGGAATTTTAATTAGAGAACAAATTCAAGAGGTTATATGAGACGATGGTTGGTTAATGGAATCACTAGATGCATGCCAGGATGGATATGAGGAGGGTTCATGGTGTGGCTTGGAGACATGCATGTGTGGGGCCCATGGGGTACCATTGGTGGATACACTAACCGCTGAACCGTTTATTTTCAAATAGATGTTTTTAGAAGAAAAATTTGATGTCTTGATGAGTGTTTTGGGATAGTGTGTATTATGTTTTTATAGGAAATGTTGATGTAGTCAAATTTTTTTAGTCCATGAACCCCCTTGTTTGAACAGTGCTTTGGGTTTATGTTTGGTCGGTATGTTGGGTTGAAGGGCTGGTTAGTGGTATATTCTATATAAAGTTTGGGATTCCATTATGGGGGTTCCCCTCATCTATTAGGATCTTCTTGTGGTATCTCATAACTAATAGACCAGGTTGGTTGGATCCTTGGATTCTCATGTTGGTTATGGTACGCCCCCATTAAGTGTTAGTGCACAACTGAAGTACAACCCAGATTGTTTCGATGTTGGAAAATCCTCCAGTTAATCAATATATTTAATCTTTTGTCAATATTTATAGAATGAGTCTACACCCATTCATTTTTGGGGTTGAGAATACTCTTGTACCGGGAGAGTCCTCGTGGAAGGTTGAAACAGACCATAGTTTTTTATGATTCCTAATTCATCGAAGGTGGAAGTGGTTTGGGGTTGTTAGTGTGGATGTGTGGTTGGATGGTGTCTAAGAGGTACTATGTGTCCTTCATTGTCTCTTTTAAGTAGTAGTTCACGTTAAAAAACCAGTGTGGGAAATCCGGTCATGAGAGGCCATTGTGGCCACCTTATGGAATTGTGTGTTATTTGGGGACTTGGTATATGGTCTCTTTCCATGTATTATTTCTATCAATCGCAATGGTCATGTTCAGTGATTCCTTGTGATGTCATGTGCTAATTTTACTATAAAGGTGAAGTTTTTCCAATCCTTTTAGGGTCTCTATTTTGTTGGGAGTATATATCCCTTGTAAAAATCTAAAAATAATCTATCTTAGAGGAAGGTGGTTATATGTGTCCCCCCCATCTGTTGTTTCTCACCCAAAAAACAAGGTGTGATGTGTGTGAATCTTATGATCCCTTTTATCAATGAAATTTTAGGTTTAGGTAAAGAGATTTCTAGAGTGTGTTATGTTATGGTGAACCCATCGGGGTATGCGGTGTATTTGTTTTTGGAACCTAAATAAGAAGTTCCATACAGGGGTTTCCATATCCCAACAGTGTGGATGAAGATGATGCAATCTTTTTTGCTCCAGCCATAGGTCCCAGAGGGATGTTGGCACATAGTCAAGGGAAATACGAGGGAAATTTAAACCCTTGTACAATTACTACCCTCGGTATGAATGATAGAAATAGTTTAAACCTCTAGTTTCATCAACTTTCTTCATTTATTCTCGTTCTATGTAAATATGTGGAGGGCCTCATGACCTTTTGTTTAACCTAATGTGTATCCTTCCCTGTTTGGATTCCATTGAGTTTTGGAGAAATGAATTAAATTTGGATAGAGAGGTTGAGAGCATGGTTTTTATATGGTGATTTGTAACCCTGCCCCAGAAAACCATGAAGATATAAGGATCTAGAAAGTGAGAGCACAGTTTCCCAAACTATGCAGACTAATCGTTCGGCCATCCCAAATCTTTTAGTTTTGGGGTCATTCTATGCCAGCCAATGTGGGACGGTTAAGATGGTTTGTTCTAATTGTGGGGAGACCCACCATGGGTATCATGTAGGTTCTTTTGGAAATGTCTAATGGAAGTCTACCCCTTGTATGAGGGAGCCCGTTCAGGCCTCCCACTGTTTGTGTCCTAATTCTGTATTGGGAAAAATATATGTTTTTTCTTATGGTGGGGAGCCCATTTGTGTCTCCTCATACTAGTGACTCTGTATTGTCCTTGTTCATTTCATGTAAGTGGGTATTCTCATTTGGAACTATTTAACAACATACATCATCCTTGGGTAAACATTGAGATTGGAAAGATTCCAATGGTTTAGTTATAGCAAGGTAAGTGTAACCCTATTCGATGTTGTTGTTTGTTTTGGTAAATTACATAAGCCATGTTCGGATTGTATTTGATGAGTTTTCTATTGGGATAAAGCCTGAATATTCATGATTGTTTCTGTAAAGTGATATAAGTTTGGTTTGTGAGATTATTACTTCCTTAATTGATCACTGGAGGTGTTTTGGCCTTTGGGGGTGAAACCTGGCAAGATAGATTGTCTTGGTTTCTCAGTTGGGTTTGGTTGTTTCTTTGTTCTTGCTATGAATATCTCGGGCAGAATGTTTTAATGGTATAGATAATTGTCACATACATAACCTATTTAAAATTTATTTTTAATTTTATTTCCATCATTACTTTGTTTTAGGGGTTTCCTATGAACTCTTGGAGAAATGGGTGAGATTTCATGATTTGGGAAAAATCGTGAGCCCAATTCATTATTTAAAAATATATTTTTATTCCTTTATATGTGCTTAAATATTCTAAGTTTTTCATCTATTCTGATTCATAATTGGCTTACCATGACCTATTAACCCCACCATAATAATTTGGACAATTTAGAAATCGATAATCATGGTGGATTTGGATTTTTATTTAAAAGATTGGGCCTGCCTGAAAGTCCATTTCTGGCATTAAAAATATTTTTTAATTATATAATATATCATTCAATTTTTATGTTCATTAAGTTATTAAAAATCACACCAGATTCCACTTAACCAAGGTAAGCTCCAATTCTCACTTTCCCCTATTTGGAGATCATTTGCAGCTGGATATTTGAAAAAACCTCTCTATATTTCTCAAATCGACTAGATTTGAAAAGATAAATTGATTCCTTCATAAATCCTTCATTTATCATTATTTTACCCAATTATAGTTCCTACGTGATCACCTAATCCTTGTTAGAACCTCCCTAGAATGTTCGGCTGTTTTGAAATTCAGATACTGGTTGATTTAGGGCGATTTCTTCAAGATTCCATCAAGTAACTATTCCTCCCTTCTATTTCTTCAATTTTCTTAGGGATTCATCCATCATTCTTGATGTTACAAAATTTCCAAAAGTTAGTGTTCGAACATAGGGTTTAACATGGTGTCTTTTTTGTGTAATCTTGATATTTATGGTTCTCTTCACTTCCTTGTGGTGCGATGGTGGTGCACATGATGTTTCACACCATGATTTGATGTGTTCGACTCAAAAGGTAGGTGATTCTATGTTAAAAAATTTCTTGATGAGTAATTTTTCTTAATTTACTTGTTTTTCATGTTCCCCATATTGTATTTTTGGTGAGAAAACTATTTTTGAGAGATTTGGTTATGAATTTAATTTTATAATTTCATTTTTATTGATGTTGTGAACAATTCGAATGTAACACATGTGATATCTTTTGTGATAGTTTTATAAAATATGAAATTGATTAATTAGTTTTTTAAAGGGGATGAAAGTTCTGTTTTTTAATGCCTTAGGGTCATGTTGTCCTTGGAATGGGGACTATAGAATAGTTTTGGTGTGTAAAACATTGTTATACTTCTTCACAGCATTTTATGAAAATGTTTGTTTTCATTTGTATCATTCGTGGTATTATTCTAAGTGATTTTATGACACTTGAATGTGGTTTTATAAATGTCTCTATAGATTTGAAATATACTTTGGTAGTGTTTTGGTGTGGTTTTTTCCTTGAAAAATGGTTTTGAAATGGTTTTTATGAACAATGTTTTGGTATACTCTTTAGAAATGTTTTATGAATGATTGGAATGATTTAATGAATTATGTAAGAGGTGAAACCATATTGGAAAACTGTTTTGGAGTGTGTATATTTTGAAATGGTAAATTTTAAATGTGAAAAGGACGATTTTGTGATGTGTTACATCTTGTAAATGTTTTATAAATTTTTTTGAAGGATTTACTAAAGTGTGAAAGAGATGTGGAAGTGATGTGAAATCTTTTGTGTCATTGTGATGAGAAAAATGGATTTGGGTTATAAAAAGGATAATATGTAACATGTTAGTTGGATGTTATGTGAGTTGAAATATCATGTAATGGTTCTAGAAAACATTAATCAATTTTTTTAAGTGTTAATGAAAAGTGAAATGTGTTGTGGGCTATTTTTTTGTGAGTTGGAATACAAAATCAATTTGAATGAAAAGTGGACTTTTGTGATTGGTGTGGTATACATGTGAATTTTTTGATGAATTTGTGATTTGGAAATGATATTTTCATGTGAAAAGTATGTTTTTTGACTTGTTGATCTTGTTTGAGCATATAGGGAATACCTGAGTATCTAGGTGGGTTGACGTGTAATTGTATGCAAGTGAATATGTGGGGTTTAGCCTCATTTTTACTTAGCAATATTGACTCTTACTACTCTAACTAAACTATGATGATGATGATTGGGGACCACTAGGTTATGGGTACGTTCTATACTAGTGGATTGTTCAAAAGAACAAATATTTGTGATGGTTACTTTCATTGAGATACGAGGTACCTGGGACACACAACGAGCTAGTGCCATGGGGTTATTTCTTATTGCTTGGGCTCATTAGTCACTTTGTGCTTACCGTCAGCATATGGTATTATTGGATGGAAAATTATGTAGTGTTGAAATTATTTTTAAAAGTCTTTATTTTTAATGATATCCTACTTGAAAAATGTTTTAATTTTTTATTTTCATCTTATAGAAACTGTAAGTAGCATTTCATGTTTATGAAATCTTGAAAGATTTTGGTCATTGGTGTTATCACATGGAATATATTAGTGGTGGTGTCCTATATATAATTTTTTCACACCATACTTACACCCTTGGGTGTAAGTAGACATGGTTATTTTTTGTTGTCGCTGGTTGGGTACAGTTTTTAGTTCAAGTGGTTGAGGTTTTTAGGTGGTTCATGGTGGTGATGTCTTGTGGAGATTGCATGAGGGAGGTTCTCCTTTACATGAGGGTTCTTGGGATGTTTCATTTTGGTTTTGTACCTTTTTTATATCCTGGGTGAGTTGTTTTAAAATATGTAATTCTATTCTGATTTTTTGTAAAATACTGTTTGGTTTGAAAAATACAGATTCATTTTATCAGATTCATTTATTGTTTTAAGTATATAAACATAGGTTAATCTTTCCAAATTCTCATTTTATGATTCCCGGGAACTTGTGCTAGCCCGTGTGGATTGGAAACTCCCTTCGGGCCTTGTCACAGGCTAGGTTTGACACCGGTTTCGGTGGCGACCAAATTTGGTTCGTGACACTCTAGGCCTCCCACAAGTTCAAAATGGGTTCCAAGAATCTATTTTGACATAGCATATACATGATAATTCACATTTACTAAAAATAAATTTCAAACCACTCGAGAATGATCATTCTTATAGAGTAAAATTGATCGAAATATTGGATCACATGTATAAAGTGATAGGGGACAGTAATACTCATATAGTTATGTTTATCTAAGGGAATAAAAATTTTGGTATTCCATGTGTAAAATTAAGGATATGATGAGTAATATGTATTCATATTAGTATTTATTACATTGAAAAAATTTATATGGTGAAATTCATATTATAGGTGTAAAAAATTAACCATATTAATTTTTAATATTTTTATCTTTAATAAAAAAATTCCTTAGATATATTTTTATTCATTTAAACATAATATTATGTGAATAATTATTATATATTAAAAATCTAATCATGTTACGTGTAATATAAATTATTAATTCAATTTTATATTCATTTTTAAAATAATATAAATCCTAAAGAACCATTTTAAAAT
Source organism: Viscum album (assembly GCA_963277665.1). Lineage (NCBI taxonomy): Eukaryota > Viridiplantae > Streptophyta > Magnoliopsida > Santalales > Viscaceae > Viscum > Viscum album. The sequence goes on along the minus strand of OY728140.1, from coordinate 2,001,680,667 downwards.
ATTTTGTTTATAATATTATGTTTTTTATATATTTTTTATTTAAAAAATAACATAATGTTTTAAAATCATCAAATATTATTATTTAAAATTGAAAATTATTAATTGAGTGCTTATAAAATTGTTTGATATTAATATAAAATAATTTGAAGTAGATGAGTGATTTCTTTGGAAACAATATATTTATGCATGATTTCATTATATTAAGATATTAAATTAATCATTATTATTGAATAAATGTAATTAAATATGATGATAGAATATTCAATATAATTTCATAACAAGATTTTTAAAATTTCTTTTTAGAAAAATTTTGAGAACATAATTCTTGTTATGAAAACAATTGAAATTTTCTACAAATATTTTTCATTTATTTTTCTCTTATTTTAAAAATAATATTTTCCATATAGAATAGTTGAATTATATAAAAAATTTTCTGTATTTTTTATTAAAATTTTTACATATAGTAAATAGTTAAATAACATTTTTGACTATAATGAATAGTAAATAAGGTAAATATTCATTTCAACAATAAAAGATAAATGGTTTTAATGAGGGGTTAAACTAATTACAAATTGATGAAAATAATGTAAATTTTAGATAAAATTTGATGAGAGGATGTGATTTAGAACATAAAATATCTTAAATTAATATCATGGTATCCTTGTTTCTACATTAACATAAATATTACATTAAAATATTTTAATGTTTTAACTATTTTCAAGACTACCACTCCCCTAAATTATAAAAAGAGATCATATCCCCCACTTCATCATGCCTTTTGATCCATAAAGTTTAACTAAGTCATGCCAAAATGGATTTCTATCATCCTACCCACATCATAGATCTTATAGATTTCTAAAATTAATTTAATGTATTAATTTTTAAACCAAATTTGGTTTCCCAAATAATTTGGACTAAATAAAATATATGAATAATGTTAGGACCTGAGGTAAGGGCCAATGTTGTAATCGCATTCAGGTTAGGATTATTTTTACTCAAATATATTTTGTATAATAATATGAAATTTATCTCTTAAAGCCCATATATTTTCATCAAGTATTCTTATTTTTGTGTATTTTATGGGTTTGTTTTATTCCCCTCTCTTTGGTCTTTAAAATGATTGAGAAAATGGTTATAATAAAAGTATACTATTGTCCATCTTTACCGGAATAACATCCTAATCTATTTCATTTTTAAATAAAATTTTATCAAGAATGTTTTTTTCTATGATCAAATTACTGTTTGAAATAATTTTCAACGAAACATTCAATTTTTTACAAGGAATATTATTTTTGATATCCAAAAGTGGTAATATTTTTATTTCTACCAAAAGTAAGGATGAAATGTTTGTCTCAACTGTTAATGCATGAATATATTTTCTAGTATTCATGACTATTATTTTATTAGTAGCCTCAATTATAATTTTATATAGTTATTTTGAAAAAATAATTTCATAATATTCATGGAATATTTATATAATGTTTTATTAACTGAAATGTATATTTTTCTCTTGTTTTCAAGGAATGTTTAAAATTTTCTTTTAAAATTATTTATCATCAATGTAGATATACTTTAATAATTTTTATTATTAAGTATGTATATGGTATTATTATACCATCCACATCTTTCTATAGTTGTCTTATGATGATACATTTTTATGTGATTCCAAAAAACATGTTTCATTCTCATGTATTAATTATGATATGATAAAATATATATGAAAAGATTTTAATATCCATAGGTTATGATATGTTGAATAGATGAATGTTTTTATAATATTTTTAAACACATGAGTATGAATATCATTTTCTGATAGGTGTGTCCACTAAATCTCCTAATTAATTGATTAATCATTGATATCTCAGGTGATAATATAAATTGTATTAGAGAGGGAACCCATTTTTGTAAGAGAGACTTCATACTATGATAGTATTGGGAGTGAACAATGAGTAAGGAATAAATAGAATGAGATGTTAACCCAATAAAATATTATACATTTTCACTATGATAGTCTTGGTAGCTAACCTTAATAAATGAAATTATTTTTGATGAATATTATGGAAAACTTACTATAAAATGTTCTTATTTATATGATATGCTTTCATAGATAGAAATTAATTATTGATATTTCAACACTCATTGGATTCATCCCATCAAAAAATATAATTTTTCATGTCTCATGAATTCTGATGGATGACTGATTTGGTATGGGATTCGTTGGTTTTCAATTTTTATCTCATACCCATTTTCATATATTGTCATAAAATATTAACCTTAGTTGATATATCCCATATTCACCCTCACTGATCATATGAGATTAAAATTTTTATATTTCCATTTTCCTGGGGTTATGGTAAATCGGTCTATGATGTATTTGTCTACGAAATGTTCTACGTGAGAAGAACAGATTGTGCGATGTTTAATAATTTGATTATGTGTGAATGTAAACTATTATAGTTATATATTGTGTATTGTTTTGAATTTTATAGAATTTTAATCTTAAATTACTCAATATTTATTTTAGTTCTTCTATGGTTGTGTCAATTATGATCCATATATATTTATTCCATTGATCACATGTATGATGATGTGGAACTCCAATATTGGTTTTTGAAGGGTGTTTCTATAAAAATACTTCCATGGGTTCCCAGAATATTCACTAAATACAATGTCAAACAACTTATAAATGTTTGAAATATGACATTCCATTTCATAATTCATTTTATGTTTTAGGAATTTATAACCTATTTGAACATAAATTCATATATATTACTCAAATGATCTAGTAATTAATTATTCAAACCTCAACCAATTCATATGATATCTTGTTTTTTAGAAAAGGAAATAGACTTAAAAAAATATATTAATCCTTACGATCAGTAATATTTTAACTATACCAAGTAGTTATGGTCATCCAATGAATTAAACTAAATTAAACTTTATAAAAAACCAATTTCAAGTGAGATGTCTTGAAAAAATCATACACATAAAAATTCATATAATTTTATTCGAAAAATCTTATGAGGAAAAATATTTGGTGAAGTAAAATTCCTTATAAAAAAATATCCAATGGTTCAAAGGACATATTCTATGAGAATTGAGAATTTGTAAAATTATATTAATATATTTTTTTGGAAATTATCCTTTGATATAGAACATAAATATCCTATAAGATTCCTTACATATCCAAAATTATTCATTTTATCATCCTTAAATATAATTTTACCTAAAATATAAACATGTAAATTTATTAACTAATTACTTAAAAAAATGAATAAAATAAATTTAAAGAACAGAGTAATTGAATTTTCATAGTTATATCCAAAATTCTCCACAAAGTAAGAAATGTATCCATTTTATCCTTAATTATTAAAATAGTGGGATTAAAATCATTGAATCATAAGAGAATATGAATTGAGATTCTAGATATTCTAGGTATTCCTACATATCCATATGAATGGAATTGAATTTATGTATTTAGTTCCATTTAACATAGAATTTCTAAAATTTAATGGTTGCCTAATAAGGAATAATACTAATTGTGTTAAATTTATATTTCCATGAAGATCAATGTTCTATATAATTTCATGTATCTTGGACTATAGTGTTTGGTAATTTAAGGTCATACTACAAAGAACTATATTTAATGTAGATTAAGAATATATGATGGGGAAAGATTTTTAATTTTCATTATATCCATATAACTAATATATTATTCCATATATTTTAATGTCATATTTAATGTACTACAATTAATTGGTATATAGAAATCGTTTTATATGTGACTAATGCATCTGAGACCTGTTCATGTTCAAACTGATAGATTATTAGGATAATGTAAGTATGGTATTGCACTAAATTAATATATCATTAATTACTCTCTATCTTCAATGAGTTTAATGACGTAGGATGAAAAGATACTTGATTGATGAGATGATCATATTAGTGATGCAATGATGAGTGTAGTTGGCCAGGAAGGGTCCTAATAGTTTCCTAACATGGTGGTTCCTCATTATAGATGCAATACATGATTATTTGTAACTTATAAAACCTATCAATTCGGGATGGAAATGAGTATTAAATAACATAAACATATGATATACTTTATTTTTCGATGAAATACAATATTGAATGGCAGCATGCATGTGTCACAAATGTTCAAACTATTAATATCATATCGTCTTGTGAAAGATAAATATAATGTTGAGTTTTTTATATTTTCACCATCAAAACAATAGGAAAATATTATCTTTTGGCCTTAAATATAAAGGAATTAATTTATCAAATATATATAACCAAATCACATGGAGAAACATGGTATATCCATTAAGACTAGACATGGTTTCTCTAAGAATAGAAATAGGAATTTTGGGTGTAGTATTTGTGATAATATCAAAATGGAAGATTGGGAATAAACTTCTATAAATAACTAAATTTTATAATAAATTGACCCCTTGTGGGAGGAATTTAGGGATTTATACGAAATAGAACCCATGTAGGGTTTCATCAAAAATCAGGATACTTAGTTCCCATATCCAACTTCAATGAATTAAAAATGGAGTTCATATATAGGGAAATATAATTCCATATAAAAGTATCACCTATGTAAGGAACTAAAAATAATGGTAGAATTGGTGTCAAGGTAGATAACATAAATTCTTTATAGAAGTGAAACCCAATAGGTATTATATTAAAAACTAATTGAAGTGGTTCCTATTTAGGGAACTTCTATAGGTACCTTAATCATACCCATATTAGTGTGTTAAAGATTTTATCACTCATTTTGGTTATTCAAATCATCGTGGTATAAAAATAAACTAAAATTAATTCCTTTAGGTTTAGTCTTCAAATTCACATGTGGAGAGAATGAGAGGCTTGGGTAAATGAAATTATTTCATAGAAATAATTTTATTTCTCTATATTGTCTCATATATCATGTTAATGTATTTTGGGGTCTTTTTGTAAGAAAATAGTGGTTGTGTTGTATTTATAGGTAATTGTGATAATCACTAATAATCACTTGTGGAACCAATGTGAAAATGTGGGCATATTAGTTTCTTATTTTGGATAGAATAATCCATGATTGCAAGTCGGTAGGTTCATGAGGGGAAAAATTGACATTAAATTTTATTTAATATAGAATTGGTCTTAACTGAGCAAGAAATGACCTAACTTCAAAGTATCATCCATGTATTCTTTGAACTTTATGATACTATTAAAAATATTGCATCCTTTGAAAACTCCTACAATACCATTGTTTCCTTGTCCTAGGTAAACTTTTAGCAACAAAAAATACCCCAACCCATAAAAGATTGATTATATTATAATGATGTGGATTTTATTCTGATGAAAATGGAAAATTAGTGTTATGGTTTCTTGATGGAGATTACACACATATTTTATAAGAGATAGGAATGAGTGATAATTAAGAATATGTGGGATGTGAGCAACTAGTGATCCTATAAATACTTTTTTGATGTGGTAATAAGGTTTGTATAAGGACCCGACCTTAAAACATTATTTAATATTGAATTAAATTGAATAATTCACATTGAAAATATTTTTAGGTTTAGAGTTTTGGAGAATTGGTTCATAACTATTACATCCCAAAGATTACAAAGTAGACACATCCACTCAGTTTCCATTTTTTCACAAAATAAAAACTCTTGAACAAAAGAGTCATGTCTAGTTAATTGTTTTTCATAGCCTGACAATTCCTTGATCCCATCCTCGACCCTATTCCACTTTCAGTCCTGTGAATTTTTTTTCAAAAAACATGGGATGAGCATAAAAATCTCAGTAAGGGTTATAACAATACGGAATGAAAACATTAGTCCATGTATGCCTAATAATCAATGAAATCATACTTCACTCATAAAACATAAGCACTTTAAAATAGCCCATTAAATCACAAGATTTATGAATAAATAATAGAAATCATAATACATAAAGGTATTTTGAGGCATTCATAACACTCTTACGTAGGGAGTAACCCTCATGGTTACGTTTGGAATACCCATCATAGTATATTTCCTAAATCTCTTCGGAGAAACCATAGAGTTTTACTCCTTCGCGTTACCCAATTCATTGGAGATCTATATTGGGCTCACCCGCCCTTAGTTTATCATTGAACCACCCGTCTTCACAAACATTCCCCAAGAACCATAACATAATCGTATCACATAAAACATGCATAAAGGAAATATAACATTTCCACATTTCAATAACAAGATATCAATACAACACATTGAAATGATAAAAAAATTATCAAAACCATTTTCAATACCAAAATAATTAAAATTAAAACATGGTATTTTTTTCATTTAAAAAATTTATGGCTTGTAGAGGATTCAGTAACTCAAATAATGGTCATGGTGGCGGATAATTCGTTGTCACTGCATACATAAGACAAAACATTCATTTTGTCATTTAGTAAAACTCATCGTACAAAAATATTAATTTTGAATAAAATTAAAAGTCAATGGGGTTTATACACCTTAAAAAATAATTTTGTATATAAAACAAAATATGCCTCAATGAAAGGAGATTGAGACGAAGTCCCGTACAAAGATGGTATACTTAGATTAAGGATAAATCAAATACATACATATTTGTGACATATAAAAATACACCCAATATAAATGGATATTAAGTGTAAAACATCCAGATTCATTCACACATATTCATAGAATGACATATTCAAGGAGTACGAGTTTAACCCAAAGAATTGAAATTGACTTAAGAAGTTCCCTTGCAAAAAATCGACAGCCTAACGGTGTCACTTTAAAATTCAGGAAATGAGTTGATGAGAGATAAAATGGTATCTCATCACTTGGACATAAAATTGACATAAATAAGGATATATAAGAACATATCCCATCATAATAAGATGTAAATTAAAAAACATACCAAAATATTTCTTTTAAAAAGAGGAGGGTGAAAGGTTCCCTTACCGATTTGGGTATCTTTTGAAACGTACACCCCATGAAATAAGGACTATACAACGTTGATGTAAATAACCATAAATGACATTATATTACACAAAGAGTATAATAATAGGCAGTACATACACCAGTCAGATGAAATAGTGGTAAATGTAGCATAAACCTCATGGGAATAAAAGTGAGATGAAAAATCCCTTACGAAAACTCGGCAGCCTAACAGCGACACTTAAAAATTCAAAAAAAAGGATTGAAAAAATAAAATAGGGTCTCTAATCATATGTACATAAAATTTAAATTATGAGTAATTTAAAAAACATCCCGCAACTTAAGAAAGAGGAGCTTAGAAGAAGTTACATAAAAGAGAGTACCTAAAAAGAAAGAGAGAGGAAGGATCCCTTACATCGTGTCTGACTTGACTCTATTGTGCATTAATATATTTAATAATAAACTAGAGTTAATCTATACTTTCTTAAGAACCATTTTTAAGTTCATTATTCCTTTTATATAATTTATTACCATTTTATGAACATTATGTAGTAATTAATGTGAATAACGATCGTTTTGTCGATCATTGGTTCTTGAGTCAAAAATAAACTTCTTATAATTACAAGTTGTTAATGTGGTAAAATATACATTAAATACAGAATTATATTCATGATTTAGATATCATGTATATCATATATATAGAGTATATATATTGATTTATAATATTACAAAACAATTATAGTTAAGAAATGAAATGCATCGTTCATGGAGACTGTAAGTCGTACGTACGCATGAACGCTACTTTCATTTCTATTTCGTATTTAATGGAATGAAATCATAATGATATAGAGGTATATTATAATTTTAGTATAATATCATATATATAATATCATTAACCCCATTCTTTATACGTCCCACATATGGCATTAACGAATCAAATCACATTGGGGGGGCGGTAGTCCGCACATCCTAAAACGAAGATATCGCGTTTACCCATAACGGAAACCATTAAGGTATTCCATAAATGAAAAATAAAAAAGCATATGGAAAACATAAACATAATATATATCATATATAAATATAGTTACATCTTAATGTCCACCATAAAAGGTGTTAGAAAAATATTGAACAATCATCGTTTCGTGAGGCAGAAATTCTTCATCCATAGAAACAATATGTTCTTTAACCATTAGATGGAGGTGTGTGTAAGTGTAGCTAGAATCCTTTTAATAAAACAATATTATTATATTAAATATACTGGTTTTATTAAAAAATAATGTAATAAAAAGATTTTATGGGGTTGGAGAAGCAAAATAAAACAAAAGAACATTAGAGAAGACTTTACGTTTAAATCGAGTAACTCCCATTGGTTTGAACCAAATGAGTTTCTTGAAGAGTTTTCTGCAAAAGGTAAGGATTCTATGATGATGATTGGTATGTGGAGAGATAAAATGAGCCGTTTTTGGCTGATCCAATGGATTGAGAGGTGTGGGTAAGGAGGTAGTGGTGTGGTCCTTTTATAAGAGGGAGGAGGGGCACTCTTGGAAAGCCTTGAAAAGTTGCATTATTATAAAATTATTTTCGGATATCAAAGGTCCCACAAATACATATTTCGAAGATAAGGTGATAAGGGTTCGAAATACACCCATAAAATATGTTTCTGACAAGTGTAATTCTTATATTTTACATTATCTTTTCATTTTATTTAAATAGTTCATTAATGAGGTAATCGTTGCATCATCCTGGTGTCGTAAATAAATTCATTTATTTAATGTCTAAAAATTAAAAAAAATACAATGATGTAGGAAATATTTTTATCTTCCAAATTACTATTTATAGTCTAATATATCGTTTATGTATGAAAATTTAAAATCATTTTACTTAGGTGTTACATAGTTTGGATACATTTTACTTTCTTTAAAAAAATATCATAAAAGGTCACTATCACACTAATGTGATTCCATGGGATCCCAAGGTTTGCACAAGGCATAATATGGTCGGCCATGACACCACCAGTAGATTTAGGACACATGTTTGGGTCATTTTTTATTTTTTGATATTATTTTATTACCCTTAATAATCTGGTTACTAATTAAACACGATAATTAAAGATAATTATCGTCGTTACTATTCATAATGTCCAAAAAACAAAAGAGTCTTAATTACATAATTTGCACCTTATGATTAAAAATATGGAATCAATTTTATCAAATTCCAAACATAGAAATTTTAGTAATTAATTTAAAATTTTTCTTGTTGTCAAAACCAAAGACGAGTTTTTAAGAAGTAAAATCTATCAAAAGATGGATTTTTTTTTCATCCAATTTGAATGTGAAATTACATAAAATGACCAAAATTGTATTAAATGATAAAAAAATATTTAAATTACCCCTTAAAACCAATTAAAATCACAATCTAATGATATAAATAATTTGGATGAAAAAGAAATTTTGAATTAAAATGCAGTATTTTCACTATTCATTGAAAATGAACATAGGTCAGAAATATACCAAAAATTCACCCTAAGCTATATTTGATATTCAAAATTCAAAAATGATATCAATTTTTCCAAATTAAAAAAATATAAGTTGAATTAATTAATTTTATAATCTATTCCCGCTGTCAAAAATAATAGCATGTTTTTAAGAAACAATATCTATCAAAAGATTGACACTTGTTTATGTCAAATTTCAAAGTGAAATTAATTCAAATGACCACAATTGGATTAAATGGTAAAAATGTATTTTGATTACAACTTAAATCCCATTAAAAATATAATCAGACCATGTAATTAAATTAGACTGAAAGGATGTCTTGAATTAAAATATAGAATTTTACAATATTCATTAAAAAATGAACATTATCAGAAAAATAAACAAAATTTATACAAAGTAAAATTTGATTTCCCAATTCTAAAAAAGAATTTTATATGGACATATATAAGATATAAAATTTTCAAAAAGTGGATTTAAAAAGGGTTCGCCATCAAAAGGTGGTTAATCGACCTTTTAATGAATATTAGAATATTTATGCTTAAAATTGCATTCATTCGCATTTAAACATCTATCATTTATTGAATACATGTAAAAATATTTTACAAGAATATATAATCACTTTATATTTATTTTTTTTCATCCCTATCATTACATCGTCTAGGAGTTTACTACCATTTACAATAATATTATTATATCATTAGTGTGCATTATAAGATTTCAAAGATGCTCATTGTTGCGTATTGGGTGCGCCATCGAACATAGCGTATCCTTTAAAGAAATATTAATATATTATTCACAAATATTAATAAATATGAAAAGGTAATATTCTTTATTTACATTGGATGTTACATCCTTCCGCCATTTTTGGAATTGCGTCCTTGAAATTTTAAAATTGTGCTTGGAAACTTCATTGAAAGCCCCACATCGGAAAAGGAGTAAATTAAACTATCACTTTAAAACAATGAAAGAAAGGTACCAAGGTCACCCAAGACAACAGGTACTTGTATTCAATGAAAACATGGATATAGAAGAAAAAAAAGGGTTATGTTCTGATGGAGAGTGATAGAAACATGTTTAGGAGAAAGTTAACCACCAGAAAATCACAAACTTGCGATGGGTTAAAAGTTATTTGATTCACCAGTAGGAAAAATAAACAGACAACATTTTTTTAAGTTACTTTTCATCGAGGAATTTATTTTTGAGCTTAACTAAAAAATACAAAAACATTCTTACCTTTCATGTTGACTTTTAAATTTTACTAGATTTCTTACAAAAACTAATATTTTCTCCAAAAGACGAGTATTTTGAAAGACTTGATCATATTAGGAGTAATATAATCAACATCATGAGAATAACCTAATCCATAAAAGAGAACTATATATTTCCAATGTTTTTAGACCTTAACCAAAACCAAAACCATAATGGTTATTACAAGATCATATAATCTGCAAAACGGATAATCCTTTATAAAAAAATCTATTATTAATCTCCAAAATTGGTCAAAAAACACCCAAAGTTCAACAAATACCATTCAATAAACATTTATCCATAAAATCATCAAAGTAACCAAAACTAATATTGAAACCCAAATCTCTTAAGTATTTAATCACATATTCTTCCATGATAAATCTTAACATTTATCTCCAAATAACATCAACTTCTCTTAAAGTTACATATTGAAAAGTCATTAGCCTAATCACATATCCTCCATGATAAGTTAATAATTTCCATAGATAACTCAAAATAAACTTACTCATGATTGATAAAATCATCTATCTAAAAATAATTAGTCAAACTAACCAGGCACTCTACGTAGTCCAGTGGTAGGCGATAAATACCAGTTGCACTTGTGTTGTTGGTTCGATTCCCGCAGCTTCTTTCAACGCGATGGGTTGTCACACGGTCTGCGTGTTTTCCTTTTTCCAAAACAATATAATTCATAAAACATTCCCCCAAAAAGAGATAAAATCTTAAAAAAAACCATAACATATTTTACAACAAATGTTATCTAATAACATTCATTTTGCAACCCAAAATATATTAACTAGTAATTGCCTAAAATTCGAGGATCATATAAACCCAAATGGTTCTTTATAACTATTTCCACAAAAGGAAAGATAATTATTCCTTGAATAAAATTTTCATATATCAAACATTAGGGTTACACATACTATAAAAAGTCTTCTAATGTAACCCCATCATCAAAAGAGACATAATACTTTTACGAATTTCACCATCCTAAAATCTACCATAATTCTTGAATCCATTATATATTGACTTCTTACTCATTAAACATTATTCAAGATCCATTAACCATTCTTTTCTAACTTATTCTAAAATACTTCATTCCAAAAAACAAAATCATGAATCATATCCTAAGATTCCAGTAATATGAAAACATATGTTTAGAAATAATACATACCTTTCATTGGTCATTGTCAGTTTTTTAATCCTCAATCGGAATGGCATCAGGTATTGGTAAATGAATATTTGTATGATCATGGTGGTCCCATTCCTGAATCTTTTTTGTAGGACTTTTTTTTCATAATTAACATGCACACCACATTTAAAACATTCAATTGATCCCTCATAAATAACTTCATTCCCTTTACTAGAGTCAACTGGATGCATCCTTTTTCAATGCCCGGTTCTTGCTTTATGACCTTCAATTCTACATCTATAGCATCTTTCTGTCCCTTAGAAAAATTTTCCTAGGTGTTTCTTTCCACATCACAGACACATAAGTTTTTGAACACACATACCTTTATGATTATTACCTGAACTTCTATAGGGATTTTTTCCCTCATATATGATGCCTTATAAAAATCACCATGTTTTAGGTGGTAAATCGTGACTCTAGATAGTTGGTTGAGGATAAACAAAAGATTTCTCATTGCAGATCCCATATCATTCAGTTTCTCGCTCAGAAAACGGTCATAGTTTCTTTCACATCCACTATTACTTTGGTGCCTCCCAGATCCAGTAATTTACTAAAACCAAAATGGTTAGTGTGAGTATATTAGTAAAATAATCATATATTAATGAGGATGATAGAAACTAAGATATAGTTATCCAAGTGATCTCAAAATAATTCTATATTTCAAAAAAACAACGACTTCATCTAATATACTACCCATTGTGGTTATACACAACTTGTCACTTATGCTTAAACAACACTCTAACCTCTGAAGCTATCTAAACTGACCATTGATACCAACTATAAGGACCCAGCCTTAAAAAATTACTTAATATTGAATTAAATTGAATAATTCACATTGAGGATCTTTTCAGGTTTATATTTTTAGATAATTAGGAAATAACTATTACATCTCAATGATTACAAAGTAGAAAAATCCACTCAGTTTCCATTTTTTCACAAAATATAAACTCTTGAACAAAACAGTCATGTCTAGTTCCTTGTTTTAGATAGCCTGACCTTTCCATGATCCCATCATTGACCCTATTCCACTTTATGTTCTGTGAAAAACATTTCAAAAATATGGAATGAGCATAAAAAGCTCATTAAGGGTTATAACAATACGGAAAGAAAACATTAGTCCATGTATACATAAGAATCAATGAAATCATACTTCACTCATAAAACATAATCACTTTAACATACCCCATTAAATCACAAGATTTATGAATAACTCATATAAATCATAATACATAAAGGTAACTTGAGGCATTCATAACATTCTTACGTAGGGAGTAACCCTCATGGTTACATTTGGAACACCCATCACAGTATATTTCATAAATCTCTTCAAAGAAACCGTAGAATTTAACTCCTTCGCGTTACCCAATGCATTGTAGAGTTATATCAGGCTCACCCACCTTTATTTTATCACACAACCACCCGTCTTCATAAACAATTCCCAAGAACCATAACATAATCGTATCACATAAAACATGCATAAAAGAAACATAACATTTCCACATTTCATTAACAAGATATCAATACAGCACCTTGATATATGAAAAACATTATCGAAAACATTTTCAATACCAAAATAAAAGAAAAGTAAAACATGGTATTTATTTTTCATTTAAAAAAGTTATTGCTAGTAGAGGAAGCCGAAACTCAAATAATGGTCACGATGGAGGAGAAGTCGTTGTCGCCGCATACATAAGACAAAACATTCATTTGATCATTTAGTAAAAATCTTCATGCAAAAATATTCCATTTTAATAAAAGTAAAAGTCAAAGGGGTTTATACAACCTATAAAATAATGTTGTGTATAAAACAAAATATGCCTCGATTAAAGAAAATTGAGACGAAGTCCCGTACAAAGACAATATCCTTAGATTGAGGATAAATCAAATACATACATATGTGTGACAAATAAAAATAACCCCAATATAATTGGATATTAAGTGTAAAACAACCAGATTCATTCACACATATACGTAGAATGACATATTCAAGGAGTACGAGTTTAACCCAAAGAATTGAAATTTAGTCAATAAGTTCCCTTGCAAAAATTCGACAGCCTAACGACCTTAGTTTAAAATTCAGAAAATGAGTTTATGAGAGAGAAAATGGAATCTCTTCACTAGGAAATAAAAATTAAATCAATAAGGATATAGAAGAACATATCCCAACATAATAAGATGTAAATTAAAGGACATAACAAAAGAAGTCTTTTAAAAAGAGGAGGGTGAAAGGTTCCCTTACCGATTTGGGTAACATTCGAAATGTACACCCCATGAAAGAAGGACTATACAACATTGATGCAAATACCCATAAATGAAAGTATATTACAAAAAGAGTATAATAATGTGAATTACATACACCACTGAAAGTAAATAGTGGAACATTTATCATAAACCTCATTGGAATAAAAGTGAAATGAAAAATCCCTTACGAAAACTCGACAACCTAACGACGCCACTTAAAACTTCAAAAAACTGGATTGATTAAATAAAATTGGGTCTCTCATAATATGAAAATAAAATTTACTGTAAGATTAATATTAAATAACATCCCCAACATATGAACAATGATCGTAGAATAATTGACATAAAAGAGAGTACCTAAAATGAAAGAGAGGTTGGATCCCTTACCTCGTGTCCGACATGAATCGATAGTTCATTAATCTTCTGAATAATAAACTAGAGTTAATTTATACATTTTTAATAACCTTTTTTACTTTCAATATTCCTTTTATATAATTTATTACCATTTTATGAACATTATGTAATTATTTAGGTTATTAAGGGTCGTTTTGTCAATCATTGGAACTTGAGTCAAAAAAAAATTCTTATAATTACATGTTGTTCATGTGGTAAAATATACATTAAATCCAGAATTATATTCATGATTTATATATCATGTATATAATATATATCCAGTATATAAATCCATTTATAATATTACATAACATTTAGAGGTATGAAATGAAATGCACCGTTCATGGAGACGGTAATCCGTACGTACGCAGGAACGCTACTTTCATTTCTATTTCGTATTTAATAGAATGAAATAATAATAATATAAATGTTTACTATAATTCCAGTATAATATCAAATATATAATATCATTAACCCCATCCTTTATATGTCCCACATATGGCATTAACGAATCAAATCACTTTGAGGGGTGGTAGTCCGCACTTCCTAAAATGAAGATATCGCATTTAGCCAAAATGTAAACCATAAAGGTATGCAATAAATGAAAAATACATAAGAATATGGAAAAATTAACATAATATTTATCATATATAAATGTAGTGACATCATAATGGCCACCATGAAAGGTGTTAGAATAATATTGAACAATCATCATTTCCTGAGGCAGAAATTTGCCATCCACAGAAACAGTATGATCTTTAACCATTAGATGGAGGTGTGTGTAAGTGTAGCTCTAATAATTTTAATAAAAACATCCTAGTAAATTTAATATAATAGAGTTATTAAAAAATAAAATAATAAAAAGAGTTTTTGGGGTTGGAGAAGAAAAATAAAACAATAAAAAATTAGAGAAGACTTTACCTTTAAATCGGGTAACTCCCCTTGGTTTGAACCAAAATGGTTTCATGAAGAGTTTTAGGACTAATTTAAGGCTTATATTATGAACATAGGGATATGGAGAGATAAAATGAACATTGTTTAACCAAGAAAATGGCTTGAGAGGTGGGGGTAAGGAGGTAGAGGTGGGGGCCTTTTATTAGATGGAGGACGGGCACTCTTGGAAAGTCTTGAAATGTTACTTTTTTATAAAATGATTTTCGGATATAAAAGGTCCCACAATTACATATTTTGAGGATAAGATGATAAGGGTCCTAAATCCACCCATAAAATAGGTTTTTGACAAGTTTTCATCCTAGATTTTACATTATCATTTTATTTTATTTAAATCATTCATTAATGAGGTATTCACTACATCATCATGGTGTCAAAAATAAATTAATATAGATAATGTATCAAAATTATAAAAAAATACAATGATGTAGGAAATATATTTATCTTCTCAATGACTATTTATATTCTAATAAATCGTATATGTAGACAAAATTAAAATCGTTTTACTTAGGTGTCACATACATTGGTAACATTTTCCTTTCTTTAAAAAATTATGATATAAGGTCACTGTCAAACTAAAGTGATTCCATGGGGTCTGATGGTTTTAAAAAGGAATCCCATGGTCTTCCATGCCACCACCATTAGAATTAGGACACTTATCAGGGTCATTTTATTTGATTTTGATATTATTTTATTACCCTTAACTACTCGGTTACTAAATAAACATGATAATTAAAGATAATTATCGTCGTTACTATTCATAATGTCCAAAAACAATAAAATCTTAATTACATATTTTAGAACTTATGATTCCAAATATGGAATCCATTTTATCAAATTCCCAACACATAAATTGTATTAATTAGTTTAAAATAGTTCACGTTTTCAAAACCAAAGACGGGTTTTTAAGAACTAAAATATATCAAAAGATGGATTTGTTTTTACATCCAATTTAAAAGTGAAATTACATAAAATGAACAAAATTTTATTAAATGATAAAAACATAATAAAATTACACCTTAAAATCAATTAAAATGACAATCTACCTATATAAATAATTTGGATGAAAAAGCAGTTTTGAATTAAAATGCAGTATTTTTCACTATTCATTGAAAATGAACATTTTCCAGAAATATACAAAAAATTCACCCTAAGCTATATTTGATATTAAAAATTCCAAAATGATATCAATTTTACAAAATTAAATACATAGAAGTTGCATTAATTAAATTTATAATCAATTCCCGCTATCAAAACGAATAGTGTGTTTTTAAGAAACAATATCTATTCAAAGAATTACACTTGTTTATGTCCAATTTCGATGTGAAAATAATTCAGATGACCAAAATTGTATTAAATGGTAAAAATATATTTTCATTACAATTTAAAACTAATTAAATATATAATCATAACATATAAATAAATTAGACTAAAAAGAGGTTTTGAATTTAAATACAGCATTTTACAATATTCATTAGAATAATGAACTTTTTTTGAAAAATATCAAAAATTTATACAAAGTAAATTTTGATTTCTCGATTCTAAAAATGAATTTTATTTGGTCAAATATAAAAAATAAAATTTTCAAAAAGTGGATTTAAAAAGGGTTCACCATCAAAAGGCGGTAATCGACCTTTTAAAGAATATTAGAACATTTCCGCTTAAAATTCGATTCATTCGAATTTTAAGAATCTTACATTTATTTAATAAATGAAAAAATATTTTACAAGCATATATAATCACTTTTTAGTTTGTTCTGTTCATTCCTGTCATTACATCGGCTTTGATTTTACTACCATTTACAATAATATTAATATATTATTAGTCTGCATCGTAAGATTTCAAAGAAGGTTGTTGTTGCATATTGGGTTCGCCATCGAACATAGTGTCTCCTTTAAAGTATTATAAATATTTTATTCACAAATACTAATAAATATAAAAAATAAATATTCTTTATTTACTTGGAATGTTACAGTTGGTGTGGCCATTCTATCTATATATGGGGGTATAATCAAAATCAAGGAATTCCATATTCTCTTATATAGTTCATCAGATGATATATATCTATTCTCAGTCGTGTAATTTCAATACAATAACAACTCATAATATTTCATGGATCTGTTTTCCCAAAAAACAATTTAATAGTCTAAGAACTATTTTATAATTCCTAACATATGTCCACCATGTTTGATGATTATCTATTTATAACAACGTGATATATTGTGAAGTGGTTTGGGGAAAATATTTGGTCAATTATTTCATGGTGTAATGATTCTAATGAAATTTTATACTTTAGGAATACTTCACCCAGTCATTTTTATGCACTATTTTTTCATTTTTTGTGTGTTTTGGAATATTTAATAATTATTTTAAAAAAATATAATTGTATTCATAGAAATAAATAAATATATAAACAATTACTAATCTTAATGAAGACACAGTAGCTCTTATTGAATAAATTATTTTTAAATTTGAGCCTCAATCAACATACATTTTAATTTCATATAACTACATAGTACGAATTTTTCAAGAATACATATTTATCAACTACTAGATAATAAATATCCTTCCCCTATATATATTTATCTTAACCATTGATATACCAATTCATGAAATAACTTTGTTTCCTCTTTATATTTTTCATCATTTTAGTATGATACTCAAGTGAACATCACATTCATTGATATAATTTTCTATGAATAAAATAACATAGAATCATATAGATTGGAATCGTCTCTAGAAATAATTGAATACCGTATTCAAATTAAATTATAAATGTTTGTAGAAAAATTAACCAAGATATTATTATCTATTGAGATTCAGTGAAACAGATTGATACTCTAATTATATTTTTCCCAAGTGAAAATACATATAAAGAGGGGGCATATAAATGCTATGTGAGTTAATGATCAATCAATTTTAAATCAAAATTGATATTTGTTGGATTACTTAAGGTTTTCTAAAACATGAAATTTTCATCTATAATCAAGATGAACTCATCCTATAAAAAATTTATTAATGGAGATCATAGACTAACATCATTCACTTACCACTTTGGGAAGTAGACAGTAGCCACTATAAGATCATTATTTTTAGTGGAATCATCATCATTGGGGAAATGAATAGTGATTTTCACCTCGATTGTATCATATATAATGATATAAAAAATAAACACCATTGGTGAAGGATTTAACGGAACATGTCAAATGAAATATTATGATAAAAGTCTATCCCCATCTAAATTTTCATTTTCGTACTTGGGTTAGTTTGTTCTTATTGTCTGATGACTGAAAAGAAAATCTAAAGAAATCATGTATATATCTAACCCAACATTAATGTGGAGTCCAAATTGGTTGTTAGTATATTATATATAATGTTCAATATACTAGATATGGTTATCAGGTATGATCTAAGTCAAGTTAGGGTCCTCAACATATAGGTATTTCAGAAATTTTTCTAATAAGGTTGTTATTACACACACAAGATGCTTGTATCACAATGATGGGGATAACTTTTTGATTGTTTCAACCTCATAAAAAAGGATAAATATAATCCTTGCATTACTAACCTTATAAATAATCATCTTAACAATTGGTTGGGTCTAGTATGGTGAAACAACACATGATACCTATATGATAATTCAATTTCTTCAGTGTGTAATAAAAACTAATATTCATGGCTATATTTATAGAACTAGTTTTCTCAATTCTAACATTACATTCAGGACTGTATTTTTGTATTATATTGGAATGTGATGAATCACTATAATTTACCATGATTTGTTAAGTATTATAATAGATCATTCAATCTTTTTATTTATTTCACAAGAGGTTCCTTTTGGAATTATTTAAAACAATGATACTAAAATGGTGAATAAATGTACTGTTATAATCATAGTTCGAAACAATGTTATTATGGATTATGATAATAAATTTAAAATATATAAGAAATTTCCACCATATTTATTTGAGTAGAAATAAATATGTTTATATACAGTAACAATATCCCTTCAACATAGTGTGTGATTATGAAACATCCCATCATCATATGTAAATTTTTGCCTATATTGATGTGTATAAATATAATAAAGCAAATGAACTTTTAACTAGTTACGTATCAAATAATTATGTCACTACAGTATGATTATATGCACGAAAATTTTTATCCATGATTAAAATTTAGTAGTTTTCTTCTAAGAACATGTAATATATCCAATGAAGAACATGACGGTCCAATGTAACCATATTTATCAAACAACATCATTGAATTAAAAAAACAACCAATTAGTAAAAGGATACTTTTATTGGGTTTTTTAGTAGATATAGGTTTCCAATCAAACATGTAGATTGAATTATATAATTTTCAAACTCATTTATTGGATTAATTTTTCATTTTTTATTTTGGTAACTATAGTGACATTATTTTTTTCTTATATTAATTTGAAATATGTTATAAAATATTTTTAGATCTATGAGATGATATGGAATAAGATTCTGAGGGCTGATGACCATTGTATTTATATAAAATAAAAATTAATTATATCGATATTTTTCATACACAATTTTCAGTAAATAGTGAAATAATTCATATATAGTTACTATGATATAAAATAAAAAACCATAGTTGAATATAGAACGTGGGGTTCACCATAGATATAACCAAATGTTGTTCGAAACTAGGCATCCAATAGAGTAATTCATTAGCCCTGAGTTTAATTAAAATAAATAAATAAATTTATTTTATTTTATTTTCAATACATCATACCTATATACCTTATATATAAATAATTAAAATAATTCAATAGCGTTATCTACAAAAATATTCTGAGAAATGAAATTATTTCTGAGCATTCTCTATTGGTAGAATGAGATATGAGAATTCTGGGATATAAAATCGTGGTGGAACAAGGGGAAGAAAATGTAGTTGACCAAGTTCATCACATGAAAATGACATTTACACAAAAAATAGATATTAAATTGAGTTATGACTATTTATTTGTGGGTTACACACTTTTTATTAAAATATTATGCATATATTTATT
Source organism: Viscum album (assembly GCA_963277665.1). Lineage (NCBI taxonomy): Eukaryota > Viridiplantae > Streptophyta > Magnoliopsida > Santalales > Viscaceae > Viscum > Viscum album. The sequence continues at coordinate 2,001,660,177 of OY728140.1, read as the reverse complement.
TATCTACATTTGATCAATGAATATTTTTTCCCTTTCATTATCCACTTAAATTATTTTAATTTTTCAAATTGGATAATTATTTCTATGACTTTTTATAACTATTGAATATAACTATTATAAATTTTTTACCATGATATCATAGAAAATGATGGTTTCACTTCATTCATGTTCATTTCTCCCCATTGTAATCACATTCCCCTCAATTGTCATAGGGGTCATGGGTCAACATTGATGGTGAATGTTTGAGCATGATACAACACCTAAATTCATGGAAGTTGATAAAAAAAATATTGGTATTGTTTTTTTAAGATACATTGGAATAATTTATAGGTGGTTCTCTATGTATTAGTAAACAAGACTGAAAATAATAATGAGAGGAAATGGTAGTGTTGTGAGTTGATACGTAATGGACCAGGTGTCGAAATATGGCCACTAATAGACAATTGAGATTGGAAGACCCTTTATATGTACCTTTTGTTAGGATTGTTGGTGGTGAAAATGGATTTGTTGCAGCGATGAATCATGTGAAGGCTTCCCTTGGGTTCTATGTAAAAAATAGACTTTTCGGTATGTTGTCTAAGGGTCATTCCATTCAGACCCTTAATTATGATAGATAGGGTTTCTAGAAAGATATGAATCAACTATTTTATTACTGGGACCCATTGATGTGTGACCATCCGATAATAGTCATGGAATATTCTATATTCACACGATTGGGACCCCATGTAGGAGGACATGACATGTACTCTGAAATTATATGTCGACACCCACGTTACTTGGGAATAACCTAGTCCTTAGGCTCCACCAAGGGAACATGGGCATGCCCTAGGTGGCTGAGACACACTATATAGTATCCTTGAATTTTTTTGTAGTGAAACATGTCTAGTTAAACCGTGGTATTTAGAGGAAAAGATCTGAAGGCCAGGTGAGGTCACATGCCATGTGGCCCATGGAAAATGCCATGTACTATTCTGATTGAAAATAACCATTAATATATAACTCTCTGGAACTCATATTTTGGACCAAAATTACCCTATGTTGATTATTTTTCAATATTTAATTTGATGATAGAATTTATATGGAATTTTGAGATATAAAATGAGTTGTTGAGAGTGTGAATATTATATTGAAAATGAAAAACAAGTAGTAATAATCATATAGATCGTCAATGAGTTGTTAAGCATATGATCCCCCTATATCACCTTGGTGGGGGTCCACTATAATCATAAAACATTTTGAGTGGTACCAGCTAATGTAGTGGGAAGTGATTTCGTTACTCTATTAGTTGAATCCTCTTTGGTACTATGGTGCATATCCTCTATCATATAATTAGAACCCCCATATAGAAATTTGTAATGAGTACTCTACCTATTGAGTGATACCCCTACAATTCACTAGTCTTCATTCCCACTATCTACAGTTACTAAGTGGAACCCCCCATGTTAATAGAGTTATGTTTCACCATGATTTGTTTTTATCCTTATAACACACTAGGATGTATGTACTCTATCTGTTGAGTTTCATTCCCTACCATACAAGGTCACATATCCTATATTGTATATTATTACTCCATAGTATATGGATTAGTGGGGAGGTGTTGGTACTCCACATGCCTTTCTCAAACTAGGAAATGGGATGATGGGAGTTAGAGATAGTCTTGTGGAGATGTAAGAAGACTCAACATCCAAGGAAGTGCTATGATATAGAGAATCCCTTTCCCTCTCATCAATGTTTCTTTCAAAGAATATAAATATATTTTTTGGTTTCTTATCCATATTTGGTTGGGACTAGATAACCTCTATAATATATCTATGTTACTCCCTTTTTGGTTTTTAGGGCCTCCTTATACATATATTTACACTCACCCCTTCAGGGACTATTCCCACACATTTCATATCCTATGTAGATGAAAAACATTTAAGTAGTGACATTATTGTTGCTTAGGGATACCAGGATGCATATAGTTCATATTGTGGTTGGTTATGGTGATCTGATGGTCAGATCTCAAAACATTCTCCCATTCGAGTTGATTTCATGTTGGGACATTTTTCCATGTGGGGTTTGTATTTTACCCATTACACAATTTATTAATTCCATCGTAATTAGATGTATTATCTAGAGGTTATTACCTAATTTGATTTACTCTATATTTACAAAACTTTTAATTATATACTCGTTAGTTTTAAATAGATTCAATTGGGTAGATTAAAATAGGTACACAATGACCGGGCCTAACATTTTCATTATTCCTTCATGGAACATATATATGTCCCCTAATCTGTTTTATGTTTTTTGGTGGTTGTGGGGGACTATCCTTCTATTAACCATGAGGTCCCAGTTGGGTGGGTCATTACAGAGTAATATATGAGAATTTTATTCACTAGGTAAATTCATAGAGTTTTTCTTTTATGATGATTATTTTGGAGTTAGGAAAGTAGTGTTAGAGTTTCATGAGTGATGCTTTTTGTTAAGGGAGTCAAATATTGGGACAAAAGACTACATATCCATCCAACTATACTTTATGTATTTTATTTTTGACATGGAATACCATGAAATTGGTTGAGGGGAAACGTGAAAACTCAACATTAAATATCGAGTTATTTTCATGTAATTACTATGTAATCTCACTATTTGTATATATATATGATTAGTTTACCATTTTATGTATTGATTACATTGATGAAAATTTTGTTAAGGTATCCAGATGGTGTACCAATTCCAAACTGTGACAACAATTAGATGAGTGATGATGCCTCACCACAAGGTTATATCATGAGGTGTTTCATGTTGGTGGTATGGGATCATCACCACTACCATTTTTAAAGAACATACTACCACAAGGGTAGACTGAGTATTTAAATAGTCTTATCACAATTTATATGTACTAATTCTAGTGACTAATTAGGTTCCATAGGGTTCCAGATCCCAAGATGAGGAGGTTTGGATTGAGTAGGTGATTTGAGTCTTAAATCTTGTTTACAATGTAAATGATCATATGGAAAAACTGGTATCCAATATTTTCAAAGGATAAGTAGTGTACTATTGGAGACTATCCATACAGACTCATGACGAGATGGCACTCTCATGGTCAAACATCCAAAAGATATTTCATGGGTAGTTGAATAACTCATTTTCTGTACGTAGTTTGGATCCCTATGATTCTTATGATTCAACAAGGAATTACAATGGTTTATGATTTTGTTATGAGGTCCATCAACATTATGTGGTAATCCCTAGATCTAGTGTGTTATGGTTACTTCATGTCACAAAATCTCGATAACGGTCTCTTCAAGGACATCCATGTTACTGTGTCCCCCAAACATATTTGCAAATTTAATGGAGTTCTGTAACAAGAAATTCTGATAATGATCATCCTCACAGAGGAAATTTGAGACTTTTAAAATTTCAGTGGACATCATTGGGAAAATCTATCAACATCATCAAGAAGCAATTGGCTGATAGGGTCTTTCCATAGGTGACATCTTCAGGTCTAGTGTTAGTCACATAGACATGCAGTGCATAGTCCATGTGGAGGAATAGTGAATCCATGATAATGGTGGTGCAATGCATGTGATGGGTTAGGTCACATGGAATGTGATCTCTCAACACAAAATACCAAGGATGGAAAATATGTAGTGGACGTACTACAATGGAATATGTAGCACAGTGAACAAATTTTTCCAAAATGGGGTCGGGCTTGCCACCTGGGAGAGGATGCTGGGAGAGGAATAAGTGGGGATCATGGAGGAGGTGCTCATTGTGGAGAGTGGGGTTGTGAGATACTTCCACCACCACCACTATACAATGGTCTACAAGATAAGGGATTAGGCGGTCAGGGCCACAAGCAGCTACAAGCTAAGACAGATTTTAACTCGAAAACCAATGAGATGATATGTGGTATGATCTATGACCATTATATACATTATCCTACACATATAGAAATTTTATTACGTATCTCCATAATTTCTATATACCTCTCGAGACAACAAGATCGACCCCACAGAGATGATATCCAATAATCATCTATTAGAGGCTTCGACTAGGTGTGATTCTTTGAGATATCATGTTTTCTTGAAATGAAAGAGGATGTTCAGTGGAGGGATATTCTAATCATACATATTAGTCAACATAATAAAACATTATGAAATCATCATCGGTATGAATTGGTTATCAACATTTCAAACCTAGAATAAATGTCACCATAGAAGAGTTATATTCTTTTAGACTAATGGGATGATATTTACTCTAGTAGGGAGATAGATATCATGGTGGAGTTAGTGGGACATTTTGGATGGAAGATGCATCGCACCACCCATCTGTTGGTGAGTTTATCCCATGGAGTAGTAGGCTATTCGGGTATTTGGATTCCAATGGTAGGGGAAGAATTTATATATGTATTATCTAAGGATGTCCCATGGAACCATCAGGGTTGAAGATGTACATATACAATAACATTCAACTTTTGACCATAATAATATATCTTATGGCGTATAGCATACCCCTATCTAAACTCAATTATATGATGGTATTTTCTAGGACCTTCAAGAGAATGTTTTCATCAGACCTAGATGGTCGCCTTTGGGTAACACCATATTTGATAATAAAAAACATTTATATGACCTTGCAGTATTGTGCTGATTATCATCTCCAGAATTATGCAACGATAAAGAATATGCACCCATTTATATGTATTATTGAAATACATAACGAGTTTGGGGTCATAAGTTGATGCTCGAAGATCAATATCATTTATAGCAAACACCATTTGGTGTTTTGTGAGGATGATATTAAACATTATGGTTTTGTACAGACACTATGAGTTCATGGATATGCCTTTTATATGATCAATGTCACTAATTTGTTTATTTATTTGATAAGACTTATCATGAAACGTTATATGGATGGACTTGTGATTATCATCATTGATGGCATAATCATTTACTCTATATCAGAGTAGGATAATGAAGATAATATAAGGATGGTACTAGACATACCCTTGTAGCACTATATTTATGGTATGTTCTCAATGTTATAGTTATGGATTTGAGAGGTTCAAATTATATGTAATTTCTATTTGAGAATGGATTATTTTTTTACCTGGTTAATATTGATGCAATAATTTCTTGGGATCCACCTAATAGTATGTTAGAGGTGTAGGGTTTTAATAGTTTGGTTCCTTACAATAAGAGGTTTGATCCAAAAAATTATAGAGTAGTATCCCATTTTATTTCCATAACATAGAAAGAGAATTATATTATATAGACCATGAAGTGTCAAGTAGACTTCATTATGTTGAGTATATGGGTGACTCGTTCTCCTGTGTTGAGACTACCGGATGAGGGAATGTATTACATAGTGTTTTGAAATTAATTTGAGTTGGGATCATATGTGTATTGATGAATAGGATGGTAGTGATTTCATATGGGTGTATGTAGTTGAGACCACCTTGGTTGAACTATGTAAATCATGACCTAGAGTTGGCAGTGATAATATTTATTTTGAAAATGTGGAGGTAATATATTCTAGTAAAAAAAATTTTGTGTACTTAGTCTAACAAAGATCAGGTATATCATAACTCAAATATATATGAGACTGAGATTCTTATGTGGGATGGTGTTCATGTATGAATATGAATTCGAAATATTGTATACTCTTCGAAATGGATTTCTGGTGGAAGATTCAGTTAGTATGAATTCTTGTTATCACCTTGTAGAGGAGGATTTTGAGTAGTTGGATTCCTTTAATCTAACCTTGGTAGAGTATAGTACAATATATTCTCATCATTTAATGGTGTTTAATACTCTACTTCTTCATTATTTGAGGGAGGACCAATTTTAAAACATTGACTATAAGGTTCTAAATGACTAGAAAATTTCAAGAGATGATCCAAATTTATTTTTGATTTAAGAGAACACTTTTTCCTTTTCCATGGATGGATTGTGGTTCTAGTCATGCTTCAAGAAGAGATGATGTGGGAGTTTCAAATTTTCCATTTGGTTGTACACACCAGTGTGGAAATGATATAAAAGGATCATTATTGGTTGTTTTGTTATGATGGGATGAGGTAGAGAGCTTCTAAGTTCATCTCTCTGGGTATCACATGTATGATTTTGAAGGCTGATTGCCGAGATCCATCGGGTTTGACACAACCTAATGAGATATCGATGTGGATATGGAATTTAATATCATTATATCTGTTGAATGGTATTCCTCTAATTGATATATATTACATGAAAATTTCACAGAAATTTTGGAACGACTACTGAATTTGGAAATCATTTTTTCTATTTGGGATAAAATTTGCTGGCGAGTTAGGGAAATTTTCACATGAGGTAGATCATATGGCATCATGGGTTACCCTAAATCATCATCTCTGACCATGATGTGTTATTCACATCATAGGTGTAGAGAGGATTCCATGAGTTATTCCAGACCTAGCTGAGGATGAGTACAAAATTACTCTGCTGGAAGTATGGTTTCCTCGATGAAACTATGCAGGTGTTAGAGGATATGCTTAGGACTTATGTTTTTCACATTATATAGAGCTCGAAGGATCAAATTCCTATGGTATAATTTTTGGTATAACAATATATATCAATATATTATCAACAAGTCACATATAGAGGCCATATATGGGAGACCCTGAAGGACAATTTTGTGATATACTTTGATTAGCGAGACATGTCATGTTGGGACAGAGATCCTAGAAATGGTTATGGGCAAGATCAGGTGATCTGTAGGTTGATAAATATATCTCAAATATTACTAAAATATTTTTTAGACTAATGTCATAGTCCCATGTATTTTTTTAATGAAGGCTATCTTTTCTAGAGAGTCTCGCCATGATAAGTATTATGAGGTTTTTCTATGGTGGCATGTTATCCCTAAGGTACATTACACCATTTTATACACTATGAACGGTTGGGGAGGTTTCATTCCACCTGGATAGTCACAAATAGTTCAGGTGGGTGCATGTAGACATGAATATATCAATGTTGTGGATGTATGTGCATGATCCAACACATGTTATTGACTATAGATACATGGATATCAATGATGTGTCCAGCTTCATAGAGTACCTAATGAAAATCATGGATTGATAGAAGAGGATACATATTTTATATATATTTCCATTGGTTTATGAGTTTTTGAAGTAAAAGAGCATACTTGAGAGCTCATGGGAGTGATATAGTCATATATATATTCATTATCCACACCATTTTTTATCTTTTTATTTTTTTGGATAAAAGTCTTCTCAGAGAACAGAGTAATGTTTCTTATTTTTCCTTGTATGATTTTTCAAAATATTAAGAAATATTTTTGGATCCATGACTTGACATGTTGTAAAATTCTGTGACCCAATATTGATTTTTTAAGAATATTAGGTATATTAATATCATGAACATGTAGTTTTCATGAAATTTTTTAGTAACTCCAAAACAAGTCCAAATATTTAAAATCAAAAAACACACTTGAATCTGGAACATAAGGTTTACTCTAGTCGTGACGTAAGGGTCATCATCCTCAGACATCTAATTGAGGTAGTCATTGGTGGTGTATTTATTTAAAATAAATAAATAAATTATCTTTTTTATATTATAATCCAATGACCTGAATACATATAATTATAAATCATTGTAAAAATTCCCCAAGGTTATTTGCATTAACCATGGTATAATCGACATGATATATTAGAATTCTTCATTGGATGATCGATATTGGAGGATTGAAAGAGATAAAACTGAGCTTTATCGAGGTGAACTGAACAAAGATGTCCATATTCAACTATATAAAACAAATTATTCATCCAAAACCATTAATAAATTTATTTAGGTCCAGGAATTTTTTGTTTTTTACGTTTTTATTTAATGATTGAGCATGGATTTAACTATCTAATTTTGATATTTGATTATTTGGTTTCACGCATGAGCCCATTCCTAAAAATGGATCATTTATATAATATTATTCATTATCCACATGTTATCAAACATGGATATCGGTATTATGAAATATTTTCCATAGTATATTGTTTACTGAAGGTTTCCCATCATTATTGTGGATTTCTACCAACTGTTCTTCATGTTATACATCACGGGCCCACATGGATGAATTTCAACAATACTGAGGTGGGATTGAGTGTTATCAAAGATCTATAATCATGGTGGTTGAGAAATAAATGATCTGTATAGTTATGTTTATATGGATTCATAGGATCTACATGTGATTCATCATGGATCTTGGATTTGAAGCAATAAAGACAATGAGAGAGGCACAATGGTGTTGTGAGGAGCCGTGAGAGGGATCAAGAGGCCGGAATCTAGCCACAAGTGATGGATTAGTCCTAGAAGTCTCTATAACCACATTCCCCATCACATTTAGTTGTGTAATCATTGGATGTAGAGTTATTAAAAAAGAGTGTGAACGATTCCCTGGGATTTATTGGAAAAGTTTACTACACATTGAATAGTCTCGAAGACACATCTTATAGTCCCCATGCTGTCACTACTAGGGTTTCAAGAAAGATTAGGATGAAACAAAATTTTGATAGACCCATGAACTGTGTGACCCTCATCATGTAGTTATTCAATGTTATATCAACACATAGACATGATTCTATTCTGTAGGACACGATGTGTACTCCATGAGTACACGGACATGCTAAGGGGTTCATTTCCATGACCTGGTACCTAGGCATGTCCAAGAGAACATGGGAAATAATTATGTAAATGAGAAAAGATTTATTTTATACATACATTCCATACAGTGCAAAAACTCAATCCAATCCGTGTTCTAGTGAGCACATGGCTGGGTGGCCACAGGACATCACACACTATGTCAAACTAGGTACACAGTGTATAATTTTCATATGAAAGTCCACCATACATATATCCTTCATAACGAAACAAATTTTATCTTATGAGTAGTATATAAGGATAATAATTCTATGTATAACATGAATATATTCATCTTTTTACCATGAGTTTTTTCATGAGGTTTTAAGAGAAAAAAAGTTCTCTTAGCAGCACTAACCAGTAGCAATGATAATGCATTACCAACATTTAGAGGTAGGAGTTAGAAATCCCATATCACACCAATGTGTATATATTCCATACTCCATTGAAAACCTTATTAGAACCCCCTTTACGCACCATGTCATGGTTCATCTACCCCATGTCTCGAACCCACTACATTACAATGACATTGGCCCTCTACCCATTGAGGGGTGCCCATTATTGTACTAGAATGTGAGTCCTTTATCTAATTTAGAGAACCCCCCCCCCCCCAATAACACTCTAGGACACAATTCTACAATATATACCTATATATTGGAACCCCCTATAGTACTAGTTTGAGGGTCATGCATGCTTTGAGTGGCTCCACCAGAAGCATTATGATCGGGGTGATCTATAACTCCCTAGTATATTAAAATATGAACATCATTTTCAATAGAATGTATGTAAGAAAAAATAAATTATTGAAATATAATATAAAACATTGATACTTTAAAATAATTTTCATTTTATGTAATTTCAATATCATTGATACTTATCAATGCACACATCAACATGTTTGAATTAAACAGAATACTCTATGAAAATTTTAATATTTTAGCATGACAATTATAATAGAACCTATATGTTGTAAAATATGAATAATACTTCTATATATTGATAAATATATGTTTAAAAAATGTATATAATAAATTCAATTGTCATAAATTGTATATAAAAACAATCTTGAACCATTTTAATGAATAATAATTTCTTCTGAAAATTTGAATCATTTTTAAAAGTCAATATTGTCATGATTTATGAAAATAATATAAAATTATTAATAATTTTTTTTAGAAAATTTTCATTAAAAAAAACTTCTTTTTTTAAATCAACATGTCAAAAATTATATTTTTATGATCTTTTAAAAATTGGCTGAAAATATTTATTTTTTCATGAACAGTGAAATTTTTTATTTTTTATTAACAACAACATTTTTTTAAACTATCTAAATGGAAAAAAGATATTTTTAATTTGTTTTAAATTAAAAATAGTTTAATTATTGAAAAGTCCTAGATTTTTTTCCATGGAATTTTTTTTAATTATATGGTAACATTACATGTCCACAAAAATTCACGGTGCGTTATTCTGAGGCCTGGTGTGCCCGGAATTAATTTCTGAATATTTTTCAGGTACATTTAGTAAATGTGTGAGCGGGTGTTTGTATCTTTTGAACCGGTGCTCGGAATTGAAATCTGAAGACACTGTTGACCTCACAACACGGATATTCACTTAAGGAAACCTTCGCCTCGACCACCGTTGGTAGAGGGTGAAAGTTAGTTTTCGTGTTTTTCATGGAAATAAAAAAAACTTTTATTTTATTTTTAACCTCCCATTTGAATGCTCAGTGGTGGGGACCACCCGAACTACAAAACCCCTCCAATTTTAAATTAATTTTGGGAACCAACCGACCCTTGAACTCCCGCTTCAATGAGGGAGGTGACTATAGGTTCTCTCCAAATTAATTTTTCCAGCTCCCATTAGTTTACTATGCCAACATCAATATAATTAATGGCCAACTCTAATTAAATTAATAAAACATAATTTAATAAGATGGATGTTTATTTTTTGTGGAATTGGGGGGAAGTTTTGGAAAAAAGGGGAGGACTTTGGAGAATCACTTTTCTCCAACGAAGAATGCCTTCTCCAATGAAGAACTCTGTCGAAGGATCAACAACGTGGAACGTCTTCAACAACGATGAACCAATGTTCATCTTTCCTCTCTCCTCACCGACATAAATGAAGCATCAAGGTATGTTTTGTTATTTGTATAACCCTTACCCAGTTCTTGAGGTTCTTCATGATTCAAGAATAAACAATCCAATGGCTACTGTTCTAATGTGGAGGGTTCGGGCCAAACGAACACGACCCCAACCTCTCCGGAACAATTGTGAATGTGGATGGTCTTGAAATGATGGAGACATCCCGAGACAAGTGAGTAAATATTTTTAACAAATAATGAGACACTGGGGAATGCCCGGTGACCCATGGAACGACACCAATGGGACAAGGGGGTTTCGTCCGGCACTCCGGCCAGCCGCGATGAAGGTGGTGGTGCGACTGCACCACTAGAGAAGGGATACGGCCCTTTGGCCACGACGGAGCAAGGGTGGCGGCTAACACTCCGTCCGGCCTAGAGAAGGGGATGACAGTGGGAGACCACACTGCTTGGATTGCAGGAGCCCCGAACATGTGCCGTAGTGGCGAGGGGAGGGGGTCGGCTCGCTGTCAGCCACCTGTAATGGCGCGGCGTGCGACCACACCGCGTGGAAGTGGCTGGCCATCCGGACAACCGAGAAACCCAGCGGACCGCCCACCGGACCAGGCCGCACCTCGAGCCGGGTCGCTCTGGTGGTTCGGGGAGGATCCATTAGGCTAGGATGACCCGAACCAGCATGGGTCGGCCCAGGCCGGGTCGGACCAGACCAGGCCTAGTTTCATCCTTTTTTGGTTTTTCGACCATATCTTGTGCTACGGGTGACCGTTTGAAGAACCATCTAAGGTGATAGAAACCGTGGACCTAGAATGTACTTTTGATATAACCCACTTGATATTTGGATCTGTTTTGTGTAAGACCGGGTTGGATCGAGCACAAATCTAATCAGGCCCTTGGGACTAAAAAACAAATAACTTACAGACCAGGATTCTGATGGACGCACCATCTATTGTGTTGAGACCACTTTTACATGGAGGTCCTTTGGGATACTTCTTCCTGGGACTTCATGATAGTTGTAGTATTCGACATGTGGATAGAGAAGAAGACCCTCCAGGAATCAAGATAGCTTAATGCGGGAACCTCGTAGCTAGCTATAACATGAGAAAGGAATCCTACATGGGTCTGTGCTTTGGGATCCTATGTGGTACTGTGCTTTGGGATCCTACGTGGGTCTGTGTTCTAGAGTCTCACTAGGATCCTCTCTAGGAATCCATGGGGGAAAACTCTAGGATCCTACATGGGTCTGTTTTACTACAATCCTACATGGGTCTGATGATTTTGGATCCTACGAGGGTCTACCTCTTAATAGAGTATGATGATTCGGTAGTAACATGTAATCATCATTACTACCATACCTAAGTTATAACTAGTGTGAGCTGAGTCTTTGACTTTGTGGTCATCATCTGTGTGGCGTACATTTGTGATGAATACCTTCAGGGTGATACCTTTGTGGTATTCTTTTGTGTGGCGTACCTTTGTGGTGAATACCTTCATGTTGATACCTTTGTGGTATTATTCTGTGTGGAGTTACCTATGTGGTTCTTACCAATTTGGTGTTACCTTTGTGGAATTATTTCTTTCATGGAACAATTGATCATTGGGATTCTGAGTTGGGCCTTCGGTTTCCTCATGACTGAGATTGGTTTACTCGAAAACATAGGTATATATATGGTCATATACCTATGTAGGGATTTAATTTGTTTTCATACTATGTGATTTATCCTTGCTGGATTTTGTGAGACCTTCGTGGAACTTGGGGTCTCTACTGAGTATCGTTATTCTCGCCCCTGCTGAGGATACTCCCTCACCTTATTGAGTTTTCTGCAGACGACAGACAATGATGAATGAGAACGAGGGTACCAGGACTGGAGGATGCTCTAAGTGGACTTTAGACGAGGAGTACCACATAGGCGATTATTCGAGAGATTTACCTACCCTTTAGGTAGGATCATTGTCTGGTGTTCACATGAGCTGTTGAATTTACGTGTACATTTTAGTTGTCTTGTACTTTCCAATTAGGCTTGTATTCTAACCCCTTTTTCTTACTGTACGCACTCTTTTTACTATACAGCTTTCTAGTGTTTGTATCTTGTTGTGTCCATGGTTTTGTGAGTTTACAGGTTATAAAGGCAATGTCTTTCCAATTTAGGGAATACGCCATTCGGTGCTAGTTTCCATCCCCTAGCCTATGGAAGAAGAGAATGGGGTAGTCACGGCACAGGCCCCGGGAGAAGGGTCGTGACAAATTGGTATCAGAGGAGTCGGTTCTACCATAAAATATTTTTCTCTGGTCTTTTAACAAAAATAGTTTTGAGTGTTATAAGTGTGGTTATCAATTTAGGGAATGTAGTGTTGTTGTGGCGGCTGACATATCCATACACCAGGACCATGACTTCTGATTTCTGACTCAGAGCACTAAAACACTGATTGCATGTGTGTTTTGAAAAGTTTTTCTTTGTGATCACATCAGTCAGCTCACCAGGTATAACTTATTAACCATAGTGCACCTTTTTTTCAGGATTCCTCAACGCAGAAAGCCACATAGGTTTCCGGGTAGAGTACGTGATGATATCCCACCAAGCGATGTGGCATTGGTGTAGGGACCCTTATTAGAAGAGGCACCAGCGGAGGCACCAGTGGTACCGTTACCCATTGGGCCACTGATGCCACCAACTCTAGCAGCAGAGAGTGCACAATGCTTGAGGGTGTTGCATGAGTTCCAACACCAGAGGCCACCCAGGTTTAGCGGTGATACGGATCCACATGCGACCGAGGATTGTTTGTAGGCCATGGTGAGAGTATTCTGACTGGTAGGGACACCGACTAATCTCATGGTGATCCTTTCTGCTAGCCTTCTACAAGAAGCATCTTGTAGATGGTGGAGCTTGATGCATCAGGTTCATGACGAGGTGACACTTCTCTAGGAAGACTTTGAGAGCCTGTTTCCAGCAGTGTTTGTTCCAGCAACCCTTTGTGTTGTGTGAATTTAGGATCTTCTACATTTGTAGTAGGGCAACATGATTGTGGCTCAGTACTCAGAGAGGTTCACCGACCTCTCGTGCTACATCAATAATATGGTGCGGGACCCATTTATCAAGGCCCAGACCATCGATTTGGGACTCAGGAGAGAGATTACAGCTTCGATGATTTCCCTCAACATCATGACGTAGGCAGGTTTGTTAGAGAGAGGCCTCATAGTGGAGAGTTTTCTTGCCGAGCAGTCGCCAGCAGCGAGACCCACCACCGGGTGTTATGTAACGGTGTCTTATACAGCTGGAAGAAGACAGATGACATAGAGTTCCAATAAGACGAGGCCTATAGGTGGACAACTATAGGATTCAGGGTCGGTTGTGCAGGACACCAGAGATAGAGCCAGTCATGCGAGGGGCATGCAGTGTTACGAATGTTGCGAGTAAGGTCACATTGCTCGTGACTGCCCAACCAGCCATAAGGTTGACCCGAAGACGGTCTATGTACTTCCTAGGAAGAGACAGAGGCTAAAATGATGGGGTCCGTAGGGATCACACAGACGTGGCATATGATATAGTCATGTTGCTGGTGGTGGTATATGATTCGAGATGTTACCAACACCACCACATGGTGGTCCACCTCAACCACATTGGGCAGGTGGATGGGGGCGAGCTCAGCTCCAGGAAGATGAAGCCTATGACCATGGTTCTCTAGAGATGATACGAGGTACGGTTTGTGTCTATTACACATTAGATGTAGTACTTATTTAAATAGGATCCAGTCATTCTTTTATTGACATGGACCTCATTCAGAGCTCATAGATTCTGACGGAGCCGTTGGCTCGTTTCTTATATCTAGAGACTCCTACAGGAGCGGATTCTATGATTACACACTGGTTTCGGTAGTGTGAGCTTACTCTAGGAGGTGGTATCTTCAGTTGAGATCTCCTATTAGCAGATTCAAGGCCTTACGTCGTCATCTTTGGTATGGACTGGTTATTTATAGTCCATGTTCAGATTGACTATATTAGGCGCAATGTGCGGTATGTCTACACGGATGGGACCAAGTTTACCTTCACTGGCGAGAAGGGAGCCTTTGATGTACAAGATGGACTTACCCGGAGGAGAGTCCAGCTGATCACTACTCATTTGGCTAGACTTACACTTGGAGCAGTTTATGTGGAGAGTTTGAGCTGTCATTTAGTGGTGGACCGGTACATGGATGTCTTACCTGATGATGCTTCGAGTCTACCTCCTCGCAGAGGGGTGGACATTTACATTGACTTTTCCCCCAAGACGACACCGATATCTACACCAGCATATTGGATGGCTCCCACAGATCTTTGTGAGCTATGGGTACAGTTGGAGGACTTATAGGGGAAGGGGTTCATCCGGACCAGTGTTTTAAAGTGGGAAGCACCGATTTTGTTTTCCATGAAGCCTTATTGGATATTGAGACATTATGTTGACTATAGGCGCCTGAACTCGTTGACCGTGAAGAACAAGTACCCACTCCCAAGGACTGATGGCCTCTTTGATCAGCTGATGGGAGCATAAAGGTTCTCAAAGATAGACCTCAGATCAGACTATCATAAGCTCATATTACAAGACGAGGATGTGCAGGAGATGACTCTTAGATGTCAGTATGGACACTACGAGTTCTTGGTTAAGCGATTTGGCATGAAGAATGATCTATAAGTGTTTATAGGACTCATGAACATGATCTTTCAAGAATACCCTGATCCCTTTGTAGTAGTCTTCATCGAAGACATTATGATCTACTCGGTTACCGAGGTGGTGAACGCTTGTCATTTTCAGATCGTTCAGGACACACTCTGAGAGAACCAGCTTTATTGTAAGCTCTCAAAGTGCCAGTTCTGGATTCGAGAAGTTAAAATTCTAGGACATGTCTTCTCGGAGGTTGGAGTTAAGGTGGATCCAGCAAAGATTAAGGTGATACATGCTTGGGATCCACCCAAGAGTGTGATGGAGGTACAATGGATTCCTGGGAATGGTCGGATACTACCTAAGTTTTGTTCCAGATTTCTCCAGAGTTGCAACAAATTTATCAGCGTTGATGAAGAAGGGGAAACCCTTCATGTGGTCTGAGAGATAGCAGCGGAGTTTTCAGGTGATTATGCAGAGGCTGACTAGTGCCCCCATCTTCAGGCTTCCGGAGGAGGGCACTGCGTATGTAGTCTACTACGATGCATCAAGGACAGAGATCGGATGTGTCCTAATGCAGGAGCAAGCAGTTATCATATATGGTTCTCAACAATTGAGACAACATGAGCAGAACTACGCTACCCATGATCTAGAGTTAGCAGGTGTGGTCTTCACCTTGAAGATGTGGTTCCATTACATGATGGGAGAGAATTTAACAGTCTACTTAGATCACAGAGTCTCTGGTATATCTTCTCGTAGAATGACATGATCCTCAGATAGCGGTGTTTGCTTGAATTCCTATAGGACTTTGACTTCAAGATATTCTATAATCCTAGGAAGGGGACCATTGTAGCAGATGCACTCAGTAAGATATTTGGTATACAGCTGCTAGGTGAGGTGAAAGAGTAGAAGGAGGATTTGCAAATATCCTTTGTGGAACGAGATGGTGCATCTTTTCTTAAGTCTCTTATAGTGACTCCCCCACTTCTTCAGTGAGTCAGGGAGGTGCAACATGAGGACACTGACTGTGTGTCTTGACGTGCTAAGATATCCACACGACATCTACCTGATGGATTTTCTGATGGTGGGGAGCATGTCATCCTCTTCAGAGGATTTACCAAGGCACCAGTTTAGCTTTGGTAGGAAGTGTTGACATATTTCCACACATCCCCTCTAGCGGTATATCCAAGAGTAGAAAAAATTTACCAGGACCATTGACGATATCACTGGTGGCCATGAATGAAGAATGAAATATCAGAGTCTGTCTCTCGGAACATCATTTATTAGCCAGTGAAGGGGGAGAACCAGGTACCAGCATGATTAGTTCATCCTTTAGAGGTCCCATAGTTGATGTGAGATGGGATATCCATGGATTTTGTGACCGAACATCCACATTCTTCCAGGGGTCATGATTCTATCTGGGTGGTTATCAAATAACTCACCAAGTCATCCCACCTCCTACTGATCAGAGATCAGGGTTTAGTAGAGAGCTCGGGATGCCTCTATGTACAGGAGATTGTGTGGCTATATGGAGTAGCCTCATTGAATTTTTTTGATCATGATGCATGTTTCACTTCCCATGTATGGAAGGGGTTACAGGAGGCTTTTGGGATGATGATTTGTTTGAGCATTTCCTTCCATCCTCAGAAGGATGGCCAAACTAAGAGGACCATTCTGCCCATCAAGGACATGTTTGCGAGCTTGCATCCTTGACTTCGGTTGCATATTGGAGGATCACATTCCCTTAGTGGAGCTCTCATACAACAAAAACTAGCACTCCACTATTAGGATGGCACTATTCAGGGCCATGTATGTCCGACCTTGCAGATCACCTTTGTTCTAGACTACCCTAGGAGAGTCAGCACTCATTTGACTAGATATGGTATGGGCTACCATGGAGAAGATGCTGATCATCCAGGAAACGATGAAAACTGCATAGAGTAGAAAGAAGTCTTATGCCGGTAGGAGACTGAGACCTCTGGAGTTTGTGGATGGTGACCAAGTCTTACTACGGGTCTCACCCCAATGAGGTTTGCAGAGATTTGGATGGGGTAGATTGTTATCTCTAAGATTAATTAGACCCTTTTAGTTCCTTAGTAGAGTTCTCAAGGTGGCTTACCGCCTAGAGCTTCACCCTTAGTTTCACCGGGTGCATGACGTTTTCCATGTATCCTAGCATTGGAGATATGTGCACGACCCATCTCACGTCATCGACCACCGCAGGCTAGACATCGAAGATGCGGAGATGTTTACGGAGGTTCCCATAGAGATTGAGGATCGACAAGAGCGGGTCCTTTGTGGGCTGTCGATAACTCTGGTGCATGTTTGTTGGAAGCAGGGGAACCTCCAAGAGATCGCAAGAGAGTGAGAGGATCAGATTCATTCTCAGTACCCCCACTTGTTTTCCTGGTATTTGTGATATGAATTTTGGGGATGCAAATCTTTGAGGTGGGAAGAATGTAAAGGCCTATATTTTTTTCCATTATTTTTTTAATTTTATGGGAATACTAAGAGTCCATGAAAATTGAAGACACATGATTCTGAGGCCTGGTGTGCCCACAATGAATTTATAAACATTTTACAGGTTCGTTTAATAAACATGGGAGTGGATTTTTCTAACTTTTGAACCCGTTATTGGAATTGAATTCTGACGATACTGTTGAACTTGCAGTGCCTATATTCTCTTAAGGAGACCTTCACCTCGACTATAGTTGGTTGAGGGTGAAATATAGTCTTCGTGTTTTTTGTGGAAATCAAATTAAAATATAGAATAACATTTATTTTATTTTTAGCCTCCCATTTGAATGCTCGGTGGTTGGCACCACCAGAGCTGTAGAAACCCCCCAATTTGAAATTAATGGTGGGGGAACACACGACCCTTGAACTCCCTGTTTAATGATGGATGTGACTCTTGGTTCTATCCTAATTAATTGTGAAAACACCCATAAATATTTTATGCCAACATCAACATAATTATTGGCCAACTATAATTAAAATAATAAAACATAATTTATTAAGTTGGACATTTATATTTGGTGGAACTGGGGGGAAGTGTTGGAAAAAGGTGGTGACTTTAAAGAAACATCTTTCTCCAATGAAGAACGCCTTCTCCAGGGAAGAACTTCTTCGAAGGATAAAAAATGTGGAACATCATCAACAATTATGAAACAACGTCCTTATTTCCTCTCTCAACACCGATGTTAAAAAACCATCCAGGTAGGGTTTGTTATTTGTATACCCCTTACCCCATTCATGATGTTCTTCATGATTCACGAATAAACAAGTCACTTGCAACTGTTATAACGTGATGGTTTTGGGAAAAACCAACACAACCCAACAAAAACACAACCATTGTGAATTTGGATGGTCTTGAAACAATGGCGATGTCCCAAGACAAATGCATAAATCTTTGAAACAATGAATGGGCCACCGGAGCGCACCTAGTGACCGGAGGAATGACACTGGTGGGACTCGGGAGGAGTGGACAATACTTTGTCCTACCATGACAAAAGAGGTTGCGTGCATCCGTGCCACCCGACGTGCATGAGTCATGGCCTTGTTCCATGGCGGTGAAGGGAGGGTGGCCGACTCACAGCCGCCCCCGGTGATGGCGCACCGCGCGACAGTACAGCGTAGAGGATGCAGGCCAACAGGCCAACCGGGGGTGCCGAGCAGACTAGGCCGCACCGTGGGCCAGGTAGCACCGCGGTCCGGGTTACACCAGTGGGCTAGGTCTGACCCATCAGGCCGGTCAATCCCGAACCAGCTCTGGTCAGCCCAAGCTGGGTCAGACTGAGTCGGACCAGACCCAGTCTAGTTTCGACCCTTTTCTCTCTTTCGACCATATCTAGAGCAATGGGAGACCATTTTAAGAACCGTCTGTGGTGAATGAAACCTTGGATTGAGATGATACATTTGGTATACCTCACTTGATATTCGGATAATGTTAGGGTATGGCCAGGATGGATCATGTATGAATCCAATCGGGCCCTCGGGACTAAAAGGCCAATATCATATAGGCCTGGAGTCCGATTGACGCATCGTCTATTGCATTGATACCCCGTTTACATGGTGGTCATTTGGGATACATTTTCTTGTAACATCGTGAATGTTGGAGTATTTGACATGTGGCTTGTGAAGCGGCCCCTCCCAGAATCAGGCGAGCTTAGTGTGGGAACCCTTAGGTGGCTGTAACAAGAGAAAGGGATCCTACGTGGTTTGTGTTTTGGGATCCTATGTGGGTCTATGATTTGGGATCCTATGTGGGTAAGTGTTCTGAGAGTATCACTTGGATCCACACTAGGAATCCACATGGGACTACTCTAGGATCCTATGTGGGTCTTCTGTATTAGGATCCTACGTGGGCCTGATGATTTAGAATCCTGCGTGGTTCTGCCTCTTAATAGAGTAAGATTTTTCAGTAGTTACACATAATCAACTTTACTACCATTCTTAGGATATACATGATGTGAGCAGAGTCATTACCTTTGTTTTTATCATCTGTGTGGTGTACCTTTATGGTGAATACCTTCGAGGTGATACATTTGTGATATTCATTTCTGTGGCATACCATTGTGATGCATACCTTCGTGGTGATAACATTATGGTATTCATCTGTGTGGCATTACCTATGTGGAACATACCAATGTGGTGTTACCTTTGTGGTATTATTTTTTTCATGGAACTATTGAGATTTGGGCTTCTGAGTTGGGCCTTGTGTTTCCTCATGATATATATGGGTTTACTCTAACTCTTATGTATATGTATGGGCATATACCTAAGTAGGGTTATCAATTATTTTTATGCTATTTGGTTTATCCTTTGTGGGTTTTGTGAGACCTTCGAGGATTCCGGGGTCCCTATTGAGTATCGTTATACTCACCCCTACATGGGAAACGCCCACACCTTATTGTGTTTGGTGCAGATTACGGGAAACGCTAACTCAAGACGAGGGTACTGATACAGGAGGAAGCTCGAAGTGGACTATAGACGAGGCGTACGACATAGGATATTGTTTTAGAGCTGTACCTACCCTTCAGGTAGGATCCTTGGAAGGACTTCAACGGAGCTATTCGGTTTACTTTTACTTTCCAGCTTTCATGTACTTTCCATTTGGGCTTGTATTCTGGCCCCTTTTTCTTACTGTAGGCACTGTTTTAACTATACATTTTTCTAGTGTTTG
Organism: Viscum album; assembly: GCA_963277665.1. NCBI lineage: Eukaryota > Viridiplantae > Streptophyta > Magnoliopsida > Santalales > Viscaceae > Viscum > Viscum album. The sequence goes on along the minus strand of OY728140.1, from coordinate 2,001,639,594 downwards.
TATCTTGTTGTGTTCTTGGTTGTGTGAGTTTACAGGTTATAAAGGCAATGCCTTCCTATTTTAGAGATTACACCTTTAAATTCTAGTCGACAGCCCCTATCCTATGGAAGGTGGGCTTGGGGTAGTCACGACATGGGCCATAGGGGACGAGTGATGACAATATTATAATTTATCAAATTTAGGTCCTTAGAATGAACTTATAATTGAATATCTATAAAAAATTTATCTTTTAGAATGTTTTTATTTGGGAAAAAATTTCTTCAACATGTCTAGATGTTTAGTTTTATATTGAATTTTGTGAAACCCAAATTATTATGATTTATTTCCTTTAAATTAAATTTAATATCTATGATATCATTAGATTCCCACAACAATAAGGTTAATCTAAACACAATACTTTATTGAAACACTATTTAAACATGAAATTTATAACACAGACACTAAATTATACGATATGAATATGACAACATAAATTAAGTAAATTTTATATTTTACAATAAACAATTTTTTATCTGTTGATTTGAAATGAATATAAAAATCATTTTAAATTAAAACATATTCTCGCAAAATAGTAAATTTTCAATGAAAACCAATTCTTCGCTTATTGAAGACTTATAATAAATTTCATTTTTCACACTATTGGAAATTTATTTGATAAAATAAATTACATTTCTGAAATAATCAAACCAAACATATCATATGGTGTTTGTTCTAAAATGTTTAATTTTGTGCTGAATAGTGAAAAATATTCATTTTGATTTAAAAACTCTGTTTTAATATTAATTATTTATGCTGATTAATTATACATTGAGTTATTTAAGAACTAAAATTATATCAAATATATTATCATCAAAAAAATGTTCTTCATTATAACCAATTCCATATTTAATTTTTTAATTAAAACCTTCTATACTTATGGCAATGTACTCTTTGAATACACTCATTTTTATCACAATTGTGGTATAATAATATATTGGAAGAATCGTGTTATGTAAATTTAATTTGGGTTAAATGGATTATATAGTATTATTAAGAATAATTTTTATTACCTAATAAGGTTGACATTATTTTTAACATTTATTAATTGTGAAATCCGAAGAAATTAATAATCTTAGTTAGTGTAAAATTTTGTTTTTAGGGGGGGTATCTAAGAAGATAAGGTTAAAAATGACATTAAAAAATGAATAATTATAATTATATAGAAATATTTACACATTATCATATCCCAAATTATATCCTACAGTAATTTTGAATATTTTTTCATGTGATTGACTTTATAATTTTGGATGGTTTTGGTAAATGGTCATGAAATTTCAAAGAAGGTTCCCTTTCCTGACTTATAAAAGGTCACTCACTCTCCAAACATCATTGCACATATTGTAGTGATCCAATCCATTTAAACATTAACATTATATTTATTTTTATGAAGACTTAATACATTAAAAAACTCCCCAATATCTAAGAAGTTATGTTCCTTTGGAAACATGGAAACATAAAAACTGCTAAATAATTGATCTATATTATCTCCCACAAGGTTCTTATTTTCTATACAGATTCATGAAAATTTCAAACTTAATAAATATTTTCATAACTTGTGTGAAAGGAAAAAAAATTGTGTAACGTTATATACTCAGTAAGGGTGAACTAGGGAGATATGTAAACATAATCATTTGAAAAAGCGTAGTAGCACATTATCGAAAAACTAGAAGATCATGCCCTATATATTAGTGACCATAAACAGGACCATGGAATAATGATTCAGAGTTCATAATACATGAATCATGAGGAAATAATTAACATGAGCCATGATAGCATATCATAGGAATGAAACATGGAATTGTGGAAGACACGTGAGCCTATAATAATGATTTCAATGTTTGTCAAGGAATCATTACGAAGGATATCTTGTTATCAATGTTCAATATCATGACTATCATAGTTAGAAAATCCCCTTATGTATATATCATGATATATAAATCATTACCCAATGCATTGAAGGAAGATATACCACCCACCAATATAATAAATAAAGAATACATACAAGTTCCATAAGATCATAAATATTAATATAATAACACATGAAATGAAATTGGTATCATACAAACGATATCATATCATAACCTATAGAAAAGGTTCTTTTTCATAATCATTCCATCAAGTCACAACTCGTGAAAATAAGAGGGATTCATATGAATATAACCCATGAAAAGATGAAAATATTGTAAACATCATTCCATAAAATGTAAACCATTCATTGAAGGTATATGAATGGATTTACTGGATTATTTCTAATAATAGAACTAGTAAGACAATGGATATCATATTATATTGAAAATAATTTGAAAAGAAATTTAAAAAATATTTTTTGGGGAAAATATCCTTTCATTTTGGAGAAGTATTTATTTTATAAAAATTTAATGAAATATTAAATAAAATATTTAAAACATTAAATCCAATAAGGGAAGCCTCCATGCACTATGAAATCACAAAAAGGTTAAAAAAATTCATTCTATATATGTTAAGAAGAAAAATTCTTCTCAATCTTTTTCTGGAAAATTCATGAATTACCTCTTTAAGAAAATGATGCAATATTTATTCCAAACCATTTTAAAAAATTCATATTTGTGTTAAAACTATATTATTAATTTTTATAAGAATAATAAGATAATTTTTTATTTAATTATTTTGAAAAATAATCATAGATGACCACTGTTTACCAGTAGATACATTTATATAAAGAATCTTGATAATAATGTGTTTTTGGAATTAACCCTTACATTAGGTATGATTTCCTTAAAACGTTTATAAAGATTTTTTATAATGGATTAATGATTGTTATTTACTTATTCTTTAACCTTATTTATTCTATATAATATTTTGTCATATTATCACCTATTTGTGGACAATACTTCATTATTACTCCATTGTCGGGTGTTAATTACTTCCATTTCGTAAACATGTTATATCCTATAAGTAATATTTTATGGATATACGATATATGATATTCATTTTCAGAATGATATTTATGTAATAGATAACATATTTATTCATTATATACAATTATATAATCAGTCGTTATTGGTCATCATGGAGATTGAATTACATCGCATCGTGGAGAAGGCAGTTCGTACGGACGCATGATTGGTGATATCATTATGTTAACTATGAAATGGTATAAGAGTGAGTAGAATAGTTTTTTCAGAATAAATATAAGGTCATAGTTACTTAATATATTCATTATTTCTATCATTATAAATTTTCATGTAATGTGGTAATGAAAATAAAAATACACCATAGTGTGGAGACGATAGGCCATACATACTCACATGTGGTGATGTCATTTTTATTGGATGTACAAGATGTGGAAAATGGTTTTCCAGATTCATAATAACATCTCATAATATTGGTGATACTAGATTTATTATGTTATAATGTAAACAACACATGAATATGATGTCTAAGATGAAATAATCTTGGGAGAGTCATTAAGGGATATTACCTCTACATTGGTGAACTCACCATAGATCTTCTCTTAGATACATTAGACTTAGTATTTTCAGAATAACAGAACCTCACTAACTTGGTTAAATGTGTTAGGAGGAAAATTGGTCAGGGATTGGTCTTTTAAAAAGTTTCACATTAGTGTGAGGTTGGGAGGGAGGATTTTCCTCTCCTAAGATATGGTAGGGGCACTCTAGGAAACTCTGAAAATGTAAAATTAATATAAATTTATTTTCAATTTAAAAATGGAAAAAATCAAGGCATTTAAAATATAAGATGATAATGGGAAGAAATAATTTCAAAAAATAATTTTTATAAATTTTTATGTCATCATAGTGACCTTATCAGTTGTCTTTAACCCTTTGATGAATTATTTATCTTTTAGCATTCCAAAATGAAATTTTTCACATTAGGTTTAATATAGATACAATAAAGGGATAAGTGAACCCCAAATAGATCAATGGGGAAATTTTTATCCATATTCGAGTTGTTTTTCATAATTATATTTTTGTAATAATTTTATAGCCATTAATAATTTTTTTTTGTTTTAAAGTACAATTTATGTCAATTTTGATACTATTATATATTTTTATTTTTTAAATTATCTTAAAAATTATAACTTCGACCCATTACATGAAATATAAAACTATAACATCACATATATCTAAAAAATTACAGTATATTATTAATTATGTTAATTTTTTTTAATATTATTTATAGAATTCATTAGATATTTCAATTAATTGATTAAGTACTACATCATCATTATACAAGAATTTAAATGAAATATTTATCCTCTAAAAACTAAAATTAAATTATCAAGATAAAAATAAATTTATTATATTTCAAATTACAATTTTTGTGGAATTTATATTTTATATAAAAATATATTAAAAGTGATTTAATAATTTAAAATCTGAGTATGACTATTTTAACATATCTTAAAATAGAATTTAATAAGATCCACATTCACGTATGGTTCAATTAAAAATTTAATATTTTGGAAAAATGTTGATTTGGAAATAAATCCTTTAATAAAATGAAATTAAGAATGGTTTTAGTGTAATTTTATAATATTATAATATTAACATTATGATTAATTACCTAATTTACACTTAATCATGGTAAATAAAAAATTACTAGCATTACTATTTATTTTCTCCAAAAGAAAACATATTTAAATAATTTGGACCCTCTAATTCCTAATATGGAATAATTGTTTCTAAAAAATGTAGGATCGAAATATAATATGAGATGCTCAATATACAAGAGGGGGGTGAATTGTATACTTTAAAAATTCCTTTGGAACCTTTTAAAGTTAGTTAAGAATAACTACGTTTTCCTTAAGCTAAGGAAAAGACTAAGTTTAACAAAGTTAAACTTAAGTAAATTCACAACACCTCTAACACCGAACTAAACTTGGAAAGTGATTCCAATAGTAGGTTCCGGAAATATGATTCCAGAGATTGAAACTTAACAAACAATTACAATATGAGATTCTACCTTAAAGCGTATAGAATCTAAATGAATCAGAGTAAGTAAGGAAGTATAAGAAAGTTATACTTTCCTTAAGATACAAATTGCAGCGGAAATAAAACAAGTAGTTAAACTACAAGTAACAAGATAATAGTCTTTTAACCCAAAGATAAGGGTATCCAACAACCTTGGATAAAGGTCCCTTGATTTATACTTTCAAGCAAGTCTGTCTTACCCACACCAGGGTAAGCCCTCGATACGAAGATCGGAGTCTCTGTCTTGTTATCCCCGCAAGCCCTCAACTTCAAGGTAGTTGGCAACCTCTGTCTTCCTCAGCAAGGAAGCCCTCGATCTTTAAGGTAGTCGGCGCCTCTGTCTTCCTCAGCAAGGAAGCCCTCGAACTTTAAGGTAGTCAGCACCTCTGTCTTCCTATCCCCGGAAGCCCTCGAATGTAATCACCAACATTCGGAGTCGCAAGAAGCTTTGAGAGTTAATAAGAGACTCTCTCTCTAGAATTCACTTCAACAGCATGTATGCACAAAACCAAGTTGTTCATCTGTCATCAGTATTCATCAGCACTTGGCCAGCTCTGAGCTCTTTCAAATGAGCTCCTATTTATAGGTAAGGTCGGCTCCTTCAGCAACGGTCATATTTTCCTTAAAGATCGGAGGGACCTGTACACGTGTCACTCAGACAACGGTTAATAAGAAACAGAATGGATGACATCGTTTTATAAGTGTAACAGAATGTACGACATCGTTTTAATTCTAACATAAAAGTTCGGAATGAACACTTCGGAGTGAAGGTTCAGAGTATAAGGAACAATAGTAAAGAATAGACAAATTATAGAAAAGTAAACAATATAAAAGTTCGGAGTCTTATTAAGATATTTTTCAGAGTCTGAATTAATTCAGAGTGTATAAAACAAAGATACTCAAATTCTGTTTAATAGGTAAATTCGGAATGAGAATTCGGAATAGGAATTCGTCATCAGGATTCGTAATGAGAATTCGTCATCAGAAATCTTAATGAGAATTCGTCACCAGAATTCGTAATGCGAATTCGTCATCAGAATTCGTAATGAGAATTCGTCATCAGAATTCGTAATGAGAATTCATCATCAGAATTCGTAATGAGAATTTGTAATGAGAATTCGTCATCAGAATTCGTAATGAGAATTCGTCATGAGAATTCTTTATTAGAATTCGTAACCTGAACCTGGAATAGAACTTAGTCAGAGTTCATATCCGGAATTCGGAATGAGACTTCCTTATAGTTCTTATGCAGAATCCGAATCCTAAAATAGAATGCTTTATATCAAAGTTTTAATGATTCCGAGAAAATGAATCTGAATCACACACTTAAGAAAAATATTGATGAAAATATGATAAGGATAATTTTTCTTATAAAAGCGATTTTCCTTAAGAAAGAAATTTTTCTTATAAAAGCGATTTTCCTTAAGAAAGAAATTTTTCTTATAAAAGTGATTTTCCTTAAGAAAGAAATTTTCCTAAAGATAAGGTGTTTGTGATTTTCAAAACAAGAAGGAATGGAAAAGTCATAAGGAAAACCTTATTGACTCAACAATCTCCCCCTTTTTGGAAAGCACAAACATCCTTACGAAAAAGCTATTCTAAGAAGAAAGAAACACATTAAGGCTTATCTCCCTTTGCATTAAGGATATTGACAAATACGACTAACTCCCCCTTAAGCTTTGAAACTCTAAGGATCGTATTCATATTCCCGGAGTGATATTTCATAAGAAGGTCTTCTATAAGAAAAACCCCCCCTTAAACAAACTCTTATTAGAGTTCTTTTTCCTTGGGTATTTTTTCTTTCTCCCCCTTTGATAAACTCTTATTAGAGTTCCTCTTTTTCTTAAGGATCTTTTCCTTCTCCCCCTTTGTGATTTTCAAAAAGAATTGGAGGGAATGGAAAAAAAATAACGAAGTACCTGAAAGATTAGTAATGACAACAAAAAGAGACAAGAGACACAATTTTCATTAAAAATTACAATCTCAGCAACAACAACAAAAATTACAACAAAAAGATCGGATTGGGTTATTTCGGATCTTTCTCCTTCGACATGAGCCCCTTAAGAATCATCTTGATCTTCTTTAAGTCTTTGTGATCTTCTTCTGCTTGCTTCTCTAAGACGACTATTCTTGCGGACTGAGCTTCAATTTTTTCTTCCTGAGCCTTCAGTTTTTCTTCCTGAGCTTGGATCTTTTCTTCCTGAGCCTTCATCCTTACTTCAAAATCGATCCGATGATCCCTTTCAAATTTCCTATTCTGAGAAATAGAATTCAACTTCCCATTCAGATCCCTGACTTCTTGGATCCGGAAGTTCTTTTCTTCAGTCAGCTTTTCTTCAAAGGAGGAAGTCAGCTGGTTAATCTTCTTGTCCTCGGTCCCAAAGGCATCTTTAACATTTTCTTGAAACTCATCAAGCAACCTCATCTCTTCCACATTCTTCTTCGACCAGCTTGTCATCCTCTTAAAAGATCTTTTATGAGCTTCGTAACCAACAATGAATGTTTTGAACTGAGCTTCAATCTCAACACACTTATCCATAACCATAGATACGGAGTCGGTTTTCTGATTCAACATATGTTGGAGCATCTGGCATCTCGAGTCAATACTAGAGAAGGTTGGAATGGTTCCCACCAACTTCTTTAAGGACTGAACAACAAAGTCATGCCCCAACGAGGATGACTCCGAATCTGAAATCTTTCTTGGAGAGTTTTCTTCCTCAACAAGTTGAAGCTTTCTCTTTGAAGAGCTACCAACTTCCTTTCTCTTCCTTACTTCTGAGCTTGAGGTATTAGCAAGAATTTTCTTTCCCTTGTCTTTTTCCGGAATAGAATCCTATTCCGGAGTTTTCTTTTCACTGTCAGAAACTTGAACAACAAAATCTTCCTCATCAGCAACTTCTTGAACACCAACCTCTACGTTTCCCATCTGAGTAATATCATGTAAAAGTTGTTCTTCTTCTCCATGATAGGAAACTTCTTCTTCTCCTTTCTCTTCTTCCATCACAGGAGTAACTGACTTCGAAGATTCAGCTTCTGATGTCCGGAGTGATAAGTGTTCCGAAGGAGTTCCCTTGTATTCATCTACTTGTTTTAGTACATCTCCTGTCTCACCACTTCCTTCAGCAGCCTCTTCAACTTGTTCCACTTGCTCTACTTCCTCAGTATTCGTAGCAATATCCACTTCCGGAGCAACAAGATTTCTTCCTGGAGTCTCAGGTAGATATTCCAGGGAGAAAGATCTTGGAACTGGAATAGTTGCTGAAACCATTTCATTGAACTTTAACAAGGCCTGAGCTACCGCAGCCTCGGACATCTTCTTCTTGAGCTTCTTTTGCTTTTCTTGCCTTTCAAGCTCATCAGCAGTCTTCTCTTTCAGAGCCTTAGCCTCCGCATGGTCCAATCCAAACTGCAGATCCCCTTCTTTCCTCTTTTCTTTATCAGCTCTCCACTTTTTAACAACCTCGTCAGGATAGGCTTTCTTCTTCATAGTCTTTGGAGGTGCGGAGTGGACTTCCTTAGACATAGGATTTTCTGCTTGTACTTCCACTTCTTTCAGCTTTCTCTTCCTTACTGGCTTAGATGATTCCGGATCAGCAACTTTCGGAATCGTTTCTTCTTGATCAGGCAAGTCAACGAACTCTCCAATCTCCTTGTTGAAGGCCACATTCATCCTCTTAAGAGTGTCATCACTTACCAACAAGATTTTACACACCCTTGGTTTAGATCTGCAAGCTACCTTGAAGGATTCAAGGCACCGAACTATCAACTTCGACAAAATCGCTGGGTACATAACGATCTGAGCTCTGAGATTTCCTTTCTTAAGGTTCTCAATGGTTATAAGAATGTGGCTCATGAAGTTAAATTTCCTTAGATTTATCAGAAAATCTAAGATATAGATCTCACTTTTCTTCAAGCTGTCCTTATCACCTTTTCTCGGAACGATAAGTCCTTGCACCCATAATTCCAGAATCCGAAAATTAGTAGAAAGACTTGCAATTTTCGGAGCCTTGTCATCAGCAAGTCCGAGAGTTTCTAAAGCTTTCTCTTTGTTGAAGCTACCCTTGGAGTCTTGCAATACGTGAGAAATAAACTCAGCTTCACCTTCATAATATAACCCTAACAAGCTTGCAGCATTTGTGTAAGAAAGCTTATATGTCTTGCCATACGATTTGAAAGAAAACTTCTCTCTATTATCTTCCTCGAAGAAAGAAACTGTCTCATAAAACTCAACAAGCAAATCTGAGTACACCTCATCTGGGTTCCCGGTTTTTGATACCGCAATATCTTCCCAGCCATTCAACTTGATATTCTTTGAAATGATAGAATCGTAGTTACTGAAGAAATCCGGATGGAGTAACCTCTCCCTGTATACTAACCACTGAGAAATAGGCTTGGTTGAAGACATTTCTTGAGAAGCTAACTCTGCAGACATTCGGATCTGAAGTCCTCTGAGAAATTCGGAACGGAGAAGACTGAAGTTCGGAGCGGAGAAAACTGTGGTTCGGAAGGGCCTTAAATCAAAGAGTCAGAGCTTCAGGACGCAAGAGCTTGAAACTGATGTGGGACGAGAAATTGGGTCCCATTTATATAGGCAACGAGATGACGGTTCACCTTCCACGGTTGATCTAACGGTTTAGAATGAACTGAGATAAAATCTGACGGTTGATAACTTGAATCCGATCTTTTTGAGGTTTTTATTAAAGTAAAGAATTAAGAAATCCAAAATCCGAAAACAAAATATAAGAAACTGCCAGCAAGTAAAATATGATTACGAAAACTTCAGTAAGCAAATCATACCTTTCGGATTAGCTGAGGAAAGTTATTCGTAATGGGTAATATAAAGATGACTACGAAAAACTCAATACGAAAACTAAATACGAAAAACTCAATACGAAAAAGTAAATATGACAAACTCAATACGAAAAAGTAAATACTAAAAAAAAACTCTATACGAAAAAGTAAATAAGAAAAACTCAATACGAAAAAGTAAATACGAAAAACTCAATACAAAAAAGTAAATACTAAAAAAACATGGTACGAAAAACTGGTTATGAAAGTACCAGTACGAAAGTTTTCCATTCCAGAAATTTTCAATACGAATACTTCCATTCCAGAAGTATTCTGTACGAAAATATCCATTCTGGAAAATGTTAGTTCCGGAAGTTCCATTCCGGAAATCGTCGTTCCGAAAAGTTTGAAAACAAATTTTGAAAAACTTTGTCAAACAAACAATCAAATGTACTCCCCCTATAAAAAAGAGTTTATTACTGTAAGGAGACTTTTTCAACAGAAAGTTAATTAAGGAAGATTACCTTACGGTTATCATTCCTAACTTCTGTTTAATATATTCAAATCTATCAGAAGGCAAAGATTTTGTGAAAATATCAGCAAGTTGATCTTGCGTTCCGATAAACTGAAGAATAATATCTCCTTTAAGTGTGTGATCCCTAAGAAAGTGATGCCTAATATCTATGTGTTTTGCACGAGATTGATGTGGAGGGTTTTTACTTAGGGAAATGGCACTTGTGTTATAACACAAAATTTGAGTTTTGGTAAAACTCAAGCCATAGTCTGTGAGTGTGTGTTGCATCCACAACACTTGTGCACAACAACTTCCAGCTGCTACATATTCAGCTTCAGTAGTGGAGAGTGCTACAGAATGTTGCTTCTTGCAGGACCAAGAAACTAGAGAATCTCCTAAGAAATGACAAGTTCTGGATGTACTCTTTCTATCCATTCTACATCCACCAAAGTCAGCATCAGAAAAACATTTTAGAACAAAATCATTTCCAGAAGTATAAAATAATCCTAGATCCATGGTTCCCTTAAGGTAGCAAAAAATTCTTTTTACTGCCTTTAAGTGATATTCCTTAGGATTGGATTGATATCTTGCACATAAGCATACTGAAAACATTAAGTCTGGTCGACTAGCTGTTAAGTAAAGTAGACTTCCTATCATACCTCTAAAAGATGTTTGATCTACTGGTTTCCCAGCTTCGTCAAGATCTAAAGAGTTTGAGGTACCAATGGGAGTACTTATACTCTTAGTGTTGTCATAGCCATACTTTTTAAGAAGATCTTTAATATACTTATGTTGAGATATGTATGTTCCTTCTGGTTTTTGAGAAATTTGAAAACCAAGGAAAAAAGTTAACTCACCCATCATACTCATTTCAAACTCAGATTTCATTAGACTAGCAAAAGAGTGAGTCAGAGATTGCTGAGTTGAACCAAATATAATGTCATCAACATAAATTTGAACAATCAAAACATTTTTCTTATCTTTCTTTATAAAAAGGGTTGGATCTGCATTTCCCTTAACATAGTTATTTTGAAGCAAAAATCTAGTGAGTCTATCATACCATGCTCGTGGGGCTTGTTTAAGAACATACAAAGCTTTGGTAAGTCTAAAAACATGATCTGGATGTTTTGTATCTTCAAAGCCAGGAGGTTGTTCAACAAAACCTTCCTCTTGAACATAACCGTTAAGAAAATAACATTTCACATCCATTTGGAAAAGTTTGAAATTAAAGAATGCTGCAAAGGCAAGTAGAATACGGATAGATTCAAGTCTAGCTACTGGAGCATAGGTTTCTTCATAGTCTATTCCTTCTTGCTGATTATAGCCTTTAGCAACAAGTCTAGCTTTATTTCTAACAATGACTCCATTTTCATCACATTTATTTCTAAAAACCCATTTTACTCCAATAACAGAAGTTTCCTTAGGTCTTTCAACCAAGGTCCAGACTTTATTCCTTTCGAATTCATTTAGTTCATCTTGCATGGCTTTAATCCAATCATCATCACCTAAAGCTTCATCAGTGCTTTTTGGTTCTAATTGGGAAACAAATTCTAGATGTTCTACTTCATTTCTTAAAGAATTTCTAGTCCTTACAGGTTGATTTACATCGCCAATGATACTATCACTGGGATGATTCTTAAGAAACACCTGATTTGGGTTTTGTAAAACATGTTTATCAACATAGGGTAGAAAGTCTTCTGGGGTAAATGTTTCAGAAGTATATTCTAGAACAATTTCCTTATCAGAAGGTTCTTCTATCAAAGGTTGATAATCAGTTTTTGAAAACACATCCGAATATGTAAGTTGAGATGGTTTAAAAACAAAAGGATCAGACTCATCAAATTTTACATGTACTGTTTCCTCAATAGTACAAGAATTTTTATTAAAAACTCTATAAGCCTTAGAGGTTGTGGAATATCCTAAGAAAATTCCTTCATCAGACTTTGGTTCGAATTTATGTAAGTTATCTTTAGTATTCAAAATGAATACTTTGCAACCAAAAACCTTGAAGTAGGAAAGTCTAGGTTTTCTACCATTCCATAACTCATAAGGAGTTTTATTAAGAAAAGGTCTAATCAAAACTCGATTTATAGTATAGCAAGCAGTACTTACAGCTTCAGACCAGAAATGTCTAGCTATAGAATATTCACTCAACATGGTTCTAGTTATCTCTTGAAGAATTCTATTTCTTCTTTCAACTACACCATTCTGTTGAGGAGTTCTAGGTGCTGAAAAATTGTGAGTAATACCTTTCTTACTACAAAAAGATTCAAAATCAGAATTTTGAAATTCTCCTCCATGATCACTATGAATAGTCTTCAATGGAAGGTTTTTCTCATTTTTAACTTGAGCTCTAAAACTTTTGAAATAAGAAAAATCTTGAGATTTCTTTGCTAGAAAATAGACCCAAGTAAATCTAGTGTAATCATCAACTAGAACAAACACATAGTATTTGCCTCCAATACTTCCAGTTTGTGTTGGAACAAAAAGATCCATGTGCACCAACTGTAATGCATCAGTTGTTGAGACTTCACCGATTGACATAAAACTAGATTTATGTTGCTTGCCATATTGACAAGGATCACAAACTTTAGAAGAATCAAATCTAAGCTCTGGTAGATCCTTAACAAGTTTCTTCTTAAAGAGTTTACATAGATTCCTAAGATTACAGTGTTCTAATCTTCTATGCCATAACCAAGAATGATCTTCTATTGCACTTAGGAAAGGTAGATCTTGGATTCTTAGATCTTCTAAGTTTAAGGTGTAAACATTCTCTTGCCTGTTGGCTGAGAGAATAAAATCTTCCTTGGAATTGTGAACTAAGCACTTATCATTCCTAAAATTCACAAGGTAACCTTCATCACATAACTGACTTATGCTAATGAGGTTGTTCTTAATACCTTTAACAAAAAGAACATTTGAAATCAAAGTTTTACCTAAAAGAACTATATTACCAATACCAACAATCTCTCCCTTAGCATTGTCTCCGAAAGTTACCTTTCCTCCTTTCGTTTTGATAATCTTTTCAAAAAAGAATTTGTTACCAGTCATGTGCCGGGAACATCCACTATCCATGTACCATATATTGTTGCTGGAACATTCTTTATTTTCCTGAAATTAAGAACAAAGTTAGATTTTTGGAATCCAAACTTGCTTGGATACGAGATTTCCAGACAATAAAATTTTTGGAACCCACATTTCTTAGAAAAATAAGCTTTATGAAATCCTAAGGATTGGGTTTTGTTTAAGGAACAATTTTTTGCCCAGTGACCACCACATTGACACTTAGTGCAAAATGGGGCACTTTGAGGAACAAAATAATTGTTACTGAAAATAGGTTCTGCATGGGTATAACCAAATCCGGATTTATTCCTTAATGGTCGTATTTGTGAATACATCTTGTCAAAATTTTCCTTACCATGGGTAAAGTTTGATAAACACTTCTTTAAGGAAAAAATTTCGGACTTGAGTTTTACAACAAAGTTTTTATCCTCAAAATCATTAGTTTTAGAACTAGAGTTAGGCTCGAAAACATTTTTCTTAGAAATTACTTTTTCTAATTCTTTAGAAAGTTTATTCTTCTCAGAACTTACTTCCTCAAGATTTTTTGAAATAATTTCAAAATCAGCATTTTTCTTATCAAGATCTTTAGAAAGATCTGATATTTCTTTAGTAAGAATAGAATTCCTAGAGTTTTCTTTGTCAAGTTTCTTGTTGAGTTTGGAATTCTCAATCTCAAGAAGTTCAGCAAATCTATAGACTTCTTCATAAGTAGGTAAAGTATTTTCCTCATCAGAAGATGATTCTTCATTAGAAGAGTTATAATGCTTACTATCATTAGAATTTAAATAAACATTGGTCAACGATTCAGCATTTCGTACCTTAGCCATAAGACAATGATTATCAATAGGTATTCTGGCTATAAGACCAAGATTCTTCTGTCCTGAAGATTCATAATCAGAAGATTCATCTGAAGAGTCACCACCACTGGCACTCCAGGTGTCATTAGCTTTCAGAACTTTCTTAGCTTTAGCTTTATAATACTTCTTCCTGTTCCTGTCTGAATGTCTTTCCTTCCTTTCTTTCTTTTTGAGCATAGGGCAATCTGGTCTAATATGTCCAGCTCTTTTACATTCATAACAAGTAACTTCTCCATCTTTCTTGTCTTTCCTATCCTTCTTCTTATACTTAGATTGAAAGTTTCTCTGTCCAGCTATCTTGTTCATCCTTCGAGCAAGATTGGCTAACTAATTTTCTGAAACTTCACTCTCACTATATTCGGATTGGAAAATAACTTTCTTAGACTTGGATCTGGTTACTCTCTCAGGAGCCTTAGCTTTCATCTGATTTGAAGTTGTAGTAAATGCAACAGTACCATTTCCATTCTTCTTCTTGATGTTGTCAGCATCTCTCTTCATTCTGGTCTCATGTTGTAGAAGAGTTCCAAATAATTCATCAAGAGTAATTTGAGTAACCTTCCTGTTCTCATCTATAGCTGTTCTCTTGGATTCCCACTCATTGGGCATAATATCAATTATCTTGTCCACAAGAGTTTCATCATCTAAACCTTTCTCTCCCATAGATTGTAGACTGTTGACGATAGTCATAAATCTCTGTTGAACTTTACAGATAGGTTCTCTATAAGGAAAATTGAAGCCATGATATTCAGCTCTAAGCATAGCTCTTCTAGTCTCAATCACCGTAGAAGTCCCAAAGTGTGTAACCTCTAACTTCTTCCATATACAATTAGCTGCTTCACAAGAAGAAATTTGGCTATATATATTTCTGGTCATTGAACATAATAAAGTGTTGCGATCCTTATAGTTGAGTTGATATTCTTGTTTTTCCTGGTTAGTGAAAGATTTGTCTTCCTTGTCAGGAATTTTATAATCACCAGTAAGCATAACAAAGTTATCTACACCAGTATTGATAACAAAAGTCTTCATAAGATCTCTCCAGTATTCATAGTCATTACCATCAAAGATAGGTGGCCTTGTAGGATTTAGATTGTCAATCGAACCAACATTAATTCCTGCCATACTAAAAATAACTTTGCACACAAACTTGTTAGTAGCAAAGATTCGTAATAACAAAGTTCGGAATGGAAAAGTTCGGAATGGAAAAGTTCGGAATGGAAAAGTTCAGAATGGAAAAGTTCGGAATGGAAAAGTGAGCAAGAAAAACATGTATGTGAGTACGAGTATTTCAGAGACCTGCTCTGATACCAAATGTAAGAATGGTATAGAGTAAGAGGTTTCCAACCTCTGATACCAATTGTAGGATCGAAATATAATATGAGATGCTCAATATACAAGAGGGGGGTGAATTGTATACTTTAAAAATTCCTTTGGAACCTTTTAACGTTAGTTAAGAATAACTAAGTTTTCCTTAAGCTAAGGAAAAGACTAAGTTTAACAAATTTAAACTTAAGTAAATTCACAACACCTCTAACACCGAACTAAACTTGGAAAGTGATTCCAATAGTAGGTTCCGGAAATATGATTCCGGAGATTGAAACTTAAAAAACAATTACAATATGAGATTCTACCTTAAAGAGTATAGAATCTAAATGAATCAGAGTAAGTAAGGAAGTATAAGAAAGTTATACTTTTCTTAAGATACAAATTGCAGCGGAAATAAAACAAGTAGTTAAACTACAAGTAACAAGATAATAGTCTTTTAACCCAAAGATAAGGGTATCCAACAACCTTGGATAAAGGTCCATTGATTTATACTTTCAAGCAAGTCTGTCTTACCCACACCAGGGTAAGCCCTCGATACGAAGATCGGAGTCTCTGTTTTGCTATCCCCGTAAGCCCTCAACTTCAAGGTAGTTGGCAACCTTTGTCTTCCTCAGAAAGGAAGCCCTCGATCTTTAAGGTAGTCGACACCTCTATCTTCCTCAGTAAGGAAGCCCTCGAACTTTAAGGTAGTCGGCACCTCTGTCTCCCTATCCCCGGAAGCCCTCGAATGTAATCACCAACATTCGGAGTCGCACGAAGCTTTGAGAGTTAATAAGAGACTCTCTCTCTAGAATTCACTTCAACAGCATGTATGCACAAAACCAAGTTGTTCATCTATCATCAGTATTCATCAGCACTTGGCCAGCTCTGAGCTCTTTCAAATGAGCTCCTATTTATAGGTAAGGTCGGCTCCTTATCCAACGGTCATATTTTCCTTAAAGATCGGAGGGACCTGTACACGTGTCACTCAGACAACGGTTAATAAGAAACAGAATGGACGACATCATTTTATAAGTGTAACAGAATGTACGACATCGTTTTAATTCTAACATAAAAGTTCGGAATGAACACTTCGGAGTGAAGGTTCGGAGTGTAAGGAACAATAGTAAAGAATAGACAAATTATAGAAAAGTAAACAATATAAAAGTTCGGAGTCTAACAAAGATATTTTTCGGAGTCTGAATTAATTCAGAGTGTATAAAACAAAGATACTCAAATTCTGTTTAATAGGTAAATTCGGAATGAGAATTCGGAATAGGAATTCGTCATCAGGATTCGTAATGAGAATTCGTCATCAGAAATCTTAATGAGAATTAGTCACCAGAATTCGTAATGCGAATTCGTCATCAGAATTCGTAATGAGAATTCGTCATCAGAATTCGTAATGAGAATTAGTTATCAGAATTCGTAATGAGAATTTGTAATGAGAATTCGTCATCAGAATTCGTAATGAGAATTCATCATGAGAATTCTTTATTAGAATTCGTAACCTGAACCTGGAATAGAACTTAGTCAGAGTTCATATCCGGAATTCGGAATGAGACTTCCTTATAGTTCTTATCCAGAATCCGAATCCTAAAATAGAATGCTTTATATCAAAGTTTTAATGATTCAGAGAAAATGAATCTGAATCACACACTTAAGAAAAATATGGATGAAAATATGATAAGGATAATTTTGCTTATAAAAGAGAATATCCTTAAGAAAGAAATTTTTCTTATAAAAGCGATTTTCCTTAAGAAAGAAATTTTTCTTATAAAAGCGATTTTCCTTAAGAAAGAAATTTTCCTAAAGATAAGGTGTTTGTGATTTTCAAAACAAGAAGGAATGGAAAAGTCATAGGAAAACCTTATTGACTCAACAAAAAATACATAGAATCTTTAGTAATAATTTTAATATTATTCCCATTGATGGGGTGAGAAACAAGTTATTAATGTTAAAAAATGCCAAATATTAAAATGTTTTTATATTTAAATACAGTGTAAAAATTAATATAATGTCTGAAATTATATTAAATGATAAAAATTTTATATATTTACTCATTAAAACAAATAAAAAATAACTTAACACTACAAATTATTTTGACGAATATTGTTGTTTTTAAATACAAATTTGTATTTTTTATTATTCATTAATACTTGAAACTTATCAGAAAAATAAAAAAATTCAATCAATGTAATGTTTTTTATCCCACATTCAAATAAGTATCTTATTTTATCCAACAGAATATATAAAATAATCTAAATTTGCTTTAAACTCGGTTCTCTATTAAACTGTGATAAGTTTTTTAAAAAAAATATATGTTTTTATGCATAAAATTGGTTTGTTCATATCTTGTTCCTATAAAAAATATTCTATGAATATAGAAATTTTTTAATTGAATATATAACATTTATATTTCACTAATATAATTCAAAAATTGTAATTAATTCAATTTATTAATAAAAAAACATTGGCATCAAAAATATAGAAACATTTCATTTATATTTAATTGGAATATATTTTCGTTACTAATTAATTGGTAATAAAATAACACCATTTTCATAAGTTAGTTAATCATATTCATAATTACTAATTTTAAATATTTGTTATTATCTTATCTAAATATTTTAAAATTGATTTTTCTTTAAAACTCAATGATTCATGTATCATTTTCCAAGTTGGTATTGTGTGTAGCGTAAGAAAATTTGGGGACCTATGAAATGAATGATTGATTTAGTGAAATTCAATAAATCTATGAAAACTAATTAACTCAAAAAAATATTCACAAACAAATTCGGTGTTACATTCTACAACACATAAAATGAACTTCTCCCTCAAAATTTGTCATTCGGATATGAAAAAATGAGGATACTTATACCTCAGTATATCTTTAAGCTCCCACATAGATTCATATAACAATTGATTTCTCCAAAAAAAAATCATAGACCGTATGATTGGTGTTTCTTTATTGAAATTTCTCTATACAATCAAGAATGTCAACTGGTTGTTCTTTGTAAGAGATATCATGCGCTAATGGCTTGACTTCTAATTTCAATACATCTAAATGGCTAGATATATACATTCTCAGGATATATATATATAATATAACAACCCTACTAATTATTTCATATTTAATGATGATTTATTACAAATATGTTCACTTAATACAACTAATAAGATCTAGAGGGTAAGTGTATTGGGAAATTAGGAACATTACATAACAACATAAAACATGAAGTGCAATTTCTTTTTTGAAAACTTCTTTTACTTGACCACAACATTCATTTTTACCTAACAATGCATGGGATAAACTGAGGACATATATAAGAAAGGGGTAATCTTAAAAGACCAATAATGTAATAAACATGGGATAACATGAGAAAAATAATACATGTTAGACAATTCATATCAATGTGGCCTGAAATAATATGAATATAAAGTCATTATATAGCATGATAATCATTACATTGAAATGTGGTAAAAAACAAGAAACACTACATCGTAGACAAAAAGGAATCAAGTAAACTCATATCCCAACCAGCTGTAAAAATTTACCATAATGGAATCAGGAGAGCCCATATACCAACATGGTGAATCATGATACTAATCAATAATTAATACATCAGAGAGCTATCTGGGAACACAATTCAAAATCATTTCAATATTATGCTTCATTGTGACACATAGATCATATAACATGAATTTATTTAACATCATCATTTATTACATTATCAAGGAATGTGGAATACATACATTCAAGTCCTAAATAAACATGTATATATGCATAAAGGTGAATACCCTTGATATAGGATTGGTTATGGTATTCACTGCACGTTGATTTTGGTGTGGAAACTCGTGGTGCATTTTCGGTAGTATAATGACATCATAATGAAAATCATAAAATCAATTGAATATAAGCAAATAGGCCTATCATAATTTATACATTAAATGAAAAGTAATTTTATCATAAAATTTTATATTCCAAAATATAAAATGGAATCTAAGATGTATAATATAAAATAAGTGTTTTAATGGGAATGAAGAAAGACAAATCCCTTATAGAATATTTGCATGGTAACAACTATATATAAGAGACAATGAATAGATTAATTAAATTTTAATGAAATATTATTATTTATAAATCAGATGGAATATAATGGGAGTATGTATTATCATATTCCAAAAAAATAAAATCGAAATTAAAATTTATATCACAAAACGAGTGCATGGTAAAAGAGGAAAGTGAAAGATCCCTTAATAATATGTCTTACTCCAAAAGCATGGGAGGGGATTCATGGGATCTTGGGATGCCTTTGAATGACTATAAGGAATAGGGGGAAGAGGTTCTTCTATATTTAGAGAGATTTAGTGAAGATAAATGGAAGCTTGGGTGGGTTTATATAGGAAAAGAGGGGGATATTTATTATTTTGGGCTTTGGACACTATAAAAAAATTGAAAACCACAAACCATCCTAGGGTTTTTCCCATGGTTTCAAAAAATTTGGCGTGGAATAAATTATTTCATAATGGAAAAGTATGATTATATTAAAATATAACCCCTTCTTATGTGGAGATGAGTCACATTTTCAATGAAACAATTTTAAAATTTTAAAATATTTTTTATGTTTGGAGGAATCACTAAGTATTTATAAAATAATTAAAATAATCATAAAATTTCATTATTTTATTGGGGATATATATATTGTTTATAATATCCCTTCTATTGTATTTATTACATAATTTTTAGGACATTATGTTGTCATAAAAAACCAAGTATATTTATTCTGTATTAAGATTTTACCCAAATATTTGATTGTCTTAGAAAATAAAGAAAAATTCACCATTTTATAATTTTGATGACCTAATTCCAAAAATAATATTAATTTTATTTAATTATATTTCAAAATATGTTAATTTGTGGTTTAAAAATAATAAAATTACATTTATTTAAAAATGATGGGTTTTGACAAAAACTATTTTTAAACATTAATAAAAATTACTTTATTCTTCATTATATGATCAATTATATTAAATAAATATAATTTAAAAATTATATTTTATTATAATACTATGTATTTTAAACATCCATGAATTCATTAAATATATATTTCATATTTTAATTTTAATATTTAAAAATAATAATATTTGTTCCTTAAAAATCATTTACAAAGTAACAATAAAAGGATGAATGTATATATATTAATATATATAAAAATAATTTACATAATCATAATTACAGGGTCTTGTTACATATCTCTTTATTACACCATTATATTTACTAAGAGTATGGTGTGTGATCGTGGGTCATTCATGCGGGTTTTCGGTGAAAAAGTCCTGATTCTTCATCTCAATGAGCTTGAATTTCACCCTTAAATGGTTTCGCATGGGCTAATGTGTTTTGATATCGGCATGGGAATGGTCTAGGGAAATGACCAGGAAATTATATATGTCTATAGAGATTAGTTAAATGGGATTCATAGGAAATTATAATACTGGTTTAGGCCATAAAATCATTATTTCCAAAAGTATTTATTAACACCATATATTTAGACTAGTGTTGGAATCACTAATCAACAGTTATATCATAAATGGTAATGATACATAATGTTCATTTAAATCCAAATGGATATATGTATGTTTTAGTCATAATAGTTTTGTCGTTACAAACTTCCTCCCTTAAGAAATATCATCCTCGAAATATTCTTTTTCAAAAACTAAAACATATGGGTGAAACACTGATTCCTCGCCTCATCTAATTCCCATTTTTCTCATCACCCATGTGGTTTTTCCACAACAATTTGATGTAGGTAATTATATTATATCATAAAACATTTTCTCTATTATCTAAAATATTCACCAGCTACTCCTCACTGAAATGTTCATTCTCCAATAGTACCACCTCTGTATTGAGTACATGTGATGGTTCCAATAGGTAATTTCATAAGACAGATACATAGAATATATCGAGTACTCGAGAGAGGTTAGGTGGGTGTGATTGTTGATAGAAAACTTCTCTGATGTAATGATGTATCTGAAAAGGGTCAATGTACCATGTACTAAGCTTTCCATTCATCCCAATTCCCCTCACTCTCTTCCATAGAGATACACATAGGAATACCATGTCTCTAATATCAATCTTAAAACCATATTGATTATTTTCAACCTAGTTAATTTGTCGACTCTCAGTAGCTTTGATGTGTTTATGGATGGTCTTAAACTTCTCCACCATTTATTTAACCATTTATGGACTAAAAAATTTTAGTTCCCCAACATCATCCTAGCATGTCGGTGTTCTATACCTCTTCCCATAGAGGACTTCATAGGGAGCCATTTTGATGATTGAATGTGAACTGCTTTTGTAAGTGAACTCCACTAAAGGAATATGTTAGTCCCATATTCCTTTGAAGTCCTTTGTGAATTTTCTCATAATTTCCACATGTGTTACAATATTTCATTCATATTTTCAATCTGTTTGATGGTGATAAGTTGTACTAAAATTTGGCTCAGTGTTTAGAGCATGTTAATGAATTTTCCAAAACATAGAGGTCAATCTAGGATCTCGATCTGAAAAAATATATAGATGAAGTCCTTGAATACCAACTCATTTTCTTATGTATATCTATTCTAGTTGATCCTTTTATAAATCCTCTTGAATAACAATGAAGTGTGCATTCTTCATAAGACTATCCCAAAATAACCCAAATTGAATTGTTTCCTTTGGATGTCTTCATAAGATCGGTGAAAAAATCTAGGGTGACTTTTTATCATTTCCCATATTGGTATGGGTAATGGGTGCATCATCTCCTTAGACATATTCCTCTCATGCATCACTTGGTGACACACTAGGAACATTGATATATATTCAGTGATCTACTTCTTCATGTTTCTCTACCAATAGTGCTCCCTGAGATCTCGATACATATTTTTGTTTCCTAGGTGAATTGTGAAGTTGAAACACATTAAACCATCCAAAAGTTCATTATTTGACACATGATTTCATGGAACACATATCCTCGACCCAAATCTCACAATTCCTTATTCATCAACACTGAACTCTTTAGTTTTTCCTTTTATGATAGTTTCCTCTTTGTTTTAAATACACTCATCATCTTTTTTAGCATCCATTAAAATTTACAAAATAGATTATTGAGTAATCATTTGTGAAATAATTGATGATGTTTCTTTATTTATGATTGCCATTTTCATATTCATCAAATCTAAAAAGATTTTATAATTTGAAATCCACAACAATGATGATGTTGTTGGGTCATTTCTTCTTAGATCATCTAAAACCTTGTTCACATTCCCAAGATGGTAGTGGATTGAGTATTGGAAATCCTTGATGATATCTAACTATATATGTTTTTTTCATATTCATATCATTATTTTTGAATGCATATTTGACACTTTTGTGATCTTTATTTTCTTCCAACTTCTCTATAAAGAGATTATGCCACCATAATTTAAACAAAATGACCACAGTTTCTAACTCCACATCATGTATGAGAATGTTTTTATCATGTATTTTCAACTTCCCTGAGGCATATTAATTATCATTTTCATTTTACATAATCCCACATCCCAATAAATTCTTTTAATCATCACTCAATATTAAGAAAATATCCCTAGTTTGGGTATTTTGAGAATAGGGGCAGTGATAGGACCATTTTTCAAATCTATGAAAATTTATTCACATTCAGCATTCCAATACAACAGGAATAGGGGTAGTGATAGGACCATTTTTCAAATCTATGAAAATTTATTCACATTCAACATTCCAAGACAACAGAAATCCCTTATGAATTATCTTGGTAATATGGATTTACAATCATGAGAAACTTCTCAAAAATTGGTGATAATATATTTCTAACACATGGAATCTAAAGATATTTATCATTCATATTGGCCTCAAACATCCCTTACTTCAATTTATCTTTGAAGGATCCGTAAATATCTCTTTTTATCTGAGGATATTACCTATAAATTATAATTCATTAAACTAAAACACATACTTGTTGTAATTTAAATGGCCCTTATCCTTCCTCTAAGTTCATAGCACAGTGCTCAGATTCCTTTCCTGATCCTACTTAGTTTTAGAGTATATAGGAATGTCATCAATAATGACTAACACTAATTTTTTTGAGGTAATCACTAAATACTCTTTCAATCAATTCCATAATTATTTATAGAGCATTAGTGAGTCCAAATTGAATCAATATGAACTCATAATTCTCATTACATGTACGAAAAGAAGTCTAGTGGATATCCTCCTTTTTTACACTTACTTGTTAATATCCCAACCGCATATCCACTTTAGAGATGTAATGTGCTCCATGTAGCTAATAAAAGAAGTCATCAATTTATGGGAAATGATTTTTGTCCTTTATCATGTAATTTTTGACCTAATGATAACCAATTAAAATGCACATTTACTCATCCTTCTTTATGAAAAAGTGGACTTCTGCACAACATGGGGAGGATCTTGGGTGTATAAACCCTTTATATATATTCTTCTATAGTTTCTTCTTTAATTCATGAAGTTACACAGTAAGCATTCTATATGGAATCATTGATATTGTAAATGCCCTAGTTATAAGATCTCTCAAGAATTCAACATGTCTTCTAGGAGGAAGACCATGGCATTTATCGGGAAACACGTCAATGAATTCCCTTAAAATAGGAATGCCTTCAAGAATTTTTCATTATATTGACTCAATCATTTTTTCTTGATACCCTCTCTTGTGGGGAAATAATAACCATTCCTAATATGATGTTTCTAAAGATGATTTATCATCCTCTTTGATAATGTATTGAATGAACAGTTGATTCACCATATGGAGAGTTATTTCCCTATAATGGAAATTTTTTATAGCTCTATAAAGTCAACGACAATCCAATCCTATAATTGAATCAAATTACACCTTGGAAGTATAACAAGGTTCACTGGGAAAATCAATCTGAAAATTGTGATGTGGAAGGAGTTATACACATGGGATGT
This sequence comes from Viscum album, assembly GCA_963277665.1. Classification (NCBI taxonomy): domain Eukaryota; kingdom Viridiplantae; phylum Streptophyta; class Magnoliopsida; order Santalales; family Viscaceae; genus Viscum; species Viscum album. Next base: position 2,001,615,057 of record OY728140.1, on the reverse strand, counting down.
AATTAATTCCCGATTTTCAATTTCCCTGACATCTATACTTTTAGGATTTATTGTACGGTTTGGATTTCTCATCTAAACATTCAGGATTTAAAATAGTTCATTTAACTATAAATGATAACCCTATATTCCACATTGTGATACTATTTATACAATATCCAATATAGAAATTGGGATGTGTATTTTTAATAAGTTGAACACATAATGGGTATTTCAATGAAATTAATGAGATTTCATATAAATTACATTTATCTATTTTACTTTTGAATTTCTAGGATTTAGTATATGTTATCCACGATCTACTCCCTAACATATATTTTTATAAGCATTTTCTTTTGTGTCCCCTTAATAATGATTCGTAATGATCATATGAATTTACCTAAGAATATCCCTTGGGAATGTCGAACCAAGAGTGTAACAAGGCCTGTTTTTGTTCACTAGTTCCCTTTCGGGTCTAGCTCAAAGCGGTGTTTTGGAGTTTTACCTCTAGAAAAATATGTTCCATGTCCAAATCCACTTGTTCATATCCAGAAAAGAATATATTTCCCTGATAAACATCTTACTCTCCACAAAGAAATATTTAGGGATTTTTTTATTATACTTATTAATATCCCTAAGGGAATCCACTAGGGTTTTCAAATCCTAATACCAAAAATAAATAAACCTATTTTCAGATACCAACTATAACAACCCTACACTATATTTCATATTTAAACATTAATTATTACATATATTTGAATTTAGCTCAACTAAGAAGAACATGTGGTCTAGTGTCTTCGGAAATTAGGAACATTATATTACAACTTAATATATTAAATACAAAATATTTTTTGAAAACCATTTTTGCATGACGACAACATTCATTTGTACTAAACATTACATGAGATAACCCGAAGATATATATAAGAAAGTGGTGAGCTATAAATCCCAGTATGGGAAAAACATGGAATAAAAGGATGATAATAATACATGATAGAGATTTCATATCAATGAGGCATGATGGAACATGAATATAAAGAAATGGTATATCATGATAATCATTACATGGAAATATGGAAACAAATTAAAACATTATATCATAAAAAAAGAATCAGGTAAACCCATGTCCCAAAAATGTGGTAAAAAGATATCTAATGGAATTAGGTAATCCTACTTTCCAACATGATGTATCATGATACTACACATTACCTATTTAAATAGAGCGCTATCAGGAAGAACCCTTCATAATAATTTAAATCTAATGCTTTAGTGTGCCATATTAATCACATAACATGTATTCATTCAACATCATCATTAATTCCATGATCAAGGAATGTGAAAGACATATATGAGTGTACTCAATAAATATGTAAATGTTTATAGAGGGGATTATTCTTGATAGTGGAATTGGAGTAGTAATCAATACATAGTAATTTTTTAGGGAAAATCACAGTGTAATTTTTCCATCCTGATGATGTCAAATGAAAATTCATAAAATTGGTTTATGAGAGAGAAAGAATTCTCTAATAAATTATAAATTTAATGGATAGTAAGGGGATAATGGAACCTAATATACCACTATATTATATAGAATTTCATATGAATGATATAAAATAAGTTCATTGATGTAAAATATGAGAGAGAAATTTGTTACGAAATTTCGGCATGGTAATAGGTGTATATAAAATATAACGAATGGATTAATGATAGTGCAAGGAAGAGGTAATTACATACCAATAACATTGATATGATGGTTAGTATTTATGAAGATATCCAAAAAATATATAAATTCAAATTAAAAGTCATATAAAAAAAGGAGTTCTTGATAAAAGAGGAAACTGAAATATCCCTTATTTGGATGTGTGACTCCAAAGGATTCTGAGGGGATTCTTAAGTGCTTTTGGCGCCTTTGGAGGACTCTATGGAGAATGGGGAAGAGTTTTTTCGTTCTTAAAATAGTTTGAGTTAATAGAAATGGAATATTGGGTGGGTTTATATAGGAAAGGAGGGGTATTTCATTATTATTTTTGGTTTTGGACACTACATGATAAAATATTCAAAACCACAAACCATCTAATTGTCGGTTCCCATGGTTTTTGTAAAAGGATAGTGGAATAAATTATTTTATAAGGTAAAAGGTAAAATATTGTAAAATATATCCCTTTCTTATATGGAGGTTAGTCACACATTAAAGGAAATGATTATATAATATTAAAATATTTTATATGTTTTGGAGTATTCCCTAAGACTTTATAAAATAAATCAAATAAACATAAAATAAAATTATTTTAAACGAATCATATATTTTGAAGAATATCACTTTTATATTGTTTATTACATCATTTTTGTTCCATTATGATGTCATAATTCACGCTGTATTTTTATATGGTATTTAATTTTTACCCAAAAATTCGATCATCTCCGAAAAATATGAAAAATATTTCATTGAATAATTTTTACATACTGTTTCCAAAAATAATATTAGTATTATATAAAAAATTTATATATATGTGAATTATCACATCTATAAAAAAAATTCATTTAATGATAATTGAAGGTTTTTGAACAACAAAGTTAATAAAAAATTATTTTAACTTCATTATATGTTCATTTTTATTTAATAATATTAATTCATTATTAATATTTTGTTATAATACTATTTGTTTCTAAAATATATTAATCTATTAAAAATATATTGTTTAATTGAATTTTAATATTAACCCAAAATACTATTTATGCTTTAAAAATCATTTACAATGTAATAATAATTGAATGAAATCACATTCATTATTCTATATAAAAAATAATATACATAATCATAATGGATATGGTCTAGTTACATATCCCATTATTAAAATTGAAAACTCCCATAGTGTAAGGTGTGCGATGTTGGGGCATTCATGGGTCTGTTAGGTGAACATGGTTTGAGTGATGATCTCGTTGATCTCAAAATTCTACTAGAAATGGTTCTGCTCATGCATAAGAAATTTGTTTACGACTTGGTCTTGGTCTAGGTAAAAGCACCAAAATTATGTATTCCCTAGGATAAATGACAAATGTGATCTATATTCAATGATCGTACTAGTTAGGGTCATCAATGTAATTTTCTCTACCAAAAGGATTTGCTATAAAGCTATATTTATACTAGTCATGTGATCACTGCTGAACTGATATGTTACCAACAATAATGATACAACGCGATCATTTAAATCCAACTAGATATAATAAAAAATAATTAAATAGGTATTCTATATCCATAATAATTTTATTTAAATAAAAAAGTGGTATTTTATTCATAACAGCTTGGTTTGTTACATAGAACACATTAGGGACATTAGAAATATTTGGAGGGTGTTCAAAGTGATAGGCTACTATCTTGATATAATTATGAATTTAAAGGGACAATTATATTGGTGACACTTTTTTCATTTATTCCTAAATCTCTCAAACTTCTACCATTAAGTAATTCATAGAAACACATTCTCACAAACTTCAAATTCTATATCACACAATTAGTTATTAGTATAACTTTTATTAAAGTTTTTTTCTCTCATTATATGTTGTTGAATGGTCCGAACCATCTCATCAATCTATTCTACGATCTCAGGCCCCAAAATCATTCCTTCTCTAAATACATCCCAACATGTTGGGGATCTATATTTCTTCCCCTAGATGGCTTAAAAAGGAGACATCTAAACACGTCATTGAATTTTATTGTTCTATGAATACTCATATATATAGAGTTTTTGATCCTATACACCATTAAAATATTGAGTTGAATATCTAAATATGTCCTCTTATGTTTGAATGGTTCTTTTAGACTGACCATCCATATGAGGATGATAAAAATAGATGAAATTAAATTAAATATCATGTTCTTGCTGAATATTTTCCTAAAAGTTTTCAGTAAACCTCTTGTCCCAATAATATAAAATATAATGTGGTACTCCATGAAACCATACCTCTTCCTTATTATATATCATGGAGTTATTATCCCGAGATAAGTATTCTTTGATAGTAATGAATTCTGGTCAATTAGTAAGGAGATAAACTACCACTCATATAGAATTAATCCCATTAGAGGTTTTGGGGAGGATAATGATAAATCCATTGCGATATTATCCCATTCTCATTATAGTTTGAGTAATGTATGCAACATCCCCTTACATTTTATTCATTAATCCTAAACTTGATGAAATAATAATCATTGAGATACAAACTATGAAATATCTTTATTTCTATCATCCAACCAGAATTATTTTATCATGTCCATTTACATCTTCATACTTCCAGGATGAATAAATAATGAAGATATTTGAAATTCTTATAAAATCACTCACTTAAAATTTTGTATGGAAGGAATAAAATAAATTTTTATAAATCTGATCATTCAATATTGATTAACCCTATACAAAGGAACATTTCTAGCCTTATTTTGTAGCTCCACATCTTCCTTTTGTGCCTCTTTAATTATTTTAAGGACGTAGGGTTGAACATTTAATTGAGAAAGATAATGTGTTTCTCTTTCCTTTAGGTTTTATAGTTCCATCCATTTCATATCAAGAAATATTCTATCTTTTATTATCCTCATCATTTAAAATCTAGCTTGATACTTTCCCCTCAAAGCATCCACCACCTTGTCTCCTTTCCTATGGTGGTAATTTTTTGAGAATTCATAATTCTTTATCAGTTATAACAATATTCTCTAGAGAATGTTCAACTGCTTATGTTTGAATACTCATTTTAGGATTTTATGATCAGAATATATATCATACTTTTCACCAGAAATTTAATTCCTCCATATTTTTATGGAAGAAAAAAACAATTCTAACTCCCAATCATGCGTTGTATAATATTTTTCATAAATATTCAACGGTTCTTAGTCATAAGAGATAAACTTGATGTTCTAGATAAGAAAACATAAAAATCCATTCATGTATGAATAACTAGAGATTACAAAACTTCACCTCTATAGGGTAATGTATGAACATGGGAACTAATTAGCTATCTCTTTATATACTTGAAATTTTCTTCACATTCATCTCTCTAGTGGAATTTAGTATCCTTGTAAGTTATCATGGTCCAAGTATTAGATAGTATTTAGAAATTCTCCAAAAAACTTTCACAATATCATGGAAAATGAAGAAATCTATGGGCCTCATTAATCATGGTTGGTCTATGCCAAAATTCAATAGACTCTACCTTTGAGGGATCTACTTCTATACCATTAATTGTGATGATGTGGAAAAATGTGAAAACTATTGAAACAAAAATTAACAATTTTTAAATGTTTTGTACAATTTCTTCATCCATAGGGTCTCTATAAAAATTCTAAAATAGTATTTATTCTCTTATATATTCATTGAATATATATAAATATCATCAATAAGGACACCAATAAATTGATTGAGGTATTATCTATAGAATATATTCATCAAATAAATTAATATAGCAGTGAAACTACTAAGACCAAATGTTATTATTGTATATTCATAGTGACCATACATTGTAAATAATGTTGTCTTGGGTATATCATCTTTCATAACCACCAATGTATGATATCCATAATGACGTAAAATCTTGGAAAAGCATTAAGATCCATTCATTTGATCAAAAAATTCATCAATAAATGGAAGAGGATAAGTGTTCTTGATTTTTATCTTGTTCAACTCCCTATAATCAATGCAGAGTAACATTATTCCATCATTTCTTTTCGCAAAATGTACTGGGGCACCCCAACATAACCTAATGGACCGAATAAATCCCTTATCTCGGTTTTCATGGATTTGAATCAGTAATTACTGAAACTCAATTGGGCCATTCTATATGGAGTAATTAAATTTTGTATAGAAAAATTTATGAGCTCTATAGTGGGCTCCACTTCCCATTTAGGTCGAAGAATAATAAATTATTTTGGAATGGAATCCAATAAATCTTGAATAATATTCACATCATCAATTTCAATTTTCTCCCTAAACATTTGAGATAAAAACCATTTTGAATTGGTATTAATACCCATATACTGGATGTATATATCTATAATAATTTCATATTTATCAAGACATTGATAAAGTGTCATGTGATTGATTGAAAAATAAAATTAACTTCCATTCCATGATAATTGATGAAGTATTTATATAGATAAAACTGATCCACACCTACGAATTCATCAAAATCAACAATAGGAGTAGTTAAAAAATTTCATGAAACCAATCTGCACAATCCTCCACCAAATAGGAATCATAGACTTGACGTAAAATCATTATACCATTAGAGGTTTGGACTACTAATTCCGAATCTACTCATTTGGGTGGAATCTGAACACCCGTAAAATATTATTTAGATATAAAAGAGTGGGTGTATCCATAACTTGACAAGACATTTACAATTCTAGAGTGGATGGTGTGTGTACATTTCACCACATCGTTATCACATCCAGCATTTGAAATAGTGATCACATGAGATTTAACATTGTCTCTAGGCATAAGAGGTTTTTTTAGGTAAATCAACATCACCATAAAATGGGGTTGGGCACTAGTTATCTTAATTTTAATTCTCTGTACCGTTGTAGAAATAAAGCCTGGGAGGTGCATTCTATGCCACTTTTTCTCCACTCGCACTATTAGATAAAATTTTCCCATCACATCTAAAATAAAATACCAATGAACTTAAATTAATCATTTATAAAATTTCATATAGCCATTTAAACCATATCCTCTATTCTTCGTCACACACATAGAGAATAATGGAAATCTTCACTTTTTTATCTTCATCGTTTTTATATTTCCCCAGGAATTCCATATTCCAGCTCTTGTCAAAACCATGAGATTAATACACGACTGTAGCCTTAATTTCAAGAGTAACATTAAAAATCACAATGTCATGATAGATACTAATGTCTCATATTTGAAATTCACATCTATGACATGGCTTTAAGTCACAGAAGAACCAATTGAATTTAATTTCTTGTTTAAAAATAATTCATGAATCGTACCTCACATGTTTTAGAAATTATACTCATAGGAACAAAATGAATCATCATCACATTTACTCAAATAAAGGTACTATTTATCCATATTTGAATGAATAATCCTAGGAAATCATTTATTGAAAATATTTTATTGAACTCCTCCCAATAAATGGATATAATTTCAACTTGTAGCATTTTACACATAATTAGAGTCCACCACAGGTCTTATTTGCATTCTTATAGATAAAAAACAATAATAACATTATGCGGATTTGATCATTAGTGTATGGAGAATATATTTTTACGGTATTGATCCATTTTTTAGAAATAAGTGGATAAAAAGACCCAATAAATAAATGTTAACAATTCCATATGAATGACTCAACAGAAGGTTGTTCCCAATTGTTTTTCATTTTTAATTCCACCACAATTTAAAATTTGATAAATATATGTGTTTATAAATAAAATATTATTCATTCCAACTCCCATATAATTTTGTATCTCAAGAGTAAAATAATTCTATTTTTCATTTCAACCACCATTAATGTTGTTCCGTCAGGTTCCTTCCATTGACTAAAACAAAAATAATTCTATAAGAAAAAGTTATCATAATGAAGAACCACTTAACAATGAAAAGTCACTTATTATATTTATAAATTATGAAACCTTCATTAATATATTCCACCATAGTTTCATCATATGTTATTCATTTCCATCTTATATTTAAATCCTTTATGATGGTTCATGATGATTTTTTGAATTCCAAATTCATATCCCTAAGGAGTGTCATGCCATGTGTGTAGCATGGACCATTGTCATGTACTAGGTTTCACGTAATCCAGAATGATGATCCTTTTCATAGTTCTTTCCACTAGATCCATCTGTTTCAAAGAAACATCCAATTGTAGTTTCTAGGCTTAAATGAATTTATAGGAAACCACTCGCACTATCTTTTACCAAAATTACAGTACATTTTCCTATATTTTTAATTATCCATATACATATCCATAAAAATTTCTTAGTATAAGAAAATGTTATTTTCATACATTAACATTACATTACTTCCTAGTAATACATAATACATTATTAAAACAGATTCCCCAATAACGTGTTAGTTCAGTGCAATTTGAAACACAAAAACATGAATAGTGATACACAACAGAGATAAATTATCTCCTACTAGGACCTTATTGACTAGAACCCCTATTAGACACATCTAACATAATACATATCTTAGTAACATGGGGATGGAAACACTGAAATGGAGAGATAAAATACATAGTATTGGTAAACAAGGCATATGTATAAGAATAATCACGAGAATAAGGGCATGATAACATGATCATGAAAGTTGATGATCATACCCCACATAACAAAGATAATATACATGAATCATTAATTAAATCTTGTATGTTAATAAGGAATGAATCATAAGTAAATAAGGGACATAATCTGTGAAACCATATCGTAAGAAAAACATGGAATTTTTTTAGACACAGAGGTATATATAATATGATTTATTTTATAGCCAAGGTATTGTTGTCCAGACAATCATGGTAGTATAGGTTCGCTCCCCATACCATATTGGTATTGGAGCTTCACTACTAATATCATACTGGTAGTCATGGTTTATTCCCATGTACATATTAGTAGTCAAGGTCCATTACCAAAACCATCTTAGTCCATCTCAGGAGATATAAATCTTACTCAAGGCATCAGAGAAAGATATTGGTCCCAAACATATTAGAATGAAATCATATACACATGTGCCAAAAATCGTAAATAATCATATTATAACCCATTAAATGAAATGGGTATCATAGGCATGAGATCATATCCTAACATGTGAGAAAATGTACGTGTTTTATAATAAATTCATTTTAAACATAACCGAGGAAAATAAGTATGTTTGATAAGTATATAACACATAAAATAATAATAAGTTTCATAAACATCATTCCATAAAATCATAATTCATTTAGAGAAATAATATGAATGGAATAATTGAAAATTTTCCCATAAATTCTTGATTAACACCAATAGATGTTATCTTAGTTTAAAAATAATTTTGAAATATATTTTAAAATATTTATTGATGGAAATATCTTTTGTCTATTGAAAAATTAAATTTTAAAACAGAAAACATTTTGACAACATTTTTCATTGAAAATATAATGGAAAAGCTGATAACTATAAAACGTATTTAAAATCTATTTTCCATGAAAATCGTCTTAAATATCTTTTGAAAACATTTTTGAATACATGGGTTTCTTACTACCAAAAACATTGGACCTGAGAGATAGATAATCATAATTTACCTAAAAACATTATCTTAAGTACCAATGAGAGGGAAATACTACTAATACAAGTATATATCATTAATAAATAGAGGATATTGAAAATCATGGTAATTATTTATATTTGGATCAAATTATTTCATCATAGTATGTATAAACATATAGAATCCTGAAAAGTGATGAGATTACATCAATAAACTCTTATTAATTGGTAACATAAGAACATACTCTAAATGTAAGAAAATTAAATTATATTAATCTTATAATATAATTAAAATAGGTATCTTATTCATATAAAATATAAAATTCATGTATATACATCTCAAAATGAATTTAGGTGCATAACCAAACATGAGTCTCAATGAAGGAGAATTGAGAAAAAACTATTTTACTGATTTTTATCTTTTAAAAAATAAAATCCATGAAACAAATATATTAAATTGGATATGTGAATAACAAAAAATAATAATATAATATAGATATAATAATTTCATGGTATGTACCTACTCCATAATAATGTAATGGGTGGTGAATAAAGCATGTATCTCACAGAAGTAAAAGTGAGATGAAATCTCTATAACGTGTGTCTTGACTCTCGTCATGATCATTCAAACCACATATATAATAAATATAAATATATTATAAATAATTTTGAGAACCATTTTATTATATATAATACCATATATAGTTCTATTACGACAATATATTACTATTTTGTTAACCATCCTATGATAAGTATTTGATTTGGATAATAATTACTTTGTTTTTTCTTGTGTCTTACTTTGTTATATCATTGGTACTTATAAATATAACATGATTCAAGAATGTAAAATATTTTGTAAATATAATTTTCTTCCATTATATTTTTACTATAATAATCAATAAAATATATATGTACAAAATAAAGTACATCATTCATGGATATGGTAAGTCGGATATAGAAAAAATGTTGTTTCTAATTTTATTAGAGTATTGAAAGAATGATAAAATGAAATATATGTATACAAGAATTATGGTAGGTTTAAAATATCATATATATCATATATATTCACTTAATTCATCCTTAATACATTCCATGTAGTGTAAGAATGAATCATATCGCTTTGAGGGGGAGGTAGTCGACACTTCCTCAAATGAAAATATCATACTAACAAAAAATGGAATGTAAAAAAAGATGTGTTTTAAATAGAATATAGAAGATTAAATAAATTAAAAGCATAATATATAATAGATATAAACAAATGTTCCATCATAATATCATCCGTTTGTGGTGGTAATGGAATAATTAACGTCATTATTTAGTGAGGCAGTAGTTCGTCGTAAACATAAAGAGTATATTCCTTACCCATTAGATAGCGGTGACTGTATGTGAAGGTTTAAAATGTAGCATAAAAAATTATAATACATTTATTATATGTTTGTTATTATATTATATTGGAATAATGAGATTGGAGGGGTTCTAGATGGAAAATAAATGAATATATCTCGAGATAAGACATAACCTCTTATTTAGGTAACCCCTTTTAGTTTCTGCCAAAATGAATCCTTGAATGAAATTATACCCAGAGGGAGGATTAAATGAATAACGTATGGATTTTGAGATTTTGAGGGTGTATATCATGGATGATACTAGGTGGTTTTAATGGGTGTAAGGATAGATAGGTGTGGTTTTCTTTTTATAGGGAAGGATGAGTGACAATCATGTTTAAATCTGAAGAAAGAAATAAACCAACATTATTTATGTTACAAGTGGATAGAATAAAGATAAAAATTATATCAATTTGTGGATAAGGGAAAATATTTCACTAAAATTGATTTTGGACATGTTTATTGTATTTTTTGGGCATTAAAGTAATGGTTTATTTCCTTATTAAGATTAATATAACCTTCATTATTGTATTTAATTTTTATCACTTTCACTATTACTTTTGGTCAGAAACTATGTTGAAATTATTAGACCATATAAATTATGATAATTAAAAATATATAATTATTTTTTCAAAATTTTAATCACATAATTAAAAGAAATTAATTAGAAAATAATCCCATAGGAAGGTCGATAATAGAGGTTTTAAAAGTCAAAATGGTCAAATGCTTGTTATGTTTTTATATAGAATATCAATGTGAAAATGGTTTTAATTACCTAAATTGGATTAAATTATAAAATTATAATCTAATTATCACTTTAAACGAAATTAATTTTTTTAAAGCTTGGGGCCGAAGAAACATTTATTATTAAAGCAAACCAAGGTTCTCTTTTGACTGGGTAGAGGAGGACCCATTACATAGACCGAAGGCCCAGTGGGCATTTAGCTCATTACATGGCCCGTAGGGCCATTTTTTGGCCCAAATCCAATTCTTGTCAATAGTACTGCTACAGTACCCGCGTTGCTATAGTGCTTCACAGTACCCGTCATTGCTAAAGTACTCTGTCGCCGCTACAGTGACCTGCCGCCACTATAGTACCTGCCATTACTACAGTTCCTCCGCTGCTACAGTACACTATAGTACTGCTACAGTGCCTGCACCCAATGGGTTTTGAACCCCCTTTTTCATTTATATTTAAGGGGTGCTTAGCACTAAGCCAATTAGATGAGAAAATCGTTGTCAATTAAAATACAGTATTTGTCACTATTCATCTGAAAATGAATTTTCTCAGAAAAATCCCAAAACAACCTTTTAGATACTTTTGAAAATCTAATTTAAAAAATGAATTATATTTTATAAAATTCAATTTCTATGTTTTTATAAAAATAATTTTATTATTATAAGAAGTTCTGTCAAGACAGAAGTATTTTTAAACATAACAGTAATTTAACTAAAATCATATCATTCATTATCAATATTTTTTACTTATAGAAATTATTATAAAAAATATTTTAAAAGTATTTATTTCGATTCATAAAATGAATCATAATTTAGAGGATATAATTATACCATTTAAGTAATTATAACAGGAAAATGATGTTTTGTAGAAGCACTAGTGTTGAATGTAATGTATGCCAAGTCCATGAGGAATGTAATCTACAAAGAATCAATGTTCTCTATAATGTAATCTGTGTTGGTTTCTTATAATATACTCTAAGCCAGTTCTATGTTAAATTAATGTTTTAATTAGATTATTTCAAGACCACAATGGGAATTTCATTTATTCAAAAAAATTTCTATAATAACATAGGGTGTTACATTTTACCCACATTAAAATGAATTTCATCCTCAAAATTTATCACTCGGATAAAAAATGATGACAATTATACATCATCTTATCCTAATGCTCCTTGGTATAATCCTCTAATAGGTTATTTCTACACAAAACATTGACCAGGTGAGTGGTCTTGTTTTGTAGAACATTATATTATTTTTTCTAAATTTAAACTAGTTGTTCCTCGTAAAAAAGATCATGCTCTAGTGGTATGAGCTCTAATTTATGTTTATATGATGCCTCAGTACTATAATTCCATTGTATAGATACATGGAACAAATTAGAATCTTGAGTTTCATTTAGAATAAGTCACATGAGATTGGTTATTTTCATGATACAATCAATAATTTAAAAGGGACCAATATAACTAGGGCGTAGATTTCCTTTTCATTAGAATCTCACAACCTTCATCCATGGTTAGATTAATAGAATTTGTTTTCACCAACATCAAATTCTAGATAATTATTATAGTTATTAGTGTAATGGTTCTATCAAATTGGATCTTCATTCATATGTTGCTGAATGCTTCTACCCTTCTCGACCATTTCTTAACCATTATTAGGTCCCAATAGAATTCTCTCACCAGCATCGTCCAAAAACGTTATATCTCTACATTTCAACCCACAAATGAATTTATATGGAAATTTTATTGATTTAGTGAATACTTTTTTTTGTAAGAAACTCAAGTAGAAAATTTTGTTGATCCCATCATCCTTTGATATCTAGAGAAAAAGATATCATAATATCCTCTAGCATATAAATTGTTCTTTCAAACTGACCATCCATATGTGGATGATAAGAATTTATAATATAAAATTATCTATCATGTGATTACTGAATAAATCACCAAAAAATTGAGGTAAACCAAAAATCATGGTCTTATATAATTAAATTTGATACTCCATGAAACCTTACAACTTTTTTAATGTAGGCAAGAATATCAAAAAAAAAAGAATTATATAATTGGTATGAAGTGTACTAAATTAGTAAGGTAGTAAACTACCACCTATATAGAATTAATCCCTTTAGAGGTTTTCGGTAGTCTAACTACAAAATCCATAGTTATGTTCTCCTATTTTTATTCTGGTATGGGTTATGGATGAAAAAAAACCCCATTGAATTATTTTTCTTTCTTCCTTAACTTTTTTGCTGACCAAGTACAGAGATACGAATTATATGATATCTCTATTCATCCCATCCCACTAGATTTAATCACTAAAGTATACATACATCTAATTACATCCAAGATCAATATAAAATGAATATATATGACCTATCCTTTACACCTCCTTCTTTGAATCTAGTATGGAAGAAAAATATATGTGTTTCTCGAACCTTGTCATTCCATCTTGATAAATGTGAATCTGAGGATCTTTTTTGAGATTCTATTGATGCCCCACATATCCCTTCTATTCCTTTTTAATCAATACTAGGACAGAGGGTTTAACATTTATTTTGGAATGATAATATTAATCTCTTTCCTTCTTTATTTCACGATCCATACTTTTCAAATCCATAAATATTGGATCTTTTATGATCCAATTCGTGGATAAGAAAGCATGATCCTTTATACTCAGAGAATCTGACACATCGTTCACTTTCCCAGGGTGTGGATGTATTGAGTAGTCATAATCCATTATCATATGTAACAATATTCTATAGTTTATGATAAAATCATTCTCCGTTAATATATTTTTCAAGAATTTATGATCAGTGTATATCACTCTTTTCTCCTTAAATATAAATCCTCAATATTTGTAGTGAAAAAGATACAACATCTAGCTCCAAATCACGAGTTGTGTAATTTGGGTAATTAATATTCAACTCTATCTATGTATATCATATAATAATTTTATTCTCCATAAGAACACATCTAAATCACTTCTTGGATCAATCACAATAAATTACAAACCCCAATTCTCTATAGGGTAATTTAAGCATAGGTGCACTAACTAACCTTCTCTTCAGTTCCCTACATTTTTCCTATCATTTATCATTTTAGAGGAACATGAATACCATTCTGGTAATCATGGTCATATTATTATAGATTCATTAGAAATGGTTGACCAATATTTGATAATATACAGGTAAACCAAGATATATATGGATCTCATTCACTCTGTTTGATGTATTCCATCATTCAATAGCCTCTATTTTTTATGGATCAAATATTATACCTTCTCTTGAGATTATGTCACCCAATAAATAAACGTTATTCATCTAAAATTCTCAATTTGTAAATTTATCATATAGATTCATCTTCATTAGGATATTGATTACAATTATCAAGTGATCTTCCTACTATTCATTTCTCATTGAATAGATTCACATATCACCTTTAAACACTACCACAAAAGGATGGTGGTAGTATCTGAAGACTATATTCATTTAATCCATGAAGATACTAGAAAAAATATTCAGACCAAATGGAGTTTTTATATATCCATAGTGTCCTTAAATTTTATGGAATTTTGTATTGGGTATATCCATTTCCTCACCCTTAATTGATGGAATCCAGAATGAGGGATAATTTTAGAAAACTATTGAGCTTTGTATGGTTGATTAAAGAATTAATAAATATGGGTAAGATGATAATTTTTCTATATTATAATATTGTTAAACTCCTAATAATCAATGTAGAGTCACATTGATAAAACATTCTTCTTAAATGGAATAACAGTTGAACCCTATAGTGAACCAGATGGATGAATGAATCACTTATCAATGATTTATTATAGTTGCATCATCAATTACCGAAACTCAATCAGATCCATTCTATATAGATTCTCTAAAATTGGTGTGGATCCAGGGATGAGATCAATTCATAACTCCAAATTTCATTTTTTCTGAAGGTTAATAAACTCTTCCAGAATGACATCCATAAATTCTTGAACAAGTGGTATATCATGGATGTCGATTTTGTTCCCAAACATTTGAGATAACCCACCCTTTTGGATGTGAATTAAGAACCATACACTATATGTAATCTCCATAGGATGTTCATACTTATCATCACATGTATGGATGATCATGTTAGAGTTTGAAATATCAAAACTGACTTCCCTTACTAAAAAATTGATGTGGGGTTTATGCAGAGAAAGCTAATCCATGCGTAATATGACATTAAATTAATGCAAATTAGAAAGACAAGATTTGTAGGAAGCACATTTCCACAAACACCATCTATATTGGAATCATAGACTTGAGATGCAATCATCATACCAATATGGGATTTAAATTATAATTCCACATCTAATTATTTTTGAGGATTTTTAACACCCTTAGAAAAAAAAATTAGTTATGAAAGAGGGTAGTTCCAGAATCAAATATAACATAAACAGTTCTAGAGTGAATGGTATATGTAAAATTCATCAAGTATTTATCGCACCCCTCATCATTAATAGTGATTTTATGAGATTTACCATTATACCTTCACATAATAGGTTTCTAAGGTCAATCATAACCAAAATAAATTGGGTTTTGGTAGTGGTTAGTAACATTTCTGTTTTAAATATACTTTTAGCACTAAATCATGGGAGGTGCATTCTGTAATGATTTTTCTCCATTCATAAAATTAGATAAATACTTCCCATCCCAATGGAAATAAAATTCATGATGGCTTACACATCCACACTAAGAAAATTTTATAGCCCTTTATGAAACATTCCTCATAGATTCTTCCCATACATATATCATAAAGGAAAAATTATCTTCTTCCTATCATGGTTTCTAAATTTTCATTTAAAACCCACCATCCTCTTCTTGTCAAAACTAGGACATTTATATGTGAATCCAACCATCATTTTATCCTTGATTTCACAACACACTATCTATTCATAGCTACAATGTCTCAAATGGCCATTGTCATTCATAGACTTTTAATTATTCCAATAAAGAACATATCAATTTTATATTCGGGTAGGATGATAATTCTTGAAGTGTACCTCACATTTCATGTCAACTTTTGTGCGTAGGTGTTTGAAAATAAATAATCCAATTCTATAAAATAAAGGAACTCTTTCTCAATAATATAATGAAGAATATAAGGAATTTATTTATTGAAAAATAATTCCTTGAACTCTTCTATATCCATGGAATCAATCCCATCTTGCTACATCATATTTCTGATTGTAGTCCACTACTTGCCTAAATCTCCTTCTAACCAATAGATGTCAAGAATGCAATTATGTTTCTCTAATCACTATAAAATAGAGGATATATTGTCACAAACCGTCTTCGGGGCCCATGTCATGACTACCCCAAGCCTGCCTTCCATAGGCCATTGGTTGTTGACTACCAGCAAAGGTGTAAATCCCTAAGGTGGGTAGTCATTGCCATTATGGAAGTAAAGAAACACCATAGAGTACGCAACAAGAAGTAAACACTATGTAAAAAATGAATAAAAAAGAATGTTTTGGAAAGTAAATGGGCCAATATACAAACCCAAAAAAACAACAAGTAAAAGTAAAGGGACAAACATGTGAAAGTAAAGAGAAGCTCATGGATCGTCCTCCAAGGAATCCTACTTAAAGGGGAGGTATAGATGGCCACCTCAGAACCCGCGTCCCTCAGTATCCACCGTGTGTCAACTCATGGCAAGGTCTAACTCCTGGTACCGTCCAGTCGTGGCACTCTCAGCCTCTGTCAGTGATGTCCATCGTCTGCATCCAACACATTGAGGTTCAGGTATAACCCATGGAGGGGTGAGTATAACGATACTTAGTAGGGACCCCGAGACCCGCATGGTCTCACAATATCCAGTAAGGATAAACAAAAGAAGAAATATACAACCACGAAGTAACAACCAACCCTACATAGGTATATTCCTATACATATACCTATGTTACCAATCTCAGCTTGACTCCAACTCTCGAGCCCAATCGCAACCTAGTACACACATGATGTAAATTCAATCACCATGATTATAATGGTTGAATGACATGACTAAGCTCACATAGGTATTCCACAATTTTAGAGAGATATAGATAATCAGATGTAGCCACTGGATCATCTAATCTGTCAGACCCACACAGGATACAGTCCAGCTAAGCTTTCGGACCTACATAGGATACAAGCCAGTTATCTCATCTAAGCTATCAGTCCCACACAAGATACATGCCAGCTATCTCGTCTAAGTTGTCAGAACCACACATGATACAGTCCAGTTATCTCATCTAAGCTATCATACCCACACAGGATACAGTCCAACTATCTTGTCTAAGATGCCGGACCCAAATAAGATACAAGCCAGCTATTATATAGTACTAGAGATGATAAAATGTAGTCACTGATTCATATAAGCTGTCAGACCCACACAAGATACAATCTAGCTACTATGTTAGAACTGTAGAACCCACAAAGAATTTTGGTACAGTTGTCATCGTCGTTGAACCCCCGGAGGATTCCAGTACGGTAGTCGTCACAGCCAGTTCTAGGGTTCCCGCAGAGAACATGCTCGATTCTGGGAGGGTCCGCTCCATAAGCAAAGGGGTTGATAATCAAATATCACGAAGTCCTGATTTGATGTATCCCGATGTTTTGTCTCATCAAAATAAACCCAACTCGATAGACGTCACGTCAATCGGACGTCCGGTCTAAGAGTTATTGGATTTTCCATTCTAGAGGCTCGGATGGATTTATGTTCGATCCAAACCCAGCTGTACTACAACCACATCCAATTCTTGAGTGTAGTATTCCAAAAGGACTATCTCATCAAAATGAATCCATCTTAGTTGACGGCACGTCAATCAGACGTCTGGTCTTTGAGTTATAAGTGTTTCTGCTCAGACGGCCTGGTTGGTTTTTGAGTTCGAACCAACCCGGTCATACCCAAACATTGCCAAAACCTTGATTGCAACATACCAAAACAACTATCTCAATACAAGGATTCCTACTCAACTGACGTTTCATCGATCGGAGGTCTATTGATCATGTTATGAGCGAAAAACAAAAAATGGTTTGAAGAGGTGGGTCTGGGTCTCGTCCGACGCGGATACGGGTCCGGCTCGACCTGGTGGTTGCGGCCCGGCCCATGTAGGGGTGGCCTGGCCCATGTGGTAGGCAGCCCGACCCATATGGATGACATCCCGGCCCACGTGGTAGGTGGCCCGGCACACACGCAGGCGGTCCAAGTCGGTGGCCGGCAGCGGCTCAGCCAGCTGGTCGAGCACGAAGCGGGGGGGGGGGGGGGGGGGGGGTGGGAATATTTGTAACGACTGCGCTAGATGGCACTGCATGTGCCTCCCAAAACCCGTGGATGTGGGTTATGCTCTGTCTCCAAGGAAGGTTCCACGAAGGTCTTCCACTGGTGGCGCGAAAGGGGTTCCGCTGCCCCTAAGCGGAGAGCCAGTGTCGGCCACCGCCTTCGGTCGCAGACGCCGCTGTGCTCTTCCATGGGTCACTGGAGTCATTCTGTTGGTCCTTTTTGCCCCTCATCTGCACCTATGGCCTCCTCGAGTCTTTCTCTTCACTGGGACGACCTCAAAACGTCGTTGCTCTTCCGTTTACCCATCGCCCAACAAACCGCGCATCACGAACAAAATTTACGGAGGGTCTAGACTAGTTCGTTAGCCCATACCCACCGCGTTAGAGGCTCAAGAAACTATCCAACATATGATCACCCTAGTACGAGGGTATAATTCAAATATATAAAAATTATAAAAAAAAACCCTACCTCGTAATCTGTGTTGAATGTTGACAAGTCACGGAAGACGGGTGTCGTGGAAGACGGGAATCGTTTTTTCAACATCGGAGAAAGTATAGCTTGAAACGTTATGTCGAGACGACGTATTTGGAGTAATTTTTGGGTGAGGGTTCTTCCTTTCCTGCTCAGATTGATGAAGGTTTTTCTACACATTCATCGAGACGTGGAGAGTTCTTTGTTGAAGAACGAAGTTCTTTGTTGAGAGAATATTGTTCCTCAAGTTCTTCGTTGGAGAGGGTGAATTTTTCCAAAGCCTTCCCATAGAATATTTACCAAGAAAAAGAAATAATAGGCTCCCCAATATTATAATATTACCATGAATTTCAAAATATTTCAAATGAATTCATGACACTATAAATAATTAATTAATTGTGGAGCTCAATTAATTAATTAGTAGTGTTGGCACATTAAATGATAGAGGAAGGTGGAAGGTTTAACACTCATCAATGGGGGGTTCCAAGTATTTCAAAGGAGATTTAAAGAGTTGATGTTTGTGTGGGCCCCACCACACATTATATTCTCATGAGCGGTTATGTAGGGGTGGGCCCCACCACCAACCTCCATTTGTAGATAAAAACCTCCAACTAAATTAAAATGTGTTACAACGCATTTTTATTTAATTTTTCTAACTTTGAAGTAGAAACCCCAAAATATAACTTCAATCATGTATAAAACTCAACTATGGTAAAGCTCCCCATAAATGAATATCGGCACTGCGAGTTCATCGGTGTCCTCAGATTCCAATTCTGAGTACGGTTCAAAAGATAGAAAACCCCACACTTAGGTTTAGTGAACGTACCTGAACCAAATTTTGAAAATTGATTCTGGGCACACCAGGCATCAGAATAAGGCTCCGTCAGAAACTACAAACTCGTAAAATTACAAATAATTTAAGAAAAATATTTCATTGAAAGTTAAAGGACTTTAAATTACCCCCACCTCAAGTATTTACTTCCCCATAAAGCTACAACACACACTAGGGAAACAAATTAGGGTACTGAGCATGCATCTGAGCCTCCCGCTCCCATGTGTCTCTTGGTGGTTCATGTGCTTCTAGTGAATGCATACCAGAGAAATCGACCATTCTCATATTACCTGATCATGTCGATCCTCGATCTCCACTAGGACCTCTGTGAAATTCTCCCCGTCATCGATGTCCTGCTCCCCATGGTCGATGATGTGGGACGGGTCGTGCACCTATCTGCTCAGCTGAGATATGTGGAAGACGTCGTGCACCCAGTGCAACTAAGGTGGAATGGCCAGGCGGTAATCAACCTCAACTACTCTACTGAGGACCTGGAAAAGTCTAATGAAACACATAGATAACTTTCTGCCTCGGCCAAATCTTCGTAGACCACATCTAGGTGAGACCCGTAAGAAGACGTGGTCGCTATCATTGAAATCCAGTGGTCTCAGTATCCTATCAGCATAGGACTTCTTTCTGCTCTGTGCAGTCTTCATCCACACTTAGATAATATGAACCATCACCATCATAGCCTTTACCATATCTGGTCCTACAATTGCGGACCCTCGTGGGTCAGTCCATCATCGAGGTGATCTGCAAGGCCATCCTTATATTTTTTCGTAAGGTGACATCCCGATGGTGGAGTGGTAGCTGTTGTTATACGAAAACTCCCCCAAGGGTAAGTGATCCTCCTAGTTGCGACTAAATTCAAGGAAACAATCATAGAGCATGTCCTCGAGAGTCTTAATGGTCCTCTCAATCTGACCATCCTTCTGAGGATGGAAGGCGGTGCTCAAGCGAAGCTACGTCCCAAAAGCCTCATGTAACCCCTTCCATATATGGTATGTGAAACGAGCATCTTGATCAGAGACAATATTCAATGTCACACCATGAATTCGTACAATATAAATCACATAGAGGCATCCCACGCTCTCTATTGAGCCCTGCTCACTAATTGGTAGGAAGTGGGCCGACTTGGTGAGTCAGTCGACGATCACCCAAATCGGGTCGTGACTCTTGGATGTACATGGAATAACTTCCATGATGTCCATGTATATCCCATCACACTTCCACTCCAGGAACTCTATGGGCTTAACCAAGCATGATGGTACCTGGTGCTTTGCATTCACTTGTTGACAAGTGAGGCATCATGAAACGTACTCTAGTACAGACTTCTTCATACATGGCCACCAGTGCTGTCTTCGATGGTCTTGGTACATCTTATGCACCCATGGATGTACCATTAGAGGGGAAGTTTGAAACTTCCTCAAAACATCCTCATAACTTGTAACTCATTCCATAGTATGTCCACTGAAGTGAATGATGTTCTACCCAACTTCAGAAAATCCTTCGGGTGCCTACCTTGGGGATATCTGAGCACGTCATGTCTCGTAGTCAATGTCCTAATGTTGCGCCTCCTTGAATCGATGAAGAAGTGGGAAGTGACTGTGAGAGACTGTAGAAAGGATGCTCCATCACAATCCACAAATAATATCTGCAACTCTGTAGATGTTTGGCCGACTCATGAGTGAATCGATGACACCATGTTATGCATGATTCCATCCTATGCTTCATGGTTTTTCCTTTTCATAGACCAAGTAAAACCCTATCTTAACGTTGTAGATAAATGAAAACCTTTTTGCATAATACAGTCATTCTATGTATGAACTGTGGTTACCCATTCCAAACCCAAACTAACAGAGTAAGGCCTCGACGCTGCCACCAAGAGGTTCCAACTGATACTATTTCCTCAAGGGTCAGATCACACCGTCGGCGTATGTGTGATATCGAGTCTCCTGCCAAAAGTATCTCCAGACATGAGGGTCAAGTCAACAGCTTAATGAGAAACTCTAGTTCTGGGAAAAGATTCGTGGAAGGAATGACTAGTATCTAGGAATTTTGATACAAAATCTAGTATTATACATAGATCATACCTCAAATAATTCCTAGAGCCCTTGGGTCACACTCCTTGACCGCATGCAGCTTTTATCTTCCCCTACCCTCCAGCTCCCTAAGCCAAGTGGGGACTACCAAGGCGAGAGGTTGTAACATGTAGAAATGTTTACCACCTAATTCTCCTCTCCTAGCTCTGCTTCCACATCTTCTACCCTACATATTCATCTATCCTTGACACTTACTCTTCTCAAAACATTCTATACGCTCAATATCTATGACTGGATCTAGTTCACAGCTTCTCACTCATAACATTCACTGGATGTATCTTCTCATCCAAAAAACATTCAACCACAAAGGTTCTCTCTAGCACCTTAACATAAGTAGGAATGATTTAGGGGAAAAGGTGTGGATCAGATTCCCTCAAACACACCTCGATCATAGGTCCAAGCTCTAATGCACTGATCGCATCGTATTCATCGAGTACCATGAATGGTCGGTACGCCACGATGAATACTCAACTATCGACATGCCATCCTGCCGAAACTGTATCAGCTATAGAAAAATTCTCATAATCCTCCTCAAGCTAGTCCTCAGTAGCACATTGGTTGGGCTTGCCTCAAAACATGAGGGATATGTGGTGTTGAAACACATTTAAGTTACTAAGCCTACAAGTGTCCTCTACAGATACCACAGGTAGTGTCTGCTGACCAACAAGTAGTGATATAGTTGGCACACTTCCAGAAAGTACCATCATAGAAAATAGTCCAATTATTGAAACCTCATCACTACGTGGACCATCCTCACCGTCACTCACTGAAAAATATTAGTAGCTAAAATCAACATCTACTCTACTAGTGTCTCAACTAGGTAGAAAACTCCAGTAATCGCCTCTATAAAGTCCTCTACTGCCTGGGAATCTGTCTCACCTCGAAACCTCATATGCCTCTACCACTGGAACCCTTGAAACATGCTTAGTTGGAATGCACCGTCCTCCAATGCGACTGGTGGAATCTGCTACCCAACTGGTGGTGGTGCTGCTGGTACACCACCTGAAGGTGCCAACATAGTAAGAGGGCCCTACACCAGAGCCTTGTCGCTCAGTGGGCCATCTTCGTGTACTCTCTCAGGAACCATGGCTGGCTATCTTCTCACCGGCATCCTAATAAGGAACATGTGCACCACGATCAATATGTTATACCCGGTGAGCTGACTCAAAGGGACCACAAAAGAAACTCTTGGAACACACATGCAATCAGTGTTTTCATGCACTGAGTCGGAAATCAGAGGTCAGGGTCCTTATGTATGGATATGTAGGCTGCCTTACCAACACTGGAATCCCTGGACTGAAAACCACAATCAATACACTTAACACTATTGCTTCACAGTAATACATATCAGAATCCTTTGTTCTGCGGTAGATCTGACTCCTCTGATACCAATTTTTCATGACCCGTCATCGGGGCATGTGTCGTGACTACACCAAGCCCATCTTCCATAGGCCAAGGGCTAGTGACTAGAACCAAAGGCATAAATTCTTATGCTGGGAAGGCATTGCCTTTATGAAAGTAAACAAACACAATAGAATATGAAAAAGAATGTAAAAACTAAGTAAAACAGAATAATAAAGAGTGTGCTGGAAAGTAAATGGGCTAGTATACAAACCCATCTGAACAACAAGTAAAAGTAAAGGGACTAACAGCAGAATGTAAAGAGCAGCTCCTGGATCGACCTCCTAGGAATCCTACCTGAAGGGTAGGTACAGATGGCCACCTTAGCACCCACGTCCATTAGTCTCCACAGTGTGTCGAATCGTCACAATGTCCACATCTGGGTACCTTCCATTCGTGGTGCTCTCGGCCTCCGTCAACATTGTCTGTCGTTTGCATCAAGCACATCGAGGTGCGGGCATAGCCCGTGCAGGGGTGAGTATAACGATACTCAGTAGGGACCCCGAGACCCTCAAGGTCTCACAATATCCACTAAGTATAAACAAAAGAAGAAAGATACAACCACGATGTAACAACCAACCCTACTTAGGTAAATACCCATACATATACCTATGTTACCAATCTCAACCTGGCAGCAACTCTCGATCCCAATCGCATCCCAGTCCACATAGGAAGTAAATTAAATCACCATGATGATAATGGTTTAATGACATGACTCATCTCACACAGGTATGCCACAATTGTAGAGAGATATAGATGGTTAGATGTATCCCCTGGATCATCTAAGTTGTTGGACCCACACAATATACAGTCCAGCAAAGCCGTCGGACCCACACAATATTCAAGCCAACTATCTCAACTAAGTTGTCAGACCCACACATGATACATGGATGTTATCTCGTCTATGATGTCGGACCCACACATGATACAATCCAGCTAACTTTACTAAGCTGTCGGACCCACACATGATAAATCCTAGCTATTCTAGAGTAATATAGATGATCAGATGTAGTCACTGATTCATCTAAGCTGTAAGTACCATACAGGATATAGTCCAGCTACTCTGTCAGAACTGTGAAACCCACACAGGATTCATGTACAGTTTTCATCGTCTTGAAACCCTTGGATGATTCATGTACGGTAGTAGTCGCAGCCATATCTAAGGTTCCAGCACTCAGCACACTCAATTCCTGGAGGGTATGCTCCTCGAGCAAAGGGGTAGATTCATCAACTGTCACAAATTCCTAAGTTGATGTATCTTGAAGTTCCGTCTCGTCAAACGAAGCCCAATGCGATAGACGGTGCATCAATCAAACGCACAGGCTGAGAGTTATTTGCATTTCATTTTTAGGGGCCCGATTGGATTTAGGATCGATCCAAACCTGACTGTACTACAGCCACATCTGAATCCTTAGTGGAGTATTCCAAAAGGACCTCCTCATCAAAAGGAATCCAACGTAGTTTACGGCACGTCAAATGGATGTATGGTCCTTATGTTATAACTGTTTCCGCTCCAAGGGCCCAGTTTGTTTCGAGTTCAAACCAACACCACCATACCCAAACTTCACCAAAACCTTAAGTTTAATTTAGAAAAATGACTGTCTCAATCCAGGTAATCCTATGTAAATAGTGGTACGTCGATCGAAGGTATGTTGATCTTGTTATGGGTGAAAAACAAAAAATGGTCTGAAGAGGGGGGACTTTGTCCAGTCCGACCCGGCGGCTGCAGCCTGGCCCACGCGAGGGTGGCTCGGCCCGCGCGTCAGGCAGCTCGGCCCGTGCAGCTGGCTGCCCGGCTCGCATAGCAGCAGGCCCGACCAGCATCCAGGTGGCCCGGCTCGGTGGCCGGTCGCGGCTCGGCCAGCTGCCTGAGTGCGAAACGAGGGGGGGGTCCCCTTATTTTTGTAATGGCGGTGCTAGCTGGTGCCACCCATGCCACCTAGAACCCGCAGATGCGAGTTCCGCTCCACCGCTACAGCCAGTGCTGTGACGGTCTTCCGCCCGCAGCGCACGTGGGGCACTGCTGACTCCAGACGGTCGGCCGGTGCCGGCCCCCGCCTCCAGTCGCTGACGCTGCTGCAATCTTCCGCGGGCCACCAGAGTCGTTCGGGTGGTCTTTTTTGCCTCCCATCTATGCCTATGGCATCCTTGGGTCTTTCTCTTCACTGCGACAGCCTCAAAACGTTGTATCGCTTCCGTTCACCTATCTTCCAACAAACCATGGATCATGAACAAAATTGGCGGAGGGTCCAGAATAGTTCGTTAGCCCGTACCCACCGTGTTAGAGGCTCAAACTTCTATCCAACATATAATCTCCCATGTACGATGGTATAATTAACATATTTAAAAATTATACAAAAAACCCCTACCTTGTAATCGGTGTTGAATGTTGACGAGTCACGAAAGACATGTGTCGTGGAAGACATGAGTCGTTCCGTCAATGTTGGAGGAAGTGTATCTCGAAACGTCGTGTCGAGACGACTTCTTTGGTGTACTTTGTGGGTGAGGGTACCTCTTTTCCTACTCCGGTTGAAGAAGGTGTTGCTTCATGTTCTTCGAGATGTGGATCATTCATTGTTGAAGAACGGCATTCTTCGTCGAGATAGTATTTTTCCTCGAGTTCTTCATTGGAGAGGGTGAATTCTCCCAAAGCCTTTCCATAGAATATTTTGCAAGCCAAAGAAATAATAGGCTCCCCAATATTATAATATTGCCATGAATTTCATAATATTTCAAATAAATTCATGACACCACAAATAATTAGTTAATTGTGGAGCTCAATTAATTAATTAGTAGTGTTGGAACATTAAATGAGAGAGGAAAGAGTATGGTTTAACCCTCACCAATGGGGGTTTCCAGGGTTTGAAGGGAGAGTTGAAGAGTTGATGTTCGTGTGGGACCCACCACAAAATATCCTCTCAAGAGAGGTTATGTGAGGGTGGGCCCCACCACCATCCTCTCATTGGAGATACAAAACCACCAATTAAATAAAAATGTGTTTCTACACATTTTTATGTAATTTTTCTAACTTTTAAGTAGAAATCCCAAAATAATACTTCCATCCTCTATAAAACACAACTGCGGAAAAGGTCCCCATAAGCGAATACTGGTGCTGCGAGTTCATTGGAGTCCTCAAATTTCAATTCCAAGAACCGGTTCAGAAGATAGAAAAACATGCACGTACGTTTACTGAACGTACCCAAACTAAAATTCATAAATTGATTCTGGGTACACCGGGCCTCAGAATCATGCATCGTCAGAAACTACAGACTCCTAAAATTCCAAAATATTTAAGAAAAACATTTCATTGAAATTTCTGGGTATTTACATATATATTCATTAGTACTTATCCATTGTTCATTAATATGTTCATTAGAATATACTTTGAAATAAGGTGTACATTGCCTCATGAAAGGCTCAATAGAATAGTGTTCTCTAATGTCATCATTTAAAAGTCAACTGTGATTCATAGCTTGAGAAAACTGTTTGAGAATACAACAAGGTGTTGCATTACAAAGCCCATATAATTTTGGTTTCTCGAAAGTTCAATCATTGAATTTTATATCTCAATCACCAATAACGTTGTTCTTTCATGATTCATCTATTATCTAAAACAAAATACCATATAGTACTAAATAGTTATCATAGTGGGGAACCACAAAATCTTGAAAAGTCACATATAGGATGTCTAAATTTGGACACCTTCCATAATCTATGACAGCTTAGGTTTATCTAAGGTTATTCCTAGCCAAATAATTTTTAAATCCTTCATGATGGTTCATGAAGGATGTGTGAATTTAAAAAACATATCCCCCAGGAGAATCAAACATGGAGTGCAGCAAGGCCAGTTGTTCTATTTCAGAATATACCATGCTTGGAATAGAACAACATATAAGAGTTTTTACCCCAAGGTACATATAATATATTTCCAAATACAATTATAGAATCTAAAAAAAGATGTATTTATAGGAAATGACTCAATCTATCCTCCAAAATTCTTGGATAATTTCCATTTCTTTTCATTATCCTTAAAATAATCCTCAGACATGTCCTTAGGGTTATTAGTTAGGTTTTATCATATTTTCATCTGATGGTTTACTAAAAAATTTATCTAATACCAATTATAGATACCCTGAATTTTCATAAATTTACATTACATAATATTACAGGAATACATAAGAAAGTATGCAAACTGATGCCAAGGGACAGTACTCCTCTTGTGCCTTTTGAAAAATGGAAATAGAAAAACCGATAAATAAGTGAGATAAATTATATCCCACTATGTTATTTTTGACTAAAACCCATCTTATACACTTAGATTATAATTAGTATCTTCATATCTTAGGGTTAGATACATAAAAACCAGTGAGCTCAGATTCTTAGTGTGGGAAAATAGGGTAGATATGTAAACATAATCATGATCATAAGGGAATGAGAAAATGATCATGATAATAAAATAGCATTCCCTGCATATAAAAAATAATATAAATGAATCATGTAGTAAAACTTCTTAGTTAATATCACATGAATCATAAGGAAATAAAAAACCTAATCCATGAACACATAATATAGTACTAATAAATAAAATTCTGGAAGACGGATAAGAAAATATAATATGATGTCCATAGTATCCAAGGATGTTCTTCAATGAATATTATGGTAGTATAGGTTCACTCCCCATACCATCACGATATTCATTGTTCACTACCATGTCCACATTAATATCATGAGTTCACTCCTCATAGGATATTATTTTTCATGGTTCATTCCCATGGCCATCTTATAAGTCAAGGTTCATTCCCAAAACCATCATAGTCTATCTCATGGAATATAAGCCTTTACCAAATTCATTGAAGAGAGATATTGGTCCTGACCATATCATAATGAAATCATACATACATGTGTAAAAAAATACAAAAAAATCATATCATAACCCATTCAATGATATATGTATCATAAACCTGTAAACATATCATAGCCTAGGAAAAAATATATAGTTTCCAAAATAATCTCATCATAAACATAACCAGCGAAATGAAGTAGGTTTCAAAATCACATAACTCGTGAAACAAAAATGGGATTCATAAATATTATGTCATCAAAAAATATCCATTCAAAGTTTTAATATGAATTAAATAATTAAATTTATTCCCCATAAAGGCATGAGTAACACCAATATATCATATCATAGATTGGAAATAATTTTGAAATTCCATTTAAAACATTTCTCAAGGTAAATATCCTTTCATCATTGAATACTAATTTTTTAATACCAAAAACCATTTTAAAACCATTTTAATTGAAAATAATAAAGAACAATTGAAAATAATAATATATTTTTTAATTTATTTTTCATTTGAAAATTGTATTCAAATAACTATTGATATATATATTTAATATATTTTTTGAAATATTTACAAAAACACATTTTTGGAATATGATAAATTTCTGATCGGAGAGAGGGACAATCATATTTTAAATAAAAAAATTTCTTATGTTAAAAAGAGATGTAGAATTGTACTAATACATTAATATATATTTAATAAATAGATGATAAGTAAACACATGATATTTTTTGCAAGTTAGATAACAAAATTTCATCAATGGAAGCATGAACATAAACAATCATGAAAGGTGATGGTATTATATCAATAAGATATTATCAAATGTTAACAAGGGATCATACTCACCATGTAAGAAAATGAAATTACATAGAGTGTAGAGTATCATGTATATAATTATATTCGTAATATAATATGTCAAATTTAATTATATACATGACACAATGTATTTAGGTCCATAAAAAAAGAGTCTCAATGATAGAAAATTGAGACAAAACTATTTTATCGATTTGGTAACTTTTGAATCATAAACCCCATTAAATAATGATAATAAAATGGATATTTTAATACTAATAAATTTATATATATTAGAGGTAAAATATAGTCATGTTATGTACATACACCATACTAATGGAATGTAGCTGAATAAAGAATGTATCTCACAGAAAAAAGTTAGAAGAATTCCACATACCTTGTGTCTTGAATCTCATCGTAATCATTCAAACCACCATTAAAAAAATATAAATTGGTTATAAATAATGAAAAGAATCATATTCTTATATATAATTCAAAATTTTTGTATTTTGAAATTATATTAACCTGTTGTTAACCATATTATATTAATGTTTTACTTTGGCTAATATTTGTTTTGTTCTTCGCGTGAGTCGTAATTTGATTTGTCATTATTCATTTTAGTAATATCATGATTCAAAAATGTAAAAAATTATATAAATAAAATTTATATCCAGTATATTATTAGTATAATAATTAATAAAATATATAATTACAAAAGGGAATACATTGTCAATGGAGATGGTAAGCTGTATGTATAGATGAAAATTGTTAATGTTTTTGTTGTTGTATTGAAAGAATTAAAAAATGTAATATATTTTTACAATTATTTCATGATTAATATATATTTATGATATCATATATATCGTTTATATTCACTATTCCAATATTTATTACAATCCATGTAGTTTTTGAAATTATCATATCACTTTGAGGGGGTGATAGTCCGCACTTTCTCAAACAAAATTATCTTATTAACATAAAATAGAATGTAAAAATATATGTGTTGTAAAAGGAATAAATAATATTAATGAAATAATAAATATAATATATAGAATATATAAAAATAGTTTCCATATTAATTTTCAACATCAGAGGTGATAAAGGAATAAATAACGATCATTGTTTAGTGATGTAGTAGTTTTTCGTTCATGTAAACAGTATGTTTGTTACATATTAGATGGAGGTGTATTTTAGTGTAGGTTAAAACCATAAAATAAAAACATTCTAGGATATTCTATATAATTTTTTTAACACAATAATGGAATAATGATTGTGTGGGATGTGGATAAGGAAAATAGAATATTGGATCTTGAGGGTAGATGTCACCTATTATTTGGGAAAATCATTTTGGTTTGTGTTAAATGGTTTCTTTGGAAGACAAAGTTACCAAATTCAGGTTTTTTGTATGAAGTTAGGGATTTTGGGAAGACTATTTGGTATATCTTGGTTGATCATAAGTGTTTTGTGGGGTTTGAATAAGAGGGGTAGGTTGTGTACATTTATAGGGACGAAGAAGTCTCACTCTTTTAATTATTCGATGAAATAATTCCACCAACGTTTCTCATGTTTCAAGTATATCAAATATTGATCTGAATATGATTAAATTGTGGATAGGGTCTATATATTTCCATATAATGGATTTTAGACATGTTTATAGGTCATTTTAAGACCTAATATTATGGTTAAGTCTCTTATTAAGCATACTTTAACCTTAATATTTTAATTAATTTTAATGAATTTCACTAATATAATTTGTCAAAATCTAGAATAACCTTATTATAAATTATAAATTATGTTTATTAAAAATATAAAATACATTTTGACGAATTATAATCATAGTGGATATAGAAAATAAATTAAAATTAATCCCGCATCTAGGCCGACAATATATTTGTTTAATGTAAAAATGATAAAATGTTTGCTATGTTTTTATGTCTAATGTCAAAATTAAATTGTTTCTAATTACCTAAATTGTCTTAATTTATAAAAATATATTCTTAATATACCTTTAAGCAAAATAAAAATCTAATTTACCCTTATAAATATATCAGATGAAAATTTATGTTTAAATTAAAATATGGTATTTTTTTAATATTCATGAAAAACTGAGGATTCTAAGAAAAATCCAAAACATTAACGCTATGATAAATTAAAAATAACAAATTAAATTTATTTTTATTTAATAAATTTATTTTTTTAAAGGTTTCTAATATGAAATTTATTTTTAAACATAGTTCATTTGAGGAAATGTTATTTTTAAACATAAATATTTTAACAAAGAACATATCCTTCACTATCAATATTTTTTATTTATATAAAACAATTTTAAATAATATTATTCAAAAATATTTTACTATTAATATTTAATTTTTCAATGTCTATGTTATAATTATCTCATTTAAATAATTATATCAATATAACGATGTTTTATATAAACATCAGTGTTGCGTGTCACATATGCCAAGTCATTGTTGCTTGTAACATATGTCAAGCCAATTTTCCATGTATAGTACGAGGAGTTGGTTCCATATAATGTAATTCAGGTCAGTAACATGATAAAAGAATTATTTAATTATTTCAGTTCAATAAATAAATGAATATTTAATTTATTTGAAAAATTATCTATAAAAACTCGGGGTGTTAGACATAGGGTTCTTACTTTGGTTTTCTCATCCTAATTTTCAAAGGCTAACTAAACTTTTTCTATTATAACAAATGTTGTAACAAAGTATTTACATAAAATAAATTACATTACTTTTGAGTAATAATTATTACATTACCCAAAAAAACTCGCAAAGACTGTAGTAATATAGTTCATTTGAATACATGGAAATATAAACACTAATAAATAATTAAGCTCTATTATCTCAAGTAGGTACTTATTTTATAGAAATATTTTTATACACATCAAAAATTATACATATATTCAAAATATTGTTGAAAGGGAACATAAAAAGGTATGAGCGCATATTCATAATATGGGTAAACAAGGGATATATATAAAAATATTCCTGAAAATAAGGGTTTGAGAACATGATCCCAAAATTAAAAAATCATACCTTGCATATAGAAGATCCTAATAGGATCATGGACTAAATATTGATAGATAATAACACATGAATCGTAATGAAATAATGAACATGATCCATGGAATCATGACATATGAATAAAACCTTGAATTGTGGAAGAAACATATTCACAAAATAATGGCCTCAATGGTTGTCAAAGAATCACTACCTAGTCTACCATGGAAATATGGGTCGACTTATCATACCATCATGGGTTTCATGGATCACTCCAATGACTATGATAGTGGAAAATGTCCCTTATGTATATCTAATTAGATATAATTCATAACCAAAGGCATTGGAGGGGGATATAGGTCACACCTATCTTATAATGATATTGCAAAAAAATGTCCCAAAAGATAATAAATAATCATATCATAACCTAATAAATGATATTGGTATCATAAAATTGTAATCCCATCATAACATTTTGAAAAGTGATAGGTTTTATAAACATTTCCTTCAATCATAGCCCATGAAAAGAATCGGTCTTCATAAGAATATAACCCATCAAAGAGAAAAATATTTCATAAACATCATCCCATTAACATAAAACATTCAGAGAAAGAATATGAGTGCAGCCTTTGGGTTATTTGCATGAAAATAATTAGTAAAACCAATATATTTGATCTTAGATGAGAAATAATTTATAAATATCTTTTAATTTTTTTTATAGAAATATAATTTCTTCATGTAAAAATAATAATATTAAAATGACATTAAATTAAAGAAGTTAAATTTTTTTGAAAAAAAAAGAATTCATATATGGGAATCTTCATAGAATTTTGAAGTTTTTAAAGCATAAAAATATGTTCATGCCATATAAGTTAATAAAAATCATTCTGCTCATACTTTTAATGAAAAAAATCATAGAGTACCTCGTTAGGTAAATAAAAAAAGATTAATTTCAAACCATTTAAAAAAATTCTTAAATGGTAAAAAAACTAAATTATATAATTGTACAATAATCTTAAGAATATTTCAAAACATTATTTTATGAAACATGAACATGGATGTCAAATATTTCCTAGTATATACTTAAATATACAAAATCCCAATAAAAATGAGATTTCAGAATTAACCATTATCATGTTTTTGATTTCCTTTCTATGTATTTGAAAATCCTATATCTTATATAAAATTATTTTATAAAATTATTATAGAACCATATTCAGATGATATCATATATGATTATTTTATCCCCCATTTGTTAATAATATTTCATTATTACTCTTCCTTCTAGTGTTTTCTACATCCTTTTCAAATGACTGTTTTTTCGCATCAGTCCCATTTTATGTGAAAATTCTATTATTAATTAATTATCATAATAATTTGATGGTAATATAAAACATTTTTATTCATTATATATTGTTATATAATCATTCTCTATAGGTGATCATAGAGAATGATTTACATCACATTATGGAGACAGTATGTCATGCATACACATGAGGGAAAATATCATTCCATTAAATTTGAAATGGTATGAGAGTGGATGGAATATTTTTTTACATTATAAATATAATATTATTATTGAAATATATATTCATTATTTCCATCAACATACTCATCCTTATAATGTATTCATGAAAAACATATTAAACTACGATGTGTAGACGGTTGGCTGTAAATATGCACGCTTGGTGATATCATTTTTAAAATGTAAAATAAAAGGTGTAATATGGTTGTTAAATAATAATAATAGAAAATAAATATGTATTTCATGATTGATTAATTAATTTATAATTGAGAAAAAACAAAAATTGTAATTATTAGAAGAAATACTTTTTATAGAGTCGGTAAAGGAGATTACCTCATCCTTGATGAACTCCCCCAACATTTTATATTATGGAGAGTTGTGTTTGTATTTTTGAAGATAAGAACCTTCAAAAAATGGTTATATATTTTAGACAGATATATGGGTATGTTTTGGTTGATATTTAGGGCTAAAGGTTTCATGATGAAATAAGAGATGATGTTTCTTTTTAAAAGAGTGCTGACATACACTCATGGAAACTCTCAAAATATTAAATTTATAAAAAATAGATTTTAAATTTTAAATAGCTCTAATGATAGTTATTTGGAATCTAATATTATTATGGGTATAAATAATTTAAAAATTTTATTTTTATCTATTTGTTTACACTAATAATTTTATTATTTGGATTTATCTCTTTATTGAAGCCATTACCTTTTCTCATGATAACTATTATTTCTACACATTAGGGTTAATTGAGTTTCTATAAAATGGAAAATGAACCTCAAATGGATAGTTGTTGAAAATTTTCTCCATATTTTATTTAGTTAGAAGATTTATATATTTTTATTATTTGTTATCAATTAGTAAAATTTATTTTTATGTACCATTTATGTCAATTTTGATTCTACTCTATATTTTTCATTTTTGAAATATCTTAAAATATAATAATATTGACCCTACAGTTTAGGTTTACACTAAAATATCATATATATTAATAAATTTCTTGAATGTCATTAATTTTATAAACATATATTTATTTTCATTTTTTAATCTAATTAATTTTATATTTTCATTAATTGAACAATTACTTCATCATCATTATACTAGATCTTAATTATGTTATTTTTTCTCAAAAAATTAAAAATTAATTTTCCTGATAAATATAAATTCATTATATTTCAAATGAATATTTATAGTTGAATTTTTATTTTTTAGAACTCTATATTATAAATGATTTACCTATTAAAAATATCAATATGACATATTTATCTTATTTTAAAATAAAATATAATTAATTTCATATTCTCACAAAAGTGGTTTAAAAATGATTTAATTTTAATCGACAATCTTTTATTGAAATAAATTCATCCAATGATATTAGAAAAACTATTAGGGTAATTTTATTATATTATAATATTATTATTTACTTTAATTATCCGATTTACCATTATCTATGGTAATTAAAAATTTTAAAATGATACTATTAATTTTTCCCAAAAATAGAAGAAACCTATTTAAATAATTTGAACCATATGATTGAAAATATGTAATATATATTTAGAAATTAAAAACATATATGTTTTATATTTTAATTTATTACTAATCATCTAGATGGTGTGAGAAAACAGGATATCGAAGTCAAATCATGTACAAGGTTGAAACATTTTTATTTTTAAATTCAATGTGAAATTTATTCCAATGACATAAATAATATTAACTGATAAAAATTTAAACTAATTTTAATTTATAAAAGTTAAATAATATAATTTAATGCTATAAATTATTTTTATCAATTAATCATTTGAATCAAATTTTAGTATTTTTCACTATACATCAAAACATGAAACCTATCAGAAATATATAAATCAAAATCTATTAAAATAAATGTTTTATCCCACATTAAATTAAGAAGTGTGTTTTTTCAAATATAATATATAAAAGTGTTAAAATTTTATTTAAAAATTGTTCTCTAATTAATTTTGATAAATTTACTTTTTGAAAAATATTGGATTTTATGCATAAAATTGGTTTCGTTTTTATCTTATGCCTATAAATATTTTTCAATGATTATCTAAAATATTTTTTTGAATATATATAACATATATATAATTACTATCATAAACTAAATTTAATTAATTAAATTTATTTTTATAATATGAAATTGGGATCCTAAAAATAAAAAAAGCCTTTATAATTATTTGGAATTATTTGTGTTCCTAATTAATTGGTATCCAATGATCCTAAATTTTCATATGTTAGTTAATATTATTATACCTTCTAATTTAACATCTAGGATATTTTATTATTTAAATAATCATAAAATGACGTTTAATGGAATCCTGATGTTTCATTTATTGAATTTGAAGTTTTTTTTGCAAATAACACAAGTCAAGTTGGTGTCATAAGAAAGGAATGCATAATTTTGTGTCGTGCAGGATAACATTGAAAATTAATTTATTTAGAAAAAAAGATCAGAAAAAATCAGGGTGTTTAAAATTTAAATCCATATTTTTCATTAATACTCTACAAAAATCCGTCCAAAACATTATTATAAATGTTATAGAGCTATCAGTCATCCCAATAGACCAACACTATGGTTATTAAGAATTGATCCAAAGGAGAATTCTCTAAGCATAACTAATTTTATTTACTATGATCTTCCTTTTTTATATCTTATTTTAAAACCTTAAATTAGTTATTAAAAATTATAATATAATAAATAATAATCACCCAAATACATATATTTTATTATGTTAAAAAAATAATGATAAACCATCTCCCCCTACATCAAATGAAAACAAAATCCATCACTCGTGTGTACTATGGACTGCAACATTGTCCCCTGATGTCATTTGTTTTCCATAAAGAACTCACTATATACTAATTATGATGGAAATAATGGATATATATGATTTATATGACATGATATTTATCTTTTAATCATAAAATAACTTTCACAGAAATACCCTTTTCACTCGTTAATGAAAATATATCGTCACACATACATTAATACAACCAACTATCAAAAGGAAAAGATGTGTTTTCTTTTACATGTAAAACATTAATAAATGGTAATAAAAAGTATATAGTTAGTAAATATGATATTAATAATGTTAATTTAATTATGGATATTATGAATTAATATCCTATGCACAATAAATGTAACTTTCATGTCAAATCAATCTAAAAAAGGAAAGTAACACTCAGAATAATAAAAAATATAAATATTGATACAATAAATGTGTATAAACTGTAATAATATGATCATATATGCTATTATATGTGTGAATATGGGTCTATTATTAATAATATAAATTCTTAAATCCATTATACAAGAGTTTAAATATTGATCAATTAAAGGAAATAAAAGGTAAGGGACTTCGTCTAAATGTCCCTTGGATGAGGCGTATACAATTGATCTACACCAAATTTCTATTATATGGTGTACATACATACCATTTTACATATAAAGTGAGGAACAATTTATTCATAATGGCATTTTGTATTTTAATTTGAATGATTTCCTCATTGGGTATTTTATATTAATGTTTGTAAGTGGTAAATAAAGTCTGTAAAGACTCGGAAATTTCAAGGAATATTTTTTCTTAATTTTCTTTGAAATTTTACAAGAATGCAGTTTCTGACGGCGCCTGATTCCGAGTCCCGGTGTGCCTGGAATTAATTTCCAAAGTTTGGCTCGGGTACGTTCAGTGAACGAGCGAGCGGGAATTTCTATCTTTTGAACCGGTGCCCGGAATCGAATTCCGAGGGCACCGATGGAACCGCAGCGCCGGTAATTTCTTAGGAACTTTTTTTTCAGAAGTTGCGTTTACACGAGTGTTGATAATAAAAATTGTGGAAGTTTATTTTATAACTACACTACAATTTTTATTAATTTACTCTAAGTGTTAGCTCATGGTGGAAGTTGGGTAACCACTCAACCTCCCTTGGGAGGTTATGAGGGTGGTGGGGCCCACACGAACCCCACCTCTTCATATCCTCTAAAACCCCTCAACTCCTACTTAAATGATTTTAACTTAGTTATAACTTATGTCTTAAATGAGTTGATTTTAATGTGGTGAGTTGTGTCAGTCTTTTGAATTTCAAACACTTGAATTTCAAAAGCCATGTGAAGTTAATTAAATAAGTGGAGAACTTATTTCATTTGGTTGAGTTGTGTTGTTTGAGAGCTTTTGGAAAGACGGCTTAGAAGTCTTCAAGTTTCTTCATCCTCTTGACAAAGAACGCGAAGAACAATCGGACATCGATGAAGAACGCCACGTTCTCGGGAACCGTCTTCCGCGATGCCATACCCGCAATACCGACGACGTCTTCTTCCGCGACATCTCTTTTCGCGACGCCGAATCTCGTCACCTCTTAAATCAAGGTAGGGGTTTTAACTGTTTAAAGTTATGTGGATCTCTCCTTCGAACTTGAAGGTTTATATTTGTCGGGCCTTGAAT
Organism: Viscum album; assembly: GCA_963277665.1. Classification (NCBI taxonomy): domain Eukaryota; kingdom Viridiplantae; phylum Streptophyta; class Magnoliopsida; order Santalales; family Viscaceae; genus Viscum; species Viscum album. Next base: position 2,001,576,954 of record OY728140.1, on the reverse strand, counting down.
TCCAAATCTTTTTATTTAATTTAAAATATTGTGAAAGTTTATCATTCATTAAAGGCCGATTGTTAGCAAATAATGCGAGGGGGCCGGACCGCACGAACTCGGCCGACCCTCCTCCTATTCATGTTGATTTTGTTGTGGATTGAAACGGGTGTGGCGCGGTGCCGTCGCACTGCGCAGGATCATGCGGCAAGAAACGTGCGACGCCGTCGCGCCGTGTCGTTAAATAATGCAAGGACGTGACGCCGTCGCGCCGCGTTGAAGAAAGTTGAAGGCGCTGCAGCCGGAGCGGGGTCGCGGTGGAGGGGCGCGGTGCCGTCGCACCGCGCCGGACAACGAAGGCCGCGGCCGGTTCTGCACCGTGGCGGAACGAGAAGACCGGCGGCCAGCTGGGCCACCGGTGTCCGAAGCCGGAAGGGGGACCGGCCTTGCCGGTCCCGTTGAGGAAGAACCGGCCGGCCAGGTCGGGCCGGCCGGAAGGGAGAAAACCATGGGAAATAATTTTCCCTGGCCAGCCTTAATGCCCCCCCCATTATGAGGGGGCCGGTTTCACAAAGGGGGGGCAGGCGGCCCCCCGTTTTCTCGAAGGCAGGCCCCCACGTGAGGGGGGCCGTTTTTCTTTAGGCGCGGCAGGTTGCCGCGCCGCCAGCTGAAGAAAGGCAGGGGCTTTGCCCCCCCGCGTGCGGCACACGAACGGCGCCCCGGCCGCGCCGCCGTGCCAGCCCGCGCCGCCGCGCCGGACCGCGCCGCCGCGCCGGGCCGGGTTTTCCGAGCCGGGCCGGGTCGTCGGGCGGGGTCGGGCCGGGTCAGCCTGGGCCCAGACCCGCAATTTCGGACCACTTTTGGTCAAATGCCCGTATCTTGGGCTACGGGCCTCCAAACGACTCGCCGTCAGCGGCAACGCGATCCTTGGATCGAGACGGTCGTTTCGGTATACTATACTCAAGGTGCACCTTCCTTTTCAGGAGCCTACGTGGTTATAACTCCATAGTTAAGCGTGCTTGGCCAAGAGTAGTGATCAGGATGGGTGACCTCTTGGGAAGTTACCAGGGTGGGTGTGAGACGGAAAGGACAATAAATAACAGACCGGGCGTCCGATTTACGCGCCGTCTGTTTCGTTGAATTCCTCTTGATGGGACGGTTCTTTTGGCATACTCCGCCCGAGGTTTGGACGCAGGTGGAGTATGGTCGGGTTGGTTTTGCCTTAAAAAAACCAACCAGGCCCCTGGAACAAAAAAGCTAATAACTCTCAGACCGGGCGTCCGATTGATGCGCCGTCTATTTAGTTGAGTTCCTATTGAAGATATGTAACTTTTGACATTCTCCGCCCGAGATTTGGATGCAGATGGATAGTGGCCAGGTTAGATCGCACAGAAATTCAACCGGGCCCCTGGAACGGAAAAACTAATACCTTTCTGACAGAACGTCCGTTTGAAGAACCGTCAGCGGCGTTGGTGATCTCGTTGAGAAACGGTCCCTATGAGTATACCCTATGAGAGTTCGGGGTATAGTTGAGATACGGCCAGGTTTGGTTCGCTCACGAAACCAATCGGGCCCCTGGGACAAAAAAGCTAATAACTCACAGACCGGACGTCCGATTGACACGCCGTCTGTTGTGTTGAGACCCCTATGACAAGGCGGTCCTTTGAGATACTTCTTCATGGGACTTTGAGATACTTGGAGTATCGACCTGTAGCTCATGGAGCGGACCCTCCCAGTGACGAGCGTACGGAGTTCGGAGACCGTGTAACTGGATGAGACCTGACGACTGCTTGACCGACTCGACTTGGAGTGAGTCGACTAGCCCAGTGGACGGAGCACTACTTTCTGAGGTGCAGACCCATGGCGGACGGAGCACTACCTGTGTGATAGTGCAGACCCGCGGTACTCGTCCGGAGAGTACCTCAGCAGGATACTAGGGGGTGTGCACTACTGTGTTTGGGTGACATACCTCGGCGGGAAGCACTACTGTGTCTCGGTGGCTGACCCGCGGTACTCGACAGGAGGAGTACTTCAGCAGTCTTAGGTTAGTGAGCAGTACCTCGGAGTCGTGACAAGACCACTGTACACTCTAGAGACGGTGCTCTTCAGCAGTTACGGTTTCGATAATGAAAATCCTGGTTTGAGCTGAGACTTTTTACCTTTGTGTTTACCTCATGATTGAGATGGGTCACTTGATAACTTAGGTATATGTATGGGCATATACCTGGGTAGTAGTTATCCGTTGATTTCACAATCCTTGTGTTTCCTCATGATTGAGATGGGTCACATGATAACTTAGGTATATGTATGGGCATATACCTGGGTAGTAGTTATCCATTGATTTCACAATCCTTGTGTTTCCTCATGATTGAGATGGGTTACTTGATAACTTAGGTATATGTATGGGCATATACCTAAGTAGAGGTTATCTATTGAGAACTTCTATGTGGTTATCCTTGTTGGTTTTAGTGAGACCTTGAGGGTCTCAAGGTCCCTACTGAGTATCGTTATACTCACCCCTGCATGGGCTATGCCCGCACCTCGTTGTGTTGGTTGCAGACGACGGGCAGTGCTGACAGAGGCCGAGTGTTCGAGGACTGGACGGTACCTGGAGGTGGACTATACGACGAGATGGCACCCGGAGGAGGACCTCACGACGAGACGGTACCCAGAGGTGGACGTGATGACGAGGCGGTACCCGAAGGTGGACCCCTGGGCGAGACATACTCGGAGCGGACGGCGGGACCCCAGGAGCAGAGGAGCTATCTGTACCCACCCTTCAGGTGGGATTTCCAGTGGACAGCTCGGTGTAGTAGCTTTACTTTTCAGTTGCTGGTTTCCCTTTCGAGTTGTACTTTACAGTTGGGCTTGTATTTACGACCCCTTTTTACTTTCCGCACTTACTGTTGTACTCAGTTTTTACTTAGTGTTTACTTCTTCTGCTTGTACTTTGTGTGATTGTTTACTTTACAAAGGCAATCCCTTCCCTTTTTGTCGTGATTTACACCTTGGTGATAGTCGCCAGCCCCTGGCCTATGGAAGGCGGGTTTGGGGTAGTCACGACACGGGCCCCGAGGATGGGTCATAACAAATTGGTATCAGAGGTGTTCGGTTTTACCGCAGAACTTATGACTCTGACTTTTTCTTTCTGTGAAGCAATAGTGTTAAGAGTACCGAGTGTGGATTTCAGTTCAGGGAGTCCAGTGTTGGTGCGGGCGGCCGACGCATCCATACACCAGGACCCTGACAACTGATTTCCGACTTTGTGCACGAAAACACTGATTACGTGTGTGTTTTCAAAGGTTTTCCCTTAAAACAGCTCAAACCAGGTCAGCTCACCAGGTATAAACGTTTGACCGTGTCACGAAGTTTCTTTCAGGATGCCTTTTCACTGACGACCAGCTAGAGCCCAGAGGGATGTGTGTGCTGATAGCCTGTCGAGTGACGAGGCTTCGGTACAGGGCCCTCTTGCAGTTGAGGCACCAGCGGAGGCACCAGCAGTACTGCTACCCGTTGGGCCATCGAGGCCACCAGCCCCAGTAGTAGGCGATGCACGACGCTTGAGTGCACTGCACGAGTTCTAGCGCCAGAGGCCACCCAGGTTCCGGGGAGAGATGGACTTGCAGGCAGCTGAGGTTTGGCTGGAGGCTGTGGTGAGAGTCTTTAGGCTAGTGGGGACGCCGGCAGACTTCATGGTGATCTTTGCTACCAGCCTCCTTCAGGCAGCAGCAGGCAGGTGGTGGAGCCACTTGTTTCAGTTTTGTGACGGGATGAAATTCGCATGGGAAGACTTCGAGACCTTTTTTAGGGTGGAGTTTGTGCCAGTAGCTCTACACCCCGAGCGTGTACAGGAGCTTCTGCCTTTTCCGCGTGTCTTTCGATCAGTACCCGAGTCATCTGTGGGCATTAGACAGATGATGCAGAGGTCCAGGAGGACCAGACTAGCAGTTGGACGATCTCGGGTTTTAGGACCGGTGGTGCGGGGCACCCGGGGTGGGAACAGAGCTAGGCGTGCCAGAAGCAGGTTGTGTTACTTATGCGGCAGAAAGGGTCACCTGGCACGTGACTGTCTAACTCCTCGTACAGTTGATCCACAGGCTTTGGAAGAGCCACCAAGGTAGTAGAGCTCCGGGAGCAGGTGGACAGGAGAGGAACTAGTGGATACGTTCTTTGTACTTCTAGTTCCATGTTGCTATTGTTTCGTGTCTTGTACTATGAGCTGAAATAATAAAAAGACACTTATCTTTGTTTTCTTTCCTGTCTTTTGTTTGGTTGATACTGAGTGGTCCCGGTTAAAACTGTTGACTTGACCCTCACTTTCGAGATTTCTACTGGAGGAGACCCAGTGACCTCACACTGATGCCGACAGTGTGACTCGAACCTTGGAGGAAAGAGTGACAGTTGGATCTCTTGGTAGTTACGTCGAGGCCATACGACGTCATACATGGCATGAATGCATCATTCATGTTGGGATTGACTGTATTAGGCAATGAATGTGGTTCATCCAGGGGATGAGACCGGATTTCTCTTTTCATTAAAGAAGAAATCATAACAGCTCTTGTGAGACTAAAGGAGGTCCAGGACATCCAAGAGAGGATGAAGACTGCACAGTACATTAAGAAACAGGAAACTGGTGCCATTTTTAGAGACTCGAGCATGTTAAAGAAGAGGAAGCTTAAAGGAGAGACGAGTCTACGAAGTAGCAGAAGTGGAGGCAGAGCTAGGAGAGCAGCATGATGTGGTGTACATCCTTACATTGTACAACCACCCGCCTTAGTTATTCCTTCCAGGCTCAGGGACCTAGAGGGCGGAGGAAGAGTGCGGTTGCATGCGGTCAAGGAGTGTGACCCAGTGGCTCTAGAAATGATTCAATGGATATTCTGTGTCCACTACTAGCTGCTGTAGTAACAGACGTCGATGTGAATCATTACTTGCTTTCACAAATCTTGTTCCAGACCTAGAGTTTCCGGTAATCCGTGGACTTGACCCTCACATCTGGAGATACCTTGGGAGGAGACTCGATAATCACACTTACGACGATGGTGTGGTCAGACCCTCGAGGCGAGAGTTTCGGTTGGAATCTCTTGGTGGCAGCGTCGAGGCCTTACGAAGTTAGTTTGAGTATGGAATGGGCAATAACTATTCATACTCAAATTGACGGTTTTAGGCAAACGTCGGGATGGTTTTCCTTGGTCGGCGGAAAAGGAAACCCCAGGCAGCGCAGGGTAACTCTTGCACAGGAGGGTGCGACCGATCACTCTTGAGTCGGTCAACCTTACCCTCATGGCAGTAGCCTTTCGATTTCCAGTTCTAACAGAAAATGGAGACCTCTGGAGTTCGAGGATGACGATCACGTCCTTATACGGGTCTCACCTCGACGAGGTTTACAGAGATGTGGCCAAGGCGGAAAGTTATCTCCGGGGTTCAGCGGACCTTCTTAGGTACCCAGCTGGGTAGGCGGGGTGGTTTACCGCTTGACCCATTCACCGCAGTTGCACCAGGTGCACGACGACTTCCACGTATCTCAACTGAGGAGATACGTGCTCGACCCTTCGCATACCATCGACCATGAGGAGCTGGACGATGGCGATGGGGTGTCTTTCACAGAGGTTCCAGTGGGGATTGAGGATTGACAGGAGCAGATCCTACGATGACGATCGATTCCTCGGGTGCACTTTCTTTGGCAGTACGGAACCTCTAGGTAAGCACATGGGAGCAAAAGGCTCAGATGTGTGCTCTGTACCACTTTTGCGACCCTAGTTTGTGTTGAAGCTTTACGGGGACGTAAAGCCCTGAGGTGGGAGTAATGTAAAGACCCGGAAATTTCAAGGAAAATTTTTTCTTAATTTTATTTGGAATTTTACAAGAATGCAGTTTCTGACTGCGCCTGATTCCGAGGCCCAGTGTGCCCGGAATTAATTTACGAATTTTGGCTCGGGTACGTTCAGTGAACGAGCGAGCGGGAATTTCTATCTTTTGAACCGGTGCCCGGAATCGAATTCCGAGGGCACCGATGGAACCGTAGCGCCGGTAATTGTTTAGTAACTCCTGTTCCGAGGTTGCGTTTACACGAGTGTTGATAATAAAAATTGTGGAAGATTATTTTATAACTACACTACAATTTTTATTAACTTACTCTAAGTGTTAGCTCATGGTGGAAGTTGGGTAACCACCCAACCACCCATGAGAGGTTATGAGGGTGATGGGGCCCACACGAACCCCACCTCTTCATATCCTCTAAAACCCCTCAACTCCTACTTAAATGATTTTAACATAGTTATAACTTATGTCTTAAATGAGTTGATTTTAATGTGGTGGGTTGTGTGAGTCTTTTCAATTTCAAACACTTGAATTTCAAAAGACATGTGAAGTTAATTAAATAAGTGGAGAACTTATTTCATTTGGTTGGGTTGTGTTTTTTGAGAGCTTTTGGAAATAAGGCTTAGAAGTCTTGAAGTTTCTTCATCCTCTTGATAAAGAACGGGAAGAACAATCGGACATCGATGAAGAATGCCACGTTCTCGGGAACCATCTTCCGTGATGCCATACCCGCAATATTGACGACGTCTTCTTCCGCGACATCTCTTTTCGCGACGCCGAATCTCGTCACCTCTTAAATCAAGGTAGGGGTTTTAACTTTTTAAAGTTATGTGGATCTCTCCTTCGAACTTGAAGGTTTATATTTGTCGGGCCTTGAATTCCGAATCTTTTTATTTAATTTAAAAGATTGTGAAAGTTTATCATTCATTAAAGGCCGATTGTTAGCAAATAACGCGAGGGGGCCGGACCGCACGAACACGGCCGACCCTCCTCCTATTCATGTTGATTTTGTTGTGGATTGAAACAGGTGTGGCGCGGTGCCGTCGCACTGTGCAGGATCATGCGGCAAGAAACATGCGGCGCCGTCGCGCCGCATCGTTAAATAATGAAAGGACGCGATGCCGCCGCGCCGCGTCTAAGAAAGTTGAAGGCGCCGCGGCCGGAGCGGGGCCGCGGTGGAGGGGCGCGGTTTCGTCACACCGCGCCGGACAACGAAGGCCGCGGCCGGTTCCGGGCCGCGGCGGAATGAGAAGACCGGCGGCCAGCCGGGCCGCCGGTGTCCGAAGCCGGAAGGGGGACCGGCCTTGCCAGTCCCGTTGAGGAAGAACCGGCCGGCCAGGTCGGGCCGGCCGGAAGGGAGAAAACCGGGGAAAATAATTTCCCCCGGCCAGCCTTAATGCCCCCCCCATTATGAGGGGGGCCGGTTTCACAGAGGGGGGGGGGGGGGCAGGCGGCCCCCCGTTTTCTCGAAGGCAGGCCCCCACGTGAGGGGGGCCGTTTTTCTTTAGGCACGGCAGGTTGTCGCGCCGCCAGCTTGGGAAAGGCGTGGGCTTTGCCCCCCGCACGTGGCACATGAACGGCGCCCAGGCCGCGCCGGACCGCGCCGCCGCGCCGGACCGCGCCGCCGCGCCGGGCCGGGTTTTCCGAGCCGGGTCGGGTCGACCCGGTTCGGCCGACCCAGGGGGGGGGGGGGTCGGGCCGGGTCGGCCCAGGCCCAGACCCCCAGTTTCGGACCACTTTTGGTCAAATGTCCGTATCTTGGGCTACGGGCCTCCAAACGACTCGCCGTCAGCGGCAACACGATCCTTGGATCGAGACGGTCGTTTCGGTATACTATACTCAAGGTAAACCTTCCTTTTTTGGAGCCTACGTGGTTAAAACTCCATAGTTATGCGTGCTTGGCCAAGAGTAATGATCAGGATGGGTGACCTCCTGGGATGTTTCCCAGGGTGGGTGTGAGACGGAAAGGCCAATAACTAACAGACCGGGCGTCCAATTTACGCGCTGTCTGTTTCGTTGAATTCCTCTTGATGGGACGGTTCTTTTGGCATACTCCGCCCGAGGTTTGGACGCAGGTGGAGTACGGTCGGGTTGGTTTTGCCTTAAAAAAAACCAACCGGGCCCCTGGAACGAAAAAGCCAATAACTCTCAGACCGGGCGTCTGATTGACGCGCCGTCTATTACGTTGAGTTCCTGTTGACGATACGGAACTTTTGACATTCTCTGCCCAAGATTTGGATGCAGATGGATAGTGTCCAGGTTGGATCGCACAGAAATCCAACCGGGCCCCTGGAATGGAAAAGCTGATACCTTTCTGAAAGAACGTCCGTTTGACGAACTGTCAGTGGCGTTGGTGATCTCATTGAGAAACGGTCCCTATGAGTATACACTATGAGAGTTCGGGGTACAGTTGAGATACGGCCGGGTTTGGTTCGCTCACGAAACCAACCGGGCCCCTGGGACGAAAAGGCTAATAACTCACAGATCGGGCGTCCGATTGATGCGCCGTCTGTTGTGTTGAGACCCCTATGATGAGGCGGTCCTTTGATATAATTCTTCGTGTGACTTTGAGATACTTGGAGTATCGACCTGTAGCTCGTGGAGCGGACCCTCCCAGTGACGAGCGTGCGGGGTACGGAGACCGTGTAACTAGCTGAGACCTGACGACTGCTTGACCGAATCGACTTGGAGTGAGTCGACTAGCCGAGTGGCCGAAGCACTACTTTCTGAGTTGCAGACCCATGGCGGACGGAGCACTACCTGTGTGATAGTGCAGTCCCGCGGTAATCGTCCGGATAGTACCTCAGCAGGCTACTAGGGGGTGTGCACTACTGTGTTTGGGTGACATACCTCGGCGGGAAGCACTACTGTGTCTGTGGGGCTGACCCGCGGTACTCGACATGAAGATTATTTCAGCAGTCTTAGGTTAGTGAGCAGTACCTCAGATTTGTGATAGGACCACTGTACACTCTAGAGACGGAGCTCTTCAGCAGTTACAATTTCGATAATGAAAATCCTGGTTTGAGCTGAGACTTTTTACCTTTGTGTTTACCTCATGATTGAGATGAGTCACTTGATAACTTAGGTATATGTATGGGCATATATCTGGGTAGTATTTATTCGTTGATTTCACAATCCTTGTGTTTCCTCATGATTGAGATGGGTCACTTGATAACTTAGGTATATGTATGGGCATATACCTGGGTAGTAGTTATCCGTTGATTTCACAATCCTTGTGTTTCCTCATGATTGAGATGGGTTACTTGATAACTTAGGTATATGTATGGGCATATACCTAAGTAGAGTTTATCTGTTGAGATCTTCTATGTGTTTATCCTTGTTGGTTTTAGTGAGACCTTGAGGGTCTCGGGGTCCCTACTGAGTATCGTTATACTCATCCCTACACGGGCTATGCCCGCACCTCGTTGTGTTGGTTGCAGACAACGGGCAGTGCTGACAGAGGACGAGTGTTCGAGGACTGGACGGTACCTGGAGGTGGACTATACGACGAGATGGTACCCGGAGGAGGACCTCACGACGAGACGGTACCCAAAGGTGGACGTGACGACGAGGCGGTACCCGGAGGTGGACCACTGGGCGGGACATACTCGGAGCGGACGGCGGGACCCGAGGAGCAGAGGAGCTATCTGTACCCACCCTTCAGGTGGGATTTACAGTGGATAGCTCGGCGTAGCAGCTTTACTTTTCAGTTGCTGTTTTCCCTTTCTAGTTGTACTTTACAGTTGGGCATGTATTTCTGGCCCCTTTTTACTTTCCGCACTTACTGTTGTACTCAGTTTTTACTTAGTGTTTACTTCTTCTGCTTGTACTTTGTGTGATTGTTTACTTTACAAAGGCAATGCCTTCCCTTTTTTCCGGGATTTACACCTTGGTGCTAGTCACCAGCCCCTAGCCTATGGAAGGCGGGCTTTGGGTAGTCACAGCATGGGCCCCGAGGACGGGTCGTGACAATGTCATTACTCAATTTCTTTTCATTTAGTTATATTACCTCTTCCTTTTCATTTGAAATTATAAGATATTGTGTGTAATGAATTTTTATTAACTTGTTATATATTTCCATGTGTTCTATATGTAATTAAATTCAATACACATAATCTAAACATTGAGTAATTCAAACATCAATGTTATGGTAATTGTAAGATATTTTTTCTCAATATCTATACCATTGAGATATATTTGTTAATATGATCATATTTACATTAATGTGATATATATAATACTGATTAATGTATTTAAAATGTATATATTTTTAGTCATGGTGTTTAATGTTTTGCTAAAGTGTTATCCATATTCTTTTTTTTATAGTTATGAATATTTCAAAAATTACCTACAATTCATACATATTGTGTTTAATTTAAATGTTTTTTTGATTATTGTAGAGAAATATTTATAAATACACGTTTTTTACATAATGTGAATATTTATTAATAAGTCATGTTAGTCATAAACTAAATCTATTTTTCATATATTATGAATTATTTGTACAAACATTTATGGGTGGGGATCATAGTTATATCACCCCTCAATGTGCTAATAGGTCTCATAAGAATAATTAGTTTTCCAAATTAAATAGGATTCTACCTATAGTTATTATCTATCTTGTTATAGGTATTGGAAGTAATCATATCACTATTCCAAATATAATGAGGTCAAATAATTCATAATTAACTTCTATTAGAATTCAATTTTTATTTTTATACATAATATTTTAACAATGATACTATCTCTGGTTGAATTTCATTCTCAATTTATTAATTTAATGTAATTTTGGTATAGTTATGTACCATTCATGATTTATTATTCTATATCTAATTAATATTTCTATGATATTTATTGAATGTAATTTTTATTTATTTATTTATCCTTCTATATTGTTTAATCATTGTTAATTCATTCCATATTTTATTATACCTAACCCTTACTATGAAATTTCTCTCAACTTTATTTTGTTTCCTTTCTATAGGATATGAATATTAATTATTTGATTATATTTTGAAGTGTATAAATCATTTGTTTTTGTTTTTCAAAAGGAATTATTTTATTTTAGAAAATTAATGAGGTTATCAAATGTTTATCAATTTCTCAAAAACTATTAAAATAATCGGTATTTTGGGATTTCACCCCTTGTATCTATGAAAATTTAATAAAATAAGATCTCAATAACAGTTACTAGAGTTTGGGTTATTAAAGTCGGTATCAGAAAAAGTTTAGAAGAATCCATGGGAACAATATTAATTACTAAATATAGTATGCAGAATAAACATATGATATACTTTTAGGATAAGTAAATAAAAACATTATAATGTTTTGGAAATGAGGACTATATGTGTTTTTGTTATGAAATACATCTCTTTTTCAATAATAAAAGTGGATGTGGTTCTTGAAGAGATTTACTAAGGGAGAATAACTCTGAAATTGAAGCTTCTGGATTGACTTGATCATCACCTAGTGCATGGAAAAGTTCTTTATTACACACCAACTTTTTCAAGCCTGATGGTTATTCTTATATTCACATTTTCAATACAATCCATGATGATGGATATGAAATTAAATAAATCCAAATATAAACCAAATTTATGATTATGAGATTAATAATGCATCAATATTTAATTTATGTTATATGTTACTCAAAATTTTAAATTATACATTAATAATTTAAACTCATAATTTTAAGATTTAATCTTTTTTTGGATATTTATACAAATGGTTCCTGGAATTAAAAAAGGGTATCTTTACTCATTAGCAATGTATATATTCCCATATTATGTAATCCAATAAAAATGGTATTGGAAATGATAAAATTATAGCTATATCATGGAATCATAATCTTGGTGTGTCAAATAACATTTAAAAATATAAGAAACATATTACATAGAATGATTCTAATTTATTGTATCACCTCATGTGACATAATCCCCATCATTTTAAGGGACTAATAATCCAACATTAGATATACAATATATTAAGTCTTTAGAGAATATATTTATGTCCTTGGGATGTGGTGAAAATGAATATGTTACAATTTTAGTGTATTTTATCAAATTATATTCTCATTAATGGTCTTTATTGATCTACAAAACAAGTGATGAAGTGGAAATAGAACTCATGGAATGGATACATTTTTGGATTATTTCATTGATAAATATATCCCTTGAGATAAAACTACTAAAATCAATAGAATTTTCATTAACATAACAAAAACTGAAGAAGTAATTATTGATGAGTATGATGGTAAAATTGATTGGTTATCAGGTTATGTTATAGATTTCATAAGAAACACATGGTACAAGATTGCAATTTTATTTTATGGAATTAAAATAGATTTATTGATAATAAAAATATATAAATAAATTTTTAGATCATACATATTCAAGGGAAATATATAGAAGAGGTGAACATATTGACAGTAGAAATAATGTAATGTGTGAGATAAGAAGAATATATCAAAGAAATTCCCACCATGTGAAATTTTTTGAAAGAATCATCCTTGGAATTTCATGAAGGAATTTGGATATTCTTATTAATGTAGAGATAAGGGTCATGTGACTCATGAATGAATGGGGTTGAAAAAATAAAATATTTCTAGTGTGTCATCTATAATGAAATAGAGAATTACTGACAATAATGTCCCATGAATCAGGATATCATACCATAGATGTGGATTGGGGTTGATAGGAAATATTATTCAATCACTACATCTAAGCTAGATGTTCTTAATGGTGTGGTGGTAGGTACTTAAGTCATATATTCATGTTTAACTAAATCATTATTTGATTCTTGATAATCACATATTTTTATATATACTTATATTTACAAGAAAATTATACATTTTATAATATATGAAGATATTTTTTAACCCAAACACAGAGGGTTTTCTTTCTGACGCAAGGACATGTTAGTTTGTCCCCATTAAGAAACTTAAACCTGATTTAATTTTTGAAATAATTATTATATCAATGTATGACTTTGAAATAATAATTGGTATGTACTATAATTGTACATATAATGGAAAAAAATTATTAAATGGAGAAGGAAATTATTAATTGTGAAGAATATGTGGAATTACTTATCATTTGAGTAGAGACATCATCATCTGATTCATGGTTAGATCCACCCCCAATAGCACTTTTTAATGATATTCCAAAGGATGAATATAAACATTGAATATGTGTATGGGGAAGGTAATCATCAAATTTAGGATGTACCAATTATACATTAATACATTGATTTATTTCCTTATGGATTTTTTTGATAACACTGATAACGTGAAATTATGATTTCCATCAAGTTAGTCCCTGATGAAAGAACATTATCCATGAAAGCCTATAGAATGGCCAATCCGGAGTTAGTGTAGTTTAAGAAACAACAGGTGGATTTGTGAACGAAGGTATTTATATGTCTTAATGGATCTCTGTCGGTGTCACAATTTTCTTCATTAGTAATAATGATTTATCTATGAGGATTTGAATCTATTATATGGAAATAAATTCCATTACAATAACAAAATAGTATCCTCTGACTCATATTGATTAATTATTCAATCAACAATATAGATGTCAATATTTTTCATTGAATTATTTATATTCTATGTATCATCAATTTTTATAAATTAAATATGAAATTTCAATGAATGATTTCGAGGTAAGTTCTAAGAATTAAGTGTTTATAGTAATTCAATTTAGATTGAATAATCAACACTATGTTTTTATGGATATAATTAATAGAGTATTCAAGTTATTCCTTGACGATTTTTTTTAATGATCATATACTGGTGTTCTAGTGGAGTCACATGAGGATCACTCTAAAGAGTCGTAGAGGAAAATAGTTATATTGGAACTTTTTTATGATTGATTTTTATCAATAAGAATATTCCTTCTATGTCCATATTATATCCCATGGTGTAATCTCAATTTATCATGTGAAAAAAAGTCAGTCATATATGGGCTACCACAATAATAATAACATAGGTAAATAGTTTCTTTGGTTTGGTAGGGTTTCATAAGGTTAATAATAAATGGAAATTTTCCCCTAGTTACACAATATCATTTTATATTTTTAAAATTATTGGAGAATTGTCTTACAATTTTGCAGTTCCACTTGTATCTCAAATGTACAAGATATGTTCCACATATCACTATTAAGGAATTGTGAGCAAGAAACTATATATGTGATCACTTATAATGATTGATAATTGGAACATACTCTATTTTACTATAAAAACTCATCATGATTCTTTAATATAGGGATCAATTATTTAATAATCTGAAGACTCGACTTATAATGGCACTCTAGAGAAATTCCAAAATAGAGGAAAGAACATGGGAACTAGATGATGTTATGAAGAATACAATTCGTTATCTATTTAGAAATAAATATCCATTAAATTTTGAGGGAAAACCATTTTTAGTGACTAATAATTTTACACAAAAAAATTATAAATTATTTCATTTAAAATTAATTAAAACCCAATAATATCTTCTGAGGCATGAAACACCTGGCTTAAGTGAAACTAAATACACCAATAAAATAATTTTTAAACATGAATATTAGAATATATGAATCAAATTATATGGTATGAATTGGAAAAACTTAATTGCGAAAATATATATATTTTACACAAATTCCTCGCTTATCTATATATTATAAACAAAAAATATTCATTTCAATGTACAAAAATATTTTAATGAAAAAACTATATTTTTTCAATGAAAATAGTTTCATCATTTTGTTTATAAATCTGATAAAATTATATATTTAAACAATTATAATATTTACTTAATAAAATTAAATTAAATTTTAAATAATTAAATAAAAATTAAAATATGGTGAAATTTTGGGATTTTTTTTTAAATATTCATTTTTCAATGAATAGTTAAAAATAATTAATTTTATATGAAAATTTCTATTTAATATATATTATTTACAAAGAAAAATTATAATATAAATTGTTTTTAATGTAAAATTATATTAATTATATTATAATATATTTAATTTAGTTTAGTTGAATAATTTTTATATTGATTTTTGATAATAAAACATTCCATACTTATTTGAATAGTTTTCATAGAAACCATGCATTTATGTCTTGTATTCTTGTAGAATTTTAATTGGATAATTCCAAATAGTTGAATTTTTTTCCAAAATTTTGATTAAATATTTTGAAACATCATAATTTTAAATATATAATATTTTCAATTATTTTTTTTTTGAATTGTAAAATATGTTAAATGCAATTATCATGGTTGAGGTAAACATTTGATAACCATGGGTTTAAAAAATAATATAAGGGTTAAAATAACATAAGAACTTATCCAAATCCTATTTTATTGACATATTTTAACATTATACAATGTTTTTTGTTTCTAATTTTATTTGGAAGCATTTTGAATGTGATTGAATTTATTACTTTGGATTCTTTTTGGAAAATTTGAATATATTTCCATGAATGGATACTTTCCCCATTTATAAAAGGAAACTCACTCCTAGAACTTGTAATCATACGAAAATGAATATGTATCATCCAAAATATAAAATAAATTAAATTTATTAGACATAAATATATGATTTAATTACATAAAATTACACATAATACTTTTGCAATTTTAAAAAATTCAATTGTCATAAAAAATTAGGTAGATTCCATTACAACAATATAAATGAATTATGACATATTTATTGGGGACATATTTAATATTATTGAGAATAAAACCATTTTTGATATCCTAGGGTAATACATAAGAAGGCTGTGATCTATAAATCCCATTAATTGAATAAACATGGAATAACATGATGATATTAACACATGTTAGACCAGACATATAAATGAATCATAAATGAAATAAAATATGGAATGATATAGAATGATAATCATAACATGGGAAATGTGAAAAAAAACATAAAACTCTGCATCATTGTAAAATTCTAAACATCCAATACTTTATATGGGAAAAATCCTACAATATAATTAGGATCACCCATGTCCCAACGCGCCGTATACACCAGTAATTCACATTTCATTATCTTGGTTAAATGTGCCACACAGATAATAAATCATGTATTCAATAATCAGCATAATTTATTCCATGATCATGCAGTGTGGAATAAAAATAAATGAATCCCCAATATAATTTTATATGAACATAAATGTGAACATCGATGATATGTAATGAGTATGGAATTTTCTACATAATTGGCTTGGCATCAAAAATCATGGTGAAAATTCAGCATCATAATGGTGTCACGTAATAATTAATTAAATGGATTTATTTGAGAGAAATTGTTCTCTCATAATTTTAAATAATATTTATATTAATAGGGGAATATAATTCCATGTCCACACCTTTATAAAAATATATTAAGTCATATGAAAAAAAATATTCATTAATAAAACGACAACGGAATGGATGCTTTCAAAATTTCGGTATGGTAATAGGTGTACATTGCAGGGATTAAAGAGAGATAAAGGTGTATATAATAATTTATATATAATAAGGGAAAGATGGTAATGGTGAGAAATCATACCCTGTGATTAGTAATTGAAAATAATAGGGCATAAAAAGATAAATAATTTTTAATAAAGATGAGAAAGGAAAGAGCCCTTACTTGGATTTCTGGATAAAAATGATTGAAAAATGGGATTAATGAGATATTGGGGAACCGACAGAGGATTCAAGATAGGGGAGGTCAGATTAAGGATTTGATCATAGGATTTTTAGTTAGGAAATGTGTGATCATGGTTGGGTTTATATAGGAAATGAGAGGGGAATTATTTAATATTTCACAAACAGTAGTTTTGGAATCTGTATTATAATATATTCAAAACCAGAAAAATTCTCATGTTGATTCCAACCTTTATTTCAAATGTATTGATGTTTTTATTATTATATTATTAAAATGGAATAACATATTAAAATTATGTCATTTCATATGTTGAGGTGATTCAAACTTTTAAATAAACTAATTTAAAACTCTAAAATATATTAAATTTTTTGGAGGATTCATAAATGCATTATAAAAATTCTAAAGTAATCATAAAATCACATTTATTTAGGTTAATGAATTTATTTTTCAATATTAATCCATTATTGTATTTAATACATCATTTTGGGTGATTATAGCATCATAAAAGACAATGTTTATTTATACGGTATTTAATTTTCACATGAAAATTCAACAGTCCAAATTTTTATTTAAAATTAAACATGGTTAATTTAGAAATTATGATTCCTAAAATAATTCTTAATTTATTTATTATTTTTAAATATATTTCTATTGTAACATTAAAAATAAGATTCGACATTTATTAAAAAATTATGGCTTTTGGAAATAATAGTATTTGTACCCATCAAAAAAATTCATTTAAATTAATAAATATTATATATACATTTATAATTAATAATACATTTTTAATAATATAATTTTATTAAAATACTATCTATTTCATGAAAATCCATTATTCATCAAAATAGATCCCTTAATTGAAATTAATATTACCCAAAAATACAATTTTTTTTAATTGAATCAAAATATAAAACATTTATAATATCACAATAAAATTTAAAATAAAATAATTTTCTTATATAATATTTTGTTAGGGTCTTGATACATATCCCTTTTTTACATCTATGTATGGAAAAAGTTTATGGTGCCCGACTTTAAGACTTTCATGGGTTCATTCAAATAACATGGTTTCAATCATGATCTCGATTATCTTAAACTTCTCCCTTAATCAAATTTTCCCATTATTATGTTACTAGATATCAGATTGGTCACATTCAGTGGAAAAGACCAGAGATTCAATATCCCCTGGAGCTCAAATAAATGGGATTCATATGGTATAGTCCTTTGATATGAGTCAATCACTTCCATTGAATGTGTCAATTGGATTTGAAATCCTTATATATATATTAATTATGAGATCATTGATTATCATCTATATTAACATTGATAATATTCTTAACTATCATTTTATTACAATTGTATATAATTGAAAAAATAAGTGCATGTCTTTTCTATAACAATATAATATAATAACACATTAAATCATATGGAAATTTTATTAATAATAGTTCGGGTCGTTATAATCTTCAACCTTAGGAAATTTCACCCTAGAAATTTTCATTTTCCCTCATAAAAAAGATGACGTTAATTATGTCTCATCACCTCCTCTTGTTCCTAGATTGCTTCTTTAAACATATGGATTCTCCACAAAAATTTCACAAGGTGAATTTCCATTTTTCATAGAACATTATCTATATGATCTAAGATCATCACCAGATGATCCTCATAGAAAATATCATTATCCAATGGTCCCACCTATTAATTTATTACAAGAAAGGGGTTAGGTATTTACTTCCTCACAAGCGATACATGGAATACATCACGAAATTGATATATTTTAGGTGGTAGTGCATGTTTATATGCCACTACTATGATCTGACAAATGATCCCAACAAGGATGGTGTTTCTTGAACTAAAATTTCACTTCATTCCAAATCTCATACCAATATTCCATCGAGATATCTGTAACAATCCCATGTCTCAAACATCAAAATCTTGGTCTCGTCAATGACATTCATCATATTTATTTATCTACTCTTAGCAGGCTTGATATGATACTGAATGGTCTTAACCTTTTCAAACCTTTCCATGACGATTTATGGACCTAGCAGGTTTTTCCCTCAACTTATTCCCAACATGAAGGTTTCCTTCACCTCTTCACATAAAAGGTTTTATAGGGATACATTTGTATTCTTTGCATGGAAACAATTTTTTAAGATAAAATTACTAGAGAAAGATATTGATCCCATCCCCCTATGAAGTCTATTAAGAATTAACTCAACATTTCTTCATGTTTTTGTTTATTCCTCTTCTATTGTAAATCATTTTGAAGGTGATAGGCCATAATTAATTTCAAATATGTAATCAGAGCATGCTAGAGACTCAGCGAGAACATAGAGTTGAATATTGGATCTCTATCATATTTAATTCTTAGTCATAGTCCTTGCATATTTACCACTTCCTTGAGGTATTTCTATGCAAGTACATCTAGGTACAAGTCCTCTCATATTGTAATAAAATTTGAAGTCTTTGTAAGATGATCCTACACAACACATATAGCATTATTCCCTCTTCATGACTCTGGAAGATTAGTGACAATGTCCATGGTGATGTTTTCCAATATCCATGTAGTTATAGGTATTTGTTTCATCATTCCCTTCTATTTTTCCTTTATGCTATCACATATATTCATACATTACATCATGATGTATATTTGGTGATCTCATTCTTCATATTACCCCACCCAGAGTGTTCTCAATGATCTAAATACATCTATGGGCTTCCTGAGTGGATGGAAAGGGTTGGTGCATGTGAACCATCCAACATCTCCTCCATCAACTCATGATTAGATGGTATGCATAGTCTTGAACCATATATCACAAAACCTTCATCATATACATTTAAATATGTTTATTTTCATTTCCCTATATCTTCCACATTCTAATTAATTCCCACATCAACGATTTGAGCATCATTTAATGTCTCCAGAAGAGACGGTTGAACAATCATTTGTCATAGGATTGATTATTTTCCTTCCTTTTGGATCCTCATTCCCATCCTTTCCAATTCTAACAGGGTTGGACCACTATCAATTATAATCGATGAAATAATTTCCAGATCATTTATTCTTATAGAGTATTCCAATTTATTTTCTTTCCTAGGATCTATGTGGATTGAGAGGTCATTTTATTTAATAATCTCGAACCATCTTCTTTGGCACATATTAAGATCTTTATATGTGAATATAAACATGAGACATTTGCGATCCATATATATTTCAAACATCTCCCCAAAGATATAAAGCTTCCATATTTTTTATAGTTAAAATCATTGGATCCAACTCTAGAGAATGTGTTGAGTAGTTCTGTTGATGAACATAAAAATACCATTAAGCATAGGTAATGACATTGTCATTTTTCATCAACACATAGCCTTGACCCTTCTTCTAAGTATCGCTAAATACCATGAAAATATATCCAATTGTGGGTTGTGTGATTATAGGTGTAGTGATAAGACTCTTTCTAAAATCCTTGAATATTTCTTTGAATTCATCATTACAGGAAAACTACAATCTCTTCTAAGTTATATTTGTGAGAGGGTTTTACAATTTCATGGAATTCATCAAAAATCAACGATAATACCTAGATAACCCAAAGAAATTACAGATATATTCCACAGATGATGGCCTCAACTATCCTTTAGTTTCTCTTGTTTTCAATGTGTCTTCAGATATCCCATTTCTAGTGAGGATATTCCCCAAGATAGTTACTTCATTTAACCAGAAGTAACATTTGCTATACTTGGCATAAATATTTTCATTTCTCAAGGTCATTAACATAGTATTCAAATTATCCCCATGATCTTCTTTACTTTTGATGGATGATATAAGATAATCTAAAAATACTATGAAATATTTATCAAGTTAACATCTAAACAATCTACTCATCATGTCCATGAATATTTTTGGAGAATCAGTGAGTCTAATTGTTATAACACTAAATTCATAGTTCTCGTACATTGAAAAAAAAGATATACTAGGGATATCCTCTTTATTCCCCATAACATGGTAACAGCTTAAACATGGATACACCTTGGTAAAGTATTTTTCTCTATTTATCGGATCTAGCCTATCATCATTCCACAGAATAGGAAACTTGTAATTTATCGTGATTTTGTTGAGTTCACGATAGATAATGAAAAGGAGAGTTTATCCATTATTATTTATGGTGAAAATGATTGGTGAACACCATGATGATGCACTTAATCTTATGAAACTGTCATCTAGATTCTCATTTAGTTGTTTCTTCAGGTCCTTAGGTTCCACAATATCCATTCAGTTTGGATACTTGGATAATGGTAATGCCTGGGGTATAATCTCATTCGAAAATTCAACATCTCTTCTCAAAGGAAGACTAGAGATATCCTCGGGAGACATATTGAAATATTCCATCACAATGGGTATGTATTCAAGGAAATTTCATTCTTTAAACTCTATCATTTGAGCTATATATGATTACTCATAGGAAAAAATATCAATTCTTGTGATGAAATTTCGAATAATGATTCATCAATCTCCTTGAATTTGTATAGAATCTGAGGAAGATTCATAATAAAAATAGTGATTTCCTTATCACAACAATTTAGGTTTGATCTATATAGAGAACTACAATCTATTCCCATAATTGAATCAAATTCTCCCAAAGGAAGTATTACAAGGTTTTATGGGGAATTCACCTCTCAAACATTGATAAGGGGTGTAATATATATGTGGAATCAATAATTTCTCCATTTTCTATTTTCACTAGCATTTCAACATCCAATGTTTTTTGTGGTGCATTTATAGTTCTACTAAACTTTTGAGATATAATGGAATGTGTATAACCATTATCAAAAAAGTACATTTTCTATTCTTAAAAGAAACACTATCAAACCTATCACCACTATATTGTCACGATTCAATTCAGTGATAGTGATGGTAGAAGCTATCCCTTTCTTCCATTGAGGTTGTTGTTTGTCTCTGAATGAACATGGATTAGTGATTTGGTTTTCAAAAAGTCCATGTTAATTGCAACTATAGAAATGAACAATACACTACGGGTTGACCGTAGCATTCCTCTCATTCATTATAGCAGCGGTTGTATTTTGTTCATAATAACTAGCTAGATTTTCTTCCTTCCCGAACCTAAATCATTTCCTCATCCCCTTAAATAAATTTATAGGGTTCTTCTTTCCACAACATGAGCAAGTGAGATTGAGAAATTTCATGGAACCGTAAGATCTCTCTACTAGAGTTCCAAAATTGATATCCACATTCTTTCTTATTTTCCCTAAGATACTCTTGATATTTTCCAATATCCATTTCAGTATCTGGAAAACATTGTACAATTTTATCATATATATTGAGGTCACAGATCATAGTGTATTTTAAGAGTCCGGGTTTTATCCCAAAAAAGAAGATTTCATCCTTTTATTCAGGGGTAACGATAAAGTAGGTGGTGTACCGTGAATGTCTTGGGAATTTTTCCTCACACCCCATGATAGATTTGTAATATATTTTCTTTGGGGAAAGGAAATACAATTATTTTTACCTAGAGAGTTATTGGAAAATATTTATTGATTTTTTTGGAAATCCATCCACACCTTTTCATTAATCATTTTATCTGGATTCAAATTTTTGATTAATCTCCACCATTGGTCAGATTTACCCTCCATTTGATAAACCTCTAGAAGAACCATATCTTGTTCGCAACATTAAAGGATGGAGAATATATTCTCAAGGGATTTTATAAATTGTTCTCGGATTAACAGAACAGATGATCCAATTAATATTATAGGCCTTTTTCACATAAATCGTAAGGAAATAATGAACATGATCTATGGAATCATGACATATGAATAAAACATGGAATTGTGGAAGAATCATAATCACATAATAATGGCCTCAATGGTTGTCAAGTAATCTCTACCTAGTCCATCATGGTAATATGGGACCACTTATCATACCTTCATGGGTGTCATTAATTACTCCAATGACTATGATAGTGGAAAAACTCCCTTATGTACATCTCATGAGATATAATTCATTACCCAAGGCATTGGAGGGAGATATAGGTCCCACCTATCTCATTATGATATTTCACACACATGTCCCAAAATATCATAAATAATCATATCATAACCTAAGAAATGATATGTGTATCATAGAAGTGTAATCACATCATAACATGTTGAAAAGTGATAGGTTTTATAATCATTTCATTAAAGCATAACCAATGAAAAGAATTGGTCTTCATAAGAATATAACCCTTGAAAGAGAAAAATATTTTATAAACATACTCCCATAAACATAAATCATTTAGATAACGAATATGAGTGGATCCTTTTGGTTATTTTCATGAAAAGAATGAGTAACACCAATAGATTAGATCTTTGATGAGAAATAATTTGAAAATATATTTTAGAAACATTTTTTAGAGAAATATAATTTCTTCTTGTAAAAAAATTCTATTATAATAATTCCATTAAATTAAAAAATATAAAAATTTTAAGAAAACAAAAAATGCATATAAGGGAATATTCATGGAATTTTGATGTGATTAAAGCAGAAAAATCTATTCATGCCATATAAGTCCAAAAAATCATTCTTCTCGTACATTTAAAGAAAAAAGTCATAGAGTACCTCGTTAGGTAAATGAAAGAAGAATAATTTAAAACTATTTATAAAAAATCATAAATGGTAAAAAAACTAAATTATATAATTGTATAGTAATCTTAAGAATATTTTAAAACAATATTATATGAAACATGAACATGGATGTTAAATATTTCCCAGTATATACTTAAATATAAAAAATCCAGATAATAATGAGATTTTGGAATTAACCCTTAGAATATGTTTTATTTCTTTTCTATGTATTTGAAAATTCAATATATTATATAAAATAATTTTATAAACATATTATAGAACCATATTCAGATGATATCATATATGATTATTTTATCCCCCATTTGTTAATAATATTTCATTATTACTCCTCCTTTTAGTGTTTGTTGCATCCTTTTCAAATGACTGTTTTTTCAGATCAGTCCCATTTTATTTGAAACATATATAGTTAATTTATTATCATAATAGTTTCATGGTAATTTAAAAAATATTTATTCATTATATATTGTTATATTCTCATTCTTTATAGGTGATCATAGAGAATGAATAGCATCATGTCATGGAGATGGTATGTCGTGCATACACAGTAGGGACAATATCATTCAACTAAATTTGAAATGGTACAGGATTGGATGGAATATTTTTTTAAATAATAAATATAATATTAAAATTAATATATATATATTCATTATTTCCATCAAAATATGCATCCTTATAATGTATTAATGAAAAATATATTAAACTATGATGTGCAGACGATTGGCTGTAAATATAGATGCATGGTGATTTCATTTTTAATATGTAAAATAAAAGGTGTAATATGGTTGTTATATAATAATAATAGAAAATAAATATGTATTCTTTAATTGAGTTATTAATTTATAATGGAAAAAAAGAAACAAATTGTAATATTTAGAAGAAATACTTTTTAGAAAGTCGGTAAAGGAGATTACCACTTCCTCGATGAACTCCCCCAACATTTTCTATTAGGTATAGTTGTGTTGGTATTTTCGAAGATAAGAACCTTCAAAAAATGGGTATATATTTTATTGGGATATATGGGTATGTTTTGGTCGATATTTAGGGCTCATGGTTTCGTGATGAAATGAGAGATGATGTTCATTTTTACAACAGTGCTGACATGTAGTCATGGAAACTCTCGAAATATTAAATTAATAAAAAAAATATTTAAGATTTAAAATTTCTCTAATGAGAGTTATTTAGATACTAATATTATTTTGGGTATAAATAATTTCAAAATTTTATTTTTATATATTTTTTGTCACACTAATAATTCTATCATTTGGATTTATTTTTTTATTGAAGCCTTTACCTTTTCCCATGATAACTATTATTTCTACACTTTAAGGTTAATATAGTTTCTATAAAATAGAAAAAGAACCTAAAATGGATAGTTGTTGACATTTTTCTCCCTATTTTATTTAGTCAAAAAATATATTTTTTATTTTTTTTATCTATTAGTAAAATTTATTGTTATGTACCTTTTATGTCAATTTTTATTCTACTCTATATTTTTCATTTTTGAAATATCCTAAAAATATAATAATATTGACCCTATAGTTTAGGTTTACACTAAAATATCAAATATATCAATAAATTTCTTGTATGTCATTAATTTTATAATCATATATTGATTTTAATATTTTTAATCTAATTAATTTTATATTTTCATTAATTGAATAATTACTTCATCATAATTATACTAGATCTTAATTAAATTATTTGTTCTCTAAAAATTAAAAATTATTTTTCCTGATAAATATATATTCATTATATTTGAAATGAATTTTTATAGTTGAATTTATCTTCTTTAAAACTCTATATTAAAAATGATTTACCTATTGAAAATATAATTATGGCATATTTATCTTATTTTAAAATAAAATTTAATTAATGTCATATTCTCACAAAAGTGGTTCAAAAAAAATATAATTTTAGCCAACAATTTTTTTATTGAAATAAATAAATCCAATGATATGAGAACAGCTGTTAGGGTAATTTTATTATATTATAATATTATTATTACCTTTAATTATCTTATTTACCCTTATCAGTGGTAATTACAAATTTGTTATTGTTACTATTAATGTTTCCCAAAAATAGAAGAAAACTATTAAAACAATTTGAACCCTATGTTTATAAATTTTTAATAGATTTTTAGAAATTAAAAACATATATGTTATATATTTTGATTTATTACTAATGCTCTAGATGGCATGAGAAAAAATGTTATTGATGTCAAATCATGTACAAGGTAAAACATTTTTATTTTTAAATTAAATATTAAATTTATTCCATTGACATAAATAATATTAACTGATAAAAATTTAATCAAATTTTAATTTATAAACATTAAATAATATAATTTAATACTATAAATTATTATTATCAAATAATCATTTGAATTAAATTTTAGTATTTTTTACTATACATCAAAACATGAAAAAAATTAGAAATATAAAAATCAAAACCAATAAAAATAAATTTTATATCCCACATTCAATTAAGAAGTTCATTTTTTCAAATATAATATATAAAATTGTTAAAATTTATATTAAACAATTGCTCCCTAATAAATGGTGATAAATCTACTTTTTCAAAAATATTGGATTTTATACATAAAATTGGTTTGGTTCTTATCTTATGCCTATAAATATTTTTAAATGATTATCTAAAATATTTAGTTAAATATATAAAACATATATATAATTACTATCATACAAAAATTGTAATTAATAAAATTTATTTTTATAATATGAAATTGGGATCCGAAAAATAAAAAATCCATTATATTTATTTGGAATTATTTTAGTTACTAATTACATGGTAACCAATGAATTCAAATTTTCATATGCTAGTTAATATTATCGATACCTTCTAATTTAACATCAAGGATATTTTATTATTTAAATAATAATAAAATTATGTTTCTTGGAATATAGATGTTCCATATAATTAATTCCATGTTTTTTTTGCAAATAAAACATGCCAAGTTGGTGTCATATGAAAGGAATGCATACCTTTGTGTCATGCAAGACAACATTGAAAATTAATTTATTCAGAAAAAAAGATCAGAAAAACTCAAGGTGATTAAAATTAAAATCCATATTTTTTAATAAAACTCTAACAAAATCCATCGAAAACAACATTTTATACATTATAGTTCTTCTGGTCCTCCCAATATACCAACACTATGGTTATTAAGAATTGCTCAATAGGACAATTATCTAAGCATTACTAATTGTATTTACTATGATCTTTCCTTTCCTATCTTATATCGCAACCTTCAATTTTTTATTAAAAATTATAATATAATAAATAATAATCACCCAGATACATAGATTTTATTATTTTTAAAAAATAATGATAAACCATCTCCCCCTTCCTAAAATGATAAAAAAATCCATCACTCCTGTGTACTATGGATTTCCACATTATTCACCGATGTCATTTTTTTTCCATCAATGACTCACTATATACTAATTATGACCGAAATAATGGATATATAAGATTTATATGATATGATATTTATTTTTTAGTCCTAAAATAACTTTCACAGACATACCCTTTTCACTTGTTAACAGAAATATATCATCACTCATACATAAATACAACCCACTATCAAAAGGAAAATATGGGATTTATTTTCAATGTAAAACATTAATAAATGGTTATAAAAATGTATATAGTTAGTAAATATGATATTAATAATGTTAATTTAATTATAGATATTATGAATTAGTATCCCATGAACAATAAATGTAACTTTTATATCAAATCAATCAAAAAAAGAAAATTAACACTCAGAATAATAAAAAAATATAAATATTGATACCATAAATGTTTTTAAAAATGTAATAATATGATCATATATGATATTATATGTGTGAATATGGGTATATTATTAATAATATACATTCTTAAAACCATTATACATGATTTTAAATCTTGATCAATTAATGGAAATTAAAGGTAAGGGACTTCATCTAAATATCCCTTAAATGAGGTGTTTACAATTGATCTACGCCGACTTTCCATTATATGGCGTACATACTTACCCTTTTACATATAATGTGAGGAAAAATTTATTTATCATGTTATTTTGTGTTGTAATTTGAATTATATCCTCATTAGGTATTTTATATTAATGTTAGGTAGTGGTAAATAATTTGATTACTCGATTTCTTTTCATTCTATTATATTACATCTTCATTTTTATCTAACATTATAAGATATTGTGTGTAATGAATTTTGATTAACATGTTATTTATTTCCATGTGTTTTATATGTAATTAAATTCAATACACATAATCTACACATTGAGTAATTCAAACATCAATGTTATGATAATTGTTAGAGATTTTTTCTCAATATCTATACCATTGAGACATATTTGATCATATGATCATATTCACATTCATGTGATATATATAATACTGATTGATGTATTTAAAATGTATATATTTTTATTCATGGTGTTTAATGTTTTGCTAAAGCGTTATCCATATTCTTTTTATGATAAATATGAAGATTTAATAAATTACATTCAATTCATACATATTGTGTTTAATTTGAATTTTTTTTATTAATATTGTGAAATATTTATAAATATATGTTTTTCACACAATGTGAAGATTTGTTGATAAGTCATGTTAGTCATAAACTAAATCTATTTTTCATATATTATGAATTCTTTGTACAAACATTTATGGGTGGGGATCATAATTATATCACCCCTAAATTTGCTGATAAGTGTCATAAGAAAAATTAGTCTTCTAAATTAAATAATATTCTACCTATAGTTATTAACTATATTGTTATAGGTATTTGAAGTAGTCATATCACTATTACAAATATAATGATGTCAAATAATTAAGAATTAACTTCTATTAGAATTCAATTATTATTTTTATACATAATATTTTAATGATTATACTATCTCTGGAGAAATTTCATTCTCAATTTATTAATTTAATGGAATATTGGTTTAGTTATATAATACTCGTGATTTTTTCTTCCATATATAATTAATATTTCTATTATATTTATTAAATGGATTTTGTTTTTATTTATTTTTCGATCTATATTGTTTAATCATTATTAATTCATTCCATATTTTCTTATACCTAACCCTTACTATGAACTTTTTATCAACTTTTTTTTCATTTTTATAGGATACGAAGATAAATTATTTGATCGAGTTTTAAAGTATATAAATCATTTGTTTTTGTTTTTTAATAGGTATTATTTTATTTCTGAAATTTAAAAACGGTATAATATGTTTATCAATTTCTCAAAAACTATTAAAATAATTGGTATTTTGGGATTTCACCGCTTGTATCAATGAAAATGTAATAAAATATGAACTCAATCTCGGTTACTAGAGTTGGGGTTATTACAGTCAGTATTAGAAAAAGATTAGAAGAATCCATGGGAATAATATTAATGATTAAATATATTAGGAAGAATAATCATATGATATACTTTGAGGATACGTAAATAAAAACATTATAATGTTTTGGAAATGAGGAGTATATGTGTTTTTTTCATGAAATACATCACTTTCTCAATAATAAAAGTGGATGTAGTTCTAGAACAGACTTACTAAGGGAGAATAAATCTAAAATTGGAGCATCTGGATTGAATCAATCATCACCTGGTGCTTGGAAAAGGTCCTTATGACACACTTAGTTTTACAAGCCTGATGGTTATTCTTATATTAAAATTTTCAATACAATCCATGATGATGGATTTGAAATTAATTTAATCCAAATATAAACCAAATTTATGATTTTGAGATTAATAATGAATCAATATTTAATTAATGTTATATGTTACTCAAAATTTTAAATTATACATCAAGAATTTAAATTCATAATTATAAGAGTCAATCTATTTTTGGAAATTTATAAAAATTGTTCCTGGAATTTATAAAATGGTATAATTACTCATTAACAATGTAGAGATTTCAATATTATGGAATCCAGTATAGATGGAATTGGAAATGATAAAATTATAGCTATATTATTGAATCTTATTCATATTATATCAAATAACCTTAAAAAATATGAGAAACATATTCCATAGAATGATTCACATTTATTGTATCACCTCATGGGACAGAAGCCCCATCATTTGAAAGGGACTAATAATCCAACATTAGTTAAACAATATATTAAGTATTTAGAGAATATATTTATGTACTTATGATGTGGTGAAAAGGAAAATGTTACACTTTCATTTTATTATATCAAATTATATTTTCATAAATGGTCTTCATTGATCTAGAATACAAGTGATGAAGAGGAAATAGAACTCGTGGAATGGATACCTTTATGGATTATTTCATCGATAAATATTTTCCTTGAGATAAAAATACAAAAATCAATAGTATTACCATTATCATAACGAAAAAAGAATAAGTAATTATTGATTAGTATGATGGTAAAATTAAAAAGTTATTAGGGTATGTTATATATTTCATAAGAAACACATGGTACAATATTTCCATATTATTTTATGGGATTAAAAAATGAATCATAAGGGTTATTCTATATAAATTGTTTTTTATATGATGAAATAGATTTATTCACAATCAAAATAGATAAATAATTTTTAAAATCCTACATATTCAATGGAAAAATATAGAAGAGGAGGACATATAGACATTGGAAATAATATAATGTGTTTGATACAAAGAATATATCAATGAAATTCCCACCATGTAAAAAATGTTGAAAGAATCATCCTTAGAATTACATGAATGGATTTGGATATTCTTATTAGTGTGGAGATAAGGGTTATGTGACTCATGAATGAATGGGGTTGAAAAAATAAAATATTTCTAGTGTGTTGTCTATAATGAAATGGGGAATTACTCACAATAATATCCCATTAATCAGGATATCATACCATAGATGTTGATTGGGGTTGATAGGAAATATTATTCAATCACTACATCTAAGCTTGATGTTCTTAATGGTGTGGTCGTAGGTACTTAAGTCATATATTCATGTTTAACTAAATCATTATTTGATTCTTGATAATCACATTCTTTTATATATACCTATATTTAAAAGGAAATTATACATTTTTCTTTTAATATATGAAGATATTTTTTTAACCAAAACACTTAGGGTTGTCTCACTAAAGTAAGGACATGTTATTTTGTCCCCATTAAGAAACATAAACCAGATTTATTTTCAGAAATAATTATTATATCCATGTATTACTTGGATATAATAATTGGTATGTACTATAATTGTTAATATAATGGAAAAACAATTATTATATGTAGATGTAAATTATTAATTGTGAAGAATATGTGGAATTAATTATCATTTGAGTAGAGACATCATCATCTGAGTCATGGCTAGATCCACCCACAGTAGCACTTTTTAATGATATTCCAAAGGAAGAATATAAACATTGAAAATGTGTATAGGGAACGTAATCTTCAAATTTAGGATTTATAAAGTATACATGAATACATTTATTTATTTCCTTATGGTTTTTTTTGATATCTCTAAGAAGATGAAATCATGATTTCCATCAATTTTGTCCCCGATGAATGAACATTATAAATGAATTCCTGTAGAATGGCCACTGTGGAGTTAGTGTAGTTCAATAAAGAACTGGTGGATTTGTGTAGGAAGGTATTTATATGTCTTAATGTATCATTGTGGGCTTTTCCTATTCTCTTCATTAGTATTAATTATGTATCCATGATTATTTGAAGCTCTTATAGGGAAATAAATTTCATTATGATAAAAAAATAGTATCATATGACTCGTATTGATTAATTATTGAATCAACATTATAGACGTCAATATTTTTCATTAAATTATCTATATTTTGTGTATCATCAATTGTTATGAAAGAAATAAGACGTTTCAAAGAATGATTTATAGACAAGTTAAAGGAATGAAGTGTTTATAGTAATTCAATTTAGATTGAATAATCAACACTGTGTTTTTATGGATATAATGGATAGAGTATTCAAGTTATTCCTTGACGATTTTTTTGTTTTTCAATGATCATATATTGGTGTTCTAGTGGAATCACATGAGGATCACTCTGAAGATACATAGATGAAAATAGTTATATATTAAATTTTTTATAGTTGATTTCTATCAATAAGAATACTCCTTCCATGTCCATATTATATCCCATGATGTAATATCAATTTATCATTTGAAGAAAAAGTCAGCCATATAATGGGCTACCACAATGATCATAACATAGGTAAAAAGATTCTTTGGTTTGGTAGGGTTTAATAAGGTTAATAATAAATGGAAATTGAGCCCTAGGTACACAATATCATTTTATATTTTTAAAAGTATTGAAGCTTTGTCTTACAAGTTTGCAGTTCCACTTGTATCTCAAATTTACAAGATATGTTCCAAATATCACTATTATGGAATTATGTGCTAGAACCAAAAGATTTGATCACTTCTAATGAAAGATAATAGGAACCTAACCTAGTTTCCTTTAAAAACACATCATGATCCTTTAATATAGGGACCGATTATTTAATAATTTGAAGACTCGACTTATAATGGCACTCTAGAAAAATTACAAATTAGAGATGACAATATGGGAACTAGATGATGTTATGAAGAATACAGATCCTCATATATTTAGAAAGAAATATACATTAAATTTTGAGTGAAAAACGTTTTTAGTGACTAATAATTTTACACCAAAATAAATTATGAATTATTTCATTTAAAATTAATTAAAAACCATTAATAGCTTGTGAAGCATGAAACACCTGGTTTAAGTGAAACTAAATACACCAATAATATAGTTTTTAAACATGAAAATTAGAAAATATGAATCAAATTAGATGATATGAATTGGAAAAAATTAATTGAGAAAATATATATTTTTAAGACAAATTCATGCTTTATATATATATTATAAATAAAAAATGATCATTTGAATATAAAATAAATGTTTTATGAGAAAACTATAACTTTTCAATGAAAATAGTTTCATCATTTCGTTTAGAAATCTGATAAAATTATTTTATAAAACATTTATAATATTTACATGATAAAATTAAATTGAATTTTTAAACAATTAAATCCATATTAACATAGGGTGAAATTTTGGGATTTTTTTAAAATATTCATTTTTCAATGAATAGTGAAAAATAATAAATTTTATTTGAAAATTTCTATTTCATATATATTATTTAAGAAGATAAATTATAATATAAATTGTTTTTAATGTAAAATTAGATTAATTATATTATAATATATTAAATTTAGATTAGTTGAATAATTTGTATATTGAATTTGTATAATAAAACCATCCATACTTATGCGAATTGTTTTCATAGAAACCATGCATTTATGTCTTGTATTCATGTAGAATTTTAATTGGATAATTCCAAATAATTAAATTATTTTCCAAAATATAGATTGAATATTTTGAAACATCATGATTTTAAATATATAATGTTTTCAATTTTTTTAATTGTAAAACAAGTTAGAAGATATTATCGTGGTTGAGGTAAAAATTTGATAACCATGGGTTTAAAAATAATATAAGTGTTAAAATGACATAACAACTTATCCAAATCCTATTTTATTGACATATTTTATCTTTATACAATCTCTTTTGTTTAAAATGTTATTTGGAATCATATTTAATGTGATTGAATTTATTACATTGGATTCTTTTTTGGAAAATTTAAATATAATTCCATGAATGACTAATTTCCCAATATATAAAAGGAAACTCAATCCCAGAACTTGTAATCATATCAAAATTCATATTTATCATCCAAAATATAAATTAAATTAAATTTATTAGACATAAATATATGATTTATTTACATAAAATTAGACTTAATAAATCTGAAAATTTTAAAAATTCTATTGTCATAAGGAATTAGGTAGATTCCATTATATATTAAAAATGAATTATGATATATTTATTGGATACATATTTAATATTATTGAGAATAAAAACATTTTTGATATCCTAGGGTAATACATAATAAGGCAGTGATCTATAAATCCCATTAAGGGAATAAACATGGAATAACATGAAATTAATAACACATGTTAGACTAGGAATATAAATGAATCATAAATGAAAAAAATAATATGAAATGATATAGAATGATAATCATGACATTGGAAATGTGACAAAAACATAAAACAAAGTATCATTGTAAAATTATAAAAATCCATGACTTTATATTAGAAAACATCCTATAATATAATTTGGTACACCCATGTCCCCACATGATGTATACACCAGTAATTCACATTTAATTATCTTGATTAAATGTGCCACACAGATCATAAATCATGGATTCAATAATTATCATAATTTATTCCCTGATCATGCAGTGTTTAATAAATACAGATGAATCCCCAATATAAAGTTATATGTGTATAAATGTGAACATCGATGATATGAAATAGGTATGGCATTCGCTACAAAATTGGTTTGGCATCGAAAATCATGGTGAAAATTCTGCATCATAATGGTGTCACGTAATAATTCATTAAATGGATTTATTAATGAGAAATTGTTCTCTCAAAATTTGAAATTATTTTGATATTAATAGGGGCATGTAATTCCATGTCCAAGCATTTATAAAAATAAAATTACGGCATATGATAAAAAATATTCATGAATAAAACGACAAAGGAATGAATACTTTTGAAATTTCAGCATGGTAATAGGTGTACATTGGAGGGATTATCGAGAGATAAATGTGAATATAATAATTAATATATTATAAGGAAAATATGGTAATGCTAATAAATCTTAACATGTGATTAGTAATTTAAAATAAAAGGGTATAAAAAGATGAAGAATTTTTTATAAAGATGAGAAAAGAAAGAGCCCTTACTTGGATTTCAGAAAAAAAATGCTTGAAAAAAGGGATTCATGAGATATTGGGGAAACGATAGAGGATTCTAGATAGGGTAGGTTAGATTAAATATGTGATCCAAGGATTTTTACTTATTAGACGTGTGATCATGGTTGGGATTATATCGGAAATGAGAGGGGAATTTTTTTAATATTTCACAAACATTAGTTTTGGAATCTGTATAATAATATATTAAAAACTAGAAATATTCTCAGGTTGTATTCCAACCATTGTTTCAAATTTGGTGAGGTCTTTATTATTATATTAGGAAAATGGAATAAAATATTAAAATTATGTTATTTCTTTTGTGGAGGTGATTCACACTTTTAAATAAACTAATTTAAAACTCTAAAATATATTAAATGTTTTAGAGGATTCATAAATGCATTATAAAAATTTAAAAGTAAACATAAAATCACATTTATTTAGTTTAATGAATTTATTTATCAATATAAACCTATTATTGTATTTAACACATCATTTTGGGTGATTATAGCGTCATAAAGGACACCGTTTACTGATACGGTATTTAATTTTCACAAGAAAATTCAATTGTCCTAATTTTTATTTAAAACTAAACATGGTTAATTCAGACGTTATAATTCCTTAAATAATTCTTAATTTATATAAATATTTTTTAAAACATTTGAATTTTCACTTTTAAGATAATATTCAACATTTATTAAAAAATTATGGCTTTTGGCAATAATAGTTTTTGTTCCCATCAAAGAAGTTCATTTAACATAATAAAAATTATATATCCTTTTACAATTAATAATACCTTTTTAATAATATAATTTTGGTAAAATAATATTTATTTCATGAAAATCCATTATTCATCAAAATAAATCCATTAATTGAAATTAATATTACCCAAAAATACAATTTCTGTTTAATTGAATAATAATAAAAAACTTTTATAATATCACAATAAAATTGAAAATAGAATAATTTTTTTATATAATATACATATTCATATTGTTAGGGTCTTGATACATATCCCTTTTCTACATTGGCGTATGGCCAAAGTGTAAGGTGCACGACTGTAATACATTCATGGGTTCATTCAAAGAACATGGTTTCAATCATGATCTCGATTATCTTTAACTTCTCCCTTAATCAATTTTTCCAATGATTATGTTACTAAGTCTAAAATTGGTCACAGACAATGGAAAAGCCCAAAGATTCTATATCCCTTGGAATCCCTAATAAATTGGATTCATATAGTACAGTCCTACGAGGTGAGGTAATCACTTCCATTGAATGTGTCAATTGGATTTTAAATCCTTATATATATATATTAATCATGATATCATTGTTTAACATCTATATTAACATTGATAATATTCTTACAATTATTTAATTACCATTCTTTATAATTTAAAAAACAAGTGCATGTGTTTTCTATAACAATATAATATAATAACACATTAAATCATAAAGGAGTTTTATTTATAATAGTTCGGGTCATTACAATATCCATCCTTAGGAAATTTCACCCTAGAAATTTTCCATTTTCCTCATTAAAAGATATGAGGTTAATTCCATCTCATCACCTCCTCTTGTTCCCAGATTTCTCCTTAAAACATATTGTTTCTCCACACAAATCTCACTAGGTGAATTGTCATATTTCATAGAACAATATCTATATGATCTAATATCATCACCAAATGATCCTCATAGAAAATATCATTATCCAATGGTCCCACATATTAATTTATTACATGTGAGGGGTTGGGTATTTACTTCCTCACATGTAATACATAGAATACATCATGAAATCGACATTTATTAGCTGGTAGTTCAAGTTTATACGCCACTACTCTGATGTGATCAATGATCCCAACCAAGATGATGTTCTTGGGACTAAGCTTTCACATCATTCCAAATATCATTTCATTATTCCATTGAGATATGTGTAACAATACCATGTCATAAACATCAAAATCTAGGTCTCGTCAATGACTTTCATCATATTTATTTGTCGACTCTTAGCAGCCTTGATATGATACTGAATGGTCTTAACCTTTTACACCATTTCCACAACCATTTAGGGACCTAGGAGGTTTTCCTCCCCATCTTATTCCCAACATGAAGGTTTCTTTCACCTCTTCATAAAATGGTTTTATAGGGATCCATTTGTATTCTTTCATGGAATCTATTTTTTAAGATAAAATTATTAGAGGAAGATATTGCTCCCATCCCCCTTTGAAGTTCATTAAGAATTAACTCAACATTCCCTCATGTTTTTGGTTATTCATCTCATATTGTACATCAGTTTGAAGGTGATAGACATAATTAATTTCAAATCAGTAATCAGAGCCGACTAGAGACTCATCTAGAACATAGAGTTAAATATTGGATCTATATCAGATTCAATTGTTAGTCATAGTCCATGCATCATTACCACTTCCTTGAGGTATTTCTATGAAAGTACATATAGGTAAAATTCCTCTGATATTGTAATAAATTTTGAAGTCTTTGTAATATGATCCTGTACAACACATATAGCATTATTCCCTCTTGATGACTTTGGAAGATTAGTGACAAAGTCCATGTTGATGTTTTCCAATTTAAATGTAGTTATGGGTATTTGTTTCATCATTCCATTCAATTTTTCCTTTATGCTATCACATATATTCATACATGACATCCTGATGTATATTTGGTGATCTCTTTCTTCATATTTCCCCACCAAGAGTGTTATCAATGATCTAAATACATCTATGGTCTTCCCGAGTGGATGGAAAGGGTTGGTGCATGTGAAACATCCAACATCTCTTTCATCAACTCATGATTTGATGGTACGTATAGTATTGTCCCATATATCACAAAACCTTCATCATAAACATTGAAATATGTTGATTTTCAATTCCCTATATCTTCTTCATTCGAATGAATTCCCATATCAACACTTTGAGAATCCTTTAATGTCTCTAGAAGAGACGGTTGAAAAATCATTTGTCATAAGATTGATGATGTTCCTTCCTTTTGGATCCTCATGTTCATCCTTTCCAATTCTAAGAGGGTTGGACCCCTATCAATTATCATGAATGAAATAATTTACAAATCATTTATTCTCTTCGAGTATTCCAATTTATTTGCATTCCTAGGATCTATGTGGATTGGGAAGTCATATTATTTATTCATCTTGAACCATCTTCTTTGGCACATATTAAGATCTTTCTATGTGAATATATACACGAGACTTTTGCGATCCATATATATTTCACACTTCTCCCCAATGAGATAAATCTTCCATATTTTTATAGTGAAAATCATTGGATCCAACTCTAGATCATGTGTTGAGTATTTATGTCCATGAAAACACAAATACCATTAAGCATAGTTAATGGCATTGTCATTTCTCATCAACACATAGCCCATACCCTTCTTTGAAGTATCGCTAAATATCATGAAAATATCTCCAATTGTGGGTAGTGTGATTATAGGTGCAGTGATAAGACTCTTTCTCAAATCATTTTATATTTCATTGAATTCATAATTCCATGATAACTACAATTTCTTCTAAGTACGATTTATGAGAGGGTGTGACAATTTCATGGAATTCATTAAAAATCAATGATAATACCTAGCTAAACCAAGAAAATTACAAATATATTCCATAGATGATGGCCTCAAATATCCTTCAATTGCTCTTGTTTTCAAAGTGTCTTTAGATATCCCATTTCTAGTGATGATATTCCCCATGATAGTGACTTCCATTGACCAGAAGCCACATTTGCTGTACTTGGCATAAATATTTT
Source organism: Viscum album (assembly GCA_963277665.1). NCBI lineage: Eukaryota > Viridiplantae > Streptophyta > Magnoliopsida > Santalales > Viscaceae > Viscum > Viscum album. Next base: position 2,001,539,225 of record OY728140.1, on the reverse strand, counting down.
CATTTCTCAAGTTCATTAACATAATATTAAAAGTATCCCCATGATTTAAATTAATTTTGAAGTCTGTTAGAGGATAATAAAAAAATACTATGAAATATTTATCATGTTAATATATAAAGAATCCACTCATCATGTCCATGAATTTTTTTGGAGAATCAGTGAGTCTGAATGTTATTACACTAAATTCATAGTGCCCGTAAATTGAACAAATGGATATATTGGGTATATAATCTTTCTTACCCATAACATGGTAACATCTTAAACATAGAAACACCTTTGGAAAAGTATTTTTCTTCATTTATCAGATCTAGCCTGTCATCATTCCATAGAAAAGTAAACTTGTACTTTATCATGATCTTGTTGAGTTCACGATAGTTAATTAAAAGGGGAATTTATCCTTTATTATTCTTGATGAATAGGATTGGTGCACACCATGGTGAATCATTTAATCTTATAAAAGTATCATCTATATTCTCATGTAGTTGTTTCTTCAGCTCCTTAGGTTCCACAATAGCTATTAAATTTGGATACTTGGATAATCGTAATGCCCAGGGTATAATCTCATTCGAATATTCCACATATCTTATCGAAGGAAGACCAGAAATATCATCAGGAAACACATAAAAATATTCCCTCATAATGGCTAAGTATTCAAGGACAATTCATTCCTTAAACTCTATCATTTGAGCTATATATGATTACTCATAGGAAAAATATCAATTCTTGTGATGACGGTGTGAATAAAGATTCATCAATCTCCTTGAATTTTTATATAATCTGAGGAAGATTCATAATAAAAATATTGATTTCCTTATCAATGAAATTTAGGTTATATCTATATAGAGAACTCCAATCCATCCCCAGAATTGAATCAAATTCCTCAAATGGAAGTATTACAAGGTTTGACGGGGAATTCATCTCTCAAACACTGATAGGGGGTGTTATATATGTGTGGATGAAATAATTTCCCCATTTTATATTTTCACCGACATTTTAACTTCCATTGTTTTTTGTGGTGAATTTATTATTATACTAAAAATTTGTGATATAATGGAATGTGTATAACTATAATCAAAAAGTACATTTTCTATTCTTAAATGAAAAACTATCAAACCTTTCACCACATCATTTTCGCGACTCAATTCGGTGGTAGTGATGTTAGAAGATATCCCTTTCTTCCTTGGAGTTTGTTTTTGTCTCTGAATGGAAATGGATTAGTGAATTGGTTTTCAAAATTTCCATGTTAATTTCATCTATAGATATGAAAAATACACTATGGTTTGATCGAAGCATTCCTCTCTTCCATCATAGCAGCGGTTGTATTTTTTAGCAATAATTAGCTAGGTTCCCTTCCTTCCCGAACCTAAATCATGTCCTCATCCACTTAAATAAATTTATAGGGTTCTTATTTCCACAAAATTAGAAAGTGAGATTGAAAAATTTCAGGGAACCATTGGATCTCTCTACTAGAGTGCTAGAATTTATATCCACATTCTCGCTTATTTTCCCTAAGATACTCTTGAGAGTTTCCAATATCCATTTCAATATTGAGGAAACATTTTACAATTTTATCATAGATATCAAGCTCACAGATCATAGTGGATTTTAAGAGTCCAGGTTTTATCCCCAAAAAACGATGTCATCCTTTTATTCGCGGGTAACGATAAAGTAGGAGGTGTACCATGAATGACATTCGAATTTTTCCTTACACCCCTTGATAGATTAGTAATTTATTTTCTTTTGGGAAAGGAAATACATATTAATTTTTACCGACATAGATCTTGGAAAATACTTATTGATTTTTTTTGAAATACATCCACACCTTTTCATTAATCATGTTACCTGGATTCAATTTTTTTTATCAATCTCCACCATTGTTCAGATTAACCCTCCATTTTATTAACATATAGAAGAACCATCTCTTGATTTCAACATTGAAGGATGGAAAATATATTCTCAGTGGATTTGATACATTGTTCTAGGATTAAGGGATCAGATGATCCATTTAATATTGTAGGCCTTTTTCACATGAATATATCAATTGTGGCTTGTTATCTTTTGGGGGGTTTGGAAGCTCCACTTGGTCTAGGTTACTATTAAAAACCCGAATCAACTAAGCGAGTATCAACATGATGTGTGTAATTTATTCTTCCATGGCATTTGGAATACCATTATTATAGTCATACAATTAATCTCCACATTTATTTTTTACCGAAATCTTGTTATTTTCGTCCATTAGTTAGAATAAATGGAAAATTAATTATGATTATATTTATCTTTTGAACCTATAAGTGATAATTCAATGACCTTAAAGGGGTAACATATATCTAACAATAATTTCCCTAACATATTGATTTCTATGATTTAGGCTATGATAACCATGATATATTATATAACATATAATCATGTGGGATTTTTTTACTTCCTTACTAATTGTTCATTACGAGATAATTAATTATGAAACCATATCCCCTAGTAGTGTCAATTCAGCTGTGTTGTAAGTCCCATCGTCATTTACTAGGTTACCATAGGTTTTGCCTTGAACACCATGTCAAAGGTGTTACTCCGAGGTACATCTATACTAGAACCACATCCTCTTATAGTTACCATTTATGGATATATTTTCCTTAGAAAATTATTAATCTATACTTACCGAAATATTTAGGATGTACTCGTTTACTTAATCACATCTCTAATGATATTTCTAGAGTTTTCTAATCAAAGTCACATAAAATAACTATGAATCTCATTTGATACCAAATAATAAATCCCTTATATTTATTACACATTAATAGATAATTTAATTACATCTAATTAATCTTAATAAAAACCAAATGATCGAGATTCCTAGATTTATTGGTAATTATTTACATTTCATTACTACTTTAATCATATATTACAACATATTCAAAAACACTTATTTAACATGGTTGAACATAAAATGGAATTAGATTACCTATGGAAGTACATTAGAAAGGGTTGAGACACAAATCCCATTAAGGGAAAAACATTTAATAACATGAAGATAATAATACATGTTATACAATGCATATCAATGAGGCATAGAGGAAGAAAAATAACAAGGCACGATATAGAATGATAATCCTAACATGGGAAATGTGGAAACAACTTATAAAACTACCCCATAAGTCAAATATAAATCAGACATATATCATGGTTGATGATGTCCCATAATGGAAAATCATTACACCTTGATACCAACATTATGTATAGTGATACTATAGAATACCTAATGCATTGCAGAACTATATAATTCTTGGATCACTTGTCACTTTCATTTCATTCTCAAGCTTAATTGTGCCACATATTTCCTAAAACATGGATTAATTCATCTTCATAATTTATTCCAAAATAAAGGAGTGTTAAATAAATAAATACAATTCCCTAAGGAATGTAATTTGTGCATTAAATTAAACTCCCTTGATAGAAAATTTGTATAGTATTAACTACATAGTTGGTTTGGCATTGGAAATCATTGTGAAACATTAGAAGCATAATGAAGTCACATAAAAATAAATAAATTCTTTTATGAGAGGGAAAAGGTTCTATAATCATTTGGATATTAAGTGGAATTTAATATAGACCTGTAAATAAATTTTCAAATATTAATAATTATGAAATTAAGGAATGTTATAATAAATAATCTTGAAGAAAAATTGAAAAGAAAGGATGCTTATCAGATTTTGTCATGGTAACAGGTGAACATGGCAGGGATTAATGAGAGATAAAATGGTATATAATCATTTATAAATAATAATGGATGTATGGGGGATGTAAAATATCATATACCATCATTACTAATATAAAATAAATGGAAATAATTATATAAAAGCTTTGATATGGTTGAGAAAGGAATGAACCCTTACTTGATTCTCTAGCTACAAATGCGTAAAAATGGCTTTATTGAGACCTTCAGGATCCTTGAGATGATTATATTAAGGAGAGGGAAAATCAAGGATGTTATTAAATTATTTTTAGTGTATATAATTGGGTGATTAGTAGGGTTTATATATTAAATGATAATAGAATTATTTAATATTTCACAAACTCAGGTATTGGACACAATATAATAAAATATTCAAAACCACAATACATATCATGGTTTTGAAAATTGTTTTTTAAAAATTGGGAAGTTTTAATTATTTAAGTAGTAAAGGTTTTGAACATATCAATATAATTAACTATCTTAATAGGAGGGGAACAAACTTTTAAATAAATTAATTTAAAACTCTGAAATATATTAATTGTTTTGGAGTGTTGATAAAGGATTAATAAAATTTATAATTTAAACATAAGATTACATTATTATAAGTTTAAAACATTTATTTTCCCAAATATACCCATTAATTAATTTATTACATATTTTTTCATCATTATGATGTCATAAAACACTTCACTTATTTATACTGTATATGTTTTTTACCCGAAAATTTGATTGTCTTAAAAAGTTATGAAAACTTTTCCATTGGGTTATTTCTACATTCTTTTTCCAAAAATAATATTTATTTTATGTAAATAATTTTATACAAATGGGAAATTTTATTTTTTAAATATGATTTGACATTTATTAAAAAATGTTGGGTTTTTAACAATTACCATTTTGGGAACCCTTATAGAAAGTACATTTCACATCATAAACATTTTATGACAATTTATAATTAATATAACATATCTAATAGTTAAATCATATTAAAATACAATTTCTTTCCTAAAAATCCATTGATTATTCAACGAATTTCCTTAATTGAATATGAATATTACCCAAAAATAAATTTTATTATATATTGACTCTAAAAAATCATATATAAAGTAAGAATATAAATGAAAAAATATTAATTATTATACAAAATATACATATTAATATTGTTAATGTCTTGATACATATCCTTTTTTTAACACCGGTGTACGCCCAAAGAGTACGTTGCGGGACTATGAGACTTTCATTGAGTTGTTCGGCGAACATGGTAAGGGATGTGGTATCGATGACCAATAACATCTCTAATAAATAGTTTACTTCATGATTAAGTTTTTGGATCTCATTTTGTTATTGGTAACAATAAAATCTACGTGATTCTATCTCCCTTGGAATCTATGATAAATGGGCTCTATATGGTAAAATCCTACTGGATGATGTGATCACTTCCTTCATTAATGAAAATTGGATTTGTTAAGTCCCTATTTTTATATTAATAATGTGATCACCTTTTAATGGATCTGTTAGCAACATTAATATTCATAATGAAATTTTAAAAAAATGGTTATAATAAAACATAACATATGATGGTGTTTTCTATATCAATATTATATAGTAAAACAATAAATCATAAGATAATTTTATGTACAACAGTTTGGGTTGATAAATAAACCCTGATAAAAACCCATCCCCGACAACCTTAATCATCTTCTATAGTTGATTTACCTCCCAAAATACAAAAAATTTGGTTCTTATTAATATACATAAAATAGTGTTCTATAAGTAATGTTTATTGTCTTTACTTCCCTCTTTTTTTCGTTCTTCCTTAATAACCATGAATTATTTAATAACACATATAATATAATACCACAGTTATATACCATAAAAATTTTTCATAATTTTTTATCGTATAATATTTTACAATCTATTACTTTATAAAATGAAAAGAAAAATCCTTTGCTTGTGTGTATAGTGGACTACAGCCTTGTAAACCTAAGCCATTGATTTCCATCAATACCTCATGTGTATTCTCATGATGAAGAAAATATTATATACGAAAATATTATTTATATAAAATTATATTAATTCATAAATTTTAATTCATCATCCAATTTCATACCATTTTAACTTGTAAATAGAATGATATCAATGCATGACTGTACGTATGACCTATTGTCACCATAAAGAAATGTGATTCATTTTCCATGTAAAACATTAGGAAATGTTTATAAAAAAATATAATTACTAAATATTATATTTATAAAACTATATAATTTTTTACATGATCCATATATATATCATGTGCTTAATAACCATAAAATTTAGGATAAGGAATGCTATAGAAAACAGAGTAATTAACACCCATAATATTGAAAACAATAAATAATGTATGGAAAAATGTGTGGTAAAATGAAATAATATTTCCATATATGATATTAAAATTATTAATATAGGTTTGGAATAAATTAATAATATTCTTAGTCACGTTATATAGGAGTTTAAATCGGGCAAAATAAAAGTAAATTGTAAGGAAAGGGATTTCATCTCAATTTACCTTTATTGATGTATATTAATTTATAATCCCACTATTATATTTTATATAGTGTATATACAACACCATTTACATGGAATAACATGGATACATCATTATTAATGGTATTTTATGTTTTAATTTTAATTATTTTTTACTGGGTATTTTTTATGACTGTTACTAAGTGATAAATAATTTCACAAACCAATTTCATTTCATTGTCTATATTAACTCTACATTTTCAGTTCATATTTTAGGACTATGTTTATAATGAATTTTGATTATATTTTTTTATATATACTTAGTTTAAGTGTATTTAAATTTGATACAAATGATATATTCATTGATTAATTGTCCATTCAATATTATGAAAAGATTATTGGATATTGTCTCAATTTTCATTTCATTCAGACATATTTGTTAATATGAACATATTCACTTTTGTGTGGTGTATATACCAAACCATAATTTATTTAACACGAATACTGATTTATTCGATATGTTGTCTATTTCAATTCATGTTTTTCTATATTCATTGTATCATGTATATGAATATTTCTTAATCTGTATAACATTATTACATATTGTGATTACATTGAAAATAATTTGATTAATATAAGAAATTATTGGTAAATCTTGGATCTCTACTCAGTGAAAATATTTATTGATAGAGGATTTTTTTCATGAATTGAAATATTTTTATATATGTGGAAATAATAATGTATCAAGTGATGGATGATCCCTATAATTTTATATCCCCTTTATGCATCGACATGTCTCATTTGAAAAATTAGTTAGTCAGATTAAACTAGCTTTAACTTGTAGTTTTTAACAATCATGTGAATGGGCTTGATGATAGTTGTATCATAATTCCTCAGATACTAAAATAAAATAATTTTATTATTCATTCTTTGATAATTTAGTTATTATGATCATCCATGATATTTTCAAAATGATAATCTATATGAATAAATTTCATTCTAATTTTATTGATTAAATGGAATGGATGTTCATATATTTATATTAATATAATTATTATCCCATATCTAATTATTATTGTTATATTATCGATTGAATGGAATTTTTTTTAATTATTTATCATTTAAAAAAAATGATTTATTGATTCATGTTATCATTATACCTATGTAACCCTTAATGAGAATTTTTTATCACCATTATATTTTTTAATTTCCTCATAATATAAAGAATAAATCATTATATATGTTTTTTAGGATTCAGTTCATTTGATTCTGTTATGTATATTGTTTAATTTTCTATTCCAAATGTAAAATGGGTATAATTCATGCAAAAATATCTCTAAATATTTTAAAAAGGATTATACCTTTGGGATTTTACACCCTTGTATCTAGGCTAATGAAACAAAATATAAACCCACTTTGGGGTACGAGAGATAGGGTTGTTACAAATTCTACCACTTATTTCAACAAAATTTTGTGAAATAGAATCAATATTTGGAATAGTAATAATTAATATTTTTTAAATTTTCACCACAACACTTTACCATATTTTATAGAATAAAAAGTAACAATTAGATATATCAGTTAAAGTATGAATGAAATTACTAGTTTTAAAGAAAGACAATAAGGGTTGAATTTAATGAAATCCTATCTATCCACATTTTATTCCTATATTTAGACATTATCCACTCTAAGGGCCTATAATTTCCCATTTGGGGGATTTTGGAATGATAAAAACATGGGAGTATCTTCATCATTTCAATATATCCACTAGTGTCCTCTTTCACATTTATAAAATGGAACAAATCTCCTCCCCTCATCACATATACCAATCCATTAGTTCATAAAAGACCTACCCAAATACATTCCATAAATATATATCCACATCTCAAAGGACTTAGTTTGATTATGAATCTCCTCAATGAAGGGTATAGGTATTAACCTATTGAGGCACTCTAGAGAAGAAGTAAAATTCATAAATGAGTGTATCTGTTTTATTTCTTCTACCACCTCCATTAAGTCATCTTTATCTATGTTGAAATTAAGAAGAATGTATGTAATGTATACATTGATTTTTTTTAATGGGGTAACCTATATCCTTATCAACATAAATCAAATGTGATACAAAAATATCAATCATTTGTGTGGAAAGATACTATCTTGTGAAATGGAGTATTTCACTTTACATCACAACATTTTATAGATATATTAATTGATGGATTTCATTTTAATATTTATGACCTTATTATAATTCTAAAATAGTTATGTCTCATTTACCATTAAATTTTACATTAAATGGGTGATACGATAAAATCTCATAAGAGTACGACAAACTACCGCCTCACGAAGTGATTTGATTCATTTTTAATGTAAGATTAAAATATAATTTAGTAATGATAAAATTATTGAATATATATTATATTCATGACCTATACATACTTTTGGAAATATAATATCACTTCAAATTTATTTCCATCAAAATTTGTTGATAAAAAATAATCTTGATCATGCATATGTGTGGACAACCACATCCACATTGTGATGTGAAATGTTATCCATATTATTTTATTGATGGAAATAAGGATTGATTATTTAATATACATCATATATAAAACAAAAAAATGAATTTATAAATTGGAATTAATTTTTATTCTCCTTTCATTCTAGCTGTTGAGAATTAAGGAATAATAATTCATGTATTCATATCGCATTTTATGTCCATTAATGGTGTAATATATTTTCTATATGTAACATTTATAGATTAATATAAATAGATATAAAATTTTCATACATGATATTTATATAATTTTTTAAATTATGTATATTATATAATCATTGTTAAGGTAATGTTCCTAAATTAACTAATTAAACATTAATGAATTTCAAAGCTATTATCGCCAGAAATATTGATTTTAAATAATAATTATTAATAAATATATAGGGACACTAGAATTTTACACATATTATTACACAACATTGAGCATAAATATCCAAAAACTACAAACCGAGGATAAAAAATTCTAGTTTCTTTGGAAGTCTATTTATGTAATTAAATAACATGAAACTAGAATATAATATCAACTTATTAATATCCATTAAGCATTATTATTTTCATTTGATGTCCTATTAATAAAATTGATACACCAAGGAATACATAAATAGATTGGATGATTTAAAAATCCCAACAGGGGAGTAAACATGGGAATAAATCATACCAAGAGATTGATGGTATAACATTATAATATAATATAAATCAATCATGAATAAAAAAGTGGAAGTATAACATATAGAAAATGTAACCATATCATCATTGAAATATAATAATATTGAATAATAATATAATAGGAAATAAAAATTAGTCAAATATTACGTCTATCGGAATATAACATGGTTGAAAATGTTACAAATGGGATTAGGTTTACCAACTATTCTCATAAATGACATCACATGGGAATAAAAATTACCCTACGTATTTGACCAATATTTTTGTGCACCGGTTATATCCTGTTAACTCATTTGTGTTCCACAAAATAGACCAAACATATGGAATAAGCATACAGGTCATCCCTAGAAATAAATAGGCATCATAATCTTGTTATAAGGCATAACAATCAACTTTACAAAAATAGAATCCATCAAATTAGGGATTAAATTTTTTGTAGAAAATTATAAAGGAAAAATAATAACATATTAAGAATAATGATTTCCAAATTATGTGAATACATGAAATAGAGTGTTTTGGAAACTTTATAATTCACCCATTATATTTCTAGTTAAGATAAAAGAATATAGACTATTTAAAGTGTAAAAATGAATAATTATTTGTATAAAACCATAAATGAAGGAAAAAAATTTCATTATTAAATTGGCTTTTTGAAAAAAAAAATCTTCCATAAAATAGTTTATAGACTCTAATTAAAATTGTGTATTAAAAGTAGATGTTCCCTTTAATCAAGATTACTTATCGATGGTAATTGAGATGAGATCCTTATAAAAAATTGTTCACCAACAACATAAATATAAATTTATCTATATAAACATGTTTATAATATATTAATAGAATTTATAATATGTATAAAATAATAATTATGAAATTCAATGGGTTAAATAGAGTGAATATGAAATGTGAAGGAATAAACGGTGGTTCTAAGAGATACCTTCCCTTCCGTCTAAATCAGTTCTTTACATGAATTTGAATTTTTTGAAAATAAAATTTTATTATTTAATTATATTATTGATAAAACCATGAAAATTAATTTCATTAACTATACTTTTATTAACTTCATTTTATGACCATTTTGATAGCTTATAAAATTCTATTTTGTCATTCTAGGAGCCTTCACATTCATGGATTCATATCACATCGCATGTGTGTAATTGTGGATGTTATTTTAAGATGGAAATAATCTTATTGATGTTTAATTATATTGTTTTAATTCACATAAATTATTTTTAGTGGTACCATATATAAATTATTTTTTAATGAAGATAGTTGATTTGATGAAACATTAATGTTAAATTGATAGTTTATTTTTGCGGTTTTTTGATCATCATGTGCTAGATTCATTTTATGTATTAATGTGTCTATATAATATTTCAAAAACCTAAAAAAAGTTATTATATATATATTAAAACAAATTCTAAACAATAATAATGGTTTCATGATAAGCCTTGGAGGAATTAAGGGGAAACCAAAACACATCATCCATGAAGGTGGTGAACCAATATATCAAAGATGATGTTTTATTTTTTATAATTGAAAGAGAAAAGAATATATTTCTTGATATATTTTACATTAACACAGTAAATTTTTATTATCTACTTAATACATTATTTATCATTCTTATTTCAGTAGGGAAGGTGAGTATAGGATAAGAAAAGAAAAGAAATTAAAATAGAAGGATTGATAATTTTGCCTCTTGAATGTCATCTCTCTGAGAACCACCATATGGAACATGGGTTTAAAATTTTGTTGATACAAGAATCTCATAAACTTGGATAAGATTATTATGAAAGGAATTGGAAATAATATTTACATGATATTGTACACAACACGTTTGAGGAGAAGGGGTGGTGAAGTGTTGTATTTGTAACTGGAGGAGAGGCGTCTTATTTATTATTATATTCATTAATTTATAATTTTGGATCAATATTATCAATAGTGTTGATTCATATAGATATAAATAGAAAATTGTGGTTGTTGGATCAAGATAATTGGTTCTTACATAATCATAAAATCATCCATGACTTAGAAAATTCATGTATTTTTATTATAACTTCAAATAACAAAATTATTGTATTTTACTATTTACAAAAAAAATAAACTATTTTAGAAAAATCATAATAATTAACCCTAAATATTTCTTCATGTGTAGATTTAAAATGTTGAAAAATTTTATGAAAATAATTTTTTAACTTTTATAAATTTAATATTTTAATAAAATCAGCAATTTTTTATAAATTTATATTTTAATATTATAATCCATTTAATGGCCATTTGAAAAAATAGCATAAAGACACATATTGTTATATTATATTTATAATACAACATAAAATTAATTTACAAATCAATTTTATGAAAATTAATTTTACTTTAATTCATTATATTATTTTTAAAATTTTAAATAAAAATTTATATATTATAAAAGCACCAACACTTATTTTAATAATTTTAATAAAATCTTATTACTTATACCATGATATAAATATATCATATTTTCTATTATAAGTCACATAAATTTTATTTATAATTTAATATGATAAATTACTATTATCACATCCAGAATAATATTCCTAATAGTCAGATTACTTTTCAAATGGTCAGCTTACTATTCCAATAGTTAAGTAACTATTCCAACTATATAAGTTGCTTCATTTTTACAAATATTTATTATTTCATTAATTACTCATTATATTTTTTTCTATTAAGTATATATATACATTCAAAAAGAAAAACAAAATTGTATTATTAACATTATTTTTTATTTCAACACCAATGATTCTGGTTATGGATATGCTAGTGGACCGAGCATATCCAAATTATCCCATTCTTAGTATCATATTTTCTATTTATTATAACATTGTAATATTTAGAATTGTGATGGGTTTATTTACTAACAAATATATCCTTGTTAATTAATCATAATATTTTTTATTAGTCTCTGTGTATAATATATTTCTTTATAACATAATAATGTAAATTTCATTGATATAACTCTTGGTCATTACATCACCCCCTCAGAAAATTTCACAACAGAAATTTGATTTTACATATTTTGTTGAAAACAGTCAGGGAAATTCTTCTTCATAAATTATTCTAGTTCAAATATCACCGATTTGTATATCTAGTTCCTTGATAATACATCAAATAAGTGAGTGGTCTTATAGTATAGATCATTTTTTCTATGATCCAAAAACATCACCATATTCTCCTAATAAGAGAGATATTTTTATAAATATATAAAATCTATCTTCATCACATGTCAGGATCATGTATGTAGATCCTTAGGGGGTATGTGTGGAATAAATCATGTATGAGAGACATGTTTTCTTGAAGTACTAGTCTAATAGGCATAACTCCATCATGATCATGAATCTCAAAGGGGAGTCTATAACTAGGACATATCATTACTTTCTTCTAAAATCTCATTTACCACTTAAATAATCATATGGAAAGGAATTCATTTTGAAAACCAAAAACTCCATGTTCCTTAAATTATTATTTATATATCTCTTATATCATCTATGGGATTCCATTCTGTTATGATTAAGGGTTATAACATTTTCTTCCAACCCCTTGACTATTTCATGTCCTATCTTCTTACGTTCACCAAAATCATTCCTACATATAGGTTTTGAACATCATTTCCCATAAAGGGCTTCAAATTAAGAAATTTGTATTCTTGAGTGGAAACTATTATTGTAAGTGAACTCAACCAGTGGAAGATCAGGATTGGAAACTCCATTGATTTCCATTGTACATGCTCTCAAAATTTATTCATGTGAATGAATAGTCATGTAAGATCCTTACCATTATGTAGATGTTTCATTCTTGTTCTAGTGAGTATTTTACCTTTTTTGGTATATTATTGTTGAGATTATTCTTGGGTGAATCTATATTAATTTTTATGCCTTTTTGCTATGGGGTGTTGGGATTTTCAAAGTTGGATCACAATATTCCAAAAATGTGCACGTCCCTCATAAAATTGTGCTACCGAAATCTAAGGGGATTTTCATGGTTGGCAGACTGTTTTTTAAAACATACACCCACATAGAAGTAACTGGAAAACCATACCAGCATGGTATATTGGTTAGGGAATACTAATTTCTAAATCATTAACCCCTTATAGGAAAACGTGGATTCAATATTTTAATCAATTGAATAATTAGAAAAAAAAATTATATATTTTTAAATTTAACCCATCATCACCCCTTCATAGCCTTGATCATATTCATGTGATAGAATAATATTATATGAGATATAATCTTTTTAATTTTTTTATATCATGTATTGTATGACACACCATGATTCGCTTGTGTTATATGTAACTCCATATTAGCATGCAGTTTACGCAACACTTTTTTTGTCTTATGTTACACACATGTTTGTGTTCGTTTGATATAGTTCATTTCACGCAAGACCGAGTATAAGTGAACAACTAATTATCATTATGTTACCTTATAACCTAAATTTTAAAAAGGTTGGAATGAATATTTTTAATTTATTTATGAAAATGTTGTTTATAGATTTATTTAATTTGTTATTTTATGAATAACTATTTATAAATGAAAATAAATCCATTTTTAAATTGAATATAATTGTTTTTCGGAAAAAATATTTAGATGTAAATAATTAAGTTTATAAAATAATAAAATAACTATTATTGTATTTTATAAAGAAATATAAATGTAATATATTAAATATAATTTTTAAAATTCATCATATATTTTTTCTACGCATTATATATGAACAAATTCTATTTTTCAGATAAAAGAACAATTTTTTTTTATAAAGAAAGTTCCCCACCATTTATGGATAACTGATTTTATATCTAGGAATTTACACATTTATAAGTTATTTTTGAAAAAATAATATTATTATTTTGAATTGGGATATCAAAATTTATTTCATTTGAAATTTTTTTATTTTTCTGATAAAATTCACATTTTAATGAATAGTGAAAAATACTACATTTTAATACAAAACTCCCTTTTTGTATAAATTATTTATATAGTAAGATTATATTTTGAATTAGTTTTAAATAATTTTTAGGATATAGTTTTATCATTTAATCCAATTTTGGCCATTTGAAGTAATTTCAAATTGAAATTAGATATAAAGGCTTGTCAACCTTTTGATGGTTTTTTTTAATAACTGTTTTTATTATTTTGACAGCCGGGATTTGTTTTTAACTAACATATAATAATTATATGTTTTTAATTTAAAAAAAAGGATTCCATATTTGGAATCATTAGGTACAAATTATTTAAATAGATCCATTTTAATTTTTGACATGATGATTAGCAAATGCACTCATTTTTATTTTCCATGGTTAAAGGTAAACCATGTAAATTATGGTTATAAATAATATGATATGGATAATAAAATTTCACTAAAACCAAACAATGTCCTATTAAGTGAATTAAAGTCAAACCTTAACACCTGATGATGATAAATTATTCGTTTAATGTGATTTTTAAAATGAAAGAGATATAATTATTATGAAGACAAAAGAATGTGACAACATGTCACCCTCTTTTCTTCTATAAGTATAAACATTTTAATGTAGTGATAAACATGATAAAAATAAAAAAATATCTTATATAAATATAATAAAATTATATACATAATTAAAATTATCTTTAAATTTTTATAGATTAAATAAATACCCACAATATTAACACAACAGTGATACAATAATTATTTTACTATAGGAAATATCTAATAAATAATAATATAAATATTAAAAAAAATAATAGATGAAATAATTTATTTCATAAATTATTTTTATTAGTTAATATGACAGGTTATAATACTATTCTATTATTTGGTTTGACTTTTTCCCTCTGTTTGGATATTTATTAAAATTCAATGAAATAAATTGTGTAAAAACTGACAGAATTTATGTTTTATAAAAATAGTAATTTATAAAATTATTCTAAAAATCATAAAACATGTTATTAAATATATAATAATTATTATATATTATGATATGTTCTAAAATATGTACTTATGACCACATTGACATAAAATAAGTAAATATTTTACCCTTTTAATAATGAAATATTTTTTACCCTTGTTAAAATGAAATAGATAAACTAATTGTTTAATTTAAATGATAGGGTTTTAATGGATTTGTAACATTACATAAATTTTATTTGATTATGATATTACAACCTTATATCATATCATGTTTTAAATTTTTTCATTTCGTAATTTTTTGAGTGGCGTATTATTTTATTATAAAACTAATATTATTGAGGCTTCCAAAAGTGCCCTTCGCCTCAACTATAAAAGCGTATCTCCTCCATCACCTATTCACATTCATTTGATCCCTCAATTTCCTTCATACTCTAAACATTTCTCTTTTAAACTTCTCTAGTAACATTCCATTGGTTTTTTTATTCTTAAATGTGTAACTCTAGTGCTCAATGTGGAGATTTAGAGATAGAATGTCAAAGAAGAGGATATCTCATGTACCGATTCTGTCAAACTTCTCTCTTATTCTACATCATAATAATGAGTTTTTTAATTATTACATAATAATTATGGTATGATATATATATTAATTTTTTTAAATTTAAAAATTGGCCATATTCCTCCTTCTATCCGTCTTACGAATAAATAAAGTCATCGTGTGTGCATACATACAACTTACCGTCTCCACGCCATAATGTAATCAATTTTTCACAAGAACCTTATATTGAAAGATATAATTATGGAGATAATAACTATATTTTAATATTTTAATATTATAATTATTATATAACAACTTATATTCCACCGACTTCCATACCATCCCACAATTATTATAATGATATCATGGCTTGTGAAGACGTACAGTCTTTCATCTCCATGATGCGATGCAGTTCATTCTACAAGATATCCATTAATAAATGACTATATAACTGTAAAGAATTAATAAATATGATATTTATTATGTTAATATATTTTATGACTGATTTATATATGTCCTAATATAGAGAACTAGAGCTTATTCGACAAAACATGCAATAGAAAATGAAGTAGTTTTTACCCGAATAACAAGTAATAATGTAATATTATTTCCAAACGAATGATTTAATGGTTATATATGATTTCATAATAATTATTATCATTTTAAAATAAGAAAATAACATTATATATATCATTATATAGTATGTTTATATACATACAAATGATATTTGACATAAGGTATGGGATAATTTATCAATCTCATTATTATTTGAGATTGTTAATGCTTAAGTATTTATTAGGGTATCTTTACCATCCATAAGAATTTTTCATCAATATGTAATATAATTTATATTATTATTAAATTTTTTAAAGTATATTGTACCTATTGGTGAATTTTTTTAAACGGTATGAAATAAATCATTTTTTTTTATTTTGTATGATGTAGTTTTTGACTATTCCGAAAAATGTTTGTGAATAAGGTTTTTTTTAACATATATGACACAAATGGATTTTTACAATCTCATAATTCATTATTTAGATGAATATTCCCTTACATGTGTCCAAATATATTCTCAAGAAAAAAAATTTCATTTAAATTTGGATGGAGTTTTGATAAAAACTCATTTTTGAAGATGAAATGATATTTTCCTCAAAAATTAATTTCAAGTGTTTTTTCCAAATTATTATTCATCATTGATTAAGGCTATTTTTCAAGTACAATACCCCTATTAATCTTACGGTTTCATTATGTTTATTATGGATTAATTTTTTTGAATTCTATATTGTTTAAATGTTTTATTTTATTATGGAATGATGTTTAAGAAACCAATTTTAATTTCTTGGATTATGTTATGATGAATATTTTATGTTTTTTTGGAAAAACTAATTGTTATTTCATTAGTATATGGGTGGGACCTACATATTCCTTTAGTGAATTTAGTAATGTTATATAACATGTGAGCTATATATGTTATATGTGAATCTGATTTTATGTTCATCATTTTATGTTTGGACCAGGTTTCCATGTCCATATGTTTATGAAAGGTCCTGGTTTCACGTCGATAATTTAATGCGTGAACCTCTTACTATTTATTCATATTCGCAAAGTTATAATATTATGCATATTCCATAATTTATTGTCTTATGTTATATTAAAGATCCTAAGTATTATGATATTTTATTTTCTTTAAGATTCATGTTTTCCATTGATATTCATGGAATGAACTTATAATGTAATGATCAAGTTCCCATAACCTTCATGTTCATGTTTATGTTTACATATCACCCTTGTTTACCCTTACTGAGCATCTGAGCTCAAAAAAATTTCTATTTATTTTCCCCATGATTCAAATAATGGTATTGTGAATGATATGTTAATAGGGGTTCTTATTAATGATAGATAAATAAGGATATTATGTAAGTGTTTTATGAATCATTTTATTATGTATCCCAATTTCCAACGTCACTAAACTAATACAGTATTTTTCCATCTATTTTTGTAATGAATTAAGTATTCTGAAAGACTAATGTAATTTCCATTTACATAAATCTTGGGGTTTTAGAGTTGGTATCAGATGGAAGGATTACTCAACCATTTGAAACTAGGATGCGAAAACATTAGTGGGATCCCTAGAAATATTTCTATAGATATGTCTCGAGATTTCATATGGACAAGTATAATTATAGGATAATTTCCTAGAATAATGTAATGATGATAAATAAACTAAGATTAATCTTATAATGTTAGTGATATAACTTACACCCTGATTGTGTTGTTTTCCTCATTTTATTTTTTCCTCTAACACTGTAATTTTGGGTTTTAGGCAATGGTTCCAACCCAAAGGAACCACGTCAACGATGAATAAAATGTGTAGTGATATGATTTTCATTATGAGGAACTAGATTTTATGGGATTTGTAATGAAAAATCTTATCAATATACTCACGCTAGTTAAATACCATGTTGGACTTCCAAATGAGCATAAGAGGGAACAACATTTTATAGAATCCTTCATGAGGTAATATCCACCTTCTTTCAGTGTGGATTCTAATTCACTTCTTACTGAACAATGGATCAGTACCACTGAAAAGTTATTTTACATGATTCATTTTTCTAAGCATCAAAAATAAATGTTGGTTCTTTATCGTCTAGAAGATGAGGCTGATCAAAAGTGGACATGTATTTAGAACTCGAGGGATAATGAATATATTGAATAAATGGAATGGGAAGAGTTTATTGGGATGGTTTTTTGAAAGTATTTATCTTATATTCTACAAAAAAAAATATAGATGGAATTCCATGAGATTAAAAAAATTATGATGAATCTATTATTACCCATGATACTAAATTTAAAATATTTTCTAGGTACACTTCCAAGATAATCAGTATCCCTGAATGTTAAATTGAATGATTTATTGGTGGCCTAAAACCGAGTCCCTGAAATGCTTTAGCCATAATGGAATTTGGAAACTATGAAAAAGTCATTCATTATGCACTAAAAGTGGAAATGTAAGTTGGTAACTCTTAAGGTTATGGTTATAATAATATAAACATCAATCTTAATGGAAAATATAGTGGGTTTCCACAGAGAGAAAGAAAATTATGAACCTCTTAATTGCAAAAAATGTTCAAAATAACACTAAAGGGAATGCGTAAAATAAACAGGAATATGCTTCAAGTGTGGTAAGAATGGCAATAGAGATAAATAGTATCAATGTTATTTAAAAAGTACATTCAATGTACAGAAAGCTCATGAAAATTCTCCACCCACACTTCAATGCTACAAGTGAATGAAAATGGGGGATTATGCAATCAAATTCCATAATAAATGGGCGTATTTATGATGATTGACATCAACAACCTATTAAAGAAAATGACAATGGAGAATCACATTCAATCACTATTGTAGATGTTGAGTTTGAAAATGATGTGGTGGAATGACTGAGTGTTTATTTAATGGGATTCTAGAATAATTCTATAAAAATAGATTTACAGTATTATGGAATAATGAAACATCTATGTATTGGTCTTATGATGTTTTTTCATAAGGATTTAATAGCATATACTAAATGGTACTGGTAAACATAAAATAGTGATTGAGGTAATAATTTTATGTTTCTAGAAAATAAATTTTTAAGGGAAGTATAACACTTAATATGATCATGATGATGATATAATTATATTTAGATAATGATATTTTGGACATGAATAAGTAAATTAGAGGACAATTATTTCCACAGAACTGATTAAGGATTGTTGAAAATATGTTTATGCTATCAAGGATGATGTTTACATATTTTTGGATTTATGAATAAAGAAACATGCATGATTTATGTAATTATTTTTCGTAAATAGAACAGATGATTAAGGTATTCACATGTTCTGAATGTGAAATCCAGGAACTGACTTATGAGATATAAGTGAGAAATTTTAATTAGATTTACTTCACCTCTTTCTAAATTTCATGATTTTTAGATTTTAGAAGGATTGTAATGTTATCCATTTAGGGATAGTATAAGTTACACTATGTTTGAAGTTTGTTATATTAATGTATTATCCCACTATAGGTGGAATTATACATATTTGATAACATTTGGTATCCTTTGTGTTGAGAAAGTGGAATGAACTCTACTTATATTTATGGATCACATGATCATATATCAATTCAATAATTAAAAATTTAATGTCATTTCTTTGATTAATATATGATGTGTAAATTCTTCAAGGAAAAACCACCGGTGAGATTTTACCAAATTTAGGTATATATATCTTGTCATGAAAAATTATTCAAATTTACGAAAAGGATCTTGAATCCAAAAAATATATTCTAGTATTTTTTTCTAATGAGACATATATCCCCTTAAATAATCATAGATTTATGCTTTTCTAGTTGTTAACTTTCTCTTAAGCTTGTTCTCTATCACTCTATTACATAACATAATGAATTATTTTTTCTGTCACATACATGTTTTTGCTTCCCACCTATGTCATCCTATATTGAAACCTAGTGATGAGTTACATTGGGTAACTATTATATTTTAGAATTTCCTTTTTTTATTTCTTCTTATGATGTGTGTTTCTATGAAAAAAAATCAAGTAAGAAAAATTTTATATCCTCGATGAATATCAAGAGTGAAATTCATTTTATGGGGGGGGGGTAATATGATAGCCCATGATTTTATGAGATTGATTCTTTTTAATTTGATGGATATCTTGGTTTGTAGGATGCACCAATATTATCTTGCACTATATGCAATAGTATATTAACTTGCGGTATATGCATAACTATTCTTGTCTTGTGTTACAAATAATTTCTTGATATTTTGATATAATTCATTCCACACAAGATCGAGTATAAGTGACCAACTAAATATTATTATATTAACTTATAACCTAATTGTTAAAATTTCTGGAATTAACAGTATTAATTAATTTATGAAAATTGTTTGTACACATGTATTTAATTAGTTCTTTTGTGACCAATTATTTATAAATTAAAATAAAACCTTTTTAATTAAAATGGAATGTTTTTCTGAAAAAATTAGTTAATTGAAAATAAGTGAGTTTGTAAAATAAAAAAATCACTCTTTATAGATTTTATTAATTAAATATATTTTTAATATTTTCACTGTAATGTTAAAAATTCATCATATATTTTTTCTAAGTATGATATAGTAACAAATTCAGTTTTTCAAATAAAATATGTATTTTTTTCTAAAAAAGAATTTTTTTACCACCTTTCGATGGAGAACCCATTTTAAATATTTTTTACACTTATATTAGTTAATTTTTTCACAATATTAATATTATTTGGAATTAGGATATAAAAATTTATTTTGATTGAATTTTTTTTTATTTTTATGATAAACTTCATATATCAAAGAATTGTGAAAAATACTGTATTTTAATTCAAAACTACCTTTTTTTATAATTTATTTATATAGTTTGATAATCTTCTGAATTGGTTTTAAAGTATATTTCAATTGTTTTTTTAACATTTAATATAATTTTGGTCATTTAATGTAAGTTCACAGTGGAATTATATATAAATTCGTGTCAATATATTGATGGTTTTTTCATTTAAAAACATGTTTTCCCATTTTCAAAACAAGGATTTATTTTTAATTAATTATAAGAAATTATATGTATTGAATTTAGAAAAATGGATTTCATATTTGGAATAAGTAGTTCCAAATTTTTTATGTAGGTCCCTTTTCGTTTTGGACATGATGATTAGTAACTATGAAAATGTTTATTCACCACGGTAAAAGGTAAATCATGTAAATTAGGATGACACATAATTTGAGAAAGATAATGAAACAACCTTAACACATTTAAAACCCTATTAAAAGAATAAAAGATTATCCTTAACACCTAGGTATCAAAATTTATGTTTTAATGGTCTTTTTTCCATGAATGTGATATAATTATTATTAAGTCAAAAAACTGACAACATGTCACTCTCTTATATCTTATAAGTATTAGAATTCCAATCTACTGAAAAACATACAAAAATTATAAAAATAAATAGTATCAAAAAATATAATGAAATTATCTAAATCTTGTAAATTTATTTCAAATTTTTATATATTAAATAATTAACATAAATATTGACCAATAGTCAAAAAATTATTATTTTATTAGGGAATATATCAAATAATTGATATTTAAAAATTAAAAATAAATATTATATGAAATAATTTACACCATTCATGATTTTTATAGGTGAATATGAAATTTTGAAATAATATTCATTGCTTTGGTTTGACATTATCACTGTGTTTGTATTTTATTTAAATTCAATGAAATGAATAGTGTAAAAATTAACAAAATTGTTGTTTTATATAAATAGTAAGTTAATAAATTATTTACAAATAATAAAACATTTTTTAAAATATATGATAATTATTATATAATCTTAAATGTTCTAAATTATTTATTTATGATTTATGTAACATCAAATTCGTAAATATTTTATCCTTTTAATTTTGAAACATTTTTTAACAAAGTTAATATTAAATAGAATAACAAATTGTTAAATTGAATAAATAATTTTTCAACATATAGGGAAATTGTATAAAACGTATTTTTGATGATATTAAAACCCTATATCTTCTCATCTTCTAAATTGGGACATTTTAGAGGTTAATGAGTGGGGTTTTGTTTTATTATAAATAATACTTTTTAGGTTTCTAAAAGTGCCCCTATACTCAATTATAAAAGGGAACCACCCCCCTCACAACATAAAATGCCTTTGATACCTCAAGATCGCCCATACCCAAATAATTTCATGTAAAAATGTCCCGAGTAACATTCTAGTGGTTATTTTATGCTTTAGTAAAAAACTATAGTGCTTTAATAGTTGTTTTAGAGGAAGAACGTTGAAGAGGAGGTAATCTCTTATAACGATTCTATAAAGCATTACTCTTATTCTCCTTCATCTCCATTAGTTATTCCATTGTTAATTAATATATCAGTATCACTTATATACTGAAATGTTATTATTATTATGAATCAACAATATTCCACCTTTGATACATCATATGAAAAATGAGATCACCGTGTGTGTGTGTATGTAAGGCTTTCTATCCCCAGCTGTGGTGTAATCTACTTTTCACGATCACCTTACTCTGATGAATATAATTATTGAAATAATAACTATATATGATTATTGTAACATGATATTAATTATATAATATCTTATATACCATCAACTTCCATACCATCTCACAATTACCAGAATGATATTGTCACTCATGCATACGTATGATCTACTGTCTCGCATATGAGATTTTATTCATTCTACAAGATAGCCACTAAAAAATGACTATATAAATAGAAATAATGAATAAATATGATATTTATTATGTTTGTATCATTTTGGAATGATATATATAATACATATGAAGGAAAACTTGAGCTTATTTGGAAAAACATGCATATGAAAATAAAGCAGTTTTAAACGAATAACGAGTAACACTAAATTATTATTAACAAACTGGTGATAATATCATCATATATGATATCATAAAAATTAATATGATCCTAGAATAAGTCATAAAATTATTTAAATCACTTTACAGGATGTTCAGATACATAATAAGGATATTGGACTTTAAGGTACGGGGTGATTTTACAATCTCATTATTATCCAAGATTGTTTATATGTATGTATTTATTGTGGTATATTTATCATCGAAATCCATGTTTTGTAAATATTTAATATTATTTATATTATTCAATGATTATTTAAATTAAATTCAACCCATTAATAAATTTTTACTAAATATTATGAATGAAATATTTTTTAATTTTTGGTATGATGTACTTTTTAAATTTTCCGAAAACATTACATGTGGAATGTTATTTTAAATTTTATGGAATGAATGGATTTTTATGGTCTCATGATCCCTTATTTCCACGAATATTCACATAAATGTTTTCAATGTTATTTTCAACAAAAAAATTTATTTGAAAATTTCATGGTGTTTTGAGAAAATTAAATTTTGAAGAAGAAATGATATTTTCCTTGAGAATAAATTTCAAGTATTTTATCTAAATTATTTTCCTTATAAGAATAAGGATAATTTTAAAGTATAATACACCTATAATTCTTATAGAATGATTATAGTTATTATGTATTTCTATTTATGAAATCATTTTGATGTAAATTTATTATGTTATGATGTAATGATGTTTATGAAACCCATTTTAATTATTTGGTTTATGTTATAATGATTATTTTTTGTTTTTGAGGTACATGTAATAAGGATTTCATTATAAGATGGGTTGGACCTATATCTCCCACTAGTGCATCGGGCAATGATCGATAACTCATGAGGTATATATGAAATCTATGAACCTGATTTAATGTTCATTATTTTATGGGTTGAAAAGGGTTCCATGTACATATTTCTATGAATGGTCATGGTTTCATGACATTAATTTAATGAGTGAACCTACTACTATTTATACATGTTTACAATGATTTTAAATTATGTGAATGCTACAATTTCATTTCTTCTAATACAGTTATGATCTTATGTGTTTTGATCACTGATTTTCCTTATGATTAATGCTTTTCATTGATATGAAGTGCATGATATTATAATGTTATTATCATGTTCTCATAGAGATTATGCTCATGTTTATGTTTACATGTCACCCTTGTTTACCATTACGGTGCATTTGTGAACACCCATTTTTATGTTTCCTTTCCCCAGGATAGGTATTGGGGTATTATGTTAGATTTTTTAAATAGGGGTCATAGTTATGAAGGATAAATCAGGAGATGATGTGGATGTTTTAAGAACAATATTATTATGTCTACCAGTTTCCAAAGGCACTAAACTAATACAGTCTTTTGGAATATATTTGTGTAATATATAAACTATTCATCAATAGTAATGTAAATATCATGTACATAAATAATGGGATGTTATAATTCCTACATGAATTTAATCTCCATGTATGATTCTAAGGCTCCATTAACCATATTATTAACAAATCAATAATCAGCTTGAAATAATGGTGAGTTCATTTGTATGAGATTCTCATTCCACATTCAATTCATATGTCTCTCGTACCTAATTCATAATGAATACGAATGTTTTTTCTAGTATTGCTGATGTTATAGATCTATGTTTTGATGGATTTTATTTTTCTGGATCTTGTTTCTAGGATTTCATCAAACATTGTCTACTTGGTTGTGATCATGATCATTTGACATAAATTTGTGGATTTTAATTTTGGCGAAAATGATATTCTTGTAGTTGGTATTAATGATATCTCCCATAGACATGACATATTATAATGCCTGCAATTTTATTTTAATTTCAATTATCATGTATGAAAATTAAATATTTAATTTATAAAATTAATTAATTAATTAATTAATTAATTACGATATTGGGGGAATAATGTGATTATGAAGTTGGTGAACGTCATGACTATCTAATTAGTTAATTGGAAGTATTATGGGATTGATTGAAATTGGTAATTAAGTTATTTTTGGCTTAATGGTTAATGGTTAATGGATATAATGATTTTTTTGATAAATTTTTTAATAGTGAATTTTGTATATATTTATATTTCATCTAAATAAAGAGCCATGTTTTTTGTGAAAAATTGATGTGGCATACCATGATGAGACTTTTTTATAAATATTATAATGATGATTAAACTATATTAAAATTTAAATATTCTATATATTTTATAATTTTAATATATGATAATATGAGTGTGAGATAAGGATTGATGCTCCAAATACCCATATGTGATAATGAGTGTAGGGGAGGGACTGATTATCCAAACAGTTATATGTGAGAATGAGTGTGGGGCATGGAATGATGCACCAAATACTTATATGTGATTATGAGTGTCAGATAAGTACTGATTCCCTAAATTACAATATGTGTTTTCTATGAGGTGTGGTGTAGGGACTGGTGCTCCCAATACCCACAGGGTTCTAGACATGGCATTATATGACAATGAAATTAGAATTGGATTGGGGTTCCAATTAGCCATGTTTTTAATTTTATGGGAATTAATAATTAATGTCCATTAAATAATTAATTTTTTCCCTTTGTGATATTCATAAGACTCTGACAAAGGGAGAAGCTTGTATTTATGGATTGGGAGTGATTGTGAACCTGGTAAAGTTATGTTTCTAATTAAATAATAATGAAATTTGATTCTTGATTCCCTTGTAATTGTATTTAATTTTTCATAATACTATAGATACTTTTATAGACTGTATATTTTTTTATATTTCATTAGTGGTGGCCTGCTAAGTTATACTCACACCCTACTCAATCACCTTGATCAGATCCCGAATAGATGTTAGGTTTATAAAACAAGATAAGGGGATGTTCCCTATGTTATATGGTTATAGTGTGATAGAAACTAATAAGAGAACCGGAAATGATATCTAGATTATTTTTGGGGGATTATTTGTTTATTTTTTGATTGACTCATTATAGATATATAAAATTAAAAATATACTACTTTCATTTGGACTGCTTTTTATTCCTTTCACCATTCGATATATGTCTGCATTGGTTATGGTATTATTCTAATTATTGATTATTTTAATTTGGGTATTGTCATATTATTCCACTATTTGTTTCATAGATATAGAGGGTAAAATGTCTCCATGATATATTTTGGGCCCTCACTGCTAGTGGAAGACTCTAGATAAGGGGATACAGAATTGATGTCACGTAGTAAAATAGCTCTGGATCATACCTGTGGAACTCATTTTGGGAATTTAAAAAGAGGAATCATAGGGTAATTTTTATTTTACTTTAATTATTCATAATATTTACGGAAAGGAATACATGATACTATGATTTTTCTATCCTTGGTAATGAGCTCATTCATTGGAGTAGTTAAACCATGTTCAATGGAAAACCCACGCGACTTAAGTGGATAATTGTTTTGATGTTTTTTGGTAAATATAGAAAGTATTTCCCATTGGGTGATGCAATTTTTATGTGATTTTATTTATTCTGTTACTTTTATTCATGGAACCATATGGGACAAGAGTTGTGTAATCATGCATAATTTTCAGAAACATAGGATTTATTAGGACATCAATTATATTTATCAAACATGGAAAGACAAGTTTTGGTTGAGTTGATTAAATGAATATTATTTTCCATTACTTTCGAAATTTACAAGAATGTATTCCTAACTTTAAATTGAAAAATGTAAATGATGATGAATATGGTAAATTAATTAGCTAAATTGGTGTATAATGATAATCCTTGATCAATGGGAATGTTTTACCCTTAGTTTTCCATTACCAAGATGATGGATGGTTGTGGGTAGTGACAGTGCATCTATTTTGACCATGTGGTTGGGTATTGGGTATTATTTTATGTGTATTTATGTTCTTCCCTCTTATATAAATGTTTCCATGTTTTGTAATTTGTTTTAATAGTTCTGTTTATATTTTTAGAGTCATTATTTAATGATCATGCGTATTGATATTATGAGAAAAGGAAAAGGGTGGAATTGTGACTCTAGTACTAGAACAATAGGCTCTGATAGTTCTGATTGAGTGAGAAAGATATAATTTCCCTGAGATAATATTTCTATGTATTATGTTTATAGAATGTTCCCCAGAGGTGGATATAAACAGTATATCCGACTTGACAACAATGTTCTAGTTGAGAAAACCTATGAAATTTACTAGAGTGTTTGTTCGTGAGGTAGCTGAGTTCTAGATTGAGTCAATCCATATGATCCGTGACCATTAAGAGACTCCTACGGATATTAGAGTTAATATTGTTTCTTATATGTTATGTGGTCAATCGAAGCATTGGTGGGACATCAAAAAACGAGATGGAAATCTGGAGAATGTGGACTGGAAGGACATTCAAGTGAATTTCATGGAGAACATATTACCTTAGACACTCAGGCAGAAGAGTGGGTCATTGATTTTGGGGATAGATCAGGGGAGCATATATGAGACATAAATTATGGTAAATTTTACATATTTGTATCAATTTGATCCACTATTAGTAGCAAATGTGTCTTTTATAGTGAAATGGTGTCAATATGGACTTAAATGAAATATCACATTCCATGTTAACATATTAAGTATGAAATGTTTTTCTAAATTAGTGGAGGAGGATCTCATTTATGAGAGGGATATGAAAGATAAAACCAATTATATGAAGGATAATCCTACTAGATGTCTTGTTGGTATAACTTCGAAGTGTATAAAGAATCACTCTGACAATGAATCCTATAGTTTTGGAAAGTACAATGTTTGGGGGGAGGATTAGTTACGTAGGACATTACTCGGGTGATCCACCAAAAGTGTGGTTGCCTAGGTAACCTTCATATATAGTATCCATCAAACCCCAATAGAGTTATAATATTGTATAAGGATGAGATATATACAATAGTTCTATAAAAAGACATTGATAATGGGTAATGATGTTGAACATAGAACGAATTGTAGTAATGGAAGTGGTTCTTCTACATCGTATCAAACATTATTTTAGTGGTCTACTGGATGTGGCGGTCGAGGGAGTGGATATAGTACTTCTAGGAAATATATTTTATATTAGAAGAGTTGTTCACCTCAAGGGAATCATGATGAATTATCAGGAAAGGGGTATGAGAGTTACATAAAATTCAGACTGCACTCAAGGATAATGAGGAAGGACAATCGATAGTTAGACATACTATTCATGTGGATTCAATATCATTTAGTGCCTTATATGATATTGTTTCCACCCATTATTTAATATATAAAAAACATTTGAATGTATGGAGATTGGAGGTGGAGTCCATGAGTGGTTTATGAAGATAAAAATAATGTTATTAATATCGTCGGGTGATATCTATTTATGAAAGGGGTGTTCTCTCAAGGTATGTGGGTATACTTTTCTATGGAATATTTACATCAATTTTTTTTCTGGAATGATATTGGGTATGGATTCAATAAATTTTACCCATCCCACATAGAGTCTTACTAAAATATACTGATCTTTATATATCATGAGTGTGAAAATTATGTTTATCATAGAGATTGTGATATCATGGAAGGCCGTATAGGTATAGTACATCAACAACCAGAGAATCTCGTATTCCATGTTTAATATCATTTACTAGAATATGGGTGTGTGAATAATTATTTACATACACTTGTAGTAGATCAATTCCTGGACATTTTTGTTGATGAATTATAGGGACTTCCATGTGAAATGGTTTTTGTGTTTACGATTGGCCTCATGCTTGTTGATAATTCATTTTTTATTACACCTTATAGAATGAAACCAGGATATCCTCAGGAACATAAGTATAAATTGGTTAAATTTATGGATATGTAATTTATCCATCTGAGTATGTCACCTTGGACTTTTCCAACCTTTTTTCTAAAATATAACTATAATACATTGTTTTTATATATTTATTATCACAAGTTTAATTAGATGATTTTTTATAACTGATAACCTATTCCATGTACTGTTGATATCATTGAGCAGTTTAGAGGATAATTTATTTTATATAAGATTGACTTGAGGTCTGTGTATTATTATGAGAGAGTTAAAATTGGTGGTATACCAAATACAACTTTCAAATAATGTATGACCTATACATGTTCTTCATGAAGTTGATCGGCTAATGAATGCTCTGAAAGTGTCTATAGCCTTGATGAACAGAATTATTCACCCATACCAATATTACATTGGGTCTATTTTTATGTTCGATATCTTGGTGTACTCCATGACTCCTGGATATCATGACCTATATCTTGACATCATCTTGATTATGTTGAGAGCGCATGGACTATTCTCAATGTTCTATAATTTAAAATTCTAGAATAACAGGGTACATTTCATGGATCACATAATCCCAAAGGAGGGTGTTCTGTTGGACCCTGAGAATGTTCATGTAGTTGTTTCTTTCAACAATCCCATTAAATATAATTTATATTCAATGGATTATCATGATGGAGGGATATTATCCTAAGTTTATCCAGGAGATTTCCCACTTGAAAACGCTAATTTTAGTCCTCAACAATAAGAGCTTCATGTTTCAATGGTATAGATTATGTGAGAATAATTTCAAGGATTTAAATAAATGTTTGACTTCCACGTCGATCATGATCCTACATTAGACAGGTGATGATTATATAGTGTTTTATGATGCATCTGGGATATTACATAGACTGATGTTGAAAAATTGATATTTTTTTTAGTCTATGGGTCTTGATATTTGACAAAAAATGACATAAAACTACCCTATATATGAACTTGAGTTAGATGAATTGGTCTATAATTTTATTTTTTAGTGGTATTATCTATTGGGAAACAATTACTATGTATAACTACTATAATATAATATTATATTTTCATTTTCAATGATATTTGAATCACCTGTACATGATAATGGTCCAGTATAACATGTAATTATAGTTTGATCTAAAATATCAAACGCGAAAGAGAAACATTGTTTTTTTCACTTTCTGTATGAAAAATAAAACCCAAGACGTTTATAAGTAGAGTTCTGAGGGGAAGATGATGCCCCTAATGGTTGAGATATGTGTTATTTTTAGGAGGGAGATGGGATGATGTCCCTCATTTTTGTATCAATTGAGACCACACTGTTGATTGAGATAAAGGAGAGTTACTATGAATATATGCACTATTTTTCATTGAGGAAAATCCATGATGGAGTATAGTTAGTTTCATATTGGACTATAGATGTAGATAAGTTCCTCTACATTATAAATGTTTTATTGTGTAAATGAGTATAATATGGGAGATAATGCATGAATTTCATGAATCTATGTGGGTGGTTTATACCATTATCAATGATGACAGTATTGTTGGGAAGGAATGAAAAAGTAGATTGCAAGGTTTGTAACATGAAACTACACATTTCAACAGGTGAAGGATGAGCATCACCGACCGGGTTGTTTATTATATCCATTTACAATGATGGAATGGAAGTGGGATGAATTTATCTAGTAATTTAAAGTGGGTATCCGAAGTAATTCTTAGTATAATGATGTTATTTTGGTGATAGTAGTCCAACATAAATAGGTATAAAATTTCATATCTATCCGAGAGACATTTTCAATAGATCTATAAGGACTCGGCCTTATAACATTACATAATCTCTAATTTTTTTCAAGAAGTCACTAAATTTCTTATTGAGAAACATTTAATGTTTAGAGTTTTAGATATTTTGTATATAATACAAACAAAACATTCCACACTCATATATAGAAGATACCACAAAAATAGTATGCATTCTGTTAAAAAATATAAAACTTTTTATATAAAACATATATTCTTTAACAAATACTTATTACATTTAACATGGATTCATTATTTCTATTAAATATCCTTATAACCTACAAAAATGATTTAAATACATGGTATGAGCACAAAAATCACAGTAAGTGATATAAAAAGAAGTAAAAAAACATTAGACTATGAATACATGAAATGTATGAAATCATTTTCTAAAATACATAATTGTTTCCCATATAAACAAACTTTGTGAAATGTGATATTTCCAGGACATTTATACAAAACATATTAAAAATAAAAAAACCATAAAGGTATCATGGTTATTTACATACATAATATTATAACCGTCTCATCTTCGTTATCATTTGTAACCCTCACGGCTACCTTACAATGTAACCCTCACGCAAACCATATTGTGTAACCATAACAATTACACTTGGAGCAACCATACATCAAACATCCAACGTACACATACCCAATGCATTGGATGGAAATATAGGTCCAACCCTTCATCATTATAAATGATAAATAACCAGAAAAAATCATACAACATGATTAATTTCATAAAAAAATTTCTTTTGAATTTCGTAAAATATAATTTTTTAAAAATATCCCCTTAAAAATATCATATAATTGAATTGATAATTAATAGGGTGGTTAAAATATGTATATACACTATATAGAAACATTATTCAACATAATATAAATGAAATTCGTCACCAAACAATTTTAAAATCAGATAAATAATGAAGTAGAAGGTTACCCGAAGGAATGGAAATTCGGTTACGAATACCCTTACCTCATGTTTGAACAACATATATGTCATTTAAACATCATGTAAAATGGTTAAAATAGTGTTATTAATATCTTTACGAAACATATTCATGGTTATAACAATTTATATTATCATTTAATATCATCATCTCACCCATTAATTATGAGTACTTTGTTCCGTCCATTGTTTCTAGTGCGTTCCTTACATGATTTCCATGGTCAGCTTTGTATTTGATTTCCTTTTAATATGGAATTGAAATTTTAGAAGTGGAATGAAATTTTATTCATAATTTTTAGGAAAATTTAATGATACCTCAAATCATTTTCTATCATATATGATGATGTATACTTAGATAAAACATTAATGATATTCGTTGAGGTCATTTTTTGGATGTTCCCCGATAATCATTAACATGTTTCATTAGCTCATTTAACGACATGCATATAAGTTAATTCTAGAACATAAAATATGTTAGAAAATACACATTAAATTTTTATTAATCCATTAAAATGGTTTTATAATAATATTTTATGGAAGTAATGGAAATTGGAAACACATCGTCCAAGATTTTGGAAAATCGGCACATTGTGTGTGGTGTTTTTTTAGAATAAGAGGGAGAGCAGAGGAAGAATGGTGATGAATCATTTAAGTGAAAATGATAACATAAATAATATATATTATTCTAGATATTTAATACTTCTTGAAAAATGTGGAGGCAAAGAGTGTATAATTAAACAAGGTAAATGGAAAGAAAACACATTAAAAAGGATGAGGATTCTTACCTCTTAATCAATTCTCCTTGAGATCCTCCATAAGGCCTTTTGTTTTGTAATTTTTGTGACACTATAAGGTATTGGTTGTGGGTAAGATCCTTAAAGAGGGTATTTTTTACAATATAGGCAATGATAAAGGCTTGAGAGGTGTGTGAGAATTTGGGGAATGAGGGTGGTATTTATAGTGGAGGATATGAGGGATTTTACATTATTTTAATCATTATTATAATATTTTTTCTCAAGAATATGAATAGTATTGATTCGTATGAACCAAAATATTAATAATTACATCTTAGTTTGTACCATGTGGGCATAAATCAACATTTAATCACCTATTATGTAGTAAAACAATTATTTATCATTTATTGTAATTTATCATACTTTACTATTGATAAAAAATTAATGAATTTCATAAAAATCAAAAAAATACACCCCAACGATTTTTTGATGTTTAGAATTCAGAAATAAAATCCATTTATTGAAAACAATTTTCAAAATATTAATAATTTATTTTTTAAATATCATCAAACATTATTAAAAAAAGTATATCTATAACTCATTTTAACACCATAAAAAATTAATCAACATCACATTATCTTATAACCTGAAGAAAATAAAATAATAATAGGATTTACTATTTATATGGGCCATATAAAAAATCATATTACTATTTATAATGGAATGACTTTATTGATCAAAATAACATGTTGGTTCAATCAGACTACAAATAGAATACTAATCACAACCGTAGATGACTGTTTTTTTAAATTAAAATCATAGAAGTGGAAATATTATGTTTGAAAACTCGTTATAAATATACACTTAAAACAATTTTTTCATGAATTTAAATTTATTTTTTTTAAACATGATGTGTTAAAAATTAACCACCTTTCAAAAATTACATTCCCACTATTTTATTTACTTATTAAACAAGTTAGAGTACCTTACCCTAACAACATTTTCTAATTCTCATGTTCCCTGTTCAACCACATGGTTTCTCCAAAAAACCATTACCTGGTGGATTAACATATTCTGTAATACATGTTACCTTCAATCAAAAATATAAACTAAATTATCTTCATAAGAATTTTTCTCTTCTAGCTGAACTACTTATGGTCTCAAAAAATTAGATGAATTTGGCAGATACATTCTCAACATCGAAACATTAAAAACATTGTGTACCAGAGATAAACTCAGAGGCAAAGATACATTGTACAAAACTGGTCAAATTTTTCCAAGATTTCATAAAGTTTAATAAACCTTGGACATATCATTCCTTTCCTACCAAAATTCCAAACACTTTTCTGTGGTTATATTCTATGAAAAACATGATCATCTATAATAAAAGAAAATTCTTTCCTTCTGTTGTCTGCATAACATTTTTTTTCTGCACTGAGCTACCCTCATGTGTTTCGAGATCGTATTCAATTTCACAGCCATGTCCTATAATAATTGTGGTCTTATAAACTTCTATTCATCAACTTCATCCAAAAAAGTTTGAGTTCAATACAACTTCCCATAAAGTTCCTTGAATGGTTCCATCTGTATACTAGAATGAAACATTTTATCATAAGAGATCTAAAATAAATGATGATGATGATAAAAACATCTCTATAAGTCCATTGAACAAAATTGAAGCATATTCTTCAAAGACTGAATAGTTTTTTCTGACAACCTTTCTGATTAAGGATGAAAATTTGTACTGAAATTTAATTTTTTCAGTATGACTTTTGAAGGCCCTTCCAACAAATAGAATTTAACCTACGATCCCTATATAATACAATGGAAAATGTAACTACACTTAAACTGAAAATATTTTTGGGGTTCAATTGTGAAATCTGATCCAAATAAATTGTATCTAAAATAGAAATAAAATGTGTAGATTTAGTCAGCCAATCAACAATAACCCAAATTGCATTTTTTACCTCAAAGAAGTATTAGGTAGTCCCACTAAGAATTCAATAGATATATTATCCCATTTTCAATATAGATTTGGTAAAGGATGAAGTATCCTCTTCGGTAACTGCCACTCTTCTTTATCATGTTGACATGTCTAACATTTCATAGTAAAATACTAAGTTTCTCTGTAACACCACAAGCTTCCACGCTATGCTTCTCTATGAATAATACAATAACGTGTGTTGTACGCAACATTGAGTTCTAACACACCACAACCAATCAAACTATTCATTATGAATATTAATACCCACTTTTCAAAATTTATAAATTTTATCTTTCAAAATGGACTTCATTTTTTGATTCTAAACGTCGAAATTAGCTTAGGGTGAATTTTTGGTGTTTTTCTGAAAACATTCAATTTTTGATGAATAGTGAAAAACACTAAGTTATAGTTTAAAACCAATTTTTTTTAAATAATTATATATTTTATTTAAATATATTTTAGGTCAAAATAGATACATAATACCTACATAAGTTCAATGTAGTTCACTTTAGTCAGTCTATAATAATTATATATATATATATATTTTTTTATTGAACTTTTTACTATATTTTACCTACAACCTAAGAGAATTTGAAAATTTACATAAAACATAATTTTAATACTTATGAGAGTTGAATTTCAAAAATCCAAGAGACACAGTTAATATCAATAAGTAAAATGTGGTTCAATAAGATGAAAATATTTTTTGGTGAATATTAACTTTTTTACTTTTATTTACCATGGTTAAAAGTAAATACGGTAATTAATGGTAAAAATGATATTATTATTACCTTACACATGTCATAATTCATTTATATTAGTATAATTAGACCAAAAACAACCTTAGGAATAAAATATGATCCTCTTCGGTCCACTTGGATTAGATTACGACATATATTGTTATTGTATTTAAAAAGGAGTTAAAAGTGTTACATTCAATGTTTAATAACTAAACAATTTTTAATATAGGGTTACATACCATATAAGTTCGACTATAAATATTCATTATAAATATGCAATGATTTTCTACATAATGGTATATTATTTATAATTTTTAGAAATTAAATAATAAAATTTATTTGTGACATAATGATGATGTAGTAATTACCATACTAAT
This sequence comes from Viscum album, assembly GCA_963277665.1. NCBI lineage: Eukaryota > Viridiplantae > Streptophyta > Magnoliopsida > Santalales > Viscaceae > Viscum > Viscum album. The sequence continues at coordinate 2,001,503,441 of OY728140.1, read as the reverse complement.
GAAAGATTAAAATAATTGATATTATAAATATCCAAATAAATATAATTTGATAATTTTAATGAATTACACTACTTTTATAGGTTAATATTACATTTTAGGGTTGATTAAATGATTTTTTTGAAGTAATAATGCTGTTATGAATTTAACAAAAACAAAATAACAAATAGTGTCAAAATTGACATAAAATAATTTAAAAAATTTTTTTTTTATCAATTGAAATTATATTCCTAAAGATCTATGGTTCGGCAAAAAGTCTTAAATAATATTATATATATTAATAATTAACTACTTGGTGTTCACCTTTCTTATTATAATATGTTTATTAACAATAAAATATAAAAATAAAAGAGACATGGTAAATGTCAAACTATTTAACTAAGAGTTAAACCTAAATGATAAGGTTAATATGGTGACCTAAACCTATCTAAAATATATTTTTTTGAAATTATTTCGACCCATATCCACCTTATTCTCGAAAAAATATATTTTGGAACCATTATAACAAAAATATTAATTTATTATAAAATAATATTTCACTCTTTTCCTAAGGTGCCCCTCACCCCTCTAATAAAATGGAACTTCCACTTATCTCAAATTCACAACTTCAAAGCCATTTCGTTTAGCCAAACCCTACCAAAATATCCCCTCAACTATCCTCCATTCATCTTAAAGGCCTTCTATTAGTCAAAAATCGATCCTAAGGATCCCTTTTGATCAAATCAAAAGGAAGAACCCGAAAAAGAGGTAAATATTTCATCACCTCTTTCAAGTTCTTTTATTCTTCCACTTCTTATTTACTAGTTTTTTAAATTATAAAATAATAACTCAAATATCTTCTATATACTATGATGTTATTATAAATATGTTACAACCATATTCATTATTATATCCATCCTTTGAGTGACATGTCATTTTACGTTCGTACGTTTGGTTTACCATCTCCACGTCGTGGTGTAGTTGTTATTCAATACATTATTATTTGGATGGGTATAATAATGATGTATAATTGATATAAATAATAAATATAACATGATAATGATTATATATATATAATATACCATCCAATTATATAATATTTTAATATCAAAAGAATGATATTGTCGCTCGTGCGTACGTACGGATTACGGTCTCCACGAACGCGATGAGATTCATTTCTCATTGTATACATTCAAGACTAATTTTCATTTGATGGTTAAAAATAATTTTCAAAGACATAATATCATTCTGTATATAAATAAAATATATCCAATTCATAACAAGCATGGCTTATGTAACCAAGCATATAAGGAGAACGAATCAGTTAACACCCAAAATGACGATAATACTAAAATATCATTAATAAAATAATAAAATAATATCATATATGATATCATAATTATATATATGGTTCTTGTATAATTTATTAACAATTATTTCAACATTATAAAGGAGATTGACCTACCCTTGAACAAGGAAAAGTACAAGGTAATGGTTAATTCTACAATATCTCTCTATCCGTCGTTTTCCAAACAAGGTACTTTTGGCATTTTCGATAAATTTAAGGTAAGAATGTTTTTTTAACTTATATGGCGGGTGATGCTATTTTCTTCCATTATAACATCGTCAAAGCTTCTCTTACAAGATTATAATAATAGCATCAAAATAAATGTTTTCTTTATAATTATGTGACTCTTAAATTATTTCAAAATATAAAGAAATATTTCTCTAAAATGGTTTTGATTTCATCTATGTCAACATCCTTTGATTGATTTTAAGTTTGTTTGATGTTGATTTATAGTGATGAAAAACTTTCATATTGTATTGATGGTTTTTTGATATGTTTTACTGTGGATTTTTTATTTCATACCATTCATTATTTATGGATAAATTATTGACATTTTTTATTCTAGTTTTAATATCAATGGTTATGTTATGTTGAAACCATTTCATATGAGGAATGCATTGAAGTTAGAATGTGACGGGTGGAGCCTTCTATAGCTCCTTGATGCATCAGTAGATCTGATGAGACAAACTAGTGTCTTTTCACAAGGCCTTGAAAAAAATTTATTTGTAGTCTTGGCATAAGGCCTTGAATATGTATTTATGAAGTCTGGAATTATGCATTCCATCATTATGAATGTATCTATTGATATTGCATGTGATTATTCGACAAGTAGAATATCCATGTGAGAATGTAAATGGAATTATTTTGTTTTAGATTTTCCACATTACGAAGAAGTTTATGTTGAAAAGGATTTTTTTTCAGTTTTATACATTTCCTTAAATTTTTATGCTTATTAATGGATGTTTCTTCTATACTGTTATCCTTACTGAGCATCTGAGCTCACCCTTTTATATGTTATATTTTTCCTTGGATGGGAATAAATATATTGGGACTGAACTTTATGGATAGTCTATGGGATCTCAATGTTTTCTATGGAAAAGATTTTGTTGTAGTTTTCCATTTTATGATTTAATGTAAACCTTTAGAATATATATAGTACCTTCAAGGCTAATAAACTAATATATCTTTAGAGACTTGATCTTTTGGGAGCATTCCAATGATACGTAATAATGCACCGAATCAGGGCTTCTAGTGTTAGGGTGTTACAGTTTGTATCAGAGAAAGTATAGTACAACCCTTGGATACTAGATTTTGATAAACTCTAATTAGAGCACATATCCCTAAGATAGACATTGATGATTATTATAGAAGAACTTCACAGAATTTTGGTATTGTAGATATTTTGTGAGTTTTCCAATAAATACAACCCTTTTTGGATACGAGTAGGTAGAGGCAGCTCTGGCATAGATGTATGTATGGTAAAACTCGAAAACACTACATTGAACTAGACTCAAACACGAACAGGTGCACAACAATGGGCCTTGATGCACTCTTGGGTACGACACTCCTGGGGGATATGATTAAGATAATTCTCATTTTCATTACAAACAATTATTATGGGTTTATGAGTATATACTTCCCCAAATAAAAAATTTTTATGATAAGGATTATATCCATAAACTCTTCAATTTATGTTAAGTGAGTTAAATGTTTAGATTTATGTATTGTGATTCATAAACTAATCTAGTGTATGCCATTGTTTAGATAAGGAACCTTGGGGAAGGAATGGAAACGATATCAATGCATACACTCCATGTAGGGATTTCCAACCTACTCAAGATAATTATAGTGGAGCTGTTGATACAACTAGTGCTGATCAGCTTATCACTATACTGAGACAACTCACTCAGGTTATGAATAGTAACCTTACCCATATGGAGCACCCTGATCTGCAACGTGGATGATCAATTTTAGATCACTTTATGAGGCAAGAAACATCAACATTCAATGGGAGTACAAATCCATTAGTAGCTAAGCAATTGATAGGTTTTTTAGAGAAAGTATATCACACTTTCGGGAGTAGCGAAAGGGAAAAATTTTCATGGCAATTTATTACCTCACGAGAGATACAGATCAATTCTGGTCATTTATTCAAAACAAAAAGGAGGATGAAGAAGTATCAAGTATTGAGTGGATGGAGTTTAATGAAATTTTCACAGAAAAATACTTTCCTCATGACCATCGATCATATATGGAAATACAAATTCTGAGTCGGAGGCAAAAGGAGGATGAGAATGTTGAGAAGTATGAAGATAACTTTACAAGGACAGTGAGACATGCTGCAGATTATATACGTAACCCATGAAATAAGATTAATCATTTCTTTGATTGGTTAAAACCATTTCTCCATCAAGCATTAGTCTCACAATCCTTCTCATCGTACGAAGATATTGTATCATATGCTATCAAGACAAAAAAATAAGTCTCTATGTCTTATGACTTTAAAGAAAGGAAAGAGATGAAGAGATCTACTAAACACTCTTGAAATGGAAATAATGGGATGCAAGGAAAAATTGAATATCCATCCTACAGTAAATATGGGAATAAATGCCCTGGTACTTGTCTGAAGGGTACGGGAGTCTTTTACAAATGTGGTTAAAAAGTCCGCCAAGCTCGTGATTGAAAGGAGAAGAAAGAGGATGGTAATTTTGAATGATAAAATTATAGAGAAACTGGACATTACGAAAATGAATGTCCTAAGTGTCAGTGGCAATTACCTCAAAAAATGCCCAGGGATCAAGGAAAAGATTATGTTGTCACTACTGCAGAGGTTGAAGGTATGAAAGATGTAGTGGTAGGTAATTTAATGGTTTCCTCATGTATATCCAATTCCTTGTTTGATTCTGGATCATCGCATTATTTCATATCTTCCCAGCCGCTAAGAAAATTACATATTTCCAATTTTATTTGATAAGGGAGTTGTTAGTCAAAACTCCTAAGGGAAATATCATTTGAAAAATGTTTTGTGAATCAGTTCCCATTAAGGTATATAAATGCTATTTATCAGCTGATCTCATCATCATACCCATGATGGAATTTGATATAATCCTCCATATGGATTGGCATTCAGACAATGATGCAAAAATTTATTGTAAGAAGATGGAGGTTACAATTTTTTATAATGATAAGGAGTACCTTATCATTAGAGAAGAAATTTCACCACATAATTCTTATCTAAATCCACCCCCAATAGCTCAAAATTATTCAATTATTGGGGAGGAAGAGAATGAAATAACTGTGGGTGAGGAAAGGAATGTTCAAATTGAGAATGCACCTATTGTGTAAGAATATGTTGATTTGTTTCTAGTGGATTTACCTGGACATCCTCCAGAATGAGAATTTTTTTCCATAGACCTAATTCCTTGTTGAAGAACCATATCGAAGACCCAGTATAGAATGACCACTATGGAATTAGTGTAACTAATGAAACAACTATAGAAATTGAGCAATAAGAGATTTATTCGCCCTAGTGTTTCTCCATGGGGATCCCCTATTCATTTTTGTTATCAAGAAAGATGGATCTATGTCTTTGTGCATTGAGTACAAGGATATCAATACTGTAGCCATAATGAAAAAGTATTCCCTATATAACATTAATGATTTATTCGTCCAACTTCATGGAGCTCAATATTTTTAAAAAATTGACCTTCGATCCAGATATCCTCAGTTGTGTGTGATGTAGGAAGACATTCTAAAGACAACATTTCGAACCAGGTATGAGCATTATGAGTTTACATTAATGCATTTTGGGCTAACTAATGCGACCTCTGTTTTCATGGATCTAATGAAAATATTTTTCATGGAATATCTTGATGAATTTTAGTAGAATTCATTTGCTGATATATCTGTATACTCCAAAATCTACGAAGATCATGAAAATCGCTTGTGCATTATTTTAAAGACTCTTAGAAGACATGAATTATATGGGATGTTTTGGAAGTGTAAATTCTAGCTTCATGATATTTCTTTTCCTGGCCATATTTTCTCGATGGATGGAATCCCTATTGATCCTTATAAAACAAGATCAATAAAAGAATGTACATCACCAATTAATATAACTGAGGTACCCTGTTTTATTGGTTTAGCAGGTTATTATCGGCATTTCTTCCAAAATTTTACCTGATTGGATAACCCATTAACCAAGCTCACACGTAAAAGGGATAAATTTTTTTTGAAAAAAAGAGTGTGAATAATGTTTTGAATAATTTAAGATAAGATTAGTCAATTTTCTTATATTTACTCTATCGTTGGTGAATGATGTGTTGGTTATTTATAGTGATTCATCAAAGAAAGGACTTGGTTGTGTCCTTATGAAGAATGATACAGTTATTTCCTATGCATCACGATAGATAAAAATTCATGATAAAAGCGATCCTACAAATGATCTTGATTTTTCAACTGTAATCGTTTCTTTAATTATATGGAGACATTATCTCTATGTTGAAAAATGTGAGATATATACCGATCACAAGAGTTTGAAGTATATTTTCTCATAGAAAAAACTCAACATGAGGTAAAGGAGATGGCTTTAACTACTCCGTGATTATGATTTCACCATACAATACCACCTGATGACGGAAAATAAGGTGGCAGATGCTTTGAGCAGAAAGAATCATGGAGATCTGAACAAGATGATAGTTGAAAAAGATCATATAAACATGGATCTAGTAAAGTTGGATATGGGGATAACTATTAAAGGTGAAATGTCAATATTCATTCAAATGGTTTCCAAACCATATTTACTAGAAAGGATAAATAGTTCTCACACTGATGATGAATAGTTTCAAAAGAAGATTAAAGTTGTGAATGAAGGGTGATTGAGTGACTTTGTGTATGAAGATGGAATTTTGAAATTTGGGAAGAGACTTTGTGTTCCCGACGTACCTGATCTAAAAAGAAAATTGTTTGATTATGCTCATACTTCCTATTTCTCTATACACCCTGGTGGCACTAAGATGTATATATATTTTAAGGAAAATTTTTGGTGGGACAACATGAAGAGGGAGATATTTGATTTCTTGTCGAGGTTTATGGTTTTTAAACAGGTGAATGATGGAAGTCAACATCCTGGAGGAGTCATGCAACCTCTTCCCATACCTAAGTGTAAATGGGATAATATTGTGATGGACTTAATTATGGGACTTCCAAATACACTTATAAGGAACGATGTAATATGGGTCATTGTTGATCGTCTAACTAAGTCAGAACATGTTCATGCTATAAGAGAAGATCTACCACTTAAAAGTCTAGAAATACTATATATTTGTAATATACCAGTTCTGGAATCCACTCAAAGGCACCCCGTACCTGATTGGTCACATGGCCTCATTCACATTTCCCCTAATTCCATAGGCTTCAGACTAGTAGTGAGGGCCTTGGGTGTGATAGTGGGGACACTATGCCCTCATTGGCAGAGTACATAGTGGAAATAAACAAAGATAAATTAGAGGAAGCAATAATTATCCATAAAAAAGAAAATAGTGGAATACTAAAAGAAATAAACTGGAGAAAACATATATAACATTGATGCATGATACATATATGTCTACGAAAACATCCAAACAAACCACAATGATAGAATACAATAGTACTAAAAAATTATGAAAATAAAACAGATAAACAGCTCCTCAGCATCGCAAGCCTTAACATAGTCCCATGCTCTCTAGCTCCATAACAAGTCATGTACCTAAAGTAGAAGGTCTCTTTTCCTTATCTATACCTGCGGAAATATAATCTTCTTCGGCCCAAATGCATGAACCAAATAGGGTGTGAGACTAAATCTCTGTATGCATCCACCACAAGATCTATGCCTAACATTCTGAGAGTATACAGTATGTAATAAGTAAAAGAATTTTGTAACAAGGAAAAAAATCAGCATTATACATCCAAAGTTTCAAGGAATTCATATCATATTTCAAACAAGTATTTAATCAGAGCAGGTAACCCTCTAGGAGTACTCACAGCCTACCCCTCAAGTTCAACCAAACAGAAATATGTAACCCTATGGGAAGAACACATAGTCTCACCCCTATGGTTCTGCTTATGTATAGACTTTCTAAGGTATCACACATCGTCAATTCCTCATATAGTCTCGTATCTGTACTAAAGGTGATTTGGGAATGCACTCAACATCTATTCCTCATGTGGTCCGCTTCACGGAACTACAGACACTCTGGGGAATCACTCAACGTCAATTCCTCATGTGGTCTCGCATCTTATAATTATAAGACACTCTAGAGAAGGCCTTAAATCCATTCTCCCTATGTTCTAATACACCAGGTTCTCACGGCCATGTGTAAGTCAAAAAGTATCGTGAAGCGTAACACCCAAAGTAATCCCAAAGAACTACTTGGATAACAGTCTACAATATATCATCATTTCAGAAGAACACAACACAACATCCTATAATACTAGGCATGGTAAACTGACTATATCCTAAAAGGAAAAACTATACCAAATGGTCATAAAATACATGTATGAGTAAAACATCCAAATAATAGCAATTTAACCTTAATCACATACAAATATCCTCTAATAAAGCATGCATGCAATGTAGGAAAATAGCATGGCTAAAATAGTAAACACGCAATACTTTATTCAAGGGTATTGGCATAATTTCACATATAACTCAAGGACATTCAAATGAAAGTCACAAACCACCAACCTTTAGGGTTCCGAAAAAACAACCCACAAACAATCACACCCCAAAACCAGGAAACCACTTCACGAAGACTGCTCTAAATATCCTTCCCTATCATCCAAAATCCTTAAAATCAGCACACAAGGAAAACCCAACAATAGATCTACATGAAAAAGATATAGATCTAGAGAACTTAAAGAGAGGGATGTGAAGACCTAGAGAAACACAAAGAGAAACCAAGATGAGAGACTTACCCTAGAAGAACCGCCTTCTATCCACTAAGAGACACCTTCAATTTTCCTCCAAAATGTGTGGGGAATATCCTTAAACCTTTTATAACCAAAAATACCCAGTGAGGCTCAAGTGGAAGAGAGTTTGGAGAAGAAATGAGGAATCCCCAATGGCCCGAGACATAAAATACCTAACATTACGTGGTTGTACAGTTACCCGACATGGGTTGGAAAACCATGTTCCAACCGTGTGGTTGCCACTATCTCACCTAGGGACCTCGCACGACTTGACCACATGGTTTGACAAACCATGTGCAGCCTGTGCGAAGCCCACTGTCAAGGGTTGCACGGTCACCTAGGTTGGCCGCGTGGTTTGTTCTGGTCATACGCTCATCGTGTGCCAACTGGGAACCCCTGCACAATCTCTAGAATTTCATCTTTTTCTCAAAAACGACTAGAGAAAGAATACATACCTAAAAAGAAGGTCTGTGTTCTTACCAACTTCCCCCCTTAAAGAAAATCTTCCCCAAATTTCCCTAGAAAGGTTGCGTAGAAGAAGTAACCCCGAAAAACTCTGGCCATTGAGCTCGTACATCAGCATCCCTCCCACAAGTCTCATCTCATACTAGCTCATGCTACCATAAAACTTGTAATAGAGGGGTAGACCCGCCCCAGAGAACTTTTGTATAGAGATCAGCAATCCAGATAGGGTTCTCCTTGAACGAGACATCCACTTCCAACTCAACCTCCTCTGGTTGGAAAACATGATACGGGTCTAAAAAGTAACATCGATTCTTTGAAACATGAAAGAAGTTGTGCATTGTCTGGTACCTCTGAGGTAACTACAACCGATTGGATACCAGCCTAACTCTCTCCAACACCTCAAATGGCCCGACGTTCCATGGTGAAAGATTACATTTTCTTATAATCCTCTTGTGTCCCAACCTCGGTGTGAGACGTAGGAAAACCTAATATCTGACCACAAACTCCAGAGGTCGTCTCCACTGATCAGCATAAGACTTATGACAAGACTACGCGGTAGCCATCATCTTTCAAATCATCTATATCTCATCTCTAGTCTTCTGTACAAGATGAGGTCCTAGCATAGCTACCTATCATGCTTCTAGCCAACACAAGGGTGATCGGCATGGCCTACCGTATAAAGCCTCAAAAGGTGTCATTTGAATAGATTCTTGAAAACTATTGTTGTAGGATATCTCCACTAGACGTATGTGTCTCTCCCAAGAACCTCCAAAATCTAGAATGCATGCTCGGAGCATTTCCTCATGCACCTGAATCGTACGCTCAGACTGACCATTTTTCTGGAGGTGATAAGACGTACTTAGAAGCACCTGTGTACGCAAATCCTTATGAAGGCCCTGCTAGACCTAAGAAGTAAAACATTCATCCCTATCGGATATAATAGAGTTTGGAAGTCAATGCAGATGTAAAATCTCTCACATGGACATGTTTCCCTGGTAATCCACACTGAAGGTCTCCTTGATTATCAAGAAGTGGGCACCCTTCGTGAGTCTTTCATTGACAACCCATACATCGTCATTCCCTCAAGGAGACCTTGACAAACCGGTCACGAAATCCTTCATGACATCATTCCACTTCCACTCGGGAATGTGTAACTAGTGTAGATGTCTTATCGGTGGTTAATGCTCCGCCTTCACCTGCTGAAAGGTGGAACACCTTATGATGAAACCAACAACATCTCTCTTCATACCTAGCCACCTATACTGAAGGTTAAGATCACGATCATCTTGGTGAGACCATGATGAACTTCCCAAACAGAGGAATGAAAGTCATGCGGCAGCTCCTCGCATATGTCTGCTGGCACCCATATACACCTTTGGAAATGGAAGATCTCATCCTCTCCTATTGTCCAACCAGGAATGGGGTCATCTCTTGTCACTCTTTCTCGTAGGACTAGTCCTTCTGAATATGATATATACCTCATACATAATCGATCAAGAAGGGTGGAGGTAATAGCTATATAATAAAGGAGAGTCTGCCCAGTCTATCACGAACCTCCAAATGCATCTCATATAACAGAGCCATAAGCTGCCACTCACTGCTGCCCCCCCCCCTAAAATGAATGTATATGAGTCCTCATACTCAGTGCATCAACCACTGTATTTCCCCTCCCAAGCATGTAGGCAATCTAAAACTAAAATGACTGAAGATACTCAACCCACCCTCGCTTCCTCAAATTCAAATCACGCTGAGTGAAAATGTACTTGAGATTTTTTTGGTGGGTGAAAACCACAAAATGCTCTCACATAAGGAAATGTCTTCAACAACGTAAGGCATGAACAATGACTGACAACTGGAGATCGTGCGTTGGGTAATTCCTCTCTTGTGGCCTCAAATGCTGAGACCTATATGCAATGAATCCATCACCCTGCATAAACAAAGCTCCCAAACCGATACCTAAAGCATCATAGAACATGGTATAGCTCTTGCCTAACTATGGAAATACTAGTATCGGTGCTGACGTCAACCTCCCCTTTATCTCTTGAAAGGCTGACTCACGAGGATCTGACCACCAGAACATCACACACTTCTTTGTCAGGGCAGTCAACGGTGGTGCTAAGCATTAAAATTCTTGTATAAAGCGTTTGTAGAATCCATCAAACCCTAGAAAACTCTATACCTCAAAGATGTTCTTCAGCTTCTCCCAGGAAACAATTGCCCTCACTGTCTCGTGGTCTACAAGAACTCATGTATTTGAGATAAAGTGTCCCAAAAAACTGAATCTGATACTTCTAAAAGTTGCATTTTGAGAGCTTATCATATAACTGATTCTCTCTCAGTGTACTCAGAACGATCACAAGATGTTTAGAATGGTCGTGTAGAGTGTGAGAGTACACCAAGATGTAATCCATGAAGACAACCACGAAAGAATCCAGATATGGATGGAACACTCGGCTCATCAGTGCCATGAAACTGTAGGCGCATTCGTGAGGTTGAAGGGCATAACCAAATACCCGTATAGACCATACCTAATTCAGAAAGCTATAAGAGGTATATCTAATGGTCTAACATGCAGTTCATGATAACCGGATCCCAAATCTATCTTCGAGAACACTCGGGCTACTCAAAACTGATCAAAGAGATCATCAATACTTGTTGAGGGATATCGGCTCTTGATCATCAATTGTTTCAACATCCAATAATCCAAACAAATCCTGAGAGTACCATCTTTCTTCTTTGCAAAAAGGACAGGAAAACCCCAAGGTGATGTACTGGGTCAGATAAAACCCATTTCATGCAACTCCTCCAACTACTTCTTGAGCTAATGTAAATTTATTGTAGCCATCCTATAAGGAGAAAGGGACACCGGTGCTACTCCTGGCATGAGCTCAATCGAAAATTCTACCTGTCACTTTGGAGGGAAACTTAAAAATTCCTCTGGAGAGTCCACTCTAAAATGATCCACCACTGGAGGAAAGTCTATTTGTGAAGTCCCCTGGTCATCTAGTTACAGATTAGAAACCTGGGCTGTAACTTATTCTAACCCATGATGCTCTGGTCCTTCTCTGCTCCGCTGGACATCCCATTCGCCCTTATGAAGAACTGATACGCCCTCATGTGATATAAAACTCACCCTACGATGATAGAAATCAACAACTACTTGAAAGGGAACTAACTAGTCCATACCGAGAATGGAATAATAGCTTATCATCACTATGACATAGAGATCCCAAATTATGTGACACCCTACATCCTCATGAGGGAAATCCCTACACTGACGTACACTATATGCTCTCATCCCAAACGAAGTGTCTAGTGTTAAAATTTCAGTAGAAGAAAGGATATAGAGCCCATGTCTCTCCATAATAGAAATTGATATGAAACTACGGGAAGACCTTGTGTTGGAAAGAGTAGAAGATAAAACTGAGGCAACTAGAATCGTACCTCGAATTGTAGATGGTTCAGGATTCTTCTCATGTTGGGTCTAGTCCTCTGCAAAAGCCTGGCCTGTACCACAGCCCTGTGACCCTTTCCGACCGCACTGAGCTTACCCACCCTACTGTCGCTGATATCCTGGTGACTGGCCACCACGGCCGCGACCTCCACCTTGGCCTAAATGGTCAGAAGAACTCTAGTTCCCATAGTGGTGAGAAATTGGCGGTGCTTCTCCTGAACGCAAAGTTATAAAAGAACCCATGTCACTAGCTGTGGGTGATAAGATCTGACAGAAGTGAAAAAGATTTCCCATATTGCTGCAAGATCTGCACTCCACTGGGTCTCTTTGGCACTGCCGCCTCCAATGCCCACTTCTCCCACACTGGTATTACACCACCAGGCTACCTGAAGATGTATCCCGCCTACTTAGATCTACCCCTATAGTCTCCCTTTGGCGCTTCCTACTATCAGTTGGTGAAGCACTAACATTGGATGTCGAGCCGCCCTGCCTCACAACTCCATATTACCTCAGATCCCACTCTACGATCACTACCTTGTTGAAAATGGAAGAGATAGAAGTCGACCAAAAGATATTCACTTGAGACCAGATGTCCTGTCTAAGACCATACTCGAACCTCCTTGCTAGGAACAACCCATCTCCTCCCAGGAAGGGTGTGAAATGCTGATGCTCTGTGAAATGAGTAGAATACTCCATTACCGAAAAGGTACCCTGCTCCTGGCTCTTGAACTCCCAGAATCGATCGACCCTCAACATCTCTAGATTGAAATAATCATAGAAGAAGCGCTAGAACTCCTCCCAATCCATAACCTCCCGGTGACCCTCCTATGAGATCATATACCACCATCTTTTGGAGGAATATCATAGAACATAGGTATTGAGCTTTACCCACCTTTCCGGAGGTGTCTCCAGATGCTCAAAGATCGTCAGCATGGCATCCATCCATGACTCTATAGCATGAGGTCATCCTTCCCCTAAAAAGGATGGAGGATGCAGCTAATGGAAAACCCGAGTCATATCTGCCATAGACGAGGCATGAGGCGGTGCTCCCTGGAAGGTCTGAATCATACTCTTGAAGCCTTCATTGATCCGTGCATCATAACCTTCATCTGGTATAAATGTGGGTGCTAAGACTAGTGCACTAAGAGGAACTTCTAGAAGTGCCTAGTCAGCCATATCTGATGTCTGATCGTCGCCCTCTCGATGGAGGACTACTGGAGGACATCTCGGTTGCATGACTATACAAGGTGAAATGAAAACCTTAGATCATGATTATCAAGGACTGAACACAAAGAAGCAACGAAGGGAACATGAGAAAGAAAACATTCAATTTCCACAAAACTTTACTACACGATGTGTAATTCCCCAACACAGTGTGTTCCATTAAGCCATTCACATGGGCGTGTACTCCGGAAATGACTGGTCATGTAACACCCCAAACACATGGCGTGTTGTCCACACACATAGAGTGTACTTGAATCCTCTTCCCCTGCTTGAGTCCTTCTACACTGTTAATCCACACGACTCTCCTAAGACACGACTACACAGCTTGTCGATGATAAACACTGTGTATACTAAACAAACTTCACTGACCCGTGTTGTTAGAGACATGGCCTGATACACTTATCACACTACACGGATTTTATTCTTGGTTTTTCCAAACATGAAGCCTTAAAAACTACTTCAAAATCATGAAAAACACTAAACAAAATATTGAAAGTTCCAAATTCCGATCCGTGGGGGCCCATAAACCACGTGAATAAAATCATGGCATATTATATGTGCTATAACAAGGAAAAAAAGGCAATGATCCTCCAATTTCTGATTAATGAGGGACCATAAAACCTCAAGAACCAAAAACTGGCGTTCATTTAGACAAGACCTTACATTAGAAATACCCATCACAAGCAGGTATTCTATCATATTATCTATCACAATAGCATGTATATTCTACACAACATATATCACAACAACATGCAAATGCTAATGAACCCTAAAAGGCATGGAAAGAATGCATGACATGTGATTTATAGTAAGTTCCTACATGATGCATGAGATGGAATACCCTCATCTCATCAGGTTTCGATAGAAATAAAACCTTAATAACATCAAAAATAATAGCACAAAGCATGGGAGTCACTCAATGTTGAAAATCAATCAACTGTAAAATTTCAAAATAAGAAAATTTCATTAACGAGGTAAATTGGTGTTTCCCTATACACGGGTTAGATACTCCCAGGAACAGATTATTACCAAGTTCATATTCTTTCATATCCCAGACTATAGGCTCCAAACTGTATGTTGACAGAAAATAATAATTTCATACCACTTTGTAACATCTCGGTTCTGGAAGCCACCCAGAGGCTCCCCGTTCCTGGTTGGTCACATGGCCTCAAGCTTATTTCCCCTAATTCCGGAGGCTTCCGACTAGCAGCGAGGTCCTCGGGTGTGATAGTGGGGAAACTATGTCCCCATTGGAAGATTTCACATTAGAAATAAACAAAAATACAATAGCAGAAGAAGTAATGATCCATACAGAAGTAAACATCGGAAGACTAAAAGAAATAAACTGGAGCACACATATATAACAAATATTCATGATACATATATGTCTACGAAAACTACCAAACAAACCACAATGATGCAATATAATAGTACTAAACCAAAGTACAGAAATAAAACAGATAAAAAACTCTTCCTCATCACAATCCTCATCTTGGTCCCATGCTCTCTAGCTCCACTGCAAGTCAAGTACCTGAAGTAGAAGGGTGCTTGACCTTATCTATACCTGCAGCAATATAATCTGTTTGGGCCCAAAAGGATGACCCGAACAGGGTGTGAGACTAAATTCCAACAATCACGCACCACAAGATATGTGCCTCATAGTCAGAGAGTATACAAAAATTAAAAGGAAAATAATGCACTAACAAGGAAAACACTCAGTAGTGACCATCCACTGTTCCAAGGCATTCAAATCATTTTTCAAGAAATTAGCTAATCAAAGCAGTTAACCCTTCTGGGAGTCCTCATAGCCTACCCCTCAGCTTCAACCAAAAAAAATAAGTAACCTTATGAGAAGCACACCCAGTCTCACCCCTATAGTTCTTCTTATGTATAGACTCTTTGAGGAAGCACTCACCGTCAATTCCCCCTATTGTCTCGTATCGGTACTAAAGGATCTCTGGGAATGTAGTCGACATCTACTCCCCCTATGGCCCACATCGAGGAACTACAGACACTCAAGGGAAAAATTAATGTAAATTCCCCATGTGGTCTCAGATCGTATAATTATAAGACACTATAGAGAATCCATTATATCTATTCTCCCTATGGTCTACTACACCAGGTTATCACCTCCCTTTGTAAGTCAACAAGTATCGTGAAGCATTACAGACAAAGTAAACTTGAAGAACTACTTGGATAACATTCTACAACATAACAGCATATCAGAAGATCACAACACAGCATCCTATAATACTGGGCATGGGAAACTAGCTATAGCCGAACAAGAAAAACTAGACCAAATAGTCATAATAGACATGCCGGGGAAAAACATCCAAAGCATAGCAATTTAACCTTAATCACATACAAATATCCTCTAATTATGCATACAAGAAAAGCAGGAAAAAAGTGGCTAAAATTATAAACACAAAATACTTCATTCAACGGTATTGGAAAAATTTCACGTATAACTCAAGGACATGCAATGTAAAGGCACAAACCACATACCTTTAGGGTTCCGGAAAAACGACCCACAAACAACCACACCCCAAAACCAGGAAACCACTTCACGAATACCTCTCTAAGTCTCTTTTCCTATCATCCAAAATCCTTAGAGTCAACACCCAAGGAAAACACAAAACCTGATCTACATGAAACATATGTAGATCTAGAAAACATAGATGTAGTGAAGAGGAGACCTAGAGAAACCCAAAGAGAAACTAAGAGGAGAGACTTACCCAAGAAGAACTGCCTTCGATCTACCAAGAAACCCCTTCAATTTTCATCCAAAACAAGTGGGGAAGCTTCTTCAACCTTTGAGAACCCAAAATCTCGAGTGATGCATGAGTTGGAGAGAGTTTGGAGATGAATTGAGGAATCCTGAGTGTCCCAGGGCTTAAAACCCCCAACTTTAAGTGGCCGCACGGTTTGGAAAACCGTGCCCCAACCGTGTGGTTGCTATTATCTCACCCAGGGACATCGCACGGCTAGCCTGCACGGTTTGACATACCGTGCGCCGCCCGTGTGGAGCCCATTGTCAAGGGTCACACGGTCACCTGGGATTGGTGGATGGTTTGTACAGGTCGGGCGCCAACCGTGTGCCAACCATGCGCCCCAGCACAATCTCTAGAAATTCCCCCTTTTCTGAAAAATGACCAGAGAAGGAATACATAAATGAAAAGAAGGATTGTGTTATTATAATATTAATGAATATGTGAGACTTCATGGAGTACCCGTATCGATTGATTCAGATTGTGATCCACATTTTACATCATGATTCTTGAAAATAATTTATAAAGACCTTGATACTGAAGTTCGTTTGAGTACTGCCTACCACCCTCAAATTGATAGACAATCAGAATGGACTATTCAAACCATAGAAGAAATGTTGTGATCGTTCGCACATGACTTTCAAGGTATGTGGGATCAATATTTACCTTCGGTAGAATTTTTTTATAAAAATAACTTCAATTCATGTATTCAGATGGCACCATATAAAGCATTATATGGTAAGAGATGTCGCACACCATCTTGTTGGGATGATTTTGGCAGATGAAAAATTATAGGCTCGGAACTTATTGAGTAAATGATGGAAGACGTGAAGGTTATCCAAACCCTCATCAAAGGAGCTCAAAGTAGGCAGAAGAGCTATGCCGATAACCCAATAAAAGATTTGAAATTTTAGGAAGGAGATCAAGTTTTCTTGAAGGCATCTCCACTGAAGGGAGTTATACGATTCAGTAAGAAGGGTAAATTGAGTCTCAGGTACATCGGATCTTTATAAATTCAAGAATGAATTTGGGCTGTAGATTACCGTTTGTCAATGCCACAAAGTTTCCCTAAACATCACGATGTGTTCCACGTATAACTTTTGAAAAAATACATGCCTGACCCAACGCATGTACTCACCTATGAGAACATAGAACTAGAACTCGATATGTTATATTGTGATGATCCTATCAGGATTCCTGATACCAGAGAAAAAGTGATGTGAAACTGGATGACTCATCTGTTAAAAGTTCTATGGAGAAACCATAAGATGGAAGAGGAAACATGGGAACCTGAGGAACATATGATGTAGAACCAACCGAGTCTTTTTATGCAGTAATATTCTACAAATTTTGAAGATGAAATTATTTGATGGTGGGGAGAATTTAAAACCCCAAGCCTCCACGGTACGCTTCTCTTTCAATAATACAATAACATGTGTTGTACGTAAAGTTGAGTTCTAACACAACACAACTAATCAAATTAACCATTATGAATAGTAAAACGAACTGTTTAAAATTTTATAAATTTTATATTTCAATGTGGACTTCCTTTTTGGATTCGGAATATCAAAATGAGCATAGGGTGATTTTTTGGTATTTTTCTGAAAGCCTTCAATTTTTGATGAATATTGAAAAACACTGATTTATAGTTTAAAACAAAATTTATTTTAATAATTATTTATTTTATTTAATTTTATTTTATGTCAAAATAGATAAATAATAACTATATATGTTCAATTTAATCCATTGGAGTTGGTTTATAATAATTTTAGATATATAAAAATTTTATTGAACATTTTACCGTCTTTTACCCACATCCCAGAGGCATTTGCAAATTTACATAAACATAACTTTACCACTTCTGTGAGTAGAATTTAAAAACTTTGAGACACGTGGTTGATATCATTATGTAAAATGTGGTTCAATAAGATAAAAATAATTTTTGGTGAATAGTAACTTTTTACTTTTATTTACAAGATTTAAAAGTAAATAGGGTAATTAAGTGTAAAAATGATATTATTTTTAACCTAACACATGTCATAATTCTATTGGATAAGTATAATTCTACCTATAACAATATTATTAACAAAATATTAACCTCTTTGGTCCACTAGGATTAGATTAGGACATTCATTATTATTTTATTTAAAGAATAGTTAAAAGTGTTAAATTCAATGTTTAATAACTAAAACATTTTTAATATATGGTTAAACACAATATAAATTAAACTATAAATATTAATTATAAATATAAGAATCTTTACTTTATAGTGGTATTTTATTTATAATTATTATACATTAAATAATTAAATTTATTTATGACACAATGTTGAAGCAGTAATTACCGTATTTTTGAAGGATTAAAATAATTGATATTATAAATATCAAAATAAAACATATTTGAGACTTTTAATGAATTACACTAAATTTATATGTTAATATTACATGTTAGGATTGATTAAATTACTTTTTTGTCAAATTAATAATTTGGTTATGAATTTAACAAAAACAAAATAACAAATAGTTCCATAATTGACATAAAAGAGTTTTTTTTTAAAATATTATATTATTAATTGATATTATATTCCTAAAAATCTAAGGTTAGGAAAAAGGCCTTAAATAATATTATATATATTAATAATTAACCACTTGGGGTTCCTTTTTCCTGTTATAATAAGTTTATTAAGCATATAATATAAAAATACCAAGAGACATGGTAAATGTAAAACTATGTAACTTATAGTTAAACCTATATGATAAGGTTAATATGGTGGACTAAACCTGTCTAAAATATATTGGATGAAAGTATTTTGACCCATCACCACCTTAGTCTCAAAAAAAATTATTATGGAGCCATTATGAACTGAATATGAATTTATTTAAAATTAATATTTCACTCTTTTCTTAAGGTGCCCCTCACCGCTTCATAAAAGGGCACTAACCCTTCTCTCAAATTCACACCATCAAGGTCATTTTTCCTGGCCAGCCCATGCCCAAATATCCTCTCAACTATCCTAAATTCATCTTAGAGGCCTTAATTTAGTCATAAAGTAAAATTATAGAGCCCTTTTGATCAAATCAAAAAAAACCTGAAGAAGAGGTAAATATTTTATCACCTCTTTAAAGATCTTTTATTATTCTAATTCTTCTTTCCTTACTGTTTAAATTCTAAAATAATAACTCCAGAATCTTATATATACTATGATTTTATTATAAATATGGTGCAACTATATTCATTATTCTGTCCATCCTTTGAATGACTTGTCACCATATGTGTGTACGTATGGCTTACCGTCTCCACGTCATAGTGTAGTTGTTATTCAATACATTATTATTTGTATCGTTATAATAATGATGTATAAATGATTTAAATAATAAATATAACATGATAATGATTCTATACATATGATATACCATCCAATTATATAAGATTTTAATATCAAATAATTATATTGTTGCTTGTGTGTACGTACAGATTACCGTCTCCATGAAAGCGATGAGATTCATTCCCCATTGTATCCATTCAAGACTAATTTTCATTTGAGGGTTAAAAATAATGTTTATCTACATAATATAATTCTTTATATCAATCAAATATATCCTATTCATAATAAACATGGCTTACATAACCAACAAAATGTGGAGAATGAATCAGTTAACACCCAAAACGACGATAATACTAATATATCTTTATCAAAGCAATATTATATGATCATATATGATATCATAATTATGTATATGGTTATTGTATAATTTAATAACAATTATTTCACCATTATAATGGAGTTTAACCTACCCTCGACCAAGGAAAAGTACAAGGTAAGGGTTAATTCTAAAATCTCTTCACTATTCGAGGTTGTTCATATGTAATTATCTACTGGGACCTATTTAAAATCAACATACAAGTTTTGTAAAGATGGATTTCCAAACATTTTTACTATTTAATAGACAATGGGTTAAATTCATTTATCACCTTATTTGAACTAATATGTTTTTATAAAGGAATCTTTCTATCATTTTCCAAACAAGGTACTTTTTGACCAATTCGACAAATTTAAGGATAGAATGTTCTTTTTAACTTATACGGTGGATGTGGCTATTTTCCACCATTATAACATCGTCGAAGCTTCCCATACAAGCTTATAACAATATATTCAAAGTAAATGTTTTCTTTAAAATTATGTGACTCTTAAATGATTTCAAAATAGAAAGATTTATTTCTCTAAAGAGGATTTGATTTCATCTATGTCAACATCCTTTGATGAGTTTGAAGTTTGTTTGAAGTTGATTTGTTATTATACAAAAATTCCATATTGTATTGAAGGTTTTGTGAAAATTTTGACTTTTGATGTATTATTTAATACCATTCATGGTTTAGGGATAAAGTATGGAAATTTCGTATGCTAGTTTTAAAATGAATGTTTATGTTATGATTAATCCTTTTCATATGAAGAATGCATTGGAATTAGTAAGTGACGGGTGGAGCCCGCTATAGCGCCTCGATAGATCGATCTGTCTCATGAGAGAAAATAGTGTCCAGGCACAAGGCCTTGACAAAATCTTATTTGTAGTCTTGGCACAAGACCTTGACTATGTGGTTATGAAGTCCGACATTATACATTCTATCATTATGAAAGTGGCTATTGATATTGCATGTGATTATTACACTGGTAGAATATCCATGTGAGTTAGTAAATGGAATTTTTTTGATTTATATTTTCCATATTAGGATTAATTTTATGTTGAAAAGTATTTTGTTTTATTTTTATACATTTCTTTAAATGTTTATGCTTATTTATGAATTTTTATGCTATATTGTTATCCTTACTGTGCATCTAAGCTCACCCCTTTCAATGTATCGATGACTACACTGAAACCTGAAATAAAAAGTTCATATTTCCTGAAACAACAACATCTAAACCAAAATTCAACAAATCATTAATCAAGTGATCTTGTCCCAAACGTAACGTGGTTAATGATTCATGATATTTTTGAATCATGGAATCTTCTACATTATTTTAATTTATTAGATTGTAATGGATAATGAAATTATAATATTTTATTAATTCAATCCATATTCTCTACCACATGTTTAATTCCTTGTTAGTGAATATGTACTTCAGACATTTATGATGAGTATATATTTTACATTTGGCTCCATATAATTGATACCTATAAATATTAAATTTAAAAAAAACCACAGCTGCAACTTCTAAATCATGTGTGGGATAATTTAACTCATGAGGTTTTAGTTATCTTGAAGCATAAAAAATTACATGATCATTCTACATCAGAACAAAACCATGTCCCTTCAATTAAGCATCATTGTAGATGAAAACTGTCCATTTTTGCATGGCACATCCAAAACTAGAGTATTTACCAATCTATTGTACAGTTCTTGAAAGAAATAAACAAATTCTTCCTTCCAAATAAATTTAAACCCTTTTCGGGTTCACTTAGTTATGAGGATACACAGCCGTACTATGTTTTTATGAAACCATCGACAATATCCTAATTATCCATGAAAAAAAATCAACATTTTTAAGTATTTACCTTTAATCAACCACATTTTTTGGAAGGATCAACTGTAATTCCATCCTTATTTATAATGTTCCAAGGAAATCAAATCAATTTGAATCAAAAATCACACATTATTTTTTTTTCATATAGTTTGTTTTCCATTAAGGTTTTAAAATAAAACATTTAAATTATTTTAATCCTCCTCTTTACTAATAAAAATTAATATAATTAAATCAATAAATTCAACCAAAAACATAAAAAAGAACTCATAAAATATTTTACTTATAATATCCATGAATAAAAAAAGTGAATTAGTTATCCCAAATGGCATAACGATAAATTAAAAATGCCCATATCTAGTACAAAAATCAATTTTTAGGATGTTATCCTTGTTCACCTTCAACTAATGATATCCAGATCTCAATTAAAATTTAGAACAGTATTGAGCTCCCTAGATAAAATTAAACTAGTAATCGATTTGAGGAAAATGATACTTGTTTTTAATTGTGATGTTATTCAAGGCCCTATAATCAATTCAAAGTCTCATGGAACCATCATTAATTTTTAAATAACAAAACAAGAGCACCCCATAGTGATGATCTAGGACAAATAAAGTTTTATCAATCACTTCCTGCAACTGATTTTTCAACTATAAATTATCAATTTGCGTCATTCCGTATGGGGGTCTTGAAATTAGCTCATAATTATAGATTATTTTAATTGTGAATTCGGCTTCCCAATCAGGTTTGACACCAAGTATCTCATAAAGTAAAACATAAATGTATTCATTTACCACTGAAAAATCATTAATATAAATAATTCCCTTATTTTTAATAATATGAGAATGATAACTTCCATTTCCATAATTAAATAGTTTTTCATCATCCTTATGTGTTACCAATTCTATGGGTTCATTCTTCTATAAAATCTAGATAACATTCTAAAAAAACTTCTTTAGGTTCACTGTCAATCTTAGAATGATAAACCAAAATCCATTCCATTACGAAAATGAAATCAAACTCTATTAAGGTAAAAAAAATCCTTTAAGGAAATGAATTTACATGAAGCACAATATAATGATTCTTATAATTACTCTTTTCTATTATATTTCCCCTTGGTATTTTAACAATAAGTTCTGATCTCAATTATTGTGGTGACATTTACAATTTACCAAAAAATTCCTCCAAAATAATTCAATGTGTAGACCCCATATCAAAAAACACATTAGAATAATAGGAATAAAAAAACAAGTAACCTAATATAACTTCATTGGATGTCCCGACATTTACTGATGTAGTCGCAAATGATCTCACTATATCATTCTTCTTTATAGTCTGAATATTGCGTAACATTTAACTCTCTCTTTGGGAAGGTGTTTTGATAATGAACCACTCATCACATATAAAACACATAATATTTTTCATATCAGGATTAGTCTTAGGATCATTTTAATTACAATCTCAGGCCTTATGTCCAAACATACCACATTGAAACACATCCCAGTTTTGGTAATGCATTCCGCAGGGTTCTTATTGCCACACTTTCCAAAAACAGAGAAACTAGGATTTCATACCATTAGATTTCATTGATTGATTCTTACACATAACTTTCCATCTATACCACTTATTGTCTTTATTTTCAATGTCAATGTGATCATTATCAAACTCCATATCTTCCCTTTCAACACATTGGGAAATTTTCTCATTACATTTGAATTCATGAGAGGCCAACACCCTTCGATACCTTAGCTTTATTCCTGAGCAAAAGAAGTTGATTTTTCTATCAATATACATAATAATATTTGGATCACACCTCTCTAGTCAGTTCATTTTTTCTTCACACAGATTCACCAAATATTCCTTATTTTTCATCAATTCATGGATTTTATTCTCCATCTTATGTCGAAGAACCTTGAGAGAGTATTTTTGAAGGAAAAGTCTTTAAAACTCTTCCCACTATATGGAATCAATTTCATCTCTATCGATTATATTTTTGACAATTGACCACCACAGATCAGTTTCAACATAAAAAAATATAAATGGAATGGCTTATGTTTTGATTATGTGATCATCCCATAACATCAAATATCTTTTCAAGGAATTTTATCCATGATTCATCTTCTACTAGGTAAAATGATCCATTGAAATAAGGATGGTTTTTTCCTATAAAATGATTCACTATAATCATGTTCCATTGTGGTACCTATGGTTGTTCTCTTGCATGGATGCCACCACTATTTATTATCTTAGAAAGCTGGTCTGTTACAATTAAAAACTATTTGGTTCTAATCCTTACCATTTTAGGCTGTAGATTTAGAATGATATCATTCTGTCGGTGCATTTCGGCTTCAACCTACATATTTCTTCTGCATAATAGCATTATAAAAAACATATCTTAGTCAAATAAAAATGGTAATAATTAAATTCTATATCATTTAAAATTAATCATAGTGTACAAAAATGTTATGGTATTCTATCAACATTATCCTAACCCATAACGTTATCCAAATTATCCATTGATAGAATCTATAAGGACCTGGACTTATTACATTATGTAATCTTGAATTTTAGTCAAGAACACACTTACTTTAATATTGGGGATATTTTAATGTTTATGGTTTTAGAGAATTGGGATATAATAAATAGATAACATTCCACATAATATAAAGAAGATACCACAAAAACAATATCCATTTCATTAAAAATTTAAAACATATTAAATATAACATGTCTTCTTTGAAAAATATTCATAACATTTAACATGGATTACTTATTTGTCTTATATATCCTTATAACCTTTTAAAACATGGTATGATCACAAAAAGAACAGTACGGGATATAAAATTAAGTAAAAAAACATTAGTCCATGGATACTTGTAACATATGAAATCATTTTCAAAAAATACATACTTGTTACCCATATAAAAACAATGTGTGATACTTGATATTTCCTTGAGATTTCCACAAAACATATATAACATAACTAGAAACAAAAATTTATCTTGGAAAATTATATAAATAATCATGAAACCTTCTAATCTACCTTATAATTTTTAACCCTCACATCTACCTTCCAATGTAACCCTCACATCTACATTATTGTGTAACCATCACAGTTACACATGGAGTAACCATATGGCCAACACCAACATACACATACACAATTAATTGGAGGGAAATATAGGTCTCACCTTCATCATAATTAATTCCCATGAACCAAAAAAATCATACAACATAAATAATTACATAAAAAATTGCATTCGAAATTCATAAAATTGTATTTTAAAAAGAAAATTTTAAAAGAAAATCCCCTTAAAAATATTATATAATTGAAGTGAGACTTCATACAGTGGTTTTAATATGTATATAATCTATAAATACACATAATTAAACATAATATAGGAAAAATAAATCACCAATAAAATTTAATACCACCTAAACAATGAACTATAAGGTTATCCTAAAGAATAGAAATTTGGTTCTGAATCTCCATACCTTGGGTTTTCCTTACTTAAAACTAATTTAAAACCCATGTATAATCGTAAAAATAGTTTTATTAATATATTAAATAAAAATAATCATTATTATAACACCTTATATGATAATTTCGTAACATCATTTCACCCTTTAATAATTAGTATTTTGTTCCTTCCATTGATTCTAGTGCATTCATTAAATGATTTACATGGCTAGTTTTGTATTTGATTTCCTTACCGTATGGAAATGAAATTCCATAAGTGGAATGAAATTATATTAATAAGTTTCCAGAATATATAAATATAACATAAATAATTTTTTTTAATATATGATGATGGATTATTAGATAAAACATTAATGATTTTTATTTATATTATCTTCTACAGTTTCTCGATAATCATGAAATTGTTTTATTATATAATTTAATGTTATGAAAATAAGATAATTATATATTATAAAATTTTTCACCAAATAATATTTAAATTATCATTAAATAATTAAAAGGGTTTTAAAGATTATATTTTAAGGATGTAATGGAAATTGGAAACACATCATCCTTGATTTTGGTAAATTGGCACATCGCGGGCGTTGTTTTAATCATTAGAATAAGAGGGAGAGCAGAAGAAGAGGGATGAAAAATAATTTATGTGAACATGATAAAATAAATAATGTATAATATTCTAGAGATTTCATACCTCCTATATATGTGGAGGGAAAGAGAGTATAAGAAAAGAATCAAAATGGAAAGAAAACACATGAAAATGTAATAGGATTCTTACCTCTTGATATCTTCTATTTGAGATCCTCCGTAAGGACTTTGGTTTTGGCTGTTTGGTCAATCCAGAACTTCTTGGACATGGGTAAGAGACTTGAGGTTGTTTATTTGGCAGAAAATAGACAATTAACAAGTCTTTAGTGGTTTGTGAGAAATAGGGGAATGAGATTGGTCTTTATAGTGGAGGAGAGGAGGGATTTTACAATATTTTAATCAATATAATAATATTTGTCCTCAAGAATATAATAGTCATGATTAATGTGACCCAAAATAGTAATATTTACATGTTATTTTTAATCATGTGGGCATATATCAGCCATGGATAACATATTATATAGTAAACCAAATATTTAGCATCTATCATATTTTTTCGTATTTTTCTATTCGTAAAAAATTCAAAAAATTCAAAATAATCCCAAACATTCACAGTAACCATTTAAATATATGTATAATTAAAAATTGAACTCGATTTTTTGAAAATAATTTTCTATATATTATTATTATAAATTTTAAATAAAAACATACTTTATTCAAAAATAAAAATGTTAAATCTATAACTCATTTTTTAACACCCTGAAAAATTAGTCAACATCTCATTATCTTATAATAATATGAAAATTTAATAAAATATAATATAAAATTCTTAAGGGTCATATCCTTATTCATATTAGTATTCATAAGGGTATGATTTTATTCACCAAAAAACATGTTTGTTTTAGAAATACACCAAATAACTTACTAATCACAACTGTAAATGACAATTTATTGATTCCAAATCATAGAAGAAGAAAAAATTATGGTTAAAGGATAGTTATAACTAATGAATTAAAAAAATGTGCCATGAATATCAATTTAATTTTTAAAAACATAGGGGGTTATATTATTAGTTTAGACACATGTATAGTTAGAATATATCCGTTCCCCACGGGGTGCCACCAAGTATATTTTCATAGAAACACTTATGTTTCACTTAATGTATCAACAAAGGATTTTAGGTAGAACATGGTACTCCAATATTATTTTGTTCGACTATAAACCCAAAAAATATGGGTTTTTAGAATTTACTATTAAGGTTTTGGGGAGGTATTCTGTAGGCATACATCCTAGACTTTGTTAGGTATAATGAGAGAAAACTAGAAGTGGTTTTGTTTTCTTTTTATAATATTATCAGGAAAACTTTTAGATGGATCCATATGAGGCTCTTTAGGGTTGACCATGATAATAACATCAATACTACATAGAGGCAATTGATTTAGAGTTGTTGGGATCGTTTATTGAACAACAACCATCATAGAATTTTCAGTTGATTTATAATCATTTGGCTCTTTAGGAGAGTAGGATGAATTAGTATGATAATAGAAGTGGGCAAGACATTGGATTTACAATTGGTGATCATGTGTTCCTTCATGTGTTTCACAGATTAGTTCACAAGAGGATTTGGATGTAGGTCATGTTTTCACCCAGGTTTATTAGACCTTTTGATATTGTTGAGTGGATTGAGTTGGTGGTGTACTGATTGGATGTTCCACAGAAGTTTAGTGACATTAATGATATTTTTCATGTTCCATATCATTGGATATATCACCATAACACATCTAAAGTGATCAATTCTGAATATGTTGATGTTCATAACGATGAATATTTTCAAGAGAATTGTATGTTTGTTATGGATCATAGTTATAATTTTTTATTGGGAAATATAGTCTCTATGGTTCGAGTATTATGGAATCATAGTCATTTACAAGAGAAAACATGAGAGAGAGAAATGGAAACTAAATCTTCGGGGCCACATATTACCTAGGAATCATATAGCTTTTTGGGAGTAATTTTTGATGATGAGTAGGTATATGGTTGGGGTATTATAAAATCAAAAACATTTAGGATATGTATCATTATTGCTTTAATGTTATCTTTTACA
Source organism: Viscum album (assembly GCA_963277665.1). NCBI lineage: Eukaryota > Viridiplantae > Streptophyta > Magnoliopsida > Santalales > Viscaceae > Viscum > Viscum album. Next base: position 2,001,475,570 of record OY728140.1, on the reverse strand, counting down.
CTTTTTCATGTATATTTTTTATGAGGCTTGTCATAGGAGTGTTATGGTGAATTTTGAATGTTTGTGGAGGGGTTTTGGGCAGTATATTTTTCGTGGATTGTTTTCCCAAACCGTAAAAACACCCAAAAAACCATGAAACCTAAAATAAATGGGGTTGTCTATGTGGGAACATGGTTTTTAAAACTTTTTTCCTACATAGAATTATCCATACACCCCACTAGTAGGGGAGAATGGTTGTCGCATAAAATTTTTCAAACTATGAACCCCAAATAGGAAACAATGCATGCCATATATAAATCTCTCTAAATTGTTTAAAAAACATTGATTATCAATATATTAACCAACATTCTTCCCATATTGACCCTAAACAAAGTCCTATTTTATTTAATATCCTATGCGTATTTCAAGGTTCTTTTAACACAGTTTTGATGAATTGAATATTCGTTCGATGAAGCCTATCTCTATTAGTATGTGATTTTCTTCCCCATATGCAATCATATCTCTCTAATATATATTTTTAGAGGAACAGTAGTGTCTTATCCACTGTTCAATATGGATTAGATCATGTTATTAATGGAAATATAATGTTTGATCTTGATTCTAGGATTTTTCCCAAGAGCATCGACACTATTGTTGTATTGATCATTTAATTCTATTTAGTGATTTCAAATTTGGTGTGCATGCCTTAATGATCTTTTAGTAGGTGGTTTCAATGCCATTTCACATGTCACTAATGTCTAATTGTGTCAATGAAAATAGGGAATTTTAATTTCTACATTTTGGAATTGAATCATGAAATGAATTTTTTAATTTGTTCAATTAATTAATGGATTCTGGAATATGTTGAATTATGTGACTATGAAATTGGTGAAATTAGTGTTTTTTGAATTGGTTAATTAAATGTATTATGTGATTTATTGATAATTTTAATTAAGGGATGTATGGATTATATTTTAAGTGATCCAAAATATTATGATTAAATGTTTGTAAATTGTTTAATGGTAAATTGTTCATGTTATTCCATGTGATTTATACGAAGAACAATGACTGGTATGATAAATTGAAATATTGTATCATGATGATACTTTGTGGTAATAAGGTTAATAATGGTTAAAAAATATTAGTCTTAATCTATGTTATATGTGTGACAATTGTGGTATATGTGATAATGAGTTTCAGTTAAGGACCGATGTTACAAATACCCATATGTGTTAATGGTTGTAGAACTGGACCGATGCTCCAAATACACATATTTGAAAAAAAAGTGTGGTGCATATAATGATTCTCCAAATACCCATATGTGATAATGATTCTTGGATAGGTATAAATGATCCAAATACACTTGAGTGATAACAATTAGGTGTGGGGATGCGACAGATGTTCTATGTACCCATGAGGTTCTAGAAATTATTTTTTAGGGACACGATATTGGAAAATTATTCATGTTCTCAGTAGCCATGTTATGAATTGGATTTACTTTAATAATAAATGTCCTTGATAAAATGAGGTGTGATTTCCCTGTATGATATGGTTCATAATCTAGCATGGTCCGAAGCATGTATTGACTATTCGAGATTCATCTTTAACCCTTGAAATTTATGAGGTTAACTAATGAATAATGAAGTTTGATATTTGTTTAACATTATTATATTATTTTATTCATTATAAAATTACATAAAGGGTTATATATTGGATACTATTTTGGAAACCATTAAAGGTGGCCAACTAACGTGTACTGATAACCTACCCTGGCTGTCAGGTTGGTATCTAAGTAGACATCATGTTTATATGATTGGAAAATAGAAAGTGCCATATGTTAGATGCATATGTTGCAATGGATCATCAATAAGATAACATCACAAGATTCCATGGCCCAATTTTGAGTTTTTACTTTGTCATTAATTAGGGTTTTCATATAATCACTTGATACATATTTGGAATAAAAAATCTACTAATATTTTGGATATTATTTTCCTATTTTTTTCATTATGTGATATTATTATGTACTGGTTATAATATTATTATAGTTTTGGTTATTTTTATATGGTTATTTTTTATTTTTTCATCAGTTAAACTACTATTATACAGAATTAATACTATCACAATTTTATATATTATGACCTCAATGATAGTTGGTGGCCTCTAGTGTTTGAGGCCACAAGCTTGAGGACATGTAGAGAACTGTCTTAGAGAACCCGCTTGTGGCACCCAGGTCGGAACATTGCAATCATCTACGATATGCCAAATAATTGGCATTGAAAATATGTACTAATGTACATCTTATTATTTAGAGTGCATTGGAGACTATTAACGAACCTTGGGGTAATTCATGGATCACAACTGGATATAATTGATAATGGTTCTCTATGTATCCTCACAACTTCTCTGATGTATTTCCATTCATTTTGGATGATAGAGAATTCATCTCAAATTGTAATAAAGTTAGAGGACTTCATATGATCATCCAAATGACACATATATTATTTTTTAATCTTGATTTCTTTTGAAGTATATTGAAAAAATCCATGGTGATGTTTTCCAACATCCACAAAGGTATTGGTATTGAACGAGTCATTACCATAATAATTTTCCATTCATCCTTCACATGCTGACAAAAAAGGCACTTTAAAATATATTCAGAAATTTCTTTGGTTGTATTGTACCACTAATAGTGCTCTCAGAGAACATGACTAATAATTGTGACACCTTAGTGAATATAAAATGTTGAGATATGTAAATTATTTAGAATCTGTTTTTTTATCTATGGATTGTATGGAGCATGTTGTTGTGAACAAATTTTACAACTCCTTCCACCTCATCTTTGAGCACTGAGGACGTCATCTCCCTTATAAAATCCACAATTTCTCAAATTTCCACATCATTTCATTGATAATCCTTTATATTTTCTAAAAGAGATGGTTGAGAAATAATTTGAGAAAGGATTGATGATATTCCTTCTATAATGATTCCCATGCCAATCCCTTTCAATTCTAATAAGATTATGTCCTTCTAAATTATCTCTATTGATAAAGATATAAGAATGTTTCTACTTATAGATTATACCAATTTATTCACATTACCATGATGATTGTGGACTGAGAAGTCATAATCCTTAATGAGCTCTAACAATTTTCACTGGACCATATTAAAATCCTTCTATGTGGAAATATATTTTTGGCTCATATGATTAGTATATATCTCACACTTCTCCCCATAGAGATAATTCTACCAAATTTTTATCATGATGATCAATGAAAACATATTGAGATCATTTTTTGTACAGTTTTCTCATTATATATCAACTGATTTAAAGATTGATATATTAAACTTTTATTGTTAATATTTAAATTTCCTAATAAAGTTGTTGATGGAACTTTCTATACCAAAAAGTGTTCCATAATTGTTGATAGTGTATGTAATTAAATAAGCCCATTTTTCAACTCTTTAAATAAGTATTCACATTCAATGGTCTTGAAAAAGTTTACTCCCATTTGAGTTAATTTTTTTATTGGGTTTGACATCACAAGAATATCATCACAAATTGTTGTTAATACCCATCTTGAACAAGGAGACTATGGATATCTAGTACAGATAACTGCATGGGACACTCCACTATTACCTTCATTTATAAGGCTTCATATATATCTCTTTGATGGTTGTAACATTAACCAATAATGATACTTACTCTATAATTAATTAAAACAAAATTTACATTACATAAATTTTTTTCCTACACTTTGTTTTTAAAAACTATTCAAATGCTCCTCGTATTCCTCATTGATCTTGATTTATATTAAAATATCATCAATAAAGGATACCAATTTTTTTGGCTAAATCATTAAAAAAAATTTCCATTACGTCCAATAAAATTTAAGGATAATTAGTGACTCTGATGAAAATCACTATGAACTCATAATGAATATAGATTATCTGAAATGCATTCATGGGAATACATTCCATCCTCAACATTAATTATTCATATCCTGACCAATTCTGAACTATAAATAAATACATGGCTCAATATATTGGATTCTACAATTTATTTTTCCATGGAAAAAGATACATGTAATTTATCATTATTATTATTTTATTATAACAATCGATGAATAGGTTCATTTATCCATCATTCTTTGTGATGAAGAGGACATAAATAACCCATGTAAGAATCAATTGAGTATATGAAACCGTTTTAGAAATTCCTATTTAGCTTCTTATTCAGTTATTCCAACACAATGGTATCCATCATATTATTATTTATTGAAATGGGTAGAGATACCAGTTTGAGATCCATTAAGAACTCCACCATACAGTCTGGAGGAAGACTTTAAAACTCTCTAGTGAAAACATCAGTGTTTCCCATATCAATTGGAACATCCTTGATATATATAAACTTTATTGTATCAATAATATGATATAGATATGGTTACTCATAATGAAATAATATCCATAGTTTAAAAGATGATTAAAATGGAGATAAATCTTCTTCTTTACACTTTTACAGAATTGTGGGATTCCTCAAGATGTGGAGAGTGGTCTCCCTTTCCCAAGAGTTGATATTATAATTAAATAAAGATATCCAATCCATTCCGAATATAGAATCAAAATTAACCATAGGATATAAGAAAATATTTTTTGTCATGATTAATCCAAAAAAATGACTAGGAAGAGTTTATACAATTTATATGAAAAATTATCCTCATTCATTGTTCCCACAGATTACTCAACAATCATATTTTAAGGTGGTGTTTCAATAGTTCTAACAAACCATCAAGTTATGAAAATATTCATAGAACCAAAATAAAATAGTAACTTTACTATTAATGAATTAATAACTTGATTACATTTCACCACATCATTGTCAGGATCACCCTTAGTGGTAGTGGCAGAATATCCCTTTCATTATCTCCTTAGAGTTTTCTTTGTTGATTGCCTCTGAAAACCCTTGGTTTGGGGAATCGGATCATATAATTCCAATGTTTATTGTTGTGTAAACACTTCATTAAATGATTATTGATTATCTAATACATCCTTCATCAACCAAATATGTGGAATTTCAAATAAATATTCGACAAAAATTAGAACAATGCCACTCTGTTATACATTTTAAGTATCTCCTAATTCCCATTAGATAGTTTTTGAAATTCTTATTACCACACTTTTGATATATTTTGTGTTTTGTTTTCATTAGTTCATCTGATTAATCTATTGATCCCCCAATATAAAAAATTAATTTCCCTCTTTCTATCTCCAAGACCAGGAAACAGATTTTTTTCACCAATCTCTATCTAAACATTTAAGTTAGATCGGAAAATCTAATCATATATTTCAATGTCTCAATCATAATTCCTTTTTTAGGCTCAAAATTAATCCACTAATGATGTGATCCGACTTAAATTTATTTTTCATAAAAATGATAATGGTTTATCTTGATTTCCATGTTACTTTGTATGTATACATCTAGACAGATTCATCTTCATTTTTCATCAATCTAATGAACTACGTCTCCATATTATGATGGAGTGTTCAGTGAAAGTATTTAGTAAAAATTATTTTCATTAATTTTTATCATAAAATTGAATAAATTCACTCCTTAAAATGTATTTTTAATCACTTTATACTAGTAAATATGTTCCCCAAAAAAATAATAAATCATCTACACAACATTATATTCTTCTAAGAATTGAAGGGTAGATAATATATTCAAAATGGAGTTAATCCATTGTCATATGGTGAGGGGATCCGAAGATTTACTAAATAATGAATGAATTTTTTTCTCATAATTTTTTTAACCACACCAATATTTTTATTTGGAGAAATATTGAATTCGATTTAATTCATGTTATTATATATAACATGATCTGTTGATCCATTACTATCATGATGTCCTCACCTATCATTCCCATCAGGTTTTTCATTTCTTAGTGAAATAATAGCATTACATATTACATTGTTTGTTAGATCTATGGGTTTAAATTTTAGGAAAATGGAGTCTAGATTTTATTTTATGTCAATACGTAATGTGTTGATCTGGAAGTTTCCAAGGCAATTGATCTTACAGTACAAGCTGCCAACAATTTTAAAGGTGGCATCATGAAGAATATGGTTAACAAAAATTTGTTACAAAAAATGATTATGTATTGTGAATTTCCATGAAATATCTACTACGCAATGGTAAATGGTATATCACATTGACTACAAGAGGTGGATAATAAAAAATTCCTGAAGGTTTTTTCAGTGTATACATGACTATGATAATTATCATGGACATGATAAATTTCACTGGATATTATTGAATGATGGAGAACCGTAACATGAATTATTATGTTAATGAAAAATCTATTAAGAACATGTAATATTGAAGAATAGATAATCCCATAAATTTTATCCTCCCCAAACATCATTAAATATAAAAAAACTGTTGAAAATAATGAATCACTATGAATTCATGATGGTTAAGATCGTCATGAATCATGTATTTTTTTTGATAATGAGAATCCAAAAGAAGATAATCTTAGTATTGACAAATTATTATTAATATCATAAAAAAGAGTTTAATAATGACTAGTTTTTACATTATGACATAGTATTCCTGAAATGACATTTTCATTCAAATGGTTTTGAGATTCACGAAGGAGCATCAAAAACGTAGTATTGAACATCCAGTTTAAGTGAATAGTTCATACAAGTTGCATAAAAAAGGACTATGGTGAAATAATTGTATCGTGAAAATCATGGAAAACTAACTAAATTCAAATCAACTATTGATATCATAATGCAATAAAAATGAGTAATAAGTCACCCAAATTAGTTCTCTATGGGGAGTTTAGAGATGTTTTCTAAAGAATGTAGTATGATATCCCAAATATCATATAAAGGTGGTGTGGCTATGTATAAACATCTATATTTTACAACTAGTGATTATTAGTTCATTTAGGTAGGAATGAAACACTATTGATATATAATCCTTATACTAAACTTAGTGGTGAACCTAGTAAAACTATATTTTTGTACATATATATGTGAATATTTGATTACTTCATGATTCCATTAGAAATGTTTAAAATGTTCCCACCAACATGGGAACAAGATACATTGCACTAAAATAAATATCTGACATCCTGATTCACCCCTCCACTCATTGTGTTATTTACGGTCTAACATGTGTTATTATTGGGTATTGGATTTCTGACATAAAACATTCCTCTCTTGTTTTAATGGGTAATTCAGGGAATGTTACGGAAGTCCCCCTATTTGATGGAAAACTCTAATATTTTGAATAACATGATGAGTTATCATCTGAGGTCCCCTTGGATGGAAGTTCATTTTTTTGTATCTAAGGGGATTCTAGTAACTGTTTTGAAAAGACGTCCAATGATTGAAACAGATAGGAAAATTATTTATACATATTTTAATGAATGAAATTACCTTATTATAGCCCTACATGATCAAAAATATCAGGAGGTGATGATTTACAGTTCAACCAAGTCTATATGAGAAAAATTAACAAATATATAAAATAGAGATAAAAATTTGGAGGAGGCCAAACTCCATGTTTTTTAAAATATGATTTATGATTTAAAAATTCTTCTTGATGATAATGCAGATACATTTTATAATATAATTACAGAAGTTATCAGATAAATTGGAAGACTTGATGAATAATGTAATGATATTGACATTGTGATGAGATTATGAGAAGGCTTACACAACTGTACAATCCTATATTTTCAGCCCTTTTAGAAAGTGATCTAAATAAAAATTCACATTAATGTCTTCTAATATGTATGGTAAATTATGAAATGTGAGTCAAATAGGAAGATGCAACAACTCAAGTAGGAAAGGAACTGTCATTAAAATCCCTAAAAACATGATGTCTTTTGAGATAATGTTGGTAAAGATTGTTGTGAAGATATACTTATTTAAAAAACATTTATGTAATTCATGGTAGGAAAAGGTATATTTGAATGAAATATTCTTCTAGAATATTTTTTATTTGGTAGAGTTGGGAAAATTTCCACTTAGTGGTCAAGTAATACAGATGATGATGAAGGGGAAGCATGAATATTGAAAAATCATCAAAAAAACATTCACAAAATAAGGGTTGCAAATTCAATATAACATTTTAGAGAAATTATTTCTGTTGTAAAGATGAACATGACGATAATGTTTTTTTGGAGTTTCAAGAGCCTATTTTTAAATCCAATACCCATGAATCCATGATGGAAACATATGGAGAGTTATAAACATCAAATTTGAGATATAATAATTTTATTGGTGTTTTTGATCTAAAGTTGGAACATGATGATTAAGTTCATAATCCAGACCTTAAAAAAAGAAACCTAAATATTGGAGACATTTTGGAAGAGTCACCATAGTATTTTGATCGGATTAAAGTGGTAATTGATTGAATAGAAGTAGGGGTAGAATATCCTTCAACAATTGTTGAATGATTTAAATAATTATGTAATTTTTACCCAAGAATAAATAAATGATAAAAGTAATCAATTAATCTACATATATAATAGATGAGAATGTTAATAGATTTTAGGGTCTTGAAGAAGATGTCTATATTCTACAAATTACACTATAAACTCAACCATTAATAAGGGAAACTGATGAAATTATAGTTCCACATATTCAAAAACATTTGAGCTGTTATAAATATCTATGAATGGTTTTGATAGTGTAGAGAGGGTCATTATTGATAATATATACAAATTCATATGAAAATTGGAATTATTTTTGAAGATAAAACATTAAAGGCAGAAAACAAGATGAGGAAAAATAAATTAAATCAGAAAGTTGGAAATTTCCTAAAGAACCTAATGTCCCCTCAAATAAAGACTCAAATCAATCCAAAAAAGAGAGATGAAAATTTACTGTATGAATTTATAGAGGATCTCTAGTAAAACACAATTAATAAATATTGTGAACGGGGAGGAATATAAGTGAAAATACATTTCCAATTATCAAATTATAATTTTTGGGGAATTCTATTCAACACTATGTCATATTGTGAAGTGGCATGGTGGTATGTGAATGGGAAATCACTTGGACATCATCAATGAACAATGACACCCAATCCATCATTATATAGAAGAAATATTGTCTATATATATATATATATTATTTTCACTATTATATGTATGGACATAAAATTATTCATTTATGGTAGAGGTATGGTAAGAGTATTTCCTATAGAACTATGAGAATAGTAAATACTCATCAACCAGAAGAAGTTACTCTTGGAAATAGACCTTATCCTATGGATGAAATATAAGAGTATGATGAACCCAAGAAAATTAAAAAGGGACTAGAAATTCCTTTATTAGCCTCTACTCAACTAAATATATCCTTGATGGAAAATATGAAAATAATGAAACTGAAAATTTTAGATATATCTCTCAATGAAGAAAATAATAGTAAAACATTGATTATTTGAAATGCATTCAATTACCAAATCATGGGAACATAATATTTTTTGAAGAGTGATGAGAAAAGGGATTAAGGAATTGTATGGTTAGATATTGATGGTTATTTTAAGATCATAGGTAGTGGAGGTTTATAACAGGAGAATAAAGAGAGCAGGAAAACTGAAGATCTTTATGTGGATGGATTCCATCACAATCTCCCATGTGTGATTCAATTCTATTACTCATTATTTATAATGTAAATTAATCCAAAGGGTTTCACTAGTAATGGAAAGTAATATAATTCTCTAATTAATTTATGTATAATAGATGAAAATATATACCATGGTGACAGTAATGGGGACATATTTTACATGATAGTGTAAGAAGAGAACAACTTATTGCATAAAAGGTTCAGTCACAATAACAATCATGTCATGGTAAAAAATTTTAATATGAATAAATTCATTAATATTCCCAATCTAAATCATGAATATAAAAATAAATGTGATTATTTCATGTGAATAAATATGGTTAAGAGTTCATATCATCCAAAGAATAAAAGGTCATCAAATATGCTTGATCTCATCCACACAGGCATATGTGGTCCAATAAATGTGACTGACAGATCTATAGATTGGTACATCATAATTTTTATTGATGATTATAGTTGATTGACTTGTGTAAGGATTGTACACAACAAAAAAGGTTCATGATTTCATGAAAAATTATCGTCAAATATTTTATAATGATATTGGCCACACTATCAATGTTTTACCACCTATAAATTTTGGAGAATACACATCTATTTGATTTGGAACAATTCCTCGAAGAAGAAATATATATCATGAGGTGGATGCAGTGAGAACTCCATAGTAAAACAAAGTTGATGAATGTTGAAATTGACATGTGAACAATATATCTAGAAATATGCTCATTGAGAGTTGTATCTATCATCATTTCTAGAAAGTGGTTGTCTAAGAAGTAGTGTAAAATCAAAAACAAATAGTGATTTATATGGATGAAACCAAGACACCATATGAGTTATTGTATGTTTGGAAACCCTTTTTTAATTATTTTCATGTTTCAAGATGTAAATGTTTCATCTGAAACAACGATGGAAATCAAAGAATGTTATGGAGATTTTACAGAAGAGGGAATATTCCTAGGATATTCAATGAAGAGTAAATATATAAGTACCCAAATTTTCTTTTCATGTATGTTTTTCTTATTCCAATTTATTTGAGAAAAATAGGAGTTTTTTGGATATTTCCTACGTAAATGCCGTTTACTTCATCATTACATTCCATGTACTCAATTTCCGCACATAGTCGTGTGATGGCCATGTAATGGTCGAGCACACAGGCGTGTCTGGTGGTCAGGAGGCCACCTTAATAAGGGACCGGTAAGGTTATGTACACGCCGTGTACTTATAAAGTACATGATGTGTACTTTTTTTTAATTAAATAGATCGGGGCCATGTCAAATTGACAAGAATCCCTCCTTCTCGAACTAGTTCATCTGAGGCCGTCCTTACAATGAGAATCTTCACTGAGCCCCTGACCGATCGGCTGTCCACTGAATTGAACGTAGTTGGTTGCATTGGAATCACATCGGTGAGTTCTATATTCTCCCATAACACCATCCCTTGATTTCTATTCTCCTGTGAGATATCGTTGGTTTAATGTTTGAGATGTTTTTTAGATCTACAACAGTCTAAAGTGATTCAAGTCATGATATTCAAGTATATATATCTAAAAACACTAAGGTAAGTGGTTTTTACCTTTCTGTAGATAGTCTTTGAGTATTATGTGAAAAAGTGCCCAATACCCATGAAAGGGGTATTGCGTGTTTACAATTTTAGCCCTGATAGTTTCTTTTTATGATTGTATGCTTTAGTAGAGGTTATTTGTATGTGTATAGGGATCTATTCTATGCTCTGGAAGTTTTTTCCCAAACTTGTTTTGTTTATGGCAGTTTGGTTTTTCTTTTCCTTTTTGGCTACTGTTCTTTCAATTCCTAGTGGTGATAGGATGGAGTAATCTTATTCTCTAGCATGATGTTATGTTATAGGCTGTTAGCCAAGTAGTTCTTGAGGTTTACCTTTTCCTCTTTTTATTTCTATGCTCAATTACATTACACAGGGTTGTGGGAAATTGGTGTAGTAGACCATAGGGATAATGGACATAGGGGTTTCTACAGAGAGTTTGTTTTTACTGTTATGATGCGAGACCATGTGGGGAATTGATGTAAGTTCTTCCTCAGAGTGTTTATAGTTCCTCAACATGGGCCACAGGGGAAATGAGACGTAAGTGCTTACTTAGAGCACATTTTAGTTAGAAATAGAAGACTATATGGGTAATTGACGGTGATTGATTCTCTCAGAGAGTCTATGCTTAAACAGAACCATAGGGGTTAGACTATGTGTACTTCCCAGAGTGTTGCTTGTTTTTTTTTTGGTAGAACCAGTGGGGTTAGGTTGTGAGTACTCCCAGAGGATTACTTTAATTGAATAGATGTTTATTGGATATGTGATATTGAATTATTTTGAACTATAGGAATGGTTGGTATTGAGTACTTCCTTGTTTACTGCTTCTTTAACTTATTGATGGCCATATATATTCACTGACTATTTGTCACAGATCTTTGGGTGGTTGACTACTGGGATTAGTCTCACACCCTTTTTGGGTCATGATTTTGGGCCCAAATAGATTATATTCTTGTATGTATAGATAAGGGAAAGATCCCTTCCACTTCAGGTACTTGACTGCTTTGGAGTTGGGGAGCATGGGAACAAGCTGAGGCTTGCGATGCTGAGGAGATGTTACTTGTTTTCTTTTTTACTATGGTTTGGTACTGTATTCCAGCATTGTGACTTGTTTTTCTATTTTCCTAGACATATGTATCATGCATCATTTACATATGTGATCTAGTTATTTATTTTATCAGTCTTCCATTGTTTACTGTTGTTTGGAATTATTTCTGCTTCCGCTATTGTATATTTGTTTACTTTCACTATGTTAATCTTCCAATGAGGGCATAGTCTCCGCACTATCACACTCAGGGTCCATGATGTTAGCCGGTATCCTCTGGCGTTCGGGGAAATGCGCTTGAGGCCATGTGACGAACCGGGTACGGGGCACCTCTGGGTGGCTTCCGAAACCGGGACGTTACAATGTGGTATCAAAGGAATTATTTTCTTCTTGACTTACATTTTGGAGCCTATAGTAAGGGATATGATGGAATAGTAAATTATTAATAAGTTTTTCTTGGGAGTATCTAACTCGTGTACAAAAAATTCTAATTTACCTTGATTATTTCAATTTTTAGTTTTTCAATTTTTTAGTTGATTTGATTTCATCGTTTGGTGATTCACATGTATTGTGATGTTCTTGTTGGTGTTATTGAGGTTCTATTTCTATTAGAACCTTATGATATGAGGGTATTCCATCTCATGCATCATATAGGTACTCTATAGAGATTCAATTTCATGCATTCATTCCATGCAATTAAGGGTGCATTAGCAGTTGCATGTTGTTCTGATATATTTTGTTCCAAATATGCATGCTTGTTGTGATAGATTCCTTGATTGAATATATACTTTTGATAGGGTATTTATTTTTGTATGGTTTTTCTTGAAATAACGCAAAATATTGATTCTTGTAGTGTAATGGGCCCTCATGGACCAGAATTTGGTGGATCATTGACTTGTTTTTACTTATTTATAACATGAATATGATGTCAATATTTTATTCGCATGGATTATGGGCCCACATGGATAATAATTTGACACTTTAATGTTTGAATTTAGTTTTTTTTGGGTGTCCAGAGTAGTTTCTGAGACTTACAATCCGGAAAAACACAGAATAAATGACGTGTGATGATGAATACATGCAGTGTGTTCTTCTGTTCTAGAAGAAAATATTTTTCTTAAGTACACATTGTGTACTGTACGTACATGCCATGTAGGCTCTAACCGTGTCACTGGCTTTGTGGGCATAGACATGAGGTTGTGAAAATCTTGCTGGAACACGCCGTGTATAGTATGTACACGCTGTCTTGTAGAGACCATGTGTCTACTCATGTGATTAACGTCCCTGATGGATGAAAAATAAGAGAAACATGTCGTGTCATGTTTGAACATGTCGGGTAGTGTAGCCATGTATACGACCCAGTAAAGAACAACACGGGTTGGGAAATTATTCAACTACAGACTGTGTCCACCTGGAAAACACCGTGTAGAGTGATCTGTATAGCCGACCGTGTAACTAACAACACAGGTGTTTGAAAATTTTCTAGTAGACACCATTTATGCGATGAAAATTTCATGTAGTCTCGTTTTAGGAGAACTGTGTGGGTTATTCGTGTAGAAGTACTTGGTTAGGGAAAGAGAATTTGAGTACACGATGTGTGTTAGGACAAAACTCAGTGTGTTTGGTGTGTTACATGACCTCAGTTGGCAAGAGTACATACCCTTGTGATGGATTAAAGGAACATGTCGTTTAGTTATAATACATTCCATGTAGTCATGTTTTGAAAAAAACTGAATGATTTCTTTCTCCTATTCCCTTCCTAAATTTCTAGTATTTCTCAGTCTTTGATAATCTTGATCTATTGTGTGCGCTTGACCTTGCAGAGTCCTGCCACCAAGATGTCCTCTGGTTGTATGCCAGTTACAGGGTAGTGACAAGACACCAGACATGGCTGATTAGGGACTACCAGTAGATCCTCCAGTTCTTCCAGTCTTGGCACCAACCATCATTTCAGACACAGGTGCTGATGCATAGTTCCATGAGGGCTTTATGAGGTTCATGCAAACCTTCCAAGTAGTACTGTATCCTACCCCCTCTATTGAAGAGATGATGTGGGTTTTCTAGCACTATCATCCTCCCACATTCACTGGGGAAGGAGGACCTTAGTCAGTTGAGCCATGGTTAGAATCCATGCTTTCTATCATCACAAATCTAGAGATGCCTCCAGAGAGGAGGGTGAAGCTCACTACGTATATGATACGGGATTCTCCCAAGAGGTGGTGGGATGTGATATCACTGGTGGGACTCCAGAAGCTTATGGCGTGGGATGAGTTCCACCATGCCTTCTACGATTACTTCTGTCCAGAGACATTGAGAACCGACCAAGCCTGAGAGTGCATGAGTTTGGAGTAGGGTACTCTCTTGGTTACAGAGTACTCTACTTACTTCACAGATCGGTATCACTTCACGTCTATTTGAGGAGGTGATGATTTATTCTTTTTGAAGAAGATTGAGGACGGTCTTAGGTGTCACGACCCGTCCTCGGGGCCCGTGCCGTGACTACCCCAAGCCCGCCTTCCATAGGCCAGGGGCTGGCGACTAGCACCAAGGCGTAAAATCCCAGTAAACAGGGAAGGCATTGCCTTTATAAGTAACAACCACACAGAGTCAGCAAGCGGAAAGTAAAGTGCAGAAAGGTAAAGGGGCCGGAAATACAAGCCCAACTGTAAAGTACAACTGAAAAGTAAAGTACAGCAACTGAAGAAAAGACGGCGGCCTCGTGTCGTCCACTGGCAATCCCACCTGAAGGGTGGGTACAGATAGCCTCCAAGCTCCTCGGGCCCCACGTCCGCTCTGAGCACGTCCCGTCCAGTGGTCCACCTCCAGGTACCGTCCTGCTCCACGCCCCAACCGCGATCAGCGCTGTCCGTCGTCTGCAACCAACACCACGAAGTGCGGGCATAGCCCGTGCAGGGGTGAGTACAACTACTCAGTAAGGACCCCGAGACCCCCGAAGGTCTCCCGAAATCCACAAAGGATATAGCACAAAAGAAAGATGCAATCACGAAGTAACATCTGACTCGACTTAGGTATATGCCCATACATATACCTAAGTCCCCAATTCTAGCTCTGCTCACGAGCTCAAGAACAACTCAATCCACGAAGGAAAGCAAGACTCAAATCCACAAGGAGAGTAAACAGTAAATCCACAAAGGATAGTTCAACACAATCCACAAAGGAGAGTAAATAGTAAATCCACATAGGATAGTTCAACAAAATCCACAAAGGAGAGTAACATAAGATTCAGCTCAACCAGGTATACTTTTTCAGATGACGTCAAAGACGATCACTGATCCGTCTCAGTCGTCGGACCCACGAAGGATCGATAGGTACTAACCCCCGCAAAAAGACCCACGTAGGATCGGGCTCACACAGAACCTGTAGGCAGTGGCTCACACAGAACCGGTAGTAAGGACCCACGGAGGATCGGGCTCACACAGAACCTGAAGCACTGATCCACGTGGGATCGCTGAGTGCAGTAGTCGACGCAGTCCACTGAGGATCTCTGCACAGTCGTCGCCGCAGTCCACGAAGGATCTCTGCTCTGCCGTCGTCGCAGTCCACGGAGGATCTCTGCTCTGCCGTCGTCGCAGTCCACGGAGGATCTCTGCTCTGCCGTCGAGGTCACAGCCAGCGCTAGGGTTCCCGCACGTAGCGAGCTCGTTTAGGAGGGTCCGCTCCACGAGCCGAGGGGCTGATACATCAACTGACACGTAGTCCGAAGTTGATGTATCCAAAAGTTCCGTATCGACAACAGGATCTCAACGCGACAGACGGCGCGTCAATCGGACGCCCGGTCTGAGAGTTATTGGCATTTTCGTCCCAGGGGCCCGGTTGGTTTTTAGGGCAAAACCAACCCGACCGTACTCCGCCTGTATCCGATCCTCGGGCGGAGTATGCCAAAAGTTCCGTCTCACTTAGAGGAAACCACCACAGCTGACGGTACGTCGTTCGGACGTCCGTAGCTCAAGTTATGAGCGTTTCCGCTCCGAGGGCCCGGTTGGCTTCGTGTACGAACCAACCCGGCCGAACCCAAAGTCTTCCGAAACCTTGAGTATAATATACCGAAACGACCGTCTCGATCCAAGGATCGCGTAGCCGCTGACGGTTCGTCAATCGGAGGTCCCAGGCCCAAGATATGGGCGAAAGACCGTAGAGGGCCCGAAACGGGGGTACTGGGCCCGGTGCGACCCGGCCCGAACCCCCCCCTGGGGTCGGCCGAACCGGGTCGGCCCGAACCGGGTCGGCCCGACCCGGCCCGAACCGGCTCGGCCGGGTCCGGTCCGGCCTGGCGCGGCCCGGCCGACCGGACCGGCTCGGCTTCGGCCGAGCGGCCGAAGCGCTGCCGCCGCGGGTCAAACCCGCGGCTTTGGAGAAAACGCGGCCCGCGCGGGCCGCGTGCTGGAAGGCCGGACCGCGGACGCGGTCCGGCGGCTCGCCGCCGCCGCGGCTCGGCCGCGGCGGACTCCTCCGGCGGCGCGCCGGGCGCCGCCGCCCCCGGTCGCCGGCGCCGCCGCGCCGGCGACCCGCGCCGCCGCCTCCTTCCGCGGGCCGCCGGAGATGCTCCGGTGGCCCGATTTGCCTCCCGTCTGCGCCGTTGTTCCTCCCGGGATGCGTCCTCCACTGCGGAATCAACATATGGCCCTTGCGTCGCGCTTTTGCCGTCGCTCGCCAAATCCGCACACAAAGGAAGATCGACGGAGTGTTGCCGGGTCTTGTTCGTTAGACCCGCACCCTCCGCGTTAGTCATAATCAACGGGAGAAACAGGAAAGAAACCAATCAACAATTTTAAATAAATTAAAATTGTTTCGTGATCGGGTTCTATATTTCAAAAGAATAAACACGGGATTTTAAAAAGAATTCCAACATCCCTTACCTTGTCGTTGCCGAACGGGGGATCGTCGCGGGATTTGCTCGTCGCGGAAGATGGAGATCGCCGCGTCGTCGCGGAATCGCTCGTCGCGTCGCCAATCTC
Organism: Viscum album; assembly: GCA_963277665.1. Classification (NCBI taxonomy): domain Eukaryota; kingdom Viridiplantae; phylum Streptophyta; class Magnoliopsida; order Santalales; family Viscaceae; genus Viscum; species Viscum album. The sequence goes on along the minus strand of OY728140.1, from coordinate 2,001,458,371 downwards.
CGGATCAAGATCAACGGATTTAATTAGTTTAAATCCGTTGATATTGAAATTAAAAAGGGAGAAGAAAAGATCCGATTCTCACCTTTGTTGCCGAACGAGGATCGGCCGCGGAAGAAAGACGTCGCCGAAGAACGTCGCGGGTAGATCTCGTCGACGTCGCAGATCTTGGTGTGCGTCGTCGAATTCCGTTCGCCGGAGTTCTTCGCGTTCTTCGCGTTCTTCGCGTTCTTCGCGTTCTTCGCGTTCTTCGCGGAGAGGGTGGAGGAACGAAGATTCTTTCAAATCCTTTCCAAGGATTTTTGGGTTGGTCTTATTTTATAAACATGCCAACACGAAACCGGTTAAGAAACGATCCATCAATTCGTTGAATTAATTCAACGAAAGAAACGACCCATTTAATTCACGAAGAAACAGTCCATTTAATTCACGAAATAAACCGCCCAATTAAATGGTCTGTTAAGAATTAAAGAAAACGCGTCGGTTGACTTTTCAGTTACTTTGACGGGTTTTCGCGGGTGCGTTACTTAGCGAAAGAAACGGCGGGGCTCGTGCGGGTCCCACCGCACAAATATCCTACCAAGGGGTAGGATATTTCTGGATAGCATCCTATCCAGTTCAACTCAGTTCAAGCCGTCTTTAAGTGACTTCAAGTGGCTTCCAAGCAGCTTAAGTGAAATAAAATAAAGTTGTCGCACAAACTTTATTTTATTTCTGACTTAAAGCCGTAAAATTTAAAAACCACGTCTGAGCAAACGCAACTCCGGAAGAGGCGTTTCTAAGCAAATACCGGCGCTGCGATTTCATCGGTGCCCTCAGAATTCGATTCCGGGCACCGGTTCAAAAGATAGAAAAACCCGCTCGTCCGTTCACTGAACGTACCCGAGCCAAACTTCGGAAATTGATTCCGGGCACACCGGGCCTCGGAATCAGGTGCCGTCTGAAGCTGCGTTCTTGTAAAATTCCAAAGAAAATTAAGAAAAAAATTTCCTTGAAATTTGCGGGTCTTTACATTACTCCCACCTCAGGGCTTTACGTCCCCGTAAAGATACATCAAAAACTAGGGGAACAAATGGGGGTACTGAGCACGCATCTGAGCCTCCCGCTCCCAAGTGCTCTCCTGGAGGTTCCCGTGCTGCCACCTGACGCGCACAAGAGGAATCGCCCGCCCACGTAGGACCCGCTCCTGTCGATCCTCGATCTCCACTGGAACCTCCGCAAAGGTCGCCCCATCGTCCACGTCCAGCTCCCCAAAGTCGATGATGTGCGTCGGGTCGTGCACGTATCTCCTCAGCTGAGACACGTGGAAGACGTCGTGCACCCGGTGCAACTGAGGTGGTAGAGCCAGGCGATAAGCCACCTCTCCTATCCTGCTGAGGACCTGGAAAGGCCCGATGAAGCGGGGAGACAGCTTGCCGCCTCGGCCAAATCTCCGTAAACCACGTCGAGGTGAGACACGCAAAAAGACGTGGTCGCCATCCTCGAACTCTAGTGGCCTCCGCCTCCTGTCAGCATATGACTTCTGCCGGCTCTGAGCTGTCCTCATCCTCTCCTGGATGATCTGGACCTTCTCTGTCGTGGCTCGGACCATCTCTGGTCCCACGAGTGCTGACTCCCCAGGGTCTGTCCAGCACAACGGTGATCTGCAGGGTCTGCCGTACAACGCCTCGTATGGTGCCATCCCGATGGTGGAGTGGTAGCTGTTGTTGTACGCAACTCCACCAAGGGTAGGTGGTCCTCCCAGCTGCGACCAAAGTCGAGAACACATGCACGGAGCATGTCCTCGAGTGTCTGTAAGGTCCTCTCCGTCTGTCCATCCGTCTGAGGGTGGAAGGCTGTGCTCAGATGGAGCCGCGTCCCGAACGCCTCCTGCAACCCCTTCCAAAGCCTGGAAGTGAAACGAGCATCTCGATCGGAGACGATAGACGATGGCACACCGTGAAGCCGTACAATCTCCTGGACGTAAAGACGTCCCAAGCCCTCTACTGAGCCCTGCTCTCTGATGGGTAAGAAGTGTGCCGACTTGGTGAGTCGGTCGACAATCACCCAAATGGAGTCGTGACCTCTGGAAGTGCGTGGAAGTCCAGTCACGAAGTCCATAGATATGCCGTCCCACTTCCACTCCGGGACCTCCAAGGGCTGTACCAAGCCTGCTGGTACCTGGTGCTCTGCCTTCACCTGCTGGCAGGTGAGGCATCGTGAAACGAACTCTGCCACAGCTTTCTTCATGCCCGGCCACCAGTGCTGTCGCCTGAGATCCTGGTACATCTTCGCCACTCCGGGATGTACCGCCAAGGGAGAAGTGTGAAACTCTCTCAGCACCTCCTCTCGTAAAGCGACTGGTACGAAGGTACGTCCTCTGAAAAGGATGTCGTGCTCTGCTCCAAGGGAGAAACCATCAGGCGCCTGACCTGAGGATATCAGTGCACGCCGGGTCTCACAGTCAGCGTCCCCACGCTGAGCCTCTCTGACCCGCTGTAGAAGTGGAGGAGAGACTGTGAGAGACTGAAGAAAGGCTGCTCCGTCTCTATCCACGAAGGATATCTGCAAGGAGGCTAGCTGCTCCGTCGCCTCCTCAAGTAGCTGAATGCCCGTCCTCCTGCTGAGGGCATCGGCTACCACGTTCCCCTTCCCAGGAGTATAGACTATCTCAAAGTCATAGTCCTGGAGGAACTCAAGCCATCTCCGCTGTCTCAGGTTCAGGTCCTTCTGAGAGAAGATATACCTAAGACTCTGGTGGTCAGAAAAGACTGTGAAGCGCTCGCCCATCAGATAGTGCCGCCAAGTCTTCAGAGCGAAGACCACTGCTGCTAACTCCAGGTCATGAGTGGCGTAGTTCTGCTCATGCGGCCTCAACTGACGTGATCCGTAGGCGATCACGGCCCGCTCCTGCATCAGGACGCACCCGAGTCCAGTCCCTGATGCGTCGCAGTAAACTACGTACCCAACTCCCTCCTCAGGCAACCTCAAGATAGGTGCGCTGGTCAATCTCTGTCTCAGCTCCTGGAAGCTCTGCTGACATCTGTCTGACCACACGAAGGGTTTCCCCTTCTTCGTCAAGGCTGAGAGTGGTGCCGCAACTCTGGAGAAGTTCGGCACAAATCTCCGATAGTATCCCGCTAGGCCCAAGAAGCTCCGCACCTCAGTCACGCTCCTGGGTGGCTCCCAAGCTAGCACTGCCTCGATCTTCGCGGGATCCACTGCAACTCCCGCCTCAGAAATGACGTGCCCCAAGAAATGGACCTCACGTAACCAGAACTGGCATTTTGAGAGCTTGCCATAAAGCTGGTGCTCTCGGAGTGTGTCTAGCACAACTCGCAGGTGGTAGGCATGCTCCTCCTCAGTCGTCGAGTATACCAAAATGTCGTCAATGAAGACAACGACAAATCGGTCGAGGTATGGCTGGAAGATCCTGTTCATGAGGCTCATGAACACTGCTGGAGCATTGGTTACGCCGAACGGCATAACCAAGAACTCATAATGGCCATACCGACACCTGAAGGCCGTCTTCTGCACGTCCTCGTCTCGAACTCTGAGCTGATGATAGCCTGACCGGAGGTCTATCTTCGAGAACCACCGCGCTCCCTTGAGCTGATCGAAGAGGTCATCAATCCGTGGCAGCGGATACTTATTCCTCACTGTCACCTGGTTCAGGCGACGATAGTCGACACAAAGTCGCAAGTTCCCGTCCGCCTTTTTGGCGAACAAAATCGGGGAAGCCCAGGGTGAAACACTGGGTCGGATAAACCCCTTGCTCTGCAAGTCCTCCAACTGTACCCGCAGCTCTCGAAGCTCGGCGGGGGCCATCCGATATGCTGGAGTAGATATCGGGGCTGTCCCGGGGTACAAGTCGATGTAAAAGTCTACCTCTCTACGAGGAGGTAGCCCTGGAACGTCGTCGGGAAAGACGTCCACGTACTGGTCCACCACTGCAGGAAAAGCCGGACTCCGCACGTCCACTGCTCCTAGGATGAGGCTAGCCAACTGATGAGAGATGGGATGCACTCTCCTCCGCGGAAGTCCATCCTGTGCTGCAAAGGTTCCCTTCTCGCCGGTGAAGGTAAACCTGCTCCCGTCGGTACGAACACATCGTACCTTGCGCCTAAAACAGTCGATCTGGGCATGAACCGTGGATAGCCAATCCATGCCCAAGATGACGTCGTAAGGCCTCGACGCCGCTACAAGGAGATCCCAGCCGAAGCTCTCGCCTCCTAGAGTAAGCTCACACTGCCGGCACCAGTGCGTAATCGTCGAGTCTGCTCCCGTAGGAGTCTCTAGCCGTAAGGATCGAGCCAACGGCTCAGTCGGAATCTCCGAGCTCCGAACAAGGGCAGAGGCTATGAAAGAGTGACTCGCTCCTGTGTCTATAAGTACTGCAGCAAGGGTGGAATAGACACAGATCGTACCTCGAATCATCTCTGGCATGTCGGGGTCGTAGGCCTCCACTGCCTGGAGCTGGGCCTGTCCCTGCCCGCCGGCTCCCTGTGGTCGAGGTGGCCCTCCTGGTGGTGGTGGGGGTAGAGCCTGAAAGCGTCGCCCACCACCCGCTGCTCGGCCAGCTCCTCGGCCTCGTCCGCCTCCTCCCTGCGGACCGCCACGGTCGACCCTCTGCCTCTGCCTGGGTGGCCCCTCCACCGTCTGCTGCTCCTCTGATCGGCGAGTCGGGCAGTCACGAGCCATGTGACCCTGCCCGCCGCAAGAGTAGCACAGCCTGCCTCTCGAAAGGCTGGCACTCCGCTGTGTGCCTCGTACTGCTGAGCCGGTATCCTGAGGCCGTCTGCGTGGGGGTCTGGTCTGCCTGGACCCGTGAGTCATCCGTCGGCTACCAGCTGCCGATGACTCAGCTACCTGCCGCCCTGCGCTAGGTCTCGCCGCTGAAGAAGGCTCTGCCAGGAAGCTCTCGATCAGGAGGGCTCGCTCCAGTACTCCCGCCTGGGTCGGAATGCTGAGGGAGATCAGCGACGCCCGAATCTCCTGTCGCAAGCCCTGCTCGAAGGTCCGGGCCCGGAAGAAGGGGTCCCGTACCATGTCGGTCGAGTAGCGAGATAGGTCCGTGAACCTCGCCGCGTACTGAGCGACCGTCATGCTGCCCTGGCGCAGCTGGAGAAGCTCCTGGATGCGCACCGCTCGGAGGGTGGCCGGGACGAACTCAGAGCGGAAGAGGCTCTCGAAGTCCGCCCAGAGCAAGGATGCCTCATTGTGAACCTGGAGCATCAGGCTCCACCATCGTCCTGCCGCCGCCTGCAGGAGGCTCGCTGCGAGGATCACCATGAGATCCGCTGGTGTCCTCACTAGCCTGAAGATCCGTACCACCGCCTCTAGCCAGTCCTCGGCGGCCTGGGGGTCCGCCTCACCGCGAAACCTGGGCGGTCGCTGGCTCTGAAACTCATGCAGTGCCCTGAGGCGACGTGCATCGTCAGCGTCTGGTACTGGTAGCATCGGTGGCTCGGCGGGTAAGGCTACCGCCGGTGCCACTGCTGGCAAAGGGCCCTGCACCGAGGCCTCGTCGCTCGGTGGGCTGCCATCGCGCCCAACACTCGGAACCCTAGCTGGCAGTCGTCGCGGGGCCATCCTGAAAAGGAGAACAAGAGCACCACAGTCAGAACAGTATACCTGGCGAGCTGGCACAAGTAATCACAAGGAAAACTTGAGACTTTCATAAGCAGATCAGTATACCCGGTGAGCTGACACAAGTAATCACAAAGAAAAACTTGAAACACACACGCAATCAATGTTTTCATGCATTAAGTCGGAAATCAGGAGTCAGGGTCCTGGTGTACGGATACGTCGGCCGCCGCACCAACACTGGGCTCCCTGAACTGATAACCACACTCAATACACTAAACACTATTGCTTCACATAGAAAGAAAGGACGATCAGAGTCTGCGGTAGAACCGACCACCTCTGATACCAATTTGTCACGACCCGTCCTCGGGGCCCGTGCCGTGACTACCCCAAGCCCGCCTTCCATAGGCCAGGGGCTGGCGACTAGCACCAAGGCGTAAAATCCCAGTAAACAGGGAAGGCATTGCCTTTATAAGTAACAACCACACAGAGTCAGCAAGCGGAAAGTAAAGTGCAGAAAGGTAAAGGGGCCGGAAATACAAGCCCAACTGTAAAGTACAACTGAAAAGTAAAGTACAGCAACTGAAGAAAAGACGGCGGCCTCGTGTCGTCCACTGGCAATCCCACCTGAAGGGTGGGTACAGATAGCCTCCAAGCTCCTCGGGCCCCACGTCCGCTCTGAGCACGTCCCGTCCAGTGGTCCACCTCCAGGTACCGTCCTGCTCCACGCCCCAACCGCGATCAGCGCTGTCCGTCGTCTGCAACCAACACCACGAAGTGCGGGCATAGCCCGTGCAGGGGTGAGTACAACTACTCAGTAAGGACCCCGAGACCCCCGAAGGTCTCCCGAAATCCACAAAGGATATAGCACAAAAGAAAGATGCAATCACGAAGTAACATCTGACTCGACTTAGGTATATGCCCATACATATACCTAAGTCCCCAATTCTAGCTCTGCTCACGAGCTCAAGAACAACTCAATCCACGAAGGAAAGCAAGACTCAAATCCACAAGGAGAGTAAACAGTAAATCCACAAAGGATAGTTCAACACAATCCACAAAGGAGAGTAAATAGTAAATCCACATAGGATAGTTCAACAAAATCCACAAAGGAGAGTAACATAAGATTCAGCTCAACCAGGTATACTTTTTCAGATGACGTCAAAGACGATCACTGATCCGTCTCAGTCGTCGGACCCACGAAGGATCGATAGGTACTAACCCCCGCAAAAAGACCCACGTAGGATCGGGCTCACACAGAACCTGTAGGCAGTGGCTCACACAGAACCGGTAGTAAGGACCCACGGAGGATCGGGCTCACACAGAACCTGAAGCACTGATCCACGTGGGATCGCTGAGTGCAGTAGTCGACGCAGTCCACTGAGGATCTCTGCACAGTCGTCGCCGCAGTCCACGAAGGATCTCTGCTCTGCCGTCGTCGCAGTCCACGGAGGATCTCTGCTCTGCCGTCGTCGCAGTCCACGGAGGATCTCTGCTCTGCCGTCGAGGTCACAGCCAGCGCTAGGGTTCCCGCACGTAGCGAGCTCGTTTAGGAGGGTCCGCTCCACGAGCCGAGGGGCTGATACATCAACTGACACGTAGTCCGAAGTTGATGTATCCAAAAGTTCCGTATCGACAACAGGATCTCAACGCGACAGACGGCGCGTCAATCGGACGCCCGGTCTGAGAGTTATTGGCATTTTCGTCCCAGGGGCCCGGTTGGTTTTTAGGGCAAAACCAACCCGACCGTACTCCGCCTGTATCCGATCCTCGGGCGGAGTATGCCAAAAGTTCCGTCTCACTTAGAGGAAACCACCACAGCTGACGGTACGTCGTTCGGACGTCCGTAGCTCAAGTTATGAGCGTTTCCGCTCCGAGGGCCCGGTTGGCTTCGTGTACGAACCAACCCGGCCGAACCCAAAGTCTTCCGAAACCTTGAGTATAATATACCGAAACGACCGTCTCGATCCAAGGATCGCGTAGCCGCTGACGGTTCGTCAATCGGAGGTCCCAGGCCCAAGATATGGGCGAAAGACCGTAGAGGGCCCGAAACGGGGGTACTGGGCCCGGGGCGACCCGGCCCGAACCCCCCCCTGGGGTCGGCCGAACCGGGTCGGCCCGAACCGGGTCGGCCCGACCCGGCCCGAACCGGCTCGGCCGGGTCCGGTCCGGCCTGGCGCGGCCCGGCCGACCGGACCGGCTCGGCTTCGGCCGAGCGGCCGAAGCGCTGCCGCCGCGGGTCAAACCCGCGGCTTTGGAGAAAACGCGGCCCGCGCGGGCCGCGTGCTGGAAGGCCGGACCGCGGACGCGGTCCGGCGGCTCGCCGCCGCCGCGGCTCGGCCGCGGCGGACTCCTCCGGCGGCGCGCCGGGCGCCGCCGCCCCCGGTCGCCGGCGCCGCCGCGCCGGCGACCCGCGCCGCCGCCTCCTTCCGCGGGCCGCCGGAGATGCTCCGGTGGCCCGATTTGCCTCCCGTCTGCGCCGTTGTTCCTCCCGGGATGCGTCCTCCACTGCGGAATCAACATATGGCCCTTGCGTCGCGCTTTTGCCGTCGCTCGCCAAATCCGCACACAAAGGAAGATCGACGGAGGGTTGCCGGGTCTTGTTCGTTAGACCCGCACCCTCCGCGTTAGTCATAATCAACGGGAGAAACAGGAAAGAAACCAATCAACAATTTTAAATAAATTAAAATTGTTTCGTGATCGGGTTCTATATTTCAAAAGAATAAACACGGGATTTTAAAAAGAATTCCAACATCCCTTACCTTGTCGTTGCCGAACGGGGGATCGTCGCGGGATTTGCTCGTCGCGGAAGATGGAGATCGCCGCGTCGTCGCGGAATCGCTCGTCGCGTCGCCAATCTCCGGATCAAGATCAACGGATTTAATTAGTTTAAATCCGTTGATATTGAAATTAAAAAGGGAGAAGAAAAGATCCGATTCTCACCTTTGTTGCCGAACGAGGATCGGCCGCGGAAGAAAGACGTCGCCGAAGAACGTCGCGGGTAGATCTCGTCGACGTCGCAGATCTTGGTGTGCGTCGTCGAATTCCGTTCGCCGGAGTTCTTCGCGTTCTTCGCGTTCTTCGCGTTCTTCGCGTTCTTCGCGTTCTTCGCGGAGAGGGTGGAGGAACGAAGATTCTTTCAAATCCTTTCCAAGGATTTTTGGGTTGGTCTTATTTTATAAACATGCCAACACGAAACCGGTTAAGAAACGATCCATCAATTCGTTGAATTAATTCAACGAAAGAAACGACCCATTTAATTCACGAAGAAACAGTCCATTTAATTCACGAAATAAACCGCCCAATTAAATGGTCTGTTAAGAATTAAAGAAAACGCGTCGGTTGACTTTTCAGTTACTTTGACGGGTTTTCGCGGGTGCGTTACTTAGCGAAAGAAACGGCGGGGCTCGTGCGGGTCCCACCGCACAAATATCCTACCAAGGGGTAGGATATTTCTGGATAGCATCCTATCCAGTTCAACTCAGTTCAAGCCGTCTTTAAGTGACTTCAAGTGGCTTCCAAGCAGCTTAAGTGAAATAAAATAAAGTTGTCGCACAAACTTTATTTTATTTCTGACTTAAAGCCGTAAAATTTAAAAACCACGTCTGAGCAAACGCAACTCCGGAAGAGGCGTTTCTAAGCAAATACCGGCGCTGCGATTTCATCGGTGCCCTCAGAATTCGATTCCGGGCACCGGTTCAAAAGATAGAAAAACCCGCTCGTCCGTTCACTGAACGTACCCGAGCCAAACTTCGGAAATTGATTCCGGGCACACCGGGCCTCGGAATCAGGTGCCGTCTGAAGCTGCGTTCTTGTAAAATTCCAAAGAAAATTAAGAAAAAAATTTCCTTGAAATTTGCGGGTATTTACATTAGGAACGACATCGGATGTCAAATGAACATCTTCACGATGACATCCATAAACTCTATAGTCAACCAGGGGCTGATTACAGAGCGTAATATGAGAGATTTTGGAGTTGTGAGTTAGGGAGGCTCAGCATATGAGGTCAATATCCCTCCTACAGAAAACATAAAGGGTCATAGAAAGTCTTCACATGGAGATCCATGTACACGAATGACATCTTCATGTAGCCATTTCGTGGGCTACCAGTGCTTGAAGAGTGGGAATACGGGACAACATTACCCGGGAGACCTAGTGGAGTGTTGATATTGTAGAAATATGGTTCATCAATAGAATTTATTTTAAATCTTATCACCAGATTTAGGTGATAGGGGTTCTTCTTTGAATCCTCATCTAGGAGCATCACCACCAGTTTCTCACCAGTCGGGGAACTCGAGTTCATCGGGCTGTCCAAGATGAGGTGGAGGTTGCGGTCGTGGTAGTCAGTCACCAGGATTTCAGTTGTACTAGAGTGGATTAGCTCAATGTTGACTGGCAGGGTCACATGGCTGCATTGTAGGTCAATCATTTGCAGTAGTCCATACCCAGCAGGATCAGTATCCCTGACCCTCTACTGTTCGATGTACGATTTGAGTTTCCTCAGTTTTAGCTTTATCTCTCTTCGATACGGGGGCTTCTCATATATTTATATATGTTTCTATTGTGTAGATGATTGGGATCTATTTTTTTCTGGTGATATCATGATGATAGACACTCTTTTGGGGACTAGAATGGCTAGTTTACGTTACTGTAAGGAGGTCCCTCTAGAGGTTGTTGGTTGTCACTTCTTAAGGGACCTCTATATCTTAGAGATGACAGGCTATGACGTCATTCTCTGAATGGTCTGGTTAGCTCCCTTCCATCATATTTTTTACTGATATCGACATATAGTGAGTTTCACATCACCAGAGGGATGATGGTTTCATCATAAGGGCGAGTGGGATGTCCAGGAGGACAGATCAGGACCCGAGCATCATGGATTGGGAGGAGTTAGAGCCCAGATATCTAGTCTATATCTAGATTACCAGGGGACCTCACAGATGGACATTCCTCCAGTGGTGGATTGTTTCTGGGATTTCTTTCCAAAGTACTTTTCAGGTTTTCCTCTGTAGTGAGTGGTGGACTTTCCTACTGAGTATATTCTAGGAGCGGCACTAGTGTACATTCCTCTTTATAGGTTGGCTACACTAGAGTTACAAGAGCTCAAAAGCAGATGGAGGAGTTGTAGGAAAAGGGTTTCATCTGACCAAGTAATTCTCTTTGAGGTTCACCAATCCTGTTTGCGATAAAGGCATAGGTTCGCTCAGACTTTGTATGGATTATTGAATGTTGAACCAGATGATGATCAATAACCGATATCCCTTACCAAGGATTGATGTTCTCTTTGATCAACTTTGAGGATACCGAGTGTTCTCAAATATTGACTTGAGATATGGTTACCATCAGTTTCATGTTATACCTTTTGATAGACCACTTCCAGCCTTCCCGAGAATTTATAGTCTATTCGATTATGCGGTTATGTCGTTCGGTCTGACAAACAAACCTATAGTATTCATGGCACTAATGAATCGAGTGTTCCATCCATACATGGATTATTTCATGGTAGTATTTGTAGATGATATATTGGTGTACTCTCACACTTGACACGATCATGCTACACATCTTGAGATCATTTTTAGTACACTGAGAGAGCATCACTTATATGCTAATCTCTGAAACTACCACTTTTAGATGGACCAAATTTACTTCTTGGGGCATGTTATCTCAGAGAAATGAGTATCAGTAGACAAAAATAATGTGAGAGAATTAGTTTCATTGGAGCAGCCAAAGAACTTCTTTGAGGTCCAGATATTTCTAGGGATAGCCGGATACTTCAAATGTTTCATACAGGACTTCTCACGCTTAGCAGCGCCACTGACGGGCCTGACTAGAAAGGGTGAAAAGTTCTTGTGGTCAGATTCTTATGAGTAAATCTTTCAAGAGTTGAAGGGGATGATGACGCCAGCACCGATAGTATTATTTAAAGAGATGGTCAAGAGCTATATTGTTTACTATGATGATTCCGGTATCATTTTGGGAGTCGTGCTTATGATGGGAGAAGGATTCATTGTGTATGGGTCTCGATAGTTGAGGCCACGTGAGAATAATTACCTGACACACGATCTTGAGATGGCTATATTTGTTCATGCTTTACATAATTACACACATTATCTTCTGAGAGACCATTTTTTGGTTTTCACCTACCACAAAAAGTCTCAAGTATAAAATCACTTAGTATGACTTGAATTTGAGACATTAAAGGTGGGTAGTGTACATTTAGTTCTTTAACATTGGGTTTTGTTATACGCCTAGGAAGGGAAACACAGTGGCTGATGCCCTGAGCAGGAGCAGTATGATACAGTTATTTCAGGAGGCCAACAGTGAGTGGTATCTTATGGCTCTATTCTCAAAGCTTCATTTGGAGGTGCACGAAAAACATGGATAGATGTTTCTATATTCTTTGGATGTTACCTCTGCTCTATTTTATTGAGTGAAAATGATGCAGTTATCAGATTCTGAAGTCCTAGTACTATAGGAGAGTGTGTCAGGAGAGGACCATATTCCTCTATATACCATAGGAGAGGATGAAATTGTAACATCCTGGGTCCGAATGACACTCAACGGATACCACGGGCCCGGTTGGTCACATGACTTCAAGAACATTTCTCCAAATGCCAAAAGCTATCGACTCGTAGCGTGGGCCTAGGTGTAATAGTTGGGAAACTCTACATACATTTTTCAGAGTGTTGTGCAATGGAAATAGATATAAACATACATAAACGGAAGCAGTAATCAATTCCCAACTAAAACGGATAACAGTACAGAAGTAAAATGTAACAACAGTCATATATATATGTTCATTCATTAAGCCTCTACATCTAGGAAAGAATCCAAAACTGAATACACTACAATAAAGATTAATCCAATAAAAATTACAAGTACGGAAAAATAAAAAAACTGTGTAGCAGGAACTCAACCGTATCATGAGACTAAGCTTGGTCCCCTACTCTCCTACTCCTCAGCAACAATCAAGTACCTGTATATGGATCCTTTCCCTTATCGACACCTACTGCAATATAATCAATTAGGGCCAGCGAGAAGACCCAAATAGGGTGTGAGAAATAAATCCGAGTAGGAAACCACCAAAGGCTCATGCCCAACTATCAGTGAAAATGTGCAAAAGTAGTGTGAAATAATGAAATACAGTAAACCAAGAAGTACTAAAAAGTAAAAATTCCTACCAATTCCATTTCTATTCAATTATGATTTACCAATTCAATATAATTGAATTAAATGTCCCTGAGACTCAGCCTCATCTTACAATCTCATAACGGTGCCACATCCAAAACTACAACAATCTATCTAACAAGTATAAGGTAAAAACAATAACAAGCCTATGCTTTATCATGGCATGTATAACATGTGAAATTACCACTGTGAGAAAATGAGTAAACAAAGTCCTCATACTTGCAAAACCCTACCCTCAGGTAATTAGAATCGAAACCCAGAGGAGATTTCACATAAATGAAAGTCCTTCCCTCGGTCATGAGAAATAATTCCTTCATGCTAAACAAGAAACTGGGCCGAGCCCAAAACATAAGCAAGAAATTATATACATTTTCTCTCAAGAAAACTCATAGCATGATAAATCATGGCATACCCTCAGGTAACCTGTTTAAATAGCTAATCAAGGGAACACACCCACGGGGTGGAACTAGATCCAAGCAATGATCCCAACAATAGTTGTACATATTCATTTTTTTACCTACGCAATTATAGGTATTTAATTAATCATGTCCTCAGCCATACGACATCCTAACATGGGTGCGTAGCATAATGGGACACAAAAACAACAAGACAGTTTGAATTAAACATCAGACCACCTACCACGATCAGCACCGATCGATATACGTGAACGATGCCTCACGAAACGTCAGAGAAAGATGTAGATATGGGATAAACGTTCACCACTTTTACCACAAATAACTTTCAACTGGGAATGAAATTAAAGGAAACACACAAGAAGAGTGAAGAACTCACCCGCGCAGTTCAATCGAGACCGTCAGCAAAGGAAACTGAGTTCCGGTGTTCGATCGGGAGCTCTTCCAATATCTGGCCTTCTCTCCTGCGGCATCTCGGATTTCTAAGCTTCCTTTGTTGAAAGAGGATAATACTGATAGTTAATAATGAAAAAACACAACTACACGGTGTGTACTCTTAAGTACACGACGTGTACATTCCATTTTTTTAAATTGTTCCCCTGGCGGCTACATTTCACCGTTGACTGTTCATCTGTCGACATGAGTACACGGTATGTATTCCTAAACACACAGCGTGTATTGTCGCTCTACTGGAAGATACTCTCCCCGCCATACTATTCACCTGCCAACTGATTGCATGTCGTTTAAATACTATGTACACGGCGTGTAGTCAGTTTTTACACCCTTCATCCCCAACAGGACTACACGCCTTGTGTACTCATCCTACAAACCCAAAGTACACAGTGTGTGGAAAAGTATACAGTGTGTACCAACAAAATTTGGTATTTTCTCTATTTTACCTTATTTACTCGAAAACACAAAAAGAAGGATGAAAAGAAGAAACTCTTTCATCAGGATCATGAACCGGGTTCTTTCAAACATTCCCCCTTAAAGCAATTCATCCCCTAATTTCCCGTCTAAGGGTGGTAAATATATGCTCACAAAAACAATGGCCACCGAGCACGTACGTCGGTCTCCCACTCATAGGTTTCTTCCTACACTCGGCCATGCTACCATAACACTCGTATGAGAGGAACCGATTGGCCTTGGGGAACCTTTGTCCTCCTATCAACAATACTAATCAGATGCTCCTCGAAGGACGCATCGACCTGAAGCTCAACCTCATCTGGATGAATGATGTGAGATGGGTATGAGTGATAACGACGTAATTGAGATACATAGAAGATGTCATGCGTGGCCTGATACCTCTGTGGTAAATTGCAACTGATAGGCAACCAGCCCGACTCTCTCCAGAATCTCAAACGTCCCCACATACCTCGGTGAATGTTTACACTGTCTCCTGATCCGTCTGTGTCCCACCCTCGGTGAAACTCGTATGAACACCTGATCCCTGACCAAGAACTCCAAGGGTCGTCTACGACAATCAAATTAAGATTTATGATGAGATTTTGTAGTATCCAACTACTTCTAAATCATCTGGACCATATCTGTCATCTCCTACGTGAGACGTGGCCCCAGTAAAGCTACTTCTCCTGCCTCCAACCAGCTCAATGGTGATCGACATGGACTACCATATAAGGCCTTGTAAGGTTCCATCTCAATAGTTCCCTGTTGACGCTCTTTTCCATCATAGATTCTAACGAATGAAAAGGGAAATACATTAAACACAAAGTGATCCATCCTTTGACGAAATATAAAAAATTGACAAAGGCATGAACATGGATTTCTTTTAGCATGGTCCTCACAAGTTCCAAGATGGTCACACAGGTATATCTGCGCGCCACATATAGGGCACACATGTGACATGGGTGCCCTATTTTATTTTCTCTCAAGGTCATTAGCAGCCTATAAATACCCCTTGTGCCCCCCCATTTCAGGGATGAAAATTTACAGAAGTCAAATTTGAGCTCTCGGCGCCCTAGTCTCTTCTCAAAGTCTTCTGAACACTTATAAGGTAATTTGTTTCCTAGAATGGATGATCTAAAGAAGGGGAACAAGGCCTAATTATTGAAAATCACCAACACTTGCGTGCCTAGTTGTCTATCCCTTAAGGGAAATGGTCACACCTACGCGCCACTTTATCCCTTAAACAGAACATGCGCGCCACTCATTTGGAAGTCTTTAGGGATAATACTAAGGGCTTGATCCAAGCCTTGCCCAAGTATTTCCCTATGGGTTGACTGGTGAGTAAGTACCCATGTGTCTTGCAAGTGTACTTGCGCGACCAAGACATGCACGTCTCACTATGACTTGTGCGCCTATCTCTTTTTGGGTGCCTCTCATATTTGTTCACCTATTTTCTTCAAACAACCTCTCCTCTTCAAAATTTAGCCTTCAACTCTTCAATGTCATTTATGACATGGTTCCTCTGTTGGCTTCCTTATTTGAAAAGAATTCTGTGGAACTTATCTCAAAACATAGTGATTTACATATCATTATGTCACTAAGGTTAGAGATTTAATTCATTTCAACCCCATCCTCTAATTTGAAAATATCATCAATCTGGGCATCCTCCTTAGGAGTAAGCCCCATGTTCCCTCACCTAGGCCTCCTTTTCAGGAGTAAGCCCCAGTCCAAGTCCCCTAACCTGGGCCTACTTTTCAAGAGTAAGCCCCAGTCTTAATTTATTTTGATCTGGGCTTCCTTCTCAAAAATAAAACCCAATCATAAGTACCCTCTAATTTAGGCCTCTTTATCAAGAGTACGTCCTATGTTAAGTATTCAAATCTCCGTAAAGCACATATACCTTTATGGAACTTTTTTTGGGTTTCTTCCCTAATGTAAATCCCAATCATAATCTATGTGGGCATTCATACATACATAAGCCCCACATCATTCCATATGATTGCATCTTTCAAAGCACAATTGTCAGGTTTTATTGATACCCCTTTTTCTCACACCGAGCATGACTAATGTGAGCTTAGAGCGTAAAAGTAATTATCACATATTTCTTTGGGCCATCAATTATGCATAAACCTCATACTTATTTACTCGAACTACATGGGTTCTAATTCCTTTTCTAAATAAGGATACATAGGTAGCCCATCTGTAGGTATGATCCCAACTATTAAATAATCCATGTACTTCTGAACAACAATAAACATCAAGTTCCCCACTGAGTGGCTTTAAAACCATAAGGGTTATTATAATGACCAAGACATCTCAATATAATGTATTAAAGGATACTATTGACTAATAATCTCTAACAAATATAGATGATTCTCTATCGATGAAGAACCTCTAATACGAATAAATGATTCTCTAAATCTCATACAAATCAATCATTGATTGTCAAATCTAAAGGAAAGCTCATTTTCATACATGGTAATTCAATAAGGATTCACAAACATAACATAAATTTATAAAGAGAGTCCTGGAGTAAACAATAATTCCCCTAAAAAAAGAGGGATGAGTCATACCTCCCACCCTCTCGACTAATGAAAATTCTTATGCCTCATCGGTGCACATCTAAGGATCACCTACCTTTGGAAAGTAGGTCAAAATGGATATAGAATCCTTGGATGTTACCGGTTCTATGAACAAACCCGTTAGAAACCCATTGGAATATTTGAACCTTAAACAAATGAGGTCATCTCCATTTCCAGAGAAAACAAAAAAATGGGGAACCCAACGTGAATCCTTAACCAAGTTAAAATGATGCCTTACATATTTTTAAGCCCCTATTTAAACTCAATGAGAGGGACAACAAAACAATAAATAAAATATGTGCTCATCCAAAAGATGTAGTGGACGAACATATCTTGATTATTTCGGTTATATCAAACATGCACTCTTTTACAAGATCTTCTGCGTTATAGAAATGGCTTCTCTAAAGTTCACAGTAGTGAATACCTCTTTTGTGAATGCATCTTCCACTACTCCTACTGGATCATCATCTTTTCTGAGGACGACATCACCTACTCAACATCTTCAACTCTGTGTATCAAATTCACTAGTTAAATAATACCATCAACATGATACCATTTCAACTCTGAAGGATTCTCGACATGCCCTCCAAGTTAATAATTTACCCTGGTTGTCCAGACAGCGATGACCAGCGATCAAGAAGCAGGCGGTGCCAACCACTTTCTCCAACTGTTTTGGGTTGTTATCCCCGGAACGTAACAACCATTCCCTCCCATTGTATAGAGAGTTTGATCATGAGGTCACTCAGAGACTCCATTCAAGGTTTTATGAGTCCTTCTCGAGGACTCACACAAAAAATAACCATGAGACTCGCGTGGTAGTGCGCCCTCAACATGATGAGGGTGTCGTCTCCAGGCATTCATCTCAAGTTCCTCGAACCCGAGAAGGCAAGACGAACCGCCAGAGGAAAATTCTGGTCAACATTGAGCAGGTTCTTATCTCTGCCATCTCCGGAGAAGTCCACCAACCGAACTGGGTGGAAAGCAACGAGCGGGCACATACACCAGTCTGTCCTGATGTTACTTCCCAGCAGACTCGTCTGGCAGCAAAATGCCAATCCCAGTATGGAATTTCGGCAGAGTATTATTGACTGGAATATACACCATTTTATAACTCATCAGCTAGTTATCAGCCTCGTCTGACTACAACCAAAGAAGGTCTCCAATCTGATATGGCGGCAACTGATAAAAATGAACATACACCTGTTTATAATCAAAAAATATGTCTGCAATCTCGTCTACCAGTATTGAAAGAAATTTTTCAGCCATAATTGATGAGGAATACAAAGCAGGCACATACACCTTCTAATGTTGATCAGACTAACCAATTGTATTGCTTGGTATCACCTGGAGAAGTCAGTCGGAAAGCCCCGACGACAAATTTGGAGCTGACACAACTCTCTGCCCCTTTGCATGAGTACTGTCAGAACTCACTGGTAGGAAAAGGAGGATAGGGGAAGGCACATACACCTACTCCAGATATGGAATGGACAGATATTCCCATTCCAGTAGCTGAAGTCCCCAAGCACATTCTGACAATGGTGAAAGAGCAGAAGAACATCCCTACACATATTCTGGATGCCTGTCAGAATTTCATAGCAGCTTCAGCAGCATCATAGGGAAAGAAATAAAAATCTTTCCATGTCAGTGTAGTGACTCATCAACATATCACTCCAAAGTAGATACACACAACTATTACAGTTCAAGCGGGTCATGGGGCATACTCCCCCATGTCATACGGAAAATCAAGTCAGGAACATACACCTAATTTGAATGGATATAATCAGCCTAACCTGACTATTTCTATTGAGCACCCACATAAACCTGCCCATAACAAACACTTTTTTCAACAAGTGGTTCCTCAAGTGAGTTCAAAGGCATCTAAGAAGAAGACATGTTCAACACAGTCATGAAATCAAGAACCATAATGTAATAAGGCCATGCTCGATGCTAGAGTTCTTAGAGAACTCAGAAAATTGACTGTTGCAACTCAAGATTCTACTCATTCATTTCCCAATAGTGGGAACAATAATTTCGAAGGTCTGCATCAGACACTTAAACGTGAAGGATTTCTTCATGACAGTTCGGTCGACCTTGAAGTTTCATCTTCTGATGAGAGTCACATGACCCCTATGTGTGGCCAGAAGATCAAGAGGAAAAAGGTTTCATCATTTGTTGTAACCCACCATGGTGGTCCTCCCCATCATGGTGAATTTATCTGCGAAAGTACTCTATGAAGAAGTAATTCCCATTTCCTGGAAAATTCTCTAATGGACAATGTAGTGACGAGAAAGCCCTCTTATATTGAGGAACTTACAAATGTGAAGCTAGTAATATTTGATTCTATACCCCTACTAGGATAAATACTTTCTCAATCAGAAGATAGCTCGTGGTGTCGGTCATTCTTTGAACCACACCTGGTTCATTCATCTTCCAGTTTTATGAATGAGTTCTCTACCAATCATGGGGAATCTGATGAAGCAACAAAGACGCACCAACTATGGTATAATCCGGTAGAATAATATTCATTTAATGATAAATATGAAATGCTGAATATGAGAAAACAACTAGAGAAAGGTGAAGTACCAGTCATATTTTGGCCTTTGGATGACTCTCAGAATGATATTCCAGAAATGTTGACCGAAGATTATATTCACGATATTCGTCTCAAAATGTGGAAAAATCATTGTCAATTGAAAAAGAAAATATTATATTATGATGAATTTGAAAATCATGTCATGAAAATAGAAGGGTTACGACGCCAAATTGATTTGGAATTTCTCTATGTTTCTTGATATCTGAAAGCTGAAAAGCAGCAGAGAGCCCTTCAGCATTCATGCATTGGAGCACTAAATAGATTGCGCCCATTAATTTCTAATTCCCCATCTGGTATTCATATCAGGGTATGGGGTGTTTATGGAGCACTACATTTCACTATACTCTTTAATAAACAAATCCCACCAAAAATGGTCTCATGCAATGTTATTGCCCATGGTCGGCCACATCCAATTGGTTTTTTGTGTAATTAAAGGCTCGCTTAGGAACAAGACTCAACTAGTTCTTCCCAAAATCAGGCATACAGAGAACATGTCGTTGAATTATTCTTGCATCAAGAAAATGACAATATTTAACAGGCTTCTCGTTTAGAGCAGGCACATCATCAAGTGACAGAAGTGTCAGAAATCATCTATTGGACATTTGAGCCAGGTGATTTGAGTAGATGTAGCTTGATGCAACCAGCTAATTTCTAGACTAAGGTCCGCAAAATAAAGAGATATTTTAGGAATGTCTCTGATGTTTGAGATCAAGAGCCACCACATCATTCTAGACTGGGGACTCTTTTAACCCAACCATCAGGATCCACAAATAATATTTGAGGAGTTGAGCAGGAACAGAAGGAATAGCCCCAGTCCACCGGACTGGGGACTTCTTCAAATCCTCAATCTCTTCCTCAGAGGAATTCAGTCTTCTCTCGGTTAGGGAAGAATCCACACGAGGAATGAAGAGCCAAATTATCAGGAGATTCCCTCCAAGTTACGGTTTGTCAAGAAGTTCTTGAGGGATCAAATCAAGAAAATGCAACATCTCATCAAGGACATAGAAAAAGACAGTATCACAGAAATGACAATAGAAGGGATGCAATGCGTTATGCATCAATTAATTTTATAAATTCCATTGTTGCTGATTCTACACAACTTGGGGCTCACTCGGAAAAACCAGATGAAGAAATTTCTAATCAAGAGGATGTACGCACTGAAACAAATGAAGAAGGTGTGCGTACACGAAATCAAAGGATTACCAGGAATTTAGGTATTCCTTCCAATAACCAACTCCCCCCTCTCTGAAAGTCATCCAACAAGGGGAAAGAAAAATGTAAGGTTGCATTCCACCCTACCTCTGTAAAATGCCAATCACTCTAATAAGAGGAATTGTTCACACAACAAGAGGCGGAAATGAAGGAGTTAAGGAAATTGAATGCAAAATTATTTCAAGGTAGTCTTCCTCCTAATCATGCTGGAGTCTTTTAGTCAAGGTAATTCATTGTAGCTACTGGGATATATCAATAATATCCTCTTTTACCAGTACACCCTCATAGGTCCAATCTTATGGGTTATACACAACAACAACCAGCAATACTACCATCTGTGGCATTCTAGGTTGCTACACCTCTTCAAAATCCAGTTATTGAACCTTCATAGGTCCAAGCTCAACCAGATTTTTCTCAAAAATTAATTACTACCATTGAGTCATTAACATCTCGGTTGGAATATATGGTAGGAGAACGTGCGCCAGTTCAACCAGAAAAAAAGAGCCTACACTAAAAGGGTTGATGCAATTCGACCCCCATCAAATTTTTCATGTACCACATTCCAAATATTTAATGGTTCCGGAGACCTAGAGCAATAGTTAACACAATTTTTTTCTTGTTGAGATCCTATGATGGAAACCCCACAGCAAAAATAAATAGTTAAGCTTAGGTGTTATTTACAATCATTACAAGGGAATGCTTTTGTCTGGTATACAAGATTACAATCACAGTCAATTATCAGATGGGAGGATCTTCGTCAAAAAATCATCCTTCAATTCAACTCAATGTTGCCAAAGACAATAGTTTTTCATCTTACAAATTGTAATCAAAGGGATAATGAAAGGGTTTCAGATTTCATTGCTCACTTGAAGGGATTAACATTTTCCCTAAGCTTATTACTCCATCAAGATAAATTGTTGTCAATCTGTCTGGAAAATTTGTGTGATGCATTATGCACACAGTTGATCCCTGTGAAATACAAACGAGGGTTTCGAGACCTTACTTCAACCACCCAACAGATTGAAGACTCTCTTACAAATACTAAGTATAAAACACGTGTAATTCCATCAGCTTCAGGAAGGAGAATGGGTAAATAAGAGACATCTAAAGTTATGATTTAACAAGCACATGTACCTGATTCTACTTCAAAACCATCATCTATTTGATGGGATCCACCATCTTAGAATCAACAATAGTGGCTATTTCTTCAAGATGACCAAAGAGATCAAAGACGAAAACAATTTGAGGAGTTGAATAGAAAAGTTTATTCTTTCCAAAATGTCCAAGTTCATGGTTACTTCATTTCGTCTCTGGAAACAAATTTGGTTCAATTGCCAATGCCCAAAAGCCTGAATATGGAATCAGATGAATACCATCCCAACTCTTGACCATTTCATCAGATGATGGGGAATCTCATTCAGGAGTGTTTTTTATTCAATTTCCACCTGAAAAAAATGTTGGACTCGGGACAAGTCAAACTAATGGTTTCTTCAGCTCAGGTATCATGTGCTACTGCTACAGATCCAGATGAAGAAGGCGAGTGGAAAAAAGTCAAAAGAAAAAATGATCAGAAATATGATGATTGGATGGTCAGGAAAACAATTAACCGAACTAATGCAATTTTGAGAATGCAATTGAAGAAAACAATTGTGCCTTCTGATATTAATTCCACAATGAATCATCCTTCATCAAAAGAAAAATTCTCAAAGGGGCGACATAATTCAATGAAAGAAGAGATGTCAAAAGAAGATGAGATTGTGTAAAAACCCAAGTTGTCTTTGACTCTGAATGATTTTATGTCTTCTAATTCAATGTCAAGGGCACCATCCCACCAAATGGCACAACCTAAATTGGATAATCAGGCAGAGTCTTCATCAGATGAATAGTTGATCTTTGGTTCTATTAACATGACTCAATTAACAGAACCTAATTCCAGTGACAGCTTCGATCTTGATGAACATGAGTTACCTGTATGAAATAGAGGAATTAGAGGGAGTTATAGAGGTATGGGATACAGAGAAGACGTGGATATCTCAGAAGCCACTATTCCAATTCTACCCCTACTAGAACTGTATATGCAACAGAAACTCGTGGCAGAGCCCTTCAGCGGGCTCAACAAGAACAAGCAAGTTCTTCCACACATGGAAGATTCAGTCCTAACACAGTTATTCTGGAGGATCGATTAGATGTTCCGCCTTTTTCTTCTCAGCATGTAAATAGACCTATTCGGTCTAATTTTCCATAGCCCGGAGTATTTCCAACTCCTATCCCGATTCAAGATGCATGTACGTCCAAATCTTCAACTTCTAAGACACTTGAAAAACCATGTGTTCTTGTTGGAAAACGCAAACCTTTGGATAAAAAATATGATGTCATGAAATATTTGGCTGAAGTGCCGGCCATGTTATCAATTCTAGATGCCTTTAATTTATCAATGGATATTCGGGAGGCACTCATTGAGGCTTTTTCAAGTCCTCAAGAGTTTGAAACTAAAACTGTTGCGGCTGAAGTCTACCATGTATAGAATAATCCTGCAGAATGCCATGTAGTGATATCTTTCACAGATAATGATGAAGATTATGTTGTGCATGGACATATTAGACATTTTTATTTATCTGTAAAGGTCAATGATGTAGACATCTAAAGAGTTTTCATTGATAATGGTTTATGAGTCAACCTCATCCCCATTCATACACTTCGTTGATTGGGCCTCACCGAATCTGATTTATCTCCTTCTACATAGATGTTGCAAGGATATGATAAAAATGAACAAGAACCTCTAAGCATGATCACACTCAGAACATATTTTGGAGATCTTATATCCAATTCATATTTCATGGTTGTTCGTCATGAAACATCATTCAACATTTTTCTTGGAAGAACTTGGCTACAACAACATGTGGCTATTCCTTCATCATACCCTCAATGTATCAAATATTTTTTCAATGGTAATATTGGGACATATTATGGTGATAAATCCCCATTCTAAACATGTGAATATCAATACATTGAGGCATAATTATATCACATGGGGGGTAAGGAGAAATCCACAACAAGGGAGGTTACCAAAGTTAATTCCCCATATGGTCTGGAAAATATTCTAGTAAACCCATTCATACATGTGAGTACAGATTATGTGTTGCCTATATGTCAAATTGTAAGGATAGAACCAAATCCAAATACTCTTATGGAAACATCCGTAATGTCAATTATGGAAATCAAGCCAGACAGCATGGGAGAAATTGGTGATTCACCAAGCAGTGATGAATGCTCAAATGGAGATGTCTTCATTTCCTCCCCTAAAATCCAGAAGGTCTATACTTCGCCAACTAGGACGGAAGAAGTTATATCAATATCATAGGTGATTGATGATTTCGATTCTCAATCTGTCATCTCCTCTTTATTACCCAAGGATGACCCTTCATCATCAATATGGTCAGAAATGGAAGTCTCTTCTTCATGATGTTCAAATTTTAACATCTGTCCTGATCATGGAAATTCTGCTTTATCATCTAATATGAAAGTAGATGTAGAAGACATAACACATGTTGAAGAATAAGAGGAAGATCTCAGAGTTTCTCCTCCATAATTTGAAGAGGGTACCTCTACCACTGTGGATGAACTCAGAGAAATAAATTTGGCTACAAAAGAAGATCCATGACCTAGTTTAATTAGTGCAGCCATGACTCTTGAAGAGCAAGAAATTTATATTTCATTTTTAAAGAAAAATCGAGATATATTGGCTTGGAACTATACAGAAATGATATGGCTTGATCCTGATGTTGGTACTTATCATTTGGGTTTCCCATAAGAACATAGAGGATTAAAACAACCCACAAGAAGAACACCCCCAACTTATGTTTCCAAAATTGAAGCTGAAGTGGATAAGATTGTAAAAGGTAACATCATCAGAGAAGTTTAATATCCCAAGTGGTTGGCTAATATTGTCCTGGTGAAAAAGGAAAATGGAAAAATAAGAGATTTCATTGATTTCAGAGATCTTAATCGGCATTGTCCCAAGGATGATTTTCCAGTTCCAATCACCGAACTCTTAATTGATGCAATAGCTTGATATGAAGCAGTTTTCTTCAGGATGGATATTCAGGATATAATCAAATCCGAATTGGTCCACAAGATGTGGAATCTACAGCCTTCAGAGCCCCTCAGGGTGTTTTTTGTTATTGGGTAATGCTCTTTGGCCTGAAGAATGCTGGTGCAACATATCAGCTTTCCATGCACCGTATCTTCAAAACCTTTTTAGGGAAATTTTTTTAATGTTATGGGGACGATTTGGGGGATAAATCCAAGCAACGTTCTAATCAGTTCGCTGATTTGGAAATCATATTCCACAAACTTCGACAACACAATTTGAAGATGAACTCTTTAAAATGTGCTTTTTGGGTAACCTCAGAAAAATTTCTCAGCTTTTTTATACGCCATCGTGGTATCGATGACGATCCTAAGAAGAAAAAGTCAATACATGGTATGTCACCTCATCGAAATTTGAATGAATTGAGAGGACTTCAAGGACACTTAGCCTATATTCGGCGTTTCATCGCCAATTTGGAAGGCAAATGTTTACCAATCACCAATATTGATGAAGAATGGAGTTACTTACCAGTGGACCGAAGAATGTCAAATAGCATTCAATATTGTCAATAAATATCTCTTGAGTCCACCGGTATTAATGCCACCTATTAAATTAATTCCACTTATTCTTTATGTGACAGCTTTAGAGCGATCATTAGGTTCCTTCCTTTCCCAGAAGAATGATGTTGGGAATGAAAACAACCTTTACTATCTCAGTCGGACTATGATTGAAGCAAAAACATGATATTCAAGTATTGAGAAGTGCTGCCTAGAAGTAATCTTTGCAGTTCAGAAATTGAGACTCTACCTGCACCATCATGAGGTCCAATTGGTATCTCGCAATAACACACTCAAATTCATCCTTAGTCGTCCAATGCTTACAAAACGTCTGGCAATGTGGGTAGTTATTTGGCAGCAATTTGACATCTAGTATGTGTCTCAAAAGGCATTAAAGGTCCATGCTCTGGATGATTTCCTTATTGAACACTATTCAGTATATGATACATCTTTAGATATTGAACGTCCCGATGAGGAATACTTTTCTATTAAGTATAATCTTCAAACATGGGAAATGTACTTTGATGGTGCTTCATGAAGTCCAACAGAGAATAAATTGGAAGATCCTAAATTCAAAAAATATTGGATAGGAATTGTACTTATTTCCCTAGAAAAGGCAGTGCAACCGTATTACTTCTTATTGTGAGAAGGCTATACAAATAATGAAGTAGTTTATCAATCTCTTATAATAGGATTAGAGGTGGTGCGTCAAGAACAAGTGAATCACTTAATGGTTAACGGTGATTCAGACCGGGTAATCAAACATGTCAATAGGGATTATGACATTAGAAAAGAAGAGTTAATACCTTTGTATGATTATGTTAGAGAGTTAATGGCGGAATTTTATTTTAGAATCGACATTTTCTTATGTCCCGTGATCACAAAATGCCCAAGCTGATTCACTGGCTAATATAGACACATCTATGGCATATCCATATCGGGACGAACAATAATAATTCTTTCCCACCGTCATAAAATTTCACCTTATTTTCAAATCAGAACAGAGGAAATAAATTAAATTAGTCCCATTTCTGAACCATATGATCATACTATAGTATGAATGACACCTACCAAGGAATACCTTTAAAATGGGACACTTCCACCTAATAGAACTGGGAAAGAACAAGTCTGGCCATGTGTGGTCAATTTTACTCCTTATGATAGCCCTGATCACCTAGAAAAAATTCTCTACAAAAGTGGTTTTGATGGAGTTATCTTCAGATGCATTGATGGTGAAGAGACAATGGAAATCATGAAAGAAGTACATGCAGGAGTCTGTGGTTCTAACCATTCTGGACATAGACAATCTGATCAAATTCAAAGGATTGGAATATTTTGGCCTTCAACGATACAAGATTGTGTTGATTTCACAATGAAGTGTCATTCATGCCATGTATGTTCCAAATTCAATCATCAACTACCAGAGTTTCTTCATATAGCTAAAAACTCATGGCCATTTTCCACATGGGGAATGGATGTAGTGGGACCTTACCCTTCAGCTACAACCAAGTAGTTTAAGAATATTGTTTCTCCTATTGAATTAATTTCTAAATGGGTAGAGGTAATACCTATCAAAGAAGTTAATTCTAAAAGAATGGTTAGCTTCATCAAGTCTAACATCATTACCAGATTTGGTGTCCCTCATACAATATTGACGGAAAATGGAATCAACTTCTGTTCATCCGAGGTAAGGAATTTGTATCAAGAATAAAAAATCAAATCCAACCATTCATCTAGGTATCATGTCGTGGCCAATGTCCAAATAGAAAATTTCAAGAATACTCTTTCAAATATACTGCAAAAGATAGTGGATAAAGATAAAAAATCATGGCCTGATAAAATCTTTCATTCATTATGGGTTTATCAGACAACCACCCACACTATAACTTGGTAAACTCCATATTCATTTGTATCTGGAATATAAGCGGTATTTCCATTTGAATTTCAATTACCCTCGCGCAATGTAGACATTTGTGATCAGTCATCTACAGATGAACAATCTCAAAAGCGATTGGATGATTTGGAATGATTAGATGAGAATATATTGTGCACCTTGCACCACATGGAAGTCTATTACAATCGGATAGAAAATGATTTCAACAAAAATGTTCATCATCATTCATTCATTAATGGAGAATTGGTCTTGGTTCTCATAACTCCAATGATACCAGGAATGAATCCTCCCAACTTGAGCCAAAGAGGGAAGGACCATACTCAATACATAAGGTCTAATCCAATGGAGCTTATTCATTAATCTCAATGGATGGAGAACTCATCATGACTCCAACAAATTCCAGATATCTGAAGAAGTATGTTATGTAACGCAAATACCATTACGTCCAACATGACGTTAACATGTGTTGTCCCATTATATCCAACATGACATTTAACTGTGTTGTCCTCTTTCATACAACATGCCATTAAGTAGTGTTATCCTTGCTGCAAGACATTAAACTGCACAATCCCTTATACATCCAACTTGACGTTAAACTGTGTTGTCCCCATATGTCCAACATGACGTTAAACTGTGTTGTCCGCTTTCGTCCTACATGACGTTAAACTGTGATTTCCTTGCTACAAGACATTAAACTACACAGTCCCTTATAATTACAACATGACACTAAACAGTGACATCCTAGCTACATGACGCTAAACTGTACAGAAGTCCCTTACGTCCAACAAGACATTAAACTGCATAACCATCGTCTTATTTGTGTGAGGTTAAGTTGTTCACCTCTTAATCCCAAATGACGTTAAACTAGGAAAAAGTCCCTAATACATCCTAGATACATAACTGTAAACTATAAAGCACTCCAACGTCCAACATGACATTAAACTGTATTGGTCCCCTTTCGTCCAACATGATGTTAAGCTGTGTTGTCCTTGTTCAAGTCTTTAAACTGCACAGTCCCTTATACATCCAACATGACATTAAACTGTGATGTCATAGCTACATAATGCGAAACTATACAGAAGTCACTTACATCCAAAAATACGTTAAACTTTATAACCATCGTCCTAGTTATATGACGTTAAACAATGCACCTCTTTGTCCCACATGAAGTTAAACTATGAAAAAGTCCCTAATACGTCCTAAATACAAGAAGCTAAACTATACAGCACTCAAAAATAAAACATGACGTTAAACTGTTTTATTCCGCTTTCGTCCAACATGACGTTAAACTTTGTTTTCCTCATTACAAAACTTTAAACTACATAGTACCATATACGCCCAACGTGACATTAAATTGTGACGTCCAAGCTACATGAAGCTAAACTGTAAAAAATTCCCTTATGTCCAACAAGTCATTAAACGACATAACCATAATCCTAGTTATATGTCGTTAAACTGTGCAACTCTTTGTCCCACATGACATTAAACTTTGAAAAAGTCCATAATACGTCCTAGATAAATGATGATAAACTATACAACACTACATCATCCTACATGATGTTAAACATTATTGTTCCCCTTTCATCCAACATGATGTTAAACTGTGCTGTCCTTTCTGCAAGACATTAAACCGCACAGTCCCTAAAGTCATTACTGCAAGACATTAAATATCATAATATTTTCTTGTGTCCTAGCTATATGACATTAAACTATACATCCCCCTCTTTTTTCCTTACTGAATGAAATTAAACTGCATATTCCCCCATTGTCCAACATGACGTTAAACTGTGCTCAGTCCCTTATACATCCAACAAGACATTAAACTGTGCATTGTTAGGGTTGTTGCTACCTCTTTTTTCTCACACCGAGTATTAATCAAGTGATCTTAGAGTAAAGTTCAACCATAACACCCTCTCTGGGCCTCTAACCATGCGTATGTCCCAAAAAACATTTTTTTAGGTCGTTGTCTTCAAGAACAACTTGATCAAAAATTCATTCTTCAATTGAACTACACGGACATTGATCCTTGCCTTCTAGGCTGGGTACATAGGCTACCTTATGAGGATCAAGCCCAAAACCAATCTCCTCACATCGGTTCACCTCCCTCTCATACAACGTTGATTTGTGAAACGACTCTCAAAAAAAAAATATTTTTTTACATTGGTTCGCCATCGTCCTTGCTATATGATGTTAAAATATTCTCACTTTTTCTCTGTATGAAAATAGACTAAAACATTCTTTAACACCATCACCTGAGAGGAAATCATTTTATAAATTGATCTCCAGTCATGTTATATTCCAAAGACTACCTGCATACATGGAAATTCCCAAACCTTAATCTTGGGTCAAACCATCATTGCACTAAAGTCCCTTTTCACACTTCATATGTATGAACCAAATATGTACAGAGGGTAATTCAAGAACTACGTGCAGCTTGATTCCCATGATTATGGGATACATAAGAACGTTCGAGCATCCCCCGAATCCAGCCCCAAGTCTTTGGGAATAGCCCCAAATTTCACTTTCAGTCCCTTGGCTGAAAATTCCCCATGTGAAAAAATGGATGTGGTATGAAAACCCTGGTTCTCATTCACAATCAGGTTTACGAAACACACACCGTGTATTCATTATTATGGTCCGAGATTTATGACCCTTAACTATGATCTCTAAAACTCTCATCCCACATGACGCTAAACTTTATTTCCAGAACTACGTATGGCTTGATTCCCATCCTTGTGGGATACTTAGTGAATTCGAGAACCTCAATTCACGACCCAGTCACAACATGATTATGGTCAGCACTGGTCTATGTATTTCTTTTATGCATTGAACAATGCCCATTTTGATGTGTCATACTCCTAACCTTAAATACTTCTGCATCTCCATAACCCTTTTCTTGACTTCTGGTCAAAAAATGTCTAATACCCAAGAGTTCTTTTTCCAGGCTATGCATCACATGCCCTTAGGCGGCCTTGCATAAACAGTCTACATAACAGACTTGTCATCCAAAAGATACTATTATTTGACTTTGCATCCAATTACCTTATGTGGCCCTACATAATCCAACCCCCTAACAGGTTTGTTAAATAGTGGTAACATCATTATTGGGAGGAAAGCCTCTTTTTTATTTGTCCTAACGACAATATGTAGGGATCCACAAAAATAGACATCCTTAATATATTTTCCCCACACTATTTTTCATGATCTAAAAGTATTTAAGTTTATTGTTTATATTTCCCTTCCCTACTTTTGGGTCAGCCCTTCGTAGGAGTGACATTCATCCAATTCTTTGACAATCATGATTGGAAATATCCTCTCCATATTCTAGTACATCTCTCCATAGAGTAGACTCTATGCATTGGAAAATTTGAATTTCCATAAACATTCACTGGATTTTTAGCAAAAGAAAAGTAAAATTTTGGAGATTTCTTTTTCCAAACTATGCAACATGTACCCTTAGGTGGCCTAGCATAAACAATGTACCTAACAGACCTGTCCGCCAAAAGATGCTATTTTTTGACTTTGCACCCAATTCCCTTTGGTGTCCCTTCATAATTCAACCCCCTAATGAGATTGTTAAATAATGCTAACATCACTCTTAGGAAATACATCTTCTAATTCCCTCAGTCCTTTTTTCATATCATTCCTCAGATTAGAAATTTCTTAAGTCATAGTTTAAATATTTTTCCCTATACATGAGTATGGTAATATGTTTTTAGATAAATTTTCAAGGAATTAAATCAATTTTAATTCATTCGGTCAAATATATTTCAACCTTAAACATTAGACATTCTATATCCGACGTGCATGACTTTAAATTTCCCACAAAAAATATGGTAACTATGAATAAAAGTCAATATTCAAGCTCAATAAACATATATCTTATATGATTTAGTTATGATTGAGCAATAAAAAGATTCAATGTTTTTTGGTTTATTTGTAATAATCCTTGAAAAAATTAAACTATGATTACTAGGCCCATTGGCTCAGGTAAAATTTTAAGCAGGTAAAAAAAAGAAGGAATGCACAAATAATTGAAGATGAAAGTGTTTTTCATTGATGCACAAGAGTTAGAACGAAATCCACAGATTGGAGTATATTATCTTTTTCTAGGGATTACAAGATACATTCAACGTATGTCTTCAATTGATTTTCGGAAATCCGAGCTTCATCAGCAGCCACCTGGAATTCATTCATTCAAATAGATACAATAAGAGACGCACTGACACTAGCTCTTCTTGGAACAATTGTAAAAGAATGATCATGTGTGCGATTTGAGTAAATTTTCTACTGATCAAATAGTGACTCTGTTTCTGTCCAAGAGAATTTGAAGATGGATACATGGATTTGAGAATCGAGATTTAGAAGTAAAGATCCATTTGTAGAGATTACTCTTTTCAGATGTTGTTTCTAATTTCATGATAGTATTATCTCCACCAACGGGAAGTGGAGAACATATCATCCCATAGTTTTCCATTTTTATACCTGCAAGCAAATGGCATGGAGAAAAAATATAGAAGTTCACACCATTATTGATGCTCTTAATGCACATCATAACCGAAATAGAGGAATAGCAGTGTGAATGCATCTGAGGCATATAATTCTTTGCATCTGGAATGTTGTCTTCTTGTAGTTGACCATGCCCATAAAGAGGTAGATAATTGCTCTGTGGGGAATAAACGTGATATTTCTTCAAGTACTTGGCCAAATCGGGGAGAGTGCTATCGAAGATATCATGGAAATCAGGGCCAACGATGCTCATCATGTCATCAATTCGCTTGCTCTCCAGTTCATCATCCACTTCGATTCTTCTAGGAGCCATTGAATCTGCACAAAGGTTGAATAATTAAATGTTAAGTAAGTTGATTTTTCATAAAATTTGTGAAGTAAAGTGGAAAAATGGATAATTCATTAAGGAACACAAGTCCAAATTTTGGCACACAAGTCTCATCAGGTCGTGCAAGTTTCGGTGTGCAGGTATCAACGTGCATGTCCAAATACCTCTGCAGAAGAGTGACACAAATAGAAGCAATGAAACTGTGGAAAATCAGTATACTTGCGCGATATGAGGATCCTATCCGGTGAGAGAAAAGTGATTTGAGATCCGGGTGCTTTACATGAGAATGAACACATATTTATAGGCAAAGGCTGCACCCAGCGCGCTGCACCCAGTGCTGATCTCACCTGCGCACCTTCACTTGCGCACTAGAAACTTGCATGCTGCCAACCCCTTGGGTTTTCTCCATTACCTCAGAGTCAAATCCTCCTTCCATTCAGATCCAACTCTAAGGGGGGACTTTTTTAATGCTCCATTCTATCACAGATTCTAAGGAATGAAAAGGGAAATACCTTAAACACAAAGTGATTCATCCTTTGAAGAAGAATCAAAAATTGACAAAGTCATGAACATGGATTTCTTTAATCATGGGCTGCCCATGTTCTATGATGGTCACACAGGTATATCTGCACGCCACATGTTGGGCGTCCAGGTGACATGCGCGCCCTCATTGATTTTCATCCAAGGTCTTCAACTACATATAAATACCCCTTGTGTGCCCCCTATTTCGGTGATGAAAAATTACAAAAGTCAGATTTGAGATCCCGGTGCCCAAGTCTCTTCTTGAAGTCTTCTGAACACTTCTAAGGTAATTTCTTACTGAGAATGGAAGATCTAAAGAAGGGGAACAAGGCCTATGTGTTGATATTCACCAACACTTGCGCACCTAGGATTCAAACCCTTACAAGAAATGGTCACACCTACACGCCACCATATCCATTCAACAGAACCTGTGCGCCACTCATTTGGAAGTCCTTAGGGATAATTCTAAGGGCTAGATCCAAGCCTCACCCAAGTATTACCCTATGGGTTGACTGGCGCGCAAGTACCCAAGTGTCATGCAAGTGTACATGCATGACCAAGACTTGCATGTCCCACCAAGACTTGTGCGCCTACCTCTTTTTGGGTGCCTCCGCTGTTTATTTACCTCATTTCATCAAATCCAGCTCTCCTCTTCAAAATTTAGCCTTCAACTCTTCAATGTAATTTATGACATGGTTCCTCTATTTTCATCCATATCGAAATGAATTCTATGGAACATCTCTCATAACCTAGCGATTTACATATCTTAATGTCACTTAGGTTAGAGATTTAATTCATTTCAACCTCATCCACTAAGATGAAAAGATCATTATTCTAGGAATCATCTTTAAGAGTAAGCCCCAAGTTCCCTAACCTAGGCCTCCTTTTCAGGAGTAAGCCCCAGTCCAAGACCCCTAACCTGGGCCTCCTTTTTAGGAGTAAGCCCCAGTCTAAATTTCTATTGTTCTGGGTGTCCTTCTTATGAATAAAACCCAATCATAAGTCCCCTCTATTTTAGGCCTCTATCTTAGTAGTATGTCCTAAGTTAAGTATCCAAATATCCATAGAGTTCATATACAATTACGGACCTTTTTTCTGAGATTCTTCCCTAAATTAAATCCCAATCTTAATATATCTGGGCAGTCATACATACATAAGCCCCACATCATTCCGTATGATTTCATATTTTGTTGAACAATCGTCAGGTTTTACTGATACCTCTTGTTTCTCACTCTGAGCATGACTCACATGAGATTAGAGTGTAAAAGTAATTATGAAATCTTTCATTGGGCCATCAATTAGGCATAAACCTCATACTACATTACTCGAACTACGTTGATTCTGATTCCTTTTCTAAATGAGGATACGTAGGTAGCCCATCTGTGGGTACGATCCCAACTCTTAAATAATACATGTCCTTCTAAATGAAAATAAACTTCAAGTTCCCCCACAGAGTTGCTTTGAAACCTGTAAGGTTATTATAATGACCAAGAGATCTCTATATAATGTATTGAAGGATACCATTGACTAAGAATCTCAAACAAATACAGATGATTATCTATCAATGAAGAACCTCAAATACATATAAAAGATTCTCTAAATTACATACAGATCAATCATTGATTGTCAGATCTAAAGGAATGCTCATTTTCATACATGGTAATTGAATAAGGATTCATGAACATAACATAAATCTATAAAGAGAGTCCCAGAGTAGACAATAAATCCCCTCAAAATGATTTGATGAGTCTGAACGCCCATCCTCTCGACCAATGAAAATACATAAGCCTCATCCATTCATAACTAATGAGAACCTACTTTTGGAAAGTAGATCCAATTGGATAAATAATCATTGGATGTTTTCGGTTCTACGAACAAACCCGTTAGAAACCAATTGGAATGTTTGAGCCTTAAACAAATGAGGTCATCACTATTTTCAGAGGAAAAATTCCATGAAAACTATTACTGTAGGAAAACATGACCAGGGGTATGTACTTCTCCAAAAAGCCCCCAAAGTCTAGGACTCAGGCACATAAAATGTCTTCTATAACTACTATCGTATGCTCTGATTGGCCATCAGTCAGAGGGTGGTAGTTGTGCTCAGCAAGACCTGTGTACCCAGTTCCCTCTAAAACCTCTTCAAGAAAAGAGATGTAAAACGGGCATCCCTATCTGAAATGATAGAACGAAGAACCCCATGAAGACATAATACCTCTCGGATATACAACTTATTGAGATCATTAACACTGAAGGTCTCCTTGACCAAAAAAAAGTGAGCTAACTTCATAAGTCTGTCCACAACAACCCACATGACATCACTGCCTCGAGGTGACTTTGGCAACATGATCACGAATTCCATCGCAACAAAATCCCATTTACACATAGGAATGGGTAACATTTGTAACAATATGGCTGCCCTCTAAAGCTCTTCTTTCACCTGCTAATAGGTGGACCATCTTGGAACAAAACCAGCAACCTCCCACTTCATACCCGGCCACCAATACTGAAATCTCAAGTCACAGTACATCATGGTGGCTCCGGGATGAACTGACCAAGATGAGGCATGAAACTCCCTCATCAACTCCTCACTTATATCCCCTGTAACCAACACTCATGTCTTGATACGCAGTACCTCATCGTTTCCTATCATCCAACCAGGTGGGGGGTCCTCACTTTCCTCCGACTCCGTTGGAACTTGGACTTCAGAATCTGATAGTTGTCTCATCCACAATCTATCCAGGAGGATAGAAGTCACAAATAATGATGAAAGATAGGCTCTCTTTTGACTATCGTGCACCTCCAAATGTATCTCAGAGAACAAAGACATGAGCATCCACTCTCCACTGGCCTCCTGCACTGCATGTATCTGAGTCCTCCAACTCAGTGCATCAGCTACTGCATTACCATTACCAGGTGTACAGGAAAGCTCAAAGTCGATGGACTAAAGGTATTCAACATACCTTCGCTGTCTCAAATTCAAGTCACGTTGGGTAAGGATATACTTCATACTTTAGTGGTTAGTGAAAACCAAAAAATGATCTCCCAAAAGATAATATCTCAAACAACGCAACACATGAAGAACTGCAACCAACTTGATATCATGTGTTGGAAAATTCCTCTCATGTGGCCTCAACTTTTGAAACCCGTACACAACTACTAGATCACCCTGCATCAACACTGCTCGCAGCCCAATATCTGATGCATCAAAGTAAACTTTATAGATCTTCCCTTGCTCTGAATGTATCAGGATTGGTGCTGATGTCAACCTTCCCTTCAGCTCTTGAAAGTCTGTATCACATGCTTCTGAAAAAACGAACATCACACCCTTCTTAGTCAAACCCATCAATGACACTGCTAAGATGGATAAGTCATGTATAGAGCACCAGTAGTAACCATCCATCCCCAAGAAACATCATATTTAAAACACGTTCTTAGTATGCTCCCAGTAAACTACTTCTCTCAATTTATATGGGTCTACCAAAACTACTACATCTGAGTTAATATGACCCAGGAAGTAAATCTGGACCATCCAAAAGTGGCACTTTTATAGATTATCATATAATCGATGCTCTCTCAATGTACTCAGTATGATCTCAATATGGGAGGCATGGTGGTGTCGAGTGTGACAGTACACCAAGATATCGTCAATGAAGACTACCAAAAAAGAATCTAGATATGAGTAGAACACATGATTCATCATAGCCATGAAAACTGATGGCACGTTTGTGAGTCCGAATTCCATAACCAAGTACTCATATAGATTATATCTACTCCAAAAGGATATAAGCGGTATGTCTGATTGTCTAACACGCAACTGATGATATCCGGATCTCATGTCAATCTTCGAGAACACTCATTCGCTTCAAAGATGACAAAAAGGTCATCAATCCGCCGTAAGGGATATCAGTTCTTGACCATCAACTGTTTCAACATCCGATAATCCACGCAGTGTCTGAGGGTACCATCTACCTTCTTAGAGAAAAGGACAGGTGAACCCCAGCGAGAAGTACTAGGTCGGATAAAACCCTTGGCTTGTAACTCCTCTAACTGCCTCTTGAGCTTCTGCAACTCTGGTGTAGCCATCCTATTTGGAGGAATGGACACTCGTGCCACTCTGAACACAAGATCAATAGATATGTCCACCTCTTTCTCTGGGGGTAGACCTGAAATGTCGTCCAGGAAGGCATCCCTAAAACGATCAACCACTGGAGGGAAATCCTTCTGACAAGTTCACTATTCATTGAGATATAAGCTCGCAATATGGTCTATCCCACCACCACGCCCACGATGCACTGGTCCAGCTTGGCTCACATGGACATCCCATTCACCCTTGTATATAAACTCTCCACCCTCTGGTGACATGAAACGCACCCTGCAATGATAGTAATCCACAAAGGATCGAAAGGTTACCAACTAGTCCATTCCAATAGTGAAATCATATCTTGTCATCTCTAAGACATAGAGGCCCCACAGAATGTGATAACTACCGATCTATAGGGGGAACTCCATGCACTGACGCAAACCGGCTGTTCTATTCTCCAACAAATTTTCTAGTATCAAAATATCAGAAAAAGAAGAAAAACAAAGCCGATGTCTCTCCACAATGGGCATATATATAAAGCTATGTGTAGCACCAGCATCAAAAAGTAATGAAGACAAAATAGAAGCAACTAGAATAGTTTGTCTAATAGTGGAAGGTCCGGGATCCTGCTCATGCTAGGTCTGATGCACTGTATATTCATGCCCCGTGTCGCAGCCCTGCGACACTTCCTGGATACCCTGAGCTGACCCGCCCTACTGTCTTTGAGATCCAGATGTCTGGCTACCATGGCCAGGACCACCACCTCGGCCTAAATGTCCCGACGTATCCCAATTACCAATCTGGTAAGATGTTTCTGGCCTTGCTCCCACACACGGAGTCTATAAAGAACCCCTCTCACTATACACTAGTGGAAACACCCTGCAAAAGCGTTGCAGATGACCCATCTTGTCTCAAACTCGGCACTCCACTGGGTCATGTGGACCCTGATGTCGTTTTGGCCCTTCTTTTACGCACTGGTAGCACATCACCTTTCCACATGAAGAGTTATTCAGGAATGTACTACCACTGTGAGAGAAATCCATCACCCACGTCCTCTTACCAGTAGAAATAGTACTAGAAAGAGGCGTTGATCTGCCCAGGCCGGCCCCACTAGCTTCTCACAGCTTCTGCTCATTAATCAGGGCTTAATTCATAATACCATGCACTATAGGCAACTTGAAAACATTAACCATTGCTCGGATGTCATATCAAAGACCATCCACATAGTGTCCATCCCTCAATGTGTCTTCATCCACACGAATAGGTCCAAAACGCTGTAGGTCGATGAAGTGGGAAGAATAGTCCATCGCTGACATGGCGCCCTGCTTCTTATTCTTGAACTCTCGAGCTTGGTCTGCCGTCAGCGTCTATGGGAAGAAAAAGTCATAGAAGAATGCCTAAAAATCGTCCCATTCCATGTATCTGTGATGCTCAGTCTGGGTGCTAACATCCCACCATATTTTGGTGGAATCTCAGCGCATGTATTTAGCGAGCTTGAGCCTCTTCCCAGAAGGCGTCCCCAGATGCTCGAATATAGTCTTCATAGAACACAACCCTGACTTCGTGGCCTATGTTCTGCCATCCTATAAAAACGTAGGAAGATGTTTCTACTAGAATATACAAATCAGCTCTGCCATTGATGCGGAAGCTGAAAGTGCTCCCTGGAGAGTCCTCATAAACCTCATAATGACATCACGGAACTATGCATTCACACCTGCATCCATTATAATGGTCGAAGCCACATCTGGCTCTGCTGGAGGATCCATCAGTAGCCCATGGTCTACCATTCCTGAATTATACTCATTTTCGATCTCCTGGCGAACAATGCGCAGTCATCTCAGCGGCTTGACTCTTCAAGGTCAACACACGCCTTAGATTATGATCTTGTAGGACTGAAAATCAAGTACTGTAAGAAAGTAATAGGAGAAAGAAAAACATTCATGTTTTACAAAACAAGAATACACAGCGTGTATAATAACTACATGGCAGGTTCCTGCAATCCTTTCAAATGGGTGTGTACTCTTCCAACACTGGTCATATAACACCCCAAACACACGGTTTGTTGTCCACACACATGGTGTGTACTTGAATTTTCCTTCCCTGCCCGAGTCCTTCAACACGGATTTTCCACACGGATCTCTTTTAAACAACACTACAGGGCATGTATAATAACTACACAGTGTGTACTACTTAGATTCCAACTTCCTGTGTTGTTAGTGACATAGACGACTACTCGGATGACTCTACGGGGCCTGTTACACCAGAACACGGTGTGTACACCACCCATTTTTCCCATCCACACGGCCATGTCTACACAGTCTCTCACCGGTAAAGACTAAATGGTGTGTCCCACGGGTACACGGTGTGTCCATGAAGAGGTAACACTGACCCGTGTTTGTTAGTTACATGGTCAGATTCCGAAGTTAATCTACACGACGTTTATGTTATTGACACGGCGTGTACAATCTCAGATTTATCCACCCGTGTTGTTAGTCACACATCAGACACAGGGTTAACAAAACACAATGTGTACAATCATCACACGACGTGTGCATTCAATGTTTTATTACATCATGTTTCTTCCCACACTACCTATGACACAGGAAGAAACTGCACAACGTGTACATACGGTACACGGAGTGTACATTATTAAAAAAAATCTCATTTTCTTCTCGAATAGAAGATTAAATGGAAAGTAATCAAATATACACGACATTTGTTCTCAGTTTTTCCAGACAGTAAGCCTTAGAAACTTCTCCGAAGCCCAGAAAAACACAGAAACCAATACCTATGTGCCAAATTCCGAACTACGAGGGCCCATAATCCCCACGAATCACAGCTTGGCATTTTATACCTGTTATTAAAAAATTAAACAGTCAATGGTCCACCAAATTCTGGTAAATCAGGGCCTATACTCCTCAATAATAAAAGTTTTGCGTTCATTCTATAATATCTCTCGAAACAATACCCTATCAAATAGTAGGTATTTTATTATGGCATCTATCACAACAACATGCATTTCTATGGCACCTAAATGGAATGGACATTATGCATGGCATGTGATTATAACATGTGACTAAATGATGCAGGTGATGGAATACCCTCATCTCATCGGGTTTCAAATAAATAGAACCCATGTATAAAAATATACACATTACACCAAAACTGCGTCACTCAATGATGAAAATCAAATCAACCTTAAAATTGAAAAATCAGAAAAATTACAACACAAGGTAAATTGGCTTTTCCTTGTACACATGATAGCTACTCTCGGGCACAACTTATTACCAAGTACCTATTCCATCCTATTCCTAGCTATATGATCCAAACATTAAGTCAAATAAAAGAAACCTCCCTTTGATACCACTTTGTAACGTCCCAGATCCGGGTTCCACTCAATGTGTGCCCCGAGCCTGGTAGGTCACATGTCCTCAAGCGCATTTCCTCAAACTCCAGAGGCTGGAGAATAGTATCAAGTTCCTAGGTCTGATAGTGGGGAATCTATAACATCGTTTTTTAAAGTTTAGCACAGTGCAAATAGATATAAACATAAAAAAACGGATGCAGTAATCAATACCCAACTGAAATGGATAACAATACAGAAGGAAAATGTAACAACTATCAAATATATATGATGATGCATTATGTCTCTATGTCTATGAAATCAACCAAATAACGATACACTACAATATAGATTAATCCAATACAAAGTACAAGTATGGAAATGGAAAACAAAACAGTGTAGCAGGTACTAAACCGCATCAGGAGCCTATGCTCGGTCCCCTTCTCTCCTCTTCCTCAGCAACAATCAAATACATGTATAGGGACCGATTCCCTTATAGACACATGCAGCAATATAAACTGTTTGGGTTGAAGACATCACCCAAATAGGGTGTGAGAAATAAATCCCAGTCGGCAACCACCAAAGGCCCGTTCCCAACTTTCAGTGAAAATGTGCAACAGTAGTGTGCAGTAATGAAATGTCGTAAACCAAGAATTACTAAAAAGTAAACATTCCTACCAGTTCCATTTCCATTCAATTATTATTTAACAATTCAATATAATTTAATTATAATTTCTTGAGACTCAGCATCAGCTGAAAATTTTCTAAACGGTGCCGCAACCAAAACTACAACAAGCTATCTAACAAATATAAGGTAAAAACAATACCAAACCGATGATTTATCTTGGTTGGTATAACACGTGAAATCACCACCTTGAAAATACGAGTAATCAAAGTCCTATTTCTTTCAAAACATTACCCTTAGGTAATTAGAATCGAATCCAACAGGTGACTTCATACAGGGATAGAGATTATTTCCTTCAGGCGTACGAGATAATGCCCTCAGGCATAGAAGCCACTACCCACAAGAAAAAAAATGTTTCCCTCAGGCTAAATGAAACTCTTACCCTCATGCATGAGAAACAATTACCTCAGGCTAAATAAGAAACCGGTCTGATCCCTACATATAAGCAGACAATTATATAAATGTTATCTCAAAAAAACTCATAGCATGCTAAATCACGGCATAACCACGGGTAACCTGGACAAACGGCTAAATAAGGGAATGCACCCACAGGGTGGCCCTGGTATGAAGAAATGATCCCAACAATAGTTTTATATATTCATTAAATTACCTATGCAATTCTAGGTATTTAATTAACCAAGGCCATAGCCATACGCACCCCAACATGGGCACGTAGCACAATCATACACAAAAACAACATGATAGTTGGAATTAAACATCAGACCGCCTACCTCGATCTGCACTGATCAATATACACAAACGATGCCTCACAAAACTTCCGAGAAAATAATAGATTTGTGATAAACGTTCAACCATTCAACCACAAAATACATTTCCTCAGGAAATAATTGTAAGGAAACACACAAGAAGAGTGAACAACTCAACCACACGGTTCAATCAAGAATGTCAGTGAAGGATACTAAGTTCCGGTGATCAGTCAGGAGTTCTTCCAAGATCCATACATCTCTCTCATAGCCTCCCGACATTCTACGCTTTCTAGATTGAATGAGGAGGCTACATCTAGTTTATAACAAAAAAACTACATGGGGTGTACT
Organism: Viscum album; assembly: GCA_963277665.1. Taxonomy (NCBI): domain Eukaryota; kingdom Viridiplantae; phylum Streptophyta; class Magnoliopsida; order Santalales; family Viscaceae; genus Viscum; species Viscum album. The sequence goes on along the minus strand of OY728140.1, from coordinate 2,001,416,851 downwards.
CTTAAGTACACGGTGTGCACTTTCCATTTTTCTAAACTGTTCCCATTGCTGCTACATTCCCCCACAGACTGTTCATCTATTGACATGAGTACACGTCGTGTATTCCTGAACTCATGGCATGTATTGTCACTCCACTGGCGGCTACTCTCACTGCCTAACTATTCAGCTGCCAACTAATTACATGGCATGTAAATTCTAGGTGCATGTTGTATAGTCTGTCTTTACACCCTTCATCACTAACAGGCCTACATGCCATGTGTACTCATCCCACAAATCCAAAGTACACGGCGTGTGGAAAATTACATGGCGTGTACCCACAAAATTTTATATTTCCCCATTTTCCGTTATTTTCTCAAAAACACATAAGGTAGGAGGAAAATAAGAAACACATACCTCAAGAAAAAGAACCAGGTTCTTACAGAAATCTTGTGTTTTCATGGGCATCTATGGGTGTCAGCATACATATGTATAGAGATGATGAGGGAATTTTATTCCTTAGTTTGGGAAGTTCATAATGTATTCACCAAGATTTACCGTGATCTAAACTGTCAGTATTGGTGGTCAGGTATGAATAAAGATGTTGCTGGTTTTGTCATGAGGTGTTCCACCTGTCAGCAGGTGAAGGTGGAATATCAGTGACCAGTATAGCTTTTTCAATAGTTGCCCATTCCTATGTGGAAGGGGAAAGATGTCACGATGGATTTCATGACCGGTTTTTCAGGTCACCTCGAGGGAATGATGTAGTTTGGGTTGTCATTTACAAACTCATGAATGATGTTATGTTATTTCCAATCAAAGAGACCTTCTGTATTGATTAGCTGGGAAGGTTTTACATCTGATATATTATATGTTCACATGGGGTTACACACTCCATTGTTTTAGACATGGATGAACATTTTACCTCTCGGGTCTGGTAGGGGTTATAGAAGGATTTGGGTACACAAGTACATTTGAGTACATCTTACCATCCACATAAAGATGTCCAGTTTGAGTGTACAATTCTGCTATTTGAAGACATGATTTGAGCACACATCATGGATTTTGGAGGTTCATGGGAGAATCATATTCCTCTTGTGGATTTTTCCTACAATAATAGTTTTTCCATAAACTATTCTGATGGAACTTTATGGGAATTTTTACGGTAGGCCATGCTGATCACCCATATGTTGGATGGAGGTAGGAGAGGTAGATATTCAAGGACCTCATCTAGTCTTGGAGACAACATAGCAGATAGAGTTGATTCAGAAGAGGATGGCTACTGCACAGTCTCGACATAAATCTTATGTTTATCGACAGAGAAGACCTCTAGAGTTCGAGGTCGGAGATCAAGTTTTTCTACGTGTCACACAGTGTTTGGGACACATGTGGATTAGGAGAAGGGGTAAGATTTCACCGAGGAAAGTCAGGCCATTTGATGTTTTGGAGAGAGTTGGGCCGGTTGCCAACCAATTGTAGTTACCATAGAGGTACCGGGCTATGCATGATGTCTTCCATGTATCTCAACTCTGACGTTACTTCTCAGAATAGTGTCATGTTTTTAAACCTGAGGTGTTTGAGTTATAGGTAGATGCCTCATTTGAGGAGCATCTAATCCAGATTGTTGATCACAGTGCGAAGGTTCTTCGTGGCCAGTCTGTTCCTCTTATACGAGTGCTATGGTAGGAAGAGCAATTAAATGACGAGACTTGGTAGAGGGAGGTGATGTACGATCATAGTGGGCAGATCTATTAAAGGGTTCTTATTCAATGCCTTTCTAGGTAAATTCGGGGAATAATTTATTTAAGGGGGATGTTTTACAAACTCGGATTTTCATAGCAAGTATGTTATCATTTTTATGGTGATTTTGGAAAAAATATGTGCTTCTAGAAATTTCCTAAGTACATGCTATGTACATTATGAGTACACATCGTGTACTCATTTACTACACATTTCTATGTGCTATCCATGTAATGGCTGACCACACAGACTTGTGTGCTGTCTTGGAGGCCACCTAAAGCTGGTCCTAGTAATGACATGTACACACCGTGTACTTATAATGTACGCCCCATGTACTTTCTATTTTTTATTAAACATACTAGGGACATGTCTAATTGATAGAAATACCTCCTTCTCGACCTAGTTCATCTGAGAGTATCAGTACGAAGCAAATATTTTCCGATCCCTCGATCGAGAGTCCGTCCTCTGAATCGAACGCTGTTGGTTGTGTTGGAATTGCATCAGTGAGTTCTCTCTTATCCTAGAACACCATCCCTTGATTTCTCCTCTCTTGTGAGATATCTTTGGTTAATTGTTTTAGATGTTTTTTAGATCCACTAACTTATAAGGAGATTCAGGGCATGAGATTCATGTATATAAATCTCAAAATGCTTAGGTAGGTGGTTTGTGCATTTCCGCAGATATTCTTTGAGTGATATGTTCAAAAGTGGCCAATACCCATGAACAGGGTATTCCATTTTTATGGTTTTATCCCTTATGATTTCCTACTATGATTATATGCTTGAGTAGAGGTTATTTGAATGTGAATAGGGTTTTTTCTATTCTTTCGATGTGTTTTCCCATGCATGTTTTTTTATCGACGTTTGGTTTTTCTTAGCCTATTAGGATGTTGTGCATTCCATTCCTAGAGATGATAGGATGGGGTATTCTTATTATCTGACATGCTATTTTGTTGTAGACTATTATCCATGTAGTTCTTGATGTTTACTTTTTCTGCTATGTATTTCTATACTCGATTTACTTACACATGGTTGTGGGAACCTGGTGTAGTAGACCATAGGGAGAATAGACTTAAGGGCTAATCCAGAGTGTCTGTTTTTATTGTTTCGATGCTAGACCATAGGATGAATTGACATAAGTGATTACTCATAGTGTTTTTAGTTCCTCAACGTTGGACACCGGGGTAATGATATGTAAGTGCTTCATTATAGCACATTTTAGTTATTGATGCGATGCTATAGGGGTAATTGATGGCGTGTGCTTCCTCAGAGATTATATGCTTAAGTTGAACAAGAGGGGTATAACTGTGTATAATTATAAAAGGGTTTATTGTTTTGTTTGGATGAACCAGAGGGATTTTTCTATGAATACCAATAGAGGGTTAGTGTCATTGATTAGATATTTACATGAAATGTGATAATGAATGCTTTTGAACTGTAGGAATGGTTGTTGCTCAATACTTCCTTGATTACTGTTTCTTTTACTTATTGCATTCGATATATATTTACAGACTATTAAGCATAGATCATTGGGTGGTTACCTACTGGGATTAGTCTCACACCCTATTTGGGTCATGATTTTAGGACCAAATAGATTATATTGTTGTTGGTGTAGATAATGGAAAGTGCCCTTCCACTTCAGGTACATGACTGCTTTGGAGCTGGGGAGCATGGGACCAAGCTAAGGCTTGCAATGTAGCGGAGTTTTTTCTTGTTATTCTTTTGTACTATTGTTTAGGACTGTATTCCGGCATTTTGAATTGTTTGAATATTTTCCTAGACATAAGTATAATGCATCATTTATATATGTTCTCCAGTTATTTTTTTTCTTCATTCTTCCATTGTTTACTATTGTCTGGAATTATTACTGCTTCTGCTATTGTATATATGTTTACTTTTGGTGTGTTACTCTCTTAATAAGGGAATAAGTTTCCCACAATCACACCCAAGGCCCTTAATGCTAGTCACCATCCTCTGGAATTTGAGGAAATGTTTTGGAGGCCATGTGACCAACCGGGTATGGGGCGCCTTTGAGTGGATTCCGAAACCGAGACGTTAAAATATCCTTCAAATAATACAATAATTGTCTTTAATGAATAATGGAATGAATTATTTTCCAGGTCATTGTAAATAATCCCAGAAAAACTATGAGGATATCATATGTTAAATTGATTTAAGATGAAGAAGAAAGTGGACATGGGATACCTTCAAAATAAAAAATAGGGGAAGTGTTGAAAACTATTATGGTCTCACAATATAATGATGATTCAGAAGAAGAATTTGAATATGAAACCTTATCTAATTAAGAATCATCGAAAACTGACCAGATAAATATAATAGAAAAAATTAATTAATCCAACATCCTTGGGTGTTGGATATTACTAAAACAAACAAGGATAGTGAGAAATGAAGCACTTTTTTCATTTCAATCTATTTTGGAACCTACCTCATTTGAAGAATCAGTGATGTTTAATTCATGGGATAGGTCTATAAATGAATAACTTATTTATATTGATAAGAACCCTACATGGGATCCTATTAATAGGCCTAAAAATAAAATCGTGATTAGAATAGAGAGGATACTTAAAAATCACTAAGATTGAAAAGTGATAAAAAAAGTAATGCTAAGTGTGTAAAATATATTCACATATTGAAGAAAATTAATTGGAAATGAAATTTTAACCGGTATGAATAATGTAGTAAATATGGATTTTCCTTTATGTAGATATTCTAGGAGGATACAATGTTTATCATTTGGAATTCACAACAACATTCAAATATAGAGTTCTTGAATATTATGTTTACATTGAAAAAATAGGGGGATATATGATTGTAAATGATGAATCAATGTTTTTTATATTAAAAAATCTCCATGTCTTCTAAATATGTCACCCCATGAATGTTATTCTCAACATAATTTTCATCTAAAGTAGAATAAATTAATAATTGATGGTATAGATCATAATATATATGCGAATAATTAAAAGGAGGATCACTTTATTGTGCTCATATGCATGGGTGATATTATATTAGGTGGAATATTAAAGTCATCAACTGGATAAATTTCTAATCACATGAAATTATAAATCGAAATGTCTATTCATGGTGAAATCACATAATTCATGGTGCTGAAGGTTATAAAAAATAAGGATTAAACCTTTATATCTCAAAAAATATGTAAAATATCTATTAAAAAACACAAAATACAATATTCCAAACTAATTTTGACTATCATCACAGATGGGGAAATACGTGGAAAAAAAGAAGGTGGAAATTTTTGGATCCAATAGTATATAGTATAATCATTGGATTCTTATTATAATTTATTGTAACATAGACATAAATTTTTATTTCAACATTCTTAGCTGGAAACATTCAATTTTATATAAAGGATGATATTTTTAATATAGTTATACTTTTCATGTGGTATAATAGAGGTACTCTAAATCCTATATTATACATTAAAAAAATAAGAGATAAATAATTATTAGAAATTTTTTATGCTTACTAGGTAAGATATGTGGTGGACTAAATTTCCAAAAGCAGTGTAACTTTCTTTATTGGAGAAAAATGTGTGGTCTTGTTGAGAAAGAAATAATAAATGACTTATTAGAGTGTGAATTATGATGATTATATCCCTTTTACCATGGCATGAAATCATTTAGAGTTGTTGAAGAAAAAAGTAAACCATTATAGTGATTAAGTGAAACAACTAATGGTGATTCATTCTGGAAGAATTTTCATGATATATCTTACAAAATATTAGGTGCAATACTCTTGTACAAAAAATATTAAGATCAGATATCACTTCGTTAAGGAATATGTTAAAAAATGTGTGATTATAGTGGATTATGCTGGAACTAATTTCCAGGTCGATACCATTCTTATTAATCCATTGGCATCACATGTGTTTAAGAGACATCGGTTTAACCATGGTGTTCGGCCACCCCATAGTGCATGAAGAGGTTATAGTTGTTCCCCTCTCCCTACTTTTGTTAAATTTCATAATTTTTTTTGATATCATTCATATTTATAGGGGATATATGATCCAAGGGTTTTTTATGGAATAAAATTAAAAATATTGGATATTTGGGATTATTTACATAGAGATAATAGATAAATTCAATTTCAATGTTTTAATGTCCATGCAATTATTCTTTGACATGATGATAATCAAGTGTTATGACTTCTCAGATCTACTTTTGAACATATTTATGCATTAAAATTCTTTTTTGATATAATAAGAATTAGGTGTTATGAGTTCATAGATCTTTTATTAGACATATTTAAGTATTAAATATCATGATAACCTAATTCAATCTTCCCATTTTGTTTTATACAGCAACCATTTCTCACATAGACTTAGTGTTTTGGATGAGATGTTTCTCTTCTTTCATGTTTTGATACTGGCTACGGGTTCATTTAATTTACCTACAAATTATAAAAATTCATAAATGGGTTGATTTTTGGAACCATGTTATTTAATTTATGTACATGGTGTATAGTTTATGTTTTTTTCAATCCACATTGTGGTGATTAGGGAGTTTTTAAATAAATTGATCTTCTTGTTCTAGCTGACTAAATTATTGATCGTGGCATCATTTCCTAGTGCTTTCCAATATTTCGGCCTCATAATTAGTATATTGGAACAAGATTTATGAATGTAATATTCTTGGAATTTAATATTCTTAGATAATGTAAAGGTATATGTTTTGTAATTAAATGATTTTATATATACTAGGGTTCCCAAAAGGATGAGTTTTCATGAGGGAGAGGAACATCGAGAATGCTTTATGGAAAATGGAACTTATTTGATATTAATAAAAGTGGAGCATCATGAATGAAAAAGGATTTGATGGTTTGTCTATGAGAATAAAATAATGTTAACGAATGGGTTAAATTTCATTGGAGCTTTTTCAAATAAAGAGATTCATGAAACTGAATTTTTGGGTTTTGTTAAAATTTAATTAGGTTCGTGTAATCTTCACAAATGGATGAGGACATAAATAGGTGGCTATCACAATTTCATTAGGTAAAAAGTTAATTATAGAATAGTATAAATAATGATGAATTCATGAAGTATACGAGCTTCATGAATCGATTATCCATTATGATCTTGAGCATCATGAATATATGATCTTTGTCATGAAAAACTTTTTAGGTATATGAGAAATATAATTTTTGTGAAAAAGGGTTTTTCTTTAATAAATTTGTGTTCTATGATGGTAGTTTTATTCTGGATGGTTTTGAGAATTGAGAAGATCATCTTTATGGACCTTCATGACCATCCGTGTTGAACATATTTTTTATGTGATCAATTTTCTCATGTGCATCAACTCAGGACAACAATACATGTACTGTCTAATGCTTATCATGGAAAATGACATAAATTCTAATCTATTGAGTCTCCATTCAATTCAATAAACTGATTAAGACTTCACCTATTGTATTAGTCTAGGGGGAGTCTATGTAAGTTATCGAAGGTAGATAATGTGATATCCCAAAAATATTGTAAAGGAATTGTTCATGGAATTGGGTGTTTATGTCTGAACATCTATGTTATATAAATAGTGATATTATTTTATTTTGGAATGTATGAAACATTTTCGGTGTATTCTATATAATATATTCCTTAGTGGTGAAGAAAATAAAACATATGTGTTTCCTCTATTCATGTGATTGTTTGATTACTGAACGATCCCACAAGAACTGTTTAACATGTTCATACAATCTAGTGAACAAGATACAACACATTAAAATAAAAATTGGACCCTCTAATTCACCCCTTAATTCATATGATGTTCTTAAGTCCAACAATGACTATGTATATAATTATAAAACATGAATCTAGAATAAAAAATAATTTTATTAACCTCAATTATTATCTCTTAACACCCTTTTATCTCTTATAACTACATATTATAACATGGGGAATAAATAAATAAATGTATCATCTAAAAATCCTAATAAGGGAATAACCTAGATAATAAATAATATGACATTATTTAGATGGAATAACAGGGTAACATAAAAGGATTGGACCATGAATTAACATTTAGATGAATAAAATATAGAACATCTAATCATTTTATCCTGATAATTTTGGAATGTGTAAAGGATATACAACCTGAAAAAACTTGAGTCAAACTATCTTCTAAGACTATATCACATGGTAGAAACAGCCTATAATGCATAAGGTTGAATCCCTAATCCCATACATGATTTCTCATGAGACTAAAAATTACCTAACTCATTTGATAATGATCTATTTCTACCCATAATTACATGTTCATTCATATGTGTTCTATATAAAGTATCAAATATAAAGAATAAACATAAGTGTTTCCCATGAAAAAAATGGGCTTCATAATCATGTCAAAATGAAGAACCAAAGGGAATATATAATTTTTATCCCCAAAATAAGGGATTAAAATAATTTATATAATAATAATGTAAAAATAATAATATATGAATAATACTTCTTTATAACTGAATTTATAACATTAAAAAGATTATTTATGGAACTTTATAAATGAGCCACTTTAGTGTGGTTTAGGGGAAAAGAATAAAGAGCCATTAAAGAGGAAAAATGTATTGTAGTTAAATAAATCATAAAATAAACTAAAATAGTATTTCATGATAAAATTGGATATTTTATAAATATATTTTGGTATTTAAACTATATATAGAGTTTACTTTAAAATGAGTAACAAATGGAGAATTTCTCTTTAATTGGGATTACTTATCGAGACGAATTCAGAAGGTAAAATTATAAAACATGTATTTACCTATTAATAAAAATTTAATTGAGATATATACCAATTTTTATAACATATGAATATTATTTTATACAATTATATAAAATTAATAAAGAAAAAATTTGGGTAAATAGAGATAAATCAAAATCTGAATGAAAATTGGTGGTTTGGAGAGATCTATTTTCATATATAATAATCTATTCAAAATAAGAACACTATGTCTAGGTTAATAAAATAATGATCATTAATTACTTAATTCATAACATATTATACAATTATTTGATATATTGAAATTATAATACTTTCATTTATGGAAACTTATATGAGTTATAATGTTCAATTTCTTCTTTCTAAGAGAATTCTTCTATAGGGTTTGATGATCGGTTCATTTGTGTATAATTATGGACAATATTTTCAAGTGAAAATAATTCAACAAAAATTAAATTATATGGTATTAAATCACTTAAATATGGTAAAATGTTCATATATGTCATTTTTTATGGTATGAGGATGAATTATTTTATGGAACATTAATGATGAAATGTTTAGTTTATTTTGACGTTTTTTTGATCATCACAAACTAGTTGCATGTTATTTAATATTATTTCAATATTTTAGTTCCATAACATGAACCAAGTAATAATATAAATATTAACAAAATTACCATAATAATTATTTTTTAAAAATACATGATGAGATTAATGGAAAACAACTCTACATCCATGAAGGTGGTGAACCGAAATATCATAGATGATGTTTTTATTTTTGGAATAAACTAAGAAGAGAAGATATTTGATGATGATAATTAAATTTAAATAATAAAATTATAGTATATATATTTTTCTAGAGTTTTAATTATTATTTTTATATGTTTTGTATTCAATGGGTCATAAAAAATGAAATTAAAATGAAAGGATTGATTATTTTACCTCTTTAATGATAGCTCTTTTAGAACCTCATTATTGCAGTCAGGATTGGTCTTATTTTGAGACCATCAGATATTGAATATAGTGAAGATGTTTGGGAAGGTAATTGGGAAAAACATTAATAAAATCTAGGTAATATAAGGCGTGAGGAGAAGGGGTGGTGAGTGGTGGTATTTATAGGTGGAGAGGTGTGTTTTCGTATTATATTGATTATGTTAATATTTTTTATCTAGAAGTTGAAAAATGGGAATTAATATTAATTAATACATCAAAATAGTGAAGGTGGGATCAATATAATGGGTTCCTATATTATCGATATATTATCCATGACTTAAAAATTCGTATATTTAGGTTATAATGTGACCTACTAAAAATTTCAATATTTCCCTATTCACTAAAAAATTAACTATTTAAGAAAAGTCCAATAAATTTCTTAAGACTAATTATCAATGCTTTTATTTAATAAATGGAATACATTTTTTGAATGTATATTTACAAATATTCAAAAAATTAATTTTTAGATAAATAATCATATATTTAAAAATCAATGTTTTTAATATTATAAGTATGGTTATGACCCTCTGAAAAATTAATTAAAGGTTTCTTATATCACTAATAATTCCCACTGATCGAGATTATTTTATCATTGTAGATTATATTAATTTTTGTTTTTTTCATTAATTTATCATTAAATTGTCATGTAATAGTATAACATTCCTCTCAATGGTACTTAAAATGATTGACACGTTTTTTAGTCAAACCTATCTTCATTTCTCTCTTCAATTGAAAATTATATATATTTAAAATCAATGTTTTCTAAAAAAATTCAATGTTTTGTTAAAATTATCAAAATTATTTACTTGAGGAATATTTAAACATTTATTATTTGATAAAAAATAGTTTTATGATATTCTTCAAGTCATTTAAAAAAAAGGATTTTTTTCATTTACTAGAAATATGAAAGGAAACATTTTTAAACTTTTACTTCATGTACATAATTTTAAGTGGTCATTCCCACTACAAGGATTAATGAATATTTTTCATGTTTCTAATTTCATTTTAGGATATTTTTGTTTTCAAATTTTATTTAACCATTCGTTTCAAATGGTTATTTTCCAAGTGAAAATGATATTTTCCTCAAGATTGTTTTTAATAGAATTTCTAGGGTATTTTTATTAAAAAATTACAAGAACCATAAATTTAAATTATTATATATATTTGATATCTTGTAATGACACCATAATTATTATTTATCTTGTTGGTTAAATATTTTTTTACTAGGATGTAATATTTTTTTTATCATTCTCCATATTACTCTGAATGGTTTATGATTATGATTATTTATTAGGGAATCTATTAAGAATAAATATAACCGAGTTTTTAATGAAATTTTATATTTTGATTTTATTTCAAACCAATAATATTAATAATTTTGTAGACATATTTAGTGTCGAGTGGGAACTTTATATTAGCTCAATGCACCAATAGTTATCATGAGGCAAAGTACCATTGGTTGTTTTCTGGGGCCACACCTATTTAGGTTTGATTTCTTTGAATTGTTCCATTATGGTATGGTTATGATAATTGAAATTATGTATTTCCTCATTATGATATTATTTAGTGATGCTACATGTGATTATTTGATAATTTGTAATTTCCATGGTTAGGTTTCAGTATCATGTGATTACTTATGTGGAATTATTTAAGCATCAATTATTCCCACTATATTATTCAAATGTAATTGAATGAATGAAAGTGTATTAGCTATTTACCTTTCCTTATGGATAATTATTAGATATTCATGGTAACATTCACTATATTCATACCCATACTGAGCATATGAGATCACACTATACAAATATTTCATTCCCCTGGTTTCTAAAATGTGTATTATGATTGATGTATAATGCTTTTCTAAAGGAAATAATGATTCTGATGAAAAGAAGGTTATATATTATGTTTTTAATTTTAAAATCAGATTCAATTTTGTATATATTTTTACTAAGACTATGAAACTATTCAGTTATTTAGGACGTGATTCCTTATATATTATTCCAGTTTAAAAAATTAACCAATAACTCAGGGCTACATAAGAAAAAGTATTTATAGGCGGTATTCGATGATGTTTAGTAGAAAACATAGAAACTATATTTTAGAAAACATTTATTTGAGAACATAAATCTATTAATGAAATTAATTATAATTACAGAATATGATCATATGAATTTTTTTAGAAATAGATTATGAGGTTTACCTTGGAAAATGTTCATACCTGGATACTGTAATTGGACATTGTTTTGGATCTGATGTACCTATAGGAAAAAACTACCAAAAGGAATGTTGTTCTTGACTCAACCATTACCTAGTACATGAAAACAGAACATACCACACACCGAATTTTAGACTCATAGGATATGTTCATTGAATATTTCAAATTTTCTATAAAAAATAAATTTCAATGATTTAATATTTTTTTATTATTTAAAAACATTAAAAAATATACAATGGTTATGATTATGATATTATCCATGAATATGTTTTTCAATTTATGTTATGTGTTTTAATAGTTATTTGATTATACATTGTGTTTCATAATGTTATGATCTAATATAGTGTATGGATTTGTTATGAAAGGGAGCATAGTTGAAGGAATGGAAATCATATCAATTCATGTATATCATGTATGGATCTCCCTACACGGAAAGATAATGAATTTGGGGATACCACTATAGCTACAAATGATCAAATGATAGATATATTGGGTAAATTATTATATTTTATGAGTAATATCCTATCTGAAATGGAGAAACCTAAAGATACACCATGTAGTGTAACATGTTAGACCACATTATGTGTTAAAAACCTCCATCATTCAGTGAGACTACATAATCAAAAGAGAAATAGAGGATGTTTAAATGATGAGTTTAAGTTATTTATAAGAAGGGAACTAGTATCCCAAACATTCTCATCATAGGATGAAAACATTTCATGTGGTATAAGTATAGGAAAATAATTATCCAAATCATATGTCATTGAAGGGAATAAATAGGATTAGTGGATACTATTAAAATGATGGATAAGGAGGAGAAGTAAAATAAGGATTTCCACTTTTTGATAATTGTTGGAAGAAAATATATTGTACAATATATAAGAGAATGAGATATTTTTATATTATTATAGAGAAAAAAACCATTCTCAAGATATAGAGCGGAGGAAATAATACACCAATCTGAAATTAAATGACAATAAGGATTTTGGAAAATGAAAATGAATTCCTTAAGAATCTATGGAATATACCTCAAATCAAAAAAAGGGGTCAAATTCATTCTTATACTATTATAATACAAAAAGTGGAATGATTTATGTTCATGTGTTTGTATTAAGTGATAATATGGTATGATTATTTTATAAATGGTATTTTGGTTATAAGAATAATGAAATATATAAGTATTTTACTATAATACTTTTTCATTATGTATTTGATAGAATATTTTGAATTGTACCAATGAAAAGAAAATACGATTTAGTGGAATGTTGAATATCATGGACATCAATTTATTGTGGGAGAGTAACCCTTAATATGGTATATGTTCTTTTATAGTATTGAAAATGTGATTTTTATTAAGGCATTCGAAAACATTAAGGATAATATCACCTTTTATGATTATCTAATAATGTGTTATTATAAACTACAAAAAATAGAGTAATTTTATTAAAAATAATTTCTAAAAAGTAAAACATTCATTCATGGATGAAACACATCAAATATGGCCAGGATAAGGGGAATCAACCAAAAACCAAAGTGTGATAATAGTTCTCTGCTTACCACAGGCCTACGTGATGCTCTGGTTAATATATTATTATATTAAATCAAATGATTTGACAGATAAATAATAATGTTAATATAATGGAGTTATTTTATATATATATATATAAATGTATTATATATTGAATTTAGGAAACAATTAGATACAGGCACAAATAACTTTCATTATTATAGGGATTTTAAGATCCGTTAAAAGATAATTTCTTTTCCACAAAAGAATTTTTTTTGGATATTCAATTCCTAGAGTAGGAGATGAATTGGATACTGATATATCCCAACCAAATGATGAAATAATTATTTTTAAATATAAATCTATCAATTAAGTATATTTTATTATATTAATACATAGTATTGTAATTTCTCAACATTAGTTAGAAGATCATGAATTAAAAAATTTATCAAATTAACATCACATTTGTTGAATAAAATAGTCTTTAAGATCATTTTATATTTATGATTCTTAGATACTTACCATTTAATTTATAATTAACATTAATATAATCAATTGTACTAATCTCTATATATAATTATTTATGTTTTTCATCCATTTCTGTATCTTCACATTCCACCAATTTTCACCTCCATGGAATCGTAGTTGTGCGTTATTCTAGAAAACCATTATACTTACTATAATAGCATATTAAGAGGATGTTTTATTGTCCATTTTCTGATTTAATTTAAAAAAATCACATATCGTACCCTTAATTTCTGTAATCAAGATAAAATTGTGTTGGAATAATTTTTTAAGGGGGTAGAATGTAACACCATTCGATTTACATTGAGGTGTATCATGTTTGATAGACAGTGTGACCAAACAATAAATATTATAATGATATATAACACCATGAAACATTAAGATATATTTATTTGCAAATAAATTATACATATTTTATAGATTGGGTTGTAGGAATCTGAAGTTCAAACAAAATGCGAAACTATATAAAAATAATAATATTTAAACATTATTTTTATAATCAAGAAGTTAACATAGAATATATGAAAAGGACAAACTAAATGATGAAGATAACATTTTTTAAAATATCTATAAATTAAATCTAGTAGTTATATATTGATTAGGAATAAAATAAAAACAATTTTAAAGAAAAAGATATGAGTGGTGAAAATTTGTAATTTTTTAAGAGAGGTTTAGTCACGCATTGTGAATAAAGTTTCTTATTAATATTTTACACTTCTAAAATATTTATTTGAAAAAATAAAATATTTTTTTAAATCTATGAGGTAAATTTATATTTGGAAGAATTTATGAAAATTTTCCGAAATTAATATTTTTTTTCAAAATAGTGAAAATACGGGTTTTTATTGAAAACTTACTTTTCATTTAAATTATTAAAAATGGTCAATTATTTTATAAATATTATTATGTTTAAATTATTTCAATTATATTATAATTTTACTTATTTACATCATTTTAATCAATATTGTATTCAAATATGTTTTATTTTTCAAAACATTCGAAAGATTTGTTTCTGGAAAACTAGTTTTTCCGACACATCTACAGGTTTAATTTTAAATTGAATTATGGAAATTGTTTGTGGAAAATATAGTGAAAATTATTAAATATTTGTAATAATCATAATTTAAAATTTTTTAAATGTTTAATATTTTTTACCATAATGAATAGTAAAAACAATGTAAATAAATTATTCCAATTAAGGTAAAAATGATTTTTATTATTGTTAAATAATGAATATAAGAGTTAAAAATGATGTAAATCGTTTAAAACAACCAATTTATGTCCAAATTACATCCTTAATACCTGTAATACTAGGAAATAAAACATCTTGGATGATTTTTTAATGAGATTAATTTGGTCATAACATTATCTTTTCAAAAAAAACCCATGTGGCCTCACATAAAAAAGGCCACCCCCTCACCTCCCTTATTCACACTTCCAAACCCATTTCATTTAAAGAACAAAATAAAAAATCCAAAAAATATATATAAACATATGTATGTTTCCTTATTTGGATTAATAATCCCTCTTAAGAATCCATTAGTTATATACATATTGGGGATCTATGGAAAAGATTTTAAATTATTAAATGTGCGTCTTATTTTTATTTCTTTTTCCACTACCTTCAAGTCATCTTGAACATTGATAATATTAAAACTATAGTATCTACTATATAATCTGATTTTATTATGTTAATTTTATATCCTACATTAATCACCACATATTCTAAATGGGAATGAAACTGTCGATCATGTGTAGAATGGACTCTCGCCTCATGAGACATTGCAATTCACATTCAACCAAAACTATTCAATGGTGGATATATTGATGGATTTATATTATGGATAATATATTTATTAAAATAATATACTTATATAATTATTATGTCACTTTTTTCATTTTACATTTCATTCTGTGTGGGATATGATAACATCAATCGTGTTTACAGTGGACTATCACCCACCCCGCATTTCAATTTGTTTTTAACATATTATGTAAATAGAAGTAATTTTTGTTATAATTAAGAAATATAAGTAATATTGTTTAATTGAAAACTGTTATTAAAATATAATATCAAATATAAGTTCTCACCTCCCAAATCTATTGTAATAATATAACATCGCATATTCGTACCTTTAGAGTATTGCATCCACATAGCGATATTGAATGTTATTCATTGTAACATTACATGGATGGAAACAATCATAATTGTTTTAAAATAAATTCAATATATAACATAATATTGATTATATAATTTTTATTTAATATTTATTTTTCTTTCATTCCGTTCATCAAGATAAATGGAAACAATATTCGAGCATAAATAAGTCACACCGTCTCTATGATCAGTGTAATCAATTTTTTACATATAAAATTGAAATATTTCAATAAATAAATATATAATGAAAAAAATAATCAATAAATCATTATTAACATTTATATATGATAGAACCATGATCAATGTGCAAGGATGAAAATTAATAATCCAAAACATACAAGAAAAACAAAACAATTATCACATGAAATTGTGATTATAACAAAAAATTGTGAATAAATGGTTAATAAATGAATATAATCTAATATTATATTGAATTATATATAATATTATTCTTTAGATATATATATATATAATAGTAATCCTATATTTGTTATATAAATGGTTCAAAAACATACGGTGGAAGTTGAACATGAGGCTTGGGTTTTTTATCTAAAATTTTCTTTCATGAGACATATTATATATTCAAAACATATTCCAATCGGTTAGGAGTATATTTACCCATTGATTAGTTATATAATGAATCTATTTATCTTACATGTATTTAATGATCATTTATTGTAAATAATTTCCTGGGGATTATGATTCAAATGTTATAAAAGTGTTATGTGATTTATGTATTATTATCATACTAATTAAAATTATTTATACTCAAATTTCCATTGAAGAAAATTATATGTTTCTTACATAATAAAATCCTATCACTTACATCTCCTCAGTTTAATCATGATTTTTTCACATAATAGTATCAAATTTTTCTCTTTGGTACTTAATTATTGAGATAATTATTTTAATAAAACCTTCTTTCCTTTCTATCTTCAAACAAAAATAATTTTAATTTAAAATATAGGTTCTATATAATTGTTTCAGTATTTTTTTGAAGTTCTCCAAATGATTATTTAAATGAAATTGTAACCATTTTTTATTTTTATTAAATTGAAATAAAATCCCAATTAGTTTTTCATGTAAGGAACTTTTTTCTTTTAACGAAAATTTGAAACGAATCTTTTTTAACCTTTACGATATGTACGATATTTTCATCCATCATGACCACTCAATGTTTTAAATATTATTTCACATGTAATGAATTTTATTTTCAATGAAAAGTATTTTAATATATATTTTTTCGTATTTTAGTTTTAAAATTTAAATTTTAAAGTGAAAACGATATTTTCTTCAAAAAATCTTTTTGGATTTTTTTTATTTTTATTCATCAATATGAACACACAAAAAATTTAACATATAATAAATTTTGAATATATTGTAATGGTTCCATCCTTATTATTTCTCTGTATGATTTATTATCTGTTGAAAAGGATTTACTATTTTGATACCATTTTTTATATTACTCGGAATGGATTATGATTAGTTTTATTGATTTGGGAAATTATTAAAATCAAAAATGGGTTTTCATATATGAATTTTTATTTTCATTATGATTCAACTCATTAATATTAAGAATCAATTATACTAAGTATGTGATGGGTGGGGCCCTCTATTGCCACTTGAAGAATTATTTGGTCTCCAAGATATAAACTTTATTAGATATTTACCTATGGATGTACCAATTTATCTACAATGTCTTGGATAGATTCTATAATGATATGGTTTTCTTTTCAAACATTATACATTCCCTCATAATGAATTTGGTTATAGATGTTTTATATGATTATTATATTATGTAGAATATCCACTACTGGAAAACATGGATATATCCACTGTTTTAAAACAACCATGGGTATAGCTCGCATATATACCCATAATATTAATAAAGTTGTGGTATTGGATTTGGTTCAGAACCCATAAGCATGTTTTTGGAAATGTGTGGATATAATATATAAATTTACACCTATATACATGGTTTTCCAAATAGAATTTTTATAGGAAACACCTATACCGATTTTCTTTCAAAAAACATGGGAATGTGGTTTGGTTCAAGACTTTTACCAATGGTTCTACAAAATATCATGGGTATAGGTCACACCAATTCCAACGATTTCCCAAAAACCATGGGTATAGTGTATTTTTAAAAGTCATAACCAATGATCTTAATAATACATGAGTATATATCAGACATATATCCAAGGTTTTATTAATCAATGGCTATAACAATCCTACGTATTTAAAACAAAATTCGTGCTCAAATAACTTTTCTAAAAATTTCAATGTATAGCCATAGTTTTCAAAAATATATAAAAATGTATATATATTTTTATACCAATAACCAAATGTGGAATATTTGATATAATCTTGGAATGTATAGTATTTTTCTAAATTTTTAATGGAGCATGTGGTATTTTATTAAATCCAACAGCAATTATTTCAGAAACGTGTGTATAGGGTAAATGACATAGTGGAATCTTTCTCATACACCTATTCCCATGATTCAATATAATGGGTTTAAAATTTTCTATACATGGCTATAGGTCAAATCTATATCGATGGATTAATATCCCACTGCCATCTAAATTGTTGATATATCCTATACCCACAGTTTAATGTGCTATATGCATGGTTACAAACTGTGGGAATAAGATAATTTTCCGGTCATGATACATGGTTATGTGTAGAGACCCGAAGTTTGATGTACAAGGACATTACATTACTTTTGCAGAATAATTAGTACAAAACAAAAACACACACACAAGGACCGAAATAGTTTAGTGTCTTTGGAAACTCGGAATATAATCTTCTAATCATGGATAAAGATCTTCAACATCTCCCATAAAGATCTTCCTTTTTTATACCTAAAACCTTTCTTTATATCCTGGGGAAAAACATTAAAGGGTGATCTCAAATGCTTAGTAAGGGTAAACAAAAGAAATATCAATCACATCATATTCATAAGAACATAACATTTTGGAAATTTTATCCTACAAAAGAGATTATAATATCATAACATGGGATAAATCATATTAGTGAAATGTAATCCCAATAATAATAACATAAAACATGAAACTTTGTAGAATACACACATAATCATAGATAATAATTTCTTATTAGTCAAGACTCATTTCCAAGACTATCTTAGTGGACAAAGTCCATTTTTGAACCGAGTTCACTCCTCGTTTCAGTCCTGTTTCACTGAACCGGTTTAACCTACCGTTCCTGCCATGTCCATCTCATGAGATATAAAATCTTTATCCAATGCATTGGAGGGAGATATAGGTCCCACCCATCTCATAATGATACCATTCTTATGTGTGCCACAAAATCATAAACCATACATCATAGCATAACCCATGTAATAAGAATGGGAATCTTAAACATCGTGAAATCATAAAACAATTCGTATAAGATAAAGGAATTCATAAAAATATTTCCATGACAACATAATCAAATCAATGTAATAATAGGGATAGAAACATAACCCTATATTGTCTTAGATGGAAAATAATTTTGATAAAACACTTGAACTCCATTCTTGAGGAAAATATCCTTTCTACTTCAAAAACATTTTTTCTTTCTTAACATATCATACAATTTTAAACTAAAAGAAGTTGATTAAAAATAAAAATGAAAACTTGTAAAGGAAGTTTCCTGGAAATAATGTTTTAAAAATCCATTCATGTCGTATAAGTTAAAAAAAACATTCTTCTTGTACTTTTGTCGGAAAAGTCAAAAAAGTACCTCGTACGAAAAAATACAAAAGATTCCTTTCATATATTTTACTAAAAACTCACCGAAGTTTAAAATTGGATACAAACAATTGTAGAAGGATATAAATATTACATATTGAGGAAATATGGATGTGTATGATAAAATACACCCCAGTAAATACAAAAGTATAAACAATCTCTGATAAAAATGAGATTATGATATTTTCCCTTACCTTAGGTCCAATTTGCTTCGTAATTGTCCGAACATCCTGTATAATGATTTAAATAATGTCATTGACTTATTCCAGAATCATAATACTTATTATGATATCATATTTGGTTCGCTTATGACTTTATATTACCCGTTCTATTGTAAATTTCATGTTAAATAGCGTTTTGGGTAAAATCATTTCATTTGACGTCCGTGTTTTGACTTGAAATTATTCATATGATTACTTAGATCATGATTACATAATTCCAGAATATAAAACATGATTTATATATAATATATATATTCATAATATACATATATATATAATAGATCATTAAATGGAATGAAATACACCGTCCATGGAGACGGTAGGCCGTACGTACGCATGAACGCTGTTTTCGTTTCCTTATTGAGTTGAATGGAATTAAGTATATGACATACATATATATACACATAAATCCAGTATCAATATTATGTCATATATTTCATGATTACTTATTATATATACTTTATAATCATGAATGGTTAACGTGGAGAATGAATCTCATCGCGTCGTGGAGACGGTAGTCCGTACGTACGCACGAGCGAGGATATCATTCTCATGATCATGGAATTGTATTTAAGTTTATGTATACTATTTCAGAATCAATATAACGTTTCAATAATCATATATAGTTATTATTTACACCATTATACCCATCCAAGTAAAGTGTTGATGGAAAATAGATTACACCACGGCGTGGAGACGGTATTCCGTACGTACGCACGCGCGGTGATTTCGTTTTCCATAGGATGGATAAATGGTGAAATAGGGTTGTTTCATACTTATAATAACATATCATTATATGAGGGATACTGATGTTATTACCTCATAATGAAACAACTTATGAAGAAGAAGTGGAAGAAGAAATAAAGTTGAAAGAATCGGTAACAGACATTACCTCTTCTTTGAAGCGCCTCTTTGAGTCCTCCTCTTAGGGAAATATAATTGGTCATTGAAGAAAAACAGAACCTATAGGATGTTTCTAGGGAAGTGGAGAAGAGAATTTGGCAGGGGTTGGCCTAGCTTGAAAGCTCAAATTGGTGTGAGGAAGAGAGGGAGAAGGTGCCCTTTTATAAGGGAGGAGAAGGGCTCCTTTGGAAAAACTAAAAATATTAGTTTATTATAAAGCCAAATTCGGGTTTAAATAGCTCCAAATTGATATATTTAGAATTTAAGGTGGGTATGGGTCTAAATCCTTCCATCCAATAGAATTTATACAAGTTTAGGTTTATATTTTAACCTTAACATTTAGATTTAACATTAAGTTAAATAATTTTACGTTTATCGTGTCTTCTTGTGTTCTTATACTATAAGGTTAATAAACTTACTATAAGCAGCCAAACGAACCCCATGTTGTTTATTATTAATATATATAGCCTTATATAAGTCATTTGGGTGAACCGTAAATTTTTTGGAATAAAATAACAATTAATAATATAATATTTTGTTTAAAAACTATTTTATGTCAATTTTGACACTATATTGTAATTGATTTTTGTGAAACTAATAACATAATTATTAGTTCTAAAAAAGTTAATTAAATCATGAATAACATGTAATATTAACTTAGAAAATTATTGGAATTCATAAAAAGTCTCAAATTACATTTATTTGGGTATTTATAATATCAATTATGTCAACATTTCATTAATAACATAATTACTGCATCATCTTTGTGTCATAAATAAATTAACTTTTTTAATTTCTAAAAATTACAAATAAAATATAATTATGTAGGAAATATTTTTATCTTTCTAATGAATATTTAAAGTCGAATTTATATTACGTATAACCCTTTATTAAAAATTATTTAGTTATTAAACATTGATTTTAAATATTTTATCCCTTCTTTAAATAAATTAACAATAAATGTCCTAATCTAATCGAAGTGGGCCTAAATGGTCATATTTTATTTCTAAGGTTGTTTTCGGTCGAATTACACTTATCCAATAGAATTAGGACATGTTTTATGGTAATAATAATATCATTTTTACCCTTAATTACCCTATTTAATTTTAACCATGGTAAAAAAAAGTAAAAAATTACTATTCACCAAAAATTATTTTCATGTCATTGAACCACATTTTACTTATTTACATCAACCGTGTCTCTTAGATTTTTGAAATTCCACTCACAGAAGTGGTAAAATTGAGTTTTATGAAAAATTCATTTTTTTAACAAGCACATAGTGGTTTCACTATTCATCAAAAAATGATAGTTTCCAGAAAAATACCAAAAATTAGGCCTAAGCTGTATTTGATATCATTAAGTCAAAAATGATGTCTATTTTACTAAATTCAAAACATATCAGTTGCATTAATTAATTTAAAAAATAAATTTCTGTCGTCAAAACAAATAACGTGTTCTTAAGAGATAATAACTATCAAAAGATTGACAGTTGTTTATGTCTGGTTTAAATGTGAAATTACATCCAATAACCACCATTGTATTAAATTGTAAAAATATATTCTAAATATACTTTAAAACCATTCAAATTAATAATTTATCACTATTAATTATTTCTATTAAAAAGGTTGTTTTTAATTAAAATTTAGTAATTTTCACTATTCATCAGAAAATGAAAATTATCTGAAAAATACCAAATTTTCACCCTAAGATAATTTCGATATTCTGAATCCAAAAATGAAGTCTATTTTGAAAAATAAATTTTACAAAATTTCAAAAAGTAGTTATTACTATTTATAACTGCGAGTTTTAATAATATTTTAATATCATATCATTGTTTAGTGAAACTCGGTATGGCGTACTACACACGCTATCGAGGAAGGTCGTGATTGCGTGTAATGAAAGGCAAGTCAAGGATGCGTGTTGTGCAAGCTCCTTTTGGTGTAGCGTAAAACACAAGACATTAATGAAATTAAAAAGAATATTTTTCATAAAATCTCGGTGTGTTACATTCTACCCCCCGTAAAAGGAATTTCGCCCTCGAAATTCGTCGGGGTTATAAATGGTTTACAATTTGAAAGTTTCTTTAATAGAAACCCACATAGTAAAAAGAAATACCAAAACCAATCTTTAAAAACAAAAGTATGAAATGTAACTGTTACCCAAATAAACTAATCACTGGGTTTCCACATAGGTGAAAATATGGATATGGAAGAGAAATGTAACCATCATGTTCTGATGGGGAGTGGTAGAGAACATGGCTATGGAAAAGCCAGCAATCACAAAGCCCTAAATTTGTGATGATCTAAGGTACTATCTGATTCATCAGATATAAGAGCACTAGGATATCATTTATGGTTTTCAAGATCATTTCCCTAAAGTTGATGAAATTGGAATTAGAAGAAATACTTTCGTTATTTTGGTATAGTCTCACCTTTGGTAGTTCATTGGACAATTTCAACTTCATCTCTTAAAGAAAAGAAGTTGAATTTGTTATTAGTGATGTGTTAGTAGATCATGTGATAGAATGATGGGTCATTCCATCTGTCTCAAACAAAAGGTTAGAAAAGTTATCAAAAAATACACAAGTCCATCTATGGTGAGATTAATCATATATGGTTCCTAAAATGGACTGATACGTCATATATCATACTACTTAAAATAATAAAACTAGTTTCTACTAAACAAGGAATTCCTGTAGGCCAGTGGTAGGTGATAAAGGCCAGTCGCACTTCGGTTGTGGGTTTGGTTCCCACAACCTTGTCCGACGCGATGGGTTGTTGCCCATCCTGCAGGATGTCCTGTTTCTAAAACTACATTACTATAACATCCCATAAGTAATATTGAAAAAAACTTCAATCCTTGTACAATACTAACTTATGTCCAACATAATGCATTCCAATCTTTAGGATTATCCAAAATAATGCTATCTAATCTCATATTATAGTAAAAATAGTTACCAAAGAGTTCATACAACTAGCATGTTAATAGCATTGTTGATCCCCATATATCATAAGATTTGTCTTCTTGGTCACATTCCAAACATTCAAAGGCCTTAATCATGTATTCATTTGAAAAAAAATGAATACCCATTGAACCATATTGAATACATTAATGCTGTTAAAAGTTAACTATTTCGACATACCAAAATCCTCAAAATTCTATATACTCAAACCATGATATCACTTAGTCCTTATATCAATCATGAGCTCATGTATACTGTCAAAAATTTGATTTTTTCCTTATCCCTTCATTATGCATATATCATCTTTTTTGCAAAAATATCTCAATCACTTTCCATGGTTACCGGTACCATAAAATTTTTGAAAACCAAAATATACCAATACATAAATATTCCAATATTCCATGATACTATATACAACATTATTTTGGAATCCCATTAAATATACACTTAATCATTCCACCACATCGTTGTCATATTCAACATCGCCAATAGTGATCGCATGTGACTTCCCTTTGTCCTTTGCCTTAAGTGGTTGCTCATGTCGATCATCACTAACCCTTGGATTATGGCATTTATTAGCATAATGCCCCATTTCCTTGCACTTGAAGAATTGAAGTGTAGTAGGTTCAATCTGTGTATCCCTTCCATTGTTTGCATCATTAGACATCTTCTTCCCATCATTGTGGCATTCAAATGCCTGATGACCTTCCATTCCACATTTGAAACATTTACTTGTCCCTTTAATACAATCTCCACCATGGTTATTTCCACACTTTGAGCATAAGGAAACATTCGTCTTCTTTTCACCATTATTCTGAGATTTCTCCTTGAACTCCATCTTTTGTTTTTGTCAAAACTATGAGATGGATAAGTAACACCATCTTCCATTTCTACCTTGATAGCACAACGCACAATTTCTTCATAGCTACTGAAGTCTCTTATAGCTAATGTCCTTAAAAGATTTGTTTTTAAGCCACTGAAGAATCGATCAACTTTACTTTCAGGTTGGATGATAAATCCAGATGCATACCTTGCAAGCCTTGTAAAATTCGCTTCGTATATACCAACAGATTCATCATCCTTTTTCTTGAGTCCAAAAAACTCCTTCTCCGTCTTTGTTCGAAGAATACGAGGGAATTACTTATTGAAAAATAAGTTCTTGAACTCGTCCCATTCCATTGACTCAATTTCATCTCTTGGCCTCGTATTCTTGATAAGATTACACCATTGATCAGCATCACCTTCCAAATTATACACTTCTAAGATGACTTTATCATGTTCTGAACATTAAAGAACTGAAAATATGTTTTCAGTAGTACTGATCCATTGTTCGGCAACAAGTGGATCAGAAGACCCACTGAAAGAAGGTGGACGTTGCCTCATAAAGGACTCAATAGAATATTGTTCCCTTCTCTGCTCATTTGGAAGTCTATAATGATTCATAGCTTGTGTAATTATTGCAATAAGATTTTTCACTCCATCTCCCATAACATTTGTTTGTTTTGGAGGAAAATCATTGCATTGTCCATTGCATTGATCAACACAGATCCTTCGGGTTCCAGCCATCGTCTAAAACCCAAAAAGAATAGTGTGAGAGGAAAAAATCACGCTAGGGAAAACAACATAATAAAGGGGAAGTACCTTCAATATCTAACATCTTAGGTTACCGTAATTCTAGTACTATAACCTGTACTTATACTTAACCTTAGGGACATCCCTAGACAAACCTTAGAAATATCTCTAGGGATCTCACTAAATTTCTCGCATCCTAGTTTCCAAAGGTTGACTAAACCTTTCCTCTGATACCAACTGTAGAGACCCGAAGCTTGATGTACAAGGACATTACATTACTTTTGCGGAATACTTAGTACATAACAAAAAAACAGAAGGACCATAATAGTTTAGCGTCTTTGGAAACTCAGAATATAATCTTCTAATCATGGTGAAAGATCTTCAACATCGACCAAAAAGATCTTCCTTTTTTTATACCTAAAACATTTCTTTATATCCTGGGGAAAAGAAAACATAAAAGGGTGAGCTCAAATGCTCAGTAAGGGTAAACAAAATAGATATCAATCACATCATATTCATAAGGAATAACATTTTGGAAATCTTAACCTGCAAAAGTGATCATAATATCATAACATGGGATAACTCATAGTAGTGAAATGTAATCCCAATAATCATAACATAAAACATGAAACTTTGTGGCATACACACATAATCATAGATAATCATTTCTTATTAGTCAATATTCATTGCCAAGACTATCTTAGTGGACAAAGTCCGTTTCTGAACCGACTTCACTTCTCGTTTCAGTCCTGTTTCACTAAACCGGTTTAACCTTCCGTTCAAGCCATGTCTATATCATGAGATATAAAATCTTTAACCAATGCATTGGAGGGATATATAGGTCCCTCCCATCTCATAATGATACCATTCTTATGTGTGCCACAATATCATAAACCATACATCATAGCATAACCCATGTAAAAAGAATGGGAATCTTAAACATCGCGACATCATAAAACAATTCGTATTAGATAAAGGAATTCATAAAAATATTTGCATCACAACATAATCAAATCAATTTAATAATAGGGATATAAATAGAACTCTATATTGTCTTAGATGGAAAATAATTTTGATAAAACACTTGAACTCAATTCTTGAGAAAAATATCCTTTCTACTTCAAATTTTTTTTCCTTTCTTAAAATGTCATACAATTTTAGACTAAAAGAATTTGATTAAAAATAAACTTAAAAACTTGTAAAAGAAGTTTCTTGGAAATAATTTTTTAAAAATCCATTCATGCCGTATAAGTTAAAAAAACATTCTTCTTGTACTTTTGTCGGAATAGTCAAAAAAGTTCCTTGAACGAAAAACGACAAAAGATTCCTTTCATATCTTTTACTAAAAACTCACGGAAGGGTAAAATTGGATATAAAATATTGTATAAGGATATAAATATTACATATTGAGGAAACATGGATGTGGATGATAAAATACACCCCAGTAAATACCAAAGTATAAACAATCTCGGATAAAAATGAGATTGTGATATTTTCTCTTACCTTAGGTCCGATTTGCTTCGTAAGTGTCCGAACCTCCTGTATAATGATTTAAATAATGTAATGGACTTATTCCAGAATCATACTCATTATTATGATATCATTTATGGTTCGCTTATGAATTTACATTACCCGTTCTTTTGTCAATTCCATGTTAAAGAGCGTTTTGGGTAAAATCGTTTCATTTGTCGTCTGTGTTTTGACATGTAATTATTCATATGATTACTTAGATAATGATTACATAATTCCAGAATTTAAAACATGATATATATATATAATATATATATTCAGAATATACATATATAAAATAAATCAGTAAATGAAAAGAAATACACCATTTATGGAGACGGTAGGCCGTACGTATGCATGAACGCTGTTTTCGTTTCCTTATTGAGTTGAATAGAATTAAGTAGATGACATACATATATATACACATAAATCCAGTATCATTATTATGTCATATATTTCATTATTTCTTATTATATATACTTTATAATCATGAATGGTTAACATGGAGAATGAATCTAATCGCGTCGTGGAAACGGTAGTCCGTATGTACGCACGAGCGATGATATCGTTCTCATGATCGTGGAATTTTATTTGAGTGTATGTATACTATTTCATAATCAATATCATTTTACAATAATCATATATAGTCATTATGTACACCATTATACCCATCCAAGTAAGGTGGTGATTGAAAATAGATTACACCACGGCGTGGAGACGGTATTTCGTACGTACGCACGCGCGGTGATTTCATTTTCTGTAGGATGGATAGATGGTGAAATAGGGTTGTTTAATACTTATAATAACATATCAGTATATGAGGGATACATATGTTATTACCTCATAATTATACAACCTAAGAAGAAGAAGTGGAAGAAGAAATAAAGTTGAAAGAATCGGTAACAGACATTACCACTTCTTTGAAGCGCCTCTTTGAGTCCTCCTCTTAAGGCACTAAAATTGGTCTTTGAAGAATATCAGAACCTCTAGGATGTTGCTAGGGAAATCGAAAAGAGAATTTGGCAGGGTTTGGCCGAGCATGAAGGCTCAAATTGGTGTGAGGAAGAGAGGGAGGAGGTGCCCTCTTATAAGGGAGGAGAGGGGCTCCTTTGGAAAAACTAAAAAAATTATTTTATTATAAAGCCAAATTCGGTTTTAAATAGCTCTAAATTGATCTATTTATAAGATAAGGTGGGTATGGGTCAAAATCATCTCATAAAATATAATTTACACAAGTTTAGGTTCCTATTTTAACCTTATCATTTAGATTTAACATTAAGTTTAATAATTTTACTTTTACCGTGTCTTCTTGTGTTCTTATACTATAAGGTTAATAAACATACTATAAGAAGCCAAGCGAACCCCAAGTTGTTTATTATTAATATATATAGCATTATCTACGTCATTTGGCCGAACCTTAGTTTTTTAGGAATAAAATAACAATTAATAATATAATATTTTTTTAAAAAACTATTTTATGTCAATTTTGACACTCTTTTGTAATTGATTTGTTTTGAAATTATAAAAGAATGATTAGTACGATAAAAGTTAATTAAACCAAGAATAACATGTCATATTAACCTAGAAAATTATTGTAATTCATAAAAAGTCTCAAATTACATTTATTTGGGTATTTATAACATCAATTATGTCAATATTTCATTAATAAGATAATTACTGCATCATCTTTGTCTCATAAATAAATTAACTTTTTTAATTTCTAAAAATTATAAACAAAATATAATTATGTAGGAAATATTTTTATCCTTCTAATGAATATTTATAGTCGAATTTATCTTACATATAACCCAATATTAAAAATGATTTAGTTATTAAACGTTGATTTTAACTATTTTAACCCTTCTTTAAATAAATTAATAATAAATGTCCTAATCTAATCCAAGTGGGCCTAAATGGTCATATTTTATTCCTAAGTTTTTTTTGGTCGAATTACACTTATCCAATAGAATTAGTACATTTGTTAGGGTAATAATAATATCATTTTTACCCTTAATTACCCTCTTTACATTTAACCGTGGTAAAAAAAAGTAAAAAATTACTATTCACCAAAAATTATTTTCATCTCATTGAACCACATTTTACTTACTAACATCAACCGTGTCTCTCAAATTTTTGAAATTCCACTCACAGAAGCGGTAAAATTAAGTTGTATGAAAAAATCATTTTTTTAACTACCACTTAGTGGTTTCACTATTTGTCAAAAAATGAAAGTTTCCCGAAAAATACCAAAAATTAGGCCTAAGCTATATTTGATATTATGAATTCAAAAATGATGTCTATTTTACCAAATTCAAAACATATCAGTTGCATTAATTAATTTAAAAAATTAATTCCCATCGTCAAAACAAATAGCGTGTTCTTAAGAGATAATAACTATGGAAAGATTGACAGTTGTTTATGTATGGTTTAAATGTGAAATTACATCCAATAACCAACATTGTATTAAATTGTAAAAATATATTCTAAATATACTTTAAAACCACTCAAATTAATAATTTATCAGTATTAATTATTTCTATTAAAAAGGTAGTTTTTAATTAAAATTTAGTAATTTTCACTATTCATTAGAAAATGAAAGTTATCCGAAAAGTACCAAAGTTTCACCCTAAGCTAATTTCGATATTTTGAATCCAAAAATTAAGACTATTTTGAAAAATAAAATTTACAAAATTTAAAAAAGTTGTAATTACTATTCATAATGTCTAGTTTTAATAATATTTTAATAGCATATCGTTGTTTAGTGAAACTCGGTATTGCGTACTACACACGCTATCGAGGAAGGTCGTGATTGCGTGTAATGAAAGGCAAGTCAAGGATGCGTGTTGTGCAAGCTCCTTTTGGTGTAGCATACAACACAAGAAATTAATGAAATTAAAAAGAATATTTTTCATAAAATCTCTGAGTGTTACATTATTGATCATATTCATGTAATTATTTTTATGGAATTATTTTATTATGTTATTTAACTATAATATAATAAATAAGAAATTGTTTTAATGGAATTTGTTTTTTTATTCACCATTCTATATTTATTATGCTTACTTATTCTGGATTGCATCTGTTGTACACATACCCTTATTGAGAATTTTAGTTTAACCCTTTAATATGTTTCTATATCTAGGATTCCATTATGGGAATTGTAATATATATTTTATGTTATTAAAATGGAAATAATTATTTAATCAAATAAAATAATATTTTATTTATGTGTTCAATTATAAAATTACATTCATAAATATATCTTGTTTATAATGACTACTAAACCACATTTCCATTTTGGATGGGATTCCTTGTATATTATAATAATGTTATAATTTAACCAAGAAATCAGGACTACTAGGGATAGGTATTTACATCTTATATATACTGATTGGAATCCCCCAATGTTAGTAATGATTGGGTATAGTTTTGGATATTTTTACCACTTTTTATACAGAGAAATGCCAAGGTGCGGGACCTCTATAGTGATTTCATAGACAAGAACATGCGATGTTGGGAATCATAGACGAGATTGTGGAGATATAGGTACACTCATTATCATAAAATGTTCTATGAAAATAATATTCAATCTCTATTTCATTCATTTTTATCTGAGATAATATATATGTATATTGGTTTTGTTTCCCTCTTGTTTTGGGTTGAGAGGACTTATTTCACATTTCATTATTTCTCCCTTTTTGGTATTTGGGGCATTCTACTTAGTATTATTATACTCAAACCTATATGTTTTTCACACAATTTTAATGTCTTAAATATATTATGAATAGATTGATAGTGATATCATTGTATCTTAGTGATACATGGGTTCATTGGTAGCCTATGGTGGTCATTCTTGGAGATTCACATTCAAGTTCTGTCAACATTCTTTTATTCCCATCATTGTCAGTATGGGACTTCATTTATAGTTGGGAATATATATTTTCTATTTACGCATTAATATGTTTTTTTGTGCTCTAATGTATTCACCAAACATTATTTCAGGAAAGGTTTTTCTCAATATTATACAATCCATTTTCTTATTTCCTCAGCAGATTATAATATTGACAATTGCGTGAAATCATATAGGTACCCTAGGATAAGGAATCATATTTAAAATATGACTTCTCAAATCCTGTCTCAATCCACCGACCATTTCATGTTCTGAAAGGGATTTAGGGGGATTTTACATTTGTTTACCATTTGGTCCCTAGTGGATCATGTCATTATAGTAACATAGTTATAGGGAAATGATTTTTATAGTACCATTAAGTGTCTCCACTATAAAAGAAAATCATGACGCTTATGTTGACCAAAATGTTTTAGATTAGACTCTTCTTGATATTTGTGAGTCATGTAATGTTTCAATATCATCTCCATATACAATTCTAAACCCCTGTTTAATAATCACCATCATCAAATATCATATTCCAGTCATAGAGGATGATGTTAAATCTAGTTTTTAAGCTATTACAGGGAATTGTTAAATTCCTGAAATTGAATAGAAAAATGCCTATTTATTAGTAACTAAAATAATTTTAACTAAAATGATTGAATAATAAGATCTAATCCATTAGTTATTTGTGTGTTTTCGAGTGTAAACTTCAACTATCTTAGAATAAACACCATTTTTCATAAAAATTTAGTTTTTCAAGAATAAGTATTTTCTCAGAATAGAAATATTCTCGTATTCCAAAACATAGGTAATTCTAAATAATTATTTTAGTCGAATATTAATGGGGTGAATTAGTTTTTAAATATTAATTCATTATTTCATCATTGGATGGGAAATTATAGAGAAAAAATAAAGCAACATGAGTCTTGTATAGTGGTTACAAATGAATAATTATGTGACAAGTATCCCATATTATGACTATAAAGATATATTGTCATGAACATGTTTCCTTAATTAACAATATATTCCTCAATGTTAAATAAGTTGTGTCCATGTGGGTAAATCTCAAAAAAACAATAAATAATTTCTATGAATCCTTAAATAGAAATAAAATTCACCCAAAATAATCTTATTTTAGTTCTACTAGTTATTTTTTATTCATTACTAATAAATATCACATTAATATGATCCAAAATCTTTATTTTTTCCACTTTTTATGTGAAAATAATAAATCTATTTGATTCTAGTAAATTTTTATCATCTTTATAAGAGAATGAAAATTATCATTTGACATTTAAAAGTGAATGTTGGTAAATTATAAAGTTTATTAAAGTGTAAATACATTGTAATATAGTCAATATAAAAATTATATAAAAATAAATTTATTATGTATCATATATATGAATTGATTAATTAAATGATGGGAGGAATTGATCAAAATATTAACCTAATGGAATGCTATCCAGTACGAATACATGTCATGTGGATAAGCATGATATATACAATTACTATAAGATGATAATAAACTATTAGATAATATAAATTAGGGGATTATTTCCTTAAATATTTTTGTTCTTATAAAGATGTAGATTGATAGTACATGAAACAAAATTTTCTTCTTTGTAAACCAATTGTTGTCAATTTAGTTATGGGAGTGTGATTAAATCATCAAAATTGAAGCAATGAATGTCATTTTTTATAAATGAATAAATAATAATAGATGTTTATAATATGACAAAATTACGTCATTTTGAATATTATATAAATCAATTAAGAGATTATTTATTGGTTAAGAAGGAATCATTGATTTTTTTTCATAGTTGCATAGAACTAATGAATATGATAAATGGTTCTGAGGGAAAAATACTAGTCCTTAAAGCATTGTGTCTCTTCATTCTTAGTTCTCTCAATTTTTCATAAACCACGAATAGGGTGAGGAAGATTGAGAAAATATATATTGTTTTTTTAATAATCCCACGATTCATATTTCACATATGGGAAACCAGGACTTTTATAAATAGATATTAATTATTTTTAGATGAATATTCTCTGCATTATTAAAACATACACATACAGATCTGAATGATATATTGAATTTTTAAACAATAATCTTAAAAAAATATCTCATACATGAAATAAATCATCTCTCATTATGTTATTCATAAATAACACCCTTATTATATATATCATACATAATAAATTTATTCATGACATGGTGAAAGATAATGTTTTATAGTTCAAAACACATGAATGTTATGAAAATCAATGAGAATTATCTAGGATATGATAACATTGTAAAATATAATATAAATTTTTTCACAGAGATATTCATAGAAATTCTTTTTCCG
The DNA here is from genome assembly GCA_963277665.1 of Viscum album. Lineage (NCBI taxonomy): Eukaryota > Viridiplantae > Streptophyta > Magnoliopsida > Santalales > Viscaceae > Viscum > Viscum album. Next base: position 2,001,383,831 of record OY728140.1, on the reverse strand, counting down.
AGTTGTCATGGATCATTTCTTAGGGTATCATAGTAGATTTATTTCAATCCCCAAACTATCATAGTTGTCAACGTTCACTCCCATGACTATCATTATAGGGAAAATTGCTTACTGAACATTGTTCACTCCCTAGGAAGTTCTTCTTATCTCTTGAGATATCAATATTTTCCCAATGCATTGGAGGGTGATATATGTCCAACCCATAACATAATGAGAATAATATGTACAAATTAAAAAATATCATAAAACATTTATCATTTCAAAACCCATTATATGAAATGGTATTAATGACCATTTCATCATAGAATAACCTACATAAACTAAATAGGATTAATAATCATTTAATCAATTTATCAATGAATAACCCATAAAAAATATGCATGTTTCATAAAAATTTAATCATGATATAAAATTTGGGTTAGACATTTGTTTGATAAACAACTTTTCATAATAATTATAAACAATACAAAGAGAGAATAAGAATATTATTATTGGATAATATGAACAGAAAAGAATACATAACATAAAATCATATCATATAAGATAGAAAATAATTTTTAAAGATCACATGGAACAGTTATGGTCAGAAATAGATTTTCCACTTGGAAAGAATTATTTTTATGGCACAAATAATTTTAAAAATCCTTTTTTAAATAAACTTAAATACTTATAATGTAATAATTTTAAATAATTGAAATAATTTGATTTTTAAAATATCTATTCCACATTTAATTTTTTTAAATTAAATCAATTTGAAAATTATTTACTTTTAATATTACCATTGAAACAAATAATGAATCAGTAAAAATCAATTGAAAAATTTCTTATGTAAAGCATTCTTTCCAACATTGGAAAAAAATTAATCGTATAACATTTCAGAAATGCATTTCGTGGAAAATAAAATTTTAATCTAATACATGAATCTCCAAACCATTGTTTTTTCATTATGGAACAATAATTTTTTCAAACCATACATGTTAAAACTAAAATTCATATCACATTTTCAATAAAGGGAAAGCGATCCTCTTTTAAAAAATTAATATTCCTTTAGAAAAAAATATAAAAAATTAAAAATCAATAAAATCATCTTTAGTAAATGATTTAGATCCCCTTAAAAAATATTAACATCATTTTTATAATACATTGAAATAGAAGAAAAATGTTTTTCAAACTAAGAGGTAAATAAATGTAACACCCCATGATTTCATAGAACGTTATTTCTTCAATATAACTCAATAACTTCTACTACACACAACACTGAGTTCGAATGGACCATGACTTACCAAACTAGTCGTTCAAAAAGAAGTTACGAATACTATTAACTAAATTTAGACTTATATATAATCTATACAATTTTAGAATCCATATTATGTGTTTCTTAGACATAATATAAGAACAAATTCAATATTTTTTTGATAAAATAACTATTTTAAAAAAATGCATTTTGAAAGTATTTTAATTGCGATCCTTTTTTAGAACCAATATTTGAAACATTTATATATTAAATGTAATTAGATTAAATTATATTTCAGAATCGGGACATAAAAATTTAGTTTGAAATAATTTTTGGTACTTTTTCTGATAACATTAATTTTTTGATAAATAGTGAAAAATATTAAATTTTAATTGAAAACAACATTTTTAATAAAAAAAATTTATAGTGTTAAATTTTTCATCTGAATATTAGTATAATAAGATTATATTATTATCATTTAATATAATTTAAGTCGTTATAAGTAATTTCACATTTAAATTTGACATAAACACATGTCATTATTTTGATAGTTTTTAGTTTTTAGAAACATGCTCTTTCGTTTTGACATCAGAAATTAATTATAAATTAAATAATGAAAATTATATTTTCTAAATTTGGTGACTAGAATTCATTTTTAATTTCATAATAACAAAATTATCTTGTGGTGAATTTTTGGTATTTTTCTGAAAACATACAATTTTTGATGAATAGTGAATAACACAACGTTATTGTTTAAAACTGACTTTTTATTTAAATAAATATTTACATTAAATAAATTTATTTTAGGTAAAAATAGATACATAATACTTATATATTTTTAATTTAATTCATTGGAATGATTTTATAATAATATTAGATATATAAATTTTTATTGAACATTTTACCGTCTTTTCCCACCTTCTAAGAGCATTTAAAAATTTTCATAAAACACAATTTTACCACTTCTATGAGTAGAATGTAGAAAAACCGAGACACATGGTTGATATTAGTAAGTTAAATTTGTTTCAATAAGATGAAAATATTTTTTTTTTGTGAATAGTAGCATTTAACTTATATTTACCACGGTTAAAAGTAAATGTGGTAATTAAAGGTAAAAATGATATTATAATTAACCTTACACAGATCCTAATTATATCGGATAATTTTATTTAGAACAAAAACAGACATACGAATACAATATGATCCTTTAGGTCCATTTCTATTATACTAGGAAATTTATTATTATTTTATTTAAAGAAGAGTTAAAAGTGTGAAATTCAATGTTTTTTAACTAAACCATTTTTAATATAGGGTAATAAATAAAATAAAATAGACTATAAATATTCATGGAAAAAAATATATCCTACATAATGGTATATTATTTATAATTTTTAAACATTAAATAATTACATTTATTTATGACACAATGATGATGCAGTAATTACATTTTAAATGAATGGTTAAAATAATTGATGTTATAAATCTCCAAATAAATGTCATTTGAGACTTTTTATTAATTCCACTAATTTTGAAATTTTATGGTTTATTAGATAAATTGTTTTCTAAGTGATATGGTTGTTATGAATTTCACAAAAACAAAATGCCAAATAATGTCAAAATGGACATAAATTATTTTTAAAAAAATTCTATATTTTTGGTTGATATGATATTCCTAAAAATATAAGGTTCCAAAAAAGGGATTAAATAATAGTATGGGTCCATAATGAACCACATGAGGTTATCATGGTAGTTTAGAGTATTCTTATTAACCATATAGTTTAAGAATACAAGAAGACAAGGAAAAGTTAAATTATTTAACAAAGAGTTAAATTTAAAAGATAAGGATAAAATCGTTACATAAACTTGTTTAAAACCAATTGGTTGAGAGGATTTATACACATCCCAATATTATCTTCAAAATAAATCAATTTTAAGACATTATTAAAAGAAAATTATTTTATTATAAAATAATATTTCAATCTTTTCATATGGTGCCCCTCACTTCTCTTATAAAAGGGAACTTCTACTTCTCTTAATATCACACCCCCAAATCCATTTATCATAGAAAAGCCCTACCCATATATCCTCCCAATTTCTATAAATTAGTCTTATAGGCCTTCACTTGAGATTAATGCCATCCTAAAGAGCCCTTTTTTTGTAATCAAAATGAAGAACCCGATGAAGAGGTAAATATTTCATCACCTATTTCAAGTTCCTTTTTCTTCAACTTCCTCTTTCTTTTTTTTTATTATAAAATATTAACTCAAGTACGTTATATATAATATGATGTTATTATTAATATGGAACAACCATATTCATTATTCTATCTATCCGATGAATGATAATGTCACCATGTGTGCATACGTATGGCTTACCGTCTCCACGCAATGGTGTAATTTTTTATTCAACATTATGTTACATGGATGGATATAGTGTCGAGTAATACATATATTAGTAATGAAAATTACATTATGATGTCTATATAAAATTAATATACCATCCAATTTCACACCTTTTAATCATTAATGAAATTACATTGTCTCTCATCTGTATGTACGGATTACCGTCTCCACGACGCGATGAGATTCATTTCCACGTTCACCATTCAATGATGATTATAATAATATATATTATTAATAAGTATGTAATATATGATATAAAAAAGTTTCTAGATATATATATATACTTAAATATATCTTATTCACATACTTCCATTCAATACGATATGAAAACAGATACAATGTTTATGCGTACGTATGGCATACCGTCTCTATAAACGGTGCCTTTCATTTCATATATCTATCTATAATAAATATATATAGTCAAAATATATATGATATATAAATATAGATTTATATTTTTTAAGTATTTAAATCATTATATAAATGATACGATCAAATAACAACAAGTTAAAATATGTACCATAAAGAAAGTGATTGTTACCTGAAATGTTATTTTAACATGGAAATCATTATTAAATAGGTAGTATAAATTCAATAATGAATCATGTATGATATAATAATTGTAAATATGGTTTTGGTATAATTCAATAACATACAATGGTCATTATAGAGGAGGTTAAACGTACACTTGACCAAAAGAAAGTGCAAGGTAAGGGTTAATTCCTCAATCTCATTATTATCTTAGATTGTTTATGTGTAAGTTTTTACTAGGACATATTTATTATAAATGTCAATATTTCATAAAAGAGTTTTCAGAAGGAAAATTTTAAGGGAATATTTAACTAAAACATAATTTAAAATGGTTTAAATGATTATCCTACTAAATAATTCTCATTAATATCCATGTTTTCAAAATGGTTTTAAGGATTTATCAGTTAGGACATGAATGTATTAAAATGTTAATTCCTTTCAATAGTTTCAAATCGGTATGGGGAAATTTGACTCAAGACTATATTATAAATGAATTCATTTATAAATTATTTGTCTTTTAAATGATTTCATTAAAAGGGATATTTCTATCAATAATATTTACTGATCATTTTCAATTATGTCAACATCCTTTACAGGATATTATCACTGATTGGGGTTGATTTATTATGACCCAAATCATCCATATTGTATTGAAGATTTTGTGATATGTTTGACTGTTTAAGTTTTATTTTTATACCATTCATGGTTTATGGATAATGAATTGACATTTTTATACGAGTTTTAATATGAATATTTATGTTAGGTTTAAACCTTTTTATATGAGGAATGCATTGAACATATAAAGTGATGGGTTGAGGCCGCTATAGATCCTCGATGAATCAGTTGGTCTCATGAGACAAACTAGTGTCTTGGTAAAAGGCCTTGACAAGATCATATTTTTAGTCTTGACACAAGGCCTTGACTATGTGGTCATGAAGTTTGGGATTATGCATTCCATCATTATCAATTTGGTTATGGATATTTCATGAGATTATTTGACTTGTATAATTTCCATGTGAATATGTAAATGTAATTATTTGATTTATAATTTCAATATTATGCTGAATTTTAATTTTAAATAGCTTTCGTTTTAGTTTTATACATTACCTTAACTGTTTATGCTTATTTGAGAAATTTTCCACTATATTGGTATCCTTACTAAGCATTTGATCACACCCCTTTCTTATGATTTTTTTTCCAGGATTTGAAGAACTGTATTATGATTGATAAGAAGGGTTAAGATATAAAATTAATGGAGTTCTCAAATGATCATTTATGTTTTGGTTTGTTTTCTAATGTTTAATATAACATTCATGTGTGTAATCTATTTTCCAAGACTAATAAATTGATCGGTCTTTTGGGACATGATTCCTTGTAATAATGAAAATGTATTAAAATAATGAACCGACTCTGGGATTCTGGGGTTGGGGCGTTACAGTTGGTATTAGTGGAAGTTTAGCAACAACCTTGAAAATAGGTTTAGATAAACTATGATTAGCGAAAATTACACTAATATAAACTTTAATGAGTAGTATAACAGAACATACTAGAATTTTTGTAATGTAGGCATTTTGTGCACTTTCCAAAAAATACATCCCTTTCGTGATATGAATAGGTAGAGGCGGCTCTATCACAAATGTACCTAGTAGATAAATATTTGACAATGATTTTTGGGATTGACCCGGTGTATCCTGGTACACGACAATGGGCCTTGTTGCACCTTTGGTTACGACACTCCTGGGGGATATTCTTAGGCTAATAATCATTTTCATTACAAGCCATTATAAAGTATTTTGGAGTAAATAATTTCTCAAATAGAACATTTTATGATTATATGTTATACACATAATATTTTTAATTTATGTTAGGTAATTTACAAGTTTGGAATTATGCATTGCGATTCATAAACTAACCTACAATATTCATTTTTTTAGAAATGACTCCTAGTAGACGGAATGATAATTCAATAAATACGCATGATCAAATGATTATGAAGGATCATATATTTTTGTGTCTTAATCCAACATTTAGAAGGGAAATAGTCTCCCATGTATTATCATCATATGATGAAATAATATCATGTGTTAATAAGATAAGTAGTCAATTCTCTAATTCGTAAGGTATTAAAAAGATTCCATAGAAGAAGGGGATGGTAGAGAGATATATGGATAAAAGAATGAAGAGAAGGAAGGATTTTCTCATATGTGATAACTGTGGAAATAATCACATTGGTAAATTCTTGAAGGGAATGGGAGTTTGTTATAAGTGTGGAGAAAAAGGATACCATGTATGTGTTTTCAATGGTAAAAAAAAATTTCAGATGTACAATTATTCATCTGCAATGAGTTGGTACACTATGTGAATCGATGTCCAAATCATCAGAGTGTGCCCAATTGATGCTATTGGATAATAATCATGTTATGGTACTACCATTGAAGAAGAGGAATGACAAGTGTTATTATGTTGTTATTAAATAATTATTTCCTTTTAGTGTTGTATCAACGATGTACTGGTTATATGAATAAATGAAATAAATAAAGATTGTATGGTAGTACTATTTTATTAAGTATTTGAGATTATATGGTTCTTAAAAAAGTTTCCCAATAGAAAGTTAAATTTTTAGAAAATAATTTCTTGAAGGAAAGATAAATCTTAATATGTTTATGATACTGAATTAGTGATTTGGGAATAAGATATTATTGACATAAATAAATTATATTCGACATTATTGACTACACTGAAACTAGTTAATTGTTTATATATTCCATTATTGTTGGAGTTGAGAACATTTTTTTATATAAGGAGTATATCTAGTATTCTATATGGAATAAGGGAGAATTATTGTAATCAATAAGGTTTTATGGTAATTCAGGGTGTTACCGTGTTTTAAAATAATACATGATGAAGGTATTCACTTGTTATTACATGGAAAAAAAGATTTTCCTTGTGTTTACCTTCCTTGTAAATTTTATGTTTTGCTTTTGGACAAAATTATTTCTGATAAGTCTAAAGGTTGGAATGGATTATATTTGACATTGGATACTATTTTTAAGGTTCAAACAATTCTTAATATTTATTTTTTATTATTTTAAAAATAACAACCTAGAGGTCGCGTGACAACCTAACGCGTTTGGCGATGCCGCGAGACTTGAACCTGCAACTGAAAGGCAACAAGGGTGCATCACCTACCACTAGCCTATGTGATTTCCTAGTTTGCATAAGGTAGTTTTTTTAAATAGTCCAAAAAATGTATTATAAATTTTTTATTTTTGGAACCCTTTATGATTAGGATAAATAGAGTATTTTTCATGTTCTATTACCTCTAGTGTGAAAGATGTGTTTGTGGTTGAAATTAGATAAAGGATAGAACTCTACTTGTCAAGTATATTTTTTTCTATTATTAAATTAATAAATTAGTTATTAAACATTATTTAAAGTATCTTAAAACCAAAAATGTGTTATCCTAATACATTATGTTTTGTTGAACCGGTGATATTTTTAATCATCATAGATTGATGGTTTGGAGCCCTCAATATTACACTTATTTGTGACTGATTACCTCAATCACTCCCAATAAATATTTATTTTTTTCCTGCAATTATGTTTCTCTAATTTATACCAATGTTCTCCTAATCGAGATCATAATTTGGTGGTGACATTTTCAATTCCCCTTCCCTATTATTAAAACTAAATTTTATTAACCAAATTTCCGATGTGAGTTTTCCACAAAGGTATTTTTCAATTTTTAAACATTTATTTTCGAAGAATAATTTAAATTTCGAGGATGATATTTATTGAATGAGGGTAGAATGTAACACACTAATATTTCATAGTATGTTGTTTCTTCAAAATAATTCAATAACATGCACAACACACAACACCGAGTTCGAGCGCACCACGACATACCAAACTAGCCATTCATTACAATGTTTTGAATAGTTTTAACTGAATTTTGAAATTTATATAATGTATAAATTTTTAGAATCCATATTATTTTTTTCATAGACATTATATAAGAACAAATCCATTTCTTTGAGATAATATAAGTGTATTTTAAAAATGATATTTTAACACCTTTTAATGGAGAACCCTTTTTTTAAAAAAATGACACATTAATATATTCAATTTAATGAAATTAAATTATTTTTTATATTTGGGAAATAAAAATTCCATTTGGATTAATTTTTTGTGCTTTTCTAATAACATTCATATTTTGATGAATGGTGAAAAATTCTAAATTTTAATTGAAAATAAAAATTTTAGTCAAAATAATTTCTAGTGTTAAATTTTGAATTTTAATTGTTTTAAAGTATAATTAAATTTTAAATTTATCATTTAATACAATTTAAGTCAATAGAAGTTATTCCACATTTAAATTTTACATAAACACATGTCAATCTTTCGATAGTTTTTTCTTTTTAAAAACATGTTCTTCGGTTTTTACAACGAGAATTATTTTTAAATTAATTAATGCAACTTCTATGTTTTCAATTTGGTAAAATAGAATTCATTTTTGAATTTGGAATATCAAAATTATCTTCGGGTGAATTTTTGTTATTTTACTGAAAACATTCAATTTTTGTTGAATAGTGAAGAACACGTTGTTATTGTTTAAAACTGACATTTTCTTTAAATAATTAATTATTTTAAATAAATTTATTTTAGGTAAAAATATATACATAATATTTATATATTTTCAATGTAATTAATTGTAGTCATTTTATAATAAAAATAGATATATAAAATTTTATTGAACTTTTTACCCTCTTTTACCCACCTTCTAGACGCATTTACAAATTTTCATAAAGCATAATTTTACCAGTTATTTGAGTTCAATTTTGGAAATCTTAGAGACATTAGTGATATAAGTATGTAAAATTTGGTTCAATAAGATAAAAATAAATTTTTTTTGAATAGTAACTTTTAACATTTATCTTCCACAGTTAAATGTAAATAGGGTAATTAAAGGTAAAAATGATATTATTATTACACTAAAACATATCCCAATTCTATTAGATAAGTGTGTTTCGAAGAAAAATACCTTATGAATAAAATATTATCCTTTAGGTCCACTTGAATTAGATTAAGACCTTTATTATTATTTTATTTAATGAAGAGTTAAAAGTGTCAAATTGAATTTTTATTAATTAAACCATTTTTTATATAGGGTTATAAGTAAGATAACTTAGACTATAAATATTCATTATAAATATAAAAATATTTCCTACATAATGGTTCATTATTTATAATTTTTAGACATTAAATAATTAAATTTATTTTTGACATAATTATGATGCAGTAATTACCTTTTTAATGGATGGTTAAAATAATTGATGTTATAAATCTCCAAATAAATATCATTTGAAGCTTTTGATTAGTTAAACTAATATTATTGGCTAATATGACCTTTTATTGTGGAATATATAATTTTCTATCTAAGTGATAAGGTAGTTATGACTTTCACAAAAACAAAATACCAAATAGTGTCAAAATTGAAATAAATTAGTTTTTTAAACAAATACTATATTATTGGTCGATATAATATCTCTAAAAATATAAGGTTCTGAAAAAGTGCATAAATAATATTCTATATTCCATTAATGAAAAACTCGAGGTTCTCTTGGAAGTTTATAGTATGTTTATTAACCATAAAGAGTAAGAATACAAGAAGAGACGAAAAAAGATAAATTATTTTACTAAGAGTAAAATCTAAAAGATAAGGTTAAAATGGTAACCTAAACTTGCCTAAAAACTATGATTTTATAGGATTTAGACACATAAAAACATTAGCTTCTAAATAAATTAATTTTTCACAATTATTAACCGAAAATTATTTTATTATAAAATAATATTTCAATCTTTTCCTAAGGTTCCCATCACATCTCTTATAAAAGGGAACTTCTTCTTCTATTAATATCACACCTCCAAAGCCATTTGATTGGGCCAAAACCTACCCATATCTCCTCCCAAATTCGTTAAATTCAATATATAGGCCTTAAATTGAGCATAAACTTAACCAAATAATCCCTTTTATTTAAATCAAAAGGAAGAACCAGAAGAAGAGGTAAATATTTCATCACCTCTTTCATGTTCTTTTCTTCTTCCACTTCCTCAAAATTTTTTGTTTCTATTCTAAAATAATAACTCCATTATCTTCTATATAAATTTATGTTATTATAAATATGGAACAACCATATTCATTATTCTATCCATCCTTTGAATGATAATGTCACCATGTGTGCGTATGTACGGCTTACCGTCTCCACGCTGTGGTGTAATTTGTTATTCGACACTGTTTTCGGATGGATATACTGAGAAATAATATGTATATAAACAATGAAAATAACATGATAATGTCTCTATAAAATTAATATACCATCCAATTCCATAACTTTTAATCATTAATGAAATGATACTGTTGCTCGTGTGTACGTACGGATTACCGTCTCCACGGCGCGATAAGATTCATTTCCATGTTCACCATTCAACAATGATTATAAAAATATATATTACTAATAAGTATGTAATATATGAAATAAAAATTCTATTATATATATATATATCTCTATACTTACATATATCGTTTTCACTTACTTATGTTCAATACGATATGAAAATGGAAACAACAGTTATGCGTACATATGGCATACCGTCTCCATAAATGGTGCCTTCCATTTCATATATATATATATATATTATATATATTTATATTCAAAATATATATGATATATAAATAAATGTTTATATTATGGACATATTTAAATCATGATCTAAATGATACGATCAAAGAACAACAAGTTAAAACACGTACGAAAAGGGAAGAAATTAATACCTGAAATGTTATTTTTAACATGGAAATATTTATTAAATGGTTAGTACAAAATCATAAATGAATGATGTATGATATAATAAATATTAATATGGTTCTGGTATAATTTAATAACATACAATGTTTATTATAAAAGAGGTTAAACATAGCCTTGACCAAAGGAAAATGGAAGGTAAGGGTTAATTCTTCAATGTCATTGTTATCTGAGATTGTTTATTTATAAGTTTTTATTAGGCCATATTTATTATACATGTCCATGTTTCATAAACGATTTTTCAAAAAGATTTTTTTAAGGTACTGTTTAACTAAAACATGATTTAAAATGGTTTAAATTATTATTCTTATAAATCATTCTCATTAATGGCCATGTGTTCAAAATGGTTTTAAGGATTTATCAAATAGACAAATATGTTTTAAAATGTAAATTCCATTCCATAATTTATTAGTGGTATGGGACACTTTGGCTCAAAAATATCTTTTAAATTACTTACTATAATAATTTGTGACTATTATATGATTTTATGAAAAAGGGATATTACTCTCAAATATTTTTACTGATCATTTTCATGTATGTCAATATCTTTTACAGGATATTAATCTTGATCGAGGTTGATTTATTATGATAAAAATCATTCATATTTTATTGGAGGTTTTGTGATATGTTTGATTGTGGATATATTATATTTATACCATTAAGGGATTTTGGATAATGTATTTACATTTTGTATGCTAGTTTTAATATGAATATTTATGTTAAGTTTAATCCTTTTCATAGGAGGAATGCATTGGACTTTGTAAGTGACAGGTGGAACCCGATATAGCTTCTCGATGTATTGGTAGGTTTCATGAGACAAACTAGTGTATTTGCACAAGGCCTTGACAAAATCTTATCTGTAGTCTTGGAATAAGGCCTTGACTATGTGGTTATGAAGTATGGAATTATGAATTCCGTCATTATGAAAATGGATATGAATATTTCATGTGATTATTCGACTATTAGAATATCCATGTGAATATTTGAATGGAATTATTTAATTTATCATTTACAAATTATGCTGAAGTTTATGTTTAAAAGGATTTTGTTTTAGTTTTATACATTTCTGTAAATTATTATGCTTATTTGTAAAAGTATCTACTATATTTTTATCTTTACTGAAGGCTTAAGATCACTCCTTTTTTATGTTATATTATCGATGGATTCCAAGAAGTGTATTATTATTGATAATTTGGGTTAATATAGGGGATTAATGGCGTTCTCAATGGATCATTTATGTTTTGTTTTATATTTTAATGTGTAATTTAATGTTCATGAATGTAATATATTTTCAAAGACTACTAAACTGATCTATCATTTGGGACTTGATTCCTTGTAATCTTGAAAATGTTTTAAAATAATGCACCGACTCTGGGCTTCTGGGGTCTGGGCGTTACAATAAATATATTTTTTCATTAAATTTGTCTTTTGTTATATTAAATCCATTAATAGAAGAAATAAATATGGATAAATTTTATACTCCATAAATTATCATTGGGGAATAAAATAAAAGAATTTCAATAGAGTTAGATCTTAATATTTTATCATCATAATTATACAGATAAACAATCCTGACAAAGGATTATATTGTAACATAAATTATTTAACTCTTTTGTAACCTAGAAATTATATAACCCATGATAGAATAAAATTAACTTAAAAATATAATATTATAATAAAAATAAATTCATGATATTAAATTCTAGTGTTTTGTATATAAACATCATAAAATAATATATGTGTGTAAAAAATGTATGTTCCAATGATGTCAAATTGAGTCAAAACTCCCTTAATGTAGTGACAAGATTGAAACCATAAATAAAAATAAAGGGAAATCATAAAATGTATAGGTATCATAAAATATAATCATGGGATTTAAATACACTACATAAAAAACACATAGTGATTATATAATTTGTCTCATATAAAATAAATGTCCGACGAAAATCCCTTACATTGAATCCCTCTTTCAATTAATGAACTATATAATCCTATATAATAAAAAATGTGTTATATATATTATATGTCCATAATAATATATATCACATCTTTTATGATGTACTTATACCCTTTTGTTTGATGTTTATTAAAAATTATTTGATAAAATTAACATTTTGGTATTAATTTCTACATTCTTCATGTATGTTCTAGTGTGTAATTTATAATACTCTTAATTTGATCGTGGTTAAAAAACCTCCAAAATTTTAACCATGATATATATATAATATTCATTACATATCTATTTATATTAATCAATAAAATTCATATTTATAAAATGTTTAATAGTGTTCATTGGGACAGAAGTTCGTATATATTCATGAACAATGTTCAATTTTTTAGATGAATTAACTGATAGAAAGAGAAATGATATATACATTTTTAAATGTAATTTTTATTTCATATATATCAAATATATTCATGAAATTTATCTCTTATATCCTTCCACATTAAAATTAAGTGAAAAAACTATTCATTTCACTTCGTGATGCTATAGTCTACCATTCAGACGATTGATGTTATTGTATACCCAACAAAATTAAAATTAAAATGTATATATGATAATATATTTGTAGAAGTATATTAATGTATAAAATATTATACAAATATGTTATATATATCAAAATATCTAATCCTGAGAGGTTTTTATTGAAAACATGTCACATCGGTTCGCGATGAGGTAGTCAAACGTAAACCATAGAAACATTATCGTTTTATAATTGAGGGAATATGAGATGGATTTAGGTCAATATTATAGAATTATAATTTGTCAATTTATATTTGATACAAATATTATAATATTATAATTTAGTAATAATATTATATGGATTTGGAGTAATAAATAATAATGAAAAAGCTCTTTGATGAACGTTTCTGGTTTTTTGAGTAACCTATATAGGATTTCAGAAAAATTCATTCCTAGGAAGTATTGATGAAAAAAGTGAAGATGATAGGATTATATTAGAGATATAAGGATTAATTTTTTTATGTATCATTAAAATTAAATGGTTTTGGAAGCATTAATAGGAAAAGAGAGGGGTACCCTTTTATTAGCGGGGGAGTGGACACACTTTTCTTTTTTTAGAAAATAATAATGTGTACTAATGGGTTTTTGGTTAAATATAGAAAGGAAATTGTTAATTATCAAAACATAGATGTGATTAGGTCTAAATGAATCCCTAAAATTAGTTATGGATAAGTTTTTTTTAACACTTATATGATTTTTAGAACCCAGTAATTCAATGTTTACCTTTATTTTGGTAAGAAAATCCCTTTTTTACTATTCATCAATGTTAGATATCAATTTGACATTTTTAGATTATATAAAAATTTAGGATACCAAATATTGAATCCATTTTATCAAATTAAACTCACATATATTGAAGAATTTAATTTTAAATAAATTTATAGCTGTGACGTGAAAGTGTATTTTAAAAGGGTAGAAAGTTCATAAATAGAAAATTATTAATATAAAAATTCAATATAAAATTAATTAAATTATCATAATTTGTATTAATAAATATATAATTGAACTCATATAACGTTTTATATAATATTAGAACAAATTTTATTATTTTTTTTGTTTTAAATGAGATGACTATTCTTAATAAAATCCATCATTTTTCACTGTTCAATGAAAAATTTACCTTTTCCAAATATTAAAAAAAATTAATTCCAATTTAACATGGAAAATAATTTTTTAAAAAATTAATTTGATTTTTAAAAATTAATTTTTTTATTTGGTGATAGATATGTTAATTAATTTTTTGACAAAATTCAGTAATCTAATTTTTTTGAATTTCTTTTGAAATATATATTGACTATTATAAAAAAACAAATTTAATTTTTTATCAATATATCTATATTATATAAACCATTATTCATAATAATTAAAATATTTTATAATTTTTTCTATCATTATGTTTTACAAATTGGTTATAAGTCCACATTTAAATAATGATAGTAATAATATTTTATGGTTTTTTAAAGCTCAGTGTAACATGTAATGAAAGCAAACACAATTTTTCTTACAATAAAAGAAAAATTGATATTTCATGTAATGAAATCTACCAATGAAATATAATTTTATTTAATCAATAATAATTTATAAATAATCAAGGTTCTACATTCTACATCCCTTTAAAAATAATTTCTCTATCTAAATTCATTACTCTGATAAAAAAATAGTATAATTTTCCCATATTATATTTCTAGGTTCCCATATATTTTCTTCATGTTGGTGGATTGAACAAAACAATTATCAAATTGTGTGGTATTTTCTTGGGATAATTTTTATATTCATTCAAATGTATCATCTATTTTTTCCTCAAAAATAATTATCCTACTTTAGTGGTACGATCTATGAATTTTTTACATGTGATTGATGAGGTATGGACTACCATATGAGAGATACATGGAACACATCTATAAATATAGAGAGATTTGGAATAAGAAAAAATAGATTAGAATACTTCTTGATATGATAAAAAATTTAAAAGGTAGCTATATACCTATGTCCTAGGATGTAATTATTTCCAAATTTAATTACCTTCTTCTATAGTGAAAATCATATAAACATCATGTCACCATATTTAAATTCCACACCACACTAGAGTTTATTAACATAAAGTTTCTACGAACTATGAGATTCTATGATATGTTTCTGAATTTCTCTAAACTCATCTACAATTATTTCTTCTTTCTAAGGCCCCAATAGATTTTTTTTCAATATAATTCCATAATTATAGAGTTATTCACATTGTTACATATTTATATTCATAAGTATAGAATTAAATTCTTGATTAAAATCTATTATTATAATAAAATTATGCAAGTGGAAGGGTTTTATCCAAAAAAATTAAAATTCAAATAATTTGATCTCAAAAAACACACTATGGATTTACTTTTTTTCATGTACTGGCCTTATTGTTTATGATGATATATGGTGCAGAATATTGACTATATATCTAATTCTAATTTAAGACTTCACCCAAACAATGAGGTAAATCTTAGATTTGGGTAAAATTAAATTTAATTTTTTACTCCATTTATCCTTACTACTTTATTAATTTATAATCTAGAAATATGATCAATATATAATAATTCTATGACAGTGATGAAGTGTGTTAAAATTGTATGGGTCTCGATTAAAAACCATATATGATTATTCCTTTTATACATTTTTGGGAGTTTGGTAGAAAAAATCCATGGTGATCATTTTCCATTTATATTATAGATTGGGTGATAAATGTAAAATACCCTAATACATTAACCTATTATCCTTAACATGCTAACATACTAATCGCCAAGATAAAAATTCTATGATATCTCTCCTAATTCCACCCCACCATAAATATTACATGAAAACTAACAATATCTTCTTTCATCCAGGATGAATATAGAAGCATAAAATTGATTCTTCCACTAATAGATACATCATAAAATTGATCATGGATGGACAAAGGTATAGTCTGAGAACATTTTCATTCCATCATGATGATTATTAAAGTCAGGAGAAGTTATCACCATATTTTTCATATGAACATCTTCCTTATGACCATACTTAATATTCACTTGGATATAAGTTTGGACATTTAATTTACATAAGATAAATTTTCTCCTCTTCCTTCAGTATTTATGGATTTATCATTTTTAAACCCTAAAATAGAGGTTCTTTTATGATCATTAACATGGATAATCATTCATTATTAGTTAGTCTTAAGGGACTAGCCTCCTTGTTTTATTTTATATGTTTTTAATGTATTGGTCCATCATAATAATTAAAAGTATCTAACTATATATTTTGGTATATATTAATGTCCTTCTGTGTGAATATATATTTTTAACATTTTTAATTGGTATATATATCACTCTTTTCCTGGAAAAAATTTCCTCATATCATTAACATGATAATATAATTACGTAACACTAAATCATAAATTGGATAATCTTTGACATGAAAATTCAATTTTAATGAGGAATGATTATAACCATTTCATTATACATAATAATTTATCTTAATGGTTTCATGAATTTATCAATAGATATTATAAACCACCCTCTGCTTCAGGGTAATATAAAAATAGGAATTTTTACCACTCATATCTTCATAATCATGAAAATTTTCTAAGATTCTTCTATACAAAAACATTTGGCTCCCTTTTGAGTGAACATGGTAGAGGTATTTTGAAGTAATTTTAAATTCTCCAAAAATCCTCCATAATATCCAGATAATCCATGAAAAAAATTGGGTTTAGTCACCATGTTTATTATGGGAAAAAACTCCCTATTCCCCATCATTGATGAATATATATATATAACCTACCTTGAGACTATATGGAGAAGAAATGAAACCTTTACTATAAAAAAAATCACACATGATAAATTTTTCACTTTGATTCAATTTCCATATGGTGATTAGTAGAATACTTATGTGATATTCATTCTCTTATATTATCTTTTAATACATAAGAATATATATATAATGATAGCCCACAAACGATCAAGGTAATATTATAAGACTATATTTATCATATCCATGATTATAGAGGGAGAATATGTAATACAAAATTGAATCACTATATATTCATGTTGCCCATAATGTTTCTAGACTGTTGTCTTGGTTATATACTTCTTATAGACCCTCATTGGGTGATGTCCATTATTAAGGTAAATATTTGAAAATAATTGTTCTCAATGAAGTTGATAAAATTGGTAATTAAGAAGTTCTAGATGATACTTGTTCTTGAATTTTATCATTTTATGGTACCAATAGTGAATTAAGAGACACATAAATACATCAATTCTTATAAAATAAATATGTTCAACCTACGATGAAACACATGGATGAATGATTCCCTTTCAAGGTTCTCCTATAGTGTCATTTTTAATTCATGAGACTCAATCAAGAATATCATATATGGATTAATTAAAATATTTATAGAACGAGTTATGAGCTACATTGAGAACTCAACATCATGACTTGGTGCATGGATAGAGAAATAATCTAGAAATACTTTAAAAAACTCCGACAAAATAAGAATATCATCAATTCTGAGTTTCCCTATGACCAAATTAAATAAATTACCCAATTGAATAAAAATTAGAATTATTACAATATATGTGATTTCCATCATAAATTCATATTTATTATCGTAGTAATATATGATCATATGTTGTTTTGGATTTTCAAAATTTATGTCCCATTTATATGAATAAATGTGAGATTTATATAAATAAATCCAATACATTATTAATATAATGTTCATTTCAACCAAATTTATAATGAAATGATTTTTAAGAATCAAATTTTAAAAAACATAAACTAGAGATGAATAATATAATTGAGTGGAGACTATCATAAAATAATGGGATTTAACTAATAATTATACATATAATCATTTAGGTGTTATGTTGATACTATTTGAAAAATAATTAGATATGAGATAATGGGAAAATATAGAATTAAATGAGACAATAGTAGTTCTATAGTGGATGGTATGTGTAACTTTCACACCATCATTATATATTTCTCATAAAAAACCTAATCACATGATATTGCATATTGTCTCTTAGTTTTTGTGGTTAATAATATCAATAATAGTTAGTAAACTTCATATTTGGGAACTAGTTATCATAATGATCATACACCTTCCATTTTAATCACTGGATTGTGGGTGTTGATTATTTTTGAGCATTCCCTCTATTCACATAATAATACAACAACTTCTCATCACAGGAGTATTTGATTTATTGGTGACCTTTTTTTACACTGAAAACATTTTCTAGCCCCCTTAAAACAAATTTCTCTATGTTTCCTTCCACATATATAGCCGGAATGAATGAATTTGTTCTGAGCTCCACAAATTTTTTTATTTTCCTATGAATTTATTTATTTTTATTATCAAAAGGTTAATATTGATGGGTAACCAAAATCCCAATTTCTACCATGATATTAAAATTAATGATTTCATTATATCCTTTTATGTCCCTTATGTATAACAATAATTAGAGAAATTGTTCTAACACACTGATAATTGATAATCCTTACAAATAGGTTGGTTAAAAACATCATAAGCGTGCCTCACAAGTTTTTTGAAATTTTTCTGAAAGGTACAAAAAAATTCATCATACCACTATGTTAACTAAATAATTACATTATTACTTTCATTAAAATATTACAAAGAAAATTACATATTTAATAATAATCTATTCTCCTCATTCCATTCTATGGAGTAATTTTCATCTCGTTTAATTCTATTTTTTATAAGTTTTCATAATTGAACTACTCCACCTTTCAAAAGATAGATATCAAAAACCAATTTTTCGTGCTCTATGAATTTGTAAAGAAGAAATATATTTTCAATGGTACTGATCAATTTCGAAAAAATTAATGGATCAGGATAACTATTTAAAAATGGTGTAAATTTATTTATACTGAAATCAACAAAAAATTATTCCCTCCTCATCTAATTTGTGTGTTCAACATGATTCAATTATTTTTAAAGGTGTGTGATCATAACAATGAAATTTTTCTTTCTATCTCTCATAAAGTATGTATTAATATGAGGAAAAAAATTTCTTTTATTATCACACTTTTAATTAACATGGTTACTTATGTTTTCATCAATTCACTAGAACAAGAATTCATAGATTAAGAAAAAATAATTATAGCGGGGTCTACATAATCATGAAAAATGACTTATTAATCTTTTAAATCATGAATCCTATTTTAATCTATGAAACATTTGGATTAAATTATTTATTCATAGTCATTATTCAATTACTTTATGAGGGTTTGTAACGATATTGTGAATCTTCAATTCATACCCCCCTAAGTGTTTCATATGAAATTAAAAGTAAGGCCCATCTTCATGCACCTTGATAAGTTTAAGTCTCTCTAATAAACTCTTTTCAGAGTTGATACCCCTAAGTACAATTATTTGAGAAAAAAATATAAATTTTGTATCTTGATAGGGTTTTAATATCATGTAAACCACTCTCTTTATCCTTTAAAAAACAGGATATATTCCAATACATTGACTCATTCGAAGAATTATCATTTGTCATAGCCATGATATATCCTTACAATCATCTCTACAGATCACTAAAACTTTTGTCATTATAGTTTCAAAAGGATAGCTAAAACCATCTTATTTTACAAACTATACTGAACAAAAATATTTATAAATAGACATTACATCATTTTAGATAAAAATTCACCACATTATAAAATCACATGACTGGTTATCATAATGGTATTATGCCTTCAGAATCATGGAATAATAAACAAGTAGTTCCAATGTATACTACATCATCACCAACTATGTTCATTGTAACTACATATCTTCATAGGCCAATCTGAAATAATACATTTTTTCATATTGTGAGAAAATTATTGAATAGAAAGTGTTATCTTAGATTCCTAGTATGGATAAAAAAGATAGATAGAAATGAATAACATGAGTGCAACTATATGAGAAAATGAGCATAACATTTCAAAAAAAATTCCTTTCATATCAAATATCATAATATTCAGTCATGGGATAAAAAAATTTAGTTCATAATATGTCAATCATTGGAAAATAAATATACATGATATTGAGAGAATAAAATTTCCATAAGACATAGTATAATAGAATACACATAAGAATATAAAGTCATCTATATAGTAGTAAAGGCTCATTTACAAGGGTATCATAGTGAGATGAGCGGACTCCTAAAACCATCATAGAAGTCAAGGTTCACTCCTAATACTGTCATATTTCAAATATTCCGTAGATGAATAGGGTTCAATCACATTCTCAACCTTATTTCCAATTAGATATCAATCATTATACAATTAATTAAAAGGATATATGGGTCCTACAATTTAAATAATGAAAAATATATGTTCATTTACTACAAGATCCCAAACCATTTACCATATCAATACCACTAAAATAAAATGGGCTTCCTAAAAATATCACCATATAGAAAATGGTGTATATTAAAAAGTTTTCTTAATCATTGTATAAATTCATTAAATTTTAAGTCAACAAAAAATGAGATGGTTCCATAATAATTTTATCATGGAAGAATCGATGGATGAGAAATGGGTTTCATAAATATTCTACTGTTGTAAACAGAAACCATCAATAAAAAATAATAATTGAATACTTGGATCATATGACCAGTAAATCATAAGTAACTTCCAATATATCTTCTTACATAAGAAATTATTTTGAAATATCACATGGAATATTTTTAATGGAAAATTGATACACCACTATGAAAAACACTTTTACCACATAAAACATTTTAAAAATTTATTTCTTTTAAAAAAAATATCATAAATATATAAATAATGATTTAATGATAATTTAAAAAAGTTCATGAGAAAAATATTATGTACACTTTTAGAAACATTTTTTTAGAACACAAAATATTTTAAAATTTTATTTTCATTATAAATAAACATTGAAACATATAAATGGCAATTTATGGACCATTTAGAACATTTCAGGGAGAAACTATAATTTATTTATTAGAAAATGTTAAATATATATATTATGATTTTAATGCACCATTTCTTTGAAAATATAAATTGAATCATATAAAGGTATCATTAAAACATTGGGTGATCATGATGTAATTATATTTGGTTTGGTCTCTACAGGTTCAAACAAATATTATCTCCCAATTTTTTTTTAAAATCCAAACTTGTTTTTTTTATAAAAAAACATGAATAATAATTAAAAAAAACCTTTTTAATATTGTATCATTGGTATGAATTTATTTAATAATTTTTTTATGAGTGTTAAATAATTTTTTAGAGCATATTTAGAAATCATTGATATAGATGAAATGGTTCTTTTAAATGGAGAGTGAAATAGAGATGATTTTTCATTAAGTCCTTTTTTCTATAACATTAATCTGTTAACATTAGAAAATAAAATGAAAAAATGTATTCTTTAAGAATAACAAAATTAAATGATAATAAATTAGTTTATTGAGGGATAAGTCATAGACATTAATCATTAAAAACATAATCATAAAAAATACTGACAAACAATGAGATTTTAACATAATTCCCTTACCAGTTTGGTAACATTGAATCATATTCCCTAAAAAATAATAACCTTAAATTACACATATAATATCATGAGAATTAATAAAATGAAGATATCACATATAAAGGTGTACATGTAGACACATCATAAAATATGATTGTTACATAACATAATTTATGTCCTAATAAAGAAAAATTGAAGTAAAAACCCCTCAATTTGTTTGTAACCATGAAATAGTAAACCCCATAAAAGAGAGATCATTTAATGGATATGAAAATACTCATTATATTTATGATAATCATCGTAAAATAAATTTTTGGGTAGTATATACAGCACAAAAAATAAAAATATGGTGAATATGAAAATTTTTCGTAGAAAATAAATGTGAGACATTAATTTATTATACATATATTCCAAGATGATTCTTATATATATAATATCATATATTATGTAATTATATCCCTTTATAACACATTTATTATCAATTCCATGTAAAAATTACATTTCAGTTAATAATAGATTCCTTTTGGAAGGATGCAATGTAAGAAAGGTAAATAATATACCAACATTATAGAAAAATTAATATTTCACATATATCACATATATAAATTAAACATATCCCTCATTTCCCTCAATATAAAACATATTTGAAAAATGATTTATATTCTTTCATGAGGTTATAGTCCTCCAGAAATATGATCAATGATATTATATCCCCCTTAGAATAGAATATAAAAATGTAGTGTTATAATATATTTAAATAATTATATTTATGTTAAAAATATGATACATATATATTATAACAATAATCATAAACCATTGTGAAATGTGTTGATTTAAAATATGTTACTTCGGTTTGTGAGGTGGCAGTCCGACATGCACATGTGCATAGTTACATTTTCCCATTTGAGTGAACATGATATGGTTGTTGGTCATTGTCAATGAATAATTAAATATATGTTTCTGAAAGGTACAATGGTAATTATATTATCATTTATTAATAATATTTTAAGGAGGTGGTGGATGAGACAATATAAAAACTCCCCTTAAATAAGTTCAACTCTACTTTTTTTATCCTCCTTTCGTTTGTACCAAATACCATACGATGATGGTTTTTTGATAAAAAAAAGTCTTATTGGATGAAATGAGTGATTTAATTATGGTATTTTTATGTATTGGATGAATCAAAGGGTTTTTAAATAATGAAGAGGATATGAGAGAAGGGGTAAATTTATACATTGGGGAGAGGGCACATATGGGTTTTTTAAAAGAATAAACTCTAGATTTATATTTCAAATGAAAAAAAGAACCAAAATGGGTCATTATCAATACTTAATTGTGATATGGTGTAAATATGTCTATAAAATAGTTTGATGAAATGTCTTGGCTCATTTATAACACATTTCTTTTTATTTTAATCTATGGTAATTATATTTTTACCTTAACCATTGAATGTATTTATTTCTATTTTAACTATTCATTATTGTATAAAATATTATGTTGAAGTTATTAGATAATATAAAATATCATTATTCCAAATATGGAATCCATTTATTAAAATTCACCCCACATAAGTGGAAGAATTTAATTTAATGTTAAACTTGTAGATGTGATGATACGACATGTTATGAAAAGGAAAAACCATTATAAGTATAAAATTTGTAATATATAAATTCAATAAAATCTGTTTCTAATTACCTAAATTTAATTAATAAATATATAATTGAGTTATTATTATAATAAAATCCATATGATAACAATTTGTATTTTTTCATTGAATTAAACAAAAATACTATTCATAATATAAACTAGTATTGTTCACTATTCAATGAAAAATTTATCTTTTTAGAAATTCACCAAAACATAACTGAAATATAATTTTGACTATTTTATTTTAAAAATAATGTTTATTTTTTATAATATTTTTTTACATGCCATAATATGATATTTTTCATGGAATTAAATAATTTTTTTGATAAAAATCCATTTTTAAAATCATATAAATATTTTTCTAAAAACAATGTAGTCCTTATACAATAAATTTTATTTATATAAAAAAATTGTACTTTATATTAACTTTGTTATTATTAAACATATATCTATGTTTATTAACTGGTTTATAATTTTCATATTGAAATAATAATATTAACAATATTTCATGGTTTTTTAAAACTCAATGTCATTTGTAACCAAAGATAAGCACGAAGTTGTATATAAAAAAAATCTATAATTAGTTTTTTATATACCAAATTTTATTAATGAAATTTAATTTATCTGAAAAAATATATTCTTAAAAACGTGGGGTGATAAATTCTACCCCTTGAATTGGATTTCTTCTTTAAATTTCATCAGTATGATTACAAAAATGAGTATATATCTATATCATAATTTCCCCATGTTCACATATATTTTATACATACTGGAGGATTCAGAACAATATATTGACTAGGGGATTGGTCCAGTTTCTAAAAACATTCTATCCGCAATCCAAAATCCCCATTGGTTGTTCCTTAAATGAACTTACCTTTTAAAATGATATGATATCTGAATTTATTACTTCTGAAGGATCGGGTATTTACATCATCATGATAGATTATTGGAACACACCTTGAACTTGATAGAAGTTTGGTGGAAGCATCATCCAATGAGATTCAGTCATGAGGTATTCAATAATTTCAAAGGGACTGATTTACTAATTATGTAGTTTTATATTATTTATAAATGTCAATACTAATTTATATAGACAAATTATTGGAAACACTATGTTAAAAAATTAATATTTCTAATCAAATTAGAAAAATTTCTCAACATAATTCCATAGATGTTGAGCTTCTTTGATTTTTTGTTGTATACATATAAATTTATCATTCATTTCTTTATCATGATCTTTCCCTACTAGATTCCATTCACCAATATCATTCCATCATTTGGAGTAATTCACTTCCTTCCATATAGGGTTTAATAAATCTAAATATGCATACTTGAATGAAAGATATTGTTTTTTTTAAAACATAACATCGAGAAGGTGGTTATCCAAATCAATTTTGAAATACATAGAAAACGATCTCAGCATAAACCCTAGGGATTGAATTGTTGTCTCAAACTAATAATATATCTGAGGATGATATGATGTACATAATCATAATTTTTTATTGATAACCTATTGAAGACATCACCAAAACGTCAAAGAATTTATCAAATCCCAATCACACAAAATATAATATGGTACTCCATTAAATATTACCAATTACGTAATTTATAATATTTAATGATGAGGATGATATAAGTCATATTTAATTATATGTAATTATTATGATATTTTATGGAGATATACTATAACCTATCGTGATTTTAAAATATTTTATGTTTTGGGGATTCTAACGACAAAATCCATGGTGTTGTTTTCCCATTTCCATTCTCATATGGTTAATGGATGGAGCATTCCCTTATAATTTTTTCTATAACCCTTAAATTTATAAACTATTAATAAATAAGATACAAAATCTGTGATATCTCCCTTCATTCATGTAAAGACACATAAAATTAAAGGGAAATTTTTTCTTAATTTTCTTTGGGATTTTACAAGAACTCAGTTTCTGATGGCACCTGATTCTGAGGCCTGGTGAGCTCGGAATAATTTTCCGAAGTTTAGCTCGTGTACGTTCAGTAAAGGAACGAGCAATATTTTCCTAACTTTTGAACCGGTGCTCGGAATCAAAATCTGAGGGCACTGATGAAACCGAAGCCCGATATTTGCTTAGGAACACCTTTTCCGGAGTTGCGTTTGCTCAGGTGATGTTATTAATTAATTGGGTTAAGTAAAGAATAAAAATAAAATGGTGCAACCAATTTATTTTTACTTAAAGTAGTTTATCCTATGTAAGGGAGTTAGGGTGGGACCCAATAGTTCCTAACTAACCAAGTGAGGATAATGGTGAGGTGGGGCCCACACGAACCCCACCCCTTCATATTCCCAAACCCCCCTTAACTCTCCATTTAATTTGAAAACATAAGTATAATTAATTTAGTGGATTCATTTTTGAATTTTGTAATTTTGAAAACCATGGCATTAACAATTAAAATAAGGGGTGACCTTATTTTAATTTTCATAGCTTGTTGTGAGAGGATTGGGGAAAGAAAGCTCTATGTCTTGAAGTTCATCATCTTCCTTGAAGAACGTGAAGAACACCGACGCGCCTTCCTTCGTTCTTCTTCCCGTGTCAAATGAAGGGAGACACCGTTCCTCCTCGGACGATCTCTGGCAATTTGTACGGAACCCTCTTCCGTGACGCCTTCTTCCGCGACGTTCTTTTCCGTGATGAACCTTCGTTCAATGACACCTTGAGGTAGGGGTTAATTGTTTTTGTTTGTGAATACTTTCGTCGTTTTTCTTTGTTTCCAAATTGGGCCGCCTTTTATCGCAATAATAGTAGGAGGACGGACCGCACAAACATGGTCGACCCTCCTCCCCCTTGATTGTTTGAACTTGTTGCGGCACGAGCAAAGGCAGCACGATGTCGTTGCACCGTGCGAGAACAATAAGAATGGGTGAAGAAGTGTGGCACTGTCACGCCACACCGTTGAAGTCGAACAATGTTGCGGCGCCTTCCCGCCGCACAGGAGGACCTCGGAGAGGCCGCGTCCGGAGCAGGGCCATGGCGGAGGGGCGCGACGCCATCGCGCCGCGCCGATCGGACAAGGCCGCGGTGGTGCGGGGAGCGACGACTGGAACCGCCGCCCGTCAGAGCTAGAGGGCGGGACCGCGGATGTCCCACGGTGGTAGCAACCGGCTTGCCGGACCGGGCTAGCCGTTTCAGGGGGAGACCGGGGGTTCGTAACCCCCAGCTGGAATGAAGAGCGGCCCCCACGTGGGGGTCGCGGTTACACAAACAAAGGGGCAATGCCCGCCCTTCCGCTCAGCTCGGCATGGCCGAGCTGGCCACGCGGACCGCGCGAGCGCACCAGGCCGGGCCGGGCCGCGCCCAAATGGGCCGGACCCGGACCCGGGTTGGGTCGACCCTGTTCGGGCCGACCCAGGGGGTCCCGGGCCGGGACGTTCCGGCCCAAAACCCCCATTTTCGGACCTCTTTCCTAATTTTTTCCATAACATGGGCTATTGACCTTTTATTGACACACCGTTAGTTGAGATGCGATCCTTGGACTGAGTCGGTCATTTCAGTATATTACACTCAATGTTTCAGAGAACTTTGGGTTCAACCGGGTTGGTTCGAACACGAAACCAACCGGGCCCTCGGAGCGTAAATGCTTATAACTTGAGTTCTGAACATCCGATTGACGTGCCGTAGACTTTGATGGATTCCTCTTAGTGAGACAAATCTTTTGGCTTACTCCGATCGAGGTTTGGACGTAGTTGGCGTACGGTCGAGTTGGTTTTGACTTAAAACCCAACCAGGCCCCTATGACGAAAAGGCCAATAACTCTCAGGCCGGGCGTCCGATTGACGCTCTGTTTGTGACGTTGAGTTCCTATTGACGATATAGAACTTTTGGATACATCAACTCCGGACTACGTGTCAGTTGATGTATCGGCCCCCCGGCTCGTGGAGCGGACCATCCCCGAACGAGCTTGCTGTGTGCGGGAATTCCAGAGCTGGCTGCGACTGCGATGACGATGAAGACGGTACAGAAATCCTCCATGGGTTAGACAGTGATGACTACAGCACTTAGCGATCCTGTGAGGATCCGTGCTACCGATCATGTGTGGGTCTGATCCTATGTAGGTCAGCGCTCAGTGGTCCTGTGTGGTCCAGCACATACTGATCCTGTGTGGGTCAGATCCTGTGTGGGTCAGTGCAGGGGTTAGTACCTATCGATCCTTTGTGGGTCAGTGCGGATGTTAGTACCCATCGATCCTATGTGGGTCCGACGGCTTATATGAATCAGTGTCTATATCTGATCATCTCTATCGTCTTACGAAGAAGTATTCATGTGTGAGCTGAGTCTTGACTTTCAATCAATATCGTCGATATGATTGACATTCTTTCCTATGTGGATTGGTTGTATTATCCTATGTGGATCGGGTTGTACTATCCTGTGTGGACATGATCGAACTTGGGCTCGGATGTTGGAGCCGAACTGGAATTGATGACATAGGAATATGTATGGGCATATACCTAAGTAGTGATGGTTATTACTTCGTGATTGTATCATTCCTTTGTGGATTATCCTTTGTGGATTATGGGAGACCTTTGGGGGTCTCGGGGACCCTACTGAGTAGCTTATACTCACCCCTGCATGGGCTATGCCCGCACTACGTTGTGTTGAATGCAGACGATGGACAACGCTGATCGTGGTGGAGGCTTGTAGAGCAAGTCGGTATCTG
This sequence comes from Viscum album, assembly GCA_963277665.1. Taxonomy (NCBI): domain Eukaryota; kingdom Viridiplantae; phylum Streptophyta; class Magnoliopsida; order Santalales; family Viscaceae; genus Viscum; species Viscum album. The sequence continues at coordinate 2,001,355,411 of OY728140.1, read as the reverse complement.
GAGGTGGACCACTGGGCGGGACGTACATGGAGCGGACGGCTGGACCCGTGGAGCTGAGGAGGCTATTTGTACCCACCCATCAGGTGATACTTCTAGTGGACGGCTCGATGTTGCTTCTTTACTTTTTGGTTATTGTACTTCCTTTCCAGTTATACTTTACTTCCAGTTTGGGTTTGTATTCTGGCCCACTTACTTTTCCGTACTCCCTATTGTACCCAGTTTTACTTAGTGTTTACTTCAACTTTCTTACTCTGTGTCTTTGTTTACTTTATAAAGGAAATTCCTTCCCTTTCTATCAGGAATTAATCCTTGGTGCTAGTCGCCAGCACCTGGCCTATGGAAGGCGGGCTTGGGGTAGTCATGGCATGGGCCCCGAGGAAGGGTCGTGACAAATTGTTATCAGAGGAGTTCGTCTCTATCACAGAACTCAGGACTCTGATCTTTATCTATGTGAAGCAATAGTGTTAAGAGTATTGAGTGTGGTTATTAGTCCAGGTAGTCCAGTGTTGGTGCGGCGACCGACGTATCTGTACACCCGGACCCTGACTTCTGATTTCCGACTTAGTGCACGAAAACATTGATTGCATTTGTGTTTCAAGTTTTCTTATTATTAGTTTGTCTCAGCTCACCAGGTATACTGTATTGACCGTGGCACACCTGTCTCTTTTCAGGATGGCCCCACGATGGTAGCCAGCTAGGGTTCCGAGTTTTGTATGTGATGACAGCCCATAGAGCGACGAGGCCTCGGTGCAGGGCCCTATTACTACGGAGGCACCGGCGGTACCACTACCCACCGAGCCACTGATGCTACCAGCCCTAGCCGCTGAGAGTGCACGTCACCTTGGTGAACTGCACAAGTTTCAGCATCAAATACTGCCCAGGTTCCACGGGGAGACGAACCCTCAAGCAGCTGAGGATTGGCTGGAGGAGGTTGTACGAGTTTTCCGATTGGTAAGGAAACCAACAGACCTCATGGAGATCTTTTCAGCGAGTCTCCTGCACGCGGTAGTAGGCAGATGGTGGATCTTGATGCTCCAGGTGCACGACAAGGAATCACTCATCTAGACAGACATTGAGAGCCTCTTCCAATCGGAGTTTGTCCCAGAAACCCTCCATGCAGTGCGCATCCAAGAGCTACTACAGCTATGGCAGGGCAGCTTGACAGTCACCAATTACTCGGTGAGATTTACCGATCTCTCGCGCTATTCGGCGGACATGGTACGAGACACATTCTTCCGAGCCTGGACCTTCGAGGAGGGATTGAGGAATTAGATCAGGTCATCACTGATCTCCCACAGCATGCTGACACAGGAAGGGGTACTGGAGAAATCCCTTCTCATTGAGAGCTTTCTTGCTAAGCCTACACCAGCAGTGAGACCTACCGCAGGGCGACACATAGCAGAGTCTTCTGCAGCTGGCAGTCGACGGATGACACTGGGGTCCAGGCGGACTAGACCATCAGTCGGACGACCTAAGGACACTGGTTCAGAGGTGCGGGGAGCATAGCACAGAGCCAGTCTTACGAGATGTTGACAGTGCTACGCATGCGGCGGGCAGGGCCACATGGCTCGTGACTGCCCGACCCACTGTGCAGAGGAGCAGCAGACGATTGAGGGACCACCCAGGGAGAGGGAGAGGGTCAACCGTGGCAGTCTGCAAGGAGAAAGAGGACGAGGTAGGGGAGCTGACCGAGCATCATTTGGTGGGAGACGCTTTGAGGCTCTACCACCACCACCACCATGAGGTCCACCCTGACCATAGGAAGCTGGCGGGAAGAGACAAGCACAACTTCAGGCAGCAGAGGCCTACGACCACGTCACACCCGAGATGATTCGAGGTACTATTTGTGTCTACTGTACCCTTGCTGCAATTCTTATAGACACAAGAGAGGGTCATTATTTCATTTTCGCTGCCCTTGTTCGGAGATCAGAGATTCCGACGGAGCCGTTGGCTCGATCTTTACGGCTAGAGACTCCTACAGGAGCAGACTCGATGATTTTGCACTAGTGCCGGCAGTGTGAGCTTACTCTAGGAGGCCAGAGCTTTGGCTGGGATCTTCTTGTAGAAGCGTTGAGGCCTTACGATGTCATCTTGGGCATGGATTGGTTATCTACTGTCCATGGTCAGATCGACTTCATTAGGCGCAAGGTGCAATATGTTCACACCGATGGGAGCAGGTTCACCTTCACTAGCAAGAAGGGATCCTTTGGAGTGCAGGATAGACTCACACAGAGGAGTGGACTGACCATCACTCATCAGATGGCTACCCTCATCCTAGGAGCAGTTGACGTGAGGAGTCAATGCTTACCTGTAGTGGTGGATCAGTATGCAGACGTATTCCATGATGACGTTCCAGGACTACCTCCTCACAAGGAGGTAGACTTTTATATTGACCTATACCCCGGGAGAGCCCCGATATGCACTAAAACATATCGGATGGCCCCTGCTGAGCTTCGAGAGCTACGGGTACAGTTGGAGGGCTTGCAGGGAAAGGGATTCATCCGACCCACTGTTTCACCCTGGGCTTCCCCGATATTGTTCGCCAAGAAGGCGGACGGGAGATTACGACTGTGTGTCGATTACAATCGCCTGAACCATGTGACCATGAGGAACAAGTATCTGCTACCGAGGATTGATGACCTCTTTGATCAGCTCAAGGGAGAACGGTGGTTCTCGAAGATAGACCTCAGGTCAGGCTATCATCAGCTCAGAGTTCGGGATGAGGACATGCAGAAGATGGCCTTCAGATGTCGGTATGGCCATTATGAGTTCTTGGTTATTCCATTCGGCATAACCAATGCTCCAGTAGTGTTCATGGGCCTCATGAACAAGATCTTTCATTCTTACCTCGATCGATTTGTCGTGGTCTTCATCAACGACATATTGATATACTCGACGACTGAGGAGGAGCACGCCTACCACTTGTGGGTTGTACTATACACACTTCGAGAGCCCCAACATTATGGTAAGCTCTTGAACTGTCAGTTCTAGATACTTGTGGTCCACTTCTTGGGACACGTCATCTCTGAGGTGGGAGTTGCGGTGGATCCTGCGAAGATCGAGGTAGTGCTAGCTTGGGAGCCACCCAGGAGTGTGACGAAGGTGCGGAGTTTCTTGGGACTAGCTGGGTACTACCGGAGATTTGTTCCAGACTTCTCCAGAGTTGCAACACCACTCTCATATTTGACAAAGAAGGGGAAACCCTTTGTGTGGTCATACAGATGTAAGAAGAGCTTCGAGGAGCTGAGATAGAGATTGACCAGCGCACCTATCTTGAGGCTACCGGATGAGGGAGTAGGGTACGTAGTTTACTGCGATGCATCATGGACTGGACTCAGATGTGTCCTGATGAGGGAGTGGGTAGTGATCGCCTATGGATCATGTTAGTTGTGGTAGCATGAGAAGAACTATTCTACCCATGACCTGGAGTTAGCAGCAGTGGTCTTTTCTCTGAAGATGTGGAGACACTATCTGATGGGCGATCGCTTTACAGTCTATTCTGACCAACAGAGTCTCAGGTACTTCTTCAACCTGAAGGACCTGAACCTGAGACAGTGGTGATGGCTCGAGTTCCTCCAGGACTATGACTTTGAGATAGTCTATACTCCAGGAAAGTGGAACGTAGTAGCTGATACTCTCATCAGGAGGACGAGCATTCAGCTACTTTGGGAGGCGACAGAGCAGCTAGAACATTAAGGATATACTTCTTGGATAGTGATGGAACAGCCTTTCTACAGTCACTCCTCCACTTCTACAGCGGATCACAGAGGTGCAGCCTGGGGACGATGACTGTGAGACGCAGCGTGCACAGATATCCTCAGGACAGGAACCTGATGGATTCTCTGTGGGAGGAGAGCACGTCATCATTTTTAGAGGACGTACCATGGCACCCGCTGCTTTAAAGAAGTATGTGCTGAGGTAGTTCCACACTTCTCCTTTTGCGGTACATCCAAGAGTGGCGAAGATGTATCAAGACCTCAGACGACAACACTGGTGGTCGGGTATGAAGAAGGTTGTGGCAGAGTTCGTTTCTCGATGCCTCACCTGCCAGCTGGTGAAGGCAGAGCACTAGGTACCGCTAGCTTGGTATATCCATTGGAGGTCCCAGAGTGGAAGTGGTATGGGATATCTATGGACTTCGTGACTGGACTTCCACGCACTTCAAGAGGTCACGACTCCATTTGGGTGGTTGTCAACCAACTCACCATGTCGGCCCACTTCTTACCCATTAGAGAGAAGGGCTCAATAGAGAGCATGGGATGCCTCTACGTTCACGAGATCATATGACTTCATGGCGTTCCAACATCTATCATCTCCGATTGAGATGCTCGCTTTACTTACAGGCTTATGAAGGGGTTGCAGGAGGCATTCGGGATGCAACTACGTCTGAGCACCATCATTCACCCTCAGACGGATGGTCAGACGGAGAGGACCATTCAGTCTCTTGAGGACATGATCCGTGCAAGTGTTCTCGACTTTGGTCGCGGCTTGGAGGACCACCTACCCTTGGTGGAGTTTGCATACAACAACAACTACCACTCCACCATCGGGATGGAACCATACGAGGCATTGTACGTGCTGCCTTGCAGATCACCTCTATGCTGAACAGACCATGGGGAGTAAGCACTTGTGGGACCAAATATGGTCCAGGCCATGATAGAGAAGCTCTAGGTCATCCAGGAGCGGATGAGGACGGTTTAGAGCTGGCAGAAGTCTTATACTGATAGGAGGCGTAGACCACTAGAGTTCGAGGATGGCGACCACGTCTTTTTACGGGTTTCACCTCGACGTGGATTACAGAGATTTGGACGAGGCAGAAAGTTGTCTTCGTGCTTCATCGGACCATTCCAGGTCCTCAGCAGGATTGGCGAGGTGTCTTATCACCTGGCTCTACCACCTAATTTGCACCAAGTGCACGACGTCTTTCACGTATCTCTACTGAGGAGATACGTGCATGACCCGAGGCATATCATCGACCATGGGGAGTTGGACATTGATGATGGGGTGACTTTTGTGGAGTTCCTAGTGGAGATTGAGGATCGACAGGAGTAGGCCCTACGTGGAAGGTCGATTCATCTAGTGCACATTAGGTGGCAGCATAGGAACCTACAGGAGAGCACTTGGGAGAGGGAGTCTCTGATGCGTGCTCAGTACCCATATTTATTTCCCTAGTTTTTGATGTATATTTACGGGGATGTAAAGCCCTGAGGTGGGAGTAATTTAAAGACCCGTAACATTCAAGGGAATTTTTTTCTTAATTTTCTTTGGTATTTTACAAGAATTCCGTTTCTGACAGCACCTGATTCCGAGGCCCGATGAGCCCGGAATAATTTTCCGAAGTTTATCTCAGGTACGTTCAGTGAACGAACGAGCAGGATTTTTCTAACTATTGAACTGGTTCCCTAAATCAAAATCCGAGGGCACCGATGAAACCATAGCGCCGGTATTTTCTTAATAACACCTTTTCCAGAGTTGCATTTTCTCGGGTAAAGTTATTAATTAATTGGGTTATGTAAAGAATGAAAATAAAATGATGCAACCAATTTATTTTTATTTAAAGTATTTTATCCTATGTAAGGGGGTTGGGGTGGGACCCACTAGTTCCTAACTTAACAAGTGAGGATAAAGGTGAGGTGGGGCCCACAGGAACCCACCGCTTCGTATTCCCTAACCCCCTTCACTCTCGATTTAATTTGACAACATAAGTTTAATTAATTAGGTGGATTTGTTTTTTAATTTTGAAATTTTGAAAAGCATGGCATAATCAATTAAAATAACGGGAGACCTTATTTAAATTTGGTTAGCTTTTTGTGAGAGTATTGGGGAAAGAAAGCTCAAAGTCTTAAAGTTCATCATCTTCCTTGAAGAACGCGAAAAACACCAAAGCACCTTCCTTCGTTCTTCTTCCCGCGTTAAAGGAAGGGAGACATCGTTCCTCCTTGGACGATCTCTGTCAAAGTGTACGGAACCCTTTTCCGTGACGCCTTCTTCTACGAAATTCTTTTCCGCGACGAACCTTCGTTTAAAGGAACCTTGAGGTAGGGTTTAATTGTTTTTCTTCATGAATACTTTCGTCGCCATTCTTTGTTTTCAAATTGGGCAGCCTGTTACCGCAATAACGGGAGGAGGTCGGACCACACGAACACGACCGACCCTCCTCCCCCCTTGATTGTTTGAACTTGTTGCGGCATGAGAAAAGGCAGCGCACTGCCGTTGAACAGCGCAGAATCAATAAGAATGGGCGATGAAGTGTGGAGCCGTCACGCCACGCCGTTGAAGTCGAACAAAGTCGCGACGCCGTTATGCCGTTCTGGAGGACCTCGAAGAGGCCGCGGCCGGAGTGGGACCATGGCGGAGGGGCGCGGCGCCATCGCACCATACCGATCAGAGAAGGCCGCGGAGCCATCACGCCGTGCTGATCAGACAAGACCGCGGCCTACGGCCGCGATGGTGCGGGGAGCGACAACCGGCACCGCCGGCAGCTAGAGCCGGAGGGCGGGACCGCGGCGGCGGCAACCGACCGGCCGGACTGGGCCAGCCATTTCAGGGGGAGATCGAGGGTTCGTAACACCCGGCTGGAATGAAGATCGGCCCCCACGTGGGGGCTGTAGTTACACAAACAGGGGGACAGCCCCCCCCCCTTCCGCTCAACTCGGCATGGCCGAGGTAGCCACGCGGACCGCGCGAGCGTGCCTGGCCGGGTCGGGCTGGGCCACGCCAGCCGGGCCGGGCCGCACCCAAATGGGCTAGACCCGGACTCGGGTTGGGTCGACCAGGTTCGGGACGACCCAGGGGGTCTCAGGACGGGTCGGTCCGGGCCCAAAACCCCCATTTTCGGACCTCTTTCGGTCTTTTCCCCATAACATGGGCAATAGACCTCTGATTGATGCACCATCAGTTATGATGAAATAATTGGATCAAGAAGGCCATTTTGGTATATTACACACAAGGTTTCGGAGAACTTTGGGTTTAGACAGGTTGGTTCATACATGAAACCAACCAGGACCTCGGAACGGAAACACTTATAACTTGATCTCCAGACATCTGATTGACGTGCCGTCAACTTTGATGGATTCCTATTAATGAGACGAACCTTTTGGCTTACTCCACTAAAGGTTTGGATGCAGTCGAAATATGGTCAGTTTGGTTTTGACTTAAAAACCAACCGAGCCCCTAGGACAAAAAAGCCAATTACTCTCAGACCGGGCGTCCAATTGACGCACCGTCTGTGATGTTGAGTTTCTATTGACGATACAGAACTTTCGGATACATCAACTCAGGACTTCATGTCAGTTGATGTATCATCCCCTCAGATCGTGGAGCAGACCCTCCCCGAACAAGCTTTCTAGAGATGGCTGCGACTGCGATGACAATGATGACTGTACAAAAATCCTCCATGGGTTCGACAGCGATGGCTACAACACTAAGCGATCCTGTGAGGATTAGTGCTACCGATCCTGTGTGGGTCAGCACTCAGTGGTCCTATGTGGGCCAGCACATATCGATCCTGTATGGGTCAAATCCTGTGTGTGTCATTGTGGGGGTTAGTACCTATCGATCTTGTGTGGGTCATTACGGGGGTTAGTACCTATCGATCCTGTGTGGGTCCGAAGGCTTAGATGAATCAGTGGATACATCTGATCATCTCTATCGTCTTACAATGAAGTATTCCTGTGTGAGCTGAGTCTTGACTGTAAATCAATATCATCGATATGATTGACTTTATTTCATATGTGGATTGGGTTGTATTATCCTATGTGGATCAGGTTGTACTATCCTGTGTGGACGTGATCGAACTTGGGCTAAGATGTTGGAGAAGAAATGGAATTGACGACTTAGGTATATGTATGGACATATACCTATGTAGTGTTGGTTGTTACTTCGTGATTATATCTCTCCATTGTGGATTATCATTTGTGGATTCTGGGAGACCTTCGGGGGTCTCGGGGTCCCTACTGAGTAGCTTATACTCACCCCTACACGGGCTATGCTCGCACTACATTGTGTTGGATGCAAATGACAGACAGCGTTGATCGTGGTGGAGGCTTGTGAAGAAAGTCGGTAACTGGAGGAGGAGCACTAGGCGGGACGTAAACGGAGCGGACGGCTGGACTGGTGGATTTGAGGAGGCTATTTGTACCCACCATTCAGGTGGGACTTCCAGTGGACGGCTCGACATTGCTGCTTTATTTTTCAGTTGTTGTACTTCTTTTCCAGTGGTATTTTACTTCCAGTTTGGTTTTGTATTCTGGCCCACTTACTTTTCTGCACTCACAATTGTACCCAGTTTTACATACTGCTTACTTCAGCTTGCTTACTCTGTGTGTATGTTTACTTTATAAAGGAAATGCCATCCCTTTCTATCAGGAATTATGCCATGGTGCTAGTCGCCAGCCCCTGGCCTATGGAAGGCGGGGTTGGGGTATTCACAGCACGGGCCCCGAGGACGGGTCGTGACAATTCAATCTAACCAAAACTAATCATCAAAATCTCTATACATCATCATATATCCAGGATGAATATATATTGAACAAAAATAATCTTCCTATAATATCCCCTTCTTTAAAAAGTCATGGATAAAATACATAAATTTTTCATGAACTTAATAACTCTATCACGTTCAATACTAAATTTAGGAACATTTCACATATTCTTTTCTATCTCTACAACTTTATTTTGGGCCCCTTTAATCTTTGCATGAATATATGGTTGACCAGTAAATTGGGTATGATAATATTTTCCCCTTCCCTGAGTATTTCAAGATCAATCATTCCAAAATCTAGAAATATTATACATTTTTTAATCCACTTAATTGAAAATATACTATGATCTTTCAAACTCAAAGCATCAACCACGTTTTTCACTTCCCTTAGTTAGTAATTTATTGAGTTTTTATATTATTTAATAAACTCTAACCAACATATCTAAATCATTTTCAACTCATTATGTGTCAATATATATTTTAAAATTTATTTTTTTCAGTTTATATATCACACCCTTCTCCCTAATGATAATTCATCCAAATATTTAATTAATAAAATATTGCTGTTAACTCAAATTAATGAGTATGGTAATTTTAACCATGAAACATTAATTGGGGTAAGTAATAATATATAAATATTTAATTCTTGATGATTTCAAACTAATCCCCTTTTATATTCATCAATATAGTTTATAAACCCTTATCTATAGTATTGCTTTTTATGCACATGCACACTAAAAAATCATCCCTTTTGTTCATTGATATCTTCCTCGCATTCATCTACAAAAAGGAACATGGATCCTATAATTTTTAATATTTTTAGTGTATTATATATTCATGAAAAATTCAACACAAACAATTTATAATATCTTGATAAACTAGGAAGAATATGGATCTCAGTTGTAATTGAGGTTCTGGGCCAAAAATCAATAGCCTTCATCTGTGATAGATCAATAAATATTCCTTCTCTTGAAATAATAAGATCCACAATTGAATCCTTTTCTATCGCACATTTATAATTTTTAAAATTTCTAATAGTTTACCATTAAAAGGGTCGCTTGTAAAATTATCAAGTGATCATCATGGTCGTACACGATCCTTTAATTTTTAATTATATTATCATTATAGACTACCAAAATTTAATTATGGTAATATCTAAACACTCTATTCAATTAAATCTCTAAAGATATATGGGGAATTAGTAAAGCCAATTTAAATCCCTATATATTCATACATTCATACCATGAATGGATTAATAGCTTGGGTATATCCTCCATCTTGACACTTAATTTGTTATAACATTAATGAACTTCAGTAATTGAGAAGAATTCAACACTATAAAGTTTATTAAATATGTCATCAAAATGAATTAGAGGATAAATTTTTATCATGAACTTGCTAATATCTCTATAATAAATAAATATTCTCATATATCCATCATTATTTTTAACAAAAATATTAGGTGACCCATAATGTGGAATAAATGGCTTAATGAATACCATGTGATGATTATCCTAGGGGATATTTTTCAATTTCAGCTACTCATTCCTGGATGTTCTATGAGGAGTATTTGAAATAGGTATTGGATGATGATTGACTTACATTGAGAAATAAAATTCCTAATTCAATGGAAGGATATAATAATATTATTGAAATAGCTCAAAAACTCTCTCACAATAGGAGAATCATTATTGTTGAGATTCTCCCCAACCATTTGAAATAAACACCCATCTTGAATTGTTATAAAAAACATTTGATGGATGTGATTTCCATTGGAATTTCATATTTTTCATCAAACAAATATATTTTGATATGTTGGATTAGAATTTCAAACATGGATCCCTTCCTCAGAAATGAAATTGGAAATTTCAAATAAAAATCCAATCAATTACCAATATAACATAGAATTCAATCACGGTAATAAATAAAATATTTTTAGGAAGTATAATCTCATAAACATTAATTAGATATGGATCATATACCTAAGATAAAATGATAATATTATTATCGATATTAATTTCTAATTATATAACTAATCATTCAGGTGGAATTTTTATAGAAATATGAAATTATTAAAATATGGATTAATCGGTATATTTATGTTCAAATAATATGTTAGTAGTTATAGAGTTGATGGTATGAGTACTATTCATCATGTAGTTGTGCAACTATTTTTTACAAATAGTGAACACATGAGATTTCACATTTTCACTATGATTAATTCGATTCTAACATTGATTATCATAATTATAATTCATATTTGGTCACTTGTTAACATAAATACAATACTCCTTATATTTTAAACACTGGAGTGTGAGGTGTATTTTTTGGATTTTTCACTACATTCACAAAATTATTTATTTTTTTCCATCACATTTGAATTTGATTTCCCAATTCCTCACTCTAATACATTATACCATTACCATTCTTATAAGTATAATTTAATTTTTTTTCCTTACACACTTTGATCATCATCAAATTATTATCTTATTTTCTCAATATTTTTTAGAGTTTCATTTGAATTCCATTTTTTATTTCATACCAAATCCATATGATTTATGGGTAACCTAATATTTAATAATTAATTTATATAAAAAAGAATGATTTCATTATATATACTAAATTATGTTATGTATAAATGACTACATAAAAAAGGTTTTAAGATATTGAATAATCGATAATCCTTAAATTTAGTTTGGATGATAATACTAGAATCAAGCCTTATAAGTCCTCTAAACATTTCCACATAAGTACCAAAAAAAGCACCATCCTTTTATTTTTCCCAAAGAATTCCATATCTATTTTCATTCAAATAATAAAAGGAAAATACTTATTGAAAAATAAGTAAATAAAATCAAACATTCCATAGAGTATATTTCATCTTGGTAACACATATTCTTAATAAGATTCCACCATACATAATCTTAACCTTCAAAATGATAGAAATAAAAAATTAATTATTCATACTGTAAACACTAGAGAATATAAAATATATTTTCAATGGTATTGATCCATTTTTCAGTAAAAATAGGATCATGAGAACCACTAAAATATGGAAAATATGCCACATCAGTTCATGAGAGGATAGTCCCCTGTACACCTAAGCGACATTATTGTTTCCCATTTTGGGGAAGATGATATGAATTCCATTCATGATCATAGAATAATAACATTTTATTATATAAATGATAACATGGTTGTTATAATATCATTTTTAATAAGATTTTACGTAGGTGGAGGAAGAAATAACATAAGAGCACCCCACGAATAACGTTACCTATTCCTTGGGTAACCCCATTTTCTTTCCACCAAATAATTACTTGGATTTATTTTTTATAAACATAATGATTATATTATGATATAAGATATTAAATGAGGGACTTTTGTAGGTTTTCAATGAACTAAATTGTTTTGGAAGTGTGAAGAGGATATGAGAGCGGGGTCCATTTATAAGTGTTGGGATTCCACACTTGTTATTTTTTAGAATAATGAATTATACCCATGTTTTTAATTGGAAAATGATCCAAAATCTTGGTTTATCACTATTATATGGTTATATAGTCTAAATATGACCAGTAAATGTTTTTTGGATATGTTTTCTGTCATTTTAATCTGGGTCTTTTTAGTTTAACCCCTTGTATACATAATTTTAGTTTAACCATGATAAATATTGTGTACAATTTTACTATTCATAACGCCAAAAAAATAAATTCATATTAAAATATAATATGAAATAATTTTATTCCAAATATGGAATTAATTTTTTTAAATCCAACTAAAAGATGTGGAAAATTTAAATTTAAAATTAATATCACATATGATATGAGAAATCTGTTTTTGAAAGGGATAAATTTTCATTAGTAGATAATGCATTAATATCAAAATTAAATATGTGATTATTTGTAAATAAAAAAATTGGATTAATAAATATATAATTTAACTAATTTCAATTTTAAAACCATCTTAAAACATATTTTATTTTTTAAAATGTTTTAAAAAATAATAAAATATTAATAATATCCAGTATTTTTTACTATATATTGAAAATGTTATCCATTTAAAAAAAATATAAACACTTCTCTCCAATTTCATTTTTAAATATATATTTAAACATGTGTGTTTAATTTTAAGAATAATTTATCTAAAATTGGTAAATATTAATTCAAACTGATTTTTAAAAAAATCTATAAAATCATTTTAAGAAGAAATAATATTTTCAAAACATATAAAAAAATTCCAAAAAGTTATTTACTTTTTTATCCGTATGTTTTATTTATAAAATACCATTATTTTTAATATTATATAATATTGATTTAATTTTTATTACTTCTACTTCATCTACGTGGTTATAATTTTTTTCAATAATACTCTTAATAATATATTGCGGTTTGTTAAAACTCAATATCGCGTGCAACACAAGATAAAAACGATGATTCATACAATACAAGATACCCTTTTGGATGCATGTAATGTAAGATATCAAATAAATTTAACTTATTTTAATGAAATAATTGATAAATAAATAGTTTTTTGAACAACCTTTTATGATTTGTTCCCCATTATTTTGTTTTATGCCCTAATTTTTGCCTATAACAAAAATGAAAAAGGTCTAACATGTATAGTATCACAATTTCATTAAAATTACTTGTATAATATTATCATGATTAGTATCATGCTATATTAGTCATTTAATTTATGGTATTTAATGTTAGAACATAGTGGTGATGTTAATTTATATACAACATTAAATGAATATTGACATTTAATGTCATTAAACATTGACCAAAAAGAATTTATGTTCATGGTAAAATATCAAAGGTGATGGGAAATGTATAGTTTAATATATTGAAATGTGATGGGTAAAAGGTGATGGAAATGAAATTTTTTTGAATATATATGAATCATTTTGGGGAAAGATTTTAAAATCCCATTAGGGTATAGTAATTGGAATTTTTTTATCTACATTGAACATAGGGATAGATTGTGTTGTGAATTGTCAAACGAGTTGTCTAAATCTGAAAATAAAAAATTATATAATATAGTAGTATAGATAGCAATATTCAATTGATGAGTCTATTAATGGAATATTAAATAGATATAAAAATGATAATATTTGATCAATATTGAATGATGGGTTCTATTATAAGATTGTTTATGGAATTGGGTATCAATGTATATTCTCCCTAGGGGTGGAAACATGATTATGACTATTTATAGTTACATAATTTTTCCATACCATATATTATAACCAATATATGTGGGTCCTTTTGAATTTTATGTATTCATTTATAATATCGATTTATGTTTGTGGTAGTTCAAACACTCTGTATAGAAATTGTGTCATGTAGAGGATGATTTTTCAATAACTTGTTGTAACATTCAAACATAAAACTGACTACAATCCGATCATATATAATATGTAAAATAAAATGTAAATGTATGATAATTTTTTCCATGATCTGATATAGTTTTTCAAAATATAATTACATATCCATCAATTAATAAGAATCATTATATACATTATTCGCTAACATGGAGAAAATAATTTCATCAAATGATAGGATTATGGTTATAAATCCTATATTTAATTTTTAATTCTAAACGTTAGGTATGATGGGTGATGATGTGAATGTGGAATTTGTTTCAATTCCTAAAATGATATTATACATATACATATATATCCTGTAATAATAGGAATAAATTAACAAGTGGTTTATCGAATAAGGTCTTTATCAGGATTTGGATTATGTGAAGAAAATAAAAAAGAAATGAATGTGGTCAGGGAATATGATTTTTAGAGTTAATCCTAATGTGAATTAAGAATGTATTGATTCTAATATGAAAAATTGAATGGTTTGAAGGGGTACCCTGGTGATAGAAGAATGGATTGAACGTAACATGATATGATTATTGTCTCAACACAAATATGAGATAATGAATGTGTGATAAGTGTAGGATCATGTCTATGACCAAGATAAATGATAGGTTAATGACTATTTATCACATCAAATAAAGAATCAAGAAACTAATAGTTCATGAAAATTGGTAATTCAATGATTTTATAGAGATGGAATATTTATATATATCCAAAATAAATTGATAATCCCACACATAGTGGTCTCTCCATTGGATTAGGATCTTATATCGATGTGATAAATTATATAGAAATTACCACTCCAAATAGTTTAGGGTTCTTTATATATCATCCAGTTTAATTTATTTTGAAATGAAATATGAGTTGTGTACAATGATGAAATTTCTTTATGCATTTTATATTAATTAAATAAGGAATTTGACACCATGATGATTAAGGTTATATGAAAAGGACCTTGTTACCACATCTGATGTTCTGAAAATTATTTATTTATAAACCTACCATTGGGTATATGAATGATACACTCTTCATATATTTTAATTATATACTATGATCCATTATAGTACACATTATATATATACAAATGTTTATATTAAATAAGAAGCTTATTCCCATTTTCATCAGTTATCATAGAGACTATAGTTATTCACCTTTGAAAAAAAATTGAAGTCAAAAATTCTTATTGAATTTATATGAAACACATTTTTCTGAACATCGTGAGTAGGAATGTTGTGTGAGATTTTATCATCATGTATCTCTAACTCATCATGATGGAAATGAAATAATTTATCTCTAGTAAATTGATTGAAAATATATTTATAAACCATAGAAAATTAAACTTCAATGGAAATGGTTTCGTAAATCCTATACAGTATGGAATAATGTTTTTCTATTATAGAA
The DNA here is from genome assembly GCA_963277665.1 of Viscum album. Lineage (NCBI taxonomy): Eukaryota > Viridiplantae > Streptophyta > Magnoliopsida > Santalales > Viscaceae > Viscum > Viscum album. The sequence goes on along the minus strand of OY728140.1, from coordinate 2,001,340,154 downwards.
TTATGACTATGAGTTTGCTAAGGAAAAAAACATGTAGGGGTTTTTTAGGATAATTTGTTTATATTTTCATCGATTTTTATAGATATTTTAAAATGAATTATTGAATTCTTATATATATCAATTAACATTCATATGGAAAATTGATTACCAATTAAACTTAATATTATACTATGAATGAGTTTCTTTAACATTGATTCATATGCATTTGTTCCATTTTCAATAATGATTTTGTGAGGAATTTATGATCTCCTGATGATGTTGGATTGGAAAAAATTAAACCCATCAATTTTTCAAATTTATATTAAAGTTAACCATTTATCACATTTAATGAATAAATCATTAATAATCAGAATAACATTAATCTAGTTGATAATGGATTTAGGATATATACCCTTTAAATATTTTCCCTATTTATCATGTAATAGTGATTATTTGGATATGTGAAATAAGTATTTTATTTTATATAATAAAATAGATTGTGTGTGTCATGTGTGAATCATTTTGGAGAATTCATTAAAGTAATGAATCATTGGTAGCTAGAAATACCTAAGAATAGTAATCTAGAGGAATATATTTCTCACTCTTTGATGATAATTGTATTCACTAATATGGACATCCATCATTAAAATGGGGATTTATTTTCTCTTAAATGTTTATAAGGTGGAACCCATCTAATAAATGTGTATCAAACTTTTTTTAGGATATTGGAATTTTATAAAAGTATGTAATTTATCATCTATTAATGAATATACTCATTTATGGATCAGTATTATTGGGCTAGATGGTAACATAAGGGCTCACCATGATTAATGGTGGTATCTTATTTTATTATTTTCACTACACCGTTAGTAGAACATTTAGATATTACGCTTTGTAGGATGATGAAAATAATGATCTTCTTTTGATATAGACCACAAGATTCTTTCATATTAGAGATAATAAATTTTCTAATGTGTTATATGAAAACATAATGTGACAACAATTTTTTTTGAATGATATTAGTACATGAATTCCTAAAAAAATGATGATTTATTGTCAACTACACACTAATAATGGGAAAAATTCCATTGATTTCCCTATGTACAATCCTCAAGTATCCCTTGACAACTAATTGGGAAACTTTTATCAATATATTTGGAACCAACAATACTATGATATATTGATAATCTAATTAATTTTTGGAAAATTCCTCTGATAGGATTAAAGTGAAAATTAATTGTTTGTTTTTTTTAGCAATTAGAATCACCCCTAATAAGATTGCATTAAGTCTCAGATAACGTTACTTTTTCATTACTCGCCTATGATAGGAACTACTAATATATAATTACCATTATTGGGTAATTTCATGGATAGAGAAAACATTTCCATATTTTATTTCTATTTATAATGATGATTTCTATAGGATATTATATTTTACAAGAAATTCATCCACCTCTTTTCCTTTAATCAAATTTTGGGTTATAAAATTGTTATCGAATTGCATTTTGCTGAAAATCATATTTTTAATCATCACATTAGTATAGTATGAATTAGGATGTATTTACATATATAAATATAAGAGATAATATGGATCTAATGAAGCATTAGATAATGATGTTTTTCTAATGGAAAAAATTTTTGCATGCAAAATAATATCAATATCTGGGTATTTCCGTTACACTGCTAACATTTTTCTACTATGATAATTTATGATTAAACATTACCAATACCAATATTATAGACACGGATCACAACAAGGGATTATTCCATCAATAAAATTAATAAAATAATAGGACTTAATTTTTTTTTAAATCAGATGATGTGTAAGGTACAATGGAATCTATTTTGATTAATAAAATTAATTCAAAAAATATAATGGCATTAAAATTATTCTACAATAATCTTCATTCCCGTAAATGTAAAATACTTTATCGGAAGGTTTGTACTAAAACCCTCTATTTATGTAGTGCACCCATGATGTAATGTCAAATATTAAAGGTCTCTAAGAGGGGTAATATAATGTATTTATTTGTTTTTTTACATAATTATTTTGACACCATGACGATGAAACAAAATCCATAAAATTTTCTAAATACCACCCAAAATATACACTTTAGTTGATTTATATTCATGTTGTTGGATAAAAAATTATACATGGTGACATTTATGTTAGTGAAATGTTATTATTATTTACATGACATAAAAAATAGATCAACCACATAACACCTTATACATTCATTGTGAACGTTGTTAAAAATGAAATTCAAGTCCTCTATTAGGTGGACTAGATATTTCTCTAGCTAAAAAGAATTAAAAATCAGTAATATATCCCTTAATGTACTATTCAAGTGGTATCCTTTTAATCTAGAAGAGTATACGCCATTTATTAATATCCAAATTAACCATATATAAATTAAATATCATGATTACTAGTTGACACATCAATTAGTGATTATTTATTGATAACAGAAAGTCATCATTCATATAATTATTGTTAAAATACATCAAATAAATATATAATATTTTTTCCCTAAATAATATTCATGATGATAAAATTTGAAACCTAATTGGTATACTGGACTTCATATATAATATTATCCTTCGTGGACTTATCGACCTCATCTTCCACTTGGGAATCATGAGTGGATTATCCAAAATATCTAAATTGTGAATATTTACTTAGGGATATAACTGAAATTTTTCTTATAGTTAAATGCCAAAAAAATCATTTAGTTTTTTTGAGAAAGTTTATTTATTTCTCTTATTCTTTTTGGTTATAGATATATTAACTCATGTATGTTTTGGGTTATCCTTTCATCCAAGATTCACCTGCCTTAGTAAATATATTTTGGTTGAAACCCTATTCTCAAAACATTTTAAGGAATCATATAAATATATATATACATCCCTAGATTGAGAAATAACAAAATATATGATCCATTATTATGGCTAGATATTTGGTAGAGGTGTTTCCTCCCCATTATTGAGCCCAAAATCATATAATTATCTTGGGGGTATGTTATTATCTTATGATACAATGTGAATAATGGAAAAGGTGTTGAATCCTCATATACCTCACTAGTGGTATATCTCCATCTAATCAAATTGAATGAGTTTAATTGACTAGATACTAGTATATAAGGTATTTATGTATAGAATCTTGGATTAAAATTTAAGATAGATATATTTAAAGGGAATTTATATTTCTATTAATGAATATTTTTTAATATTGATATCTAAATATACATACAAATGTGATATAACTTGGGGGATATATTGATTGTCCATCATGATCTTGTAATCATACAAATATTTTACGATCACTACAATATGGTTGATAGGAAGAATAAATTATTCATATAAACCATTAAAGGGATGTATTAGAACATTTTTAGATCTATTAAGAATTGATAATTGTGTTAGATTATTCACTAACAGCTAATTATTTACCTTTATAGTGTCCTTTATTGGCATATGTAGATTGACATGATTTAAGGGAGTATTTCCTCTATAGAGAACCCTGAATTTCCACTCAATATATGACTTTAAACATGTGTGGTACAATTTTTTCATGGCTCTATGCATATTTATCCATGTATTTATATATTGGTAATTGAGTTTCGTGTATTTGATAATAAAAATGAGCTTAGAATTACATAGATTGACTTCAAACTGAGAGTTATCCTCATATTTCTTGGAGGATTTTGGACAACCAAATCATAACCACCGATTATAAAATTATATTGGTCCAAAATAAAACACATATAGGCTCAAATATTTGATTCATTTAAATATAATGAAATTTATTTTTGATTTATTTTCCCCAAAGGCTCAGTGAATGCAAGATTTTCGTTAGTTTTATAGAGGCATGTAAGCGTGGTATATTCCCTTATACAATGGCTTCTTGATTGTTCATTAAAAAAAAGATAACCCTGCAAATTTTGATGGAATCCAATCCAATATGATTTATTTTTGAAACAAACATTCTATTATAAAACAATAAAGGACATGATATAGCCTCAATTAGGCCTTCTCTAATATCATTAAATATATAATGGGAATAAATAATTTAAATTTTTGTAGCATCAATTGAGATATGATTTAATTCATTATAATTCTAATCCATAGGACTAAATATTTTATTCTTAAACTATTAACAAGTAAGGGGATGTTAAACTAAACTAAACTTGATGATATTCCCCCCCACATGCCAGATTTTGGGGAAAATTGAATTGCCTATGAGTTCGGTGGAGAAACAATTTACACATCATATGATGGAATAAATTATTTGTTTTATTCTAAAACATTAACTTTTATTCTTATTTTAAAATAATATTTAGATGAGTTAGGAATATATTTATGTTTTTTCAAGTCTCTCTAATGAATTTATCTATTTATCTCAGGTACACATATTTTTTTTTGTGATAAAACCTAACCACTAGATCGAACCATTAGTGAGTCTTCCTTTTAATATATATCTTCCACCAAGTCTTATATTTGGTAACCAAATTATATATGTGTTTTATTATTTATATAATATATTTTTCTAGTGGATTACATATAGAGAATAAAATTAAGACTTCTCATCAAAGGGGAATCCAATTTGGTGGGGTGGTTCCCACCAACTCAATGATGGATGAATGAAATCGACAGGGGTTTAAGAAATATTAGTAACTCGTGGGGGTTCCTATTACTATATATTGTTTATTACATGATTATTTCAATTAAATTTTAAAGACTATATGTAAAATAATTTTGATATTCTATTTTTATATGTAATTTTTTTCATGGATGGTTGGTTCAATCAATCCTTCAATATTTTATACACAAAATTAAAAAACATTAATCATATGAAATCTTTGAAATCTCAGACATTCCCATTAAATATATCATAATATTCTCATCATATATCTAGAGAAGAAGATGTCCCACATAACACATGATCAATTTTATTTACAATATTAAATTCTGTTAATTAACAATATTTTTGGGAAACTATTTTAAAAATATTATGCCTAGAAATTATTCCATAATATATAACGATAATGGTAGTATTTAGGATGATTAATTTCACGCGACACCATTTTTCCATCCAACTTGTGAAGTAAAAAAATGTTTTATTCTGGAGTTTTATGTTAGTTTGGTTTTACTCTTTTTCATCCTATGTATTTATGTTATGATATTGAAACTATTCTTGTATCATAGAATGAGATACCACTTTGTATTTAGAGTGTTCATCATATAGATACACCATTAGGGATTTTATGAGAAGAAAATCTATAGTTTCTACCATTTGATAATTTCATGACTATGCTTAATATGTAGGCCACAAAATTTTTTGTACTCATGAGAGTCTTCAAACTATTTACTAAATATGTAAAATATTCAAAATATTCAACGAAACATCAATGGATCTAATTTTAATTTCAACGTAACTTATGGATTCACTATATATATCTATATAATCTATTCCAGTAAGATTTTTTTACCTAGGAAGTCTGGTCAACTCATTAAAATTGAAATAAATTCCATGGCCCTTTCATATTTTCAAAATTTTAATTTTTATATCCCATAAAATCTCTTCTAAAGAAATATGATGTTTAGTTAATAGAGGAATTATAATATAAGATCCTCCAAGATGGAAATGTATCCAATTATAATATAATTATACTTAAAAAATGTGGGTTTCAATAACATCTATATGAAACACATTATATTTTAATATTCGTATTGCACTGGGTTACCATATTTGTATAGTTTTGGGATGAAAATTGTGTGAGATTATTCTCTAAAAAAATACGGAATTGAATGTTGAAGAAGATTGGATTTCAAATGTTTGGTAATGTAGGTAGCAATTACACCAAATAATGGTATGGTGTTCTCAAAATGAATACAAGTTTTCTATAAACCTCAATATTTTCTATTCATGATGATTTGTACATGAGAATATTTTCTTGATCTATCATATGAGTTGATTCCATATTAGAGGCATTAGGCAGAACATGGAATTGTTTGATGGTTTGTACTTATATAAAGTAACATCCCGTAGTTACACTCAGATCTCTCATATATGATACATTTTTTCCCAACTGATGGAACTCTTTGTGGTAAACCAGTTTTAGATCAAGGTGGGAATGATAATTCATAATTATATTAATATGGTAAATCAAATCTATTGATGTTTTTCAAAAAAAAACAACTATTGTGTAAGGTCATCTTGTGGATACAATAATATTACACCATATGAGTTTCGAATGGTTGCTATGTTTCACTATAGTATTAAAATATTTTTTTATCAATTAATTATTTGATATTTGTTGGGAAATTATTTTTATTCATAGAAATGAAACTCAACTCTTTCAGATGGTAGGTGGGGAATGGATTTCACACTAATATTCCCCTTTTCATTCATAATAATCCATATTGTAAGACAAATTTGAATGTTAACATAAGTTCCCATATCTTTATCTTCCTTTGATATTGATTATAAATACCTTCATAACATAGGATAATGTGGATGAAATTTTAAATATATTTCAATTCATTTTCATGTCCCTCCTCATCAATGTTTTTATGTGATATTATTGGGGTATTTTTATCATCATTCAATTAAACAAATCCATTAGTAGTATCCAAATAATCATCTATATTATAGAAATATGGAATCTTATCACCATTGGAATATCCCATGAGGGAAAGATCGTAGTATTCCATTAAATTAACTTGTTTAGAATACCCATGTGATTTTAGGATTCATTGGGGTTTCTTCCACCCCTTTGGATCTCTCGTGGAAATAAACTTGATGTTTTTAATGATAAATAAATCTAACAGAATCTCATATAACAACATTTGAATTTGATCCCAATAAATGTTTTGATTCTTGATATTACTATTGACCATATTTGTGGGATAGTTTCTTATTAGGATACCCACATTAAACAATCGACACCCTCTATAGAGGGATGTATAAAAATGCACTTTTTCATATGGGTTGAGACATATCTTATAGTGAGGAAATAAAATTACATTAATTTTTGTTTGTGGTTATACAAAGAATATATTATCAAATAATTAAACATAAAACTTATCATCATGTACCTATTATCCTTACATGAACCTATTTTTTTATGATAGATGTAATGATATTCATCAGATTATCCAGAAGTGTGACATTCACTATTGAAAGTGGATTCAAATTATCATAGATTCCCTATATTCTATTTTCCTACTTTTTTCTCATGGTTTCTTAATAAAAAATAATATCAATATCACACTCACATCAAGTGTACCTTATCACTTCTCTTTTATTTTCATGGTTTCATTTAATTACATACTTTTTTGAAAAACAATTAAATTTGGGGAATGAATTGAGGAAATGAAATTAAAAATTTCTTCTTTCGGAGAGTCCTCATGTTTTTTTAATGAGTAAAATGTATTTATCTATAACGAATGAGCCAAGGTAATCCTTTATCCATGAACTTGATTTGTCACTTATAAGGGTCCAAAAGTTGTTTTTCATCCACATAGGTAGACAACTAGTGCGTTAGAAAAATTAAAATACACATGGGAATAGTATCTCACAACAAATAGAATAATCATCCTAGAAGAAGTATCACCCGAAATTAAACATGTCTCATCCATAAGATGTACATCCATTAAAATATAAAATTGTTCAAAAAATATAAAACATACAAAAAATACACTTCTCAAAATTAACATCTAGTCACATGAATATAACAATAATGAAATTTAACCATATATTCAAAGGTCTAACAATACATGTAATATGAGATTTTTGATATAACCATGATTCATTACATAGAACAATTACTAAAACATCATAATGTAATAAATATATCCTCACAAACAACAATCATTCTCTAACATTATCACCATGGTTTAACTATGTGAAACTAGATAAAATGAGGCCCATGTGAGGTGATATCAAAGTATATGAACTTGAAATTCATATTTTCATGAGAAAAAATTAAAGAAGGTAACCACCACATTCCCCATGAATAATAATTAAATGTAAATCCCTTTCATGCTAGTTTGAAAATACATTTCTAAAAGTATGGTTTGTCATTTTACGTAATTCCAATCACCTAAATTAATAAATAAATATCATTTCACTTTAAAACAAGTGTGTTCATATGTAGTATGATGTAAACCAGTGAGGTATTTTTTTAACATAACATTTCAAAAGAGGGAATAGTTTCGGGAAAAATAATTTATCAAATAACCAGATTTCCAAAAATGAAGGAATCTCACTTTATATATAACACTATTCTAATATATCGTAATTCATTAAAAAGGATTAAAAATATAAAATTATAATTAAACACATATATTAAAAACAAAAAATAAATACTATTTGAAGAATCCTAATAAGAGTTATCTAAATACATGGTATAAAATTAAATAACATCAACTGATAAAGGAATAATGAATTATAGAAAGAGTATATAAACTTAATATTAAATAAAATAACCAAAACTAAACAACATTATAATAAATAAATGAATGTAATTGAATTTTAAAAGTAATGACATCACTAAAAAATGAAAATTGATTGAATGAAATCATATGAAAATTAATATGAAACTATTGATAATTGAACATATGATGATATATCATCATAGTGATAAAACAAGTCATAATCTACTATCCATAATTTATAAGGAGTGTAATCACAATGCCTAAAATAGATGACATTATTGAATGTGTCTCCCTATCTATATCAATGAAATTATTCATTATTTTTATAATATATTCCTATACTAGGTTTAGTGAACCATTCCTATAATAACTATAAAATAATTAACTACACAAGAACTAGGTGTCACAACCTGTCCTCGGGGCCCATTCCATGAATAGCCCATGCCCGCCTTCCATAGACTAGGGGATGGAGACTAGCACTAAAGGCGAAAACCCAAAAGAAAGGAAGGAATTGCCATTAAAGAGTAAAAAAACAGCACAGAGTACGCAAGTGGAGAAAGAACTAAGTAAAACTGGGTACAAGATAAGTGCTGAAAAGTAAATGGGCCAGTATACAAGCCCAACTGAAAGTACAGTACAACTGAAAGGAAAGTAGAATAGTAGTAAGTAAAGCTGCAACACTGAGTCTTCATCTCGAAGTCCCACCTGAAGGGTGGGAACAGATAGCCTCCTCACCTCCTTGGGTCTGGTCGTCTGCTTCGCATACACCCTTCCTAGTATTCCACCTTTAGGTACCGTACAGCTCCACAAGCCTCCACCCCGATCAGTGTTGTCCTTCCTGTGCATCCAACACAATGTAGTTCGGGCATAGCCCGTGCAGCGGTGAGTACACAATACTCAGAAGGGACCCCGAGACCCTGAAGGTCTCTCATAAACCACGAAGGAGAAACCACAAATGTAAATATACAATCACAATGTATCAACAACACTACATTGGTATATTCCCTTACATATACCTAAGTCATCAGTTACAAAATGGCTCCCACTCCCAAGCCCATGTAAAACCCAGTCCATATAGGAATGCACAACCCAATCCTCACAGGAAAGCACAACCCAGTCCACCCAGGAAAGAAAAAACCAGCCCACATAGGAATTCACAACCCATTACACACAATAAAGCACACCAATTCCTCACAGGAAATCACAACCCAGTCCACACAAGAAATCACAACCTAGTCAACACAGGAAAGCACAACCCATTCCACACAGGAAAGCACAACCCAGTCTACATAGGAAAGCACAACCCAGTTCACACAGGAAAGCACAACCCAATCCACATAGGAAAGCACAACCCAGTCCACATAGGAATGCACAATCAATAATATCGATGATATTTATTGAAAACAAGGCTTCTCTCACACAGGTATACACTTTTTAAGGTGATAGAGATAAACAAAGGAAGCCATTGATTCATATAAGTTGTCAAACACAAATAGGATTCAAGACCAGCTACTCTACCAGACCTACTCAGGATACAAGTAAAAAGGTCATACTTCCAGACCCACATAGGATACAAGAACAGTAGTCATCGCTATCGGACCCTACGAAGGATCCCAGTACAGTCATCATCCCGGCCGAACCCACGAAAGATCCAAGTACTGTCGTCCTTGCTGTCGAATCCACGGAGGATCCACATATAGTCGTCCTCGCTGTCGAACCAACGGAGGATCCAAGTACATTCTTCCTCACTGCCAAACCCACAGAGGATCCACATACAGTCGTCCTCACTTCTGAAACCACAGATGATCTAGGAACAGTCTTCCTCGCTGCCGAACCCAATGAGGATTCAGGTACATTCGTCGTCGTCACAGTCGCAGTCCCAGCCAGCTCTAGGGTTCCCACACACATCATTGCTCGATTCCTGGAGGGTCTACTCCTCGAGAAAAAGATATCTGATACATAAACTGTCACGAAGAAAAGATTTTATGTATCCCAAAGTTCCGCCTCGTTAAAATATACCCAACGCGATAGATGGTGCGTCAATCGGACACCTGGTTTGAGAGTTATTGGATATTTCGTTCCAGGGGCCCGGTTGGGTTTTAAGCTAAAACCAACCCGACCGTACTCCAGCTACATCCAAACCTCAAGATTATTAATCCAAAAGTACATTCTTGACAAAAGTATCCCAACACAATTAACGTCACATAAATCGGATGGCCGGTCCTTGAGATATAAGCGTTTCCGCTCCAAGGGCCCGGTTGGTTTCAAGTTCAAACCAACCATCCATACACAAACATTGACAAAACAGCAAGTGTAACATACCTAACCGATGATTCATACGCAACTGACAGTGAGTCGATCGGAGGTACGTAGCACAACTTATGGGAAAAAGACTGAAAGTGGTCCGAAATGGGGTGTCAGGGCCTGGCCCGACCCGGCCCTACCCCCCCTGGGTCGTCCCGGCAGGGCGTTACCCGGCCCGGATGGGGGTTGCGCTGGCTCGGACAGTGGGCTGAGAAGGGGGGGGGGCACAGTCTCCCTCCCTTTGTGCTCCGCGGACGAGACACAGGGGCACCGCGGCTTCAGTCGCGACGGCTTTTGTCGTCAGCGCGCCGGGGCACCGCCTCCTCCGGGCAGCCCGCTACTGTCGGCCGCCGTGCTTGTTCCCCGCCCCTTCGGTGGTTTTCACGGGCCACCAAAGTCATTCCGGTGGTCCTTTCTTGCTCCCTTATGTGCCTGCGGTCATCTCAGACCCTGTACATTACTGCGACGACCTCCACACGCCGTTGCAGTCCCGTTTCATTGCCGCCCATCCATACGCGCACAAACAAATAATCTACGGAGGGTCCTCGGGCCGTGTTTTTTCAGCCCGCTTCCTCCGTGTTAGAAGATAACAATATTCCAAGGATAAAAAAGGTTTTCCATCGTACGAAGAACAAATTAACTCAAGAAACATCGATTCAAAATACCTATCATTTATCCCACAAACACCTATTCCCATCCCGCAAATGAATTCGTTCGCGGAACAACGTGATAATGAGTTGACCCGCATTATTTGTTTTAGAAGGGACTATTTATGGAAATACAAAATGCTCATTAATAAACCCCTACCTCGATTAGACTTCACACCTCGTCGAACCGTGGAAGACGAACGTCATGGTGATCGGGCGTCTCCGAAGATCGGCGTCGTCCCGTCAACGTCGGAAAGGGAGGAGCTGAGGGTGGCATCGGCGTTCTTCGTTATTCATTGGAGGAAGAGGTAAAATCTCCATGTGATGGGCGCCGTGATTCACTGCCAGCATTCCGCCGCTTGAAGAAGTTTTCCATAACTCTTCCCCTAGCCTCCTTTATATAAGCGTTGGGAGGGCTCGTCGTTGGCACACAAGTCATAAATGAAAGATTTATGACAGAGGTCTCCACCCAATTAATCCACTGCGGTGGCGCATTAAATTGGGGAGAAGGTCAAGGGGGTGGTTATTTCTTTGGTGGTCCCCTCATTAAAAAAAGAGTTTTCTTTCTCCTCAATTAAGAGGGGGATTTAAACGTAGAGGCTCTCCCTCATAAATGAGGGGGAGTCAAGGAGTTATGATTCCCCTCCCATTTATGGTAGGCCTCATGTGGTTTCCACCAAGATCTAACCTCCAAGAGAAGCTTCTAACCACTTTATCTGCACGACATGTGTTTAACAAAAAAAATTGTTCACTTAATTTATTTTATTTACCCACGTAAAACCCAAAAACTAACTTTTATACCTAATCACCTGCCACTGAGCTGAATGTATTATTAAGTGAAAACATGCGCTGTGAGTTCAACAGTGCCCTTATATTTTAATTCCAAGCACCGGTTCAAAAGATAGGAAAACATGCTCATTTTTTCACTGAATGTACCTGAGCTAAACATCGTAAAATGATTCTGGGCACACCGGGCCTCAGAATCAGGTACCGTCAGAAACAACGCACTTGTAAAATTATAAAGAAATAAAAAAAATCCATGAAATTTCCGGTTCTTTACATAACTCCCACCTCAGGCCTTTACATCCCCGTAAAGCTACATCATAAACTACGGCAACAAAAGAGGATACTGAGCATGCATCTGAGCCTCCCTCTCACATGTGCTCTCCTGGAGGTTCCCGTGCTGCCACCTGATGCACACTAGAGGAATCAACCATCCACGTAGGACCTTCTCCTGTCGATCCTCGATCTCCACAGGGATCTCTGAAAAATTCGCCCTGTAATCGATGTCCAGCTCCCCATGGTCAATTATATATGTCGGGTCATGCACGTATCACCTCAGCTGAGATACATGGAATACGTCGTGCACCCAGTGCAACTGAGGTGGAAGGGCCAGGCGGTAGGCCACTTCGCCTACCCTGCTGAGGACCTGGAAATGTCCAATGATGTGCAGAGATAACTTGCCACCCTGGCCAAAACTCCAAAATCCACGACGAGGTGAGACCCGTAAGAAAACGTGGTCACCATCCTCGAAATCTAGTGGTCTCTGCCTCCTATTAGCATAGGACTTCTGTCTGTTCAGTGCAGTCTTCATCCGCTCCTGGATGATCTGCACCTTTTCTGCCGTAGCCTGAACCGTCTCTGGTTCTATACGTGCTCACTCCATAACTATCCACAAATTATATCTGAAACGCGTCCAACTGCTGATTTCCCACTCCTAACAGCTGAAAGTCCGATCTCTTACTAAGAGAATCTGCTACAACGTCCCCCCTCTCCAGGAGTATAAACTATCACGAAGTCATAGTCTTGGAGGAAAACCATCCATCAACATTGTCTCGGGTTCAGGTCCTTCTGATAGAAGATACACCTGAGACTATTGAGATGGAGGGAAACGCAAACCGTTCGCTCAACGAACAATGGGTGAGACTTTCCAAATGTAAGAAATCGTCTCCACCCTTCTTCGTCTACTTTCCACCAAAGAGCTACTGAGAGTTCTCCTCTACCGAAAAGATAAATCTGGTCTCATCCCTTGGATGAACCATGTTCTTTGGTTAATACAGTCAATCGTAACATGAATGGTACTATTTCATGCCATGGATGATGTCGTAAGGCCTCAACGCTACTACCATAAGATCCAACCATTACTCTCGCCTCCAATGGTCAAGTCACACTGTCGGCAGCAGTGTGTGGTAACTGGGTCTCCTCCGGTATGTTTCTCGAAATTGAGGACCATGTAAACTGTTTTAAACTGGAACCACTTAGTATCAACCATACAAGTGGATAGGAAGGTAAACGTCACAATGAACAAGTGTGTTTTATTACTGCAGCACAAGTACAAGACACAAGGTATCCACAAACAACGACATTAACAAATCTAGAAGTTTCATGAACAAAAGTCTGCATGCCTAGAGCTAGTCCCTCTCCTTTCTTTCTAATCCCAGAGAAACTACGGTCATTTGCCACAGCTACTTGTAGTTGAGATCTCCCCTGTCCAGCCATTCCCTGAGGTCGAGGTTGTCCTCCTAGTGGTGGTGGTGGTAGGGCCTCGAAACATCGTCCACCATCTACTACTTGGCCAGTCCCTATGCCTCGTCCACATGCACTCGGAGGACCACCACGATCGAACCTCTGCCTGGGAGGTCCCTCTACCGCCTACTACTTATCTGCAGGGTGGTTCGGGCAGTCTCGAGCCATGTTACCCTGCCCGCCACATGCATAACACTGCCTTCTCCTCGTATGGTTGGCTCTGTGCCGTTTCCCCCTTACAACCGAACCTGTATCCTGAGGTCGCCCACCTGATGTCCTAGTTTGCTCGGACCCCTGCGTCTGTTATCTAATACTGGCTACAGAAGACTCTGCTACGTGACGTCCTATGGAGGGACTCGCTGCTGGTGACTACTCAGTGAGAAAACTCTCCACTAGGAGGGATCTCTCTAGCACCCCCGCTTTCGTCGGTATGCTGAGGGAGATCATCGAAGCCCTGATCTCATGTCTGAGTACCTGCTCACAGGTCTGGTACCAGATGAATGGGTTCCGTACCATGTCCGTGGAGTAGCACAAGAGGTTGTTATACCTCACCGTGTACTGAGCCACTGACATGCTGCCCTGCCGCACCTGTAGTAACTCCTAGATGTGCACCACACAGAGGGTGGCTGGAACGAACTCCGAGTGGAAGAGGCTTTCGAAGTCTATCAAAAGAAGTGATTCCTCTTCATGCACCTGGAGCATCAGGCTCCACCATTTACCTATTTCTAAATGTAGGAGACTCGCGACATGGATCGCCATGAGGTCTGCTAGTGTCCCTACCAATATGAAGACTCAGACGATAGCCTCCAGCCAATCCTCTACTACCTGAGGGTCTGTCTCTCCACGGAACCTGGGCGGCCACTACTGCTGAAACTCGTGCACTGCACTCATGTGACATTCACTCTTAGCTTCTTGGGCTGAAGGTATTGGTGGCGCGGCGGGTAGCGGTACTACCGGTGCCTCTGCGGTAATGGGGCCCTACACCGAGGCCTAGTCGATCAGTGGGCTTCCATCTCGCACAATGCTTAGAACCCTAGATGGCTATCGTCATGGGTCCATCCTGAAAAGAAACAGGTGTGCCACGGTTAATACAGTATACCTAGTGATCTGACACAATGTGATCACAATGAAAAATTTTGAAACACAAATGCAATCAATGTTTTCATGCACTAAGCCGGAAATTAGAAGTCGGGGTCCTAGTGTATGGATACATCGGCCGCCGGACCAACACTGGACTCCCTAGACTGATAACCACACTCATTACTCTAAAAATTATTTCCTCACAGAGAAGAAATTATTAGATTCCTATGTTCTTCGGTAGAACCTACTCCTCTGATACCAATTTGTCATGACCCGTCCTTGGGGCCCGTGTCGTGACTACCCCAAGCCCGCCTTCCATAGCTCGGGGGCTGGCGACTAGCCCCAAAGGTGTAAAACCCAAAAAATGGGAAGGAATTTCCTTTAAAGTGTAGACAAACACCATAGAGTACACAAGGGAAGAAAGCCCTAAGTAAAACTGGGTATAAGATAAGTGATGAAAAGTAAACGGGCCAGTATACAAACCCAATTGAAAGTACTGTACAACTGAATGGAATGTACAACAACAATAAGTAAAGCCGCAACACGGAGTCGTCCTCCAGATGTCCCACCTGAAGGGTGGGTACAGATATCCCCCTCAGCTCATCGGGTCTGGCCATCTGCTCCACTTACGCCATGCCAAGTAGTCCACCTCCAGGTACCGTACAGCTCCACAGGCCTCCACCCTGATCAGTGATGTCCGTCCTCTGCATCCAACACAACGTAGTGTGGGCATAGCCTGTGCAGGGGTGAGTACACAATACTCAGTAGGGACCGCGAGACCCCGATGGTCTCTTACAATCCACGAAATATAAACCATGAAGGTAATGATACAATCATGAAGTATCAATAACACTACTTAGGAATATTCTCATACATATACCTAAGTCATCAGTTAAAAAATGGTTCCCACTCCCGAGCCCAAGTACAACCCAGTCCAAACAGGAAAGCACAACCCAGTCCTCATAGGAAAGCACCGCCCATTCCACCCTGGAATGCACAACCCAATCCACACAGGAAAGCACAACCCAATCCACACAGGAAAGCACACCCAGTCCTTATAGGAAATTACAACCCAATCCACACAGGAAAGCATAACCCAGTCTACACCAGAAATCACAACCTAGTCCACATAGGAAATCACAACCAATCACATCGATGATATTGATTAAAAAAAAGCTCAGCTCACATAGGTATACACTTTGTAAGGCGATAGAGATAAACCAAAGAAGCTACTGAGTCATCTAAGCTGTCAGACCCACATAGGATACAAGACCAGCTACTCTGCCGGATCCACTCAAGATACAAGTATAGAGGTCATAATCTCGGACCCACGTAGGATACAAGAATAGTAGTCGTCGCTGTCAGACCCTATGGAAGATCCCAATATAGTCATCATCGCTGCTGAACCCACGAAGGATCCATGTACAGTCGTCCTCGTTGCCGAACCCACGGAGGATCCGCGTACAGTCGTCCCCGTTGCCGAACCCACGGAGGATCCATGTACAGTCATCCTCGCTGCTGAACCCACATAGGATCCACGTATAGTCATTCTCACTGCTGAACCCATGGAGGATCCTTGTATAGTCTTCCTTGCTGCCGAACCCACGGAGGATCCATGTACAGTCGTCGTCGTGATAGTCGCAGTCGCAGCCAGCTCTAGGGTTCCCGCACACAGCATGCTCGATTCTGGGAGGGTCCACCCATCGAGCAAAAGAGAGCCGATACATCAACTATCATGAAGACCAGATTTGATGTATCCCAACGTTCTGCTACATCAAAAGATACCCATAGTGACAAACGGTGCGTCAATTGGACGCCTGGTCTGAGAATTATTGGCTATTTCGTTCCAGGGTCCTGGTTGGTTTTTAGCAAAAACAAACCTGACCATACTCCAGCTATATCCAAACCTCAATAGAAGTAAGCCAAAAGTCCCATCTCGACAAATGGATACCAACACAATTGACGGAACATCAATCGGATGTTTATTCCTTGAGATATAAGTGTTTCTGCTCCAAGGGCCCGATTGGTTTCGAGTTCAAAACAACCAGTCGTACCCAAACTTTTCCGAAACCTTAAGTGTAACATACAGAAATGACGGTCTCGATCCAAGGATTCATATGCAACTGATGGTGTGTCGATCGGAGTTCCGTAGAACAAGTTATCTCAAAAAGACCGAAAGTGGTCCGAAATTGGGGGTATGGGCCCGGCCCGACCCGACCCAACCCCCCTGGGTCAGCCCGAACCGGGGGCGACCCGACCCGGGTTCGAGTCCATCCCGGCTGGGCTCGGCCTGCTGGCCATGCAGGGGGGGACACGGTCCCCCCTCCCTTTGCGCTCCGCGGGACGCGGCACACGGTCGCCACGTCCCCTCCGAATCCCATGCGGCCGTAGGATCCGACCGCCTGCCACTGGGGCTTCAGCCGCGGCAGCTCCTACCGGCGGCGCGCCGGGGTGCCTCCGGAGGTTTCCACGGGCGACTGGAGTCATTCCGGTGGTCCGTTTTTGCTCCCATCTGCGCGTACAGTCGTCGCAGAACCTGTGCTTTACTACAACGTCCTCCATACGCCGTTGCGGTCCCGTTTCATTGCCGCCCATCCATACGCGCACAATCAAATAATCTGCAGAGTGTCTTCGAGCCATGTTTGTTCGGCCTGCGACCTCCGTGATAGCCGATAACAATATGCCAAGGATAAACAAGTTTTTCCATCGTACGAAGAACAAATTAACCCGAGAAACAACGAATCAAACCACCCATTATTTACCCTGCAAACATCTATTCCCACAATGTAAATGAATTCATTCGCGGATAAACTTGATAATGAGTTGAACCACGTTCTTTGTTTTAGAAGGGAAGAATCATGGAAATACAACATGCTTAAAAACAAACCCCTAACTCGATAAGACATCACACGTCGTCGAACCGCAGAATTCGAAAGTCGTAGTGACCGGGCGTCGCGGAAGATCGGTGTCATCCCATCAACGTCGGAAAGGGAGGAGCCGAGGGTGGCATCGGCGTTCTTCATTCTTCATTGGAGGAAGAGGTAAACTCTCCATGTGCTGGGCGCCATGCTTCACTGCCTACGTTCTGCCTCTTGAAGAAGTCGTCCATAACTCTTCCCCTAGCCTCCTTTATATAGGAGTTGGGAGTGCTCGTTGATGGCACGCAAGTCATAAATGAATGACTTATGATAGAGGTATCCACCCAATTAATCTGCTGCGGTGGCGCATTAAATTGGGGAGAAGGTCAAGGGGGGTGGTTATTGATTGGGTGGTCCCATCATTAAAAAAAGAGGTTTCATCCACCTCAATTAAGAGGGGGATTTAAACCTAGAGGCTCTCCCTCAAAAATGAGGGGGAGTCAAGGAGTTATTATTCCCCTCCCATTTATGGGAGGCCTCATGTGGTTTCCACCAAGATCCAACCTCCAAGATAAGATTCTAACCACTTTATCCGTACGACATGTGTTTAACAAGAAAATATTCTTCACTTATTTTATTATATTTACCCATGTAAAACCAAAAAACTAACTTTTATACCTGTTCACCTGCCACCGAGCTGAAAGTCTTCTTATGTAAAAACCCACGCTGCGCGTTCAACAGTGCCCTCCAATTTTAATTCTGGCACCAGTTCAAAAGATAAGAAAACACGCTCGTTCGTTCACTGAACGTACCTAAGTTAAACTTCGAAAAATGATTCCGGGCACACCGGGCCTCAGAATCAGGTTCCGTCAGAAACAGCGCACTCATAAAATTCCAAATAAATTAAAAACAAATCATTCAAATTTCCGGGTTTTTACACTTGAGTTCCACTAACCAACCATAAGTTCGATCATATAAAAAACTAAAATCAATATCAAGAATCACCAATAAGAAATATAATTAGTCACATATCCTCTCCAACATAATCATTAAAAACAAGTTCCTTATAAAACTCAATAACATCATTCATAGTGTTACTATTAGGATCAAAGTAGTAAGAAATCACTAAAAGAAAATAATTTTAATAATGTAACAACTGTTCTTCAATACCTCATTAGAGCATAATTTAAAAAATTGAAAATTCTATTTTAATAAAAAAATAAGTTATAATCCATTGAAACTGGACTTTTAATCCAAAATTTAATTAATTAAATTATATACATAATTGGAAAACTCAATTAAAACCCAAACCAACATTAAATACATCACCATATTTCATATAAATCAATCCAATTAATGAACATCATAAAGTAACATCCTAGAAAAAAATAATATTCATAGAAAATTATCCTTTTAATGTGGATTCAAATTTTGAATACCAATTGAATAATAAATATATAATTTATAAAGAAACATCTTAATTTCCTTGGATAAATTTATATCCATTTTAATGATTTATTTTTCTCAAATAAATTCTTTAGGTATTCTATAAAATTCTTTCACACTTTTAAAAATTTATTTCAAATACTAATGGACTCTGTTACAATAAATGTCTGTTAGAAAGACTTGAAATACTCTAATGTAGGATCAATAAACACTCATTACATAATATATCTAAAATCTAGTCTATATCATAGATGAAATTCGAAAATAATCAAGGACCTTATGTTAAATAATGATTCATGAATGAACTGATATCAAATGATAGGAACAAATCACCATTGATGAAAATGACTTGATTTGGTCATACGAAAAGATTTGTAATATCCAAAAACCAAAAAATCAGTACAACGCATATCATATGACATAAGACTCAACTAACTTCCCCCAACTAAATATGTTGAATATAGATAATTATGGGAGTAAGGAATTAAGGTAAAGAGGCCTAGCCATAGATGAATTTTCATTTAAATGAAGGTAAAATAAACAAAGAAATGTGGGAAGGGAAGGGATACATGCAATGGGAGATTCATTGGCCATATTTGAATCATTAGAAAATAACGTGGTCCCAAATGTTCTGTTTTGGGAGATAGTTAGTTTATGAATTCTATCAATTTTATAACATAGAGAGGTAATGTAATATTTTCACACTATTTACAAAACAATGTGTCAACTATTAAAACCTCACTTGAAAAAAAAACAAAGTCACATGGTTTTTCTGCATAGAGAGGAAAACCATGTGTCAGACATCAAAATTTATACTGATATGGAATTATAGTTTTTCAAACGTATGATACATCAATATCACTAACTATGCGATAGCCATATGCCTAGATATGCATCATATTTTTTAAATAAAATTATATTTATCATGAAACTAAAGGATGAAGCTAAATATTTATAAAAAATGTAATATAACTATGGGGTGTAATGAACCCACATAGATCATATACACAAGGAACACTAAATGGTCATCCACGGAGTGAGATATAGAAAGGAACCCCAAGTCTGATGTATAATGAAATAATCATAAATAAAAAATTCCAAAGAAAAAAATACAAACACATGAAAAATGAAAATAATGGCATACAATCCAATCATGAATGATAAAGAATACCTAACTAAAAAAGTCTATATGAAACCATCCATCACCGTCATACCATCCAACTATAAAGCCGATGAATTATAAGAGGATTTCTGATTATACATGAAGCCCTTCCCCTTAACCACGTACTACAAAGATACATCTACAATAGCCCAATAGAATATGTAGGGTGTGAGAATAGATCCCTATAGGATGTCACCAAAAAATATATACAAGTTAAAATATCATAAATTAACATGATCTAGCTTCAAAATAAAATATTGTTTATAAATAGTAATGATCACCTATTTTTCGAAATTGAAAACTATATTAACCAAATAAAACAATATATCAAATATAAATGATATTTAAATAAGCATAGGAAAATCTGAAAATATATTCAACACAAGAAACTATTGTCCGAAAATATAAAAGAAATAATTCATCTTGTAATAAACCTGTTATTAATGAGAAAGCACACCATTTGGGCTCCATCATATTATAATACATACAGTATATGAAATATTAAAAAACTATGAACATATTAGTACCAACTAATACTGATTCCTTCCATATTATATCGATATCAATAATGCTCTAGTGGAATTACACACAACAATGTGACATGTCTATTTACTAAGGCACTCAAGGTTCCCATTGTTATATGATTTTAAAATCCACTTCATCATCATATATCACATTTAATAATACCATTTCATATAATATAAAATCCAATTAAAAATCCAAATTATTCTAAAAAGTAAATCCAGTTCAACAAATCATTTATAATATGAAAAATGTATTTTATATAAATATCCAAATAGATTTGATTTGAACATATAAAAATTATATAAAAGAACCAAATTCATTTATACATATCCATTAACAATTAGAGAATCCAATAAACCTTCAAAAATAGAGATTGAAAACAAATTTATCCACCTTTTTATAGACAACGGACAAAAGATAACTACAAAGAATCAATATAAAACATTTACCAATCATAATATGAATAAAAAATGTACCCAATGATACTCTTAAATCCAATCTAAATAAATAACCCGAATGGATTCTGACCAATGATATTCAACACAACTTCAATTGGATTGAAATGATGAACATTGCAATAAAGGATGAGGAAGATTTAAAAAAATTCACAGAAAATCCCAATAAAGATCGAGAGGCTGTTTTAGGCACTACATATCAATGAGAGTTATTCATGATGGATTGTTAAAACAATTGAAGTGAAAGAACTAATTTCATGACCCCCGTTCATTACATTAATCCTGTGAATTTAATATATGTATAAAAACTCTTCACATCATGTTAAATTATATCCCAGTCAAACCGTTCCTAAAGTGTTATGATTCTAAATCTTATAAACATTATTTATATGAAAAATATTCACGACTTCATCCATGATATATCTTCACATAATTTATCACTTTTATGATATTAATATGTCCAACATGTGGTTCACAACCTATCTACATATAAAAGTTCCCCAAACCATTTATTGAGTGTCTCAGAACATGGGGATCTCCCTCTATATCTACTTATAAATTTATAATTAGAGTAAATTAATTTATAAAAGAAAATATGTACACACATTATGTAACATTCTCTAGAATAGGATATCCATCCTGATAACTTTTCGATGCACCCAAAAATAATGGAAATCCAAAAAAATAGTTAAATCATAACAAAAGAAAGTAAACGTGGTGTTATAATATCCATATGATAAATGGATTATATCCATAGAAATTCCACAACATCTTCATCTTGAAAAAAGGGGAGGGCAATGCAACCTCATTAACAATTCCTACTACCACATACCATTGTTATCTCACATTTTCTATCATAATACATGGAAAAATTGAATCATTTTACCATCAATTACCTTCTCTTAGTTATCAAAAAAATAATATTATAATAACAATAATTATCATAAACTAAAATTCAAGGATTGTAGAGTCCAGTATATTTTAATGATTATGTAAATATTTAGAAAATAATAAACTAGAATAAAATATCTTATTTTTTATCCTCAATAATGTTCTCATAACTCCATATGAGTTCCTATAATTACAACAAATAACCCGGGGATATACATAGAAAAAACGGATGCTCTAAAATCCCAAAAAGGGAATAAACATAGGGATAGAGCATTGAACATGATTAAGAAGGAATAAAATGGTAACATAAAAGGCATGGATCAGGAATAATCATGTATAAAAATTATATATAGAAGCTAGAATCATATGATCATGGAAATACAAAAATATGGTGATTATATAAAACATGAAAAAAATGATTCAAGGATATCAACCAAGACAATACAACATTGTGGACAAAGTCCCGTAACGTATTAGAGTTAATACCAAATCTTATAAATGATGTCTCATGAGATTAAACCTTACCCAATTCATTGGAGTGTTATCTGGTCACAACCATCATAACATTTTCATGCATATTTTTTCCACATAGAGAATTGAAAATAAGGAATAAGCATTAGAATTAACCATAGACATAAATGAGTAGCATAGTCATCTGATAAGGCATAACCAAAGGGAAAATCATAATGGTATACATGAAAGAAGGGATTAAATAATTTTTGGGAAATCATAAAACAAATAAGAATATATCATTTATAATTATGACAAAGTGATGTGAATACATTAAAAAAGTGTTTAAGAAACATTATAAATGAGCCACTTTAGTTCGGTTTAATGAAATTTATCAACGAGTCTTTTATGATTTTAAATGAATAACTGTTTTTGTAAAACCCTAAATTTTTTTAAAAAAATATTCCTGATAAAATGGGTGATTTTTAAAAAATATTTTCTTCTTAAAACGATTTTTTCTGTGTATTTGAAAAAGTGTATTAAACGGAGAAGTTCCATTTACCTGGGCTTACTTATCAAGATGAATTGGTAATTGAACCAATTGAAACATGTATTTACACAAAAAGGTAAGATGAATTGATTTGTTAAAAAATTTACAATGAAATATACTTTATTTCAATTATATAAAAGGAATTAGGTGAAAAATTATGGTTAAGAGTGAGAAATAAAAACATGAATGTAAATATAGAGGTTAAGAGAGATCACTTAACTTTTGTCTAAATGTGTGATATAGTTGTGATAAAAATATTGTATAATCAAATTTGATTAATTAGTTATATAAATATGAATCTATTGTATTTTTATTTTATTTATAAAATTTTATTAAAATTATATTTGAAAATTTCAATGAGATATGGAGCCGAATTTTGTAGTTCCCAGAGTATTCATTTCATGGTATCATGTTTAGTATTCTTATAATATATTATAAAAGTAATTTTCTGAATGGAATATTAATCTATAAGTAAGATTGTATGGTATTGATACAATTCAACAAATTTAAATTTTTCTATATATCATTTTGTTTTATTGTATTGGGATGATTGATTTGATTAAAATTTAATGATAATTGTGTAGTTTATTATGGTGGTCTTTATGATCATCATGAACAGGGTTTATTTTATTTAACATTATTTATATATATTAGTTTGAGAATGTGGAAGATTTTATAAAATATAAATTAAAATAAAATTTAACCATAAAAATGTTTTTCTACCTATCCATGAAAGCGGTAATGGAAAAATAAAACTCACCCTCCATAAAGGAGATGAACCGACATGAACCGACTGATGATTTAATTTGTATAAAAAAAGGAGAAATGAATATATTTTATGATGTATATTCCATTTCAATAATTAAATTATAGTAAATATTTTATGTGGCTTTTTTTCTTGCTCCTTTGGATTAGTGAGGTAGGATTGGATAAGAAATGAAAACAAATTAAAATAGAATGATTATAGATTTTACCTCATGAATGTTGTCTCACTTATAATCTGATTTAATAACTTTTTTTTCATTTTCAGACTAGAAACTATTTGACCTCGGGATGAGTATTGGGAATGAAATTCGAATTAATATTTACAACATGCAAGGTTTATATGGTGTTAGGATAAGGAGAGATGTTTATAGCTAGAGGATAGTGCTAATTTTAAATAAAATATTAAGTAGATTATTATTATGGATAATGAGTATTAATAGTGTTGACTACTATTAATAAATTAAGTAAATGGTTTAGGGGAGTTCAAACCAGTCAGTTCATATATCATTATTCCATCATCATGAACTCAAAAATTCACATAATGTTAATTATAAAAATTATCTTCATTCACTATTCAAAAAAATAAATCAACTATTTAAAAAAAATCCAAAAACTCACTATAACCATATATCAACTTGTATAATTCATAAATGTACTCCATTTCATTAATATAATTTTCATAATAATATAAATATATATATTAAATAAAATCACAAATTATTCTAAAAAAATTGATTTTAATATTAATATTGATTTTATTGACCCTTTTTAAAATTTATTAAGTCCACATAAATTATTTTAAAATTATATTAATTAAAAATAATAATTTAAGAATGTAATTTAGGAAAATAAAATGTCTTTTAAATAATAATATTTCATATAAAATTCAAAATAAATATTTACATTTTATAAAAATACCAACATTTAGTTTGTCATTTATAAAACATAAATTTACTTATAACATGATATTAATGTCTCATATTTTCTTTGATAATATACCTACTATTATTTATACTTTCATAGGTGAGGTTACTATTCAAATTGTGAGATTACTATTCCTAATTATCATATTACAATTCTAATGTTCTGGTTTTTATTCCAATGAAATAAGTTCTTTTATTTTAATTATTACATATTATATAAATAATTATTCATTAACTTATACTTATATTAAGGTTATATATAATATCACCTTAAATATTTATTTTAAATTATTAAAATTATGTTTTATTTTAACAACGTTGTTCATGACTGTGGACATTCTAATGGATCGAGATGATCTAAATTTTACAATTCGTATTTTTCATTTCTTGACCCACCATAATATTTTTAATTCTTATTGGTTTATTTACTAACTAATATATCATTCGTAATTTATAAGAAAAAAGGTTTTTTGGGGTTCTATATGTGATGCATGTGTTTTATGGGAAAATAAGGGAAATTCCATTGATAAAATTCTGGTTGATTACATTCTTCCCCCCTTAAGAAATTTATCCCTTGAAATTTCAAGCAACATACTATGATGAAAATAGGTGGAATTATTTTTTCATCATTGTTTCCTCCAGTTCCCTTGTTACCCCTTTATATTTAGAGATTATCTATCGTAATTTAACAAGGTGTGTTCTTTTTTTGAAGTGATTTTTTTCTACGGTCCAAGATCTTTACTAGTTACACTTCATAAGAGATATTATAAGGCCCCAGCCTTAAACCTTACTTAATCTTGATTTATTACAAGATTACACATTGATGATCTTTTCGGGTTTAGAGTTTTAGAGAATTAGATCATAAAACTTGCATTACATTCCACATATAAAAAAAGTGGTTACATAAAGATAGTATTCTCCATTCCCATCAATGGAAACATATTTAAAATAAACATGGATTATTTCTTGACACTTCCTTGACACTATCATCATATCATGTACCTTTCCCTTGACCTATGAAAAACATTTCAAAAAAACCTGGGGTGAGCATAAAAAGCTCAGTAAGGGATACACAAAGAATGAAAACTGTTAGTTTTTCAAACATCAAGTAAACCATGTATACTCTATCAATGTAATACCTTCACCTTCATGAAGTAGTAAAAACTCTTCACTGAATAAAGTATCATTACTTACCTTTTTGTAACCAAAGTATTACCATAAAACCCATATAAAGAACACATAACGTATATAAAGGTAACTTGGGACATAAACATACTTAAGTGGAATAACCATACGGTCGACTTCCACACATATCACTTAAATGGAATAGCCATACGGCCAATTTCCATTCATACTTAATGGAATAGCCATAAGGCCGACTTCCATACCCATTGCATTGGAGGTTATAATGTAACCACCCGTCCTGGTATTCACGGCACCACCCGTCATATGGTTTATAACATAACCACCCGTTAAAATGTCCAAGTACCAATATAAAATCATAAAACATAAAACCAATATAAAGGAATGATAACATTTCCACATCAAAATATATCATAATAGAATCTTTTATCAAAACCATTTTCAATACCAAAATACATAAAAGAGTATATGGTATTTATTTTATTTTAAAAACATTACGGCTTTCTGAGGAAGCCAAAGACCAAATAATACTCGCGGCGGCGGAAAAGGTCGGTGTCACCGCGTACGTTAAAAAAAACATTCCTTTTTGTCTTTTAGTAAAGCGCTTCATAGAAAAATATTCCTTTTGTATATAAGTATAAGTCAAAGGGTTTTATACACCGTATAAAAGAATGTTGTGTATAAAACGAAATATGCCTCAATGAAAGGAGATTGAGACGAAGTCCCTTACCTCGTATCCGACTTGACCCGACCGTTCTTTAATCCCCTGAATAATAAAATTGAGTTCATCTCTACTTTCTTAATAACCTATTTCAAGTTCATTATTCCTTTTATATCACTTATTTCCATGTTATAAACATTATGTAACCATTTATGTTAATAATGTTTGTTTTGTCGATATTTGGTTCTTAAGTCGAAAGTGGACTTCTTACAATTACATGTTGTTCATGTGGTCAAAGGTTCTTTATATCCAGAATGACATTCCTGATTTTGGATATCATATATATCATATATATCCAGCATATACATGTATTTATAATATTACATAATCATTTAGATGTAAGAAATTAAATGCACCTTTCATGGAGACGGTAAGCCGTACGTACGCATGAACGCTACTTTCATTTCTTTGTCATATTAATGGAATTAAAACTAAATGAGAGGTATGTATATTTTAATTCAAGATTATATTCATCATTTAGATATATCATTCATTATATATATACATGTACTTTTAATAGTACATTACATTTGGGGATAAGAAATGAAATGTACCGTTCATGGAGACGGTAGGCCGTACGTACGCATGAACGCTACTTTTATTTATATCTCATACTTTAATGGAGAGAAATAATAATGACATAGAGTTGTATTATAATTTCAGTATAACATCTTATATAATAACTTTAAATCCATCCTTTACACGTCCCACATATGGCATTAACGAATCACATCACTTTGAGGGGGCGGTAGTCCGCACTTCCATAAATGAAGATATCGTGTTTACCCATAATGGAAACCATAAAGGTATGCCCAAAATGAAAAATAAAGAAGCTTAAGGAAAACATAAACATATTATATATCATATATAAATATAGTGTCATCATAATGGCCACCTTTGAAGGTGTTAAAAGAATGTTGAACAATCATCGTTTCGGGAGGCAGAAATTCTCCATCCACAGAAATAATATGTTCTTTAACCATTAGATGTAGGTGTGTGTAAGTGTAGCTCTAATAAAAATCCTAGTATATTGAGGATACTGGAGTTGTTACAAAAGAAAATAATAAAAAGAGTTTAGGGGGTTGGAGAAGCAAAATAAAACAGAAGGACTCAAAAGAAGACATTACCTCAAAATCGGGTAACTCCCTTTGGTTTGAGCTCAAAGGCTTCCTTGGGAAGACATCTGCCCAAAGTGAGGCTTCAAGGAGTAAGAGAAGAAAGTGGAGAGACAAAATGGGCAGGGGTTGGCTGAGCCAAAGGCTTTGGGAGTGTGGGTAAGGTGGTAGAAGTGGGGGCCTTTTATAAGAGGAGAGGAGGGGCACTTTTGGAAAGTAAAGAAATATTACTTTATTTGAAAATGTGTTTCGGTTTTAAAAGGTCCCACATTGATATAATTCGTGGATAAGGTGAAAAGGGTTCTAAATCCACCCATCCAATAGGTTTTGGACATGTGTAGTTCATAGATTTTACATTATCTTTCCATTTTATTTAAATCGTCAAATAATTATGTCATCGCTGCATCATTATTATGTCATTAATAATTTAATTTATTTAATGTCTAAAAATTATAAAAAAAATACTATAATGTAGGAAATCTTTTTATCTTTCTAATTACTATTTATAATCAAAAATCTTATCTTTATAATTCATGTAAAAATTGTTTTCGTAAAACATATGATGTTTGTGTCATTTTTACTTTTACATTAAATAAAAAGTTATTTATGTCATTTCCCAACCAAAGTGGCTCCATGGGGTCCTAAAGTTGACCCATGGCTTGTATTGGTCGGCCATGACACAACCAATAGGGTTAGGACGTGTTTCAAGCTCATCTCATTTTATTAAAACATTATTTTTACCTTAAACTACACTAATTACCACTAATCGCGATTAAAAAATTAATAAGTTACTATTAACCAAAAAAATTTTTTTAATCTCATTGAACCACATTTTACTTCTTAATGACAACCATTTATTCCGGATTTTTGAAAATCAAAACACAATGATGGGAAAATTTCATTTAAACGGAAAAATCCGTTTTTATAAGTACCACTTAGGGGTTTCATTATTCATCAAAAATTGAAGTTTTTTAGAAAATTACCAAAAATTCACCCTAAGCTATATTTGATATTATGAATTCAAAAATGAAGTCTATTTTACAAAATTCAAAATATATAAGTCACATTAATTAATTTAATAATTAATTCCCGCTGTCAGAGCAAATAGCGTGTTTTTATGAAACAATAAGTATCAAAAGATTGACACTAGTTTAAGTCCGATTTCAAAGTGAAATTAATTCCAACGACCACTATTGGATTTAATGGTAAAAATATTTTCTAATTTCACTTTAAAACCAATTCAAAAGATAATCTAATCATATAAATAAATTAGATTAATAAGCAGTTTTGATGTAAAATGCAGTATTTTTCACTGTTCATTAAAAAATGAACATTGTCTGAAAAATACCAAAAATTCACACAAAGTAAATTTTGATGTCCCAATCATAAAGAATAAGTTTATTTTGACAAACATAGCTTATAGAATTGTCAAAAGATAGATTTAAAAATGGTTTTCCATCAAAAGGCAGTAAAACAATCTTTTAAAAATATTAGTGTATTCCATGCTTAAGATTGGATTTATTTTCATTTTAAGCCTCTAAAACACTATCTAGTTCATTAATAGACATAGATAAAAATATCTATTATTCATTACTTACTTGGGATGTTACATCCTTCCCCCCTTTAGAAAATTGCGTCCCCGCAATTTATTTACTTATCAAATAAATGGTGGTACTTATCCCTCATTGCATTTTTAGATTCCCATGTTGCCTCTTCCATCATGTGGTTTTTTCACAAAACCTTTACCTGCTTAATCACCTTCTTCCGTAACACTTGCTCCATGTGGTCAAGAATCTGGACCGGTTGTTCCTCATAATATAGGTTCTCTTCCAGCTGAACTACCTCTGGACTCAAAACATGATATGGATCTGGCATATACTTTCTCAACATCAAAACGTGAAAAACATTGTGTAACTGAGATAAACTCGGAGGTAAAGCCACTCGGTAAGAAACTGATCCAACTTTCTCCAGAATTTCATATGGTCCAATAAACCTTTGACTCATCTTTCATTCCTTACCAAATCGCATCACACTTTTCCATGGTGATACTTTGAGAAAAACATGATCACCTACCTCAAAAGAGAGATCCTTCCTCCTATTGTCTGCATAACTCTTCTGCCTACTCTGAGCTGTTCTCATGTGTTTCTGAATCAGCTGAACTTTTTCTGCCATCTCTTCTACCAAATATCGTCCCATCAACTTCATTTCATCGACTTCATCCCAGAAAGATGGAGTTCGACACCGCTTCCCATATATTGCCTGAAATGGTGCCATCTGTATACTGGAATGAAAACTGTTATTATATGAAAATTCAACCAAATAAAGATGTTGGTCCCAACTTCCCTGATAATCCATAGAACAAGCTCGTATCATATCCTCTAATGTCTGAATTTTTCGTTCTGACTGCCCATCTGAATGAGGATGAAATGTTGTACTAAAATTTAATTCAGTACCCAACGACTTCTGAAGGCCTTTCCAAAAGTTAGAAGTGAACCTGAGATCACGATCAGATACAATGGAGAGAGGAACTCCATGTAACCTGACTATCTCTTTAAGATACAAACGGGAAAGTTGATCAAGAGAGAAATTATCTCGTATAGCAAGTAAACGAGCAGACTTGGCCAAGCGATCAACAATAACCCAGATTGCATTATTACCTCGAGATGTCTTCAGTAATCCCACAACAAAGTCCATGGATATATTCTCCCATTTCCACTCTGGCACTGGTAAAGGTTGAAGCATCCCTTTCGGTAACTACCACTCTGCTTTAACCTATTGACATGTCAAACACTTCACAGTAAAATCAGCAATATCTCTTTTCATTCCATCCCACCAGAAATACTCCCGGAGATCTCTGTACATCTTAGTACTGCCAGGATGAACTGAAAATGGAGAACTATGAGCTTCACATAACAACTCTCTCTTCAACTGTGAATCACAAGGCACACACAATCTCTTCCCAAATCCCAAACCGCAATCACTATCAATGTTGAATTCAGGAAACTTACCTTTCTGGACTAGCTCTACCTTTTTCTGCAACTCACTGTCTTGCTTCTGTGTTTTCTTGATTCTATCTGATAGAGATGATCTCACTGATACCTGAAACAAAATAGAAGAACATCCTGCACCAACAAATTCTATGCCAAAGTTCATCAAATCCTTAACCAGAGGATCACGTTCCAAACGCAACATTGTTAATGAAGAATTACTTTTTTTACTCAAAGCATCATCCACTTTATTTGCTTTTCCCAGATGGTAATGAATTGTACAATCATAATCCTTGATTAATTCCAGCCATCTCTTCTGTCTCATGTTCAATTCTTTCTGAGTGAATATATACTTTAAACATTTGTGATCGGTATATATTTCACACTTTACTCCATACAAATGATGCCTCCAAATTTTTAAAGCAAAAACAACAGCAGCTAATTCCAAATCATGTGTAGGGTAATTTATCTCATGAGTTTTCAACTATCGTGAAGCATAAGCAATTACCTGATCATTCTGCATTAGGACGCAACCAAGTCCTTTCAATGAAGCATCACTGTATATAACAAAATCTCCATTCCTGGAAGGTAGTTCCAAAACTAGAGCATTCACCAATCTTCTTTTCAATTCCTGAAAACAATCATCACATTCTTTTGTCCAGATAAACTTAACACCCTTCCGAGTTAGCTTAGTCATTGGACTAGATAACCGTGAAAAATTCCTAACAAACCTTCGGTAATAGCCTGCCAAACCAAGGAAGCTTCGAATCTCAGTTACATTTGTGGGTCTTGGCCAGTCTTCCACAACTTTTGTTTTTGCAGGATCAACAATTATCCCATCTTTAGAAACAATGTGACCAAGGAAAGAAATTTGTTGCAACCAAAACTCACACTTGCTGAATTTCCCATACAGTTTCTTTTCTTTTAAGGTTTGTAAGATAACCCTTTATTGTCTTTCATTCTCCTCTTTACTTTTTGAAAACACCAAAATATCATCAATGAAAACCACCACAAACTTGTCCAAGAACCCATGGAAAATTCTATTAATTAAGTCCATGAATACAGCAGGTGCATTGGTTAGCCCAAAAGGCATTAGTACAAATTCATAGTGGCCATATCTTGTACGAAACGCAGTCTTCGGAACATCTGCTTCCTTTACCTTCAGCTGATGGTACCCCGATCTCATGTCAATCTTTGAAAAAAACTGAGCTCCCTGGAGCTGATACAACCTCATTTTATGGCCCGACATCTTCTGAAGTAGTTGCAAAGGATTTCACCACCCCTTTCTGCTTGTAGTCTAACAGCTTCCCATCACTCAAGCTCTTTTTCGGACACTCATTTGCCTAGTGTCCCATCTCATTGCACTTAAAACATTTCAGTAACTGTAAATAAAATTTGGTCTTACCTTCACCTTGATCCTTTTCAGTGCAATCACGAGCCTTATGTCCCATCTTACCACATCAGTAGAACCTTCCAGAATTCAGAAGACATTCCCCAGCATGCCTTTTGTCACATTTATCACAAACTGGAAACTTAGTTTTCTTACCATCAGAGTTTTTTGAAGAAGTCTTACCTTTCTCCTGCCACCTCGGCCTCTTCTTCTGTTGGTTGGTATAGAACACTTGATCATCGGAAAACTCCATTTCCACCTTCTCAGCACATTGAACAAGCTTTTCATAACTTTTAAACTCACAAGAAGATAATGCCCTTCGATATTTTGGCTTTAATCCTGAGTAACAACGACTGATTTTACTATCAAGGTCTCGGATAAAATTTGGTGCATACCTTGCCAATCGAGTGAACCTTTCTTCATAGGTATCCACTGAGTCTTCCTCTTGCTTCAATTCCAAGAATTGCTTTTCCATCCTAAGTCTAACAGCCTTAGGAAAATACTTCTCAAGAAACATACCTTTGAATTCATCCTAGTCGAGAGCATCAATCTCATCAGCGTCCCTGATATTTTTAGACATCGACCACCACTGATCTGCTTCACCCTCCAAACGGTAAATAGCAAGACTATCATTTTGATTTTCTGAACACCCCATGACATCGAAAATCTTCTCCAGTGCTTTAATCCACCTTTCAGCTAGCACAGGGTCAGATGATCCTCTGAATGATGGGGGATGTTGCCTCATGAAATGTTCCACCACGGACATGTTCCTCTGCAATTGTTCTGGCTGATCTCGTGCAAGGATACCACCACCATTTATTGCTTGAGTCAACTGTGCCATTACTACAACAAAATGTTCAGTTCCAATTCCGACAATCTCAAGATGCTGATTTGGAAGGTTATTTCCTTTTGTATTCCTTCCTAGCACTGCTTCCCTGTTTCCTCTGCGGAAAACCATTCTGAACAAAAATGTCTTAGATGAAGCAACATGGTAATCTTCAAATGCTATATCACTTCAATTTGACCATAAAAAAAATATTTTTGGATAACCATTTACTAGAATTCTAACTCCTAAAGTTATCTAAACCGACCTTTGATACCAACTATAAGTCCCAAGCCTTAAACCATACTTAATGTTGAGTTATTACAAGATTACACATTGAGGATCCTTTTGGTTTTAGAGTTTTAGAGAATTAGATCATAAAACTTGCATTACATTCCACATATAAAAAAGTTGTTACATAAAGATAGTATTCTCCATTCCCATCAATGGAAACATATTTAAAATAAACATGGATTATTTCTTGACACTTCCTTGACACTATCATCATATCATGTACCTTTCCCTTGACCTGTGAAAAAATATTCAAAAAAACCTGGGGTGAGCATAAAAAGCTCAGTAAGGGATACACAAAGAATGAAAACTGTTAGTTTTTCAAACATCAAGTAAACCATGTATACTCTATCAATGTAATACATTCACCTTCATGAAGTTGTAAAAACTCTTCACTGAATAAAGTATCATTACTTACCTTTTTGTAACCAAAGTATTACCATAAAACCCATATAAAGAAAACATAACATATATAAAGGTAACTTGGTACATAAACATACTTAAGTGGAATAACCATACGGTCGACTTCCACACATATCACTTAAATGGAATAGCCATACGGCCAATTTCCATACATACTTAATGGAATAGCCATAAGGCCGACTTCCATACCCAATGCATTGGAGGTTATAACATAACCACCCGTCCTGGTATTCACGGCACCACCCGTCATATGGTTTATAACATAACCACCCGTTAAAATGTCCAAGTACCAATATAAAATCATAAAACATAAAACCAATATAAAGGAATGATAACATTTCCACATCAAAATATATCATAATAGAATCTTTTATCAAAACCATTTTCAATACCAAAATACATAAAAGAGTATATGGTATTTATTTTATTTTAAAAACATTACGGCTTTTTGAGGAAGCCAAAGACCAAATAATACTCGCGGCGGCGGAAAAGGTCGGTGTCACCGCGTACGTTAAAAAAACATTCCTTTTTGTCGTTTAGTAAAACGCTTCATAGAAAAATATTCCTTTTGTATATAAGTATAAGTCAAAGGGGTTTATACACCGTATAAAAGAATGTTGTGTATAAAACGAAATATGCCTCAATGAAAGGAGATTGAGACGAAGTCCCTTACCTCGTATCCGACTTGACCCGACCGTTCTTTAATATCCTGAATAATAAAATTGAGTTAATCTCTACTTTCTTAATAACCTTTTTCAAGTTCATTATTCCTTTTATATCACTTATTTCCATGTTATAAACATTATGTAACCATTTAAGTTAATAATGTTTGTTTTGTCGATATTTGGTTCTTAAGTCGAAAGTGGACTTCTTACAATTACATGTTGTTCGTGTGGTCAAAGGTTCTTTATATCCAGAATGACATTCCTGATTTTGGATATCACATATATCATATATATCCAGCATATACATGTATTTATAATATTACATAATCGTTTAGAGTTAAGAAATGAAATGAACAGTTCATGGAGACGGTAGGCCGTACGTACGCATGAACGCTACTTTCATTTCTTTGTCATATTAATGGAATTAAAACTAAATGAGAGGTATGTATATTTTAATTCCAGAATTATATTCATCATTTAGATATATCATTCATTATATATATCCATTATATACATGTAATTTTAATAGTACATTACATTTGGGGATAAGAAATGAAATGTACCGTTCATGGAGACGGTATGTCGTACGTACGCATGAACGCTACTTTCATTTTTATCTCATAATTTAATTGAAAGAAATAATAATGAAATAGAGTTGTATTATAATTCCAGTATGACATCATATATAATAACTTTAAATCCATCCTTTACACATCCCACATATGGCATTAACGAATCACATCACTTTGAGGGGGCGGTAGTCCGCACTTCCTTAAATGAAGATATCGTGTTTACCCATAAGGGAAACCATAAAGGTATGCCCAAAATGAAAAATAAAGAAGCTTAAGGAAAAAATAAACATATTATATATCATATATAAATATAGTATCATCATAATGGCCACCTTTGAAGGTGTTAAAAGAATGTTGAACAATCATCGTTTTGGGAGGCAGAAATTCGCCATCC
The DNA here is from genome assembly GCA_963277665.1 of Viscum album. Lineage (NCBI taxonomy): Eukaryota > Viridiplantae > Streptophyta > Magnoliopsida > Santalales > Viscaceae > Viscum > Viscum album. Next base: position 2,001,304,630 of record OY728140.1, on the reverse strand, counting down.
ACAGAAACAATATGTTCGTTAACCATTAGATGTAGGTGTGTGTAAGTTTAGCTCGAATCAATATCTTAGTATATTTAGGATACTGGAGTTATTACAAAAGATAAGAATAAAAAGAGTTTAGGGGGTTGGAGAAGCAAAATAAAACAAAAGGACTCAAAAGAAGACATTACCTCAAAATCGGGTAACTCCCTTTGGTTTGAGCTCAAAGGCTTCCTTGGGAAGACTTCTGCCCAATGTGAGGCTTCAAGGATTAAGATAAGGAAGTGGAAAGAAAAAATGGGCAGGGTTTGGCCGAGCCAAAGGTTTTGGGAGTGTGGGTAAAGCGGTAGAGGTGGGGGCCTTTTATAAGAGGAGAGGAGAGGCACTTTTGGAATGTAAAAAAATATTACTTTATTTGAAACTGTGTTTCGGTTTTAAAAGTTCCCACATTGATATAATTCATGGATAAGGTGATAAGGGTTTTAAATCCACCCATCCAATAAGTTTTGGACATGTGTAGTTCATAGATTTTACATTATCTTTCAATTTTATTTAAATCGTCAAATAATGATGTCATCGCTGCATCATTATTATGTCATAAATATTTTAATTTATTTAATGTCTAAAAATTTTAAAAAAATACTATGATGTAGTAAATATTTTTATCTTTCCAATGACTATTTATAATAAAAAATATGATCTTTATAACCCCATGTAAAAAATTGTTTTCGTAAAACATATGATGTTTGTGTCATTTTTACTTTTACATTAAATAAAAAGTTATTTATGTCGTTTCCCAACCAAAGTGGTTCCATGGGGTCCCCAAGTTGACCCATGGCTTTTCTTGGTCTGCCATGACACAAATAATAGGTTTAGGACATGTGTCAAGCTCATCTCATTTTATTAAAACATTATTTTTACCTTAAACGACACTAATTACCACTAATCACGATTAAAAACTTAATAAGTTACTATTCACCAAAAAATTATTTTAATCTCATTGAACCACATTTTACCTCTTAATGACAACCATGTATGTCGGATTTTTGAAAATCAAAACACAATGATGGAAAAATTTCATTTAAACGGAAAAATCAGTTTTTATAAGTACCACTTAGTGGTTTCACTATTCATCAAAAATTGAAGTTTTTCAGAAAATTACCAAAAATTAATCCTAAGCTATATTTGATATTACGAATTCAAAAATGAATTCTATTTTACAAAATTCAAAATATATAAGTCACATTAATTAATTTAATAATTAATTCCCGCTGTCAGAGTAAATAGCGTGTTTTTATGAAACAATAAGTATCAAAAGATTGACACTAGTTTAAGTCCGATTTCAAAGTGAAATTATTTCCAACGACCACTATTGGATTTAATGGTAAAAATATTTTCTAATTTCACTTTAAAACCAATTAAAAAGATAATCTAATCATATAAATAAATTATATTAAGAAGCAGTTTTGATGTAAAATGCAGTATTTTTCACTATTCATTAAAAAATGAACATTGTCTGAAAAATACCAAAAATTCACACAAAGTAAATTTTGATGTCCCAATCATAATGAATAAGTTTATTTTGACAATAATAGCTTATAAAATTGTCAAAATATATATTTCAAAATTGTTTTCCATCAAAAGGCAATAAAACAATCTTTTAAAAATATTAGTGTATTCCATGCTTAAGATTGGATTTATTTTCATTTTAAGACTCTAAAACACTATCTAGTTCATTAATAGAAATAGATAAAAATATCTATTATTCATTAATTACTTGGGATGTTACAGATATGATTTTCCATTTGTACCACATATGAATTCAATTAATGTGAGTGATATGTTAAATAATTTCTCAATTTGTATACATGGAAAACAGAATTTTTATGAAAAATGGTTGGTGATAGTGCTAGTCTATAATACAAATATTTTACCGAATAAAGAATATTTAAGGGGATGATGTAACTACGACCTAGATTTCCATTAATCATAAATATCAGGAACCTCTTACATTGGGATATGTGGATAAATACCAGGTATGTAACCTCAAAATATATGTCCCGTGAATGATTATCTACGTATCTTTTCTGTTGAATTTGGTTGTCCTGAATAAGCTATTGGGTGGTCATTACCTTTTCTGTAATTTTCTCAATATTTTCAAGTCTCTAAATCTTACATTCAACAATGACATTCTACCATGTAGATGTTCTATATCATCATCCATAATGGTCTTCATAAAAATCAATTTATATTTTTAGGTGGAAAATATTATATTCGGATAAATTCTCCAGAGGTTGGTGTTGGTCCCATATTTCTTTGATGTATATTTAGTGTGATATCAAAAATTCATATATTTTATGAATAGTGTTCTTAGACTAGAAATCCATTTGGGGGTGATAAGACGTACTGAAGTTCAAATCAGTATTTATATCGTGTTGGATACGTTTTCAAAACCTAGTTGTGAGTCTTGAATCATGATTTGATATAATCGATATTGGTACACCATATAACCTAACCATTCTTTTAATGTATATATGTTCATGTTAATAAATAGACAAGTCCTCTCTAATTGCAACAATGTGAAATGTTTTTATAAGATGATCTACTACAAGACAAATAACATTATTTCCATTGGATGTCTTCAGATGACTAGTGAAAATTTGCAAGGAAATATTTTCCATTTTCAATGATTGAATGGGTAATTGTTCCATAATTTACTTATAAATTCTCCATTCATCTATCATTTTCTAATATACCAGATAATTTGTTGTGTATTCACTTATCTACTTCTTCATATCGTACAACCAAGAGTGATCTTGAAGATCTTGATACATATTTTTTCTCCCTAGGTTGATCGAGAAGGTTCATCTATGTGCATCATTCAAAATATATTTATTTGTCACAATATTTTAGTTTACACAATGTTGTTAGTCTAATATTATAACTTTAACCTTTTCTATTTTTCACAATGTGGATTTCCCTTTATTTATAGCATCAACCTTTTTCTTAATTTTCACACAATGACTTCATGAATCCTTTATAATCTTTATAATGTACGGATGAGAAATAATTTATAAAATGAACGATGATGTACCTTGATTTATTATTCCCATATCCATCATTTTAAACTATAATAAGATTGTATCCTTCTAATTCCCATCATGGATAAAGTTGTAGTATCTATTATACTTCTACAATCATCTACATCATTTTATTTACCATGATAGAAGTGGATAGAGAATTAATAATATATAATTCGTTATAACCATATTCATTGGTTCCAATTAATTTAATTCTATGTGAATATATATTTTAGTCTCTTATGATTTGTATATATCTCACACTTCTCTCCAAATAGATAATGTCACTAAATTTTCAACAGAACGATCATGATAGCCAACTATGGATCACGTGTGGGATTTTTTTGCAGATAAAATTTGATCATCTGTTGAGTATATGTTACTAATTTATCATTTATCTATAGTATAGAACCAATGACATTCAATGAAGAAATTTTTTATCCCACAAAGAGATCTCCATATTTTGGTAGTGTGTGTACTGGTTAAGTGTTAATACATTTTTTCAACACTTTGAAGCATTTGTGACATTAACTATCTCAGAGATACATTACTGCCTTTTTAGTAACTAGGGTTAGTGGGTTTGAAATTCATAAGAAGTTCCTAATAAATTATTTGTAATACTAATAATGATCAATGAAACAATAAGTATCCATTATAGATGTTTTCATGTTCCACTCCATAATTACATTAGTTTTAAAAGGGTCTATAAAATATCCTTTTTGGTAATAAAATTATCTTTGACTAGTACATCCTCAACATTGAAAGAAATTTATAACAAATTTCATATATATTTCCCCCTTATGAATTTTTTATTCTCAATATTAAAATGCTACTGCAACTCCATATTACTACAATAGAATATCGGAATATAATCTATAAAGACCACTGTAACTTTTCTCATGTAATTTCTAATAAAACTATTAATTATGTTCATGAATATTTACTGAAAATGTTTTATTCCAAAAGAAATTACTATGAACTAATATTTCATATAACTAATTTAAAGGTTGTATTTTGAATACCATCATTCTTAACCATTAATTAGAAATATTGCAATCGAACGTATCCTATAAAGAAATAGATAGACCTGTGTAGATTATTGAGCAATTAATATATTCATGTTAGGGGATAAAATTTTATTATCATGATAATTTTTATCTTAGGATAATCAATATGGAGTCACATTGACCAATTATTATTCTTTAAAAATAGGACTAGTGTGACCCATGGTGAAGCACTCATGCATATAAACCCCTTGTCTTGATTTTCATGTGACTTATTCTTTTTATTCCTCCAATTAATAGATGTTCATATTTTAAGGATTAATTGATAATTGGAGAATTATAGGTATATGTTTAATTGATAACTCGACCTCTTGGTTATGAGGAAGACTAGACTAATCTTTAGAGAACACATCAGTGTTGTCCCTCATAATGGGAATGTCTTCATTCATGTTCATATCATTTGTCTCACCATTTGATCTAGATAATCCTGATAATATGGAACTAATATACTAATTGAGATGATTATTATAATAGATATTCATCATAAAAATAACTATTGTGTTTAATTGAGGGATTTCTTATGATTTCATGAGTGATCTCCCTTTTCAATAGTCGATGTTTCCTTTATTAAAATCATCAAATAAATGAAAAATATACAATTAATCTATACCAATGAATTAAATATGAAATTTTAAAGAAGGATCAGTATGCAGGAACTAATAGCAGAGGAGTTATATATATTAGATTAAACAAATTACCATTTTCGTATTGTCATAGATGACTTAACATTTATATTTTAAGGTGGTGTTTGAATAGTTCTTATATCCTTGTAGGATATAAAAGAAATAATATAAAAATAATTGAATTGTATTTCCACAAAAATTGACCGAATAACCTACTTACCTTTTACCAAATAATTATTGGGATCCACCTCTGTAGAAGTGAAATAATATTTCTAAACATGCTTTTTTGGAGGTTATTTTTGTAGATTATTCATAAAACTATTGTCTTAGGGTATTAGATGACATAATTCCTATGTTCCCTAGAGTTTAAATAGTATAATACTGGTTGATTTTTGATCTAAAACTTCCTTTATTCTTCTGTATTAATGGTCTTCATCAAATCCCTTCGAAAAATATTATCTTGATACCTCTAACTTCAACATTTGAAGAAAATCCTACTTCCAATTAGATAGTTCTTGTGACTCATTTTCCAACACTGTAGACATGTGGGATATTGGGTTTTCTTCCAATCGTCGGATTTATCTATTGATTGTACAAAATAAAACTCAATATTAAAATTTTTATTTATGATCCCATGAGGTCACTACGAATCTCCAATTACAATCTCAACCATAAGGGAAAAATAGATAATTTACTCATAACTGTAAATGTATTTAACCACCATTTCTTTTCCAATACACATATTTATTCCAAAAAATAAATCTATCCATCCTTTTTTTACTATTCATCAAAAATCCAAGGGCATATTGTGAAATCATTGTAATGTTTTCCCCATAAACCCTGATAGATTCATCCTACTTTTTCTACAATTCCATGAACTCCCTATACATATTTATGATAGAGTGTTTGAGGGAACAAAAGTATTGTTAAATATATTTTTTAATCATTCAGAATACATTGAGTTAATTTTCTCATAATACATTATTCTTTGGAACAATTTGTATCACTGACTATCTTCCATTACAAAATAATCGACCGAATGTATGTCTTGATTTTTTCCAAACATCGGAAAATATTGAATTTTTTCTCAATATAGGTAATTCATTATTTCATGATGATGGGATCAGAAGATCCTCTAAATATAGGTGGTCTTTTTCATATAATGTATTTGACCAAAACTTCCACTTTCAAAGGAGATGGATGTAATTAGACATTATTGATGTTATTTTTAATAAATTGAACTATTTGAGCCCTTAATTCCATTACGTTATAGGATATCTTTCACATATCCTTTTTTACCTCATTATTTAAATTGTTACATTTATTATAATATTGTTTTTTTAAAATTTATCAAATTTCCTACAATTACCTATGACAAAATTTAAAATAAAATTAAGGGACTTTAATAATTATATAGTGATCATATAAAAAAACTATGAACATAAAATTAATAAACATATAAATTAAAATTATATAAAATAAAGTTATTCGCAAAGATTATATCTGGTTTACCCATGTTGATAGAGTTAACCTTTGGGTTCTTACTAATTTTCTGTAGTACTAGACTCAAATAATAACCACCATATTCCAATAATATTAAATATAGGGACCCTAACTGTTTAAAAATTATATTACAATATATTAAACATATTAATATATCATATATAAAATATGTTTCATAATGACTAGGTTCCCAACATGATTAGGTACATAATTTGAAAAATATTTAAACTAAAATAAAACGTAATCTTATTTAATCTCTTTAATGAGATCCTAAATATCTTTTAGATCCAAGAATTATAAATGATAAATTAGGGATATAGATAGATATAATTAAGGATCTAAAAATACCAGTAATGGAATAAGCTTATCAATGATGCATAACACATGAATTATAAGGCATAACATGATAACATAAAGGGTATGGATCCATAATAAACCTATGGAAAATAATATGTAGAACATGGAATCATATGATCATGGAAATAATATAATGCTGATGCAACATATAACATGACATAATCCTCAGTCAAAGCTAACTGCCAAGACTATATCACATAGTGGATAAGGCCCCATAATATATTATGATTACAACCTAATCACATATATGATGTCTCAAGATAAAAATACTTTCCCAATGCAATTTATTACTATTTTGGTGAACCCATCATAATATTTTCATGCATATGGGTGAAACATAACGAGTCAAAAACAATGAAATAGTATATAGATTCCTCATGGAATGAAATGGGTTTCAAAATCATATCCTCAGGAATAACCAAAGGGTGTATCATAATGGAGTCAATAAAATATTAGATTAAATAATTTCTAGAAAATCATAAAATAAAAATAATAACATATAGTTATTAATCATTCCAATACAAAGTGAATAAAATAAAAAGTGTGTTTTGAAATGTTAAAAAATATACACTATATAATGTTTTAAGGGAAAATTTTAAAGATTCATTAATGTTGAAACAACCATTATTGATTGTATAAATATAGAAATGAACTGAAAATATTTTTCATTATAAAATGATGTATTTTAAAAAAATATTTTTTTCTTAAAATAGTGCATTGAGTATACTTTAATATTGGTAAGGAGTAGAAAAGTTCCCTTAAATCATGCCTTCATATCAACTTGAATTTTGAAGGGAACCTTTTAAAAAATACATTACCCTGAACAAAAAATTGATTAATTATGTCATACACATATTTAATTACATGAAAACATAATTAGGAGATGTCTAAAAAGAAATCAAGATATACTTTTTTGGAGAGAGAGAAAGTGTATCCTAAAAGAAAATATGGAGGTTTGAAGAGATCACATACCTTATTTCTGAATGACTTTTTCACTTTAACATAATATCATGTATAATTAAATTAGATTAATTAATTACCAAATTCATAAAAATAATCTAAAATTATTTTAGTCACCATGGTTCTATTAAAATTATTTATAATACATTTAATTATTTATAGTGTTTAACTTCGTCATTCATGGAGAATTTGTGTCATGGTTTCATGGTAGGATTACTTGTGTAAAATTATATAAGATATTGTAAAAAGGGAATAAAACATTAAACGTAATGTCTGAGGGTATTGAGGAACCTTTATGTGTTTAATTGGTCTCATATATCATTATTTATTCTTTTATAAGGATGATATATTTGATAAAAATTTTATGATAATTGGTTAGTTTATTTTGGTGGTTTTTATGATCATCATGAACTAGTTTCATTTTATTCAATATTACGTCTAAATTTTATTTTAAGAACCTGGAAAAGGTTTTAATAAAGATTTATAATATTTTTAAACCATAATAATGATTTCATGACCATACATAAAATTATTAAATGAAATTAAAAAACATTCATCCAAGATTGAGGTGAATCACCATATCAATGATGAAGTTTTAATTTTTTGAATAAATTTAGAAGAGAAGGTATTTGATGATTTATATTCCATTAACAAAATAAAATTAAATCATATATATTATAATATTTTTCTCATGATTATTTACACATGGGGGTCGGGGATTATTGAGAAAATAAAATAAATTTTAATTTAAAGATTGAGGACATTACCTATTGAGTGATGTATTCGTGAGAATGTCCTTAAGGAACTTTGGTAAGGTCATTTATTGAGAATAGAATCTATTGGAAATGGAGAAGTGTATTAGGAATGGAATAGTTCAGAATAATTAAAATATATACGGAATAGACATTTTGAGGAGAAGGGGTGGTTGGAGGTGGTATGTATTGGGGTGTAGAGGGGTGTTTGGTTATAATAACCATTATTTAATTATTTTTAAAATATAATATGAATTGTATTGATTACTATGACTAAATATAGAAACATTTTCTCTATATTTAATGAGAATGCGTTCTTACATCATTCATACAATATCCATGACTCAAAAATTAACATTATGGTAATTAAGTAAATAATTAAATTATTTCACATTCCATAAAAAAGTCAACTATTTTAGAAAAATCCCCAAAAATCACCCTATAACTTGTTTTATGTATACATTTCATTAATAAACTCCATTTTATGAAAATAAATTTATAAATATGAATAAATGAAAATTTTAAATTAAATAATCATTTATTAATAAAATTAGATTTTATTATTATTCTCATTTTAAGCCCATTTGAAAATTATCTATGTTCAAAAAAAAATTTATTACATTTATAAAAACCTAATAATAATTTATTAGTATAATTTATATAAAACAAATAACTTTTAAATAATTATCTTATTTATAAAATTAAATATATTTTTTTTTTATTTTCAAAAAATCCCAGCACTTGATTAATCATTTTTTACAAATTTATTTTATTATACCATGAATTAAATATGTGATATTTAATTTATAAGATACTAATATTTTATTTATACATTCATAGGGATGATTACTATTCTAACTGCAAGATTATTTTTCCTAATGATCCGGTTACCATTCTAAAAGATTGGTTACTATTCCAATAGTATGGGTTCCATAATATATATACATATATTTCTTAATTCATTAATTATTCATTCACTTCTAATTTTCATAAGATTATGTATATTTTTAATTTTAAATTTAATATTATATTACTCACCATATTTTTTATTTAAACACCTCTTTTCATGTGTGCAGTAATTCAAGTGGATCGTGCAGATAATAATTTTCCCATTCTAATTTTCTATTTATTATCCCAATTTAAAATTTGGCATTCATATTGGGTTTTTTTCTTAATGTATCATTAAAAAATCATAAGAATATTTTTTTTGGATTCCATATGTGATATATGTTTTTATGACATAAGAAGGGAAATTACATGGATAAAATTCTAGGGATTTTCTTACCCCACTATATATACATTTTATCATGTATCAATGAGATTGGCCAGCTATATAAGAATTGAAACATGTATAACTAGGAATAACCTACTATATAATAATTTCAACCACTAAGAATATCCCTATATAAAATAACTTCAATATTAATTAGAAAATTCAAAACAGTAAGTATATCACAATATCACATCATAAGGATCAATTGTTATATATGAAAAGTAGCAATTGCCTATCAATCAAAATTTTATTTATATATCCATTTATAAAAATCAATATTAGTAGCCAAAGATCTTTTACAAAAGTTATTTCATTTCATGAAATCACATGTAATATCATGTCCTGGTGAAAGCAATTTATACTATTATCCATGTACTTATTATTCAAAGGTTCCCACACCCAATATGTGTCCCTAAGCATGGTAAATCAATAAATTGATCATATATATCCACCCAAAATTCAAATCAATGATTTACTATTAATAAATGATTATATTACATAGAGAAAAAAATACATCAGTGAAATCACATTATTTCACTTAATAAATAATTAATCATAAAAAAGTGTTAGGTTCTATAACCATAACTTTATTAGGTGCATAAAAAATTTTGCCAACCAGAATAGAGAACATGAAAGAAGCTAGAGAAGATCACAATAAGAACCTAAATTAACCCAGGTGAAGATAAAAATCCAATACAAATGTGGTAAATAGATTCCACTTACAAATTTTGAAATAATTTAAAATTATATAATACCAAACAGAAAAATTCAACAAGGATTAGATGCATGATCAGTATGTCTAAAAAAGAAGGAATGGTCTCCAAAACTACCAAAATTTTTGTTATGGGTCAAGAGATGAATGAAATATCAATCACTAAATATCCTAAAAACCACTCATCACACAATTTTTATGGTGTGTAAATAAATTACATATCATGTAATACCTACTTATGAGTTACAATTAAAACCCCATAACATTTTCTTAAATGTAACCATGCCTATCATTTACATGATATAAACTAGTTTGATGGTCTGAAAACACTACACATTGTGAACAAATTCATGAAATATTTCATGTAGATGTTACATGTCATGAAAATTACATGAAGAATGTTTTTATAATGTTTCTATATAAAAGGGATAAATCACTTATTAAGGATTCCAATGTCTTAAGAAACCTTAATAATCTAGTTCAACACATTTAAACCTGAAATTCTGTAATTGAATTAAACATACATTCATGAATTTTAGCTCATTTTCACAAAAAAGATACTATACTTGTAAAAATGACTCACCCACCATGGTTTTAAGTAAATTTATAACCAAACAAAATATAATTAGTGAAAATATTTGAGAGGGGCATACCCAAAAAATGGCATGATACTACATCCTCTCCCAAATATATTACCCCATCACCGAGATTCTCCATGAATCACTATAGGGTCTTGGTAAAAAAAGCACATAAATCTATGATATCATACTCACCCCCCTTAGTATCCACCATATCTGATCAAACATCCACTAAAGAAAAACCAAATGTGTAATCCTACCTCATAGATTATCCACACAATGTTCTAGATTTTTAATAGTTATTCCTCAATGGATGCATCAACACAATACTTTTTGTCTGTGACGTAAATCTCATATGACTATTTAGGATAATATCTCTGAATTTGTGTCATTTGAAACATGTATATCATGGAACATAGTTTTAAGAAAAGGGGTAAATGTTATGAAAATAGACCATCCCTATTTACTATCTCAAATAGTAAGACAAAATAGTTTTCATGATTTACCTATTTCATGATATGTTGTTTCAAAAAAATAGGTGGCCCCCAAAGGAATTCAAAATGAAAAACCTCAAACTCTAGAAGTCATAATTTATGTCCATTATATGAATGTTTCCTTCTCTATGTAGTCACCAACTATCACATGTTCATATAAACCTACTCAGATGTATCATACCCGAGACTTGTCCTATTAAGAACTAACTCACCTACCTCCAACCAATAAATATGTGAATTATACATACTTTTATACAAATCCTTAGAATTTTCCCTATGTATTGATATCGATAATTATTTATTATATGAAAAATACACGACATTCATATATTTCTCTGATTGATCCTAGAAATCCAAAACAAAGGATTGAAATAAATCCTTCAGAACCGGAATAGTCTTCCCATATGGATCTACAGTCAGATGGTGATAGTTTATGCTAAAAAGAAACTACATTCCCTCCAACAATTAACCCCATTTGAAAACACAATCTGAGATGAGTATTTTTGTCTTAAGAATTACTCCTTAAAACTCTATAAAAATGATCTATGTCATGAATATAGAGACTCCACAGATTATCAATGATGATGCTCTTCCTAATTGGCAATATGTGGGAAACATTAGTTTTTCAATCCAATATCACCCACACCACATCATTATAATAGTGTTTCATGGCTGATATGGTCACCGAATCCATACTGACATCGTCCCATTTCCACTCATTAATTTGTAGATGCTGAAATAACCCAATTGGCCTCTGATACATTTTTTCACCTTTTTACTAGTGAATCACCTCACCAAAATCCTTATTCCACCATACTTATTCATAAACACCTATAATGTCTATAGATATCATTATATATAATTTTCAATATAGTATATACCTTCCATCCAAAATCAAAAAACTCTCTCATCAACTCCTCATGCAGCCCCATAAGAACCCATACTCATCCACAAGAGTGAATAGAATTTTTACATCCAAGAACCATGATGATGGTATCTCACCAGTACATATGTTTTCTCTCAAAACATATCCCTCAAAATTTGATAACTTATTAGTATGGATCAAATTCAAAATTATTTTTATATAATATTTCAATATCGAAGCTACTAATTTCATTGAATTCTAAACATGTAGATGTATGTCTTCAAATACTTCCATCAACCACCATTAATTATAAGACTCATGAAATACCTCTATATGTATCTTATATTTTATGAAATTGGAATCCATGTTTCCCAATCTTAGTTTATAATCCAAATCAAATTATAATGACTTTGGATACTAGACACACCTCCTTTGTCGAAGGATCAAGTCCCACTAGAAAAAGATATACTTGAGGCTCTTATAGAATGTGTAAACTTCAATCCTCTATCACGTAAATTAGTTCATCTAGCACCTAAGGGAATGAACCATAATAGATAAGTCTTGATCATGAGTATGGTAATTATTTTTTGTGGTCTTAAATATCTAGAGGCATAAGAAACCACATGATCTTTCTATATTTGAAATGAAACCATTCAAACTAAAATGAATCACAGAACATTGTATATGCTATAACTGGTACATGTAAAGAGAGAATAGGTGCTATGTTTGGCCTACTGTTAATCTTCTAATAATAACAACCTCTATAATCCATCAAAAAATAACCCCTTTCACTATCAACATATACATTAGTGCTAGTATAGAAGATAAGCCCTAGATAATTAACCTATAATAGCACGATAACCCTATAATACTCTAAGTCTAAATTAAATTCTTAATATTCTACCATTTTTCCATAGAATAATTTGTTTTTATTCCCCTAAATTTCATACCTCTAATAAAACATTTCCATGAAGTGCACATTATCAATCAAGAAACTACATTTGGTTAACATGGAGTAATGATAATGCTCCCCCAACGTACGAACAATGATTTGAATATGTTTTTCATGATCATTGATTGACTGTGAGTGCACTAAGATTCCATCAACAAAAACAAAAAAAACTAGTCTAGAAAATGTTGAATTATTTCATTCACTAACGACATGAATATTTCTGATGCATTTTTGAAAGTAAATTGTATCACTATGATGTCATACAGGCAATACATTCTCATAAAATATGTCTCAAATATGTTCAATGGCATGACACTAAATTGGTGGTATCATAATATCAAATCAATCTTCAGGAAGAAATTATCCTCTCTATATTCTAACTGAATGTTCAACACCTTGATTTCTTCTTGTCCCATAATATAAATAGGGATAAAAATTGATCTACTCCCAAAAAAACTAGATTATGAACATGACCTACAACTTAGGTAATAAGAAATTATACACATTAATAATTTCATATTGAATAGATAATACCACTAGAGTAAATGAATCTTTCTACATTCCAACCTCATCAAGATCAAAACTTGATATCCAAGCTGTGAGCGAAGACAATTTTCAATATATTGGGCCCACGTGACCAGCATGAAGATCCCACTCACAATAGAATTAATTGAATCCTACTTATACAGAAATAATTATAATTCTCCTATGATAATAGTCATTATGATCCAGGGATAGGACTAATTGATCCATACAAAGAATGAAATCAACACATTTTATTTCAAACATGAACGGTTCCCAAATTTTTTTACCAGATATATATATATATATATATATATATATAACACACCTTGTAATATTTTATATTCTATGATCAAACTCCCATTGTTCTATCAATGGCTAATACAGAATAAAATAATTAAAATTTCAAGCCCAAAAAAATTGATTTTTTTTATAAAAAGTAATATTATATTCATTTATAAAAAATACATGCAAAAGAAAATGATAATAGAATAGTCCCCATGACGGTTGATGATCCTACATCAAAAATAGTTGGGGTAGTATGTATATAATATAATTGAATCACCTGTCTACCATGGGATCTTTCCTAACATCCAATATCGACTAACTCTTCCTGGTAATACAATTATCTCCCTGGGGTAAGATGACCTTTCCTCTAATAGAACATCATGTATAACTCCAACTACCTTTTTGATGAGGGTTATAAATGTCCATTATATAATCTGGTACCTTTATTGATCCCCTTCCACTACTCGAGAATGATAAATTCCAACATAATTTTAAATATGACATATCCACTGAAACCATGACACTCCAAAGAGGGGTATGGAATATGATGTCTTTTATGGACCAATATCACTCACTGATAACACTGCAACAAAAAATGTTCCTGATATGGCTTCCCACTACTATGGATTCTCATTCATTGTTTTCTTTTTGATAACTATCATTGATGCAGTTCCATAAACCAGTGGAGGAGCTCCTAGTTTTTTATTCAAGATTTGTATGGATGTTACATCGGGATTCTATCAGATTTTGTTCCATGATGTGTTCCTATTTCATCAAATCTAAAAAAGTCATTAAAATAAAATAAATTTTTCTATTCCATGATCTAATAGAAAATAATTTCCTACAAATACTTCACCCTAGATATCTCTTCAACAGATAAAGGTGTCTTAATGCACTATAGGTTAGTGAAACGTTTAGCATAATACATCACTTGTATTCCCTCATGTGTCAGATTTGTGAACACAAAATCCCACTCACACATCAGTGTATATGGATATAATTGGATCAATAACATTAACATGAAGTCCTTCTAATATAACTCCACCTACTTTCTAGAATACTCTAGAATATACCACAAACACTTGCAAGGTCCAAATTGACTATATCCAGCAACCTTCTCCCTCATATCAGCATTTGTCTCAAGGTGATTGATTGTTCTCTTGATTTTATCAACCCTGAACATGGATACCTAGTGGCCTCCCACCCATGTGAACATAAGAATATACTATAGCAGAAAATATCTGGACTTCTAATATATCAAAAGAATAAAGAACATTTTATCCCTTCACATGGATCTCATGACCGTCATGTAGATCTCGTGAAACCGAACATCCATACGATCCTCATGAGATGCAAGAATCTTTATCTTAGTTGGGTTTGGAGTGTGTTGATATCCAATCTCTAGACATCCCACATGATGTTAATGATGATGAATTTTCTGTACAAGATGAAACAACCTCTTAAAAATCAATCTATAATAACATTGTCGACCACAAAATGTGCAAAAATAGATAACTGTTACTCTCATTCTCTCTAAAAAAATCATTCATGTGTTTTAGCATGACTGAATAGTTCATTTCATTTAATTATTATTTATAACATGTATCTCATATCCTTGTTCATATAATTATTTGTTTAACATGTCTAAAAAATATTTCCTTATCATGAACAATGTATGACAACATATTTATATATATATATATCTGTGTCTGTGTGTGTGTGTGTACTGATGCATAGATACTCATCTCACATCAATGTAGAAAAAAATTAAATATCTACCAACAATAAAATCCCATGACATGTGAAATAGTTAGGGTGAAATAACCTCAAATATAACAAGATAACATGATGCACGCTATTTCCAACCCCTAGATTCTCATATTTTCCATCGTACATGTGTTATCTACATGAAAACACAATATCATTACTATGTCTTATCACATACTATTTTCCCTTATAGCTTCCCCAATTATTAAAGTAGTAGAAAAGAAAAACCTTCCACTTATCCACCTTTGTAAAATCTCAAGCTCTGGACCATCCTCACATGGACATAAAGGGTTAGTTATGAGACCTAAATCACGAGTCCTCATATTCTAGAGGTAGCTGAATTTTATTGGGGGTTTAATGAATATATTTTGAATATTATACCGCACATTATAGAGTTTCAATATAGTGGAATAATAAAATAATAATAATATCTACGTAATTAATAAACATGGAAACCATATATCATACAAATTGAAAAAATAATAATAATAAAATATACCAATAATGATGTGTAGTTTAATAGAAAAATGAGATGTATTTAAATATGAAACAAAAAAATACAACTAAAATAATTAGATGACACAAAATGAACTCAAAATACCCAGTCTCAAAACCCATGTTGGTCCTATATCCAAACACCATCCCATATAACAATAATCAATAAAAAAACTAGGTACCTTTCCCTAATCCAATCACAAATATGTTTCATTTTCTCTGGTTCCAAATAGAATCCTTTATAGGGTGTGATTAATACTCAGTGGCTTGACAAAACCATCTCTAAAAAACAATCATGATAATAAGTCCATGAAATAATGCAATAAAATGTTCATGGATTAACCAATTATTACAAATCATAAATCAACCTACTTCAGTATAATGTTGGAATGTATCTAAGATTGTAGAACAATAATTATTAACAGAACCAGTAACCATATCATAATCTAACAACTTGGAAAACCCCTTTGTATAATAATTTCAACCTCTATTTATTGGTCTATATAAAATTATTTCTATATCAACTAGACTGGTCTATCTATATAACCATTTCATCATGGATCATTGGGAATAACTCTATATATATTAATTTCTTTATTTATCAGTGGTTATATTTATAAATATAATAATTTCATCACATATTATTCATCATATTCTTGTGCATAATAATTTACCCATGTATCATAATGAATATAAAACCATATAATAATTTTAGAATGAATCGCTAGGAATATCCCACAATACAAGAATTCCAGTCTTTAGGAAAATACCCATATATAACAATTTCAACATAATATCATCAATTCATAATAGTAAGGATATAAAAATATAACATCATACAACTAAATGATTAATTTTATACAATCAAAATTTGACCATCAATCAAAAATTTATTAATAATAAATTTCTTAATAGCCATATAAATGGACCACAAGATTTTTACAAAGTGATTATGTATTAATAAATCACATGAAATCACTATTCATTCTAAGAACACACAGACCAATTATAAAAGTAATTATTTTTCAAATTTTTTCTCACCCAACTGGTATCTATAAGATCAGTCGGAAGAACAATTATAACCATGGGATCCAACTATAATCCCATTCCGTGTTTTACATTTAATCAAAGATTAAATTAATTAGAGTGAATGTTACATCATCATAATATCAGTTTTGAAAATAATTTATAATTTAATAGATCATATGGTATGGTTTTAGACTCCCTATATTTATATAGAGATAAATAAATGATTCCAACCAGAATTGATAACAATAATGATGGTTTATAAGATCACAACGAGAACCATGATCAACCCAGGTCATGATGAAATCCAAAAAACCAATGTTCAAACGATACCACCTCCATGGTAAGTAAAACTAGAATAGAGTGGAAACCAATGAGAAATCAATAACTATGTAATTGTATCATGACTGGGATGTCCAAAATGGACGAAATTTCTCAAGAAATTATTGGAATTCCCCTATGGCGTGAGAGTAGGATAGGATTTATTTGATGTATGAAATCATAAGCATCTGTGATCCCTCATACCACCCATCATACAACATACAAATTTTTTTATCCTTTTTTATGAGTTTCAAAAAAATAATCTTTGCATTGATTTAACCATTATTATCATTAACACAATATGTAAATACTCCAAGTCTTGAACCAATTGAAGAAATATTTTTTGTAATGGTTAAAAATTGTTTAAGAAGTAAATAGAATGTAAATTCCCTAACGATAACTTCAAGAACTGTTTCCAAAAAAATATTAAATTAGTTCCAAATCACTCTTAACTCATAGTTAATACTTTTATATAAATTTAACATGTATATACCTGAACTCCATTAATACAAAAAAACATAAATCATGGAACTTTATGTAATTTCCCCAAAAGGATCTCTATCTCCAAACCACGCTCAACTACCATGGTTTGAAGAAGTTTAAAACACTAAAGAATGATGTTTAACAAAAAAATTCACTGATGGACATACCCAGAAAATAATGGGATACTACTCATTCAATCACATCTAAAGGATCTAGTTAATACCTCCACAAACAAGAAAAAATGAATATTTCCCATGATAGAATTAAAACTAGATAGAAAGTCAAACTAACATGACACATTTCCAAATCATCCAATGATAGAAAATTATCCCATAAACCTCATTGACAATGTACCCTACACACCAAATTGATGATGTCTAATGAGTGGTGAAAAACTAATAAATCCCACACCACTAACCTTATAATCTAGTGTCTGGTGACAGTTGTCCACATAATATTTATGTTGAACATATTCCATTATCAATATATTCATGATAATATCATCCTTTCCCATTTTCTTGTAATGAATTCCTTCCCCAACCAATGAATTCTCTACCAACTCTTCCTAGAACATGGGATTTATCGAAGGAATAGCTTACAAAGCCTCAAAGTGAATAGTTTTGATCGAGTAATGATAAAAATTATTATAGAAAAAATCTACTGAAGGTAAATTATTCTCTCAAGAACATCCTAGTCAATGAAGACAACCACAATGAATATTTTCATGAATATGGATATCCCTATGTATCTTCCCATTAACCTGCAAATGATAAGTTGTTCTCAATATCCTGGGGAAACCAATCACCTACAATAAATATTTACAAAACTGTGATGTGAAACTCATGAAAATGTCTAAAAACCAAACAAGGAACTTCATGAAGGATCACAATATCATAGAAATATATGTTTCTAGGTTTCACTAAATTCATTATCTCCTTGATTAGGAATAAATCTGATGATTTTTTCTGTCTATCGATGACCCAAAAAATTGTACCATTCTCATGATGAGACTATGGAAAACCAATGATTAAATCAAGGGAAATTCCATCTCATTTACATTCTATAATGGGTAATGGATGAGAAATACTATTATGTCTCTACTGCCCCACTCTAATTTATAGACAAGAATGAAAATGTGATACAAAATCCCTAATCGATCATCTCATCCTTGACCACCAATACCGAAATATCAAATCACGATACATATATATAGTAACTATGTATACAAACCAATAAGAATGGTATCCACGCACCATCAAATCCATACCCAATGAAAAAGATACAACTATCCTATTTGGAAAACATGAATCCCCACATGTGACTGAGACCTCTCACCAAATTTCTCCCCACTATAAATGATTATACTAATTCTCTATCACTCAGGGTCATATATTTGATCAAGACAATAAAAACTCATCAAATGATGAGTTAGGCTCTATTGAAGATAAAAATTACTACCCACAATATTCATCAATTCCCAAGATCATGATTTAAAAAAATTCCTCAGAAACCACAATCCTCCTAATTCATTGACCTACTCTATCAATAATTTCATGATCAACACATTAGTGAACATAATAAAATTTTCCTAGAGTGTAAGAATATATATTAATAAATATACTAAAGAAACTATACCTAACATCTCATTTTTCATGTTTCCATCCCTCTAAGGGATAATATACCTTAGGGTATTATGATCATAATATATTGTAAACTACTCCCAAAAGAGGTAGTGATGACACCTTTTGAGTTTAAACATAACTGATGTTAACATATGATCATGGGTAATGTATTTCATGTCATGAGGGAGTAATTATAGATATTTTTCAAATACTAATTATATATGATGCTTCAAAACACATCCCAAAATTAATCTAGAACAATAATAGAAAACATTATCACTGAAACCTTGTTTTGGGTGAATAAAAATTGAATATAAAGTAAATATGATGTTTATTTTCTCTATATATCATTGAAAATTTTCTTTTACTAAAAAAATACACCCTTATTGGTATATTTTTTCATCCGTGATAAATGTATTGAGTTGTAATAAAAAATAATCATCTAAAAAAAGATGACAACAACAATATCAATAAATCAAACAAATATATAGGCCTATACTAGGTAAAAAAATATTTATATTTCAAGAATAATAGCGACACCAATCTCGTATATGACATTCTAGAATAATGTTACTTATTAAATAAGAAACTCACTTTTAGAAATATTACCATACAGATGGTTTTCCCTCAATGATCTATGAATAATATACAAATGGTCAATGTGATCTTTTACTATCTTGGTGTATGAAATTTATAATCCATGAAAAATATAATAAATTATTCAGTGAACTATTTAAATAACCATTAAATAAACTCCATATACACCAATAGAGTGTTAGTGAGACCAAATTTCATAACCAAAAACACAAAATTCCATTAAAATCTCATAAAATTTTTCTTAGTTTTATACTTATCACATAATCAAAACATTTGGAACCCAAAATAATTTTTTTTTTAAAATTATCCTACCTATGTTGATCAAAGAGGTCATAAATCCTATGATTAGGATATTTTTTCATAATGGTCACTTGAGGTAACCTTCGATGATCTATACAATGTTTGAGCCACATTTTTTCTTTCCTATAAAAGAGGACATGTGAAGCCCCTAGTTACACATTGGGAATAACAAATCACTTATAATTTATATATAAAAGATGGAAATTTACTTATACCAACTCAACTACCATCAAATGATAACATTAAATAGAAATAGGCCCCATACTAGGGAGCATGTCTATTTTATATATGGACTCTTTTAATGGATATAAACTTGAAAAATTATTCTTGAAAGACCTATAGTTACGTACACAACTCCATAGTAAGTGTATTTATTAAATAAGGATAAATAAAACTTTGAGAAATTCAACAAACTAACATTTGAAAACAATACTACAGGGAATAATAGGCCCATATATTTTAGACTTGGTATACCACTCTCCCAAAATACAAGATTAATTCCATTTAGGGATGGAAAATGAACCAAAAATGATAATAAAAAATCTTATCCTTAAAGTTGATCATGTAGTCCATTGCAATAATTGTGATAGAGATATCCTGAAAATGACCTATAAAGTGAAACAAAAAATAATGGTCTTCTATCATCACACAACATGCCGAAAACATGAATATTTTCTTGATATAAACCAAGGAGATTTCCTCTTGAAATTAATCATTCATAATAGAGTCCCCACATATCCTTTCTAATTCTGGAAGTATATAATTAGAAAACCCCACCATAGAGCCCTCACTATTCTACAGAATGATCAATATCCTCTCAATCAATTCAATCCATCATTTATAATACTAGTATCATTTTTCACTAATGATTTAAATTGGATGCTTCGTAAAATATTATAAGTCGTGATCCATTTCTCATTTTGGGTATTAAAAAACTACATTGGAAAGTGTCATAATATTGTGGATTATAGATTATTCCAATGAATGTATTATTAGAGCACTTTTTAGAAGAACCAATCTCAGATATTCCTTATTCTTTTTTGGATGATCAATTCTTGGAGAAATTCTCTAATAATAATAAGACAATAACCAATCATCCACGAGGTGATTCCAAAATCCCAGGACAAACATCAGTTATCCATATAATTTATTTAAACAAATAATTTAATGTATTCTTGGATTCTTCAAACAAATAATGAAAAACTAAGTAATATGAACACTAAAATAAACCCTATTTCTGGTTCATTCAAAAAACCTCGACCACAACGTCTAATTCTAGGAAAAATCCCAAAAAAGACATAATAAATATGTTTTAGTAATGATTGTGTGGTACACATGCCCATTTTTATCAATTACTAATAGAATTATTATTTTCTTAACTCAAGTATACAAAAAAATTAATCCATCTAATAGGAGAGTTAACAACTCCCCATGTTGGTATTCTGTTTGATAGCAATTTGTAATTAGCCAAACCAATCCAACTTGTCTAACCACCATGAATAGTATTCCACATTGATAAATATAGAATATAACCAAAAGTATCATATATAAAATAATAATAATAAATAATTAATGGTGAAAAAAAAGAATACATATTCATGATGCATAAAATTAAAGATAAATAGGGAAACTCGAATGATAATGAGGTTCAGAATAATCAATCATCTTTTTGTCCATCTGACACCACAAAACTCTCCCACTTTCAAAGATATGAATGAAAAGAGTACCTAACAAGAAAAATTATTCCCTTAACTTTACCATATTCCTACAATAAAAGGTCTTCATGAACCATAATGAAAACATATTGTTTGAGAACAGAGCCTATTATTGTAACACTCCAAGATTTTGGTGCAATATTCTTGTCAAATTAATTTAATATTTTAACCTTTTTTTGTTAAAAACAATACTAAAATTATATTTCCTTACATGAAACACTCAGTTTATCTTGTTTTTTATGTAATGATTTTTTTATCATTCATTCCACACAACACTTACTATATCTCATAATACACACAAAACTTGGTTGAAAGAGAATAAGATATTATTAAATTGTTATTATCAACTAGTTGTTAGAATAATGGGTATGAATAATATTAACTAAATTATGAATATATATGGTTTTTACATGTATATTAAATAAACTTTTTAAAGACCAATTAATTAAAAATTTTGAATAAAAAAATTTAAATAAAGGAAATCATTTTTTAGAAACAATAGTATGTTCATAAAAGTTTTTTATCTAAATAATTTAAACAGATCACTTTTGGGGAATTATTTTAATTAAATATGTATTTTATATATTCAATCAAATTTTTAGAATTCATCTTATGAGTTTTATTTGAATTAGATAAGTATAAATCTAATTTTACACTTAATACTATATATTCTTAAAAAAAGATTTATAGCATTTTGAACACTCATTTTAAAACTCCTTTTTCCACTTTTTGAATATTTATTTAACAAAAAATATTCATTTTCTAAATTCGAATGTCATAATTATCATAGGAATAATTTTTTATAATATTTTGAAAAGATAATGTTTTTTATGAACAGTGATGAATACTCATTTTTATTATTAATTTTAATATATCATAAAGGTATTAAAAAATTTTTTGTCCTTAGAGAGTTTTAAATAAATATTAGTTAAAATATATTTCTAATTAGCTAGTTTTTTTATTGGAATAATTTTAATAAACAAATTTTATATAAAAACATTTTAAATTTGAAATATTTACTATTTGAAAACCATCATTCACATCACACTTGTGAGACAAATTTCAAATTATGTTTTTCCATATCTATGAATGTAATTTTTAGGAATGATTTCACTATTTCTAATCAATGTAATATATATTTTTTAATAATTACAAATAAATGTTTGAACATAATGAATAATAAAAATAGTACAACTTATTTACTGTCATTGAGGTAAAAATGATTTTACATATGGGACAAACTAAAATGATAAGGGTAAAAATGACCCCGAAATTTTACAGATATAAATTGGATGGCCATATATAAACCTTTTGTCATCATTGATCAATAATTTTTATTTTTGAGCCTTATATCATTATAAGAACATGATTATGACATTTTATTTTAAAAAAATTATAGGTGTTCCAATCACCTCATTATAAAACTGATACCTTTATTCTCTCTTCTTCACACTTCCAAATCCATTTTCATCAAATAATAACTAAAAGATAACATCAATAATATTAGTAATTAAATCTAGAAAACTAATTTTGGACATAAATCCCTTCAATGAAGGATTTACGAGAAAATGAAAGGATGTTACCAGAATAAGACATAATTTTTTTTTGAGCATTTATATTTTATTTCTTCCCCAAAAAATTCCACTCGTTTTGAAACATGATTATATAATAACCCCATAATATTAAATATACGTATATTATTTTATTTTATATTAATTACCTACAACTACCTATATAACCATCATATGAGTGGAAAAATTATCATTTATGTTAATGGAGGACTACCTCCCCATGAAACAAGCATATTCATTTTTCCATTACCATCGATCACAACGTGAGATACTGAATGAATTTTTGTTTATAAATTATATTTATTATATTATTATTATTATGGAATAATTGTATCACATTTTCATTATAAATTTCAATTCTTGGAGAATATGATAATAGTCTTCGTGTGTATGGAAGACTACAAGCTCGTGAAGTGATTTGATTCGTTTTTCACATAAGAAATACATGGAAGGTAATAAGGTTAGGAATAAATTAAAATATGTGATATATATAAAATAAATATTATTCTTCAATAATAATATGTTATATACTTTCATTTCTATGAATCCATTGTTAAAATGTATATAATATTCATGTGTATGTATGCCCTAACGTCTCTATTAAAGATATATTTCATTTTCTATCTCTCACATTAATGGACTGCGTTAAATAAAATGATATTGTATATATATGATATTTAAATCAAGTTTTATATAATTTATATTATGGATCCATGATCAATTTACTGGGATAAAATAAATTATAAATCAAAAAATTGTTTGAGAAACAATGAAGTTATTGCCTAAAACATTAATTAAACATGAACTTGTTAATAAAAAAGTTATAAAAGGTAATAAGTAATTCATATGTGGTATTATATATATATATATATATATGGTTCTATAAAAGATTTATAATTAACTTATATTTATTATACTAAATGACCAGACATGTACGAAGAAGTTGAGACTTATAGTAATTTATTTTTCCTCTCACTTTTATATCAACGAGATAAATTGCATATTCACGACATGATTATAATATATGGTATATCTAAAATAAATTTATGTATTATATATTTTATATCATGTAGATAATGAGTATTAACAAATTATTTTTATTATCTATCAATCATGGGGTTTACAGATCAAAAGTTACCATGGTTTTAAGGTATTTTGGCCTCAAATTGCCTTCATGTAGACATAAGTTATGTTATTTATAGATACCCTATAATTTTTCACATATAATTACATGATTTTAATTATAATTGGAAATATTATTAAAAGTAAATCATCATAATTACTAATTTATAATATTTTTGTCATACTTAAACATCATAATTCCAAAATAAGAATATATTTTATTTAATCTTCAGAAAGGGGTCCTAACATACTTTAAGTCCTTAAATATAAATAGGATAACTTGGGGATACAATGAATAAAGGGATGGGGTAATTGAAACATTATGGTAATATAAAATAAATAAAATATTAGGTCATGGGTTAGAAGTTATTACATAATGATATATAATTTCATAGAACAAGATTAAACATAATGAATCGTAACATGGGATTATATAATCAGGGAATCATAGTAATGTAGAATAATAATAAAACATGAATTTAACATGAGTTTTGTGATGAAAAATATATAGGCTCATTACATAATGATCACTTCCCATATATGAGAACAAATCAAGGCTAATCATCAAGACCATTGCACATGGATTATGAGTCAAGGACAATCACCAGGACCGTTGCACGCAATTTCTCATGAGACAAAAAATTACCTAATTCATCAGAGAGTTATGTTTGTTCACCCATAATAACATGTTAATAAATATGTTATCCACATAAATATTTATACATAATTAATCAAAATTAAATACAATGGTTACCCAAGGAATGAATTGGGTATCATAATCACATCATATAGCAAAATAAATGGGAATATCAAAAAAGTGTCCATGAAAAAAAGGAAATAATAATAAATTAAAATTAATAATTTAAAATATTCATATATAATGATTCAATATTACTATATAAAGTCAAAAAAGAAAAAAATATTTAGTAAACATTCAGATTAAAAAATTTTACTGCTCTTTTAGGAAAATATTAAAGAGCATATAAAAAAGAAAATGGAATAATATTTTATATATATTCAAAATGAACAAATAAATTTTTCATTATAAAATTAAATATTTTTTAAAAATAATTTGTCATAAAATAGATTATATAGTTCCCTTTTGGGGTGTAATGATTTTGGGAGTTCCCTTAAATCAGGCTTGCATATTGGGAAAAATAGAGTATGGAACCTTTTAAACACATGTATATCCCAAAAAAACGATGAATGGATCTTGATAAATGAGTTTGGAACATATAAATAGAATTTATAATATTTTAATCTATATTATATGAAATTTCATTTGGGTAGAAGTATAGAAAGAGTAACCTGGATGAATAGAAGAAGTTCTTGTAAAATCCCTCACGTTACGTTCGAAGGCGATCATCACTTGATCGTAATA
Organism: Viscum album; assembly: GCA_963277665.1. Lineage (NCBI taxonomy): Eukaryota > Viridiplantae > Streptophyta > Magnoliopsida > Santalales > Viscaceae > Viscum > Viscum album. The sequence continues at coordinate 2,001,278,228 of OY728140.1, read as the reverse complement.
TCAAAAAAAATCATATTAGATTGATTAATAAATAATTAAAAACCCCTTTATAAATTTATTCATTTCATTAATACTTTATTATGTTAATTAATTGTTTATTTGATGGGTTAAGAGATTCAATTTAATTATTCGGGAGTAGATGTTTTCTTGGTTTTTCATGATCAGTTTACGTGTATATGTATGTGGAAAATAAAGTATAATGAGTTTAGTATTCCAGAATGGAAATTATATGTTATTAGTGAACATTTAAAAAATTAAAATACAATTTTTTATAAAAGTGTGGATGAGTCACTAGATAAATCATTTAGATTAATTTAGCATTTTTTATCAAATGAACTGATTTTGTTTTACAAATTAATATCATGTTTAAAAAATCATTCTAGAAAATTAAATTGGATATAAAACATATTTCTTTATCTTATTCAACAATATAAATTATTTCATTACCATATTTCCATATTTAATTGAAATATGAAAGCACTTCGGCTACGAAGGAGGTAAAATTGCACCTCACAGACGATGATTTCATTATTAAAATAAGAAATAGGGTAGAAGATAAATTAAGAATAATTATTCCATAATAATTATAAAATTATATTATATGTACTATACTGGAGTTTCATGAAATTTTTATGAGGGGGTTGAGGAGAGAAAATGAAAATAAATTAACTTGAAAACAATTTTAAAGAAAAAGGAAGAGTGGTTTACATCTCAATTCCTTCTTCTTGAGAGACTCTTTAATGGATTTATTTTTGTATTTTCATAAAACAAAACTATATTTCAAATGGGGAAGGGACATGGTATTATATTTTAGGTGAATTTCCACAAGGATAAAGGATTGAGAGCTATGAAGAGAAGAGGTGGTATTTATATTGGAGGAGGAGGGTGTTTTTTTTAATATTTTCACCATTATTTTATTATTTTTTCCAAGAAATGAAATGGTTCTTATTTTTGTTAAACAATAATGTAACATGATAATCTGAGTTCAAGATAGTGGGCTTAAATTGTCACTACACAACAAATGCCTCCATAATTCATGTATTTTGAACTTATCATAAATTATCGTCTTTTTCTATACAACAGAAATTCATGTATTTTAGAAAAATAACCAACATTCACCCTAACCATTTTTTCGTATGTAAAATTCAATAAAAGAATAAAATTTTATGAAAATAATTTTCTATATATGATAAATCTTAATATCGATAAAATTTATCATTTACTTTGAAAATAAATATATAAAAATAATAACGGATTTTATAACACTTTAAAAAATTAATTATAGTTTCATAAAAATATATTATAATCCTAAGACCTAAAAATAATAATTTATGAATAAAATTGTTGAAAATTCATTTTCATTTAAATTATTATATTAATCAACACAATTTATATAAAATATTTATGACATACAAAAATACCCATAATTATGTACTATTTTTTAAAATATTGATTTACATATACTATGATATAATTATATAACATTAAAATTTATTAGAGGATTATATATTATGTATACATTGAAAGTCTATGATACTATTCATTTTTCTTGTTTACTATTCATAAGGTTGACATTACTATTCCAAATTTCATATAACTAGTTCATCATTATTGGTTATTTATCTTCTACAAATAGTTCTTATTTAATTAATTAATCATTTATAAAGATTGTATTGTGTTCTTTATGTGTTCATACCATATGAAATAATTATAGGAAGGGAATTAACATTTATTAAAATTTGGATCATTAAATTCTTACCCTTATTAAATATCTTCATGAAATTATATTTTACATTCTATGTTGAGAACATGTGTGGTTACTTTACAGTTATCACTTCCTCTAGAACCCATGTTTCTTAATCATACATATGGTTCTGCCATAGTAATCTGAAAGGTTGAGTAGTCTTGTTTCATAAAAAATGATCCCTATGATAAATGATATGCACTAGATTCTCCTCGTGGGAATGATCATTTTCCTATTGTTCCACCTCTGATGTTATTTCATGTGAAGGATCTCTTATGAACTTCCTTAAGTGGGATATGTCGAATACATAGTATACTTGAGACATGGTAGTTGGTAGTTCTAGTAGAAAGGCCATAGGTCTGACAAGATCATTAATCTTGAAGTGGCCATCATACCTATGAATTTTATTCCTTTTCATCATTTATCTCATGATCATTGTCCATGGAGATATGTAGAGTAACATTATGTATCTAACATTAATTTTTATGTCCCATCAATGATTTTATATGTATATATTTTTTCGAATTTGGGATTCCTTGATTTGTTGTTGAATGGTTTTCACATTCTTCACGATATTTAATAATAATTAATGTCCTAGAACCTCATGTTCACTAACACAATCCCATAATGTTGGTGTTCTATACCTTTTCACTTAAAGAGCTTCTTATAGATCAAATTGGATGCTCTAGTGTAATCAATTGTTGTAATAGAAGTCGACTAGTGAAATATTTTGGTCTCATCATCCATTAATGTCCATAGAACACACGCTCTACATGTCTTCTAGTGTTTGAATAGTTTTCTCATATTGGTCATCGGTTTCGGGTTGATAGGAAACACTAATGTTCTGCTCTATTCTTTGAGTAGGTTGGAGTGTTTTTCTGAAAATGGATGTGAATTTTGTATCTCGATCATATATTAAATAGTATCACTCCATGTAGCCATAACAATACTTACTAAATGTCCCGATGGCCATGATTTTTTTTTGGATAAACCCCCTTTTAACGATAAAGGTAGAAACCTCAGATGACTTTAAGGACATATAGACATAAACAAAAAAATGAAGTCCACTCCCTATAACAAGAAAATTTAGAAATACTCATCCAAGAAACAAAATCATTATGGGAAACCTACACCATTGCATTATTGTTCAGCAAGCAGTCCCATGCAGAAATTCATTGTCCTAGTACCGATGGCTGAGAAATACCCTCTCAAACGTCCACATCAGAATAGTGATTCATAGTGAAGTCCTCTACTCTATTCCTCTTCTAAAGAATTTCTTTATTGAATGTCTGGGAACGTCCATCCAAAAACCAATTCGAGATGATACATTGCACCCTTCTGCTGCAGATTCCCATGTTAAAAATGTAGTTCCAACTCAATTTCCTCACTCAAAAAATCAAAACCATTAATTTGGTTCTATGGCATGGAACAACCAGACCACCATCACCAAAAAAACCATCACATCACCAATGAAGACAATTGACCCAAACAGAAACATCAACCGCAAGATGAATAACATTCACAACCAAAACTAGAACATGAAACAAACACAAGGAAAAACAACAAGCTTGATTAGAATCCATCAAAATCAACCTATTCTCTTCAAATCACAACGATCCACATAGAACACTACATAGAAATCACCTCAATGACAGAATCAAATGCACCAAAAATCATTCAAACCATACCGGATAAAAACAAGAAATGAAAAAATCTCCCCAAATTGGAAGCCACCAAAGAAGAATGGTGTCGCTTCATTCAGAACCAAAATATCGTCACCGCCATCAATACCACACTTGAAGATCACTGAAAAACACCCAACACACCCATAGCCAACACAGAAATGAGGTTGTACCCCTCAATCCCCAACAGATCGAACATGACCGCTAGACCTTCATCGCGCCATCGATAGAAAACCTAGATAGACCAGAAGATGGGGAAATAAGAAAATCCATCAAAAATGATCATCTCTGAGTGGATGATCTCGTGAATCCCCATGATGCCACCATTGAAAGTGGGTTCAAACACCATTATTTTTCTAAACATAATAATTGAGTAGAGGGTATGTTGCTGATCTGAGACGGAAAAGGCAAAGGCAGTGATAGGAGGAAACCATAGGATATGGATCCCTTACGGGCTCACTGGTTCCATTCCCCATAGTCCCACTAGATATTGATATATATCCATGAAATCTTTATCCAATGATAATTCTACTAGAATTGTGATAATGTTAGGATTCTTTGTTAGATGATCCAGAGTAACTCATATTTTATTGTCTTCACTATATGTATTTTAAAGTCCAGTGAAAATGTCCATAGTGATGTTTTCCAATTTTCATGTTGTTATGTGTAATGGTTGCATTATACCATCAAAATGTTACCTTTAATCCTTGACATTATGACATACCAAGAACATTGATTCAAATTTAGTGACATAATTTTTCATATTGTCCCACCAAAAGCTATCATAGAGATCATGATACATCTTTGTGGTCCATGGGTTAATAATGAAGGATGAGCTTTGTGTGTCATTCCCTTGATCATTATTTATCTTTGGATTTGATGGTACACATATTCATGACCCAAATCATCAAAAATATCCTCATCGATCATGATTTTTGAGGATTTCCCATTCTATATTGTTTTCACTCATTTCAAAATTCCAAAATTATTTCATTAAATATCCATTATTTTATCCCCCAATGGATGGTTGAACAATTATTTGAGAAACAATTGATGTTGTTCCTCCCTTAATGATTACCATGTACATCCATTGTATGTCTAAGAGGACTGGAAACGTCTCAATTCTGAAAAATAAAAAGGATGCATAATACTTTCTATTTAGAGATTCGCCCACCTTATTTGACTTACTAGGATGGTAGTGGATTGAGTATTAGAAATCTTTAATGATCTCTAACAATCTTCTGTATTGCATATTAAGATCCTTCTATGTGAAAATAAATTTAATAATCATTTGGTATTTATATTTCTCACAATTCTTCCCAAGGAGATGATGTCACCATATTTTCAATGAAAATATCACAATAGCTAAATATTTTTCATGCATTTGATAGTTTTGATCATGTATTTTCAACTAGCTTCTTGCATAGGCTTTCAATTTATAATTTTTCATTAGTAAAATTCCTAATACATTTTTATGAATCACAATACAACATAAATAGTTATCCAATTTTTGGGAGTGTGATTACTATATTAGTGATAAGATTATTTTTGAGATCCTTATTATATTCCTCTCATTCTTGAGTCAAGAATCAATTTACACCCTTCAGTTTCATCATGGTTATGTGTTTTGGAAACATTGATATGTTCTTCATAAATCATCAATAATTCATGGATAGACCAATAATTCTATAGATATCCAATACATATGTTGGCTTCAGCCACAGGTTGATTTCCTTTGTCTTGGAAGGGTCCACAGATATCCCTTTACTAGTGATAACATGCCCCACAAATGATACATCCTCTATCCATAAATCACATTTATTATAATTTTCAGATATTTTCACCCATCTGAGTTTCTTCATCATAATATTCAAATGATCATCATGTTCCTTAGTTCTCTCGTAGTATATCAAAACATCGTTGATAAATAATACCAAATTTTTTTAAAGGTAATCTTTAACAACTGTATTCATAAAATACATTGATATTTCTAGAGAATTAATGAATCCAAATTCAATCACTATGAACTAATGGTGTCCATACCTCTTATTAATGGTATTAATGTGAATAAATTTTTTAATCACCATTAATTAGTGATATCCTGACCGAAGGTCCACCTTAGAGAAATAACTGGTCCCACGTGGTAAATCGAACCAGTCATCTATCCATTATAGGGGGTACTTCTTTTTTTTTATGATTTAATTTATCTTGAGATAATTGATATAGAGGTATATTGGTCCATCCTTCTTCTTGATTAAGGTGACTAGAGAACCCCATGGTGAAGCACTTATGTGTATAAAACCCTTATCCAGACACTCCTCTAACAAATTCGTAAATTCATCTAGCTCCACGATGTCCATTTTATAGAGTCTCTGATATAGGAAGTTATCCATGAAGTAGTTAAATACAGAATTCAAATTCTTTGTTCGGGGTAAGACCATAAAATTCTTCATGGAATACATCAGTGTAATCCCTCATTATTGGAATTTCTCTGAGCATGATTATCAGTTTTCTCACAATATATTTACCAATATATGACTTCTCATAAAGTAATAATATCCAAAATGGATATGGTGATTTTGAAGGACATTCATATTCCTACTTTCATTTGTAAATAATTGAAGGATTCTACATGATGTGAATTGTGATATCCATTTCAAGATTGTTAATTTTGGATTTATATAAATATATCCATTACTTGATGAATACGGCATCAAATTATACCAAATGGAGTAAGGAAACATTTCTTGAGTGGATCATTCCAAAAAAATTATCTAGGGAAGAGTTATGTACTTGGGATACAATAATTTCCCCATTTATTGTTCTCATAGATAAATCAACCTCCAAATATTATGGTGTTATTTGAATAGTTCTACTAAAAATGAATCATATTAAAGAATAATTAGAACTAGATTCAAATAATACATTCACAATTCATGATTTAATCACAATAATACATATCACCAAATCATTTTATAGCACCACATTTATTTCATAAGCCCTTCCTTGTTTCCTTTGTGGTTTTTCTGTTGAATAAATCTAACAACCATAGGATTGTGGAATTGGTTTGCAAAATTCCCTTGTTCATTTTATTTCAAACACAACCCTATAGGTTGAGTGTTGATCTAAACCATCATTTACTATTCGGAATTAGTGGAATTATTCTTATCCTTATGGCATTTCCTAGAAAAATTCATCATTCCTCCAAATTTTAATCACTTCCTCGTTCCCCTTTGATTGTTCTCATGATGCTTCTTTCTCAAATTTTGACAAGTGGGATATTTGGAATTTTTCCATCATGGAATTTATTTTCAGATCCACACATATTAAAATCAATTTTATTCTCTTTTTTTCACTAGGCACACGATCCCATTATGATTCTTTGATCACCATTTCAGGCATGAGGGAACAACAAACAATATCTCACAACTGTCAGTGTCTGAAATCGTTAAAACTTTTCATAGACTCAACTTTAGCCTGATAAAGAAGATATCCAAAATGATTTTAGTGTCCATGATACTGTTAGAGGCATATCTTGCATGCCTCATATTTTTTTCTTCATACGCCTCGATGACTCATCTTATATCTTCTTAACACTAAGGAACAATCATTCTATCTTGAGATAGAGGGTTCAAGGAATATTTTATTAAAAAAAATTGTTTTTGAATTCCCCAAAATCCACTAAATTGATTTACACCATGTACACCGTATTTTTTATTAGTCTCCACCCCTGATTAGCTTCCCCATAAAAGTGATATACCTCCACAACAAGAATGTAGTTGAAGAGGAGTTCCTGTGAGTGTGGCTTAACTTGGCTTCTCATTTCGAAAGTCATTATCAGAGATGACCCCGACAAAAAGGTATCAAATCTTTCCAGGAAATTGTTCAAGGAAGTCAAGTAAAATGAGTTCAAGATGGTGTTTAATAATTTTGTCATGTGCTATTGTGTCTAAGGGTTGTATTGAACTGTTTGGTTTCACACTTTTTCTATAAAAGTGGCTCTTTAATAAAAAATATTTATTTGGAGGTATAAGCATAGAAGGAAAGATAATATATTTTAAATATAGTTAATCCACCGTTCCACGAGGAGGGTATCAAAAGATCCACAATACATGTGAGGCCTTTTGCAGAATTAATTATTCGAGGGAAATTTTATCATTCCATGGAGAATGGTGGAGTTCAAAACCATTCATGTTATTATTCATAACATAACTCATATAGGCAGGTACTAACAGAAATGTTTCTGCAACCATTCCAATAATATTTGGCCTTTCATTAAAGAAATTGTCCCTTTTCATATAACATTGATTATTAGAACGCATTCTTCGATTTATAATAATTAACTGTGAAAAATAAAGTTCAATTTGGGGGATTTAATACATATTTTACAAAAATAAAAAGGAAATATTAAACATAAATGGATGAACTCTTAATGGAAAAGTATATAAAATCGTGTGATTCTCTTGATTTCAATCTTGGTTATCCATGATCTATTTACTAAAATATATTCTTATAGGAATTTTATTTGTTCCTTTAGTAATGATTTGTAATAACATTATAAATTTATGAAAGAATATCCCATAGGAGTGTCAAACCAGGTTCATTGTATGGCATATTATCGTGCACCAGGTTACCTCAAATTAGGCCGAGAACACCTTTATAAAGTTGTTACTCTTTGTTACATCTATGTCGTAACCACATCCACTTGTAGAATCCAGAAATAGATGTACTTTCATGGTAAAAAACATACTCTATACGTACCAAAATCTATGGTTGTTTTCATAAACTATGTCTTATCCATAAGGTTTTTTCTAATGTGATATATTCAAAGCCTGTAAAAATAAAAATGATTTTCGATTGATACCTACTATAAAAACCATAACTTTTTTGACATCTCATTACATGATTTTAAGTGTAATCAAACATAAAATTAGAAAACACGAATCATTAAGTATTTTGTCTCCTTGATTACATATATAATTAAACATCATAATTCTGAAATAAGATCATCAGTTATTTAATCTTCATACTAATATCCTAACTTACATTGAGACCTTAAATCAATATAAGATAACTTAGGGATAACATTAATAGAGGGATGTGCTAAAAAACCGAGTAAGGGAATAAATTTTAAAATAAATCTTATCACATAGGGTAGAAGGAAAAACATAATGATTTATAAATGCATGGAACATGATTAAACATAATGAGTCATAACATGGGATCATATAATAATGGAATCATAGTAATGTGAAAAAAATTTGAAATTATCATCTGTAAAGTCTCATTTCAAATATAGGAGAATGAGTTAAGTATCATTGCACATAGAGTAGAACGAGTCAAGGATAACCACCAATGAAATTTCACTTGGAGCATGAGTCAAGGATAACCACAAAGACCATTGTATAAAAAATCACTTGAGGCTAAACATTACCCAATGTACTAGAGATCTATCTAGGATCACCCATCTTAAAATATTCAACAATATGTTTTCAACATAATGAATAAATCTAAATAAATCAAACATAATCATGTGGGTTACCCATAGAAATAATTGGGTATCATAATCATGTAATTAATCATAATAAATGGGTATGACCTAAAAGTGTCTATGAACGAATGGAATTAAATCCTACATGGTCATTACTATAGAAAAATATTAATAAATCATGATTCGTTATTTCAAACTGATGTGACAAAATATTATAATATTATTTATGAATAATTAGAATTTAAACATTTTAGTGCACTTTAAATAAAACATTACTGAGAAATAAAAAATAAAAAGGGAATATTCTGTTATATAAAACCAAATGTGAACAATGATTGTTTTCATAATAAAATTATATATTGTATTAAATAATGGTCACTTCAAAAATATTATACTATATACATGATGTTGGGTATGAATTTGAGAAGATCACTTATATCAGGCTGCTTATCAAGAAGAATTAAGTAGGGAACCTCTTAATAACATGTATATCCCAACAAAGAAAAAAGGAAGAATGGATATTGATAAATGAGTTTGGTACATATAAAAAGTATCTATATGTTTTTTTAAAAATAAAATTTAATATTATTTGGTGAAAAATAGGTATTGATTAACTCGAAGGAATAAATGTGGTTCGGGTAGAATAACTAACATCATATTTGAAGGCACAATACATTTGATATTATTATCTATGATAATAAAATTAGATTAATGAATTAATCATCATAGGATAATTTCTATGTGATATTTATTTACTATATCTTTATTATGTGCATTTATGGTCTTTTTGATGGGTTATGATATTCAATTTCATCATTCCTGAGTGTTAGTTCCCTTGGAGTTTCCTTTTCGGTTTACTTGTATTTGTGTATGTAAATTCTTGTATAATGAGCTTAGTTTTACATAATATAAAATAAATGTAATTAATGAACATATAGAATACTAAAATACCATTTTTTCTAGAATTTAGGAATATTTTTAAGATAAGACATTATTCATAATCATTTTGATTAATTTGGCATGTTTTAATCACAACGATATCATTTTGTTTAATAAATTAATATCACATGTACAAAATGATTCAAAGAAATTAAATGTGATATAATATATATATTGTAGTGTGGTTAAACCATATTAATTATTTCCTGACCATCCATGAAGATGAAATTGAAAGATGAAAGAAATTATTCAATAAAGGATGTAAATCAGAACTTCACGGACAATGATTTCTTTGATAAAATAAATAATATTGGAGAATATATTAGATGAATAATTACTCTATAAACATGACTAAATTCATCTATATTTATGTTACTCTTGTTTTCATGGAATTTGGACAATGGGGTGTGAGTAAAAAAATCAAACTTGAATTTTTTTTTACTAAAAATGGAAGAGGGTTTTACCTCATGATTCCTTCTCCTTGAGAACCACCATAAGGGATTGGTTTTAGAATTTTGTTAAGAAAAAAATCTTCTAGTCATGAGAAGGGCCTTGGGATGATATTTGAGATGAATTTGGATAAGGCTAAACTAATGATAGGTGTGAGGAGAAGAAGCAGTGAGGGATGATATTTATAGTGGAGGGGAGTGTGTTTTTTTTTAAAAAATTATTTATTATTTTATTATTTTCCTCAATACAAGAAGTAATTATTCTTCTTGAGACTAAATACAATAAATAAATAACGTATGTTCAAGATAATGGGATTATATTAGCACCAAATCACCTATAACGTTATAATTAAAGTATTTATCATTTATAATAAATTATTGTATTTTATTATTCACAAAAAAATTAGATTATTTAAGAAAAACCCCAAAAATTCACCGTAACCATTTTTTGATGTGTATCTTTCAAAAAAGAACTCTGTATTTTTTAAAATAATTTTATAAATATGAGAAATTTTAATTTTAATTAAAATCATCATTTAATTGGAAAATATAGACTTAAAAATTATAACAGATTTTATAACCCTATGAAAAATTACTTAATGTCTCGTAAAAGTTTCTCATAATAAAAAGACAAAGAAAATACTAAATTATGAATAGATTATTTGAAGATTAATTATCTTCTAAATTATTAAATTAGTAAAATTTTATAATCAAATATATATAACATACTAAAATACCAACACTTAACTAATAATTTTCAATATATTCATTCTATTAGACTATGATATAAATATATCATATTACCATTTATAAGATGGTTAAATTTTATTTACAATTTCATAGGTAATTTTACTATTACATTATTTGATTGACTATTCATAGTAGTCATATTACTATTCCAATGGTCAGGTTACTACTTCATCATTATAAGTTTATTAACTTGTTGAAATACTTTTTATTTCATTCAATCATCATTTATGAAGCTTTTATTTTATTATATATATGTTTATAACATATGTTGTAATAAAAAGATGGGAATTTTCAATTATATAACATTGGGTCACTATATTATGCTCTTACCTTCTTCTATGAGGTGTATAAACTACCCAATAAACATTTTATAACATTAATCTCATTATTTTCATGATATTACAAGTTTCAATAAATTTTATTCTACCATGGTGATTATGATTTAATGTTACCCTAGTGGTAATATTTTTATTTCATAATTTCATATCTTATCTAGATTGATTATGATTATGAACACATTAATGAAATATAAATATATATATATTTTAATAATGTTATGAATTTTCTAATCATATACTTATTGAAATGATAATAACTGACTTCCCTTAATCATACTCTATTTATGTAATCAAGACGTTAATTTGTTTTTGAAAAGTAGCCTTTATTTCACTCTTCGATTGAAAACACATTTTCATCAAAATCTATGATTTCTAAAGAAATTTCATTAAATATTTATTTAATATTATAAAAATAATTTATTAATTTCAATTTTCCCCCTTTTTTTCTTCACAAATTTTTTTTAAAGGAATGTTCAAGTCATTTTCCAAAATATTCGCAATTGGATTTTACCAAAATTGTGATAGAAGTGATTTTTTCATGTCTATAAAATCAATTGAATTTCAAACAGTAATTTTAATTTTTTAGATGAATCCACCATTATATGTTTTCATGTTTAAAAAAAATTCTAGAATAATTTATAATTACATGTTTTTAAACATTCTTTTCAAAGAAATATATGTTTCCCCATGAAAAGTTTCAAGTGATATTTCATTTAAAATACATATCCATGTAATATGATCTCCTTAAATGTTTATTATAATTTTATGGGATATTTTATATGGATACTAATATTAATCATTCAATAAATTGTTAATTATTATTATGACATTATTAATATTATACTTGTTTTCATTTCATCAATTATACAGTGTTAAAATTCTTACATTACTCACTTTTTTCACGGGTTTATGAAATAATGAAGTAATGTAATAATTATGAAAATATATATTTTCAATAATTTATGAAATGATGAATTTGTTATAAACCCCAATTATTTCTTGTATTTCTGATATGATGATAATTTTATAATCTTGTGTGTCACATGTGTATAATTATTATTATGTAACTGGTGGGACATTAATCACTATACAATACATCTAGTATTGATTAGTGTTATACATGCACAGAGGGTACAAAAGAGGTTATCCCAATCCCAATAAACTATGATACTTGGGTAGTTATACCAATCCAAAAATAATAGGGTACACAAGATTGTATCCCATGATCTAAACAAAAGGGTACATAGTAGGTTGTCTTAATACTGAAAAAAGAGGGTGCATGTGATGTTATATCATGCTAGCAGTAACAGGGTACATAAATGGTTATCACATGACCAAAATAACGGGGTACATGGGATTTTATCCTAATACTAACATAGGTACACACATTATTATCCGAAGCCTAATATCCTATAAAGGTCTTGGTAGATATCATTGAAATAATATTTTCCATATTTATGTGAATGCCACAATTACATTTATTATTCCAACATAATGCTCTTATGAATTTTGTACGTTGATTCCTTTATTAATGATGTATTATGATGTTCCATGATTTATTCCATTTTTCATGATTATTATATTTGATATGTAGGTTGTGTTTTTAAAAATTCTTTTATATTGTTTTCATGCACATAGTCTCATGTCATTCTTACGTAATCATTGATATCTCACTTTCATACCTTTACTGAGTTTCTATTATTACCCTTTCTTATGTTTCTTTTCCATAGCTTATGGAGAATGGTTTTATATATGGTTTGTTTTTGAGAAGTACTAAAATGAAATATCTTCATAATATATATTGATGATAATTCCACAAATTATAAGAATATCTACCTACACTTATATGATACTAAATTATTTGTGTACTTTGGAATGTGTTTTTGTAATGTATATATTATTAATCTAAAAAATATATTTTTCTCATTTAATGAAATCATATGTCTATATATTTTGTATCATGATAATGTTTTACTTATCATTTCAAAACACGGTTTAGAAATAATTAATCAGACAAAAAGGATATTGACATGTATAGTTCTATGTATGTGACTAAGGTTAAGTGTATGGACGAGTTAAAGTATTTGAAACTGTACTCGAATATTATTAAATGATACAGGGTCTGTTTTTTAAGAAATTTGATCCCAAACTTTATACAACAAGTGGATGTGGCATATAGTTACCTAGTTTTAATAAAATTGAAAAGGGCGCATTGAAAGGTATTCTATGATATCATGCACACAATAATTCATGGTTATAGACACCTTATTTGAATCTACAGAGTGATATACATCGGAAAATCACAATTTATTTATGAAATATTTAGAATGATTTAGAAATATGATGAATATTAATGGATTTGGATGAAATTATATTATTATAATAGAAAATATTTTATGATTTAGACAACCTACATGTGATTTTTCAGTTTTAGTTGATTCCTAATTAGGATTAGTGTTGCTCATAATTCGATTTTAGTTAAAGAAATTGTTGGAACCAGAATAAAGCATGTTAACATTAAACACGATGAAAAATTAAAATATTTTCCTCCTAGGAATATGAATGTTTTGAAAGGTATAATTTAAAATATTTTAGATATTCTCACACAAATTTATAAATATGTAAATCATGGTGGAAAAAAATATGAAAATGAGGGAACAACATTATGTTGATTCCTTCATAAAGTATCATACAATTTTTTTCTGTTTTCTGAACCACATGATTATAATAATAATAAACACCATTGAATAGATATTTTTCATCCATCATTTTTAAGATCAATATAAGTTCCTTTTGTTTGTCATATATTTGGACGGTGTAAAATAACTATGGTTTACTCTCATCAAGTAGATAAGTGAAAAAATATGAAATTTATTCCAATTATTTCGATGAGTTTAGGAAAATGATTTTTAATAAGTGCATTACATTTAGTACTCATATAAATATGGAGAAGTAGTGTATTTATATATAGTAAAATAATGATGAAATCATTGATACATATGTGGAAAAGTTTTTAATACAATCAAAGTACTCTTATGGTATTATCATCCATCCTCGTTGCAATGTTGGTCAACTAATTAGTGTCTTAAAGAAAATTATTTTAAGGGTATTAGCCAAAAGATAATTTTCTTGGTATTATGAGATTTTCTATGTGACAAGATGGTGTAAATATAGGTTTTAGTAACAAAAAAAATAAAATATTTTTGATATGGAGATAAAAATTTAATTCAATGGTAAATATGAAAAAATAGAAGTAGAAAAAATGAAATTTCATTTATGCTCAATGTTTGGATGAAAACAGGGATGAAATGATTTTATTGGTACTAGTAAATGTCTTATGTGTGTAAGTTAATGTTTTTAGGAAATTGAATCCTTAAGTGATTGGATGAAGTTATATAATCATTCACTTATATAGAAATATGTATCGAGTGCACCTCCCAAACTATATTATTTCAAATGAACGGAGTATGAGAATTATTCGAATCAATTTCCCAATTCAATGGATATTTATGATGATAATAAAAAGAAAGCTATAAATACAAAGGAAAAAAGAGAAATATTATGAAATTATGGTGCTTTAATTGAATCTTGAAAAATTAGGGAATAATTATACTCCACTCAATGGTTGGGACCATCATGTTTAATTTTTTTTGAATGATCCCTATGAAAATATTTTAATTCTTCCATTGGTGGAATTATAATTATTATTGACAGTTGATAACCTCTAACAAAATAGATTTTGGATTAATGAAATAAAATAAATATTATATTAGTATATGTTTGAACCTAAATATCTAATTTAAATTTTTTCATATAAGATAATATTTTATTTAAATAATAATGGGTGATTTATCATTGGAAATTATATGTGCCTCTAGGTAGAATGATATTAAATGTTATGGATACAATCATGAGTTTTTGAGTTTAAGATTGATCATTTTTTCTTCATCAATGAAAACATTTTTTTGGGTTTGTATGATGGTACATTTCATGATTAATGTTAACTTAAGAGCATATATTTTAATACAGTCCTTTGGTTTTGTACATGTTTTAGTGATAAAGTAATTTCAAGAGGAATTCTTTTAATATTTGTGAAATAATATTAAAGGTACATGTAACATTTATGGTTTATTGTTTCTTTTATGTTTATGTAAATATATGTTGTATTCAAACACATTATGATTCCATCATACATAGTTTCTATTAAATAATATTTCTCATTAAATATTCTCTTTGTAATATAAATTAAGTGGTATTATTGCATGGATTACCCTGTTCAATATTATCTCACCAGGATATGAATTTTTCCTCAATTTTTTGAATAGTATTCACTTAAACTGTGATACAGAGTTGAGTTCAAAACTATGTATCATTCTTAAATAAAATTTCAGTCCGAGTGAACAATTCAAATGCTATATGATATTCAATGATCTTGTTCTGTGGATTTAAAATGATGTGGGATCAACACCCTCCCCTAGATGAGTTTTCATAAAAAATGGACACCACTAAAAAATTCATATGGCTACTCATGAATCCCTTTATGGAACAATGTGTATAAATCCAATGTATGTTAATGTCATTAGATAAATAATTTATTGCACACTATATATAGATGATTAAAGGGTAAATATGCTTCTAACATGCAACATGAAATAATGTCCTCACATTGTTCCCAGAAATTACAGACTGATAATTTTCAATGTGATATATATTCTTATGTTGGTGAGAATGTTTTTATTAATTTATTCTTAATGGAAATTAGGGAACGTAATTCCATATGTAGATCATCCCCATTGAAATACATGACCTTGTTAGGATCGAATCATTACTTCTCACACTTCCACCAAAAGTATCCTATGTTCAAAATGAGATCCATGAAAATAAAAATTTGATTTACATACATGATACATTATATGTAATGAACTTAGAGGTTTTACAACTGGAGTATGAATTTTTTTATGATGATCAAATGGTTGATATTATAGATCATACATAGAAAGTTCTACTAAATATATAAACACACTTGGTTAATGTATTTTTTTGAAAGCATAAAATTTATAAATTTACATCAGAACCAGATGATGTAATGATGTATAATTATCTTCATCTATTGGTACGAAAGTGAAAATTTTTTATGGTGAAATTAATTTTATGGGGGTTTATTGTCACGTACATACATTAAGGTAAAAAAATTCAAATTAATTTAATATTTTTTATATTTGAACTACCCACAACACTGTGTTTTGGTTATGTCAAATGAAACACTAATTGTAGATTGATTTACATGAATCCTAGGTTATATTTTATGTTAAATGAAATACTTAGTTTAGCTTCTGATAGATAGAACATTATGTTTAAACAAAACATGACATACTGTTAAAATATGTTTATTTCATATCATTATTATCACCTAGATGATGGAATGATTGGTATGAATTGAATTAGCTATATAATGGAATTATATGCTTTAGAGTTTTATATAAAATGAATTATTTAGAGACCAATTGATAAAAAATTATAGTAAAAACTATTTTTATATAAACATCATCAATTTATGAAAAAATAATTTATGAACACAAATGATTTTTAGCTCAATAAATTAAAACAATCACTTTTGGATAATTTTTTCAATTATATATATATAATTTATTAAATAAAAATTTCAACGTTAGTATTATTTGTTTTATAAATAAATTATAAGAGTAAATCCAACACTATGATTGAAAATGTATTTTTCAAAAAAAAAGTTTTTTCACCATTTTCAAAAATATTTTAACTTTTTTCCAATTTTATAAATTTATTTTTTAAAATATAAAATTAATTTCGTATATAATAATTTTCAAATTATCTTAGGGTGAGTTTTTTAGATTTTTTTAGAGGAGGTAAATTTTTTGATGAATTGTTGATATACAAGTTTTTATTAAGAATAGTAGTTTATTTTAAAGCTTTTAGAAACCTAAAAATATATTTAAAATGCTTAAAAATTAAATATGAATTCAATTATATCTCTATTACACCAATTTAAGTCACTATAATCCTTTTCACATTTAATTTTTATATAAATTGTTTTAAAACATTTGATCATTTTATATTTGGAAATAACCATTCATATAGTGTATGTGCGATTTATTTTAAATAATGTTTTCACAATTATTTTAATATTGTTTTGATAAATGGGAAATTCTTTTAAAATAATAATAGTTTATCATATATTAAATGTAAAATTTTATTTTTTATCATAAATAAGTTTAAAAATAGTATAAATTATTTTTTGCGGTTATGGTTTAAATGGGATTTAGAGGGGGTTAAAATAAACAGTTCAGTGTTAAAAATAAGAAAAAAAAATGTACACAACATTTTTAAAGGATAAATTACGAAATTACTGTAATTTATTCTATAATGTCCCATTTTGTATCCTTATGTAAGAGGATAAATATGGGCACACCATTATATTTTCAACCAATTACATGATTATCACTCTCCAAACTTATAAAAGGATAATAATTATAACCTCTAGTTAACAAATATAAGAAAACATATTTTTGAAAATACCTTCCCAACTAACTTCATCATATCCATACACCAATACTAGAATCATTATTTTAGTAATAAAGGTAATCCTAGATGGATTTTGGTACAATCATTAATAAATTACATGATAAAAATGTAATGTTCTTCAACAATTGTTTTTATTTTATTTTACCCTCCACATATTCCAATCCAAATTAATCCATTTTTACATAATAAAATCATAATATTACAAATACATATGTGTATTAGTTTTATTTTAATGACCAACATCCATCTACAATTCCACCAAATGGGTTATGAAATTATTATTCTTGTGTGTGATGGCCTACTACCTCGTGAACCAACATCATTATATTTTCCATTTACACCTCTCCTGGGATGATATAATGATGGATTTATATATTAAATACTATATTTATGATATTATTATGATTTTTTGGTAAATATATCAAATGTTACATGTTACATTAGATTCTGGTTGTATAAGATAACATTGTTCGTTCTTATAGTGGACTACCCCCTCCTGAAGAGATGTGATTCGTTTTTCAAATAAGAATTACAAGATAGGTAATTAAAATGGGTTTAAATAAAAATATTTCATATATATAAATTAAAAATTATTCTATAATGGTAATATATTATTATTCTTTATTTCATTATGTCAATCGAGAAAATTGATGTAGTGATCATCTATATGTACAGTCTACCACCTCTATGAATGGTGTATTTAATTTTCAATATAGAATTTTATGGAGAACACAAAATTTATATATAATTATTATAAATGATATTTTTACAATGGTTAACACTCTTTATGTTAGGTAATAATGATCAATGTTAAAGGACTATTAAAATAACAATTCAAAACACACATGAATAGCAATACAGTTATTTCCTAAAAGATAACCATAACATGTAGTAGTTAATAAATTAGTAATAAAATGTCATAATCAAATCAAAATGTTATCATATAAGTATAAGTATTTTTTAATATATTTAAAATAAAAAAAATATTTAACAGGTGGTTCGATCAAGTTCAAATGAAGTCGAGACTTATGATAAAGGATAACATTACATATTCAGAACTTGTTTATCATATGTGGATTATATGCATTCCATGAATTTAGATTATTTTTATTATCACAAAAATGTTGTGGATTTAAATATCCATTTTTGGATCTATATTTCTTTGGTTTTACGATTCAAATGTTTCAAAAGTAGAAAGGTTTTTTTCCCCAATTTGCAATATTGGAGACACAAATTATATTATGAACATTTTTTATTATATGATGTTTATATATTGACCATTTTACATGTAATATATTTAATAACCATATTTTTGTGATATTATATTTTTCATTTAATTTTATTCTCTTAGGGGTAGTATGATTCAGAGTGTCCAATGTGGTAACGATTTTATGTTGATATCTCATCATTCATCTAGACTTCTCATGATTATACATACAATGATGAAATATTATGATATATATCTCACCAAACAAATAAAACTTATACACTTTTTTTATTTTTTTGGAGTACATATTTTCCTTTCATTTTCCTATCAAAGCATACTCAACTATTCAAAATGATATTTTTATAAACAATTCCCTATATTTCACGATTCGATCAAAAAAATGTTATATTACAAAACCATATATTATAAATATTTTTAAGAAAATATATTTTTAACATTATTCATATTATTTATTAATGTAATTTTTACCCATGTTTCTATTTTTACAATATGTTTTGAAAAAAATCTCAAAGATTATTTCCAAAAAATATCTAGGTTGGCTTTTACTAAAAATATGAAATTAATATTTTTTAAGATGTGAAAAATGAATTTAATTCCCACCAGTCGTGAACATTATATTATTTGAAACATAATTTATGTGTTTTCTAGTAATTTTCAATGAAATGGATTTCCAAAATATATCATAATGTTCAGTTCAATTAAGTGATTTTCAAAGATAGGTTATTATCTAAAAAATATTTTCCAAATGATTTTTATTTCCAAATAATTATCCACCTATGATAAAATATAATTTGGCTACCTATGATTTACTAGGGATATGATCCATGTATAGAATATTTATTATTTCTCAAAATGGATTATTTTTATTTGGATATGATATTTATGAAACCTATTTTCCATCCATTGGTTATACCATGACAAAATTGTTATGAATCTGGATTTATATTCTGTGGGTTATGATATAATTAAATTACTATGAACCCATTTATTTTACACATGTTATTTTCCAATAAAATTTTTTAAAACCCATTATTTACACGGGTTTATATATAAATATTTTTTTATGTTTTGGAATACAAGTGTAATATATTTATTTTGTGATGGGAAGGGCCTATACCTCACTACAATGAATTGGGTAATGATTAAT
Source organism: Viscum album (assembly GCA_963277665.1). Taxonomy (NCBI): domain Eukaryota; kingdom Viridiplantae; phylum Streptophyta; class Magnoliopsida; order Santalales; family Viscaceae; genus Viscum; species Viscum album. Next base: position 2,001,257,902 of record OY728140.1, on the reverse strand, counting down.
GTCATATGATATAAAATGGTGCTTGATAGGTTATTCCAAGTTCTAAAAAAGTGGGTACATGAAAAAATATCCAAATCCTAGAACAATTCGTTATAAGGGAGGTTATCCCAAGCCTGATACAAGATGGTATATATGAGGTCATACCAATCCATATATAAGAGGGTATGTAAGAGGTTATAAAAAACCTAAACAAATTGGTTAAAATTGAGGTTATCGTATAACCCAAACATGGTGGGTATGAGAGTTTATCCCAATCCTAAATAAATTACACATGTTATTAGACCAAAACTAACTTGTTTTGATTTTATAGGTAGATATAATTGGAAGATGATTTTCTAAGATTATGTGTATTCATCAATTCCAAGTATTATGATAGTTTTCTTCTCTCATGTATGATATTATTCAATTCATTTATGAATCGGGAATTATAGCCTAGCATGATGTATTCCACATCTCACAATTATGATCTTTGATATATAGGTTATTATTTTCAAATATCATTATCATATTCTCATTCTATTATGATCATTTCATTCATAGGTGATCATTAATATCTAACATTCATACAATTAATGAGGATTTGATATGAAACTTTTTATTTTTGCATTAGTATTTTTATGAATAAAATTATTATGTTGGGTTCGATTGTGAAGAGTAAAAAGGGGAAGTCTTTTATGGGAGATGATGAAGATATTTCACCAAATTAGAAGATTGTATACCTAGAATCTGATGACACTATACTGATATGGACGACTTGTGTGTATTTATTTAATGTATTGAATATTAGTCTTAAGATATTGAATATATATGGATAAATATCATGGGGTACAATATGTATGATATAACTAAATAAGAAATAGATGTTATAATATTAGGAATACCCATGTTTTTGCTTTATAAATAGTATATTCAATAATCAATTTTCATAACTAATTAAATTTTTAAAATTTCCATCATTTACCATAATTTAATACCATATTCAATAAATCCAAGAATTTGTCAAATAAAAATTAATATAAGGTAATTATAGGAAAAAACAACCATGTATACACCATGTGAAATATATGTTATAAATTTTCAATGAAACAATGTATCATGTAGTAAATTAGGTATAATAAAACAGAAAAAAAATATCCTATGAGAATTTGTAATATACATAAAATAATCCAAAACTAGTAATATGTTCATTGCAATATATATGGATCCCTCCCATTTTCCATTGATATCATTAAACCTATAGGGAAATTATACACAATAAAGTTACATTCCCACTTCAGGATGCACCCAAGGTTCCCATTGTGCTATGTTTCTCAAAAAAATGTTAAAATACATGGATATATTTGATAAAACATTTACATATCAATGAAAAATAATTTTAATGAAAATTCCATTAGAAAATGTGATTACTTTCCAAAAAAATACATTCATATGTAAAAACATAAATTTTTATTCAATAACACAAATGAATTGAAAACAAAATATTTCATATAAATGATTATAACCACATTCATAGATACACCTACCTCAGGATCAAATGAAACCTAGAATACCTCACCAATTGAGATTGGAAACCAAAATTTCTGATAATGGAAGTCAAGGAATGAAACAAAAGTCCAAATATTCAATATAAAACACCAATCCATCCTAATTTAAATCATAGACACAACCAATGTCCGTATTGTGACCAATGACAATGAAGATGTATAAAGGACCCTTACCATGGATATGCTATGGAACCTTCAATTGAGTCAAAAAAAGAACAAAGTGATCCTATATAAGGTTGCTCCCCAAAATCACCTAAAATATCTATAAATATCAAGAGGTTGGTCTGTACATCAGATAACAAAAAAGAGTTTTTTTGCAACAATGTTAATTCTGAAAAAAATGGAAAATTAATTTTATGAAAGAAACTCGTGATTTGAATAAAACACATTTTATGTACTCTCTAAAGGAATATAATTAGGTTAAATTATATCCTTATAAACCCATTCATGATGTTTAATGGCTTCACAAACTTTATATTTTCATACAATAAACAAGACTTGTGACATTTTCCCTGCAACAGGTTCACATCAGTTAACCCAGTCACCACATGAATATGTCCAGCATGCAATGTGTACTCTAGTTTCCTATATAAAACCCCAGAAGAAATTTATAAGGATCTTTAGCCACAATTTTATCCCTATAAATCCATTTACACATTTCTACATGTAATCAGATAATTCAAAAAAAACACACTTCCATATACATTATGTCATTATACCTTAAAGTGGATCTCCATTTCTAAGAAGTATGAATGCACCAATAAAAATTCAAACAATAATATTAATAAAATAATACCTAAATAAGGAAATGGAATGTTACATGTTGGGTTAAAATACTCCCTACCATAACACTATTTACCCACAAAAAGTAACTAAATATACAATAACTATTCAACCCCAAAAAAATTAACAGGACAGGAGGGACTCCTGATGAAATAATTCCAAAACTATTTGAGAATGTTTGATGAACCAACAAAAACAACTACCCAAATACATAAATAACACCTTGCACTACTAACCCCTAGTATACCTATTATATGCATATTAAAAAATTATTGAGAGTGAATCAAATATGATATAATAAGGGAAAAAATAAAATTAGATTCCCATAGATATACACGATGTAAAATAGCTTAACACAGCCTGATTGACTCTCTAGGATAATAATGTGTCTTTGGTTATTCAACCATTTCACCCAAAAAAACATAAAAATATTAAGGAATGCTCAATATTATTAGACACAGATTAAATTTAAATGCAAATAAAACAGGGTAAATGATAAAATTGATACAAATGAAAATTAAGAACTCTAACTAACATTGTAACTTCAGTCATATAATATAAATGAGTTATATTGACTCTCTTGAAACCAACCCTCTTGTGTTCCGATGTTCTAACCACCAATATACAATAATGTCTAAGTAATTGAGGCCATATGAAAACATTTTTCACTAATACACCAATGTCACCCCTAAACTAGTCACTTGTGTTGGCCCATGGAGAGACTCTAAGGGAATTCCCAATTCCAGAGGACTATAAACTAGAACGTAGTAATCATAAAAAAAAATATATGTATTGATTCAACCAAAATGATAAATAATGTAAATGGTAATTCCAACTAAATATTTTAAATGAAGCATCCAAATGTTTTACATGCATAAAATGTAAAATAAAATATCCAAAACATAAAAAAATAATGATAGCTCAAGATGAACATCCAACCAAATCCATATTAAATGAAAAAAGTTAAACCAATTGTGGTAAAATATTTGATTATAAAGACGTTGAGATAATTGAGAAACCCATTATACAAGACATAAAATAGATATGAAAATACCAAATGGTAATAATGATCTCCTCATGGACCATGGTAATGTTCCATTAAACTCTCCAAGATCAAAACATGAATTACTAGAGAACATAAATCACATACTAGGAACTATGAAAATATATAAACATTAAATGATTATAGTTTTTAGAAAAATCCTAACATGCGTCCACCCCTCACATTATGAATAATCATTACATACAAAATCCGTTTAAGATAGATTATAAATATTTCTATAAGTGCCTATTTTTGTTTTTAATAAAAAAAATCACATGATACCATATTATAGTTACATTTTATTAAAAACAATATTTTGTCCATTTAATATAAATTTGTGTTTTGATCCTTTTTATTAAAGTACATATAATGAGAGGGAAAAATTTTGACAAATGACTTTTAAAGAAAAATATGTTTTTGAAAATGAAAATTAAAGGAATCATAGTTAAAAAAACACTTTTAACGTAATATCAATTGTCAATAAGGGAATACTACTATATAAATTGTAGTAATCACTTATATGAAAAATTTAAATTCAAAAAAAATAATAGTTTCCCAAGAATATATATATATAATTACATAACATCTAATGTTAAAGGAATATAATGACAATAAATTGTTAATAAAATTGGATGTAATGGAAGGAACTGAGATATAACAACATCATAATGAATAAAATAAATTAATTGAATGAAATCAATTATAGAGTCTCTAAAAACAAGGATCACAAATGAATAACATCAAGGTAGTGTCCCTAAGGAACTAAGGTCGAGGTAACATATAACCATGTACTACATTCGAAATAAATCTAATCATAATCAACAATAAAACATTATAGGGAGTTTAATATCAACCCATATTGAATGTGTCTGCCTTATGATGTTAATATCTTACAATATCATTAAAAAATTTGGTTACTTTTTTATCAAATACCAATGTCAGGATCATTTTACCATGCCTCAGAATACTATCTTAGAATTCCATACCCAATTCCTTTAGTTCTCATGATGTACAGAAAAAATATATAAGATAATACTCTATATTCAATCACATGATAAATTAATAACATATAAAACACATCTAAACTCTTCTCAAAGTACATCTTTACCAAAATAGTCCCCTCTAAAATGAAAAGACATCATACTCAATGAATCCACCTTTCTCAAAGAATTAAAAAATTGTGAGCAAATAATGTAATTTTTGAAAATTGGAAATTAGTCATTAATTAAAATATAAACCAATGATTAAAAAATATAAATCATCATTTGAAAACCAAACTTGAACTAATTCCTTAAAATATTATTTTTAAATCAAATTTAAATTAAATTCCATAATAATTATATGTGGTGAAGATTATAAGAACCCAAGAGCATTATAATATATATGGAGAAAAATAAAAAATGACATCATAAATTAACAAATATTATATAATGAAAGAATAAATAATATAACATACATGGAATGTATCAACATGGATTAACGAAAAAAAATTCATAATTTATTATTCTTGGAAAAAAAATTGAAGTCATTTTTAATAATTTTCATTCTCATAATGAAAAAAATTTCATAAATAATACATTGATAAATTTTATCAAACACATATAGTGTTTTAAAATTTTTTTCTCACCATACATGATATTAATTCTTTTAAAATTACGTTATTAGTAAATATAATCCAATGAATTTTGATAAATAAATACATATTACTCTATTGTTATGAAAACAATTTATTAACATAGAGGTTGTTTGGAATGAAAAAAATGCAATTATAAATATAATTATATTTATGGGGAAATCAACATCTATGTAATTAAAACATAAAAAATTATTTGATCATTTCTATATGAGTTCTCTTGATAAGCTCTATAACCCCCCAATTCAAAAATATATAACAAAAACCAATCCCATGATCTATGTTTGGGATCCCAAATTATATATGTAAATAGTAACAATTAGGAAATGGAGGGAGTTAAATAAGTAAAAGAAAACTCATCTAAAGATATTCATCATGGAAATAATGGAAATGGCTATGAATTTTAGTCAGGTGTGTAGGGATCTCTGCCTAGGGGTTTCCATAGTTGATAATAAATAAATGGGATATAATGTCTTCTTGCAGGTGTAAAATCAAGATCCATTTAGATTAGAAATTTAATAATTTTTAAAACCTATATATGTCTTATTTTTTAATGGAAGGTTTATAAAATTATTTTCTAACCATTCACCACTTACTATGAACAACTGGGATGTAGAACCATTTTTTATTATAGTTAGGAAGTTAGTGTGAAAACAATATAATACACCATTACTATAGAATTATATATTTAAAATGGGAGGGATTCATAGTTAGAACTAATGTTTAAAAGACTAAAAGACCAGCAATATAACCTCTAAATATGATAAATACAAGGTAATTCAAATAAAAAAATAAGGATCAATATAAAAACAAATAAATATGTAAATAAAATAGAAGAATTATTTTTTGGGATGTAAGACAACATAGTTTCTCCTGGTTTTTAAAATTTTACATTAGGGGATGTTTCTTGAAAATTTTAATAAGGAATTTTTTGACTATTAAAAAACCATATTTAGGAACTAATAATATTTAATTGACATGGGATTCCATGTCACTGAAAAAGAATATTTTTTAATGTGATAAGAACTCTATGAATTTTTTAGGTTGCCAAAAGGTCCCTTGTATAAATTTTTTCTTCTTTAGGTGATAGAAAATCACCCATAAGATAAATCATTAATATGGTATGTAATATTCATTGATGTATTCTAAAATAAAATTTTGATTGGTGGAAATGGGTAGTAATTTGATTGGTATCTTCTCTTCCACAAGTTCCATCATCATGATGTTGAAATCCTCAATTGAATACAGTGCTTATCTTATCTATTCTAATCACAAAAGAGATGTTACAACATCATTATTAAAAAAAATAGTCATATTATGAATGATGTAAACCACCAACAGGATCAAATAATCTGGTACTGGAGCCATTTTTGATCAATAATTTAATTCACCAATAGATTGTAAAAATATTCCTCTATTTCATAGAGGATATAATGGTGATACAAATGATGGTTTTAAAATTAAATCTTTGTATAAGGGTTTATTTGATAGAACAATGAAATGGTGAGGGCCATAATGTAGAGTTTTTGTGTCATCATGGGGATAGATGTAATAGAATGTACCATGGGTACGAACACAATGGTTCATAATTTCTTCATTGTTGGTATGCGGAGGACCTATACTTTTGATATTTTTTTGATACCCTTGGGGATGATCTATATGTTTTTTTGAATAAGAATCAATATATGGAGGACCTCCTTAGATAGGGACTTTTTTATCACTAACAAAAGTATGAACTATGTGCCTACTATTTGTTTATCCCTGTAAAGAGTACCATCTTGGATGATTTTTTTTAAATTTTGAAAAAGTGTGGTCCTCGATGTTGGATTTGAAAGAGAGGACCTGCATGGATGAAAACATTTCAGAAATAATAATGTAGAAAACAACCATTCATAATATAATTTCTATATTCTGGAGAAACTTTGTTCCAAATACCCAATGAAAAAGAATCTATTACACCCTATCATTTTCAATTACTAAATTATTTTTTTACACTTTTTCTAATGTTCCAAAATTTTAGAGTATAAATTTTTTTTGGGATTAAATGTATATTGTTTCAATAAAATATGTTTATTATTTTCATTGTATTGTAAAGTTCAATTCATTTTATATAAAAATATGTGGAATAACATTAAATACATTTAACTTATTTCACAGTTTAGTGCATATAGTTTATTGTAAACTATGTGGATACCATTGTATAAATTTTTAAATTTAATTTTAATGGGGTCCTAGTTAGTGTGCATGGTTATGTAATGGTCTATGTGAATCCATCGTATTTTTTGTATAATAATTATATAATAACTGTACATAGGTATTTTCAGCTTCATACCTTGTGCACATTTCATATATTTCATACAACTAGAGTTTATATGGAATGTAAATTTAAATAGATCAATTTCACATGGTCAGGTCATGGTGTGTTTAATCATGCAAAAAAAATTCCGGATTGTAAAATCTAGTGATAGGTGTGTTGATGGATATGTTTTTTAACTTTTTATATAAACCATTCATGTTTCACGATTTTGTTAAAAAGAATAAATCCAACCTTTTCCATTCTAAATTAAAACACTATTTTGGGGCCCAAATTCTCATATCCACATGTTCAAGCTTGAGGGTTTTAATTTCATTATTGTATTTTATTTCCCACATAATTGTGGACCCTTCCACATTTATTACATGTATATTAAATTAAGGACGGATTATTTTATCCCATTTTGTTCATTTTTTCCTTTTATATTCCTCATGTTGTCTAGGTATTATGATGGTCATACCCTAGTGTATGGTTTTGATCAAATGTGTTATGATTCATTATTTAAGGGGGATAAATGGATTAGTTAGGCCATGTCCATTCAATTATCAATATTTTTATTCCATCTGAACCCCATTTTATGTAGGTTTTTTCCATTTTTTACCGTTTCAAAGAACACAAAGAGATGATTAGTTTTTCTATAATTCATTTTATTTATGTTTCTCGTGTAACTAAATATATAGATGATTTTCAATGATTTTTGGTTAATGATTTGACTGAAAGATAAATTTTACATGGTATTCAATGTATATATAATTTATTATGGTATATTTATGCTATGAGTTTCTTAAAATGACAAAGAAGCCATCATTAAAGAATTTTGGTGTTTCAAAATGATTAATGACATTTCAATATTTTACGTATGTGTGTTCATGAGGATAAATTGTGGTTATATTTTTTTATTTATATTTTCCAAATTATGGTGGTTTACATTGAGTTTTATGTACATTGATGGGAAACTTGAATTATGTATCTTTTTTCGTTATATTGGTATTAATTGAGACTGATTTTAAGACATGTTATCCAAATTTAATTTAATAAATTAATTCATTCATAAGGTAAAAACCATATATTAGTAGAGATTAATTGAAATATGGTTCTTTTAATTGATGTTGGGATTATCACAATATTAAATTAGAATATCAATTTTATAATGAATTGTAGAAGAAATCATTGATTTGACCTTCATATATTTGAAGAAAAATGGTTTTTATGTTAGCGGATGAAACCAATTGAAATATTTTAATATTTGAAATATTAATATAATTTATCTTTGTAATTTATTTTTTAATTTTTCTATAATTTTATTTTAAATATTAATTATAGGAATGGTAAATTAAAAGTATTCTATGATCATTGGTAATTCATTTTTTATATTATAAAATATTTTTCCATTTTGAATTGATTGATATCACATTATTTTATTTATGATTTTATTTTGAAACTATATAATGGTAAAATTTTTATGATGTAACTAGTGTAACGATAGTTGAAACTATTTCTAAAAAGGCAGCTGGTGATATGAAATGTTAACAATGGTGATGTTTAAAGGACATTAAAGCTATGTATGTGTTCTTGTGCATATCTAAGGTCTTGTAAATGTAGTTTCCAATAACATAAGGTTACCATTCCATATCTCAATAGCTTTTCTGGGGGTCAAATTAGGAATAATATAACATATTTAAAGGTAATTATTTGTTAGTTAAATCTAAATCAAGGTAGTTGTGATGTATTGTCATGTTAATATGGATTTGTAATTTTTGAGACAAATTTCATTAGAAGTATTAGGGGAAAATCTGAATTTATTTTTGTACATCAACCACTCATTCCATGGTAACAAGTTATCAAATTAAGGGTTATATAAAAGTTTATTTTGTTGCATAATGTTCCACCACAATTCATGAAGTCTAATTCAAGATCCTAAAAAACTAAATTCTATCTTTAATAACATAATGTCTAAATTATCAATTCAAATTGAAATGAAGGGAAGCTTGATTATTTTATCAAAGATAATACTAAATAAATTTAAATCCCATAAATGAATATGAAATGTGAAATATAAATGATGAATTGATATTGACAGAGGATAATCAACTAAACCTACCTAAGGAATACAATCTCTAGTGACCTTCTCCACATGGAAGCCATGGATTTCGAGGAAGGATTTTTTTTGTAATAAATGAGCTGGTATTTAACTCATGAATTAGTTATACATGTGAAGGAGGTAATTTTATCATGGAAATTCACATATGTTTAACATTCATTGTTCCCAAACAAGAATAGTGGGACATGTACATATGTTCTTGAATAGGTTGTTTTAGGTTAACTTGGAAGGGACATGTGAGATCAGAGAGGGGATTATTGAATCTATAAAAAAATATCTTTCTTCCTATTTTCATATTTTACTAAATTTCATATATTGTTTTCAAGAAATTATTATAAATAATAAATATGAATAATTATAACTGATAAAATTTCTCAGGGGAAATATAGTTTCCTATTAATCAAATAGAACCCTGTTTTTAGTATATTTAACTTTTTGGTATAGCTTCATTCATTTATAATTGAGAAGAATATTTTTTTTCACTATTTGAGAGAATTTTTTTAAATTTAAAATGTTAAAAATATATTTAGAATAATTTCATCATAATATTATCAATGAATAAGGATTTGATATTGTAATAGTAGAGTACCCACATTAAATAAAAATTTTATCATTGTATTATATTATCTTTTTTTTCATAAGAAAAAATAAAGATATATTTTATAGTATGAAATATAATTACATGTCATAAATATATTACCTATCATCCCAATATCATTTATCTTTTCTTCAGATAATATTACATTTCAAAATTTCAAACTAGATTATTTTTAACAATTTCATCTCATTTTTTCACTACTATTTGAATCACTATTCTTATTTGTTATCTATTTTCACTTCTTTTGGATTCAAAAAATTGTACCTTGATTATAGTAAAACCCTTCCTAGTACAATTATTGTTTTTAGTATGTTATAAATTTTATTTTTAGATGTTAATGAAACATTAATCTAGGATTTAAGATGTTATAATGTAATCCATGTGATTCAAAATATAAAAACCATAAAGAAACTATAATTCAAAAAAAATGCAATTTTTTTCTTCTAAAAATTTGATTTCTCCTAAGAGTTTTTTATAAAAATTTTAAAATTTTTAAACAAAAACATGAATAAACTCAAGGGAATCATCCAAATATGAGTTGAATTCATTAATACATTAATTTCGAAAACATACAATTTCCAAAAAAATAATGTATAATATGTAAATATAAAATCATGAAACAGAGGGATTTGGTAACCAAATGTAGAATAATATTACACCTAAAACAAGGAATCACAAGACATTTGTGACTAATAATGAGGAATTATATCTCTCTATAATTTTATAGAACCCATCTTATATATGATTAAACCATAATTCTAGGAACTATGATATGAAACAGTCAAACCACTCAATGATCGCCTCTTTTAATGGTTAGCTTATTGAGTAATAAAAAATGTTTTTTGAGACATAAAAATAGTAGTTCAAAAACTATGTTTTTATAAAACTAATGTTTAGGATCATTATTTTAAATTCATTCCTTTTTCTATGAAGTAATATTTTTAATCTAGTTTCAAAACCTAATTGGGGATATTTTTGAAACATGTGACCAATTCGTCAATGATTTAGTGAAAAAATGTTTCTCTAGAAATATGAGAATATAGGTTCATGATAAGATTATTATTTTTAACTAGAATGATGATGAACAATTTCATTAGATTTAGGAATGTAATATAGCTCTGTTATAGTAGTGTTCTAACCACTATCTTGCACCCATTATGTTGAGCGAAAAATTTCATAGTGGCCTTGTAACATCCCAAGTAAATAATGAATAATACATTTTCATATTTATTAATATTTTTGAATTAAATATTTATTTTATTTTAAATTGTATTCTATGTCTAATAGCAAACTAAACACTCAATAATGGATTTCTTCGAAATCTTATGTTGCACGCAACATTGTGTTTTTACGGAAAATAATTTAATAATAATTTTATTTTAAATGGTAGCTAACGCCTAGTCATTGTATTGGAGGGATAGAATAGAAATATCTAAAATATGATTATATATGTTTTTTTAGTTTTTTTACATTTATCCAAAAAAATATAGGCTTAAAATGTGAATGAATGCAATTTTAAGCCCAAATAATATAATATTCGTTAAATGGTCAATTTACCGCCTTTTGATTGAAAAGCAATTTCAAATATAGTTTTGTCATTTTTTTTATGTTGTATTTTACAAATTAAATTCTTATTTATAAAAAGGACATAAAAATTTACTTTGGATGAAATTTTGGTATTTTTTCTGATAAAGTTCATTTTTTTTAATAAAAAATGCAAAATACTGAATTTTAATTCAAAACTATGTTTTTATATAATTTATTTATATGGTTGTATTACCATTTTAATTGTTTTTAAGGTTTAGTTACATTTTTATACAATTTAATCCAATTTCGGCCATTGTAAATAATTTCACTTTGAAATTGGACACAAACAAGTATCAATATTTTCATAGTTATTATTTCTAAGAAACAAGCTTTTTAATTTTACAACATGAATTAATTTTAAATTAATTTATGCCAATTATGTTTTTTAAAATTAGAAAAATGGATTCCATATTTTTAATCAATAGATCCAAATTGGGTAAAAATGTATCTTATCTTTTTATACATTATGAATATTTACATCATTAAATATTTTATTTTCTATGGTTAAAGGGTAAATCTAGTAAATATGGGTAAACAAATATTTTTATAATAATATTAAATTACACAAACACGTGTCATAGACCTATTGGATAATACATGTATGACCATGGGCATCGTTGCATTTTTTAGGACAACATGGAGCTACGTGGGAGTGATAATGACACATTATATTAATAAATTTAAATTAAAGACCAAAATGACTTAAACATATATGTTTTAGTAAAACAATTTTTACATGGGGTTATATAAGTTATCTCTTCAACTATAAATATTAATTTGAAATATAAAATTATTTCAAACATCGTGGTATTATTTTTATAATTTATAGAAATCAATTAAATAAAATAATTTATGAAACATTAATGATGTAGTGTTTACCCCATTAATGAATGATTTAAATAAATAAGATTATAAAAATTAAAACAATATCCAAAACCTACCCAATTCATATTGTATGATTTTATTAAAATATTAATCATCATATCTTCTACTTCAATGAGTTTTGGACCTTTAAAATCTGAAAAATCATTATATAATAAAATAATATTTTCAAACATTCTTAAAGAGCACCCCCACCCCCTATAAAAGAACTCCACTTCTAACTCATTCCTCACACCTATAAAGCACTTTGGATCGTCTAAAATCTCCCCAATTAAGCTCTATATATCCCTATATTACTCCTATAATCTTTACCCTAGGAAGAATGCAATTCATGTAAACCTTTTGGTTCAATCCAATGAGAGTTACCTGATTTAAAGGTAACTTCTTCTCTTAAGTTATTTTATTTTACTTCTCCAACCCCCTAAACTATTTTTATTCCTTTAATTCATAACAAAACCAGTGTCCTAAATATAATAGGTTATTTATGATAACAATTCTAACAACACATCCACATACCTCCATCTAATGGATACGAATATATTGTTTCTGTGGACGAAGAACTACTTTATCAAGAAAATATAATTGTTAAAATATCCCCAATCGCCTCTCATGGTGGCCATTATAATGGAACATTATTTATATATCATATATATTATTTGATTTTTTATTTAGGATTCCCTATTTTTCAATTATATCATACCTTTAAGGTTTCCATTATGGGTAAATACGATAATTTCATTTGAGGAAGTGCGGAATACTGCCCACTCAAAGTGATAAGACTCATTCATGCCACTCGTGCAATGTATAATGGATGGAGTTAATGAAATTATATATGATAATATAACGTAATAATAATATACCTATATATCATTTTATTTTCAATATTTATTAAATTAAAATAATTAAATGGTTGTAGCTTTCATGCGTACGTAAGACTTACCGTCTCCATGAACGGTCCATTCCAGTTTTATATTTCCAAATATTATGTACTATTATAAATACATATATATATATAGTAGATATATATGATATATATGATATCTAAATCATGAATATAATTCTGGTGATAATGGAATTTCGATCTAATGGAGGATTTATAATTATAGCAAGTTCATTTTTAACTCAAGTTCTGAACATCAACAAAATGTCTGATATGAACTCAAAGAAATAAATATTTTTTATAGAAAGCTAATAAGTGATATAAACAGAATAATAAAATTGAAAAATTTTCTTTAGGATTTATAAACTAACTAACTTTTATTATTTAAGAAATCGATGAATGAACGGGTCAGGTCAGACACAAGATAAGGGACTTCAACTCAATCTTATTCCATTGAGGCATATTTTTATATATACACAACTTTATTTTACAGGGTATATAAACACCATTGACATTTAATTTCTTTAAATATTAATCTTCTTTTTCTATTAATTGTTTTACTAAATGAAAAATGGAATGTTTTTAACATTTGTGGTGATAATGACCTCTATGATGCCATAATCGTTATATGGCTTCTTCTATAATATTTAATGTTTTTTAAATGATTAAGGAAACCCCTTATTCTGTTTTTGGGTGTTTTTGTATTGAAAATGATTTTTTAAATGTAATGATTATTTCAATAGCTTGAAATTAATTCTTATTACTGAAAATGAAATGTTATTAGTGAAATGTTTATATTTGAAATATTTTATGTGTTATGATTTTATAAGGGTACAAGAACATTTGATGGGTGGTTACATGATAAACCAAATGAAGAGTGGTGTCGTGATAAACCAAGATTAGTGTTTACGTTATATCTTCCATTTAATTAGGTATGGAATTCAGACGCATGCCTATTCCATTTAGTGATATGTGTGGAAGTCGACCATAGTGTTATTCCATCTAAGTTTGTTTATGTCCCAAGTTACCTTTATATGTTATGTGTTATTTTTATGGGTTTTATGGTGATCATTTGTTTACAAAAGGGAAAGAAATTAACTTTTATTTAGTGAAGAGTATTGTCTACTTCATATAGGTGAAAATTTATTACTATTGATGAAGTATTCATGTATTACTTGTTGTTTTAAAAAACAAATAGTTTTCCTTCTTGGTGTATCCCTTACTGAGATTTTTATGCTCATCCAATGTTTTTGAATGTTTTTTCACAAGACTTAAAGATGAATAGGGTCAATTATGGGTTCATATATAAGTCATGTTGTCTAAAATATGGAACTAGACATGACTCATTTGTTAATGAGTTTTTATTTTATGAAAAAATGGATACTCAGTAGACGTGTCTACTTTGTAATATTTGAGATGTAATGTTATAGTTTTGGCCTAATTCTCAAAAAACTAAACCTAAAAAGACACTCAATGTTAATTATTAACTTAATTCTTGATTATGTAACTTTTTATGTTTCGGGCCTTATAGTTGGTATCATAGGTTGGTTTAGACAACATTAGAAGTAAGTATATTATTAAAATTAATGTACATAAATTAATTTATGTTAAGATTGAAATGATATATCATTTAATGATTACCAAGTTGATTCCCCTAAGATATTTCTGTGTTTAGAATGGTTTACCATAGTGTAAATAGGGGATCTATGTTAGGAAGGAATACAAAGGAGAATAACCTTCCAAATAAGCAACCTGAGATTGTCAGAATTAGAACAATACAATTTGTTGCAGTGATGGAACAATTGACTCAAGATATAAATGGTGTTGGTATCCAAGCATGTGATAAGCCAAATCAACCACAGAGGAACATGTCGGTAGTGGAGAATTTAATGAGGCAACATCCCCCATCATTCAGTGGATCATCTGACCTTGTTTAAGTTGAAGGGTGGATAAAATCACTGGAGAAAAATTTTGATGTCATGGGATGTTCAGAGAATCAAAATGTCAGTCTCGATGTTTACTATTTTGAAGGTGAAGCTGATTAGGGGTGGTCGATGGTGAAAAATATTAGGGATAGTGCATAGACTCATTCTCTTTATTGGGATGAATTCAAAGGTTTGTTTCTTGAGAAATAATTTCCCAAGGTGGTTCAACATAGAATGTAAAAACAATTCTTGTAATTGAGGTATGAGGATGACTCGGTGGGTACTTATGAAGAATTATTCACTCGACTGGTAGGGTATTCTCCAAATTTCATCAGAGATCATGATAGTAAGATAAATCATTTTTACTCAAGACTAAAGCCATTATATCGAAGAGAATTAGCCTTTCTTGAATCAAAAAGATATGAGAAATTTTTCATATGTGCTGAGAATGTAGAAATGGATTTTTTTAATGATTAATTATTCCAAGAGAAAAAAGAAAAAGATGGGGTCTAGGTGTCTAGAAAAGGTAAATAATTCATCAATGAATCTTGGAGGTATGAAAATTAAAAATCCACCTTGTGTAAAGTGTGGTAAAAATAATACTATAGAATGTATATCAACGTTTGAAAAGTGATTCTTGTGTGGTATGTCCAGTCATATTGCTCGTAACTATAAAGAAGCTAATCAAGAAGACAATGAAAAGCCAGCAGTAAGACATTTTAAGTGAAACTAAATTGGTCATTATGAAAATGAGTGTCCAATGAATAACTAAATTGATGGAAAGCATCCAGACTACTTGCCGAAAAGGGCCATGAAATCCTTTTCAACTACTTCAGCAGATGTTGGTCCATCAAATAAAGTAGTATTAGGTACACTGTTTATTTATTCATATTTTTCCAAAAAAAATTTGATTCATGGTCGACATATTCATTCATATTTGAGAGGTTTTCTAGTAAATTTTGAATTCCATATCATGATATGAATATTAAATTTATGTCAAAAATAGCAGGAGGAAATTAAGAGACAAAAGTAAATTATAAACTTTTTCCTATACTTGTGTGAAGAAAAAATATACCTACAAAACTTATTATTTTTCCTCTAGTAATGTTTGATGTTATTTTGGGTATGGATTTGCTTTTTGTTTATAATTCTATGATTGAATGTAGAGCTAAAGAGTATTCTTTTCAGAATGATTTTTAGTTTTTGTACACGAATGAACCCTTACTTTTGATAACATATCAGGAAGATAAGGATCTAGTAATAAATGAAAATGAATTATACCATGCAAATATTGTTGAAATCAAAGGGACTGTTCAAATTAATGATGTGTCGGTAGTAAATGAGTATCTTGATGTTTTTCATAATGATTTTCCTGTTATAATACCTGATCGGGAAGTAGAATTTACTATTGATTCTATTCTTGATTCTAGGCCAATTTCAAAACCACCTTATTGAATGGATCAAATTGAACTTTTAGAATTAAAGAAGAAATCTCCTGCATTAATAAACAAAGGTTTCATTAAACCTAGAACATCAACATGGGGTGCTTATGTCTTGTTTGTTAAAATAAAACATGGTTCAATGAGACTTTTCATTGATTATATAGCATTGAATAACATCACTATTGAGAACAAGTACCCTTTGCCTCATATCGATGATTTGTTTGATAAGCTCTAGGGAGGTGATTATTTTTCGAAGATTGATTTGAGATCGGTGTACCATTCGTTGAAATTAATGGATGAAGACATTCTGAAGACCACATTTCATACTCGATATGGCCATTATTAATTTGTAGTTATGCCTTTTGGGTTAACTAATGCTCCTACTATATTTCTTGATCTTAGGAATAGATTGTTTTTTGTGATTTCATAGATAAGTTTGTGGATGTGTTCATTGATGATATTTTGGTTTATTATAAAAGTAAATTGGAGCATGAATGTCATTTAAGAGATTTATTGTAAACCTTAATAGAAAATAAACAAAATTGAAAATTCAGCAAGTGTGAGTTTTGGTAACAAAAAATTTCATTCCATGGTCACATTGTTTCAAAAAACGGCATAAATGTTGATCCTTCTAAAGCAATACTTGTTGAAGAATGGTAATGACCCAAAAATATAACCATGATTCATAGAATTCTAGAATTACCATGTTATTACCAGTGGTTTGTTGAGAATTTTTCATGGGTATCTATTCCATAGACTAAGGTAACTTCAAAAGGTGTTAAGTTCATTCGAACAAATGAACGTGATGATTGTTTTACAGAATTGAAAAGAATATTGGTCAATGCTCCAGTACTGAATTCCAGAAGTTGTGATTTTTAATCAATAATGATGCTTCTTTGAATGACATGGTTGTTTCTTATTGGACAATGATTAGTAAATTACATATGTGTCACGTTAGTTGAAACCTCATGAGTTAAATTACCCAACACATTATTTGGAATTCGCTCCTATTGTTTAGCATTAAAATATTGGAGGCATCATCTATATAGAGTAAAATGTGAAATATCTACTGATCACAAAAATTTAAAGTATATATGAACTAAGAATGAATTGATCATGAGAAATAAGATATGGTTAAAATTAATAAAGGATTATGATGTCACTAACTATTACAATCCAGGAATGGAAAATAATGATGCTGATGGTTTGAGTCAGAAAAGTAATGCTACATTAACCATGTTAGATTAGGAAAATAACCCATTGATTAATGATTTGATGAATAATGGCATAAAATTTCTTGGTGCATGAAATTTCATGAATCGTCCCTCGGGGACTAGGCCGTGAGTACCCCAAGCCCGCATTCCATAGGCAAAGGGCTGGCGACTACCACTGAAGGAGTATTCACTAAAACTGTGAAGGAATTCCCTTTATAACCTATAAGCACATTCAACCAAGAACATATCATAATACGAACTCAAGTAAACTAAACAGTAAACCGAGTGAGTGCAATAATTAAAATGATCCAGAATAAAATTTGAACTCTAAAGTACATGTACAGCAGAAATACAATACAACTGAAGAAAGAGAAAGAAAAAAATTAGGTCATCCTCTGAGATTTCTACATGAAGGGTATGTAAAGACTAGCACCTATGCAATCCATGTAGGCCCATCTCTTTTGTGTACCAACATGCCATGTGGTCCACCTCCAGGCACCGCCTAGTCCTGGTACCCTCAGCCTTGATCGTCGATTTCCATCGTCTGCACCAATAACAACGAGGTGCGGGTATAGCCTGTGCAGGGGTGAGCATAACGATACACAGTAGGGACACCAAGACCCTCATGGTATCAAAAAATCTACCATGGATAAACCAAAAAGGATGAAAACAACTGATAACCCTACTTAGGTATATTCCCTAACATATCCCTAAGTTATCAATAAAACCCATCTCAATCATGAGGAAGACACAGAGTCCTACTCCAAAGGCCCACACTCAGCTATTCTACAAAGGAAGAAAAACCACATAGGCAAGTACCATAAAGGTTCACCACACCGAATAATACCACCAAGGTATTAACACGAAGGACAGTACCACACAAGTACGGACTCAGCTCACACCAAGTATAACTTAGGTATTGTAGTAGAGATGATTATATATAACTAATGAATCATCATACTCTATTAATAAGAAGGCCCACATAGGATCACTTGGTGCTGACCCACATAGGATCTCTCGATGTTGACCCACACAGGATCACTGGATGCTGACCCACAAAGGATTTCTAGGTGCTGACCAACAAAAGATCGCTAGGTGATGACCCACATAGGATCTCTCGGTGCTGAACCACACAGGATCGCTCATCATTCCTCTTGTCACAACCAGCTGCTAGGTTTCCATACTATGGTTTCTTGTCTTCGGAAGGGTCCGCTCCACAATCCACTAGTCGATACTCCAACTACCATGAAGTCCAAAAAAATATTATCTCAAAGTTCTGGAAAGTAATATGGGTTTCAACACAAAAGACGGTGCATCAATCGGATGTCTAGTATGGGAGTTATTAGCCATTTACTCCCAGGAGCCTGGATAGATTCATGTTCAATACAACCTGACCATAACCCATCTTAATCCCAAACCGAAGTGGGGTATAATCAATGGGACTGTCTCGCTACATGGTTTCATGCACTGCAGACGGTTGGTCAAATGGATGTTCGGTGCAAATTTTACGGTTCAAGTAATGTATAGGGTCGTATCTGGTCCGGGTTCGAACCGACTCGGTCGGACCGACCCCGCATGACCTGGCCTACATTGACCCGGCCCCAACCGTTGGGTCTGGCCAGGCCCAATAGAAGGATTGGACCACTGGGTCTGCCCCGGCAGGCTGTGAGGGGTCACGAAGGGCCGCGGGTACCCGAGAGGCAGTGGGGGTGCTCGGTCGCGGGGGTGCCGCTAGGGTGCGAGACAACTCGACCATGGGGGTTCCACGAGGGTGTGGAGTGGAACGGTCGTGGGGGGGAGCCGCGAGGGCTCAAGGATGTAGGGTTTCTCAGTTGGGGCGACTCAATTGGGAGAGAAGAGGTCTCTGGGTGGGTCGGCATGGGTGGTTCGGCTAGTTTGGCGGACACCACAGGCGGCTCTTCCTGGAGGGGAGAGACCGCGAGGCAGCTCGGCCGGGGCAGCATGGCTGGGAGGGCAGAGGCCGCATATTCCATGGGGCAGTTCGTTCAGGGAAGCACAGGGAGGCCATGGGGAATCACGGCAATCCCGTGAAAAGGCGATGGACGCAGACAACAGAGCGTTGTGGGGCGCAGAGGCCGTGGGCGGTGAGGCATCATGCCTTCATCTGTGGTTCTAGAGTTCCGACAGTTCCAAAAGGCATCACTGGTCACCGTTACAAAAGTATCCTTCCTTCATATCGAATGATACACCCTTCAAGAAGAAATATTGAGGGGTCATGCCATGTTTTTTTGGCCTGCACCATCAACATTAGTATGGTAGCAAGCGGCTCAACAAGATCATGAATCAAGAATCGTCAAACTATACAGTTTCATACGAACCGTGGATCAACTTGTTTAGGTTGATCAGCATTCTCAATGCTTTTTAAAAACATGGAATTTCATGAATTCAATACATCTCCTTCTTCGTCCGTTTGATTCATTGAAGATTGTTCACATGGAAGGAGATGATGACATTGGAAAGAGATGGACGTCAGTGACATCAGCGTTTCCTCGATTGTGGGTTTGTTGACGCAGAATACATTATTCGTCAACGAATGTATCATGGAAGAAGTAGGAGTCTAATTTGGTGTTCTTTGTTGGTGTTCTTCATGGGATAGCTTTTCTCCCATGTCTCCTTCCTCCCAATTCCACCAAAATAAAGAGGTATACCAAATAATAGATTATTATATCTATTAAGTTGTTGCAATAATTTTAAAATTGGTGTAATTAATTAATTGAGATTGTAAGATTAATTAAAGTGGGTGGCACCATTAAAGTGGGGAACCTCAGGATGTTTCTCCACATTAAGAGGGGAGTTCAATGGGGTTTAAATCGTGGGTGGTCCCCACCACCATAACCCACATGGGAGGATAGGCTCGGGTGGTCCCCACCACCGTAACCTATGTTGGGAGGTGTTAGTTCAGGTGGTCCCCACCTCTCAACATCCACATGAGAGTTCCAAAGAAGAATAAAATAAAATGTTACACAATTTTATTTTATTTTATACTTTCATGAAAAACCCAAAAATTAACTTTCACCATTGACCAAATGTCATTGATGTGAATGTCTTATAAAGCGAATACTAGCTCTGTGATTTCAACAGGGCCCTTAGATTTCAGTTCTGAGCACCAGTTCAAATGTCAGAAAAACCTTCTCACATGTTTAATGAACGTACTCGAAATAGAGTTCAGAAATTCATTCTGGGCACTCCATGCCTCATAATCACATGTCTTTAATTTTCGCAGACTCGTAAAATTCCCATTTATTAAAAAAATGATATGTATATTCTGGACATTACATTATTCACACCTTAGGGATTTATGTCCCCATAAGACATAACTCAGAACTAGGAAAACATGTAAGAGTACTGAGCACGAATCTGAGCCTCGCACTCCCAGGTTCTCTCCTAGAGGTTCTCGTGATTCCAGAGAATGTTCACCAGAGGTATCAGACTCTCACGAAGGACCTTCTCCTATCGATCCTCAATATCAACTAGAACCTCTGTAAAAGCCACCCCATCATCAACGTCCAGCTCTTTATGGTCGATGATTTGAGAAGATACATGCATGTATCTCCTCAGCTGGGATATGTGGAAGAAGTCATGCACCTGGTGCAACTGAGGTGGAAGATCTATGCGGTAAGACCCCTCGCCAACTCTAATGATGACCTAGAAGGGTCCAATGAATCTCAAAGATAACTTGCTACCTCAGCCAAATATCTGCAGACCTCATCGAGGTGAGACCTGTAGAAAGACATGGTTGCTATCCTCAAACTCCATAGGTCTTTGTCTCCTGTGGGTATACGAATTCATCCTACTCTATGTTGTCTTCATCTGCTCCTGGATGATCTACACCTTCTCTGTGGTAGCCCATACCATTTCTGGTCCCACTAGTGCCGACTCCCCTAGGTCAATCCAGCACATGGGTGATCTTCAAGGTCACCAGTACAATGACTCAAAAGGATCCATCCCATTGGTGGAGTGATAACTATTGTTGTATGAAAACTCCACCAAAGGAAATTGATCCTCCCAGTTGTGATTGAAGTCGACTACACAAGCATGTAGCATATCCTTGAGGGTCTGAATGGTTCGCTCAGTCCAGCCATCTGTCTGGGGATGGAAGTAAGTGCTCAAACTAATCTAGGTCCCGAAAGCCTAATGAATCCCCTTCCATTTCTACTAAGTAATGTGTGCACCACTATCAGAGACAATTATCGAGGGTACTCTATGTAACTGCATAATCGCCTTCACATAGAGGTGTCACAAGCTCTCTACTGAACCCTGCTATCTGATCGGTAGAAAGTGGGATAAAATGGTGAGTCAGTCTACAATCACCCAAATTGAGTCATGTACCCTGGATGTATGTGGAATTCATATCATGATGTACATGGATATCATATCCCACTTCCACTCTGGAACTTCTAATTTCGAGACCAAGCATATTGGTAACTGGTGCTCCACCTTCACTTGCTGACAAGTGAGACATCATGAGACAAACTCATTAAATTCATTCTTCATTCTCGGCCAACAGTGCTATCGCCAGAGATCCGGGTACATCTTCTCCACTCATGGATGTACTGCTAGAGGGGAAGTCTGTAACTACCACAACACTTCCTCTTGAAGTGACACTGGTACTACAGTACATCCTCTCAAAGGGATGACGTGCTCCCCACCTTCATAAAATCCATCAGGTGCTTGTCCTATGGATATCTATACACGCCGTGTCTTGCAGTCAGTGTCCCCATGTTGCGCCTCTCTGACTCCCTGAATAAGTGGGGGAGTGACTGTATGAGACTATAGAAAGACTTCTCCATCTATATCCAAAAAGGATATATGAAAATTGGCCAGCTGCTCTATTTCTTATCCTAGAAGATGTATACTAGATCTCCTACCGACTGCATCTTCTACAACATTCCCTTTCCCAAAAGTACAGACTATCTTGAAATCATAGTCATTTAAAAACTCAAGTTAATGACAATATCTACGGTTTAGGTCCTTCTGAGAGAAGATATACCTGAGATTCTTGTGATCAGAGTACACTGTAAAATGATCTTACATCATGTAATGTCAGCATATCTTCAAGGCGATGAACACCACCAAAACTACTGTTGTCTCTAGGTCATGGTTAGCGTAGTTCTGCTCATGTTGTCTCAGTTGTCGAGAACTAAATGGGATCACTGCTCACTCTTGCATCAGGACCCATCCAAGCTTGGTTCTTGATGCGTCGTAGTAGACTACGTAACCTACGCCATCCTATGGAAGCCTCAATATGGGGTCATTATTCATCCTCTGCCTCATCTCCGGAAAACTCTATTGGCATCTCTTCGACCAGACGAAGGGTTGACCCTTTTTTATCAATGCTGAAAGTGGTGCTGCAACTCTGGAGAAATATGGCACAAATCTTCCATAGTATCCATCTAAACCCAAGAAACATTATACCTTCATCGCAGTCCAAGGTGGATCCCATGAAAGTACGACCTCAATATTTACTGGATCCATTGCAACTCCATCATCTGATATGACGTGTCTAGAAAGTGAACATCTTGGATCCAGATTTGGCACTTTGAGAGCTTACCATAAAGCTGGTGCTCTCGGAGTGTGTCTAGTACTACATGAAAATGATAATCATGATCCTCCTCAGTAGTCGAGTTGATTAGAATGTTGTTGATGAAGACTACTACAAAGCAATCACGGTACGGCTTAAAGATCATGTTCATGAGTCCCATCAACACTACTAGAGCGTTGGTAACTCCGAATGGAATAACCAAGAACTCGTAATGGCCATACCGACATCTAAAATTCATATTATACACATCCTCATCTCACACTCTGAGTGGGTGATAGCCTGATATGAGGAATATCTTTGAGAACCATTGTGCTCCCTTTAGCTGATCAACAAGGTCATCAATCCTCGGATGTGGGTACTTGTTCTTTACAGTCATATAGTCTAGGTGCCTATTGTCGACACAAAGTCTCAACCTCTCATCCACCTTCATGGTGAAAGAAATCGGGGATGCTCAAGTAGAAACACTAGGTCGGATGAATCCCTTCCCATGCAAGTCCTCTAGTTGTACCCATAGCTCACGAAGCTCCACGAGAGCCATCCGATACACTGGTGTAGATATCGGGGTCGCTCCGGGGTACAAGTCAATGTAAAATTCCACCTATCAATGAGGAGGTACACCTGAATCATCATCAGGGAAGACATCAGCATACTCGACCAGCACTACAAGATTACTCGGACTCTCCACATAAACTACTCTAAGTGTAAGGCTAGCCAAATGATGAGTGAACGACTACAATCTCCTTTGAGTAAATCTATCATGTTCTGCAAAGGATCACTTCTCATCGGTTAAGGTAAACATAGTCTCATCCGTGCAGACACACCGCACATTGTTCCTAATTCGGTCAATCTAACCATGGTCTGTAGATAACCATTCCATACACAAGATGATGTTGTAAGGCCTCAACGCTATTACTAGAAGATCCCAGACGAAGCTCTCACCTCTTATAGTAAGATCACATTTCTGACACTTGTGATTAATCGTCGAATCCACTCTCATATGAGTCTCTAGAAGTAAGGATTGAGCCAACAACCTTGTCGGAATCTCTGAGCACCGAACGAGGGAAGCGACAATAAAATAATGACTGGAACTTGTGTCTATGAGTACTGCAGCTATGGTATAATAGAAACAAATCGTAACTCGTATCATCCCTAGAGCTCCGTGATCCTATGCCTCATATTCCTGGAGCTGAGCCCTCCCCTTTCCACCTGCTCCTTGTGGTCGGGGTGGACCACCTGATGGTGGTGGCGGTAACATTTCGAATCATCACCCACCACCAGCTGTATGGCCAGCTCTTCTGCCACGTCTGACTGCTCCCTACGAACCACCTCAATTGAATCTTTGTCTCTTCCTGGGTGGTCCTTCAACCATCTGCTGATCATCCGTATAGAGGGTCAGACAGTCATGTTCCATGTGACCCTACCCACCGTAGGTGTATCACTTCCCTCTCCTGACATGACTGGATCTTCCTCGGGTGCCCCGCACAACCGAATCTGAATCCTGTGGTCATCCACCTTTAGGTCTAGTCCTCTTGGACCTCTTCAAAATATGTCTGCTGCCAGCTGTAGAAGACTCCACTACGTGAAAACTGGTGGTGGGTCGTGCTACTGGTGACTGCTCATCAAGGAAACTCTCCACTAAGAGGGCTCTCTCTAACACCCCTCCGGCATCGGGATGCTGAGTGAGATCATCGATGCCCTGATCTCCTTCCTGAGCCCCTGTTTGAAGGGATGTGCCTCAAATAATGGATCTCATTCCATATCCATGGAGTAACATGAGAGTTCAATGAACCTCATTGAGTACTGAGCCACATTCATGTAGCCCTGCTATAGATGAAGAAACTCTTGTATGCGCATTGCACGAAGAGTTGTTGGGATAAACTATTCTTGAAATAGGCTCTCAAAGTCTACCCAGAAAAGTGTCACCTCATCATGGACTTGGAGCATCGAGATCCACCATCTGCATGATGCTTCCTATAGAAATATGGTGGGAAGGATCACCATGAGATCAGCTGGTTTCCCTACCTATCATAATACTCTCACTGTGACCTCTAGCCAATCCACAAACGATTGTGGGTCCGTCTCTCCCCTGATCCTCGGTGGCCACTGGCAATGGAAGAAGTGCAATGTGCTGACATGGTGTGCACCCTCTACTGCTTGGGCCGGTGGAATAGGTGGCCCAATAGGTAATGGTACCACTGGTTCCACTATTATAAAAGAGCCATACACCAAGGCCTCATCACTCAGTGGGATATCAGTGCGTAATACTCTCGGAACCCTAGATGGATATCTTCTTGGAGACATCTTGAAATGAAACAGGAGTGACACAATCAATAAATTATACATGGTAAGCTAAATCAGGAGATCATAAAGAAATATTTTGAAAACACACATGCAATAATTTTTCAAGCACTAAGTCGGAAATCAGAATTTGGGGTCCTGGTGTATGGATACGTCACTCTCCTCACCAACACTGGATTCCCTAAAATTATAACTACACTCACTACACTTAACACTATTTTCATTAGATATATCAAAGTCATATGTTTTATGGTAGAACCGACTCCCCTGATACCAATTTTTCACGACCCATCCCCCAGGGCCTGTGTCGTGACTACCCCATGCCCGCCTTCCATACGCCTGGGGCTGGCAACTATCACTGAAGGCGTATTACCTAAAACTGGGAAGGCATTTCCTTTATAACCTGTAAGAACACATAACCCATCACATAGAAAGACACGAACTCATGTAAACTGAATAGTAAACAGAGTGAGTGCAGTAAGTAAAAGGGGCCAGAATACAAGAACAAATGAAAAGTACAAGTACAACTGAAATACAATACAACTGAAGAAAGATAAAGAAAGCTACTGGGTTGTCTTATAAGGTTCCTACTTGAAGGTTAGGTACGTATCAGCTCCTCAGCACTCCATGTCCACCCGTCTCCTCTGCGTACCAATAAGCCATATGGTTCACCTCGAGGCACCGTCCAGTCCTTGAACCCTCAGCCTCAATCAGTGATGTCTGTCGTCTGCACCAAACACAACAAGGTGTGGGCATAGCCCAAGCAGGGTTGAGTATAACGATACTTAGTAGGGACCCTGAGACACTCATGGTCTCACAAAATCCACCAAAGATAAACCAAAAAGGAAGACAAAACTAATAACCCTACTTATGTATATGACCATACATATACCTATGTTATCATGTAAACCCATCTCAATCACGAGAAAAACACAGTGTCCACCTCCAAATCCCCAAGATCAACTATTCCACAAAGGATGAAAAACCGCAATGGATAGTACCACACAGGTATGCCACACTAAAGAATAACACCAAGTTATTACCATGAAGTATTATACCACACATGTACATACTCAACTCGCACAAGTTATAAACTAGGTACAGTAGTAAAGAAGATTAGATGTAACTACTAAATAATTATACTCTATTAAGAATTAGACCAACACAAGATCACTAGGTGCTCACAGACATAAGATCGTTTGGTGCTGACCCACACAAGATCTCTCGTCATTTTCCCAGTCACAGCCAGCTACTATATTCCCACACTATGCTCGCTGGTATCTGGGAGGCTTTGCACCACAAACCACTAGTCGACAGTCCGAATTCCACGAATTCCTCTAAAGAAGTATCTCAAAGGACCGCCACATCGTAGGGGACATAACACAAAAAACGGTGTATCAATCGAACGCCCGGTATGTGAGTTATTATCCCTTTAGTCTCAGCGGCCTGATTGGATTTGTGATCAATCCAGCCTGACCGTACCTCATATTAATCCAAAACTCAAATGAGGTATACTCAATGGGACAGTCTCACTACATGGATTCCAATGCCGCAGAAGGTTCATCAAATGGTTGTCTAGTGCTAAAGTTATGGCTCAAGTAATGTATTGGGCCGTCTCTGGTCTGGGTTCGATCCGACTCAGATAGACCGACCCGGCAAGCTGGATCTAGCCCAACAGGCTGCGAGGGTCCATGGAGGTCTGCATATGGCCACAAGGCTGCAGGGTTGATCGGTCACGGGGGTGCCATGATGGTGCAGAGCATATTTTCCGTGGGGGTTCCATGAGGGCCCAGGGCGGCTCGGCTGGGAGGGCGAAGGCCGCGAGAGACTAGGACGGGGAGGCTTTGTCGGGATGGCGGAGACCGCGGGGCGGCTCGGTCGGGGTAGCTCGTTCGGGAGGGGGTGGCCGCGGATTCCACGGGGCGGCATGACGAGGTCGCAAGGCAGCGATTTCCATGGACAGCGGAGCACCGCAGGTCACAGAGGCCACGTGGCAGTGATGCGTCGTGCCTTCGTCTGTAGTTCTCGAGTTCAACAAGTGCCAACCTCTGACACCGACCTCCGCACCAAATTTGCCTTCTTTCATCACGAAGGACACACCATTTAAGAAGAATGATAGAGGGGTGGGGCCATGTTTTTTTTGACTGCACCCACTACATTTGGGCGGTACCAAGCGTCTCAACATTATAATGAATCAAGGATCGTAAAACATTACAATTTCATATGAATCATGGACCAACTCATTTAGGTTGATCCATGTTAGCTATGATTTTCAATAAAGAGTAATTTCATGAATTCAATAAAAATCCTACCTCGACCGTTTGATTCGTTGAATATTGTTTGCAGGGAAGGAGAAGATGTCCTTGGGAATAGACGGATGTCAGTGATGTCAACATTTCCTCGATCATCGATTCATTGACGTTGAAGACTTTATTTTTCAATGAATTTCCCGTGTAAGATTTCAGAGTGGAATTTGGCACTCTTCATGGGTGTTCATTATTAGGGAGATTTTACCCCAAGGCTCCTTCCTCCCAATTCCACCAAAATGAAGAGGTATCCCAAATAATAGATTATGATATCAATAATGTTATTGGAATAATTTTCAAATTGGTTTAATTAATTATTTGAGTTGGTAAAATTAATTAAAGTGGGTGGCACCATTAAAGAAGAGAATATCAACGGGTTTCTCTCCATTAAGAGGGGAGTTCAAGAGGGTTTAAGTCTCAGTTGGTCCCCACCACTATTACCCACATGGGAGTGTAGGATCGGGTGGTCCCCACCACCATAACCAATGTTGAGAGGTTTTAATTCAGGGGGTCTCAACCTCTCATCATCCACATGGGAGTTCCAAAGAAGAATAAAATAAAATATTACATAGTTTTATTTTATTTTATTCATTCACAAAAAACCCAAAAATTAACTTTCACCCTCGACCAACTATCGTCGAGGTGAAAATATTCTTAAGAGAATACCAGCACATCGATTTTAATAGTGCCCTTAGAATTCATTTCTGAGCACCGGATCAAAATATATAAAACCCCTCTCCCACGTTTACTGAACGTACTTGAATTAATGGTCAAAAATTCATTCCGTGAACTCTGGGCCTTGGAATCACGCAACGTCAATTTTCACGGACTCGTAAAATTCACATTTATAAAAACAATTACCTGGAAATTCTGGGTCTTTACATGAAATTTCACTTTTTTTCACGTGTCAGCGAAATTAACTCTATCAGAAACAATTAAGCCAACACAAAAGGAAGACAATGAGTTGTAGAAAATGGTAGACTTGGTTCAGAATGGTATGTTTCCTGCTTTTAACATTGATAGAGACAGTGTTTTGATATTTGGAAAGAGATTATGTGTGCCTTGTGATTCATAGTTGAAGACCGAGTGGTTATGTGAATCTCATAGTTCTCTATTTTTAGTTCATCCCTGGAGTACGAAGATGCATAGAGATATTCTAAAGTATTACTGGTGGGATAGAATGAAAATAGATATTGTCGGCATTACTGTGAAGTGTTTGACTTATCAATAGGTTAAAATAGAGTAGAAGTTACCAATATGGATGCTTCAGACATTGCCGGTTCCAATGAAGAAATGGAAAAATTTGTCCATGTATTTCATTATGGGATTACCAAACAAATCCCAAGGTAACAATGCAATCTGGGTTATTTTTGATCGATTGACTAAATATGCTCATTTGCATTCTATTCGAGATGAATTGTCTCTAGATCAACCTTCTTGGTAGTATGTGTAACACCCCGAGCTTCCACGATACGCATCTCATTCAATAATGCAATAGCTTGCATTGTACGCAACTTTGAGTTCTAACACACCACAACTAATCAAGTAGCCGTTATGAATAGTAATAACCACTTTTTAAATTTATAAAAATTTTATATTTCAAAATGGACTTCATTTTTGTATTCCTAATATTGAAATTAGCCTATGTTGAATTTTTTGTAATTTTCTGAGAACTTCCAAATTTTTATGAATAGTGAATAATACATAAAACAACTTTTTTAATCAAAATAATTTATAGTGATAAGTTATACTATTGAGTGTTTTTAAAGTATAATTAGAATATATTTTTACCATTTTATCCAATGGTGGTCATTAGATTTAATTAAACATTGAAAATGGACATAAACAATTGCCAATCATTTGATATAAATTATTTCTTAAAAACACGCTATTTGTTGTAACAGCAGGAATTAATTATAAAATTAATTAATGCAACTTATATGTTTGGAATTTTTATAAAATAGACATCGTTTTTGAATTCGGAATATCAATTATAGCTTAGGGTGAAATTTTGGCTTTGTTCTGAAAAACTTCAATTTTTGATGAATAGTGAAACCACTAAGTGGTAGTTAAATAACTGATTTTTCGTTTAAATGAAATATTACCACTTCTGTGATTTGATTTTCAAAAATCCGACATACATGGTTGTCATTAAGAAGTAAAATGTGGTTCAATGAGATCAAAATAATTTTTTGGTGAATAGTAACTTTTAAGTTCTTAATCGCGATTAGAGGTAATTAGTGTAGTTTAAGGTACAAATAATGTTTTAATAATATGAGATGAGAATGACACTTTTCCTACTCCTATTGGATGAGTCATGGCCGACCAAGACAACCCATGGGTCAACTTGGGGACCCCATGGAGCCACTTTAGTTGGAAAATGACATTAATATATATTTATTTAATGTTAAAATTAAATTGACACAAACATGAGTTATTTTACTAAAACAGTTTTTAAGTGGGGTTACACAAGTCCAAATTTTTATTATAAATATTTATTAGAAATCTAAAAAGATTTCCTACATCATAGTGTTTTTTTTATAATTTTTAGACATTATATAAATTAAATTATTTATGACATCATGATGATGCATCGATGACCTCATTATTTAACGATTTAAATAAAATGTGAAGATAATGCAAAATCCAAGGCTTACACTTGTCCAAAGCCTATTGGATGAGGAGATTTAGAACCCTTATCACCTTATCCTCTAATTATATAAGTGTGGGACCTCTAAAATCCGAAACTCATTTTATAATAAAGTGACTTTTCATTACTTTCCAAAAGTGCCCCTCCTCTCAACTTATAAAAGGCCCCCACCACTCCCACCTTATTCACACCTTCAAGCCATTTGGCTCGGCCAACCTCTTCCCAAATACTCTCCCAACTTCCCCCTCTTACTCCTAGAATCCTCACTTTGGAGAGAACTCTTCCCAAGGAAGCCTTTGGCTCAAATCAAAAAAGAGTTACCCGATTTTAAGGTAATGTCTTCTCTAATGTTGTTTTGTTTTATTTTTCTTCTCCAACCCCTTAAACTCTTTTTATTCATTTCTTTTGTGACAACACCAGTATCCTCAATATACTAGGATGTTGTTATAAGAAGGATTCGAGCTACACTTACACACAACTACATCTAATGGTTGAAGAACATAAGGTTTCTGTGGATGGCGAATTTCTGCCTCACGAAACGATGATTGTTCAACACTCATATAACACCTTCAAAGGTGGCCATTAAGATCTCACTATTTTTATATATGATATATAATATGTCTATGTTTTACTTATGCTTCTTTATTTTTCATTTATGGCATACTTTATGATTTCCATTATGGGTAAAACGCGATAATTTCATTTTAGGAAGTGCGGACTACCGCCCCCTCAAAGTGATTTGAATCGTTAATGCCATATGTGGGATGTATAAAGGATGGAGTAAATGGTATTATACACTATATTATACTGGGATTATATTATACATTTATATCATTATGATTTTGTTCCATTAAATATGAAATTGAAATGAAAGTAGAGTTCATGCGTACGTACGGCTTACCGTCTCCATGAACGGTGCATTTCATTTCTTACCTCTAAATGTTACGTAATATTATAAATGAATGTATATACTGGATATATAATATATTTATGACATATAAATCATGAATATAATTCTGGAGATAATGGATTTTCTACCACATAAACAACTTGTAATTATAAGAAGTTTATTGTTGACTCAAGTACCAAAGATCGACAAAACAACCGTTATTAACTTAAATAATTACATAATGTTCATATCATTGTAATAAGTGATATAATAATGATAATTTAATTGAAAATGGTTCTTAATAAGGTATATATTAACTCTAGTTTATTAGACAGGAGGTTAAAGAACGGTTGAGTCAAGTCGGACATGAGGTAAGGGAACTTCTTAACCCAATTTCCATTCTTTGGGTTAATCTCCTACTTTCAAATTATGTCATGATATTATTATGTCTTATTTTTTATTCTTTATGTGTACCTATAGTGAATTCACATAATAGATCTATTTTATTTTAAAAATGATCTTTTTAAGGACTTCGTCTCAATCTCCTTTCATTGAGACATATTTGGTTTTATACACAACTTCCTTTTATACGGTGTATAAACCCCTTTGACTTTTACGTTTATGCAAAAGGAATCGTTTCTATACGAAGCGTTTTACTAAACGAAAAAAAGGGAATGTTTTTCTTTCCGTACATATGCGGTGATAACGACTTCTCCGCCGCCGTGACCATTATTTGAGTTTCGGCTTCCTCTAGAAGCCATCTTTTTTTTATGAAAAATAAATACAAAGTTTTAACTTTCTTTTATTTTGGTATTGAAAATGGGTTTTAAAGAGTTTTTATTATATCAATGTGTTGTATTGATATCTTGTGATTGAAATGTGGAAATGTTATGTTTCCTTTATTCATGTTTTATGTGATACGATTATGTTATGATTTATGATATGTTTAAACCTATTCATATGAGGAATGTATTGGACTTAATAAGTGACGGGTGGAGCCCGCTATAGCTCCTCGATGCATCGGTTGGTCTCATGAGACAACTAGACGTGGAATTGGCCGAGGCCCTTTCCCAATTTGATTTATGGTTTTGGCCGAGGCCTTAATCATTTTAGATGTCTTGGCCGAGGCCTTGACAAAATGTTTCAGAATGTCTGGAATTATACATTCCCTCATTATGAAAGTGGTTATTGATATTTCATGTGATTATTCGACCAGTAGAATATCCATGTGAAGAAGTAAATGGCATTATCTCATTTTTACTTTTTCCATATTATGTAGATGTTCAAGTTTAAAAGGCTTTTGTTTTGGTTATACATTGCCTTAAATGTTTATGTTTATTTATGAAAGCTTCCGCAATATTGTTATCCTTACTGAGCATCTGAGCTCACCCCTTTCAATGTTTTAATATTTTCCAGGATGTGAAGAAGTATTTTATGAATGACCTGCAGGGATAGTCCGAAGAGGATAGAAGTGTGGACTATGAAGAATATGTTATTGTAGTTTTTCACTTTATGATGTAATGTAACGTTTACGAATGTATCTAATGTTTCCAAGGCTACTAAACTAATCGGTCTTTCGAGACTTGATCTTTTGTGATCATGCCAATGTTACGAAGTAATGCACCGACTCTGGGTAGCTGGGGTCGAGGCGTTACAGTATGTCAAAAATATAGTCACCTTACATGGACTTACCATCTCCATTGTATCGGATCATGATCTTATATTTACAACCACATTTTGCAAAGGCCTTCAGAAGTCGTTGGGTACTGAATTAAATTTTAGTTCAACATTTTATCCATAATCAGATGGGAAGTTAGAATGAACAATTCATACATTGGAAGATATGTTACATGATTTTTTAGTGAATTACTAGGGTATGTTGATACCAACATCTTTCTTTGATTGAATTTTCATATAATAACATTTTTCATTCTATTATTCATATGGCTCTATTTGAGAAATTATATGTAAATTGTTGCCGATGTACATATTTTTGGGATGAAGTAAAAATCTAATGGGACCAGAATTGTTAGACGAGATGCCCAAAAAATTTCAATTGATTCATAAGAAAATTAGAACAGCTCAGTGTGGGCACAAAAGCTATGAGGAAAACTGGAGGAAGGATCTTTCTTTCATGGAAGGTGATCATTTCTTTCTCAATGTTTCTCCATGGAAATGTGTGATTTGTTTTGTTATGAATGGAAAGATGGGTCTGAGGTTCATTGGACCTTATGAAATTATGGAGAATGATGGATCAGTGGTGTATAGAGTGGGTTTACCTCCAATTTTATCCCATGTACACAATTGTTTTCATGATTCTATGTTGAGAATGTATATTCCGGACCCATATCATGTTTTGGGTCCAGAGGTAGTTTAGTTGGAAGATAATCTCTCTTATGAGAAAAATCACGTCCATATTATTAATCGTAGAAAGGATGTTTTGTGGAATAATGTAATTCATCAAGTAAAGGTTTTTTGGATAAACCATATTGTAGAAGAGGCAAATTGTGAATCTAAAAATGCAATGAGGGATAAATACCCCCATTTATTTGATAAGTGAATAGAATTGTGAGGATGCAATTTCCAAAAGTGGGGCAGGATCTGACATCCCAATTTAATAAAGAATATGAAATTTTAAAATTTATTAAATCATGTGAATCAAATATTAATTTTACTTTATAAAGGGATTATATGTCTGATAGTTCACTCAACTCGCATGAATGTATTTTTCCGAAAGCTTACGTTGCACACAACGTTGATTTATACCAAAAAATAATTTAACAATATTATTATTTAAAATGGTAGTTGACACCCAGCCATTGTATTTGCAGGAATAAATATAACAAACAGAAATATTATTACATATGTTTGTTAAATGTTTTCACATTTATCTAATAAAATTTAGAGGCTTAAAATGTGAATGAATCCAATTTTAAGCACAAAGTGTCTAACATTCGTTAAAAAATATATTTACCACATTTTGATGGAAAACCCTTTTTGAATAAAGTTTTTGTCACATTTACATATTAAATTTGAGAAAATAAAATACTTCTTTAGAATCAGGACATAAAAATTTAATTTGGATGAAGTTTTGTTTGTTATCTAATATTAGTCATTTTATAATAAATAGTGGAAAATACTAACTTTTAATTAAAAACTGGCATTTAATATAATATATTTAGATGGATGGATTATATTTCTAATTTTTTTAAAGTATTATTAGAATATTTTTTTACCAATTAATTGAATTTTGTTCATTTTATGTAATTTCACTTTGAAATTGGAAATAATTAGTATCAATATTTTTATAGTTAATATTTAATAAAAACATGCGTTTTGTTTTGACAATCGGAATTAATTTTAAATTAATTTATACCACATAAATATTTTTAATTAGGAAAAATTGATTCCATATTTGTAATCAGGAGGTCCAAATTTTATAAAGAGTTATCTTTTATTTTTAGACATTATGATTATTTACGTCCGTAAATATTTTTTTTACCAAGGTTAAAAGGTAAAACTAGTAAATAAGGGTAAAAAATATTATTAGAATAAAATTATATTTCCCTAAAAAGAGACCTAATCATATTTTTTGATACTGGTCCATCAATGGGTATCATTGGGTCTATTTTCGGACCCCATGGAGCCACATGGTAGTGATAATGAAACTTTATATTAATTAATTTTAAGTAACGACACAAATGACTTAAAAATATATCTTTTATTAAATAAATTTTTACATGGTGCTATATAAGTTATCTCATAGACATTAAATATTAATTTAATGAAATTTTTTTTCCTAAATCCGGGTATTTTTTTAATTTTGAGACATCAAATAAATAAAATTATTTATGGCACAATAATGATGCAGTGTCTACCTCATTAATGAATTATTTAAATAAATAAGATTATAAAAATTACAACAATAACCAAAACCAATCCTATTCATATTGGATGCTTTTATTTTATACACGAGTAATATTATCTTATACTTTAATTAGTTTTGGACCTATAGAATCCAAATAAACATTATATAATAAAATAATATTTTCAAACTTTCCTAAAGATCTCCTCCCCCCCTAATAAAAGGAAACCACCTATAACACATTCCTCACACATCCCAAGACCCTTGGATCATCCAAACACTACTCAATTAGTATCCCTAAATTCCTATATTCCTCTTATATTCCCACCCTTAGGAATAATGAAATTAATGTAAACCATTTGGTTTAAACCAAAGGGAGTTACCTGATTTAAAGGTCACATCTTCTCTTAAGTTCTTTTATTTTATTTTACATCTCCAGCCCCTAGATTATTTTTATTCTTTTATATTATAACAACACCAATATCCTCAATATACTTGGTTGTTGTTTTGAGATTTATTCGAACTACACTTACAAGAACCTTCATCTAATGCATACAAACATACTGTTTCTATGGACGGTGAACTACTGCCTCACGAAACGAATATTGTTCAAATATATCAATATGCCTCTCATCATAGCCATTATGATGGAACATTATTTATAAATGATATATATTATGTTCTGTTTTCATTATGATTCTGTATTTTTCATTTATATCATACCTTTATGGTTTCCATAATGAGTATGTATGATAATTTATTTTGAGGAAGTGCGGACTACCACCCCCTCAAAGTTATATGACCCATTAATGCCATACGTGGGACATATAAAGGATGAAGTTAATGAAATTATATATGATATTATACTAGAATTAAAATATACCTATGTATCATTCTGTTTTCATTCTTTATAAAATGAAAAAAATGAAATGGAATTAGCGTTCTTGCGTACGTACAGCTTACCGTCTCCTTGAATGGTGAATTTAATTTTCATATATCAAATTGTTATGTACTATTATAAGTACATGTATATATTGGATATATATTATATATATGATATCAAAATCATGAATATCATTCTGTAGATAGTGTAATTTCGACCACATGGAGAATTTATAATTATAACATATTCATTTTTAACTCAAGTTCCAAACATCGACAAAATGTATGATATGAACTCAAAAAATAAAATACATGTCATAGAAAGGTAATAAGTGATATAAAAGGAATAATAAACTTGAAAAATGTTCTTAAACAAGTATAAACAAACTTAAGCTTATTATTATGAGAATTTAAGAACAAACTGGTCATGTCAGACACTAAGTAAGGGACTTTGTCTCAATCTCCATTCATTTTTTCATATTTTATATATAAACAACTTTATTTTATTTGGAGTATAAACACCTTTGACTTTTCGTTTCATAAAAAAAGGAATATTTTTTTTCTATGAAGAATTTTACTAAACATCAAAATTAAGGTTTCAAATTTTTTCGGCGACAATGGCATATTTGCTGCCGTAATCGTTATTTGGCTTCCCTTATAAGCCTTAATGTTTTTTTAAAGGAAAAAAGAAAACCCCTTATTCTGTTTTTGGGTGTTTTGGTATTGAAAATGGTTTTGAAATGATTTGATTATTTCTATATCTTGAAATGAATTCTTCTGATTGAAATTTAAATTTTACTAGTGAAATGTATATATTTTTAGAATTTTATGTGTTATGATTTTATAATGGTACATGGACATTTGATTGGTGGTTATCTGATAAACCAAATGACGGGTGGTGGTGTGATAAACTAGGATGTGTGGTTACATTATAACCATAAATGCATTGGGTATATAATTTAGTCGTATGGCTATTCCTTTTAGTGATATGTGTGGAAGTCAACCGTATGGTTATTCCATCTATGTATTTTTATGTCCCAAGTTACCTCTATAGGTTATGTGTTCTTTCTATGGGTTTTATGGTAATATTTTGGTACTAAAAGGGTAATTAATGATCTTTTATTCAGTAAATAGTATTTTCTGCTTCATAAAGGTGAAATTAATTACTTATGATAAATTATTCACGGTTTACTAGTTTTTTTAAAAAAAAGTAACTGTTTCCCTTCTTTGTGTATTCCTTAGTGATCATTTTATGCTCATAACAAGTTTTTTAAATGTTTTTCACACGAATTAAAGATGAATATGGTCAATTATTGGATCCAGTAAAATTCATGATGTCTAAAATATGGAACTAGGCATGACTCTTTTCTTCAAGGGTTTTTATTTTATAAAAAATGGATACTGAGTAGAAGTTTCTACTTTGTAATATTTGAGATCTAATGTAATAGTTATGGCCTAATTATATAAAACTCTAAACCCAAAATGATCCTCAATATGATTAATTTTCTTAATTCCATAGTGTGTAATGTTTTATGGATGGGCCCTAATAGGTCTCATTCCCTAAAACCAAAACATTGTTAATCAATCAAAAAGTGGATACATATATGATATATAGGAATGGAATATTAAAGAAATATTTAACAATAACTATTAAAAATCTTATGATATGTTTTCTAGGATGATAAATATAACTAGTAGTGATATCCAACAAAAATATATTCCCATTTTCCTTGATAGTTCACTTATATAACACTAAAAATATTATATAATTCCCTAGAACACAAGGAACACTTTTCCGAACATTGATATACTTGTACATATGGATACAATTTCCCAATTTGTGGACATTAAGGGTGGAAACTGGCGTATAAATGATAATTTTATAAACAACATTACACCAGTATATATAAATCATCCCAACATGTGATGGAAAGACATATGAGTCATAAACAAAACCATTTTACACTAATTCCCACCATACCTGAAACATCATCAATAAAATTAGTATACAGATGAATCCTATAAATAATAAATAATACCAAATGTTATATAGAAAATATTTTATGAAAAAATGGATTCTAAGGATGATAGTCTAAAGGGTTCCATGTAATGAAAACAAGCTACGAATTGGGTTTAAATCTTTGGGGCCAATATTGGAAGTTTTTTCAATGATTTTTCAATTTTTGTTGGGTAATATAAATGTGAATTGGTGGATAAATGAGTGTTTTATGAATTCAAAGGAATTACATGAGATTTCATTCAATATAAATTCACCATGATAACATTTATTATTGTTTATATTGATCTTCAATGAAAAAGATATTTTCTAAAGAGTTTTTAGAATCTTTACTACAGTGGATAAATATGTGAAGGCAACGCTAAATATTAATTTTCATGAGCATAGAAACAGTAATTGAATAGATGTTAATGCAAGATGTATTTACATATCCAAGATAAAATATTTGTGGAATAATAGTATTTGAAGAAGAATATCATGATAGCCTTTTTTTATCAATTATTTACATATAATATTATAACATTAATTTTGTGTCATTATTATAAATTAAATGCTGACAATAGAATACAACCTATAGTAAATAAACCATGACATTTTGGAACTAGGAGGTCAAAAATAAACAATGGAGATAGCCCAGACATGCCTACATAGTGGAAGAGTTTGGAAATGTATAGGCCTATACGAGAGCGTGTTCCCATGTGGTCACACGGTATAGTTGGGATATTAGGCTAGTACAGGAGCGTTGCTAGCAATGTAGTCATTATTCAATGTGAATCTCATTGGTGATCCCACACATATAGCGTATACCTATAACAACACACATATTTTTATATGATAGAGCTATTCTACATGGGGGATTTATGTGGGATTCATCTATAGCGGATCATGGTTCATAATTTTTTAATGATATAAATATTTCCATTGACGTCCAATATCGTTGATATTAAATTCATGATCAATCCATTTTATTCTTCTACCCGAAACCATAACCCAAGGTTTTATTTACATGATATCATTAGGAAGTGTAGATCATGATGGATACATGAACCATAGTAAAACATTCCATGGTGGTATGAATGAATTTTAGAGATAACTATGGTCCATTGAATGTCATGAAATATTATTATTTCGTGAAAACTATAATTTTGGAGGTTTGTGAATTAGAAAAATAAAAATGTTATTATTTTATGATATCTAAATGTGTGGATGTTCTCAAGAGTATAAATTACATAATGAATAAAATAATAATCATTCATGAGATTTGGGATCATGTGCCCCCATAAGAATGAAAATATAGATATTTGTTTATGATGTTAGATGATCACTACTATAATTTATAATTAAAATATTTGTGACATGATATGTTTTTCTGATCATTTAAGATATAATTGACATGAAATTATTAATAAAGGATTGAGGATGTGGAACTCCAATATGAAAGGAAAACATCAAAGATGATGAGGGATTAAACAAATATCAACTGATCTCAATTTTTCAAAAAAAAAATTAATTCATTAAACAATGTTTGGTGACGAAGAGTTCCTATAAATATTTTATCATTAACATTGGATATGATGAAATCTAAAATTATATTAAACATGTGTATAAAAAATTCAAGTGATTCCAAATGAACAGGCTCCATGAATCCTTTCAGGTTTTTGGAAATCCCTTGAGAATTATACGAAAGTGTTAACAACATAATTTTATGAGAAGAAATGGAATAGAACAATAACATGAAAACACATGTGCGATGGTTGTATATGTATTGTGTGAAGGAGATAACATGATACAAGAAGATTGGGATTTCATTATTGAATATAAAATTAATGATAGATTCTTTAAAAATAACAATGACATACACACCCTAGAAAAATTTATTTGTAGCATGCATTCATTATACATAAATTTGATAAAATTAATTATTGTGGTGTATCTGAGGAGATCTATAAGATTTAACGAAGATGTTGAAGGTGGTGTATGCAATTTTACATGAAAAATTAGAAACCTAGAGAACTACCTCAAATATTATACTGGAATGCCCATAATATATTATCATTTTTTAATAGTGTTTAATTATGATAATTACATGAAATTATTTCATGAGGTGTAATTTAGAATCCAATAATACAATGAGTTAGGAAATATTATTTTCCATAAACTGATGAATACATTTAGTGGACCATTTTAACACATTTTCCTAAGACTAGCACATCATAATAGGGAACAATTTCCAAATAATTGTTTCAATAAAGAATCTAATCAGTTTTAAGAGATCAAAGATATTTTGAGAATGACCAACAGGATTAAAAGGTACATGAATATGTAAAAAATAGAATATAATTTAATGATCTCATGGAGGAATACAAAAATATAATCTAGTCGTTTATCAATATTGATTAAAGGTATAAGTATCTCAGTGGTAGATGGGTTCATTTAGTGTTTTTTAGATATTGAATCAAGAGTCTCTCAATTAGATCTTGAGTAGAATAAGACTCTTTTGATGATTTGGGAGTTGGATAGAGATGATTTAGGCAACTCTATTGTATTTAGAATAAAGAACCTACTATGCTGATTTTGGAGATATATATTGTGATATTTTATCAACAATTGTAAATTAAAAAAATATATTATTATGGAGAATCCATTTTGGGGATATAAATATCATGAAATGAGTTTTCTTTTCAAAAAAACCTTTTAAATAAAATATTATACACTATATATTATTATTGCGATATATGGTTATACATTTACAAATAATATTTGATGGATATAGAACTACAAAATGTTTTAGATATTAAATTAAACAAAATGAATTTCTATATAGAATCCTCTAGTGCGCCATTCCCCATCCCATGGTCAATGATGTTTAAGGAAATAATAGTGGTTTTTGTGTTTTTATTCCCTATAAATATCTAACAGATTATTTATGAAGTTAATAGGTAAATAAATGATTGAGAAACATTAGATAGATAGAAAGAAAGTGTAACGAGTTTAATGGTTGTAAATAAAATTTTCCCTTGTGGTTTATTTAAATGTCATA
This sequence comes from Viscum album, assembly GCA_963277665.1. Lineage (NCBI taxonomy): Eukaryota > Viridiplantae > Streptophyta > Magnoliopsida > Santalales > Viscaceae > Viscum > Viscum album. Next base: position 2,001,216,447 of record OY728140.1, on the reverse strand, counting down.
TTATGAAATGTGATTATATAAAACAAATGAAACTATTTGGATTTATAATATAAAATTGGTTTTAAGTGACCATTAATTATATTTTCCTTTGATAAAATATTCATTGAATACTAATCACATGATCAGTATAAATATTGGTGTTTTATAAATCCGATTGGCACAGATAAGGGATGTGATGGCTTCAACCAATTGGATCGTACCCTATAAATACCATTTATTAGATATTTATAGGGAGATAGAATAAATAATATCTTACATTGACCAAGAATAATATAAAATCCAACAACTTATGAATATGAAAAAATTTATAGGTGAAGGACATGTTCATCGAGATCAGTGAAAAAACAGAGTACATTGAACCACCTAATGAAAGATTTATCAATGTGCACCTTACTCTAATGGATTTTATGGTTTATTAAAGGGATATGTATAGAAAATATATCAGTATGAGTATATAAAACATTTTTGAAGAATAATGAATATATTTTCATCATGTTTTTGGTACATTAGAAATGTTTTTATTTTGATAAAATAAAAGACGTATAGTATTTTTGGGTAATATTCAAATTGAATTTAAGATTTTTTTAATTAATGTAATTTTCAATTAAATAACATATCAATAAAATTATTTTATTATTTAATTTTTATTAAATATAAATTATCATAAAATTTTTATGATGTCAAAGGTAATTTTTATATGGGTTTGAAAACTATTATTGTTAATAAAACCAAAACGTTCAATAAATTTATATTATTATTTAAAAAATTGAAAATTCACATATTTATAAAATTATTATGATAAAATGAATATTTCTTTTGAAATCATAATTTTTAAATTATTCAATATTTTTCCTAGTTTCATGAGATAGTTGAATTTTTGGTTAAAAATTAAATACTATATAAATATATATGGTTTATTATGATAATATATTGATCCAGAAAAAATATAATAAATACTATAAATTGTACCAACAAACAAATTAATGTGTTACATTTAAAATAAATTTATTTTACGATTAATTTGGTGAATTTTATGTTTCCTTTATAAATCCTCCAAACACATTAATATATTTTATGGTTTAAAAGCATTTATTTAAGAGTATGACTCATAGACAGATAAGAACGGTTATAATATTATTATGTTAGAACCTTTCCATTATAAAATAAAGAAAACCACTACAATTTTGTAGAATCAATGACAAAATCCATGCGATTGTCTGTGGTTTTGGGAATTTTAATATATAGAGTCGAAAACCTGTGTTTGAAAAATAATAATGAAATGACCACTCATTTCCTAAACACAATCCTACAAAAATCCAATTTATCTTCACCAAAAATCATTTTATAACGTCCTTGATATAACTTCCCCTATCTATATTCCTTCTTGAGGTTCCCCCATGATATCAAGAAGCTCCCCCCTATCATTTTAAGTCACACACTCAAGTATGGTTTCATCACTTTCCCTTATTTATTTACGATTCTTTATTGTCTTATGCCTTTTACATCTAAGTGCTAATGTAAGGATAAGTATTTCCATGTCCCTAACACTGAACATTTAATGAAAAAATGGCAATAGACCCAATGTTTTCATGTCAACCAATTTTATGATTTTATAAGTGACACTATTATGCTTCTGAAATTCACCCACAATTTTCCATAACAATGAATTTATGGATGGAATACCATGCCCATTTACTATCAAGGGTATTCACCATTATACACTTATACTTATTTAACATGGTACTTGATTATATTTACTCCAGACTCCTTGATCGTGGAATAAAATTTGATGATTAATGATTCCATGTTTTATGATATATGTTTCACACTTAGTAATTATATTTAAATAAAGTGACGAGTGTGCCCAGAATTATATACCACTCAAATGCATTAGGTACTGTTAGTTTCTTGACACATCATGTTGGGAGATGGAGTGAGCTTGATTGCATTATGGTACATTGTCTATAATGATTCCTTGTTACTAATCTCATACCTATGATTATGATGTAGTGTTTTAGGATATTTCCGCATTTCTCATGTCATTATTATCACGTTATATCATGCCCTATTACTTCTGTTTATTACTATAACACATTTTTTACCCATTAATATTATTATTGTATTACATGTATCTTTTTATTATATTTTTATTCCCTTAATGGGATTCATAATTGACCCTTCCTTATGTATTTCCCGATGATATCCCATGATGTCTCAAAATTCTTGGAATTTTAGAAACATGGTAAGGAATAATTCAATAATGTTTTTATCACATTTTCAATATGATACTCTATGTAAATAATTTCATAAAAAATTATACTTCTCAATCATTTGAGTTGTATTATGTCAAAATTTATGTAATAAATCATGTATTAAGGTGAAATAAATAGCATATTTTTTTATGTTATTATCGATGGAAAAGTTTAGATAATTTTGGGATTATAATTATAAAAACTCTAGAAAAATATATATTGATAAGTATATGATTATTAAAACTTACCTAAATTTTGGTATTTATAGAGGAAGTAGTTAATCAAAAAAATTAATTTCTTTCTTGATAATACACATGGATGTGGCTATTCCACTGATGTACATATGTGTAAAACTTGAAAACAATACATTGATATAGACTTGAAAAGGATCCAGAGCATGAAAACTAGTATTTCTACACATCTGGTTTCAAACTCAAGAAATATGAAATCCTAAATTCATAATCTCATTAAAAACCATTATTAGGGGGAAAATACCCATCATAATACATTTTATTAATTTGAAATTGTTAATATAGATTCAATTCTAGTATTCAAATTTTATGGACATAAATGTAATTTACTCTATTATAATTTATGTCATTGAATTCCATTTTATGTGTTTAATAGTTTAAAATAATCATCCTTAATAATACCTTTATTCAATCCAATGTATGGAAATCAAAAAAATATGATAAATAATCAATTTCATGGGAAATGTGATGACTGTCCCAATAGGATTCCAATCCTAATGAGAGTAAGAATAACAATCTTGGTGATAATACACTCTCAGCTGAATCATTATTTTAATAGAAACCTAGAACAAGAGGACATCCCAAATCCCCCTAAGAATTAAAAATCATTAATTGTGTCCTTTATGTGACCAAGGATTTTAATGATCAATGCATCATATGTTACCTTAATTGGGGAAAATTGGATCAAATCCATGTAAATGATCTTCTCCACACCTCAACTTTATAAAATGGAGAAGGACATACTACCTATTCATAATATTTAAGGAGAATCTAATATTTGGTGAAAACTGTTCATGAAATGAAATACCTAGGAAGAGAGCGAAGATATTGGTTGGAAATAATTAAAAAAATCATTTTTCAATAAATATTTTCCTCATACTCTCCAAAAAAATGGAATTTTTTTTATTTTACCACATGAAAAAATGATGAATCTATTGGGGGATGAGGAAATTCATTAGGTGTGGGAAAGAAGGGACCCTAGTTAACGATTGTTCACTAGAGAAACCCACTAATTTGATAGAGGAAATGAATTCACTATTCAAACCACAACACATTTTTCACTACTTCAATAGTAAGTAACCAGGAAACATTTCAAATATATTCACTAAGACAAGGGTTTTCAAAATCAATTAACAACCTCCAAGGAATCAATTGTGGGATTTTGGTGTTAGAACCAATGAGGATGATCTTGAAAAATAATTCATCTTAGATATGTTAGTTATTCATTCGTGGATACTAGAATCACTTTCATTATTCTGGATCTAAAAATTCATTCATATCAAAAATTACTTTTATAACTATTCAAAAACCACCACAAATCACAGAGGTTGACTTATTAGTGAAAACTGAAAATGGGGAAATTATTTCATATCGAGTATATAAATCCTCCCCTATATAAATGTATGGTATAAACATCTCATTAATACTTTCAATACTCTCTATAAATATATTTGATTCAATTATGGGTATGAGTTTTATATCTTTATATAGAACCAACATAATTTTTTTAAATAATGAAATCACTCTATGTATCATCAATCTATCCCAAATTATGTACAAGTGAAAGTAGAAGTAATGATCCGCAATAGAAACAAATTTACATTAATGGAAATTATCTCCCGATGAGGAATTGTATCTAGATCAAAAGATTGTGTATAAGGAAGGAATCATCCTTGAATACATTCCTAGTTTGCGGGAATACACTGATGTGTTTCCTGAGGAATTTCCTAGTCTTCCTACTATATGAGATGTTCAATTTTTAGTCAATCGTATACATAGGGTGTTAACATTATCAAAGAATAAATATAGAAATTCCATTTTGGAACATGAAGAGATGAAGAAACTATTATAAGATAATCTCGATAACATACTCATACAGCCAAATACTTCAACATGTGGTGTACTGGTCCACTACATTAAGAAGAATGATGGGTCAATACACCTTTGCACTGATTATCTTGATATCAACAAGATCACTATATAAAATAGTTAACCTCTAACTCAGATTGATAACTTATTATATATTTTATTTTGATCAAAATACTTCTCCATGATGAATCCATGGTCAGGTTGTTTCGAAGTTAGGATGAATAAGAAGAATATACACAATACGCTTTTTTGTATGAGGTACGAGAACTATAACTTAATAGTTATTTCTTTCAGGCTCACTAATGGTCCAATAATATTTATGGACTAGATGAATATATTCTCTATATATTTCCATAATATATTTCCAATAGTATTTATCGATGATATTCTAATATACTGGAAACCCAAGGAGCATTATGAGGAGTATCAGAGCACTATTCTAAATACCTTGTGAATAAAATATCTTTTATCAATGTAGAAATCATGAGATTTCAATTTGAATGATATCACATAAATAGGACACATAATCACAAGATATGGCATATCTACAAAACCTTCAAAATTTTAGTCAATTTAAGGATGATTAAGCCCAACAAATATGGAAAATATCTATAGTATCCTTTGATTATCTAGTTACTATCATTGATTTGTGACAAATTTCTTGAAATTCTAAAGCACTCTATCCACGATAACTCAGAGGAGAGTCATTTTTTCTTGGAATGATGATTGTGAATTGATATTTAATTACATTAAAATAGGGCATAACCCCAGTTCTCATACTACCTAATATTAGAAAAATTTTCTTAGTATTCCACAATGATTTAAAGAATGGATTGGAATTTGTGTTAATGAAGAATGAAATAGTGATAAAAACTATTACAAGGAAGTCTAAATTTTCTGAATATAACTACCCAAAACATGATTTGGAGATGTAATTAGTGTTATTATCTTTTAAAATATGGAAACATTAACTTATTTAGGAGAATAGTGAAATATATACGGATCACAAAAGCCTAAAGTATATATTAACATGCAATGAGTTGAATATGCACCAAGGATGATGGTTAGAGCTATTTAAGTAATATGAATTATCAATCCACTATCATCCTGCTAAAGGGAATAAAGATTATGACACTCTAAAAATAATGGAAACAAAAATTATATAATTAATGAGAATTTAGAGGGATATTTTCTTACTATATTTGAAAAGAATGGACATGGGAATCATCATAGAAGGAACATCAACAGCCTTTTCACAATTGATTTATCAAATGTATCTTCTATAAACGATAATGGTTTCCATGATAAATGACATGGGAATTCAAACGAATGTGGAAGTATTAATAAAGGATGTCCTTGGAGTTCAATGATAATGAGTATTGTGATATATGGGTCAGGATAATATCTACCATCAAATACTGAGTTAATTAAGGAGTTGTTGGATGATTAACATTGATCAACCTTCTCCATCCCCCAGGAAGCACAAGGATGTATCGAGATCTCTAAAAACCCTATAGTGGAGGAATATGATGAAAGCGATCATAGAATATACATCAAGATATCTTGTGAGTCATCAAGGAAAATATGGAGGGAAAAGATACAATGTGATGATGCAACCATTACCCATACCTACATGAATATGGGAAAACATAACCATATACTTTTTCAATGGAATTATAGAAACATCAAGAGGGAATAATAGTATATGGGTTGTGGTGGATCATCATAAATTTTTTTAGACTTCATTTAGATTACATAGTACTCCTATCACAATCAACTTACAAATATATAAATTAGAGAAGTGTTGAGGCTTCATGAATCACCACTTTTAATTGTATCATATTGAGATACATGATTCACCACTTTGATCTGTAAGAGACTCTAACAGGATCTATATACTTAGTTGAGTATCATTATAACCTATACCCATCAAAATTATTACCCATATGAGTATACTATCTTGATACTTGAAGAAATATTGATATAATTATCAATTAGCTTCCAAGGATGATTTAACCATTATCTTCCTCAGGCCGACTTCCCTTAAAACCGCAATTACCATATGAGAATTAAAATGTATCCATATTAATATTTTTATCGGAATATATCAAGAACACCTTCGTGCTGAGATGATGATTGGGGATCAACAACTCCTAGGTTCTAATATGGACAAGGAAATGGTGGAAAAGGTTCAGACCATTCAGTAACACATCCTCGTTTCAAAGAGTTGACAAAAGAGATATGAAGAAGTTCATCAACGATAACTAGATATTAATGTTGTAAACTAGATACTCCTCAATATATCTCAAAGAAGAATGTAATGATATTTGGGAATAAGGGAAATTTTAGTCCAAGATACATTGGACCAGATCACATCAAAGTGGTGACCTACTGACAATCACTCCAAAAGAACCTATCATGGGTACAAGATGCATTCCATTTAACCTTCATGAAAAATTAAATACCAGACCCCTCAATTGTACTCAATAAAGAGGTGGTACCATTTGTGAGATGTTCATGCTCATCAAGATCATGTCCAAAAGCATGTATACTGGAAGACACCATGAAAGTATCACTATTTCAAAACTTACTCTTAGGGCGTATGATGGTGTATTTAAGTGATATATAGAAAGAACTTTTAATTTTGAGTATTTAAATTATTTTGTATATAACAAGGAATATATTTTCAACATATTAATGTTCCATAATATATGGTTTTAATTTTTATACAGTAAAACAGAAATATCATTTTTGGGTATTATTAAAATTCAATTGGGGAATTTATTTTGATGTATTTATAGATTTTTTAAGTAAAATATTAATATTAAATACTTGTTATTAAATAAAAATGATCATATAATTTCTATGATGTGAATTCTAATTTTTCTAATTGCTTGAATTCTTCTATTTAAAAAAAACCATGAACTTTCAATATATACCAGTTATTATTTTAAAATTGAAAAGTATTTATTCAAAAATTAATTTTGATAAAATGAATATTATTGTTTGAATCAATATTTTTATATCATCTAAAGGTGAATTTTTTATATTTGTCTAAGCCCGTACAATTTTCAAAAAATTATTATATATTATAGAAATATATTATCTGTAATGTGAAATCATAATGAAAGAAATGTGATGTAATAATTACTATAAGTTTTATTCACCAAAAAATAAATGTTCTAACTTTAAAATAATTTTATGTTATTTTTATTTTTTGAATCGTATAAAGCCCTTATGAATCCTCCAAAACCATTAATTGTTTAAGGTATTAAAATAATTTCATTAAGACTATGAGTAACATCCACAAAAAAAATGTAATTATTTTATTTTGTTCTTACCTTGAAGATATAAAATTAATAAAAACACTATAAATTGGATGATACGATGGGAAAACCTATAGTAAGGATTCTAGTTTTTATAATTTTTTAATATAGAGACGAAAAACTATGTTTGAGAAAAAATAAACAAACCCCCACTCATTTCATATACCCAACCACACAAAATCCCGTTAATATTCACTAAAAATACATATAGAATTTTCATGCTCTTCTCAACCCATTCTAAATTCTTCTAAAGATTACCGAGTCTTTCAATAAGTTACTACCTTGAATTTGAAGACACGCACCCAATTAAGGTATCCCCATATTCTCTTCTTTAATCTGGTTTCTTTATTATCTTATGCATTCTATTTTGAAATCCTAATGTTGGGATATGTATTTCAATGTCCATATTTCTACCCATTTCATTTAAAAAACACGATATACTCACTTATATATAATCAATCAATCTTATGAATTTATACATGATGCTATTATAGAGCCGATAATTCTATGTGAATTTCCATACAAAAAAATTATGTAGTGAATACCATACCAAGTTCATTTCAAATTTTTTCACCATTATACAGATATAATTCATTTAGTTAGGACATACTTGTATTTATTCCACACTCCTTGATCATTGAATAAAATATGGTGATGAATTATTCCATTTTGTATGATCTATGTGGCACCCATAAGAATGAGAATGAAATGAATGTGACAGGTGTTCCCATAATTATATAGAGATCCAATGAATTGGGTAAAATTTACTATCTTGAGATATCCTGTTATGATAAAGAGTGATCCTGATTCCATTAATGAAATTTTTCAATCATGATATCTAGGTAGTTATCTATGATTTTTCTTTATGATGAAATTTTTTATGTTGTTGCCACATTTCCCATGTTTTTTATTATAATTTAATATCATTTATTATAATTATTATTTATGATTATTACACCATTTTTTCCCCATTGTTATTGTAATGACCTGTAAATTTTAAGGAAATTTTTTTCCTAAATTCATCTGGATTTTACGAGTACACAGTTTATGACGGTACCTGATTCCGAGGCTCGGTGTGCCCGGAATCAATTTCTGAAGTTTAGCTCAGATATGTTCAGTGAACGAACGAGTGGGTTTTTCTATCTTTTGAATTGGTGCTCAGAATTGAAATCTGAGGTCACCGATGAAACCGCAACACCAGTAATTGCTTAAGAAGACCTTTACTGGAGTTGTGTTTGCTCAGAAGGAGTTGTTAAAAAAATTAGGGAATTAAATGTTTGGTAAAATTTATTGTTGGAAAATTTATTTTACCCATGGTAGTTTAATTCACTCATGGGAAGTTGTTTGAGGGGCCCACAACCACCCAACATCCCATGTGAGGTTATGAGGGTGGTGGGGCCCACATGAGCCCACATCTTCTCATATTCCCTTTCTCCTTTAATCTCCCTCTTAAATGTGTAACTGTTAAAACTTCCCATGAATTTGTGACCTTCCCTCTCCCCACATTTATTCAATGCCAACTTTTTAATTTAATTAAGTGAGTTATGTATCTTGAAATTTGTAATTTTCAAAGGCATGACTTAAGATAATAAAATGAGAGGGATATTATTTTATTAGGTTGGCTTGTGGGGTAAGGGGATTGGGAGAAGAAAACTCTAAGTCTGAAGAACTTATTTTTCATCACGAAGAACACCAAGACTTTGACGAAGAATGCCATCACCGCAAGGGGAGATCGATGTGTCGTCTCTTCTCCTCTCTGAAGCCGGTGTGTGATTCCTTTCCAGAAGAATGGAGACGCGCCCTCTTTCGATATTCTTCCCACGTCAAAGGAAGGGAGACGCCACCCCTCCCCAGACATTCTCCGTCAACATATACGGAGCCTCACCTTGCGAAGTCATTTCCCGTGATGATCATCGTTCGACAACTTCTTCGAGGTAGGGGTTATGATCAAATTTAATCAATTAAATTTTCAATTTGTTTGTCGATGATATTACTCGTTCTTTGGCCGCCTGTTATCAAAATAACGGGAGGAGGTCGGACCACACAGACAAGGCCGACCCTCCTCCCCTTTGTTGTTGAATTTCTTCGTGTTTTGGAATAGAGGCGGCATGGTGCAACGACATTGCACGGAAACGAGGGAACCGAAGGAAGCCACAGATAAGGTCGGGCCGTGGCGGAGGGGCGCAGAGCCGTCACGCTGCGCCGGAGCACCAGGAGGCTGCGACCGGTGCGGGCCGCGGCAGTGTCACGCTGTGTTGGCCGAAGAGGAGCCACGACTAAGGCCCCGACAGTTTGACAGAGGCGGCCGAGATCGTCCGGCCGCCGACACCAGTAGGAGGCAGGACCGGTGGGACCCGTGGCAGCTACACCGGCTGGCCAATGTGGTCGGCCGTTTCGGGAAGACAGGGGGTTGTAACCCTCGGCGGCAGGAAAGGGCGGGCCCCTCCACATGGGGGCCGCTGTTCAAAAACAAGGGGGGCACCCCCCCCTTCAGCGTCCGCTCAGCGTGCGAGCACCCACATAGCGCCGGATCGGCCGCACCGGGTCGGACCGCCCGCGCCGGGATGGGCTGCCCGTGCTGGGTCGGACGCCCGCGCCAGGCCGGGCCGCACCGACCGGGCAGGGCCGCGCTAGTCAGGCCGGGCCACGCCATCCGCGCCTCGCCCAACACGCCCGGACCCAGAACCAGGTCGGGTCGCCCGGTCCGGGCCGACCCAGGCGGTATTGGTCCAGGTCGGACCGGGCCCAGACCCCCTGTTTCCAGACAGAACCATTCAAACGCCCATAACATGGGCTACAGACCTCCGATGGACACACCGTCAATTGCGTAGAGATCCATAGATTGAGGCGGTCATTTAGGTATATTACACTCAGGGGTTCAGAGAACATTGTGTATGGCCGGGTTGGTTTGAACACGAAACAAACCGGTCCCTCGGAGCAGAAACGCTTATAAAATGAGCTCTAGACGTCCGATTGATGTGCCTTCGACTTTTTTGGATTCCTATTAGTGAGAAGGTTCTTTTGGATTACTCTGATCGAGGTTTGGACATAGCTAGAGTATGGTCCAGTTGGTCTTAGCTTAAAAACCAACCGGGCCCATGGGACGAAAAGGCCAATAACTCTCAGACCGGACGTCCGATTGACGCGCCGTCTGTCGCGTTGAGTTCCTATTGATGAGATGAAGCTTTGGGATAAATCAAATATTTACTTCGTGTTAGTTGATGTATCAACCCCCTTGGCTCGAGGGGCGGACCATCCCAGAATCAAACATTCTATTTGCGGGAAACCTAGAGCTGGCTTTGAATGCGACGCCGATGACGAATGTATTGGGATCCTCTGTGGGTTCGGCAGTGACAACGACCGTACTGGGATCCTCCATGGGTTCGACGGCGATGACTACTGTTCCTATATCCTCTGTGGGTCTGGAAGTATTTTACTCTGTACTTGTCTCCTATGTGGGTCCGGCAGAGTAGCTGGTCGTGTATCCTTTGTGGGTCTGACAGCTTAGCTGGTCTTGTATCCTATGTGGGTTCGACAGCTCAGATGAATCAGTGGCTACATCTGATCATCTCTGTCACCTTAAGAAGTGTATACCGGTGTGAGATGATTCTTTACTTTCAATCACTATCTCTGATATGATTGTTTTGTTATCCTTTGTGGATTGGGTTGTGTTTTCTTGTGTGGATTGTATTGTGCTTTCCTGTGTGGAATGGGATGAAACTGGGCTCGTGAGATGGAGCAGAAATGGAATTGATGACTTTGGTATATGTATGGGCATATACCTATGTAGTTTTGGTTGATAACTTGTGATTGTATCTTTCCATTGTGGTTTATCCTTTGTGGATTCTGGGAGACCTTCAGGAGTCTCGGGGTCCCTACTGATTATCGTATACTCACCCCTACACGGGATATGCCCGCACTACGTTGTGTGGGTTGCAGACGAAGGACATCGCTGATCGAGGTTGAGGGTTGAGGAGTGGGACGATACTCGGAGGTGGCCAATCAAGCGGGACGTACACAGAGAGGACGGCTAGACTCGAGGAGCCAACGAGACTTTTTGTACTCACCCTTCAGGTGGGAGTTCCCGAGGACGACTTCATGGTTGCTGCTTACTTTACAATTGTTGTAATTTCCTTCCAGTTGTACTGCACTTTCAGTTGGGTTTGTATACTGGCCCATTTACTTTCCATCACTTAATTTTGTACTCAGTTACTTAGTTTTCACTTCATTTTGCGTACTCTATAGTGTTTTTTCTTATATAAATGCAATGCCTTCCCTTTCATCGGGATTTAAGCCTTTGGTGCTAGTCTCCAGCCCCTGGCCTATGGAAGGCGGTCTTGGGGTAGTCACGACACGAGTCCTGAGGACGGGTCGTGAAAAATTGTTATCAGAGAAGTTCGGTTCTACCGCAGAACTCAGGACTCTGATATTCTTCTATGTGAAGCAATAATGTTAAGGGTATTGAGTGTGGTTATCAGTCTAGGGAGTCCAGTGTTGGTGCGACGGCCGACGTATCCATACACCAGGACCCTGACTTTTGATTTCTGAATCAATTCACAAAAACATTGATTGCGTGTGTGTTTCAATGTTTTATTAGTGATTACATGTGTCATCTCACCATGTATATTGTATTGACCATGGCGCACCTGTCACTTTTCAGGATGGCCCCATGACGACAGCTAGCTAGGGTTCCGAGCTTTGTGCGAGACGACAGCCCACCAAGCGATGAGACCTCAGTGAATGGCCTTATTACTGCAGAGGCACCGGTGGTACCACTACCAACCGAGCCACCGATGCCACCAACCCTAGCCGCTGAGAGTTCACGTCGCCTTAATGCACTGCACGAGTTTCAGCGTCAAGGACCGCCCAGGTTCCGTAGGGAGACTGACCCTTAGGAAGCCAAGGATTGGATGGAGGATGTGGTACGAGTTTTCAGGTTATTGGGGACACCAGCTGACCTCAGGGTGATCCTTTGAGAAAGTCTCCTACACATGGAAGCAGGTAGATGGTGGAGCCTAATGCTCCATGTACACGACAAGTAATATCTAATTTGGACGGATTTTGAGAGCCTCTTCGGCTCGGAGTTCATTTTAGCCACCCTTTGTGTTGTGCGCATTCAGGACTTACTACAGCTGTGGCAGGGCAGCATGACGGTAGCCTAGTACTTGGAGAGATTTACTGACCTCTCACGCTATTCCACAGACATGGTACGGGACTCATTCTTCAGGGCTCGTACCTTCAAGTAGGGACTGAGGCATGAGATCATGGCATTGATGATATCCCTCAGCATTCCGACACAGGCAGGAGTACTGGAGCAATCTATTCTAGTGGATAATTTTCTGACTGAGCCTACACCAGCAGCGAGACCTACCACAGGGTAGCACGTAGAAGAGTCTTCTGCAGCTGGCAGTCGACGAATGTCACAGATGTCCAAGCGGACCAGACCATCAGGAAGACGATGTCTGAACACTGGCGCAGAGGTGCGGGGCACACAGCACAGAGCCAGTCTTACGAGGAGCAGACAATGCTATGCATGCGGCGGGCAAGGACACATGGCTCGTGACTACCCGACCTGCCATGCAAAGGAGCAGCACATAGTTGATGGACCACCTAGGCAGAGGCAGAGGTTCGACCGTGGCGGTTCGTAGGGAGCAGGTGGACGAGGCAGAGGAGCTGGCCGAGCAACCGGTTGTGGGCGATGCTTTGAGGCTCTACCACCACCACCACCAGGAGGTCCACCCCGACCACAGGGAGGTGGCGGACAAAGGCAGGCTCATCATCGGGCATTAGAGGGATATGACCACGGCGTACCTGAGATGATTTGAGGTATAATCTGTGTCTACTCCACCCTTGTTTCAATTCTTATAGACACAGAAGCAAGTCATTCTTTCAATGTTGCTTCCCTTTTTCAGAGCTCAGAGATTCCGACGGAGCCGTTAGCACAATCCTTATGGCTAGAGACTTCTACAGGAGAAGACTCGATGATTACGCACTGGTTCCGGCAGTGTGAGCTTACTCTAGGAGGTGAGAGCTTCAGATGGGATCTTCTTGTAGCGGCGTCGAGGCCTTACGACATCATCGTGGGAATGGATTGGTTATCTACAGTTCATGCTCAGATAGACTTTATTAGGTACAAGGTGAGGTGTGTTCGCACCGATGGGAGCAGGTTCACCTTCACTAGGGAGAAGGGAGCCTTTGCAGCACAGGATGGACTCACGTAGAGGAGAGGACAGCCGATCACTCATCAGTTTGCTACCCTCATCCTAGGAGAAGTTGAGGTGCGGAGTCTGAGTTTTCCTATTGTGGTGGATCAGTATGAGGATGTTTTCCGGATGACGTTCCAGTTCTACCCCCTCATAGAGAGGTAGACTTATACATCGAATTGAACCCCGGGAAATCACTGATATCTACTCCATTATATCGGATGGCTCCTACTGAGCTTCGTTAGCTACAGGTACAGCCGGAGGACATGCAGGGCATGGGATTCATCCAACCCATTGTTTCACCCTAGGCTTCCCCGATTTTGTTCGCCAAAAAGGCGGATGGGATCTTGCGAATATGTGTTGATTACCGTCTCCTGAACTAGGTGAATATGGGGAAAAAGTATCCACTTCTGAGGATTGACGTCCTATTTGATCAGCTCAAGGGAGTACGATGGTTCGCAAAGATATACCTCAGGTCAGGCTATCATTAGCTCAGAGTTTCAGACGAGGATGTGTAGAAGACGACCTTCATATGTCGGTATGGCCACTATGAGTTTTGGGTTATGCCTTTCTACATAACAAACGCTCCAGCAGTGTTCATGAGTCTCATGAACATGATATTTCAGCCTTACCTCGATCGATTTGTCATAGTCTTCAATGACGACATATTGATATACTCGACCACTAAGGAGGAGCACGCCTACCACTTGCGGGTTGTATAAGACACACTCTGAGAGCACCAGCTTTATGGTAGGCTCTCGAAGTGTCAGTTCTGGATACGTGAGGTCCACTTCTTGGGACACGTCATCTCTGAGGCGGGAGTTGCGGTGGATCCTATGATGATCGAGGCAGTGCTAGCTTGGGAGCCACCCAGGAGCGTGACAGAGGTGCTGAGAGAGTTTCACACTTCCCCATTAACGGTATATCCAGGAGTGGCGAACATGTACCAGGATCTTAGACGATAGCACCGGTGGCCGGGTATGAAGAAGGTTGTAGCAGATTTCATTTAACGATGCATCACCTGCTAGTAGGTGAAGGCAGAGCACCAGGTACCAGCAGGCTTGGTACAGCCCTTGGAGGTCCCGAAGTGGAAGTGGGACGAAATAACTATGGATTTCATGACGGGACTTCCACGTAATTCTAGAGGACACGACTCCATTTGGGTGATCGTCGACCGACTCACCAAGTCGGCCCACTTCTTATACATTAGAGAGCATGTCTCAGTGAAGAGCTTGGGACGCCTCTACGTTCAGGAGATCATACGGTTTCATGGTGTTCCATCATCTATCGTCTCTGATCGAGATGCTTTCTTTACTTACCACCTTTGGAAAGGGTTGTAGGAGGCATTCAGGATGCAGTTACGCCTGAGCACCACTTTTCACCCTCAGACGGATGGTCAGACGGAGAGGACCATTTAGACTCTCGAGGACATACTCCATGCATGTGTCCTTGACTTTCGTCATAGCTGGGAGGATCACCTACCCATGGTGGAGTTTGCGTACAACAACAGCTACCACTCCACCATCGGGATGGCACCATACGAGGAATTGTATGGATGACCATATAGATCACCTCTGTGCTGGATAGACCCTGGGGAGTCAGCACTTGTGGGACCAGAGATGGTCCAGGACACGATAGAGAAGGTCTAGGTCATCCAAGAGCGGATGAGGATAGCTTAGAGGTGGCAGAAGTCTTATGCTGACAGGAGGTGGAGACCACTAGGGTTTGAGGATGGTGACCATGTTTTCATATGGTCTCACCTCGATGTGGATTACGGAGATTTGGCAGGGGCGTAAAGTTATCTCTATGCTTCATCGGACCATTCCAGGTTCGCATTAGGATATGCAAGGTGGCTTATCGCCTGGCTCTACCACCTTAGTGGCACCGGGTGCACAACATCTTCCACGTATCTTAGATGAGGAGATATGTGCATGACCCGATGCATATCATCGAACATGGGGAGCTGGACATCAATAACGGGGCGACTTTTGCGGAGGTCCGGGTGGAGATCGAGGATCGACAGGAGTGGGTCCTACGTGGGCGGTCGATTCCTCTAGTGCACATCAGGTGGCAGCACGGTAACCTCCAGGAGAGCACTTGGGAGCGGGAGGCTCAGATGCGTGCTCCGTACCCTCATATGTTCCCCTAGTTTGTGATGTATCTTTACGGGGACGTAAAGCCCTGAAATGGGAGTAATGTAAAGACCCGTAAATTTCAAGGAAAAGTATTTCTTAAATTCTTTGTGATTTTACAAGTACGCAGTTTCTGACGACACCTGATTCCGAGGCACGGTGTGCCTGGAATCAATATCTGAAGTTTAGCTAGGGTACGTTCAGGGAACGAAGGAGCGGGTTTTTATAACTTTTGAACCAGTGTTTGGAATTTAAATCTGAGGGCACCGATTAAACCGCAGCTCCAGTAATTTTTTAAGAAGACCTTTACTAGAGATGCGTTTGCTCGGGAGGACTTGTTAAAAAAAAATAGGGAAATAAATGTTAGGTAAAATAAATTGTGTGCAAATTTATTTTACCCATGGTAGTTTAATTCTCTCTTGGGAAGTTGTTGGTGGGGCCCACAACCTCCCAGATTCCCATGTGAGGTTATGAGGGCAGTGGGGCCCACACGATCCCCCATATTCGCATATTTCCTAACTCCTATAATATCCCTCTTAAGTGTGTAACCCTTAAAACTTCCCATTAATTTGTGACCTTCCCTCTCCCCACATTTATTCAATGCCAACTATTTAATTTAATTAAGTGAGTTATGTATTTCGAAATTTGTAATTTTGATAGGCATGACTTAAGATAAAAAAATGATAGGGATCTTATTTTATTAGGTTGGCTTGTGGTGTAAGGGGATTGGGAGAAGAAAAATCTATGTCTGATGAACTTCTTCTTCTTCACGAAGAACGACAAGACTTCGACGAAGAATGTTGTCACCACAAGCGGAGATCGACGTGTCGTCTCTTCTCCTCTCTACAGCCGGTGTGTGATGACTTTCCCGAATAATGACGATGCTCCCTCTTTCAATATTTTTCCCGAGTCAAAGGAAGGGAGACACCGCTCCTCCTCGGACGTTCTCCGTCAATATATATAGAGCTTCACTTCGCGACGCCGTTTTCCGTGATGATCATCGCTCCACAACTTCTTCGAGATAGGGGTTAAGTTCAAATATAATCAATTGAATTTGAACTTTTTTTATCGATGATATTACTCGTTCTTTGTCCACCAGTTATCAAAATAACTGGAGGAGGTTGGACCGCACAAACACGGTTGACCCTCCTCCCCTCTGTTGTTGAATTTCTTCGTGGTTTGGAACGGAGGCAGCGTGGTGCAACGACACTGCGCGAGAATGAGGGAACCACGGCCAGAGGGGGCCACGCTGAAGGAGCACGGCACCATCACACCACACCGGTGAAACCGAAGGAAGCTGCGGCCAAGGCCGGGCCGCAGCGGAGGGGTGTGGTGTCGTCGCGCCGCACCAGAGCACCAAGAGGCCGCGGCTGGGGCGGGCTGCGGTGGAGGGGCGCGGCGCTGTCGCCCTGCGCCGGCCGAAGAGGAGCCGAGGCTATGTCCACGGTGGTTCGACAAGGGTGGCCGGGCCCGGCCGGCCGCTGACACCAGCTGGAGGTGGGACCGCTGGGTCCAGCGACAGCCACACCAGTCGGCCAACGTGGCCGGCCGTTTCGGGAAGACCGGGGGTTGTAACCCCCGGCGGCAGGCAAGGGCGGGACCCTCCACATGGGGGACACCTTTCAAAAAACGAGGGGGCAGTGCCCCCCCCCCTCCATATCTGCTTAGCGTGCAGGCATCCGCACAGGGCCGGACCGGCCACACTGGGCCGGACCGCCCGCACTAGGCTGAACCGCCCGCGCCGGGCCGGGCCGCCCGCGCGGGGTCGGACCCCCGCGCTGGGTCGTGGTGCACCGGCTGGGCTGGGCTGGTCCGCTCCCATCCAGGCCAGACCCGGACCTGGGTAGGTTCGACCCGGTTTGGGCTGACCCAGGGGGTATTGGGCCGGGTCGGACCGGGCCCAGACCCCCTGTTTCCGTACAAATCCGTTCAAACACCCATAACGTGGGATACAGACCTCCGATCGATGCACTGTCAATTGTGTAGTGATCCTTAGATCGAGACGGTAGTTTTGGTATATTACACTCAGGGTTTTAAAGAACTTTGGGTATGGCCGGGTTGGTTCGAACATGAAACCAACCGGGCCCTCAGAGCAGAAACACTTATAACTTGAGCTCCAGAAGTCCGACTGATGTGTCGTCGACTTTGTTGGATTCATCTTAGTGAGACGATTCATTTGGCTTACTCCTCTCGAGGTTTGGATGTAGCTAGAGTATGGTTGGGTTGGTTTTTTCTTAAAAACCAGCCGGGCCCCTGGAACAAAAAAGCCAACAACTCTCAGACTGGGCGTCCGATTGACGCGCCGTCTGTCGCGTTGAGTTCCTGTTGATGAGATGGAACATTGGGATACATCAACTCTGGACTTCATGTCAGTTTATGTATCATCCCCCTGGCTCAAGTAGCGAACCCTCCCAGAATCAAGCATGCTGTGTGCGGGAACCCTAGAGCTGGCTGTGAATGCGACGACGATGACGAATGTACTGGGATCCTCCATGGGTTCGACGACGATGACTACTATTCTTGTATCCTATGTGGGTTAGGTAGTATTTGACTCTGTACTTGTATGCTATGTGGGTCTGACAGAGTAGCTTGTCTTGTATCCTTTGTGGGTCTGACAGCTTAGCTGGTCTTGTATCGTATGTGGGTCTGACAGCTTAGATGAATCAGTGGATACATCTGATCATCTCTATCATATTACGAAGTGTATACCTATGTGATATTAGTCTTGAAATTCAATCACTATCTTCGATATGATTGTTTTGCTATCCTCTGTGGATTGGGTTGTGTTTTCTTGTGTGGATTGTGTTGTGCTTTCCTGTGTGGACTAGGATGAACTTGGGATCGTGAGTTGGAGCAGAACTGGAATTGATGACTTAGGTATATGTATGGGTATATACCCATGTAGAGTTGGTTGATACCTTGTGATCGTATCTTTTCTTTTTGGTTTATACTTTGTGGATTCTGGGAGACCTTCGGGAGTCTCGGGGTCTCTACTGTGTATCGTATACTCACCCCTGCATGGGCTATGCCCGCACTACGTTGTGTTGGTTGCAGACGACGGACAGTGCTGATCGAGGTTGAGGCTTGAGGAGCGAGACGGTACTCGGAGGTGGTCTATCAGGAGGGACGTACACGGAGAGGACGGCCAGACTCGATGAGCCGACGAGGCTGTCTGTACTCAACCTTCAGGTGGGAGTTCCAGAGGACGACTTCGTGGTTGCAACCTTCTTTACCATTGTTGTACTTTCCTTCCAGTTGTATTGCACTTTCAGTTGGGTTTGTATACTAGCCCATTTACTTTCCATCACTTACTTTTGTACTCAGTTACTTAGTGTTTACTTCAGCTTGTGTACTCTATGGTGTTTTTTTTCTAATATAAATTCAATGCCTTCCCTTTCATTGGGATTTATGCCTTCGGTGCTAGTCGCCAGCCCCTGTCCTATGTAAGGCGGGATTGGGGTAGTCACGACACGATCCCCGAGGACAGGTCGTGAAAGTTGTGCCTATTATCTAACATGTATCACCATATTCAATTTATATTACATTAGTGGTATTTTTACCTCACCCATTTCTCATGTATTTCCCAATGTAATCCCCTTCAGATTTCAAAACCCATGGAATTTTAGAAGCATATTAAGAAATTATTCGATAATTTGATTCTATTCCATGTTCAAGATGTTATGATATGTACCAATTTCTTAACAAAAGTATACTTATTGATCCTATCAATTGAATAATGTGTAAATATATTTTATAAATCATGAATTAAGGTGAAATAAAGAGAACGGTTATTATATGAATATTCTCTTAATGGTATGAATCTTGAGAATTCTACAAAGAATCAGAATAAAGGGATGAAAATTAAAGGGAAAAATATGAATAAGAATATATTTTTAAATGTAGAAAGACACCCAATTGAATATAATATGAATATATAACATATCATAATTTCCACAATTCTGAATAAATAAAATTTCTATTCAAAGACCTTGTTTTATAATTGATTTTTACTTTGGTGTCCAAGTAGTAGTTGATGATGACATAAGGCTCTCAGGTAGATTGTATTTCCATATTTTGGTAAGGAATATTGAGGCACATTGTTAGTTAATGGTTATTTCTAACCATATTAATCAACAATTTTATCTATAAAGGATGATGAGAATAATTTTTAACACATTCAATGGGGATACATGACTGTGCATGTGATCTATAGAAAACTGTTGAGGGACCCATGTTCTATACATGGTTTTCCTAAATAATGTCATAATATTTCACAATTAGTACCACATAGTCGTTGTTGGTGCATAGTTTGGTGAAGATTTTGGAAAACCATATTTCCACACTATTCTTCCATTTAAGTGATTAGTGAAATCAACTTTTCCCCTTCCTTCTCTTAATATCAAATATAATTCTCCATTCCCTTCTGTATAGTGTAAAAGATTCATGTAGTTCTCCACTTCCACTCCCCTAGGATTTGAGCTTCCAAGATTAATTCTATTGTAATTTTATCACAGTTGGTAGAATTGGATTTCTATCAGTGTGCCCTTAATTAAACTTAATTATTTCTCTTATTTATCTCTCCCTCAATTGTACTTTTTCCATGAGATCTAATAATCCCTATTTTTAAGATATCAATCTTTTTCATTGATTTTCCCATTTGATACAAAATAATGTTCTGAAAAAGATAAGGATATTACTACTAAGCTAAGGAAGGTGGTGTAATTATTTTTCAATAATGTTTTAGTGTCAAATTATGATCCATAATGTCTTAAACCAAAACATACATGTGATGCCTTCAAAATTATTTTTTTTAATAAAATTGATATATTCATTCAATGAGTAGTTCTAGAAACCCACCAATAAAATCCACAATATGTAAACCTCAATTTAATCAACCCCTTATTGGTTCTATTTTTAATGAGTCAAAATAATTATTTTATAGAAGTAAATTGAGCCACCACTTAAGGCATGATGAGTTGGACTTTTTATATTAAATGTATCTTTAATTAATCGAATGGAAAATGGTAGGCCATTGGTATAGTTCATTTATTTACTTATTTCATCTTGTATTACATTATGTAATGAATTGGCCAAATTGAATTAAGGTAATTTTTTAAAATGGCGGGGGTAAATATTATTAGTGGGAATTCCCTTATATGATGATTAGATTGATAATATGGTTTTTATTAAGAGTAAATTAGATGAGCCCTTAATAAATTTTTTTAAAGGTTATAGCTAGATTGAAACATTTATATTTTGATACAAGATTAATTCATAGAAAAAATTTGACTAGTTCACTGGGTATATGAGTTTATATTACCCTTGGGAATTGTGTTGATTTGTAGTTGATTACCTTGGACAGGCTCGAAAGGAAAATTCTACTATAACATTCCATGGTGGATTTCTTGTTACCTAGGAGGTATAACATAGATAGAATTGACATTGTACCATGGTGTGATTGATACCTTGGTCCTTATATAGATCACCATGGACACATTGCTATGGTTTTTTTGTATTTATAGTTCCGCTGGAGTGATACCGATGTTTCTTTTTATGAACAACATTGGATGGGAATATACACCAATTAATTAAATCAATTAAAATATCTTCCAAGTCAAAGAAAATTATTGGTTTCATTATATGAATAAATTATAAAACAACCATTTTATGCATTCATTATAAGATCATATTTCATGAGTAATATGGCCCCTCATGATTTTACATGGATTCCTTGGGTATACACATATATTCTTGGATATTATAATATATATATATACATATATGTTCATATGAATATTATGTATATATATACACATCACCAAATACATATACATATAAATAAACCTATATATATAAGGTAGAATCCATTCAAATTTATCTTGGCTTAGGATGAAGGAGGTATTAGAGGTCGAGTGTCACGTGAGGAACCCATGCCAATGTGATTTATTTTACTTATTTTTAAAATTTAATTACTACTTTTTCACTTATAATTTAATTAAAATATAGTATATAATTAAATAAACCATATCCAGTGTCCTATTGAGTATATCTGTCACCCTTTTTAGGGAATGGAGTGGTACCCAAATAGACTTCATAGATGTTGGTCGGGATAAAGAGAATTATCCATATTTTTAATTTTTATCATTGTAATAGGATAGAGTATGGGTGAAATGGAATGATCTTAAGATTGTAATGAAATTTCAGATAAATATTTTCCATTATTCAAATTTTAACAGATTATTTTATATTCCTAATTCTCTTCTTCCATGTATCCCCATTTTCACAGCATACAAATATAACATCATTTTGTATGTCATAATTATACTTCTTATTCTAGTTTATTTTATTTAGAACACTTATGGTTCATTAGTTTATTTATTTTAATACTTATGCAAGTAATTGTAATTCTATATAATTTTTCTAATATATAATCACGATGTTATAGTCTTCCCACATACCATCGTAGAAACTCTTTACTATTCAACAGCCTATGGAATATGTGTTGGCACAATTAAGGCCATGTGGACAAATAAATTTGTTAAATTATGGGTGAAATAGGTCTGAGAAATTAAAATGTTCTATCTGATCAGTTTTTTCCTTTTTCATACTATTTGGGTTAATACATAGGGGTTTAGGTACACCTCAGAATTTGTCAATAAGTCTTTAGATTTGAGATTCTATACCACATACATGGAAAATAAAAATTAAATGTTATGTGATTTTATTGTTTTATTTTTTTCCATTTAGGATTTTATATATTTCATTTTTGGGAGACATACATGAATTTTGGCTTCATTATTATCATTATGGGTTTTATATTCCTTTTATTCATATAGAAAAGAGGCTTTATTTCATGTATCACATAAATCATGATAGGAATCTCATGTCATGAATATTTAATTCCATATTTATAATACTAGGTTCGTTTCCTGCTACATATTATTGTTACATTGATTATATTATTAAAAAATATGCTATCATTTCATGGGGGGATGGAATAACTTGATTAATTAAATTTAATGCATCAATCTAAATGGTTTTTCCTATATATCATGATGGTTGATCCATAGTTAATAAATTATTATGTTTTAAATCCATGGACCAATCCTTAAATAGGATGAACCATTAGATTATTTTGATTACTTGAATGTTAATTGTAATATTCAAATAATTTACATATATAAATCAGGAATGGTGTTATATATAATAAAATATTGTTATAGGAGTTTTTACATCTTGATAAAGGATGTACGGGTTAGGTTGAAGTAACATTTTGTGCCAATTGAATCTTATAAATATTATTCATTTATAACTTCTGAATGGTGACTCAATAAATGGAATTATGATTTATACATATATAACTATAATCATAAAAAATATTTAATTATTTAATAAAATAGTACACCTTAAATGGGAATTCCAATTGAAATAAAAAGGGTGTTCTTCCACTAAACCTTTCAGTTTACACTGTAAATATGAAGACCTATTCTATGTGATTTGAAACCTTGACATAGACTTTACCATTGTAGTTGAATGTACGTATTATATCCCAGGATTCCTTTTGGTCTAATATGTCACCCATTATTATAATTTTAAGAAGCAAGTGGGGTGTTATTCGTATATAAGAAGGTGTGTACCTCTAATATTTCAATATCTATTTCATATCGATTGTCAAAAACATATATGATCTATGTTTTTTTGTATTTCTGGATATTTTCTAACTCAACATCCTTGACTTTATGTGTGGAGGTAGGCATCGATCATATTTTTTAGGTGGTGGTCCTCAAGACACAAATATTTACTCCCATGGTTCCACCTAAGTCATATAATTTTATTTCTTATTCTGTTTTTCCGGATCAGTTCTAAGTGATCATCATATGATATTTGTAGTTTATGTAGGATCTTCATGACCATCCACTACTATTTTAATCTTGACACTTCAATTCCTATAGGATCATCCACCTATATTCATTTTAAATTGTGGGACCTAGGTTCCTATGTCATGGATATTGGGAATGGTTTTTATTTTAGTATCTATATATTATTACAGAGAGGGGGATTAAGCTCAAAATATATATGATATGTTATTTTACTATTTGATGGTTGGATTTTATCACACAAGATGTTCCTCTTCTGGGTATGTTGTGGTTGGATTTTTAGAAAGACTTCAATGGCTACTAATTCCCTCAAATAATGAGACAAACCCATTATTTGGTATTTAAAACCAATATAAGGGTTGTGTTCTTGTAGGTAGTATTTGGATAATTTCATTGAGCTTTAGTTATTCTCAGTGATACTTATTAAGGATGAGTTGATGACTGTGATATGGTTTCAAGATGGTGTAACAAATGACATCAAATCACAATGGTATTTTATTCAGTTGAACTTGGTTTCTTAGATAGTTAACCAAGAAATAGTCACCAACATGGAAGCGTGGTCCAATGTTGTTCAATATCGAGACATGGAGGATGTGTACCTAGTAGCATGAAATATATTTTTGAGTCTTCTCAAAGGGGGTGCACCCATCATATGAAACATATTCATCGTTTTTCATTATTTCAAAAGTCTACTAAGGAAGGTTATAAGAAGGCATAGTGTACAAAAAAACCCATATTTAGTGTTGATATTATGGAAAGATTATGCTTATATATTGTTTCAAAATATTTTATCATATTGTTCCTAGTGCTAATGGATATATTATAACTTGACATTTGGGTGTCGGATCAGTAGCACCACATCCGAAGGGAGATAGACTACTATTGGAAGATCAGGCTATTGAGGTGGACCAGGTTTGGGTATCCATGATTAAAACATAATGTACTAGTATATATGACTAACTAAGGACATCATTTTTTTCATAGGGAAATAGATTTGTTATATATATGTAGTGTGGCCTAATCTTAAGGAGAATATTTCTGAGAATTATAAATTTCTATGTACTATTCTAGTGGCCTCTACTTTAGTATTTTTTTCACATTGTTTCATTATATTATTTTGTATCTATGAACACAATGGAATGTCTAGTTCTAGATATAGAGTACTTATTCAGAATCATGATTATTGACACACCATTAGGGTTTTGATATGAGAGTGTATTCTGATTAATGTAATGCTCCCTTGAGATAGGTGGTCTTATTTTTTCCCAGAACCTACTTGTTCTTGAGATTATGGGTTTATACATCATATTTAGAATTGAATGATTTGTATCTTTATATTCTCAAAATGATTATTATCGTTGTAAGGTTCTGTTCACATCGTTGGAGCATGATCCCTATATTGATAAGGCAGAATGGTATGTCCATTTGATTAATGTTGGACCAAAGCATCATTGGTGGGGTGAAGTGAAAAAATAGAATCCAAATCCTTTTAAGAATTATTAATGAATTTTACATATTGATTTTCCACCTATAGTGGACCATTTTAGGGAATTTTTACCTGATTAAATCTCAAGGTTACCTCCTAGTATATAGTTGGAGTAATATATTTAGATAATGCGAGGAGAATCACTAGTGTCCATTCCCAATTACAAAATGGAGCATATAGAGCATCAGGATCTCATGAAGATTGTAGAGCACATTGATGCTAAAGGTTTAATATCACATAGTACTTCTCAATGGGGTTCACTTATTCTATTCTCAAATAAGTTGGATGGTTTCCTTAGGCTATGTGTTGATTATCATTTGTTAATCCATAATATGTAAATGATCCAGAGTCCACTTCCATTTATAGAAAACCACTTCAACCATCTTGAAGGATCTAGTTTTTATCAATGATTAATTTGAGGTTGGTATATCACCATTTTAATTTGATACAATAGGAAATACCATACAAAATTATAAAATATAATATATCTTCTATGAGAGTTTTTTCATGTTCTTTGATCACATAAACACATGTGCGGGTTTTAGGGACCTAATGAATCATGTTTTCCACCAATATTAGGATTCAATTTTTGTTATTCCTTTTGGATGATATTTTTTTGTATTAACATACTTCACAAAACCATGAAAAAAATCATAATATCATGATGAATACATGAAGATAACACTAGGTATATGCTAAACACACTAAATTAAACTTTATGACTAATATGTATCATTTACTATATCACATCATCTTATAGGATATGAGTATCAGTTGAACTATAAAATGTGATAGAATTAGTTAACTAAAATAATCCAAAGATTCTCGTTGAAATACATAGTTTCTTGGGATTGGATGGCTATTAATGGAATTTCATTCAATTTTATTGAGATAGAAACATGGAATACTTGATTTCCAATGAAAGGGTTCAATTTTACCTAGTATGAATTATGAAAGATATCCTTTTATGAGTTGAAAATAATATGAATTTAGCACCGATTGTACTATTTCGATATTTGGGAAGTTTCCATATATTTTGTTGTGATGTATCAGGTATCATTCTTTGATAAGTTATGATGTATATAGAAGATGTAATGGTGTACATGTTATATAATTTGACTCTTTATGAGAAAAATTACCTAATACTTGATCTCGAGTTGACAAATGTGGTACGTGATTTTCAATGTTAGAAGAAATATCTTCTAAGAGAACTATTATTGGTATATACAGACAAGAAAAATTACTCAAATACATTTTCACATTTCATCAAATAAAACTCAAGTAGTAAATATTGGATGAACATGTAGAGTCATTAAAATTAAATATTTATTATAAACTTAGGAATGAGAATATAATTTATAATTGATGATGCTAGAAGACTCGTATATTATAATTTCATGAGGATATTATAGAGTCGAAGTTGATGGACCTACTTTTATTTCATTATATGGGTTCCTACATATGAATAGAAATAAATATTGATGGAGATTCATTTTATATTTGGGTATTACAACCTAGACTCATCATTTTGAAGTAGGATATACACCCCAAGTATGGGGGTTGCCTAAGGAGAGGTAGATTGTATGTTCTATTACATGGTTCACCAAATGTTAGTAGGGGAATGTGGATCACAAGAATTCTGTTAAAATTTTAAAACCACAATCAATTCCAAATTATTAATGGGATGATGTCAGTATGTATTTTATGATGGGTTTATAGAGATCCATTTTGTGTAGTGATGTAGTATGGGTGATTATTAGCAGGATAACCAAGGTTTCTCACATTATACCCATCAAATTTACAATTTCAAAAAATGATCATGGTTTTATGTATGACCAAGAGACTATATTCTATTAGTGTGTGTAATAATCTATAATATAAGATTGGTAATATTAGTTTACATCCTTGTTATGATAGTTTTAATGGATTGGACCCTCCTATTCCATTACATTGCCAAAAACGCGGTTGCCCCAAATAGTTCCACTGTTACGGTGGCACTATTCACAGCAGAACCATTATAGTGGAACCATAACGGTTGAACCATTGTGGTGGCACCGCTTACGGTGTCTCACCATCATGCTGGAACCGTCATGGTCTCACACCGAAATGGTGGCACCGTCACGTTTGCACACCGATACAGAGACACCATCACCGTCGTACACTGAAACAGTGGCACCGTCACGATGGCACACCAAAACGATGGCACCGTCACGATCCCACAATGAAATAGTGGCACCACATTACGATGTCTCACCATACTAGTGGCACCATTATGCTGGCACTGTCATCATGGCATTGTCATGGTCGCACTGTCATGGTTGCACACCGAAAAAAGTGGAACTGTGTCTTCACTTTTTTCTTTTTCCTTTTTCTAGTTTCTAGATGTTTTCTAGTTCCACCCCCACAACATATATTTTGAGGAAAAAGTTCCCTAATTCCCCTTCAAAATCCATTAAAATTCCATAAATGATATCTAAAATTACCTAAGATATGGGCGACCATTGAATTACCAAAAAATGTGGCTTTTTTTTCGATGTCATGCCCTTATCCCATAATTTTCAGTTCCACCCATGATATATGTTTTCTTATATTTAAATGAAATTCTTTAACACACATCCATTATGGGAAGATCTCTGATGATAATTATCAAATAACAATTAAATCCATCGTGTGTAACCATCCAACCGCATAGAGATACCACGATCTCCCTTTAAAGTCGTTCAAGATTTCATATCTTGTAAATCCAGAATATCACCTTTTTATCTCACTTGAATTCATTGTTTCTTCATGTTGGATGGTTTCTTTATTCTCGTTGGTGCGTTGGATTCCCCCTTCCTGAGGAATGTGGTGAGCCTATGTTGGCGCTTTTATGCTCACTCTTGGAGTCCTTAGAGTTCCTCCCCTACAAGTTGTACATTCCCAGTTCATGGTGCATGGAAAGAAACTTCTATTGTTGATCATCCAAGTTGGATTTTCCTTCGTCTCTCTTAACAATGTATCATGCAGTGCGGGTATGATAATTTTTCCTTCGGGGATGGATGAAACAAAACCTTAACGAATATAATAAATGTGTTCTAAATGATTAATGGGTGTATTTGATGATACTGATGTACTCTTTTAACTTCTTCTATAAATTGTGAATTTTTTGGGCTTATGTTAATTGAAAATCATAGTTTTTGGTGGTCTTTACTTGCACACTAATGAACCCCTATCTTCTGTGATGATTGAATGATTGTAACAAGGAAATTAGTTAATCACGTAAACTTGGTTGATTAAATGGATGTCCAGTAAAAAATAATCCTTGGGTGATCACCCTGGTTGACCAAACTAAAATGAAGAACTAAAAGAATAGTGTGATAGAATATGGAAACTCTCATCCTCTATCTGGGTAATATGTGTGGTTGTTCTTCTTGATTATTATGGGTTGAAATGGATGGGTATGGGATCCCCAATTATGGTGCAGTTGTTGGTTTGTAGATCTGAGGTCATGTGGGGTCATATGGTGGGGCATGGTTTGGTTCTAGTACATTGAGGGATCTCATAGATCCCTTTTATTGTTGTGAATTTACAAGAGTACTGGGATTGATTTCATAATCTACAGCTTGGTTGATTTTCCATTCTTGGTTAGTGGCTATGCCTGAAATTTTCCCAATATATAATAATTATTTAAATGAAACCACTTGAATATGATAACCTAAATGGGTTCAACTGGGAATTGATTTCTGGTAATGAGTTGTGACTTGGTTGTGGATATTATGCTTTTATGAATGAATAGTAACATGGTAGTTTGTGTATGGTTTAGTTTCATAACCCCTAGGTTGGGATGAGTTCTTCATTACTTATATGTATAATTTATTTCATATTTTTCTTATTCGCACCCTAACCAAGTTGAGAACTCCATTCTAAACACCCCCTTTTCATGGGGGAGGGATTTTTTTCCAAACACTCCTATGAGTGGCTGGTTATTATCTCTTTTTTTGATCCATTTCCTGAGTAGGCCAAGACTCTTAGTGCAGGATCTGATGGAATCAGGTCCATTATAGCCCATGATTCTTCGGGAAGGGTAGTTGTGGATGTTTTACCAGGTGTGTGCAGGCAGGTTGTTTCCTAGGTGTCTTCGGTCATGGCTATTTTTTTGGAACAAGTGTTTTCGGGCATGGTTATGTGTGGTTGTTGTGGTCCAGGTGTGTCTGGACAGGATTTGTGGTTGTGGTGGCCTAGATGTGTGTGGGCAGGGTATGGCAGAGGGACTACAGTGAGAATGGCGGGGGAGGTCTGACGCGTAGGATGTCTTCAATAACATGTGTAAAAGTGGTGTGGGGTACCCAAACATCAATGTGTTATTACTATTACTTTACATGACATGTGTTACTTGGGTGAGTGCCTTGGTGAGTTTTGGGTGTATAAGGCCCCAACCTTAAACCTTACATAATATTGAGTTAAATGAATAATTCACATTGAGGATCTTTTCAGGTTTAGAGTTTTAGAAAATTAGATCATAACTATTACATCTCAAAAGATTACAAATTAGACACTTCTACTAAGTTTCCATAAAAAAACTCTTAAAAGGAAACATGTCTAGTTCCATTTTTAGATAGCATGACATTCCCTTGATCCCATCCTTGACCCTATTCGACATTAAGTACTGTGAAAAAATTTAAAAAAACTCGGGGTGAGCATAAAAATCTCAGTAAGGGATACACAAAGAATGAACACTGATAGTTTATCAAAACAACAAGTAAAAATTGTATACTTTATCAAAGTAATACTCTTCACCATTATGAAGAACTAAAAACTCTTCACTAAATAAAAGATCATTACTTACCCTTTCGTAACCAAAGGATTACCATAAACCCATATAAAGATCACATAACATATAAAGGTAACTTGGGACATAATCATACTTAAATGGAATAACCATACGGTCGACTTCCAAACATATCACTTAATGGAATAGCCATACGACCGAATTCCATAACCAATGCCTTGGAGGTTATAACGTAACCACCCGTCCTGGTATTCACGGCACCACCCGTCATATGGTTTATCACGTAACCACCCGTCAAATGTCCAAGTACCATTACAAAATCATAAAACATAAAACAAATATAATGGAACGAAAACATTTCCACACTTTTATCACAATATATCACTTAAATATATTGACATAACAAATCCATTATAAAAACAATTTTCAATACCAAAATACATAAAAGAGTATATGGTATTTATTTCATTTTAAAAACATTACGGCTTGTTGAGAGAGCCAAAGACCAAATATCACTTGCGGCGGCGGAAAAGGTCATTGTCACCGCGTACGTTAAAAGAAACATTCCTTTTTGTCATTTTGTAAAACGCTTCGTAGAAAAAGATTCCTTTTGTATAAGAGTAAATGATAAATGGGTTTATACACCGTATAAAAGAATGTTGTGTATAAAATGAAATATTCCTCAATGAAAGGAGATTGAGACGAAGTCCCTTACCTCGGGTCTGACTTGACTCGATCGTTCTTTAACGTCCTAAATAAAAAACTTGAGTTAATTTCTACTTTCTTAAGAACCTTTTTCAAGTTCATTAGTACTCTTATATCACTTATTACCATGTTATAAACATTATTTTATCATTTAAGATAATAATGTTTGTTTTGTAGATATTTGGTTCTTAAGTCGAAAGTGGACTTCTTACAATTACATGTTTTTCGTGTGGTCAAATGTTCATTATATCCAGAATGATATTCATGATTTGGAAATAATATATATCATATATATCCAGCATATACATGTATTTATAATTATACATAATCATTTAGAGGTAAGAAATGAAATGCACCGTTCATGGAGACGGTAAGCCATACGTATGCATGAACGCTACTTTCATTTCTATGTCATATTAATGGAATTAAAACTAAATGAGAGATATGTATATTTTAATTCCAGAATTATATTCATCATTTAGATGTAACATACATCATATATATCCACTATATATATGTACTTATAATTTTACATTACATTTTGGGGATGATAAATGAAATGCACCGTTCATGGAGACGGTAAGCCGTACGTACGCATGAATGCTACTTTCATTTCTATCTAATACTTTAATGGATAGAAATAACAACGATATAAAGGTATATTATAATTCCAGTATAGTATCATATATTATAACTTTAAATCCATCCTTTATACGTCCCACATATGGCATTAATGAATCAAATCACATTGAGGGGGCGGTAGTCCGCACTTCCTAAAAGGAAGATATCATGTATACCCATAATGGGAGCCATAAAGGTATGCCATAAAAGAAAAATACAGAAGCTTAATTAAAATATAAACATATTATATATCATATATAAATATAGTGTCATCTTAATGGCCAACTTTGAAGGTATTAAAAGAATATTGAACAAGCATCGTTTCGTGAGGCAGAAATTCGCCATCCACAGAAACAGTATGTTATTTAACCATTAGATGTAGGTGTGTGTAAGTGTAGATCGAATCCTTTTTATAAGAACATCATAGTATATGTAAGATACTTTTGTTTTGACAAAAAAATTAATAAAAAGAGTTTAGGGGTTGGAGAAGCAAAATAAAACATAAGAACACAAGAGAAGACATTACCTTTAAATCGGGTAACTCTTTTTGATTTGAGCTCAAAGGCTTCCGTAGGAAGTCTTCTGCCCAACGTGAGGCTTCTAGGAGTAATAGAGGGATTTGGAGAGACAAAAAAGGAAGATATTGGCCGAACAAAAGGCTTTAGAGGTGTGTGTAAGGAGGTAGATGTGGGGGCCTTTTATTAGAGGAGAGGAGGGGCACTCTTGAAAAGTTAAGATAAGATACTTTATTATAAAATGATTTTCTGATAAAAAGTGTCCCAATATTATATATTTCAAGGATAAGGTGATAATAGTTCTAAATACACCTATTAAATAGGTTTTTGACATGTTTAGGTCTTATATTTTACATTATCTTTTCATTTTATTGAAATCGTTAAATAATGAGGTAATCGCTGCATCATCATGGTGTCATAAATAATTTTATTTATTTAATATCTAAAAATTATAAAAAAAACTATCATGATGTATGAAATCTTTTTATCTTTCTATTAAATATTTATAGTCAAAAATATGACTTTTATAACCCCATTTAAAAATTGTTTTAGTAAAACAACTCATGTTTGTGACATTTTTACTTTTTCATTAAATAAAAGGAATTAATGTCTTTATCTTACCCAAGTGGATCCATGGGGTCCCACAAATCGAACCATGGGTTTTCTGGGTCGGCCATGACACATCCAATAATGGTATGACATGTTTCTAGGTCATTTCATCTAATTAAAACATTATTCTTACCATAAATTACACTAATTACCTCTAATCACGATTAAAAACTTAAAAGTTACTATTCACCAAAAAATTATTTTAATCCCATTGAACCAAATTTTACTTCTTAATGAAATCCATGTATGTCTTATTTTTTAAATTGAAAACACAGAGGTGGTAAAATTTCATTTAAACAAAAAAATCAGTTTTTTAAGTACCACATAGTGGTTTCACTATTCATCAAAAATTGATGTTTTTTAGAAAAATACAAAAAATTCACCCTAAGCTATATTTGATATTCTGAATTCAAAAATGATGTCTATTTTACAAAATTCAAAACATATAAGTTGCATTAATTATTTTAATAATTAATTCCCATTGTCAAAACAAATATCGTGTTTTTATGAAACAAAAAGTATCAAAAGATTGACAGTAGTTTAAGTATGATTTCAAAGTGAAATTAATTTCACCAACCACTATTGAATTAAATGGTAAAAATATATTCTAATTTCACATTAAAACCAATTCAAAAGATAATCTAATCATATTAATAAATTAGATTAAAAAGAGGTTTTGAATTAAAATACAACATTTTTCACTATTCATTAAAAATAATCTTTATCGGATAAATACCAAAAATTTACACAAAGTAAATTTTGATGTCCCGATTCTAAAGAAGAATTTTATTTGGTCCAATAGAATGTATAAGAGTGACCAAAACTATATTTAATGAAGGTTCTCCATCAAAAGGTGATAAGTGGACCTTTAGTGAATATTAGAGTATCTATGCCTAAAATTGAATTCTTTTCTTATTTTAAGCCTTTATCCACTATTAAATAAATGTAAAAACATTTAACAAACATCTATAATCATACATTAGATATTCCTATTCATTCCCGCCAATACTATGGCTACGTGTTAACTACCATTTAAAATAATATTATTTAATTACTAGTGTGTAACGTAAAATTTCAAAGAAACTCTTTGTTGCGTATCGGGTACGCTATCGAACATAGAAACCCCTTTAAAGTAAAAATAATATTTAATTTGAAAATATTAATAAATATGAATTTTTTTATTCTTTATTTACCTGGGATGTTACATCCTTCCCCCATTTTGGGAATTGCGTCCTCGCAATTTTATTCACTTATCAAAATAAGTGGGGGTATTTATCCCTCATAGCATTTTCAGATTCCCATGTTGCCTCTTCAACCATATGGTTTTTCCACAAAACCTTTACCTGGTGAATTACCTTATTTCGCAACACTTTCTCTCTTTGGTGAATAATCTGGACTGGTTGCTCATCATAAGAGATATTCTCTTCCAACTGAACTACCTCTGGGCTCAAAACATGAGATGGATCTAGCATATACTTTCTCAACATCGAAACATGAAAAACATTGTGTACCTGAGATAAACTCGGAGGTAAAGCAACTATGTATACAACTGATCCAACTCTCTCCATAATTTCATATGTTCCAATGAACCTTGGACTCAGATTTCCTTTCTTAACAAATCGCATCACAGTTTTCCAGAGTGAAACTTTGAGAAAAACATGATCACCTGCCTCAAAAGATAGATCCTTCCTCCTATTGTCTGCATAACTTTTCTATCTGCTCTGAGCTGTTGTCATGTGTTTCTGAGTCAATAGAACTTTTTCTGCCATATATTCTACCAATTCTGGTCCCATCAGCTTCCTTTTACCCACTTCATCCCAAAAAGATAGAGTTCGACACCACTTCCCATATAATGCCTCAAACGGAGCCATCTGTATACTGGAATTAAAACTGTTATAATATTAAAACTCAACCAAAGAAAGATGTTGGTCCCAACTTCGCTGATAATCCATAGATCAAGCTCGTAGCATATCCTCCAAGGTCTGAATTTATCGTTCTGACTGCCCATCTGATTGCGGATGAAAAGTTGTACTAAAATTTAATTCAGTACCCAATAAATTCTGAAGGCCTTTCCAAAAGGTAGAAGTAAACCTGGGATCACGATCTGGTACAATGGATAGGGGAACTCCATGCAACCTTACTATCTTTTTAAGATACAACCGAGAAAGTTGATATAGAGACAAAGTATCTCGAATAGGAAGGAAATGAGAAGATTTATTCAATCGATCAACAATAACCCAGATTGCATTATTACCTCTAGATGTCTTTGGTAATCCCACAACAAAGTCCATGGATATATTCACCCATTTCAACTCTGGCACCGGTAAAGGCTGAAGCATCCCTTTCGGTAAATACCGCTCTGCTTTAACCTGTTGACATGTCAAACACGTCACAGTAAAATCAGCAATATTCATTTTCATTCCATCCCACCAGTAATACTCCAGAAGATTTCTATACATCTTAGTACTGCCTGGATGAACTGAAAACGGAGAACTATGAGTTTCACATAACAACTATCTCTTCAACTATGGATCACAAGGAACACAAAATCTCTTCCCAAATCTCAAAACAAAATCATTATCATTGTTGAATTCAGGAAACTAAACCTTCTGAACCAACTCTACCTTTTTCTGCAACTCAGTATCTTACTTTTGTGCTTGCATGATTATGTTTGATAGAGAAGATTTCACTGATACCTGAAACAAAATAGAAGAACATACTGCACCAAAAACTTCTATGCCAAAGTTCATCAAATCCTTAACCAAAGGATCACGTTCCAAACACAACATTGTTAATGAAGCATTACTTTTTTCGACTCAAATCATCAGCCACTTTATTTGCTTTTCCCAGATGGTAATGAATTGTACAATCATAATCCTTGATTAATTCCAACCAACTACTCTGTATCATTTTCAACTACTTATAAGTGAATATATACTTTAAACTTTTGTGATCATTATATATTTCGCACTTTACTCCATACAAATGATGCCTACAAATTTTTAAAGCATAAACAACAGCAGCTAATTCCAAATCATGTGTAGGGTAATTTACCTCATTAGTTTTCAACTGACGTGAATCATAAGCAATTACCTGATCATTCTGCATTAGGACACAACCAAGTCCTTTCAATGAATCATCCATATAGATAAAAACTCACCATTCCTCTAAGGAAGTGCCAAAACAGGAGCATTCACCAATCTTCTTTTCAATTCCTGAAAAAAATCATCACATTCTTTTGTCCAGATAAACTTAACACCCTTCCGAGTTAGCTTAGTCATTGGACTAGATAACCATGAAAAATTTCTAACTAACCTTCAGTAGTAACCTACCAAACCAAGAAAACTACGAATCTTAGTTATATTTGTGGGTATTGGACATTATTCAACAACTATTGTTTTTGCAGGATCAATAGTTATTCCTTCTTTTGAAACAATGTGACCCAGGAAAGAAATTTTCTGTAACCAAAACTCACACTTGCTGAACATTCCATATAGTTTTTTTTCTTTTAAGGTTTGCAAGATACCCTTAAATTCCTTTCAATCTCCTCTTTACTTTTAGAAAACACCAAAATATCATCTATAACACAACTACCATTTATCACCTGATTCAACTGAGCCATCACTATAGTAAACTGCTCAATTCTGTTTCTGTCTGTCTCAGTATGCTGATTTGGAAAGTCGTTTCCCTCATTATGCCTTCCAAAAAAACATCTCTATTTCCTCTACGAAAAACCATTCTTAACACTGAAATACCTTAGGTGATGCAATATGGTAATCTGTAAATGCTATATCATTTCAGTCATACCATAAATTAACTTATAGTTTAACACTTTTCTAACTCCTAATGTTTTCTAAACCAACCTCTGATACCATCTATAAGGCCCCAGACTTAAACATTACATAATATTGAATTAAATGAATAATTCACAATGAGAATATTTTCATGTTTAGAGTTTTATAGAATTAGATCATAACTATTATATCTCAAAAGATTACAAAGTAGACACTTCTATTAAGTTTCCATAAAATAAAAACTCTTAAAAAGAAACATGTCTAGTTCCATGTTTTAGATAGCATGACATTCCCATGATCCCATCCTTGAACCTATTCCACATTAAGTACTGTGAAAAACATTTCAAAAAACTTGGGGTGAGTATAAACAGCTCAGTAAGGGATACACAATGAATGAGAACTATTAGTTTATCAAAACAACAAGTAAACGATGTATACTTTATCAAAGTAATACATTTCACCTTTATGAATAAGTAAAAACTCTTCACTAAATAAAAGATCATTACTTACCCTTTTGTAACCAAAATATTACCATAAAACCCATATAATGATCACATAACGTATAAAGGTAACTTGGGACATAATCATACTTAAATGGAATAACCATACGGTCGACTTCCACACATATCACTTAATGGAATAGCCATACGTCCGACTTCCATACCCAATGCATTGGAGGTTATAACTTAATCACCCGTACTGGTATTCACGGCACCACCCGTCATATGGTTTATCACGTAACCACCCATCAAATGTCCAAGTACTATTATAAAATCATAAAACACAAAAAAAATATAATGGAATGAAAAAATTTCCAAACATTGCTCACAATATATCACATAAATATACTGACATAAAAAATACATTATAAAAACCATTTTCAATACAAAAATACATAAAAGAGTATATGGTATTAATTTCATTTGAAAAACATTAGACTTGTTGAGGAAGCCAAAGACCAAATAATACTCGCGACGGCGGAAAAGGTCATTGTTACCGCGTACGTTAAAAGAAACATTCCTTTTTGTCATTGTGTAAAACGCCTCGTAGAAAAATATTCCTTTTGAATAAAAGTAAAAGTAAAATGGGTTAA
This sequence comes from Viscum album, assembly GCA_963277665.1. Classification (NCBI taxonomy): domain Eukaryota; kingdom Viridiplantae; phylum Streptophyta; class Magnoliopsida; order Santalales; family Viscaceae; genus Viscum; species Viscum album. The sequence continues at coordinate 2,001,178,946 of OY728140.1, read as the reverse complement.
TACACCATATAAAAGAAGTTTGTGTATAAAACTAAATATGCCTCAATGAAAGGATATTGAGATGATGTCCCTTACCTCGGGTCCAACTTGACTCGATCGTTTTTTAACGTCCTGAATAAAAAACATGAGTTCATTTATAATTGATTAAGAACCTTTTTCAAGTTCATTATTACTTTTATATCACTTATTACCATGTAATAAACATTATGAAATCATTTAAGATAATAATTTTTGTTTTGTCGATATTTAGTTCTTAAGTCGAAAGTGGACTTCTTACAATTACATGTTATTCGTGTGGTCAAATGTTCATTATATCCAGAATGATATTCATGATTTGGATATCATATATATCATATAGATTCAGAATATACATGCATTTATAATATTACATAATCATTTAGAGGTAAGAAATGAAATGCACCGTTCATGGAGACAGTAAGTCGTACGTACGCATGAACGCTACTTTTATTTCTATGTCATATTAATGGAATTAAAACTAAATGAGAGTTATTTATATTTTAATTCCAGAATTATATTAATCATTTAGATGTAACATACATCATATATATCCACTATATATATGTACTTATAATATTACATTACATTTTGGGGATGAGAAATGAAATGCACCGTTCATGGAGACGGTAAACCGTACGTACGCATGAACGCTACTTTCATTTCTCCCTCATACTTTAATGGAATGAAATAACAATGATATAAAGGTAAATTATAATTCCATTATAACATCATATATAATAACATTAAATCCATCCTTTCTACTTCCCACATATGGCATTAACGAATCAAATCACTTTGAGGGGGCGGTAGTCCGCACTTCCTAAAAAGAAGATATCGCGTATACCCATAATGGAAGCCATAATGGTATACCATAAATGAAAAATACAGAATATTAATTAAAACATAAACATATTATATATCATATATAAATATAGTGTCATCTTAATGGCCACCTTTGAAGGTGTAAAAATAATATTGAACAATCATCATTTCGTGAGGCGGAAATTCGCCATCCACGGAAACAGTATGTTCTTTAACCATTAGATGTAGGTGTGTGTAAGTGTAGCTCGAATAATATTTAAAAAAATATCATATTATATGGAAGATACTGGTTTTGTTACAAAATAAATGAATAAAAACAGTTTAGGGGGTTGGAGAAGCAAAATAAAACATAAGAACACAAGAGAAGACACTACCTTTAAGTCGGGTAACTCTTTTTGATTTGAGCTCAATGGATTCCTTGATCAGACTTCTACCCAAAGTGAGGCTTCTAGGAGTAAGAGAGGGATGTTAAGAGACAAAAAGAGAAGATCTTGGCCGAACCAAATGCTTGAGAGGTGTGTTGAAGGAGGTAGAGGTGGGGGCCTTTTATAAGAGGAGAGGAGGGGCACTCTTGGAAAGTTAAGAAAAGATACTTTATTATAAAATGATTTTCGGATAAAAAGGGTCCCAAAATTATCTATTTAGAGGATAAGGTGATAAGAGTTCGAAATCCACCCATTCACTAGTTTTTTGACATGTGTAGGTCTTATATTATACATTATCTTTTCATTTTATTTAAATCGTTAAATAATGAGGTAATCGCTGAATCATCATGGTGTCATAAATAATTTAATTTATTTAATATCTAAAAATTATAAAAAAAATATCATGATTTATGAAATATTTTTAGATTTTTAATGAATATTTATAGTCAAAAATATGACTTGTATAACCCCATTTTAAAATTGTTTTAGTAAAACAACTCATGTTTGTGACATTTTTACTTTTTCTTTAAATAAAAGGCATTAATGTCTTTATCTTACCCAAGTGGATCCATGGGGTCCCAAAAATAGACCCATGTGTTGTCTTGGTCGTCCATGACACATCCAATAAGGGTAGGACATGTTTCTAGGTCATTTCATCTTATTAAAACATTATTCTTACCTTAAATTACACTAATTACCTCTAATCGCGATTAAAAACTTAAAAGTTACTATTCACCAAAAAATTATTTTAATCCTATTGAACCACATTTTACGTCTTAATGAAAACCATGTATGTCTGATTTTTGAAATTGAAAACACAGAGGTGGTAAAATTTTATTTAAACAAAAAATCAGTTTTTTAAGTACCACTTAGTGGTTTCACTATTCATCAAAAATTGAAGTTTTTCATAAAAATACCAAAAAATTCACCATAAGCTATATTTGATATTCCGAATTCAAAAATGTTGTCTATTTAAAAAAATACAGAAAATATAAGTTGAATTAATTAATTTAATAATTAATTCCTGCTGTCAAAACAAATAGCGTGTTTTTATGAAACAAAAAGTATCAAAAGATTGACACTAGTTTAAGTCTGATTTCAAAGTGAAATTAATTCCAGATACCACTATTGGATTAAATGGTATAAAAGTATTCTAATTTCACTTTAAAACCAATTAAAAAGATAATCTATTCATATTAATAAATTAATTTAAAAAGAGGTTTTGATTTAAAATGCGACATTTTTCACTATTCATTAAATATGATCTTTATCGGATAAATACCAAAAATTTACACAAAGTAAATTTTGATGTCCCGATTCTAAAGAAGAATATTATTTGGTCCAATATAATGTATAAGAGTGAAAAAAACTATATATAATGAAGGTTCTCCATCAAAAGGTGATAATTGGACCTTTAGTGAATATTAGAGAATCTATGCCTCAAATTGAATTCTTTTCTTATTTTAAGCCTTATCCATTATTGGATAAATATAAAAACATTTAACAATCATATATAATCATACATTAGTTATTCCTATTCATTCTCGCCAATACTATGACTACGTGTTAACTACCATTTAAAATAATATTATTGTATTACTAGTGTGCAACGTAAAATTTCAAAGAAACTCTTTGTTGCGTATCGGGCACGCTATCGAACATAGGAACCCCTTTAAAGTAAAATTAATATTTAATTCGCAAATATTAATAAATATGAAAATGTTTTATTCTTTATTTACCTGGGATGTTACATCCTTCCCCCCTTTTGGGAATTACGTCCTTGCAATTTTCTTCACATATCAAAATAAGTGGGGGTATTTATCCCTCATAGCATTTCCAGATTCCCATGCTGCCTCTTCAACCATGTGGTTTTTCTACAAAACCTTTACCTGGTGAATTACCATATTTCACAACACTTTTTCTCTTCGGTCAACAATCTGGACTGGTTGTTCTTCATAAGAGAGATTCTCTTCCAACTGAACTACCTCTGGGCTCAAAACATGAAATGGATCTGGCATATACTTTCTCAACATCGAAACATGAAAAACATTGTGTACCTGAGATAAACTCGGAGGTAATTCATAAATGAATACATAAAAAATAATATAACATACATACAATTTAAACTAGACAGAACATAAAATTACAACATGGTATTCTAGGGTTTATAGCTAGAGAAGCCCATGTATTTCATGCAGAAAGTGTAATTTAGGACTAAATAGAACATTGAGTTCTATAATTTTTTTAAATAAAATAATAAATAATTAAAATTCATAACATTAAAATATATTAATGAGGATGAGGATTTAGTGACATGAGATAATTTTAGCACAACCAGAAAACTGAAAATGTATATGAACAAATACAAAAGAAATAGTGATCTATTCAACTCATGGAGGTAGAACAAAAGATCGAAATATATTGGATCATACTTGATGAAAGGTCCAATTTTATTAGTTATATATGGGATCAACTTAAGTATTTTTTTGATTTAGATGTAAAAAAGAGTTTCCCGATTGGAGTTGGAGTAGAATTAGTCTCTTATATGGAATTAGGAGTAGTAAAATGTGGATTCTAGTGACCCTGTGTGATGTAGTATAAAAAAAATATAATTAGGACCCATGATATATAATTTTTTATTCTATATCAACAATTATAATTGAGAAAAAAATTATATAGGGGAATCCATGCTGCAGGTATAATAAATATGGCAGGGATTATCCCTTTTAGTTGAGCGTTGTAAATATTTTTTTAAATTTTCTCCCTTATTAGTTCTTCACATGATGTGAAATTGAGAGATAATATTTTGTGGATCAAGAACATTTACATGTAGAGAATTAGAATTATAATAAAAATTAATTCCTTAAAAGAAATAACTAATTCACCCTCCACTATCAGTGGTCATTCCATCCTTGGGAACTGTAGAAAGGGACTCTAAAAATTAACATTAAAAAAGTACATATAAAATTGAGCTAAATATATACATAACTAACTTATATTGAAAATATCAAGATACCCCATTCAAGATAATTAATTCCTATGTAATGGATGATGGTGTCCAAAACAATATCAAATCTAAAAACCTCTTGAAAACATTAGGGTTATTTCAAGGAAGGATGTGCATGATGATTTAAGTGAAACCAACTATTAAAACAATGAAATTATTAAGATCAATCAAAACTGATTGAAAGATCTAAACTGAGTCGATCAGATAATATTAACATAAAATTTAAAAAATGGAAAATAATATTGGAAATGATGAGCAAAGGGAAAACGAATTTTGTGATTAAAGAGTATAAAAATTGATTTTTAAGTCATTATTTCCATCATATTACCATTTACCAAAGAGCCATGTAAAATTGGGATGATCCTAGTTTTTTAAAATTATAATATATTTTTATATATTCTGACATAAAAATTCCCATTTTAAGGGCCTAAATGATATCCAATTATATGTCAAATTTCATTAATGGTTTTAGACAATAAAATAAACAATAATAGATGTCCTTCATTAATGTACAAAGTGGGAATAATTTTATCCTATAAAATAAGGTACCTAATAAATTAAATCAAAACATACATATTTTTTAATATATTTAATTTAAAATAGTGATGATATAAATCCTCAACCTTAAATGTAACAATATCCTGAGTTATGTCAATAATGTCATTGTAATTCACATCTAGGATCTTTTCAGGTTTAGAGAATCAGATAATTAGGCCATAACTCATATATATTGTCTTAAATATTAAAAAGTAGACACTTCTACTCACTATGCATTATTTTATAAAACATAAAATTTTAAAAAGAACCATTGTTTCATTTCATGTTTAAACATCATGAATTTATCATTGATACCATCCCTAACTCCATTCTTCTTTAGATCTTGTGAAAAACAATTCAAAACATGGGATGAGCATAAAAAGATTAAAAAGGTATAAACAAATATGTAAAAATATTAGTTTTGAAATACCATGTAAACCCTTAATATATTTTCATAATGTAATACATTTAACCTTTAAGAAGTAGTTAATACATAACACTATATATAAGTTCATTTCTTACTGTTTTTTTAATACAAATATTTCCATAAAACCCATAGAAAGTAACATACAACATAATAAGTTAACTTGGGACATAATCATGTATAAATAAAATTACCATATAGTCAAAATCCACACATATCAATAAACAGAATAGCCATATTCCTGAAATCTATACACAATGCATTGGATGTTAAAATGCTACCACCCATCCTTGGTATATCACGGATCCACCCATTGGTGGATCATCATGTAACCACCCATATTTGGTTTATCACGTAACCATGTGTCATGGGATTATCATGTAACAACCCATATTTGGTTATTCATGTAACCACCAACCATGTTTACGTGTACCATATAATGGTCATAACAAAAAATAGATTGAAATTATAAACATTTCACTTATGAAACTTCATTTACAAACAGAAGAAACCATTTTTAGATATTGAAATAGTAAATCCATTTTCAAAACCATTTTCACTACCAAAATACCCATAAAAGGTAATAAGGTATTTATTTTACAATAAAAACCTTTTTTATTATAGATAAATCCTAATATCTAATAATGGTTACGGTGGTGGATAATTCATTGTTGTTGTATATGTTAAAATAAAATTATTATTTTTGTTATTTTTTAATGAAAGTAAAATGCTTCGTATAAAAAAGAATCCTATTGAAAGAATTGAATGAAATTCATGATATACATAAAATTAAATGTATATACCTTTCTATCCATATAAATAAATATATAAATTAATGTCATGAAGAAAATTATTTGACAATTAAATGTTTAAATGATTAAGGTGTATCATACCACTTCAAATCATTAAATCATAATATCCATGAATTAAAACATTTGAAAATAATAAATAACATTAGTATAGATAAAATATTGACATAATGTCATATTTTCTGTATATACACCTTATAAAATAATAAATGTGTGTATTACCAAGAAATGAATCAATGAAAGAAGATTGAGATGGAATCCCTTACCATGAGTCCGACTCATCACGTACAATCAGTATCTTCATGAATAACAAACTTTGGTTAGTTTCTACTTTATTTAAAAAAAATTCAATTTTACTACTCAGTTTATATCACTTATTTCATTTTTATAGAAATTATATAATTATTTAAGTTCAAGAAGGATGTTTTGTCGATATTTGGTACTTGAGTCAAAATTGACCTTGTTATGGTTTAAATTGTCATTTTTTCATAAGTCCATTATCACTAGAATATTATTCATTAAATAATAATCACTTTTATAGATAAATTATACTATTACATCAATCCATTTTATAATGGTATGATAAATTAATAATGTTATATTATGGAGATGGTAGGTCATACGTCTGCTTGACTAACAATTTACATTTTTCATTGATCATTATGGAAATAAGGTACTTAATATTTAATATTTAAATAATTATCCCAATATTTTAAAAATAGTAATAATAATTTAAATATACCTATATATATCATCCAAGTGATGTGCTGAATGAAAATGATTAATATCATTTCATCAAGGTTGAAGTGCCCAGATCAGTGTGAATCAATGATAGGGGGAGGGGGTGAATCAGTGATCCCTTAAAACTTTTTACTAATTGATTCTTTATCAATTAAACCTCTATGGCTTGTTAAGGCCTCGATCCACTCTTCGTGTATCTCTCAGCCTTTCCTCGAGTGATGTAGTAAATGTAAAGGCACAGGACACAAGGATTTACAAGGTTCGGCTCCAAAGTCCTACGTCCTTGCCATGTTGGTTAAACACCCCAACATGGTTTCTTCCATTATAATCTGTTAGTATTACAATTGTCGATACAGAGTCCCACTGTATCTCTCCTGAGTCCCACAGGAGGGTCTTTATACTACGTCCCACAGTGTTACCAGAGTCCCACTGGCCTGCTCCAGAATCCCACTGAAGACTTCTTCCACCCTGAGTCTCACAGGGGCCTACTCCTGGCTCCTCGAGTCACACGAGTAGCTCTTCTTCACTTTATGCTTCTTCAAGTATCTTCAGAAGTCTGGGATAAAGACTGCTGGCCTTGCTCTTCACTTCTGATCACTTGATCAGGTCTTCTCGTCTTGCTCAGGATTTATCTTCTTCTTCTCAGGATGACCTGGCCTCTCTCTTCAAGAATCTTCAACAGCCTCTGATAAGGTCTGTTGGTCTTGCTCAAAACTTCTGATCACTTTTGTTTTTCAGGGTCTTCTTAATTACTGAAAACTCAGGCAGCTGATGTCTTTAACTTCTGTCTGGCTTCAGTCTCACTTCACATCATCTTCATGCACTGAGTGCATGTCATCTATTCATCTTCAAGAACTCCTGGTCTTGGACAACTCAAATGCACACAACCAGATTTGGCTTTGTTCACGTGTGCATGTGCATTCATGCATGCATGCATGCACTCCCCTTTGTTTTCTCCTTGGTGCAATAAACCCACAAAGGGTGTAATCACTTCAAGCACACACCTTCCTTGAACTTCACACACTTAATTCTATTTGCTTACACACATAAATGGGTGTTCTTCTTTGTGTGGATGTCTTCTTCTTCTAGGTGTTTACACTTTTAGTGCACACACTAGGTTCGGCCTACTTGTTTTGTTTGCACACACACACTTCCTTTGATCAATTAGCAAACACAAGGCTTGGCCTCCTTCACTTGCACACACTTCCTCTCGACCTTCTTCACTTCACAAACAAAGTGTGGTCTTCATAGCACATGGAACACACTTAAATGGTCTTAGGGTGTTCTTGTTCTTCACTTAGAATACACCCAAGATGCTAGGTCTTCACGTGTTGCTCACGTAAGGCACTAAGCCTTGGTCTCCTCTAATTTGCGCACACAAATTCCTAAGGCCTCCCTCCTTCACTTTGCACACAAGGCATGCAAGTCTCGGCCTTCACTTGAATTGCACACACACACAAAAGTGTGATGGTCTTCACTCTTCAAGAATGCACACACATAAGGCCCCGGCCTTGTTAATTCATTGTGCACTCAAAGCCTCGGGTCTTCTTCTCCACTTACCACTCACAAACAAAGTGTGGAATACTGCCTTGCACACACTTAACCCGTGGGTGAGATATTCTTCACCTGAACTCAATCATCAAAGAGGCGTGCAAGGGCTGTTTGAGCCGTGGCCTTCACTTCATCTTCAAAGCGCAAGTCACACTTGGGTGCACAAGGTAGCGCACAAGTGTCACTGCTGCGCAAGCTCAAGGTGCAAGCGGCTCGGAGGCACACAGTCCAAGAACCGCGGGCGCGCAGGGTGTAATACCCGCGGGCACCTTCCTCCTGTCGCGCAAGTGAGTGGGAAGAGAGGGATGCTACCACGGGCGCGCAAGGATCCGGCCATGGGTCTTCCTGTCGCACAAGTGAGGCGCACAGGGGACCTCCTTCAGAGCCTCGGGTGGCTCTGGAACATCAGCCGCGAAAGTGGTTGCGCGGTGGCTTCTTTGTTCACGAGGCACAGGAGCTCTCGCGGGACTTCACAATTTTTCAGCAATGCATCTCCATCGCCTCGGGCTCTCCATATATAGGCATAGGCGGTGCCGAATCTTCCGCGTGAGATATCTTGAATCCCCTAGATTTTCGGGCTTTTAAAATCTTCAAAATCGTGATTTTTATCTTTCTGTCAAACGCGGGTTCCATTTTTATTTTTCTCTACGTGCATGCGACTTAGAACGCATGCACGACCTCTTCTCTTCTATCCCATGAAAAACACGAACTCCACATGGCCTCGGCACATTCTTTTGCCTCGGCTGAACTCCAATTTCACCATTTTTTGCATGCAAGTATATTTTTATGCATGGATGTGTTCAGAAGGCTCAGAAGAACTCCATGGATACCTCAGCTTCAGAAATGGTGGCCAGGAACTCGAACTCCGTCGTGCGGGTGGCCTCTGGTTCGACGGAGGCACGCGGGGAGGTGCCTCGGCTGAGCTCGAGGAAGACGATGTGGCAGCCCTCGGATCAGATCTTTTGATGACCACGATCAGAAGATCTCGTGCGGGATCGATCGTGCGGTCGAGATCTAGCGCGCGATCGATCGAGCGGCCAGGATTCGCTCCCGGTGAAAATTGCGCGTCCCACATCGAAACGGCTCCCGGTTTTCCATGTCTTATCAAACAATCACTCCCCCATTCACCGCAATTGAACTTCTCCCCTCTCGGTGCTGCCCCGCACCGAGTTCTCTCTGCGGGCACCCTCTTGCGCCCACCCCTGCCACTCGGGCGCACCACTGGCGCCCACTATGCACACACGGGCGTGCGCTCTAGCGCCCATGCTGCGCAGGACCTGATCCCCTGCGTTGCCCCGGGCTTACACACGGCCCAGCCTTGTGCCTCAAGGAGTGCCCTGGCCTCGAGGGTTCCCCATGGGGGTGGCCACCTTGAGTCCCACATGTGCCTTGGGTGATGACCCTCGGCTGGCCTCCTTGGTGGCCTATTTTTTGTCAAAGGAAATGAATAAGGACTTTCTTAAGAAACAAAGTACTCCCAATAAAAAATTCCAAATGCCACTTAAGCCATTCTTCTACTTCATTTCCTCTTCTTTATTTCTTTTTCTTCATTAGAATTCCTCCAATTCTCTTCAACATCATTTATTCATCACTTAGGAATGAAATTTACGAAGGGTCTTCATCTTCCACTGAGCTCCTTAATCACATAATTTCTTCCATGTGCTTCGTTGATCTAATCACAGATCAAATTGGTTCTTCTTCTAATTCACATGCACTAAGAAATAGTACATGGACTTCATTAGCACCACTTCATCCACTTAGTGATTGTGGATGGATCACTTCATCTCCTCATGAATTGTGAAGACAATGCATGGTCTTCAAAAATTGTTGTGACATTGTATCCAGTTGATACAAGTTCTTTGAACTTAAAGACCAGCTCATCAGTCGTCAGATGTAATGATGCTCCATCATCATTCATTCTTTAAGTGTTGTAACATAGTATCACCTTGATACAAGTATTGAAACATTAAGAGAAGTTCTACAATCATCTGATACTAACATGGATGAATGTTTCAACCATAAACACTTATGCCACATAGTGAATCTCCTAAGTGACATTCATCTTAACACAATGGCCATCCTCCATTCATCACCAACACCATCATAGCCTTTTTCATTCACATATTGACTCTCCTTGACATCCATTCATTCTTTGACATCTTCTGATCAACAACATCCCTTATTGACAACAAATGCAACACAGTGCACTTCAATCTCCCCCTTTGTATTTGTTGTCAATACCACTAGAGCACATATTGTCAATCCAATCAGTAGACCACATATGAATGGGTCAATATGTGTGCCACACATTTCTGGGGCAATATGTCAGCTTTTCTCCCCATTATTGGAAACCAAATTCAAAGGTGTGGTGTGGTTCCTTTTCAAAATATCACTTCCTCCCTTTGAAAAGTATTTTCTTGAAAAACACTGAGAGAGGGATGATGTCACGTGTTCTCTTTAGCAAAGAACCTTTAGTAAATCAACTCTAAGTCTACTTGGGTTAACCCGGTGTAGAAAACAAGAGTGATGTAACCAAGGTACTCAATGCTGTCCAACATTCACTATACATGTGAGATCATGCTTCAAGGGGCTTGAAATTTTTTCAGATATAACAATGAATTTGCTAAATCCTGCACAACTTCACAAAACTCATTAGAAAGTTCAGTGCAAAGATAAAGCTCCCCATTTCATCTATTTTCCTTCAATCAATACTCCCCCTTAATTGACATGATGAATATAATTAAGAAACAAGGGATGAAAGTATGATTGGAATACCTTCACTTTTCTCAAGATGATATTAAATCCCAAAATATCATCTTCTCCAGATTGGCTCCCCCTCAAGGGGTGCACTCCATTCCTTCCAAACCATCCTCCAGCTGAGAATGATCATCATCTTCAATTCCCTGCAGTGTTAGCACATGTAAATACATGTTATTAGGGAATAAGATGGAACCTCCTTGGTTCATCAATGTGAACAACAAGGTTGAGAAGATTCTCTCAACCGAGATGTCCCATTTTCACCATTCTTCACACTTGCACATTTGATCTTCAATGATGTTTGTGATGGTGTGGATCTCAATACATCTTCATGTGAAATCTTCTTCTTCCCTTTTGCCTTAGCAATTTCCAGAACATCATCTTCAGCTCTTTGCAGATCTTTGGCAAGTTTCAACTAATTTGGCCATATGACTAGTAAGTCACTTGGAAGTGTGGCCTCAGTTCTGGATATTCCACATGGTTCCTTTGATGCTTTCAAGCTACCTTTCTTAGGCAACTTGTTTTCAACCAATTCCTTCTGCTTCATCTGGATTGATTTTCTGTTTGAGTCCAGTCTACCTCTATTGAATTTCATGGCTTGTTTACAAAGATCCATGATATGTCCTTTCCTTCCACATTAGAAGCATGTTTTCTTCTTGGTGGTCCTTCTGGATACATCACCCTTCTTGGATTTAAAATCCAAGGACTTCTCTTCCTTTGACAAAATCTTATTGGGAGCTTTTTCAGCTTTCTTCTGCTTGCTTCCCAAGGATTATTTCTGAGCCAGGTTCTGTGATCTTTTCTTCTTTTGAGCTATGGATATAGTTGGAGATTGACATGTATCTTTTTGACCACTTTTGCAAACATCCCAGATGTTATCAAGCAATCCAAATCTATTTGCAGTATACAGATGTCTCTGGACTTGTGGATGTTGCCTCCTTTCCTCTGGATTGATCCCCCTTAGCATGGGCTTGCTTTGTGCTTTGACATTCAGTGGATTGTACCAACAATCCTTTGCACAGTGCCCATACTTATTACAACACCAACACTGACCCACAAATCTTGACCTCTTTAGTCCTTCTGATTGTTGGGTACTTTTCTTGACTTGCTGTGTTGTTTCAGGAGAGCATTCTTTCTTCACTGTCTTCATCCATACTTGTTTGGATTCATTCTTCCATCCTGCACTTTTAGTAGAAACACATTTAGAAGCATGAGTACAAGATGGTATGGATGGTACCTTCTTTTTAGAAGATGTTTCCCCTTCATTAGAGGATGTCTTTCTTTTAGAATCATCCTTCTCAAAGCACACTTGTATAGCAACATTTCTACTTTCAGCTGACTGGGAGAATTCAGCTTTGGGTGATCGCAGATTTTTCAATATCACCTCTAGTTCTAAGCATTTCATGTTAAGGGAGTTCTTATCATCCTCAACAGTTCTTAGCCTTCCTTCCCAATTTTATTTCAGTTGTTCTAACTGGTCTTCGTGCACCTTCATCAATTCATGTAATGAATTGTCAAGCTCTTTCACCCTATTTACTTTGTCTTCAATTTGAGAATCTCTGACATTCATTGAAACTTTGTGCCTCTTTTCCAGTGCATGGAAAACATCTTTGACCATAGTCTTAATAAATTCTTTCTCATAAAGGCTTCTTTGCAATTCTTCAGTAGTGTCTTCATATCTTTCATTGCAAAGCGATACTGTTTCATCTTTAGCCTTCACCAGCTTTTTGAGAGTGTTGGTTATGCCAATCCTTTTTGCCAATTGGACTTCCAGAGAATTGGATTCATCTTCTAGCTGTAATTTTTCTTCTTGAAGATCAAGGATGCCTGTAGCTATACACATTGCCACTTCCTTGGGGGCTGTCTTTTGAAGATATTTGATTGCATTTAGAAGAGCATTGTTTCTTCCATATTCATCACAGATAGAGCAGGCTTCATCAGAAGAATGATAAAAGGAATTGTCATCTGATGTGACTTTCACATTTCTTTCCATAGAAGGAGTTTCACTGATTGCAACAACCTTCTTCCTCATATTCTTTGCCTGTTTCTTCATTATGTTTTTCAGAGTCTTGGAAGATATCTCCATTTTAGGCTGTTCTTTCATTTCCTCAAATCTGCACTCCATATAGACTCTCTTGGTTCTTTTAGAGGTAACCTCCCTCTGATACAAATTGAAGTGCCCAGATCAGTGTGAATAACTGAGAGGGGGATGGGGTGAATCAGTGATCCCTTAAAACTTTTTACTAATTGATTCTTTATCAATTAAACCTCTATGGCTTGTTAAGGCCTCGATCCACTCTTCTTGTATCTCTCAGCCTTTCCTCGAGTGATGCAGTAAATGTGAAGGCACAGGACCCAAGGATTTGAAAGGTTTGGCTCCAAAGGCCTACGTCCTTGCCATGTTAGTTAAACACCCCAACATGGTTTCTTCCATTATAATCTGTTAGTATTACAATGGTCGATACAGAGTCCCACTGTATCTCTCCTGAGTCCCAAAGGAGGGTCTTTACACTGCATCCCACAGTGTTACCAGAGTCCCACTGGCCTGCTCCAGAATCCCACTGAAGACTTCTTCCGCCCTGAGTCTCACAGGGGGCTACTCCTGGCTCCTCGAGTCACACGAGTAGCTCTTCTTCACTTTATGCTTCTTCAAGTATCTTCAGCAGTCTGGGATAAAGACTGCTGGCCTTGCTCTTCACTTCTGATCACTTGATCAGGTCTTCTCGTCTTGCTCAGGATTTATCTCCTTCTTCTCAGGATGACCTTTCCTTTCTCTTCAAGAATCTTCAACAGCCTCTGATAAGGTCTGTTGGTCTTGCTCAAAACTTCTGATCACTTCTGTTGATCAGGGTCTTCTTAATTACTGAAAACTCAGGCAGCTGATGTCTTTAACTTCAGTCTGGCTTCAGTCTCACTTCACATCATCTTCATGCACTGAGTGCATGGCATCTCTTCATCTTCAAGAACTCCTGGTCTTGGAAAACTCAAATGCAAACAACCAGATTTGTCTTTGTTCACGTGTGCATGTGCATTCATGCATGCATGCACTCCCCTTTCTTTTCTCCTTGGTGCAATAAACCCACAAAGGGTGTAATCACTTCAAGCACACACCTTCCTTGAACTTCACACACTTAATTCAATTTTCTTACACACATAAATGTGTGTTCTTCTTTGTGTGGATGTCTTCTTCTAGGTTTTTACACTTTTAGTGCACACACTAGGTTCGGCCTACTTGTTTTGTTTGCACACACACACACTTCCTTTGATCAATTAGCAAACACAAGGCTTGGCCTCCTTCACTTCCACACACTTCCTCTCGACCTTCTTTACTTCACACACAAAGTGTGGTCTTCATAGCACATGGCACACACTTAAATGGTCGTAGGGTGTTCTTGTTCTTCACTTAGCATACACCCAAGATTCTAGGTCTTCACTTGTTTCTCACATAAGGCACTAAGCCTTGGCCTCCTCTAATTTGCACACACAAATGCCTAAGGCCTCCCTCCTTCACTTTTCACACAAGGCATGCAAGTCTCGTCCTTCACTTGAATTGCACACACACACAAAAATGTGATGGTATTCACTCTTCAAGAATGCACACACATAAGGCCCCGACCTTGTTAATTCTTTGTGCACTCAAAGAATCGGGTCTTCTTCTCCACTTACCACACACACACAAAGTGTGGTATACTGCCTTGCACACACTTAACCTGTGTGTGAGATATTCTTCACCCGAACTCAATCATCAAGGAGGCGCGCAAGGGCTGTTTGAGCCGCGACCTTCACCTCTTCTTCAAAGCGCAAGACACACTTGGGTGCACAAGGCAGCGCACAAGTTTCACTGCCGCGCAAGCTCAAGGTGAAAGCGGCTCGGACGCACACGGTCCATGAACCGCAGGCGTGCAGGGTCTAATACCCGCGAGCACCTTCCTCCTGTCGAGCAAGTGAGTGGGCAGAGAGGGATGCTACCACGGGCGCGCAAGGATCCGGCCACGGGTCTTCCTGTTGCGCAAGTGAGGCACATAGGGGACCTCCTTCAGATCCTCGGGTGGCTCTGGAACTTCAGCCGTGAAAGTGGTTGCGCGGTGGCTTCTTTCTTCACGAGGCACAGGAGCTCTCACGGGACTTCAAAATTTTTCAGCAAAGCATCTCCATCGCCTCAGGCTCTCCTTATATAGGCATAGGCAGTGCTAAATCTTCCGCGTGAGATATCTTGAATCCCCGAGATTTTCGGGCTTTTAAAATCTTCAAAATATTGATTTTTATCTTTCTGTCAAACGCGGGTTCCATTTTTATTTTTCTCTACGTGCATGCGACTTAGAACACATGCACGACCTCTTCTCTTCTATCCCATGCAAAACACGAACTCCACATGGCCTCGGCACATTCTGCTGCCTCGGCTGAACTCCAATTTCACCATTTTGTTGCATGCAAGTATATTTTTATGCATGGATGTGTTCAGAAGGCTCAGAATAACTCCATGGATACCTCAGCTTCAGAAATGGTGGCCAGGAACTCAAACTCCGTCGTGCGGGTGGACTCTGGTTCGACGGAGGCACGTGGGGAGGTGCCTCGGCTGAGCTCGAGGAAGACGATGTGGCAGCCGTCGGATCAGATCTTTGGACGGCCGCGATCAGAAGATCTCGCGCGGGATCGATCGTGCGGTCGAGATCTGGCGCGCGATCGATCGAGCGGCCAAGATTCGCTCCCGGTGAAAATTGCGCGTCCCACATCAAAACGGCTCCTGGTTTTTTCGTGGTTTATCCAACAATCGCTCCCCCTTCACCGCAATTGAACTTCTCCGCTCTCGGTGCCGCCCTGCACCGAGTTCTCTCTGCGGGCGCGCTCTTGCGCCCACCCCTGCCACTCGGGCGCTCCACTGGCGCCCACTATGCACACATGGGTGCGCGCTCTGGCGCCCATGCTGCGCAGGACCTGATCCCCTGCGTTGCCCTGGGATTACACACGGCCCAGCCTTGTGCCTCATGGAGTGCCCTAGCCTCGAGGGTTCCCCATGGGTGTGGCGACCTTGAGTCCCACATGTGCCTTGGGTGATGACCCTCGACTGGCCTCCTTGGTGGCCTATTTTTTGGCAAAAGAAATGAATAAGGACTTTGTTAAGAAACAAAGTACTCCCAATAAAAAATGCCAAATGCCACTTAAGCCATTCTTCTACTTCATTTCCACTTCTTTATTTCTTTTTCATCATTAGAATTCCTCCAATTCTCTTCAACATCATTTATTCATCACTTAGGAATGGAATTCACGAAGGGTATTCATCTTCAACCGAGCTCCTTAATCACATAATTTCTTCCATGTGCTTCGTTGATCTAATCAGAGATCAAATTGGTTCTTCTTCTAATTCACATGCACTAAGAAATAGTACATGGACTTCATTAGAACCACTTCATCCACTTAGTGATTGTGTATGGATCACTTCATCTCCTCACGCATTGTGAAGACAATGCATGGTCTTCAAACATTGTTGTGACATTGTATCCAGTTGATACAAGTTCTTTGAAATTAAAGACCAGCTCATCAATCGTCAGTTGTAATGATGCTCCATCATCATTCATTCGTTAAGTGTTGTAACTTAGTTTCACCTTGATACAAGTATTGAAACATTAAGAGCAGTTCTACAATCGTCTGATACTAACATGGATGAATGTTTCAACCATAAACACTTATGCCACTTAGTGAATCTCCTAAGTGAAATTCATCTTAACACAATGGCCATCTTCCATTCATCACCAACACCATCATATCCGTTTTCATTTACATATTGACTCTCCTTGACATCCATTCATTCTTTGACATCTTCTGATCAACAACATCCCTTATTGACAAAAAATGCAACACAGTGCACTTCAAAGGTGATAGTTCATATATATGCACGAACTACGTTACCATTTTTATTTTCATGGTAAGAAAGAACATAATTTAAATATAATTCTCTTAAAATGATTAATATTACATTAATATCATATAATAACACAGATTCTATCATTATAACCACTTTTCATTAATAGTAATGAAAAAGAACTATATCCGTTCATGAGGTGGTAGTCTGGCATAGAGATGAACGAAATATTTATTTACCATTTGATTAAATTGGAAATGAATTTAGGTGATTATATTAACATAATATCATCTCATTATAGTATGGATACTAGAGATATTATCTCATCATGGATAAGGAATATTTAAAGGATGTGGAAGAAGAAATAAAAGAGAAACACTTAAAAAATCATACCTCTTATTTAGTTGATCTACTTTTAAGAACACCATAACATAGATCTTGGCTCAATCAAATGTTTCTTGATCTGTGTGTATTATAGAAGAGTGGGAGAATTTTATAGAGAGGAGAGGGGCACCATAAGAAACTCTTAAAATACTAAAGTATTATTAATTAATTTTTTAATCCAAATGAATCCAACTTGAGATATTTCAATGATAAGATGATTATTGTTCTAAATACTCCAATCCAGTAATTTTTAGTGATGTATTTATTTTTTAAACCTTATATTTTCAAATTACCCTTAATTATTCTATTTTAATTTAAATTTTTGTAACAAAATTTTAAATATTAAGAAGCAATAAAATTTATTTATTTGGATCAATTACCCATACATGGATATGTAATGATATTTTAGACCTTATCATAGAAACATTGTAATTTTAAAATATTTTTAGGATTTTTAAATAAATTTATAATTTATTACATTCATAAAATATCAATTATTTCATTTATTAGACTTTAATTTCATTGAATTTAAATAAAATCCAAACATATAGATAAATTCATAAAAAACACTTGAATATACTTATAACAGGTAATAGTCAGATAATAAACCATGTATTTCATAAATTATGTAAAATAATATTTATTTTAATACTTATAATATCACTTATTTGATTTATTCATTACTAGGGAAACCACTACATCATCATTGATTCACAAATAAATTTAATTATTTAATATATAAAAATTATAAATAAAATTCCATGATGTAGGTAATCATTTTTTATTTTTAATTATATTTATTTTCTATGATAACATATATAACCCAATATTTAATTTTATTTAGTAATAAGAGTCATGTTTAAAATGTTTTGGCCTTGAATTTGAATTAAATATATTAAACGTATTAATCACACCCATGTGGTTTCAAAAGGCCAAAAGTTCAACATATGGATTATAATGGCCGCCCATAACACATCCAATAATGTTAGCACATGTGTTAGAGTAGTTTTGATATATTTATAATATTATTTTAACCCTTATTTACCAATTTTATCTTTTGACTGTGGTAAATAAAATAATAATGATATTATCCCCCAAAATTTAATTTGATTTTATTTTATCACATATTTCATATTGATCACAACAATGTATGTCCATTATTTCAAATTCAATTCACAAATGTCATTATATAAATTTAATATTATCATGTTGACCGATTGAGGAAATAGTTTTTTAAAAAAAACGACCATAAGATTTACTTGTGTTTATATCTGAATTACATGTATAGTTACCTTAAATAACCAAAATTGGATTAAATTATAAAAAAATAATAAAAATTCACTTTAAAAGAAATTAAAATGTTTTCCTAACTATATAAATAAATTAGTTGAAAAGTATTTTTGAATTAAATTACTATTTTTTCATTATTCATTAAAAAATTAAAGTTATCATAAAACCAACAATATTTTATCCAAAAGAAATTTTGATGTCCCACATAAAAAATAAGAAGATTATTTTTTCAAATTGAACATGTAAAAGTGTCAAAAATAAGATTTTAAATGGATTCTCCATCAAAAGGAATGAAAATTTTCATTTTTTTAAAAAATAATTATTTTATCCAAACAATTGAATTTATTTATATAATGGATAGAAAACAGATAAAATGAATTTTAAACATTAAATTTAATAAATTAAATACATATTTCATATATATTTTCTTAATAATATCCATCAAGAGTGCTTTTCTTATTTTATGAACTATATTTTTTCATTTATATTGTTTTTTCAGAAAAAAAACATCCTTTAAATTAAATTCGTTGTTATTTAATTTCCTAATTAATTTGGTAATCAATGAATATTTATATTAACATGTTTAAACCATATTACCAAAATTCGGTTAATATAGCTCATTCATATTATTCAGACATTTTTTCAATAACTAGAAAGTAAAAAATAATATTAATAATATATTAGTTTTCTATTTTACATAGTATTGTTTTCAACGTAAGATTTATGATAAACCCAATTTAGGGTGTTAGGTACTCTATCAGACATAGAATACCTTTTAATGTAAAATTAATTCCTATTTCATAAAAATTAATTAATATAAAAAATTATAATTCTATAATTACATGTAATGTTACATGCTTCCCCTTTTTGGAAATTGTGACCTCACAATTTTAAATTTGGGATCAGTAACTAAGGATTCAAATTTAAAAATTACATCATTGAAATCCCACATCCAAAAAGTCAATAAATATTCCACATTAAATGAAATACAGATATGTACAATGGTAACCCATGATAACACATACTAGGAATTAATATAGGAAAACACAAATATAGAAGAAAAACTAACTTGCATGTTCTGATGGGGAGTGATAGAAATCATGATCAGGAGAAAGATAAAAATAAAAAATCCAAAATATTTTCATAGGTTAAACAGTCATTGATTTCACGGAAGGAAAAGTAAATAAAAAATGTATTTGTTTTATGATCCTTTTAATAATGTTTTGGAATACAATTTCTACAAATACCAGGAAAATAAGGAAATACACATACTCAATAAGTAGAGTTTCATCCTATAATCAAATTCCACGAAAAACCCAACATTTTCTGTGAATGATGAGTATTTAAAGGGAATTTTTTTTCATGACTAAAAGACTTCAATGTTTTTAAATAGAATCACATAATCCACATAATATTAACTATCTATTCATTCTATCTTGAAACAATAACCAAAACCCAAATGTTAGTATAAAAAATAATATTATTTCCCAAATATAGTAAAATTTAAAAGAATAATGACTACCATTAATATCCAAATTTAATAAGTAATACCCAATGTCCAACATTGACAATTCAAAAAATAAACATCCCTAAAATTCCTAAAAATTAATATAACTAATAAAAAATTCTAAAAAATATGAGGACTTTAAGCAAAAAATATTACAATATATGTTCTAACATTTCACTCTAAATAACATCAACCACCCATAATATCTCATACCAAAATGTGATTTCCAAAATCACATATTCTCTAATATAGGATAATAATTTTCATAAATAACCCGAATCTCCATAAGTCCTCAATAAAAATATATATTTTTCTAAATTAAAATTGAACGATTACTCCTCATATAAAATCACATAGTATTATATTTTTTATAGGAATATAGTGTTCCCAAAATAGTGAAAGTATTCCAAAATAAAATTTATCACTTAATCCCCAAATCATTTTCCTATAAAATGTACATCGATTTGAAAATTCATATGTTCCCTAAATCAACTTATTTTTATTCTAATATCCCATTTAACTAAAAGGAAAATTCATAATAACCAGGGACTTCCCAGAGACTTGTGGTAGCTGATAGAGCCTTATTATACGTTGAATTTTGTTTCGATTTAAACACCCTATTATTATGTGATGGTTTGTCACCGATCAAGCAGGTTTTCCTTTTCTAAAAATAATATAATTTAATAAAATTCCTAAAAGGAGGTAAAATTCATAAAATTGACCATAAAATGTTTTATCGTCAATGTTTGTCTCATACCATTAATTTTGAATCCAAAAATTTAAAATCCCATAATTACCCCAAATCAATGATCCTATAAACCCTAATAGTTATCCGTACACTTTTAATCATTAAAATAATATAAATAATAATTTTTCGCCAAATAACATTTTCACATAACAAACTTCATGGTTACAGATACTAGGTAAAAGTATTAAAAATTAATCACATAATCAATATAGAAATAAAATATTTGAACATTTCATCATCATATTGTCTATATTAACTCATAAATCCTTTATATAGACTTCTTAATCATTCAATGTTCTCCGTGATCCTTTAACCATGATTTTATATATAATTCCTTAATAGTTATTTTTTGCTAACTGAATCATGAATCTTCTACATAGTTTAAAAAATATCAAAACATGATACAAGAAATAATACATACCTTCCATAGGTCATTTTCTATTTACTTGTATTCAATTAGACTGACATTAGGTATTTCTAAAAATATATTTTTACTGTACTCACGATCCCATTAATGACTTTTCATCATAGGACATTGATTTTTATAATGAATATACACCCCACATTTAAAACATTCAATTGATTACATTGATATAACTTCGTTCCCATTCCTAGAGTCAACTACATGTTTCCCTTTTCATTGGCATGATATTTCTTTATGACCATCATCAACACATATATAAAATATTTTTGTCCCATTAAAACATTTTCATTGCTGTATCATTACACATACTTGACACAAATGTCATTGTATATACATACATTTATAATTATTACCAAAACATCAAGATTGATTCATTTCTCTCATATACAATGAATTAGAAAATTCACCCAGGTTATAGTGGATAATCATAATGTAAATAACTGAAATATAACATCCAATTTTTTAAAAATTGTTTGGGATTATTATGAGTCTGTGAAAATTGATGGCACGTAATTATGAGGCCTGGTGTGCCCATAAAAAATTTATGAACATTGTTAAGGTATGTTAAGTAAATGCATGGGTGGCGTTTTATATATTTTGAAATGGTTCTAGGATTAAATATATGAGGGTGCCATTGAATCCAAAACACCAGGAATCACTTAAGGGAAGATTCACTTCAACTATAGTAGATCAGGAGAAAATGTAAAATTATGGAATTTAAAGAAAAATAATAAAATAACATGACAAGTTATTGTATTTCTTTTTCTCTAGTGGATGAGCAGCGGTGGTGGGGACCAGTGATTTTCCAAGACAATTAATGGCATTACTATCCATTATTTATAACCTCACCATGTAGGGAATTAAGAGGTCCATTCATTAAATGATCCTCATTAATTGTTCTATTCATTACCCACCTTTTTACAATCAATTTATGTAAGTCTCGGGTGGAATATTGACACGGATTAACTAAGCATGGAACCTCGGGTGAAATTACACGACATCCCCCACTGAAGGATGATGGAATCATGTTCGGAAATGATCTAGGATCGACGAATGCTGACGACTCCATCTAACATGGATTCTCTTTCCACCACAACCATGACACCTCCAGCAAATCTTGACTTAAGGGGCTTGATTAAATAAACGTGTAATGTTACTTTCCCTCGTTCTTGAAGAGGATAACGATTTGTGGAAGTAATATAGTATATTAATGTTGATTAAATTATGTTACACTTGTTATAATTATAACATGGAGGGCACCATCTAAATGAACTAGGCCCGAAACCTTCGCCAGTTTTTTCATTACGTTCTTTATAGGTAGGTTTTTCCAACTTGATAAAACCATGAAACCAAGAGGCGCCAAATTATGAAGACATCTCGAGAAAACTGTAGGTGTGATCGAAATGATGAACGGACCACCGGAGCTCACCCAGTGGCCCGCAAAAGAAACTTTGGCGACTGGAGCCTGAGGATGAGGGTGATGTCTAGCAACCGACAGTTGTGGTGGAATAGCAGCACCACTCGGTGCCGTGGTGGTCAGACAGGTGGCCGGTAGTGGCTGACCACGGAGTTGGAGGCCGTGCACCATCACCCACCATACTGAAGGGAGTCGCGATGGTGCAGGGGACCCACATCCTTTGGATCACGTGGATGATGAGGAGGTGCCACATGGTGCCTCCAATAAAGCAGTCGAATGTATCTTTTTTGAGTCATTTGGAAGGATCGGACCGGGCGACCCCGCGTGGGTCGCACATGCGGGCGGGGCTGAGCCCGCCACAGCCCAACCCAACCTAGACGTGTCGGCTTGAGCCCGCCACAGCCATCCCCAACCAGGCTGAGCCAAGTCAGTGCGGCCATGGTTGGGTCGGGTCAGGTCATCCCAGGATGGGTCAGGTTTGGTCGGCCAAGACCAGGTCGGACCAGACCCTAACCCCTCTCGGGCCCAATTACGCTTAAGTGACCATATCTTTCAAACCATACTTTTATTTGATGAAAAGACTATGGAAAATGGATCCTTGGAGGGAGATGGTAGTTTTGAGATACTTCATGTTAGTTTGTTAGAATGATGGAGTAAATCTATGTTGGATCATCCCCGAATCCAATTGGGCCCTCGGCACTAAAATGCCTATAACATACAGACCTAGCATCAAGTTGACATGATTTCTATTGCGTTAGAACCCTTACGACATGAAATATCATCGAGTTCCTTTTTCATGGGACTTCGTACTGGTTGTAATATGATGGGTGGCATGGGGAGTTATTCTCACCGAATCAAGTGTCCTATGAGCAGAAATCCAGTGTCTGGAAGTGAGGTAGAGGTTGGAGGAAGATCATAAGGAGGTTAGTTCCGAGCTATCATGTGTGGGTCGGCACCTAGAAATATAATTTGGATCATCACCGAGTGACTCTGCTTGGACCATTAGTACGCGACCCGATGTGAACCAGACATAGAGCAGACCGTCGTGGATCAGCAACATACCGATCCCATGTGGGTCAGATCCTATTTGGGTCAGTGATTAGTGATCCTTTCTGGGTTAGTTCATACTGATCATGTGTGGGTCATATCCTTTACTGTTCTTGCGGGGGTTGTTACCTATCGACTCAGGGCGGTTCAAATCCTGTATAGGTCTTACAGGTGTTGGTACCTACCGATGCTGTGTGGGTCAGAATCCTCACGGTTAACAGCAGTGCCTCTTGATAGAATAAGATTATCTAGCATCACAACTAATCATCTGGACTTCTATACTTTACTTATATCTAGTTTGGGTTATGTCTATTGCTTTTTACTTTGTGATTGAAATCATTCTTGTGTTATTACCTTGTGTCATTATGAGATACCTTCGAGGGTCTTGGGGTCCCTACCGATTATTGTTATACTCACCCCGACATGGGCTTCACCCACACCTTGTTTTTTCTTGTGCAGATGACGAGCAGCTTGGATTAGACTATAGGAACTATGATGAGGTGGTACACAGAGCTGACTGGGCGCTGTGGAGAGCAGGGAAGCATAGTTTTACCTACCATTCAAGTAGGATCTTTGGTGGACTATCACAAGATTTTTTTTCAGTTTTCAGTTGTTGTTGTGCCCTTTCAGTTTGGATATTATTCTAACCCCCTCAAATTTATTTAAAAACTTTTACTACTACAGTTTTACTTCATGGTTGCGTCTTGTTGTGTTCTTGGGCTTTGTGTTTGTATTGGTGTAATGAAAATGCCTTCTCATTGTTTGGATACACCTTTCCAGTGCCAGTCGTGAACCCTTGGCCTATTGAATGCGAGACTGGGGCAGTCACGACATAGGTCCCGGGGTATGGTTCATGAAAAAGTGGTATCATATGAGTAGGTTCTACCAAAAAACTATAACTCCAATCTTTCAAATAGAGAAAAAGTGTTACGTTTTTTAGGGGTTTTCTATTCTGGGAGTTCAGTTTTGGTGTGTAGGCCGACATATCCATACACTAGGACCCTGAATTTTGATTTCTGATTTGGTGAAAAAAACACTAGTTTCATGTTTTTTGGATATTGTTATACTCGATCTCTTTTGAGTCATCTCACAAGGTATAAAATTTTAACCATGTAAAAATTATTTCGTTTCAGGATGTCATATCGTAGACATCCTGCCACGATTTTAGAGAGAGTACTCGATAATGACACATGGAGCGATGAGGCTTCGATTCATGGCCCTCTTCCTGTGGTTTCACCTTCAGGTGGTGCACCAGTAGCACCACTACACATTGGGTAATAGATGTCTCCAGCCCCACCAGTAGATCTTGCACGCCGACAAAGCGCATAGCAAGAATTTCAAAGACCTACGCCTCTTAAGTTTCAAGGCAAGATAGTTCCATAGGTAGCTGAGGACTGGAAGGAGACTTTGTCTAGAGTTTTTTTCTTGGTTGACACACCAGTAGAACAAATGGTTATCCTAGCTTATAACCCTTTCCAGGGCACATTAGGGAGATGGTGGAACCTGACGCTCCCGACACATGACGAGGGTACCCTCACCTATACGGATGTTGAGATCCTATTTAGGGAGGATTTTTTTACAGCGTCACTACACTCAGTGCATATCCAGGAGTTGATGCACTTACAATAGAGAAAATTATTAGTAGCCCAGTACCCGAGGAGATTCACTGAATTCTCGCACTACTGCATAGACATTGTACGGTACCCATTCTTCAGGGCCCAAACCTTTGAGCAAGGTCTCTAGAGAGAGATCAGAGCGTCCATGATATCGCTGAATATCCCGACATATGCTAGAGTGGTCGAATGAGCTCTATTGGTGGAGATCATCATAGCTGATTAGGCACCAATAGTGAGAGCCTCCACAGGAAGACAGGTTTCCAATTCATTTGTAAGAGGTATTATAAAGAAGACATGGTGGTACAAGTAGGCCAGATCCACCGTTGGACAACCCCCGGATGTAGGGTCAGAGGTGCAGAGCTCACGAAGTCGAGAAGGTAAGAGAGGAGGCAGATTGTGCTTCATGTGCGGCAGGCATGGCCACATGGCTCGTGACTGCCTGACCTGTCATAACAATGATCAAAATATGTTCAAGGGACCAATGATGAAGATACATAGATTCGAGTGAGGAGGTATGAATGGAGGCATAGGAGGTAGAGGACCAGGCTGTGCAGTAGGCTGTTGGCAGTGATTTGATGTTTTACCACCACCACCACTAGGAGGTCTGCCCCAACCACAGGGAGCTGGTGGACATGGGTGAGCACAGTTACAGGTAGGAGAAGCCTATGACAAAGGTGCTTCATAGATGATTAGAGGTAAAATCTATCTCTATTCTACCCTAGATATAGTAATTATTGACATAGGTTTCAATCAGTCTTTCCTTTCCACAACACTCGTTCGGATATCGTAAATTCCAATGGAGACGTTGGATCGATCCTTGCAATTAATGACTTCTATGTGAGAGGATTCGACAAATAAACATAGGTGCAGTTTGTGTGAGCTCACTCTAGGGGGAGGAGCTTTGACTGGAATCTTCTTATATCAGCGTCGAGGCCTTACGACGTCATCTTGGGTGTGGGATGGCTATCCACATTCCATGATCAGATCGACTGTTTTAGGCGTAATTTGTGGTGTGTCCACGAGAATGGGAACATTTTTACCTTCACTGATGAGGAGGAAACCTTTACAGCACATGATAGACTATCTTGGAGGAGGGTAAAGCTGATTACACAACAATTGGATATAGTCACGCTCAGAGCAGTTGACGTGAGGAGTTCGAGTTATCCTGTAGTGGTGGACTAATATGCTGATGTCATCACGGATGATCTTTCAGGACTACCTCCTCGCATAGGGTTAGAGTTTTACATGGACATGTACCCCGGAATGGCCCTGATATCTACACCATCATATCGGATGGATCTCATTGTGCTTTGTGAGATGAGGGTACAGTTGGAGGACTTTTAGAGAAAGGGGTTCAAAAGGCGTAGTGTTTCTCCATGGGCATCCCCGATCATTTTCACAAATAGGGGTGATGGGAGCTTGAGGCATTGTGTGGACTTCTGGCGCATGAACCATGTGACTTTGAAGAACAATTATCTACTTTAGAGGATCTATGATCTAATTTACTAGATGATTGGAGGTCATTGGTTTTCGAAGATAGACCTCATATCATGCTATCATCAGCTCAGAGTACAGGATGAGGACGTAGCAAAGGCAGCCTTCAGATGTCGGTATTACTATTACAAGTTCATGGTGATGCATTTCGGCATGACCCAAATTCCTATAGTGTTCATGGGGCTCATGAACAGGATATTCCATCCATACCTCAATCGCTTAGTGGTGTTCTTCATTGACGACATCTTGATATACAATGCATCGGAGGAGTAGCACACCACATACCTACAAATAGTTTTGGATACAATCTGAGAGAAAAATATTTATGGAAATATCTAGAAGTTCTAGTTCTAGATATGGGAAGTCCACTTCATGGGGTAAATTATATTGGATGTTGGAGATGTATTGGATTCGGTAAAGATAGAGGCTGTGTTTTCTTAGGAACCACCCAGGAGTGTGACCGAAGTGCAGAGTTTCCTGGGATTGGCTGGGTACTAATGGAGATTTGTACCTGACTTCTACAGGGTAGAATCAACCTTGATAGCTTTAATGATGAAATGGAAAACTTTTTTCTGGTCATATAATTGCTAAAAATTTTCCAGGAGCTGAAGAAGAGACTGACGAGTGCTCCCTTCTTGAAGATACCGGAAAATGGAGTTGGGTACGTAGTTTACTACGACACATCAAGGATCAGACCAAGTTTTTTCTTCAAGAAGAATTAAGCAGTGATCACCTACGGCTCATGGTAGTTGATAAAACATGAGTATAACTATGCTACCTATGACCTAGAGTTATTACCAGTGGTCTTTTCATGGAAGATGTGGCAGCACTACTTTATGGGTGGACAATTTAATCTTTACTCTGATCATAAGATTCTCGCGTATATATTCTCATAGAAGGACCTAATCCTGAGACATAAATGATGGTTATAGATCCTCTAGGTCTATGAATTTGAGATATTATATACACCTGGGAAGGGAATCTTAGTAGAAGACACACTTAGGAGGAGTTCTGGAATACAATTACTGAGTGAGGTGACAGATCAGCTAGCGACATTGAAGATATATTTCATGAATATATATATATATTATTGCATCTAGTCTATGACTATAAATCCCCCACTTATACAGTGAGTTCAGGAGGCACATCTTGGGGAAGTAAACTGAGAGGCCTGACATGCACAAATATCCTCTGGATAGGCCCATGATAGATTTTTTGGAGGTGGGGAGTGTGTCATCCGATTCAAAGGAAGCACTACGGTACAAGGGGAGCATTGAGAAGAGGTGTCGAGGGAGTTCTACAAATCGCCATTGGAGGTACATCCACAAGTAGCAAAGATTTAATAGGACCTCTGACGTAATACTGGTGGCCAGGGATAATGAAATTAGTGGCCATGTTTTTTTAACGATGCATCACTTGTCAGTAATTGAAGGCTGAGCATCATGTACGAGTGGGCTTAGCGCAAACACTTGAGGTACCAGAGTAGAATTGGGATGGTATCTCCATGGAATTTGTGATAGGGATACCACGTACGTCTATGGGCTATGATTCCATCTGGGATATCATTGACCAACTCACCTTGTTGGCCCACTTCCTACCAATTCATGATTAGTGATGAGTAGAGAGCATGGGATGTCTCTATGTATAGGAGATAGTGTAACCTCACTGAGTGCCACCACTAATCATATTTTATCAAGACACATGTTTTACATCCTTCATGTTAAAGGGATTGTAGGAGGAGTTCAGGACTCAGATATGATTGACCACCACCTTCCACCCTCAGATAGATGGTCAGATAGAGCAGACCATACAGACACTCGAGAACATGCTTTATGCTTATGTCCTAGATGTTGGATGTAGTTGAGAGGACCACCTACCCCTGGTAGAGATTTCATACAATAATATCTATCACTCTTGCATCGACATGGCCCCATTTGAGGTTTACTATGAGTGACCATGCAGATCACATCTTTACTAGACAGACCCAGGTGAGTTAGCACTTATGGGTCCAAAGTTGGTACATGCTACCACAATGAAGGTTCAGGTCATCGAATAGTAGTTGATGACTGTACAGAGCTGGAAGAAGTCTAATTACGATAATATATGGAGACCTTTGGAGTTTCAAGAGGTAGAAAATGTAATCCTATGGATCTCACCTAAATGAGGATTACATGGGTTTGGCTTGGGCGGGAAGCTATCTCTGAGATTTAACTGTCCTTTCCAGATCCTCAACATAGTAGGAAAGGTGGGGTACCATTAAGCTCTTCCCCTAAAGATTCACAGGGTGCATAATGTATTCCATGTGTCACATATGAGAAGATACGTGCATGATCCATCACACGTTATTGACTGGGTCGATCTTAACATCGACGATGAGACGACATTTACGAAGTTCCCAATAGAGATAGAGGATTGATAGGAGCGGGTTCTACGTGGGCAGTTGATTTCTATGGTTAGATTTTGTTGGAATCACTGGAATCTCCAGGAGAGAACAAGGGATTATGAGGCTAATATGAATGCTCAGTACCCCTATTTGTTTCCAAAGTTTTGTTGTATCTTTCAAGAATGAAAACCCTACGTTTGGGAGAATATAAAGACCTGAAAAATTCCATGCAATTTTATTTAAATTATTTGGGATTATTATGAGACTACGAAAATTGACGGCACATAATTCGGGGGCCCATTTTTCCAGTAATGAATTTATGAACATTTTTTATGTTATGTTCAGTAAACATGTAGGAAAAATTTTCATTCTTTGGAACCATTACATCGAAAAATATATGACGGTACAATTGAATCAGCACTGCCGGGATTTTCTTAAGCGATTATTCACTTCAACAACAGTAGGTCGGGAGAAAAAAGTTAACTTTTGTACTTTATAGAAAAATAATAAAATAACATAACAAGCTATTTTTTTTCCCCAGCGGATGAACGACGGTGGTGGGACTGGTGATTTGTCAATCCAATTAATGTCTTGAATCTCATTTATTTTTTACCGCACCATGTGGGTAATTAATAAGTTCATTCATTAAATGAACCTCATTATTTACTTGGTGCATTACTTACCTTTTCCCCTCTTTTTATGTGAGGTTCGGGGTGGATTTTTGACACAGCATTCCCAGGCACAGAGCCTGTGGCAATTTTACATGATGTCTTCCACCGATGGAGGGAAGAAGCTCTAGAGAAAACGATATGGGATCGACGAACGATGATGAATCCATCCAACATGGACTCTCCTCCTTCAAAAACTACAACACATTCAGTGAAACTTGAGGTAGATGTTTTTATTAAATTCATGTGTAGTGTTCCTTTCCCTCATTCTTGAAATTAATAATGCTTCATGTAAAAAATATAGCCTATTAATGTTGATTAAATTATCTTCCACTTGTCATAATGATAATGCAGAGGGAGATGAAGAAATGAACAAGGCATGGACCCTATGCCGCTTGTGTTTCATTGCGTTCTTTAGAGACGGGTTCTTCGAACATGATAGAACCTTGAAATTGAGACGCACACAATGACAGAGATTTCCCGAGAGGACCGTAGGCGCCTCCCAAAGGAAAAATGGACCAACTGTTCTCAATCTGTGGGCCATAGAAGAAAAGATGTCGTGGTACCGGCACGGAGGAACCAACTACCATTGTTGAAGGATGTGGGTGGAAGCTAGCAACCACTGGACATGGTGGAAGAGCGACGTCGCTCAGCGCCGCGGTGGTCAGACAGGCGGTCAGAAGTGGCCGACAAGGTGGAGGTGGCTCTCCATCGCACAATGCGTTAAAGGGATCTGTGTCTTGAAGCAGTAGCGATGCCAGGAACGCACTGTCAGTGGGTCATATGGGTGACAAGGGGTCACCACCTGGAGACTCCAATAAAGGATATGAAAGTATCTTTTGAGCTGTTTGGGAGCAGCGGACCGCACGACACCATGTGGGTCGCTCCAACCAGCGGGCCAAGCCCGCCATGGCCTAGCCAAACTAGGGAGGGTCAGGTAGGGTCAGACCAGTCCATGTTGGGTCATGTCAGGCCAGTCCCTGGCCCCTCTCGAGCCCAATTAAGCTTAAGTGACTGTATCTTTTGAACCAGAAGTCCATTTGATTAACCATTTGCGGCCCTGTTATCCTTGGAGAGACATGCGCATTTTGAGATACTCCACTAGAGTTTTGTAGAATGTCAGAGTATGTCTAGGTTGGATTTACCTTGAAACCAACTGGTCCCTCAGTACTCAAATGGACATAACTTACAGAACAAACATCTAGTTGACACGTCGTCTATTGAGTTGGAACCATTAGGACACGACGAATCATCGGGGTAAATATTTTTGGGACATTATGATAGGTGTAATATGATTGATGTCTTGAGGATCAATTCTCATAGAATAAAGTGTACTATGAGCTAGAATCTAGTGGCCAAAAGTGAGTCATGGGTTGTTGGTAGATCATATAGAGGTTATTTCTGAGCGGTCCTGTGTGGGTCAGAAACTAGTGATCATGTCTGGATCAGCATCGAGTGATCCTCTAGGGATCAATAGTACATGACCCAATGAGGACCAGCATTAGAGAGGCCCAAAATGTTCAGCGACATACCAATCATGTGTGGGTCAGATCTTTAGTGGGTCAGTGCTCAGGAATCCTATGTGGGTTAGTGCATACCGATCTTGTGTGGTTCAGATCCTGTGTGGGTCTTGTGATGGTTAGTACCTATTGACTCTGGGTGGGTCGAATCCTATTTGGGTCTTGTAGGGGTTAGTACCTACTGGTCCTATATGGGTCAAACATCATATGGTCAGCAGTAGTGCCTCTTGATAGAAGAATTTGATCTAGGTTCACGTATAATCATATGTACTCTTATATTTCACTTATATCTGGTTTGTGCTGCGTCTAATTCTTTGTGATTTTTTATTGAGATCATGTTTGTGTTATTCCTATGTGGAATTCAGAGTGACCTTCAGGGGTCTGAAGATCACTACCATGTATTGTTATACTCACTACTACAATGGATTCACCTGAATGTTTTTTGTCTTGTACAGACAACGAGCAGCTCAAATGACATTGTAGGATCCAGGACCACGTGGTACATGGTAGTGACTGGTCGACATTGAGATCAGTGGAGCAGAATTGTACCTACCCTTCAGGTAGGATCCATGGTCGATGATCGTTGGAGCTATTTTCCATTTTCAGTTGTTATTTTACCTTTTCTGTTGGTTTTGTCTTTCGGGCCCCTCTACTTTCCGTACACACTTCTACTACTATATTTTTACTTTGTGGTTTCATCTGGTTGTGTTCTTGGGCTGTGTTTTTGTATAGGTTTAAAGGAAATTCCTTTCCATTTTTTGGGATAAGATATTTTGGTGCTAGTCACCAACCCCTAGCCTATAGAAGGCGGGCTTGGGGTACTCACAGTTCAGGGCCTGGGGACAGGTCATGACACATGACTTTTAATAGTAGCTTTAGAAAAACCAATAGTGTTCTCATTATAGACCCTATTTTATTCAGTTACTTTTTCATAGAACCATCGCATTTTCCTTTCCATCCATTATTACTTTGGAACCTATTGGATCCTTCCATTTACTAAAAGTGAAATGTTTTGTGGGAGTATATTAATAAATTAATCATACGAGGAAGACAAACACAAGGATATTCTTATTCATGTTATCTCAAACATATTCAATATCTAAAATAGAAATGACTCTTTGTATTATTTTAACCACTGTGGTTATATATACTGTGTAAGATATACATAAATATCACCCTATCTTATAATGTTAACCTTACTAACCACTAATACAAACTATAAGGGAAGGACCTGAGACATTACATAAACATGAGTTCAGTCAATAATTTTACTTTTATTCACATTGACGTGATTTTTAGTTTTATATATTTATAAAATTAGGCCATAACACATACATAACACCATAAATATTAAAAGCTAGATAGTTATACTCATTGTCTTTTTTTCATAAAACAATAACTTAAAAAATGAAACATGGTTTTGATTCATGTTTAAACATCATAACATTTCATTGATCCCATCATTGACTCTATTATCCTTTAAATCCTTTAAGAAAATTTCAAATCATACGATGACAATAAAAATATTAATTAGGGAAAAACAAAGAAGGAAAACATTTACTCATTAAAAAACTTCTAAACCATTATTACATTATCAAAAAATAATACATTTCACCTTTAATAAGTATCACATACACTTAATTTCATATAATATAATGGAATACCATTATAGTAATCAAAATATTACCATAAATCCCATATAAATAAACATATAACACTAAAAGGTAACATGCGACATAATCATACATAAATGAAATAACCATACAGTCGACTTCCACACATATCACTAAATGCAATAGTCATATGGTTTATTAACATACCCAATGCATTGGTGGTAATAATGTAACTACCCATTCTTAGTTTACCATGAAACCATTAATCTATGGTTTTTTATATAACCACACTTCATTGGTTTATCACATAACCACCTATCTTTGGTTTATCACATGAACACCCATATTTGGATTATCATGTAACCTCCCATCAAATTTCCATGTACTATAACATAATCATAACCCATAAAAATTTTCAATTATAGGCATTTCACTCATAAAATTTAATTTTTAATAACAGAAAATCACTTCAAGATATCTCTATTGTAAATCAATTTTCAAAACAATTTCAATTAGAAAATACCCATAAGAGGTAATTAGGGATTTATTTTCCTTTTGAAAACACAATGGAATATAGAATAGTATAAATATATAATAATTTTTATGGTGGCAGAGAATTCATTTTCTTCATATATGTGAAAGAAAAAACATTCCTTTTGTCATTTTGTAAAGATATTAAAATGCATTGTATAAATAAATTTCCTTTTTTAAAAACTAAATGAAAATCATGATATACAAGAAAATTTCATTTATAATTCTGTATATTCATATAAATAAATATTTAAATTTAAATCAAGATGAAAATGATTTTATAATTGAATCATTAAACGTTTAAGGTTTCCCATAGCACTTTGATAATTATAATCTTAATTTCAATGAATGATTACGTTTAAAAAAACAATAAATAAAATTAGTATAGATAAAATATGGATATGATTTGTCATAGTGGATATATATACACCTTATAAAATAAAAATGATGTGTATTATAGGGAAATGCCTCAATGATAAGATATTGAGAGGGAATCCCTTACCTTGAGCCTGAATAATCTCGTACAATCATTATATTATTGAATAATAAAATTGTTAAATTATACAATCCTGAGAAAAAATTTCGAGTTTATTAGTCATTTTATATAACTTATAACCAACTTATAGGAATTACATTCTTATTTAAGTTCATATTTAATGTATAGTCGCTATTCCATACATTAGTCAAAATAAACTTGTTATGATGTAAATTTTCAACGTGTTCATAAGTCCATCATCTAAAAAATAATATTCATGAAATAATAATAAATTTTATTCATCAATTATTCTCTTAAATCGAACCAATTATTTATGGTATGAAAAATGAACAATGTTATATTTCTGGAGATGGTAGGTCATACTTATGTACGATTAATGTTTACTATTTTTCATTGATCATTATGGGAATAAAGTCATTATTATTTCATCATTAGAGGATGATAATAGAGAAATATTAACATAATAATATTAATATTAAAATACATGCATATATCATACACATGATGTGGTAAATAAAAACAATTCACATCACTTCGTGGAGGTGATAGTTCACACGAATGCACGAACGACATTATCATATATATGTTCATGGTAAGTATAAGCATAATAGGAATATTATTCTCTAAAATGATAAATATTAAATTAATATCATATATATTCATTTATTCCATCATTATAACTAGTATTCTTATATGGTTTGAAATATATATATATATAGGTTTTCAAGGCGGTAGTCAGTCGTACACATGAACGAATTGTTTATTTCCATTTTGATGAAATTATAGATAGATTTAGTTGATTAAATTAACATAGTAATATTCCAGTATATTGTGGGTATTGGATTTATTATTTCATCATGGAGGAAGGATATTTAGAGGATTTTTATGAAGATATAAAATAGAAACACTTAAAACAATGATACCTTTTCATCGGTTGATCACTATTTAAGAACATCTTAACACCTATAAGAAGTGTATTATGCCTAAAATAATGCCTCAAGAATGTGTGGAGATATTATAAGATGTTGGTTGGGTAATTATTGGATAAATTTTTTTTCTTGAATTGTGAATGTTAGGGAAGATTTGGTACCATTTTATAGGAGAGGGGAGAGGCACCCATGGAAACTTCTAAAATATTAAATTAATATAAATTGATTTTTTAATCCAAAGGACTCCATTATGATATTTTTAGAAGATAGTATGAGTATTGTTAGAAATTCACTCATCAAATATTTTTTATAAATTTATTTCATTTATTTTCAACCATATCTTATAGGTTTTTCATTGATTATTAACTTTTATTTTTAATTGTGGTAAAAAAAATTAAATATTTAAAGGCTTTAAATTTAACTTATATAAAGTCAATTTCATATAATTAGATAGATAATGAAATTTTAGACCTTATCATAGCTAATTTTTAATTTTTAATTTTTTTAGAATATTTTAATAATTTAGTAAATTGATATTTTTATAAAATATCATTTATATAAATTTTTATACTAGTCATATCATTGAATTTATACTAAATACAAAAAGAGAGATAAATTGTACATAAAACACTTAATAGACATAAAAAATTTCATAGTCACATTACAATTTCTTGTATGGCATAAATTATGTCAAATTAAAAATATTTAAATATTTATAAAATAACATTTTAGATTTGTTCATTAATAAAGAAATCACTAAATCATCATTGTGTCATAATTAAATTTAATTATTTAATGTATAAAATTTTAAAAAAATATCATGATGTATTAAATTATTTTATATTTCTAATGAATATTTATAGTATAATAAATCCCTTATATAACCCAATATTAAAAAAATTTATTAATAAGAGACATATTTAAAATATTTTTTCATTTACATGAATTTAAATGTCTTAATCACATCCAAGTGGTTTACAAAAGGCTAAATGATTATCCCAAGTATTTTCTCTCTCATAAAATACTCATAAAATAATTTTAAGACTTCTGATAGGGTATTTTTTTTTATTATTATAAAATTATCTTAACCCTTATTTATATAAATTATCCTTTAATTGTGGTAAATTAAATATTAATGTTACAATTCTCCAAAATTTATTTTGAACCTATTAGATCATATTTTTCATAATTATTATAACCATATGTATCCATTATTGGAAATTAAATTCACAAATGTTATTAAATTAATTTAAAATTAATCAGGTTGATGGAATGGGGAAACTTTTTTTAAAAATAGTAAAAACTATCAAAATATAAACACGTGTTTAAATCTAAATTATGCTGATAGTTACATCTAATGAAATATATTGGATTAAGTCATAAAAACATAATCTAATTACACCTTATAATAAATTAAATTTATTAATTAACTATATAATTATATTATATGAAAAAGTATTTTAGAATTAAAATTATGTATTTTTCAATATTCATTAAAATATGAGAATTATTATAAAAATACTACAAATTTACCAAAACTATATATTGATGACCCACATCAAAATAATAATTTTTTTTTCAAATATATCATATAAATGTGTTAGAAACTAGATTTAAAATTTTTTTCAATCAAAATGTGGCTAAATTAAAAAATAATTAAAAAATAATTTTTTTATCTAAAAAATTTAATTTATTCTTTTATAATTTATATAAAATGAATAAGTTGATTTTAAAAAATTACATTGAATATATTACATATATATTTCATTAAAAAATACATCAAGAGTAATTCTATTATTTTATAGTCTCACTAATATTTATTTAAAAAGCCTTTTTAAGAAACAAATATCATTTATATTCAATTGGATGTTCTTTAATTTCCTTATTTATTAGGAAGTGAATGAATCATTATATTAACAACTGAAAACCATGTTTTCATAATTAAGTAAATATCATTCATTCCCTCAATTCTAATTGCTTTTCTATAACTAAAACTTAAAATAAACATATTAGTAAAACATTATTTTTCTTTATAACTCAGTCTTGTGTCCTACTTAATATTTCTAAGAAATCCATTATTTCATGTTGGGTATACTATGAGGCATATATTCAATTTTAATGTAAAATTACTCCCTAA
This sequence comes from Viscum album, assembly GCA_963277665.1. Taxonomy (NCBI): domain Eukaryota; kingdom Viridiplantae; phylum Streptophyta; class Magnoliopsida; order Santalales; family Viscaceae; genus Viscum; species Viscum album. The sequence goes on along the minus strand of OY728140.1, from coordinate 2,001,141,791 downwards.
TTCATAGATATTAATAAATTTGAAAAGTACTTATTCTATAATTACATGGGATGTTACAGAAGAATGTCGTGGAATATGTGACTTTGGTGCCAGTTTTATTCAGATTACATACTCCTTATTCTATGATTTGGGTCTAGGGGTGATGAAATATACTTAAAATTATGTTATCTATAAAATAATCTAATAAATATTTCTATAGGAAGTGTAGGATACCTTATTTTAAATATATGGAAACATATATTTCAAATTTATTTTTTTATTCTTGAATTGATGTATGATTAGAATGTATTAATCACAATCTGTTTCCTATTCTAATATATAGGTTATAATTATATAGATATTTAAAATGATTAAATAACCCTCAAAATAAGTGATTCTCATGATTATTTACATGTTTTCTCTAATTTTATACCGTAGGTGAGTTAGAAAGAAACTATGGTTTCTTAAGATGTTTTTTGAAATAAGATATGTAATGAAATTCATTACCGGTTTAGAGGAATAATGTTGAGGGAAAGTGAATAAACATATTAAAGGGATATATGTTGTATCTAAATCTATATAATAACTTGATTGACTTTGGTGTCAGGAGATAAAAATTGGGGAACTTATTATTAAGGATCAATAGGCGGTCTATCATGATCAAACCCCTTTTGTTGCAGATACTTCTCGTGTAATGGGATAGTTCTCAAATCACAATTATTGAATGAAAATCCGTTCATTCAAACCAAATCTGGGTTCACAACTACAAATTCTACATCCCATGTTCAGTAATCCAATTTATGATATTTATTTTTCTAATATTGTCTTATGAAATATTTCTAAAACAATAGTCATTTTTATTCAAGTCCTGATGTTTTAGTTGAGATATATTTTTCTTAAATATAGTCAAATATATTTATTTTTGATGTATATGATAAAATCAATCATATATTAATGAATTACCTTCATTTAAGTGTACTGATGAATTATATAAACTATTTATTGCATCAACTATTTTTATATGGTGATGTCTACTATGATTTTTCATTTTCAATATCTTCTCAATTATGCTTCTAGTTATGGAGAGAAAGGATATAATTGATCTTACAACATTTTTTGAGTTCTTAATTTTCTCATGTGCGATGGATATATGTTAAAACCATTTTGATCATTTAGGTTTTTTTCATAATCTATTTAGGTAATGTTCTGATGATTTTTGAAATGAAATGGAGCTAGATAGAAATGATTGTACATCTAAATTAGGGAATTAATGGTTGAATTTTTTTACCATACAGTATAAAAAACACTTGGGAAAACATTTTAAAAATTTGCTAGAAATGAGTAAAATTTCATCAAATTATGGAACACCATATCCCATTTATTATAGTATGATATTAGGGTAAATTATGGTTAAAAACTCAAAACATATTTTTATATGGGAGGTAACCCATGGATTTTCATATTATTCAATATTATATTATTTTAAAATAAATTCAACTTTAATAAATATTAATCCAATAAATTTAATAACTAAAATAGAACTTCTCAGCCTTATCTTTTTAGAAATTATCCTATCATTAGATAAATACTCATTTAACACTCTATTACTTTTTCATGGTAATATATTTTGATAGAAACTGATTCTATTACACTACATATTTGTTTTAATCATTTAGTCACTTGAATGAATAATCCTGGTGTATATTCATGTGTTTGTTATGATATAATTTGGGACAAGACATGAAAAATGACATCAACTTTAAGTAGAGTTCACTACTACTTCCATAGTAAATATATTTACAAAATATCATTAAAACATATTTCACAATGATTATAATATAAATACTTTCAATGAAGCTACCCACATCATTAAGTTCTGTGTAGTGGGTATTATGTTTTTATGAAATGAATTAAATTAATCTCTTGTAAATTTTTAATATTTACTAATATCATGGAGTAAAATTATGATTTACCCATCAGAATTGTGAATTATTGTGTTTTGTAAAGAAATAGCATCTAACTTATGAAAATTATTTTTTATGTACTATATTTTTTGGAAACATAAACAATTATCTGATCTATTACCTCTAGAAAATATTCTATAAATATTGAATTCAAAATCTATTTTAATTAAATAATTTTTATTCTTATTACACTATAATGATTGACATTTTTCATTTTCTTCTACCTACAATGATTAATAATTAATATTATACCATGGTTTGCATCTTATGATATTATTTCAATTTCTCTCATTTAAATAAATTACTTTTCATCAAACCTTCTGAGTAAAATTTACATTATTAAATATTTTTTATCTTTTTTATTTGAAACTCATATGATGTGTATTTTAATGGATAATGAATTAATACACAAATTCAAATGATCATTTTATTAATTAATCTAAATCTACTAGGGGAATAAATTGTGATTCGATTTAATCATTAAACTCACCAATTCCCTATTTCATTCTAATTATTCCATGTGATAATCAATTGAGTCTATTCACTTATAGAAAAATAAAATTTTATAATATCATTTATATTCAATTTTCATTTGTTAAAACCTTTTCAAAATTTACAATACCAACTGTATTTTTAAAAACTAAATCCAATTTAAAAAAACATTTTCCTTTTTAGAAGAAAAATCAGACATTCTAACATGTGAGATTTCATGCTCGAAAATAGTTTTGAAAATCAATTCATTATTGGAATGAAAATACATTAATATAGTATATGATTTTTTAATTTACTTTTATAAAAATAATTTTTAGGATAAGACATTATTTATATGATGATAATGTAAGGTGGATATATTTTAATGTATTTTTTCAACATTTAATTTGAAAACTAATTGGGTTCTTAATGTTAAAAGATAGATTTTAATATAGAAAAATTCAATTTCGGCTATATTTTAAGGAAATTATGAATCTAGGAATTTTATTTGAATATATGATTTTTGGTAAAAGTTTAAAAAAAATCATTATTTTGATCTTCATATTTGTTATGTAAAAATGAATTTTACTTTTTTTAGTGGAATTCATTTGAAATATTATTACTTTGTAATTACTAAATTATTTAATTTTTTGAATTATATTTTCTATATTTTATACAATTATTTTATATATTAATTGTTGTAAACAATTTTATGAGCCTTGTTAAATGATTAAAAATTTATTTATATATTATTTTTGATGAATATTACTTTTTCTTTTTATTAATCTCCTAGCTAGTTTTTTATTATTTTTATTTCTCAACTGTGTAATTGTAATTGTTATTTGAAGGAAGATATATGAAGAATGTGGAATTGAGTTTTTTAAATATAGTAAAAAGGGTAGTGTTATAAAGTTATATGGTAATAAATAAGGTTAATTATGTCACAACATAAAGTATATAATGCTTACGTACGAGTACCTATACAGCTCTAATGGATATGAAAATGTTGTTTCCAATGATTAAAGGGTACCATATTACATCTCAATGGATCACATGATGTTAACTATTAACATTATAATAAATTGAAAAAGATAATACCTTGTTTTTAAAGGCTACAACAAGGTCTTCATATGGATACTTCATGATAGTAATGCAATAAAATTTTAGATACCATTATATTCTGATTTATCAAAAGGTTCAATATCAACTTTAAAAAAGGTTCCATATATTTCATCTTATCATGTAAAGTCCACTTCTTAATGATGTAAGGGTATTTCCAATGTCTAAAGATCTATTTATAAGTCAACTACTATCACCAATGGCAATTTCATGGTCCTCAACACATTGAATCTCAGTTAATACTCTAGGAACCCTAATTTCTTACCCGTCTATAATCATGGTATGATTGAGGTTGATCATAATGAGAGGACTAAAAAAAATTAAAATCTTATATAAGAAAATCGAAATAATAATCTTAATCTATAATTGAATATAAAAAATGTTATATTATTTGAGGATATTCAACACACCATACCCAAGGATGAATATTCATTATGTCCTAGGCTATGTGGGATCTAGTTATTTGAGGCTATAGGATTCTATAAAATCATGGTTTTAGGATTTAGTGTGTTACTTCATTAAAAATTGTATGGAATGAAATCAATCAAAAATATTACATGAAGGAAATATTTCTATATTTTAAAAACCCATAGTGGATGAGATGAACCAAGGGGTTCAAAAAACTACTATAGGTTACCAGTGATTCAATAAGGGATCTTGGAAAGATTGTAATCAATATTATATATAATATGTCTTAAACCATTTTCACTATTCCATTTATTATCTCTGTTGCTTTCATGAAATCATTTTATATCATTCATATGAAAAATGATTATACTAAAGACCCTATAGGGAATTTTATTATCATATTATACATAAATTACATTAATCATGATCCATTTTTTATAATTATGTTAATTATTTAATATACACATAAACGTAATCCAATTCATTAAACATTCTAGGTTAATGGTAGTTTTCATGAATGAAATTTTAATGCCTTATAATAAATATTACATCTTTTCAACCTCATGATAATGATTTTTTAAGATTCATAGAATAGTGTTGTGAGAATGAATAAAAAATTCCCATGGTATTGTATAATATATAATATATACATAATAACAATAGAAAATCCATTCATTAGTAGGAAATATATTTTTAACTTGTTCACAAAATACATATCTTCCCTAACTCGTTATTTTTTAATGAGTTAATATTGTGCTACAATGTTTCACAAAAAAACTCAATTTCACAACATGAATCATTAAATCACAACTTTTTTCATAACTAATATGTTTTTCATTGTTTCGTCCCATTCTAGATTCAAACTATTCATCAATATTTGTGGTAAAATGTTTATATATATATCTATATTCTTTGATATATGTACATATAAATTTATGTACATGTATATATAGACATGTGTGTGTGTGTGTATATATATATATATAGTGATAAATTTCATAGTACATCTTTTTGATATATTTTTTCTCAACTTATCTCATAGTAGCAAAAATGATTTATTAAAGATGGATTAAATGTGATTTTACAAAAGGGATATTCATTGTCTTGTTTGGAACATTTAGAATTTGGTTTGTAAAATAAATTGGGTTTTGATAGTAATTGATAGAAGAATTTTTATCATAGATAATTATTAATAGTTCAATTGATATGGCCTAATTGAATATTTGAAATGGTTTTTTGTTGTTTCAACCCTCTATGGTATCCCCTCTCTTCAGTTTTTTAAAATTTATTTCTCACATTTAATGTGGTGTTTTTCATGGATGCATGAAGGAAGGTGGAGTGGGTATTTTTTTGTATCATTATTTTCAATTGATGTGTTTTATACAAATGTTACATCGCCATCATTCAGAATCATAATTGGGATACTAGGATTATTAGTGATGGATATTGAGGTAGTTTCTATCATGTCTCAATAATATGGATTAGATCCTTAAGGGTATTGTGTAAAATGTGTGAGTTCTTCTAGTGAGGGTAGGTCAGATTATCTTTTTGTTTATAGACTAAGGAATATATCAATAGGTTAACCATCTCTTCAAACCATGGTATTTGTAATGTCTCCTGAAATGGTTTTTTGGAATTTATATTGAATACTTATCTTTTAATATTTCATGATTTCATATTTTAATTTAGTTTTTTTCCATTTTATGTTGTCTTATACACCTTCATTATTAATAATTATTTTACATATTTTACATTATATTTCTACATTAAAGGTTTAGTTAATTTATTTTGTTGATTTTTCATTTTTTTCTTTTTTGAATAGTTCTGAAGGAGGTTTTCAAAAGTGGATTTTCATGATTAAGCCTTAAATTTACATAATAGTTTTAAAATTTCATTTAAAACGTATTTTGGGGTTTAAACACATGATATTGGTAAATCTATTAGTTATTTTTCATCAAATTATTATGGAATATTTTTTTTATTTGTTAAAGGTGGAATATATTAGTTTTGAACGGAAATGCACAAACTCTGTAGTGATTAGAATATAATTTGTTTTATGATCACACCCAGCTTATTCCAATCAACATCAATATTACTGAGAAATTTTTTCAGATCATGTATATTTTCGGATCAATCATATAGCACGTTATTATTGATAGTAGATGATGAATAATATATCACATAAGGATTAAGTCAAGTACTTTATTCATTATAATATAGTATAGATGTAACAACTATTTCAGACATCTATATAGAATAATATGTTTCATTATTATATTGGTGTACCAATTTTCATTGTGTTTTTATGTTAATTATGGTTTTTGACTCATTTGGATTATCATTTATTTGAAGTAATTATTTAATGATGTGAATTTATTGTTTGGTGAATGGAGTGGTTATATCATAAAATTGGGTATAAGTTCAATATATTTTCTTATTATAATGGATAAATCATTAATCATGTGTATGTATGTGATGCTCTAATATTGCTTTCTAACCTTGGGTGATTGGGAACACAACATTGGTTCATCCCGAGCTAAATGAGGTGCCTAGTATAGGAGAGACATGAAATTGGTTTATGATGAAATATTTTATTTTTTATTTTTTTGGGTTTGTCTATTTTATTCGAGATATTTTTATCATAAAACAAGTGGGAGGTATATGAATAGTTTATAAAATTATCTATCTTATGAAACTATGAGCTCCCATAATTTTTTTTTGATTCTTAGATTGTGATTTCTAGCATATTTTTATTCACATTAATGATAATCTGAATTTTTTTAAGGATTTATATGTTTTATGGAACGCTAATGGGATATTAACTGCAAGAAAGTTGTATTATTTCATGACATATATATCCATGGGGATCCCAATTTAATGTTTTAATGTGACTTACAGAAGTTTCTACATGATTAGAACATGGTTTTTTGAACCATGAATCTATGTAGTGCACAGAAACCAGTCGGTTTAAAGAATGTTTTAGTATGATTGGAAGGTTTTTAATGTGTTCTGGTTGGTGTTTATAAACAATAAGGATAGTTTTATGAGAAAAATGATTTGTGTTTCTCAAATTTTTAAAGGAATTTTATGGACAGAAGTATATTTTTTTAAATGAATCATTTCTATTTTTTGAAGTAAAATGTTTGAATTTAAAATGGAATTAAAAAATGGAATTTTAATATTTTCTTATGTAACGGATTGATATAGTAGTTATGTGATTGTATTTTATATGTAATTATATGGAATTGAATCTCATTTAATGTTGGGTATGTTTTTAGAATTATTTTTTACTGTAGGAGCCATATTTTTTCATATTAGGTATTGTATGTCATATTGAAATGTTCCAAATAATCATAAGTGATCCTTCATATGGTGTTTCAGTGTCTTTTTTATAGTACTGTACTCTACCTAGATTCCATGTAGAGTGGTAGAGTAGGACCACTCTCAACAATTTATTTTATTTTTATTTGTGATCAATTTTCACTAGAGGTTGTAGAATGTATTGGGTAAATTTTAAAAAAAATTCTTTATGAGGGAACTCCGAATTCCTTGAGGGTGAGTTATTTTTTCTGTGTTTCTAATGGAATGGGTCTAAATTAGAGTATAATTTCCATTCAATCCCCATTATAAGTTGTAATAATTTGGTAATTCATTATTTAATCATTTTTTTGTGGTTTATTTTTATTCAAGTGAACGTAAAAAAGTGACATGGTCCATGAGTATATATTCAGGTCAAAAAAGAGGAAAGAGTATATTGAAGATTTTAATGAACTTATTCTATTTTCTACTAAAATTTAATCAAGATATTCTTTTAATGAGTAGTTTTTCATGATGTATCTTCATTTATATATCATTTATCATGTTATTTTATCTAGGAATTTTATTTTATAGGACATTATAGATAAATCCTATATATAATAGTTAATTTTTATAGTTATATCCCTAATGTATGACCACCTTACTTACAGTGGTTCTAATGATGGTTTCATATATATTGTGAAGTAAAAAATGAAGGAATTTGGTTTCGTGTAGTCAACTCCTTTTGTTACTTCTTCATAGAAAAAGAATAACTTTCTCATAAGATTATTCTATAGTCATTTAATTAACTCTAAACCCAATTTCTATGTTTATATGATAAATGTTTGTCGTTGTGGTTGACTAATACACCTTATTATGTTATTTTATTGGGATATCGTTAGAATGGGATGAAGAACTATGAAAACATGAAATTGTGAAAGCAATTTAAACATATCATTTAAGGAATCATTTGGAATAATTCCACCTCATTTAATATATTTTTAATGTCATATTTGTATCATTGACCTATTGGTTTTAATATGGATGATTATATATCTCATTCACGATTATAGATATGGGTTCCTTATGAAATCATACACTGCATGTAACATCTCAGGAAAATAATGAAATATTAATTTTTTCATATTTATTAATATTTGTGAGTTAAATATTAATTTTACATTAAATGGTGTTCTATTTTTGATGGCGTACCTGATAAGAAACAACATATTTCTTTGATATCGTACATTGCACACTAATAATATTATATTATTATTTTAAATGGTAGTTAATGCCTAGAAGTTTTCTTGGAAGGAATGAATAGAAATAGGTAATATATTATTATAACTTTTTGTTAAATTTTTTTACATTTATCCAACAAATTATAGAGGCATAATATTTGAATGAATCCAATTTTAAGCACAAAATACTCTTGTATTCTTTAAAAGGATGATTTACCAACTTTTTATGGAGAACCCATCATAAATGTAGTTTTTCCATTTTATATGTTATATTTGACAAAATAAAATCCTTATTTCGAATTGGGACATCAAATTTTACTTTGGTTAATTTTTTGGTATTTTTCTGATAAAGTTCATTTTTAATGAATAGTGAAAAATACTGTATTTTAATTCAAAAATTCATTTTAATATAAATTATTTATATGGTTAGATTATCATTTTAATTGGTTTTAATGTGTAATTATAATATATTTATACCATTTAATATAATCCTAGTCATTTTATGTTATGTCAATTTGGAATTGGACATAAACAAGTGACAATCCTTTCATAGTAATTATTTCATAAAAACACACTTTTTGTTTTGACAAGGAGAAATAATTTTATTTTAATTTATCCCACTTATGTGTTATTAATTTGAAAAAATTGATTCCCTATTTGGAATTATGTTATCCAAATTTTTTAACTAGGTATCTTTTATTTTTATACAATTTAAATATTTACTTTAGTAAATAATTTATTTACCATTGTTAAAGGGTTAATCTGGTAAATATGGGTTACAAAAATTTAGTAACATTAAATTACCCTACATGTGTCCTAATCCTATTGGTTCATAAATTTTCTACCAAGATCATACTTGTGTCGATTTTGGGGGCCCATGGATCCACATAAGAGTGATAATAACACTTTACATTAATTAACTTAAAGTAAAGGCAAAAATTACATAAACAAATATCTTTTAGTAAATCAATTTTTACATGGGGTTATATAAGTTCTCACATAGACTATAAATATTAATTTTAAATATAAATATTTTTATTACATCATGGTAATTTTTTATAATTTTTAGACATCATATAAAAAAAATTACATATGACACAATAATGATATATTGTTTACCTCATTAATGAATGATTTAAATAAATAAGATTTTAAAAAATAACACCAAATCCAAAACCTATAAAATTATTATTTGATGATTTTATTTCGATCATGAGTAATCTTATATTTTACTTTAATGATTTTTTGACCTTTATAAACTTAAATTCATTATATAATAAAATAATATTTTCAAAAATTCTAAAGAGCCCCTCCCCCCCTTATAAATACCCCTCACATAATTCATTACTCACAACTCTCAATCCCCTTGTCATTCCAAACCTCTACCTAAATAATATCTAATGATCCCTATATTACTCATAGATTCCTTAACTTAGGCATATGGCACTTCATGTAATCCTTTTGGTTCAAACCAAAAGGAGTTACCCGATTTAAAGGTAACATCTTCTCTTAAGTTATTTTCTTTTATTTTACTTCTACAACCAACTAAACTCTTTTTATTCCATTAGTTTATAAGAAAAAAAGTATCCTTAATATACTAGGTTTTTTTATGAGAAGTATTTGTACTAAACTTACACACTCCTCCGTCTAATGGGTAAAGAACATACTATTTACGTGGACGACGAACAAGTACCTCAAGAAACGATGATTGTTCAAATATATCCAACTGCCACTCATGGTAGAAATTATGATGGAAATATATTTATATATGATATATATCATGTTTATATTTTCCTTATTATTTTGTATTTTCCATTAATATCATACTTTGATGGATTCTATAATGGGTAAACACGACAACTTCATTTGAAGAAGTGCGGACTACTGCCCCCTCAAAGTGGTATGACTCATTAATGCCATATGTGGAACATATAATGGATGGAGTTACTGAATTATATATTATATTATACTAGAATAATAATATAACCATGTATCATTATGTTTTCATCCCATTAAAATACTAAAATTAAATTAAAGTAACGTTCATGTGTATGTACAGCTTACAGTCTCCATGAATGGTGAATTTCATTTCTTACCTCCAAATAGTATATACTATTATAAAAACATATATATAATGGTTATATATGATATATATAATTTCTAAATCATGAATATAATTATGGAGATAATGAAATTCTGACCACATGGACAACTTTTAAATATAAGAAGTTCATTTTTACACATGTACCAAATATCGACAAAATGACCATTATTAACATAAATGATTACATAATGCTTATAACATGGTAATAAGTTATATAAAAAGAATAATTAATTTTAAAAATATTCTTAATAAATAATAAATTAACATTAGTTTTTTATTTTTAGGATATTAAAGAATGAACGGTTCAATTTATACATGAGGTAAGGGATTCATCTCAATCTCCTTTCATTGATGCATATTTTGTTATATACATGACATTCTTTTATATGGTGCATAAACTAATTAGAATTTTCATTTCATTCATAGTGAATTTTTTTTATGAGGCATTTTACTAAATGACAAAAATAAAATTTTTGTTTCAACATAATCGGCGACAAAAAACCTTTCCGCCGCTACGAGTATTATTTGATCTATGGATTCCTTAACAAGCTGTAATGTTTTTGAATGGAAAACAAATAAAATATACTATTTTTTTGTATTTTGGTACTGAATATGTTTTTGATAATGGATTTTTTATATCAATATATTTTGATGATATTACGTGATTTAAATGTGGAATTTTTATCTTTCTTTTATGTTTTTATGTATTTTGAATGTGTTAGGGTTGTTGGGAATTGTTTATATATACAGGTGGTTCTGTGATAAACCTAGGGCTGGTGAGCTCGTGATAGCTCTCCAATGCATTGTGTAACAAGATGGAGGTAAACATTAATGGTTTTCCTAATAGATTTAGGTAATATACTGAGATTGGTATTTCAAATGTAACTCTGACATACATGACCTATTTTAAAGGTAAATTTCATTTAATATCCATTAAATCTTTGTTTTGGGTGTTTCCTACTCTTTTATAGAGGAATGGGTGAGTTTTAATGAATTGGGCCAAACCATGAGACCAATTCCACATTTAAAAAAATATATTGATTCCATTATAAATCCTTCATTTTTTAAAAAATTTCATCCATTACAATTCTTAATTGTAATCCCATGACCTATCAACACCACCATATTAATTTGGACCATTTAGGAATCCATACTCATGGTGGATATGAGTTTATATTTAAGGGATTGGGCCTACCCGAAAGCCCATTTCTTGCATTAAAAATATTTTATAATTATTTAATATCTCTTTCAACATTTACGTTTTTTGGTGATTCCATTCTCTCCCAATCCCAAATATCCATGGATCGCCCCCATGACCCCCCCCCTCTTTGGAGCTCGTTTTCATCGCAAATTTGGATGAAACATCTCTAAATTTTTCAAATCTACAATATTTGAAGAGGTTAATTGATTATTTCATAACTCCTTCATTTATCACATTTTTCCCCCATTAAAGTTCTTAAATGATATATTCAACCTTTTTCAAATCTCCCTTGAATGTATGGATCTTTTAAAATTGATATACTGGTGTGTTTGGGGGTGATTTCTTCAAAAAGATTCAAGGTAAGTGATTCCTTCTTGGTTTATTCCTTTTCCCTTAGGGTTTCCTCCCACATTCATTATGTTATAAAATATCCAGAAGTTTGGATTAGAACCTAGGGTTTGATTAGGTGTCTTTTTTGTTAAATATTGTGTTCTAGGGCTGTATTTATCTTCCTTGTGGTGTGACTGTGGTGCGGTTGATGTTTCACACCATGTTTGGAGGGATTCGACAATTTCAGTAGGTGGTTCCATGTGTAAAAAATTATTGATTGATTATTTTCCGGTATATACTTGTTTTTCATATTCCAAAAATATTGGGTGTGGTGTGAAAACTATTTATGATTGATTTGGTTAAGTGTTTAATTTTATAGTTTCTTTTTAACTTGAAATTGGGTTTTTTCATTTGTAACTCATGGGGTATTATTTGGGTGTATTTTATAACTTATGGAATTGGTTTAATAAATCTTTTTTGGCATGAAAATTATGGTTAGGTAATGTATTAGTGTCATGTGGTCCCAAAAAGATGGATTTTGAATATTTTTTATGTGTAAAACTTTATTATACTTCTTAAGATAATTTTATGAAAATTTGTGTATTCATTTGTATATTTTTTGGTATTATTCAAGGTGATTTTATAACAAATGAATGTGGTTTTATAAATGTATCTAGGGATGAAAATTTTGTTTTGGATAGGAATTGTTATGGTATTGGTCTTAAATGAGAGTTTTGAAATGGGTTTTGTGTGCAAGACATAGTTACACCCCTTGAGTTTGTTTTATGAAAATTGTGAATGTTTGTTTGGTTAAACGAAGTGGGAAAAATGAGTATATGTACTATTTTGTGGGTGTCTTAACCTAATATGGGTTTTTAAAGGAAAGTTGGTTATTTAAGATGTCAAATGTTTTTTAGAATGTTCTATTAAATGCTGAAATTTTTATGCAAATGAAAAGAGAGCTGAAAAACATGTCTGTGGGAGTTTTGTGTGAGTGTGTTGTGAAAAATGAATTTTATTTATGAAAGATGTATTATATGATAATTGAGTGGGATGTTATGTGAGTCAAAATGTCTTGGAATGGATTATAAAAAAAATTAAATGGTTTTTGGAAGTTTTAAAGAAATTTGAAAAGTGTTGTGGGAAATTTTTGGTGTGAGTATGATTTCAAAATGCATTTGAATGAAAAATTGGATTTTCTGACTTCTGTTATACATGTGGTATTTTTCGTGAATTTGTGATGTGAAACTGATATTTCCATGTTTAATGTATATTTATTTACATTTTGAACTTGTTTGAGTACAAGTGGAAAACCTGGGTATCTAGGTGGGTGGATGTGTACTAGTATGCTAGTGAATCCGTGGGGTTTGGCCTCAGTTTCACTTAGCAATATTGACGCTTACAAATCTAACTAAACTATGATGATGATTATTGGGGACCACTAGGTTATGTGTATGTTCCCTACTATTGTCTCGTGCCCGAGAATAGATATTGTTATGGTTACTCTCACCGAGATACGGGGTACCAGGGACCCATAACGAGCTTGGGCCTATGGGTTATTTCTTATTTCTTGTGCTCATTAGTGACTTTGTGCTTAGCGTCGGCTTACGATGTGGTTGGCTGCAAAATTCAGTAGTGTTGAAATTATTATTAAAAGCGTTTATTCTTAATTATAGCCCACTTGAAAATTGTTTTGATTTTTAATTTGTATCTTATTGAAACTGTAAAAATGACTTCCTATATATGAAAACATGCAAGATTTCCACCTTTGAATGTTTATCCCATTGAATATATTAGTGGTTGTATCCTACTAGGCATTTTCTCACACCCTACTTACACTATTGGGTGTATGTAGATTTTTTTTCTCTCGCAGGTTGGGTACATTTTTTTAGTGCCAGTGGTTCGGGTTTCTAGCAGGTGTCCTTGGTGGTGAAGTCTGATGGAGATGAGTTGAGGGTGTCGCCCCTTTCTATGAGGGTAATTGGGCTGTTTTTTTTTTGGTTTTTTACATTTGAAATGGTCTTTAAATATAGTTTTAACATATGTAATTCCTATCTGAAATTATGTAAAGGACGTTTTTAGTTGAAAAATCCATATCTGTTTTATTGAGTTTTATTTTTGTTTAATTTTTAAAAACTCAAGTAAATCATTCCCAATTATCATTATATGTTAGCTGGGAACTTGTGCCAGCCTATGGGGATTGAGAATTCCCTTCGGCCCTTGCCACGAGCCGATTTTGGCTCTGGTTTCAGTGGTGACCAGATTTGGTTCGTGAAAAAATGCTATCAGAGGAGGTTTAGGTTAACACTTTGTGTCGAGTTATTTGGGGAAAAATCAAGATAGTCTAGAGTTAGGATTTTCAGGACATGGTATTATGGTTATGGGTAGTGTTCTTGATCACCACACCTCATGACAACATTCATGTTACCAGGGGAATTTAGGACTTATCTAATTCCTTTGGTTTTCTTCGTTTGATGATGATTAGTGGAAATGAAACGAGAGTTGGGTTAATGGTCTCAGTGTGCTCACATTGCCTGGAAAGCCATGTGGAGCCTGGTATATTCTCTAGAACACTCTCAGTGATGGTTAAATGATTAGATAATGTCCTCCAACCATATGTTCAAGTCACCCACTGAAACTAGTTTCATGTGGCATTGTCTTGTGTTCTTTAGTTTTGAAATCTTGGAACATTGTTTTTAATGTGACATGGATTTAAAAAGTGTAAAGTTTTTCTGAAATTATTTTCAAATAAAGATGGAATGGTTTGATTTATGAAATGGTGGAATGGAATTTTCAGAGTTTTTTTTTGAAATGGAAAATGGTGTCCGTACACTACTTTTGAAAGCATAGACTATACTGAAGTTGGTTTTGAAAAAGTGTATCCAATAGAGTTTTCTAAACTATCAAAGGGTGTTTTAATAGGATGATATGTTATGAAATTGATGTGAATAACATTAAAATGAGTTCTTATCTAAATTTTTTTGTCTCTATGAAAATTTTAGTATGATTTGAATTGGAATTTTGATCTCCTGGTCAGTGGTTTTGAGAAAAAAAGGATGTGTTGGTTGACTGTTTTGTTTTTGAAAAGTGGAGATAAATTTTTGTTTTAACATTTGGTATTTCCGTGAGAAACCAAATGCATGGTGTTATATGGAATTATGGATAGTTTATGGAATGACTGCATGAGTGTCGGAATGGATATTAGGTGAGTAACCGGTGTGGCACAAAAACATGCATGTGTGAGGCCCATAGGGTACCTTTGGTTGATACGCTTACCGATGAACCGTTTGTTTTCAAAGAAATGTTTTTAATGAAAAACATGATGTCTTGATTAATTGTCTGGGATGGTGTATATTATGTTTTTTTGGAAAGTTTTGTTTTTGTGGGATGTTTTGAGTCCAATAACCCTTCATGTTTGAACTGTGTTTTGGGTTTGTGTCTGGTCGATATGCTGGGTAGAAGGACTGGTTAGTAGTCTCTTTCGAGATATGTTTCGGGACACATTTATGGTGGTTCCCTTCTTGTGTTTGGATTTGGTTAGTGGAATGTTTTTACCAATAGACCAACATGGTTGGGTCCCTAGGTTCTCTCATTGGATAATGTACACCCCCATTAAGGGTTAGTTCACGACTGAAGTGAAACCTGGATTGTTTCACCATTGGAAAATCCCCCAGTTGATCAATATAAGGAATATTTTTTCTCTAACTCTATAGATTGATTCTACACCATCGAATTTCATGGGTTTTCTAATCTTTTTATAGAAAAAGTGTGATTGTTGAAGGTTGAAAGAGGCCTTAGTTTCTTAAGCTACTTGATTCGTTGATGGTGTAAGTGGTCTGGGGTTGTTAGTGTGGATGAGTTCTTGAATCGTGCCAAAGAGAGCCTCTGGGTCCTTCATAGTATCATCAAAGAATGAGTTCACGTTCAACCACTAATGTGGAAAATATGGTCATGACAGGATGTTATGGACACTTTCTAGAATTCTATGATGTTTGTTGATGCTGTATAAGGTCCCCCTCCAATTATTGTTTATATCAGTTGCAATGGTCATGTTCAGTGATTCCTTTTAATGTCATGTGCTCGATTGACTATAAAGGTGAAAGTCATGCAATCCTCAGAGAGTATCTGTTATGATGGGAGAGTGTCTCCATTTAAAGAAATACAAAATCTTCCATATTAGAGGAAGGTGACTATTGGTTTTCTTCACTACCGCTATTTCTCACCCGAAGAAACAAGGTGTGCTTTGTGTACATATTCTAAGACCTTGTTTTAGTGAAATATATAGTTAGGGTAATGTGAGTTTGGAATGAGTTATGTCTTGGAAATTTTATTGGGGATTGCAGTGTAGTTTTTGGTGGCATAGAAAGAAAAATTCCAGTTCAGGGGGTTTCCACAGCATATCTGCGAGGCCGAAGATTCTTCAATCACTTAACATCTAGCCATAGGTCTTGGAGTGAAGTTGGATCATAGTCAGGTGAAATCCCATTGTTGTTTGAACCCATGTACAATTTCCATTCCACAATATGAATTATAGGAAGTTTTTAATCCTCTAGTGTCATCGTCATTCTTCTATTGTTCCCATTTGGTGGAAATAGGTGGAGGGCCTTGTACCCAAGTCATCGCCTAATGTCATTCCCTCCACCTTTGGATTCCATTGAGTCATGAGAGAATGGTTGTAAATTTTATAGACATGAAGAGAAAAACGTTTTTGCACGATTAGTAATGACTATGTGCTTGGAATCCTTGTGGAAAGAATGATTTGCACAGTTAGTGCACGATTTTACAAACCATGCGGACTAACCATGCACCCTTCCCAAATCGTTAAATTTTTTTTGCGTCTTTCTATTCCTCACCAGATTGGTCGGTTAAGATGGTTGGTTATTATGGTGGGGAGACCCACTATTATTCTCATGTATGTTCCTTAATAAATTTTGAATGGAACTGTACCTTTTTACTAGGGATTCCATTCAGACCTCCCCCTATTAGAGTCATGATTCTGTCTGAGAAAAATATAGTTTTTCTCTAATGGTGGGGAGCCTATTTGTGTCCCCCTGTACCAATAACTGAGATTGATCCATGGTTTGGGCTTGGTGGAAGGTAGACTCGTTCAGAACTATCTAACTACCAACATATTCATTGACTAAACACCGGTATTGGATAATGACCAATGGTTTAGTTAATTCAAGGTAAGTGTAACCTTGTTCGAAGTTGATGTTTGTTTGGGTGGATTACATGAGTCTTGTTCGAATAGTGTTTGAGGAGATTTCTTTTGAGTTAAAGTATGAATGTGATTGATCATTTCAGAATTGGGGTGGGTATTTTGTTTCTGAGAGTAATGCTTCTTTAATTGATCATCACAGGTGTTTCAGCCCTTGGGGGCGAACCTTGGCAAAGAAGTACATATTGGTTTATCGGTTGGGTTTGGTTTTCATATTTGGCCTTGCTCTACCTTTCTAGGGACGGAACTTTTTTAGGGTGGGGAGAATTGTCAAATAAATGACTTATTTTAAAGGTAAATTTCATTTAATATCCATTAATACTTTGTTTTGGGGGTTTACCAAGCTTTTATGGGGGAATTGGTGAGTTTTCATGAATTGGGCCAAACCATGTGCCCAATTCCATATTTAAAAATAAATTTGGATTCCTTTATAAATCCTTCATTTTTAAAAAAATTTCATCCATTATAATTTCTAATTGTCTTCCCCGGGCCTATTAACACCACCATATTAATTTGGAAAATTTATAAATCCATAATCCTTATAGATATGTGTTTTTATTTAGGGATTGGGCCTGCCCAAAAGCCCATTTCCTACATTAAAAATATTTTTTAGTTATTTAATAACTCCTTCAATAGTTATTGTTTTTCGGTAATTTCAACTCTCTCTCAATCCCACGTACCAATGGCACGCCCCCATGCTCTCCTCCCACTCTTTGGAGATAGGTTTCATCGCGAATTTGGATAAAACTTATCTGAATATCTCAAATCGCTCAGATTTGAAGAGGTAAATTGATTATTTCATAACCCCTTCATTTATAACTCTCTTTCCCTAATTATAGTTTTTAAATGATCTATACAACCTTTTTAGAATCTATATTGAATGGTTGACTGTTTTAAATTTTAGATACTTGAGTATTTTGGGTGATTTCATCAATATTTTTCAAGGTAAGTGATTCCTTCTTGGTTTCTTCCTTTTCCCTTAGGGTTTCCTCCATCTTTCATTATGTTACAAAATTTCTAGAAGATAGGATTCGAAACGAGGGTTTCATTTGGTGTCTTTTTGGTTAAATATTTTTGTATAAGGATGGCTTTATCTTCCTTGTGATGCGGCAGTGGTGCGGTTGATGTTTCACACCATGTTTTGAGGGATTCGACACATTCAGTAGGTGGTTCCATGTGTAAATAATTATGGATGAGTTAGCTTTCTATATTTACTCATTTTTTATATTCCTCATATATTGGTTGTGTTATGAAAAATGATTATGATTTATTTGGTTAAGTGTTTAATTTTATAGTTTCTTTTTAACTTGAAATTGGGTGATTTCATTTGAATCTCATGGGGTATTATTTGGGAGTATTTTATAACCTATAGAATTGGTTTACTAAATCTTTTTTGGCTGGTAAATTCTGTTTTGGTAATTTATTAGTGTCATGTGGTCCTAAAAAGAAGGTTTTTTATTAGGTTTGTTGTGTAAAACAATGTCATTCTTATTGACAACATTTTATTAAAATGTGTGTTTTCATTTGTATCTTTTGGTGTATTATTAAAGGCGGTTTTATAACACTTGAATGTGGGTTTATAAATGTATATAAGGCTTAAAATTATGTTTTGGATATGAATTGGTATGGTTTTGGTCTTATGTGGGGGTTTTGAAATGGGTTTTGTGTGCAAGAAATAGTTACACCCCTTGAGTCTGTTTTATGAAAATTGTGAATGTTTTTTTTTGTTAAACAACGTGGGAAAAAGGGTGTTTATGTACTATTTGGATGGTGTGTTCACCTAATATCAGTTTCTGAAAGGTAAAGTGGTTATTCAGGATGTCAAATTTTTTTTGATTGTTTTATAAAGTACTGAAATGTTTTAGAAAATGGAAAGAGAGCTGCAAAAGATGGTTCTAGGATGTTTTGTGTGTGTGTGTTGTGCAAAATGAATTTTTTTCATGAAATAGGTATTATATGATATTTGGGTGGGATTTTATGTTAGTTATAATTTCATTTATTGTTTTATTCTTTTTTAAATGGATTTTTGGCGGTGCTAAAGAAATTTGAAAATTATTGTGGGTTATTTTGGTGTGAGTAAGATTTCAAAATACATTGGAATGAAAAATTTGATTTTGTGACTTATCTGTATGCATGTGGAATTTTTGGTGAAGTTGTGATGTGAACATGATATTTTAATGTGCAATTTATATTTCTTTACTTGTTGAAATTTTTTGAGAACAAGGGGAAAACCAGGGTATCTAAGTGGGTGGACTTGTACTAGTTTGCTAGTGAATCTGTGGGGTTTGGACTCAGTTTTACTTAGAAATATTGACTCCTAAAACTATAATTAATCTATGATGATGAATATTGGGGACTGCTAGGTTATAGGTATGTTCCCTATTATTGGATTGTACAGGAGAACAAATATTTTGATGGTTACTCTCACCGAGATACGTGGTACCTGGGACCCACAACGAGCTAGTGCCTAGGGGTTATTTCCAATTGCTTATACTCATTAGTGAATTTGTTCTTAGCAAAGTAATATGGTGTGGTTGGATAGAAAATTCAATAGTGTCGACATTATTTTTAAAAACCTTTTATTCTCAGTGGTATCCCACTTGAAAACTATTTTAATTTTTAATTTGCAACTTTTAGAAATTGTAACCGGCACTTCCTGTTTATGAATACCTGCAATCTTTTTTTCATTGAATGATTATCTCATGGAATCTCATAGTGGTGGTATCCTACTGGGAATTGGATGAAACCCTACTTATACACTTCGGTGTTAGTAGACTTGGTTATTTTTGTTGTCGCAGGTTGGGTATATTTTTTTTAGTGCAAGTGGTTCAGATTTCTAGTAGGACCTTGGTGGTGAAGTCTTGTGAAGATAGATTGAGGGTGGTGCCCCTTTCCATGAGGGTTATTGGGATGTTTCTTTTTGGTATTTTTTCATTTTAATGATCATTGAACATAGTTTTAACTTATGTAATTCAGTTCAGAAATTTTGTAAAAGACTCTATTATTTGAAAAATCCAGATTTGATTTATTGAGTTTGTTTGTTGTTAAATGTTTTGAAACATGGGTAAATCATTCCCAATACTCATTATATGATACATGAGCACTTTTTTCAGCCCGTGGGGATCGAGAACGCCGTTCTGGCCGTGTCACAGGCTGATTTTGGCACCGGTTTCAGTGGCGATTTGATTCGGTTTGTGAGAGTAACTCCCTACGTGGCTGTGAAAGCTACAACATTAGTATGTTATTGTGCCACAAGATACCTTTATGATTAATTATTATTATATGTTATTCATAAATATTATGATTTTATGAGTTATTTTTAAAAACTTATGTTTTGATGGATTAATTTTTTCTTTCTTTTTTTTATAACCCTTATTGGGATTTCCACTCTCATCCCATGTTTTGAAATGTTTTCCACAAGAATTAAATATGAATAGGGTCAAGGATGGGATCAATGAGAAATTCATGATGTCTAAAACATGTAATTGGACATGAATATTTTTTTCAAGATTTGTTTTATGGAATAAATTGAATCTGAGTGTAAGTGTCTAATTTTTAATTTTTGAGATGTAATGTAATAGTTATAGCCTAATTCTCTAAAACTCTAACCCTAAAAATATCATCTTTATAAACTATTCATTATATTCAAGATTATTTATGTTTTAAGGCTGATTCCTTATATTTGGTATCATAGGTCAGTTTAGACAATTTTATATTTTAAGATATTCTTAAATTAATGTCTATAAATTAATTTATGGAATCATTGAAATGAAATAGCATTTACAGATTACCTTTTCGCATCGCCTAAGATATTTATATGTTCATAATTGTTTTATGCAGAGGAAATAGGGCAGCTATGATGGGATGACATCTAGAGGAAGAGAACCTTCCAAATCAAAAACCAGAGAACGTCAGAATAATAAATGAAAAATTTGTTAAAGTGATGAAATAGCTGACTCAGGCTATTAATGGTGGTGGTATCCATGCATCAGATCATCCAGATCAACCATAAAGTAACATGTCAGTAGTCGAGCATTTCATGAGGCAGCATCCCCCATCATTCAGAGGATCATCTAACCATGTTCTAAAAGAAGGTTAGATTAAAGAAATAGAGAAGATTTTTGATGTCATGTGGTGTTCAGATCATCAAAAGGATAGTATTGTTGTTTACCATATTAAAGGTGAAACTGATCAATCGTGGTCGATGGTGAAAAATATCAAGGATATTGAGGAGATTGAACATCTAGATTGGGATGAATTCAAAGGAATGTTTCTTGAGATATATTTTCCAAAGGTGGTTTGTCTTAGGTTGGAAAAACAATTCCTGGAATTGAAGTAGGAGGATCACTCAGTGGCTGCTAATGAAGAAAAGTTCACTAACTGGTAAGTTATACTCCAAATTTCATACGAGATATTGACTATAAAATCAACCATTTATACTCATCATTAAAGACAATGTATTGAAGGTATTTACCTTCTTGTGAGTTAAAAATAATGAGAATCTTGTGTGATGTGAGGAGAAGGTGGAAATAGATTTTGCTGATGATCAAGTGTACTTTGAAAAATAACAAAACAAGAGGTCAAGGTGGTAGATGAAAAGGAATAACTCTTCCAAAAATTCTTATGGTAAGAAACTTATGTTTAATGTTTGTGAAAATTGTTGTTAAAATATTGTTGGGGAATGTCTTTTGAATTCTGGTAAGTGATATTGATATGGTAAAATGGGACATAAGGCTCGTAATTACATTGAATAATATCTGGGTAATGGTAAGACAAAATTTGATTTAGAGTCTTTTAAAAGTTTCAAGTGCAATGAAATGGGTCATTATGAAAATGAGTGTCCAACGAAGAACTAAATGAGGGAAAGCATCCAGAATAAAAGCAGAAAGGGGTGGTGGAATCCTTTGCAACTACTTCAGGAAATGTTGGGTCATCAAACAATGTATTATCAGGTACACTGTTTGTTGGTTCACATTATGCCAATGTGTTGTTTGATTTTGGGTCTATGCATTTGTTCATTTCTGAGAATTTTTCTACTAACATGGGAATTCCATCTGAAGATATGAATCCAAGAATTATGGTAAAAACACGTAGAAGAAATGTTGAGGCAAAAAGAAATCATAAGAACCTTTATTTCCTTGTGTGTGGAAAGAATCTACCAGAAAACCTTATAGTTTTTCTTCTAGAAGAGTTTGATGTTATTTTGGGTATGGATTGAATTTCTATTTATCATTATCTGATTGAATGCAGAGCTAAAAAGGTTTCTTTTCAGAATGAATTTCAGTTTGTGTACAAGAATGAACCTTTGATTTTGATAACATATCATGAATTTGAGAAACTAGTAAAAGGTCGAAATGAATTTTACATTGCACATATTTTTTAAAACAAAGGATCTATCCAAATTAATGATGTGATAGTGTTAAATGAGTATCTTGATGTTTTTCCTGATGAGTTTCCTAGTATAATACCTGATTGGGTAGTTGAATTTACTATTGACTTAATTCGTGATTCTAAGCCAATTTCAAAAACCCCTTATCGAATCGATCAAATTGAACATTTAGAGCTAAAGAAGAATTTTATGGAGTTATTAGATAATAGTTTCATTCGACCCATCACATCACCATGTGGTGATCTTGTCTTGTTTGTTAAAAAGAAATATGGTTCAATGAGACTTTACATTAATTATAGAGCATTGAATAACAAAACTGTTAAGAACAAATATCCCTTTACTCATATTGATGATTTGTTTGATAGGCACTAGGGAGCTCAGTATTTTCGAAGATTGATTTGAGGTCAAGGTAACTTCAATTGAATGTAAAGGAAGTAGACATTCCAAAGACCAAATTTCGTACTAGATATGTCCATTTAGAATTTTTAGTTATTCCTTTTGGGTTAACCAATGCACCTACTATATTCATGGTTCTTATGAATAGAATTTTCTGTGGATATTTAGATAATTTTGTGGTTGTGTTTATTGATGATATTTTAGTTTATTCTAAATGTAAAGAGGAACATGAATGTAATTTATGTGGTCCCATAAAAACCTTAAAAGAAAATAAATTTGATGGGAAATTCATTAAGTGTGAGTTTTGGTTACAAAAAATTTCATTCCTTGGTAACATTGTTTCAAAAAATGGAATAACTGTTGATCCTGATAAAATAGAAGTTGTTGAAGAATATCCAAGACCCACTAATATAACCAAGATCTGTAGTGTTCTTGGGTTTACAGGTTTTTACCGGAGAATTGTTGAAAATTTTTCACGGTTACCTTGTCCAATGACTAAGTTAACTCAAAATTTTTAATGTTTATCTGGAAAAAACAATGTAATGATTGTTTTTGGGAATTGAAAATTAGATTGGTGAATGCTCATGTTTTGGAACTGCCTTCCAGAAATGGTGAGTTTGTTATTTACAATGATGCTTCGTTGAAAGGACTTGGTTGTGTCTTAATGTAGAATGATAATGTATTTTCTTATGCTTCACGTCAGTTGAAACCTTGTGAGTTAAATTACCCTACACGTGATTTGGAATTAGCTGCTGTATTTTTTGCTTTAAAAATTTGGTGGCATCATCTGTATTGAGTAAAATTGGAAATATATACTTACCATAAATATTAAATGTATATATTCACATAGAAATAATTGAACATGGGATATGGGATATTGATGGAATTAATCATGGATTATGATTTCACAATTCATTATCATCCAAGAAAAGAATATAATGTGGTTGTTGCTTTGAGTCGAAAAATTAATCCTACATTAACCTTGTTACATTTAGAACAAGATCCTTTGATTAAAGATTTTATGAACTTTTGAATAGAAGTTTTGGGTGCAAGAAATTCCACTATTTTGTTTTAGGTGTCAGTGAAATCATCTATATTAGACAAAATTATGCAAGCATAGAAGGAAGACAATGAGTTGCAGAAAAATGTAGTGATGGCTCATAAGGGTAATTTTCGTGATTTTAACATTTATAATTATTTTATTTAGATATTTTGAAAGATATTATGTGTGACTTGTGATTCGAATTTGAAGAATTAGTTGTTATGTGAAGCTCATAGTTCTCTGTTTTCAATTATTCCTAGCAGTACTAACATGTATTGAGATCTTTGAGAGTATTACTGGTGGGATGGAATGAAAAGAGATATTTCTAACATTACTGTGAAGTGTTTGACTTTTCAATAGGTTATAGCATAAAAAAATTACCAAGATGGATCCTTCAGTATTAACCGGTGCCCGAGTGAAAATGGGAAAATATATCCATGGATTTGTTGTGGGATTTCCAAAGACATCTCGAGGTAATAATACAATTTGGGTTATTTTTTATCGATGGACTAAATATTCTAACTTCCTTTATATTTTAGATAATTTGTCTCTAGATAAAATTTATCAGTTGTATTCTAAAGAGATAGTCAGGTTACATGGGGTTCCCCTAACTATCAAATCTGATCGTGATCCCAAGTTTATTTCTATCTTTTGGAAAGGCCTTCAGAAGTCATTGGGTACTAAATTAAATTTTATTACAGCTTTTCCACCTCAATCATATGGGAAATAAAATTGAGCAATTCAGAACTTGCAGGATATGTTACGTGTTTTCTCATTGGATTACCAGGGATGTTGTAAACAACATCTTTCTTTGGATGAATTTTCTTATAATAACAGTTTTTATTCCAGTATATAGATGTCTTCGTTTGAGACATTATATGGAAAGAGGTGTCGAACTCTATATTTTCGTGAGGAAGTATGGGGAAGGATGTTGATGGGACCAGAATTTTTAGAAGAGATGATAGAGACAATTTAATTTATTTAGAAAACATGAGAACAACTCAGAGTAGGCAGAAAATTAATGTAGATAACTATAGGAAGGATCTTTATTTTGAAGATGGTGATCATGTCTTTCTCAGAGTTTCTCCATGAAAAAATGTGATGAGTTTTGGAAATAAGGGAAAGTTGTGTCTGAGGTTCATTGGACACTATGAAATTCTAGAGAAAGTTGGATTAATTTCATACATAGTGGATTTACCTCCATGTTCATCCCAGGTACACAATGTTTTTCATGTTTCATTTTTGAGAAAGTATATTCCATATCCATCTCATAATTTGAGCCCATAGGTAGTTCAGTTGGAAGAAAATATCTCTTATGAGGAACAATAAGTCCAGATTCTTGACCAAAGAGAGAAAGTGTTGCGGAATAAGGTAATTCATCAGGTAATGGTTTGGTGGGAAAAAATATGGTTGAAGAGGAAATGTGGGAATCTGAAAATACAATGAGGGACAAATACCCATATTTATATGATAAGTGAATAAAATTGCGAGGACAAAATTTCTTAAATGGGGGAAGGATGTAACATCCCAGTAAAATAACTAAATATATATTATTTCATATTTATTAATATTGGTGAGTTAAATATTAATTTTACCTTAATATGGAAGCTATGTTCGATTGATTACTCGATACGCTACAATGGATTTTTTTGAAATCTTAAATTACACACTAATAATATAATATTATTATTTTAAACGGTAGTTAATGCCTAATCAATATATTGGAAGAAATGCTTAAAACTAACTAAAATATGATTATACATTTTTTTATATGTTTTTATATTTATCCAACAAAATTTAGAGTCTTAAAATGTGAATCAATCCAATTTTAAGCACAAAATACTCAAATATTCTTTAAAAGGTCGATTTACCCCTTTTGATGGGGAAATATTTTTTAATCTAGACATTGTCACTTTTTTATGTTATATTTGAAAATATGAAACCCTTCATTAGAATAGGGACATCAAAATTTACATTGGGTAAATTTTTTGTATTTTTCTTATAAAGTTAATTTTTTAATGAATAGTTAAAAATACAGTATTTTAATTCAAAAATGCCTTTTAATATAATTTATTTATATGGTAATATTATATTTTAAATTAGTTTTAAAGTTTAAATAGAATATATATTTACCATTTAATCCATTTTTGGTCATTAGAAGTAAATTCAATTTGAAATTGGATAGAAACACGTGTCAATATTTTGATAGTTATTATTTCTTAAAAACACTCTTTTTGTTTTGACAATAGTAATTAATTTTAAATTAATTTCTATCACTACTATCTTTTGAATTTTATAAAATTTATTCCATATTTGGAATTTGGAGGTCATAAGTTATTAAATAGGTTACTTTTATTTTTATACATTTTAAATATCTACATCAGTAAATATTTTAATTACCATGGTTAAATGTTTATTCTGGTAAATAAGGGTAAAAAATAATATTATATTAATATTAAATTACCTTAACATGTATCCTAGTCCTATTGGAAGATACATGTCAGGCCAAGGTCATTCATGGGTCTATTTTGTGACCCCATGGAGCCACATGGGAGTGATAATGACAATTTACATTAACTAACTTAAACTAATGTAAAAAATGACATAAAAATATTTTTTATTAAATCAATTTTTACATTTAGTTATATATGTTATATATTTTATATAAATATTAATTTTAAAGATAACAACATAAACTACATTATGTTAATTTTTTATAATTTTTATACGTATAATAAATAAAATTATTTATGACACAATAATTATGGACTGATTACCTCATTAATGAATGATTTAAATAAATAAGATTATAAAAATTAAGAAAATACTCAAACACTACCCAATTCCTATTGGATGATTTTATTTCGAACATGAGTCAATTTATCTTTGACATTAATAAGTTTTGGACCTATAGAAACCATAAATCATTATATAATAATTAATATTTTCAATCATTCCTAAAGAGCCTCTTCCCACCCTTATAAAAATCCCTCAACTCTAACACATTACTCACACCTCCCAAGCCCCTTGGATCATCTATCATGTACCTAAAAAATCCTTAATGGTCTATATATTCCTTCTAGAAGCCTTATCTTATGTAGAATAAACTTTATGTAATCATTTTGGTTCATACCAATTAGAGTTACCTGATTTAAATGTAACATCTTTTCTTAAGTTCTTTTCCATTATTTTACTTATCCAACCCCTTAAACTCTTTTTATTCATTTATTTTATAACAACACGATTACCCTCAATATACTAGGTTGTTTTTTTATAATTATTATAACTATACATTCACACACCTCCATCTAATGGGTAAAGAACATATTGTTTCTGTGGAAGGCGAACAACTACCTCATGAAATGATGATTTTTCAAATATCTCTAACAGCCTTTCATGGTGGGCATTATGTTGGAACTATATATATATGATATTTTATTCTATGTTTTCCTTATTCTTATGTATTTTCCATTTACATTATACATTTCTGGTTTCTATAATGGGTAAATGCGATAATTTCATTTGAGGAAGTGCAGACTACCGCCCCCTCAAAGTGATATGAATCGTTCATTCCGTACGTGGAAAGTATAATGGATAGATTTACTGAAATTATATATTATATTATACTATAATTATAATATAACTATGTATCATTATGTATTCATCCCATTAAAATACTAAAATGAAATGAAAGTAGAGTTCATGTGTACATACAGCTTACAGTCTCCATGAATGGTGAATTTCATTTCCTACTTCCAAATGTTATATAATATTATAAATAAATATTTATACTGGATATATATGACATATACAATATTTAAATCATGAATATCATTCTAGAGATGATGTAATTTTGACCACTTGGATAATTTTTAAATATAAGAAGTTCGTTTTTGACACATGAACCAAATATCGAAAAAAAGACCGTTATTAACATAAATGATTACATAGTGTTTGTAGCATGGTAATAAGTGACATAAAGAGTGTAATTAACTTGAAAAAGGTTCTTGATCAATAATAAATTAACATTAGATTTTTATTCAGGAGATTAAAGAATGAACGGTTCAAGTTAGACACGAGGTAAGGGACTTCGTCTCAATCTCCTTTAATTGATGCATATTTTGTTTTATACATGAAATTATTTTATATGGTGTATAAACTCAGTGGAATTTTTTTCATTAATAGGGAATATTTTTCTATGAGGCGTTTTACTAAACGACAAAAAGATAATGTTTGTTTTAACATAAGCGATGACAAAGAACCTTTCTGTCGCTGTGAGTATTATTTGATCAATGGTTTCCATAACAAGCTATAATGTTTTTGAAGGGAAAATAAATACAATATACTATTTTTTGTATTTGGTATTGAAAAATGTTTTGATAATGGATTTGTTATGCCAATATATTTGAATGATATTTTGTGATTGACATGTGGAAGTGTTATCATTCCTTTATGTTTGGTTTATTTATTGTGAATGTGTTATGGTTGTTGTGAATTGTATACATATATGGGTGGTTCTGTGATAAACCAAGGGCTGGTGAGCCCGTGATAGCTCTCTAATGCATTGTGTAACGTGACGGAGGTAAACATGAATGGTTTTCCTAAGAGATTTAGGGAATATACTATGATGGGTATTTTAAATGTAACTGTTTCATACATGACTTATTTTAAAGGTAAATTATATTTAATATCCATTCATGCTTTGTTTTGGGGGTCTCTTAAGCTTTTATGGAGGAATTGGTTTGTTTTCATGAATTGGGCCAGACTGTGAGCCCAATTACACATTTAAAAATAAATTTTGATTCCTTTATAAATCCTTCAATTTTTTACATTTTTCATCCATTATAATTCATAATTGTAATCCTCGGACCTATCAACACTACCATATAAATTTGGACTAGTTAGGAATCCAAAAATATAGTGGATATGAGTTTTTATTTAAGGTATTGGGCCTGCCTGAAAGCCCATTTACTGCATTTTTTTTAATTATTTAGTATCGCCTTCAATATTTACGTTTTTTCGGTGATTCTAACTCTCCCCTGATCCCACATAGCCAAGGAGAGCCCCCATGCTCTCCCCCCTCTTTCGAGCTCGGATTCATTGCGAATATGGATGGAACTTCTCTGAATTTCTCAAATCTACCAGATTTGAAGAGGTAAATTGATTATTTCATAACTCCTTAATTTCTCACTATTTTCCCCCATTCCAGTTTCTAAATGATTTTTTCAACCTTGTTCCATTCTCCCTTTAATGGTTGTCTCTTTTAAAATTGAGATATTGGTTTGTTAGGGGTAATTCCTTCAATATTATTCAAGGTAAGTGATTCCTTCTGGGTTTCTTCTTTTTCCCTTAGGGTTTCCTCCCTCTTTCATTATGTAATAAAATGTCCATAAGTTAGGATTACAACCTAGGATTTTATTTGGAGTCGTATTGGTTAAATATTGTGTTCTAGAGTGGTATTTATCTTCCTTGTGGTGCGGCGGTGGTTTGGTTGATGTTTCACACCAAGTTTTGAGGAATTCCACAAATTCAGTAGGTGGTTCCATGTGTAAACAATTATTGATGAGTTAGTTTGTTGTATATGCACAATTTCCATATTCCTAATATATTTGGTGTGGTGTGAAAATTGTTTGTGATTGATTTGGTTATCTGTTTAATTTTATAGTCTCTTTTAACTTGAAATTGGGTGTTTTCATTTGTTACTTATATAATATTATTTGGGTTCAATTTATAACTTATGGAATTGGTTTACAAAATCTTTTTTGGCCGGAAAATTCTGGTCAGGTAATGTATTAGTGTCATCTGGTCCTAAAACGTAGTTTTTTGAAATGTTTTTATATGTAAACCATTATTATACTTCTTAACATCATTTTATAAAAATTTGGGTTTTCATTTGTATCTTTTGTGGTATTATTCAAGGTGATTTTATAACACTTGAATTTTGTTTTATAAATGTATCTAGGGATGTAAATTCTATTTTGGATAAGAATTGGTATTGTTTTGGACATAAATGGGGGTTTTGAAATGGGTTTTATGTGCAATACATAGTTACACACATTGAGTTTGTTTTATGAAAATTGTGAATGTTTTGTTTGTTTAAAAGAAGTGGGAAAAAAGGTGTATATGTACTATTTGGTGGGTGTGTTAACCTAATATGGATTTTTGAAATGTAAGGTGGTTACTTAAGATGTCAAATATGTATTTTGAATGGTTTATAAAGTTTTGAAATGTTTAAGAAAATGGAAAGAGAGCTGCAATACATGTTTGTGGGCTGTTTTGTGTGAGTGTGCTGTGAAAAATGAATTTTATTGATGAATGATGTATTATATGATAATTGAGTGGGCTACTATGTGAGTTATAATAGCACGGAGTGGATTATAAAAGTTCTTTAAAGGATTTTTGGATGTGTTATAGAAATTTTAAATGTGTTGTGGGCTATTTTTGGTGTGAGTGTGATGTCAAAATGTATTTGAATGAAAAAATTGGATTTTGTGACTTGTGTGGTATACATGTCAGATTTTTCGGGAATTTGTGATGTTAAAATGATATTTTCATGAGCAATGTATATTTTGTTACTTGTTTAAATTGTTTGAGCACAAGTGGAAAACCTGGGGATCCAGGTCGGTGGACGTGTACTAGTATTCTAGTGAATCCGTGGGGTATGTCCTTAGTTTCACTTAGCAAGATTGATGCTTATAACTCTAACTAAAATATGATGATGGTAATTGGGGACCACTTGGTTATGGGTATGTTCCCTACTAGTGTCTCGTGAATGAGAACAAATATTTTGATGGTTACTCTCACTGAGATACGAGGTACCTGGGACCCACAATGAGCTAGTTCCTAGGGGTTATTTCCTATTGCTTGTTCTCATTAGTGACATTGTGCTTAGCGTCGGCATATGGTATGATTGGCTGCAATATTCGGTTGTGTTGAAATTATTTTTAAAAGCGTTTATTCTTAATGATATCCCACATGAAAAATATTTTAATTTTTAAGTTTCATCTTATAGAAATTGTAGCTATGACGTCTTATTTATGAAAACGTGCAATCTGTTCATCTTTGAATGTTTATCCCAAGGAATCTCTTAGTGGTGGAATCCTACTCGGAATTGGATCACACCCTACTTACACCATTGGGTGTAAGTAGACATGGTTATTTTGGATGTTGCAGGTTGGGTACATTTTTTTAGTGCCAGTGGTTCAGGTTTCTAGCAGGTCCTTGGTGGTGAAGTCTTGTGGAGATGTCTTAAGGATGCTACCCCTTTCCATGAGGGATATTGGGCTGTTTATTTTTGGTTTTTTACCTTTGAAATGTCCTTAAAAAGAGTTTTATCTTATGTAATTCAGATCTGAAATTATGTAAAGGACGTTTTTAGTTGAAAAATTCATATTTTTTTATGGACAATTTTGTTTTTTATAGTTTACAAACCCAGGTAAATAATTTCCAATTATCATTATATTATATCAGGGCACTTTTTCCAGATAGTGTGGATTTATAATGCACTTCGGGCCTTATCATGGGCCATTATTGGCTCTGGTTTCAGTGGTGACCAGATTCAGTTCGTGAAAAATGGTATTAGAGGAGGTTCATGTTAACTCTTTGGGTCGTGTTATTTGGTGAACAATCGGGATAGTCTGGAGTTAGGATTATCAGGAATTTTGTATTATGGTTATGAGTAGTGTGCCTGATCACCACAACTCATGATGATATTCAATTCACTATGGGAATTCATGACTTATCTAATTCCTTTTTTTTTCTTCGTTTGATGATGACTAGGGGAAATGAATAGAGAGTTTGGTTAATGGTCACTATGAGCTCACAGGACCTAGAAAGCCATGTAGAGATAGGGATATTCTCTAGAACACTATCTATGATGGTTAAGTGATTAGAATATGGCCTCCAAACATATGTTCAAGTCACCCACTAAAACTAGTTTCCTATGGCACTGTCTTGTGTTCTTTAGTTTTGAAATCTTTGAACTTTAGTTTTAATGTGACTTGGTTTTAAGAAGTGTAATGTTTTTGTGAAACGATTTTCAAATAAAGATGGAATGGTTTGATTTATGAAATGGTGGAACTGAATTTTCAGGGTTTTTTTTGAAATGGAAAATGGTGTTCGTACACCCCTTTGAAAGCATAAACTATACTGAAGTTGGTTTTGAAAAAGTGTTTCCAATAAAGTTTTCTAAAATATCAAAGGGTGTTTTAATGGGATGATATGTTATGAAGTTTATGTGAATAACATGAAAGTGAGTTATTATCTAAATATTTTATTCTATCTGAAAATTTTAGTTTGATTTGAATTGGGATTTTGATCTCTTGGTGAGTAGTTTTGTGAAAAAAAGGATGTGTTTGTTTGCCGTTTTGGTTTTGAAAAGTGGAAAGAATTTTTGTTTCAACATTTGGTATTTATGTGAGCAACCAAATGCTTAGGGTTATATGGGATGATGGATGGTTTATGGATGGACTGGATGACTGTCAGAACAGATATGAGGTGGGTTACCAGTGTGGTACAAAAACATGCATGTGTGAGGGCCATAGGGTACCATGGGTGGATATGCTTACCGTCGAACCGTTATTTTCATTGAAATGATTTTAATGAAAATGATGATGTCTTGATGAATTGTTTTTTATGGTGTATATTATGTATTTTTGGAAAATGTTGTTTTTGTGGGACTTTTTGAGTCTAAGAAACCTTCTTGTTCGAACTGTGTTTTGGGTTTGTGTCTGTTCGGTAAGTTGGAAAGAAGGACTGGTTAGTAGTATCTTCCAATATATGTTTTGGGACACATTTACAGTGGTTCCCTTCATATTTTTGGATCTAGTTTGTGGAATTTTTTGACCAATAGACCAACTTTGATGGTTCCTTGGTTTCTATCATTGGAAAAGGTACGCCCCATTAAGTGTTAGTTCACGACTGAAGTTAAACCTGGATTGTTTTGCCATTGGAAAATCCCCCAATTTATCAATATAAGATATATTTTTTCACTATATCTGTATATTTATTCTACACCATTTAATTTCTTGGGTTTTCTAATCCTCTTACAGAAGAAGATTGATTGTGGAAGGTTGAAAGAGGGCTTAGTTTCTTATGCTACTTGATTCATTGAAGGTGAAAGTGGTATGGGGTTTTTAGTGTGGATGAGTGCCTGGATGGTTCCTAAGATAGCCTATGGGTCCTTCATAGTATCTTCAAATAAAGAGTTCACATTAAACCAATAGTGAGTGAAATCTGGTCATGAAAGGATGTTATGGCCACTTTCTGCAATTATATGATGTTTGGGAATGTTGTATAAGGCCCCACTCCATTTATTGTTTATATGAGTGGAAATGATCATGTTCAGGGACGCCTTGTGATTTCATGTGCTCGATTGACTGTAAAGGAGAAATTCATGAAATCCTCTGAGAGTATATGTTATGTAGGGAGAGTTTCTCCGTTGGAAAAACTTCAAAATCTTCTATATTAGAGGTAGGAGAGTATAAGTGTTCTTTACTTCCATTGTTTCTCACCCGAAGAAACAAGGTTTTCTTTGTGTGTATCTTCTAAGACCTTGTTTTAGTGAAATATATGGGTTGGGTAAAGTGGGTTTGGAATGAATTATCTATTGGAATTTTTATTGGGGATTGTAGTGTAGTTTTGGTGGCACCGCATGAAAAATTCCTATACAGGGGGTTTCCAAAGCCTATCTGTGAGGCTGAAGATGCTTCAATCACTTAACCTACAGCCATAGGTCTTGGAGTGAAGCTGGATCATAGTCAAGGGAAATCCCAGGGTTTTTTAAACCATTGTACAAAGTTCTATCCACAATTTGAATGATAGGATGAATTTAATCCTCGGGTGTCATAATTATTCATCTGTGGTTCTCATTTGTTGGAAATAGGTGGAGGGCCTTGTACCAAAGTAATCACCGAATGTAATTCCCTCCCCCATTGGTTTCCATTGATTCATGAGAGAATGGTTTGAAATTTGGATTGACATGTTGAACACATAGTTTTTGCAGGATATGTATTGACTCTATGCTAGGAATCCATGCAGAAAGAATGATCTTCACAGTTAGTGCATGTTTTCCCAAACCGTGCAAACTAAATGTGCACCCTTCCCAAATATTTAAATTTTTTTGGGTCTTTCTGTGTCGGCCCAGGTTGGTCAGTTATGATGGTTTCTTCTTATGGTGGGGAGACCATCTATGATTCTCATGTATGTTCCTTAATAAATTTTGAATGGAAGTGTACCTTTTTATTAGGGATTCCATTCAGGACTCCCCTTGTTAGTGTCATGATTCTGGTTTAGACAAATATAGGTTTTCTCTAATGGTGGGGAGCCTATTTGTGTCCCCCTGTACCAAAAACTCAGATTTTTCCATGGTCTGGGCTTGGAGGTAGGTAGTCTCGTTCGGAACTATCTAACTACTAACATCTTCCTTGAGTAAACTTTGGGATTGGGGAGTGCCCAATGGTTTATTTAAAGTAAGGTAAGTGTAACCTTGTTCAAAGTTGATGTTTGTTTTGGTGAATTACATGAGCCTTGTTTGAATAGTGTTTGAGAAATTTTTTTTGAAGATAATGTATGAATGTGATTGATCATTTTAGGAATGTGGTGTGTGTTTTGGTTCTGAGAGTAATTCTTCCTTAACAGTTCATCGGACGTGTTTTAGCCATTGGGGGTGAAGCATGGAAAAGAAGTACATCTTGGTTTATCGGTTGGGTTTGGTTTTCATATTTGTCCTTTCTCTACCTTTTTGGGGATGGAAATTTTTCATGGTGGGGAGAATTGTCACATAAATGACTTATTTTAAATGTAAATTTAATTTAATATCCATTCATGCTTTATTTTGCGGGTTTCCCATGCTTTTATGGTGGAATGGGTGAGTTTTCCTGAATTGGGCAAAACCGTGAGCCCAATTCCATATTTAAAAGTAAAATTAGATTCCTTTATAACTCTTTCATTTTCAATATTCTTCATCCATTAGAATTTATAATTATTTTCCCCTGACATATTAACACCACCATATTAATTTGGACCATTTAAGAATCCATAATCCTTTTGGATATGGGTTATTATTTAAGGGATTGGGCCTTCCCAAAAGCCCATTTCCTACATTAATTTTTTTAATTATTTAATATCTCCTAAATAGTTACCGTTTTACAGGATTCCAACTCTCCCTCGATCCCACATACCCAATTCGTGCCGCCATGCTCTCCTCCCACTCATTGGAGCTCGGTTTCACCGACAATTTGGATGAAACTTATCTGAATGTCTCAAATCGCTCATATTTGAAGAGGTAAATTGATTATTTCTTAACTCCTTCATTTATAACTCTTTCCCCCCCATTCTAGTCTCTAAATGATATATTCAACCATTTTAGAATCTCCAATTAATGGTTGTATGTTTTCAAATTCAGATACTGGTGCATTTGGAGTGATTTCATCAATATTTTTCAAGGTATGTGATTCCTTCTTGGTTTCTTCATTTTCCCTTAAGGTTTTCTCCCTCATTCATTATGTTCTAAAATGTCCAGAGGTTAGTATTAGAAAACAGGGTCTCATTTGGTGTCTTATTGGTTAAATATTTTAGTATAAGGATGGATTTATCTTCTTTGTGGTGCGGCAGTGGTGCGGTTGATGTTTTACACCATATTTTGAGGGATTTGACACTTTCAGTAGGTGGTTCAATGTGTAAAAAATTATTGATGAGTTAGCATGATATATTTACTCATTTTTCATATTCCTCATATATTCAGTGTGGTACGAAAAAAATTTATGATTTATTTGCTTAAGTGTTTAATTTTATAGTTTCTTTTTAACTTGAAATTGCATGTTTTCAAGTGTATCTCATGGGGTATTATTTGGGTGTATTTTATAACTTATAGAATTGGTTTACTAAATCTTGTTTGATTGGAAAATTCTGGTTCGGTAATGTATTAGTGTCATGTGGGCCTAAAAATAATGTTTTTGAATAGGTTTTTGGTGCAAAACATTGTTATACTTCTTGAGAGTATTTTACGCAAAGGTGTGTTTTCAATTGTATCTTTTGTTGTATTATTCAATGTGATTTTATAAAACTTGAATGTGGTTTTATAAATGTGTATATGGCTGAAACTTATGTTTTGGATATGAATTGGTATGGTTTTGGTCTTAGGAGGGGGTTTTTAAATGGGTTTTGTGTGCAAGACATTGTTACACCCCATGAGTTTGTTTTATGAAAATTGTGATTGTTTTGCTTTGTTTACCAACATGGGAAAAAGGGTGTATATGTACTGTTTGGAGGTTCTGTTCACCTAATATTGGTTTTTGAAAGGTATGGTTGTTATTCAAGATATAAAATATTTTTTTATAATTTCTTATAAAGTACTGAGATGATTTAGCAAATGGAAAGAGAGCTGCAAAACTTGGTTGTGGACTGTTTTGTGTGAGTGTGTTGTGAAAAATTAATTTGGTTGAAAAAATAGGTATTATATGATATTTGAGTTTGCTTTTATGTGAGTTATAATGTCCTATAATGGTTTAATTTTTTTTAAAGGATTTGTTGAAGTGATAAAGAAATTTGAAATGTGTTGTAGGCTATTTTGTTGTGAGTATGATTTCAAAATGCATTTGAATGAAAAATTAGATTTTGTGACTTTTGTGTACACATGTGGGATGTTTGGTG
Source organism: Viscum album (assembly GCA_963277665.1). Lineage (NCBI taxonomy): Eukaryota > Viridiplantae > Streptophyta > Magnoliopsida > Santalales > Viscaceae > Viscum > Viscum album. Next base: position 2,001,104,981 of record OY728140.1, on the reverse strand, counting down.
AATTTTTGATATGAAAATGATATTTTCATATGCAATGTATATTTCATTACTTGTTGAACTTGTTTGAGAACAAGGGGAAATCCCAGGTATCTAGGTTGCTGGACGTGTACTAGTATGCTTGTGAATCTGTAGGGTTTGGCCTCAGTTTTACTTAGAAATATTGACACAGAAAACTCTAATTAAACGATGATGATGATTATTGGGGACTACTAGGTTGTGGAAATGTTCCCTATTAGTGGCTTGTGCATGAGAATAGATATTGTGATGGTTACTCTCACTGCGATACAAGGTACCTGGGACACACAGAGAGCTATTTCTTAGGGGTTATTTCCAATCGCTTGTGCTAATTAGTGACTTTGTTCTTAGTATCCGAATACAGTGTGGTTGGCTGGAAAATTCAGTGGTGTTGAAAATATTTTTAAAATCATTTATTCTTAATGGTATCCCACTTGAAAAATATTAAAATTTTTAAGTTGCATCTTTTAGAAATTTTAACTAGCACTTCCTGTTTATGAGAACCTGCAATCTTTTCTTCTTTGAATGTTTATCACATGGAATCTCATAGTGGTGGTATACTATTGGGAATTGGGTCACACCCTACATACACCCCTGGGTGTAGGTAGACTTGCTTATTTTTGTTGTCGCAGTTTAGGTACATTATTTTTAGTTCTAGTGGTTCGGGTTTCTAGCAGGTCCTTGGTGGTGATGTCTTGTAGAGATAGATTGAGGGTGGTGCCCCTTGCCATGATGGTTATTGGGCTGTTTATTTTTGATTTTGTTCCTTTGTAATGGTCTTTAAACATATTTTTAAATTATGTAATTCAGTTCTAAAATTTTGTAAAAGACAGTTTTAGTTGAAGAAGCCAGATGTGTTTTATAGAGTTTGGTTGTTGTTTAATGTTTACAAACTCCGGTAAATCATTCTCAATCCTCATTATATGATATTCAGGGAACTTGTGCTAGCCCGTGGGGTTCAGGAACGCCCTTCAGGCCTTGTCACGGGCCGATTTTGGCACCGGTTTCTGTGGCGACCAGATTCAGTTTGTGAGAGTAACTCCCTACATGGCTGTTAAAGCTACAACATAAGTATGTTATGGCACCACAAGTTACCTTTATGATTATTGATTATTATATGTTATTCATAAATATTATGATTTTATGAGGTATGTTAAAAAACATTTGTTTTGATGGACTAATTTTTTCTTTATATTTTTATAACTGATACTGAGCTTTTTACGCTCATCCCATGTATTGAAATGTTTACCACATGAATAAAAGATGTATAGGGTCAAGGATGAGATCAAGGAAAAGTGATGATGTCTAAAACAAATAAACTATACATGAATCATTTTTTCAAGATTTATTATTTTATGGAAAAAATAGAATCAGAGTATAAGTGTCTACTTTGTACTTTTGGATATGTATTGTAATAGTTATGGCATAATTCTCTAAAACTCTAACCATGAAAATATAATCTATATAAATTATTCATTTAATTCAAGATTATATATGTTTTAAGGACGAATCATTAATATTTGGTATCATAGGTCAGTTTAGAAAATTTTAGATTTTAGGATACTGTTAAATTAATGTCTATAAATTAATTTATGGTAATATTGAAATGATATAGCATTTACAGATTACCATGTTGCTTCGCCTAAGATATTTATGTGTTCAGAATGGTTTTCTGCATAAAAAATAGGGCAGTTATGATGGAATGACATCAGGAGGAAAACAACCTTCTAAATCAGAAACCTGAGATAGTCGGAATCAGAAATGAAAAGTTTGTTTCAGTGATGGAACAGTTGACTTAGGATATAAATGGTGGTGGTATCCATGAATGTGATCACCCAGATCAACCATAAAGGAACATGTCAGTAGTAGAGAATTTCATGAGGCATCATCCCCCATCATTCAGAGGATCATCTGACCCTGTGCTAGAAGAAGGGTGGATTAAATCAATGGAGAAGATTTTTGATGTCATGGGGTGTTCAGAACATCAAAAGGTTAGTATTTTTGTTTACCGTTTTAAAGGTGAAGCTGATAAATGGGGGTTGATGGTGAAAAATATCAAGGATAGTGAGGACATTGAATGTATTTATTAGGATGAATTCAAATTAATGTTTCTTGAGATATATTTTCCTATGGTGGTTTATCTTAGGATGGAAAACAAATTCGAGGTATTGAGGTAGGAAGATGACTCTGGTCTTTATACCGTGTTCTAATTAAGTGATATGTTTATGTTCTTTTTATTGTAGGCTCATTCCATGTTTGGTAGTGGTCATTTTGAGTTCTTTATATTATTGTAAAAAAATTCCAATTCAATATTTAATGGAGGGGGCCCATTACTTATCTTCTCATTCTAGTTGTCCCTTATAAAATTAAGGTGTCACTGTTATTGTTATGAGTCATACCATGTGGGGTAGTTTTATTATTATTTTTGATCGATGTGATTCTTATCTCTATGGATTGAATTTTAATTTTAGGCTTTTTTTCATTTTCAATATTATTTTATTTCAAATGTTTCAAATTTTGGGGGTATAAAATATTATATTGTTGAGAATTTCTACAATTATCTATCATTTAACATATTTATTTATTTATTTATATTCTATTCCCTGAGTTCTGACTATTCCAATTAAATATATTATGTTTCATGATTTAATGTTTCAATTTATAGAAAAATATATTTTTTTGAAAGGTATTATCGTGGTTACAAAATGATTTATAAAACAATTCAAATGAAACATCCAATGGATTCCCTTAGTGGTTGTTTAGTGTGAATGGATTATTATAAAAAATATGGGTTCCCTTACACAGAAGGTCATTTAGTTCCTTTTTTCATGTGGATGGTTAGTATTCATGATTAGTTAATGGATTCGTAAAAAACAAGGGATTCTCAATGGAAATGAAATAGTATACCCTTATGTTGTCATTTTAATCTGAAATACTTATGAATTATTATGTGAAACCATGCAACAAAATTACAGAGATCCAATAGTTTTCAATATATAAAATTCATAGAACCAATTCACAGTTTCAATAAATGTGAAACTAAATCATTTTCCCTAGGTCATTCTAGTGTGGGTTTTATGGTCAGTTCATATTTTGGAAAACAATGAGGCCAAACCATGCAACATTACCTGATTAATTAAAATTTTTAAATACCTCTTTTTTCCTAACAAATTAGACCGAATTTTAAGTCATTTAACCTCTATTCACAATGAAAATATTTATGTAACACTTTTTTACCTAATTTAAGGTATTCCTTGAATCTTTATTGATATCATTTGGTTATGGTGTTAGCTATATTTTATTAGGGAGAGTTTTTGAAATTTTGGGGGATTCTTGGAAAATGCATGTTTAGTGCACAATTTTCTGAAACCATACGACCAATGAATTAAAATATTGTAGGTTTTCATAGTGCGAGTTTTATGTTTAGAGCATGGTTAAAGTAACAGTGTAGCCAAAACGTTCCCCAATTCTTTTATCTTGCATATGGAACATGGTTTGGGTGAAAATTTACAACTAACCATGAAATCCCCCTAGAGCATTATGTGTGCGGAGTTTTAATTCCATAAATATTTTTAGAAATTTTTAGTACCACCAGTTTAATATTTAAACAACACCTACTCAAATTTTGGCTCAACATAACCATTCCATAGGACTATATAATAATCATAATTTGGAATATTTGCAGTATTCCTCTATTATTGATGGATAAATTAAAGGTATTTTGAATTTTTTCATTTCACCCTTTTTATTTTTTGATCCTCACTAAGTACATTCTACAATTATTTATTTGGATCCTGAATCGGGTTTGGATACCTGATATAATGGTATTGAAGGAGGTTTGATGTTGTTTTTTTATCATTCCAGGATTTTGAGGACCTGATTGATTCTTAACTCATGTCTATTTTTGAAAGTAAATTATTTTCCAAAATTTCTTGTGACAAGTGTCTCTCTATAATTGTTCTAATTCATGAATATCTTTTTTTTTTGAAAAAAACATACCTTTACTCTATAATTTTTTATTTGACATTAGAATGGATTTTTGGAGAATATTTATGTTTTTTAGGTGTTTTATTTAAATATTTATTATTTCACACCAAGTGTTTGATTAACTCTTTTAAATGATGGGATTGGTTTTCAATCATGTCACTATTCCTATTAGTGAAAATAATCTGATGTTAAAATATATTATTAAATGTGATAATGGTTTTAAAATGGATTTTAAAAAACATATCACATTTGGTAGCATTGGGTGCTTAGGGAAAGAGATTTGTCACTATTTGTGTGTTTATTGAAACTAGAGGTTGTATTGTATAAATATCTTGTATACTTGGATTGGTGATTTTTGTTTATTTCTAGCATTTATACCCATAGTTTAGATACCATCTTTTTTAGTTGTTATCTTTTTTGACTTATCACATGATAATAGATTGATGATTATTTTCATTCATGCTTATCTTATGATGTATTCATGGTCATCTTTAACTAATGATTAATTATTTAAAATTTTAATTTACATAATCTAATATATGATTAATATATTATGTTTTCATTACAATAAAAGGATGATTTAAAAAAATGTTTTTGTATTTATAAAATTATTTCTAATCTATATTTATTTTAAATCTAGAGATAATTCATTCATGATATTCTAATTCGTATATATTATTTTGTGATTTTTTCTGGAATTGTACCCATGCATGAAATTTTCATTTGATATGTTATAGATTTTTTTCATGGAATTCAGTAAAGGGAAGGTAATAATGTTTCTTGTTAGTTTCTCATATAATTTTCATCTTCATAACATTATTTTTTGGTATTGACCTATGGTCACATAGGCTCTTGTATAAACTTTTCATGTTTTATTTGACCGTTGTTGCATGTTTATCTTTAAATTCTATTGCACATTGATATGTTTTTTTATTCGTCAATATTCCCATTTTTTCCATGTATATTTTTATAATGATAAATAATTATAAATTTTTTTTCACCTCATCGTGTTGTGAGCCATCATGGAAGGCTTCTCTTCTTGACCTAGGTTGGTTGGTTACAAAATAGTATCAATTGGAATACGCTTATTGATGTATTTTGGATCTATCTGGGTTTTCATCAGTGTCATTAGAAAACCTGAGTTACTAACATCAATTTTTCATTGTATTTGTGGGAAGGGTCTTATTCAGCTAACTTTTTTGTTTGAAACCAAGTTACCACAGGTAGTCATGGATTTGTTTTCCAATCTTAGGACTTTGTATTTGAGTTTGTTTTAATAGATTTGATTTTATAATTATTTAAATTGTATTTTCCCTTCAAAAATCATTTTATTCAATTTATTGAAGTGAAATTTTCTTAAAATAATTGTTCTTTCAAATAATTTATTTTAATTATTGAAGTTGGTATTTGATTTTGGAATTTTACCCAAGATGACTAGACATCATCATCATATTAAATGATAATTCCACTAAGAACAGTTCCTCCTAGTCTAATAGAGAAATCTGTGAGATAATTTCCTTAATATAATCATCTTTTGACCCTTCAATGGTTGATTTTGTAATCCAATATATTCAGAATTTAGTCCTAGTAGGTGTTATGATCTCAAAATTAATAGACTAATCTAGCTCATAATTACTAATCATAAACAAAACATATTCTATGGTTTCAACGGGCTCTAAGAATTAGAAGAATGGGTTTCTCAGATCAATAGAATCCTTAATTGAATAAAGACACCAAAAGATTCTGTGATGTTTTATTCCAAGTACATTCGTGATGGACCAGAAAGGACACATTGGTAATCTATTATGTAGTCTAGATTGTATGTGGATCTTAAATAGGCTTAATTCCTAAATATATCTTTACAAATTTTTATACTAAGACTTTATGGATGGAAAAGACCCAAGAGTCTCTGACCATAGATTTATGTGATCATGTTTTTATCGATTATTCCACTTATTTCGATGATTTGGTGCAAATGGAACTTGAAAATGTTTCCCATAAATACCGAATGGATTGGAAGTCAAGTATATGAATGAAGGTTAATATTAGATCGATTCATGATTTGTTAAACATCCACATCATTTTGGTTGTAGTCAAAAATGTGTCTGTGAAAAAAGTATACATATCATGGATAAAATGCTTCCATGGATATTTTCATGGTGAAGAGGAAATGTAAGGTGTGACTTATAGCAAATAAGGATGCATAATTATATCCAATTGTCATTAGGAAATTTTTTAGCAGATTTTTATATAAAAAGTAGGTTTTTTTCTATTATGATGGAATGTATAGTCCTAGATAACATAAATTTAATGTGCCTTATGCGAATTATCATTGTTATGGAAAATTTGGTCAACTCAGACATTGTTTTCGAAGGATGCCCAAAGTCAATAAGGGTGGATCCACTCTCATAAAGGGTTTTCACGATCATTACGATGTTTGAAATTATAATGTGTCTAATCCTCATGATATAGATAATGTTCATGCTGTAATGAATGATCGGAGAGGAGTTGAGGTTGTAAATATTTTTATAGAGGAGTATTCATCACACGAATCTAAGGCAAGGATATATCATATTAGAGGTACCATGTTTATTATATCTTCTACAGTGCAATGTTTATTTGATATATGTTATACTCATACTTGAATATCATTAATCATAGTTTATTTTTTTCTCTATTATTTAGATAATATGTTTTTCCTCATGCATCTCTCTTTTCCATAGAAAAAAATACCTAAACAATGATTCAATTGTCACATGTATCGGGTAATGATAGCCAACATTAAGGTAGTGGTAGATTTTATAGTTAATGATAATGATATATTTGGCCTAATTTTTGGCCTGGAATGGATTATCAGTGGTAAGGATCATATAGAATATTGTCACCATTGAATTTAGTTTTTATCTTCAGATGGATTCACAAATTTCTTTCTTGTTAGTGGGGTTCTAGGCATGGGATATGGAGGTATGTTGTTCTGTATGCTTGGGTGACCTCATATCATCTATTACTGATGTTCCTTATATCCATTTATCTCTATATGAGTATTTCACTTTTTGTGTTTGTTTTTTCATATCATGAGGCCTTTCCATATTATTTTTTAGTTTTCATCATAAAATAGTGATTGAGATTACCACTTACATAATACTTTGTATGAGGCCTATATATATATATATATGTTATTTTATGAAAGGAAAATTTTGAGATTGTGAAATATATTTTCCATATTACAGACATCGAGGAAAATGGATTTATTCTACTTTTTATTTAACCATGGTCTTTCCCTATCCTTTATTATAAGAAGGTAGATGTGATACATACACATTTTATTTATAAATAATAGCTAAACTGGGTGAACATTATGATTAAGTGTTCATTTACAGATATTGAGGTTCTATTTGATCAAGTCAAAGAGTGACATTTATTTTCTTACAATTATCTCTAGTAAAGTTACAATCTGTTGGGAGTTTAGTAATGGGATATACTTAAGAAAATGTTTAGGAGTTGGAATAAGAATATCTATTTTTGATTATGTTATTCAGTCTCACAAATTCTCATACTACATTCATGTAATTTATAAAATAGAAAATTCAACATTTTATATACTATTTCATTGCCTTTTTGGATTATATTTTGATCTACTACATGTGATAGGCGGATCACATGCACCATATTTTTATCATACATAGACTATTGATGGTGCATCGTTTTTTCATTAATCATTCCATATGCGAGTTTAGGATCATGGATGTATAATTTTAGTTGAACAAAAATTTTCAAATATTTTTTGAGGAATTTAAATTGATCATTCTCATCCAACGGCCTGAAAGGCTTCATTTTTATTGATTTTTGATAATCCACCTTTCAAGGGGTGAGGTGGAACCCTTACAAGGCCTGTAGGAGTATGTATTACATGTCTCATAATCCATAGATGAATTAATTTCCCATAGGCTTCAAACATACATACAACCCATACTAACTACTTGGAAATGCTCCCCCCAGCGTCTTCATCATGAAACCGACTATCCACCTTCACATAGATGTTCGACTAGGATTTCCAATGCTTGCGCAGGCTTGTCACAATGGCAGGTTACATACCCTATCATTTTTTAAATCCATTTAGATTCTTCTATGGTGAATGGTCCTTTCTCATTCAATTTCTGGATCTTGTTCCTTGTAAGTTGTGTGGTTTTCATTTGCTGTTTATGGTGGCTCAAAGGACTTAAAAAGACCCAAAGGAATTGAGGTGGCCTGAAGGCATTACAGACCTGAATTCATGGGTGGCCTGAAGGCCTTAAAGGTCTCAATGACCAAATCATTGGCCCGAAGGCCCAAATGGGGGAATAGTACCAACTGCTACAGTGCCAAACTGTATCATCTAGAGTTTCCACTACAGTACTTTTATAGTAACTCCGAAATTATGTCTCCACATGGATTTGATCCTGGGTCGACTATGTGAAGGTAAGGAGTCCTCACCAATGGGGTTGAGGATTATGTTCTATGTTTATCAAAATATAATATCTAGTTTCGATTTATCTATAACTAGTTTTGGGATATATTGTTTTCCATGATCCTTCTGGAATGGTACTAGGGTGTATATTTATGTTTTTAAAAGATTGGTTTGCCTATGGCTCATTACCGTTAAACCCTTGTGACAATATATACCATAAGAATAATGTTTTTTGTCATTATTTTTGCATGCACTCAAAAAATGACATCAATAACTCTTTGAAGAGGGGTTTATGGTATTTTTAAATCATAAAATGCTAATGTATATTATTTCTTAGTGGGATCTAAACTACTGACAAAGACACTAGTTCAAGTATCTATAGAAAATTTATTTTGATATTTATTATAATATAGGTATAAGAAAAATAGTATCCAATATGTATAAAAGAAAATTATTAACTCATGAAATAATGGAATTAGAAAAGGAGTGGAATTTGATGAGTTTGTTTATTAAGATACAATTGGTAATGTATAATGGAATTGGGAATGAGTTCCTGGATTTATTTAAGGTTGACTCATCATTCGATGAGGAGCATTATGTCATTCAGTTACCTAAATCTAAGTTCCATCTCTTTAGTGAAATCTTAAATAGTAGGGAGCCCTCCTGAGAGTCCGGTTAGTCTCCAATTGGTTCAATGTATTTATAATGGTGTTATCTTTTCCTATTTCACTAAGGCATGAGTTAAGGAGAGTGGAAACCATATTTTTGTCGTAAATAAACCCTATTACTACAAATATGTACCATACAATAAGTGGTCTATTGTGGTGGCCGCGTATGAGAAGGTCAATTTCAAATTCCATGTCACAATTCCATAAATGTTAGATAAATAAGGAAGATAACGTGAGAAATTTTGGTTTGTTAAAACCCTTACTCATCAATGTATGAAAATGGGATGAGATTTATATGAACGTGATTTTTCATGATCTAGGAACTCTGACCGTGAAGGATGTGATTTTGATTATTATTGATTGACTCGTGAAATAAGTAAACTTATTCCCTACCATGAAGATCATGAAAGTGGAATAGATCAAGCACATGTATGTCTATGAGTTTGTGAGGATTCATAGTTCCCCCTTTTTGATTTTCTCTAATAGAGACTAAAGACTCATATACATATTTTATAAATAATTGTTCGAGGAAATGGTTTTCCAGTTGAAACTGAGCATGGTATATCATTTGAAGAAGGAAGGAATGATATAGGGAGCTACACTATATCTTAAGGATATTCTATGAGCATGTTTTCATGATTTTGGTGGTTATTTGGAAAAAAATTACCTTAGGTTTATTTTGATGATAACAATTCTCATCAAGTACCACTAAATATGGATTCTTTGAAAGTGTTGTATTAGAGGAAACACATATCTCAATAGAACTAGGTAGAGTTGAGAAAATGGTCTTTGGTTGTTCTCAGTCTTATTGAGCGTACCATAGAGAATGTGTAGTATATAAATATAATATTATTCATTGAATATATTCATAAAATATCCAATATAGACCATATTTGTCAGGATATATAAATTGAGATTAGTGATTTGTTTTTCATTGGGTTTCACCACACGTGGGACACCATTGGTTGGGTAGGCATGTTATCTTAGAACTGAGTTTTGTTGGACACATTGAGATTTTTGTATATAATATATAAGTGTCTTGTTGGTTGTACATAAAATCAAATTTTACTTCAATTAATGGAATGTTTCATATTTCCCAATTAGAAGTTATAAACTGTATCCATCCATTATGATTGAATAGGTGGATATTGAACTTGAACCTAACACCATAGATGTTGAGAAACCATATTACATTTTTGATCTCCATGATAATGTGCTATGAAGTAAAATAAAAAAAAAATTGTATTTATTTTTTTACTTTATAAGATTTATACATTTTATTTGGGAGCATGAATTGTTGATGAGGTTGAAATTTCCATCACTTCTGGTGACTCGAGAATCCTGAGTACATTGTAGGAATATAAAAACAATAGGGTGGGGTTATATTAACACCACATTACCCATTTTCAGATACCCAAAGACTATTCTTTTTATATCCTTTTTATTACAGAAAGGATATAGTCTTGTATGGTGTATTTTTTATTTTTTGGGGTATTATTGGGTACTTTATGGTTGATGCATTAACTCTCCCAACCATACAGGAACCATGTGAAAACCAAGAATCCTTGTATTGTGGGGGTTTCAAGTTTAATGTAATTGTGCTGAAAAACAATGAACCAATTGATATAACATGGATAAATTTCGCATCTAGGAAACACAATAACTCTTAATCATTCATCCCATCTAGAAAACCTACGTAAAAACACATAATTCCCTGAAAAATATTTTATAATTTTTTGGGACATATAGATTAACAACCAAATCCCCAAATATCATTTTAGCCAAAACATTGAATTATAAAATGCTCTTGAGTATTAAACCCTTGGATTCCAAGTAGAATTACATCATTCTTGATTGATCACATCAAAGTATGTTGTAATTTTTTTTTATCAATTTTCCTTTGTATCGGTAGATCTTTACCATATCTACTTATATGTTTTATAGATAGTACTATAATTGGATGTAAATAATGTATATAATGATTTTATGGAGTATTCATTTTGGTTATTATGGATCTGGGAAAAAAAGTACCTAATCTACATTTTATTAGTCACTATTTTAGAACTAGATTGATTTTACCTCACTTATAGAGGTTAGTGTCCCTCTATGATGGTTCAAATTCAGGAATAACATTAAATTTTTGTAAAATGCTTGGATAATATTTTGAAAATGTATTATATTACATCATAATGGTTTCTTTGGATGATATTTGTGTTTTAAGTGTTTTTTATTAAAAAATTTATTCTTAAACACTATTTTTATGATTAAATTATTTAAATGCTAGTTTTGGTTTTGAAATAGGACATCATTCCTAGAAAAAGAAACATATTGATATGTAAATTTTATATTAATTTTGATCATGGGCATTAAATATATTTTAACAAAATTATCATATTGGGTAACCATTGGTTCATAGAAATGGTGTATTTTTACTATTTTTTTTGTACAATTTAGAAGATGATTTATTTCACTTTAGTGTGTGAAAATATACTATATTTTATATTATTTTCATCAAAATTTGGAAAAAAATATTGATTTTTTTTATATATTGAACTATGCCCATAGTTCAAGGGACAAATGCTATTCATTGTCATTTATATTTTAATTATCACATGATGGTAGTTTCCTGATTGTTTTATCTCATTATTATCTTATGGTTTAACCATTTTTGGCTTTCAAACATTCATACCAATTTTCTTTTATACGTTTCATATTTATAGACTTCATGAATATGGTTTTCTGTGTGAAACCCAATGAATGATTTACCAAATGGATTTGTTTTAGAAAAATTCATTTTAAACTAGATAATCATTAAATGCAGAGATAATAAATTCATGATATTAGTAATTTTAATCTTTATTTAGTGAAACCCTAATTGGTTTTTTCTTCACCCACAACACATTCCTTTTAGTGGTTATAGATATCGTTTTCCTAGAATTTAATAAATGGAATAGATTTATGTAGCTAGAGTGTCTCACTTGTATTCATCACCATTATAATAAGTTGGTTTGGTGCTGATGAATTGTCAAACAAGGTCTCGATTTGAATTTTTCATGTTATATATGTTTGGTTTAGTCAGTTTCATATGACATGTATATCTTATTGATATGTTCTTTTTCATCTTCTTTGTACCTTGTTGGTTGTACATATTTAGTTTCATCATGAGACATGATGTTATCTATTTTCATACCACATCGCATGGAAGAACATCTTATCTGATGTGTCTAGGTGACCATATGATTGTTAACTAAAGAAAATTGTTCCCTCAGTTAATCAACCTTTTCATTCGCCAAGATTTGATACCATCCCCCACCTTGATTCCTTGGAGTTTCCTTTAAGGCAATGTTATTTTCTATTATTATTTTCCATATTCTATTTTATTATTATTCCTCTTATATGGTCCTAATATTTACTAAATCATATGGTTAACATTTAGTGAATTTTATTTTCATTACACATGTTAAGATGTGTTATAGGTTTTTAGACCATAATATATATGTATTCTAGAGTTTTTTATAAATACACTACATTCAAGGTAGGGTTTTCAATTATTTTTTCTTCTATAATTTACAATGATATTTTTATATTTTCATAATTTTAGTTATGTTATGTAACTTATTTTTTTTACTAAAAATATATTTTTGAATTTTTTTTTCGTAAAAGGATTGAGTAAAATGGAGATTTACCCTGTTTTCATTTTGTATGTCTTTGTGTTGAAGGCGTATAAATCATAGATGTTTTTTAAATTTCTAAAGAATCCTTTTTGGAACTATAAAATGATGATTGGTCTTAAATATTTATTTTACATTGGTTTGTGAGGTTGAATTATGGGGTTTTTTGGTTATTTATATTTTATGATGATTTAGTGGTATTACCTAAATGTTTCTATATTGTGATGATTGACTTAAAATATTTATCTTTTATTCTTCCTTTGGGACACCCAATTAATGACCACATATATAAATATATACCTTTTCATATGCAAATATATATGTATTTTAATGTTTATATATATATATATGTATATATATACAGATATTGAATTATAGGATTCCTTCATGAATGCCTAGATGTTCAATTTATTTATTGGATTCCAAAATAATTCCCATGAGATATTTAAAATTTTTATTGTGTAATTTTTTTTATTTAGAGGACCTTTTGGTACATTTAGAATGTGTTTTTATTTATCATTGGGTTTTTAATGGAATCCAATTATGTTATCATTTTGTAACAATTAACAATAATTTCTAATACCAAGGATTGTTAGAATTTTGAAATGGGTTTTCATAAAATTGTTAACCCACCATGACAGGAAGGATCATTTAGTTATGTATAAATGTTATTTATTTCATTAAATGAGGTTGTCCACATGGATGGGTGTGTGTAGGATGGTTATGTATATACATTTGGATAACATTAATTTCCAATTGATGTGTTGAGTGAAAAGGCTACCCCACATTTCTATAAAATTTTCATTGGTATCATAGTCATAATAACGAGGGATATGTGAATGCATTTATAGGATGACAGATTGACTAGACCCATTATTATATCGAATACCATGGTGGAGTTCCACAATGAAGGATATGTTATAGTAATCTATTTTATATAAAAATAGAAATTCATTAATGGGTTACCTTATGATTAGACATAGAGTGTATCTAGGGTTACCTCACATGATGTTTAGTAATTTCCCATTATTTCATGTGTTTTAAAATTTCATGAATACTTCAATTATTTTTGTTTATTTTCTTTCATGTTATGCATTACTACGTCAATATTATTCTAGAAATTGACAAGGCCTATATTAAATTAATAATTTATTGTTCTATTTCAATTATCTAGTTTATTTCTTATTTTTGGTTTTCTTCAGGTTCTATATTGTGTTGTTATAAAGGAGGTTTCTAAAGTGAATTTTTATGGTGAATCTATAAATTTAAATAAATATTTTAAAACAATCATTAAAACATGTTTTGTGTTTTAAATATTGGTTCCCATGAATGCTGAATTTTTTTTAAATGAAATCATATTTTAACATTCATTTTCACACTATTCATTATGATTGTTTTATAAAATGAAATATACTAACATAGGACTGATGACCTATAAATTGTTTTAATTCTAAAATCATACTTTATCCGCCATTTCCGGGTGAAGTTGAGACTGTTTTCGTATTCAGGTTTAGTTTATTACAATTTTTGGACTAAGTTATTTTTTAAGATGGATGTTAACCATTATATATCATGGGTATTATGAAATATATCTTCTTATATATTTTATAGTATTGATATATAATCCATGTTATGATTTTTTATAATGGATTATTTTATATTCCAATTTATTTATACCAATTTAATGTTTTTATGGTTATTTTTACACAATAATCTATATTTGGATTATCATTGTTTTTGAACTTATTATTTAGTATTTAAAATGAATTTTTTGATTCATGGAGTATTCATGAAAATAATAACTCTATAATTTCCATGTTATATTTTTTTCATTGGTAAAAAAATTATCTTGAGTTATACACAATTCCATTGAACCGATTCTCAGCTTTGAGTGATCTAAAATGTGCCTTATGTATGTACTAACCAAGCTTGGGTTCCTAGTTCAAGGGCCACATGTATTTGGTTCATGAAATTTAAAAATTATTTTTATTTCATATTTTTATAGGGAGGCCCACCAGGATATGAATTCTAGATAATATATCGAAAACTATTTTCATGACAAAATGAGGAGGTCCTCTATTTTATTAAATGCCTTCCCTTGAAAATGTGGGATGAACTAGGGAGAATATTAGTAATATTTTCAAAGAAATTTGGATCTACTAGGTCATAGATATCTTCAATTTACCTCAGTAAAATATTAATATATATAAGATATCCTCAATGAAGTTGATAATAACAGGCATGTACATCTTCTATATAGCTTCAAAATTCGACTACCCCTAATGAGACGACATTCTATGAGCCAATGTCTATGTGACTGTATATTTAGATTTAGTAGTGGATTCTAAAGAGGATGGTGAAATGAAATGATTGTGAAAAAACTGATTGGTAGATTCCCTTACTTATATCATAGTTTAAACTATTATTATATATAAGACATCCTCTCTAGCTCCTTCTATATATGGGATGTAATAATTTCTTCTATCTGAGTAGAAGATCCCTATTATTTATTTTATAGTGATGGGAACCCTAATATCCACTATTCAAATGTGGAAATAAATAATGGAATTTATTCATCTCGTCAAGATAATAACAATTATCCCTCCTTATTTATAGGATTATCAATTTCAAGTGTTTTCAGAAAATGTAATATTCCCCGTAACATCAATGGTGGTGGTTCAGTTATGAGATTTATTGAGGTTTTCTTGCTGATGTCGTCAATATGATAGTAGTGTATACTCTATGTTCTAACAATTTGAATGAAAAATAAACCATAGTCAACATTTGGTTTCTTCTAGCCTTTTTGGGGTACCTAGAACATTATATTTAATTTATGAAAATTATTATATATATGTGAATATAATATAAGTGTAAAAAAATTTAATCCCATTATTGAGACATTGAAAATTAGAAACCATGGTCAATCGATATTTATGAAATGCTTATATTTTCTCATCAGGTTCACTATTTTTCTCCATGAATTTTCACATACATATTGTTTTTGTAATATATTGTCATTGTAAATGTAGGATTCCATTATAATAAGATCACAACTCATAGAATATTATACCTTGAAACTTAGAGGATGTATGGTCGAATCACCTCATTGGGTTTATTTTTTTCAACACTATGATTCTCTTATTGACTTTTGAAAATTCATTCAATAAATCATGATAATAATATTAGTCACCCATATTGTGAAATTTCATTATTAATATCATTAGTTCATAGAGAACATGTTTAAGTTGTTATTTTTAAATATTTATTCGAAATGTAAATCATTTCTATCATTGGTTTGTTAATAACTGCATAGTTTAATGGTATATAGTTGGGATATCGTTAATTTTTTAGCATCCATAGAGGTGATAAATTGATGAAGTTAGGATTTATCCCATGATATCAGATTCCAATATAACTCTATTAAAGGAAAGAGAACCATTATTGTAAACCATATATACTTATTGTTTTTGGTAACAAGACACGATCCTATATTTTAGGACATTTATGGTCTTAGGTATATGTCTCACAAGTCGTTATGCTTAAGGAAATGTTATATAGATATTATTATGAGTAATTTAAATCCATGTGGAATACACTACTATGTGATGGTTCTTAGTAATGGGTTTTTATTGGAAATACACATGAGAGAACCTATATTGTTCAACTTGGTAGACGAATAATTTTAATAGTGGATTGGAAATACACTAAATTTGAATAATGATTAACCCTTTAATAATTTAAGGTCTTCTTTTATGTGATGTAATTGTTTGTGATGAAAAATAAATGGCTGATATAAAAGGAAAACAAATAAACAATAGAGTGGAAATAAGGTTTAATATAATATTTGGTATGGGAGGAAGTTATAAATAGAAAGTTATTTTATAAATTTTGATGGAAATTCTATCACACCTTTTATTTTTATCACCTATCATTATTAAAATCTCCCTCTAAACCCATACTCATCTACCACTACATATAATTCAGACCTTATAGTCTATTACTGACCATGGATGTGTTTGATGTTAGTTCCTCATCTCCCATTATATCATTGTTTTTGTGTCTTCCATTATTCTATTGATAACCCCTCTCTTTCCCCACACTTTTCTTATTTTGGAAAACAAGGATAAATCATGTTTTTTGAAATAATGTTTCTAATAGAGAATGATAAATAGTAGTGATGGTATTGATTTATAATTTTCCATGTAATAGACCATCCAAACATTGGAGTCTTTAGGAGTGTAACAAGTAGATAAGGGGAATGGGGCTCATCAATCGTCACGTGTAACTATATGACTATTTTTTTGGAAATGGTGGGAATTTGGAGTCAAAAATAATCATTTATAAAACATGTCATTATTCAATAATCTATTGAGATAGGGGTGTTGATGGGGACAATGTACCGTCCAGGGAGTCTATATACAACATCAAATGATGAATGTGTTGTATTTTAAATGGGTGGGAGGGATAATTTTGTTCAAATTTTTGTTTTAATAATAGATACATTATATATATATATATATCAAGGGAATGTATTTTAAAAATAATGATGACAGACCAAATTCCCATTAAAATTTTTTCTTATGATCTAGACATGATAAAAATAATTTTTATTTTCCATTCCATTTTCCAAAATATTATTTCCAGTATAAAAAAATCTATTATTTGGATATATAGAGTATAACCAGATTTCTAACGATTTTAAAGATTTATTTAGGTTTTAGAAGATGATTTTCTTAGTATAATCTATCACCTTTTTTTCCCTAAAATTAGAGGTGATTATTATAAACGGAATACATGTTTTTATTCTAATTATACTATATGATAGAGTGAAAAATACATAGGGGAGATTTAAAAAGATGTGGAAATTTTATTATTAACGGAGTACATGATTTAAAGAGAGTATGTATGAGTACCTATTAATCTAATAATTTTTATGATGTGGTCTCAATAGAGGCCATGAAGTGTTAAGAATTTTAGATGTTTCAATCATATAAAAGAGGATAAATGAATCTTATTTTATTTGTGGTTACTATTTTCGATTTGGATATTGTAAGGGAAAATAATTAATGGGGAACCCATGTATTTATTTTAAGACTAGTTATGTTTACACATCATAGAAATTTTGGCTCCATATATGGTAACTCTTTTAGTTCCCTCGAGTAGGTGGATTGACTGGGGTCATTCCCTCATATCTTTGTGCATGATAAAATGAACCAATAGTTTTTTGAACATGGGGGTTAGGTTGAAATGGACCATATATTAGAATATATACATACCATGGTGGATGAATTTTAAAAGTGAAACACATAAAATTTTATAAGAAGAAGTTACAAAGAAGGGAACTTTATATCCTAGGTGAATTAGTTCTAATATAGGGTACATAAATACTTAGTGAAGTAGATCTCAAGTAAAGATCGCTAAATATTATGTGAAGTAGAACCTCTATAGGGAATTCCTAAATTTATTGGTGAATTTTCACATAAATAGGGAAATTAATTTAATGTAAATTTTAATCATCCATGCTGATACAATGACTAAATAGCCACCCATGATGGTATTGGATCTCACACCATCACAGGATGCAAACTTCCGTTGATTACATTAATTCCCCTAGGTTTGGACTGGAAATTTTCTAAGGTATTTTGAGTGGATTAAGCATGTTTATTGGTTAGTTTTTTTTTATACATTTATGGTTTCTAATACCTCAATTTAGTGTATTTGGTGGAATATTTAGAGATTGATAGATTCAAGGAACCCAAGATGGTATGAGACCCTTCATAACCACTCTATGTGTCCAAGGGAATATATGAGAATGTGGTTGTATTTGGTTGATGATGGTACCAAGAAATGTATGAAGATATTATGGAACTATAGAAATAAACAAGACATTCATGTGGATGTAGAAGAGACTATACATCAAGAGGATGTTGTGGAGTCATAGTACTAAAAATGTGTGAAGTATATTGGGCCCTAAGAAGCTATGTTGGAGGTTTGACACCAAGAAACTAATAAGTATGCATTCCTTATACTTTAAATTTTCACACTTCTTTTCGTCAATGGACGGTTTTAAATGTTAATACTCTCCAAGGTTGTTACTGACTTCACATCTACTATAGGAGTGTCGCCCATAACTCTTCATATTCTATATGAAGCTATGATCATTAAATTTCATGTAACACCATAACAATGTATCCCTTTAATGAATATTCTTTCATCCTAACTGCCTAAAAGGCCCAATGGACTTCTTTTTTATTGATTTTTGATAACCTCCCTTTCAATGGGTGAGTGGGAAAATCTCTTGTAATAGACAATTATATTACCTAATTCTGAAAGTCAATGTATAAATTATGAAAATCATTAATTTTACATGTACATGAATATGTACTATTTATATTAATGATCAGTAAAAAATAGGTGATATTCAAGAATGTATAATTACAATTTAGGTTTTTTTATGTTAAATTTAATAGATTTTATATTTATTCTACATTATGTGTGTGACCAATAGACTAATCATGAATGTTCTACAATAAGAGTCCATCTAATGTCCCTAAGGTTCATAATTCTTTCTATGTGACGCATGAACTATGGGACCAGGGAGATAGTTGACATGGACTCTAGGTACACGCTGATTCATGGTCCTGACCTATAAAACATGTGACCTTATGTAACAACATATCATTTGTTTTATACGAAACATAAAAATATCAAAATTCTATAGATATCATGGAAACCATTTTTACAAGTCTTGTGGTATTTATAATCCTATAAAATCCTTAGATACATATAAATAAACATAATCATAATCTATATTGGATACTATATTCAATTTAGTAATGAAATATCACAATATAAAAAAACCATATTAGATATTTCATGATAAATTCATCATTGATTTGGTCACTTAAATTCATTCCATTACAATAAACATTTCATGGAAAAACAAGGACTATAGTTAAATGCTTCTAGATTTTAAATCTAGTTTTTGGTAATCAAGGAAACATTTACATTTAATACTCATTTAATATACATGTTTTATTTTAAAATTAAACACAATGGAATAATTCTTTGGTCCCTTACTCTACACCAGCACCCTTCTCACTGCTACTTCACAAAACTAGCTCCCACTCCACCAATCACTAGCCATATCACTTATTCGGAAACCCTTTACTGAACATTGGAAAATGAGTAATGTTTAAAGTGAGTCTTAATAAAAATTGTAACCAATTTTTGTAGGTGAGTATATTTTTAAATTTAATGAATATACAAAAAATGATCATTTAACATTATGTCTTAAAAACTCATTTCTGAAAGAACAACAACAATAATAATAATATGAAATTAATAATATCAATATAACTCACACCAACATAAAAAATGTAGGAATACATTAATATTATTATCAATGTCTCGTCAAAATTCATTATCATAAAAGAATAATTCAAATAAATTCCAAATATTCCATATATTTCAATTTAACATTTATGAATTATAAAATCCAAAAGTAATTTATAAAAGAATATATAATAAATATTTGACTCAAATTTATTTCAAGACATTTTTATCACATAATAGCTATGGAAATTATGAAATTTATTAATGAGGGTAGATGAATTCAATGTCACATAGAATCAAGTGAAACTATATTAAAAGTTTCGTAAACCAATATGTAAATGTTGATTATTTTTTATCATGAAAATTACATATATAATTTTCATCATTTATATTGAAATCCTTCTAAATCACATGACTTGAGGTAAGATAATTCTAATTGAAATATTACCACACATATATATCCATTTATCAATCTTGGTTTAATGTAAGTGAATCATTTGTCTAACTTTAGTTCTAAATGAAAAGATAGATTTTATATTAAAAATGGTGATCATTTGGGTGTATCATAAATATACATGAACCAACTCTATTCTATACGTGACGTATATAAACAATAATTGTACATTTCCAAAAAAAACAGCTCATTCAAGTTATAACTTCATTATTAAAAATTATATATTTAGAAACAAATAATAGGGTTCTTTAATCAAATGAATATGATAAATATTCATTCAATAAATTGTTCTTAATTATAATTAATTTTTTGGGAACATCCTAAAAATTCAGTCCTAAGGTAGACACCATATCCTAAGAGAAATTAATCAATCGAAACAATGTGATCATTTGCATTTAGATTTTCTATTTTTATATTTTAAATGATGGAGGACACTGTAACATGAATGTTGTTTGAGTCACACTAATGTAAATAATCAAGTAACTACACCTTTCATCACATCATAATTCTGACCACATCCTTATGTGACTATATGATAAAATAATTCACTAAACACTTTTTGTGAGAAATAGTGATGGATAATATTTATTTAAATAATAGTGATAAATATAAATCATATTCACAATGTTTTACATTTTGATAATACAATTAAAACACATTATATAAATACATTCAAATTCATGATGTCAATGAATTATATTTTTCTACTATTATATATGACTATTTTCAACACCACATTCCAAAAACATATCCATAAAAACATTTCTTTTTAGATCACTTGGTAAAAAATTGCTTTTCATAACATTAATATGTGTCTTCACCAATAAACCGTAAAAATTTTACTATATAAAGTGACATTCACTTCATTTCTATGTGTAAATGAATATAATTCTGTTTTTCGTTACTATCACATATTATACACATTTGTAATTTTAGTTAAATTATATTTTAATTTTTGAATAGGATAATATTTTATTTTTCATACTAGAGATTCTATACCACCAAATAAACTCCCAATGGCCTCTTAATTACTATATTATCTAATAAATATATTGATAAGATTAAAAAATCACATTTTTTCTATTGAAATAAAACTTATTTTCTTTTATTGGTAATATTTATAATATAAAATTTCATCAATCATATCTAATATAGTATCCTCTTTGATTAGAGGAACGTGCTAAAAATAATACCATATTATATATCATATGCTAAGGGTGGTGAGATATCTTTATCTCATAATTTAATAAGTTGCATAAATTAAAGATTATGGTCATGGAAAAAAATACTTTTATGCATATAAATATTACAAAATGTTTTATAATTTGTTAAATCAAGAACCTTGAATCTCAAAGGATCTTATCATTTATTAATCAATAAATAATTTCTATAAGAATCAATTATCTAATAAGGGAAAAAATTGGATCTAAAATAATCATATTTTATTCCAAATTCCTAAATTCAATGAAGTTTTTCATCTAAAAAATCCCTTGATGTTGCAAAAACATTCCTCCATTACATATATGAAATCATCATGATCTAGTCATAAATACTCCATAAGTATTTATTTAATATTCATTTTCACAATATTTATATAATGTATAGTCGGAATCATATAACATTAAATATAATACAAGGCATTTCTATTATATTGATACATGAAATAGAGTCTCCATATATTTTATCAAACCCCTGTTTAGTATACCAAACAATTCCATCCCTTGTAAACATTATCCTAACATTATGATATCCATTTTTGGTTTCCAAATATTATGGCTAGATACTCAATGAAATATTAATGATCTTTTAATAAAATGTTCTTCATTATTATTAAACGTTTCCATCATGTATTATAAATACATCACCAAAACTAGAACATGTAATCATTAGTTTATTTATCCTCAATACTTTTAGAAAATAATATAATTTTTTATAAAAACATTCAAATTTTAAGAACCTTTCTAATGATGATTACTAAATAATTATATACCCATAACACAATTTAATTTAACACTACATCATCTCTATGATGGTGACATACTGAATAATATTGAGTTCTTTAATAGGGTTTCATATTACTTTTTTCAATATTCACATAAATACTTCATTTAATCCTTATGTGAATTCATCTATTCTTATCATATAAATCTTCACCCTCTTATTAAATAAAATATATTATTTACTCATTAAGAGGTTTATTTAAAAGATATTATTTTCTATATTTCTTATGAAAAATTCATAAGTTTGTATGATTGTATAAAATGATCTTTCTATAATGATTCATCTTCTACCAGACTGATCTAAAACACATTTTGGATGACATTGATGAAATTACTCTACCATAAAAACATTGTTTAGATGACAATATTGTTTTACATTAGTTTAATAATAACTTTTATTAAATATGTACCCTCCATAATGATAACCACTTATAAATAGAAAATAAAAGTTATCGATCCGAAATATATATTTTACTATATAATGAGGGTGAAATAGTATTCATCAATTCAGATAGATATTTAAGATTTCTATTATACCAGTTATATCATATATGACTCTTGGATGGTTGAGTAGAAAAAAAATTTCCAAGTCCATCATATAGATAAAATCATCATTATTCATCATGGATCATTACCAATGGTTTCTTAGATAGGTGTAACATAAAAAATTTGAAAAAATGATTTCATAATGCTATTATGGATATTCCATAATTTCATTCCTCACATATGATAATCCACAAGATCATATAATTGACATGAAAATATTTTTATAAATTATCATGTTACTAAAAATGGTTTTATTTAGAAGGAATCAAATATATATATACATATTAAAATGGATTTAATCTCATCATCTTATTATATGTTATTCAAATTGTATGAATTCATTCATATGATAATTCATTATGGAATCCAATTCCATCAAAAAAATAAATGTGTTTAAACATAATTGTCACGTGACTATTTATAAAAAAATAATTACACTTCTTAAAAATCAATTCTTACTATATTAACATATATCCAAATTCATAATATGAATAAAGTACATAGAACCAGAATACCCACAATACCAACCATGGAAATACACATAGCCAACCCCCACATTTTTGTAGAGATCCTAGGATCCTATGGTAATAATTAATTCAGAACAAAGTCCCATTCCCCATTCTTATTTTCTTAGGAGATGATTCAATTACATTATAAACGTAACACCTAAAATGTATTATTTATAAATAACTTATTTATTCAGGATCATTACATAACATAAGTCATGGTCAATGAAGAAGATAACTAATTTGATTATTTCACCTATCATGTAAATATTTAAATTCATGAATAGTAGTTTATAGGAAAAAAGAGAAAATGATAAACTAGATAATATATAAAAAAAAAATATGAAAATTTACATATTTGAAAAAAATAAGAATTAATATCAAACTTATTTGAGAAAAATATTTATGAACTACTCATAGATAATGAAAAATATAAACACTATAATTTTAATATGTATAAAAATGTAATATTCACCTATATATGATATGTTTTTTACATTTTTTTAAACTATTTCAATATGAATTTGGCCACATATTAGAAATTTGTGACATTTTTTAATACATTAATTTTCATTAAATAAATATATCATAAATTATACACTTATCTATTTATATCACACATATTCTAAAAAATTATTTTAATATAAATTATTTTATAAATATATTTATCACGTAGTCACAAATAAATATAAAAAAATTATATTACAACATAAATATAAAATTTAATGAAAACATTAAACATAGCTCAGAACTAACAAACCATTTTTAGTGTAGTTTAATTTCCCTCGGGATTATGAGGATGATGTTTCATTGAAATTTTAATAACAAAGTAATTTTATTTACTATTCTTACCAAAATAGACTACATTATGGAAATGATTCCCCTATTTATAATTTTTTTTAATGTGATGTTTCAAGGACATTACCCAAAAGATCAGTGTATTTTAGTCATATGGTCATACTGTGGACCCTAACTATTTTGGAAGGTTTTATAGACTATGTGGAATTGAATAACATACAGGATCATATAATTTGGAATATTTTATTCTAATTAATTTTAATTAAATATCTAACAAACTACTAATATATCATGGTCTATCATCACGGTGTTGGGAACAAAAATATTATATTCATGATAACATGACCAAGAGACATTAAAAACATGATTTTTTCATTATAATATTTATGAATAGATACAATCCTTTTTTTAAAACTATTTCCTGTTATGATATTACTAACCCAATATCTATGATGTAAAATACATTTTATAAAAAACTATATTTGAATATATTTTTTATTAAGATATTCCATGGTTCTATGAAAACTCATTTTCCAATTTCATTGTTGAGATAATAATTTAATCCAATCATAATGATCTAGGATCCACTATAATTAGTTGTTTTTAGAGGGTATCATTATTATCTAAATACTGTTTTAGAAAATTAAAACTCATATAAATCTAGAAGATCTTATATATATATATATATATTTTATTGATTTAACTAATGAAATAACAATATACCTTTCATCATTGATGATACGAACTATATATTTTGTAATGTAAGAATTAATGTGATAAAATATATATATCCAAATTAATATTTACTCTAGTGTGTACATATATTACGTGAATATAACATTTCATGGTAAGGATAATCATAAATCCATGTATTTAAATAACATTAGATAAAAGGATTGAACAGAGGTTGAGAGAGAGGGGGATATATTTAATATATCATTGTTCAAGTGATTTATCATTATTTCTCAAAAAAAATTGTAATCATAAAACATGTATAATTATAAAATATCTATATATATCCCCTAAAGATCACTCCTTTGAAATTAAATGTTCCAATAGAAAAATTTAGTGTTTAAAAACACACTGTAATATTACAAATATTATAATAGTTGGTCAAACAGTTGGAATTATTTCTTAATTTTTAATTGATAATTATTATACATTGTTATACATTTTAACATAATTACATGGCGATTCAATCCAAAATAATACATTGAGTAGAAAATAGATAATTATCCATGATTTAACGAAGTGTATAATTTATGTGGCCATATTTCAGTAGTATATTACAAAATCAATTTTAATTAATTTTATTAATGAATATATTGACATGTTATTTTTAAGGTGAAAAATTAGTTCACAATCATATTCAATTTTAAATACAATTCAATCATTTTTATGGAAAATTTTGTACATGATTACATATTCTGGATTTTTCTTCCTTTTAAATTTAATATGACTTCTGAAAAAATTCCCTTTGTTGATGAGACATTAATTAAGAAATATCATTACTAAATTATTGCAGATGAATGGATTTAAAATTTTCAATGTTCCATGAATTTTTGAGAACATATATATTGGAAGACCTTTATTCTTATTGTACCATTATAAAAGATTATAACATGGATGTAGATTAATGGATTAGATGATCCAAAAATTCCTTTGAATGAAGGAAATGGAATCTCAGTTTGAGGAACCCTTATATTTACCTTTATATATCTTCTAATTAGGATATTAATGAATTAAAAGAAATTTCATATTTTACTTGGTTCAACAACCATGGCTAGTTCATTGTGCATTCATAAAAATATGTATTTTCACTAAATTCACTAAATCTCACTACATTAAATGTAAAATATTAACTAGTATCACTAATCTTCATGATTCAAAACCAGGAATAGTTAAAGAAATCACTCCCCTCCGTCCACATGGATCTCACTACCCCATATATTAAATCCTTCCTTCTTCACATGAAGATGATCTAAACATAAAACAATGATGTTATTTCTATTTAGAACAATTAATGTATTCTTTTCTTGAAAAAAATACTCTTGTAAAAACACATTCCTTAAGTTTAAACATTCTTTATTAGATCTAGAGCTCCAATCTCAATTTTTACGCCCAAAATTCTATCTTTATGTCTATATAATATTTTAAGGAAGAACCCCTCTCTCTATTTATTTCAATCCAATGGCGAATATTTACTACCTAATATCATGTTTTTCTCCAATCAACCCTTGTGATAAATTGGGCCGTCATTTACAATTTAGTCTTAGTTGGAGTCCATTGAGATTTAATTAATAGAATACACATTTAGTTCCTAATTAGAAATTTTGAAAACTAAATGGAGGCATTACGACCTGAATCACTATTAAATAAGAATATTACATTTTATAAATCCCTTTTTATGGGTACTTACATTGCATTGCATCCTTAAAAACTACGAATTCACTATGGTGTCTTCAGGAACACTATGACATGGAATCCTATCATTGAAGAAATTCATGGTTCTCATAAAATAATTATAGATACCCTCTATTTTAATAAATTAACATTACATTCCATTTTCAGAATACTTAATACATTACACAAAACAAACTCCCAAAGAACGTACTGTTCTAGTTCTTTTGAAAACATGGAAACCTAAACACTGGTACATAATTTAGAAACATTATCTCCAACTACATTCTTATTTACTAAAATCCTTCTTAGACACATAAAAAATAATACATTTTATCAAAACCTAGGTGAAAGGAAACATAAAAATGGTGGATCTCAGATACTATGTATGGGTAAACAATAGAGATATATAGACATACTCGTTGGAATAAGGGTATTAGAATGTGATCATAAAATTAGAATATCATACCCATCATATCAAAGATCATATACTGGATTAGGGAATAAATATTGACATTTAATAAGACTTCATAATAAAATAATATACATGATCCAAGAAATCATAACATAGGAATAAAACATTGAATTGTGGTAAACATAGAAGAATTTGAAAATGATTTCCTTGGAAGTCAAGGAATCACTTACAAGGCCACCATGGTAGTATGGGTTCAATTACCATTCCCTAATGGGCATCATGGCTTATTACCATGACTATGTTAGTAGAAAAATTCCATTATGTAAATCTCATGAGATATAAATCTATACCCAATGCATTAGGGGGAGATATAGGTCATACCCATATCATATGAAATCATACACACATGTGTGATGAGATCATAAAAAATAATATCATAACCCAAGAAATAATATTAGTGTCATAAATATGTAATCATATCACAACTTATGGAAAAATAATTGGTTTAATAATCATTTCGTTAAATTATAACTCATGAAAATAAGGGGGTTTCATAAACATATTAACCGTGAAATATAAATTGATTTTGTAAAACACATTCTATAGAACATAACTATTTAGAAAAATAATATGAGTGGATTAATTGGATTATTTCCAATAATTTCATGAGTAATACTAATGGATTTCATTTAAGATGGGAAATAATTTAAAATGAACCTTAATACAATTTCTTGAAGAATATCTCCTCTCTTATTGGAAAACTTTTCCATTATAAAAATTTCATGGAATATTAAAAAAGAAATTTTTTATTAAAAACAATAATTCATATAAGGTAATACACACATTAATATGACTTTAATAAAGAAAAAAATTCCATTCATGACATATAAATTTAATAGAAACATTCTTCCTGAACTTTTACTAGAGAAATCAAATAGTCAATCGTTAGGGAATAAAGAAACATTTTATTTGAAATTGTTAAAAAAATTAATACTTGTGTAAGAAATATGATAAAAAATATTTTATGAATATTGATAATATTATGAAACACCTTTTTATGAAACATGATCATGGGTGACAGATATCTCCTAGCAAATACTATTGTATAAACAATCCCGACAATAATGAGATTTTGAAATTAACCCTTACCATATGTATGATTTAGTTCATACATATCTAAAATAAATGTTTAATTTATTAAATAATTTTATAAACTAATTCCATATCCATATTAATATTGAATCTTATTTTATCATATTATCACCTTTTTTAATAATATTTAATTA
This sequence comes from Viscum album, assembly GCA_963277665.1. Lineage (NCBI taxonomy): Eukaryota > Viridiplantae > Streptophyta > Magnoliopsida > Santalales > Viscaceae > Viscum > Viscum album. Next base: position 2,001,076,453 of record OY728140.1, on the reverse strand, counting down.
ATACTCTAATTTTGGGTGTTAACTGCATCTTTTTCTTATCCATGTTCTATTGTATAAGTCCCAATTTCTATAGAGTATATATAGTTATTTAATTTTAATAATAATATTATCATAATATTTTAAATATATATTAATTTTATAAATTTATATTATTATTATTATTCGGTGATAGTGGAGAACGAAGCAAATCGCTCCATAGAGAATATAGGTCGTACGTACCCACGTGTGACGATATCATTCCCTTAATTGTGAAATGGTATGGGAGTTTATGGGATAACATATTTTACATAATCAATTTTAGTATTATAGTTATAATAAATATTCATTATTTAAATCATTATACTCATACAAATAAATTGTTAATTACAAACTGATTACACCATGCTACGCAGATGATATGTCGTACGTATGAACGTGTGTTGATATTATTTTTCATAGTATTGATAAAAGGATGAATATTTTTGTTCCATAATCATAATAACATATCATTGTATTTGTGATACAAGATTTATATGTTTATAATACAATAAAAACTTGTCGAGGAAGTATAAAAATATATAAACATGAGAGAGTCAGTAATGAAGATTACCTCTTCATTGGGGAACTACAACCACATCATGTCTAATGGAAACTAGATTTGGTATTTTGAGATTATCATCAACTAAAAACATGGATAATAATTTTATGAGGCTAAATGTGAAGGTTTTGGTTTAGAAACAAAGGCTCACGGTTGTGTGAGGAAGTTAGGGGGGATGTGTTTTTTTATAAGAGAGTGGAGGGGAGCTATTGGAAACTATCAAAATATTTAATTAATATCAATTTATTTGTTATTTGAAATATCTCAAAAGTGATTTATTTTTAATATAAGATGATTATGGGTATAAATAATGTCAAAATAGGATTTTTAGACAAGTTTAGCTCATAATAATGACCTTATCTTTTGGATTTAACCATTTTTTATTCCTTTTATCTTTTACCATGACAACCATGATATTTACACATTACGGTTAATATAGATAATATAATATTCCAAAAGAACCCCAGCTAGATAATTGATGAAATTTTTAACCATATTCTATTTTTTTGGACGAATTATATATTTACATTAATTATATATTGTTCAATAAAATACTATTTACTTTGAGGTACCATTTATGTAAATTTAAATACTATTCAATATTTATCTTTCTAAAAATATCATAACAACAAGATAACTTCTCCCAAACACTCATAATATAACACTAAAATATCAAATATAACTATAACATTCCATTTTTCATTAATTATGTTAAATTATATTTATTTTAATATTTTAAAATAATTTATTTTATATTTTCACTATTTAAACAATTACTGCATCAAAATTTTACAAGCCTTTAATTAAAATATTTATTCTCTAAATATTAATAACAATGATGACGAAGATTAGTTTATTAGCTTTAAATTTACTATTTATATACTAATTTAGAATTTTTTAATGATTCTCCTCAAACTTTGGCCTCTCTCTCTCGCGCGATGATGTCATAACCTTATTGTCGCAAGGTCCCGCTCCCCCTCCCGATCGGAGTGGGGAGGCTTGAAATCTCATCCATAAGATAAAGGAAACTCCTTCTCAACATTCTAAATCCCAAAACCCTTCTTACCTTCCCAAATATTACAATATACCCAAAAGTCCCCGATCAATATCAGGATATGCATCATCTCTCCATTTACTCGGTAGATATCACTTGCGCCATGGATCTCTGTAAGCACATGCTGGTTTCTAGGTCCCATCTTCATCGACCCTCAATTGAAGAATTTGACTGATTCACCTTTTCTTCTAGGGGGTCTATATGAGCGTGTGGTGGTTGTATATTTAAACCAATACCACAATATAATCTAGTTTGGATCAGAGGAGGATATGGTTGTCACCTAGTCCAAGGCTCCTTGAAGACGCATTGGAGGCTCCATCAATCAGTTTTGATGGTGTTTTGAATTTCACATACTATGTGACCCATCTAAAATCTTGTCTTGGGTATGTCATCCTAGTCTTCCTATATCATTCAAAAGTCCATTTATATTGTGTACTATTTGGAATATAATTTCATTATACCTATTTTCTGATAGAAATATGGAGTTCATGTGTCATCCCATTTACCCAAGTATATGTGTTGAGGTTGATGCTACAAGGCCACCCATGGATTGGGTATGGATCACAGATCGGAAAGACTTCTTTTGGAATCAAGAGGTTATATTTGAGTCTTGGATGCAATATTGTGTTAATATCCATCGTTTTGTTAATCATGAGTCGGTCTATCGAAGCAGGACTACTGCTGGGAGTTCATAGGCGGAGAAAATGATGGTAACTGGTCACACTTTTTTCAATGGTTTGGAGAAGTCATTGGTGCAGGTCCAGCCTGAGGAATCTATGCATAAGAAGCTCTCTAAAAGTTCTTGTTGGGGTAAGGTGATTCCCTATAAGCCATGGAGTAGGATGGAATGAATGTCTTCTATTGGGTAGGGAGAAAGAGTGGCGGCATATCCATTGGATAGTGTAGTGGTAGAAGAGCATATTCATCTACTTGTAGAGAGTGAGGCTATACAGAATGATCCTATAGAGTCTCATGTGCATGAAGTTGTTGTGAATAATGTTTGTCCTCCACTGAATCTGTTTGTGGAGAAATTATTTGATCGTCTAAACTCAGCTCTTGGGGGATGGAAGCGGCCTTTGTCGATTGATGCTAGGACTAGAACTTGGCAGGTGGTAAATGTTCCTACTCATAACTACTTTTAAGGACAATAGATTGAGAAGGTCTCCCCTATAAATTAAGTCTTGAAAGTGAATGATCCTTACAATGTGTAGCTAGACTCCTTTTATCATCTTATGGTGACTGTTGAGGATATAATGGGGAAGTATCCCAATGATGGTCCTAGAAATGAGGAGAAACTTCAATTTCTCCCTCCAATTGATACTAATAGGAAAACATAGTCGACGAGAGGAGGTTGTTTTCCTACTTTATAGGGTATTTTGACGGGATTTATTGATGTATGAAAAATGCTTGACTCTGTGTGAATCAATGGCTAATCGAGAAATGTCTCTGATAGTGACAAGGAGAATTCTAGTGTTGTCGCTAGAATTTCATGCAGTGATATTGTTCAAGGTGTAAGAAATAATATATCTACAAGTGAAGGTTATATGACTACTCCACAAAGGATAATGGTGAGTAATGATTTTTCATACCTACTGAATCCAGTGTCCACCAGATCAGCCTCCATGAGAGAGAGTTTTTCTAGGGCTATCTCTAGTTTGAAAAAGGTTTATGTAATCTTTTATATAGTTTATCTCTTTGGAGATGTTGAATCATAGAAATAATTTTTCCAATATTATGAAGCACTGTGAAATCTCAGATTGGGAATCAACTACTATGGACGAATCAATCTATCATGGATGTGGTGATGGGTTTGATTTTTATGTTTAGTAGTTGTCTTTTCTGGTGTGTTGTATTTTTCTTTTCTTTTAATAAATGGTTAGAGGTTTCCCTGTGATTGAGATTTTTTGGTATAGTCAAATTTATCATCTGTATAACACTATATTAAAAATTATTTTCTTATTAAAAATGTGACTTTGACAATTTAAACACATCATTAAAAAAATATTATAAATGACATATTCTTAAACAAAGATTATAAAAAGGTTATAATTTCGGCCTATGGTTGATTTAGGTCGAAAACATTCATACAATAAAATTAGGAAAACTGTTGATAATTTTATAATTTTATGATATTATTATTTTCCATTAATTGCATGATTCTATATTAACCACGATAAATAATGACATACTAAAGTTACTATACAATTTTCCCAAAAAATGAATAAATATATATAAATAATTTTGACCCAAAGATTCCAAATATGGAATCCATTTTTTAAAATTTATATACATGAAATTTTCTATATATAATTTCAAATTAATCCCATTGATGGGGATACAACATATTTTACTAATGTTAAGACATGGAAAATATTTAAACTATTATATATTTAAATTCAATGTTAAATTTATGCCAATGACCTATATTATATAAAATGATAAAAATATAATCTAATTATAATTCATAACAAATTAAAAATATATTTAACAATACATTATTTTTATGAATAATATTTTTTTCAATTAAAATTTAGTAATTTTTATTATCCATCAAAACATGAATGTTATTATAAAAATAAAAAAAAATTAAAAAAGAATGTTTTTATATACCTTTTAAAATAAGATTTTTTTTCAAATATATTATATAATAGTGTGAAAAATGGATTTAAAATGGATTCATTATTAAATGGTCATAAATTTCCTTTTAAAAAAATATAGCTTTTATGCATTAAATTGGGTTGGATCTTATCTTTTGCTGGGAAAGTTAATTCAATAAATAAAAAAATATTTAAATCAATATCTAACAAATATATTAATTAATATCATTCACTAATTGAAAATAGTCTAATAAATTAATACAAAATATTTTTACGGATCATAACAATAAATATATTTATTTTATATTTAATTAGTTTATATTAATGTCACTAAGTAATTTGTAACCAATGAATTCACATTTTAATAATATAGTTAATATTAATCGTACACTCTAATTTAATAGCTAGTTTATTATCATTTTTCAATTAAAAAATGGTGTTTTTTGGAAACTCGATGTTCTATGTAATGTTTGCAATGTCAGTGTTATGGGTAGATCAAACCTTGTTTATTTTCAGTATGAACTAAATATTTTATTTTGTGAATTGAATTTCATCTATAAAATTTTTTTTATTCAAGGAAAATGTTCACAAAATCATAGGGTGCTATATTCTACCTCTCGTCAAATGAATTTCAACCAATTTTTTTATTTTGATACAAAAGAATGATGATAATTTTCCTCATCATATCCTCATGTTCCCAAATAGTTTCATCTAATTGGTTATTTCTCCATAAAACATTTACCAGGTGAGTGGTCATCTATTAGAGAACATTCAATGTACGACCATGAATTTCCACTAGTCAGTCTTCATAAGAGACATCCTTCTCCAAAAGAATAACCTCTAAGTTTAGTACATGTGAATCTATATGTATGTAATTTCCTCAGTGAGATACATTGAACATGTTATGAATTTGAGGGAGGTTTGGAGGAAGTTCTAAGTGATGTGATACTGTCCAAATATGATCATGATTTTTAAGGGGGATGTTATGTCTATGGATTGGTTTACTTTTCTTTCAGAATCTCCTAACCCTCTTCTATGAAGAATTTCATTGGAAAACCTTCTCACCAATTACAAATTCATGATAATGTCATCGGTTATCAGCATAAATTTTCTACCAAAATTTTGCTACCATTATATATTGTTGAATGGTTCTAACCATCTCAAACATCTCTTTATTGATCTCATGCCTTAATATCAATATTTCTCCAACCTCATCCCATCATGTTTGAGATTTAAAATTATTACCATAATGGGATTCATAAGGATCCATGTGTATTTTCTATGGAAGATATTTTTGACTGAAAAATAAACTAGAGAAAAGTGTTTCACCCAACCACTATTTAAATCATGAGAACAATATATCAATATATATTATAGGGTCTGATTTTTTCTTTCAGAATTACCATACAACTTTGATTAATGACCAGTTCCTAAACTCAATATCATATCATGTTCCTATTGAAGACTTTTCTAGGATTTTGATGTAAATCTACCATCATGATCAAATACAATAGAATGTGTGACTCAATGAAACCATAACACTTCCTTAATTTATATTCTGGATTGTTTATCTAGAGATACGTATTCGTAGATAAAAATGATGTGTGGTGACATACTAAGGTGATCGACTACCTCCAACATACCATTAGACCCATAAGATGTTTCTGGGAGTCAAATGAAAAAAATACAAGTAGTTATTATTCGTTTTCATTATGGTATGGGTAATGGATGGGACTTCCCTTTATATTTTTGTCTTCCAGCCATGAATTGATGGCTTACCAAGAACTCAAATAAAAACTCTATTATATCTCTTTTCATTCAATCATACTCGAAGTATTTTATAATGTCTATATAAATAGTAATATTTCTTGGATGAATAGATAATTAAGATCTATTAGAATCATATAATCACACCATCTTCAAAGATGGGATGGAATGAATTCATGAACGGTTCATATACCTTGTCTTTATATCCTGATCATGTTTAATCTTAGGAACAATTAGGAAATTTTTTTAGTGCCACATCCTTCTTTTTCACCTCTTTAATCATTAAAAGGATTGAGTATTGAAAATTAAATTGATCAAGATATGGGTTTCCCCTTAATTCAGGATTTATAGGTCCATCCTTTATAATTATAGAAATATTGGAACTTTTGTGGTACTCATCATGGAAATTAATGAATGGTCTCATAGACTCAAATCATCAGCCTACTTGTTTTCTTTCCCAGGGTGGTAATGTATTGAGAAATCATATTCCATTATTAGATCTAACCATCTTCTCTAGAAAATCTTCAACTCCTTATATTTGAATACATATTTTGGATATTATTATTGGTATATATATCACACATTTCACTATCTATAATATATATCCATATATTTAATGAAAAAATTACAATATCTTACTTGAAATCATGAGTTCTGTTATTTTTCATAAAAATCAAAAACATTAATTAGGAAAAATTGATAACCTTAATTTTTACCGTAATAACTTATCCCAATCTTTTAATAGATGAATCTATATAGATTACAAACCCTTAACCAGTACAGGGTAATGTAAGAACATGTGAACTGACAAAAATTTAATTTATTTCCAAAAAATTTCCAAAAATTAGTCATTCTAGAAGAATTTCACACCCTTCCAAGTTAGCTTTGTCAGAGGATTAGATTATTGTGATAATTATCCAAAAATCATCGATATAATCCAACTAAACAATAAAATATTAGATCTCAGTCACCATGGTCAGTCTATCCTGACAATAAATAACTTTTGTCTATTATGGATTTAATTCTACACCTTCTCTTGAGATAATGAGACCAAAAAATAAACCCATATGCATCACAAATTCCTAATTTGTAAATATGGATAATAGTTTATCCTTTTATAGGGAATTTAGCACAATTATTAAGTGGTCTTTAAGATCTTCCATTATATTTGAATAGATAATAATATAATTTATAAATACTAACACAAACAGATCAATGTAATATATAAGGAATCTATTAATCAAACCAATGAATATATCTTGGGAATTAGTAATAAAAATGGTTTAACAATATATTCATAGTGACCATAGATTTTACAGAATCCTTTCTTGGTTTTAACCTCTTTTTTATCCTCAATTGGTGACATCTAGAGAAAAGTTCAATCATGGAAAATTATTTACCTCCAAATAGTTGATCAAACAAATCGTCAATCCAGGGAAGATGATTCCAATTCTTGATTGTGATATTGTTAAAATCCCATTAATCAATGTTTAGTGCCATTGTTCAATATTACATCATAAAAAACTAGTAAACGAAAATATGAAACATGTAGACAAATTAATCCCTTATTATAGATTTCATGGAGTTTTGTATTCATTTTATTTAACTCAATTAGGATCATTTTATAAGGAGTATTTAAAAATGGTGTAGAACCAGGCATGATCTCTATCAAGAACTCCACTTCACATTTTTTGTCAAACTAGTTAATTAATCAATAAATAAATCAAAATAATCAAAAATAATTATCATATCATCGATTTCAATTTTATCTCAAACCATTTTTGTATAAAAAATCTTTATTAATGGGAATTAATACCCCTACACTCTATGAAATCACCATATTATGTTTTTATTTATTTTAATATTGATTGACCATTATAGGATGTTTCAAAACATAAAACATAGCATCCCTCTTTTGACAATTGATATGTAATTTTTAAATACATCCAATCTATGAATATGATTAAATTAATTTTTTTTATTTGAAGAGTGAAGATATTTATAGGAAATACATTCACACAAACTTCAACAGGAGAGGAATCTTAGGTTTGAGATGAAATCACATACAATTTGGGGTTTCCACTAATAATTACACATTTAACCATTTGGGCTGAATCTCAAAACCCTTATAAAATTCCTAATATACTAATTATGATATAAATATAGATTCAAATATGATCATAGATGTTCTAAATTGGATGGTAAGTGTACCATTCACAAAATTGTTATCACACGCCTCATAAAAAATTATGTTCACATGAGATTACACCCTTCCCCTTCACGTAAGAGGTTATTGAAATCAATCATAATCACTGGCCATTAGGTTTGGTAAATGGTTACCATAGTATCGATTCTCCTTAAGCTTGTAGAATTGAAGAATGGGAGGTCCATTTTATGGCTCTTTTTCTCCATTCTCACTATTAGATGACATTTTCCCATCACATCGTATATCAAAATCCATATTACCTTATTCTTGTACATAAATCATTTATTACAATAGTTCTTATAATTTTATCCATGATTCATCCCACATTAAGAGCATAATGAAAGCATGTATTTTTCTATTAATGGTTTTTATATTTCCCTTTAATCTCAATCATTCTATTCTTGTCAAAACCATGAGACTGTTATATGACTTCAACATCTATTTAATCCTTGACTGGAAAAGTCACAATATCTTCATGGAAACTAAACTCCCTTATGTCCAACACCCTTAAATTACAGGTATTTAAGGACATTAATAACCTATCAATAATATGTTCATGTTATTTTATAATTCATGAGGCACACCTTAAATGGCTTGTGAAATTATCCTTGTAAGTATAGATAGATTCACCATCTCTTTGCTTCAACTCAAGTAACTCTTTATCAATCGTTGTATAAATAATTGTAGGAATGTACTTATTAAAAAATAATTTCTCGAATCATCCCAATACAAGGATTCATTTTCATCTTTCTGCATAATATTTGTAATAATTTTTCACCACTTCTATGCTTCACATTTGACAAAATAAAAATCAAGAATAACATTATTATGCTCTGATCAATAAAGAAAAGATAATAAATTTATAGTAATGTTGTTCGATTTTTCATCCACAAATCCATCCAAGTCCAAATAAAATATAATAGATATTTTCTCAGGAAAAAATCATTTTATAGTCATTTCATACTTCTCCCATTTCAAATTCCACCATTATTTAGTGCTTGAAAATGTTGTGTGAGTATAGAAACAAGATTTCATGTTCCATCTCCCATATCATTTTCTTACATAAGAGGATAATCATTGCATTATATTTTTCAGTCAGCATTACCATGGTTCCTTCAGTTTCCATCCATAGAATAAAACCAAAATCATAGATTAATAAAACGATATCATAATTAAAAACCACCTAATCATGAAAATTCACTTATAAAATTTATAAATTATGAAACCTTCCTTAATCAATGACACCATAGGTTAATTATAGGTTATTAATAGCCAAAATAAATTTAAATTCTCCCTGATGGGTGATGATGATTCTGTGAAATTCCAAATCATAACCCCAGAAGGTTTAAAGTATGTGTGCTTGAAGGCCTATTTTTTGGTACTAGGTTACATTTAGTCATGCCCGACACACCATTTTATATTTGTTACACCTAGTTACATCTGTTCTATAGCCACGTCCACATGTATTATATATACAGGGATATATTTATAGTAATCTACTGTACCTATCCTTTACAAAACTTCTAGGAAATTTTCCTATATTTTCCATATCATTATACATATTCTTAGACATGTATATAGGGTTATCACTTTGGTTTTACCATTATAGTTTCCAAAGGATAACTAAAATATTTCTCTAATACAAACTATAGAGACCCTCCATATTCATAAAATAAAATTATATTATTTTTTTGAAATACTTAATACATCACAAAAAAATCATGAAGATCATTGTAGTACAGTTCCTTTTAAATGATGGAAGCACAAAAATTTGTATATAATTGAGATACATTACCTCCCACTATGTTCTTAACTACTAGAATACATCTTTTAGACATCAAAAACTATACATATCATCTTAAATTAATTGTATGGAAATAGAAAAAGTGGATAGTTTTGATGCTCAGTAAGGGTAGACAAGGGATATTTGTATAAATAATCATGAGAATTATAGTATGAGAACATTATTATAAAATTAGTATATCCTACCTTGTATATAAAAGATCACAAACATTATCATTGTATAAATATTGAGAGATCATAAGATATAAATCATAATGAAATAAAGAACACGATCTATGAAAGAAAAAAATAGGAGTAAAACATGGACGTTTGGTAGTCACATAATCATATAATAATGATTTCAATGCAAGTGAAGGAATCGCTTCAATGTTCATCTTGGTATTATGGGTTCTCTTACCATAACATCGTACGAAATATAGGACCCACCAGTTTCATAATGAAATCAAACATATATGTGCCAAAAGATCCTAAAAATCATATAATAACCTATGAAATTAAATGGTTATCAAAAAAATGTATTCAGGACATAAAATGTGGAATGGATAAATGATTCATAATGATTTCATCAAATCATGATCAGTGAAAAGATGTTGATTTCATAAGAGTATAAATTGTGAAATATAAATGGATTTAATAAAAAAAAGTTCCATAAACGGTAACCCATTTAGATAAATAATATAAATGGATTCATTGGATTACTTTGAGAAAGGAATGAGTAACACCAATGGATATCATCTTTTAAGGTAATTAATTTGAAAATATCTTTTAAATAATTTTCTTCACAAAATTATCTTTTCTTTTTGGAAAACATTGAATTTTATAAACATTACATGAAATATCAAAAGAAAATATTTTTACTAAAAACATTAAACAATTTAATTGAATAATAATGGAATCATGATGTCATGAATGTGAAATATTTGTTCATTACAAATATGTTGAAAAATATTCTTCGGGTATTTTTTCCAGAAATGTTAAAAATTAACTCATTTAGAAAACATCAAAGTATTCCATTCAAAAAATTAAAAAAAGTCATAAATGAGTGAAAAACAATTGTATCAAAATATTAATAATATTTTTAAACAAATTTTTTAGAAACATTAGCATTGATGATAAATATTTCCCAGTAGATACTAAGGTATAAACAAACATGATAATAATGAGATTTTTAAATTAACCATTAACTTAGGTATGGTTAACTTCAAACATATCTAAAACTAGAATATAATAGATCAAATAATTGTTTTAACTTATTAAATAATAATAATCATATGATACCTTATATGAACATATTATCACCCTTTTTTTAATAATATTTCATTTTTTCCCTTTTTTTGAGTGCTTAATCCTTCTTTTTCCCATGCATGTTTTGTTTTATAAGTCATATTTAATGTATATATGATATATTTATATAATTTTACAGATAATAGTATGCTAATATATAACATATTTTTAATTATATAAATTTATATAGTCATTCATTGTTTTCCATCATGGAGAAATAATCACATCATGTCGTGGAGACGGTAGGCCGTATGTACGTACAAGAAATGATATCTTTCCTTTAATTGTGAAAAGTTATGGCAACAGATAATATTTATTTTTAAATAATAAATATCATGCTATAATTATAGTACATAATATTTTTATTTCCATCATTATACTCGTACATGTAATGTGTTAATAAAAAAAATTACACCGCAGCATTGAGATTATAGGTCGTTCATACACATATGTGGTGATTTCATTTTTTAGGATGGATAAAAAGAGAAATATGGTTGTTACATAATCATAATAACATATCATTATATATTTTATAGTATAGTTATAAATATATATTGTCAACAACACATTAATAGGATGTAGATTAATAAATACTATTTAGAGAGTCAGTAAAGAAGATTACCACTTTTCGGTGAAATCCCTCTAGATATTCTCTTTAGGACATTATTTTTGGTATTTTGAGAAGATGATATTCACATGAACATGGATAAGGTTGTTAGGAGAAAAAATGTGTAGGGTTTTATTGTTCTAGAAGGCTCTAGGTGGTGTGAGGAATTCAGGGATGAGGTGAATTTTTATAAGAGAGGAGAGGGGCACTCTTGGAAACTATAAAAATATTAAATTAATATAAATTGATTTTCGATTTCAAATAATTCTAGAAGGATTTATTTATAATATAATATGATTATGGGTATAAAACTTCCAATAAAAAGATTATTAGAAATGTTTAGGTCATAATAATAACCCTTTCTTTTGGATTTAACCCTCAGTTAAACCCTTTATCGTCTACCATGACAACTTTGGATTTTTACACTTTATGGTTAATATATTTATTATAAAATGCCAAAAGACACCAAATTGTATTATTGATGAAATTTCTAACCTTATCCTATTTATTTTTTAATAAATTGTATATTTTTATTAATTTTAAATCATTAAATAATGTATTAATTGTTTTAAAGTTACATTGATGTAAATTTTTATAATATTCAATATCGATCCTTTTAAAAATATCTTAATGACTTGATAACTTCAACACATCACTTATAATATTACACTAATATATCAACTATATCTATATAATTATTTTATGTCTTCAATTATGATAAATTTATTTATTTATTTTTAATATAACATATTTGATATTTCTTTTAATTGAATAATTACTACGACATCATTATACATGCCTTTAATTAATTTTTTTATTCTCAAAAAATTAAAATAATAATAATTATGATTATAATGTCAATATATTTTAAATTAATATTTATACTCTTATTTTTCATTTATATAAGAAAATATTAAAAATGATTTAGTTATTAAAAATACGAGTAAGAAGTTTTTTACTTATCTTTATATAAAATATAATAAATTTCCTATTATAAAATATGTGGCTAAAAAAGGATATAATTTCAACTTAAGGTTTATTTTGGTCACAATACATTCATATAACAAAATTATGACAAGTGTTAGGGAAATTTTATAATATTATAATATTTCAATTACAATTAATTACCTAATTTTCCCCAAACAATGGTATATAAAAAATTTACTAAAGTTACTATTTATTTCTCACAAATATATTACAAAGCGATATAAATAATTTGAAACCACTGATTCCACATATAGAAACCATCTTTCAAAATTCAAACGATTTATTTTTTATTAATTATTTTAAAAACAATCCCCTTGATAGAATGATAAAACATGTTATTAAAATTAAAACATACAAAAGATTGAATTGTTTTTATATTAAAATAAAATGTAAAATTTATACTAATGACATAAATTATATTAACTAATAAAAATTTAATTAAAATAAATTTCATAACTAAGAAAATAAATTATTTAAAAAAATAAATTATTTTGTTGAAAAAAGTGGTTTTCAATTAATTTTATTTATTTTTTTTACTTTTTATCAAAACATGAAACTAATAAGAAAATTATAAAATATTCAATCAATGTAAATTTTTATATCCATATTTAAAAAAAAGATTATTTTATGAAATAGAATATATAAAAGAGTCAAAAATAGTATTTCAAATGTATTCTTCATTAAAATGTGATAAATTTACTTTTTGAAAAATATTGTTTTTTATACATAAAATTGTGTTTCTTGAAATATTACTCCTAAAAAATTAATTCAGTGAATATAAAAACATTTAATTAAATATAGTACATATATATTTCATTAATATCATTCACTAGTTATAAATAATTAATTTAATTAATTCAAAATTAATTTGGTATTATAAAAATAAAAATACTTCCATGATATTTAATAGGAATATATTTTCATTACTATTTAATTGGTAACCAATGAATTCACATTTTCATATGTTAGTTAATAATATTCAAACCTGCTAGTTTAGCATGAAGGTTATGATCTTAATTTAATAATAATAAATGATGTTTTTTCGAAAATTTATATTGTGTGTATTGTACGTCATGTTGCTATGGTATGTAGGGAAAGCCAAGATGGTGTCGTATGAAAGGAATGATTGATTTTGAGAAATGAAATAAATATATGAAAAATAATTTATTCTGAAAAATGTTCAAAAATTGTGGTGTTATAATAAATCAACAATTAAATCACACATATTCTATAGGAAATTCTCCCCTAAATTTATATCACTTCTAAATTGTTGAGGTATAAAAACATTACTACTATGAGTGAACAATACTATAATGTGAGGTCTTATAGTTTCGAGAATCCAGAATTGTTTGTTCCTATTATGTTTTTTTAACCCCGATGCAAGGAATATTTATGATATGAACTCATTATCTTCTGAATAAATAGATTTAGATTCATTTATTTTATGAATTGGAAATATAAAAGTTCTATTGGAACTATATTTTCAACGATGTGTATCTGTATCATTTTTTCACAACATTTTAGCAAATAGATTCTAAAACCAAAAGTAGGAATTCATCCAAAAACCCAATAACACATAATAAACATACTCCTTTCATTATCATAATATAGTTTGAGTAGACCTAGTGCCTGCTTAAAACCTACCATTCTACCCCACATTTGAGAGTCTAAGCCCAACCCTCACCTATGATGTGGCCCACCTATGAAATGATGATATGGTTCTTAGTTACACACCCCAACCAGTTTTATCTTTTATGAGATTTCCAGGCTCTGTAATCAACATGTCCAAGGGATTCTCATGAAGTTTCTATGACTAGTGTTAGATATGTGTTTTATCTCTTAAATAAGTTATTGTAGCACATCCAACATCACTATGGCTCGGAAAATCATTGGATTAAACACTCCAACATTTCCTCTATGGAGTACCTGGATGTACTACAACATATTATTTAAAAATGAGACACTTTGTATGATATATAGTATATTATAAAACATGATATATTTCCCTTATTCAATATATCAACAAACACATCATTCCCAATCCCGCAAAGGGTTTTGGAAAAAAACCAATGTTGTATTTAATGATAATACTCAAATTGATATAATAGAAAATTCATCCCCCTTTGAGAACACTGTGGTCAATATGTGTGTCAATTATCCACTCATCATTGATTATAATATCACATAATCTATCCTTGGGGTGGGAAAAAATAATTCATTGAAAATAATTTCATGACTATCTTTTAATTCTTCAATAACCACATATCTCCCTCTCATCTGTCAAAGGAATACTCTATCAATTTTCTCTTCATTCCCTCCCTTTTAAACATATATAGGAATTTTTTATCCATTTATCAATAAATCCTAATTAACAACCTCTCTGAACAGTTTAGAATACTGGTTTATAAATCCAACTCCAGAGAAAAAATAAAAAATACCACACTTAGGGGGAAAACTAAGGGGAGTATGGTTTTTCTCACAAAATGAATTATTTGATTGGATATGGTTCGTATTTATGAGATAGAAAATACTTCTAGGGAATATCATTTGGTTGGTTCATTTTCAATATAGTAATTACATTCAATAAATTAACAATGTACATAAAAATCACAATTCCATTCTCCTACTCTATTATGATATAGTATTTTATTTTTATTTGTTTTCACCTCAAATAATTATTGTAATTTCTTTTTATAAGGTAGATCAGACATGACTTATCACAAATAATTAGAATATGAGAAATTAATTCAATTCCCACATCATTATGTTTACTATTCATACATGGAAACTATGTTATTTCTTGAGTGGATGAAATTTATTCAACCTTTACGGTGTTGAATGATATGAAATCCCAAATCTTCTATTTGAATGATATAGATGAACTCCAAAGATAAAAACCACATCCTAAAGTTAATTCTTGATCATATAATGGAAAACACTGATCTATATTAGTAAATCCAGAAAAAATATACTATGAATAATTTTTATAGAAAAACCAATGTTTCTTCCTATGATGAATATATAAAACTATTCATTACATAAATTTAATGTGGTTACCCTTCTGATCAATTTAAATATTAGTTTCTTGGAAGTTATCATATAAAATATTCAATCAAGTGGCAATAAAATAGAGTAAAATCCAAATGATTTGATCATCAATGATGACATAAAAATTTATGTAATACTAATTTTTTGATAATTTTAAAATTATATTCATAGGAGATTCCATGGGAATTGAATCCTCCATTTAGAATCATCTAAAAATGATTTATAATATTCGTTTTATGGTATAAATGACCAATATTTTATTTGAATATTATTAATGGTAATTTAAATTGAAATTTAAAAAACTAGAGGCATCTCAAAATCAGAATGAAGTAGTTATTAAAAATTCTTGTGTTGGATGTTATCTGATATACACTAAAAAATTATTATTTCAACCTCTCTAAACAACATAGATTACTCCTCATTTGTAAAATTGATATAGAGGTTGTGATAAACTCATCCTATTTAAAAACTAGTACTCATTATACATTGATCTAACGTATAAAACCAATATCATGGTGATTTCATGATCCCATAAAAATCATACTTCAGTTGACATAAATATAATTCATCTATATCAGTGAGAAAATCATAATATTGATCAATGTATGCATCATATTTGTGGATTTCATTCAAGAAAAGATATTTGATGTACATTTTAAATACTCTGATAAAATTTTGATTCACAATTGGTAAAAAAACCAAATATTTTCAAAAATTATTATGGGTGAAAACATATCATGATTGTCATTGGATTCTACATGAAAATATCCTTTTAAAAAATCACTGATTTTATTGAATCACTATTCGATATTCATTGAGTTTTCCAAAACACAAACTACATTCTGATGAAATTATTATAAGTAGACCTAGTAATAACATCCCATGTATATTTTTTCTATTAGATAAATATTTTAATTTATACACTTCAATAAGCTCTCATTGTTTATTTCTTATTTAAAATATTCTTGTTCCACCAATTATGAAAAATGAACATCAATTTGAGACTTCATTCTTCTGATTTAAACTAAGGATATTGGTTTAATAAAAATGTTTTATTTTTTTAATTTAATCCAAAATCATTTTTTCTAGTAATCCTAATATATATAATGCTCTTTCTTCAACATATGAGACTCCATAAGAAATCACTTTATTTTTTTAACTCCACATGAACCCTATTCTTTTTTATTATTTTAAGATTTAAAAATGGTTGGTCTTCATTGGAAATCTAAAAGGACTATGACTTATAAATTACCTATTATCATGAATTGAATCTATAATTTAATTTCATACATTCTATGATATCTTATAGGTTTATTGTTTTTTTATTTTGACCATAATATATAAAAACCAACCCATATATTACAATGTATACAGTTCTACATAGTATCAATTTTTATGAATAAAAATAAATTTTAACATATAAAAATATCTATTTTCAATACATATATCCAAAACATTTATTCTAACCACATACATATTAATAATCATCCATAAAACCGATAATTTTTTAAATGTTGTATTAGGAAAAAACATTCATTCAGGGTCATAAAAATAAAGAATGAAATTTTTAGTCCATGATTACTTATAAAAATTTTACTTTTCAAAATATACATTGGGGTTCCAAATAAATATTTTCTAACCATGGTAATACCATTATAAAAATGAAAAATAATTCTAAATTTAATAATAAATTTTAAATTCAAAATAAAAATCATAAAAGAGTATTCCAGTCATGAAAATGTCATAATAACTTCATCAAAAAGTTATAAATATCACTCTTATAAAGTTATATGATATTTCCATAAAATATATACCTGTTATCATACCTTTTATATAGTACTATTTTCAAAAAAATATATATAATAGAGACAAACAATTTTTAAACATGAGCCATCTTTTTAATATTATTCTTATGAATGGGATAACATTTCTAGTTACACATTGAATATCCTTCATCATTCACATAGAATAACCTTCACAGCTAAACATGGAATAACATTAATGGAAAATTCCCAAAATTTAGTAGGGTAAGACTGAATAGTTTATTATGTCCTAATAATAAATTATTTTGAGATATATAGTGGGACCAAATGCCCCTAGTTTCTAATTTTACCACCCCATATTAAAATAAATTTCTAATAATTATTAAAAAAATATATATTATATTAATGCATAAAAATAGTCATTGCATAAATAGGAAAAAAAATTAGATATTGATATATCCATATCATTTAAAACCAATTTTACAAACCAAAAATTTCATATGCATTAGAAAATAGGGATTTATTTGAATAAAACAATGGTGATTATAGAATAGGTAAAAGTTTCATTCACCGTATATGTTAAAATAGAATAATGCATTTGGTCTTTTTTAAATAAAGTGAAGTAATTTCATAAAATCAACCAATTTGAAAACATTTTACAAAAGGCCAAAACAATTGTAAAATATCCTTTAAATTTTTCTATATCGACATTAATAAATTTATAAGCTATTTTTGATTTCATTTAAATTGATGGAAATGATTTAGAAGTGGGGTTTTAAAAGATGATTTATAAATAGCAGTCTCTTACATTGAGTCTAACTCATCACATTAGTTCTATATATTCCTAAGAAATAAACGTAGTTTAACTATATAAATAATTAATAACCTTTTAATATTTTATAATTCCATTTATTTTATCTCTTACCATGCTAAATTTAGTAATTTACTCAATTCTATTTATATCATACTTTTTGAAGATATTCATTTATAAATCCAAAATTTCATTGATAATGAGACTATGGTCATGGTGGTCATTAAATATTTTACATAATAAAAAAAATATAATAAAAATATTTATACATCAATTAGAAATTAAAAACCAATCATAAAATATTATTATGAAAAATTAAATTCATAACATTAATGGATACGATAGTTTTTACAAACGCATGAGTAATGTTTAAATTTTCATTGATCATTATAGAAAGAAGTTAAATATTATTTTATCATTTTAGAATTATATTTATATCATAAATACTATATTAATTAATTAATAATAATTTTATATATCATTCATCTGATGTGGTGATGAAAAATGAATCACATCTATTAGTGGAGGTAGTATATCACCCATACACACGAATGATGTAAGGATTTTTAAGTAATTGGAAGGTTATGAAATTTAATGATATATTCTATTTGAAGAATTATTATGTTTTCATGAATATTATATATATAATCTATAATTATATCTATTTTTCTTGGTCATTTTTTGAAAACTAATTACATTTGTTCACAAGATGGTAGTTATCCACACGCACGAATGATCTTTTTGTTTCCCATTTAATGGAAGTGGATTTGGATATAGGTTATTCAATTTAAATAATAAAATCTCATTAAATTTAGTTTACTATTTATATTATTTTATAATATTTGAATAATATTTTAAGGAGGATTAAGATGAAATAAATCTAAAATGTGTTGTTAAAACCACACTTCATCATTGAAAATACTCCTTTCCTTAACAAATTACTCCCAATAAGATCGGTATTATGCATAGACATACATCTAAAATATGGGAAGTGATGTTTAGAATGTAATTGGATATTTATTGGTTGAAACAAAATCCTTTTTAGTGTAAATAATGGTTATTTATGGGTGCCCTTTTATAAGAGAGTGGAGGGTCACTCGGGAAATTTCATAAAATAATAAAATAATATAAATATATTTTTTTGTCCAAAATTCTACGAATTAATATTATTTTATTATAATATGAGTATGATTTGATGTAATTCTATAAAAAAAATAAATTATTGAACTATATTTGTATCTATATCATTTTGATATCACCCTTCATTATGATTTTAGAAAATTATAGTAACATCAATGTTTTTTTACTAAAAATGGGTAAATATATTTACAATGAAATGAAAAAAATCCCAAAAAGGGACCATCATCTATTTTACTAATGAAATCAAATTCAATTGTATGAAAATAATTTCTTTTAGTTTTACATCATTTAAAAAACGCTTTTATTATAAAATAACTGTAATATCAATTTTGCAAGTATTGATTTTATTTGATTTAAAAAAATAATTAAACAATAGAATTCAATTAAATATCAAAAACAAATTCATGTAATATATATAAAAAATTATGGACCAAAATTATTCATATAAATAATTGTATTTTTAATATTTTTGAAATCTTTTATTTTATATATCTACTACTTGAATAACTAATACATCATCATTTCATAATCCTTCAATAGCATTTTTCATAACGAAAAAAATATAATGACAAATAGATAACATCTATTTCATATTAATAATTATAACCAAGAAAATATTCAATTTATACTAACGCCAAAAATATTAAAAATATTAAAATCAACAATATGACATTCTTGGCTTTATATTCACAATAATATTATAGAGGAAAACTCATTTATAAATATAAAAAAATGAAATATATATTTTTTGGATGATTATAGATGATTTATAATCATTGATAAAATTAGACCATATTTGGGGTCATTTTTTAATACATATAATTTTATTTTTAACTTTAATTACCTGATTTACCCTTTATGTTTATAAATAAAATTACTAATTTTACTATTTATAATGTCTAAAAATAAATTGGAAATATATTACAAATACAGACCCACTTATTAAAAATCTGGAATCCATTATTAATATTAAAAAAAATAAGTGTATTAATTTAATTTTAAATTAATCTATCATTACTCGATTAAAGTATTTTTTCAAAAAAAATTATTTTTTATATAATTTTTTTCTAGCTAATTAAACTATAAATTTCTTTACAAAAATTAATTGGATTATTATTAGTAAATAGAATATAATAATTTTTTAAATAAAATATAAAATAAATTTATGATTGAAAATAATTAAAAATAAATAATATTTTCATTAAGATCATTAGTTTTCAATATTCATTGAAGAATTGGTTTTTTCAAAAAAAAATGTAATATTCATCCTAAGATAAATTTTACATGATGAATTCATTAATGAATTTAATATTTTATAAATATAATTATATAATTTGGAAATTATTCTTTTAAATAAATTATTATAACATATAAAACCTTTATTAGATAGAAATATTTCATTTTTTTATTTATAACTGGAAAACATACTCAATTTTTTATAATGAATATCACACAATAAGTTATAGAAAATGAATATATAAAATTGGTTTATATATATAGTACATATGTTGTTACATGATTCCACCATTATTAATATTCTTTCATTTTTATTTAATTTATATATTATACAAGTGGGGAAATATTTCCTTAATATCATTTTCATATTCCCTTGTTGCATCATATACCGTATTTATTATCCACAAAACATTATGTTAGTTTATTTCATTAATCAAAAATACATTCAACTTATAATGAATAATTTTAGTATGTTATTCCTCATGAGGTAGGTTATATTTCAATTAAACTATATTTGGTCTCAAAACATGAGGTAAATCTAAAATTTATTTTCTTATCATCAAAATATGTAAACTATTTTGTACAATGGATAAAATCAGAATAAATTACTATCTATAATAAACTGATACAAATTTCTCAATGATTTTTTTCAAATAGACCATTTACTTAACATCCATTTTTTACTAAAACACTTTAAACTTTTCCATGTAGAGACATTAAGAAAAAATGAGCACCAATATTAATGAATGATATTTCCTAAAATTATTTTCAAATATTCTTTCTTTCTGTTGGACATCATCATATGTTGACGACTCATAGTCACCTTATAAACCATTTACACTACCAATTTTTGTACAATATACATCTATTCTCACACTTCATACCAAACTCTGTGAGTTTGAATCCTCCTACCATATAATTCCTCAAAAGGTTCCACCTGTATACTGAAATGAATTCAATTATTGTAATAAAAATAAACTAATGAACGATGTCGATCACAGCATCCTTGGTAATCTATAAAAAATTAACAGACCACATCTCCAAATGACTAAATATTCTACTCATAAGTATATAAGATTTTGGATGAAAATGGTGTAATTAAATTTAATTCAATAATCGATGACATCAACAGTCCTCAAAATAAAATTTATCTAATTCATATATCATGTTTAAAAAAAATGGAGAGTGGAAATCCATATAACGTAATCATATCCTATAGATATATCCGACATATTTTACATAAATATAGAGTATATCTAATGGAAATAAAATGTGTAAATTCTATTAAATCATCAACAATGACCCAAATTGCATAATGACCAATAGATTAATTAGAAATCCCAAAACAAAATTTGTGGATTCATTTTCCATTTTCAATAATTCACTAAAAATGAAAGAATATAACCTTTATGTAATTTCCAATCTACTTTATCTTATTTACAAGTCAATTATTTCGTGGTAATGTTTAAAATATCTCTTTTCACTCTATTCCATTATTAATACCCCTAATGTTAACTGTACATCATAGCACTGTTAGGATAAATAGAAAATGAAGAACTATGATCTTCCTTAAATAATTATATCATTAACTGGGAGTCACATGATAGATAATAATATGTTACCAAATCTCAAAACACAATCTCTATCAATGTTAAATTTAGAAAAAAAATACAATTACTAATGAATTGTTTCATATCATGTAACTCATCATATTCATTCCTATCATGCTAAATTATTTCTGATAAATACAATTGTATGAAAACTGAAAATAAAAAATATTCATATGTAGAATGAACACTTTCATTCCCAAAATTCAGCAAATCATTAATCAAAGGGTTATGTTCCAAATTTATTATATATAATATAGAATTAATTTTCTAAATTAATGAATCAACTGATTTATATTATTTTATCAGATTCTAATGAATTATTTTATCATAATCCTTTATCAATTTCTCCTCTATCTCATATTAATATTATTTTGAGAAAATTTGTATTTTATTATTTTATGACATGTAAACATATCACAAATAGTTATATATAAATTATGTTTCCATATTTTTAAACGAAACACAAAAAATTCTTATTCTAGGTTATGTGTAGGATAATTAGGCTCAAGTGGTTTTAATTGATATGATGAATAAGAAATTATATTTTCAATCTTCATTAGAAAAAAAGTTATTTTTTTGAAGCATAATTTAAAATGGAAAATATACATTTTCTTGAGAGTAGATACAAAACTGTAGCATTAACTAATATTATTTTTAGTTCATGGAAACAGTCATCATGTTATTTTTCATAGTTGAATTTAAATTATTTTTATGTTAAATATTTCAGTGGGAATAAAATCTATGAATGATATTCACCGAAAAATTATAATAGACTAAAGATTTTGTAAAGTTATGAATATGAGTAGATTTTTTGATCATTTCCATTCATCACACACATTAGTTTTAATAGGATTAAATTTTATTCTATCCTTTTTTGTTATTTATACCAGGAATGAAATCGGATGCAACAAAAAATCACATTTTTAAAATAATCCATATAATATGATTTTTTAAAACATATATTAACATTGAAATTATAGTAAATAGTAAATGGTTTTATTAGAAATATGGAAAAATAATATAAAGATAAAACAAAATAAGGAAGAGTGTGTAAATCAAGTCTAATGAAGATAATATCAAGTTAGTCCCCTCTATAAATAATTACACACTCTATTTGGAGAGAATCCATGTTATCATAGTATTGAGAAAAGAGATAAAGAGAATTACTAACCATGAGAAAATATGCTACTTGATTCCCCTCCCAAAAATAATTAAGAAACCAACTTCTAGTGAGTGGTAAACTTATTAAAAATATGAATATGATAAGTGATATCACATGGGGTGGAGATGTGACCTTTGAGGGACTCATAAATGACCTGAGAATATATTTCCATAACCACCTCCAAAATTTTATTGTGGTTCCAAATTTTTTCCTTCATGAATTTCCCAACACACTTCCTTAAGTGAGTCCCCACTCTTGAATGACATATTGATGGAAAAGATAATTAATACTAATTAAATATAGATTATTCCTCCACCCCACATGAATCATGAAGAACATGATTTGTCTATATTATGCATGGAATCCAGTGAATGAAGGTTCAAATGGTTCCATCCACCAAACATGATGTTTCTAATGGATATATTAAAATTAGCTTTACTGGCCAAGATGGGTCTCCGAGAAGTAGAAATATCTTAATGGGTCAAGAGTGTAGAAAGGTCCACTAACAAATATTCTTTCCTCACAACTAGCATAGAACTCAATCTATGTTGACAGTCATCGCTGAAGTTATTTTTCTTATTCCATATATACAGAAGACCAACAACTAATAGTATGGATATTGATTTATATTCCTTGGTATTATTCCATAATCATTGAAAATAATGTTGAAGAAAACCATTAAATGTAGACTTTTGGGTCTCCATGAATGTAAACGCACCAATGGATCACCAAAATGAAATAGCCCACTCTAATGAAATAACAAGTGATGTAGTGATTCTCTGTCATGGTGGTTGAAAAAACCCAAGGACATGAGGTGGATTGAATTAAATTGAATGGATTCGTCTATGGGTGTTGTATTCTTGTGAGTTCCCCAAAATGAGAATAGTACTTAGGAAGGTTCTCCTTTAACAATAGGTGTTCACCCCAACATTAATGAGTGTTATTACCATGTATTATTATACCATAAGCAATAAAATTATATACTCTACATGATTATCCCCTAAAGATTAACTTTTCCTACTCTTAGTTCATTTCAATGATATTGACGAGAACCCACTAATTACTATGAAAGATAACATTGATGATGTTGGGATAGGCAATAGATTGTTCAAAAAAAATGTTCTCTATGGGAAATCATAGAAAACCTATCCTCAAACCAATGTTATCTTCAATGAATATGACATCCCCTCGAAACGTGACACACTATGAATGGATTTGGATAATACGAATGTTGTTTTCAATCATATTAGAAATGGTTGAGAGATTCCGTCTTGAATTACTAAGTTTCCTTCCATACCACTCAATATAAGACTTTTCCAAGATTTTCATGCCTTTGATGTAATCTCATAAAATCAATGACTGAAAATTATTCATGGAATCCTTCACACATGCAATATTGATGACTCCATTGTAGAACAATACCTATAATCTTTTTCATGTTCCTCAAAAAATTTTAAATAAATAAATATATCATCTACAAAATAACCTTAAACCTATTAAAATATTCATGGAAGAATGTATTGAAAACATCACAAAATACAGTTTGGGAAATTGTTTACCCATAAGGAATAACCCAAAACTCATAATTATTATATCAATTCTGAAACACTATTTTCATAATTTCATCTTCATTCAATTTTTGCTAGTACTATCTGGATCATAGGACAAAATTTAAAATATTACTGATATTCCCAGAGATGATAATAAATTTATCAATATGAGGAAACATATACATATTCTTAATAGTAATGTTTTCAAAGCTGTATAATCTATATAAGGAATCATAGCGCTATATTTTTCTTAATAAACAAAACAAGAGCACCCCATAGTGATTTTCTTCTTGATACATTCTATATTGGATTTTTGATATTAAATTGTCCATAATAACTAAGTCAATGGAACATTTGACATCCCGATATAGTAGAACACAAAGAAAAATCATCAAGAATCATGCCTTGGAATACCTTTCTTAAAATAAAATCATTAATATAAATTGTTCCCTTATATTCTACATTTTTGGAAAGATAAAATTAATTTCAATGTAATATCTATTTATTAGCATTATGATATATTATTAACGAAATTGAATCATTCTTGTATAAAAACAAAAAATATATTTGTAAAATAACTAAGTTAGCTCTATAATTTATCTTATAAAGGTAAATTAAGATCCAATCCATACTTAAAATAAAAAAACATCTAAGCTAAATACAACATGGTTTCAAAATACCGTTATTACATATACATGGAATAAATTCTTACTATAACCTCATTTTGATTAAATAATTCCCTATGGTTTTTTAGATAATGGATATATTTGATGAGGTAGAATTTATAATTGAAGATAAAAATTTTCATAAATGGAAGAATCTGTTGACTCAGAATAATAAAATACATTATCATAATCATAATAAACAACTAGTTTTCTTTTTACAACCTCATTTGAACAAAAAAATAGTAGATAATGTAGTTAAAAACATTTCACCACATAAATCTACTTATAACTCTATTCCATTCTATCATTTGAGTTATTATTCAAACAAACTTGTGCATAATGATATGTATAATAACATTTAAATCATTTAGGTACATGTATATTAGAATTTCCTTTCCAATAACATTATCATTTTCATTTAAATTATGATCCTTACTCCCAATCATTCCAAATTATAATAAAATAATATATTCCATAAAGTAATCACCTATGCGAATTTTATATTAATATTTAAAAACTGAATTCCTTATTTTTATGCCATCATACTTATTTTTGTGATTATTCTTATTTTCATTCATATTAGACCTTTATTTATATTTGTTATCATAAAACACCAAATCATAAAAAATCACTATTTCATCCTTCTCTTCACATCATTCAGGTTTCATATAATATCATAATTATCATGAATCAAATTCCATTCAATATTTTTTATTAAATCCTATGTAAATTGATTAATATTACTATTATGATTGTATATAATAATTGGTTTATTCCATGAAGTCATGTGGTATTATATAAATACATGGAAACTACATATTCCTTCTTTTTTCTTAATTCTACGAATTTATTTTCCTTTCTTTGTATAAAATCTTCAGGAAAATATTTTTTATAGGGGATATTCTTAATGTTTTCTAATTTTATGGCCATAAAATCTTATATTTCCCTAAAATTATTGACCATTTACCACCTCTAGTAAAAATCACCTTCTTAATAAAAAATTTCAATTCTTAACATTTTATTAACCAAACATACCATGAAAAATAATATCAATTCTGGGGATTTAGTCAATCCTTTATTTTCCACTATGTATGAATATCCATTGAATGGTATAGGGTGGTGTATTAAGAAAAACATATATTATTAACCTGTTTCTTTGGGGTAAATATGGTCATTATCTATAATGGATACTACTATGATTTATATCCTTTGTTAACTATTCCATCATTGTGAAATGTTAGACTATTCCAATCAAAACATTCTAGGATGCTGATTGAAAAGGATATCATCCACTTGGTGCATTCCTACATCAGTTTCCTTCTTTTCTCGATGGATTTTTTTAGGAACAATGTTTAGACGAAGTATTATTATGATTTTAAAATTCTATAAAATTTCATCATAACCATAAAATAAAATCATTTAAGTTTATTTTGTTAACATTATCCAGACACCTAAATTTTTTTATGCTTTCTCTAATACCGTTTTCATGTAACAAAATGTTTGAATTATATATTCAAGTTTTTTTAAAAGTGATTAAAATAATTTAAACTCCATAATATAAATTATGTTTTTATTTTCAAATAGTTATGTTATTAATATTATAAAAATATTTCCATATATTACAATGTGGACACATCCACTTAGTTTCCATTTTACCCAAAAATATAATTTGAAATAAATTTTTTTCTTGTCATGGTATATCTTCCCAAATTGGTTCTTGAACTCATAAATTTTCATAATAATAATTAATCCCTGTGAAAATTATTTAAAAATTCAATTTTCACAAAAACATCTGTAACAGACAAAAAACTATAGAATGAAAGAATTATTCCCTTTGTTCTTATAAAAATGTTCATTTTCAAAAAAAACATTGGGGTTTGAAAGAATCTATCTCATACATATTAAAAAACTTATAAAATAAAATATTTTCTTATAATATTTATAAAGAAATAATTATTGAATCATATTAAAAGATTATGGTGTTTTATTCATGAAAAATCATAAATACATATCAAATAATTTATATTATTCACCATTAAATAGTAGCATGTGATTTCCATTAAACAAAATCTCAGAATCATTCCCATTGAAATCATAGTATTTGAAAAAAAACAAATTTAAATAATAGAAAAATCATTAAGTATGTTGAGGAATAATTTTCATATCTCTATAAAAATTGGGATAATATTCATGGTTACAAAAAGAATAATTTTCACGATTCACATAAAATAACCATCATAATTTCACTTAAAATAATATTCATTGTATATTACCATAATCTCTTAGGAAAAATCTAATCGGTAAACTCCATAACTTTAACAATTGTATTGGATATATATAATGAAAACACACAAAATTATTTATAATATAACCATCCATAATCACAAACGAAACACATGAACCATAATATAATACATAAATCTTTTAATCATAAAAACCTTTTTTTTCACCCATAAGAAAACATTTTTAGATATTAATATATACCATTAATTAAAAATAATTTTTCATAACTACTCCTACCAGAAAAAAGGATGGAGGGATTTTATTTGAGTAAACATGAAATATTATGATAGAAACCTAACATCAAATGACTATTAGGGTATTGGGATAACTTTTTGTCATTATATACATTAAAATGGTACATTATTTTTTTTTAACGAAAGTCTAAATATTAAATAAAATGATTAATTTTAAATAAAAATTAATATAAATTCAAAAGTAACATAAAATTTATTTAACATTAATTTATTTATATATAAAAACAATGAAAATTATTTTTTTAAAAAAATATACATTGAATAAATAGAGTAATGAGGGAGACATTAAAATATATTTTTTTAATGAAAGACGCTTAGCTTTAGTATTAATCATAAAATATATTCTTTATATATTTAAATAAAAATCATGATATTTATTTATATTATAGATTAATTTTATTTAATTTAGTATTTCTTTTTCATTAGTTTAATTTAAATATTTAATTAGTTAATCAATTAAATTAACATTTTTTGTTTTGACGATATTCATTTCATAAGTCCAAAATGGATTTTTATGTTAAATGTAGTCAAATATGTATTTTTTCCATAACCCATTGGATAATAATCATGGTATAGTTTTCATATTCCAATATAACTAATACTCTAGAAAACAATAATCAATACTGGTTATGAAAAATTAACTATGTTACAATCATGGAAATTGTAGGATGTAAATACGCATAGGTAACATTTCTATATTTTTTTATGATGATTATTGAAAGAATTAATGTATAATTAAATTTTTATGGAATTTTAATTCCATAATATATAACAAATTACTTATATAAACATAACTATAAACATTATCCATGAGTTTCTTTGATAAAAAATGAATCATTTGACTTTGTGGAGGTGGTAATCCACACCTACCCATGAACAAAATTTTCAATTTTTAGTGAGTGGAATGTTATGAAATATAATGGTATATTTTGTTCTTAGAGTGATAAATATATCTCTAATAATATATATATTTATATATATATAATCCATCATTATTAAAACCATGAGATATGGTGATGGAAAAATAATTACATTAGTTCGTGTGGTGTCAGTCAACTATACACAAGAACGATGTTTTTGTTTCACATTTGATGGAAGGGGATATGGATATAGAGAATTACACTAACATATTAACACATTAGTATTACAGTGACACAATTTTACTATTTTATTAGGTTTTATTGATATCTAAAGGACATAGAAACTGAAATCAAACTAAACCATATGGTTAAAACTATACCTCTTCTTTGGAATGTCTTATTTTATTAATACCTCAATCCCTCTTATGATAATATAATGGACAATCCAAGACCTCAAGAAATATTATAAATGATGTTAAGAAGATATTTTGGAATATAATATTTAACAAAATTGGTTTTTAAAGGTGATTAAATTAGAAAAAGTGGTGCACTTTTATAGGAGAGATGATGGGAACTATTAGAATTTCAAAAAACAATTGATTTAAATTAAATAAATTTGGATGTAAATTTTTCTCCAAATTTAAAATGTTAGAATATAATATGGGTATAATTCTAAAAAATATTAATAAACAAATTCTAGTCTAGTTTCAATTAGTTTTGTAGACTAATTGTTTGGTTTTAGCACTTCGTTAACCCTTTTGGCAATTTTGATAATATCAAGGATTTTAACTCATAACCGGTTAATATAGGGACAATAAAATGGGAAATTCACATAAATGTAACATTGTTTGTTTTAATTAACCATATCTGATTCATATTTACAATGATAATATTTTTATGATTTTTTAGCCCATTAATAAATAATTGGATGTTATAAAATAATTTTAATTTCATTTTTGGAAATAATTATTTAATTGGACTTTTAAAACATCATGAAGATAACAGAATTTGATTCTAATAAATAAAAACAAATATAATATTTAATTATTATCTAAAAAATCATGTAACATAAATGTTATA
The DNA here is from genome assembly GCA_963277665.1 of Viscum album. Classification (NCBI taxonomy): domain Eukaryota; kingdom Viridiplantae; phylum Streptophyta; class Magnoliopsida; order Santalales; family Viscaceae; genus Viscum; species Viscum album. Next base: position 2,001,046,109 of record OY728140.1, on the reverse strand, counting down.
TATAATCATGTTATTTTTTAAAAATATTACCATCATTTATTTCATTTTTCTATTAAATAAATAATTATTACATCAGTATTGTGTAATATTTAAAAAGATTTATTTATATGCAAAAAAATAAAAAATGTGTTACCAGGATTAAAAACATTCAATATTTCAAAATAAATTTTTTTACTAAACATATCCAATATTTTAAACTATGATAAAATATTGTAGTTATTAAAAATAATCATATGAAATTTTTGTCATTATATCCACATAAATATTATAAAGAAAAATTTCATCTATAAATGGAAAATAGAATTCATATGCCTTTAATTTTTTTATTATTGAAAAGCTAAACCAATCCTCCAAAAATAATTAATCATTTATGGTCATTTTCTAGTCCATATCATTTTATTTTTAACCTTAACTACCCGATTTACACTTTCTTATTATAATAAAAATTTATAAGGTTATTATTAATAATGTAAAAAAATAAAATAGAACTATTTAAAAAATTTAAAATCACTGATATTTATATATAATCCATTTTTTCTTTTTTAAAAAACAAATGTGGAAAAAATGTAATATAAAATTAGACTAACAAAAGAAACCAGAATAGTTTTTCAAAAAAAACATTCAAATAAATAAATGTTTTGATGTCAAATTTCAATATATAATTCAGTAGAAAACCATTTTTTAATTATGATTAATTAAAATAAACATTATTTATCTTATTTGTAATAGAAAAAATAATTTTATTTCTAAATAATATAAAATAATAAATAATAAATATTTTTTTAAATACTAATTGAGAAGTAATTAATTTCCAAAAAAAATAAATATTCCATCCTAAGATTATATTAACATGACTAATTAATAAATAATGATATTTTTATAAAATTAAGATTATATAATTTTTAAAGTATTATTTTAAATAAACACATATAATGCATAAAAACCAATTTGGTTAGAAATAATGTATTTTACGTTTTAATGAAAAGTATGTAATTTTTTTATAATGAATAAAACTCTATATAATATAACTAATAAATATATGAATTTTTTTTTCAATTCCACATGGGATGATACAAAATATTCTCATGTGTTGAGGTGATTTTATTAATTTTAACCATCATAATTTTTTACTCAATCATATTTTATAATCTATTATGGAAACACTTATAATATTTAATCATTAGTGATAGTTTAAGAAATATTCCTTTATAACCTAGATAATAAAATTTTAGGATCATTTATTATTTGATAATTATTAATTAACATCCAATTTCTCAGAATTAATTTATAATAGGATTCATTCCATAACAAATTTCAAATGGATTTTACCCATTATATACACAGATAAAATACTTATTATATATTTAAACTATGACCATAAAACCCCTTTACAATATCATTCAATAATATACTTCTTAATTAGAATTATCTGATTCATGTAATTGATTAAGAGATTTATTCTTTTCAAAAAAAACATTTTTGGGGGTATTTTAATCGTATGGAGCTGGTCTTGAATTCCAATATCATTTAGATATTCTTCAACACGATGATTTGTTTACTCAATTACATTATTTTTTTATAATTTCTATAACATCACAATAAATTCTTTTGAGATCCATTTTGATGTAGAGTAAATGATTTTTACATCTTGGTGTTATCTATTATGGACATAATCCATAAGATCTTGCGAAAATAATGAGCAAAAAACACAAAATATGTTACTCCATTTGTATCATTGGGATAGATACACCCATATTAATCTAGTAATAGATATTAAATAATCATTGATTCCTTAATCATCAAAATGTTTTATAACTTCTATATAATATTTGACTTTTAATATGAATCATATATGTGAGTTTGATCATACAAGTAACAACCCAAAAAAATCTAATCCTAGCATTGTTATAAAAATATTTTATTAAATGGATTTAGTTATAATTTAAAAAAATTAAAGAAGGTTTTTTTAAAATATAAATTAAAAATTAATTGTTTTATTTATAAGTACATCTTTCCAAAATAATTAAATATTATTATTTTTTTGGTTCAACGATTAATTTAAAATAACTATTTTTACTAAATAGAGTTTATTTAATAAAAATTTTATTTAATTGATTATTTTAAATAATAATTAATTTAATATATGAATATATTTTTTTTTTATTTTCATAATATGATATATAGATATGTATAATAGTTTTTAATTATATAAAATTATAAATATAATATAAAACTAATACTATTATAAAATTATAATTTTATTTTAATTAGATGTTGAGATTATGATACACATTTAAATTTAATTTTTTAAAAAAATCTACGTTTTAATAATGATGTAAAATAATTTAGGTAACATTGTTTTGTAAAAACGATTCACTATTAATATTTACACATTAATTAAAAAAAAATTTAATCTAACAAGTGAATGATTAAACTGAAATTATTTTCATTTTATATATTTTGGTTTTCAAAACATGATATATATATATATATATATGAGATTATAATTATAATGTGTGAGTAAATTATTTTTGTAAAAATATTTTGTTATGATGTTCTGTTTTATAAATAAATTATTTGTATAAATATTATTTCATTAATTATTAATTATGAAAATATTAGTTTAAATAAATATATTAATTATTAATATAAATAAGGGGTTTTAAAAGAATTATATATATAATTATATTTATATTATGACAATAATAATAATAAAAGAGTAAAATTGTGTTGTGGTATGAAATATTTGTGTAGAGATTTCAGTGTGATGGGTGGCACCGTCACAAGGGAATCTTCAAGGGTGACGGGATTGAGTTGCATGTAATGGACAATGGTATCAGAGTAATCTCTCAGCACCCAGGGGGTAGGGCACTATGAAGTCAGGTCCGACTGAGGCCGGGGGCATCGCGTCGGCAAAGAGAAGTTGTGGACATGGTCGATCATTTTTGTGGGCATCAAGGATGAGGTTTGGGGATCGTTGCTTCAAGTGAGGGTCCAATTCAGACTTGGGTACCCAGTTTCCAACAGTAGAAGTCCATGTTTTGAGGTTACGGTTTATTTCATGTTGTCTTAATAGTGTGGGGTAGGGTTACTATAGTTTGTTTTTATCCGTTATTCTTTTCACATATAGAATAACTTCAATCTGCTAATTATATTTTCGCCCTTTACATCCATCCTGATTCTGTTAATTGAAACCTTTTTCCTTGTAGTCTGTTAGTTCATATGCTTTTTTTTGGTTCATATGAGTCCATTTCATCCTATTTCATTTCAATTTAATATTGGTTGTACCGATATCTATGTTTGTGTTATTTTTCGTCTATCATTTTTACTATCATGATCTTATACATGTTTTGTTTTTTGGACCAAACTTCATCTTCTATTAAAATTTTATTTTATGAAAAGAATGGAATTGAATTTCATTCATTGAAGTCAATCTCAACTGTATTATATATATCTATTTGAGATTAGATTGTTTGTTTAATGGATGGTATATAGCAGTTGGATTATAATAATTTCTTAAAAAATGATATCTTTATAGTGATTTTATGATATTAAACAGGGGGATTGGGTTTTGTGTTGTATACGAGTTTAATGTTTTTGAGTTTTTCCCCTTATGGATTTCTATATTCCCTCCTCTTGTGCCCCTACATGGGGTATCCAAGAATCAAAATACACCAAGGTAAATAATTTGTTTTCAAACATATATTTATCTTATATTTTAATTCCTTAAGGGTGTAATTAATTTTTTTTTTGGTTCCAGTTATTTATTTTTTTAATAAATTGTTCTAGGGGTATTATATGTATAATGGTATAGATTTTGTTAAATTTATATTCGATTAAATTTTTTATCATGCTATGAAAACTATGTTTTATTTTAAAGGGTATATATTCTTATTCACAAACATATATATCTACCAATATAAGTATAAATGTTTTCAGAACAATTAAAGTATGGGTGTATATTTATTTCTATCAAATTTAATTTAATGTGGTTTAATGGTGTAATAATTTTAATTATGTTTCAAAAATAAGTTTATAACTTATATATATTTATATAACAATGTTTATGTTTTCAATTTTTATCATATTAAATCTTCCAATGAATATTTTAATTTATCGATGTTTTTCTCAAACATATATATATATATATATTTGTGGATGAAATAGATATTGATATTCTACTTTTAATTTTATCTCCATGTTTCAAAAAAATGGATACTATGTCATTAAATTATCTTAAAACATATAGAATCACATATTCTTATAATCATGACCATGTGATTATTCATATAATCGACAATGATTGTATTATAATAAATTTGTGGAATCAAAGTTTAACATTTTAATTCCATATTCAATAAGTAATTAAAATACATTAAACATATTTTATGTTTCCATTAAAATTTTCTGTGTTGAAAAAAATTAATTATTACTACGAATTATGGAAAATGAACTTTTAAAAAAAGGATTTAATATATAGATAGTGTATGAAAAGGTTCATTGTGGGGGTTTGGTTGTAACCAAACTCAAGAATTTTATGAAATTAAAGTTTATATATATATATATATATGAATATGACTATATATAAGCTTCAATGGTAATGTGTATTTTAAGGCAGTGATGTGGTTTATCAAAAGTTGAAAACTCATGTGAATATATATATATATAAGTAAAGAAAGCAAAAAATGTTTTCGAAAAACCCAGCATTTTAACATTGTAAATATGGAAGGGAAATGGGGAGTGAACCCATATCTCCGAAAGTGGTTAGGCCCAGATATCCTTCAATGATTTATGCATCCTCTGAATAATGAATTGGTTTTAGAAGAATATGTAATTTTTTTCTAAAAAAATTCTTTTGTTATATTAATAAAATTTTGAGCTTAATTACATTATAAAATGATCTATCATTTTTAAACCGCAATTAATTTTAAATAATATTTTGAAAATGGTATTTCAAATTTTATTTACATATTTATTCTCAAAAGAATATTTTATAATGAATTATTGATGGTTTTTGGAACCCTTACTTGGTATAATTTATTCTCACCCCTTGTTCAAAATTATTTTTCACAGGTTTAGTGTAGTTTTCTATAGGAATTCTTTTCCATTACAGAGTCAGTGCATGTCATGTATTTTTTCCATTATTCAATTTTGTTTCAACTCTGATAAAATTGTAAATTTGTATCCAGCTTTCCAGAACCAAGATTGCTTAAAGGTTCTCTACTATTTAATGTTTATGGTTGGGTCCTTATAATAGTTATTAGAGGAATGGTGTATTCAAATTTGAAGATTATATGTTTTCACCTAAAGGTAGTGTCTAGAATTCCAATGGTCTTAGTTTCATTAATTCTAAAGTTAGAAAATCAGAATTGTTTTAAACCAAATAAAAAAAATAGTAGCGACAAAATTCTTTTAAGGGGTGAATAATGTAACAACACAAGAAGATCTAAACCTATTTTCTTTTTAATTTTTTTTAAATGAATTTATTTACAATTCGATCATTTTTAAGATGGTTTTATTTAAAATAAAAATTTAAAATGAATTGTTTTATTCATAATTAAAAATCTCAAAAATAAATAAATATAATTTTCCTTGGTTCAAATAAAAATTTAAAATATATATTTTAACTAAATATTTTTTATTTTATCAAAAAATTTACTTAATAAAATATTTAAAATAACAACTATATTAATATATAAATATAGTTAAATTTTTTTTGATTTTGAAAATATTATATATATACACATATACATATGTATTCTAGTTTGGAATTATATAAAATTATGAATATAATATAAAAATAATACTACTATAAAATTTTAATTTTATGTTAATTATTTATTTTGAATATACCATAAATTTAAAAGTATTTTTTGAAAAATATTTTATGTTGTAATAATAATGTCAAAATATTAGGGTAACTGTGGTTTAAAAAAAATGCATTATTAATATCTAAACATTAATATAAGAAAATAAATATTTAATCTAACATGTGAATGATTATACTGACATTATTTGGGGTTTATATATTCTGGTTTTCATAATAATATATATATATATATGAGATTATAATTATAACGTAGGTGTAAATTATTTTTGTAAAACTATTCCTTTATAATGTTTTGTTTTATAAATTTATTATTTTTATAACTATTAATTCATAAATTATGAATTATGAAGAAATTAATATAAATTAATATATTAATTATTAGTTTTAAATTATAAAATATGATTACATTATAAAAAAAATTATTTTGTTTTACAAATAAGATATTTAATCTTTTAATGTTATTGTTAATCTTAAAACAATATACATATAAATATTTTTTTAAAGGAATTAGATATAAAATGATATAAATATAATAATAATAATAATAATAATAAAATCAGGTATGAGTATGAAGAAATTGGATAGGGGTTTTAGCGGGTTGGGGAGTGCCGTCGTGTTGGTACCTTCATGAGAGACAAGATTGATTCACATGCTATAGTCGATGGTGATGCAATTGTCTATTCACATACAAGGGTGTGGCGTGCTATGATGTCAGGTCATGTTGAGGCCCGAGGTGTTGTACGGGTAGGGAGGAGCCGAGGTCACGGTCGGTCATCTTCATGGGCGTCGACGCCATGGTTTGGGGACCATCGCTTTCGGTGAGGGTAGGATTCGGGCTTGGGTACCTAGTATCTAGCGGTAGTAGTCCAAGCCCTGAAGTCACGTTTTTTTTCGGGTTTTGTTAATAGTGCGGGGTAGGGTTTTTTGTGTTTCTATCCATTTTAATTTTCAATTCTAGAATACATTCAGTCTTCACATATTTTTTTCCACCTTTCTGTCTGTCTTCTTTTACATAATTTAAACCGTTGTCTTTTTATTGAATCATTTCATATGATTTTTTCTAGTTCGTTGGAGTAAATTTTTCTTGTTGCGTTTCAATTTTTTATTAGTTGTGACCAGTTGCTTCATTTTATTGTTTTTTTCCATTATCGGTTTCACTGTCATGATCATATACCTATTTTGTTTTTTGGATCAAATTTGATCTTCTATTTATCTTTTGGTTTATGAAAATAATGGCATTGAATTTTATTTATTGATGTCAATATCAACTATATTATATATATATATATATTAATTTATTATTTTTTATCAAATTGATGGAAAATAGTTTACGAATAATAATCATTTCATTAAAAAATATATATTTTTATTGATTTCATGTTGTTAAATACGGTTTTGGATTTTGTGCTGCATACATGTTTATAATTTTTAAAATTTTTACCTTTTATATTTCTATCTGCCCTGATCATGTGCCCTTACTTGGGGTATCCAAGCATCTAAATCAACAAAGGTGAGGGATGTTTATTTATTTATATCATCTTATACTCTCTATTTTCTGGTTTGGTGTATGGAGAGAATCATTTATCTTCAAACATATATTTATCTAAAATTTTATTTCCATAATGGTGAAATATAATCTATTTTGATTTTCATTTTTTTTATTAAATTATGCAAGGGGGGTTATATGTTTTATGGTATAGATTTTAATTAAGTTATAATCAATTAATTTATTTATCATGTTTTTCCATTTATGTTTTATTTTAAAGGGTTTATATACTGGTACATAAACATATATATCTACCCAACTATGTATAAATTTTTTAAGAACAATTAAAGTATGAGATTATATGTATTTTGGTAAAATTTAATTAAATGTGGTTTAATAGGGTTTTAATTATAATTATGTTTTCAAAACCATTTTTCCACATATATATATTTATATACCTAAGTTTTTGTTTTAAATTGATATTATATTATTTCCTCCAATGAATATTCCCATTTATCAATTTTTCTCAAATATTTCTAAATATATATATACAAATTTAGATGAAATAGGTATTGAAATAGTGTTTTAAATTTTATTAAAATGTTTCAAAAAAATGTTCATACTATGTCATTATGTTATTATAAAATTAATATCATTGTATCTACTTATAATTTAGGCCATGTGATTATTCACATCATCGACACTCGCTACATTATAATAAATTAATGGTGTCAAACAATATGGTTTAATTTCTATACATAATATTTACCTAGAATACATTAAAAGTATTTTATGTTTCCATTACGATTTTATACAAGGATAATAATTAATTATTACGTCCAATTATAGATAATGTATTTTTTTGAAAAATTATTAAATATATTGACATTTATGAAATGGTTCATGGTGAGGGTATGGTTGTAACCAAACTCGCATGTTTTATAAAATAAAAGCTGATATAAAGGTGCATATATATAGGTACATTCTTATATATAAACATCATTGGGAATGTGTATTTTAATGTAATGATGTGTTTTATCAAATGTTGAAAACTCTAGTGAAGTTATATATATATATATATAATGAAAGCTTAAAATGTTTTCGGAAAACTCAGTGCATGACCATTGTAAATATGCATGGGAAAGGGGGATTTAACCCATCCTTCAGAAAGTTGGTATGCCTAGACATCCTTCAACGACTCATTCATCCTCATGATAGTGTATTTTTAGAAGTTTGGGTAATTTTAAAAAAAAACACTGGATTATGTTTATGAAATTTTGATTGTAATATCTTTCTAAAATTATATAATTTTTATAAAACATATGTAATTTCAAATATTTTATAGAAAATGGCATTTCGAAATGTATTTACACAATCATTCTCCAAATAAAATTTTATAAGGATTTATCGAAGGTTTTTAAACCCCTTACTTGGAATAATTAATGCTCACCAGTTCTTTAAAATTAATTTTCAAAGGATTTATAGAGTTTTCCAAAGGTTTTATCTTCACTTATAGAGTCATAACATGCTATTTTTTTTGTTTGATTCATTTTATTTTGTTGTAAACATGATAATTTTATAATGTTTTATCTAACCTTCCAGAACCTATAACTCTAATAGGTCATCTTCTATGTATTATTTAATGGTGGGTTTTTATAATACATGATATGAGGAATATCACATGATCCATTAATCTTTTCCAACCAATCTATTGAATTTGGGCTCAAAAGGATAAGCCTCATATTCTATAGATAGTTATATTCTTAGTTAGAAAACATATAGTAATTTTCCTCTCTAACAACTGCAAAATTTCCATGATTCTTATTCCTTGTAGAATAATTGAACCATAATTTGATTTTACAATACATACCTTTCCATTTAACATCATTTCATGTCCATAGGCACATTGTATAAGGCCCCAACCTTAAACATTACTTAATCTTGAATTAAACGAATAATTCACATAGATGATCATTTCAGGTTTAGAGTTTTAGAGAATTAGAACATAACAATTACATCTCAAAAAATTACATAGTAGACACTTCTACTATGATTCCATAAAATAAAAAAACACTTAAAAAAACATGTCTAGTTCCATGTTTTAGATAGAATGTCTTTCCTTGATCCCATCCTTGACCCTATTGATCTTTAAGTCCTATGGAAAACATTTAGAAAACTTGGGATGAGCATAAAAATCCCAGTAAAGGATACACAAAGAATAAAAACTGTTAGTTTTTCAGAACAACAAGTAAACCATGAATACTTTACCAAAGTAATACTTTTCACCTTTATGAAGTATTAAAAACCCTTCACTGAATAAAAGACCACTACTTACCATTTTGTAACCAAAATACCACAATAAAACCCATATAAAGAACAAATGACATATAAAGGTAACTTGGGACATAAACATACTTAAATTGAATAACCTTACGGTCGAATTGCACATATACTTAATGGAATAGCCATACGGCCGACTTCGATACCCAATGCATTGGAGGTTATAATGTAACCACCAGTCCTGGTATTCAAGGCACCACCCGTCATATGGTTTATCACGTAACCACCCATAAAATGTCCATGTACCATCATTACACATAAAATATTGAAAATATAAACATTTCAATAACAACATCTCATTTTCAATCACAATAAGTAATTCCAAGATATTGAATTAATCAATCCATTTTCAAAAACCATTTAAAATAGATTTTTGAATCAAAGTGTCCCATACCACATTGAAGCTTTTAATGGAATTATAATTTTAAAACATTAACGTACATATAAATAAATACTGAATACCATTTTGAAAACATGGACATTAATGCAAAAGAATTAGATTAATGAATCTTTAAAACATTTAAAACGATATTTTTGTTAAAGAGTTTTTAATAAAATGAGAGACTCTTGAATACAAATAATTCCAGAATAACATTTAATATGAACTTTATTATATCATGAGAATAAAGGGATTCATGATATAATATGTCAAAGGACATTATATACACCATATAAGATTGAATTGGTTCATAACAACAATGAAGTCTCAATGGAAATGGAAATTGAGATGAGATCCATTATAAAGATTGTATCCTTAAATTAAGGATAAATATATCACATAATTATGTGTGAAAAATATAAATACATTAAATATAAGTGTATATTATGTTTCAAACAATCATATGTCATTCACACATATTCATAGGATGACATGTTCAAGAATTACAAGTTGAACCCAAAGAAATCGAAATTGGGTTAAGACGTTCCCTTGTAAAAATTTGACAGCCTAACGGCGTCACTATAAAATTTAGAAAATGAGTTGATGAGACAAAAGGGTATCTCATCACTTGGAAATAAATTTTACATCAATAATTATATAGAAGAACATATCCCAACATAACAAACATAAGTATTTTAAAAAAGACGAGGGTGAAAGGTCCCCTTACCAAGTTGAATAACTTTCGAAACGTACACCCCATGGAAGAAGGGACATACAATGAAGATGTAAATACCCATAAATATAATTATACTACACAAAGCGTATAAAAATGGGAATTTCATACACCACTCAAAGGAAATAGTGGCAAACGTAGCATAAATGTCACGGGAATAAAAGTGAGATGAAAAATCCCCTACGAAAACTTGGCCGCCTAACAGCGCCACTTAAAACTTCAAAAATGGATTGATGAGATAAAATAGGGCATCTCAACATATTAACATAATGTTTACAGTAAGATTAATATAAAATAACATCCCAATCATAATAATGATGAGCTTAAAAGAAATGACATAAAAGAGTGTAATTAAAAAGAAAGAGAGGGGTAGGATCCCTTACCCCGGGTCCGACATGACTCGATTGTTCATTAACATCCTGAATAATAAACTAGAGATAATTTCTACTTTCTTAAGAACCTTTTTCAAGTTCGTTATTCCTTTTATATCACTTATTTCCATTTTATAAACATTATTTAATAATTTAAGTTAATAATGTTTGTTTTGTCGATATTTGGTTCTTAAGTCGAAAGTGGGCTTCTTACAATTACATGTTGTTCGTGTGGTCAAAGTTTCATTATATCCAGAATTATATTCATGATTCGGATATCATATATATCATATATATCCAGAATATACATGTATTTATATTATTACATAATCATTTAGAGGTAAGAAATGAAACGCACCATTCATGGAGACGGTAGGTCGTACGTACGCATGAATGCTACATTCATTTCATTGTCATATTAATGGAATTAAAAATAATTGAGAGATATATATATTATAATTAAATTATAATATATATGTTATATAGGTCAAATATGTTCATTAATTTCATTCTTTATACATTCCATGTGTTGCATGAACGAGTCACATCACTTGAGGTGGCGGTAGTCCACACTTCCTCGTATGAAATTATCGCATTTGCACAACATGAAAAGCATAAAGGAATGATATAAATATAAAATTCAGAAGCATATAGAAAACATAAATACCATATAAATCATATATAAAATATAGTGACACCATAATGGCCACCATGAAAGGTGTTAAGAGGAGATTGAACAATCATCGTTTCGTGAGGCAGAAATTCGCCATCCACAGAAACAGTATGTTCTTTAACCATTAGACGAAGGTGAGTGTAATTATAGCATGAATTCTTCACATAAAAACAACCTAGTATATTTATGATACTTTTTTTTAAAATTAAAGTAATAAAAAGAGTTTAGGGGTTTGGAGAAGTAAAATAAAACAAAAGAACACAAGGGAAGACATTATCTTTAAATTGGGTAACTCTTTTTTTTTATTTTAGCTCAAAGGCTTCCTTGGAAAGGATTATGCCCAAAGGTGAGGCAACAATGATGAAGGGAGGGATGTGGAGAGATGAAATGGTCTGGGTTTTCCCTAGCCAAAGTCTTGAGAGGTGTGGGTAAGGTGGTAGAGGTGGGGGGCCTTTTATAAGAGGAGAGGAGGGGCACTTTTGGAATGTTATAAAATATTACATTATTATATAATTCATTACGTATTTTAAAGGTCCAAAAAGGATATTTTTCTAGTATAAGGTGATAAGGTTTTGAAATCCACCCATCCAATAGGTTTGTGATAAGTGAATGTCTTAGATTTTACATTATCTTTTCATTTTATTTAAATCGTTAAACAATGAGGTAATCGCGGCATCATTATGGTGTCATAAATGATTTAATTTATTTAGTGTCTAAAAATTATAAAAAAAATATAATGATGTATGAAATATTATTATCTTTCTAATTAATATTTTTAGTCAAAACGATTATATGTATAACCCCATGTAAAAATTGTTTTAGTAAAACAACACATGTTTGTGACATTTTTACTTTAAATTTAAATAAAAAGGTATTAATGTCATTTTCCTACCAAAGTGGATACATGGGGTCCCCAAGTTGACCCATGGATTGTCTTGGTCGGCCATGACACATCCAATGAGGGTAAGACATGTTTCTAGGTCATTTCATATTATTAAAACATTATTTTTACCTTAAATTACACTAATTACCTCTAATCGTGATTAATAAACTTAAAAGTTACTATTCACCAAAAAAATTATTTTAATCCCATTGAACCACATTTTACTTCTTAATGACAACCATGTATGTCAGATTTTTTAAATTCAAATCACAGAAGTGGTAAAGTTTCATTTAAAAAAAATCAGTTTCTTTAACAACCACTTAGTTGTTTCACTATTCATCATAAATTGAAGTTTTTCAGAAAATTACCAAAAATTCACCCTAGGCTATATTTGATATTCTGAATTCAAAAAAGATGTCTATTTTACAAAATTAAAAACATATAAGTTACATTAATTAATTTATTAATTAATTCCTGCTGTCCGAGCAAATAGCATATTTTTATGAAACAATAAGTATCAAAAGATTGACACTAGTTTAAGTCCAATTTCAAGATGAAATTAATTCCAACGACCACTATTGGATTAAATGATAAAAATATATTCTAATTTCACTTTTAAACCTATTCAAAAGATAATATAATCATATAAATAAATTTTATTAAAAAGTGGTTTTGAATTAAAATACAACATTTTTCACTATTCATTAAAAATGAACATTATCGGAAAAATACAAAAACTTACACAAAGTAAATTTTGATGTCCTGATCCTAAAGAAGAATTTTATTTTGTCAAATATAACACATTAAATTGTCAAAAATTTTATTTAAAGGAGTTTCTTCATCAAAAGGCGGTTAATCGACCTTTTAAAGAATATTAGAATGTTTATGCTTAAAATTGGATTCATTCACATTTTTATTCCTCTAACATTTATTGTAAAATGTAAAAATATTTGACAAAAATATATAATCATTTTTTAGTTAATTATATTCATTCCCGCCCTTACAATGGCTAGGAGTTAACTACAATCTAAAATAATATTATTTTATTATTAGAGTGCAATGTAAGATTCCCAAGAAACTCGGTGTTGCGTATTGGGTACGCCATCGAGCATACCGTCCCCTTTAAAGTTATATTAATATTTTATTCACAAATATGGATAAATGTGAAAATGTAATATTCTTTATTTACCTGGGGTGTTACATCCTTCCCCCCTTTTGGGAATTGCGTCCTCGCAATTTTAAAATTGGGCTTGGAAACGTCATTGGAAATCCCACATCAGAACAAGAGTCAGTAAAACTCTCACTTTAATATAAAGAAAGAGAAGTAAAAAGGTCACCCGAGTTAACCCATACTAGGATTCCATGTATGAAAATATAGATATGGAGGAGAAAACAAAGGGTAATGTCCTGATGGAGAGTGATAGTAAACATATTTAGGAGAATTTAAACCATAAGAAGATCACAAACTTGTGGTGGGCTAAACAGTATTCGATTCCCCAGTAGGAAAAGTTAACAGAAAACATTTTTGTTTTGAGTTACTCTTCATTGAGAAATTTATTTTTGAGCTTAACTAAATCATAATGAAAAATACTTACTTGTCACGTAGACTTTAAAATTTTACTAGATTCCTTAATAAAACTCATATTTTCTCCAAAAGTTGAGTTTTTAGGAAGACTTGTTTGCATTAAGAGTACTATAATCAACTTCTTGAGAATCACCTTATCCAAAAAAGAGAGCTATATATTTCCCATGTCTTTAGACAAAATCCAAAACCAAAATTTTTAGTATGATTTCAGATAATCCACACAAGTATAATCGTTTATAAAAAGAGAATCTATTCTCAATCCCCAAAATTTGTACGAAAAAACCCAAAGTTCAACGAAGACCATTCGATAAACAATTGTTCCATAATATTATTCAACGTAAACCAAACTAAGATTGAAACCCAAATATTTGAAGTATTTAATCACATAGTCTTCCAAGGTACAAATTAACTTTTATCTCCAAATAACATCAGTTTCTCTTAAATTCTCATATTAAAAAGTAATTAACCTAATCACATATCCTCGATGATAGGTTAATCATTTCCATATATAACCCAAAAATAAACTAACTCTTGATTCCTAAAATCATCTAACTAAAAATGAGTACTCAAACTAACCAGGGACTTCACGTAGTCCAGTGGTAGGTGATAAATACCAGTCGCACTTTGGTTGTGGGTTCGATTCCCGCAGCTTTGTCCAACGCGACGGGTTGTCACACGGTCTGTGTGTTGTCTTTTTTCCAAAACTATATAATTCATAAAACATTCCCCAAAATGAGACAAAATCTTCAAAAATAATCATAACATAATTTACCCTCAATTTTTTCTCATGCATTTCACTTTCCATCATAACATATAGTAACCCATAATTATCTCAAAAGTAAGGATCATATAAACCCAAATGGTTCTTTATAACTATGTCCACAAAAGAGCAGATAACTATTCCTTGAATAAAATTTCCATATATCAAACATCAGGGTTACACATACTATAAAAAAGTCTTCTGATATAAACCTATCATCAAAAGAGACTTAATACTCTTAAGAATTTCACCATAACTCTTGAATCCCTTATATGTTGACTTCTTACTCATTCAACATTCTTCATGATCCATTAACCATTCCTTTCCAACATATTCTGAAATACTTCTTTCCTACAAACAAAATCATGAATCATATCCCAAGATTCCAAAATAGGGAAACAAAAGTTAAGAAATAATCCATACCTTTGATTGGTCATTGTCAGTTTTTTTATCCCCAATCGGAGTGGCATTAGGTATTGGTAAACGAATATTTGTACAATCTTGGTGATCCCATTCCCCAAACATCTTCATAGGACATGTTTTTTCATAATGACCATGCACACCACATTTAAAACATTCAATTGATCCCTCAGAAATAACTTCTTTCCCTTTCCTCGAGTCAATTGGATGCTTCCTTTTTCCATGGCAGGTTCTTGCTTTATGGCCTTCATTTCCACATCTATAGAATATTTTTGTCCCTTCGAAACATTTTCCTAGGTGTTTCTCTCCACATCATTGACACATAGGTTTTTGAACACACTTACCTTTATGATTATTACCTATAGTTCCGTATGAATTTGTTTCTCGCATATATGATGACTTATAGAAATCACCAAGGTTTAGGTGGTCAATCATGACTCCAGATAGTTGGTTGAGGATAAACACAAGATTTCTCATTGCAGCTTCCATATCATTCAGTTGCTCGCTCAAAAAACAGTCACAGTTTCCTTCACATCCACTATTACTTTGGTGCCTGCTGGATCCAGCCATTTACTAAAACCAAAAAGGTCAGTGTGAGTATATCAACAAAACCATCATTTACTAATGAGGAATATAAGCACTAAGATATACTTAATAATTCAATTTATCTAAAACTAAGACTCTTTATGAAATACTAACCATTATGGTAATGTCACTTATGCTTAGAAAATACCCTAACCTCTAAAGTTATCTAAACCAACCTCTGATACCAACTTTAAGGCCCCGACCTTAAACATTACTTAATCATGAATTAAATGAATAACTCACATAGAGGATCTTTTCAGGTTTAGAGTTTTAGAGAATTATGACATAACTATTACATCTCAAAACATTACATAGTAGACACTTCTACTAAGATTCCATAAAATAAAATAAAAACACATAAAAAGAAACATGTCTATTTCCATGTTTTAGATAGATTGTCTTTCCTTGATCCCATCCTTGACCCTATTGATATTTAAGTCCTGTGGAAAACATTTCAAAAACTTGGGATGAGCATAAAAATCCCAGTAAACGATACACAAAGAAGGAAAACTATTAGTTTTTTAAAACAACAAGTAAACCATGAATACTTTTCCAAAGTAATACGTTTCAACTTTATGAAGTAGTAAAAACCCTTCACTGAACAAAAGATCATTACTTACCATTTTGTAACCAAAAGATTACCATAAAAACCATATGAAGAACACATTACATATAAAGGTAACTTGGTACAAAAACATACTTAAATGGAATGACCTTACGGTCGACTTCCACACATACTTAATGGAATATCCATATGACCGACTTCCACACCCAATGCATTGGAGGTTATAACGTAACCACTCGTCCTAGTATTCAAGACACCACCCGTCATATGGTTTATCACGTAACCACCCGTAAAAATTCCAAGTACCATCATTACACATAAAATATTGAAAATATAAACATTTCAATAATAACATTCCATTTGCAATCACAATAAGTAATTCCAAGATATTGAATTAATCAATCCATTTTCAAAAAACATTTAAAAGAGATTTTTTGAATCAAAGTGTCCCATACCACTTTGAAAGTATTAATGGAATTATAATTTTAAAATATTAATGTCCATATAAATAAATAATGAAATCCATTTTCAAAACATGGACATTAAATATAAAGATTTAGAATAATGAATCTTTTAAACATTTGAAACGATATTTTTGTTAAAGAGTTTTTAACAAAATGAGAGACTCTTGAATAAAAATAATTTCGGAAAAACATTTAATCCAAACATTATAATATCGTGAGAATAAATGGATTCATGATATAATATGTCAAACGACAGTATATACACCATATAAGAGTGAATTGGTGCATAACAACAATGAAGTCTAAATGGAAATTTAAATTGAGATGAAATCGATTATAAAGATGGTATCCTTAAATTAAGGATAAATATATCACATAATTATGTGTGAGAAATATAAATACACCGAATATAATTGGATATTTGGTATGAACCAATCAGAGGTCATTCAAACATATTCATAGGATGACATGTTCAAGAATTACAAGTTTAACCCAAAAAAATCAAAATTGGGTTAAGACGTTCCCTTGTAAAAATTTGATAGCCTAACAGTGTCACTATAAAACTCATAAAATGAGTTGATGACACAAAAATGGTATCTCATCACTTCGAAATAAATTTTTCATCAATAAGGATATAGAATAACATATCCCAACATAACAAAAATAAGTCTTTTAAAAAGAGGAGGGTGAAAGGTCCCCTTACCGAGTTGGGTAACATTCGAAACATACACCCCATGAAAGAAGGGTCATACAATGAAGATGTAAATACCCATAAATAAAATTACACTACACAAAGTGTATAATAATGGGCAGTACAGACACCATTCAAAGGAAATAGTGGCAAACGTAGCATAAATGTCACGGGAATAAAAGTGAGATGAAAAATCCCCTACGAAAACTCGGCTGCCAAACGGCGCCACATAAAACATCGAAAATGGATTGATGAGATAAAATATGGTATATCATCATATTAACATCATATTTAAAGTAATATTAATATAAAATAACATCCCAATCATTATAAATATGATCTTAAAAGAAATAACATAAAAGAATGTACTTAAAAAGAAAGAGAGGGGTAGGATCCCTTACCTCGGGTCCGACTTGACTCGATCGTTTTTTAACATCCTGAATAATAAACTTGAGTTAATTTCTACATTCTTAAGAACCATTTTCAAGTTCATTATTCCTTTTATATCACTTATTTCCATGTTATAAACATTATGTAATCATTTAAGGTAATAATGTTTGTTTTCTCGATATTTGGTTCTTAAGTCGAAATTGGACTTCTTACAATTACATGTTGTTCGTGTGGTCAAAGTTTCATTATATCCAGAATTATATTCATGATTTGGATATCATATATATCATATATATCCAGAATATACATTTATTTATATTATTACATAATCATTTAGAGGTAATAAATGAAATTCACCGTTCATAGAGACGGTAGGCCGTACGTACGCATGAACGCTACTTTCATTTCATTGTCACATTAATGGAATTAAAAATAACTAAGAGATATATATATTATATTTACAGTATAATATATATGTTATATAGGTAAAATATGTTCATTAATTTCATTTTTTATACATTCCATGTGTTGCATGAACGAGTCACATCACTTGAGGTGGCGGTAGTCCACACTTCCTCGTATGAAATTATCGCATTTTCACAACATGAAAAGCATAAAGGCATGATATAAATATAAAATTCAGAAGCATATAGAAAACATAAATACCATATAAATCATATATAAAATATAGTGACGTCATAATGGCCACCATGAAATTTGTTAAGAGGAGATTGAACAATCATCGTTTCGTGAGGCAGAAATTCGCCATCCATAGAAACAATATGTTCTTTGACCATTAGACGAAGGTGTGTGTAATTATAGCTCGAATACTTTACATAAAAACACCCTAGTATATTGAAGATACTGGTGTTGTTACAAAATACAGGAATAAAAAGAGTTTAGGGGTTTGTAGAAGCAAAATAAAACAAAAGAACACAAGGGAAGACCTTACCTTTAAATCGGGCAACTGTTTTTTATTTGAGCTCAAAGGCTTCCTTGGAATGGATTATGCTCAAAGTTTAGCCTTCAATGATGAAGAGAGGGATTTGGAGAGATGAAATGGGCAGGGTTTGGCCGAGACAAAGGCTTTAGAGGTTTGGGTAAGGTGGTAGAGGTGGGGGCCTTTTATAAGAGGAGAGGAGGGGCACTCATGGAAAGTTATAAAATATTACTTTATTATATAATGATTTTCGGATTTTAAAGGTCCCAAAAGGATATATTTCGAGGATAAGGTAATAAGGATTCGAAATCCACCCATCCAATAGGTTTGTGACATGTGTAGGTCTTATATTTTACATTATCTTTTCATTTTATTTAAATCGTTAAATAATGAGGTAATCACTGCCTCATCATGGTGTCATAAATAATTTAATTTATTTAGTGTCTAAACATTTTTAAACAAATATCATGATTTATTAAAAGATGGGGTCAAGTGAAATTCATGCTACCTAAAAGATGGAACTAGACATGTTTCTTATTAAGAGTTTTTATTTTATGGAAACTTATTCGGAGTGTCTACATTGTAATCTTTTGATTTATGTAATTGTTATGTCCTAATTCTCTAAAACTCTAAACCTGAAAAGATCCTCAATGTGAATTATTCATTTAATTCAATATTAAGTAAGGTTTAAGGCCGGGGACTTATAGCTGTTATCAAAGGGAGGTTTAGACAACTTTAGGGATTAGGAGTTTTTGTTAGACACATGGTTAGTCCCTATATATATTATTTCAGTTAAATCCTTATTTTATAACATTTTTTTCAGGAAAAGTAATGTCTGTTAAGAATAGAAGGATAAGGATCTCAAATGACATTCCTATCTCTTCCTGATGACATGCTTGCAATAATTATTGCAAAGTCATGTTCGGATTATTGTGAAATGTTTTCTAGCATACAACTCACTTGCAAGTAGTTTTTTGAGATATCAAACACCTCCTCTATACCTAATTATCTTCATCGATCATGGGTTGTTTTTAGACAAATACTATTTTCAAAATATTCTCATATTTTAAAGAAAGGTAAATATTATCAAGGTATTTTCAAATATTTTACCTTATCACAAGAATTTGAAGCATATTATGATTTTAAAGATGGTGCTGAGGAAGGAGACCCTTGTGCAACCTATTTATATTTTCTTTTAAAATATAGTCTCACAGCACATACTTATGGTATTTTAAAAGGACCAATAATAGAATTTTTAAACTCAATTCAGTCTGACAATTTTATAGAAATCATGTTTTATCAGATGTTTTGGAATTATACATCATACATGATTATTTTCCAAAACTGTTTTTCTATGAACACCCATATCACCAATGTTGTACGAGGTGTATTTGGATAGAGGAAGAAAATGATTTTGAAGGATCTTTAAATCATTTTTTTAATGCATGGTACTTATACCTACGTGAAAAAGATGACGATGAAACCGAGTGGATGCCATGATCAAGGTATGATGCTATTCATTTTGGAAATCGTTTTATTTTGGTGAAATAAGACTTCAATAATTAAGATGTTGAGATCGTAACGAATTTGTATGAAAATGAGAGTTATAAGGAAACTATTGATGGTAAAACATGTTAGGGTTATTTATATAGTTTTGGAAAAAGGACAACATGCATACCATGTGACAACCCGTCGTGTTGGACAAAGCTGTGGGAATCAAACCCACAACCAAAGTGCAACTGGTATTTATCGCCTACCACTGGACTACGTGAAGTCCCTAGTTAGTATGACTTATTTTTTTTAGTTAAATTATTTTAGGAATTAAGAGTAAGTTGATTTTGGGTTATCTATGAAAATTTATTATCCTATCATGGAGGATATGTGATTAGTTAATTACTTTTCAATACGAGACTTTAAGAGAAACTGATGTTGTTTAGAGATAAGTGTTACGATTTAACTTAGAAGACTATGTGACTAAATCCTTCAAATATTTGGGTTTCAATATTAGTTTGGTTTACTTTGAAGAATTTTACGGACAAATTTTTTATCGAATGTTCCTCGTTGAACTTTGGGTTTTGTTGGAAAAATTTTGGAGATTAAGAATAGATTTTCTTTTTATAAAGGGTTATCCTTTTCTGGATTATCTGATCCTGTACTAACCTTTTTGGTTTTGGTTTTGGTTAAAGTATAAAGACATAAGAAGTATATAGTTCTCTTTTTTGGATTAGGTGATTCTCTAGAAGTTGATTATAGTACTCTTAATGTGAACAAGTCTTCCTAAATACTCGTCTTTTGGAGAAAATATGAGTTTGTGTAAGAAATCTAATAAAAGTAGAAAGTCAACATGATAAGTGATTATGTTTCCTTATGAATAAATTCCTCAATAAAAAGTAACTTAAGACAAAAATGTTGTCTATTAACTTTTCCTACTGGGGAATCGAATACCGTTTAACCCATCACAAGTTTGTGATTTTCTTGTGGTTAACTTTCTCCTAAACATGTTTTTTATCACTCTCCATCAGAACATGACCCTTTGTTTTTTTCTTCCATGTCCATATTTTCATACTTGGAATCCTAGTATGGGTTAACTTGGGTGGCATTTGTACTTATCTTTCGTTATTTTTTTTAAAGTGATTGTTTTACAGATTCTTGTTCCGATGTGGGACTTTCAAGGATGTTTCCAAGCCCAATTTTAAAATTGCGAGGACGCAATTCCCAAAAGGGGGGAAGGATGTAACACCCCAGGTAAATAAAGAATATTAAATATTTATATTTATCCATATTTGTGAATAAAATATTAATATTAATTTAAAGGGGATGCTATGCTCGATGGCGTACCCAATACGCAACAACGAGTTTCTTGGGAATCTTACGTTGCACTCTAATAATAAAATAATATTATTTTAAATGGTAGTTAACGCCTAGTTGTTGTAATGGCGGGAATAAACATAACTAACTACAAAATGATTATATATGTTTGTCAAATATTTTTACTCTTTACAATAAATGTTAGAGGATTAAAAATGCAAATGAATCCAGTTTTTAAGTGTAAACATTCTAATATTCTTTAAAAGGTCGATTAACCGCCTTTTGATGGAGAACCCCTTTTAAATCCACTTTTTAAAAATTTTATAAGCTCTATTTTTCAAAATAAAGATATTATTTATTATTGGGAAATTGAAATTTACCTTGTCTTAATTTTTGGTATTTTCCTGACAATGTTCATTTTTTAATAAATAGTGAAAATACTGCATTTTACATCAAAACTGCTTTTTCATATAATTTAATTATATGGTTATATTATATTTTTAATTTGTTTTTAAGTTTAATTAGAATATATTTTTACCATTTAATTCAATGATGGTCATTGGGATTAATTTCACTTTAAAATTAGGCATAAACAAGTGCCAAACTTTTCATAAATATTGTTTCTAAATAACCCGCTATTTGTTTTAACAACAAGAAGTTTTTTTAAATTAATTATTGCAATTTATGTGTTTGGAATTTGGTAAAATGAATTACATATTTGGAATCAGAAGGTCCAAATTATTTAATTAAGACTCTTTTGTTTTTGGACATTATGAATAGTAATGAATGTAATTATCTTTAATTATCTTGATTAATGAGTAATCGGGTAGTTAAATATAATAAGATAATATCATAATAATACAAAATGATCAAAACAATGTGTCCTAAGGCTACTAGTTGTCTCACGGCCGACCATGAGAATCCTTGTGCCAAACTTGGGGGCCCCATGGAATCACTTTTGTGAGAAAGTGACTTTTTATCTTTTTATTTTTAAAGGATGTTAAATGTAAAAAAGAATGTATCACCTAAGTAAAATATTTTTAATTTTGTCTACATAAATTATATTTTGGACTATAAATATTAATTGGAAAGATAAAAATATTTCATACATCATATTATTTTTTTATAATTTTTAGACATTAAATATATTAAATTAGTTATAAAATCATGATGATGCAGCGATGACTTCATTATTTAACGATTTAAATAAAATGGAAAGATAATGTAAAATCTAAGACCTACAGATGTCCAAAACCTATTGGATGGGTGGATTTCGAACCCTTATCACCTTATCCTCTATGAAAATCAATGTGGGACCATTAAAATCCAAAACTCATTTGAAAATAAAGTTACATTTTATACCTTTCCAAGAGTGCCCCTCCTCTCCTCTTATAAAAGTCCCCCACCTGTACCCCCTTACCCACACATACAAAGCCTTTGGCTCAGCCAAACGCTGACCATTTTGTCTCTCCACTTTCCTCTATTACTCCTTGAAGCCTCACTTTGGGCAGAAGTCTTCCCAAGGAAGCCTTTGAGCTCAAACAAAAGGGAGTTACCCGATTTTAAGGTAATGTCTTCACTTGAGTCCTTTTGTTTTATTTTACTTCTCCAACACCCTAAACTCTTTTTAATCATTTAATTGTAACGACTACAGTATATTAAATATACTGGGATGTTTTTATAAGAAGGATTCGAGCTACATTTACACACACATACATCTAATGGTTAAAGAACATACTGTTTCCGTGGATGGTGAATTTCTACCTCCCGAAACGATGATTGTTCAACATTTTTATAACACCTTAAAAGGTGGCCATTAATATGAAACTATATTTATATATGATATCTAATATGTTTTTGTTTTACTTAAGATCCTGTATTTTTCATTTATGGCATACCTTTATGGTTTCCATTATGGGTAAACGCGATATATTCATTTAAAGAAGTGCGGACTACCGCCCCCTCAAAGTGATTTGATTCGTTAATACGATATTTGGTACATATAAAGGATATATTTAATGATATTATATATGATACCATACTGGAATTAAAATACTATTATGTATCATTATGTTTTAATTCCATTAAATATGAAATAGAAATGGAAGTAGCGTTCATGCGTACGTACGGCTTACCGTCTCCATGAATGGTGCATTTCATTTCTTAACTCTAAATGTAATGTAATATTATAAATTCATGAATATACTAGATATATATGATATATATGATATCTCCATAATGAATACAATTATAGATATAGTGAACATTTGGCCACACGAACAACATGTAATTGTAAGAAGTCCACTTTCGACTTAAGAACCAAATATCGACAAAACAAGCATTATTAACTTAAATGATTACATAATGTTTATGACATGGTAATAAGTGATATAAAATGAATAATGAACTTGAAAAGGTTCTTAAGGAAGTAGAAATTAAGTCATGTTTATTATTCAGGAATATAAAGAAACGAACAACACAAGTCGGACTTGAGGTAAGGGATCTGACTCCTCTCTTTCTTTTAAAGTACACTCTTTTATGTCATTCCTTTAAATCTCATCTTTCTTGTTAATGGGATATTATTTTATATTTATCATACTGTAATTTTTATGTTCATATTATGAGAGAACCTATTCTCTCTTATCAATCCATTTTGGAAGTTTTGAGTGGCGCCGTTAGGCTGCCGAATTTTCGTATGAGATCCAACCTCTCTCTTTATTTTTAAGTACTCTCCTTTATGTCACTTATTTTAAGCTCCTCTATGTTATGTTGGGGGATGTTATTTTGTATTAATCATTCTGTAAAAATTATGTTGATATGATGAGAGACCCTATTTCCTCTAATCAATCCGTTTTGGAAGTTTTAAGTGGCGTCGTTAGGCTGCCGAGTTTTCGTAAGGGATTTTCATCTCACTTTTATTCCCGTGAGATTTATGCTGCATTTGCCACAATTTCCTTTGATTGGTGTATGTACATCCCATTATTATACACTTTTTTTAGTATAATTTCATTTATGGGTATTCATAGCTTCATTTTATGACCCTTCTTCCATGGGGTGTACGTTTCGAAAGTTACCCAACTCGGTAAGGGGACCTTTCACCCTCCTTTTTTTAAAAGACTTATTTTGTTATGTCTTTTAACTCACATACTATTATGTTAGGATATGTTATTATATATCCTTATTTATGTAAATTTTATGTCCAAGTGATGAGATCCCCTTTATCTCTCTCATCAACCCTTTTTGTAAAATTTTATGTGACGCCGTTAGGCTGTCGAATTTTACCAAGGGAACTTCTTAACCCAATTTCGATTTCTTTGGGTTCAACATGTATTTATTGAATATGTCATCATTTGAATATGTGTGAATAAACATTGATTGTTTTACACTTAATATCCACTTATATTGGGTGTATTTATATTTGTCACACATAATTATGAGATTGATTTATCCTTAATTTAAGGATACCTTCTTTATAATGGATTTCATCTCATTTTACATTTCTTTTGAGACTTCATTGTTGTTATGCACCAATTCACTCTTATATGGTGTGTATATTGTCCTTTGACATATTATATCATGAATCCCTTTTTTCTCATGAGATTATAATGTTTGGATTAAATTTCATTCCGCTATTATTTGTATTCAAGAGTCTCTCATTTTGTTAAAAACTATTTAACAAAAATATCGTTTTGAATGTTTTAAAGATTTATTATTCTAAATCTTTATCTTTAATGTCCATGTTTTCAAAATGGTTTTCAGTATTTATTTATATGGAAATTAATGTTTTAAAATTATAATTCCATTAAAAGCTTCAAAGTGGTATGGGACACTTTGATTAAAAAATCTATTTTAAATGGTTTTTGAAAATGGATCGATTAATTCAATATCTTGAAATTACTTATTGTGATTGAAAATTAAATGTTGTTATTGAAATGTTTATATTTTAAATATTTTATGTGTAATGATGGTACTTGGACATTTTACGGGTGGTTACGTGATAAACAATATGACGGGTGGTGCCGTGAATGCCAGGACAGGTGGTTACGTTATAACCTCCAATGCATTGGGTATGAAAGTCAGCCGTATGGCTATTCCATGAAGTATGTGTGGAAGTCGGCCATATGGCCATTCCATTAAGTATTTGTGGAAGTTGACCGTATGGTTATTCCACTTAAGTATGTTTATGTCCCATGTTACCTTTATATGTTGTGTGATCTTTATATGGGTTTATGGTAATCTTTTGGTTACTGAAGGGTAAGTAATGAACTTTTATTCAGTGAAGAGTTTTTACTACTTAGAAATGGTTAAAAGTATTACTTTGATAAAGTATACATGTTTTACTTGTTGTTTTGAAAAACTAGTAGTTTTCACTCTTTGTGTATCCCTTTCTGAGCTTTTTATGCTCACCCCAGGTTTTTTAAATGTTTTTCACAGGACTTAACATGGAATAGGGTCAACGATGGGGTCAAGGGAAAGTCATGCTACCTAAAAAATGGAACTAGATATGTTTCTTATTAATATTTTTTATTTTATGGAAACTTATTGGAAGTTTCTACTTTGTAATCTTTTGATTTATGTAATAGTTAGGTCTTAATTCTCTAAAACTCTAAACCTGAAAAGATCCTCAATGTGAATTATTCATTTAATTCAATATTAAGTAAAGTTTAAGGCCGGGGCCTTATAACTATAATGTTCCCATGAATATTTTCATCATTCTAAAATGATTTTTAATGTATTATTAAACTATATTTAAATATATTTTTAATAATGTATAATAAATCTTCTTTTAATTTTCCAAATGATGTACTTTTATGTATTTTAAAAAACAATGAAAGCAATAATTATTATAATGTTAACTTCTATAACATATTTTTCCACCGTTATGGTGTTTATTTTATTTTTAACAAAACATTAAAGTTTAATTTTTTATTTTTAAATGAAATAATTTTTTCGATACTAGGGAATTTTTTTTTTTTTGAAATGTTATCAAAATAGAACGATATTGTCCCCATATTTTTAATGAAATTATCAAATGTAATTTTAAAGGAATTTTGATCTATGTAAAATGTATTTGATGATGATTATTATTTATAAGGGATATAACTAATTGATATCATAAATTTTTTTTCTCAGGATAACATATGATTATGTTGTACAATTCATTTAAAGGGAAAAATATTAACATTCTGTGTGTTAGTTTTAATATGGAGGTTTAAATTTATTATTTATTAAATTATTATTAACATAATTCATATTATGAATGAGTTATACATATTATGTTATGGATGGGTTCTATTTTAGACACTCAACGCGTCAACAGGTTTGGAGAGAAAAACTAGTTTTGGTATTTGAATTACACCTTTCATAATTATGTTTGATGTCTTAGAATTAGGTCTTAACAGTAAGTAATGACCTCAAAAATTATGAATTATATCATTTTAGAAATAGATAATATAATCCATGTTATTACTTTTGTGTTTATGTCATCCAGAATTATATTCCACTTTTATGATATTATTTATATAAAATATTTTGTTTATTTTTTTATCTCTTCCATATAATTTAAGAATTACTTATTCTCTGATTGCTACTATTATATGCAATACATTATTGAGTATATGAACTCACATTTTTATACTTTCCCTATGATAATACGAAGGGATCTATGAGTGATTCTTGGGATATACTTGAAATTTAAAAATGTTATCACTATAATTTTATGTTGTATTTAATGTTTTCAAATTTAATGTGAGAATCATGTATATATATTATCTCCAAAAATATATCTATTATTTAATAATTTATTATGTAATATCTTATATCATGTACCAATTTAGTAATATAACACCAGGATTATTGTTACATGACGCATGGTGTTATAGTTTGTATTAGTGGATGTTTATTAGAAACCTTGCCAATTTGATTTAATAAGACATTGATTTTAGAAAATATTCATATAATAGAACATAAGGATATGTATAAGTATAATACAATATCATAATCTTTTATTATGGTAATTACTTTTCTATTTCCTTGAAAATACACATCTATGTGGATAAGGAAAGGTTGACATGCTTATTGAAAAAATTCACCATGCGGTAAACACCATGAAAAAGTTCGGTTGAGTGTAAACTAAATCGTCACATGGTTTATGATGAATGGTACCCTAATTTCACATATTTCTAGAATCACTTGGGGCATATAAATTTGTTTAATATCACTCTCTTTGTGAATAATTATGAAATATTGGAAATATTTTTATGATTCTAAGATATTCCCAAAGATAATAATCTTCGGATTTTGAAATTATTTGTGTATAAATTTCTTATTAGTTGTTACACAAGATATATAATTATAAACACTGATTTAAAATTCATGTTGTAAATTGAAAATTAATCATTTTCAATTATTCATAAATGAAATCTATAAAAGGGAATGAAAAATTAATCCATACACATAATCAATGTAGTGATTTCCTTCATGGGAAGGGAAATGACTCTACAGTAGTATATAGAAAAATTATATCTATATTGGGGAATTTGATGAAAAATTTAACCAGTAAAAATTCACATATGGAGAAACCAACTAAACCCAATGTTTTTTCAACATTATCATACCACTTGATACGATAATAAAATTCATCTTTCAGTGGGGGTTCTAATCAATTATAAGTGAAGTAATGCATCATTTCCATAGATAATATATTTCTCTCGTTGAAATGTAATGAAAGAAATATTGTTTCCTCTATATTCTATCATCTTAAGGGAGACATAGATCAATTTAATTCATCAATCATGATAACTAAGGATCCAAATGAAAAAAATATTATGGACTAGAGACCTTTAAAGTATATTTTATTTTAAAAAGTAATTTCCTCAAAATTAATGAGCTGATTTAGAGAGATAATTAATCATATATGTGAAAAGGATATGGAATTTTTTTTGATTATAATACTAACATTATATGGCTTATAATTCACAGTTTAAATTATTTATGTAATACAAGAATTATGATTCATATTTTCTTTAGTGGGATAATGTATATTCTTCAAAGGATATTTTTCTGTGAGATACTTTCAGAATTTGAAGATTTAGTGTTGGGATTCATCAATACATAGAACATTTATCCTGTATTATGTTATGTTTGTAATATATTAAGATAATTGGGGAAAATCACACTGAAAAAATAAATTTAAAAAGGGAATATGGGAATTGTGGAATTTCCAACAATAATTTTTTTTAAAGAATGATTGTGTAACATGCTTAGAGGGATTGGGTGTTTTCTTATATTGCGGAAATAAAATCTATTAGACTCAGGATTGAAAGGGAAATAAATAAACGTCCAATGTCTAATGCATCAACTATAAACATATTGATGTAATGTTCGAATGAATTTTAAAGTGTGAATGGAAGTTTACTCAAAAAGTAAAATGGAGAATATCCAAGATTATTCAATCACTATTGATATATTTTATTTTTATAAAGATTGGTTGTAGTTACATTAATAGTGAACTCAACTTAGTTAATTATTTATTTTATTATAGATATTCTCACTCTATTATATCTTCCATATATTCAAAGGAAAATATTTATTCCCCTAACAAAAAAATATTGTACTATTCAATAAAGACTCAAAGTAGAAATATTTTATCAATGATGATATAACACTTAAATCCCATTATGAATCTTATACCTTCCCAATATGAAAATATGATGGTTATACCTATATTTTTCATTAATAAAATAATTCATATAGATTGTATTTCATATTATAAATTTAAAATTTTATTTCAAAGAGATTGATATTAGGATTCATGATGGATATGTGGAATCCCATATCATTATAGTAGAGACTAAATCATCAAAATCATGTCTGTATAGACCATTAATTTCTATTTCTAATGTTTTCATTGGAGAATTAGAAAAGATACCACATTTTAATGGGTAATGTGTCCTTATAATAGATTATTTGGAACATATTGATGTTTTTCATGATGAATTTCCCATAGATCCACTGGATTCAGAGGTTGAGTCTTCCATTGATCTAAACCCACATGAAAATATTATATCTATGTATCCCTATTTGATGACCATAGTGGAATTTGTAGAACATGTAAAACTACTATATGATTTTCATGATAAGGTTTTTATATAAGTTAGTGTTTAACCATGGGGAACCCCAGTTATTTTTCATATGAAGAAAGATAGTTTTATTAATTTGAGTATCTATTACTAGGAAACCAATTCTATTACTATAATTAAAAAGTGGATTCTTCCCCACATTGATAATTTGATTGGTCAACTTCGAGAAGATTAATATTTTTCAAAGAGTGATCTTTATTATAGGTGACATAAACTATAAGTAAATAATGGTGATATTTCAACAAACACATTTAGTATGAGGTATTAAAAATATGAATTAATAGTAATTTTCTTGGGATTAAAAATTATAAATATATTTTTATAGATCAGATGATAAAATTATTAAAGTAATATCTTGATAATTTATTATGGTAAATTTTTTAATTATGTGTTCATATAATTCAAATGTTATTATGATCATAAGATTCATTTGGAAATAATTATTAATACTCATAAAAATAATTTTTTGTATTGAAAAAATTTCAACAATGAAATCAAGCATAAGGTGATTCTTTTCTTGGAAAAATTATCGATGAGATCATAATATTAGTGGATCAGTCAATGAAAATTGTTGTCATGGAATTGAAAATATCCTAAAATATAACCAAGGTATGTAGTTCCCCTGAAATAATATGTTATTATAAATTATTTTAAAAGAAATCATAATCTAACATGTTAACCAAGTTGACAAGTAAATTGGATAATTTCATATGATAAAAAATTGTAAATAAAGTAATTAATAATGAAAGAAAATATTGGTCAATTCATTGATATTGACTTTACCATTAGGAATGAATTTATTTCTGATCTATATTGACTCATAAATGAATGGTCTTTTTAGTGTCACTCTGTATAATGATAGAGTTGTTGAATATGAATTAATGAGGTTAAAAAATTAATGAATATAATTATACAACACATGATCATTCCTTGGAATCTTAAATTTTTTAATTAATGATATAGATATATTTACATTAGTATTAATCATGTGACAATTACAAGTGTCACAAAATCTTTAAATACAAATTCTCTAATAAATATAAATATATTCGAAAATGTGATGGCTATAACTAAACAAGTATTATAATAATTGATATAATACCACCCTAGGATAAGAAATAAGGATTCTATATTAATTAATGGAAAATATCATAAATTATCATGGATGTTGGAATCATTAAGGAAATATAAACATCAAATTTATTCCAAATGATTTATAACCCAACATTGTTAGATAATACAAAATGTTTATGTCTTGATGAATAGAATATAAAAATAAAATAAAATTTTATAATGAATGATGGTTGTTAAGATTTATATATGATGATATTATAATGAAACATTCAATGATGATAGGTGTTTCATCTATTTTAGAGCTAAAAATGAATTTCAGATAATGATCATAGCATAATTTTCTATATACACTATAGTATCTCCAAAATGTATCAAGATTTAAAGAAACATTTTGAGGGGATTTATATGAAATAGGAAATTAGAGACTATATATCAATATTATTCGTTTTTTAGTAGGTAATGTTTAGTAGGAAATATCCAAAATTAGTCATGAAATTTATACCTATTCTCATGTGGAAGTTGGTGATGTTACTATTGATTTTGACATTAGATTTAAAAATACTCATAATATGAATGATTACATATGGTTTTTACTCCTTGAAAATGTTTATATATTTTATTGTAATAATGTAACTTTTATCAAATTAGAGACACACATTCCTCAATATTATTGAGTTTGAGAGTATTCGTGGTGAGTTTCTTTTGATTGTATCGAGTTATGTCCAAAACATTACATCAGACATCAAGAAGATTAATTATAAAATATTTACATAGATCTATACTTATGAACCAACCATCATCCTCAAATTGATCGACGGTTTGATGGGATTATTCATACATTTGTAGTATTTTTTAGTTCATGCTCATTTGACATTCAAGGTATGTGAGACAAAATATCTGGTGTGATTCACTTATATAAATATTTTACATTTGAGTATTTAGATGGGACTATATGAATAATTTAATGGGATATGATTTTATACAATATATTTCTGGGAAAAAATTATTGAAATGGACCATTTAGGCCTAGATTATATGGAATAGAGAATGGTGATAGAAAATACTATTTAAAATCATATTAAGGCATCTTAATGTAATTGAAGAATATTTCAATAAGTAAAGTAATTATACGTAATTTTAAGTGTGAAATCATGTCATACTGATCTAATATCCAAGGAAGGGTGTTAAAAGGTTTGATAAGAAATGGAATCTACGTTCTCGATATATCACACCATTTAAAATTTACAAACAATTTCAGGTTGTGGATTATTATTTCATACTGTCCCCTAGCCACTCTAAAATTAATGAAATGATTCATATCAATTTATTAAGGAATTACATGATTTACCCATCACATTTGATCACCAATGAGTAAATATAATTGTAATATTATTAATCTTTATATGATGATTATATATGCATTTTTAGTAGAGAATAGTTTTTTTATAATCAAATTACTTCTAAGTGAAGATACGTTGCAGAGATAATAAAATTGAAGGCGTAAAATGGGAAATGAGGAAATTATTATGAGGCAATACCCACATCTTTTCATGTGGAAACATTCAATAAATTTCAGAGATGATATTTTCTATTCATGTAATAATGTAGAACTTGTGCATCAATTATAGTAATTTTCCCTTTCTTTCAAAAGAAATAATACCATAATGTGTATATCATTATCCAATAATGTGAAAACAATTCCAAATTTTATACATTTAATTTGATGTAATAAATTATAAATTTAAATATAACATGTAAAAATTTTGTTTGGGTGAATTTTTTATATTTTTCAACAATTCTTAGTTTTTTGGAGAATCGTTAAAAATCAATATTTTTCTAAAACTGTTACTTTTAATACATTATAATGATATATGAATAGTGAGAACGATTATAAAAAATTTTGAGGAAATTATTATGAGGAAAATCCACATCTTTTCATGTGAAAAAATTCAATAAATTTCACAGATGATATTTTCTATTCCTGTAATAATGTAGAACTTTAGCATCAATTATTGTAATTTTCCTTTTCTATCAAAAGAAATAATAGCATAATGCACATATCATTATTCAATAATGTGAAAACAATTCTAGATTTTATAAATTTAATTTTATGTATTAAATTATAATTTTCAATTTAACATGTTAAAATTTTGTTAGGGTAAATTTTTTATATTTTGCATAAATTCATAGTTTTTTGGTTAATAGTGAAAATCCATATTTTTCTAAAACTGTTACTTTTAATACATTATAATGATATATGAATAGTGAGAACGATTATAAAACAATTTTAATAGAACAAATAAATGATTAATAAGTTATATAATTAATATAAAAAATATAATTTTGAACTTATAAAAATATTCTTAACACTTTAGAAATCTAAGTAACATATTTTCTCAAATGAGAACTAATTTTTATACTTAACTAATAATCAAGAATTTACACAGTAATTGTCGGTTTTTATTTTTATTATATTATAATTAAATTTATTTTTAATAAAAATCCATTTAATTATATTACAATCAATATTATATATTATTTTTCTAAAAAATAAAATTTATTCTGAAAACAAACTTTTTTCTAAAAATGGTTTTCATTGCATATTATGATCATATATTACAAAGTAGTCTTGAACACTAATATATATCAAATCACATAAAATGGAACCTACATTTTTAATCATCATAATTAATAATTTATAATATGTTCAACGTATTTTTTTCTCATATCGAATAGTAACCATCGTAAATATTTATCACTTCTATTAAGGGTAAAATAAGTTTAAAGGGTTCAAATACATGGGCAAGGGTTTAGGATAGAAGAAAACAAACTTTATAACACCCATATATTTCGGTAAAACATATATTTTTTTAAAAATTTAATCCTTTATATATTTTTTGTTACACACTACACTGAGTTTATCTTGCGTTAGATGGAACACAAAGTGTAACTTCCAATACACCCAACACCAATTTTAAACAAAACATAACATACTATAAAATTTTTATTATTTATTATGTTAGTAATCACATAGCTATTGGAGTTGAAGGTATTAGTTGTATTGATTAGGTTATGAATTATTATGGTTTAAACTTTTATATAAAATAATTTCTTCAGAGCAATTAATTTAAAGATTAAATAAAAATAATTTGAATATAAAATAAAAATTTACCTGACAAAAAATTATTGAGAACAAACGTGTTTTAAATAAATAAATTAAAATATTTTTTTTAAAATTTTTATAATGAATATATAAATATTATATATTAAATCACATGTTTAACATTCATTTTTTGTGTTTTCTATGAAAGAGGGACGAATAAGTACAACATTATGCATAAAAATGTTTTTTTCTAAAAATTACATTCATTCACATTTACAAACCATATTAAAAAAATTTCTAAAATTAAAAAAATTTCTATTTCAAAAAATAAAGTCAAAATTTTAAATCATCATTTAAAAATTATCTCATTGTGATTTTTTTATAATTTTATTAGAAGATGAATTTTTATATAAATTTGGAAATGTAGATTTTCTTTATAAATATATTCTATTTATTTAAAACATTAAAACTGATAAAATAGTATTAATATGGTATTAAAACAAAATATAGTTCAATTATATAGTTACTAATCCATTTATGATCAATGAAATCATTTTCATTTTTATTTTTTCTATTAAAAAATATTTAACATTGGATCATTTTATCATTGAAAACCTGGTTTCTTGTAACATCCTAACCCTAGTTACCCAATGTCGGTATGTTATTACATAAAATTGGAATGATACAAGGAAATCATGTCCCGATAGACCGATTAGTTTAGTAGCCTTGTAAATACTAGATACATTCATAAGTCTTACATTATATTATAAGGTGAAAACTATATCAGCATTGTCTCTATATACCACACTCATATCCCCTCAGAATATCCCTATAGTTCAGTCATTAAATTCATCTTCACATCCTGGGAAAATTTAAACATAGAAAGGGGTGAGATCAGATGCTCAGTAAGGATAACAATATAGGTGAAACTTTCATAAATAAGCATAATCATTTAAAGCAATGTATAAGACTAAAACAAAAGCCTTTTACACATGAACATCATGATAATATGGCCAAGATAAAACCAAATAATTACATTTACTTATTCACATGTATATTTTACTAGTTTAATAATCACATGCCATATCATTAGCCACTTTCATAATGATAGAATGCACAATGACAGACATCATAACCACATATTTAAGGCTTTGTGCATGGACTATAAATAATATTTTTCCAAGGACATGTTCCAAAACTCTATTTTTTCTAATGAGACCTACCAATACATCGAGGAGCTATATTAGGCTCCACCCATCACTTAATAAGTCTAATTCATTCCTCAAATAAAAAGGTTTTAACATAACATAATCATTCATATTAAAACTAGCTTATGAAATGTTAATACTTTAACCACAAACCATGAAT
Source organism: Viscum album (assembly GCA_963277665.1). Lineage (NCBI taxonomy): Eukaryota > Viridiplantae > Streptophyta > Magnoliopsida > Santalales > Viscaceae > Viscum > Viscum album. The sequence goes on along the minus strand of OY728140.1, from coordinate 2,001,010,520 downwards.
GGTATAGAAATAACACATCCACAGTCAAACATGTCACAAAACATTCATTACAATATGGATGATTTGTATCATAATGAATCAAATTGTAACATGTTTAAAATCCATCAAATGATGTTGAAATGGATGAAATAAAAACTATTTGAGAAAAATATCTCTTTTTATTTTGAAATCATTTAAGAGCCACATAACCATAAAAGAAAATTTTAATTTTGAAAATATTCTTATAATATTGTAAGGGAAGCTTCAGCAAAGTTATAATAGCGGGAAAAACATCACCATCCATATAAGTTAAAAACATTTTTACCTTAATTTTGCCGAAAAGGTCATAAAGTACCTTGTTTAGAAAATGACGGAAAGATTCATTTCAAAAACTTATAAGGTCAAATAAGGGTATAAATTACATTAACCCATTTTCTATTAAATATTAAAAATTATTTTAAATAAATTTTAATGAAACAAAAATGTGGATGATAAATAGGTCCCAGAAGATAATTACATATAAACAACCTTGGATAATGAAGATATTTTAGAATTAACCCTTACCTTGTAATTTTCCTTAGTTTATGGTATATTAACTTCCTGGGTAATAGTTAAAATAATGTTATTAAATTATACAATAACCATATACATTAATATGATATCATATATGATCATTTTATATTGCTTTGTTAATGATATTTCAGTAGTTTCACTGTTCCGGGTACTAACTGATTCGTTTTTCTTTATATTAATTGTTACGTAAGAAATGTTTGTTATAGATAGGATTTATATTATTCATATTGAAAATTATATTAATTTTTAGAAAATTATTTTTAATCATCAAATGAAAATTAGTCTTGAATGGAAATGATGGGTAATGAATCTCATCGCGTTCATTGATACAGTAATCCGTACGTACGCACGAGCGACAATATCATTCATTCGATATTTAAATCATATATAATTGGATGGTATATCATATATACAGAATAATAATCATGTTATATTCATTATTTACATCATTAATACTCATTATTATACCCATCCAAATGATGAAGTGTTTGAATAACAAACTACACCATGATGTGGAAACGGTAATCATTGCGTACGCACGTATGAAGACTTTTCCATTTTTAAGATGGATAGAATAATGAATATATTTGTACAATTTTTATAATAACATCAAAATATATATAAGATATAGGATTATTTATTTTATAATGGAAAAAAAGAAATAGGAAGTGGGAGAAGAAAATACCATGAAAGAGGTGATGAAATATTACCTCTTCATCAGGTTCTTCCTTTTGATTTGATCAAAATAGATCTATAAGATGGCTTTCTGACTAAATTAATTCCACTAGAATGAATCTAGGACAGTTGATAGGATATTTGGTCCGGTTTTGGCTGAGAAAAATGGCTTTGAATGTGTGAATTTGAGAGAGTGGGGAGTGCCATTTTATAAGAGGGGGTGAGGGCACATTAAGAAAAGATTGAAATATTATTTTATAATAAAATAATTTTCGGTTTTAATGGATCCAAACTGATTTATTTCGAGGATAATATTGTGATTTGTCTATTTCCACACAACCAATATGATTTATATTAGTTTCGGTCACTATATTAACCATATCGTTTAGATTTAACTCTAATTTAATTAGTTTGACATGTACCGTGTCTCTTTGTATTTTAATATTATATGGTTAATAAACATACTATAAACTTCCATGTGAACCAGAAGTTGTTAATTAATAAAATATATAATATTATTTAATCCCTTTTTCTAAACCTTATATGTTAAGGAATATAATAATAATTAATAATAGAATATTTTTTACAAGAACTCTTTTATGCAAATTTTGACACTATTTGGTATTTTGTTTTTGTTAAATTCATAACAACATTAGTACTTCAAAATAATCCATTTAATTAACCCAAAAATGTCATATTAACCTATAAAATTAGTGTAATTAATTAAAAATATCAAATTAGATTTATTAGGATATTTATAATATTTTTTTATTTAATCATTCATTAATAAGGTAATTACTACATCATCATTGTGTCATAAATAATAATTATTATTTAATGTATAAAAATTAAAAATAAAATTCGATTATTTAGGAAATTTTTTAATATTTCTAATGAATATTTATAGTCGAATTTATCTTATGTATAATATTATATTAAAAATATTTCAGTTATTAAACATTGATTTTATCTCTTTTAACACTATTCTAAATAAAATAATAATAAATGTACTTAAATTTTAAAAGTAAACCTAAAGGATCATATTTTATTTATAAGATTGTTTTTGGTCAAAATAAACTCATCTAATTGAATTAAGACATGTGTAAGGGTAATAATAATATCATTTTTACCTTTAATTACACTATTTACTTTTAACCGTGGTAAATAAAAGTGAAATGTTACTATTCTCCAAAAATAATTTTAATCTTATAAAACTACATTTTACATACTAATAAGTACTATGTCTCTCATGATTTTGAAATTAAACTCACATAAGTGTTAAAATTATGTTTTAGGAAAAGCTGAAAAATGCCCAGGAAGGTGGGTAAAAGACTATAAAAAGTTTAATAAAAATTTTATATATCTAAACTTATTATAAAATGACTGAAATGAATTAAATTTAAAATATATAGGTATTATGTATCTATTTTTACCTAAAATAAATATAAATTAAATAAATAATTATTTAACTAAAAAGTCAGTTTTAAACAATAACTCATTGTTTTCACTATTCATCAAAATTTGATAGTTTTCAGAAAAATAAAAAAAAATTCACCCAGAGATAATTTCATTTTTCCGAATCCAAAAATGAAGTCCATTTTGAAAAATAAACATTATAAAATTTCAAAAATTGGGTATTATTATTCATAACAGCTAGTTTTATTGGTCGCAGTGTGTTAGAATCTAGATGTTGTGTACAATGAAAGCGATTACATTATTCAATGAGAAGCGTATTGTGGAATCTTGGGGTGTTATATTATCCCCTCCTTCCATTAATTTCATCCTCAAAATTTCTAGAATATTACTTCATGAAACGATTCATGTGGTTCCTTATCATATGTTCCTCGGTTTCTAACAACGCATCTTCCATCTTATGGTTTCTCTAGAGAACTTTTACCAGAAGAGTCATCCAGTTTCTCAACACTTGTTCTCTTGTGTGAAGAATCATGAAAAACTCTTCACAATAAGATAGATAGGGTTCTAGTTCAAATTCTTCATTGATGAGTACATGTGTTGGGTCATGCATGTATTTTCTCAACAGTGATACGTGGAACACATCAAGAGCTATGGAGAGACTTGGTGGTATTGGAAAACGTTAAGCTACAACCCCAATTAGTTCTAGAGTTTCAAAAATTTTGATGTACCTAGGACTAAATTTACCCTTCTTAATGAATCATATAATTCCCTTCCATGGAGATACATTCAAGAAAACATGATCTCCAACATGAAATTCAAAATCCTTCCTATGGTTATCATCATAACTCTTCTACCTACTTTGAGATGCTTTGATGTGGGTTTGGATTACATTAAAATTTTCCATCGTTTCCTCAACATGTTCTAGGCCAAAGAATTTTCCTTTCACCAACATCATCACAACAGATTGGTGTGTGACATCTTTTTCTGTATAATGCTTCATATGGTGCCATCTAAATACTTGAATAGAAGCAATTATTATTGGAAAATTCAACTAGAGGTAAATATTGATCCCAAATATGTTGAAAGTATGGTGAGAAGGATCTCAACTTGTCTTATAAGGTTTGAAAGTTCCGTTCTGATTTTCCATCACATAGAGGGTGGTATGTAGTGCTCAAATGAAGTTCAGTGTCCATGTCTTTCTAACGACATTTTCAGAATCTTGATGTAAAATGGGGATCACGATCAGAAACAATTGATTGGGGTACTCCATGAAGTCTTGCAACATCATTAATATAAAGTCTTTCTAAACCTTCAAGTGTTAAATCTTCACTTAAAGCATGAAAATATGTTGACTTGGTAAGATGATCAACAATGAACCATATTGGATCATTCCTTTAGGGAGTATTTGGTAGTCCCATGAAAAATTCCATCATAATATTATACCAGTTCCTCTCAGGTATGGGAAGAGGTTTCATGACTCCTCCAGGCTGTTGTCTTCCAGCTTTCACTTGTTGGCAAACCATACATCTTGACACAAAATTAGCAATATCTCTCTTCATTTTGTCCCACCAAAAATGTTCCTTCAAATATCTATACATCTTAGTGCTTCCAGGGTGTATAGAGAAACTGTATCTATGTGCATCATCTAAAAATTCCCTTTTTAGATCAGGTATATCAGGAACAAAAATTCTCTTCCCAAATTTCAAAATCATGTATTCATATATGAAGTCGATCAATCCTCCATCGTTCATAGAATTAATTTTCTTTTGAAAATCCTCATCATCAGCCTGTGAACTTTTTATCCTTTCTAGGGAAGATGGTTTGGCAACTATTTGAAGAAGTATTGATGTTTCACCTTCCATGATTATTCCCATATCCATTTTCACTAGATTCTTTAAAACAGTATCCCTTTCAACTCTCATCTTGTTCAAAATTCACTGATCCTTTGTGCTAAAAGAATCTGCCACCTTATTTCCATTGTCCGGGTGGTAGTGTATAGTGAAATCATAATCAATGAGTAGCTCAAGCCATCTCCTTTACCTCATGTTCAGTTTTTTCTGTGATAAAATATACTTCAAACTCTTGTGATCGGTATATATCTCACATTTTTCATCCTACAGATAATGTCTCCATATCTTCAAAGAAAATATTACAGATTCTAACTAAATATCATGAGTAGGATAGTTTTTTCATTACTTTTTAGCTGCCGTGATGCATAAAATATAACCCAATCATTCTGCATAAGGACAGAACCAAGTACTTTCTTTGAAGGATCACTATAAATAATAAACCCATCACTCCTTGATTATATATTCAAGATAATAGAATTGTCTAATATTCTATTCAATTCTTCAAAAACATTCTTCACATTCTTTTGTATAAAAAAATTTAACCCCTTTACGTGTGATCTTGGTTAATGGGTTAGCCAATCAGGCAAAATTCTGGTCGAAACGTCGATAAAAACCTACAAAACCAATAAACCTATGTTCCTCAGTTATACTCATCGGTGCTGGCCATTCATGAATTTCTCTTGTCTAATATGAATCAATATAGATTCCATCCATAGAACCAATATGGCCATGAATAGAAATATCCTGAAGCCAGAAATAACACTTGCTGAACTTCCCGTAAAATTCATTTCTTCTGAGGGTTTTCAGAATGGTGCGTAAGTGATTTTCATGATCTTCATATCTTCTAGAGTATACCATGAGATCATCAATAAATACCACTACAAATTCATCAAGATATTCCTTTATTACTTTATTCACTATATCCATGAAAATAGGGGGTGCATTAGTAAGCCCAAAAGTCATTACTGTAAACACATAATGCCCATACCTCATTCAAAATGCTGACATTGGAATGTCTTCCTTCATCACACAGAACTGATGATATCTAGATCAAAGTTCATTCTAATAAAAATATTGAGCACCCTGGATTTGGTTGAATATATCATCAATGCGAGGTAGGGGATATTTGTTCTTTATTTTTATAGAATTGATCTCCCTGTAGTCAATGCACAACCTCATATATCCATATTTATTCTTAACCAAAAGAATAGGGGCTCCCCATGGAGAAACACTAGGGAGAATAAATCCCTTATTACTCAATTCCTCAAGTTATTTATTTAGTTCCACTAATTACACAGTGACCATTCTATAAGGGGTCTTCGATATGGGCCTTGAACCAGGAATTAAATCAATGGAAAAATCAATTTCTTGTTCTAGTGGATGTCCAGCTAAATCATCTAGAATCACATCAACATATTCTTGCACAATAGGTACTTCAACTATTTAAGAAATCCTTTCCTCAGCCATAGTTATTTCATTCTATTCCTCCCCAATAATTGAATTTAGTTGAGCTACTGGGGGTGGATCTAGATAATAATTAGATGGTGACATTTAAGCTTGAAATATAAGGTACTCCATATCATTATCAAAAATTGTAACCTCCTTCTTATTACAATAAATTTTCTCATCCTGGCCTGAAAGCCAATCCATACCGAGGATTATTTTAAATTCAATCGTGGGTATGATGATGAGATGAAAAGATAAATAAATTTTATATGCCTTAATGGGAACTGATTCAGAAAACAATGTTGCAATGATACTTCAATTAAGAATTTTGACTGACAACTCCCTTTTAAAATCAAATTGGAAATATACAATATTCTTAGAAAAATAGGATGATATGAAACAATGCGATGATCCAGAATCAAATAAAGCATTTTCTAAACATGAGGAAACCATTAAATTGCCTGCCACCACATCTTTCAGAGCTTCAACCTCAACAGCAGTGATAGAATGAGTTTGGCCTTGATCCCTTGGTCTTTTTAGTGGTAATTTTCCTTCACTCTTAGGACATTCATTTTCATAGTGTCCCCTTTCTCTACAATTGTACCATTCAAAATTGATAGCCCACTTCATCCCCTTACAATCACGAGCATGGTGGCCTTTTTCAACACAGTTATAACAGACTCTTATTCCCTTCAAGCAAGTACCTGGGTGTTTCTTCACACATTTACTGCAGGATAGATATTCAACTTTTTTCTTCTTCCCCTAATTTCCATTTCCAGAGTGTTCAACAGATCTCTTATTCTCTTGCTTGACTTTAAAGTTGTAAGTCTTAGAGAATTCATTTCCTGTCTTGATATCACATGAGACATTGTCTTCATATGACGATAAGTATTGTGGGACTAATTCTCGACGGAGAAATGGTTTTAACCCATAAAATAAATTACCAATCTCTCTTCTTCAGTTACAGTTATAATCTACTGCATGCCTTGATATCCTTATAAAGTTATCCTCATACTTTACATCATGATCATCCTCCTTTTTCCTCAGATTCAGTAATTTCCTTTCTATATCTGCTCATTGGTCATGAGGAAAGTATTTTTATATTAAAGAGATTTTTAAACTACCTCCATTCCATGTTTGATACTTATTAATCTTCCTTTGTGTTTTTGATTAATGACCACCACTAATCTGCATCTCCCGTGAAGCGATAAACTCCCATGACTAGTTTTTCTCTTTCACTACTCCCCAAAGCAAGAAATATTTTCTCTACAGAACATATCAATTTCTAGATACCAATGGATTTGTATTCCCATTAAACTTTGGTGGTTGTTTTCTTATTAAGTGTTCTAACATTGATCCTCCACATTATGGATCAGGGTTCTCCATATAGGTAAGGTTATTATTAATAACCGAGGTGAGTTTTCCTAGTATGGTGATAAGTTGCTGAGGATTAGTTGCTTCACTAGCTCAACTATAATTATCTAAAGTTAGAGGTAAATCCTTACATGCATTAAGTGCATTGATACAGTTTCCATTCCTTCCACTAGGCTCCATTTCTAATCAATGGAATACACTAGATTATTTTATGAATTACAATACGTAATTCCAACCGTGTAGAAAATGTAACATAAATGGAATTCTTTATGGATATAATCTATAATCATAAAAATGTTTTCATTGAGGAAGTATATACTCATAAACCCTTCATAATTTTTTGTAATGAAAATGAAAATTATCCTAAGCTTATCCCCTAAGAGTATCGTAACCAAGAGTGCAGCAAGGTCTGTTCTCGTGCACCAGTTCTCATTCGAGTATAGATCAAAGTGGTGTATTCATGTTTTACCCCTATATACATCCATTCCATAGCCATCTCTACATTCTCGTATCTAGTCAGAGATGTGTTTCTTGGAAAACTCAAAAAATCTATACAGTACCAAAATTAAAGGATGTTCTTTTATACAAATCCTCACATTTCATCTGAGGGTAATGTGCTCTAATCAGCTTTTATCTAAATCTATCTTACAATGCTTTTACTAAACCTCCTCTAATACCATCTGTAATTCCCCGACCCTAATAACCAAGAGTCGGTGAGTTATTACATAACAGTAGAATGATATAAGGAAATCATATCTCGAATGACCGATCGGGTTTGTAGCATTAGAAATACTAGATATATTCATAAGTTTCTCATTACATTATAATGTGAAAAAATACAACATCATTGTCTTCATAGACCACACTCATCTCCCCTCAACTTAACCCTACAGTTCAGTCATAAAATACTTCTTCACATCCTATTAAAAATAAAACAAAGAAAGTGGCATGCTCATATGATCAGTAAGGATAACAATGTAGAGAATACATTCATAAATAAGCGTAAACATTTAAGGAAATGTATAAGACTAAAAAAATCCTTTTAAAAATGAACATCATCATAATATGGTCAGGATAAAATAAAATAATTCCATTTAATTATTCACATGTATATTATACTAGTCGAATAATCGCATGCAATATCAACAACCACTTTCATAATGATGGAATGCATAATTTCAGACTTCATAACCACATAGTGAGAGAATTGTTCCAAGAATACAAATAATATTTTTTCAAGGCCTTGTTCCAAGACATAAGTTTGTCTCATGAGACCTACCGATGCATCGAAGAGCTATAGCGGGCTCTACCTGTCACTTACTAAGTCTAATGCATTCCTCATATGAAAGGGTTTAAAGAGAACATAATCATTCATATTAAAACTAGCATAAAAAATGATAAAACTTTAACCATAAAATAGGAATTATATAGAAATAACACATCCAAAATCAAACATAGCACAAAACATTCAATAAAATATGGAAGATTTTTATCATAATGTATCATCTTCTAACAAGTATAAAATCCATCAAATGATGTTGACATTGATGAAATCAAAACTATTTGAGAGAAATATCTCTTTCTATTTTGAAATCATTTAAGAGTAAAATAATCATAAAATAAAACATTTATTTTGAAAGTATTATTATAAGCTTGTAAGGGAAGCTTCAATGATGTTATAACGGCCGAAAATAGCTACACCCTCCGTATAAGTTAAAAAAACATTGTAACATTAATTTTGTCGAAAATGTCAAAAAGTACCTTGTTTGGAAAATGATAGAAAGATTCCGTTAAAAACATATAAGGTTGAATAAGGGTATAAATGACTTTAACCCATTTTCTATTAAATAGTAAAAAATATTTGAATACAATTTAAAGAAACACAGATGTGGATGATAAAGAGGTCCTAGTTGATAATTACATATAAACAACCTTAGATAATGATGAGATTGTAGAATTAAGCATTACCTTGTACTTTTCCTTAGTGTATGGTATGTTAACCTCTTGTATAATAGTTAGAAATTTGTTATTAAATTATAAAATAACCATATAAGTTATTATAATATCATACATGATATTCTAATATTATTTTGTTAATTATATTTCAGTAGTATCATCATTTCAGCTATTAAGTGATTTATTTTACATTATATGCTTTGTTACGTAAGAAATATTTTTTATGGATAGGATGTATCTTATTTGTATTTATAATGATATTAAGTCTTTAATAATTATTTTTAATCATCAAATGAACATCATTTTTGAATGGATACGATGGGGAATGAATCACATCACGTTCGGGGAGACGGTAATCCATACGTATGCACAAGAGAAAATATCATTATTTTGATATTAAAATGATATATAATTGGATTGTATATCATATATACAGAATAATTATCATGTTATATTTATTATTTACATCATTAATACTCACTATTATACCCATACAAATGATTAAGTGTTTGAATAACACACTACACAACGATGTGGAGACGGTAATCCGTACGTACGCATGTATAGTGACTTTGTCAATTATAGGATGGATATAATAATTAATATGGTTGAACCATTTTTATAATAACATCACATTATATCAAAGATACTTGATTTATCATTTTATAATTTAATATACAAAGAAAGAGGAAGTGGAAGAAGAAAATAACTTTAAAGAGTTGATTAAATATTTACCTCTTCTTCAGGTTCTTCCTTTTGATTTTATCAAAATGGCTATTTAGGTTGGCTTTCTGACTAAAGGAAGGACTCTAGGATAATGTTAGTATATCTGAGAGGATATTTGGTCTGGGTTTGGCCAAGGAAAATGGATTATAAGGTGTTAATTTGAGAGAAGGGGGAGTTCACTTTTATAAGAGGGGTGAGGCACACATTAGGAAATGATTGAAATATTATTTTATAATAAAAAATATTTCAGTGTATAATGGTTAAAAACATATTTATTTCGAGGATAAGGAGTGGATGGGTTGAAAACCACTCAAACAATAGGTTTTAGATAGGTTTTGGTCAATATATTAACCTTTTCATTTATATTTAACTCTTAGTTAATTAGTTTGACATTTACCATGTCTCTTTGTATTTTTATATTATATGGTTAATAAACATGCTATTAACCTCCAAGTAAACCCAAAGTGGTTCATTAATTATATATATAATATTATTTAATCCCTTTTTTCCAATTCTTATATTTTTAGGAATATAATATCAATTAATAATATAATATTTCTTTTAAAAACTCTTTTATGTCAATTTTTACACTATTTGGTATTTTTTTTTTAAATACATAAAGCATTATTAATTCAAAAAAAAATAATTTAATCAACCATGACATGAAATTTTAATATATAAAATTAGTGGAATTCATTAAAAGTCTCAAATTAGATTTATTAGTAATTTATAATATCAATTATTTTAATCTGTCATTAATAAGGTAATTATGGCATCATCATTATTTCATAAATAAATTTATTTATTTATTATCTAAAATATATAAATAAGAAACAATTATGTAGGCAATATTTTTATATTTCTAATGAATATTTTTAGTTGAATATATATTATATATAACCATATATTAAAAATGGTTTAGTTATTAAACATTGATTTTAACTCTTTTCACTCTTCTTTAAATAAAATAATAATAAATGTCCTAATCTAATCAAAATGAACATAAATGATCATATTGTATCCATAAGGTTGTTTTTGGTCAAAATACAGTCATAAAATATAATTAGTACATGTGTTAGGGTAATAATAATATCATTTTTACCTTTAATTACCCTATTTACATTTAACTATGCTAAAAAAGGGGAAAGTTACTATTTACCAAAAAATATTTTTATCTTATCGAACCACATTTTGCTTAATGATATCAACCGTGTCTCTCAGAGTTTTAAAATTCAACTCACAGAATAAGTAAAATTATGTTTTATTCAAATTTGCAAAAGCTCATAGGAGGTGGGTAAAAGACGGTAAGAAGATCAATAAAATTTTTATATATCTAAACATATAATAAAATGACTTCAATGAATTAAATTGAAATTATATATGAATTATGTATCTATTTTGACCAATATTAAATTGAAATAAAATAAATAATAATTATATAATTATTCAGTTTTAAATAATAACTTAGTGTTTTCACTATTCACCAAAATTTTAAATTTTCCGGAAAAAAATCATCTTAAGAAAATTTTGATATTCCGAATTAAAAAATGTAGTCCATTTTGAAAAATAAAATTTATAAAATTTTAAAAAGTGGGTATTTCTATTCAAAATTTCTAGTTTGATTGGTCGTAGTGTGTTATAATCTCGATGTTTCGTACAATGCATGTTATTTCCTTATTCAAAGAGAAATGTACATTGGAAGCTTGGGGTGTTAAATTTTTTATAGCATCTACAAGATTAATATCAAATATAATTTCAAATCAAGTGAATTTAATTTAAAAAAATGGATTCTATATTTATAATACAAATAATGTATATTTTATAATAACCTAGAAATACAAATTTTCAATAACGAATAGTAAAAGATTTAGAAAATATTTATTCCGGTAAAAGTAAATTTTTTTTAATCAACGGGTTAAGAAAAACAGACAAGGGGTTAAAATGATAAAATCATATCCACAAAAACTTTATAGACTCATTTAAATAGTATATCTACTAGAATATATAATGTAATATATTTTAACCTTGTTCGTGTAAAAATGAGGGTATAAGTTTTTCTTTTCAAAACATTACAAGTATGCCACTTGCATCACCTACAAAAGCCAATTATTAGTTTATACTATTCACCCTTACAAAACAACTTGGTTAGTCTATTACATACCCAAATCATATACAAACTTCCCTATTGTAATATTAAGAGCCTTATTTTTGTATGATATCTAAACTAGAATGACTTTTCGTAAAAACCTAACTAGATTACCCGAAGAAGAGTTAAGATTCTTCAATGAGAGATTCTTTTTATTTATTCCTCAACATAATTAAACAATTATTAATAAAATTAGATATAATATACTCAATGTATTCCATATATTGATATTTATTATGTCATTTTCCTTACCTATAACAACTTCCACATCAATAAAATGGGTTACAAAATCATCATTCGTGTGTGTGGCAGAATATCGCCTTGTAAACTAATGCCATTCTTTTTTCAATTTAAAACTCACACAAGTGTGTATATATAAGTATTTATTTATTATATATGGTAAAAATGATATTTTTATACCTTTTTAATCATTATTTCACTTTTTAAATTCTCGATTCCATCTTGTGGGGATTTTATTAAGACGTGTGTGTGTACAGAGGACTACCACCTCGCGAAGCGATGCAATTCACTATTCAAAAACACTTTACATGGAATGTAATAATAACTGATTAAATAAAAGTATCTTAAATATATGAAATTTTAATGTTTTTTTATTTTATATATTATTTACCATTATTTATTTCAATACGTTGAGTAAATGGAAACAATGTTTTTGAGTACATAGGGTCTACCATCTCAATGAAGAATGTATTTAATTTTCTATAGATATATATTCTAGAATGGAATAAATATATATATAATGAATATATATGATATTAATATCATGGTAAGAATTATAGATATTACGGAACTGTGATCAATTTAATATGATCAAATAAATAAAAAATCAAAACATTCCTGAAAAAACAAAGCACTTGTTTCCCAGAACGTGACTTTAACATTCAATTGTTAATAACCATGTCATAAAATTTCATAAATAAATCATATATGAATATATATAAATATAATTATGATTATTTAATATATTTATAATAGCATTATTTTTATCATACATGAGTTTTGAATGTGTATGAATGAAGTCAAGACCTAGGATAAGGGATATTTCATCTCACATTAATATCTATGAGATACATTCTAAATTCACCACTAGTTTTTAATATGGGGTGTATATAATGATAGTGATTTTAATTTATATCTAATATAGTGATACTTATTGGGATTTAGTGAAAATTATGGGGATTTAAATATCCATTTAAGGTTATCTTTTTATGGGATTAATGATTTATTAGTTACTAAAGTGGTAAGGAGTCTTTATCTCAAATTGGTTTTGTGGATACCTATGTTTTGTTATAAATATACCCTATCTTGTGAGATATATATAATTATACAAATACGAGTTATATCATGAATATAATTCTATTCATGATATTATATTTGTCATTAAATGTTTTAATTTCATGGTGATTACGATTCAATGTTTAAAAAGTGGTATCATTTTAATGTTATGATATCAATGTTTATCCAGACTGTTTATGATTATGATTAAAATGAGGAAATATTATGATTTATTCCTCAAAAAACTCATTATATTATTCGTATTTGGTCTGTAATGGCCCGTAACCTCCGGGTCCATTACTCTTCCAATTTCTGGTGAATTGGATGCCTTAGACATAAGTTTGGATCCTAAGGGAAGCGTGTCGGTGGCAGGATGTCACTGTGGTGTCACCCATTAGTGACAGTGATTGGTGAGTCACCGATCGGTGTGACATTGATCTGTGTGTCATCGATCGGTGTGTCATTGTTTGGTGTGCCACTGATTGGTCTATCACCGATCAGTGTCACTGGGGCATGTCGGGTTTTCCTTCACTAGTTATTCCTGTAACACCACTTTTGAGACTTTTTACCTTTTTAAAGTTGTTCAAGGTCGTTTTAAGCACCATAAAAAATGTTTTAAATCCCATAGGAGTGGGTCGACCATCAACAGACCCATTTTCCTCTCTTTAAATGAAATCCTTTAACATAGAGTTGTTATGGACACCCCTCCGATGTGAGTTATTAAATAACAATTAATTCCATCGTGTCTTAATGGCCAACGGCGTGGTGAAACCATTATCCACATTTAAATTCGTTCAAAATTCATATATCATAAATCCAGGATCTTGACTTTTTATCGCACTTGGATTCTTTCTTCTTCTTCTTCAATCGTTTCTTTCTTTTCTATGGTGCGTTTGATGTCCCTCCCTTTTTGGGGAAAGTGGTGCGCCTATGCTGGAGCCCTTCTAGTGCATTCTTGATGTTCTCTAAGTTCCTACCCTGCAATTCATGCATCCCTAGTTGTTGGTGCTAGTAGAAAAACATTGATCATTGATCATCTAATTAGGGTTTTTTTACCTTCATATTTCATTACTTTGTATCATGTGGGGTGGGAAAGATTATATTCTTATGGGGATGGATGAATCCAAGCCTTAACATAGATAATAAATGGATTTTATAGAATGAAGGGGTGTGTTTGATGGTGTTGTTGTGCACTTTTATATTTTCCTATATGGTGTGAATTGTATGAGCATATGTGCATTGAATATCATGGCCTTTGGTGGTCCTTTTATGTGCACTAATGAACCTCTGTTTTTCTATATTATTATTTGATTGAATAGATGTTAGATGGAAACTTGTTAATAATGTAAACTTAGTTGATTAAATGGATTCCCAATGATTATGAATCCTTGTGTGGTAACCCTAGTTAATCAAATGAAAGAATAAAAATTAACGAAACATGTGTTTGAATTTGGAAACTCCCATGCTCTTTTCTGGTGATGTTTACGGTTGATACATTTAGGTGATGTGGATGTGGATAGGATCCTGTGTTGTGGTAAAATTGTTGGTTTGTGTACCTGAGGCAGTGTGTGGACATGTGGTGGGGCTTGGTTTTGTTCCAGTATATTGATGGATCTCACAGTTCCATTTTCTTGTTGTGACATTACAAGAGTATTGGGTTTGAATGCTTAAATTGTTTCTTGGGTATTTTTCCTTCCTTGGCTTGTGGCTATAACTTTTTGTTGCTCGGTAGTGAAGAATTATCTAAATGGAATCACTAAAATATGAAAAAAACAATGGGTTCAAAGGGGAATTGTTTTCCAGGGATGAGTTGTGACATGGTTTTGGTTATAGTACTTATTATGAATGAATAGTATAGAGGGTGTCAGTATATGGGCTGGTTTTGGATCCCCTAGGTTGGGACTAGTGCTTTTCACCTATATGTATAATTTAGGTTTTATGTATTATTTGCATCCCACCCAAGTTGATCGCACTGTGTTGAACACACCCATTTAATGAGGAAGGGTGTTTTTTCCAACACTCTTATGAGTGCCTAGTTATTAGCTCCTTTTCTACTCCCTTTCCTAATTAGATCAAGATTCATTGGGTGGGCTGTGACAGCTTAAGGACCATTATAGACCAATATTCTTCAGGAACGGTACATTGTTTTTGTTTGAAATTGTGTGTGAAGGTAGGTTTTTTCCCAAGTGTCATTTGGATGAGGCCCTGGTGTTTTCGGTCGTGACGAAAGTTGTTCAAGCCCAGGTTTCTTCAGGGTGTTGGTAGTTGTTTATGACCAGGTTTTTACGGGCATGGTTACATATGGTTGTTCTACACGAGGTTTATGTAGGCAGGGATGTGTGCGGTATCCCAAGTGTGTGTGAGGTGGGATATGGGAGTGGGACTATAGTTCAGATGGTAGGAGAGGAGTGATGCATAGAATGTCTTTAATAATAAGTGGGAAAGTGGTGTGGGGTACCCAAATGTCAATGTGTTATTACTATTACTTTACATAACTTGCGTTATTTGGGGAGTGTTCCATAGTGAGGCTTGTGAGGATAGTTTCTTTTTTAGGTGCTTTGGTTATCACCTTTTCTCACTGTACATTACAAAGCCTCCCCACTTGTGCATGAGAGCTTTTGGTTTTCCCAACTGATTATACCTATATACTCACCCTACATATATAAAAATGCTTTCAGGTACCCTAGAGGACTTCTAGGACCGTTCTAGACCCTACTAGTTCTAACGTTTAGACTGTTGACAATGTTGTTTTTCTTTTCTGTCATTACTTTCCTTTGTTGTTTTCTTGTACACTGTATCACTTACTTTTAGAACATTCATATGGGAATGGTTTGCTTTGGATTTACTTTTACCTCTTGATTTTGTGTTTCATGGGACACACTATCTCACCTCCAAATCCTACTAAATAAATATGATAATGCCTTCCATTTTGTTTGTTATTCAATACCCTTGGGGCTAGACTCCATTCGAGGACCTATTGAAGGAGGGGTTCAGGGGTAATTATATATCCTTTAACGTGAGAAATGAATGGTCTGCCAATCTGTTATCCCTTCCCTCATCTTGTTGAATGTGGGTCATGATAGAATGGTATCTGATGTAGAGGATATGAGATATGATGGAGCATGAGGTCAAGCACACTGATGATTGAATAGGAAGGTTGGGAAACAATGTTAGGCAAGCATGGTGCATGAAATAGGCCAGGGAAGACATACTAGGACATGGTATTTTAGGGCCCCCTGAGATTCGATGCAAGGACTCGGGACCTACCGAACAACCACGTGAGGCTACACTAATGGTATGGTAGAGACCCTAGGAATGGAAAATTCATCATAATGACATGTTTTTTGGTGTTTTCTTCGTGTTTTAGGAAATTAAATAAATAAAAGGTTTAAGAAAAATTTAAAATAAATCTTCTACACTACTCGGGATTAGGCATTCCTTGCTTACCTTACAACTATGGCACCTGTATGGAAACCACTGGTAGTACGGGTGATCGAGGCCCACGAGGATTTTTTGGCTAAACGGTAGAGGAGCTAGGTGTGGGTAGTTGCATGCCACAGAGGCCGTAGTTCCAGTAGGTCCAGAAGTCGTTCGAGGTACGATCAGCTTGTTTTTCACTCTTGCATGTGCCTTGTTTGATTCAAGAGAATCACACTCCGTTTTTACACCCAGTCTAGCCCATGCCTTAGGCCTAGACATTGAGAGACACTCCATGCCCCTAGTGCTAAGTACGCTAGTTGGGGGTCATACCAGCCTGTTTGATGTTTATCGAGGATGTATACTGATGTTGGGGGTGCATTAGTCAAGTGGGGATCTCCATCTTATACAAATGCAGCCATACAATGTCATCCAAGGCATTGACTGACTATTTTCTGTCAATGATGTTATCGACTACTTCTAGAGAAGAGTCATGATATCCGATTCGGATGTCCAATATGTGGATTTATTTGGAAAACAAAGTTCTCAGGTGGGGAGACATCATGTGGAGCCTCTTTTTTCTATGTTGGCCGAGCTTTTAGCAGAATTAGTTTCTGTTGAGATGATGGATGTTATTAGTGTTTTCGAAAAAAATTCTGGATGTTTTTCTCAAAGAGGATGTGATTCCACACCCTCGACGTGACGTTCAATTCGGGATAGACATACTACCCATTACCCATTCAATTTTGATTGCTCCTTATAGGATGGTGCCTTCTGAGTTGTGGGAGTTGCGGATTCAGATAAAAGAGTTTATGAAGAAGGTTTTTGTCCGACCCAGTGTGTATCATAGGGGTGGTCAGATCTTGTTCTCGAAAAAGGCATATGGTGGTCTCAAGATATGCATAGACTACATGAGACTGAATTAGGTAAATGTCAAGAACTGTTACCATCTCCTGGGGATAGACAATCTCTTTGACCAGCTGAGGGGAGAAGGTTGGTTCTCTAAGATCGATCTACGATCTGGGTATCACTAGTTAAGGGTGAAGGATAATGATATTCTGAAGACAATATTCAGGTGCAGGTATGGGCAATTTGAGGTCATAGTCATGTCTTTCGGTGTTACAAATGATCATGTTGTGTTCATGTGGCTCATGAACTATGTTTTCTATGAGTTTCTGAACCTGTTCATCATTGTGTTCATCGATAAAATATTGGTCTACTAAATATCCGAGGAGGAACATACTAAGAACCTCAAATGGTCTTGGAGAACCTTTGACATCACCAGCTCAATGGGAATTTGTCCAAGTGCAAGTTATTGACACAAGAAGTGCATTTTTGTAGACATGTGGTGTCTCAACCAGGGGTAGTGGTTGATCTATCAAAGGTTGAAGTATATGATTCTTTTTAATTCCCTGACCCCAGATACCCAGAGTCGGTGCATTATTACATAACATTGGCATGATCATAAGAAAATCATGTCTTGAAAGATCGATCGGTTTAGTATTATTGGAAACAAGATTCATATATAAGTTCATCTTTACAACTTCAAAAGAAATACAACACAAATATGTTTGATTAGAAACATCCAAGCCTCCTTGATTATGCCTGCTTGTCACTAAAAACTATCTTCTTCATATCCTGGGAAAATGAATCATAAGAAAGGGGTGAGCTCAAATGCTCAGTAAGGGTAAGTAATACAGCATAAAATGACATAAATATTAAGCATGATAAATAATTGAAACCAAATGCCTTTACTAATAATAAAAATGAATACTTTTATGGAAAGAATATGAGCTGAGTAAATAATGCAATAATAAAACATAATCATGGGTATTTTACTAGTCGAATGACCACATGAACCATCAATATTATTTCCATAATGAGGGAATGTATAATACTTGACATTCTGAATCATTTTGTCAAGGCCTTATCCAAGACGTCTATAAATGATTAAGGCCTCTGCCAAAACCATAAATCAAATTGGAAAAGGGCCTCAGCCAATTCCATGTCTAGTTGTCTCATGAGACCTACCGATGCATCGAGGAGCTATAGTGGGCTCCGCCCGTCACTTACTTAGTCCAACACATTTCTCATATGAAAATGTTTAAACATATCATAAACATTAGTATTAAAACTAGCATAAGAAATGTCAGTACATTAACCATAAATCATGAATGGTATAAAAATAGCACATCCATAGTCAAACATATCACAAAACCTTCAATATAATATGGAAGTTTTGTATCAAAATAAATCAACTCCAAATACACATAAAATCCATCAAAGGATGTTGACATAGATGAAATCAAAACACTCATTTAAGAGTTACATAATTATAAAATAAAACAATTACTTTGAAAATTTTCTTAATAAGCTTTAAATGGAAGCTTAAACGAGTTTATAATGGTAGAAAATAGTCTCACCCTCCATATAAGTGAAAAAAACATTCTTACCTCATTTTATTCGAAAAAGTTAAAAAGGACCTTGTTTGGAAAAGGATGGAAATATTACATTATAAACATCTTATCAGAAGTCAAAAAATGGTATAAATGACTTTAACCCATATTCTGCTAAATAGTAACAATGTTTTGAAACAAATGGATGTGGATGATAAAGAAGTCCCAGTAAATAATTACGTATAAACATCCTCGAATAATGAAGAGATTGTGAAATAAACCCTTGCATTGTACTTTTACTTGGATGAAGGTAGGTTAAAATCCTGTATAATGGTAAAATAATTTTTATTAAATTATAAAAGAGTCATATACATTAATATGATATCAAACATGATCTTTTAACACTGCTTTGTTAATAATATCATAGTATTATCATCGTTTTGTGTGTTAACTTACTCCTTTTCTTTTATATGTTTTGTTACATAATCCATGTTTGTTATTGATAGGTTGTATCTTATTCATATACATAATGATATCAAGTCCTTAAAAATTATTTTTAACCATCAAATTAAAATTATCCTTGAATTGATATGATGGGGAATGAATCTCATTGCATTCGTGGAGACGGTAGTCCGTACGTACGCACGAGCGATAATAACATTTTTTTCATATTAAATAATATATAATTGGATGGTATATCATATATAAATAATCATTATAATGTTATATTTATTATTTACTTCAATTACAGATCATTATCATAACCGTCCAAATAATAATGTTTTGAATGACAATTACCCCACGACGTGGAGATGGTAAGCCGTATGTACACACATATGCTGACATGTCATTCAAAGGATGGATAGAATACTGAATATGGTTGTACCATATTTATAATAACATCACAGTATATAGAAGATACTGGAGGTATTATTTTATAATGGGAATAACAATGAAATATGAAGTTGAAGAAGAAAGGATCTTGAAAGAGGGTGGTGAAAACATTACTTCTTCTTCGGGTTCTTCCTTTTGATTTGATTGAAAGGAATCCTTATTATGGCTTCCTGGATAAAGGAAGGCCTCCAAGCTGAAGGGAGTATATTTTATAGGGTACTTGGGTAGAGGTTGGCCGATCAAAAAGGCTTTTGAAGGATTGTATAATTAGTTATAAGTGGTGCCCTTTTATAAGGGGGAGGAGGGGCTCTTTAGGAAAAACATAAGGTATTAATTTATAATAAATTCACATTCGGTATGAAATGGATCCAAAGTGGATTATTAAAAGTCTAATGTGGGGATGGGTCTAAAACCATTCGTCCAATAGATTTTAGGTAGGTTTGGGTCACTATATTAACCTTATCATTTATATTTAACTCTTAGTTAAATAGATTGACATTTACCAGGTCTCTTTGTATTCTTTTATTATATAGTTAATAAACATACTATATACCTCCAAGCAACCCCCAAGTGGTCCATTAATGATATAGATATCATTATATAAGTCCTATTTCACAACCATATATTTTTAGGAATATAATTCAATTAATAATATAATATTTGTTTTAAAAACCTCTTTTATGTCAATTTTGGCACTATTGGGTATTTTGTTTTTTATAATTTCAGAAAAGGATTATTACTTCAAAAAAAATTATATAACCAATCCTAATATGTCATATTAACCTAAAAAATTAGTGTAATTCATAAAAAGCCTCAAATTACATTTAGTTTGATATTTATAATATCAATTATTTTAATATTTCATTAATTATGTAATTACTACATCACCATTATGTAATAAATAAATTAAATTATTTAATGTCTAAAAATTATAAATAAAATACCATTTTGTAGGAAATATTTCTATCTTTCTAATGAATATTTATAATCTAATTTTTCTTATTTATAACTCTATATTAAAAAATTTTTAGTAAATAAAATTTGATTTTAACTCTTTTAACTCTTCTTTGAATTAAATAATAATAAATGTCCTAATCTAATCCAAGTAGACCTAAATTATAATATTTTCTTACTAATGTTTCTTTTGGTCTAGATTCACTTTTCCAATAGAATTATGACATGTGTTAGGGTAATATTAATATCATTTTTACCCTTAATTACCCTATTTACTTTTAACTGTGGTAAATAATCGTAAAAAGTTACTATTCACCCAAAATTATTTTTATCTTATTGAACCAAATTTTACTCCTTGATATTAACTGTGTCTCTCATATTTTTGAAATTATACTCACAAAAGTAGTAAAATTATTTTTTATGTGAATTTCCAAATTCTTTTAAGAGGTGGGTAAAAGACGGTGAAAAGTTCAATAAAATTTTTATATATCTAACATTATTCTAAACTAACTCCAATAAATTACATTGAACTTATATATGTATTATGTATCTATTTTGAACATAATTAAATTTAAATAAAATAAATAATTATTTAAATAAAAATTCTGTTTTAAACAATAACTCAGTTTTTTTTACTATTCAACAAAAAATGTATGTTTTAATAAAAATACCAAAAAATCACCCTAAGATAATTTCGATATTAAAAATCTAAAAATGAAGTCCATTTTGAAAGATAAAATTTATAAAATTTCAAAAAGTGGGTATTAAAATTCATAACAGCTAGTTTGATTGGTTGTGGTGTGTGTTATAACTCAATGTTACGTACAACACGCGCTATTGTATTATTAAAAGAGAAGCGTACCATGGTAGATTGGGGTGTTACATTCTCAACTCATTCAAATAATTTTGTCATCAAAATTTCTAGAATACCACCACATGAAAAGACTCAGTTGATTCTTCATCATAAGTTCTTCTGGTTCCCACATTTCCTTATCCATTTTATGGTTTCTCCATAGAACATTTACGAGACGAGTCGTCTAGTTTCTCAGCACTTGTTCTCTTGTATCAAGATTACTAACGGTCTCTTCGCAATAAGACGGATCGGGTTCTAGTTCTAATTCCTCAGTAGTGAGTACATGTGTTGGATCAGGCATGTATTTTCTCAACAGTGATATGTGGAACACATCGTGAACTTTGGAGAGACTTGGCGGCATTGCCAAACGGTAAGCTATAGCCCCAATTCATTCTCGAATTTCGAAAGGTCTGGTGTACCTAGGACTCAATTTACCCTTCTTACCAAAACGTATAACTCCCTTCCATGGAGATACCTTCAAGAAAACATGATCTCCTACATGAAATTCCGAATCCTTCATTCAGTTATTGGCATAGCTCTTCTTGCCTACTTTGAGCTGCTTTGATGTGGTTTTGGATTACCTTTACCTTTTTTATTGTTTCCTCCACCAATTCTGGTCCTACAAGTTTTTTTTCACCAACGTCATCCCAACTGGTTAGTGTGAGACATCTCTTTCCGTATAATGCTTCATATGGTTCCATCCAAATACTTGAATAGAATCTATTGTTATAGGAAAATTCTACCAGAGGTAAATATTGATCCCACATACCTTGAAAGTCAAGTGACCATTATCTCAACGTGTCTTCTAAGGTTTGAATAGAATGTTCTGATTGTCCATCTGTTTGAGGGTTGTAGGCAGTGCTCAAAAAAAAGTTCAGTATCCAAGGACTTCTGAAGACTCTTCTAGAATCATGAAGTAAAATGGGGATCATGATCAGAAACAATCGATAGGGGTACTCCATGAAGTCTCACTACTTCATTAATATATATCCTTCCTAGACGTTCAAGTGGTAAATCTTCCCTTATGTCATGAAAATGTGTTGACTTGGTAAGACGATCAATAATGACCCATATTGCATCGTTTCTTCTAGGATTTGGTAGTCCCATGATAAAGTCCATTATAATATTATCCCATTTCCACTTAGGTATTGGAAGAGGTTTCATGACTCTTCCGGGATGTTGCCTTCCAGCATTCACTTGTTGACAAACAATACATCTTGACACAAAATAAGCAATCTCCCTCTTCATGTTGTCCCACCAAAAATGTTCCTTCAAATATCTATACATTTTGGTGCTCCCAGGGTGTATAGAAAAATTGGAACTATGATAATCATCCAACAAATCTCTTTTTAGATCAGGTATATTGGGAACACAATATCTCTTCCCAAATTTAAAAATTCCATCTTCATACACAAAGTCACTCAATCTCCCATCATTCACAGCTTTAATCTTCTTTTGAAACTCTTCATCACCGGTCTGATAACTCTTTATCATTTCTATTAATGATGGTTTAGAAACCATTTGAAAAAGTATTGAAGTTTCACCTTCCATAGTGATTCCCATATCCAGATTTACTATATCCATGTATATAGGATCCTTTTCAACTCTCATCTTGTTCAAAACACCATGATACTTTCTGCTCAAATCATCTGCCACCTTATTTTCCTTCCCCTGGTGGTAGTGTATCGTACAATCATAATCCTTGAGTAGTTCAAACCATATTTTTTCCTCATGTTGAGTTCTTTCTGTGAGAAAATATATTTCAAACTCTTGTGATCAGTATAAATATGAAATTTTTCACCGTATAGATTGTGTCTCCAAATATTAAAAGCAGAGATTACAGCAGCTAACTCAAGACCATGAGTTGGATAGTTTTTCTCATTTATTTTCAGCTGTCGTGATTCATAGGATATAACTCTATCATTATACATAAGGACACAACCATGTCCTTTTTTTTGATGCATCACTATAAATAACAAACCCGTCATTTCCCGATGGTAGAGTCAAAATAGAATAATTGAATAATATTTTCTTAAGTTCTTCAAAACATTCTTCACACACTTTTTTCCAAAAAAAAATTAACCCCTTTACGTGTGAGCTTCGTTAATGGGTTAGCCAATCAGGAAAAGTTCTCAATGAAACACTGATAATAACCTGCTAAGCCAATAAAATTGCGTACCTCAGTTATACTCGTAGGTGCTGGCCATTCTTGGATTGCTCTTGTCTTAGAAGGATCAACAGAGATTACATCCTTAGAGAAAATATGGACAAGAAAAGAAACCTCATGAAGCCAGTATTTACACTTGCTAAACTTCTCATATAATTCATGTCTTTTAAGAGTCTTTAGGATAATGCGCAAGTGATTTTCCTGGTCCTCGTAGCTTTTATTTTATACCAAGACATCATTAATAAATACCAACATAAAATCATCAATATATTCCTTGAAAACTATATTCATTTGATCCATGAATACAAAGGCTGCATTAGTCAATCCAAAAATAATTACTCTAAACTCGTAATGCCCGTACTTGGTTCGAAATTCTATCATCGGAATGACTTCCTTCTTCACACACAACGGATGGTATCCAGATAGAAGGTCAATATTTGAAAACTATTGAGCTCCATGCAGTTGATCAAATAAATCATCAATGTGAGGTAGGGGATACTTTCTCTTTATTGTTATAGCATTCATTTCTCTGTAGTCAATATATAACCTCATAGATCCATCTTTATTCTTAACAAAAAGGACAGGGGATCCCCATGGAGAAAAACTAAGGAAAATAAATATTTTATTACTCAATTACTCTAGTTGTTTCTTTAGTTCAACTAATTCCACAGTGGCCATTCTATAAGGGGTCTTCGATATAGGCGTTGAACCAGGAATTAAATCAATGGAAAACTCAATTTCTCGATCTAGAGGATGTCCAGGTAAATCACCCAGAAACACATCAACATATTCTCTCACAATAGGTACATCCTCTATTTGAAAATTCTATTCCTCACCCACATTCATTTCATTATCTTCCTCCACAATAATTGACTTTAGTTGAGCTAATGGGGGTGGATCAAGGTAAGAATTAGGTGGTGACGATTCGGCTCTAAAGATAAGGTGTTCCTTATCATCATCATCATAAATAGTAACCTCATTATTCTTACAATAAATTTTTGCATCATGGTCTGAAATCCAATCCATACCAAGGATTTTATCAAATTCAATCCTAGGTATGAAAATGAGATTCGCAGATAAAGAACATTTATGTGCCCTAATGGGAATAGACCCATAAAACGTTGTATCAATGATACTTCCCTTATGAGTTTTAAATGAAAACTCCCTTGTTAAATCAAATTCGAAATATCTTATTTTCTTAGAAAATTGAGAAGATATGAAATAATTCGATGATCCAAAATCAAATAAAGCATTTGAAAAACTTGAGGGAAACCCTTAAATTACATGCCACAATGTCTTTCGAGGCTTCAACCTCAGTAGTAGTGATTTCATAATCTTGGAATTTATCCCTTAGCCTTTTCTGATGTAAGATTACCTGACGGTTAGGACATTCATTTTCATAATTTCCTATCTCCTTGAAATTGTTGCATTGAACATTGGTTTCACATTATTTCTTTTACAATCAACAGCTAGATTTCCTTTTTGCCCACACTTGTAGAATACTCTTTTTCCTTTTAGACAGGCACCAGGATGCTTCCTTCCGCAATTATCACAAGGTGGAAATTAAATTCTTCCCTTCTTCCATGTTTCTTTATTTCCTTTCCCATAATGTTCTGTAGATCTCTTCTTCACTTGCTTTGATTTAAAGTCACAAGACTTAGATAATTTTGTTACTGTCTTGATAACACACGAGACAATATATTCGTATGACGAGAAGGATTGTAAGATCAATGCTTGACATAGAAATGGTTCTAAACAATCAAGGAAATGATCAATATTATTTCTTGGGATGCATATATAATCTGCAGCATACCTTTCTATCCTTGTAAATTTATCCTCATACTTTGCGACATTCTCATCCTCCTTTTATCTCAGACTCAAAAATTGCATTTCCATATCTGTTCGATGGTCACAAGGAAATTATTTTACTAAAAACAGATATTTGAACTCCCTCCATTCAGTATTTTATATGTCATCATCTTCCTTCATGTTTTGATTCAATGACCACCATTGATCAGCATCTCCAGTGAGGCGGTAAACTGCCATGATAACTTTTTCCCTCTCACTACCCCAAGGCATGGAATATTTTCTCTATAGAATTTATCCATTGCTCAGCTACTAAGGGATTCTTACTCCAATTGAATGTTGGTGTTTGTTACCTCATGAAGAGATCTAACATTGATCCTCCACGCTGTGGATCAGAGTGCTCCATATGGGTAAGGTTATTATTCATATCCTGAGTGAGTTGTCATAGTACAGTAATTATCTAATCAACACCAGTTGTATCATGAGCTCCACTATAATTATCTTGAGTAGGAGGGCAATCCCTACATTGAGTGTGTGCATTGATATGGTTTTCATTTCTTCCACTAGGCCCCATTTCTAAAAAATGGCATAAACTAGATCATTTTTTCAATCAAAATACATAATTCCATACATGTAAAACAATTAACATAAATTGAACTATTTATGGATATAATCCATAATCATAAAAATGTTTTCTTTGAGGAAGAATATACTCATAAACCCTTCATAATGGTTTTTAAATAAATTTATAATTATTCTAATCAAATCCCCTAGGAGTGTCATAACCAAGAGTCCAGCAAGGCCCATTATCGTGCACCAGTTCCCATTCGAGTCTAGCTTAAAGCGGTGTATTTGGGTTTTACCCCTAGGTACATATGTGCCAGAGCTGCCTCTACCTACTCGTATCCATACAGGGATGTATTTCTCGGAAAACTCACAAAATCTCTACAATAAAATAATTCTAGTAAGTTCCTCTATATTAATCCTCAAATAATATCTTAGGGCTATGTGCTCTAATCGTAGTTTATCTAAATCTAGCTTCCAATGTTTGTACTAAACTTCCTCTGATACCAACTGTAACACCCCGACCCCAGATACCCAAGATCCGTGTATTAGTACATAACATTAGAATGATCATAAGGAAATCATGTCTCGAAAGACCAATCAGTTTAGTATTATTGGAAACAAGATTCATATATCTGTTCAACTTTATAACTTGAAAAGAAATAAAACACATAAATATTTTATTAGAAACATCCAAGACTCCTATATTATGCCAGCTGGTCACTCATAACTAACTTCTTAATTTCTTGGTAAAATGAAACATAAGAAAGGGGTGAGCACAAACGCTCAGCAAGGGTATGTAATATAGCAGAAGATGACATAAATATTAAGCGTGGTAAATAATTGAAACCACATGCATTTACTAATAATAAACATGAATACATTAATGGAAAAAATATGAGCTGGGTAAATAATGCCATAATAAAACATAATCATGGGTATTCTACTAGTTGAATGACCACTTGAACCATCAATATTATTTCCATAATGAGGGAATGCATAATTCCGGACAATCTGAAACATTTTGTCAAGGCATCGGCCAAGACATCTAAAAATGATTAAGGCCTCGGCCAAAACTACAAACCAAATTGGGAAAGGGACTCGACAAATTTTACCTCTAGTTGTCTCATTAGACCTACCAATACAGCTAGGTGCTATAGCGGGCCCCACCCGTTACTTACTAAGTCTAATACATTTCTCATATGAAAGGGTTTAAACATATCATAAACATTCGTATTAAAACTAGCATACGAAATGTCAATACTTTAACCATAAATCATGAATGATATAAAAATAGCACATTCATAGACAAACATATCACAAAAACTTCAATATAATATGGAAGATTTGTATCATAATAAATCAACTCCAAATAAAATTAAAATTCATCAAAGGATGTTTTCAAAGAAGAAATCAAAACCCTTTTTGAGAAATATCTCTTTCTATTTTGAAATCATTTAAGAGTCACATAATATTAAAATAAAACATTTTCTTTGAAAATATCCTTATAATATTGTAAGGGAAGGTTCGATGAGTATATAACGGTATAAAATAGCCGCACCTGCCGTATAAGTTAAAAAACATTCTTACCTTAATTTTGTTGAAAAGGTTAAAAAGGACCTTGTTTGGAAAAAGATGAAAAGATTCTTTTATAAACATCTTCTAAATAGTCAAACAATGGTGTAAATGACTTTAAACCATATTTTGTAAAATAGTAACAATGTTTTGAAATACATTTTTATGAAACATGGATGTGTATGATAAAGAGGTCCCAGTAGATAATTAAATATAAACAACCTTGGATAATGAAGAGACTGTTAAATAAACACTTACCTTGTACTATTCCTTGGTTGAGGGTAGGTTAAACTCCTTTAAAATGGTGAAATAATTGTTATTAAATTATAAAAGAATCACATAAATTAATATGATATCATATATGATCTTTTAATATTTCATTGTTAATAATATCTTAGTATTATCGTCGTTTCGGGTGTTAACTTACTCATTTTCTTTTATATGTTTTGTTGCATAAGCCATGTTTGTTATGGATAGGTTGTATCATATTCATATACAGAATGGTATCAAGTCCTTAAAAATTATTTTTAACGATCAAATGAAAATTATTCTTAAATGGATATGATGGGGAATGAATCTCATCACGTTCGTGGAGACGGTAGTCCGTACATACGCACGAGCGACAATATCATTATTTTGATATTAAAATAATATATAATTGGATGTTATATCATATATACAGAATCATTATAATTTTATATTTATTATTTACTTCAATTATACATCATTATCATACCCATCCAAATAATAATGTTTTGAATAATAATTACACCACGACGTGGAGACGGTAAGCCGTACGCACGCACATATGGTGACATGTCATTTAAAGTATGGATAGAATACTGAATATGGTTGTACCATATTTATAATAAAATCAAAGTATATATAATATAATGGAGTTATTATTTTAGAATGTAAATTACAAAGAAATAAGTTGTTGAAGAAGAAAGGATCTTGAAAGAGGGTGGTGAAAACATTACCTCTTCTTTGGGTTCTTCCTTTTGATTTGATCAAAAGGGCTCCATAAGTTGGATTTCTGACTAAAGTAAAGACTCTAGGATTACAGGAGGATAGTTGAGAGGGTATTTGGGTAGTGTTTGGATGATCCAAAAGGCTTTGAAAGTATGATGAATTGGTTATAAGTGGTTCCCTTTTATAAGGGGGAGGAGAGGCTCTTTAGAAAAAACTTAAAGTATTAATTTATAATAAATTCATATTTGGTTTATAAAGGATACAAAGTGGATTATTCAATGTCTATGGTGGTGATGGGTAAAAAAAATTTCATCCAATAGATTTTAGACAGGTTTGGGTCACTATATTAACCTTATCATTTATATTTAACTCTTAGTTAAACTGATTGACATTTACCATGTCTCTTTGTAGTTTTTTATTATATAGTTAATAAACATACTATATACTTCCAAGATACCCTCAAGTGGTCCATTAATGATAAAAATATCATTATATATGTCCTTTGGATGAACCTTAGATTTATAGGAATAGAATATCAATTAATAATATAATATTTGTTTTAAGAAACACTTTTATGTCAATTTTGGCACTATTGGGTATTTTTTTTTTGATAATTTCATAACAGCATTACTACTTCGAAAAAAAAATTTATAACCAATCCTAATATGTCATATTAACCAATAAAATTAGTGGAATTCATAAAAAGTCTAAAATTACATTTATTTTGATATTTATAATATCAATTATTTTAATATTTCATTATTTAGGTAATTACTGCATCACTATTGTGTCATATATAAATTAAATTATTTAATGTCTAAAAATTATAAATAAAATACCATTATGTAGGAAATATTTTTATCATTCTAATGAATATTTATAATCGAATTTATCTTATGTATAACCCTATATTATATTTTTTTTTGTATTTAAACTTTTATTTTAACTCTTCTTTGAATTAAATAATTATAAATGTCCTAATCTAATACAAGTGGACCTAAATGATAATATTTTATTCATAAGGTTTCTTTTGGTCGAGATAAACTTGTACAATAGAATTAGGATATGTTTTAGGGTGATATTAATATCATTTTTACCCTTAATTACTCTATTTAATTTTAACAATGGTAAATAAAAGTAAAAAATTACTATTCACCAAAAATTATTTTTAACTTATTGAACCAGATTTTAATCCTTGATATTAACTGTGTCTCTCGGAGTTTCAAAATTCCACTCACAAAAGCGGTAAAATTAGGTTTTATGTGAATTTCCAAATTCTCCTAGGAGGTGGGTAAAAGACGGTGAAAAGTTCAATAAAAGTTTTATATATCTAAAATTATTCTAGACTAAATCCAATGAATTAAATTAAACTTATATATGTATTATGTATCTATTTTGACCTTAATTAAATTTAAATAATATAAATAATTATTTAAATAAAAATATTGTTTTAAACTATAACTTAGTGTTTTTTCACTATTCATCAAAAATTGAATGTTTTCAGAAAAATACCAATAATTCACCCTAAGCTTATTTCGATATTTAGAATCAAAAAATGAAGTCCATTTTGAAAGATAAAATTTATAAAATTTCAAAAAGTGGGTATTACTATTCATAACGGCTTGTTTGATTGGTTTTGGTGTGTGTTAGAACTCGAAGTTGCATACAACACATGCTACTGTATTATTAAAAAAGAAGCGTACCGTGGAAGATTGGGGTGTTACAGTCTTGGGAAGCACACATGATTGTGAAGGTGGTTCATATTTTGCTAGGTCTGGCATGCTATTGTAGGAGGTTTGTACCTGACTTTTCTTGAGTTGCATCTCCTTTGACAACTTTGACCAGAAAGGACCAGGCCTTCGTGTGGAGTGATAGTGTTAGGAAAATTTTATCTATCTAAAGTAAAGGTTGGTTAGTGATCCAGCGCTCAGGTTACCAGGGGTAGGGGTGTTGTTTGATGTGTTTTGTGATGCTTTTGGACTTGTCCTGGGATGTGTGCTGATGCAGCAGCGAGGAGTGATATCTTATGGGTCTAGGTAGTTATGTCCTCATCAGTGTAAAAATTCCACCCATGACCTATATATTGTAGTAGTAGTGTTGCGATAATTTGTTGGCGGCAATACCTCATCACAAATCACTTTTTGGTATTCACAGATCATAATAGTTTGAGGTATATAGTTACCCAGCGAGTCCTAAACATGCGACAACAAAGGTTGGTGGAGTTTCTTCTGGACTAAAAAATTGATATATCTTACACTGAAGGTAAGGGGAGCATTGTGGATGATTCCTTCAATAGGAAGTCACGAAGGGAAGCCTCTTAAGAATCTATGGATGCATGGAAGGAAATGAAGGAGTTTGATTCCCTATAACTAGATGAAGGGTTGATGGTCGTAGAGGTTGTCTGTTTTGAATGACTGTGAAGTCCTCTCTATTGAGTCGGGTAGAGGAGCCTTAGTGGGAATACATAGCGAGTGAAGTGATGCGTGATTAGGTTAACCAAGGAAATCCTTCAGAAGGGTGGTAAGAGAATGGTCAGAATTATATGCTTTTTTAGGGATTTTTTCCCCAGAGCCGATGCGTGATGGATTTCTCTGTGAGTTCCATAAATTACTCATGGTCGTACACCCAGGAGTTTCCCAGATGTATTGAGGCCTATGGAAACAATTTTGGTGGCCTAGGGTGAAATTGGAAGTTATAGAGTTCATGGCACGGTGCCTGGTGTGTCAGCAGGTGAAGGCTGAACACAGCATCCCATGATGTTTTTTTGTAGCTTTTAGATGTCCCTGAGTGTAAGTGGGATGAAATCTCGATTGATTTCATCATAGGACTACCTAGGTTTCTTGGAGGCTATGAAGTTATCTGGGTAGTGGTAGACTGACTGATGAAATCATCTCACTCATTACAAAATATTTCACCTTTTCCAACATAGGAATATATATTGGTAAAAGTGTATTTTCTGTTGGTAAAACGTTTTACCAACATATATGCCCCTGTCACAAAACTTTCGGTAAAAATTCTTCCTGTGAATTTTTTTGTAACAGATAAAATATTTCTGTTTGCAATTATAATAATACCAATAGATAACATATATATTGGTTAAAGTATTTAGCAACAAGTTCTACTAACAAATTTTTTTGTTGGTAATAATATTACCGACATATAATATTTTCTTATAAATTACATTTGAATGATAATTTTGAATTTTTATTACAGTTAATATTTCATATTATATTTATTAATTTATCATATGCAACACATCTTTTTTAATTATTAATCCAAAGATGATTTTATCACATATTCATTATTATAAAATATATATTAATAATGAAATTAATTAAAAAACCAATTAATACAAAATCTCTGGAAAACCACCCCCACCCCCATCTCTAGCGAGTCAGCTCCAGCAACAGCTCAACAAGTCATCTCACCAACAACTCTAGCCCATCATCATCAGCGAGACAGCTCTAAATCATCCAAGCCAACAATCCAGCTCCAACGACCAATGAGCACAAGAAACCCATCCATGCCTGGAATTCACCTCCAACATCATCTCATCCATGCCAAAAATCAACTTCCAGCAACCCATCCATTCCCCAGGACCAGTACACTAGCTCTAGAGATACCTCATATCACTGAAATACTAAAACCTTCAGCTCTAAGATCTCCACCACACAGCCCAAGAGGATACCCAAAAACGATCCAGCTCCAATATCCAGTCTATGTCACACCCTTCAGCTCCAATATCTACATTACTAACCACCATATATAATAAGAAAAAATAATTGAAAAATATCTATATGAATTGATAACAAAATAGAAATAAATGAAAATTTAAAAAATGATTACAAAGACTTGCTGAAAAATCACACAAAAAAAGAAAACAATTCACCTCAAAAAGAATCCATCCTTCAGCATTTGAAGAATGATGCACTATCCAACCAACTAAGGACAATTTAAAGCCATTGAATCTGGTACAATATCTCAACAACCTCAAATTGATAGGGACACAGCTTCTGACCAGCTCCATGTCAACTTTCACAGCATCTTGGATTGTAAACACAAGCATTATGTAATGTTGTCCCCCAAATCGTGAAAACCGAATCTCTAGTGAAAAAAAAATCTTAGTGGGTCCAAAACAGATAAAACATCAATGGTATTTTGTGCCAAAAGTATCAACATCCTCCATGATAAGCAGTCGACATGTACATAGCTATCAAACCATCATAAAAATGTCCATGAAAGCAAGCCTTCTTCCAAGAATACACGGGATTTGGAACTTCAAAACACCATTATGTAGGAAGTATATAGACCAACTAGAAAACGTGACCTAAAACTTCATTTTCAAAATTAACTCAAATACTACAACTTCATATTAACATCCAAACACAAGGAAAGTTTATTTTCATTTCTTCTTTGATGAAGGATAATTTGTACCTTTCTAGTGTAAAACAATTATCATAAATAATAATATTTAACATAAATAAAAAACATGAAAGTCATTACCATTTTCCACATATAACAACCACAACTCCATATTCAAAAACATGTAAATCATTACTCTTTTTCCACATAGCTTGCAACTTCATATTCAAAATTAACATCCAAACACAAGGAATGTTACTTACTCGTGTTTTCTTTTCATTCATTGATGATGGATAAATGGTGATTTGCTACTATAAAATAATTAACATAAAGTAAAAACCTATATAAGAACACTAATACATCAACAACACACCACTCAAGAATGTGAGTGTAGGTCGAGATCGCAATGAAATAATCTGCATACTAGATACTCATTAAAATTGGAATACAAAATTAAAACAACCATATTAATCCACCCATTATTTAAAAATGTAAAATGAGATGACATAAAATGTATTCATGTGTAATATTTAGAAAATATTGGTTATGATTAAAATAAAATGGTGGCAATTAATTACCCTTTTCCACATATAACACCCACAACATCACCCTTTATCATTAATGAATAGACCAAATGGTGCAAGAGTCTCCAGTTCAGCAAAATTTGAGTAATTTATGTGAGATTGTGCTCTGGGAAGGAAGTGATCTACATAAAAACAATGAATCCAAGACCGATGATGGAAGAAGAAAAAAAAGTCAATAGGCCATTTCTATGTGATCATCCACATAATCCTTCCAAAACATGTCTGTGTTTATTCCTAATCCCTAATACCTTGATAAATAAGGGATGAAATCATATTAGAAATTTTTAAGAGGTCAAAAAACACTTCTAAATACATAATTTCTTAATTATTTTAAAAAAACACCAAAATAAATTAGATATTTAACCTTCCAGGATTGATTTGGAAACCATCACAAAATAACCTATTGTAAACATACTTTTCTAATAGTATAAATTTTAATCACACCATATTGGATCACTCTCCAATACTACTCTAATTATAAGGACTATATATGGTGAGAAATAACATATATTTGACCGATATTTGGATACGGAATGGATATTTCTATATTTTATTCAGTATTAAGGGAAAATCTATTACAAGTCCAACATTTTTTGGTCCTGTCGAATAAATTGTCGAATACCAAATACCCATTTATAGAATAAGAGAATGATAATATTGAACAACCTATCTCTAAGAATGTACAATGAAATGAGATATAAGGAGTGGGAATTAATTTTCAACAAAGGCAGGATGTTGATCTCTTCTAAAGAAAGGATGTCAAGATTAATTTGTTGATCAACTAGAAAGAATAGTTGTATCATGAGAAATCTTGTGTCCTATAGGTTACAGAATGGGATATTAATATGGATCCCTCCACAACAAAAACAGATTAATTTCCATGACAATAACCATCTACTGTTTAAGTAGTAACAATATAATGAAACTTATAAGAAATCTGATCATTGTAAACTTGTTGACTATTTTTTTGAATTACAATTCATGTTCAGCTTTGATATACATAATCCTTCTCCAAGTAGAGTTATTCTATATACGATAGGTACCCATTTCAAATATTTTTAAAGGAAGACAAGAAAATAGATTTATGGAGCTTATTCCAACCTACAATATTCCTATTTTGAGTCATGTCCACATCCCTAACTTGAAAATAAAAAAAAGATTAAGATGAACACCAACAAGTGCCATTTTGGTTAGATTAGACTAGAGAAACATTGATATATGCCACATAACCCCAAATCATGTAAAATTACATTCTCGCGACATGTACCCTGAAGCCAGGTTGAGCATCTTGATTCCCAGGCTACACACCTAGTATACTGTTTCCAGGGGTACCTAAAATAGAAAATTATACCACCTTATTGGTTTTACATTCTACCATATTAGTTTCCATCATATTTCCCATTTCAGGCATAGATACAACCTGTAAATCAATTCAACCATTTCCCATTATAGAATTTATGGGGCTAACTCAACTAATAAAATCAATTCCATCGCCCAATGGTTCAATCAATGTTAACACATTCAGAATTATCCCTGGAAAAAGAATATTATTTGGATGAACAATCATTTTTTTCACATGGAAATAAGCCTCATCGGCCCTCACTACATCAACCCGAACCAAAAAATTCCCCTTACCACAGTGTTCATGACAGTTCCCCTAAATCTCAAAATGGTGAAAATATTTAGTCGATCTCTCATACCAAATCATCTGACCTAAACCCTCACCATGTTTCACACCAAACTAAACTAAAACTGGAAGAGGTTGGGATAAATCTAGTTCGATGCAAACCGTAGCCTGAATTGGATGCTTCCCAATTAATGTGTGTCGATCAGCCTGTAAGATCCTCTTAGTAGCATTTCTCTTGTGGTGGAGTATTGTAGAGTAAGGGAAATGAATGGGAAGACTTGAAAGATAGATCTAAATCACGAGAGTATTAATAACCCTCCTAAAGTAAATCATTGGTGACCATCATGCTCCCAGACCAGATATCTCGAGGGATATGATACCACACATTCAGGAAGTACACTCAGTCGTCATAGTTGATAGCGATCAATGAGGCATGAGAATCCCCAACAATTCTTTATTCTTCAGACCCCATTTTGTATTCACGTCCTTGTATAAATTTATTTAGATGGCCTTCAATGCCCAAATCTCCCGACAAGGGTAAATTTCTACGAATCCAATTTGGAAGCCTGTATGATGGTCAAAATGTCAATCGGAGGAAAAGCAATCACCGACCAAGGGATCCTTATATCTGCAACAATGGCCGAAATGGGAGAGTCAAAATTTGTGAATGCGGCGTGGGTTCATTTCAAAAAAAAATCTCATTTAAAATTACTCAAATTCGATGAACAAATATATATATATATTTTTATTAACAACTGTTTTGTTGGTATAAATATATATATTCAATTATTTGTATAACGCTTTTTTATAAAAAAAATTATTGGAAAAAACATCTAATGTTAAAAAAAACTGTTTGTAATAGTAATTAACAATAACAATTATATTTGTTTGTAATAAAAATTGTTGGTGTTAATATTGTAATGTGACTGTTTCCGACGCTTTCGCCGGGGCGCGCGCGCGCATCCGTCCGTGGAGGAGGACGAGCTGCGCTTGTTGCCCCGTGTTCCCGCTTTCCAAAGACGGGCGGCATTCAGTCCATATTCAGTGACATCTGCTCCTTGATCGAAACAGGATGATGGGATGTAAGTTCTTCCTTCTGTGGATTCCTCCTCAGAACTCGTCACCTAGTCCGGGTCTCCCTCATAGATTTAATACGTAGTTCGTGAAACTCTTCCCAGTGCCATGTTTCCATGGACACCGGTTAATTACACTGCTTCTGTCGGGACATTCCAAAGAGTCCGGTCAGGGCAGCAACCTTCAGTCGGGGGAGTAGTCATGTTGAGGAATCAGTAGCGTGTCTGGATGCTGGGGAACCTGGCATGTCTGTCAATTATCCCTGGTCACATGGCTTCTCGAGGGCGTAGAAGCCCGAGGCATCCCACATCGAGCGCGGGGAATTATATGTCATAGACACATATCTGAGGTTTTCCTCAGCTTCCCGTGTTTAACACAGGGTATGCCGCGAGTTTAACGTCCAGCGTAGACAGATCAACCCAACCAGAGCATTAGCTAGGACAGATCAGATTGAGGGATTTCCCTTGAAGGGATGCTGATACCGGGGCCAGCCCATGGGCGGCTGTGAAGAGGAGCGTACCGACATGGTCTCACCGAGATATGATGGTCCGGGCGAGAATCGGGATGGGTGATAGGTTGATGAATGGAGTGGAGGGGGAGTGAAATGGGACCATCGCAGGGGCGATGGTGAAGTTGGGCTTGAGCCTTGAAGAGGCTTCCAACGTATCCCCGTGGAAGGGAATCAATGTCTGCGCAGTTCGGGTTGGTGTCGGTAAATCGACGTGAAGGTGGACCTTGGTCCGATGGGTATCGTCCGCGTACCGACGTGAAGGTGGACCTTGGTCCGATGAGAGATGGGCTTGAACCTCGGGGAGGCTTCCTACGTACCATGCCTTGACATGGATCAAAGACTTCATAGTTCAAAGGGGTTCATCGGTGAACCGATGTGAAAGTACACTTGTGGGTCCACTAGTGGTGGGCTTGATCCTTGGAAAGGTTTCCTACGTACCATGCCTTGACATGGATCAAAGTCCTCATAGTTCAAAGGATTGATTGAATACAGTTTAACGTCATGCGGGATGGTAGTGAACCCTGACGTGAATAAACAATGGGCGGTGGGTGTCGGTGAACCGACGTAAATGAGGGACCTTGGTCCAATGGGAGATGGGCTTGAACCTCTGGGAGGATTCCTATGTACCATGCCTTGACATGGATCAAAGTCCTCGTAGTTCGGATTAAAAATGGAGACTTGGCACACCGACAAGGAGATGGTCTGGGCCAATGATTGTTGGGTCTAAACCTCGGGGAGGCTTCATGCGTACCATTCCTTGACACAGATCAAAGTCCTCGTAGATCAGGTTGTGGAATACAGTTTAACGTCATGCGGGACGGGGGTGAACCGACGTGAATGAAGTCGGGACAACCGGATGGTGGGTTTGAACCTCGTTGAGGATTCCTACGTACCATGCCTTGACATGGATCAAAGACCCCGTAGTTCGGGTTAGTCACAACGGCTTGCCGTCGGACTAGAATGATGTTTACAGTCATGCTGGACGAAGGTAGAGCTCGACGTGGATGATGATGGGTGGGCTTCAACCTCAGGAAAGCTTCCTATGTACCATGCCTTGACATGGATCAAAGACCTCGTAGTTCATATGGGGCTTTGTCGGCGAACCGACGTGAAGGTGGACCTTGGTCCAATGAGTGGCGGGCTTGAACCTCTTGAAGGCTTCCTACGTACCATGCCTTGACATGGATCAAAGACCCCATAGTTCAGGTGGGAATGGGTGTGCAGTTTAATGTCATGCGGGACAAGGGGGCATACAGTTTAACGTCATGCTAGGCGAGGGAGAAACTCGACGTGAATGAACGACCGAGCAATGTGGCTTGAACCTCATGGAGGCTTCCTACGTACCATGCCTTGACATGGATCAAATTCCTCGTAGTTCGTTATGGGTGGGGGTCAGGGTCGGTGCTCACTCTAAGCCCACGTGAGTCATCCTCGGTGTGAGAAACAAGAGGTTGCAAGGACCTGACGATCACCTCGCGAAGGATGCGTCAGTGAGAAGCGAAGAGGGGCTTACGCGTTAGGCGGCCCATGGTGCTGGGACTTACTCTAGGATGGAGGCCCATGGTGCGACAAAGCGTAGCGAAAGAGGGACTCGGGACCAATGATGGGAGGTGCCTCGATCCCTATCACGCCCTCCACTGACCTTGGTAGTGGGGAAGTATGGAGATGCAGAGGTGCAGCCATCCGTTGGGGAACTAGGGTCGCCCTTCTCCTATGAACATACGCCACTCCAATAATAAGGATATTATCCCTTGTGGATGGGTGATTCCATTCCCGTGGAGACGAGTGGCGTAAAAAATGTTCAAGCTGGGGGGACCCTTCGTGAGAGGCACGAGGTCGGGTCACAGTTTAACGTCATGTGTTGAGGACGTGGTGCTTGGCAGTTTAACGTCCTGCAGCTCGGACGAAGTGGGTTCACTCCGCACCCCTAGGACTTACATAACCGGTACCCTCTCGTCCTTGGATAAGGGAAGGTACCAGTAAGGCCATAGTCAAGGGGGGTTGTGGAATGAACCATCAAGGGGTCCTCGTTAGCGTGGCTATGCGTAGAAGCAATAGTCGTTAGCGTGCCTATGCGAAAAAGCATTAGGCGAAGCAACGATACGAGTGGTATTGTTCATGGGACTTTGAAATCACATCGTGCAAACCTGGAGGGTCGCACGGGAAGAGGAATTGCCAAGCAAAGGAGTGTGCTTCACGAAGCAGAGTGCGTTGGCCTTAGCATGGGGCATATGTGTGAGTGGAAGGTGCTTCGCGAAGTGGAACAGTGTTCGCGGAGCACTGCCTCGCGAAGGAGAGGTGCCTCGCGAAGCAGGGTCCTGCGAAGCAGTGTTCTTCGCGATGTGTAGCGATCCTGCCTTAGCATAGGGATCACTAGTATGGGTTGGGTGTTTCGTGAAGCAAAAATGCTCCGCGTCTGCCCGGGTTCCCTTGGAAATCCCCTTCCATCACGAATGCCCTTGAGCTTCGTGAGGGGCATCCCTCTCGGAAGAGGGGCTCAAAACGATACAAAGAAAAGGTGTCTCGCGAAGTAGAAGTACCTCGCGGAGCTCATGATTCCCAGTGGAAAAGGGTGCTTCGCGATTCGGGAGAGGAGAAGCTGAAAGGTCGGATTGTCCATCCTTGGGGACTCAGGGGGAGTCCAGTATTTATAGGGAAGGGGCGCCGCGAAGCAGAACTCCCGCACCGCCTCAGGTGCTTCGCGGCGCGCTCGTGAACATCAACATCGTCCGCAGAGGGTTACCGACTCTGGAGCATCGTGGAGG
Source organism: Viscum album (assembly GCA_963277665.1). Classification (NCBI taxonomy): domain Eukaryota; kingdom Viridiplantae; phylum Streptophyta; class Magnoliopsida; order Santalales; family Viscaceae; genus Viscum; species Viscum album. Next base: position 2,000,970,562 of record OY728140.1, on the reverse strand, counting down.
GCTCGCGAACATCAAATGCATTCGCGGAGCGTTACCGCCTCTGGAGCTTCGCGGCGGGCTTGCGAACGTCAAATGCGTTCGTGGAGAGTTACCGCCTCTGGAGCTTCGCGGCGGGCTCGCGAATGTCCAATGTGTTGGTGGAGAGTTACCGCCACTGGAGCTTCTTGGCGGGCTCACGAACATCAAATGAGTTCACAGAGAGTTACCGCCTCTGGAGCTTCGCGAGGCCGCGATGATCGGGGTGCTTCGCATCGGTGCTTCGCGTCGGTGCTTCGCGTCGCTGCTTCGCGAGGCAGCGCGCCAGCCTTCTTTTTTGTCCCTTCCTTTCGTGCCATAATTTGGCGCCAACAAATGCCCCCCCTCAGACTTGGAGCCGCGGAGGGTGAAGGGTCAAAGTCTGAGGGAAAATCGCCAAATTGTCGGTGGTTCACGATGCAGCTACGCGAAGGGGGCCCGCGGTGCTGACCGGGGCCATGAATTCGGACGCGCCGCGATGCTCCGCGTGGGTGAGGCGTGCCACGATGCTCCGGGGTCGCTGCATATAAATAGGGGGTCGACCTCTTTTGTCTTCATGTGACTTCCTTGTCTTTTTGTTCTCTCGACTTCACGAAGCTCTGCGTACTCCGCGACAGCCTTCCGCGAATCGAGCTTCACGGCGAACTGCGGGTCTCCGACTCTGCGTCCACGCAAAGCGAACTTCTACTTGTCGGCCTCGGCCAGACTTCGCGGCTTGGTCTCGCGACCAATCTTCGCGATCCGACCTCACGATTCAGCTTCGCGGTCGAGCTTCGCGATCCAGCTGGAAAAAAAAAATCTGTTCTGAGGGCCGGAATCGAAATGGCCCATCAAGAGGCTGTATTGGGGGTGCTTGCAGATGCTGCTCGTCGGGATGAGATGGCCAACTGTCCAGGCCTGGGGGAGATGGTCTGAAGCCACTCGGACCACACTTCTTTGACAGATCTGCTATCGGAGGGTCAGAAGGATTATCCGCAGTGCAAGAAACTGCCATTGTACGGCTTCGGGCTGAGGGATGACGTCTTCATCCCTGAGGCGAGTAGGGACGAACCATCTTGCTGGTTCAGGAGCATATCATGCCAGCACCAATGGTTCAGGGCGGCCGATGGTCACACACAAGAGAACTTCACACCTGTCACCGCTGACTGTCTCTATAAACATGTGAACAACATTGACGGGAATCCACTACAACCGGAGATGTCCCCTCCTCTATACCATACCATGCTGAAGGAGTCTTTGCAGGATTCGAAGAAGGGATGGTCCGATGAGTGGGACCTGTGCCAGGGCGGCAACTTTAATGATGACTGGGCCTGGGCCTACTGGGTAGGCGCCTCATGAGAGGAGTTTGGGGCCGAGCTGAGGAGAGTGGGGTTGTATGAGGTGGCATGGGCCTCCCAATTCCACATTTACCAACCCAAGCAACTGATGCCAGAATTGCTGAGCTGATGGTTGTCTAGGACCAATACCTTTCACGTGCATCACGGGGAGGTGGGCATCAGCCTATGGGATGTCCACCAGATTTCTGGGGTCCCGATCATGGGGGCCATGTTTGACTATTTCCTCCCTGTTATCAGCGTGTGGGAGGATACGGAGCAAATGCCTCTTGGCATCAGCGCTGATGAAACTCGTCCATGGAGAGGACAAGGAGGCAGTGAGGGATGTCCACTTTAGAAGATGGTTCAAATGCTTCCTGAATTTCCCAGAGAATCGAGAGTTCCCTCTGAGGCCTTGAACATGTCCAAGGGCGTCCCAACGGGGCAAGGGGCACTCGTATTGGTGGGTCTTGGAGGACAGCCAATGGAAGACTTGGGGTTTAAGTGTCAGCACTGAACAACAGCTGATTGTTCGGCTGGCGGCGTTCATCGTGACTCTCATCTGTGGTTGGATCCTACCGGTGAGGGATACAAGCATGGGGTGCATCCCAACTCGTTTATTATGGCGTCGATGTTGGCCATGGGGCAGCGGATCAATCTGGGGATTCCGATGCTCACCAAACTGAACAGAATGCTGCGGCACATTAGCGAGGGCAAGAAGCTGCCAAGGATATGTGGGCCCTTCCACCTCCTGTATGGGTGGATCTTAGTGCATATCAGGGGGATTTACATGTATCCAAACCCCATTTCGCCGCCGGGATCGAACTTCCGCCCCTCCATCCTGAACGCGGTCGGGAGCTTCCCATTCAAACTAGTCATGCTGATGGTGCTGAATCGGGTGTGGAGGGCGGATGAGTTTAATTTCCACCCCTTCCCATTGCCGACGAGGATACTTACTGATGACGGGTGGGGAACGGAAGAACATCAATCAGGCTTACCTCCTGTCCTTACGAGGTGGAGTTTTGGTGGCACGAATAGATCATGAGCCACTCTGCGAACCGTACACCCTGCATCGATTCGCGAGGTAGTTCTGGTGCCTCCAGCGGCTGACCCCGCAGGTCTACTGGGAGGTGCGTCACGAGGAGCACCCGTGTGTGATGAGGCAGCGGTGGCTCATGTTCACACGAGAAGATGGGAAGATGCGTATTGCATTGCCTCCATCCACCGCCGCTTTCGTATTGGTGAGGGAGTGCGCCATCAGTTGGGAGGCTGCTTACCCAGGGGAGATGCTGAAGCAACCAACTATTCGGGTTGGTGATGGTGGGACTCCTCTATCTCGAGGTCGGGGTCGGAGGGCATCTAGGGCCACTCGCGGTATCGGGGCTGCCATGGCGGCGAGACCCGCACCGGCCGATGGTTTGGCAGCAGTAGTGGATCCGGTGATTCCGGAAGAGCACGACCATCCGGAGGGGCGACCACTGAGGGGATTTCGTAGGATATCCACTTAGGATCTGGGGAAGCGGTTGCGTCATATCGGCATGGAAGAGGATGTCGTCTTCCCGGAAGCTTGGGAAATTTGGGATGTCAAACGGTAATTCCTCAGCCCAAGTGAGATATGGGCCCACCTGAATCGACTTGGGATGGAATTACCAGGCACAGGCCCAGTTCGGGCTGGATTCATGGCGTCTCCGGCGGAGGCAGAACAATACCTGGACGAGCTGGAAGATTACGTCCACTCCAATGGTGTCCCTCGCCCAATGACAGACCGTGTGAGGGTACTGTTGAATCAAACGGTCCCCCCATAGTTATCGGCTGCCGATCTAAGGGAGTGCTTCCCCCTGCCGGAAGAATCAAAGGACTCCTCTCGGGAGGATGAGGCTGGAGGAGGGAGCCCGTTGGAGGAGGGTGAGGTCGGAGACCGAGGCTCGAATTCCGACGAATTCGCAGAGGCTCTCGAGGTAACATTCTGAACTTCTTTACTTACAATCCGTCCTTGGGTCACTATGAAATTCTCACTGATGATTGATCCACACAGGAGGAACCTGTTCGCAGGCCTCGTTCTCGCCCCTCGGCGGGTGATGATGCGGGACCTTCAGAACCCGCACCTATGGCTGCGTCCAGTTCTATATCTGGTGGGACCAGAGATCCCGGGGAGGCTCTTCCGAAATCTCCAGACCTTCCAATAGTATACGGAGGGCCTCTCCTCGGGTTCCCATCAGTACCGGCTCAAGAGCAGCGCCAGGAGGTCGATCTTCGTAAGTCTCCTCTACCGGTTTCCTCGTTGTCACATGTAGACCATGCCCGCCAACTAAAGTTTATGTCCCTCTCCATCGTACAATTCTCCGACTAGCGTGGGCTGCTGCGGAAAGACTGGTCGGGATGTCTGGTGGCATCCCTCCAATGGGCATCCTGGTGATGGTGGCAATAGTCCCCCCATCTCCTCAAGCCGCGACGCACATCATCACTGGTGGGACCACCAGCAGGGTCATTCCCGAAGTCATTGAGGTGGACTCCGAGGAAGAGGATCAATCGGTCGGTCCCAGTCCTGTCACACCTGCTTCGGCTCCAGGTGTCGTACTGTATTCAACACCAGATGTAGATCCTGCCGAGGGTTTCTTGCGGGCGTATCCCGCGTATGAGCCTGCCAATCGCGCAGACTGGGAAGAAACGGCCTCCGACGGGGAAGACAGCAGCATAGTACGCCGCCGGTCGTGGAATCTGATCACACGCTTTATCAAGGACACCCCCAAGCGCAATGGCTGGCCGAAATGGATAGACTCCGCTCGTGGTTGTGAGAACTGTGTGCTGGGGGAGTGGATTCCCAACGTCCTCACGCACTCATCTGAGATCTTATGGCTGAGAAGACCCGGGAGCATGATCGTGGGCTCAGCGTGGGCTGGCAGTGGAGGAAGGAGACCAACATCACGAAGCTCCAGGAGGCTGAAGGCGAGGTCCAACAGATGCAGACCCGGGAAGACGAGCTTTCAGCCTCTCTTGATGCACAATCTGAACTGGTCTCACAGTTGAAGGCCCAGCTGGCAGAGGCAGAAGAGCATATGAGGCAGACCTCTAGAAAGATGGCTGCCGTTCAAGCTGGCGTAGAGAGGGCCAAAGCCAGGACTGACGAACTGCGCCCCGCCGCTGCTGAGGAGGAGCGGGAGCTAAGTTAGCGCCAGCAAGCCTTGGATGTCACAAGCCAACGGGTGGCGGAGCTGCAATGCTCTTTTGACGGGGTCAACCCGTCCATGGGGGGAGTCGACCCCCGGGTATTGTAACAAACCCAAAAAACTTTTATTAGTACTTTTTTGCTTTAAATTTTTTTCTTTGTTTGTTTTGAATGCCGTAGCGCGCACGATTTCCACTGTTTGAATTTCCTTGTTACATCCCTACAATGTTTGCGGGACATTCGGCGACAATTCCCCAAGCCCACTTGGGTCGAGCCCAATGTGAGAAACATGAGACAGTTGCCCTCTCATCCCTCCTAGCATAGGAGTGGGGACCATGCTCCGGGCATCCGGGATTCGGATTACCAGTCCGGATTTCTGAATGACGAGAGAGGCTTGATCGGAGAAGGAACTTCCAGGATAGCCGAATTACCGTTTCTCCAGCGTGCTCTTATGCAAGAACGGGGAAACTCTAGGGGCGCTGAAACTGGTCCAAACAGATGAAAATGGGAAGTGTGAATCACGATACCGAAGATTCAGAACGCTGTGGGGATGGCGTGACAATAAGGGCCAACCGTTAACCTTTTAGGAGAAGCGGTATCCTTAATGCATTAGCCTGTAATGGGGAAAACAAATGAGGGCTGACCGTTGACCGTGTTCGAAACACGGGACCATGTCACAAGTGTTGTCGATCAATCCTTCGGGACGTTGCCCCAGGACAGTTGGCGGACCATAGGTCAAACATCCATACTGTTAGGGGGTCCTTCCAGACATGACCAGTCTTCCGGAACATTGGCCCAGGACTGTAGGTGAGCCGATGCGGCATGAGACCAGGCCGTTACGGGGTCCCATGAGATATGAAAGGGGACGAGGGTCCGAATAAGGGGCACACAAAGCGTGGAATATGGAGTGATGGTTTGTCCGAACAGAATCCAACACTTAGGTAGTTACACCACCGTGGTGGGAGTACACCATATGGGCACATTGGTTTGATCATGGATCATTCCTTCTTTCAGACAAGGCCTCTCTGGTGAGGGGATCTGTCACTTCCCAATGGGATCTTGGGGTATCCTGAACTTGTTCAGGGTAGAACCGCAGTTTAGTGTCATGCGTTGAGGAAACATAGACTCCTATAGTTTAACGTCATACGATAGGACGTGGAATAAAAGGGAAGATCCCAGGGAGCGTGTGGCGCGGTAGATATGAAACCGATGTGAATGAGGACTTAGAGTCCAAATCATACCACATACCCCCGGAGGAAACTCTTCAAGTCGATGGACCAAGAGTGAGGATTGGGGTGGGCCCGAAGAAGAGTGGTCGGGCGTTCCTACGTACCCCATGAGGATGGGAATCAAGCCATACGTAGTTCTGGAAGCGCAGTTTAACGTCATGCGGGACGATGAGAAGCCTGGCCGTGTTGGTACACATCCGGCCAAAACTACTAAGCCCACGTGAGTTGTGCTCGGTGTGGGAAACAAGCAGTAGTGGTGGGAATTTCCTGACACAGAAAGGGGCAGGTTAGGTCAAAGGGATGTTCGGTGAATACCGGACCAATGACAGTAACGCGATCATTTAGCGCACATAGTTGCGCGAAGAGAAAGAGCCGAGTATGATGGAATTCCACTTGAACATGAGGAAGTGGAAATGTGTGAATCATGGAGATCGAGATTCAGATCACGATGATGGCGGCGTGACGATGGAGGAAAACTGTTGACCGTGGTGGAAACCCAGCATTCATATCGCGTTAGCCTAGAATGGGGACAGACAAATGAGGGTTGACCGTTGACCATGTTCAAAACACGGGACCATGTCACAAATGTTGTCAGATATCCGTAGGGACGTTGGCCCGAAACGATTGGAGTGCCCTTAGGTCCAGCATTCATGGAGAGCCCTTAAGCCTAGTATCCATGTCGTCCGAGGGTCCTTTTGGATGTGGAAGAGGATGAGGATCCAAATAGCGATCTCACAAAGCTTGGTCATGGGACAAGGGGGATGTCCTTGTAGAAATCCCACACTTCGGGCTCTTTGTCTAAACAAATCTAAATACGACAACGAGACGTATTAGATAGAGGGAGAAAATTCCATTCCCATAGGGAGATCTTAGTTTAGGTTCGTAGAATTCGAACCATGGATGGGAGGAGACATAAGAGGCACATGGTGGAGTAACTCAAACACCTGGCGTGAATGGGAATAGGGGGTGTGTGCGTGGTGATGAACAACCTGACGTGAATGAGGACGTAATCCCATATCACATCGCACGACCTCCTTGGGAGAGGCTTTAGGTCAAGGGACCAAAAGCGAAAGTTAGGCTGGGCCCGGGGGGAAGTGCCCAGGCACTCCTACGTATCTCATAAAGATGAGAATCAAGCCTCACGTAGTTCTTGATGGACCTTAGACCATAAATGGTAAAAGGAGCAGGGGACACATGGCATCAAGACATGACGTGAAGGAGGACCTAACCCTACTTACCATGCGTTCTCTGAGGAAATGCTCGAGTCGAGGGACCGAACACAAAGGTTAGGCTGGGCCCGCGGGGAAGTGCCCGGGCGCTCCTACGTATCTCATAAGAATGATAATCAAGCCATACGTAGTTCTGGAGGGTGGCACGGTAAGGTACCAGTGCTAGGGGAAAAGGGGAGTGCGGTCGTGGCCCTGGCACTAAAAGAAGTGGAATTTGATGAATCTTGTTTGTTCTTTAAGGTGAATGGTTTTTTTTGCAAAGCGAAGGGCCTAGAATAGTAGGTTGTGATGTCGCCAAAAGAATCAAGCCGTGATGGGCGTTGACAAATGGCATGGCACGTGACCAATACCCAACGTGATGTCCTCTACAACGAAGTCACCACAATGCAGTGCCGTTTTTCATCGTGCGACCAGGACAATAATGTCATAGTTTGGGGTCGTATGATAGGACCAAGCATGCATTTTATTGTCATGCATCGCAGACGTAGCAGAGACGATGCTAGGCGGGAAATGTGCGCAGTGTTATAAATCACAATTGACGGATACATGATCCCACATCAAATTGTATGCCAATCGGAGAGGGAGACCTTAGGCCAAGGGGCCTATATAGATGTAAGAGGTGAAACCGGGGGAGAGACCGGTTCCCTAAATGGGATGTACTTGAAGACAGGGCGTCCGGGCGGTCCTACGTATCCCATGAAGATGGGAATCAAGCCACACGTAGTTCTGAAGGGTGCCTTTTAATTTCATGATGGACAAGGAATAGGAAGGCTAAATCTCAGAACGGGGGTGTGCGTGGTGCAGCCATTGCAAACTCGACGTGAATGAGGACATAATCTCGCACTACGCCACGCGGTCCCGTAGTCGGGGTCCTGAAGGCAGGTTTAGAGAGGTGAACTTGCTGAACTCAAGCTGGACCCAAAGACAAGGGGTCTGGGCATTCCTACGTATCCTATCAAGATAGGAATCAAGCTGAACGTAGTTCTAGATGAGAATCTTAGTTTATGGTCTTAGAGCTCGGGCCGTGAATGGTGACAACTTCCCGAGCAAGCACAGATGTCAGCCCGATTCCTAAGCACACGTGAGTTAAACTCGATGTGGGAAACAAGGGGGTATCCTCATCGCAATACTTGGGGCGAGTCAAATGGGAGTTGGTAGAGAGCCCCGAAGGACACCTTTGACACGGCTTGTTCCCCCAACGCGCGGACGTGCACGGAGTAAAAGTACCAAGAGTTCTGAAACTCTACTTGGACATGATGAAGTGATGAAGGGTGTGAATTGTGCACCCGACATTTTGGGCCTAATGGGTTGGCGTGGCGATATAGGAAAATTGTTAACCACGGTGGAGATGCAGCGTCCATATTGTGTTAGCCTGAGGTGGGAACAACAAACAAGCATAGACCGCTGACCATTTTCGCAAAGCGGGATTTTATCGATTTGTTGTCTGAAACCCTCAGGGGCGTTGACCCGTAATGGTAGGAGAGCCCTTGGGCGTAGTATCCAGGCCGTTCTTGGGGGTCCCTCCGGGTGTGAAAGATGATGGAAGCCCTGATGCAGGGATACACAAATCATGGAAAGCGGGTGCGGACGTGTCCGAGTAAAGCTTAGCATTCCAGGTAATAAACCAGAGTACCCTGAGGCACATTGGTGAACCGCCGAAAAGGGATCGACGAAACAGCTCAATAGGGAGAGGTACATGGCGTGGTCATTATGATACCGACGTGAATGAGGACATAGTCCCACACCACACCATATATTCCCCTCATGGAGGAAGGATAGGCCAAGGGGCCAAGATGGGATGAGGATTCCCAACAGATGGGGATGGACCCGAATCCTGGACATTCAGGTGGTCCTACGTATCCCATGAGGATGGGAATCAAGCCACACGTAGTTCTCTAAATGTAGTTTAACGTCATACGAGACGAGAAGGGGAGTAATATACCCCTAAACAAGGGAGGTGTGTGGTATGGCGAAGAAGTCGACGTGAATGAGGACATAGTCCCACACCACACCGTACACTCCTACAAGAGAGGACCTCGGTCGTGGCCCAGAAAGGCCAAGGGGCCTGATGGTTAGGCATTGGCCAGGAAGGCCTGACCTGCTTGTAGTTTAACGTCTTTCAATGAGGACAAGGGTCGGGGACCCGAGGAGGCCAAGGGGCCTAAGGCTGGGCCTCGTAAGGGAAGGCGTGCTGCATGGTACATGATCCCGAAGTGAATGAGGACGTAGTCCTACACCACACCGTACACCCTGGGTAAGAGGTTGGGCGGGGGGGCCCGAGAGGGCCAAGAGCGTCAGTCAGGAAGGCCTGACGGGTCTTCAGTTTAACGTCTTACATGAGGACGGGGGACGGGGACCCGACGAGGCCAAGGGGCCTGAGGCTGGGCCTCGTAAGGGAAGGCGCACGGCATGGTACATGATCCCAACGTGAATGAGGACGTAGTCCTACACCACACTGTACACCCCTATGGGGAATCGGGGTCGTGGGCCTGATCGCTAGCACCACCCGGGGGGAAGTTTGTCACCTCGGGATTGGGTAGAACGAATCACTGCACTCGGTGTCTAGGACATCTCGGGGTGGACCCGAAGATCCAGGACACTGTTGACCATGTTCGAAACACAGCGTTCCTATGGTGACCTGATATGGGAGCAACAAATGAGCGTCGACCGCTGACCAAATTCGCAATGTGGGACTTGTATCGGCTTGTTTCTTGAAAACCCTCGGGGGCGTTGGCCCGTAACGGTAGGAGAGCCCTTGGGCGTAGTATCCAGGCCGTTCTTGGGGGCCCCTCTGGGTGTGAACAATAATGGAATCCCAGTCAAGGAGTGGGTGAAGCATAGATGTATCCATCCATGAAAGAGGCAAACATCTCCATGGGGATGTGCAGCCGGGTCGAGGCCTGCTCGATGTGAGTTGGGGCAAAAGTGTGCACCCTGCCATGTCTTGACCCGAGGGGAAGATTTTTTCTTTTTCACTGGGCCAACGGACGAAATTCTCGGGCGTTCCTACGTATCCCATTAGGATAGGAATCAATCCATACATAGTTCTGGAAGGCCATGCAGTTTAGCGTCGTACGGTGAGGACGTGGGAGGGTAGAAGAATGGGAGTGGGCACACGGTGCGACCCTTACAATCTTTGTGTGAGCGAGGTTGTATGAGGGGGGCTAAGAAAGCCTACTCCCTACTACACAATGATCCTCCAAGGAAACTATCCCCAGGGGGGATAGTGGAAGAGAAAATCTTGGGGCTGGGCTCAAGACGAGGCGTCCGAGCGTTCCTACGTATCCCATGAAGATGGGAATCAAGCCATACGTAGTTCTCAATATGCAGTTTAACATCATGCGGGACGAGGATGCATCTCATTTGGGGATGTGTAAGGTATGGAAAGTAATCTGACGTGAATGAGGACGTAATCCCACACCATACCGTACAATCCCGCAAGAGGGTAAGTCGGGGAAAAACCAAGGGGCCTGAGGCCGGACCGCGGTCAGGGAGACCTGACCAGCTTGCGGTTTAACGTCTCGTGGTGAAGACGAGGGGCCAGGGGCCTGAGGATAAGCCTCGGTCAGGAAGGTCTAACTGGCTTGCAGTTTAACGTCTTGCAGTTAGGACGGGGGCTAGGGGCCCAATGAGTCCAAGGGGCCTGAGGCTGAGCCTCGGTCAAGAAGGCCTGACTGGCTTGCAGTTTAATGTCTTGCAGTAAGGACGGAGATGCAGTTTAAGGTCATGCGGGACCATCTCGCAGTTTAGGGTCGTGTAGGACCCTTTTTCCCTAGGCAAAGTATCGCTTGAAGAATTTGGCATTGGTGGGAGGTGTTATACTCTCTCCATCCGTGGTCACCAAGGAGTATGCTCCATTGGGGTAAACCTTATGGATGATATAAGGCACATCCCATTTGGGTTCTAATTTGGGAGGTTTCTTACCGGGAATCATTGGTGCTCGAAGGGCCAGTACCAGGTCGCCCTGTATAAAAGAGCGGAGACGAACCTTCTTGTTGAAGGCCCTCGCTATCTTATCCTGATGCCTTTCCAGATTGTGCAGGGCACGAAGCCGGTTCTCGTCCACTGCTTCTAATTCAGCTAGATGGATCTCGTCTACCTCATCTGATGTCTGGTTATCATAAACTGTAGTGCGTAACGATGGCAGCAGATCTCAATGGGTAGGACGGCCTCAGCTCCAAACACCAGGGAATATGGGGTCACCCTGGGCAGAGTTGCGAGTCGTCGTCCGGTAAGCCCAGAGGGCATTGGGGAGCTTGTCCGGTCAACTTTTCCTGTTCTAACCAACCATCTTCTGTAGAATGTTAGAGAGGGTTTTTTAGAACGCCTCGATCTGTCCATTCGCCTGCGCGTAGTAGTGGGAGGTATGGTTCGACTGGATGTCATACTTGGCATACAATTTCTTTAGTTTAGCCGCTCAGAAGTTGGTGCCGTTATCGGTGAGGACAGCGTGAGGGACCCCAAACCGGTGGATAATGTTGGAGCTCACAAAGTCAACGATGGAACGGGCCTTGACCACTTTGAGTGGAACTGCCTCTTCCCACTTGGAGAAGAAATCTGTAGCAGTCAGGATGAACCTACACTGGCGGGCTGTTGCCGGTGGATATGGTCCCACTACATCAAGTCCCCATACCAAAAATAGCCCAGAGTACTTGGTGGGGTGGAGGGGCTCTGGCGGCCGATGCAGGAAGTTGGCGTGAACATGGCATGCGTGGCATCTCTTGGAATATCCAATACAATCGTGGATCATAGAGGGCCAAAAGTACCCCAACCTCTAGATTTGATGGGACAGCTTCAGCCCAGCTTGATGGGCGCCACAGGAACCGGCGTGAACCTCTTGCATAACTTGAAGTATCTCTACTCCTTGGATGCAACGGAGGAGGACACCATCGAAACTCCACTTACAAAGGATCTGTTCAAGACTGGGGTCGCTTTGGTGGGTAAATTGCAGCGCGCGGTGTCGGATTCGCTCGTGCTCGGCCCGGTCGTCCTGGAGGTGACCATTTTGGAGATATTCGACAGAAGGTGCCCTCCAGTCGGGAGTGGCCTCAACCACTCTGTCTGATGAACTTGGGACCCCTAAGGTGGAGGGTCTGGCGGTGAGATGACCTACCCGCAGGCCATCAGTGTCCTCTTAGGTGACGGGGGCAATGACTCTCCGGTGTGCCACATGTATGATTAAATCATCTTGCTCGGGTTCTGCGAGCGATGCGGCCAAGCCAGCCAAGGCGTCTGCTTGACCGTTCTATGACCGTGGGACATGGGTAACCTATGGTCGAGAAGAGAACTAGGGCATTAGGTAGAGGGTGTAGTCCAGTAACGGTTCAAGCTCCAGCTTCCTGACAACGTAGTCTCCGTTAACCTGTTTGATTACCAACTCAGAATCTCCCTTCACATGTTGACGGGGCACATGGATCTCAAGGGCCAACTCGAGGCCGGTGATGAGAGTCTGTTACTCTGCCTCATTGTTCGTACAACCTTATGAAAACAGGAACGATTATGGCAGGACGGCTTGCGCCGGGGTAATGAGGACAATACCCAGACCCACTCTGTTGAGCTTGGGATCATTGAGCCTCCTACCGGTGGGGCTCCGGGAGGCGCCGTCGAAATGCATTTGCCAACCTGGGACAGCATGATCGACTGAGAGGATCATCTCATCAAGAAATTCCAGGTCCAGGGATTGATCCGCGGAGGTTGGATGGGCAGCTAAAATGTCTGCCAACGCCTTTCCCTTAATGGCCTTCTGAGGTACGAACCTGATATCAAACTGCTGGAGAATCACTGCCCACCGTGCTAGTCGCCCAGTCAGCATGAGGCGGTTCAGGATATACTTCAGTGGGTCTACTCAGGAGACCAATTTCACCTCATGGTGCTGAAGGTAATGTCACATCTTCTGCACGGCGAATACGAGCGCAAGGCAGCTCTTTTCGATGGGGGAGTATCTGAACTCTGTATCGAGAATCATGCGGCTGAGATAGTAGAGACCGTTCTCAGTACCCTCGTTATTCTTCTAGGCGAGCAGCGCACCGAGGGATCTCTCCATGGAGGTCACATAAAGGACCAGCGGCTTTCCAGAGACGGGTGGCATCATGACCGGAGGTTGGAGCAGATACTGCTTGATTTCCTCGAAGGCGGTCTGACACTCCTCATCCCATTTGTAGGCGGCTCCCTTCTTCATGAGCAAGGAAAAGGGCTTACACTTGATGGCCAGATTCGGGATGAATCGGCATATATAGGCTAAGTGGCCTTGAAGGCCTCGAAGATCCGGAATGTTTCTTGGGTGAGGAATTTGGCTGATGGCCTTGATCTTCTCCGGGTCGATCTCAATACCTCGGTATCTGACAACAAAGCCCAGAAACTTCCCAGAGGTGACCCCGAAGGCACACTTCAACGGGTTCATCTTCAGGTGACGGGAACGGAGGAAACCAAACACTTTTTCAAGGTCTTTGAGATGGTTTTGGCGCTGACATTATTTGACTACGAGGTCATCCACGTAGAATTCCACGAATTTCCCGAGAATCGGTTTGAATATGAGATGCATGGCCCTTTGATAAGTGGCACCTGCATTTTTCAAACCGAACAGAATAACCTGGTAGTAAAAGGTACCTTGGGGAGCCCTGAAGGCAGTGGACTCCTCTTCTTCAGGGGCCATCCGGATCTGGTTGTACCTGGAATACCCATCCATGAAAGAGAGGGCTTGGAACCTGGTTGTGGCGTCAATCAATAACTCTGTCACCGAGAGTGGGAAGTCATCCTTTGGGCAGTGGAAATTGAGATCGCGGAAGTCGATGCAGACTCTAATCTGCCCATTCTTCTTCCTGACTGGCACAATGTTGGCAACCCACATGGGGTACTAGACTTCCTTAACGTAGTTGGCTTTGATAAGATTGTCAACTTCGGCCTCAACCATAGCACCATAAGAAGGGTGCATCTTCATGGGAGGCTACTTAAACCCACGATGTTTTTCCGGGAGGCCCAGATGGTGAATGGCTACCTGGGGATCTAGCCCTGGCATCTCGTTGTAACTCTAGGAAAACACGTCACGGTGTTGTTTGAGGAAATCTACGTACTGCTGCCGCTCCTCGGGGGACATGGTTGAACTAATCAATGTGGGTTTCGGATCTGCCTCGCTACCAAGGTTCACCTATCCCAGTTCATCAACCGTGGTAGAAACTCCTTCTTCAAAGGTGGGGGGAGCATCCTCTAGGTCTTCTTCCCCACCCGTGGGGGGATTTCCCGCGACGGGAGATACTTCTGGGCTATCAAAACCTGAGGGGAAGCTGGTGCCGGCTTGGGCAGCAGCGGTCATCACATCGGGAGACTCACTTCCCATTGAGACCATAGCAATGAAGGCAGTCGATCCTATCCCATCTGGCCTTCGGCCTAAGGGGCCACGTTTGATGATATCAAAGCAGTGGTGACATGTCGGCCTGAGTCGGTGGATTCCAGTCCGGCGGAAGAGACACGTATGGCGTACCTCCATTGTCATAATCTTGACATTCCGGTACCGTACAGGGGTAGGAGGTTCCGGGATGACCTGAGCCTAGTTGATGTAGGAGTACGAGGTGATTTTCCGCCGTCGCTTGGACACGGGAACATGACTTCCTTGCATACCCGAAAAAACAAAACATTGCCCCATGTCGGGGGTCGTGGCCTCCAACCGGTGGATCGGGAGGATGTAGGCGTCATCCATGCTTGAACAGGGATCAATTGTGACCGGGGTGGGTTCATCCTCACTTACTAGGATTTTCTTATCCTTACATTTGTAATAACCCGCATCCAGATAGCGGGCCTCACAAGAAGTGAAAGGGGACGCATCTCTTTGGAGCACGCCTACTCGACCGTTGAGTGAGTATTTGAGGCACTGGTGATACGACGTAGGGACCGCTGCATGCAGATGGAGCCATGGCCTACCCATCAATGCGTTATAGGCGGTGTCCTGAGAGATGACCATGAACTCGGTGCTGGCAATTAAGCCACCGAACTGAGTCTTCAGGCGGATCTTGCCAACTGGGGTTTGCTCGGTCCTATCGTACCCCTAGATTCTGAGGTCAAAGGGAGTTAAATCACCTTCAGACAGACCCAACTTTCGCAACGTCCGAGTCATAATTAGATTGATTCTGGAACCCGTGTCAACGAGGCAATGACGGACTTCCACACCATTGAAGTGGCCAGTGATGTACAGTGGGTGAATGTGCCCCTGTATGGGAGGGTCATCATCTTCACCAGAGAACGAGATAACCGCCTGACATTCTGTTTTTTCAATCGTATCGGTATGGAAGGCTTCTGCAGCTGCTACCTACGTCTCTAACTGGAGGGGGCTCCTTAGGGCCTCGGCAAGTGCCTCGCGTATTTCAGATGACAGGCGAAGGGCCTTAAGTATGGAAAGCCTCGCCGGAATGCCGGCCAGGTGCTTCAGGACATCATACTTTCGTGCCAAACGCAAACCTCTGCTTATAGAAGTTCGTTCGGCATTTGGAGGCATAGCGGGTCCCGCCGGTTGAACTGGTGATCAGCTAGTACTGGGTACACCTTGCTGCCTACTAGTTGAATTCTAGAGAGTAGTTTCCGGACTAGGATTGGACAGTGGAGGCTGGCCTGTAGCCAGGCAAGACTGACTGTGATATGAACGAGGCAGCTCTCCCTGATCTAGTAGCATGAACGACGGTGGAGGTAGAGCTGAGGGTGTTAGATGGGGTTGCGCGTGCTGAGCTCTGCGCTGAGCCTATTGTCTAGTCTTAGTAGCGTGCACAGCTTGGCTGAAAGTGCCTGCTGACATACCTCGTTGATCGGCGCAGTTGCGAATCCGCCGACGTTGACGTCGGCTGGAAACGTTGGGGAGGTTCGCCTGGCATTCCCCCTCATCGGGGTTTATATAGGGCTTTACCAGCTCCACGGTGTTAACCGAAGTGTACCCCTGGCTGTCGCTCGAGGATTCATCCACTGCTGGGCGGATTCTGGGAGGAATCCCCATTTCAGGGGGCATAAAGTCGCCAAGAGTGCGGGATGATGATGGCACCGGCGGTGCACGTTGCTTCTTCTTGCGTCGCCGCTGCTTGCCCTTTTGGGAAGAGGTCGAATGTGAAGACGATGCGGAGGCACCGACTACTTCTTCTAAAGGTTCCGACTGCTTCAGGTGCTCCCAGATGATACCATGGGCATGGACGATGGTTTTTTGAGCCATCCAGTCGTCATATTTCCGAGATCTGCGGTTGGGGACCTGCTGCCACTCACCTTCGCTGTCGCTGCCGATCTCTGATCCTGCAAAGACACCCGCCACTTGTGCTGGTGCCGGGCCCAACTTGACAATGTTTTTGTTGACCTGGTCTTGAAGCCAGTCTTTAAACACATAGCATTTCCTGAGGGTGTGCCCCAGAATCTGATGATAAGGGCAGTAGTTGGGGTGATCGGTGAGATTCACCTCTGCCGGCCTTCTGTACTCGGGTAGGCGCACAATCCCTTGCTCTAGAGCGCTTCGGAAGTAGCCAGGGACCTGATTTTCGTTGAACGAACAAGTCTGGTGCCTTCTTTCAGGATAGGGGGCCCTGGGGGCCTGGCCCTGACGAGGGGCCGGAGGGGCCTGCCGAGGAGGCGGCGCCTGATTGCCTCGCCTAGGTGGCGGTGGCGCATTGCGTGGGGGAACATGTCGGTTCTGAGGCGTTCGCTGCTGGGCAGGAGTCTGTGCTTGAGGTGGAGGACCTCTACGGGGTTGTGGGGATTGTGCCGCTGGCAGTAACTCCAGCTACCTCGGGGCTTCTATTTGGGCCACCACGGCGGGTTCAGCCCTGGCGGTCCTCCTGGCTGGGATCATAGGGGGAAACAAACGTGCCTGACTAGCCTGTTGTAGGGCTTCCTCATGGCGCTGATCCTTATCCAAGAAATCTCTGAACCCTCCAGGGTAGTTCTTGGTAATCAAGGAGGGTACCAGCTCCGTCTTGACGTTCCCGACACACATCGTCAGTAATTGCTCCTGAGTCAGTGGCATATCGAGGGAATACGTAAGTCCCTTCCACCGGGCGATGAAATCTGCAACCCGCTCATCAGGCCCTTGCTTCCACTTGAAGAGTTATGCAATGCTGGTCTTCCGCATGGTGGAGCTGAACTGGTACAGGAACTGCCGGCGGAGGTCCTCCCAACTGGTCACCAATCCGATAGGGAGCTGGTTGTACCAGACGAATGTCGGACCTTCCAATGTCTGTATGAAACATCGGATCTTGGCGGCTTCTTGCTGAGTCGGGGTCCGCAGCATGGGGCCACACCTGGAAGAAACATGTGCCAAGTGCTGTGGCGGGTCCCCTGTCCCGTTGAAGGGTGACAAAGTGGGGTTCCCAAAACCTGGGGGTGCGGGCATATCATCTACCCACGCGGGTTACGGCTTGCCATCTGGTGGGACTGCCACCTGTCGTGTTTCCAATGCTTCGAAGCGGGCTGTGAGTGCCGCAATAAGATCATGCGGGTGGGGGACCCTATCTTGACGGGGATCCCTAACCACAATTGCATTTTCAGGTTCTTCAACAAGGTATATGACTTCGGCCGCTCGTGGATCAACTAGCGGAACGACCTGCGAGGCGACTGGGGGAACCCGGACTGGGTTCTTCAGATTTCCCCGTCGCTCAGGGGGGGTGGCGAGACGTCTCGCGCCCTCTTGCCATACGTTCCGGCTGCTGCCCTGTCTGCGGCAGTAGCATGATCAGGGTTGTTCGGAGGCATCTCACCGGGGGGAAATTGATCCTGCCCCTGCTCCCCCGGCCTGGGATTACCATAGTTGGTTCGCCGCTCTGCGGCGTGCTCAGCCAAATGTTCGTCAACCAGCCTCTTCTGATCAGCAAGCAGTTGGCGTAACATGCCCTTCTCAGAATCTTCTTCTGTTTTCTACACAGAGTCAGACGGGTTGGAGTGCTTGATAGTTCTGACATGCTCCTTAACCTTTTCGGTATTTCGACCGAGAACCAGCGACTCGGTGGGTACGGGGAGGCCTAACAAGTTCCTCTACTGACGGGTAACTCTCCCTGATGGGTCCAGCAGTGGCGGTACGCCCTCGGGGGGTAAGTCTCCATCAAGGAATTCAAGCTCGTCTTCCTTGTCCACAATGTCGGCCATGTGGACCGCAACCCCTCTCGAGGGCATGTCCTCGATGTCACATATTGAATCGGGATGCCTTCAGATAGGGTCGAAGAGGAGAGCGGCATAGTGTCCCCAACCACAGACTTTCACATGGGGGGTGGCTTCCCTGATGATCATGCGGATTAATTTGAAACTCTGGATGCATTTCCGTTGAAGGGCGCCCTGACGGCCTGGCGACTCGGGGTGCTGAGCCACAAGGAGTGCGGCCGCATCGATCAGGCGGCACTGCTCGCCGATTTCTTCGAAGTGCTCTCGAATTCTGGGGTACACCACCTGTTTGTAATCAAGGCGGAAGTGTGTCGCCCATAGGGTTCGACAAAAGGACCCCACTTCTTCAGGGGTAAGAGACTCTGGTACGCAAAAACTACCGTCGGCCAGAACTTCTCCGAGAAGTAATCCGCTGCAAGAATACTCCAGAAGCTCCTAGGCTCGGACTTAGGGTCTGGCCCTGTGTTGCCCCACCCGTCAACCGGGGGGCTGAGGGACCAGTAGCGGTACCGAGGCGGACCTCTGGGATAACAAACTCGGCGGCGGAGAACACGACAAATGAGATGACTGGATGCCGAATTCAGGGCCATCTTCTGAAGAGCAAGGTGACCTGGCCACGATGTCACGATACGACGGAATGATAGGCACAGCTTCCGGCACAAGAATCGCGGCTACCGGTGGCCAGTCATGTCGTCGCTCTACCGCCGTTGGCCCCCAAAATAGCTCTCTGTGATCTCTGGTAGAGGTAGAGGGTGCTTCTGGTGACAATGGCGGTGATTGCGCGGTCGAGACCTACGGAATTCCCAAGATCTCTTCCTCCTAGATGTACCTACGGATAGAGATGGGAATCTGGTGGACCTCATATTCCGGGAGAATGAGGCTAACGCATCTGGTTCCTGCCCTAGTCCTTGATATGGAGGAGCGGGGAGAAGGTTCTATCGCTGAGTCGCATTCCGCTTCAGAGTCGGAGAAGCGGGCAGGTTTGATCTCCACCCGGGCCTTCCCAGGATTCTTCTTCTGGCGGCGACGACCCGCTCTCCTACCCCGGGGTGGCTCTTCCAGACAGGGTTGATCCCTATCACGGAGTCTCGGGGCGGCGCTGGCGTCGTGGCAGAGAGGGCCCCCACTCGAGATAGCCTAGGTGCGAGGGGCACCAGGGCAAATGTCGAAGGGTACATGGGGATGACCTCCATGAACAGCACCCATGTGGGCGGAGCCTCTGTTGGAATCGTCATGAGCATGGGGAGGACCTCCATGGTTGATGCGGACGGAGCAAGGCTGACATTCACTCCTCGAGTTGCTGGGGCGAGGAGGACCTTCGCCGGTTGTAGAGAGGACGTAGGGAGGGCCCCCACGTTGGAGAAGGATTGGATGGACGATGCCTTCAGATCGGCAGTCAGGGGCAGGAGGATTGACTCCATACCCTGTATAGTGGGCGCGGGAAAGGTTCCCGCGCCGAGGGTCACTGCCGCGGGGCAGGTCTTCCTTCATGAAAGGGGTAGCACGAGGCATACCTCCATGACGAACTTCGGAGCGGGGAAGGCCCACACTCTGTGGAGTAGTGGTACGGGGAGGACCTCCGTACGGGGTAACATCACCGCGGGTTAGTTCGCGGCGATCACCACTTGGGCCTGCAACCCGGAGAGTCAACCCAGCCTGCCTGTGGGGCGGTTGGGGTCTCGATCTTGGTTGGGTGAAAGAGTTCCCCTGCTCAGTGTATGCAGGGGCATCATGATGCACGTCGGCGGTGGCTCGGGCCAATGTAGATGTTGACGTCGACGCGCCTGGGCAAGCGTCCTCAGCCCGGGCCTGGCACTGACGTCGGGTCAGGCGAGCTGGTGCAGGTGGTGTAGGGGCATGGCCTGCCTGCTCTTCCTGTGGAGTCGGATGGCGGCACTGACGCAACTGGACGGGAGCTCTCGCCTGGAGCCCTTGGGTCGGGACCCTAAGCGGGCTGAGCCAGACGGCGCCCGCCTCTTCAGCGTAAGGCGAGGAGTCATCAAGGGGTTCCGAGGATAGGCTCCCGAAATGGTTGAACGTTGGGGGGGGGGGAGCAGGGGATCCCTGCGCAGCCTGTTAGGGCGGCGTTGACGGCGGGGCCTGGAGGCCTCCAGGTCCAAGCGGTCTATATCCCTAGTTGGGATGACCCCTTCCTCCTCGTATCTGCACACGAGGTTGTTGATCACCTTTCGCTGGATGACCTCTGATGGGGAAAGGGGACGTGGGCGCCCCGTATTCCGCGATGTGGCAGCTGTCGTGGCGGTAGCGGCGCCATGTGGGGTGGCTGTGGCGAGGTTCCCCCTGCCCCTGTGTAGGCTAGCGGGTGGTGATCACATCTCTGTAACAGCAACCTGGTTCCTGAGAAACGAAGGGATCAACTCATCAGCACCGAGAGGGAAGAGGATTGACAACCAGTGCCCCACTTCTGTAAGAAGGATCCACACCAACACACTGCAGAACGAAGTGCCCCACATTCTACTACGCCAACTTCCGGTGAGTTTCACGAATGGCCCGCTATTTGCTTGGCGGGACCAGGCACCGGATATCTGGATCCGGTGACACGTCAATCTACTGGTGTCTCGAACGCTACTAATCTCCATATTGAGGAGAAAAATTTCACGTCTGGTTCACCATTTCTGTTTCCGACGCTTTCTCCAGGGCGCGCGCGCACATCCTTCCGTGGAAGAGGACTAGCTGTGCTTGTTGCCCCGCGTTCCCGCTTTCCAAAGGCGGGAGGCATTCGCTCCTTATTCAGGGACGTCTGCTCCTTGATCGAAACGGGATGATGGGATGTCGGTTCTTCCTTCTATGGATTCCTCCTCAGAACTCGTCACCTAGTCCGGGTCTCCCTCATAGATTTAATACGTAGTTCGTGAAACTCTTCCCAGTGCCATGTTTCCATGGACACCAGTTAATTACACTGCTTCTGTCGGGAAATTCCAAAGGGTCCGGTCAGGGCAGCAACCTTCAGTCGGGGGAGTAGTCACGTTGAGGCATCAGTAGCGTGTTTGGATGCTGGGGAACCTGGCATGTCTTTTTATTATCCCTGTTCACAGGGATTCTCGAGGGCGTAGAAACCCGAGGCATGCCACATCGAGCGTGGGGAATTATATGTCATAGAAACATATCTGAGGTTTTCCTCAGCTTCTCGTGTTTAACACAGGGTACGCCGCGAGTTTAACGTCCAGCGGAGATGGATCAACCCAACCGGAGCATTATCTAGGATAGATCAGATTGAGGTATTTCCCATGAAGAGATGCTGATACCGGGGCCATCCCATGGGCTGCTATGAAGAGGAGTGTACCGACATGGTCTCACCGAGATATGACGGTCCATGCAAGAATCGGGATGGGTTATAGGTGGATGAATGGAGTGGAGGGGGAGTGAAATGGGACCATCGCAGGGGCGACGGTGAAGTTGGGCTTGAGCCTTGAAGAGGCTTCCTACGTATCCCCATGGCAGGGAATCAAAGTCCACGTAGTTCGGGTTGGTGCCGGTAAACCGACGTGAAGGTGGACCTTGGTCCGATGGGTATCGTCAGTATACCGACGTGAAGGTGGACCTTGGTCCGATGAGAGATGGTCTTGAACCTCGGGGAGGCTTCTTACGTACCATGCCTTGACATTGATCAAAGACTTCGTAGTTCAAAGGGTTTCATCGGTGAACTGACGTGAAAGTAGACCTGTGGGTCCACTAGTGGTGGACTTGAACCTTGGGTAGGTTTCCTACATACCATGCCTTGACATGGATCAAAGTCCTCGTAGTTCAAAGGATTGATGGAATACAATTTAACATCATGCGGGACAGTAGTGAACCCTGACGTGAATAAACGACGGGCGGTGGGTGTCAGTGAACCGACGTAAATGAGGGACCTGGTCCAATGGGATATGGGCTTGAACCTCTGGGAGGATTCCTACGTACCATGCCTTGACATGGATCCAATTCATTGTAGTTCGGATTGAAAATGGGGACTTGGCACACCGACAAGGAGACGGTCTGGGCCAATGATTGTTGGGCCTGGACCTCGGGGAGGCTTCCTACATACCATGCCTTGACACGGATCAAAGTCCTCATAGTTCGTATTGTGGAATATAGTTTAACGTCATGCGGGACGGGGGTGAACCGACGTGAATGAGTTCGGGATGACCGGATGGTGGGTTTGAACCTCGTTGAGGCTTCCTACGTACCATGCCTTGACATGGATCAAAGACCTCGTAGTTCGGGTTAGTCACAACGGCTTGCCGTCGGACTAGAATGCAGTTTAAAGTCATGCTGGACGAAGGTAGAGCTTGACGTGAATGATGATGGGTGGGCTTGATCCTCAGGATGGCTTCTTACGTACCATGCCTTGACATGGATCAAAGACCTCGTAGTTCATATGGGGATTTGTCGACGAACCGACGTGAAGGTGGACCTTGGTCCAATGAGTGGTGAGCTTGAACCTCTGGAAGGCTTCCTACATACCATGCCTTGACATGGATCAAAGACCTCATAGTTCAGGTGGGAATGGGTCTGCAGTTTAATGTCATGTGGGACAAGGGGGAATACAGTTTAATGTCATGCTGGACGAGGGAGAAACTTGACGTGAATGAACGACCGAGCAATGTGGCTTTAACCTCATTGAGGCTTCCTACGTACCAGGAATTGACATGGATCAAAACCTCGTAGTTCGCTATGGATGGGGGTCAGGGTCGGTGCTCACTCTAAGCCCACGTGAGTCATGCTCTGTGTGGGAAACAAGAGGTTGCAAGGACCTGACGATCACGTCGTGAAGGATGCGTCCGTGAGAAGAGAAGAGGGGCTTATGCGTTAGGCGGCCCATGGTGCTGGGACTTAATCTAGGATGGAGGCCCAGGGTGCGACAAAGCGCAGCAAAAGAGGGACTCGAGACCAATGATGGGAGGTGCCTCATTCCCTATCATGCCCTCCAATGACCTTGGTAGTGTGGAAGTACGGATAGGCAGAGGTGCAACCATCCGTTGGGGAACTAGGGTCGCCCTTCTCCTATGAACATATGCCACTCCAATAAAGAGGATATCATCCCTTGTGGATTGGTGATTCCATTCCCGTGGAGACGAGTGGTGTAAAAAATTTTCTAGCTGGGGGGACCCTTCGTGAGAGGCACGAGGTTGGGTCACAGTTTAACGTCATGTGCTGAGGACGTGGTGCTTGGCAGTTTAACGTCCTGCAGCTCGGACGAAGTGGGTTCACTCCGCACCCCTAGGACTTACATAACCGGTACCCTATGGTCCTTGGGGAAGGGAAGGTACCAGTAAGGACACAGTCAAGGGGGGTTGTGGAACGAACCATCAAGGGGTCCACGTTAGTGTGGCTATGTGAAGAAGCAATAGCCGTTAGCATGCCTATGCGAAGAAGCATTAGGCGAAGCAACGCTATGAGTGGTATTGTCCATGGGACTTTGAAATCACATCTTCCAAACCTGGAGGGTCGCACAGGAAAAGGAATTGCCAAGCAAAGGAGTGTGCTTCGCGAAGCAGAGTGCCATGGCCTTAGCATGGGGCATAGGTGTGAGTGGAAGGTGCTTCGTGAAGTGGAACAGTGTTCGCGGAGCACTGCCTCGCGAAGGAGAGGTTCCTCGCGAAGCAGGGTCCTGCGAAGTAGTGTTCTTCGCGATGTGTAGCGATCCTGCCATAGCATAGGGATCACTAGTATGGGTTGGGTGTTTCGTGAAGCATAAATGCTCCGCGGCTTCCCGGGTTCCCTTGGGAATCCCCTTCCTTCACGAATTCCCTTGAGCTTCCCAAGGGGCATCCCTCTCGGATGATTGGCTCAAAATGAGACAAAGAAAAGGCATCTCGCGAAGTAGAAGTACCTCACGGAGCTCATGATTCTCGGGGGGAAAGGGTGATTTGCAATTCGGGAGAGGAGAAGTCGAAAGGTCAGATTGTCCGTCCTTGGGGACTCAGGGGGAGTCCAGTATTTTTAGGGAAGGGGCACCGCGAAGCAGAACTCGCACGCCGCCTCTGGTGCTTCGCGGCGTGCTCGCGAACTTCAACGTCGTCCGCGGAGGGTTACCAACTCTGGAGCTTCATAGCGAGCTCGCGAACGTCAAATGCGTTCGCAGAGCGTTACCGCCTCTGGAGCTTCACGGCAAGCTCGCGAACGTCAAATGCGTCCGCGGAGAGTTACCGCCTCTGGAGCTTCACGACGGGCTCGCGAAAGTCAAATGCGTTCGCGGAGAGTTACCGCCTCTGGAGCTTCGCGAGGCCATGATGATCGGGGCGCTTCGCGTCGGTGCTACACGTCGGTGCTTTGTGTCGGTGCTTCGCGAGGCAGCACGCCAACCTTCTTTTTTGTCCCTTCTATTCGTGCCATATTTTGGCACCAACAGTGAAAATAAAATTGTTGGTACAATATTTTTTGGTCTTAAACAATTAATAAAAACAAATATATTTGATGGTAAAAGAAAATGATGGTATTTAAATTTAGTATCAACAAAACTCAGTATCTGTTGGAATTGCTTATTTTTTTCAAACAGATATATTATCTTTCACCGAATTTCTATTGGTATAATTCATTTTTTTGTAGTGACTTCTTGGCAATAAAAGAGTCACGTGAGGTGGATGCCTTAGTACATAGGTACATGGATGAGGTTGTGCGGTTTCATGGATTTCTGAGGTCCATAGTCTCTAATAGGGATGCATAGTTTACCTCATGAGTATGGAGAGGATTGCAGCATGATTTTGGCACCCAGATACATCTTATCACAACTTTCCTCCCCCAGATAGATGGGTAGACAGAGAGAATCATCCAGACATAGGAGGATATGCTAAGGGCATGTGTTTTGGACTTTGGGGGATCATCGTAACAACATTTTCCCTTATTATATTTTTACTACAACAATTTCTATCACTACACTATTGGAATTGAACGGTTTGAAGCCTTATACGAGTAGCCATTCCATTCGCCCCTGTGCTAAACCGAGGTTGGGGAGGCAGGTGTTCTTGACCCAGAGGTAGTGTATAGCACATTAGAGAATGTTCAACTTGTGTGTGAGAGGATGAAGGCAGACTAGGACCTGCAGAAGCCGTATGATGATCGTAGGAGGAGGCCCTTGGAGTTTGAGGTTGGGGACCACATGTTCTTGATGTTCTTCCTTCAGCATGGGAAATGGAGTTTTGGTAAGGGGAGTAAGCACTCTCTCAGGTTCGTCGGATCCTTCGAGGTGTTCTGATGGGTTGGCTAAGTGGATTATCAGCTAGCGCTACCACCATCGCTACTGAGGGTGCATGATAGTTTCCATGTATCCTAGGTTCATCGATATCTACACGGTGACTCCCATGTCATGAACTGTGATAGTTAGATATATGGTAGGATGTTATGTTTGTGGAGAGACTAGTGAGGATTGAGGATTGAAAGGAGAAAGATCTTCATGGACAAACCATCCCTTTGGTTTGTGTGTAGTGGGGAAATGGTGGTATCGACGAGAGTACGTGGGGGTAAAAGCTCAAATGCTCGCCTAGTACCCAGAGCTGTTTTGAGTTGGTGTTTCGAGCCTTCCTTGATTTTCATGATTTTGTGACCTGCTGTGATGTAATTTTGTCCTTGTTAACTATGAACTGTGTTGTTTTCCATTATTTTCATAATTTGTGTGAAGAGTCCTGACTGTGGGAAGTGGAGGACCTGATCACTAATTAATATGCATTATGTTGAATGTGATTAAACCTGTGTGGGTGAGTCAATGCCACCCAAAGATGATAGTATCGTTATATGGAAGAAGGGACTCCATGAACCATATGACTGGACGGTATGACCTATGCATGTTTTTGTGGTTACATGAGAGAGTGGAGTTTCTAGATGTCTATAGTGGTTTGGTCATGAGATGTATCTTCTCAGGTGGTTGTTCAGACCCCTCTCTTTACATTGGGTTTAGTTTTATTCTTGAGGATGTGAATGGTTTGATAGGTATGTAATGTAATGGTCTGGACCCTCCTGGTCCATTACTCTTTCAATTTAGGGTTCTTTGGAAACCTTGGATGTAAGTCCAGATCTGAATGGCAGTGTTTCGGTTGAAGGATGTTACCTATCGGTCACAACGATCGGTGCCATAGGGGCTTGTCAGGTTTTCCTTCCCTAGTTTTTTCTATAATGTAAATTTTAAGTCATTTAACCTTTCTAATGATGTTAAAGGTCATTTTAAGCACCATAAACAATGTTTTAAATCACATAGGAGTGGGGAGACCATTAACAGACCCATTTTCCTCTCTTTAAATGAAATCCTTTAACGCATAGCTATTATGGACACCCCACTGATGTGAGTTATTAAATAAAAATTAATTCCATCATGTGTAACCATCCAACCACGTGGTGAAACCACAAAATGCCATTAAATCCTTTCAAAATTCATATCCCATAACTCTAGAATCATTCTTATTTATCACACTAGGATTATTTCTTTATTTCTTCTTCTTGGATGGTTTCTTTCTTCTCCTAGGTGCATTTGAAGTCTCTCCCTTTCATAGGAAAGTGGTGTGCCTATACTAGAGCCCTTCCTACTCATTCTTGGAGTCCTATGAGTTCGTCCCCTATAAGTCGGAAATCCATAGTTGTTGGTTCCAGGAGAAATACATTGATCGTTGATAATCCAAGTAGGGTTTTTCCTTCGTCTCTCTTTACTGTGTATCATGCGGGGTGGGTATGATAAAATTCGTACAGGGATGGATGAAACCAAACCTTAATAAAGATAATAAATGGATTTTAAATAATTAAGCGGTGTGTTTGATGGTTCTATTATGCTCTTTTATCATTTATTATATGTTATGAATTGTATGGGCTTATGTCCACTTAAAATCGTGGTCGTTGGTAGTCCTTTCATGTGAACTAATGAACCTCTAATTTTTTTTGCTAAATCTATGATTGAATGGATGTTACATGAAAACCGATTAGTCACGTAAACACTTTTGATTAAATGGATTCCCAATTATTAATAATCCTTGTGTGGTCACCCCTATTAATCAAATTAATGAAGGAAAATTAATGAAAGGTGTGTTTGAATTTGGAAACTTTCTTGCTATGTTCTGGTAATGTTTATGGTTGATGCTTCTGAGGTGATGTAGATGGGGATGGGATCTCTTGTTGTTGAACAATTGTTGGTTTGTGTACCTAAGGCAGTGTGTGGCCATATGATGGGGATTTGTTTGGTTCCAGTACTTTGAGGGATCTCACAGATGCCTTTTGTTGTTGTGACTTTACAAGAGAACAGGCTGTGAATGCTTAAATTGTTGCTTGGCTATTTTTCCTTCCTTGTCTTGTGGTTATGCCTTTTAGTTTCCAGGTAGTAAAGAATTAACTAAATGGAATCACTTGAATAGGAAACAAATAATGGGTTCAAATCAGAATTGTTTTTTAAGAATTAATTATGACATGGTTGTGGTTGTGGAACTTCTTATGAATGACTATTTATGAGGTTTTTTTTATATTGGTTTGTTTTGGAACCCCTAGGTTGGGATGAGTGATTGTTACCTATATGTATAGTTTAGTTTTTATTTTTCTTATTCTCACTCCATCCATGTTGAACACTTTTTGTTGAACACCACCATTTCATGGGGGAGGGTGTTTTTTCAAACACTCATATGAGTGGTTGGTTATTAGCTCCTTTTCTGCTCCCTTTCCCAAGTAGCCCAAGATTCATCGGGCAGGATGTGATGACATGAGGTCCATTAGAGCCCAAGATTTATCAGGAAGGGTGTGTTTTGGTAGTTTTCCCAGGTGTGTGCGGGTAGGTTGTTTCCCAAGTGTCTTCAGGATAAGGCCCAAGTGTTTTAGGGAGTGGCAGTAGTTGTTCAGGCCTAGGTGTCTTCGGGCATGGCGGTAGTTGTTCAGGCCGAGGTGTTTGCGGGTGTGGATAAATACGGTTGTTGTGGCCCAGGTGTCTATGGGTAGGGATGTTTGTGGTAGACCAGGTGTGTGTGTGAGGGATATAGCAGTGGGAATGTGGTGAGAATGGCTGGGGAGGTCTGATTCATAGGATGTCTTCAATAACCAGTGGGAAAGTGGTGCGGGGTACCCAAATGTCGATGGGTTATTAATATTACTATACTTTACTTGCGTTATTTGGGGAGTGTTCCTTGGTGAGGTTTGTGTGGATAGTTTCCATGCTAGGTGCTTTGGTTATATCCTTTTCTCATAGGTTATTATAATTCCTCCCCACTTGTGCATGAGATGTTTTGGTTTTCCCTATTGAGTATAGCTGTATACTCACCCTATGTATATAAAACTACATTCTTGTTTCCCAAAGGTATTCGAGTATCGTTCTAAACAATACTAGTTCAGACATTGGGACCATTGACATTCATGTTTTTCTTTTCTTTTTGTACATTCTATTGGAGTATTCTTGTAATTTTTTGCAATTACATTTTGATCATTTATATGGGAATGGTTTTTTTGGCTTTACTTATACCTCAAGTTTTGTTGTGGTTTGGGATTTACTATCTTATCTCCCGATCCTACTAAATAAAAAGGGTAATACCTTAATTTTTGTGTGTGATTCTATACCCATGGTTCCAGTCGCCACTCCACGACCTATTGAAGGAGGGTTTCGAGGGCCATTATCTCTCCCGGAACATGAGGAAGGAACATTCTAGAAATCTGATGTCCCTTCCCTCATCTTGGTGAAGGCGGGTCGTGAAATGGTAATTTTTTGAGAAAAAATATTTCCCTCATTCTTACACTCATTATTTCATGAATATTTCAAATTGATATTATTTTATAAAAATCTTATATATTTCTTTATTTGGTGAAATACAACTTTTATTCAAATACAATTTTTTATTTTAATTTTTTTAGAAAATTTATTTAAAATTATCCAAATGATTATTAATGTCATATTTTTACCCAAGATTTTATTTTTCTATATTTTTTTGAATGTAACCATCATATCATTTTCCAACTAATGTCCGTTTTTATTTTACAAAAAATATTAAAGAAATTTGTTTTAACACATAAGGAAGGAACACAATTTTCTATCATGATGACAATTTTTTATTATTGAAAAATATTTTATATTTTTTTAACTTAATTTTAAAATAATAGTATATACAAATTATTTTATAATGTTAATTTTTATAATGTGAATTTAAATGAATTTTTTCGTCATGAAACATTCAATGTGAATATTCATTTTAAAATAACACTTTATATAAGAAGAAATACATTGAGGGAACATATACTTTATGAGGATATTATCGAAGGATACCATTCTTATTAATTCTCATAATGTTTTATATTTATAATGAAATTATTTTTGTGAAACTCATTTCACTTCTACAGGTTATACAATTATATAATTTTTATGAAGCATGCTTCATTTTCCTCTAGTAATGATTTAATGAAATGATTATGAACCTATTTCAATTACATTGGTTATTCATTGATGGTATGTATTTTAAACCCATCTCCCTTCATCATATATGCTATGATGAATTTTTTATGTTATTGTGGAACACATGTGTATTATTTTATCTATGTTAAGGTTAGGAAATACATCTCCCTCCATTGCATAGAGTGATGAATAATGTTATAAGATCTCAAAGGATACACAGGCATTTATCCCATTCCAAAAATAATAAGATTCAAGGGAGGTTATCCAAATATCAAAACAAGAGGCTACATGGGAGGTTATCTTGAGCCTAAAATAAGAGGGAGCATATAAGGTGATCCAACCCCTAGAATAAGATGGTACACATGTATTCTATCCTAATCCTGAATCCAAAAAGTATATGGGATGTTATATGAAGGCCAAAACAATAAGGTATACATGATATTATCTAAATCCCAAAGAAACTACTTGGGATATAATCCCATTATAACATTTTATGATTTTTTTGCTAGATTTATATTACATAATAATTTATATGGTTATGTGTGTACCACAATTCCAGGTCTTATGTCAATGGTATGCTCTCATGGATCTTGTTATTTGATTCAATAATTTTTCATGTCCAATAAAAAACCATGATTTATGAATTTTCTTGTGATTATGATATTTGATATACAAGGAATGGTAATGGAATTTTATTATCATGTGATCATTGAATTATTCTAAACTCATGCTTATGTGATCATTGGGATATATATTTCTCACCATTATTGTCCATATAAACTCACCCTTTTTTATGTTTCCATTCCCTATGTTATGAAGAATGTTTTTAATTAGCGTATGTTTGGGATGAGTAATAAATGGGATGGTCTTTATTACAGATGATGATGATATTTCACTAAATTTAATGATTTTATTCCTAGAATCCATTGACACTAAGATATTATCATCCAAATGAATGTGTTTGATAAATGTATTAAATAATTATTTAAAAATAATTAATATCAATGTATCAAAACCCATGGTAGATATATTCAGTATTATATGGAGGGATTAGTGAGATCTAAAGAGATATTTATTTCGATATATTTTGGTATATGACTATGGTTTAGTCTATGGATGAGAAAAATTATATAAAATTGTCCCATGATTTTGTTAATGGATAGGGTGAGTGATCTTTATGAAATGATATCAATTTCCTGGTAATAATAGTGAATTTGTATATGGAACAAAA
This sequence comes from Viscum album, assembly GCA_963277665.1. Lineage (NCBI taxonomy): Eukaryota > Viridiplantae > Streptophyta > Magnoliopsida > Santalales > Viscaceae > Viscum > Viscum album. The sequence continues at coordinate 2,000,939,926 of OY728140.1, read as the reverse complement.
GTACCTATTGGTAATAACTCCAAAAGGGAACACTGATATGGACATGATAGTCACATTGTTCTTCATAATGGTCCTTGTTGCACACCTAATTTGTCAATCATAGGGGATATGATGTGGAAATTCATAGTCTCTTTACTTCTAGATGTTCAAAGGAGGGAAAAAAATTCTTATGTTACCCTAAAGAGGATACATCCACCTTTTTTCAGTTGGTCTTATGATCCTTGCATTATTGAGCAGTGGCTCAAAATCACTAAAAAGATCTTGTACATCCTCCAATGTTAAGATCATAATAAGTCCATTTTTAATATCTACCATTTCAAATGTGAAGTATATAAATGGTTGAATATTATCAATAATAGAAGGAAATAATATGAAATGGACACCGTAAATTGGGATGATTTAATAAAATTGTTTTTCACTATTATTTTACCTCAAATTTCTCACACAATGTTGGAGAAGGGGTTCCTTTAGCTAAATTAATAGGATGATTAATCCATTGGTAACTATAAGTAAATATTTATAGGACATAAAATTTAAATTTATGGTATTGTCTTCCATCTTTTGAAGTAAGGATGATCAATACTTCTGTGGCATAAAACCGTGTCTGTAATAATTGTTATCCATATTAGACGGATGTAGATAAGAAGAGACTGTTCTTTGTTCTATCGATGAGGAAATAGAGGTGTGGGATACATATTAATATCCTACTTTAGATAAGAAATGAAAAATAGAATTAAATGGAAAAACTAAAACCAATGCATAGAAGAAGATAATATTTAATTTATATTTAATGTATTTGAATAAATAGAGAGGAAGTTGTATTAAGGGGTCTATAAATATTTTAAATTATTAATGGAATTTTATTAGTAAATATAATGATGAAGTGGTGGAAAGATTTTATATTAACAAAAATAGATGGAATGTTTCATTAAATTCACCACCCACAGTCTAGTGTTTCAATTGGAATGATTATTAGAATTATGTGAATTAATGACCAAATTTTATAGCTAATGCGGATGATAAGGCACAAAAACCTATAAAATAAAAGGAAAAAATGAAGGGCTTATACATGGTGATTGAATTGATCCATGATTATTAAATAATTCGTAACCTCCAATCCCTATTTGGTAATTTCACTATAAATTTTGAGTTAATATGATCGAAGAAAATATTATTTTTCATCTTTTAGTGAAATTTACAGTGACTTTTAGCATTTATCATCTCCCTCTAACCAGATTGTGGAATAATTAAATAATTTTTTGTATTATATCGGTACGAGGTTGAGCCTAATCTTCTAATGGAAATGTCTCTGTAAAATATAATATAATAATTAAGAATAAAGGGTGAATTTTATTTTTTACTTATATGTGTCTCTAGTTAAGATTAACATAAGATTTAGGATACTATAATAGGATTTTGATTTTAATATTTATCATAAGTTCAAATTCATTGAATCCCATTTTCATATTTATGTGATGGGATTTTATCAAGATTAAGGATTTTTTAAGAGACATTTATTAGATTAGAACACTTTTATTTTGAATATGTTTTAGTGAAAATGTTATTTTAAGAGGAATGACCTGACATTTATTGACATATGATTAATGGTATTGGTTAACATTACAGTTTATATTTTCATTCATGTTATGGTAAATATTGGTTTTATTAAATCACCTTATCAAGTTACCACATATCATTGTTGTCTGAGAAGACTTATCTATGTCTCCACTCACTAGAATATTAATTTAGTAATATGTAAAATAAAATGGAGTACCACATTTAATATAATATGATTAGGATATGATGTTCACCTAGAAGTATTAAAAAAGTACTCTAAAGAATCATGATTCAAACATGACTTCCCACACTACATATCATACCCAGATATATGGTTAGTCTGATAGAATAATTCAAACCCTATAATATATTGTAAGATATTGGTATGTGGATATAAAAGTAGGGTTGGATCATACAATTCATCTATGTGAGTTTTCATAAAATAGTATCCTACACATGAGAACTAAAATGGATAATTTGGAATAAAATTATTGGAATAATTGTATACCCCCCTTGTACTAGAATGAATTTGTTGAGTGAAAGCAATTAGGACTTGAAATAGCTCATGAAATGGAAGTGTATATTACAGAAAGGGTATACTGATAATCTCTAATCTTATAAAATTTACAATTTGTGATAAGTATTTTCAATAAATTTCTATTCGGATGAAATAAGTGAATGTTATGTTATATGTAGATCAGCCCCTTTTAAATACTTGATCATATTAAGAATATAGATTAGCTTTTAGCTCCCATAAAACTTCACTCAATTTCCTCATGTATTCCATTTATGCCTCCTGAAAATGTATATACCTGACCATAATATGTAATGAAATCAGAGTTCATACCACTGGTTCAATATATTATGAATGAGGAAATACTTGTTGAAATATTTAATCTTATAGATAATTTTCTGTGAAAAGTAACACTCTCTTGTTGATTTTTTTGTGAGATAAATAACTCACAGATGTTACGTGGAACCCTGATGATTTAATAGGGACCAATTATCCTTATTTAATATTACCAATGTGTAGAAATTTTAAGGATTGATTCGTTTTATGGGTGGTAAAATGTAAGACCCTGAGATTTTGGTGAAATATTTTTTTTCAAATAAATTAAATATTCATGATTTTTTTTACACATTATAATAAGATTTTCTTGTCATAAAAAAACATTGATTTTTTTATTTCAATAAACTGAACACAATGTTGATTCGATGTTTCACATATCACTATGTTTATCGATTATTACATGCAACACTGAATGTATCTTGTGATACAGGAAACACTAATTTTAAAACAACCCTAGATTAATATAATCATTATTATTATTTAATATGAAATTTTTCACATAGACCTTGGAATGAAAGGTATGAATAGGGTAATATAAATTATAAAAATATATGGATTATTATTTTTTATGAAATGAATTTTTTTGGTGACCAAATAGTCAAAAATGTAAATAACAACTTGGAAATAAAAGAAATATTTTTCAGAAAAACTATTTTAATGTGAAAATCAAGTTTTATCTTAACAAATTTAACAAATAACAATTGGTTGATTATTATAATAATATATATTAATATTATATTAAATTAATTATTTAAAATTTAAATAATTTCTTATCATGAAATGAGATGAGAATAAATCCAACATTACGCATAAAAATTTATTTTTCTAAAAATTTGTATTTTCTTAATTTTTGAACTCATTTAAAAGTTAATTTTTTCACGCTACGAATATTAAATTGATAAAAATATAATAATTGTTTTCAATAATACTCCCAAATTTATCTTAGTGTGAACTAATTAAAATTTTCTAAGCAGATATTTTTTCAATGAATATTGAAAAATATTTGGTTTTATTATGAAAATTTTATTTATATTTAAGTATTTAAAATAATTAAAAAATTTAAGATGGTTTTAAAAAAATGTTGAATAATTTATTATTTATTCAAAAATATGTCATTACAATAATTTTAATTTTTATATTTTGATGTAAAACGTTTTTAACATTTTTCCTTTTCACTTTTAAACCCCTCTTTCTCATCACATCTACGAGATTAAATTTAAATTATGTTTTCCACTAATAAAACTTATAAAAGGTCAACCATTATCGTATATTATTAAAACATCCCAAATAAATTTATTAATTCCCTCATCCCATCCTATTATACATATTTTGTTCATAAATATAATCTAGGAAGGATTTTGGTGCAGAATAATGGTGGTTGCCTTGAGAAGAGGTAGTGGTTTTCAACAATAATTTATATTTTATTTAATCATCGACATGTTAATATTCTTATCAAATGATGATGATATAATATCCTATGAAAAAAATGTGTAATTAAGTGTTTTCTCCTATGGTAATGACCAATAAAAATCTCTAATTCTATCAAATTGGGTATGAAATCATCATTCATTTGTATAGAGGACTACCTCCTTGGAAACTAATTTCATTTGTTTTTCCATTAACACATATCACATATGAAAATAATGAGGAATTTAATAATTATATGTTCTATTTATGATATAATTTTTTAATAGTATCATGATATCACATATGATGTAAAGACCCCGAAATTCTGTATATTTTCTGAAATATATTGATTTATTACAAGACTGCAAAAATTGACGGCATGTGATTCTTGAGGCCCTGAGGGCCTCGAATGATCCCTCAAAAAATGTTAAGCATTAAATAGTGAACTTTAGTAGTTTTAATAAAAAAATGGAATAACACTAAAATGGGTTCCCAGATCAGAAATATGAGGAAACTGTTGCATTTAGGATGGCATTTTTACCCAAGGTGTGACTTAATTTTAGTTGGTGAAGGCCTCCAGTGAAAAAACATGAAAATTCCCTAAATGTAAATAAAATAATAAAATAATATTATTTTATTTTTCAAATGATTATAAATCAAGAATGGTGACTCATATTACAAATCCTATAACACCGCTGAGCTTTTTATGGTATGATTTCCATAGGTAGATCGTAACATTGGCCGACACGAGCTAACAGTGGAAGTTAGTTTATAATAGTAAATAAAATAATTATGTTACAATTATTATTAGTTATATATTTTAACTCCTATATAGTAACTCAGATTGGATATGAGAGAGTACCTTTGATCTTGTGAGGGTGTGTTCCCCTTAGGCGGAGCCTAACCTTGACCGGTGTGAGTCGAGGGTGACTGTTAATTATTTTTGAACTTTTTTATGGTACATTCGGTAAACGTGGAGGCTCAAATTTCTATCATTGGAACCAGATCTCGTAATAAAAATTTGTAAGCATAGTTGAATTCCCAGCACCATTATTCTCTTAGATGAAGCTTAACATCGACCAGTATGGGATGGATGAAAAAGTTAATTTTTGGAATTTACAAAAAAATAATAAAATAAATACAAAGTTATTTAATTCAATCCTTTTAATCGTTGAGCAATAGTGGTAGGACCGCAGTGTAATGACATGTTTGAATGGAAATCATTTAATGACATGACCATTGGGTTGTGTAACAACTATGTTCATTGATTTAATGGAACGTTACTTTCTATTCAATAATGAACCGCATTAATGAAATGCAACGAGGGAGTTTCCCTCTCTTCAATTAAAACAAAAATTTATCATCAAGTTTGTTCACTAATGAGAGAAACCACTGAAGAAGTCCTGATGAAATCTTCCACCAATTTAGAAAGGAGCTTCAATTACCATTGAAGTATTCGAACCAAACAACGATGGGCAACGATGAACACCTTCGAATGCGGGTTCATCTCCCTCCTCCGTAGAATCTTCCAACAAGTTCCAGGTAGGGGTTAAATTTTTTTATTAATTTAAATGATTTCATCTTTCCATTATTGATTAATAAAAATGACATGGATCAACATACTAATATGTTGATCTGTGGCGCATTAATATTTTTAGGAGGTTTTCGTGGGAATTCATTTTCGGATGTTTATTAAATCGTTTGATGACTATTGTTCACCCACATGTTATAACAATAACGTGGATTGTGCGGGCCAATCTGAACAAGGACCAGACCCTCTTCCAAACATTTTCTTCATGCGTTCTTTGTGTTCGAATGGTCAACTTTTTGGAAACATGAAATCGAGGGCCACACGGTGATGATGGCGTCTTGGGAGGCCCACATGCGCATTTGAAGAAAAAAATGGACCTCTGAAGCTTCACCGGAGGACCATGAATGCTCTGTTGTTGTGGCGGCACTTGTGATCGTGTGAGGTGGCTGCCTATATTAGCCAGCTGTGAGGAGGTGGTAGTGACCTCAGGCACCACGGCGGATAGAGGCAGTCGACCGACACTGGCCGTGTGGAAGGTAGGCGGCACCTCACGAAGGAAATCCCACAGCGGAGGCGGACCCAGAATGTGGGTCCCACTATCAACCGATCCATGAGACTGGTTAGCTGAAGGGGTGGTGCCGGCCTAGCACCACCAATAAAAGGCCGAACAGACTTATGTCAATTCGGTGGGGTACTGGGTTCTTGCCCAGCCGGTAGACCGGGTTGGGTCTCGCCAGTCCAAGACGGGTCCAGCTGGTCCGAGCTAGCCGAGTTTGGGTCGGGGTTGGTTGGACTCGGGTCCACCGAAATAGAGTTAGGTTGACCCAGCAGACCAGTTCGGGTCGGTCTAGCAGTGTCCGCCCAGACCCTGACCCTTTCTAGGCTTAGTTTCGCATAAAGGGGAATATCACTTAAACTAGACATATGTTTGACAAAAATTAAATGACAACGGAATCCTTAGGATGAGGAAGTCCATTTGAGATATTCCACTTGGGTTTTAGAGAAATCTAGAATATGGATGGGTTGGATTAGACTCGAATCTAACTAGGCCATCAGCACTAAATTGCCTATAACTTATAGAACAGACGTACGATTGATGCTCCATATATCGCATTGGAACCCTTAAGACAACATGGACCTTCTAGATACTTCTTATGTGGGACTTATTGGCAGTTGAGATAAAGCTGATGGCTTGGGGAATAGATCCTCTTGAAATCAAGCCTATTTATTGTAGAAACCTAGTGGCGGGCTATGACGTGATGAAAGAATAACATTTCTCTTTGGGTCAGCCCCTAGAAAACTCTCTGTGTTACCAGCTTGCAATCATATGTGGGTTAGAACCTAGTGACCCTCCGTGGGTCTACATCTAGAGATCATCTGTGGGTCAGCACCTAGAAATCATTCGTGGGTCAGCACCTAGCAATCCTTTGTGTGTCAGCACATAGCCATTCCTTGTGGGGCACTACCTAGAAATGCTCCCTGGGTCAGCACCTATCAATCCTCTATGGGACAACACGTAGAGATCCTATGTGGGTCAGCATATAGCGATGCTCTGTGGGTCAGAACCTAGCGATCCTCTGTGGGTCTGCACCTAGTGATCCTGCGTGGGCCAGCACCTAATGACCTTGTGCAGTCTAGTATAAAAATCCTCTCAAAAGAATAAGATGATATAGATTTAAGAATAATCATATTTATTCATGTTTTTTTATTTTTATTCCTCATGTGATTAGAGTCTTTACTTGTGCATTGTGATTTGGATCATGCTTTATGGTTTTTCCTTTGTGAAACTCTGGGAGACCTTCAAGGGTCTTGGGGTCCCTAATGGGTATTGTTACACTCACTCCTACAAGGGCTTCACCCACACATTTTTGTGTCTTTTAAAGATAATATATATCTTTGACCAAGGTTAGGGATTCAAGACCATATGGTGAACGGAGGTGACCAATTGACGTGGAGAGCTGTATTGAATAGATATGCATACCCTTCAGGTAGGGTCCCTAGAGAGTGACCTCAGGAGCTATTTTTCATTTCTGTTGTATTTTTCTTTTAGTTGGGTTTCTATTCTGGCCCATTCTTCTTTAGTTCGCAAGTTTACTTTTGGAAGTTATACTACTTGGTTTTTCCTATTTATGTTCATGGATTATGCATTTTCATGTTTAAAAGAAATGCCTACCCATAATAGGGATATGCCTTTCCGGTGCAAGTCGTCAACCCCTGTCCTATGGAAGGTGGGCTTGCGGTAGTCATGGCATGGGACCTGGGGGATGATTCGGGGAATTGTGGAATCAGAGGGTAGTTGGTTTTAACAAAAAAACTAAGAGTCTGCATTTTTTCAATGTGGGAAATATTGTTAAGTGTCTTGAGTTCAGATTTCAGTCTAGGTAGTCCAGTGTTGGTGGGTCGGCCGATGTATCCATACACCAGGTCCTTGAATTATATTTTTCGACTCAGAACATGAAAACACTAGTTTCATGTGTTTTGAAAATTATTTTCTCTTAATCTATTTTGAGTTATCTCACCAGGTATAAATTAATGAACGTTATTCATCTTGATTCTCTTTCAAGATGCCTCCATGCAAACAGTCATTTAGGATTCCAATGCATGAACTTAACAATGGACCAAAGAGTAATGAGGGTTCAGTACATGGAAAGTTTCCCGATATGGTACATTCAGCTAGTAGTCTCAGTGATACCACTTCATGTTGGTCAGTAGTTAGTACTGAGGATACCAGTAGAGGATAAATGTAGGCTCAGTGCCTGAAACTAGTTTCAGTGAAAGATACCCCTCAGGATCTCAGGTGAGCTTGACTAACAATCGTCTGCAGACTCGCTTGAGGTGGTTATCAAGTTTCAATCTATCTAGGGCACCATATGATCAAATAGAGGACTTGGTATTGAGTCTTCTACATGGATCAGTAGGGATATTAGATGGTCTAGATTACACTTTTTTTACGAAGAGGTTACTTTTCCTTGGACAGAGGTAGAGAACCTTACTCAAAGAAGGGGCCTCTTGATAAAAAAATCTAATTGGTATGTGTTCCAAAAAACTTCTACAGCTTTGGAAGGACGAAATGTCAGTAGATGAGTATTCATCGAAGCAGATAGACCATTCGAGGTACTTGATTAATATGATACAAATAGTAAATAAGGTCTTCGACCTCTCAGTGAGATATTTTTAGTGACATACAAGCCATCACTGTTCCTCTTTGCATTCCTACATATGTTAGGGTTCTAGAGGGAACCTTTTGTGGTCGAATGTTCTATGACTGAGTAGATACACCAAATGAATGTCAGCAATGGGAAAGAAGAACAACAACATTAGTATCAGAGACTTGGACGTGTAAAATTTTTCAAGAAGAGGATGTGATATAGAAATATGAATATGCGAGGTAGTAGACATGGTAGAGGGTCCATGAGATCGGCATGAGGTGGTATACATTTCGACATGTTACAAACACCAAACCAATGTGGTCCTCACCAGGCTTAGGGAGATGGAGGACTTGGGGAGGAGCCTGCTGTCAAGAAGTGTTACCCAAGGGTCCCATGAAGGATTATAGGTATGGTATGTGTCTACAATTAGCTTCTGTATTTATAGACATAGGTACTAATCATTCCTTCTCGTTATGAATCTTATTCAAGACCTAGATTTTCTAGTTAAACTGCCGAATATACCCTTACGTATGCAGATACATATGGTAGGTGACTCGATAATAACACTTACAGCGCTAATGTGACTTAACCCATGAGGTGAGAGTTTCGGTTGGAACCTCTTGGGGGTAGCATCATGGCCTTATGATCTTAGTATAGGTATGGAATGGGCATCCATAGTTCATTACCAGATTTACTGTTTTAGGGAAAAAGTAGGTGGTTTCTATATAGCATTGGAATGGGGATTCATTGGTTGGTAAAAAAGGAATCCTATGCATCATGGGATAAACTCATGCATAGGAGGTTGCAACTGATCACTCTTGAGTTTGCCAACATTAACCACGTGGGAGAAGAAGTTTTTAGTTTTTAGTTCCCAATGGTAGTTGTGGAGTGTGGGAATATACTTTCAAAAGATGTTTCTAGGATTACATCCCTATAAGGAGAGGGAGTTATGTATCATTCTACACACCGAGATGGCATTGATATCAGCATCATTATATCAGAGGGTTTTTGTAGGTCTTCTCAAGAAAGGGGCATAGGTGTAGGACTTGAAGAGGAAGGGATTATTATGATCCAATGTTTTAGGTAAAGTGTGGATATCGATACCTTATTCATGTGATATTGGAGAATGAGTACCAACGACCAAATGATCGATGGTAACATCAATTATTTAATGGGTGTACACTTTCACATAGATGGAAATATTCTCGTTTGATTTTCACCAATTGAGATAGCAGTGGTGGTTGGAGTTCATCCAGGACTATGACCTTGAGGTAGTATATACTCCTTGGAAGTAGGACTTGGTGGAAGACTCTCTTGGCAAGAGGTCTGGATTACAACTCCTGAGTAAGGTGATGGAGCATCTAGCCACGAAGATGGTATCCTTCATGGATGATGATATAGTAGAATACCTCTGGTATATGACTGTCACTCCCCCACTCCATCTGTCATTTAGGGAGGAATAACTTGTGTATGTTTACAATGAATCCAAATGTGAACAGATATCTATAGTACAGACTCCTGATGGATTTTCAATAGGTGGAGATCACATCATCCATTTCAGAGGACACACCGTGGTACCAATGATGTAATGGGAGGACGTGTTGAATGAATCCTATACAACATCTTTGGCAGTACATCTAGGAGTGAAGAAGATGTAACAGAACCTCCTACATATGTACTGGTTTTCCGGGATGAAGGTTGTGGTGGCAGAGTTCGTTTCACGATTCCTCACTTGTGAGAAAGTTAATGCACGGAATCAAGTTGCAGCATTCTTAAACACAACATTTTACCCCCAGACAGATGGTCAGACAGAGCAGACCATACAGGCCTCAGATGACATGCTTCGTTCGCGTGTCCTATAATTTGGTCACAGTTGGAAGGACCACCTAACACTAGTAGTGTTTTTGTACAAAAATAGCTATCACTCCACTGTTGGCAAGGATCCGTTTCATGCCTTTTATGGGCGGACATGAAAATCTCCTCTATATTGGACATACCTATGGGAGTCAGTACTCATGGGTGAAGAGTTGGTACATGCTACCACTGAGAAGGTGCAAATCATCCAGGAGTGGATGAAGGCTCTATAGAGCTGGTAATAATGACTTATACTGACAAGATATGGATACTCATAGAGTTCGAGGAGGGAGACCATGTATTCCTATAGGTCTCACCCTGAAGAAGATTATAGAGATTTGGCTAGGGCGGAAAGATATCTTGGAATTTAATCATACCATTCTAGATTTTCAGCAGAGTTTGCGAGTTGGCGTACCGCTTAGCACTTCCACCATAGATGCAGCGAGTGCTTAATGTTTTCCACGTGTCATAGATGATGAGATACGTGTATGACCCATTTCACGTCATCGAAGGGGGGGGGGGCTAGACATTGATGATGGAGATACTTTTGGGGAGTTCCCATTAGAATTTCAGGATAGATAAGATTAGGTAATCCGTGGATGGTTGATTCCTTTGGTGTAAGTTTAGTGGAACCAAAATAACCTCCATGATAGCACACGGGAGCTGGGGGCTCAAATTCATGCTCATTACCCCATTTGTTTGATTTTCCTTTTCGTTTTCTTTTGAGGACATAAAGTCCTAAGGTGGGGAGAATTTAATGACCAGGATATTCTATATATATTTTTTTAATAATATTAAATTATTAAGGGACTGAGAAAATTGATGGCTTGTGATTCTGAGCACTGCAGTTCCCGGAATTATCCTTCAAAAAATTTTAATCATCAAATAGCACACTTGAGGAGTTTTCCTAAAAATGTGGAATAAATATAAAATAGGTTCTCCAATTAGAAATCTGAGGGCACCGTTGTGTTCAGGATAGAATTTTTACCCTAGGAATGACTTATGTTTAGTTGGTGTATGCCTCCAGTGAGAAATATAAAAAATAAAATATCTGTAAATACGATAATTAAATAAAAATATTTTTTTCAAATTCTTATAACTCACAAATGGTGACTCAGATTTAAAAAATGAGAACACAGTTGAGATCAAGTGGGTGTGCTTTCCTTAGATAGATCCTAACATTAGCTAGCACGAGCCAACATTGGATGTTATTTTTTGTCCTTGAATAAAATAATTAAGTGAAAACTATTTACTGTTAAATCCATGAATTGGTAAACATTAACTCGAATTGGAAATTTGAGAGTACTGTTGAGATTGTGAGGACATGTTCCACATAGTCGGAGCCTAACCTTGACTAGAGCGGGTCGAGGGTGACTGTTAATAATTTTTGAACTCTTTTAAGTTACGTTCAGTAAACATATGGGTGAAAATTTCTATCTTTTGATACATAGATCAGATTAAAAATTTTATGGAACCATTGAATTTGTAGTACCATGATTCTCTTAGTAAAAGCTTAACTTTAACCTGAAAGGGTCAGACGAAAAAGTTATTTTTTGGACTTTACAAAAAAATAATAAAATAACTCCAATTTATTTTATTCATTCCTTGTAAGCTTTGAGAAATGGTGGCAGGACCATAGTGTAATGACCAGTTTGAATGTAAGTCATTTAATGACATGAACCTAGGGTTGTGTGACCATGATGTTCGTTGATTTAATGGATCCTTAATTGTGGTTCATTAATGAACCTCATTAATTAAATGCAACATGGGTGGTTCCCTCTCTTCTATTTTAACAATTCTGTTGAATGGGTTTTTTTCACTCACGAGAAGAAATTTTGACGAAGTTCCGATGACTTCTTCCACCAATGTATAACCTAGCTTCGATGACTGTGGGAGGATTTGAAATGGACAACGATGGGTGATGATGAACTCCTTATAATTCAGATTCATCTCCCTCATCTGTAGCGTCTTCCCACAAATTCGTGGTAGGGTAAATATTATTCCTTTAAATGATTTCATCTCTCTGTGAATGATTAATATGAAAACCGCAGATCAACCAACTGACGGGTCGATATGCGACACATTCGTTTTTGTGGGAGGATTTCATGAGAATTCATTTTTTGAGTTTTATTAAATCTTATGATGATTATTGTTCACCCACATATTATAACACTAATGCAGAGGGTGCGAGCTAATATGAATAAGGCCAAAACCCTCTATCGAACATGTTCTAGATGTGTTCTTCGTGGGAGAATGGTGAAATTTTCGACAACGTATAACTGAGGGCCATGGAGTGAAGGTGGAATCCCGAGAGGGCCGTAGGCATAGTTAGAAAAGAAATCGGACCTCCAAGGCTTCACTAGAGGCCCTCGAAAGCTCTACCATTACGGCGGCACTGACGACCATAGGAGGCGGTGGCCGAAGGAGGCGGAAGCCGAATATCGCCGGCCGTGAGGAGGTGGAGGTGCACATAGGCACTATAGAAGATAGGGGCAACCGGCTGATGTTGGCCGCGTTGAAGGCAGGCGGCGCATTAGGGAGGAGATTTCGCGGATCAGGCCATTGCGGAGGCAGACCTAGACCATGAGTCCCACCCTAGACTAGTCCATGAGACTAGTCAGATAAAGGGGTAGTGCCAGCATGGCACAACAGGTCGAAGGTCGGACGGACATCTGTCCGTTCAGTGGGGAACTGGGTCCGCACCCAGCTGGCGGGCCGTGCCTAGCTGTCTGACCAGCCTGATACCAGCCAGTCTGGTCCAGGTCCCACTGATTCGGGCCAGGTCTAGATGGTTTAGGCCGTTCCAGGGCAGGTTCAACTGATTTCAACCCGGACCGGGTTGGGTCGGTTCGACCGGGTCGGAACAGACCCGAACCCTCTCGTGACCCTGTTTCGCTTAAAAGGGAATTTCTCCAAAATTGGAAGTCCAATTGATGAATCTTCTATGATTCTGGAACTATTAGAAGAGGTAGTTATTTTGAGATACCACAAATTGGTTTTGGAGAATGCTAGAGTATGCCTAGGTTAGATCGGACTCGAATCCAACAGGGTTATTAACACTAAAATGCCTATAACTTATAGACCGAGTGTCCGATTGACGCACCTTCTATCGCATTGGAACCATTACACCAAGATGGTCTTTATCGTTACTTAAATGTGGGGCTTCATGTTAGTTGAAATAAAGATGATGACTTGTGAAATGGATCCTATGGAAATCAACCATTCTTAGTACGGAAATCTACTGGTTGGCTGTGACTTGAAGAAATCATAGAGATCCTTTTTGGGTTATCCCCTAGTGATCCTTTGTGGGTTCACACCTAGATATCATATGTGGGTCAGCACCTCATGATCCTCTATCGGTCAACACCTAGTGATCTGGTGTGGGTCTTCACCTACCGATCCTCTTTGGGCCAGCACCTAGCGATCCTCTGTGGGTTATCACCTAGAGATCCTCCATGGGTCAGCACCTAGAAACCTTATGTGGTCAAGATGAAAAAGCCTCTTAAAAGAATATAATGATCTATCTTTAATACAAATCATATTTATTTACGTTCTTTATGTTGTATACTTGTTTTTAGCTTATTCTTTATTTGTACTTTGTAATTGGGATCATGATTTGTTGTTTTTCCATTGTGGAATTCTGGGATACCTTCAGGGGTCTCAGGGTCCCCACTGGGTATTGTTATAGTCACCCCTACACGGGCTTCTTCTACACCTTGTTGTGTCTTCTATATACGATGAACAATTTTGACTGAGGTCAGGGAGTCAGTACCATACAGTGCACAGAGGTGACCGGTTGACGTGGAGAGCCACAATGACAAGTTGTAACTACCCTTTAGGTAGGATCCTTGGAGGATGACCACAAGAGTTTCTTTTCTTTACACTATATTTTTCTTTTAGTTGGGATTTTATTCTATCTCATACGACTTTAGTTTACACTTTTACTTTCAGCAGTTTTACTACGTGTTTTTTTCTTGTTATGTTCATGGTCAGTGTGTTGGCAGATTTAAAGGAAATGCCTTCCAATTTTAGGGATATGATTTTCTGGTGCTAATTGCCAACCCCTGGCCTATGGAAGGAGGACATGGGGTTGTCATATCATGGGCCTCGGCTGACTGTTCGTGGCATATGACTTCTTACATTCCATTCACTGGGAATATGATTATGTCATTCATGTGTTTAGTGGAATACCGCCTTGTGAGGAAATGCAATTAGTTCTTCACATCCAATTTACATGGAAGAAAATAAAGATAGGAAAAAATAATAATGATAATTTAATCACAATATATTATTTAAAATTAATTATTTCAATTCTTGAGAAAACGGAAACAGTGGTCATGTGTGCGTACGACCAACCATATCGATGAACGTTGTATACAATTTTCTATATCTAATTTATATATAATACCATAAATACATATTTAATTAATATATATATTATATTAATTTCAATGGTTAAAATTATGGATATTATGGAACAATCATCAATATAAGAGGACTTAAAAATAAAAAATCAACAAATATAAGAAAAAAAATGCTCTTGTTGCCCGAAATGTTACTTTAACATAGAATCGTTCATAAAAAAGATAATAAAATATCATAAGTCAATAATATGTGGTATCATATAAATAATATATATATATATAGATATATATATATATGGTTATGTAATATATGTATAATAAACTTATATTAATTATATAGAGGGTTCAAACCTGTATGAAGTCATTCAAGAGTTACTGTAAGAGATTTTCCATCTTACTTTTTTTTTCCATGAGATATATTCCATATTCACCACTTGTTCCACATAAGTTTATTGTATAATGTGACTGAATTTATTTTATATTTATTCCAATGAAAATTATTATGATTTACCAATCCATTTTAGGATCTTTATTTCATATGGTTAATAATTCACAATTTAACAATGTACTAATGGGTTTTGTCTCAAATTACCTTTTTAGAGAACTATCTTCTATTATACACCAACCATATTCTATGAGGTATATATAGTAACCTTATGAAAATTTGTATCGTGAATATATTTATTTTAAGGATATTATATTTTAATACAGTATTTTTATTTCATTGGTATCAGGATTTAATGTTTCCTATTTGGTAAGCATTTTATGTTAAAATCTAGTCATTTAGATGGATTTTTTTGGTTACTGATCCGATGATAAAATATTAGGATCTATCTCTCATGAAACTCAAGAATTTTTTTATCTAATGGTTATTTATATTGAATACATTTTCCCTTCATCTCCCTATCATTATGTACTCAAGATTTCATAACAAAATTTTTACAATAATTAGCATTTATTAATCTCAGCAGTCGAAACCACATTTCATCTAAAACCATGTTTTCTAAAAAGGTTTTCAATTTTTTTAGACATTAGGAAAATTACTTATTTAAGAGATTTTTACCCATGTATTATTTTTGACAAGAAAATTCAATGGATTAATCATGATGTATTACAAACAAATCTTGTTTATCTTTTAATGAAAATGTGAAAGTAAAATTTGTTTCAACATGTATTTAATGAAAAATATTTCCCTTCATCAAGGCCATTATTTTATTTGAAACAACGATTATATTTTTACACGATATTTTTTAGTGAAAATAATTAAGAAAATATTATTTATAATTTTTTTTAATACTCAATGAAAGGTTATTTTTTTCAAGAATAATTTTAGGAGATATTTAATCAAAATCATTCTACATTTTAGATGACACCCATCATGATTACATGTGATTTACTAGGGATATTTATCATTTATATCATTCTAATTTGTTCTCTAAATGAATTATTTTTATGATGAAATAATTTTTATGAAACTCATTTCCCTTCAACAAGTTATATTATGTTAAAATTCAAATAATTCCTATATATTTTTTCCATTGGTTATGACATGATGAAAGAGGGAAATTATTAGGAACCTATTTCAATTCCACTAGTTATTCAATAGATACATGTTTACAAAAACCCTTTACGATTCATGGGTTCTTATATGATGGATTTTTTATGTTCATATAGAACACATGTTTATGATTTTAATTATGTGAAGGGTGGAACATAAATCTATCTATGTTGTATTAGGGAGTGATTATTGTTATACAATCTCAAATGGTACACAATTGGATATACCAATACTTAAACTATAGTGTAATTGTGTGGTTATCTAAAGATCAATCCTATATGGTACATGGGTGGTTATTGTAGTACCATAATAAAAGGGTACACATGAGGTTATCCGAAGAAAAAAACAAATGGGATCACTAATGGTTAACCCAAACCTTAAAGAAGAGGGTATATGGGAGGTTATACTAATCCCAAAAAAGAGTGTATATATGTGGTTATCCCAAACCTAAGGTAGATACAGTTGTAATTATACCATTCCTAACATGTTATGAATGTATTGGTATATATCCTTAAAATGTCAACTTATTTGACATTGTTTATACCAATATTACATGTTTATTCCAAAGTTATCCTTCCGTGTCACATGTTTATTGAATAATTTATAACTCATGTATTATAAACTGCCAACCATTTTTACATGCATCTTGATAATGATCATTAATTTGAAAGGTATGGTTTTCAAGTGTTATTATAATGTAATAATACACTTATGTTCATTTCATGATTATGTGATCATTGATATCTAACTTTCTTACACATACTAAGCATCTATGGTAACCCTTATGTTCATTTCCACCGGATTAGATGAAATGTTTAATGTTGGTTATGTTTTTGAATATTACTAATAGGGAATATATTTATGGAATATTCTTAATATAAATTAAAAAATTAAACAATTGGGTATCTAGTCTCAAAATACACTAAAATATTGTGGTCCTCAGGTGTGTATTTTATCAATGTATTGAATATTTATCTAAAAAGTCTTAATATATTTGTATAAAAACATGGGTTTGTATATAAATAACACTTACTAGTTTCAAATTTTTTTAAATTAACCTTATCATATTATAGTCAATAAATTTTTTGAGTAATTTTACTTCAGAAAGATATATTTCATATAATAAATTTTAAGTGATATTTATATTTTCTACCAACCCAACATATAAAATTGAACCCCATATCCTCTCTTACTGGAACTACATGAGCTACTTGTCTATAAAAACCTTCCAAAATACCATCCAAAAATCAATCCCCACATCCTAGAGGAATAGGTATCAGCATAATTACACTTTAAGAAGGATTATGTTCTAACCAATGGATGATACCGAAAGAATATGTGTATATTATTTTCAATCCATTTCAAGCTCCTTTATTTATCAACTCCTACCAGATATTAAATAACCATATAAAAATAATTATATCATTATATTAATCAAATATATATATATTTATTTTCAATTTTACATTCATTTTGTATTTATTTTACATCAAGTGTAATATAAAAACATTGCTCGTGCATATAC
Organism: Viscum album; assembly: GCA_963277665.1. Taxonomy (NCBI): domain Eukaryota; kingdom Viridiplantae; phylum Streptophyta; class Magnoliopsida; order Santalales; family Viscaceae; genus Viscum; species Viscum album. Next base: position 2,000,922,131 of record OY728140.1, on the reverse strand, counting down.
ACAGCGTACTGTATCCATGTAGTGGTGTAATTCACTTTTTCATCACTATTTATCACGGATGATTATAAATATAAAAATAATTAATATATATGATATTTATCACATAATTATGATTATATATATGTGTGTGATATAATATACCTTCTGAACCATCACACAATTTTAGACTGAGAAATTTTGTCACGTGTATATGTGGATAACCACAACCATGAAACAATTTGATTTTTTTCTATTACCAAAATGGATGGATGATTCAAAATTTTATAAAAATGAATTCATGAAATTATAAAAGTTGTATATATGATTGTACAATTTATTAACACCTTTATTAATAGTCAATATACTGAATAAATATTTGTGGAATTAGCCATATAATACTAAAAGATTAAAATAAAAAAATCTATTCAATGAATAGATGAAAATTTATTATACAAGGACCATAAAAATGTAATTTTGATGAAAAGTATTTATAATAATGTATATAAAAAATTAAAATTTATTATTTATGAGTATATAAAATGTCTAAAAATTAATAATTTTGAGGTTAAGGTTTATTCTAAAATCTTGTTTTATTCAGCACTATTTATTATTACACATGTTTTAATGGAAATTATAAATTATTTATCTTCAAAACCCATTTTTTCCTCCTAAGGTTATATATAGAGTCTTTATTTTTTATTCATTTCTCTCTATTTGTTAATTAAAATAACTGAGAATATTAGTCAATGAAGAGTGAGATTATTTATTTTTTTGTTTGGGGGTATTTCTCCTCCATATCCAAGTTCACTATAATGTTTTCAAGAACATTTTTACTATTATACAATGATTTTTTAAATCAATTATCAACTATTTGTTAATTTATTTATTTTGTTTTGAAATTAATAACCCTTCAATTTTTTGAATGTGGTACTTTTAACATTATTAAAATGTGTCAAATTAATATTAATTATAACATTTACCACATGAATAGATTTTCGCTCTATCACAAATCATTTTTTATTTTTACATTCCATTAAAAAATTTCATTTTAATTTTAAAATAATGTATTTTAATCAATAATTAGAAAATTTAAATTTAAAATGATACCAAAATAAAATGAAACATTTATTATCTTCTCAAATAATATATCTAATGTTCATTTAAATGTATTTTAATATAATCAATTTCCTTTTATAATTATAATGCTTTGTTGGGGATATTAACATATGATACCATACAACGTATTTCTTAGGATTTTTTATAGTCTTGTTGTTATATTTATTGGCTAGGAAACATATAAAAATGTCTAGTGATAGTTTTTTTAGAATGTTTATATTGATTATGTAATGATATTTGTTTAATTTTATTCATATGATGAAAATATCGAACATTATAAGTGATGCATGGATCCAATTATAGAATATAAATACATAAAGTCGTCTAATGTGACAAAATAGTTTTCGTATTTATCATAAACCATATTTATGTTATATTTCTTAGCTTAATCCCTTGATAACATGATTTTGATGTCCAACATTATGTTTTCTATTATTTGTAGAATATTTTTTAACTATGTAATTATTTTTTTATGTCTTCCATGGATGTAATCCACATTAATTCTAATATTTATAAGTCATGTTTGATTATTTTTTATATTTTCTATGCCATTCATGAGTTATTAATTCATTAATAGATTCTATTATGCACATCCACTTTCTAAGCCACTAAAATGACACTACTTTTATATTTTCTATTCTCTAGAATACCACGAATGATTTTCGGAATGATTTCATGGATATAATAGAAGAAATATTAATGATACAATTATAATGTTAAATATTATATCATGTTTCCAAATTTTATGATTGAATATAATATGTATTTTCTCACCAAATAATGTTAAACTATTCAATCCATAAATATGTTCCCTTTTATATCATATGGAAATGTAATTATATAACCCCAGAATTTGGGTTTCTATATTTGGGGTGTTACACTAGGTTAGATAACATTATTTTTGGGAATAAAGGAATTCTATCCCATCATGGGAATATAAATAAAATCCAAACACAAGGTAACCTTACATAGATCAAGATATCATGTTTAGAAGTTATTCTATATTTAATGCAACACTCTTACAAATTTGTGGTCATGAAGGATAGAGAATTTTTCATAAATTTTAATGTTACATAATAATAACTCATGTGTCATATAGTTATGGTCATATGACGTAGACCATTATCTAGTGGTTCTTTAATGGAGTTGGATCATGTGTAAAAAAATTTATGGATTCCCCTTAGTGTAGACTATGTTAATAATAAATATACATTTTCAAAGGTGTCCAATAATTTGGATGAAGTGATCATTTTTAACAGTATTCATTACTAGGACCAAGATAGGAATAACAATCATCACTATGTTTCCTCTTTAAAAGGAATAATTGTAGGCATTTTTCTAATATATGGTGGAATTATAATGACTATAAGTAGTCCAAATAGTGACATCAGGAAACAAAAATGTTACTATAGTCATAAAATCCCCAGAGAGAAAGAAATACCTATTGATTTTAGCTCTAATACTTAGATAATTTATGATTTCAAATATTGACCTCTTGCTTAATGGGGTATTTCAGGATTATATGTCACATGGAATATATCACCCCTAATAGTTTATGCTCATACATAATATTCCCTTCTAACTTTTTGAAGGAGGTTGGTATATACTATACATCAAATAGTTTAACAATAAGAACAAGTCCTCATGAGGGATTATGAATAGATACAGATCATAAGAAAATCATGTCAATCATGTCTTATCATCAACTAAATGGATGAGTGTTATCATAATATAGTATATATTTTATTGTAATTTTCAGATTGGTTCACTCATTTGGACATCATTACATATCGAGATGTAATATTAATTAAGCCACATTTAGTTTAAAAATGAATAAAGTGTGGGGTCATTGGATAATATATTTCATAAATGGAGATGTAAGAAACATTATGATGAGATAAAAAATTAAATTAGTAAATATTTTTTGGTTGGTCATGGGATGATGGATCCTAGTATGAGAATATATCCTACATAACGTGAATCAATGAATTTATTTTTCTTTTATATAGGATATCACTATAGATATCTGTATCATGTGGAGGATTGGGGAATAGAAAATCATGATTTCTATAGTGGGAGATAAGCTTGATAAATCATTGTTAATTTGTAATATCATCATCACCAATTCATTAGTGGATGTGGAAAAACAAGTTATAAATTTTCCTAGTCTATAAGATCAAATAATCCTCTTTCATTCATTCTAAGTATAAATAAATCTATATATATTTCATTATGGGGTTCATTTCTTCTCAATTGTTCTATAGAACATGAAATTATAGTTGGATATCATTGTAATTACCACTGAATCCTAAATTATATTACATTTTCACATATTTATATATAGGACTCGTTTATTTGTGTGGAATTTAGTATCTAGGTCTTCTATACTATACAATCCTAATATGTTTTTGGGTATTTTATGTTAGATCATACATTACGTAGATCAATTTAATTACACAAGGAATAAATGTCACTAAATATTAACTTGAATATACAAACATTAATATAGAAATCCTAATATATGGATAGTTTTTTTCATTGAATATGTCTATAGAAGTTGAGCCGCATTCCTAGGATCTATACATAGATCTAGCACTTATTAAAGGGAATCTAGGTCTCATAGAATGGACCACTAAATTAATACTCTTGACTTGGATGATGGATCGTGGGTCATGAATTTTAATATCATGGAAGAATTGAATGTAATTTTTTTAAAATTAATTTCATATGAATACTTGTAACTTTTATACATTTTATTTGAGTATTTTTCACATAATTAAAATTTAAAAAATTTCTCGAATATTAATAGGTCGAGTGAATTTGAGGAGTTAAGTACATATCATAATAACATTAATCAAGGATACAATGATATTATATAAAAACTCCCCAAAATTCTCTTAAGAATTATTAATATTTTAAAACTGCATGGGATAACCTTAGGGCGTACATAATAAATGGGCGAGGTATAAATCTATAAAAGGTAATAATAAAACAATAACATGAAAAATTTAATAAATGTGGTTCAATAGGTATATCAAGGTTATATAAAAGGGGTGATAATCATAAACATGAACATGAAACCATGATATTTAATGACAACATAAAAGAATCATAGGAATGTAGACAGATCATAAATTAGAACTTAGTACGAAAATGTCATGTGTAACTGAAGATATATCATAGAACAAAGTTCTTAGGATATCTGAATGGTCACTATATAATGTATTTCCTAAGATAAAAAAATTTCCCATTTTAGTGGAGGGATATATAATTCTAGGCCCACCCATCACATTCATATCATGTATATGATTTTGTTCACCACATTGATCATAAAACATATAAATTACATACATCACTATCAGCCCCATTATTAAAGAGTATGTTTTCTAGAAATTCAAGTCCCAAATAAAGAGAGGATTATTACATCCCGGGGTGTACCCTTGAGAGGAAATGGTTTTGGGTATGCACATAACAATTTATTGGCATATAAATTCAAGTTGTAATTTCAATAACATAACAAGAATACATAATGTTTCATGGAATTGTTAAATCATAGTGAAAAGTGGTCAATAATTACATTGGAATAATAACGACAACCATAGGATGTGTAAAATTATATTTAACCAATAGAAATTTGAAATCTAAAGGCATAATTTGGCTAAATTTCATGAAAAAGAGTAGGGAGAATAAAATTCCTTACTTCGATGTAGTAATGACATATGTAATGTTTTTAATAACTGGGGATAAATAATCTATCATTATTAGAACATAAATGTGAAAATAAATGTATATTTAAAAACACATAAAAATAAAATAATATCTAATGGAAAAATGAAAAATAAATACTTGAATAAAGATCAACGGGTAGAGGATCCCAAACCTCGAGTGGGTACATAAACAAAATTGCACAAGATTCTTAAGAGCATAGGAATACCTTGGGAGTTATTTTGATATGTATAGGGAAATGATATTTAGAATAAATGAGTTTTATGTGATTACTATTGAGAGTATGGGTGGGTTTTTAAATAAAAATAGAGAGGAATTATTTATTAATTTCATAACATAAGTAATGGATATTGTATAATAAATTTATCAAAACCAAAATTCCTGAAATATTTTTTACCAATATTTTCTTTTAAAGGGTTGTTTATTTAAATATATAATAATTCCATTAGCTGAGATTTTTAAAATAATATAATATTCGATGTTGAAGTTAGTCATATTCATAAAAACTGATTTTAAAACATTAAAATATAATATTTCTTTGAGAGGATTCCTGAAAATATAAGGCCCCGACCTTAAAACTTACTTAATATTGAATTAAATGAATAATTAACATTGAGGAACTTTTCAGGTTTAGAGTTTTAGAGAATTAGACCCTAAATCATGAATTACATTCCACATTTAAAAAAAGTGGTTATATAAGAGATATTATTGGTTTTCCCCCATCAACGGAAACATATTTAAAATAAAATATGGTTTCTTTTTTGACACATCCTTGACACTATCATCATATCATTCACCATTCCCTTGACCGGTGGAAAACATTTCAAAAACATGGGATGAGCATAAAAAGCTCAGTAAGGGATATAAAAGTAAGAAAAGAGAACATTAGTCCATGTATGAAATCATACATTATTCATAAAACATATGAATTTTAACATACCTCATCAAATCACAAATAAATCATAGAAATCATAAGGCATAAAGGTAACTTGAGGCATTCATAACATTTTTACGTAGGGAGTAACCCTCTCGGTTACATTTGGAATACCCATCACAATGTATTCCCTAAATATCTTCGGAGAAACCTTAACGTTTAACTCCTTCACGTTACCCAATGCATTGGAGAGCTATATCAGGCTCACCCGCCCTTAGTATATCATGGAACCACCCATCTTCATAACAATGACCAAGAACCATAACATAATCATATCACATAAAACATGCATAAAGGAAACATAACATTTCCACATTTCAATAACAAGATATCAATACAACACATTGATATAATAAAAACATAATGAAAACCATTTTCAATACCAAAATAAAAGAAAACAAAAACATGGTATTTATTTTTCTTTTAAAAAAAGGTATGGCCTGTAGAGGAAGCCGAAACTCAAATAATGGTCACGGCGGTGGAGAAGTCCTTGTCGCCGCATAAATACGAAAAAAACATTCCCTTTTGTCGTTTAGTAAAACTCTTTGTATAAGAAGATTCATTTTGGATAAATGTAAAAGTCAAAGGAGTTTATACACCATATAAAAGAAGGTTGTGTATAAAACAAAATATGCCTCAATGAAAGGAGATTGAGATGAAGTCCCTTACCTTGGGTCTGACATGACTCGATCGTTCTTTAACCTCCTGAATAATAAACATGAGTTAATTTATACTTGCTTAAGAACCTTTTTCAAGTTCATTATTCCATTTATTTCACTTATTACCATGTTATGAACACTATGTAATTATTTAAGTTAATAATGGTCGTTTTAATGATCATTGGCAGTTGAGTAAAAAATAAACTCTTTATAATTACAAGTTTTTCATGTATCCATTATATCCAGAGTTATTCTCATGATGTAGATATCATATATATCATATATATCAATTATATACATGCATTTATAATATTACATAACATTTAGAGGCAAGAAATGAAATGCACTGTCCATAGAGACGGTAAACGTACGTACGCATGAACGCTACTTTCATTTCTATTTCGTATTTTATGGAATGGAATCATAATTATATATAGGTATATTATAATTAAAGTATAATATCATATATAATATAATTAATTAAATCTTTTATACGTCCCACATATGGCATTAACGAATCAAATCACCTTGAGGGGGCGGTAGTCCGGACTTCCTAAAATGAAGATATCACATTTACCCATAATGGAAACCATAAAGGTATGCCATAAATGAAAGATACAGAAGCTTAAGTAAAATATAAACATATTATATATCGTATATAAATATAGTGTCATCTTAATGTCTACATTTGAAGGTGTTAAAAGAATATTGAACAATCATCGTTTCGTGAGGCATAAATTCACCATCCACGGAAACAGTATGTTCTTTAACCATTAGATGTAGGTGTGTGTAAGTGTATCTCTAATACTTCTTATAACAAAACCCTAGTATATGGAAGATACTGGTGTTGTTACAAAATAAATGAACAAAAAGATTTTAGGGGGTTGGAGAAGCAAAATAAAACATTAGAACACCAGAGAAGACACTACCTTTAAAACAGGTAACTCTTTTTGATTTGAGCTCAAAGGCTTCCTTGGAAGACTTCTGCCCAAAGTGAGGCTTCTAATAGTTAGATAGGGATTTTGAGAGACAAAATGGGCAGGGGTTGGCCAAGCCAAGGGATTTGGAAGTGTGGGTATGGTGGTAGAGGTGGGGGCCTTTTATAAGAGGAGAGGAGGGGCACTCTTGGAAAGTTAAGAAAAGATACTTTGTTATAAAATGATTTTCGGATAAAAAAGGTCCCAAAATTATAAATTTCAAAGATAAGGTGATAAGGGTTTGAAATCCACCCATATAATAGGTTTTTTACAAGTGTAGGTTTTAGATTTTACATTATATTTTCATTTTATTTAAATCATTAAATAATGAGGTAATCGCTGCATCATCATGGTGTCATAAATAATGTAATTTATTTAATGTATAAAGATTATAAAACAAATAATATGATGTAGGAAATATTTTTATATTTTTAATGAATAATTATAGTAAAAAATATGACTTGTATAACCCCATTTAAAAATTGTTTTAGTAAAACAACTCATTTTTACATTAACATTAAATAAAAGGCATTAATGTCTTTATCTTACCCAAGTGGCTCCATGGGGTCCCAAAAATCGACCCATGGGTTGTCTTGGTATTCCATGATACGTCCAATAATGGTGGGACATGTATCTTGGTCATTTCATATTATTAAAATATTATTTTTATCTTAAACTACACTAATTACCTCTAATCGTGATTAAAAACATAAAAGTTACTATTCACCAAAATATAATTTTAATCCCATTGAACCAAATTTTACTTCTTAATGACAACTATGTATGTCTAATTTATGAAATTCAATACACAGAGGTGGGAAAATTTCATTTAAACGAAAAATTAGTTTTTTTAAGTACCACTTAGTGGTTTCACTATTCATCAAAAATTGAAACTTTTCAGAAAAATACCAAAACATCGCCCTAAGCTATATTTGATATTCCGGATTCAAAAATGATGTCTATTTTACAAAATTCAAAACATATAAGTTACATTAATTAATTTAATAATTAATTCCCGTTGTCAGAGTAAATAGTGCATTTTTATGAAAGAATAAGTATCAAAAGATTGACACTAGTTTAAGTGCAATTTCAAAGTGAAATTAATTCCAACGACCACTATTGGATTAAATGGTAAAAATATATTATAATTGAACTTTAAAACCAATTCAAAAGATAATATATTCATATAAATAAATTAGATTAAAAAGAGGTTTTGAATTAAAATACAGCATTTTTCACTATTCATTAAAAAAATGAACTTCATCGGAAAAATATCAAAAAATTTACCCAAATTAAATTTTAATGTCCCAATCATAAAAATAAGTTTATTTTGACAAATAGAGCTTATAAAATATTCAAAAGTTTGATTTAAAAATTGGTTGGCCATCAAAAGGCAGTAGAACAATCTTTTAAAATTATTAGTGTCTTTCATGCTTAAGATTGGATTTATTCTCATTTTAAGCCTCTAAAAAACTATCTAATTTATAAATTGACATAGATAAAAATATCTTTTATTCATTACTTACATGGGATGTTACATCCTTACCCCCTTTTGAAAATTGCGTCCCTGCAATTTATTTACTTATTGAATAAGTGGGGGTATTTAACCCTCATTGGATTTTCGGATTCCTATGTTGCCTCTTCAATCATGTGGTTTTTCCACAAAACCATTACCTGATTAATCACCTTATTCTGTAACGCTTGCTCCTTGTGGTCAAGAATCTGGACCGATTGTTCCTCATAAGATAGGTTCTCTTCCAGCTGAACTACCTCTGGACTCAAATGAGGAGATGGATCTGGCATATACTTTCTCAACATCGAAACATGAAAAACATTGTGTACCTAAGATAAACTCGGAGGTAAATCCACTCGGTATGAAACTGATCCAACTTTCGCCAGAATTTTATATGGTCCAATGAACCTTGGACTCAGCTTTCCTTTCTTACCAAATCGCATCACACATTTCCATGGTGAGACTTTGAGAAAAACATGATCACCTACCTCAAAAGATAGATCCTTCCTCTGGTTATCCGCATAACTCTTCTGCCTGCTTTGAGATATTCTCATGTGTTTCTGAATCAACTGAACTTTTTCTACCAACTCTTCTACCAATTCTGGTCCCATCGGCTTCCTTTCACCCACTTCATCCTAGAAAGCTGGAGTTCGACACCGCTTCCCATATAACGCCTCAAATGGTGACATCATTATACTGGAATGAAAACTGTTATTATAAGAAAACTCAACCAAAGAAATATGTTGGTCCGAACTTCCCTGATAATGCATCGAACAAGAATGTAGCATATCCTCCAAAGTTTGAATTGTTCGTTCTGACTTCCCATCTTCCTGAGGATGAAAAGTTGTACTCAGTACCCAACGACTTCTGAAGGCATTTCCAAAATTTAGATGTGAACCTGGGATCACGATCAGATACAATGGAGAGAGGAATTCCATGTAACCTGAATATCTCTTTAAGATACAAACGGGAAACTTGATCTAGGGAAAAAGTATCTCGTATAGCAAGGAAATGAACAGATTTAGTCAAGTGATCCACAATAACCAAGATTTCATAATTACCTCGAGGTGTCTTCGGAAATCCCACAATGAAGTACATGGATATATATTCTCATTTCTACTCTGGAACTTGTAAAGGCTGAAGCATCCCTTTCGGTAACTGCCGCTCTGCTTTAACATGCTGACAAGTCAAACACTTCACAGTAAAATCAGCAATATCTCTTTTCATTCCATCCCACCAGTAATACTCCCGCAGATCTCTGTACATCTTAGTACTTCCAGGATGAACTGAAAACGGAGAACTATGAGCTTTACATAACAACTCTCTCTTCAACTGTGAATCACAAGGCACACACAATCTCTTCCCAATTCTCAAAACACAATCATTATCAATGTTGAATTCAGGAAACTTACCCTTCTGAACCAGCTCTACCTTTTTCTGCAACTCACTGTCTTGTTTCTGTGCTTGCTTGATTTTGTCTGATAGAGATGATCTCACCGATACCTGAAACAAAACAGAAGAAATTCCTGCCCCAAAAACTTCTATGCCAAAGTTCATCAAATCCTTAACCAAAGGATCATGTTCCAAACACAACACTGTTAATGAAGCATTACTTTTTCGACTCAAAGCATCAGCCACTTTATTTGCTTTTCCCGGATGGTAATGAATTGTAGAATCATAATCCTTGATTAATTCCAGCCATCTCCTCTGTCTCATGTTCAATTATTTCTAAGTGAATATATACTTTAAACTTTTGTGATCGGTATATATTCCACACTTTACTCCATACAAATGATGCATCTAAATTTTTAAAGCGAAAACAACAGCAACTAATTCCAAATCATGTGTTGGGTAATTTACCTCATGAGTTTTCAACTATCATGAAGCATAATCAATTACCTAATCATTCTACATTAGGAAACAACCAGTCCTTTAAATGAAGCATCACTGTAGATAACAAACTCAATATTCCTAGAAGGTAGTGCCAAAACTGGAGCATTCACCAATCTTCTTTTCAGTTCCTGAAAACAATCATCACATTCTTTTGTCCCGATAAACTTAACAGCCTTCTGAGTTAGCTTAGTCATTGGACTAGATAACCGTGAAAAATTTCAAACAAACCTTCGGTAATAGCCTACCAAATCAGGGAAGCTACGAATCTCAGTCACATTTGTGGTCTTGGCCATTCTTCCACAACCTTTGTTTTTGTAGGATCAACGGTTATCCCATCTTTAGAAACAATGTGATCAAGGAAATAAATTTGTTGCAACCAAAACTCACACTTGCTGAATTTCCCATATAATTTCTTTTCTTTTACGGGTTTCAAAATAACCCTTAAATGTCTTTCATGTTCCTATTTTCTTTTAGAAAACACCAAAATATCATCAATGAAAACAACCAAATACTTATCCATGAACTCATGGAAAAATCTATTCATTAACTCCATGAATACAGCAGGTGCATTGGTTAGCCCAAAAGGCATTACTACAAATTCATAATAGCCATATCTAGTACAGAATGCAGTCTTTGGAACATCTGCTTCTTTTACTTTCAAATGATGGTACCCTGACCTCATGTCATTCTTCGAAAAATACTGAGCTCCCTGGAGGTGATCAAACAAATCATCGATATGAGGCAAAGGATATTTGTTCTTAACAGTCATGTTATTCAAGGCTCTATAATCAATGCAAAGTCTCATTGAACCATCTTTCTTTTTAACAAATAAAACAGGAGCACCCCATGGTGATGTGCTAGGTCGAATGAAACCTTTCTATAATAAATCTTGCTATTGCTCCTTCAACTCTAAAAGTTCAATTTGAACTATTTTATAAGGGGGTTTTGAAATTGGCTTAGCATCAGGAACTAAGTCAATAGTAAATTCAACTTTTCGATCTGGTATTATTCCATGCAACTCATCAGGAAAAACATCAGGATACTCATTTACCACTGGTACATCATTAATCTGAACAGTTCCATTGTTTTCAACGATGTGTGCAAGGTAACATTCATTTCCATCTTTTACAAGTTTCTCGGCCTCTTGATAAGTTATCAATAGTAAGGGTTCATTCTTGTACAAAAACTGAAAGTCTTTCTGAAAAGAAATTTCTTTAGCTCTACAGTCAATCTTAACATGGTAAACAGAGAGCCAATCCATACCTAGGATAACATCAAACTCTACTAGAGGTAGAACAATTAGGTTTGCAAGTAGGTTCTTTCCACGGATATGGATAGGAAGATTCTTATAAATTCTCTTTTCCTCAACATTTCCCCCAGGTGTTTTTACCACAAGTTCAGGAGCCATTTCTTGATATGGTATTCCCATTTTACTAGAAAAGGTTTCAGAGATGAAAGAATGTGTAGACCCCGAATCAAACAACACAATGGCATAATCTGAAAAAAAACAAAGTACCTGATACAACTTCATTTGATGGCCCGAGAACTACTGAAGTAGTTGCAAAGGATTTCACCAACCCTTTCTTCTTGTAATCTAACTACTTCCCATCACTCAAGATCTTTGTCGGACACTCATTTGCATAGTGACCCATCTCATTGCACTTAAAACATTTCACTAACTGTATATCAAATTTGGTCTAACCATCACTCTGATCTTTTTCAGTGCAATCACGAGCCTTATGTCCCATCTTACCACATCAGTACCAATTTCCAAAATTCAGAATACATTCCCTAGCATGCCTTTTACCACATTTATTAGAAACTGGAAACTTAGTTTTCTTACAATCAGACTTTTTTGAAGAATTATTTCCTTTCTCCTACCACCTTGGACTCTTCATCTGTTGGTTGTTATAGAACACTTGATCATTGGAAAACATTATTTCCACCTTCTCAGCACATCGAACAAGCTTTTCATAACTTTTAAACTCACGAGAATCCAATTCCCTTCGATATTTTGGCTTTAATCTTGAGTAAAAACTATTTATTTTACTATCAAGGTCTCGGATAAAATTTGGAGCATACCTTTCCAATCGAGTGAACCTTTCTTCATAATCATCAACTAAGACTTCCTCTTGCCTCAATTCAAAGAATTGTTTTCCCATCCTAAGTCGAACAGCCTTAGGAAAATACTTCTCATGAAACATACCATTGAATTCATCCCAGTCGAGAGCATCAATCTTATCAGCATCCTTGATATTTTAAACCATCGACCACCACTGATCTGCCTCACCCTCCTAACGGTAAATAGAAAGACTAACCATTAGATTTCCTGTACACCCCATGACATCGAAAATCTTCTCCAGTGAATTAATCCACCCTTCAGCTAGCACAGGTTCAGATGATCCTCTAAATGATGGGGGATGTTTCCTCATGAATTGTTCCACCACTAACATATTCCTCTTCAGTTGATCTGGCTGATCTCGTGCATGGATACCACCACCATTTATCGCTTGAGTCAATTGTGCCATTATTGCAACAAACTGTTCAGTTCCAATTCTGACCATCTCAGGATGCTGATTCGGAAGGTTATTTGCTTTTGTATTCCTTCCTAGCACTGCTTCCCTGTTTCCTCTAAAGAAAACCATTCTGAACAAACATGTCTTAGATGAAGAAACATGGTAATCTTCAAATTCTATATAATTTCAATTTGATCAAAAAAATATTTTTGGATAATAATTTAATAGAATTCTAACTCTTAATGTTATCTAAACCAACCTCTGATACCAATTATAAGGCCCAGGCCTTAAACCTTACTTAATATTGAATTAAATGAATAATGAACATTGAGTATATTTTGAGGTTTAGAGTTTTAGAGAAATAGATCATAAATCATGAATTACATTCCACATTTAAACAAAGTGGTTACATAAGAGATAGTATTGGTTTTTCCCCATCAACAGAAACATATTTAAAATAAAACATGGTTTCTTTCTTGACAAATCCTTGACACTATCATCATATCATGCACCTTTCCCTTGACCTGTGAAAAACATTTCAAAAACATGGGATGAGCATAAAAAGCTAAGTAAGGGATATAAAATTACGAAAAGAAAACATTAGTCCATGTATGAAATCATACTTTACTCATAAAACATAAGAATTTTAACATACCTCATCAAATCACGAATAAATCATAGAAATTATAAGGCATAAAGTTAACTTGAGGCATTCATAACATTCTTACATAGAGATTAACCGTCTTGGTTACGTTTGGAATACCCATCAAAATATATTCCCTAAATCTCTTCAGAGAAAACTTAACGTTTAACTCCTTCTCCTTACCCAATTCATTGGAGAGCTATATCGGGCTCACCCGCCCTTAGATTATCACGGAACCACCCGTCTTCATAACAATTCCCAAGAACCATAACATAATCGTATCACATAAAACATGCATAAAGGAAACATAACATTTCCACATTTCAATCACAAGATATCAAAACAACACATTGATATAATAAAAACATTATGAAAACCATTTTCAATACCAATATAAAATAAAAGTAAAACATGGTATTTATTTTTCATTTAAAAAAAGGTATGGCTTGTAGTGGAATCTGAAACTCAAATAATGGTCACGGCGGCGGAGAAGTCGTTGTCGCCGCATACGTATGACAAAAACATTCCCTTTTGTCATTTAGTAAAACGATTCGTATAAAAATATTTCTTTTGGATAAACATAAAAGTCAAAGGGGTTTATACACCGTATAAAAGAAGGTTCTGTATAAAACAAAATATGCCTCAATGAAAGGAGATTGAGGCGAAGTCCCTTACCTCAGGTCCGGATTGACTCGATCATTCTTTAAACTCATGAATAATAAACATGAGTTAATTTCTACTTGGTTAAGAACCTTTTTCAAGTTCATTATTCCTTTTATATCACTTATTACCATGTAATGAACACTATGTAATTATTTAAGTTAATAAAGGTCGTTTTAATGATCATTGGTACTTGAGTCAAAAATAAACTCTTTATAATTACAAGTTGTTCATGTATCAATTATATCCAGAGTTATACTCATGATTTAGATATCATATATATCATATATATAAATTATATACATGAATTTATAATATTACATAACGTTTAGAGGTAAGATATGAAATGCACCGTTCATGGAGACGGTAAGTCGTATGTACGCATGGACGCTACTGTCATTTCTATTTAATATTTTATGGAATGGAATCATAATGATATAAAGGTATATTATAATTCCAGTATAATATCATATATAATACCATTAATTACATCCTTTATATGTCCCACATATGGCATTAATGAATCAAATCACTTTGAGGTGGCGGTAGTCCGTACTTCCAAAAATGAAGATATCGCGTTTTCCCATAATGGAAACCATAAAGGTATGCCATAAATGAAAAATACAGAAGCTTAAGTAAAACATAAATATATTATATATAATATATAAATATAGTGTCATCTTAATGGACACCTTTGAATTTGGTAAAAGAATATTGAACAATCATCGTTTCGTGAGGCCGGAATTCGCCAACCACAGAAACAGTATGTTCTTTAACCATAAGAAGAAGGTGTGTGTAAGTGTAGCTCGAATAATTCTTATAAAAACATAATATAATATGGAATATACTTGTGTTGTTACAAAAGAAATGAACAAAAAGAGTTTAGGGGGTTGTAGAAGAAAAATAAAACATTAGAATACAAGAGAAGACACTACCTTTAAAATGGGTAACTCTTTTTGATTTGAGCTAAAAGGCTTCCTTGGGAAGTCATCTGCCCAATGTGAGGCTCCTAAGAGTTAGAGATGTATGTGGAGAGAAAATATGGGTAGGGGTTATCCGTGTCAAAGGCTTTGGAAGTGTGGGTATGGTGGTAGTGGTGGGGGCCTTTTATAAGAGGAGAGGAGGGGCACTCTTGGAAAGTTAAAAAAGGATACTTTGTTATAAAATGATTTTCGGATTAAAAAGGTCCCACAATTTTAAATTTCGAGGATAAGGTGATAATGGATCTAAATCAACCCATCAAATAGGTTTTTGACAAGTGTAGTTCTTAGATTTTACATTATATTTTCATTTTATTTAAATCGTTAAATAATGAGGTAATCGCTACATCATCATGGTGTCATAAATAATGTAATTTATTTAACGTCTAAAAAATATAAAAAACTACTATGATGTAGGAAATATTTTTATCGTTATAATAAATATTTATAGTAAAAAATATGACTTGTATAACCCCATTTAAAAATTGTTTTAGTAAAACAACTCATTTTTACATTAATATTAAATAAAAGGCATTAATGTATTTATTTTACCCATGTGGATCCATGGGGTCCCAAAAATATACCCATGGGTTTTCTTGGTCGGCCATGACACATCCAATAAGAATAGTACATTTTTCTAGGTCATTTCATATTATTAAAACATTATTTTTACATTAAACTACACTAATTACCTCTAATCGCGATTAAAAACTTAAAAGTTACTATTGACCAAAAACTTATTTTAATCCCATTGAACTAAATTTTACTTCTTAATGACAACCATGTATGTCGGATTTTTGAAATTCAAAACCCAAAGGTTGTAAAATTTCATTTAAACGAAAAATCAGTTTTTTAAGTACCACTTAGTGGTGTCACTATTCATCAAAAATTGAAGCTTTTCAGAAAAATACCAAATCATCACCCTAAGCTATATTTGATATTCTTGATTCAAAAATGATGTCTATTTTACAAAATTCAAATCATATAAGTTACATTAATTAATTTAATAATTAATTTCCGCTATCAGATCAAATAGCGTGTTTTTGTGAAACAATAAGTATCAAAAGAATGACAGTAGTTTAAGTCCAATTTCAAAGTAAAATTAATTCCAACGACCACTATTGGATTAAATGGTAAAAATATATTCTAATTAAACTTTAAAACCAATTCAAAAGATAATATAATCATATAAATAAATTAGATTAAAACGAGGTTTTGAACTAAAATACAGCATTTTTTACTATTCATTAAAAAACTGAACTTTATTGGAAAAATACCAAAAATTCACCCAAAGTAAATTTCAATGTCCCAATCATAAAGAATGAGTTTATTTTGACAAATATAGCATATAAAAATGTCAAAATTTTGATTTAAAAAATGGGTTTCCATCAAAAGGCAGTAAAACAATCTTTTAAAATTATTAGTGTATTCCATGCTTAAGATTGGATTTATTCTCATTTGAAGCCTCTAAAACACTTTCTAATTCATAAATAGACATCGATAAATATATCTATTATTCATTACTTACTTGGGATGTTAGATAAAGGATTTTAAAACAAAAAAAAATCGAAAAAATATTTTTAATGATAGTTTTAGTTTTTCTCATGGGTTAATTTTTCAGTATTTATTTCAAAGAATTTAAGCCAATATAATCTCATAATTTATATTTTACATTTATAACATATTTAATCTTTAGATAACTATTATATTATATATGAAAATTTGGAAATTTCTATAATGAATAATTTAGGGATTCTTATTTAAAAAATAATGTGTATTTTATCAAAATAAACTTCAAAATATCTTCTTTATTACTTTTAGATAGGTATCATTATTTTCTGAAAAACAAAAGTTTAGATGTCAATGATAATTTTATAATGGTTAAAAATATTAAATTTTTAAATCATTAAATTACAATATATTTTATATTGATAAAAATATTCTACAATATGAATATTTTATAAAAATAATATTTCAATAAAAAATTCATGAATTTAAAAAAATCACATTTCAAAATTTATATACCATAAAAATACAATATGTGTTTCCCTGTAACAAAATATATTTTATAAAATACTAATTATATAATCACTTTTAAATTAATAATAAAAATATAAAATTATAATCATTAATTATTGAAAATATAAAATATAAAAATTCAAAATTGAAGGATCTAGATAAATAACCCCTTATTACCAAAGCATACAACCAATCATCAATGTGGGAAATTGTTGTAATTTTTTTTAGTGATTTGGATAACATGGTTTGATATATTATCTCATCAATAATGAACTTCTATAATAAATAGTCTTTCTAGAGGTCCGTTTTTTTTAATTTCATCTTTAGTTTATTCTTGGGGAAGTCCTACTGATTCCCACTCAATCAAAATCTCTGATAAATGGGATTCATAGGGTACTGTCCTAGTAGTTAAGGTCATCACATTATCCTTATTTTCTAATTGGACATTATCATAACCCATACTATAACTAATAATAATGGTCATTGTAAAATGTCTACGTTGTCATTGGTTAATATGATTTAGGGAATTTTAAATCCTATAGACTTTATTTTATAAGGGTTCTAAATAACCCAAGTAGTGCATTAATTTTCAATATATACATTACTTAATATGGAATATATTCATTAAAAATGGAATTTCATTTACAAAAGTTTGGTTTGTTGCATTATCCCCCCTAGAAATTTCATTATTTAATTTTCATTTAATACACTAAATGGTATTTGGGTACTTCAGTTTCATTTCCTCCTCTCTTTCCCATATCCCCTCCTAAATCCTAAGGATCCACCATAACAGATTGACCAGGTGAGTTTTCTTATTTAATAGATATATGTATCTATAATATAATATATTCCATGAATTCTCCTCTTATGACAGATCATTACCGAAATATAACACCTATATATTTAGTAAATGTGAGGAATTTGGTATTTACTTCCAAGATATGGATTCAAAAAACACATCATGTAATAGGTATAGGGTATCATGGAGTGATTGTCTATATGCCACAGCTCCGATGTGATGAAGGATATCAAAGGTGATGATATATCTTTGAAAAATAATTCCCTTATTCTAAAACACCATGTATTTATTCCACAATGATATATGAAGTAACACATTATATCAGACAAAACTCTTGACCTGATTGGGGATTAACTCCATATATTTTCTATCAACTTTATATAGTATTCACATGGAAATGAATTATTTGACCCTTCATTGTCGTATCCTGGATAGGATTTGGTCCCACAAGATTCCTCTCTGCAGCATCATTGAAAAAATGATCGAGTTTAACACCAATACCAACACAGATCCTCATAAGTTTCAATTTTATTTATATAATGTAACTGTTTTTGTATGATAACTCCACTGTGGGGTGGTGGGAGTCCCAGCATCGATGGAAGTATATTGAAATAGATGCCGACATATGCCCTCGAGTTTGATGGGTTCTCTTAGAGACTCCATCCTTCAAACGGTGATATGCATTACTGGAACTCAACTCTCTATCTAACCCTTATTGAATTATTTTCTAGAACCTCAAGGTAACCTTGGATATATATTAGATACAATAGGGAGTGGTAATAAATGTAGTTTTACCAAATTTCATATATATATATATATATTGTTACATGTTTTTTAAGTAAGAAATCATCCTTTTTAGAAATGAAATGACATGAATTTTTTAGCTGGTCGACTAACACCAAGATGGGGTCATTAACTTTAGTTTTCATTTGGAACCCTATGAAAAATAACATGGGTACATTTTCTGATTTACATAATGGCATAGGTAATGGTTTTATCATACCATTATAATTATGTTATTAATTCTTTATGTACTATCATTCTATGCATCTAAAAACAAATTCTATTGTCTACCAATTCTTGTTATTGTAGGATAATATTTTCTTCATATATCTATACACATATGAACATCCTTGATGAATATAGTAGTATTATATATTAACATCATATAAAATCTCACTATGTAGCTCTGGTTTTTATGAGACACTTATCTATGTTCAAAGCCATAAAACACTATCATTACAAACATTGATCTATGGAATATTTGTGATCATTTTTTGTATCACCTCATAATATAGTTCTTCATCCATAATCCTATCAATAATGGAAGATTGACTATTTATTTGAGTAATATATGTTAACATTTCTTTTATGATTCCCATGTCCATATATTTCATTTCTATGATGATTGGATCTCTATGAATCTATATCATGGATAATATTGAGGTAATGGAATGAATAATCATGATCCTTTATTAGATCTAATCAACTTAATTGTCATTCATGGTTATCATGTTTGTGTGAATACATATTTTAGAATTTAATGATGGGTATATATGTCACTCTTCTCCCTATAGAGAAAATTATTTCAAATTCTTATTGTGATGGTCACTACATGAAATTAAAATGGATGGAATGGGTAGTTAGTTTCATCGATCATTAATTGGTTAATGGAATAGGATTTCAAATTTTTCATATTACATGAATACACAACCCAATCCATTATTGGATGAATCAATGTCAATCCAAAATCCGCCCATTGTAGTAAATAATGTGACTATAAATTTAGTTGTTTGACTTGTCATTGTCTCTTTATAGTCCTCATTGCATTCATTTTTCTAGGGATAATTCACTCCCTTTGTATTTAGCATGGATTTTGTACTTGAATATCTCTTGAATTTTCTCACAAATCGACGATAAAAACTATTTAATCAGATGAAAATGTAGATCTATTTCATCAATATTAGTCTATTACGTCTTTAAATTGCTTGGATTTGTTAAGGATAAACATATACCCCTTATATGGTGATAATACTCACCATGAATGTTCCTTGATCCATCTGAAAATAACATTTACGATACATCACATATAGCTTTTTCTTTCATGAGGCCTTGAGTACCATATTCAAATTCTCACTATGATTCACCTAAATTTAGGAGTAGATAATAATATTATCTATTAACACTACCTTATTCCTTCTGAGGAAGTCCTTAAAGATTCTATTAATTATTTCCATGAATATAGATGTCGAAATAGTGATTTCTAATAGAATCACTAAGAAGTATTATTGATCGTACCTTGTTTGAAAAACAATATTAGGGATATCCTCATACATTATCTTTTCTTTGTAATATCCAAAACAAAGATCATAGATGGAGAAGTACTGAGTTCCAGGTAGGAGATTAAATATGTCATCAGTTAATGATAGAGGATACTTCTTCTTTGTTGTGACCTTTTTATGTTTATGATATTCATTGATGAGGTACATTCCCTCATCCTTATTCATGATTAAAAGGACTTTTGAACTTTAGTGTGGATCTCATAGGTGTATAAACACCTTATCCATATTCACATATAGTTTCATTTTCAGTTATTCAAGGTCAATAGTGTACATCATATACGGATTCATAAGTATTGTAAAAGATTTTTGTATATGTTATATGAATAACTAAACAACATGTTTTTCTGGAATACCAGAAAATTATTTACTAAGAACATATGTTTATTCCCTCACAAAAAACATATGATCAAGGATATTATTTTATTTATCTCAAAAAATTTATGTTGATATACCATCCACATAAGGAAATAATATCCACTCTTGAGATTATTACTCCAAATCATATTGATCCTTCTCCATTAACATGTATTGAAATATGAAAGAGATTCATGATATAAAAGATGTATTCCTTGTATTGACCCTTATATTTGTTATATATAAGGAAAAACATTCCATACACATAATTTAATCGAATTTCATTATAAATAGTATAACAAATTTTATAGGTTTGTTGAGGTAGTAAATATTTTTGCGGTATAATTTATATACTAGGCATGCAATAATGTCCCCATTTTCCATTTTATTTGACATATCCACATTTATTATTTAGTGAGGTTTTTGAATATTTATACTAATCCTATGTGACATGAAATACTTCATAGAAACATAGTCACATTGGATATTTGATTTTATGATTGGACGAACAAGATTCAATTCACTATTTTATTATAATTCTAATAATTTTCCTCATCCAAAAAAACATTCAAGTGATAGTTATCAAACTGTTAAATAAATAAAATGGAAACAATGAACATTAAAAGGATAACTAAAAAAATTAATTTTTTATCCTAAGAATTTTTTTGAATTCTATTTATGTTTCCAATGGTCTATTTACAGACATTATATTTTAGGGGAATTTTTTTCCCGTAATAGTTGTTCCCAAGGGGAAAGTGAATTTAATAAATTATATCATATAGGAGTGTCAAAACATGTGTGTAGGAAGGCCATTTTATTATACAATAGGTGAATAATATCCAATGCTTCATTTTCAGGTAATTACACCTACGTACAACTGTTCTAAAACCACATCCACATATTGTATGTTGAGAGTGGTTTTGTTTCCTCAAAATAATATACAATATAATTTACCATAACATTAGGGACCTTTTCCTATGATTATTCTTATCCCAAAGGCATTCACTACGGTTTCTAATCCTGAACCACAAAAATAACTACACATTTCATCTAATAGAAACCACAGAACACAATATATTATATATATTTATAATTTTAGGATTTATTTCTTAATGAAACAAATAATACATTTCTGGAAGATTAAGAGTTGTGGTGTATTTAGGTAATTACATGCGTCTCCCATTAATTTGAATTAGGGATACAGAATTATTATCTATAATGCAATATTCCCGTAAATTCCTTTAATGTTTAATATTTAATGGGATACCCTAGGGACATATATTAGAATTGTATAAGATATAAATCACAGTGTGGGAATAATTAAAGAATAACATGATGAAAGTAATACATGTTATTAAATATCCATATATAAGTGACATAAATGTTTTGGTAATAATAAATATGAAAAAAGGAGCCCTATATAAGATGAAAAACATTAAGGCAATATAGTAATGTGGTTACAAGTTAAAACAAGACATCATAATCATAAATTAAGTCTAATAGATGAGACATCCAAAAATAAAGTGACTAGGATATACTACCATACAACATATATGGTATATCATGATACAAAACATTACCAAATAAATTGGAAAGAAATATAATTATGGGACCACCCATAACAGTCTTTTCATGTACAATTATTCATGTGCAAAATAGATCATACAATAGAAGAATATATTTTTGTAAATTCTATTCCCATGATTATGTACTGTTGGAAAAATACACATTATTAACCAATAAATGATTTATTATTACATCTATTATAATTCCCTTGAGTTGAAATTGGGATGGGTATGAAAAAAAATAATTGGTATAGAAAATAAAGGGGTAATTTCGGCTATACATAAAATGTACATGAAAGTTTATGGATGGGTTTAATGAAAGTTAAAGGTGTTATCTCATTAATCATAACAAATAACTAAAGTCAATTTATGTGTAAATACATATTCCAATATAATCTCTTTAAAACTAAATGAGTAATTCAAATAATTTACCTAAATAATGATGTTTTGGAAGATAATCTCTTAATATTTATAGTAAAATATTTAGTATTGGATATAATGATATTGGATAAATATCCTATCATTTTTTGAGCATAAATTCTAACATAATGGTATATTTATAAACTCATGAAAAAATAAATAATTTGACAATCAAATGGCTTAATAAAAATTATGTACTTAAACAAAGATGAAAAGTAAGAGGATCATATACCTTGAGAGGTAGCATTTAAATGATTGGGAGGATCTTCTTAAGAGAATGGAAACATCATGGGAGGGATTCATAGAGATAGTTAGAGAATATATTTATAACAAATTAGTTTTTATTATTTTGAGTGAGTGGTTTGGGGGTATTTATTGTAACACCTGAGACTTTTATGTTATATAAATCATCAAAGGAATCTTTTTCTACACAACACTTTCTTGGCTTGCTTTACACGAAATCTCGACCTTCGTCGATAGCTTGCGTCATACGCAATACCAAGTTTCACAAAACAATGATATGCTATTAAAATATTATTAAAACTAGCCGTTATGAATAGTAATAACCACTTTTTGAAATTTTATAAATTTTATTTTTCAAAGTGGACTTCATTTTTGGATTCGGAATATCAAAATTAGCCTAGGGTGAAATTTTGGTATTTTTCTGAAAACTTTCAATTTTTGATGAATAGTGAAACCACTAAGTGGTAGTTAAAAAACTGAATTTTTCATAAAACATAATTTTACCGCTTCTCTGAGTGGAATTTCGAAAATACGAGAGACACGGTTAATATCAAGGACTAAAATGTGGTTCAATGAGATGAAAATAATTTTTGGTGAATAGTAACTTTTTACTTTTTTTACCACGGTTAAAAGTAAATAGGGTAATTAAGGGTAAAGATGATATTATTATTACCCTAACACATGTCCTAATTCTATTGGATAAGTGTAATTCGACCAAAAACAAACTTAGGAATAAAATATAACCATTTAGGCCAACTTGGATTAAATTAGGACATTTATTATTAATTTATTTAAAGAAGGGTTAAAATAGTTAAATTCAAAGTTGAATAAGTAAATAATTTTTAATATGGGGTTATACATAAGATAAATTCGACTATAAATATTCATTAGAAATATAAAAATATTTCCTACATAATGGTAGTTTATTTGTAATTTTTAGACATTAAATAGTTTAATTTATTTATGACACAAAGATGATGTAGTAATTATCTTATTAATGAAATATTGACATAATTAATGTTATAAACACCAAAATAAATGTAATTTGAGACTTTTTATGAATTACACTAATTTTCTAGGTTAATATGACATGTTAGTATTGATTTAATTAAATTGGTTCTAACTAATAATTCTGTTATGATTTTCACAAAAATCAATTACTAAATAGTGTCAAAATTGAAAAAAATAGTATTTAAAACAAATATTATATTAGTAATTGTTGTTTTATTCCTAAAAATCTAATGTTCGGCCAAATGACTTATATATTGTTATATATATTAATAATAAACAACACGGGGTTCGTTTGGCTTCTTATAGTATGTTTATTAACCTTATAGTATAATAACACAAGAAGACACGGTAAAAGTAAACTTATTTAACTTAATGTTAAATCTAAATGATAAGGTTAAAATAGGAACCTAAACTTGTCTAAATTATATTGGATGAGAGGATTTCGACCCATCCCCACCTTAGCTTCTAAATATATCAATTTTGAGCTATTTGAAACCGAACTTGACTTTATAATAAAATAATAGTTTTAGTTTTCCCAAAGGTGCCCCTCTCCTCCCTTATAAAAGGGCACCTCCTCCCCCTCTTCCTCACACCACTTTGATCCTTCAAGCTCGACCAAACCCTTCCAATTCCTCCTATCCAATTCCCTAGAGACATCATAGAGGTCCTGGGATTCTTCAAAGACCAATTTTAGTTCCCTAAAAGAAGGTCTCAAATAAGCACTTCAAAGAAGAGGTAATGTCTGTTACCGATTCTTTCATCTTTATTTCTTCTTCCACCTCTTCTTCTTTAGTTGTTTCATTATGAAGTAATAACATTAGTATCACTAATATACGGATATGTTATTATAAGTATGAAACAACCCTATTTCACCATCTATCCATCCTACGGAAAAAGAAATCACCGCGCGTGCGTACGTACGGAATACCGTCTCCACGCCGTGGTGTAATCTATTTTCCACCACTACCTTACTCGGATGGGTATAATGGTGTAAATAATGAATTTATATGACTATTATAAAGTGATGCTGATTCTTAAATAGTATACATACACTCCAATACAATTCCACGATCATAGGAACGATATCATCACTCGTGCGTACGTACGGAATAACGTCTCCACGATGTGATGCGACTCGTTCTACATGATATTCATTTCATAATGAATATATAAATGAATTTAATGAATGAATATTATATATATTACACTAATAAAATTCTGGAAATGAAGTATCTATAACCTAAATATATGAATAAGAATTTATTCGACAAAACACGTATAAGAATAAAAAGTTATAAACACCCGAATAACAAGTAGCAATGAAATATTACTACTAAGAAGCTAAGAAAATGACCATATATGATATCATAAAAATAAGTATGATTCTGGAATAAGTCAATAACATTATTTAAATCATTATACAGGAGGTTCGGACACTTACAAAGAAAAACAGACCTAAGGTAAGGGAAATATTACAATCTCATTTTTATCCGAGATTGTTTATACTTTGAAATTTACTGGGGTGTATTTTATCATCCACATCCATGTTTACTCAATATGTAATATTGTTTCCATCCACCTACAATTTTTTAAATCCAATTTTACCCTTCTTGGAGTTTTTAGTAAAAGATATGATAGGAATATTTTGTAGTTTTTCATACGAGGTACTTTTTGACTTTTCCGATAAAAGTACGAGAAGAATGTTTTTTTAACTTATACTGCATGAATGGATTTTAAAAACATTATTTCCAAGAAGCTTCCTTTAAAATTTTTCAAGTTTATTTTTAATCAAATTCTTTTTGTTTAAAATTTTATGACATGTTAAGAAAGAAAAAATGTTTTTGAAGTAGAAAGGATATTTTCCTCAAGAATGGAGTTCAAGTGTTGTATCAAAATTATTTTCCATCTAAGATAATATAGGGTTCTGATTCTATCCCTATCATTACATTGATTTGAATATGTTGTGATGGAATTATTTTATGAATTACTTTATCTTATATGAATTGTTTTATGATGTCATGTTGTTTAAGAATCCCATTTTTCTACATGGGTTATGCAATGATGTATGATTTATTATTTTGTAGCACACATAAGAATGGTATCATTATGAGATGGGTGGGACCTATGTCTCCCTCCAATTCATTGGGTAAAGATTTTATATCTCATGAGATAGAAATGGATGGAATGGTAGGTTATACCGGTTCAGTGAAACAGGACTGAAATGAGGGTGACTCGGTTCAGAAATGGACTTTGTCCACTAAGATAGTCTTGGAAATGAGTCTTGACTAATAAGATATGATTCTCTATGATTATGTGTGTATGCCACAAAGTTTCATGTTTTAATTTATGATTATTGTGATTACATTTCACTGCCATGATTTATCCCATGTTATGAAATTATGATCTCTTTTGCAGGTTAAGATTTCCAAAGGTTATGTGCTTATGTATATGATGTGATTGATATTTGTTTTATTTACCCTTACTGAGCTTTTGAGCTCACCCTTTTGTATGTTTTCTTTCCCCAGGTCAGGAAGAAGGTTATTTAGTAAGATATGCCAAAAGTGTCTATAGATATGATGAAATAAATGGGAGACATTGTAGACGATTTATGAACCAGTTGTTTATGTTTCCCAGTTTTTAAAGACACTATACCTATACGGTCCTTTTGTGGTTTTGTTATATGTTGTAATAAGTATGCTTCAATTTTGAAGTGTTAATAATGTATGTAAAGTATGGGTCGTTATAGTTGGTATCAGAGGAAAGGTATAGTCAACCTTTGGAAACTAGGATGTGAAAGCCTTAGTAAGAATCCTAAGGATAAGTCTAAGCATAGAACACAATATTAGTGTTTTAGAAATGGCCATGAATAACCTAGGATAAGACCTTAAGTGTGAAATTTTATTCTTTATTATGTGGTTTTCCTATTATAATTAGTGTTTCTCACACTATTCTTCTTGGTTTTAGTCAATGGATGGAACCCGAAGGAACCATGTTAATGCAGAATGCGACGGGCAATGCAATGATTGTCCCCCTGAGCAACCAAACGTTATGGGAGCTGGAATGAAAAATCTTGTAGCCATGCTCACACAACTTTCTCAAGCTATGAATAATTAAGGACTTCCAAACGAGAAAAGGAAGGAGCAACATTCTATTGAATCCTTCATAAGGCAGCGTCCACCTTCTTTCAGCGGGTCTACTGATCCATTAGTTGCTGAACAATGGATTAGTACTACTGAAAAGATATTTTCAGTTCTTCAATGTTCTGAACATGATAAATTCAACCTAGCAGTGTATCGTTTTGAAGTAGATGGTGATCAATTGTGGAATCTTATTAAGAATACGAGGCATTGTGATGAAATTGAGTCCATGGAATGGGACGAGTTCAAGAACTTATTTTTCAATAAGTACTTCCCTCGTATTCTCCAAACAAATATGGAGAAAGAGTTTCTTGAACCGAAGAAAAAGGATGATGAATCTGTTGGTACTTATGAAGAAAATTTAACAAGACTTGCAAGGTACACTTCTAGTATTTTTATCCAACCTGAGAGTAAGATCGATCAATTCTTTAGTGGCTTAAAACCAAGTCTTCGAAGGGTGTTAGGCATAAGGGACTTCAATAGCTAGGAGGAAATCGTTCGATGTGCTCTCAAAGTCAAGATGGAGATTGGAGTAACCCATCAGTCATATGGGTTTGATAAGAAGAGGAAAATGGAATTCAAAGGAAAATCGAAAGAGCACACTGAAAAGAATATGAGCTTTCCTTTATGCTCAATGTGTGGAAAGAAACATGGAGGGAGTTGTCTTAAAGGGACAAGTAAATGTTTCAAATGTGGAAAGAGAGGTCATCCGGAATTTGAATGCTACGATGATGGGAAGAAGATGTCTAATGATGAAATCAAAGGAAGGGATACACAGAATGAACCTACTACACTTCAATGTTTCGAGTGCAAGGAGATGGGACATTATGCCAATAAATGCCCTAATCCAAGGGTTGATGATGATGGTCGACGTCAACAAACTCTTAAGGCTAAAGACAAAGGAAAGTCACATGAAATTTCAATCAGCGATGTGGAGTATGATAACGATGTGGTGAAAGGTACACTTACCATCCACTCTAAAGTAGAAAATGTTTTATTTGATTCTGGATCCACCCACTCTTTTATTTCTAAAGAATTTTATAAGGGTATCACCGTATTACCTCAACAATTAGATGTTGAGTTAGCTGTGACAACACCTAATGGCACAATAGTCGCATCAAATGTTTATAATTCTTCTCCGATCGAAGTTTGTGGGAAAGTGCTTCATGCAAATCTTGTGATCCTTCCTATAGTGGAATTTTATGTGATTTTTGTCATGGATTGGATTTCTTTATATGGATCTCATATCAATTGCCAAAGAAGGGAAGTCACATTTCATATTCCAGATCAATCTATGATCGTCTATCAATGCAAGGATGAAATAACCTTCCAGTGGAAATTTCATCCATCTTATGGGTCTTGATTCCACTAAATGAAGGTTATTTATCTCAAATGGTTGGTGAGAAACTCACGATTAAGAGTATTCCCATTGTACGGGAGTTTGATGATGTCTTCTCGGAGGAATTACCGGGACTTCCACCAAATCGTGAAGTTGAGTTCTCAATAGAACTCGTACCGGGTGCTTTGCCTATTTCAAAGACACCTTATAGAATGGCCTCAATTGAGTTGTAGGAATTGAAGAAGAAACTCCAAGAGAATCTTGATAAGGGATTCATATGCCCTAGTGCGTCACCTTGGGGAGCACCTGTTCTATTTGTTAAGAAGAAAGATGGATCAATGAGACTCTGCCTTGATTATCGAGAACTTAACAAGATCACTATAAAGAACAAATATCCTCTCCCACGCATTGATGACTTATTTGACCAACTACGAGGAGCTCAATACTTTTCCAAGATTGATCTTCATTCAGGGTATCATCAATTAAGGGTCAAAAGGGAGGATATAACAAAGACGTCTTTCCGTACAAGGTATGGACACTATGAATTTATAGTGATGCCATTTGGTCTTACTAATTCCCCTGCTATCTTCATGGATCTGATGAATAGAGTCTTTAGAAACTATCTTGATCAATTTGTGGTAGTCTTTATAGACGATATTCTTGTCTATTCACAGAGCAAGGAAGAACATGGAAATCAATTGAGAATTATATTGAAGTCCGTAAGAAAGGAGAAGCTTTATCCCAAATTTACCAAGTGTGAATTTTTGCTTCAAAAAGTTGCATTTTTGGGTCACATAATCTCAAAATAGGGGATATCTGTGGATCCAGCAAAAACAGAGGTTATCGAAAGATGGTCGAGACCAACAACAGTAACTGAGATCTAAAGTTTTCTTGGTTTGGCTGGATATTATCGACGTTTTGTGAAATATTTTTCACGATTATCTAATCCACTCACCAAGTTGACTCGGAAAGGAGTTAAGTTTGTCTGGACGGAAGAATGTGAAGAGAATTTCAAGGAGTTGAAAAGAAGGTTATCCAGTGCACCTGTGCTCACACTGCCTTGTAGTGGAGAAAGGTTTGTGATCTATAGTTATGCATCCATGAAGGGATTGGGGTGTGTTCTTATGCAAAATGATATGGTGATAGCTTATGCCTCACAAAAGTTGAAAATCCATGAGCAAAATTACCCAACACATGATTTGATGTTAGCTGCGGTAATCTTTGCATTAAAGATTTGGAGGCATTACCTTTATGGTGAAAGGTGTGATATTTATACTGATCATAAAAGTTTAAAGTATATTTTCACACAAAAGGTGCTGAATATGTGTCAAAGAAGATGGTTGGAGCTGATTAACGATTACGACTGCTCAATCCATTACCACCCGGGGAAAGCAAACAAGGTGGCATATGCATTAAGTCGACAAGACCATGCTAGTTTATCCATGATGAGGATCACAAAAGATCCGATATTTATGGATTTACAAAGGATGTATGTTGGAATTATAATGGAAGGGGAAAAATCTTATCTTTCTCAAATGAATGTTCAACCATCTATACATGTGAAGATTAAATAGGCACATAAAAAAGATGTCGAGTTACAAAAGAAGGTGAGAAACGTTCCTGAATTCAACCTTGATTGTGATGGGATAATAAAGTTCAGGAATCGGGTTTGTGTTCCTCCCACCCCCGAATTAAAGAAGGAGTTGCTGGATAAGGCTCATAGTTCTTCATTCTCTATTCATCCTGGAAGCACGAAGATGTATTGGGACCTGAAAGAGTACTTCTGGTGGGATGGCATGAAAAGAGATGTTGCTGAATTTGTCTCTCGATGCTTGTTTTGTCAACAAGTTAAAGCCGAGAGACAGAAGTCTAAAGGGATGTTACAACCATTACCCATACCCGAATGGAAATGGAAAAACATCACTATATACTTTGTCACAGGACTTCCTAAAACATCCAAATGCAATAATGCTATCTGGGTCATAGTTGATCGTCTTACAATGACTGCACACTTCATTTCTATTAGAGAGGATTTATCTCTAGATCAGCTTGCCAGGATATATGTAAAGGAAGTGGTAAGATTGAATGGAGTACCACTTTTTATTATATCCAATCGGGATCCGAGATTTACCTTGATGTTCTGGCGAAGTCTTTAGCATACTCTAGATACAAAGTTGAGTTTCAGCAGTGCTTATCATCCTCAGACAGATGGTCTGTCTGAGAGAACAATTCAAACCCTTGAAGATATGTTGAGAGCTTTATCTATGGATTTCAAAGGTGGTGGGGATCAACACCTACCTTTGGTGGAATTTTCTTATAATAATATATTTCACTCTAGTATTCAGATGGCTCCTTATGAAGCTCTCTATGGAAAGAAATGCAGGACTCCAACTTGCTGGGATGAAGTTGGGGAAAGAAAGCTATTAGGACCTGATCTCGTTGATGAAATGGTAGAAAAGGTCAGATCTATTAAACAACACATAAGAGCGGCTCAGAGTCGACAGAAATGTTATTCCAACAACCGAAGAAAAGACCTAGAGTTTGAAGTGGGTGATAAAGTGTTCTTACGAATATCTCCCTGGAAGAGGTTTATGAGATTTGGAAAGAAGGGGAAGTTGAGCCGTAGATATATCGGTCCTTTAGAAATACTGGATCGTGTTGGGAAGGTAGCTTACCGATTGGCGCTTCCACCGAATCTCTCTCAAGTTCACGATGTGTTCCATGTATCTCTTTTGAGAAAGTACATACCTGATCCTTCACATGTACTCAGCTCAGAAGTTGTACCGCTGGAGCAAGATCTTTCTTTTGAAGAACAACCGATAGAAATTCTGGATCGTAGAAAAAAAGTCCTAGTAAACAAGACCACTCGATTGGTGAAAGTTTTATGGAGGAACCACCAATTAGAAGAAGCTACATGGGAGCTTGAGGATATGACGAGGGAGAGGTATCCTCGTCTGTTTGTTACAAAGTGACGAATTTCGAGGGCAAAATTCATTTTAAGGGGGGTAGAATGTAACACCCGAGACTTTTATGTTATATAAATCATCAAATGAATCTTTTTCTACACAACACTTGCTTGGCTTGCTTTACACGAAATCGCGACCTTTCTCGATAGCTTGCGTCGTACACAATACCAAATTTCACTAAAAAACAATATGCTATTAAAATATTATTAAAACTAGTCGTTATGAATAGTAATAACCACTTTTTGAAATTTTATAAATTTTATTTTCAAAATGGACTTCATTTTTGGATTCAGAATATCAAAATTAGCCTAGGGTGAAATTTTGGTATTTTTCTGAAAACTTTAAATTTTTGATGAATAGTGAAACCACTAAGTTGTAGTTAAAAAACTAAATTTTTCATAAAATTCAATTTTACAGCTTCTGTGAGTGGAATTTCAAAAATCAGAGTGACATGGATAATATCAAGGACAAAAATGTGGTTCAATGAGATGAAAATAATTTTTGGTCAATAGAAACTTTTTACTTTTTTTTACCACGGTTAAAAGTAAATAGGGTAATTAAGGGTAAATATGATATTCTTATTACCCTAAAACATGTCCTAATTCTATTGGATAAGTTTAATTAGACCAACAACAATCTTAGGAATAAAATATGACCATTTAGGCCCACATGGATTAGATTAGGACATTTATTATTAATTTATTTAAAGAAGGGTTAAAATAGTTAAAATCAAAGTTGAATAAGAAAATAATTTTTAATATGGGGTTATACATAAGATAAATTCGACCATAAATATTCATTAGAAAGATAAAAATATTTTCTACATAATGGTATTTTATTTGTAATTTTTAGACATTAAATAATTTAATTTATTTATGACACAAAGATGATGCAGTAATTATCTTATTAATGAAATATTGACATAATTAATGTTATAAACACCAAAATAAATATAATTTGAGACTTTTTATGAATTACACTAATTTTATAGGTTACTATGACATGTTAGTAGTGATTTAATTAAATGGTTTCGAACTAATAATTCTGTTATGATTTTCACAAAAATCAATTACTAAATAGTGTCAAAATTGACAAAAAAATAGATTTTAAAACAAATATTATATTAGTAATTGTTATTTTATTAATAAAAATCTAAGGTTCGGCCAAATGACTTATATAAGGTTATATATTTTAATAATAAACAACATGGGGTTCGTTTTGCTGCTTATAGTATGTTTATTAACCTTATAGTATATGAACACAAGAAGACACGATAAAAGTATACTTATTTAACTTAATGTTAAATCTAAATGATAAGGTTAAAATAGGAACCTAAACTTGTCTAAATTATATTGGATGAGAGGATTTCTACCCATCCCCACCTTAGATTCTAAATATATCAATTTGGAGCTATTTAAAACTGAACATGACTTTATAATAAAACAATATTTTTAGTTTTCCCAAAGGTTCCCCTCTTCTCCCTTATAAAAGGGCACCTACTCCCCCTCTTCCTCAAACCACGTTGAGCCTTAAATCTCAACCAAACCCTGATAATTACTCCTCTCCACTTCCCTAGAGACATCCTAGAGGTCCTGGTCTTATTAAGAGACCAATTTTAGTGCCCTAAAAGAAGGTCTCAAAGAAGCACTTCAAAGAAGAGGTAATGTCTGTTACCGATTCTTTCATCTTTATTTCTTCTTCCACTTCTTCGTCTTTAGTTGTTTCATTATAAAGTAATAACATCATTATCAATCATATACTGATATGTTATTATAACTATGAAAAAACATTATTTCACCATCTATCCATCCTACGGAAAAGGAAATCACCGCGCGTGCATACGTACGGAATACCGTCTCCACGCCGTGGTGTAATCTATTTTCCACCACCACCTTACTTGGATGGGTATAATGGTGTAAATAATGACTTTATATGACTATTATAAAGTGATACTGATTATGAAATAGTATACATACACTCCAATACAATTCCACGATCATAGGAACGATATCATCACTCGTGCGTGCGTACGGAATACCATCTCCACGATGAGATGCGACTCGTTCTACATGATCTTCATTTCATAATGATTATATAAATGAATTGAATGAATGAATATGATATATATTACACTAATACCATTCTGGAAATGAAGTATCTATAACCTAAATATAAGAATAAGAATTTATTCGACAAAACACGCATAAGAACAAAAAGTTTTAAACACCCGAATAACAAGTAGCAATGAAATATTACTACTAAGAAGCGAAGAAAATGACCATTTATGATATCATAAAAATAAGTCTGATTCTGGAATAAGTCAATAACATTATTTAAATCATTATAAAGGAGTTTCAGACACTTATGAAGCAAAATAGACCTAAGGTAAGGAAAATATTACAATCTCATTTTTATCCGAGATTGTTTATACTTTGAAATTTACTATGGTGTATTTTATCATCCACATCCATGTTTCCTCGATATGTAATATTGTTTCTATACACCTAAAATTGTTTAAATCAATTTTTACCCTTCGGTGAGTTTTTAGTAAAAGATATGAAAGGAATCTTTTGTCGTTTTTCATACGAGGTACTTTTTGACTTTTCTGACAAAAGTACGAGAAGAATGTTTTTTTTAACTTATACGGCATGAATGGATTTTTAAAACATTATTTCCAAGAAGCTTACTTTAAAATTTTTCAAGTTTATTTTTAATCAAATTCTTTTAGTTTAAAATTTTATGACATGTTATGAAAGGAAAAATGTTTTTGAAGTAGAAAGGATATTTTCCTCAAGAATGGAGTTCAAGTGTTTTATCAAAATTATTTTCCATCTAAGATAATATAGGGTTATGATTCTAAACTATCATTACATTGATTTGATTATGTTGTGATGGAATTATTTTATGAATTCCTTTATCTTATATGAATTGTTTTATGATGTCATGTTGTTTAAGAATCCCATTTTTTTACATGGGTTATGCAATGATGTATGATTTATGATTTTGTGGCACACATAAGAATTGTATCATTATGAGATGGGTGGGACCTATATCTCCCTCCAATGCATTGGGTAAAGATTTTATATCTCATGAGATAGACATGGCTGGAACGGTAGGTTATATCGGTTCAGTGAAACAGGACTGAAACGAGGGTGACTCGATTCAGAAATGGACTTTGTCCACTAAGATAGTCTTGGCAATGAGTCCTGACTAATAAGATATGATTCTCTATGATTATGTGTGTATGCCAAAAAGTTTCATGTTTTAAGTTATGATTATTGTGATTACATTTCACTGCCATGATTTATCCCATGTTATGAAATTATGATCTCTTTTGCAGGTTATGATTTCCAAAAGTTATGTGCTTATGTATATGATGTGATTGATATTTCTTTTATTTACCCTTACTGAGCATTTGAGCTCACCCTTTTTTATGTTTTCTTTCCCCAGGTCAGGAAGAAGGTTATTAAGTAAGATATGCCAAAAGGGACTATAGATATGATGAAATAAATGGGAGACAGTGTAGACGCTTTATGAACCAGTTGTTTATGTTTCCCAGTTTCTAAAGACACTATACCTATACGGTTCTTTCATGGTTTTGTTATATGTTGTCATAAGTATGCTTCAATTTTGAAGTATTAACAATGTATGTAAAGTATGGGTCGTTATATTAATATAAAAATATAGGGTAATTATTTGTTAATTTCCAAACATAGGTATTGGAGTCTATATAAAAATAATAATGAAAGCCACAAACAATAACATTGTTTTACCATGGTTACTAACATTGAGGAGTTTGTTTCAATATTCTATAAGTAATGGAAGATGAATCATTAAAATAGTACATTTGGTGATGTATAAGTGAATCATTCTCATAATCATTTTTTAACAAAACATTATAATATAATATATGTTCTATAAGATTCATTAATTTATTATAAAATTATTTTAATATATTAACAAAAAATATTGTTTTAAAAGGTTGTATCAATATATTGTCATGTACGAATTTTATATAATTTTATAGAATAATATTTTTCCCTTGTGATGTAATAATAAAAACTGAATATTTATTATGTATTTAATTTTTATCCAAATATTCGACTCTCTTATAAAATTAGGAAAAATTATTTGTTAGATAATTTAAAATGATTAGTTGGAATATATTATTTATTTTATGAGATTATTTTTTCAGAGTTTGAGAACATTATTTTTTCAAATAAAAAATATTATTTTATGAAAAATAAATATTAATATGGAACTAAAAACATTATGACCCTTATAAAGACTACATTCGATTTAATGAAATTATATAATCATTTATATTTAATGAAATTTCATTTAGTAAAAAATATTTCATTGTATTATTACATATTTCAAAAATTCATGATTTTATCTAAATGTCTGTCTTAATTGAAACTATTCATTTCCCAAAAATATATTTTTTATTTTCTCATATCAAAATCTACATTTTATAAGACTCATTATATACTAATTTATAATTTAGTAATAAAAATGGATAAATAAAATCATTATATATTTAAAAATAAAATATACAAATTGATTTTATATGGGTCTATATACATATAAAAAATATTATAGAAGTGTACTCCCTAAGGATAATGTGTTTGGTTATGGTACTATATATTAGTGGTTCAAGAATTGTGGTCTTGGTTGTGATCTCAATAGACATGATGTTCTCCAATAAATGGTTTCACATGAGATTTAGTAGTTGAATCTGAATGTGGGGTTTATCTAGAGAAAATCAAAGTGATACAATATCCAACGAAATCTCTGATAAATGGGATCATGGGGTATGATCCTATTGGTGGAGAACATCACTTATTCCTTCTTTATCTATTAGAATTTATGATAACCCTAATAATATACAAATCTTAACTGTCGCTATAAAATAGATACACTAACAATGGATAGAATTCGTAAAAAAAAAATTTATTCAGGAAGCAATATACAAAATTTTCCTAAATAACCAATGTAGTGCATGTGTTTTATATAAATATATTTTATAATGTAAAAATTATTCAGTCAAAAGTGATTTTCATTAATAAAATCTTTCTTCATTATTATTTATCTGATGATGACCATTATATATGAGTATTTTCTTATATATGAATTATGTACACAATATAATAACCTTTTAATATTGTTAAATAAAGAGAGAAAATATGATGTAAATATATCTTGGGTTAAATAACCAAGATAAATGGGGAGAGTAACAAAGATTGAACATAATGTTGGTGCTAATAATTCGGATGTCACTATATATCCTATAATTATATGAACAAATAAACATGTAGATCTATTAGAGAACTAAAATTCCATCATAGTATATAGTTTCATTAACACATTGAGTCTCATATAAAAAGACTAAACATGAATGTTCAGAACATACATTCAAATATGGTTGAGTAATAGAATATTTATGATTAGGAGTAGGATAAGAAATCCATTAACCAGTACATATTTTTTTATTAAATTAATATATTAAAAAAACACAAATTTTATATATAGTAAAGTTATATTATATTATTTTAGACTAATTAATGGATGAAGAGAACATGTATTGAAAACTCTTGCATGTATTTTAATTTTTTTTATGGATTGTTGGTTATAACAAAATACCATCCCAAATAATTTCATAAGTCATCCATGATCGACCATATTATATATATTTTAATATTATGTGACCTGTAAGTCTTGACAAGGATATTAAAATATTCACAAGGATATTAAAATCAAGGATAATGGAATAGAACTTTAAATTTAACATAATGAAGTTAGGAAACAAAATTCCATATTTAAAATTCATATTCATGGGTGTTCTGAAAAACTAACATGATTTTGTGAAAAATAATTCTTGAAAAACTCTGTATTTGTGGTGATAGTGAAATTATATTAATCCATTGTGATCAAGTAAAATGCTAATTATTGTATATCATTAATATAACAAAACTAACCTCCCATATTTCACCATGATTCAAATTATTCCTCGAAATATCACAAGATCTATCTAATACACCAACCATTCTCTTTGATGTAATGATAAGATGTGATTTCTTTAACAGTAACTTGTCATTTTTCTAATATAATTTTATAAATTTAATTTTGTATAGCCTTGATCAATTTTATTCACTCTAAATCGGCATATTATATCTGGTTTTGTTTATTTTCAGTTGACATTTTTTATGTTGATGTCTGGAATGAGTGTAGTTAAACCTAAAATGGAATGACTTCCTCAACCAGATAAATAGGAAAATATGTTTTCACAAATGAGAAGTTGATTATTTGGTATGGTAAGTGAAGATAACAAACAACATTTTATTTAGGAATGGTTTGTTTTCTATGTATTTAGTCTCCATGAGGATATTTTACCAGTTTCTTTCTAAGGATTATATATTCTGTTCACCTATATAATATCATTGGATGATGGTTGGATTAGATATTAAATTTTGAAGGAATCCATTTGATATTGAATTATTAGAAATTTTTTTTCTTTTTCAATCATTATTTTGTGAGGGATTCCAAATATAGTAATAATATTGGTCATGAAAATGTTGATGATGGACTTAGTTTAATATTTCGTGAGGAAAATTACCTCATCCCACATGGAAAAGAAATTGGAGATAAAAAAATTTACATAACATCTTGGTTATTGAGAGTAAATGGACCGATGATATAAATTCCTTGTTCAGAAATTATATAATAGTATTTGGTTGTGTATAGTAGTTATGAGGTTTCATGGAAAAAATTTATATGTATCTGATAAGATTATAACCTCTTTATAAATTTCACGAGGTCCAAAATTATCCATGATTAGAAGTATCTTGGTATCATCTTGGGCATAATACATAATGGAAAGCATATCTTCTACCTCATTTCATCTGATAATGGCTCCCACAAATCCTCATTTGTTTTCTAGTTTTGTGGAAATTGGGTTTTTGTTAAGGATGAAATTTACCAATCATATCTATATATATTATTTCTTAAAATGATCTAGTAAATATGTTATAGTTTAGTGGTAATATATTATGTGATATATCCAATAGATTGGGGAATTTGTTATCAAGGTTATGGGAACATATTGATCAGGGGTGGTATTAACCAATTAGGTATCCTCGATATAATTATTGATGAATGTTGAGACCGCCAGATGATGAGTGATGAGAATGACCATTACATCTTATTATGGGATGTCCAAGGTTGTGGATACATTTTAAAACACATCATATTATAAATTATTAGAATTTGTGATGTTAAATAGTTCTTTCTCAAAGGTGAATTCAGTAATTAATCCTCGAACATAATAATGAAATGGGATTAATTCCTCCATCTTAATATATTATTAATTATTGATCTATTTGATCTCCAAAATTGAATCAGATTTAATATTTATTTTTTCCATTAGTATCTATAGAGAAAATCACAATCCCATAATTAGGTCCCTGTATTTTTTCATGTTTTTGGTGAATCCATATTATGTTAAAGAATATGTTTGTAAAAATTATTTTGGGGAAAATGTGAAAAATTTCCAAGTAAACCTGATTGTCTTGGGGGTTTGTTATTCATAATCTGTATGAGAATATAGAATATAAATTGAAATAATTATCATAAACTTGTGTATTTATGATATATGGTACATAATTCTCTATGTTGGGGATCTATGTTAAATATTTAATTCTCTAGTTTGGGGGTTCTGTGGAGAAATCTACCAATACTTTCCATTTGAGTAACTTTTGTCGTATCGATGAAACATTAAAATACTAAAAAATGTCCACCCATTTATCTAGGTTCCAATTTAACATCATCTAATAAAAATATATTAAAATGGGTTATCATGATATTCGAGGTAAACCTCAAAATGCTTTGGAAAATTTCATAGCATTAATTTAAAAAATTTCTGTTGAAATGTTCTTCATAATATTTGTGTGTCGAGTCTCACCATTATAAAATGTTTTTTAATATAATATATGTTAATATCATATTATATATCCTTATTTTAGGAATGGAGTGTGTGTAATGATCAATGTAGAGATTCTTCCTAGAGGATATGAGTTTTCCCTTCTATTAGAAACACTTTCATTGGAAGGCATAAAAGGTATTTCTGGAGTTTTCTGAAGGATTCATGATAGTCCCCATCCCACTTAAAGATAACTCATTTATTCATAAAATTATTGAAGGGTTTCTATTTTCCATTGATATTTTAAATAAAATTTATTATATATTAAATAATCACTTGTATTCCAATCAACTATTTAAGGTATCAATGATGTTACATATCAATTATTTCATTGGAATTCTTGGTTTCGTCATTCACACCACGATATAATACCATAAATCTGAGATATTTCATATATATAACCCCAGAATCACATTTCAGTGGGTACATTTTCAAGTCATGTTGTTTTTTTGTGGAAAAATTGAGAAAATTGACAATGTGGTCATCAAGATGTAGTGACTCGACACTAAATCATTAATATAGTGTCCTAGGTTCCTCACTAAGAGGGTATTGATGATACAGTTCATGTAACGTTGATAATTAGGGATGAAATTCATCATGCCAAAGGTCATTACATGATATAAATATACCCCTTGTTGATCTATTAAGGTAGTGTACTATTCATAAAAAATGTGGATACATATCTAGAAATAACATGAATATGAATCCATAATGAATAGATCATTCAGGTAATTCTCACATAAATCAATAGTTTTATGATCTGGAAGAGGATATCATCCCATTTTAATGCATATTTAGATCCTTGATGTCAATTAAAACTCTAATAATCCCTTTATTATTACTAAACAAGAAACTTTTCACGAAAATTTTCAATTATTAAGCTCCCAAATGATGATGTATTTTATAATCATTACATGTTTCCTTCAGTTTCGGAATCATATTTTGGATAAATTCTCCTAGATTATTATTTTAAAACATATTGTTCATTTAAAATACCAAAATTATCGATAAATGTATAAGGATATATACCAATCATTTATATATTGTTTCAGGAAAATAAATTGCAGTGTGTTTGGAAGAGGGTATTTGTGTCTCCTATTATGTAGGGGTATTGGGGACACTGGTATATTTTGGTCATGAATCCTCCCTTATACTAAGATTCACCGATCAAAGTTCATCAATTGTGGTAGATACAAGTTCCAAAAATACTCATGAAGAAACTATACAGTATTATACAATGCCTATATAAATTCTCTACGACTAATATAAGAAAATAAATGGATATTATGGTATTTAAAAGGGGACATGGTAGAATTCATATATTCTAATGTTGATGTGTGTGTAGCCCCATAAGCTATATCATATTGAAATTATTATTCACAATGGTTGTTCTGATATGATGTAACCAACATCATGAGAATAAGAGGGAATATGTCTATTCATGGTGTATATCTTCTAATCCTTTTATTCCAATAATCTTGGGGCATTCGTCCTTTTTATGTTTAATGAGACTTAATTTCAGAAAACATTTAATTTGGGAAAATATTATTTCATAAATATTTTTACACATGTAATTTGAAAAAACTATCTTCCTCAATGATAATTAATATTTTTTTGGAAATTAAACTAATAATTTTATTAAATTTAATTTGTAAAATATCTTTAATTATTATAAAATGGAAGCCATTTGAACCAATTATTTCTCAAATGTGGTGTTTTTTCCATGAACAAACTATTGATAGAAAAATGACAATATTCATGATCTGTACAGATATTCGTCGGTCCATTTCTCGGACATTTGGATTGGTAATATTAATGGTTATAATTACTAAAATATATTTAATATCCCTTGTATAAGTCTCTTATTTATATAGGGAGTCACTAGTAAAATGGTTTTAAATTTCACCAAAGATTACACTAATTGTTACATTGATACATTTTATTGGGGAACTAATGGTATTATGGTGGATATGTTTTGAAAATATGAGGACTTGAAATTTGAGATAAGAAGTTGAAAGTTGGTCTTGGAAAACAACTATGAATTCAAAATAAAATATGTGATCATTGAACTAATTTCTTCATTTGATCTCACCAAATGTCTTATACTTAATTTTATGATATCCTTAAATTTTAATTATGAGGGGAGTCAAGATAGAAACACTAGTGGCCATGCATCAAAGGGTTCATTACAAGATTATTCATGATACCATGATAAATTTAGGATCCCAAGATATTAATAATTTAAATATTATTAGACATGAAAAAGTGCCTACCATTTAGTGGTGTGGATTCTTTTTAGTCATACATTGTGAAGGAAATGATTTTTTATAACTCAACAGGTATGTTCCTTTTTTGATACACATCTGTTGTAATGAATTTAGCATCAACATATATTGTAAATAATAAATCCATGATGTGGGTTTCACTATGTTTTCAGAATAGGAGAATTTATTTTGAGATAGAGATCCTTGCTGTAATAACAAGCTCATGCTTTAAGATGAAATATTCTGTAGGAAAGTGGTTGTTCTTCCTGCCTTGGGGAATCTACTTTTCATGAGGTCTAGTGGTCCTCATCAAAAATTTTATTGACTCCTTTTCCAACATAAATTATTGGGGAATTTTTTTTCCAATGTGGGATCAGATAACATAACCTTCCCAAATTACAACATTAACTGGACAATTATATATCCCCAAGTCAGTCCACCAATATTATTGAACTGAGAATGGTATTGGATAAATTATGGTCAGATTGATTATCTATTAAACATGATTGAGACCATTAATTCATGTTTATAAGGGATATATAGATTCAAAAAAAATTCATGAACACCAAGGTCTTATTTGACTCCATCATCTGTGAACACATATTCCCCTATGACCTCATTCTCTATTATATGTGGGGATTTTATGTTTTTAAAAGTCCTCAAATTCACCAAAAAAGGGTTCATTTTATTGAAAACATTGGCAGGGTAAAGTTTTAAATCCTTATTTAATGTAGGCTCAATTTGGTGGTGGTAATACCATTTTATCATCTGGTGGTATGTTTCTTGCCACCTATTTATAAAGGTATGATGTAAAAAATAGTATGTATTAGGATGGGTTTTAGTAAGGGCTCTTCCAAATATTAATTATTCCTCGAGTGTGTATAGTATCATATTATAGAATAATATGATTTTGAATATTTCTTGTGAGACCTCATATGTGATATGGGGTATTAATAGGATGATTAAGTGGGATACTACGTATGGTATACGCCTAAATAATGGGTTTCCTAGTCATATATTCATTCAATTTCAATGAATTCATACTCAGGTTTTTATTTGATTTCAATTACTCTTCTAGTGAAAAGGAATAAATAATAGTTACTTTAATCGAGGGTTTTCAAATATTCATCAATCCAAAGTCAACCATGATCAACAATATATCATTTAAGACACATCATTATTTAATGATTTTCACTAATATCCCTTACAATGGTAAATAATAAGGGTGGTTGTTTAATATAAAATAAATTGAGCTTCATGACCTCTGTAATGTTGAGTATTTTGATCATAATTGTAGTAATAAAGTACCATATAACCTTATGTATTTAAACAAAATAGTTGTTCTCTTTTCATAATAAAGTTTCCATCTGGGGATATCCATTGTTCATTCATAATGAGGTATTTTTTATTTTTTTTCATTCAGTGGGAGGAATGTCCTGATATTGTATGGGTTTTTTTATCATAACCATAACTAGAACTTGTTTGATCATGATTATAATATTTAATGGTCTATCAAATTTTATATGTTAATCTACCATTTTTATATGTGTCTTGTCTTGATTCCGTTGATTGGAATCCACCACCTGTTGTACAACAACTATAAACTCCCAAAATCAACTATGGTATTTCATGAGAATAACAGGTGTTTGTAATTCATCCAAAATATTTGATATATAAATCCCGAAAAACATCTCATGCAAGAGTCTAATTTTTATAGACCAACATAGTCACATCCATATGAAAATGAATTCCATGACCCGATTTTTTCAGCTTATTTTATTTTAATTTTTTATTGATAATTATACTGTTCTATATTGATGAAATTTTTTAATGGACCATTATTCTAAAATATTAAAAATTGAAAATTAATATAGTTTAAATATTTCTATAAATTTTTTTAACAAGTCCTTATATGTTCTTTAAAAAAACTTTATTCTTTATTTATATTGATTCAATAACATCTTAATCATAGTTATACACTGGGACACAATGTGTGTGAGATTCTACTCTTGGACACCCATACTGTTGAAAATGGGGACGGTGGGATTCCAAAATTAGGGCGGAATTGAACATGGATCCATCCAATTGAGATATTGACTATTATCATTTTATACTAGTGAATGTATCCCTTCAATAGATTTTTTTGAGAAGAAAGAGACATGATGGAATCCTGTTGATTTGGGGGAAATGTATCGTGGGATTATTCAATAGTGGATAAAGCAAGAGGAGTCTAAAACAGAACATATTCTTATATCTTATATTGATGACTAATTTTTTTACCAAAGGGTATCCTACTAATAATGGTTTTGTTTTATAATCCAATGTAGGAAATTTGTAATATTATTATCCACTGTGTTTAAACAAACTGGTGGACTAGATCCAAACTGAGTATAATTTGTAGTCAATAAACTTAATAGTTTCATCCTATTGGATATGTATTTTATGAGAGATACTGGTATCTACCTAATAATTACACCTAGGGGAAATATTTACTTTAATTATATAATTGTTGAGTTTCAATATGCCACATTCCACAACATTATATCAACATGTCTATTCATTGATAGAAAGGTGTATAACATCCAAGGTTGTTTTTTAGGTTGTCCATGTAGACACACATTTAACATTTTATTTTACAAAACCTCACCATGGTTTTGGCTAGTGAGTATTTTTAAGAACTCCTATAATTTTCTACCTCTAATATTAATAATTCAAACCTTATTTATTAATCTTGGTGTCGGTCATATCTTGAATAGATGATTCCTCAACATTTTCTTCAATTTAATTATCATTTATTCAATCATCCATTCTGATTATTCCAGTAACATGTACTGATGCTTAAAATACATTAGGGATCATCTCCTCATTAGATCCA
This sequence comes from Viscum album, assembly GCA_963277665.1. Classification (NCBI taxonomy): domain Eukaryota; kingdom Viridiplantae; phylum Streptophyta; class Magnoliopsida; order Santalales; family Viscaceae; genus Viscum; species Viscum album. The sequence continues at coordinate 2,000,877,223 of OY728140.1, read as the reverse complement.
AAATGTTATGTTTCTTCATTCAAACATTATCCAAGGGAAAAATCATTATTCTGTTTTATATTTTCCTTTATGAATGGCCATTTTGTTTTATGAACCCTTCGAGGCTTCAACTACACTCCCTAATATATGATTATTTTCCTAGAGACACCAGTTAATTTTACCAATCACACCGATATTGAAGGGGATATATCATTATTGTGGAGGAACATTAAAGGAACATCCTATGATTTTTACCCTAATATAGAGAATACATATTTCTATTTAGGTGTAGGTGGACATAGAAAAGTCCCCACAAAATTTAGGGATGTTGTTAACCTGGTACAACCACCACAACTTCTCTAATCCCCTTCTATATTGATGATCCAAGTGGTAGTTGTTGTGATAAAAATTTTACCATCCTTATGGGATATAGTTTCTATTATAATTGCTTGAGGGATGATTATATCATGAAAATCCAAATATTATTGTCCTTTACTCAAGTGTTAGTTTGATGCATCACCTTTATTGTGTAATATTTTCTTATCATGTACGTATTTTCTTTGGTTGTATTATTGGATTTCCTCAATTATTATAACAATTGAATTTATTATAAGATTATTTTTAGACTTAGTAAATAGATTCATCATACAAAATACACCACTTTGTGCCTTTGCACTAACAAAGCTTCATTATATATACATCCTAGAATAAGGGGACCCCGTGCCTGAGACCTGTCCTGAGTTGATGAAATTACATTATTTTTATCCAGATGAGCTAACAAAACTCGTGATTCATATGAAGTGTTCAGGCCCTGAAAACTACATCATTTGATAAATATATAAGATGGGCCATCAATGATAAATATGTTATTGTTATATCAAGATATCAAATAAATAATATATAAGGGTATTAGATTTCTTCCATTATGTAATATTATGACCCAAAAAAGTGAAGATGTTATACTAGTAACAAATATCGATAATTTTCTTAATCTAGTTAGTGAACATCCCATTAGTAAGAACCACTACATTGGGGTGGATTAGAGTTTCCAATTAGGTATAACATAAATTATGATTGAAATAATATTTTAATTCCTTTTGAATATTATACCCTAGGATGTCCATGGTTTGAAATAAGAAAGATATATTCCCTTTGGTAAGTTATTTTCACATTATTAATGAATTATTCTCATCCAAAAAATGATACATCCAATCATGATCCAACTATATAGGTGGTTTCCTTGTATCATTATCAATGAATGGGGGATCACTTAGAACCTCTATGTTTTATTATAGGTTGAACGATCTAAGGTAGGTGTGGATATTGATCTTCACCTTATACTCCATATTAATTGGGATTATATGTCACTTTCGAATGATGATCTACATAGTGTAATCAGCCATGAACTCTTGAGTTCTTCATGAAATTAGGGAAACCTAGATCCTAAGATACAGTCATCGAGGAAGAAGAAAAACCGGTGGATGAGGAAGGAGTGAAACCAGGACTAGGAATTATCCACATAAATGTATCTAAGAAACTTATACCAGGTATCCACAGTTCGTTGATCAATAGGATTGGGAAGTTCAACACGTTCTTGACTAGGGTGATTCTCCCCCTAAACATGTGAATCTCTTACAGGACTAAGAGATTGAGTCCCTTGATCTGTTTCTAAATTCTAATCTCTAATAAACTAACCCATTTCTTTTCTATCGAGCTGAAATTCTCGTTGCATTCCTTCCATAGTAGATAAGATAATTTCAGGACCATCTTGTTCATTTAAATGTTCCTCAACAGTAGAATCTTCCGAAATAGTAATTTCTTCTTCTAGACGCTCCAAATGAAGAAAATTTTCTTTTACACAAACAAAATATTATTTTCAGAAGGAGGTTATTTTTCTAAATTAACACTTCTTTAAGTAACATGTTCTTTCTTCTCAACTTCATTTTGTGGAACAGGTAGACCACTGTCTTCTTGTCCAAGATAGTTCCTTCCATAGTTTCAAAAACTACCTATAATTATTCATCATTAGGATAATAAAAAACATCATATGGTTCCAAAAAAGGACCAGATATGTTCTTAGGTCCTTAAGGGTGCTCAATTAGATTATAAATTTTATATAACCTTTCATTATCCTCCACCCAAGACTTTTATTAAGTATTCCAACTTATTATCATCATTTTGACAGTATCCTTTAAGATAGAGAACTCATAGTATTTGGTGAAATATTAATTTGGTCAAACCACTCATTTAGCATACAATATTTTAGAGATTAACCTTGAATAGAACAAAGAGGTAGATATTGAAGTTGTCTTAATAAACTCACACATGTGATGTATAATATATTAACATCGATTAATCATGTCCCAATTTCTACGTAATATGTTTCAATAATACAGCTTGATACTTGATGGTATAAAAATATCATTTCCTTGGAATAATTATATTCTATATAAACATAAACAAAAATCTCGTTTCACCATCAAACTCAGAAAAATTTCTCTTCTTTTGATCTTATTTTCAGTCAAACTTCATATGTTTTATTATAATAATGCAACATTACTATGAGGCGGAGGACCTCTCGGGTAGTCCTAAAAAATTCCTCATGAGTTATCCCTAGTATCTAGCCCATAACCTCAAAGAAAAAGTAAATCTTTGACCATTAATAAGGCTTATTACTACAAGAACATCTTCAGTATTGAATGAAATCTTGACATACTGATATAACTGATAAACAAGTTTTTGTTAAATAGACCTTTTCTCTTTTGTGAACTACTTCACCCTTCCCCTATCTTCCATTATTTTAAAAAGTAAATACAAACTTAACAGAATCAACTTATGATAGATTTAGTTTTCTGGTACTACAATTCTATCAACAAGATTTTGGTTCAATGGTCCCCTGGGCTCTACATTCAGTTCCCTATTCTCTTTCATTTGTGTTCTGTGATTATCAGGAGTTGATGAAGATGGGTTCTTTATTCTGGGTATTTAATGGGTGTTAGAGAGAGAGAGAGACAAAGATGAATGGCTGATAGAGGAATTACTTTCTAAAAGAGAGGGTTTTCAGTTTCGAGATAAGAGAGCTCACACAAAAATAGAGTAAAAGATATTTTATTTTTATCATTTATATATTTTGTGCATCGTAAATTCAAAATCGCGGGAAAAAACATATAAATAATCAACACTGCGATACGGGTAATAAAAAAATAAAACGAAAAATAGTCATTACAGAGAGACCGTAACATATTGTCATGGTGAGACCAGAACATATTGTCACAATGATACCAGAACATATTGTCACGGTGATATCAGAAACATGAAACAGTATCTTCAAGATAGTAACATGTGAAACATTAGAGTGAGATAGTAATTCACGATAGTGACTTCTGAAACCGTAAATCATGAAACTGTAAACTGTGTAACAGTATACTGTGAGATAGAATGTTTTTAAACATTACACTTTCTACTTGAGATTTATCATTCCTAATTCATGTATTATGTAATATATCCTTTTAGAATTTAATGTTTTAGTGAATATATTATCCAAATGACATTCTGTTCCAATTATTTCTAAAGCGATATCACCATTTTGAAAATGGTCTCTCAAAAAGTGATATCTCACAAAAATATGTTTTTCCCTAGAGTGTGAAACCGAATTTTTGGAAAAGTTTATAACAATCGTATCGTCACAATTTATATGTAATACCTGAATTGATATCCATAATCTAGTAATGTTTCATTCATATACAAAATTTGTGCACAATAACTACCAGCATCTATATATTATGCTTCAGTAGTAGATAATGCAACAGATTTTTGTTGCTTACTACACCATGACACTAGTGACTTGCCTAAAATATGACATATTCCACAGGTGCTTTTCCTATCTAACTTATAACAAATAAAATCAGAATTAGAGTAGCTAACTAACTCAAATTATTGTCCTCTAGGATATAACAATCCTAGATTTGGTTTATGTTTGAGGTATTTGAAAATCCTTTTAACAGAACTAAAATGAGATTAATTGGGATTTCCTTCAAAACGATCTCACATACATACACTAAACATAATATTAGGCCAGTTAGCAGTTAATTATAGTAATCTTCCAATCATTCCTCTGTAATTGGTTTGATCGAAATATTTTTTATATTTATAAATATCCAACATACAAGTAGTACTCAATAAAGTATCACTACTTTTAGTGTTATCCAAGCCAAATCATTTTATATGATCTTTTGTGTATTTTAATTGATTTAAAATAATACCATATTAATTTTGATATATTTGAAATTAAATAAAGAATTTTAGGTCACCTATTAAGATCATTTCAAATTCATTTTGCATCAATTTAGAAAACTCAATGCATAAAGAATTTTTTGAGGATCCAAAAGTAATATCATCTATAAAAATATGAACTACTAAAATATCAATGGAAATTTATTTTATAAAAAATTTAGGATAATTTATAACTTTTGTAAAACCTTTTTAATTAATAAATGTATATAATCTATCATACCAACTTCTTGGAGCTTATTTTAAACCATACAATTCTTTTGATATTTTAAAAACATGATTTGGAAAGTGAGGATTTGTGAAACCAGGGGGTTGTTCAAAAAAGTCATCCTCATCTATATACCAATTTTGGAATTCACTCTTGGAATCCATTTGATAAAGTTTGAAATTTAGAATGGTATCATAAGAATGATGGATTATGATAACTTCAAGTTTATAAATAGGTGGAATGGTGAACTGATAGTCAATTCCTTCTTCTTGAGTATAGCATTGTGCAACCAATCTATCCTTATTTATAACTATGTTACCAGATTTATCTACCTTATTTCTAAACTCCCACTTAGTGTCTATGGTAAATATGTCTTTGGGTCTATCAAAATGTTTCAAAATTTTGATCCTTTCAAATTGATTACATTCATCTTACAGAGCCATAACTCAAAATTCATCATTGATAGCATTTTTTATGTTTTAGGTTCAAGTTGTGACTGGATAACATAATTTTCATCCTAATTTATAAGAGAATATCTAGTTTGTGTTCCTTCGTCTAAATATCTTACAAAAATATCAAAATAATGGTTCTTAAGGTTTCTAATTTTTCTATAAAAGGAGGGGATAGTAATTTTAGGTTCTTCAACAGGTTCTGATTCTTTATGACTTGAATATGGAGAATTACTTGAACTGTAAGTTTTTGCGGATTCATTTATATTATAGTTGGAGGATTTAGCATTGATTTCTTGATTTTACATATCATCCTCATGATTCTCTAGATTGGTCTTAGGCTCATGTGGTTATGTCTCATCAAACATGACATGGACAGATTCATCCACACATTTAGTTCTTTTTTTAAACACTCTATAGGATTTTTTAGAGATTGAGTATCCTAGAAAAATTCTGTCAACACTCTTAGATATAAATTTTTCGATATTTCTGTTAGTATTGATGATATAGAATTTGAAACAAAAGACATTGAAGTATCTTACATTGGGTTTTCTATTTTTTCGTAACTCATATGGAGTTCATTTTAGAATAGGTCTAATCAATACCCTATTAATAATATAGCATGATGTATTTATAGCTTCAGCCCAAAAATAAATAGGTATGTAACATTCACTAAGCATGGTTCTTCAAATTTCTTGAAATGTACTAATTGTTCTTTCTACAACTACTTTTTTTCTAGGGGAAGTGAAATTATGACTATAGCCATTTTGGTTAAATGAGGGAAGGCATCACTTTTTGTGAGCCAAGAAGAAAGTAAAAAATATATCTATAATATTCATCAATAATAAAATAAACCTAGTTCTTCTCATATAAACTATAAACTCTAGATGGTACAAAAAAATTCATGTGAACCAACTCTAGAGGTTGATAGGTTTAACCTTCTTTCTTTGGTTTGAAGGATATTTTATGTTGCATTCCCTTTTGAAAAGGATTACACACATTATCATTTCAAAACTCTAGTCTGGGTAGATATTTGACTAAAATATTTCTAGTTAGCTTTCTAAGGGAGTGAATATTGAAGTGTCCTAGTATTCTATGCCAAATCCAAGACTCTTTGTGAAATACATAGAAACATGAGGAATTTTGAGAATCTAAATATTATATATTTATAGAATATACATTTTAATTTCTTAATAATGAAAATAAATATTAGTTTTTAAAATTAAAAACATTACAAGCATCATAATTAAATTTAACATGAAATACATCGTCATATAGTTGTGAAATACTAAGATGATTATATTTTAGTACATCGAAAAATTACTTTGTAAATTAAAACTGAGTTAGAATTTATGATTTGTCCAAGGACAATGATTTTTCTTTTGGAATTGTCCCCAAAGGTGACATGTCCACCATAATTTTTTTAGGTTCATGAAACCTGAATAGTCTCTTGTAATGTGTCTTGAACACCCCCTATCCAAGTACTATAAGCTTTTACAGGATCCCTTCAAAAAAATTTCCTATAAAATAGTAAAATAAAAATAGTCTTTGGAACCCATATTTATTGGGGTCCAATAATATTATTAAATAGTGATTTAAGAACCCATATCTGCCTCATATGATTTCAATAAGCAATATGTAATGTATTTGAAAAAAACTCTATTTGTTCCAGAAAAACTCGTAACAGTAGGGAGTGTATCACAGTTTGAAAGAGAGAAATGTTTTCCTGAACTAGGAGGATAGCTGTATGTTCTTAATTAAGAATCCAAATTGAATTTTCCAAAATTTCATTGACCAGGTTGATAGGCAATGCCAGCAGTGTATCTAGGGTCAATCTGTTTACCTAGAATTCACACCATGGAATCTTTAAAATTAGTAAACCTTTCAATATTCTTTTTCAATTTCTCATTAGATAGCTTTAATTCATTTTTTTCTTTGAGTAATTGAACATTTTAACTCTCTTTCTACATCACGTTCAGATTTTATAGTTGAGGTAATAACATATTGTTTAATAAAGGACCTGTATTTATCTTTTAGATCTTTACAGTTCTCTTTAAGAATATTTCAATACTCAAACATTTCTTCTTTAGAAATATTTTTAGAATCACAATCATCTCCAGAATAGTAGTAATTTTTACAGGAGATTCTAGTGTTACATTAGATGTGTTTTACATGAAACACATATTATATTTGTTATCATGTTCATCATTTGAATACTCTGAGTCTCTTAAACTATACTTAGAAGCACTCCAAGTTGATTTAATTTCCTTTTTAAACTTTCAATCGTTGTCCTCATATTTCATTTTATACTTGAGAATGGGAAAGTTAGCCTTTATATGTCCCTTTCACTTACATTCAAAACATATTATCTCATTGGATTTTTCATTTCTTTTCCAATCATTCTTCCAGCTACCCTTATGATCATGTATTCCTCTGAAGTTAGGCTTTCTAAAAAATTTCATTCTTTTTTAAAATTTATTAATCTTTCTAGCTAATTGAGACATCTCCTCATCACTGTAGGTTGATGATTAGTCACTATTGGAACATTCTACATAGAATTGCAGTTTGTCCTTTTTTATGTGTTTAGAGGTGGCAGTCTTGAATGCCACATATTTTCTTTTGGCTTTATCATCTTATTACCTTATAAATATTAGCTAATCTTCATACAATATTATTTTACCAATGATTTCCTTAATCGGTAGTTTGCGGATGTTAGATGACTCTCTAATAGAGAAATAGGGTTTTCACATTAGTGGTTCCCTCATGAGAAATAGACAAGGTGTCTCAAATCTCTTGGGTAGTTTTACAAGGAGAAATTCTGTTGAATTCTTCGCCTAATAAGGCACACTATAGAGAATTAATTACATTACAGTTATATTTAAAGGATTTCTTGGTAGGTTTGTCCCATGTGTTTCTAGAAATTTCAATAATTACATATTTACTTTCAATGGCTGTTCAGATTTCAAATCCCATGCTTTCTAGATGTTTTTTTATTTTTATCTTCTACTATTCATAGTTTGTACCATTAAAGAAAGGTGGTCTATTTATAGAAACCCTTTCTAAATTATTGTTAACAATATAAATTGTAAAATCATTTCAAGTAGGTAAAAATTTATAAATAACATAAATTTTAAGATCTTTGAAAGTCAACTATAATCATATTTGAAAAATGTTTGAAAAATAATTGAAAAATAAAAATGTTCTAAATTCCTTTGATACCAATTGTTTGTCAGAGTAGATTACTGAAGAGGGGGGTGAATTAGGTATCTATAGAAATTTATTCGAAAAATTGGTTCATTGAAAATTTACGCCAATTAAAATATAATCAGTGTCAGCTTGTAGTGAATTTATAATAATCTTAAATGTTCAATTATTTTCTTATATTATTTATTAGTTCTCAGCTATAGTAATCTAGAAATTAATATCACATTTGATACTACCCTACTGGATAAAAATATTTATAAACAACTGTTAAACAAACTGTCAAAGTAAATGTTTAGTTTCCAGAAATATAATGTAAAAAAGAGATAAACTAAATATAAAGACATATCAGGTAAGACAAGTGGTTCGGTCTTGAGACGAGACCTGATCTACACCACTTGGTGATCACTTCCCACAAAGTAATTTAAATTAATAAACATTATCCACAACCTAGATCGGGGAAAACAACAGTGAACAAGTGTGTCCAGGTCAAACGACCTATTCTACTGTTCATTGTGGTTATAAACTACCAGGTCACACAAGGACGTCTTCCAAACTTATTCATGGGAGTAAACAGATATATGAATATATGTGAGGAATGATATCTTGTATACTTCAGTTTAATATAGGAGACAATATGTGTTTTGATAAAGATAGGCACACACTGCTCAAAAGATAAAAGTAGTACACAATAGACACTACTAGAAATATAGGTTTTCCCAACGGATATTTACCAACGGTTTACTTAAACTGTTGGTGTATATGAGTATACCAAGCATATACCAACGGTTTTTTAAAACTGTTGGTAAAGGTATGTAGAGGTGAAGTTATACCAACGGTTTTGCAAAACCGTTGGTAAAGGTTTTTTTTTGATGAAGATATACCAACGGTTTTGTAAAACCATTGGTAAAAGTGAGTTTTTGAAGGGATTTACCAACGGTTTTTTAAAACCGTTGGTAAAAGTTTTCATTCCCAATGGTTTTTACAAACCGTTGGGAAAGATTTCCCAGAAATGGACAGAACCTGGGCTCCCCCAGGTTAATGTTAGGTATCTTCTATTTTGATTTTATGTTTTCAATTGGGTTAAGAGGTGAATTGGGATTCTGTTTACCCTACTGCGAAAATCCTTCATTCTGACCCATCTTCAAAATTTCTTAGTTCTACATTTCCTGTAAGTGATACTTTTATTTTAATTATCTACATCTACTGTTTTGGTTTTCTCTTTATATTTGGGTGTTTATGAATTTTGTTTTCTGTTTGATTTGGGTGCGTGTGTTGAGCTTTGATAGTGGCGCACATATAGTGATTATAGTATGAGTTTGGTCTATTGGGATAAGTAGTAAAGTGAATCAAATTTGATTCAAAATGAATTGTGTGTTAATATCATCCATAAATTTTCAGTTTTTAGAAAGCTTGGTATTTCTGGGAATTTTGTGTTAATATCATTCATATTACACATGATTCACATCATGGTAAGAATGTGTGATGATGTTGTTGAGATTAGGGAGAAAACTCATACACTCTAGGTTGTTTATAGTGGCATGGTTAGTCATGAGTGATAATTGGCTTCCTAAGATCATTGTACTAATAAAGCATTTAGGGTCAATTAAATATGGTTCTCAATGTACATTGTATATTATGTCTCTTTCTTGGACAATACTCACTTTTATGATGGTGGGGTGCTTTTCACTAGCCATGCAGGCATGTGTAGTCATCCATAACAATTTCAGATTTGGTTTTATTGATGTGCAACTATGTTTTTTGTTTTTCTCTTTTGATTTGGTAGAAATGAGAGGTCTGTGGAAATTAATCATGGCTGTGGGTGGTAATTTAGGATGTAAGATAGTATGCCTTCATTTTCCTTGATATATCCAATAATATTATTGATTTATTTTCAGTATGATTATCTTTGACAAATGATGTAGTTTAATAATTTTTTATTAATGGTTGTAATAATGACTACATGGGGATGTCCAGGTGTTGGGGGATGGGGTGTCCAGGGGGGGGGGTTGTCCAGGTGGTTGTCTGAGGGGTGGGGGCTGTCCGGGGTGAGTGGGGGCTGTTCGAGGGATTGGGGGCTGTCTGGGGTGAGTGGGGAGCTATCTGAGGGGTGGTGGGTTGTCCAGGTGGTTGTACAAGTTAATCTCGCCTCAACATTTTAAGTGAAAACAACTAATGGCATATGGAAAATAGAACAAACGTATTTTGATTGTGTTTATAATTTAGTAAAATGATCCATGGGTCATTTGTGATGTGTACGAGTCAACCCCGCCTCATTCTGAGGCACTGTGTGGCCGATAGCACTCTAAGTGTCTCACTTTTGTTTAAAATGAACACTGTTTTAAGTAAAAATAACTGACATACTGAAAACCGACCAAACGTATTTCTATTGTGGTGATACTTTAACACAATGATCCATGAGACATTTTTGACGTGTAAGAGTCAACCCCGCATCAATTCGAGTCGTGGTGTGGCCGAAACCACTCAAACCGTGTAACTTTTATTTGAAATGCACAACATTTTAAGTGAAAACAACTACTGGAATATGGAAAACCGACAAAACGTATTATAATTATGTTGATACATTAGGAAAATGATCCATGGGAAATTTTTGACTTATATGGGTCAACCCCACCTCAATCCGAGGCACAGTGTGGCCTAAATCACTCAAAGAGTCTCTCTTTTGTTTAAAATAGAAACTATTTTAAGTAAAAATAACTGACATATGGAAAACCAACCAAACTTATTTGTATTGTGTTGGTAATTTATAAAAACGATTCATGGGACATTTGTGACGTGTAAGAGTCAAACCAACATCAATTCAAGGCACGGTGTGGCTGGAACCACTCAAAGTGTCTAATTTTTATTTGAAATGAACAACATTTTAAGTGAAAGCAACTACTGGCATACAAATAACTGACCAAACGCATTGGGATTGTGTTGATACATTAGTAAAACGATAAATGTGTCATTTTTGATGTGTAAGAGTCAAAAAACATCAATCTGAGGCGCAGTGTGGCCGGTACCACTCAAACTGAGTCACTTTTGTTTAAAATGGACTTAATTTTAAGTGAAAACAAAAACTAACATATGGAAAACTGACCAAATGCATTTGGATTCTATTGAAACTATAGAACAATGATCCATGAGTCATATGTGACATGTATGAGTTAACCCAGTCTCAATCCGAGTTGTGGTGTGGCTAGTACCACTCAAAGTGTCTCTCTTTTGTTTAAAATGGACTAAATTTTAAGTGAAAACAACAACTAACATATGGAAAACTGAACAAATGCATTCAGATTCTATTGAAACATTAGAAAAATGATCTATGGGTCATATATGACGTGTACGAGTCAACCATTCCTCAATCTGAGTCGCGGTGTGGCCGGCACCACTCAAAGTGTCTCTCTTTTGTTTAAAATTGACTTAATTTTAAGTGAAAACAATAACTGACATACGGAATACCGACCAAACGCATTCATAATCTGTTGAAACTTTAGGAAAAGGATCCATGGGTCGTATGTGATGTGTAAAACTCAACTGCGCCTCAATCTGAGTCACGGTGTGGCCGGAACCAAACAAAGTGTCTCTCATATGTTTAAAACGGACAACATTTTAAGTACATACGGAAAACCAACCAAATAGATTCTTATTGTGTTGATACATTATCACAAGGATCCATGGCTTATTTGTGACATGTACAATTTGACCCCGCCTCATTCTGAGGTGCGGTGTGGCTGGTACCACTCAAAGTGTCTCTCTTTTGTTTAAAATGGATTAATTTTAAGTAAAAACAACAACTGACATATGGAAAACTGACCAAATGCATTCGGATTCTGTTTAAAATTTAGCACAACCATGCATGGGTCATATATGACGTGTACGAGTCAACCCCGCCTCAATCTGAGTCACGGTGTGGCCTTCACCACTCATAGTGTCTCTCTTTTGTTTAAAATAGATTTAATTTTAAGTGAAAACAACAACTGACATACGGAAAACCGACCAAACACATTCATAATTTGTTCAAAATTTAGGAAAAGGATCCATGGGTCATATGTGATGTGTAAAAGTCAAACGCGCCTCAATCCGAGTCACTGTTTGGACGAAACCACCCAAAGTGTCTTTCTTATGTTTAAAATGGACAACATTTTAAGTTCTTACGGAAAACAGACCAAACAGATTCTGATTGTGTTGATACTTTATCACAATGATCCATGGCTTGTATGTGATGTGTACGAGTTGACCCTGCCTCAATATGAGGTGTAGTGTGGCTGGTACCACTCAAGGTGTCTCTCTTTTGTTTAAAATGGATTTAATTTTAAGTAAAAACAACAACTGACATACGGAAAATTGACCAAATGCATTCGGATTCTATTGAAAATTTAGCACAACGATCCATGGGTAATATATAACGTGTATGAGTCAACCCCACCTCAATCTGAGTCATGGTGTGGCCATCATCACTCAAAGTGTCTCTCTTTTGTTTAAAATAGAATTAATTTTAAGTGAAAACAACAACTGACTTACGGAAAACTGACCAAACACATTCATAATTTGTTGAAACTTTAGGAAAAGGATCCATGGGTCATATGTGACGTGTACGAGTTGACCACACCTCAATCTGAGGCGTGGTGTGGCAGGTACCTCTCAAAGTGTCTCTCTTTTGTTTAAAATGGACTTAATTTTAAGTGAAAACAACAACTGCCATACGGAAAACCGATCAAACGCATTTGGATTGTGTTGATACTTTAGAAAAAGGATAAATGGTTAATATTTAATGTGTATGAGTCAATCCCGCCACAATCTGGGGGGGGGGCTTTCCTGGTGGTTGTACGAGTTAATCTCGCCTCAACATTTTAAGTGAAAACAACTACTGGCATACAGAAAACAGAACAAACGAATTTGGATTGTGTTGATAATTTAGGAAAAGAATACATGGGTCATTTGCAATGTGTAAGAGTCAACCCCGCCTTATTCCAAGGCACGGTGTGGCCGACACCACTCAAAGTGTCTCTCTTTTGTTTAAAATAGACTTAATTTTAAGTAAAAATAACAACTGGCATACAGAAAACCTACCATACGAATTCAGAATCTGTTGAAACTTTAGGAAAAGGATACATGGGTCATATGTGATGTGTAAAAGTCAACTGCGTCTCAATCCGAGTCATGGTGTGGCCGAAACCACCCAAAGTGTATCTCTTATGTTTAAAATGAACAACATTTTAAGTACATACGGAAAACCAACCAAACAGATTCTTATTGTGTTGATACATTATCACAAGGATCCATGGCTAATATTTGATGTGTAAGATTTGACCCCACCTCAATCCGAGGCACAGTATTGCTGGTACCACTCAAAGTGTCTCTCTTTTGTTTAAAATGGACTTAATTTTAAGTGAAAACAACTACTGACATACACAAAACTGACCAAATGCATTCGGATTCTGTTCAAAATTTAGCAAAATGATATATGGGTCATATATGATGTGTACGAGTCAACCCTGCCTCAATATGATTCACAGTGTGGCCGGAACCACTCAAAGTGTCTCTCTTTTGTTAAAAATAGACTTAATTTTAAGTAAAAAAATAACTGACATATGGAAAACTGACCAAACGCATTCATATTCTGTTGAAACATTTGGAAAAGGATCCATGGGTCATATGTGACGTGTAAAACTCAACCGCGTCTCAATCCGAGTCACGGTGTGGCTGGAACCACCCAAAGTGTCTCTCTTATGTTTAAAATGGACAACATCTTAAGTACATACAGAAAACCAACCAAACAGATTCTGATTGCGTTGATAATTTATCACAATGATTCATGTCTCATATTTGACGTGTACAAGTTGACCCCGCCTCAATCTGAGGCATGGCATGGCCGGTACCTCTCAAAGTGTCCCTCTTTAGTTTAAAATGGACTTAATTTTAAATGAAAACAACAACTGACATATGGAAAACCGATCAAACGCATTCAGATTGTGTTTATACTTTAGAAAAAGGATACATGGGTCATATGTGACATGTACGAGTCAACCCCACCTCAATCCGAGGTATGATGTTGTGGAATCCTACTTTGACCAATAGATCGCACCATACTTGTACCATTTAGTGTTCATAGCCTTAAAAACATTAATATTATTCTAACTAAGTTCAAAAAACATACAATTCCATTCTTCTAGATGATCACAAGTTGAACTTGTGATCATTTCAGTTCTGCCTGAATTTTAAATCAAATAATGAGTTCTATACTTTACTCCTTTTGTAAGCACCAAGGAACCATGGGTAAGTTTCCCAACCCCATTTTCAAATTTAGTTTCATAACCCCCATGGAACCATGAGTAAGATTCCATACCCCATGTTGAGTTATTGAAACCGTTATTCAACTCCACTGGATTATTCTTTTCATATAAAGATTGAAATAGGGAATTGTAGTACACCACATGGTTGGAAGAGTTTGATGGTTTTATGTTTTTTTTTGTGTTATTACAGGTGTTTTTATGCTGTTTTAATACTGTGCAATAGTTCTGGTGCTTTTTATGCAGGTGGGGGTGCTAGTGCAATGGTGGGGGTGCTGTTCATTGGTTCTGGAAATACACAATACCAACGGTTTGAAACCGTTGGTATATTATTCCATCTTCAATATATACCAATAGTTTTGTTGAACCGTTGGAAAATAACACTATACCAATGGTTTACAACAGTTGGTACACCCTAAAAGTGTATGTTCAAATTGTTTTAGAACCGTTGGAGTAGTGATTTACCAACGGTTTCAATGGACCCATTGGTATAGGATTGGGATGGAGTTATATACCAACGGTTTTTAAAAACCGTTGGGAAAACTTTCCCCCAAATTTGCAGTAGCTGAACCTATCCTCCATTCGCGATTCAGAGCCCTAAACGGGAGCGCTTGGGCGATTTTGGAGGAGATTTTGGAGGTGTTTTGGGTTCTCTTCCTCCATCCCATCCAAGGCTGAGGTATTTTCTTAGTTTTTAGTTTCGATTTTGATGTGGGATGAGACAAAAAAAAATTTCTCATATTCCAGCCGAATTTCTGTTCCAGCCCAATTTAGGTTTTCGTTCTTTATTTACATTCCATGCTGTCTAATTTTTTGATATGCCTTTCATGTTTCATTACCAAGAAATTTTTATTATATGTTATAAAATTCAATCACATGTTTAGTTTTAACATTCATTGTTACTTTATTATCTTTTTTTAATAATTTATATTAATATTCATTTCATATATTCCATCGTTGAGTGTTTTTACTTGTGCAATATAATTCCAAGCTCATTTTACTTCATAGTGATTATTTATATTTCAAAGTCTTTTATTTTTCATGTTAAATTTATTAAAAAGTTTTGGGGACTTATTAATGTTATTAGATTCCAATTTCCATGCTTCTATGCTTGTTAAGAATTAAAAGAAATATGATGGTTGTTATTAAATGAACGTCAATGTTCAATTTTTATCATTTATGGGTGATTAATAAACTGGAATGTGATGAAACATATAATTGAACCATTGTTGATGCACATTATATACCAAAAGGTTATTGAATAAAAGTTATTCTTGTTAATTTCATTACATCATAGATAAAAATGGTTGTGGTTATATGAGAGATACCTATGATGGTTCTTTGATAATTATTTTATAGAGAATGAATGGTTTAGGTCCGGTATTAATAGTAGCTTCCAGTGAGAACATTTTAGTATAAGGGAAACGAGATTATGATCTACAAGGGGGTGATTGAGTTGGTAGAGACCAAACATGGTTTGTTCCTTGTGTTCAAGAACCATAAATAATGTGTTCCAATTAGGTGATCATCAGTAAAGACGTAGGTAATATTTCCAAGTCTTGTTTCATGAAGTTGAATATGTGGTGCTATAGTGGTTTTGGATTGTTTGAGGTACTCTTAGTGTATTATAAACCCTCATTTGTTCCATATTCATTTAAATTGATTTAATATCATTTTTTTCACACACCCCATTATATCCTCTCAAACTATATTTAGAGTGTATTTTCATTCGTATGGTGTTAAATATTTTAGTAAATGTCCATACTAGCTTCTTTTATGTGTTCTAGGGGTTTAGACTAATGACAGGGCTGCATGATTATTGTGGGGGTATTCTTTTCATATAAATATACCTATACACCCGACCCCCATGGACAACCTGACCACCCCCACGGACAGCCCGCCCACCTGGACACCCCGACCCCCCAAGACAGCCCCCCACCCCCGGGACACCTCCGACCCCCCGGATGGCCCCACCACCCCCTAGACACCCCGCACCCCCTGGACACGCCACACCCCCCTTGGACAGTCCCGCACACCCCCTGGACACCTCCCAACATGACTCTTAAGGATTATGTATTCCTTGATCCACTTCCAATAGCTTACTGGTCAATCCTTGAATATAGGCATTAGAAATTTTGTATCTTATTTTCTTATATACACTGTATTTTGTTGTATTTCTTAATATGATTCTCATATAGAGTAATGTGTCAGTTATGCTTTTATATAGAGTAAGGAATTGTCATTTACGTAAATATTTTTTTGATTAAATTTTAACATTATTGAATTGCTTTGAAATGACTTAATGCGATTTTTTTACAGAATGGATAGAAGTTGGATGTACGAAACTGATCGGATTTCAACCGATTTTCAAAATAATTTGAAAATATTTCTAGATTTTTCATTTGACAAGGCTTCAGATAGTGGTCGCATACACTGGCCATGTTTTAATTGTGTTGGAAGACCTTGGTTGGGCCGTGAAGCAGTTAGCTATCATATAACCAAATATGGTTTCCAAACAAACTATTATGTGTGGTATCACAATGGAGAGAAAATGGAATCTCAAAACGTTGATGATCCAAATGATAGGACTGAATTGGAGTGTTTGATATATGATCGGCTTCCATTTATTCGACATCATGAGAAGGAAAGGTTGTCCAGCCAACAAGAATTCGATACAAGCACACATGATTCGTCCAATGAAAATGATGATGTTGATAGGGTGAAAAAATTGAATGATGTTGTGACGACTCAAGTATATCGGCAATGTGATAAAATGAAAAAGTTGGAATTTTTAATCCAATTGTTTCATGGGAAAACTATGTATGGGATTTCAAATACGGCAATTGATTACATTCTTACCATATTGAATCACTTACTTCCAGATGATGAAGATATTCCCTCAAACCACTATATGGCATGGAAGTTGGTTGATGAACTTGGATTCTCAAAACAAAAATTCATGCTTTACCGAATGATTGCAGCTTATTTTGGGAGGAAACTGCTGAAAGAAATGATTGTATAAAATGTGGAACCTCCCGATGGAAGCCAAAAGATGATGGAACACCATCTCGTGTGCCACAAAAAGTAATGTGGCACTTTCCATTGATCCCCAGATTACAGAACCTTTTCATGTCTATTGAAATATCCGTAAAAATGCGATGGCATGACACCAAGAGAAAAAAGAATAATGAAGAGTTGGTTCACCCTACAGATGGATTTTCATGGCAGAGATTTGATGCTCGATATCCTGAATTTGCAGCCGACGTGCGTAATGTGAGACTGGGTCTTTCATGTGACGGTTTTAATCCATTTGGGCAGATTCTTACTTCTCACAACACATGTCCAGTTTTCATACACATTTACAACCTTCCCCCATGGTTGTGTATGAAAAATCCTTACACTTTATTGAGTATACTGATATCTGGCCCTTCTGATCTCGGCAATGATATAGATTTATACATGCAAACTTTAATAAAAGAGTTGAAACTTCTTTGGGATGTGGGTGTTCCCACATATGATGCATGTTCGAAAGACATATTTCAAATGCGTGCTGCACTTATGTGGACTATCAATGATTTTCCTACTTATGAAATGATGTCTGGATGGAGCACAAAATGATTTCTGCTCAATGTATTTGTCTGATCATACTACGAGAATAAACAGACCAATGAGAAATGAAGAAGAACAGTATGGGAAAATTGAACCCAATTTTCCATCACTTCCTCAGACAGGAGGAATTCCGGGATCATATACATTGACAACATTAAGCCTTGAAGAGCGAGATATGGAACATCGCACAGTGTTGTTCAATTGTGATTTGATCGATGAGTAGATCATGTAAGATAGTTATATATGTATCTATTATCTTCTCTCTTGTAATTTTAAATATTTGTTAATCTATTATTATTTTTATCTACAGGGAACATAAAGAATTGATATATAGAAAGCATCGTTCTTTATATTTGAGAAAGAAGGAGACTTTGCATAGCAAAGGGTTTTCTGCTTGGTTGAAATTGAAGGTAAAAATATTTCTGTAATAACTAAATAAAAATAATATTTAATTAATTTTGCTATTTGTTTATATTTCAGGTATCGAGTTTTCCTACAGACTCTGTTTATGAGGAAATAAGAGATTTGGCTTTTGGTCCTAATACCATGCTTCGTGCTTGTAAATCACTTGTGATCAATGGATACAAATTTATGATCACTGAACAAGCAAGAAACATGAGAACACAGCATAATGGTGTTATGCTAACTGCCACAACAGATTGTTATGACAGTTCATCGGACACTAGACCTCGTTCTGAAAATGTTGCTTATTATGGTGTCGTGGAGAAAATAATAATTTTGGATTATTACTCGCATGGTCGAGTCACGATGATGAAATGTCAATGTTTTGATTCAATGACGAGGCAAGGAACCTTTATTGATGATTGTGGATTTCGAGTTATTGACATGACTCGCACTCCTGCCACCGATGAACCATATGTATTTTCATCAATGGTGAAACAAGTTTTTTATGTCAAAGATCATCATCATCCTAAATTCGGTGTAATTATTAAAGTAAATCCCAGACATGTTTTTGATGATGGTGATGATGGAGTTGACACTATCCCTACTGCAATTGGAAGCAATCTGTTTATTACTTATGATGACCCCAACAGCTCAATTGTCAGAGTTGATTGTGAACTCGAAGTTGTGGTGGGAAATATATAGAATCATACAGTCGTGTTCTCACCTACATGTTTCACCTACATTATTCAGAGTGTGTATCCTAGTACTTACCTTCATAACACCATAAATCTTCTGTTTCATTATGTTCTTTTTATCATAATGGTTTTTCTATATTTTGTTTTTTCGGTTACACAGTAGTTATCTGTTTCTAATTACTTCCATATTTGTTTTCTTTGCAGGAAATGAAACCCATTGAAGAGAGGCGGCGGAAAAAGATGACAGATAATAATCGTCGCATGGTACAGATGGGTGTTCCTCCACTCATCCCTGTTGTGAGTATTTTATTTCAAATATAAATATTTCAATAACTTATAATATCATGTGTTTACTTTTCTGTCAAACTTTTTTTCAGGATCCACCCCCTAGACGACAGATATCCGACGAGGAGCCTGATATTGCTCCTAGTAGAGAGGTTGGTGGTAGGAGGGAGGGTGGTGTCAGAGATGGACGATCATCTAGTGGTCCCGGTACTGAGGCTGGTGGTACGAGGGCTTGTGGGGTGAGAGTTAGATGCCCCACTACCACTGACGTATCTTCTACGCCCTATTTTGATCCTGGCGTGTCTTCAGGGACATATGGGATATTTGGACCTCCGATGTTTACACTACCAACTGGCCAGACGTCTATGCCATCATCTTTTTCTTCTGGTTCATTATCTCCGGGCTATTATATTACACCTTCTTCGACTCCTACTGCGACACAATATATGGCTGAGGAGCATACACTGAGGGACACTCCACCTCTATAGGATACTCCTTCATCTTCTGCACCCATTGATCCAACTACCACAGGTATATTTATTTAACTCTATCAAATTTTTATACCAAAATTTATTTTTATTATAACTTGTTATGATATTATTTTTCTTTAATAACAGATTCATCTACAGATAGGAGGCGGGGGAGGGGGCGTACTCTCTTGTGTGCGGTATGGAACCGCCAGACACAGTTGATGGTTGAATACAATGTTGATGGACAAATGATTGAGAAATCTGGGCAGCAATGTCGGGGTTTTTTGGCGACGCAGGCCAAATACTCCGATATCATTCCGGTCAGCCCTCTCTCTTGGAGACATCTGCCACCCGAAGTCAAGGATAACGCGTGGGCACAAATATGGGTAAAAAATCTATTGGATTTAATGTATTATATTTTTGTATTTAAATGAACTAATCAATTTGGTTTCATCTTCGGTTTAACTTCTGTGATGGCGAAGGTGCACGACCAGCACGTTTAAAAGAGCTAGGAGAGCTTTGGAGAGCCTAAAAGCATGAGATGTATGTTGGCTTGTGTGATAGAGTGGGCACGGAGTTAGAGACATTACCTATCGTGGATGACTGCCCGATAGAGCAATATCGCCAAATGATTACCCATTGGGCAACTACCAAATTTAAGGTATTAATCTCATTTGAGTTATTTAAATGAAAGTTTTCATATTTTGCATTAATATAATCTTATTAATTATTAATCATTATTTAGGAATCTTCTGAAAAAAACAAAAAAACATTTATTCAAAGCAATACCTCCACACTTTGGGGCTCACAACTATGGCAGATCATGAGAAGTAACAGGTACGGTATAGTTTTTTTATAATTTTTCTTTAGGCCTTTCCCTTTTTAGTGGATCCTACTTAAATTATGTGATTTATTGAATAATGAATATATGATTATACTTTCACATTATATTGTTTCAATGTCATTACAGAAGCACAAAATGAATATTGAAGGACGTATCCCTCGAGAAATATTGTTTTGCTCGAGTAGAAGAAAAAAAGATGGAACTGCGGTAAATGAACCGACCCAAGAGAAGATTGTATGTTTTAATTTGTTTATTTCAAATTTTAATATCTAATTTGAAATTTAATAATCTATTAATATTTTTTACAGGCTACTTTAGAGGCTCTTGATGCCCAGGAGCCTGACAATTTTGGGCTACACGATCATTTATATCAGGTTTTGGGAGATGAGCACTCTGGTCGAGTACGCTGCCGATCTGGTAAGAATATAGTCCCGACAAGGTATTGGTCCTCTCCAGGTATCCATTCTAGTACCACCGAGTTGGAACAGGTCAAGGAGCATGCAAGACAGTCTGATAAAAGGGTCACAGAGTTGGAAGTACAAGTTCAAACAAGAGATAGAGAATTTATGAAACTGATGAAAGCATTATCTTCATCACTTCCACCAGAGGCTAGTGCGGCTTGTCAGACATTTATGTCGTTGATGGGTGCATCATCCAATGCACCAGGCGGCAGCTCTAGTGGCGATCGAGATGATGGCGTTCCTGGTGATGACGAGGATGCTGAAGAGGAAGAGGGCGAGGATGAGGATGTGGATGAGGGCGAGGATGGGGCCGAGGGTGAGGATGGGGCCAAGGGCGAGGATGATGCCGAGGATGAGGATGAGGCCGACGATGAGCATGGGGACGATGACAAGGACGACGACGATGACAGAGATGGCGGCGAGGATGAGGCTGATGATGATAGTGGTGATGGTGATGGTGATCAGAGGTAGATTGATCCATTACATTTTTGAATTCTGTATAACTCTTTATTTTTGAACATGGTTTTCCACTTTGGGGTTTTCCTCTGCTTCATAGGGACGTTGCATTCAGATTCTGTTTTTCGCACTTGATTCTTATTGTATGATTAGTCTACTACCTAGATCTTTAGTATTCCTTGGTACTGTGATACTAATTTTTATATTTTTATTACCTAGCTTTCTTAGTT
Organism: Viscum album; assembly: GCA_963277665.1. Classification (NCBI taxonomy): domain Eukaryota; kingdom Viridiplantae; phylum Streptophyta; class Magnoliopsida; order Santalales; family Viscaceae; genus Viscum; species Viscum album. The sequence continues at coordinate 2,000,855,345 of OY728140.1, read as the reverse complement.
AGCCATGTATTTCATGTTTATGCATGTGGAAAATGATATGGAAAATGTGCTTTGAAGTAGTGGCCGACACCACTCAAAGTGTCTAACTTTTATTTGAAATGGACAGGATTTTAAGTGAAAACAACAACTGGCATACGGAAAACAGAGCAAACACATTCGTATTCTGTTGAAACTATAGGACAACGATCCATGGGTCATAAGTGACGTGTACGAGTCAACCCCGTCTCAATCTGAGGGCCGGTGTGGCCGGTACCACACAAAGTGTCTTTCTTTTGTTTAAAATGGATGCACTTTTAAGTAAAAAAACCACATACGGAAAACGGATCAAACACATTCAGATACTGTTGATACTTTAGGACATGTATCCATGGGTCATATGTGATGTGTACGAGTCAACCCCGCCTCAATCCGAAGTGCGGTGTGGCCGGCACCACTCAAAGTGTCTAACTTTTATTTGAAATGGACAATATTTTATGTGAAAACAACAACTGGCATACGGAAAGCAGACCAAACGCATTCGGATTCTGTTGAAACTATATGACAACGATCCATGGGTCATAAGTGACGTGTACGAGTCAACCCTGCCTCAATCCGAGGGCCGGTGTGGCCGGTAACACTCAAAGTGTCTTTCTTTTATTTAAAATGGATGCGCTTTTATGTAAAAAAAACCACATATGAAAAACAGATCAAACACATTCAGATAGTGTTGATACTTTAGGACATGTATCCATGGGTCATTTGTGGTGTGTAGGAGTCAACCCCGCCTCAATCCGAGGTGTGGTGTGGCCGGCACCACTCAAAGTGTCTAACTTTTATTTGAAATGGACAGGATTTTAAGTGAAAACAACAACTGGCATACGGAAAACAGACGAAACGCATTCAGATTCTGTTTAAACTATAGGACAATGATCCATGGGTCATATGTGACGTGTATGAGTCAACCTCTCCTCAATCCGAGGACCGGTGTGGTCGGTACCTCTCAAAGTGTCTTTCTTTTGTTTAAAATGGATGCGCTTTTATGTAAAAAAACCACATACAGAAAACGTACCGAATGCATTCAGATACTGTTGATACTTTAGGACATGTATCCATGGGTCATTTGTGGCATGTAGTAGTCAACCCCACCTCAATCTGAGGCGCGGTGTGGCCGGCACAACTCAAAGTGTCTAACTTTTCTTTGATATGAACAACAATTTAAGTTAAAATAACAACTTACATAAGGAAAACTGTCCAAATGCATTCGGATTCTGTTGAAACTGTAGGACAACGATCCATGTGTCATATGTGACGTGTAAGAGTCAACCCTGCCTCAATCCGAGGCGCAGTGGGGCTGGTACCACTCAAAGTGTCTAACTTTTCGTTGAAATGGACAACAGTTTAAGTTAAAACAAAAACTGACATACAGAAAACCAACCAAACGCATTCAGATTCTATTGAAACTGTAGGACAATGATCCATGGGTCATATGTGATGTGTACGAGTCAACCCCGCCTCAATCCGAGGGCCTGTGTGGCTGGTACCACTCAAAGTGTCTTTCTTTTGTTTTAAGTGGATGCGCTTTTATGTAAAAAAAATGACATACGGTAAATCAACGAAACAATTTCGGATTTTGTTGAAACTTTTGGAAAATGATTTATGGGTCATTTGTGATGTGTACGAGACAACCCCACCTCAATCCGAGGCGTGGTGTGGCCGACACCACTCAAAGTGTCTAACTTTTATTTGAAATGGACAGGATTTTAAGTGAAAACAACAACTGGTATACGAAAAACCGACCAAAAACATTCGGATTCTGTTGAAACTTTAGGACAACGATACATGGGTCATATGTGACGTGTACGAGTCAACTCCGCCTCAATCCGAGGGCCGGTGTGGCCGGGACCACTCAAAGTTTGTCACTTTTCATTGAAATGGACAACGGTTTATGTTAAAACAACTGACATACGGAAAAGGGACCAAATGTATTCAGATACTATTGATACTTTAGGACATGTATCCATGGGTCATATGTAACGTGTATGAGTCAACCCCGCCTCAATCCGAGGGACAGTGTGGCCGGGACCACTCAAAGTGTCTTTCTTTTGTTTAAAATGGATGCACTTTTATGTAAAAAAACCACATACGGAAAACTGACCAAACGCAGTCGGATACTGTTGATACTTTAGGAAATGTATCCATTGGTCATTTGTGACGTGTACGAGTCAACCCTGCCTCAATCCGAGGTGCGGTGTGGCCGACACCACTCAAAGTGTCTAACTTTTATTTGAAATGAACATGATTTTAAGTGAAAACAACAACTGGCATACGGAAAACCGACCCAATGCATTCGGATACTGTTGAAACATTACGACAACGATCCATGGGTCATATGTGACATGTACGAGTCAACCTTGCTTCAATCCGAGGGCCGGTGTGACCGGGACCACTCAAAGTGTCATTCTTTTGTTTAAAATGGATGTGCTTTTAAATAAAAAAACGACATACGGAAAACCGACCAAATGCTTTCGGATTCTATTGAAACTTTAGGACAATGATCCATGGGTCATTTGTGACGTGTATGAGTCAACCCCGCCTCAATATGAGGCGTGGTGTGGCCGGCACCACTCAATGTGTGTCACTTTTCTTTGAAATGGACAACAGTTTAAGTTAAAACAACAACTGACATACGAAAAATAGACCAAAGGCATTCAGATACTATTGATACTTTAGGAAATGTATCCATGGGTCATTTGTGACGTGTAAAAGTCAACTCCGCCTCAATCCGAGGCGCGGTGTGGACGACACCACTCAAAGTCTCTCTTTTATTTCAAAAGGAAATCATTTTAAGTGAATACAACTGAAAATTATACTCATCAACGTTAGTCGCAAACTCTTTTTCATGAGTTGGGTAGTTTCACTCATGGGGTCATAAGTGAAGAGACTCCTAAGAAAATATCTTTTCACCATATATTATAAACAATACAAGTTCAATTCAAAATTCATCACAAATCATTACATACCCAAACCTAGTATCACAAAAAATGGGATTTGAGTCAATTTGAATGTCTTATTCAACTCTAATAGATATTTATCAAACTATTCTGCCTATTAGAATTTGATGGGTGAGGTGAATTACCACCGGATGACTGTTGTCATATGTGTTTTTTTGGGCTATTTTAGGTGTTTTTATACTGTTTGATTACTGTATGTGGCTTTTGTGATATTTTTTATACAGGTGTATAGTGGAGGGTATACTGGAGGGCTGTTGTGCACTGTTTTTTTATGCAGGTGTATGGTAGTGCTTCTGGAGGGCATCTGGGGGCTGCTGCACAGCAGCTCTAGGAAAAGCTTTACCAATTGTTCAGAACCGTTGGTAAAGATTTTTCCAGAATTCTGGAAAAACTTATACCAACGGTTCAGAACCGTTGGTAAAGAGTTTCCCAGAATTCTCAAACACCTATACCAACGGTTTAAATGAAACCGTTGGTATAGGGATTTCCTCATGGCTAACTGGCCAACGGTTTGGAAAACCATTGGTATACCCTATACCAACGGTTTTCCAGCCTATACCAACGGTTATAAACCGTTGGTATAGCCTACTTTTCCAGTAGTGAGAAAAAAGAATATTATAAAGAGTTAGAAGTGCTCTGAGTGTTATTCAATGCATCTATAGACATGTTGGATGGTGCAGAAGCATGTGTCATTTCCTCTTGTGAAAAAACATGTATTTCAGGTCTTGTGCTTTGGTTTCCAATTCGATGGTGTAAGTTATCTACCTCATTTTCTTCATATATTTGGTACTGTGAAGTTTTTTTTGGCTCTGATCAATAGCGGTCCAGCATTCAGTAATCGAGAGTTCCTAGTGTGTTCTTCATTTGTATCTTGTTGCAAGTATTAGTTTCCCTTTAAATTGTTCGCTCCTCTACTAATTGTTCCAGTGCCACACATTCCATTTTGTTATGGAGTTCATGTGTTGGAGTTGGCAGGATGCACGTATTCTTCACCTTGTACCTCGTACTACTTGTTGACATGTCTACAAAGAAACATTAATTATGTCTGTACCTTTAAGTGACTCAAATATGACCATTATAAATTAAATTGAAAATGTGAAAAATGAATAAAGAACGATGTTACAATTTTTCATTAAACGATATCACTTAGAAACATTGTCACCAAGAAATAGTGTCTTCATATTTTCCTTTCAATGGTGATATAGTCATGATTACACAGTTCCATTGAGATTAGGTACCTGTAGCACATATGGGGTGTTCGGATCTCGGTGTCTGGTCCATTACCAAATTTTTAACGGTGTCTTGGTCACGGTGTTCGTGTCATAGTGTATAGGTCACGATGTATGGGTCATGATGTCCAGGTCACGTTGTCTGGGTCATTTCCAAAAACCATAACTTCTGGTATACTTACGCTTTTTCATACTTAGCCAAATAATTATAAACAGTCTTAAGCAATAATATTCACATAATTATTTATACTTAATTATTCATATAAGAAAGTCATTAAAAAAATTAAATATTGTTTACAATAATAAAATGTGAAATATAAGAATCAGGATCTTGTGAATGTTTATTTAATGCATAGGGAAACCAACCATATCTACCCATGATTTGAGATAGATTAAATAGGGTTAACAGGATTTGTGATCATTAAAACACGATTAAACCATGAGGAGTCCACCTCATTCAATCCCTTTAATTGTTTGTTTCATATTTTGATGCGCTTAATTAGTAGGTATGAAAATATAGGCTTGTTAATTAGTGGTAATGGTGATAATTTTCAACTCATATCACCTATTTTTTATGTGTATATATATACATGCTTTATTGGAAGGTTAATTAATATGGGTTTGTCCCGTGCTAGTCACATAGAGTGTTTGAAGAAATTATCATTGAGAGATTGGTTATAGGACCACTCCTAGAAAGATACTAACGTAACATCCCAAGTAATTAATGAATAATATATATTTTTATCTATTCCTATTAATGAATTAGATAGTGTTTTAGAGGCTTCAAATGAGAATAAATCCAATCTTAAGCATGGAATACACTAATATTTTTAAAAGATCGTTTTACTTCCATTTGATGGAAACCCATTTTTAAATGAAACTTTTGAAAATTTTATACGATCTATTGGTCAAAATAAACTTATTCTCTATGATTGGGACATTAAAATTTACTTTGGGTAAATTGTTTGTATTTTTCCGATAAAGTTCATTTTTTTAATGAATAGTGAAAATGTTGTATTTTAATTCAAAAACTCTATTAGGGCTAAATTAATTATGATTATATTATCTTTTGAATTGGTTTTAAAGTAAAATTAGAATATATTTTTACCATTTAATCCAATAGTGGTAGTGGAATTAATTTCACTTTGAAATCAGACATAAACTAGTGTCAATATTTTGATACTTTTTATTTCATAAAAACACGCTATTTGTTTTGACAGTGGGAATTAATTATTAAATTAATTAATGCAACTTACATTTTTTGACTTTGGTAAAATAGACATCATTTTTTAATTCGGAATATCAAATATAGCTTAGGATGAATTTTTGGTATTTTTCTGAAAAACATCAATTTTTGATGAATAGTGAAACCACTAAGTGGTACTTAAAAAATGATTTTTCGTTTAAATGAAATTTTACCACTTCTGTGTTTTGAATTTCAAAAATCTGACATACATGGTTTTCATTAGGATGTAAAATGTTGTTCAATGGGATTAAAATAATTTTTTTGTGAATAATAACTTTTATGTTTTTAATCGCGATTAGAGGTAATTACTGTAATTTAAGGTAAAAATAATGTTTTAATAATATGAAATGAATTGAAACATGTCCTACCCTTATTGGATGTGTCATGGCCGACCAAGAAAATCCATGGGTCAACTTGGGGACCCCATGGATCCACTTGGGTAAGATAAAGACATTAATGTTTTTTATTTAATGTAAAAGTAAAAATGACACAAATATGAGTTGTTTTACTAAAACAATTTTAAATGGGGTTATACAAGTCAGATATTTGACTATAAATAGTAATTGGAAAGATAAAAAATATTTCCTACAACATAGTATTTTTTTAATAATTTTTAGACATTAAATAAGTGAAATTATTTATGACACAATGATGATGCATCGATTACCTCATTATTTAACGATTTAAATAAAATGAAAATATAATATAAAATATAAGACCTACACTTGTCAAAAACCTATTGGATGGGTGGATTTCGAACCCTTATCATCTTATCCTTGAAATTTATAATATTGGGACCTTTGTTATCCGAAAATCATTTTATAACAAAGTATCTTTTCTTAACATTCCATGAGTGCCCCTCCTCCCCTCTTATAAAAGGCCCCCACCTCTACCACCATACCCGCACTTCCAAAGCCTTTGGCTCGGAAAAAACCTGCCCATTTTGTCCCTCTGCATCCCTCTATCACTCTTATAAGGCTCACTTTGGGCATAAGGCTTCCCAAGGAAGCCTTTGAGCTCAAATCAAAAAGAGTTACCCGATTTAAAGGTAGTGTCTTCTCTTGTGTTCTTATGTTTTATTTTGCTTCTCCAACACCCTAAAATCTTTTTATTCATTTATTTTGTAACAACACAAGTATTTTACATATAATAGGGTGTTTTTATAATATGTATTCTATCTACACTTACAAACACCTAAATCTAATGGTTAAAGAACATACTGTTTCCGTGGATGGCGAATTTCTGCCTCACGAAACGATGATTGTTCAATATTCTTTTAACACCTTCAATGGTGGCCATTAAGATGACAATATATTTATATATGATATATAATATGTTTATCATTTACTTAAGATTATTTATTTTTCATTTATAGCATACCTTTAGGGTTACCATTATGGGTAAACGTGATATCTTCATTTTAGGAAGTGCGGACTACCGCCCCCTCAAAGTGATTTGATTCGTTAATACCATATGTGGGATGTATAAAAGATGTAATTAATGATATTATATATGATATTATACTGTATTTATAATATACCTTTATATCATTATGATTCCATTCCATAAAATACGAAATAGAATTAAAAGTAGCGTTCATGCGTACGTACGGCTTGCCGTCTCAATGAACTGTGCATTTTATATCTTACCTCTAAACGTTATGTAATACTATAAATTCATGTATATATTCGATATATATGATATATATGATATCTAAATCCTGAGTATAACTCTGGATATAATGGATACATGAAAAACTTGTAATTATAAAGAGTTTATTTTTGACTCAAGTACCAATGATGGTTAAAACGACCGTTATTAACTTAAATAATTACATAGTGTTCATGACATGGTAATAAGTGATATAAAAGGAATAATGAACATGAAAAAGGTTCTTAAGCAATTAGAAATTAACTCAAGTTTATTATTCAAGAGGTTGAAGAACGATCAAGTCAAGTCGGACCAGAGGTAAGGGACATCGTCTCAATCTCTTTTAATTGAGGCATATTTTGTTTTATACACAACTTTATTTTATACTGTGTATAAACCCCTTTTAGTTTTACATTTATTCAAATGGAATCCTTTTATATGAAGCGTTTACTAAACGAAAAAATGGAATGTTTTTTTTCGTTCGTATGTGGCGACAACGACTTCTCTGCCGCCGTGACCATTATTTGAGTTTCGGCTTCCTCTACAAGCCATACCTTTTTTAAATGAAAAATAAATACCATGTTTTACTTTTCTTTTATTTTGGTATTGAAAATGGTTTTCATAATGTTTTTATTATATCAATGTGTTGTATTGATATCTAGTGATTGAAATGTGGAAATGTTATGTTTACTTTATGCATGTTTTTTGTGATATGATTATGTTATGGTTCTTGGGCATTGTAATGAAGACGGGTGGTTCCATGACAAACTAAGGGAGGGTGAGCCTGATATATCTCTCCAATGCATTTGGTAACGTGAAGGAGTTAAACGTTAAGGTTTCTCCGAAGAGATTTAGGGAATATACTATGATGGGTATTCCAAACGTAACCAAGAGGGTTACTCCCTATGTAAGAATGTTATGAATGCCTCAAGTTACCTTTATGTCTTATGATTTCTATGATTTGTTCATGATTTGATGAGGTATGTTAAATTGCATATGTTTTATGAGTAGAGTATGATTTCATTGATTCTTATGTATACATGTACTCATGTTTCCTTTCCATATTTTTATATCCTTTACTGAGCTTTTTATGATCATCCCATGTTTTTAAAATTTTTTTCACAGGTCAAGGGAAAGGTACATGATATGATGATAGTGTCAAGGAAGTGTAAAGAAAGAATCCATGTTTTATTTTAAATATGTTTCTCTTGATGGGAAAAAAATGAATACTATCTTATATGTAACCACTTTGTTTAAATGTGGAATGTAATGCAGGTTTTATGATCTAATTCTCTAAAACTCTAAACCTGAAAATATCCCCAATTTTTAATCTTGTAATACCTCAAGATTAATTAAGGTTTAATGATGGGGCCTTATAGTTGGTATCAGAGGTTAGTTTAGATAACTTTAGGAGTTAGAATTTTATTAAATTATTATCCGAAAATATTTTTTTATGGTCAAATTGAAATGATATAGCATTTGAAGATTACCATATTTCTTCGTCTAAGACATGTTCTATTAGAATGGTTTTCCGCAGAGGAAACCGGGAAGCAGTGCTAGGAAGGAATACAGAAGGAAATAACCTTCCAAATCATCATACTGAGATGGTCAGAATCAGAATTGAACTGTTTATTGCAGTGATGGCTCAGTTGACTCAGGTGATAAATCGTGGTTGTGTTATTGAAGATATTTTGGTGTATTCTAAAAGTAAAGAGGAGCATGAAAGTCTTTTAAGGGTTATTTTTCAAACCATAAATGAAAAGAAATTGTTTGGTAAATTCAGCAAGTGTGATTTTTGGTTGCAAAAAACTTCTTTCCTTGGTCACATTGTTTCTAAAGATGGGATACCTATTGATCCTGCAAAAACAAATGTTGTTGAAGAATGGCCAAGACCCACAAATATAACTGAGATTCGTATCTTCCTTGGTTTGGTAGGCTATTACCAATGGTTTGTTAGAAAATTTTCACGGTTATCTAGTCCAATGACTATGTTAACATGGAAGGGTGTTAAGTTTATCTGGACAAAAGAATGTGATGATTGTTTTTAGGAACTGAAAAGAAGATTGGTGAATGCTCCAGTTTTGGCACTACATTATAGGAATGGTGAGATTGTTATCTATAGTGATGCTTCATTGAAAGGACTTGGTTGTGTCCTAATGTAGAATGATCAGGTAATAGCTTATGCTTCACATCAGTTGAAAACTCATGAGGTAAATTGTCCTACACAAGATTTGGAATTAGCTGCTGTTGTTTTCTCTTTAAAAATTTGGTGGCATCATATGTACGGAGTAAAGTGTGAAATATATACCGATCACAAAAGTTTAATGTATATATTCAATCAGAAAGAATTGAACATGAGATAGAAGATATGGCTAGAATTAATCAAGGATTATGATTATACAATTCATTACCATCCAGGAAAATCAAATAAAGTGGTTGATGCTTTGAGTCGAAAGAGTAATGCTTTATTAACAATGTTGCATTGGGAACATGATCCTTTGGTTAATGATTTGATGAACATTGGCATAGAAGTTTTTGGTGCCGGGTGTCCTTCTGTTTTGTTTCAGGTATCAGTGCAATCTTCTCTATCAGACAGAATCAAGCAAGCATAGAAGCAAGACAGTGAGTTCCAGAAAAAGGTAGAGCTGGTTCAGAAGGGTATGTTGCCAGATTTCAACATTGATAATGATTGTGTTTTGAGATTTCGGAAGAGATTGTGTGTGCCTTGTGATTCCCAGTTGAAGAGAGAGTTGTTATGTAAAGCTCATAGTTCTCCGTTTTCAGTTTATCCTGGAAGTACTAAGATGTACAGAGATCTGTGGGAGTATTACTTGTGGGATGGAATGAAAAAAGATATTGCTGATTTTACTGTGAAGTGTTTGATATTTCAACAGGTTAAAGCAGAGAGGTAGTTACTGAAAGGGATGCTTCATCCTTTACCAGTGCCAGAGTGGAAATGAGAGAATATATCCATGGACTTTGTTGTGGGATTACCGAAGACATCTCATGGTAATAATGAAATATGGGTTATTGTTGATCGCTTGACTAAATCTGCTCATTTCCATGCTATACCAGATACTTTTTCCCTAGATCAACTTTCCCGTTTGAATCTTAAATAGACGGTCAGGTTACATGTAGTTCCTCTTTCCATTGTATCTGACCGTGATCCCAGGTTCACTTCTAACTTTTGGAAAGGCCTTCAGAAGTATTTGGGTACTGAATTAAATTTTAGTACAACTTTTCATTCTCAATCAGATGGTCAGTCCGAACGAACAATTCAGACTTTGGAAGATATGCTACATGCTTGTTCGATGGATTATCAGAGAAGTTGGGACCAACATTTTTCTTCGGTTGAATTTTCATATAATAATAGTTTTCATTCCAGTATACAGATGGCACCATTTGAGGCGTTATATGGGAAGCGGTGTCGAACTCCAACATTCTGGGATGAAGTGGATGAAAGGAAGCTGATGGGACTAGAATTGGTAGAAGAGTTGGTAGAAAAAGTTTAGCTGACACAGAAACACATGAGAACAGCTTAGAGCAGGCAGAAGAGTTATGCGGACAATAGGAGGAAGGATCTCTCTTTTGAGGTAGGTGATCATGTTTTTCTCAAATTATCACCATGGAAAAGCGTGATGCAATTTGGTAAGAAAAGAAATCTGAGTCCATGGTTCATTGGTCCATATGAACTTCTGGAGAGAGTTGGATCAGTTGCATACCAAGTGGCTTTACCTCCGATTTTATCTCAGGTACACAATGTTTTTCATGTTTTGATGTTGAGAAAGTATATGCCAGATCCATCTCATGTTTTGAGTCCAGAGGTAGTTCAGCTGGAAAAGAACCTATCTTATAAGGAACGATTGGTCCAGATTATTTACCACAGGGAGAAAGTGTTACGGAATAATGTGATTCATCAGGTAAAGGTTTTGTGGAAAAACCAAATGATTGAAGAGGCAACACGTGAATCTAAAAATGCAATGAGGGCTAAATACCCCCACTTATTCGATAAGTAAATAAAATGCAGGGACACATTTTTCTAAAGGGGGGAAGGATGTAACTTCCCAAGTAAGTAATGAATAATAGATAATTTTATCTATGTCTATTAATGAATTAGATAGTGTTTTAGAGTCTCAAAATGAGAATAAATCCAATCTTAAGCATGGAATACACTAATATTTTTAAAAGATTCTTTTTTTGACTTTTGATGGAAAACCATTTTTTAATTAATCTTTTGACCATTTTATAATATCTATTTGTCAAAATAAACTTATTATTTATGATTGGGACACTTAAATTTACTTTTGGGTAAATTTTTGATATTTTTCCAATAAAGTTCATTTTTTTAATGAATAGTGAAGACAGTTGTATTTTAATTCAAAACCACTTTTTGGGATAATGTACTTATATGATTATATTATATTTTGAATTGGTTTAATGTAAAATTAGAATATATTTTTACCATTTAATCCAATAGTGTTCGTGGAATTAATTTCACTTTGAAATCAGATTTAAACTAGTGCCAATCTTTTGATACTTTTTGTTTAATAAAAACACGCTATTTGTTTTGACAGCGGGAATTAATTATTAAATTAATTAATGAAAATTATATTTATTGAATTTGGTAAAATAGACATTATTTTTGAATTCGGAATATCAAATATATCTTATGGTGAATTTTTGGTATTTTTCTGAAAAACCTCAATTTTTGATGAATAGTGAAACAACTAAGTGGTACTTAAAAAACTGATTTTTTGTTTAAATGAAATTTTACCACTTCTTTGTTTTGAATTTCAAAAAATCTGACATACATGGTTGTCATTAAGAAGTCAAATGTGGTTCAATGGGATTAAAATAATTTTTTGGTCAATAGTAACTTTTATGTTTTTAATCACGATTACAGGTAATTACTGTAATTTAATGTAAGAATAATGTTTTAATTCTATGAAATGAACTTGAAAGATGTCATACCTTTAATGGATGTGTCATGGCAGACCAATAAAATCCATGGGTCAACTTGGGGACCCCATGTATCCACTTGGGTAAGATAAAGACATTAATACTTTTTATTTAATGTAAAAGTAAAAATGACACAAACATGAGTTGTTTTACTAAAACAATTTTAAAAGGGGTTATACAAGTCATATTTTTGACTATAAATATTCAATGGAATGCTAATGATTTTTCTACATTATAGTATTTTTTTATTATTTTTAGACATTAAATAAAGTAAATTATTTATGACACCATGATGATTTAGCGATTACCTCATTATTTAACGATTTAAATAAAATGAAAATATAATGTAAAATCTGAGACCTATACTTGTAAAAAACCTACTGGATGGGTGGATTTAGAACCCTTATCACCTTATACTTGAAATTTATAATTTTTTGACCTTTGTTATCCGAAAAACATTTTATAACAAAGTATCTTTTCTTAACTTTCCAAAAGTGCCCCTCCTCTCCTCTTATAAAAGGCCCCCACCTCTACCACCTTACCCACACTTCCAAAGAATTTATCCCAGCCAACCCCTACCCATTTTGTCTCTCCACATCCCTCTATAACTCTTATAAGCCTCACTTTGGGCATAAGTCTTCCCAAGGATGCCTTTGAGCTCAAATCAAAAAGAGTTACCTGATTTAATGGTTGTGTCTTCTCTTATGTTCTTATGTTTTATTTTGCTTCTCTAACACCCTAAACTATTTTTATTTATTTATTGTGTAACAACAAAATTATATTCCATATACTTGGATGTTTTTATAATACGGACTCGTGCTACACTTACACACACCTACATCTAATGGTTAAAGAACATATTGTTTCCGTGGATGGTGAATTTCTGCTTCACAAAACGATGATTGTTCAATATTCTCTTAACTACTTAAAAGGTGGCCATTAAGATGAAAATATATTTATATATGATATATAATATGTTTATGTTTTACTTAAGCTTCTGTATATTTTATTTATAGCATACCTTTATGGTTACCATTATAGGTAAACGCAATATCTTCATTTTAGGAAGTGCGGACTACCGCCCCCTCAAAGTGATTTGATTCGTCAATACCATATGTGGGACGTATAAAGGATGTAATTAATGATATTATATATTATATTATACTGGAATTATAATATAACTTTATTTCATTATGATTCCATTCCATAAAATACAAAATAGAAATGAAAGTAGCGTTCATGCGTACGTACGGCTTACCATCTCCATGAACGGTGCATTTCATTTCTTACCTCTAAACGTTATGCAATATTATAAATTCATGTATATATTGGATATATATGATATATATGATATGTACATCCTGAGTATAACTCTGGATATAATGGATACATGAACAACTTGTAATTATAAAGAGTTTTTTTTCACTAAAGTACCAATGATCGTTAAAACGATCGTTATTAACCTAAATAGTTACATAGTGTTCATGACAAGGTAATAAGTGATATAAAAGGAATAATGAACTTGAAAAATGTTCTTAACCAAGTAGATATTAACTCAAGTTTATTATTCCAGAGGATAAAGAACGATCGTTTCAAGTCGGACCCAAGGTAAGGGACATCGTCTAAATCTCCTTTCATTGAGGAATATTTTGTTTTATACACAACATTCTTTTATACGGTGTATAAACCCCTATGACTTTTACATTTATTCAAAAGGAATATTTTTATACGAAGCGTTTACTAAATGACCAAAGGGAATGTTTTTTTGTCGTACCTATGCGGCGACAATGACTTCTCTGCCGCCATGACCATTATTTGAGTTTCAGCTTCCTCTACAAGCCATACCTTTTTTTAAATGAAAAATAAATACCATGTTTTACTTTTCATTTATTTTGGTATTGAAAATGGTTTTCATAATGTTTTTATTGTGTCAATGTGTTGTATTGATATCTTGTTATTGAAATGTGGAAATGTTATGTTTCCTTTATGCATGTTATATGTGATACGATTATGTTATGGTTCTTGGGCATTGTTATGAAGACGGGTGGCTCCATGATAAAATAAGGGTGGGTGAGCCTGATATAGCTCTCCAATGCATTGGGTAACGTGAAGGAGTTAAACGTTAAGGTTTCTCCGAAGAGATTTAGGGAATATACTCTGATGTGTATTCCAAACGTAACCAAGAGGGTTACTCCCTATGTAATAATGTTATGAATGCCTCAAGTTACCTTTATGTCTTATGATTTCTATGATTTGTTCATTATTTGATGAGGTATATTATAATGCTTATGTTTTATGAGTATATTTTGATTTCATTGATTGTTATGTATACATGTACTCATGTTTCCTTTCCATATTTTTATATCCCTTACTGAGAGTTTTATTCTCATCCCATGATTGTGAAATGTTTTTCACAGGTTAAGGGAAATGTACATGATATGATGATAGTGTCAAGGAAGTTTCAAGAAAGAATCCATGTTTTATTTTAAATATGTTTCTGTTGATGGAAAAAAAATGAATACTATCTTTTATTTAACAGCTTTTTTTAAATGTGGAATGTAATGAAATTTTTATGATCTAATTCTCTAATACTCTAATCCTGAAAATATCCTCAAAGTGTAATCTTTTAATACCTCAATATTAAGTAAGGTTTAAGGATGGGGCCTTATAGTTGGTATCAGAGGTCGGTTTAGATAACTTTAGGAGTTAGAATTTTATTAAATGATTATCCAAAAATATTTTTTTAGGGTCAATTTGAAATGATATAGCATTTGAAGATTACAATTTTGCTTCATCTATGACATGTTTTTTGAGAATGGTTTTCCATAGAGGAAACAGGGAAGCAGTGCTAGGAAGGCATACAGAAGGAAATAACCTTCCGAATTAGCATACTAAGATGTTCAGAATCAGAATTGAATAGTTTGTTGCAGTGATGGCTCAGTTGTCTCAGGTGATAAATCCTGGTTGTGTTATTGATGATATTTTTTGGTTTTCTAGAAGAAAAGAGGAGCATGAATGTCATTTAAGGGTTATTTTGAAAAGAATAAAAGAAATGAATTTGTATGGGAAATTCAGCAAGTGGGAGTTTTGGTTGCAAAAAATTTCGTTCCTTGGTCACATTATTTCTAAAATTGGGATAACTGTTGATCCTACAAAAACAATGGTTGTTGAAGAATGGCCAATACCCACAAATGTAACTGAGATTCGTAGCTTCCTTGGTTTGGCAGGATATTACCGAAGGTTTGTTAGAAAATTTTCACGGTTATCTAGTCCAATGAATAACCTAACTCGGAAGGGTGTTAAGTTTATCTAGACAAAAGAATGTGATGATTGTTTTCAGGAATTGAAAAGAAGATTGGTGAATGCTCCAGTTTTGGCACTGCCTCCTAGGAATGGTGAGTTTGTTATGTACAGTGATGCTTCATTGAATGGACTTGGTTGTTTCCTAATATAGAATGATCAGGTAATTGATTATGCTTCACGTCAGTTGAAAACTCATGAGGTAAATTATCCTACACAAGATTTGGAATTAGTTGGTGTTGTTTTCGCTTTAAAAATTTTTAGGCATCATTTGTATGGAGTAAAGTGTGAAATATATACCGATCACAAACGTTAAAAGTATATATTCACTCAGAAATAATTGTACATGAGACAGAGGAGATGGCTAGAATTAATCAAGGATTATGATTGTACAATTCATTACCATCCTGGAAAACCAAATAAAGTGGATGATGCTTTGAGTGAAAGAGTAATGCTTCATTAACAATGTTGTGTTTGGAACTTGATATTTTGGTTAAGGATTTGATGAAATTCAGCATAGAAGTTGTTGGTGCCGGATGTCCTTCTATTTTGTTTCAGGTATCAGTGAAATCTTCTCTATCAGAAAGAATCAAGCAAGCACAGAAGCAAGATAGTGAGTTGCAGAAAAAGGTAGAGCTGGTTCAGAAGGGTAAGTTCCCTGATTTCAACATTGATAATGATTGTGTTTTGAGATTTGGGAAGATATTTTGTGTTCCTTGTGATTCACAATTGAAGAGAGAGTTGTTATGTGAAGCTCATAGTTCTCTGTTTTCAGTTCATCCTTGAAGTAATAAGATGTACAGAGATCTGCGGGAGTATTACTGGTGGGATGGAATGAAAAGAGATATTGCTGATTTTACTATCAAGTGTATGACATGTCAACAGGTTAAAGCAGAGTGAAAGTTACCGAAAGGGATGTTTCAGCCTTTACCAGTGCCATAGTGGAAATGGGAGAATATATCCATGGTCTTTTTTGTGGGATTAACGAAGACATCTCGAGGTAATAATGCAATCTGGGTTATTGTTGATCTCTTGACTAAATATGCTCATTTCCTTGATATACGAGATACATTTTCCCTAGATCAACTTTCCCATTTGTATCTTAAAGAGATAGTCAGGTTACATGAAGTTTCTCTCTCCATTGTATCTGATCGTGATCCCAGGTTCACTTCTATCTTTTGGAAAGGCCTTCAGAAGTCATTGGGTACTAAATTAAATTTTAGTACTGCTTTTTATCCTCAATCAGATGGGCAGTCAGAACGAACAATTCAGAATTTAGAAGATATGCTAAGTGCTTGTTCGATGGATTATCAGGGAAGTTGGGACTAACATCTTTCTTTGGTTGAATTTTCATATAATAACAATTTTAATTCTAGTATACAGATGGCACCATTTGAGGCGTTATATGGGAAGCGGTGTCGAACTCCATCTTTCTGGGATGAAGTGGGTGAAAGGAAGCTGATGGGACCAGAATTGGTAGAAGAGTTGGCAGAAGATGTTCAGCTGATACAGAAACACATGAGAACAAATCAGAGCATGCAGAAAAGTTATGCAGACAATAGGAGAAAAGATCTCTATTTTGACGTAGGTGATCATGTTTTTCTCAAAGTATCACCATGGAAAAGTGTGACGCGATTTGGTAAGAAATGAAAGATGAGTCCAAGGATCATTGGCCCATATGAAATTCTGGAGAGAGTTGGATCAGTTGCATTCCGAGTGGCTTTACCTCCGAGTTTATCTCAGGTACACAATGTTTTTCATGTTTCGATGTTGAGAAAGTATATGCCAGATCTATCTCATGTTTTGAGTCCAGAGGTAGTTCAACTGGAAGAGACCCTATCTTATGAGGAACAACCGGTCCAGATTCTTGACCACAGGGAGCATGTTTTATGGAATAAGGTGATTTAATAGGTAAAGGTTTTGTGTAAAAACCACATGATTGAAGAGGCAACATGGGAATCTGAAAATGCAATGAGGGCTAAATACCCCCACTTATTCGATAAGTAAATAAATTGCGGGGACACAATTTTCTAAAGGGGGGAAGTATGTAACATTTCAAGTAAGTGATGAGTAATAGAGATTTTTATCTATGTTTATTAATGAATTAGATAGTGTTTTAGAGGCTTAAAATGAGAATAAATCCAATCTTAAGCATGGAATATAGTAATATTTTTAAAAGATTTTTTTACTGCCTTTTGATGGAAAACCATTTTTAAATGAAACTTTTGACAATTTTATAAGCTCGATTTGTCAAAATATACTTATTCTTTATGATTGGGGCATTGAAATTTACATTGGGTAATTTTTTAGTATTTTTCCGATAATGTTCTTTTTTTAATGAATAGTGAAAAATGTTGTATTTTAATTCAAAACTTTTTTTAGGCTAATTTACTTATATGATTATATTATCTTTTGAATTGGTTTTAAAGTAAAATTAGAATTTATTTTTTCCATTTAATCCAATAGTGGCTGTGGAATTAATTTCACTTTGAAATCGGACTTAAACTAGTGTCAATCTTTTGATACTTTTTGTTTCATAAAAACACGCCATTTGTTTTGACAGTGGGAATTAATTATTAAATTAACTAATGCAACTTATATGTTTTGAATCTGGTACAATATACATCATTTTTTAATTCTGAATATCAAATATAGCTTAGGGTGAATTTTTTGTATTTTTCTAAAAAAATTCAGTTTTTGATGAATAGTGAAACCACTTAGTGGTACTTAAAAAATTGATTTTTCGTTTAAATGAAATTTTACCACTTCTATGTTTTGAATTTAAAAAAATCCGACATACATGGTTTTCAATAGGAATTAAAAAGTGGTTCAATGGGTTTAAAATAATTTTTTTTGAATAGTAACTTTTAAGTTTTTAATCGCCAATAGAGGTAATTAGTGTAATTTAAGGTAAGAATATTGTTTTAATAATATGAAATGAACATGAAACATGTCCTACCCTTATTGGATGTGTCATGGCCGACCAAGACAATCCATGGGTCAACTAGGGGACCCCCTGGAGCCACATGGGTAAGATAAAGACATTAATGCTTTTTATTTAATGTAAAAGTAAAAATGACACAAACATGAGTCGTTTTACTAAAACAAATTTTAAATGGGGTTATACAAGTCATATTTTTGACAATAAATAGTCATTGTAAATATAAAAAAATTTCCTACATCATAGTAGTTTTTTTATAATTCTTAGACATTAAATAAATTAAATTATTTATGACACCATGATGATGCAGTGATTACCTCATTATTTAACGATTTAAATAAAATGAAAATATAATGTCAAATATAAGACCTACACTTGTCAAAAACCTATTGGATGGGTGGATTTAGAATTTTTATCCCCTTATCCTTGAAATTTATAATTCTGGGACCTTTGTTATCCGAAAATCATTTTATAACAAAGTATCTTTTCTTAACTTTCCAAGAGTTCCCCTCCTCTCCTCTTATAAAAGGCCCCCACCTCTACCACCCTACCCACACTTACAAAGCCTTTGGCTCGGCCAACCCCTGCCCATTTTGTCTCTCCACATCCCTATATAACTCTTAGAAGCCTCACATTGGGCAGAAGTTTTTCCAAGGAAGCCTTTGAGCTCAAATCAAAACGAGTTACCCGATTTAAAGGTAGTGTCTTCTCTTGTGTTCTTATGTTTTATTTCGCTTCTCCAACACCCTAAACTCTTTTTATTCATTTATTTTGTAGCAACATCAGTATCTTCAAAAATTCTAGGATGATGTTATAATAAGGATTCTATCTACACCTATACACACCAACATCTAATGGTTAAAGAACATACTGTTTCTGTGGATGGAGAATTTCTGCCTCACGAAACGATGATTGTTTAATATTCTTTTAACACCTTAAAAGGTAGCCATTAAGATGACACTATATTTATATATATGATATATAATATGTTTATGTTTTGCTTAAGCTTTTGTATTGTTCATTTATATCATACCTTTATGGTTACCATTATGGGTAAACACGATATCTTCATTTTAGGAAGTACGGACTACCACCCCCTCAAAGTGATTTGATTTGTTAATACCATATGTGGGACGTATAAAGGATATAATTAATGATATTATATATTATATTATACTGGAATTAAAATATAACTTTATATCATTATGATTACATTCCATAAAATATGAAATACAAATGAAAGTAGCGTTCATGCATATGTACTGGATATATATGATATATATGACATCTACATCATGAGTATAACTCTGGATATAATGGATACATGAACAACTTGTAATTATAAAGAGTTTATTTTTGACTCAAGTACCAATGATCGTTAAAACTACCATTATTAACTTAAATAATTACATAGTGTTCATCACATGGTAATAAGTGATATAAAAGGAATAATGAACTTGAAAAAGGTTCTTAAGCAAGTAGAAATTAACTCAAGTTTATTATTCAGGAGGTTAAAGAATGATCGAGTCATATCAGACCTGAGGTAAGGGACATCGTCTCAATCTCCTTTCATTGAGGCATATTTTGTTTTATAAAAATCTTTCTTTTATATGGTGTATAAACCCCTTTGACTTTTTAATTTATTCAAAAGGAATATTTTTATACAAAATGTTTACTAAACGACAAAAGGGAATGTTTTTTTTGTTGTACGTATGCGGCGACAACGACTTCTCCACCGCCGTGACCATTATTTGAGTTTCGGCTTCCTCTACAAGCCATGCCTTTTTTTAAATGAAACATAAATACCATGTTTGACTTTTCTTTTATTTTGGTATTGAAAATGGTTTTCTTAATGTTTTTATTATATCAATGTGTTGTATTGATATCTTGTGATTGAAATGCGGAAAGGTTATGTTTCCTTTATGCATGTTTTATGTGATACGATTATGTTACTGTTCCTGGGAATTGTTATGAAGACGGGTGGCTCCGTGATAAACTAAGGGCGGGTGAGCCCGATATAGCTCTCTAATGCATTGGGTAACGTGAAGGAGTTAAAGGTTAAGGTTTCTCCGAAGAGATTTAGGGAAGACACTATGATGGGTATTCCAAAGGTAACCAAGAGGGTTAGTCCCTACGTAAGAATGTTATGAATGCCTCAAGTTACATTTATGTCTTATGATTTCTATGATTTGTTCATGATTTGATGAGGTATGTTAATGTGCTTATGTTTTATGAGTAGAGTATGATTTCATTGATTCTTATGTATACATGTACTCATGTTTCCTTTCCATATTTTTATATCCCTTAGTGAGCTTTTTATGCTCATCCCATGTTTTTGAAATGTTTTTCACAGGTCAAGGGAAAGGTACATGATATGATGATAGTGTCAAGGAAGTGTCAAGAAAGAATCCATGTTTTATTTTAAATATGTTTCCGTTGATGGGAAAAAATGAATACTATCTTTTATGTAACCACTTTGTTTAAATGTGGAATGTAATGCATGTTTTATAATCTAATTGTCTAAAACTCTAAACCTGAAAAGATCTTCAATGTGTATTCTTGTAATACATCAAGATTAAGTAAGGTTTATGGCTGGGGCCTTATAACTAAAATATGTTGCAATTTCTATCTTATTTATGATAAGACACATAGAGATGATTCCACATTAAAAACAAGATATATGCCTACTCTAAAAATTTGTTGGAATGTCTTCTCTAGCTTGAATTACTAAAATATTATCTAGTTTGAGTAAACATAGTCATTATTTCCATTGGGGATTTACCATAATGGTTTTTAATCCTAATCCACACAAATAATTGAACCTTTTCTCTACTAACAACTATAAAAACCAATATATTATATATATATAATTTCATGATTTATTACATAAAGGATCATATCAAATGTTATGAACCATCTGGGGTCAACCTCGAGTCGTGCACCCAAACCGATCCATGGCATGGACCGAATGGCATTTCGGATCCACAGGGACTTGAAACTAGTGTCATGAATCATTAGAGTTGACAAGGGAATAATTTACATAAAATATAAACAATAAAGCATACAAAAAAAACAAAATTGATATCTCAACACACCTTCATAAAAACTGAACTGATCATGACGTATAATACTAAATGTGATGTAAAATTGAATAATACAACTAAACTGGTCAGACCTAATGAACAACTAACTCCATGTGACCCTGCTGTTCAATTTACAATAGAACGATCATATGTCACTCGTAGATATCGAACTCAAGCTGAAACATGCACCCCGGAAAAAATAGAAAAGAACTACAGGTGTGAGTATTAAAACACATTAGGCTAGCCTAATAATATTTTCCCAATTCACATCCTTTAAAATAAATTAAAAATCAATTTGAACTTTAAAATACAATATATAAAACTATGTTTTCTACATTATAACTCAAAACAAAGTACAACCAATTGGCCTTATTTATTTCCAAAACTAGATTTGATGAACTAGTATGCCTATTAAATTTTCAAGGGGAATGTGATGTTTACATTTTTAGTCTTTTACACAGAGGATAAAAAATTCCATTTGAAAAAAAAAATCGTAAAACATATAAAAACAATCCCCCCACTATCCAAGAAAAACAATACACAAGAAGTAATGATATTAATCACACAACAAGGGAAACATAAATGTAGATACACACGTAATATTCATCACTAAAGCAACTGAAATCCAAATTGACATGGGTGAAACTATAAGATCAAGAATAATACCGAAGAAACCAACATGAGACCTCATCCTAATTGACATGTAAAAATGATGAAATCAAAATTATCAATTCTCTCGGTAATCCTTTCTCTGGAAGGTCAAGGGTATGTTCCATAGCAATAATCCTAAATAATCCACCTATTATGCACTACTAGATAGTATCATAACCTACTAGTGCAGCAAAAATTATTATAATGTTCTCTCAATATGCAAGGTTCCCATTTCCATGTATATAAAAATGTTTTTATCCATTTAATACCATCCTAGAATCTAATAACATCATATATATAATGATAATTCACAACAGACATCACCCTGAGTCACTCTAAGGACCGATCTCATGCCCTTAACAAAAAAGAACTTAAAGTGCCCAACCTGAGGCACTCTCATAATGGATTATAAGGGTTCCTCGTTAAGGAAATACAATAAATTATATACATGTAATCATGTAATGATAAACATCCACAAGAAGTTTTCATAATGAACAATTTCACCATTTTTCACAAACTTGCCTAACGGGCCCTTAAGCGTTTCTCAAAAATAACCTTTTCCAAAGGTAAACATATCACTTTTAATAAAGTCGTGTATACAAACCATTTAATTTAGAAAACCAATTTCATAAATCCCTTAAAAAATAAAGTTACACATCCAAAGAACAACCATTTTTATATGGTTACCAAATGGGCCATTTTCTTGGAACTCGGGCCAAAACATTTTATAAACCAAAAAACCCCATTTTTTTCTACAACAAAAACCACATTGTAAATACATATAATGATACAAAATACCATTTTTAATTCTTACCATTCATATTTAAATACAAAAAATCATTTTAAATCATAATTAACAAATAAAATCCAACTACGAAATTTAATGAACACATGGCATGCACTCTGTAGCAACAGAATTCATTTTAAGCACATGAAATGGAATAAAAATATAAATTTGATGCCATAAATGTATTAGAGATACTGAAACATGTTAAAAATACCCTAATCCAGGTTCTAAACATCTCAAACTGGGTTCAAAAGATAACATATCATTTAAACTAACACTTGGTGTGCACTTTTATAACAAAACAACACTAATTTCCAAAAACCAAGGCATAAACACAAAATTTCACACCAAATAAAGTTATATAAGGGTTATATAACAATGCTTATAATGTTTAGAGGTTTAAAATACCATATAAATATTAATCTTAAATAAAAATGACATGTGCAATGGGAAACCTACCTCAAATCCTTAGAGAGATGGAAATCCACACCCGATTTCACCATATGAGGGTTAATAATCAATAATACCTTGATGTTCGGACCCAAAATAAAAAAACCTCTTTAAAAATCATGGGATAATATAACTCTAGGTCATGCATGTATTGGGGAGAATTGAATGCAAATAAATAATAAAAGGAGGTGGAAGAGGAAGGAGAAAGGAGGATGAATCTCACCTTGGAAACTAGAAAACACTTCATATTCTAATATATCTACACACAAAGAAGATAATTAATGGATTTTCACTCCTTGGAGAGGTTCCATAGGTCTGGATGAACCTTGGGAAGAATATCTATGGGAAAAGAGTGAAAAAAATAATGATTTATTAAAGAAACAAAATTTCTCATAAAATATGGATTATTTGAGAAGCCTTGAAAAAGTTCACCTGAATACCTAAAGAATATGATCTCCAAAGCGGTTAAATTGAACATTGGGGTGAGCCTAGGGTTATTGGGATCGAGTGAGAGGTATAATCACAAAAAAAATGAAAAATGAAAAATATATAAATGAAACAAATTATTTTTTCAAAACTAGAAATGGGATCACTAGCTGCCCAATACCTGAATAAATAACCCATATCCACCAAGATTATGAATTCTTAAGGGGGTAAAAATTGATATAGTGTTTTGAATAAGTTGGGGGAGTCTAATTGTGATGTGGAATGAGTGAAATATATTGAAAAACTAAGGATATATAAAATAATTATTTTTTGTTTTTAAATTTGGATATGGGCTCACTGTTGGGACAAATCGCGAAGTATCCACCCTTTTATCCAAAAAATACAAAAAAAGATATTGGGATCCCATGGTAGGATGATTAGACATAGATATAAGTTAAAATATCAACATTTATATCACCAAAAAAAGAAATTTATTAGGATTTCCAATGAACCAGATCAAAACCAAGACATTAAAAACATGGTGTGACAATTATCCCGACCATTAAAGCTTTCTGTCCCTAGAAAGCCTTAACATATTCTATATGAATGAACAATAAGTAAGGGTTACTTATAAACATGGTCCTACAACCCAAGATAATGAAATTTCATCCAACATCAATGGATATTAAGACTATTTCTCAGACAAAACACCCCCTCACAGCTACTTCATGAGAATCAATGGAAAGATCAAGCCACCACCTGCATGACATTGCCAAGAAATGGATTTTTGGGCCTTCTCCCATTGAACCCAACATTCATCAAAACCAAAGTTCACTCAATAAATCCAATGAATTGGGGGGATTCTAGAATTTTTTCCCCACTAGTAAATCAAAACTACTATATGGCTAATACTTAATGGAATGATTTTCAAAACCCGTAGTGGATATCCATACCATTAGAGACCAACTATAAATTATCAAAAAAATAATCATGATATAGAATCGGGCCTTACATGCAAAGGCCCACCAAAAATCTCCCACAGAAACATAAAAACCCATGTTAGGAGGGTTAGAACATGAAAAATTAAACCACCCCTCATGAAAAGAGGGGACAAGATTTGGGCCAGCACTTTCAACACTGATCAAAACCTATACCCCTCGGGGAGGGTATGGAAGGAGAACCAATTTTCGGGCCACTGAAACCACCAAATAATTGAATGAACCACCCAAAACTCTCCACCATTGATTATGTAAAACCATGACCGCACCTGATTCAAATTTGATATCCACACATGGACATTGATCGGAAACCCACATCTATGAAGGAATAACCATAGACACTACATGATATGTAATTACACCATTATCTTTGTGAAAAAAGGAAATGAAACATCATAGGGATGAAAAACTATAATAGAAATATAGAAACTAGTTTACCACAATAGGGAAGGAAGGAGATTAGTCAACCTCACCGCAGCTCTGTAGATTTCCTAACTATGTGAAAAGCTTCACTCTAAGGCCTATGGTTGGAGACATGATGTTTCAATCATTTGTTGCACAGCAACCAATAGCTACGGATCACAACACCCCATAAAAAATAATTTATCAATAAATGAAATTCCTCTAAATAGGGACTCATAAATACATGGAATCATTATCTCTCACTCCAAATGACAAGAATAATGGACATGGAAGATGGGAAAACACATAAACATCACTGAACTCAACTGCTATATCCAAAATAATTATCACTATATAGAAACACATTAAATTATGCCCAAACAGCTCTCTATTCTGTCAAAATAGTTGAGGAATCATCCAAGGAGGTGTATTTAATGTTTTCAATGAATCATTAGGCTGATCAACTTGAAGTATTTCCAACAGGGAACCATCTTTTTCCACATCAAAACATCCAACACATCTATACAAACCCAGTGAACATTTCTCCTAAAACAAGCCACCAAAAGGATCCCATCTCAAGACACAACTATAGAATGACTTCCATATCACAATGAATAAAACATAATAAACTACAGTTCTATGAAATAGGAAAAAAATCCACACAACTATTAGTTTATAAAATAATTCCACAATTTTTCAGATCACAAAACCTTTTAAAAATAAATAAATTGGCGGATTTTAACATTC
The DNA here is from genome assembly GCA_963277665.1 of Viscum album. Lineage (NCBI taxonomy): Eukaryota > Viridiplantae > Streptophyta > Magnoliopsida > Santalales > Viscaceae > Viscum > Viscum album. Next base: position 2,000,829,486 of record OY728140.1, on the reverse strand, counting down.
ATCGATGCTGATTCATCACGTATCACTCACATGCACATTTCTATGCCACCCCGGGCACCAAACCACCATGCCATATTGGGAATCCTTCCATATTACATGAAAAACCAAGTGTTTGATCACCCATGAAAACATTAAAAGGAAAAACATCATCATTTTACAAGACAAATCATTGAACCCATTTCAAAAATCATGTACCATCCAAAGGCATACTACCCACCAACTCAAAAACTGTTTTCATATTTATCAAACATTGTTTCTGAATATCAACAAACCACACTTCATGAAGAATAATTTGATTAAAAACCCATTACATTTCATAAATTCATCAAGGTATTAATTTAAAATCCAACAGCCTCAAAAGAAAAAACCCCTTTTCAGAATAACAGAAGCCGCTCAAAACTGAATTTTGAAAACCAATTCATCATATTAAAACACAATTCAACATCCCAAAACACCCCATTATAATTAATTCATAATAACTTTAAAAAAATGTAATCATTCTAAATATTGTATTTTAAGAAACCATAAGTTCAGATTAAGTAAATTCAATCCCGTTAAGTAATTTATTTATTTTTCTATAAGATTGGTTTCAGAAAACCCAACATTCCAAAACCATTCTCATATTAAATTTCGAAAAAATATTTTACAATTTTCAGAATCTACCCATTACTTTAAAACCAATTTTCAAAATTCTCTCAAAAGGATATCAAAAATAAATTTCAGAATTCAATTAAAGTCCAATATACCCACAAAAGGGATGTAGTTTCAGTGGAAGACTTGGCCATATGGTTGGCAGCCATATATCAAAAACACCACCAACACATAGAGAATTATTAGGACCATTCCCTGGCTCCACATGTCTTTCCATGCCCTACAAGCTCACAAAGTGTATTAGTCTAACTCCCCGTGTCATATCCCAATCACCAAAAAACACCTAAAGACCATGAAATTAAGAAAACTGAACATCCCATGGACACCGGAGGATCGGAATGAGAAATAGTTCATGACGCTCTGCCCAAACCTACCCATAATGTTCTGAAAATGTTAACCCATTTACCATGACATCCCCCAAATAACAAGGGATCTCTAAAAATAATGGTCTGCTAAGAGCCGACCTCCTCTAATACCATTTTGTTATGAACGTGCCTGGGATGACCCTGAACCCGGCACCCGAACCGATCCATGGTATGGTCTGAAAAGTGTTTTCGATACCCATGGGCTGGAAACTAGTTTCAGGCATCATTAGAGAAGACAACATAATGAGTTCCCCCAAATATGTATAACAAAACATATTGTAGAAATAAATGATCAACCCAGTACACATTTATAAAAACTGAATGGATCTTCATGTATACAACAAATCATGAAATACAACTAAACTATACGACTAAATTGACAAGACCTGATTACAAACTAACTCTATGGGACCCCACTAGTCACCCTCCAACAAAACAATCACACATTGCTCACGGTGATCCAACTCAAGCTGTAACCTACACAATGGATAAAAAGGGAAAATAAATATAGGCGTGATAATTAAAACATATCAGGCTTGCCCAATAATCTATTCCTAATGAAAATATGTTAAAATAAAAGAAACATCAATTTCAAGATATAAATAAAATATATAAAAGTATGGTTTTATCAATGATTACTCAAAACGAAGTACAACCCACTTCCCAAATTTATTTCCAAAACTAGATTCATTTAACTAGTCTACCACTATTATTTTCATGGGGAAAGTGATATTCACATTTTAAGATTTGTACAAAAAGGATAAAACAATTTCATTTGAGACCCATTTTCATACACCTTATCAAAACCAGCCAACCAATTTCCATGAAAAAACAATACACAAGAGGACATGATAGTAATGACACAACAAAGGAAATGTAAATGTACATACAAGCATCATATTCATCACTAAAGTAATTGAATTGAAAATAGACATGGGTAAAACATGGAGATTATGAATAAACCATAATACAAAAATACACGATATCTAATTCCCATTTACATTTCACATGGGATGAGATCAAAATACTCAATACGCTCGACAATCCTTTCTCAGGAAGACCGAGGGAAATCCCAAAGCAACAAAACAAAATATATCCACCTACTCTGGGCCACTGGACAGTACCATAAGCTACCAGTTCCGAAATCATTATTATAATATTCTCTCAATATTCCATGTTCCCATGTTTCATGTATATAAAAATAGGGTTATCAAATCATTGCAAATAGATCATCAAATAATAGCATATATGTAATGATAATTCACAAGAGACGCCATCCTGAGTCACTCTAAAGGAAAATCTCCTTCCACTAATCAAAAGGAACATAAAGAGTCCATACTGATGCAATATCATAATGGATATCAATGATAAATCATTATATACATACCATCCATTTTATATAGAGAATCATTGCACGAGAAACATCCACAATAGGTTTTCATAATAAACACTTTCACCATTTTTTACAAAGTATCCAAAAGGGTCCTTAAGAGTTTCTCAAAACTAATATTTTCCAATGGTACGAATTTCACTTTCAATAAAGAGTTGAATACATACCATTTAAAGTAGAAACCCACTTTCATAAATCCCATAAAACATTCAGGTCGTACATCTAAAATACAACAATTTTTAAAAGGATGCCAAACAGACCATTTTACCACAACTCAGGCGAAAAAATGTTATAAACAAAAAAACCATTTTTTTACAACCAAAACAAAATTGAAAATCCAAGAATGAAACAAAAATACCATCATTCATGCTTCAAATTAATTAAAAAATCCATAAAAATACTTTTAAATCACACATATCACATAAATCCAATAAGGAAATTTATCATACACTTGGAATGCACTCTATAACAACATAATTCATTTTAAGAACTTGAGATGGAATAAAAATACCAATTTCATGCCATATTTTTATAAAGCTACTAAAAAATGTTCAAAATAACCTAAACTAGGTTATCAAAATCTCAAACTAGGTGCAAAAGATAATGGAACTTTTAAACAGACACTTAGTGTGCACTTTTAAAACAAAACAACACATATTTACAAAAAAATGCATAAACACCAAATTGCACACCAAATAAAGTTATTAAAGGCTTATAAAAAATAATAATAATTTTTAGAGGTATAAAATACCATGAAAAATATTATTCTTAAATAATAAATACATGTGAAATGCGAAACCTACCTCCAATCCTTGGTGAAATGGGAACGTACACCCGATATCACTATCTGAGGATTTATAAACTATAAACCTATGACGACCAGCCCAAAAAAAAAACAAAACCCCCTTGAAACATCATGGTATAAAAAAACCTAGGTCATTAATGACTAGGGGGAAGATAAAACCAATAAATAATGTAAGGAGGAGGAAGAGGGAGGAGAAAGAAGAAGGAATCTCACCTTGAAGACTACAAAACACTTCATATTCCCTTATAAATACACCCATAGAGGCAAGGGAATTTCTTGTTACTCATTTTAGAGGATCCTTGGGTCTTTAATATCAGTTGGAATAATATTTGGGTGAAAAGAGTAAAAAAATAATTATTTATGAGAGAAACAAATTACCACTTCAAATCTGGACGATTTGAGAAACCTTGAGTAATATCACCATATTACATGATGAATATGAACTCCAAAGAGTGTAAATAGAACATTGAGGTGTGCTAAGGGTTTTTGGGATATATTGAGGGGTATAATAAATGAAAAATATTAAAAAAATATTATTTAAAATAATTTTTAAAAAATAGGAAATGGGCTCATCGGCTGGCCCAATACCTGAATAAATAACCCAAATCCACCATGATTATGAATTCCAAAGGGGTTCAAAATTGATATGGTGTTTTGAATACACCAGGGTAGTCCATTTCAGATGTTTAATTAGTGAAAAATATCAAAAAAACAAAGGATTTATAAAAGAAATAATTTTTGTTTTCAAATATGGAAATGGGCTCACGGTTGGCACACATCTTGACATAATCACCCTTTTCTCCAAAATATCCCAAAAACGATTTGGGGAACCCTAGGTAGAAATATTATACATAGATGGAAGTTAAATATCAATATTAATATCACCCAAAATCCAATAAAAGAATAGGTATTGACAATGAACCAGATCAAAACCAAGACATGAAAAACTGGGTGTGGCATCAAACATTCCCACAATATTTAGAGGTGTGGTGTCATTTTGCAATTTGATAAGTCACCCAATAATATGAGTTAAGGATAGAAAATAATTATCTAAAAACACCATAAAATTTACTTACATTCTATTAATATTATAATATTTCATGGGATAACTTGGGGACATAAAAAGGAGTAGTGTGCCATAAAAACCGTGTTGACGGAATAATCAAAGAGTAACATGATGAAAGTAAGACATGTGATTCAAGGGTCATGTATAGGTTATATAAAAGGGGTGATAATAAAAAATATGAATAAATAATCCTCATATATGATGATGATGATAATTCAACATAGGAATGTAGTGAAAACATAAAACATAACATCATAATCAAAAGTTTACGCTAATATGCGAGACATTAAAAAAGGTGTTATTATGATATCCTATCATGCCCCATATATGGTATATCATAAGACAAAACATTAACCAATGAATTGGATGAATTTATAATTATGGGACTACCCTTAACTTTTATTTCATGTACATTTAGTCATGTGCCATATAGATCATACATCATAAGAATGTCTTTCATCAATTTTATTCCAACGATATGGTAGTGCGGAAAAAATACATATATTTACCCGATAAATATAGGATTATTATAACTAGGATAGTACAGATGAGTTGAACTGGGGATGGGTACACACCGAAAAAATGCTTGGCATTGAAAATTATGGGATAATTTTGTCTATACAACAAGTTTAAATGAAAATTTATGGAAGTGTTTTATCATATTTAACAATTAGATCTCATTAATTAAGAATAATATGTATTGTAAATTATGTTAAAATACAAATTCCAACATGAAAAATTCAAATCTATAAGAATAATTCAAATAAATTACTTGAATAATGATCAGGAGTTAGAGAATATCTCAAATCTATATAGTAATTTTTTTTGTAACTGATTAAATTAGGCTTGATAAATTTTCTACCGATTTTTTAACATAAATTTTAACATAATTGTATATTTATAAACGCATAAAAAATAATATGATATTAAAATGGATAAATAAAAATGATGTACTAGAATGATGATGAAATGGAAGAGGATAATATACCTTGATAGGGTGGTTTTAAAATCATGGGAGTATATTCATAAGAGCATGGAAACAACATGGGGGATTTGTAAAGATATAGGAAGAATAAATTTATAATAAATTAGTTATATTGAATAGGAGTGAGTGGTTGGGTGGTTTTTGTTGGAAAATATAGCGTAATTATTTATTAATTTCTAAACATAGTTTTTGGATTCTATATATAAAATAATGAAATCCTCAAACCAGACCATGGGTTTTCCCATGGTGTCTAACACTGCAGATTGTTTTTCAATATCTTATATTCAAAAGAACATAAAACATTCAAATAATACGTTTGATGGTGTCAATGTGAGTCATTCTCATAATTAGTTTTTTTAAAACATTATAATATACTATATGATCTAGAAAATTCATTAATGTATTATAAAATTAATCAAAAAAATTCAATAAGACATTATTTTAATGATTATATCAATATTGTTTCGTGTAAAAATTGTATATAATTTATTATATCACCTTTGGTCCATTGCATTGTCATAATAAATAGTATATATTTATACTGTTTTTAATTTCTATCAAAATATTCTATTATATTATAAAATTAAGAAAAATCACTTTTATCTAATTTATAAATACTGATTTGGAATATGATATTAATGTTATTTAAATAATTTTAAAAACATTAGAATTTTTTTTTCTAAAAAATATTATTTCATGTTAAGATACTTGTTTTAACAGTAGTAATAACTTTATGGACCTTATAAAAACTACATTGTATTTCTGTAAATTATAACTTTATTTTTATTTAATGAAATTTTATTTAGTAAAAACTATTTCACTAAATTATTATTTATTTAAAAAATTCATTAATTTATCAAAAATAATGTCTTAATAGAAACAATTCATTTCCAAAATATATATGTTTAATTTTTTCATACCAGAAGAATATTCTTATCAAACTCATTATATACTAATTTATAATTTAATAATTAAATTGGATAAACAAGATCAGTATATTATTTAAAAATCAAATAAAAAAATTTATTCTAATAGGGTCTAGATACATAACATAATTATTACCATAGATTACACCCTAAGGATAATGAGTGTGATGTTGGTACTATATTGGGGTGGATCAAGAAACATAGTTTTGGTCATTATATAAATTACCATGGAGTTCTCCATTTAAATATTTCACATGAGTTTTAGTAGTTGAATCTCAATGTGGGATTTATCAAGAGAAAATATCAGTGATACCATATCCATAGAAATATATGATAAATGGGATTCATAGTGTATGATCTTATTAGTGGATAATGCTGCTACTTCTGTATTTGTCTATTGAAATTTTAGATAACCCCAAATATATATTAATATTAAAATTCCCTATAAAACAGATTTATTATAAATGGATAGGATGCTTAACAAAATTTTTAATCGAGGCATGTATATTTTAAATGGTCTTAAATAACCAATGTAGTGCATGTGTGTTTTATAACTATATTAATTAATATAGTAGTTGTTCAGGAAAAAGGGGATCTCATTAATAAAACCATTCATTATTATTTTTCAACTTATGATGAACATTTTATCTGAGTATTTTTTATACAAGAATTGTGTACACAATATAATCATCTTTTATTTGTGTTGAATAGATAGATAAAATATGTTGTGTATATATCTGGGGATGAATAATTAGGATCAATTGGGTGGACTAATCAATATTGATCAAAATGTTGGGTATAATAGTTTGGATGTCACTCTATATATTATAATGAGAAGAATAAAGAAACATATTGATCTATTAAGGAAGTGAAATTTCATCCTATAATAGAGTGTCATTCCAAAATTGAGTCTGATATAATGATACTTAACAAGAATAGTGAGACTATACGTTCAAATACAATTGAGTAAAAGAGAAGTAATCATTTTCCCTTGGATAGTAAATCCATGAACTGCTACATATTTCATGATTAAATGAATAATTTCACACAATTTATTATTTTAAATGATGGGGGTATTTTATCTTATTGTAGACGGATAAATAGAAGAACAGAACATTCACTAATAACTCTTACATGGAATTGAATTTTTTGTAAGGATAATCTGTCACATAAAAATACCTTCCCAAATAATTTTTTACCTCTTGTATGATGGAAAATATTATATATATTTTAACATCAAGTGACTTAGAAATGTTAATAAGCATATTTAAATCAAGGATAATGGACTTGAACATCGAAATTTATCATCTTGATGTGAGTATATAATATTCCTCAGTTTAAATTCCAATAGATGGGTGTTATGAAAAACTAATATGATTTTTTTTAAATAATTCTTGAAAAAATTTACATTGGTGTTGATATTTATTTTCTAATAATCCATTTTGATCAAGTAAATGTTAATTAGTGTTTAAATTTTATATTGAACACTGACCCTCCAAAATTACACCAGGTTTCAAAGTATTCCCCCTAGTATCAGAAGATCTATTTAAGACACAAAAAAATATCTTTGAAGTAATTAGAAGAGGTGAAATTTATTTTTGAACACTCTCTTTTCATTATTATAATATATTTCTATACATTTAAGTGTGTAAAACCCTATTCACATTGATTTACCCTAACTCATCTTGTTATATTTGGTTATGGTTATCATCATATAACTAGTTTTATATGGATGTGCGGAGTGAGTATAGCTAAACCTCGAATGGAAAGACTACCACAACCCTATATAGAATAAATTAAGGTTACACCTATGTAGAAGTATATGTTTTGTTGTGGTATGTGGACATAATATACAATATTTTACTTAGGAAATGTTTTTTTTTCCTTGTATTAAATCTTCAGAAGGATGTTATACACGTTATTTATGAAGGATTAAAACATAGGTTCACCTATATATTATCCTTGTAAGATTGTTGGATTGGATATTATATTCAATATAAATCAATTTTGAATTTTATTATTTGAAATCGTTTTATTTTTCAAACAATACTGATTGAGGAATATAAAATATGGTAATAATACTGGTAATGAAAATCCTTATGATGGACTTAGTTCCAAATTTCGTGAGGGAAATAACCTCATCCCATATGGAAATAAAATTGGTGATACTAAAAATATAAATTAACACTTAGATGTATAAGTGAGAATGGACACAAAATATAATTTCCTAGTCCTTAAAATTGATAGAAGTTTTTGATGGTGTATATTAGTTATGGGGTTTGGTGGACAAAATTTCCATGTATTTGAAAATATCAGAACTACTTTATAAATTTAATGCAGTCATGTAGTATCAGTTGTCAGAAGTATCTGGGTATTATCATGGACATGCTATATAATGGAAATATTATCTCCTACCTCATTTCATATGAAATGGACTCCCTTAAATAATAATTTATTTTATATTTTTTGGGGAATTAGGGTTTTGATGAGGAAGAAATTTACCACAAAAAACTATTTATTTTCATTCAAGACATGATCTAGTAAAATATTTAAAATTTGTTGGTATTATATTATATGATACGTCCACTAGATTGGGGAATTGGTTATCAGGGATATGGTATCATGTTGATTAGTTGTTGTATTATCCAAATAAATATCCTGAATGTAATTATTGATGAATATTGAGATTCCTTGGTGATGTGTGATGAGAATGACCATTTCAACTTATTATGGATCTTTATTGGTTTTGGATACATTCTAAAACACATTTTATTTTGAATGATGATAATTTTTTATGGGAAATATTTTTTCTCAAAAGTGAAATTAGTAATAAACCCTCAATAATAAAAATGAAATGGGATTAATTATTCCATCGTAATAGAATATTCACCATTGATCTGTTTGATCAAAAACATTGAATCAGATTTATTATTTAATCACCCACTAGTATCCGTTGAGAAAATTACAATCCCATAATGAGGTCCTGGTATACTATCTTGTTTTTTTTTGAATCAGTATGAAATTTAATATTGTGGTTGTAATTGTTTTTTGGTAAAGATGAGAAAAATTCCAAATTAAACATGATTTTCTTTGGGGATTTCTATTCATTATACTTATAAGAATATATAAGAAACCTAAAATTAAATATCATAAACATCATGATTTCTATTAGAATAATCATAATTCATTGTGTTGGGGCTCTATATTTAGTATTTAATTCTCTAATATTGGGTGTTATATGATGAAATTTACAAATACAAGCCTTTTGAGTAACTATTGTTATAAAAATGAAATATCAAACTACATAAAAATGACAACACATTTTTCTAGATCCCAATTTAACATCATATAATAGTGAATATAAAAATATGTGTTTTAATGTGATTTGAGGTAAACCTCATGATGTTGTATACAATTTAGTTCCATTAAATTCAAATATTAGTGTTGGAAATTTCTTCTTAATATTTTAGTATCGACACCCAACATTTAGAAATATTTTGTTGATATAATATTATTAATACCAATTTATATATCAAAATTTTAGGAATGGAGTGTGTCGAATAATAAATTTAGGGTTTCCACATAGAAGATGCGAGTTTTTTCTTCTATGAGAAACAATGACTTTGTCAAGAATAAAATTCATCTATTGTATTTTTTGAAGTATTCTGCATAGTCCCCATCCCACTTAAGGATAACTCATTTATTCCTAAACTTTTTTAAGGGTTTCCTTTTTTCCATTAAGATTTTAAATAAAATTTATAATATATAAAGATACCCTTGGATTACTATCAACTATTTAAGGTATCAATGAGGATCTATATCAATTTTTTCAATAAAATTCTAGGTTTCATTATCCAATACATGATGGAATACCATGAATCTATGAAATTACATCAATGAAATGGAAAAATCACATTTCATTGGGAACATTTTCAAGACATGTAGTCATCTTTCTTTTCAAAAAATTGAAAATTTTGATAATATGATCATCAAAATGTAGTGGCTCGACACAAAATCCCTAAAGTCAATAAATACTCTAATATTCCCATTCTAATTACTAAACATGAAAATATTTATTTATTGAACTTCCTAAATGATGTTGAATTTGATAATAATTTGATTTTTTCTTCATTTATGGATTCATTTTTGGATAAATTCTCCTAGATTCCTATATTAAACCATAGGGGTTATTTAAAATACAATAATTCTAGATATGTGTATTAAGATTTAAACCAATTATTTATATATGGTTTCAGAAAATGCAATTCTGGTGTTTTTTGAAGAGGGTATATGTGACTTCTATTATATTGTGGTAATGTGGGGACTAATCAACATAGGTCGTAAATACTCCCCCATAATAAGTGTCACCAATCAAATTTCATCAGTGGTGGTAGAGACATGTTCCAAAAATACTCATGATGAAACTATTGGATATTTTACACCTCCTATATTGATTCTCTAATACTGATATTATAAAATAAATGGACATTCTAGGATTTAAATGGTGACTTGGTATAATTGTGATATTCTGATGTTGATTTGGGGGAATATATATTATCTATATCATAATAAAATTATTCTTCTTAATGGTTGGTCTAATATGATGTAACCAACATCATGAAAATGATTGTGAATAAGTCTATTCCCAAAGAATATCTCATAATCCTTGGATTCCTATGCACTTGGGATATTATGAATAAATATGTATACAATGACTTAATATTAGTCAACATTGAATAATGGAAAATATTCATTATGTAATATTTATACACATGTATTTTGGAATAAAATCTCCCCCAATGAAGATTAAATTTCATTAGAAATTAAACTGATAATAATATTAAATTTAAGATGTAAAAAATATTTATTTATTGACAAATGGAAGATGTATGACCCAATTATTTCTCAAATCTAGTGTTTTTTCCTCAAATCACCTAATGAGAGACAAAAAAAATTTCACGGTCACCACATAGATTCATGGGTCTATTTCTTAACCATTTGTATTAGTAATATTAATGGTTTTACGTAATAGAAACTTACTCAGATCCCTTGTATAAGACTAATATTTATAAAGGGAGTCAGAAGAAAATATTTTGGAATTTTCACCAAATAGTACCCTAATTTGTTGATTGGTAGACTACGTGGGGAACTAATGGTATTATGGTTGTCATGTTTTGAAATTATTGGTACAAGAAATTTGATGTAATAAAATGAAACTTGTGTCATGGAAAACAACCATGAATTAAAAATAAAATAAGAAAACATTGAACTGGTTTCTATGTTTGATCTTACCAAGTGGATTGTACTCTCTTTTAGGATATCCTTAAATTTTAATGTTTAAGGGAGTCAAGTCATCCACATTATAGCCCATCAATCACATGGTTCATACTTATACAATATTATTCATGATACCATAATAAAATTAATGATTTGTAGATATCATTATTTACATTTTATTATACATGAGGAAATAACTAAAATTTCATGGTATGGATGCTTTCAAGTCATACATTTTAAAGTAAAATATTTTTTTGAACTCTATGAGGATGTTCTTTTGACAATACGTATGGTTTGTAATGACTTTAGTGTTAAACTATATTTGGAATAAAGTTTTATTGATGAGTGTTCAATTATTTTTATTGGAATAGGTGAACAACATTATATAGAGGGAGTATGGCCATAATAATAAGCTCATTGTACATTATTTCATATTTCTTAGGCAAGTGTTTGTTCTTCCTATATTGCGGAATCTCCTTGGATTGAGGTCTAGAGGTCCTCACCAACTATATTACTGACTTGTTTTCCTACCTAAATTATAGGGGCATTTTTTTACCATGTGGTCTTAGATGACATATACTTCCTGTATTACAGTATGGACCACGCAAATACATATCACCATGTAATTCCACCTGTATGATTGAACTGAAAATAATATTGTATAAATTAGGATTAGATTTCTTCTCAAATTGAACATGTTTTATATAGTTAATCCATGTTTCTAAGGGATATCCATACTCAGAATCAATAATTCATTAAAACCTAATGCCTCATTTGACCCCAACATCCATGACCACCCCTTCCTCTATAACCTCATCCTCTTCTATAAATGGGGATTTTATATTTGTAAAAGTCTTTAATTTCACCAGCAAATGAGTTCATTATGTTTATGACACAGACTGAGTCACATTGTGAGTTCTCGTCAAATGAAGGCTTAATTTGGTGGTGGTTATCCCATTTTCTCATTTGGGGGGATTGTTACTAACACCTATTGACCAAGGTATGATGTAAAAATAATCTAGACTAGATTGGGTTACAGTAAGGACTTTTCCAAAAAATATTCTGACCTCCATTGTTGATTTTATCATCTTATAGAATAATATGATAATGAAGATTTCGTGTGAGACCTCACATGTGGGATGGGTTCACAAGTTGAAAATTCATTGTAATACTATTTATGGTATACACCTAAATAACTGGTTTCTTCGTCAAACAATTTTTGAATATATATATGAATTCATACTCATGATTTCCTTCCATTTTAGTCCATCTCGTAGTGAAGAGGAATAAATAATAGTTACATTAATTGAAGGTATTACTAAAATCACATATCAATATTTAACCATGATCTAGAGTATATCATTTACGATACATCATTATTTAATGTTTTCCCCAATATTCATTATAATGGTAAATAATAACGGTGGTTGTTTTATATTACATCAATGAGATTCCTGGCCTTTTGAATTTTGAGTATTTTGTTCTACATGGTAGTAATAAAGTACCATAGAACCATATCTATTTTTAGAAAATAGTTTTTTAATTTGATAATCAAATTTCAATACGTTGTTATCTATTTTTCTATCCTAGTGAGGTAATTGTTATTTGTTTCCCAATTTGTGGGAGGAACTTACTCATATTGTGTGAGTTTTTCTATGAGATCCATACCTAATAATAGTTCAATGATGATGGAAATATATTCTTTTATATCAAATTTTATCCATTAATCTACCATTTTTGGTTGATTCTTGGCCTAATTACATCGAATGAAATCCACCAGCTGTCATATAACCACTACAAAATCACAAAATCGACCATGGTATTTCATGAGAATTGGGGGTGTCTGTAATTCATCAAAAATATATTATATAAAAATCTACAAATACATATCCTATAAGAGTCTCATATTTATAGAGTAACATTGTCCATCCCACTTGGTAATGAATTTCATAGCCATCATGCTTTCATCTGATTTTTATTTTAATTTCTGAAGGACAATTTTGTTGTTCTATATGCAAGAAAATTTTTAATGGACCATTCTTCTCTAATATTCACACCTAAAAAAAGATACTGTTGAAATATTTATATAAAGGATGATAAATATTCCTTCTAGGTTCTATAAAAGGAATTTATTCTCAAATTATATTTTTTCTCCATAATCTCAAACATATATCCACACTAGGACACAATGTGTGTGAGATGCGACTCTATCTCCCCTATCTTATTGAAAATTGGGATGGTGGGATTTTAAAATTAGAGTGGAATTGAACAAGTATCCACCCAATTAATATATGTGTTTTTCTTGTTATAATCTAGTTTACATAACCCTTCCATATAATAAATATGAGTATAATGAAAAAATATGGAGTCAAGTTGATTTGGTGGAAATATATCATGGGATTATTCCCTAGTGTAAGATGAAAGAGGAGCCTGAGATAGAACACATTCTTATATCTTATATTGTTTTCAACATTTATCTATGATATTTTATCATGCATAGAATGCTAATTTATTATAAACGATTGAAACTAATATTAATATTCTTCATCCCCTATGTTTAAAAAAACTGATCATCTGGATCCAAACACAACAGAATTTTTAGTCTTTACACTTATTAGATTCATCTTATTAGATATGTATTTTATGAGATATATTAGTATCCAAATTAAAATTATACCAAGTGGAAATATTTCCATTTATTAGATTATTATTTAGTTTCCTTAATTCACCTACCACCACATTATATCAAGATGTCTTTTATTTGATGGAATGGTGTACTACTCCATACGTTGTTGGTTGGGTTGTCGATGTAAAAACTCATTTCACTCTTTATTTGATAAATCCTCAACATGGGTGTGGATATTATGTATTTGTAAGAACACTTATATTTGGTTTTCCTCAAATATTGACCATTCACACATTATTTAAGAATCTTGGTGTAGGTCATATCGTGAATATGAGATTCCTCAATATTTCCTTTGATGTCATTTTCATTTTATTACTTATCCATTTGGATTATTCCAGTAACATGTATTGATACATAAAATAAATTAGGTATCATATCCTCATTATATTCATAAGGTTATGTTTCTTCTTATAAACATGTACCAAGCCAAAATCACAATTCTACTCTATATTATCATTTATGGATGTCCATTTTGTTTTTTGAATCCTAATAGTCTTCAACTACACTTCTTGATAGATGATTATTTTGATAGAGACATCAGTTAATTTTACTTATCACATCGCTACGGAATGGAACATATCCTTATTGAGGAGAATCTTCATTTAACATCCTATTATTTATACCCTAATACATAGAATAAATATTCTGTTATATGAGTATGTAGAGGTACCAAAATTCCCCCAACATTATGGAAAATGGGTCAACCTAGTTCAACCGCCATCACATATCAAATCCATTTCATGATTGATGATCCAAGGGGTGGTGGTTGTTATAAAAAGTACACAATCCCTATGGTTTATAGTTTCAATTATAATGCTCTGAGGGAAAATTGTATCATGATAATCAAAATTTTATAGTCCTTTACTCAGGTTTGAGTTGGATGCATCACCTATATTGTTGATATATTATTATGATAGAAATGATTTTTATGGTTGTATTATTGGTTTAGCTCAATTAGAATAACATTTTTCTATATTATAATCTCATTATTAGTGTCGATATATAGATTAATCATATTGAAATAGACAAATTTTGGACCTTGGTAAAAATAGTTCTTTATTATATATACGACCTGAAATATTGGGATCTCATTCCTAAGTCCTATCAAAATGTGATGAAATAACATTATTTTCTTCTAGATTAGTTATGTTAAATATTGAGTCAAAAAAATTATAGAGTCCTCCAAAACCCCCTTGTTCGATAAATGTATGAGGTTAGGAATCTAGGATTATCTATTAGTGTTAATTCAACATATCATGTAAATCATATATTAGGTTATTTTTATTCTTCCCTTACATAATATTTTGTTCCAAAACAGTTGATGATGTTAACCTACGGACAATGTTCAATAATTTTTTTATTCTCAATAGTGGACTTCCCATTGGGAGGAATGCCTACATTGGGATGGATTAGAGTCTCTCATAAGTTATAAAATAAATTAATAATGACATAATATTTTAAATCATTTTGAATATTATACGATTGAGTGTACGCGGTTGGAAACTTGAAATATATATTTCATATAGTATGTTATTTCCACATGTTTAATGAATTTTCCTCATTATAAAAAATTATTCCTAATCATGATCCAACTATATAGGTTGTTTCCCTATATCTTTATCAAATAGTGATAGATCACTTGGAACCTCAAGGTTTTATTCGAGGTTGAAGGATATATGGTAGGTGTGGATGATTATCATAACCATATACTATCCATCAGTTGGAATTTGATTTATATTTCCAATAAATATCAACATGGTTTAATCGTCCTTGATCTATTGAGTTCTTCTTCAAATGAGATAATTATCAGTGTGTCTTCGACACATGGAGAACCATCATGTCAGTTAAGTATGTCACTATAGGGGAGAACTATATAATGATAATTTTGGGGAGGATCTCTATGATTATATTTATATTATCTATTATATGGAGGACACATATTTTATGTTCATGATTGATTATAGGGAGGACCACTAAAAAGTATTACATGGGGATGAATTATTGAGTGTACAATCTTGTTTTTATAAGTAGGTCCTTTGTGGTTACCAATTTTTAAGAGATTATCAATGGGATTGTATTCTTTCTGATCGATCATTAGATTTTCGAGAAGTAATTATTTACTAGAACCACATGTAGGAACTTCATGAATAATCATTTTGTTATTTTATTGGAGAAATATATTAGGGTACTCTATTTCGGACCAGCAATGGCTATTATAAACATTATAAAGGGAGGGAATTCAAATTTTTTACCATTTCCTAATAATTATGATTAAAAATATTCATCACCGCAATTAAAAATCATAGAGGGTTCCAATAATATCAGTGATAATTGGGATATGTGAGCCAAAATTTTAGTAGATTAATTTTAATTTTAATTTTATAGCCATCTTTATTTTTTGATTAGGGTAAAAAATATTATATTGGTTAGATTTATCAATTGAAATAAAATACTTTGATGTGTATGAACCCTATAATAGACCATCTATACCTCTTTAGATTAAATCTCTGACTTTCTTAGATAGCTGAGAATGTGTCATATTACATAAAAATGAAGAGAATGGATGATTATATGATTCATCATGTGGTTATCATTCACTATCAAAGTATAACTACATGATTTATAATTGTGGATAAAACATTGATACAACTCCTCATTGGATGAAATTAAAATATGTTGATGAGATTCCTGAACATGGGAAAGAATATGACTCTATCCATGTTTCATCAAAAGGAAATTATAAATTTTAACTCTAGTAGGATCATAAATCTAGTTCTCTATTAGATTGATATGCATAGTATTTCAATGATCATCTTTTATAATATAATGTATTTCATCTCTTCCTAAATTGATTATCAGGGAAAGTTGGTGAACATTAATCGTAAAGGGAATATGGACCTAGTAGTTTTCTTCATTATTTTCCAAGATATGTCAAAAATCATCTTGATTGGGAGTGAGAGTATGACCCCAATCATGATAACCAATCAATGTATGCACACAAGATCCTCTGCTATTGAGATAAGGAATATGGTCTTCAACCTCACTGGTCACCACAATATTCCAATGGATGTCCTCAATTCTATTATCTATGATATACTAGAATATTCTCACAATATTAAAAAGAATACATTCCTTCCCTTCAATATTTTTTGGATATTTTGATGATCATATTTAGTAAGTATGAATGTATAGGCATGTTTTTTAGTGGGAATGGAGATATCTTCCCATATATATTCTCTATTTTTCATGAGAATATATTTACAAGCTTTATTGTCTAGTGAATTAATATGGGTTTATCCTGACCTACTCACATAGCGTGTTTGAATACATTATCAATAATAGTTTGGGTATAAGACCATTAACAATTTTCTAATAAAATATTTAGGCATGGATATCTAATTAATGATAGGAAAAATATAGATGATTCTTTATTAAATAAAATAATATATCTCTACCCTACAAATTTTGGGAAATGTCTTCTCTAGCATGAATTACATCTATATTATATTGTTTGATTAAACATGTCCAACATTTCCATGATGGATTTCTGAAGTTTCCCTATGTGGTTGGGGATATACATTGTTAAATATGATTATAATTGGTAAGATACATCCTAGGGAACTTCTATATGATTGGTGGGAGGTGGTACTCTCCTTCTCCCATTTCCCTATGAATTGAGATGCTATTGTTTTCCAGTTAAAAATATAATCTAGTCAAATACTTATGTCTACAGACCATAATCATTCCACTAATCAAAACTCTATATTAATAATGTTATAAAAGAGGATTAATCACATGTAGTTTCCCTTAGGATTCTTTTAGAGTGAGGATAGTTCAATTTTAATGGTACTCTTCAACTAGTGTGTTTTCTACTCATTTTTTGTGAATTTTTTTCTAATATCAAAACTCTATTTTGAGAGGAAAAATTGTAATTTGGTTGACTAGTATGTGGTGGAATTTGTTTTTGGGAAGTAGTGAAGTGGGACACAAAAATTATCTAGTTCATTTCAAAAACTGATCATGCTAATTTACATATAATTACGACATGGTTTTTTAAAGAGGTATGTTTCAAATTCTTACAAAAAATATAGAAAGAACCATTATTCAAAAACAAGAAACTTTTGAGTGTAGTATAATGATAAAATATATATAGTTGATAAATAATTTTCATGGATAATGATTCACACTCATTTCTACACTATGTTTCCAATATAAATATGGTCCATGATGAATAAACAACACAAAACCATTATTTTTGTTTTTCTTAATGTCAATGAGAATGATAATATCACTATTTTTTTCAAAATCAATCCATTATTATTTGGAGCTAAATCATACATGATTTCTAGAGGTAGGTGACTGTTGGGGATTTACTAGTTACACTTTGGAGAAGCCTTAGTCAAACTTATGGGAAGTTAGTCTCATCCAAGTCTGTTAGTGGGAATTAATTTCCAATATTGTAATTTCTTATAATGTTAATATATTTTCAATAATCATTAAAAATTACAAGTGTGGGACTACATAATGTCGATTGAAATATTTTATCTTTTACATATTTCTATATGTACAAATATTTATATTATATATTCTCTACATTTGTTGTATTAATTAGTCATAATATACTTATGAAGCTAATTTTTGGGAGGACAATAATTGGTCATAGTTTAGGGAGGTGTTACTTATAGTGGTATTTAGATTATTTCCAACATTGGTATTCTTACACATCTCAATGAGGGTATTTAGAACCTATATATCTTGGTTAAACTAAATGAGACATTTTGTAGAATTTTAGGTTGTATAAATTGGAAAACCATGGTTCTTTTTAAGGATGCAATTCCATGAACAATTATATAATGAGATTGAACCTCAAGGAGGCATCTCATGTTTCCTAGTTTATATTAAAAAAAGAAGACATTGATCATTTTACATATTATAAGGTCATGTGAGATGACGATATTGTCGATTTTAATATAATGTGATGAGGAAAATTTTTTTCTTGTTTAAATTCATGAATGAATGTCTTATAATAGGAGAAAGGATACTAGAAAATGATGGTGTGCGATGTATGTAAAGTTAGCCCTTTTGGGTTATTCAATTTTTTGGTAAGGAAGGAGGATGTGGAATGATTTATCATTCGGAATATGTTTCATAAAGGATGAATGGATCATAGGGAATATTAATTGTTGATATACGATGACTCGATGGTAATATATAGATTTGAGTAATATTTTTTCTAGGGTAATGGAGATGTTAATATAAGTTGTGGATCACACATGGGATTCCTATATTTATTTTTCCCAAAAATATATTACTAGTATGTGTTAATTAATGAGTTCGTGATTGGGTATTACACATAAGGATGAGGCCCATATAGGTGTACACTCCTCACCAATTGATGGTTAGAAAAAGGAAGGATCACTGTCCTACTGAGGAATATAACATAATAAGACCTCATGAATCATAGGGAATATAGAACATTTAGGAATGTGTTAGGGTTTACACCCATTTCGAGTGAAATATATGTTTTTACACCCCCATGAATGATGATTGTAAATTAATGGATGAGTATATTCATTAGGGATATGGACCCATAATAAATATTTTAGGTCTCACACATGGGAGGACCTTCTCTGCCCATGGTTCATTGAATTAATCATAGGGCCTACAAAGAACAATTGTAGAATGTACCTTTGGAATGAGTTAACCATAATGACAAACCTAATCTAAGAGATGTCTCACTAGAATCCTTATAATAATAATCTTCATTATCAATGTGTTACGTAATTGGAAACACACTTGAAGGACCCATTATTAAAGGAAAACATGTGGGAGATTACATTAGTGAAGGAAATTTATGAATAATGGTGTTTATTATAATGTGAAAATACTAATCATTCAATTCAATGGGCCACAGAGAGGTTATTGGGGAATAGTAACCAAGGGAGGTGAATTGGGTGAAAAAGGTTTCTTCGAAGGATATTTGACCCTAAGAATCACACATAGATATGTAATTGGGTGAAGGATCACTATATTGGGGAATTTGGTGAATATTTATCACATATGGGGTATATTTAATAGTAGTTACCCAAATGAGGAGGCATGTGTGTGTTTCTGTGTACTCTGCAGAATATGGTTAGGTAAATTTGATAACCATTTATAGGTTATTGTGATGTGATCACCCCAGTATAGGGTGGGGAGAAGTGGTAACACTAGTTTTTGGTTGGCATAATTATGGACATTGTTTTACATAGGGATAATTTTTCACTGTATTATAGGGTATGGAGATTGTGTAACCTTTTTGAAGAGGCCTAGAAAAGCGTTTTTTATAGTATAGAGGCCCCCAGTTATTACTATGGTGCACGTCACCCAAGTGTGTCATCCAGTGAGGTACACATCAACATAATAGGGATGAATTAGGGAATAATTGTTCTCATATTAGTGTTTTTTATGTTTTAATCCTTTGGTTAGAAAAATTACCCTATTTTTTCAGCTAATTCCATTAGGTTTTTGGGAAAATTATGCTAACTGAAGGGGATTTGGAGACTAGGTAACGGTAACGAGTGTTATCTCTTCGGGTATCTAATTAAATGTATATGTGTAACAAATTAATACACTTGAGGTCTATATATAACCAAATATAAGGACTAGGGTGCACCAATGATGGGTTTTTAAAGTGATTTTTACATGATTTGTTTTTTTGAAATCATGGAATATAAGTATATTCAAGTATGTAAATCTATGCTATAGAAGAGGGTGATTTGGTGCATGAATTGAAATGACTGAGGGAAATATTGGATTCATACCTTAGTTTAACATCTACTAACATGGGTGGTGTTTTTTGGTAGAATGGCTAGTGAGTTTCATGAAATTATAGTCCTCTTCTTAGAGCCTTTTCCTTCACAACATCGAGGTATCCATCATTTTTGAGAGAATTTTTTCAAATAGTATAGACACGCACGTAGAAATATATTTTTATTCACATATATATATATATATATATATTCATTTTTATTTTTATCATTATATATATACATATATTTACACACATATGATGATATATATATATTTATTTAAATATATTTATTTAAAAATATATATATCTACATATTATGTATCATAAATACATTCAAACTAAATTTATATATTGTATTTATATAATCTATTTTTACTATACTCATATACCTAAATCATAAATATTTTTTCATAAATTATATATACAACGATTATAATAACATTTAATATATTTTTAAATACTATTTTCTATTTACGAATTTCTACTTCATAATAAATTGAAATAATATTAAATAGGTAATTATATGCAATAATTAAAAGTTATTAACAACTACTTATTCGTTTATAATAAATAATAAATAATTTATAGGAAAATATAATTTTTTTAATTAAATATTTGGTATTATTACATATGAATGACATAGTACATTTTATTTATTTTCATATTTTAATTGTTTATAAATTTATTTTTACTATAAATTAATAATTTTTTATTGATTATGGTTAAATATATTAATATTGGTTTTTAGTTGTGAATTAATTATTCTTAATTACATATTACATATTACATAAAGTATTTGTTAAATTTTAATTGTAGTTATTACTGTCAACATTTTAAATGTTGTGTATATTTTTTTAATAACTATAAATTTTAATACATTTTGATATAATTTTTCAAAAAACACAGCTATAGATAATAAAATATTTTTGTTATTTAACAAATAAATGATATAATTAAATAAAAGGATAAATTTTAAAATTTTTGGATGTTTTTATAAACGATTAAAAATATTATCACTAAAATTTAATATAAAATTTTATTTTTAGTCATAATTAATGAATTATCAAAACCACAACAAAAAATAAAAAAAAATATCATTTATAATTGGGTTTTAAAGCAATCTCAAAATACTTTTTTATTCTGTTTAGTCCACATAAATTTTATTATGTCATATATATTTTCCTACATAAAAACTCACGCTTACCCATTGGTGTTTCCAAATTGTTTTTTGGAGTTATCCAATCATTTATTCTCTATGTGAGAATTGTTTGGATGGGGTTTTTGGAATATATTCAGTTGAGGTGGTTTGGATGATAGTTTCATCCCCACAGATTGTGTTTCGTTGAATTTTTCTATGAGTGGTTTTTCTAGGATTGTCTCTTCACAGAGGTTGATTGGTGACTCTTTACATAAATTGTGGGGTTCCCCCATTTTTTTGGTTTTCTATTAATATCTCTCCTTCTATGACCATAGGGTTATGTACACTTGTTTTGGTAGATAGGTCGGAACATAATATGTATTTCAACCATGTAGATGATTATTTTTTTATGATTTTCAAATAATTTTGTATGAAGAGGGTGTAGGAATCAAGATCATAAAGGTCTAATATTATTATATTTGGATATTATATTTGGTTATTTAGTTAGTAACCCCTTTCGATTCAATGATAGAATGATACCATTGGATTGTTGATGGATAATATATAATCCCTTCTCACATTTTATTTTAGGATCCCACTAACATGTTCGAGTGATATAAATATCATATGGATTCAATGAGATAATAATATTGGAGTGATGTATCCTATAATGGTTTATTATATTAATTTAGATTTATATTAGGGACATATTGTTATTATCAACACTAATGTAAGTTTTTTTGTTATTCACCATTCTATTAGTTTCAATTATTCATGTTTAGAATAACTTATTATGGGTTTTCATCTGTTGTAGTAGTCTCATTAACCATCCTAACTCATTCATACATTGTATTCCTAATCCAACACCCAACACCACCAAGGTTCATTCCTAATAACTCTCAAGAAATTTTTAATTATGCAGTCATTAAAATATACCAATGGGAATATTTTCACCTAAAAATTATAGTTTATAAACAATTAAAAATAGTCATGTACTACTCATTAATCCAAGGACAATATTATAGAAATTAATGAAAATTAAATTTTAATGAATTAATTTAAATTATAAACCTATATTAAATAATATAAAACAAACCATTATCTCACCCCTTGTCTCTCTCACCTACAAGAAGATATAATATTGTTTACTAAATGTCATTTCATTCACTACCAGTTGTTATAGTGTAGCAAAATTCATATGTAAAGGGATGATTTTTAAACATTTATAGTTAAACTCTAAAAATATATATACTAGATCAATGTTAGTCCTTGATTAACCACCTAGATACTTATAACACATTCATTAAGAGTTACTAAGTCATGATAAAAACCATTCCCTGAAATGATATGATTGTAATTAGTATGAATCTTAGTTGGAATAAAAAATTAAACAACACCTTTTGTTTAATAATTAAATGAAATATCCATTATGTTCTAGTTTGAAATAAATTATTTAAAAATTATTTTTCTAATAATGGCCTCATAAAATATTATATCATTACGAAAAATAATATATTAAGATTCATTAAAAAAGAAAAACCACATAAAAATAACATGTACAATGCCTTATGCATTAATGTTCTCATTATAAAACTAATTTGAAACCCCTTCTATGATAAGAAATTCCATCTAATTTCAAATACCATTTCTCTCAAGATTTATTACTTTTGGTAAATAATAAATGTCTATAAGTTATGTATAGTATCAATTAAGGAAAAATTAAAAGAAATATATACAATAAATAATTTAAAATTATAATCATTATAAAACACCCTAACGGTCACTAAGGTCCATGGTCAACCTAAAAAATACTTATCTAGAATATATAGGTTTGGGTGGAAAGTTTTCATTAACAATTTGATGGAAACATATTTGAATAGCATAACTAGTGGAAAGGGTTTTCATCCTATCTATGTCACCAAACCAAGCACATGGGCTTCCCATGAAGTTTAAAAAAACATAACAATATAGATTTACATCACTAGGAAATTCTCCCATTCCCATAACAATGAAACGTAAATAAACAATTAATGTAATATTTATACAAATCATCTAATCCCACTATAAATGTGAATATTCCAAACGAAACCCAAGAAAATAAACCATGAAAATCAATAAAGGAAATAAAATTTAATTCAAAAGATACCAATATGGAAATATAATTTATTTTTGGGTAGCATTTGATACTCATTTGCAAACCAATAGTTGAATAACACATTCAAAACCCCATGTTTTCCTCCATCATTTTGCACATTTATGCACACACACACATATATATATATATATATGATTCTCTTGTTGAACCAATTAAAAACCTCCTATTTGAATTATAGAATAATATATATATATATATATATATATATATATATATATATTTACACAAATATATTATAATAAGCATAGAAGAATAATATGTCATTTAGATACACCATACATTTACTAAAATATTTATCGTAATTCTCCATTATTAGATAACATATTATGTTATAATATACATTATAAGTAAAAATTAAAAAAAAGTTGAAAACTCACATTGAAGACCCTAAATAATTTTTAATAACATATAATCCATTAACAAGGGCCGATAAATAATTTTAGAAAACATTAAATGAAAAAGGGAGTTCTCAAAAATCATTAAATAAAACATTTTGAAGAAAATACCATTTCACTTGATGGAAATAAATAAAATATGGTTTCCCACTAAAAAAGGAATTGATATGAACATTATAATATATATAATTTTCTAAAAATTTGGTTTATAAAGAATTTATTTAATTGTTACAAAATTTGAATCCATAAACATGGGGAAACCACCCTAGAACTCATTTCCTTAGAAAGGTGAGGTATATATCATTGTAGAATGTCAAAATGAAGATGTCTTAAAAGGATAATACACCTTCAGAGATTTAAACAAACTAAATAAGAGGCTATAAATCACCTAACATTATACTCAATTATTTACACAACACAGGGTGAAGAATGAAAAAAGTGGAAGAGGAGAATGATCTCTTACCTATGTATGACATACCAGAAATTTCAAGAGGATGCTCTAAATATCAATATGAAAATTATAGAAGGAAGAGGGGTTTCATGCATGATACTAATTAAAATGGAACTTTATAAATTTTACATGGGTTCTAAAATGCTTTAGGTATTTAAAATCATTTATGGTTAAAAAATTAAAATTATAAATTTAATGGTTGGGTGATGATCATGGTGGTTGCAAGGTTTTCCAAAACCAGGAAATAACCATTCACAGAAGACAAGAAACACATGGGAAGACTCATTGCTGGATAAAATGGACGGTAAATCCTTGAAGTCAATGAGAATCATTTATTTATTAAAATATTGATCCCACTAAAATGAATGTCACATAGTATTTCAAACCATGTGGTCAAACCAAGCAACATGATTATATTTTTAATATTTAAAACAAAATATAAGATAATCAATCCTTTGACATAGAAAAGTATTTAATTTATTTATTAATTAGTATTTTAAGATTTTGAGTCTAATAAATATCCTAGTGACAAAATTTTATTCCCCCATAATGGAATCTCAGTATGAAAATAATAATGAAAATTTAAATACGATGGAGATGAACCGAAATCATTCCAGATTATCAACAAACCCCAGTGGAGAAATTAGCATGTCCCAACAAAAAGTTTAATTCATAAAGGCTGTAGGATGAAATGAAATATAATTTTTTTGAAATCGATAATTCTAAAATTATACTCTCAAGAGGTATTCCCATCATAAAGAAAATTATACTTTTCATGGTGGAAAAATTAAAATAGTGCCACTTGATATGACATACACTTTCCTAGATGGGAAACCTAGAACTAATTAAGAATCCTATAATTGTATTAATATATCCATCAAAATAAAATAGATTACTCCAAAATATCATATCAAATATCATTCCCCGAGATAAAACATAAATAATAATATTTAAAAGGTCAATGGGATGGTGGGGAAAAAGGATCCTAAGAGGATTCACCATAATCAAAGAATCTATAAAAACTATCTTGAATGGTTAAAGAAAACTCCTACAATGCACCCCCAAAAAACAACATTAATCACATAGTAGAATGGATAATTTTGAATAAATTTCATCATAGATGAAGATAATTAGGATAAACCTCTTACAAAATAATGAAAATGTAATAATAATAATGATTCAAAACAAATTGTCTCAACAATACAAATATGTGCCCTAGTCTCTGGTTAATAGAGTATACTTTATAACATGCACTCAAAACATTGACCCTCCATGATCCCATCGAATTAGAAGATAGAGTATCATTACTAGTCACTCTGAAAACTCACATGAGAATCCCCCATCAAAATTAATTGATACAAATACGGAGGAATACACCTCATCAAATCAGACGATTACAAAAAAATCAATACTCCCTATGAAAAATTCAATTGAATTACAATAGAAACATTAGTATAGAATTATCTAAAAAGTATTTACTATAATTACATTAATTAAAACAATATAAAATAAGAAAATTTGAAAAAATTTCAAAACTGATCTTCACATTAAAAACTATATAAGGTAACCAAGAGACCAACCATCCATTATTCACTAAGAAATTTCTTGGGAATATTGAAAATAACATGAAACATGCTTTCATGCTTTTCAATTCAAATAAAAGGATCCAAATATAAGTCATAATCCAAATCCCAAGCCAGAATCCACCAAAATAAAAACACCATTATAGAAATAAACTATATTTGTTTTAAATTTTCCCACATTGAATTAAACAAAATCACAACCCATTTTCCAAAACACACCATGATAACTTTTCATCCCTCTTTGAAAACCCAACCACATTTATTAGAAATAATTTCCTAAAATATAATTTAATAGAACACATAATATTAAAATCAATATTCCCCACATATAAAAACACCACATTATTTTAAAATTCAATATTTCCCATTAATCAATTTTAAGAAATGAGGAACGTAATTAGGGAACATAGTGTAAATCATTCATTTATGGATAATTCATTTTATAAATTCATAACACAACATTTGAAAAAATTAATTTCTAAAAAATATTAATATGTTTTTTAAATCATGTTTTCCCTCATATAAAATATGATTTCTAAATGATGTCCAGAAATATACTTTTTTAAAATGATTCTTCTTCAATAAAATCCCCTTACAAAATCAAAAAAATCTCACATAAACCCAAGACTTATTTTTGAAAACATTTGTAAATCCATAGTTAGTTTTAAAAAAATCTAAAAAAATTACCTGAATACTATGTGAAAATCCAATTAAATCTATATCAAACAGTAGTCAAAACCCAATTAATTAGTATCATTGTAAAACAATCCAACATAAAAAGTATTAGTTACCATGGATGAATTGAAATCATTGTTTCGTGGACCATATAAAAACCCTTATAACTTTCATAGAGAGTTCTATAAAAGCATGAACATTAGTTCGACATGGTCTACCATGACATGTGATCTAATCACACCCCACATTCACAACCCCTTTTTTAACCAAAAAAAAATTAATCATAAAATGAACAAAAAGGATCCAGAAACCTTCAATTCAATCAGAATATTTAGATAGAGTAAAAAATTAAATCTTAGTATAAAAATTTAAATCAAAACATCCCATGGAATGAAATGTTTGGTCATATGCGTCGGTGATCCTTCACTAACCCTAACCTACCTCTTGATAATTGATGGTGCTATCTCCATCAACATGATGACTCAAATAAAATTCAATACTTAAGAATCATATTCTCACTTATGGAACAAACTAGTCATAACATTTTTCATTCAGAATCCTATGTCATCCTTTCATTTGATGCTTGAGCTAGCCCATGACATCCCCAGGATAGATTCCTTATCATCCCATTGTGGAATCCATAACCAAGACAACAAAGTATAACGAATTTGTAATATTTTTTCCCAAACATTATTTCTAATATATCATTGAAAAATTGTATTGTCCACTATATATATAAAAGGTCCACATTCCAATACAAAATTGATTGAAAGCTATAAATATGGAAAATAATATAAACACATAATTAGAATAAAAGGAAAAAAAACCCTCTACACCCATTAGTGTGCCTCCCATATAAGAGTATTCAAAGACACTCTCTAAAATTACTTTTCATAAACAATCGATAGATATAATTCACATCCAATCTAATGTAAATGGACAAATAGTCAAATTAAATAAAGACACACTAAAATAAAATTAAAAAAACATTAATGTGACTCCTTAAGTCACTAACCCACTAATAGTTTTACTCTATAGAAGATCTCATATTTCTGGAACCAGAACAAGAACATAAATAATATCATAGTTGTAGCTACCTAACATAGTAGTCCTTCCAAAAAAACCATAGATCATGATAAAGCTGTAAATCCCTAAACCCTCTCTTCCAAATTCAATACTAAATTATGTTGTGTATTGTTTTTATACGAGATAACATAAAAATACAAAATACAATATAAATTCAAGGACCTTTTCTCTTCTAGGTTTTGGAGTATTAGATAACAACTTACATATATTGAATCTTGGTTTACAAAAATAATTACAATATAACTAATTGGATACATATTCACAATCACCATAACTATACTTTGATATTCAAAAGAATCATATGAAAAAATATTACTAAACATCAGATGAGAAAAAATATCAATAATGGATATAAAAATATTGAAAGAAACAATTATTCCATAAATACTTATAATACATTTTCCTTTGAGAATAAACCTAAGAACATTACTTATGAAAACAAAAGGTTCCCATAAAATCAGTAAATCATTTTGGAAAAATGGGGAAATACTTACTTAATATTGTAACCCTCATGGATACCATATGACTTGTAACCCTCATATATTTCTTATAATATAACCCTCATGGATACTTTAGAATTTAACGCTCACGACAACCATATGGTGTAACCTTCACTGTTGTATTTTGAGTAACCATACAACTAACCTACAACATAAACATATGAAATGCATTAGAGGGAGATATAGGTCCCGCCCTTCATTATAAAAAATTCACTAGGATCAAAACTTAATCATAAATCATGACTAATTTCATAAAAAAGTAGCTTTTTAATTATGTAAAATATAATTTTAAAAGATTATTTTTAAAAGGAATTCCATTATAAATATCATATAATTAATGTGAAAATTAATATAATTTAAGTATTATGTTTATAAAATGTAAATGCAAACAATATATCATAATATAAAATAAATTCATTACACAAATCATCTTGGTAGAACATAATTAATGAGGTATAAAGTTAACCCAAAGAAAGGAAATTGGGTTATAAATTCTCTTATATTGAGTTCACCTTACATGAAATGTGTTTAAACCTCCTATATAATTGTTAAAAGACTATATTAAAAGTTTAAATAATCATATTAATTTTTATAACACCATATATGATCCTTTTATAACGTCATTCCACACATTTATTAGTAATCTAATGTTATTTACATTATTTTGGGTACGTTCATTACAAGGTTTCCATGGTCAGTTCATAATGGATTTTTAATCGAATGGAAGAAAATAACCTGAAGTAGAATTAGTTGTCATTAATATATTTCCATAATATTAAATGAAACCATAAATATTTTTTTATCATATAATATTATGAATCCTTTGACAAAACAATTATGATGTTTAGATCATGTTGGTGGTTCTTCAGTAATCATGAACTTGTTTCATCATATACCATTAATATTATTCATATAAGTTTATTCTAGAAAATAAAAGACATTATATCATACACATAAAGATCTATTTCAACCATTGGAATATTTTTCAACCATATTATAAGTAATTGATACAATTTGAATACACATCGTACCCGATGTCGGTGAATCAACACATTAAGGACAATGTTTTTAATTTTACAATAAGAGGGAGACGAGATGGAGTAAGATGATGGATTGTTCCATAAACATGATAAAAACCATTATATATATTATAATACAGATTTAACTTCTCTTGAATAAGGTTAGGAAAGGATAGTATACGAAAATTAAATATTTGATGAGAAAACATAAGAAAATGAAAGTGAATTTTGACCTATTAATCCCTTCTACTTGATCTCCTCCTCAAGGCCTTTTGTTTTAGAATTTTGCTGAGACCAGAAGGTCTTGGACATGGGTAAGTTCCCTTCAATGAAGATTGGAAATAATTCATACAATGATCAAATCTTGAGAGGTGTGAGAGGAACAGGGGGTGCGGCTTGTATTTATATTGGAGGACATGAGGGGTTTTCCATTATTTTAATCATTAGTTTAATATTTTTGCTCAAGAAAATAAATATCCTAGATTCATGGGACCCAAAATAGTAAAAATAGATTGTGATTTTGAACCATGGGTTCTTAAATATACAATGATTCGTTTAATAGTGTATTTAACATGTAATGTTTATATAGATTAAATTACCGTATTTCACTATTCATAAAAAATTCAACTATTTCAGAAAAAACTAAAAAACTAACCCTAACCTTTTTCTGATTTGTAAAATTAAAAAATGGCCTCAATTTTATCAATATAATATTCTAAAAAATTTAATTTTTTTTATAAATAAAATCATAATTTAATCAAAAAGTAACATTTTTAAAACTACAACTCATTTTATAACACCTTGAAAAATTAATCGAGGTCTCAAAAATTATGTTACAACCATTAAATAGTATAATAATAATTTATGATTACATTTTATGAAAATAATATTTCATTTAAATTATTTAACAAATCATACAATTTTAATTAAATATTTATGACTTACAAAAACACCAACACTTATATAATCTTCATATTGTAAATTATAAGATTCATTTTTATTATACATTCATTGGTAAGGTTACTATTATCTTGGAACATTTTCTATTAATAAGTGTAAAATTACAATTCATATGTGTGACATAACTATTGATAAAGGTATGTTATTACCCAATAAAAATTGAGCTCGTTCTATCAGACTCCAAATAACTTACTGATCGGGACATTGTATATCTGTTTTTCAAAATTCAAAATATAAAAGTGGAAAAATTAGGTTTAATGTATAGGTTATAAAGGGAACATAGTATTTAGTAGTTCATTAAAGAACATAGTTTTTAATTTTAAAATATTATGATGTTACATTCTCTACCCCCCACCCCTTAAATGAATTTCACCCCCCCAATTCATTCATTGTACATATTATTCTAAATTTAAATATTGATATTATGAAAAACTATTTAATTAAGTGTAATTAATTAAATAGAAGATCAAAATTAAATTAAATTTCAATTTTTATAAATGAAAACGTCTATGCTATCATGTTTTCAAGATAATTCCTATGATACCAACTTCAATTCCTTAAACCCACTCTTTCAGATTCAGTACTAAATCAAGCTTTGTACTTTTTTAATATAAGTGGTAACAAAAAATACCCAGTACATTATATATATGAACTCCTTTTCAGGTCTAGGTTTTGATGGGATAGAAAATATCTTACATATATTGAATAATATTTAAAAAAAATAATTATAGTATAACTAATTGGATTCATCTTCACTATCACCTTAACTGACATTTGATCTTCTATGGAATCCTAAAAAACATATTTTCAAAACATGGTATGAACCAAAAATGTTCTGTAAGGGTTATAAAAAGAATAAAACAAATTTTTAGTTTGTAAAAACTTATAAAACATTTTCCATTGACATAAACATAAAAACATTACTTATAAAAAAAGAGGTTCTAATAAATGCAGTAAAGATTATTGGTAATGTGGGGAACTACATACATATAATTTTAACCATCATGGATACCATATGACTTGTAAATCTCACTGATACCATATAATCTAACCACCATAGATACACTACAAAAGAAAGAAAGAAATAAACTGTAAGTCCATAAATAGTTATAAAACATTTTTGTTTGATCTTAATAACATACCTTATTGAAAACAAGAGGATACCTTAAAATATCACAAGTATAAATAAAACATATTGGATACATGGGGTATTACATACATAATATTTTAACCCTCATGGATACCATATGATTTTTAACCCTCAGGTATACCTTACAATATAACTATCATGGCTAAATTCCAATGTAACTTCCACGACTAACTTATGGTGTAACAATCACAGTTACACTTGGAGTAACCAAACGGATGACCTACAACATTATAATACCCAATTCACTATGGGGGGTATAGGTCCCACCATTAATCAATAAAAATTCCCATGAATTAGAACTTAACCATAAAACATTAATAATTTCATAAAAACATTTCTTTTTAATTTTGTAAAAAATAATTTTTAAAGAATATTTTTTAAGGAATGTCACTTAAAAATATCATTTAATTGAAGTGATAATTAATAAAAAGAAATTGTTATGTGTATACACTATTAATACAAATAATAAGTAATAATATAAATTAAATTATGTATATAGATAATCTTCGTAGAACATAATTAATGATGTATAAGTTTAACCCAATGAATTGAAATTGGGTTAATAATTCCCTTACCCCAACTTCATCTCACATAAATTTTTTTAAAACTCCTTTATAATGATTGAATGAGTCTTATTAATACATTAAAGAAGCATAATAATACTTATAAAACCATATATGATCATTTTATAACATCATTCCAAAAAATTATTAGTAATATTTTTTTATTTACATTGTATCGGATGCATTCATTACATGGTTTGCATGGTCAGTTCATAAAGTGTTTTCTTGTTGAATTTAAGAAGATTTTCAGATGTGGTAAATTTTTTAATAATATGTTTACAGAATATTAAATTAGAAAAAAAATAAATTTTTATTAAATTTTATTTTGAATAATTAGATAAAACATTAATGATGTTTATATAATTTTGGCTGTTCTTTGATAATCACAAACATGTTCAATCTTATACCATTAATATTATGCATATATATTAATTAAAGAAATTAAAATAGGTCATATCATTCAATTTATGATCTATTTTAACCATTAAAATGGTTTTACAACTAGAAGATAAGGATGTAATGAAAATTGAAGACTCGTCGTCCACGATGTCGGTAAATCGACACATCACAGAGCATATTTTTATTTTAAGAATAAGAGGGACAAGAGAAAATGTAACATGACAATTGATCCATAAAAATGATAAAAATACAGTATATATATGATATTGGTGCTTTCATGGATCATGGATAAAGGCATTTTAATCTAGTATAAGAAAAGAAAAAAAATTAAAAATAAGACACAAGAAAATGAAAGAGGATTTTTACCTTGTGATCCCTTCTCCTTGAGATCCTCTATAATGTCGTTGGTATTGTATTTTTAGTGTTACCATTAGTTCTTGGACATGGGGAAGATAATTGGTATGATTAATGGGCAGAATTTAGGAAATTCTCAAATCATTTGAGGTGTGAGATTAAGTGGGTGTGAGGGTGGTATTTATAGTGGAGGAGAGGATGGGTTTTCCATTATATTAATCATTATTTTAATATTTGTTCTCAAGACTAAGAATATTCTTGATTCATGTGATGATAAACAGTAAATAGATATTTTGAGTTAGACCAAGGGTGCTTACATCATCCATGATTTTAGGAATATTGTATTTAACATATAATGTTTATATATGGTAAATTACTAGTTTTTTCTATTAATAAAAAAATTCAAGTATTTCTACAAAATCCCAAAAAATTAAACCAATTTTTTTTAAATTTTCAGAATTAAAAAATAAACTCCGTTTTATTAAAAAAAATTAGAAAATTTAATTTAGTTTTTAATTAAAATCCCAATTTATTAAAAAATAACTATAAGGCCCCAGCCTTAAACTTTACTTAATCGTGAGTTATTACAAGATTACACATTAAAGATCTTTTCAGGTTTAGAGTTTTAGAGAATTATATCTTGAAACTTGCATTACATTCCACCTTTAAACAAAGTGGTTACATAAAAGACATGATTCATTCTTCCCAACAATGGAAACATATTTAAAATAAAACATGGATTCTTTCTTGACACATCCTTGACTCTATCATCTTATCATGTACCTTTCCCGTGACCTGTGAAAAACATTTCAAAAACATGGGATGAGCACAAAAAGCTCAGTAAGGGTTATAAAAATATGGAAAGGAAACATGAGTTCATATATACATAAGAATGAAATCATACATTACCCATAAAACAAAGGCACTTTCATACCTCATCAAACCATGAATAAATCATAGAAATCATAAGACATAAAGGTAACTTGAGGCATTCATAACATTCTTACGTAGGTAGTAACCCTCTTGGTTACATTTGGAATACCCATCACAGTATATTCCCTAAATCTCTTCAGAGAAACCTAAATGTTTCACTCCTTCGCGTTACCCAATGCATTGGAGAGCTATATCGGGCTCACCCGCCCTTAGTTTATCACGGAACCACCCGTTTTCATAACAATGCCCAAGAAACATAACATAAATGTATCACATAAAACATTCATAAAGGAAACATAACATTTCCACATTTCAATCACAATATAACATTTTAGTATATTGAAATAATGAATCCATTCAAAAAGAAACCATTTCCATAACCATTTAAAACAACTAATAAAGAGATTTTTGAATCAAAGTGTCCCATACCACCTTGAAGCTTAAAATTTTAAACCATTAATATCCATATAAATAAATCCTTAAAACCATTTTGAAAACATTGATATTAATAAGAACAAATAATTAAAAAAATTAAAATGATATTTTGGTTAAAGGGGTTTTACCAAAATTAGAGACACTTGAATACAATAATTGAGGAATAACATTTAGTCAGAACATTATAATATCATGAGAATAAATGGATTCATGATATAATACTCCAAAGGACAGTATATACACCATATAAGAGTGAATTGGTGCATAACAACAATGAACCCTCAATAGAAATGTCAAATGTGATGAAATCCCTTATAGAGAAGGTATCCTTAAATTAAGGACAAATAAATCTCAAAAATATGTGTGACAAATATAAGTACACCCAATATAAGTGGATATTAAGTGTAAAACAATAAAAGGTCATTCACACATATTCAATGGATGACATATTCAATGACTACATGTTGAACCCAAAGAAATCGAAATTGGGTTAAAAAAGTTCCCTTGACAGCCTAACGACATCACATCAAAATGAGTTGATGAGAGATAAAAAGTGTATCTCATCACTTGGACATAAAATTTACATCAATAAGGATATATGTGAACATATCCCAACATAAAAATATGTAAATTAAAAGACCCAACAAAAGAAGTCTTTTTTAAAAAAAAAAAGAGGAGGGTGAAAGGTTCCCTTACCGACTTGGGTATCTTTCAAAACAAACACCCCATGAAAGAAGGACAATAGATCATTGATGTAAATACTCATAAACGAAAATATATTACACAAAGAGTAGAATGATGGGCATTACATACACCACTCAATGGAATTTGTGGCAAATGTAGCATAAATCTCACGGGAATAAAAGTGAGATGAAAAATCCCTTACGAAAACTCGGCAGCCTAACGGCGCCACATAAAACTTCCGAATATGGGTTGATGAGATCAAATAGGGTATCTCATCACATTACAATAAAATGTACAGAAAGAGTAATATAACCTAAAATCCCCCAACATTACAAAGAGGAGCTTAAAAGAAGTGACATAAAGGAGAGTTCTTAAAAATAAAGAGAGAGGTTAGATCTCTTACGAAAGTTCGGCAGCCTAACGACACGACTCAAAACTTCCAAAATGGATTGATGAGAGAGAATATGGTCTCTCATCACATGAACATAAAAATTACAGTAAGTGTAATATAAAATATCATCCCAATAACCAGAAAGATGAGTTTTAAAAGGAATGACATAAAAGTGCGTACTTAAAAAGAAAGAGAGGAGTAGGATCCCTTACCTCGGGTCCGACTTGACTCGATCGTTCATTAATCTCCTGAATAATAAACTTGAGTTAATTTCTACTTCCTTAAGAACCTTTTTCAAGTTCATTATTTCTTTTATATCACTTATTACCATGTCATAATCATCATGTAATCATTTAAGTTAATAATATTTGTTTTGCCGATATTTGGTTCTTAAGTCGAAAGTGGACTTCTTACAATTACATGTTGTTCGTGTGTCCAAATGTTTATTATATCAAGAATTGTATTCATGATGTAGATATCATATATGTCATATATATCCAGTAAATTCATGCATTTATAACATTACACAATCATTTAGAGGTAAAAAATGAAATGCACCGTTCATGGAAACGGTAAGCCGTACGTACGCATGAACGCTACTTTCATTTCTATTTCGTATTTTATAGAATGGAATAATAATGATATAAAGGTATATTATAATTCCAGTATAATATCATATATAATATCATAGTTTCATCCTTTAAACGTTCCAGATATGGTATTTAACGAATCAAATCACATTGAGGGGGTGGTAGTCCGCACTTCCTAAAATGAAGATATCGCGTATACCCGTAATGGAAGCCATAAAGGTAAGACACAAATGAAAAATACAGAATCATAAGTAAAACATAAACATATTATATATATATAAATAGTGACATCATAATGGCCACCTTTGAAGGTGTTAAATGAGTATTGAACAATCATCGTTTCGGGAGGCAGAATTTCGCCATCCACGGAAACCGTATGTTCTTTAACCATTTGATGTAGTTGTGTGACAGTTTAGCTAGAATAAATCTTATAACAACATCCTAGTATATTGAAGATACTGGTGTTGTTACAAAAGAAGTAAATAAAAAGAGTTTATGGTGTTGGAGAAGAAAAATAAAACAAATGAACATGAGGGAATGAATTATCTTTAAAAGTGTAACTCCTTTTGATTTGAGCCTAAAGGCTTCCTTTGAAAGGATTATGCCCAAAGGGAATCCTCTAGGATGAGGAGAGGGATGTGGAGAGAGTAAACGGTCAGGGTATGGCCGAGCCAAAGGCTTGAGGAGTGTGTGAAATGAGGTAGAGGTGGGACCCTTTTATAAGAGGAGAGGAGGGGCACTTTTGGAAAGTAAAGATAAGTTACTTTATTTTAAAAATAGTTTCGGATTAAAAAGGTCCCACATTTCTATAATTCGAGGATAATGTGATAAGGATTCTAAATCCACTCTTCCAATTGGTTTTGGCCATGTTTAGGTTTTAGATTTTTCATTATCTTTCCATTTTATTTAAATCGTTAAATAATGAGGTCATCGTAGCATCATCATGATGTCATAAATAATTTAATTTATTTAATGTATAAAAATTATAAAAAAACTACTATGATGTAGGAAATATTTTTATCTTTCCAATGAATATTTATAGTCAAAAATATGACTTGTATAACACCATGTAAAAATTGTTTTAGTAAAACATCTCATGTGTGTGTCATTTTTACTTTAACATTAAATAAAAAGTTATTTATGTCATTTCCCAACCAATGTGGATCCATGGGGTCCCCAAGTTGACCTATGGCTTGTCTTGGTCGGCCATGACACAACCAATGAGGTTAGGACATGTTTCAAGCTCATCTTATTTCATTAAAGCATTATTTTTTCCTTAAACTACACTAATTACCTCTAATCGCGATTAAAAACTTAATAAGTTACTATTCACAAAAATTATTTTTATCCCATTGAACCACATTTTACTTCTTAATGAAAACCATGTATGTCGGATTTTTGAAATTCAAAACACAAATATTGAAAAAATTTCATTTAAACGGAAAAATCAGTTTTTATAAGTACCACTTAGAGGTGTCACTATTCATCAAAAATTGATGTTTTTCAGAAAAATCCCAAAAATTTACCCTAAGCTATATTTGATATTCTGAATTCAAAAATGAAGTCTATTTTACAAAATTCAAAACATATAAGTCACATTAATTAATTTAATAATTAATTCCCACTGTCAGAGCAAATAGCGTGTTTTTATGAAACAATAAGTATCAAAAGATTGACACTGGTTTAAGTCTGTTTTCAAAGTGAAATTAATTCCAATGACCACTATTGGATTTAATGGTAAAAATATATTCTAATTTAACTTTAAAAACAATTCAAAAGATAATCTAATCATATAAATAAATTAGATTTAAAAGAGGTTTTGAATTAAAATACAACATTTTACAGTATTCATTAAAAAAATGAACTTTATCGGAAAGATACCAAAATTTTACACAAAGTAAATTTTGATGTCCCGATTCTTAATAAGAGTTTTATTTGGTCCAAAAGAATGTTTAAGAGTGAACAAAACTATATTTAATGATGGTTCAACATCAAAAGGTGATAAGTGAACCTTTAGTGAAAACTAGGGCATATACGCCTAAAATTGAATTCTTTCCGTATTTTAAGCCTCTATCCTTTATTGGAAAAATGTAAAAACATTTAAAAAACATATATAATCATATTTTAGTTATATCTATCCATTACCGCCAATACAACGTCTACATGTTAACTACTATTTAAAATAATATTATTTTATTATTAGAGTGCAACGTAAGATTCCCAAGAAACTCGTTGTTGTGTATTGGGTATGCCATCGAGCATAGCATCCCCTTTAAAGTAATATTAATATTTGATTCACAAATATAGATAAATATAAAGATGTCATATTCTTTATTTACCTGGGTTGTTACATCCTTACCCCCTTTTGGGAATTGCGTCCTCGCAATTTTAAAATTGCGCTTGGAAACATCCTTGAAAGTCCCACATCGGAACAAGAGTCAGTAAAACAATAACTTTAAAATAAAGGAAGATAAGTACAGAGGTTACCCGAGTTAACCCATACTAGGATTCCAAGTATGAAAACATGGACATGGAGGAGAAAACATAGGGTCATGTTCTGATGGAGAGTGATAGAAAACATGTTTAGGATAAAGTTAACCATGAGAAAATTACAATCTTGTGATTGGTTAAACGGTATTCGATTCCCCTGTAGGAAAAGTTAATAGACAACATTTTTGTTTTAAGTTACTTTTTATTAAGGAATTTATTTATAAGGAAACATAATCACTTATCATGTTGACTCTCAACTTTTATTAGATTCCTTACACAAACTCATATTTTCTCCAAAAGGCGAGTATTTAGGAAGACTTGTTCGCATTAAGAGTACAATTATCAACTTCTAGAGAATCACCTAATCCACAAAAGAGAACTATATACATCCCATGTCTTTAGGCATTAACCAAAACCAAAACCAAAAAGGTTAGTACAAGGTCAGATCCAAAAAAGGATAACCCATTAAAAAGAAAATCCATGCTTAATCTCCAAAAATTTTCCAACAAAACCCAAAGTTCAATGAGGACTATCCGATAAACAATTTGTCCATAAAATTCTTCAAAGTAAACCAATCTAAGATTGAAACCCAAATATTTGAAGGATTTAGTCACATAGTCTTCCAAGTTAAATCGTAACATTTATCTCCAAACAACATCAGTTGCTCCTAAAGTCTCGTATTGAAAAGTAATTAACCTAATCACATATCCTCTATGATAGGTTAATCATTTTCATAAATAACCCAAAATCAACTTATTCTTAAAAAAAGAATCTGTCAAACTAACCAGGGACTTCACGTAGTCCAGTGGTAGGCGATAAATACCAGTAGCACTTTGATTGTGGGTTCGATTCCCGCAGCTTTGTCCGACGCGACGGGTAGTCACACGGTCTACGTGTTGTCCTTTTTCCAAAACTATATAATTCTTATAACATTCCCCAAAATGAGATAAAATCTTCAAAAATAATCATAACATATTTTAACCTCAAGTTTATCTCATTCCTTTCATTTTCCAGCATATCATAGAGTAACCCATAATTACCTAAAAAGTAAGGATCATATAAACCCTAATGGTTACCTTTTTAATTATTACCTGAACTTCCACATCGATTGGTCATCTCGTACATGATGCATTAAAGATCATACCAAGGTTCAAGTGGTTGATCATGACTCCTTGATATTTTGTTTAGAACAGCCACGAGTTTCCTCATTGAATCCTCCATTTTATCTAGTATCTTAATCAGTGAACCACCACAGTTTCCTTCAAACCTGTTGTCTCTTTGGTGCCTGCTAGATCCATCCATTCACTAAAAATAGAAATGTCAGTGTGAGTATATCAACAAAACCATCATGTACTAATGAGGAAGGTAAACACTAAGATATACTTACTCATTCACTTTATCTAAAATTAGTACTCTTTCAGAAATCCTAACCATTATGGTAATGTCACTTATGCTTAGATAATACCCTAACCTCTAAAGTTATCTAAACCGACCTTTGATACCAACTATAAGGCCCCAGCCTTAAACCTTACTTATTCTTGAGTTATTACAAGATTACACATTGAGGATCTTTTCAGGTTTAGTGTTTTAGATAATTAGATCTTGAAACTTGCATTACATTCCACCTTTAAACAAAGTGGTTACATAAAAGACAGGATTCATTCTTCCCAACAACAGAAACATATTTAAAATAAAACTTGGATTCTTTCATGACACATCCTTGACTCTATCATCTTATCATGTACCTTTCTCGTGAACTGTGAAAAACATTTCAAAAACATGGGATGAGCATAAAAAGCATAGTAAGGGTTATAAAAATATGGAACGGAAACATGAGTTCATATATACATAAGAATGAAATCATATTTTACCCATAAAACAAAGGCACTTTCATACCTCATCAAACCATGAATAAATCATAGAAATCATAAGACATAAAGGTAACTTGAGGCATTCATAACATTCTTACGTAGGGA
Organism: Viscum album; assembly: GCA_963277665.1. Taxonomy (NCBI): domain Eukaryota; kingdom Viridiplantae; phylum Streptophyta; class Magnoliopsida; order Santalales; family Viscaceae; genus Viscum; species Viscum album. Next base: position 2,000,788,615 of record OY728140.1, on the reverse strand, counting down.
GTAACCCTCTTGGTTACGTTTGGAATACCCATCACAGTATATTCCCTAAATCTCTTCGGAGAAACCTTAATGTTTCACTCCTTCGCGTTACCCAATGCATTGGAGAGCTATATCGGGCTCACCCGCCCTTAGTTTATCATGGAACCACCCGTTTTCATAACAATTCCCAAGAACCATAACATAAATGTATCACATAAAACATGCAGAAAGGAAACATAACATTTCCACAATTCAATCAAAATATAACATTTTAGTATATTGAAATAATGAATCCATTCAAAAAGAAACCATTTCCATAACCATTTAAAACATTTAATAAAGAGATTTTTGAATCAAAGTGTCCCATACCACCTTGAAGCTTAAAATTTTAAACCATTAACATCCATATAAATAAATCCTTAAAACCATTTTAAAAACATGGATATTAATAAGAACAAATAATTAAAACATTTAAAATGATATTTTGGTTAAAGGGGTTTTACCAAAATTAGAGACACTTGAATACAATAATTGAGGTATAACATTTAGTCAGAACATTATAATATCATGAGAATAAATGGATTCATTATATAATACTCCAAAGGACAGTATATACACCATATAAGAGTGAATTGGTGCATAACAACAATGAACCCTCAATAGAAATGTCAAATGTGATGAAATCCCTTATAGAGAAGGTATCCTTAAATTAAGGACAAATCAATCTCAAAAATATGTGTGACAAATATAAGTACACCCAATATAAGTGGATATTAAGTGTAAAACAATAAAATGTCATTCACATATATTCAATGGATGACATATTCAATGACTACATGTTGCACCCAAAGAAATCGTAATTGGGATAAAAAGTTCCCTTGACAGCCTAACGACATCACATCAAAATGAGTTGATGAGAGATAAAAAGTTTATCTCATCACTTGGACATAAAATTTACATCAATAAGGATATATGAGAACATATCCCAACATAACAATATTTAAATTAAAAGACCCAACAAAAGAAGTCTTTTTTTTAAAAGAGGAGGGTGAAAGGTTCCCTTACCGACTTGGGTATCTTTCAAAACAAACACCCCGTGAAAGAAGGACAATAGATAATTGATGTAAATACTCATAAACCAAATTATATTACACAAAGAGTAGAATAATGGGCAGTACATACACCACTCAATGGAATTTGTGGAAAATGTAGCATAAATCTCACAGGAATAAAAATGAGATGAAAAATCCCTTACGAAAACTCGGCAGCCTAACGGCGCCACATAAAACTTCCGAATATGGGTTGATGAGATCAAATAGGGTATCTCATCACATTGAAATAAAATGTACAGCAAGAGTAATATAACATAATATCCCCCAACATTACAAAGAGGAGCTTAAAATATGTGACATAAAGGAGAGTTCTTAAAAATAAAGAGAGAGGTTAGATCTCTTACGAAAGTTCGGCAGCCTAACGGCACCACTCAAAACATCCAAAATGGATTGATGAGAGAGAATAGGGTCTCTCATCACATGAAAATAAAAATTACAGTAAGTGTAATATAAAATATCATCCCAATAACAAGAAAGATGAGCTTTAAAATGAATGACATAAAAGTGTGTACTTAAAAAGAAAGAGATGAGTAGGATCCCTTACCTCGGGTCCGACTTGACTCGATCATTCTTTAATCTCCTGAATAATAAACATGAGTTAATTTATACTTCCTTAAGAACCTTTCTCAAGTTCATTATTCCTTTTATATCACTTATTACCATGTCATAAACATTATGTAATCATTTAAGTTAATAATATTTGTTTTGCCGATATTTGGTTCTTAAGTCGAAAGTGGACTTCTTACAATTACATGTTGTTCGTGTGGCCAAATGTTTATTATATAAAGAATTGTATTCATGATGTAGATATCATATATTTCATATATATCCAGTACATTCATGCATTTATAACATTACATAATCATTTAGAGGTAAGAAATGAAATGCACCGTTCATGGAGACGGTAAGCCGTACGTACGCATGAACGCTACTTTCATTTCTATTTCGTATTTTATAGAATGGAATAATAATTATATAAAGGTATATTATAATTCCAGTATAATATAATATATAATATCATAGTTCCATCCTTTATACGTCCCACATATGGTATTTAACGAATCAAATCACTTTGAGGGGGCGGTAGTCTGCACTTCCTAAAATGAAGATATCGCGTATACCCATAATGGAAGCCATAAAGGTAAGACAAAAATGAAAAATACAGAAGCATAAGTAAAACATAAACATATTATATATATATATAAATAGTGACATCATAATGGCCACCTTTGAAAGTGTTAAATGAGTATTGAACAATCAGCGTTTCGGGGGGCAGAATTTCGCCATCCACGGAAACCGTATGTTCTTTAACCATTTGATGTAGTTGTGTGAGAGTGTAGCTAGAATAAATCTTATAAAAACATCCTAGTATATTGAAGATACTGGTTTTGTTACAAAAGAAGTAAATAAAAAGAGTTTATGGTGTTGGAGAAGCAAAATAAAACAAATGAACATGAGGGAATGAATTACCTTAAAAAGTGTAACTCCTTTTGATTTGAGCCTAAAGGCTTCCTTTGAAAGGATTATGCCCAAAGGGAATCCACTAGGATGAGGAGAGGGGTGTGGATAGATTAAATGGGCAGGGTATGGCCGAGCCAAAGGCTTGAGGAGTGAGTGAAATGAGGTAGAGGTGGGGGCCTTTTATAAGAGGAGAGGAGGGGCACTTTTGGAAAGTAAAGATAAGTAACTTTATTTTAAAAAAAAAAGTTTCGGATTCAAAAGGTCCCACATTGCTATAATTCGAGGATAAGGTGATAAGGCTTCTAAATACACTCATCCAATTGGTTTTGGCCATGTGTAGGTTTTTGATTTTTCATTATCTTTCCATTTTATTTAAATCTTTAAATAATGAGGTCATCGTTGCATCATCATGATGTCATAAATAATTTAATTTATTTAACGTCTAAAAATTATAAAAAAAATACTATGATGTAGGAAATCTTTTTATCTTTCCAATGAATATTTATAGTCAAAAACGATGAGTTGTATAACACCATGTAAAAATTGTTTTAGTAAAACATCTCATGTATGTGTCATTTTTACTTTAACATTAAATAAAAAGTTATTTATGTCATTTCCCAACCAAAGTGGATCCATGGGGTCCCCAAGTTGACCCATGGCTTGTATGGGTCGGCCATGACACAACCAATGAGGTTAGGACATGTTTCAAGCTCATCTTATTTCATTAAAGCATTATTTTTACCTTAAACTACACTAATTACCTCTAATCGCGATTAAAAACTTAATAAGTTATTATTCACCAAAAAATTATTTTTATCCCATTGAACCACATTTTACTTCTTAATGAAAACCATGTATGTTGGATTTTCGAAATTCAAAACACAAAGATGGCAAAATTTCATTTAAACGGAAAAAATCAGTTTTTATAAGTACCACTTAGTGGTGTCACTATTCATCAAAAATTGATGTTTTTCAGAAAAATCCCAAAAATTCACCCTAAGCTATATTTGATATTCTGAATTCAGAAATGAAGTCTATTTTACAAAATTAAAAACATATAAGTCACATTAATTAATTTAATAATTAATTCCCGCTGTCAGAGCAAATACCGTGTTTTTATGAAACAATAAGTATCAAAAGATTGACAATGGTTTATGTCTGTTTTCAAAGTGAAATTAATTCCAACGACCACAATTGGATTTAATGGTAAAAATATATTCTAATTTCACTTTAAAACCAATTCAAAAGATAATCTAATCATATAAATAAATTAGATTAAAAAGAGGTTTTGAATTAAAATACAACATTTTAAACTATTCATTAAAAAAATGAACTTTATCGGAAAGAGACCAAAAATTTACACAAAGTAAATTTTGATGTCCCGATTATTAATAAGAGTTTTATTTGGTCCAAAAGAATGTTTAAGAGTGAACAAAACTATATTTAATGATGGTTCAACATTAAAAGGTGATAAGTGAACCTTTAGTGAAAACTAGGGCATATACGCCTAAAATTGAATTCTTTCTATATTTTAAGCCTCTATCCTTTATTGGATAAATGTAAAAACATTTAAAAAAACATATATAATCATATTTTAGTTCTTTATATCCATTCCCACCAATACAACATCTACATGTTAACTACTATTTAAAATAATATTATTTTATTATTAGAGTGCAACGTAAGATTCCCAAGAAACTCGTTGTTGGGTATTGAGTATGCCATCGAGCATAGCATCCCCTTTAAAGTAATATTAATATTTGATTCACAAATATGGATAAATATAAAGATGTCATATTCTTTATTTACCTGGGGTGTTACAATAACAATTTTAAAACTACAACTCATTTTATAACACCATGAACAATTAATCAAGGTCTCATAAAATTATCTTATAACCATATTTCAATAAAATAATAATTTTTAATAAAATAGTATGAAAATAAATTTTTCATTATATTATTTAATTAATAATAAAATTGTAGTTGAATTTTTATGACATAAAAAAACACCAAAACTTATATAATGATCATATTTTCAGTTATAAGATGCCCTTTAATTATACATTTATTGGTTATATTACTAATATTTAATCCATTTTACAGTACTTAAGGGTCATATTACTATTCATATGGGTAAAATTAAAATTCAAAAGGGTATGTTACCATACACAAAAAATTATATTGGTTCTATGAGACTCCAAATAACATACTGATCAAAACCGTGTATGTTCGTTTTTTCAAATTAAAAACCCAAAAGAGGAAAAATTATGTTTACGGGTTAGGTTTTAAAGGTCACATATTATTTAGTAGTTTGTTTATAAAAATATTGTTTCCTATTAAATTATAAGGAAGAAACAAAATCGTTAAATAAAGGATCTATTTAGTGACTATTTTAAATATAATAATAAAAAATTTGTTATTTGTATATTTTCACATAAATTTCCATATCATTTTAAAATCATTTAATTTAATGTTATTTTGGTGAGGACAACAATGTCAAAAAAACTCACATATCAAGGTCATATTGAGTAAACTACTCATTGAAAAATAAATTTTTATCCACTTTTATGATAGTCATCGAAATTTACTTCCAAACTCCGTTTTATAAAAGATATATAGTCCTCAAGAAATAAAAAATGGATATATTTAATGTGGTATATTAAATATGGTAGAAAAATAATAATTCAATACAATTAATATTTTTAAATTACCATCATGGGATAAACACATTAAGGGTGACAAGGGGATAGGGAAATCCTAGAATATAGATTGATAAAAAATAAAAAATTATAGTAACACATCAATGTTGAGATAAGGTATAACATTATTTACTAGAATAACTGGTGAAAAGGGACTATCCCTCATCTATTTTCAACTACCTAAGGACATGGGCTTCCCATGAAGTTGTAATAGCAATAATAGCCACATAAAAATAGAGAGAAACATCATGGTGTAGTTATTATATTAACATAATCATGCCAAATTAATAAAAAAAATAGGGAAATATTTAAACCACATTTCCAATCCCACATTAAATTTGAACATTCCATCCAAAAATAACTATACTATAAATTTTAAATCTATCTAGGGGTTAAAGTTTTATTTAAAATTTTTTAATAGGGGATTATAATTTATTTTTTATCACTCTAAGATCATTTTGAAAACAAAAAATTGTTAATACATTTGGAAAAATATTCTTTTCCCCATCATTATGCCCATATACACTAACACACAGACATACGCACACACATTTATTTGTTTCTCACGGTACACCACACTCCTTTTTAATTATAACCCAAAAAAATACAAATGTAAATATATATATATATATATATATATATTAACCTCCATGTGCGTGTTTTTAGACATTTATATTTTCTGTGGGGAAAATATCTCATAAAAAATGAATTAATTTTTAGTATGATTGTGTTTGTTGAAAAAGTAGGTTAGTTTCTTGACATTGAGAATTTACAAGGTGAATTTTTGAGTTCTAGAGATATTGCTGAATATCAAAGTCAACAAAGAACCAGGAAAAAGGAATGGTTGATCTAGAGATGGAAAAAAAAGAATATATTAAAGGTTTCTCATTTTTCATGTTTTTTCCAACTTATTGTTCTTCAAAATCAGAAAATGGACAAAATGGTTTTCTACCACGGAAGGTGATAAAGAGATATGGAATGTGCAAGAATGACTGGTTTTTGTGAAAAATATTGAAGATGGCTTGGAAACATACGTGCAAGGAATGTTTTGGGATTAAAACATCAAAATATAGCAAAAGAATGAAGTTTGAGAATGATGAGGATTGCGTGAAAGAAACTTGCACGCCAAATGTTACGTTAAACTATGTTTGGTATGAACAAAGGGGATCTTGTGTGACACAAATAATATTCCACGTATGGTATGGTTACAAATATAAAAAATAGGTAACCCCCCTTATTTGAATTAGCTCAACAGTTAGACAGAATCTAAGTGCGGAATCATGTAATATTTTTTGTAATTGGAGTTGTGTAAAATATTTGGTATTGCATGCAACTTAAGGTAGTTGTTCATAATATTTGAGTAGAGAATAATTATGATTTTTCACCCCATGAGTGTTTCATCAAAAAAGTGGAATCATTAACGCAAAGAATTAAATTTGTGTGCAAGAAAATGTAAGGGTTGCACGAAAGATTTGGAGTTTCCTAGAACATCTTTAGTAAATTGTTATTCATGAGTAGATGAAAGTGGTACATGAATAGAAATATATATACAATGTAGGATTAATTATTTAGAAATAATGAACGGACCTAGAAGTCTATAAAATGTGATTGTATATTCTAAAGGATCAGTGATCACACTTTTTTTAGAGAGGAGTGATCTTTCAAATTGTTATTGTTTGTAAACCAGGAGGGACAATGAGTTCACTGCAAACATTTTAAACAGTAGTGTATTTATTGTGGATTTGGTACATTGGTACATCACCAATTTATGCTCCTTGGATGTATACCTGTGACGACGAAAAAATTAAAATTGATGTGTCATGTTCATGCTTTAAGATTTGTTCATACTCTATAACATTAATGATAGAGAATATATTTTTGTTTAACAATGAAACGTGATCAAAATTGGGAGTTTTTTTATTATATCATACCCTTATTCTCCCCCCCCCCTCTAGGGTATCTAGCCTAATGGACCTAACAATTATCATAACTACCAAAGATGAAATCTTCATTTAAAAATATCACACATTTATTAAAAAGAATTTTGAAATACTCCATCATTACATGGTATTTCAGTAAATACATTAAATTTAGTATAAAAAGAATGAAGAAAAATTAAAATATCACATTAAATACCAATAATAATTTTTGAAACCATGTATTCCATTTACATGGTACAATCAAGAAAATTATAAAATTTCAAAATACCTTGGAAGTGGCCAACTAATTTTTAAATCGCACATTTCTTAAGAAAAGGTACATCTTAGTAGATGGTAACCATGTGAAACTCTATTCCCCTCTCAAATATGATTATAAAGGAATTCATTATTATAAAAAAATACAAAAATATTTGTTTTAATGTTAATGTAGTTAATGGTTCTAAAATTTGAGGCCCTTAGAATGGGAAAACCCACTTGGAAGTCAAAAAAGTCAATAGACAATGTCCATAAAATTAATGAATTTTTAGAGGAAGACCTTAAAAGAGAATCACACAAGTTAATAGAACAAAAAAATAGAAATCATAGGCTAGAAGAGACCAAGGATTTGGTCCACTAAAAAATGAAGAAATTGTATATGAAATGAAGAAGTGTTAGGAATAATAAATTATGAGTAAGAGGAGAAGGATCCCTTTACTATGTTGGATTCCCTAGAAATTCCAAGAGGTTGAAATGCAGATCAATGTGTAATGGAAGGAAAAAAGAAGGTGTTCATGTAATGTTCAATCTGTGCATGATGCATTATTTAGTGGATATGAGTAAAAATGATGGTTAGAGGTTTAAAAACCATTAGTGTAAAAAGGGAAAAAATTATATTTTTTAATGAATAGTATATGTTCATGGTCAAATCATGGTTTACAAACACTGTACACCAATTTTATGCCTTTTACGGAGCACATAATGTTTCAAGAATTACTGGATCACACTATATCATCTCCTCAACCAGGAACACCTACTAATATCGAGATTGATGGTCAGCACATGACCTTAGCTGCACCTCACCATATGCAAGAGGGTTCTGACTAGCAGAGGGGGTCTATCAAATAACCATGATTAGAAATTCCATCCTTATTAGAGTGATAAAAACAAAATAGTAAGATAGATTACATAAAAAACCTCATTAATATGACAATAATGAAAATTTGAATGACAATGATTACTAAATTAGATTGAAAAAAAGTGAACGATTCATACAAGATTGATCCCCTTTGGTTGGATTATACAAAATAAATAATATGATTGAATAAAAATAAAATTGAGGCTAATAGCTAATCAACAACATGTTAAGAGTTATACCCAATGCTATATTAAATACCCATCCTTGAATATTTATACAATAGTTTTTAACATCATGCCATTCACTAAACCCACCCTTGTGAGAAATTATAGTGTCTACTCAAGAACCCAAGTTCCATGGAGGATTATGGAGGGTGTCGGTATAACATAGTAGTCCAGCACAAATGTCATCTTTAAGATAACTAGTCTATAAATTGTTCATGAATTAGTGCCAATGTTAAACTGTTAGAAATGAAATAATTAAATAATTTAATATGAATCTATAAAAAAATTCCAAACATAGAACCCATAATCAATCTTGGGAATGGTAAATACCTACATCAGCAAGTGTTGGGGCGTCTTTTAGTGCGTCATGAAAACCATGCTACCCATATCCCAATGGGGTAATATACCAATCCACAACTAAACAACTAATTAATAGATGTAATATTTCCGTCCATGAATCCCAAGAAATCCAACTAGAAGTAGGATTGACCCTAGTTCCATTATTATCATCCACTCCATCACATTAGAAATACTCAGCTATTATACACATGGAAAAAATCATCTCACATTTCCATTTCAATAAAGATTTAATAACACCATTTCCCAATATAACATTTTAAAAAACTTAAATTAAATGACTAATACATATTTTACCATTTTAAAATGGTCATGTAAACTCATACATTATGATTTATAATTTTACCTTTATAATAACTATTATAAGTACATGGAAAAAAACCAATCCATTACATTGTCTAAAATACTATTTTTACAAAAGTTTTATCATTTTACCAATGAAACCATTCAGTTACACCTCATATACTTTCCTTTACCAAATTATCATAATTTTATATGTTTTGGTATTACCAAACCATTTTTATAATAACATGAAATTAAACAAGTCAAACTTTTTCAAAACTACACTTACTATAATATTATTTTCTATCCAAAGGAAAAAAATTGTTTACAATTGTCAATAGATGTGAAATTACACTCCACATCTGTTGATTCAAGCCATGTTTCCTATTATACCAGCTAAATTATATTTTATCACCTAATGACATTGAATCCCATCAAGCTTATCTTCCTCAGTACAAATTCACCAAAATAATAATATAGAGTAATGTATGATTCACTTTACTAAGTAAACTCCAAATAAATCTTCAAATTTAAATTATAAAAATGGACATGGAAGCCAGCATGTCAACGCCATAAAAGTATTCATATATAAGGAACGAATATGGGTTAAATTAATGGGACCACCTAATTTTAATGAATGTTTATACATTTAACTACCTTGTCTAGAGGTTCCACTCTAGGCTGTTTAAACCCTTCAATAACCAAACAGTATTAACCCAAACATACGGTAACAAACTCACCGACAAATATCTGAAAATTTAATGATAAACTAATTATTTAATTACACTCTCAAACATAAAAGTAATAGTCAATGATGAAACCTATACATGCTATAATAATACAATATCCATTCTCAAATTCTAACCAAAACCAAGTGTATAGTCCTAGTTATAACATAGTTCCAATCCCTAACCTATAGAACAATGCCAAACAAAAAACATTATTAATTTTCGTAAAATCCCTTATAAAATTTGAAGTTTTAGATACCTCCAATGAAATAATGTGAGATGGTTTTCACACATCTTTTTGAGTTATCAATAATCTAATCCACATTAAATATCATTGATACATAGAAAATAACACCATGATTTATTGGAATGGACACCAAAATAAATAAATTGAGAACTCCAAATTTATTGAGTAAAAATTAGAGTTAGATAAAAGTCCACCGAAGGAGAAAAAATATGTTCAATTGTATAATAATACTTCCAAACCCACCCCATATCCATAGAAAAATCACTATATTAAAGGGGGGGGGTTCTCCTGGTCTATAAAATCTATGAAAAGGGGGAAAGGATTTTCCCCCTCTAAAACCTTAAGGGGGGAGACATGTAATTATTCTTCTAAACATCACAATGATTATCCACTAGTAGTTAAATATTGGCCAGTGGATATCCTGAACCCAAAAGAGAGCTTGTAGACCCCTACCGGCTGGTAGGTCCATAGTCTGGGCCACCAGTTAGCTAGTTACTATATTTTATAGCTTTGGACACATAATCTTCCAATGATTCTTCACTCCTACTGTAACATCATGTTATAATTATTGGTGAATTTCCCATTTCTCTTGAAATTTCCCTTATATTATATTTTCGTCCAACATTTCATGTATGCTGAAATTTTTTTTAGTAAACTGATTTATTATTCATGAGAGTATATTTTTTTGAATTAATGGAGTATTTGTGTAAATGTGTCAGTGGATTTTGATTATTGTATTTGGATATTGAAATAATAAAAAAGTAGTATTGATTTTTTTTTTAGAATCTGGATTATGAAATAATTTTTGTATACTTCCAAATCGTGAAATTATTATATTATATGAATATATTTCCTAGTATATTTCATAAACATGTATAGAGTGTGAAAATATTGCAATCTATTAATCTATATCACATCATGAAAAAGTTTATCAGTGTTTTTTTTAATCTAATGTGAGGCCTTTTGGTTACCTATAATATAATGAAATTCATGTCATGAAAGGGGTTCATGTCATGAATTTTTTGGGGTCGATAGTGTTAACCACACTAAACATATGATTTTCATTTCATTCGATGTACAATATTTTCTTTTTAAATATAATAGACCTCGTATAAAATTTGGGGGATCTCATCTCTTTTTGAATCATTTAATTTTGTGATGAATATTCATAGTGGATTCCAATATCTCTCTAGGTAAATGATCCTTATACTCATTTTTTGTTGTTGGTCATAGAAGAACTTTTGAGATACATTTTTTGATTCATAGATCTTATAGTGATGTTATTTGTGATACATTTTATATCAAATATGCGATCATCTACCAAGGGAGGCCCTTTTTTCTCATGGTGTAGTATGTTTGATTTATCTTAGGTATGTGAGAATTGAGCTCTCTTCCAACCCATGTTTTTTATTTTTAGATTTTTGAGGTGTGGTAAACATAGGTTAGGCCTCCCTTGTTTATTATACACTCCTTCTTATTGTTTTGGATATTGTTTTTCATATTTGAAACCCAATAATGAAGTCGGTGGTCCTATCTCTAAATAATATTTTATGAACTTTATTTCTCTGGTTTTATAAATTTTTTTCACAAATGGATTAGAATGATTTATTTGTGTGTGTGAGAGTTTTTTTAGAATATATGGATTTCCCCTTACATTGGTAAAAGAAAATATATTTATAATGAATTATGAAATGGATTTATGATGTAGTTTTCAGAAGAATGTTTTTTATGAAATTATTAGGAAAATATAGCTCATGGGAATCCTTGTGTAGTTATATTGTGGTTTACTAATAGGTCTCTGCCATTTATTCCATTGGGTTCTTTACTCATGGTGTGTTCCTCTACTACATGGTCATGTTGTTCTCAGGAATTATTGGCACTACTGGGAGCGTTAATTTCTTGGGTGTTTCACTTCTATATAGAATCTGATAAATATAGATAGAGACTTGATGCAAAAGATTTTATATGTATGGGTATGATTATTCTAGCTAGTATGATCTACAATGTTCCTTGGTTTGATGTTAGCCATGATTTGGGATTATACTACATGACTTTGAGTACCTGTATTAATATACATGATATGATTTGAAACTATTTTTTACAGATTATGTGAATAATGGAAAAGGTGAATGTTTTCCAAGAATATAGTTTAAAAACTATTTAACTATTTATCATTCGATGTTTTCTTTAAGGTCAAGAATGTTAATGTTTTTATGCAATTAATAGTTATGGAGTGACTAGGTGGGATCATAATATGTAGGTTATCTCACACCATATACACCTCTTTAGTGATTTGCAGCCCATGTAATTAATATCAATATAAAGGTAATAATGGTACCACAATGATTTGGAGAGGTTTTTATCACGTCAGTTGGGTAGCTTGTGGGGATATAGTAGGATTTTTTTTCTAATCACATGGATTTGGTATTTCTTTTATTTGATTTTTTCCATTTTTGGACCCATACATTGGAGTTTTTTTAGAATCTTTTGGGCGGTATCACTTCTATTGTATCCATTTTGTTATGGGATATATTTCCTATTATCTATTTCATTGTTTATATATACTATATTTATATTTATATATTCCATTTTATTATATTATAGATTGAATATATATTTCTATATTCTTGTTGTTGATGTTTTCACTCTAGTCACTAGAATGTGGGAATTAGTAATTCACACCAATTATGTAAAGGGTGGGGTCATATACCAGTTTGTATGGTTATTCAGGTTAAGTCTATACAATTTCGTATTAAAGGGTGGTTCTAACTAGTTTTTGGAATGTTTTTACACTAGGGATAGGATTTTCATGACATGTGGTGTTATGATGCAGTGTGTGACTTTTCAACTCATACTATCACAACACTCATGTTTTCATGGTATCTTCATACGCATGTCTCTTATTTTGTGTTTTTGACCTTAATTTTTGGTATTTATTTTTTTCATGTTTGAAATGATATTTTTTTTATCATTCAAAAAAAAAATTCTATTTTCGGGGTGCATTGATATTTCTTTCAGATATATTCCATAGGATACACAAGAGGTTTTAGTTGATACTCTTAAAGGGTGTCATCCTTCGGTTTGGAACCGTATACATTATAACATGAAATATATTCACTTCATGGGAAAATATTATCTTCATGTATCGAATGCAATTGTCTGGGTACATACAGGAGTGGTAGAAGATAGGGGTCGATCATGGGAATTATTAACTGAGAAGCCACCATCATTTTAAAGTATAAATTAACCTAAAAATGTGGGTTAATGGACTAAAATGATCGATCTAATGTTAAAATTCATGGACAATCCTTATAACATCAAGGTGAGTGCTCATCATTCAGACTAAGTTGTCCTGAAAAGAAATGAAGGGATTCCATTGTATAGGAAGATAGACATATGGAATTTATGTGGAAGGGTTTTATAACTCTCTTCTTCAAGAAGTGTTTTCCAGAGTATCTGCTGATTGAAAATTCTATGGTGTTCCTCTCCGTGAAGCAGGGAACCCATTTGTTGTCATCATACACTAATCGGTTTTCAAAGATGGTTCATTATGATCTGTATGGAGTAAATAATGATCATCTAAAGGTATTGAATTAATTTAATATTTTTCAAACACATATTAGATCATGAGTATTTATGATGAATATTTATACCAATACAAATATGGTAAAGATGTTTATTATGAAAGAGATGGTTTTTTCAATAATGTTCAGTCAGTTTACCCCTTCTTATCCACCAATTAGATGTTCCAGTGGCACATTGGGAATAGAGTGGAAATGGAATGATATTTTCAAGAGTAGTGAAGGTATTTTAAAACAACATGCATCCTCTACAAAACTAGTTATAGCCAACAATATTACCCTAACTAGATAATAATGTTAAAAGGAAAAATACGAATGATGTTTTGGTCCTATTCATGAACATATGAGTAACATTTATGGCCACTATAGCCATAAATAATGATTCTATCAGTCTATAATTATCTCTCCTTATGTTTAGGGATCATTGAATCCAAATTATACTATGGAACAATCATATGTATCCACGACTATAGGGATACATACACAATCCAAAAGAGTAAATAACATTCATGAAGTATATGATTTCCTTATTGAGTATGATATGGGGACATCAATAGTGCAAGGTTTCATATTTATTTAATCTTATTTGGTGTATTATTTATTTTATACCAATTACTCCCACTCATTAATTTTTGTCCATTTTTTCATATTATTAAACATACAATGTAGATTATGTCCATTATTATTGATTTAGTTAAGGAAGATAGAATGATAAATTATTAAGGGTTTTATTGTCCTTCTTGTTTTATATTTCTAGATAATGGGTAATTTTCCTAGAATTCCGCATTCTCAATAGTTATCTTCTTTACATCATCATAGGAAATGATTGTTCTATTGGCCACTGTATTGGGATTGATTATTATCATCAGAGCGTCATGTTATTTAATGCTAATGGGGGATCTTGAGTGTTTCTGGGAGCGAGGGATCTAAGGTCTAGCCATGTAGGTGCATCCTTCCGAGATCTCAGAAGTTGGTTATCATCTATTATAGTTGATCTAGATGATGTTTCTTCTCTTTTTGATCGTTTTTTGGTTGTTTGGGACCTTCGTGATGTTTCCCATATAACTAATCATGTTCTCCACCATCAAGGGAGGTATAAATCATTATTAATTACGAGAAACTTATATATCAAATTTCAATACCCACATATCATATAGAACTAGAATAGTTGAAAAAGAAAAAGATTTAGTCGGATGATCTAATTGAGAAAGGTTTCATTTTCACTATTTTTTTCATTAGGAATACCCTATGTAACTTTCCAAGAATGGATACGATTCTATCAGATTCTAAGTGGATTATCATAATATGAATATCATATCATTAATAAATTAGTGTTTTATCTCACTATGGATAATTTTTTTTACCAGTTAATAGGGGAATGATATTTTAAAATATTGACTGTTAGTCTGTTTTTCAATATCTATGAGTTTGGTAGTGTGGGATAAAGAAAAATAAATTATGAAGATTCTATGGAAATTATGAGTATCTTTTGATACCTTATTTATCAAAAACAACATTTGAAACATTTATGGAATTGATTAATTAGATATTACATGACTATATCGAAACTGTTATAGAGTGCTTTCTGATGATATTTTTCATTTTTCAAGATCCTTTTTCTAGAAAAAGAATCATATAAGTTTAGTTTTGTTAATACTATGGATTCAGTATTTTTATATAAGTGTTTAAAAATACATATTTGCGATCAATGAAGTGAAGTTCTTGGGAAACGTGATAGCTGATTCTAGCATACCACTTGATCCTGAGATGGCGAATGATTTATTATCACGGTAGGCTACACAAAACCACATTTAGATTCAAATATTCCATGATCTTTATCGATACTATTGATAGTTCCTCAATGATTTATAGTGGTTTCATTTTCAGTGACTACTCGCACAAGGATAAGGGTGACATTTATAAGGCATTCAAAATTTCAGTCTTCTTTTGAGGAGTTAAAATGGATTCTGACATTAGATTTTATTTTGATATTACTTAAACCTAGTAAGGGGTATGTGGTGTACATTGATGCTTCTGGTTCTGGCCATGGTTATGTGCTTGTATAGGATTTTCATGTTGTCTCTTATCTCTCTCATCTACATCATCCTCATGAATAGAATTACCCAACTCATGATTTAGATCTCAATATATGAATTCATGTGCCTATGTGTTGGAGACGTTATAATATTCGGTAAATATATCTAGTATTTCATGATCATACATGTTTGAGATATGAATTTTCTTACAAGGATATGAATCTTAGACAAAGAAGGTGGGTGTAATACCTTTGGACCATTGAATTCATCGTTTCCAACATCCAGGGAAAGGTGAATTTAATTTTATATTTTACCAGTAGGAACGTACCATCATAGGATATTAAAGATTCAAATTAGGAGTGAAAACTTATGAGAATATTCACTTATCTATATCTAGACACTTATGAGGATATTTTTATCTTGTTTCTTAGGGGTGTTCAATTTTAATAATCTCCCCTTGAGTCTATTCTTCTATTTTAGCAGCAAGATGATGATTTTATGAAAATTTGGTAAACCCTTTATGGTGGGGAGTCCATTTTTAGTCCATCCATCTCTTTATATGGTATTCCCCATTTTGTGGGCCATTTTCACATAACATTATCTATTTGGAGATCTATTTCTTATAATTTCCAGAGTTCTTTTTAGCCTCTCAAACAGTCACTGAGAATATATAATATTGAGTGAGACCACAATTTTAGTTGTTGGCTATGAAGCATGAAATTGGAAATTGTGTTTCCAACCATTAAACAATCCAACATATAATGGTAGATTATCTAAAACCAACTCATTTTCTCTACCCTCTTCTAATGAAAGTTTGGAAATGGGATGAGGTTTCCTGAAACTTTTTCATGGGATTTCAATTGACTGCTCGGTGTAAAAATCATATATATGTGGTGAATAAATGGTTGATCAAGTTATTTCATTTTATTCTTACAAGTGATAGAATAGAATTTTACGACCTGGGTACGTTGTATGTTTAAGAGAATACAAGGTTATATAGAGTTCCCACATCTATTATATCATATAAGGATCCTAGATTTACCTTGTAGTTTTGAGAGTCTCAAGGATGCAATGGGAATATAGATGAGGATGGGTAAAGAATATCATCCATAGATATATGGTTTGATGGATCATTTTATTCAGGTTCTAGAAGATATTAAATATTCCCATATCATGGATTTGTTTGGATTGTGGTATCGAAATCTGGGACTTTTAGTGTTCCCTATAACAATAATTATTTGTTTATTGTCAAAATTTATCCTTTTGAGGATTTTTATAATCACTCACAATGGTCACCCCTTTGTTAAAAATAGGTATGTGAGAACTCTTTTATATAATTGAGTCCCGTTTAGGACACATCAGTGAGGATTTTATTTATATGTGGGAATCTGGTTATACCATAGATTTAGAAGTAATTATATGCAGATCATTGATGTCAACTTTTGTTGTTTACTATTATTGAACATATTTTCATGAATGTGTCTCTTGGGTTGTGCCACTGCAAACTTGGAAAATAGAAGATGTTGGATTTGTGGAATTCTAGATCATTTTATGTCACATAGTGTCTTGGGAAGGTTTCATATCCCATGAAATTAAGTAAATATCCTTCATATCCCTCTAATGGTTTGAGTTTGGAAGAGGCTGAGTTCAAGAAAGATATCTCTATTGTAGAGAAGCCAATGGAGATCGTTGAATCAGATGGTAATGTATTATTTGGGATATCTATCCTTTTTTTTCGAGTGATATAGTGTTAAAAAAACATATTCTCAAGATACATAACATTGTTAAAAATTAGTGAGGGATTTTTGGAATCACATATTTCTAGATCACCATTCTTCCACATCACTTCCCGACGATGGATACACATAATGTGCATTGTTTATGACATCTCGTTACGATATTTCAGGTTATTCTCTTATTTAGTTTTGTTATCCTTTTTGTTTCTGTTCAATTTAAAAAAAATTTGGATCGAGATTGTCTATTGGATTAAAATTATATAAATTTATAGGATGTATGCTTTTTTTAATTAATGAAGTCCTAGTATGATGGTGTCAAAGGATTTGAAGGGTTCTATTTGGGTTTAGATACATTTGGAGATGGTTTAGGTTTTTTCTACATAATTTGGATGGTTAAATTATTTTAGGAAACATTAACGTTGTTAACCAATAAATGATATGAACTTTTTTCCAACAAGATTTTGTGATATAGTTTTATCTCATGTAAACTTCACAAGATGTGATACAGATTAATTTTATGAAATGTTTGATTAGGGTTATTTTTCATTAGAGGAGATTCTTTTTTATCATATCTTTTAATCTTTAAGTTCATGTCGTGAAAAGGGATAACATCATAAATTGTTTTTGGGATATAGGTTTTTTGAATGATTCACATAAGATTTTATTTTTTCATGAAATAAAATATTCTATCTCAGACCCTAGGTGAAATGAATGTTGATTTTGGGGATATTAAATCCTTTCAGGTCATATAATTTTTCTATTGATCATCATGGTTGGTGTGATGTGTATCTACAAGTATTTGATATTTTTGATTCTTCATTTTCATTGGTCATAGTATCACTGTTGAACTATATTTTTAGATCCAATCAAATTTGGTGATGTTCATTATTATCCAGTCAAGATTCATTATGTGATCTTCTTGAGGGGGATGGTCTATTTTTTCACATTGTGGAATCTGTGTTTTCTATAAGGTATGTGTAACCTAACATCTCTTACAACACTGATGGTTATGGAATTCAATTCTGAGGATTATTAATTATAGGTAAGGCCCCCATTAGTTGTTCTACATTCTGTCATATGGTTCTAGATCATGTTGTAGTCTTCTATGACCAATGATTATCGACTGTTTTTTTTCAAGACAATGATGGATGAACTATATTTCTCTATTTTTCTAGGTTATTTTTTAAATTTATTATCATTAATGACTAAGGGGTGTGGAAGTGGTTTTTAGAGAAAAACATATGTTTCTGTTTTTTGGTAATATAATTGGCATTCTCAGAGAATTATGAAATGGATTTGAGAAATGTAATTCACTTCATGGTTTTGATAAAATTATTTGTATAATGTTGCACATGGAAAATCATGGGTACTTTGGTTGAATGTGTAGTAATGGGCCTCACATTGTGATACAATCTAGGGGTTCAATCATGGGGTGTTTTTTTGTCTCTAGTCCATGTTTATATAGACCCATTAACACATTTGGGAATTTTTCATTGTTGGAAGTTTTGAGTCAATAATTTTATCTTATGACCACTCCATTCCTTATGGTCTTATGTTTTGAAAATAAAAAACTATTTCTTAAGTTCTATTTTTTTAAGTTCTGTATTTTTTTTAGTTCTGATGTTTTCATTCCGGTTTACTTATAGTTTTTTCATTCCATTATACATACAAAATTCACATTACGTTTTCCTACTGAAATATCATTATGTTATACTTATGAATCTATCAACATGTTTATCTACAATTTTTTATTCTTTTTCATAATATCGATTCTGGTACAAAATCCATACCGATCTTGTGATACTGATTCCGGTGCAAAAGACATTTTTTATGATTTCGATTCTGGTACAAATGTGATAAATATTTTTATGATACCAAATCAGGAACAAATGTGATACTAATTTTTATGATTTTGATTCATGTACAAATGTAATAATTATTTTTACGATACTGAATCCAGTAGAAATGTGATACTGGTTTTTATGATTCATATTATAGTTCAAATGTGATATCGATTTTTATGATACCAATTCCAGTACAAATGTGATACTGATTTCAATAATATAGAATCCCATAAAAATTTGATACTGATTTCAATGATACTGATTCCAGTAAAAATGTGATATCGCTTTCACAATCTGCTTTTTCTTAAGAAACTATTTTCTTGATAATATTTGAGTTGTTTAATGTATCATTACAATATTAATAGATACAAAGTTTTATTATAATTAACATTTATCATTATCATAACATCATTTATTATACTTGAAATGATGTCATAGAATCTGTTTAAAACAAATCGTTGTATGTTTGCCACGTGTTCAGGTCCCTCCGAAATTTATGGAAAATATGACCGTTTGAGTGGAGCCGACTGTTGGGATGTTTTTATTATAAATACAAGTCCATTTGAACGAGAAAACTACAACGAATAGAGATGAAAAGTGAATGGAGAAGAAATCAAAGCTTATAAAGTGATTTATAGAGAGTGAGGCTCTTACAACACTTAGTGCTTCGTGCGGATGTTGTGAATAATTTTTTCGGGCATGATCAATGTGTTCAGACTTTCTTTGTGGAGACTCTGATTGTGTTGATCGTGCGCTTCTAGGTTTGGAATACATAGGTTTTGATTTCCATCTAAATAGGGGGCTTGCGATGATAACAAGACAGATACCAATCTTCGGACTGAGGGCTTACCTGGGGTTGGGTAAGACATACTTTCTGGAAAGTATAAATCAAGGAACCTTTATCCACGGTTGTTGGATACCATTATATTTGGTTTTAAAGAATCTTATTGTTACGAGTTTTCTATTTCATGTTTTTTTAATTTCACGATATTTTTAACTTTTTTAATGTTAGAAAGTATAACATTATTATACTCTCTAATTTAGTTCCTCTGTTATATTAAAGATTCTATATGCTTTAAGATAGAATCTTTCCATTAAGAAAATCTTTCTTGTGATTTTACATTAAGGTTGCGAGTTTAAGAAAATATTTCATTAAGATGGTTTGGGAATGTTTCTTTATCTTTGTTAAGACATGTTTTATTAAATCTAAAAGATAACCTTAAGAAATATATTTCCTTAAGGTTAAGAAAAATTCTTTACGAGAGTTTTATAACAAATTTAATGGTTCCAAATGAATTTTTAAAATATAAAATTCACCCCTCTTGTTTTTGAGAATCTCATTATATATATTCAATATTAAAATTGGTATTAGAGGAGGTATCTGAAATACATATATTAACATATATGTTTTCTTGATCAAGTTTTTTTTTCATAACTTTTTTTATTTTCCTTCTAACATTTTTTTTGGAAATAAATATTATTTTGTTATAAAAGAAATTCATGTTGGATCTCAAGATAATCTCAATCCTACTAGACCACCAATATTTGATGGAAATTATTTTGAGTACTGGAGAGATATAATAAATAAAATTGTGATAAACATAGGTTTAGACAACAACATTATGTTAACTAGAGATTATAAGATTTCTAATAAGGAACTTAGAACCGTTACCAATACAGAAAATGAGTAATACCAGCTAAACATTATGGTACGAAATACGTTATTTTGTTCCATGACTAGAAATATATACAAAAAAATTTCATCTTGTTAATTTTCTAATATCATTTGGAATATGAATGGCGTAACTCACTTTGCAACTTCCATAGTCATTGAAACTAAAACAGCTATGCTCAGGGATGAGTATCATGGTTTTTTCTTTCCTTATAGAGAACACATATGTAAGGTAAAAAATATTCATGACTGTCGTTAACAGCTTACAGTCCATGGGTGGTAAAGGTTTAGATGATGAGATTATTGTACACATGATTATTGAAATCGTTTATAATGAATGGGAATCCAAGAGGACAGATATAGATGAGAATTGGAAAGTTACTCAAATTTCCCTTGAAGAATTTCTTGTAAATCTTCTTCAACATGAATCCATAATGAAGAGAGATTCTAATAATATTAAGAAGAATAATTGAAATGGAGGTGTTTCTTTTAAAATTATTTCAAATAATATGAAATACAGGAATTCTGAGATAGTCACAAGATCTAAATCTAAGAAGGTTAGTATTCAATCTGAGTCTTGTGAAGGTGAATCTTCAGAGAATGAGTTATCCAATATTTCTCGGAGTATGAACAAGATTTTTGGACATAATAAAAATCAATATAGATACAAGAAGAAATATAGAAAAGATAAGAACAGTGTATAAGTGACTTGTTATGAATGCATAATAATATATCATATTAGAACTGATTCTTCGTTGCTTAAGAAAAGAGACAAGAAAGAAATGAATTCTGAAAGAAACAAAAAAAGTTCTATAGATAAAAGAATAAGAATGTCTTGAAATCCAATGACAATTGTAATTCCAGTGGTGGATATTATTATAATGATTCATCATATTATGAATCTTCTCATTAAAATAATATTTGCCTAATAGCCATATCTCCATTTAAAAATCATTGTCTTATGGATACGGTATGAACTGCTAAATCCTTAACCAATATTTCATTAAGTTAAAAAATTATAGATAGATGTTTTTCTCTAGATGAATAATATTCCTCATCAGATAATTATAATGATTTCCCTACCTATGATGAAGTTTCTAGATTTTCTATGTTGCTTGAAAATAGAAATTTTAATGTTTATAAGAAACATGAAAAATCAAACTCTAGAGAATCTATTTTGACAAAAGAAATTTTGGATCTTACCAAATATCATGATAAGAGAAATGTTGATTTAGAAAATCCTTCAATGAAACCTAAGGATGTTACTTCTAAGAAGTAAAAAATTTCTAATGATCTTAAAAATATTTTTTTATAAAAAGATGCTTCAGAGGACAATCTTACCCTTAAATCTATTATTCTTGAGAATAAAAATTTAGTGTTAAGACTAAAATCTGAAATATTTTCCTTGAAGAAATTTCTTTCAAACATTACTTCTGGTAAGGAAATCATTGACAAGATGTATTCTCAAATCCAAAGTCAAAGTAATAATCAAGGATTAGGTTATTCTAAAGAAAACCCTATTTTAAGAAACAATTATTTTTTTCCTTCATGAGACAATTTTTTACTAAATTTCCGAGTGGTTGACATTGAAAAAAACTATTATTTAAATAAATTTCATTCCCTTGGGTTAATTAAGGTTAATTTTATAATAGAAATATGGTTACCCAAGTTTTTATTATCTAATAACTCCGGATACAAGAAATTTTGGATTACAAAAAACTAACTCTTTATTTTTCCGGATAATGAATGTAGTACCAAAAACATATTGTACATGTATTGTGGATGTTATTGGCACATGATTGGTAAAAAAAACTATTTCAAAATAATTTTAAAGACGAAAGGTGGAAAAGTAACTTTTTGAGATAACTCATAAGGAGAAATTGTCAGTTTAGGTAACATTATTCTTCTTGGTAAAGCTATTTTTTCAAATTTTCATTTTTCTAAAAGGTATTAGGAACAATCGCATTAGCATACAAAAATTATGTGATGAAGTTTAGCTTGTGAATATTATAAATGATAAATGTTTAGTTCACAATTCCAAGAATGAGTTTATTCTCTCTTCCCTTCGGCATGAGAATGTGTACACCTTAAACCTAGAAGAGCATAGAAGTAAAGATCTACATTTCCTTAGTGAATTTGTAGATCAATCATGGCTTTGTCATAGAAGATTAGGACAATGTAACTTAAGGAATATTAGTAAAAATTATAAGAAAGAACTTGTCCAGGATCTACCAGAACATAGTTTTTATTCTTGAAAAGTCTGTGATCCTTATAAATATGGAAAGAAACATAAATGTAGCATTAAATATATAAGTGAAATTAAAAATTCTAATGTTTTACAGTTAGTGCACATGGACTTATTTAGTCCAACACAAACTGGAAGTATTGGAGGTAAATGTTATGTGTTTGTTCTAGTTGATGACTACACTAGATTTACTTTGGTTTATTTAATTGCAATGTAATCTGAAGCTTTTTCTTGTTTCAAAATATTTAGAGATCAAGTTAAAAATTAGAAAAATCTACTTTTGATAACTATTCATAGTGATCATGGTGGAGAATTTTAAAATTATAATTTTTTAACTTTTTGTATTAAAAATGGTATTAATCAAAACTTTTCAGCTCCAAGAACTCCTCAACAAAATGGTGTTGTCAAAAGAATAAATCATATTTTTCATGAAATGACTAGAACAATGTTGAGTGAATATTCTATGGCTAAACATTTTTAGGCTGAAGCTGTAAGTACTACTTGTTATACTATAAATCCAGTTTTAATAAGCCATTTTCATAATAAAACACCTTATTTTTTATGGACTGGCCAAAAACCAAAAGTTTCTTTCTTCAATGTTTTTGGTTGCAATGTATTTTTCTTAAATACCAAAGATAACATACAAATATTTTCACCTAAATCCGATGAAATAATTTTCTTAGGTTACACTACTAACTCTATAGAATATAGAAATTTTAATAAAAACACTTATACTGTTGAAGTTACAGTACATGTTAATTTTGATGAAAATGCTCTATTCGTTTTCAAACAACCTGAATCTTTTTCTGATATATTTTCTAAAACTAATCACCAACCTTTGATATAAGAATCTTCAGTCAAGAATAATGTTCAAGAAAAAATTTCTGAAACATTTACACCTAGAGATTTTCTACCCTATGTATATGAAAATGTTTTTTATAATCCAAGTTATTCATTACATAAGAATCATCCCAAAGATAATATCATTGGAAATGTAAATCAACTAGTAAGAACTAGAATTTCATTAAAGAATGAAGTTGAACATGTTGCATTCCACTCCCAATTTGAACCAAAGACTCCTTAAGAAGCCTTATGTGATTAATATTAGATTAAGGCTATGCATGATGAACTCAATGAATTCGTAAGGAATCATGTTTGGAACTTGGTTGAAAACCCTATGGAAATTTCTGTTATTGGAATAAAATGGGTTTTTAGAACAAATGAGATGAAAATGGAGTTATTGTTAGAAGTAAAGAAAGATTAGTTTCCAAAGTCTATAACCAAAAAGAAGGCATATACTATGATAAAACCTATGCTCCAGTAGCAATACTTGAATCTATTCATATTCTTTTACACTTTACAGCATTCTCTAACTTTAAACTCTTTCAAATGAATGTAAAATGTGATTTTCATAATGGATATGTACAAGGGACGTCTATGTAGATCAACCCCTGGAATTGAAGATACAAAATATGCTAATCTTGTAAATAAACTTACCAAATATTTAAATTGACATCAATATGCCCCTAGAGCTCGGTATGATAGACTTTCAAGATTTTTGCAACAAAATGACTATGTTAAATGAACTACTAATCCAACCATTTTTATTAAGAAAAATAATAAAGATGTTTTGATTTTACAAATTTATTTTGATAAAATCACCTTCGGATCGACTCGGCAATCCTTAACTGATTCCTTTTCAAATCTTATGAAATCTGAGTTTGAGATGAGTATTATGGGTGACATAACTTTTTTCCATGGCTTTCAAATTTCCAAAAAACAAGAGGGTACTTACATATCTTAAAATTGGTATATCAAATATCTTATTACGAAGTTCGGGTATGACAAAAATAATAGTATAATTACTCCTATCGGAAATTCTAATACTCTTGATATTGATGAATTTGGGAGACCCGTGGATCAAACATCTTACAGAGGGATGATAGATTTTACTATACTTAACAGCTAGTTGACGTAATTTAATGTTTTCAGTATACTTCTATTCATGATTTCAAAAAACTCCTAATGAATCCCATTTAAATGCTGTAAAAATAATATTCCATTATTTAAATGGAACATTAGATTTGGGACTATTTTATTCCATTGGAAATGCTTTTCCACATAAAAGTGTTTTGGATGCTGACTTTATTGGTTGTAAAATGGATAGAAAGATACATCCAGAACTTGTCATTTCTTAGTTTATTCCTCGGTTTCATAGCATTATAAGAAAAAACATTCTTGATCACTTTCCACTCTTGAAGATGAATATTTAGTAGCTGGAAGTTGTTGTTCTCAAGTTTTGTGGATAAAACACACACTCACAGACTATGGTATGAGTTTCTCTAAGTCTCAAATAATCTCTGACAACACAAGTTCCATTTCCCTACATAAAAACCTGATAAATAACTCTCATTAAAAGAATATTGATATTAGACATAACTTTCTTAGAGATAACACACTTAAAGGAGATATTATTCTTCAATTCACCAGAATGCAAGAAAAAATTATTGATACTTTTACAAAGCCATTATCTTCTGACAGATTTGAATACATTAAACAGAAGCTAGGAATGATTTTTGTAAGTTAATCATTCAGATCAACTTCTTATTTAAATAATCTCGTAATATATAACTATTCAATCTTTTAGGGGGAGTAAATATGTTTTTCTTTTTGTCATTATCTCTCCTGAATATTTTTTTTCTTTTCTTAAAATTTTCCTCTTTCTCTAAGAAAATCCATTTTTCAGATTTGAAAGTTTCGTATTTGAAAAATTCAGATTCTAAAACATCTAATAGAATTCTAATAATACCTATAAATTCATCATAGTATTCCAAAAGTTACACCTTCTTACTCATTAATTTCTTCTTTAATTTTCATTTGTTGGTATTTCGAAAGATTTAATTCATATTTTACCTTACATCAAAAGATCGGAATTCATATTTTCTATAATTATCCTCAACCGTGAGATCATATCAAGTAATTTTCAGCAGTTAGAATATCTTATGGAAGTTTAAAGGTCATAGACATGTCCATATATGGGGTTCTTAATTTATAAGATATGCACCACTCTTGCTAACCTCGGTGCCGAAGTTCTGTTGCCATCAAAGTCTTCGTTTTGATTACTTTGTCTCTTTTTTCCCGAATGACTCATGAATCCTCAGCAGAACAGATACTGATTAGCAAGGAAATAAAGGATTGGTAAATCTTTATGGAAAGGTTGGTATGCCCTAACATCTGTTCAAAATACTACTCACTCGTTTATAAGGTTAAAAGAACCAACAGATGGGAAAGATTTTATGTTTCTAATGAGAAAAGTCAGGATCCTGTTTTCCCTAACCTAGTTATTCAGTTCTATGAATCTACTACATTCATTCAAAAGGATGTAAAGGACTTGTTTATGTTCAAATGTTATTAGAATACTTATACAGTTCCCTATAATAAGGGAGTAAATTTTTTCAGCATACCATATGATGGAGAAGTTATTCTATGCTCTCAAAACGTTCCAGAGAAGGAAGGTTCTTTTGAAAAAGTCAAGGATTTGGATTTTCTTGCTCTTAAGTATGTTAAGAATCCGAATATTAAAAATCTTACAGCATACTAGAAGATGGTAGCTCTCTGGATGCAAGTCATTCTTATTCCAAGAAAAGGAGAAAAGGACTCTCTAAAGGTATGTGATATATTTCTTTTAGATTTTCGTGTCACCATAAGAAAGATGAACATGGTAAGGTACATATTTCTCACCATCCAGGTAATAAAAGGCAGAACCATCAGATCTCATATTCTTATGTATATGATAACTATGTCTAGGGTAATTGTTATGTTCCTTCAAGAGATGAATGTCCCATGCCGATCAGTCTCAATGCCATTCTATATTTTGTTTCTCAACGATGACACTCTAAGGAGGATGAAGGTAGAGTTTTTACAGGAATCCAAAAGTTTAAAGAAATGGTTGTACAGAAAAAAGGTGATGTTCTAGAATCTTCATAATTGGTACCCAAGAAAAGGAAACATAAATAACCAAGATTTCCAGTACCATTTCTTGATATCTTGATATCAGTACCTCCTCCGACAAAGTAACCGAAATCCTATTCCGATGCAACAGTTGCAAAGTGGAGATAAATTGCAGCTACCAGAAAGGAAGGAGATCCTTCCTTTGGCATAAAACCAACAGAGGCTAAAGGCATAAAAATCAATCAATTGGAAAATATAGAGAAAAATAAGAAGGAAAATATATTCCATAATAAATCCTTGGATGCACAATTGTGTCATTCTTTACTAAAAGATATAGAAAAGAAATCTCAAGGAGTACCTAAACCTCAATTTGTTCATAAGAAGCCAGATGTCACTCCGAAAATCCAAAAAACCAAGAAAGTTTTGTCTTTATATGAACCATTTCAAAAAATAGAAGATTAGACATTTCAAGAAGACATTGATGATGTTTTAATGGAAGTGGAATATTACATTGGAACTCCATCGATTTCAGTCTCTAAATCTATTTTTGAAGAACTAGTCGACGAAGATGTTGAGAAAGCAGTAGAAGTTGAAGAAGATGTTAAGGAAGAAGTAGAAGTTAAAGATGAATAACAAGTTGATGTTGAAATGGAATAAGAATAGAAATAAGAAATTGAACAACAACGTAATATAGGGGAAGAGATCTAGGAAGAAGAAAGATAAGAAGGATAACAACATCATGTTTTTGAAGAGGAATAATATTAACATGAAGATATTAATGATATCCAAATATTCGATTAACAATCCCTTGTTCGAAATCCTGACAAAGGAAAAAATGTTTTGGTTTCCTCACTTAATAATGAAACACCACAAAAGTCTTCCAAGCGAATAGAGAAACCATCTTCCTTAACTCCAAGATGAGTTGAGAAAAGAAAAGATGTTTCGGGTTCTGAATCCTCATCATCTGTTGAACATGACTTTTTCAAGCTATCTTTAAGAAAGTTGGTCAGTACCATTACAACTCTTATAAATATAGACATCCATTGTCAAATGATGCAAGAAACCCTGAATAAAAAGACAGAATCAACCAATATTCTTAAGGATAGAGTGGTCAAGCAAGAACCAGACTTCAATAATCTTTTCATTGATTACAAAGCTCAGAAGGTGAATTGTAAGAAAGTCATTAACCACACCAAAACCATCAATGAAGAGCATAGGTAGTGTAGTGACATCATGTATTCACCATACGGAGAATTCAATACTTTTGAAATCAAGTTCAACAATGTCAAGGAATCATTATCTGAGAAGGTTAGTCAACTCATTTCCATTTCCCGATCTGTAAGCATTGATAAAGAAGTAAGATCCTAATTAGTAAAAAATGTCGATGCTCAAGAAGAGTTCATTAAGAATCAAGATGATAGAATCAAAGATCAAGAAGAAAAGATCATTTCCTTAGAAAAGAAGAACCAGGATTAGGATATCTTACTAAAGAAGCTTCAAGAACATCATAAGGAATTCATGAAACTTAATTATTTGATAAAGAAAATGGTGTCTGAGTAGGAGAAGGATGGATTATTTTCTATACATTCTGATGTTTTGTTTTAATCTATACCTTATTTACAAAATATTATGAAGAAGTTTCTTTCATATCTTTCTTTTTTTTATTGAATTCTTGCATAACATTACAGGTACATCTTATACTTCTCTATTCCATTTTAAAAATCACAAAGGGGGAGAATTTAATTAAAGGAAGAATTTAATGAAGACCTCAAAGGAAGAGAATCTATTAAGGGGGAGTATAGAAGGAAAGAAAAATGTCTAAGTAAGGGGTTTTTTCTCTAAGAATATATGTTTATGTAAGGGGGGGATATTTTCATATGAAAGAAATCCAGATACTAAAGATCAAGAATGCGATCCTTGGGAAAGATAACCTAAGGGGGAGTTAGTCGTATTCATCCTTAATCACATTCAAAGGGGGAGATAAGTTTATTTTATACTTATTTATCTATGTCAATATATTCTTCCTTAGAAAATATGATTGTGCTTTCCAAAAATGGGAAGATTGTTGGGTCAATAACATTATCTTATGACCTCTCTATTCTTTATGGTCTTATGTTTTGAAAATCACAAAAACATTTTCTTAAGTTCAATTTTTTTATGTTCTCTATTTTTTTATTATGTTCTGAACATGTCATTTCGGTTTAAATATATTTTTTCCTTCCATTATACTTAGAAAATTATCATTATGTTTACATAAAGAAATATCTTCTTGTTATACTTACGAATCTGTCATTACGTTTATCAACAATTTTTTCATTCTGTTTCATAATACAGATTCCGGTACAAAATCCATACCAATTTTCTGATATAGATTCCAATGTAAAAGTCATTCTGTTTTATGATTCCCATTCCAGTACAAATGTGATACAGATTTTTATGATACCGAATCTGGTACAAATGTGATACTGGATTTTATGATTCTGATTTTAGTACAAATGTGATACTAATTTTATAATATATAATCTGGTAGAAATGTGTTGCTGATTTTTATGATTCGGATTCCATTACAAATGTGATACATATTTTTACGATACCAATTCTAGTACAAATGCTATACCGATTTATATGATACTGATTCCGGTAAAAATGTGATGCTGATTTCTGTGATACTAATTCGGGTACAAATTTGATACCGCTTTCACATTCCACTTTTTCATAAGAACCCATTTTCTGGATATTTATAGATTTGTTTAATTTATCATTCTAATATTATCGGATTCTATGTTTTCTTATAATTTACATTTATCTTTATTTTAACATCATTTCTTCTATGTGAAATGATGTTGTACAATCTTGTTTCAAACTAACCATTGTATGATTGACACATGTCTCGATCCCTCTGAAATTTAAGGAATATATGACTATTGGAGTGGATCCGACTATTGTGAACTTTTTCCTATAAATAAAATACCATTTTAATGAGAAAACAATAATGAAGAGAGATGAACAGTGAATTGAAAAGAAAACGAATCTTGTGAAGTGATTTCTAGAGAGAGAGTCTCTTACAACTCTTTGTGCTTCGTGTGGATGTCGTGAATATCTTTTTCTAGCATGGAAAACTTTTTTAGACTTGATTTGTGCATACTTTGATCATGCGGATCATGGGCTTCTAGGTTTGGAAGACAGAGGTTCTGATTTCCTTCTATATTGAGGGCATTCAAGGATAGCAAGACAGATACTAATCTTCTGATTGAGGGCTTACCTGGGTTTGGGTAAGAAATACTTTCGAAAGAATAAATGAGGTAAACATTATCCAATGTTTTTGGATACCCTTCTCTTTGGGTTCAAAGAATCTTGTTGTTACTTGTTTTCTATTTCATGTTTTTTTAATTCCTCTAATTTTTAAATTTCTTAAATTTAGAAAGTATAACTTTCTTATACTCTCTAATTTAGGTACTCTAATTATATAAAAGATTATATATGCTTAATGATATAATCTTTCCTTTAAAAAAATATTTCTTGTGTTTTTATCTTAAGGTTGTATGTTTAATAAATGATTACTTTAAGAGGGTTTGTGAATGTTTGTTTGTCATTGTTAAGATAAGTTTTATTAAAGATAAAACCAAACCCTAAGAATTATTTTTCCTTAAGGTTAAGAAACATTCTTTAAGAGTGTATTATATCAACTATAATGGTTCCAATATAATTTTTAAAGTATACAACTCAACCCCCTCTTGTATTTGAGCATCTCTTTATATATATTCGATCCTACAAAAAGTTACTCCACTCTATAGATTCGATGCATATGTATAGAGACTTGATGTACATTATTTTATATGTATAGGAATGAGTGTTCTAGATAACCACACCATATTGATCCTTATCATGATGTTACTTTAATTTTTCATTATTCTACTTGTATTTTATTTCCTTCTTTGATATAAGTCATATGATTTGAAAATAGTTGATTGGATAATTTGAAACTATGGGAAATGGGGAATTTTTTTAATATGATTTTAATATAAAAATTGTTTATCTAATTTTCATGCCATTTTTTATTAAAATTTGATAATTATCATATTGATGTATAAGGACATGTTATAAAACACCTGGGTTGGATCCTACAGAGCATATTAGATTACACATTGTGCACCAACTCTATGATTAATAAACCTTGATTTGTATTTAATTTTATGGAATTTCAAGAAACCACATAGAAGGGGAGATGTTTTTTTATCTATTTTGGGTAGTTGGTGGTTAGATAGTGGGACATTTCCCTCTTATAAAATGGAGATAATGATAATCATTTTGGGTTTTATCATTCATTAATTGACTCATGCCAGGGTGTTTGATTATCGAATTTTGGGTCATATCACTTTTACTATATACATTTTCTTAGGACATATTTTTCATATTATCCTTTCTCCTATTTCATTATCTTGTATATTTTATTCAATATTATCTACTTTAACTAGGGAGAAATCAGTCCCTCCAGTAGTTTTTTATGCCCAATTTCTAGTTAACATCCCATGGGGATCTAGAACACACTTAAGGTATGTGAAAGGTTGGTTCAGATACTGACCATTATGGTTATTTGGGTCAGTTTATTACACCAACCACTAGCCACAATCTTAGCCCAATTTCATACAAGAAATAGAATATTAGGGTGCTCAATCTTCCAAAATTCCATTCATATTGCTAGTTCAAAATTGGACCCATGGTATTTTAAAACACAATTTCTTCTTGAATTCAAATCACTCTTATGGATTTGAGGCATTATATACTCCTCAAAATAACTATTCACATCCCCAATAAGTACATGGGACCATGCATCTGTATAACCTAACAATGGATGTTACCAAGTCAAAGTGAAATGTCATAATTCCATTCATAAACACATAAACACATCCAAGGAACACCCAAAAAATTTAATGCACTCCAACTGGAAAATAACTAGTCGAATTCATATATTCATTACTGAAACACTACGATGGTCCTTACAAAAAATATTAAATCCCTAAAATGATAGTGTCATCATACAACATCTAGTTGGAAAAGTGGTTCTCTCCACCATAAGAATCAGATTACGAAAAAAAAATTTGATTCATTAGAGCTCCCCCATCAAGAAAACCTATTGATAGACCACTACCACATTCCAATGATATTCTCAATGTGGATTACAACGTAGTGTCCCTTATCATACATCAAAAAACTATATAAACTCTTTATCCCACCATATATTACAAAACCAAATATGGTTTATGCATACCAATCATCCATGAACACGCCAAGAATTTATTGGCTTCACTTATAAAATATAGATTTTATTTCCAAAAAAATATTATTTACATCCAAAATGACATGTCAGATATTGATTGTAACATGTTATATCTAACATCATGCATGAAAAAAGTCAAATGATCTGTGCCCGACTATTCTTGATAACACCAAGATAAAAGTATCGACACATTACCAAATTATTTACTCATGACACTCTCATTCCTAGAGCATCAAATGGCCACCCAAACATTGTCTATAGATTTGATTCTGGAATCCTGGTCAGATTCAACAATTAATGTTTAATGACCCAATAATTTTTCAATTAAATTCCCTTCTAATAATTATTTATTATAGAATAATCACATAATATTATTTATATAACATATTAGAATCCTTATGCATGATTAATGAATTAAATAAAAGGTATCTCTCAAAGTTAACAAACATATACCGATGAAATAGTAACTTGACCTTGGGAATAGCCTCTGACCCTTATAAATAGTAATTTGGGAAATGTAATACTAACCTCACTACTGATAGTATAATTAAAATTAAACCATATTATGTGTTACATAATTATATAAATATATCATAGTATAAGTAAGTCAATATTTTAAAAATTATTAATTAATTGTCTGTATTTTTCTATGTCATTTTTATTTAATTAAAAATTTATGATTAATTTAAAAATTAAAAATAAAATTAATTTTCATTAAATTTAATCATAAATATAAATTTTGATGACTTTTTATTGTCATGAAAATTAATATACCTTAATTAATTTTTCAAACTATTAAAAATGCAATTTTAATTTTAAAATTTGTATTTTTCATCTAAATTATAATTTAAATTAAAAATTAAATTGATAATATTTATAAAATTATTTTAATAAATTGGAGTTAATTCTTAAATTATACATATCTATAAATGGTGTGGGTGACTTTTTGGTATTTTTCTAAAATACATGATGTTTTTGTTAATAATAAAATATGATAATTAAAAATAAATCTTAAATAAATAAATTTTTGCATCATGCTTGTGTCATGGATGATGTAAATGGAAATTGGTTGAAACTAACATTCTATTATTACAATTTTTGGTAAAAATAATAAAAACTATTGAAATTATTGTGCAAAAATATTAAACTAATGATTAAAATAATGGGAAACCCCTTCTCTCCTCCACTATAAATACCACCCCTCATTATCTCCTCTCCTCTCACCTATAAATCCTTTTACCTAGTCAAAATTTGCCCCAAATATCTCTCTAAGACCCTCTCCCACGACTATGAGCTCTTGGTATCATATAAAGGCCATGAATTTTCCCCTAAAGAGGCTCTCAGGGAAGATATATTCATGTTGTAAATTCCACAATTAATTTTTTTTTTTAAGTTCTTTTCTTTCTTTTTCATTCCTCAAGTCCTTTCATCAAAATGTTATGAAAACTCCATGAACTTAAATATAATATAGATTAGTTATTATAATGTGATAATTCAACATAATCTCTCTTTTCCCATCCTTTTAAACTAGAAATGAAAACACCATCCAATATGTGATAATTTATCACATCCAAGGAAAATGGATTTTCAATTTCTTTTAACGTATTCAGTTTTGGTCATGAAATGATTTTTATGGTTGAAATAAACTATAATAAATTTATTATGTCTTATGTATGGTTATGAAATCATTTTTGAAATGATATTTATCTATAAATAAAAATGTGTTCATTATGATAAAAACCCACCAATTGAACAAAACAGTTTCCATTGAAGTTTTATATAATGATTAATCTTCACAAAAAATAACCAAATGAATTTTTTAACCATTTAGTATTCTATATGTTCAATAATATCATACAACATCAATTATGGACAACCATTCTCATATTACATGTTAATCCATACATGTATATAAAAAACCAATCATTAAAACCAAGGAATCAAAAGCTCACAAACAATGAAATTCAACCTATTGACCGATAAAAAGGTCCATGAATGAAACTAACAAGGTTATACTGAATAAATAACAAGTATAAGAGGTTCTGGAAAAAATAATTAATTAATTAATTTTCGTTATCTGGGATAGTAGGGTCAAGTGAATAACACCTTCAGATATAAGGTATGGGATTCTACCCAAACCTCCTTTATTCAGCCAGGTTCCTTTATCTTTCATTTTACCCAAATGAAGTTATATATTAGTTTTATGAACATATTATAAATTATTTCAATATGATCCAAAATCATGTATCAATATCCATTCATCATTCTGTTTTAGGGATAAATTTTTTTAAATTGTTCCCTCCTCAATACAACTTAATAAGGATACCCATTTTAAAGAACTTCCAGAATTCTTCCCCATTTTAATGTAAACAATATAATATATTTTTAATACCCAAAAATTTTTATTACACAACTATTATTATAATTAAAACATTATTAACTTCCATCTGGTTTTATATAAATTATTTTACCCTTTTATGATAAAAATGACCTTTGATATTTTCCTTTAATCGTATTAAAATGTTTTAATTCTAAAGTTTATTATGTACTCTTTTTACATGTTATTACTTCATGTTGAGATTAATTTTCATTATATATTCCTATTCTACGATATAATTTTCCATGCATGATCTAATTCCTTTCCTTCATGGACATTTTTATGATACAATCTTTTGTTATGCTTTATGACATGATTATGATACCCAATTGTTACCATGGGTAACCCTTTTTATGTATGATTCTATACGGGGAAATAATAGTCATGAACAAGTTATGATGAGTGATCCTAGCTAGATCTCCACTTCATTGGTTAATGATGAGTATCATGAGATGTTATGTGCAACGGTCTTGGTAGTTAGCCTTAACTCGTGCTACATTGTGCAATGGTCTTGGTGGATAACCTTGACTAGTGCTCCTCTATGTGAAAAGATCCTTGACTCATGATAATGTCATGTTTCAAGTTTCTGACACATTATTATAAAACCATTTTATATGATCCCATGTTTATATTCTATTAATACATATGTTCCGTGACTTTTTATATCATTATGCAATTTAATCTAACCCATGTGAAAAAGCTTTATTATTATGATTATTCCCTTTATTTAATTTTAGATCATACCTTTTTTCATGTTATCCCCAAGTTATACGATGATTATGTATGGAAATAATAGAAGAAATGATTTCTTTATGAATATTAAATAAATAAATATTTTACTTAGTCCCATATTTTTTAGTTTTATGTACCTAGTCATCTAATACATTGGACAATACTATCCTTGTATTATAATAAGACTCTTTATAATTCATAAAATCATGTAATGATATGTGTAATAGGATAGGGTTTCTATATTAATCCTAAATTTTCTAAATCCTCATAGTTTCTTACCACACACTCTAATACACCTGTAATAATTCTCCCTTTTAATAACTTTAAAACCATCTCTAGTCTATATCCAATTATCAATCTTGATCCATCATCACATATAATTTATTATTTTTAATTTATTTAAAAATCCATGTACACAACTCATTTTCTCCTCAAAGTAATATTAATACATATCACAACTGATCCATAGTCATCTCCACGTGCATGTTTCCCTTCTAGCATATAGTTCATAATCTTATGAATGATAAATCACTCTCCACTATAACAGTTTCATTTTCATTTCATGACTTGAGGTAACCTCATCAAAAATTTCCCATGATACATTTTTCACTGATCTCAATTATTTTATGAGGTCATATTGATCTTCCATGCATATCAGTAAAAATATAATTTACCACTAATTATTAGCTTCCAAGAATGAAACCAAAAACATTTTCCAATATCTATTCTACTATGAGGGCCTCTCTCTCTGATATTAGATGTTCTAATCCTCACAATTTGTATTCAATTATACTACTCCATGTGCACAAGAACCATAGTTATATATTATAAAACTCATTCTCCTCATCTAATCCATGCATGAAAAATCAATCAACCCTAAGACTCTTCTATATGGTTCTAACATTATTTCCTGCTCCACCACATTATGATCCATCCCTGATGTAACCTCTTACTACAGGGAAATCTGAATTCCCATTAAAAAGCCACATATGTAACATCACACCCCTCATCATTGGCTTAATTTAAGAAATAATTTCTACTTGGACACAACATAGATCTCCAAGATGATAAAGACTAAATAAAAATTCTAAGGGATCAATATAACTGGGGGATATTTTTCTCTTTGAAAATAAAACAATCAAACCCAATAAACTCACAAACAAACAAAATTTATATGATGGATGATAAAAATGTAATACAACCAGTGTAAAACAAAAATAAATTAATTTTACACTACACCATGAAGGGAAATAGACTACCAAAGTGGAAGACTAATCCAAAAAAATAAAATAATCTAAATATAGAACTCTACATCAATGAACATTCTTCATGATCCAACTCCACAATCCATTCCCATGTACCATGAATCACTACTAATGAAATGTCATACCATTCCTTTACATATAACATGATAGATAATAGCATCAAAATAATCCATGTTCCTAATAAGTGGTGTGTAACAAAACTATGTGGGATTTCCCAAATGAATTATCTACCAGTTCCATGAATATAAAACATATTCCCACATTTAAATAAAAAAATTTATATAGAATAACTAAAAATAAATTATTAAAAATAAAAACCCATCTCTATGAAAAAATAATTTCATAACAATATAGTTTATCAATTAAAATACATTTCCATGGAAACTAAACGAACAAGTGATTCAACCAATTTTCAATAATCACTAGGCATAACCCATCCTATATCCCACAACTGCATACACACACTCAACCATAGAAGCTTGGTGTTTCCATTGATAATGGAACATCACATCCATACTTTTTCCCTTTGATAGTGGTATGTCACAAAATATATACATCCCATTCAAATCATGATTAACCATTTAAGGAAAAAAAAGTGACAACACAAGATTTTCCCAAACACTTCAAAAAAGAATAATTTTTTTGAATCAAATGTTCCTGTCATCAAAACCATCCATTCATTTTAATATTTTCATTGTATCATAATGTTACCACATTCACATTACAATAAAACAAACAATTTTAAAAATTCCAAAAAAAATTAGTAAAGAAGTTTTAAATCAAGAATTTAAAAACAATTTAACAATAAATTTCTAGCAAAAAATAAATTTCAAATCATGAAGCCATGTTCTAGTAATAGAATTTGTGAGAGAATCTACCTACATCTGGAAATATCAAAAAACAAAGAATGACACTATTTTTTCACAAAACCATGTTCAATCAACCAAGAAACCACCATAGATCTCTTTCCCTAACATAAAAATAGACAAATCTCATCATTATTGACATCAAAAATCATATAAATATCCCCAAAATAATTAATCTAGGACGTGATGAATGGGGAGGAATGTAGATCTTAGAAAAACTGCAATAAAAAAAAGACATACCATGGGAATTATGCATCAATGCACCATTAATTGACATCAAATCGCTTCATGATCAAAGGGAATTGTTTCCAAAGACATTAAAATGAATTAATAATTAATTATAGTTTAAAATAGTGAAAAAATAAGCATATACGTGAATACGAGTGTGATCCACTTTTTTATGATTTCACATTCAATTTGTGCATTATTAGTCAAATGTTTAGGAAACCTATGTGCTAGCAGTGCATCAGCCTCTATCTAATGAAGAAAATTACACAATTTTCACCCACAGTTAGAAAAACCATGCACTAACCATGTAGAGTACCTCTTTATCATAACAAATGGTAACACCCTGGTGGCTGCACGCATCGGAATAATTTTGAGTCTAAGCATGATCATTCCCAAAAGCCCTTATCTCCATATAAACAATTCTTGTAGGAGTATCATAGTTTCCACCAACAATGTTCAACCCTCTAACCATTATAAAATCTAAATAAGCATTTCAATTCTTCTAAAAACTATGCCAAACATCACCCAAACACTTTACAAACCTAAAAAAGGTTACTTACATGAAACTAGGGGTGCTAAATTCTCCCCGCCATTACAACATCTATCCTTGGAAAGTAGAACAAAAACATTTCCCTAAAATATTTCTACTCATTTCAAAATCATTTCCATTCCATATTTTAATTTTTCTTCTGAAATCCAAAAATATTTATAAAAAACCCACGCTAGAATGATTCTTTTACCATGAAAGAATTTATCTTGCCTATACACAATCCCCACTGGAACATGCATCAACAAACCATCCATCTATTGGTCAATGTTATCCAATTGAATCACATGGTTAGTATTAGGGTGATACATTTTCAAATGCAATATATGAAAAACATTATTTATAGAACAATACCAAGGTGGGAATGCCAACCGATATTCAACCTCACCAACCCATTCAAGTATCTTAAATAGGGATATGTATCATGGATATAACCTGATATTATTTCAAAATTATAATTCCTAATAATTGGAGTGATTATCAAGAACATATGATCACTCACCCTGAATAACAACGGTTATAGATGATGATCTGTATATGGTTTCAGACAACTCTGAGTCATCTCCATCTTTATCCTAATCAACTAAATGTTCCCCATTGTCAATTCAACAAGGATTATCCCAACTAGTGCAGTCTCCCCTAATTCCACCCAAAATAGTGGAGAATGATAAGGATGAACCTATACTTCTTAAAAAGGATCCATATGTATAAAGCGGTGATAACATTCATTATATGTGAATTTCCCTTGTGGTGCATGATCTTCCCATGATCCACCATAATCCATTACATAAAAATGAAACAATTTTTCAAATGTTTTTATCATTATTTTAGAATTCCCATCCATATGGGGATGGTACACTATACTCATTGTCAATTGAGTCCCAATGAATTATTGTAAGGATCTACCAAAATGAGGCTTAAACCATAGATCTCTTCATGATACTATAGAAACATGTATTTCATTCCTCTTTACCACTTCCCAAATTTATATTTTTTAAAACACCAACTATACGAGATTCAAGAATAGGGATGAAATGAGATGAATTTTTGATCTCAACAACTATCACCCATATTTCATAATAATTCAAAAAAATTCTTCGGATAACAATTAAAAAATCCATTACTATCTTCATCCATTTCCAAATGGGAATAGGTAAAGACTACAACATACCTACTTGTTGATGATGCTCCACCTTAACCTACTAATATGTTAAGAATCTATAAACAAACACATTTACATTCCTTTTTGTACCAACCAACAAATTTTTTGATTTCAACTACTAATAAATTTTATGTTCTTCATGAGGAATATCATATCTTGAATGGTGGTATGTATAAAGAAGTTGTTCACGATATGACATAGTTATGACCATTCGATTTCAAAACCCCAAAACCGATGTCTCATCCATATTTCATCCTTCAATGGTCTCCACACCGTTAATATTTTACCATATTGAAACACATTCATAATTTGATATTTATATCCTCTTAACTATCTCAAGAAAATTCAGAATGAAATAACTATAATGTTAACCTCAACATCACATCGGTCTTCACATTCAATGTGCATGTTAGTTCGGGGTGACATTAACTTCCTCTCTTTTGAAGATTCATTTTCTAACTAATAATATGATTTTCTAATTAATAAATTTGTCACATAATTGGGTTTACTCGATCTATAAATCAAGTAAAAGTCAAAATATTTGAGATACTCCATCCATCTTGTATGTCTCAATTTCAAATCCCTCTATGAGAATATTTGTTTCATGCTAATATTATCTATAAACTATATAAAGTTCTCACCAAATATGTAATGATGTAATGTTTTCAAAGAATATACTATGATAACTAACTTCAAATAATAGGATGGGTATTTCTTCTCATGAAACTATAACATCCATGAGATGTCAGAAATTACATTATCTCCTTTCATGATAATACTTCCCAAAATAGATCTCAAAGAATAAAAATTCACCACATAACCTTGTCCTGATTTCATCAATATCAAAATCGGTTATTATGTAAGGTGATATTTTATCCCTTTAAATGACTTATTACATTCATCACTCCATTTAGATGGAACATTATTCCTTGTAAAGGATTTCATTCATGAGTTTAGTATTGATAAATCATGAATAAAAACTCAGTAATAACCAGCTAGTCTAAAGAAACTATGTATTGGGATGAAATTTAATTAGAGTCTCAAATAGATTACATCTTCTCTCTTTTATGGATCCACAAAATAACTCTTACATGGATTATATATAAAAATTAAACATAATAATATCATCAAAAAATAACATTTTTATAGTTATGAATCTAGATGATGATACTATAAAATTACCAACATGATCTCTAAGTGTTTCTCATTCTTATCAATTGTCCTTCAACACACCAATATGTCATTCACAAACACAACCAAACAAGAATCCAGATATATAATATATAACTAATTAAACAATTCAATAATGATTGTTGGTTCATTCATAAAACCGAAAGGTATCCCCACATACTCGTAAAGGCCATAACTACCCCTAAAAGCCATGTTCGGAATATCCTCCTTATGATCACAACATTTGTGATATCCTTATTGTAATTAAATTTTAGAGAACCCCTAGGCCTCCTTAAATTGATCTAAAACATCATGAATGCATGGAAGTGGATACATTTCATTTATCATAATTTGGTTAGGCTTACAATAATCCACACACAACCAATGATTTCCATCCAAATTTTTTAAAACATGATCTGTGCTTTCTATGGAGAAGTTCTAAGCTGAATGAACCCTTTGATTTCCAAATCATAAAACCACACATTCAATTATGTTATCTATTTTGGTGAAATTCAATAATATATAAGTGAGATAGGACTATTTACTTGGGGGAGATCAGTCATAAATCACCCTTCTCATATTAGTGGAAACTCTTAGAAATTCATTGGAATGATATCTTTAAACAGGTCAACCACCACTGGGAAAATATTATTCTTGATCTCTTATATCAATTACAAGTCAATGATTCCATCTAGAAAGAAATCATTCAAAATTATGGTACCAAAAATACCATTTCACCTAATTTTTCATTAATGTCTCATCTAAAGATATGCTCAACTACATCCTCAGTTGTAAAACAAAACTTTCTAGTATAACAATTGATGTGTGCCTTGAACATTATCATTCAATCCATACAAATGATTGTGATATATAAATACATCTCTAGAATAGATATATATCATATCAACTCAACTCCATCAAAATTTATTGAATAGGCTCTAAACATAATGGTTTGATATTCTCCTTAACCAAGATTAGTTTGATGTTTTAAAGATGAAGGAATCATCTCAACAATAAAATAATGAAAATAAATATGATGATAAGAAAAAAACCAATGGTATACACCCTAATTAAATAGATATTTCATATGTGTATAATTAAATTGGACTATACCTCTCACTATCTAAAGTCTTGTTTGATTATCCCTAATCACTTTCTCACCACTATACAAATTCTTACTCACTTCAATTTTCTCATGTTTTCCCTATTTAGATTTCTATTGTGGATGATTCATTGTATATCTATAATTACCATGGATATATCATATTTGATGATTATGGGTATTTTTCTTCCCTCATTCGGTCGAAGCATACAATTTCTGTAACACAGTTGTGGTGTCCTAAACACCTAGCCTCAAAGCACTATGATAATATCACTAAATATTACCCATTTAAATTCAATTGTTCCATGATCTATTTGGTTACATACAAACTCACATAATTTAAAATAGGGAACCACATTAGAGTCATCATGGTTTTTTATTTTGTTTTGGTGGTTGATTCATTGATATAGGTTTCTAATTCTAAGCCATCCGGCTACCTTAGAAATAGGTGTCCCTCATGTGCCTTTTTATATAATCATAGTTCCCACCATTTCCCATATGTTTCAAAATGATTCGTCCACCCATAAATCTTGATATGTCTCATTCTACTATTATTTCTCTATTTTTGATCTATTTATAATTCTTTACAAAAATCAAGAAATTAATTGATATAATCTCCCACCTCAACCCCGGTTGAAAAATGTTTTCCTACAAGGATAAACTAGAAGCATCATTATGTGTAGAGATGAATAAATTCATGAATTTATCCACAAAATCAGAAACCGAGAGGCGCCCTTACATCACTCAAAGTAATTATATTATTGATAAAATCCTAAATGTGTGAGAATAGAATTTTTTATTGAAGAAATCTTCAAAATCCTCCCATTCATGTTGGTAGTCTAATTTATCATGAAATGATAAAGAACACCACTACAATACAAGATCATCTAAAATATATGTCAAAATACTGATATTCAGTTATTATAGTGTACTGAGGATATTGGAGATTTGATTTATCCTATTCGTCCACACCTCTTCCTTTTTAGGTTTCATATCACCCCAAAAGATGGATGGATTTTTCTACTTGAATAGGTAAGAATGATCCACTTTCCATGATTCATCTATTCTATTCCTTCTATACACATCCTGAAAATCATGGACTATACATAGAACCAATAGATGGTTCACATGTTGATCATGTGAAACAACATTCT
The DNA here is from genome assembly GCA_963277665.1 of Viscum album. NCBI lineage: Eukaryota > Viridiplantae > Streptophyta > Magnoliopsida > Santalales > Viscaceae > Viscum > Viscum album. The sequence goes on along the minus strand of OY728140.1, from coordinate 2,000,745,524 downwards.
CATTAGCTTCTCCTGGTTGGCTTCTTCTATGCCTAATGCGTGCCATTTTATATAGAAGAAAATTTAATAAGTCTCACTATCTAAAATCATATGGAATATGAATTTCATATTCGACCACATCATATATCGCAACATTTCATTAAAAATTTTATCATTTCTCTTGTTTTACCCTTTTTGAAAAATTCCACTAATAGTTTTAAAATCAATCAATTTTCAAAATACCACTATCATGGATTTTTTTAATTTTTTTCATTTCAAAATAATATCTTCAATTTACAGAAATACAAACATTTTCACCAAATCATAATTAATTACACATAATGAAATATGTACTCTGAGTGTGAATTTATTTCTAAAATTCATGTGATTATCATCTCATTAGCAAAACCCATGATAATGATATTAAAACTCCTATATGTGTATCTGAAACATTTTTATACCCAACTACCTGGTAGAATTATGATTAGCATAAAAGTGTTAGATATACCATATTATATTCTACATTTCTTGTTCCTACAGTCTTACTACTTTCTATAATCACAACTGAAGGAGTCAACCATATTGAATTTCAACTCCAAGACCAAAAACCAATACCACTTGCAAGTCAATGACAAAAAAAAGATAATTACATTTGTGAAATTAAAATATGGACCATCCTTGATGGATACTTTCATTACCCCATCCCCGCAAAGTGTACCCCTTATGGGTTATAAATGTGAGAAGGGAGATAATGACCCCCATGTCCCGTGTCCAGTAGGCCCCGGGTTGGCGAGTAGCACTGACGGTATAATAAACACACAAATAAGAGGCATTACCCTCTAAGAGAACACATGCGGAAGAGATAGATTAGATAGACACCAACCAACTCCAACTCAGAATAGAAATATAAAAGAAACCCAAGTGCACATATGTAATGCCATGAAAAAGTAATACAACTGAAAGTGGAAAAACTACAAGTACCCAAAAGAAAGTAAAAACAACATCAACCACAATCCTAGACAGCTCCTGTAACCACAAGCTAATAAACACCAACCTGATCTCCAACCTACTCCAAGTGACAAGAAAAACTGTTTATATATACGTATGGTAATTATAAAAGTATACTCATTAGGATCCTCCCCGAAGCCTCTCGTGCAAAATTAAAGAAATCATGATAAAGCACAGTGAACAACAAGTGAAACTAACTCATCACCTAAATAGGTATACTAATTTCCCAGCATCGCCATGGAAACTCTCACCATGTAATGCATACAAGAATATATCATATAAAAAATAATATCAAGGGTACCCCACTACTACTTCCCCACCGATTTTCCACTTTTCCCCAACGTCGCATGTCCTGAGAATCACTCTCCAAAAAGGCTTGCCCGCAGATACCTGGTTGAAGCACCACAATATGCACCTCAAGAAAAAAAACCCCCACATCCACACACCAAAGTAACCAAGTAGTTTCTGGGAGACACCACAGCTCACATAACGTGTATCATATGTCAGGTATTATACCTCAATCCATTACAGCCCACACACCGAGTAAGGATCCTCAAGCCATCACAACCTATACATGTTACACCCATAGTAGTCCATAGGATACTATATCGAGAATATATGTGTGCGAATAACCACAAACCATTACATCCCTCTACACACATACATGGGGAAAACTAACTGTTGTGCCTACCAGCACAAGTATCTACCAAGAGAAGAGAGCGGGGCTAAAGGGGTAGTCATCCATTCTTCCTCCCACCAGAATGTTGGGGAAAACACACGCCCCTCAATGCATAGAATCCCCCGGGTGTCATTATCCCTTACTGAAAGGGTGGAGTAGAGTATAGAAAAACAAAAAGTACAGAATATAATATATCTCACAACTACACTATGGGAATAACCTAGTCATAGACTCAACTGCCGCTAACGTCTCTCGGACTCTGGGATGACACTTCTATGACTAGGTATCCTATAAGCATACAAACATTTAAATTACTTCATTTGATAACTTCATTCTCTTTTTATCAGTTCCAATTTATGTTAATTAATTCATTAACCATAATTAACCATGAACCATTACACATTAGACTTCATTAGCATCACACCCAACGTCCACTATCCGTTTAAAATTAAAACCTGATCATTATGTTCCAGCAAACACCAACCCCATGGGTTAACACCATTTATTCAAATATTCATTACAAAATTACATTCCCATATTCCCAGACATTCTAGAAAAGAATTCTATGCTACTAACACAAGGGGCTCAACACAATGAGTAGATGTACTACCCGTCGAGTCTTTTCCACCAATAGAATGAGCGTAGACCCATCCTCCCTAGAGAAGCTATATATGGAAAGCATGTGGCATACCCTGTGCATCTTCAACTCTTTCGGAAGAAGCGTATGAAAGACCAGCAGCCTTGAGCAGTGGGGAAATGTAAAGCAGATAAACAACCAAAGAACCAGCAAGCATCCAACAATCACATTCATCCCACTCCATTATCCCTAGTGTCCTCCCCGACACCCACATGAATAAAAAAATGGATCTCACCACTCTAGGCGGCATCTGCTACCATAACCACATGGGCTCCATGCCCCAACATATCACAACACCCATCCAGGATCATGTCTCAACACAAGAAGAAAGAAAAAAACATCACATCACATGGGCTATTAGCCCTTTAATAATAATGATGGTAACTTAGAACCCTTCAAGGAATTATCAAACAATCAATTCTTTAAGCCATCTTGAATTAACAGATTTATAATTCATTGGTTCCAAAGTTGGGAAACCTAATCAGTAAGTTATCACAAATTATTAAAAATGCTTACTCAGCTGATTTTTTTATCATCAAATTACAACAAGAACATGATTCATTCACATGCCTCTTTATCATTAGCCAAAAAAATATCAATTAATCTTGGTTTATGTTCTTTACCGATTTTCTTCATGAACAAGCATAGATATCACACTATCTATAAAAACAAGAGGCAACAACATACGATCGATATCAATTTATTTATCCGGTTCAAATATTTATTATGTAAATTACATTTTCATTCAGTGGGATAAAACATGCTAACATTAAAGTTACACATAAAACAAAGAGAAAAAATCAATCCCTTACTCAAAGGTTTTTGACGAAAACCAAAATGGTTAAAGAATGCTCAAGAAACCCGGGTTGAATATCCAAAAACCTGCCTTAGATCTCTTCTACTAGAAAGATAAAGACCAAAGCTCATCAAAATTATAATCCACAAACTTATATCTACCCATAACGGGTATAGATCTTCGAAACTAAGAGAAGAGGAGAAGTAGATCTAAGTAGATCTATGAAACCGAACAAGAACGAAGAAGAATGTATACTACCTCAAGAATTCAGCTTAGAATCGCCCAAAGAAGACTTCAGATCGCCTCTAGAACAATGGGAGAACCTTCCTTGACCTTAGGAGGAGAAAAATCCAGAGTTATGGTTGCTTAATAACATAAAAGTTCCATTTGGAGGCAAAACGAGTGAGATCCACAATTTTAGGATCTCATTTAAGTGGTCGCATGGTTACTTCTCACGGTTTAAAAAAACTGTGCGCTAACCGAACGTTAACTACTACCTTGGCCACCCTTCTCGCACAGTTTTTCCGCATGTTTAGACAATTCGTGTGCCTCCCTTGTGAAATCTACTGCCTCCAAGACCAACTACACAGAGTTTGGCCGCACAGTTTAGAAAAACTGTGCGCTTCCTGTGCGAAAGCTATTTCCCTTTATTTTTCCTTAAAATTCCACACAAACGCACCCCAAGTAACCACTCCAGACCAATGGAAGTTAGAAAAATCAAAAGTACCTGAAAACATAACATAACGTTGCCATTCAAAATTTTCTACCATTGTAACTGTTCACTAGAATGGAAATTTTGGCAAAGTGTTGGGGATAAGTCACTATGATCACCCGGAACACCTCTGATGCCGTATTTTCACAAAGTAATATACTTGAGTGGTCTGGTACATTACATCAGATACCTACCAAAACATTCTCATCCTCAAGAATCCAACCCCACCTAAAGTGAAAATAAAACAAGGTCTGAACAACCAACCATCGAGATACCACTCAAAAGAGAGCATGCCAGAAAAGCAACAAAGGGATCCATCTCAAAAACATGAATGTTTCATAACCACATATGTAACATAGATACATGAAAAGATTTAAACATCAAACAACTCTGGGTACTGAGCATGTATCTAGGACTCACGTTCCCAGGTACTCTCCTTTAAGCCACCGTATTGCCACAAGACATGAACTATAAGAATAGAACACTCATGAAACACCTCATCATTGCGGTCTTGGATCTCCACAAGTCTCTCCTCAAAGTTTTCATCATCATCAACACCGATCTCTCCCAAATCTATGATGTGAGAGTCGTCATGAAGATAACGACGAAGCTGTGATACATGGAAAACATCATGTATCTGAATCATCTGTAGGGGCAGTGTTACTCGATACGCCACAACTCCAACATGAGCTGACACCTCTAAAGGCCCATCAAACCGGGGAGAATTCTTACTTCCATGACCAAACCTTCACTTCCCATGACGGGGATTCACCTTCAGAAACACATGATCCCCAACTTTAAACTCTAAGGGTCTCCTTCTTTGATCGGCATATGATTTCTGACGATCTTGGGTTGTCTTTATCTTCTCATGAGTCACCTAAACCATATATTTTGTATTCTATACTAGTTTGGGTCCCAGAATAGATGACTCTCTGACCCTATCCCAGCACAACCGAGAATGGCAAGGCCGACCATACAAGGCTTCAAGCAGCACTATACCGATGGTGGAGTGAAAACTATTAATGTACGCAAACTCCACCAAGGGTAAGTTCCTCATACATGAAACTCCAAAATAAAGAACACAGGAGCGTAACATGTCTCCAATAGTATGGATGGTCTATTCTATCTGACCATCTGTTTGAGGTTTAAAAGTAGTTCTAAGGCATAGTTGATAACAGAAAGCATGTTGGAGACCTCTCCACACTTTGGAGGTAAAATGAGGATCTCGATCAGAAATGATCATCCTAGGGACTCCATGAAATCTCACAACCTCCTCTAGATACTACCTCGACAAAACATCCACTGAGCTTGACTCCTTCATTTCAATAAAGTGGGCTGATTTTGTTAAACGATCCACTACCACCCAAATAACATCATGTCCTCTCGGAGTTAGAGATAGACCAGTAACAAAGTCCATTGAGATGTCCTCCCACTTCCATTGAGGAATCTCTAATGGATGGAAAAGACCACCAGGAACACAGTGTTAAATGTTCACCTTCTGGAAGACTAAACATCAAGACACAAACTCCGCAACTGCATGCTTCATCCCAGGCCACGAAAACTGACTCTTCAAGTCTCGGTACATCTTTTTCATTCTAGGATGTACCGATAAAGGTGAACTATGGAACTCTCTGAGGACCGTATCTTGCATCATCAAAGGAACAAAAATAATTCCGTGAAACAACACTCTGTGTTGTTCATCCTCAGACAAACTATCAGGGGCCTCCCAACAAACAACTCGGTCTCTCCAGACCTCTACCTCTAGATCTCCCAACAGGGACTCTTCCACGTTTTCCATTAGGTATGACTGTACCTTCATCTGAAAAAGACAGCATCTACCCCCAACTTCTACCATATCAATCTGTAATGTTGATAGTTCTTCCATTACTCTCCAGGAATAACCAGATTCGTGCACGACATCACTACGTGACATTCATCTTAGTGCATCAGCTATAAAATTCCCTTTTCTAGATGTATACAATATTTCGAAGTCATATTCCTGTAAGAACTACATCCACCGATGCTATCGTATGTTCATGTCACGCTGTGAGAAAACATACCTCAAACTATTATGATCTGTGAAAACCACAAAGCACTCACCAATGAGGTAATGTCTCTGCAACTTCCAATAAAACACCACGACTGCCAACTCAAGATCATGGGTGGAATATTTGTGTCATGGTGATGTAACTTTCGAGACCCATAAGAAACAATTGACCTCTGCTGCATGGGAACACAACCTAACCCCGGATGTAAAGCATCGCAGAAAACATCAAACTGAACTCTCTCAGCTAGAAGACAAAGGATTGGAGCACTTACTAACCTCTTTTTTAGAAACTAGAAGGCTTCCTGGCACAGATCAGTCCATATGAATTCCTGATCCTTCCTAGAAAAAGAATTTAGAGGAGTCTCAACTTGTGATAAATTGGCAACGAAGCTCCTGTAGTTACCTGCGAGACCAAGGAAACTTCACTCCTCTGACACTGTCTTGGGGGCTTCCCAATATACAATTGCTTCTATCTTCGATGGATCCACAGCTAATCCCTATTGGGACACAACATGCCCCATGAAACGGACTTCTCAAACCAAAAAAATCACACTTAGACAACATCCCAAACATGTAATGTTGACGAAGGGCTCCCAAAACGACATGGAGATGCTCTGCATGCTCCTCCTCAGACATGAAGTACACAAGGATGTTGTTGATGAAAACTACAACAAACATTTCTAGGAACTCATGGAACACAGTGTTCATCAATCCCATGAATACAGCTGAATCATTCGTCCTTCAAAACGACATTACCATGAACTCATAATGCCCATGACGACAATAGAATACAGTATTTGGGATATCAACATCCTTCACATGCATCTGATGATATCCTGACCGCAAGTAGATCTTTGAGAACCAACCTGAACCCTTCATTTGATAGAATAAATCATCAATCTTCGGAAGAGGATAGCGATTCTTTATTGTAACTTTGTTTAAGCGATGATAACCAACACACAAATGCAAACTTTCGTCGGCCTTCTTCACAAACAAAACTGGTGCACCCCACGTTGACACACTTGGCCGATCAAAACTGCACTTTAATATACCATCAAGTTGTATACGTAGCACTCGTAACTCATAAGGGGCCATCCAATATGGAGACATAGATATAGAAGATGCTCCTGACTGTAGCTCGATCCCAAACACGATATCTCATTGAGTGGGTAATGCTACTAAATCTTCGGGAAAGATATTAGTGTACTCCTCTATGACCCTAGGAAACGCCAACTTCTGGACCTCTCAGGAACTCAACATCATCTCAGCCACCATGGACGATAAGGATGGAACATGCCTATGACCCATCGGAGGATCTTGCTCACCAACAAACAACACTGGCTCTCCATCCGCACCAAGGAAAATGACCTTCTTCTTAAAACAATCCACGATAGCCTGCACCGAATACAACCGATCCATACCAATGATGATATCATATAGTTGTATTCGTAAACATAGGTTATCTCACCAACAGCGGTGGATCCCCAACACTAGCTCACAGTTTCTACATACTTCAAAAAGTCAGCTCGACCTCCAATTGGCGTAGTCAACGCCAAGGGCAGTGGAATCCTCTCTACCTCAAGTCCCGAGGCATGGACAAGGGTAGGTGATATGAATGAGTGTGTCGCTCTTGAATCAAACAAGGCATACATTAAGGTAGAAATTAAGAAAGTGGTACCTTGAACGATATCTGGCTCACCTGGAGCTGGCAACGCTAGAGCATGATGATGACCACATCCTCCTTCATGGCCTCTCTGACCCTGATGACGACCACCACCACGTCCGCGCTCTACTATCGGGGGACCAAGAGCATCATGGGGTTGTCTTCTTCCTACCCTATCTACCCTTAGGTGATCTAAAGCTGTTACAACCTGATGATGCTGCTGCCTCGGCTGGAACTGCCTCAAAGGAGGAACCTGGAGCGTAGTTCCTAGTGCATGATGACTGCTCTGAAAGGTCGAACACTCTTTCTGCTGATGACCATTACAACCGCAAGAAAAACTCGCACATGATCCCTTGGCATTGACCTGAGAGTTTCTGTCTCTAGAGAAATGAGATGTGAAGGGCTGGGGCCTACCCCTGGCTGAACGAAAACTCTTCTACCCCAAAAACCAGGAACCCCGGACCACAACTTTGCTTCGTGGTAAATCATGATGATTCCCCTATCATGATGATCCAGTCCTGGAAAAAGTCCTCTCAACAACCGCTATCCTCACCAATACCTCAAGATATGTATTTAGCATAAATGGGGTGTCCTAATGCTGGATCTCTGGACACAAAGCCTCCTCGAAATGCCTCGCCCTGGCATCCTCATCTAGTAACAGGTCTGAAGCATATCGTAAAAGGTTTCTGAAATGGATTCCAAACTCTCAAACAGTAGAAATCCCTATTTAAAGGGTAAGAATCTCATGGAGACTGGATGCCTTCGTAGTCGAAAAAATGAACTCAACTCTAAACTTATCTCGGAACTCCTCCAATGAGATCATTGAATCCTCACTATCACCATGTAACAAGAACCACCACTACCTTGATGCTCCACAAAGCATCTTCACAACTAAGGACACCCAGTGCTCTTTCTGAGCACGAATCTAAATGGAGACTATCTCGACCTCCTCTAACCAGTCTTCCGTGACTGCATCTAAAACAGAGCCCTCGTACTTATTCATACTCTGGCGCTGAAACTCTCCAAGTGTCATCTTCTAAGTTTCGTCATCGTCAACCTCTACCCTGCGGAGACCTTCTAGAACAACCTGCTGAACATTTTCTGCACAATCCTGACGAGGGCGTCGACCTGGAGCCATAACTGTAAAATAAAAAACCGTTAGCGCTCCTAAACCTGGGATATGGAAGACTCAACATTAATTAATTAATTTCATTCTTTTATTCATTTTATGTTAATATATCCCATGGTCGACCCATTTAAACATAGTCACAAAGAATAATGATGCATGATCCTTTCCAAGGTCTCTCCCCAGAAAATTGTATCACCTTGTTTAGTAGTCATTGTAAACATAAAGGTCCGTACATCAAATCATAGGGGGCCCTAAACGCCAATGTATCAGCTGGTCTCTAGTGTTTACCTTACATGATAAACATGAATGACACCATTTACCTACTAACCCATACAACCTCACATGTGCCTAACTCCAAACATCATCATATCCCTCAACCAGACCTCTGATACCACTCTATCATGACCCCCTCCCCACAAAGTGTACACCTCCTGGGTCGGCAATGTGAGATGGGAGATAATGACCCCTTAGTCCCACCTCCAGTAGGCTCTGGGTTGGTGACTAGCACCATGGGTATAATAAACACACAAATGGGAGGCATTACCATGTAATAGAACAAATGTGGAAGTGAGAGATAAGATAGATACCAACCAACTCCAACTCTTAATAAAAATGTAAAAGAAACCCAAGTGCACATAAGTAATGCCATGAAAAAGTACTACAACTCAAAGGGGAAAAACTGAAAGTACCAAAAAAATAAAAACATCAGCAACCACAATCTCAAACAGCTCCTGCAAACACAAGCTAGAAAACACCATCTTGATCTCCAACCTGCTCTAAGTGACCTGAAAAACAGCTTATATATACGTAGGGTGAGTATAACAGTATACTCATTAGGATCCTCCCTGAAGCCTCTAGTTCAAAAGTAATAAAATCATGCTAAAGCACAGTGAACAACAAGTGAAACTAACTCGTCACCTAAAAAGGTATACTATGTTCCCAGCCTCACCATGGAAACTCTCACCAAGTAATGCATAAAAGAATATATCATATAAAAAATAGTATCAAGGGTACCCCGCTACTACTTCACCACTGGTTTGCTACTTTTCCCCAACATTGCACGTCCTGAGCATCTCTCTCCAAAAAGTCTTGCCTGCAGACACCTGATAAAAGTACCACAATATGCACCTCGTGCAACTAAACCACCACGTCCACACACCAAAGTAACCAGGTAGTTTTCGGGAGCCACCACAGCTCGCATAATGTGTATCATATGTCATGTATTATACCTCAAGCCATTATAGCCCACACACCGAGTAAGGATCATCAAGCCATAACATCCTATACACGTTACACCTGTAGTAGTCTATAGGTTACTATATCCAAAATATATGTCTGATAATAACCACAATCCATTACATCCCTCTACACACATACATGGGGAAAACTAAATGTTGTACCTACCAACACAAGTATCTACCAAGAGATGAGAGCAGGGCCATAGGGGGTAGTCATCCATTTTTCCTCCCACTGGAATGTTGGGGAAAACACCCCCCAGGGCTCAGAATCCCTGGGGTGTTAGTTTTCCTCACTGACATGGTGTCGTAGTGTATAGAAACACAAAAAGTATAGAATATACTATATCTCACAACCACACTATGGGCATAACCTAGTCTTAGACTCAACTGCAGCAAACATATATCGAGCTCTGGGCTTCCACTTCTAAGACTAGGTATCCTATAAGCATACAACCATTTAAATAAATTCATTAGATTACATCATTTCCTTTTTATCTGTTCCACTTTACGTTAATTAATTCATTAAACATTAATTATCCATGAACCATTCCACATTATACTTCATTAGAATCACACCAAAATCCCACTGTCACTTTAAAAATACAACCTCATCCTTATGTTCCAGTGAACTCCAACCCCATGGATTAACACCATTTATTCAAATATTCATTACAGAATTACTTTCCCATATTCCCAGGAATTCTAGAAAATCATTCTATGCTACTAACACAAGGGGGATCAACACAGTGACTATATGTACTACCCGTCGAGTCATTTCTGCCTATAGAATGAGCATAGACCCATCCACCCTGGTGAATCTAAACACAGAAACCATGGGGCAAACCTCGCCCGTCTTCACCTCTTTTGGAAGAAGGGTAAGAAAAGAAGTGGGGATAAGTAAAGCAGATAAACAACTGAAGAACTAGAAAGCATCCAACAATCACATTCATACCACTCCATCATCCCTGGTGTCTTCCCCGACACCCACAGGCATAAACCGATGCATCTCGCTGCTCTAGGCATCATCTGCTGCCACAACCACAAGGCCTCCATACCCCCACACATCACAACACTCATCTAGGATCACGTCTCAACACAAGTAGTAGGAAAAACAAACATCACATCACTTGGGATATTGGCCTTTTGACAATCAATAGGGTAACATAGAACCCTTCAAGGAATTATCAGACAATCAATTCTTTAATCCATCTTGAATTAAGAGATTTATAATTCATTGGTTCCAAAATCGGGAAACCTAACCAGTAAGCTATCACAAATGATTAAACATGCTTACGACGCCAATTTGATAGACACCAAATTACAACAAGAACCATATTCGTTCACATGATTCTTCATCCTTACCCAAACAAATATCCATTATACTCGGTTTATGTTCATTACCGATTTTCCATCACGAACAAGAATAGATATCACAGTATCTATAAAAACAAGAGGCAACAATATACGATCGATATCAATTTATTTATCCAGTTAAAATAATTATTATTTAAATTCCATTGTCATCTAGTGGTATAAAACATGCTTTCATTGCAGTTTCACATAATATAAAAAGAAGCAATGAATCCCCTACTCAAAGGTTTTTGATGAAAACCACAACGGTCGAAGAATTCTCAAGAAACCCAGGTTGATTCTCCAAAAACCAACCTTAGATCTCTTCTCCTAGAAATATCAAGACCAAATACCATCAAACTTGTCATCCACAGACTTAGATCTACACATAACGGGCACAGATCTTAGAAACTGAGAGAAGAGGAGAAGTAGATCTAAGTAGATATAAGAAACCGAACAAGAATGAAGAAGAACATCTACATACCTCGTGAATATGGCTTCGATTCGCCCAAAGAAGCCTTCGGATAACCTCTGGAATGATGGGATAACCTTATTTGACCTTAGTAGGAGAAAAATCCCAAGTTGTGTCTGCTTAAGAGCTTAAACAAGCCATTTAGAGGCAAAATGAGTGAGATCCACAATTTTAGGATCTCATTTAAGTGGCCACACAGTTAGTATGCATGGTTTAACAAACTGTGTGCTATCTGGGAGTTAGCTACTGCCTTGGCCACCCCTCTCCCATGGTTTGGTCACACTGTTAGATAAACTGTGCGGCTCCTATGCAGAATCTGATGCCTCCAAGACCAACTACGCATGGTTTGGCCGCACGGTTTAGACAAACCCTGCGCCACCCATGGGAAAGCTATTTCCCTTTAGTTTTTCTTAAAATTCCACCCAAACACACCCCCAAGTAACTACTCCAAACCAAAGGTAATTAGAAACATCAAAAGTGCCTGAAAACTTAATGTGATGTTACCATTCACAATTTTCTACCATTGTAACTATTCACCAGAATAGAAATTTTGGCAATGTGTTGGGGATAAGTAACCTTGACCTCCCGGAGCACCCCTAACACCACATTTTCACAATATAATGAACCAGAGAGGTCTGGGCCATTAAAGATACTATTTTTAATCTATCCCCCTCCTTATTGGATTCAGTTGAGGAAAAATATATACTATGACTTACACGACATACCCAAGTTTCTAAATGTTGGAAGTAGATACCACGCGCTCCAATACATTTTTGGGATGATTTTTCCAATGAAAATAAAATAACCAAAACTGAGTAACTCATAACTGAACAACAACTATATGATTCATGATAACAATGTAATACAACTGAATATAAAACCAAAAGACAACACTACCAAATTACCCCATTACCTAAAAAATAATACCAAAGGGGAAGACTAATCGAATACATCACACTTCATAACTATTAGAGATGATATCTGTCTTTACTATAATTCAAGAATAGATAACAAAAAAGATATATGGTTTCTTGGTGTACCTCATCCAATTATATCGAATCAATATTCTAGGTTTATCTTAATGATCTATTTAATTGTTCTTAAATATCATTATAAAAATATTTATTATTAGTACTATGTATCATCCTCAATTAAATTTCCAGTTTGATAGAAAAATTTAAACCCTTGTGGAAATGTAGAAATCATGTTTTATGGATTAAAATGGTTATTGGGATTATAACCTTCCTCTGTTCAACTTTTATTAAAAATTTATCTATCACATAGGAATTCAAACAAATCCATATGAAGCCCTATACAAAAAAAAGTTTATGAATTCAAAAGGTTTGGATGAAGTTATAAAAATAAAACTAATCAAGCCTTATATAGTTAAGGAATTTGAAGATAAATCTAGATCTATTCTACATCACATCAAGGCGTCATATATTTGAATGAAATAAATGTCGACTATCGTTGATGTGATATAGAATTTGATGATGGTGAGAAGGTTTTTTTTTTTGAATTTCAATATGGAATAAGGTTATGAGATTTGAAAATTAATGAAACATAATCCCAAGGTATAATTCATGTTTCTATATTATTGAAAAATAACGGACGGTAGCTTATCTCATAGTACATCCAAAGAACCTCTATCAATTTACTGATGTGTTCTATGTATGAATATTGTGGATGGAAATATATGATCCATCACATGAACATAACTAAGATTACATACCACTAGGTCATGATCATACATTTGAAAATAATCTGTTAGAAACATTTTATGTTATAGATAATGATAAAAAAAAGACTACAAAACATGATAGAGTTCTCTGGAGGAAACAGAAATTAAAAGAACATACTCAAGGGCCGGAATATGTACTGATATAGTGATATCCATATTTTTTAATATAAATGTAAAATAATTTAGAGGGTGCAATTTAGTTTAATGGGGGTAGAATAAAACCACCTAAACCCTAGTATCCCAGATGTGGTGGTTACAATATTACATTGTCACCGGATATATGATGTCATATCATGAATGAATGAATAGTTTATTACTCTTGGATAAATTGATACATAATTGAATTCAAAATTCAATTGAAAATAATAATAAAAATAAATTTTACTTTATAATGATAATATTTACCTTAACATTTCCCTGAATATCAATCATTATAAACTTCTTTGTATCTAGGGGAGACAAAACAAAAGAAAGGTTTGATCATAGATTCTTAGTAAGGGTATTCATATTACAGAAGATATAATGAATAAATAATAATAATCAATATGGAATGGTAAATAAGAGAAAAATATTCTATTTAAAAAATAACTTTCTCAGAATATTGATGGAATATATTATAATAGAATAATTCCATATAAATAATCACACAACCTTCAAACATAATCATATATATTCTAGAAAATTGATTAATCATATATAACATCAATCAATAATAATGTATTTATCAAATGAATAGTTTCATAAAACTAAAACATACTATGATGAAAATTCGTAATAAATTTTTATTCTTTGGATAAAACACAATCTAATTTAAGGAACCGGTTTTTCTCATGAGATATACTGATGCATCGATAAGATATGTAATTCCAGGCCTCATCCATCACTTAATATGTCTATTGAATTAATTATTTGAAATATGTCAAACACAATCAATATAAATATGAGTATTTAATAACTAAAGTAAATGTGGTTAATATAGACATCAATTAATAAGCATATTCATAAACTATCTATTGTAAAATTGTGAATTATGATGAAATTTTATTTACCCAGCTAAAATGACCATAAAAAATCTAGAACAAATAATAAGGATTGTATCTATACATCATATATCTAATAAGTAATATATAAAATAAATTTATGATTTCATTGGTGAATATATATACCATAAAAATCACATTACAATATTTTTTGAGAAAAATAACCCTTTCACTTTGAAAATATTTTTAAAAATAAAAGTTCAAGAAATATATTTAAATTATTTTTCATGGAAAATAACATATACACATAAAATGTGTTCTTTAAGATCATTAGTGGTAATTATTTAAATAAATTTTTTCTTTGTTGAAAAAGTTAAATAAAATCATTTCAAAATTTTTATTAATGATAAAAAAGCCCTTTCTAGTAAAATATATGATGATTCATTTAAAAACGTTTTCAAAAAAGTTAAAATAAGTTAAATTTTCTTTAAAAAATAACTTTTATAATATTGAAAAAATATGAAAACATTTTTAGAAAACATGTTTTTAGATGAACAAGATATTTTTGACCGAATGGAGAAATAATGCCAAATATTCTTAAAAATATATTCTCAATCATTACAATTGAAAAATGGATGAAAATGATACTATAACATTAACTGTTAATGAATAATGAAAGTTTAATGAAATATGAATTTTTCTTTATTTTTTATATACAATTTAGTACTTCCATGGTAGACCTAAACAAAAACAATCCTGAATAATGATGAGATTTTGAAATAAACGCTTACCAATTAGGTAACTTTGGAATCATAAGACCCATTAGGGATATAACATTGAATGAAAAATTAATTACAATGAATATAAGTATATTTATTATAAAACATATCAATATTTGGATTATCTACATGACACAAATGAGTAAGTGGTGAATATGTCATATGTATCTTGGATGTAAATGTGAGATGAGAAAACCATTACCTCTAGTTCGACTTACACTGTATTTTTTGGAACCTATCATGTAATAAATATAAGAAAATTATAAATATATTACATGTATTTAATCATACATCTCCTACCATATAGGATTTTTAATAGAATGTTATCACTTTTTCATGAACATATCTTTGTTAAAATCACTCTTTTGGGTGAAAATTACATCATTTGTTAAGTAATTTTTAGTTCCGAAATATTTTTCTGTTTAATTTGATAATGGTTACATCATATGTAATGACCTATTAGTTTATAGAATAATAATTTTTCAAATCTATTAATATTTATCAATAATATATTAATTTTATGTTAAAGGCGATTCCTTTTCTGATAGCATAATCAACAAAAAAATAGCAGGTTTCTTTGAAATATTACATTGAACACAACTTTGAGTTATACCCAAAAAAATAATATAAAAATTATTTTAAATAATAGTTAATTCCTGGCCATTATATTGGAATAAATTAATATAAATAACTACAATATTATTATAAATGTTTGTTAAATGTTTTATATTTATCCAATAAATTTTGAAGACTTAAAATGATAGTGAATCCAATTTTAAGTCTGAAATACTCTAATTCTTTTAAAAATGTAATTTTTCCAACCTTTTGATGGAGAACCCATTATAAATCTTGTTTTTTATAGTTTTATATTTTATTTATGAAAAAATAAACTCCTTTTATATAAGAAGAACATCAAAATTTACTTTGGGTACCGTTTTATTATTTTTCTTATAAACTTCATTTTTTAATTAATAGTGAAAAATACTGCATTTTAATTCAATACTAATTTTTAATGTAATTTATTTATATAGATATATTTAAAAATTAATTTCGTTTTATATTATAATTGTATTATAATTATACCATTTAATCTAATTTTGTTCATTGGAAATAATTTCACATTTAAATTGTACATAAAGAGATGTCAATATTTTGGTTGTTTTTATTTCTTAAAAACACGATTTTCGGTTTTGACAACGGGAAATAATTATAAATTAATTTCTAAAATTACGGTTTTTTGTATTTGTAATAATGGATTCCATATTATTAATCATGAGGTACAAATTTTTTAAATTGGTACCTTTTATTTTTAGACATTATGAATAGTAACTCTAGTAAATATTTTATTAATCATGGTTATAGGGTAAATCTGGTAATTTAGGGAAACAAATAATATTATAAAAACCTTAATCTACCCTAAGAAATTTCATAACCATATTATATTATATATTTAAGGCCATGGTCATCCTTGGAATATTTTGTTGGCCCCATGGAGCCACCTGTGTGTGAAAATGACATTTAATTACATTAATTTAAAGTTAAAGAAAATATAATATAAACATGTATCTCTTACTAAAAAAAAATTTATATGGGGTTATATAAGTGATTTCTTGAACTATAAATATTAATTATAAATCTAAAAATACTTCCCAGATCTTGGTATTTTATTTATAATTTTTAGACGTGAAATAAATAAAATCAATTATGACACAATGATGATGTAGTGATTAACTTATTAACGAATGTTTTAAATAAATGAGATTACAAATATAAAAAAAATTATTTTGAACCTTTTTATACCATCCAATAATTTGAAGGATAATTATGACTTGTTATTTTTGAATTAATGAAGGTCTTTTGAAATAATCAACTTGTTATGAATTTTTAAAATGTCATTATATGAATATCATTAAAATTATCATAAACGTGTTTTTCAGTCAAATAATATTTTATTAAAATATATAATGGTCCTAAAAATATAATATTCGACCAAAATACTTTTATAAGGTTGAAAATTTAATTAATGACCCACTTTTGTTTCGATTTTCATTTTATTTTTACTATATTAACCATATAGTATGAATATACAAGAAGACATGGTAAGAGATAAATTTGTTAACTAAGTGTTATAGCTAAATTATAAGGATAAATTTTAAACCAAAAGTTATATAAAACCTATTTCATGAGAGTATTTAAAAAAATAATCACCTTATATTCTAACTAAATGAGTTGACGACCTTTTGAAATCAAAATTCATTTTATAAAAAAATAATCATTCAAGACATTCCTCAAGTACCCCTCCTTCCTCTAATATAAGGGGATCACCTCTAACACTTACTCACACCTATAAAAACCATTGGATCATCAAAAGACTACCCAAATAAGATCCTAGAATCCCTATATTTCTTTTACAAGCTTGAAATTGGGCATAATGCAATCTAAGAGGGCATTTTAGTGTAAATCAATAGGAGTTACCCATTTCAATGTAATGTCTTCTCTCAATTTTTTTCATTCATTTTCCTTCTCCAACCCATTAAACACTATTTATTACATTATTTTATAACAATAAAAGTACCTAAAATATACTAGTATGTTTGTATTGTAATTATTCAAACTAAAATTTCACAAACCACAATTTAGTGGATACGAACATACTATTTCTGTGTACAGTGAACTACTGCCTCACGAAACGATGATTGTTAAATTTTCCTTACCACCTCTCATGGTGGCCATTATGATTGCACTGAATTTCAAAGTGATATATATTATATTCATATTTTCTCTATGCTTCTGAATTTTTCATTTATATAATACCTTTATGGTTTCCAGAATATGTAAATACGATAATTTCATTTGAGGAAGTGCATACTATCACCCCGTCAAACTGATATGACTCGTTTATTCCATAAATGGAATATATAAATGATGGAGTTAATAAAATTATGTAACATATATAAAATATTGTATTATACTGTAATTATAATATTCCTATGTATGAATATGTTCTCATTCTTTTAAATATGATATAGAAATGAAAGTAGTGTTCATGTGTATGTACGTCTTACCATCTCCATGAACGGTGAATATCGTTTTTTATGTCCAAATGTTATGGAAAATTATAAATACATATATATTGGATATATATGATATATATGATAACTAAATAATGAATATAATTCTGGATATAATGGAATTTTGACCACATGGAAAATTTGTAATCATAACAAGTTCATTTTTTATTCAAGTGCCCAATATCGTCAAAACAACCGATATTAACATAAATAATTATGAAATTTTTATAATGTGGTAATAATTTATATGGAAATAATTTTTAAAACATAAAAAGGTAATGAACCAAGTATAAATTAATATAAGTTTATTATTCAGGACGATCAAGGAACATACATGACAAGTCAGACGCAAGGTAAGGGAACCTTTCACCATTCTCTTTTAGTCAAAGACTTATTTTATGTTATGTATTTTAATTTAATTTTTTTATCTATTGGGATATGTCATTATATATCTTAATTTCATTAAATTTTATTTCCACATGATTATAGATCCTTTTCTCTTTCATCAAACATTTTTCAAAATTTTATGTGATGCTGTTAAGATGTCAAATTTTCATAAGGGTACTTTTTAACGAAATTTCCATTCATTGGGTTAATCTTAATCTATTAATTATATCGTGATGTGATTATGTACGATATAAATTTTGATATCCTATATTATATTTGTACATTACACATGAGAACCTATAGTGAATACACATAATCAATCTATTTTATTTACAAAATGATCTTTGTTGGGGACTTCGTCTCAATCTCCTTTCATTGAGGCATATTTTTATTAATACACAACATTTTTTATACAGTTTATAATCCCGTTTTACTTTTCTTTTAATTAAAAGGGAATATTTTTTCTACGAATCATTTTACTAAATGACTCAAAGAATATTAATTTTTAACATATACGGTGACAATGACTTTTCCGTCTCTGCGAGCATTATTACATATTTGGATTCCACTACAATCCATAGTGTTTTTAATAGGAAAATAAATATCATATACACTTTTATTTATTTCTGTATTGAAATTTATCTTGATAACAGATTGATTATGTCAATATCTTGAACTGATATCTTCAGATTGCAATGTGGAAATGATATCTTTCCTTTATTTTTTCTGATTATGTTATGGTTCTTGGGAATTCATTACATATATATATGTGGTTCCATGATAAACATAGGGTGGGTGAGCCCGAGATATCTCTCCAATTCATTTGTTAAAACATTAAAGTTTCACCTAAGAGAGTATGGAATATACATTGGTGGGTATTCCAAACATAACTCCCTATATAGACGTGAGAGGTATAATGAAATTATGATATGGATGCCACAAGTTACCTTTATGATTTAGGATTTCTATGTGTCATTCATTAATCTTATGATTTCATAAGGAATGTTAAGGGGCATATGTTTTATGATTGAGAAGTATGAAGTCATTTATTTTTACGTATTGATGGAAAAATGTTTTCTTTCCTTATTTTATAACCCTTACTGATATTTTTGTGCTCATCCCATGTTTTTGAAACGTTTTTCATTGGTTTTAAGGAATAATATGGGAAAATAAGTATTCAAGAAGATTTATATCAAGATAATAATTCTTGTTTTAATTTATGGAGTTTTATTGTTAAGAAAAATTTGGGTAGAGTCCAATTGTCAACTTTGTAAACATTTGAGAAGTAGTGTAATATTTGCAACATAATTATCTAAAAATATAAACATAAAAAGATCCTCAATGTGAATTATTAACATAATTCAAGATTATGTAATGTTTAAGATTGGGTTCTTATAGATGGCATCCGAGGTTGGTTTAGATAACTTTATAAGTTACAATGTTATTTAAGCATTAGTGACATAACCGTAATAGTTTTCATATTAGAAATAGTAATATTTATTTTAGATAAATTGAATGAGTTTAAGATAACATGAATAAGTACATATTATTGTTTACCCTCCAAATGATATATTATATGCATATTTTTCTGATATACTCAAACTATCCTTTTTTGTTTTAGTAAATGGCTAGATCTAATAGGAACCAAAGTTACAATGGATGTGAAAGAAACTATAGTGGTTTTCTGAGTGAATGACTGAATTAAATGGGAGCTGCAATGAAAACTCTTGTGGTTATTCCTTACTAACTATCTCGAGTAATTATTGATCACTTGAACCTTGGTTTTTTATCTAAGGCATCATATATGCGAGAAACGAATCACTATGGAACTTCAGGTAATAATAATAAACTTAAGTATATTCAAAAACATATGGGTCAAAGATGTTAAAAAAACACCTAGGAAAATGATTCAATGGAAGAGAAGATGTTATATATGTGGTAATGAAGGTCATACAGAAATAACCTACCATGGAAAAATGAAGAGTCGAATTGACTCCATTAATGTGAATGAATTTATTTCATAAGTATCAATTGAATGTTTTAAAAGTGATGTGCCTTGTAATTATACTAGTAGATATACTACAAAGAACGTTTGGGAATTGGATCATATGGACCATAAATATATTTATTTACCAATTACTAACGTCATTCCAATTTATGTTGATGAAACTGATAATGACCTATGAAAGGTATGGATTATTTCTTATCTCCAATTTTGAAATTACTGTAATCTTAGGACATTATGCATGATTTTGTTTGTAGGAATGAATTATAAAATAACATGATGAAAAAAAAATGATAATGAAGAATGTTAGGTGATTAAGATCTCTAGAAATTGAAGAGTTATGTTGGATCTACAGATGATGATATTTTTAAATGTATTAATGATATAATTACATTGAATTTTTTTTTCAAAATATGTGTAACCCTAATGATTGATATGTGAAAATGTTATTCAAGGATGAATTACCTTTTCTTGTGGGTATATAATGGATAACATTAGGGGTTTATATGATCTTCTTTTTGAGATTATTAATGGTTATTAAATTTTAGTATGAAAAATAAAAGGTATTAGATAACCATTGAGGATAAAGCAGGTCATATTAAATTTTCTGGAAATTATCTTATTTTTTATAATGTTATAACAATGATATGGTTTTATAAAATAGAAAACCCATAGGATGGGTGACAACCCATCACATCTGGAAGGGCTGTGTGAATCAAACCCACAATAGAAGGGCGACAAGGGTGTATCGCTTACCACTGGCCTGCATGAAGTCCCTGGTTAGTATGACGTATTCATTTCAGTTAAATGATTTTATGACTCAAGAATATGTTTATTTTGGAAATTCTATTTTATAAAATGGATATCCTTAGTATATGAAAAATTATATGGTGATTAAGTGATAAATGTTATTTTGATGGATGTTCTATCTGTTGGAAACAATATATGCCAAATGGAAAAAGAATATTGTGGGATTTATGTTGTGGAGTAATGGTTGAAATATTAAATTGTAAGAATCTATGTTTTATTGTGGACATATTTCAATTTGGGTTATTTAGGGAATTGATTAACCTATCATAGAGAATATGTGATTAGTTTAATTACTTTTTAGTATGAGACATTATGAGTAGTCAATTTTATTTATAGATAAATGTTATTATTTACCATGGAAGACTATGTGACAAAATCCAAATGATTTTTTGGTTTCAATATTATTTTGGATTACTTCCATGAATTTTAAGAATAATTGTTAATTAAATGGTATTTTTTTAACATTGGGTATTTTTTGTTGAATTTTAGAGATGAAGTGTAGTATTTCATTTTATAAAGGATTATTCTTTTTGGGGATTCTTTGATCTTGTAATAACCATTTTAGTTTTGGCTAATGATTAAAAATAGGGAAAGCATATAGTTAATATTTTTTGGATTATATGATTCACTAGAAGTTGATTCTAGAGCTTCATATGTGACCAAGTCATCTCGAATACGCATCATTTAGTTAAAAGATGAGTTTGTGGTATAAATTTATTAAAGGATGATACTCTACTTGAAAAGTAAGTATATTTCATTATGTTATTAATCAATATCATTAAAAAAATTAGCAACTTTATGAAAATGAACTTTAAAAAAAACATTTTCTGTTTACTTTTCTTATCGGGGTTTCAATGTCCAGTTCACCCATCACATGTTTGTGTTTTTATGGTGTTTAACATTATCTTGATCTTGTTTTCTACTAATCTCCATCAGAACGTGATTGTCAGTTTCTCTTCCATATCCTTGTATTCCTACATGGAATCATACTATGGGTTATCTCAGGATACCTTTTTACTTCTATTTCTTTCTTTTAAAGTTGTAGTTTTGTCAACTCTTTTTCGGATTTGGGACTTTCAATGAAGTTTCCTAGCCCAATTTTAAAATTGTGTGACCGCAATTACCAAAAGGGGGGAAGGATGTAATGAGCCAGGTATTTATTCAGTAATAAATTTTGATATCTATTAATATTTATGAATAACATATTAATTTTATATTAAAGGTGATTATTTTCCAAGTAGAGTACTCAACACGCAAAAACGGGTTTCATGGAAATCTTATGTTGCATAGAACTTTGACTTACACCCAAAAAAATAATATAATAATTATTTTAAAGGTACTTAATTTTTAGAAATTTTATTGGAAGAAATCAATATTACTAAATAAAATTTGATTATACAAGTTTGTTAAATGTTTTATATTGATACAATAAATTTTAGAGGCTTAAAATGAGAATGAATCTAATTTTAAGCATGAAATAATATATTTTTTAAAATTTCGTTTTACAGCCTTTTGATAGAGAATCATTTTTAAATATAGTTTTTATAACTTTGATATGTCGTTTTTGAAAAAAATAAACTACTTTAATATAAGAGTTACATCAATATTTATTTTCATCAATTATTGGTATTTTTCTAATAAGTTTTATTTTTTAACGAATAGTGAAAACTAATATTTTTATTTCAAAACTACTTTTTAATCTAATTTATTTATATATATAGATTTTACTTTTTAGTGGTTTTATAGTGTAATATGATTATCATTTTACCATTTAATCCTATTTTTCTCAATGGTAATATTTTCACTTTTAAATTGGAAATAAACATATGTAAATCTTTTGGTGGTTTTTATTTCTTAAAAAACTTTTTTTGGTTTTGACCACAGGATATAATATTAAAATAATTTTTACAATTTCCATGTTTTGATTTTGTAAAATTGGATTCCATATTTTGAATCATGAGGTCCTAATTTTTTAAATAGGTACCTTTTATTTTTAGACATTGTGAAATTTAGCTTCATTATATATTTAATTTACCATGGTTAAAGGATAAATCAGTTAAATAAGGGTAAACAATAAAATTATAATAATATTAAAATACTATAATGCATGTCCTAACCCAGTTGTATGATATATTTCTGACCATGGGTATCCTTGGGTAGACTTTATTACCCCATAGAGCCACTTGTCTGTGAAAATGACATTTAATTACTTTTCATTTAATGTAGAAGAAAATATAACCTAAACATGTATCTTTAACTAAAACAATTTTTATATTGGATAATATAAGTGATATCATAGAATATAAATATTAATTATAAATTTATAATATTTCCTACATCCTGGTATTTTATTTATAATTTTAAACATCAAATAAATAAATTTATTTAAGGCCCATTGATGATGTTGTAATAACCTTATTAATTAATGTTTTAAATAAATAAGATTATAAATATTAAAATAAATTTATTTCAAATAGTTATATGTCATAAAATAATTAAATGGAAAATTATTACTTGTTATCTTTGAATTAATGATGGTTTTTTGAAATAATCATGTTATTATTAAATTTTAAAAAGTCATTATATGAATAGTATAAAAATTGACAAAAATGAGTTTTTTTACAAATAATAATTCATTAAATGATATAAATGACCTAAAAATCTAATATTATTAAAAATTAACTATATATGGTTGAACATACCATCAATGAATCAATTTTTGATATATTTCAATTTTATGGTCACTATGTTAACCATATAGTATGAATATACAAGAAGAAATGTCAATAGTTAAATTAGTTAACTATGTGTTAGAGCTAATTTATAAGGTTATATTTTAAACCAAGACTTGTATAAAACTTATAAGTTAAGATTTTTTATAATAATAATCACCTTATCATCGAATTATATGTTTTGGGGACCTTTTGAAGTCTAAATTCAGATTATAATAAAATAATATTTCAAAACATTGCTAAAGTGCCCCTCATTTCCCTTCTAAAAGGGCATAAACTCTAACCCTTACTCACACCTCTCAAGCCCCTTTTCTCATCCACCATATGCTCAAATAACCTAGAAACATCCTTTAATTAATCCTTGTAGCCTAAACACTGGCATAAGGCAATCCAAGAAGGCCTTTTAGCATAAATCAAAAGGAGTTACCAGATTCGAGTTAATGTCTTCTCTCAAGTTGCTTTCATTTATTATCCATATCCAACCCCTTAAACTCTATTTATTCCATTATTTTATAACAAATACAGTATAATCAATATAATATGATGTTTTTATGATATTTATTCGATATTAAATTCTATAAACCTCCATCTAATGGATATAAACATACTGTTTGGTTATATGGTGAACTACTGGCTCACGAAACGATGATTGTTCGATTTTTCCCTACCAACTCTAATGGTGGAAATTATGATTGAACTTTATTTATATGTAAGATATATTATATTTATATTGTCTCTATTATTATTTATTTTTCATTTATATCATACCTTTATGGTTTCCATAATGTTTAAATACGATAATTTCATTTGAGGGAGTGTGAACTACCGCCCCCTCAAAGTGATATGACACATTCATAACATAAATAAAATGTATAAAGTATTGAGTTAATGAAATTATGTAACATTTATAAAATATAATATTATATTGGAATTATAATATACCTATGTATCATAATGTTTTCATTCCATTAAATATGAACTAGAAATGAATGTGGTGTTCATGCGTACGTACGGGTTACATTTTCCATAAACAGTGCATTTCATTTCTTATCTCCAAATATTATGTACTATTATAAACAAAAATATACTGGATACATAAGATATATAAATCATTAGAATTATTTTTATGATAATTGAATTTTGGCCACATGGACAATTTCTAATTATAACAACTTCGTTTTCGACTCAAGTACCCAATATCGACAAAACGACCGATATTAACATAAATAATAATGAAATTTTTATCACATGGTAATAAGTGATATAAAAGGAATAATAAACTTGATAGGTGTTATGAATCATGTATAAATTAACTTATGTTTATTATTCATGAAGATCAAGTAACATATGTGACGATTCAGAAGGGAGTTAAGGGAACCTTTATCAATTCTCTTTTAGTTATAGACTTCTTTTATGTAATATTTTTTAATTTCAATTTTCATATATTTGTATATGTTCTTACATATCCATATTTCTGTAAATTTTATTTCCATGTGATGAGATACCCTTTAATATCTCATCTAATCATTTTATAAATTTCTAAATGACAGCGTTAAGCAGCCAAATTTTCATAAGGGGACTTCTTAATCGAATTTCCATTCTTCGGGTTAATATTCTACTTCTAGTTATGTCGTACTATGATTGTTATGTTAGAAATAGAATTTTATGTCTTATATTTTTTTGTACATTACTTATGTGTACCTATAGTTAAAAAACATAATGGATCTATTTTATTTACAAAATGATCTTTGTAATGGATTTTGTCTCAATCTCCATTCATTGAGCCATATTTTTATTCATACATGTCTTTCTTTTATACGGTGTAAAAACTTCATATAATTTTAATTAAATTCAAATGGAATATTTTTTCGACGAATTTATTTTCAAAATATCAAATGTAATGATTCTTTTTAACGTAGGCATTGACAACTACTTTTCTGCCACCACGAGCATTATTTGGTACTTGGTTTCCATTACAATTTTATTATTTTTAAAAGAAAAATAAATAGAATATACCCTTTTACGTGTTTTGGTATTTAAAATGATTTTGATAATAGATTGATAATGTTAATAGCTTGAACTAATATCTTTTTATTTCAATGTGGAAATGCTATATTTCCTTTATGTGTTATGATTATGTTTTGGTTCTTGGGAATTGTTTACATATACGGGTGGTTCTGTGATAATCCTAGAGACGGTGAGCCTGAGATATCCCTCCAATGCATTGGGTAATGTGATGGAGTTAAACATTAATGTTTCTAATAAGAGATTAATTTGTATGTTGTGATGGTTATTCCAAACATAACTCTGTATGTAGCTTTGAAAGCTAAAATGTAAGTATGATATGGATTCCATAAGTTACCTTTATGATTTATGATTTCGATATTTTATTTATAAATATTATAATTTCAGGAGGTATGTTAAAGATATTATGTTTTATTATTGAGAAGAATTATTTAATTGATTTGTATGCATTGATGGACTAATTTTTTCTTTCCATATTTTATAACCCTTACTGATCTTTTTGTACTCATCCCATGTTTTTGAAATGATTTTCATAGGGTTTAAGGAAGGAGAACAGAAATAAAGAATTCAATAATATTTATATCTAGATAATAATTATTATTT
Organism: Viscum album; assembly: GCA_963277665.1. NCBI lineage: Eukaryota > Viridiplantae > Streptophyta > Magnoliopsida > Santalales > Viscaceae > Viscum > Viscum album. The sequence continues at coordinate 2,000,718,681 of OY728140.1, read as the reverse complement.
TATTTAAGGAGTTTTATTATTTTTAAAAACATTAGATAGAGTAGACGTGTCTACAATGTAATCTTGTGAGATGTAATGTAATATTTATGGCCTAATTCTCTAAAACTCCAATCCTGAAAAGATCCTCATTTTGAATTAATAAATTAATTCCATATTTTTTAATTTTTAACGATAGGTCCTTATATCATATAAATAATTTATTCCATGATATAAATATCATATAAATTCACTTTATATTTATTTATAGTAATCTAAAATTTATTGGGAAATAAATTGGATTTCACCGTTCAGTATGACGACATGTCATATGTATGCATGTATGATACTTCCATTTAACTAAAAAGATAAAATAAAGTAAAATAAAATTTACTTCAAATTTTTAGATTAAATTTTTATGGTATATATATATATAATTCATATAAATAAAATCTATCATAATTAACAATGAAGTAAAAATAGAATGAAAAAATTTGACATCACAATGTAGTGGTGGTAGTCCACATTAATGCATCAGTGACATTATTGTTTTCAAAAAGATTAGAATTTAACAGGATAGATGTCATATTATGTTTTAAAATGTATGGTTATATCATAAATAACATATATATTCATTAAACATATTCTTACTACGTTCCAAATAAATTATAAGTAAAAAATTAATCACATAAATTTGCAAGGTAGTAGTTTACCATACATAGGAGTGATGTTATCATATCACCTAATGAGGTATAAAGGTATGTGTGAAATAATAATTCAAAAATTATGATAATTTTATAATTATCACATAAATATTCTAAATCAATCATCATATACATCCTTTTAATACGGTCTTGAAAAATGAATTACATATATTCGCAAAGTGGGAGTATGTTGTACAAACGATCAACAATTTTTTTTACCCTTTGAATGAAGTAGAGATGGGTATATGCTCTTACAAAAAACATATAAAATTTCACATTATATTAGATTCTTTAGAAATATTACATTATTATTATTTAATAATATTTTTTAGAGGTGGATGAATTAATAAAACCAATACATGTGTTAATAATTATACCACTTCTTCAGAGAAATATTATCGGTTTATATATAAAGATTTACTAGATTTGATTTATGATAAGAAACATGATGCTATTAATTTTTTATTGGAGTATGGAAGGTATTTGGGAACTGATTGGCTGGAAAATAAATTGGATGTGTAAAGAGGAAAGACGACAGGGTGTCCTTTAATAAATGTGGGAGAAGACACATTTGGGATTTTTGATATGAAAAAAGTGATTACCACAATTTCCACGTGATAAAATCATAAAAATTGGTCATTACCTAACATTATAGGATATATATCAATCTGTAGCCATAAACTTGTTGCTTATCATGTTTTATATCATTTTAACCCTTATGTTCTTAGTTTATCCCTTGGTGAACCACTTTTTACCTTATCCATTGTAATTAATTTTTTCTATTTTAATATTTAATTATAGTAAAAAATTGTCTTAAAAATATTAGACAATATGAAGAATTAGGATTCGAAATATGGAATAATTATTGTAAATTCAACTTATAGAAATGGAAGAATGAAATTTAGAATTAAACCCACATACATGTCAAAAAACATGTTTTTCGAAGAAAAAACTTGTAAAAATTATATTTTTTACGTTATAAATCAAATGAAAATGTGTAAAATGACCAAAATTAGTTAAATTTTAAAACATTTGAACAATTTTAATTTAAAAAAAAATATTTAAATTAAATTTAACTCCATTAATTATTTATATGAAATGATATTTTTCAACAAAAAAGTATTAATATTCCTTATTCATCAAGAAATGAATATTTCCCCAAAATTATCAAAAATTCAATAAAAACATTTCTTAAATTTATATTTTTAGATTTATGTTCTTTTACTAAAATAAATTTCATAATGATGGTAAAAATTAATTTTCAATTATATTTTCAAAGTTTAACTAAACCTCTTTTTAGAAAAATACAGTATTTTCGATATCATTTATTTTTAAATCAAATGAATATTATTGTTATTTATAATAAATATAAAACCAATGAACCTATGGAAGTCATATATTTTCTTAATTAAGTTAGTTTTATTTAAAAAAATAGAAATTATATGATATGAACACAATTATTAAATAATAATACCTTAATAGATTATTTTGTTTCGTTCAAACATTGATTTTCGTGCTTTAAAAGCTATTAAAGAGATTGAAATTAATTAAAAAGAAACATACCACGCAGTATCAATGAGTCATATTTTCTAATAATATTTTTTAATGGCATATATTCTATTGGGTATGATGTTCCTCTTTTAAGATCTCAGGGTCTTATATTATGCCCCTTAAGTAAATTGAATCCTCAAAATTATATCATGATATCAACAATCATGTTCTTGAAATTTGAAAATAAAGTATTTTGAAACCCACAGTAGAAAAAGTTATAGTATAATTTAATCTTGATAAGAGATAAATGTAAGTACAATTTTTATCCAGAACAAAAAATTACTAGGATTCCATGTTGGAGAACATTAGTTAGAAATGAAGATATAGACACGGAAAAAAATAATAAATATTTATGGTGAGCGATATAGATACTCGATCACAATAATGATACTGATATATAAAATTTAATAAGCACAAATCTATAAATATGGAATGAGTTAAGGGAATATTTTATTCATTTTATATCATGAATAACATTATTATTCAAGATCCTTTTCAAATTGTGGAAAAATTCCTTTCCTATATAGAATGGGGACATAAGAAAATATACATAATTCATATTTTTTTATTTTATAGTCACTATATAATAGTTTTTATATATCAGATCGTACATTATTTCATTAATAAATGAATATCTAGTAAGATGTTTTATTCCCAGAGTACGAAAATTATCATTTAACAAATAATTAGATCAATAAAAGAATAAAAATTCATTAATCTTGCATCTAGATATTTTCTAAAAAATGTTTAGAATAACATACCCATTATAAAAAATGTATATCTAATACATAAATTATAAATATAAAAATATTGATTTATCCACATAAAAAATGACTAACCTTAAGACATTTCAAACATATATCTGACCATATTTGATGTTAAAATTTAATAAAGGAGGTCACTAAATAAATATTGTATTCACAATTCAATATATTATAGAACATAAAGTCACGTTTAAAGTATTTTAATACCTTGATCAGTATAATCGATTTTAAAAATTGCATTATTCAATAATCAAAATATTAAGTTGTCATAAATATTCCATATATCTAAACATGAAGTGAACTCCTATAATGATGATAGAAACCATCAAATCACTAACCAATTTCAAGTTCAGTAGAACTATCTCAGAAGAATATAATTATTATTAATAAAAATAAATCAATTATTATGGTTTTTCATTACAAAATCTTTTATTTTCTAGGAAACTATTTTTTCACCGAATCCCTTTTCTTGGTCATCGTTACCATTCATCATATACTCCAAAATCATTAAAGAAAAGGTGTATCAGTGGAATCCTTATACATTTCATTATTTGTATAACTGGAATAAAATTGATAACATACTCATATAACATAATTCATGAATCTAAATACACAATCACTTTAATCACTCATCAACGGACATATTAATAACACATTCTTGACCATGATCTCTTAGAATATTTTTAGTAATATTCCATCGATTCTTGGGGGATTCATATTTATAGTAACCCATATCCTTATAATGTAAGAATTGAATAGTGGTAACTTCACTAATTCCATCACAATCATGATCATGGTGTCCTTTCACTCCACACATGAATCAATGTATAATTACCTTTATAAAATGACCAAGGTGTTTCTTTCAACAATTATTACATGGGGTAAAGTCCATCTTTCCCTTCATCCCCTTATCCAGTTTCTCTCTACCAATATATTCTTATATTTCATAACATTTAATTCATAATACATAAATAATTCTTAATCTATCTATATATCAAATTATATAATCTCCTTTTACAATGAGAATATTGGGGATACTAGTTCCTCTTGAAATCTCATATTAATCCCATAAAATAAATGATCAATAATACTCGTTGGATCAAATTCATTGATATGGTTCACATTACTTATACTATGTTTTATTTCTAAAAATATATACACTATATTAGATCAAAAAATTATCAAACATAATTTTAAATCTCAAAAATAGCAAAACAATTAATGTTAATTGAGATAATAATACATGAATAAGGTCATAATCATAGACAATGATTATTTGGTAATGTTTTCAAATCATAAAAATATATTAAATCACTCTAAAATGGATTCAAAATAATTGTTAATTAACACAAGATTATCCCCCCATGAGTTTCATACCAGGTTCATAGTACGACCCATTTTCTTGTACCAGTTAACGCTTCAGTGACACCCGACACGGGTTTTCAGTGTTATTACCTCGAGATAAAAATTTTCCATAACCACATCCTTTTATAGTATGCAGAAATATATGCATTTATAAGTAATCTATATGATATCTACCTTAAGAAAACATTATTATGTTAATACATACATATATTCAACTTATATCATAGTGTTATTTTTGGTCATCTATGATTTCCTAAGTAATGTTCCTAAGGTTTTTACTAAACATCATTTGATACCATCTATAATGACTCTGACACATGCAGAACATAATTAGTGGTTGCGTTATCATATTGGCACTATATATATGTTATCGCATCCCAAAGAACAGAATAGTTTACCTGTATTTTTAATATATATTCATACATTAATTTCACATAAAGTTTAAGTTAGAAAACACAAAAAATAATATTTTCTTCAAGAAAACCATTTTCCCCAATTCAATATCCCTCAATAAAAACACAAAACACTTATTAGTATCAATAAATAAAATATAAGAAAGATGTGAGTGAAAATTCCTAGTTACGATATACATACAATAGAATCTACCATTAATAAATAAGAATAATAATTATGGTATGGTAAATAACAGAAACAAAATTCATTTAAATGAGAACTTTATGATAATATAGATGGAATAAATGATGATAAAATAATTCCATATAAATATTCTAATAATAATGAAACATATAGATAGACATTTTAACTAATCAAATTATCACCTGGAACGTCAAATAATGTCTCTTATTGAGATAATTCATAATTCTAGAAATCTAACACACATTTTCAAGACATTTGACAAGAATGTTTAAATCTATAGGTAAAACCACATCTAATTTGACCAACTGGTTTGTATTATGAGACCTGTCGATTAATTGAGGGGATATATTATTTTAGGCCCCACCCATCACATAATCAGTACAATAAATACCTCATAGTAATAAAATTTTACATCCCCAATCAAAATGATCATAATAAATTTAGTTAAATAAAAATTATGGTATCAATACAATATTTACCTAGTGGATCATAATTAAAATAAAGTGATGTTTTCATTGATTAATAAAAATATCATAAAACTATCATTAAAACCATTTTTTAAGAAAATAAATGTTTGATTTTGAAAACGTTGTTAAAATTTTTTACGAAAATATTATGAAAATATTTTTAATTAAAAATAGCCTTTGAACATTTAAATTAATATTTATATATTTATGATATCATTAAAATAGAAAATTTATTTTATTTCATAAACCTAAAAACAAGTATTTGACTAAAATTTTCAGTAAAATAAAAACATGTCTTTTTTTGAAAACAAAATGTAGATTCATTTTATCGCATTTTTTAAAAATTCAATATGAGTAAAATTGTAATTAAAAAATCATTTTTAAAAACATAAATATGTTTATGGAAGTAGTTTTTATAAAATTTTGTTTTGGAATAAAATATGACTTTCAACAAAGTATAAAAATAGAGTCTTGTTTTCTAAAAATATTCTCTATAATATTAAGTAAAAGTGAGAGGGAACATGGTAATATAAATTTTGTAATTCATTAATATCCATAAGAAAAGGAAATATATTTTCATTATGGTACAAAAAAATCATATATGTGAGACTTCAACAAACCAATCCCATATTATTTTGTGATTTTGAAATAAACCCTTTCAACAATAAAAATTTTTTAACCATAAAACCCATTAAACAAATAAAAAAATTAAACTTTATTTACCATGAATATAAAAATATTAATGTTATAATATATCAAAAGGGGTGGTATACACACCATATAAAGGAATAATTGGTCAGTATGTCATATGTCTCGTGGGAGTAAAAATATATGAGGAAAACCTTACCTCACGTTCGACATACATTGTATGTATCTGATCCTCATGTATAAAAAATAACATTTTATTATATATATATTATATAACCATAATAGTATATATCACACAATATATAATTTACTTATCTTCTTTTGTCACCAATTTATTAAAAAATATTTGTTAAAAAATTATTTTTGGTGATAATTGTTTTGTTTATGATGTGTGTTCTATATCGGTAATTCTTTCATTATAATTTTATTAGGGTTAAATAATATAAAAGTTTTAATCATGATATAAATATCATATATATTCATGATATATTTTTTTTATAAATATATAAAATTTAGATATATAAAATGGTTTACACTACTCCTAGAGAATGTATTTCATATGTTCCCATTAATGTTGTGTCCATTTTTCTCAATGAATGGAATCATAGAAAGAAAAATATTCATTAGACTATATATAATCATTAATTTGTAATATATAGAATTTATACTAGTAAAATACATCCTAATTACAATCCAAGGAAAAATGAAATGAAAAACATGTCACATCGCTACATTGTTTCGGTAGTCAACATGTACACATGGGTGATGTTATTGTTTTTCAAGTGATTTGATTGTAGAAATTTAAATGATATTTTATATTTCATTAATTAACATTAGATAATAAATATTTCATATAATCACTAATCTTTCAATACAACCATCCATGTAAATAATAATCTAAAAGTCAATGGAGTTGCTTCTTGAGGTGGTAGTCCACCGTACACATGAGTAACTTTATCGTATCCCCTACAGAATCGAACGTAAGAAGGCATTTATGATATCCTAAAACCATATTCATAATAATATAATAATTATATTATTAAAATATTTATTCCAAATTTATATCCATCCTTTAAATTTGGTGATAGAAAATAAATTACGTCTGATCATAAGGTTCTAGTCTTCCCTACACATGATCGACACATTCATTTTCGAAATGATGTCATTTGAGATTTATATTGGAAATTCAATTAAATTAATAATATCTAAGTATATGATATATTATGATGTTATTATATTTTCATTATTGAATAAGATTTGAAGGATTTTTATGAATAAATAAAATAAAGACACAAGTTAATAATTACACCTCTATTTCATAGAACTCTATTATGTTTATAGAAATGTAGTTTCTAGATTATATTTTATATAAAAACCAACTCTAAGATATTGTTATAGAATAAAGAAACATATATTACAAAAGAGACCTCATTAAAAACATATTCAAGCATTTTCATATAAGAAAATAAGTATTTAAATTATAATAAGATTTTTTTGGTTTATTTCTTAACCTATAACCATATCAACATCCATAAAATTCCAAGGGAAGCTATCAATATTGTGTATGGAGAACTACTAACTCGCAAACTGATGGTATTAATTTTCCATCACCACCTCTCAAACCTTGTTATAATGATGGAATTAACACACATACACACACATATATACATATATGATTTAAATGACATAATTATCCCTCAATAATATCTAATATACCTTCTTACCTTCCATTTTATTAGAAAATGCTTTCGTCGCTTGTGTGTATGTGTAAACTACCACCACCATGATGTGATGTGATTCGTTTTAATTAATGATTTATATGAATGTTAATAAGGATATATTTGGTGAATATATATGATTATATGATATAGTAATTATTCAATAAATATGAATTATTATTTACCTTTTTTTCATTCCCTCCATCAAAAGGTGAAAACACCGTGCATGCATAAGTACGACATTCCATCTCCATGACTATTGTAATTTATTTTTCTATTTATTTCCATTATGGTAGAATATGAATATATGTATATACATATATTGAATATATATTATATAAATATAATTATATAAAAAATTAATGATATATTCATGATCAATGTACCAGGACCAAAACTACCACACTCAATCATACATGAAAAAACAAAATAGTTTTTTTAAGGTTGGGTTCGAAGCCTCATTTTATTATTAAAGCAAAGCAAAGACCTCTTTTAACTAGGTAGAGGGAGACCCATTACATAGCCCGAAGGCCTGGTGGGCTTGTAGCCCATTAGATAGCCCGTATGCCAATTTTGTTTACCTAAGGCCCATTCTATAAACTGTAACTCGGCATCTACAGTAATCGTCGCTTCTATAATACCCTGTCACCGCTACAATACTGCTGATCAACAGTACAACCACTCCTATAGTACTGCTATAGTTCTGCTACAGTACCTAAAAAAACAAAATAGTTTTCACCCACAATAGTGGTGTTAGAAAAAATATATAATAAATATGTGATAACTGGTTATAATTAAATAATATATTGTATTATATACATTATTATATTAATGTATCATATTTATAATAGGTATATAATTGTTGTAAATAATATTCAAGATTTTATGAATGAATTCGTAGAATACGTAAGATATTTTCGCCTCAATTTTACATCTCTCATATACATACCATATTCACATCTTTTCACTTTTATATGGTTTAAATAATACCCATGAATTTGATTATGATTATAACTGTGAAAAGTATAAAGATATACATATAAATCTATTCTTCTCTCTTTCATTGAGTTTTCATTTGAATGTTATAAATGTTATAATGGTTTAATGTAACAATTCTCATGGTTTATTGGGATTGATTTTGATTACATTTACGATGATGAAATTTTAGGATATACCAACAAAAAACTCATGAATATTACTATTGTATTGTTATTTCTAGGGATTAAATGTTTTTATTCCATTTTCACTCATTAATAATTCAATAGACTAAATTAACAGTTTTAAAGAAAACCAACATTCTTTATCTTTGGTTGATGATACGTCTTCATTAATCACCATATCTTCTCAAATGTTTTAAATAGTAATTTTTATATTTTTCTATTATTTTTACTGTAATTTTTACATATTAATTATTTAGAAAAATTAAAAGTAAATTTTTTTTCATTTTTTGATGGATTTACTTTTTGAATTTTATTCAAAAGTGAGAAAGTAATTTTTTATCTTAACATATATGGAATAAATAGAATTCTCCATAATCAAAAAAATTAAATTATTTGAATATTACTTTATAAATTCACAGGATTATTTTCAATGAAATTATTTCCCTTAATATTTTTTAAATTGAAAATATTAATTGTGTGATTTCAAAATTAAATTTTTTTTCTCATGAAATGTACCAAGTGATCATTTAAAAGAATATTCCATCATAAATGAAATGATTTGATGTTTTCTAACCATTATTAGGGATATCATCTAATAATACAATACTTTTTTATAGTAATTGTTTATTATTTTGATAACAATATGTTTTTAACATCCATTCATTTTCAATAGATCATGGTATTATGAATTTTTGAAATTATTATAAAACTTTTTTCTTCTCCATGTGTGATTCCATGATTAAATTATAAAGAAGCCTATTTTTTCATGCTGTATGAAAATTTGATTGTTTTATGGTATTTGGGAACACATATATATTTTTTTATTATGTGAATGGTGGTTATGGAATTGTATATACCTCAATTTAATTGGGTATATAATGATATATCGTGAGATAAATAGGACTAGGATGTATAGTGAACTAAATAATGTGGGGGAATTTTTCCACTATGATTGTCTTGGGATTGGAACTTGACTACTACAATGGATTGCAGAGAGAACCCAATCTAGTATAATAACTTTTAAATGATCTTTTAATACTAAGGAAATGATTATTTTATTCTTATTTTTATTCTAAAAATCTGTGTATTTTGTGAATTGTTTAAACTCGTTGATTATATTATTTGATCCCTTTATGATTCATGTCTTATGAACATACATGCATTATTCCATAACTCAAGACTATGATATATGATATGTACTTTACCGTTTTCAAATGTTATATATAATATCTCTTATCATTATTATCATAGTATGTTTAAGTTATCATTAATATTTCCCTTATTTACCCTTACTAACCATCTAATATCAACCATTTATTAGGGTTAGAGACATTATGTTCATCATATGTTAATATTAGAGTATATTTTTTGAATGAATAGAGTTAAATATTTTTTTTATCCTCTCTCCTTGGTCCTCTATAAAATGAATTCTCAATCCATAACAACATTTAATCTATTGGTTTGTTAAAAAATTAGTGTAATAATAAAATTACTTGTAATAAATATTTCTTTTAGAGGTATATGATATCTTCTTATTCTCTTTGGTTGACTCATGGGTGCTTCTCCACCCATGTATAATTTCTCCTATTCATAATAGGATATAATGTGACAAATATATCTTTATAATTAACACATTATATGTGTGATTATTTTTTAAAAATATTCCATCAACATATTCATAGATATTGTGTTATTACCTAGTTTTAATATTCTCTTGATAAATGGTAGTTATCATTAAAATTTTAATTTATTTTATCATATGTGTTTTATAGCATAGTTTTGGTTGTTTTGGATTCAAATATAACTCTATTTTTGCATAAATAATTAAACCATTAATATTTTATTTCCTTATATATGCTATGATTTTTTATCATTTATATTTTTCTACTCCACATCAAAAAAATTAAATGTAATACTATTTTTTAGAAAAAATCTTGTTTATATGAACATCAGGATTCTTATCTAATAACAAAAATTCTTCATTAATTAATTCTTAATTTTTTAAAAAAAGATTGTTAAATGTGCCGTGGTAATCAATATCTTTATATTATTCATGTAATTTCATCTCAAAATTTTCCACTTCATTGGATATTTCTTGAATAACATTTAACTCTTCAAAACCATTCTCTATCAGAGTAATTTCATATTTTTGTTGCTTTATATATTATAATTATTTTTTAAATATTCCGCTAATGTTATTTTTTATTTTTTTGGAATACAACTCCTTATGGGAACATTTTTGTTCTACCTTAAGGTCAATACAACCTTCCAGTTGATTTACATCTTAATATTCAAATATAACTGTTCACTATTTGATTTATATATCTTATATGAATTTGGTTTCCACTTATTTAAAAAATATCGGATTATCCTTTTGTTCTTCCTTACTCTCAAATATCATCCACTAAAACTTTTTTTGTGATGCGTTTCTAGAATTATAGTTTAAATTTTGGGTCAAATAAATTTTTTTTTCATGTATATATCATCAAGTTCTTCTAATTAATATATTCATAGATATATTAAATTAATATTTAAAAAAGAATAAAGATATGAAAATTATATATTTCCTTTAAATATTACATTAAACCACTTTAATTATTTCTCCAAAAATGATAGAAAAGAATCGCTCACATATTATTATACTTATTTATAGTTTTTAATATCAAGATACTCTATGGACATAAATTCTATCCCCATTGATTTGTTACTATTATTTTGTTTTTTTACATGCTTTTCATATTCAATTATATTTGAACATATATCATAAATGGATAAAAATATTATATTTCAATTTTCCTGAACTAATTCTTCTATATAGTGTATGGGTGGAAATATTAATAGAATTTCATTCAACATATCAGCATCAATAATCTCATATCTAAGTAAAACAAATAGATCCATCATCCTCAATTATCTGATTGAATAATTGTTATATGTTTTCATTAGGACTCAATTTTAAATCATGTCACTTATTTTAAGTAACAAATTAGTTTCCCACCATTAGTTGAATTTTACATTTATAGATATTATCCAATTCATACCACATTTCCATAGAGTATGTATAATATTTCAAGAGTACATATATCTGATTTCAAAATGCATTGAAAAAGGCATTTTTTCTGTTACATCAGTGTTTAGTAATTTCTTATTCACTTCAATCAATGATTATTTACCATTATCACATGTATTTATTCTATTAATATCATTATATAAGACATCATGACCCAGAGAAAATAAATTTAGTCTCATTATAATATAAAATATTTATATAAATCTCACCTATCAAAGAAAATAAATTCAATCACATTCTAAATGTATTACATGTTATTAATCTATTATTGTTAGATTCCCAATTATTATCATTGTGACTCTAATTTTAATTTTCCCAACTATAATATTCTATCATTTTTATAAAAGGTTTATTGAGGTTGTTTTTTTTAATTTTAAGGAAACATGTTATTTTGATTTAAAAAATATAATAAATCTATATAAAAAAGAACATGTTAACAATATCAAAATAAAGAAATGAAATTTCATGACATGATTACTTTTTTACTTGGTTAATTATAAATAGAAAACCAATGGAGAATACATAAATAAATAATAAATATTTCCATTTAAGTTATTATGCTTAGTTGAATTAATAAACTATGTTTCACTTCCTACTTCACTAATTTTTGAATTACATCAAGATGATAAATAATTATTATTCAACAAGAGCTTTCTAAAAATAAATAGCAACAAAATATTATAACATTAATTAAAAATGTTGTTCCATCCTTAATATCTCACCTCCTTAATCCACTCTTGATCATAAATGGAATTATTCACCATAGTAATTTTTCTTACGAAATTTCTTGAGAATAAAAAATACCAATCTATACATGTTTAAATTTTTTATTGGAAATTTTAATTATAAATAATATTCATTCAGATTTGATATCATATCTATACCCCAAAAAATCATTGTTTTATTTTCATTTGTTACAAGTTTTAATATATAAAAAAGGAATCCAAATTACTCATTTAACTATGTTATCATATCCATCTCCGAAAAAATTTACATTGATATTTCAAAATAGAAATATACATTTCCATTGAACCCATGAAATATCTTAAGTAAATGTCAATTTAAGTATCCCATACATTATTCCTTAAAATATTTACTAAAATATTATTTCAATTCATTAAAAAATTAAATAACATAAAATTATGTATATCAAGATTAAATTACATAGCTCCTATGTATATTTTCATGGGTTCTATTTTTTAATACAAAAATATAGATTATACTTTTTTTAAAATTGAGAAAATTATTATACTCTCATATAATTCCTACACCCTAAAATTTAATCTTGTATAATCTCATATTACTAATATATGTCTAAATTATTTTTTATTTAGTTCTTATAAAATTAAATATTAATATAATTTCAATATATGAGGGTCTACATTAATCATAAATTTAAATTTTTATAATTACCTTAATCAAAAATAGATAAATAAAACACTTAATAATCATATTTTGTTTGTTAAAACATATCCTTAATCTAATTATTCTCCTTCTTTTTATTTTATTATCATATAGTAACTATTTATTTATTAGTTTAGTCTCACCATTCCATTACATAGCTCAATAATTTTACAATGAAAATCCCATATCTAATATTCATACCATGTGTTATAAGAATTTTCAAGAGTAATTTATATCCACATATTGATAATAAATATAAAAAATGTTGCAATGATTTTTATACGAAAACCTTTAGTCATGTATTATACCATTTTCCAACCACATTTTCCACATAAATAGTATTTGTTTTAAAAAATATAAAAAAATCATTTATCTATATCTAGTTTTAGATGTTTTAAAAAAATATCCTTCCACGGTTGAGCTCTTTAGCTTATAAACACACAATCATAATGTTTCCAATAACTCCATAATAGTATCACATCATTACCACATTCTTTTATGTATTGTTTCAATTAAAATTTAAATAAGGATTCCCATTAAACATAAAATTAGGTTTTTCATATTTTTTAACTCCGAATTTGGCAGCTTCTATGTGATGAATCTTTGGTTTCCCCGTGTATTTTAAAGAATTAAGTTCTTTTTCAAGATCATTGATATTAATTTCCTTTTATTCAAATTATAAAACCATATCAAGCATCTCTGTTAAATAATTGTTTATAATTTAAAATTATATTCAAGTCATGTTTTTAGGAGAATCTTGTTCAATTTTAATAATTTTTATTTATCTATTTTCTCCTAAAATTAATGAGTATTTTTTCTAAGTAATTAACTTTTCCATTTCATTATTTATCTTGTCCTTCCAATTGAATATTTAAAGGATTATTTTTTTAATATCATATTCATCAAATTAAATCCTCTAAAAATTTTAAATCCACTCTTTAAATTATTTTTACATTATCTTATTTTTTTCATTAATGATTTGATATATTCATGATTACAACAAAAATATATTTTAAATCTATAACATCCTATAGTTTCCACAACTTCATTTAAATTAATCTCCCTTTAAAAAACTATATATGTATCTACATTTATATATTGATAATTAATTTAAATAATAGTGTTACATTGATATTTATCATAACAACTAATAAACATATCAAAAAGGGTGTGTTTAATTTTTTTAATGTCATCTAACTATTACCCCATCTATTCTATCCTTTTTAAATTATTATTTTCTCAAAACATATTAACCATTAATAACCCACCATAATAACATCTATATTTAGTGATTATAGAAGGATTCATAAAACCATGTTTATTCATATCTTCTCCATAAATCTGTTGTAGTGTTTCCCAAAACTAAAATATTTTGGTGCATAGAAGATTTACCTTCAATACCTCAACAGATAAAACATTATATATTATCATTTGTGTTATGACATCATATAATATATTACTATGCATTTACAAATCTATTTCATGATTTATATAATCCCAAAATAATTACCAAAATCTTATTAATGAAATATTCTCATATTTACAACAATCAATCTAATCACCTTTAATTACAAAAGTATTACTGAATAAATCCAAATATATAAATATATTAAAATTTATATTTTCTAGATTTACATCCATATAAGAACCTTTATACATATACATTTATTTTTTGGAACCACTATATCAAGATGTGACACTAAATTCACCCTATGTGTGGAGTGGATAATTAATGGTGTTGAAGAATTCCAATATATTATCTCTCTTAATGATTAATCCTCACCATTATTCGATCCTTCTCCCATGTTACATGGAAAAATTGTTGGTTAATAAATATATAAAATATAATCCCATTAAATAGAATGTAAATAAATATAAATTTTGGCACATGAGATATCAAGTATTGTACATTTTTCAACCACACTTGACTATTCATAATCATCATACACATGATGCCGATTAGGTACACAAAAATCCTCTATTAAAGCTATTATTTAGTGGATGATTTGGTTCTAGTTACACCATACCAAGGCTCAATTCTCTCACAAAAAATTAGGGAAAACAAACTCTATTCAAATTATTAGTAACTAATATTACTCCTACACTCATGATTTTTTTAATTTATCCACAGTTAATAGAATAAAAGGTATCTCTACAATAAATATATGAATTTGATTATATATATATTATAAAAATCTATATTTTATGAAACAATGAAATCCAACTCACCATATACATTATCTAAAGATATATTTTATCAATTACATGATAATATGGTTGGATTTTTAATATATAAAAAATCAATAACATAAGTATAAAACTCTTCAAAATAAGAATAATGACAAAATAAAATTATCTTTCATTCCATACAACTTTTACTACAACATGTTGGATATGATCAATGAAGTATTATAAAAATAAACCATCCTTAAAAAAATGATGAATCAATTAATAATCCTTTAAGGGATATCTCCTCTATATTTCTTCTAAAAAACAAAATGAATCAATAATTATCCAATCATTCCAGATATTCCAAAGAAGAATTTAAAAATTCATTAAAATATATAATCCCTTCAATCAATTGTTAGGATTGATTGAAGTTATCTCAAATACAAAGGATCATTTCTTATGTCACAATTGACTAATTATGATCATAATCATCTAAATAAATATATTTTATCTTTCAAATAATGATCTATATATGTACTATTTTAATTCAAACTGAATAACAATTTTTATAAAAACATTAATGCCTATGATGTTTGACACCTATCATAGGGGGAAGTACGATTCCAAATAATTATATCAATTAATTGATGATAAATATATAAATACTAATCTTATAAAATTAATAGCCATTTAAAATATTTCATTTATATTTATAATGATTCTATACCATGTGATTCCTTCTAAATTATTGTATAATTAATGTCGCATAAATATTCTTAAATCCACAATATCCACTACATTTGGAATTTATATAGCCAAATCTTTCTAAAATATACATATTCTACAAAAAAATATTTTATGGAATATACATTTCTATATCCCTATTTTATTTTCTATTTTAGAATATTATGAATAGCATAACACCCATAAATCACCATCCAATTTCAAATCCGGTTTTTATGAAAGTATAATTAAAATATTAACATTCATTATTATATGATGAACTCTAGTTACATATTTTGTTAACCATTAAATACAACCATTATGATAATATTATTTATATAAGGGATTGAATCCATCTACTCTAACCCTTTACTATTTTCTGAATCCTATTGTTATTGGATGATATCTAGAGTGGGAATATAGCTATTTGGTTGTGAAAATATGTGATCTTGAAGAATTCATGATGTGTAAATGTTTCGCTTCATGAATTTCTTATTCACTTCTTTTGTGAGGCTGGTTAATGGGGTGACTAATTTTGTGAATTAAATCATTGTTAAATTGTTTTAGCTAATGATTTTTTCAATGAAACTTAAATATTAACATTTATATGATGTGAAAATGTATTACACCATAAAAAAGTGTTTTGTAGTTCACCATTTATTTTTGTAACAACTCAGGTTTATATTATACAGTACAATTTTACCCCACACCCTAGTCACCCAATGCATATAACTTCAATAATTCATGGATCCCATAGATAAGGATAAATTCATACATTCTTATCTCTTAATTTTGGTGATATGAGGTATTTTCTACCTCTTCTATTATAATTATTCGATATGGTTCCACTTTTTACTTCATTCTATGTGATTTAGGTTCACATCAATGTTTCTTCATGATTTTTTCATTGTTTTTTTTGTAAGTTTTCTTATGAAGAGACGTCCTTAGAGAAATGCATATTCTTGGAAGAGAGGAGATTGACAACTTTGGTGTTGGTCTGGTCTCATCTAATGAACCCTGCTAACTTTTAGGTACATGATTATTTTCTATTATTATATATTTATATGATGTTATAATGTTATAAATAATTATACCTTTTTTTATAAATGGAATTAATTTTCTAATTTTTTTACCAGATTAATAAATACTTATTTGTAGCAATAAAAAGTTTTTTATTTCTGTTGTGACAATGGTTTTCCTAATGATATTTTATTTAGTGTGATTTCTATGTTATATTTTTAATATGGCTTGTTATGTAATTCATTAACCCATTTTTTTGAAATAAAATGCAAATGAAAATTATTCCCGAATTAATTTATTAATTACATTAATAATTAAAGAATATGTGTGTTTGAGTCCCCTATTTCTTAATTTTATAATAATAAAATTGATGTAATTCATGTGTATATTTTAAATTGATCATCCATGTGATAATGAAATTATAAAAAAAGTCATGCGTGGTAATTCTTATAGTAATTATTGAACTCAAAATTCATGTGAATGATAATGTTTCTCTCTAAGATAGTTGAAATTCATTTTAATGCCATGTGGACACTTAGATTTAAATATATAATTTACATTTAATCATTATGTTATCCACGGTTGGAATCTACAATTATTGAATTAGTTATTTCCATATAGAATAAGAATCTACTATGGGAGTGATATAATTTATTGGGATTGAGTTCCCCATTTTCATGATAAGGAAAACTTACATGTGAGTAGATCTGTTGAAGATTGTTTATAATTGAAGGTTGCATTCCATGTTTTAGATGCAATATTTCCCCATTGAGTATTTTTTTTCATTTCTTCATTATGATGTTATATGGTTGTGATATTTTCAATGTAATATGATTTCGGTCAACGAGGCCCATATGTGTTATGATCATCAGATGGATGAGCCTAGGATTGCTGAGGTGATAGGGTATTGAGGCCCATATTATGTTGAAAAAGTTGATACCTATGATGTAGTAATGCATCAGAATATTCATCTGGGTGCCATGGATGAAATGGAGATTAAGAAACCACTAGATTCTGAGAATACCTATTGATTTGATAAATATGTGACACTCTTTTATTAATTTGTCTAATAGTTTATAAATGAGTCTCTAATTTTATATGAATCCCTTTTAACACTACTTGGGGAAGTTATATGTGATTAATTTCATGTTTCCTCTTAGTGGTAGCATAGGATAGTTTATTATAGTACAAATAATTTTTGTACAATGATAATAATGATTGAATAAATATTAACTCATAAGCTTG
The DNA here is from genome assembly GCA_963277665.1 of Viscum album. Lineage (NCBI taxonomy): Eukaryota > Viridiplantae > Streptophyta > Magnoliopsida > Santalales > Viscaceae > Viscum > Viscum album. Next base: position 2,000,700,100 of record OY728140.1, on the reverse strand, counting down.
TAGTATAAAAATTATAATACAAAAAGATAAAACTCATGAAAAACCATGAACTAGGTTTGGATTTTTCTTAGAAAGTGTAGAGTTTACATTGATTAATAATGTAATTTAATTCAAAATAATTTTATTTTTTAATTAATGGGTAATGAATTAATTAAAAATAGTAGTTCATTAAACTAGTAGATGTAATTAATGTATCTCTTTAAATTTTTGTTATAACATAGGATATCTAGTCCACAGCACTGGATGATGGGCATCAAAGCGGCAATAACATTAGTTGAGATTAGGACATGGTTATTCTGACATCATGGTTTTGAGCTGTATTATTTCATTTATATTTTATAATTTCATATTATACCACAACCATGTCATTTATGGTGACTCACACTTAGTGGAATCTGGGATTGTGTTTTCCTCTATTTCTTGATTGGAATATTTATGGAATACTACCTGCACTATCCCAACTCTCTTCACTTTTTAGATACATACAGTGGTATGCTTGATGGTTAGTTCCCCAAGTAATGTGTTTGTAGGGATTTTATATATTGTTTTTATTTCAAAAAAAATTGTTACCATATATAATATCCATATTATTTATATATGTATGAAATGTATAGGCTGTGATGGATTTTGGAACCCTACTCAGTGTATGGGTTGTAATTTATTAAGCATTAATTCAAGTTCTAAGATCAATTTCATATGGTTTGTGGTGGAACCCAGAAACTACTTGGTTACTCTATATGGATATATGGATGGGTTTATGTGATTATTTAATACCTTATAATCATGTTTTCATATAGGTTCATGGTATCTTTATGTTTTATTATATTGGGGAGAGATTACAGAGGGCACACGATGTTAGGGAAGAGTGGGAAACTAGAGAGGATGTGAGATTATGGTACCCTTGATGATTCATTTTTATATTACATACACTCTTGTATGTGAAACATGGTGACATTTTTCATTGGCGGGGTTGGTAACAAAGTATATATATTTAGTTGATGAGTTATTTTTATATCTGTTCACTATGTTTTAGAATACATTCTTTTTTCCATTTAATTAGAGTATCTAGGGAGGATCCTAATGATTACACTCTTATAAATGTTGTATTAGTGGGTAATAAATCCCATATTTATTCATATTTTTCCTTTTATTCTAGTCTCCATCCAAGGGCCTACTAGAGGTGGGACTCGAGCATGAACCATATGTTTTCCATCATTTTGGTCCCATGATGTGTACTCTTGGGGGAGAGGGATGTGATATAGTTGAATCAAATTTTCATGTTTGTAGTATGGGATAAGGTTTGTAGAAACTCATTTTTGATAATTCATGTTTTGGTGGGGGAAAAATGTTAGTTGGGTTTAGTATGAAATGTCAAAATTGAGACATGTTATGATTTGATTATTTAAGGCCCCTTATCTTAAGATAAAAAGGTATTTAATTTTATTGAGTCTATTATATGAAGTTATAATGATATCATTGTATAGACCCTGTAAAGGATCATTCATCATTATTCATTCATCTATATTTGAAATGGATAATCCTTGGGATATGCTAAAATTTTACCATGATAATATAATTGGTAAATAATTAATAATTAATATTCATTTTTCTAGTGTTAATATATCTAAATGATTGTATTTTTATAGGAAATGTTACATTTGGACATCCTCTTATTGTCCATGTCAAGTATGTCTAAATTAATGTTCCATTATATCTTCATAGAGTGGAGTTCAAAGATGATTCAAGTTGTAGAAGGAAACTCTTGAGTGATTTTGTGTGATATTCTATAAAAGTTTGATGGATACATTTCGTATTAATTCAAACAATTATTTTTTTAGGATTTTTAGATAGATTTTAGATCGATCCATTCATGGAAGGTCCACTAGGTTTCACTATCTATGACCAAACTTATTAGAGTTCTGTGGAATTGGTGGTTCTTCATCCATATGGTTCGTGAGGATTGAGATGTATCAGGGAATATGTTCTGAGAACAGTTTGAGTAGTGTTACTTTCTTCGAATGTGAAGGAGTCAAGTCGCTTGGAGCTTCATTCCATTTGATAGGGGAGTTCCAGTATGCTATAGTTTGGAATCAATTTCATGACCCTTAGAAAATATTATTTAGGCCTATTTCCATATGATATTTCATGGGTTATGAATTATAAGGAGGGTTTGCATCCCGATATCTAGTTCCTGATTACCCTGTTTATGATAAAGACATATCTCAAGGTACTAGAGAGACAAGAGTTTTTTGAGATGACACTATCCCAAACAAGATCATAACAAGAGGGGACTCATCATGATTCTTTATGAAGGATATCAATTGTATGGGGTTTTTTGTTGGATAGAAAAAAGATATTTTTGTTATATATGGATAGCTCCCAACCCTCATTATAACATTTCACCAGGGTTGATAGCTCATAGACCTGCTCCAAGGAAACATGTGTGTTTTAATCTTATATAGGAAAAGTTCATCTATAGAGATAGTTCTTGAACATTTTGATTAGTTATCATACAACAGGTTTTGTACATCATGTTACCCTATTGAGGTAGTTTTAGACAGTGTAGTAGCAGTTGGGTGGTCTAGTCGGGGATGATATCATGGGATATGGGAAATGAAAACGATATCCTTTAGACTGAAAACGTCTTTAGAGAGTATATAAAGACCATTGATGTAGTAATAAACATGGTCATAGGGTTCATGGAAAAGGTCTTGGTTGGCTTCATGCATTATATATTATACTGATCGGAGAGTGGGATGTTTTTCGAGGTACCCGTTACTTTTTTTTATATGGTCTCATGTTTTGTTTCATTTCGGATTGACCCACTCAGTCATATCAACTACCCTATTACATGCATTAGGACATGAGGTAGAGAGGCTCCCAGTTCCCTAGGAATTGAATATTCTTGTTAATGGTCCACATGAATAGTATGATGTATGTAGATACTATGAGCTAGGTTCAGGGAAAAGCCAAACTTTGGGATATTTAAAATTATTATGGATTCATTTATATGGAATTGTTATTGGTATGGATAATTTTTATTTATTGCAGGATATTTTGGGTTTTATTAGGATGGTGGCTGTGTTTTTTGATGATTATATAGATCCACTGGTGTTTGTTAGTGATAAATACCCTTGGATGGGTTAGAGTCATGTTCTATCCATGTAAACATTTATTCCTGAGCTAATGCTGATCGTTTTGGATGATTAGTAGTTGATGTTTCCTAGGGTTGCCAAAGAGTGCCCTAGTTTATATCTAGAGGAGTTTTTATCAAAACCTCGTTTATGGGGGATACATTTAGGATCACGATACATCTATTAGTATCACATATCATTGTTTCTTCATATATTATGGAACCCTTTGAGTTTAAAAAGAAATGTGAATATCTCTATGGTCTATTGTAGTGAGTTTTTCCTTGACAGAGTGTGTCATAATGGGGTGCACTAGTTTGGTTCATGAAGAATCTTGATATAATTCTGAGACATTGTATCAATTATTTTAACTAGAAACAAGTGAAAATTAGGGTCCTCTATCCTATTTTTCTCATTGATTATTAATTAATTCAACATAATGTAGAAATATGATTCTTAATGATCAACATATTATCAAGATATTGTTAGATGAGGTGGAAGAATTTGGATATTCAAAAGACTGCATTGTGTTGTCTTCATGTGAATTACAAGTTCACTGTGATTCTATTTGGTTTGAAATTTTGTCAATATTTTTCATGTGGTAGATGAATCTAGTTTTCATAGAGTTCCTAGATATGTTCATGGTAGTTTTCATCAATTAAATCCTTGTGCATTAAAAATCAGTGGAGGAGAATACATAGAATCTTTGTGCAATTTTGTGACTTCTTCTTCATGGTAGTCTATCTAGGATGTTGTTTAGTTGATTATTATTGGCTCATTATTTCCATTTTATGGTTCATGTCAATTCCAAGGGAGTATTAGTTATTTTTCTATAAAATATAGGGGTACTTTTTTCAGGGAAACCCCCTAGAAAGTGGAAGAGGTGCAGAGAATCCTGGGGAATTCAGAAAATTAATAGAGGTTCATAGTTTATTTCTCATTGTTTGCGACTCCTCTGACAATAATGAATAACAATGATTAAAATATCTTTTGTACTGAACTATGTTATGAATATTTTTATTACTTGAAGGAAGATTTTTCCAGTGGTGCAGTCCTTTATCTTCTAGAAGAGGGTGTTCAATTTGTTGGTTTGTTTTATTATTCAAATATTTTCTTGCACAGTTTTCTAATATAGCATATATATTTTGTTTCTTATGGGTATTTAATATTTCATCCCCATAAATGTAACTTTTCCACCCATGAAATGATGTTTAAAGAAGTTATGTTTGATTTGAATTTGTGGAATCATTAGTATATCAGTGGTTGTTTTTTGGTCTTCACATACCATAACATAATACAGAATGTCTTCCCCCAACATGAAATGAACTTTCATCAATTTAAGCGGACGTAATTATTGTAGGATTATAAATTACATATTTTTTATATGCTGGGAATGTGAAATGTTGTAGTTTATTAGTATAAGAATGATGTCATATAGTAATTTCATGTGTGAAATTGTAGATTCTTATATAGTAATGGAATAACTTACATTGATTCATCTAGATATGGGACATCTTTGAGGAAGCATTTTTATTTCCAAGATGATGTTTCAATCATCATTAATGTTGCAGGTGGAGGAGTCCCAGTTGAGGGGTTCTAGGGTGTGGTCTGCATTGACCGAGTGGTTTTTTGCGATGCTAGTAATGGATGGTATGTGGTTGGAAAACATGAATGTTTTTTCCTATGAAGGATTTTCATCCTATTGGTGATGAATGAGATGGTTCTAAATGAGTTCCATAGATAACCTATATAATTCTATCATGATTTGAAAAGTAATTATCGTGCTTTTAGATTCCATTGTTTATGGACTTGCTTTAATCCTATAATTGTGAGATATTTATCGATATTTAGATTTCCAAATGGTTTAGTTTTATAACTGTGTTCCAAGTAGGTTGAACCAGCAGTTAGATGTTCCCCAATGGAAGTCACATGAAATTTTGATAGAATATTTTATAGGTTAATCGTGATCTCATTGAGACTATGATTCTATATTGGAGAAAATGTATAATTTGAATAAATCAGAGATCTTTATTATTATCAGTGTAGCACCCTAGTGCATTAAAATATTTTACATTTATAATAAATTTATATTTGTTGATTGCTTACAATACCCACAACAATAGGATTTAAAGAAATAATACTTTTCAAATTTTGGCATAGTAAATTAAATATTTTATCTTTTAGATAAAATATATAGTAAATTTATATTATATATATATAATAAAATATTTTTACTTTCATCAAATTTATTTTACAGACATTGGATAATAAGAAACCCTATATTTCACATAAAAACCAATATTTTTATAAAAGAACGTTTACCCAATTTTAATGATGAACCTATTTTAAATAAATTTTTAATAAATTTATATATTAAATTTTAAAAAATATACATCATATTTTAAAGGGGTATTATTTTTTACTTTAATATAATTATTGGTATTTTTATGGTAAGTTTTTTATATGATTTATATTGAAAAAATATTTCATTCAATTGAAAATAGAGTTTTCATCTAAAAAATTTATAGTGTTATATTATATTTTTTATAGTCATTAATGAAAATTTTGATTATATTTATATCATTTTATAAAACATAGGTCATTGGAATCAATTTTACACTGAATATGAAACAAAAAACATTATAATATATTTTATATTTTCACGTAATAAACTTGTTTAATAATTTCGTCAATGAGATTAATGTTTAATTATTTATTGAAACTTCTGGGTTCTAAATTTTTAAAAATTGACTCCATATATGGAATCTATTGGCACATACTATGTCTATATGTTTCTTTTATTTATCGGAATATGAATAGAAAATTTATTAATAGATTAATTACAAGGGTTATGGTAAAATAAGGTAATTATGGGTAAAAATAATATTATAATGACAATATAAACTCCTTAATAGATGTCCTAATTTAATTTTATGAGTTTATTTCGACCAAAAGGATCCATGATATTAAATTATTACCTTTGGATGGAACTTTAATGATAGTATGAAATTTATAATATTATATTCAAAGAAAATTTAATTTGTTCACACTTTTATTTTTATCAAATGAAATAATTTTAATATCTGTTAATATAGAGGATGTGTTTAACTATAAATATAATGTTTCAAGATAAAATGTTTATATTTTCATGATTTTTTTAAACAAATTGATAACAATTAAATAAATTAAATTCTTTTATGCTAATGATAGAATATTTGTTTAATTAAAAGACATATCAATAAAATGATATTATAAATTGTAAAATAAACATAATTACAGATAATTAATTTCATACATGAATTTTATTGATTACCTTGACGTTATAGTGGTGTTTAGGATGTTTTTTTGGAATTTATATTTTCTTTAAAAAATTAAAAAATTTCATGTAACAATTAGTGTAAAAATTGACATTATTTATATTTTAAAAATAAATTATATTTTATTAGATGATATAAAATTTTGTAAAACCTAATTTTTGGCCCACTAATTAGGATTGGTCTTCTAAATACATAAATGATTCATTTATTATTACGGTTAAATTATATTTTTTTTATATTTACCATCAATGTGTAAATTACGCGATGTCGCTGTAATAGTTAAAAGGGTTAACTAAGTCTTAAATATAAAGGATAATGGTATGATTGTGATATAAATTTTTCTAAAAATTATTAGATGAGAATATTTCAACATATAATCATATTATATTTGATCAAAATTAATATTAACCATTTTTAATTGAAAATTACTTTATAGTACTTTAAAATTATAAGAGTTTCCAATATTTACCCTCAACTAAATTATAAAAGGTAATTTCCTCCATAAAATCCTCACACCACATTAAGCTATATAGATTTACCAAATCCATCCTATTTGTGTTCAAATATCCCTTATCCTTTGTCTGTATGTTTTTTCTCCTAAAATGCATACCATTTATCCCTTAAGATGATATATAACTAAAGTTTGCCGAAAAATATGTGATTTTTTACGAACTCATTCAAGTCCATTTCATCATATACTTCATCTTAATTTGTTTATTTCAAGAAAATTAATAAATCTAATTTAATACATATTAATAGAATTGATTATGTTTATGAAACAACCATATTCCATGTTTTACCCAACACATGACACCTAATATTACCACACATGTGTATGTACGTCTTACCGTCTCTATTCCATTGTGTAAACTTTTATTCCACACCACTTTACCTAGATGGGTGTAATGATGGAAATAATGGATATATATATTATAATTATGAAATGATATTGATCCTAATAAAATTTATATATTATAATAATCCTTATTATTTCACATATTAATGGAATGATATCATCGCGTGTGCAGGCGTACGGCATACCTCCTCAACAATGCAATGCGATTAATTTTCTATATATTAAATTCCTAAATACATATAAAAATTTGTTTAATTATTAAATATAATATTTAAAAAATTACTATAATATGTTATATTTTTTATATATGTCCTATGAAAAATAACTGATATTTTAATGATAGAACATGCATAGGATAATGATGCAGTTAACACCTGAAATAAGGGTATCAACGAAATATTATCAAAAAATGGGTGATAAAATAACATAATAATGTCATATATGATATCATAAATATTAATAAAGTTTTATATAAAACATAATAACGTGGTTTAAACCACTATACAATATTTTAATCAATGTAAAACTAAAAATGAAGTGTGATGTAAGTATTTTCACATCACACTTTTACATCTATGAGATATAATAGTTATTCACCATTTATTTCTTATCTATGGTGTATGTATCCGAACCTTTGATATATCATCTCATAAATGAGACTTTCCAAATTGTATTAAAATGATTCAATGATCTATTTTTTTGTAAAATCTATTTTCCATATTTATTATTTGATATGTGAAGAATGATTTGGAAAGGTATGAAACGGGTTGTGGATTGTTTAATGTAATCCATAAGATGCATTCGTAGCATAATTGGATGAATCAATTGATCAAGTAAGATGGGTTTCCGCCCAATATGATAAAAATTCTTGTAAATAGTCTTGGTATTTAAGGTATAATGTATCTAGGGAACATGGATTCCAAAAATAATGTGTTTCATCTATTAGGAATTCAGTTTTTATTATTATTATCCTTGAGATTATTTGTTTTAGATTATCTATGGATACATTTCACTCTCATATTATTTATTAAATTCTATTTGTTTGAGTTATTTATCATTATTTATTTATTATAACATATTTATTTACATGAATGGAATGTGTTTTTAGATTTTAATATTTCCATTGTAACATCCCGACCATGGTGATATGTGTCGATGCTCTGAGTCGGACCACTACATGACCTCAAACATGCCACTATGTATGCCAGAGGCATCTGACTATCAGTGTGTTTCTGATAAGTCAATCACTGAGAGACTATACCTTGTTTAGTAATAATAAACACCATATAAAATAGTAAACTACAATGTAATCCAATATAGTGATAAACAAAAACAATATCTATAGATAATCAAAGCTGGAAGTACAATATTCAACTGAAACTAAAAACATGACATGCTAAGTAACGTTCATGTTTCAATATGTGTTGGCGCGAAAATATGGCCCGAGAAGAAGGAACGAAAAAGAAGGCTGGCACGCTGCCTCGCGAAGCCCCGACGTGAAGCCCCGGTGCGAAGCGCCCTGAGCATCGCGAGCCCGCCGCGAAGCTCCAGAGGCGGTAATGCTCCGCGAACGCATTTGACGTTCGCGACCCGCCCCGAAGCTCCAGAGGCGGTAACCTCTGCGAACACATTTGACGTTCGCGAGCCCACCGCAAAGCTCCAGAGGCGGTAAACCTCCACGGACGCCGTTGACGTTCGCGAGCGCGCCGCGAAGCACCTGAGGCGGCGTGCGGGTTCTGCTTCGAGGCTCCCCTTGCCTATAAATACTGGACTCCCCCTGAGTCCCGAAGACGGACAATCCGACCTTTTGGAATCTCCTCTCCCGAATCGCGAAGCACTCTTTGCCCCAGAAATCATGAGCTCCGCGAGGTACTTCTACTTTGCGAGACGCCTTTAATTAGTCTCGTTTTGAGCCCCTCATCCGAGAGGGATTCCCTTCGCGAAGCTCAAGGGAATTCGCGAAGGAAGGGGATTCCCAAGGGAACCCAGGCAGCCACAGAGCGCTTATGCTTCGCAAAACACCCAAACCAGACTAGTGATCCCAATGCTAAGGCAGGATCGCTACACATCGCGAAGCACACTGCTTCGCATGACCCTGCTTCGCGAGGCACCTCTTCTTCGCAAGGTAGTGCTCCGCGAACACTGTTCCACTTCGCGAAGCACCTTCCACTCACACCTATGCCCCATTCCAAGTCCAAGGCACTCCACTTCATGAAGCACACTTCTTTGCTTAGCGATTCCTCTTCCCGCGTGACCCTCCAGGTTTGCATGATGTGATTTCAAAGTCCCATGGACAATACCACCCATAGCGTTGCTTCTCCTAATGCTTCTTCGCATAGGCACGCTAACGGCTATTGCTTCTTCGCATAGCCACGCTAATGTGGACCCCTTGATGGTTCGCTCCACAACCCCCCTTAACCATGGCCTTACTGGTACCTTCCCTTCCCCAAGGACCAGAGGGTACCGGTTATGTATGTCCTAGGGGTGTGGAGTGAACCCACCTCGTCGGAGCTACAGGACGTTAAATTGCCAAGCATCACGTCCTCAACACATGACGTTAAACTGTGATCCGACCTTGTCTCTCTCACGAAGGGTCCCCCCAGCTCGAACATTTTTTACACCACTCGTCTCCATAGGAGTGGAATCACCCACTCACAAGGGATGATATCCTCCTTATTGTAGTGGCGTATGTTCATAGGAGAAGGGAGACCCTAGTTCCCCAACGGATGGCTGCACCTCTGCATCTCCGTACTTCCCCACTACCATGGTTTGTGGAGGGCGTGATAGGGAATGAGGCACCCCCAATTTTGGCCTCCATCCTGGAGTAAGTCCCAGCACCATGGGCCGCCTAACGCGTAAGCCCCTCTTCGCTTCTCATGGACGCATCCTTCGCGACGTGATTTTCAGGTCCTTGCAACCTCTTGTTTCTCACACCGAGCATGACTCACGTGGGCTTAGAGTGAGCACTGACCCTGACCCCCACCTATAGCGAACTACGAGGACTTTGATCCATGTCAAGGCATGGTACGTAGGAAGCCTCCATGAGGTTCAAGCCACATTGCTCGGTCATTCATTCACTTCGAGTTTCGCCCTCATCTAGCATGACGTTAAACTGTATGCCCCTCCCTTTTTCCTGCATTACATTAAAATGCACACCCATTCCCACCTGAACAACGAGGTCTTTGATCCATGTCAAGGCATGGTACGTAGGAAGCCTTCCAGAGGTTCAAGCCCACCACTCATTGGACCAAGGTCCACTTTCACGTCGGTTCGCCGACAAAGACTCATTTGAACTACGAGGTCTTTGATCCATGTCAAGGCATGGTACGTAAGAAGCCTCCACGAGGTTCAAGCCCGCCCATCATCCAATTCACGTCGAGTTCTACCTACGTCCAGCACGACGTTAAACTGCAATTCCAGTCCGACGGCAAGCCGTTGTGAATAACCCGAACTACGAGGTCTTTGATCCATGTCAAGGCATGGTACGTAGGAAGCCTCTACGAGGCTCAAACCCACCCTCCGGTCGTTCCGACCTCATTCACGTCGGTTCACCCCCGTCCCGCATGACGTTAAACTATATTCCCCAATCCGAACTACGAGGACTTTGATCCGTGTCAAGGCATGGTATGTAGGAAGCCTCCCTGAGGTTCTGGCCCAACAATCAGTGGCCAAAACCATCTCCTTGTCGGTGTTCCAGGCCCCCATTTTCAATCCGAACTACGAGGTCTTTGATCTATGTCAAGGCATGGTACGTAGGAATCCTCCCAGAGTTTCAATCCCATCACTCATTGGACCAAGGTCCCTCATTTACGTCGGTTCGCCAACACCCAATGCCCATCATTTATTCACGTCAGGGTTCACTACCGTCTCGCATGATGTTAAATTGTATTCCATCAATCCATTGAACTATGAGGACTTTGATCCATGTCAAGGCATGGTACGTAGGAAACCTTCCCAAGGTTCAAGCCCACCACTAGTGGACCCACAGGTCTACTTTCATGTCGTTTCACCGATGAAACCCTTTGAACTACGAGGTCTTTGATCCATCTCAAGGCATGGTACATAGGAAGCCTCCCCGAGTATCAAGGCCATCTCTCATCGAACCAAGGTCCGCCTTCACGTCGGTTCGCTAACGATGCCCATCGGACCAAGGTCCACCTTCACATCGGTTCGCTGACAATGCCCATCGGACCAAGGTCCACCTCCATGTCGGTTCAACGACGCATCAGAACAAGGTCCACCTTTACGTTGGTTCACTGACGACATCCATCGGGCCAAGGTTCACCTTCACTTTGGTTTACCGGCACCATCCCAAACTACGCGGACTTTGATTCTCTGCCACGGGGATACGTAGGAAGCCTCCTCAAGGCTCAAGCCCAACTTCACCGTCGCCCCTACGATGGTCCCATTTCACTCCCCCTCCACTCCATTCATCCACCTACCACCTATGCTGATTCTCGCCCGGACCGTCATATCTCAGTGAGACCATGTAGATATGCTCCTCTTCACAGTTTCCCATGGGATGGCCCCGGTATTGGCATCCCTTTAAGGGAAATCCCTCAATCCGATCTATCCTAGCTAACGCTCTGGTTGGGTTGATCCGTCTCCGTTAGACGTTAAACTCGCGTCGTACCCTGTGTTAATCACGGGAAGCTGAGGAAAACCTCAGATATGTGTCTATGGCATATAATTCCCCGCGCTCGATGTGGGATGCCTCGGGCTTCCACGCCCTCGAGAAGCCCTGTGACCAGGGATAATAGACAAACATGCCAGGTTCCCCAGCATCCAGACATGCTACTGATGCCTCAACGTGACTACTCCCCCGACTGAAGGTTGCTACCCTGACTGGACCCTTTGGAATGTCCCGACAGAAGCAGTGTCATTAATCGGCGTCCATGGAAACATGGCACTGGGAAGAGTTTCACGAAGTACGAATTAAATCTATGAGGGAGACCCAGACTAGGTGATGAGTTCTGAGGAGGAATCCACAGGAGGAAGAACCGACATCCCATCATCCCGTTTCGATCAAGGAGCAGACGTCCCTGAATAAGGAGCGAATGTCGCCCGCCTTTGGAAAGCGGGAATGCGGGGCAACAAGCGCTGCATGTCCTTCCTCCGCGGACGGATGGGTGCGCGCGCCCCGGTGAAAGCGTTGGAAACAGAAATGGTGAACCCGACGTGAAATTATTCTCCTCAATATGGAGATTAGTAGAGTTCGAGACACCAGTAGATTGACGAGTCACCGGATCCAGATATCCGGCACCTGGTCCCGCCAAGAAAATAGCGGGCCTGTCGTGAAACTCAGCGGAAGTAGGGGCAGTAGAACGTGGGGCACTCCATTCTGCAGTGTGTTGTCGTGGATCCTTCTTACAAACGTGGAGAATGGAAGGGCGCTGGGGCACTGGTTGTCAATCCTTTTCCTCTCAGTATTGACGAGTTGATCCCTTCATTTCTTAGGAACCAGGTTGCTGTTATAGAGACGCGGTCACCGCCCGCTCCTCGCTTACGCAGGGGCAGGGGAAACACTGCCACAGCCACCCCACATGGCACCGCTACTGCCACGACGGCTGCCACATCGCGGAATACGGGGCACCCAGGTCCCCTTTCCCCATCAGAGGTCATCCAGCAAAGGGTGATCAACAACCTCAGGCGCAGGTACGAGGAAGAAGGGGTCATCCCAACTCGGGATATGGCCCGCCTGGACCTGGAGGCCTCCTGGCCCCACCGTCAACGCCACCCTAACAGGCCGCTCAGGGAGCCCCTGCTCCCCACCCCAACATTCAATCGTTTCAGGAGCCTGTCCCCGGAACGCCTTGACGACTCCTCGCCTTACGCTGAAGAGGCGGGCGCCGTCCGGCTCAGCCCGCTCAGGGTCTGACCCAAGGGATTCAGGTGAGAGCTCCTGCCCGGCCGTGTCAGTGCTGTCGTCCAACTCCATAGGAAGAGTAGGTAGGTTACGTCCCTGCACCACCTGCACCAGCCCACCTGACCCGACGTCCACGTCGGGCCAGGGCTGAGGACGCTTGCCTAGGCGCGTCGACGTCGGCAGCTACAGCGGCCCGAGCCACCGCCGGCGTGCATCATGAAGCCCCTGCATACACTGAGCAGGGGCACTCCTTCACCCAACCAGGATCGAGACCCCAACCGCCCCACGGGCAGGCTGGGTTGACTCTCTAGGTTGCAGGCCTGAGTGGTGATCGCCACGAACTAACCCGCGGTGATGTCACCCCGTACGGAGGTCCTCCCCGTGCCACTACTTCACAGGGCGTGGGCCTTCCCCGCTCTAAAGTTTGTCATGGAGGTATGCCCCACGCTACCCCCATCCCGAAGGAAGACCTGCCCCGCGGCAGTGATGTTCAGCGCGGAAACCATTCCCGCACCTACTATACAGGGTATGGAGTCCATCCTCCTGCCCCCGACTGCCGATCTGAAGGGACCATCCATCCTGTCCTTCTTCAACGTGGGGGCCCTCCCTATGTCCTCTCTATGACCGGTGAAGGTCCTCCTCACCCCAGCAACTCGAGGAGTGAAGTTCAGCCTCGCTCTGCCCGCATCGGCCATTGAGGTACTCCCCATGCTCCTACTGATTCCAACATAGGCTCCGCCCACAGGGGTGCTGTTCATGGAGGTCCTCCCCATGTACCATTAGAAATTTTCCACGGTGCCCCTCACACCCCGGCTGTCTTGAGTGGGCGTCATCTCTACCACGGCGCCACCGCCACCCCGAGAATGCTTGGTAGGGATCAACCCTGTCCTGAAGAGCCACCCCGGGGCAGGAGAGCGGGTCGTCGCCGCCACAAGAAGAATCCTGGGAAGGCCCGGGTGGAGATCAAACCTGCCCGCTTCTCCGACTCTGAAGCGGAATGCGACTCCGCGATGGAACCTTCTCCCCGCTCCTCCATATCAAGGACTGGGTTAGGAACCAGACGCGTTAGCCTCATTCTCCCCGAATATGAGGTCCACCAGATTCCCATCTCTCTCCGCAGGTACATCTAGGTGGAAGAAATCCTGGGAATTCCGTAGGTCTCAACCGCGCAATCATCGCCATCGTCACCAGAAGCGCCCTCTACCTCTACCAAAGATCACAGAGAGTTATTTTGGGGGCCAAAGGTGGTAGAGCGACGACACGACCTGTCGCCGGCAGCCGCGACTCCTGTGCCGGAAGTTGTAGCTATCAGCCCGTCGTATCGTGACATCGTGGCCAGGTCACCTCACTCTTCGGAGGATGGCCCGAAATTCGGCGGCCAGTCAGCTCACTCGCCGTATTCTCGGTCGCCGAGTTTACGATCCCAGAGGTCCGCCTCGGTACCACTACTGGTCCCTCAGCCGCCCCCGGTTGACGAGTGGGGCAACACAAGGCCAGACCCTGAGTCCGAGCCTAGGAGATTCTGCAGTATTCTTGCAGCGGATTACTTCCCGGAGAAGTTCTCGCCAACGGTTGCGCTGAATTTTCACGTACCGGAGTCTCTTACCCCTGAAGAAGTGGGGTGCTTTTGTCGAACCCTATGGGCGACACACTTCCGCCTTCGTTACGAACGGGTGGCGTACCCCAGAAGTCGATAGCACTTCGAAGAAATTGGTGAGCAGTGCCGCCTGATCGATGCGGCCACACTCCTTGTGGCCGAGCACCGTGAGTCGCCAAGCCGCTAGAGCACCCTTCAACAGAAATGCGTTCAGAGTTTTAAAACACTCCGCAGAATCGTCAGGGAAGCCACCCCCCATGTGCAAGTCCGTGGTTGGGGACACTATGCGGCTCTCCTCTTCGACCCTATCCAATGGTAGCCCGATTCATTATGTGACATCGAGGACATGCCCTCGAGAGGGGTCACGGTCCACATGGCCAACGTTGTGGACAAGGAAAACGAGCTTGAATTCCTTGATGGAGACTTACCCCCCGAGGGCGTACCGCCACTACTGGACCCATCAGGGAGGGTTACCCGTCCGCAGAAGAACCTGCTAGGCCTCCCCGTACCCACCGAGTCGCTGGTGATCGGTCGGAACACCGGCAAGGGTAAAGAGCATGTCGGAACTGTCAAGCACTCTGACCCGTCCGCCTCTATGCAGAAAACGAACGAAGATCCTGAGAAGGCCACGTTACGCCAACAGCTTGCTGAGCAGAAGAGGGTGGTTGACGAACTTTTGGCTGAGCGCGCCGTAGAGCGGCGACCCGACTATAGTAATCCCAGGCCGGGGCAGCAGGGGCAGGAACAATTTCCCACCGGCGAGATGCCTCCGGGCAACCCTGATCATGCTACTGCCGCAGACAGGGCATAAGCCGGAACGTATGGAAAGAGGGCGCGATACGTCTCACCAACCCCCCCCCCCCCTGAACGACGGGGCAATCTGAAGAATCTAGTCCGGGTTCCCCTAGTCGCCCCGCAGGTCGTTCCGGCAGTTGATCCATGAGTTGTCGAAGCCATCTACCGTGTTGAGGAACCTGGCAACACACTTGTGGTTAGGGATCCCCGTCAATACAGGGACCCCTACCCGGATGATCTTATTGTGGCGTTCACAGCCCGCCTCGAAGCGTTGAAAACGCGGCAGGTGGCGGTCCCACCGGATGGCAAGCCTTATCCCACGTGGGTGGATGATATGCCCGCACCTCTGGGTTTTGGGAACCCCACTTTCTCGCCTTTCAACGGGACAGGGGACCCGCCACAGCACTTGGCACATTTTTATTCTAGGTGTGGTCCCATGTTGGGGACCCCGGCTCAGTAAGAAGCCACCAAGCTCTGATGTTTCGTACAGACATTGGAAGGTCTGGCATTCGTCTGGTACAGCCAGCTCCCTATCAGATCGGTGACCGGTTGGGAGGATCTTCGCCGGCAGTTCCTGTCCCAGTTTAGCTCCACCACACGGAAGACCAGCATTGCGAACCTCTTCAAGTGCAAGCAAAGGCCTGATGAGCGAGTCGCAGATTTCATCGCCCGGTGGAAGGGACTTACGTATTACCTCGATATGCCACTAACTCAGGAGAAATTACTGACGATGTGTGTGGGGAACGTCAAGACAGAGATAGTAACCTCCCTGATTACCCAGAACTACCCTGGAGGGTTCATAGATTTCTCGGATAAGGCTCAGCGCCATGAGGAAGCCCTGCAACAGGCTAGTCAGGCACGCTTGTTTCCCCCCATGATCCTGGCCAGGAGGACCGCCAGGGCTGAACCCGCCGCGGTGGCCCAAATAGAAGCCCCGAGGCAGCTGGAATTACTACCGGTGGCACCATCCCCACAACCTCGCAGAGGTCCTCCACCTCAAGCACAGGCTCCTGCCCAGCAGCGGCCGCCTCAGAACCGACAGGTTCCCCCGCGCAATGCGCCACCGCCACCTTGGTGAGACAATCATGCACCGCCTCCTCGGCAGGCCCTCCGGCCCCTCGTCAGGGCAAGGTCCCCAGGGCCCCCTATCTGGAAAGAAGGTACCAAACATATTCGTTCAACGAAAATCAGGTCCCTGGCAACATCCGAAGTGCTCTAGAGCAAGGGAATGTGCGTCTGCCCGAGTGCAGAAGGCTAGTAGAGGCGAATCTCACCGATTACCCCAACTACTGCCCCTATCATCAGATTCTGGGGCACACCCTCAAGAAATGCTATGTGTTTAAAGACTGGCTTCAAGACCAGGTCAACAACAACATAGTCAAGTTGCGCCTAGCACCAACACAAGTGGCGGGTGTCTTTGCAAGATCAGAGATCGGCAGCGACAGCGAAGGCGAGTGGCAGCAGGTCCCCAGCCGCGGATCCCGGAAATACGAAGACTCTATGGCTCGATAAACCGTCGTCCGTGCCCATGGTATCATCCGGGCACACCTGAAGCAGCCGGAAACTTCAGAATAAGTTTCTGGTACCCCCGCATCGTCCTCCCAGTCGACCTCTTCCCAAAAGGGCAAGCAGCGGCGACGCAAGAAGAAGCAATGTGCACCGTCGTTGCCGTCGTCATCCCGCACTCTCGGCGACTTTATGCCCCCTGAAATGAGGATTCCTCCCAGAATCCACCCAGCGGTGGATGAATCCTCGAGCGACAGCCAGGGGTACGCTTCAGTTAATACCGTGGAGCTGGTAAAGCCCTATATGACTCCCGACGAGGCGGAACGCCAGGCGAACCTCCCCAACGTTTCCAGCCAACGTCAACGTCAGCGGAATCGCAACCGCACCGGTCATCGAGGTACGTCAGTAGGCACTTTCAGTCAAGCCGTGCATGATACTGAGACCAAGCAGCAGGCTCAGCACAGAGCTCAGCACGCGCAACCCCATCTAACGCCCTCGGCTCCACCTCCACCGCCGTTCGTGCTACTAGATCAGGGAGAGCTGCCTCGTTCCTATCACAGTCAGTCCTGCCCGGCTACAGGCCAGCCTCCGCTGCCCAATCCTAGTCCAGCGACTACTCTCCAGGCTTCTACTAGTAGGCAGCAAGATGTGACCAGTACTAGCCGATTGCCGGTTCAACCAGCAGGACCCGCTATGCCTCCAAACGCTGAACGACCTCCTGTAGGCAGAGGGTCGCGTTTGGCACGAAAGTATGATGTCCTGAAGCACCTGCCCGGCATTCTAGCGGGGCTTTCTATCCTCGAGGCCCTTCGCCTATCATCTGAAATGCGCGAGGCACTTGCCGAGGCCCTAAGGAGCCCCCTCCAGTTTGAGACGGAGGTAGCAGCTGCATAAGCCTTCCATACTGAGACGATTGAAAACACCGACTGTCAGGTGGTTATCTCGTTCTCCGGTGATAATGAGGACCCTCCTATACAGGGGAACATTCGCCCATTGTACATCACTGGCCACTTCAATGGCGTGGAAGTCCGCCGCTGCCTCGTTGACACGGGTTCTGGATTCAATCTAATTTCGACCCGGATGTTGCGAAAGCTGGGTCTGTCTGAAGGTGATTTAACTCCCTCTGACATCAGGATCCAGGGGTATGACAGGACCGAGCAAACTCTAGTCGGCAAGATCCGCCTGAAGACTTAGTTCGGTGGCTTAATTTCCAGCACCGAGTTCATGGTCATCTCTCAGGACACCGCCTACAACGAATTGATGGGTAGGCCATGGCTCCATCTGCATGCAGGGGTCCCTTCGTCGTATCACCAGTGCCTCAAATACTCACTCAATGGTCGAGTAGGCATGCTCCAAGGAGACGCGTCCCCTTTCGCTTCTTGTGAGGCCCGCTATCTGGATGCGGGTTATTACAAAAGTAAGGATAAGCAAATCCTGGTGAGTGAGGATGAACCCGCCCCAGTCACAAGTGATCCCTGGGCAAGCATGGATGACACCTACATCCTCCCGATCCACCGGTTGGAGGCCACGACCCCCGACATGGGTCAATGTTTTGTTGTTTCGAGTACACAAGGAAGGCATGTTCCCATGTCCAAGCGACGGCGGAAAATCACCTCGTACTCCAACATCAACCTGGCTCAGGTGATCTCGGAATCTCCTACCCCTGTACGGTACCAAAGTGTCAAGCTTATGACAACGTCGGTACGCCATACATGTCTCTTCCTCTGGGCTGGAATCCACCGAATCAGGCCGACACGTCCCCACTGTTTTGATATTATCAAACGTGGCCCCTTAGGCTGAAGGCCAGATGGGATAGGGTCGACTGCCTTCATTGCTATGGTCTGAATGGCAAGTGAGTCTCCCGCTGTGATGACCGCTGCTGCCCAGGCCGGCACCAGTTGCCCCTCTGGTTTTGATAGCCCAGAAGTATCTCCCTTTGCGGGAAATCCCCCCACGGGTGGGGAGGAAGACCTAGAAGATGCTCCCCCCGCCTTTGAAGAAGGCGTCTCTACCATGGTTGATGAACTGGTACAGGTGAACCTTGGTAGCGAGGCAGATCCGAAACCCACATAGATCAGTGCAGCCATGTCCCCCGAGGAGCGGCAGTAGTACGTAGACTTACTCAAACAACACCGTGACGTATTTGCCTAGAGTTACAACGAGATGCCAGTACTAGATCCCCAGGTAGTCGTTCACCGTCTGGGCCACCCGGCAAAACATCATGGGTTTAAGCAGCCTCCTAGGAAGATGCACCCTTCTCATGGTGCTATGGTTGAGGCCGAAGATGACAAGCTTATCAAAGCCAACATCGTTAAAGAAGTCTAGTACCCCAAGTGGCTTGCCAACATTGTGCCAGTCAGGAAGAAGAATGGGTAGATCAGAGTTTGCATCGACTTCCGCGATCTTAATCGCCACTGTCCGAAGGATGAATTTCCCCTTCACGTGACAGAGTTTTTGATCGACGCAATGGACAGGTTCTAAGCCCTCTCTTTCATGGATGGGTATTCCGGGTAAAACCAGATCCGGATGGCCCCCGAAGACGAGGATTCCACTGCCTTCAAGGCTCCCCAATGTACCTTTTTCTACCAGGTTATGCTGTTCGGTTTGAAAAATGCAGGTGCCACTTATCAGAGGGCCATGCATCGCATATTCAAACCGATTCTCGAGACATTGGTGGAATGCTACGTGGATGACCTCGTAGTCAAATCATGTCAACTCCAGGACCATCTCAAAGACCTTGAGAAAGTGTTTGGTTTCCTCCGTTCCCGTCACCTGAAGATGAACCCGTTGAAGTGTGCCTTCGGTGTCACGTCTGGGAAGTTTCTGGGCTTTGTTGTCAGATACTGAGGTATCGAGATCGACCCGGAGAAGATCAAGGCCATCATCCAAATGCCTCCCCCGAGCAACATTCGGGAGCTTCGAGGCCTTCAAGGCCACATAGCTTATATAAGATGATTCAACGCGATTTTGGCCGGAAAGTGTAAGCCCTTTTCCCGGCTCATGAAGAAGGGCGCAACCTACGAATGGGATAAGGAGTGTTGGACCGCCTTCGAGGAAATCAAGCAGTATCTGCTCCAACCTCTGGTCTTGATGCCACCCATCTCCGGAAAGCTGCTGGTCCTTTATGTGACCGCCCTGGAAAGATCCCTCGGTGCGCTGCTCTCCCAGAAGAATAACGAGGGTACTGAGAACAGTCTCTACTATATAAGTCGCATGCTTCTCGATACGGAGGTCAGATACTCCCCTATCGAGAAGAGCTGCCTTGCGCTTGTCTTCACCGTGAAGAATTTGCAACATTACCTGCAGCACCATGAGGTGCAATTGGTCTCCCGGGTAGACCCCCTGAAGTACATCCTGAACTGCCCCATGCTGACTGGCCGACTAGCACGGTGGGCAGTGATTCTCCAGCAGTTTGATATCAGGTTCGTACCTCAGAAGGCCATTAAGGGATAGGCGTTGGAAGACTTTTTAGCTGCCCATCCAACCTCCGCAGATCAATCCTTGCACATGGATTTCCCTGATGAGATGATCCTCTCAGTCGATCATGATGTCCCGTGTTGGAAAATGCATTTCGAAGGCGCCTCCCAGAGCCCCACCGGTAGGAGGCTCAACGATCCCAAGCTCAACAGAGTGGGGCCTGGGTATTGTCTTCATTACCCTGAGGTAAGCTGTCCTGCCATACTCGTTCCTGTTGTCAGAAGGCTGTACGAACAACGAGGCAGAGTACCAGGCTCTCATCACCAGCCTCGAGTTGGCCCTTGAGATCCATGTGCCCCATCTACATGTGAAGGGAGATTTCGAGCTGGTAATCAAACAGGTTAATGGAGACTACGTCGTCAAGAAGCTGGAGCTTGCACCGTTGCTGGAGTACACCCTCCTCCTAATGGCCCAGTTCTCTTCTCGACCAGAGGTTACCTATGTCCCATGGTTGCAGAACGGCCAAGAAGACGCCCTGGCTGGCTTAGCCGCATCGCTCACAGAACCCGAGCAAGATGATTTGATCATACATGTGGCACACCGGAGAGTCATTGCTCCCGTCACCCAAGAGGACAATGATGGCCTGCGAGTAGGTCATCTCACTGCCAGACCCTCCATGTCAGGGGTCCCGGGTTCGTCAGATGCAGTGGTTGAAGCCACTCCCGACTGGAGGGCACCTTTTCTCGAGTATCTCCAAAATGGTCGCCTCCCGGACGACCGGGCCGAGCGCGAGCGAATCCGACGCTGCGCGCTACAATTTACACTCCAGAGCAGCCCCAGTCTTGAACAGATCCTTTACAAGCAGAGTTTCGATGGTGTCCTCCTCTGTTGCATCCAAGGAGTAGAGATACCTCAGGTTATGCAAGAGGTTCACGCCGGTTCCTGTGGTGCCCATCAAGATGGGCTGAAGCTGTCCCATCAAATCCGGAGGTTGGGGTACTTTTGGCCCTCTATGATCCACGGTTGTATTGGATATGCCAAGAGATGCCACGCGTGCCAAGTACACGCCAACTTCTTCCATCGGCCGCCGGAGCCCCTTCACCCCACCAAGTACTCTTGGCCATTTTCGGTATGGGGACTTGATGTAGTGGGACCATATCCACCGGCAACAGCCCTCCAGTGTAGGTTCATCCTGAATGCTACAGATTTCTTCTCCAAGTGGGCAGAAGTCGTTCCGCTCAACGAGGTCAAGGCCCGTTCCATCGTTGACTTTGTGAGCTCCAACATTATCCACTGGTTTGGGGTCCCTCACGTCGTCCTCACCGATAACGGCACCAACTTCCGAGCGGCTGAACTAAAGAAATTGTACGCCTAGTTCGACATCCGATCGAACCATACATCCTGCTACCACGCACAGGCGAATGGACAGATCGAGGCGTTCAACAAGACCCTCTCTAACATTCTACAGAAGATGGTTGGTCAAAAAAAGAAAAGTTGGACGGAAAATCTCCCCAACACCCTCTGGGCTTACCGGACGACGACTCGCAACTCTACCCAGGTGACCCCATATTCCCTGGTGTATGGAGCTGAGGCCGTCCTACCCATTGAGATCCAGCTGCCGTCGTTACGCACTGCAGTTTATGATCACCAGACATCAGATGAGGTAGCTGAGATCCGTCTTGGTGAATTAGAAGCACTGGACGAGAACCGGCTCCGTGCCCAGCAAAATATGGAAAGGCATCGGGATAAGATAGCGAGGGCCTTCAACAAGAAGGTTCGTCTCCGCTCTTTTCTACAGGGCAACCTGGTACTGGCCCTTCGAGCGCCAATGATTCCCGGTAGGAAACTGCCCAAATTAGAACCCAAATGGGAAGGGCCTTATATCATCCATAAGGTTTACCCCAATAGAGCATACTCCTTGGTGACCACAGATGGAGAGCATATAACCCCTCCCACCAATGCCAAATTTCTCAGGCGATACTTTGCCTAGGGAAAAAAGGGTCATGTACGACCCTAAACTGCAAGTTGGTCCCGCACGACCTTAAACTGCATCTCCGTCCTACAAGACGATAAACTGTGTGGTTCCCCATGACTTTAAACTGCACATTATGGTCCAACATGACTCTAAACTGTAGGGTCCTGCACGACCCTAAACTGCAAGATGGTCCCGCACGACCTTAAACTGCTACCCCGTCCTTACTGCAAGACCTTAAACTGCATGCCAGTCAGGCCTTCCTGACCGAGGCTCAGCCTCAGGCCCCTTGTCCTCCTCGGGCCCCTGGCCCCCCGTCTTCACCGTGAGACGTTAAACCGCAAGCTATTCAGGTCTCCCTGACCGCGGTCCGGCCCCAGGCCCCTTGGTTTTTCCCCGACTTACCCTCTTCCGAGATTGTACGGTGTAGTGTAGGACTACGTCCTCATTCACGTCGAATTACTCGCCGTACCGTACATATCCCCAAATGAGATGCTCCTCATCCTTCATGACGTTAAACTGCATTTCAAGAACTACGTGTGGCTTGATTCCCATCTTCATGGGATACGTAGGAATGCTCGGACACCTCGTCTTGAGCCCAGCCCCATGTTTTCTCTTCCACAATTCCCCCTGGGGATAGTTTCCTCGGAGGCTCCTTGTGTAGCGAGGGGAAGTCTTTCTTAGCCCCGCTTATACAACCCCACTCACGCAAGGATTTTAAGAGTCACACCATGTGCCCACTCCCGTTCTTCTATCCTTCCACGTCCTCACCGCACGACACAAAACTACATGGCCTTCAAGAACTACGTATGGCTTGATTCTCATCCTCATGAGATACGTAGGAACGCCCGGACATTTCGTCCGTTGGCCCATCCCAAAAGCCAAAATCTTCCCCCCAGGTCAAGACATGGCGGGGTGCACACTTTTTCCCCAACTCACATCGAACAAGCCTCGACCCGGCTGCACATCCCCCCTGGAGATGTTTGCCTCTTTCATGGACGGATACAGTTATGCTTCACCCACTCCTTGATTGGGATTCCATCATTTTTCACACCCAGAGGGACCCATCAGAATGGCCTGGATACAACGCCCAAGGGCTCTCCTACCGTTACGGGCCAACGCCCCCGAGGGTTTGCAACAAGCCGATACAAGTCCCGCGTTGAGAATTTGGTCAGTGGTCGACTCTCATTTGTTGCTCCCATATCAGATTACCATAGGAACACTGTGTTTCGAACATGGTCAATAGTGTCCTGGATCTTCGGGTCCACCCCGAGATGTCCCAGACATCGAGTGCAGTGATTCATCCTGCCCCATCCCGAGGTGACAAACTTCCCCCCGGGTGGTGCTAGCGATCGGGCCCACGGCCCCGATTCCCCATAAGGGTGTACGGTGTGGTGTAGGACTACGTCCTCATTCACGTCGGGATCATGTACCATGTCGTACGCCTTCCCTTACAAGGCCCAGCCTCAGGCCCCTTGGCCTCCTCAGGTCCCCGACCCCCGTCCTCATGTAAGACGTTAAACTGCAGACCCGTCGGGCCTTCCTGACTTATGCCTGACCTTAGGCACCCTGGCCTTCTCGGGCCCCTCCTCCCAACCTCTTACCTGGGGTGTACGGTGTGGTGTAGGACTACGTCGTCACTCACGTCGGGATCATGTACCATGTCGTACGCCTCCTCTTACGAGGCCCAGCCTCAGGCCCCTTGGCCTCCTCGGGTCCCCGACCCTCATCCTCATTGCAAGACGTTAAACTACAAGCAGGTCAGACCTTCCTGACCAATCCCTAACCATCGGGCCCCTTGGCCTTTCCGGGCCACGACCCAGGTCCTCTATTATAGGATTATATGGTGTGGTGTAGGACTACGTCCTCATTCACGTTGGTCCCATTATGACCACGCCATGTACCTCCCCCTACTGAGCTGTTTCGTCGATCCCTTTGCGTCGGTTCACCAATGTGCCTAAGAGTACTCTGGTTTATTACCTGGAATGCCAAGCTTTGCTCGGACATGTCCGCACCCGCTTTCCAGGCTTTGTGTATCCCTACATCAGGGCTTTCATTATCTTTCACACTCGGAGGGACCCCCAAGAATGGCCTGGATACTACGTCCAAGGGCTTTCCTACCCCTACGGGCCAACACCCCCGAGGGTTTCGGATAGCGAATCGATAAAATCCCACGTTGCGAATATGGTCAGCGGTCGATGCTCGTTTGTTGTTCCCACCTCAGGCTAACGCGATATGGATGCTGTGTTTCCACCATGTTTAACAGTTTTCCTATATCGCCACGCCAACCCATTAAGCCCAAAATATCAGGTACACGATTCACACCCTTCATCACTTCATCATGTCCAAGTAGAGTCTCGGAACTCTTGGTACTTTTCCTCCGTGCACGTCCGCGCGTTGGGGGAACAAGCGGCATCGAAGGTGTCCTTCGGGGATCTCTGCTGACTCCCCTTTGATGGACGCCCCAAGTATTGCGATGAGGATACCCCCCTTGTTTCCCACACTGAGTTTAACTCACGTGGGCTTAGGGATCGGGTTGACATCTGTGCATACTCGGGAAGTAGTCACCTTCCACAGTCCGAGCTCTAAGACCATAAACTAAGATTCTCATCTGGAACTACGTTCAGCCTGATTCCCATCTTAATGGGATACGTAGGAATGCCCAGACCTCCTATCTTTGGGTCCATCTTGAGCTCAGCTAATTCACCTCTCGGGTCCTGCCATTGGGACCCCGACTACGGGACCGTGTGGCGTAGTGCGGGATTATATCCTCATTCACCTCAGGTTTTCAATAGCTGCAACACGCGCACCCCCATTCTGAGAGTTAGCCCTCCTATTACTTGTCCATCATGACATTAAAAGGCACCCTTCAGAACTACGTATGGCTTGATTCCCATCCTCATGGGATATGTAGGACCACCTGAATGTCTAGGATTCGGGTCCAGCCCCACCTTTTGGAGATCCCCTGATCTCCCGGTCACCTAGGCCACTTGGTATATCCCTCTCCATGAGGGGGATATGTAGGTATGATACAATGTTTTGGGCACCGTGCCCCCTTCCCCCGGGAACCCTCCATATCTTTGTTACCCTCAAGTTGAGTCTCTTGACCCCTTGCAGTGGTTCACCCATGTGTTAAGAGTACTCTGGTCTAGGACCAAGAGTGTCAGATTCAACTTGATCAAGTGCATTCCACTTTTCAAGCTTCGTGTTCCCCTCCATTCGGGCTTCCATCACCTTTCACACCCGGAGGGACCCCCGAGAACGGTCTGGATACAACGCTCAAGGGCTCTCTTACCGTTACGGGCCAACGACCCGAGGGTTTTGGACAACAAATCGATAAAATCCCGCGTTGTGAATACGGTCAGCGGTCGATGCTCATTTGTTTGTCCCCATTCCAGGCTAACGCGATAGGATGTTGTGTTGTGAACATGGTCAGCAGTAATCCTCTGTCATCACGCCAGCCCCTTCAGTCCTCGAATGTTGGTTGCATGATTCACATCATTTTCCACCCCATCATGTCCAGGTGGAATCTCGACACTTTTGGCGCTATCCCTAAATGCACCTTTTCATGTCAGAGGGACAAAGCTGCAATATGGCGTCCTTCGGGGCCCCCATGGTCCGAGCTCGACGACCATAAACTAAGATCCATTCGGAACTATGTTCAACATGATTCCCATCCTCATGGGATATGTAGGACCCCCCCCCCCCCCTGACGCCCTATCTCCGGGTACAACCCATTCAGAAAGCCAGTCTCCCCCCCTGTTTCACCTCTATATAGGCCCCTTGGACTAAGGTCTCCCTCTCCGAGTGGCGTATAGTGTGATGTGGGATCATGTCTCCGTAAATTGTGTTTTATAACACTACCCACATTTCTCGCCTAGCATAGTCTCTGCTACGTCTGCGCTGCATGACGATAAAATGCATGCTTGGTCCTATCATACGACCCTAAACTGTGACATTATCGTCCTGGCCGCACGACGAAAAACGGCACTGCGTTGTGGTGACCTCGTTGTAGAGGACATCACGTTGGGTATTGGTCATGTGCCATTCCATTTTTCAATGCCCATCACAGCTTGATCCTTGTGGTGACATCATGGCCTACTATTCTAGGCCTGTCACTTCACAAGAAAAAATCCATTCACCTTAAATAACAATCAAGATTCATCAAATTCCTCTTCTTTTAGTGCAAGGGCCACGCCCGCACTCCCCTTTTCCTCTGGCACTGGTATCTTACCATGTCACCTTCCAGAACTATGTATGGCTTGATTATCATCCTCATGAGATACGTAGGAGCTCCCGGGCACTTCCCCGCAGGCCCAGCCTAACTTTCACTTTCAGTCCCTTGACCAAAAACCTCTCCTAAGGGGGTTGGGCGGCATGATATGGGAATATGTCCTTATTCACGTCAGGTTGTTCAGCGCACTGCACACACCCCCTATTCCCATTCGTGCCAGGTGTTTGAGTTACTCCACCATGTACCTCTTATGTCTCTTCCCATCCATGGTCCGAATTCTACGACCCTAAACTAAGATCTTCCTATGGGAAAGTACTATGCTCCCTCTATCTAATACGTCTCGTTGTCGTATTCAGATGTGTTTTGACAAAGAGTCCGAAGTGTGGGACTCTCACAAGGACATTCCCCTCATCCCATGACCATGCTTCGTGAGCTCGCTATTTGGATCATCATCCTCTTCCACATCCAAAAGGACCCCCGGACGACATGGATACTAGGCTTAAGGTCTCTCCATGAATGCTGGACCTAAGGGCCCTCCAATCGTTTCGGGCCAACGTCCCTATAGAAATTTGACAACATTTGTGACATGGTCCCATGTTTCGAACATGGTCAACGGTCGACCCTCATTTGTCTGTCCCCATTCTAGGCTAACACGACAGGATGCTGTGTTGCTAATACTGTCAGCAGTTATCCTCCATCGTCACGCCTCCATCATCATGATCTGAATCTTGAGTGCCATGATTCACACGTTTCCACTTCCACATGTTCAAGTGGAATTCCATCATACTCGGCTCTTTCTCTTCGCGCATCTAGGTGCACTAAATGATCGTGTTAGTATCACTAGGCCGGTATTCACCGGGCGTCCCTTTTCCCTAACCTGCCCATTTTTGTCGGGAAATTCCCACCACTACTGCATGTTTCCCACACCGAGAACGACTCACGTGGGCTTAGTGGTTTTGGCAGGATGTGTACTAACATAGTCGGGCTGCTCCTCGTCCCGCATGACGTTAAACTGCGCTTCCAGAACTACGTATGGCTTGATTCCCATCCTCATGGGGTACGTAGGAACGCCCGACCACTCTGCTTCGGGCCCAGCCTAATCCTCACTCTTGGTCCCTCGACTCGAATAGTTTCTTCCAGGGGTATGTGGCATGATTTGGACTCCAAATCCTCATTCACGTCGGTTTGATATCTACCGCGCCACATGTTCCATGGGATCTTCCCTTTTATTCCACGTCCTATCATATGACGTTAAACTACA
This sequence comes from Viscum album, assembly GCA_963277665.1. Classification (NCBI taxonomy): domain Eukaryota; kingdom Viridiplantae; phylum Streptophyta; class Magnoliopsida; order Santalales; family Viscaceae; genus Viscum; species Viscum album. The sequence goes on along the minus strand of OY728140.1, from coordinate 2,000,672,148 downwards.
GGAGCCCATGTGTCCTCAACACATGACACTAAGCTGTGGTTCTACCCTAAACAAGTTTGTGATGCCCCAAGATCCCATTGGGAAGTGACATATCCCCTCGCCAGAGAGGCCATGTCTGAAAGAAGGAATGATCCATGATCAAACCGATGCGCCCATCTAGCGTACTCCCACCACGGTGTTGTAACTACCTAAGTGTTGGATTCTGTTCGAACAAACCATCACTCTATATTCCGCGCTTTGCGTGCCCCTTATTCGGACCCTCATCCCCTTTCATGTCCCCTGGGACCCCCTAACGGCCTGGTCTCATGGCGCATCGGCTCACCTACCTTCCTGGGCCAACGTCCCGGAAGACTGGTCATGTTTGGAAGGACCTCTTAACAGTATGGATGCTCGACCTATGGTCCGCCAACTGTCCTGGGCCAACGTCCCAAAGGATTGATCAACAACATTTGTGACATGGTCCCGTGTTTCGAACATGGTCAACGGTCGACCCTCATTTGTTGTCCCCATTACAGGCTAACGCAGTAAGGATACCACTTCTCCTCAAACGTTAACGGTTGTCCCTTATTGTCACGCCATCCCCACAATGTTCCAAATCTTGGGTATCGTGAATCATGCTTCCCATTTTCATCTGTTTGGACCGATTTCAGCACCCCTGGCGTTGCCCCATTCGTGCATAAGAGCACGCTGAAGAAACGGTAATTCTGCTGTCCTGGAAGTTCCTTCTCCGGTCAAGCCATTCCCGTCTTTCAGAAATACAGACTAGTAATCCGAATGCCGGATGCCCGGAGCATGATCCCCACTCCCATGTTAGATGGGATGAGAGGGCGACTATCTCCTATTTCTCACATCGGGCTCGACCCACGTTGTCTTGGGGAATTGTCGCCAAACGTCCCGCAAACATTGTAGGGATGTAACAATGCAATTCAAACAGTGAAAATCGTGCATGCTACGAAATTCAAAGCAAAGAAGAAAATTTTTGAAGCATGGAAGTATCAATAAAAGGTTTTTGGATTTGTTACAATACTCGGGGGTCGACTCCCCCCATGGACGGGTTGACCCCATCAAAAGATAGTTGCAGCTCTGCCACCCGCTGGCTTGTGGCATCCAAGACTTGCTGCTGCTGACCTAGCTCCCGCTACTTCTCAACAGCGGCGGGGCGCAGTTCGTCAGTCCTGGCTTTGGCCCTCTCTACGCTAGCTTGAACGACATCCATCTTTCTAAAGGTCTGCCTCATATTCTCTTCTGCCTCTGCCAGTTGGTCCTTCAACCATGAGACCAGCTTAGATTGTGCATCAAGAGAGGCTGAAAGCTCTTCTTCCCGGGTCTGCATCTGGCGGACCTCGCCTTCAGCCTCCTAGAGCTTCTTGATGCTGGTCTCCTTCCTCCGCTTCCATCCCACGCTGAGCCCACGATCATGCTCCCGGATCTTCTCAGCCATAAGATCTCGGATGAGTGCGTGAGGACGTTGGGCATCCACTCCCTCAACGCACAGTTCACGTAACCGCGAGCGGAGACTATCCATTTCGGCCAGCCATTGCGCTTGGGGGGTGTCCTTGATAAAGCGCGTGATCAGCTTCCACGACCGGCGGCAGACTATGCTGTTGTCTTCCTCGTCGGAGGCCGTTTCGTCCCAGTCTGCGCGGTTGGCAGGCTTTTATGCAGGATATGCCCGCAGGAAATCCTCGGCAGGATCAACGTCTGGTGTTGAATCCAGTACGACACCTGGCGCCGAAGCAGGCGTGACAAGACTGGGACAGACCGATTGATCCTCTTCCTCAGAGTCCACCTCAATGACTTCAGGAACAATCCTGGTGGTGGTCCCGCCAGTGATGATGTGCGTCACAACTTGAGGAGATGGCGGGACTATTGCCACCATCACCGGCATGCCCCTAGGAGGGACGCCACTAGACATCCCGACCAGTCTTGCCGCAGCAGCCCACGCCAGTCGGAGAACTGTATGACAGAGAGGGACATAAACGTTAGTTGGCGGGCATGTTCTACATATGACAATGAGGAGACCGGTAGAGGAGACTTAAGGAGATCAACCTCCTGGCGCTGCTCTTGAGCCGGTACTGACGGGACCCCGAGACGAGGCCCCCCGTATACTATTGGAAGGTCTGGAGATTCCGGAAGAGCCACCTCGGGTGCTCTGGTCCCACCAGACGCGGAACTGGACGCAGCCATAGGCGCAGGTTCTGAAGGTCCCGCATCATCACCCGCCAAGGGGCGAGAACAAGGCCTACGAACAAGTTCCTCCTGCGTGGCTCACACATCGGTGAGAAGTCCATAGTGACCCAAGAACAGATCGTAGGGAAATAACTTCGAAATGATACCTCGAGAGCCTCCGCCAAATCATCAGATTCTGAGCCTCGGTCTCCGACCTCGCCCTCCTCCAATGGACTCCCTCCTCCAGCCTCGTCCTCTCGAGAGGAGTCCTATGATTCTTCCGACAAGGGGAAGCACTCCCTCGGATCGGCAGCCGATAACTGTGGGGGGACCGTTTGATTCAACAGTACCCTCACCCGGTCTGTCATTGGGCGAGGGACACCACTGGAGTGAACGTAATCCTCCAACTCATCCAGGTACTACTCTGCCTCCGCCGGAGATGCCATGAATCCAGCCCAGACTGGGCCTATGCCCGGTAATTCCATCCCGAGGCGATTCAAGTGGGCCCATATCTCGGGTGGGCTGAGGAATTGCTGGTTGACATCCCAAATGTCCCAGGCATCCGAGAAGACAGCATCCTCTATCTTGTCAATATGACGCAACCGCTTCCCCGGAGCCTGAGTGGAAATCCTACGAAATCCCCACGGTGGCCGCCCCTCCGGATGGTCGTGCTCTTCCGGAATCACCGTATCCACCGCTACTGCCATACCCTCGTCCGGTGCGGGTCTCGCCGCCAAGGCAGCCCCGCTACCGCGAGCGGCCCTAGCTGCCCTCCGACCCCGACCTCGAGATAGAGGAGGCCCACCATCACCGACGCGGATAGTTGGTTGCTTCATCATCTCTCCTAGGTAAGCAGCCTCCCAACTGATGGCATACTCCCTCACCAATCTGAATGTGGCGGTGGATGGAGGCAAGGTAATCCGCATCTTCCCATCTTCCCATGTGAACATGAGCCACAACTGCCTCATCACACATGGGTGCTCCTCGTGACGCACCTCCCAGTAGACCTGCGGGGTCAGCCACTGGAGGCACCGAAACTGCCTCGCAAACCGATGCGGGGTGTACGGTTCGCAGAGCGGCTCATGATCTATCCATGCCACCAAAACTCCACCTCGAAAGGCCAGGAGGTATGCCCGATGTTCTTCCATTCCCTGCCCTTCATCAGTAAGTATCCCCGTCAGCAATGGGAAGGGGTGGAAATTGAACTCATCCGCCCTCCACACCTGATTTAGCACCATCGGAACGACCAGTTTGAAAGGGAAGCTCCCGACCGCGTTCAGGATGGAGGGGCGGAAGTTCGATCCCAGTGGTGAAATGGGGTTTGGATACTCGTAAATCCCCCTGATATGCGCTGCGATCCACCTATACAGGACGTGGAAGGGCCCACATATCCATGGTGGCTTCTTGCCCTCGCTAATAAGCCGCATCATTCTGTATAGTTTGGTGAGCATCGGAATCCCCAGATTGATCCGCTGCCCCATGGCCAACATCGACGCCAATATAAATGAGCAGGGCCGCACCCCCATGCTTGTATCCCTAACCGGTAGGATCCAACCACAAATGAGATCCGCGATGAACGCCGCCAACCTGACTATCGGCTGTTTTTCAGTGCTGACACTGAAACCCCAAGTCTTCCATTGGCTGTCCTCCAAGACCCGCCAATATGAGTGCCCCTTGCCCCGTTGGGCTGCCCTCGGACAAGTTCGAGGCCTCGGAGGGAACTCTCGATTCTCTGGGAAATTCAGGAAGAATTTGAACCATCTCCTAAAGTGAACATCCCTCACTGCCTCCTTGTCCTCTCTAGGGACAAGTGCCATCAGCACCGACGCCAGTCGCAGCATTTGCTCCGTATCCTCCCATCCACTGATGACGGGAAGGAACTCGTCATACATGGCCCCCAAGACCGGGACCCCAGAAATCTGGTGGACGTCCCGCAGGCTGATGCCCACCTCCCCGTGATGCAGGTGAAAAGTGTTTGACCTAGACGACCATCTGCTCAGCAATTCAGGCATCAGTTGCTTCGGTTGGTAAATGTGGAATTGGGAGGCCCATGTCGCCTCATACAACCCCACTCTCCTCAGCTCGGCCCCAAACTCCTCGCATGAGGCGCCTACCCAGCAGGCCCAGGCCCAGTCATCAGTAAAGTTGCCACCCTGGCGCAGGTCCCACTCATCGGACCATCCCTTCTTCGAATCCTGCAAAGACGCCTTCAGCATGGTACAGTAGAAAGGAGGGGACGTCTCCGGCCGCAGTGGCTTCCCATCAATGACGTTCAAATGGTTGTAGAGACAGTCAGCGGTGACGGGTGTGAAGTTTTCTTGTGCGTGACCATCGGCCACCCTGAACCATTGGTGCTGGCATGGTATGCTCCTAAACCAGCAAGCTGGTTCATCCCTACTTGCCTCGGGGATAAAGACGTCATCCCTCAGTCCGAAGCCATACAATGGCAGTTTCTTGCACTGCGGATAATCCTTCTGACCCTCCGATAGCAGATCTGTCAAAGAAGTGTGGTCCGAATGGCTTCGGACCATCTCCCCATGGCCCGGACGGTTGGCCATCTCATCCCGATGGGCAGCATCTGCAAGCACCCCCAACACAGCCTCTTGAAGGGCCATTTTGACTCTGGCCCTCAGAAAAGAATTTTTTCAGTTGGATCGCGAAGCTCGACCGCGAAGCTGAATCGGGAAGCCAGATCTCGAAGATCGGTCGTGAGACAAAGTGGCAAAGTCTGGCCGAGGCCAATAAGAAGGAGTTCGCTTAGCGCGGACGCGGAGTCGGAGACCAGCGGTTCGCCGCGAAGCTTGATTCGCGGAGGGCTGTCACGGAGTACGCGGAGCTTCATGGAGTCGAGAGCACAAAAAGTCAAGGAAGTCACGTGAAGACAAAAGAGGTCGACCCCCCTATTTATAGGTGGCGACTCCGGAGCATCGCGGCGCGCCTCAGCCGTGAAAAGCATCGCGGCGCGTCCGGGATCCGAGGCCCCGGTCAGCACCGCGTGCCCCTTCGCGTAGCTGCATCGTGAACCACCGACAATTTTGGTGATTTTCCCTCAGACTTCGACCCTTCTCCTTCTGTGGCTACAAGTCTGAGGGGGGTAATTTTTTGGTGACAAAATATGGTCCGAGAAGAAGGAACGAAAAATAAGGATGACGCGCTGCCTCGCGAAGCCCCGACGCGAAGCCCCGACGCGAAGCGCCCTGAGCACCGCAAGCCCGCCACGATGCTCCAGAGGCGATAATGCTCTGCGAACGCATTTGACGTTCGTGACCCACCGCGAAGCTGCAGAGGCGGTAACCTCCGTGAACGTATTTGACGTTCGCGAGCCCACCGCGAAGCTCCAGAGGTGGTAAGCTCTGCGAACGCATTTGACGTTCGTGACCTGCCGCGATGCTCCAGAGGCAGTAAACCTCCACGGACACCGTTGACGTTCGCGAGCGCGCCGCGAAGAACCTGAGGTGGAGCGCGGGTTCGGCTTCGCGGCATCCCTTGCCTATAAATACTGGACTCCCCCTGAGTCCTGAAGATGGACAATCCGACCTTTCGGCTTCTCCTCTCCCGAATCGCGAAGCACTCTTTTCCCCGGGAATCATGAGCTCCGCGAGGTACTTCTACTTCGCGAGACGCCTCTGCTTTTTCTCGTTTGAGCCCCTCTTCCGAGAGGGATGCCCTTCACGAAGCTCAAGGGCATTCGCGATGGAAGGGGATTCCCAAGGGAACCCGGGCAGCCGCGGAGCGCTTATGCTTCGCGAAACACCCAAACCAGACTAGTGATCCCTATGCTAAGGCAGGATCGCTACACATCGCGAAGCACACTGCTTCGCAGGACCCTGCTTTGCGAGGCACCTCTTCTTCGCGAGGCAGTGCTCTGCAAACACTATTCCACTTCGCGAAGAACCTTCCACTCACACCTATGCCCCATGCCAAGGCCAAGGCACTCCACTTCGCGAAGCACAATCCTTTTCTTAGCGATTCCCCTTTCCGTGTGACCCTCCAGGTTTGCACGATGTGATTTCAAAGTCCAATGGACAACACCACCCGTAGCATTGCTTCGCCTAATGCTTCTTCGCATAGGCACGCTAACGGTTATTGCTTCTTTGCATAGCCACGCTAACGTGGACCCCTTGATGGTTCATTCCACAACCCCCCATAACCATGGCCTTTCTGGTACCTTCCCTTCCCCAAGGACCAGAGGGTACCGGTTATGTAAGTCCTAGGGGTGTGGAGTGAACCCACCTCGTCCGAGCTATAGGACATTAAACTGCCAAGCATCACGTCCCCAACACATGACATTAAACTGTGATCCGACCTCGTCTCTCTCACGAAGGGTCCCCCCCAGCTCGAACATTTTTTACACCACTTGTCTCCACAGGAGTGGAATCACCAACCCACAAGGGATGATATCCTCCTTATTGGAGTGGCGTATGTTCATAAGAGAAGGGCGACCCTAGTTCCCCAATGGATGGCTGCACCTATGCATCTCCGTACTTCCCCACTACCAAGGTCGGTGGAGGGCATGATAGGGAACAAGGAACCCCCCATTTGGGCCTCCATCCTGGAGTAAGTCCCAGCACCATGGGCCGCCTAACGCGTAAGCCCCTCTTCGCTTCTCACGGACGCATCCTTCGCGACGTGATCGTCAGGTCCTTGCAACCTCTTGTTTCTCACACCGAGCATGACTCACGTGGGCTTAGAGTGAGCACCGACCCCGACCCCCACCCATAGCGAACTACGAGGACTTTGATCCAGGTCAAGTCATGGTACATAGGAAGCCTCCATGAGGTTCAAGCCACATTGCTCGGTCGTTCATTCACGTCGAGTTTCACCCTCGTCCAGCATGACGTTAAACTTTATGCCCCTCCCTCTGTCCTGCATGACATTAAACTGCACACCCATTCCCACCTGAACAACGAGGTCTTTGATCCATGTCAAGGCATGGTACGTTGGAAGCCTTCCAGAGGTTCAAGCCCACCACTCATTGGACCAAGGTCCACTTTCACGTTGGCTCGATGAAAAAGCCCCATTTGAACTACGAGGTCTTTGATCCATGTCAAGGCATGGTACGTAGGAAGCCTCCACGAGGTTAGAGCCCACCCATCATCCAATTCATGTCGAGTTCTACCTACGTCCAGCATGACATTAAACTGCAATTCCAGTCCGACGGCAAGCCGTTGTGACTAACCCAAACAACGAGGTCTTTGATCCATGTCAAGGCATGGTACGTTGGAAGCCTCTATAAGGTTCAAACCCACCATCCGGTCGTTCCGACCTCATTCACGTCGGTTCACCCCCATCCCTCATGACGTTAAACTGTATTCCCCAATCCGAACTACGAGGACTTTGATCCGTGTCAAGGCATGGTACGTAGGAAGCCTCTCTGAGGTTCAAGACCAACAATCAGTGGGCCAAACCGTCTCCTTGTCGGTGTGCCAAGCCCCCATTTTCAATCCGAACTACGAGGTCTTTGATCCATGTCAATGCATGGTACGTAGGAATCCTCCCAAAGGTTCAAGCCCATCACTCATTGGACCAAGGTCCCTCATTTACATCGGTTCGCCGACACCCAACGCCCATCGTTTATTCACGTCAGGGTTCACTACCGTCCCATATGACGTTAAACTGTATTCCATCAATCCTTTGAACTACGAGGACATTGATCCATGTCAAGGCATGGTACGTAGGAAACCTTCCCATGGTTGAATCCCACCACTAGTGGACCCACGAGTCTACTTTGATGTCGGTTCACCGATTAAACCCTTTGAACTACTAGGTCTTTGATCCATGTCAAGGCACGGTACGTAGGAAGCCACCCCGAGGATCAAGCCCATCTCTCATCGGACCAAGGTCCGCCTTCACGTCGGTTCGCTGACGATGCCCATCGGACCAAGGTCCACCGTCACATCGGTTCGCTGACAATGCCCATCAGACCAAGTTCCACCTCCACGTCGGTTTGACGACGCATCGGACCAAGGTCCACCTTTTCGTTGGTTCGCTGACGACATCCATCAGGCCAAGGTCCACCTACACGTCAGTTTACCGGCACCATCCTGAACTACGCGGACTTTGATTCCCTGCCACGGGGATACGTAGGAACCCTCCTCAAGGCTCATGCCCAACTTCACCGTCGCCCCTACGATGGTCCCATTTCACTCCCCCTCCACTCCATTCATCCACCTACCACCTATCCTGATTCTCGCCCGGACCGTCATATCTCGGTGAGACCATGTCGATACGCTCCCCTTCACAACCGCCCATGGGTTGGCCCCGGTATCAGCATCCCTTCAAGAAAAATCCCTCAATCAGATCTATCCTAGCTAACGCTCTGGTTGGGTTGATCCGTCTCCGCTAGAAGTTAAACTCGCGGCGTACCCTGTGTTAAACAAGGGAAGCTGAGGAAAACCTCAGATATGTGTCTATGGCATATAATTCCCCGCGCTCGATGTGGGATTCCTCGGGCTTCCACGCCCTCGAGAAGCCCTGTGACCAGGGATAATAGAGAGACATGCCAGGTTCCCCATCATCCAGACACGCTACTGATGCCTCAATGTTAGTACTCCCCCGACTAAAGGTTGCTGCCCTGACTGGACCCTTTGGAATGTCCCGACAGAAGCAGTGTAATTAACCGGAGTCCATGGAAACATGGCACTGGGAAGAGTTTCATGAACTACGTATTAAATCTATGAGGGAGACCCAGACTAGGTGATGAGTTTTGAGGAGGAATCCACAGGTGGAAGAACCGACATCCCATTATCCCGTTTCGATCAAGGAGCAGACGTCCCTGAATAATGAGCGAATGTTGCACACCTTTCAAAAGTGGGAATGCAGGGAAACAAGCGCCGCGCGTCCTTCCTCCGTGGACGGACGGGTGCGCGCGCCTCAGTGAAAGCGTCGGAAACAGAAATGGTGTACCCGACGTGAAATTATTCTCCTCAATATGGAGATTAGTAGCGTTAGAGACACCAGTAGATTGACATGTCACCGGATCCAGATATCTGGCGCCTGGTCCCGCCAAGCAAATAGCGGGCCTGTCCTGAAACTCAGCGGAAGTCGGGGCAGTAGAACGTGGGGCACTTCGTTCTGCAGCGTGTTGGCGTGGATCCTTCTTACAGACGTGGAGAATGGAAGGGCGCTGGGGCACTGGTTTTCAATACTTTTCCTCTCAGTTTTGACGAGTTGATCCCTTCATTTCTTAGGAACCAGGTTGCTGTTAGAGAGACGCGGTCACCGCCTGCTCCTTGCCTACACTGGGGCAGGGGAAACACCGCCACAACCACCCCACATGGCACCGCTACCGCCACGACGGCTGACACATCGTGGAATACGGGGCGCCCAAATCCCCTTTCCCCATCAGAGGTCATCCATCGAATGGTGATCAACAACCTCGTGCGCAGGTACGAGGAAGAAGGGGTCATCCCAACTCGGGATATGGCCCGCCTGGACCTGGAGGGCTCCAAGCCCCACCGTCAATGCTACCCTAACAGGCCGCGCAGGGAGCCCCTGCTCCCCACCCCAACATTCAACCGTTTCGGGAGCTTGTCCCTAGAACGCCTTGACGACTCCTTGCCTTACGCTGAAGAGGCGGGCGCCGTCCGGCTCAGCCCGCTCAGGGTCCCGACCCAAGGGCTTCAGGAGAGAGCTCCCGCCCGGCCGTGTCAGCGCCGCCATCCGACTCCGCAGGAAGAGCAGGCAGGCTATGTCCCTACACCACTTGCACCAGCCCGCCTGACCCGAAGTCAGCGTCGGGCCCGGGCTGAGGACGCTTGCCCAGGCGCGTCGACGTCGACAGCTACAGAGACCCGAGCCACCGCCGGCATGCATCGTGAAGCCCCTGCATACACTGAGCAGGGGAACTCCTTCACCCAACCAGGATCGAGACCCCAGCCGCCCCACGGGCAGGCTGGGTTGACTCTCCAGGTTGCATGCCTGAGTGGTGATCGCCGCGAACTAACCCACGGTGATGTCACCTCGTACGGAGGTCCTCCCCATGCGACTACTTCACAGGGTGTGGGCCTTCCCCGCTCCGAAGTTCTTCATGGATGTATGCCTCGCGCTACCACCATCCCGAAGGAAGACCTGCCCCGCGGCAGTGATGTTCAGTGCAGAAACCTTTCCCGCACCCACTATAAAGGGTATGGAGTCCATCCTCCTGCCCCGACCGCCAATCTGAAGGGACCATCCATCCGGTCCTTATTCAACGTGGGGGCCCTCCCTACGTCCTCTCTGCAACCGGCGAAGGTCCTCCTTGCCCCAGCAACTCGAGGAGTGAAGGTCAGCCTCACTCCGCCTGCATCGGCCATGGAGGTCCTCCCCATGCTCCTGCCGATTCCAACAGAGGCTCCACCCACATGGGTGTTGTTCATGGAGGTCCTCCCCATGTACCCTTCGACATTTGCCCCGATGCCCCTCGCACCCCGACTGTCTCGAGTGGGGGTCCTCTCCACCACGGTGCCACCGCCACCCCGAGACTGCTTGGTAGGGATCAACCATGTCCCAAAGAGCCACCCCGGGGCAGGAGAGCGGGTCGTCACCGCCACAAAAAGAATCCTGGGAAGCCCGGGTGGAGATCAAACCTGCCCGCTTCTCTGACTCTGAAGCGGAATGCGACTCCGCGATGGAACTTTCTCCCTGCTCCTCCATATCAAGGACCGGGGCAGGAACCAGACGCGTTAGCCTCATTCTCCCGGAATATGAGGTCCACCAGATTCCCATCTCTCTCCGCAGGTACATCCAGGAGGAAGAAATCCTGGGAATTCCACAGGTCTCAACCGCGCAATTATCGCCATCGTCACGAGAAGCGCCCTCTACCTCTACTAGAGATCACGAAGAGTTATTTTGGGGGCCAATGGCGGTAGAGCGACGACATGACCTGTCGCCGGTAGCCGTGACTCCTGTGCCGGAAGCTGTGGCTATCAGCCCGTCGTATCGTGACATCGTGGCCAGGTCACCTCACTCTTCAGAGGATGGCCCGGAATTCAGCGGCCAGTCAGCTCGCTCGCCGTATTCTCCGCCGCCGAGTTTACTATCCCAGAGGTCTGCCTTGGTACCACTACCGGTCCCTCAGCCGCCCCCGGTTGACGAGTGGGGCAACACAGGGCCAGACCCTGAGTCCGAGCCCAGGAGCTTCTGGAGTATTCTTGCAGCAGATTACTTCCCGGAGAATTTCTGGCCGATAGAAGCACTGAATTTTCACATACCGGAGTCTCTTACCTTGGAAGAAGTGGGGTGCTTTTGTCAAACCCTATGGGCGACACACGTCCGCCTTCGTTACGAATGGGTGGCATACCCCAGAAGTCAAGAGCACTTTATAGAAATCCGCGAGCAGTGCCGCCTGATCGATGCGGCCGCACTCCTTGTGGCCCAGCACCCTGAGTCGCCAAGCCGCTAGAGCGCCCTTCAACGGAAATTCGTTCAGAGTTTTAAAGCACACCGCAGAATCGTCAGGGAAGCCAGCCCCATGTGCAAGTCCGTGGTTGGGGACACTATACGACTCTCCTCTTCGACCCTATCCGATGGCAGCCCGATTCATTATGTGACATCGAGGACATGCCCTCGAGAGGGGTCGTGGTCCACATGGCCGACGTTTTGGAAAAGGAAGATGAGCTTGAATTCCTTGATAGAGACTTACCCCATCGGGGGAATACCACCACTACTGGACCCATCAGTGAGGGTTACCCGTCAGCAGAGGAACCTGCTAGGCCTCCCCGTACCCACCGAGTCGCTGGTGCTCGATCGGAACACCAGCAAGGGTAAAGAGCACGTCGGAACTGTCAAGCACTCCGACCTGTCCGCCTCTGTGCAGAAAACGGACGATGATCTTGAGAAGGCCACATTACGCCAACAGCTTGCTGAGCAGAAGAGGCTAGTTGACGGACTTTTGGCTGAGCGCGCCGCAGAGTGGCGACCCGACTATGGTAATCCCAGGCCGGGGCAGCAGGGGCAAGAACAATTTCCACCCTGCGAGATGCCTCCGGGCAACCCTGATCATGCTACTTCCGCAGACAGGGTAGAATCCGGAACGTATGGCAAGAGGGCGCGATATGTCTCGCCAAACCCCCCCGAACAACGGGGCAATATGAAGAATTCAGTCCGGGTTCCCCCAGTCGCCCCGCAGGTCGTTCCGCCAGTTGATCCATGAGTTGCCGAAGCCATCTACTGTGTTGAGGAACCTGGCAATGCACTTGTGGTTAGGGATCCCCGTCAAGACAGGGACCCCCACCCGGATGATCTTATTTCGGTGCTCACAGCCCGCCTCGAAGCGTTGGAAACGTGGCAGGTGGCCGTCCCACCGGATGGCAAGCCTTATCCCGTGTGGGTGGATGATATGCCCGCACCTCCGGGTTTTGGGAACCCCACTTTCTCGCCTTTCAACGGGACAGGGGACCCGCCGCAGCACTTGGCACATTTTTCTTCCAGGTGTGGCCCCATGTTGGGGACCCCGGCTTAGCAAGAAGCCGCGAAGCACTGATGTTTCGTACAGACATTGGAAGGTCCGACATTCGTCTGGTACAGCCAGCTCCCTATTGGATCGGTGACTAGTTGGGAGGATCTTCGCCGGCAGTTCATGTACCAGTTCAGCTCCACCACACGGAAGACCAGCATTGCGGACCTCTTCAAGTGAAAGCAAAGGCCTGATGAGCGAGTCAGAGATTTCATCGCCCGGTGGAAGGGACTTATGTATTCCCTCGATATGCCACTGACTCAAGAGCAATTACTGACGATGTGTGTGGGGAACGTCAAGACAGAGCTGGTACCCTCCCTGATTACCCAAAACTACCCTGTAGGGTTCAGAGATTTCTCGGATAAGGCTCAGCGCCTTGAGGAAGCCCTGCAACAGGCTAGTCAAGCATGCTTGTTGCCCCCCATGATCCCGACCAGGAGGACCGCCATGGATGAACCCGCCGCGGTGGCCCAAATAGAATCCCCGAGGAAGATGTAATTAATGCTGGTGGCACCATCCCCGAAACCCCACAGAGGTCCTCCACCTCAAGCACAGGCTCCTGCCCAGCAGCGACCCGCCTCAGAACCGATAGGTTCCCCCCGCGCAATGTGCCACCGCCACCTAGGCGAGACTATCAGGCGCCGCCTCCTCGGCAGGCCCCTCCGGCCCCTCGTCAGGGCCAGGCCCCCAGGGCCCCCTATCCGGAAATAAGGTACCAAACTTATTTGTTCAACGAAAATCAGGTCCCTGGCTACTTCCGAAGTGCTCTTGAGCAAGGGATTGTGCGTCTGCCCGAGTGCAGAAGGCCAGCAGAGGAGAATCTCACCGATCACCCCAACTACTGCCCCTATCATCAGATTCTGGGGAACACCCTCAAGAAATGCTATGTGTTTAAAGACTGGCTTCAAGACCAGGTCAACAACAACATAGTCAAGTTGGGCCCAGCACCGGCACAAGTGGCGGGTGTCTTTGCAGATCAGAGATCGGCAGTGACAGCGAAGGCGAGTGGCAGCAGGTCCCCAGCCGCGGATCCCGGAAATACGACGACTGGATGGCTCGAAAAACCATTGTCTGTGCCCATGGTATCATCCGGGCATGCCTGAAGCAGCCGGAACCTTCAGAAGAAGTTGCTGGTACCCCCGCATCGTCCTCCCAGTCGACCTCTTCCCAAAAGGGCAAGCAGCGGCGACGCAACAAGAAGAAACGCGCACCGTCGTTGCTGTCGTCATCCCGCACTCTTGGTGACTTTATGCCCCCTGAAATGGGGATTCATCCTAGAATCCGCCCAGCGGTGGATGACTCCTCGAGCGACAGCCATGGGTACGCTTCGGTTAATACAGTGGAGCTAGTAAAGCCCTATATGACTCCCGACGACGGGGAACGCCAGGCGAACCTCCCCAACGTTTCCAGCCAACGTCAACGTCAACGGAATCGCAACCGCGCTAGTCATCATGGTACGTCAGCAGGCACATTCAGTCAAGCCGTGCATGCTACTGAGACCAGGCAGCAAGCTCAGCGCAGAGCTCAGCACGCGCAACCCCATCTAACGCCCTCGGCTCCACCTCCACCGCCGTTCGTGCTACTAGATCAGGGAGAGCTGCCTCATTCCTATCACAGTCAGTCCTGCCCGACTACAAGACAGCTTCCGCTGCCCAATCCTAGTATGGAGACTACTCTCCAGGCTTCTACTAGTAGGCAGAAAGATGTGCCTAGTACTAGCCGATCGCCGGTTCAACCAGCAGAACCCGCTATGCCTCCAAACGCCGACCGACCTCCTGTAGGTATAGGGTCGCGTTTGGCACGAAAGTATAATGTCCTGAAGCACTTGGCCGGAATTCCGGCGAGGCTTTCTATCCTCGAGGCCCTTCGCCTGTCATCTGAAATGCACGAGGCACTTGCCGAGGCCCTAAGGATCCCCCTCCAATTTGAGATGGAAGTAGCAGCTACAGTAGCCTTCCATACTGAGACGATTGAAAATGTCGAATGTCATGCGGTTATCTCGTTCTCCAGTGAAGATGAGGACCCTCCGATACAGGGGAACATTCACCCGTTGTACATCACTGGCCACTTCAATGGCGTGGAAGTCCACCGCTGCCTCGTTGACACGGGTTCCGGAATCAATCTAATTCCGACCCGGATGTTGCGAAAGCTGGGTCTATGTGAAGGTTATTTAACTCCCTCTGACCTCAGTATCCAGGGGTACGATAGGACCGAGAAAACCCCAGTCGGCAAGATCCGCCTGAAGAATCAGTTCAGTGGCTTAATTGCCAGCACCGAGTTCATGGTCGTCTCTCAGGACACCGCCTACAACGCATTGATGGGTAGGCCATGGCTCCATCTGCATGCAGCGGTCCCTTCGTCGTATCACCAGTGCCTCAAATACTCGGTCAACGGTCGAGTAGGCGTGCTCCAAGGAGATGCTTCCCCTTTCAATTCTTGTGAGGCCCGCTATTTGGATACGGGTTATTACAAAAGTAAGGATAAGCAAATCCTGGTGAGTGAGGATGAACCCACCCCTGTCACAAGTGATCCCTGGGCAAGCATGGATTACGCATACATCCTCCCGATCCACCGGTTGGAGGCCACGAACCCCGACATGGGGAAATGTTTTGTTGTTTCGGGTACGCAAGGAAGGCATGTTCCCATGTCCAAGCGATGGCAGAAAATCACCTCGTACTCCTACATCAACCAGGCTCAGGTCATCCTGGAATCTCCTACCCCTGCACGGTACCAGAGTGTCAAGCTTATGACAATGGCGGTATGCCATACGTGTCTCTTCCACTGGGCTGGAATCCACCGACTCAGGCCGACACATCCCCACTGTTTTGATATTATCAAACGTGGCCCCTTAGGCCGAAGGCCATATGGGATAGGTTCGACTGCCTTCATTGCTATGGTCTCAATGGAAAGTGAGTCTCCCGATGTGATGACCGTTGTTGCCCAGGCCGACACCAGTTGCCTCTCGGGTTTTGATAGCCAAGAAGTATCTCCCGTCGCGGGAAATCCCCCCACAGGTGGGGAGGAAGTCCTGGAAGATGCTCCCCCCGCCTTTGAAGAAGGCGTCTCTACCACGGTTGATGAACTGGTACAGGTGAACCTTGGTAGCGAGGCAGATCCGAAACCCACATTGATCAGTGCAGCCATGCACCCCGAGGAGAGGCAGTAGTACGTAGACTTCCTCAAACAACACCGTGACGTGTTTTCCTGGAGTTACAATGAGATTCCAGGACTAGATCACCAGGTATCCATTCACCGTCTGGGCCTCCCGGCAAAACATCGTGGGTTTAAGCAGCCTCCCAGGAAGATGCACCATTCTCATGGTGCTATGGTTGAGGCCGAAGTTGACAAGCTTATCAAAGCCAACTTCGTTAAATAAGTCTAGTACCCCAAGTGGCTTTCCAACATTGTGCCAGTCAGGAAGAAGAATGGGCAGATCAGGGTTTGCATCGACTTCCGAGATCTTAATCGCCACTGTCTGAAGGATGACTTTCTCCTTCCCGTGACAGAGTTGTTGATCGACGCAACGGCCAGGATCCAAGCCCTCTCTTTCATGGATGGGTATTCCGGGTACAAAAAGATCCGGATGGCCCCCGAAGACGAGGAGTCCATTGCCTTCATGGCTCCCCAAGGTACCTTTTGCTACAAGGTTATGCCGTTCGGTTTGAAAAATGCAGGTGCCACTTATCAGAGGGCCATGCATCGCATATTCAAACCGACTCTCGGGACATTGATGGAATGCTACGTGGATGACCTCGTAGTCAAATCATGTCAACGCCAGGACCATCTCAAAGACCTTGAGAAAGTGTCTGGTATCCTCCGTTCCCATCACCTGAAGATGAACCCGTTGAAGTGTTCCTTCGGGGTCACCTCTGGGAAGTTTCTGGGCTTTGTTGTCAGATACCGAGGTATCGAGATCGGCCCGGAGAAGATCAAGGCCATCAGCCAAATGCCTCCCCCGAGCAACATTCGGGAGATTCGAGGCCTTCAAGGCCACTTAGCCTATATACGCCAATTCATCGCGAATCTGGCCAGCAAGTGTATGCCCTTCTCCCGGCTCATGAAGAAGGGGGAAACCTACGAATGGGATGAGGAGTGTCGGACCGCCTTCGAGGAAATAAAGAAGTATCTGCTCCAACCTCCGGTCTTGATGCCACCCGTCTCCGGAAAGCCGCTGGTCCTTTATGTGACCGCCCTGGAGAGATCCCTCGGTGCACTGCTCGCCCAGAAGAATAACAAGGGTACTGAGAACAGTCTCTACTATCTCAGTCGCATGCTTCTCGATACGGAGGTCAGATACTCCCCTATCGAGAAGAGCTGCCTTGTGCTCATCTTCGCCGTGCAGAAGTTGCGACATTACCTGCAGCACCAAGAGGTGCAATTGGTCTCCTGGGTAGACCACATGAAGTACATCCTGAACCGCCCCATGTTGACTGGCCGACTAGCACGATGGGCAGTGATTCTCCAGTAGTTTGATATCAGGTTCTTACCTCAGAAGGCCATTAAGGGACAGGCATTGGCAGACTTTTTAGCTTCCCATCCAACCTCCACGGATCAATCCCTGGACCTGGATTTCCCTGATGAGACGATCCTCTCAGTCGATCATGTTGTAACGTGTTGGCAAATGCATTTCGACGACGCCTCCCGGAGCCCCACTGGTAGGAGGCTCAACGATCCCAAGCTCAACAGAGTGGGCCTGGGTATTGTCTTCATTACCCCGGTGCAAGTTGTCCTGTCATACTCATTCCTGTTGTCAGAAGGCTGTACGAACAACGATGCAGAGTACCAGGCTCTCATCACCGGCCTCGAGTTGGCCCTTGAGATCCATGTGCCCCATCTACATGTAAAGGGAGATTCCGAGCTGGTAATCAAACAGGTTAATGGCAACTACGTCGTCAGGAAGCCGGAGCTTGCACCATTGCTGGAGTACACCCTCCACCTAATGGACCAGTTCTCTTCTCAACCAGAGGTTACCCATGTCCCATGATCGCAGAACAGCCAAGCAGACGCACTGGCTGGCTTATCCGCGTCGCTCGCAGAACCCGAGAAAGTTGATTTGATCATACAAGTGGCACACCGGAGAGTCATTGTTCCCGTCACCCAAGAGGACAATGATGGCCTGCGAGTAGGTCATCTCACTGCCAGACCCTCCAGGTCAGGGGTCCCGGGTTCGTCGGACGCAGTGGTTGAAGCCACTCCCGACTGGAGGGCACCTTTTGTCGAGTATCTCCAAAATGGTCGCCTCCCGGACGACCGGGCCGAGCGCGAGCGAATCCGACGCCGCACGCTGCAATTTACCCTCCAGAGCGGCCCCAGTCTTGAACAGATCCTTTACAAGCGGAGTTTTTATGGTGCCCTCCTCCGTTGCATCCAAGGAGTAGAGATACCTCAGGTTATGCAAGAGGTTCACACCGGTTCCTGTGGCGCCCATCAAGCTGGGCCGAAGCTGTCCCATCAAATCCGGAGGTTGGGGTACTTTTTGCCCTCTATGATCCACGATTGTATTGGATATGCCAAGAGATGCCACGCGTGCCAAGTACACGTCAACTTCTTGCATCGGCCGCCGGAGCCCCTCCACCCCACCAAGTACTCATGGCCATTTGCGGTATGGGGACTTGATGTAGTGGGACCATATCCTCCGGCAACAGCCCGCCAGTGTAGGTTCATCCTGACTACTACAGATTTCTTCTCCAAGTGGGCAGAAGCCGTTCCGATCAAAGAGTTCAAGGCATGTTCCATCGTTGACTTTGTGAGCACCAACATTATCCACCGGTTTGGGGTCCCTCACACCGTCCTCACCGATAACAGCACCAACTTCCAAGTGGATGAACTAAAGAAATTGTACGCCAAGTACGACATCCGATCGAACCATACATCCCGCTACCACACGCAGGATAATGGACAGATCGAGGCATTCAACAAGACCCTCTCTAACATTCTGAAGAAGATGGTTGGTCAAAACAAGAAAAGTTGGCTGGACAAGCTCCCCAACGCCCTCTAGGCTTACCGGACGATGACTCGCAACTCTACCCAAGTGACCCCATATTCCATGGTGTATGGAGATGAGGTCATCCTACCCATTGGGATCTAGCTGTCGTCGTTACGCACTGCAGTTTATGATCACCAGACATCAGATGAGGTAGCTGAGATCTGTCTTGCTGAATTTGAAGCACTGGACGAGAACCGTCTTCGTGCCCTGCACAATCTGAAAATGCATCAGGATAAGATAGCAAGGGCCTTCAACAAGAAGGTTCATCTCTGCTCTTTTCTACAGGGCGACCTTGTACTGGCCCTTCAAGCACCAATGATTCCCGGTAGGAAACCGCCCAAATTAGAACCCTAATGGGAAGGGCCTTATCTCATCTATAAGGTTTACCCCAATGGAGCATACTCCTTGGTGACCACGGATGGAGAGCTTATAACCCCTCCCACCAATGCCAAATTTCTCAGGCGATACTTTGCCTAGGGCAAAAAGGGTCCTGTACGACCCTAAACTGCAAGTTGGTCCCGCACGACCTTAAACTACATCTCCGTCCTGCAAGACGATAAACTGTGCGGTCCCGCATGACTTTAAACTGCACATTATGGTCCAACACGACTCTAAACTGTAGGGTCCTGCATGACCCTAAACTGCAAGATGGTCCCGCACGACCTTAAACTGCATCCCCGTCCTTACTGCAAGACGTTAAACTGCAATCCAGTCAGGCCTTCCTGATCGAGGCTCATCCTTAGGCCCCTTGGCCTCCTCGGGCCCCTGGCCCCCCGTCTTCACCACGAGACGTTAAACCGCAAGCTGGTCAGGTCTCCCTGACCGCGGTCCGGCCCCAGGCCCCTTGGTTTTTCCCCGACTTACCCTCTTGCGTGATTGTATGGTATAGTGTAGGACTACGTCCTCATTAAAGTCGGATTACTCGTCGTACCATACATATCCCCAAATGAGATGCTCCTCGTCCCGCATGACGTTAAACTGCATTTCAAGAACTATGTTTGGCTTGATTCCCATCTTCATGGGATACGTAGGAACACTCGGACACCTCGTCTTGAGCCCAGCCCCAAGCTTTTCTCTTCCACTATTCTCCCTGGGGATAGTTTCCTCGGAGGCTCCTTGTGTAGCGAGGGGAAGGCTTTATTAGCCCCGCTTATACAACCCCGCTCATGCAAGGATTGTAAGGGTCACACCATGTGCCCACTCCCGTTCTTCTATCCTCCCACGTCCTCACCGCACGACGCTAAACTGCATGGCATTCAAGAACTATGTATGGCTTGATTATCATCCTCATGAGATATGTAGGAATGCCCGGACATTTCGTCTGTTGGCCCAGCCCAAAAGCCAAAATCTTCCCCCCAGGTCAAGACATGGCGGGGTGCACACTTTTTCCCCAACTCACATCGAGCAAGCCTCGACCCGGCTGCACATCCCCCCTGGAGATGTTTGCCTCTTTCATGGATGGATACAGCTATGCTTCACCCACTCCTTGATTGGGATTCCATCATTTTTCACACCCAGAGGGACCCCCAAGAACAGCCTAGATACAACGCCCAAGGGCTCTCCTACTGTTACGGGCCAACGCCCCCGAGGGTTTGCAACAAGCCGATACAAGTCCCGCATTGCAAATTTGGTCAGCGGTCGACGCTCATTTGTTGCTCCCATATCAGATTACCATAGGAACGCTGTTTTTCGAACATGGTCAATAGTGTCCTGGATCTTCGGGTCCACCCCGAGATGTCCTAGACATCGAGTGCAGTGATTCATCCTGCCCCATTCCGAGGTGACAAACTTCTCCCCGGGTGGTGCTAGCGATCGGGCCCACGGCCCCGATCCCCTATAAGGGTGTACGGTGTGGTGTAAGACTACGTCCTCATTCACGTCGGAATCATGTACCATGTCGTACGTCTTCCCATACGAGGCCCAGCCTCAGGCCCCTTGGCCTCCTCGGGTCCCCGACCCCCGTTCTCATGTAAGACGTTAAACTGCAGACCCGTCGGGCCTTCCTGACTGATGCCTGACCTTAGGCCCCCTGGCCTTCTCGGGCCCCTCCGCCCAACCTCTTACCCGGGGTGTACGGTGTGGTGTAGGACTACGTCCTCACTCACGTCGGGATCATGTACCATGTCGTACTCCTCCTCTTAGGAGGCCCTGCCTCAAGCCCCTTGGCCTCTTCGGGTCCCTGACCCTCGTCCTCATTGCAAGACGTTAAACTACAAGCAGGTCAGACCTTCCTGACCAATGCCTAACCATCGGGCCCCTTGGCCTTTCCGGGCCACGACCCAGGTCCTCTCTTATAGGATTATATGGTGTGGTGTAGGACTACGTCCTCATTCCCGTCGGTCCCGTAATGACCACGCCATGTACCTCCCCCTACTGAGTTGTTTCGTCGATCCCTTTTCGGCGGTTCACCAATGTGCCTAAGAGTACTCTGGTTTATTACCTGTAATGCCAAGCTTTCTTCGGACACGTCCGCACCCGCTTTCCTAGCTTTTTGTATCCTTGCATTCGGGCTTTCATCATCTTTCACACCCGGAGGGACCCCCAAGAACGGCCTGGATACAACGCCCAAGGGATCTCCTACCGTTACGGGCCAACGCCCCCGAGGGTTTCGGACAGCGAATCGATAAAATCCCGCGTTATGAATATGGTCAGCATTCGATGCATGTTTGTTCTTCCCACCTCAGGCTAACACGATATGGATGCTGTGTTTCCATCATGGTTAAGAGTTTTCCTCTATCGCCACGCCAACCCATTAAGCCCAAAATGTTAGGTACACGATTCACACCCTTCATCACTTCATCATGTCCAAGTAGAGTCTCGGAACTCTTGGTACTTTTCCTCCGTGCACGTCTGCGCGTTGGGGGAACAAGCTGCGTCGAATGTGTCCTTCGGGGCTCTCTGCCGACTCCCCTTTGATGGACGCCCCAAGTATTGCGATGAGGATACCCCCCTTGTTTCCCACACCGAGTTTAACTCACGTAGGCTTAGGGATTAGGTTGACATCTGTGCTTACTCAGGATGTTGTCACCTTCCACGGTCCGAGATCTAAGACCATAAACTAAGATTCTCATCTGGAACTACATTTAGCCTGATTCCCATCTTAATGGGATACATAGGAATGCCCAGACCTCCTGTCTTTGGGTCCATCTTGAGTTCAGCTAATTCACCTCTCGGGTCCTGCCATTGGGACCCCGACTACGGGACCGCGTGGCGTAGTGTGGGATTATATCCTCATTCATGTCGGGTTTGCAATAATTGCACCACGCGCACCCCCATTCTGAGAGCTAGCCATCCTATTCCTTGTCCAGCATGACATTAAAAGGCACCCTTCAGAACTACGTATGACTTGATTCCCATCCTCATGGGATACGTAGGACCACCTGAATGTCTAGGATTCGGGTCCAGCCCCACCTCTTGGAGATCCCATGATCTCACGATCACCTAGGCCACTTGGTCTATCCCTCTCTAGGAGGGGGGATATGTAGGTATGATACAAGGTTTTGGGCACCGTGCCCCCTTCCCCCAGGAACCCACCATATCTTGGTTACCCTCAAGTTGAGTCTCTTGACCCCTTTCAGTGGTTCACCCATGTGTTAACAGTACTATGGTCTAGGACCAAGAGTGTCAGATTCAACTTGATCAAGTCCATTCCACTTGTCAAGCTTCGTGTTCCCCTCCATTCGGGCTTCCATCAGCTTTCACACCTAGAGGGACCCCCGAGAATGGTCTGGATACAACGCTCAAGGGATCTATTACCGTTACAGGCCAACGCCCCTGAGGGTTTTGGACAAAAAATCGATAAAATCCCACGTTGCGAATACGGTCAGCGGTCGATGCTCATTTGTTTGTCCCCATTCCAGGCTAATGCGACAGTATGTTGTGTTGTGAACATGGTCAGCAGTAATCCTCTGTCGTCATGCCAGCCACTTCATTCCTCGAATGTTGGTTGAATGATTCACATCATTTTCCACCCCATCATGTCCAGGTGGAATCTCAACACTTTTGGCGCTATCCCTCAATGAACCTTTTCATGTCAGAGGGACAAAGCTGCAATATGGCGTCCTTCGGGGCCCCCATGGTCCGAGCTTGAAGACCATAAACTTAGATCCATTTGGAACTATGTTCAACTTGATTCTCATCCTCATGGGATATGTAGGACCGCCCTGACGCCCTGTCTCCGGGTACAACCCATTCAAAAAGCCAGTCTCTCCCCCTGTTTCACCTCTATATAGGCCCCTTGGCCTAAGGTCTCCCTCTCCGAGTGCCGTATAGTGTGATGTGGGATCTTGTCTCCGTCAATTGTGTTTTATAACACTTCGCAAATTTCCCGCCTAGCATCGTCTCTGCTACGTCTGCGCTACATGATGATAAAATGCATACTTGGTCCTATCATACGACCCTTAACTGTGACATTATCGTCCTGGCCGCATGACGAAAAACGGCACTGCGTTGTGGTGACCTCGTTGTAGAGGACATCACGTTGGGTATTGGTCATGTGCCATGCCATTTGTCAACGCCCATCACGGCTTGATCCTTGTGGTGACATCATGACCTACTATTCTAAGCCTGTCGCTTCACAAAAAAAAACCATTCACCTTAAATAACAAACAAGATTCATCAAATTCCGCTTCTTTTAGTGCAAGGGCCACGCCCGCACTCCCCTTTTCCCCTGGCACTTTATCTTACCATGTCATATTCCAGAACTACGTATGGCTTGATTCTCATCCTCATGAGATACGTAGGAGCGCCCGGGCACTTCCCCATGGGCCCAGCCTAACTTTTGCTTTCGGTCCCTTGACCAAAAACCTCTCCTAAGGTGGTCGGGCAGCGTGATATGGGAATACGTCCTCATTCGCGTCAGGTTGTTCAGCGCACTGCACACACCCCCTATTCCCATTCTCACCAGGTGTTTGAGTTACTCCACCATGTGCCTCTTATATCTCTTCCCATCCATGGTCCGAATTCTACGACCCTAAACTAAGATCTCTCTATGGGAAAGGACTCTGCTCCCTCTATCTAATACGTCTCGTTGTTGTATTCAGATGTGTTTTGACAAAGAGCCCGAAGTGTGGGACTCTCAGAGGGACATTCCCCTAATCCCATGACCATGCTTCGTGAGCTCGCTATTTGGATCCTCATCCTCTTCAACATCCAAAAAGACCCTCGGACGACATCGATACTAGGCTTAAGGGCTCTCCATGAATGCTGGACATAAGGGCCCTCCAATCGTTTTGGGCCAACATCCCTACGGATATTTGACAACATTTGTGACATGGTCTCGTGCTTCGAACATGGTCAACGGTCGACCCTCATTTGTCTGTCCCCATTCTAGGCTAATGCGATAGGATGCTGTGTTGCGAATACGATCAATAGTTATCCTCCATCGTCACGCCGCCATCATCGTGATCTGAATCTCGAGTGCCATGATTCACACGTTTCCACTTCCTCATGTTCAAGTGGAATTCCATCATACTCGGCTCTTTCTCTTCGCACATCTAGGTGCACTAAATGATCGTGTTAGTGTTACTGGGCCAGTATTCACGGGGCGTCCCTTTTCCCTAACCTGTCCATTTTTGTCATGAAATTCCCACCACTACTGCTTGTTTCCCACACCGAGAACGAATCACGTGGGCTTAGTGGTTTTGCCAGGATGTGTACGAACATAGTCGGGCTGCTCCTCGTCCCGCATGACGTTAAACTGCGCTTCCAGAACTACGTATGGCTTGATTCCCATTCTCATGGGGTACGTAGGAACGCCCGACCACTCTGCTTCGGGCCCAGCCTAATCCTCACTCTTGGTCCCTCGACTCGAAGAGTTTCCTCCAGGGGTATGTGGCATGATTTGGACTCCAAATCCTCATTCACGTCGGTTTGATATCTACCGCACCACATGCACCCTGGGATCTTCCCTTCTATTACACGTCCTATCGTATGACGTTAAACTACAGGATCCCATGTGTCCTCACCGCATGACACTAAGCTACGGTTCTACCCTGAACAAGTTCGGGATGCCCCAAGATCCCATTGGGAAGTGATAGATCCCCTCGCCAGAGAGGCCCTGTCCGAAAGAAGGAATGATCCATGATCAAACCGATGTGCACATCTGCTGTACTCCCACCACGGTGGTGTAACTACCTAAGTGTTGGATTCTGTTCGAACAAACCATCACTCCATATTCCGCGCTTTGCGTGCCCCTTATTCGGACCCTCGTCCCCTTTCATGTCTCCCGGGACCCCCTAACGGCCTGGTCTCATGCCGCATCGGCTCACCTACCGTCCTGGGCCAACATCCCGGAAGACTGGTCATGTTTGGAAGGACCCCCTAACAGTATGGATGCTCGACCTATGGTCGGCCAACTGTCCTGGGCCAACGTCCCGAAGGATTGATCAACAAAATATGTGACATGGTCCTGTGTTTCGAACATGGTCAATGGTCGACCCTCATTTGTTGTCCCCATTATATGCTAACACAGTAAGGATACCGCTTCTCCTCCAAGGTTAACGGTTGTCCCTTATTGTCCCGCCATCCCCACAGTGTTCCGAATCTTGGTTATCGTGATTCACGCTTCCCATTTTCATCTGTTTGGACCGATTTCAGCGCCCCTGGCGTTGCCCGGTTCGTGCATAAGAGCATGCTGAAGAAACAGTAATTCGGTTGTCCTGGAAGTTCCTTCTCTGGTCAAGCCTTTCCCGTCTTTCAGAAATCCGGACTGGTAATCCGAATCCCAGATGCCCAGAGCATGATCCCCACTCCCATGATAGATGGGATGAGAGGGCGACTATCTCCTGTTTCTCACATCGGGCTCGACCCACGTGGGCTTGGGGAATTGTCGCCAAACATCCCGCAAACATTATAGGGATGTAACAAGGAAATTAAAATAGTGGAAATCGTGCGCGCTACGGCATTCAAAGCAAAGATGAAATTTTTTGAAGAACGAATGTACCAATAAAAGGTTTTTGGATTTGTTACAATACTCGGGGGTCGACTCCCGCCATGGACGGGTTGACCCCATCAAAAGAGCGTTGCAGCTCTCCCACCCGCTGGCTTGTGGCATCCAAGGCTTGCTACCGCTGACCTAGATCCCGCACCTCCTCAGCAGCGGCGGGGCGCAGTTCGTCAGTCCTGGCTTTGGCCCTCTCTACGCCAGCTTGAACGGCAGCCATCTTTCCAGAGGTCTGCCTCATATGATCTTCTGCCTCTGCCAGCTGGGCCTTCAACCGTGAGACCAGATCAGATTGTGCATCAAGAGAGGCTGAATGCTCATCTGCCCGAGTCTGCATCTATTGGACCTTGCCTTCAGCCTCCTGGAGCTTCTTGATGCTGGTCACCTTCCTCCGCTGCCAGCCCACGCTGAGCCCACGATCATGCTCCCGGATCTTCTCAGCCATAAGATCTCGGATGAGTGCATGAAGACGTTGGGCATCCACTCCCCCAGTGCACAGTTCGTGCAACTGTGAGCGGAGCCTATCCATTTCGGCCAGCCATTGCGCTTGGGGTGTCCTTGATAAAGCGCGTGATCAGCTTCCACGACCGGCGGAGGACTATGCTGTTGTCTTCCTCGTCGGAGGCCATTTCGTCCTAGTCTACGCGGTTGGCAGGCTCGTACGTGGGATATACCCGCAGGAAATCCTCGGCAGGATCAACGTCTGGTGTTGAATCCAGTACGACACCTAGCGCCGAAGCAGGCGTGACAAGACTGGGACCGACTGGTTGATCCTCTTCCTCGGAGTCCACCTCAATGACTTCGGGAACGACCCTGATCGTGGTCCCGCCAGTGATGATGTGCGTCGCAGCTTGAGGAAATGGCGGGACTATCGCCACCATCACCGGCATGCCCCTAAGAGGGACGCCACCAGACATCCCGACCAGTCTTGCCGCAGTAGCCCACACTAGTCGGAGAACTGTACGACAGAGAGGAACATACACGTTAGTTGGCGGGCATGGTCTACATATGAAAACGAGGAGACCGGTAGAGGAGACTTACGGAGATCGACCTCCTGGCGCTGCTCTTGAGCCGGTAATGACGGGACCCCGAGACGAGGCCCCCCGTATACTGTTGGAAGGTCTGGAGATTTTGGAAGAGCCACCTCGGGTGCTCTGGTCCCACCAGACGCGGAACTGGATGCAGCCGTAGGCGCAGGTTTTGTAGGTCCCGCATCATCACTCGCCATGGGGCGAGAATGAGGCATGCGAACAAGTTCCTCCTGCGTGGCTCAAACATCGGTGAGAAGTCCATAGTGACCCAAGAACAGATCGTAGAGAAAGAAGTTCAGAATGCTACCTCGAGATCCTCCGCGAAATCGTCGGATCTTGAGCCTCGGTCTCCGACCTCGCCCTCCTACAACGGACTCCCCCCTCTAGCCTCATCCTCCCGAGAGGAGTCCTCTGATTCTTCTGGCAAGGGGAAGCGCTCCCTCAGATCGGCAGCCGATAACATTGGGGGGACCGTCTGATTCAACAGTAACCTCACCTGGTCTGTCATTGGGCGAGGGACACCACGGGAGTGAACGTAATCCTCCAGCTCGTCGAGGTACTGCTCTGCCTCCGCCGGAGATGCCATGAATCCAGCCCGGATGGGCCTATGCCCGGTAATTCCATCCCGAGGTGATTCAGGTGGTCCTATATCTCGGGTGGGATGAGGAATTTCCGGTTGACATCCCAAATGTCCCAGGCTTCCGAAAAGACAGCTTCCTCTGCCATGTCGATATGACGCAGCCACTTCCCCAGAGCCTGAGTGGATATCCTACGAAATCCCCTCGGTGGTCGCCCCTATGGATGGCCGTGCTCTTCCGGAATCACCGGATCCACCGCTACTGCCATACCCTCGGCCGGTGCGGGTCTCGCCGCCATGGCAGCCCCGCTACCGCGAGCGGCCCTAGCTGCCCTCCGACCCCGACCTCGAGATAGAGAAGGCCCACCGTCACCGACCCTGATAGTTCGTTGCTTCAGCATCTCTCCTAGGTAAGCAGCCTCCCAACTGATGGCATACTCCCTCACCAATCTGAAAGCGGCGGTGGATGGAGGAAAGGTAATCCGCATCTTCCCATCTTCCCGTGTGAACATGAGCCACAACTTCCTCATCACACATGGGTGCTCCTCGTGATGCACCTCCCAGTAGACCTGCAGGGTCAGCCGCTGGAGGCACCATAACTGCCTCGCAAACCGATGCAGGGTGTACGGTTCGCAGAGCGGCTCACGATCTATCCGTACCACCAATACTCCACCTCAAAAGGCCAAGAGGTAAGCCCGATGTTCTTCCGTTACCCGCCCGTCGTCAGTACGTATCCCCGTCGGTAATGGGAAGGGGTGGAAATTGAACTCATCCGCCATCCCCACCCAATTCAGTACCATCGGAACGGCCAGTTTGAACGGGAAGCTCCCGACGTCGTTCAGGATGGAGGGGCGGAAGTTCGATCCCAGCGGCGAAATGGGGTTTGGATACTCGTAAATCCCCCTGATATGCACTGCGATACACCCATACAGGACGTGGAAGGGCCTGCATATCCTTGGAGGCTTCTTGCCCTCGCTAATATGCCGCAGCATTATGTATAGTTTGGTGAGAATCGGAATCCCTAGATTGATCCGCTGCCCCATGGCCAACATCAACGCCATGATAAACGAGCTGGGCCACACCCCCATGCTTGTATCCCTCACCGGTAGCATCCAACCACAAATGAGATCCGCGATGAACGCTGCCAGCCTGACTATCGGCTGTTGTTCAGTGCTGACACTGAAACCCCAAGTCTTTCAATGGCTTTCCTCCAAGACCCTCCAATACGAGCGCCCCTTGCCCCGTTGGGCCGCCCTCGGACAAGTTCGAGGCCTCGGAGGGAACTCTCGATTCTCTGAGAAATTCAGGAAAAATTTGAACCATCTCCTAAAGTGGACATCCCTCACTGCCTCCTTGTCCTCTCCAAGGACAAGTGCCATCAGCGCCGACACCAGTCGCGACATTTGCTCTGTATCCTCCCATGCGCTGATGACGGGGAGGAACTCGTCATACATGGCCCCCAAGATCGAGACCCCAGAAATCTGGTGGACGTCCCACAGGCTGATGCCCACCTCCCCGTGATGCAGGTGAAAAGTGTTGGTCCTAGACGACCATCTGCTCAGCAATTCCGGCATTAGTTTCTTTGGTTGGTAAATGTGGAATTGGGAGGCCCAAGCCGCCTCATACAAACCCACTCTCCTCAGCTCGGCCCCAAACTCCTCGCATGAGGCGCCTACCCAGTAGGCCCAGGCCCAGTCATTAGTAAAGTTGCCGCCCTGGCGCAGGTCCCACTCATCGGACCGTCCCTTCTTCGAATCCTGCAAAGTCGCCTTCAGCATGGTACGGTAGAGAGGAGGGGACGTCTCCGGCCGTAGTGGCTTCCCATCAATGTCGTTCAAATGGTTGTAGAGACAGTCAGCGGTGACGGGTGTGAAGTTCTCTTGTGCGTGACCATCGGCCGCCCTGAACCATTGGTGCTGGAATGGTATGCTCCTGAACCAGCAAGCTGGTTCATCCCTACTCGCCTCAGGGATAAAGACGTCATCCCTCAGTCTGAAGCTGTACAATGGCAGTTTCTTGCACTGCGGATAATCTTTCTGACCCTCCAATAGCAGATCTGTCAAAGAAGTGTGGTCCGAATGGCTTCGGACCATCTCCACAAGGCCCGGACGGTTTGCCAACTCATCCAGACGGGCAGCATCTACAAGCACCCCCAACACAGCCTCTTGATGGGCCATTTTGACTCTGGCCCTTAGAAAAGAATTTTTTCAGCTGGATCGCGAAGCTCGACCGCGAAGCTGAATCGCGAAGCCGGATCACGAAGATCGGTCGCGAGACGAAGCTGCGAAGTCTGGCCGAGGCCAACAAGCAGAAGTTCGCTTAGCGCGGGCGCGGAGTCGGAGACCCACGGTTCGCCGCGAAGCTCGATTCTCGGAGGGCTGTTGCGGAGTACGCGGAGCTTCGCGGAGTCGAGATCAAAAAAAGGCAAGTAAGTCATGTGAAGACAAAAGAGGTTGACCCCCCTATTTATAGGCGGCGACTCCGGAGCATCGCGGCGTGCCTCACCCGCACGAAGCATCGCGGCGCATCTGGATCCGAGGCCTCGGTAAGCACCGTGGGCCCCCTTCATGTAGCTGCATCATGAACCACCAAAAATTTTGGCGATTTTCCCTCAGACATCGACCCTTCGCCATCCGCGGCCCCAAGTCTGAGGGGGGACATTTTTTGGCGCCAAAATATGGCCCGAGAAGAAGGAACGAAAAAGAAGGCTGGCACGCTGCCTCGCGAAGCCCCGACGCGAAGCCTCGGGGCGAAGTGCCCTGAGCATCGCGAGCCTGCCGCGAAGCTCCAGAGGTGGTAATGCTCCGTGAACGCATTTGAAATTCGCGACCCGCCGCAAAGCTCCAGAGGCGGTAACCTCCGCGAACGCATTTGACGTTCGCGAGCCCGCCGTGAATCTCCAGAGGAGGTAAGCTCCGCGAACGCATTTGACGTTCGTGACCCGCCGCGAAGCTCCAGAGGCAGTAAACCTCTATAGACGCCGTTGACGTTCGTGAGCGTGCCGCGAAGCACCTGAGGCGGCGCACGGGTTCTGCTTCACGGCGCCCCTTGCCTATAAATACTGGACTCCCCCTGAGTCCCGAAGACGGACAAACCAACCTGTCGGCTTCTACTCTCCCGAATCGCGAAGAACTCTTTTCCACGTGAATCATGAGCTCCGTGAGGTACTTCTACTTCGTGATACGCCTCTGCTTTGTCTTGTTTTGAGCCCCTATTCCGAGAGGGATGCCCTTCGCGAAGCTCAAGGGAATTCGCGAAGTAAGGGGATTCCCAAGGGAACCCGGGCAGCCGCGGAGTGCTTATGCTTTGTGAAACACCCAAACCATACTAGTGATCCCTATGCTAGGCAGGATCGCAACACATCGCGAAGCACACTGCTTCGCAGGACCCTTCTTCGTGAGGCACCTCTTCTTCGCGAGGCAGTGCTCCGCGAACACTGTTCCACTTCGCGAAGCACCTTCCACTCACACCTATGCCCCATGCCAAGTCCAAGGCACTCCACTTCGCGAAGAACACTCATTTTCTTAGCGATTCCTCTTCCCGTGCGACCCTCCAGGTTTCCACGATGTGATTTCAAAGTCCCATGGACAACACCACCCGTAGCGTTGCTTCGTCTAATGCTTCTTCGCATAGGCACGCTAACGGCTATTGCTTCTTCACATAGCCACGCTAACGTGGACCCCTTGATGGTTCGTTCCACAACCCCCCTTAACCATGGCCTTACTGGTACCTTCCCTTCCCCAAGGACCAGAGGGTACCGTTTATGTAAGTCCTAGGGGTGTGGAGTGAACCCACCTCGTCCGAGCTGCAGGACGTTAAACTCCCAAGCATCACGTCCTCAACCCATGACGTTAAACTGTGATCCGACCATGTCTCTCTCACGAAGGCTCCCCCCAGCTCGAACATTTTTTACACCACTCGTCTCCACAGGAGTGGAATCACCCACCCACAAGGGTTGATATCCTCCTTATTGGAGTGGCGTATGTTCATAGGAGAAGGGCGACCCTAGTTCCCCAACGGATGGATGCACCTCTACATCTCCGTACTTCCCCACTACCAAGGTCGGTGGAGGGCGTGATAGAGAACGAGGCATCCCCCATTTGGGCCTCCATCCTGGAGTAAGTCCCAACACCATGGGCTGCCTAACGCGTAAGCCCCTCTTCGCTTCTCACGGACGCATCCTTCGCGACTTGATCGTCAGGTCGTTGCAACCTCTTGTTTCTCAGACCGAGCATGACTCACGTGGGCTTAGAGTGAGCACCGACCCTGACCCCCACCCATAGCAAACTACGAGGACATTGATCCATGTCAAGGCATGGTACATAGGAAGCCTTCATGAGGTTCAAGCCACATTGCTCGGTCGTTCATTCACGTCGAGTTTCGCCCTCGTCCAGCATGACGTTAAACTGTATGCCCCTCCCTTTGTCCTGCATGACATTAAACTGCACACCCATTCCCACCTGAACTATGAGGCCTTTTATCCATTTCAAGGCTTGGTACATAGCAAGCCTTCCAGAGGTTCAAGCCCACCACTCATTGGACCAAGTTCCACTTTCACGTCGGTTCGCCGACAAAGCCCCATTTGAACTACGAGGTCTGTGATCCATGTCAAGGCATGGTACGTAGGAAGCCTCCACAAGGTTCAAGCCCACCCATCATCCAATTCACGTCGAGTTCTACCTATGTCCAGCACGACGTTAAACTGCAATTCCAGTCCGACGGCAAGACGTTGTGACTAACCCGAACTACGAGGTCTTTGATCCATGTCAAGGCATGGTATGTAGGAAGCCACTACGTGGTTCAAACCCACCATCCGATCGTTCCGACCTCACTCACGTCGGTTCACCCCCGTCCCGCATGACGTTAAACTGTATTCCCCAATCCGAACTATGAGGACTTTGATCCGTGTCAAGGCATGGTACGTTGGAAGCCTCCCTGAGGATCAAGCCCAATAATCAGTGGCCCAAACCGTCTCCTTGTCGGTGTGCCAAGCCCCCATTTTCAATCCGAACTACGAGGTCTTTGATCCATGTCAAGGCATGGTACATAGGAATCCTCCCAGAGGTTCAAGCCCCTCATTCACTGGACCAAGGTCCTTCATTTACGTCGGTTTGCCGACACCCAACGCCCATCGTTTATTCACGTCGGGGTTCACTACCGTCCCGCATGACGTTAAACTGTATTCCATCAATCCTTTGAACTACGAGGACTTTGATCCATGTCAAGGCATGGTATTTAGGAAACCTTCCCAAGGTTCAAGCCCACCACTAGTGGACCCATGGGTCTAATTTCACTTCGGTTCACAAATGAAACCCTTTGAACTACGAGGTCTTTGATCCATGTCAAGGCATGGTACGTAGGAAGCCTCCCCGAGGATCAAGCCCATCTCTCATCGGACCAAGGTCCGCCTTCACGTTGGTTCGCTGACGATGTCCATCGGACCAAGGTCCACCTTCAATTCGGTTCGCTGACAATGCCCATCGGACCAAGGTCCACCTCCATGTCGGTTCGACAACGCATCGGACCAAAGTCCACCTTTACGTTGGTTCGCTGATGACATCCATCGAGCAAAGGTCCACCTTCACGTCGGTTTACCGGCACCATCCCGAACTACGCGGACTTTGATTCCCTGCCACGGGGATACGCAGGAAGCCTCCTCAAGGCTCAAGACCAACTTCACCGTCGCCCCTGCGATGGTCCCATTTCACTCCCCCTCCACTCCATTCATCCACCTACCACCTATCCTGGTTCTCGCCCAGACCGTCATATCTCAGTGAGACCATGTCGATACGCTCCTCTTCACAGCTGCCCATGGGCTGGCCCCGGTATCGGCATCCCTTCAAGGGAAATCCCACAATCCGTTCTATCCTAGCTAACACTCTGGTTGGGTTGATCTGTCTCCGCTAGACGTTAAACTCGCGGCGTACCATGTGTTAAACACGTGAAGCTGAGGAAAACCTCAGATATGTGTCTGTGGAATATAATTCCCCACGCATGATGTGGGATGCCTCGGGCTTCCACACCCTCGAGAAGCCATGTGACCAGGGATAATAGACAGACATGGCAGGTTCCCCAGCATCCAGACACGCTACTGATGCCTCAACATGACTACTCCCCCGACTGAAGGTTGCTGCCCTGATTGGACCCTTTGGAATGACCCAACAGAAGCAGTGTAATTAATCGGCGTCCATAGAAACATGGCACTGGGAAGAGTTTCATGAACTACGTATTAAATCTATGAGGGAGACCTGGACTAGATGACAAGTTCTGAGGAGGAATCCACAGGAGGAAGAACCGAAATCCCATCATCCCATTTCGATCAAGGAGCAGACGTCCCTGAATAAGGAGTGAATGTCGCCCGCCTTTGGAAAGAGGGAATGCGAGGCAACAAGTGCCGCACATCCTTCCTCCGTGGACGGACGGGTGCGCGCGCCCCGGCGAAAGCATCGGAAACAATATGAAAACTAAAAAATAATGACATTGATGACTATCAGGTGGGACCCGAACTAGGTATTGTTCCCTCATCCCTGATCCATCGCCAAATTCTAAATCATACCCTAGTCCCTTTAACAGAGCATGTCATTTAAAAGTAAGGTCTATTCGGGTACCAAACTAGAAGCTCAAGTAGGGTGTGAATAAAACTCAGTTGGTTGCCGCCAATGGTGGCTAAAACAAATCATGTCTATATATAAGAACCTGGTTCTTATTCTTGAGGTATAGGTTTCTTCTATTCTCCTTTCCTTAAGTGTTTCTGAGAAAATAAGGAAGATGGGGAAACATTCAAAAATTTTGTAAGTACATGTCATGTACTTTTCCACACACCGTGTACTTTTGGCCGTGTGGGATGAGTACACATGGTGTGTAGCCATGTTGGAGACGAAAGGTGTAAAAACTGACTACACGCCGTGTAGTGGATATTTACACGCCTTGTAGTCAGTCGGGAGTCAAATAGTAAGGTGTTGGCCAGCTAGGTGACAATACATGTCGTGTATAGAGGCATACATGCCGTGTACTCATGTCGACAGAGGAGCAGTGCCACGCTGGCGAGAAGCCGCCAACAAAACAGTTAAAAAATGGAAAGTACATGCAGTTTACTTGAGAGTACACGCCGTGTATTTTGTTTTTTTCTCTTAAAACGGGCAGTAGCCTCCTCTAGTCACAGAGGAAGCTCAAAACCAGAGGGAGGCTCGGGAGGGACGACCAGATCTTCGAGGAGCTCCAGATCGAGTACCGGGTATCCGTTTTCTGCACCGTCAGTCTCCCTGGAACCACACATCTAAGCCCTCTCCTCTCCTTGCGTAGTTCTTACCAATTCTTTCCCGAGAATAAGTTATTTACGACTGAACGTGAATTTCCTTCTCCCAGATCTATGTCGTTCATGGATTTTTCTAGAATCGTCGTTCACGTATACCATTCAGAGGAATTTAAGGCAGGTGTCTTGGTGTTTAAATTCCAACTGTTGTGCATTTTTGTGTACCATTGAGATACGCGCCCATGAATGGGGTGTCGTATGGATGATGCCTTATTGAATTAAATACCTAGAATTGTTTAGGTAATTTAAATGTGATAATAAACTGTTGTTTGGGATCGCTCCTTGGATCCATGACCACACCCGGGGGGTGCATTCCTTTGTTTAGTCGTTTGGCGTAGATACTCGAGGATATGACATTATAATAATGATTATAGAATTGCCTTGAGAGGAATTGCATGTATATTTCTTGTTTACATATTGGGCATGGACCGGTTACTTGTTTAGCCTGAGGGCAGTGTTGTGATTAGCCTGTGGGCAATGTACTACTTATCCTATGGGAAACTTCTTCCATGCCTGTGGGAAGTTGATTCTGTTCCTATTGGTGACACCTCGTAGGCCTGGGGGAAATAGTTTTTACGCCTGTGGGCAATTACCTGCAGCTTACATTCCTGATTACATGAGGGTAAAGGTTTGCGTGTTTGAGAACACTGACTATTTTACTTAGAATATTCACTATGGTGATATCTTAAATTGAATTATTAAAATAATAATAAAATGGAAATATAACTAGTAATGTTAGTTCCTTTTGAGTACTACTTTGTTTATTACATTTTACTACTGCACACTATTGTTGTATATTTTCACCTAGTTGGGCACGGGCCTTTGGTGGGTGCCTACCAGGAATTATTTCTCATACCCTATTTGGGTCATGTCTTCGGGCCAAACATATTATGTTTCTATAGGTGTGGATATGGAAAATATTCCCTATACAGGTACTTGATTGTTGCTGGGAAGTAGGGAAGAATGGGACCGAGCTTGGGCTCGTGATGCCGCTGGCTGTTCTGTTTTTCTTTTCTATACTCGTACTTCAGTTGTATTCTGTTGCAGTGTAATGTGTTTTGGTTATTTTATAGAATAGTGACGTGATTCATTTTCATATATATATATATGACTACTGGTTTCCCTGTTATTATATGTTATCCATTTCTGTTATACATATTGTTTTTCGGTTTCCGCTTGTTGTATGATATTTATCTATTCTGCCAAGCTGCACTTTGAAAATTGAGGGCATAGTTTCCCCACGACTAGACCTGGTCCCTTGCTCCTAGTCAGTAGCCTCTGGCGTTTGGGAAAATGTGCTTGAGGTCACGTGGCGAACCTGGTTCGGGGCGCCCGTTGAGTGGCACTCGAAATCGGGACGTTACACTATATATAGTATATCTGGTTTTTTAATGAAATATTTACAGTGAATAATTAAAAATATATCACATTAAAGAATTAATAATTACATAAAAACAAAAACACAGAGTTCCTGTGGACACCTGAACCTCAATATCTACTTAGGATCAACATACTGGAGTCTAAAATATCCCCAAAGGGATATCATATATCTGAATTTCCATTTTACCATCCAAATACCCAATTTATAACTGATAAAGAACCTAAACATGTATACCAGTTTAGTGTGAGTTAATTTTAAATAGGGCTCTAACCTTAAGGTCTATGTGTGTGAGACTTAATTAGGAATAATTTATTACTAGGAAAAAGGGAAGATCTCATGGTCTTTCCGTTGGACCAAATCCAATAACACTCATGGTACCCCTAGAAACATTTTCATGGAAGCTCTCATGGTCTCCCTCTCACCAAGTTCTCATGGTCCATTACCACAACCTCTCATTGTCCATTATGAGCAGGCTCTCACAGTACTTCACAATATGTTCCCACAATCCTTCTCAACTAAACCTATCTCACACCCTAGTTATCCCATGTGATTCTATATTCCAATATAATCATAACTAAATAGGATTTCATAAATCAATCCATTAATAACTAATAAATAAATTAATCAAACCAATTTCCATTAATTAATTCTATAATAAATTAATATACCCAATTCAATTGATTAACCTAATTATTGATTAGTCACATCATATATTTTATCTAATTAATCAATCACTAAACCACATAATATTCATTAATTAATTCCACCATTAACTAATCATTTACAATCTCAACATCAAAAAAATAAGTTTTCTAAATAAATAAAACCCATTCATAACTAAATGTTTTGATAATTTATTCCATAATTAATTATCGACAATTCCAAAAATCATTCCATTGATAATTAATTCATAAATTAATTATCTTGATTCCACTATTCATTTATTCAATTAAAACCCATTTTTTCGTGTAATTAAATTACCACAATAACTAATTAAATTTATGAAATAAAATTTATAATAAATACTATAAATTTAATCAAACAAATACACATAATAAATATAATGACTTTGGGAATTAAATAATAGACCATCAACATAAATTTTTTGACAAATGATCACCAAATAAAAATATTTATAAAAAATTGGACAGCACAACGATGCAGATCTACTTCCAGATCTAAAACCCAAAATCAATATTAATGGGGTAAATATCTTTAATATATATCTTGATATAGAATAATCAATATATAACTCACAAAAATAGATATTGATATATCAAAATTGATGATTAAATCATTGGAATAAGGGGAAAACAATGATATAATAACTATAGAAGAGCTGGGAGAGACGATGATCTTTGATTCGGGATTTGAGTCATGAATAACTGAGGTTGGGATGGATTGAAATTAATATAAAGAGCTCCAAAATCATGATATAACTCCTAGGGTAGAGTGGGAGTTATAGTATGTTGGTCAAGGTGGTTCAAGGAATTTTTAAAATAAATTTTGGGCCACCTGTATGTCGTGCATCATTTCCTAGGCAAAGACACACAGTTTTTCCAAACATTCCACCTACCATTCACCCGTTATTTTTTAGGTTCATGTTTTATCATTTTATTGAAAACATTAAAAAAACCCATGCACCAACTATTTGTTTCCCCACTATCTAATGTTTCTTGATTTCCTGAACTGGAGGCCCTAATTTTCCCAAACAATGCACAATTGTGTCCACTGACTTTTTCTTCCATTTTTTCTCAAATTTCACCCAAAAACACCCAAAGGTACATCCTCAATGAAAATTAAACAAACTTATATAAAATATTACCTATAGAAATGTCTGAGATAACTATAGAAAGGGTCTGGATAATACAATCTCTCCACCCTATATTTTTTCATACTCGAGCTACAAACCCAACCTTCTAAAAAATATATAGATAAAAAGATCTGGGCATTGAAATAACATATCTTCCTCCATTTCCCATGTATCCTCATTAACACATCCATGTTTCCATTAAAAATGACCTATAGACAGAGTCTTTACCCAAAACACTTTCTCACTGATCTCCAACAAATGAATCAAGTTCTCCTGAAAGGATTCATCTACCTAATGATCAATATCTTCCACACCAACAATGTGATAAGGGTCAGGCTGATGCTTTCAATTTTTTGATACATGGAAAACATCATGCATAAAACTCTATTTCCATGGATGAGCCATTCGGTATACCATTGGTTCGATTCTGTCCACAACTCCAAATTGTCCAATGAACCTATGTGCCAGCTTTACTAGTCTCTATATCCTATGGTGTACCAATCTAGGTAAAACCTAAAGGAATACATAATCACACTCTTTAAACACTATAGGTCTTCTCTATTTCTAGAATACAATATTTGGATACTTTGAGAGATAGACAAACATTTCCAAATCAACTATACCTTCTCCAATTTCTATTATGTGAGACTCAGTCCAAGTTATTTCGACGCACCTGCCTCCAAACAATATAGTGGTAATCTGCATGGATAAACATAAAGAGCCTCATATGGTGCCTTATGTATTTCTTATTGATAACTTTTTTTTAGGAAAACTCCACTAAATCTAAGTGCATCTTCCAATACACACTAATTTTATGCATTCATTCTTATAACATATCCTCATGCACATGTATAGTACTTGATGACTTCTCATGTACCTGTGAGTGGAAATACATACTCAAAAATACCTATGTATTGAGTGCCTTCAGAATTCCCTACCGGAATCATGATGTTAAGAATGAGTCACAATATTAAACAATAGTTTATGGAACCCCATGGAGATACACTATCTCTAAAACATAAAAATCCCCCATATACTCAACTAAGAAACTCTCCCATATATGTAAGAAATGTGATACATTCATTAGTTCATCCACAACAACATAGATATTATCATTCTTCCTAAGAGTCTTTGAAGACCCACCACAAAATCCACATGCATATGAACTGACATCCATTTCAAAATGGACAATGGGTGTAGTAACCCTTCAAGATGTTGTTGCTCTTCCTTAATATGCTAACAGATGTACCATCATTTCTAAAACCCTCATATCTTATTCCTGACGTCTGGACACCAAAATTGTTTTCATAGGTCTTAGTATATTTTGGTCACAAAAGTATGTACCACCCACTTTTAGGCATGAAAATTACTCTTCAGTTCCTCTCACATGCTCAATGGAACAACAGCTTGATTCATGAAATAGTTGATATCATCCTCTTTAATTCATAAATACGAGGCTGACCCCCACCATTATTTCTTTCCCTCAAGGTCAAACATTCTAGATCTTCATATTGCATGTCAGTAATCTCTCTCAAATTTTTTTATTCCACTAAAACCGATAATATATTTGTCTATTACTAACTCTCCCAAACCGCAATATTCATCTTAGCTAGCAAGGTCATAATCTTTCACTCAGAAGTAAATTCCTGACATGCCCGAGTTTGATTTTTCCCGCTCAAATCATCAGCTACACTATTTCCCTTTTTGGGTGTATATCTATGCTCAATGTAAAATGAGTACATATACTCAACACATATTCATTTCAAAAGATTCAAATATCATTAATATTAGATATTACATAAGTTTTTGTGATCTATATAAATGGAAATATTCTCTACGATTAGGTATTTTCTCCAACAATTCAAAGAATAAACCATAGATGTTAGCTCAAGGACTTGTGTTGGGTAGATTTGTTCAAGTGGCCTCAACTATAAAGACACATAATCCTATAATCTATCTCCCTACATCAAAACTAATCCAATTATAATCCTATAAGTGTCAAGTTAAACTATTTGATCCTAACCTGGCTTGGGTAAGAGCATGATCAGTGGTGATTTAAAACACTTATTTAACTCCTAAGAGGACATCTCCCTTGCTTCTAGCTGATAAATATATATCCCCTTTTGGATTAAGATTAAAGTGTCTATATGAAACAAGAAAAGTCCTTGATGAATTTATGATAATATCCTAAAAACCCCAAAAATAAATGGATATAGAATATTTTATGGGGTTTCCCCCAAGAAACTACTGCCTGAACATTATGTGGGTCCACTAATAGATTTTCCTCTGAGATTATGTGTCCCATGATGTGTAACTAATCGATCAGAAACTGGAACATAGATATCATGGTATATTGCTGATGTTGGCTCAGGGCACTCATAGTGATGTTAAGATGTTAGACATTTTCTCCATGAGACTTAGAGCACCCAAATATGTCATCAATTGAATACTATAAAAAATGATCAAGGTATGGGTGAATGATTAGTTTTATCATAACCATCAATATTGATGGTGCATTCAATAACTCAAATGACATTACAATTAATTCATATAGACCATACCTACTTTTGAAAGCATTACCTAGTATATCTTATGTTTTAAATCTCAACAGATGATACTATGTCATCATGTCGATCTTACAGTACAGACAAGATTCTCTCAAGTGGTCAAACAGTTTTTCAATATGTTCGTGATGATAGTTTTTCTGTAGAGTAATCATGTTCACCTTCTGGTAATCAAATCAAAAGTGTAAGCTGTCGTTATCCTCCTTACTAAACAACCCAGGTGAACCACAAGGAAACATACTTGGATGGATAAATCCCTTGTCCTTCAACTCTTCCTTCTATTTCTTAGGTT
Organism: Viscum album; assembly: GCA_963277665.1. Lineage (NCBI taxonomy): Eukaryota > Viridiplantae > Streptophyta > Magnoliopsida > Santalales > Viscaceae > Viscum > Viscum album. The sequence continues at coordinate 2,000,631,645 of OY728140.1, read as the reverse complement.
CTTAATGATCTATATGTTCCATTCAATATGGTGGAATATATAACATATTAGATCCTACAATGAGATCAATGGTGAATTCCACGTCTCTCTCAGAAAGAAACCTTGAGATTTATTTAGGAAACAAATTTTGAAAAAGATCTGCTATGGGTGGAAATAAATAATTTTTTCACCTCCATGATGTAGAAAAAGACTATAAACCCTGGCTATGAGATCTCCTTGTTTATGAGTGATTGGTCTTTATCGGTATAATTGGATATCTAACTCTATTGGTGAATGTAATGGTCTCCCTTAGGAGACATAAATGTCACTCTCCAAATTTAACAATAAATGGGGGTTCGGTATATGACTAGATTTTTCATATCCATAATTAATTTTAAGCCTGACAAAAGAATAATATAAAGAACTAGGAGAAAAAACTCCCTTATCTTGAGAGAATATACCTTTAACAAACGTATGTCTCTAGACTGCACTTCCAGCGGTGTATCTATCATCATATTATTGCTCACAAACTCCCTAGTCAGGTTCAATGCATTTAAAATCTTGTCAAATATAAAGGGATGTGATGCCCTAGTATCAGATAAGGAATTAGCTCAAGTAAAAATCTACTATAATAGTTACACTAGCCGCTGAGTAGAAATCCACTCTATCCATAAGTGTATGATTTGTTGGATATAGTTTCAATGCCCCAATTAATGGCGATCCATTATGACTACCATAATTTTAACTACACTACTAATAAGGGCCTTCTTTACTAGAAGCCCCACATACTCTACCTCTACCACCTCAGCCATAAGAACTCCATCCGATTCATTGAAAATGATCCCATTCCTGCTCACTAGATCTCTCCATCTATTTTTTTCAATAAAAATATAATTTGGCTTCCTGTAAAACTTATGTAGGTGTCCCATCTTGCTGCAAGGTCATCACTTCATTGGTGGTCATGTATAATGTTTCTTGAAGTGTCCTAACCTACCAAAGTAGTGGAAATTGACTATATAAAGGTCCTTGATAACCGAATTTTCCCACCTGTCCACCCTGCTTCCCACAAAATTGGGTAAAGTTGTTTTAGAAATTCTTCCTTCTCTCAGAATATGTAATTTTCGATCTTCCAGTTGGAACCACATGTCCAACAATGGAAGCCTTCTTCAGGTTCCCCTTAGCTATGAGAGCTTGATCCACCACCTATTCAAACTTCTTTAACTGAAAGTGTTTAACATGGGACTTCATCTCGCACTTATATCCAACCTAGAAATGCCTATTTGTAGCTATCTCATCTCTCTGAAACATCGAAGAGAAGAATTTCAAGTCTATAAATAATTCTACATAGTCTATAACTAACATGATCCCCTTTGTTAATAGCATAAACTCTACTAATCTCTCATGTCTCAGCATATCTAGGTAAAAGTTCTATAATAACCTCTCTAAGATGTCATTCCATAGTATATGATTAGTTTGTCTAGTCAACACCAAAAATTACTTCCAATTCATTACTAAAACTCAATGAATATAAGTACCTTACATGACCATAGTTTTAGTTGGAGTATATAAAATAACAATGATCCTATCGATAGATTCATCCCAGAACACATCTCTCTTAGGTCCACCCTATCTAGTAAAATTTAGTGGGTGTTGAAATAGAAACTCCTTTTCAGGTCTGACATACTCTTCTTCACCCTCCCTAGGTCTTGTCCCATGAGGTTCATAAAGAAATAAAAATTTTATAGTATTTCATCCCCTTATTCCTCACACAACACAATTGGTGCCTTAGGTTCCACCACTAGATGATCTTTCCTAGCCAGGTCTTCCAGTATTCCTCTTAACAAGTGTCAGTATGGATATATATATCTACAATTCCAAACACATGTATTTGAACCTATAACAAAACATTGTCACATTTATGTATGAGGAAAAATTATAATATGTCACTACAATTATTTTCCCCAAATCCCACCACGTGGTCAAAAATTAGGTGCTATTACTACCCTTAACAATCCTACACCTTGGTTCATTTAACATGGGAAGAAACATTCTAAAATCTATTTTCCCAATTAGATAGCCAATTATTTCTCCATTTCATTCTTTTAATATTCTCAATTTCCATATTAGGAATTATTTTTCACTTCAATATTAATGTAAAAGAAAAAAATTTATGTTAAACCACTTACCAAAAACTCATTTAGCCATGTGTTTCTAAAATGATGCATGACACAAGTTAATCAGGGTTGTCTAAAATGATGCATACAAACTCAAATTTCTTGTCATTTTAGGGCGCATGTCAATTCAAAGAATACCACAATACAATTTTCATATTACACAATAATATCTTCACCTAAGGTTACGTAATATTCAATTGTAACTACAAACATCAATAAAAACAATCACATCCTGAGAACATGTGTTTCCCCCATACAATGGTTAGAAACTCTCATGAATGAGTTATTAACCAAGCCCTGACTCTTCATTGTCCCATTTATACCTTTTTTAAATTGTATTACATAATAAAAAAAAAGAAAAACCCCTTTGATCCACTTTGTGATATCACATCCTTGGTGCCACGCATGGGTTCCCCGATTTGGGCGACCAATTAACCTCAAGCGCACCTCCCCGTATGCCAGATGGTACAAACTATCATCGAGGTACTGATAAGTCGACCATGGGGATATTATACCATTTTTTAAGAGTAAACACCAGAGGAAATAATAAAAAATATCTGATGTATATATACCCATAATCAATACAAGTATCTGTAGATCATCAATACAGGAAATATAATGTCAATATTAAACTAAAAAAGTGACATGCTATGTACTTTCATGTGTATAAATTAAAAATAAAAAATAAAATCATTGATGAATACCAAGATAGTCCCAATACACACCCTGTTCCCTTATCCACGCTTCATCCCCATTTCAGCAATCTTACCCATGGACCTTTTCCTTATAAAGTCATAAAACAGAATAGTCTATTCGGGTATCGATCAAGCAGGTCGTGTAGGGTGTGAGAATAATACAGTATCCCACAACTCATAGTTTCTAAAACAAATCTAGTCAATATTAAGAGGTTTTAGTTGTATAAATATATTATTACAGTGTATAATTTAATAGTTATAACATTATAGAATTAATCATTACTTATCTTCACAAAGCCTTTGTTCCTGTGGACATCTCGAACCTCAATACATGCTTCAGATCACTGTGGCAGTGTATGAACTATACCCAAGGGATATCATATATCAGAATGTCCATATTATAAATCATTATAAAGATTTATATCTGATATTATGGATGAACATGTTAATCAGTTTTTTATGAGTAAATTTCACTAAGTGATATAACCTCATGGTCTACATAAGTGAAACTTAACCAAGAATAATTTCTTAATAGAAAAAGGTAAAAATCATTTGATCTTTCCCCAGGAAAAACTCCATGAACACTCATGATCTCCCTTGTAAATATTTTTTGAAAGCTATGACGATCTCCCCCTTAACATGATCCCATAGTCCATTACCACAAACTCTCATTTTCCTTTACCACAGCCTCTCACGGTTCTTCGTAGTACGCTCCCACGATCCTTCTCATTAAATCCTCACTCACACCCTGGGGATACCACATGATACTACAAGACAAAATAATCATAACAAAATAACATTTCAAAAATCAATCCATTATTTAAACCATAAATTAATTTATTAATTTATTAATCACACCAATTACAATAAATTAAATATCTAATTAATTAATCAACCCAATTACATTAATTAACCGAAATATAAATTTATCACATCATATATTTTAATTAATTCATAAATCAATTATCCACATAAAATTAATTAATTAATTCCTCTATTAATTAATCATTAGAAATATCACCATCCAATATTTTATTTTAACAGTTAATTATTACCCATTCACAACTCAACATTTCGAAAATTAATTCCAAAATTTATTATTCTCAATTAAAACAACAATTTCATCGAAAATTAATTTATAAATTAATTATTTCGATTCCACTATTCCATTATTCAATCAGAACACATTTTTTCCAATTAATAATTTTATTACATTATGTAATTTGATTTTATGAATTCTAATTTCTAAAAACCCTAGAGATTAATGAAACCACATTCACATAATTAATATCATGAATTTATGAATTGAATAATAGAACACATATCTATATTAGTTGATAAATGATCTACAAACAAAAATCTCTAAAAAAATTTGGGCATTACAACAATCTAAATCCGGTTTCAGATATAAAAACCAAAATCAAGATTAACAGAGTCAAGATCTTGAAAATATAGATCTAGATCTAGAATCATTGATATAGTTATAACAAAAAATATTTAGTTCTATAAAAACATAATATTTCAACAATGGAATAAGGTGGAATGAATAATAGAATAATGAGTGAAGAACAAAATTGGATTCACTTGCCTAAAGAGATGATGATCTTTGATCTGAGCTTCGAATTGTGAAGATTTGAGTTCAAGAGGTGTTGAAATTGACTCCAAGAGCTCCAAAATCATTAAATACCTCCAAGGGTCAAGTGATGGTCTAAATATGTGAGTCCCTAGGGATAATAGTTTTTAAAATAATGATAGGACCTTTTAAATATCATTCATGGTTTCCTAGGTAGAGCGGAATGGGTTTCCCAAACCGTGCAACAAATGTTTTCCAGTTATTTTTTGGGGTGCATGATCTCTCCATTTAGAGCGCACAGTTTTGAAAACCTTATGAAAACCATGTGTTTCCACACCGTCCAAGGATTCATGGTTTCTTAGGCTGTGATGCATGGTTTTCCATAACCGTGTGCCAACCGTGAACACCCCCATTTTCATCATTTTTTTCTCAAAATTTACCCAATCCAACCCCAAGGTACTTCCTTTATGAAAAGTAGTAAAAACATTAAACAAAATAGTATCTATAAAAAAGTATGAGACATCTACAGAAATGTCTGGGATCATATATCTGTATATATTTGTTATTATTGATTTGGTATTTAATTTGTTGTACATACCCTTTCTAATTAATTGACCTCACTGTAATTATGATTCTTTTAATGAGGTTATAAAAAGGAAACATTTTAATGAGTTTCAAGGATGTTGAAATTTTATTTTATTTATAATTTATTTCCTTTCCAAATTAATTATTAGTATCATGTATATAATATATTATTAAAAAACTACTAAATTGTTTGGTCCTTTAGGATTTGATTCGATGTAATCACTCCATTGTAATAATTAATGCATCGCCTCCAAAATTTTGGGTTTTGGATGTTAAAGATTCTATCAAAGGATATTTAATATAATCCTTAGAAACTGAATTTATAAAACATATACTATGGATCATAACCCTAAGACATAATTTGAGGAAAATTATAGAATAACATCCATGAATTTTTCTATGGAAGAGCTTAGGTGGGTCATCCAAGAAATACATATCCATTTGGATACTACAAGTAGAAGTTGTTCTAGAATAGATGTACCTAGGGGTAAAAAATTCAATAAGGTGCATCCAACCTGACTCAACATAACATGGCACACAACAATGGGTCTTACTAAACTCATGGTTTGACACTCTCAGAGAATATTATTAGGATTATTCATATTTATTTCAACTGTTATTATAAATTATTTAAAATAATTGATATCCCCAAAGTAACAAAATTTTATGATATATGATTCATAAATTGTACATTTTTTTGGAGTGTCATAAAATATTTGGAATTGATGATTTTTATAGGTAATCAAGAATATCACATTATTTTGAAATGGTGTATGGAAGGATGGACAGTATCAAAACTCATGTAAATTTTTTATGTTTCACCACTGAGAAACCCAATACATTTGGTATTGGAAAAGATCAAATTATAGAGATAATAGAGAAAAATAATAAGGTTATCAAAAATAACCTTTCCCAAATGGAGAATCATATTCTAAAGAGATAATCTTCTATGTTGGATCACGTTATCCGATTGAATCCCCTATCGATTAGTGGGAATAATAATTAAATTTTAGCTAAGTATTTGATTAAATATCTCGAAAAGATAATTAAAGACTTAGGATAATGTGAAAAAGAAAATTATACACTTTTAGTGTATTGTATAAACGTTGATGATAATAAATGGTGGTCCTTGATCCAAAATACCAGAGAGGAAGAAGAAACATAACACATGGAATTGAGAAGTTTCATGGAGAAAATAATTGACAAATAATTCCCTCCTGATGAACAAATTGAGAAGAAATTAAAGTGATTTGGATAAATTAAAAAGGATTAATATAGTGTTACATATTATGAAGATACCATTACATGGTTATACAGGTATTCTACGTAATACATACACAACAAGGAGTGAACTATTGGCCCCTTCTTTGAAGGAGATATGCTAATTTTCTAAAGAGTTCTATTTTCATAGACGTTTTCATTATATGAAGTTATTGTTTTATATGACATAAAAATAATGAAGTAATTATGTTCATCCTATATATTAATAGGAGTTGAAGAGATGAAGTGGTATTTGGAACACCCTGAAAAAAAAATTTATCAATGAAGATGATGTACGAATTTCCATCATGTCAAAACTATGGAAAGATTCACCCCTATAAATACATAAGAGGAATCATAGTTTTTTATAAGTTGTAGAAAGGGATCATCTTGTCAATTAATGAAAACATAAGAAATAAAAAACTTCTATTCAGGGCTATAACTTCATGGAGATGGGTAACTATAGAAATTAATTCCCAAGGACTCAAGGGAATCTACCACAGATGAGGACAATAGGAGATATCCATGAATATGCAATTAGTATAGATGAGGTATAAGTTTACAATGATGTGGTTTTGTGTATAATAATCCTATCTTAAAATATATAATATCCATTATTCAATTCAAGATCATTGCATTATTTCAAGTCTACCAAGTTTTCTATTAAAATTTGTCATTTTAAATTTGATTAAATAAGATATTTTTTAGTCAAATAATTTATGATATGTATTATTACAAAAAGATGTTTCAAGAAATCCCATTTTATACACATAATCATTCATTACATACTGACACTATCATCATACCTATGGTTAACATTGATGTAATCCATGGTATGGAATCACTCATAAAATATAATGAAAAAATTTATTACACAAGGAAAGAAATAGATATTTGTGAGGAAGATATAGAATTACATATCTTTATAGAAGAATTTTTCTCTCATGGTTATTAACTGGATCCACCCCCAATAACTCTACTGACTGAAATTCTTAGGGAAGAAGCATAAAAAGGATCAATTTATAGTGATTGTAATAATAAAATTGAGAATTTACCTGTTCTGTGGGAATAAATTGACTAGTTTTCAGAGGAATTACCTTGATGTACCCTAGAGAGTGAAGCTAATTTATCCATTTATTTAATCCTCAATTCATGATCAATATCAAAGACACAGTATATAACTAACACTATGGAATTACTGGAGTTGAAGAAACCACTATAGTTTTTGTGTAATAAGGGATTTACAAACCCTATCCATTCAACATGTAGATCCCATTATCAATTAGTTATGAAGACAAATGGATCCATGTGGTTGTGCATTGATTATATGGAAATAAATTCTATTACATTAAATAACAAGTATCATATACCTAACATTACTGAATTAATTGATCAAAATTCTGGAGCCTAATATTGTTTTAAAGATTGATCTTCATTCGTGGTATCACCAATTGTGATAAAAGGAAGAAGAAATTCAAAACACAACATTTCAGAATAGTTATAGACATTAAAAGTTAACAATAATTCCGTTTGTATTGACTAATTAACCCTATGTATTTCTATACCTAATGAAACAATTATTCATGGAATATCATGATTATTTTTTCTAGTATTCATTTTTGATATTCTAGTATATTCTAAAAATATATTAGGATCATGATAATCACATGAGGATCATTCTTAATCCTCTTAGAAGCGATGCGATATATGGTAAATTTAGTTAGTTTTCTTTTTGGAAAAAATAAGTTCCTTCGATTCACTATATGTTCACTAAGGATGGAATATCAGTTGATCAGGTAATGAAAAAGGATGTCAGAAAGTGTCCTACTGAAATAAAAAATATCAATGTTTGTAGTATCATTGGATTAGTATGTTATCATCGGCAGTTCGTTCAAAATTATTACTGATTTGTTAAAATGTTTACCAAGATTATAAAAAATGGGGTTGATTTTATTTGCATAACGGAATGTTAAGAATATTTTGATGCACTGATGAAAATATTATTAAATGATCCAATTTTGACTCTACCACGTATAAGTGATGGGTTTTTCAAATATAGTGATGCATCAAAGAAGAGACTTGATTGTATTCTGTAAGAACTTGGATCTTCTTTTCATGTATTTCTTCCTTTTTCTGGTGTTTTTGAGGAAAATATGAGTTTATATACATTTCATGAGTATACGTCGTGTACTTATAAGTACGTGCCATGTACTCATTTTCCACACATAGCGTCGTGTTGGCAGTGTAATGGCCAAGCACACAACCACATGTGGTGACTTGGAGACCGACTAAAGTGGGGCCCAACAAGGTTAAGTACACACTATGTACTTATAAAGTACACACCTTATACTCTTTGTTTCATTAAATGGACTGGGGTCACGTCTATATAGCATAAGTGTCTTCTTCTTCACCTTCTTCGACAGAGAGCGTCTATACGGTGCTGAACTTTCCCAAAGCCCACGATCGGGCATATGTTCTTTGATTCGACCGTCGTTGATTGCATTGGGATCTCCATAGTATCCTATTCATTATTATGGAGCTTCATTTCCATATTCCTCCTCTTTCAAGAGTTATCCTCAGTTGAATGTTTTAGATGTATTTGTGGATCTACTATGTTCTAAAGAGATTCAAGGCCATATATTCAAGTCTATAAATATCACGATGCTGAGGTAGGTGATTTGTGGCTTTCCGTAGATATTCTTTGAGTTATAGTTTCAAAAGTTCCCCATACCCTTGAACAAGGTATTGCGCGTTTACGGTTTTAACCCTGTTATTTCTTGTTATGCTTCATATGATTGAGTATAGGTCAATTGAAGGTGTATAAGGTTAATTTCATTGATATGGATGTTTTTTCCCATTATATTTTTTTAGGAACGTTTGGAGTTTCTTAGCATGTCAGGATTCTTTCTTTTCATTCCTAGTGCTAAGAGGATGGAGTGATTATTATCTGACATGCTATGATATGTTGTAGACTATTCGAAAAGTAGTTCATGAGGCTTAATTTCGCTTCCATATATCATTGTTCTCAATTGACATACACAGGTCCATGATAACCTTGTGTATTAGACCATAGGGAAAATGGATGTTGAGGGCTTCTCTAGAGTGTCTGTATAATTCTTTACATTGCAAGACCATAGGGTGAATGGACATAAGTGCTTCATTAGAGTTTCTGTAGTTACTTGATGTGGACCACGAGGGGGATTGTACGTTTATTTCTTCCCCATAGCACCTTTTAGTTACCGATACAAGACTATAGTTGGAATTTAAGGTGAGTTATTCCTCAGAGAGTCTGTGCTAAAGCTGAACCATAGGGGTTAGACTGTGTGTTCTTCCAATAGGGTTAGTTGTCTTGGTTGGTTAAACCAGAGGTGTTAGGATGAGATTACTTCCCAGACTGTTACCTATTTGAGATTATCTTCTTACATGATAAGTGAAATTGAATTCAATTGAAACTGTATGATTGGTTACTTTTGAGTACTTCATTGTTTACTGCTATCGTTTTATTGTTGCCTACTATATATATTTACTAACTGTTAGGTACAGGTCTATGGGTGGTTTCCTACTGGGATAAGTCTCACACCCTATTTGGGTCATGCTTTTGGGCCCAAATAGATTATAATATTTCAGGTCTAGATAAGGTTAAGTGCCCTTCTACTTCAGGTACTTGAATTCTTTGGAGCTAAAGAGTAGGGGACCAAGCCGAGGATTACAATGTTGAGGAGTTGTTTCTTTTTTTCTTTTGTACTTTGGTTTAGTATTACATTCCGGCATTTTGACTTGTTTGGCTTCTTTCCAAGACATATGTATCATGCATAATTTATATATGTGCTATAGTTATTTATTTCTTCTGTCTTCTACTATTTATTGTTGTATGGAATTATTACCATCTCCTCTTTTTCTATCTGTTTTACTTTTGTTATGTTATTCTACCAATGAGGTCATAGTTTCCCCACTATCACACCCAAGGCCCTCGCTGGTAGTTAGCAGCCTCTGGCATTCAGGGAAATGCGCTTGAGGCCATGTGACCAACCAGGTACTGGGAGCCTCTAGGTGGCTTCCAGAACCAGGATGTTACAAAGTGGTGTCAAAAGAGTTATTTTCTTCTTGACTTACTGTTTGGATCATATAGTCAGGGATAAGATGGAATATGTACTTGGTAATTAGTTGTTCTTGGGAGAACCTAACCCATATACTTGGAAAAGCCAATCTACCTCGTATATTGTGATTCTTATGGTTTTTCAATTTTACAGTTTATTTGATATCATTGTTGGGTGATTCACATGCTTTGTGCTATTATTGTCGATGTTATTGAGGTTTTATTTCTGTTAAAACTCGATGAGATTAGGGTATGCCATCCCATTCATCATATATTCACTTGCTATAAATCAAATGTCATGCATTCTATCCATGTTAATTATGGTTCATTAGCAATTTCAAGTTGTTTTGATAGAGCTTGTGTTAGATATGAATGTTTTTTATAGAGGCCTTGATATAATACCTACATTTTATAGGTTAATTGGATTGTGTAGGTTTCTTTGAATGAACTCTAAACTTTTGTTATTGAGGGGTAATTAGACATAATGGACCACAATTTGGTGGATCATTTCCCTGATATCCTTTTATATGACATGTATAAGATGTCGAGCTTTGATTCACGGGGAGTATAGCACCCCACGGATTGGAATTTTGCAATTTAATGTGCATTTCAGTGTTTTTCTGGGTTCCAGAGTAGTGTTTGAGGCTTACTGTCCAGAAAAACACAGAATACATGGTTTGCAATGATAAATACACGCCATGTGTTCTTCTTTTCGGGAAGGAACTATTTTAATTAAGTACATGTCGTGTACTTATATACATTCCATGTAGTATCTAACCGTGTCACAGGCTATGTGGGCATAGACACTGGGTTGAGAAATCTTGGCGGAACACGTCGTGTGCCGGACATACACGCCGTGTTGTGTAGGCCATGTCTCCACCTGTGTGACTAATGCCACAGATGGATAAAAAATAAGTTATACATGTTGTGTCAAGCTTGAATATGTCATGTACTGTAACTCGTGTATCCAATTGTGTAACGAACAACACGAGATGGTGAAATGATTCTAGTACACACCATGTATGACACAAACACGCCGTGGAGATTGAACTATGTAACCGGAAGTGTAGCTAATAAAATGGGTCATTGAAGTTCATCTAGTACATGTTGTGTCCATAATTCACACACCGTGTAGTCTTGTTCTAGGAGAACTGTGTGTCTAAGCCATGTAAGGGTACTCTGGTAGGGGAAGAAGATTCAAGTACATGCCGTGTGTTACGACAACACGTCGTTTGTTTGGGGTGTTACTTGACCTGGGTTGGCAGGAGTACATGCCCATGTGGTGGATTAAGGGAACATTCCGTGTAGGCATTATACACACAGGGAGTCCATGTTTTAAATAAAAAATTTAATTCTTTATTTCTCATGTTCCCTTCTTACACTTCAATGATTTAGTCCATGATAATCATGATCTAAGGTGTGCGCTTGACCTTGTAGTGTCATGCCACCAAGACTTCCGTCGATTTTCTTCCAGTTATTCGGAAGTGATCAGACACCGGATATGGTTGACCAGGTACTAATAGAAGATCCTCCAGTTGTGCATGTCTTGGAACAAGCCATCATTTCAGGTAGAGAAGCTGATGCACAGTTCAAATAGGGAATTTTGAGTTTCATGCAAACCTTCCAGTGAGCACCGATTCTTTCCCCTTCTATGGTAGAGTTGACAAGGGTCTTTCGGCAGCATCATACTCCCAACTTCATAGGGGAAGGAGGACCTCAGGCTGTAGATTCATGGTTAGAAGACATGCTTTCTATCTTTGAGAATCTGGAGACTCCTCTATAGAGGAGGGTGAAGCTCACTACATATATGCTTCGAGAATCCTCCAAGAGATGGTGGGAAGTGATCTCACAGGAGGGATTCCAGTAGGTCATGGATTCAGACGAGTACCATCATGCCTTTTATGAATACTTCTATCTGGAGACTTTGAGTGCCGATCAAGCCTGAGAGTTCATGATTCTAGAGAAGGGTACTCTTTCTGTTATGGAGTATTCTTCTCAATTTACAGAGAATCAGTGCTTCACGCCCATTCCAGGAGGGGATGAGTTATTCTGGGAAAGGATGTTTGAGGATGGTCTTAGGCACGCCATCTTATCTTATGTGAACATCATCAGGTCGACTCTCATCACTTCTATAATCAACCATCCATTGATCACAGAGCGCAATCTAAAGGATTCTGGAGTTCTGAGCCAGGTAGGCTTGACATCTGATGTTTGAATCCTTCCTACTTACAGCAGGAGGAACCACATGGAGTCTTCACACAGATATCCCAAGAGGCGAGAGACATCTTCAGGTAGCCAAGTGGTGTTCTACTAGATTTGGAAGAGCGGTAATACAAGGCCACATTGCTCGAGGGACTCAGTGGAGTTCCGATCTTCTGAGAAGATGGGTCATGTTCAATATTTCTATTGGTTTTTCTCATCGAAAGCTGGTGAAAAGTGTTCTTATATGACTCTACATTCAAGAGCAACACTGTTAGTTTCTTACCAGTCTGGGAACTAGAGTTCTTTCTGCTATCCAGGCCAAGGTGGAGGACGCGGCCGTGGAAGTCAGTCACCTGGCTTTCAGAAATAGCAGGTTGGATCAGCTCAGAGTGGTCATGCAGGGTCACAGGGCTGCGGTATAGGCCAGACATTCACAGTAAAGTATACCCAGCAGGAGTAGGATCTGGGAACCTCTACAGTTCGAGGTATGATCCAAGTTGCCTCAGTTATTTCTTCTACTATTTTCAATACAGGGGATTACCATAGATCCATATCTATCGCTTTTGTGGAGATCCATCGACTCTATATATTTTCTTATACAGATAACTTGATTCAAGAAACTCTGTTTGGGAAATGAACGGTTAGTGTACATCCGTAAAGATTTCCCTCTTGATTTTGGTGTGTTTCACTTCTTATGGGACCTCTATGTCTTAAAGATGATAGTATATGACGTCATTCTATGAATGGACTGGTAAGTTCCCTTCTAGGCTTTTGTCGATTTTTATCACCGTTGGGTGAGTTTCACATCACCCGAGGGTGGTACGTTTCATCATAAGGGAGAATGAGATGTCTAGGCGAGCAGAGAGGGACATGAGCATCATGGGTTGGAAGGAGATAAAACCCAGATTGCTAGTCTATATGTGGATGACCAGAAGACTTCACATATGGACTTTCCTCCAATAGTTGATGGTTTCATTTACGTCTTTCCAGATGACTTTTCAGGTTTGCCTCCTGAGCGAGAGGTGGAATTCTCTATTAATATTGTGCCAGGAGTGGTACTGGTGTCCCTTCCTCATAATAGGATGGCAACACCAGAGTTACATGAGCTCAAGAAACAGTTGGAGGAGTTACATGCAAAGGGTTTCATCCAACCGAATACTTATCCTTGGGGTTCTCCTATCCAGTTTTCGAAAAAGATGGATTGTACCCTTATACATTGTGTGGATTATCAAAATTTTATCTAGTTGACGGTCAATAACCAATATCCCTTATTGAGGATTGATGATCTCTTTGATCAGCTTCGAGGATCCTGAGTGTTCTCGAAGATTGAATTGATATCTTGATACCATCAGTTACATATTAGACCATATGATATACCTCTTACATCCTTCCAGAGTGGGTATGGACTATAAGAGTATGTTGTTATGTTGTTCGGTCTCACGAACACGCCGGTAGTCTTCATGGAACTTATGAACCGAGTGTTCCATCCATACAGGGATTATTTCATGGTCGTCTTCGTGGATGATATCTTGGTGTACTCTCACACTCGACACAACCATGAATCAAATCTTTAGACAGTTTTTAATACACTGAGAGATCATTATTTATATACTAGGATCTCAAATGCCACTTTTGGATGGACCAGAATCACTTATTGGGTCATGGTATCTCTGAGACAGTAGTATCATTAGACCTCGAGAATGTGAGAATAGTAGTTTCCTAGGAGTATTCGAAGAGCTTCTTTGTGGTACAATGTTTTATAGGGATGGCTGGATACTACATACGTTTCATATAGTACTTTTCACACTTAGAATCACCACTAATGGGCCTGACTAAGAAGGGTGTCAAGTACTTGTTGTCAGATTCTTGTGAGTCGGCCTTTTAGGAGATGAAAGGGTGGCTGACTTTAGCACCGATACTAGTTTTTCCAGATCCGGGAAAGAGCTATACTGTTTACTGTGATGAATCATTTATCGGGATGGGAGTTGTGCTTATGCAGGGAGAATGAGTCATTGTGTATGGGTATCGGCATTTGAGGCCACATCAGTGAAATTACCTGATGCACAATCTCAAGGTGGGAACAGTTGTTCATGATTTACATTGTTGGAGACATTATCTTCTAGGAGATTATTTTGTGTTGTTCACCGACCACAAAATTATCAAGTATAACTTGACTCAGCATTACCTAAATTTGAGACAACAAAGATGTGTGGAGTACCATTAGTCCTTAGTCTTTGAGACTTCCTATACGCTGAGGAAAGGCAATGCAGTGGCAGATGCGCTGAGTAGCATAACTCAGATACTGGCAGTTCAAGAGGATAGCAGTGAGTGGCTGCTGATGGATCTATTCTGTGAGATTCATTTGGAGGTTCACGACAGACAAGGGAAGAATTTTCTTTCTATTGTAGTTGTTACCTCTACTCTTCTTGATCGAGTGAGAATGAGGCAGCTATCAAATTATGAGGGCCAGGTCCTATGGGAAAGTGTGTGTGGAGAGGACCCTATTCCAGGATGGACCATATGTGAGGATGGGATCTTTCATAACTAGGGGAGCACATGGGTGTCAGTAGACATACACGATGAGTCGATGCGGGACTTTCATTCCTCAGTTTGGGAAATTCATCCTAGTGTCACCAATATTTATCATGATCTACACCATCAGTATTGGTGGATAGGTATAAAGAGAGATGTTTCTTGTTTCTTCATGAGGTGTTCCACCGGTCAGCATGTTAAGGAAGGGTATCAGCGATCAGTAGAGCATTTTCAGCAGTTATCCATTACCGAGTGGAAGTGAAATTTTGTCGCGATAGATTTTGTGACCAGTGTGCCAAGGTCTCCTCAAGGGAATGATGCAGTTTGGGTTTTCATTAACAGACTCAGGAAGGTTTCTCACTTCTTGATGATCTTGTATACCATCAGTGTTGATGAGTTTGAAAGGTGGTACATCCGAGATATTTTATGTCTACATAGGATTCCACACTCCATTGTTTCAGACAGGGATGCACATTTTACTTCTCGGGTCTGGTAGGGGCTACTAAAGGCTTTGGGAATACAAGAACTTTTTAGTATAACTTACCACCCCCAGATAGATGGTTAGTCCGAGCATACAATTCTGGTGCTTGAGTAAATTCTCCAAGAATACATCTTGGATTTTGGAGGTTCTTTGGAGAAGCACATACCTCTTGTGAAGTCTTCCTACAATAATAGTTTTCAAGAAACTATTCGGATGGAACCTTATGAGGCTTTGTATGGTAGGCCATTCCTATCACCCTTATGTTTTATGGAGGTAGGAGAGTCAACTATGTTGGGACCTCATCTTGTCTATGAGACCACAGAGCCAAAAGAGTTGATTCGGAAGTGGATGTCTACTTAATAGTCTCGGTAGAAGTCTTATGATGATTGAAAGAGATAACCTCTAGAGCTTGAAGTGAGAGATCGAGTTTTTCTACATGACATTTCGAGGTTGGGACACAGGGGGGTTAGGAGATAGGGTAAGCTTTTGTCGAGGTAGGTCGGGCCGTCTGAGGTTTTGTAGAGAATCGGGCCGTTTGCCTATCAGTAACAGTTACCTCAGAGGTACCGGGCTATGCACAAAGTCTTCTATGTTTCTCATCTTCGACATTACTTCTCATACCCATCTCATGTTTTCCAACTGAAGGAGGTTGAGTTAGAGGTGGAGGCCACATTAGAAGATAGTCCTATCCAGATTATTGATCGCATTGTGAAGGTTCTTCGTCGCCAGTCAGTTCCTCTGGTACGAGTGTTATGGAATCATGTGAAAGTACATGACAAAACGTGGGGGAGGGACGCTGATGTAGGATCATAGTGGATGGATCTGTTCGATGATTATTCTTCTATGCCTTTCTAGGGAAATTTGGGGACGAATTTCTTTAAGGGGGATGTTTGTAAAAAGCAGGATAATCTTATCAGGTATGTTTTCCTTTTCTAGTGTTTTGGAGGAAAATATAAGTTTATAGAAATTTTTTGAGAATATTCCATGTACTTATAAGTACACGTCTTGTACTCTATTTTTGCACATACCAAAGTGTTGGCCATGCAATGGTCGAGCAAAAAAATGTGTGTGTTGACCTGGATTCCACCAATAGCAAGGCCCGATAAGGGCGTGTACACATCGTGTACTTATAAATTACACACCCTGAACTTTCTTTATTTTAATTAAAAGGACTGGGGTTGCATCTAATTGACAGAAGTGTTTTCTCTTTTTCCTTCTTCGACCATGAGCATCCGTACGATGATGATCCTTCCCCGAGCCCCCAATTGAGCATCTGTTCTCTGATTCGACCATCATCAATTGCGTTGGGATCGACACGGTAAGCTCTTCCTTCTTATAGATCTTCGTTTCCTGATTCCTCCCCTTTCATTATTTATCCTCAATTGATCTTTTTAAATTTTTTTGTATGTATATGGAATTCTAAGGAAATTAAAGGCCTGAGATTCAGGTAAATCAATCTCATGATTCTGAGGTAGGTGGATTATTCCTTTCCGTAGATAGTCTTTGAGTTATATGTTCTAAAGTTCCCATTACCCTTGAACAGGGTATTGTGTGTTTACGGTTTTAACCCTTTTATTTCATACTATGTTTTATATTCTTAAGTAGAGGTCAATTGAATGTGAATAGGTTTAATTTATAAGATATTGATGTGTTTTCCCATGATGGTATTGTTTAGGACCGTTTGGTCTTGCTTAGCCTATTAGGGTTCTTTCTTTCCATTCCTAGTGCTGATAAGAGGGAGTGATTATTATATGACATGCTATGAAATGTTGTAGAATATTTAGCCAAGTAGTTTGCGAGGTTTAAACTGGCCTCCATATATTATTGTGCTCAATTGACTTAGACAGGGCCGTGAGAACCTGGTGTATTAGACCATAGGGAGAATAGACTTTGAGGGCTTCTCCAGAGTGTCTGTTTAATTCTCTAAATCACTATACCATTGGGGGAATGGATGTAAGTGATTATTCAGAGTGTCTCTACTTCCTTGATGTGGGCTATGGGGGGAATTAGACATTATGTGCTTCCCCAAAGTGCCTTTTAGTTACCAATACAAGACTATATAGGGGATTTACTTGGAGTGCTTAATTAAGGAGTTTGTGCTAAAGCAGAACTAGAGCGGTTAGACTGTGGGTGCTTCCAAGATGGTTGCTTGTCTTGTTTGGTAGATCCATAAGGGTTAGGCTGAGAGTACTTCCCAGAGGGTTACCTATTTTAGATTATTTTCTTACTTGATATATGAAATTTAATGCAATTGAAACTATATGATTAGTTAGTTTTGAGTATATCCTTTTTTACTGATGTCTTTTTCTTATTTCCTACCATATATATTCACTGACTGTTAGGCACAGATCATTGGGAGGATACCTACTGGGATTAGTCTCACACCCTGTATGGATCATGCTTTTGGGCCCAAACAGATTATATTGTTGTAGGTCCAAATATGGGAAATCACCCTTCTAGTTTAGGTACTTGACTGCTTTGGAGCTGGAGAGCAGGGGACCAAGCTGAGGATTGCAATGATGAGGAGTTGTTTCTTGTTTTTTTGTACATTGTTTTAGTAGTTTATTCTAGAATTGTGACTTGTTTGGCTGCTTTTCTAGACCTATCTATCATTCATCATTTATATATGTGCTCTAGTTATTTATTTTTCAGTCTTCCGATTTTTACTTTTGTATGTTATTATTACTATATACTCTATAGCTATCTATTTTACTTCTGCTATGTTACTCTTCCAATGAGGGAATAGTTTCCCCACTATCACACCTAAAGACCTTGCTACTAGTTGTAAGCCTCTGGCATTCGGGGAAATGCGCTTGAGACCATGTGACAAACCAGGTACGAGGTGCCTCTGGGTGGATTCTGGAACCAGGACGTTACATATTCTAATATAAAATGATACAGTAATCACATATATATACGAATATAATTGAAGACTAATGAACAAAAAATATACATTATATGATCTGAGCTAGAAACTATAATATTCTCTTTGAAAATATGGAAGCATTATCTTTATGGTGAACGATGTGAGATATAAATTGATCATAGAAGTTTAAAATACATATTATTATATAATTTTCTCAGCATGATACAATAGAAATGGCTCGAGCTACTCAAGGATTATGATTTTTCAACACACAACCACCTAGTGAAATAAAATATCGTAGAAGATGAATTGATGTTCAAGGATCGTGGTGTTCTAACCCAAATGTGTATTGAGAAAGATCCTAGGATCATGGATATAGTAACTCTGGATATGGTAATTTATAAGGAAGGAGTAACATTAATCATTTTTCAAAATATTTTAAAACAATATTTATTAGAGAAGATAAATAATTCTAAATATGATGATGAGAACCTTCAATAGAAAAGTAATTGTTTGAATGGACGAAAAGTATAAGAATTTGTTTGTGAATACAGGGTTCTAAAATTCAGAAAGAGGAAACATGTTCCATCTATACCTGAGACCAAAAATGAGTTGTTTTAATATGATCATAGCTCAAATTTATCTATACACCATTGTAGAACATTAATTTATAAGGATTTTAAGGAAACTTTGTGTGGGATAACATAAAGTAGGAAATTGTTGATTATGTGTACAAATGTTTGGTTCATTGGAAATTGAAATCGGTGAGACATCATACTATAGGGGTCCCACAACATCTCCCTACTCCTATGTTTAAATGGGATGAAATTAATATGGACTACATCATGGGACTACCAAGGACTCCTAGAGGGAATAATTCACTATGGTTTATTATTGATCGCCTTACCAAATCTGCACATTTTCATTCTATAAGAGATGATTCACTACGTCAACTACAAGAACGACCCAATATTAATGATTTTATAAGACCTCATTGTGATCCTATATTTATTGGTTGGATCGATATCCCTGTTTTACATCACAATCCTAAAAGAGTCGTCAAATGGTTCTAAATAATGGGTTTCATGTGAGCACTACCTACCATCCTCAAAATGATGTATATAATGAAAGAACAATTCAAACAATGTTATACATGTTTATAACATGTTCACTCAACTTTCAAGGTATGTGGGATCAGTACCCCCCACTAGTATAATTTTTCTATAATAATAGTTTTCATTAAAGTGTTCAAATAATATTATATCATACATTATATGGAAAAATATGTTTTACTCCAACATATTGGGATAATGTTGGTGAAAATAAATTCATAGGCCCATAAAATTTTAAAGAGATGAAATAAGGCAAAGTATATTCATCAACATATTAAAGAATATCAATGTAGGCAAAAGAGTTATGTCGATCATTGAAGGAATGATTCAGAGTTCCAATTATGAGATAATGTTTTCTTGGATGTATCTCCCTAAAATGATGTCATATAAATATATAAAAAATATAAACAAATTCTTGGGATAATAATTTCCTTATATATTCTTGGATGGTTTTGATTTATTGTTTGTCATCTAGAAATTACTCCAAATGTGTCAAAAGATTACAATTTGTTTCATATATCTATGCTAAGGAAGTACATTCCTGACACAACACACGATCTCACCTCTGATGGTATAGAGTTGGAATGTAACCTTTCATACAATGAATAACACTCCCAAATTATTTATTCTAGTTAGAAATAATTGATGAATTAGATGACTCGTATGATAAATGTATTATGGGAAAGCACAATATGGGAGAAGCAACATGGGAACTAGAAGACTTTATAAAGTGGAAATACCCAAAACAATTAAAAGGTAATACCCCTAAAATTTCAAGTAAACCATGTTTATAGAAGGTAATAATGTATCATCCCAATAATTTAAATTATTTACTTTTATAATAAATTTAATTTTTTTGATAGCTTACAATACAAGCTACAACCTGTCTGAAGAAATCAATATTTAATCATTTTTTTCATTGTAAGTTAAATTCTAATATTTTTAGTGAATTTATAATGAAAATTTATATGTTCTATATAAAATAAAATATTTTTTACATTCATACAATACATTTTATTGCTATAAGATATGAAAAAACTCAATAGTACATATAAAAACAAATATATTTATTAAAGTAGTTTCACAATCATTTAATGGATAACATATTTTGGATCCATTTTTTGAGAATTTAATTTATTTTATTTGACAGTATAAACCTATTTTCTAAAAGTGAAATATTAAAATTTACATTGTATGAATTTTTTTTACTTTTATCCTAAGTTTCATGTTTTGATGAATAGTGATAAAATATTAAATTTTAATTGAAAAAAACTTTTTCATATAAATAGATAATATTGATAAATTATATTTAAAATTGGATTAAAATTATAATTTAATTATCTTTGTATCATTTAATGTAGTATAGATCATTGTATTAAATTTTACATTGATTAAAAACATAAAAACATTACGATTTTTCATACTTTTTCACTTTTGAAACCTATTTTATTGTTCTGTCAATAGGAATAATATTAAATTAATTACTGAATTTTTTTTTATAAAATTAATAAAATTCGCTCCATATCTATTATTTAATTTTTTTGGGGGAATATGATTAATAAATTTAGTAATACTTTAATTACCATGATAATGGGTCATTATGTAAATATGGAAAACATATATTATTATAAAGAGTATAAAATCACATTAACACTTTTCCTAATTTCATTGGATGAGTTTTTTAGACCCAAATTAACATTCAATAAAATTTATAACCTTTTGAAGCCACATGGATGAGATTATAACTTTTATAATATTATATTCTAAGAAAATTCAATTTTGTCACACATTTGTTTTTAACAAGTGAAATATTTTAAATATTGGGTTATATTGAGGATATATTCAACTGTAAATAATATTTTAAAATCTAAAATGTGTTCAATTATCATGATAATTTATTTTTAATTTTTTTATAAGAAATAATTAAATTAAAGGCTTGCACAATGATGATGATGTAATTATTTAATTAAAGGAAATATCAAATAAATGAAATTAAAATACCCTAATTTATATAATTTGAGATCATTAATGTCATATGATAATTTTTTAGATTAATTTTACAATCTAGTGGGGTTTTATACATATTTTTAAAATTTATCTTTTTTATGATATATTTAAAATGTTATGTAATGAATAGTGTAAAAAGTGACATTATTGATATTCTAAAATAAATTATATTTTATTAAATGATATAAAATTTATAAAAATATAAAATTTTAAAACATTATTGGGATTAGTCTTATAATATAATAAATTACACATTTATTGGAATTTTTTATTTTAATAATATTTATATTTACCCTCAGAATATAAATTAGATGATATCAGAGTAAGAATTAAAAGGGTCAACAAAGGGTTAAAGAAAAAAGATATGGTTATAAATGTGACCTAAAGATGTCTAAAATTTATTGGTGGATATTATTTCAACAAAATCTAACATTTTATTTATTATTTTGAGAGTTTCCAATAGTGGTCCTCACATCAATTATAAAAGGGAACATCCTACCTCACTTCTCACACAACATTGAGCCCTCTATATCAACCATCCCATACCCATTTATCTTATAAAAATCATTATACATGTTTTCTAGGTATCTTTTATTCAGATATTCAGACCATAGAACCCTTAATAATATATCTAAATGAATTCTACTGAATAAGAGGTAATTGTTTTTAGAAAGTAATTGTAGTGCATTTCTTCTTATACTTTCTTATCACGTGTTCATTGATAAATAATATAAATTATAAATTATCATACATATTCCTAGATGTTATTAATGTATTGGGACTACCATATTCCATGTATTATTCAATATATGAAATGAAAAATCACCTCGTGTGTGTACATACGACTTTCTATCTTCAAATTATGGTGTGAAATGTTTTTCATCACCATTTTACATAGATAGGAATAATGAAGTAAATAATGGATATATATTATAATTATGACATGGTATTGAACCAATAAAATTATTATATCATAAAAATTCGTATCTATTAACTTATTAAGGGAATGACATCGTTTCTCATTCATACGTATGACCTACCATCCCCACGACTTGATGTGATTCATTTTCCATATCACACATTCATGAATGGATCTAAAAATGTATTAAATGATTATATATGATATTTATTAAATTAATATCATTCTATATGTGATATATAAATCCTATGAAATGAAATGAGACATTAATGATAAAACATGCCTAGAAAAAAGGGGCAGTTCACACCTGAAACAGGGCTAAAAACGAAATATTACCAACAAATGGATAATGAAACAATATAATAAGATAAAATCATATATAATAAATACTAATATGGTTCCTATATAATTTAATAACATGTTTTAAACTATTATAAATGAGTATAAAGAATGTAAATATAATAAATAAAGGGCTAGGGAAGGATTTTCTCATCTCACTTTTACATCAGTGAGATATAAGACATAGTCAAAACTGTTTTTCTTGTGTACGGTGTATGTATACATCCCTATCATATATCATATTATAAATTTCCTTTTACTAATGGTATTAAAATGGTTCATAGTTGTATGGGACACTTTAGTTAAAAATATATTTTTTATAATTGATTATTCGATATGTGAATAATTCATTGGAATGGTACGACACAAGTTGAAGACCATTTAAAGTGACACCGTCAATACATAGCTTGTCTTTTGAGATGAAATTTTAGGATCGAAATAACGATTTAGATGCTCAATATACAAGAGGGGGTGAATTGTATACTTTAAAAATTTCCTTAGACAAGGAAAAAACTATGTTTAACAAAGTTAAACTAAGAAAATTCACAACACCTCTAATCACCAATTAGAGATTTGGAACCAAATTTTACAATATGAGATTCTACCTTAAAGCGTATAGAATCTAAACTAATCAGATTACACTTGTAAGGAAATATAAAAAGATTATACTTTACTTAAAAAACAAAATTACAGCAGAAAAACAAGTAGTAAAACTACAAGTAACAAGATATAAGTCTTTTAACCCAAAGAGAAGGGTATCCAACAACCTTTGATAAATGTCCCTTGATTTATACATTCACGAAGTTATATCTTACCCACACTAGGGAAAGCCATCGATACGAAGATTTTAATCTTTGTCTTGTTATCCCCATAAGCCCTCAACTTCAAGGTAGTTGGAACCTCCGTCTTCCTCAACAACGAAGCCCTCGAACATCAAGGTAGTGAGAACCTATGTCTTCCTATCCCTGGAAGTCCTCGAATGCAATCACCAACATTCAGAGTCACACGAAGAAATCTGAATGAGCAGTTCAGTACACACAAGGCATAAAAAGATTCTCTCTCTAGAGATCACCTTAACAGCGCGTGGTCTCTAGATCGATAAACTTCATTGTATTGAGCTCTTTCAAATGAGCTCATATTTATAGGCAAATTTCCAACGGTCGTCTCCCTCCTCCAACGTTCATATTTTCCATGAAATTCGTAGGGACCTGTACACGTGTAACTCAACCAACGGTTAATTTGAAATAGAATGGATGAAATCGTTTAATAATAAATCATGTATAACTGAATGTATGACATCGTTTTGAAATGAAGCATATGTAAGAAAAATCCATAAAAATTTTCAGAGTGTAAGAAAATTAAAAGTTCGGAGTCTAACCAAAATGAAATTCTGAGTCTATGTTAAGAAATGTTCAGATTTTGTTTTATAGGATTTCAGAGTCTGGTTTTACCAGAGTTCGGAATCTAAACTTTTAGAGGTTTGAAGTTGAACTTGATAGAAGTTCAGAGTTGAACTCATGAAAGTTCGGATTCGAACTTCATAAGAGTTCGGAGTCTAACTCATGAAATTTTGGAGTCGAAATTCAAAAGAGTTCGGGGTCGAACTCATGAAATTTTTGAGTCGAACTTCATCAGAGTTCGGAGTCGAACTCATGAATGTTCGGAGTCGAACTTCATCAGAGTTCGGAGTCGAACTCATGAACGTTCGGAGTCAATCTTCATAAGAGTTCGGAGTCGAACTCATGAATGTTCGGAGTCGAACATCATCAGAGTTCAGAGTCAAAATCATGAAAGATAGAAGTCGAACTTCCTCAGAGATCGGAGTCAAACTCATGAAAGTTCATATTCGAACTTCATCAGAGTTCGGAGTCGAACTCATGAATGTTTGGAGTCCATAATTCGGATTGGAACATCATTGCAGTTTACATCTAGAATTTGGATCCTAAAAACAGAATGCTCTAAATCTTTCCATTATACGACTTCTGGGATTTTGAGTATGAATCTGGTTTTTGTACTTAAGAAAAATATTTCTATGTATAAGAAAATCTAGGTTAGGGTTAATTTCCTTAAAGAAGTAAATTTTCCTTGTGGAGGTAAAATTTATATTTTCTTAAGTATAAGGTGTTTGTGATTTAAAAAACAAGATGGAATTATACTTACTTATGTATAAGGTGTTTGTGATTTTCAAAACAATAAGGAATGGAAAAGTCATAAGGAAAACCTTATTGACTCAACAATCTATCCCTTTTTGGAATGCACAAACATCCATAAGAAAAAGAATATAAGGACTTTGAAAAAATTTCATTATACTTTGAAATTAAAACTTATCTCCCTTTGTTCATGGATGAAAGTGAATACAACTAACTCCCCCTTAGGCATTGAAACTCTAAGGATTTTATTCTGAATTTCTGGAGTTTAGTTTTCATTATTGTAGGAATGAAAAACTTCGTAGTGAGAAATTCCCCCTTACTTTAAGGATATTTCACATAGATGTTTTTCTTTCTCCTCCTTTGGAGTAGTTATTTTTCCTTCTCCCCCTTTGTGGTTTTCAAAAAGAATTGAAGGGAATGGAAAATTCATAAGGAAAACCTTATTTACTCAACAGAAATAGTTGGCCAAATTAAATCAGTTTCTACCTGATATGCTAAACCATCTTGTGAATGGCCATGAGGATAATTGTACCATGTACCTAGGAAACATGGAATCAAATTATTATGCATTTCCCTTATTGATAATTCTGTAATTATTATTATTATCCATGAGATTATTATTTCACATTATTTATGGATATATTTCATTCTCATATAATTTATCAAATCAAATGTGTTTTAGTTTATTAACATTCCATATTGATAATGCCTTATCCAATCAACTGAATGTAATTTTATTTCAGTTATTGACATTTCAATTTATAATTGTTCTCATTGATTCACTGTTGATTATATTATATATTACCTTACTGAGCATTTGAGATCACCAGTATTATGTTTATTTTCCCTTGTATATGAATAAAAATGAATTAAATGAGTTTCAATGATGCATAATTTTTTTTCTATTCTTTATTTCCTTTCCTATAATATCCCAGTCCTGATATACATTAACAATACATAACATATTTGGAATACATAAAAAATTATACAAACAGACACCCAACTACCATATGAGTACAGATCGTTTGGAACCTTCGAAACATAAACACTAGTTCCTAATGAGATAAATCATCCAATAGGTTCTTCATGACTAGAACCATTATTATACACATAAAACATAATACATATCTTCATAACATGGGGGAAGCAAACCTAAAAATTGGTGACCTCAGAAACTCATTAAGGGTAAACAGGGGATATAAATAAGAGCAATCATGATCATAATGGTATACAAAAAATGATCATGAATATAAAAGATCATAACCTACATATCAATGATCAAAAACATTTATAATAGAATAAATCATGACAATCCATAAGAGATAAATCATAAGGTAGTAAAGAATATAAGCTATGAAATCATAACATGTGAATAAAACATGGAACTGTGTAAGGCCATAAGAATATAAAAACCATATATCAAGGTGGCCTATTAAGGCGTTTGTATCATGATAGGCTTAGTTTAATCTCTTGTGTACCTACATACAGCTTGGGATTCCCTCCAGTATACCCTCTAGTTTTTGGTATGGGATGTCATCTTGTGTACGCTCTTGTTTTGTACCTAGGATATCATCCCAATTACCCTCTTTTTTTTATTTAGATTACCTCCCATATACCCTTTGATCTCATAAAAAATTATCATTACCCAATTCATTGGAGGGAGTTATAGGTCCCACCAATCCCATAATGAATACATACATAACAATGCCAGAACATCCAAAAAAATGTCATAAATAATAAAATGAAATGGGTTTCATAAAAATGTACTCATATATTATCCTATAGAAAAAAGACAGGTTTGATAATAATTTCATCAGTATCATTACCCACTTAAAGAAGAAAGTTTCCAAATAATATAAAACATGGAAGCGAAATACTTTTCATAAGAATAATTTCATCAAAACATAAATCATTCAAGAAGTAATATGAATGGAATCTCTAGATCATTTATTATATAGAAATTAGTAACATAAAAAGTTGTTTTCATAGATGAAAAATAATTAGTAAATATATTATGAAAACATTTCTTGATTAAAATATCATTTCCTCTTTGAAAAATTTTCTTTAAACCAAAAAAACCACATTAAAACCATTGAATTAAAAATAAACTTAAATATTCAAAAAACTATTAGAATCCTTATTCATTGAAAATATATAGAGAGATATGGAAATCATTTTGAAAAAACATTTCCTTGAAATATTACTAAAGAATCTTCAAAATATTTAAAAACCCATTTCTTTTGAAATATATTCTAAAAACTATTTTGTAAAAATTAAACTTTTAAAAATGGAAATAAATCATCATATAATTTAAGGTGGCTAAACTCGTACCTATCACACGAGGAAAATAGAACATTCCTTTTGTATGGTAAAAAGGTTATACAAATTTTTCATTTAGAATGCAACAACAAGAATCCATTGAAAACATTGGGAAAAGAAAACAAGGTAAAACATTTCATTTAATTATCATATGATATTTGTAGAATATAATTGGAAACCCATTTTAAAAAACACTTGTTTGATGGAACATAGATTTATGACCGATGAGATGGTAAATTAAGGCTTAAAAACAATTTATTAACTATCTTATATACCAAATAGTGGAAAATGTGACCAATAAATGAATATATCATGTATAACCAAGGGAGAAAAAATTTCATGATTGACCTTGAGGTGTGTATCATAATATTTAAGCAATGTTTTCATTATCATAAAAAATATCCAAAAGTGATGATATTTTTTTGTAAACTCTTTTCAATTAGTAATATTGAAACACACTCCCCAAATAAGAATATGAAATTACATGATGCAAATAATATCATGAAATGAATGAGATTCAATATTTATCATTTACATGGCATTATTTTCACCTAATATAAAAATATTAGGTCATAACATGGAATTTTTCTCAAAGAAGGTAAATTGAGTCAAAATTATGCTTCCAATTTGGTATCTTTTGAAACATAATACCCATGAAAGGAGGATCACAAAATACATATGTACTTACCCATTGATTTAAGAACAAGAATCATATAATACATTCATGGGTAGTATATAAACCAAAAAAATTATTCTGTGGTGAATAAAGCATGTATCTTATGCAAATAAAAAGTGATATTAAATTCTCATTCCTTGGGTCTTGACTCTTATAATGCAAGTTCAAACCTTCTGTTAATCAGGTAACTCCTTTTGGATTGATCCAAAAGGATTAATTGGATGTATTTATAAAAAATAAAGGATTCAAGGTGGAAGGAAATATTTTTTGATTATATTCGAGTAGATATTGGCCGAACTTATGTGGTTTGATAGGTGTAACGAAGGGGAGGATATGATGCCTTTTTATAGTAGAGGAGAAGTGACACTCTTAAAATATTTTGATAATGGAAATCTATACACGTTTTTTACATGTCAAGTGAATCCAATAATCAATGAAATTTGAGAAAAGTTATGTTAGGGTAAAAATATTTCTATCCAATGGATCTGGTACAAGTTTCTAGGTTGTCTTTTGTCTTAAATTTATGGTTTGGTCCTTAGTTAAGATCAATTTTACCTTAATAGATGAAATTAATTATGATTTCAATCTCTAATATTTTTGTTCAAAAACTATGTTTACCTCATAATACATTATTAATTATTTTAATTCCAAATATTGAATCCATTTTTTAAAATTCCAATCATAAAATTGCAGTAAATTAATTTAAAATCAATCTTGTCGTCGGGTCGAAAATGCTGGTTTTAAAGTAAAAACATTCAAAATTTTGATATGTTTTTATACCAAATTTCATTGATAATTTACCTCAATGACATAATTTTTTTTATTAGAGTAAATATTATCTAATTAATCTTTTAAATGAATTTAAAATATAATTTAACCTTATAAATATATTAGATGAAAAGGCAGTTTTGAACTACAATTCAGTATTTTTCGCTATTCATAAAAGAATTAATCATCATAGAGAAATACCAAAATTATATCCTAACCTAATTCATATGTTCCTCATTCAAATAATATTTATATTTTAAAAATTTAAATTTATAAATGTTCCAAAAATTGAATTTAAAAATGTTATTTCAATAAAAGGCAAGAAAATACAATAATAAGAATATTGGTTTTCAAATATAAAATTTGGTTTGTTCTTATCTTATGTATATAAAATACATTAGATAATTATATAAAATATTTTATTTATTATATAACATATATACTATATTAATATCACTCACTAATTGTAATTAATTTAATTTTTTAGGATAATCCATCTTTGTGACATTAAAAATAATAATATTTTCTACAATATTCAATTTGTTTTGTTTTCATATTCATTTCTAATTAGTTGGTAACCTATGAATTCATTTAATATTTTCTTAAACGTATAATTTCATAAATTAGTTACTAATTTTTGTAACTTCAAATTTAAGAGATAGGTTATATATTATTATAATAAGTAATAAAATATTAATGATATACTATTTTTTGGTAAAACATAGTCTTGTGTGTTACGCAAGACATTTAGGAAAGTCATTGTTGTGTATAACAAAATCTATACTCGATATTCTATGTAGATAATGCTAATGTTTATGTTGTGTTTTGTGCATGATTAACTTGGTGGTTCATATAGCCGAAGCCAAAAAAAAAGTCTTTAATATAAAATAAACAATCTTAAATGTTACGTGAAATGAAAAATATCCACAAAGTTAAATTAAATCCAAAAAAATAATTGAAAAAATGTTGTGGTGTTAAACTATACCCCCTTAAAATTAACTTCTCCCTTAAAATCCAACAAGGTTATAAAAATTATAATAATAAAATGTTTCATTAATAAAAATACAAATCGCAATAATTGATACTAAAACTACCCTTAAGAATTCATAGTTGGAACCATAATCGTTACAAAAAGAATCATATATCTTGGCTTCCCAAAGGATAACATGGTTTGGGAGTGAATATTGGAAATGGTGGAAAAGCATAAATATTTATAGGGAGTGATTGATTTCATCAATCACAAACAAGTTAATGTTCAAAGAAAATTTAAGGGCCTCAAAGTCCTTAATATGTGATGATTTAAAATGGCATAATTTCAAAATAAAATTAATGTATTATGAAAACACATTATCTTTTTCTTTTATCCTAACATTGAGTAATTATTTTATTGAAAAATAATATAATATAATATACTTACATGATATATTTCTATAAAATGTTTCCCTTTTTTAGTTGCACTTTTATCTATTTATAATTCATTTATTAATTCATGAAAGGATGTATATAAATTAACTTAGATGTCTACAGTGATAAAATACACATTTAACCGATATTAAGGTACATAAATTAGTGAAAAAATATATCTTTTTTCTATAAAAATTATCAAAATAAACATTCCTAATACTTTAATCATTAAACAAAAAAAAATCTTCTAATTCATCATTAAAAATTATTTAAAAATAATAATTACACATTAACTTGGAATCACGTAGGCCAGTGGTAGGTTCAAAACACTTATAATCCTTCGGTAATGGGATCAAGACCCACAGCCTTGCCGGACATGATTGGTTGTCACCTAACATACATGATTTCTTTTTTTAAAACCACAAAAATATAATTTCAAACATAAATACTATATACATCCTTGAAAAAATGTTAATCACTAAATAGCATTTTAACCAAGGTTTTCTAAACAAAATCATTGAATAAATACATCCCTTGATGATTAACATAATCATTTGATGAATGATTATCCTTATAACCCATATAAAAGATAAAAATACACAACATTATAAATAAATTCATGAAATAATTTTATCATTGATTCCCCTATATATAACATGGTATCTCTTGTTTTTCACATTACAAACATGTGAATACCCTAATCATACATTCTATTGAGACATGGTAATAATTTGAACTACCGTAAATACATATATAAATAATTCATGGTTCCTTAATCCATAGATTACTTGATATATTCCATAAATACAAGATATTGTAAACATAATCCCTGGCACCACAAAAAATATTTCAAAAAGTCCTTAAGTAGTTCCAAGGTAATCAGTACCATCCAATTTTCTTATATCCAACATATCTTCATAAAAAAATACAGTTTCATAAGTAATATATTAATGGTTATCTTCATCTTAATAATATTTTTTTTCTGTAGAAATGAGATTTCCAATAAAATCAAATTTCTATTCCATTAGAACCATTCAACCTATTGTTGTAAATTATTTAAAATAAATAAATAAATTTGACAATCCTTATATATGTCACCTTTTGAATAACATAATTATTGAGTCTAAATAAAAAAAATTATTATTACACTTCATCCCTATTACCTTAAAAATGCTACATAATCTTATTACATATTATTTATTTCCTTCCACATTTCATTTGTAGTTTTTTCATCATCCATAATTTAAACATTACTCACACCACCTTGCTGATTATCTTTAAGATCTTTCCTATTATGAAATTGAGTTTCATAATTACCATTGATTCACACATAGTATACTTAGCCTTCGATTGTGACATAGGTAGGATAATAATACCTTCTATTCCATTAAACAAACTCTTCCTTTTTCCCTTTAAATCACATGCCTTGTGGCCTTCTTTTTCAGATTCAGAGCATCTTCTTATTCCTATAATACATTCACTTAGGTGATTCTTTCCACATTCTCGAACCGAAGGAAACTGAATCTTCTTTCTGCCACGGTATACATTACCGAAACCCCTAGAAAACTCCTTTTTTTATATTCATTAGGGAGTCTAAGAGTTGATTAAGGTACATGTTGTTAATCATTCTTCGTGAAAACTAGTTAGGTGTAATCACAACATCTTTCACCCCAGTGATCCTCCAACTTAACATATAATCACAAATTCGTCCATCACATTCAACATTAATCCTATTCCTTCCTATTATCTCCATTTACTAAAACCAAAAACATAGTGTGAGCATAAAATATCATTGAAAAAACCACACAGTCAGTAAAAATCTACTTATAGGGTGTCTAAATCATGAGACATTACTTAATCTATAACACCCTATATTCATCTAAGGTTATTAATAGAAAACATATATTTAAATACTTTATGATATGAAATGAATATTTCTATAAATTCTCAATGCATATACCCTAGGAGTGGAGAACCATGTGTGAAGAAATGCTTGTTTTTGTATACTAGATTGCCCAAAGTCAGGAGCAGAACATATTTTTAGTCTCATCACAGTAAGTACATATATGCCTAATCCACTTCCACATTTAGTGTCTAGAGAGGGATGCATTTATATGAAACTACTCACTTTATCCTTTAAAAAATAATGGAAATTTTCCAAAATTTTATATCATCTATGTAGTTATCCAAAGACTCATTCATAGAAATATCAATAGAAATATAACTAAGGATCTCAGAAATGTTTTCTCATCCGGGTTTCCAATTACTAACTTATCCTTTTCAATGATTCCAACTATAACAACCTGGTCTTGACGTACATTAACATTACATTATGTTTTTGTAATAATTAAAACATTATAAAAAACAAACTCACAAAGACCATACAAGTCTAGTTCCTTTGGAAACATGGAAACATAAACAGTGGTACATAAATGATCTACATCATCTCCCACTAGGTTTCTCTTGAATATATACATTCATTAACAAATGAATCATAATATATATCATCATTACATTGGTAAAGGAAAAATGAAAAGGAGTGAGATCGTATGCTGTGTTAGGGTATACAAGGGAGATATATAAGCACAATCATGAGAAAAATTTTATGAGAACATGATCATGAAAATATAAGATCATAACCAAAATTTCAAATATCATAAACATGTATCATGGCATAAATCCTAAATATTAATAAGACATGAATAATAAATAAATAACTAACATAATCCTTCAAATAATAACATAAAATAAAACATGGAATTGTGGTAGACAGATAAGTATATAAAAATCCTATTTCAAGATGGAATACTAATGACATTGTATCATGTTAGGATTCAGTTATTCACATGTTTGCAAGCTTTAGGTTGGGGATTCCCTCTCTTTTACCTTCTTGTTTCGGGCTATGTAATTCCTCTCATGTACCCTCTTGTTTTGGGACTGGGATATCCTCTCGTCTACCCTCTTGTTTTATGCTTTGGATGCCCCTGTATACCCTTTGATCTCAAAAAGTCTTTAACATTTCCCAATACATTAAAGGGAAATATTGATCCCATTGATCTCATAATTAAATCATTTATACATGTCCCAAAAAATAATAAACAGTCATATCATAACCCATGAAATAAATTGGGTTTCATAAACATGTAATTATATCTTAACCTAGGGAAAAAAGACAAATTTCATAATCAGTTCATCAAAAGCATATCCTATGAAGAGTAGAGGTTTTGAAAAGTATATAACACATGGTAGAGAAATGGGTTTCCAACGAATAATTCCATGAATATATAAACCATTCATGAAGGAATATAAATGGAATCATTGAATCATTTTATTGAATTTAATTAATAACATCAAGAGATGTCATCTTATATGGAAAATAGAATGGAATGTTATTTTGAAAAAAAAATCATTAGAAAAATATCTGTTATTCTTTTAAAAATACTATTTAAAAAATAAAAAACAATTTACAAACATTTTCATGAAAATAAACATGAAAACCTATAAATTAATCTATAAAAACCTTTTAGAAACATATTTCTTTGAAAAAAAAATAAAGATATCTTGAAAATGTTTTGAATATAAATTTCCTTGAAAACTTTTAAAATAAGTTTGAATTTTTTTAAAAAAATATTTCATTTAAAATATATTTTCAAAACATTTCGTCCAAAATTTACCTTTAAAACACGAAATTTTTTAAAATATTTTAATGAGGGTAAATTTGGACATGTTGTATAATGTAAAAAGAACATTCCTTTTTCATAGTTAAATGGTTATAAAATGACTAATTTGTAATGTGATAAGAATATTCATTTGAAAACATTGATTAAAGTAAAAAATGGGAAACAAATCCTTTCAATTATCATTGGAGATTATTATAATCTTTATAGAAATAATTTTTAGAATAATTGGTTTACAAGGAACAAATATTTCCAATCGCATAGTGGGTAATTTCGGGGTTTCAAAAAAATAATTTCATAACTATATTATATACCAATGAGTATAAATTTTCTACCAATACATCAATATATCATAAAAAAATAAGGATGAAGAAAATTAATTATTAATCTTGAGTCATGTTTCATAATATTTTAAAAAAGGAACATAATCAAAATAATTATCAATAAGCGATGAGATTGTTTCAACAAACATTTATCACCTAGTAACATTGAACCATATTCCCCAATTAAGAATGTAAAATTACATGAAGCATAAAATATTAAGGAAGAAAATAGATTTATTTATTGAAATTTCCAATTAATTATATAGAATTCATATAAAAATACATCTACATAATGTGGAATGTTTCTCAATGGAGGTAAATAGATACAAAACTATCTTACCGATTTGGTGACTTTTGAAATATAAACCCCTTGAAAAGAATATCATAGAATAGTTAACAACATAAGCATCAATTTAAGAAAAATAACCATATAATAAATTCATGGAAATTATAAACACTGAAAAATAATTGTTGGAGAATAAAGAATCTATCTCACGGAAATAAAAAGTGATATAAAAATCCTTTACCTTTTGTCTTGACTCACATCGGGCTCATTCAGACATATTTTTAATCGGGTAACTCCATTTAGTCTGCAACAATTGATTTTGTGGAAGGTTTTCTAACCAAGTGAGGATTATATGATGAGGGTAGGATTTTTTGTAAGATATTTTAGTAGATATTTGCTGAACCTAAGAGAATTTAGAGGTGTGAATAAGTGGATGAGAGGAGGCCATTTTGTATTGGCAGAGGAGTGACACTCATGTAATATTTTGACATAGGAATTACATAAATTTTTTTCACAAGTAATGTGGATCCCATAGTGGAATAAAGTAGATAAAATGAAGTATATAGATAAAATAAGGAAATAAAACGACTCTTGGAAAATTTTCTAGGTCATTTTCGGTCTTACGTTTAAGGTTTTGTCCTAAGTTAAGATTAATTTTTCCATAATCGGGGTAATTAATTTTAACTAAATTCAGTAATATTTTTTCACATAAAACTGATTTTAGTTTATATGAAATTATAAATTATGATGATTCTAGATATGGAATCCATTTCTCTTAATTCCAATCATAGGAGCGGTATAAATTAATTTAAAATTATTCTACAGTCAGGTTGATAATGAGGGTTTTTAAAGTAAAAAACACTCAAAAGATTACTGAGTTATTATACACAATTTTAAATTTTAAATTTATCAATATGAACTAAATTTTATTAAATGATAATAATATTATCTAAATAAACTTTAAAACCAATTTAAATTCTAATTTATCAATATAAATAAATTATATTAAAAAGTTGTTTTGAACAAAAATTCAGTATTTTCACTATTTATTAAAAATTAAATATTCCTAGAGATTTACAAACAATTTATACAAACAAAATTATTATGTTTTAAATTATAAGGTGATGCTTAGTTTTAAACATTAAATCTATAAAAGTTCAAAAAAATTTATTTAAAATGAATTCTCTATTAAAATTAGGTAATAATTCATTAATAAGAATATTTGTTTTGAAGAATAAAATTTTGTTTGTCGTTATATTATGTTAATAAAATCTATTGGATGAATATCAAAATTATTTAATTTAATATATAAAATATATCTTACTTTTATATTACTCAATAAATTAAATTAATTTAATTTATTGTGCAAAAATTTTTTTGTGGCCATAAAAATAAAAACAAAATCCCTTATATTCAATCGGGTTTAATATTCATTTCTAGTTTGTTGGTAAACTATGAGTTAAAAATTTATTTTTATAATACATATACATTAATAAATTAGTTAATTTTATTCATTACTACTAATTTAACATCAATTTAATGTCTTATTAAAATATGTAATATCATTTTAATGATATACTATCTTTCAGTAAAACTCGGCCTTGAATGTTACGCAAGCCATCGAGGAAAGTCAATGTTGCATGTAGTGTATACTAACCTTGGTGTTTCATGTAGAGAGAGATATTTATTTGGAACTATTAACTTGGTTTTTCAAATGAGTCAATCCAAACATATTTTTTTATTGAAAATTAAAATATCTTCAATGTTGCATTAAATGAAAAATAGAAAAAACGTTTAAGTAATTCAAAAAAATAATAATTGACAATATCTTAGGTTGTTATATTTACAAATGTAATAAGGGTATATCTTATGTAATATAGTTCCAAAACTACTATACTCTTTTGTCCTTATGGATTTTATTTCTCTTAATCTTTCCAATATAACAAAGTAATGAACCGGCTCTTGAATTCTGGGGTCAGGATGTAATAATCAGTTATTCGAGCTCAATAGATGTTTTTTCTTAGAAGTATTTAGAGGAGGAGGCATAGAGATATGGATTCCCATTGATGATAATAATTTATTACAATAAGGTTTTTACCTAAAAAATTTATATTGGTCTCTCTAATTATTTTGGTTCACATTTATTCCTATCACAATTTATCTTCTGTAGATATACTATCAGATATAGAGGATCGTCGAGGCTCTTGAAGCCATGTTGTGATGTTTTGTCAAAGACTTTGGATGTTCGTAGATGAGGAACCTTCCCTTGGTCCAGTATTCCTAAAATAATATTTCCTATTCCCCCATAGGTATTGAACCATTTTAATCTTTTACAGAAGACCGTTCCTTTCAATATTATTCTCGTGTGGGTCGTATAGTCAAGAACTCTTGAGTTAGAACTAGTTCAGGATATGAAAAAAAATGGATTAGTATATTCATGCTAAGATGAATGATATTTATGATCATAAAATAATTTATATTCATTATAGGATGATACCATTAAAGTTTTATGTTTTAGATCATGTGTTACTATCGGTGACTCCACATTAAGGGCAGCGAATGTTTGGTCGTGATAATAAGATTTCTCCCTGGATTGTTTGGAATTTCAATGTGTTGGATCATGTTGGATTCTTGGTGTATCAGATATCACATCCCCAATAATGATCTGGATACCAAATATTTTTCATGGATCTCAACTCTTTCAGTATCTTTATTGTGACTCTCATTTTATTTATTAGGGTGAGATCATGCTGACAATGATGAATCCATCAAGTATTTAACTGTGGGGATCCATGAATAACATGTGAAGGTGTTGTGTGGGATTTATATTACCTTGGTTCATGTCTTGTGTGTACATGGTGGTGTGGAAGCATTTTCCCAAGAATATGAGTCAGAGATGCACACTAATTACCCTGAGTTTTTTAAATTTTAGCTCTTATCTTGTACAATTTTTCATTATGTAGATGTTCACACATTTTCATTACGAGATAGTTCTTTATTGTATAATGTTTTTTATTTATAATCATTTTAAATTTATATCCCCAACATGAGTGTTCAAGAGGTTGTTATTTCTATTGTGTCATTTTATGATTATTTCCTTCGATGAGGTGGTTGAGATTATATGATGGAGAGATCCTTGATATGTATCTTGCAGAGTTGATGTTCAGGCATCCCTCCTTCCATTTAATTTACTCAAATATTGTTTTTATATTCTATGTTATGATAATTTTTTGAATGGTATCCAATATGACAGACAAAATATATCTTTTTCTAACACATTTAGTGTTTTTAAAGCTCGTGGTTCTCAGAGGTGGCCTAGAGAGGGTATGGATATGTTTATATTGTAAAAGCTAGGATTAGAGAGAATTCACTACAAGTAATTGTTCCACCACATAAAGGATTTATTCATGTACTTTGAGAGGATGGTTCACATGGTTCCTCGTAATGTGAATTGAATCAAGGTTAAATGAGTAAACACGTTATTCATTGGATCTGAAATCACTACATTTATATGATTCAAATGTGATTCATCCTATGAAAATGTGCACTATAGTATTCATGTAATGGTTGCACTACCTTAAAATTTTCTCAAACCATTTATTTTTCTCCCACTTCCCAAGTGTATTGAATATATCCCTTAAAATATTTTTGGATTCCTTTGATAAATATCAATTAATGGATTCCCCTATTAAATATATGGTTATTATAGGGATGTTATACCTCTCCTCTTATAGTTCATCGAATTGGTTACTCCTGAATATTCCTTCCATGTGATGGGAGATAATCTCCTTGTTTTTAATATATTATTTCATGGTTTTTTTGTTCTATTTTATTACAGAATCTACATAGGGATGAATATTCATGTGGGATAGGTGATCCAGAACTACAACATTGATCTATTCATCTTTAATGAATGTTGATACCTTTACGGTTTGGTATTCGTTTAATATCCTATTTATTTATATGAAATCATAAATATTTCAATATTTGGATATTTTTATGGTATTTAAATTAACATAATAATTATTTAATTTTATTAATAAATTATTTTTTAAAGTGATCACATATTGTTTCATTCTACAATGACAATGATTTTAGACCTGATTTTGAGGATAGTGTGTTATCTATGATATTCTTCTCAGAATGTTGAGAAATGATATGTATGATCATTTTTTTCTTGATCGAAATTTGAATTTAAGTTAATTCTCGATTTAATTGAATAATAATCTTATGAATTATAGAAGCGGCATGTTTGAATCTAGAGTTTCATAATTTGATGAAAATAAAATTGTTGTAACACACATGTATAATTGAAAATGATATTCATCGTGGTAATGAAATTGATAAAGAATATTTATCATGATAATTTTTATATAAATTTTTGAAATCAATTTCTATGTTAATGAAAATGGTACTTATCATGGTTTATTGAAACTGGTATTAATGATAAGTGAATGTATTTCATTGGATAGACCATTATAACTTGGTGGCATAAGTTGCTTGTAGTTGTAACCATTGAATAAAAAATAGATTAATAAAAGAATTAATAATAACTGATTGTGTACATATATAATTTATAGGCTCTGAGATTCACACTGTAATTAGACAGTTGGGTGCCTTGTGATTAGAACCATATTATCTCGTATATGTGTGATGTCCGGATTCCTTG
Organism: Viscum album; assembly: GCA_963277665.1. Taxonomy (NCBI): domain Eukaryota; kingdom Viridiplantae; phylum Streptophyta; class Magnoliopsida; order Santalales; family Viscaceae; genus Viscum; species Viscum album. Next base: position 2,000,592,553 of record OY728140.1, on the reverse strand, counting down.
TTTTAGTGGCCAAATTCCCCAATTTATTATTTTTGTTTCATAATGCATTATGATGTTCCATAGAATTGATCTCATCCATGTGATGTTATATGGGGTGGGATGGCCTAGATATGTTATGATAATAGGATGGATAGGCCTTTCATGGTAGATGTGATGTGGTAGTGAGGCCCAGATAATGTGGTAATAGTAGATGCCTTTTATGGAGAGGTAAATCAAGACATGCCTATAGGTTTCAGGGATGTAACTATTGATGATTAATTGATTTGATTTTGGGCTTACTCATTGATCAAATTTAGATAGGATAATCACTTATGAATATTTGTAATGTATGATGGTCGAGTTTCTTATTTTATATAAATTCAATTCTCACTACTTGATGTTGATGGATGTCCTTGGTTCAATGTTTACTCTTTTGGGTAGCATAAGATGGTTTTTATTGAGTACCTATTATTATGGAATGATGGTAATAGTGAATACATAATTCTTAACCCATGGGTTTTGTGTTTTTTGAATGAAAATGATTAATGATGTAACTTTTGGGGATCTATCGACTCGGTTTGGATTATTCCTAAAGGTAATGGTATTTACTCTAATTATTAATTAAATGTAATTTAGAATAGTGTTAATGATTAATTGATGAATAATAAATTAATTAATTAAAATAAATAATTAAATTAAAATAACTAATGAATGTATCTCTTTAAAATATTCTATTATTAATGGTTATCTAGTACATTGTAGTGGAAACTGGGTTTCAGAGAAACATTATCCATATTTCATATTAGGAATAGCCTAGGAAAATGTGGCCATGATATGTATTATATCATGTATATTTAATTATTTCACACACATCCCACAACCAATTTTTATGGTTACTAACACCCAGCTCACTATTAGAAGGTGTTTTCCTCAACATCCTAATGAGAGGATAGATGGCTGACTTCCATCTCTACCCCACTCTCTTTTCAATGTATTTACTTGTATAGGTATGTGCAGTAGTAATTTTCCACATATATGTTTGTAGTGTTTTTTGATGTATTGTGGTTATTTCCAACACATGCATTTTCGGTTATAGTATCCAATGTATTTTTATAGGTATGGTGTGTATAGGTTATGATTTCTTTTGTTTCCTTACTAGATTTATGGGGTATAATGGATTGAGGAATTGAACTTGATGTATTATACAAGTTGTATATAATATAGGGCCCCTACAAAACCTTATGGTTACTATATATTGATATGGTAATTGGAAGATATAATGATGTGATGGATGAGGATCATGTTTCATACATTGCCCAAATTTCAACATTATGTGTTATTTTGGAGGGAGATGGATTGGGATATGTGACACTGAGGAAGTGCAGAAAACCATTGGGGAATCAAGAAATGGGTAGGAATGATGGTTCAATACTATATTATATTCTCTCTTGTATGTGATGCATGGTTATAATTTTCCATGGTGGTATACCTATCTAGGTGATGAGTTAGTTCATTTTTATTAACTTGATTTAGCATAAATTTTTTTTCTTGTGAGGCATTAGGGAGTAGTATACTATGTATTTCTCTATTCTCATCAAAAATATATATAATTTTTTAATATATTTATATAGAGTAGGTTGGATATCATGATAGATATCATAGGTTTTTGGTTGTGTATGAGTTGTTTGGGCTTCATGGTAATTGTCGTCTTTACATTTCGATACTTTTAGTTTTCCTTTTAGTTTTTTATTACTTCATTAAATTTCAGGTTATCACGTGGTATTTATTTACATATATATATATATTTATGAATGATAATTTTTTATTGGTTTATCATTTTTACATATATATATTTCATGTTTTTTAAGAGGGTAATACCTCTTATATTTATTCTTATTTTTCCCTTAGTTCTATTTACAAACATGGGCCTGCTATAGGTTGGACATAGTCACTCATTATCTATCCTCCTTAATTTCTATTTCAGGAGGGGTAATTTTTTTTGTGATGTAATTATGAAACATTATACCATGGAATACATCCCATTTTTTCTTTCCCTAGTTAATATTAAAAAACCATGACAATGTAAATTTCATGTTCTTTTGTTGTTCATCAATGTATTGCTTCAGTTAAAAATCTATCGACCCATTTTCTCTTCAAACCATTTGATCCTCACAATTTTCCCATCATCAATTACAAAAAAACTTCCTAGAATATAAAATAAAATGATTTCTATAAATATAAAATTGGAATAAAATCATAAAAAATAACAGAATAAACACATCAATTTTCATAAAACAAAATGTGGTCTTTAAACCTCTATAATATATTTTCAAATTCTTCTTTATAAATCATCTCTAATTATCTAAAATAATTTTTACAATATCATTTTTATTTTATTTTAATATAAATTCGAAAATTGTACATGTTCATGACATCCACCAAATACAAATTAATCCATCACCAGTTAATAAATATTATTATCTTATCAATTTCCATCATTAAAATTGAAATAATAATATACTTTCACATTTCCATTATCATAGACATAATGTTTTTCACTATAACTCGTTTGTTTTATCTCATAAACATCCATGTATCCATAAACCATCACTGTTATGGATTCTACATCATTTCATCTATAATTAATTAAAAAACATATGATTTTGGTTACTAATAAACATATCTAATTTAACAACATCTAATATCACAATTTATCCTCACTCTCTACACCATTTATTTTCAATATACCATCCATTGTCTATATAGATTTATATAAAATTATCACTTGCATTATCTTGATTTATTTTTTAAAAATTCAAGATTTAATATCTTGGTAGTGTTAAGTGACTTGATTTTACATCTAATAATCATAATGAATTCTAATGATCTTATCATCTTTTATTAATGAAAAATTTGTACTCCATAGTGATAAACAACTCCTAATAAATCCTTAGTAATTCAAATCATCCTGTTTTTCTTAATAATTTATATTATATAAATATTATGGAGAGGTGGTATATAATTAGAATCATTTATATTTCTAATTGTTTCATAAACATAAATTTCATATTTGGATGTCATACTACAAAATCATTAGGAAGTATATCATAAAAATGATCATCCATTAGAGGAAAATAGAAGTCAACCCTGCATCAGAAGAACCAAGAACTATACTTAAAAAATAATTTAAAATTATTCTCATCTAGGATAAATTAATTATTGCAAAAATAACATGATGATTATATTTAATTATTAAAATATATGACAGGTCATGAGAAGGAAAAAAACAACTCATATTTGATATTTGTCAATGTGATCCCAAAAAAATGTTATCCAATCCATAACTAAAATAAAAAAAATTTGAATGTATTAAAAAACTATCTTTCACAAATATCCCCATATTTAATTGTTAAAATGATATAATATATACATATCCATATTGTATCTGATATATTTCACATAATAGAACCCAAATTCCAAACCCAATGATATAAATAAACATCAATTCATCAGTCAATGAAGAAGAAAATAAATAAATGTATTACATACCCTTTTATCAAAAAATATTCTTTTCATGGTAAAAATGACTTATATCATACTAATGATAATTGATTTCCCCTCAACATTATCTGGTGGAGCCTGACCCAAACTATATAATATCCATATGCATTATCTATGATCCTTTCCTAGTGTTAACAAAACTCCATGAATCGTATCACCTGTATCATAATGAATGTTTCAAATTCATGAAGCTCTATTACAAAACACTTAAATGATATATAAATACAACTTTAATAATGTCCATATTAACATGAATGGTATAACAAATTTTAAGTTCATTTTAATCCATTAATTTATTTTTTCCCCATTCAAAACGAAATTCCATGGGATTTAAACTGAAGTATCTCTATCTGATATAATGATTGACTATTCTATTTATAACCACAATAGAAGCACTTTTGAGGTTATTTTCCCTTGGATTATTGAGAATATAAGACCATCCATTACATTTATTTAGAATATTTCCCCAAATGACAATAATTTAACAAGACATTCATATTTAATATTGGTCCCATGTCCCCTTTATATTTCCAATGATCCCCATCTTAATGTTTCTTTGTAATATAACCATTATCTACCATCTTTTGAATATAAGTAAAAAAATTTCTTTCATGTGTATGAGGATCAGTCAAACCCCAATATCTATCCAATGATATTTAGTTGGTTATTCACATCCCACGTTCTAATAAAAACAAATACTTTTTTTCAATCTAGATGCATTGTTACAAAATACACCCATGCCCATATTTTACCTCTATGAAATCTCAAAATCCTTCAATCCTAAGAGTCTCTACATAGAGATTCTTAAATAATATTACCTAAATCACATACTAGGTTTGTACATCCATCCTCTTGTCTACTTTGGGATGTCTCATAAATGTCGCATTGATCTGTCATTAATAAATACATCTACTTTAAATTTTATTTTGTTCTACACCTTAAAAAAATCAATCATCATTAATATGGCCTCTAAAAACTATTTTATACCTCATAGTTAAATATAATTTCCAAAATAAAATCATTACATGCCTAAAATTAATTAAAAAATTTTAGTTCTAACTTTTTCACATTGATAAGCTAATCTTTAAAAATAATAAATAACCTTGATTAAACACTATATTATTTTCAATTATAAATGATTCTTATTTATTTTCATAGATAATGATAATCATAATCCCCATACAAGGTCTCCATAAAAAACCACTCCTAATCTACAACCTCTGTATGTGGCCTCTCAAAATACCTCTTGGGAATCATGGATATAAAAAATAAAATGAAAAATAGATAATTAAAAAACATAATTTCCATTAAATTAAAGACATAGTCAGTTATGTCTCCAAAGATATAAAATGTAATTAAATAACTCCTATCATTATCATAACATTACTAAATTCATCCAACTAATTTTATTTATATAATATATTATCAATACATATTCATGGAAAATTGATTATTTTATAAATATTTAAATCAGCCAACCAGAGTAAATTTTTCAATGAAAATAACAATCATGTATAGTAACATGTATTTACACATATTCCAAATACTTATGTATAGAATGTTTAATTAACACGCCACTATTGATCATTAATCAAGGAGAATTTAATACCTTAATATCTCATTAAAATCAGTCTACAAAATTTTATCCTTCTCTAGAGATTATAACTTTTAGTATTGTGAGGATGGTCAGGATCACTGGTATAGTTTTCACATAAAGACAAAAATATATTATCCATTAATTTGCCTTCCCCATGATTCAAATTCATATAAATTATAACCATTATCGTATCATCTTCTAGAATCCCACCTAAACATGGTGGTGCTACTGCGATGAAACACTACATGCCCTCATGTGGACTTCTATTCCCCAATTGTTGGAAATTATCATCGATGGCCTAAATAAATTTTTTTGGGAGTTATTTTCACACAAATGGAAAACAACAAGAAATGCCATATTAAATTATATAAATTACCATATAAAACATGATCTCATAAATTTAATCATCAATTAACTCTAACATAATTATAGTAATTCCCATTGATAATAAAAAATAAACAATTTTCAACAATAACCCATGTAGTATAATTAAATTTAAGAAAACTAAATATATCTAATTCAAATACTACAAAAAATCATAATTAGAAATATAAATCATCATTCAAACTTCTCTATGACTTAAATATTTTCCATCGCCATTCTACAAAGTAATCTTACCTTTAATAGTGTCTCCAAAAATAAAATTTGTATATAAATTATATGTAAATGTATAATGTTTGTTAAAATATTTTCAAAACATCATTATGGCCCCAAGTATGTATTTTAATTTTAAATAATTTTATCAGTATTATATTTTTACAAGGAATTTAATTTTAATAATTTATTTTGAAAAAAAAACATTATTTTTAGATATTTGATGATCAATAGAATCACCAATCATAAAATTAAAATTCCGAACATGCCACAATGAAAATAAGTTAAATTTCATTATCTAATGTTAATGAATACTAGATATGTCTTTCAATGAATCATAAACAAACACATATATCAAAAAAATTCATTCTAATAATTATTCATATCCTTATCTCAGGATCAATACTCAAAAATCAGAATACATCATTAGTATATAGATATCAACATGAAATAACATAGCATAATGTTATCTCTAGTAATATCTCATGTTTTAAAATTTCATCAAAATTGGTTAGGAAAAAGGTCAAACATTCCTCAAGGTCATTCCAAATACTATATCAAATCATTTGATCACCATTAAGAATAGATAAACCCCTTTAAATATCGTAATATAATCATAGAACAATTCATTTTTCCCACAAAATCTGATGTTAGTATTCCAATTATCAATTTTAGACCATCAACCAAAACATATTCAATTATAATCTTACAGAATAATTAAATAATTAATCAATCATAAATTGTAACATATAATATAATTTTTATTTACAATAAAAATTCCTTTTACTATTTTTCTTATCGCTTTATCCAAAAACAAGTTTAACATCATTTCCTCAAATAAAATGTTTTTTCTACATTCATAACACCCCTTTTAAATCACATTTGATCATCTAGAATCAATGCTCACCATCTTGAAAAATTGACTGGTTTCAAATAATTCAATTACCCATCTTAATCATCTTTTTAGATGATATAGAACATTTAATTTTCAATGCAGGGAATGTAAAATATTACATCATGATCCAATTAATGATTTATTTAAATGTTATTGTTTTAATTAAAACAATCGTTCATTATAAAAAATTATAGTAAACCAAAATTTATTCATTAATGGGAAATATTCAAAATTTTGGTATGAAAACTATTTAAAACCCTCATTTAATACGTTCCAATAATTTATTAGCTTCTTAATTTCCCCTTTAACATACTACATAAATTAGAAAAATTCATATAATCTTATTTTAAACAAAAATTGCATTATCTAATGGTATATAATCATGTCAGGATAATTAAATTCCAATTTACATAAAAAGTAAATTGCGTTATCAAATGAAAAATACTTTTTAGTTATATATATACCTTCCATATAAATTTTTATAACATCATTTTTGTTAGGTTAAAATTCAATATAATAATAATATATAATAACTCTATCACAATACTCTTCCAATAAATAGATTATAAAAAAATATTTTTTATAACATATATTGTAATGAATGAGGTATTCATGTGATGTAATTTGAATCAGTTTTTAGGTCATTCATGTGTGGTTAGACACTATTGAAGTTGCTAGGGCATTGATACAAACTAAAAAATGTTTTTTTTAAATTTTACCTAAACAATTATTTTGGAAATTATTAATAGGAATGAAACTAATCTACCTCATAGGGGGTTGAAGTGTGGTTAAGGGAAACATAATATTATATATTATGGGATATTTGAACAACATTACATATCCAAATAAACTATTTTATGGTGAGCAGTTGTTAGGATTAATAGTTTGGGAGTAATGGTACCTTTTTGAATTGGTTTTGGATCAAGTTCAAATATTTTATGTTGGCTTATGAGGTTTTGTTACGAAATAGAGCGATATAGTATAACCATTATGGAATTTTTCATGAGTCTGTGTACATGTAGGTAAAAACACCAAAATTATAAGGGTCATCCTAAAAAATGACCAAATTAAGAATTTTGGGATTCGATGGGATTTTAGGGGAGGGAACACATTCCATGATTGATGGGTTATACCGAGAGTAGGGTATGTTCGAGACATTGAATCGTGATCCTTATTAGTTTTTTAGAATGGGCCAAATTTCTAGTTTTTTGTGTTAAATTGTATTTTTTAAAATTAATGTCTAAAAGAAGGATTTAATCTCATTTTATCCAGTAAATATTGGTGTAACTCCTTGTTCTCTATACCATTCCCTCCCCTATATGAAATTGGTGTTTCTTCCATTTTTCATCTATTGAATAACCATACCAAGGTAGTGTTCCTAGACACTAATGATATTAGTACTCTATTAAATATTCATGACTTCCTCCTGTATTATTTTTCTTTCCATGTGTTGTGGCCTTAAAATATGGTTATTTTAGATTTTATTTTTTATTTTATTTATGGTAAAATATGGTAACAAGATTCAATGAGCATAGTTTCATAGCTAATTGGTACATGGTCTATGACACCAACTTATTGTAGTTAAAATATATTTTTTTATTATTTTTTTCAGATTTTTATAATTTATCATTCAATAATGTTTTGACGAAAAATGTAGAGAATCTTAAAATTTTTTCTACTATTGGTGGTTTTCAATAAATGTTTGGGGTAAACATTGAAACTAACATAAGATATGGTATTTGTAGATGTTACTGTTTTACACATGGTTGTTCAATAAGATTAGTGCCGAGATTTTTCCAAACCATGCATAACCTAAAGAGAATCATGTGACTCCCATTTTGGTTTTTTTAATAGTGCATGATTGTGTATGGTATGGTAAACTATAATACAAGAATTCCAGTTGGATATTTAATTTTATTGAGCCAATGGTAAGAATTTGTGGATTTTTATTCAAAAAAATTGAGTTCCTAGGAGTATAATGTGATGTTATAATTTCAAGGATGTTGACACTTCATGGTCAAATAATGGTTTGGAAATCACGCATCCAAACCATTTGGCCTGCTAAAATTTCATTAAAAGTGTAAAATTTATTTTTTTTCTTTATTGAGATTTTACATCATGACCACATTTTCCTCACATATTGTTCATATGAGACCATGTATGTGTGGTTGAGTACTCACCACACTTAAACCATAATTTAGATCTCTTACTCCCTTAGATTTTAAGACATTTCGAAGGATAATTCCCCCATTCTTACTGTTTTATACTCCTCCTTTCCTCCCAAACATTCTCGCTTATTTTTTCACACTCATGTGGACCCTACAAACTATTGAGGTTTATATTAGAGTTCAAAGAGTTTTTAATGATGGTTATTGTTGTTCTATATGGTAGTAAAAGATTTTTTATAGCTTGTTCAAGAATTTCTTTACAATGGTGAGGTGTTTTAGAGGATTCTACCAGAAATAGGGAATATGATTCTATATAATTACCTTATAATATATGTCAAATACACTTTTATGTGGTATGAAAATTATTTATATGTCATTATAAGAATTAGATATGGATATTTCTAACTATAAATTATTTTAAAACTATTTTTTATGTATGGAATGAATGTGTCACATTACAAGAATATGTGAAATGCTCAATTGGATTCTTTAAAAATGATGTATCTATTTTCAAATGGTTCCAAATAGATTTGATTTTTAATGGGACAACCATATTTTATTTTTAATGGAATATAAGTAATTTAGTTACTTGGCATGGATCTTGTCCATATAATCAGTATTTTAAATAATTACAAGGTGGTTTTTCTAATGGTAATTAAATGTTTAAGTAGTTTTCGGCAAAGAATTTTCATTTGAAACATGTTTGTGATGTTTTAGAGGATTTTTTTAATTTTAAAATAGGAGAAATTTTTTATTTTTACTATTTATTGATGCCATATGTCACTTGGTAGAATTTAAATTTTTAATAGGGTGAATTTTGGATTTAAAGAATAGTTTCAGGACACCGCTTGGTTTCTTTTAGAAGTGGATTATTAATTTAAAAAGGGAATTTTGGGAAATTGTTAACTTCTAAATTAATTTTAAAATGTGATTCGGAAAAAATGGATCTCATTTAGGGTTTGAAAAAAATTCAGAGAGGTTATGAAACCAATTATTTATTCGACATAGAGAATGATTTTCAAATGGTGAGAAAATTTCTTAGATACCCAAGGTATTCTTAAAATCCATGATCAAACATTGATTCAATGTATCGTATTTATGTATGTGACCGTATTTTATCCCCATGGAGATATTATTACACTCTATGAGTATTTTTGATTCTATGAGGGGATACTTTATACATATGGAACTTTCATTTCAACTTAATCATATAAGTGATTTTCGTTTTATATACGGTGTTGGAGGTGAGCTGAGAATTATTTTACATATATTATATTTTATATATGTGAATGATTATTTGTGTTCACCGACATTTGAATTATCATGGGGTTACTAGGAATATATTAGGTGTCTTGTATGAGGGAGAGCCCTAGTTTTTAGTAGTCATATGAACATGTAATGTTTTCTATCTCTACCATGTTAGTTATATTAAGTTGATATTGGATTGTTTGAGCTAGATATAACTTTTTTTCTAGTGGTAGTGAAGGATATCTAGGGAATATTACAGATAAATATTTTAAACATATAATTTTTTATGGTGATAAGTTTATTATTTTCTTCGTATATTCCTTTTCTCATGTTCAAGTCCTTTATTACGGAATCTTATGTTTGATTGACATAAATCATGGTCATTTTAGGGGCACTTTTGGGAATTTTTTGTGGTTTCTTTTTATTTCCCCTTGTTTCTTGAACATTGGAACCGTTGATTATATTGTGTTCCCCTTTACTCATGGTTACCTTTGTATTGTAAATTATTCACCTTCAGTGTCTATTAGTTTAATTTCAAATGAGTGAATATTAAATGGGTTGACAATATTTTTTAAAGGAATTTTATTATTAAATTTCTTAAATGAGATTTAATTAATGGTTTCTATTTGAAGTTGTTTATAAAAACATTTTTGTATGAATGGTTTTGGAATAGAGAAAAAAGGGTTTTCTTGATCTCATTCCATGGTTAAATTCTGTATTTCCATTATTTAAATTTACATAAATAAATTTTTATCCTTCTTGTGTTGTCATATAAAAAGGTGGTTATTTATAAATTTTTATGTTTCATGTTTAGTGGCCTTAGTATATAAATAATGTGAAAAATATACTATAGGATTCACGTCCAAACATTTACTTTATGAATTTTATTACTAAATTGATTTCAATAGTCTTGATGAGCTATGATCAGATAGTTTGTTTTTATTATTCCTATAAATATTTTTTTTTATTTTTCTAGTACCCATTAGAGTATCAGTTCATTAGTTATATTTTATCTATTAATAGAAGAGTGTGATGTGGTTAGTTAATGGGGGTCATCAGTAGTTCAATTAGATACACTTATGTTCAATATTTTATTCTTCATATGTTTTGAGAGGTTGTATCATTATCATTGGCATATGATGTTTATTTATCTTCATACTATTCAAATATATTTCTATTATATTTTTATTTTTTGTGGGATTTTCCATTATGTCATGTTGGATGGAGGTTTTTTTGTTTCCACTACATATTCATTTTATATTGAAAAAATTTGGTAAAATCATTTCTAAAGTGATTTTTTGAGTCTTAGGAAATATCATCCTTTCTATGGGGATAAAAAACACAAATAATCACAGTGGTAATATAGCTTTAGTGCCACTTCATATGGATGTAGTTGGGTTATTTATTTACAAATGGAATTAGATCCATTTTTTCATATTGGAGACCAGGGTTCTTAAGTCACTCTATTATTTTTTCTATTATTCTGACAAGGTTGAGTTAGGATTGCCCTTGGGACTAAGGAGGTTTGTCGTAATTGGGTTATAGATCACCATCGATCATGATAAAACATGATTTACTATGTTATGTGGGGATTTAATTTTGAATTCCAACTATAATTAGATTTACCATGGATTATGTGACAATCTGTATTCTCATAGAGTGATTTTTCTTTGGGGATAATATTGGGTTATTAGATGAGTACATACACTTTATCAATTGCATGAGGATCATTTTAATAGCCTAATAATATAGGGTATAGATGATGCTCTCGATTATAACAATTTCAAATGCAGATTTTAATAATGGGACCATAGCCCATCAAACCTTGTGGTTGATCCAGGCATAGTTTTCTATCCCTTTTAGCATGTTATTTAAACTATATTGATATATCACTAATAAATATAGATGATTAAATGTTATTATTATGACATAATTATTAAGTGGGTTGAGAATTTTATTGTACCTACTTTTTAGTGGAATTTTTAGTTATTTTTTTAGAATAGATTGGTTTTCATAGTAAATAGATTTGGTTTTATAGGAGTCCTTAGAGGGATTTTAGAAAATGGGTTTAAATTTAATGAATGTGTTCTTGATATGTGGTAAATCCACTGGGCATATTTATAAAATGAAAAGAAATCTATTACCATTTTTGGAATTTTTGAATGGTTTATTTGGATACGGAATCTGTAAAATGTTTTTCTTCTAAAACATATTAGTATTATAATTATAACGTAATTTGGATCATTGGAATAATTTTCAAAATTTGAATTATTAATCTTAATGAAAATTAAATTGTAATTGTTTTGAATCTTTTTTCCAGTATTATGGTTTTAGAAGCCTAGATGGATTCCATTTTATAAAGAAGAATATGTGGTTTCTTTAAATATGGTGAATGTGCTTTAGAATTCTCATGGGGTAGTTTAGTTTTAATATAGATAATATTTTTTCAATGTGATAGGGTGCATTTAAAATCTCTTTTTTAGAAAATTAATGTTTTTCCATGGGAATGTATTAGTTTTTATCTAAATGGTATTATTTTTATTTGATTTTCCTTATTTTAATAGTGTTTTGTACTTTTTCGATTGATGTGGGTTGAGGTTAATTGATGTGATTTGGGAAACAAGAAATCTTTGGGTATATTTTTTATTCTATATAATTTTTTCCTCCCAAAAATATCTTAGTAAATGTTGAGAGTTTAATTTTAAGGTATGTTCATCCTTTTTTACTGGATTTGTCTTATGCATCAAGTGGAGTGATGAGTGTTCTAATCCCATTGGATGGTATGGTGGAGTATTTACACCGATTTGGTATGATATACTTGACTAGGTGAGTCTTGGATGGAATTTTGGGTAACATGATAAATACTAATATCTTGATTTTTTTGGGTGATTTTTAATTTTTATGATTTTTTGGTTGATAATTTTAGAACATCATAGACTTTAGGTGGACTTTATTATTTCAATAATTGGGATATCTATTGGTTTATCCTATTTGAGAATAGGATTCATTGTCTTTTCTCATGAACCATTTTTTTATTATTCTTTCTACTGATTATATAGAGATTCTAAATTTTTTGTGGGGGCTATATAGAGAAATATACTGAGCTAGATGATATTGTGCACTAGATATTGTCACATAAAATCTGGTTGGGATTAACATGGGAGGGTAAACCATGTATGTGTCCCTTTTTATAATACAATATTATGATATGTGATCAATAGTTACATTTCAAATCATTTATTTTCTTGAGGAATTTTCTATTTCACAATACTATTTATTGTTTTGGTTATAATGGTCGTACATTTTTAGAGACCTAGTCTTGTGATCATCAATGTAATTTAATTTTTTTCGTCTACCACATGTTTCTTGGGCTGTTATACCTTTTTGCTGATGATATAATTGGTGTATTTCCATATAAGGTGGAATATCATTCTTTTATTTTTAATGTGTGGAACAATAGATTCTCTAATAATGTTCCCAATTTATAATTTTCATTTAATTCATCCCCATTTAGATATATTATAATAAGTGGGGAGTCCTAATTCAGTTTCCCCACATTTAGTGTTCCTAGTTAGATGCCTTCAGTTGTTTAATATATGAGTTTTTTTTGTTTATTGTTTCTTTTAGGATTTCCATAAAATATTTTACCATGTTTGGTGTATCCGTAGTAGTGGTATATTTTCAGTCAGCCCAATCACTTTTCACTTCTTGAGATGGTTTTAATATTTTTCCATTTATTCCATTATTTTACTTGACCAGAGAAATTTTGGGGGTGGAATTGGCATATTGGTGAGATTTTTGACACCCAAATGTCAATTTCACCTTATATTTATTTTAATTTTTTCCTCTATTTTGGTGTAATTTATTTTTTCTAGAATTTATATCCCAAAAATAGTAATTTCAATAAAGTTTACCTCCATCAATGGTTTTCATGTGTCGTATAGGAAAAATAATTTGGATACCATTACGTTGGATATTTTCCATGTTCTTTAGCACTACACATGGATTTTCATCTTGGGAGGTTCAAGGTCATCTCTAAACTATGGGATTCCTAGGGAAAACTATGTGATTTTTATTTGGGTATCGTTGTTAATGTATGGTTTAGGTATGATTTAGTAAACCATTACCCAAGAGTGATATTTGGATGTTTAATTTGACAGTTCCAATTGTAATTTTTTCTTCATTTTTAGTCAAATGATATGAAGTTCCTAGGTGATTCTCATGATGTTCAATGTCTAGGAGCTATCCATGGAATTTTTGATGCACGATTCAGAAAAAAAATGGGATAAAACCATGTGGCCCACCCATATTTCACTAAGAGTTTGAAATGTCCCTTTAAACCTTCATTAATTTAATTCATGCCCTTATTTTCCACTCTTTATGGGAATAAAATAATTTTTTCAAATGGGGGATATCTCTACCCTCTTCCCATATTATTTTTAACAACTAAACTCGTATGATTTTATAGGTTTGAGTTGTATTACATCCTTTCATCATATTTTAATCTCTAAAGTTCTTCTACTTACATCTCTACTAAATATTCATGCCCTAATAATCCCAGACCACAATTCTCATCTGGATTATTAATTTGGAGGGTTCAATTAACTAGTATTTTAAATTCCTAGGGTAGTATATGTTGTTTCATAGCTCATTTCTGCCTCTTCACCAATGATGCTTTTTAGGGTTCCACATATAATGATTAATAAACTATTTAATTACTAATAAATGAATTTTATATTTAAATTTTACGTTTTGATAAATTTTACAATGGTTTTAGAATAATTTTACGACACTGTAGTTAGATTGAAATGATTTTCAAATAGATTTTTCTTTGCATGAATTTGTACCATATTAATAACATATGGATATTATGAGTGGACTCATTGAAAATTATGATTTTGAAATATAATGGTACATTAATGAGTTATTTTTTCATTGATACCCGTTATTGGTTATTAATTGATTAAAAATGGTTTACAGACTTATTAGGGACCTACGATACATTCTGAGTATTTTTTAAAATTACCAAATGGAATTTCTAATGTTAATTAAATAATAATTCTTTTCATGATTGTAATTTTTTATATGAAACACTTTTTTAATGATTTAGAGTCACATATTAGAAATTTAATAGAATTTACCTTTTATATGAATATATGGTTCTTGATAATGTGGGTCTCTGGAAATATTGAATTGATTTAAAAATGGGGAAGTGTAGTTTTGAGAATAAATTGGATTAGAACCTTTTGTCTTCTATTGGAAGTGATTTATTGTTTTTAAAAATGGAATTTTTGGAATGGAGTTATCTAAAAAATAATTTCTAAATATAATTTTTTAACAAAACAATTAAAATTGGAAATTTCAACTATTTTTTCATGAGTGGTTTCTAAATGATTTTTTATATTGTTTGATTTTTTTTTAAATGACGTAAAAAGGTCTGGGTAGTTCAATATCATTCTGAAATACTGATTTTCACATGGAAAATGTGTTTTTATAAATGTGTGAGTCCAATAATGATCTAAGTGTGATTATTTTTATTCTACACGAGGTTTTTTATCTCATAATGGGTTGAGTTATATTGAATAATCTATGTTTTCTTATTATACATAGATGTGATTGGGGATATTAATAATTTTTATGATCTGATGTGTGTTATATCTGAAATGTTTTATATTATATATATGTGATATTTTTTTCTCACCTCCATTTGACTTTTTTTTGGAGTTGTAAGAATATAGTAGTTGTCCTATATATGAGAAATCCCTAGATTAAAGTAGTGGGATAAATTAGAAATGTTTTCCAAATATACCCTATTGGTTACACGTAGAGTATAATGGTTCATTTGATCTTGAAATTATCATTTTCCATGTTTTATTGAAGGAAATCCATGGATATTTATTTTAGTACTAAAAATAGGACAACCAGAGAAATTGATTGACTTAGTAGTGTAACTCGAGGTTCATTTTCTCTAGCTCAAGTCCATTATTTCTAGAGATTATTGATGATTTTCATGATGTTAGGACCTTTTGTAACAATTTATGGGTTTTCATTTTATGTTTTTATTTTATTTCTCCATGTTCATTTAACCATTAAATTTTTTGATGTGATATTGTTTCCCATAATGGTTGGGTTCCTTTTTGTCTTATGAATAACTTTTATTCTGCTTCTATTTATTATAAAATGATTTTTCTTAAATGGTTTGAAATTGAATATTAAATAAATAATGATTAGGATATTTTATAAATGAGTTTAAATAAATTCTATATCCCTGATTATGATTATGAAAATGTGGTTTTTAGTAATTGTTTTAGAAATGTGTGTGAATAGTATTTTGGATCATTTTCCATGGTTAGATTCCCCCATTTTTTGGATATCGAAATCTTTTTTTATATGGTTAAAAATATTATGTTGTTTTATAAATAATAGTTCTTGTTTGAAAGATTGTTTTCCTGAATGTTTAGTGGTATTATTTTATAAATCATGTGAAAATCCATCATTATAATTTTTGTTTAAACATGAATTTCATAACCTATATTAATAAGGGTATTTATATAGTCTCAACATATAGAGTTCTAATGGGTTATTTCTATCATGTCTATATTGATCATCTGTTGGATTTTGGTACCTATCACTATTTCATTTATTATGTTTTGGTCCATTCATAGATGGATGAGTGGGATTTGGGAATTTTACAATGTTCAATAATGGTGCAGTTGGACAAGTTTATCTTATTTTCTTTATTCTCATATTATTTTTTAATTTTTATATTTCTTTATTTTTTAGGGGATGTTTATGTATCACCATTTTCAGTTTTTAATCTACTTTTATATTTTCAGTTTTTAGATGTTTCATTTTAAAATATTAGGTGGTTGCTTTATTTTTTTCAATAGTTTTTCAATTTATATTGTCACATGACTGTGAAATAACGCCCAAATAGATTTCATGAGATTTATGAGATAGTTATCATCCCATGGGGAATAGTAATTCCCTTTTGGAAATTTGAGAAATTTAAATATGAGGTCAGTTCATTATAGGGACAATAGATATCTCGATTGTTATATATATGTTTCTTTTTGGTAATTATTTAAATGGGAATGGTTGTATCAGTGGATTTTTTTGGATTGAAATGTATATGAATATTTCTAAAAAAATACGGGTGTGGGATGAATTTTATGTTTAAAAACTATTATTTTTATGTATAAAGGAAACATAGTTTAACAAGGTTATACTAATCATATTCTGAATATATCTTATGTATTTAAATAAATATAGGAATGAGCCCAACATTACGGTAATATGAATATCATAATCAGGTAGATTTTTTTATATATTCCATTGGTTATAATTGTAATTTAATCATATTCATAGTAGGATAAGATATAATTATAGTAAGTGTAGTTAGAATAGTATTCACAATGGGTACAATAAATTAGAGTAATACAAATATGATAATTCTATCGTAAATCATATTGATACTTATTATGAGTATAATCATATTCACAAATTAAAATAGTTTAAAATAATTATATTATAATTAAATATATTATGATAAAACAGATAAAAATATAAGGATTGATATAATATAATTCACTTTCTATTAAAAATATTACGATAATAGTGAACTTTCAAAAAAATTAAGTAAATGAATAAAATTATTTTAAACCAAAGAGAAGGGTATCCAAAAACATAGGATAAAGGTCTATTTTTTATACTTACAAAAATGTATATATTACACATACTAGGGTATTATCTCGATACAAAGATTGGTCTATCTCTCTATCCCCACGAGTTATCGATATGATGATCAAATTTTATCTATCTGCCTTTCCCCAACAACACTCAATATGATTATCGAGTTCTATCTTGAAATCCCTACAAGCCCTTATTAAAGAGATTCAGATATCTATCTTCTTATCCCCAGAATACCTCAATCGTATTTATAGAGGTATTCATAAATTAATTATGAACACTAAAATATTATTGGAAAATTGAACAAGGTTTTCATTATTGTATGATTTATAGCACTCACACAGTAGAAAAATCAACAGAGTGTATCTATGTGATTCGAAATATACTTATTTCCAATTCATCAATTGATGTGGCATTTATAGTTGATCCTTACAACATTCATATTGATCTCAAACGGTTATATTTTCTTTGTGAATTTTTCATGGTCCTCGACACATGTAACTTACACAGTCATATAATAACTGAATCAATGAAATCATTTTGGTAATATATCATCATAGTGTTTAAAGTAAAATATTCTAATAATATTAAACAATTTTCCATATTAAAGAGTAAAAAAATTCAGTTTGATGTATTTCCATTTATATGTCATTACGATGAATTTTCTGAATGTCGATATGATTTTTATCAGTTTACGTGAATTTGATTATTCCTAGTTCCACGTAGATTATGATAATCTTAATGTTCAATGTTTTTTTTCTCGAATGCCTGGAAACTATTTCAACATATATAAAAATTTAATTTTTTCTATAAAAACATCATAAAAATAATTTTGACATAAAATAGATTGATATTATGTATTTAAGAATGATTTTATGATTTCTCAAAACAAAAGGAATGGAGAAGCCATAAAAATTTTAGAATAAAAAATATCCCTATTTTGTAAATCAAAAACCACAAGCCATAAATATAGAATACTTTTAAAATACATAATTCCATTATTATTATTATTATTATTATTATATGTACATCGTATTCATGGAATAAACATTAATACTTATCTCTCTCTAAGTTTATATCACAAATAAATACAATGGAAAAATATGACTGACTTCCAATTAGGTTAAGAAATTCTATAAAGATTGTATTTTCTTATTTAAAATGGGTTTCTCCCACTTTATTAAATCATTTCCCCCTTACTTTATAATTATCTCCCATTGTGATTAGAAAAATATTCTAGGGAAGAATCTTGTAATACCTGAAAATGGATAGAAACATAATATATATGAAATAATAATGTACATGATCATATATAAATAAATGAAATAACATTAAGCCAAATATTAATTGGAAGTCATTCCATAAAATTGAATATATATGAACAATTCATTCATTGAAATTACTATAATCAAAAGTAAGACAATAAAAGTTTTTTGAATATAATTATTTCTTCTACATCTTTGATCTATCATTTGTCATCAGCTTCTTAAACTCATTTCTATCATCCACAACCTTAAAAATCTACTCCTCCTGAGATTTGTTTTTCTTTTAAATATCCTCAATCCTCTCCGCTTGGATCTGAATTCCATCATCTATATATTTACCCTTTTATTCTTGAGATTGAAACTTTTCTTAAATTTTTTTTATGATATTCTTAGGCATAGATCCAATGTGAGATTACATCACTATGATCCTTCAAAGGAACAGTATAATCTCATTAGACATTGAATCTATAAATCTTTTAGAGAAGCTTGTCAATAATTCTGTTGTAAGTATGATAATTCATTAATTTGTTTCTCAGATTTTCTTATGAATATTTCAAGCTATTTAACCCTACGAGATAGATCCCTTGTAAGACTTTTGAAATTAATATTGGTTTCGTCTATATATTTCTTGTTCTTTTTGAAATTTTCATCTTGATTTCTGATGGCTTCATCAATACCACGAAACCATCTAATAACCATATTATAGCTCTTCCAATGAGATTAAACACATTATTTAATCCCCATGAAATATCCCTCTAATCATGTCAACCTATTTATAAAATGATTCACTGAATAAGAATATTTATATTTTTTTTCTATAACCAAATCAACCTATGTTTCTAATAATAGTAAATAAGGAATTTATTTTACACACATTTTATCAAATGATAAATGCACTAAATAGCCTAATCATTAATAGTATTAAAATATTATGTTTCTAATTGATTGATTATGTGATCGGTTCTATTCTCTTCTTGAGATGCGTTAATTTTTCCTTTATATATTCGATAATAAATTTTAATTTCTTCCACAAAATCCTTTTTTAATTTCTTCAGCCATTTTATTTTGATTCTGTTCATACTTTTTGGATGATGGAAAAACGTTTTAAATTGATAAATAAATATTTTTCACCTCACTAAATGAGTTCAATTTCTTACATCCCAATAAAGATAGTCATTTTGAATATTACCGAAAGGTCTTCTACTAGATATTTTCATAATTAAGGTTTTCATTGTTAGCATTTTTTATCCATATTCATGATCCATTTCAACAATTATATTTTATTCTTTTCCATTATCATCATCATCTTCTCTACTTCTTATTCTTATCTTTATTCATCTTCTTCGATTTCTTCTTAAAACACATCTATTTTTATGGATTTACTTTCTTCATTAACACCATAAGCACATTTCATCATATTTTCAATAATCTCTTCAAATAATTAAGACTCCAATATAAAATTAGATTTTACAAATGGAACTGATTCTTTGATATCAATAATATATTTTTCTTTTTTATGGAGTGTACATCATTATGACAAAAACCTGATTCATCTAAAACTAATCCAGTATTTATAATTTGTAAAATAATTTTTTTCAGAAGCCAATTCTACACACTTCATTAATCTGTAATCAAACTATGCTTATGTTTTCTTTTTCATTGGTTTATTTTCCTTTATTTTTCTAAATATTCATTAACATGAATCCTTTATACAAAATATTCTGTTGGTTTAAGACGAAAAAGAGTTTCTTCTTCTATTCATTCATCCATTATTTTTCTATAGCCATAAGAAACTTTATTTGAGTATTTATTTTATTTCTTTAATTTTGTTGGGAGGGATTCAGCCTTTCTTTATTCTCAATTTTCTCTATTTTCATTTTCAACTATGTTTATTCTTTAAATTTACAAACATTAGTTTTATTTACAAATAACATTTATTTTGAATTAAATACACGATTATTATCTTTTATTGTGTCGTCACTTATTAATAAAACCTTTTTTATTATGGGCTCCAAAGTAATTGAAAAATATCATACATATATTTTTTCATGGAATACAATCCACTTGTTGTAATATTTCACATGATCTATCATATTCTAATTATAAACCAAGGAATCGGACATGATGACAGCATCGGGATGAGAAACATAAACTAAGAAATTCTTAACAAAAATAAATTCTAAAATATATGTTGGGGGACATATAGGGGTATCCTTTTTAATATATGATCTCGGAAGATGTTTTTTCTTCCAAAATGATCAAAAATATTATCTTTTCAATAATTGGAATTATCAAGATCTATTGATAGGTCCAATGCATCCTTTTTTGTAATAAATTATTAAATGTGATTTTTAAATTTTTTTCATTAAAAAAATATTTTTTTAAAATATTTTAAACATTTCATTTTCTAATGGTTTTCCAAAGTGAGAAACAAATTCATTTAAAGGTAAAGTGTTCTCATCACTTGGAGAGGATGATTCTTCATCCAAATATGTAGAATTATTCTCATCAAAATAATTTTCATTTAAAGATATATTAGATCTATTAATATTTGTGTACCATGGAAATTAAACATTTATTTTAAATAGTTACATTAGGAAGAATAAAAATATTCCATTGATCTGTACTTTCATTACTTGAGGAGTTGTTTGAAGAATCACCTCTAGTGGAACTCCATGTTTCAGAAACCTTAAGAACATTCTTAAATTTATACATATAATGCATCATTTGATTACTATAATAATTTATATCCTTTATTCATTTTATCATTATATTTGGTCAATTAGGAAGAATATGTCCATCATTATTTCATTCAAAATAAGTAACAACATAAACCTTCTTTTCCTTCATTTCTGAATTATTTTTCTTATAACAATACTGAAATTTTTTCATTCCCACTATCTTATTAATTTTTTTGAGAAATATATGCTAATTAATTTTTATAATGATCAAAATCAGTAGAATTGTATTGAAAAAAAACATTCATTAACTTTTTAAAAATAAAAACATTATCAAGAGGCTGAGCTCTTGTTGAATTTGAAGTAGTATTAAAGGTAACTCCACCATTCTTTTTCATTAATTTTTCAGCATCAAATTTCAATATACAATCATATTTTAAAAGAGTTCCAAAAATATCATCAAGATTTATATTTCGTTTCTTTCTTGATAAATAAATGGTTATTATTTTTTATTCTCACTCATTGTTCATATTATCAATTAACATTTTAACAAGGATTTCTTATTCTAATCCTTTTTATCCCATACATTGAAAACTATTTATTATTGTCATAAATCATTGTTTTATCATTAAAACATGTTCACCATAAAAGAATTTAAATGTGTGATAAAAATATATGAGCATTACTCTTCTAGTTTCAAAACAATTGGTCTTCCAAAATGAGTAATCTCAAACTTTTTCCAGATATTATTAGAAACATCACAAGAAGAAATTTGACTACAAAAACATCCTATCATAAAACATAATAGAGTATTTATAACCTAGAAATTAATTGATTCTCATTATATTCTAGATTTTTAAAATTATTCACCACCATGTCAAGAATCATGAAATCACCAGTTAATATTAAAAAATTATAAACTCCAATATTTAAAATGAATTTCTTAAATCTATCGATCTAATAATAAAAATATTCTCCATAAAAAATATGTTTACTATTTAGATTGAGGCTATCCATTTAAGTAACATTGAGTCCATCAATATTTAAAAAAATATAAAAATATATATTCCACAATACATGTTATTGCAGTATGTATTTATAAACAAATATCTTAAAAAAATAATATTCTTTCTAAATTCAGTAATAAAAATGTCGAATGTATGATTAGGTGAAACCTCCTATGATAATAAATGTATGTATTAGTAAAACAGAGTCTTGGAAATAAGACCAATTTTTGGATATAAATATACATGAATATGTCTAAATACAATAGGGGTTTTGAATTTTAAGTTTAAAAACTTTTATTTTTAACCTTAAAGGAAAAAAGTTTAACACGGTTAAACTAATTGTTTTCACAATACCTTTTGTGAATTTAAAAAATAATATTATTTGGCCCATGGATCCGATAATAAGAAAATTGTAATCATTTATATTTTGATATATATTCCATAGGTCATAATTATAATTTAATCATATTCAAAATAGAATGTGATTTAATCAGAGTAAGGGTACGGAAAATCATAATCAAAACCATTACATTAAATCACAGTATTAAAAAATGATTATTTTATCATAAAGAGAGTGGAATCATACTAAGAGTGAAATAATATTCACAATGTAACAAATTGTAATACAATTGTATCATGATTATAGATATTATGATAAACAATATACAAATAAAAAAATTAATATAAAAGAATTAACTTCCTATTGTAAATGTAGTGGAAATAAAAAAAATTAAAAAAACAAGTAAATGAAAAAATTATTTTAACCCAAAGAGAAAGGTATATAATAAAATATGATAATAGTATTTTTCTTTATACTTATAACAATGTTCATCTTATCCTTACCAGGTTAATCTCTTGATACAAATATTGGTCTCTCTTACTATCCCCACGAGCTCTAAATACGACTGTCATGTTTTCTTTGTCAGCCTATCCCTGGAATCCCTCAATATAATGATTTGATTCTTTAATTCAATCCCCACAAGCCATCAATTAATAATATTAGATCTCTATCTTCCTATCCCTTGAATTCCTCAATCATATTCATAATTGTATGCACAATGAAATTATAAACTCTAAATAATTAAATGTAAAAGGAAAAAAATCAGTTCACTCTTGTAATCATTAGAGCTATCACACAATAGAAACACATCAGAGTGTCTCTACATGAGTCTAATTATACTTATTTCAGAATATTCAAATTTTATGGTATTTATAGGCATGACAACCGATAGTCATCTTGATCTCCAATAGTTATATTTTCACCTCAATTTTCTCAAGGATTGGGACACATAAAACTTCAATAGTCATATTATAACTAAATGCTCAAAATCTTTTTGATAATTGATCATCATAATGTTTAGAGAAAAATACATTAACAGGATATAATTTTAGATATTTAGGAGTAATACAAAAATATATATTATGTATTACCTTATATATGTCATTACAATGAGTTATTTTGATATAAAACGGTTTGTTATTGGTTTCAATAAATCCAAATATTCTAAATTATATGATGATTATGATCATTTTAATGGTAAATGATGTTGTTTTCTCAAGTACAGTGAAACTATTTCTAATTATAGTAAAAGTACATATTTTATATAAACAAATTGTAAAAATACTTATGAAATAAAAGACATTGATATTAAGTATTTTAGAAAGTGTTTTTTATTTCCAAAACAAAAGGAAGGGAAACGTCAAAAAATACATTTGAATCAACAACTTCTAATTAGGAATAGTTTGAGCCTCTGATGTTAGTGAGGGTATACTATTGGAAATATAGTGAATAAGATATTGTATAGCTCTAAGAACCCTATTTTTCAATGAGTTATGCATCCTTTAAATTAAGTTTTAATTACTTTTATATTACTAAATATGAATTAATAGTGTGTCAATGGAGTAAATAACTGTGTTTATGGATTGTTTGGTTCTTGTAACCCATGAAAGGGGATGAAACATCTAGGATCCATAGCTATTATAAATCCTTTTCCCATGTTTACATGGTTTCTACTAACTGGGCGGTTCATTTCAATTAGATGTAGAGGGTGGTATAGTTTTCTCTAACAATGACATCTAATCCACATGATCATGCAATATTTCTACCGTTTTAAAAAATCAATATAGAGGGGTTTTTCCATAGTTTCCCAAACCATGAGTGTGAACCCTTTGAGGTGCTTATTTGTGTAGTGCATGGAGAAATGTTTTTCCAACCGTACATCCAAAATTTTTGACCCCTTATATTTTGGAAATATTACCATTTTAATGTTACATCATTTTAAATTTTCACCATACATATTTTCTTCCAAAAGACATGTGGGTCTTCATTTCTTCATGAAAGAACTCCTCAAGCCTCTTTTATCTATCCATAGAGTCATTTTGGCAGACGACCTTCAATTCGACTTCATTTCATTTTGCTAGATATATCTCCGTAAGTGATCCACTCCTTCTGTTCATTCCATTTTTATACATTATATTGATTATTTTATTTTGTTGTAGGATATTATGCTCTATTTCTATTATTTTTGTATGTTTTACTAATTTATTCTTGTCTGGAACAAACCAGTGGTCGATACTATATAACATATCATATATAGGCATAACTTCGGTGGTATATTAGTTATCATTCATGTTTTCTCATAATACAATGTGACTTGATGTTACACAATAGATTCAATACATGTTTCCTTAAAATACAAATAACACTATTTAAATTAAATATCACATATATATATTTATAACATAGTATTCCATATTTCAAATTGGGAAAGGTTTTGTTCACATATTTCCACCCTTTGAGGTGTTCCCATGAAATATTTATACATTATATAAATGATTTAATGACCAACCCATTATTTTAAATGTTTTTAGTGTCTTATATGATTCATAATTACTATGAATTTAATTGAAGGTGAGTGGTACAATAACATAACCTGATTAAATAGAAAAATAGTTACACTGATGATAAAAAAAAATGTTAAGGTTCTAAGATTTATCTATTACCCCTTCTTAACTCCATATACCTACTACTACTATTATGATATATGGGCATGGAATCCCTTCCACACTTGTAATATATGGTCATGGTGTTCCTTCCACTACTGTAATATATTTGCATGATTTCCCTTCTTCTGTTATAATATATGATCATAAAATCCCTTCCACTATTTTGATATATGGGAATGACATCCCTTATACATATATATCAAAAGGCCCTAGATTTTCTTCTACTACTATGATGAATGGGAAATGATACCCTTATGGGTTATGATGAATGGGATTGGAGACCCTTATGGATTATAATGAATGGGAATGGTGACCCTTACTGATATAATATATGGTCATGATGTTCATATTTTTATGATTCTACAATGGTTAACTTATTGCTATGATTAGGGCATGGTGACCCTAATATTATGATACATGTTTGGAATCCCTTATTCATGTGATTCCAGGAATGTCATCCAAGAATCTTTTGACACTGAGGAGTATGTCCATTGACACGTTTTCAACCCGTGCTACTACACTTGGATTCTATAGTTATTCCTCTAGTACAATCTAGTAGCAGTATCAATATATATGGTTGTAGATGTCACTATATCTACACACAATATATATTTATACACATAGTTTCTTTTTATATATTATACAGTAATGGATTAAGTATGTAGTGTCATTGTGATATCATCCATGAACTCGAGAAGGCCCCTTTTGGGTTGATGTTTTTCATTATAGTTTATTATATCTATATAGTATTCATATTATATACACTGAGTGAATATTTATAAACACTGTCAATGGTGGCCTACTGTGTTTTTATCACACCCTATTTGGGCAACCGATAGTACCTCGATAGATTTTGTGGATGCTAAGGGATAGAAGAGGGAGCCTAGTTTCTAATACATGATTGATTATTGCATGGGAGTGAGGAAGGAAAGAACAAATATATAGTCTGTAATGAAATTTTATGTGGTATTTTTCATCCTTTTTCATTTGATACAAGTACTATATTGGATTCCATATACAATTATTTTAGGTTTCTCTCTTGTAGAAACTTGAAATTACATAATTTTAATATGACAGTAGAAGATATAATTGATACCTATTTATATATTATATCATAAGGATGTTTATTTTCTGATGACAGTTGTTTATTATTATTTCTCTATTTATTTATTCATTTCAACAATGTTATATAATTATAATGAGGCTATCTCCTCTCCACATTACCAACTTAGGCCCTCACTAACATTAGGTGGTATCTGGAATATGTGGGGGCACACTTGAGGCCATTTGACCCATCGTATTGGGGAACTACCTGGTGTTATCCTGGTCACTATGTCATAAAGTGGTATCCTATAATCTTTTATTATATTTTTTCCTTATCATTTGGCAATATTATGAATGATATAAGGAATGTTTTAGTGTTTGAAAATGTTATATTCCTAGTATAAACTATTCCATGTATATGGATAAACCAAATTACCTTTGAATGGGACTTGATGTTCTAGTTTATTCTTATTATAGTTGGTTTCATTCCACTTTTAGGTGACATGCTTGATGTTTACTGTTACAATTAATATGATTTCGATTATATTTTTATCCTTGGCCTAGTATAGTGAGGAAATATTACATCAGGAATTATTAATTGCACTTTAAGATTTATATGGAATGCATTATTTCATGACACATTTACATTACATCATGGTTTACATGCAAGATTATTTTGGTTCCATTATTTACATTTCTATGAAATTGTGATAAAATTTCATGCATTGACATGATAACTCATTGATTAGGGGTAAACAAAAAACACACTTGAATTTATAGAGTGTGAGGGACCTTATAAATTATAATTGGTGATCCACATATTTTTTCCTATAAAAGATAATTTTTATATATATAAAAATGTTGTGAAATATATTTTAATTATAAAATAAAATGGTGACTATTAAATAGTGATTCAAATTGAAATTTAAAGGGTGTTTCCTATATAAATTGTATTTGATAATTTTTATACCAAAACACTTATAGTGAAACATAGAGCTTTTACCATACCTAAACTTGGTAGTCGGTGGTTGGTAGAATCTCTCATGTTCTATATAATTGTTCCCATCATCAAAACCTATCTCTAAGTAAAGGCATATGGGAATAGTTTTTACATAGTATGTCTTTTAGTTGTCCTATTTTTCTATTTCTGGTATTAAACTTGATAAATAATATCTAAGTCAATTTTTTTGGATTTTTTATAGCTATGCCTCCATAATGTCCAGTAGTTATGTTCAAGGTAGATGGCGGAGACCATGCTGTAGAGGTGGTGGGAACTGAGACACCGTTGATACCTCTAGAAGTGCCACATGTTGCACCCATTGTCATAACTTTTTCAAGATAGGATGTTGGCTTTAGAAGTGATTATTATATCATATGATGAATATATTGGCAGGTCAGTGACCTGCTATAAGGATCCAACAGTAAAAATTACATAATATTGAATTATGTTTATAACTCACATTGAGGCTATTTTTAGGTTTAGAGTTTTATATAATTAATACATATATATTAGATTACATCTCAAAAGATTAAAAAGTACATACTTCTACTCTATCCAATTTTCATACAATAATAAAACTCCTTAAATAAAACAATAACTCTTTTCATTATATAATTCTTCTTGAATACTTCCTTTCAATTATCCTTCCTCATACCATGTGAAAAACATTTCAAAAACATGGTTTGAGCACAAAAATCTCAGTGATTGTTATAAAATAAATAGGGAAAAAATTATCCCATCAATACATACCAATTAATGAAATAATACTTCTCAGTTATAAAACATATTCTGTTTAACATACCTCATGAAATCATAAGATTTAAGAATAACACATAGAATTCATAAGTCATAATGGTAACTTTTGGAATCCATAGCATACTTACATTGTTTCATTCATAGCTACATATGGAGTTATGTTTGGAATATCCCCCACATTATAATCCATCAATCTCTTAGGAGAAACATTAACGTATACCTCTGTCATGTTACCCAATGCAATGGTGATCTATCTCGGTCTCAGCGGCCCTATGTTTGTCAAAGAACCACCCATTTTTGGTTTATCACATGACCACCCATAAAATTTCCATGTACCATTACATAATAATAACACATAAAGTAGTGAAATTTTCAACATCTCACTCATTAACCGCAACTAAACTATTCAATATGTTAAAAACATTCAATTCATTTCCAAAACCATTTAAAACATTTAATAAAGATATTTTTTAATCAAGTTGTCCCATACCACTTTGAAACATTTAAAGTAATTAAAATTTTAAAACATTAATGTCCATATAGATAAATCATTAAAAACATTTTGAAAATATGGATATTAATGATAAATATCTATAATATTAAATTTTTAAAACATTTAAAACAATGTTTTAGTTAAAGAGACCCTTTCCACTTGAGAAAATACATGTATAAATATAATTAAATAATACCATTAAATTAAACCAATAATACCATGAGAATATGAAGATTCAAGATATCATATTTCAAAGGGTATTATATACACCTTATTGGATAATAATGGTTCAAAATATCATGATATGCCTCAATGAAAGGAGATTGAAACATAGTCCCTTATGGAAATTCAGCAGCCTAACACCATCACATTAAAATTGAAAAAATGAGTAGATGGGAGGGAAAATGGTCTCTCATCACATAGACATAAAATTTACTAAAATAATGATATATGATAACTTATCCCAACATAATTAAATTTAAATTAAAATACATAACATAAAAGATGTTTTTGACTAAAATAGGAGGAAGAAAGGTTCTCTTACCTTGCATATGACTCATCACGTTTGTTCCTTTCTCTTCCTGAAAAATAAAATTTTTTTGATTTATACTTTCTTCAGAACCTTTTTCTAGTTTATTATTCATCTTATATCACTGAATACCACATTTTAATGTTTTCATAATTAATTAAGTTAATATTGTTCGTTTTGTCGATATTGGGTACTTGAGTCGAAAATGAACTTGTTATAATTAAAATTTGTCCATGTCGTCAAAATTAAATTATCTCCAAAATTATATTCATGATTTTTATATCATATATATCATATATATATATAAATTATATATTTATTTATAATAGTCCACAAAATTTAGAGATAACAAATGAAATGCACCATTCATGGAGACAGTAAGCCTTACGTACACATGAACGCTACTTTCATTTCTATTTCATATTTTAAGGAATGAATATGAAATAATACATATGTATATTATAATTATATTATAATATTATATTTTTTATATGTTACATAATTTCTTTAAGGCCATCCTTTATACATTTCATTTATGTAATGAACGAGTCATATCACTTTGAGGGGGCGGTAGTCTGCACATCCTCAAATGGATTTATCTTATTTAACCATTATGGAAACCTTAAAAAGTTTGACATAAATGAAAAAAAGAAGCATTGATACAAAAATAAATATAATATATATCGCATATAAATATAGTTCCATCATAATTTATTCCATTAGAGGTGGTAGGCACAAACTGAACAATCATTGTTTCATGAGGAAGTAGTTCGTTGTACATAGAAACAGTATGTTCGTATCCATTTGATGGATGTGAGTAAAAGTTTAGTTCGAATACATAAAATAACAACATAATAGTATATTTAATATAATTTTTTCTTATATAATAATGGAATACATAGATTTTATGGGGTTAGAGTTGGAAAATAAATTAAAAAAACTTGCAAGAAGACATTACCTCGAATCGGGTAACTCCTTTTGATTTAAGATAAATGGACTTCTTAAATTGCATTGTGAAAACTTTAAGACATCAAGGAGTAATATATTAATGTTGTGAGATTATTTTGGAATAGGTTGGATGATCCAAGGTGAATGAGAGATCTGATTAAGTGTTAGACTTGATGCCCTTTTATAAGAAGAGGGAGGGGCACTTTAAAAATATATTGATAGATTATTTTATTATAAACTGAATTTAGATTTAAAAAGGTCCCCAACTCATTTAATTCAAAGATAAGGTTAGTATGGTTATAAATTATAACAGAAAATAGGTGTTTGACATGTTTTGAATTAAAATTTAAACATATAATTCAGATTTTACCCTTAGGTAACTAATTTATCTCCTAACAGGTCTTCTTGTTTATTCATAATAGATGGATAATATAGTTGCCTTAAAATACCAATAGAACCATAAGTGGTCCATTAATGACCTTTTAAACCTTATATAAGTCATTTTTCCAAATCATAGATTTTTATTATTATTATAACATTTACTAAAATATTTTTTTTAAAACACATTAATGTCAATTTTTATACTATTCATATAATGAATTTTTAGAAATCCATAACAACTTTATTCATTCAGAAAAACCTCATAAATTAAAGGATAAAAAGTCATAATTGTCCCTAAAATTATTTTATGGTAAAAAAAGGTCAAAAATAAATTTATTTTAATATTTATAATTTCATTTATTTAAAACATTCATAAATAAGGTAGTCCCTACATCATCATTGTGTCATAAATAAATTTATTTATTTGATGTATAAAAATTATGAATATAATACAATGATGTAGGAAATATTTTTAAATTTATGATAACTATTTATAGTTAAATATATCACTTTTATAACCCGACATAAAAAATAGTAAAAGATACATGTTTATGTTATATTTTCCATAACTGTAAATTAAAAATAATTAAATGTCATTTTCAAACAACAATGGCTCTGTAGGGTCCTAAAATAAACCCATGGATGCCCATGGTCGTAAATATCTCATCCAATAGGGTTAAAACATTTTTTAGGGTAGTTTCTGATTATTTTAATATTATTTTTTACCCTTATATACCATATTAACACTTTGACCATGGTAAATAAAATATTTACTAAAGTTACTATTCATAATGTCTAAAAATAAAAGGTACCTATTTTAAAAATTTGTATGTAATAAATAATATCTTCCTTTCAGGTGCTTTATTCATTTCATGTTGTTTTTTATGAGAAATCGAACGGAGGAAAATTTTAGTAGTACACCCCGTGTACTTCTTTGTACATGTTGTATACCCTGCCTCTGAGTCTAGGCCATGTCTGGCTATGTCACGGTCACGTAGATGACCATATGATGAAGTGATAGGGCCTCTTAAGGCAGGGCCCAGTAAAGGCCTATACATGTCGTGTATTAATAGGAACATGCTGTGTATTTTTATTTTTATTTGATTAAATAGATAGAGGACGCATCTAATTGGCAGAACCCACGTCATCTCGGCTCGTCTCGTCCTGGAGAGTCCACAACTAATGATTCTTATCCGAGCCCTCGACTCGTTGTCCGTTCTCCAAATCAACCATCATTGATTGTGTTGGAATCTCCACGGTGAGTTATTTCTTCTTCTAGACCCTCATTTGTTGATTTCTCCTATTTTGTGAGATATACTTGGTTGAACGCTTTAAAATATTTTGTAGATCTATATCATTCTAGGAAGATTCATGGGTAGATTCTAGAGTATATCAATAATAAAACTCCGAGGTCGGTGGTTTGTGCCTTTCCATAGTTAGTATTTGAATATTGTGTGCAAAAGTACCCAATACCATAGATTGGGGTATTGGGTATTTAGGAATTTTTACCCTATTGATGCCTCATATTCTTGTTTTCTTGAGTAAGGTCTCTTGTTTGTAAATAGGGTTATTTTCCAAGCTATTGAGGTGTTTTCCTAGTTTTGATTTCATATTGACCATTTCATCTAGCATGTCCTGTTATGATACATGCATTCCATGACAGGTATTGTTAGGATAGAGAGATATTATCTGATGTTGTGGTATGACATGTATCTATTTAGCAGAGTAGTACATTTAGGTTTACATTATCTATTAAACATTGTCTTTGCACGATGGATTTACACTGGGTTTTGGGAACCTGGTGTAGTGAGACCGTAGGGGTAATTGACCTTGAGTGATTCCCCAGAGTGTCTATTGTTTTTATCAAACTTCGAGACCATAGGAGGGATTGAAATTTAGTTCTCCCTTAAAGTTTAAATAATTACCGTTACGAGACCACATTGGGAATTGATGAATAGTACTTCCTCAGAGTGTTTGTAGTTTAACATTAATAGTCTATAGGGTGAATTGACAGTGAGTGATTCCTTAGAGAGTCTTTGTTTTCATGATACCAAATGGGTAAAACCGTGTGATAAAACCCATGATGTTGTTGTATCCTTGTATAATTTGAACCAGGGGGTTAGGCTTCGAGAACATACCTAGAGGGTTACTTGAGAATAATTGGTTTCACGAGAGGGGATAGGATATAAGAACCTTCCTAGAAGGTTTATTTTTTTTGAATAATAGAGGGATGTAAATGTATGTAGATGAAACTGTAGGATTGTTTACCTTTGAGTAGTTCCTTGTTTATTTCTTCATTTTTCATGTTTCCTACTATATATATTCACTCACTACTAGGAACAAGTATTTTAGTGGTTGCCTATAGGGATTAATCTCACAACCTATTTGGGTCATGTTTTGGGGCCAAAAAGATTATATTGTTGCAGGTATAGATAAGGGAAAGCTCCCTTCTACCTTAGGTACTTGACTACTGTGGAGTTGGGGGGCACGGGACCAAGATGAGGCTTGCGATGTTTTTGGAGTTGTTTACTTGTTTTTCCTTTGCAATTTTATTTCTTACATTATTTTATAATTGTGACTTGTCTGGTGTTTTTATAGAAATATTTAAAATACATCATTTATATATGTGTTCCATTTTATTATTTACTTTCAGTCTTCACCTAATTAATGATGAATGGTATTATTACATCTTCCTCTAAGTTTATTTATTTATTTCAAATTCATTACTATACCAATGATGGAATAGTTTCCCCAACATCACACCCATGTCCTTTGCTCTTAGTCACAACCACTGGTGTTCGCAAAAATGCGCTTGAATCCATGTGACCAACCGTGTAGGAGGTACGTTTGGGCAGCACCTGGAACTGGGACTTTACAAAGTGGTGTCAGAGAGATTATTTTCTCCTCGACTTTATATTTTAAAATTATAGATAGTTATATGAAAGAATATGTAGTTGGTAATAAGTTTTTCTTGGGGGTACCAGACTCGTGTATAGGAAAAAGCTAATTTACCTTGATTATTTATTTTATTTTTATTTTTTTCAATTTTACAGTTGATTTGATTTCACCATTGGGTGATTCACATGTTTTGTACTATTAACGTTGATAATATTGAGGTTCTATTTCTATTTCAACCTAATGAGATGAGAGTATTCCATCTCATGCATTATATATGCACTTGCTAGAGATTTCAGGTCATGCATTCTTGCCATGCCATTTAGGGTGATTTACTCATTGTGTGTTGTTGTGATAGATGTTATGATAGATATGCATGTTTTTGTGATATATGCCTTGATATAATAACTTCTATTTGATAGGGTATTAAACTATGTAATGTTTCATTTTATGGAACACCAAACTCTAGTCCCTGAGGTGTTATGGGTCCTCATGTATCGGAATTTGGTGGATAATTGCATTGTTACTCCTTGTATATGACATGTATAAGATGACAAGATTTGATTCGCATGGAGTATGGGCCCTCACAGATCAGAATTTGGAACTTTATTGTTTTTTTAGGGTTTTATGGAATTCCAGAGTAGTTTTTGAGACTTACTGTCTGGAAAAAACTAGAATACAAGGTGTGTATTACTGAATACACACCATGTATCCTTCTGTTCAGGATGGAACTGTTCTTCTTAAGTACATGCTGTGTAATTTAGGTACTCATCATCTAGTCTCTAACCATGTTACTTCTTATGTGGACAGAGGCAAGGGGTTGGGAAATCCTTTTTGGGACACGTCATGTAAATGGAGTACACTTCATGATTTAGAGATCATGTAACCGGCCATGTGACTAATGAAACAGGTCGATGGTTTCCTTCTAGGACACGTTGTGTCAGGAACAAACACGCCATGTAGTCTTTTTCTGGGAGAACTATGTGGGTTAGTCATGTAAGGGAATGTTTGAAGGGGAACACAATGCAATAAACATTTTTTCCAAGGAGAACACATCGTAAGTAAGGGGTGTTACACGACCAGTTTTGGTGTAAATACACACCCATGTGAAAGGTTTAGGGAACATTCCATGTAGGGGTTATACACACCATGTATCCACTTTTTTGAAATCTTGAATGTTTCCTTTAACTTGTTCTTTTCTTGTATGTATATGTTATTGACATTGATATTCTTGAACTAAGGTGTGTGCTTGACCTTGCATAGTCATTCTATCGAGACGTCCTTCGGTTGTACGCCAGACTTAGGGCAGTGGTAAAACATCAGACATGGTGGATCAGGGACCACTAGTAGATCCTTCAGTCATGACCGTATTGGAACCAACTGTCATTCTAGATATAGGCAATGATGTACAGTTTTAAGAGCACTTTATGAGTTTTATGCAGAATTTAGAGGGAGCACCACCTCTTGCCCCGTCTTTGGAAGAATTGATGTGGGATTTTTTAGCAGCAGCATCCTCCCACTTTCTCAGGGGATGGAGGACATCAGGATATAGAGTCATGGTTAGAATCCATGCTATCGATCTTTGAGCATGTGTATGTGTCTCCAGAGATGAGGTTGAAGTTAACTACATATATTATTCAGGATTCTACCAAGATATGGTGGGATGTGATCTCACCAGTGGGATGTCAGTAGGGTATGGCTTGGAACGAGTTCCAGCATACCATTTATGACTAATTATCCCCAAAGACTTTGAGATCCAATCGAGACCGAGAGTTTATGATTTTAGAGTAGGGTACTCTCTTGGTCATGGAGTATTCTTCTTGCATCGCAGTACTGTAGTTCTTAACACCCATTCTGAGAGGTGATGAGTTATTCCTATAGAGGATGTTTGATGTTGGTTTTTGGAATGACATTTGTTCATAGGTGACCATCTTCATGTTGACTTAAATTTCATCTATCGTCAACAATCCAATGGTCACATAGTGTGACCTGAGGGATTATGGAGTCCAGATCCACGGTGGTTCGACATCCAGAGTTAGTTCTTCTTCAGATGATAGTAGAAAGCGCCTTAGAGAGTCTACACATGGAGATCCGAGTATGCGAGATACACCTTCAGGTATCCAAGTGGTATGCTACAAGTGTGGAAAGGGAGGGAATATGAGGTCGCATTTCTCAAGATACCTTGTTGAGTGCCGATATTGTGGCCAATGGGCCATATTCAGTGGTTCTGTTAGTTTTTCTCACCGACAACTAGTGACATGGGTTCTTCTCTGACTCATCATTCAAAAGAGGCACTACCATTTTCTCATTAGTATATTAATTAGAGTTCTTATGGACATTTAGGAAGAGGTGGAGGTCATAGTCATGGTATACAATCGATAGGCTTTCCGTGACAATAGGTGGATCAGTTCAGGGTGTTCAGGTAGGGTCACAAGGTTGCGGTACATGCCAGAATATTACTATGGAGCATACCCAGCAAGAGTTGGATCTAGGACCCTCTATAGTTCTAGGTATGATATTAGTTGTCATAGTCTTTGATTCATCACTTTTCAATACAACGGATTCCCATAGTTTCATATATGTTTCTTTTTCGGATAGACGTGGGCTCTTTATATTTACCTCTGTTGATATCATGATGATGGACACTCCGTTGGGGACAAGAACGGCTAGTGTATGTCAATGCAAGGAGTTCCCTTTTGGGGTTGGTAGGTGTAACTTGTTAGCGGACCTTTATGTCTTACAGGGGATAGGCTATGATGTCATTCTCAGGTTGGATTGGTTAGTTTCCTTTGAGGTTGTGGTTGATTTCAATCATCGTATAGTGAGTTTTATGTCACCAGAGGGTGGATCCTTTTTAAATAAGGGCGAATGGGATGTTCAGGCGAGTAGAGAAGGCCTCAATCATCATGGGTTAGAAGGAGTTATAGCCTAGATCTCTAGTCTATATATGGAAGACACGAGGACATCACAATTGGAATTTCCTTTTGTGGTCGATCGTTCAGGGATGACTTTCCAGAGTACTTTTCAGGTTTCCTCCAGGGTGAGATGTGGGCTTTTCTATTGATCTTGTTCCAGGAGAAGCACTGGTGTTCATTCCTCCTTATAGGATTGATACACTAGAGTTACAAGAGATCAAGAAGCAGTTAGAGGAGTTACAGGCTAAGGGTTTCAACCAAACCAGCACATCTCCTCGGGGGTTTCCTACCCTATTTGTGAAGAAGGAATACAACACCCTCAGACTTTGTGTGGATTATCAGAAGCTGAACCAGTTGATGGTCAATAACCGTTATCCCTTATGAAGGATTAATGATCTCTTTGATCATCTTCTTGGAGCTCGATGTTCTTGAATATTTACTTAAGATGTAGTTATCATCATTTTCACTTTATACCATAAGATATACCTCTTTTGGCCTTTCGCTGGAGGTATAGTCTATATGAGTATATTGTTTTGTCATTCGGTCTCAAGAAAGTTCCTGCAATTTTCGTGGAACCGATAGACCAATTATACTATCCTTACATAGATTATTTTGTGGTAGTCTTCTTGGGTGATAACTTAGTGTACTCACCCACTCGACACAACAATGCCACACATCTTGAGATAATTTTGAGTATGATGAGAGAGCATCAGTTACATGATAAGCTCTGAAAATTCCAAATTTGTATGGACAAAATTCACTTATTAGGTCATGTTATCTCATAGACATGAGTTTCAATGGACCTAGAGAAATTGAGAGTAGTAGTTTCTTGGGAACAACTGAATAATGTATTTGAGGTACAATGTTTTCTATGGCCGGCTGGTTACTATAGATGTTTCATACAGGACTTTTCACACTTAGAAATGCCACTTACGAGGCTCATAAAGAATGGTGTGAGGTACTTATGGTAAAATTCTTGTGAGTCATCCTTTTAGGAGAAGAAAGATAGGTTTACTTCATCACCGATACTAGTATTTCCAAATCCGAGAAAGAGTTATATTGTATACAATGACACCTCATGGGTTGGGCTGGGAGTAGTGCTTATGCAGGGGGAATGAGTCATTGCATACGGGTCGTGGCAGTTGAGGCCACGTGAGTGGAATTAGCTGAAACATGATTTGGAGTTTACTGCAGTTGTTCATGCTTTGCATTGTTATAGAAATTATCTTCTGGGATATAATTTGGTAGTTTTAACCAATCAAAAAAGTTTCATGTATATATTTACATATCACGATATGAATTTTATATAGAAAATTTGGCTTGAGAACCATCAGTCTTTTGATTTTGAGCTTGCCTACACACCTGGTAAAGGCAACACAGTAGCTGATGTGTTGAGCAGGAGGACTCAGATACAGGCAGTTCCAGAGGCCAGTAGTGAGTGGAATCATATTTCTATGTTCCTTGAGATGTATTTGGAGGAGCATGAGTGACAGGGGAAGTCATTTCTTTCTTCTGTGGTTTTTACCTATACTCTTCTAGATCGAGTGTGAATGAGGCACCTATCAGATTCTGAAGGCCTAGTCCTACAAGAGAGTGTTTTAGGGGAGGACTATATTCATTTATGGACCATAAGAAAGGATAAGATCCTATGTTTTCATGGGCATGTATGGGTGTTATCAGACATACGTGAGGAGATAATGTAGAACTTTCATTTATCGGTTAGAGTAGTTCATCCTGGTGTCACCAAGATGTATCAAGATCAACACAGTCAGTAATGATGGCCAGGTATGAAGCGATACGTTGTTGGGTTTATCATGAGGTGTTCCACCTATTTGTAGGTGATGGTGGAGCATCAGTGACCAT
The DNA here is from genome assembly GCA_963277665.1 of Viscum album. NCBI lineage: Eukaryota > Viridiplantae > Streptophyta > Magnoliopsida > Santalales > Viscaceae > Viscum > Viscum album. Next base: position 2,000,554,042 of record OY728140.1, on the reverse strand, counting down.
AAAGGCTTTTGTAGAAGTTACCCATTCCCGAGTATAAGAGGAATGATGCTACTATGGACTTCGTGACAAGTTTACTAAGGTCGCCTTGAAGGAATGATGCAGTTTGGGTTGTCATTGACAGAGTCATGATGGTTTCTCACTAATTTCTGATCAAGAAGACATCCATTATAGATGATTCGGGAATTTTGTACATATGGGAGATCGGACGATTACATGGGGTTCCTCACTCTGTTTTTTCAAACATGGAGGCTTGTTTTAATTCTCAGGTCTAGAAGAGAATAGAGAGGGCATTGGGTACACAGGTACTTCGGTGTATAGCTTACGATCACCAGATAGAAGGAAAGTATATCCGTGTAATAAAAGAGCCAGAGGACATGCATCGGGCATGTTTCCAAGATATTTGAGGTTCTTGAGAGAAACACATACCTCTTATAGAGTTTTCCTAAAATAATTGTTTTCAAGAAACTATTCAGATGGTAACGTAAGAGGATTTCTATGGTAGGTCATACCGATCACCCCTATGTTGGATGAAATTAGGAGAGGAAGATATGTTGGGACCTTGTCTTATCTAAGAGACCATAGAGAAGATAATGTTGATTCAGAAGAGGATGAATACTATACAGGCACGATATAATTCTTATGCAGATTGACAGAGATGACCTCTAGAGTTTGAGGTTGGATATCAGGTTTTCCTACGTGTCATGCTGGGTTTGTGAAACTGAATGATTAGGAGACAGGGAAAGCTTTTTCTAAGATATGTTGGACCATTTGAGGTTTTGGGGAGATTCAGGCCCATTTACTATCAGTTATAGTTACCTGAGAGGTACCGAGATGTGCACGAAATCTTCCACATTTCTCAGCTACTGTGTTACTTCTCAAGTTTGTCTCATGTTTTCCAAGACGAGCAGTTTGTGTTGCAGGTGGACACATCATTCGAGGAGCATCTTATCAGAATTTTTTATCGCAATGTGAAGGTTTTCCATGGCCGGTCTGTTCCTATAGTATGGGTACTATGGCATCACGGGTGACTACCGGACAAGACGTGGGAGAGGGAGGCCGATGTACGATCAAATTGACCAGATCTGTTTGGGGATTCTTCTTCTACATCACCTTGCTAGGGAAATTTAGGGATGAATTTATTTAAGGGGGGATGTTTCTAAGAACTAGGATCATCCTTTATATATGTTTTTCATTTCATGGTTTTTTTATAGAAGAACGGGAAGAAGTAAATTTAGGAGTACACGTCGTGTACTTCATTGTGCATTCCATGTACCCTGCCTCTGATTCCCAGCCGTGTCACGGCCGTGTACACGACCATGTGATAACGTGGAAGGTCCACTTAAGGTGAGGCCTTGTAAAGGCCCATACACACTGTATAACATTGTGGAAAATGCTGTGTATTTTATTTATTTGATTAAACGAACCGGGGTCACGTCTAATTGGAAGAACCCTCTTCTTCTCAGCTTGTCTCATCCAGGAGCGACCAAAGCTGACGATTATTATTCAAGCCCCGACCTATCATCTGTTCTCTGAATCCACTGTCGTCAATTGCATTAGAATCCACACAATGAGTTCTTCCTTCTTCTAGAGACTTGTTCCATGATTTCTCCTCTTTCTTGAGATATCCTTTGTTGAAAATATTAGATGTTTTTGTATATCTATGTCATTATAGGATGATTCAAGGGCCAATGTCAGAGTATATCAATCATACAACTCCGAAGTATGTGTTTTGTGCCTTTTCATAGTTTTTATTTGAATATTGTATGAAAAATTTTCCAATAACCTAGATTGGGGTATTTCATTTTTATATAAATTTACCCTATTGATGCATGTTATACTTGTTTCCTTGAGTTAGGTCTCTTGTTTGTAAATAGGCTTACTTTCCATGATATGGATGTGTTTTCCCATGTTTGGTTTGATATTGACCATTTGGTATAGCTTGGCCTCTTAGGCTACTTGTTTTCCATGACTAGTATTGTTAGGATGGAGTGATATTATTTGATGTTGTGGTATCCCTTGTAGCTATTAAGCCACGTAGTACTTTTATGTTTAATTTGTGTGATGAGCATTTTTTGTGCACGATTTCTTTACACAGGGCTGTGGAAACCTGTTGTTGTGAGACCATAGGGGGAATTGATGATGAGTTTTTCCCTAGAGTGCTTGTTAATTTTTAGCACACTATGATACCATAGGTGGGATTGACGTTGATTGATCCCTCAGTGTCTGTATTGAAACCATTATGAGAACACATGGGTAATTTACATTGAGTGGTTGCTTAGATTTAATGAATTTTATCAATAAAATACTATAGGGGGAATTGATGGTGAGTTCTTCTTCAGAGAGTATTTGTTTCCATGAGACCAAAGGGGTTAGACAGTGTGAGCTTACCCAGGTGGTCATTGTATCCTTGTATAAGTTGAACCAGAGGGGTTAGGCTTTGAGAACATACCCATAGGGTTACTTGAGATTGATTGGATGAAATATAAGGTATAGTCTGTGAAAACCTTCCTAGAGGGTTTCTTGGTATTTATTTAATAATTGATGAATTATAATGAACATATATGAAACTGTAGGATTTTTTACTTTTGGGTACTTCCTTGTTTATTGTTTCGTTTTAGCATGTTGTCTAGTATACATATTTATTGAATGTTAATAACATATATTTGGGTGGATGCCTATTGGGATTCTTCTCACACCCTGTTTGGATCATTATTTTGGGCCCAAATAGATTATATTATTGCAGGTATAGATAATGGAAAGTGTCCTTCTACCTTAGGTACATGACTGCTGTAGAGATTGGGAGCATGGGACTAAGCTGAGGCTATTGGAGTTTTTTACTTGTTTTCCTTTGTAATTTTTCTTAGTACTATACTAAATCATTGTGACTTGTTTGGATATTTTCCTATACATATGTAACATGCATCATTTATATATGTTCCCCAGTTATTTATTTACATTCAGTCTTCCACTTATTACTGTAATATGCTATTATTACACCTTCCGCTACTGTTGTCTATTTATTTTCGCTACATTACTCTTCCAATGAAGTAATAGTTTCCCTACCATCACACCCAGGGACCACACGGCTAGTCGGTAGCCTCTATTGTTAGGGGAATCGCGCTTGAGGCCATGTGACCAACCGGGTATGGGGTACCTTTGGGTGGCACACAGAACTGGGATGTTACATTGGACCTCCACATTCCAAATATGGAATCCATTTTTCAGAATTCAAAACATAGAAATTTTAGAAATTAATTTAAAATTATTTCCCATTGTCAAAACCAAAAAGCGTGTTTTTTAAGTAAAAACAACCAAAAAATTGACATCAATTTATGTAAAATTTCAAAATGAAATTATTTAAAATGACCGAAGATGGATTAAATGATAATATTATAATCTAATTACACTATAAAAATAAATAAAAGTAAAATCTAACTATAGAAATAAATTATATTAAAATTCATTTTTGAATTAAAATGTTGTGCCTGTCACTATTCATTAGAATATGAACTTTATCCGAAAAATACAAAAAATGTACCCCATGAAAATTTTGAGGTACCACTTCTATAGAATTAGTATATTTTGTCAAAAAGGACATATAAAAGTGACAAAATTATATTTAAAAAGGTTTCTCTATGAAAAGGAAGTAAAATGCACTTTTAAAAAAACTAGAGTATTTCATGCTTAAAATAATATTCATTCTCATTGTAAGCCTCTAATTTTTTTTTGGATAAATGTAAAATAATTAACAAAAATGTATGATAAAATTATAGTTAGTTATGTTCATTTACTCCAATACAACATCTAGGTGTTAACTACTATTTTAAATAATGTGTATATTATTTTTTGTGTTATAACTCAACGTTGTGTGAAATGTATGATTTCAAAGAAATGCACTGTTGCATGTTGAGTACGCTATCGGAAAAAGAATCCCCTTTAACATTAAATTAATATCTTATTCATTATTATTAATAGATATGAAAATGTATTATTCGATAAATACATGGGTCATTATATCCATCACCGCTTTTGGAAATTGTGTCCTTGCAATTTTTAAATTTGACTTGGAAACTTCATTGAAAGTACAACATAGTAAAAATAGTCAACAAAACTATCACTTTAAAAGAATGAAAGAGAAGTACAAAGGTCACCCGAGATAACCCATACTACAATTAAATGTAGGAAAAAATGAATAAATAAGAGAAAATAACCATCAAGTTATAATGGATAATGGTACAAAACATGATCAAGAGAAAGTTAACCCCTAGAAAATCACCAAATTAGGATAGGTTAAATGGTATTCAATTCCTCAATAGGAAAAGTAAATAGGAAATGTTTTTTAGGTTTAAATTTCCTTTTTAAAAGATGTAGAATTTTTAATGAAATTTATTAATAATATAAGGAAATATAAATAACTTTCAAGTAGAGTTTCTTCCTTTTATAAATTTCTACCACAAACTCATCATTTCCCCAAATGATGACTATTCAAGATTACATGGTCACATCTAAAGAACGAGAGTCAACATCTACAGAATCACATAATCAACAAACGGTGATCTATATATTTCTCCTATATTTAAAAATTAACCAAAATCAAATTGTTTAGTACAGTATTAGATAATCCACAAAAAGGATAATTCGTTATAAAATGAAATACTACTCTTAATCTCCAAATTTCAACAAACAATACCCATAGTTAAAAAAATACCATTCAAAACACTATTGTCATTAAAATTATTAAAATTAATACAAACTAATATTGAAACCCATTACTCAAAAGTATTTCATCAGGTAGTATTCCATGGTAAATCTTAACATTTATATCCAAATAACATCGACTAGTATTAAAGTCTCATAATGAAAAGTAATTTACCTAATCACATATTCTCTATGATAGGTTAATAATTTCCATAAATAACCTAAATCTCCATATATCCACAATAAATCATTAATTCTTATAAAAAAATATTTCATCAATTACTCCACAAATTAAGTCCCACAGTATTCTATTTTACTTAGGCATATAGTGTTCCAAAAAGAGAGAACATCCTTCAAAATAAAATTTACTACTTAATGACCAAATCATTTTCTTATACTAAGGATATAAATTGGATAAAACATATGTTCCAAAATCATCTTATTATTGATTCATAAAATCATTTGACTAAAAGGAATAAGTCATGCCAACCAGGGGCATATTGTATTTCAGTGGTAGGAGATGTTCCCTTGTCACCATTTGGTTGGGGGGTTCAATTCCAACAGCCTTTATAGATGTGACAGGTTGTCACCCATTCTACGGTTTTCCTTTTTCTAAAACCATATCATTATTATGAAATTCTTAAAAATGAGATAATTTCCTCAAAAATTACCATGACTTTCTTTATCCTAAATGGATATCTACTACCTTTCATTTTACGTCCCAAAATGTAATAACCATTAGTCACCTGAAAATAAAAGATCATGTGAACCCCTAAGGTTATCCATTATATCCCCACAAAAAATGTAATTCTTCATTGAATAACATTTTCACATATCAAAATTCAGGGTTAAATATATTAGATAAGGTATTCCAAAGTAATATTATCTTTAATACTTTTAAACATATCATCATCCATTGATCCAATATAACTCTTCAATTCCAAGACATCTTAATCATCAAACTTTTTTCAAGAACCATTATCTATGTTTTCACATCCTATTATTTTATTCCTATTTTTTAAAAACAAAATCATGCATAATTTCAAATTATTTCAGTAATTTCCAAACATGGGCTAAGAAATAATCTATAACTTTCATAGGTCATGTTCAGTTACCTCATATTTAATTGGAATGGAATTAGAAATTGGTAAACACATTTTTTTATGATCCTGCAGATCTCATTCCCGAACATTCTTCGTAGGACAACTATTGGAATAATTACCATGCACACCACATTTAAAACATTCAATTGATCCTTCAAATATAAAATCCTTCCCTTTTTGGAGTCAACTAGATGCTTCCTTTTTCCATGTTAGGTTATTGCTTTCTGACCTTCATTACCACATCTGAAACATCTTCCTCTCCCTTTGAGGCATTTTCATAGGTGATTCTTTCCACATCCTTAACACATAGGTTTTCTAATATACATAAATTTATTATTATTACCTAAACTTCTATTGGGATTATTTTCTCACATATATGAGTCCTTCGAAAAATCACTAATGTTAAAGTGCTAAATCATGACTCCATGTAGATGGTTAAGAATAACCACAAGAGTTCTCAATGAAACTGCCATTTCATTCGTTTCCTTACTCATAAAACCACCACTGTTTCCTTCACATCTATTGTTACATTGGTTCCTTCTATATCCATCCCTTTACTAAATCCAAAAAGGTTAGTGTGAGTATATCAATAAAATCATCATATAATAACTTATTAGGATGGTAAACACTAAGATTTACTTATTCATGTCATCATAAACACATTTCTATTTATCTAAAATAAGTATGAATCTTTATAACATGATAACCATTATGATTATGTCACTTATGATTAAAAAACACCGTAACCTATAATGTTATCTGAACTGACCTTGGATACCAACTAAAAGGCCCAAACCCTACACATTACATATTCTTGAATTATTTTAATAATTCACATTGAGGATATATTTAGTTTTAGATTTTTATAGAATTAGGCTGTAAATGCTATATTACATCTCAGAAGATTACAAAGTAGAAACTTATACTCTATTAAATTTTTTCACAATAATAAAACTCATTAAATAAAACAATCATTATTTTTTTAATATAAATCTTCTTGAATAATTTTTTTCTCTTATCCTTCCTTATACCCTATGAAATAAATTTCAGAATCATGGGAAGAGAACAAAAATCTCATTAAGGGTTATAAAATAAGGAAAGAAAATATTAGTCCATAAATACATAAAAATAAATGAAATCACACATCTCAATCATAAAACATAAGACCTTTAACACAGCTCATGAAATCATATGATTTATGAACACATAGAAATGAGGAATCATAAAGGTAACTTGTGTCATCCATATAATACATACATTGTAGATTTCAGATCGACATAGGGAGTTATGTTTGGAATACCCATCATAGTATATTCCCTAAATCTCTTAGGAGAAACATTAACATTTACCTTAGTCATGTTACCTAATGTTCGGAGAGCTATTTCGGGCTCACCTGCCCTAGGTTTATCATGGAACAACCCGTATTTGGTTTATTATGTAACAACCCATAAAATTTACAAGTACCATTACATAATTATAAAACATCATGTATTGAAATTATCAAGATTTCACTCATTAACTACAATGACTCAATTTAAGATATTGAAATTATCCAAATTCCACTAATTAACCATAATGACTCAATTCAAGATATTGAAATATTCAATACATTTCCAAAACCATTTAAACATTTAATAAATATATTTTTGAATCAAAGTATCCCATTCCACTATGAAACTTTTAAAGGAATTAATATTTTAAAAAAATAATGTTAATATTAATAAATCCTTAAAACAATTTTCAATACATGTAAATTAATGAGAACTATTTATAAGATTAAATATTTAAAACATTTAAAATTATGTTTTAGTTGGAGTCCCTTTAAGGATGAGAAAATACATGAATAAAAATAAATAAATAATAACATTAAACAAAACCAATAATATATGTAGAATAACTATATTCATGATATAATATGTAAAAGTGTATTATACACACATTATAGGATAATAAAGGTTCATAATATCAAGAAATGACTCAAGGAAAGGATATTGAGATGTAGTCCCTTACAAAAATTCAGCTACCTACCAGATGACGATGAAATGTTCTCCTACCTTGTGTCTGACTTGTCACGTATGTTCCTTGGTATTAATGAATTTTAAACATAAGTTAATTGATACTTTCTTGAGAAATTTTTTTTAGTTTATTATTATTTTTATATAACTTTTTACCAAATTATAAAAACATCAAAATTATTTATGTTAATATCAGTCGTTTTGTCGATATTGGGCACTTGAGTCGAAAATGAACTTGTTATAATTACAAATTGTCCATGTGGTAAAAATTCCACTATCACCATAATTATATACATTATTTATATATCAGAAATATTATATATATATACATTATATATGTATTTCTAATATTCCATAACATTTGGAGATAAGAAATGAAATTCACCATTCATAGAGACAGTAAGTCTATAATGCCCCGACACTAGTTAGCCAGAGTCGGTGCATTATTACATAACATTGGCATGATCACAAGGAAATCATGTCTCGAAAGACTGATCAGTTTAGTATTATTTGAAACAAGATTCATACATAAGTTCAACTTCATATCTTGAAAAGAAATACAAGAAAACTATATTTCATTAGAAACATCCAAGCCTCCTAGATTATGCCTACAGGTCACTCATAACTAACTTCTTCATATCCTTGGAAAATGAAACATAAGAATGGGGTGAGCTCAAACGCTCAGTAAGGGTATGTAATACAGCGGAAAATGACATAAATATTAAGCATGGTAATTAATTGAAACCACATGCCTTTACCAATAATAAACAAGAATACTTCTATGTAAATAATATGAGCTGAGTAAATAATTCCATAATAAAACATAATCATGGGTATTCTACTAGTAAAATGACAACATGAACCATCAATATTATTTCCATAATGAGGGAATGTATAATGTTGGACATTCTGAAACATTTTGTCAAGGCCTCGGCCAAGATGTCTAAAAATGATTAAGGGCTCGGCCAAAACCATAAATCAAATTGGGAAAGGGCCTCGGCCAATTCCACATATAGTTGCCTCATGAGACTAACCGATGCATTAAGGAGCTTTAACGGGCTCCACCCGTCACTTACTAAGTCCAATACATACATCATATGAAAGGGTTTAAACATATCATAAAAAATCGTATTAAAACTAGCATACAAAATGTCAATACTTTAACCATAAATCATGAATGGTATAAAAATAGAACATCCATAGTCAAACATATTCCAAAACCTTAGATACAATATGGAAGTTTTGAATCATAATAAATCAACTCCAAATAAACACAAAATCCATTAAAGGATGTTGACATAGATGAAATCAAAACTCTTTTTAGAGAAAAAACTCTTTCTATTTTAAAATCATTTAAGAGTCACATAATTATAAAATTAAACATGTACTTTGAAAATATTCTTATAAGCTTATAAGGGAAGCTTCTATGAGTTTATAATGGTAGAAAATAGCCGCACCCGCCGTATAAGTTAAAAAAAGACATTCTTACCTTAATTTTGTCGAAAAGGTTAAAAAGGACATTGTTTGGAAAACGACAGAAAGATTCCTTTATAAACATCATATAAAAAGTCAACACGGGTATAAATGACTGTAACCCATAGTCTATAAAATAGTAATAATGTTTTGAAATACATTTTTAAGGAACATGGTTGTGGATGATAAAGAGGCCCCAGTAGAAAATTACGTATAAACAACCTTGGATAATGAAGAGATTGTTAAATAAACCCTTAACTTGTACTTTTCCTTAATTGAGGGTAGGTTAACCTCATGAATAATGTTGAAATAATTTTTATTAAATTATACAAGATTCATATACATTAATTTGATATCATATATGATCTTTTAACATTTCTTTGTTAATAATATCTTAGTATTATCGTCGTTTCGGGTGTTAACTTACTCATTTTATTTTATATGTTTTGTTACATAAGTCATGTTTGCTATGGATTGGTTGTATCTTTTTCATATCCAGAATTATATGAAGTCCTTAAATATTATTTTTAATCATAAAATGATAATTAGACTTGAAAGGAAACGATGGGGAATTAATCTCATCGTGTTCGTGGAGACGATAGTCTGTACGTACGCACGAGCGACAATATCATTTTTTTGATATTAAAATAATATATAATGGGATGGTATATCATATATACAGAATAATTATCATGTTTAATTTATTATTTACATGAATTACACATCATTATTATACCTATCCAAATAATAATGTATTGAATAACAATTACACCACGGCGTGGAGACGGTAGGCCGTACGTACGCACGGATGGTGACATGTCATTCAAAGGATGGATAGAATACTGAATATGGTTGTACAATATTTATAATAATATCACAGTATATAGAGGATACTGGATTTATTATTTTATAATGGAAACAACAAAGAAATAATAAGTTGAAGAAGAAAGGAACTTGAAAAAGGGTGGTGAAAACATTACCTCTTCTTCGGGTTCTTCCTTCTAATTCGATCAAAAAGGATCCTTAGGATGGCTTTATGACTAAAGGAAGTCCTCTAGGATTAATTGATGATAGTTGAGAGGGTATTTAGTCAGATATTGGCCAATCCAAAAGGCTATGACGGTATGAATAATTGGTTAGAAGTGGTGTCCTTTTATAAGGGGGAGGAGGGGATCTTTTGGAAAAACTTAAAGTATTAATTTTTAATAAATTAATATTCGATTTATAATGGCTCAAAAGTGGATAATTAAAAGTCTAATGTGGGTATGGGTCTAAATAATTTCATCCAACAGATTTTAGACAGGTTTGTGTCACTATATTAACCTAATCATTTATTTTTAACTCTTATTTAAATAGTTTGACATTTACCATGTCTCTTTGTATTTTTATATTATATAGTAAATAAACATACCATATACATCCAAACGAACCCCAAGTGGTTAAATAATGATACACCTATCATTATATAAGTCTCTTGGACAATACATAGTTTTTTAGGAATTAAATATCAATTAATAATATAATATTTGTTTTAAAAACCCTTTTATGTCAATTTTGACACTATTTGGTATTTGATTTTTGTGAAAATTATAACAGCATTATTACTTCCAAAAAACATAATTAAATAAATACTAACATTTTATATTAACCTATAAAATTATTTTAATTCATAAAAATTTCGCAAAGTACATTAATTTTGATATTTATAACATCAATTATTTTAAAATATCATTAATTAGGTAATTATTCATCACCATTTTTCCATAAATAAATTAAATTATTTAATGTCTAAAAATTATAAATAAAATACCATTATGTAGGAAATATTTTTATCTTTATAATAAATATTTACAATCGAATTTATCTTATGTATAACCCTATATTAAATTTTTTTTAGTAATTAAACTTTGATTTTAACTCTTTTAACTCTTCTTTGAATTAAATAATAATAAATGTCCTAATCTAATCCAAGTGGACCTAAATGATAATATTTTATTCCTAAGTTTCTTTTTGGTCTAGATACACTTGTACAATAGAATTAACACATGTGTTAGGGTAATATTAATATCATTTTTACCCTTAATTACCCTATTTACTTTTAACTGTGGTAAATAAAAGTAAAAAAAGATACTATTCACCAAAAATTATTTTTATCTTATTGAACCACATTTTACTCCTTCATATTAACCATGTCTCTCGGATTTTTGAACATTCACTCACAGAAGCTGTAAAATTATGTTTTATGTGAATTGGAAAATTCACCTATGAGGTGGGTAAAAGACGGTGATAAGTTTAATAAAATTTTTATATATCAAAAAATTTTCTAAACTAAATCCAATGAATTAAATTAAACTTATATAGGTATTATGTATCTATTTTGACCTTAATTAAATTTAAATAAAATAAATAATTATTTAAATTAAAATTTTGTTTTAAATTATAACTCATTGTTTTTACTATTCATCAAAAATTTAATATTTTCATAAAAATACCAAAAATAAACCCTAATCTAATTTTGATATTCTGAATCCAAAAATGAAGTCCATTTTGAATGATAAAATTTATAAAATTTTAAAATGGCTATATTACTATTCATAATGGCTAGTTTGATTGGTTGTGGTTTGTGTTAGAACTCGAAGCTGTGTACAACACACGCTACTGTATTATTCAAAGATAAGCATACCGTGGAAGATTGAGGTGTTACATTCTCCCCTCCATCAAATAATTTCTTCCTCGAAATTTCAATAATACTACCGCATGAAAAGACTTGGGTGGTTCTTCATCACAGGTTCCTCGGGTTCCCACTTTGCCTCTTCCATCTTATAGTTTCTCCATAAAACTTTTACCAGACGAGTCATCCGATTTCCTAGTACTTGTTCTCTTGTATCAAGAATCCTGACAGGATCTTCACAATAAGAGAGATCGGGTTCCAGTTCTAATTCCTCATATGTGAGTACATGTGTTGGGTCATGCATGTATTTTCTCAATAGTGATACGTGGAACACATCGTGAACATTTGAGAGATTTGGCGGCATTTCTAAATGGTAAGCTACAGCCCCAATTCGTTCTAGAATTTCGAAAGTTCCTATGTACATGGGACTCAATTTACCTTTCTTACCGAAACATATAACTCCCTTCCATGGAGATACCTTCAAGAAAACATGACCTCCTACCTGAAATTCCAAATCCTTCCTTCGGTTGTCAGCATATCTCTTCTTCCTACTTTGAGATGCTTTGATGTAGTTATGGATTACCATCACCTTTTCCATCGTTTCCTCACCTAGTTCTGGGCTTACATGTTTTCTTTCACCAACGTCATCCCAATAGGTTGGTGTGCGACATATCTTTCCATATAACGCATCATATGGTGCCATCTGAATATTTGAATGGAAGCTATTGTTATAGGAATATTCTACCAGAGGTAAATATTGATCCTACATACCCTGAAAGTCAATTGAGAAAGATCTCAACATGTCTTCTTTGGTCCGAATAGTCCATTCTGATTGTCCATCTATTTGTGGGTGGTAGGTAGTTCTCAAACGAAGTTCAGTATCCAAGGCCTTCTGAAGACTTTTCCAGAATATTGAAGTAAAATGGGATCACGATCAAAAAAATGATAGGGGTACTCCATAATGTCTCAAAACTTCATTAATATATAGTCTTGCTTTATGTTCCAGTGGTAGATCTTCTCTTATAGCAAGAAAATGTGATGACGTGGTAAGATGCTCAACAATAACCCATATTGCATTGTTCCTTCTAGGAGTCTTTGGAAGCCACATAACAAAGTCCATCATAATATTATCCCATTTCCACTCCGGTATGGGAAGATGTTTCATGACTCCTCCAAGCTATTTCCTCCCAACATTTACTTTTTGACAAACCATACATCTTGACACAAAATCAGCAATATCCATCTTCATGTTGTCCCACCAAAAATGTTCCTTAAAATCTCTATACATTTTTCTGCTCAAAGGGTGTATAGAGAAATTGGAACTAGGAGCATCATCCAACAACTCCATTTTCAAATCAGGTATATCAGGAACACAAAGTCTCTTCCCAAATTTCAAAATTCCTTCTTCATACACAAATTCTCTCAATCTCCCATCATTCACATCTTTAATCTTCTTTTGAAATTCTTCAGCATCTGTCTAAGAACTTTTAATCCTTTCTAGTAAATATGGTTTGGAAAACATTTGATAAAGTATTGATGTTTCACCTTCCATGGTGATTCCCATATCTATCTTTACTAGATCCATGTATATAGGATCCCTTTTAACTCTCATCTTGTTCAAAACTCCTTGATCCTTTCTGCTCAAAGCATCTGCCACATAATTTGCCTTCCCCGGGTGGTAGTGTATCATACAATCAGAATCCTTGAGCAGTTCAAGCCATCTCCTTTTCCTCATGACGAGTTCTTTCTGTGAGAAAATATACATAAAACTCTTGTGATCAGTATAAATCTCACATTTTTTCACCATAGAGATAGTGTCTCAAAATATTCAAAGTAAAGATTAAAGTAGCTAACTCAATATCTGGAGTAGGATAGTTTTTCTCATGAATTTTCAGCTATCGTGATGCATAGGAAATATCTCTATCATTCTACGTAAGGACACAACCAAGTCATTTCCTGATTGTAGAGTCAAAATAGGAGCATTGCATAATCTTCTCTGCAGTTCTTCAAAACATTCTTCAGAATATTTTGTCAAAAAAAATTAACCCCTTTTCCTGTGAGCTTTGTTAATGGGTTATCCAATCGTGAAAAGTTCTAGACGAAGCGCCGATAATAACCTACTAAGCCAATAAAACTGTGTACCGCGATTATACTTGTCCGTTCTGGCCATTCGTGGATTGCTCTTATCATAGAAGGATCAACATATATTCCATCCTTATAGACAATATGGCCAAGAACAGAAATCTTTGAATGCTAGAATTCACACTAGCTAAACTTCCCATATAATTCATGTCTTTTAAGAGAAATCAGTATAATGCGCAATTGATTTTCATGATCCTCATAGCTTTTGGGGTATACCAAGATATCATCATTGAACAAAACCACAAAATCATCAAGATATTCTTTTAAAAATCTATTAATTAGATCCATTAATACAGAGGGTGCATTAGTCAATCCAAAAGGCATTATTGTAAACTCGTAATGGTTGTACCTAGTTTGAAATGCTATCTTTAGAATGCCTTCCTTCTTCACACACAACTGATGGTATCCAGATCGAAGGTCAATCTTTGAAAATTATTGAGCTCCATGTCGTTGATCAAATAAATCATCAATGTGAGGTAGGGGATACATGTTCTTTATTATTATAGCATTCATTTCCCTGTAGTCGATACATAACCTCATAGATCCATCTATCTTCTTAATAAAAAGGATAGGGGCTCCCCATGGAAAAACACTAGGGTGAATAAATCCCTTATTACTCAATTCCTCTATTTGTTTCTTTAGTTTAACTAATTCCACAGTGGCCATTCTATAAGGGGTCTTCGATATAGGCCTTGAACCAGGAATTAAATCAAAGGAAAACTCAATTTCTCATTCTCGTGGATGTCCAGGTAAATCGCCCGGAAACACATCAACATATTCTCTCACAATAGGTAAATCATCTATTTGAACATTACTTTCCTCACCCACAATTATGTCATTCTCTTCTTCCCTGATAATTGAATTTAGTTGAGCTACTGGGGGTGGATCTGGATAACAATTAGGTGGTGAAGATTCTGCTCTAAAGATAAGGTGTTCTTTATCATCATCATCAAAAATCGTAACCTCCTTCTTCTTAAAATATATTTTCGCATCATGTTCCGAAAGCCAAACCATACTGAGGATTATATCAAATTCATTCATGGGTATAACGATGAGATCATCAGATAAAGAACATTTATATTCCCTAATGGGAACAGATCCACCGAATTC
Organism: Viscum album; assembly: GCA_963277665.1. Lineage (NCBI taxonomy): Eukaryota > Viridiplantae > Streptophyta > Magnoliopsida > Santalales > Viscaceae > Viscum > Viscum album. Next base: position 2,000,538,830 of record OY728140.1, on the reverse strand, counting down.
TGTTGCAATGATAATTCCCTTAGGAGTTTTAACTGACAACTCCATGTTAAATAAAATTGGAAATATCCAATTTTTTATGAAAACTGAGAAGATATGAATCAATGTGATGATTCAAAATCAAATAAAGAATTTTCTAAACCTGAGGAAACCATTAAATTACCTACCACCATGTCTTTTGGGGATTCAACCTCAGCAGTAGTGATTTCATAAGCTTTGCATTGATCCCTTGGCCTTTTCTGAGGTAAGTTTCCTTGAATCTTAGAACATTAATTTTCATAATGTCCCATATTTCTGAAATTATAGCATTGAACATTGGTAGCGTCTTTATTTCCTTTAAAATCACCAGTTAGATGGATTTTCTGTCCACATTGGTAGCATACTCCTTTTCCTTTTAGACAGGCATCAGGGTGCTTCCTTCCACCATTATCACAGGGTGGAAATTCAATTCTACCCTTCTTCCCTATTTCGTTATTTTCTTTCCCCACAGTGTTCGGCAGCTCTCTTCTTCTCTCGCTTTGATTTAAATTCATAAGACTTAGAGAATTCCTTTTCTCTCTTGATATCACACAAGACAATATCTTCATATGATGAGAAGGATTGTCATAGTAATGCTCGATGGAGAAATGGTTTTAACCCATCAACGAAATTATCAGTCTTACTTCTTGGGTTACGTATATAATCTATAGCATTCCTAACTAACCTTGTAAAGTTAGCCTCATACTTTGCAACATTCTCGTCCTCCTTTTTCCTCAGACTCAGAAATCATCTTTCCATATCCGCTCGATGGTCATGAGGAAAGTATTTTTCTAAGGAAATTTCATTAAATTCCCTCCATACCATATTTGATACTTCCTCTTCATCCTTTGTGTTTTGAATCCAGGACCACCATTGATTAGAATCTCCAGTGAGGCCGTAAACTACCATGACAACTTTTTCCCTTTCGCTACTCCCCAAAGCATGGAATATTTTCTATAAGGAGTTTATCCATTGTTCAAACACTAATGGATTTTTACTCCCATATAATGTTGGTGGTTGTTGCCTCATGAGTTGATCTAACATTGATCCTCCACGATGTGGGTCTGGGTGCTCCATACAGGTAAGGTTATTATTCATAACTCGAGTGAGTTGTCCCAGTATTGTGATTAGTTGTTTAGCACTAGGTCCAGAACTAGCACAACTATAATTATCTTGAGCAGGAGGTAAATCCCTACATGGAGTTCGTGCATTAATTCGGTTTTCATTCCTTCCACTAGGCACCATTTCTAAACAATGGCATAAACTAGATTAGTTTATGAATCGAAATATATAATTCCAAACTTCTAAAACACATAACATAAATTCAACATTTTATGTTTATAACCCATAATCATAAAAAAATTCTTTGAGAAAGTATATAATCATAAACCCTTCACAATGGTTTGTAAAGAAAATGAGAATTATCCTAAACATATCTCCTGGGAGTGTCGTAACCAAGTATGCAGCAAGGCCCGCTTATTTGCACCAGTTCCCCTTCGAGTCTAGTTCAGAGCGGTATTTTCGAGCTTTACCCCTAGGTACATCTGTGCCAGAGCCGCCTCTACCTGAACATATCCAAACATAGATGTATTTCTCATAAAACTCACAAAATCTCTAAAATACCAAAATTTAGGAATTTCTTCTATACCAATCCTCAAAATCTATCTTAGGGATATGTGCTCTAGTTAGAGTTTATTTAAATCTAGCTTCCAATTTTTGTACTAAACTTCTTTTGATACCAACTGTAATGCCCCGACCATAGTTACCCTGAGTCGGTGCATTATTATATAACATTGGCATGATCACATGGAAATCATGTCTCCAAAGGCCAATCAGTTTTGTATTATTGGAAACAAGATTCATACATAAGATCAACTTTAAAGCTTGAAACGAAATACAAGAAAAATATGTTTCATTAGAAACATCCAGGACTCCTATATTATGCCTGCAGGTCACTCATAACTAACTTCTCCATATCATGGGAAAATGAAACATATGAAAGGGGTGAGCTCAAACGCTTAGTAAGGGTAATTAATACAGCAGAAAATGACATAAATATTAAACATGGTAAATAATTGAAACGACATGCCTTTACCAATAATAAACAAGAATAATTTATGGAAATAATATGAGATGAGTAAATAATGCCATAATAAATCATAATCATGGGTATTCTACTAGTCAAATGACCATATGAACCATCAATATTATTTCCATAATAAGGGAATTTATAATGTTGGACGTTCTAAAAAATTTTATCAAGGCCTCAACCAAGACTTCTAAAAATGATTAAGGCCTCGACCAAAACAATAAATCAAATTGGGAAAGGGCCTCGGCTAATTCCACGTCTATTTGTCTCATGATACCTACCGATGCATCGAGGAGCTATAGCGGGCTCCACCCGTCACTTACTAAGTCCAATACATTCCTCATATGAAAAGGTTTAAACATATCATAAAAATTCATATTAAAACTAACATAGGAAATTTCAACACCATAACCATAAATCGTTAATGGGATAAAAATAGAACATCCATAGTCAAACATATCCCAAAACCTTCAATACAATATAGAAGTTTTGTATCACAATAAATCAACTTCAAATAAACATAAAATCCATCAAAGTATGTTAACATATATGAAATCAAAACTCTTTTTAGAGAAATATCTCTTTCTATTTTGAAATAATTTAAGAGTCACATAATTATAAAATAAAACATTTAATTTGAAAATATTCTTATAAGCTTGTATGGGAAGCTTCAACGAGTTTATAATGGTAGAAAATAGTTTCACCCGCTGTATAAGTTAAAAAAATACATTCTTACCTCAATTTTTTCGAAAATGTTAAAAAGTACATTATTTGGAAAATGACAAAATGATTCCTTTATAAACATCTTATAAAAAGTCAACAAGGGTATAAATGACTTTATCCCATAGTCTATAATATATTAATAATGTTTTGAAATACATTTTTAAGGAACATGGATATGGATGATAAAGAGGCCCTAGTAGAAAATTACGTATAAACAACCTCGGATAATGAAGAGATTGTGAAATAAACCCTTACCTTGTAATTTTCCTTCGTTGAGGGTAGTTTAACCTCCTGTATAATGGTGAAATAATTGTTATTAAATTATACAAGAATAATATACAATAATATGATATCATATTTGATCTTTTAAGATTGCTTTGTTAATAATATCTTAGTATTATGGTCGTTCCAGGTGTTAACTTACTCGTTTTCGTTTATATGTTTTGTTACATGAGTCATGTTTGATATGGATATGTTGTACCTTATTAATATCCATAATTATATCAAGTCATTAAACATTATTTTTAATCATCAAATGAGAATTACACTTGAATTGATACGATGGATAATGAATCTCATCGCGTTCGTGGAGACGGTAGTCCGTAGGTACGCATGAGCAACAATATCATTCTTTTGATATTAAAATAATATATAATTGGATGGTATATCATATATACCGAATAATTATCATGTTATATTTATTATTTGAATAAATTACACATCATTATTATACCCATCCAAATAATAATGTATTGAATAACAAGTACACCACGACATGGAGATGGTAGGCCGTACGTACGCACGTATGGTGACATGTCATTCAAAGGATGGATATAATACAGAATATGGTTTTATGATATTTATAATGACATAAAAATATATAGAATATACTGAAATTATTATTTAATAATGGAAACAACAAAGAATGAAGAATTTGAAGAAGAAAGGAACTTGAAAACGGGTGGTGAAAACATTATCTCTTCTTCGAGTTCTTCCTTTTCATTTGATCAAAAGGGATCATTAGGTTGGCTTTATGACTAATGGAAGGACTCTAGGATTAAGGGAGGATATTTGAGAGGGTATTTGGTTAGAGGTTGGCCGAACCAAATGGCTTTTAAGGTATGATTAATTGGTTAGAAGTGGTGTCCTTTTATAAGGGGGAGGAGGGACTCTTTAGGAAAAACGTAAAATATTAATTTATAATAAATTCATATTCGGTTTCTAATGGCTCCATGTTATATTATTCAAAGTATAAGGTGGGGATGGGTAGAAATACTTTCATCCAATAGATTTTATACAGGTTTGGGTCACTATATTAACCTTATCATTTATATTTAACTCTTAGTTAAATAGTTTGACATTTACCATGTCCCTTTGTGTTGTTATATTATATAGTTAATAAACTTACCATATAGATCCAATAGAACCCAAAGTGGTTCATTAATGATACACCTATAATTATATAATCCTCTTGGTCGAACCTTGGATTTTTATCAATTGAATATAAATTTATAATATAATATTTGTTTTAAAAACTCTTTTATGTAAATTTTGACACTATTTGGTATTTGATTTTTTTGAAAATCACAAAATCATGATTTTTCTAAAAACTAACAATTAAATCAATACTGACATGTCATATTAACCTATAAAATTAGTGGAATTCATAAAAAGTGTGAAATTAAATTTATTTGGATATTTATAATATCATTTATTTTAATATTTCATTAATTATGTAATTACTGCATCACCATTGTGTCATAAATAAATTAAATTATTTAATGTCTTAAAATTGTAAATAAAATAACATTATGTAGAAAAATTCTTTAGTTTTCTAATTAATATTTACAATCGAATTTATCTTTTTTATAACCCTATATTAAAAATGTTTTAGTAATTAAACATTGAGTTTAACTCTTTTAATTCTTCTTGGAATTAAATAATTATAAATGTCCTAATCTAATCCAAGTGGACCTAAATGATAATATTTTAATCCTAAGGTTTTTTCGGTCGAGATAAGCATGTTAAATATACTTAGGACTTGTTTTATGTTAATATTAATATCATTTTTACACTTAATTACCCTATTTACTTTTAACCGTGGTAAATAAAAGTAAAAAGTTTTTATTCACCAAAAAATATTTTTATCTTATTGAACCAAATTTTACTCCTTGATATTAACTGTGTCTCTCATATTTTTTAAATTCCACTCACAAAAGTGGTAAATCTATGTTTTATGTGAATTTTAAAATTCTCTTAGTAAGTGGGTAACAGACGGTGAAAAGTTCAATAAAATTTTTATATATCTAAAATTATTCAAAACAAACTCCAATGAATTAAATTGAACGTATATATGTATTATGTATCTATTTTGACCATAATTAAATTTAAATAAAATAAATATTTATTTTAATAATAATTCAGTTTTAAACTATAACTTAGTGTTTTCACTATTCATCAAAAAATGAATGTTTTCAGAAAAAACCAAAAATTCACCCTAAGCTAATTTCGATATTCCAAATCCAAAAAGGAAGTCCATTTTGAAAGATAAAATTTATAAAATTTCAAAAAGTGGGTATTACTTTTCATGATGTCTAGTTTGATTGGTTGTGGTGTGTGTTAGAACTCGAAGTTGTGTACAACACATGCAACTCTATTATTCAAAGAGAAGCATACCGTGTAAGCTTGGGGTGTTACAAAGTCTTACGTATGAATGACCACTACTTTCATTTCTATTTAATATTTAATGGAATGAAATCATAATTATACATAGATATTTTATAATTAAAGTATAATATTATATTTTATATATGTTACATATGTTCATTAACTCCATTTATTATATATTCCATTTATGGAATAAATGAGTCATATCACTTGGAGGGGCGGTAGTCTGCACTTTCTCAATTGAAATTATCATATTTACCCACTTTTGAAACCATAAAGGGTTGATATAAATGCAAAATAAATAAGAATGGAGACAATATAAATATAATATATATCACATATAAATATAGTTCCATAATAATGGCCACCATGAGAGGTGGTATGTGAAAATCAAACAATAATCATTTCATGAGGCAGTAGTTCACCGTACACAGAAACAGTATGTTCATATCCATTATATGTAGGTGTGTGGAATTTTAGTTAGAATAATTATCATAAAATCATACTAGTATATATTATATAATTTTTTTTATAAAATAATGTAATAAAGTGATTTTATGTGGTCGGATAAGGAAAATAAATGAAAGAAGCTTGATAGAAGACATTAAGTTGAATTGGGCAACTCCATTTGATTTATGCCAAAGAACCTTCATGGTTTTCCTTATTATCAAGGTAAGGAATCTAAGTGGAATATAGGGATGTTAGGAGATTATATGTGAATATTTTTGACGATCCAAGGGGCTTGAGAGGTGTGAGTAAGGTTTGGAGGTCATTCCCTTTCATAAGAGGGAGGAAGGAATGTAACACTCGAGATTTTATGAGAAATAATTTTTTTTATGTATAATGTTATATAAAGGAATCTTTCACTACACACAACACTATCATGGATTGTGTTACACTCAAGAACAACCTTCCTCGATAGCTTGCGTTGTACGCAATACTGAGTTTCACTAAACAACGATATGTTATTTAAATATTATATAAACTAGCCATTGTGAATAGTAATACCCAATTTCTTAATTTTTTTAAATTTTATCATTCAAAATGGAATTCATTTTTGGATTCGGAATATCAAAATTATCCTACAGTGAATTTTTGGTATTTTTCTGAAAACTTTCAATTTTTGATGAATAGTGAAAACACTAGGTTACTATTTAAAAACTGACTTTTATTTAAATAATTATTTATTTTATTTAATTTTATTTTATGTCAAAATTGATACATAATACCTATATAATTTCAATGTAATTCATTTGAGTCATTTTATTTTAAATATAGATATATAAAAATTTTATTGAACTTTTCACCGTCTTTTACCCACCTCCTAGAGAATTTGAATATTTATATAAAACATAATTTTACCACTTATGTGAGTGGAATTTAAAAAATCTGAGAGACACGGTTAATATCAAGGGGTTATATGTGGTTCAATAAGATAAAAATAATTGTTGGTGAATAGTAACTTTTTACTTTTTTTACCACGGTTAAAAGTAAATAGGGTAATTACGGGTAAAAATGATAGTATTATTACCCTAACACATGTCCAAATTCTATTAGATAAGTATAATTCGACCAAAAAACCTTAGGAATAAAATATTACCCTTTAGGTCCACTTGGATTAGATTAGGACACTTATTATTATTTTATTTAAAGAAGTGTTAAAATAGTTAAAATCGATGTTTAATAACTAAAAACATTTTTAATGTAGGGTAATACATAAGATAAATTCGACTATAGATATTAATTAGAAGGATATAACAATTTTCTACCTAATGGTATTTTATTTATAATTTTTAGAAATTAAATAATTTATTTTATTTTTGACACATTGATGATGCAGTAATTACCTTATTAATGAAATACTAACATAATTGATGTTATAAATACCCAAATAAATGTAATTTGAGAATTTATATGAATTAAACTAATTTAATAGGTTAATATGACATATTAGTAATGATTTAATTAACTTTTTTCGAACTAATAATGCTGTTATGATTTTTACAAAAATCAATTACAAAATAGTGTAAAAATTGATATAAAATAGTTTTTAAAACAAATATTATATTATTAATTGTTAGTTTTATTCCTAAAAATCTAAGGGTCAGCCAAATGACATAGATACGGTTATGTATATTTATAATTAACAACTTGGGGTTCGTTTGGATTGTTATTATAAGTTTATTAACCATACAATGTAAGAAAACATGAAGACACGGTAAAAGTTAAATTATTTAACTTCGAGTTAAATATAAATGATAAGGTTAAAATAGTAACCTAAACTTGTCTAAAATATATTTTTTGAGAGTATTTAAAACCATACAACCATATCTTTGAAATAAATTAATTTGGATCTTTTAAAAACTGAATATAACTTTATAATAAATAATATTTTAAGTTTTTCCTAAGGTGCCCCTCTCCTCCCTTATAAAAGGGCACATACTCTCTCTCAATCTCACACCACATTGAGCCTTCAAGCTCGGAGAAACCCTACCAATTTCTCTTCTCCACTTCCCGAGTAATATTCTAGATGTCCTGGTCTTCTTCAAAGACCAATTTTAGTGCCCTAAGAGGAGGTTTCAAAGAGGTGTTTCGAAGAATATGTAAAATATGTTTGCCGATTCATTCAAATTTATTTCTTCTTCTACATCCTCATATTTAGTTGTTTCATCATGAATTAATAACATCAGTATCAGTAATATAATGATATGTTATTATAAGTATGAAACAACCCAATTTCACCTTCTATCAATCCTACGGAAAATGAAATCACCCCGCGTGCGTACGTACGGAATATCGTCTACACACCGTGGTGTAATCTTTTATCCACCACCACCTTATCTGGATGGGTATAATGGTGTAAATAATAACTATATATGATTACTGTAAAGTGATATTGATTCTGAAATAGTATACATACACTCCAATACAATTCTATGATCATGGGAACGATATCATCGCTCATGCGTACGTACGACCTACCGTCTCCACGATGTGATGCGACTCGTTCTACATGATCTTCATTTCATAATGATTATATAAATGAATTGAATGAATAAATATGATATATATTACACTAATACCATTCTGGAAATTAGGTATCTATAACAAAAAAATTAGAATAAGAATTTATTCGACGAAACACGCATAAGAACAAAAAGCAATAAACACCCGAATAACAAGTAGCAATGAAATATTACTAAAAATAAGCTAGGAATATGACCATATATGATATCATAACAATGATTATGATTCTGGAATAAGTCAATGGCATTATTTAAATCATTATACAGGAGGTTCAGACACGTATGAAGCAAATCAGACCTAAGGTAAGGAAAAATCTCACAATCTCATTTTTATCCGAGATTGTTTATACATCAGAATTTACTGGGGCATATTTATCATCCACATCCATGTTTCCTAAATATGTAATATTTCTTCCATCCACCTAAAATTTTTTAAATCCAATTTTACCCATTTGTGAGTGTTTAGTAAAAGATATGAAAGGAACCTTTTGTCGTTTTTAGTACGAGGTACTTTTTGACTTTTCCAGCCAAAGTATGAGAAGAATGTTTTTTTAACTTATACGGTCTGAATGGACTTTTAGAACATTATTTCCATGAAGATTAATTTACAAGTTTTCAAGTTTATTTTTAAACAACTTCTTTTAGTAGAAAAATTTATGTCATTTTATGAAAGGAAAAAAAAAATTTGAAGTAGAAAGGATATTTTCCTAAATAATGGAGTTCAAGCGTTTTATCAAAATTATTTTCCATATAAGATAATATAGGTTTCTGTTTCTATCCCTATTTTTACATTTATTTGATTATGTTATGATGGATTTATTTTTATGAAGTCATTTTATCTTATAAGGATTATGTTATGATGGCACAATGTTTGTGAATCCCATTTTTGTTACATGGGTTATGCTATCATAGATGATTTATGATTTTGTGGCACACATAAGAATGGTTTCATTATGAGAAGGGTGGGACCTATATCTCTCTCCAATGCATTGGGTAAAGATTTATATCTCATGAGACAGACATGTCTAGAATGGTAGGTTAATTCGGTTCTGTGAAATAGGACTGAAACGATGAGTGAACTCGGTTTAGAAATGGACTTTGTCTGCTAAGATAGTCTTGAAAACGAGTCTTGACTACTAAGAAATGATTCTCTATGATTTTGTGTGTATGCCAAAATGTTTCGTGTCTTATGTTTTGATTATTGGGATTACATTTCACTAATATGATTTATCCCATGTTATGATATTATGATCTCTTTTTTAGGTTTAGATTTTCGAAATGTTATTTTCCTATGAATATGATATTTCCTTTGTTTACCCTTACTGAGAATTTAAGCTCACCCTTTTGTATGTATTCTTTCCCCAGGTTAAGAAGAAGTTAATTAAGTAGGATATTCCAAAAGGGACTCTAGATATGATGAAATAAATGGGAGACAATGTAGATGCTTTATGAACCGGTTGTTTATGTTTTCCCAGTTTCTAAAGACACTATACATATACGGTCCTACCATGGTTTTGTTATATGTTGTAATAAGTATTCATCAATTATGATGTAATAACAATGTATGTAAAGTATGGGTCATTGTAGTTTGTATCAGAGGAAAGGTATAGTCAACCTTTCGAAACTAGGGTGTGAAATCCTTAGTAAGAACCCCAAGGATATTTCTAAGCATAGGACAAAATCATAGTGTTCTAGAAATGGCCATGAATAACCTATAATAAGACCTAAAGTGTGAAATTTTATTCTTGATTATGTGGTTTTACTATTTTTATTAGATTTTCTCACACTATGCTTATTGGTTTTAGTAAATGGATGGAACCCGAAGGAACCATGTTAATTCTGAATGCGATGGGAAATGCAATGATTGTCCCCGTGAGAAACCAAATGTTATGGGAGCTAGAATGAAAAATCTTGTAGCCATGCTGACACAACATTCTAAATCTATGAATCATGCAGGACTTCCAAACGAGCAAAGGAAGGAGAAACATTTTGTTGAATCCTTCATGAGTCACCATCCACCCTCATTCAGCAGGTCTACTGATCCATTAGTTGCTGAACAATGGATCAGTACTAATGAAAAGATATTTTTAGTTCTTCAATGTTCTAAACATGATAAATTCATCTTAGCAGTTTATCTTTTGGAAGGAAAAGCTGGTCAATGGTGGAATATTATCAAGAATATGAGGCCAAGAGACCAAATTGAGTCCACTGAATGGGACGAGTTCAAGAACTTATCTTTCAATAAGTACATCCCTCGTATTCTTCGAACAAAGATGGAGAAGGAGTTTCTTGAACTAATGAAAAAGGATGATGAATTTGTTGGTACCTACGAAGAAAATTTTACAATACTTGCAAGGTATGCTTCTGGTTTTATTATCCAACCTGAGAGTAAGATCGATCAATTATTTAGTGGCATAAAACCAAGTCTTCAAAGGGTGTTAGCCATAAGGGAATTCAATAGTTATGAGGAAATTGTTTGATGTGCTCTCAAGGTTGAGATAGATATTGGATTAACCCATCAATCATATGGGTTTGATAAGAAGAGGAAAATGGAAATCAAAAGAAAATCTAAAGAGCACAATGAAAAGAAGATGAGTTTCTCCTTATGCTCAATGTGTGGAAAGAAACATGGAGGGAGTTGTCTTAAAGGGACATGTAAATGTTTCAAATGTGGAAATGAAGGCCATTGGGAATTTGAATGTCGCAATGATGGGAATAAGATTTCTAGTGATGCAAACAAATAAAAAGCTACACAGAGTGCACCTCCAACACTTCAATGTTACAAGTGAAAGGAAATGGGGAATTATGCTAATCAATGCCCTAATCCAAGGGTTTTTGGTGATGATCGAAGTCAACAAACTCTTAAGGCTAAAGACAAAGGAATGTCACATGCAAATTCTTTCAGCGATGTGGAGTAGGATAACGAAGTAGTGAAAAGTACACTTACTATACACTGTAAATTAGAAAATGTTTTATTTCATTCTGAATCCACCCACTCTTTTATTTTTGAAGAATTTTCTAAGGGTATCGTCGTATTACCTCAACAATTAGATGTTGAGTTAGCTATGACAACCCCTAATGGCACAATAGTCGCATCAAAAGTTTATAATTCTTCTCCGATTGAAGTTTGTGGGAAAGTGCTTCCTCCAAATCTTGTGATCCTTCCTATAGTGTAACTTGAAGTGATTATTGGCGTGGATTAGATTTCTTTATATATATATCATAAAAATTTCCAAAGAAGGGAAGTCACATTTCATATTCCAGATCAATATATGATCATCTATCAATGCAAGGGTGAACATAACCTTCTAGTGGAAATTTCTTCCATATTATGGGTCTTGATTCCACTAAATGAAGGTTATTTATATCAAATGGTTGGAGAGAAACTCAAGATTAAGAATACACCAACTTTACGAGAGTTTGATGATGTCTTTCCGGAGGAATTGCCAGGTCTTCCACCAAATCTTGATGTTGAGTTTTCAATCGAACTCATACCGGGTGCTATGCCCATTTCAAAGACACCTTATAGAATGGCCCCAATTGAGTTGCATGAATTGAAGAAGAAAATCCAAGATAATCTTCATAAAGGATTCATATGCCCTAGTGCATCACCTTGGGGATCACCTGTTCTATTTGTTAAGAAGAAAGATGGATCAATGAGACTCTGTATTGATTATTGAGAACTTAACAAGATCACGATCACGAAAAAATATCCTCTCCCGCTCATTGATGACTTATTTGACAAAAAAAATAGAGCCCAATACTTTTCCAAGATTAATCTTATTCAGGGTATCATCAATTAAGGGTCAAAAGGGAGGATATACCAAATACGGCTTTCCGTACAAGGTATGGACACTATCAATTTATATTGACGCCATTTGGTCTTACTAATTCCCCTGCTATCTTCATAGATCTGATGAATATAGTCTTTAGAGACTATCTTGATCAGTTTATGGTAGTCTTTATAGACGATATTATTGTCTAATAAAAAGAGCATGGAAGAACATGAAGATCACTTGATAATTGTATTTAAGACCCTTATCAAGGAGAAGCTTTATGCCAAATTTTTCCAGTGTGAATTTTGGCTTAAAAAAATTTAATTTTTGGGTCACATAATCTCAAAAGAGGGGATATCTGTGGATCCAGCAATGACGGAGGTTATCGAAAGATGGTCAAGACCAAAAACAGTAACTGAGATCTGAAGTTTTCTTGGGTTGGCTGGGTATTATAGACATTTTATGAATGATTTTTCATGATTATATAATCCACTCACCAGGATGACTCGAAAATGAGTTAAGTTCGTTTGGATGGAGGAGTGTGAAGAGAATTTCAAGGATTTAAAAATAAGGTTATCCAATGAACCTATGCTCACACTGCCTTGTAGTGGAGAATGGTTTCTGATCTATAGTGATGCATCCAAGAAGGTATTGGGGTGTGTTCTTATGAAAAATGATGTGGTGATAGATTATACCTCACGTCAGTTGAAAATTCATGAGCAAAATTATCCAACTCATGATTTAGAGTAACCGGCGGTAATCTTTGTATTAAAGATTTGGAGGAATTATATGTATGGTGAAAGGTGTGATATTTATACTTATCATAAAATTTTAAAGTATATTTTCAAAAAAAAAGAGCTGAATATGCTCCAAAGAAGATGGTTGGAGCTGATTAAGGATTACGACTGCTCAATTATTTATCAACCAGGGAAAGAAAACAAGGTGGCAGATGCATTAAGTCAACAAGACCATGCTATATTATCCTTGATGAGGATAAAAAATGATCCAATATTTATGGATTTAATAATGATGGATCTTAGAATTATAATGGAAGGGGAAAAATTTTATCTTTCTCAAATGAATGTTCAACCATCTATACATGAGAAGATTAAAGAGGAACAAAAGGAAGATGTAGAGTTACAAAAGAAGGTGAGAAATGTTCCTGAATTCAACCTTGATCGTGATTAGATAATAAGGTTTAGGAATCGGGTTTGTGTTCCTCCCATCCCAGAATTAAAGAAGGAGCTACTGGATGAGGCTCATAGTTGTTCATTCTCTATTCATCCTGGAAGCACGAAGATGTATAGGGACCTGAAAGGGTACTTCTGGTGGGATGGCATGAAAAGCGATGTTGTTGAATATGTATCTTGATGCTTGGTTTGTTAGAAAGTTAATGCTGAGAGACAGAAGTCTAAGGGGATGTTACAACCATAACCCATACCAGAATGTAAATGGGAAAACATCACTATGGACTTTGTCACTGGACTTCCTAAAACATCCAAAGTCAGTAATGATATCTGGGTTATAGTTGATCATCTTATGAAGTCGGCACACTTCAATGCTATTAGAGAAGATTTCTCTCTGGATCAGCTTTCCATGACATATGTGAAGGAAGTGGTAAGATTACATGGAGTACCACGTTCCATTATTTCTGATCGAGATCCGAAGTTTACCTCGAAGTTCTGGTGAAGTTTTCAGCATAGTTTAGATACAGAGTAGAGTTTCATCATTGCTTATCATCCTAACCAAGACGGACAGTCTAAGAGAACAATTCAAACTCTAGAAGACATGTTAAGATCATGCTCTATGGATTTCAAAGATGGTTGGGATCAGCACCAACCTTTGGTGGAATTCTCTTATAATAATATCTTTCACTCTAGTATTCAGATGGCTCCTTATGAAGCTCTCTATGGAAACAAATGTAGCACTCCAACTTGCAGGTATAAAGTTGGGGAAAGAAAGCTATTAGGACCTGATCTTGTGGATGTGATGGCAGAAAAGGTCAGATCTATTCAACAACACATAAGAGCAGCTCAGAGTCGACAAAAAAGTTATTCCGACAACCGAAGAAAAGACCTAGAGTTTGAAGTGGGTGATAAAGTGTTCTTACGAATATCTCCTTTGAAGAGAGTAATGAGATTTGGAAAAAAGGGCAAGCTGAGCCCTAAGTATATTGGTCCATTTGAAATAATGGATCGTGTTGGGAAGGTAGCTTTCTGATTGGTGCTTCTACCGAATCTCTCTCAAGTTCATGATGTGTTCCATGTATCTCTCCTGAAAATGTACATACCCGATCTTTCACATGTACTCAGATCAGAAGTTGTACCGCTGGAGAAAAATCTTTCTTATAAAGAACAACCGATAGAGATTCTAGATCGTAGTGAAAAATTCCTACGAAACAAGACCACTTGCTTAGTGAAAGTTTTATGGAAGAACCACCAATTTGAAGACGCTACATGGGTACTTGAGAATATAATGGGGGAGAGGTATCCTCATCTGTTTGTTACAAAGTGACGAATTTCGAGGGAAAAATTCATTTTAAGGGGGGTAGAATGTAACACCTAATATTTTATGAGAAATATTTCGTTTTTATGTATAATGTTATATAAAGAATCGTTCACTACACAAAACACTGTCTTGGCTTGCATTACATGCAAGAGAAACCTTCCCTGATAGATTGCGTTGTACGCAATACCGAGTTTCACTAAACAACTATATGTTATTAAAATATTATATAAACTAGCCCTTATGAATAGGAATACCCAATTTTTTAAAATTTATAAATTTTATATTTCAAAATGGAATTTATTTTTGGATTCGGAATATTGAAATTAGTCTAGGGTGAATTTTTGGTATTTTCTGAAAACTATCAATTTTTGATAAATAGTGAAAACACTGGGTTGCTATATAAAAACCGACTTTTATTTAAATATTTATTTATTTTATTGAAATTTATTTTAGTTCAAAAAAGATATATAATACCTATATAATTTCAATGTAATTCATTTGAGTCGTTTTATAATAATTTTAGATATATTAAAATTTTATTGAACTGGTCACCGTCTTTTACCCACCTCTTAGTAGAATTTGAATATTTACATAAATCATAATTTTACCACTTCTGTTAGTGGAATTTTAAAAATCCGAGAGACATGGTTAACATGAAGGAGTAAAATTTCGTTCAATAAGATAAAAATAATTTTTGGTGAATAGTAACTTTTTACTTTTTTACCACAGTTAAAAGTAAATAGGGTAATTAAGGGTAAAAATGATATTATTATTATCCTAACACATGTCCTAATTCTTTTAGATAAGTATAATTTGAACAAAAACAACATTAGGAATAAAATATTACCCTTTAGTTCCACTTGGATTAGATTAGGGCACTTATTATTATTTTATTTAAAGAAGTGTAAAAATAGTTAAAATCAAATTTTAATAACTAAAAACATTTTTAAAGTAGGTTTATACATAATATAAATTAGACTATAGATATTAATTATAAATATAAAAATATTTCCTACCTAATGGTGTTTTATTTATAATTTTTAGACATTAAATAATTTAATTTATTTTTGACACAATGATGATACTAAAATTACCTTATTAATGAAATATTAACATAATTGATGTTATAAATACCCAAATAAATGTAATTTGAGACTTTTTCTGAATTAAACAAATTTTATAGGTTAATTGACCGATTTTTATTGATTTAAATAACTTTTTTCGAACTAATAATGCTATTATAAGTTTCACAAAATTCTATTACCAAATATTGTCAAATTTGACATAAAATAGTTTTAAAACAAATATTATATTATTAATTGTTATTTTATTCTTGAAAATATAAGGTTCTGCCAAATGACATATATAAGGTCATATATATTAATAATTAACAACTTGGGGTTCGTTTTTATTTTTATAGTATGTTTATTAATTATACAATGTAAGAAAACAAGAAGACACGGTAAAAGTTAAATTATTTAACATAGAGTTAAATCTAAATGATAATGTTAAAATAGTAACCTAAACTTTTCTAAAATCTATTGGTTGAAATTATTTCGACCCATCCCCACATTATATTCGAAATAAATCAATTCAGAGCTATTAAAACCGAATATGTCTTTATAATAAAATAATATTTTAAGTTTTTCCTAAGGTGCCCCTCTCCTCCCTTATAAAAGGGAACCTCCTCCCTCTCCTCCTCATACCACTTTGAGCCTTCAAGCTTAGAAAAACCCTGCCAATTTCTCTTCTCCACTTCCCTGGTAATATTCTAGAGGTCCTTCTCTTCTTCAAAGACCAATTTTAGTGCCCTAAGAGGAGGTCTCAAAGAGGTGTTTCGAAGAAGAGGTAATATTCGTTACCGATTATTTCATATTTATTTCTTCTTCTAATTCCTCTTCTTTAGTTGTTTCATTATGAAGTAATAATATCAGAATCACTCATATACTGATATTTTATTATAAATATGAAACAAACCTATTTCACCATCTATCCATATTATGGAAATTGAAATCATTACGCGTGCGTATATTCGGAATACCGTCTCCATGCCTTGGTGTATGTTTTTTTCCACCACCACCTTACTTGGATGGGTATAATGATGTAAATAATAACTATATATGATTATTTTAAAGTGATATTGATTCTTAAATAGTATACATACACTCCAATACAATTCCACGATCATGGGAATGATATCATCACTCATGTGTACGTACGGCCTACCGTCTCTACGATGTGATGCAACTCGTTATACATGATCTTCATTTTATATTGATTATATAAATGAATTGAATGAATAAATATGATATATATTACACTAATAACATTCTGTAAATGAGGTATCTATAACCTAAAAATAAGAATAAGAATTTATTCGACAAAACACACATAAGAACAAAAAGCAATGAACACCGGAATAACAATTAGTAATGAAATATTACTAATAAGAAGCTACTAATATGACCAAATATGATATCATAAAAATGAGTATGATTCTGGAATTAGTCCATGAAATTATTTAAATCATTATACATGAGTTTCGGACACGTATGAAGAAAATCGGACTAAGGTAAGGGAAAATCTCCCAATCTCATTTTTATCTGAGATAGTTTCTACATCAGAAATTACTGGGGTATATTTATCATCCAAATCCATGTTTCCTAAATAATTAATATTATTTCCATCCACCTAAAATTGTTTAAATCCAATTTTACCCATTGGTGAATTTTTAGTAAAAGATATGAAATTAATCTTTTGTCGTTTTTAGTACGAGGTACTTTTTGACTTTTCCAGCCAAAGTACGAGAACAATGTTTTTTTAAATTATACAGCCTGAATAGACATTTAGAACATTATTTCAATGAATATTCCTTTACAAGTTTTCATGTTTATTTTTAATCAATATCTTTTGTTTAAAATTATATGAAATTTTTAGAAAGGAAAAAAAATTGAACTAGAAAGGATGTTTTCCTCAAGATTGGAGTTCATGCGTTTTATCAAAATTATTTTCCATCTACGATAATATAGGGTTCTGTTTTTTCCCTATTTTTACATTTATTTGATTATGTTATTATGGAATTTTTTTTATGAAGTGCTTTTATCTTATATGGATTATGTTATGATGGCACGATGTTTAAGAATCCCATTTTTATTACATGGGTTATGATATGATGTATGATTTATGATTTTGTGGCACACATCAGAATGGTTTCATTATGAGTTGGGTGGGACCTATATATCCCTCCAATGCATTGGGTAAAGATTTATATCTCATGAGATAGACATGGCTAGAACGACAGGTTAATCCAGTTCAGTGAAACAGGACTGAAACGAGGAGTGAACTCAGTTCAGAAATGGACATTGTCCGCAAAGATAGCCTTCGAAATGAGTCTTGACTACTAATAAATGATTCTCTATGATTATGTGTGTATGACACAATGTTTCATTTTTTAGGTTATGATTATTGGGATTACATTTCACTACTATTATTTATCCCATGTTATGATATTATGATCTCTTTTACAGGTTAATATTTTTGAAATGCTATGTTCTTATGAATATGATATTTCCTTTGTTTACCCTTACTGAGCATTTGAGCTCACCCTTTTGTATGTTTTCTTTCCCCAGGTCAGGAAGAAGGTTACTAAGTAGGATATTCCAAAAGGGACTCTAGATATCATGAAATAAATGGGAGACAATGTAGATTCTTTATGAACCAGTTGTTTATGTTTTCCCAGTTTCTAAAGACCCTATACCTATACGGTCCTACCATGGTTCTGTTATATGTTAAAATAAGTATACTTCAATTCTGAAGTAATAACAATGTTTGTAAAGTATGTGTCATTATAAGGACACATTAGAAATTTCTTGAAATATTATTTTACTATAAACTGAATATCGATTTCAAAAGAACCAAAAATAATTAAATTCTATAATAAGTTTATTATTGTTCTAAATACTATCAACCAATAAGTTTTAGAGAAGTTTTGTTTTAAAATTTAACCTTATAATTTTTCTTTAACCCTTAGTTAACTAATTTAACTTTTACCATGTCTTCTTCTATATGCATACTATATGGTTAGTATTGTCAACATAAATGCCAATATCACCCCAAGTGGATCATAAATTAAATTTTCAACATTATATAATTCATTTGGAATAATGGTAGATTTTTAATACTATTATATCATTTAATAAAATTATATATGTTTAAAAAACTCATTTATGCCAATTTATATACTATTCATATAATGACTTTTTAAATATCCATAACAACATTATTATTTCAAACAAAACCTTTATTAATTCAAAGATAACAATTCCTAATTATCCTTAAAATTATTTTAGTGCATAAAAAGGATAATATAAATTTATTTTAATATTTTTAATCTCATTTATTTAAAACATTCATTAAAAAGGTAATCACTGCATCATCATTGTGTTATAATAAATTTATTTATCTGATGTAAAAAATTATAAATAAAATACCATGATGTATGAAATAAATTTATATTTATAATAAAATTTTATATTCTAATATATCACTTATATAACCCAGTAAAAAACATTTTAGTAAGAGATACATTTTTAGGAAATATTTTCCTTTACATTAAAATAAAAGTAATTAAATGTCATTTTCAAACACAAGTGGTCCATGGGGTCCTAAAAAAGACCCAAGGATAATAATGGTCAGAAATATAACATAAAATAGGGTTAGTACATTTTTAATGGTAGTTAATATTATTATAATATAATTTTTTTACCCTTATTTAGGGGATTTACCCTTTAACCATGGTAAATAAAATATTTACTGAAGTTTCTATTCATGATGTATAAAAATAAAAGGTACCTATTTAAAAAAAATTGTACCTAATGATTCAAAATAATAAATCCATTTTTACAAATTCAAAACACATAAATAGAATAAATTAATTTAAGATTATTTCTAGTTGTCAAAAGAAAAAACCTTGTTTTCCAGAAGTAAAAACACCCAAAAGATTAACATCTTTTATTTTTAATTTAAAAGTTAAATTACTTCCAATGACAAAAATTGGATTAAATGGTAAAATTATAATAAAATTAAACTATAAAACCAATAAAAATTACAATCTATCAATTTAAATAAATTAGTTTAAAAAATAGTTTTGAATTAAAATGAAGTATTCTTCAATATTCATTAAAAATGAACTTTATCATAAATATACCATAAATTTACCCACAGTAAATTTTGATGTAATAATTATATATAATTAGTTTATTTTTTTTCAAAAAGGACATATACAAACAACAAAAACTAGATATAAAAATATTTCTCCATGAAAATGTGGTAAAACAAACTTTAAAAAAATTAGAGTGTTTCATGCTTAAAATTAGATTCATTATCATTTTAATCCTCTAAAATTTATTGGATAAATATAAACCATTTAACAAACATGAATAATACAATTTTAGTTAGTTATATTCATTTTTTCCAATGCAACATCTTGGTGTTAACTACCATTTAAAATAGTTTTTGTATTATTTTTTGGGTATAACTCAAAGTTGTGTGCAATGTACGATTTCAAAGAAACCCATTGTTGGGTGTTGAGTATACTATCCGAAAAATAATACCACTTAACATAAAATTAATATCTTATTCATTAAAGTTAATAGATATGAAAATTTATTATTCTATATATACTTGGGTCTTTACGTCCTTCCCCCCCTTTGGAAATTCCATCCTCGCTATTTTAAAATTCGGCTTGGAAAATTCATTGAAACTCCAAAATTGGAAAAAGACTCAATAAAACTATCACTTTATAAGAATGAAAAATAATTACAATGGAAACCTGAGATAACCCATACTAATATTCCATGTAGGAAATCATGGATATGGAATTGAAACTAACCATCAAGTTCTGATGGAGAGTGGTAGAAAACATGATTAAGAGAAAGTTAATAACAAGAAAATTACAATATTCTGATAAGATTAACAGTATTTGATTTCCCAATAGAAAAAATTAAAAAGAAAATGTTTTTTAATGTTAAATTTCATAAATTTTCTTAATTTATTTATGATATTTATTAAAACATTAAGGAAATATACTTACATTTCATGTAGAGTTTCATCCTTTGATAAATTTCTACCAGAAAATTATCCTTTTTCCAAACGATGAGTATTCAAGATGACTTGGTCACATATGAAGCGCTATAATCAACTTATAGAGAATCACATAATCCATAAAATATATAAAATATTTTTCCACTTTATTTAAACTTTAACCAAAACCAAAACGGTTTATAGATGATTAGACAATTCATAAAAAGGATAATCCTTTATTAAAATAAATAGTACTCTTAATCTCCCAAAATCAACAAACAATACCCAATGTTAAAAAAACACCATTAAATACACAATTATCCTTAAAATTCCTCAATGTAATCATAATTAAGATTGAAACTCAAAACTCAGAAGGATTTGACCACATAGTCTTCCACGGTAAATCTAAACATTTATCGCCAAATAACATCGACTACACATAAAGTCTCATACTGAAAATTAATTAACAAAATCACGTATTTTATATGATAGGTTAATAATTCCCATAAATAACCCACATTGTTATATGTCCACAACAAACCATAGATTATTTAAAAATAACATTTCAACCATTACTCCACTAATTAAATCCCACAGTATAATATTTTCCTTAGGAATATAGTGTTCCCAATAGAGAGATAGTCCTTCAAAATAGCTTTTATCACTTAATCAACAAATAATATTTATATACTAAGGATATCCATTTGATAAAAAAAAGTTCCAAAATCAAATTATTCTTGATTCATTAAATCATTCAACTAAAAATAAAAACGCATACTAACCGGGGACCTCATGTAAGCTAGTGGTAGGCGATGATCCCTTGTATCTCTTCGATTGTGGGTTCGATTCCTATGGCCTTGCCAGATGTGATGGGTTGTAACCAATTCTACAGGTGTTCCTTTTTCTAAAACCATATCATTCTTATAAAATTCTAAAAAATAAGATAATTTCCTAAAAACTATTATAAACTATTTAATTGTCAATGGTTATATAATACCTTTCAGTTTACATCACTAAATGTAATAACCATTAATCAACTCAATCCAAAAGATCATATGAACCCTAAGTTTATCCAATACGTCCCTAAAAAAAGGTAATTCATCCTACAATAAAATCTTCAAATATCAAACATCAGGGTTACACATATTAGAAAAATTATTCCAATGTAGTCTTATCATTAATACATTTAAACATATCATCATCCATAGATCCAATATAAATCTTAAATTCCTATACATCTTATTCATCAATCATTTCTCATGGTTTTTTATCCATGTTTTTTCATCTTATTATTTTTTACTTATTTCCCAAAAAATTCAGGAATAATGTCTTATATTTTTAGTAATTTCAAAACATGAGGTAAGAAATAATCCATACCTTTCATAGGTCATTTTCATTTTCCTCATCTTTAATTTGAATGGCATTAGGAATTGGTAAACACGTATTTGTATGATCCTACTAATCCCATTCCCAAACATTCATCATAGGACATATATTTGTATAGTGACCAGGAAAAACCTTATTATTATTACCTCAACTTCTATTTGTACAATCCAACATTTCCCATACATGAACATTCAATTGATCCTTTGGAAATAACTTCTTACCCATTCATAGAGTCAACTATACACTTCCTTTTTTTACTTGGAAGTTTATTTCTTAATGACCATCATTACCACATCTGAAACATCTTCCCATCCCTTTTAAGCATTTTATTAGGTGTTTCTTCCTACATCCTTGACACATAGGTTTTTGAACATACTTATGTTTATAATTATAACCAAAACATACATAGGAATTTTTCTCTCGCATATATGATTCCATAGAAAAATCCATGGGGGTCATGTACTCAATAATGACTCCAGATAGTTGGTTAAGAATAACCATATTTTTTCTCATTGCAAATCTCATTTGATTCAGTTTCTAACTTAGAAAACCACCACAGTTTCCTTTATATCCCTTGTTACTATCGTTCCTGCTAGATCCATCCATTTAATAAAACCAAAAAGTTCAGTGTGAGTATATCAGTAAAATAATCACATAATTTCTTTGGAGGAGAGTAAACAGTAAGATATACATATTCATGTTATCACAAACTAATTCAATTTATCAAATATAATTATGACTTCGTATAATATTCTAAGAATTTTGGTTATGTCTTGTATGCTTAAATACCACCCTAACCTCTAATGTTATCTAAACCAACCTCTGATACCAATTATAAGGCCCCAACATTAAACATTACATAATCTTTAATTAAGTTAATAATTCACATTAAGGATCATTTCAGGATCATATTTTTAGAAAATTAGGGCTTAAATATTACATTACATCTCAAAATATTACAATGTAAAATCTTCTACTCTATACTATTTTTTAATAATAATAAAACTCCTTAAATAAAACAATAATCCTTTTCTTTATATAAATATTCTTGAATACTTCCTTTCTCTTATCATTACTTATACCCTATGAAAAAAATTCAAAAACATGGGATGAGCACAAAAAACTCAACAATGGTTATAAAATAAGAAAGAAATCAATAGTCCATAAATACATACAAATCAATGAAATCATACTTCTAAATCATTAAACATAACCTCTTTAAAAAACCTCATGAAATCCTAATATTTATGAATAACGCATAGAAATCTTAAATCATAAAAGTTCCTCATGGAATCCATATCATACATACATTGTAGGTTTCATAGATGGATAGGGAGTTATGTTTGGAATTACCATCATAATATATTCCCTAAATATCTTTGGGAGAAACATTTACATTTACCTCTATCATGTTACCCAATTCATTTGAGAGCTATCTCTGGCTCACCTACCCTAGGTTAATCATGGAACAAACTGTATTTGGTTTGTCATGGAACCACTCATTAAATGTACAAATTCAATTACATAATCATAAAACATTATAGATTAAATTATAAACATTTCATTCATTGACCACAATTACTCAATTCAAGATAATAAAATATTCAATCCCTTTCCAAAACCATTTAATACATTTAATAATGATATTTTTTAATCAATGTGTCCCATACCACTTTGAAAATTTTAATGTAATTAACATTTTAAAACATTGATTTCCATATAAATAAGTCCTTAAAATGGGGTTTAAACCATGTAAATTAATGTGTAAGATATAGAATATTAAATCTTTAAAACATTTAAAATAATGTTTTAGTTCAAGAGTCTCATTCCACTTGAGAAAATACTTAAATAAAAATAATTAAATAATAACATTAATAAAAAACAATAATATAATTAGAATAAGTATATTCATGATAAAATATGTCAATGGGTATTATATACATCTTATATGATAATAATGTATCACAATATGAAGATATGCCTCAATTAAAAGGAGATCGAGACGTAGTCCCTTACAAATATTTGGCAGCCTAACTGCGTCACATTAAAATTTATAAAATGATTTCATGGAAGAGAAAAGGGTATATCATCACATGGAAATAAAATGTACATAAATAAGGGTATATAATAACATATCCCAATATAATAAAATGGAAATTAAAAGACGTAACATAAAATAATTCTTTGACTAAAAGAGGAGGATGAAAGGTCCCCTTACATTGCGTCTCACTCATCAAGTATGTTCCTTGATCTTACTAAACAATAAACATAAGTTAATTTATACTTGATTCATAACATTATTAATTTTTATTATTCCTTTTATATAACTTATTACCATGTTATAAAATTTTCATAATTATTTATGTTAATATCAGTCATTTTGTCGATATTGGGTACTTGGGTCAAAAATGAACTTGTTATAATTAGAAATTGTCCATGTGGTGAAAATTACATTATCTACAGAATTATAATCATGATTTATACATCTTATATATCATATATATCAAGTATATATGTATTTATAATAGTCCTTAACATTTGGATATAATAAATGAAATGCAGTGTTCGTGGAGATAGTAATTCGAACGTATGCATTAACGCTACTTTCATTTCTATTTCACATTTAATGGAATTAAAACATAATGATATATAGGTACATTATAATTACATTATAGTATCATATTTTTCATCTGTAACATATTTTCATTAACTCTATTCTTTATACGTTCCATTTATGGAATGAACGAGTCATATCACTTTCAGAGGGTGGTAATCTTCAATTCCTCAAATGAAATTATCATATTTACCCATTATGGAAACCATATAGGTATGATTTAAATGAAAAATAAATAAGAATTGATAAAATATAAAAATAATATATATCACAAATAAATACAGTGCCATCAAAATGGCCACAATGAGATGTGGTAGGGGAAACTCAAACAATCATCGTTTTGGGGGGGGGGGGATAGTTCGTCGTACACAGAAACAGTATGTTCGTATCCATTAGATGGAGGTGTGTGGAAGAGTAGTTTTAATACATCTCATAAAAAAATAATTGTATACTAAAGATACTGTTTTATATATTGATTATTGGAATAAAGAGACTTTAGGGGGTTGGAGAAAGAAAATAAATGAAAGAAGCTTGAGAGAAGACATTAACTCGAATCGGGTAACTCATAATGATTTATGATAAAAGGCCATCTTGAATATTCTTCATCCCAATGTAAGAATTATATGAGTAATAGATGTATTTTTTGAGCTTATTTTGGTATATTTTGGAAAATCGAAGTGGATTTAGAGGTGTGAGTAAGGGTGAGATGCGATACACTTTTGTAAGAGGAAGGAGGGTCACTTTAGGAATGTTTTGAAAATATATTTTATTATAAACATAATTTTGATGTAAAAAGGTCCAAAAATAATTTAATTATAATATAAATTGATTATAGTTCTCTATACTCTCAACCAATATGTTTTAGACTAGTTTTTGTTTAAAATTTATCCTTATAATTTTAATTTAACCTTTAGTAAACTAATCTAACTCTTACCATGCCTTCTTGTATATTCATACTATATGGTTAATATTGTTACCATAAAATGACAATAGAACCACAAGTGGTCCATTAATGACATTTTAATTCTTATATAAGTCATTTTTGTGAAACAAAAAATTTTAAGACTATTATATCATTTAATAAAATATTATTTGATTTAAAGAACTCGATTATGACAATTTTTATACTATTCATATAATGACATTTTAAAAATCCCTAAAAACATGATTATTTAGAAGAAAACATCATTAATTAAAATATAAAAATTCATAATGATCCCAAAAATTACTCTATGGCATGAAAAGTTTCAAAATAAATATATTTTAATATTTATAATCTCATTTATTTAAAACATTCATTAATAAAGTAATCACTACATCATCATTGTGTCAAAAATAAATTTATTTATTTGATGTCTTAAAATTATAAATAAAATATCATGATGTGGGAAATATTTTTATATTTCTAATGAATATTTATAGTCGAAGATTTAACTTATATAACCCCATATAAAAAATTAGTAAAAGATATTTGTTTAGGTTATATTTTCCTTAAATACAAATAAAAAGTAATTAAATGTCATTTTAACACCCATGTGGCTCCATGGGGTCCTAAAATGGACCCACAGATGCCCATGGTTAAAAATATATCCTAAAACTTGGTTATTAAATGTTTTACAGTAGTTTTAGATTTTTATACTATTATTTTTTACCCTTACTTACCATATTTACATTTTAACCATGGTAAATAAAATATTTACTAAAGTTACTATTCAAAATATCTAAAAAAGGTACCTATTTAAACAACTTGGAACTCCTGATTCCAAATATGGA
Organism: Viscum album; assembly: GCA_963277665.1. Classification (NCBI taxonomy): domain Eukaryota; kingdom Viridiplantae; phylum Streptophyta; class Magnoliopsida; order Santalales; family Viscaceae; genus Viscum; species Viscum album. The sequence continues at coordinate 2,000,512,172 of OY728140.1, read as the reverse complement.
ATCCATTTTTACAAATTTTAAACACATTAATTTCAGAAATTAATTTAAAATTAATTCCTTTTGTCTTAACCAAAAAGCATGTTTTTAAGAACAAAAAACTACCCAAAAGATTGACATCTGTTTATATCCAATTTAATAGTGAAATTATTTCAAAGGACTAAAATTGGATGAAAGGGTAAAATTACAATCTAATTACACTATAAAACCAATTAAAATTACAATCAAACTATTTAAATTAATTTGATTAAAAAGTAGTTTTGAATTAAAATGCAATATTTTTCACTATTCATTAAAAAATGAACTTTATCAGAAAAATACCAATAAATTAACCAAAGTAAATTTTGATGTACTGCTTCTATAGAAGGAGCATATTTTTTTAAAAAAAGACATATAAATGTGAAAAAAATTATATTTAAAAGGGGTTCTCCATCAAAAGGTGGTAAAATGACATTTTCTAAAAAAATAGAGTATTTCATGCTTAAAATAGATCTAATTATCATTTTTTCCCTCTAATTTTTTTTGGATAAATTCAAAACATTTAAAAAACATGTATAATCAAATTTTAGTTAGTTATATTCATTTATTCTAATAAAATGTCTAGGAATTAACTACCATTTAATATAATTATTATATTATATTTTTTTGTATAACTCAATGATGTGAGCAATGTAAAATTTCAAAGAAATCCATTGTTGTATGTTGAGTAAGATATTTGAAAAATAATACACTTTAACATAATATTAATATCTTACTCATAAATATTAATTGATATGACAATGTGTTATTTTATAAATACATGGGTCGTTATAGCTGTCTCTTCTAATGGATAGTTGACATAATAGTATCTATAGAAGCATCCAAGTATTTTTTATGAGGAAGGTGGCCCCTAGGATACAGAGTTATGGATAGACATATTATTATCTATTTTATGAGCTTGTTTTAGAACATCCTAAAATTTGGTTGATTCTCTATAACTATATTCTTCATAGATCCGCGATATGTTAGAGGGATATCCTAAACCCAGAAGGTATGTATCAGGATGTGATTTAGAGGTATTTACAATCCAACGTCTTTCAATATTTATTCCTTGATACACTAAGGGCAGATCATTCGATGGAGTTAGTGAACCTGAAATTGGTTTCTATGTGTGTTTTAGGCTATTCAGCTTATTTTATAGAGCCTCATCTCTTTTTTCCTATCTATACCACTGATGATTCAGTGAAAACTAGGGGATTTTAAGATTGGATTATGAAACCTATTAGACATAAGTTAATAATGTTTCAGTTGAATACAATATCAAATACAGTAAAAAATGATATCATCATCGAGTGCAACAAATGGAAATGTGATTGTTTTGGAATGGGTGGTTCTGGACTGAGGAAGTTAAGTGGTTTGACTAGTGGTCAAAATTAACATTTTGAGACTGCAGGTGGGATCAATGGATGTTAGTTGACACCCACTAAAAGTTATGTTGTCTATCAATAGTTGTAGAATCATCAATGTTTTCTCAACAATTTTACACATGTTCCTAGTTTTAGAGGATCTATATCAGCTACTCCATCAGGAGTGAGATCCGTAAAAAGCTTCCAAGCTGGTAGATGGAGTACTAATGACCACACATGTAGAGGAGGAGGTCATTCACATAGTATATCACTTTCAGATATATAGTTCCAATAGAGTACACCCACAAAGGGTCGTCGGGTTACAACACAGACCTATAGATCCAACCAAATTTATTTTATGCAGTCTATAATATTGGATTAAGGTTTCATCCCATCAGCTATTCGAGGAACTATTCATGTAGCCTAATCTACTATATATTCATTATTTGATAATGTATCATCACATTCCTTCTCCTCAGAGGGTATTGTAGAAATATGTGTTCATGATATTGTGTATTTATGTTGTTTAAATATTCTTCACACCTCTTTGGGTATACATTAGGAGTGCATAAAACAATTAATGGAATGTCCGCTAGAGGTGAAAAAACACTATTTCTTATGGGACCTCTTCATCTGTGAGATAACAGGAAATGATGTAATTCTCAAGATGGAAAAGTTGGTCCCCAATCATTCCACTGTGGATTTTTATCAATGGATGGTGTAATTTACCTCATGATAGGGTTGTAGATACCCTCACAAGGCTATATGAGATGCCTAGGACAGTTGAGATAGACTGAAGAATCATTTTATATGTAGAGCGGCCATCCATATTTTTATCCTTTTTTGGATGATCAATTGTAACATCAGGATAATTTCCCCCATTTGTGGATTGTTTCTGGTATGTATTCACTAAATAATTCTCATGACTCCCTCTTATTAGGGGGGGGGGTATAATTTTCAATCAGTATTTATCATGTAGATGAATAAGTCTCCATTCCTCCTATAAAATATTTGTACTACTGAGTCGGAGGAGAATAAGAGGCATCTAGAATATTTACAGGACATATATTTTATATGGTCTAGTAAATCTCCTTAGGGTCCACTAGGAATTTTTTCCAAGAGGTAATATAAAACCCTTAGCCATATTTGGATTATCAGAAGTTGAATCAGCATACTATGAAGAATCGATATCCATTAACTTGAGTTGATGATCCCTTCATCCATATTCGACGAGCTAGAGTATTCATGATAACTGAACTAATATCATACTATTATAATTTGTGAATTAGGCATCCAAACATACAACATACTCAATTCCAAATTTGGTATGACCTATATGATTATCCTCTTTTTCTATTCAATTATATGATTGTGCCTTCCATTTTCATGACCATGATGAATATGGGCTTCCATCCCATCATGGATTCCCTTTTCATGGAATTTTTGGATAACATATTGGTGTACATTCATACTTGAAGTGACCATTCGAAACATATTAAGATCATATTTAGTAAAATGTGAGAGAATAAATTATTTTATATGCTCACTATGTGCCAAATATGGAATGATACTGTTCAATTCATTGGTTTTTGTATCTTAGAGGTATGAATATCAGTTGACCTAGAGAAGGATAGAGATGTATTTACCTGGGAGAATCCCAATGAAATCATTTACATATGGAGCTTCTTGGGGATATCTTGTTATTAATTATGTTTCATTCCAAACTTCTCATGATTATAGGCACCTCTTACAGGCTTGATTTACATTTGAATAATATTTATATGATCATAATCCTGTCTGAATTCCTTTCACGAGATGAAAGAGATATTGTGTTCTGCACCAATCCTTATTCTTCCAAATTTAATAAGAAGATATATATTGTATTGTGATTCATAATGTATTTTTATAGGGGTTGTTCTACTGTAAAAAGATTTATTTTTTTCATATCGGTTGCAATAGAAAAGGCTTCATGAGTAAACTTGGTTCACAAACCTGAGTTGGAAGTTGTTGATCATGTCATGCATTATTAGACACATTACCTTTTGGGAGAGTTTTTTTGAGAGTTTACAGGAGAAAATTTCTTTAGATATATTTTTTCATTATTTCACATGAAACTTATTCAAGATTGGGTATATAAATACCTATGGTGATTTTATATTGATCTTCCCAATATTCCTAGGAAGCGAAATGTTGTTGTCATTTGTCTAAGAAGAATCACATAGACAGATGTAGTTCAAGAGGAAAATAGTGACTGGAAAAGTTTTTCTCTATTATATAAGATGAAAAAACGTGTTTTAGAACCTTCATGGATAGTCTATACTTGCATTGATATTAGTGACCTATTAACTTCTAGGGAGTGTGATGAGGAAGAAGTATTCAAAACAAACTGGATTAGTCTTACGAGATGGTATCTAGTAATGATACACTTCTAGATTTTTTTATTGATTTAGATGACATCCTATGTATACATGGGTCTATCTGGGTGCCTATAGACATGATAGAGGATATGATTCAAGATTACCATTAATATTAGTGGAAGAACACCTAGGTATCTCAAACCAATATTGTGATATTCATCATCGGTATTGGTGTCATGGTATGATACATTATATTTTGTGTTTTCTCAATAGGTGTTACACATATCAATATGTGTAGCTGAAAAACCTATAGCCCACTAGATTTTTATATTCATTACTAGTCCATAAATGGATATGGGTTGACATTGCGATGTATTTTATAACTAGTTTTTTGATGTTTCCTCAAGTAAGATACAAGGTTTGGGTAGACACGGATAGACACACGAAGGTAGACAACTTACTTACTATATAGTAAAATATCTAATTTGATGATTTTGGGAGACTTTAATTTTTTTAGATTATATAGTTACACGATGTGATTTATTCTATCATTTCTGATAGTGATTCTCGTTTTACATAGAGGTTCTAGATGGAGTTATGGATATCTTTGGGTATGAAGATACTTTTGAGGAAATTATTTCACCCCCAAACTGATGTTCATTTAAAAAAATAATACAGGTACTGGTAGATATGATTTGGTCATGAATATGTTTATTTGATAGTACATTGTAGAGTCATATCATTCACATCATGTATTCCTACAACTATTTCATTCAGGAAGTGATATTGATGTCAATTTATGAGGCCTCATATGGTATTCCATGTCATTAAATTTCGTTGTGATTAGTAGTTGTGGTAGAAGTGATATTAGGTCATCATCTCTTTCAAGAGACCTCAGATCAGGTATGGATTATAATGAAGCGGATTTCTACTACATAATCTTGAGTGAATTGATATGTAGATCTATATCAAATGCCATATTAATTCAAGGTTGGGGATCAATTCTAATTTTTGGTATATCCAAAATATGGAAATAAACATATAACAGTGATACAGAAGCTATAGCCTTATCTTGTTAGGAATTTTGAGTTCATGGAGAGAGTTGTTCTAGTATCCATACCAGTTTTTAGTATCTAATGTATTGTTCAAGGAATTTCATATTCAACAGATCATTCCATCTCCATTTTCATCCAGAACCATATCATATTTTTTATCATGAGGTTGTTTAATTGGATGTATATTCTTCTTTTGATTTGTATCCAACATGCATAGTGGATCATATAATGATGAATATTTAAGTACAATTATTACATTTATTATGAGTGATATAGAATCACAGCTGATACATGAATATACTCTGGAGAATGAGGCTAATATATGTGCCTGGTGGCCGAAGATTTTGTCAAATAATGTTCTACCACCTTTGGAAGGAAGCTAAGGGATGAGTTCTTTTTAGTTGGGACACTGTGAAAACCCGATTTTTCTATGTGATATAGATCCCTTAAATTTCAATTTAATTATATTATTTTGACATAATAATAATTTATACTGTAGCTATATAGGGAATAAGAGTGTCTAGTGATTGTGTAGAGCTTAAAACCCTATCTACTATAAGAAACATCTAGGATTTATAGTTAGTATAAAATGTGCACTTAGTCTTCATGGTTTCCCCAACCCAGGTAGGGTTATTCCATTACTAAAATAGGTTAAAAAAATTTTCCCTTACCACTCATCCCATCACTCATAACCATGAAATTTTACAATAGTTTCCAATAGATCCAAGTTCCATGGTTTGAGCATGTTTTCCCAAATGATGTGAATAAACCATTATAGGGGTATTGAGGTAATGAATTGTGCATGGTTGGAGAACATTTTGGTCATCGAAGTGAAAAAGTGTGTAAACCCATAGTTTTTGGGATATTTTACCATTTCTCCCTTATATTATTAAAAACATTCACCTCAATTATTCATTGATTCCATCGTATAAGGTGTATTTTATTCCTCTTGATATATATCCTAAAACCTCTTTCATCATGGATTTGGTTTTATTTCACCATATTCCTATAATTATACTTTTTTTTCATCTCATTGGATAGCTCTCAGTACGTTCTCGACTACTTAGGCTGCATTTAATTTTTTCCATGCTCTCGAAAATTTAATTTTGGTATATTCTCCCATGCCCTATTTCGAGGTAGTTCATCTGTTTTGATGTTTTCATCCAATATAGACGAAACCAAAAAACAATATTGGATGAGTGGCCCTCTATAATAATTTTTAAGGAATACGAGTATTTATTGATCAAGTATTTTTTCCACATACTATGTGATGTGATTCCTCAAATTGGATTCTCAGTGTGTTTCCATAATATTCACATAACCCATGTTTATGTCAATTTCATTGATATATATAACTTAGTATTAAATATTTCATAATGGGATAAGTTCCCCTCAACCATTTCCACAATTTGAGATATTCCAATGAAATCTCTACTGATGAAATAAATGATTTAACCAAACCATCATTTATATGGTTTGGGTGTGTCTCCAATGTAAGAGAATTCTTGTGAATTAATTTGACAGTGAGTTGTATTACTACAGTAGTTGATTAAATTGCACAATGGTTATTCCCATGTTAAAGAACATTGTAAATTAACTAATGAATATCTTTTGGTTCATCATAAATCATTGTACCACTTATTAGCATTACAATAAATTGTCTTTGAGTCCCATCGACTATTTTAATATATGCGCATGACATCTCTTTCTCTCTTGTAATATATGGCCATGAAGTCCCATAAACTATTGTAATATATGGTCATGGATTCCCTTAAACTATTATGATATAAGGGTATGGTATCCCATAGGCTATTGTAACATACATGAATGGAGTTCATTCTACTTTTATAATGAATGTGAATGGCGTCCCTTTCACTACTGTAATATATCAACAAGATGTCCCTCCCACTATCCCAATATATGGGCATGGTGTCTCTTCCACTATTTTGATATTTGGGTATTGAATACCTTACACAACTATGACACGTAGGAATGGAGTCCATTATACTACTATAATGAATGGGAATGGATACCCTTATGAGTTATGATGATTGGGAATGGATAACCTTATAGAATATGATAAATTGGAATGGTGACCCTTAAGGATATGATATATGGGTATGATGTCCCAATTGTTATTATTTTGAAATGGAGACTCTATTTTTATGATTCTGGCATTGATACCCTACAATTATGGTACGAGTATTTTGTTCCTTATTATTGTGATAATAGGTATGGAATCCCTTATTAATAGGATACTGGGAATGGTGTCCCTTGACACTTGTGAGACACGTGTTACTACCCATGGAGGATAGAGTTACGTATTGGGTCTATTCTAGTATTGGTATCAACCTAAATGGTTGTGGAAATCAATAAATATTCAAACTATATATATGTATACACATGGTTAGTTGTTCATAGATAATATAGTACATTATGAAGCATGTTGTGTCACCCTGGTATATGAAAAAAACCATAACTGAAACCCCTAACAGTTTCTAATACTACTTATCATTTATTTTATCTTCACATTACTCATATTATATGAACTAAATAGATATTTATTTATTCCATTGGTGGTGTCCTGCTGATATTATCTAACACCATATCTAGGTTGCTGATATTCCATGGGAAGCTTATGTGGTTGCATGTGGGTATAGTTGAAATAAACCATTTGTTGATACTTTATTGATTATTGGAATGCATTTTAGGACCACAGGACCGATCTATGGGTCATTATGATATTGGATATAGCTTTTTAAGTCTTTTTTCTTTTGATATATATACTATATTATATTCCTGATATCATTATTTTAACTCTGATAGATACACGACATTAAATAATTTTCTATATGACACTAGACACGACATTTAATGGATTGTCTAGTTATTATGTCATCTAGATGTTCACATTCCTTTTTTGGTTATTTATTTTTCTTCCACTATATATTTAGTAATTTCACCACTATATGACTCTAATTCGGAGAGTATAGTCTCTTCATTATTCCACCAAGGACCATAACTACTAGTTGAAAGACATTGGCATACACAGAGGAACACTTGAGGCATTGTGACCCATCATCATGGGGCACCATTTTGTATAATCCATGTCAATACATCACATTAGCTATTTATTTTTGACACATTTGGATATGAGGTTCAATAGAAAAATAGTTTCGTTAATGGTTGAATTTGTCCATGGGTTGATTCATAAGTTTCTTGATTATTAAATGGGTAGATCATGTGGATGGTGGTGGTGGGATTTACCAAAAGATCATGTGGGGTGATGTTGACCACTGATAAATATTGATGAATACTTGTTAACTAGGATGTGGCTATTGTTTTTTGGTGATTCATCCCACTATATGGATATGGGAACTTATATATTGTGCACACTACAAGGGACCCATGAGGTGGTGTTAACTGAATTCTATTGGTGTTGTCCTTATTATATTAGTATCATATGATAGTGGTGATGATCAATATGATCATGAAGGGTTACACAATATCTGGAAATTGGGATTGGAGAGTGATCATGATCACCAGTAAGGGGAGTGGAGGGCTCACCATAGATGAGATGTATTAGGGTTTTTTATCTAGAACTAGGTAAGGAATATTTATGGGTATCAAACAATGACTCTCAATTTTATTTAACTAAAAAAATAATTTTCTCCATCATTACTCAGCACGCATAGGGTGGAGCATAATTTCTTGAATATTTCTACTTATGTACATGAATATTTTATCAAGAAAATCCACTTGTGGATTAATATAAATCCTTTAACTGGCATCCTTATATGTTCCCTTCTAGATTCATGAATATTTTATCTATCATTAATCAATTATGAGTAAATTATTATCTTTAAGAGCATAATGGATTGTGGTGTTGTGGAAGAGTGGGTTGCTAGTCATGTGTTGATATTTTGAAGATATGTGAGGGGGTTTTCCTAGTTCTGTCTAGTTGACACATCGATTTACTAATTTTGTCCTATATATGTGTTTTACCTTCCTATAAGTAATCAACATACTTATATATGACTAAAAATAAACTAAATATGTTATTTTAAATGAAAAATTATGTAAGTTTTGTTATTTATGACATTATTGTTATATGTTATTTTATTTTCCTTTTTTGGGTTTCATTTTATTTTATAGAGGGTGTAAACTCCCATTGATCACTTTTTAGGCCCATATTTCTAGTTAGTATATTTTGGAGTTTGAGGTGGCATGTATGAGGTCAAACCACACTATGGTCTGGTTTATTGTTCAGTGATACAGGATAATGAATTAAATAAATAATGTTTTTACCTATTTATCTCAGTCTATACAATGAACAAAATCATTATTTATTTAAATAAAACATATTTTAAGAAATGTTTCATGTGTTGAAAACATTATTTAGTTTTTAAACCATTAAATTAATTCTTCAACTAAATTAAATTTCATGAAATTTCATTTAACCAACCCTATTATAAGATAATACACAAAAAACTCATAATTAACATAAAAACACCACTACACCTTTTAAAAAAATTTATATCTTCTAACTGTAAACCATTTAAAATATACATGAAATTTAGATGGGAATCCCATCACCTATTAATAGATATTATTAATTCTATCAAAAATTAAATAGTGGGGTGATTTTGATCCTAATAGACTCAATAAAATATTTCCATTGAATGTAATCACAATATAATTTATTTTATTGCCATAATTATCATAAATCAACAAGAATATAAAAATTCCATAAATAACAAGAAGAAATTTAAATAATGATAGTAGAGGAATCTAAGAAGATAATGGATGGAATCTTGTTTTGTGCACTATTTATCTGGACATAGAACATTTACTTCTGATTAAAATATTCATCACATTGAAATGATATAAAATTAATCCATAAAATTTTGTTTATATAACACACACAATTCTCAATAAACCACAAATAGGCATTGAGTGACACACTGGGTACCCAATGGCTTATCACTGACCTCCTAGTGGATATGTAAAAGCCATGTGTATATAATCATTACCACCACATATCCATAGGCACCCACTAGAGTACAAGTGTCATGTTATAAGGAAGTGAACGTTTTTTATACATCCATCCTCAAAAATTCTCACTACATTTCCCTTGTCTTCAAAATAAAATATATAACACACTGATATAAATTTAAAGGTGTAAATTTTTATTTTCAAAACATACATGACCGTAGAATTTTTTTAATATTTAGGTACTATTTCTAATTTAGTATAGTGGTGAATATTTTATTTTTACATTGAATGAATAAACTTATTATCGTATTTTTTGATATTATCAATTCCTGGGAATATAAGCTGAGAGATAAAAATGATTTATTTAGTTTCAAAAAAAATATCCATTATTTTTTTCCAAGAGAATAATTTTTTAAAATAAAATGGGTATATTTTGATGATTCATTTATTGATTTAACTCATGGAATGGAATCCTATGAAATTATATTCATTACTCAATATGATAAATTGGTTCTTTCTCTATATATTTAATTAACATTTTATTTTAATTTCCCTTTATATATGGATTAATAATATAATAATAGTTTGAATGGCCTTATTCACAATATTATAATATTTATTAGGTAATTTAGGACACACTAATTGATTCATTTTTTGTGTTTTAAGGTTTTTAGGTAAAATCATTCACATTCATAAGAGGTAATATCATATATGGGATGGAATTAAGTAATTTCATATTACATTATTATAAATAAAATAACATGTTGTAAATCAATTGGATTTTTTATTTCTTTATACACTCGTGCGATGGTTCAATGGATATAAATTTTTATTCTTCTTGTAATAATACATAATCATTTTATTAACAATTAGTATTGAAGACACAATTGAGGGGGAATTTAAATGTTCACATCATATATTTGTATGTAATTGAATATTCTCCGAAATAAGTAATAGTAATGGTTTATATACAGGGAAATGTGTTTTTTTTTATTTTTAATAAGGAAAATAGAAAATTTACACAATGGAAACAATATATGTGATATCAGTGGTTAAATTGTATTATAAAAATCTGAATTGGTTGTGTGAAAAATCTATGAAATGGGGATACTTCAATATATTCAATGGATAACTAGATTAAGGAATGAAAATAATAATGGATTTAATTTTTCATAAAGGTGATATTTTTGGAGCTTTTCTCCTAGGGAATACTTAAGATGATTAATTTTCATAGACTTTGTAAAGTTAATTAAAACCCCCTTAAATAGAAGATTAATTAAGGGTGACCAAATAACATATATAATATTTTTTTTCTTGTTAAATACATGACTTCATTTGTAAAATGATATAATAATTTTTATTATTTAATGTAAGAATTCTTATAGAACTTCACTTTTATATATATAACATCACGATACATGCATGTTATGTACGAATTTTAGTTTTTGACTGGGTAATGGTCCTAATATAAACTCTCACGAAAATATGTTGAGAGTTTATTTCCTTTTTTCTATGAATTTAAACAATATTACATTGTTGTATTACTAATTTTGTGTTCCTAGGTAATGAATTAATAACCCAAACAATAAAATTTTAAATGAGTTTATTACTAAATTTCATTTTAGATGATGAATTAATTTGATGAGGTCTTACATGATTTCAATTAAATCATTGTTCATATTCATTTATAAATGAAATCCTAAAAGTTTATATTATGTTTATTTCATATATGGATATATATTTTTTTATATTATTTAAATATTATATTTCTAAACATATTTTTTAAGATAATTTAATGAATTTATTGAAAAATAATTTTACTTTGTAACCATTTATTTCATTGATCATATATTATTGGTATTTAAATTTATATTAATTATTAGTTTGTTTTAGTGCTTTTATTATAATATTGATAAACTCCTCGTGAATGGTGTTTGTTAAATTTATGGATATATTATAATTGAAATGGGATTATTGGAATCATTAAAATTTTAATGAAATGTTGGAATAAATTTATTTCAAGTGAAAATTGAGAGTGTTTGTTTAATTATTTTTCTAATATTGAAATGGTTAAGTCATTCATATTTTAGATTGAATTAGATTCCCAAAAAATTTGTTAATAATTACATTTTTTTAATTTCCATGAAATCACATAATATACATAGATCTATAGCTTCATATAATAATTAATATAAATATCAATTTTAATTTATATGGTCAATGAAAATATATATATATATATATATTGTAATTTTAATCTAAAAGTTATTAAGAATCATAAGAAGTTTTTTTGTATGAAGTAGAATTTTATTTTTATAATAAATGTTATTGTTGAAAATATAGAAATTCATTAAAAAAGAACCTATATAATAGGTAATTATGATGAAAGGTGAAAATATATTTTTAGTTTTATATACAAAAGTTACCCATGGGGGATGATCTATCGTATATACAATTTCAAAAGAAAATATTTATTTCATCCTTTGAAAACCAAGGAATCACATGAATTATTAAGAATTACTTACTAATAAATAAATTATACAAAGAAACATTATGTTCTATCATCATACGAACTATATAGATCAAAATTCATCTATCCAAATATCAAATCCAAAAAAAGATTAATGTTTTTACCTGTAATTTTATATATTATTATTTTTAATTATATTATTTTATTATTAATATGTATCCTTGAATTTTTTTTGCTATAATATGAAATCTAGGATCATATAAATATTTATCATAAAATTAATTTCTTTTTTAGAGTGATAAATAATTTAAAATTATTTAAATGTTTTAAATTTACAGAAATATAGTATTTATAATGTTATATTATATAATATTTTTAAATGATATTCAATAAATTTACGAATTTTCAAAAATAATGTGACAAGGTGAATAAAATAGGGGACATTAAATATTTGGCAAATAAATATATAATATTTCTTAAATATAACAAAAAAACTGTTAAAAAAATTATTAATGAAAAATAGAAAAAAAAAATTAATATGAAGATGTCTGAATATCACACAATAGAAATTACAACTAAATATGTGTTATTATACCTTTAAACTGAAATTAAATAAAACATAAATGAATTATAAAAATATTTTTTTATATTTAATAGAATACACATATCATGAGTATTTTTAATATTTTTAAATAGATCAATGGAAATATTGAATCGATGTATTTTTCTCGGTACAAATGGATGAAAAAATTCAGGCATTGTTATAAATACATAGAAGTTGTTTTTATATGACTGATAAGTTTCTAAAATGATCTGAGTTGTATTGAATCCATTATATAAGTTATAAGTTTTTCTAAATTTGACCAAATCATGAATTCTACTATTCTTCATATGGTGTATTGTTTTACATTGTAATATTAATAAAAATGAAAAACATGAAAAAGGAATGACCATTTTCTCTTTCGTGACTAATATTTTTAAGGTTCACTAATTCTTTATATGGTTGATCTAGTTGTGAAATATCGTAATGGAAACATCAAAAAATTATTTCATGAACAACATAAGGAGTACATATGGGTTAAAATGGTTAATTTGTGTTATCTAAATGTACATTTGGGGACATCATAAGGTGAAAAAAAATTGTCAGTTTCCCATGAGGTGTGTATGGTTTTTTTAGTCCGTAAGGTTCATTTGAGGAAGTTATTATTTTCAATCATAACATTTCAACTTCATAAGGTCCAAAAATAAAAAATTTCATTCCTTGTGAGGCCTAAAGTTAATAAGTTTAATTTATCATTAATAAATGGAAGAAGTTAAAAAATATGTAAATTTAATTTATCCATTTGAAAAAAGTCACATATTGAAAATTGAACAGGGCAATTTCTCACACAGAAATCATTAGGGACATCATAAGGTTAATGAATTTGGTAAATTTTTCATGGTGGGTATTTCCAAGATAAAATATTCAAAATAATGATAAAATATAATAAGGTAAAAATTCATTATATATAATAACATCCAATATAATATTGTCATCTTAGATAAATTGTTGAGAAAATTAAAAATGATGATGATGAGTTATTCATAAAATATTAAATAACATGAAACTAAAGATTATTTGATTCAAAAAAATTTATTTAAATATTTTTCCATGAATTGACGTTTCATATCATAATGTTGATCAATGAAATTTCCAACATAAGTTGATTCATTGAAATTATGAGACTACATTCTTTTTAGTACTATCTATAACTCACATAGACATTTATATGTGAATTAATTTAAATGGTGGTTATTAGAATATAAATACATGTGAATTTAATTAATTAACTGAAATTATTAAAAGGTATTATCGTAAAATCATTATATGTCGTAGTAAAATTAGAATAAAAATATATATTGATCAAGGGTGAATTTCTTTATAAACAATTCATTAAGGAAACACCTAGAGGATCTCACTGTTCCATTTGTTTATGAGAATATTCTAGAAGTTAAGAAATAATTTGATTATATAATATAAATATTTTGAGAGTATTTATAATACCTTATTATATAGAGCAGTTTCATTATATGTTCATGAGAGGGGGAGAAAAGAAAATTTATTAATGAAAAAATTGAAAACTAAATCCGAGTGATTATGAGGGAGAAGAAAACATGAAACATCATAACTCATTTATTGATTTTTTATTGAGAGTTATATAATTGTTGTTTTTCATTATTTGAGACTTATCATTTCTCACCATTTGAAAGAAAAAGAAGAATATTAACCTTGATGTTAAATAATCATGGAATTAAATAATATCTGGATCATTTCAATATTTGTTTATAATTAAATAACATGAGTGACCTGGTAAAAACAGGATATGTACCTATCAAGAAAAATTAGATTACCCTAGGGAAGTTGATGTCAAACACACCTTATGGTTTCATCTTGAGTAAAATGTTCCTTCTTTATTACTTCATAGTACCATATCAACTAATATATTAACCACTTTTATGAATTTGTGTAAAATCCTAGAATCAATCTCATATAAAAAAGGAATATATCTCCCAATGGGGGGAAGAACCTTCTACAAATTACTTCTCCCACAATTTATTCACTTTTACATGTTATATATTAATGATGAAATTGTATTTTTGTGTGGATATAATTGAAAAAAATGTAGGAAAATTTAATGTGAATGAAATTGTAAAATAAAGAAACACTAATTAAATCCCCTTTTCATATTGTTTCAACACATTCATATGGAATCTTAATGGGTAAAAAAATACCCATGTATCATGTATCATAAATCAATGTTATTAGAGATGGATGATATAAATTTAGTTAAAATTAGGTATGTATCTAATTTTTATGGATCAAATTAACATCGATTGATAAATAGGATTTCCCCCTAACCTCATTCCATTCTAATAATTGTGATTGATTCAATAGTAATGAAATTTTTATTTAATGAAACAAGGGAATATTTCTTTACATGATAAGAATAATGTGGAAGTGGATTGGAAATAGAAATATGATATTTTAATTCCCATATAAAATTATTTTAATAATAATTTGTTGGGAATTCAAAAAATAATAGAAATATTTGACAAATGTGAAACCTATTATGATGGAAATGTAAATTTCATGGAAGGTAAGTCATAAATTTGTAGAAGCAGATATGAAAATAACAAAATTTTATAATGTGAAACCATTTTTTCATACCTAAAAATGAGTTGATTAAAAATAATCAATTATATTGGATATTAAGAAGAGAAGAAAGATTCTATAATTGTTAAGATGTTGTTAAGAACATTCTGAAAAATAATTCATTCTATGATATCTGATCTAGATGACAGAGAGGATTTAACATCTGATGAATTTAAAAACATTTTAATTTATTTTAAGAATATAAATACATATAAATTAATAAATAAGATTAATTATGATATTTGTTTTTATTCTATGTGAAAACTAGAGATCAAATATGAAGAAGTTGAATATTCATGTGAATCTAATGAAGAAGAAGGATGATCCACGTCTAGTAGATATTTTAAAGAATAAAATATAGGACCAGTAACCAAATTACTAGATTATGTTGAAATAAATCATGAATCTTTAATAAGTTAAAAAGTAAAATGTGAGTTAACATATATGGAGTATATGTTGAAATCTATGACAAAATTATGCATTGAGAAGAACATCGAAAGTCATGATGGAAATATTATTTTGGAATATATAATATTCTACTAACTCTAATATAATGGAATATTATATCAGAATGGGAGTATCTTATTTTGACTAAATAAAATAAATTGGCTCAATGTTATTTATAAAGACAAATAAGTGAAATATCATGAAGAAAAACATTATTTTAATGATGAAGAATTAAGCAATACCTGATGAAATTTTATTGATGTTATGAATTATTTAAATTCTATTATAGATCATTTCAAAAAGGTAGTTTATGTCAGATAAAAATCATTAAAATATTTTGAAAAGATACATATAAATAGGTATAACAAATCTTATGTATCAAATTATCAAAATAAACTTGTTCCATTTAATAGTTTAGGTTCCAGAACAGAATCTGTACATGTTTATATCATTATAAATAATGTAAAAAACTTTTCTATGTTAATGGATGATAAAAATGTTTCATGAATAAATTAATCACAAAGAAAAATTAAACAAAAATTAATACATATTAAAAGAAATATGATTTTGGATAGTAATATTATCAGTTTGGAATATCATGGTTAAGAGGATATTACTGAAGTTGTGGAGCATTTGAAAAAATAAATATTCATATGGGTAAAAAAAATTACTATGATGGAATTGGAATGAATAGAGGGGTAAAAATTATAATAATACAAGTATATATTCCTAAAAAGTATGTTTTCCCAAAATAAATCATCTCTGGAAACAAAAAAAAATAGTTATATTGCGTAGAATAAATATTTGTAAGGTTTTATGAGTAAGATAATGATGTTAAAGAGTGAATGACTAATATTCTATGATATTTAAGCAAAAATGAATTTGGAAATAGAGATTCCAATGGGAATAAGGGAGAAAAGAAACTAATCAGAGAAGTTTACATAAATGTATATAAATTTGGAAACCCATGGATTTTAGACTATAGATATTCCTTACGTATGTCCAGTGTATGAAACCAAGGAGTATCTATTGTTGAATTTAATTTAATGTTTGTGCATCATGATTATTTTTTGGGTTTTGGTAATTTTTATTTGACTATTATATCTTCTATATATAACTACTACAGACTATATATTATTGTTGTAGGGTTCACTGTAGGGTGGTGTTATCAACAGAGGATATTCCTCAACAAAATCACTAGGTCCTAAAGGGATAGGGTATCTGGAAATTCTAACCACATATTTTTTGGAATCCATTCTTTTTAACAATAAGGTTTTTCTCTAGTGGTATTCAGTGAAGGATTGAGGACCCTATTACATTTCCTAAAAAAATTCATAATGTCTCATAGACCTTCTTATCTCAATAAGTAGTTTTTGTTTTTAAAGGTCAAAAAACAAAATTTAATTACCTCCCATTTTATCCATCATTGGAAATTATCCATTTTAATCCTCTGCCTATTGTGATTCATGGCTAATCCCACTCCATATTTGTGTGACCCTCCACCTCTGACTTCATCTCATTATGATTTCATGTATAATTCATAGAGGATAAGGAATATCATCCTCCTTTTCCATATTACACTCATTTCTCTTCCCTTAAATTTTTCATTATTCTATGTGTGAAAAATTCCTTACCTTAGGGTGTAGGTTTGTGTAATTATTGGGTTTTTATTGAACCTAGGGTGTGAGAACTCTTTTCATCATTCCTCTCATCATGTTCTCGAAGCTTCATATTATCAAAATTTGATTAGTGGTAATTTTTACCTTTACATGAATCATTAATTTTATAAATATTGATTTCTTTTTCTTTTATTTCATGTTTTGGAATTATAATAATAGTATTAATTATTCCAGGTTAATCCAAAGGATACAATCAATGTTTTACCTTAGTTTTCATTGAATATGAAAGGTTTTTCATTTATAAAAATAGATCTGAATTATTCTTGATCATCCACGTATACCATGTGTTTGATAAATTTTCTGAATGGCCCTTATGAATGATTTATGTAATTTTAATATTTTTTTTGATATTGAATGTAAATTCTGAAATTAATCTTAATATATATATGGAATTTAAATTAATAAACAACATTCCAATTATTAGGGGAAAAAATTCTATTAGTTTTGAATTCAAATGTGTAGTTTGAAAATATTCATTGATGTGTCTATTGGTTATACACATATAACTGGATATAAATTTAAATATTATAAATTCATATGAAAATATATGAAGTTATACAAAGATATGAAAATATATATCTATGTGTATGTGAATGCATAAGACCATAATGGTAGAGGAAATCATGTGGTTTTTAAATTTTATACTCAAACTCGTTTTCTAAAAAAATAGAAGTGTATTTATAAAATAAATTGTAGGGGGCTAGATTAAATTACATTTCATGCCATATAGTGTTAATAAGTGTGTTTTAATTAATTAAATATTTTTCATGATGAAATTTATTGAAGTTGGATTTGATTATGTACTTCATGAGTGTTTTAAATGGTTCATGTTGATGTGAGAAATTGAATGTTTTAATTAGGCATGTGGTATTTGACAGATCCTATGGTTTGAAATGTGTTTATTGGAAAGAGTTTTTCACATGAAGACCTTATTTCTATATGTTGGATGAATAAGAAATTTACATAGGGAAATGTTATTTCCTTCCCATATTTTGTTCTACAACACAAAAATAAATGAACAATATGATGATGGTTACCAATAATACGTTGGATTCATCCTCCCTAGTGAATCATGCTTGTTAATGGTTTGATATATTCAGATCACTTAGAGTATGAGGATCCTAGGATAATTCCATTAACATGGTAGACATAGGGATTCCTCCATTTTATAACTCATTTATATATATTATTTTTAAGTGTTCCATTGATTATTTCCATTCACTAATTTGAATTTCAATTTTTCCATTCATTATTTTTATTATTGTTACTAGTTCATTTTAACAAATTTATTTTAAAAATAAAAATTTTTTGAATCATTTTTGTTTCCAAAATTGTTTAAAAAGTGGTTTTCAAATGGGGTCTCCGAATAAAAATAGTATAATTCGATGTACTATCTTTCATGTGATTATTTTATTTTAAGGAAAAAATAAATCATAATTTATAAAAGACCATGATTTGATTTGGTATTTTCTTATGAACATGAAAAAATATATTCCACTATATTTCAAAACTATTAGAAAACATTATCTTTTATTAAAGATGAATAATGTTCTATATTGGTAGGTGTCCTACTAGGGTTTTTACACTCACGTCTATATTTGGGACTCATTTATGGATCCTGAATTGGTTTGTGACTTCTAATTATTAATTTAGTATTCCGAGTCTATATGGTGACTCATAGAGTCATATGGAGGACGGATAATAGTATGTTTCATTTTTGTATTTTTTATTATCATATCATACATATAGTTATTTCAGGCCTTCCATTACTTTAGTTTTGGTTTGGTGTAGTTGGATGATGACATAAGTATTATAGAACTAGTGTGATCCTCCATTAGAACTAGATTCAAAACCAAGAATATGAGAATTTATGTATGTAATGTAGTAATATTATTTTTGGTACAATAGTGGGGTATTTTAGTAGTAGTACTATTCATGTTGAATGAGATTTTGGGAAAAATAAATTTTCTTCAAACCACATGGACCTAGAGAAATTCAAGGCCTTCAAGTCGTAGGGCCTCCAATTTATGGATATACATCTTATAGGACAGACATTGTTTTGTCCTTGAGAAATTTAGGTTTGACCATAGTAGAGTGAGCCCCATAAGAATAATAAAAAAACTAACATCCACCAAAAGAGTTAATCGGATTGGATGAATGTGACAGTATGGAAACCTCCCTCAATACCTGAAATCATGACTATTTTCATGTAGAAATTATATCTGAGAATCTATTTGAGGTGAGGAGCTATAAAGCATAAATGAAGAAGACACTGGGGTGGGGAAGTTCATGTGTACTCGGGTACTTGGGCCTTTAAGTCATGTAATTATCCTTGTATCTGTGGGATTATGCATAATGTACGGGTTCCTTCTCAACCATGTTATAAAGGTAATTAACAAAAAAACTAAATGCCTTAATGATTCAATGTAATTGAGGATGGGTGTTAATATCAAGGGTTATTTCATTGGTAGGTGAGTAGATAGAATTTACTTCTAAATCTCTCTTCTGATATTGTTTCTTTTTTAGTATATTACTGAACTCCAATATATGGAGCAGTCGGGCATATATGATTACATAAATATTATCATGTTTTTTTGGATGATAACTTCCCCAACAACTAAATTTTATTCTTATAATAATTTTCATCATCCTGGGGATATTGTGGATGGATCATAGGTATGATACATTATAGATCAGTTATATCATATATGGATGGATCCATTTGATTCATTAAAATATTTTTATACCCCTCCATTATTTTAGGAATAGTTTTATATTAGAGTATGAATTGTAGGATATCAAAAGGTAGGTTGTGGGTGGTCGAAATATCACCATCAATAATTATGAAACCAGATTCACCAAAAAAAATTAGGCTTTATGTTCTGATTTTGAGATTTAATTTGAATAATTCATATATATATTTATATGTATATATTTTTTTGTAATGAAAATGGGAGTTGAACTAGTGTCATGAAGTTATATTAAATGACTTAAAGACCATATTTATCTTCAGTTATGAGAATAAAATAACTTCTATTGGTGGTTTTATGATTGGAATATGTTACGCTAAACTATTTGGAAAAGTATCATCGAACCACCAACGCCTCTGAATTTTTTTGATTTTGTGTGTTGTTGTTGGCCATTTTCTTTATTTTATAAAAATAATTTTGTTTTTAAGGGGTAACATTATTTAAAATTCAAAATGATAAATGGTATTTGGAAATAAAGTTTTTAAAAACAAATGATGTTTCAGGATTAGAAATTTAAATATGGTATTTTTTATAATGGAAAAAAAATTTGGTACCTAATAAAGGATTTATTTAATAGAGAAATTGGATTAAAAATAGAACATTTATATTTAATAAATATTTTTTCTAAAATGCACTAGAATTTGATTAATGTATAATTCTTTGTAAAATAATAATTTAAAATTACTTTTTGTAATTTAAATTAGTTTTAATATAAGTATTCAATATTATATAATGTTGTTATTTTTTCGTAAATTCTATTAAATGGTTTGATTATTCATTGAGATTAATTTTTAGGTCTTATAATGGGTGATTTGATTATGAATTTAATGTTTTTGGAAATTTTTTCAAGGTCCTAGATTTATTTGAAGTCAAATTGTTATATATAATTTAAGATAATTTTGAAAAAAATTCAATTATAATTACATTTTGGAAAAATATATATGTTCACAATTCAAATAATTATTTATTTAAAAAAAATTCAAGTTATTCCTTAAAATATAAAATTCAATTTTTTTTAAAACTTCCTTGAAGCTCTTTTAGACTCATTTTGTCCTTCGATTCCATTGAGTGATGATTATGATTTCTTCCCTTGAATTGTTTTTTATTTGAAAACTAAATTTTGATAAGGGTTTGTTTTTTCCTAAATGATGGTGATTATAGATTTTCTTTTCTATTATATAAAATATTCCACCTATAAATGTCTTCATAATTTTTAAGTATAAGATACTCTATTTTGAGTTCATTGTTGGATTCGTCTTAGTGTTTTTTAGATGGTTATATTTCCTAAGTAATCTTTCTAGTTATTTTAATCATATTGTGATGCTTTGATATTTTTTTATTCCCTATTGATATAATTTGTATTATGAGGGTTTTATCTACCAATAGTTGTGGTGAGTTTTATTTTAAGTTATGGGTAGTGTGATAATTCTTGGATCTATTCATTGGGTTGTTAGGATGTACGTTGTATAAATTGATGTGGTTCACTTAATGGGGTTGATTTAATTTTATCAGTTCATTATAAGTTGTTTCCTTGGTATGTTTTCCCAAGATACCCATGTTACATTCCCTATGGTATCGTCCTATATGGTTTTGATGCAATATAATCATGGTTAATAAATCATCCATTATTTTCATTAGTTATAGGATGTAGTTGAGTTTCTTAATAGTTAAAAAACTAAAATTTAAGGGTGTTTATAAGGTTTTTTTTAATGTTTGTACATTACATTTAATTATATTGTAAACTCTTTTTTAGGGATCGTGTGTGCTTTTTTTTTGTAAATTCCAAATGGTTGGTGTTTATTTTGATAGATCATTTTATCATTATTTTTTATCATCGTGATCATTTTTTATTCATAGGGAGAAAGTTTTTTACCGAACTATTAAATGATCGAGATACTCGTAATGGGTCTTTTTTATGGATAATTAATGGGTGATTGATTAATAGCTTTATGATTGGTATATGTATTAGAATATATTTATTTTTATGTGGATTTAGAGTATATTTAATAACATATCATGATGTATCTTCCCTTTTAATGGAATTTTATCTTTGAGTATTTATTTAATGTTTTGTGACATTTTTGGTTTAAAAAGTGTCATGGGGGAGATTTTTCATTTTTTTGAGTCACATTTGATTTTTTTGTGTGTATCTTGAGTGTTTTTGGTGTTTCTGTTATTTTTGGGGGATATGGATGGTTATTGGCCTTATCTGTTGTAGATTGTAGTGTAGATAATGAGGATATACCACAGAGGGATATACTGAATCAAGGATATTTATTTGAGACTCATGGTGTATGAAAGAGGGATAAGGGCTCTAGGGTTTCAAACCATACCATTTTTAAAACCAACGATATGGTCCCAATTCCATACTATAGAGGCATGCGCTTTGGGGTTGGGTAATGTTTTCCTTTACTTGGTCGACAATGACATAGTACCTAGACAATGTCGCAATAAGTCCTCGTTTATTAGTGGTTCATCTTGGTCACTCGAGCATGCTACAACCCCTAACAACATGTAATCTCAAATACCCAAAATAAATGTTTCACCTCCCCCCTTTTACAAAAAATCAGACCCCCTCCCTCTTTACCCATTGCCACTCATGATGTATGATCAAGAACCTCTCCCCTGGTGGGAGACCCACCCCATATATCAACATCCCATCATTTTTTAAGTTTATTTAAACTAGGATAGTTCTTATCTTTATCCTTCTAATTTTTCCTCTCTATTATCCTACTTTATCCATCCTCCCCCATATTGTTCATGACATAGAATGACTACAAAGGTGTATGGATGACCATGTTTTTGTGTTTTTCATGAAAATATGGGGTATGATCTATTTTAGAGATTTCACTAATCCCATTTTTTAATCATCAATCCTTCCACATTTTCATTCCGCTATGCTTTCCCCATGATTGAATCATAAATTTTGAACTATTGATTGCATAGAATATAACTTGGTTCCCATTCCTCCAATAATTGTTTTAATTATTCTAGTTGATTCCACATGAAAAATGAATGGGTTTTAATTAGTTTTATGAATATAAAACGGTTTTCTATTATAACATATATTTTTAAATCTTTATCAATTTCACTGAACACCATGTGTTCAGAATATTCTATTAATGTCCCGTATAAATCAATTATTTTATTTTAATAGTTTTTTATAACTTCAGTGTGAATTCTCAAATATATCGCATGTTCTACATGGAATTTCAAGTAATATATGAAATTAAAATTATTTAGTAATAGTTTAATGATTTTATTTGGTTATATATTGGGGGTTTTCAAATTTAATTTGAAAAATCTATTAGTTTTAGTCATATAAATGTGTAAATGTACATAAATTCATATATATATATATACATGTTTATGTTGTGATTCACATGATAATATGTTCATTTGTAAATTGAGAGGCATATATATCTATGTGTAAATGTAAAAGATAATAATGATAGAGGGAAGCAATGTGAATCTAAATTTGATACTCAAACATGTTTTTAAACTTGTTTTTTGTTTTATTTCTAAAATAAAATATAAAGGGCAATTTGGAATGTTTTTCCTTGATTATTATGTTTTAAATGGGGTTTTTACTTAATTAAATCAATGTGTTAATAGAATTTACGAATCATAATTTTTATTATAAAATTTATGAGTATTTGAAATGTTTTCGCTTAATATGAAAAATTCCATAAATTAATGAATAATGTGGTATTTGAAAGATGGTATTTTTTTAAATTGTTTTATTAGAAATATGATATCACATGATAACCATATGTACATAGGTTTGATGACCAGGACATCTATTTTAGGTATAATTTTTCCATACCCATATGTTTTTCTATGACATCACACAAACTAAACAACATGATCATTTAGATATGGTTACTAGTGGGACTTTTTCTTACTAATATGTAGTTTTTTTTAAATAGCTATAGTCATGTATATTTTAATTGATAAGAGTATAAGTATCATAGGATGAGGTTGTGAGCTGAGTTTCCCTATGGTGTCTCTAAGGTTATCACTTATGTGTGAATATGATTTTTTGGTGGTATATTAGTTGTTTGATTTTATTACTTTTCATTTCAGAACCACCCACTCCTTATTTATTATTTTTATTTTTTCTTTTTCACTTTTTAAAATTGATTCAAAAAAATTGAATGTGTATTCTTCCTAAAATGGTTCAGAATGTGTTTTTCAAATGATGTTTCTAAATAATAATAACAAATGTAAATGAAATTTTTTTAATGTTATTTTTCATATAAGGTCAGGATGTTAGAATTTATAAATGAATATTATTTGATAATGTATTTTCTTATGAACTGGAAACCCTATTTTAGGTAAACTTTTAATACAATCATGAAAATGTATCTTTCATTAAAGGGTAAGTATATTGTAAGGATAGTGGGTATCCACTAGGAATTTTTTTCTCATTCCTCTATTTTTAAACCCCAATACATTATAATATTTTACTTGTATAGAAAACTTAATTTTGTTTCCATATTGATTTATTTCGATCACTAAGTTGGCTTGTGTTATACACAATATCGAGTTCCTTCGATAATGTATATGACATGTAAGTCCAGTAATAAAAGCTTATATATCATCCTGAGACTTTATGATATATTTTTTTATATTATATATTCATTAATTTTTTTTACATACATCCAATATTTTTTATTGACATATTATATGAACAGATCCAGTGTTACATGTAAAATTTTGTATTTTCCTAAAGGCAGTTGCTAAAACTTTTAATTGGGAACCTATTAAAAAAATTACCCATTTTATAAAATATATATATATAAATAAACATAATTTTTTAATAGTAAATATCGAAATTATCTTATGGTGAATTTTTTGAATTTTTTTTTGAGAGGTTACAATTTTTTATGATTATGGAAAAATGATGCATTTTATTTGAAAACATTCATTCCATTTTAATAATTTTTAATGTCAAAATATATTTTAAATTCTTTTAATGTAACAATATATCAAATAAACATCAATTAAACCAATTTAGATAATCATAATCATTGATATATTGAATTTAGATATAAAAATTTAGTAGACTTTTCAACATTTTTACTTTAAAAGCATTCTTTCCCAACATGTCAATGGGATTAGCATTAAATTTAATTTATCCAATAATGGGAATTGAATATAGAATATATGATATATAATGTAGGAATTAGTATAATATTTATAGTTTAATATGATAATATTAGTTATAACCAATAATATTAGTGAAAGTAATTAAAATTAATTACAGCCACTAACATAAAAATTAGTTTACATAGTGGTTAAAATTTATTATTAAGGGGAGAATTGTCCTAGGAAATTGTAGAAAATCCATTTAATTAACATATATCAACCATATACCCCATTTCATGGAATTTTATAATTATTGAAGGCACATTTTGTAATGGAGTCCTCTCAATAGTGTTTTTCTTTTTATATTTACATGAATTCCACTCCTCCTCAACTATAAAAAGGCACTCAACCCTCACACTTATTCAAACCTCTCAAGTCCTTTTTCTTGTCCAAACCCAACCCAAATAATCTCCCAAAAATAAATATGTTCATAAATGATGCCTCATATTGTTATAAAATCAGTCTAAGGATCTTTTTCTACAACCCAAATGGTGTTACCTGAATAAAGGGTAACGTTCTTAAACGATCACTCGTGTTTCATTTCATTATTCTCTCCTTATATTATTTTTATATTGTAATTATATAATAATCTAACTTACTAAATTAAACTCATATTTTTTATAAGATTAATACCAACACATACACACACCTCCATCAAATGGGATAAAAATGATCATTCATTTATATTATGGACTACTACCTCATGAATTGATGTTGTTCATTATTCCATTACAACCTTACATGGTTGTGAATTATGATAAATTTATAGTTTGATGAGCCTGATTTTTGTTTATATTTTTTTACATTTTATGGATTTTTTTAAACAAATTTTCACCAGATAGAAGTTCTTTTGCAGATAAAATGTTGTAATTCGATGATCATATTTCTTTTCAGGTACTTGCATGAAAAAGACACGAATAGAGGGAATGTTGATCAAAAATTACAAACTAAATGCCGTGTAATTTCAGTTACATGCTATGTACCATAACCCCGACATGGATCACCTAGGCCAATTACATGACTAAGTCACCAAAATCCCATACATGCCGTGTACATCAGTCTACAGGACCGTGTGGACCTTATAGAAGATGTTGGTGGCCAGTGAATGAGAGTACTACCATATATGGCAGTTCAACATGCCTTGTACCTCCACATACCAGGTGGCACCATGTTCCAAGTCAAAGATTGTGTGTTTGTTCACCTAAAGGTGGAGAAAAAGATGGAAATGCATGTTGAAAAGAGTACAAGTTGTGGACTTTCTAGTACACACTATTTCATTTTAAAAACTATAAATAGGTGGAAGGCCCTCCATGTTCAAGAGTGGGGTATTAATTAATTCAGTTATTGTTCATTTTGAATGAATATCACTCTATGAATGGACTTGAAGTTAAAGAGAGAGAGAGAGAGAGAGAGAGAGAGAGTATGAGAGAACAGAGAAAGGAAGGTTCTTTTGTTCTACCTTCATGAAGACCTTCACCCAAAATCATTCAAGAGGATGTGTCCAGCTACTACATGTTCTTCAATTAAAATCTACTCCATGAGTAGATAAATTCCCTATATGTTTGGGCTGTGGAAAAAAGAATGTTTTAATTTATCAATTGTGTGGTCATAATTGTGTTGTTCATATTTTCTTCCTCATTATTCCTTATTAATCCTTTTCAAATATCAATAGAAATCATATATCAGACCACGAATGGGATTTATAGAGATTCTTTAAGTAATCGTGGTTAAAAACCTCAATGACTATTCGGCGTTTTAAACATCTTAAAATGGATTCAATTAATATAAATTAAGTGAAATTAATTTATGAACTAGTGAAATTGACCTCCATTGATTATAAAAAAACTTACCATACCACGGGGGTTCTGTTACATAATTAATCCTATAGATTTGAATTATCATGAACAACACAGCCTCATAAGAAAATTTATTTAATAACAGCCTCTTAAAATCTAAAACCTTGATGAATTTTCCCCCAAATTTTCATCAAAACCAAATTCCTATTTTTTCTATATCCATTATGTAATTTTATATGAAATTAAAACCCAATCACCTTTTCATAAAAACATTAAAAAATTGACTCCAATTTTATTACACTTCACTAAATCAAGTAAAAACTAGATATGCGAGACACAAATAGCTTTGTCTCCTTGTGGACCGACCCCTTACTGGTACTATACTCGTTTGGGTAATACAATTTCAATAGCCATAAATAAAACATCGGCAGAAACAAATACCAAATTTTAGCAACATTTCTGGGGATCTGAGAGTTAAATTTTTTTAGTTTAAATCAATATTATATCAATGTTTTTGAAAAGAATAAATAAAAATTCAAAAAATCTATTTTTTAACCCCAATTTTGTTTATCATTCATCTTCCCCATTTATGCTTGGTGTGTTTACTGTTGTGCTGGTTTGTAGTTGTATGAGCGGATACCTTACTCATTCCAAAATGGATGAGTCATTGGAGCATCACCTAATTGACACAATGATCGAACAGTCTCTTCTAAGGCGATAACCTACCCTCACTGAAGAGTACAACCAAAAAAATCCCATTGTGCACAAAGAAGAGGTAGATCCAACTTCTCTCTAAGGTTAGGGACAACCATTTGGCCTGGAGGATAACTGGAACTAGCAAGCTCCACTTGCTCTAGGATATGGCCTGCAGCAGCTCCATGAATTCCAACATGAGCTGATGCCATACCTATAGCCAAGTCAGGGGTCGTACTGGAGTAGAAATATATTCCACTTCCACTCCCTTAGTATCCACCTCTACGACGTAATATCATGGTTTATGGACTACTGTCTATTTACGGTGTTGACACAGGAATTTTCCGCCCACTGGTGCAATCACAACACTTCAAGATCAAGCCTGCTATCATGCTTCTGATCCAAAACATAGTTCAGTTTTGTGATGTTCCCTGCGGGGACCCAAACACCCATCTCTCCAATTTCTTAGAGTTATGCGACATGTTCCACTACCACAGATTGTCTGCGGTTTCCATTCGTCTTCGCCTCTACCCCTTATCATTTAGGTATAAGGCGAAAGACTTGATAAATGTATTATTGTTTCAATCTATTCTCACCTGGGAGGAGCTTTCCTAGGAGTTCCAGTCAAAATATTTTCCACCATCTAAGATGGTGACCATGCCAAACTAAATACAAAACTTCTTGCAACAGGACTTCGAGTCATTGTATGAGTCATGGGAGCATTTCAAGGAGATTATACACAAATTCTTACACCACAGAGTCCTTCTATTGATGTTGGTATAGATCTTCTAGAGAGGGATGCCGATGAACACAAATTCTATGGTGGATGAAACTGTTGGAGGTAGGAATTTGATGAAATACCCCAAAATACATTTTTAAACTGCTGGAAGGCAATTATTCCAATAGCTTCCAGTGGAATTCTGAGCAGGACACACAAAAACGGGGATTGAAGAATATCTATACAACTACTATTCTTTCTTCCCAGTTGGACAATGTGTCCAAAATGATCGATGCATTTAATCTGAAGGGTGGATCCCATGTACATGCGGCGAACCATCCAGCATGTATTGAATGTGTTGATAACCACAACATGGGAGAATGCATGAGTCCTACAGTCAGCCCGGCAAGGAGTGAGATGAGCTATGTTGCTCAAAACCAAGAACTTAACTAGTACTAGCAGTACTAGAACCCGGCATGGCATGATCACCAGAACCCTGGCTTGGGAAAACAGCTACAGAATCGTCTACCCCAGCGACTACCCGACTATGGTCATCCCTTATATCAAAGCCAGTACCCGAGGCAAAAACAGCCCCAACAGGGATCTTACCAGCAACAAGGGTATCAAAACCTATGCCCGCAGTAGCCGAGGAATCCACAACCTCAACCAGATGTACATACACCTTAGCAGGAGGAGACCTTAAGTTTGGAGGATCTTATGAACAAGTTTATATCTACTGTTGAGACCAGATTCCATAATCATGAGGCTTCCATTCAAAGAATGGAGAGCCAAAATGGCCAGTTGGCAAACCAACTTTTAGCAAGTCAACCTGGTACACTACCGGGTAACACTGAGAAGAACCTGAGGTGGAGGATCTTGTTTTCACACTATGGAGTGGAAAAGAGCTACAACAGAATTAACCGACACATCTAGGTGCACCTACACCCCCTACTAAAAAATAAGGTATAGTTATAGACCCCTTCTCATCCAAAATCCCACCAAAAGAGGCCCCACAAGGTAAAGTAATGGAGGTTATCAAACCCTTAGAGCATGCCTTACCCTTCCTGGAAAGGATTATGTAGAGAATTTTGGACCACGAGTTCGGAAAATTCATGGAAGTATTCAAGCAGCTACACATCAACATTCCATTTATAGAGGTACTGATGCAGATTACCACGTATGTGGAATTCATGAAGGAGATCGTCTCCAATAAAATAAAGATGGTGGATCTAGGCACCATTGCACTGACCAAGGAGTGATCAATAGTCCTACAACATTTGATTCCTCCCAAACTCTTGGATCCAGGTAGCTTTATTATCCCATGCACAATTGGACCATGTGAGTTTGGGAAGGCCCTCTGTGACATAGGGTCCATCATCAACCTCATTACCATCAGAGTTATTAATAATTTAGGGCTCAACAACTTGAAGCCTACCTAAGTAGCCCATCAACTTGCAGACTAATCCATCAAGTATCTAGAGGGGCTATTTGAGGATGTGCTGGTAAAGGTGGGATGGCTAATACTCACTGAAGATTTCATTATCCTCAATATGGAAGAAGACCAGGAGGTGCCTCTCATTTTTGGGAGGCCTTTCTTGGCCACTGGGAAGGTATTGATCAACATACACCAGGGTGAGCTGTTTTTTAGAGTAAGAGATGAAAGAGCCTCCTAAAATGTCCTCAAAGCTGTCACGAAAGCATCATTATCAGAGCATGAGGGATGTTATGTAGTGATAACCATGGATTATAACTTGTGTGGAAAAGGAGACAATCTGGTATGTTTTTTCTCCTCATATTAAATGGTTTTTCTAGACATTTGAGTTGATAAATAACCAGAGGACCTTAAATTCCTAGAAGGTCAGGGAAGCCCCTACTATAAACATGTTGTTATTCATAACATTCTAGAGACAGAAGAGGTACAAAAATGTGTACCTTCTATTCTAAATGCACTTTCACTATAACTGAGGCCTCTTCTCTCATCTCTGATGTGTGGTTATTTGGGAGACTTTCACTATAACTGAGGCCTCTTCTGTCATCTCTGATGTGTGGTTATTTGGGAGACCATCAAACATTTCCCTTCATACTTAGTGCAGCACTATCAGGAGAGCAAGATGATGCACATCTCCAAGTTTTGAAGTGGTGGAAGTAGGATAATGGGTGGACATTTTCAGACTTGAAGGGAATCAACAGTACTATTTTTACCCACAAGGTACTACTGGATGAAATAGGGAAGCCAACTCGGCAACCACAACAACACCTGACCCCCCCCCCCCCCCCCATAAAGTATGTTGTGAAGAAAGTGGTAATCATGTTTCTTGATGTAGGCATCCTTAACCCCATTTCAGATAGTCTGTGGGTGAGTCCCCTAAAAGTGGTACCCAAAAAGAGGGGTATCACTGTGATTTCAAATTACCAGAACGAGCTCATCCCAACACACATTTCCACGAGATGGAGAGTCTGTGTGGACTATAGAAACCTGAATTAAACCACCAGGAATTATCGTTTCCCCCTTCCCTTCATGGATCAGATGCTAGGGGTACTAGAAGGGAACGAGTTTTACTGCATCCTCGATGGTTATTCTAACTAAAATCAGATTTCCATTGCTCCAGAGAATCATGATAAGTGCACATTTACATTCCATTATGGTACGTTTTCTTACAGAAGGATTTTCTTTGGAATGTGCAAAGCTCTCAACACCTTCAAGCGATGCATGATGTCTATCTACTGTGACATGGAAAAATAGATCCTAAAGGTTTTTATGGATTATTTTTCTGTTTATGGACAATAATTCACCACTTGCTAACGGTAGCTGGCGATGGTTTTGGAAATATGTGTGAACACTAACCTAGTTTTAATCTGGGAAAAGTGTCATTTCATGGTGTAGAGTTGCATTATCCTTGGAAATAGAATCTCGACAAAGGGGATAGAGGTGGACCTGACAATGATAGAAGCCAGTTCATGACTTCATATTCCAACTTCAGTCAGATCCATCTGTAGCTTCTTGGGGAATGTAGATTCCTACAAGAAGTTTTTCTATGAATTCTCGAAGATATATTTGCCCCTCAACAACGTTAAAACCAAGGATACCATTTTTTGAGTTCGATGAGGCATGCACCACATCATTTTCACAACTGAAGTAGTACCTGTCGGATTCTCCAGTGATGATTGCACCCAAATGGGAGTGTCAATTTGAAGTGATGTGTTATGATAGTGACTACGCAGTGGGAGTAGTCCTGGTCCAGTGGCTTGATTGAATTTTCTGACTCATTTATTATTCCATAAGGATGCTCAATGAGGAACATATGAACTGCACTACCACAGAAAAGGAAATGGTCATAGTGTTATTCTCTTTTGACAGGTTCATTTCATACTTAGTTCTATATAATGTTATTGTTTATATTGACCATACAGCACTAAAGTACATTTTAAAAGAAGAAATATGTAAAGCCACGACTGATCTGATGGAAATCCTCTTAAAATAATTTGATCTGAAGATCTGAGACTGTAAGGGGAGTGATAAAGATGTTGTTGATCATCTCTCCCTCCGAGAGCTTCCGAATTTATAGAAGGAGGAAGATCGAGAGATCAATGATGATTTTCCTGATGAGTACCCATTTTCTGTCAAAGAATCACATAGACCCTAGTATAGTGATATATCTAATTTATTGGTTATAGGTTCCATCTACCCAATCCTATCCTTCCAATAGAGGAAGAGGTTTCTATCTGATTTCAATTGGTTCTTATGGGAAGATCCTATACTATTTTGATCATGTGGAGATGGGGTGATCTGACGTTGTATCCCTGAAACTGAAGTTCATGGAGTCCTAGAATTCTGTCACGCCTCGCTAGTTAGGGGACATCTTGGTCCAGACTGTACTATAGTAATGATCATGTAGTCTGGGTTTTTCTATCCCACCATGCATAGATATTCTTGAGCATTTTTTTCTCATTGCGATCAATGCCAAAGAATAGGTAATGTAGGGTGTAGAGCTGAGATTCCCCATCACCCCATCTTGGAGGTCGAGATCTTCAATGTCTGAGGAATAGACTTCATGGGGCCATTACTCCCATCATTCAGGAACACTTACATATTGGTCTATGTCGACTAAATCTCTTGGTGGGTAGAAGTCTCTACTACAACACATGAAATGGCCAAGGTGATCGTGGCCTTTTTAAGGAAACACATTTTTAGCAGGTTTGTTGTTCCCTGTGTACTGATCAGCAACAGAGGGAACCACTTCAACAACAAATTGATGAATGTAGGACTATCAAAGTATATAGTGAATAATCATATGGGGATTCTATATCATCCCCAGTCTAGTGGAAAAGTGGATCTCTCCAATCGTGAGCTCAATCAGATTCTAGAGAAAATGGTGAACACTTCAAGGAATGAATTTTCTGAAAAGCTAGAAGATTCATTGTGGGAATATCGGGCCGATTTCAAGATTCCACAAGGGATGTCCTTATTCCACATCATCTATGGAAATACATTCCATCTTCTAGTAGATATGGAGCATAGATATTACTAGTTCATCAAGGCCATGAATTTGTATTTGAAGGCAGCTATTGAAATGCATAAGTTCCATCAGTCGGAACTTGATGAAATACAATTGGCGGCGTATGATAATGAAAATATATACAAGGATAAGATGAGATAAATCCATGACTAAATGATTTCATCAAAAGATTTCCAACCTTGTGATCAGGTACTCTTTATTAACACATGTCTTCAATTATTCCCAGGAACGCTAAAGACAAGACGGTCGGGACCATTCTGGGTCATTAGAGTATTCCACTATGGAGTGGTAGAAATTGATGGGTAGGATGGTCAATTGTTCAAGGTGAACAGACAATGGATGAAGACTTACCATCACATGGAAGACACGGTGGGAACACTCTCCACCCTGCATCTTAGGTATGCATAGGTAAGTCAGTCGATCCAATGACCTAAAACAATGGCGCTTCTTGGGAGGCAACCTAGAGGCTACACGACGTGTACCACTTATATACACGACGTGTACTAAGTCCTTTATGTTTATATTTGTAATATTATTAATATATTTATTAACTAAATAATAAAATTGGATTCTGGAAGTTCCAATGGTAAAGTCAATGGAGTTTTTATGAGCCATCACCTGTTCAAATCCATCCATACCTACCTTCAGCAGAGGGTTCCTACTTTTTGTACTCGTGTTTTATTACATGGCATGTGTGATATTTTTCAAATTATATATATTTGTTTAAATATAAGAAAACTCAAGATGGGGATGTACTGATTGACCAGGTTCATACCCCGGTTCCAAAAACAATCGGGTTCGAATCCTGACAACCGTCTCATTTCCATCATTTTTTCTTTTAATAAAACCAAACAGTGTGTATTTTGATATACGTCGTGTGCCCCATGTTTACATTAATAACTGAAAATATTTTCCAAATAAAATAATTCATGTGGATGAAGTTAGAAGATATCAAGAGTCTTGACCCTGGATACAAAATACCCGGGTTCGAACTCATCTAATCTCCCTACTTCATCCCTTTTATTACAATTAAAAACCACACACCATTCCACTCCTTCTTCCCATGTAGTTTTGGTCATGTAAATTATAAAATATATAAATTCATAAACATGAGAAGTTATATAACCTTTTCTCTAGTAGTTGAGGGCTTCCCATTAGAACAACTGATTGACGGTTCGAACCTCACCCCAAGAACCGGGCCAAAGGATATACATCTATTTTCCAATCATGGAACACACAGCATGTATTTTCTCGATACATTACGTGCATATTTTTTTTTGAAAATTATATATATATGTATATATTTTTTTTATTTTTATATATTAACAAAAATTAATATATATTTTACTATAATAATTATGTTATATACATATTTTCAAAAAAATACTACATGGTGTGTCTTCTAGAGTACATGTCGTGTACTCTGGCTATAAAATCCAGAAACCCTACACTACCACACCCCGTTTCACGCAGACCCTCTGCTATTTTCTTCTCCTAAAATCCACATGGCCTCCCCTCCTCTAATCTGCAATTTTTGTGCATTTTAGGCCTAGATTTATTCCTCATTTCATTCCTCGATCAAGTTACGCCATTTTTTCACACCTTATTTCCTAGTTTACGTAGCATTTAGGGTGTTTTTTGGATGGGCTGCTGATTCAGATACCATAGTACAAGGGAGCAAAATAAAGAACACATACTATGTACTTTTGTACCCATCCACACACTGGACATTTAAAAATTTAAAATTACACAGTGTGTATGTTCGGCACACACTGTGTACCATCCAAAATCGTGCCCGGGTACCTCATTCACAAGGCCACACACACCATGTATACATGCACAACGTGTATGATTGGTACATTTCGTGTATCTCATTGCACTCATCCAGCTCTAATCCAACACTCCACACATCCATATGAACTATGTTTTTAAACACGCCATGTCGTACCATTATGCAACATGTACCACATTTTTTTTCTCTACTCAGGCAGTGGTCGTGTCTTTGAAACACACAACCAGGAACCAATTTTCAAGTACACGACATGTATGTGCGGTACACACCGTGTATTCTTTACAGACTAGTGATATTCCAACTCAACATTCCTATCCAAAGAACACGAGATGTGAACCTTTTCACACCACACACTATGTATTCTGGATATACACACTGTGTTCTTTTACTTATCTAGTTTTCTCACATTTTCTTCATTACATTCTTTACTTTTGTTTTTCTTCATTCTTCAGGATATAGTAGACAGAGACCCTATGCATGGGAAGTAGACCACCTCAACTACTGAGGGTGAGAGGATCACTTTTCACCAAATACGACTCTGACCCATGACGACACTAGCGCCAGACTTCCCATCATACCAGCCTCCTCCGCTGGCCATCTTGCTTCCAATTAATGCCTCGGTTGAAGTTGGTACTATTGTCTCACCACCACCAACCCGCACGGAGCCTCCGATAACCACCCTTTCTTAACCACCTACTGCCACACCTCATGATCCCCTCTCAAAGGTTGTTGATCCTTTACTGGCCACCATGTCCAGCGGCCCTTCACCCACTGAGGTAGCTCTTGCACCAGAGCCATCCCCTTCTCATTCCCCACATAGGTCGGCCACTGCCCCCAATCCTTTCCTGGTGTTTCCAATCACCAGCCTGGCACATGACCGAGTCTGGCGTTTGTCCTGCCATATGATCTAGTTGAGCAGTCGGTATCAAGACAGTTGTGTGCCTCACCACCTGGGTATTTTGGGAGAGTTGGATGATCTCCTTGGGCACACTATATTACTCATGATATTCAAGGAAATTACTTCTATTTTTAGAGTTTTTTTTGGAGTTCACTTCATCCTTTGAGTTCGATGGGCCCGAGTACTGGGTTACACCTAGGAACATAGCCTTGGTGGTCCTTTTTCGGCGGGAAGGTCAAAATATTTCACTTACCATGCCTGATTTTGTTCGAGGATGTGGCTTCTATCCCCATCCAGTCACCCCACCACTAGTATCCACCCTGACAAGCCCAGAGTGTTCTGATCTCATTTATGTGTGGTGGGATATTGCTAGGCCCGACCACTACTACACCACAACATCCCAGAAGAGTACCCTCATCGTTGACAATATCCTCCATTTCACCCTCCAGTTCTTTAGCGCCATCTTGTTTCCCCTCCATGAGGATATGGGGGTTGTAACCGATTGTGACATGGATCTCCTCACTGGTGTCATCAGGCAGGACTACCCGGACCTCCCCTACCTTGATGCCTCATAATTTTATGCCATATTCACTGACCATCCAGGAAACCTAAACGGTGGGTTCTATGCCATCCTCCTTTCCCAACGCCTCTACATTTTTGAGCCTTACCTTCCCCACGACCACTTATGTTCCACCCAGCAGATGGACTTTCTCATGCTTATTTTCATGGAATTGGTCTGCATGTAGGGGAGTTACTTCCTTTCCCAGGCCCCACCACAACCCCTACCAACCCACTTTCCCCCAAGGCTGGCCATGCACCTCCTTCCCCACCCCACCCCCTTATTCTTACCTTCTTTCTTCTTCCACTATTCCTTCTTATTCTATTCCTTATACCGCCCCACCACCCTCTGTACCCTCTGTTGATCTATCCTTTACCCTCCGCCTAGTCTTGGTGGAGCAGTACCAGGTTCATCTGGATCTTCATATGAACCGGCTTGAGCAGATGTTGGGGCTTATTTTTCAGCATCATGATATTCTACAACCCACATCTCCTGCTCCACCTTCGTCTCCTAGACCTTCTTCGACATCTCCACCGACGTTTACAATAGTATCCACGGATTCATTTCTCCTCTCCACTACTGGCCCAACTGCTATCACTACTTCTACGGGTCCTTATATCATTGTAACACCTTCTATTCCAAGTCCTGATCCCACGACTCCCGCTACTACAGCTTCTCTTCCGACCCTCTAGCTTCCATGGTTGTTGATCCTTCTCTGCCTTCTATTTCTGTATCACATTATGCATCTTCTAAGTCCAACATTTGGATAGTTTTTTGGTACATTTCTTTCATTGTTTATATATTTTTGTGTGATCTTGTGTTTTTGTTCTATTGTGTTTGCTTGTAGTTTTCTCTCTGCATGACTGTCGTAGGTACCCTGGAACGCTTTGGGCTATACTTATCCACAACTCCCCATATTTCTTCACCTAGACACAAGGGGTTTATTATTTTTCAGGATTCCTTTTTTTTCTTTTTTATTTCTCATTTTTCATCTTTCATTACTTTCCCTCGTCTTGGTCCCATGTTTTTGTCCCCACATCACATTCTCCGACTTTATGTGGAACTTGGGGAACGTGTCTCGTATTTAATGTGGGGGAGCCTCTCTACCTACACTTCTCTTTTTACCTTGAACTAATCTAGGAGACATCATTAATAGATAAAATATATTAAACTGCAATAAAATTTTGGTTAATTATAATTGTAAATAATTAAGGAATAATTGAGAAGTTTAGATGTTACATGATTATTTAAAAATTTTAATAAATTATTTTAATATTATTGCTGATATTGTGGTTTTTCCAATTGAAATTATTGGTTATCTAAATTTATTAAACTACACATTTTTATTCATTCCATGAATAGATTAAACCTTTATATATTTTACATTCTCGGGAGTTCTTTTGATCCTTTTTTTACATATTCTTCCTTATACCCTCTTTCATGAAAAATTCATAGGAAATTCATAACTACTATAATTTGTAAGTATTTCTCTTCAAAACATGAATATTTTTTAATCTCATTAAAAATATTGAAGAATTTTATTTTCTTTAAGCTTGTTGACCTTGAGACCCACCATACATCTGATCTGCATAAACCCTTAGAAACCATGAACTGTCTTAGTAGGAATGTTCATTAAAAGACTATTTTTCCATCCAACCCTAATTCTTTATTAATTTTTCATGATTATTCACTTAATCATATAGAAGGATTTTTTTTTCATGGTACATTTTAGTGAGAAACCATGAACTTAAGTGTGGGGGAGTTTGTTACTTGTTCTATTGGTAAAAATGGTTTCATGGCCTACTATCCATTTTATTTTTTATGGTCCCTCTCATGTCATAAAAAAATGTAAAAGAGGGAAAAAGTTAATTTATTACAATTTACAGATTGTTTACGAACCCATTTTTTCATAACAATAATGGTGATGATATCCTTTTTAATAGATCATGATTAGGGAAGGTTTTTCATTGAGCTCTAATTTTTTAATATCATGCATTTTCTTTAATAATTTAGCATCATTTTCAAGCGTTTGATATTATGTTTCACATTTTTACCTACCAACCCTTATCCTCAGAAACATTTGAACCCTGATTAAATCCCTCATTATTTTTGTGATTTAAATTTATAAAGTAGAGAAGGAGATCACTTGAAAGCATATGGATAGAGGGAATATACATAAGACTGAGTAAAACTATGATAAAATGATCTTGAGTGATGATATTATTATTTTCTGGTGAGGTAAATTATCAAGTAGAATGTATAATTGTGAAATACTGAACGATGTGAATAAAAGAGAATGGATGTTTCATAATTAAATTATAAAATTGGCATGATTATAATATAATTTAAAATTGAAATATGTGTTTGTATCCTTATAAAATATTTTGTTATTCCTATAGTATTAATAATTATAATTAATGTTGAATTCTTCCCTTTTTTGAATATGGATACTGTCGATTAGATGTTTATATTTTTATTAAGGACAAGAAAATTACCAGGTGTGGGGGAGTTGGATGTATGTGATTTTTGTATACATTTTTATACATTTTATCGACATCTAAAAACATGTTTTCACCAGATACATGTTCCATTGGAGATAAAATGATGTAATTCAGTGATCATAATGATTTTTATGGATTTTCATCACAAAAAAAACAAATTGGGAGAAATTTGATAAAAAATTCCAATCTACACACCGTTTAATTTCAGATACACGTTGTATACCAGTACCTCGACACAGATTGGGCAGGCCAAGTACATGCCCAAGTCACCGGAAGCCCATACACGCCATTTAAATCTGTCTACAGTATCGTGTGGACCATCTAGAAGTGTTTGGTGGTCAATGAATGATAGTACACGTCGTAGATGGCAGATCTACATGTCGTGTACCTCTACCTATCAGGCATCATTGTTTTCTAAGTCAAACACATCATGCTTGTTCACCTACCGGTGGAGAAAACAAGGAAAATCACCTTTACAAGAGTACACACCATGTACTTTTAAAACCCATAAATGTGTGGCAGGCCGTCCCTGTTCAGGAGATAGGGGATTAATTCATTCATATTTCGTTCAATTCGAAGGGGCAGCACTCCATGTATGGCCTAGAAGAGAAGAATAGAGAGAAAGAAGAGGAGAGAAGAGGGAAAGTAAGGTTCTTATGTGCTACCTTAATGAAGACCTTCACCCCAAATCTTTTGAGAGGATGTTTACATGTACTAAATTTTATTTTAATTAATAGTTACTCCATGAGTAGCTAAATTTCTTATGTGTTGGGGCTATTGACAAATGAATGTTGTAATTTATTAATTTTGATGTTCTAATCGTATTTTTCATCTTTTCTTCCTCATAATTCAGTATTAATCCCATGTCGGACAAAGAACAAGATTTCTAGGTATCCTTTAAGGAATTGCGGTTAAAAAAAGTCCATGTCCATTGTAGAGACCCAAAGCTTAACTTACATGTACAACACATTACTTTTGCGGAATACTTAGTACATAACAAAAAACACACACACAAGGACTGTAATAGTTTAG
Organism: Viscum album; assembly: GCA_963277665.1. Taxonomy (NCBI): domain Eukaryota; kingdom Viridiplantae; phylum Streptophyta; class Magnoliopsida; order Santalales; family Viscaceae; genus Viscum; species Viscum album. Next base: position 2,000,472,187 of record OY728140.1, on the reverse strand, counting down.
TGTCTTTGGAAAATCGGAATATAATCTTCTAATCATGGTGAAAGATCTTCAACATCTCCCATAAACATTTTTCCCTTTTGTTTTCTTACCAAAAACCTTTCTTTTAATCCTAGGGGAAAAGAAAACATAAAAAGGGTGAGCTCAAATGCTCAGTAAGGGTAAGCATGGATAAAATAAAACATACCATATACATTTGAACATAAAAAAACATGAACATTAAAAATCTTGAGAAACGACATAAAACATGGAAGTACATAAGGCATAGATAATAATGGAACATAAATCATGATAAAATAGCATGGGAATAAAACATGTAATTGTGGCATCCATTAAGCACATGTAATGACTTCTATAGCAGCCAAGGCATTGCTGCCAAGACAATCTTAGTTGACAAAGTCCCATTCTGAATCAAGTTCACTCCTCGTTTCAGTCCTGTAACACTGAACCAGATTAACTTACTGTTCCATCCATGTCTATCTCATGAGATATAAAATCTTTACCCAATGCATTGGAGGGAGATATAGGTCCCACCCATCTCATAATGAAATCATTCTTACTTGTGCCACAAAATAATCATACATCATTCATAATAACCCAATGAATAAAATGGGTTTCATAAACATCATCCCATCATCACATATTCCATATAAAAGAAATGGATATCATTTCACAATAAGAAAATTGAAACCATGTAAATCATAGAGACATGATACTTGAAACATACACATATGAAATAATTTCATCTTAGATGAAAAATGGTTTTGATAAAACCCTTGAAATGAATTCTTGAAGAAAATATCCTTTCTTCTTCAAAATCATTTTCTTTTCACAAAATGTCATGCAATTTTAAAAGAAAAGGATTTTGTTGAAAATAGTCATGAAATATTTTGTAGAAAGATTTATGAAAATATGTCTTTATAAAACTGTAAAAATTCGTTCGTGCCGTATAAGTTAAAAAAACATTCTTCTCGTACATTTGCTGGAAAAGTCAAAAAGTACCTCGTAATGTAAAAAAAGAAAGATTCCTTCCATACCATGTAGTAAAATTAAAGAATGGGCAAAAATGAGTTTAAACTTACATGAAAAAACTTTTATAAAACATGGACATGGATGATAGAAATAATCCCCAGTAAATACTTATGAATAAGCAATCTCGAATAAAAATGAGATTTGCAAAATTATCCCTTACCTTAGGTATGATATGCTTTGTATGGATCCGAACCTCTTGTATAATGATTTAAATAATGTCATTGACTTATTTCATAATCATATTCATTGTTATTATATCATATATGTTTCACTTATGACTTTATATTACCCGTTCTTTTGTAAATTTCATGTTAAAGTAGCGTTTTGGGTAAAATCGTTTCATTTATCGTATGTGTTTCGACTTGTCGTTGTTGATATTATTACTTATATCCTGATTTACATAATTCCATAATGTAAAAAATGATTTATATATAATATATTTTCATCATATACATATATATTATTGGTCTATAAAAGGAATGAAATACACCGTTCATGGAGACGGTAGTCCGTACGTACGCATGAACGCTGTTTTCGTTTCCTTATTGAATGGAATTAAGTAGATGAAATATATATATATATATATACATAAATCCAGTAGCTTCATTATGTCATATATTTCATTATTATTCATTATATATACTTTATAATCATTCATTAATGGTTAACATGGAGAGTGAATCTCATCATGTCGTGGAGACGGTAGTCCGTACGTACGCACGAGCGATGATATAATTCCCAATATAGTGTAATTGTATTAAAGTGTATGTATAATATTACAGAATCATTATCAATTTACAATAATCATATATATTCATTACTTTCACCCTTATACCCATCCAAGTAATGTGGTGGTGGAAAATATATTACACCACGGCGTGGAGACGGTATTCCGTACGTACGCACGCGCGGTGATTTCGTTTTTCGTAGGATGGATAGATGGTGAAATAGGGCTGTTTCATACATATAATAACGTATCAGTATATGAGTGATACTGATGTTATTACTTCATAATGAAACAACCTAAGAAGAAGAAATGGAAGAAGAAATAAAGTTGAAAGAATCGGTAACGAACATTACCTCTTCTTTGAAGCGCCTTTTGAGACCTCCTCTTAGGGCACTAAACTTGGTCTTTAAAGTAGACCAGAACCTCTAGGATATTTCTAGGGAAGTGGAGAAGATAATTCGTCAGGGGTTGGCCGAGAATGAAGGCTCCAATTGGTGTGTGGAGGAGAGGGATGAGGTGCCCTTTTATAAGGGAGGAGAGGGGCACCTTTGGAATTCTTAAGAATATTAATTTATAATAAATTTAACCCCTATTAAAAACCTCCAAAAATGACTCATATCAGAATATTAGATGATATAGGGATGTAATCTCATCAACCGATCAAATTTATACTTGTTAAGAATTTATTTTAAACATTATCAACTTGATTTATCCTAATTTAATCAATTTAATTTTAATTGTGGTAATAACATTTTAAAATTTAAATTATAACAAATAATTAAATATTTGTTGTGAATTGTCCATAATTGGATACTTTATAACCTTTTTTACCATATAAATCTAAATTTATAATTTTTTAAATATATTTGTTTTTTTAAACAATTTTATAATATATTATTTTTATAAAATAACAATAGTGTCAATTTTGACACTATTCATATATTTGAATTTAAATAAAATATATACAGAAGATATGTTCGAAATAAAAGCTTTAATAGAATCATAAAATGTCATATGTATCTAGAAAATTAGTGTAGAATATTAAATATTTCATATAATATTTATTTTATTATTTTCAAAACCATTTATTTGGTTTATCTCTTAATAAAATAATTACTACAACATTTTTGGATAATTATTTAATATACTTATTTGTTTCATAAAAATTAAAAATAAAATCATATGATGAAGATAAATCTATTACCCTTTATAATAATACTTTTACTCGAATTTATCATCTTAAAATCAAAATATTTAAATTCTTATATTTATTAAATTATGAAGGTGACAACTTTGGCATCATTTAAAAGAAAATAATATAAGTGTCATAATCACTTTTATAAGACTCAAAACGGTTATATATTAATTAATTGGATGCTTATGGTATATATATACACTACCAATAAGTTTTGGTCCGATTTTTGGGCCTTTTAATGGGTATTATTGATTCAATAAAAACTATATTACTGATTGTTCACTTAATAAATAATTTCTCCATCATTAATGTATCACCGTTAATGACAATTATTTAATCCCTAAAAATTATAAATAAATTATCTTGATGTAGATAATTTTATTAGATTTTGGGAGACTATTCATGTTTGATGTTTTATTATGTTTATCACTAAATTAAAATTATTATACTTATAAGATTTAAGAGAGTGACATGTTGTCACTTTCTTTGGTTTTAATAATAATTAAGTTATTTTCTTGGACAAAAGTCCATTAAATGATTCTAATCCGACCCTTAAGTGATATGGGTCGACTTTTAGCCATCCAATAGAATTTTTTAATGTGTTAGGGTAATTTTATAATATTATATTTACCCTTAATTACCTGATTTACCTTTAACTATGGTAAATAAAATTTACCGTAGTTACTATTCATAATTCCCAAAAATAAAAAGTAGCTTATTAACATAATTTGGATCCACTGATACCAAATATGGAATCCATATTTCTAAATTCAATACACAAAATTTGTATAAATTAAATTAAAATTAATCCTGTTGTTGAAAGAAAACGAGTTTTTCTTTAAAACATTGCAAAAGATTGAATTGATTTAACCGACGAATTTAATGTAAAATCAATGACAATGAAAAAAATTATATTAAATTGTAAAAATATATTCTATTTATACTTTTAAACCATTCAATATTATAATTTAACCATATAAATTATTGCGATGAAAAAAGTTGGTTTTAATTAAAATATAGCGTGTTTTTACTATTCATCAAAATATGAAAGTTACCAGAATAATATGAAAATTTTATCCAAAGTAAATTTTAATTTCTTGATTCCAAAGAAGAATTTTATTTTTTCAAATTGAACTTATAAACATGTCAAAAAATAGATTTAAAGTGGGTGTGCCATCAAAAGGTGGCAAAACTGCATTTTTTGAAAAATACTTGTTTACCCAAAAAATTTATTTTGTTCTTATACCATGTTCTAGAAAATGTGTAAGATGAATAATAATGTTATAAAATTTAAAATTTAGTCAATACTATTCATAATGGCTAGTTCATAATAATATTATAATAATATATCATTTGTTTAGTAAAACCCGGTATTGCGTACAACACGCGCTATCGAGGAAGGTCGTGATTGTGTGTAATGCACGCCAAGTCAGGGTTGCGTGTTGTGAAAGAATCCTTCATTATTTCATAAAACAGAATCCAACCATATTTCATTTATACATTAAATATATATATATATATACTCAATGTTGCGTAGAATAACTATTATCAAAATTGTCTGTAACACGATCCAAGAATAGTGTTGTGTATACTGCAAGCTAATACGGTGTTGAGTATAGTGCAAGGTAATATTGGTGTAGCATACAACACAATACATTAATGAAATTAAAAGAATATTTTTCATAAATTCTCGGGGTGTTATATTCTACCCCCCTTAAAATGAATTTCACCCTCGAAATTCGTCGGGGTTATAAATGGTTTATTACTCGAATGTTTGTTTAATAGAAACCCACATCGTAAAAATGAATACCAAAACATGGCTTTAAAAACTAAAGTATTAAATGTAACGGTTACCCAAATTAACTCATCACTGGGTTTCCACGTAGGAGAACATAGGTGAAAATATGGATATGGAAGAAAAATATGACCATCAAGTTCTGATGGAGAGTGGTAGAGAACATGGCTATGAAAAATCCAACAATCACAAAGCTATAGATTTGTGATGATCTAAGGTACCATCTGATTCATCAGATATAAGGGAACTAGGACAACATTTTTTGTTTTCAGGTTTATTTCTCTAATGTTGAAGAATTTTCGAATCAAAAGAAATACTTACTTGATTTTGGTACAATCTCACCGTTGTTCATGCCATGAACAATTTCCACTTCATCTCTTAATGAAATGAAGTTGAATTTGCCATTCATGAAGTGTTAGCAGATCATGTGATAGAATGATGAGTCATTCCATCTGTTTCAAACAAAATGTTAGAAAAAGGTATCAAAAATACATAAGTCCATCTATGGTGTGGTTAATCATATATGATTCCAAAAATGAACTTATACTTCATATATCATACCGCTTAATAAAATAAAACTAGTTTCAACTAACCAAGGACTTCCTGTAGGCCTGTGGTAGGCGATAAAGGCCAGTCGCACTTCGATTGTGGGTTCGATTCCCACAGCCTTGTCCGATGCGATGGGCTATCGCCAGTCCTGTAGGTTGTCCTTTTTCTAAAACTACATTACTATAACATCCCATCAATAATATCGAAAAAAGTTATATCCTTAAAAAATACTAACTTATGCCAAACATAATCCATTACAATCTTTAGGCTTATCCAAAATACTTCTTTCCAAACTCATTTTATAAAGAGAACAATTACTAAAAAGGTCATATAACAAGCACGTGAATACCATCATTTACCCCTCATATATCTTGTTGGTCACATTCCAGTCATGTGAATACCTTAATAATGTATTCTCTTGAAAAATTAATACCCCTTTAATCTTAGTGAAAACATGAGTGTTGTCAAAAGCTAACTCTTTCCACATACCAAAATTCTAAAAATTCTATATACTCAAATCATGATATCACTTAGTCCTTATATCAATCATGAGCTCATGAATACTGTCAAACATTTCATTTTCTCTTTATCCCTTCATTATGCACATATCATCTGCTTTCCAAAATATTTAAATCACTTTTTATGGTTACCAGTACCATAAAATTGTGGAAAACCACAATAGACTAATACAAAAATATTCTAATACACCATAAAGGTACCTCAACAACATTATTCTTGAATACCAATACATAAACACTTTAATCCATCCTCTTCAATGATTGTCCTGGAATAAGTCCTTCCTTGATTTAGAAGTAACTTTTAGGTCAGGGCATTGAGTTGGGTAATGCCCATGTTCTCCACAAATAAGACATTGAACTCCATAAAAGTCTATCACACTATGACCCTTTTCTCTACACAGATAACATATGTCCCTCCATTTGAGGTATTCCTCAAAGTTTTTCTTCACTTATTTAGAAATCCCAATCTTCCTTTCTTTAGAAATCTCAATCTTCCATTCTTTATGCTCCTCAACATGTGAACATGCATAAAAGTATATCTTCCTCTTATTTGATGAATTAGGCATACCACTAAATTTCACCTTGTTAATCATATATCACGATTAATGATTCGGCATAATCACAATATCTTTCTCTCTAGGCATTACGCAGTTTTGTTTCTCATAGTCACCAATTTTTCCATTGGATTAAATGTTAACCGAATTCCTTCTGGTTCCCTCCATTGACTAAAACACAAAAAGAATTCTGTGAGAGGCAAAAATCATACAAGGAAAATAACATAATCAAGGGGGAGTACATTCGACATCTAACATCTTAGGTTTAATTATAAGATCGTTTGCATAGTTCTAGGACTATATCTTATACATATACTTGTCCTTAGGGATATCCCTAGACATACCTTAGAAATATCTCTAGGGATCTCACTAACGTTTTCGCATCCTAGTTTCCAAAGGTTGACTAAACCATTCCTCTGATACCAAATGTAGCGGTCTGGAATTATTCTAGTGGACTATAATGGATACCTATCAGGGCACTCCATGGGCGGCTACACCCCCTGGGCGGGACACACCACCATCCCCAGTGGCAGCCATTTCCTCATGAAGCCCTTGGGCGGAGAGCCATGCTTCATCCAACGCTCACATGTGAGAGTTCCCAAGGATCGGATACATTCCTACCTCCTTTGCCTCTGATACCAACTGTACAGACCCAAATCTTGACGTACATAGATATTACATTACTTTTTCGGAATACTTAGTACATAACAAAAACACACACACAAGGACCGCAATAGTTTAGTGTCTTTGGAAACTCGGAATATAATCTTCTAATCATGGTGAAAGATCTTCAACATCTCCCATAAAGATTTTACCCTTTTGTTTTCTTACCTAAAACCCTTCTTTTAATCCTGGGGGAAAAGAAAACATAAAAATGGTGAGCTAAAATGCTCAGTAAGGGTAAGCATGGATAAAATAAAACATACCATACACATTTGAACTTCAAAAAAAAGATGAACATTAAAAATCTTGAGCAACGATATAAAACATGGAAGTACATAAGGCATATATCATAATGGAACATAAATCATGATAAAATAGAATGGGAATAAATCATGTAATTGTGGAATCCATTAAGCACATGTAATGATTTCCATAGTAGCCAAGGCATTGCTGTCAAGACCATCTTAGTGGGCAAAGTCCCATTCTGAATAGAGTTCACTCCTCATTTCAGTCCTGTAATACTAAACCAGATTAACTTACCGTTCCAGCCATGTCTATCTCATGAGATATAAAATCTTTACCCAATGCATTGGAGGGAGATATAGGTCCCACCCATCTCATAATGAAATCATTCTTACTTGTGCCGCAAAATAATCATACATCATTCATAATAACCCAATAAATAAAATGGGTTTCATAAACATCATCCCATAATCACATATTCCATATAAAAGAAATAGATATCATTTCATAATAAGAAAATTGAAACCATTTAAATCATAGAGACATGATACTTGAAACATAAACATATGAAATAATGTCATCTCAGATGAAAAATGGTTTTGATAAAACACTTGCAATGAATTCTTGAAGAAAATATCCTTTATTCTTCAAAATCATTTTCTTTTCACAAAATGTCTTGCAATTTTAAAATAAAAGGATATTGTTGAAAATAGTCATGAAATATTTTTTAGGAATATTTATGGAAATAAGTCTTTATAAAACCGTAAAAATTCATTCGTGTCGTATAAGTTAAAAAAACATTCTTCTCGTACTTTTGCTGGAAAAGTCAAAAAGTACCTCGTAACGTAAAAAAAGAAAGATTCCTTACATACCATGTAGTAAAAGTCAAGAATGGGTAAAAAGGACATTAAAAATACATGAAAAAACTTTTATAAAACATGGACATGGATGATATAAATAACCCCCAGTAAATACTTACGAATAAGCAATCTCGATTAAAAATGAGATTTGCAAAATAATCCCTTACCTTAGGTCTGATATGCTTCGTATGGATATGAACCTCCTGTATAATGATTTAAATAATTTAATTGACTTATTTCATAATCATATTCATTGTTATAATATCATATATGTTTCACTTATGAATTTATATTACCCTTTCTTTTGTAAATTCCATGTTAAATTAGCGTTTTGGGTAAAATCATTTCATTTATCGTATGTGTTTCGACTTGTTGTTGTTGATATTATTACTTATATCCTGATTTACATAATTCCAGAATGAAAAACATGATTTATTTATAATATATTTTCATCATATACATATATATTATAGGTCGATAAAAGTAATGAAATACACCGTTCATGGAGACAGTAGTCCGTACGTACGCATGAACGCTGTTTTCGTTTCCTTATTAAATGGAATTAAGTAGATGAAATATATATATATATATATATACATAAATCCATTAGCTTCATTATGTCATATATTTCATTATTATTCATTATATATACTTTATAATCATTCATGAATGGTTAACATGGAGAGTGAATCTCATCGTGTCGTGGAGACGGTAGTCCGTACGTACGCACGAGCGATGATATCATTCCCAAGATCGTGGAATTGTATTAAAGTGTATGTATAATATTATAGAATAATTATCAATTTACAATAATCATATATATTCATTACTTTCACCCTTATACCCATCCATGTAAGGTGGTGGTGGAAAATAGATTACACCACGGCGTGGAGACGGTATTCCGTACTTACGCACGCGCAGTGATTTTATTTTACGTAGGATGGATAGATGGTGAAATAGGGTTGTTACATAAATATAATAACATATCACTATATGAGTGATACTGATGTTATTACATCATAATGAAACAACCTAAGAAGAAGAAATGGAAGAAGAAATAAAGCTGAATGAATCGGTAACGGACATTTCCTCTTCTTTGAAGCGCCTTTTGAGACCTCCTCTTAGGGCACTAAAATTGGTCTTTAAAGTAGACAAGAACCTATAGCATGTTTCTTGGGAAGTGGAGAGGATAATTTGGCAGGGTTTGTCAGATAATGAAGGCTCAAATTGGTGTGTGGAGGAGAGGGATGAGGTGCCCTTTTATAACGGAGGAGAGGGGCACCTTTGGAATTCTTAAAAATATAAATTTATAATAAATTTAACCCCTCTTAAAACCCTCCAAAAATGTCTTATATCAGAATTTAGATGTGATAGGGTTGTAATCTCATCAACCAATCAACTTTAGACATGTTATGAATTTATTTTAAACATTATCAACTTGATTTATCCTAATTTAATCAATTTAATTTTAATTGTGGTAATAAAATACTAAAATTTAAATTATAAAAAATAATTAATTATTTGTTGTGAATTGTCCATAATTGGATACTTTATAACGTTTTTCACCATATAAATTTAAATATATAATTTTTTAAATATATTTGTCATTTTTAAACAATTTTATAATATATTATTTTTATAAAATAACAATAGTGTCAATTTTGACACTATTCATTTATTTGAATTTAAATAAAATATATACAGAATATATGTTCGAACTAAAAGCTTTAATAGAATCATAAAAGGTCATATGTATCTTGAAAATTAGTTTAGCACATTAAATAGTTCATATAATATTTATTTTATTATTTTTAAAACCATTTATTTGGTTTACCTCTTAATAAAATAATTACTACAACATTTTTGTATAACTATTTAATATACTTATTTTTGCATAAAAATTAAAAATAAAATCCTATGATGAATAAAAATCTATTAACCTTTATAATAATACTTTTACTCGAATTTATCATCTTAAAATATCAATATTTAAATTCTTATATTTATTAAATTATGAAGGTGACAACTTTGGCATCATTTAAAATAAAATAATATAAGTGTCATAATCACTTGTATAGAACTTAAAACGGTTATATATTAATTAATTGGATTCTTATGGTATATATATACACTACCAATAAGTTTTGGTCCGGTTTTTGGTCCTTTTAATGGGTATTAGTTTTTCAATAAAAATTATATTACTGATTTTTCACTTAATAAATAATTTCTGCATCATTAATGTATCACCATTAATGACAATTATTTAATCCCTAAACATTCAAAATTAATTACCATGATGTATATAATTTTATTATATTTCTGGAGACTATTCATGTTCGGAGTGTTATTATGTTTATCACTAAATTAAAATTATTATACTTATAAGATTTAAGAGAGTGACATGTTGTCACTTCCTTTGGTTTTAATAATAATTAAGTTATTTTCATGGAGAAAAGTCCACTAAATGATTCTAATCCGACCCTTAAGTGATATGGGTAGACTTTTAACCATCCAATGGAATTTTGGCATGTGTTAAGGTAATTTTATAATATTATATTTACCCTTAATTACCTGATTTACCGTTAACTATGGTAAATAAAATTTACCGTAGTTACTATTCATAATTCCCAAAAATAAAACGTAGATTATTAACATAATTTGGACCCACTGATTCCAAATATAGAATCCATTTTTCCAAATTCAATACACAAAAGTTTCATAAATTAAATTAAAATTAATCCTGTTGTTGAAAGAAAACGGGTTTTTATTTAAAACATTGCAAAAGATGGAATTGATTTAACCTATGCATTTAATGTAAAATCAATGCTAATGACAAACATTATATTAAATGGTCAAAATATGTTCTATTTATACTTTAAAACCATTAAATATTATAATTTAACCATATAAATTATTGCGATGAAAAAAGTTGTTTTTAATTAACATATTGCGTGTTTTTACTATTCATCAAAATATGAAAGTTACCAGAATAATATGAAAATTTTATCCAAAGTAAATTTTTATTTCTTGATTCCAAAGAAGAATTTTATTTTGTCAAATTGAACTTATAAACATGTCAAAAACTAGATTTAAAGTGGGTGCACCATCAAAAGGCGGAAAAACTGCATTTTTTTAAAAATACTTATTTTACCCGAAAAATTTATTTTGATCTTATACCATGTTCTAGAAAATGTGTAAGATGAATAACAATGTTATAAAATTCAATATTTAGTTAATACTATTCATAACGACTAGTTAATAATAATATTATAATAATATATCATTTGTTTAGTAAAACCCGGTATTGCGTACAACACACGCTATCAAGGAAGGTCGTGATTGCGTGTAATGCAAGCCAAGTCAGGGTTGCGTGTTGTGCAAGAATCCTTGTTTGTTTCATAGAACATAATCCAACCATAATTCATTTATAAATTAAATATATATATATATACTCAATGTTTCGTAGAATAACTATTATCAAAATTGTGTGTAACACGATCCAAGAATAGTGTTGTGTATACTACAAGCTAATACGGTGTTGCGTATAGTGCAAGGTAATCTTGGTGTATCATACAACACAAGACATTAATGAAATTAAAAGAATATTTTTCATAAAATCACAGGGTGTTACATCTATTGGGTGTTTTAATCGTCTCAAAAGAGAATTCAATTACTATAATTTAAGAGAACTCAATTTCCGGACCAACAAAATTTACCTTCATTGATTTAAAAAAAACATACCGGAACAAGGGGGTTCTGTTACATAATAAATCCTAGATATGGGATTTATCATGTACAACACAACTTCATAAGAAAATTTATTTAATAACAACCTCTTAAAATCCACAGCCCCGATGCATTTCCCCCCAAATTATCATCAACACCAAATTCCTTTCTTTTTCTTTATCCATAAAGTAATTTGCTATGAAATTTAAATCCAATCACCTTTTCATCAAAACATTAAATAATCGACTCTAAATTCATTACGCTTTACTAAATCATGTACAAACTAGATAATCAATATAAAATAACGCTGTGTCCCTTTGGATCGACTCCTTAGTGGTATTATACTCATTAGGGTAATGCAATTTGGATAGCCAAAAATAACACTCTAGTAGAAACGCTACCATAGATTTTATGTGATATTTAGTAAATTTAAAATTTCTTTATTATTTTATAATTTTAATATAGTAAATACCATCATTCAATCTATTTTTTAGGAATACGATAACAATGATTGTAGACGTGTGGACTACTGCCTCCTCAATGTGATGTGATTCATTCACACATTACCTGGAATTCCTAAAGGACGATTTCAATAAAAATATAAAATATTTATGAAATAAATATGATAATTAAATGTTAATATATATATATATATCACATACTTTTTAAATACATTAGTAAATTGGAGGTATTTTTCATGCGTACTTACGAACTAATGTTTCCATGAACTATGCATTTCTTTTCATATATCCAAATTTTAGGTATTATAATAAATAATTATATACAGAATATATATGATATTCAAATCAATGATTAAATAATGGATATAATTAAATCATTATCAAATTATGAATAAAATTGATAAAAAGTCAAAACATACTCGAAAACCGTGATATTTAATACACAAATGGATGAAAATAATGAATGATTGTTAACAAACGAGTAATATAATATTATAATAGGATCAAAATGGTATTAAAAACATGATTATATTTCATCTATATGTTAGTATAATGTTCTAAACCACTATAATGGAGTTTAAAGAGAACCAAACTAAAAGGAATCTTATGTTAATGGATTCCTATCTATGTCTATCTTTTCTGTGATGCATACGCCATTTTCACCAATAATTTATTTCTTGTTGGGTATATACTACACCTAATATATTTCATATCATGAATATATTTATCTTCATGGTATCTATTGTTTAATTTTATTTTATTTCATTCATGGGAATTATAATTTAAAATTAACCACGTAGAAAGTGATTTCATCTCAATTTAAATTATATTGAGAGTTATTTGTTACTATGAACCAAATAAATTTAATGTGGTGTATATACTTCAAATTTGACATTAAATATCATTATTCACTCATAATTGATGGTATTTTAAGTCTCAGTTTTAATTATCTCATCCAATGGGTTTGACATGAAAATTACCAATTGGTAAAATTTAACTTTTCAATCCAACTTTCAATTGTGATTGCTAACCTTAATTTGAAAAAATCACTTCTTTATGACCAATTTCCATTGGACGTTTTATTTTTTAAAATAAATATACTATTATGTTGTAGGTATAATTATTTCTTAAATTGTACACCATTTTTATATACTGTGACTATATGGAATGATATTTTTTTAACTGTTGAAATATTGGAAAATTCATATCTATTACTCAAGATAGATATTTTATATGTAAAGTGTTTTATGTATTAAATTTTTTATTCAATATATAATGAAATAATTTGACTGTTATGACATTGGTTTGGGATTATTTAATATAATTCCTTTAATGAATTGGTTGTATTGTGAGATGAAATAGTTTTCAAAAACAAATGGATTTATACTTGATATGACAAAATGTCCTCAGAAATGTCTTAAAGGTAAAGGAACCATATACTTTGGAAACATGTCATCCAATAATTATGTATTTATTTTTATTATAATTAATTTATTATTATTATTATCGTTGATATTTTTTCTTTCAGATTACCTATGGATGGATTTCATTCTGAGTTTATTCATTAAATGGCATGTGTTTTAGTTATTTACCTTTTCATATTGATTATGATCATTGATTAAATATTACTTCTATTTAACTTACCCTTACTAATCATTTGAGCTCACCCATAATTTTTTTCTATTCCCCAGGTTGTGAAGAAGAATCCTTTGAATGAGTTTCAAAGAATGTGTTCAATTCATTTTACTATTTATCATATTTTATTTTATATTTCCCACTATAATATGGGTATCAAAAATGTAATTTGTTTTTCCAAAATTTCTATATTTATCATTTCTTTGGGATATGATTCCTCTAAATTTTTCCAATGTTATAATTTAATGCACCAGCTTCTAGATTCTAGGGGTTCATTTTTATAGTTGGTTTCAAATGAGTTTTAGTATAAACCATGGGAACTAGATTTATGAAAACCTATATTAGTGAACAAAACCCTAAAATAGAAATTAGTAGTAAGTATAATAGAACATCCCAAAAATCACCGTGGGAATTTCAAAAAAGGATTGATATTTTTACTATAAGTGTGGAGAGAAAGGCCGCAATTATTTTGTTTGAAAGGGAAATAAAAATTGTTCCTAAATACAATTTTCCAACGGTAGATATATGGGGAACCACACAAATGAATTCACCAGGAATCATTGGAATATACCTTATATGAAGTTATGGAATCATGTTCAAGAATATACTATTGATACAACCAAAGTGGAATGATTAATTTACATGAGTTTGTATTTAGTAAATATGTTATTTTCAGTATTTTATCACTGATTCACTGGTTATAAGAATTAAGGAATATATATGTATTTAACTATAGTAATTTTTATTTAATGTTTTGAAAACATATATTAAATGGTACTCATTACTAAGATAAATGATTTAGTGAAATGTTGATATTATTGGAAATCACATGGTTGAGGGAATGATAGACCATAAAATATTGAAGATGTAGAGAAAATGATTTTTGGATAAATAGATGATTGATATGGATAAAGTAGATTTGATATTACAAACTTCCTAGGAACATATTAATAAATTTTTGAAAAAGTTTTTTATGAAAACAATGATAGAGTTTGCAACATTTTTTATTTAATGAATGTATCCAATAATATATTTTTTACTTAAGTAATAATGAATCATGCATATTTTAAAAAACATTTGTGGTAATTCATGTTATCATAATATTTCTAGAGAATACGTGATGAATGTGTTCACACGTTCAATATATGATTATTAAAGAGCTCATTCCCAAAGATTGGAGGTTAATGATAAGTTCATTTTTTAAATTTAGTGGCCTTCCATCTAATGTTTTAGATTTTAATTTTTTTGAAAATTGAACAATTTGTGAAATGGATTAAGTTTATCATTGGATTATTTTTTATATTCTAATGTATTAAATGGCCATATGACGCAACATCTGATAAGAGACAAAGTAAAAATAGTTCATGGAACAACTGAAGGATATGATTGTGTTTTTAAAATAGAAACATATATTTTAATATATTTTTATAGAGTAAAGAAATTCCTCGACTTGGAAAAGGGGAATTTAAAAACAATGTATTCCTATGAAGATATTTTTTTATTATATCAATTTCTTTTTTCACACCTCTTGATTTTGGCTTTATGGTCAATAACTTTCTCATGAACATGTTCTCCATCTCTATTCATCAGAATATTATTGTTAGATCTTTATTCCAGGTCACTATTTTCATGTCCCAATTATGTTCTTCTATTATAGATCCTTGTTACATTAACTTTTTTACTTCCCTATATCTCTTACATTGAGGGTATTTTATTGAAATTTTCATGATGTGGGGCTTTCATAAATTGAGTTTTCAAAAATAAAAATCTTCATTACCAAGATCATGTTTAGAATAAATATAATTTTTATGATATATTTCTTTATATGCAACACTATATTGTCTTGTGTTACACACAATACTAATTTCCTTAGATGGTTTATAAGTCATTGAATACCAATCATGGAAGTTAATATAACAACATAAAACATTATGATATATTTATTTTAATATTTTATAATCAATCGAATGTTTTTAAATTTATCCAAAATATTTGATAGACATATGATAAGAAAAAAACCAGTTTTTTACAAAATAAACTTTTTCTCAAGGTTGTTTGGTAGACTTTTAAAAGTGAACCTATATTAAAACAAAATCTTCAAAACATTATAATTTTTATAATTTTTATATTTCATCACCTGACCCAAGCCGGGGATTGTGCCACAACTACCCCAATCCTGTATCTATAGTCCAGGGGTGGCAGCAAGCATTAAAGTTGAAACGAACTAGAGGAGTCATTATCCTAATTACTTGTACGCGGACCCACAACCATATCGATATAGAAGTAAAGAGGGGAAGGGTATATGGTGAAACACACATATAATGTAAACCAGGATGGCATAACCTCTAAGTTGTAGAAGTGTATGATAGGGAAAACTAAAATTTAAAGGAGAAAAAATAATCCCAACTAGAAATATTTCCCAAAATAAAAAAATGGAAAAGTAAAAAATATGAGAGAGCTCATATCCTAAATCCTGAGCTACGATAGCCATATAGGGTCTAAAGAACCCAGTATCCCTAAGCTCATCTAAAGTCACCATTGACCTATCTGTAATCTTCTTATGACACAAAAGGTATGGGAAAACCCATGCATGGGTTATAATATACATATCTAGTAACAAGCCCTAAAATATGAAGTTGGAGTAGTAAGAGATATAGTAGGAATAGAAAGATTGTATATAGTAAACAAGTGAAATTAAATAGAATAGCTCAACCCAAACCAAGAGTGGAAGTATCCTCTTCAAAACACAAGGGTCTCAACATTGTGAGTAGATGAACTACAAAATCAGTCCTCTCCACATGTAATATAAAATTATATTCATAAAACCATGATAATATAAACACATAAATTACATGGAATTACCCATGAAATTTAATATCTCATGAAATAAGAAAAACCAAGTATGATGTTCTTGATATAGAAGGTATATATTTTAGTTCTCAATTTATTAATCCCAAATGAGACAGAAAGGAGATATACATCTCATAAATTATCACAAGAAGAAGAGTATCTAATTTCTCTAAAAGTAATTAAATGGTGTCCATCTTCTCACCATATTCCCAAAGGTAACAATAAAAGTCTATTTACACCTCTCTAATATGTCTCACAGCTGCGTGGACATAAACATGTAGTAGAGGACATCTATCCTAGTAAGTTAGGGTGTCCTACTATGTTGTTCCTTGATGATGTGACTGGACACCTATAATAGAGATTAAACTCGTTATCCTTCTCTGATGCCACTACACGACTATATTTTATGGTCAAATCGGTATCTGTTGAGGACACCACTGCCCATTCTCTACTAGGGATCTACTTAGAAAGCAATTGTGACTCCACTTTCTATCTATAATAGAGGTTATAAAAAGAATGGGTTGAGGAATCCACTTCCCAGTATATAGTAGAGTGTATAGTCAAAAATTTATGAGGACTTGACTTATCGGTCGCTGATGGATAGGCTAAACCATCAAGGACTCCACTACCCAGTCACTACTATAGGGTCTACTCGGATAGTTGCTATTGATCATTCATGATCACAATATTCATTAAGAATTTCCAAGCTAGGAATCATAGACATAACATTTTACAATGTATTTCATAACCATAACTGATGTAACCATCAAATTCTTTATAGAAAGACACTTATGATAGGATACTCATGGGCCAAAATCTGAGTTCATGTGAGGGTGATACAGGCGTTGAAGATTCATAAAGGAGTGTTTGGAATGTGAGGGACCAAAATGGTATGTGGCACCACTCTACTATCGTGACGTTTCTGTATCATCACATGAATTTATAGAGTTGTAGTAATACACATCATGTAATGGTTCTACATGAATGTTATCAGCCAAATTCCTAAAGAACGCATGTGGATCAATGTTGGTTTGATGGAAAAAACTTAATTTCACTAACATTCCTCTAAAAATGGCCTTGGATAAAAAAATATCACATGGTAGTGATCATCAGGAAACAAAAATAGATATAGGCTATTTAAATTCCCAAAATAAAAACCTAGTGAAAAATTCACATTTCACCCTATAACATATGAATGGAGCTCTATGGTCCTGAGCCACAAATTCAACGAAAATACCTGATATCAATCTCAAAGCATCCTACTCAATTTCAGGGTTGCAAAATTGAAGAAGGTTTTTCATTTTGACACCATATGAGGAAGATATGTCGGATACTATATTCCATAAAAAAATAATTATACTCTTATTATTGGGCCATTCATGGACTTGAGCAACATTCCTGAAAACGGTATCCAAAATCACTCCTAAATTGAATGTCTCAATTCCATGATCATGGTACCGCTGACGTCTTATCAATTTATCACAGTATGATGATGTTATGGATGGATCCAGGATTGTAAACCAAAATAATAATAATATTTTATATTATATTTATTTTTAACCCTTTTTTGTTTAAATTTGGTTCATTCTCAAAGGGGGCAAGGAACCTCATTTTTGTAGGCATTCAGCCCCTTTATGGTTCTTCATTCTTATTTTTCTATTTTATATTTAATTTATTATTATTATAATAATAAAATTGTTGTTATGATATTAATATCATCATTAATATAGATTAAAGAGCAGGGTTCCCCCCGGTTCCATGCCTTTTTCATGCCTGGTTAGTGTTCCTCCCCCCTTACATCTTCTCATATTATCAATTTATAATATTGTTAATATTTGGAATAACATTTATAATAACAAAACACCCATTAAATTAAATCAATTTAATTTTATTAACACCTAAAACACATTTTTGTGTCATTATTATTATTATTATCATTATTAAAATGTTCATTTAATTTTTCATTATCTCATCTCTATTATTATTGTTATTATTATTTCTTACTAACAGAAAACTTGTTGACCACATCTAACCACCTCATCGGTGATTTGAGCGAGGTCACCATCATGATCACATCGTGAAGCCCCAGCTATGAGACCACATGTGCTACCCCTGATCAAAACAAATCATGTCACATTGCACGTCATCACCAAATGCTAATTGGTAAAATGGGGATCAGTGATCAGATCCCAATCCACCTCCGGTCACTATCTCTCAATCGTAGTAAAGATCCAAACCATTCAAAAAACATCAACCTGTTCATTTATCAATATTTCCCCAAACCATCAATCCACATGCCTTTTTTGATACCACCATGAATTTGGGGGTTTGATCATTCTCAAATCTACCCTAACTATGTCAAATCATGACCCCATGGTCCAATGAATAAGAACGTGAAGAATAGTGGGAGAAATAACAAAAATCAAAGGTGATAAAAATCATTTTAAAGGAGATATTGGAAAATGATTTCAATGTGGGGAAACCAGTGTGAGAAACATGTCATGCAAAAAAAATGTATTGAAAGAGTAATGTATTTTGATACACAGGATAATGTGAAAGGGCATTTAAATATTGATCAAGGAAACAAATTTGATCATGCTAAATTTTTTAATCAAAATGTAATGAACCCATAATTGATGATTTATACCTCAATTATGGATCAATATTGGTTGAAAAGTGAATATGCTAGTGATGAAGGTGATCCATTGCGTCTTCCAGCCGTCGATTCACCTCGATCTGATCACAGACCTAGTTCTAGTCTCAATTCACCGACGAAGAAAACTTATCCCCTCCTCTTAGATCTCGAAATGGTTATACAAAAAACCATTGAAAAATTATCCTAAGATATTTTTTATAAAGTATTTATTTATTTATTTTAATATAAAAATAATTAAATTATATATTGATTTTAATTAAACATACCTACCACCAAAATCCGCATCTGAACGTCTCACACCGACCCAATTAGGTCACCCCTATTATGAAAACTGCATTATGAACTCAATGATGGTATCATATAACCCATATGATTCTCTAAATATGAATTATTTTGCTTTGGGTTATTAAAAAAATTACTTAATTTAATAAATTTATCCCCTTCACCCACCAATTGTTTCTCAATTCAAAAATCCTGCACCAACCATCTCTAGGTCATGCCTAGGTTAAAATTCACATTCTAAATTCAATAGTGGCCTCATATTTCAGATACAAGAGTCCTACTATTAGAAATTACTATTTTTTAGAAAACCAATCATAAAAAATATTTAATATTTTTACATAATTTATTATGTGCTCATCGGGCCTCGGAATCGCACGTCGTCTCAGTGGCTTTCATCGAAAATATTATTTGGAATATTCAAAAGTATTAAATTGGAAAACTTGAGTCTATAAATTATTTACCATTATAAAAATTATTTTTCAATTCGGAATCTAAAAATTATCTTTTAGTGATTTTTTTATTTTTCTATGAAGATTCATTTTTTGATCAATTGTGAAATATGTTGTAGTTTAGTGGAAATTTTTTGTTCATTTAAATAACTATTAATATTAAATTATAATTAAATTTTTATTTAAAGTAAAAATAGATAAATTATAATTATATTAATATAATTTAGTTAATAGGAATAATTTTTATATTTAATTTATATACAGAAACCTAAATCATTATTTAACATTTTCACTTTTAAAACCCACTTTCTCTCTTTATCTCTGAGATTAGAATAAGATTTAAATTTTCCACTTATATGATTTGTATATTTAAATATGTATATAAATAGTGAGAATCAGTATAATATTTTTACTCTAAAAATATAAACATAGATTTTTACCAAAAATATTATTTAATTTAATTTAAATTAAATGTAGTGATTAAGGTAAATATTTGTTTGCTTAGTGGTTAAACTTTAATCATAAGAGGTCAATTGACCAAGAAACTTTTCCAAAAGTCATTGGATTCACATATCTAGAACATATCCTCCCTTTTTTTATGGTTTCATCATTATTATAAGAAAATTATGTAAGTTAGTCATCTCAATAGGTTTTATCTTTTTGTATTTTCAAAAATTCCACTCCTCCTCCAATATAAAAAAGAACTCACCAATAAAAATTATTCGCATCTATCAAGACCATTTGATCATCCAAAACCATCCCAAATAATCTCCCAAATTAAATACCCTCATTTTAAAATAATCACTTTAATATTAAAGAAATCCATGTATGTCTTTGGTACCAACCAAATGGAGTTACCCGAATAAGAGGTTACTTTCATCAACGATCAATTTTTTTCATTTTTTATCTACCACTTCAATTATTCATATATTTTGATTATATAATAAACTCATTATACAAAATATAATATTTTTTTATGAAAATCGTATGTCCTAAACTTATAAAGACTTCCATTAGATTAGATACAAAATCATTGATCCTGTGTATGTCAAACTACTTCCTTGCAAATAGATGTCACTCATTTTTCATTTACCAACATTCATGGTTGGGAATAATGAGAGATTTATAGTTATTAAAATATAAATATGATATTTAAAATTCCTTTAATTTCATATATTATTATAAAATACAAACCTCAATGCTTTTTATTTTGTGGTTATACGATAACATCATTTATGGACGTGTGGACTACTATCTCCTCAAATTGATGTGATTTTTCACACTTTACCATGAATGTATTAAGGTTGGTTTTGATAAAAATAATTTTTATATATAACATAAATATTATACTATATTAATTATATATTAATATATATCACTTACTTTTTAAATACATCAATGAAATGGATGTATCATTCATACACACATAAGACCTACCATCTCCATGAACGGTGAATTTCATTTACCATATAAAACTGTTTTTTATTATTATAAAAAACACATGTAATGAATATATATTATATTAAAATCATGGTTTAAGTCCTTTAGATTATTAATTCTTTATCAATGTATGAATAATAAATACCACAAGTCAAAACATGCTCGGAAAACAGAAAAATTAACACCTAGAAGGATGAAAGTAATCCAATATTGTCATCAAATGGGTAGTAAGATATTATAATAGGATCACATATTATATTATAAATATTATTATGGTACTTTTATAAGTTAAAAACAAGTTTATACCACTATAATGGAGGTTAAATACCACCCAAATAAAAGGAAACATAATATAAGGGATTCTTGTCTCACTTTTTCTTCCGTGAGGCATACAACATTTTCACCACTCATTCTATTTTTGTAGTGTATATATCACCCCAATTATATTTTATATCATGAATATATTTATATTGATGGAATTTCTTTTTTTCATTTTATATTATTTATTTCATGGGGTTTATAATTAAAAAGTTTTCCAATACTATTGGATTTCGCATAAATTTACTTGTCGTTGAAACATATCTGTTATTATGCATTGAGTCACATTATTAGGGTTTATATAATTCTAATTTTTCATTAAATATCATTATTAACATATAATTATGTTTATTTCTTCTTTAAATTTGATTTATCTCATCCAATGGGTTTGTCTATAATGTTACCAAGTGTTAATAGTTATCTTTGAAATCATACAATTAAGATTTATTGTTAATTCAATCTGGAATGAATCACTTATTTATATACATTTTCCATTGGAAATTACATTTATTTTAAATATCCTCTTCTTATTTGATGGGTATAATAATTATATAAACTGTATACCATTTTTAAATATTGTTTATAATTTGATTTTTATTTTATTAACAATGGAAATACTAATAAATCGACATCCTTTACTCAATATGGATATTTTATAAGGATCATTTATTATAAGATAAATGTTTTATTTGATATATATATATATATATAAGGAATTATTTGGACTGGTTTGTCATTTTTGGGGGACCGTATCAAGTAATCCCATCACTAAATCAATAGTCTAATGTGAATAAATAGTCTTCCAAATTATATGGGTTTCGATTGATATGTTAACCCATAATCTGAAATAACTTGATAGAAATTTTACAATTTTCTTAGGAATCATGAAGTATTTTGATTTATAATTCCCTTCATTTAGAATTTAGTTATAATTATTATAATCCAGAAGATTTTTTTCTTTATTATTACATATAATTACATTTCATTCTCAATTTATTGATTAAATAAGAGGTGATTCAGTTATTTACCTTTCAATATGGATTATGATCATAGATTGATTACATATTCTCTTGTAATAAACCTTATTGATTATTTGAGCTGACCATTAGTTTTTTCTTTCCATAGTCTATTAATTGGAATCCATTCAATGAATTTTAAGGATTCCATTCATTTTATTTTATTATTTATTTTCTATTTTCTATTTCACAATGTGATATGTGTATCATGTGTGTAATCCTATTTTTGAGAACTTCAAAAATGATATATCCAACAAGATTTAATTCATTTTAATCATGAATATGTAATAAAGTAAGGAACCATCTTTGATCTACTTAGGTATAGTGATACATATATTTATATGTAATTTTAATGTTATAGATTATTCGGTGATCTATCACTTTGTTTTTAGTATTTTTCGTCTAAATAATGACCCATGAAGTTGTGTGATGATCATTTCATGGATTCATTTTATTATAGATTCCTTTATTGCATAATCCAAATAATCATTTCTGAGTTTATATTAATTTAATTAGTGGTGTATCTTGTATGATGAAGTTGGATGATGATCTTAGGGGTTGATTTCAATAGAGTTAGATAGACGTGACCTAAGGTAATTTAATTCATCTTTATTTTACTTATATTTCTTTTAATCTGGTGTATAGACCTCTGTAATGTTGAGTTTTCATCATTCTTTTTTATACTATTTTTACTTATTCATTTTTTCAAATCATTTTTAATGATTGCATTGGATTTAAATGATATTGTCCATCATCCTAGGGGGATTATATATTCCCCTTACAAATATCGCAAACCATCCTGGGATTATAATCAAGTTATGGATTTGGATTGTTCATGACATGGTGACACAAAAAATATCAAGAATATTAAGAACATTGATGGATTAGTTGTGACATTTGGATTTATTGGATCTTTAAAAATTCATCTAGTTCGAACAGGTGGGGTAAAAGCCACACAATTGAAATGTATTGATATTAATTATTTGAAATAGGTTAAACATAATAATTTAATTTTAATTTAATTTTATGGTTATTGGAATGGATTTTAATTCAATAAAACTACATTAATCATCACAAATTATAATAATGAAAGATTTGTTTGAAAATGATAAAGAACAAGTGGAAATGTATTTAAAATTGAAGATCCATCCAATTCCATCTCTACGAGTACAAAAGATGAGAAAAAAACTATTGAATAAGAAACCCTACCACCATGGATAAGAAGACTTGATTAAAATATTAATGTTTTATTTTCTAAGATACATACACCATATTAAAATAGAAAGAGGAATTGTTTTCAAAATATTCTAACAAAATGATAATAATTCAAGGAACACACAAAAGAGTTGATAATCAATCCACTACAACACTATAACATATTCATCTAGAAGTTTGTGTTCCAATGAGATGTCAATATATCAGGGTTTATCTATATTTTATTAAATTT
Source organism: Viscum album (assembly GCA_963277665.1). Lineage (NCBI taxonomy): Eukaryota > Viridiplantae > Streptophyta > Magnoliopsida > Santalales > Viscaceae > Viscum > Viscum album. The sequence goes on along the minus strand of OY728140.1, from coordinate 2,000,447,774 downwards.
ATTGATTATTACACACTGATGAAAATTTTCACATTCTTTAAACAAAAACAAAAATATTTTAAAGTGTTAATATCATAAAAATATAGGATAAAAAAGAGAATATAATATACACAAAAAATTAATATAATATAGTCCAAAAGAGAATTAATTTAATTCATTTGAAATATCTATTAGAAATCATCAAATCAACCTTCATAATAGTAAAATGTATACATATCTCAAAATAGTTTAGTAGAATGAATGAAAATAATTATCACTGAGATGGGTATAACTATGATAGGTGTGCAAAAACAATCAATAAAAATAATGATGAAAATATATTTTAACTATAGTTCATATTAAAACCAGGTGTTTACTAATACCTGATATAGACATGACACCTTATTCAATATGGTATAGAGGAAATAAAATTAAGAATAACTTTAACATTTCTGTAATTAATTGTTACGTGAAGATAAAAAACATTACTTATTGAAAGTTTGAATAAAATGAAAAATAATGAATCCTCAAGTGAAACTTATCGAATGGAAATATTTATAAATGTTGGAATAAAATACTACAGAAAAATATTTATTTATTTAATTATAAATTTACTTAAAATTATTTCAAGATAGATGTTAAATATCACATAATTTAAATGAATATTACTATTGTAATCATTTGAATTTAAAAAATTAATATTAAAGAATAAAGTGTAAATGTTTATAATTATTTTGATATTGATTTTGAATAATCTAGTATTGTGGATGAATCTACTAGAAATTATAAACTAAGGCATTATAAGATTAGAGTAATTTTTTACTCAAAGCCATCATTGGTAAATAGGTAACTCTAGTGATGTTAAGAAGAATATTGAGTGTATAAAATCAATCTAAAACCATTCCTCATATGAATAAAACATTAATAGAATAACCACTATAGAATTACTAATGGATCAATTTTATGGATAAATATAATGATTATATTAATACTGAATCCTTTTAGGATATTTCTCCATGACGCAAAAAACAAAAATGTAATAGGAACCATGTCCATTTAAAAATTATATTAATTGAAAAACATGAATTGTTAAGAATTAATTCATGAATTGTATAAAAACCCTACTTAGAATTACATAGAATATATTTTCATGAAACATAAGCACCAGTTGAGAGGATCTACAATATTGGAATACTCTGGAATTTTTAAAAACAAATCCATTTCTATTTTTATAAAATTTTTATGAAATATATGTTTCGTAATATAGATATAGGATAATAATTTTCACTGGAAAAGTATGGTTTTAATTGTTGAAAGTGATGGTATAATGGTTTTTGAGCTAAATAAGGCTTTATATTTCATAAAATAGTCCCCCCATATCACATAACTCTAAAATGGATTTTTATTTGTGAGATAATGAATTTCAAAGGAAATTTATTATGGAATCCAATATGTGAACGAGATTTCCAAATATACAGTGATTATTTTTTTATTTTTTTTATAAAATTATATTTTTGGTTGAAAAATATTTTCACTATGAATAATTATCAAATAAAATGAATATTAATTTTTAGATGTCTATGTTGATTGATATTAACTTCCATCAAGGAAATTATATTACCAAAAAAATCTATATATCTTATTTTCATAAGAGAAATATTCATTGGATTTTTTTTATATTTTAAATGGATGATTTTAAAAATATGTATACACTAATTTTAGCGGGTACTAAGATGATTATAGGTGAATATTAAATTATAGTAAATTAAAAATAATTGAGGATAATCATCGGATGCATACATTATCTTATAACATTTATACCATATATTGTGCTTTCAGTAAATCATTATACAATGTTTTTGAGTGATCTAAAATAGCCACATATTCATATAGTTATAAGAATTTTTGGATATTCAAATTGAATTATAGGTTGTGTCCTATAACACATAAAACTACCATAAGTGTAGTTTTTGGGACAGATAGATACAGACTATGTAGGATAATTTATTGATAAAAACTCCATATCTATTGAATCCTATATTCATGGTGTGATTAACATGAGCTTGTATAATAATATATATAATTTAGTTTCATTAAACATAGATAAGTGAGAATTTATTTCAGAAAAATATTTTCATACATAGATTCTAAATAATAATGTTCATCTGGTAGAATTGAAATTTAAAGATGTGATGCCATAAATAATTTATTGTGATAATAAGTGTGAAATTGAACTCTCAAAATGTAATTTCCAACACTCAATATAAAATAACATTGATACCAGATATCATGTCATCAAAGGGAGAGTGAAACTTGGTGATTTGAATATTGAATATATTATCACTAAATATTATATAACATATAATTTTACAATGGTAATAACAAGAGGGATTCCTATAAAATTTATCCTAACAAATAATTTTCATCCTTCCTCTATCAATTTAGGATATACGGAATAACCCCATCAATTTTTGGGATAATTTCATCAATATGGGAGAGATAGTGTCTTCCTCTTTATCAAAAGGAAATGTTCTTTGTCAAAGGGAAAGATGAACTACTATTTTCTTATATATTCTAAATATAATGTTGTTTTTATTTATCAAAGGAGAAGAAAATGTGAAATAATAAAAGAATATATTTGGGTATCTACTAGGTCACATAGTTAAACATTTATTATCACCAGTAGATGGAATTCAGTAAAAACATTCCTTTTCAAGTATTTTGTTGTTAAGAATTTTAAAATATGAGAAATGATATGGTTTAATTATTCTTGAATAAGTTGTTTAATTATTCATAAGAAGATGAGTGCATATAATTTTTTAATTATATTGATATATTTTCCAAAAGGGGAGACAAAATATCCTGATGGAATTATTTAAGGGTTTTCCTAGTTTTCATAATTGAATGAAATGTAGTTGAAACTGTTCAAAGTATTTATGAGTTGATTTAATGTGTTGGAGAAGAATATAAAATAGTTTTTATTTGGTTGAATCAATTCTATAAGTTAATGTTATTATTATATTTCCTAATACCATTACCATATTGGACTTTGTGATTATAATATTAGGAATTCAAATGTTCAATCAATATGAAAAAATGACAAAAGAATTTACTTCATAAGGTTCACCATATTTTTGTATGGTTAATCCAATTTGAAAATATGAAAAGAAATAATTGTTTGTTTGTAACGTTGTCATCATAAGGTGAGTCTATGATTTTTTATGTTTTGTATAATTTATTATAAGGTGAATCAAGTAATATTATAATATAAATTATAACGTTTTATAGTTATTTCATCCATTCAAGGTTTCTTTTCATGTTTGTACGATTCATTTGAATATTTTTTCTGTTTTAATGAGTTCATAAGGATACAACATCATAATATTAAATCCTAAAATAAATTAAATATCATATGGGTCAAATCTCATAATATATATTTATCCATAAAAATTATAATCCATCCATCTATATTGTAATGGAAGTTAAAATTATCAAATAGTTATTATCTAAAAATTAGTAATGTAATTGCCTCACACTGTAATTAAAAGAATATTTCAATATTCATACACTATGTGAAAATTTTCATGGTTGATATTTATATGTTAAAATATTCCTTAAAATGATACAATATAATGATGATCCTGAAATTCTTTATTGATTAAATATTAAAAAACCATATTATGATTCAAGTTGAATGATTGAGAAAATAAAATCAGATAATTAAGTGATGTTAATAAATGCATAAATTACATAAAAAATAATATTGGATTCAAGAATAAATATATGAACACTCTATATTGATTAGATGTTTTGAAACATGTATATTATCAAATAAAATAATAAAATAACCAAATTCAGTGATATTATATGAGAACATCATCTGTAGACCTAAAAAATTGATTTATTTTTGACTTATATAAAATGCTGGTCACTGTTGGTGAATTAATAAATGAGTTCATTTATATGTATAAATGAGATTAATTGTATTAGTGGATAATAATTATATATAATAGTTTAATTAGAATTGGAATAATTGATGATCATGGGAGCATTCCCATGTAAATAACTAGTTGTGGAAACGTGTGTAGGACCTCATTTTACCATTTTGGTTATAGTAATTCTATAGAAGCTAATATGAAATTGGTTTCTAAAATTTAATTAATCCACGGATATTGATAATTCACAAATTAAGGTGAGTAATTTTATATTAACTACATGATTGAGAGAAATAATAATGAGAAATATTAAAAAAATGATATTAATGTTGGGTACCCAGGAGAGAGAGACAACTTCGAAGGGCCTAAGGCATTCCTTGATTTTATGATTTATATTTATATCATTAAATCTATGCATGATGTGAGAGAACACATTTTTGATTATATGAATACTTGAGAGAAATATCAATAGTTCTACTAAAATGAATTAAATTAAAGAGATGTGACTAATTTTTTCAGTTTAACATTGAAGAATTAGAGTGACCTACTATATGAAATATAAGTATGTATTGAGAGAAAATATATTATCCTATATAAGTGTATATAAAACATACTATATGGATTCCTCTAGAATAAAATATACTATTTTATGTGTTGAGTGTTGCATGGTACCTTCTCATCCCAAATTGTAACCATATCTGTACATTGGTGATAAATATATCACATCAACTCATCTTGATCATAATAAAGGGAACTTTTCACATATAAATGATAAATATTATAATATTTAATTCTTCCATGTGTTCTTTAATTTTGTATGTTATAAATTTTAGTGGATAATACACTAATAGATTACATCATTTAATTTTATGTAAAAGAAGATGTAATATAAAGGTCCATTGAATAACCCATGTCACTCTCTTAGTGGTGGAACCTATTATTGGTGAACATCACATTTGTTAAAAATTATAAATATCAATCATATATATATTACATATTATAGTTAATTACCATGTGTAATATTTCAATAATTTTTTAGATAATAAATAATGACTCTTATAATTATTAAATTCATTATATTTTGATACAATTATTTTTACTATTTCGTGATTCATTTACTCTCATGTTTAATTTTTCATACTAAAAAAATATTAGATTTTTTATAATATTTTATTTTGTGTCCTTATGATAATTTTAATTCATAAATTATCTATATTTTTACAATATAAATAATGTTTTTAATATGATTTTAATTAGAGATCAAAAAAATCAAAGACATGTTGTTAGAAAAAATATTACTTTAGAATTATACTGTAAATTTTAAATAATTTACCTCAAAAAATATTACATGATATAGAAGAGATATCATACATTATAGTCATTTTATAATGTGTTGAAATCTCCTGATCTTCATTTTTTTATATTATATTTAATTATTATTTTTTTAAAAAATAATATTTAATATGTTTATTTTTTCAAATATGATCTCCAATGATACTCCTTCACCATTATATAGTTAAAGAAATCTATTATCCTTGGTATTTTTGCATTTGATATAGAAATGTTCCACCCTTATGTATTTTTTTTAATGGAACCCCACCATATTTTTCGGTGAATAATTTTCCTTCTCTTACACCACAAAGATCGTGTAACTTTAATAATGAAATTATTTTTTCTACAGACCCACATATTTGTGAGGTTTTTAGAATGATTTACATCTTAATCATACCCATTCTTGTTGGTAAAAAAGTATGTGTAATTCAGATCATCCAAAAGGTATTTCATACTGACATTATATGTTAAATTTGTGGTTCTTCCCAAGAAGTTGAGGTTATCACACAAGTTATAAAACTCTATGAATTTCTCACACTTCTTTTTAAACATGAGGAATATGTCAAGGGCCCTTAATTTTTCCATCTACCACATGCCAATTCCAATATATATATCCCACAAACTCATTTCAAAATCATATATTGGAATTCTATGAGATATTTTTATTGTATAGGTCGGGAAAACATGATGACATTGGGGCTCCAGTTTTGGAACACTACATTTGTTAGTGACACTATTTTCCTTAAGTCCAGGTACACCATGTTGATTATTGAAAAATAATAATCACAACACACTATAGATTTTCACCGTAAAAGTCATAAATTTCATCACCTCCATAGTGGTCTTGATCACATGGAGGATAATAATCACATCATTCATCTGATGTGTTTTCTCTTATCCATTTTATAAATACCACTGTTAAGCATGGGAAAACTTTGTAAGATGTGGTAATTGGTTTGAATAAAATAAATTGTTTCCTTCTACATGCATGTAGTTTATCCAACTATACCATGTAATTATCTTATTTTATTTCATTTAACTTCAAGTGTTCATGGATTTGATGAAGAGAGAATGACTGAAATCAGGAGTTTTATTCCACACAAAAAACATGTATTAATATAAAGGCTACTTACTCGAGGATGGAATTATAGAACCTTTTGGATATTTAATTTTGTCGAATGAATCTCCCTTTGTGAACTTGAATATTTCTATTCTGTGAAACATATCACCGAAACTACTATCAACTCGGTTGATTTTTTTTATTATTTCAAAAATAACCCCTTTCAGTAGAGTCTAATATATGTTATCTACTTCCATACAAAAAAACCTCATGTTTCACATTTATGATTTACCTCAATATTTATATAAATCCCCAAATTGATGATAGTATGGTTCCATCTGTACCACCCATAGATTCAATTTTAATACATACCATGAAGAAAATATGATCTTGACATATTATTATAGTTTCCAACAGCAAATTTATAGTTGTGAAATTTCAAGGGGAAAATAACATCAGCAAGTGATAATGTAAAGTTCTTGATGTGAAAATTAAGTTGTAGTATGATAATATCATAGAGTAAAAACTTATTGATATCATTAATTGTGGTTGGAGAAGACTAAAACTAAAATCCAATGGAATGGTTTGAAATTTCATTTAATTAGATGAAACATATTTTGTGATGAGGAGGAACACTATGAATAAATTATAAAATAATTAAGAGAACAAATACATGGAAAAATAAAAAAATGATATAATTGAAAAATAAATTTTTGTCCATTTCATTTGGAAAAAGGAATGCCTACGATTTCCATATTGACTATTTTAGTAAAATACTGATATACTGGTATTCTTTTAGATTAGTGATAAAATGTTAACATATGTCCTTATTATTGTTGAAAAATCAAATAGATATTTATGATAATCAAATCATGACATTATTTTATGGTAACGATGATGTAACAATATTTGATGAATTAAATTCATAGATAAAAAAAGTACATGTTGAAGGAAAATAATTTCCAAGAATATTACACATCATATGAATTGGAAAAACCCATAAGAAGATAATTTATCCAAAACCCAATAGGATTCAAAATTAGAGAATTTTTATATGAATAAATAAAAATGTACACTTTAATGTGAAAAATAAAATATTAATAAATTGATATTCAAAAAAAAGGGAATATGAAAAAAAAATGTTCCCATATTTTGAATCCAGAGGTGAATGTTCTATATCAAACTAAGGAAGATAAAGATTCAGGATTCCCTTTTTTCTTGACAATAAGTCATTCATAAAGTTTTATTCTACATTTAGTCAGTTAAATATGTATATAAAGGAATCACGATTGGTATACAATCAACAATGACTCAAATAGAGGTCTACTGTATATGGGAAATAATTTTACATGACACATAAAAGGTATTAGAAGAATATATTTTAGTATTTATAATGGTGTAATTTGACACTTTATAGATATTAGATAAAAATAAAAATGGATGACAACCTTATAAACTTAAAATTATTTAATATACTTAGTTGTAGGATACCTATTGATGATCTGTTCTTTAGAATAATATTTTGTATATTCCATTAAATAAGAGTTACAGAGAGTTTTTTGTGTTTGATAGTTGAGTCTATTGTAGGTGGAGTAGAAATATCATATGGGAGTGATATAGGCATGCCTATATTATGGGATATGAGACTTAGTCATACTAGAAATAAGGAAATATAGATTTTAGGGAAGAAAGGTGTTATAAAAGGTTTGAATATAATAATATATACTTATATGAGCATTGGGTAATATTTAAGAATACTATAATCAGTTTTAATACTTCAACTCATTACATGAAGGGAACACATGACAATATCTATAAACATTTTTGGAGACCATTGAATAATTATTCATTATAAGGTATTAATTTATTTATCAAATTTATTTCTCTTACTGATAATATGTTTTGGTATATTACATGAAACATAATGTTTATTTTTTATTTTTATTCCATTATATAAAATAGATTACTAAAAATCAAAAAAGAATAAAGATCAAAATACAAGGATTAGATAACTATTGAGAATATAGATTAGATCCATTCATCAAGGACTGTCAAGATGAAGGTAATATAAGACACTATATATATCTTAGAACACTAAATCATAATGGATTGGTAGAATTGATAAACCATATGCTCATAAAAATGTATAGTATATATTACAGTGCTTCAGTATGGGGGAGTACCAAGAATTAAAGAAATCTATGACCCATATAAGTAATCATGGAGACTCAACCCAGAGACCACCCATGACAAATCTCAATAAAATAACTGATATGCTGCACCCCTTGGGGAATCATGTTATTGGGTAATGAAATATAGTTTATATAATATTATTCTAGTTTGAAATAATATTTTTTGGTAGAATCATTGATGTATAAAACACATATTAATGGTCCATTCCCTAAAACTATGAATAATAGTAAAATTTTGATAGTGTTTTGGTCAATAGATAATGGTTTTAATTATGATAGATTGGATATCTTTGGTTAGACCCATAAAAGTTTTGTAATGAACTCAAAATTTTATATTGGAGACATGAAGAATATATTCTTTAACTTTGGAGATCATGTGACATATTTTCAAATATTGGATCTAGAAATGAAGTTGGTCTTTTAGAGTAGAGACATTGAATTTAATGAATTAGTAATGGTGATACCAAATGATTCTATAACAGAGATCGGTGACTTAGATAAATACTCAATTTAAGTACAAATAAATCAAAGATCAGCTGAATAGGATCCATAGTAAATATATTGAAACAATCATGATGATCTTTGGGATGATGAATTTCTGTTATAGTATGATGATTTTAATAACGAGGGTATTTACAATAGTATACAATGAATGGTCATACATATACCTTTCATATATGATGGTATAGATTTTTATGTTGTTTTGGAAACAAAAGATGATGTTATATGTATCTTTTGAGATGTTTTACATAAAATTGATAGATTAAAAAAAGATAGTAATGGAAGAATAAATTATTCCACTATGTCATAACTAAACTTGGGTTCTTTTTCATTATTTGATGAACAAGAAGGTAGTTGGGTGAAAATGGGTGTTTGAAAAAATAATAGATGATGAAATTTGAAAAGACACTATAATTTACAAGGATTGAATTTTTTCTTAGGGGTATGGATAAATGGAAGGAAAAAAATAGGATGACTTATTTTATCCCATTGTAAAGCATTAATATATTGGAATTTTATTTAAATTGATTAAAAATTGTTATATAATGTTTTCTAAACATGATGTCGAGAAAATATTTCTTCAGGTATCATTATAAAAATAGATATATGTGAGATAAACTAGTGAATTTCATATAAAGGGATGTAAATTTTGGTTATAATGATTGAATGTATATTTCTATAGCATGAAATAGTATCATTAATAGTATTAAAAATGGTTTGACAGTTTTATATTGAATTAAAAATATGACTATAGTCAGTTTCATCCTGGTGTTTACATTAGAAAAATTTATGAAGATAATTCCTCTAAGTAATCTTATATTTTGATCATATGATTATTATATATAGCTGTTAGGTGGATATTGATAGCTTTAAATAATATCTGAACTCTAAATTTTATATGAAGGATCCTAGAAAATATTATAAGATTCTTGGTATATTGATTAGAAAAGTAATAGATATGTGTGTTATTACAATTAGATAGATCAAATATATGGATAAATCTCTCCAAGGATTTAACATTGATGAATAATAAAATATAGTAAATAGTATATTAGAATATATTTTTAAACATAGTGCATTATTAGATTAAAATAACGATTATGAGAAGAAATATATGGGTCATCTTCAATTTTCAAGTGCATTTGGCTCTTCAATGGGTTTCATGGTCTGTAATTTTCATGATATTTCACACATAGTGAGCATGGTAAGTCGGAACATACATGACCATGGTAATGGTAATTTTTATGTAGAAGAATGAATAAATTTGTATAAATATGGTGCAATATATACTATTATTATGTTTATAATAGATAATAATATTAGGATATTTCATATAGGATATAATGATTCTCATTGTATAGGAGACATGGACAAGAGGGAATCCAGTATTTTTATAATTTTACTATGGAAGGATGACAAGTAATATGGGTATCCACCCTATAATAAATATTGAATTATGATACTATAGAGAAAAAACCATATGATATTGGCATATGCTTTTAATAAATCTATCAGGTTACATGGAACAGGCATAGACCTATGGGTCATAAATAAGAATATTGATTTATGTTTAGATTACTAGAGTAATAATTTAATTTATTAATATTAGTTTCATATAACTTAAACCATACATATTGAAATTTATTACCATTTAATCCAAGATATTGTAAATAATAAGTGCATCTGACATTAAAAGCTCATTAATATATAAAACATGGTAGATATGTTGACGAAGGTGGTTGTACGGATAACATTCCACAATTTTTAACAAATTATAATAATCTCTCATACTATAGATTTCTTATGGGTATTGTGAATGTAAAATTAAAAAATTTATTTTCAAATAAAATACGCTTCTTAATATGAAACACTAATCATTAATTTAACAGTGATATAACATAAAATTATTATAATGTAAATGTAGCCATTATAGATTAGATATTAAATTAGTGTCATGAATAGTAATACAAATAATATAAAAATATGTATACATGTTTTATATAATGAAAATTTATTGATTAATGATAATAAATATGTACCCAATTTTAAATAATGGTATTTGATGCTTCAAAATACATTATGTTAAAAAATAAAATTATTTATTGTTGTGTGTAAATATTATAATTTATTTATTCCACTTGTAGGGATTGTCTATAAAAATTAGATATCATTTTTAAAATGAACATTATATAATTTTTAGGATGGTTTTATGTTTTTTAGAAATGTTCATTTTTTAATTGAATAGTAAAAATAACACATTTTTATAAAAATTGACAATTCATTTATTTAAATAAAGTAATATAAGAGTATCATTATATTTTGGATTTTTTTAGATTAACATAATTTAAATTGTATTATAAAATATATAAAAAAGTCCATAGTAATCAAAATTATAATTTATTTCTGTATATGTTTATTTTTTTCGTAATAATGCAATTTTCAACAATCTTATTTTCATTTATTCTTATGAATTTATATAGAAAAAAAAAATTAATAACTCCTCAAATTTAATCTCGAAATCATTATGCTTAAATTTATTAAATATTGGTCTTATGAATTTTTTCATTATAAATAGTAATCACGATAAGTATTTTTCACCTCGATAATTATAGTGTGGGTAAATTATTGTTAACAATATGGTATATAGACTTAAAATCCCCCAAAAAAATGAATTTATTTCATTTAATGAGGTTACTTCTACCATATATATCCTATATTCTAATATAGGGAATTATTTTTTTATTTTCTATTGATAATGACATTTAATTACTTTATGTAAGGAATTAGTACAAAATTTCACTCTCTCAATTTTAAATATGGTTATGAGTATTCAAAGTGATAAAGAGAAGTCATAAAAAATATTAAATTTTTATTTGGATATTAAATTTTATAATTTTTTTATGTTTACTTGTTTATAAATTTTTATATGTGTATATTTATCTTATTTTTAAACCCAAAAATGACTCAATAATTGGGCACACAAAAGGAAAAATATAGTAAATGAGTTTAAAAAAAGTAAAAGAAATATATTTCATATTTATTTTGTTGTAACATGAATTTTAGGGTCAATAATATTTTATACTTGAAGTTAACCTTGTTTTTATTCAAACTTCATTATAATAGTGTCAATAATATTGTCAAATTATATTAATAGTCCCAAAAATTACATTCAATATTAATTTTATGTTAAATAATTTATTATTAAATAATTTAAAAATCACAAAAAACAAATTAAGAGTATATGTGTAATGGTAAATGGTAAATAATATTATTGATTTACCATTTCTAAGAAACTTTTCGACATTGATGTAAAAGAATTTCCCTTAAAGGATAAAAAATGGGTTTCCATAGTTAAAGTTATAATAGGTTAATGAAGGGGATAAAAGAAAAATATAATGTACAAAAGGACATCAAAACCTATCTACAAAATTATTTTTCAAGGGTAGCTTGACCATATACTCATTTTATGTGAATCCATGTCAAATTTTAATCAATATTTAGTGTAATTACCTTAGTTATATTTAAATATTTTAAGTAATTCCATGTTTTGACATTCCTCGCTTATAAAAAGAAACCTCATATACTATATTACTCAAAAAAATTTAGCATTATATCATAGAAATTACCTACAAAATACCAATTTCAACCATCCCCCAATGACCAAGAGGATTTGTTCACATCACAAAACCAACCTATAAGGATTAAGGTATTATCGAAATGTAGTTTTCTAAAGAATAAGTACAACTCTTAATTGAGAATTTTCTTTTTTATTTATAATTCTAAATACGATAAATATTATTTTACCAATATGATATAATGAAACCACTTTATAAAATATAATTAAGATTTATTATCAATATTATAGAACCATTTTTCATCTTATTTTTGATCTTATATGGAATGAAAACATTTCTTATGTGTACTTGTGGACTAACACCACCATGAAGCAATGTGCTTTTTTATTTATCACCACCTCACATGGATGACACTTATGGTATAAATGATTATATATTATCATAATTAAATAATTATGATTCATTAGTGATAATATGTTTTTACCATATTATCCTCACACAGATTAAAAATGATGATGTCAATCATGTGTATATGTGTACTACCACATCCATGATATGATGTTATTCTTTTTTCATGTATGCCTTGAATGGATGATTATAAAATTGAATTTAATGTATTAAAAAAATAAATATTTTATTATTAGGCTGGTAGATATGAAGAAGCAATGACCCCTTCGACCATGCTTAAAATTATGAATTTATTTTTGAATAATGAACTAATTAGCTTAACACATTTAAAAGTAAAATATGATATAATACTATGTAATGCATGGTAATAAATGAAAAAATTAATTATAATAAGGGAATAAATATTCCATTTTTTCTAAAAAATTATAGAATTATTTAATGTCTCTTATATTAGAGAGAAATTACATTCGTGGAAAGTGGGACTCAATGTAATGGGGTTTCTAACACAATTTATATTAATTGGATTATATTACTTAATCGTTGTCTCTGTTATGATAAGATTTTGTTTCTAAAGGATTATCATTGTTTTATATTATATGTCCACTTTTTTTATTTACACCTTTTACACATAATCACTACATTGATTAATTATCACTTCAATGTTATGATATTTGTAAGGATTTAACATCTCACTTTTGTTTCTATGATATACATGTCATATTCACCTTTTTTTCATTCATGTGGTGTATATACAAAATATGTGATATTATGTATCACCAATAACATCATAACAAACGTATTGAATTTTTAATTTGATGTTATTTATTTCAAGGTTTCTATGAATGAAAAGCTACCAAAGTGTTAAGGGTTTATTCTACAATTTCATTTTTATCTAGGATTGTTTGTAATTAAATTTACATTTAAGGATAATATAATCCTTTCCTATTTTAAAACACCACATATTTTCTAATTCTATCTTTATATATGTATTTCACATGTTTTCCATTCAGTTTCACCTCTTTGGTACTAAATATTATGAAGAAAATGTTTTTATGAAAAACTATCATTATCTCATCTTTCATTGACAAAATTTTTATTCCATGTACATGTTTTATAAAAATGGTTTGAGAATATTCTTATTATCATTTTAATGATTTATTAAGGTCTTTTTCTAATATCATTGAATTTATAATCATGTCTTTCCGAATTAATATTTTTATAATTCCTCATATATAACATTTTGAGTGTCACTATAAAGTTAAAAAATGGATGTTTTTTGACATATACATCTTCTCCAATGCTTCCACACATCATGAGTAAACAGTAAATTAAAGCATATATTGCATGGTTCACTGGATATTTTCAACAAAAATATTTCCTTAGTATTGTTTAAAGATTTAGAGTTTAAATAATTGTTTTCAAAATAAAGGGAAATTTTTATAAAAAGTTTTTCTATTGGTATTTTGAAATTGTTTTAATATATTTCAACATTCTTGGATTAATATTATTCATTAAAATGGAGATAATAAAATAATTCCATCCCTTGCTCTAGATATCTTATCGTAATGATATTTTAATTTGGAGTACTAAAAAATATTATCATTTTCTCTTCAAGTTATAAAATATAGATATTTAATCCGATTATGAATTAGATTGATTATTCTCAAAAAAATTATGATTAATTCATTATACAGATTATTTAATGGGTGGTTCATGGAATTACATAGCCCCCAAATGCATTAGTAGGTCTCTTGAAACAAACTAGAAATGGTATTTGTGTATAGATACCAAACTCTGAATAGTGTGTTGAAATCATGATTTGATAGCATGTTTATGATGTATTGGTGCATGGCCTTGATAGTATGATTATATTGTATATCATTATGTATTATATCATTGTAAAACCTGTTATTTTATATATTCAATTAATTTTGATACTAAGATATACATGGATATATTCCCATTTCAGGACAATAGTTGTGTGTGATAATTTATTGTGTTTTACCTCTTCCATATTATTATTTATTTATTTATTTTGTTCAAGATTCTTGTGTACCATTTCCCTACACCATTTATTATTTTTTCCATTCCCAAGGACATTAACATGGTATGTGTTATTTTTTAGGGATATAACAAAATAAATAGTAATGGTGTCTCTAAAATTTTACAATTTTATTTCATTTTATAAAATGTAATGTTAGAAACATATTTTTATATAGTCTCTGAATACTGATAATCTATTTGATCCTTCGGTATTTGATCCCTTGTATATTTTTATATTATATGAATTTAACCACTAAATACTGGTTATTGGATTCAGTGTGATATATTTTTCATAAAATAAATGTTTGGGGGACCCTTCAGTACTATATTTGGGAAAACATATATTAGAAGACATAACCATATAATATATTATATAGATAAGTCTAAGTATAAAGTTACATCATGAATATTTGGTAATTTTGAAACTATGTGGTTTCCTATAAAATCTATCATTTTATTGATATGTGATTGTGGATACGGATGGATCACTTATGCACCAAGTGGTGAAATCACTGAATTGAGTGGATTGGGAATTAACTCAATTCTCATTGGAGCATGATGAGTGGTAATGGGATTGAAAAACTAGATAGAAATTAATTTTTGATATGATTGGGTTTATTCATATTATCATTGTGAACCCCTATGATAAAAGAAATAATGACATCGATGGAAACCTATGATATACAATAGTGATATCGGATAAATCTAAAAATGCATGGGTAAATGAGTCTAAGGTTGATCAGGAGTTAAAACTAATGGATAGCCATTATAATTTTTTTTGGTGGGAGTTTAAAATTATTAAGGATATTTTGAGAAACATTTTCAATAATATGACACTTTTGTTTGGATTGTATTTTTTGAATGTTATATTTTTGGATGGATGAATTTATATTTTCTTAGAAATAAGTTGAAAGATGTTGATAAAATATTATTTTATTACGAGGTTTGATTTTAATATTTTTACATTGGATAAAATGTTATTATATTTTGGTAATATATGATTCATCATATAGAAATTTTTTTTATTAAAAACACATTTTTTGACAAAGTGATTAATGTTGTTTTTGAAGAAGTCTAATATATTACAAAAACTACCTGACTGAGGTAAACAAAATATGATTAATAAATACTTAGTTAATTTATGAAAGAATATATGACTTTATTATCAATTTACAGGGATTTATGATATTTATAGAAAATATTATATTATTTTTGAGATTGTATTATTAGTGAGTATAAATTTTTGATGCATGAATTTATAAGAGATTAATGTTGTTTGGATATTAATTTTTTATTGATGTCAGAATGATATGTGATAAAATCATTCTAATTTATGTGTTTTATTTTGGTCGGGCATATTTTAATGGGTTCTACGATTAGTTAATGGTTAAATGGTTAATGTTAAACAATGGGTGATTTTATTAATGTTTTAGAGATAAATTTAGTGTTTCTACTGATGATGCATTATTCATATTGGATATTATCATATTTTCCTAACCATTTTTATTATGGATAATTTAGATGAAAATGATTGGATAAACTTATTATCCTCTTATGGATCTTATGATATATTAGAAGAATATTTTTGTTCTTTAAACATAAAAACATTATCTTCAATATAAATTCCTTGGATCAAGATATGATATAGAATTGAAAATTGATCAAACAAAAATGAAAGGATGAAATTATTATTATGAAATGAAAATAAATAAAGTATGTAAATGTTCTCGATTTCTCAATCATTATAGTAAAATAATCACGAAACCTGATCATAATGATCATAAAATAATAAATTTATCATTTTTCCAATACTTTTGAGGAATTAATGGCCTTATTTATCCCTTACTATTCAATGATTTTATCATCATTTCATTTATGATTATCGTGTTCTATATAAAACTCAATTATTACTTCAATGTTTTTATCTCCACCATGTCTATGTATTCTCTTCTCGCTAATTTTATCCTTGTTGGGAACCTTGTTATTTTTTATTCAATGTTCTTAGTTATGGTAACGTCACAACCCCTGAATCCCAGAGCTGATGCAATATTATATTACATTGGAATGATTACAAGGAATCAAATCCAAAAGAAAAGATCAGTTTATTAGTCTTAAAGAAACTAGATACATACATGGAACCCATTTTACATTGGGAAGGGAAAAAATATGATACATAAGAAAATCTAATAAACTACATCAGTAAAAACTCAATAAATGATCTCTCCTTCATTACCATGGGAAGGAAAAAAATTAAAGGGGTGAGGTCAAATGCTATTTGAGGGTAACAAACATAGTGGAATATATCACAAACATAATCATTAGGCATAGTGAATAAATAAAACACATTCCTTTAAAAATAAACATGAACACATTATGGTAGGAATAAGATCTGAATAAATAATGTCATAGTAAAGAATAATAATGGGTATTCTACTTGTTGAGTAACAACATAAACATTCAATTAATATATTAATAATGATTAAAATGCATGTTCTAGATATCATAACCATACCGTCAAGGCATCGTTCCAGGAACATAAATATCCATTTTTTCAAGGCCTCGTGCCCAAACCATAGTTTATCTCATTGGACCTACTGATGCATAGAGGGGCTATAGCGGGCCCCACCAATCACATAATAAGTCCAATGCATTACTAATATTAATTTGGATTAACATAAAAACATAAATTCATATTAAAACTAACATATCAAATGTAAATAGATTTTTCAAGTCATTAAACATAAACACTAAACATTCAGAGTAATATGGTAAATGGTATCAATATAGAACATCCACGTTTAAACTAATCATAATCCCTTCAATAGAATAATTTTTAGATGATATCATAGGATATAAATCTCAATGAAATACACGATTCATCAAAGAATTTTGACATTAATAAATATACTTTTAAATGAGACCATTGAAAACCCCTTGAGGCTATAATCCTTAAACATTCCAAAGTGTCTCATACCACCTTGAAACATTCAACTAATAATACCATAGAATTTCATGAGAATAAGGATAATCATTATATGATATATCAAAGGGTACTACATACAACCCAATAAAGATATATGTGGTGACCAAGGTATAAATCTCAAAAAATGTTAAAGTGAGATGAGAAAAATCCATTTTACATTGGAAGGAAGAGTTTTGATGGAAAATAATTTATATTTGTCTTGAAATAAAATAGTAAAAATGTATATCCCAAAAAATAAAATGTAATATCATTGAATTAATATTTTAGTCATAAATAAAGTCTTATTGTGGTTCTAATAATTTTAAAATAGTTTTTAAATAATATTTAGAAATAAAAAAGTTGAGGTTAGTTTATGGAAAATATTAAAGGATTTTAACATGAAAAGGCATGTTTTCATTCATACAACCAAGAATGAACCAAAATAAGGTTTTTATGTTAAAATTTGTGATTTTATAAATATAAATATGGATTAAAACACATTATATAGTTAACATCAAAATATTGTAGAATTCAAGAAGTTCCTTAAATCGGGTTTTCATTTCAAAACTATTTTTTGAAATATTCTTTTGAAACATGTATTTCCCCATAAAATAAGGACGGATTATGGTTGGTAAAATTATATAGAACATTATAACATAATTTATTATGAGTACGTAATAATAATTTATAATTTTTTTGAGGTTCTTATAGAATAAGAGTAACTCTAAAGGAAATGGGGATTCTTGTAGAAAACCCTTACAAACATTTCGACAAGGTAACAAGTGTTCTTGTGAGGGCTTAATGAGAGGTAAAGTGGTATAACTTCATTTATATAAAATAAAATTTGTTTTGGGGAGGTGAAAAAACATACCCCATCATTATGAATTAAAAATAAAAGGACACAACATCGTGGGGATTCATTAATAAAACTGAGAGAGAGGATCCCTTTCCTTAAATCTGAGGGAGTTATTTTCTTGATCTTAATCACCTGAATAACCAAATTAGTTTCATTAATTAAAAATTATATAACCCTATATAAATTTATTAGTATTATTATTATTTTATTGATTTCATTCATGGCCTTTTATATTGGTCAAGGGATTCATTTTCATTTTTTGTGAGTGTTCGTTTAATAATATTCATGCTCAACTCACTTATAAAAGAGTATGGTAGTTCCTGTAAGATGGGAGTTGAATTCTAGAATTTATTGTATATATTATTAATGAAAATTAAGAAACTACATGTTTATGAAATTCATTTTTTGGTTTGGAGTGAAGGTGGTTTATGTTATAAAACCCAAATGATAAACGCTTGGATTAATTTGGAGATTTTTCTCACAATTACCTACTATTGTATAAATACTTTACATCATGAATGCATAAGGATTCCGAAAACAATACATAAGATAAAATAAATATATAATATTCTGGTTTGACCATAAAAATGGTATCATGACTATAGTTTAAGAATTTAAATCAAATTTAAAGCATCATCATCCTTGAATGTGATAAATCAATAAATCTTAGATGATGATTCATTTCTAGCATAAATGAGGAGGGAAAAGGAGATATGAAGATGAATTATCCCATTAGAAAAAAAATTCCAAAATATTTATGGTACTATATTTTTCATACCCTTTGGATGAGGGATGTTATGAAAGAAAATAGAAAAAGGAACATGAAAATGAAAGAAAAGAAAATATGAATTTTACCTCTTGAATTAACCTTCCATGAGAGCCTATTAAAGGAAGTTGATTTGGTATTTTTATGATACCAAGTTCTAATACTCATGGGGGAGTTTATTGGGAGGATATTTTGGATGAATTTGGATAAGTCACAAGTCTTGAGAGGATTAAAGAGAATAGGGTGGAGGAGGTGGTATTTATAGTGGAGGGGAGGAGGGTTTTCTTAATATTTTATTCATTAGTTTATTATTTTTCCATAATATAAGAAATAGTGATGATCCCATGACCAAAAATAGTAATATGTGAATATGAGTTTGAACCATTGGCTCTTACATCATTATAACATCATCATTGTCTCAATAAATCAATTATTTATCATTTATTGTAAATTATCGTATTTTATTATTCACCAAAAATTCATGTATTTCAGAAAAATCCCAAAAAATAACCCTAATAATTTTTTGACATGTCTAATCCAAAAATAAAGTCCATTTTTTTAAAAAAAAATCTTAAATATTATTAGTTTTATTTTTAATTAAAATCATAATTTACTTGAAAAATACCGTTTTTAAAACATTTATTTACCTATTACAAAACATAGTTACATCATACTTTAAATTAAATCTTATATTTTACTATCATAGGTGAGGTTAATATTCATTAGTGTATGAATATATTCATAAGGATAACATTACTATTCATAAGTGTATGTTACTATTCCCCAAATATTAACTTGGTCATATCAGACTCTAAATTACTTACTGATTGCATCCGTGTATCTTAGATATTTGAAATTAAAATCATAGGGGTGGTAAAATTATGTTTACAAATTAGGTTATAAAAAATTGGTGTTTTTTAGAGACTCAGTGTTTCATGCATTCAATATTAAATGTTTTTTTTCAAAATCATGGGGTGTTAGATTATCCCCTCCTAACAAAATCATTTTTCATCGAAATATGATATTTCACATTGAATGTTATTGGTTGTTACTTGAAAATTTCCTTGTGGAAAACCCATATCAGAAAAATGGTTAATAAAATATCCTCCTTAAAAAGGTATAGGGAAATGAGGTTGTTAAATAATAATAATAATAATAATAATAATAATAAGTGAATGAAAAATTATCCTTTCGAATTAAGTGACATTGATTGGAATTGAAAACCTAGTCATATAAGAAAAACCAAAATATTAATTTCTAGTGATAAAAAATAGGATTTGATGAAAGTAGATTACCATAAAACCATAAACTAAAGTTATGAAAAAATTAATTAATGTTATCAATGATTATGATAACAGAACAACATTTATGATTCTTTTCATATATTTGGGGGGTTATTACACTCTTTAAGTGTATAAAAATACATATATATTTCATAAACATGATTTTATCCTTTTATTTTTCCTTGAATTACCTATACATCATCTTTGAGCATATTTTTCATCACGTGGTGTCATTAACACCTAAAACCAAATACAATGATCAATTTAAATCATTTCATAAATCGTTTGACATTCCAAAGGATCAATATCCATTACATTAGAATCATTACTATGGTAGTTATTACTAACCAATTTGAATTATCCATATATATCATCTCTCTATTCCAAAATTGACATCTTAGTATTATGAATAGAATAAGGGTTTTCTATCCCTCAACCATAAATTTTCCAAAACTTTGACCTGATACTGAGTCAATTTTCTGTCGTACCATTAATCATATCGCCTCAAATCCTTAAATAGAAATTAATTAAGTACAATCCTCATTTATTATATAATTCTAATAACCATTGCATCATGGATAAAATATTCAGAACACATGATTCTTGACTAGGAATATTAATCATTCCACTTCATCTGTGGTTGTATCATAACTTTATCTTTATCCAGTAACATAATTTTTTGTATATTCCTTTGATGCTTCAGAAATTTATTCACATATTTTCCCATATCTGGGTATTCATAATATTGTACATTAGAAACATTTCTCTAAACCTTGTGATCATGAACTTGGTTTCCTTTTTCTACACTCTTATAACAAACTCTCTTTCCCTTCAAAAATTTGCCAGTGTGATTATTTCCAAGGTTATAACATGTGGGAAAACCCTTATTTCTATTATTCCCTTTATCCATGTTTTTTTCTACAATACCCTTCTTCATTTTCTTTCCATCAAATCCATAGGACTCATAAAAATCCTTACATACCTTTTTATCACATTATATTATTACGTTATATGATGCGGATACTTGGGAGACTATATTCCTTTGAAACGATAGCTTATGACCTTTAGAGATATGATCCATATTACTATTTGCATCATGTTAATTTTTGATGTTCTTATTCTTTCTACAGGTTCCATTTCTTATCAATTCCATATAATATTTTATCCCATAAATAATTAACTCCCTATATCTCTAAATATGGAAGAACACATAAAATAAATTTTTGTATCGTAAATACTAGAACGATATAATTTGGTTACTTTGGGGGAATAAATACTTTATAATGGTTTATAATAAGAGTATAGATTTACCAAATCATATCCCTTATGATTATTGAACCAAGAGTGCTGCAAGGCCTGTTGTTGTGCACCAGTTCCCATTTGAGTATAGCTCAAAGTGTTGTTTTTGGGTTTTACCACTAGATACATTTGTTACTGAGTCACGTCTATTTGTTTGTATCTAGAAAGGGGTGTATTTTCTTGATAAAACACATAATATATTCATTACCAAGATTCTAGGGTGTCCTTGTATTATTATCCCCAAAGTCTATCATAGGGTTTTGTTCACTAATCTACTTTTCCAATATCTAGTTTCTAGGTTTTCCACTAAACATTCTATGATACCAATTGTAATTCCCCGACCCCAGAATCCTAGATCCGGCGCATTACTTATTACATTTTAATGAATAGAATGAATCAAATCCCGAAGTACCTATTAGTTTAGTAGTCCTGAATAAAGTAGATACATAAATGGAATCAATTTTAAATTGGAAAAGGGAAAAAATAATACATAACAAAAGCTAAAAAACGACATCCTTGAAAAATCAATAAATTATCTTTTCTTCATAACCTGGGGAAGAAAACAAATGAAAGGGGTGATATAAAATGTTCAGTAAGGGTAAAAACATAGTAGAAGATATCATAAACATAAAAATTAATCATGGTGAATAAGTAAAACACATCCGTTTAAAAATTAACATAAACACATTATGGTAGGAATAAGAGATGAATAGATAATGGCATAATAAAGTACAAACATTGTTAATCTAATAGTAGAATAACCACATGGAATTTCAATTACTAGTTTCATAATGAGGGAAATTTATATGTCAGATATCATAAAAATTCCATCAGGGCCTCATTCCAAGACCATAAATATCCATTTTTTCAAGGCCTCATTCCATAACCATAGTTTGTCTCATAATACCTACTTATGAAACGAGGGGCTATAACAGTCCCCACCCATGACATAATATGTCTAATTAATTCCTCTTATGAATGTGGATAAAAATAAAAAACATATACATTCATATTTAAACTAAGCTTTAAAATGTAAATAACTCTCCCCAGTTATTAAACATAAACACTATCCATTCGGAGTAATATGGTGAATGGTATCAAGATAGAACATCCATATTAAAAAATCAGAAACCCTTAAACATCATATTTTTTATATAATATAATAATATATAAATCTATATGAAATAAAATATTCATAAAACGATTATGAGATTAATAAATATACTTTTAAATGAGACCATTGAAAAATTCTTGAGGAAATGATCCTTAAACATTCCAAAGTGTCTCATACCACCATGAAACATTCAAATAATAATCCATTAAAATATCATGAGAATAAGGAGATTATTTATATTATATTCCAAAGGGAATTAGATACACCAAAAGAAATAAATAAGTGGTGAAGAAGGAATATATCTCATAAAAGTTAATTTTAGATGAGAAAATCCATTTTACTTTGAAAATTAAAGTTCTTTTTGGAAAATCATTTTTATTTGTCATGAAATCATATTGTAAAAATGTATATCCTAGAAAATAAAATTTAAAGTCATTGAAATTATATTTCAGGCATAAATAAAGACTTATTGAGGTTAAATCATTTAAAAATAGTTTTTAAATAAGCTTCAGAAATAAACCATTTTATTGCAATTTGAGGAAAATATTAAAGGATTTTAAAACGCAATGGAATGTGGGATTTCATAAAACAAAGAAATAAAGAAAAATACCTATTTCATGTTGAGAATATTATTTTATAAATATAATTATAGATTAAAACCTATTATAGAGTGAACTTCATAATATGTAAGAAATTGAGAAGTTCCATGAATTCAGCTTGCATTTCGGACATATTTTTTGAAACATTCCCTTAAAACATGTAAGTCCCCAAAAAACAAGTAATTAATCTGGTTGGTAAAATAATATAGAACATTAAAATTGGATTTATGATGATTAAATAATAATAATTTATAATTTTATTGAGGTATTATGAGAATCAAAGTAACCCAGATTGAAATGGATATTCGGGTAGAAAAACCTTACAAACATTTCATCATGGTAACAGGTGTTCTTATGAGGAATTAATTAGAGGTAACTAGGTGTACCGTCATTTATATATCATAAGGTCAGTATTGGGGAGGTTCTAAAATATACCTCATCAATAGGAATTAAAAATAAAAGTACATAACATAGGGGGGTTCTTTAATAAAAGTGTGAGAGATGATCTCTTACCATAAATATGAGGGCGTTCTCTTCTTGATATTAATGAACTGAATAACCAAATTAGGTTCATTAAATAAAAATTAATGAAGAATTTATACATTTATCTGTTTCATTATTAATTTTTTGATTTCATTCACGGCCTTTTGTATGGGTTATGAGAATCAATTTCTTTTTCAGTGTGTGCTCGTTTTCATAATATTCATGATCGACTCACTTATAAAATAGTATGGAATTTATTGTAAGATGGGAGATGAAGTATAGAATTGATTTTTTGTTTTATTAATGAAATTTATTAAGTATCCATGGTTATAAAATTAATTTTCTTAATTGGATTTAATTTGAATCACTATATAAAAAACTTATGTTAAAGGCTTGGATTAATTTAGTGATTATTCCCACAATTACCTTGTTTTGTATTATTATTTTAAATCATGAGTGAATAAAGATTCCCAAACATTAAATGAGATAATATAGATATGTAATAGTTTGGTTGAACCTTATAAATTGTTTCCTGACCAGATTTTAAGAAGGTAAATCAAATTGAAGGCATCGGCATCCTTCAATGTGATAAATCAACACATCTCCGGTGATGTTTCATTTTTAGCATAAATAAAGGGGGAAAGGAGAGATGAATATGAACTATCCCATTACCATAAAATTATTATACTATATTAATAGTAATTTATTTTTCATACCATTTAGATGAGGAGAGGTTATGAATGAAAAGGTAACAATGTAACATGAAAATGAAGGAAAAGAAAAGAGGAATTTTACCTCTGGAATTAACATTCCTTGAGAGCCTCTTAAGGGAAGAGGATTTAGTCTTTTTATGAGAAAAAGGGATGATAGTAATTGGGGGCTCTAGGGAATATATTTGGAAATAGTTTTGATAATTCATAAGGTTAGAGATGTGTGAAGAGAAGTGTTTAGAAGAGGTGGTATTTATAGTGGAGGGTAGGAGGGTTTTCTTAATATTTTAATCATTAGTTTTTTATCTTTCCATAAAATAAGAAATAGTGATGATTTCCTAACAAAAAAATAGTAATATATGCATGTGAGTTCAAAACATTGGTGCTTAAATCATTATCAAATCATAAATGTCTCAATAAATCATTTATTTAGCATTCATTGTAAATTATCATATTTTACTATTCACTAAAAAATCATGTATTTCAGAAAAATCCTAAAAATTCTCCCTGACAATTTTTTGAAGTGTAGAATCCGAAAATGAATTCCATTTCTCAAAAATAATTTTATATGTATGATTAATACATTTTTAAATTAAAATCATAATGTTCTAGAAAAATACAGTTTTGAAAACATTTATTTACTTATTACAAAACTTATGTACATCATACTTTTACATAAATCCTAAATATATACTATCATAAGTGAGGTTACTTTTTATAAGGGTGTAACACTATTCATATGAATAACATTACCATTCATAAGGGTATGTTAGTATTCACTAAAAATTAATTTGATCATATCAGACTCTAAATAACTTACTGATCGCAACCGTGTATGTTAGAATTTCGAAATTAAAATCATAGGGGTGGTAAAATTAGGTTCACTAGCTAGGATATAACAAAGTGGTGGTTTTTGGAGACTAAGTGTTTCATCCATTAAATATTAAATGTATTTGAAAAATCATGGGGTGTTATAATTATTTTCAAACACATTCATTAAAAATGATAACTTATTATCCCATTTTATGATTTATATTTTCAATAATGATATTTTTAAATATTAAAAAAGTAGATATTCTCATCCTCATATGTTTTATCTTACATTCACAAGAATTAATTTTTTTTAAAAATCGTCTGAATATAATTTCAAAAGAAATAAAATAAAATCAAAATGATGAAAATTTTGTAAGGAGGGTAGGGTGTAACATGTCAATAAAATATTTTAACTGGGTATTATACTCAATATATTTCTTAATAAGAAACACTGATATTTAAGTGAATAGTGACATAATGTAAAAATATTATTATTTTAATGTGACCAATATATCCTAGCTACAAATTTTGTAGTTTGAATAGTAATAAACACATTATGGAAAATAAGTATAATGATTTTATATAATGAAAAAGGTTTTATTAATGTTAGTAAATAACATCCCACTTTCCAAAAAATTCATATTATTCTTTAACAAACATTTTCTAAAAAATAGATTTTGTGGCATTTTTTGTAAAAATATTATAATTAAATTTCACTAATATTAGAGATTTTATTTGAAAAAATGGATATATTTTTTAAAATAAACTATTCATAATTGTATTATTACATTATTATTTTATTTATTTTTCTAAAACAATTTATTTTTATGTGAACATAAAAAGTTACTCATTTTTTGTACAACTACCATTTCCTTTCTTCAATTATAGTATTCTAAAAGTACAAATGTATTTTATGTTTTTATTTAATGTATTATAATATCAATTTGAATACAAGTTACCTAAATAAATCCAAAGGAATCAACATTACATTCCATTTCAGTATAAGTTAATTTTTATGCTTAATAATGCAATTGTATAAAAATAGATTTTTGTGTCATCTTGGACATTTATATTAAAATTGATTTCTGTTACATATAATAAAAGAATTATGTAAATTTTACTAGATATTTTTAGTTAGGATATATTATTTTGTAAAATAGTTCCCACTTATGTTTGGTAAATATCAATAGGAATCATGGTAAATATATGTCACCTTAGTAGGAGTAAAATGGGAAAAGAGGGTTATAATTATGGAATAAGTTCTCCAAATAGTTCCAAAACATTCCTTTATTTAATTTTATGGTAGTAATTCTTTTATATGAATCCTATATTCAAATATATTTCATTTTTGTGCCATTTTACTATAATAATGACATTTATATTACTTTAACTAATGAATGAATAAAAATTTCACTCTCTTTATTTTAATCACTATTATAATTTTTATAGTGATAAAATGATATTATTAAAGAATGTAAAATTTTAGTTTGAAAATAAATATATTAGTTTTATTTTTTCAATTTGATTACAACTTTTTATGGTATAACTACTTTAAATTTTAATGAAATAATGACACAATGTTTGTGTCTAAAGTAGGAAAAATTCAGAAAACGTTTTTAAAAATTTTTAAAATATATATTTTTAGATAAATTGTGTTATTCCATGAATTTTATGGTTAATAGTAATTTATAATTCAGGTTAATGTATTTTATATTCTAAATAAATTTTCATATGGATGTCTTTAAATTCATATTGAAAAAAAGTCTCAAATAATATTTTAATGATATTTTATTTTAAATGTTCATTTTAATTTTATTTCATCTGCTACCACCTTCAAATATTCTTATACTGTGACTATATAATATAATAATTCTTTCATTATATTTCATTTTTATTATGTCACAATCCATTTTCATCTTATTTTCTATCCCATGTGGACAAAAATATCATTCATGCATATGTGTGGACTGGCAGCTCCATGAAAAGATGTGTCTTATTTTTCATCACCACATCAAAGACTAGTTATTACGGAGTTAATGTAATATTTTATATTAATGAAATTTTTATGATTATAGACTAATAATATCATAGTTACCTTTTTATCCTTCTACCTATTAAAAAAAAGATAACATCACTCATGTATATGTGTGGACATCCACCTCAGCAAAGTCATGTGATTAATTCATCATATCTATCATTATTTTATAATTAAAAAATTTTATTTAATAATTAAAAATATAATTAACTCCTGATTAATATTCTAATGATAATTTAACCATGACCTCAATTTCCGTCGTCAACCTACTAATGTTTTTTTGTTATTACATACTGAATTTCCTCAGAATTACTAACATGTACACAAATAATTTAATAAATATATAATTTAGGATGATAAATAAAATAAAATGGATAATAATAGCAGAATACACATGAAAAGTTTCTAAGGGAACCTAGAAATTGAAATAAATTTTTTATTCCAGATATAAAGTTTGTGTATGGTGAGTCAGGATCAGGGTAAGAGGTTTCATAACTTCATTATTCTCATTGGAATATATGACTTATTCAATGTATATATGATTCAATGACAGTGTGTTTAATGAACTATGGTTTTTTAAGTGTTATGATCCCATTTTTTATTTTTATATATATTTGTAACACATAATCGGTTCTTTGACTAATTATCACTTCAATGTTATGATAATTAAATGGATTATCCACCGCACTTTAGTTTCTGTGAGACATATTTCATATAACCTATTGTTTCTTTCATGTAATATATATATTGAACCATTAATATGAAATATACTAACTCCATTTATACTCATTTTATTTAATGATCTATTTAAAGATATATTTTTCATGGGGGTTATGATTCAAAATTTACTAAAGTATTATGGTCTTATTCTACAATCTTGGTTTTGTCTAGGATTTATTTAATTTAAATTTAAATTAATAAAAATTAAAAGGTCATTATCTTTTAAACTCCATTTATTTTATTCTCCTCCAGTTATCTATGGAGTTTACATCTTTTTCATTCGTTTTCCTATCTTTGGTAGGTAATTTTCTGGAGAAACCATTTTTTCATGATAATCTTACCGAATTTACTGTTATGTTAATGAAAATATTCTTCCATGTCATAAGTGGAAAAATATTTGCCTAATGTTTTTATTTAAATTTATTTTTTTATTTAATATTCACAATTATTCCACATTATTTACAATGAATAAAAAACGTATCTTTTGAACATTTATTATGTGGAACATATTGAATTTAAATATAGAGTAAAAAAAGAATATTGTTTAACATATATTTGTTGATCACATATTACCATCATCAAGAATACTATTTTATATTAATATTAAATTAAATTTATTATGGTTTGTTTCCTGTAAAAAAAATTTTAAATCCTTAATTTTATTTAAATTTAAATAAGTGATTTTCAAAATGAAAATAATTTTTCCTTTATAAAATGTTAACTTGATATTCTGCATTAATTTTTATTCTTTTTAGAAAATAATCGATGAAACTTATTCTTTACTAGGGATATATTCTAATGATACCATTCACCACATTACTCAAGATATATTACGATATTGATCTTCTATCATGGACTGGGGGGAAATTGACATTCAATATGCTAGTTTTCAAATATGGTACTCATTTTGATTTTCTATTTTACTAATTATTCACCCATTTATAAATATTGAATGCATTTATTTTATTTTATTATGTTTTGGGATTGTAATTAAATACCACTAACATTCATAGGAATATCTCTTGAGACAAACTAGCCTCGATATTTGGTGTACATCTACATAGTTATTTAAGATGTCTTAGAATGAGGACATGATGTTATGTTTATGATCCCCTGTAACAATGACATTACAGAGAGGGTATGAGGTCCATAATTATGTATTCCATCATTATGAAACTATATATATTTATCCACATTATTATTTAGGTTTTTCTATCGATAGATATAATCCCCTTTTATGATATTAGTATTATGGAATATTTAATTAGAGTGTATTTTTTCCTAATATTCAGGATTTATTTATTCTATGAGAGATATTATTGTAGAAATTATATAACTAAGATTCTAATGTCTTCCTTTTTTTGTTTTAATTTACCCATTATACCAATATGGGGTCTATGAATTATTTATAGGGTATATTAGAATATTAATAATTTTCTCATGATAATTTTAATGTTTTACTTCATTCATCCAAACGAAATGATATAATCATGTATATATATATTGACTTATATGTATCTACCAATTTGATAAATTTATATTTGATCCAATGTATCATGTTCTAATTTAGTAATATTTAAACAAGATTTAGGTTGCTCTAGTTGGGGTATTTACAAAAAGGAATCAAGATGAACATTTTTAGCAACATCATTGGATGATATTTTTTCAATAGGGGTGATTGTTGATTATTGACAAATAATATTCTCCACCCATGGTGGTTCATCACCATAAATGTCTAAAGCACTATAAATTTCATCACCAGAACATTACCTTTCTGCATAGTGAAAATACATGAACAATTGATTTAATTTATTTCCTCTTCCCCGGGTGATAAATATGGTTCTTAAAGATAGGGAAATATGTTAATTTGCAGTATCCAATTTCATTAAAATAGGCTTATTGTATCTACATGGATGTACTTAATTATAATAAACTATGATATTATACTATTTTATTTCGGTTCCTTGCATGTTTTCTTCAGTGGGATCTATAGTTCTTGATTCCAGTCATGTGTGAATTTCCATAAAACTCACCGTATACATTCCATAGATGATGTTCAATATCAAAAGACTATTTTTCTTATAATTACCTAAGGGCCCTTCCCTATTGTTCCCATACATTTTAATACTTATTCCCAACACTATGAATATAGACTTAATTTATCATTCTAAAAGGAATGACCATAGGACCGGGATATAATAACATTCTATTATAGAATATTTTTATCAATAATAAATTCGATCTCTTCAATATCATGTGAAACACATGAGACATAAAATAATTGAATAAATTTTTATTAAGAATATGAAATGAAATATATATAGATTAATTAATGTGATAATATTCAATTCATAAAATTATGCAATTAAATTCATGAAATAGCAGATAAATTATATGGAATTTCATTCTACTAATTCATTCCAAAACATAAATATTTGGATTTAAAAAATTATCCTCATCATACATGTTTAATTTTAAAGATAATTTAAAATATTTTTAGTATTAATATTATTAATATATGTTGTTTAAAATTTTATAAAAATGATAAAACATTCATAAATTGATTATCAAATTTGTAGTAGTTAAAGTAAAATAATTTTGATGTAAAAAATAGTTCCTTTTTCAGGAAACTATTTTTATGAATGAAATCTATATTTATATTATTAAATTAAATTAATTGTTATTGACATAGTTTTTTAAATAAATCTTTATATTATATATTCACTAAAATAATTTAACATTTATATTAATATTTTCACAATCCATCATTTTTATTATTAAAAATTCATTTTTTCTAAAAATTTAATTTAAGGACTTTATGCATTGAAATTATTTTTAATTTGTACAACCTTTAGAAAAATAATCTTCTAAAAATGATTTCAATTTTGGAATTATAATGCCCAAATTTGGTTTTATGTTCAATTTATTTTTTTAGAATAAAAATAATATACCTTGGTAAATAATTTCATGATAGAAAAGGTAAAAATATGTTAAAAGTGTTAAAATAAAGGGAAAAGACTTCATAATATAAATAGAAATTATCTTTATTTTAATTATTTAACTATATTTTCACCTTAATCCACTTATCTTCATAAATTTTATATTTTGGAGCCACTTTCCAAAGGGTATTTTTTATTTTGTTTTTATGATCAAAATATTTACAATTTAATATTATGTTACCTTATTTCATATACTTATTAACTCGTGTTTTTATTCCTTTTTAGTTTGGGTTCCTTTTTTCAATTTTGATGATGTAGAGTTTTTTCCCTAGAAAATTACATTAAATTTTCAGTTTTATTCTTTTTTGAATTAATGATGTATAAATATCTATGTGGTAAATAATTTAGAGGGAACACATTGTGTCTTGGTTAAGGTTGAAGATTTTTTGAGAATTTACATATAATTTTTACTTGTACTATTATAATAATAGATTAACATTGTGAATTTATTTTATGAAGAGAATCTATAGCGTGGTAGAAGCCATGAAATAGTCTCATGATGTGAATTATTATATTCTATGAATTGTTTTCACTCCAATAAATGGTTGAGATTATAAATTAGAACCTGAGGTGATTTTCTTTTATGTTTATTCACCACTCATAATATTCTTGTTTTGAATATAGGATTCATGTCATGAATTTCATGGGGGAGAATATTTTTTATGGTTAAGCCTAAAAAATATTTCATTGTTTTTTCAACAACTTATCTTATTCCTCGTGAAACTCTAAGAGATTTTTTAGGATATTTATCGACATTCATATGTTTTGGTCTTTCCAATTATCTTAATTTAATTTCATCACTTTGGTTTTCCACCTCTCCCAGATTCCCCTCATTGTCAGTGGTATAATAAGTTATTTTTTGATGGAATCAGTATAGATCATGATGATTTTTTATTTAGGTTTTCCTTAACAGTATCATTCAACTTCATTATTAGCTTATGTTTCCCATTAAAGGTGTTGATTTTATCCCATATTTAAAGGTGTTTGGTTCAATATGATTTTTTGTACAATTGAAAATATAAATTTCTTGACTGATTTGAAGTGATTTTTTAAATAATTTAAGAACATATATTTGAAATTATTGATGAATGATTTGGAAAAAAACATGGAGATTTTAGAAAACACAGAATTTGGATTGAATAGAAATTATATGTTTTTTGTTGAAATTGATTGATTTATTATGAAAATTAATTTTATGCATTGATATTTTTTGGATTAAATTTAATGATGATTTGAATTTTAATTAATTGATGAAAATATATGATTTTTTTCAATGATTTATGTATATTGAAAACTGAAAGTAGTGAATGTTATTTAAAACTGATTTGAAAATATTTATTTTTCCATAATCGAATGATTGACTGATTTAATAACATGTTATATCTAGTATTAAATTTTAATTAGGACAATAACACTAAAATATAACAACATAGAGCTAAATTGATGATGAAAATACTAAAATAAACATAATACGACATGATTTTTTCACTAATGGGTAGTTGAGCTCTAATGGCCTCAGTCATGGGACATGTGCACACATTGATCCAAGATCACTAATGAGTATTCTGAGGATATTATTAAGATAAAAAATCATGCAACATATATTGATAGATTTTTCTAAGATATATTTTATTCGATGATTACATATCATTATATTATAGAAATTTTTTATGAATGCCAACTAATTTATATAAATTTTTTATATAAAATTTTAATTTGAACATAACTTGATATATATTAATATTTTGAAAAATAAGGTATGCTATATTGAGAAAATTTGAATACCATTCTATAAATTTATTTTCATTAAACTGAATTCATATTATGTTTAATTAATATGGAATTTATTATGGAATTCTTGGTGAAACCATCCTTGGATTTGTAGCTCATTTCCTATATTTACCTTAATATATTTATAGATTTTATTATTTCAGGTCCAAGAAAAAGGAAATCACCACTTAGAGGTTTTGGATTATCTTGATTATTGGGACCCGGAGTGATAGAGGTGACCAGTGGATATATGAACTAACTGTTCCATGGGATATGTATTATTTTTTACATTGTAAGATGTTGTGTCTTTTGATGATGTTGTATTTGGGTACCATTTTACCCATTATATTCAAGAACGTTATCCCTTTGGAGTCTTGATCATAATAAATTCTATATTTTTTCCTATTCTATTTTGAATAAGATTCATTCCCTTGTTATTATTGTATGACGCTTGGTGATAATCTTGAACCTATGGGGATTGAGATCTCCATTCATGATATATAAGGCCTACTCGGGTATGAGGGTACTATGGTATCCAAGATAATTCATGAAAAAGTGGTATCTAAGGGAGGATGTCTGTATTTCCTTGATGTAATTTTGCAGTTACATTTTTTGACATACAGTAGCAAGGATTGTTAAGAATTTGGAGGTAGTTGTGAGAATGTTTCTGGCGATATCTCATCGTAATGAGAATTAAGTCATCATGGGTTTTTGGGAAAAGTGACATGGTGAAGGTTTGAATATATTTTCTATAAATTTACTGATTTTGATATAATTATGATTAAAATCCCAAATAATGATATCCTATTGATTAAATTGACATTCCTTTGAATCTTATTTGAGTTATTAATCGATGTATCATTACTTATTTTTTAGTTTTATCTATTAATGTTGCATAGAATCATTCCTCCAAGGATACATATCAATTGGCATCATGATAAATATTCTAGTGGAAAATGTTGGATAATCCTTTGGTTTTAGAGGCTCTTATTTATATGGTGTTGTTGGTTATCTGGAAATTGGTATTGGTACCTCCAACAATTCTCATTTAGCCTCTAGTAGTGGAACCCTAATGTGATGACTCTATAGACCATTATCACATGTTTCTTCATAAATAACCAACATAATTATAAGGATTAAATTATCTTTAATAGGAAAATCTTTGGTTAAAAAATCTAGACTTTCTATTTTATTTCATGAAAATTTTTAATTATATTAATGTTAAGTGATATACCTTATTGATTATGGGTTTAAAAAGGAGATGGTGTTATTTGATAGTGATATAAAAGAAACATGAGGGGCTTGAGGGGTAGTAAATTAGAGTTTGGTTCACTAATTAGTTCTATCTATAAACAATCGTTTAGGGATATTCCATGGATTTTCTCAACCTCTAATAGGGTAATAGAAACATGACATAGTAATTGAACTATTTTTTTGATCTCGCTAATGTTCCATATGAGGTTTTATCAAATGATATGAGGACTACTACATTGTTCTATATGGTAATTTAACCTGATATCTAAACACATGTTTTCTTATTGGATCTCACTTCTTATACTGATGTGTTGGATGGAGAGTTGTTTTTTGAGATTTACCTAGTACAAAAAATGTGGCTAATTAGAGTTTTTTCTTATCCCAATGGTATTTATGTGAGTTCTTCTAAGGAAATAGAACGTGTCATGATTCTCATTATGTTTTTTAACAAAAGTAATCATATAGACCTCCTAGAGTTCCTTCTAGAGGCCCTTTGAATTGACTCTATTATGGAAAGGATAATCATTCAATGTGTGTTTCAATAATTCTTCAAATATCTATAGTTTGTGAGGTCTCGTATGGGACTATTAGAAGTTCATAAATTTATTTATGACATGGTGTAGTGAAACAGGCTCATCAAAACAACAAAGTACTCTAATTAAATGTGATTATTCAATAACATATGGGTCACATCCATTGTAATATGTAATGATGCTTCCTAATGAAGTTAAGTATTCTCCCTAAGAAGCTGATGTGCGTTTAGTTACTATGATAGGTACCATCACTATAAAATTATCATTATTGAATTCTTTATTCGATACCAATATATGCCACTCATTTATATCAAACCATGTTTTAAATTTTAAAAATCTTCATATGAAGATTTTTTATTATGTAATTGTTGTTACTAAACCCCTTACAATGAAGAGAGAGTATATTCTTCATATTCTTTCTTCTATTTTATATTTTTCAAAGATTGAGCTTAATGGGTGTTTTCCTGTTCTTGACATGAAACTGCATAATTTTTTTTCTAGATGGATTGGATGATTTGTTATATGTCTTAGATTGATAGTTACCCCGGTGGTATCCTTAGTTATCCCTGGTGGGGTGTGACATGTTTCCCAAGAAGAATAGGACTCGAAGTCGAGTAGAGTTGAACCTCTTATTCCAGATTTGGGGAGGATAATATCGAAGTTAGATTGTGACATGGAGTTGGAATCTTTGACTGATGTTCTCCTTCTATTTTTCATCATGTTTCCAAATTAATACCCTCTTCATTAAATGGAATTCCACTAGAAATTGAGGTTTTATTTTCTATTGATCTAGTTGTTGGTATATAGCTAGTGTTTATTCCTTCTTACAATATGTCACCAACAGAGCTGAACAATTTGAAATATCTGATGGATTGTATGCTATTGATTGTTTTTACACACCCGAGTGTGCCAAATTATGGGGAACCAATTATATTCTCTATGAACGTTGATGGGACACTTTGACTATGAGTCGATTACCATAAACACAATTGAGTTATGAGGAAGAAAATTTATTCTTTATCACAGATTGATTATTTTTTTAACTAGTATAGAAGATGGGGACTTGAAAGATTGATTTTTGATCTAGTTATGACCAGTTGAGAATAATATTAATTGACATTCATATGACTACCTTCAGGATTATGTATGTCAATTATGAGTATCAATTTTCAATATTATTAAACCAATTATCCTAATGTTTTTTGTATTTTATAAATAGGTTATTTTATGAGTACAATGATACATTAATGGTTTTATTTGTCGGTGATTTCCATGTTTAATATCAAATTGAGAAGTACCAATATGTCATTTTAGTAATGTTATTGAAACCTTGAGAAATCATCTACATTATTCGATGTTATCAAAATATAATTTTTGTGTTGAGAAAATGAAGTTTTTTAGACGTTTGGTAACTAAACTTGCTATTTTTTATACTAATAAGGATAAATATGTTATGAAATGGTAGTATCCATGTGAGTTTTTCAAGATTCAATGCTACATGGGATTGGATGGGTGTATCTGAATGTTTTAAAAGGATTTCATGAAGTAATATTATTTGATGCACATCCTCGCACAGAATGGAGTAATCTTTCTTTGTGATGAAAAATTTCCTATTTTGTTTTTGTAACTGAATTTTTTTTAATTATATATCATTATTGAGAATTCTTGAGACCGTAGATGTCTATATGATCTTATATGATGCATGAAATACCACATTTGGATACATAATTTTTTATGCTGATCACATGGTATCATGTGGATATAGTTAGATAAGGTTGAAAAATATGAATTTTCAAACCCATTATCACTAGTTCCCTTGTGTGATACATTTTATCAATTGCTGGAAGCATTACATTTAGCGAATAGTTTACCACTTATTTCTTCCCCAAAATGATGAGTTAAATCTTATCTAAAAATTATTTCACCATTTGATAGAAGAATTTTGTTGAGGACTACATCCTATTCATTTATATTATTCCTTTACCACTGGAAATGAGAATTGTGTTGTTGATTATTTTAGCTGGAATATAACGGTGTAGGCCATCAATGTCTTATAAAAAGAGTGGAATCTTGTGAATCAAATTTCTTGCTTGCATTTGGGATTCCAGGAGAATGAGTCTAAGGATTTTTTGGAAAGTGTGAAGTTCACTTCATATCCTCTTCAGGTGAATCTTTTGGAGTAGTAGGTTGATGATGGGTTATTTTGAATTAAGGAATCATTTTATGGAGGGGAGACCATTAGTGATTGGTAGTTCTACCTATTGGTCATATTATGTTTTTAGATCTTGTTTTTTTTGTCTTATCCTATGATAAATCTCATGAGGGAGACTGAAATAGTGCCCAATGGGTTATGAAACCTAAAAAATCAACTATGTTCTATGAAATTTATGGATGATTTTAGGGTCGAGATATGAGATTAAGAATCACTTACCTTTTATCTCATTTTTATACACAGAAAAATGTTAAAATCTGAGCACCAGAGACCTTCAGATTTTCTTTAGCAGCTTCTAATGACGAATTGGAAGTATGATGAGATTTATAGAGACATTATGGTTGGGTTGACACATACACGTTGAGGTAAAACTATGATATGGGATTTGATTGATAGGATAACCAAATCATCTCACTTTATACCCATTTTATATACGTCCATAGTTGAGGACTTCAGATGTATCTATGTGAAATATATTACCATATTAAATTGAGTTACACCTATTACAATCTCTGATATGGAATCACATTTCACTTTTAACATTTAGATATGTCTCAAGGGGTTTATAAGACATTAAGAACATTTTATAGTGACATGTCATCCACATAAAGATGGTTAGAAAGAATTAAAAATATTGATTCTTAGTTATATGATATGTTCTTAAGTTCATGACTTTGTTAGAGTTTTGGAAAAAAAAATTGAGACTGGGTGAGTTTTACAATAGAAATAGTTACCAATTCTCTATATATAAAAGGATCCTTTTGAGTCCTTGAATGGATATCCCGTTAAATATCTACTGTTTTGGTCTGATATTAATGAAAGTTCATTAGTTGGACTGAGTTTTGCAAAAGATACGATGGTGATGACTCAGTTTAGTCATCAATGGATGATGATGATACCAAGCTACTATAAATCCAATGTGGATCATAGTTGATAACCATTAGAGTTTTCTATCATTGACCATTTTTTAGTTGTTTCTGCTCTGTTGGGTTATTGACATCTTTTGAAAATTGGAAATATTTTAATAAGTTTTGTGGGTCATTTCAAGATTTTTGAGGGATTGGGGAAAGTGTACTACATTTGGGAACATCCACTGTGGTTTAATTAGATCCAAAATTTGTTTCATGTATCACATATTTAAATATATCTTTTACACCCCTATATTATTCTATTATATTAATATATTAATGTTAAGACTGATTTTTTAGTGATAGAGCAACCAGCCATGATTGTTCTTTTTAAGACGAAGAATTTTCATTGAAATAAGATAACTTTGTTCCATTTTTTATGATATTATGATTCTAATTTACATGATATGTTAGACAATGATTCAAATATGAGATATTATTGTCCATGTATCTTCGATATGGAGTCTATTTTAAAGGATTTCTCAGAAGATAATGTGATTATGGAGGGTAATTTGTTACATCATGTAACATTTTTTTAGGAAATTCGTGACTCTTGTTTTGATTCTCTTGTTATTTTGGTTTGTTTCGGTATTTTTTAGGATGGAGTTTTCTTTCCATGGTAAATGGAATAAAATTCAGTGATGTATTTTTTTTAATAAAAGGATCTAGGGAATATGTTTTGCAATTGATTTATATGTAACTCTTTGGTTCTAGGTTGAGATGAAGGATTTTCTAAAAAAATTAACAGGATCTTGTAGTAAAATATCTATAAGAAATATTCACATAATGAATGTATTTCAAGAAATGAATATATAACTCAATAGAATAAATGAAGAGGTTTTCTAACATGAATTTTTAATTTTCATTAATTGTTCTAATGATGCGAAATGGTTAGGATTAGGATTTTTAACCAGAGGTGGTGACTTTTCGGCGTATCCTCTACATGGGATATTAACATCATGAATCTAGAATTAATTTCATTTATTCATCAGGGGTTGTGGTTTTTTTATGGGTAAGAATAATAAATCTTTCATTTTTCATGTTTCCACTTCTCTTGATCCCAAGGGAGGATTTAGGTGATTTTTGGTGATTTATTCCCTTCAAGACATCTCGGTTTGGTGTCTGATCTCTGGTGAGTTTCGTAAACTAATTTCTCCATATCATTAAATACATCATTTTATGTTCTACAATATCTTGTTTTATGATGTAATATATGGTGATATTGGTTATTTTTTATTTTCATTTTCCTTGTTGGTCTATTTCTCCTTCATTCATCATTGAATTTTCCCTTGTTGTTGATGTTTTTACCGATGATTTAAAGGTAGTTAGTTCCAATTGATTTTCCCAAAAAATGAGACATTAAAATTATCGATTTATTTTCAATTATATTTTAAATGATTTATATCCTATATTTGAGATGAATGATGGTGGATTTTGAGAAAAACATGGTGATTTTGGACCCCCCCCCCCCCATATTAATGGGATTGAAATTTTTGGGTGTATTTGATGAAATTGATGGCTTGATTCAGATAATTGATTTGATTAAATGATTTTATAGGGATTAAATTGAAATAATATTTTGATTGGAAGGACTTGATGAAAAACTATGATTTGGTAGTAAATTTATAAATTCATGTTAAAAACAAAATGTACTAATTTTTTTTTGATATTGTTTGAAATTTTTTATTTCCACATGATTGAATGATTGATTGACTAAAGCATGTGTGAATCTGGGTAGTTCGTTATAATTAGGATAATCATGCTAGGATATGACCCTGATAAATAATGTTGATGATAAAAACACTTACTTAATTACACTATGATCGGATCGTTTCCCTGATGGGGATTATATTCCTGATGGAATGAGTCTTGGGACATGTCCATACATTAACCTGACAACAATGCTGACTAGTGAGATAATCTTATTAGTAGAATATAATGCATTGTATGGTTTCGTAGAAGGTTCTATAATATATATTACTTTTTTGATTAAATAACAATGATTTATATAATTCTTTTATTCAGGATAAAGAATTTTTATAAATGTTTTATTTATAATGTTCATTGACCCGGGTTTTGATACAAATTTCATATTTTGATTATTATTAAATGCTTTTTGAAAATATGTAAATTCCATGAAATTCCATTATTCATTAAATTGAACGAATATATTTTTCAATTGAAATGGAATTTATTATAGAATACTTTATTAGACCCTACTAGGATATATAGTTTCCATATTACCCTTTTTTCAGGTATTTTAAGATTATCTTATGTAGGTTCGAGCAATGGGATATTTCCACTTAGAGGTGGTTAATGTTCTCGTTAGTTGGGACCTATAGTGATGGAGGTGATTATTGGTGATTTTTCACACCTATTACATGGGATATTTATAATATTTTACATTGGTGTATGTTTTCTCTTTTGATTATGTACAACTTAGGTATTTTTTCCCTATTATATTCTGGTACTTTCTCCAATTGGAGTGTTGGTCATACTAAATTGTATCTTTTTCTTACATTATATTGTGAAAAAGTCATTCCCCCATTTTTCATGTATGATTCCATGTTCATGTATCTAATTAGTGGGTTTCTATAATTCAGGTATTTTCATGGGAGGGTCGTCTAGGGTATCAAGGTTCTAGGGTATTTGGGATGGTTCGTGAAATACAATGATGTAACTCATCATACTTATAACAGGTACCCCAGCTTCTGAATTATTCAAAAAAATTCAGCACTCTAGATTTAAAAATACAAGAAAAATATCTTCCCAACTTTCCTCCCTATATCTTAGAAATCACGGGGTTACCAAAATACCATCCTTAGAAGTCCAATGTTGTAATCCATAAGGAAGATACTCAATAAATAGTTAATTCTCGATACTAATCTTTTTAAATATATTTATTCTTTTATACCATTAAAATATTATTCAACCTTATTAATATAATGAAAACATTATATTTAATATAAATAAATTATGTTATATTTATGTTAAAATGATTTTATTTTATTTTTTCCTTTAATGAAAAGTGAAATTGGTTCTTATACATATGCATGGACTACTGTCTCTATGAAATGATATGTGTAAATTTTCATCAAAGCAACATGTGGATGATAATTTTGATTTATTTGATGAATATACATGATATTTATGTTACAATTTTGAATTTTATAAAGATAAATTAATATATAATTCCATCTATCTTTATACATTGAAAATTGGAAGCAACGCATGTGTGTTCGTGTGGATTACCACCTCCATGAAATGATGTAATTAATTATTCAGCACCACATGACATGAAATTTATTAAACTATAT
This sequence comes from Viscum album, assembly GCA_963277665.1. Taxonomy (NCBI): domain Eukaryota; kingdom Viridiplantae; phylum Streptophyta; class Magnoliopsida; order Santalales; family Viscaceae; genus Viscum; species Viscum album. The sequence continues at coordinate 2,000,406,116 of OY728140.1, read as the reverse complement.
ATAAGTAATAAATGTGATATTTCTGAAATGGTTAGTCTTCTAAATATGATGAATCCTTGACAAATATTCAGGGACTAGAATCAAAAAAATAAAAAATGCCTGAAAAATGAAAGAGTTAAAATGATAATATTGATACTAATAGTGAATTTTAAATAAATTTGTTAATGGAAATTATTAATGAACCATATAAATAAATATAAGTTCAAATATGGATCCTATATATACTGATAATAAATATACGTTATTATTAAGGATTCAACAACTTGTACAAATAATTTCACAAATTAAGGTAATATTTTGTGTAACAATATCATTTTTAATCATGATTGTTCATTTTTAAACATCCTTTATGTAATTGTGCACTCACAATCTCTCTTAAACCCCATATATTTTCATATAGTCTGGTTAATTTGATTTTTTTCATGAATTCATTCCATTTTCACCTCTTCCATATGCAAATTTCTTAATGATTTTTTTTACGTAAAATATACTATAGTTAACATTTCAGGTCAGGAATCATTCTTATCCATGTCTATATTCATTAAAAAAATTATGAATTATCTTCTATTATCAAATTATTTTTTAATGTAGTATTTTTGTTTCCTTATAATAGTTTAAAAGTAAAATTTTTATAATATTTTCCATATGGAATATATTTTAAATGTGATTAATTTTTGGATGTTATACTTTTTTTAGTGTTTATTGAATGAATGTGTTTCCCCACAGTCATAATCATTGATCATTATCAAGATTCTTCAACATGTTTCCATGGTTTTAAAAAGAAAATATTCTTCTTATTTTTCATGCATTCTAGTCTTCAAAAGGTACCATTGAAAAAAAGGACGTTTTCTCTTATATTAAAACCATATTATAATTCTTTATAGAAGTAATTTTCATCCACTTCAACAACCATTGAGAACTATTATTTGAAAAGAAACATCTAAGTTCACTGAGGAAGAACTGAAATGGGGGATGAATCAATTATTCTAGTTATTCTATGTTTTTTTTGTGAAAAACCCTACAATACTGGTTGAATTGAATCCTAATTGTTGATTAACACACCAGCACAATAAGGGAACAATATATTTACAATGTTCACATCTCAAAATGTAAAGGATTATCTTTAGCATGATCTATATTCTACCATGATCATTTCACCCACTATTTTCAACATGTAGGTACAAAATCCCAATTTATCATAGAACTCATATAACATCCATCTACCTGACTATGATAGTTAATCTCATGTTGAAATAATGATACATAAATATGATATCAATAAAAAGAAGTCCTTCAAACCATATCACTTAATTTTTTATTTAGTTTTCTTGTTTTTTTTTCTTCTTCAACCTATAGAAACCAAGCTGGATATCTTATCTCTATTTCAATATGCATATCCACTTCTTATTCTTCATCTTCTCTTCTTTCTCTTTGCTACCTTTATCAATTTTTTCTCATCTAATACACACTTTTTTCATGGAATCACATCAAGTTTTAATTTGAAATTAAATTTCAAATTGAAATAATGAGCATCATTTAACTCCTCTATCGAATTTAGCCTTTGTATCCTAACACAAAAGATAATGATAATGGAATTTAATTTCTTTTGTTATTGAAAACACATATAACAAAAAAGTAACCAGATGAATTCAATTCAACATTCACCCTCAGATCTATCAAAGTATATGATTTTGTAGCATGGTCAATGAAATTAAGTTAAGGTATGTTATATTTTACTAGTTTCCACACAAAATCCATAAAAGATTATATCATCGTCAATGTTCTAGGAAGTAGAGGACATAAAATATCTAGAACCACTGATATCCAGCAATCACCTCTATATGTTGTGGACAAATCACTACGGCATAGTCATGTATGAATTCAATTGATTATGGTATAGTACTTTGGTTTTGGCATGGATGTATCTATATTTCTAGAACCACTGAAATCCATCCAATTCACTTTTTAGTGTGATATAGTCACTAATACACAGTTATTCATGATTTCACAAGACTAAGGTGTGTTCCTTGTGTGGTTTCATGATGAGCCTTATATTTAAAACACCGCAAAAATTTATCAATAGTTCCCTATAGTGTAGTATCCCTACAATGGTGTGGAGGTCTTGGATTTTCTAGTGGTATTACAAACCAACCATTCCTCTTTAGTGGAATGGTCCTTCACTATACCATGGAGAAATTGATTAAGTTCACATTTTCGGTATGGAACTCTAATTATGGGATATGGCCCCAAATACTTTTCCATGATACTTACACTATGGAATGGTTCACAATCCTCAAATATATGATGCATTATGAACTTCATTCATGATATATAGGCACTAATAACACATCACATGCCATTATATGGGTTAATCACATTCAATATGATTTATTTATTGAATAAAAAACACAACATACATAACCATATCATTTACTCAAAAATTTCACTCTCACTAATCAAAAAAATCATCAGAACACCTTTTCAGCAAAAAAACACCCAATTTATATTTTTTAATTAACCATGGATCATAATAACTATAAAAATCTAAAAACAAGAAACAAATCACCATTCATTAATTTACATCCTTTCTGAGAAAAATCTTTTAAATAAAAAAATTATATAAATAATACCATGTTGTATGTGTGATATTTATTAATATTTTTTTTACATAAACATCACAACCTTCAACCAAAACATCATTATCACATTATTTCCTGTTTCAAACCAAGATCATTCTAGAAACCACTTATAAACAAGTGTTAAAATAGTTCATACATTCCGAAATAACATATTAATACTTTTAAAACCCCCCTAAAATATATAATTCCCCAAAATGGTATCACAAATTGATGGATAATCCACCTACATTATATACTCCCCCTCCAAAATTTTATGAAAAATATACAAAAAGAAATGATTTAGGATATCAATTTATCTCCCCATTTGAAAAAATGTATCCCAATAAAAGATGTGAGTGGGGAGAACAACACCATAACGTGTTTATATAAATAGTGAGTTTCATCAACAAAAATCAATCATAGACTCTATAATTCTACCTTCGATAGAGGTTTGGTGAACGCATCCACAATTTTATCCTTCATATAAAAAAAATTGGAATTTAATTATCCTTTCTTTAATAAATAATTTTTTATTTTTTATTTTATGTCAATGTTTGTAGACATTTAATTGTTAAATTTATTTTTTAAAGGGTCGGATTCAATTTGATTTTCACATTCCAAAATTAATGGATGGTTAATTTCAACTATCATATTTTATTTTTGAGATTATATCCACAAAAGTTATGTTAAAGCTTGAGTGTTAGAAAACAATTCAGACATAGTATTTCTCAAGGATGCTAAATTTTGATTTTATGAATTCCAAAAAGAATATAATTTTTTTATAAATAACCATCAAATATATATAGATCTTATTTCATCATAAAAAATTCCCCAAACTATATATCAAAAACAAAAAAAATAAATCTTCCCTTTTCTATCATATTTAAACAAAAAATCTATTAATCCTTTCATGTATCAATTTATTCCAATTCCCATAATAAAATGATGCACTTTTTGTGAAATTTTATACTTTCCACATTGTTTAATGGTAATAAAATATCTAATCATGATGTTTTTATGTAAAGTAAACTAAATATCAAATTCAAAAATTCTATTAGATCAACACATTTTCCTATCCATCAATTTTTAACTTAATTCATAATGAAATTTTTTGTATAAACATAATAATAATTATACATTCCAAATATCATAAACATTTCATTAGTATACATTTCTCTATGTATAATAAATATAATCTTCCCATGTGAAACTTGTATTCCTATAAATTATCTCTTCTCACCCATAATTGAAATTTTAAAAAACCTATTCATTTTATTGGTAAATTATTAAAAAATTAAATCATTATTTCCATACAAACATAATATATATTTATATAAGGAAAATGAGAAATACCTAAATATCAACTTTGATGTAGATATTCATTTTAACACTCCAATTTTTTAAATTCATCTTCTTCAGGTAGGTTAAAATATTATAATACCAAACTCATAGAGATTTCATTATCCCATATAAAACCGTCATTAACCTATAAATACAATTATCATCTTCACTAAGAAATAAACAACATGGTTGTTCAATTTAAACAACAACTTATAATTGATCATTGAGGAAGGATGACATGACATCCATTTGAATGATATTTAAATTCCACTATGCTGCAATGGAAGAAAAAATTTATATGGTTTCATGAATTTTTAATAGGTTAAATGTATTCATCAAATCCAAATACTAAATCCTCTGAATATCATTTACACACCAATCATTCATGGTTTATCACTACAAAAGAATCATTCATATTGTTTCAGAACACCATTTTTTCAAGAATAATCTCTTATTTGGTCAACGGTACTAACTCTAAGATCTCATTATTTTAAATTTAAACCAATTTTTCAATCATTACATCAATGTGTTCATTATGATTTATTTATTATTTCATTTGTTTTAATTAAACAAGATATAATAATGAGATTCAAGACATTTTCCTCGAATATTTTTTTTTGTATAATTATATTCATTGGGATCTCTGATGATATTTTAGATGTGAAATTACATTCTTAACCTTTGATTATGGGGGAATTTTTTTCTTCTTAAATTGATTTTTATGAGTCAATTTATTCAAAATAAACTTCTTATATATTTTATCTATATTTAGTGATTCACATTATGGTTTTAAAAATACAAGCACAACATCGTCAATTATAGAATGTGATACTTCATGAGAGTTATCTTAATTTAAGATTTCCATCACTTTAAATTCAAAAACATAAATAATATTTAATGTATCCTTATTATAAATATTATATCCTCTTACAATTGGTGGATAACTAAGAAATATTCCATCAATAGTTCATATTTCCAACTTTCCCAAATTTTAACCTTTAACAATGATGATTATGGTGCTAAAAAAGACACTAAGATAATTCAAACCTCGATATTTACAGTAATACATATCATAAGATGAAATATCATAATTAGGCCTAGAAATAAAATTATGTCAAATATAAACCACTACTCCAATGTCAAGTCTCTAGAAAAAATGAGATGCATCAAGCTCTAGTAATATAGTTTGATCCATATCCACAATACATGTTTAATTTAATTCATCCACAATTTTTTTGTTAATGGATCACTAATTTCATGAAAAATGCATGTTTTTCAATATAGGATTCAAATATTAAACTATGATATATAAAATCATTATGAGATAAAATATTCTTCAAATACTAACCAAACTCATTCTCATCACTTTTCATGGAACATTTAATCCTTATTAAAGCCTCTTATTTATGTGTCATAAATACAATACATCAAATATGAGATATTACATTAATAATGGAGGTAAAAAAATTCCATACCGATCAAAATACAACCATGTCTTCTCCACGATATAGACTACTCCCTTTTCAGTTGACCAGTATGCATTCTCATGACTACAGAATAGTATAAGTGATGTGGCATGGACATTTCTATATTTATGGAACTACTAAAATAAAAATAATTAACTTTTTGGTTTAGTCATTCATTATTTCACATGACTATGTCTTGGTCCCTATATAGAAGTTTGGAGGTCAAGATATTTCCAAAACCACCAAAATCAATCACCAGTTTCTTACAGAGTACTCTCCCTATTATGGAATAGAGGTCTCAATTTTTCTGGTGCCACTAAAAACCAACCATGCATCTTATGTGGTAGGTTCCTTCATGATGTTATCGAGTACTCAATTTTGTTCTCCTATATGGTGTTTAAAACTCATTTTACATTGTGATAAATGATACTAAAATGTATTCCTTATACTTTAGTGTGACCCACTACATCCACCATCTCCACATCTCATAAAATACAACTTGCATCATCAACATAATTCTTGATATATAAGAACTAATAACACATTACATAGAATCATATGATTTAATCACTTATAATGTTATTTGTATATTGACAATGAATGTCAACATACTTAGTCATATCCCCCTCTCAAAATCTGAACTATCACAAATCAAAAAAACCGTTAAAGAATCTCTTATGATCAAAGTTATTATTCTTGGGGGATAATCTCTATATATTCAATAAACATTATTGCTATGGATATATAATGATAATTATGTTTTATGGATGTTCCAGGAAACTTGTTGTTTCTATCAGATAGTTATTCTTTTAAAAGTCATGAATTTTCACCAGATCCTATGGAACAAATATGTATGGTTCCCATTATTTGATGGGTTGGATAAACATTATATATAACTATAATAAATTTGGTAAATATTGATATCTCATAAGATAGTATAAAAGGTAATGTGTAGAGAACCCAATAACATATGGTACATTGTTCTCTATTAATAAAAAGGGAATCAATAGTGAACCCAATCCATTATGGGACTATGTCTACTATATGATGATAATCTTAACAATTACCCTTGACAAATAAACTGATATAATATCCTTATCATTGGGAAACCCTTTAATATTTTGTTTTATTATGATTATAATATATTTTCATGCATCATGATTTATAATTTTTAATTTCACACACATATGAAAAATATATTGGGTTATACATGTGTTTTATGCCAGGATTCATAATTTTTGACCTATAGTTGATTAGGACTAAATTTAATAAGTTATGGTCACACTCTGATTTCTAGGTTCTTATCGTATGCTCAAACATAATTATCAATAGATATCTACCATGTTTACACATATTGATCATCTGATCTCACACTCTCTTATATTTATATTTCCCGATGTTATGAAGAATGGTTTTAAGTGGGACAAGTCAATAAAGGGTTCCATAAGAGAAGATTCTTTTGGGAGATCATGAAGATCCTTCTTGAATTAAGATGAATATATATCTATTGTCCAATGACATTATGTGATTATGGTTTTGGGGACTTTATTATTATAAAATGTATTGAATATTCATCTAAAATGATGTAATATTAATATATGGAATGGAAATGATGCCTTTATTTATATCTAAATATTGTTTGTTTATTATTAGAGATATTTCTATGAAGAGTATGTGTAAATAACATAAAATATAATATTATGAACTAAAATTGGTATGGTATGATAATAAATAATTATTGGTCAAATTTAATGTTTCATAATTTTTGAAATATTAGGAATTATTCTCATGATTATGTCATTTATTAGTTGGATTAACTATTCTTTATGAATACACTGTGATTTATCATTTTTTTAGTGGATGAAACTAGTAGAAGTCGTGTTAATAATGAATGTAGAAGGTGTATGATATCGACTTCTCCTATGAGGTATAAATCTTTTTAGTTTTAGATTAAATTCTAGTATTGACCGAATTTGAAAATATATTGAGGTCACAAGAATTTAGTGGGTTTGAAATGATTTTATGGACCCCAGAGACATGGTTTTTGGAATGGAATATTGGACAAATAGTAAGTAGAAACCATGAATGGTATTCCATGGATCTATCTAGGGATGAACTATTTGAGGAAATTGTGAATCTAGGTATGAACACCCTAGTGACCCACCTTTAATTCTTAATAGAATCTTAATGAATGGCTAGTGTGGAGTTTGAAAAAACATGCACCATGATAATGTGAGTGGGGGATCATGAATAGTGAAGGTAACATTAATAGTGCACAGTATGGCCAACTGTGTGACAAAAAAAGTGACCCAGTTACAAATCATGAAATTACTATTATTCATGTTCTCTATAAATTTTTAACACCTCCTTCCTCTATTTTTATTTATTGTATTTTTCTCCTCCCATAAGAGTTCTTCAAGGCTCTACTATTCGTTGACCTGATTCCTCAATATGAATTCTGATTAAGGAGTTATTCATCTCATTGGATCAACATCAATGAGTTATGTTATCATTAGTATATATTGTTATTTTTTTCATCAATAAGGTTATTTTGGGGTAATATAATATTATTTATTTATAGGTTACTCCTCTATTATTTTTACTTCATTCATTCTATCTTGATTTAAGAGATGATACTGGAAAAGTATATTAATAAGGCTATACGATATGGGGCCTATACCATTTTTCAAAATCTCTAGTTTTTTATATCTAGTTGTCATCGTTCTTCACACCAGACCATCTTTATTTACCCTAAAATTTATTTAATTACATGATTAAATGATTAGAACTTGGATAGGTTTCCCTCATAGTATAATTTTATGGTTGGAGGATGGTAACCTCAACTTGGACCACCCAAGATTTGTGTTAGCATATCTACCCATGTTATACCACCTCTATGGTTGGGAGTTATCTCTAAATTCAGAGAGAAACCCCTGTTGAAATTATTGTGATAATAGAATAATGACTATGCCCCCATGAAATGTGATTATGTGTTATGAAATTAGGGAGAATTGTTTTATAGAAAATGTCAAATGTGTTGGATGAACTCATGAATTATAGATGATTGTAATATTAGTTACTGAATGGTTAAGATTTTATGGGATTACTAGGAAATTTTTACTTATTGGATGTAGCACATTTTAGCCTGAAATTTTCTTACATAGGATGTCCTTTACATTTCTACTCCATGGATCAAGATTACTTGGATGAATGGGAAATTTCTTCTCCTACGATCTGGATTGCTTGGATGACCTTGGGCATCCACTATGGACATGCTCATAGGGATCCACCCATGTCATTATCATGGATATTAGATAGATTATCCATAGATTCTAGGGGATTCCATGCTACTTTATACCTTTTATCCAGCCCATTTTGTCTTGAAATTATGATAATTCTATAGACATTTCTACTCCATGGATCTGACCCTTTCGGTCTGGTACTGGATTAATTTACATCGGAAGAAGTGAATGTTTTCACATGATTTTAAGTTATCCTATGTTTATGTATTCTACTTCATAGTGATACCTAGTAATATGGATAGTATCACCTTTACATAAATCACACATGCTTTATCATTAATGTCACTATAAAATATGAAACACATCTTTTTTATATAAACTGAAACTAGAAAAGTTATATCCATTATGTGGTGGCCTACAAAGTGTTATCTGACATCCGATTTATGAATCCATTAGTTACTGGAAATTCATTGTAGATGTAGTTAGAGATATGGTATAACAGTAAATTTCTGATGTGTGGTTGATTATGATAGGGGAAGGGGAGTGTATGACATCGCTAGGTTAGGGATCCTATATAAATATAGTTCATTATGGTATTTTTTTATATTGACACAAGTTTTGTACTATAATTTAGTTTCTGTGTATATCTATCCATTTTGTATAGATACATGAAATAAATCATTTTTTATTTGTTACTACATTGGAATTTTTATTAATCATTTTATGATCTAGGTATTTATTTTTTATTATTCATCTATTTGATATTATTCCACTATGATTTTTTGTGATTACATAGATATGATAAAATTTGGTTATGAGGGTTTAGTATCCCCATGGTAAAACCTTATAACCTCTCTACTTGTTGGAAGGCTCTAGAATACAGGTGGGGGTTCTTTAGAACATGTTATCCACCGACTTGAGGAAACATTTATTGGATTCCAGATAAGACTATTACAAAGTAGTATCAATGATTTTTTCTTTCTTTTACTTTTCTAATTTTCTATTTGGGATGTTAAAAATGAGAAATATGAACTTCTATAAAATTTTAATGATTTTTTACTTGCAGTATCCAACCCACATACCAGGAAAAAACAAATTTTTTGGGATGGGATGTAATGTTCTGATTTTCACCTCTTACAATTTATTTTATTCCACAATTGGGTGGTGCACATTATATGTGATGTTATTACTAATATGGTTGAGGAAGTTAATTTTACCCTTGTCTATATATAATAATTTGTCACTAATAATGCATAATATTATAAACCTTACATGATTCACCTGGCATGCGTATGCCATTCTATATAGGATGCATTTCCAAAATGCATGACATTATTTTTTTTCTATGTCTGATATACCTAAAATTTGATTAATGTTTTCTGTGGGGGGTTGAGAAACAAAATTGATACTTAATGTTCCTAACAAAAACTAAATTGTTTCTTCCTACATAGGCTACAACACACACATTATGAAAGAAATTATGGAATATTCAGCCATAATCCATTGGCTGCATGGGCTGGAATGTGTTGTGGTTGGGATTAATATGACACAATATTTCATTTTATAAGGTTTATGGGACCTTATATAATCGATGTGGTGATTTTTATAATTCAAAATTTTAAAGATAATTGTTATGTAAATGGGAATGAACCTAAAATAAATTTTATTCTTAAATGGGATGTTTTCCACTAAAATGGGTTTAAATTCAACATCGAAGTGCATATAGTGGGACAGATTCTATGAAACACAGGTCTTACCCTAGACCTGCCCATAATAGTTGGAAGTAGGCAGTGGATTTGGTGTTTTTTATGATTGTTCCTATTACCTAGTCCTAGCATTAAGAGTAGGTAGAGGGTTGTTTCTTGGTTATAGGAAGACTTATACTTGTCCTATTTTTAATAATGTGGTATTTATATTACTGAATATTTGATAAGACTTTTGGTCAGAATATTTAGATATATGAAACCAATAATACCTTGAGTCATTTTCAAGAGGGTTGAAACAACCATGATCTGTAGGTGGTGGCCCTGAGTTCCCAAATAACCCCCAATAGTTTCACTTCCAAAACTACATGTTGTCCCTGATATGGATGTGTACGTCAAGTTCTGATAGAGGTTCATATTAATTTTGTAGATCATTCATGGACCCTCACGTCATTTCTAATTTATAGAAGAGGTGATGTGAGTGTTTAAATAGTAGCATCCACTCATGTTTTTTAGGGATGGTAGTCCATAGGATGTTGAGCTCTATCTTGATAATGTTTTCTCTATTTTTAAGCATCTCTATACACCTCTTAAGAAGTGACTGATTCTCTCAATTTATATTCTTCAGGGAGACTCCAATATCTGGTGGAATATTTTGAGCTGGGTTGATAGGTTTCGAGATATGAGTTAGGGTATTCCCATTATATCTTTTATGACAACAAATTTCCTAAGACTCTAAGAGATGAACATTCTAGAGTGTTTATATATCTGGAGAAAAGAGAAATGACCTTTATGGAGTATTCACCACTCTTCATAGAGCTTCATCACATTGTGACTATGTATGTTACTTATTATCCTTCTATGGATATAATTCTCGATGATGGTCCCATTCTTGATGATCAATCAAAGGTTAATGTGTTTTAAATGAATAATATAATAAAGATAGTGAATCATGCACCGATTACTAAATTAAATGTGAGAGAATATTGGGATCTAGGGAAAGGTATAGTAGATTCTGGACTGAAAGGATTAATATCAGGGGGAAGGAACTTATGATTTGAGGGTTCTCATTAGGAGAATATTAACAATTGTGTGAGTGGTGGTAGTTCTGCCATCTTTAATTAGTGTAGGAGGCGAGGTAATATGAGGCTTCAGTGTGACATAGACCTGGTTGAATGTCGATCATGTGGAATGATGTTCACTATACATATTTTTTCATAAAAAATATTCAAAGCATTGTGAGTGGCTGCAATCTACATTAGAATCCGTCATTCATGCCAATGGGGTGGTCATGGATGGGGATCCATACACCTGTTACACCTCGATAGAAAAGTGGGAATGTTCAGTGTTTTCAGTTTATTTAAAATGTAGTGGTTTAGGATAGACATATTTATAACATCATATACCTGAGGACAAGAGTGTCAAGTAGTCAACAGTTAATGGTGTGGTATCGGTAACTTATACACTTTTGTATTCTTGTTTGGAAAATTTTCTTAAAATTATTTCATATATGTACTTGTTTTGGAGAGCCACATGCTCATTTTTTTATTTTCTAATTCCTTTGTGAAACTTGATACTCTGTTGGGGATATAATAAATTAGTTTATTATAGTGAAGGGAGTTCTCCCTTGAGGTATGCTATTGTTCATTCAAATTATTTCTCTTCATCCTTGAGATAAAGGGGTTTGACATCATACTCAGGATTTACTCGCTAGAATCCTACCACACTAATATAGATTTATATCGATAGATGGGGACATTAACATAACTATAGGGTATGTTTTTTCACAGGTGGTGAGTATGATTTTTTGGAAGGTAGTGTAACAGTATATTCATTCTTGGTCCGTTAATTTTCCTATTTTTGTTGATGGTCATTTCAGATGGTAGTCCGGAGAATTTCTGTTAGTAAATTCTAGAACCAGATAGATTTCACAATGTGTAAACAATTTACATGAAGTGAATGAGGGTTTCATAATGTGTAAACTTTTTATAAGACATGAAATAGTATTTCATGAAATATAATATATTTGGGGTTTAAAATATATAATAAAATTAATAAGAAATTTGTTTTTTAGTGGAAACTGATCCTTGGGGATTACATGACGTGAAAGAGGATTACACATCAAGTAATACCCCTATACAGTGAAATTTGAATGTTATTTTCTATTGAATTATAATTCATTCAATTGTGGTTTCTTCTTACTCTCATTTTAGGATAACCCTTGGTCCCCAGAGGTTCTCTTCAAGCCATATTCATCCCTCATTGATTTTTTTCTCCTAGTGGTTGTTTATTAGAGTTCCATGGTTTATCCATGGTGATTTATCATATCATTATTATCCATTTACTTCTGTTATAATTTGGTGTTATGTTATGGTGGTGTGGTTTTTTCTGGGTTGTGAGTTTGGGAAATGTGTTGATGATCTTTGATTATGGTATAGGATAATCTATATTTACTCGTAGTTCAGTTGTAGTTTGTAGGATTTCATCTTCTCCATGCAGTGCACAGTGAGTCAACAATTTTTTTCAAGGTAGGGTTTCCCTTGTTTCCCCTTCTTATGTATCATGCGTGTGGGTTTTACCATAGTTTATCTACAGATTGTGGTAGTTTTGGATTAATATTAGATAAAAATTGGTTAATTTAGAATTTTAATGGAAAAAATAGAGTAGGATTAAAATTATTTTATAGCTTCAATATTACTTTTTATATTGTGAATTGTTGAGGATTGATTTCCTGCTGAAAATTGTGGTCATGGGGGGACTTGTTTTCACAGATGATTAGGTTGTGATTTCTTCTTTGGTTGAAATTGTTGTGATATCGCCTAAATGGAAATTGGTTAATTACTTATAATATGTTAATGAAATGGTTTCCATATGATTTTGTTTTGTGTTATAATGACCATAAATTAATGTGGAATGTGGTAAAAGATACATTATAAATATGTAAGTGGATATTTATGTGTTGTGATGTGTGGAAATTCTTGTGGGACAGAGATGTGTGGGTGAGGAATGTGGTGATTATGGTTTGTGTGTCTTGGTTTTGGGGTGGAAAAGTTATGGAATGATGAGAATTTAAAGAAATGTGGTTTCTTGTGAAATGTGATTTCATTCATATAGATGCCAATGATGGAATAAATTAATGTTTAATAATATTTGAAATAGAATGGGTTAGTTTGGTAAATGGGATGGAAATTTGTTAATGGAAAATTAAATGGGTGGTTCTGTGGTGAAATTTGGATCATGATAAATGATGAAAATAATTGGACGATTAGATGATATTGATTTCAAATATGAAATGGGGTTTGTGGTTTCATGTGAAGTTTTATTCATTTAGAGGTGGAAACAAAAGTAATGTGGTTGTGAGTTGGAATATTTTTATAGTACCTATAGGTTGTGATTGAGTGTTATATAATATATTATATATATATACTAGTATTAACATTATGATTTCTTCGTGAACCCCACTCATGTTCTAGGATATGTTATGAACACCTACATAGTCACATGAGGGGTGTCTTTCCCAATATCTTGGTTATAGGATGGAAGGATGGTCGCCCGATCTTCCCTAATCCCACTTCCATGAAATCATGGGCCAACAATATTTGGCTAGGATGTGTTGATATTTTGTATTCCAGGTGTCCTTGGGATGGTTTTTTATGTGGTGTCCTGGGTGTATTTAGGATGATTTCTAATGTGATGTCCCATGTATCATATGGTAGAGTTGTTTTGTTGCCTCTAAGGTGTACTCGGTATGATATGTGTTGTGTTGTGAGGCCCAGGTGTGTGTAGATGGGATGTGTTATGAGGCCCAGGTGTGTTTGGGTGGGATATGTTTTGGTATATTCAGAATAGATGTATAGTGACCCTCACTTTACAGACATAGACATTACAAATCTTTTGCAGAATACTTAAACATTATAGAAAAAGACACCTAAAGACCGTAGTTGGTATAGTGCCTTTAAAGTCTTGTAAACATAAACACTAATACATAAGTGAGCTACATCGTCTCCCACTAGGTTCTTCGTTACTAGAACCCTTATTAGATATATCAAACATAGTACATATAATCATATTCTAGGGGAAAGGAAACATAAAATAGGTGAGCTCAAATACTCAATAAGGGTAAACAAGGGAGACCTGTAAGGATAAAAATGAGTATAATGGTATGAGAATGTGATCCTATAAATATAATATCATACCCTTCATATCAATGATCATAACATAGATCCTAGCATAAATATTGGTAGTTCATAAGACATGAATCATCTGAAATAAATATCATAATACATTAAATCATAAGATAGGAATAAGACATGGAATTTTAGGAACACATAAGAATGTAACATGATTTCTACAGTATCTAAGGCATCACTGCCAAGACCATATTATTGGAAAAAATATATTTTACGAAACCAAGTGACCCCCATTCCAGACCTATATTACTAAACTGAGTGACCCTCATTCTAGCCCTCTATTACTGAACTGAGTAACCCTCATTTGAGCCTTGTATTACTAAACTGATTAACCCTTACTCTAGCCCTATATTACAGTACCGAGTAACACTCATTATAGCCATGTATTACTGAACCAAGTAACCCGCATTCCTTTCATGTATTACTAAACTGAGTAACTCTTATTTCATCCCAATATTACTAAACCGAGTAACCCTCAATCTGACCCTATTTAATATCATGAGATCTAAATCATTACCCAATGAATTATAGGGGGATCTAGTTCCCACCCATCAAATAATTAAATCATAAATACATGTACCACAATATCGTAAATAACATATCATAACCCATGAAATGAAATGTGTGTTATAAACATGTAAACATCTCATAACCTATAGGAAGAGACAGGTTTCATAATCATTTCATCATAAACATAACCTGTCAAAATAAGCAGGTTTTATAATCATATAAACCTTGAAAGAGAAATGAGTTTCATAAAAATATTAACCATGAAGAAGAAATGGGTTTCATAATGTTTAGGGAATTAATCATAACTCACTTATAGAAAGGATATGAATGGAACCTTTAGAGAATTTCCTAGAAACGAATAGGTAACATCAATAGATGTTATCTTATATGGAAAATAATTTTGAAATATAATCTAAAAATATTTCATGAGTAAAATACCCTTTCATGTTTGCAAAAATATTTTTAATACATAAAACCATGTGAAAATAATTTTCACATAAAATACCTTAAAATTTATAAAGAATACATGAAATAATTTTGAAAACCTTTTTTCTTGAATGCATTTAAAATAATATTCATAACATTTTAATCGCCTTTTCATTAAAAAAACTTCAATACTTTTAATGAAAACTTCAAAATGTCTTCAAAACCATTTCTTGAAAATAATTTGATGACATATAAAGAAATCTTGAAAAAGTTTTGAAAATAATTGTTTATTGAAAATTTATAAGGAATCTTGAAAACCATTTGAAAACCATTTTTTTAAATTCACTTTGAGAACATGTATATAAGACTTCTAATCATTTTGAAAACTACTTTCCCTGAAAACATATAAAATAAGTTTGAAATAATGTTTGAAACAATTTTCATTGAAAATTACTTTTAAAAAACATTTTCTTAAAGATTTATATTTTTAACAGTGAAAATGAAGTTTCGAAGAAATGATAGTGGGTAAATCCATACATGTCATACGACGTCAAAATAACATTCCTTTTGAATGGTAATAAGGTTAGAAAAGTTCCTTATCTGGAAAGTGAAAATAATATTCCCTTAAACGTATAGGTAAAAGAAAAAAAGGGTGAAAATTTCTTTTTTATATCATAGTGGGAATGGTATAACATTCTTGGAAGCCCTTTTTAGAAAACGTATTTTTTCGAACGAAGAGAGGGTAATGTTAGTCTTTCATAAATAATATTTCTTTACTATATTATGTAAAAAAGAGTAAAAAATGGTACAAATACATGAGTATATCATCAAACAACATAAGACAAGGGAACTGAAGAATATTCTTGAGAGAGAGATCATAATATTTTATCAAAGGAAGCATAAACATAAACAATCTTAATCAGAAATGAGATTATCTCAATAGACTCTTAAAACTTGGTAACATGGGATCACGATCTCTATATAAAGAATTTAAATTAAATGAAGTATATAGAATCATAGAAAGAATTATATTTATGATATGAAAAGTAAAATTGAAGTATATGCACCTTGAAAATGAGTTTAGGTGCATAACAAAACATGAGTCTTGGAGATGCCAAATTGAGACAAAAACATTTTAACCAATTTGGTAACATTTGAACCATAAACCCCATGAAGGAAGGATTATAAAATGGGAATGTGAATACACATAAATTTTATTTAAATATTCGTTGAATAAAATCAGGGTAATTACACACATCACACTAAAGGAAAGAGTGTTGAACATAGCTTGTATCACACATAAATTAACAGTGAGATGAAAATCACCTTACCTTGTTTATTAAAATTCTCCACAATAAAACAAGATTCCTATATTGTAAATATAATTTATTATATATCTTTTACATAAAAATATTATTATATATGTTACCATATATGGTATGATTATGACCACATATTACTTTCTTTTTAACAATCTTATGTTAAGGTTTCTCTTCGATTAATATTCACTTTGTTCTTCGTATGTGTATTAATTTGTTACATCTTAGGTCTCTATACATATATCATGACTCCATAATGTAAACCATAATATAAATATAATATATATATATATATATTAAATATTTGTTATAAAAATCTATATAATATGTGAGTACAAATTGAAATACACAGTTCATAGAGCTGGTAAGTCGTGCGTAAGTATGAACGTTGTTTCCATTTTTTTTATCATATTGAAAGAAAGTATGTAAATGAAATATGAATATTTATGTATGTATTTATGCATGTACCATTATCACATAATAATTAATAAATAAAATAATTTCATTAAACACATCCTTAATATATTCTATGTTGTGTATGGATATACCACATCGCTTTGAGGGGGCAGTAGTCCACATTTTCTCAAACGAGATTATCATATTTACACGAAATGGAAGAAGAAAAATGTGTGTTAAAAAACAACTAAATAATATTAAAGACATAATAACTATAATATATTTCTTATATAAATATATTTTCTATCATAATGGCTACCATGGTCGAGGTAAAAGAGAAATGAACAATCATCGTTTCGTGAGGCAGAAGTTCACCGTACACTGAAAAAGTATGTTCAAAATCAATTAGATGGAGTTGTGTGTAATTTTAGGTCATAACCATTGAATAAAAACATCCTATTATATAGGGGATACCGGTTCTGTCACACAATAAGGTAATAAAGTGATTAGCACATTGGATAATAAAAATAAAGAAAATGATCTTGAGAGAAGATGTTGGCTCTTAATCACGTATCTTTTTTTCGTTAGTTCCAAAAGGCTTCCTAGAGATGGTTTCGATCCAAAGTGAGGATTAAAATTAAAAGGGATTATTGTTAGGGTCTACATGGGAAGAAATTGGAAAAACATAAAAGGTTTGATAGGTGTTAGAAAGAGGTAGAGTGATTTCTTTCTTATAGTGGAGGGGGAGTGGCACTTTTGTAAATTCCCAAAAGTATTCAATAATGGGAGGTCAATCTTTCCTAAAGTAACTAAAAAATGGAAAAATATTGGATTAATAGTGAATAATGTTATATAGAAACCGATTACATATAAAAATATGTCAATTTTAATTATTTTTTTCCTTAACTTCTATGGTTCTGTAATTTTATCATTTTGGATTTTATTAAAGCATCTAGTTTTCTAATATAATTAATTTAACCATTAAGAATAAATTAAAGCAAGAATTATTAGAAAATATAGATCCATAAATTTCAAACATTATATTTACTTTACAAAATTTAAATCCCACTTTTTTGAAAATTAGTTTTAAAACAATCTCATGTGAATCATTAAAACGCTTCTTGAACCCGGACTGTCTTAACAACATATTTACTTAATATGGGTCAATATGTTAATTATCAAAGTTTAATTATTCCATTAACATAAAATATTTAATATATATTAACACTTATAATTAATTTGGAATAATATATGATTTTTATTAATTTTAATTTATTTTATAAAATTCATTTATATTAAAATAATGATAATGTAAATTTTGACATTATTTATTTAATGTTAGTTTTAATATATCAATGTTATATTGGAATTAAAATATATTATCTTTACAGGTGTGTGACATGATATATTAATAAAAAATAAATAAATAAATAAATACAATAATTCAATCAATTAACTTCATTTTTAATATTTATTGTATCATTTTTTTGTTATTTATTCACTAAATAATCATTATATTGATGTTTCTTAAGAATTTTAAGTACGTAAACCCTATCTAAAAATTATTGATAATTTATTATAATAAAAATAACCCATATATATTTCCAATGGATATATAAAACCAAAAATTATGTTTTTTACATATCTCAAAGTTTGAAAAATGTTAAAGGTAAGGAAAGTTCTCTTTTTGTCTTTTCTCCTAGTTAACCTTTTTTATAGGGATCATCTATTTAATAATATCCCAAAACACATATATTTCTATCTAATCAGGTAACTAGTCCAATTTTGGAAAATATTGTTTTTTGGAAAAGTGTCTAATTAATTTTGGTACTTAATATTAAGGTTTAATCCCTTATTATGCTTAATCGTACATTAATCTCCTTATTTAATTTTAATCACATCCACTAATCATTTTGGTCAACAAATTATGTTCAAATGTTTTGACCACAAATATAAAAATAATTAAATTCATTTATTTCATATTTTCATAATTATAATCACAGAAGTGGTGAAATTAAGATTAATGATAATCCTGCAGATGGGCTGAAATAACGTGTTTTTTATAGTAGAAAAATGTTTAAATATTTATTAAGATTTTATATTCAATTTCAAAGTGGAGTTGATTATAATGAATTAAATTATTTTAATAGATGTTATATTTATCTAATTTTTCCATAAGAAATAATTATAATACCATTTATAATTAATAAATAATTATACACAAAGGTAGTTTTTATCTAAAAAACAGTATGTTTCACTATTCATAAAAAAATGAAGCTTCTCAAAAAAATCCCAAAAATTAACCCTCATCTAATTTGGACATTATGAATTAAAAAATGAGGTTTATTTCGTCCAATTAAATTTATAATTTTTTAAAAATTTACATTAAATATAATAATCGTTTCAATCAAGAAGACACTATTTTTAAAATAAATAAAAAATAGATTTTTAGATACTCTATGTTGCATGCATCATACGCCAAGTCGGTATTTCATGTAGCACAAGCCAAGTAGGTATTGTGTGTAGAACAATATAAGTCGGTATTGAGTGTGAAAATAATGTTATAATTAATTTTTTAATATATATATATATATAAAACCATTTCCAATGTCATATGATATCAAAAAACTTGAAAAGATAAATTAATTCAAAATATAATAATTCTCAAAATCTCGGGGTGTTAAATTCTACCCCCTTAAAATAAATTTCTCCCTCAAAATTCATATGGTTTATAAATACTTTAATACTTGAAAGATTAATTCATTTAAACCCACATCGAAACAATGAATACTAAAACTGTCCTTAAAAAGGGAATTTTGGAACCACAATGGTTACCCAAAGTAAGACATAACTGGGTTTCCACATAGGATAATATAGTTTGGGAGTGAATACTAGACATTTAAGAAATGTGTAAAGATTTATAGGGAGTGATTGAGATTATAAATAAAAATACAATCGAATGGTAAATGGAAAGTTGATGGCCTCAATGTAATAAATCTGTGATGATTCCAGAATCCATTGGTTCAAACGAATTTAAGGTATTAGGACAACATTTTCTTGTATCACTATCAAAACAATGAGAAATTCTTGATAAATATATAAAAAAATTCAATCATGGTTTGTGCTTTTAAAATAATCTAAAACAATCATTACCTCATTGAATGAATGTCTAGAAATTAACAATGATGATTAAAGCAATAAAATATGATTTTAACGTATCCTAAAAACCATAAAATTAAAAAAAGTGTAACTATTTTTCCATTAAAAACCACATATAAATATATAAAAAGTAACAATATTGTATCATCATATATATTTATTCCTAAAAAAATATGTAT
Source organism: Viscum album (assembly GCA_963277665.1). NCBI lineage: Eukaryota > Viridiplantae > Streptophyta > Magnoliopsida > Santalales > Viscaceae > Viscum > Viscum album. The sequence continues at coordinate 2,000,385,567 of OY728140.1, read as the reverse complement.
TAACAAGGACATCACGTAGGCCAGTGGTAGGTATGAAACACAAATCATCCTTCAGTCATGTGTTTAAGATCTGTGGCCTTGCTGGATGTGATTGGTTGTCATCTGACATACATGATGTCATTTTTTTAAAACCATGCTAATATGACATATAATGTGGACATACTTGAAATAAATTTAACCACTGGCATCCTTTTAACCAAGGTTTTAAACACATGCTTTCTGAAAATATACTTCCTCCAAATATTAACATAATCATTTCACGAACAGATTACCTTATAACCCTTCAGAATGATGAAAATCCAAAACCTTAGATAGAGAGTCAGGAAATAATATTAACATTGATTCCCATATATCAAAAAGTATCACATGGTTGTAAAAATCCAAACATGTGAATAACCTTCTTGTATATTCCATTGAAACATGGTAATAACCTAAATTACAATAATTTTTTTTGGAAAGCATGCATGTTTCCTTATTCCAAAGTATGTTGGATTTACTCTATAAATCAAAAAATTTTGTAAGCATCATTAGTTTTAGAATAAACTACCTGTAAAAATTTCCTTACATAGTTCCAAGTAAATTAGTACTGTTTGATTTACTTTTTAATATCCCATGTATGTTAACCCACACAAAATTATCTTAACATAGAGAATATGTTATGGGTTACCCTCCCTTAGTCAAAATGATGACTTTTATAAGATGAACATTCTAGTCCATCATGCCCATTCAACATATTATTTTAAATACATATCAAAAAATAAACATAACAATCTACACAAAATTCACCATTCTTAATTCTGGAATCCAAATACATAAATACTTTGATTACTTCATACTTAATTCATTAACAATAATACATATTTCATTTCATATTTTATCTGTAGTCTCGTCATCATCGACAATATAACTATTAATTACACCACCTTTTTGATTCTCTGCAGGAACATTCTTCTTTGGACATTGGGTTGCATAATGACCATTTTCTCCACATTTAAAACACTTAACCATCAATGATGACTCAGGGATTACAAAATTCACAACCATTTCATTAACTAAACTCTTCATTTTCCCTTGCAGTCACTTGTTTTGTGTCCTTCTCTTCTACAATCAAAACACATTCTTATTCCTCTAATACATTCTCATATATTATTCTTTCCACATTATTGAAACAAAGGAAACTAAATCTTCTTCCCTCCATAGTATCTATTACCCGAACACTCATTGAACTCCTTATTTCTCTTCCTTGGTGAGTGTGAGAGTTTTTTTAAGGTAAACATTATTAATCATATTCCATGAAAATTGGGAAGTCATGATCACGACATCCTTCAATCTATTGATCATCCCAGTTGACATCTCATAATAAATTCTCCCATCATATTCCACATTAATTCAGTTCCATCTGGTTTCTACCACTGAATAAAACTAGAAGAATGATGTGAGAATTACTTCTCATAGAAAAAAAAACACATATCCATGAAAATAATTACTTATAGGATGTCTAAATCATAACACCTTCCATATTTTGAATCTTTTGGTTTATTGTAGGTTTTTAATAGCTAACTTATATCTAATTCATTCATAATGGTTCATGAAGAGTTTGTGAAATTCCCAATCATATCCCATTGTAGTTTCGAACTAGATATGAAGCAAGGCTTATTGTCAAGTACCGGATTACCCCAAGTCTATCCTGAAACATCATTTCAATGTTCTTACCGCTATGTACATTTGTGTCAGATATGCATCCACTTGTAGTATCCATATAGGGATGTACTTCTAGGAAACCACTCACTATATCCTTTACCAAGATTCCATGGAATTTTCCTAAAATTTAACTCATCCTTATACTTATTCTTAGAGACATCTCTAGATATATCCATAGAAATAAACCTAGGGATCTCACTATGGTTTTGTCATCCTAGTTTCCATATGTTAACTATATATTTTCTCTGATACCAAAAACAAAGACCCTTGCATTACAAAAATAGATATTACATAACTTTTTCTAGAATACTTAAAATTTATACAAAAATACTCCCAATGACCGCAGTTGGTATAGTGTCTTTGGAAACATTGAAAATAAACACTGGTACACGGGTGAGAAACATCATCTCCAACTATGTTGTTCTTGACATGAACCGTTCTTAAACACATCAAACATAATACATATATTCATAACCTTGGAAAGGAAACAGAAAAAGGGATAAGCCCAGATGTTCAGTAAGGGTAAAAATGGGAGACATATAACAATAATCATGAGTATAATGTTATGAGAATGTTATCCTATAATTAGAAGATCATACCCTTCATATCAAATATCATAACATAGATCATAGAATAATGATTCACAGCTCATAAGACATGAATCATATGAAATAAATAGCATAATCCATGAAATCATAAGATAGACATAAGACATGTATTTGTGGAAACACATAAGCATATAATATGATTTCCGTACTTTCTAAGGCATCAAAACCAAGACCATATTAGTGGAAAAGTCTTTTACTGAACCGGGTAACCCCCATTCCAGCCATGAATTACTGAACTGAGTGACCCTTGTTCTAGACCTATATTACTAAACTGAGTAAACCTCATTCCCTCTATGTATTAATGAAAAGAGTAACCTTCATTCCAGCCGTGAATTACTGAACTGAGTAACCCTCATTCCATCCATGTATTACTAAACCGAGTAACCCTCGTTCCATTCATGTTTAATCGCATGATATATAAATCATTACCCAATTCATTAGAGGGAGATATAGGTCCCACACGTCACATTATGAAATCATCCATACATGTTCCATAAGATCATAAGAAACATATCATAATCCAGGAAATGAAATGGGTTTCATATACATGTAAACATATGATAACTTCTAGAAATATACAGGTTTCATGATCATATCATCATAAACACAACTTTTCAAAATAAGCGGGTTTCAAAAGCATATAACCCATTAAAGAGAAATGTGTTTCATAAAAATATTACCCAAAGAAGAGATATAGGATTCATAAATACCATGGAATTAATCATAACTCATTCAAAAAAATTATCTGAATGATACCTTTAGATCATTTCCTATAAAGTCATAAGTAACATCAATATATGTTATCTTATAGGGAAGATAATTTTGAAATATACTCTAAAAGGATTTTTTGAGGAAAATATCCTTTTCATGTTTAAAAAATGATTTTTAATACATAAATCCATTTGAAATTAATTTTCTTAGAAAATAACTTTAAATCTTATAAAGAATACACAAAATCATTTTGAAAACCTTTTTCCTTGAAAAAATTTAAAATAGGCTTAAAAACATTTTAAAAACTATTTTCATTGAAGACACTAGAAAATATTTAAAGAAATCATAAAAAAGTTTTTAAAACCATTTTGTGGAAAATAAATTAAAAATTAAAATTATATATTGAAATTTTTGGAAAATCATTTTTTCTTGAATGCTTATAAATAATCAGGAAAACCTTTTGAACCCCATTTCATCAAAAGAACTTTTAAAATTTCTAAATCAGATGTGAAAACATTTTGAAAACAGTATTCCATGAAAAATCATAAAATAATTTTAAAACAATTTTTTTTAAAAAAAGTTCCTTGAAAATTAATTTTAAAAAACATTTTCATAAATATTAACAATTTAAAAAATGAAACAGAAGTTTAAAAGAAATGACAGTGAGTAAATTTGTACTTGTTGTACGATGTCAAAAGAACATTCCTTTTGCACGGTAAAAAGGTTAGAAAAGTGACTTGTTCAGGAAGTGAGAAGAATATTACAATGAAGATATTGATAAAACACAAAAGGGTAAAATGCCTTTTAGATAATATAGGGTAGTGGTATATTATTTCTGTAAACCCTCTTTAGAAAGCAATGATTTCCGACTAAAGAGAGGGTAATGTCGAGCATTACTAGAAACGCTTTCTTTACTATTTTATGTATCAAAGAATAGAAAATAGAAAAAATACAAGATTATATCATGAAATAAAATAGGGTAAGTAAACTCATGAATATTATTGAAATATGGATCATAATGGTTTATGAAAGGAAGCATAGACATAAACAATCTCGAAAAAAAATGAGATTGTCTCAATAAACTCTTATAACTTGGTATCATGGGATCTTGCTATCCATTTAAGGAAAGGTAATTTGATGAAGAATAATATAAACATAAATGATTCAGATTCATGATATGGCATGTAAAATAGAATTATATGCTCTATTAAAAAGAGTTTATAGCATAATAAAACATGAGTCTCAAAGAAGGCAAATTGAGACAAAAACATTTTTGCAATTTTGGTAAAATTTCAAAATTAAACCCCATGAAATAAGGATAATAAAATGGGAATGTTAATAAATAAATATATTTTTGAAATATATATATAATATAATCATGGGTATTCATATACCATAAAAATATAATGAGGGAAAAACATAGCTTATATCTCACAAAAATTAATAGTGAGATGAAAATCCCCTTACCCCGTGTCATGACTTTCTCTATACTCATACAATCTTCTTATATAGTAAATCTATGTTTATTATAAATATTTTTCAGAATAATATTATTATATATAATACCATATATTTTATGATTATATACTTATATTACTTGCTTATTAATGATCTTGTGTTAAGGTTTCTCTTCAGGTGATATTCACTTTTTTATTCGCATGTGCCTTAATTTGTTACATCTTTGATCCTTATAATTAGGTCATCATTCCAGAATTTAAAAAATGATATAAATATCTTGTATATACAGTATATTTATAATATAATAAACTATATAATATAGTAATATGAAATGGAATACACCATTCGTGGATATGGTAATCCATACTTATGCATGAACATTATTTCTCTTTTTATTGTCATATTTAAAAAAAGTATGTAAATGAAATATATATATATATATACATATTTTCATATATATATCATTATTAAATTATAATTAATATATCATATAATTTTATTAAACCCATCTTTAATACATTCTATGTGGTGTGTGAATGAATGACATCGCTTTGAGGGGGCAGTAGTCTACACTCCCCCAAACGAGATTATCGTATTAACACCAAATAGAAGTTAAAAATTTTAAGGGTAAAAAAAGAATAAAACAGCATAAACTAATAATACATATAATATATTACTTATATAACCACAATTTACATCATAATGACCACTGTGATTGGTGGTAAAGAAGAAATGAACAATCATCATTTCGTGAGGCAGTAGTTAGCCGTACATAGAAACAGTATGTTCAACATCAATTAGATGGAGGTCTATGAACTTTTTTGTCAAAAAATTTCATAAAATCCTCCTAGTACATGGAAGATACTGGTTTCTTCACAAAATAAGGGAATAAATAGAGTGTATGGGTTGAGAAGGAAAATAAAGGAATGGATCTTGAGAGAAGATGATACATATTAATCGGGTATCTTCTTTTGGATGGTGCCAAAAGGATTCCATGAGAGGGTTTATTCCCAAAGGGAGGATTGAAAGTCAAAGTGATGATTTATGGGAGGCTATTTGGGTAGATATTAGATTATCATATTTATTTTAGAGGGTGAGGAAGGGGTAGATGGTTTGCTGTATATAGTGGAGGGGGATTTTTACTTTTATAAATACCAAAATGTATTCAATAATGGGTGGTTTATCTTAAATAAAGTTATTAAAAATGGAAAACTATTGGACTAAATGTGAATAATTGTTGACAAATCTTCATCCATACAAATATATTTTCATTTTAATTTTTTTAATTCTTAACTTCTCAGATTCCCCAATTTTATCATTTTGGTTTTTATTAAAGAATGTAGTTTTATAATTTAATTAATTTATCCATTAAGAATATAATAAAGTAAGATTTATTATAAAATATAAATACACTGAATTATTAATATTATATTTAATTTATAATATTAAACTTCTATTTTTTGTAAATTAATTTTTAAACAGTCGCTTGTAACACGCAAAAATGCTTCTTGAACCCTTATTATCTTAACAACATATTTACTTAATATGGGTCAATATGTTAATTATAAAAGTTTAATTATTCCATTAATATAAAATATTTAATATATATTAACACATACAAGCCACTTAGAAGAATATTTTATTTTTATCAACATTAAATCATTTTACAAGATTATTTTATATTAAAATGAAAATAATGTCAATTTATAGATTATTTATTTAATGTTAATTTCAAGATATCAATATTATATTATACTTCCAATATATTAGGTTTAAATGTTTTTAACATGAAATATTAATCTAAATAAATAAATAAATATAATAATTAAATCAACAAACTTCACTTTTAATATTCAAAATATCATTTGTTTTATTTAATTATAACTAAATATTCATTATATTGATGTTTCTTAAGCATTTTAAGTACATGAAACATCTAAAAAATTATTGAAAATTTATTATGATAACAATATCCCATATATATTTAAAAAGGATATATATAGCCGAATATATAATGTTTTTCAAATATCTCATAGTTTTATAAATTTTAAAGGCAAAGAATGTTCCATTTTTAACTTTTCCTTAATTGTCAGTTTTTATAGGGAAATTTCATTTAATATTATCACAGAAAAAATATATTTATAACCAAGTGGTTACAAGGTCAAATTATGGAATCTAATGGAGTTTTAACAAGTTTCAAGTCATTTTGGTACTTAATATTAATATTTAGTCCCTTTTTATGCTTAATCCTACCTTAATCACTGTATTTGATTTTAATCACATTCACAAATCATTTTCATCCAAATAAAATAAGTTTACCTAATTAGACAAAAAATTATTATATTATATACATTCATTTATGTCATATTTTCAAAATTCTAATTAAAAAAGTGTGAAAATTATGATTAATGTTAATCACACAGACGGATCGAAATAACGGGTTTTTGTAGTAGAAAAAATTATCAAATCTTTGTTAAGTTTTTATATTCAATTTCAAATTAGAATTTATTATAATTATTTACATTATTTTTATAAATTTAATATTTATCTAATGTGACCCTAAATCATATTTATAATATCATTTATTATTACTATATTATTATACAAAAAAGTAGTTTTTAACTAAAAAGCAGTATGTTCCACTATTCATAAAAAATGATGTTTCTCAGTAAAATCTCAAAAAATCACCGTCTACTAATTTTGAAGTTATTAATTCAAATATTATTTTTATTTTTTCTGAATAAATTTCTAAATGTATATAAAATTACTTTTATTATTAATATCAATTCAATCAATAAAAAAAATATTTTTACCATAAAAGGATGTTACCAAAAAATATTATCTTTCATTATCAAAATGATTTATTTATATAAAATAATTATAAAAAAATTTATAGTTATTACTATTCATATTACTAGGTTTAATGTCCATGTTATAATTATATTATTTAAATAAATAAAAAGAGATGTTTCGTAGAAACTTAGTGTTTCGTACTGCGTAAACCAAGTTGGTGTTTCTTGTAGCACAAGCAAAGTTGGTATTGTGTGTAGTGAAATCAAAGTCATTATTGAGTGTGAATGGAATTTTTGACTTAGTGTTTTAATATATATAAATATGAACCATTTATAGTGAAATGTGATATGAAAATAGTGAAAATATAAATTAATTCGAAATATAATAATTCTCAAAATCACGGGGTGTTACAAGGTTAGAGCTTCGAGGTGTCTTTTGTTGGGGGTGTGAGAGCGGATAATCAGCAGGAAAGTGGTGAGGTGACCCAATCATTTACTTGAATTATATTATATTTTATTTTTTGTATTTAATTATTTGATGATCATTCTTTCATGAGGTTCAGATGGTCTTTATACCTATATAGGTGTGGTTTGGTTCCGTTTCTTTCTCACAAGTGCATTATTTTACTTCTTTCACATGTGCATGACAGTCTGGGGTTTTCCTACTATGTATACATGTACTCTCATCCTATTTATATAAAACTATTTTAAATTTTCCAAGAAGAATACATGAACTGTGATGGACATTACGTGTTCGGACCCCTGAGAGTTGATGTGTCACTAATTTAGCTTTAATTTTTGGTATTTACTTTAGATACATTTATCCATATTAGTTATATTTATACATGGACGTGGGGTGGATTTGTATTATTTATTATTTTATTTATTAGAGTTTTTTTGTATGATTTATCTTATCTCATGATCCTGTATTATTATAGATGTTAATTCCTCCCATAAATGATCTTTTTATACCCTTAATCCAAGTCGCCAACCTGGGGACTACTAGAGGTGGGATTTCATGGGTCATTATCTCCATTTCTTCACTTCCATCCCAAGAGGGGTATCTTGGGATGGATGGGTTTCTGGACAAGTGGTATCTGAGGGTGGTTGGTAGATAGGATGGAGTTTAGAGGTAGGTAATGTGATTTTAATGGGATGAAATTGAAACAATTCTAGATAACCTTGGTGATCAATCAAATGCACTCTCGAGGAGGGTTAAATTGGGAGTAGAGGCAACAAGGTTCCTTGAGTGGAAGTGTTGTCAGTTGAAGGTATTATTCCCTAGGACCTTCGAGGTTTTGATTATCCAGGAGACGACCTTGATTTCAACCCTTCTGACATTTTAGTTTCCATGCCTTTCCTATGGGGTTGATACCGATCTATTTCTTAAATGGGGATTACAATGATATTCAGGACCAGTGCCCAGTGGCGGCCCAAGTTCATTTTGAGGGAGGTGTATAGGTTTCGTGCTAGCCTCCTCAGCAGTTTCCAGTGAGGACATTTAAACTGTAGATAAAGTAGTAATATGCTTTGTCGAGGGGATATAGAGTCGATAGAGGCATACATCAGTATGTTTCTCTTCTTTGGGGACCACGACCTGATCTTGGTTGTGGATGTGGTCCTCAGCAAAGAGTTAGAACATTTGGTCATGTTCACTTTCTTGTAGTGTAGGAAGTAGTTCCATAAGGTCCATAGATTGTTCGAGTTATGATCAATTTGTTAATTACCCTTTTTCATTATTTTATTCAGGATATTTGAACTCCTTTGTTTCACCCACTCTAGCCCATTTTCTAGGACTATATGTAGAGATCCTCCAGGTACCCTTGGTATTGAATATTCCAATCGGAGTCCGAACCATATTTTCTGATGTGTGTCGGTGGTGTAGACTAATGAAGGGGTTGCATCACTATTGTATGAATATTTTCTTGTTACATATGAATCCATATGATATTATCCTCAACATCAATGAGTTGTAATCCATAAAATATTTTATCAAATTCTTCTGGAAGATAATAATTATTTTTGATTTGGATGACGAGCGTGTTGTTTTTTGATGGTGATCAGAGTTTTCTTGTGGGTAGTCAGCGTGTGGAGCCCCTTCTTTCCTTTTTCCTTGATTTTTTGATGGAATCAATCAATACTGGATTATTATCGGTTGTTAGTGTAATTGTTTATTTCTTAAATGTTCTTCCTCATGAGGTTGTCACACAACCTCCTCTACATCATGTTGATTTTGCAATTGAGTTATAGCATGGCTCTTCTCTGATTTTTATAGCTCCTTATCTGATGGTGCCTTCTATGTTTCTACTGTTGAAGATTAAAATTAGTGATCTTATGTAGAAGGGATTTATCCCTTCTAGTATGTCACTATGGGGTGTTGCAGTGTTATTCCCCATGAAGACAGATAGTTGTCTTAGGTTGTGTATAGACAACCACAGGTTGTATCAGGTGATGATAAAAAATCCATTACCATATTCCAAGGATGTATGATTTTTTTGACTAGCTAAAAGGGGTGAGTTCGTTTTATATTATCATTCTATATCATGGATATCACCGGTTGATGGTGAAAGAGGAGGACATCCTGAATATTTAATTTAGAAGAAGGAAAGGCAACTTCTAGTTTATAGTCATTCCATTTGGTTCTACAAATTGTCCAACCATGGTCATGTGGCTTACAAATATCGATTCAATGAGGTCCTACATCTATACGTCATCGTATACATTGATTATATATTAATATACTCGAAGTCATAGGAGGAGCATGATAAGAATATTAGAACTATTTTACATTTTCTTCGACACCACCACCTCTATATAATTATTTACCTATGTATGTTGTGGATAGATATGTACATTTCCTTGGGAATATGGTTTCATAGCAGGGTGTGTCAGTAAACCCATTGAAGGAAAAATCAATTCCTTCTTTGGAAGAACCTAAAAACAAAAAATAGGATCAAACATTCCATGGTCTCTCGTGATATTATCTGAGGTTTCTACCTATTTTCTCTCTAGTTGAATTCCCATTGAAAGATTTGACTAGGAAATACCAATATTTTGTGTAGATTGGTCAGGGAAAGGTTGTGTTTGGTTACATAAATGGGAAGTTAGTTAGTGCTCTTGTGATTCAGCTATCGGAGGAGGGTGCACTGTTTGAGGTTTTCTATGATGCTTCTTGTCTGGGCTTGGGATGTGTGATGATGCAGATATCAGTAGTGATCTCTTATAGATCTAGGCAGTTACATTCCAATGAGCCTAACAAGTCCACCCATGATCAAGAGCTAGCATTTTTTGCCTTTTCACTAATGTTATGGAGGAATTACCTCATTAGGTAGCACTTTTTGGTCTTCACGGATCACAAGATCTTGAGGTATATCATTTTCCATTAGGATATAATATTTCATCGATTAAGGTGTATGGATTTTATTTAGTTTTAATGTTTTGAACTCTCTTACAATTCAGTAAAAGGAAACATCAGGGATAATGATTTGACGAGGATGTCATGGATGGTTTTTGTTCACAATTCAAGGGATTCATAGAGAGAAATGGAGGACTTTGTAGACATGCACATAGATGAAAGAATAGATGGTGGTAGAAGGTGTTTGTTTCAAATAATGTTGTAGTTTTATATGATACAATTGTTGGAAGAGTCTCTGTGGGGAGACTCATAGGAGGAGGTGTTGTAGGATTTTATTATCCATGTTGATACTATGGAGGGATTGTTAGAGGATATTCAGAACTAGATTTTGTTTCAAGGAAGGTTGTTTTTTCTGGTAGAAATGCACAAGTATGTTATTCATGAATTCCATAGATCACCATTGGTAGTACACATGTGAATTATGAAGATGTATCATGGATTGAGGATGTGGTTTTGGTGGCCCGAGATGAAATGGTCATGGTGGAGTTTATGGAAAAGTGATTGGTTTTACAGAAAGTAACGGTCAAGCATAATGTTCGTGGTGGGTTTTTATAGTTGTCGGATGTTCCGGAATGGAAATGTCATGAAATATCGATGTATTTTTTCATAGGGTTACACAGAACCCAGGGAGGCTGTTATTTTATCCTGTTGATAGTGGATCAGGTGATGAAATCGGCTCAATACATAGTGATCAAGGAGTCGGGCAAAGTGGATACCTTTTCCAAGATGTATATAGATGAGTTGGTGTTGTTTCTTTGAGTTCCGAGGTCTATTTTCTCATATCAAGATTCATACTTTACATCAGAAGTCTGGGTGCATTGGATCATGCATTTGGCACTCAGTTATTCATTATCACTACTTTCATCCCACATATAGATAGGAAGATGAAACAGACTATCAAAAAATAGGAGGTTATGATAAGGGAATACGTGTTGGAATATATTGGTCATGTGTATGAAAAATACCTTAGGTAGAGTTCTCCTAATATAATAGATATCATTCTTCCATTGAAATTCCCCCCTTTTAGGATTTTTAAGGGAGATCGTGTCATTCTCCATTATGTTGGACAGAGGACTAGGAGAAGTATGTTCATGGTCTTGTTGTGGTGCAGAGAACAACCAAGACAGTTCAGCTCATTTATTAGAGGATGAAAATAGCACATGACCAATAGAAATCTTATTATGATCATAGAAGGATTCCCTTAGAGTTCAAGGATGGGGACCACATGTTCTTAATGGTTTCCCTTATATGTGGGAAGCATAGGTTTGGAAAAGGGAGTAATATTACTCTACGTATTGATAGACCATATGAGGTGTTGGAGTGAGTTTGTGAGGGGTGTATCAGTTGGTGTTTCCTCCACCGTTGGAAAGGATCCATGATGTATTTCAAATCTCTCTGCATCATTGATATCTTCATAATTAATCCAATGTCATTGACTGGATTTAGTTTGATATTGATGATGACACAACGTTTCTGGAGTGGCCAGTAGATAAACATGATCACCAAGAGAATGGACTTCAAGGATGGACCATTCCATTAGATCCTGTGTCTTACTAGTATGGTGGCTAGGAGGGGAGTACATGGGAAAAAGGGACACAGATTCATGACCAGTATCCAGAGTTTCTTTAAGTTTTTATTTACATTGTTTTTCTTTATGATGTGATGTTTCATCCTTTTTTATGATATGACTTATTTTCTTTGGTTTTTGACATGTGTGGAGTGATGTGTGATAAAGTCCTATAATTATAAAAGTGGAGGACATGATTAAAAATCGATACACATTAACTATGATGTGATTAAACTCAAGAAGGTGAGTTAGTGCCACCCAGAGTGGATATTATCTTTACATAGAGGATGTAATTCCATGTTTTGTGTGTTCCGGACGATGTGTTTTATTGTTTGTGTAGTGGTTTATTAGAGTGTGGTTGTGTTGGAGGAGGTGTCTTGTGGTAGTAGTGATGAGGTTGTTCCAGATTGTTGTTCTTATTTTGATTAGTGTGTTTGGTTCTTTGTAACATTTGAGGTATGATGATATCCTTGATATTTAACTCATAGGGTGGTTGTTAAGACCACTTTCATTATGGGCACGGTTTTGGTTTCTCGAGGATGATAATTGTGTCAGTAGTATCTAATGTAATGGTGTATACCTTCTTGGTCTATTACATTTCTTGTTTTGGTTATTGGATGTTTTTAGAGGAATTCTAGAGATGTTCAGTTGCTAAAATTAGGAAGCGTGGATATTTCATGACTTGTAAAAGGTTATCACAATATGAAAGAGGGTTCCATATCATGTACATTTTTTTAAACGATGTGAATGAGGATTTCATGACATGTAATATTTTGAGGTTGAAAAATAAATAATAAAATGAATAGGTAACCCATTTTTTGATAGAAACAAAACACTAAGGAATACACGATGTGAAAAGGTATTAAGAATCATGAAATACCATGATACAGTGTAGATCTAAAGTTATTTTTGATTTATTTATCATTAATTTAGTTTTTTTTCCTTCATACACTCATTTTTTGAGAACTATAGGCACCCCGAGGTGTTCTTTAAACCATTTTCATATTTCTTTGATCAGTTTATCCTAATGGTTGTCTGTTGGATATTTTTGGTTCATCCATGGTGTGTTCTCCTCTTTTTCTTTTCCTTTTTCTTTCATTCATATTTGGTGTTCTGTGACGGTGGTGTTTTTTTGTTTGGTTTGTGCGTTTGGGAAGAATTTTTATGATCTTTGGGAATTTCATAGGTTGAACTGTGGTTCTTCGTGGTGATGTTTTGATTTCCAGGCATTCATCGTCACTCTATGGTGAAAAGTGAATCGGAAAAGATTTTTTGAGGTTGGGTTTCCCTTGTTTCTCCTAATTTTGTATCCTGGGGGGTTACATTTTGTTATCTATGGATTATGGTTGTACTGACGTAATAAAAGATAAAAAATTGGTTAATTTGTAAATTGAAAGGGGAATATGGTGTTATTTTTCTTGTTTTTATAGCATTGATATTATTTGTGATATTGTGAATTGTAAGGGCTTGATAACTCATTGAAAATTGTGGTCATTTGAGGCTTTGTGTGTGCAGAATGTATGTGCTATGATTTCTAAATTGGTTTTGATTATTGTGATATCATCCTAAATAGAAATTTTTAATTACATATACTTGGTTATTTAAATGGTTTCCATAGGATTATGGTTTCTATTATAAAACCCCTAAATTAATGTGGAATATGATCTAAGATCCTTCATAAATATGTAAATGTCTCTTGATGTGTTTTAATGTGTGTTTGTGTTTGTGGGATGAAGATGTGTGGTGAATGTTTAATAATATTTAAAATGGAATGGGTTCGTTAGTTTAATGTAATATATGTTTTTTAATTGAAAAATAAATGGTGTGTTGTGTGGAAAAACATGGTTAACACAAAATTATTAAAAGAATGGGTAGAGAAAATGAAATTGAATGGAAATGTGTAATGATGACTATGGTGTGATGTGTGGTGCATTCATTTAAAGGAGAATAAAATGTGTTGTTGTTGTGAGATGGTTTTTTTTTGAGAACTCATAGGTTGGTCTTGAGTGTTTGATACTATGTATATATACCTATATTTAACTTCTAATTTCAATATACACCCCGCCAACGATGAGAACATTGTGTTGAACACCTGAATAGTCACGTGGGGGTTTCTTTCCCAACATCATGGTGGGAGGACAGTTGGATGGCCACCCACTCTTCCCTACTCTATCTTTTCCAACCAATCTTTCTCACTCCATCTTCTAGGAGATGATAGAATAAGATTATTTGGGTTGTATTTTATGAGATGTGGTATCCTAGGTGTCTTTTGGATGAGTTTTGTTGTGGTGTACCAGTTGTCTCCAGGATGGGTTATGATGTGATTTATAATGTGTATTTGAGATGATTTTTGATGTGGTATCACAGGTTTCCTTGGGGTGAGATGTGAAGTGTTGTGAGGCCTAGGAGTGTGTGGGGGTGGGGGTTTATTGTGAGGTTGAGGTGTTTATTGTGGGATATATTGTGAGTTTGAGGTTTGTTCGGGTAGGATTTATTGTGTGGCTCAGGTATGTGTGGGAGAGATATGGTGTAGTATATTAGAAAGAGGTGGGAGTGCTAGGGCATCTTTCTTTGGGGTGTCAGAGTAGCTAATAAGTGGGAAAGCGGTGCAGGGTACTATTATCAATGTTATTTACATTATATTATATTACTTTCATTCGTTATTTAGTGAGTGTGCCTTAGTGACATTAGGAGCATTATTAAACATGTATATGTGATTTCTAGTTCTATTGTTTTTTCATATGTGCATTTGTATTATTCTTTCACATATTCATGGCATAATTGGGTTTTCCAACTTATTATACTAGTATGATTTACCTATGTATATAAAACTATTTTTAGGTTTCTAGGAGGGTTATGTGACGCGGCCGTAGGAGGTGTCCTCAAGAATGATCGAAGTCGGTGACGTCCCCATATCCTTTGGGTCCTGGGTTCTGTTTCGGTCACGAATTGGTGAGGTTTGTAATTTTTAGATGATCAGTAGTTTTAGAGTTCTTCCCATGAAGATATCCCTATCGGTCATCCTATATCATGGATGTGAGGCAAATAGGTGTTTTTGTTGTGTTTTTATGGTTGTTTGTTTGTCTCATCATGTTTGATATCATCTATGGTGGTCCTCCTCTACACTTATTTCCATGACCCCTCACAAATGACCCAACTCTAGTCCAGTTCGAGGGTCTATTGGGAGATTTGGCATGGTGATGCTGATCCCAGAGTTGGTGGTTCTCTTAGTGGTGGCTTCTTCTCTAATTATTCTCTCCCAACGATCGTGATGTTCCAGCGATTGCCTCCAGTGTGGTGTTGAAGGAATGATGATTCTTCTGTTGAGAGGCAATGGTATTGGTGAAGTGGATACATACATGGAAGCGATGAGATGGGTTCTTGGGGTCTGACATGATTTATCCTTTGGGGTTGGGTCTGGCCTTGGGTTGGGCTCCTTGGTCGGCCCACTGTGTTTTTTATGAATTTTGGTTCAGCTGTTTGTTCTGTTCTCACTTATCCATTAAGTAATTCATTTGAAAGTAAAAAATTTGTTTTTATTGAGGAGTATTATGTGAACCTTTTGGATAATACTACTTTGGAACCTTTATAGTTGTGGTGGCGTTTCTTTATATTTAATTTTAGGTATTTACTATGGAATATTTTATATATATATCTTCTATTTTTACATGCATGTGGGGTGGTCTTGAATATCATTTTTATAATAGTTATTGGATTTTTTTTGGTTGATTCATTGTATTAATCAATCCTATATTAATATAGATGTTAATTTCCCCCATACATGATATTTTTATACCTCAGTGATAGTCACCAACCTGGGGCCTACTGGAGACGGGACTTGGAGGTCATTATATGACTTTCTTCACTAACAGATTATGTAATGACCCGACCCAACGGGGCTTGAGCCACGACTCCCCAAGCCCGCCTCCAATATTCCAGGGGCTGGCGACCAGCGTCGTGTAGGCTATCAAACACATGGGAGGCATTTGCTTAAGGTAACTGTACACACGCACCCACAAACACCTCCATGTAACAGTGTAGAGATATAGAAAACTGAAAAGGAAATGCATGCATACAAACTATTCCAAACCAGAGTGCAACAGTAAAAGTACAAAAGGGAAAAACAGGGCCAACCAAAAGAAAACTACAAAGCATGTCCAACCTTATCTTAAGAAGGGGAATGCTGCCACAAAAACACGCCAGAAAGCTCCTCGGCACAGCTCCGGTAAACACCCATGTCAAACACGCCCACTAAGCTCCGCCTACTTCAGGTCCTCCTAGGACTCCGTCGAAAGGCTTGTGGTCTGCACAAGACACAAACATGTGCAGGCAAAGCCAGTGCAGGGGTGTGTATAAATGTACTCAGTAGACACCCCAAAAACCGAAAACAAAAGAGAGCAACTGAAAGACAATAGTCTTCTCATCCCAACCAGAGGGAACCCATATGACAGAGAAACTCCATCTCGTGACCATCCTTGGCTAAACACAACTAGTCAGCTCAGCTCAGGTGTATGCCCATACATACACCTTGAACAATCCATATAAACTCAGCTCATGCCACAAAGCCACAAGAGGTACCAACCACATCGCCAACAACTGTCCACAACCAGTAGAGTGCATGCCATGACCACTGTCATCCCAGATGACACTCATCTGAGAGATACACTCGATTAGGTTTCTCACAAACATCTCAGACGCTCCCCCGAGAGATCACTCTCGTTGGTTGGCATCACTGAGGATAACTCACCGAAACAACATAACCACCATACTCCTCGGATAGGGGATCCCTGCTAGGGTCCGCTAGGGGATACAAAACCCACTCCGGTATAAGAAGAACTCACAGATAGGGGATCACTCCCATGGTCCATTGGGGGATACCATGACCCGATATGGCAAACGCAGTCCTCACAGATAGGGGATCACACCCAAGATCCGCTGGGGGATACCACAACCCAATCTGGTGCTAGACAAAATCACGCCACACAGATAGAGGATCATAGCCCATATAAAGGCGCTCATGACGATACCATAACCCTATCTGGTAAAACTTATGATGTAGGGGATCGAACCGACGATGCCGCAACACTACCGAAACCACGCACTGAGTAGGGTATCGCATAACCAACGATACCACAACCCTACTATACACCTCATGCTGAGTATGGGATCATATACCCGACTATGCCACAACCCTACTGAGTATGGCCCGCCGCTTAGGGGATCATAATCCTGATGATGCCACAAACCCTACAGGGTTAATCTGCTAGATATGGGATCGTCGCCCATGAATAAGTGGTCACAGCGATACCAATAACTTGATCTAGGGAAAAGATGCTAGAGGATCCCACTCCAGGCCCACTGGAGGGATTCCACAACTCTAACAGTTTAAACATCCCATCGAGAGGATCAAAAACCTATATGAAGGTTGTGATGACACACGAACCCTCGTGGGAACGAACCAAGGGAGTACCCCCAACCACTGCTAGTCTAAAACATCGCTAACCCGAGCGACCCATAACAACGCCACACTGTGCACCTCCAAGGCCAATACCGATGCCACCATCGTGATCCACGCAGAAAAATAGGAAGGATAGGCTGTTTGCTCTCCCAAAACGGACTACCAGTGAAAAGGCACTATTCACCGTAACTAGCCCATGCGGGGCCCACACAACGATCCCGAAACCCATCGAGCAGATCATACCACGACGATCCCATCAGAAAAACAACCGGAATCGATTACTCATTCGTCCGAAACGGACACCCGGTGAAAAAGGTACTATTCACCGAAACCAGCTTGGGTGGGGCCCATTCCTCGATTCTTAATCTCACCAAATGGATCCCACCATTTCGATCCTCTCGAAAAAACAAACAAGATCGACTAATCATCCGCCAAAATCGGACGCCTCTTGCAAAAGTTGCGTTTCTCCGCAAATGCCAAAACTCGGCCTCATGGGGCTCGCACCCCATTCTCAGTCCCAACACCCGAAAACCATCTCAAAAAGTCTGTCGTACCATCAGGGTATCAATGCCACTGACGACACATCAATCGAACGCTCCGGGAAGAAGTTACAACAGCCCGAAGTCGTAAATAATAAAATATTATTATTTCATTCGACATTTCAAGCCCCCGAGCCAACATCCTGACTCAAAAAATTCTCAAAGTGAGTTCAAAAGGTCTGTCTCGACACAAGGAACACGTCGCCCCAAACGGCTCGCAAATCGGAGTTACGGTTTGCGAGTTACGGGGGTTTAAAGAACCTCCGAAACAATCTGGCCGAACCACCGCAGGGTCGCCGGAAACCACCGCGTCACCGCCGGACTCCACCGTGCCGGAGCCGGAAACCACCGCGCCGCTACCGTGGAACTCGCCGGATTCCTCCATGGCCGCCGTGGGTCTCGCCGGAAAACCGGGTTTTCGCCGGAAAACATCCGGGAGCCACCGGGAGCACCCCGGTGCTCCAAATTCAGATCTGAAAAAAGTTTCATAAAGCTCAGGACCCAAAATACACAACCCTTATGATGATTTTAAGAAAAACAATGCATAAACGGGGTCCAGGATTTTAAAACTCAAATCGCATACCTTGTGGGCGAAACGCCGAAGCTTCAGGTGCAGAACGACGCCTGTGACGCGTTGGAGCTCGATCTGCTAACTATTGGTGCTGAAAACGGACGCCCGGAGCTTGATCTGACGAAGAAACGGAGGAGGGGGAGGGTTTCGCCCGGATCATGCACATACAAGGTGTGGGAGGGGGAGTGATTGATTTCTTTTATTTTTTTAATTAAAAGATCTTCATTTTAACTCCCCCGCCAACTCGCCTCCGACCCGGCACCCGGCGCCGATTAAAAATATGTCGTGCCTAGGGTAAACACTGTGTTTTAAACGCAACGACGTACTCAGAATTGCGATCCGAGACTCCATTCAGAAGTTATTCGAGCCGATGCTCGTAAATAAACTTTTCCATTTATTTACGAAAACACCACTGGTGGCGCTACCCACCGCAGGCCCGTGCCCGCAATGTTTATACCCCGCCTAGCGTAAACGGCACGTTCAGGACGCAACTGTTCAGTCAGAATCCTGTTCTGAGCTACCGTTTAGGAGATATCATACCCCCGCCATGTTCATAGTATAAAAATACTTAATATTTTTATAAAATCAATTCCCGGCACACCGGGCCTCGGAATTGCACGTCGTCTTCATGCCTAGCTCTGGAATTATTCGTAGAAATATTCCACAGTCTGACAGGGCCAAAAACCCTAGTCGCTACATCCTCCCCCCCTTAGAACATTTCGTCCCCAAAAATCCCTAAAAATAAGGAAAGCGACTGGACTCTCAACTGGGTCTCCCACACTAGCGAGTTCACCAACAAACACCCATGCCCGAACGAATAAGTCAGGGGGACTCATCCACCACACCTCGATACTATCCGCTTTGGGCGGCACTGACTCGCCCGTACGGTTTTAATCGCGTCACAAAAACATGTCTCGGTGGGGGAAGGATGCCTCTTCCTCAGGAATTTAATGCATGTCGAACAACACCCACACAGGTTCTTACCAACACCCTGAACAAAACCCGATCAAGCCACGGAATGGAAAGGGTGCCCTAAACAGCCTCTATCAAACTACTGCAGAAACTAGAAAAAGCCACAAGGCATACCTCTATCCATCCGCGGAGCCTCTGGGTCAACAGCCTCTAGGGAATGCAGCTGTCCTCACCCTTGGCCACCAGCTCCATGAGCTTGACGTGGACCACCTGGGGGTGGGGGTGGTGCCAAATAGTACCACCTACCACCTCCTCCTGCTGCACCCGCTCTGCCTCCACGCCCGCCGCCCTGCGGACCTCCTTGCTCGAGACGCTGCCCCTGCCAAGGCGGTCCATCGACCGACTCCCTCTCAGCATCACGACGAGTCGTACAATATCTAGCAAGATGTCTCCGACCATCTCAAGCGTAACACCACCTCTCCTACAGCTGACCAAAACTGGCATGCGAGCCCTATGAGCCCTGAGCCTCAGATCCTCCATCCTGGGGTCGCCTCCTAAAATGTCGGCCACGTCCAGACACCTGAGACTGTCATTGGCTACCAGATGTCGACGTCTCCGCTCTCACGTGCCCAACACTAACAGGGGGAATCTGCTCAGCCAGAAAACTCTCCACCACCAACGCTCGCTCCAGCACTCCAGCATAGGTGGGCAGGCACAAGGAAACCACACCTGCTCGGATGTCCCTGCATAAGCCCTGCTCGAATGTCTGAGCCCTAAAGAATGGGTCTCGATTCATATCCCTGGATTAGCGTGACAGGTCCGTAAACCTCGCTAAGTACTCCGACACGGTCATGCCCTCCTACCGAATCTGTAGAAGCTCCTAAATCTGCACTGACCTCAACATCATGGGATAGAACTCCTCCCTGAAGAGCCGCTCAAACTCTTCCTACATGAGCATCTCCTTGTCATGGGACTATGTCACCAAACTCCACCATCTCCCGGTCGAACCATGCAGAAGGCTCGCCGCTAGGACCACCATCTGATCTGGTGGTGTCCTCACGAGGCAGAAAACTCGGGTGACTGCCTCAAGCCAGTCATCATCTGCCTGTGGGTCTGGATCACCCCAAAACCTCAGAGGTCACTGCCTCTAGAACTCGTGCAGTGCACTCAGACTGCGCGCAACCTCGTCCTGCACTGCCGGCACAACCAGCTGCTCGACAGGTGGTGGCCCAACTGGTGGACCACCTGGAGGTCCAGCCTCAGAACCTGTGCCCTTGTCCACAGCCTCTGCACATGGAAGATCATCACCATAATCCCATTGTGGAACCCTCGCTGGCTGTCGTCGTGGAGGCATCCTAGAATACATTCAAGACGCACCACAATCAATGAGTATATCTGGAGAGCTAACTCAAGAAGGACAAGGAAAAACCCAAAACTCAGTCCTATATGATGTACCATTATGTCCCTACGATTAGTGTACGAACTCCCGAGTCGAAAGGCAGGTTATCAGAGTCCTGGTGTATGGATACGTTGGCCTCCGCACCAATACTGGAGTCCCTGGCCTGAAAGCTGAACTCGAAACATCCTAACACTGCCGTTATGCAACCCAAACCAAAGTCACAGCTAGAACAGGTACACTATGAGATCCCAAAGGTGGAACCTCCTTTGATACCACTACGTCACAACCCGACCCAACGGGGCATGAGCCGCGACTCCCCAAGCCTGCCTCCAATAGGACAGGGGCTGGTGACCAGCGTCGAGTAGGCTATCACACACATGGGAGGCATTAGCCTAAGGTACCAGTACACATGCACCCACAAACACCTCAATGTATCAGTGCAGAGATATAGAAAACTGAAAAGAAAATGCATGCATATAAACTATTCCAAACCAGAGTGCAATAGAAAAAGTACAAAAGGGCAGAACAGGGCCCACCAAAAGAAAACTACAAAGCGCGTCCAACCTGATCTGAGGAAGGGGAACGCTGCCACAAACACCCGCCAAAAAGCTCCTCGGCACAGCTCCAGTAAAAACCCCGGTAAAATATGCTCACTATGCTCCGCCTGCTCCGAGTCCTCCTAGGACTCCGTCGAAATCCCTGTGGTCTGCACAAGACACAATCATGTGCGGGAAAAGACAGTGCAGGGGTGAGTATAAACATACTCAGTAGGCACCCCAAAAACCCAAAAAAAAAATAGAGAAACTGAAAGGCAACAGTCCGCTCATCCCATCCATAGGGAACCCATACGAGAGAGAAACTCCATCTCGTGACCATCCTCAGCTAAACACAACTAGTCAGCTCAGCTCAGGTGTATGCCTATACATACACCTTGAACAATCCAGATAATCTCCGCTCACGCCACAAAGCCACAAGAGGTACTGACCTCATCGCCAGCAACTGTCCACAACCAGGAGAGCACACACCATGATCACTGTCATCCCAGATGACACTCATCCGAGATATACACTCCATCGGGTTTCTCACAAACCTCTCAGACACTCACCCAAGAGATCAGGCTCGTCGATTGGAATCACTTAGGATAACTCACCGAAACAACACAACCACCAAACTCCTCGGATAGGGGAACCCCACTAGGGTTCACTAGGGGATACCGAAACCCACTTTGGTATACAAAGAACTAACAGATAGAGGATCACTCTCAGGGTCCACTGGGGGATACCACGACCCAATATGGCATACGCAGTTCTCCTAGATAGGGGATCACACCCAGCATCCGATGGGGGATACCACAACCCGATCTGGCGCTAGACAGAAGCACGTCACATAGATAGAGGATCATCTCCCATATAAAGGTGGTCACGACGATACCGGAACCCTATCTGGTAAAACTCGCAATGTAGGGGATCAAACTGACGATTCCGCAACCCTACCGAAACCACGCGCTGAGTAGGGGATCACATAACCAGTGATACCACAACCCTACTATACACCTCAAGCTGAGTAGGAGATCATATACCCGACGATACCACAACCCTACTGAGTACGGCCCACCGCGTAGGGGATCATAATCTTGATGATGCCACAAACCTTAATGGGTTTATCTGCTAGATAGGGGATCACCACCCATAAATAAGCAATCACAGCAATACCAAGAACCCGATTTAGGGAAAAGATGCTACAGGATCCCTCACCGGGCCCACCGGAGGGTTGCCACAACTCTAACAGTTTAAACATCCCATCGAGAGGATCACAAACCTATATGAAGGTTGTGATTCCACACGAACCCTCGTGGGAACGAACCAAGGGAGTACCCCCAAACACTGTTGGTCCAAAACATCGCTAACCCGAGAGACCCACAACAACGCCACACTGCGCACCTCCATGGCCAATACAGAGGCCACCATCACGATCCACGCGGAAAAATAGGCAGGATAGGCTATTTTCTCGCCCAAAACGGACTACCAGTGAAAAGGCACTATTCGCCATAGATAGCCCATGCGGGGCCCACAAAACGATCTCGAAACCCATTGAGAAGATCATACCATGAAGATCCCCTTGGAAAAACAAGCAGAATCGACTACTCGTTCGTCTGAAACGGACACCCGGTGAAAAAGGTATTATTCATTGAAGCCAACTCAGGTGGGGCCCGCGCCGCGATTCCCAATCTCACCGAACGTATCTCACCATTGCGATCCTCTCGAAAAAACACATAGGATCAACTAATCATCTGCCAAAATCGGACTCCTGGTGCAAAAGCTGCATTTCTCCACAAACGCCAAAACCCTGCCTCGTGGGGCCTGCACCCCGTTCTCAGTCCCAACACCCAGAAACCATCTCAAAAAGTTTGTCCTACCATCGGGGTCTCAATTCCACTAACGGCACGTCAAGCAGACGCTCCGGGTAGAAGTTACAACGGCCTGAAGTCGTAAAATAATAAAATATTATTATTTTATTCGACATTTCAAGCCCCCGAGCCAAAATCCCAACTCAAAAAATTTTCAAAGTGAGTTCAAAAGGTCTGTCTCGACGCAAGGAACAGGTCTCTGCAAACAGCTCGCAAATTGGAGTTACTGTTTGCGAGTTACGGGGTTTAAAGAACCCCCGGAACAATCTGGTCGGACCACCGCAGGGTCGCCGGAAACCACCGCGCCGTCGACGCGCCACCGCGGAACTAGCCGAATTCTGCCTTGGCCGCCGCGGGTCTCGCCGGAAAACCGGGTTTTCACCGGAAAACATTCAGAAGCCACCGGGAACACCCCGGTGCTCCAAATTCAGATCCGAAAAAAGTTTCGGAAAGCTCGGGACCCGAACAACACAACCCTTATGACGATTTGAAGAAAAACATCGCATAAATGGGGTCCAGGATTTTAAAACTCAAACCGCCTACCTTGCGGGTGAAACGCCGAAGCTTCAGGTGTAGAACGACGCCTTCGACGCGCTGGAGCTCGATCTGCTGACGATCGGCGCTGAAAACGGACGCCCGAAACTTGATCTGACGAAGAAACAGAGGAGGGGGAGGGTTTCGTTCGGTGCCTGCACGTACAAGGTGAGGGAGGGGGAGTGATTGATTTCTTTTATTTTTTTTGATTAAACCAACTTCATTTTAACTCCCCCGCCAACTCGCCTCCAACCCGGCACTCGGTGCCGACTAAAATTATGTCGTGCCTAGGGTAAACATGGTGTTTTTAACGCAACGGCGGACTCGGAATTGCGATCCGAGACTCCGTTCAGAAGTTATTCGAGCCGACGCTTGTAAATAAACTTTTCCATTTATTTTCAAAAACACCCATGGTGGCGCTATCCACCGCAGGCTCGTGCCCGCAAAGTTTACACCCCTCCGAGGGTAAATAGCACGTTCTGGACGCAACTGTGCCCTCAGAATCACATTCTGAGCTACCGTTTAGGAGATATCATACCCCCACCACGTTCATAGTATAAAAATACTTAATATTTTTATAAAATCAATTTCGGGCACACCGAGCCTTGGAATAGCACGTCGTCTTCGCGCCTAGGTCTGGAATTATTCGTAGAAATATTTGAAAGTCTGACAGGGCCAAAAATCTGAGTCGCTACTGCTTAGTAGGGGTATTCATGGAGGGAGGGGGTCTTGAGAAGTATATATGGACTCAATCATATTGGTCTAGGTCGGATGAAAACCTAAATTTCAAATTTATATGTCGATGACCAGGAAATATGATAAGATGAATTCCCTTCATTGGGGGATCACTTGAGAGAAATTTTCCATCCAAACCTTTTAGAAATACCTTATATGACATATAATTAGAGTTTTCCATCAATCTAGTGATCAGATATGTCTCAGTTTCCATTACTCCTTAAAACATGGCTACAAATGATTTGTATGAGCGCAATAAGGAACTAGAATATTTGGATTCAAAGTGGATTATACGACACTATATTTATATGGGTGGTTTACCAATCTTTTTGCGGAAAAGGAAGATGGAACCCTTAGGCACTGTGTGGATTAAAACAAATTGAACCAATTAATGGTTAGGAACTGTAAACCCTTTCCACAGATAAATAATCTCATCCACTATCTCTGGCGATCTTGGGTGTTTTTGAAGATTTGTTTGGGATCTAGTTATCATCATCTGCATAGTAGACCTTAAAAAGAACCTCATGCAAAATCAAATAAAAAGTATAGTCCGTTTTATTATTTGGTTGTGTTTTTGGTCATATGAATTCATCATTATTATTCCTGGAGATGATGAATTGGGTTTCCATTCAAATTTGGATTCATTTTTGGAGGTATTTATGGATTACATATTGGTATATTCTCAGATGCGACAACATCCTTACAAACACCTAGACATCATTAGAAATACACTTACATAGTTTAGATTTTTTTCAATGTTTAGAAAATGTATCTTATGGATGGACGATATTTACTTCCTAATTCATATTATCTCAGAGAAAGGAGTACCAGTTATCCTAGAGAGTATTTGAGCTGTATTTTCTTAGGAGTGTCCCAAGAATTTATTTGATAAATGGATTTTTTAGGATCTTTTTGGTTATTAAATCCAGTTCATACATGGATTCTCAAATTTATCCACACATTTTATGAGATTAGCTAATATGGTTGTGATTCTTCTATATTATAATACACACAAGATTGATTTTCATATTATAATGGGAGATTGACTTCAACACTTATCTAGATTCTTCCAAATCTGGATGAGCCTATATAAAATATTCTAATGCATCATGTATTTGTCTTGGAAGAATTCTGTTGTATGATGATAGAGTCATTGCATACATGTCTCATCAATTAGGGCGACACCATAGTAACTACCAAACACAAGATATTGGGTCAGCTAATTTTTTTCATGGCATATGATGTTGGATTAATTACATACTTTGAGGGATTTTTTTGGTTTACATGGGCCAAAAATGATTCATGTACATATTTACAGTGTATCATGAAACTATAGAAATTCTGGTGGGATCCATATATTTAATTATTTCATTTTGATCATTTATATACTCCATTAAAAGGATTTGAATTTGTTAATGCACTGAGAAAGAGGACATAGAGACGGGTAGTTCAATAGGTTAGCAGTGAGTGATAACTTAAGACCTTGTATTCAATGATGTACATGGCGGTACAGGACTGTCTCTGGTAGAATTTTCTATCCTCATTTGAAGTGACATCCGATCTTTTGGATATTATAAGAAAGAGAAAGGTGTTAGACTTGGAGGGCCTAGTCCTATTGGAGGGCATGGCAGGTGAAGACCCGCCTCTTAGTTTAAACACTGTTGAGGATGAAATTATATATATAAATGGTCACATCTAGGTTCATGTGGACATAAAAGAGGAGTTGATGTTTGAATTTCATGCCTTAGTTTAGTCAGTACATCTCAAACATACAAATATATATCTTAACATATTCAATAATTACTAGATGGCGAGGTTGAAATGAGAGGTAGACATATTTTTCATGAGGTGTTCCAATTTTCATTAGGTGATGTTTCAAGACCAGCGAAACACTAGTATTTTACTATAGTTACCCTTTATGAAGTGGGAATTGGATGATGCTTTAATTGATTTCATGACCAGGTTTCCAAGGTCACCATGAGGTAGTGATGTAGTGTGGGTTTTTATGGAAAGGATAATGAATGTGTTGAATTTACTTCCAATCAAGGAGACCTTCCTTATGGATGATCATTGTAGAATTTATATATGTGAGATTACATTTACTCATGTGGTTCATCATACATCTATATCATATTGGGACAACCAATTTACCTCTTGGTTATGTTAAAGCTTATAGAGGTCATTGGAGACTGAAGGACAGTGAGAGTGGCCAACATAGGTTTTAGAAGAAATGATCAAATCATATGTCCTTGATTAATTGGGCTCTTCGGATACACATATTCTTCTAGTTGAGTATGTCTACAACAATAGTAATCAATAGACTACTAACCTAAAACCTTATGAGTCATTTTATGATAATCCATTCCAATCACATCAGTGATAGTTAGAGGTAGAATAGGAAATACAACTCGGACCATATCTTGCACAATAGACATCAGGGTAGGTTCAGATGATTTGAAAGAAGATGGTTATAGAACAGTCTAGAAATTAATCCTAAACTGATAATCATTTATGACCTATAGAGTTCAAGGATGGGGATCCAGTATTAATTTATATCTCCCTTTGGCTGGGGTATGAACAAATTGGGATATGGATTAATCTTTAATCATGATATGTTGGTCCATGAGAGATTATCGAGAGAGATGGTAAGGTAGAATTTATGTTTTTGTTACCTTAGAGATACTGATCCATGCATGATGTGTCCGATGTATCTCATTTGTACTGGTATTAGTCATATCTACCTCACACTCTTCATTGAGATGAGTTTTATTTATAGTTATATGATGTAATGCCCTGACCTAGTTACCCAGAGTCCGTGCATTATTACATAACATTGGAATGATACGAGGAATCATGTCCTGAATGACCAATCAGTTTAGTAGCCTTGGTAGTACTTCATACATACATATGTTTTACATTACAACATGAAATAAAAACAAGAACAAAATTTTTTCCCCTTTGAACACACATATATTCCTTAGCCTA
Source organism: Viscum album (assembly GCA_963277665.1). Classification (NCBI taxonomy): domain Eukaryota; kingdom Viridiplantae; phylum Streptophyta; class Magnoliopsida; order Santalales; family Viscaceae; genus Viscum; species Viscum album. The sequence continues at coordinate 2,000,357,775 of OY728140.1, read as the reverse complement.
TCCCTGCAATTCAACCATAAAATACTTCTTCAAATCCTAGGAAAAATAAAACATAGAATGGGGTGAGCTCAGATTCTCAGTAAGGATAAAAATATAGCAGAAACATTCATAAATAAGAATAAACATTTAAGGCAATGTATAAGACTAAAAGAAAAGCTTTTTGAAACATTAACTTCAGCATTATATGGAAAATATAAATCAAATAATTCCATTTACTAATTCACATGGATATTCTACTAGTCGAATAATCACATGTAATATAAATATCTAATTTCATAATGATGGAATAAATAATTTCGGACATCATAACGACATAGTCAAGGCATCGTTCCAAGACTAAAAATATGATTTTGTCATGGCCTTGTGCCAGGACACTAGTTTGTCTCATGATACCTACCGATGCATCGAGGAGCTATAGCGGGCTCCACCCATCACTTATTAATTCCAATGCATTAATCATATTAAAAGGTTGAAGCATAACATAATCATTCTTATTAAAACTAGAATAAGAAATGTGAATAATTTAACCATAAACCATGAATGGTATCAAAAATAACACATCCACAGTCAAACATATCACAAACCTTCAATACAATATGGAAGATTGTATCATAATAAATCAACTTCAACCAAGTGTAAAATCCATATAAGGATGTTGACATAGATGAAATCAAAACTATTTGAGAGAAATATATATTTCTAATTTAAAATCATTTAAAAGTCACATAATTATAAAATAAAATATTTATTTTGAAAATATTCTTAAAAACTTGTTAGGGAAGCTTGGAAGGTGTTATAAAAGTAAAAAAAATATCCACACCCGTCGTATAAGTTAAAAAAACATTATTACCTTAATTTGTCGAAATTGTCATAAAGTACCTTGTTTGGAAAATGACAGAATGATTCCTTTAAAAAAATTATAAAAACGAAAAAAAGGTTATAAATTAATTTAACCCATATTCTAGTAAATAATGTTCTGAAACATATTTTTAAGAAACATAGATGTGGATTATAAAGAAGTCCCAATAGATACTTACATATAAACAACCTCGGATAAGTAAAGAGGTTCTAAAATTAACCCTTACCTTGTACATTTCCTTGATAAAGGGTACATTAACCACATGTATAATAGTTAAATAATTTTTTATTAAATTATACAAGAACCACATATATAAATATGATATCATATATGATCTTATAATATTTCTTTGTTAATGATATTTCAGTAGTATCATTGTTTCGAGGGTTAACTGATTCGTTTTCCTTTATATATTTTGTTACATAAGGCATTTTTGTTTTGTATAAGATTTATTTGATTCATATCTAGAATTATATTAAGTTCTTAAAAATTATTTTTAATCATAAAATGAAAATTATTCTTGAATAGTTATGATGGTGGATGAATCTCATCGCGTTCGTGGAGACGGTAATCTGTACGTACGCACGAGCGAAAATACCATTCTATTGATGGTGTAATTGAATTTAATTGTATGGTATATCATATATAAAGAATCATTAGAATGTTATATTTTTTATTTTAATAAATTATACTCATTATTATACCCATCCAAATAATGATTTGTTGAATAAGAAACTACGCTACGATGTAGAGACGGTAAGCCGTACGTATGTACGTATGGTGACTTTTTCATTCATAGGATAGATAGAATAATGAATATGGTTGTACCATATTTTTAATAACATAATAGTTTTTATAAGGTAATGGAATAATTATTTTGGTATGGATACAAAAAATAAAGAGTAAGTGCAAGAAGAAAAGAATTTTGAAAGAGGTGATGAAATTATTACCTATTTTCGTGTACATCCTCTTGATTTGATAAAAGGGCTCCTTAGGTTGTCTTTATAATGAAATTAATTCCTCTAGGTTGAATTGAGGGTAGTTTGGAGGATATTATTATAGAGTATTTCTGAGACAAATGGCTCTGGAGTTGTGATTTTGAGAGAAGGAGAAGTACCCTTTTATTAGAGAGGTGAGGGTCACTTTAAGAAAACCTTGAAATATTATTTTTCTATACAATCTTATTCACTTTATAATGGCTCAAAAATGATTAATTTAGATGATAAGGTGGGTATGGGTCGAAAGCCTCTCAAAAAATAGGTTTTATACAGGTTTAGGTCACAATATTAACCTTATATTTTAGATTTAACTCTTAGATAAATAGTTTTACTTTTACAATGTATTATTGTATTATTGTAATAAATGGGTAATAAACTCACTATAAAAAGCCAAGACCACCCCAATTGGTTAATTATTGATATATATAACCTTATTTAAGTCTTTTGGAAAAACCTTAAATTTCTATGACTATTATATCAATTAATAATATAGTATTTGTTTTAAAAACTCATGTATGTCAATTTTGACACAATTTGGTATTTTGTTTTTGTGAAAGTCATAAAAAACTTATCACTTCGAATTTTTTTCTAATCGACCCTAAAAAGTCTTATTAACATTTAAAATTAGTGTAATTCATCATAAGTCTCAATTTACATTTATTTGATATTTATAATATCAATTTTTTAATCTTTCAGTAATAAGATAATTATTGCATCATCATTGTGTCATAAATAAATTTAATTATTTAATATCAATAAATTATATATAAAATACCATTATGTAGGAAATCGTTTTATCTTTATAATAAATATTTATAGTCTAATTTATCTTATATATTACTCTATATTAAAAATGTTTTCGTTATGAAAATTCATATTTAACACTTTTAACTCTTTTTTCAATAATATAATAATAAATTTCCTAATCTAATCCATGTGGACCAAAAGGATCATATTTTATTCCTAAGGTTTCTTTTGGTCAAAATAAACTTTTTAAATAGAATCAGGACATGAGTTTGGGTAATTATAATATCAATTTTACCTTTAATTACCCTATTTACTTTTGATCGTGGTAAATAAAAGTCAAAAGTTACTATTCACCAAAAATTATTTTCGACATATTGATAGACATTTTACATAATAATTTCTACCGTGTCTCTAATTTTTGAAATTAAATTCACTGAAATTGTAAAATTACGTTTTTTGAAAATTTGCTAAAGTGCCTAGAAGGTGGGTAAAAGACGGTAAAAAGTTCAATAAATTTTTATACATCTAATTTAATTATAAAAATGACTCCAATGAATTGTATTGAACTAATATTGGTATTATGTATCTATTTTGACTTAAAATAAATTTAAATAAAATAAATAATTATATCAATAAAAAATCAGTTTTAAACAATAACGCAATGTTTTCACTATTCATAAAAAATTTAACGTTTTCAAAAAAATACCTAAATTTCACCTTTAAGATAATTTTGATATTCCAAATCCAAAAATGAAGTCCATTTTTAAAAATAAAATTTATAAATTTTCAAAAAGTCGGTATTACTATTCATTACTTCTTTTAAAACAGATAGTTTGATTTGTCGTGGTGTGCTAGAACTCAAAGTTGTGTACACCGCAATCTATTGTATTATTCAGAGGGAAACGTATGGTGGAAGTTTGGGGTGGTACATTCTCCCCTCCTTAAAATAATTTCATCCTTGTAATTTCTAGAATACCACTACAAAAAAAAGATTCTGGTGGTTCTTCATGATATGTTCATCGGGTTCCCATGTTGTCTCTTCTATCTTATGGTTTCTCCATAGAACATTCACCATATGAGTCTTATGGTTACTCAACACTTGTTATTTAGTATAAAAATTCTAATAGGCTCTTCGTAGTAAGACAGGTCGAGTTCCAGTTCTATATCTTTATAGGTGAGTACATGTGTTGGGTTAGGAATGTATTTTCTCAACAGTGATATGTGGAACACATCATGAACTTCGAAGAGACATGGAGGCATTTCCAAATGGTAAGCTACAACTCCAATTAATTCTATAATTTCTAATGGTAAAATGTACCTAGGACTTAATTTACCCTTCTTACAAGATCATATAACACCCTTCCATGGAGATACCTTCAAAGAAAACATGATCACCTACTTCAAATTCCAAATCCTTCCTTTAGTTATCGGCATAACTCTTTTTCCTACATTGAGCTGCTTTGATGTAGGTTTGGATAGTCTTCACCTATTCAATTGTTTCCTCAAAAATTTCTGGGCAAACTAGTTTTCTTTCACAAACATCATCCCAACAAGTTGGTGTGTGACATCACTTTTCATACAATGCTTCATATGGTGCCTTCTAAATTCTTGAATGGAAGCTATTGTTGTAGGAAAATTCTGCTAAAGGTAAATATTGATCCCAAATACCTTGAATGTCAAGTGGGCGAGATCTCAACATGTGTTCTATGGTTTGAATAGTCCGTTCTGATTGTCTATCAGTTTGAGGGTGGTAGTCAGTGCTCAAACGAAGTTCAGTATCAATAGACATCTGATGACTCTTCTAGAATCTTGATGTAAATGGGGATCACGATCAGAAAAAACCGATAGGGGTACTCTATGAAGACTTACAACTTCATAAATATATAGTCTTTCTAAATGTACAAGTGGTAAATCATATCTTATAGAATGAAAATGGGATGACTTGGTAAGATGATCAACAATGACCCATATTGCATCATTACTTATATGAGTCTTTGGTAGTCCCATGAAAAAGTCCATTGTAATATCATCCCATTCCCACTATGGTATGAGAAGAGGTTGCATGACTCTTCAAGGATGTTACCTTCTATCCTTCACCTATTGATAGACCATACATCATGACACATAATCAGCAATCTCACTGTTCATGTTGTCCCACCAAAAATGTTCCTTCAAATGTCTATAAATCTTTGTGCTACCAGGGTGTATAGAGAAATTAGAGCTATGAGAATCATCCAAAAATTCTCTTTTTAGATCAGGTATGTCGGGAACACAAAGTATCTTCCCAAATTTTAAATTTTCATCTTCATATACAAAGTCAATCAATCTCACATCATTCACTGCTTTAATTTTCTTTTGAAACTCCTCATCATCAATATGATAACTTTTTATCCATTCTATTAAAGATTTAATGGAGACCATTTGAAGAAGTATCGATGTTTCACCATTCATGATTATTCCTATATCCATTTTTACTATATCCATGTACATAGGATCCATTTCAACTCTCATCGTGTTTAGAACTCTGTGATCCTTTCAGCACAAATCATAATCCACCTTATTTTCCTTCCCTGGGTGGTAGTGTGTAGTGCAGTCACAATCTTTTAGTAGTTCAATCCATTTTCTTTGCCTCATGTTGAGTTCTCTCTGTGAAAAATATACTTCAAACACTTTTGATTCGTATGTATCTCAAATTTTTAACCATAGATATAGTGTCTCCATATCATCAGAGAAAATATTACAGCTTCTAACTTAAGATCATGAGTAGGATAGTTTTGTTCAATAATTTTTAGCTGTCATCATGCATAAGACATAACTCAATCATTATTCATTATGACACAACCATGTCCTTTCATGGAAGCATCCCTATAAATAACAAACCCATAATTCCCCAATGTTAGATTCAAAATAAGGGCATTGAATACTATTTTATTCAATTCATCAAAACATTCTTCAAACTATTTTGTCCAAACAAATTTAACCCCTTTACGTGTGATCTTGGTTAATGGGTCTTCCAATCAGGAAAAATTCTGTACGAAATGCCAATAATGACCTTCTAAACCAATAAAGCTATATACCACATCTATACTCATCGATTCGGTCCATTCGTGTATTTCTATTGTCTTAGAATGATCAATATAGATTCCATCCATAGAGAAAATATGGCCATGAAAATAGATTTCCTGATTCTAGAATTCCCATTTTCTAATATTCCAATATAACTCATTTCTTCTAACAGTCTTTAGAATAATGCGCAAGTGATTTTAATTATATTTGTATCTTTTGGAGTATACCAAGATGTCATCAATAAATACCACTAAAATTTCACCATGATATCCCTTGAAAACTCTATTCAATAAATCCATGAAAATATAGGGTGCATTAGTCAGTCCAAAAGGAATTATTGTAAACTCGTAAATCCCATACCTGGTTTGAAATTCTTACTTCGGAATGTCTTCCTTCTTCACACACAACTGATGATATCCAGATCAAAGGTTAATATTTGAAAATTATTTAGCTACATGAAGTTGATCAAATAAATCATCAATGTGAGGTAAGGGATACTTGCTATTTATTGTTATAGCATTGATCTTTATATGGTTAATGCACAACATCATAGATTCATATTTTTCTTCCCAAAAATAACAGGGGCTGCCCATGGAGAAACACTAGGGAGAATAAATCCTTTATTACTCAATTCCTCTAGTTGTTTCTTTAGTTCCACCAATTCCATAGTGGCCATTCTATAAGAGGTATTGGATATGGCCTTGAACCAGGAATTAAATCAATGGAAAACTCAATTTCTCATTTTGGAGGATGTCCAGGTAAATCCTCTAGAAACACATCAACATGTTTTTGTACAATAGGTTTGTCCTATATTAGATCATTATCTTCCTCGCCCATAGTTATTTCATTCTCTTACTCCCAAATAATTGAATTTAGTAGATCTTCCGGGGGTGGATCGGGATAAGAATCAGATGGTGATGTTTCTGCTCTAAAGATATGTTACGAATTATCATCATAAAAAATTGTATCCTTCTTCTTCTTACAATAATTTTTCGCATCATGGTCTGAAATCAAATCCATACTGAGGATTATATAAAATTCAATCATGGTTAAGATGAAGAGATCAGAAAAAAAGTATATTTATATTCCCAAATGGGAACTGATTCACAAAACATTATAGCAATGATACTTCCCTTAGGAGTTTTGACTGAAAACTCCCTTGTTAAATCAAATTGGAGATATCTAATTTTCTTAGAAATCTGGGAAGATATGAAACAATGCGATGATCTAAAGTCAAATAAATCATTAGCTAAATTTGAGGAAACCATTAAATTTCCTGCCATCACATCATTGGGAGAATCAACATCAGTAGTAGTGATTACATAAGCTTGGCCTTGATCCCATGGCCTTTTCTGAGGTATGCTTCCCTGGTGATTAGTATATTCATTTTCTTAATGCCCCATTTCTTTAAAAATCTAGAATTCAACATTCACAACCTCTTTATTTCACTTTCAATCACGAGATTGGTGTCATTTTCACCACACTTGTAAAAGAATCCCTTTCACTTCAGGCAAGTATCAGGGTGTTTCTTCCCACATTTACTACAGGATGGATATTTAACCTTTTCCTTCTTCCCCTTATTTCCATTTCCAGAGTGTTCAGCACATCTCTTATTCTCTTGCTTTGCTTTAAAGTCTTAAGACTTAGAAAATTCATTTATTGTCTTGATATCACATGATTCAATATCTTTGTACGATGAAAAGGATTTTGAGAATAATGCATGATAGAGAAATGGTTTTAACCCATCAAAGAATCAATCAATCTTACTTGTTGGGTTACGTATATAATATGTTGCTTGCCTTGCTAACCTTGTAAATTTAGCCTCATAATTTGAGACATTCGCATCCTCCTTTTGCCTCAGACTCCAAAATATTCTATCCATATCCGCTTGATGGTCACGAGGAAAGTATTTTTATATGAAAATATCTTTAAATTTCCTCCATTCCATACATGATACTTATTGATCCTCCTTTTTGTTATTTATTAAAGACCACCATTGATCTGCATCTCCTGTGAGGTGATAAACTATCATGACAACTTTTTCCCTTTCTCTACTCCCCCAAGCATGAGATATTTTCTCTAAGAAACTTATCCATTGCTCAACTACCAAGGTATTTGTACTCCCATTGACTTTTTTTGGTCATTTCCTCATGAAGTGGTCTAGCATTGATCCTCTGCATTGTGGATCAGGGTGCTCCAAATGGGTAATGTTATTATTCATAACCTTAGTGAGTTGTCCCAGTATGTTGATAAGCTGATCCACACCAGTTACATCACCGGCTCCACTATAGTTATCTCGAGTAAGAGGTAAATCCCTACATGGATTGCGTTCATTGATATGGTTTCCACATCTTCCACTAGGAGCCATTTCAAAACAATGTCATGCATTAGATTAGTTTATAAATCACAATACATAATTCCAAACTTGTAAAACAATTAACATAAATTGAACAGTTTATGAATATAATCCATAATCATAAAAATGTTTTTCTTTGAGGAAGTATTTACTCATAAATCTTTCATAATGGTTTGTAAAAAAATGTGAATTATCCTAAGCATATCTCTTGAGATTGTCATGACCAAGAGTGTAGAAAGTCTTGTTGTCATGTACTAGGATACCCTGGGTCAAGCCCAAAACTCCTTGTTAGAGTTTTCACTCCTAGGTACATTTGTGCCAAAGCTGCCTCTGCCAGCTCGTATCCAGAAAGGGATGTATTTAATGTAAAATGCACAAAATCTCTACATTACCAAAATTAGAGGACATTTTTCTATTCAAATCCTCATAGTCTATCTTAGGGTATTGTTCTCAAATAAGAGTATTTCTAAATTTTGGATTCCAAGGTTTGTACAAAAATTCCTCGGATACCAACTGTAATTCCCCAACCCTAGTTACCTAGAGTCAGTCCATTATAAAATAACATTGGAATGATACAAGGAATCATGTCGCGAAAGACCGATCAGTATAGTAGCCTTAGAAGTACTAGATACATACATATGTTTTACATTGCAACATGAAATAAAAACAACAACAACATTTTGTCCTCTTTGAACACACTTATATTCCTTTTCTTATCCCTATAGGACAGCCATAAAATACTTCTTGACATCCTGGAAAAAATAAAACATAGAAAGGGCTGAGCATAGATGATCATTAAAGATAATAATATAGAAGAAAATTTCATAAATGAGAATAAACATTTAAGGCAATGGATAAGACTAAAACAAAAGCCTTTTTAAACATAAACTTCAGCATAATATAGAAAATATAAATCAAATAATTCCATTTACTTATTAACATGGATATTCTAATAGTCAAATAATCACATGTAATATCAATAGCTAACATCATAATGATGGAATACATAATGTCGGGCATCATAACCACATAGTCAAGGCCTCATTCCAAGACTACAAATAAGATTTTGTCACGGCCTTGTGCCAAGAAAATAGTTTTTCTCATGACACCTACCGATGCATTGAGGAGCTATAACAGGCTCCACCCATTACTTACTAAGTCCAATTCATTTCTCATATGAGAAGTTTGAAACATAACAAAAACATTCATATTAAAACTATAATTTGAAATGTTAATACTTTACCCATAAAAAATGAATGTTATAAAAAATAACACATCCATATTCAAACATATCACAAACCTTCAATACAATATGGTTGATTTTATCATAATAAATATACTTCTAACAAGTGTAAAATTCATCAATGGATGTTGACATAGATTAAATCAAAACCATTTGAGAGGAATATTTCATTCAATTTTGAAATAATTTAAAAGTAAAATAATTATAAAAGAAATTATTTATTTTGAAAATATTCTTATAAGCTTGTAAGACAAGCTTCAAAGGTGTCATAATGGCAGAAAATAGGTGCACCCACCGTATAAGTTATAAAAACATTCTTACCATAATTTGTCAAAAACTTCATAAAGTACCTTGTTAGGAAAATGAGGGAAAGATTCCTTTAAAAACATTTTATAAAAATTAAAACAAGGGTATAAATTACTTTAACACATATTCTAGTAAATAATTTTTTAAAATATATATTTAAGAAACACAGATTTGGATGATAAAAAATTCCCAGTATATACTTACATATAAATAAACTCGGATAAGTAAAGTGATTGTAAAATTAATCCTTAACTTGTACTTTTCCTTGATCGAGGGTACGTTAAAATCCTGTATAATAGTTAAATAATTTTTTATTAAATTATACAATAACCACATACATAAATATGATATCATATATGGTCTTTTAATATTTATTTGTTAATGATATTTCAATAGTATTGTTGTTTCGGGTATTAATTGATTTGTTTTCCTTTATATGTTTTGTTACATAAGTCATTTTTTTTAGGGATATGATTTATTTAATTCATATACATAATGATATTTTGATCTTAATCATTATTTTTAATCATAAAATTAAAATTATTCTTTAATGGTTATGATGGGGATTGAATCTCATCACGTTCATGGAGATGGAAATATGTACGTACACGTGAGAGACAATACCATTATATTGATGGTGTAATTGTATTTAATCGGATGGTATAGCATATATACAGAATCATTAACTTGTTATATTTATTATTTTCATCAAATATACTTATAATTATACCCATAAAAATAATGATGTGTTGAATAACAAACTACACCACAATGTGGAGACGGTAAGTCGTACGTACGCACATATGGTGAATTTTTCATTCAAAGGATGGATAGAATAATGAATATTTTTTATCATAATTATAATAACATCATAGTATGAAGATGTTAATGGATTTATTATTTTTTTATTGATACAAAAAAAAATAAGTGGAAGAAGAAAAGAACATAGAATGTGGTGATGAAATTATTACCTCTTCTTCAAATGCTTTGTTTTGATTTGATCAAAAGGATCCTTAAGATGGATTTCTGATCAAAGTAACGACTCTAGGTTGAAGTGAGGGTATTTGGGAGGATATTTGGGCAGAGTTTGGCCAAGAAAAATGGCTTTGGAGGTGTGATTTTTAGATAAGGGGAAGTACCTTTTTATAAGAGAGGTGAGGGTCACTTTAGGAAAATAATGAAATATTATTTTATTATAAAATCATATTCTATTTATAATGGCTCAAAAATGATTTATCTAGAGTCTATTTTGGGTATGGGTCTAAATCATCTCAACCAATAGGTTTTATATAGGTTTATATCACCATATTAACCTTATTTTTTATATTTACCCATTAGTTAAATAGTTTAACTTTTACCATGTATTACACTATTATTATATTAAATGGTTAATAAACATACTATATAAAGCCAAGGGAACCCTATGTGGTTCATCATTGATATATATAACCTTATCTATTTCCTTTTGCTGATCCTTAGATTTTTATGACTATTATATTACTTAATAATATAGTATTTTTTTAAACTAATTTATATCAATTTTGACACTATTTGTAATTATGTTTTTGTGAAAGTCATAACAACCTTATCACTTCGAAAAAAAATTATCTAATCATCCCTAAAATTTCATATTAATAATGAAAATTTGGTTAATTCATCAAAAGTCTCAATTTTCATTTATTTGGATATTTATTATATCAATTATTTTAATCATTATTTAATAAGGTAATTAATGCATCATCATTGTGTCATATATAAATTAAATTATTTAAAGTCTAATAATTATATATATAATACCATTATGTATCAAATCTTTTTACCTTTCTAATGAATAATTATAGTCTAATTTATCTTATGTATAACCCTATATTAAAAATGTTTTAGTTATGAAAATTTGAATTTAACACTTTTAACTCTTCTTTAAATAAAATAATAATAAATGCCCTAATCTAATACAAATAGACCAAAAGGATCATATTTTATTCCAATGGTTTACTTTTGTAGAAATACTTTTATCTAATAGAATTATTACATGTGTTAGGGTAATTATAATATCATTTTTACCTTTAATTACCCTATTTATTTTTAACTTTGGTAAATAAAAGTCAAAAGAAACTATTCCCCAAAAATTATTTTCATCTTATTGAACCACATTTTGCTTACTTATATCAACCATGTCTCTTGGAGTTTTTAAATTAAATTTATAGAAGCGGTAAAATTATTTTTTATGAAAATTTGCTAACATGCCTAGAAGGTGGGTAAAAGACGGTAAAAAGTTCAATAAAATTATATACATCTAATTTTATTATAAAAATGACTCCAATTAATTATATTTAACTAATATAGGTATTATGTATCTATTTTTACTTAAAATAAATTAAAATAATATAAATTATTATTTAAATAAAAAATCAGTTCTAAACAATAACGCAGTGTTTTTCACTATTCATAAAAAATAGAATGTTTTCAGAGAAATACCAAAAATTTACCCAAAGCTAATGTTGATATTCTGAATCAAAAATTGAAGTCCATTTTGAAACAAAAATTATAAAAATTCAAAAACAGGGTATTACTATTCATAACTACTTTTAAAATAGCTAGTTTGATTTGTCGTGGTGTGTTAGAACTCGAAGTTTTGTATAGTCCATGCTATTGTATTATAGAAATGGAAATGTATCATGGACGCTTGGGGTGTTACATATGAATCATTTTATTATAATACTATTTGTATCATTTATCGGAGCATGAAAGCACTCCATGATAGGTCAATTCATTAAGTTAGAGTTCTATAGCAACACAGTTGTGTGCAAACAGATACTCATGAGTGAGTGGTAGATATACATTCTTAGTGGACATAACTTTTTCTGATATCATTTACCAACCCTTGGGGTTGTAACTCAGGGTGGTATTGTCTTAATTGGGTGACATTGTAATATCTTGGGTTTTCTAATAAGGTATGGGTCTTTTTAGATTCTCTCTAGTTTCTTGGTTTTGACCAAATGTGAATGCCTAATGGGGTCACGGGTGTTTTGGGAGTTTTCAAGGATTGTTTGAAGCTCAAAGTACAGGTTATTGAAAAGAAAACATGGATTAATGGTTATTAGAAATGGTTTCTCCAAGGATGAAATGTTTGAGGACACTATGCAGGGTGGTCCCGGTCATTGTCTAGGGCTTCACATTTTGAGTAAATCATGCAGCCAAGGTTTCCATCCCATGTGAGACCCCTAAAATTTTTAGAATTGTGAAAATTCATGGTTTTTCTAATAGTGCACCATGATATTTCAGCGGGTTATTTTATAGTGAGGGGCACATAGTTGGAGTATTGATTCTCCAAGCATGTAGATAAATTATGATCCTAGTTAAAAAGGGTGAAATAACTATTCCTCACATACCTCTTAAATTGTTTTAACACATCCTTTATATTTATTTCTCTATGTAATTTTTCTCCTCCTATAAGATTTATTCAATCCTAACATGGGATTTTACGTCATTCCTCCATACGAAATATGATTCAACAGTCGTCCATCTTATGGGATCCATGTTTTTGAGTTATTTATTTATTAGGATTTGTTCTTCATTTTTATCACATCAGAAGAGTTATTTTGGTGTAATCTAATATTCACTATTTCTAGGGTAACCATTTTTTCCATTATATTTTAAAAGTACTGGATTTTAAATCCAATACTATAAAAGTGTTCTTCCATCAATATTCGGTAGGTGGTCTATAGCATTTCCTATGATTTATCGATGTTTTATAATTATTTTTCATTGTTCTAAATTCTATGATTTGTAGTGTTGCACCTAATATTACATTAATTCCATTATTAAATGATCTAAACCATGATATAGTTCCCACTTAGTATAAATATGTGGTTGTAAGTCATTATTTTTCTACTTAGACCACTCATGAAGTGTCTTCTCAGATCTTCCTATGTAATACCTCCCTGTCAGTTGGGTGTGTGCTCTCCATTTTTTTAGGGAGATTTGTTGACTTAATTTTGATAATTAGATAAGGATTATTTCACCTTTTCAGGTGATTATATGATATCAAATTTCTTAAATTAATTAAATTTAAATGTGGTGTGGTTTGGATTAACTAATGGATTATATAGGAATATTAAATGAGTTAAAGAATGGTTATGATTATATATGATGGTAAGGAAATTTCAACTCCCTAGATCTAGACCTTAAAGATCATACATTTGATTACATAGGGTGACATAGACATTTTTACTCCATGCATAAAGTTTACTTGGATTCTTGGTACATTTCTAATCCATGGATCATTTTTTTATATACCTCAGAAAAAATATGTGGACATGCTCATTGGTCCCCACCAATTTCATTACCAATATTTCTAAGGATAATATCTATAAACATGAGTGGATTCACAAGTCTTTTATAATATTGATCAAACCCATATAGGTATGACATGATGAGTATGAATTGTAAATTTATACTCCTTGGATACGTCCCATTAGGTCTGGCATCGGACTACTCATCATATGGAAAAATGGATGTTTTATCATTCATTATAGTTACTATGTGATTATGATTTCTAGTTCACATTTAAGTTAGTATGATAGATAGTATAACCTTTTAATGTATCAACCCTATTTTTTCATTTATAGAATTATTTAATATTACAAAATACATCTAATTATATACACAGACTAAACTAGTTATATACCCCATTGGTGGTTTCCTACTAAGTGTTATCTTACTCCTTTTTTTGCTTCATAATTGGGTACCTAAAAACGTTTCAATGATTCAGATAGGGAACCATGAAAGGGATGAATTTATGATGCTTGATTTTTTATTCATGTATAAGTGGAGAAGATGAATGTGATAAGATTGTGATTTTATCTAAAGATACTTTTTTTAGTTTTTTTATTTTGATACATGTGTTTTACTAGATGCCTGATTCCATGTATTTATTATCATTTTGTATAGATATATGACATAAATCAATTTATTTTTGAATATTCCTTATATTTTTGTATTACTCATGCTATAATTTTGTTGTTTATATGCTTTTTCAATTATTTTAAATTCTTTCACTATTTATTTTTTTGACTACCCCACTAGGCTACACTCTGATCATGAGGGTACAGTCTCCCCACTATAAAACCTTAAACCCTAAATCGTAGACAAAATTCTCTAAAATATGGGTGTGCGTTATTGAAGCCATGTGACCCACCATCTCGGGGAATAGTTTCATGCTTCTGGTGTTAGGATGTTACAGTAGACAATGTAATGATTGTCCTCAACAGAAACTGAATGGCATGATTGTTGAAATTAACAATCTTATTGAAATATTTGTATAAATCTGTCAAAATATGAATAATTATAATATTAAAATCATTCAATGAAAGGATAAACAAACTATTTACACATTCATAATAATGTATATATCTTCCTTTTGTTGTTCCACTGGTCAACTATATTTTGAGAAATGGATCAATAAAAATTTAATGTTATTTTTTTATCCATTTCTCATAGCATGAAAATTTTATCATAGTCATTTATCAGTTATAAGATGATGTATATATATGTATAGACATTAATTAGAATATGATTCATGATGACGAAATGTAATTCATGTAATGGGAAGAGTTAAATAGTTTATTTTTAAATAAGTATTTTCCACAAAATCTTTGTATGAAAATGGAGTGAAAATTTCATGAGCTAAATAAAAGGAATGACGAATCCCTTGGAACCTTTCAGATTCATTTTAATATAATGTAATTTAAGATTATGGTCTAATAATTGACAATGAAAAAATATGATTGATTATTTTTTGTATTAAATCCATGTTACCAAAAATGTGTTATCCATAAGGGACATTGGTAGCTAAAAAAATCATTCAATGTTTTCAATGGATGAAATGGATAATAGATAATCCAATTATTATACTCGTTTTTCATAAAAAAAACATATTGATAATGTTTTTTGGAAATTATAACAATATAACCCATGGATCTATGAAAATTAATCTTCCTTCATAAAAATGTATTGAAATAAACATCTAGAAATTTCCATAAGGGTACTAATAAGCACTGAAATTAATAGATAGAAAGATAAACTGAATGAACCAACAATATTATAGTACATAAACTTAAAACATTATGGATATTATGGGAACTAGTGTAACAACCTGAACTGTTATAAATAAAATTCCCCTAGTGAGTTAATAAAACATCTTACTACGTAATATGGTTATAGAAAAAACATGCACTTAATTGGTTTTATTATATATTTTATTGGATTTATACGACCATTAATCATAATTATCATTTATAATATAATAATTGATCATTGATCATATGATTAGTATAAATATATGGTTTTATCAAATCCAATTCACATAGACAAAGGAAGTGATGACGACAACCAATAGAGTCATACCCTATAAATCCCCTTTATTATATATTTTTATTGATATATAATCTCTATTATTTTCCCTTGAGCAAGACCAATATTAGATCCAACAACTTAATCATGAGAGAAACAATTTACAGTAGATGTTCAAGCTCAGTGAGATAATGACTCAAACCTTGTATGTTGAATAACATCATGAAATTAACACAATCATGAACCATACTCTTAGGGTGTTTTATAGTGTATTAAAGGGATATGTATCAAGAAAATATAAATATGAGTATGTACATTATGTTTTATAGTATAATGAATATTTTTTTCTATTATTGTTACTTTATAAATTATTTTTATTTCGATACAATAAAACAAAAATAGTATTTTTTATTAGTCTTCAAAATTAAATTAAGGAATTTATTTTGATAAATTAATGGATTTTTGAAATAAATATTATTTCAATAATGTATTATTATTATATAATTTTTATTAAATATAAATGATCATATATTTTTTATGAAGTCAAATGTAATCTTTATACGGGTGAAATAACATTTATTGTCAAAAACCCATAATTTATCAATAAATGTTGATTATTATTTTAAAAATTAAAATTTACATATTCATAAAATTACAAATATTAATTTTTTGAATCAGATCATTAAAATTATACAATGGTGATTTTTTAATAATTTTCTCATATTGTTGTGTTTTCGTGTAAAATTTAAATACCGTAAAAATATATATTGCGTATTATGGAATCATAATGACCCAAAATTGAAGTAATAAATACTATAAATGGTATCCACGACCTGATAAATATTTTACCATAAAAAAGGTGTCCTTTTTTATTTTATTAATTTTATAAATCCTTTATGAATCCTCTAAAACCATTAATATATTATATGGTTTCAAAAACATTTCTTTAAGAGTACGAATCACCCACACATCACCAGGGTTAATATGATAATAATTTCGGACCATGGACATAAAAATTAATGAAATGCACTAAACTTTGGAAGAAACTACTGTAATACCCATGGGAAGTAGTGTTGTTTTGGTTATTTAATTATACAGAGTCCAAAACCTATGTTTGAGAAATAATAATGAAATATCCACACTTTTCCTTGTATAAACCTAACAAATCGCCCATTTCTCTTAAATAAAAATCCTTGGACCACATCCTTACTAATATATCCCTTCTATATAGTCCTCCCATGGCACCCAAATCTCTCAATAATCTCCCCCAAGCATTTTAACCCACACACTCGAGGTAAAGGATTCTTTCATTATCCTCTTCAATAAATTTTCATTATTATCTTATGAATTCTATTTCGAAATGATAGTTTTGGGATATGTATTTTTCATGTACCTTATACTACCCAATTTATTCCCAAATGAGGAGATATGTATTTCCCTCTCATACACCCATTTTATAAATTTTTATGTCACGTGTTCTGCGGTGGAAATTTTACCATGATTTTCCATGACAAAACAAATTTATAGCCAATGCCATAAAAACTTATTATCAATGTTGTTAACCATTACACACATATAAATTTTTGAACTAGGAATTACATGTATGTATTCCACACTCTTTAATCATGGAATAAAATTTGATAAAAAATGATTCCAGTTTGTATGATCCATGTTGCACACTTATGCATGAGAATGAAATGAAAGTTATGGGTGTGGCCCAAATTATATAGTGCTTAAATTAATTTGGTAATTTCATATATCATGACATGTAATTTTGGGACATGTATTGAACCAAATAAAATTTTATAATATTTTCATCATGACGTCATGGCAGTTAGCATTGACATATGTTTATGATGCAGTGTTTTATGTTGTTGCACATTTCCCATCTCGCCTTTATGATTATCATTCTATCTCATGAATAATTTTTCATGATTATGAATGTTGATTATTTTTTCTATTATTATACTATATAATGTATTATTATCTTCATATAATGCCATTATTATTCCCTTATTGGGATTTATTGTTCACCTCTTTCTTATGTATGTCCCCAGGTTATTCCATGAATTTTTAAGTGCAAACACATTAACGAAGTTTTTAGTAAAGATAATTTTTCCAATTTTTTAGTTTTAATCGATGTAAAATTTCCCAAATAAACTATACATAGAAAAAATTTGGGTTATATTAAGTGTAATATTATGTAAAAAATAAATAATTTATCAGTAATAAGGTGAATGTTATTTATAGTTGGAAGGAACCATTTATTATTTTTTGGATTAATATTTGAAAACTAACATGAAATACTTGTGGATAACACTATGTATAAGACAAAATCAACAAGTGATGGTAATTATAGATTATATGTTTTATCATGAAAATGAATCCTTGAGTAGATACTACATGTAAATGTTGCTCTACCACATACGTACATAGGGGTAAAACCTGATAACACCGCATTGATCTAGACTCGATTAAAAAATGGTGCATGAAAATGGGAATTGATGCACACCGGGTTTGACACTCCCTGGGGAGACGCTTTTTAAAATTCATAATCTCATTACAAACCATTATTAAGGAAAAAAACATTAACAATATATGTTCGTAAATAAATCATGGATAATATAGATTAAATCCTATAGATTCATAAGTTAAGAAAATATATGATATTTATACGTTATATATTAAATGTTATTGGATACCCATTATTTTTTAAATAGGTTAAAAATACTCATCATTATTTTTCCCTTTATTCTAGACAATGGCTGAAAATATGAGGTATTGAGTAAACAATCAATGAGACTGGCAATGTGATGACCTTCCCAACGAGATTCCCAACCTAATGTGACCAGGAATCACAATATTTATAACGATACACTCCACTATAGTTTTTAATAGAAACTTATATCATGGGGAGCTCTTGAATCCCCCTAAGAAATAAGAAGCTTTAATTGAGAGATTTATGTGACAAAGTCTTCAGACAATGAATATATCATCTAATCCCTTATTTGCATGAAAATAGATCAAAATCATTGAGAAGAACTTCTCCAACATCAAATGTTTTTAGAAAGAGAAGGTTTTACATGTTGTTTATTATATAGAGGGAGAATTCAATTAGTGGTGGACATTGATCAAGAATATAAAGACCAAGGAAGAAAATGAAGCAATGGGGTGGAATGAATTCCAGAAAAAAAATTCAATAAATATTTTCCTCACACTCACTAACTTAAAATGGCATGTTTTTTCATTTCCCTCAAGAAAAAAGCTGATGAATCTATTAGGGTATATGAGTAAAACGTCCCAATAAATTCATGAAATGCCTTTGGAATTGTCGTTATCCCCAAATTGAAGGTTGGTCACTTCTTTGGAGGGCTAAAACCTAGCCTAAAAATATCCTTGGAGATCTGAGACTTAGATAGCTATGAAAAAATTATCTAATCTTCACTCAAAGTCAAAATGGTGGTCGATGAATCTCAATGAAAACATAAGGAAAATAAAAGAAAATAATAGTTTAATTATTCCATAGTGATGGGGAATTTTAAAAGTTACATGAAATTTCCACATCCCACTTGTCAGAGGTGTGGAATGAAGATCCCCGGAAATTACATATAGGGATGTTGAATTGATTTATGTGTGGGAAGTAAGGGAACCTAGCTAGTGATCTCTGAAAACTGAAACCCACAAATGTGATGGAGGAATGGAATTTTCTACTCAACCCTTATTTAATTGTTCATAGCTCCATCTAAAAGGAACAAGGAAACCTTCCAAATCAATGCACTAATCCATGTGTTTTTGGAGACAACCAATGAACACCAAGGAAGCAAGGGTGAGTTCTTTCCATCACAAAAAATGAGGGGAATCCAAAAAATTATGTGGTGAAAAGTACACAAGTTATTCATTCAATATTAGAAAAATTTATATATTGCATTTGGTTCTACACATTCCTTCTTGTCATTAATTTAAAGCACAACTATTCAAACACCACCACAAAGCATGGAAGTAGAGGTGTCGGTGAAAATGAAAAATAGGGAAATTTATTTTATCCGAGTATATAACTCCTACCTAGTTAAACATTGTGGATTGAACTTCCCTTTGAACAATATCATACTCCCCTTGCTGGAATTTGATGCAATTTTTGTTATGGATTAGCTTTCCATGTATAGGTGAAACAAAAATTCCCAGGAGAAGGAAATCATTATCTACACCATGAATTCATCACCAGTTTCAGTACAAGGGAATGGAGGAGGATGAATCTTCTTTAGAACCAACATCTCAAGATTGGATTTTATTTCCCTATAAGAAATTGTATCTGGATAAAATGATTGATTTTATAGAAAACATCATCCATGAAGAGATGAACATTTTGAGGAAAATGATGATGTGTTTCCTAAGTAATTTATTGTTCTTCATCCTAGTTGAGAAGTTGAATTTCTAATCGATCTTATACATGGGGTGTTACCATTATCCAAGAATCCATAATGAATAGATTTTTTGGAACATATGTTTCTAAAGAAACAAATACATGGGAATCTAGATAATGGTTTCATGATCCCCTCCCAACAATGTGTGCCCCTCCTGGGTTGACAATGTGAGAAGGGATATAGTGACACCTGATTCTCACCTTCAGTAGGCCCCAGGTTGGCGACTAGCTCTAAGGGTATAGTAAACACAAAAATCAAAGGCAATGCCCACAAATAGAACACATGAAAAAGAGAGAGATAAGAAAGACACCAACCAACACCAGCTTAAAATACAGTATAAAATAAATCCCAAGTACACATATGTAATGTCGTGCAAGAATAACTACAATCAATAAGAAAAACTGCATGTACCAAAAGAAAGTAAAACAGTAGCGACCATGTAGCCAAAATAGCTACTCTAACTCCAAGATAGTAGTATCGAGTCTGATCTCCAACCTTCTCCAAGTGACCTAAAAACATTTTTTATATATATGTAGGGTTAAAATAATAGTATACTTAGTTGGATCCTCCCTGGATCCTCTCTTTCAAAATTAAAGAAAGCATGTTAAAGCACTGTGAACAATAAATGAAACTAACTCGTCACATAAATAGGTATAATATGTTCCTAGCCTCACCATGGATACTCTCACCAAGTATCTCATACAAGAGTATATAATATAATAAGAATATAAAGGGTACCCCAGTGCCACTTCCCCATTGGTTTTCCACTTTGACCCAATGTTGCGGGTCCTAAGAATCTCTCTTGAAAATGCCTTTCCCATATACACCTGGGCGTATCACCAAAACATGCTCTTCATGAAAAATAACCACTACACAAATGAAATAAAATTAACTAGGTAGTTTCTCAGAGCCACCACTGCTCATATAACATGTATCATACGTCAGGTATTGTACCTAAAGCCATTATATCCCATAAGCTAATTAAGTATCCTCAATCCAACATAGCCTATACATGTTACAACTATAGTAGTCCATAAAAAACAATATCTAGAATATATGTGTGTGAATAACCACAATCTATTACATCCCTCCACACACATATATGGGGAAAATAATTGACGTTTCTATGAGTACAATAACTACCAAGAGAAGAGATTGGGGCCTAAGGGGGTAGTTATTCATCAATCCACCCACAAGAATGTTGGGGAAAACACCCCCCCCCCCCTTGGGCTCAGAATCCCCAAGGTGTCAGTTTCCCTACTCGACAGGGTGGATTAGCCTATAGAAACACAGAAAGTATAGAATATACTATTGCTCAAAACAACGCTATGGGAATGACCTAGTCTTAGACTCAACTGAAGAAAATTTCTCTCAAACTCCTGGCTGTCATTGCAAAGACTTGGTATCCTATAAGAACACAAGCATTTAAAGAGATACATTATATTACTTTATCACTTTTTATTAGTATCACTTTGTGTAAGTTAATTATTTAACCCTTAATTAACCATTATTAGTCAACCTTATACTTCATTAGAATTCCAATCAAGATCCACAGTTCATTTAAATTGTAACTGCAACATTTCATTCCACCAAGCTCCAACCCTATAGGTCAATATAATTTATTAAATAATTTATCTAACAACATTATCACTTTTCCATAATTATAGGTTTTCTATCAAAATATTGTAAGCTACCAAACATGATGAGATCAACACAATGAGTATATGAACTACCCACTGAGTCTTCTCAACCTATTTCAGGAGTATAGACCCATTCTTCCTTGAGAAGCTAAACACAGAAAGCATGCGGCATGACTCCTACGTCTTCACTTATTTTTTGGAAGGTGGATATGCAAGACAATCTTCCTAAATCAATCGGGAAGGTAAAGAAGATAAAAAACAATAAGATTCAACAAGCATCCAACATTCACATCCAACCCATTTAATCATCTATGGTGTCCAATCCAACACCAACATGCATAAATCGATGCATCTCACTACACAATGCGTCAAATGCTTCCACTACAACTACTGGGCCTTTATACACCCACATACCATAATATCCCTCCAGGCTCATCCATCCTATGCTCACACCATAATACAAGTAGTAGGAAACAAACAAAAACAACTGGGATCCTGGCCCTAAACAAGCCATTTTTCATTCACACACAACTAGAACTCACAACTCCAAATAACAAGGCACTTGGCCTTTAAAATTATTAGGGTAGCTCAGAACCCTACCATGCAATATCTTTTATCAAATAATTGGTCCTTTAACCCCTCCATAATTAACCGAATCATTATTTTTAGGTTCCAACTTTGGTAAAACTAAATAGAAAGCTATACCAAATAAATTAGACAATTAATATGACATTACTTTAATAAAAAAGAATCAACATACTTCAGGTTCATCAATCAATTAATTAAACATGAAAATATGCATCTATTTGATTAATTTCAAATTTACAACAACAACCAGATTCATTTACATGCCTCTTTATCTTCGGCCAATTAATTTAGAATTAATCCCATTTTAAATTCTTTTCCAATTTTCCTTTATAACGACATGATAAATAGTAAGGCATAGATAACACCCTATCTAGAAAAATAAGAGGCGACAACATATGATCTATATCAACTATTTAATCTAATTCGTATGTTTATAAAGTCAATTACATTGTTATCTAGTGGGTTAAAACATGATAACTCAACTATTTCATGTAAATTGTAATGTGTTAAAAATTCCATGTAGTTTTTTATATATGGAATTATTTTGAGACCAGGTGATAAGACAGCGAGTGATTCTGAGGCCTAGAGTGCCCTAAATGATCTATCAAAAAATGTTATATCTTAAATAGCATACGTGAAGTTTTTTTCCTAAAAAAGAAAAAAACACTAAAATGGTTACCCAGATCAGAAATCTAAGGGCATTGTTGCATTCAAGATGGAAAATTTACCCTAGTCTCAAATTTATTTTAGTCGGCACAGGCCTCCAGTTTAAATACCCATAAATTGAGTAACCATAAATAAAAAAATTAATTAAAATTATTTTATTTTTCAAATTCTTATATCTCACGAACAGTCCCTCAGATTTAAAATATGAGACCACAGTTGAGCTCATGAGGGCATGATTTTTTTAGGTAGATCCTAACATTGTCTGGCATGGGCAAACTTTGGAAGTTAGTTTTTGGCCATAAATAAAATAATTAAGTAACAATTATTTAATTTTTAAATCCTTATAACTCCTAAATAGTAACTCAGATTGAAAATCCGAGAGCACCATTATGCTCATTGGGGCGTGTTCCCGTTAGGTGAATCCTAACCTCTACCAGCATGGGTTGAGGGTGAATGTTAATTTTTGAACATTGTTATGGTTAATTTAAATAAACATGTGAGTGAATTTTTCTAACTTTTGAACCGGTTCTTGGATGAAAAATTAGAGGGCATTGTTGAACTCAGAACGCCCTGATTAACCTATAAAGGAAATAACATTGATCGGAAAGGGTTGGACAGAAAAGTTAATTTTCAGTCTTTTCATAAAATTATAATATAACTTAGAAAAAAGTTTCTTTATTTTTATTTCACACCATTGAGTGGCAGATGATGGAAATGAGGCAATGAGGATGCACATTTAATGAGGATCATTAATGGCTCATTGTGAAAGCATAACCGCCAAGCTGTTTCATAAATGAAACAGCGTAACGATGCAATGTTTCAGCATAATAGAAATGATGTGATGTGTTTTTTATTAAATTAATCAATGTTTTTCATTTAGAATAAGAAAGTGGAAATCATAATACTAAAATCAAACCCCTACCTCATCTAACGTTCGTTGTCGTAGTGTTCTATCCTCAAGGGTTCAAAAGGTCAACATCATTCGTCACTTCACAACTTCATTTTTCAAGGAATGTCTAATTCGATGACAGTCCACCAGCATTCGTCATTCTTCATTGGAGAGTAAAAACGTTTGAGTTTTGTCAGATAATCCACGGGTATTAATTCTCAACTCTCCAACACATTGGTTTAATAAAAAAAACATGTCGCAACATTTCAGTTATACTAAGAAATTTTATCATTACGTTGTATCATTTATGAAACATCATGGTGGTTATGCTTGCACAACAAGCCACTAATCATCCACATTTAATGGGCCTTGTCGTCACCTTGTCGCCGCACTGAAGCACCACCGTCCACCACTCAACGGTGCGAAATAAATATAAAATATCCTTTTATAAGTTATTTAATTATTTTTGAAATTTCATAAAATTAACTTTTCTGTCTGACCCTTTCTGGTTGAAGTTAATTCCTTTCTAGGTGAAACCCCGACATTTTATGTTCAATGGTGCCCTCATATTTTCAATGCGAGCACCGGTTAAAAAGTTAGAAAAACCCACTCGCATGTTTATTTAAATGAAACTCAAATAACATTCAAAAATTAACTTTCATCCTCATCCCGTGCCAGTCGAGGTTAGGCTTCGCCTAAGGAGAACACGCCCCCATGAGCTAGGCAGTACTCTCTGATTTTTAATCTGAGTTTCAGTTTATGAGTTATAAAAATTTTACAATAAATTAATTGTTAGTTAATTATATTATTTATGACCAAAAACTAACTTCCATTGATGGAACGTGTCGGCCAATTTTAGAATCTTCCTAAAGAAATCATACCCTCACAAGCTCAATGGTGGTCTCATATTTTCAATCTGAATAACCGTTATTGAGTTATAAGAATTTAAAAATTAAAATAATTTTAATTAATTATTTTATTTTTGGTTATAAAATTTTTTGGTTTTCACATTAGAGGCATGCTATGACAAAAATAAGTCATGCCTAAGGTAAAACCGCTATACTGAATGCAACGGTGCCCTTATATTTCTAAAACAGGAACCCATTTTAGAGTTATTATGCATTTCTAGAAAACCACTCATGTGAGTTATTTAAGGCTCAACATTTTTTGACGGATCATTTCGAGCACCCCAAGCCTCAGAATCGCTCACAGTCTCAGCCCTTGGTCTCGAAATAAATCCATGTATAAAAAATTTTCATAGAATTTCTGAGACATTACATTACTCCCCCCTTTTTAGGATTCACATCCTCGTAATAAAAAACAAGGATAAACAAAAAAAATCAGGCACTGAGAACGAATCTGAGCATCCTTCTCACAGGTTCTCTCTTCGAGATTTTTTTCTTCCACTGAACATTCACCATAGTAATCAACCATCTATGAAGTACCCGCTCTTGTCGATCCTTTATCTCCATTGGCCAGCTAGCAAACGTCGCCCCATCGTCAATGTCTAGCTCACCCTAATCAATGATGTTCTATGGATCATGTACGTACCTCCTCAACTGCAACACGTGAAAAAAAAGTGCACCTGAAGCCTCTTTGGGGGATGATCTAGGCGGTAATCCACCATGCCAAATCTGCTCAGAATCTGGAAAGGTCTGACGAACCGTAGAGATAACTTGTTGCCCCGGGAAAATCTCTGCAATCATTGTCAGGGTGAGGCCAGAAGGAAAAAATTGTCTCTCTCCTCAAACTCCAAGGGTCTTCATCTCCTTTCTGCATAAGACCTATGTCTGCTATATGTAGTCCTCATCTACTCCAAGATAATATTCACCTTCTCAGGGGTATCATGTGCTAACCATGGACCCATGAGTGCTGACTCCCCTAGGTCTTTCTATCATATAGGTGATCTACAAGGTCACCCATACAAGGACTAAAACAATGTCATGCTAATGGTGGAGTGACATATTTTTTTGTATTCAAGCTCCACTAGTGGAAGGTGGTCCTTCCAAATGTGACCAAAATCAAGGCACAATCAAGAAGAATTTTCTCCAAGGTATGTACGGACCACTCCATTTGACCATCAGTGTGAGGGTGTAAAGATTTACTCAAGAACAGCTAAGTACCATACACCTCCAACAATCCCTTCCACATATGGGATGTAAAGTGAGTGTCATGTTCTAAGATGATCATCGAGGGCACCCCATGAAGTTGAACTATATCCTAGGTGTAGATGTGTCCCAATCCATCTACCATATTTCCCTTTCCAAAAGTACAGACTTCATAGAAGTCATATCCTTATAGTATCTCCATCCATCATCTCTTTCAGAAATACTGAAAAGCCTACAAGAACCTTTCATCCATGTGAAAGGATACCCATTTGTAACTGATTGATGTGCCCATCGACCCTTTGGTAGTGGGTAATTGTTCTCCTAGGACAATTGGATAAAGTGCTGGTAATCCACAAATAACCTCAAACACTGGATCTTACTAAGCCCTTCCTCTACAAGTCCCCCACCAACTTCACATACTCATGAATCTCTAATAAATCCACATAATATACTGATGTCGATATCAGTTCCATCTTGAGGTGATAGATTATACCATAAGAACTAAGAGTCTTTACTTTTGATAAGGTAATAGTGTTAAGTGTTTAGTCTTCATCATTCATGATAGGGATTCCATTGTTGGTGTGGTGGCCGACATATCCATACAGCAGGACCTTTAATTATGTTTTCTGACTTGGTACATGAAATCACTAGTTGTATGTGTTTTGGAAATGTTATTCTCTTAATTTCATTGAGCCAGCTCCCCAAGTATAACTTAATTGATCATGGTTCATCTTGATTCTCTTTTTGGATGCCTCCATGTAGGCAGCCAACCAGGATTCTGGTGTGTTAACATGAGGATGGTCCACATAATGATTAGGATTCGGTATAGGGATTGTTCCCAAGATGGAACCATTGGTCATTGTCCTAGATTTTCCACTGCCTTGTTGTCAACAGTTACTACCAATGCTACTGGTAGATGATGCATGTTGGCTAAGTGACTTATTCATGTTTCCATGACAGAGACCCCTAAGGTTCTGAGGTGATCCTTAGTCACAGGTGGATCCGGACTAGCTTGAGGAGGTGAGCGAGTTTTCCATCTAGCCGGGGCACCATTAGATCAGATGGTGGTCCTGAAAGTGATCCTTCTACATGTTTCAGAAGAGTGATGATGGGGATTAAAGTTTATGATCATACAATGATGTGACTTTTCTGCTGATATAGTTTGAGAACCTTTGATAGGTAAAGGGATCTTTCCATAAAAGATATGGGGTATGTGTGCCTAGGATCATCTACAATACAACATGTCAGTAGCTGAGTATTCATCAAGTCATGTCGAATATTCCAGGTACTCGATGAATATTGTACGATCAGTGATCCGGGACTCGAACATCTAAGCCATATGTGTTTGGGGACATCTAAGATACCATTATTCTTCTACCCATTCCTACTTATTCTAGGGTTCTAGAGAGAACATTTCTGGTTGAATGTCCATAAGTTTGGGAGATACAGCAAGTGGATGTTAGCAGTGGGGAAATCAGGATATCGATGTCAGTCTCAAATACTTGGATGGGTGAGACATTCCAAGAAGAGATACCAAGGTATTGGATCTATAGTTTAGGTCTCATGGGGTGAGCCCATTCAGACTATTCAGTAGTAAATATTTTCAAGAGATTGTAAGGGACATCTCACTAGATATTGTCCAGACCATCAAGCAGACAGTGAAATGGTGGATGGGCCACCGGGGTAGATAAGTGATAGGAACAGATGAATCTTCATAGAGAAAGATATGGTAGAGGAGATGGGAGAGTATCCGGAGGTGGTATACATTTCAACATGTTACAACCCCATCCACAATGTGGTCCACCCCAGGATTAGGTTACTAGAGGAAAGGGGAAGGGAGTAGTTGCATGCGGTCAAGGAGTATGACCCAAAGGCATCAGGAATGATTTGAGGAATTGTATTTCTCTGTTACTAGCTATTGTATTAATAGACATATGTGATAATCATTCCTTCTTGTTGCGAATCTTGTTCAATACCTAGAGTTTTCAATTAAACTGTTAACATGATCCTTATGTCTGTTGATGCATATGGGAGAGACTCGATAATCACACTTATGCTAACAGTGTGATCTGGCCATTGAGGTGAGATTTTCGGTTGGAACCTCTTAGTGGAAGTGTCGAGTCCTTATGACATTATTTTGGGTAGATAATGGTAATCCACATTTCATGATTAGATTAACTAGTTTAGGAAATATAATTCGGTATATCCACAACATTTGAATGGGGTTTTACTTAGTGAGTGAAAAAGAAAACACCACAGAATGGGATAAACTCATATATAAAATAGTGAAGTCGAGCACTCTTGAGTCATCTACACTTACCCTCGTGGTGGTGGATGTTTTGATTTTTCAGTTCCCAACAGTAGAGGAGGAGTGCGGGAACATCCTTTAAAAAGATGTTTCTAGGATTACCTCCCCACATGGAGGTGGAATTATGTATCATACTACACATTGATATGGAACTGATATCATCATCAGTATATCGGATGGATTTTGTAGAGATTTTCGAGTAGGGAGAGTATGTGGGGGACTTGAATAAGAAGGGCTTAATAAGACCCAATGTTCAAGGTTATTTGTGGATTACCATTACCTTAACCAAGTGGCCATGGTGAACGAGTTCCCACTACCAATGGTTCAATGGGAATATCAAT
Source organism: Viscum album (assembly GCA_963277665.1). NCBI lineage: Eukaryota > Viridiplantae > Streptophyta > Magnoliopsida > Santalales > Viscaceae > Viscum > Viscum album. The sequence continues at coordinate 2,000,328,885 of OY728140.1, read as the reverse complement.
CAGTTAAAAAGTGGTATCTATTCGCGTGAATGGAAAGGTGCTTGTAAGATTTTCAGCAATTAAGACAGAGATGATGGCTAGAGTTCCTCTAGTTCTATGACTTCATAGAAGTTTGTAATCTTTGCACAGGAAACATGGTAGAGGGATTAGGAAACCTCAACACCCATACGACAGTGTGGCCTCACGGGGTTCCCTCGACGATTGTCTAAGACTCAGATGCTCGCTTTACATCCTGACTATGTAAGGTATTGTAGGAGGTTTTTGGGACTCGGTCATCCTTGAGCACATCCATTCACCCTTAGAAATATGGTCAGATATAGTAAACCATACATGCCTTCGATGATGTTCTTCTTGCTTACGTCCTTGATTTTGGTCTCAGTTTGGATGACCACCTACCAGTGGTAGAGTTTTCATACAGCAACAGCTATCACTCCACCATTATCATGACACCATTTCAGGACCTGTACGGGTAGCCTTGTAGATCACCTCTATGGTAGACATTCCAAGGTTATTCAACACTCATGGGTCTAGAGTTGGAATTGGCTATCGCTGAGAAGGTTCAGATCATCCAGGAGGGGATGGAGACTACATAGAGTAGACAGATGTCTTATGCTGACAAGAGAGGAAGTCCCACTGATTTTTAAGAGGAGGAACTTGGTTTCCATTAGGTCTCACCCTGAAGGGGGTTGTAGAGATTTTCCCGGGGTGTGATGTATCTCTGAGGTTCTTTAGACCTTTCTAGATTCTAAGAAAAGTTTGTGAGGTTCTGTATAGCCTAGATCTAGGGTTTTCTATACTGTATTAATGTTGTTGTTGATAGAATTTTAATCTTGAGCCTCCCCTTCTTTAAACCTCTAACATAGAGGGTGCAGGCTGACACAAATAGGGCCCAACCAACTCCACCTTTGCGTTCTTGGTGGATGAATTTTTAAAATTGTGACAAAATGATTTCGAGGGTTTTTTATTAAAGTCGAAATCTCTACCATCTTGTAGGTGTAGACTATTCAAAAAATGGACCACGAGAGAAAATTTGGTGGGCCCCATAAGGAACCACTGGCACGATGGCATTGTTAGTGGAGGCTACGAGAGGAGGGAGGCAGCAAGCCCATCAGCGTACCTTGATAGTAGAAGGTTGCGGCCAGCTGGCCACGGTGGTGAAAAAAGGGCTGGTCGGCATGAATAGGTGGCAGGAGGGAGCGGTGTTCTAGATATACAGTGCCACCAGGCAATGCAAGCCATGTTTGACTGGAGGGGCAGCTAGGTTGACCAGCCGTGTGTGCCCCTAACCGAACCGGCCAAACCTGTCCTGGCTGGACTGCATCGGCCGAGTCAGTCTGGGCTGAGCTAGGCCAGCTGGACTGGGCCGACTGAGCACCCAGATCAATTCCTTGAGCTGGTCCATTTTAGCAGGCTGGGCCAACAAATTATAGTTAGGCCACATAGGCCGCTATGTGGCCCGGGAGGGAAAAAGAGACTGATATGCCTGAGCGGACTGGGCTAGATAAAAACGGGTCACTAGGTGACCTAGAAGATTTGACCCATGGCCAAACTAGGATGAACCTAGTGAGGCCCAATGCGTCATCTAGAAATGATGGGTAATGTGGGACCCTAGACCGTGGTTGTCCAGGTTGGCCGACTGAGTCAGATCGGCCCAGACACAACTAGCCCCTTTTTACTAAAATTCTCATATCTCTCAAAATGGGAATCTGATTGACGCACCATCAGTGGTGTTGGGACCCTTGATATGATTCAGTCCTTCTAATATAATCTACATGAGTTTTGGAAGAGGTTTGAGTATGGACGGGTTGGAACGGACTTGAATCCAATAGGGCCCTTTTTTCAAAAGTGCCAATATCTTACAGACCGAGCGCATGTTCAACGTGTCTTCCATTGTGTTAAGAACCATAGGATGAGATAGTCCTTTGGGTTATACTATGTGGAACATTGTGGAATTTTAGGTATGACTGATGGCTTCAGTAGCAGAATTTCTAAAAATCAAGCAAGCTAAGTGTGGGAACCAAGTAGCTATTTGTGACATGAAGCATGATAGAAACCATGTGTGGATCAGCATGATAGTGACCTTGTGTGGATTAGAATCATAGATACCCTCTATGGATTATCATGATAGAGACCCTGGGTGGATCAGCATGATAGAGACCCAGTGTGGATCAGCATTATAGAGACCATGTGTGGATCAACATGATAAGGACACTATGTGGATCAGCATAATAGAATCCCTAAGTTGATCAATATAATAGAGACCCTTTTTGGATCATTATAATAGCAACCTATTGTGGGGAATCATGATAGAGACCCTCCATGGATCAGTAGTAGCCTGACACATCGTGGATCATCCAAAGAGTGACACATCGTGGATCCACAGTAAAGTGACCCTTTGTGGATTAGTAGTAGAGCCTCTCAACAGAATGAGATGATCTAGCTTTACAAATAATCATCTTCACTTTTGTACATATGTTGTACATGGTTTGAGATGTGTCTTTTACTTGTGTTATGTGTTTGAGATCGTGCTTAGTGGTATTACCTCTGTGGTATTTCCTTTTTCGAATTTCCATTGTGGTGTTTTTCTTTATGGATTTCTGAGAAACCATTGGGGGTCTCGGGGTCCCTACTGAGTATTGTTATACTAACCCATGTATATGCTTTGCACACACCTATTGTGCATTCTAAAAATGACAGACAGGTTTGACTAGGACATTGGGGAGCCAGGGCTAGTCAATGCATAGAGGTGGATCGATAGTCATGGTGTGCTACAGTGAAATCCAACAGTAATTTGTACCTACCCTTCAGGTAGGATCCTAGGAGGATGACCACTGTAGATTTCACTTCCTTTTATGTACTTTCATTTCAGTTGGGCATGTATTTTGGCCCCTATACTTTCATTTTACACCTTCTACTCTCAGTGGTGGTAATTTGTGGTGGTTTTACTTTTTCATTACTTTTTGGTTTTCTTTTACTTATTATGGGTTGCGTGTGTGTGTGTATATAGGTTCAAAGGAAATGCCTTCCCTTTTTGGAATATGCCTTTTTAGTGAAAGTTTCTATCCACTGGCCTATGGAAGGTGTCTTAGGGAAGTCACGACATGGGCCCCATGGGATGGGTCATCACATAAATATGATATAGAATCCATGAATACCCTACCTGAAATGGTTTCCAACATTCTTTGCATGATAACAGGCCATTGTGGAAGATCACGATCACCTCTCTCAGAAGAATGCATCCACCTGAGGATGCAGAGACACCACCACAACAACCAACAACCCAGGAAGCTTCATTAGGAACATAAGGAACACATGACATAACAAAAAAAATGAGAAATATGAATAAACCTATCCAGAAACACATAAGAACAGTTGTAGAACATACATTATATTAAAGGTGGATCGACAATTCTTGATAGCACCAAAACAAGGGGTGCACATCTAGCAGGGAGAAACTCTAGGGAAGAAATGATCCAAGGCTTCGACACTGCAAATGAATCCTACAAGAAGGAAAGAAATGTTTGAGAATATATCACCTGGGAACAATAAGGAAGAACATGGAAGAAAGATATCCCATCCCTTTAGAATATTTAACAGATCAGTAGTTTAAGATAGGCTTGATTTTCCATAAGATTTAATCTATCAAAAATCACACATTTTGACTATGTAAAGGATTCCCAACTATTAAAAAAATTAAGATAGGAATTATGGGATTTGAATCGACCTTAAATACCTTAAAACATGGCTTTCAATTAATTTTATGTCAAATGAAATATCAAATGGAAGAAACTATAGGAATCTAAGAAAAGCGAGAAATTTGGAAAAGTAAAACAACTCATCATTATGGAAACACTATTCATTAAACTATTAAATATATCTCTAATTATGACGCACCATTGATAAATCACTGATTCTGACACACCATTTCTAAATCACTATTTATTGAAAACTGTTTTTGACTCACCGTTTCTGACTCACCCTTTCTTACTAACCATTTTTTACTCACCATTTATGACTCACCATTTCTGACTCTCCATTTATGACTCATCGTTTCTAACTCACCGTCTCTGACTCAGTCATCCTTGAAACACTATTCACAGAACTAGAAATTGGGAAAAGTATCTAGGATGAGTCACCATGTCCCCCAGAACACATAAAACACCAGATTTCAAAATGGGAATAGACCAGATATTTATGAACCAATAAATTAGATACCTCTCAAAACATTTTTTTCCTAAAGAATCCAAAACCAACCTAGATCGAAAATAGAAAAGGGGTCTGATAAAGCACTATTCGAGATACCTCTTAAGGGTCTCACCACTAAAGTACCTCAACTGGTTCAAAAAAACATGAAAAACCACATGAAAACAAAAATAAGATTCTAAACACTCTTTCGAGGATGATACCTCTCAAAAGAGATAAATCCCAAAAAGAAACAAAATCAAGCCATCTCATTACAAGAAATGGCTTAAAACCACAAAACAAACATCATTACAATAAAAGAGGTAAAAATAAAAAATATCACAGTATTATGTTCCTATCTATATCTCATGTTCCCAGTTACTCTCCTCCACACCACCATGTTACCACAAGACACAAACTAATTGGATAGCACGTCCACACAACACCTTATCCTTGATGACATGGATCACTATAGGTTGATTATAGAAGCTCCCATAATTGTCAACATCAATCTTTCCCCAATAGATGATGTGAGATTCATCATGAAGATAAATATGGAGCTATAACTCATGAGAAACAGCATGTATCTACCTCATTTTGGGGGGTAGTTCCACCTGATACGCTATAGCTCCACAAAAGGAAACACTGGAAAGGCCCAATAAATGAGGGAGAAAGATTACTCACACCACTAAACCTTTGTTTCCCACTGTGGGGATTCACATTTAGAAATATGTGATCCCCAACATCAAACTCCAGACATCTCCTCCTATGGTTAGCACAGGACATCTGACAATCCTAGACTGCCTTCATCCTATCATGAATCACCCAAACCATCTCTATCAGATTCTAAAGTTGCTTCGGATGGAGAATTTCTAACTCTATGTACCAAGTCCAACACAATGGAGAATGGATAGGTTGGCCATAAAAGGCTTCAAATGCTGACATACCGATTGTGGAGTGAAAACTATTTTTGTAAGAGAACTCTACTATGAGAAGGTGCATCATCCCTGATCCGCCAAGATCAAAGACACAAGAGAGGAACATGTCTTCAAGAGTCTGGATGGTCCAATATGTTTGACCGTCTCTATAAATATGAAAAGTAGATATAAGGCATAATTGAGAACCAAAATAATTCTAGAGACATCTTTGAAACCTAGAGTTCATATGATGATCTCAGTCAGAAATGATCATCCTCGGGACTCTCACCACCTCCTCCAGATATTTCCTCAACAAAACCTCAAATGATCTTGACTATTTGATCTCTACAAAGTGGGGATAATTTTTCAAACGATCCACTTCCACCCACATAGCGTCATAGAATCCATGTGCTCGAGGTAAAATGGTAACAAAGTCCATTGATATGTCCACCCACTTCCAGTAAGGAACATCTAATGGCTGGAGAAAACCACCAGGAAAATGGTGATTGACCTTGACCATCAAAGAAATGAAAAATCGATTCAAAAACTCTACAACTGCATGCTTCAACCTAGGCCACTAAAACTGAGTTTTCAAGACATGGTAAATATTCATCACACTAGGATGTACCGCTAAAGGAAAACTATGGAACTCCCTGATGACTATATCTCGCATCACAAAAGAAATAAGAGACATTCCCTAATACCACACTCAGTGTTTTCCATCCTCAGACCAACCATCATGGGCCTCGCCACAAACAACTTAGTCTCTCTAGACCTCCACCTTAAAATCCCCCAACTGGGACTATTCTACCAGCTACACAAGAGATGACTACACCGTCAACTGGAAAAAAAACCATCTTCCCCCAACACCTCCCATATCTAGTTGTAATGATGAATGTTCTTCCATCACCATCTATAAATCACCTAATTCATGCACTGCATCACTACGTGACTTCCAGCGTCGCGCATCAGCTACAACATTCTCCTTTCATGGTGTATACGAAATTACAAAGTCATAATCATATAAGAACTCCAACTACTAACACTACCAAAATTTCAAGTCATTTTGGGAAAAAATATACCTCATGCTCTTACGATCAGTGAAAACCAAAAAGCACTCACCAATGAGGTAATGTCTCTAAAATCCCAAACAAAACACCATTGCTTGCAACTCGAGATCATTGGTGGAATATCTAAATTCATGGGGGTGAAACTTCCGAGACCCATATTAAATGACTGATCTCTACTGTATCAGAAAATATCCTAACCCGATACAAGAAGCATCTCAAAGGACATCAAAATGAACTCATGCTAGTGGTAGACAAAGAACTAGAGCACCGACCAACATCTCTTTTAGATACTCGAAAGTTGCCTGAAACTAATTAGTATACACGAATTACTAGTACTTCTTGGTCAACATTGTCAAATGAGACACAACTCGAGATAAATCAATTATGAACCTCCTATAATAGCATGTGAGACCAAGGAAACATTTCACTTCTTCTGTTTTCTTGCGGGCTGACCAAGATAGAACTTCTTTTATCTTCGACAGATCCATAGCTACTCCCTGCTGGGATACAACATGCCCCATGAAACAGACTTCTCGAGCCCAAAACTAACATATTGAAAACCTCACAAATAGCTGATGTTGATGAAGGATAACTAAAACTGCATGCATATGATCTACAAGATCCTCCTCAAACATGGAGTACACAAGGACGTCATTGATGAAAACTACCATGAACTTATCTAGGAAGTCATGGAATATAGCTTTCATCAACCCCATGAACATAGCTAGAGAATGTGTCACACCGAACTACATCACCAATAACTTGCAATTCCCATGAGGACAAAGAAAAGTAGTATTTGTAATATCATCATACTTTACTCACATCTGATGATACCCAAACCAAAAATCAATCTTCAAGAACCAACTTTCACCCTTCAGTTGATCAAACAAATCATCTATTCATAGAAGGGGATAGCAGTTCTTCACTCTCAATTTGTTTAAGCAATGATAATCAACACCCATGTGAAAACGGCCATCAGCCTTCCTCATGATCAAAATTGGTGCAACCCATAGTGACAAACTTAATAAAAAAAAACCACACTACAATAGACCATCGATCTGAATATGCATCTCTCGCAGCTCAGAAGGCACCATCCTATATGAAGATATCGAGATAGGAGACACACCCATCTATAGATCGATCCCCAACTCAATATCCCATCAATGGGGTAAGTCTACAACCTATTTTGGTAAGACAGAAGAGTATTCTTCCAGGATGTTGGGATATGCTGACTACTAAACCTCCAATGAACTCAACATCATCTCATCCATGAAAGATGAAATAGAAGGAACACGTCTCTGACCCATCTGAGGGTCACACTCTCCAACTAAAACTAATAGCTATCCATCAGCATCGAAGAACACCACATTCCTCTCAAAGGAATCCAAAATATCCTAAACCTAACACAATTAATACATGCTGAGGATGACATCGCATGGTTGTATCTGTAAACATAATAAATCTCCCCAAGAGATGTGAAACCCCAGCACTAGATCATAGTCTCTACATACATCAACCAAGTCACACCGACCTCCAACTAGAGTATTCAATGCCAAAGTCACTGAAAGACTCTCTAACTCAAGTCCCAAGGCATTAAAAATTGTAGGTAATATGAAGGAGTACATCGCTCTGGAGTCAAACAAAGGCATACACCCAAGTAAAAAACCAGAAAATGGTACCTCAAATGACATCTGGCTTGCCTAGCGCTAGTAATGCTAAAGAATGAAGCAGACCACGACCTGCTCCATGACCCCTCTAACCCTGATGAAGAGCACCACCATGGTCACACTCTATTCTCTAATGATGGAGATCATCCTCAGGTTGTCCTCTTCCCACCCCATCTACTCTTTAATAATCCAAAGCTTGCGCAACCTACTGTTGTTGCCTCTCCTGGAACTTCCTCAATAGTGGATCCTGGAATGGAACACTAGGTGCAAGTTGGCCACTCTAAAATGGTGGTCACTCATGCTGCTGATGACCTCGGCCTTCATAAGAAAAAAAAGCACTTGATCCCTTGGAATAGGATTGAGAGTTGCCGCCCCTAATGAAATGAGATTCTGAGGGATGGGGCCTCCCCCAGCTGAACGGAAACTATTATGCCCAAAAAACCAATAACCCCAAACCATAGTTCTACTTCGCAATGAATCATAATGACCCCACTCTTTTTAGTATCTAGTTCTGGCTAACGTACTCTCAATGAACTCTAACCTCTCTAACTCCTCAAGATATGTCTTCAGAATAAATAGGGTGACTTGGTACTAGATCTATGGATGCAAATACTATTCAAAATGCCTTACCCTAGCCTCCTCATCTGGAAATCGGTCTGAATCATATCGTTAAATGTTCCTGAAATGGATTCCAAACTCTCGCACACTGGAGCTCCCCTATTAAAGGGTAAGAAGCTCCTGGTGAATAGATTCCTTCATAGTCGAATAAATAAACTCAACTCTGAACTACATATTGAATATCTCCCATTATATCACTAACTCCTCGTGATCCATGAGGAAAAAGACCCACCAATACCTCACTACCCCATGTAGCATCGTCACAACTAATGAAATATGATGCTCCATTAAAGCATAGATTGAACTAAAGGATATCTCAACCTCATTCAACCAGTATTTTGTGACTTCATTTGAAACGGATCCCTCATACCTCTACAGACAGTAGCACTAAAACTCTCGGAGTGTCCTCCTAGTGTTATCATCATCAGCCTCTAACCTGCAGCGATCTGCTAGTGTATCCAACTAAAAATATTCTACACAAACCTGATAAGGACATCGATAGAGAGCCATACCTTCAAAATAACACACAATTACAGCTCCTATACTTGGAATATGGAAAGATCATTATTAATTGATTGATTGATTTCATTTATTCAGATTAGGTTAATCTTTACCATTGTCTACCCATTAAAACAAATGTGTAAAGAAGATGATGCATGAACTTTTCCTAGGTCTCTACTCTGCAAAAAGTATCACCTTGTTTAGTAGCCACTATATAGTTACGTGTCTGTGTATTTGACCACAGGGGGCCCTAAATACTTGTGTCTCAGCTAGTATCGAGTGGTTACAACACTTTCTAAACATGACTAACATTTTTCCCTACCAAAGCATGCAACCTCACCTATGCCTAACTATAAACTCCTTCATATCCCTTAACCAGACCTCTGATACCACTATGTCTGACCCCCTCCCCATTATATGTACCCCACCTTGGTCGATAATGTGAGAAGGGAGATACTGCCACCTGGTTCCCACATCCAGTGGTCCTCAGGTAGTCGACTAGCACTGAGGATAGAGTAAAGAAAAAAATGGGAGGCATTTCCCTCTAAAACTACACATGTGAAAGAGATAGATAAGACAGACACCGACCAACTCCCACTCAAACTATAACATAAATAAGACATGAAAAAAGAGAGGGATAAGACAGACACCAACCAACTCTAACTAAGACTGAAATATATAAGAAATCCAACGTACACATATGTAATGTCATGAATGAACTACTACATCTAAAAGGGAAAACTGAATGTACCAAAATAAAGTAAAACATAAGAAACCACAAAGCCTAAACAGCTCCTCTAACTCCAAGAAAGTAGTAACCATCCAGATCTCCAACCTACTCCAAGTGACCTGAAAAAATAAATTTATATATATAAATATGGTGAGTATAATAACATACTCAGAAAGATTCTCTCTGGAGCCTCTCGTGGAAATGTAAAGAAATCAGGCTAAAGCACAGTGAACAATAAGTAAAACTAACTCATCACCTAAATAGGTATACTATTTTCCCAACCTCACCATGGTTACTCTCACCTAGTATCGTATACAAGAGAATATAATAAAATAAGAATATCAAGGGTACCAAACAACCATATCCCTAATAGCTTACCACATTTCCCCAATGTCGCACGTACTAAATGACTCTCTCTATAAAGGCTTGACCGCAGACACATGGGCGTAGCACCACAACATGATCCTTGTGCAACCCAACCACAACACCCACGTCATCAAAGTAACCAAGTAGTTTTCAAGATCCACCACATATTTCATAGCATGTATCATATGTCATGTATTATGCCTAAAGCCATTATATCCAATACGCTGTGTAAGGATCCTAAATACATCATATCCTATACATGTTACTCCTATAGTAGTCCATAGGAAACTATATAAAGAATATATGTGTGTGAATAACTATAAGATATTACATCCCACTACATATATATATGGGGAAAACTATCCAATGCTTGTAATAGCACAATAACTACCAAGAGAAAAGAGTGGGGAAAAAGGGAGTAGTCAGCTATCCATCCTCCCAGATAAATGTTGTCGAAAACACACCCACCCACCCCCCTGAGGGCTCAGCATCCAAAGGGTGTTAGTTTCCCTAATTGACAGGGCAGACTAGTGTATAGAAGAACCAAAAGTAAAGAATATAATATAGCTCACAACCACACTATGGTTATAACCTATTCATAGACTCAAAACAAGCTAACGTCTCTCAGACTCCCTGCTGTCAATGCTAAGAGTAGGTATCTTATAAGCACAAAAACATTTAAAGAGCGACATTATATTAATCAATCCATTTTTATCAGTTCCACATTACATTAATTAATTATTTAGCCAATAATTAACAATTTTTATTCCACATTACATCTCACCGGCATTCCTATCAATATCCACAGTTTCAATAAATTGTAACCTCGTCATTGAATTCCAGCAAGATCCAAACCTCTGTGTTAACATCATTTATTAAATCATTTATTTAAAAGCATTGTCACTTTTCCATAATTAGAAGTATTCTAGGAATAAATTCTAATCTACCAAACATGAGGGGATCAACACGATGAGTAGATGAACTACCAGTCGATTCTTTACTATCGATAGCAGGATCATAGACCCATATTTCCTCAAGATGCTAAATAAAGAAAGCACAAGGCATACCCCACGTGTCTTCACCTTTTCTCTGGAAGGAGGGTAAGAAATATCATCCACATCAAGTAGGGGGGAAGTTATAGAAGACAAACATACAACAAGATTCAACAAGATTACAACATTCACATCCATCTCGTTTTATCATCTATGGTGTCCTCCCCGAAACCTACATTCATAAATTGATGCATATCGCCACTCTATGAATCAACTACTACCACCACAACCATTGGTCCTCCCTTTCTACACATACCACAACACCCCTTCAGACTATATCATCCCTGTCTCACACAAAAACTAAATTAGTAGAAAAAAATAGCAGTAATTGGGATCTTGGCCCTAAACAAGGCATTCAGCCTTCACACAAACCAAGCACTCAGTACACCAAAGAATAAGGCTCTCAGTCTTTAAAATCAGTAGGGTAACTCATAACCCTACCAGGAATTATCTTTTATCACAGAACCAAATCTTTAATCCATATTTAATTAACCGATTGATTATTTTTAGGTTTTAACTATGGGAAACCTAAACATCAAGCTATCAAAAATTAATTGAACAATTAATTTGACATTCCTTTAATCAACAAGCATAAACATGCTTTAGGTTTATCAATAATTTCAGTTAAACATGAACATCTGTATAAATTTCATTAACATTAAATATAAAACAACAACTAGATTCATTTACATGCAAATTTTACTTTTCCATTTAATTTACAATTATTCAATGTTTATATTCTTTTCAAATTTCAATTATGAAAGACATGCTCAACAATAAAGCATAGATAACACACTACTTATAAAAACAAGAGGAAACAATATATGATCGATATCATATCATTAATCTCATTCATGTATTTTTTATGTCACTTCCATTATGATCAAGTGGGCTAAAACATGTTAACTCTACTACTATACGTAAATAGAATAGATAATCCATGAATCCCTTACCTCAAAAGTTTCCAATGTTCTTTTCATGATAATATTCCAACACGGTGGATCACATTCACCTCTCTTAGAAGACTACATCCACCTAAGGACACAAAGATAACACCACAACAACCAACAACAAAGGATTCTCCATTATGAACCTATAGAACATATTCCATATTTTGAAAAGAGAGAAATGTGATATAAATTATCTAGGAACCAAGATTATTAGCATTAGAACATAACTTATATTAAATATGGATCAACAATTCCTAATTTAACCGAAACAGGGGGTGCACATGAAGTGGGAATAAATTTTACGGAAGATAGGATCCGAGGATAAAAAACTATGCACGACTCCTATGGGAAAAAAGGAAATTTTCTACTATCTCGCACCAGGGAAAAATAAGGAAGGAAAATGGAGAACGATATCTCATCCCTTTAGAATATTTTGTGGATCAGTGGTTTAAGATACACTGGATTTTCCATTAAGATCGAATCTATCAATGATCACATGTTTTGACCGAGTAAAGGCTTCTTAACCATTAAGAAAAATTAAGATTGGAGTTATGGACATTGAATCGGCCTTAAATCCCTTAAGACAAGGCTCTGAATGCATTTTATGTTAAAGGAAATGTCAAATGAGTGAAATAGTAGGAATATGAGGAAAATTAGAAATTTGGAAAATGAAAACGACTCACCATTCTGGAGACACTATTCATAACACTTTTAGCTGTCTCACCATTTCTGGCTCACTGTTTCTAACTCACCATTTCAAACTCACCATTTTTGACTCACTGTTTTAGACTCAAAAATTCCGAGTCACCGGTCCAAGAAACACTATTCACAAAACTGGAAATTTGGAAAAGTGTTGGTGATGGTTAACCTTGACCTCCAAAAACACCAAAAACACCAAATTTCAGCAAGGGAATGGACTAGATAGGTTTGGGATATTACAAATGGTCTCATAAGCCCAAGTGCTTCATCAAGGGTTGCACCAATCCTCTTCATCAAGAAGAACGATGGGTCAATGAGTCTTTTCATTGATCAATGTGAGCTCAAAAAGGTCATGATAAAGAATAAGTATCTCCTAACATGGATTGGTGACTTGTTTGATTAGCTATATGAATAACAATACTTCTCAAAGGTGGATTTGTGTTCAAGGAATTAAAATGTTAGGGTAAAGAGGAGGATATCCCCAGGACAACCTTTTGTACAATATACAAGCACTATGAGTTCATAGTAATTCCATTCAAACTCACTAATCATCATAAATCATCATGGATATAATGAATGGATTCCTCACAGATTACCTAGAAAATTTTTTTGTAGTATTTATAGATGATATTATAATATTCTCCAAAACTGAGGAGGCACATGATGAGAATATTATCATTGTTCTAAGGACATTTCTATTTGGGAATATTTTTTCATGTACGTAAAATTTGAGTTCTAGTTGATGAATACTCATTATTAGGTAATATCATCACATGAAATGGGATATTGGTGGACCCTTCAATGATATATGTAAGTGAAGGATAGTAGAAGAAAACATCTATGATATATACCCATAGTTTCCATTAATTAGCTAGGTATTATCATCAATTTATGATATATTTCTCATGAATTTCAAACCCTCTTACCATGATATCTCAGAGGGTATTAAAGCTTTCTTAGAATGATAAATGTAAAGAGAGATCCAAGGTGTTGAAATTGTTTCTTTTCATAGACTATTTTCACATACTACCCAAAAGTGGAGGGTTTTTTGTAGTAATAAACTATTTTTTTATGAATATAATGGGATGTGTTTTAATGTAGAATGAAAAAATGCATAGCCTATGTTTAGAGTTAAAGAACAAAAATACTAAACTCAATATTTTGAGTTGTCTGTAGTGATCTTCGGTTTGAAAATATTGAAAAATATTCTTTTTAGGGATAAGTGTGAAATATATACATATCAAAAAAGTCTTAGGTATGTATTCACACAAGAAGAGATGAATATAAACCAATGAAGATAGTTATATCTAATGAATGACTATGACTACTCAGTTCACTACATTCATGGAAAATAGAATAATGTGGAAGATATGTAAGTAAAAATGATCTAAGAATTTTATAATTTATGGAAACTTAAAAGAATCTAATATTCGTATATTTGAAAAATATGGATATGGGAATAATAAAGTAAGGAACAACATAAATCCTTTAAAAAATGATTTATCAACCATCCCTACTAGATAGGATAATGGATGCAAAAATAGATGATATATGAACTCAAATGAAAGAAAAAACTATAAGAAAATGAAATTCCTAGGATTTTTGTAACAACCCGGGATTTTATGAGAATTATTATTTTTAATTTCATTGATGTCTTTTGTTGTACGCTACACCAAGATTATCTTGTACTATACGCAACACCATATTAGCTTGCAGTATACGCAACACTATTCTTGGCTCGTGTTACACACAATTTTAAGTTCGTTTGTAGAAATTATTCTACGCAACATTAAGTATATATTTTGTTTAATGTATAAATGAAATAAGTTTTGATTATGTTATACGCAACACCAAACAGAGCTTTCACTACACACAGCCCTGACTTGTCTTTCATTACACGTAATCAAGACCTTCTTCGAAGCATTTGTAGTACGCAATACCAAGTTTCACTAAGTGAGATATTATTATAATATTATTATGAACTTTCTTTTATGAATAGTAATACCCACTTTTTGAAATTTTATCATTCAAAATGGTCTTCATTTTTGGATTTGGAATATCAAAATTATCTTAGGGTGAATTTTTGGTATTTTTCTGAAAACTTTCAATTTTTGATCAATAGTGAAAACACTGGGTTACTATTTAAAAACCGACTTTTTATTTAAATAATTATATATTTTATTTAAATTTATTTTAGGTCAAAATTGATACATAATACCTGTATATGTTCAGTTTAATTCATTGGAGTCATTTTATAATAATTTTAGATATATAAAAATTTTATTGAACTTTTGACTGTCTTTTACGCACCTCCTAGAAGAATTTTCAAATTCACATAAAACTTAATTTTACCGCTTCTGTGAGTGGAATTTAGAAAAACTGAGAGACATGGTTAATATCAGAGACTAAAATGTGGTTCAATGAGATGAAAATAATTTTTGGTGAATAGTAAGTTTTTACTTTTTTTACCACTCTTAAAAGTAAATAGGGTAATTAAGGGTAAAAATGATATTATTATTACCCTAAAACATGTCCTAATTCTATTGTATAAGTGTAATTCGATCAAAAACGGACTTAGGAATAAAATATGACCATTTAGGCCCACTTGGATTAGATTAAGACATTTAATATTATTTTATTTAAAGAATAGTTAAAATAGTTAAAATAAAAGTTTAATAACTAAAACATTTTTAATATAGGGTTATACATAATATAAATTCGACTATAAATATTCATTAGAAAGATAAAAATATTTCCTACATAATGGTATTTTATTTATAACTTTTAGACATTAAATAATTTAATTTATTTATGACACAATGATGATGTAGTAATTATCTTATTAATGAAATATTAACATAATTGATGTTATAAATACTCAAATAAATGTAATTTGAGACATTTTATGAATTAAAATAATTTTTTAGGTTAATATGACATATTAGTATTGATTTAATTAACTTTTTCTAACTAATAATGCTGTTATTATTTTCACAAAAATCAAGTACCAAATAGTGTCAAATTTGACATAAAATAGTTTTTTAAAAAATATTATATTATTAATTGTTATTTTATTCTTAAAAATCTACTGTTCGGACAAATTACTTAGATAAAGTTATATATATTAATAATGAACAACTTTGGGTTCGTTTGGATTGTTATAGTAAGTTTATTAACCTTATAGTGTAAGAAAACAAGAATACACGGTAAAAGTAAAATTATTTAACTTAAAGTTAAATCTAAATGATAAGGTTAAAATACAAACATAATCTTCTCTAAATTATATTTTATGAGAGTATTTCTACCCATCCTCACTTTATCTTCTAAATAAATCATTTTGGAGCTATTATAAACCAAATATTACTTTATTATAAAATAATATTTTGAGTTTTGGCAAAGGTGCCCCTCTCCTCCCTTATAAAAAGGGCTCCCTTCCCTCTTCTCTTCACACCCTTTTGATCTTTGAAGCTCGAAAAAACCCAGACCATTTATTTTATCCACTTCCCTAGCAACATTTTGGAGGTTCTGGTCTTCTCAAAAGACTAACTCTACTTCCTTAAGAGGAAGCTTAAAGGAGGTGCATTGATGAAGATGTAATCTCTTCTTCCGATTCTCTCAAGTTTCTTTCTTTTTCTACTTCTTCTTATTTAGTTGTTTCATTATGAAGTAATAACATCAGTCTCACTCATCTACTGATATGTTATTATAAATATTAAACAACCCTATTTCACCTTCTATCCATCCTACGGAAAATGAAATCATCGTGTGTGCGTACGTACGGAATACCGTCTTCACGCCGTGGTGTAATCTATTTTTCCACCACCACCTTACATGGATGGGTATAATGGTGTAAATAATAAGCATATATGGATACTATTACATCATACGGATTATGAGATATTATATCATTCACTCTAATTCCATTCAAAAATTATGGGAATGATATCATCGCTCGTGCGTACGTACGGATTACTATCTCCACGACGCGATGATATTCAATCTCCATGTTAACCATTAAAAATGATTATAATGTATATATAATGAATAATAATGAAAAATATGACATAATAATAATATTGGATTTATGTATATATATATGTATGTCATCTACTTAATTCCATTCAATTCAATAAGGAAACGAAAATAGCGTCCATGCGTACCTACGGCCTACCGTCTCCATGAACGATGTATTTCATTACATTTATCAATCTATCATATATATTTATATGATGAATATATATTATATATAAATCTTGTTTTACATTATAGAATTATGTAAATCAGTATATAAGTAATAATATCAAGAACAACAAGTCAAAACTCATACGATAAATGAAACGATTTTACCCAAAACGGTGCTTTAACATGGAATTTACAAAAGAAAGGGTAGTATAAAGTCATAAGTGAACCATATATGATATCATAACAATGAGTATGATTCTGTAATAAGTCAATGACATTATTTAAATCATTATACAGGATTTTCGGAAACATATGAAGCATATCAGATATAAGGTAAGGGATAACTATTCCAATCTCTTTCTTATCCGAGATTGTTATTTGTAAGTATTTACTAGGGTTATTGTTATCATCCATGCCCATGTTTTATAAAAATGTTTTCATGTATTCTAAAAGTCATTTTTACCCATTTTTGAAATTTACCACATGTTATGAAAGGAATATTACTTTTGTTTACCACATGAGGAACATTTTGACTTTTCCGACAAAAGTACGAGAAGAATGTTATTTTTAAGTTATACGGCGTGAATGGATTTTTATGGTTTCATAACGCCTCATTTTCATGAAGCTTACAATACACGATTTTATGACTATTTTCAACAAAATACTTTTCTTTTAAAATTTCATGGCATTTTGTGAAAATAAAATGATTTTGAAGAAGAAATGATATTTTCCTCAAGAATTCATTTCAAGTGTTTTATCAAAACCATTTTCCATATAAGATGAAATTATTTCATATATTTATGTTTCAAGTCTAATGTCTCTATGATTTACATGGTTTCATTTTTCTTATGATGAAATGATATCCATTTTTTATATGGATTATGTTATGATGGGATGATGTTTATGAAACCCATTTTATTTGTTGGGCTATTATGAATGATGTATGGTTTTTTTGTGGCACACGTAAGAATGATTTAATTATGAGATGGGTGGGACCTATATCTCCCTCCAATGTATTGGGTAAAGATTTATATCACATGAGATAGACATGGATGGAATGATAAGTTAATCTGGTTCAGTGTTACAGGGATGAAACGAGGAGTGAACTTGATTTAGAAAGGGACTTTCTCCACTAAGATGGTCTTGGCAGTAATGTCTTTGCTACCATGGAAATCATATCATGTGCATAATGTTTTTCTACAATTAAAAGTTTTATTTCCAATATATTTTATCTTGATTGATATTCTATTATGATCTATGCCTTATGTACTGCCATGTTTTATGTCATTGCTCAAGATTTTGATGTTTAAACATTATATTCAAGTTTTTATGTTCAAATGTATTTGGTTTGTTTTATTTTCTCCATGCTTACCCTTACTGAGAATTTGAGCTCACCCTTTATATGTTTTCTTTTCCCCATGATATAAAGAATGGTTTTAGGTAAGAAAAAAAGGGGAAGCTATTTATGGGGGATTCTGAAGATCTTTCACCAAGATTAGAGGATTACGTTCCATGTTTCCAAAGACACTAAACTATTACGGTCCTTGAGTTTTGGTTTTTTTATGTATTAAGTATTACGCAAAAGTAATTTATTGTCCATGTACGTCAAGATTTGGGTCTCTAAAGTTGGTATTAGAGAGAGGTTTAGTTAACCTTTGGAAACTAGGATGTGAAAACTTTAGTGAAATCCCTAGAGATATTTATATGGTATGCCTAGGGATGTCCCTAAGGTTAAGTAAAAGTATAGGTTATAGTACTATAATTATGATAAAAATATTATAATTTAACCTAAGATGTTAGATATTGAAGTTAATCCCCCTTGATTATGATTTTGGCCTCTCACAATATTCTTTTTGGGTTTTAGAAAATGGCTGGAAAACGGAAGATTCACGATAATGGAGGATATGATGGACAATGGAATGATATTATTCATGAGCAACCAAATGAAATTGGATCTGGAAGTCCAAACATCGTTATTATGCTTAATCAGCAATCTCATAATATGATCAATAATCTCAAATTTGGTAAGTATCCCGACTCAGCTAATAAGAGAAATATGGAGTTTCATGATGATCATAGAGGAATGAAAGTTCAATCCCCCTCATGTAAATCATGTGGGAAGAGGCATCAAGGAGAATGTTTCAAAGGAACTGGAAAATGCTTTGGGTGTGGAAAAGAAGGAAAAAAATCCATTAATTGCAAAGGAAAAGGTTCAGTTAACACCATGGAGAAGGATAATGGTATTTCTACAACATCAACACTGATTAGATTATTTAAATGTTGAATTTATGGGAATTATTCAAACCAATGACCTAATGGAAAATCTCATGAAGAGAGTCAACATGGTCATATGGGTAGTATTTATGTGGATGATGATGAGGAGACTACAAATGAAATATGATATGAAAGAAGTGTTGAAGCTCAGTCAGTTGTTTAAGAACGTATTGGAATGATTGTATGTTTATCATAAGTTATGTTGTATAGTTAATTGTACTATAGAATAAATAATCTTCTAAGGATTATTACACTATTGTTTTTTCTAAAGTATTTGAAAGTATATGTTGAATGGTACCAGTAACCATGAAAGGTTATTCAAATATTTTTGGAAAGAAGATAATATGCGCGTAATGAATGGATAAGGAGAAAATAATATGTTTAATAGTATTCATGAGCTCATGATTGATATAAGGACTAAGTGATATCATGGATTGAGTATATAGAATTTTTGGGATTTTGGTATGTGGAAAGAGTTAACTTTTAACTGCATTAATGTTTTCACTAAGGATGAATGTGTATTCATTTTTCAAGAGAATACATGATTAAGGAATTCAAATGTTTGGAATGTGACCAACAAGATATATCTTATGATAAATGATGGTATTCACATTATTATCATGTGAGCTTTCTAATAATCGTTTTCTTTATACAATAAGATTGGACAGAAGTATTTTCGTTAATCTTAAAGGTTGTAATGGATCATGTTGGACATGATATAGAATTGTTTAAGGCAAAAAAAATCAATATTATTTATGGAATGTTATAATAATGTAGTTTTAGAAAAAGGACAACCTGCAAGATGGGCGACAACCCGTCATGTCGGACAAGGCTGTGGGAATCGAACCCACAACCGAAGTGCGACAGGCCTTTATTTCCAACCACTAGTCTACAGGAAGTCCCTCGTTAGTACAAACTAGTTTTATTATATTATGAAGTATGATATATGAAGTGTAAGTCCATTTTTGGAATCATATATGACTAACGTCACAATAGATGGACTTATGTATATTTGATAACTTTTTCTAATCTTTTGTTTGAGACATATGGAATGACCCATCATTCTATCACATGATCTGCTAACACTTCACGAATGAAAAATTAAACTTGAATTCTTTAAGAGATGAAGTGGAAATTGTTCAAGGCATGAACAACGGTGAGATTTTATCAAAATCAAGTAAGTATTTCTTTTGATTTGAAAATTATTCAACGTTAGGGAAATGATCTTGGAAACCAAAAATGTTGTTCTAGTACTCTCATACCTGATGAATCAGTTGGTAACTTAGATCATCATAAATTTAAGGCTTTGTGATTATTGACTTTTTCATAGCCATGTTCTCTACCACTCTCCATCAGAACTTGATGGTTAGATTTCTCTTCCATATACATATTTTCACCTATGTTATCCTATGTGGAAACCCATTGATTAGTTAATTTGGGTAACCGCTACATTTCATACTTTATTTTTTAAAGTTATGTTTTGGTATACCATTTTACGATGTGGGTTTCAATTAAATAAACTTTCAAGTAGAAAACCATTTATAACCCTAATGAATTTCGAGGGCGAAATTCATTTTAAGGGGGGTAGAATGTAACAACCTGAGATTTTATGAGAATTATTCTTTTTAATTTCTTTGATGTCTTTTATTGTATGCTACACCAAGATTATCTTGTACAATACGCAACACCGTATTAGCTTGTAGTATACGCAACACTATTCTTGGCTCGTGTTATATACAGTTTCAAGTTCGTTTTTTGGAAATTATTCTACGCAACATTAAGTATAGATTTTTTTAATGTATAAATGAAATAAGTTTTGATTATGTTATACGAAACACCAAACGAAGATTTCACTACACGCATCCCTGACTTGGCTTGCATTAAATGCAATCAAGACCTTCTTCGATTGCGTGTGTAGTACGCAATACCATGTTTCATTAAACAATATATTATTATAATATTATTATGAACTAGCCCTTATGAATAGTAATACCCACTTTCTGAAATTTTATCATTCAAAATAGATTTCATTTTTGGATTCAAAATATCGAAATTATCTTAGGGTGAATTTTTGGTATTTTTTTTGAAAACTTTCAATTTTTGATGAATAGTGAGAACCCTGGGTTACTATTTAAAAACCGACTTTTTATTTAAATAATTATATATTTTATTTAAATTTATTTTAGGTCAAAATTGATACATAATACCTATATAAGTTCAGATTAATTAATTGGAGTCATTTTATAATAATTTTAGATATATAAAAATTTTATTGAACTTTTGACGGTCTTTTACCCACCTCCTAGGAGAATTTTCAAATTCACATAAAACTTAATTTTACCGCTTCTGTGAGTGGAATTTAGAAAATCCGAGAGACACGGTTAATATCAAGGACTAAAATGTGGTTCAATGACATGAAAATATTTTTTGGTGAATAGTAATTTTTTACTTTTTTTTACCACGGTTAAAAGTAAATTGGGTAATTAAGGGTAAAAATGATATTATTATTACCATAATACATGTCCTTATTATATTGGATAAGTTTAATTCGACCGAAAACTACCTTAGGAATAAAATATGACAATTTAGGCCCACTTGGATTAGAATAGGACATTTAATATTATTTTATTTAAAGAATAGTTAACATAGTTAAAATCAAAGTTTAATAACTAAAACATTTTTAATATATGGTTATACATAAGATAAATTAGACTATAAATTTTCATTATAAATATAAGAATATATCCTACATAATTGTATTTTATTTATAATTTTTAGACATTAAATAATTTAATTTATATATGACACAACGATGATGCAGTAATTATCTTATTAATGAAATATTAACATAATTGATGTTATAAATACTCAAATAAATGTAATTTGATACTTTTTATGAATTCCACTAATTATATTGGTTGATATGACATATTAGTATTGATTTAATTAACTTTTTTCGAACTAATCATGCTTGTATGATTTTCAAAAAATTCATGTACCAAATATTGTCAAAATTGACATAAAACAGTTTTTAAAACAAATATTATATTATTAATTGTTATGTTATTCTTAAAAATCTATGGTTCTACCAAATGACTTAGATAAGTTTATATATATTAATAATACACAACTTTTGGCTCGTTTGTCTTGTTATAGTAAGTTTATTAACTTTATAGTGTAAGAAAACAAGAAGACACAGTAAAAGTAAAATTATTTAACATAAAGTTAAATCTAATTGATAAGGTTAAAATAGAAACCTACACATATCTAAATTCTATTGGATGAGAGTATTTCGACCCATCCCCACTTTATCTTCTAAATAAATCATTTTGGAGCTATTATAAACCGAATATTACTTTATTATAAAATAATATTTTGAGTTTTTCCAAAGGAGCCCCTCTCCTCCCTTATAAAAAGGGCACCCCTTCCCTCTTCTCTTCACACCCTTCTGAGCTTTTATGCTCGTTCAAACCCTGCCCATTTCTCTTCTCTACGTCCCTAGAAACAATCTGGTGGTTTTGGTCTTCTAAACAGTCCAACTCTACTTACTTAAGAGGAAGCTTAAAGGAGGTGTGTCGAAGAAGAGGTAATCTCTTCTTCCGATTCTCTCAAGTTTCATTCTTGTTATACTTCTTCTTATTTAGTTATTTCATTATGAAGTAATAACATCAGTATAACTCATATACTAATATGTTATTATAAATATGAAACAACCCTATTTCACCTTCTACCCATCCTACGGAAAATGAAATCACTGCGCGTGCGTACGTACGGAATACTGTCTCCATGCCGTGGTGTAATCTATTTTTCCACCACCACCTTACTGGGATCGGTTTAATGGTGTAAAGAATAAATCTATATGGATATAATAACATAATACTGATTATGAGATATTATATTATTCGCTCCAATTCCATTGAAAAATTATGGGAGTGATATCATCGCTCGTGCGTACGTACGGATTACCGTCTCCATGACACGATGGGATTCAATCTCCATGTTAACCATTAAAGAATGATTATAAAGTATATATAATGAATAATAATAAAACATATGACATAATAATAATACTTGATTTATGTACATATATATTTATTTCATCTACATAATTCCATTCAACTCAATAAGGAAACGAAAACAACGTTCTTGCGTACGTACGACCCACCGTCTCCATGAACGGTGTATTTCATTCCATTAATCGATCTATCATATATATTTATATGATGAATATATATTATATATAAATCTTGTTTTAAAATCTAGAATTATGTAAATCAGGATATAAGTAATGATATCAAGAACCACAAGTCGAAACTCGTACGATAAATGAAACGATTTTACCCAAAACGTTGCTTTAGCATGGAATTTACAAAAGAACGGGTACTATAAAGTCATAAGTGAACCATATATGATATCATAACAATGAATATGATTCTGTAATAAATCAATGACACTATTTGAATCATTATACAGGAGGTTCAAAAACATACTAAGTATATCAGACATAAGGTAAGGGATAATTATTCCAATCTCGTTCTTATCCGAGATTGTTATTCGTAAATATTTACTGGGGTTATTGTTATCATCCATGCCCATGTTTTCTAAAAAAGTTATCATGTATTCTTAAAGTCATATTTACCCATTTTTTTAAATTTTTCACATGTTATGAAAGGAATATTACTTTTTTACCACATGAGGAACATTTTGACTTTTTTGAAAAAATTAAGAGAATAATGTTATTTTTATCTTA
This sequence comes from Viscum album, assembly GCA_963277665.1. Classification (NCBI taxonomy): domain Eukaryota; kingdom Viridiplantae; phylum Streptophyta; class Magnoliopsida; order Santalales; family Viscaceae; genus Viscum; species Viscum album. The sequence goes on along the minus strand of OY728140.1, from coordinate 2,000,304,927 downwards.
TACGGCGTGAACAGATTTTTACGGTTTCATAATGCCTCATTTTTATGAAGATTACTCTACAATATTTTATGAGTATTTTCAACAAAATACTTATCTTTTAAAATGTCATGGCGTTTTGTGAAAATAAAATGATTTTAAAGAAGAAAGAATATGTTGAGCCCTCTGGAAGATTGCTGATTTCATGTTTATAACTGATGTTTTAATAATCACAAATCATCACAACTCATTGATGCTTAATCTGGTTTGATGTCTCATAAACATAATTCCAATCTATGAATGAATCAGTTATCATGTTTTTTAACTATGCTTATTAACTTACAAAGTATGTTGGAAGCCTTCTGGATTCAACAGACATCAGACTCACCGATCCATCAGACGCACCGATCCATCAGACTCACCGATCCATCAGACGCACCGATCAATCAGACTCACCGATCCATCAGACGCACCGATCCATCAGACGCACCGATCCATCAGACGCACCGATCCATCAGACTCACCGATCCATCAGACGCACCGATCAATCAGACTCACCGATCCATCAGACGCACTGATCAATCAGACGCACCGATCAATCAGACTCACCGATCCATCAGACGCACCGATCAATCAGACTCACCGATCCATCAGACGCACCGATCAATCAGAGTCACCGATCCAATGAGTCACTGATGCAAATGAGTCACTGATGCAAATGAGTCACCGATGCAAATGAGTCACTGATGCAAATGACTCACCGATCAGATGACCGACCGATACTGATCAAAATGACTCACCGATCAGATGACTGACCGATACTGATCAAAATGACTCACCGATCAAATGACAGACCGATACTGATCTATCTGAGTCACCGATCTTTACTCTAATACTGATGACCTACCGATCTCTTGAACAGTCATAAACAACCGTTTGAATTTCTTTATCTCTATCTTTATTTATTCTAACCAACGGTCATATTAGTTATATTTTAATACACTGACAATTAATTAATAAAGGTTGTCGGATGTCAGGAAACCGTACCTCGTACCTGCGGAAAAGAAACCTTTTCTGTCCTACGGAGCACGTGATGTAAATACAAGAAGACTCTGCTGAAAAAGATATATAGAGCTGCGAAGAAGTTAGAGACAAGATACACAGAGAGACAAGGGAGCATACGACATACTCGAGAAGAGCTCTGTGCATACAAGAAGAACCAAGCAAGACAGAATCAAATATACAATCAAGCCTACTCAAGAAGAGTGGTGTGCATACAATAGATTATTGAAGAGCTTCATCGACTACATCTCACTGCCTGTGAACCTGAAGCATACGACACTCTGCTTCTCAAACAAAATCGAGAAGAGGACTCAGAATCACTTCTGTTTATTTCCAAAACGAGTCTAGTGCTACACTGAAATCACTAGAGCCATTTCTAAACTCTACATCTCTGCTCTGTGATTTATTTATTCTACATTTTGAGCAGTGTGTGTTATCTGCTGTATTAAACACACACACTGACTCCTGTACTTTCACTGGAGGATCTGTAAATCCTCAGCAAACTTTTTACACTTCACTTCCCACTGTGGATAGTGGTAGAGGTCTTGTGACCTGGACAGCTGGCTGCTGTTGTTTGTTTTCCCACGTAGAACTGTGGTAGAGGTCTTGTGACCTGGACAGTGTGCTCACTGTTGTTAACCCCGATCCAGGGTGTGGATCACTTTTATATAAACTTTTGAGAGGACTAAGTCTCGGCTTGAGACTGAACCTCTTGGTTACTTCTCTGTGTTTATAGCTATACTCTATATCCATACTATACATATTTATTTCATATTCCGCTGCTATTACTTTGAAATATAATCTATCTTCGAAGCTACTTTGATAATTAAATTCGCAAGTGTTTATATTTATTATAAATCAGTAAATTGGTTTCAAAAGTTAATTTAATCATAAGATTAAGTTAACTGAGAATTAATCAATCTTTGAGAAGCTAATTGAACCTTTATATTCTATATAAATTCACTACAGTTTAATTTAATTTTGAAATTGGGGGATTTTATTAGAAATTGTTTTTAACAGAAAATTTTGATTGGAACTCAATTCACCCCCCTCTTGAGTGTCCACTCCGACCAACACTTGGTATCAGAGGAGTTAAATACTTTCTAAAAGTACTCTGCTTTTGAACTGTGATTTTAGTTGTATTTTAAAGTTCTTAAAATTTCTGTTATTTCTAAATTTTTATCTCTTTAAAACTCTTTTTGTAATATCATGGATAATAGACTTGAGGGTGCTGCTACTAACCGGCCACCTTTCTTCAATGGAACTAATTATGCTCAGTGGAAACTGAAAATGAAAATTCATCTAGAAAGCATAGGTTTTGATATTTGGACTGCTATTGAATCTGAATACAAAATTCCCACTACTGCTAGATCTACTTGGGATGAACCTACAAAGACTACTTACAATAACAATTGTAAAGCTATGAATGCTCTGTACTGTGCTCTAGGAGATGAAGAGTTTAATAGAATTTCTGCATGTAAAACTGCATATGAAATTTGGGATACCTTAGCTGTTTCTCATGAAGGAACAACTAATGTTAAAGAAATGAGATTGAACACTTATACTATCAAGTATGATAATTTTAAAATGAATCCTGATGAACCCATTTCTGACATGTATCTCAGGTTCAATGAAATTGTCAACACAATGACCTCTCTGGGAAAGGATGTTCCAGCAAAGGAACAAATTATGAGAATTTTGAGATGTCTACCTGAAAGATGGAGAGGAACCTCTGTCTCCATTAGAGAATCCTGTGACATTGGTGCTCTACCTGTCAAGGAATTAATTGGTAAGCTGATGATGTATGAGGAAGAGCTTAAAGTAAATAAAGAAGACGATGATGAACCTAAAAGGAAGTCTATTGCCTTCAAGACTACAACCTCAAAGAATAAGGATAAGGAAAAGCTTCAAGCTATCAATGAAAGTACAAGCAGTGAGGAAAGTGAGAATGATTCTGACAGTGATGATGAGATGGCTCAAATAGCCAGGAGATTCAAAAAGTTCTATAGGAAAAAGAAATTTTTTAGGAAACCAAATTATAAGGGAAAGTATGACCAACAAGGCAAATGGAAAAAGGACTGGAAGAAGAATGACAAATCAGATGATGTTGTCTGCTATGAGTGTAAGAGGAAAGGACACATTAAAGCCGACTGTCCAAAGCTGAAGTATAAAAAGAAATATGAATACAAGAATAACAAGTACAAGAAGGCCATGAAGGCTACTTGGAGTGCTTCAGAAGACAGCACAAGTGAAGCTGAATCTTCAGACTCTGAAAAGAATCGGGCCAACATGTGTTTCATGACAAACACTTCTGAGGTAACATCAGAGACTCCTTCTTTTAGTTCATACTATTCTGGAGAAGATTCTGACTCAGAAAACATGTCAAAATCTGAATTGTTTGAATACTGTGACATGCTAGAAGAAACATGTAATGAGCTTAAAGATAAATATAAAGGTCTAAAGAAACAATATGCTTTAAGCGTTAAGCATAAATCTGATCTGGATATAGAAGTAGAAAAGAATGCTCAGCTGCTTAAAGAGAATACTGAACTAAAATTGTCTAATGAGCAACTCAAGAAAGATTTAGAGAAGTTCACCAATGGTAAAAATACTCTAACACAAATGCTAGGAAAGCAAGTTGCACCTAGATACACTACTGGTATAGGATACCAACCTGGACAAAGGAAAGTTGCCAAAACTAGATTCATTCCTAAATCTGGACAGAAGATAGTTAATTCTGGAACTTCTTATGCCTCATCCAGCTATATTCATAGTTATGAATCTAATAAGGTTTATCTTTCAAAGGATGTTATTTCTACAAATTATATGAGACCCATTAGACAAATATGGGTACCTAAAGTGTTATTGGCTAACCTGTCTGGACCCAAGAAGATCTGGGTACCAAAATCATCTTCCATCTAAATCTGTTTTGTAGGAGACCTGCTTAAAGAGCTGTTACAAGAAGATATGGTATTTAGACAGTGGGTGCTCAAGACACATGACTGGAGATTATTCTTGCTTCAAGAGCTTAATAAAAGTTGATGGAGGCTTTGTCACCTTTGGTGATAACTCTAAAGGGAAAATCATCGGCCTAGGCCAGATTGGTAACACTGATTCAATTTTGATCTCTAAAGTTTTATTTGTTGATGGACTTAAATATAACCTGTTAAGCATTTCTCAGTTATGTGATGATGGTTTTCATGTTAAATTTGAAAATGATTCTTGCAATGTTTTTAACTCTAAAAATGTTTTAGTATTTTCTGCTTTAAGAAATGAAAATGTTTATGCTGTTGATTTAGATTCTTTAGCTAAACAGAACATTCCCTGTTTAAATGCTTTTCATAAAGAGTCTTGGCTTTGGCACAGAAGATTAGGACACTGCAATGTGCACTCACTTAGAAAACTTTCCAGGAAGAACTTGGTTAGAGACTTACCCAAACTTGAATTTCCAGCAGACAAAGTTTGTAATCCCTGTCAAAAGGGAAAACAACACAAAGTTTCTTTTAAATCAAAGAAAGAAGTTTCAACATCTCAACCACTTGAATTGGTTCACATGGATTTGTTTGGACCATCAAGAGTTTCTAGTTTAAATGGGAAGCACTATGTCTATGTTCTCGTAGATGACTTTTCAAGATATACTTGGGTATATTTTCTAGCTCACAAAAGTGAAGCTTGTTCTTACTTTGTTAAATACTCCAAGTCTGTAGAAAATCTTAGTGGACTCAAGATTAAGACCCTAAGAAGTGATCATGGTCGTGAGTTTGAAAATCAAGATTTTGAATCTTACTGCTCACTCAATGGCTATTCTCATAACTTTTCTGCCCCTAGGACACCCCAACAGAATGGTGTAGTAGAAAGAAGAAACAGAACCCTGCAAGAAATTGCTAGAACCATGCTCAATGAATATGACCTTCCAATTTACTTTTGGGCTGAAGCTGTTAATACAGCTTGTTATGTCATTAATAGAGTCTTGATCAGACCTGTTCTAAAGAAGACCCCTTATGAGTTATGGAACCATAGGAAACCTAAGGTAAACTACTTCAAAGTTTTTGGCTGCAAAGTCTTTATTCTGAATACTAAAGATAATCTGGATAAATTTGCATCCAAGAGTGATGAAGGAATTTTCCTAGGTTACTCTATCTCTAGTAAAGCCTATAGAGTTTTCAATAAGAGAACCAAATGTGTGGAAGAATCTGTTCACATCAAATTTGATGAAACTGATCCACATGAGCCTAAAACCTCTCTTGGGAATCTTGAAGAAGATTTGTCTATTCTGGACCTTAATGATAAATCTAAAGAACCTGTTATAAAAGCATCCAGTTCTGGACATTCTCCAGAATCTGCTTCTGTTGAACCTCAATCTCTAGATGAACCTGAAACTTCTAACTCTATCTTTTCAAGACCATCTAGGACTCTAAAGAACCATCCTTTAGATGCTGTTGTTGGTAATCTTGATAGAGGAACACAAACTAGAGCTTCTCTAAGAAACCAGGTTGAACATCAAGCTTTTCTTTCACAGTCAGAACCTAAAAATATCAATGATGCTATCAATGATGAATTTTGGGTAATGGCTATTCAAGAAGAATTAAATCAGTTTGAAAGAAACAAAGTCTGGGAATTAGTTGACAGACCTAAGGACACTTTGACAATAGGCACAAAATGGGTGTTTAGAAATAAAATAGATGAATCTGGAAATATAGTTAGAAATAAAGCTAGACTAGTTGCACAAGGATATAGTCAAGAAGAAGGTATAGACTATGAGGAAACTTTTGCACCTGTAGCTAGACTAGAAGCCATTAGGATCTTGCTTCCATATGCTGCACATCTGGATTTCAAATTATATCAAATGGATGTTAAAAGTGCATTTCTAAATGGTTTTATAATTGAAGATGTTTTTGTAGAACAACCACCTGGATTTACTAATCCCCATTTTCCAAATCAAGTTTTTAAACTTTCTAAAGCTTTATATGGTTTGAAACAAGCTCCAAGAGCTTGGTATGATAGACTTAGCAATTTCCTTATTTCAAAAGGTTTTACTAAAGGGATTGCTGATCCAACTCTTTTCATTAAAAGAATTTCTAAAGATGTTTTAGTTGCACAAATATATGTTGATGATATTATTTTTGGATCTTCTAAAAACTCCTTATGTACTGATTTTTCAAAGGTTATGCAAAATGAATTTGAAATGAGCTTAATGGGAGAGCTTAAGTATTTTCTTGGATTTCAAATCTTTCAAACTAAAAATGGTATTATTTTAAATCAAAGTAAATATACAAAGGATCTTTTAAAACGTTTTGGATTGGATAGTATTAAGGAAAGTAATACACCTATGAGTACTACCTGTAAATTGGATGTTGATGAAACTGGGAAACCAGTTGATCAAACCAATTACAGAGGTATGATTGGAAGCTTACTTTATCTTACTGCTAGTCGACCAGATATTATGTTTAGTGTATGTATGTGTGCTAGATTTCAAGCTAATCCTAAAGAATCACACTTATTAGCTGTTAAGCGGATTTTTAAGTATCTTAAGTATACTATAAATTTAGGTTTGTTTTACCCAAAAGGACAATCCTTTGAGTTAATGAGTTATTCAGATGCTGACTTTGCTGGTTGTAAGTTAGATAGAAAAAGCACATCAGGAACATGTCATTTGCTTGGAAAATCCCTAGTATCATGGTGTAGTAAGAAACAGAATTCAGTTGCATTGTCTACTGCCGAGGCAGAATACATAGCTGCTGGTAGTTGCTGTGCACAAATTTTGTGGATGAAACACACTCTATTGGATTATGGATTTGATCTTAAACATGTCTCAATTAACTGTGACAACACTAGTGCAATCAACTTATCCAAGAACCCTGTGTCTCACTCTAGAACTAAGCACATTGATGTCAGACATCACTTTCTAAGAGATCATTACCAGAAGGGTGATATTTCTCTAGAATTTGTTAGTTCTGAAAATCAATTAGCTGACATCTTCACAAAGCCCTTATGCTCTGAAAGAATGAAATTTATTAAACAAGAATTGTGTATGATTGATCTGTGAAACTGATCTGTGAAACTGATCCATGAAACTGATCTGTGAAACTGATCTGTGAAACTGATCTGTGAAACTGATCCATGAAACTGATCTGTGAAACTGATCTGTGAAACTGATCTGTGAAACTGATCTGTGAAACTGATCTGTGAAACTGATCTGTGAAACTGATCTGTGAAACTGATCTGTGAAACTGATCTGTGAAACTGATCTGTGAAACTGATCTGTGAAACTGATCTGTGAAACTGATCTGTGAAACTGATCTGTGAAACTGATCTGTGAAACTGATCTGTGAAACTGATCTGTGAAACCGATCTGTGGAACCGATCTGTCACACTGTTCTGTCAAACCGATTTTTTTTTAAAATTACTTTTTATTAATTGGTAAATTACTTTTATGGGAACCCTAAATGATAAAGTGAATGATACGCGGCTATTTATCTTCCCTAGACCTTTGACCTTTCATTTCCCGCCGAACCTCTCAACCTCTCTTCCCCTCTGCTTCGAACCTTCCAACCTTCGAACTCCTGTCTCTCCAAACCCTCAAATGGCTAAGCAAAAGAGATCGAGCAAAGGACCAGATAGCCCTGTACCTTCAAAGCGTGCTCGAGGCGAGTCGAGCAGTACCTCTCAACGTTCAGTAAATCCGAACCTGGAAACTCGGATTGTAGCTGCAGAAAAAGAAGTGAACTCGGCGTGGCTTCTGTCAAGTAAGTCCCTGTTGCTACAAGTTCTTGAATCTCAAGGATGGATAGACTGGTTTTCAGACAACGCCCGAATAGATTATCCAAAGCTAGTACATGAGTTTTATATGAACCTGAAAATCACGCTGGATGGTGTGGAAGCTGCTAGGATGTCATCGGTTGTGAAAGGAAAGAAAATATATTTCTCATCTAAGCAGTGGGCTGAATGTTTAAACGTACCTCATGAAGGTCGATATGAGGACTATGCTGGCAATATACCCCCAGTCACTGACTATTTTTCTTATGAGCTAGTGCTAGAGCTTCTAACTGGAAACAGAGAATCGAGGAGAATCATAGCGTCAGAATTAGATGGTGAAAGCAGAGTCTTATTCAAGTTTATTCAGCACCAACTTTGCCCTCGAAGAGGAGATTTTGCTACTGTTAAGTTTCAAGATGTTTTTCTATTGTTTCTGCTCAAAACCCATGAAAAGATAAATCTGTGTAGATATGTGATGGTCCACATAGCTAGTATGCTGAAACCTTCCAAGAAAGCCACGGCATTGTTTTATTCAAAAATGATATCTACTATGCTCCAGAATCTGGAATGTGTTGATGAAGATGATGAAGTTGTTGAAACAGAGCGTACCTTCTGTCTCAACAAAGAGATCTGCAAGAGGATGAAAATCAATTGGAACCCATGGAAGAAGTGCTGGGTTGCAGATGAGGATAAGTTGTATGAAGCCTACAATCCCATAGATCATGGCAAGAGGCCAAAGGATGTGAGAGATCCTGGATTAAAACCAGACGAGGAACCAATTTATTCTGATGATGATGAGCAAGAAAAAGCTGCAACTGAAGAAGGAAGTGTGTCTTCTCCTGATGATAGGAGTGATCCAGACACTGCTAGCCCCAAGAAAAGAATAGAATTTGGACCTGCTAGTCCACCCTTAACCCTACCAGAGTCAGAACCTATTCTTGATGATGAAGAAGATTCTGATACTGAGGAATATCACAGTGAAGCCTCTGAGCAGAGTAATAATGAGCAAGGTGATGCTGAAGACAATCATGATGGTGATGATGATGATGCTGATGATGTTGAAGCTGCTGCTGATAGTATCAACAGACCCGTGGATGGTCCTGCTGAAGTTCAAGTAGAACAACCTCAGTCAGTACCAGAAATCCATATCAGTGGCAAGACTGACTCATCAAAGATCAGTGGAACAGCATGCTATGAGAAACCCAACTACACCCTGTGTGCTGCTGTTTGGGATGACTACCCTGGATATGCTGTTTTGGGCTTAGACTATTCTGAAGAAGAAGGCGAATTGCCAGAATCTGCTGCAACTGTGAAAAGGAACCTTCCAAGAGAAGTAAGGTCTATTCCTACTGATGATCCTGTAAATATGAATTTACCTGGCTCTGAAATCTCTCGAGCTGATCTTGACAAGTTTAAGACTGAATTGCTAACCACTGTGAGAGATATAGTCAGAGAAGAACTTTCCAATGCCCTTCATCAAGTATCTCTACAAGTTTCTGAAAACTCCTTGAAAGCTTTTTCAACTGCAGTCTCAGATGTTCTCAAGCCAGACCTGACTGCTACGGGTGAATTTGTTGGTAGGCACATAGCCTCTTTGAATCAAACCTTGAAGGATCTCCAAGTTAGCTTACTTTCTCTGTCAAATGAGTTCAGATCAACCATCTCTGGTATGATGGAAGTGTTAAGGAATCTGATTGAACATCTTAACAAGTCTGATCTGAGGAAGTTGAAAGCTGAACTAACTCATATAGTCGGCCAAGCAAGTACAGTCAAGGTAACCAAAACCACTACTCGTGAGATAGAAGCTCTCAGAGAAGTTGTGCATACAGAGCTAGCTGCTGTTAGAAATATTCTTGACTTAGAATCCTTGAAGAGGATGAAAGAGCTCTGTGACACTAGTCATAAGATGGCCTTAGTATATTCAGCAGATGCTAAGAATGCCCTGCAAGAAATCAAGGAAAAAGTTGATGCTTTCTTTTCCAAGATTTACACAAAACATGAGATGGCTGCAAACTTCAAAGTCCTGGCAGAGAATCTGAAATTACCTCCAGTCACTCAGGCCTTCAACACTCAAGTTCGCCAATTGCAAGATTTTGTCCCTTCCTTGGCACAGTTCATGGAAAACAAGGATGATTTTGAAAAAGCTATGAAGTATGGAGCAGAAGTCATTCAGGACTTCATTCATCTGTTGAAGCCTTACTTGGATGCACAGGCCACTGCCATTGTACTCCCTACTTCTGAACCTCTCAGTGCCTCTGATGTCGCTCCAAATCAGCTGTCTGTTGCCCAAGCTCTCTCTCAGTTGCGACCAGTCTCTCAGAAAGCTTCTCATCCAGCTCCTACTCCTTCTCCGCAACCTTCTGTGACACCTTCAACTGCACCTGCCAGAGTTGTCCTGCCACCACTTCAGCTCCGTGAACCACAGCCTGCTTCCAAGCCTTCTACCTTACCTACCATTGATCCAAAGGATAAAGGGAAAGCCCCTATGTATCCCAACAAATAGCCATGTATTGTTTTTGATGGGGTGCTCTCTGTATTGCTTGTCTTTTTTTTCTGTGACTTTATAAAATTTGTTTTTCCTTTGTGTTATGTTCTATCCTGCCTGCACCCTGCCTCTCTTTTCCCTTATCTGTTTTCCCTCCTTTTTGATTATCCCAAAGGGGGAGAAAGAAGCTATATATAATGGGAGAAAGAAAAATTTTATCTAATGGGAGAAAGAAAAATATTATCTAATGGGAGAAAGAAAAATATTATCTAATGGGAGAAAGAAAGATATATGTAATGGGAAGTACTCTATATATGAAGAGGGAGATCAATATCTCAGGGGGAGAAATCTGAATATTATATATATGGGAATGTTATCTCAAGAGGGAGATTTTTATTTTATTTTATATATATGAAGATTTGTGATTATCAAAAAGGGGGAGATTGTTGAGCCCTCTGGAAGATTGCTGATTTCATGTTTATAACTGATGTTTTAATAATCACAAATCATCACAACTCATTGATGCTTAATCTGGTTTGATGTCTCATAAACATAATTCCAATCTATGAATGAATCAGTTATCATGTTTTTTAACTATGCTTATTAACTTACAAAGTATGTTGGAAGCCTTCTGGATTCAACAGACATCAGACTCACCGATCCATCAGACGCACCGATCCATCAGACTCACCGATCCATCAGACGCACCGATCAATCAGACTCACCGATCCATCAGACGCACCGATCCATCAGACGCACCGATCCATCAGACGCACCGATCCATCAGACTCACCGATCCATCAGACGCACCGATCAATCAGACTCACCGATCCATCAGACGCACCGATCAATCAGACGCACCGATCAATCAGACTCACCGATCCATCAGACGCACCGATCAATCAGACTCACCGATCCATCAGACGCACCGATCAATCAGAGTCACCGATCCAATGAGTCACTGATGCAAATGAGTCACTGATGCAAATGAGTCACCGATGCAAATGAGTCACTGATGCAAATGACTCACCGATCAGATGACCGACCGATACTGATCAAAATGACTCACCGATCAGATGACCGACCGATACTGATCAAAATGACTCACCGATCAAATGACAGACCGATACTGATCTATCTGAGTCACCGATCTTTACTCTAATACTGATGACCTACCGATCTCTTGAACAGTCATAAACAACCGTTTGAATTTCTTTATCTCTATCTTTATTTATTCTAACCAACGGTCATATTAGTTATATTTTAATACACTGACAATTAATTAATAAAGGTTGTCGGATGTCAGGAAACCGTACCTCGTACCTGCGGAAAAGAAACCTTTTCTGTCCTACGGAGCACGTGATGTAAATACAAGAAGACTCTGCTGAAAAAGATATATAGAGCTGCGAAGAAGTTAGAGACAAGATACACAGAGAGACAAGGGAGCATACGACATACTCGAGAAGAGCTCTGTGCATACAAGAAGAACCAAGCAAGACAGAATCAAATATACAATCAAGCCTACTCAAGAAGAGTGGTGTGCATACAATAGATTATTGAAGAGCTTCATCGACTACATCTCACTGCCTGTGAACCTGAAGCATACGACACTCTGCTTCTCAAACAAAATCGAGAAGAGGACTCAGAATCACTTCTGTTTATTTCCAAAACGAGTCTAGTGCTACACTGAAATCACTAGAGCCATTTCTAAACTCTACATCTCTGCTCTGTGATTTATTTATTCTACATTTTGAGCAGTGTGTGTTATCTGCTGTATTAAACACACACACTGACTCCTGTACTTTCACTGGAGGATCTGTAAATCCTCAGCAAACTTTTTACACTTCACTTCCCACTGTGGATAGTGGTAGAGGTCTTGTGACCTGGACAGCTGGCTGCTGTTGTTTGTTTTCCCACGTAGAACTGTGGTAGAGGTCTTGTGACCTGGACAGTGTGCTCACTGTTGTTAACCCCGATCCAGGGTGTGGATCACTTTTATATAAACTTTTGAGAGGACTAAGTCTCGGCTTGAGACTGAACCTCTTGGTTACTTCTCTGTGTTTATAGCTATACTCTATATCCATACTATACATATTTATTTCATATTCCGCTGCTATTACTTTGAAATATAATCTATCTTCGAAGCTACTTTGATAATTAAATTCGCAAGTGTTTATATTTATTATAAATCAGTAAATTGGTTTCAAAAGTTAATTTAATCATAAGATTAAGTTAACTGAGAATTAATCAATCTTTGAGAAGCTAATTGAACCTTTATATTCTATATAAATTCACTACAGTTTAATTTAATTTTGAAATTGGGGGATTTTATTAGAAATTGTTTTTAACAGAAAATTTTGATTGGAACTCAATTCACCCCCCTCTTGAGTGTCCACTCCGACCAACAGAATATTTTCCTCAAGAATTCATTTCAAGTGTTTTATCAAAACCATTTTCCATATAAGATGAAATTATTTCATATGTGTATGTTTCAAGTATAATGTCTCTATGATTTACATGGTTTAATTTTTCTTATGATGAAATTATATCCATTTTTTTATGGATTATGTTATGATGGGATGATGTTTATGAAACCAATTTTATTTTTTGGGTTATTATGAATGATGTATGTTTATTTTTTGGCCCACGTAAGAATGATTTCATTATGATATGGGTGGGACCTATATCTCCCTCCCATGAATTGGGTAAAGATTTATATCTCATGTGATAGACATGGCTGGAATGGTAAGTCAATCAGGTTCAGTGTTACAAGACTGAAACGAGGAGTGAACCTGATTCAGAAAGGGACTTTGTCCACTATGATGGTCTTGGCAGCAATGCCTTGGCTACCATGGAAATCATATCATGTGTTTAATGTTTTTCCACAATTACAAGTTTTATTTCAAAGCTATTTTATCTTGATCGATGTTCTATTATGATCTATTCCTTACGTACTTCCATGGTTTATGTCACTGCTCAAGATTTCGATGTTTAAACATTATATTCTTGAATTTATGTTCAAATGTATATGGTTTGTTTTATTTTCTCCAATCTTACCCTTACTGAGCATTTGAGCTCACCCTTTATATGTTTTATTTTCCCCATGATATTAAGAAAGGTTTTAGGTAAGAAAAAATGGGGAAGATCTTTATGGGAGATGTTGAATATCGTTCACCAAGATTAGAAGATTACGTTCCGAATTTCCAAAGACACTAAACTATTATGGTCCTTGAGTTTTGGTTTTTTTATGTATTAGGTATTCCGCAAATGTAATGTATTGTCCATGTATGTCAAGATTTGGGTCTCTACAATTTTAATTTTAATGATGAAGGAGTGGTGTGATTTGGGTCAAGACAATATCTACCATCAATTACTTAGTTAAATACAGAGTTATTGGATGATTCATATAGCTCAACCTTCTCTATCCATCCTGGAATCACAATTATGTATTGAGACATTTGAGAACACTATTGGTGGGTCAATATGAAAAAGTATATTGTGGAATATAAATCAAGATTTATTGTATTTCATCTATAGAAATAGAAAAGTAAAAATTATAAGTGGTTTATGCAACCATTACACATACCAACATGGGAACCAAAACACATTTCTGTTGACATTGTCAGAAAACATCCAACAACAACCCTAGAAAACAATTCTATATGGGTTGTTTTGTATATTATTATAAAGACAAATCACATAATCAAAATTTGAGAGGACTTCTCACTCTACAAACTATCACGTATATACATCAAAGATGTGGTGAGGCTGCATGGAATACCAATATCAATTGTATCCAATCTAGGTCCATGATTTACCTCCATGTTTTGGATTTTCCTACAACGTGCTCTGAATACTGAGTTAAAATTTATCAGGTATTATCACCCTCAAACTAATGTCCAGAATAATAATACATAATAAATATTTGAGGAAATGTTGATATTTAGTTAAATTGATATCAAAGGAGTATGAGATGAATATATTCCACTGGTCGAGTTCTCACACAATAACATTTTTCAAATAAGTATCCTAATGGATCTATATGATTTCCATTATGGGAAGAGGTCCAAAACACCTACATGATGGGATGAAGCTGGGATACATAGAGTGATAGGCCCTAAAATGGTCAAGAAAATGGTGGAATTTGTTAAGGGAATTTAGTAGTACATCAGGGCTACTTAGAGTCGACAAAAGTGTTATGTTAGAAATAATCAACAATACCTAGAGTCTGATGATTGAAACATGGTATTCCTATATATATCTTTGAGGAAAAAATTCATGAGCTTTGGAAATAAGGGAATTCATAGTCCGTGATACATTATCCCTTTTGATATCCTTGATCGTATCATATCAGTTTACTATCAACAAGTACTCCCGCCAAACATATCTCAAGTACATGATGTATTCAATGTATCCATATAGATAAATTACATACCAGACCCCTCACATTTACTCAATACATTAGAGGTGCTTTTAGAGAATGATCTCTCCTATGAAGAGCTGCTGGTGAAAATCATAGATCACAGAGATAAGGTTCTATGAAATAAGTCAATGCACTTGGTCAATGTGATATAGAGAAAACAAATTTTTTAAGAAGCGGCATGGGAACCAAATGTTGTGATGAAGCAGAAGTGCCCTCATGTATTTTATTACAGGAAATGAAACTTTTGAGGATGCAATTTCTAAAGAGGGATGATTTTAATGACCCTCACTATAATAAGTAAAGTATCACTTGTGATTTAATCAAATATCTTATTATCTAATATGGTTATAGAAAAATGATTCACTTCTAGGGATTATTTATATCCTATAATATTTAAAAGACCTGAAGGAATCACTAACATTAATAATATATCCATTGAACAATGGTCATATTATTCGAAAAGATATAAGATTTTAACAAATCCAATTGACATAGAAAATGGAAGTGATGGCCACAACCAGTTGGATCGTACCCTATGAAGTACATTTATCAGAGCATTTGAGGGAGATATATTCTATGGGATATTCCCCTGACCAAGTCCACAATGACATATAACAACTTAAGATTGAGAAAAACTATTTATTCGAGTAGTTAAAGCTCCTCAAGATAACGGACCAAACCATGTATGTTGAACCACCCTAGGGAATCTCAATGTTTTACACCTTACTTTTAGGGTGTTTGCTAGTGTATTGAAGGGATATGTATAAAAACATAGAAATATCAGTATATACATTATTGTTTATAGAATAATGAATATATTTTCATCCTATTATTATTACATTAAAACCAAATTTTATTTTGATATAATAAAACACAAATTGTATTTTTGGTTAATATTCAAATTAAATTAAGAAATTAATTTTGATTAACTAACGGTATTTTGAAATAGAAAATATATTAATAAAATATTTATATTAAATAATTATTATCAAATATAGTTGATCATATATTTTTTATGCATTCAAATGTAATTATTATAAGGGTTTGAAAAAAATTACTATAAAAAACCCATCATTTTTCAATAATTGTAGATTCATATTCTTATAGTGAAATTTCACATATATATAAAATTATTTCGATAATAATATTATTATTTTTCGAATCATAATAATGAAATTATGCAATAGTTAATTTTTAAAATTTTTTATAGAAGTCAAATTTATGGGAAAAAATAAACATCATATAAATATACTGTGTGTATTATGACATCATAAGGAAACAAAAGTGATATAATAAATACTATAATGGGTATCCACATAAAAATAATTTTTTCAATTTGATATAATTTGATTTTATGTTTATTTTTTAATTTAATAAAGACTATATGAATCCTCCAAAACCATTAATATATTTTAAGGTTTTAAAATAATTTCATTAAGAGTATGACTCACCTCCACATCACCAAGGGTAATATAATAATAAATTCGGCCTTTGGACTTGTAAAATAATTAAAAACACTCCCCTTTAATAGAATACATGGAAAAACCCTTTGTAATTTTTTTATTTTTGGTTATTATATTATATAGTGTCCAAAAAATGTGTTTTATAAATAATAAAAAAAATAACGAGTGTTTTCCTATAAAAAACCCACCCATTCTCCCACTTATATTTAATGAAAATACATGTACTAAATAATTAATCTTCCCTAAACTCATTATATTCCTCTCAAGGTTCCCCCAAAGCTATCAATATGCTCCTCCCAAGTAGCTGAAGTCACACTCTGAAGGTAATGGATCCTCTCATTCACCACTTTATTTAAGTTTTTTCATCATCTTATGCCATTTATTTCCAATTACTAATGTTGGGATATGTCTTTACATGTGTTAAATACTTAATATTTTATTTAAAAATTTTATAAAGACTATTTTTTACTCATAAACCTATTTTAATAATTTTTAGTGATGTCATTACGAAGTTTTTCATTCTTATGATAATGAATATTCCATTCCGGAAATCTTGAATACGATCCTTAGAGTTCCAAATCCTAAGGGGGAGTTAATCGTATTCACTATCATTCATAAAAAAAGGGAGATAAGGTTTAATTTCAGAGTCTAGAAATTTATTCTAAGCTCTTATATTCTTTTTTGTAAGGATGATTGTGTTTTCTAAAAAGTGGGAGATTGTTGAGTCAATAAGGTTTTCCTTATGACTTTTCCATTCCTTCTTGTTTTGAAAATCACAAAAACCATGTTTTGAAAATCACAAACACCTTATCTTTAAGAAAATATTTCTTTACCCCTTTTTTACTTTTATAAGGAAAATTACCTTAAGGAAATTTACCTCTTTCTTGTTTTCATTATTCATATCAACATTTTTCTTAAGTATAAAAATCGGATTCATATCTATATTCTCGGAATCGTATAATACTTAGATATGAAGAATTTTGTTTCATGATCTGAATTCTCATTCCGAATTCTATAATGAATTCTCATTATGAATTCTGATGACGAATTCCCATGAAGAATTCTAATGCAGAATACTCATTATGAATTCTGTTGTAGAATACTCATTATGAATTCTGATGACGAATTCTCATTAAGAATTCTGATGATGAATTTTCATTACGAATTCTGTGATGAATTATCATTAAGAATTCTCTGATGAATTCTCATTACGAATTCTGTAATGAATTCTCATTACGAATTCTGTGATGAATTTTCATTACGAATTCTATGATTAATTCTCAATACGAATTCTGTAATGAATTCTCATTACGAATTCTGATGACGAATTCCCATTATGAATTCTAATGCAGAATACTCATTACGAATTCTGATGTCGAATTCTCATTATGAATTCTGATGACGAATTCTCATTACGAATTCTGATGAATAATTCTCATTATGAATTCTGATGATGAATTATCATTACGAATTCTGTGATGAATTCTCATTACGAATTCTAGTTGTGAATTCTGATTACGAATTATGGATATGAACATTTATGAAATTCGACTCTGAATTATTCTGAGAAACAGAATACAAATACCCTTGTAATATAGACTCTGAATATAATTTTTGTTTATACTCTGAATATTTTACTTACACTCCGATTTATTAAGTTTTTTATAAAATGATGTCGTGCTTTCAATTACCCATGTTTATCTTGTTACTTGTTTTTGTTACAAGTTTATCTTTTCCGCTGCATTTTGTATGTTTATGAAAGTATAACCATCTTATACTTCCTCACACTTTTGTACTCTAGTTCTGTTAGATTCTATACGCTTTACGGTAGAATCTCATATTGTAAACTTTGGTTAAGTCTCATTTTCCAGATCCATATTTCCAGAACTGGTTTTTCGGAATCACTTTCAAGATTTAAGCAGGTGTATAGAACTAGAAGTTTTTAACTTCATATTTCTTCCCAATCGTTCAATTTGTGTTAGAGGTGTTGTGAGTTTTCTTTGTTTAACTTTGTTAAACATATATCTTTCTTTTTCTGAGGAAATTTTTAAAGTGTACAATTCACCCCCCCCCCTCTTTTATATTGAGCATCTAAATCATTATTTTGATCCTAAAATTAGTATCAGAGGAGGTCTCTGAAATACTTATATTCACATATAAGTTTTTCTTTCATAGTTTTAATTGTTCTATATTTTTCTTTCTTAGGAATAATCTCCTTGAATCCGAACATTTGTTATTAACAAGCTGTTGTGTGGAAAGATTTTTAAGATGGTAGGAATCAATGTTGGTTCCATCGACAACATAAATCCTACAAGACCACCAATTTTTTATGGAAATTATTATGAGTATTGGATATATCGAATGAAGAATTTTGTTATCAATACTGGAGTAGAAAATTTTGTTATGCTTACTGGAGGTTATCAAATTCTTGATAAGGACGTTAGTACTTTCACAAACCAAGAGAATCATGATTATCAATTAAATTATAAGGTACACAATAATGTACTATGTTCAATGGCTAGGAATATTTATAGCCAAATTTATTATTGTGAAGCAGATAACTGTATATGGAAGAAACTCGAAGTTACACATTTTGGTACATCTAAAGTGATTGAAAACAGAAGATCCATTCATATAGCTAAGTATCATGGTTTTAATTTTCCTTTTGGAGAACCCATTTGTAAGGTGCAACAAAGATTTATGACTACCATGAATATCTTACAATATATGGGAGTAAAAGGTCAGGATGATGAATCTCTTTTTGACAATATCATTGATATTATGGCCAATGAGTGGGAATCAAATAGAACATCTATTGATGAGAACAGGAAGGTCACTCAAATTTCTTTAGATGAGCTGTTTGGAGCTCTTCTCCAACATGAAACAAGGATGAAAAGAGATGCTGACAACATCAAAAAGAAGAATGAGAATGGTACTGTTTCTTTTACTACAACATCAAACCAAATGAAAGCTAAGACACCTGATATAGTAACTAGATCCAAGACTAATATGGTGACTATCCAATCCGAATCTAGTGAGAGTGAAGTCTCGGAGAATGATTTAGAAAATATTTCTCGAAAAATGAACAAGATAGCTGGTCAAAGAAATTTCCAATCCAAGTATAAGGAGAAGGAAAGGAAATATAAGACAGATTCAGAGGTCACATTCTATGAATGCAAGATAAGTGTACACATAATACCTGATTTCCCTATGCTTAAAAATAAAGAAATAAAAGAGAGGCATTCTGAAAGGAACAGGAAGAAGTTTTACAAAGCTAAAGCTAAGAAATGCCTGAAAGCTAATACTACTTGGAGTGCTAGCTGTGGAGACTCTTTAGAAAGCGAATCATCTGAATATGATTCATCAGCTCAGAAAAAAATGGGATTAATTTCTAATACATATTTTCCACATACATGTCTTATGGAAAAGGTACGCTCTTCCGAGGCTTTAACAAATTTATCTCTTGATAAGAATTACTATTCCAAAAATAGTACTTCTAATGAAGATACTTCATCCTCAGAAAATGAAGAACGTTCATCTGAAAATGTATCTATATTTTCCATGTTACATGAAGCAAAAAATTGTAAAATTCCTAAGAAATTAGACAAGGAAAATACTAGGGGATAAATTCTTACAAAAGAAATTTTAGATCTTACTACAAATCTTAGATATAAAGAAGAGATTTTAGAAAAACTTTCGAAAGACCTTGATAAATCATATTCTGATAAAAAATAACTTTCTAAAGATCTTAAGAATGCTATTTTGGAGATAAATTTTTTTGAAGCAAAATCTAACTCTAAGGAAATGATTCATGAGGATAGGAATTTAGTAATTAGACTGAAATCTGAAATATTTTCTCTAAAGAAACTTCTTGAAAAATTTACCTATGGGAAGGAAAATTTTGACATGATGTATTCTCAAATTAAACCTCAATGAAACACTACTGGAGTAGGTTATACTCACCAAAAACAAGTTTTCAAAAACCACTATTTTGTTCCTTCTAGAGCCCCTTTTAGCACTAAGTGTCAAAGTGGTGGACATTGGAAGAGAAATTTTTCCTTTAATAGAGTTAAATCTCTTGGGTTTCATAAAACATATTTTTCTAAGAAAATGTGGACACCCAAAATATTGTTGCCTAACAATTTTGGATCCAAGCAAGTCTAAATTCCGAAAACCTAACTTGTTTCTTATTTTCATAAAAATATGGAATGTACCAACAGAAATACTTGGTACATGGATAGTGGATGTTCCCGACATATGACTGGTAACAAAACCTATTTTGAAAATATTATCAAGGCGAAAGGAGGAAAAGTAACTTTCAGAGACAACAATCAGGGAGAAATTGTTGGTATAGGTAATATTGTTCTTCTTGGTAAAACTTTGATTTCAAATGTTGTGTTTGTTAAGGGTCTTAATAAAAACCTCATTAGCATAAGTCAATTATGTGATTAAGGATACCTTGTGAATTTTAGGAATGATAAGTGCTTAGTACACGATTCCAGGGAAGAGTTCATTCTCTCTTCTCATAGGAAAGAGAATGTTTACACATTGAACTTAGAAGACCTTAGGAGCCCAGACATACCTTGCCTAAGTGCAATGTAAGATCATTCTTGGTTATGGAAAAGAAGACTGGATCACTATAACCTTAAAAACTAATGTAAACTCTCTAAGAAGAAACTAGTTAAAGATCTACTGGATCTTATATTTTATTCATCTAAAGATTTTGATCCTTGTCAATATGTAAATCAACATAAATATAGTTTTAAATAAATCGGTGAAGTCTCAAAAACTGACATAATATAGTTGGTGCAGATGGATCTTTTTGGTCCAACTCAAACTGGAAGCATTGGAGTCAAGTACTATGTGTTTTTTCTAGTTGATGATTACACTAGATTTATGTGGGTCTATTTTCTAGGAAAGAAGTATGAAGATTTTTCTTATTTCAAATGTTTTTGAGCCAAAGTTAAAAATGAGAAAAACCTTCCACTTAAAACTATTCATAGTGATCATTGAGGAGAATTTCAAAATTCTTATTTTGAAACTTTTTGTAATAGAAAAGGTATTACACACAACTATTCAGCACCTAGAATTCCTCAACAAAATGGTTTAGTTGAAATAATAAAAAGAATTCTTCAACAGATAACTAGAACCATGTTGAGTGAATATTCTATAGCTAGAAATTTTTGGTCATAAGTTGTAAGTACTTCTTGTTATACAATAAATCAAGTTTTTATTAGACCTTTTCTTAATAAAACTCTTTATGAGTTATGGAATGGTAGAAATCCAAGACTTTACTACTTCAAGGTTTTTGGTTTCAAGGTATTCATCCTGAATACTAAAGATAATCTACACAAATTTGCACCAAAATATGATGAAGGAATTTTTTTAGGTTACTCCACATCTTCTAAGGCTTATAGAGTTTTCAATAAAAACACTTGTACTGCTGAGGAAACAGTACATGTAAGATTTGATGAGTCTGATCATTTTGTTTTTAAACCATCCCAACCTACATCCTCGGATGTGTTTTCAAAAACTGATTATCAACCATTGTTATAAGATCCTTCTAATAAGGAAAATGTTCCAGAAAATAACTCTAAATCATTTACCGCAGAATACATTCTACCCTATGTTGAGGAACAAGTTTTACAAAACCCAAGTCAGGCGTTTCATCGGAATCATCTCAGTGATAGTATCATTGGTGATGTAAGTCAACCTGTAAGGACTAGAAGTTCCTTAATGAATGAATTAGAACATCTATCATTTCTTTCCCAATTATAACAAAAAAGCACCGATGAATCTTTAGGTGATGATGATTGGATCAAAGCCATGCAAGACGAGCTAAATTAATTTCAAAGGAATAAAGTCTGGACCTTGGTTGAAAGACCTATGGAAACATCTGTTATTGGAGTAAAATGGGTCTTCAGAAATAAGTGTGATGAAAATGGAGTCATAGTTAGAAATAAAGCTGGACCAGTTGCCAAAGGCTATAATCAACAAGAGGGAATAGACTGTGAAGAAACCTATGCTCCAGTAGCTAGACTTGAATATATTTGTATCTCACTTGCCTTTACAACATTCTTTAATTTTAAACCTTTTCAAATGGATGTGAAATGTGCTTTTTTTAACGGTTATGTCCAAGAGGAAGTTTTTATTGAACAACCTCCTAGCATTGAAGACACAAAATATCTTGATCATTTTTTACACTTACCAAAGATTGGTATGGAATTAAACAAGCCCCTCGAGCCCGATATGATAGAATAACAGGATTTTTGCTTCAAAATATCTATGTAAAGGGAAATGAAGATCCAATCCTTTTTATAAATAAAGATAAGAAAAATGTTCTGATTGTTCAAATTTATGTTGATGACATCATATTTGGTTCCACTCAGAAATCATTAACTGATTCCTTTGCAAATCTAATGAAATCTGAGTTTGAAATGAGTATGATGGGCGAGCTAACATTTTTCCTTGGTTTTAAAATTTCTCAAAAATCAGAAGGAATCTATATATCTCAACATAAGTATATTAAAGATCTTATTAAAAAGTATGGATATGACTACACTAAAAGTATGAGTATTCTCATTGGTACCTCAAACACACTTGATATTGATGAAGTCGGGAAACCAGTGGATCAAACATCTTTTAGTGGTATGATAGGAAGCCTACTATACTTGACAGCTAGTAGTCCATAATTAATGTTTTAGTATGCTTATGTGCCAGATATCAATCCAATCCTAAGATATCTCATTTAAAGGTAGTGAAAAGAACTTTTCACTACTTAAAGGGAACCATGGATCTAGGATTATTTTATACTTCTAGAAACGATTTTATGTTAAAGTGTTTTCCAGATTCTGACTTTGGTGGGTGTAGAATGAATAGAAAAATTACATCTGGAACATATCATTTCTTATGAGATACATTAGTTTCTTGGTCATGAAATATGCAACACTCAGTAGCACTTTCCACTGCTAAAGATAAATATGTATCAGCTGGACGTTGTTGTGCTCAAGTGTTGTGGATGCAACACACACTCACAGATTATGGCTTGAGTTTTACTAAGACTCAAATTTTGTGTGATAACACATGTGCCATTGCCCTTAGTAAAAAACCTGCACATCACTCACATGAAAATCACATAGATATTAGGCATAACTTTCTTAGGGATCACACACAAAAAGGAGAAATCATTCTTCAGTTTATCAAAACTCAAGATCAACTTGCTGATATTTTCACAAAATCATTACCTTCCGATAGATTTGAATACATTAAACAAAAGTTAAGAATGATAACTGTAAGGTAATATTTTTCATTAACTTTTTGTTGAAACAATATCCTTTACAGTAATAAACACCTTTTTATAGGGGGTTAAATTTGTTTTTTACCTTCTTAAAAATTTTTGTAATAAGATTTTCAAATTTTTTTGTAATGAGCTTTTGAAAAATTTTCGTAATGAGCTTATGAAAATTTTTCGTAATGTGCATTCGAAAATTTTTCGTAATGAGCTTTTCAAAATTTTTCATAATGAGCATTTCAAATATTTTTTAATGAAATTTTCATACCGAAACTTTTGTAATAAAATTTTCGTACTGGAAATTTAATAATGAAGTTTTCATACTGATAATTTTTGTAATGAAGTTTTCATACTGAGAATTTTTTTAATGAAGTTTTCATACTAAGATTTTTTGTAATGAAATTTTTATACTGGGATTTTTTCATAATGAAAATTTTCATACTCATGTATTTTGTACTGAGTTTTTCATAATATGATTTTCGTAGTCAAATTTTCATCAAGAAGAAAATCACATATTACGAACAATCTTTCTAGCCAATCTGATAGGTATGATTTCCTTACTTAAGTCTTTGTAATCATATTTTACATGCTGGTATTTTCTTGTGTGTTTTTAAATTTTCTTGGATTCTTGTTTTCTTTAATCTGAATGTTTTTCTTAAAACCTCAAAATATCGGAGTCAAGTTTTCCTTGAGGATTGTTTCTCAACCGTCAGATCAAATCTCAATGTTTCTCAACCGTTCGATATACCGTGGAAGTTGAACCGTCGCCTCAATGGCTATATAAAAAGGACCCCCAAGGGTTGTCCCACATCGGATAATCATGCCTTTTCATCTCGATGCTCTGTTCTTATTACTTAAGGCTGCTCTGATGATTCCCATTTCCGTTCCGATTTTTTCAGAAGCATTCAATTTCGGATGTCTGTAAAAGACACTTCTCAAGAAATGTCTACTGCGAAGCCCATTTCTAAGTGGTTAATTTACAGGGAGAGGATGGTGCATCTGAATTTCTACAAGTATGATTCTCTTATATCTAATAACATCAAACTCAATGGCTAGGAGAATGTATTCTTATCAAAGTCAGCGAATTAGGATCCGATTTTTACAGATTTTCTTGTATAATTCTATGAGTCTGTTTCCTTCTATGAAGAAGGTGGTAGAGAAAAATTCTATTTTAAAATCTATGGTAATACATACAAGCTTTCTTAAACCAAGGCTACGAGCTTTGTGGTTTTATCATATGAAGGTGAAGCTGAGTTTTGCTCACATAAGCTGCCGGATGAGCAAGGATGTTTAAAGAAAGACAAGGCTAAGGAATGCCTTGGACTTAAAGATTTCAAGACCATTACGATTTCTCATCTCTCTTCGAACAATCAGATTCTACAGCTGTGGGTATAAGGTTTTATCGTACCGAGATGGGGTGATAATGATAACCTCAGGAAAAGTGACATTTATATCCTAGATTTCTTGGTAAATCTAAGGAAGTTAAATTTGATGAGGCATGTTTTTATTACAGTTATGAATATTAAAGAAGGGAATATGAAATCTCAGATTATAATGTATCCAGCCTTGCTTTCCAAGCTTATTATCATCTGTCTTGATTCCTTTAATGTTGCATGCACTTCCAAGCCAATGAATTTCAAGGTAATGCTTGTTAGTGATGATGCGTTTAAGATAATGAAGATGGAATTTTATGTTGAATCCGGATAATTATATTCTTTACCAGAGGAAGAGGATGAGGCAGCTCAGAAAGATCAACAAACTCCGAAACCATAAAAAAAGTTGGGAAGAAAAAGAAATTAAAAGAAGTGGAAGTTGCTGAGAAAACCCCTAAGTCCAAGGAAACTCAATCCGCACCCCCTAAACCCAAGAAATAAAAGGCTTTTCCATATGAGGTAGTTGCCATTTGGAGGCAAGATAAAGAAAAAAGAAAATAATGGAAGCCACAATTCGGCTTAGACCCTGTTGAGGCTAAGGCCTTGGAAGAGAAAGAGGCTGATGAATTATAAAATCAATCCAAATAGAAGAAGTTGAAATAGAAGATGTCAGAGGAAGAGATTGTTCAATATCTTCTGAAGGCCACTGAAGTAGCATCTAAAAATTTACCCATTCCTAAATCCTTTTTGGTTGAAAGTTTTCTTGAAACTCTGGGTGAAAAGACTCCAAAAAATTCTAAAAAGAAGAAAGATGAGAAGGAATTGATGTTGAGAGTTCAACAAGTTCTGTATGAAATCCAGCAAGCAGAGAGCAGTGGTGGCTCTAGTGATTTAATAAAACAAGTTGAAGAATATCATGAGAAGGATAGTGCTTCCAAGAAATTTTCACTCCGAAATTCCCAAGCTGAATCCTCAAAAATTCCTACACCTAGAGCTGATGAGAAAGGTGAAGAGGAAGTGAACAAGCCGTCAGAGGAAGAAAGTCACAATTATGACTTTATACACCCTGAGGATGTTGAAGCTAGAGCAGAGAAGAAGAAAGTCGATGAAGATGAGATTGTTCAACTTTCATAAAGTGAGAATGAATCTCCTGATGAACAGACCATTCCGAAAGATAATAAAGGTAAGCAAGTGGTTTTTGACACTCCAACAAAAGATATTATAAGAAGGAAAAAGCTTGAAGATCATCCAAAAAGAAGCTGATACAGTCAGAGGAAGAACCATCTCTAACTAGAATATCATATTCGGAGTCATCTATCTCTGGACATGACTTTGTTGAAGAGTACCTAAAGAAGCTGGTGGACATCATTCTTGATTTTTCCAGAAATAGAATCCAGATACTAGATGATTCAGCATAGCATAAATCAAAATTTGGACTCAGTATCCATGGTGATGGATAGATGTGATAATCTTGGGGGTAATCATAAAAACATTCTTGTCAATTATGATGCTCATAGATTTTCTTTCAAGAAGATAACCAAGTGGTCTAAGAAAGTTGTTCAATAGATGGAAGACCTCGATCAATTCCAAGTAGATGTTAAAGTTTCTTTTGATAACTAAGACTCTAAAATCAAGGATCTTACAAGTTCTTTTGATAAGAAGTTAATTCTTGAGCAGGATTTTCGGATGCAAGAGGTCAAAGATCTGAATGGTAAGCTAAGTTCTCTTGTCCAGTACAACAGGGAAGAAAAGGATATTCAGATTCAGTTGGAAGAAAAGGTTGTAAAGCAAGATGAAGTTCTTAAATTTAAGGTAGTGGAAATGGAGGCTCAAGATGTAAGAATCATTTCTTTAGATAAGTAAGTGGATGTAGAACACAAAGAGATGAAGAAGCTGAAGACAATTGTCAAAATGCTTATGCCCAAGGAAAAAAGAAACAAAATAGACCACTCCAATCCTTTGTTGTACTGTTTTCCATGTACTGGTTCTTTCCAATAGTAATGAAATTTTGGTTACTTGTCTTTTGGTTGGTTTCATGAACTAATATATCATGTACTTTATAATCCTTTCCATTCCTCAATTATTTTTGAAAATCACAAAGGGGGAGAAGGAAAAATTACTCAAAAGGGGGAGAAGGACGAATCTAAAAGGGAGAAGAAAATTTTCTAAAGAAGAACTATCCCTAAGTAAGGGGGAGCTTATCTAAGGGGGAAATTCTCATTACGAAGTTTTTCATTCTTGTGATAATGAATATTCCATTCCATAAATCTTGAATATTATCCTTAGAGTTCCAAAGCCTAAGGTGGAGTTAATCGTATTCACTATCATTCATAAAAAAAGGGAGATAAGCTTTAATTTTATAGTCTAGAAATTTATTCTAAGCTCTTATATATTTTTTCGTAAGGATGTTTGTGATTTCCAAAAAGGGGGATATTGTTGATTCAATAATGTTTTCCTTATGACTTTTCCATTCCTTCTTGTTTTGAAAATCACAAACACCTTATTTTGAAAATCACACACACCTTATCTTTAAGAAAATATGTTTTTACCCCTGTTTTAATTCTTTAAGAAAAATTCCCTTAAATAAATTTACCTCTTTCTTGTTTTCACTGTCCATATCAACATTTTTCTTATGTATAAAAATCAGATTCATATCGACATTCTCGGAATCTTATAATACTTAGATATGAAGAATTATATATCAGGATCCGAATTCTCATTCTGAATTCTGTAATGAATTCTCATTACGAATTCTGATGACGAATTCCCATTATTAATTCTAATGCAGAATACTCATTACGAATTCTGATGATGAAATCTCAATATGAATTCTGATGATGAATTATCATTACAAATTCTGTGATGAATTCTCATTACGAATTCTGTGATGAATTTTTATTACTAATTCTGTTATGAATTCTCATTACGAATTCTATGATGAATTTTCATTACAAATTATATGGTGAATTGTCATTACAAATTATATAATGAATTCTCATTACAAATTCTGATGATGAATTCTCATTATTAATTCTAATGACGAATTCTCATTACGAATTCTAATGACAAATTCTCATTACAAATTCTGTGATGAATTCTCATTATGAATTCTGGTTGTGAATTCTGATTACAAATTATGGATACGATTTTTTTTGAAATTTGACTCTGAATTATTCAGATAAATAGAATCTGGATATCCTTGTATTATAGACTATGAATATAATTTTTGGTTAGACTCTGAACTTTTTACTTACACTCCGATATGTTAAATTTGTTATAAAATGATGTCGTGATTTCAGTTACACATGTTTTGTTATAAAACGATGTTGTCCATTCTGTTATTAACTAACCATTGGTTGAGTGACACGTGTATAGGTCCCTCCGAAATTTAAGGAAAATATGACCGTTGGAGGAGGGAATCGACTGTTGCTACCGAGCCTATAAGTAGGAGCTCATTTGAAAGAGCTCAATAAGAAGTTGATCGCTCTAGAGACCACACGTTGTCAAGGTAATTTCTAGAGAGAGAATATTTTCATGCCTTGTGCATACTGAACTTCTCATTTAGATTGCTTCATGTGACTCCGAATGTTGGTGATTACATTTGAGGGATTCCGGGGATATGAAGACAGAGGTGCCGACTACCTTGAAGTTTGAGGGCTTCCTTGTTGAAGAAGACAGAGGTTCCAACTACCTTGAAGTTGAGGGCTTGCGAGGATAGCAAGATAGAGATTCTAATCTTCGTATCGAGGACTTACCAGGGTGTGGGTAAGATAGAGTTTCTTGAAAGTATAAATCAGGTGACCTTTATCCTTGGTTGTTTGATACCCTTCTCTTTGGGTTAAAATATTTATATCTTGTTACTTGTTTTTGTTACAAGTTTATCTTTTCCACTGCATTTTGTATGTTTAAGAAAGTATAACCATATTATACTTCCTTACACTTGTGTACTCTGATTCAGTTTGATTCTATACGCATTAAGGTAGAATCTCATATTGTAAACTTTGGTTAAGTTTCATTTTCTGGATCCATATTTTTGGAACCGGTTTTTTGGAATCACTTTCCATATTAAATCATGTGTATAGAACTAGAATTTCATTACTTCATAATTTGTCCTAATCGTTCAATTGGTGTCAGAGGTGTTGTGAATTTTCTTAGTTTAACTTTGTTAAACTTAGATATTTCATTGTCTGAGGAAATTTTTAAAGTGTACAATTCACCCCCCTATTGTATATTGAGTATCTACATCATTATTTAGATCCTACATTTCCATTCCAAAATAGTTTTACAGTGAATACAATACCTATTTCATATCAAGTTAATTCAGTAGTGTAAAATTATACCTATTTGAACTTGGAATAACCTATATTTATTCCACACTAATTAATATTGGAATAATAGGTGATGAAAAAAATCCATGTTGTATGATCCACTTGGGACACATAAGTATTATAATGGAATGAAAGGGATAGGTGTGATCGGAATTATATAGTGGTATAATGCATTGGGTAATGTTTAGTCTCATGTGACTTCATGTTAGGAAATGGTTTTAACCTAATTCCCTTTTGGGACTTTTCCCATCAATATGTCTTGGAATATATCCTTGACCTATGTTTATGATGTAGTGTTTTCTGTTGATTCAATATATCCCATGTTTCAATTATGATTATCATGTTATATCATGTCTCCTTGTTCATGTATATGATTATTTTTACATTTTGTTATTTCTATTGTCTGAAATTTATTATTCTATTCATGATATTCCATTTTTATTCATTTACTATGTTTTATATCTTACCCCTTTCTTATGTATGTCTCTAAGTTAGCCCATGCAGTTTTGAGTAAAAGTATGTCCTTGATGTTTTCAATAACGATGATTTTTCCCAGTTTTGAGTTGTTATGTAATGTACCTTATTCACAAAGAAACTACACTTATCAATATTTTGGGTTGTATTAATTTTAATATTCTGTAAAAAAACAAGAATTAATGTGTAATAAAGAGAAGGACTGTTATAACTAGTATGTGAATAAAATGGTTAATGATGACAATCATTATTAATAACCACTCAATGCATATGAAAAAGGCAAATACCATGATATCAAAACTTATAAAGTGGGCCATGATAATGATGCGGTTAAAGGTACACTTATCATCAATTATATAAATATAAATTTATTATTTAATTTAGGGTTTGACCACTCTTTTATACATGGTGAAGTTTTTTTTGAGTATCACATCCCAACGTAAATGATTACATGATGAAATATAGATTACAAATTTTAATGTTATGATGAAAACTCACCAAATCTAAAGATCATCTATAATAAAATTTTATGGGAATATTATTCTTTAAAATCATTTTATTTTACCGCTAGTTCAATTTGATATGATTTTGGGCATGAATTGACCCTCTTTATATAGATATCGTATAAATTATTGAGGAAGAGAAGTATCATTTGGTCTTCAAAATCAACCTACAACCATATATCCATGTGAGTTTGAATATGAAACACCATTTAAATTTTCTTACATTATAATGGTCAGAATACATATTCTATAGTGGTATTTATCTCAAATGGTAGCATAAAATATTAAAATTTGTGATTTAACTATTGTTTGGGAATATCTCGATGAATTTCGTGAAGATTTTGTCTTCTCTTAAATCATGAAGTTATTTTTTCAATAAAACTCATAAATAGTGCTACACTAATTTCAAATATTAAATATAGAGTTTCCCTAATTGAGTTTCATTACTTAAAGAAGAAATAGTAAGATAATCGTTATTTTGGATTAATTTTTATAATCTCTTGTTCATTAGGTCACCTATTGGTTTTGTTAAAGATAGAAATAGTTCAATTCATCACTTAATTAAATATTGTGACCTTAATAATATCATAATAAAAAATATGTATCATATATCCCATATTGATCATTTTTTTCAACTATAACGATCTTGATTCCTTTCTAGTATTGATCTCCAATATGGATATCATCAGATAAGGGTCATAACAGAGGATATACATAATACAAAATTTCATAGGATGTATTGAGACCAAGAATTTATAGTGATTCTATTTTAATTTAGCAATTCCACCTCTAGTTTCACGGATCTACTGAATAAATTCTTTAGAGAAAACTTTGATCAATTTGTGCTAGTCTTTATTGATGATATTCAGATATATTTCTTCATAAAGGGAGTTCATAATGATCATTTCAGTATTTTTTTAAGGACCTTTTAAAAGTATATATTTTTATACCAAATTTAGAAATTGATAATTTTGGAAAATTAAGTATCATTCATGGGTTATGTAATTAAAATTAAGGGAATATTGGTGGATTTATCAATGATAGAAATTATTAAAAAATATGCTAGACCAACCATGGTGATTATGGTATGTAGTTTTCATGGATTAGTTGGATAATAACAACACTTTTTGATAATTTTATCATTGATAAAACAATAATTGTGTTTACATGTAAGGAATAATGATAATTTACATCAATGCATTTGAATATAATTCCAGGTAACTTAAGATAGGTTTTATCAGTGCACCTATGAT
The DNA here is from genome assembly GCA_963277665.1 of Viscum album. Classification (NCBI taxonomy): domain Eukaryota; kingdom Viridiplantae; phylum Streptophyta; class Magnoliopsida; order Santalales; family Viscaceae; genus Viscum; species Viscum album. The sequence continues at coordinate 2,000,273,540 of OY728140.1, read as the reverse complement.
CACACTTCCCTAGAGTAGAAATGTTTTTTGTAATAGATCACTGTAGTGACCTAGATCCAATTCTTAATTTACTAAATTTTAATAATATACAATGGATAACATCTTTATGGATCAAATAGTTTAAAATCCTAGGGAGACTATATTCATATGATCTAAAATTTCAATTGGAAATATAAAATAAAATATAAATTAATATTATAAATTTCCTATTTGTACTTGTATATCTATGTAATCAATCATGGATACCTTATTGGTATAACAAATAATGGAAAACTTAATAATCACTGTGCACAAATTTTTAGTAAGAGAAAGCATAAAAAATATATCATATAATAAATATAACTTGAATAATATGGAATAAGAAGAATGATAAAATATTTTATAAGAATAATACCTTAAAAGGGTAATATATCCATGGATTATATAAAACCCAAATAATCACATGGATAACAATCACTAATTTAATAATGATATAATTCAAAATGACAGACACCAAAATCATTCCATCATGGCACTGTGCTAATACATGATATATAAATTGGTAAAGAACTTTCAAAATACCCAAGATAGTTTGTCTCATGATTCTTATAGATGCATTGAGGGACTATTATATCCCCAACCTATCAAATACTAATTTTAATTTATTCACCATATAAAATACACGAATAAAAATTCAATACTTATTCATCATAAAAATTCATATTCAAAAAACATCATAAGAAATGTTAACAGTTTCCCTCGTCAGTCACTAGAGAACGATCATCATAATTTTTCTTGAGTAATATGTTGTATGGTATATATTATATTATATCCCTAGTAAATTATAATATTTTTTAAATTATTTTGACATATGATAAAATAAAATTAAAATATCCCCAAAACATTTCTTTATGAAAATATCCTTTTCATTTTAAAATTCAATTATCTGAAATCTAAATTTTTTTTGAATATTATCGAGAACATTTTATTTCAAAACAACCATGTAAAAATTTAATCGGAGATTTAGTGAAATTATTAGTCCTTGTAGTAGGGAAATACCTTCATGTAGTAAATTTCAAAACAAATATTTTGTTCACAACCATGGTAGAAAGTAACTCATTTAGATAATAAAAGATTCATTTAAAAAAAATACTAAACATTAAATCACGGGTAAAATAAATTTAATCAATTGTTGTAGAATAAAATACATTCTTAAAATTATTTTAAATAAAATATTGATGTTTAAGAAAAATATTCCTAAATTAATCGAAATTCAATGTTTGTTTCCCTAAAAAACATTCATTCATACATTTGACTACATAGAGAGGGGAATAAAAATAAGAAAATTGTTATTAAAACAAATAAAAATATCAAAGGAAAATATATAATTTTTTAATTGTTATATAATAACATATAGTTATAAAAATTTATGTATAAACAATCCCATTAAAAAGTGATATTGTATCACAAAAACTATACCACTTTGGTAACATTTGAATCATAACCCCCATGAGAGAAAAAGAAAAAAAATGAAATATTAAATACCATAAATATAAATATATTCTTAATATATTTCATTAAAGGTGTATTGTATAAAACATATGAATAATAAAAGTGGTAAATATGGAAAATGACTCAGAAAAACTAAGGTGAGACGAGAAAAAATTACCTAGAGAATGACTAACCAGTTCTGTACTTGTAATCAGGTATAATAAAAATATATTTATATTAAAAAAATTTATAACATTATTATGGTTTATTCAACATTCAAAATAAATTTTATTTCATTTATTACCTTGACTTATTTAGTTCTAATGTTATTTTAGTTTGTGATAGTCATTTTTGTGTCTTCTTTTTTATAACCCAAAATAAAATTAGCGCATTTACCAGGGTCAAATGGGTCATGGTTACATTGTCCATAGATTATTAATCATTAAATAATTATCACTTCTATAAATTAAATATATTTTTATAATAATACCTTAAAATATATCAAGAAAAAATTGAGTCACATCAATTCATGGAGAGGGTGTCCACACATAAGGATGACCGGCGTTTTCATTTTTTAACAGGTGGGGGTACGATTTTAAAGGGTATCTTACTCTTCTAGATTCATAATTATTTCATAAATATAATATATATTTATAATTTCGATCTTTATAACCATCCATGTAAATTTTTAACAAAAAACATAATTACACAACTTTTTGGAGATGACAACCCATTAAATATGTGGGACCAATGTTTTATTTTTCCATAAGATGGAAATTAGAAGAAAAATTGTTTTTTCATTAAATTAATAAAATTATCATATCTGGTAGATATTAATGTTATCATATCATCCTAGTTATATAAAATTTTAAATATGTGGACAAATAAATAAACATAAAATCACTCAATTAAAAGATATACACTTACTTTGGAAAAAATGTTTTTGAATACACCATAAGACTTATAGTATTAGACTTTTGATGACAATATGATCTCTAGGATGTGTCTAGAATGTTGGGGAAGTATTTTGGTGGGGACATGTTTTTATAAAATGAATATTATGTGATTTTCCAATGGAATTAAGAGTGGTCATTTGTACGTGAGGATATGGGTGTTTTATCATAAAAATATTAATAATTTTATCATTTGGGACAAAGAATTTTGTGGAGGGATAATTCTTATTTTTTTGGTTTCTTATCAAATAAATTAAGGTTCTTTGAAATTATAACCATTCAGAAGACAAATTTATTCCTTGGATAAATTATTTAAGTATTGAGAAATAAAAGAATTTGTTTTTTAATAAAATGTAAAATTGGAAAAAAAATCAAACATTACATTATAAATTAAAATTAATATTTTATAAATAAATGTAGAACTCCATAAATATGTTTTAGGAATAGTAAATGTTTGTATAAACATTTCTATTTAATTATTTCAAAATTAATAAATGTGGGTAGTTATTAATTATATCATATTCAACACCCCACATTGTCTCTTTAATTTTATGATTTATCCAATGTATCTTCACCAATTTGGTATTCAGTATATACAAAAATTGTTATCTAGTTTCAAGAATCTGGATAGGCTCTTTGCAGAATGAAAAAAATGGTTCCAATTTTATTTCTTAAATGGTGAGTAAATTAGTTGATTCTTTCTTATTATTCCCTAGTAATTTGATATGGAAAATATCATGAACCTTATATAGGATATGTGGAATTACAAAATTATAAGATACATTAAATTTTCTTTCCATGATATTAAAAGGATGAATATTCCAAGGACGTAGTTTCCATTTCATTTCAAATCATATAACACCTTTCCATGGACATACCATTAAGAAAACATGATCACCCACATAAATTATAAATTAGTCCTTTTAAATTTAGAATTAAGTTTTTTAATTTTATATTCCTTAATATTATTTAATATATTATTCAATTTAATCATTGTATCTTAAATTAAATTTGGGCATATAATATTCCTTTCACAAACATCACCCAAATAAGTTAGAGTATGGAACATCATTCAGTACAATGTGACATGGGGTATAATTTTAATAGTTTAATTAAAAATAATATTATATTTTAATTTTATTAATAGTAAATATTGATCCCTTGTATATTAATATTAATTTTAGAATGACATCAACATGTATTTTAATTTCTAAAAAGTCCCTTTAGACTATCATCAATTTTAGTATGATAGGTGGTAATCAAATATAAAATAGTTTCTAAATCCTTATGAATTTTATTATAATGTTATTAGGTAAAATATGGATCATGATGAGATACAAGAAAAATGATGTAACATGAATTCCCACAACAACATTAGTATAGAGTATTATTAGGTGATCAAGAGGTAGAACTTCTGTTATTGAGTGGAAGTTTGATGATGTGGTACGTTGATCAATAATAAACCATATGAAATAATTATATCTAGGATACTTTGGTAAATCGGTTACAATGTCTATAGTAATGTTATCCCTTTTCAACATAGTAACAGGTAAAGGTCTCATGAATCCATTAGGATGTTCTCTCTCATCCTTTAACTGTTGAAAATCTATGATTCATGACATGTATCTTATAATTTACCATTTAATATTGTACCTTCAAAAATTTTCCTTCAAATATTGATACATTTTGGTTCTGACAATATTTATAGAAAAAATATTAGATGTGAGATTAATCTAATGATACTATTATCAACTAGTGAATGGATGGGACACATAACCTTTTTCCAAATTTAAATATACCATCTTCCGGGAAAACGTCTACTAACTTCACATCATTCACAGGGTCAATTTCCATTTTAATATTCTTATCAAAAATCCACAACTGTTTCAAATTCTACAAAAATTATCCTATGAATATGATTTGGAATAAATTTGATTTTTTCACTTCCTTAATTATTCCCATATCCAACATTAAAAATTGCATAAATATTGAAAAAATTTGAATCCATATTTTTGTCAGTACATAATGATCATTCCTACTCAACATGTTAACAATCATATTTTCCTTTACAAGGTGGATATATATTGGGAAATCATAACCCATGAGTAGTTGTAACAATCATCATTGCCTTATGTTGAGATATTCATGTGACAATGTATACTTCAATATTTTTTGAACCATATATATTTCACATCATTATCTATAATGTTAATGATTCCAAATCTTAAATTCAATAATTATGGTCTCTAACTCAAGATCATGGGTTGGATACATTTTTTCATGAATCATAAACTATCTAGAACCATAAGAAAAACTCTTCTTTAAGAATATAGTGACATCCATGTTCTTTCATTGAAACCTCAAAAAATATAAAAAATCAACAATTATTTATTTTAAATTATATTTTTTTCACTATAAAATCATCTATTTAATTCCTAAATACATTATTTATATTCTTATGACCATATGAACATGACCCCTTTACATATATAATTTTTAATGTATTTTTTAATAGTGTTTTTTTTTAAAATCATCGATTTTAACTTATTGCCCCATGGAAACTACATTCCATAGTTATAGTCAATGGTGTTTTCTATTCCATCACTGCCCTTATCATGTAGGGATCAACTGATCTTCCATCCTTAGTGAAAATATATCGATTAAAAAAACATCTGGAATAAAAAATTCAAATTTGACAAATTTTCTATATTACTCTTTTTTATAATATTCTTAAGAATTATTTTAAAATTACTCATATGTTCATCATTTATATTAAATTATACAACGATATCATTAATATGTATAAAAAAACAAGTGGATCCCTTAATATTTTTCTCATCAAATTCATAAAAATGGTGAATTAGTCAATTAAAAGGGAATTACTCTAAATTTTTAATGTTCACACCTCATTTGAAATGTCATCTTTATAATATCTTTCTTATTCACTTATAGTAGACAATACCCAGAAGGAATGTCAATTATTGTTAAAAATTAGGTTCCATGATGTTAATCAAACAATTCATCAATATGGGGAATTTAATTTTTATTATTTATAGTAATTTCATAGATTTAAAATATGTTATTCATAACCTCATAGACCCATATTTCTTCTTCAAAAAAAGTATAGGGGATTCCCATGGAGAAACATTGGGTAGTATAAATCAATTATCATAAAACTCTTATATTTTTTTCATTGCATAAACTAATTCCAATGTTGTTATCATGTAGGGAGACATAGAAATATGTTTTTTTACCAACGGTGATACCTATGGGAAACTAAAATTCCTTCCCAAGAGGGTGTCTAAGTTTTTACATAGGATATATATCAATATATTCATGTATAACAAGTAATTACTCCATTCTATGGTTACCTTTTCCATTCATAGGTTTTATTTCATCATCATCTTAATGTATTTTATTAAAGAGAGCTACTAAAGGTGGATAAAGCTATGATTTAGATGTTGCAGTCTCCCCTATGGATATATAGGATTATATATCACCATAAAATATAAAAATTTAATTTTCATAGAAATATATTTATTGATTCTAAATCGAATCCCAATAATGACAAGGATTTTATAATGTAAACATGGTTATAATAATCAATTTTTCAAATAGGGCATGAAAATGTTTCACAATGGGAATCAACTAACAAATAATTATTAAAGTTATATTTCCCCAAGTTGTCTTTATAGATATCTACCTTTTTATGGTTCTAGAGAAAAATAAAATTTTCATGGAAATTGTGGAAGATATAAATGTCTATGAATATCTAGAATCAAAAAAACTATTAGTTAAGTATTAGGATATGATCATTACGCCTTCCAGTACATATTTTTTAACATCAACCTTAGATTCAGTTATTTTATAAAAATTTAAATTATCCCAAAGAATTTTTATAAGGAAATAGAATTTATTCTTAGGTATAGTTCCTAGAAGCCTTCTTGTAGATGAATTGTATATTGGAAACCTTTTTATTACCCATGTAATCACAATTCAATGGATTTTCACTCTACAATTGATGAAAAATATTATTCAATTGAAGCATGTTCCATTTGGTTTATTTCTAAAATTATTAGAAGTTTCAAATTATAACATTCCCATATTTCCTTTAAACATATTTTTTTTATCAAAGTGCTCAGTTTCTTTCTTATTTTCTTTTTATTTATTGAAATTATAAGTCTTGTCTACTTTATTCTTTGTGTGGATGGAATAGGATATTATACCATCATAAACTGAAAATGTTTGAGAGATTAATTCCATTCAAATTGTGTACATTATCTTATCAAAGAAATGATACTTATTAATCCTTGTATTATACACATAATCCAAAACATGATTTGAAAATAAGAAAGAAACTGAGCACTTTGATAAGATAATGTACACAATTTGAATGGAATTAATCTCTCAAACATTTTCAGTTTATGATGGTATAATATCATCTTCCATCCACAAAAAGAATAAAGTATACAAGACTTATAATTTCAATAAATAAAAAGAACATAAGAAAGAAACTGAGCACTTTGAAAAAGTAAATATGTTTAAAGGAAATATGGAAATGTTATAATTTGAAACTTATAATAATTTTAGAAATAAACCAAATGGAACATGCTTCAATTGAATAATATTTTTCATCAAGTGTAGAGTGAAAATCCATTGAATTGTGATTACATGGGTAATAAAAAGGTTTCCAATATCCAATTCCTCTACAAGAAGGCGTCTAGGAACTATACCTAAGAATAAATTCTATTTTACTCTTCATATCGACTCATTAATTAGAGGAAATGTAATTTATGAATACTATATCCTTGAAAGTATTATGTACCATACTATTTATTTACTATGAGTCCTTAGTAACCTGGATAAATGACCATAATTTATCAGTGTCTTCTTTAAGATGATAAACGGACATGAAAACAATCTCTTAATCATTTCTTTCCAAAAAGTGAAATATATTCTCTTTGGACCAGATCTATTTATCATCTACTAATGGATTAGTATTACCATTTAATGTTGGAAGTTATTATCACATAATGTGGTCCAAAAATGTTCCACCTTGTCAGGATTTAGTAGGTTTCTCTATATGGGATTGTTTATTTGTCATATCCTAAGTTAGCTAGCCCAATATAGTTAAAATTTTCTTACATATAGATCCTTCTCTAGCTTCAGCTTCCTCTTCTTTACCATGAGGGAAATCACTAAAAATATTATGTGTATTGATATCTTTTACATTCTATTCTCTAGTAACCATTTCTAAATAATCCCTTATTCTAAATTAACTCATATAAATAAGAATTATAAATCCCAATTTATAATTCTCAATATAGTGTAATAATTAATATAAATTGAAAATTTAATCATAGATAATCATAGAATCATAAACATTGTATCTTTGATAATATCAAAAAATCAAAAAAATATTTTCAATTATATTGTAATAGTTCATAAGGAGTGTTTGAATCAACCATATTATTTCACTCATGATTGTCTATCCTAATGTGAAATCTTATTATCATTCATCATGCACTAGTGATGATTATTTTAATTGACAATTTGACCATTTCATAGTTTTCCCCTTGGTGAATTCATGCCACACCTATATCCACATTTAATTATTTAGGTAGTGATGGATTTTCAAAGAAAACCACACAATCTCTACATTACTCAAAAATTAATATATTTAATTATAGTTAGACATATCCCCATAGTCTGTTATAGTGTTATATTATATAATCTATGTTTTCCTAAATCGAGTTCACATGGTTTATAAAAAACATCCTAAGATACAAACTGTAACACCCAAAATCATGAAACCATAGTCTGGAGGTTATTTTTCTAAATTTTCATAAGATACTTATGGTCATATCCTGAATTATTGAATAGTTTATTAGATTTGGGAGGCGATATACATACATGATTCTCAATTTACAATATAAATTACTAAATATAACTTAATATTATTCTATAAAATCTAGTATTTATTCTATTATATCTAATAAATCATTTGTATGACCCTTAAAAGTACCCTAGGGAAAGGAAATATTAATAACGGGTGAGTTCAAATTCTCAGTAATGGAAGGAATATAACATAAGCTATAATAGAATAAATAAACCATGAAAAATATGATAGAGTTAAACCATCATCAATTATTCTATCTATATAATATCATAAAATGGGGATATATCCATGGATAAAAATAAAATATAAATAATCCCATGTATATCAATAATTGGTTTCATAAATATTGAATACATAATATTAGACATCATAATATTTAAATATTGGCCTTATTCCAAGAAGTAATATGTAAATAGGTGAGGTGTATGCCAAATACCTAGTATTGTTTGTCTCATGAGACCTATTCATGAATTGAGGGGATATAATGGACCCCATAAATTACATACTAGGCCCAATTCATTTAATATATGATTTAAATAAGTATCATTTAAATTCATAACCAATATAAAAATTGATATTGAAAAACAAAAATATGAATTGTAAATATTTTCATCCATAAATCACTAAATAAAAATGATCATAATCAATAAATATTAATATGGTAGATAGTATCATTAGAGTATATACCCAGTAAAGAATAATATTCATTTAAGAATGTTGAAATAAATGAAAATAATTTTACAATATAATTTGAATATATCTTGAAGAAAATACCATTTTAATTTTATAATATCATATTTAAAATATAAAATGTCTATAATATAAGTAAAAACATTATTTTTAAAAAAATATAAAAAAAATTAAATTAAAATCAACTAATATTCATAATGGTGGGAAGAGTCATTCATGCGGTAAATTTAAAAAAAGATTTCATTCACACCCTTTACAAAAAGTACCCCATTTGGAAAATGATAAGAATAATAATTTTAAACCTTTTTGATAAAATTAAAAATAGTAAAAAAAGAATTGAATAGATCATTCAAGAATATTAAATACTTTTCGTAGAATAATTAAAGGAAAATATGGATATCAAATATAATGAATCTCGACTAGATATAAAAAATAATGATGGTTTACATTAAAATAATTATTTCAGCATCACGCATTTACGGATGAACAATCCCTGTAAGAAGTGAGATTGTAAAAAAACTCAACCACATTCGTATATTTTAAATCATATCCACAATGAAATAAATAACTTCAAATAAATCATTAAATAAAATTAATATAAATATATTCGTGATATATAAAATCAAATGGGATGTATATACTCCATATGAAAGAGAAAAGTTGTGAATATGGCATATGTCTCACATAAATAAAAGTGGTATTAGAAAATTTTACCATGGGATTGAATCATCCTTAATTTACATGAACTACTATATAATAAAAATAAATTAATTTCAAACATTATTAATAATTTTATTTAGTTTTATTACTTTTTCATTATCTATTTTATTTAATTTATTACAACTTCTTATATATTGAGTAAATTAGTTAAGATCACATTGTACATTTTCGGGTCCTTAGGTTTATAGAATCAAAATGAATAGATCATTCATAAATTATATAAATAATATTAGTCTTGTAATAATTATCATTAATATAATGTAAATAAATTTTTAGAATCATCCATGAAATCTATGCATGAAAAAAATAATCTTTTTGCTTCATTGAGATTATAGTAGAGATGTATGCTCAAAAGACAATGTCATTTTTAATCGGAGGAAGGGTAAGAAGGAAGTAGATATATAATATTTATAGAATGCAATTTATTTTATACAAATCATAAATAGTAATTATTATTATCTTTATAAATATTCATGAAAAGTGGTGATGAAAAAAAATTCAAAATTACATGGAGATGGTAAATCATATGTTTCCATGTGATATTTAATCCTTTTCCATATGATTGAACATAGATAAAAAATGGTGTTGTATTTAACAGAATATATTTTTAGTATATTTATTATATTTATAATATAATACAATCATGGTTGTATAATATATAAAGGAGGTAGAAAAGGAAATCAATATGAAAACAATCAGTTAAGAGTTATACATATTTTTTGGAAAACTTCATTTGGATTACACATTAATCCTTATATGATTGGACATTTGGTAATACCAGGAAACCTAGGGTATAGATAGGGATATTGGGATATATTTGTCTAGTAATTGGATGATTTAAAGTGATAGGTGTTGTGGGGAGTGTGTGTTATTGAGGAGTGGTGATTATTTTGTATTTATGGGTTTACTATTAAACAAGGTAATATTCTTTGGAAACATAACCATGCCAATATATAATGGGATAATTCAACCGCTTTATTATAGCAAAAGAAACAAAAATAATAATTCATTTTAATAAAATATTTCCCGGACTTCAAAATTTAAAACATATGTTGATAAATAAAAAAATAAAATTATTAAATGAATTATTATACTCAATGAATCCAATTTATCTTGAGAAATTAATATTATAAACATTTTTTTCTTATTTATATCATGATGATGTCTTAAACATTACAATATAAATAAAAAATTATTTTTACTCTTCACTAAACAAATCAACTTTTCCAAAAAAATTCTAAAAAAATCACCTTAAGTAAATTTTAAAATTATGATTAAATAAATGTGTTCCTTTAATAAAACATAAATTTATAATTATTTTAAATTTAGTTTTTAATCACATTAATTAATAGATTTAAATGAATTATGTTATTTACTCTTTTTAAGGAAAAGTTTACATACGGTACATGAATCTCAGGAGTTAAAGTTAGTGATATATAGTGATTCATAAAATAAGGGAATCGTATATTTTTTCCTAAAATATGACATGGTGGTAGCTTCATCCTGATTCCTTATTCTTGATGCGAATTTATTGTTCATGAGAAAAATTACAAAACTCTTGGCATGACACTAAATTTGGTAGGTTTTCGTTAAAGATATAGGGGAATTATCTTTATTGTGAAGACTATTATATATATACTGACAATAAAATACTAAAGGTGATGTTAACACAAGAATAGTTAAAATGATCCAAATGAGATGGTTGTAGTTCATAAATTATTTTTAATTCAAAATAAATTACAACACTAGGAATTAGAAAATGGTGGATAATCCTTGATTTGGATGGAAACTGCTACATTAATAATGATTAGTATTGAAAGATAACCAATCTTTATGGATTTATGGAATGTAAATCATGAAATCCTGATATAAGGTGATAAAACATATCATTCTCAAATTATTTTTTAACTATACGTTTCTATGAAGATTAAAGTGGCATGGATGGAGGATGTGGAGATTTATAAGAATATATATAATTTTATTGATTTAAACTGTTCTAGTTATGTATTGATCTAGTTCAGGAACAGAGTAAGGGTCTCGTCATTAAAATAATTTAAGAATGAGCTATTGGATGAATCTAAGAACTCATCATTCTCTATCTATCCTAGGAGAATATGAATATAAATATAAAATATCATTTCTAGTGGGACAACATGAATAGATATATTATATATTATGTGTCTCATTGCGTAGTATGTCACAAGTTGTGGATGAATATTAGACATATAAGGGGATAATAAAAAAATACCTATAACTTCATTAAAATGGTGAAAAACTATATGGATTTCCTCATAAGAATCCCTATGACATCTAAATGCAATAATTACAGTTGGGTTTTTAGTTAAACCCCTTACATAGTCAGTCCACTTTATCTCTATTATATAATATTTCTCAATTGACCAAATTTCAAGGATAAATATTATGGAGGCGATAAGGTTGTATTGTGTACCACTAACAATTTTATCTGATCAATATCCAATATATACTTTGATGTTCTAGAAAATTCATAATCACTAATTTAATATGGTGTTATAATTTTTCCCTTTATATCGTCCTCAGATATATGGTCAACCTGAGAGAACTATTCAAACCCTATAATATATGATATAACCATTCTCTATAGATTTTATTGGATTTTGGGATCAACACCTTCCTCTAGTTGAATTATAATATAAAAATATTTCATTCATGAATTCAGATGACCCCATATGAACCCCTCTATGGACAGAAGTGAAAAACTATAACATATTGGGATTATGTTGGAAAATTAATGCTATTTTGGACTGAGAATACTGACGAAATTCTAGAGAAGGTAATATCAATTCAACAATACATCAGTACATCATATAGTCAATAAGAGAGTTATACCAATAACTAATGGTGGGATCAAGATTTTAACGTTGGAGAGATGTTACTCATACAGATATGGACATGGGATAATGTTATGTGATTTTAAGAGAATTTGATGTTTTGACACAGATATATCAGTGCCTTAATGATTTCTAATCATATTTGGGTGTTAGATTATCACTTGGAACTTCCACCTCTCAAAAGTTTACAATGTGTTACATATGTAATGTTTGAGGAAGTTCATACTAGATCATTCACATATACATAACTTATAACTCATAATATTTCAGAATTATCTTTCTTATGAGGAAACCCTAGTAGAAATATATTATCGTACTAATAATGTGCTAAGGAATATGATCACTCACCCTAGTAAGGTTCTCAAGAAAAATAAAGGTTCTCAGAAATCTATATGGGTCCTTGGGTGTTTAATGATTCTGAATTTTTCCATTCACTTTTTGTAATAATAATGTAATTTTTAGGGTGATTTTCTTATATAGGGGTGGAGTATAACATTTTGAGATTTTAGAATATTATTCTCTTTATTAAATTTTATTTGATTGATATCTTGTGATGTACACGACACGAAACATAAGATTATTTTATTAATTCAAAATTTAATATTAAATTCACAAATATGTAGTTAAATAAAAATTATAAAACTAAATTAATATAATATATTTTCAACATTTATGAAGTAATTAATAAATTTTAAGGAATGGGAGTCTGTAAATTCATTGTTAAATAAGAATGTCATTTTTTCAAACATTTTTTAATATGTGATTTATTTAAATGGTATTTTTTATTTTGAGTATCATAATATTGGGAAAATATTATTTACACAATTATAAAAAAATATTAATATATCAATCATAGTGATAAAATTAGGACAAATGAATATAAAATCATTGAATAGTATAAAATAGATACAGTTTTAGAAAAAAATTATATGTACGATATGTTTTTTTGTTAATAAATTGAATTCATATCCATTCATGAATGATATTAATAAAACATATAGATAATGGTTTCGACCTGAGGTGGGGAAGTGTTGGACTGGAATGAAATGTTTTGACAATAATTTTTCAATCATTTAGGTTTTAACTCGTTCCATAATGTTATCCTTTAAGGGGGATTGGATTTAACCTATAGGGATTGGTAAGTTTATCCCTTCTACATTAATAAGGATGTTCTATAGTCAATTGGTCCCAGCAGAAGATTGTATGGGGTAATGTATTTGTGTAATCCGTCCTCTTAGGATATAATATCCTTGAATGGTCTCTAGTGGGTTTATTCCTTAGGATAGAAACTCCCAATGGCCCTAGTATCCATGATTCACGGGCTTTCATTTCAAAGGAAGGTGCCCATTGGATGATAATCTGTCCAACGATACTTAAGGAATCCATTGGTCGAGATGATGGGAGTTTGAGCTCATCGAACCCTTTTTGGGGGTATCATTACATATTCTGAGACTCTCTTATAGTTTCAATTCCTATTCATATGTTCATGAATCCATGTTTCATTCCCAAAGAGTGTATCCAAGGGATACCCTTAGTTCGCAAGATTTTAATAAGCATATGTAGATGTGATGCTGACTTAAGCCATTCAATAAGGCACTTTGGATTTTATCATCATCCATGGGGAACAGAAGATTGATTTAAGTTGGGATAATGACCATAATATGGGTTTCCTACGTATCCTCGGTTGAGGAATCTGATCCCATGTAGTTCAGAATGGGTTGGGGACTATGCATGAGAGATACCCATTTGGGGGGACATGATTGGGTGAACCCTTTTTGAAGGGAACCCTTTTGATCTCGGTCCATCAAGAAGGTGTTTTATGTATCCTGTTTTGAATAGGAATCATAGTTATCATAGTTCATGATGGGTGGTTTGTGTTGATGTTGTGATCATCGCAAACCTATAATCCCACATGAGTCACACTCAGTGTGAGAAACAAGTGGATGTGAGGGATCCATCAAACCTCACACCACCTCTTCTGATGATGGGATAAGGAGATCCTACGGTAAAAGAAGCTAGGGTGATGGTGGGAGAGGGTTCAGAGAGATGAATCTTTCAATGTGGGGTGGCATTACAGGTCATATGGCTTAGCCTGCAAAAGCTTAGGGACTTACCTCATTGGGCGTGACTCAAAATGTGTTCTAGGAAAGGGGAGTAAGGTCCCCTTACATCAAAATGAGAAGAAAATATAATTTCCTTGACTAATCATCCTTCCACATTGAACGGAAAAGCAATTTATCACTCATACCCCCTAGAACATAGAGGATCACATTGGCATCCCCAGGTTGGACTCCGGGTTACCATGGGAATGTAGACTTATATACATCCCTGGAGTACAAACCATTGTGGGGAGAACCTTTGTGACTCTACTTACCAGGGGTATCTAGAATCAATGGGGCATGTTTATGCTCCCAATGATCTGATCATAGAGGTATGCTAGCTTTGGGGAAGGCTTTAGCCTGCTGTCAGGGACTGGTTCACGAAGAAGTTATGGAGGACTGGATGGTAATAGAGGGGTGAGATTGGGTTCGAAGGGAAGGGCACCCGAAGAAGTCGCATTTCATGCACTGTTTTTTCATGCGAGATGGGAGAGCTCTACATGCCATGGTGGTATGTGGGTAGAGTGGTCGCCTGCGTACTGAAGTGGTACACAAACTTCAGAACGGACCTCTACGCACCACAGTGCTATGCTATCCGAGATGCAGTCTTCCATGCAACTTCAGGTTCAATCCACATATTGATCTAGTACGTGGCATCGGGTACAATCTGCATAGTGATACGCTAAGTAGAACACCATATTAGAGGAGGGTCATGGAACCTATCATTTGCGAGGAGTCCATCCGTGAGGAATGTTTGGTTTGAGAGGAAAACAATTAGGTTCTATATTTTCTTCTTATTATTAGAATCTTTTTTCATGGTTCATAGACGGTTATACCTGAGTAATCGTGGTTTGTGATTTGAGCATTTTCAATGATTCGAAACCCAAGATGAAATCATATCCAAATCCTTGCTTCCAACCTCTGGGGTCTTGTCTGTGATTTCTTTACCCATCCTTTCTCAATTACATTTATTCTCCTTTTATATAGAATTGGGAGAAGTATATCTATTAGCATGAGGAATCATTTCTGAAATCCCATGAATAGATATCTCGATTAGGAGAAGACTCGGTCAACTGGAGTTTTTGGAGGCTTCGGTTCTTGAGTCGTGCTTTGCTGAACCCTACCTGATTAGCTTCGTTCGTGAACTACTGAGTTTTTGAGATGGTATACAGATGGCCTTCGTGCACTTGATTCTACCAGCAATGTGGTTTTTGGGTATCTTGGTTCTCTATCCATCACTCCACGGGCTAGGGCCACGTGGGTTGCTTCTCATACTAGTGGTTCATAGTTCATGCAGTCCATGAACCCTTCCCGATGATGGTACGCGGGTCACGTAAAACACTTTAAGAAATTCAATTCCTTCAAGTTTTTTCCGAAGTTTGCAAATAAATTTGTATCTATTCGCTTTAATAGACCTATGGTAATTCTTGCTTCATTCTGAAAAGTTCTTCTAGGAGTATTTACTTCTCTTTTAAAAATTATTAGGACCCTACAAATTGCCCACATCAGAATAGGATCTGTTCAGAACGAAGAAGAGTCTATTCTGACACAGAAGTTGTCTTGAACTAAAGTGGTTTCTGGTAGAATTTATAGGACCGATAGAAGGGGACCACACCTATATATAGGGGCCCAGGTCATTTGTCTTTTACCCTATATCATGGTGAAAAGTGCTCTCTACCACCCTAGATTTCTCTATGTTCACCTACCATCTTATTTGTGCAATCCGTATTCGCGAACTTCTCTATATGTGCTGTGAACCGAACATTTCACAATTGCTTCTGCCCGCAAACTGAATTTTGTGTTTCATGAACTGCATTATGGAATTTAAAACTAATTTTCAGACTTCTAAATAGTGGAACGCTATGGGATCTTCTTGTCCCTCACACCGAGCATAAACCGACAAACTGAGCATTAATCCTTAATAATCTGAACGTAAACTCTTAATTAAAAACTTTGAATATCACCATGGTGAGGCGTTCATTCATGGTTTCTTCCTTCTTTGAACGCTTATGTTTTCTGTCCAATTATCCATGAGCCATTTCCTTGCGGGTCATTCAAATATCACAGCGATACGCATTATATCATCTGCGTACTGCTCTAGTATGTGGGAAATTGCTTCTACAGACCACTCAGTACATAGGAAATGGTTTCTATGTACTGTTTCCAAGAGCAGTACATGGATCCCATGCAGACCCTCTTTTATGTCCTTATCTATTTTTTGTGGCATTTATCTAACAATTTTCACTGGACTGACTTTTTGTTGGCTTTTGGATCTTTATTTGCAGGCTGGAATGGCTCTTCCATAGATTTTGACGTAATCGACCAAGATGATAGTAGCCATGGTTGAGTACATTGAGGACCATCTCTAATCCTTCATTTTTCCATGGGATAGCTTCTTAAATGATCTCCTTGCACCAGATCTCCTAGCATATCCATTGTCTGTGAAATGT
Source organism: Viscum album (assembly GCA_963277665.1). Lineage (NCBI taxonomy): Eukaryota > Viridiplantae > Streptophyta > Magnoliopsida > Santalales > Viscaceae > Viscum > Viscum album. The sequence continues at coordinate 2,000,256,389 of OY728140.1, read as the reverse complement.
CAACTTTAGGGCATTGGTCTTCCTGATTATGTTCATTTTCCATTGGATAACCCCAATACTCCTTTCATTATATTAGAATCATTGCATGGTCATGATTGGTCCAACATTTCCTTAATAGGATAGGTCATGGATTATTCGATTTAGGAAAATGTGTTCATGTTGAAAGGATCGGTGCGGACTCAGGTCGATTGTAGGTGTCACAACTCTTCTTTGAGACTAGTCACCCAAGATTACCTGTCTATTATCAATCATTCCTGAAAAAAACCCTAATTGTGGGTGGAGTATCAAATGGGACCTACGAGCCGGAGGATGCTTCTCTAATGAATGGGCCTCGGAATTTTTGGTACAAAAGACCTATTCAGAGTCCACTGACCAGTTGAAGGTGGTGAACATATATCCGAAATATTTGGTCTCTTTGTTCTCACCCTTATCCCTATGAGAAATCCTTCTTGAGCTGTTGAGCCACTGGTGTTTAAGAACCAACACCTTCTATTTGTCTCATGGGGAGGTGGGAACTAGATTATTGGACATCCACTAGCTTGGGGGACTCTCCATCCTAGGAGATATATATGACGAGGTTCTCTCGTAGCCACAACTTGGTAAATATTGACCATGTGTACCCATTGACAAGGAGCCTACTAGGCTTGGAAGGGGGATTACTTGATCACCCTCTCCAGGATCGCTCACTTATCCCATTTGAGTCTTCGGTATGGTTATTTTAAAAGGTCATAGGGCCTAATCCGAGAGCTCTCTTTAGTCAAACTCATTCATCTTGTTAGTCTCGATAGATTCCAGGGTCATATTGCGCTACACTCAAAGAGGGATGATATAATACATGGTCGTATGAGCTTCAACCAGTCATTTCGCCTAAAATTATATTAGCATATTTATATTCAATGTTTTTTCGTTGATGGATCTTCCCATCATGTGACGTATACACTAGGTTCAGGGATTTCACTCTGATGATGGCGGTGGTACTAGTAGAGGGTCGTCCAATTAATCTGGCCTCTCCTACTCTAGCCCAAATTTATGAGTTTTTGGGATAGATACAAAAAGGTAGACCTCAACATCATATCAGTAGATCATTTAAATTCCTATATGGGTTGATATCCGATCATTTCCCTTGCTATGAATATCGACACTATGTGAGGATTCCTCACTCTAACTTTCAACCTTCCCTTCTCAACATTTATGTTGTTCATCCCATGACATTTAGTGCAAGTGATGTAGTTGGGTTGCTGAATTATGCTTCTCACATCTCATTTTGACCCCACCCTACCCCTCATGGTTCCTTAAGGGATGACATGGGTGGTCCTTAAGAGAAGTTCTCATACATTATCATGCTTTGATATGGGATGCTCATCGCTTGCATAGATCGAGTGGCTATTTGTGAATCATACCTCCCTTACCAGTTCGCCAGGAAATTTGGTTGCCTTCAACAACTTGTCTTTCTTCTTTCCGTTTAGTTAAGGAGAGAATCTCATCCTACAATTCATTTCCAGTTATGGATTATGATGATGCGGGAAGGAACCTCTATGGAGGTTATCATCCCTGATATGATGGGATCCACTTTTCTCTCATTGTAATATGACCAATTATGGGTGGGTTGTTACCCTGATAAGGCTCTGAGAAAACTAGTTCGGTAGGTCCAGAAGCCTCTAACCATCCTTGGACCTATCTCGTCCTCGACATCCATGCCATATATCCCTTATTCTATGGAGAGATTGATGGATACATTATCTATTCTTGTCCCTATAGTGGCCATGATGAATATGCCATTTGTTCTTACCCTTGTGGTAAGAAGACATTCAATTCTCTATCAGATGAATCTGGAAGGGTATTCATCGGTGCGGCCTATCTCAGTGGGGAGTGATTAATACTGCTCCTATCCCGTGGATACGGCCCATGACCCTAATGAGACCGGCCCCAACAGAGTGTCACCGGAAACCCCAAAATTTGTGTCCAATCCTCCACGTCCAGCTCCAATAGTTGAACTATATGAGTGTAAGGAGAGCCCCCTATATAGGGTAACCTATCTTAGGTCCCTTCCCACTCCCATAATGACACTTCCTACCTATAGACCCATTTCGGAGAGGGAGGACGAAGTCCCTAGTGCCGTGGGGAGGCATCAGGTAGTGCGAAAGCATACAAGGTGTCAGTAATGTTCTATTACTATGAAAACACATATGGCTAGCTTTACTAACAAAATTGGTAACTTCTGGTGGTTATTTACCGATCTAGGTTTTGGTGGATTTGATTATCGACATCTTCATCTTATTATCTACCAGATTTTCATAGCCCGGGAAGACCTCTCCTCTTGTGAGGTTAAAATTTCTCAATTAAATTCTTCTCATCATCAGGTGATGACCTTTAGATATTTTTTGGTTGAACTAAATCACCTAATGTCCTAAGAGGCTAAGGATTATGATTTCATGATCCACCAAAAGGAAGTGTTGCGAGAATATGAGGCTCTCATTGAAATATTGAAGGCTAAACCGGCGTATTTGGATGCTAATTGCGAAGATATCCATAAGAAAGGGTGGGACCTCAATGATTTTATGGAATTTTTGTAGCTGATGGTCGAGGTTGAAGAAGATGAGAGAGATTGTTTGGAGAAAACTCTTGATGGCCCGTAATAGCCGCTTGCCATTTTTCTAGAGAGGGAAGAGACGAGCCTTGTTGTAACTTTACCCAAATCATGATGTGTACTAATTTTTCATTGATACGATGGAGATACTCTGAACTGGGGATGTTCTTTCATTATTTTGAGCTCAATGGAACTAATTTGCCTCCCAATAATTCTTCTTTTTCTTTTATTTCCATTTCAATTTTTTGTAATCAATCATATAAACATCATTTCGGTCGTGCATTAATTTTAAACTCTCATTCAAAACTCGTCAAATGAAAAATCAAATCAGACTATAATTTTTTCTTGATCCAAAGGACTCAGTGAGTGTAGTTCAAATATTGTGAGGTTTCATGGAAAATATCATGAACTTTTGTGTCTCTCTCATTATCACCCTTGTTTTTTCATATTCCCATTTGATACAAGCTTAGCGAGTATGACTTGAATTTTTTCCTATGCCACACTTTGCGGGTTTTCAACCTAACAATATTTATGTCTTTTTTGATATCTCAAAAACTTTTTTTGTCTAAACCATACACATTATTGGTTTAACAAGCTGATGCTTGAATTTTGTCCAGGGTTCCCTTTGTGGGTTTTTACTTTGGCGTGTATTTCCTCTTTTTCACTAGTGGTTCATAGTTCTACCAATCAGACTTATTACTAATGGTTTAGGTCGAATATATTTGACCAAACTTGATGGGTAAGGGGACCCAATTTGGGATTCATTAGAGAAAAACGTCCTGATAACTTTCATACAGGAATGAGGTATTTTGCTTGACCATAGATTTGTGAGTTTTAAATAAGTATGAGTCTTGAGAGACATTTTAGGCATACAAAGGTAAGATAGGACTCTCCAAAGAATAATTTTCCTTTAGTTGATGGATGTTTTGTAGGATACATATGTCGATCCACTGGGGAATGATGTACATAGTCAATCAAAGGTGTCCGCTGGACACTGGCCTTCCATCTCCAATGGCCTGGGAGGATTTACAACACTTTGAATTTGTTTTGGGGTTGGGGTCATAATAGGTGGCCTTTATGAGGGATGATGTATGAATGTATTAAGAACATTCATATCTTCTTTGTATGGGAAACCATTCCCACATGAATCTTACATGCGTAAGGGAGAGCTGGTGAACGGCCAGTTCAATTCGAAATATTTTTCATATCTGGGCATTTGAAAAAAAAGGAGGATATGAAATCTGTTATCTAGAGGGGTTTTCCAAATACAGGGGGTGATATGGGACATAAATTTCATAAGATTACACCAAAACTAGAAAGGACTCTCCTGAGGATGAATTTACCTTTTATTGACGTCCATCTAGTATGCATCATATGAAAATCCACCAGGTCATGATGTGAATGGTCAAACTAAGGTGTATTCAAAACAATGGCCTTCAATATCCGATGGTCATGATGGATTATAGAGATTGGGACCTTTCTAAACTTGGCATATGACCTCTATAAAAATTGGTACGCCTAAGTGTGAATGGGGAAATTTAATTTGTTTGACTTTTCTAGGGAATCCAGAAATGATTGGGGGAATTTTTGTTTCTTAGGCAGACCAACTTCACACATATGGATGGAGTCTCCTTATTTTACGGAATCCTCAAAAGAGGCCAAAAGTGAATTAGGCCAGAATGTCCTGATATATTTAGGATGTGGGTATGAAAGTGGGTTTAAACCATGACATTGAGGGCCCTTGAATTAGGAGGGATGTCATGAGGCATAGAATACATTGGGTGTACCGAGATAGGAAAGGACTCTACTGAGGACGAATTTTCCTTTGATTGATGGTCGTTTTTTAGGCATCATATGCACAGCCACCAGGGAAGGATCTGAGTAGTCAAACAAAGGTGTTTGTAGGACACTGTCCTTCCATCTCTGATGGCCATGAAAGATTATAGGGATTCAAGATCACTCAAAGTATGAAGTTTGACGTATTTCAGGAATGTATCCTGATACATTAGAAACATTTTGTTTGTGATTCACTCACAGGATTAGGTATCCCCTGCGTAGATCTGGCTCATACGTAGGGTGAGGCATTCGTCCCATCATAAGAGTACCATGTAGATTAATAGTGTACGACTAGGATGTGGTCTTCCTTATGGGGAAGAGAACTGTATCATGCCTTTTAGGTTCGTTCATCTAAGACCGAATTCCTAGACTGGTTCTTGATGATGTCTTGGGGTATGTCTCATAGATATCCATAAGATAATGTGAGCTATGATCAGTGTGAGAAACAAGGGATTATGAGGATTCTGAATGACCACTTAAGAATAGAAAAGTCAACAACAGGGATCACATTAGGATTAATCCAATGCTATATAGTTGAACGTCATCCAGCAAGCAAGGCTCTGGCCTTGTAGTTTGGCATTGTGTAGTGTGGATATTAAGTTGTAAAGTTTAATTTAATTCATCCAATACATTATTTTGTGTAGTTTAGAGTCATGCATTGAGGACATTATCTTGTGTAGTTTAGAGTCATGTAGCGAGGACATTATGCTATGCAGTTTAGAGTCATGCAGCGAGGACATTATGTTGCACAGTTTTGGGTCATACAGCGAGGACATTATGTTGTACAATTTAGGGTCATGCAGAAATGGCATATGAAGTGTAGTTTAGAGTAATTAGTGAGGAAATTATGTTGTGTAATTTAGATTCATGCAGTGATGAAATTTTTCTGTGCAGTTTACATTTATTTAGAAAGGATATTATGTTGTGATGTTTAGGGTCATGCAGTGAGGAAATTATTTCACAAAGACCATTAATAGATTTGAGTTAATCATGGTTGGGGTATTTTGTAATTACATAGAAATGAGTGATAATAGAAGGTGTAAACCATAGTCCTGGGGGGGGAACATGGATCAGGAAGAATGACATGGGGCTTAGAATCCATTGGGTGTACTAAGGTAGGAGAGGACTCTTCTGAGGATGAAATTTCCTTTGGTTGATTACTGTTTTGTAGTCGACATATGTAGAGCCACCGGGTCATGATGTGCATAGTCAAACAAAGGTGCCAATAGGACGTTGTCCTTCCATATTTGATGTCCATGAATGCCTATGGGGAGACAATCATTCTCAAAGTAGAGAGTTTAACAAACGGTAGAGATGTGTCTGGGAATGTACAAAATATCCAGACTATGATCATCAATGAGATATTGGAGCATCCACATAGATTTGACTCATATGTAGGGGGTATGATATTTTGACTCCTTATGAGTGTCAGAATTCAGGATTGAAATTTCATTCATCTCATTGAATTTTTTGTACATGAAATTGGGGGTATGTTAGGGATCTCATAAAAATGAGAATCGGGTTGAACCGAACTCTTGAACAATCTCTTAGTTTAATGTCATGTGGTTAAGATTTTTTATAGATTCCCACGTACAAGTCTGACTTATGCACAAAGGAACGTGTGCATTTTTTTAAATGGTGGTTGGGATGGGATTCAATATTCTATCATCACTATGTATCCTGCAAGGGCAGGAATCATGATTTATGTAGTTCTGAAGGTTCCCAACAACGGTTCGGTCCACGTGTAAAGGGGATATTTTTTTGCTGGTGGATGGGCCTAGATGTTAAGTTTGGGCATCACTACGTATCCAGAAAGGGTAGGCATCAAGCCGTACATAGTTTTTAATGTTTCTTGTACCTATCTGGCTCAGACATAGCAATATGGGTATGTTGGTTTCGACTTCTATGGGTGCCGAGTCTACAATATTTCTCTATAGTTTATTTACATAAGGGAATCCTTACAACCAGTCCTAAGATCACGTGAGTTATACACGATGTGAGAAATAAGGAGTGATAATGGTTTCCCTTGTAAATATGTGGAGATAAAGGATATGGTAGAGGTTTTTTTTCGGGGATAGGCCAAGATCAAGGGTCGAGGCATCACTACATATCCCACTAATGAATGGGAATCAATCTATACACAGTTCTTTGAGGGATCATGCAGTCTATCTTCATGCAATTAGGACGATTTACGCTATGTGGTTTAAATTCATGTATCTAGGATGCTATGTTGTGTAGTTTAGATTTATGTAGTAAGGAAATTAGCATCCCAGTTTAACATCGTGTTACAAGGACTAATACCATGCAGTTTAATGTCATGTGGTTAGGATGATGACTCATAGTTTAGGGTTGTAGAGTATGGACCATGGGTGTCTCCTTTATAGGAATTACTTCTTCAAAAACCATGCATTGGTGGGAGCCATGATGAGTTTTTTGTTCATTGATATCAAGGAATATGATTCATTGGAATAAACCCTATGTATGGCATATGGTTCCCCCACATTGACTCAATATTTGGGGGCTTATTCCCAATTATCATCAGGGTTATGAGGACCAACACCATTTCTCCTTCGAGGAAAGAACAAAGGAGAACCTTTTTGTAGAAGGCTCGTGCGATCTATTTTTTGTAAACATCCAAATGTTTCAAAGTGTGTATCCTCTTATCATACAGCTAATCCAACTAATCAAACCATCTCTGGGATTTCTCATCAAGGGAAAATTTATCACAAATGGCCACAATGAGTGATGTCAATTGAATTTCAGTATACAATACCACCTCTGCCCCATATACTATTGAGTACATGGTTTCCTGGGTGGAATTGCAAGTCATGGTATGGTAAGTCCATAGGCCATGAACGAGATTGTATAGCCATGGTTTCTTATCCTTATCTATAATATTTTGGAATATGTTGGACAGAGTCTTGTTGAAATCCTCTATTTGTCCATTGGTCATTGCATGGTTGTGGGATGAATGGTTGTCTTTGATTCAATACTCCTGTTAAAACTTTTCCACGTCATAAAAGTAATATTTGGTTCCATTTTCCATCAATATTGTATGAGGGACACCAAATATGGTAATTATGTTGGCCTTTAAAAATATAACAATGCTTTTTACCCCGACTTCTTTAAAGGGTATGGCTTCGTCCAACATAGAAAAGAAGTTGGTTACTGTGAGAATGGACATGAATTGTATGGATGTGGTGGGGGATAAGGTTCCACAACATCCATACCCTATGAGGAAAATGTCTAGGATTACATATTTGTGTGATGTAGCTTCAGGGGTCAGTGAATAATATTAGAATGAACTTGGTAGGAATGACACTTCTTAGTGAATATGGCACAATCCTTTATCATAGTGGGCCAACAGTATCCAACCATTCGAATTTGATGGGAGATCTTTGTTACTGGTTGGTGTGCTCCACAAGCTCTAGTGTGCAGCTCTTTCTTGACGGTAGCATTCTCTTCTCCATCGATGCACCTATGAGGATTCCATCAAGGCATCATTTGTGGAGAACCTTTTATTAGATTACACCATTTTACAAGACAATGTTGGTTTCCTAGATCCGGATTTATTATCTTCCAACCCTATCTGGTAAGAGTTCCCCCTCTAGAGGTAATTTGGAATGGGATTCATCCAACTGGTGGTGTTACATTAAGGCATAAAAAATGGTCTAATCTCATTGATTTCCTCTGTATTATTCCTAATAAATTGCAAGACCATACGATGGTGGGATATTCAAATCACAGGTTCATCCCTGTCTGGATTATCCAGGGTTGTAGATGCATTTTATAATTCATCGGCTTTATCATTTTGCAACTGGGGGATATAGTTCAGCATTGGTTATGATGGGAATTCAACCATCAATTATCAAACATGGTTCATCATGGGGAACAATACTTCTTTCATAATGGTGTAGTCACAATTGACCTTCTTTATGAATAGTTATGAATCATGTTTTATCTTTATGTGTTGGGCTTATCATGAATTTCCAACTCTAGTCCTGCATTGAGGGGCTAGTATTGTGTGTAATTTTTTGGGCATACTTATGAAAGAAGGAAGGTGTTTAGAAAGAGGGCCTTTTCAGGGCATATGAGTATAACTCTCATCATTTCTTTGTTGATATTGGGATCCTCCATCCTTTTCATTTTCGGTCTTATGGAAGAACTGTCAAAGTACATTTCCAATGCTTGGGGGCCTTCTTGGATGGAGAACAATTCTTTATATGGACGTTCAGTATCCAATGGGGTTGTTTCTTCCAAGGGGTTCTCTACTAGGAAATGAGCTAACGTGTGGCCCTTGATGACCTTCTAGAGAATGTACCACATGTAAAACTATTGTTGGATGACTACACACCATGATAGGAATCTAGTTAGCATGGGATGGTTGAGGATGTATTTGAGTGGGTTGCAACAGTAGACCAGGTGGACCTCATGGTGTTACAGGTAATGTCTAAATTTTTGAACAGCAAAGATTAGGGCTATGTAGTTATTTTTGATTCATGAATATTAATTCTCAGCATCAATCATTTTTCAGCTGAGTTAATATGGAATTTTCTCACTGCATGTATCATTCTTCTGCATGAGGAAGGCACCTAACGACCGTTCCAAGGTGGTTATGTACAAAATGAGTGGTCTTCCCTCAACTATTGAATTAGGAATGGTGGGATTAGGAGATATATTTTTATATTGTTGATCACTTCTTGATAATCATTATCCTACTCATAGGAAACCCCCTTCTCCATTAACCTGGGGAAAGGTAAACATTTACCCGCAAGGTTGGCTATAAAGCACCAAATATAGGTCAGGTGCCCCTGGAGACCCCTCAACTCAGTGAGGTTGTGAAGTGGATACATTCCAAGGATGAATTTTGTCTTCATAGGGTCGAATTCGATGTCGTGATGGTGTATAGAGAAGATGGGTAATTTCCTAGGGTTAAAACTGAAGGTTCACTTAAATGGATTCATCTTTAAACCATGTTGTCACAATTTGTTGAAGACAACTTCAAGATTTTTCTGGTGGTTGGAGTGCTATCATGATTTAACGAACTGATCCTCGACATAGCACTCAAAAACATTTCCCATTAAGGGCTTGAAAATGTGGTGCATAGAATTTTGATATGTATCATCTCCATTTTTTAGACGAAATGTAATCACCTTGTAACATAACACTCCTTGAGGTTCCCAAAAAGCAGTAGATTCTTCATCTCCTTAGGCCATTCGGATCTAGTTTTATCCAAAATATCCATTAATGAAAGAGAGGGCCTCATATTATGTGGTCTCCTCAATCAATAATTTTGTGATAGGTACCATGATATCATATTTTGGGTAGCTCCGATTAAGGTCCCTGAAGTCGATGCAGACACTAATCTATCTGTTATTTTTTTATATGGACTATGCGTTCTAGCTAGATCGGATATTGGACTTCCGGAATGAAGCCATCTATGATTAACTTGTCAACTTCAGCCTACATCTTGGTAGAATGTGTCAGATGGGTCTTTTTGCGTGCCTGCTTATGACCATGATGGTCTTCTAGTAGATCATATGATGAGTGGAAACCATAGGATTGAGGCCTAGAATTCTTGTGTAGTTCCAAGAAAACACATCTCGATTATTTTTCAAGAAGTAGGTATATGCCTCTTACACCTCAAAAGGAACAGAAACACTAATCATAGTGGTTCATGGGTCATCAACAGTTCCCATGTTTATCTCCTTATGTTCATTGATTGTGGTGGAGACACCTTTTTCATATGTGGGAGGGGCATCATTTATGTCTTCTTCTTCATCTTCATATTATTCATCATATTCCTCGTCTTCTTCCATTTCTGATGGAGAGAGTATTCTCAAGATGAACTCTACAATGTTTAGAGAGAATTTTTTTCTTAGTGTGTAAGGTGGGAATGATTTGGGGCCCTGAGGACTGGCTGAGAGCATCATTGTAAGGGATTTTACTAAAATCATAGGATTAAACCCACTCTACATTGACATTGGACATTGCAGCCATAACAGCAATCATGCATACGGTTGAGTCCGTATCTGAGCCTGAACTTATGAACTCAACTTGGTTGATGGGAAATGCATACTCTCCTATGATCTGTCTTAGGGGATTGATGGGAGTCACTTCCAATCAATTCGGGGATGTGATCTAGTGAATGTCCTCATCCAAATATTGCTTCTCTTTTGGTTCATAGAACCCTGCATCAATTTAATGTGACTTAGAGGATTCTAATTGAGATTTATCAGTGTGTAATGTTTTGTTTTTCTCATTATTATAATATTTGATGCACTGATTTTATGATGACTAAATTTCAGCGTGATGATGCATCCAATGCCTCCCTAATAGGACATTGAAGGCCTTATTTTTTCCTACTACTAAAAACTCAGAATCAAACATGAGCTCTCCAATCCAAGTTTTAAGATTGATTAATCCAAAGGGATTCTTCTTGTTTTTATCATATCCTATCAGAGTCATCGTGTAGGGTGTTAAACTATCCTCATCATATCCATGTCGAAAAAGTGTTCATAGTAGGAAGAGAATGAATCCATAGCCATTATTGATGAAAATTCTTCAAACCTCAATGTTTTTTATCTTGTCAGACACATATAAGGGTTTTATGTTCCCTTTCACGATGTTTTCTTCATCAATGTATATGAAGGAGATGATGGTGTGGAATTATTTGGTACTGGTCTCCATGCGATGGAATTCAACCACTTCTACTTTAGACTAAAATTCTTATGGTCTTAGTAAGGATCTTATGAGTGCCACCCTTAGGTCTACGGATAGACTCAAGGAATCCATGATTGATAGCTTCACTGGTATCCAGCCTAGATTCTTTAGAATATCATATTTTATCTCTAAAGGTCGATGCTTCCCAGCATGGGGATCCTCTTTCACAGACATTTTAGGGTCTTGATATTTTGACGTATATGGTTTGGCCATAGTGGCAGGAACGGGTGGTGGTTCGGTACATTCTTAATTCAACCGAAGCTGTCCTCTTGCATGCCTTGGGATATTGGGTGTTTTCTCCCCATACAAAGGATACTCCAAGAGGACTGGGCTCGAGTTTCTTCCAATGGGGGTGGAGGGAAATTCTTTTTCCTGTTGTGTCTATCAGAGGTTCATTCTGTATGTTTATTCAATATTAACCGTCGAAGTTAATTTGTGGTCAGTAATTTGACTCCTGCCACGATTATGCCTTCTAGGAAACCCAAATCTATTGAGGCCTTTTTCTCCGGCCCCCCGATTGGATGTGGGAATTCAGGTTCATGGCCAAAGTCTCCTTCAGAGAAGGGGTCCATTAACTAAATGACATTATTGGAGTTGATGATCAGTTCTTGATCCGACAAAGTTTATATTTGACTGTCTTCTTCTGATGGTGTCATTTGGCGAGGCAGTTATCATTGTCTCATTTGGTGGTGTGGGTCTCATTGTCTCTTTTGTTTGGGTGGTGTTATTTTTCCCAAGTCTACTTGAATGTAGTCAAAAAGTGTCAATAGTGGCTTTATCTTTGGTGACAGCTCATCTTCTTTCTCCTGCTTTCTGCCCTTTTAGCCCTGAGAGGAATGCAGGGCCGGGGATGACAGCTTTGTTGCATTAAGAGCTATTGGGGGAACGGTTGGTTGTTTCAGCTATTCCTAGAGGATTCCATGATCTTGGTTTACTATTTTCTGGGTCATCCAATTGTAAAATTTTTTCTCCTTTTTTCATGTGATTTCTTTCCATTCTTCCTCCACTATTGGTTCTAAGGTTGAGACATATGCCACTTGTGTTGTTCATCGACCCAACTTGAATTTCCTAGAATACAACATATTTTGTAGGATATCCTTGAAGGATAATCCCTCCTAGATGGTGTACCCAAAAATCCAGTTATAGGGACAATAATTTGGACAGCTGTTTAGACCCACTTCATCGGCTCTCATTGGATTTGGTATCTGGAGAAAGTCTCAATTCATGGTGTCTATGAAATAGTCACGGACATGGTATTCTCTAAATGAGTATATTTTATTTCTTATCTCCTAGAACTAAGTTATTTTAGCACCTCTTTTCTCATATTTCCAAGGTGGGGGTGGTTTTTTGCGTCTAGGGGGTCTCGCATGGTTTGGTGGAGGCCTCATGACTGGAGCTGGTGTCGTAGGTGCTTTAAGCATAATAGAATCCACTTCAGCTTTTCCCATTATTTTTTACTAGGGATGAAGGAACCACTCAAGACTTGATATTATTCTTCTACAATGACTCTTATATCTTTTGTGTAACGGCTAAGAAATCTTGTAACCCACTTGTGTACCTCACTGTGATGAGCAGTTTTCAAAATTCATTATAGAGGTTATCGATGCAAATAGCGAGCACTTCATTGTGGGGGAGTGTCCAATTCAATGAATAAGTCGGGCATTTCCATCAGGCAATGATGTATGAAACTCTTTCACTCTCACACTTCTTGTGGTTCATGAGATCACTGACTGTTGTATTAAGCAATTTCAAACTGAAATAGAAGATAAAAAGTCTATGGTGGTCCTCCCAATCTTTGATTGAGTTAGCTGGAAAGATAGTATACCATACAAAGGCTGAACCCTATAGGGTTTACACGATGCATCTGAGTTTTAAGGCTTCTTGTTGTTATGTACTGCCCATCATGGGATCTTAGTAAGGGGAATAGTGCATTAGATGTTTTTTCAAGTCTCATGAGCCATTGAACACTAGGAATATGGGGTTTTTGATGTTTGGAAGTAGCGAAATTTTACTCACCCAATTAGGGTAGGGTTTTCACTTAGGTTGTATCAGAGTGTTCCACCATTTCATCTAATCTTGGAATGATGTTAGTTGATTGAAGGTATTAAAGAACCCTTGATGCATGTCCAACCAGGTATTATCTTAGGAGGGTGTATTAGGGTCCAAAGATGGACTTGTATGTGCTGCAAGAAATTAGGGCGGATACCCAGACGGGGGTATCCTTTGTGGGTTTGTATGAACATACTCGGGATACCCTCCTAGTAGAGGGAAATCGTGATGTCCTTTCAGGGTTGTATTTATGTTGGTTAATGGTCTCAGTGATGGGTTGGGGGGCATCTGAGCTTGAATTCATTTATGAGGATGAGTGCCTATGGTAAGGACACCACTTCTGGGTACACTTTTTGACATTCTGTAGGGGGAAAACATCTGACAAGATAGCTCCCTCGATGAAGTTCATCATTAATTATCTCGACCTCTTTCATTTCATCCCCCTGTTTGGATTCTCTTTCCTCGATAGGGAGACACACATTCTCAAGGAGAGGGGAGGTGGGTCATAGATGACCTAAGATTTATTATTCTCCTTGTTTGGGTTTTGTGAGGGACGTAATGATGGATTAACAGATGGGATGTCCAAATTTAGGACCACTCTCTTGTTCCAGGTATGCACAACATTAGGCTCGTTGTGTGATGACTCTAAGAGGGAACCATATTCTCTTGCATACTCTAACTTTATATCATCTTCTATGAGATCGGTGGGGTTTATGTTAAACTTTTTCACTTATTCATACCACATTGCGGGTAGTGTACCCATTGTCAGATGGTAGGTAAGATTTTTGTGTCCTTTGTTGGACTTTCCCTTTTCAGTCTGCAGTATTCTTCAAGTTTATTAGTTAAAATTGACATGAATGGAGCCCTGGTCTGACCTCATAATGAACCTTCATCTCAGAGGGTATGAACCATGAGACGTGGTGGAATAGGTGACCCCTCTGCCCATCTTTCTTCCCAGACAGGAGAAGACAGATGTTCGTTGTGTTGGAACTTGATGTAAAAATTACCTTATCCCTGCATACTGGGGTTTCTCCCATTATTCTCTTGATTTATTACAGCCTTGATTTCATATTCATATAGGGTCATTTTGAGTTAAAAATTCCCCCAAACCTATGGTCTGGGGTTGTTCCCACATTGCGATGGTAGTTGCTTCTATTTCCAGGTTTTTGATTTCACGCACTCCAGCGCGGGTATGAGCCAAATATGATGCTGGGATTGCACTGGCTATAGAGTAATTTGAATACATTATTACTTCTTTCTATTTGTCTTTCCTTAAGCAAGAAGCATTCTGGATGTTCTCAGTTTCCTGACTCAGATGTTTTTCGATGGATTGATCTCGTCGGACCGGATGCTTTTGAGACTTACTCCGGAAGGGTTTTTTTAGTATTTTATCTTTCCTGAGCAGGGATTTCATTTTATTTCTTCCTTTGGGTAATAAAACTTCAATATATCATTTCCAATGAGGTCATCTATATAGTAAATGGGGTGAAGTTTAGATCCCCATGTTCTACCCATCCCCGAATATGAACTCCTGACGTGGCGTCTCCAATAAGGAAACACATCTTGTGTAGTGCATGGAGGCAAGGTAGTTCATCATTTTTATTTTGCATTTATAATCGTTGATTACTTGCATACGGGAGGGATTATAGGTTTATTAGATATAGACACTCTCCTGATATGTTGACATGGTCTGCAAATCCTTCACAGGGAAAAAACTTTTATTTATCTCGCGAATAGTTTTCTAGATATTGAGGCGAATGTCATGCATACATTCCTATGACAAATAACTCTGTATTTCAATGTGATATTTGTTTGTAATCCAATACATCCCTAGAATTATATCATTTTCCATCTATCTTATCATGAGCAACATATCCTAATGTTTTTATTCTAGGGACTTTTGTACATGATATTCCCAACTGGAATGCTTCTTAATAATTTCATTCCATGCAGTCGGGTTGGTAGGGGCATCATTGATATGTGAGTGAAACGAGGGTGGTTTAGTAGTAAGCATGTCCCCAATATATCCTATGGTTGAGAAAAGATTTCACTCATCACAGAAAGAGCATCTGATATGTCTAACTCAATATTTCTGAGTGCCTCATCATATGAGGGCTTTCTCACATTTGTCCCGACAAGGGGAGGGCCTTCTTTCCATTGGGAATTTTTATTTTGGGGATGAATTTTGCAATATGTGCTAAAATGGAGAGGGCTACCATTAAAACTTGATTCACATCTACGGGGAATTTCATTACGGAAAATACCATAGGGGGGACCTTTAGGGAGGGCTATAGTGAGGGGAGGACCTTCTTGATACTTGATTTCACTATAGGGAGGACATTATCGATGACTGCTATGGTGGAGAGGACTACCATCAAATAATGATATTTGGTTTTAGGGCGTATTTCTATGTTTTCATCCTAGGGAGGGCCTTCAGGATGTACTTCAATGATGTTTTAACTTTATAATTTCTTGATGTCACGGAGGGGAGGGCTTCCACAACAACATCCATTGTGGGAAGGGCCTTAGTAATGACTATCATCATGGCGAGGACTACCATCATGACTTGATGTCTGACTATATAAAGAAACATATCTGCAGCATACACCCTAGAGAGGACCATCAGGGTGGATGGAAGCAAGGGGAGAACCATCTTGTTTTCTGATTGGCTAGACAAGAAGAGGGCTACCCGGAAATGCATCAAGATATAGGCTCTAGTGATCGATCATTCCAGTCCCACAGAGTAATCCATTGTGGGTTCTCTGTGGAGGACCTTTAGACCTGCTAGTAGCAACATTTCAGGGAGGGGATTAACAACTAATACTGCCACTTCTATAATTTCTTAATGGATTGAAAAGTTATTGAGACTTTTTTATATATGTTTGAGGGAATCAATAACTCAAGCATTCAGCAGAGTAGGACCATGTATCTTCTATTCAATTTTTAGTTTCCTTTGGCGCATTTCATTTTTGGGTGCTCTCCTATAGTTAATCTGGGTCACCTTCTATTGGTATCTACCTTCATATGTAGGTGCCTATCTTTTCAACTCTTGTTATGTTTCCAAGATACACCTACGAACATCTGGAATTTTGGAAGGGATATATCATTACCCTGGAGCGGCCACCACGTTGGACCAGTGTCCCCCAGTTGGGATGGGTATTTTTTCTTGATCCGGTTGTCCGTGTATCGTAGGATATTTATATAGACCCTATAGTACTAGATTAGGGATTTATAACTGCTCTGGAGTGAGTATCCCATTTTACGAGTAAGCCATTTCATTCGAGGAAACCGGGTCATGGGGATGGTTTATTGCCTTTTCCACCGACGTAATGATATCATTGAATGTTTGGAGGATATGGTATGGAATATATGTCTGATCCCCCATCATTACAATGATGTCATCATATAAATATTTTTCTAGGATTGGTATGAATTCACATTCTGGTGTCAGAGTAAGAGTTTGTTCCCTCTCTGGTCCTCCATAGGTTGCCAATAGATACTAGCAGTTCTCCTATGTTGGGAATAAGGAATGAGTCTTTTGAAAGTTTACTTCTATAGTTTCTACCATATTTTACTGGTGGGATTCATATTTACGAATATTGATTTTCATCCACTTTCTTTCCACTATATTTTTCTCACAGGCTTTGTATGCATCTGCAACAATTTGACTCCAACCATATTTTCTTATCGTCCTGTTTGGATGGAGGGATTGATATGAATACGTAGGTATTTGTGCCTATCTTTAGCTAGTTACCATCCTATTTGGATGATGTGATTCTTGTGCATTGGCAGATATCTGCATTCACCTGTAATTTTCCACTCTGTCTGTATGGCGGGACCGGTGAGCCTTAGAAGGAATGTGAAAAATCTTGTATTCTTCCACTCAATTTCTATGGTGGGCTTGAGAGGAGGGGTCAGATTTGTATGTATTCCCATCTATTGTCACTTAATTTTTAAAGTGGAGTTTCTCCTCAAGAACTAGGGTGATAATTTGTTCTTAATTATATATTTACCACCCTTGATGGCCAGCACGAGGGACTTGGGTCTTCTGGACATTAGCAGGTGCCCTCGACATAAGGTCCTCATTAGTGTGAGGAGACTTGGTCGCCTGATGTTGGTGGTGACACTCTATAGTAGGGTCCTGTGATTAGGACCCCTATGAAGTTGAGATAAATTTATCTGCATCAACATTATTTGCCTCTCTAAGATAAGGGAGGTACTTGTAGTCATGTTCTAGAGATGGGAACCTGAAATTGTTAAAGACGACCACTGTGGACACCTTGTTCTGGGGTGTCGTCCGTGATTGGAGATATTTTTCATACTGTAGGGCTTGTCTTACGGTCTCCACTATGGGGAGAGTAACATTTTGGTGGTACTATTTGATTAGCTTGTAGGATACCCAGAGTTGAAGACACTGGGTAGGAGAGGGGTTCATACTCTTTCTCGGGGGCCCATCCCCCTGTGGGATCACTGAGGCGTGTGTCTTCACTAGTCATCGGGAGATAATTTGGATCGAAGGTTTCTCTTCGAGAACATGCAATATATATATGACATATACATGGTACAATACCATGACAAACTAGAATCTCTGGAACATATGCGTATTTGACGATTTATCTTGTCCCCCTCCCCCTTTTTGTGGTAAAGGTGCTTGAGTGGGGTAGAACTACAACCTTGGATGAGGATTCACGTTAGGTTCTCCATTTTTTTGACCTAAGGTAGGGATATGTTGGACTGGAAAAAAATTGTCCAATGAGAATTGTTCACTCATTTCTGTTTCGACCTGATCTATGTTGTTATCCTTTAACATGGTATAGAATTGACCTCGTGGGGACAATGTAGTTTATCCCTTATGCATTATGAAGAAGGTTACATAGTCAAATGGTCCTAGTGGATTATTGAATGGTGCTGTGTATTTGTTCAATTAGTCCTCTACAGATATAACTTCCTCAGATGGTGTCCAATGGTTTTATTTGTGGATCCAGAAACACCCAACGGCCTTAGTATCCAGGATTTATAGACCTAATTTCCAAAGGCAGACGCTCATGGGATGATAATTTTTCCAACGACACTTATGGACTACATTGGTCGAGAGGATGGGAGTTCGGTCTCATCTCACTCTTTTGAGGGGGATTATTTCATATTCTGAGGGTCTATTATAGATTTAAGTCATGTTCATATGTTCCTGAATCCTTGGTTCATTCACGAAGAGTGTATCCACAGGCTACCCCTAGTTCATATGATTATCGTAAGCACATTTATATTTGATGATACAGATGCGATACTGCCTTAAGCCATGCAATAAGGTTCTATGGAGTTTATCATCATCTAGAGGGGATGGAATATGGCTTCATGTTGGGATAAGACCCATAAGATGGGTTTCCTATGTATCCTCAAGAGAGTAATTAGATCCAATGTAGTTCGGAATGGGTTGGGCTTATGCATGAGAGTTTCCCATTTGAGGGGACATGATTGGGTGAACCCTTTTGGAAGAGAATCCTTTTGATCTTGGTACTTCAATAATGATTCCTACATATCCTGGATTGAATAGGAATCAGGGTTCTTATAATTCAAGATGGGTGGGTTGTGTGGATGTTATAATCATCGCAAACCTCTAAGACCACATGACTCAAACTTTGTGTGAGAAACAATAGGATGTGAGGGATCTAACAAACCACAAACCACCTATCCCATAGATGAGAGTGGGCAGGACAATGGAGAAATAAGATTGGGTGGTGGTCGGTGAGGGAACGGAGCGATGAACCTTTCAATGTGGGATGAAATTGAAGCTCATGCGGCTCCTCCCTAAGAATATTTGGGAATTACCTAAGTGGGAGTTCCCCATAATGTATTTTGGGAAAAGGGAGGAATGTTGCCTCTTGTCAAAAGGATAAATGAATATGATTCCCTCATCAAATCACCTTTCCTCATTGAATGGAAAATCAAGTGATCACCCTTAACACCTATAATGGTGTGGTTCACATCAGCATACCAAGGTTAGACTCCGAGTTACCATGGGAATGTATACATACAGACATCCCTATAGTCCGAACCATTGTGGGGAGAGCACTCATGACACTATTTACCATGGGTATGTATACTCAATGGGGTGCGCTAGTGCACCCGATGATATAATCATATGGGTCTAGTGGATTTGGTGATGCTCCAACCTGATGTCGGGGACTAGTTTGTGGAGAATATATGGAGGTCTAGACTGTAATGGAGGGGTGAGATTGGGGACATAGGGAAGGAAACCTGAAGATTCCCCATTTTTCATACTATTTTTTCACAGTGGATGGGGGAGCTTTGCAAGATATAGTGGTATGCTGGTAGAGGGGTAAACTTCATACCAAAGTGGTAGGTGGGTTTTGGGCATGGACCACCAGGCACCATAGTGGAAACCAGTCCTAGATGTGGTCATCCATGCCACTTCTAGTTCTATCCGCGTACTGGTGTAGAACGTGGCTTTGGGTTCAATTCGCACAGTGATACGCTATGTGGAACACCATTTTGAAGGAGGGTCTTGGAACCTGCCATTTACGGGGAGTTCATCCTTAAGTAATGTGTTTTTCATGATGAATCCAATTTAGTTAATGGTTTTCTCATTATTTGGTTCCTTGTTTTTATGATTTCTGGCTATTTATATCTGCAAAAATGTGGTACACAATTTGATCTTTGTCAATGATTCAAAACCCAATATGGAATCCTCTTTGAATTATTACTTCCAACCTCTAGGGTATCCTCTGTGCTTTCTTCGTCTATCTTTTCTCAATTAATTATGTTATCCTTTTATAGAGCATTGGGACATGCATATCTATGAGCATGTGACACCATTTGTGGAAGCCCATAAAGAGATATCTTGATCCTAAGAAGACTTAGTCAACTAGGTTTTGTGGAAGCTATGGTTCATGAGTTATGGTTCATAGAACCCTGCCTGATTTATTTCATTCGTGAACTGATGAGTTCACGATATGGTATAAATATGGCTATCATGTGCTTGATTCCACCAGTGATGTGGTTCGCGGGCACCTGAGTTCACTATCCATCGCTCTGCGGGCCATCTCTTAACATGTCATTTCACGTACTAGTGGTTTGTGGTTCATGCAATCCAAAAACCCTTCATAGTGATGGTATGCGGGTCACTTAAAACTATTGGAGAAATTCAATTCCTTTATGTTTCTTTCTAATTTTTCAACTCAATTTTCATCCATTCTCTTTACAAGA
This sequence comes from Viscum album, assembly GCA_963277665.1. Classification (NCBI taxonomy): domain Eukaryota; kingdom Viridiplantae; phylum Streptophyta; class Magnoliopsida; order Santalales; family Viscaceae; genus Viscum; species Viscum album. Next base: position 2,000,235,970 of record OY728140.1, on the reverse strand, counting down.
CCTGTAGAAATCCTTGCTTTCTTATGAAAATTTCTTGTGGGAGTATTTACTTCTCTTTGAGAATTATTCATGACCCTACAATAATATATTAAATAATATAAATTAACATTTATAAAATTATTTTTACTATGAAATGAATGTGAATAAAATTATTTTATGCTTAAAATTTTTTCCCTAACAAGTCTATTTACAAATTCTGAGCACTGATATTAGAATTATCATAATCCATAATTATAAATTTAATCATATAAAATGGATTAGTTATTTTGAATTATAATATCTGAAAAAAACCAAATGTTCAATTCCATTTTTGATCATAAAAAATGTTACCTTGTTAAAAATCATGTCACATGTCAAAGGTAATAATTGGATAAATGGTTTAAAATATATGGACAATGCTAAATAATATCACTAAAACTTATCTTTTATTTTGTTTATTGAGTTAATTTATAAGTCCATTATATTATATTATAAAATTTGATGTTTTGGGGCCACATTCCCATGATATTTACTTAAATATATTTAAAATATCTTAATATTTACAAGGGTGCCACTCCACTCACTTATAAAAGGGGACCTCATCTTCTAAATTTTTTAGACCCATTGAGCACTCTATCTCAAAACATACCAACCAAAATATATTCCAAACATTACCACCCTCTTACTAGAGTTATTTTTTTCAGAAAAATATAATCCTATTATGTCTTGTGTTCTATCCCAATTAATGATACTAAACTTTTAGGTAATTGTCCTTATTGATATATTTGAAGTTTTTTAATTCTTCAACCTCTTTCAAATATTATATTACCATAATAATATAATTATACCTATTTACATAATATAATATAATTTTTTAATATTAATTTTAATATCATTTTATATATCCTTCCCATCAATTGGAAAATGAATGTGTTTCTCGTGCATACGTTCAAAATACTCTCTCCATAAAGAGACATGTTTCATTTCTCAATACCACATCATGTGGATGGTTATGTTTATTATTTTAATGAATATATTGGATATTTATGCTATAATTATAATTCTTCAAAATATAAATTATTAATTACCTTCCTTTATTTCAATCCATTGATAAATTAAGTCATAACTTGTGGGTATATATAGACCACCACCTTCACGAGGAGACTTATTTAATTTTTCATCAGTTCCTTACAAGGAATTATATAAAAGTTTATATAATGAATTAATATAATATTTACGAAAATATTAGTATTATGTATATTACGAAATAATTAAAAATTTATAAGGATCGTAATCTCGTAACCAAAACATGAATGAAAAATTAAATAGTTAACAACAAAATATTGATTTAAGAGGAGAATTATTACTAAATCGATGATCAGAAATTCTGAAAAATAATATATGGTAAGTTAAGTAATAATAAAGAACTTATAAGGATTTTTAATAAATATAAATTTATTTTAAAAGTTGTTAGATCATGTTTTAATAAATAGGTACATGAGGAATGGGGTTTTTTTCTATCACATTTTTAACACGGACTGTTCGTATTTATATTTCCATTGAGGAAATTTTATTCTTTCTATCTCTCTCTCTATCCCACTCAATCCCCTTTTATTTTATTTTACTATAGTATTTTTTTATATTTTAATGTATTCTTTACATATTAATATCTTTGGTATTCAAAAACACTAAAAGGCGGTTTTTAATAAACCCTTAAATTATTTAATTTTTTTGATGAGAGTAGTTTTCTTCTAGGACGAAATTCATTAAAATATTACTTTAATTTTCCTTATTATTCTCATATAATTGTTAAATGTCATATTTTACTTTCTTTATTTTCAAATAATATTTTATTTTGTGTTTAAAAAAAGTTCAAATATAATATTTTTTTAAAAAAATATTTAATGTATAACTCTTCCTATCATCATGACCATTATTCACTATTAAAATTATTATATAAATTTATTTGGTTTTTAAAAAATATATTATTACTAGGTTTATATAATTTATATTTATTAAAATTTTCCAATGTAAAATTCTTTTTTTATTTTAAAAAATATTATTTCCAGTTCTTTTACAGAAAATTTAATATCTATGTTAGCATAATTTGAGGAATATTTTGATTTACTAGGTATATTCTAAAATTATATCATCCAATTTATTTCTTTATATATATTATGATGATGATTTTTGATGTTTTCTTGATAACCATTGCTTTCTATAGGTTAATTAATCTATAATTAAATGATGAATTTTTTTATGATCTTGTCGAATAGATATATATAGTTTTCATTATGTTAATTTTAGTCCCTAAATTATATTACCCTTTAATACATTTACTGAGGATTTATCTAATATGAGATACTATTAAAGGGAATGGGGAGTGAACCCCATTAAATATTGGACTCAGTCCATCATGAATGAAACGTTTTTGGGGTGTGAACCAAATCTAATATGGGACTATGTCTACTCTATTATGATAGTCATGGAAGCAAGCCTTGACTAATAAAATGATATGATGTACATATTATTATTTGAAATGTTCTTGTGACACCTTTTTGTGTATATGATATTCACTCATAGCTAATGATTTATTATTGATGATTCAACACACATATAAGACATGTGTTTTATTATGAAAATTCTATTACTCTATGAATAATGATTTATGATATATTATTAATGGGTATGAAGTTAGTACATTATGATAACTCTCAAACACCATTATTATTATATTATGATAAAATATGTTCATTGGATGACAACTCCCATATTTACCCTTACTTATAATTTCAGTGTACCCTATATTATGTTTTGATTTCACTAGGTTCTAAAAAAAAGTTTTCTGTATTATATATCAATGAAGGGTACAAAGAGAGATGATATTTTCAGGAGTCATTCATGAAATAATATGATTATTTATATAGTCTCGGAACACAAAAAACCTTTTTGGGTATGGGGTATTTCTTATTCTATGATGTATTTCATATTCATAAAAATAATGCAATGTTAATGTATGGAATACTCATGACTCCTTTTCAATGAGAAATGTTAAGGATGGATGGATACCCTTCATTATCATCTAATTCCAATCATACCATTTTTACCACCCGTCGATGAATCTAATTCTATAAATCATTCCTCCCTTTGAATGTAACATTCAATGCTAGAAATAATATTATCCATTCATGAGATATTTAACTTCATACTTCTATAGATTCATGTATATTTAGCACAATCCTTACCCATTGCTAAATAAAAAAATTGATAAAGGGGTTATGTTTATCTACGACACAAAAAATTAAAGATAAAGTTCACCTTTATCAGACACTAAATAGCAGTGACAATGATTACCATTTATCAGAGTTTGTTAACACCAATGAAGGGTATCCTATATAAAATATTTTATGTGTATATACTTATACATTGTAAAATATTATTTATATATAAATATACATATTTTTAATATTTATTTTTAGTCATTAATACATTATTTATAATATATTTAAATCAAAATTATATAAGTTACAATATACAAATATATTTATATTTAAATTGAAATTTATACATTTATATTCATATTTTATACATTTTAATTTAATTATATATTTATAATTACCTGTGTGTGTCAATATATATATATATATGTTGACACATAGAAATAATATATATATATATATATATATATATATATTAAAACTATAATATGATCTATGTAAATAAGAATATAGATATATTAAAAATTATTTTTATTTAAGTTATTATATATTTTTATTCATATTATATTTTTTACTATATAAATAAATTATAAACAAAATGAGTGTTTTCAAATATATTTTTCTGTGTATGATTATAGGTAAATAAATATATAAAATGTATATTTAAAAATAAAATTCATATTAAAATACAATTTCATTATCAATCTTGTTTTCATAATTTATATATGCAAATTAAATATATTAAAATATCATTGAAATATTTACATAAGTATATAAATGAACATATATATATATATAAGAATATGAATATATAGTATATGTATATATATATATATCAATATAATCATTGTTGGGTATCTTTAATCATTTATATAGATGGAAGTTCTCACACATTGTGAAAAAAAAGTGAACAATAAATGGTTATCAATTATATATTAGATCCATATCATTACTCATCCTAGAAGCGTTCTTAAAATGATTAATGCTCGATGTAGAAGATTCATTTGGCCTAGTAAGGTTACATTGAATAAATATTCTTTATCTTGGAATAAAATTTCACTTCCTGTTAATTTGGTCAGTTTGGGTATTAAACGTTCTTTGAAAGCTAACATTATGTTTATGATTGTACACATTTAGAAGTTGTTCTATTTGAAATAGTCTTTATAGGTTTTTTAGGGAGAATCATTATTATACAAGGGATTAATATTTTCTATGTATTCCTTTAAATTAATTAATATCTTATGTTTTTAATGGTTTACTCATATTTTAAAATCTAATTATCTTCTTTGTGTAGATCCTAATCATTATAAAAAGTTGATTAAAATATTTGATTTTTTTACTCCAACTACTATAGAGGATAATAACTTTCGGTCATAAATTTTTGATAAGCCAAAATTTAATTTCATTTAACTATTAATTTTTGTTAATTTAATTCATTGTTTTTTAATGTGGCTACTGGCTCAAGACATATTTTCTACCCAAGTGATATGTTACAATTTTTACCTTTTTGATTCTATTATGTTCCATTTCTATAATATGGTCCCTAACACCAAAGATCCTATGTTTGAAATACCATTTCACAACAAAGTTGGTATTTAATTTGAATGATATTATTCATATTTATTTAACTTCTTATGTAATAATCAATTTCTTCTAATATATTTTAAATCCGTTTGTATCATTGGGTTCCTTTCATTGGATATGCAGAAATCTGATCAAAACCTATTAGGTATGGAAAGCTAGGAATAATATTATATTCTCATAAAAAGGGAGCCTTGATGTTAGAATCTTATAGGATGATTTTTTTTTCTATTTGAATATAAAATCATTTAGTTTTATTATGCTTTTGAATTCCTAGTTTAATAGAACATTAGTTTGGAATCTCAATCTTTAAACTTATTTCTATTATCTTGCAGCCTCATTTTGTAATTTTTTCAGACAGGATAATGATATTCCTGGTAGCCTAATTTGTATGGTCGTGAGTGAATGTATCATTATTAATAAGTTTTTTTTAGGCTATTATATTGTCTTTCTTATATTATATAGAAGGTTTTTTTGTGTTTCTTTTCATCGGCCTTATTTGTACCTATTTTTTTGTTTCTTTCTGAAATTTAGAGCAGTGGATTCATATTATGGTTTAATAAGATTGACTAAATATTATGGAACACCTCATGAATAAGATGAGAACTATTTGGATGGATTAATGTCCTCATTTTTTTTGTTTATACATTTTCCATGCTTGGAGGTGATGCACGTGGACATTGGGGTTAGCCTTTAGATTCTTGGTATAGGTGGTCTTTCATGTCTGGACCTTGTCAATGGGATCGTAGCTAATTCATTTTCAAATTACACTGTGGTGTTCATTGTAGATTATGGGCATATAGATGCATGAGTAGTGTTATTTATTTTTTATATTCTAACTTGGTTCTAATTCTAGGGGAAATATGTTTTGGTTTTCAAATATGTGTAATTATTGGATTTTTAAAGTCAATATAGGATGCTCTATGATTTTTGTATTGATTTTTGATGTGTATTTTTACAATAATTCTTTATATGGAGTAAATTAAAAATCATTCTAATTCATATATGTATATAAAATATTTACGTGTGTATGTATTTATTTGTGTGTCAGTGTATATTTATCTATATATTTCATGAATGTATATGTGTGTGTGTGTGTGTTTGTATGTATGTGTATATAATTCTGTATGTGTCTGTATGAAAATATATGTTTGTGTGTGTGTGTGTGAACATATATTATTTTATTAAGGTGTAAGTATTTTTATGTTCTTGTTTATGTATGTTTATGTTTGTGTATGTATTTGTATGTACGTGTATGTGTTTGTATGAGTATTTATGTGTATGTATTTGTATATATGTGTATGAATGTGAATAAATGTGAGTGAGTGTGTTTGTCTGAGTATTTATCTGTATATATACATATATATGTATGTGCATGTGTATGTGTACGTACCTGTGTGTATGAGTATTTGTATGTGTATGTATGTTCATGTTTTTATATGTTTATGTATTTATATGTATTTGTTTTTTTTTTGTGTTTTTAAGTGTTTATGCAATAATGTATGTGCTTGTATTTATTTTTCCATACATTTTATGTGTTTGTGCATGTATGTGTTGGTATGTATTTTTCTATGTATGTGTATGTGTTATCATGTGTATTTGTATCTATTTTCATGTGTATGTTTTTGTATATCCATGTGTATGCATGTGTATGTGCATGCATGTCTATGAATGTGCATGGATATGGGTATATTTGGATACGAACATGTATGTGTTGGTTCACCTAAACATCATAGAATAACATAAAAAATATTTAAACATTTATATAAATAATAATATTTTTAATTATAGTGAAAAAATTAAAAATGTAGTTTATGGTTAATATTGTTTTTATATTCAATCAATAATATATATATAGTTATATAAATAAATAGTTATAATAATATACCCATATATTGGAGACTATAAATTTATTTAAATATAAGTAATAAAATTATTGCATTTAATCTATAGTTTTATAATTAATTATATATTGTGAAAGAATTTCTATTTTGTTTTACTATATATAGATTTATTAATGATTTAATTGTAAAAATATTTATTTATTAATTTTAACAATAATATATTTAATTATAATTAATTATTTTAAATTAAATTAAAAATAATTATATTTATTAATTTTTAATATTAATTCATATTTATTATAAATTTATTTTTAAATTTAAATTTATATAATATTAAAAATTTTAACCATACTATTTATTATAATAATAACATATTTATTAATACATTTGTTGGTAAAACATTTATTATAATATTAATATATTTATTATAACATTAATACATTTATTATAATATAATTAGAATTATTATATAATCATAATAAAATACATGTATTATAATATTAATAATGCATTTATCATAATTCTAATAAATTTATTGTAAAAAAATGTATTATTAAATTTTTTACAATATTAATACATTTATTATAGTATTAACACTTTTATTAATAAATTTAATATTATTAATAATATTTATTAATTTTAAAAAATTTATCTTATTACTTTTTAATATTTATTCATTTTATTATAAGGAAATTATTATATTTTTAAATATTAATTCTTATACAATTATTAAATATTTTTAATTTTTTCAATATTTAATATTTAATATTCAATAGTATTTACCAGTGAGAATCAATTAGCTCTAATAATGGTTATACTTTTTAGTGAAAACATCAGCACTAATGAAATGGTTCTTTATTAACACTCATTAATGTTGATTTTATCAACATTAAGTTACTAGTTTTGATAAAACTCAATCCCATTTTTAAAATAACCCTAATAGATCATGTTTCTAGCTCGTTTCATTTAATATATCAGGGAAACCAAATGCAGCTACCCACATCCTTCAAACATTCTAGATGAATTGACCCTAAAAAAATGATGGTATGTAATTTTTTTATTGTTTTGAAGGATCTCTGAGCCGATCTTGCATCTTTTTCATATTCTTTTCATGTTACTTTTGTCTTCTTGGATCTTACACAATGAATATCCTATAATTTTCAGTGTCTTCCCCTCAATAAAATAGTATTAATTTCATCCATTTTTTTTCATTATTCATTTTCCATATAAATCCATATATATATATGTGTGTGTGTGTGTGTTTGTGTTTGTTTGTGTTTGTCTGTGTGGGTGTGGGTGTGGTTTGAATTATATATTTCTATGTATTTAAAAATGTAATAGATTATCTTTTGGTATTTTTCAAATATGGAAAAACAATGATTTTGAATTGGTATGTGGAAACCATTTTGAAAAATAAAAGTTTTTCAAATTATTATTGATTCTTTTTTTATAATCCAATAACTTTAGGTCCAACATGATTTAAAATAATTTTTTTTATTATAAAAATTATTATTTTTAATGTATTGAATTGAATATTATTTTCATTGAACAAAGAATAATTTATTACCTATAGATATCTTAGTGATTTACATTGATAATTTTAGGATGTTATAAAATGAGTTGGGTATCTCATTAATTTTAATGTAACTAAATATGTTTTATAATTAATTCTAAAAAACATATTTCATTGGAAGAATAAGTGGAAGCGAGTTTTCAGTTCATTTTATTGATTGGTGTGTTTTCTTTAAAAATATATTTTCAGTGTTCAATTTTTATGAGTTCATAATATAAATCCTTATTTTCATACCATTAATAATGTTTCAATAGGGATTGAATTGATATTTTCTTCATGTATTCTAAAATATACTAAAATATAAATGTTTAGGTCATTGAAATTTTGTTTGATAATTATTAAATTTCTATAAATGTTTTTATAAATGTATTTTTCTATTTTCATGTGTGTGTTTAAATGTCATGCATTTTTTAAAACTACTACTCTTGAGTAAAAATAAGATTAAATATCCTGATTAAATGGTTTTGACCATGAATCGTTATTTTTAAAGCGGTAAATAAAACCTGTTGTTTTGGTTAGGATAATTTATGATTTATAAAACTAAGGAAAATAGTGTTTATAAAAAGGAGTCTTTTATGTATAATTTGAATGAACTCATGATTTTGTTTCTTGTTGGATAATGTTTTGGTTACTATATTTTTTCAAAAAAATTGGGGTGATTTGGTTAAATTACATTTTTATTTGTGACATTTTTGAAGCTATTAGATTTTTTATTTAAAACCATCATTTTCTAATCATTATTTGTATAGTAACTTGTTTTTTTTCAACATTTGTATTGATATGGTTAAAATTTACCTCCCATGAGAACGTACACAGTGAAGTGAGGAAGTTGAAATAAAACCCAAGAAAAACTAATAAGTGGTTGAAAATAATAGATACATTGACACAGAACATCGAAATAAAACAATAATAATTTTCAATGTATTATAAAAAATAGGCTTCATATATCTACTTATAAATGTGTTTCCACAAACACAAATATAAATAATTATATACACACATAAATAATTAAATTTTTTACATATCTCTGTATATATAAATTCTATATATATATGCATATTATTTATTTACTTATTTATTGTTAAATATGAATAATTTATAAATAATTTGTGTTGATATGAATAAAAAATGGATATATATACCAATTATATAATGAAATAGTATGATGATGGGGATATTGAAATCATCATGTTGACAACAGATTTTGAAACTAAATATTCTCAAATCATTTACCCATATTTACATTTTTATTATTAATGAAAAATTTATCTAAAATAGTAGGAAAAATTATCTATCTATCATTACATAGTTAAAATTTATAAATTAAAGAATACACATGGGTAATAAATGAATGTATTTAGTCAGTGGGATATCATTTATATTTGTAGATCATATGATATGATTACATGTTTAAAACGTTTTAGAGATTGTATTGAAGAAATTAATATGGTACTTTAAGATAGTGAGTTCAATTGTTTAATGTTGTTTGAGATGATACAGTGTTTTACAAATACATCATTGTATGTTAGTAGTAATAAATATACAATATTTTTATCTGTACTGAATCTATATCATTTTGATATTATCAGTAGATTTACATACACTAGTTTTAATGAACATCTTTTTTTATTCATTTATATGATACCAGAATGCAATGATCTAGTTTTTACATTTTTTTAAAATTTCATAAATATCATGAAGAGTGGTCTATCTACTGCATATTTAGTTACTTTGTTGTCATTGTAAATTATAGCATTGGTGGGAGACTGAACAATTGAAATGTATCTACCTTTTTATGAATAATATAGAATATATTGATTTTCATTTTTTGAGATTATTTTATATTTATGTTATGGACTTGAGATTAATGACCCATTTTATTTCAAAAAAACCATTTTTCATATCTAGGATCATTTCCTATTTAGGTTTTTAGAACTATATAATATTTGTGTTAATTTCAAAACATATAAACCAATTGATTGTTGATGTGAAATATCTAGATAATGATATTAAAAAAATTTATGATATATATGATTATAATAAATTTCAATTTGAAACATGATATGGACCTAATAACTTAATAAATGGTTTTATATGATATAAAATTCTTAAAAACATGATCTAATGGGCTAAAACCAATAAAAGACCTCATATAACCGTCAAATATAAGGATAAAATTATTAAATGGTTTGTGAAATAGTTGAATATACACCACATTTATCTAGTATATGATTTCCTTGGGATGGACAATAAAAAAAATTATTGTTTCAAAACTCTAAACACATGCATATATATATTAAAATCAATATGTAATAACACTCTAATAATTTTAAAATAATAACACTATATTTTATAGTGTATAAAACATGCAACACCTAGCATAAAAAAACATGATATACTATTTAAACAATAGTATTATAATAAATCCATTGAAATTTGTGGTAAGAATTCGAATGACCAAGTTTTGGAAATAATGTATAAATTTTTTAGATGAATTGATTATATTGGTAAATAAGGGGTAAATTTTTAGTTATTTCTATATGTGCTTAAGAAATATTTTTACTTATTTTTATGAAAAAATAATATAATTATTATATATAAATTTTAGAATTGTATTGTAAAAAATTATAATCATTTTTTAAATTATTATTTCAAAATTAACTAACAGTAAAATTTTATGATTTTTTTAAGTGTGATTTTTAAGTCAATAGTGAAAAATGCATCATTTGATAAAATTTTCATTTCTTTTGAATAAATTAATTTATTTACATTTCTATTTATTCATTTAATATTATTTCAAATTAAATGAATAACTATTTAATTATATCTAATATAATTAATTTTATTTCATTTTTCTATATAATGGATTTTTGTTTAAGTTTATTTTATCTTTGAAAAGACATTTCTTGGAAAACTAATTTTAAGAGAATATTGTTTCTCCATTTTATGTAATTAAAATAACCCATAATGATTAATTATTTAAATTAATGGTATAAAATATAAATATATTTATATATATGAAATTATATTAATATATTGATGATTAATAGTTATATAATTAAAGTATGTTAATCTTATGAATGAAAAAAAAAATTGGAAAACTGTTTTCGACACATTTTATGGGAACATTTTAAAATTAAATTATGAAACATCTATAAATTTAATTCAATAAAATTGATTAAATATATGAAATTAGAAAAGTTATAAAAAAATTAATAAGTTCAACTTATTTTTTGGTCATAAGAATAGTTTAGTTGGGGTTTTTATAAGGGGCGATCACCTCGTAATACTAGATCAAGGATGGGGGTTCAAAAAAATGGGGTATGGGTACTAAAATAGCACTATAGTGGTACTATAAAATAATTGTATATGTGGAGGAAATATTTCACCACAGAAAATATTGTGGTGCCAAGAAAAGTATCGGGAGCAGTAATGATAACCGTACTGAAGCTGGTAATGTAGCAGGCTTGGTACTATAGAATTACTATTCACTTGAGGTCTATTTGGCCAATAATTTGGAACATCAGAGCCATGTATTTGGATTTAGACCCCACTAGGACTATATTATATGTAATTGGTCTTCCCTATAGGAAAAAATAAATCTTTTTTAATAAAGAAACATTCCTCAGCCCTTGCATCAAAAAATGTAATGAATTGTAAAAATAGTAACCAATTTTCAATATTGTAAAAGTTTAAATCAAGTTATCCTAGGTTAAAACAAAATGATAAGTCAAATCAATTTCACATTTTCTATTTTTGGATGAATTTATTTCTACCCATACAACTGTAGGCTTGAGGTACAATTTATCTATCAGACAATTTTCTATGAAAGTGAACTATATAATAAATTATATAAAGATTATGAAAAATTATCAATTTATTTACATTTAATATCTCTTATATGTTCACATATGGATAAAAATAATTGAGAAATTAATATTAAAGGGTTCATTTGAATAATAAAATTTGGTGTTAATTTTTTTAATATATATATATATATATATATCCAAAAAGATTATACAAAGCTGACATGACGCTTCTACAAGTTATGAAAAACTCAAGGTAAATAGTTTTAAAAATAGTAAAAGTAATTTATTAGGAATAATTTATGAATAAAAATTAATTTTATAGTTATTAATGATGTATTATTGTATTATAAATGGATTATATTCAATATTAATTATTATATTTATTTCTTTAATGTAAAATTAAATAAGTAGTTCCAAAATTTTATTAATGGTATTTTATTTTAAAGAGTATTTTTTAAAAAATAGTATCCTAAAAATAATTAAAGGGGATAATTTAGATTAAAATACTATAAAATATTGACACATTTCCATTTATGATCCATTTTTTATCTTATATATAAAATTATAATCCATTCAGTTTGCAAACGGTGTCCATGGTTAATTTTAAAATAGGGTTTTGTATGTTACATTCACTTGGGTTGAAATAAAATTTTCACACACATTGAAATTTTATTGGATAAATTGAATTTAATATTTTGATTTATTTTGTCCAAATTATCTAAAATATCTCATTTATTTGTAGGATTAATGAATAAAATACATAGGTAAAAAAATTTGTCTAGTGTGGTGACAATTAAAATTTTAAAATTGGGAAAAATAAAGATTAATTATATAACATTTTTAGAACATATTAATTTTTTGAAGGTGTGAATCGGCTGTACCTTACCACCATTACAATATTTATTTGTTTTTGAGGAACTCAGGATTAGAGTAACATCTCATTATTGAATAGTTTTTTGTATTTAGTAAAATGTCACACCTCTTAAATTATAAAATGGAACCTCCCCCATCATTTCTTCACTCCTCATATTACAATCATTCAAGACCTTATTAGACTGAAAAGTAAATTTTTATTTCTGAACGGATTTTGAGGGGGAATGTGGGAACTCCCAAAGACCAGATACATAAAAAGGACCACATTAACCCATTTTTAAAATTTATACACTCAAAATTCAAATCGCCTAAACCCATTCACCTAAAGAAACCAAAATGAATTCCTAAAACCATCATTGTAACCCATATGGAATCATCTGAATCACATCATCAATAACTTTACCTATGAACTCTAGAGAGGCTGAAACAAAACATCTCTCCACTACTACTCAATGATAAAAAATGAAAGAAATGACTGAATCAGATCCGAAAAAAACACCTTGAAGATTAATTACTCCCACCATACTAGTTATAGACATTCTTATCTTCCAAAAATAAAAACCGAAGAGTCCTTAATAAGTGATCCAAATGTGGTTTTTATAATAAAGGAAATTGTCTTCAGGAAGTTAGTTATTTTTACATCTTCAATTACAACCATAACTATTTTCTTAACAATATTATTATAATAACACCATTTTATACAATATAATTTCTTTTATAATGTTTATGGAATAGCATCTATACTTACCCTCATCCACTAAATAGTAATTTAAACAAATGTTCATGTGTATGGTGGGCTACTGGCTTGTGAAATGATGTCATTAGTTTTCCATAAAATCATTTTATAGCTAGTTATAATTATGTATTTAATTTATATATGTTATATTAATGAAATATTTTTCATTCTTAAATGATAATATATCTTTTAATTTCTTATATTTACACTAACTAAAAATGACATTGTCCTTCATGCATACATGTGGACTACCACCTTTATGAAGCGATGTGATTATTTTATCAAATCAACATCACAAGGATAATATATATAATTATATTTAATAAAATAATATCATATTTATGTTATAATTATTAGTATTTTAAAATAAAATAATATTATTGTTCCTTCTATCAATATCATTAAAAAATTGAAAGATTACTCAAGAATATGTATGACTTACCATCTCCATGATTATAATGTAGTTCATTTTTCATAACCATATTTCATATTTAGTTTTAAAATGAAAATTTATTTATAGAAATTATTATTACTTTTGGATTATTATTCTATATATTATTAAAAATATGACGTCTTTTACTATTCTCATCCTACCAAAGTCATTTAGGACATATGAACCAAATATCATCAAAATCCATAGCATAAACCAAATTGATTAAGTAATTAAATATAACATGGTAACATAACAAATAAAAAGGCTAATAATCAAGAAAATTTTTCTCAATCTAGTAGTAATTAATATAAGTTTATTATTCTGGATGATAGATAAAGTACATGACAAGTCATACATTATGTAACGAATTTAGTCTAAATTTTTGTTCATTGAAGAATATTATAATACTATAAGCCTAAGTTATTTTATAAGTTGTATATATAGAAAAATTTACATATTATATCATTAATAATTCATACATCATGGAATTTTATATTTCACATCAAATTGTTTCATCCAAGGGGATTTCAGTTGAAATTTAACAAGTGGTAAATGTATGGGAACTAAATTTTCATTCATTGGTTTATATCCCTTATCCATTGATTATAATATGTAAAGATTAGGTGTGAAAATGAGTACATTCATTTATGATGTAATTATTATTTTTTTGTATTTAAATGTGTCACTCATATATAACATCATTGATTAATTCTTACTTCAACAATATCATCATTATAGGGCTTTTTCATTTCAATATGGCTTCTTTGGGGCACATTTTATGTTATACAACTATATTATATTATTAGTTGTATATAATACCACTTTAATCTTATATATTTTGAATATATTAATAATAATTCAACTTTTATAGTTATATGTTTCATGGGGGATATGATTTGAATGGTACCAAAATGATAAAATATTATTTTAGAATCTCATCATTATTTGAATATGATTATGTTTTTGTCTCCACTGTGAGAATTATATGACCATTATATATTGAAAAAAAATTATTTTCCTCTCTTATGTTTATTTTTGAAAATTATATGTTTTCCTTTAATTTTTAAATTTTATGCAATCAAATGATCTAAAATAGTTATTATGAAAAACTGACATTATTTTCTATTTTATGTGATTTTTTTCATCCATGACCAATTCTTCATAGAATGGTTTCTATATTTTTTTAGTATTCAGAAATTCATTATTAATGTAAATTTTCCCAATGAGTCACTTTTAAAAAATTTATTACATGTCATCTTCCTTTCATTTTCCAAACAAGCTATTTTTTTACATTCATAACAAAAATTTGAAATGAATTTATTCATTAACTCACTCAAGTAATATAGAATTAACCATCATCATGAACACTCATTTATTTGAATAAAAACTTATATTTTTCTATTATTTTATTTAAATAAAATGTTTTTCCTAATATTTTAAAAAAATAGTTTTAAAAAATATATTTTTCATGTGAAAATGGTTTTTTCATCAAGAATGTTATTAATGATATATTTTTGGTATTTATATTCATCAATGAAAGTTATCATTATTTTACTTATTCTCTACTAGGGATATTTTCTAATGATACCATCCTTATTATTTATCTATATTTTTTAGGAAATTTTTTTCTACAAATGTACTATTTTGATATTATTCTCTATAAAACCCTAGATAGTTTATGAGTATGTTTATTAATGACGGAAATTATTAACATTTCATATTCTAGTTTCCAATATGAATGTTTACACTGATTATGTTTTGTTACTTTCTTATGAGGAATGATGTAGAAATATTAGCTGATGGGTGGGACTCACTATATCCCCTCGATGCATCAGTGGTTATCAAGGGACAAACTAGTGTGGGTATTTGGATGAGGGATTACTAATTTATGTAATATATCTTGGAATAAATACATTATTTTATGTTTATTATCTATATCCTTATAAATGTCTTCATTATAAGATTAGCTATTGATGTCCATGTGTTTATTTGAATAGTTATATTATCCATGGATATTTTTCCAGATCATATGGCTAGTTATATAGAATTATTTTTTCATTATATATTTACACCATATTATTCTTCATGTTCATGTTATTGATTAAATGGTGTGTGTTTTCAATTATTCACTATACCATATTGATTATTCATTCTTTACATATAACACCTACGATATTACACAACCCAAAAAAAGTATGAGGAATGAATGTTTGAATTAGTTCAAAGATGTGGAGTATTTAATTCTAATTTGTTTGATTTTTATATTATCAATTTTTATGTGAGATATATATATATATATATATATATCTCTTTTCCAAATACTATTAAACTCTTCATCCCATTGGGTTGTGATCACTTGTATCAAACGAAAATGTAATAAAGTAACTATCAACTCTAAATACTATGGTCGGGGTCCTCGTAGTTGGTATTAGATAATATTTAATAGAAACCTTGGGAACTAGATTTATGAAGAAATATATTAGGGAACATAACACTATGATTTACTTTTAATACATTCCCTAAGGACAATATGTTTATTATTAGGATTGTGATTATTTATGTTTTATAGGCACCATTATGATTTAATAATTCAGAATTTGATTATTGGTTTAAAGGAACATATACCAATTATGAGGTTTTATTTGATGGAAGTACAATAGATATATTTATTGATTTTTAAAAGGATTTTGTGACATATATGGCCCTTATGTATATTGTGGGATTTGGAGAGAAGTTTATTTTAGGAATAATGTTTTCATATTGTGTGTAGATATGATTTATGGTATTGAAAACCATTGTTGTTAATAAGATCATTTATTTTATGGTAATGGTAAAAAATTAATATCGGTTTGTTTTTTTAAAAAAAATGTTGTAAACAAAAAAATACTAATCAAAAAGTAATTTGATGACTAATATTTTTTTGATGATGTTCATCATATTTTTTTTGTAATATTATAGGAACTATATAAATTTAGTTTATGATAAAGGAAAAAAAACATGAAGGGTGATAACCTATCACATTAGGAAAGGTTGTGGGATGTGAACCAGAAAACCGATGGGAGATAAGGTTAAAATACCTACCACTAGAATATATGATATCATTGTTAGTATAAAATTATCTTTATGTAAATGGTGTGATGTATAAATATTATGTTGATTTCTTGAAACAAATTATAATATAAAATATTTGTTATTTTCGTGTGATTAATCATATTTTTTGAGGTATTTAATTAGGTTGATATATATATAATAATTAGGTTTTTCATAGAGGATTATTTGGGAATAAAGAAAATGATTTTATATTGATGTATTTTAAATGGTATGAAACAAAAATTTTGGTGAAAAAAAATTAATTATTAAAATATTGAGTCTTATTAGATGTGGGTTTATTTACTTGTGGAATAATCTATGTTGAACTTTTTTTGTAAATTTTTTTTTTCAAATTTATTATTTTTAAATATGAAGGTTTATACATTTTTTGTTATAATACAATGGGGTAACCATTTTATTTATTAATATTATTTAATGATAACATTAATATCTTGTTATTATTATATGGATTATATGATCAATAAAATGTATATTTTTGTACATTAGGAATAAAAAAAAGACATTCTGAATACTCATCACATAGATAAAATGGTATTATTGTTGTGGAAATTGATTATTGGAATAAATTATAATTATTATGTCTATATAACTAATTTTTTTCTTCTTATATATGTCTATTCAGTCCTAAAACACTAGGAAAATAATCGTGAAGACTTTTTTTCACCCCATTTCCGTCTTTTTTGAGAAACAAATGGATTTTTCACCCCACAAAAATTTATACATTTTTTTTCATTAACTTTATCAAGATCATTTACTTTCTTATGATCAATATTATTTGTCACAATCCAAATATATTTTTAAATTTTTTCCTCCATTTATATGTTTTCACTTACCACTAATTTTATTATATTTTGAGAAATTATTTATTGTCACTCTAGATGACATTCATATTTTAATGCTCCTCCTTTTAATTTGAAGTTTAATTATCCTTTTTATGATGGGGGTTTTTAATAAAATAAATTTTATGATTTAGAACTATTTATTTTTTATAAAATATTTAAATTTAATGGATATATTTTATTTAGGGTGGGGAGAATATAACCCCATGATATTTTAAAATAATTATAATATATTTCATAGTGTATGTGAAATGAAACACTAAGATTAAACACACACAATATACTATTTAAACATGATAGTTAAAACCCTACCTTAAATTTTTTTAAAATGAGTATAAATAACCACTTTTTGAAAATTATTTTTAAATAATTCAAATTAATAAAATATACAGGTAAATAAAGACTCGGTATTTAGTAATGTTTTTTCATGATTCAAAAATTTATATTTTTTAAATGTTTCTTATGACTCTTTGGAAAAAAAGTGTAATTACCTTACACAAATTTTATAAATTTTTCAATTCGAAATGAATATAAATTTTTGAATAATAATTTAAAAACTAACTTAGAGTAAAATATTGTGACCTTTCTAAGGAGAATGATTTATCAATGAATAGTGAAATATATTGTTGTTTGTAAAAATATTATTTCATTAAATAAATTAAGTAATTTAAAAGTCACATTATTATTGTAATTTTATTCAAAATTAAAAAAACAATTATGTATTTATATGTTATATTATTAATTTTATTTGAATCATCCTTACATTGTAATTTTTATATGTATATTTGTAGGCTAAAAAATGTATGTTTCTAAAAAAGAAAATTAAGTGCATAATGATTCTCTATTTAAATTAAGTATTATAACCACCTATGAGGGATTATTCAAAAAAAATTATATGTTATATATATATATACAAATATATGAATTAAAATTCATATTTTTATTATTAATAGTCATATAGTTTATTTAAGATCATCTTATGGTTCAGAAAAACATTTCTTCAAAATTATTTTTTTATGCGTTTTGAATGTTTCATTAAAAAATAAATTCCACCACTTTAGAAAATTTAATATAAAAAAATGGATTGAATATTTCAAATTATAATAAACAATATTAGTTAAAAATTTGAATTTAATTTTTGGTCTTAATTAACAGTAAATATAGAAAAAATTAAACACCACTACAAAATGGTAAATAGTATTAAACTTGGTTAAAAATAAGTGATAATTCCACCATTTTTTCATATTAATTATTATTTTATTGATTTATTTATAATATTATCACCTTTTTTCCAAAATTAAACTGTTTTTGGGACACTTTTCCATGAAAAGTACTTAAATAATAATTTATTTAAAGAAAAAGAAAAATTGTGACTCGAATTTCTTTAAGTATATCTTATTTGTTCACACAAGGGATAAAATAAGTTTTAAATTAATGTAAAAGGTTATACTAAGTAAGATAAATTTATTTTCATGATGTCAATTTATTTTTAATTTTTATTGATTATATAGTTAACTTAAAACGTCATACAACACTAACACAATGCTTGTTCAAACAATTGAAAACTCATGGTAAATAATTTTATAAACAATAAAATTACACTATTTAGAATTAGTTCAGGTTACAATGGAATTTTATAGTTTAAAATTATGAATTATTTTTTTTTAAATTTATTTTTTAAAAAATTAATTATTATCTTCATGTCTTTAAAATAAAATTAATGAAATAGAGTTAAAACGAAATTAATTAATTTTTATAATAACTAGTTTTTTATAAACTTATTTAAAAATATTTAAAATTATGAAAGTGGAAAACTATAATTCTAAATAGTCTAATATTTCAACCATTATCTATTCATTATCTAATTATCTTCATATATATATAACTATAAATCCTTCATTTTGGAAAATTTGATAATTTGGTTATGCTTAAAATTTAGTTTCACACATTACATGTTCCTATGTAAAAATTATTTTCCGACATGTGTATGTGTAAAAAACCATAATTTTCATGCATTTTATTACTTATAAATAGTTTAATATTCAGTACATTACATAATGTTCTATTCTATAAAATTATTTTCATGACCCGCCTTCTTCATGATGAAGGAGAGATAATGACCCTTGAGTCCTGCCTCTAATAGGCCACAGGGTGGCGACCAACACCAAGGGTATAGAAATATCACGAAAGTGGGAGGAATAACCCTTTTTTATAAAAACCAAGATCAGGAGATAAAATGTATCTCAAACAACTCTAAGACATATTTTTTTCGAGACGAAGGATGGAAGCGTGGGGGAGAAATGTGTGTTACCCGACTATTGATTAGATAATATCAGGTTCTGCTTAATCACCCATATCAAGTGAACCATTTTCGCCTCGAAACCCCCAATGGATCTATATCCACCAATACGTGGACCTGCTTTCCAAAGGCAGGCGTTCACTGGGTGATTTGGCCAGTGATGCTTAAGAACTCACATTGGTCGATAGGATGGGATGTCGGGCTCATCGCACCCTTTTGGTGGGAATTATTGCCTATTTTGGGAATCTCTTATAGATTTAGGACATATTTATATGTTCACGAATCTTTGGTTTATACCCAAGCATAGTATCCACAGATTACTCTTGGTTCGAAATGGGCAGCTGGACACATGGGTTCGGAATCATTTATGCCCAAGGTTTACCATCCCTCGTTGGATTAATGACCCTGAGGAGTATGGACTCATTGAGACGGAACTGGTTTAAAACCTCATAACCGGGAACTCTTGATTTTTTTGTCACACTGGGGGATAGATAACGACTTGAGCGTTTGGATCGAACCTGTGGTACGGGCTTCCTATGTATCCCTGCGAGAGGAATCAGAATCCACGTAGTTCGGGAAGACAGTTTAACATCATGCAGGACGAATGATGAACCGACGTAACAGAAGTTAAAATAGACGGGTGGTGGGCTTGAACCTTGTGGAGGCTTCTTACGTAGCTTGAGATAGGGGATCAAAGTCCAAGTAGTTCACATTGGTATGAGGCTTATGCTCTAGGCCGCCCGGGTTGGAGTAGTGAACCGACGTGAAGATGGTCGGATCGACCGGTTGTTGGGCTTGAACCTCAGGGAGGCTACCTACGTACCATGCCTCATCACGGATCAAAGTCCACGTAGTTCCGGTAGTCCACCATCGTTGTACGGATTCCACGACCATCACAAATATCTAAGCCCAGTTGAGTCATTCTCAGTGTGATAAACAAGAAAATGCAACTGACTTGGCTAACTTCACACTTTCTCCAAGACAAGGGAAGGGGAGACGGAAGACAAGTGGAGAATAAGGCCGGTAACACTAGACTCTCCTCCATCATGATGTTCGAGGAAGGTAGAATTCGCGTAGTGGAGCAATGAACCCTCCGTGTTGAAAAGAGCAGGGTTATTGGCCTCTGGCAAGGATGGTGTGGGGCTTGCCCCAGAAGGGATTCTTAGTGGTGATAGAGCCTAGCGAGAGGGGGACATGATAATGAAATCTCATGTGCCCATTTCCCCTCTTGGTCCCTGGCACCGGGGATGTACGGAGGTGCATGGGTGCTACCTCTAGCAAGAAAAGCCCGTGGCTTACACCATGATGGATTCCCGTTTACTCCCACAAGGGGGAAAAGAATTCACCACGAGTGTTAAAGGGAAATGAACATCAGGTCCCCCATCCTGGTGAGTAAAGAGGTAGAAAGGGGACTCCCGGGCTCGGACCTTGAATTACCTTGGGGATGTGAACCCAGGAATGCTTCGGGAATCCGCTCAAGGGCCATAGCAACCCCTTCTCCCTCACTTACCGTGGGTATGTGAACTCAAAATGGCGTGCTGATGCACCTGAAGGTTACATCATTCGGGTCTGGTGGCTTTGGTAGAGGCCTCGACTCAGGGCTGATGAATGGGCTAATGAGGGGGTTGCCAAGGATCAGGCCGGATTGGAAGGATTTTATCTGGCTCGGGGAATGGTAACACTGATGGATTTGGTGGCCACAGGGGTGTATGAGGAGTGGCGCCCTTCGCGTAGGGGGGTGCTACACGGCTAGAGAGGTCGTCCGTGAACTAGGGTGGTCCGCAGACTAATGGTCATCCAGTGTACGAGGGTGGTACGCGGCTTCGAGTTTGGCAGGCGTACATGGTTGGTACGCTAAGGAGTCCACACGACCAGCGGCGACCAAGGGCAACACTGGTCAGGGGTTCGTCGGTCAGGGCTTCGCCCGCGTATGAGGGTGCTACGCAGTGCGTCGGATCAGAAAAGGGGCATAAACTCCCTGGTCCGCGGGGATTTCATCCACGGAGGGCCCATGGTTCGTGGTGTTCTTTTTTTTCTTATTTTAAGTTCGCGGTTCACCAAGTTGTTATGCGTTTTCAGTTTTTTATTAATTCGTTTCCAGCTTCATACCTGTTCTGGTTCGCAAACTAGAACTTCACTGTTTTTGAAATTCTAAGGTCCTTCCTTTGAAATCCTTTTACCCAAATCTGTTTGATCTCCCCCTTTCATCTTCACCCTTCTATCTCCTTTTATAGAGTGGGGAAAGAGATGTGTCTGTGGTCATGAGGCACCTTTTGCGGAATCCCATTACCAGAAACCCGGTTTACGTGTGACTTGGTCAAACCGCAACTTGCGAGGTGCATTAAATGCACCTCCCCCCGAAAACCAAACTAGTTATGGGAGTGCTTCGCGGCCACGCAGGTTTCCGCCTCCATTCCGCGAATGACAGCGAATGTTGTATGGGCCGGTTGACGCGGTTCAGGCCTGGGGTGGTTTGTGATGGTGGAACGGGTTGGCTCTTGTCCTGCTTCGTGCCCGCAAAGGATCCCCGCCTCTGTTTCGCGAATGACAGTGGTCCGCGGAGGGGGGCACTTTGCGGAACTAGCTGTGTACCGTTAAATATTAGACCGGTCCATGGACCGGTTCATCTTGTACCAACCTTTGATTATTCTCCACATTTTTTCCCAATTCTTTGAAGAAAATTGGGTAGAATCCTTTCATGAATTAAAGGAGATTCTCATTCTCCTTTGCAGATTTTTCAGGACCCTACAAATTCCCCTCATCGGAATGGGGTCCGATCAGAACGAAGAGGAGACTATTCTGATGTAGAGTGGTCCTAAAACTTGGATGGTTTGTGGTAGGGGAGTGGATCCGATAGGGGACCAGGCCTATTAATATAGAGGGCCCTTCCTTTGTCTTTTACCGGATTCTTCATGAAACCAGAGCACTCTTGCTTTTCGTCATTGCATCCTCATTCCTTCACGAAATGCCTCGTCCGCGAACCGGCTTCCACTTCCACGAACCATTCCTCGTTCGCATCTTCCTTCACCTGCGGACCAATCTCCCAGTCATGAACTAACACTTTTAATTAACTAAAAATTAAGTCATGACTGGCTGCATAGGGGCATGCTCTGTGGTTTTGATGGTCCGCAGACGGAAATCTTCCAGACATTGAAAATTCCATATGTTTTTTGAACTTAATCTTTTAAATCCAGTATTGAAATTCCACGGAGCAACCTAGTTCATAGTTTTTTGGCCAATGCTACGCGGGCCAGAGTACCATGGACTTCTTCCGCGTGGGTTTGGTTCACGGGATGCAGTCGTCACGAACCATCCTTTGAGGCCAGCTCATGGACCATGCAATGAAGGCTCCTCGACTAAATCTTTAGCCATATATTTGGGCACTCGTGTCCATATTTTACTACTCCGAACAAACCATTTTACTTGTTTTTATAATGCATGGAGAAAACATGGTTCCCCCTCGCCCTGCACCTAGGCCTGCTACCGAGCCTCTCTCAATTGGCCTAGGGAGATGTCTAGCTATGATTCGTAGAGCGGAGAGCATCAAAGAGGACCCTAGCTGATCCATCATTCTCGACGACTGTGTCTTGAAGTACTTTCTCTCTCATGAGCTCTTGGGTTATCCCATATCAAATCGACTTCCTCTTTATGGATTCGGTCTTCAAGACGATGTCCCTATCCCCCCAACTTTTTCAGGTCTCCCGTCTCCTTACTTGGAAACGTCTACAAAGTGCGTTCAAGTGAGCCTCGCCCAATTGGGGGAGATTATCACTGATTCTGATCTGAAAGACACTTTCATTTTGAGAGGCTCTGTTTGGACCCAATGTTATCAGTACACTCAATACTTGTCTCAATATGCTATCTTCAAGGGTTACCCCTCCATTATCAACCTTGCTTGAGTGGATCTTGATACGGGGTGGAATCCTAGGTGAGATCTTCGGTCTGGTGGGATTTTCTCAAATGACTGGTCCTAGGGCTTCTAGGTCCATCATCATTTTCAGAAATTTCCCGAGTCACCAGAAGTAGTCACTCTATTCTCTACAGTGTGGGCTTCCCAGTTTCTATTTACCCACCATCATCGATCCTGCCTGACCTGCTCAGTCACTGGTGTTCTAGCACTAATACTTTCCACCTTTCCCATGGCGGAGTTGGTATTAGTTTGTGGGAAATATACTAATTTGGAGGGCTTCCAATAATTGGTGTGATTTACAACGAGTTTCTTCCCACTCCTGATGCATGGGACGATGTCGAACAGGTGCCTTCGTTGGCGAGGGATCTGCTGGTTATGGCGGAGCGGTCACTAGGTCAGGCCTTGCGTGACCGCTCTCTTATTCTTTATAGCACCTGTATAGGGTTATTTCTGAATACCACTGGTCCTGTGCCGAAGATCAAGCACCCCAGTTCTCATCCTTCTCAACAGTCATGAACTATCACAGGTTCTTACTGGGCGATTCTGGAGGCGGGCGACTACCTCTCATGGGGTTATGAGGTGAGCCCCAGTGTGCCACCTATGCTCAGGTTGGAAGGTCTTTTTGCTATGTTTCTAAGCGGTTGGTTATTCCCTTCTCAGTATATCAACCCAAGCGTCAGGGCTTGCACCATGATGATGGCAGTTGAGTTGGAAGAGGGTCGCCCGGTGAATTTGGTTGTGCCCACTTTGGCTCGTATCGATAAACTACTGAGCCACATGCAGGAGGGCTGATCACCTTACCGTCTGAGTGGGCCATTTCAATTCTTATACGTCTGGATAGCGAATCATTGTCACTGTTATGAGTATTGTCAAAACATAGTCATCCCACTTCCTACCTTTCGTCCTACCCTGCTCGATATAGCTGGGGTTCACTTGAAGTCCCTCAGTTCTGATGAATTCATCAAGCTTCTGAGTGACTTCTCCCATTTTTCGTTCACTCCCTACCCCATCCCTTCCGGCATCGTGCTTGAAAACTGCAGTGGGAGCTTAGAGGAGTGTTCTTAAATGATTTCACTACGGTACGGGTTTTTGTCTGCGCGGATTGACTGGGTTTCTCTGTGCGAGTTGTATGCCCCCCATCAATTTTCTCACCAGTTTGGATTTATGAAACTCCAAGTTTCCCATCCTCTCCTCGGGCTCGAGGACTGCACCCGGCCACTCTCTATCAATGGTGGTTGATGCTGATGTGGGAGGGATCAGACACAATCATTCCCTTTCCTGGCATAGGAGCAGTTGTCAGCCTACCCTTGGAGTATGCATGAATGTGGATAAATCATTATCCAGATGGGATCCTGGGGAAGGTTGTACGGCAGGTTCCCAAATTAGGAGTCATTGCAGCTGTTGTGACTACTGCACCATCCTCATCGGCTCTGAGGGAGGACCGACTTATGGCTCATCGCTCAAAGAGACTCAAGGGATTTGCCCCCTCCAACCCCTCTACGGCCGAAGTTTAGACGGACCCAACCTTCTTGGATGTGGATGAGGATGACCCTGCGGCTTCGGGTCCCAGCGAGAAAATTCCTGAAGTTTTGTCGGCCAATACCGAACAAAGATACTTGATTCCTAAGCCTGAAGCGGGTTTAAAAGCTTCAGACCATCCAGCTTCGGAATCATCTTCTAGCGTGCACATGTCTGTGCTGGTCGCAATGCCAGACTTCATTCCCGTGCTATTGAGAAAGGATACCAAAGATCCTCACGTCCTAGTGGACCACTGAGCAGTGTGGAGGTGGGTATGTCCATGGATTTGCAAGATTTTTTCCGAGACTCCTTTGGCTGAGATGACGACTAAAACTGAAGCCCCCTGACAACTCTTCCTGGGTTTGGGGTCAGGTGGCTTTGACTATCGACAGTTTCATTTTCTCGCTTTCTAGGTTTTCATGGCCCGTGAGGAAGTTTCTATGAGTGAACGCAAACTTTCTCCAATAGGTTCCTCTCATTGTGGGACCCAAGTCTTGGAGGAATCCATAATGAAGCTCCATCAGATGATATCACAGGAGGTGAGCTCTCAAGATCAGGCGGCCTCCCTATCTATAGAGTTGCATGAATGTGAAGCTCGTGTAGCGATGTTGAGGGATCAGTTGTCAACTCTAACTGGTAACCTTGAAGCCACCAAGAAAGGGATCAACAATCTCTAAATGACAGTGGGGTATACTCATTCAGTGGCTAAAGTTGAGGCCAGGGAGAAGGCTGCGCTCAAGCAGACTTGCAAAAAATTTCACCACACGGTTTCCGATCTGATGGAGAGAGCGAGCCAGGATCCTTTGTGACTGTCAGATCCATTCCTGGACACTCTGTTTTACTTATTTTGTTGTTATGAGGAAGAGGACCCAACTTGTGGGCGTCCTCCTTTTTTGTCCAAATAGAAAACAATCTATGTTGATCTTTCCTTACAATAAAATTTGATTGTTACTGAAACAATTGCTATGTAAATAACAACTTACTGAATCAGAATTCATCATAATTAAGGAAAAATGAAAAGAACATAAACAATTTCTAATTTTTTTTGCCTGGACCATGGGATCTAGCGAGCATAGTTTGACTATTTTTAGGGTTTTGTAGAAAACCCCCAAAAACATTTTGTCATTTCTGTTAATACCTTAATTTTTCTTGGTCCCATTGGGTGTGGACCCAGCGGGTATGGCCCGACATTTTCTTAGTTTGCCCTTTTCAGGTGTGTGGCCTAATAGGCTTTGCACCTCTCTCTTTTTTCTGAGCGGTTTAATGTCCCGCCGACAAGACTATCATTACCGATGTTTTAGGTCAAACAACTTTGACCAGATATGGTGGGGTGAGGGCCCCAATGAGGTTTGGTTGATTAAAATATGTCTCAATAACCATCAGACGCACGTGGGGGGAAACATTTTTTGATTCGAATGACATGCAGGGTATGTTTCAAGGCATGGGAGTTGTATCAGTGTGCAGAGGTAGGAAGAGAATCGCCTAAGGAAATCTTGACTTTGGTAGACGGGCCAGGGGTGATCAATATGCAAAGCCGCTGAGTGCAAGGTATGAATAGTCGTACAAAGGTGTCCATATGTCATTGACTCTTCATTTTTGATGGCCTGAGGACTTCATGGAAGTATGGCTTATGGAAACCACCATGGGTGGCTTGGAGAATTATGAAAACCACCATGGGTGGCTCGGAAAGGGTGTGTGACGTCTGAAATGGTTTTGAGGACATCTGTATTAATCCAGAGTGTAGACGAAGGGTCCCTATCCTATGAATTTATCTAGCTTAAAGGATGGATGAAGTTTGGTGCAGTTTAAAGTCATGCAACTGGGACATTAATTAGAATGAAACGACTTCTCATAGTTCTTGTTAATCTCGTCAGAGACGTTCCACCATATTCAGATAGGGTTGTAGAAGAGGTTGATAAACTGTAGATCAGATGGTTTCTGAATCCTGAGATATACATGGGGTCTCAGAGGCCAAGAGGCATACGAAGAGAAGCATTTCCTTAGGAAATATTTCATTTGGTAGACAGGCCAGGGGCGATCAATATGCAGAGCCGCTGAGGGCTTGGTATGCATAGTCATGCAATGGTGTCCTTAAGTCAATGATTGTATTCTCCTAATAGACGATCAACATTAAGGAAGTCGAAATATGGGACCACCAGGGGTGGCTTATGAGGATTCAACTTTTTCTTTCTGATTACAAAGTATGGTTTATGAGGAGAGGGTTCCTAGATACAGGAGAAACATCTGGGCTAAATTTCCTAGGAATGGGTGAAGTTATACCTTCACGCACTGGTGTGAGAAGGTGGTTTGTGCAGTTCTAGCCCATTCTCTGAGGGACATAGAAAAGCCTTTATTCCTTACTGAACCCATGACAGGTTTGACCGTGCAGTTTAACATCACGTGGTAAGGATGATGGAATTGTTATTGTTATCAAATCCGTGCAGTTTAATATCATGCGGCAAGTATTGGGGGAATTTTTTGTATTACTAAATCCGTGCAGTTTAATGTCATGTGGTAAAGATGAAGAGAATTATTAAAGGATACTATGTAGTTCAATGTCATGCAGCGAGGATGGGGGGCATTTTTTTGCCGATGTTGTGCCGTTTAACGTCGTGCAGCGATGACAGAAGGAATTTTTAAACCAGTGAAAATGCATGTAGTTGGAGGAATTTTGCAGGATTTCTAATCCTTGGTCTTTGCTGCTTTACGCCAAGCAGCCAAGATACGTTCCATGCAGTTTATCGTCATGTGGTAAGGACGTAGTTGAAGAGGCCGCTCTTGATCATAATTTAACTAGGCTTGAACTTCTCGGCATGCCCAAAATGTGGTGAGGGGTTGATGGTGTAATTTGTGGTTTTGGGAATTCTTGGATCAGGATAAATGATATAGGGGCTTTGAGACTGGTAAGCGTACGGGGCTAGGAAGAGTATCGCCTATGGAAATCTGGCATTTGGTATATGGGCCATGGGATTTCAATATGTAGAGCCGCTGAGGGAATGGTATGCATAGTCATGCAAAGGTTTCCATGGGTCGATATCATTCCAATTTCGATGGATATGAATGGTTATGAGGATCCACGATTTTCCAGGACATGAAGTCTACCATTTGGTAAGAAAATATTTGAAAATGTCGGGGATATTCATCCCTGGTTGTTGTTTAAGCTTAGAGAGATCCCTGCGCTGATTTATCTTGAGCGAGGGGGTGTAGCTTCACTCCATGCAGTTTAATTTCATGCAGTAAGGATGATGTAATCTTAGTTTAGCGGTCCTAGAGCTCGGACCAGTGGGTGACTATTGATGCAGTCACATGAAGGATAATTGAGTTAACATGCTCTGATATAATCTGAACAGGGTGGGGATGGAGGTTGTAAACTTTACCTATGAGGTTTCCCAGATCAAGAGATGTGGTGTGGGGGCTCTGAGGCCGGTAAGCGTACGGAGCTTGGAAGAGTATCACCTGAGTAAATCTTGCCTTTGGTAGACAGGCCAGGGGCTATCAATATGCAAATCCATTAAGGGCATGGTATGCATAGTCATGCAAAGGTGTCCCCGAGTCGATGACTTTCGACGTCCAATGGTCATGGATGATTATGAAAATCCGGGATTGCTCGTGGTACAGAGTTTGGCAAGCGGGGATAATGCTGTCCAAGTATACAAGAATCATCTTCACCGGAATTGTCTGTTGAGTCAAAGTAGCCTAGCCCTGGCTTGATGTTCGTAGATACAGGTCGTCATGTGAACCACGAGTGGATACATAAGATAACTGGGTAGGGATACCCTGGCAACATTTGGATGTGAAAAGTGGGACGAACTTGTAAACCACTGCTCCATAAATTTCTGGATCGGATGATATGATATGGGGGCTCTAAGGCAGGTAACCATACGAAGCTAGGAAGAGTATCGCCTAAGGAAATCTTTCCTTTGGTAGATGGGCTAGGGGCTATCAATATGTAGATCCGCTAAGGGCATGGTATGCATAGTCATGCAAAGGTGTCCCCGGGTTGATAACTTTCCACTTCAGATGGCCATGAATGGTTATGAAGATCCGTAATTATATGGGTCGTGGAGTCTGATGTATGGAAAGGATGCATCCAAATGAGCAAGGAGTATTTCCATCTCGTTTCACCATATATCTTGGGTGGGTCACGATGAAGTATGTGTAGTTTAACGTCATGTGGTGAGGACAAAGTCCGTGCATTTTTAACGTCATGCGGTGAGGACGAGGAATACACCCCATGTAGGTATAGTCCGTACACGGGGGAAGAGGGAATTTTTTTAATTCTTCATTTGGGAATGGATGGGACAGGATGGGGGGCCTTGGTGTCACTGTGTATCCCATGAGGGAAGGAATCAATCCATGAATAGTTCCCTGAAGGATGTACACCCTACCCAGGGTTAGTCCATACACGTGGGAAAGGGCATTTTTTGACCTTCGTTTGAGGATGGCTGGGCCAGGGTGGGGGACCCTTGCGTCACTACGTATCCCGCGAGGGAAGGAATCAAGCCTCACATAGTTCTCTGACATCCGGGTAGTTTATTGTTGTGCGGTGAGGATGAAGAATACACCCATTGCAATTCGGGTCCGTATATGGGGTGAGAAAGAAATTTTTGTTTTGGGAATAGTTGGGCTAGGATGGGAGACACTGGCATCACTACCTGTCCTGCAATGGCAGGAATCAAGCCTCACGTAGTTATCTGAAGAATACACCCCACGTGGGTCTGGTCCGTATGGGGGAATAATGGAATTTTTTTTATATTGTCCTTATCCGGGCAGTTTAACGTCGTGCGGTAAGGTTGAGGGATACACTACATGCAAGTTTGGTCCTTGAAAGGGGGGAAAGGGAATATTTAACATTCTTTGGGGGTAGATGGGCCAGGATACAAAACCCTGGTGTCGCTACGGATCCTGCAAAGGTAGGAATCAAGCCTCACACGGTTCTATGAAAACCATGCAGTTTAATGTCATGCGGTGAGGAAGAAGAATACACCCCATGCAGGTCTGGTCTGTACATGGGGGGAGAAGGGAATTTTTTTTGGGGAATTGCTAGGCCAGGTTGGGGGACCCTAGCATCACTACATATCCCGTGAGGGAAGGAATCAACCCTCACGTAGTTCTCTAAAAGATAATACACTTCGTGCAGGTTTGGTCCATACACGAGGGAGAAGGGGCATTTTTTTATCCTCATTAGGGGGTGGCTGGGCTAGGATACAGAATCCTGGCATCACTACGTATCCTGCGAGGGCAGGAATCAAGCTGTGCACAGTTCTCCAATAGAAAATACACCCCGTGCAGGTTTGGTCCATACACGGGGGATAAGGGCATTTTTTCCCTTATCCGGGGGTGGTTGGGGCAGGATACGGAATCCTGGCATCGCTACGTATCCTGCGAAGGCAGAAATCAAGCCATATATAGTTCTCTAAAAGAATTATACCTCGTGCAGGTCTGGTTCGTACACAGGGGAAGAGGACATTTTTTTAAATTTTATTCCATTTGAGAGTTGCTGAGCCGGGATAGGGGATCCCGGCGTCGCTACATATCCTTCGAGGGTAGGAATCAAGTAGTACATAGTTATCTAGAATCCGTACAGTTTAACGTCATGTGGTGAGGACGAAATACTCTTAGTTTAGGTTCATAGAGTTCTGATCATTGGGCGCTTAGCAGTTTAACGTCCTACAGCTCGGACAAAAGGCACTTGGCAGTTTAACGTCCTGCAACTCAGACAAAGGGCACTTGCCAGTTTAACGTCCTGTAACTCAGATGAAAGGAGCATGGCAGTTTAACATCATGTATCTTTGATAAAAGGAACTTCGTAGTATAACATCCTATAGCTCGGACGAAAGGTTCTTTGCAGTTAAACTTCTTGCAGCTCGGAAGAAAGTCACTTGGCAGTTTAACGTCCTGCAGCTCAGACGAAAGGCGCTTGGCAGTTTAACGTCCTGCAGCTCTGACAAAAGGCACTTGGCAGTTTAACATCCTACAACTTAGATGAAAGGAACTTGGTAGTTTAACATCATGTAGCTCCGATGAAATGCACTTAGCAGTTTAACGTCCTGGAGCTCGGACGAAAGGCGCTTGGCAGTTTAACGTCTTGAACCTCACATGAAAGGTTCTTGGTAGTTTAACGTCCTGCAGCTCAGACGAAAGGCGCTTGGCAGTTTAACGTCAAGAAGCTTGGATGAAAGGCCCTTGGCAGTTTAACATCCTGCAGCTCAGATGAAAGGTGCTTAGTAGTTTAATGTCCTGTAACTCGGACGAAAGGAGCTTCACAGTTTAACGTCCTCCAACTCAGACAAAAGGCGCTTGGCAGTTTAACGTCATGTAGCTTGGACGAAACGTTCTTGGCAATTTAATGTCCAACAGCTCAGACGAAAGGCTCTTGACAGTTTAACTTCCTGCAGCTCGGATGAAAGGCACTTGGCAGTTTAACGTCCTGCAGCTCAGACAAAAGGCGCTTGTTAGTTTAACTTCCTACAGCTCGGATGAAAGGCGCTTGGTAGTTTAACGTCATGCAGCTCGGACGAAAGGTTCTTGTGATTTCTATGTGAAATACTTCTTCAAGAATCTCGCATTTGTAGGAGCGGTAGTGAAATAATAATCCATGGAGATTAGGGCATATGCTTAGTCGGAGTAGACCTTGTGTATAACATATGGTCCCTCCCACTTTGGCTACATCATTGGAGGTTTATTTCTAGGTATCATTGGGGTCCAAAGGACCAACACCAATTCTACTTCCATGAATGACCGAATACAGACCTTTTTGTTGAAGGCTCATGCAATTCAGTTCTGATACACTTCCAGGTAGTGCAAAGTGTGCAACCGCTTCTCATCTAGCTACTCCAATTCACCTAGCCTCTTTTCTGATTGCTCATCGTTGGATAATTGATCATAAATGGAAACATGGAGCGAGGGAAATTGGAACTCAATGGTCAGGACTGCTTCTGTTCCATATACTAATTAGTATGGAGTATCCCGAGTAGTGGTGCGGATTGTGGTTTGATAAGCCCACATTGCATGAAAGAGATTATTCAGCCATGATTTCTTGTCTTTGTCCACTATTTTCTGGAGAATTTTGGACTGGGTCTTATTGAAAGCCACTATCTGTCTGTTGGCCATTGCATGGTAGCGGGATGAGTGGTTTTCCTTGATACCATAATCATGGTAAAGTTTCTCCAATTCAAAAGAGTAGAAGTTGGTTCCATTATCTGTCAATATGGTATGTGTGACGCCAAATCTGGTGATGATATTCCCTTTCAAAAAGCTGACAAATGTTTCTTGCCCAGACTTCCTTAAGGGGTACAGCTTCTTTCCATTTGGAAAATAAGCCAGTTGTTGTGAGGATATACTTCATCTGTTTGGCCATGGCGGGAGTATATGGTCCCACGACGTCCATTCCTCAAATGGGAAATGCCTAGGAGTACTTGGCCTGATGAAGTAACTCTGGGGGTTGGTGTATGAAGTTGGCATGAATTTGGCATGAGTGGAATTTTGTTGTAAAGCGCTCGCAATCTTGTGACACTGTGGACCAATAGTACCCAAGCCTTCAAACCTGATGGGAAAACTTGGACCCTAGCTGATGTGCTCCACATACTCCAGCATGTACATCATTCATTACGGTAGTAGTTTCTTCTCCATCGATACATCTGAGGAGGACTCCGTCGAGGCCTCATTTGTAGAGGAACTCTTACTGACATGCGCCTCTATAAAGGACTAGTTGATTTCCCTTCTACGTATTTTCTCTTGTTTAGCGCTATTTGATGGAAGTTATCCAAATTGAAGGAAGTTTGCAATGGGGGTCATCTAGCCCATGGCAGAAGCATATGGTTCAAGGACAAGACTAACTTCGTGGATTTTTTCTATCTCAGTCTGAACAAATGACAAGACTATTCGACGATGAGAAATACTGATAATTGTTTCATCCTGGTGTGGGTCAGCTAGGGTTGTGGCAGCATTAGCTAATGCATCATCCTGGGCATTCTCAGACCGGGGAACATAGGTCAATGTCTGTTCTGTGGAGAACTCTTCCTTCATCCCTCAGACATGGTCAAACAGAGGAATCAGCTCCTCCTTTTTAATATCATAGTCACCATTTACTTTCATGATGACCAATTATGAGTCACCTTTTACCTTAAGGTGTTGTACTTGTGCCTGGAGTGCAAGCTCCAGGCCTGCAATGAGGGCTTCATACTCGGCTTCATTGTTTGTACATCCTTCTGACAGGAGGAAGGAATATAGAAAGACTTCCTTTTCTGGGGACACAATAATTATCAATAAACCCACCTTGTTAAATTTGAGATCCTCAATCCTCTTCCCGGTTGGGCTTCAGGATGCACCGTCGAAGTACATTTCCCATGCTGCGAACTCCTCTTGAACCGAGATGATGTATTCATCGGGTAGCTTGACGTCTGGTGCGGTGGTCCCCGTCGAAGGGTGCTCCGCTAAAAAATTTTCTAATGTCTAGACCTTGATGTCTTTATGAGGCACAAATCGGATGTCAAATTTTTTCAAGATGACTGCCCATCGGGATAGGCGCCTGGTCAGCATCGGGCGGCTGAGGATGTACTCGAGCGGGTTACTACACGAGACCAATTTGACTTCATGATGATGCAGATAATGTCGAAATTTTTGAACTACGAAGACCAAAGCCAAACAACACTTCTCGGTGTTTGAGTATCGAGACTCATCGTCGATCATGGTTCAGCTAAGGTAATAGAGACTATTTTCGCTGTCGATGTCATTTTTCTGCACGAGAAAAGATCCCAACGACCGCTCCAATGCTGTCACATAAAAGATAAAGGGACTCCCTTCAACTAGGGGCAAGAGAACCGGTGGGAATAAAAGGTACATATTTAGGCTATCGAATGCCTCTTGGCAGTCATCTGTCCATTGGTATGTAATTCCCTTCTTTATTAACCTGGTGAAGGGAAAATATTTTCCTACCATGTTGGCTATGAACTGCCTGATATAGGCTAGGTGTCCTTGGAATCCTCTCAACTCAGTGAGATTTCAGGGAGGTGGTAATCCAAGGATAGCCTGTGTGTTTTCACGGTCGACTTCGATGCCATGATGGCATACGATGAAGCCAAGGAATTTCCCTGAGGTAACCCCGAAGGCGCATTTCAAGGGGTTCATCTTTAGTCTATGTTGTCGAAGTTTTTTGAAGACGGTATCAAGGTCTGAGAAGTGATCTGAGCACTGTCTGGACTTGACCACCAATTCATCCATGTAGAATTCAATTATTCTCCCTAGGAATATTTTAGAGATACGATGCATGGCACGCTAATATGTGGCGCCATCGTTCTTGAGACCAAAGGGCAAGACCCTGTAACAAAATACTCCTTGAAGTACCCTTAAGGTAGTGGATTCTTCATCTTCTTGGGCCATCCTGATTTGATTATACCCAGAATAGTCATCCATGAATGATAGAGCCTCATACCCGGCCATTGCATCGATTCATAACTCAGTGATCGGGACCAGGAAATCATCTTTTGGAAAAATCCGATTGAGATCTCTGAAATCAATGCCGACACGGATTTTTCCACTCTTTTTCTTGACAAGGATGATGTTGGCCAACCAGATGGGGTACTGGACCTCCCGAATGAAGCCTTCTTTAATGAGCTTATCAACTTCAGCCTCTATTTTGGAAGCATGTGAGGGGTGTGTCCTTCTGGCGGCCTGTTTATAGCTCCGGTGACCTTCTGGCAGACCTAGGTGATGTGTCGCCACTTCGGGATTGAGTCCCAGCATTTCTATGTAATACTAGGAAAAAAATCTTGATGTTGCCTCAGAAAAGAGGTATATACCTCATGCTCTTCGGGGGAAATGGCTGCACTAATGAGTGTGGGTCTCGGTTCTTCCTCGGTACCAAGGTTTATTTCCTTGAGCTCGACCACCGTGGTAGAGATACCTTCCTCAAATGTGGGAGGTGCATCCCTGATATCTTCCTCCTCTTCTTCTCCCAAATCCTCATCCTCTTGATCAGATGAGGGGATATCCCTTGACTCGGGATCTTGGGAGTCTGGAGTCGAGGCATTGTGGGCATCCTCGCTCAAGTATTCGTCCCCAATTTGAGGGTTATAGGATGTTCCCTCATTGTCACACTCGGCTGTTATGGCTGAAGTCATGAGGACAGCTGTGTGTGTGTCCGGGCTTGGACCCCTGCTCTCAACATGGTTGATGGTCAGTACTTAGTTGAAGAGACCCGAAGCTTGACGTACAAGGACATTACATTACTTTTGTGGAATACTTAGTACATAACAAAAACACACACACAAGGACCGTAATAGTTTAGTGTCTTTGGAAACTCGGAATATAATATTCGAATCATGGTGAAAGATCTTCAACATCTCCCATAAAGATCTTCCTTTTTTTATACCTAAAACCTTTCTTTATAACCTGGGGAAAAGAAAGCATAAAAGGGTGATCTCAAATGCTCAGTAAGGGTAAACAAAAGAAATATCAATCACATCATATTCATAAGGACATAACATTTTCGTAATCTTAACCTGAAAAAGAGATCATAATATCATAACATGGGATAAATCATAGTAGTGAAATGTAATCCCAATAATCATAACTTAAAACATGAAACTTTGTGGCATACACACATAATCATATAGAATCATTTCTTATTAGTCAAGACTCATTGCCAAGACTATCTTAGTGTACAAAGTCCATTTCTGAACTGATTTCACTCCTCGTTTCAGTCCTATTTCACTGAACCGGTTTAACCTGCCGTTCCAGCCATGTCTATCTCATGAGATATAAAATCTTTACCCAATGAATTGGAGGGAGATATAGGTCCCACCCATCTCATAATTATACCATTCTTATGTGTGCCACAAAATCATAAACCATACATCATAGCATAACCCATGTAATCAGAATGGGAATCTTAAACATCGTGACATCATAAAACAATTCGTATAAGATAAAAGAATTCATGAAAATATTTCCATCACAACATAATCAAATCAATGTAATAATAGGGATAGAAACAGAACCCTATATTGTCTTAGATGGAAAATAATTTTTACAAAACACTTGAACTCCATTCTTGAGGAAAATATCCTTTCTACTTCAAAAACATTTTTCCTTTCTTAACATGTCATACAATTTTTAACTAAAAGAAGTTGATTAAAAATAAACTTGAAAACTTATAAAAGAATCTTCTGGGAAATAATGTTTTAAAAATCCATTCATGCCGTATAAGTTAAAAAAATATTCTTCGTACTTTTTTCGGAAAAGTCAAAAAGTACCTCGTACGAAAAACGACAAAAGATTCTTTTCATATCTTTTACTAAAAACTCACTTAAGGGTAAAATTGGATATAAACTATTTTAGAAGGATATAAATATTACATATTTAGGAAACATGGATGTGGATGATAAAATACACCCCAGTAAATACCAATGTATAAACAATCTCGGATAAAAATGAGATTGTGATATTTTCCCTTACCTTAGGTCCGATTTGCTTCGTAAGTGTTCGAAACTCCTGTATAATGATTTAAATAATGTCATTGACTTATTCCAGAATCATACTCATTATTATGATATCATATATGGTTCGCTTATGACTTTATATTACCCGTTCTTTTGTAAATTCCATGTTAAAGAGCGTTTTGGGTAAAATCGTTTCATTTGTCGTCCGTGTTTTGACTTGTAATTATTCATATGATTACATAGATCATGATTACATAATTCCAGAATATAAAACATGATTTATATATAATATATATATTCATAATATACATATATATAATATATCATTAAATGGAAAGAAATACACCGTTCATGGAGACGGTAGGCCGTACGTATGCATGAACGTTGTTTTCGTTTCCTTATTGAGTTGAATGGAATTAAGTAGATGACATACATATATATATAAATAAATCAAGTATCATTATTATGTCATATATTTCATGATTACTTATTATATATACTTTATAATCATGAATGGTTAACGTGGAGAATGAATCTCATCGTGTCGTGGAGACGGTAGTCCGTACGTACGCACGAGCGATGATATCGTTCTCATGATCGTGGAATTATATCTGAGTGTATGTATACTATTTCAGAATCAATATCACTTTAAAATAATCATATATAGTTATTATGTACACCATTATACCCATCCCAAGTAATGTGGTTATGGAAAATAGATTACACCACGGCGTGGAGACGGTATTCCGTACGTACGCACGCGTTGTGATTTCGTTTTCCGTAGGATGGATTGATGGTGAAATAGGGTTGTTTCATACTTATAATAAAATATCATTATATGAGGGATACTGATGTTATTACCTCATAATGAAACAACCTAATAAGAAGAAGTGGAAGAAGAAATAAAGTTGAAAGAATCGGTAACGGACATTACCTCTTATTTGAAGCGCCTCTTTGAGTCCTCCTCTTAGGGCACTGAAATTGGTCTTTTAAGAAAACCAGAACCTCTAGGATGTTTCTAGGGAAGTGTAGAAGAGAATTTTTCTGGGTTTGGTCGAGCATGAAGGCTCAAATTGGTGTGAGGAAGAGAGGGAGGAGGTGCCCTTTTATAAGGGAGGAGAGGGGCTCCTTTAGAAAAACTAAAAATATTATTTTATTATAAAGCGCAATTCGGTTTTAAATAGCTCCAAATTAATCTATTTAGAAGATAAGGTGGGTATGGGTCGAAATCCTCTCATCCAATAGAATTTAGACAAGTTTAGGTTCCTATTTTATCCTTATCATTTAGATTTAACATTAAGTTAAATAATTTTACTTTTACCGTGTCTTCTTGTGTTCTTATACTATAAGGTTAATAAACTTACTATAAGCAGACAAACTAACCCAATGTTGTTTATTATTAATATATATATCCTTATATAATTCATTTTGCCGAATATTAGAATTTTAGGAAGAAAATAACAATTAATAATATAATATTTTGTTTAACAACTATTTTATGTCAATTTTGACACTATTTTGTAATTGATTTTTGTGAACATCATAACAGAATTATTAGTTCTAAAAAAGTTAATTAAATCAAGAATAACATGCCATATTAACCTAGAAAATTATTGGAATTCATAAGAAGTCTCAAATTTCATTTATTTGGGTATTTATAACATCAATTATGTCAATATTTCATTAATAAGATAATTACCTCATCATTGTTGTGTCATAAATAAATTAACTTTTTTAATGTCTAAAAATTACAAATAAAATATCATTATGTAGGAAATAGTTTTATCTTTCTAATGAATATTTATAGTTTAATTTATCTTATGTATAACCCTATATTAAAAATGATTTAGTTATTAAACTTGGATTTTTTAACTATTTTAACCCTTCTTTAAATAAATTAATAATAAATGTCCTAATCTAATCCAAGTGGGCCTAAATGGTCATATTATATTCCTAAGGTTTTCTTGGTAGAATTACACTTATCCAATAGAATTAGGACACGTGTTAGGGTAATAATAATATCATTTTTACCCTTAATTGCCCTATTTACTTTTAACCGTGGTAAAAAAAGTAAAAAATTATTATTCACCAAAAATTATTTTCATCTCATTGAATCGCATTTTACTTTCTGACATCAGCCGTGTCTCTCGTATTTTTGAAATTGCACTCAAAGAAGCGGTAAAATTAAGTTTTATGAAAATTTCATTTTTTTTAACTACCACTTAGTGGTTTCACTATTCATCAAAAATGAAAGTTTCCAGAAAAATACCAAAAATTCGGCCTAAACTATATTTGATATTATGAATTCAAAAATGATGTCTATTTTACCAAATTCAAAACATATCAGTTGCATTAATTAATTTAAAAATTAATTCCCGTCGTCAAAACAAATAGCGTGTTCTTAAGAGATAATGACTATCAAAAGATTGACAGTTGTTTATGTCTGGTTTAAATGTAAAATTACATCCAATAACCAACATTGTATTAAATTGTAAAAATATATTCTAAATATACTTTAAAACCACTCAAATTAATAATTTATCACTATTAATTATTTCTATTAAAAAGGTTCTTTTTAATTAAAATTTAGTAATTTTCACTATTCATCCGAAAATGAAAGTTATCCGAAAAGTACCAAAATTTCACCCTAAGCTAATTTCGATATTCTGAATCCAAAAATAAAGTCTATTTTGTAGTATATAATTTACAAAATTTCAAAAAGTGGTTATTACTATTCATAACGGCTAGTTTTAATAATATTTTAATAGCATATCGTTGTTTAGTGAAACTGGGTATTGCGTACTACACACGCTATCGAGGAAGGTCGCGATTGTGTGTAATGAAAGGAAAGTCAAGGATGCATGTTGTGCAAGCTCCTTTTGGTGTAGCGTACAACACAAGACATTAATGAAATTAAAAAGAATATTTTTCATAAAATCTCGGGGTGATACATTAGTCTCTGCAAAGCTATCTGAGGGGGGCATCATGAACGATTTCTAGACAATTGGGAGCGGGGATCCAGTCGATACCATCAGTCAAAGGCTTCTTCTTCTTTTTCTCATAAAACCCAGTGTCAATGTAGTGTGACTCAGAGAGCTCGAAAGGGGCCTTATCAACGTGCAATGTTCCACATTTTCCATTGAAGCAATACTTGATACACTAGTGGTAAGATGAAGGAACGGCCATGTGTTTATGGAACCATGGACTTCCCAGAAAGGCATTGAATGCTTTACTCTGCCGGACCACCATGAATTCCGAGTAGGCCACAAGGTTGCCAAAATAGATCATTAGCATGATTTGTCCCATTGGCTTCTGTTCACTCTTATCGTAACCTACAAGAGTTGTGGCTGAGGGTATTAAATCTTCCTCACTGTATCCCAACTTACGGAGTGTTCTTAGGGGGAGGAGTTTAACTCCATATCCATTGTAAATAAAGACTTTTCGGATCTCAACATCATTTAGTGTGTCAGACACATATAGCGGTTTGATGTGTCCTTTCATTATGGAATCTTCATCCTCACCAGTGAAGGAAATCACCGCATTGGATTCATCCAAGCCAGTCTCCGTCTCGTAAATATCAGCGGTAGCTACCTAGGCTTGAAACTCCTTGGGGATGAGCAAGGCTTTTATAAGAACCTCTGTGAGGTCTGCTGACAAACTAAGGGCATCTAGGATTGACAGCATGGCTGGTACCGATGCTAGCTACTTAAGGATATCGTATTTCTGCTCCAGTGGACGATGATTCTTCGTTGGAGGGAGAGTCTTAGTAGGAACTTTGTGAGATGGAGTATTTTACGAGGTGGGACCGGCCGCGGGATCAGATGTCGACGGTATTCCCGCGTTTTGGGGATTCGGCATGGCCGATCTGTTTGCGCGCACTAGGCGGCCAGACACTTGTTCCTCCTCTGATGGGTATCACAGAATAACGGGGCCAGACTGGCTGCTTGTGGGGGTGGAGGGACATTATTTCTTATGCTGAGTCCGTTGAAGGGCTCTCCCACGGGTTTCGTTGACATTAATGGTTTGGGTCGGGGTCCATCCATAGGGTTGGTTTCGGCCGCGACTGTGCCTCCCCTGGTATCCCATGCCTATGTGATTCCTTCTCCCGGCTCCTCATGTTGGGAACTCAGGTTCATAACCATACACTTCATCAGGGAACGATTCCATAAGATAGATGACGTTAATGGAACCAAATATTGGCTCTTCATCCTCTGACAGGTCAACCCGGTCGGTTGTCCTTGATGGTGCCATTTGGTGGGTCGGTGCCTATGGCGCTAAGTTTGAGATCATAAAATCCACCAGTGTCGGGGATAACTTCAGCCTCATTGCAGACTGATACTCTTTCGTTTGTTTCCTCCCTTTTCAATTATGCCTAGATGATCGTCTCATGGAGGGTTGTGAGGCTGATATTGTTGGTTGTGCGAAATTAGGGGTTGTTGGCGGCAACACCGGCAGTTGTAGTTGAGCTCTGAGTATGCCCTGGGCTCAATTGATAGTCTTCCGAGTCATCCAGTCATCAAATTTATGCCC
The DNA here is from genome assembly GCA_963277665.1 of Viscum album. Taxonomy (NCBI): domain Eukaryota; kingdom Viridiplantae; phylum Streptophyta; class Magnoliopsida; order Santalales; family Viscaceae; genus Viscum; species Viscum album. Next base: position 2,000,194,276 of record OY728140.1, on the reverse strand, counting down.
CTTCTTGCTGGTGACTTCCTGCCCCCCCTCCCCTTTGTCGGAGTTGGTGGTTGAAATATATGTCACATGTGCCGAGGGGTGGTCCCAGCTTGACCTACCCGGAGTCTACCATCCTTTCCAGGAGGTCTTTGAAGATGAAGCATTCCTAGATATTGTTCCCCAACATTCAATGTTTCCTTTACGCCTCTCGGGTCACTGTTGCTACGCCAAAGGAAGAGATTCCAGGTCGATGTGATGTAGGAGGTCTCCTATTTTCTTGACATGGTCTACATACCGATCGTAGGGAAGGGAGATTGGTTGCAGCCGACGGAGGTTTGTCCATATATTGGAGCGGATGTCGTGCATGCATTCTTCCGACAACTTTCTGGGTATGATGAATTAATAGATGGTTGTGGGAAAAACCTAACTGGTATATCATCCCTGGCCAGTCTTTTCCTTAGGTTCAACATGTCGGCATAATCCTCTGCTAGTGATTCCTCTACCTGGATGGCCCTACTGAGATTCTCACTGATATTTTGGTCAGAGGCAGTGGGACCGGTAGGTATCAAATTATCATGTGGGCGATTCCAAGGTGGTTCAGAAGATGAACGTGGCCCCGGACCATCTCTTTATTGAAGAACAGTGTCGTTGGCGACTAGCTAGGAATCTGAAATGCTTGATCCCACCCTTCTAAGTGCCTCATCATATAAGGTTTTTTCTTTTTCTTGATTCAGCAAGGGGAGGACCTTCTTATTGATATGATAGATCATTGCGGGGAGGACCTTCGCAATGGAGGCCAAAATGGAGAGGACTACCATTACTGCTTAACGCATCACTGCATGGAGGACTTTTGTAGTGCATACCCTGGGGAGGACCTCCAAGGTGTGTCGTAGTAAGGGGAGGACCTTTTAGCTATGTAGCGTTGTTACGGGGAGGGCTTTCACAACAAATTCCATCATGGTGAGGATGACCATCATGGTTTGACGTTCAATGTGCATCCCGGGGGGGACCTTCAAGACACATTGTGACAAGGGGAAGACCTTTTTGTTGCTTGGGGCCATTGCAGGGAGGACCTTCTCAATGGCGGCCGTGGTGGCGAGGACTACCATCACAGCTGCCGCAGGGAGATTATCTGTGGGGTACACCATGGGGAGGGCCTTCAGAATGTACCGCAACGAGGGGAGGTCCTTCTCATTGCATGATGTCTCTACGGGGAGGACCTCCATTATTAGGGTGGCGAGGACTACGACCGTGACCTGATTCTTGGCTACGCGGAGTGTCGTTGCAACGTAATCCCTCAAGAGGACCTTCAGGGCAGGCCACGACAAGGGGGGGTCTTCTTGTTGTGATGAGGCGTCAATGTCGGGAGGGCCTCTATAGTTGTGACAATGATAGCGAGGCCTACTATCATAATCTGTGGTCCCACTGCATGGAGAGTGCTCGCAGTGTATACCCTGGGAAGGACCTTCAGGGTGGACTGCAGCAAGTGGAGGGAGTTATTGCTGCTCGATCTTCTGGTCACGCGGAGTGCTGCCGTGACTTGCATCAAAAGAGAAGCTCTTGTGATCGATCGTTATATTCCCATGGGGGAGGCCCCCATGGGGGCTCTAGGGAGGACCTTCAGAGCTATCGGTAGAGGCATTTTGGGGAGGACCTTTACAACTGCTACTGCAACTCCCATAATATGGGAATGGATGGGAATGGTTTTGGTCCTTCGATATGTGCTTAGCGGAATTGGGAACCCCAGCTTCCAGCATAGTGGAGCCATGAACCCACTCTTTATTTTCCAGCTGCCTTCAGCATGTTCGGGTCAATTTCTTGCGGGCAGCAGGGACAGTCTGCTGTTAACAATGACCATAACCTTTGGGTCCCTATCTAATCGGGTCCCGTTATGCTTACAGGATACGCCGACAAACATATTGACTTTTAGAAGGGATATATGCAAGGTCTGGAGCATCTACCATGATGGACGGGTGTCCCCTAGTTGGAACGAGTGAAGCTGCTCGATTCGGTTTCCCTTGTATTGCGGAATATGTCTGATGACCCTCCTGGGTGGAATCAGGGATACACATCTGCTCCGAGATGGATATCTCGTCTCTTATATGAGTCGCCTCAATTGGGGAGACGGGCGAATGGGCTCGAGTCCTTACTGTTGCTGCTGATGCAATTACATTCTGGAAAGTCTGGAAGATATGATCTGGGATCGATACCTGCTCCTCCATCATTGCCATGATATGTAGAGAGACATCTTTCACTGGAATGGGTATGAAGGCCCATTCTAGTATCGGAGTAGAAATATCCTACTCCGGTCCTCCGGTGGTCAGTGGGTACTGACAATTAACCTATGTCGGGACAGGTGAATGAATATGCCCTTGTGCCGGGATATGCTGGTTTATCTCTTTGTTTTCCACCACATCGGAATGGCGGACTTTAGTTGCATCCACAGGGAGTTAGCCCTGCATAAGTTGGTTTCCCACTGTATCGAGTCGGTGGACTTTGTTGGCAGGGAGACACGCCTGCCTATTAACTACCTCCACATCTGGATGTCGGGATTTGTTGATCGCTACCACATCGGGGTGGTAGGCGTTAGGAGCATCTACTAGGAGCTGGTCATGCAGGTGTTAGTTCGCCACCACGTCAGGTTGGTGGGGTTCATGACCCTGGGTAGGGAGAGGTGCATGCTAGTTATGTGCCATCCTGTGTGAGTGATGGGCTTGATGGAGCTCGGTGGGGATGCGAGCCGTCTCGTATGATGCTTCCATGTTTGTATGACGGGCTTTGGAGGAGCAGACAGGTGTGTGTGCCTGCTCGCGATACATCTTCGTCACTGGGCAGCGGAGCTCCTCCTCTGGGACAAGGTTGATGACTCGTCCCAAGTTGTACGTTTGATGCCCTCGTTGGGTGGTCCGAGGGGCCGGAGCTCAGGGAACGTGGGCCTGGATCCTCAGGGCGACATCCTCTTTAATGTGAGGATGTTGAGTCGCGGTGTGACTGTGATGACATCTTCCGGTGGGGGCCTTGGAGCGGAACCCCCATTCAGCGAGGATGATGTCCTCAGCATCGACCTCATCTACCTCCCTAAGATAAGGGAGGTACGTTTTGTCTCGTTCTGGGGATCGACATCCGAAATTGTTTGAAATGGAAATGGGAGTCGTTTGGATATGCTTTCGCAGCCGCTACTGGGCAGGAGACCGGCGAGCCTTGGTGTATTGGAGGGTGTGCATGGCTTCCTTCACCGTCCGGAGAGTACCAATCAAGTGGTACTCTCAGATCAACGCATTCGAGACCCGGCGTTGAAGGCTCTGGATAGGTGACGGGGTCCTCTTTTGGTGAGGAAGTCTGATCATTGCATTATTGGAAGCACACACCTGTGAGTTCCTTCATGATGCCATTGGATCAAAGGGAGTTCTGAGTGGTACCTGTAAAATATTTTAACCAACATAGATAGCCATCCCGTCAAAAAAACATCTCATGACCCCATCCATAATTAATGATGTTGCTTGGACCTCCATGTGAGTATAAGGGGGCACAGAGTGGGATTAGGTTAAATTCGTCATGCTTGGTTAAAGATTCATGTCAGGTTCACCATTTTTTGTTTCGCAATGCACGATGGAATCGTGGGGGAGAAACGTGCGCTACTTGATGGTTGATTAGAGAAGATTGGGTTCTTCATAATCACTCATATTAGGTGGACGATTTTCACCTCGAAACTCCCAACAGTTCCATATTCAGCAATACGTGGACCTGCTTTCCAAAGGCAGGCGTTCACTGGGTGATTTGGCCAGCGAAGCTTAAGAACTCACATTGGTCGAGAGGATGGGAATTCGGGCTCATCTCACCCTTTTGGGGAGAATTATTGCCTATTTCGGGACTCTATTATAGATTTAAGATGTATTCATATGTTCATGAATCTTTGGTTTATACCCAAGCATAGTATCCCTGGATCACTCCTGGTTGGCAATGGTCAGCTGGACATAGGGGTTCAGAATCATTTATTCTCGAGGTTTACCATCCCTCGTTGGATCAATGACCCTGAGGATTCTAGACTCATTGAGATAGCACTTGTTTAAAGCCTCATAATCAGGCACTCTAGAGTTTATTTTCATCCAGGGGGACAGATAAAGACTTGAGAATTTGGATCAAAACCTTGGTACAAGCTTCCTACGTATCCATGTGAGAGAATCAGAATTCACGTAGTTCGAGAAGACAGTTTAACGTCATTCGAGACGAAGGATGAACTGATGTAATGGAAGTCGGAACAGCCGGGTGGTGGGATTGAACCTTGTGGAGGCTTACTACATACCCCGATACAGGGGATCAAATTACACATAGTTCTCATTGGTATGGGGCTTACGCTCTAGGCCGCCCAGGGTTGGTGAGGTGAACCAACATGAAGATGGTCAGATCGACTGGGTGTTGGGCATGAACCACATGGAGGCTACCTACATACCATGCCTTAGCACGAATCAAAGTCCACGTAGTTCAGGTAGTCCACCATCGTTGTGCGGATTCCACGACCATCACAAATCTCTATGACCACGTGAGTCATGATCGGTGTGAGAAACAAGAAAATGAAACAGACTTGGCTAACCTCACACTTTCTCCCTATCGAGGGAAGGAGAGACAGATGACGAGGGGAGAAGAAGGTCGCTAGAGTTAGAATCTCCTTTTTCTTGATGTTCGTGGAAGGTAGAAGTCGTGCAACAGAGCAATGAACCCTTTGTGTTGAAATAAGCAGGGTTATTGGCTTCTGGCAAGGATGGTGTGGGGATTACTCAAGAAGGGATGCCCAGTGGTGACAGAGCCCAGTGGGAGGGGGACAGGATAATAAAATCTCTTGTGCCCATTTCCCCTCTAGGTCCCTGGCACCAGGGAAGTACGGAGGTGCATGGGCGCTACCTCCGGCAAAATATTCAAGGGGATTACACCAGGATGGTTGCCCATTTACCCCTAGAAGGGGGGAGAAGCGTTCACCACCGGAGTTGAAGTGAAATGGATACGACGTCCCCCATCCCAGCGAGTAAAGAGGCAGAAAGGGGACTCCCAGGCTCGGACCCTACATCACCGTGGGAATGTGAACCCAATAATGCTTTGGGAATCCGCTCAGGGGCCAGATCAACCGCTTCTCCCTCACTTACAGTGGGTATGTGAACTCAAAATGATGCGCTGATGTGCCTGAAGGTTACATCATACGGGTTCAGCGGCTCTGGTGGACTCCTCGGATTGGGGTCGATGAATGGGCTAATGAGGGGGTTGCAAAAGATCAGGCTGGATTGGAAGGATTTTATCTGGCTCAGGGAATGGGAACACTGAAGGATTTGGTGGTACACATGGGACTATGAGGAGTGGAGCCCTTCACGCATGGGGGTGCTACGCGGCTGGAGAGGCTGTCCGCGAACCAGGGTGGTCCGAGGACTGACGAAAAATCCCATGTACCAGGGTTGTATGTGGATTTGGGTTCGGCCTGCATACCAGGTTGGTACGCAGAGGGTTCCATGCGAGTAGTGGCGGCCAAGGGAAACGCCGGTCAGGGGTTCGCCGGTCGTGGCTTCGCCCACGTAGGAGGGTGCTACGCGGTGCGTTGGATCGGAAAAGGGGCATAAACTCTCTGGTCCGTGTGGATTGCATCCGCAGAGGGTCCATGTTCCACGGACGTTTTTTTAAGTTCGCGGTTCACCAAGTTGTTATGCGTTTTTGGTTCCTTATTAATTCATTTCCAGCTTCATACCTGTTCTATTTCACGAACTGGAACTTAGATGTTTGCAAAATCCTATGCTCCTTCCTTCAAAATCCTTCCACCCAAATCTGATTGATCTCCCCCTTTCCTCTTCCCCATTCCATCTACTTTTATAGAGTTGGGAAAGAGATGTATATGTGGTCATGCGGAACCTTTTGCGGAAGCCCATTACTAGAAACCCGGTTTACGGGTGACTTGGTCAAACCGCACCTCACGGGGGGAGTTTAATGCACCTCCCCCCCGCGAACCAAACTAGTTTGGGGAGTTCTTCGAGGCTGCACAGGGTTCCGCCTCCATTCCGCAAATGACAACGAATGCGGTCCGGGCCGGTTCATGTGGTTCACGGCTGGGGCAGTTTGTGATGGTGGATCGGGTTGGCGCTCGTCCTGCTTCGCGCCCGCGGAGGATCCCTGCCTCTGTTTCACAAACGACAGCGGTCTACGGAGGGGGGTGCTTCGTGGAACAGTCCATTTACCGTTAAATATTGGACTGGTCCGTGGATCGGTTCATCTTGTTCCAACCTTTGAGTATTCTCCACATTTTCCCCAATTCTTTTAAAGAAATTGGGTAGAATCCTTTCTTGAATTAAAGGGGATTTTAATTATCCGTTACGGATATTTCAAGACCCTACACATATTTATATAAAGAAACTAAAATCCATCCACATGCATGTTTAAGTAAAACATCTAGAAATAAAAAAACTCCAAAGTAATTAACAATATAAATCTAAGTAGCAACACAACAACCATCCCAAACGTCCGAGATGTTCAGTATTGGCACGGTCCGCACAATCTCTTTGGAAACCTGAAAATTGTTTTATATACGTAGGCTGAGCATACATGTAAACATAGTAAGGAAAAAACCATAGTCACATGTGCACATGTGGGAGAATCATACTAATTCACCCATGAAAAAATAGAAAAAACTCAAAATCTCATAACACGTTATACTATCCACCCCATCCCCACTAATGAATTCTCACTAAATAATGAAATTAAACTAAAGTAAAGTATAATCACATTGATATTTGGGTACCATGTACCACTTCCCACTTGTTAACTGCTCATCCCTAATAGCGAATGTCCTGACACTACCACACTCTTCCAAAAGACCCACATCCACAACCTGCCCGCACACACCTAGGCAATAACCACATCACATTCCTCCCACACACACTTGGGCCACAACCACGACACATCTCTCTCGAAAACACATGGGCATCATCTCAAAGACTCATGGGAAACAAACCACTTCTCACACAACCAATACTATAAATCTGGAATTAATCCTCAACTCATAACAACATAACATATAATTCTTGGGAGATAAATTCCTCAAAGAGGGATCATAGTAAGGTTAGTAACAAGCCATCCATCCTCCCACCAGGATGTTGGTAAATACACCCTCCCTAATAATAATCGATGTGTTCGGCGCATAGTGCTCAACATTGGTGGGGTTCATATAGAAAACATAAGGAACTACAATTATATATATATATATATATGTAACAAACACTTAGCCCATCTAATGGGGTTCTGAACATATAACCATCCCACGCAAAACCATGATTATTTCTACCCCTACATGCATGTACCACCACGATCAATCGTTACATGAATACCGCTTCACTACAATCCCAAACATGAAACATACCCACATCTTCTACATTTTACCAATTTTCATTCTTCATTATCAAATTATTAATTTATTTCATTCCATCCCTAATCAGGAAACTACCAAAACTACAAATGTTATAAGGCAGAACCACCATACCAGCCATTGTACAAGCCAAACAAGGAAACAAGGGATCATGGTAATGTAACACATTCTAACACTCACAAATATGAAATCATGAAATAGCCCAGTCCTAAAGGCCCATTTCCCAGCCACTTGCTAGATGAATCCCAATGCATAGAAATTCCATCCATTCCACAATCAATCAATCTCTAAAATTGAGATTCCATCACACCTCCAACACCCCCTCATACACAAATCCCACATCAACCGCCATATAACTCCCAAAATGAAAAAATCCCAACAAGGCCCACAAAAAACACCTCCATACCAAAAAAATATGAGTATATTTGGATTTAGCAGACAGAAGTTAATTAATTCCACTTTAATAAACTGGGGTGATCAAAAATAACGTTTGATCCTAGGGCATCCTTTTCATTTAACTACGTACATGTAATTAATTATATTTCATGTCTATAGTCACTCCAAGATATAATCATCAATGATCCTGAATAATCATGGGTTCACAATCAGACACCACAAATGTCCATGATTCTCATTAGGATACAACACATACAATCCACATTTCAGATCAAGGATAATAGATAAAATCAAGAGCTCATAAAAACTTACCCCATACCTATTTAATACTTCTTATTATATTCTTTAAATTGGTTTCTGCAGTATTCATAAAGATTTGGGAGTACACTAACCCCACATGATGCACAATTAAAAGAGAGATGAAATAAAATCCATTCTTCTAACAACATGCGACCAAAACTCCTCTTTCCTCCAAAAAAGGTGGTGCGCAAGTACCAGGAAAACTCTTAGGAAAACTATATCTATGGCTAAAAAACAATTCATGACTCCATATAAAGGTAAGTATATAGGTGCACCAAGAGGGACTGTAAACACATAGGTAACAGAAGTTCTGGGCTTAAAAAATCCAGAAACCATATCAATGGAAGAACGGTTTCAAAAGTCATTAACGTTGGATCTAGGCCAAGACCCAGAGGTTCTACTATTTAAAAGTCCCAATGCATTAGGATATTGAATATATAATTAATATCCATTGAAATGTCATTATAAAATCTCAAACAAGGCATTAAACTTTACTTAAGCCAAATAAAATGTAAGAGTAATGAAACTGGGAAAACTAGAAAATGAGTCACTGATGGGTGAGTTACCTACAACGAGTCACTAAAAATGAGTCAACAACGCTGAGCCCCTGATATTGAGCCACTGAACCTGAACCCCCGATGTTGATCCACTGACATGATCTTCCAATGCTTGACCCACTGATGCCCTAACTCACCAACACCATGAATCACTGACACCATGACTCACTGACACCCTAACACACCAACACTGATGCCATGAGTCATCCATATTGATGCCTTGATTCACCCACACTAACGCCCTATGTCACCGACACTAATGCCATAAGTCACTGACCCCAAAACCCTGATTCACTGACGCCCGATGTCACTAACACCAATGCCCTAAGTCACCAATTCCATGGTTCATCAACACCGATTCCACGAGTCACTAACACCAACACCCTGATTCACTGATCGTAAAACTGGAAATTTGAGAAAATATTGAATTAAGCAACCATTTCCTCCCAGAACACCCCAAGCACTAGATGTTGACAAATTAAGGGACCACAGAGGTTCGGAAAATTACATCAGATACCTCTCTAACTATTATCTCCCTCAAGAATTCAAAACCAAACCCAGAAGAAAGAGGGGACTGAACAACCACCCAACAAAATATCTCTCAAGGATAAACGATTATGTTGGAATGAATCCTCAATATCCCATAACACCACCTCTGATATTTTACAACCCAAACAACTGCAAGACATACCACACAAGAATAAAAGGTCACACTGTCCAAACATATGAATCAGGTAATTCCTTCCCCCATGTCAAGATATTATTCGCTTTGGGCAGCACTAACTTTCTTGCATGGGTTAATCGGATCTGAATTAATGCATATTGGTTAGGTATCAGGTCCTCCCCTCCTCATACATCGATATTTTATCATATGTCACATAATAAGTAAATATCCAACTTGTAGAAAACAATGTTAAATATTTACATTACAAAACAAACACACACGAAAAACTGAATATAACTCCATGTACTAGGCATGAATTTGTGCCTCCCTTTCCCATGTACTCTCCTCTTGGCCGCCATGCCTCCAAAACCTTCGAAAAAAGGGAATGGTGTATCCATGTAGTACCTTCTCTTGATGACTCCGGATCTCCAATGGCTTCTCCATGAACGTTGTATCATCCTTGATATCCAACTCTCCCCAATAAAGGACATGTGAGTCATTAGAAAGATACCGAAGAAGTTTAAAGATGTGAAGGACACCCTAGACCTTCCACAACAGTGGTAGAAAGGCGAGTTGATATGTCACCTCGCCAAATCATACCAACACCTCGAAAGGTCCAATGAACCTAGGAGAAAGCTCACTCCCTCGATGAAAACTCTGCTACCCACGTCGAGGGAAAACCTTCAATTATATGTGGTCCGCAACCTCGAAATCCAAGGTCCTTCTTCTATGATCGTCATACAACTTCTATTAGTATTTTCTACCTTCATCCTTTGACAGATAAGATGTACCTTCTCTATCATACTCTACATAACATTTGGACCAAAAATAGCTATCTCCCCACCTTCCGTCCAGTACAAGGGTGAACGACATCTTCTTCTATATAAATATTCAAACTGAGATGTGCCAATGGAAGAGTGATAGTTTTTATTGTATGGAAAATATACAAAGGGAATGTGTCATAACCAAGACCCACTAAATTCCAAGATGTGTACTCACAACATGTCCTCCAATGTCTAGAAGGTATGTTTTATTTTCCCACCTGTCTAAGGGTGGAAGGTAGTACTAATGTGTAACTAAGTACCAAAAGCATGATAATATTCCCTCCAAACACATGATTTAAAATGTGTATCCCAATATGATATGGTTGTTTTTTGAACTCCATATAGTCAGACCACCTCATCCACATACCTCTATAATGAAGAATTCACTACACTCGACACGTTGATCGCTAAAAAGTGCACTGATTTCATCAATTATTCCACTACTACCCAAATAGAATTTCATCCTCCCTTGGCCCTGGGAAATCTAGTGATTAAATCCGTCGATATGTCATCCCACTTCTACTTGGGGATATTTAGGGGCTGTAATAATCTATCATGAACACAGTTCTCAGTCTTCACTTACTGGAACACCAAGCACTTTTCTAGAAACTCTACTACTTCTCTCTTCACCAAGGGCCACCAAAAATATTCCCCCAAGACCCGATAATCTTGAAAATAGATGGGTGTACCTCTATGGGTGAGCTATAAAAATCACAGAGAAATTCCAAGCACATTTCCATAGGAACAAATTGATTCTCAAAGAATGAAATTTAATTCTTACCATCCTCTAAACATCCCCCCAAAGCATCACCCTGGTCAATGGGATCATGAGTCACCTCTGACTTTGATTCTCCCCCCTAAGACTCCTTTATATTTGGCCTCAGAGATGAATTTAACATCATCTGAAACATAAGGCATCTGCCACCACCTGTTATTACATATTAGTGAAAGGCATCCAACTCATACATCGCCCTCCAGGTATCTGTATATTTCTGAACAGCATCCTTCTACGACTTCCTTCTCAATGAATTGGACACAAAACTACCCTTTCTTGAGGTGTAGGAGATAATAAAATCGTAATACTTGAGAGACTTCATCAACCTCCACTACCGTAAGTTCAGATATCACTGGGAAGAAGGGGAGCTCTTGCATGGTCGAAATGATGACCTAGTGTTGATGGCCTCCGCATCGGGCCCTCCCCCCTCGGTGGGGGAGGGACCTTCATCACCTTTACCTGGTTGTCGACCATCAGATTTCTACCCCTTCTCAAACACAGATTTCATCCCACCCTTTCCTCCGATTTCTCTCAGCTCGAAGGTGCCAGACTTGTTCGATGAACTCCCACATCTTCTGATTTTGACATCAAAATTCACTAAAGCCTCCTCCCTCTTAGGTATGACTTTGATTGCAAGATTCAATCTCCGTAGGCCTTTGGTGGACTACTTTGACCGATTCGTCTTTAGCGCCTGGGGTTTGCAGGAGCGGGTGACTGTCAGTATTCTTGATTCGAAGCATATAATGATCAGATTCGCCTCAGAGGACGATATGATCCTGGCTTGGTCGAGTTCTCCATGTGTTTGTGGTGGATTTCTCTTTCTGCTCTTCAAGTGGTCCTACGACTTCCATATGCGGCGTGATTCGGCCTCTGTTGTGATCTGGGTAAGGCTTCTTAATCTTCCACTTCCTTTTCAAACCCCATCTATCTTACGCATGTTAGGGAACCTAGTAGGTAGATATCTTTTTTCGGATAGCCGAACGAAATCTATATGCCATCCCATTTCTCCCAGACTCTGTGTCGAGGTTGCTGTTTTGAAGCCGCTGGTCGAGTCTTTCTGGGTGACTATAGGCAAAGAGTTTAGATACAAACAAAAAGTTGTTTTTGAGTCCTGGTCTGATTTTTGCTCCAAGTGCAATCGGTTGGGGCATATGAGTGCGGTTTACAGATGTGGGATGTCGGATGTGAAGGATCTTGTTAATATGATTTCAGTTGAATAGGCCTCCTCTAGGATGTAGGGTAGATCTTCCTTGAGGGGAGCTTGCTACTCCTCTTTGGATAAGGTGTTACTGAAATCTAAACAGCTGGTCCAGGATGTTGGAACTAATACAGTGAAGCCGAAGCAACCTCTGCCTCTGACTCTTGGTCCGAGAGTCCAAGATATTTTTAGCATATTAAAATGTGATTTGAGTGGAGAAACTCCTGAGGTGGCGATGGTACATCATGAGAATTCTGTGATCTTGGGTAGTCTCTCTGAAGACAGGCCTGGGTTTTCTGAAGCTGTAGTTCAATCAAAAAATAATATGGATCCGAATGTTTTGGTTGCAGAGGGTGGTACTGAGAGGCAGGATGTAGGTGTAGTGGCACATCCACACAGTGATGATAAAATTGGCTGGGTGAAGGCAGTAAGTTGGGTGAGACCAGAAAGAATCAGTTCAAAGGTAATAGTCTGCAATCATTTTGAGGGCCTTGAAGTTGATGACCCGAGACAGGAGGGGGAGAGGTATCAAGAAACTGCTATTGTGATGAATGAGATTCATATTGAATATGTTTATAGTGAACTTGAGCTACAAGATAGTGGCTTCAACCAAGATTTACAACTTGATACAGTGATAGACTATCTAATTCTGGAGTCATAAACCAATGGGGGGAAGGGCATCTGCAAAGAGAGGAAAGATTATTCTCATTTTCCTACTCCGATGGAGACACGGTCAGCAGAGAAATTGAAAGGCAAGAAGAAGGACAATTTGTGTAAGTCAGATGATGTGATTGAGAAATCCTTGGAGTTACTCATTATCTTGGGTGAAGAAGCAGTTGAACATGTTTTGACTCTCAATGACACTGAAGAAGAAGCTGCTAAAATGATGGGGAGATCCTTAAGGGTGACTCTCAATGAGGAGAAATATACCTAGATTGATAAGCATGACCTAATATTAGTTGGGTGTTTCAATAATGGGAAGATAAAACTTGAGCAGTACATCCAGTCTTGGGACAATCTAACTTGTCGGGTCGAAGATCTTCTTATGGAGGAACCCAACACTCAGGTGAACAATATCCCCTGGAAATTATTTAGGGAGATCAAGTCTGGTAGTCTTAAATTGTTCTTTAATGATTCTGTAATCCATTTCTGTGGTTGAACCCATGGTTTCTCACTTTTTCCTTAAAAGTGTTTGGAAAATAAAAATTTAATTTTCAGTCAGATATCACTGGGAAAAGATGTAACTTGGGATGTTTTTATCTTTCAGGACCACAATGTGATCCCCAATAAGGCAATGTCACCATAGATTTAGTGTTAACATGGTCACTACTAGTTACAAATCACGATCAGAATATTTACACTCATGGGGTGTAACTTCCTAGAACCATTTGTGAGCACTGTTTGTTACTACATTAGCATACACCCCAATCCTAGACGAAAATCATCGCAAAACCATTCAAACATCGCCCCTTCCTCTGGATGCCTGAGCACTATAATAATGACCATATTCCCCTTCAGATAGCTTAATTATTTATGGAACTACTTTTCCGACACATAATATTGGCCATTTCTAGTTAGATCCATCAACAGAACTGCTAAACGGGATAAATTTTGTATGAATCTCTAGTAATAGCCCTCCATACCAAAAAAATGAATTTTAAAACATTATTGGGTTCTTCCCATGAAACAAATAGCTTTACATTAGACAAGTCTACTGTTATTACCTACTGAAACATCACATTCCCAAGGAAGTTCACCTCTCTTCTCCAAAACCTAAACTTGAACACCTTTCTAAAGAGTTATTGGTGCCGAAGGACCTCTAAGATAGTCCTGAGATACTTAGTATGCTTCTACTCTAACATCGAGTAGATTAGTATTTATTCACTAAATATGATGACGAATCAGTTCATGACATCATGAAAGACATAGTTCCTGAGACCCAAGAACGCGACAAGGGCATTTGTAACACCGAACGACATAAATACGAAATCTAAGTGTCCATACCTTCACCTAAAATCAATATTTATGAATCCACCCTCTCGCACCCTCAACTAGTGATGTATAGACCATAGATTGATCTTAGAAAACTTAATCGCTCCCCTCAGCTGGTCAAAAAGATCATCTATCCTCAAGAGAGGGTGACAGTTCTTAACTGTTACCTTATTCAGTCTTGTTTAGTCTATACACAGCCTCATACCAGCAGCTTAGTTCTTCTCAAACAAGACCAGAGCACCCCACGATGATGAATTTGGTTGGATGAAACCCTTCTTCATCAGGTCATCAATTTGGATCCATAACTCCCACAACACAAAAGTTGTCATCTGATATGAAGCCATCGAAATCGGACTACCACTGGGTAGTAAGTCTATTCCAAAATCAACATCACATCAAGGAGTAGTGTCAAAACCTCATTAGGGAAAACATATAGATATTATTTGATAACTTCTAGAACCTACTACATCTCAGCATCCATCGATTTCACTGATAGATTATCTAATAAGTAAAAAAACATGCTCCACATTCTGGCATGCCACCTGATAGCTTTGCTCACCAACGAATGCTACACGATGGCCTTTCATGTCTGAAAACATGAATCTTCTCTAGAATTAGTTTATAATGACATGAACCAAAAACAACCAGTCGATTCCAAGGATGAAATCATCTCAATACATATGTAGCAAAAAGGGATTATCATTGGACTGATGTGGCCCCAACATCAGTCTACATATCTAGAAAACATCAAACAAGATGGTCTGAAATCTGATTGGTGTACTCAACACTAGGGGAACATAAAGTCTCTCTATACGCAATCCAAATTCATGTGCTAGACTGGGTGTAATGAAGGAGTGTGAATCCCTCGAATCAAATAAGTCACAAGTAAGTGTACTGAAAAAACTGATCGTACCTCAAATTATCTCTGGCCCTACTATAACTAGTACCTCTACGATGTGAAACAACCCATTTGTAGCTACTCTTACCCTAAGCTATTAGCCCCCTCCCCGACCATTTACTGGTCAAAATCCCTAAGGTGTTCCCTGAGGTCATCCTTTTCTTGCACCCTCTGCCATTCGTGGAGCAGGGGCCTGTTGTCCATAGTACCAGAAAGTCATAGCTGGAAACGGCTCCTGAGGCGGGTGCTGAACCTTCCCATCTCCACAATACTGATCTTGAGTCGGGCATTGTCCGTAGAGGTTCGCACATCATCCATAAGAAAAACACCTCATCCCTAGGACCGTGGGAAAAGGGTGAGGACCAGAGGGTCTAAACTAAAACTGCTAGGGTCGAATCCCCACTAGCTAAAACCTAGAATGACCTGATTCCATAGACTTCCTACTGAAAACCTTTCCCTTTGAAGAACTCAGTTGAATTCCCTCTCCTTGTATACCTCCTAATGATTTAATACATTAAACCAACATAGGATTCATCTAAACCTCTAACCATAATGTTAGCATGAAGGGAGTAACTACATACTAGAGGGAAGGACACAATGCCTCCTCGAAATGTCTCGCATGAGACTCCTAATTTGGAAAGAGATCTGAAGAAAAATGTTGGATACCCTTGAACTTGATCCCAAAAAACATCACTAACATACTCCCCTATTGGAGGGATAGTAGCTCTTAACTCTTCTCAACATTCATCCTAAAAGTAATTCTGCCCGGAACTTCTTCTCAAAGTCGACCCACAGAACATCGGTCCCCTTCCCCTCCCAGAGGTAAAGCATCCACCACTGACACATTGTTCCGCCCATCTAGATTACTTCTAGGGGAACCCAATACAATATCAGATCCTAGATCAAGATGAAAGTGATCATCAACTCCTTGATCCAATTCTATATCTCCATGTCTCAGACACTGCCCTCATACTTTCCCAGAGTCTGCCACTAGAAAGCATGAAGCGTCTTCTACCACTGATCATCCTACTCCACAGGATTGACCTTCTGCGGATCAATTGGGTATGTCTGCTAACCCTTCAATGCTCATACCACATGTGGGAAACATCCTATAGTCATATATTAAAGGAAAACAGGGGACTCCTAAGCCTGAGTAGTATAGAATTTATTTAGGATTCATTTTAACTAATTTTTTATTTTAATTTCCAAAAAAATCCTAAAAAACAAGAACTCAAGTCATCATGATAAATGTATATTTCCCAGGGTATCTACCCCAAAATCAATTTATCCTCAATTGGTCATTTGGTAAGCTCAGAGTCCTTGTGTTAAATCATAGGGGCCCTAAAATCTTGTGTCCTAGCTGGTCTTCTCTGGTCTATGTCACGAACCAAGATCACCTAACACTGTTTCCCTACCAACCCATGAAACCCTCACTGTGAATAAATCCAAAACTCTATCCAACCTCTCAACCATATCCTATAATACTTTTCTATCATGACCTGCCTTCTTCAAGATGAAGGAGATATAATGACCCCCCGAGTAGTGTGAAGGGAGTATTAAAATATCCCAAAAGTGGGAGGTAGTGCCCTTTTTATAGTAACCAGGATCGAGAGATATGATGTATCAACCTAATACAACTCGAAGATAGATTTATATAAAGAAACCAAAATCCATCCCACATGCATGTTTAAGTAAAATAGCTAGAAATACAAATAAAAATCCAATTTAAGTACCAATATGAAACTAAACAGTGACACAACTTTATTCCCCAACATCCAGGCTAGTAAAGTCTATCACAGTCCATGTAATCTCCTTTAAACCCTAAAAATAGTTTTATATAAGTATGGTGATCATAAATGTATACTCAGTAGGGAAATTCCAAAGACAACCAAGCATAATTTAAAGAAGAATACTAATTCTCCTTTGAGAAAATATCAGAAACTCAAAAGCACCTAACATGGTATAATATCCACCCCAACATCACTAAGGAATTCTCACCAAATAATGCAATTCAAGTAAAGTAATGTATGAGAACATGGATATTTTGGTACCTTGCACCACTTCCCACTAGTTAACTTCTCATCCCTATGGTGAAAATCTTGACACAACCATTCTCTTCCACAATCCCCACTATCACAACCTTCCCACACAAACTTGGGCCACAACCACATCTCATCTTTCGCATTGAAACCTGGGACACAACCACCACACGTCTCACCTGAAAACATATAGGCCTCATCCTAGAGACACCTGGGAATCGAAACACCTCTCACACAGCCAATATCATAAATCTGGTATTAACCCTCAGTCCATTACAGCTTTCCCAATGAATCTTGTGTGATAAATGACTAGAAGTGGAAGCAGAGTAAATCTAGTAACCATCCATCCATCCTCCTATAGAAATATTGGGAAAGAGACTAGCCCCCATAACCATAGGGGTGTTCAGCACATAGTTCTCTATACCAGTGTGGTGCATATATAATACATATGTAACTACATGTTATATATTTGTGTCTCTTTAATTAAGACTCATCCCATCCTATGGGATTCTAAACATACCCCCAGCAGATTCATTTACCCAATTTTCGTTCTGTGCTATCAAATCATTCTTTTATTTATTTCCATCCCTACCCAGGAAACTAATAAACATTAGAAATCTTATAAGGATGGGAAACCATACCAACCACTATCCAAGAAAAACTAGAAAATAAGGGATAATGTTAAGGGAACCCATTTTAATTCTCACAAACATGAAATCATGGCATAGCCCGCTCTTGATTCCCCACTGCCCAGCCACTACCTAAAAGTTGTCCCACTGTAATGACCCATGTATTTATATAATAACACATTTTCATATCTATTAATATTTATGAATAAGATATTAATTTTATGTTAAATGGTATTCTTTTTATTGTATCTTATTCAAAATGCAACAATGGATTTCATTGAAATCTTACTTTGCACACAACTTTGAGTTATACACAAAAAATAATATAATAATTATTTTAAATGATAGTTAATGACTAGACGTTGTATGGAAGAAATGAACATAACTTACTAAAATAAGATTATACATGTTTTTTAAAAATTTTACATTTATCCCATAAATTTTAGAGGCTTAAAATGTGAATTAATCTAATTTTAGGCATGAAATACGCTAATTTTTTTAAAAAGGTCATTTTACTGACTTTTAATGGAGAACCATTTTTAAATATTGTTTTATTCACTTTTATATGTACTTTATGACAATATAAACTACTTCTATATAAACTTTACATAAAATTTTTCTTTGGGTAATTTTTTTGTATTTTTTTGATAAAGTTCATTTTTTAATGTATAGTGAAAACTATTGCATTTTAATTCAAAACTAATTTTTAATAATATTTATTTATATAGTTATATTTCACTTTTAACTGGTTTTATAGTGTAATTGGATAATAATTTTACCATTCAATCCAATTTTGTTCCTTGTAAATAATTTCACTTTTAAATTGGATATAAACAGATGTTAATCTTTTGGAGTTTGTACTTCTTAAAAACACACTTTTTGGTTATGAAAACATGGATTGATTTAAAATTATTTTATGAAATTTAGGTGTTTTTAATTTGGAAAAATGGATTCCATTTTTTTAATCAGAAGTTTAAAATTGTTTAAATAGGTACCTTTTATTTTTAGACATCATGAATAGTGACTTTAGTAAATATTTTATTTATCATGGTTAAAGGGTAAATCAGGTAAATAAGGATAAAAAATAATATTATAATAATCTTAAACTACCATAACATATGTTATAACCCTAATATATGAGATATTTCCGACCATGGGCATTCTTGTGTTGATTTTAGGACCCCATGGAGCCACTTGTGTGTGAAAATGCCATTTAATTACTTTTAATTTAAAGTTAAGGAAAACATAACCCAAACATGTATCTTTTACTAAAAAAATTTATAGGAGGTTATAAAATTGATCTATTAGACTATAAATAGTAATTATAAATCTAAAAATATTTCCTATATCATTTTATTTTATTTTTAATTTTAAGACATCGAATAAATAAATTTAGTTATGGCAGAATGATTATTTAGTGATTACCTTATAATAAATGTTTTAAATAAATGAGATTATAAATACTAAAATAGGTTTATTTTTAACCAATTTATGCCATCCAATAATTTTAGGGATAATTATTACTTGTTATATTTTAATTAATGATTTTTTTTATAATCAAGTTGTTATGGATTTTTAAAAAGTCAGTATATGAATACTATAAAAGTTGACATAAATAAGTTGTTTTAAACAAATAATTTTTTTAAATGATATAATAGTCCTAAAAAATATAATAATATGAAAAATGTATTATATAAGGTTTAAAATTTAATTAATGAATAACTATTGGTTCTATTGGTAGTTTATGGTAACTATATTAACCATATAGTATGAATATACAAGAAGACATGGTAAGAGTTAAATTAGTTAACTAAGTGTTAATGCTAAATTATAAGGTTAACTTGTAAACCAAAACTTGTATAAAACATATTTTTTGAGAGTATTGGGAATAATCCTAACCTTATATTTGAATTAAATGAGTTGGGGACCTTTTGAAATCGAAATTCAGTTTATAGTAATATTATATTTCACGACATTCCTAAAGTGCCCCTCCTTCCTCCTATAAAAGGGTATCACCTCTAACCCTTAATCACACTTATAAAGCTCCTTGGATCGTCCAAGATCAGACAAAATAATCTCCCAACATCCCCTTATTCCTCCTAAATGACATACCTTCGTCAGAAGACAATTCAATAAGGCCTTTTAGCTTAAATCAAAAGGATTTACCCGATTCGAGGTAATGTCTTCTCTCAAGCTTCTTTAATTTATTTTCCTCCTCCAACCCCTTAAACTCTCTTTATTAAATTATTTTATAACAAAACCAGTATCCTAAATATTATAGGATTTTTTTATCATAATTATTGGAACTACACTCCCACACATCATCATCTAATGGATGCGATCATACAGTTTCTGTGTACGACGAACTACTACCTCACGAAACAAAGATTGTTCGGTTTTTTCCTACCTCCTCTCATGGTGTCCACTATGATGGATCTGTATTTATATGTTATATATATTATTTTTATATTTTCTCTATTATTATTTATTTTTCATTCATATCATACCTTTATTGTTTCCATAATTGGTAAGTACGATAATTACATTTGAAGAAGTGCAGACTACCGCCACCTCAAAGTGATATGACTCATTCATTCCATAAATGGAACGTATAAAGGATGGTGTTAATGAATGTATGTAACATATATAAAATATGGTATTATACTATAATTATAATATACCTATGTATCATTATGTTTTCATTCCTTTAAATATGAAATAGTAATGAAAGTAGCGTTCATGCGTACGTACAGCTTACCATCTCCATGAATGATGCATTTAATTTATTATCTCAAAATGTTGTATACTATTATAAAGACATATATACTATACATATATGATATCTAAATCTATAATATCATTCTATAGATAATTTACTTTTGACCACATGGAAAATTTGTAATTATAACAAGTTCATTTTCGACTCAAATACCAAATATCGACAAAACGACCTATATTAACTTAAATAATTATGAAATTTTTATAACGTGGTAATAAGTGATATAAAAGGAATAACAAACTTGAAAAATGTTCTGACTAAAGAAAAAATTAATTTAAGTTTATTATTCAGAAATATCTAGGATCATACGTAATGAGACAGACGTATGTTTAGGGAACCTTTCATTCTGTAATTTTAGTCAAAGACTTATCTTATGTTATGTATTTTAATTTCAATTTTCTTATTTTATGATATGTTATTATATATACTTATTGATATAAATTTTCATTCCAAGTGACTAGATACCCCTTTCTCTCTCATCAACTCATTTTCTGAATTTTAAAGTGATGTATTTAGGCTGCCAAATTTTCGTAAGGGACTACCTCTCAATCACCTTTCATTGAGTCATATCTTGATATTGTAAACCATTATTATCCTATAAGGTGTATATACTAACATTTTTCATAATATATCACGAATCTATTTATTCTCATGATATTATTGGTTTCATTTTATGTTATTATTTAATTATTTTTATTCAAGTATTTTCTCAACTGGAAAGGGGATCTTTAACTAAAACATTGTTTTAAATGTTTTAATGATTTAATCTTCTTAATATTTATCATTAATGTCCATGTTTTCAAAATAAAATTAAGGATATATTTATACGTACATTAATTTTTTAAAATGTTAATTCCTTTAAATTTTTCAAAGTGGAATGGGACACTTTGATTCAAAAATATATTTATTAAATGTTTTAGATGGTTTTGGAAATGGATTGAATATTTCAATATCTTTAGTTGATTCATTGAGGTTGATGAGTGAAATGTTGATAATATAGATATTTTTTCTGTTATGATTATGTAATGGTACATGGAAATTTGATGGGTGGTTACATGATAAACCAAATATAGGTGGTTCCGTGATAATCCTAGGATGGGTGAGCCCGAGATAGCTCTCCAATGCATTTGGTAACGAGACAGAGGTAAACGTTAATTTTTCTCCTAATAGATTTAGGTAATATACTATGATGGGTATTCAAAACATAACTCTCTATGTACATTTTAAATCTACAATTTAAGTATGATATAGATGCCACAAGGTACCTTTATGATTTATGATTTCTATGTGTTATTCATAAATCTTATGATTTCATGAGGTATGTTAAAGATATTATATTTTATGGTTGAGAACTATTATTTCAATTATTTGTATGTAGTGATGGACTAATGTTTTCATTAATTATTTTATAACCCTTACGGATATTTTTGATCTCATCCCATGTTTTTGAAATGTTTTCCATAGGTTATAAAGAAGGGTAGAGAAAGGAATTATTCAATAATATTTATACCATGAAAAGAATTATTGTTTTATTTAAAAAGTTTTATTATTGTTAAAAAATTGGATAGAGTAAAAGAGTCTAATTTTTAATTTTTTGAGATGTAATGTAAAATTTATGGCCTAATTCTATAAAACTATAAACCTGAAAAGATCCTCAATGTGAATTGTTAACTTAACTAAATATTATTTAATGTTTATGTTTGGGGCCTTATAGTTGGTATCAGAGGTTGGCTTAGCTAAAATTAGAGTTTTTGGTGTTATTTAAATATAAGGGACATAACATAATGGTTAACATATTAGAGAGAGTCATAGTTATTTTAGATAAATTGAATGAGTTGAAGATAACATGAAAATATATATCTTATTTATTACCCTCCTCATACGATATTATATAAATATTTTACAAATATACTCACACTAACCTTTTTGGTTTTTTTAAATGGCTCGATCTAGCAGGAACCAAAGTAACAATGGATGTGAAGGAAACTATGGTGGTTATTTTAGTGAGAAACTAAATAAAATGAGATCTGTAATGAGAAATCTTGTGGTTATTCTTAACCAACTATCTAGAGCCATGATTGAGAACCTGAACCTTGGTGATTTTACTAAGGCATCATATATGTGAGAAATGAATCCCTATGGAATTTCAGGTAATAATCATAAAGGTAAGTATATTCAAAAACCTATTTATCAAGGATGTAGAAAGAAAAACATAGTAAAATTATTCAAAGGGAATGGAAGATGTTTTATATGTTTTAAATAATGTCATAAAGAAATAACCTACCATTGAAAAAGGACACATCCAGTTGACTCCATGAAAGGGAAAGAAGTTCTTTATGAAGGATCTATAGAGTGTTTTAAATGTGGTGTGCATGGTAATTATACCAATAGATATCAAAAAAAGAATGCTCAGGAATGGGATCTGTCGGATCATACAAATATTTGTCTAATAATTCCTAATTCCATTCAAATTGAATATAATGAAACTGAAAATGACCTATGAAAGGTGTGGATTATTTCTTAGATCATGTTTGGAAATTACTAAAATATTAGGACATTATGAAAGATTTTTTTATAGGAAATAAATATAAAATAATAAGATGGGAAAACATGGATAACAGATCATGAAGAATGTTTGATGATTAATATGTATAGGAATGGAAGAGTTATTTTGAATATATGGATGTTGATATGTTTAAATGTATTAATGATAAGATTACATTGGAACAATTTTTCAAATTTCTTTAACCCTGATGTTTGATATATAAAAACGTTATTCAAGGAAGAATTAACTTTTCTTGTGGTGGCATAATGGATAACCATAGGGGTTCATATGATATTTTTTTGAGGTGATTATGGTTATTACATTTTGGGATACAAAATGAAAGGTATTAGATAACCTTTGAAGATAAAGCAGGTTGTGGTAATTTTTTAGGAAATTATCTTATTTTTTAAAATTTTATAAGAATGATATGTTTTTAGAAAAAGAGAAACCCATAGGATGGGTGAAAACTTGTTGCATTCGACAATGCCGTAGGAATCGAATACCCAACCGAATGGGAATAAGGGTACATCGGCTACCACCGGTATATGTGAAGTCCCTGGTTAGTATGACTTATTATTTTTAGGTAAATGATTTTATGAATCAAGAATAAGTTGATTTTGGAACTTATGTTTTATCAAATGGATATACATAGAATATGAAAAATATTTGGTGATTGTGTGATAAATGTTATTTTGAAGGATGTTCTCTCTTTTGGGAACATTATATGCCTAAGTAAAATAGAATACAGTAGGATTTAATTTTTGGAGTAATTGTTGAAATGTTATTTTGGTAAAATCTATATTTTATTGTTGACATATGGTGATTTGGGTTATTTTTAGAAATTTTTAACCTATAATAGAGAATATGTGAGTAGTTTAATTACTTTTCATTATAAGACTTTAAGAGTAGTCAATGTTATTTGGAGATAAATATTAATATTTACGATGGAAGACTACGTGATCAAATCCTTCTGATTTTTGGGTTTCAATCATATTTTGGATTAAATTGAAGAATTTTATGGACAATTTTTTATTGAATTGTCTTTGTTTATCTATGGGTATTGTTTGTTTAATTTTTGAGATTAAGAGTAATATTTGTTTTTGTAAAGGATTATCCTTTTGGGGGGTTATCTGATCATGTACTAACCATTTTGGTTTTGGTTAATGTTTAAAGACAAGTGAAATATATAGTTAATATTTTGTGGATTATGGGATTCTCTAAAAGTCGATTATAACACTTCATATGTGACCTAGTCAACTTGAATACTCATCATTTGGAGAAAATATGAGTTTGTGGTAGAAATTTATTAATGGATTAAAATCTACTTGAAAAGTAAGTATATTTACTTATGTTATTAATCAATATCATAAATAAATTCTAAAAAATTATGAAAATTAACTTTAAACAAAAAAAAGTTATCTATTTACTTTTCTTATAGGGGATTCAAAGGCCATTTAACCTATCACAAGTTTGTGATTTTCTGGTTGTTAAATATCTCCTAATCAAGTTTTCTACCACTCTCCATCAAAACATGATGGTTAGTTTCTCTTCCATGTCCATGTTTTCCTACCTGAAATCCTTGTATGGGTTATCTAGGGTGACCTTGGAACTTATCTTCCTTTGTTTTTAAGTGATAGTTTTATGGACACTTTTTCTGAAGTTGGACATTCAATGAAGTTTCCAAGACCAATTTTAAAAATGTGAGGATGCAATTTCCAAAAGTTGTGAAGGATGTAATGACCCATGTATTAATAGAATAATATATTTATATCAATATTAATATTTATGAATAATTTATTAATTTTATGTTAAAGGGGATTTGTTTTCTGATAGCGTACTCAACCCGCAACATCAGTTTTCTTTGAAATCTTACATTGCACACAACATTCAGTTATACCCAAAAAATAATACAATAATTATTTTAAATGGTAGATAACGCCTAGAAATTTTATTGTAGGAAATAAATATAACTAAATGAAATTTTATTATACATGTTTGTTAAATGTTTTACATTTATCCAATAAAATTTAGAGGTTTAAAATGAGAATGAATGAAATTTTAAGCATCAAATACTGTTTTTTAAAGGTCGTTTACAACCTTTTGATGAAGAACCCTTTTTAAATCTACTTTCAGTCACTTTTATATTTACTTTTTGACAGAATAAACTTTTTATATATAATAGGTACATCAAATTTTACTTTGGGTTAGTTTTTTATATTTTTTTGATAAAATTCATTTTTAATGAATAGTGAAGAATACACCATTTTAATTCAAAACTGCTTTTTTAATTTATTTTATTTATATAGTTAGATTGTAATTTTTACTAGTTTTATAGTGTAATTAGATTAATATTTTTCCATTTAATACAAATTTTTTCATTGTAAATAATTTCACTTTTAAATGTGACATAAAAAGATGTCAATCTTTTGGTAGTTTTTACTTCTTTAAAACAAGTTTTTTTGTTTTGAAAACATGAATAAATTTTAAATTAATTTCGGAAATTTCTGTGTTTTGAATTTTAAAAAATGGATTCCATATTTGGAATCAAGAGGTACAAATTTTTTAAATCGGTACCTTTTATTTTTAGACATTATGATTTGTAGCTTCAGTAAATATTTTATTAACCATGGTTAAAGGGTAAATCTGGTAAATAAGGGAAAGAATGATATTATAATAATCTTAAACTACACTAAAAAATATATTAACCCTATTCGATGAGATATTTCCAATTATGGTCATCCTTGGGTCGATTTAAGGACCCCATGGATCCACTTGTGTGTGAAAATGACATTTAATTACATTTAATTTAATGTTTTGGAAAATATAACCTAAACATGTTTATTTTACTAAAAAACTTATATGGGATTATATAAGTGAAATATTCTACGATAAATAGTAATTTGAAATAGAAAAATATTTCCCACATCATGATATTTTATTTATAATTTTGTGACATCAGATAAATAAGTTCATTTATGACACAATGATGATGTGTTGATTACCTTATTAATGAATGTTTTAAACAAATGGTATTATAAATATTTAAATAAATTTATTGTAAACCTTTTTATGCTATTCAATAATTTTAGGGATAATTTAGACTTGTTATATTTGAATTAATAAAGGTTTTTCGAATTAATAAAGTTTTTATACATTTTTAAAAAGTCATTATATGAATAGTATAAAAATTGACATAAATTAGTTTTTTAAACAAATCATATTTTATTAAATAATATAATAGTCCTAAAAATATAATATTCG
Organism: Viscum album; assembly: GCA_963277665.1. Taxonomy (NCBI): domain Eukaryota; kingdom Viridiplantae; phylum Streptophyta; class Magnoliopsida; order Santalales; family Viscaceae; genus Viscum; species Viscum album. Next base: position 2,000,168,044 of record OY728140.1, on the reverse strand, counting down.
TACAAATGACTTATATAAGGTTGAAAATTCCATTAAGGAACCACTTGGGTTTCTATTGTAATTTTATGGTAACTATATTAACCATATAGTATGTATATACATGAAGAAATGATAAGAGTTAACTTAGTTAACTAAGGGTTAAAGCTAAATTATAAGGTTAAATTTTAAACCAAAGCTTTTCTAAAACACACTGGTTGATATTATTTATAACAATAACCACCTTATATTTGAATTAAATTAGTTTGGGACCTTTTCAAATCTATATTCATCTTATAATAAAATAATCATTCAAGGCATTCCTAAAGTGCCCCTCCTTCCTCTTATAAAAGGGAATCACCTCTAACCCTTACTCACACCTCTTAAGCCCCTTGGATCGACCAAAATCTACCCAAATAAGCTCCCAACATCCCTCTCTTACACATTTAAGACTTACCATGGGTATAAGGAAATTCAATAAGGCCTTTTTGATTAATGAAACATGAGTTACCCAATTCTAGGTAATATATTCTCTTAAACTTCATTCATTTATTTTCTTTCTCCAAACCCTAAACACTATTTCTTACATTATTTTATAACAAAACCAGTATCATATATATACTAGGTTTTTTTATGAGAATTATTCTAACTATACTTAAACCCACCTCCATCTAATGGATAAGAACATACAGCTTCTGTGTACGGAGAACTACTGCCTCATGAAACAATGATTGTTCAATTTTTCACTACCACTTCTCATGGTGGCCATTATGATAGAAATTTATTTATATTTGATATATATTATATTTATTTTGAATCTATGATTATGTATTTCCCATTTATATCATAACATTATGGTTTTCATAATGGTTAATTATGATAATTTCATTTGAGGAATTGTGGACTACTTCCCCCTTGTAGTTATATGACTCATTCATGCCATAAATGAAACATATATTGCATAGAGTTAATGAAAATATGTAACATATATAAATATAATATTAAAATTGAATTATAATATACCTATATATCATTAAGTTTTCATTCCTTGAAATATGAAATATAAATGAAAGTAGCGTCCATGCGTACGTACGACTTACCATCTCCATGAACGGTGCATTTCATTTCTTATCTCCAAATGTCAAGGACTATTATAAATACATATACACTTGATATATATTATATATATTATATCTAATTCAAGAATTTCATTTTGTAGATAATATAATTTTGACCACATAGACAATTTGTAATTATAACAAGTTCATTTTCGACTCACGTAACCAATATCAACAAAACGACCGATATTAACCTAAATTATTATGAAATTTTTATAACTTGGTAATAATTGATAAAAAGGAATAATAAAATAGAAAAAGTTTCTCAATAAAGTATAAATTAACTAATGTTTATTATTAAGTAATATCTTGGAATATAGGTGATTATTTGGACGCATGGTAAGGGAAACTTTCAACCTACTCTTTTAGTCAAAGACTTCATTTATGTTATTCCTTTTCATTTCCATTTTATTATGTTGGGATATGTTCTTATATATCCTTATTTATTTAAATTTTATGTCCAAGTGATTATATAACTTTTTATCTCCCATCAACTCATTTTTTGAATTTTAAAGTGAGGGTGTTAGGCTGCTGAATTTCTGTAAGGGACTATGTCTCAATCTCCTTTCATTGAGGCATATCTTGATATTTTGAAACATTATTATCCTATAAGGTGCATATAATACCCTTTGACATATTATATCATGAATTTATTTATTCTTATGATATTTTTTTTATGTTTAATTTTTTTAACTAATTGTATTTATTCACGTATTTTCTCTTGTGAAATAGGACTCTTTAACTAAAACATTATTTTAAATGTTTTAAATATTTAATATTTTCAATATTTATCATTAATGTATATGTTTTATAAATGGTTTTAATAATTTATTTATATAAACATTAATGTTTTAAAATGTTAATTCCTTTTAAATTTTCAAAGTGGTATGGGACACTTTGATTCAAAAATATCTTTATTAAATGTTTTAAATGGTATTGAAATGGATTGAATATTTAAATATATTGAATTGATTCATTGTGATTGATGGGTTAAATGTTGATAATTTGAATCTTTTATGTGTTATTATTATGTAATGGTACATGGAAATTTGACAGGTGGTTACGTGATAAACCAAATATGGGTGGTTCTGTGATAAACCTAGGGCGGGTGAGCCCAATATTGAACTCCACTTCATTGGGTAACATGAAGGAGGTAAAAGTTAATGTTTCTACTAAGAGATTTAGGGGATATACTATGATTGGTATTCCAAACATAACTCCCTATTTAGTTATGAAAGCTTCAATGTAAGTATGATATTTATTCCACATGTTTCCTTTATGATTTCTATGTGTTATTCATAAATATTATGATTTGATGAAGTATGTTAAAGAACTTATGTTTTATTATTGAGAAATATGATTTCATTGATTTGTATGTATTGATGGACTAATTTTTTCTTTCATTATTTTATAACCCTTACTGAGCTTTTTGTTCTCATCCCAAGTTTATGAAATGTTTTTCACAGGGTATAATGAAGGATCAGAGAAAGGAAGTATTCAAGAATATTTATATCAAGAAAAGAATTCTTGTTTTATTTAAGGAGTTTTATTATTGTTAAAAACTTGGATAGAGTAGAAGTTTCTACTTTTTACTATTTTGAGATGTAATTTAATATTTACAGCGTAATTCTCTAAAACTCTATACCTGAAAAGAACCATAATATGAATTATTAACATAATTCAACATTATGTATTGTTTAAGGTTGGGACTTATACCCACTGCATAACAAGTCCATACATTACACAATCAATCAATTTCTCATCCTGATAATCCATCACACCTCCTACACCAACTCATACACAAATCACACAACAACCACCATATAACCCTCACAAATCACAAACCCTAACAAAGACCACACATCACACATTCAAACCAAAATAAGATGAGTATATTTGGATATATCCAAAAAAGGTTCTTAATTCAACTTTGATAAACAGGGATGATCACAAATCAGGTTTGATATGGGGGAATCCTTTTAATATAACCACGTATATGTAATTAATCAAATTTCATGTTTATAGTAGTTTCAAGAGAGAATCAATAAAAATTATGAAGCATCACCAGTTTGTAAGAAAATACCACCAACGAACAAGATACTTAGAGGGATAAAACCCATACAATCCAAATTAAAGATCAAGGATAATAAATAAAAGCAAGTGATCATCAACATCTTCCTCATCCCTATTTATTCCTTCCTATTATCTTCTTTACATTGGTTACATCTATATTCATAGAGAGGAATGATTATACACACACCACATGATACACAATTAAAAGAGAGATGATGAAAAATCCTTACATGGAACAACAGGAGGCCAAAAATCCTCTTTGCACCAAAATAGGGGGTGCATGAGTAGCAAGAATACTCCAAGGGAAATTGATTCGATGGACAAGTCACAACACATGACTCCATGAGAAGTGAAGGATCTAGGCACACCAAGAGGGAATGAAAACACACTAAGAACAGAAGCTCTCATCTTAGAAAAACCAGATACTATTTCAACAGAAGAACAGTTTGAAAAGTCATTAATTTTGGATCGTGGCCAAGACCACATGGTTTGGCTATTTCAAAGTCCTCGGAGCATTAGTATATTAAAGATATAATTAATTTCCATTGAAACACCAAAATAAGTCTTTAAACACAATTTATGTAAAATAAAATGTAAGAGGTATGAAACTATAAAAACTAGGAAAAACTGGTAAATGAGTCACTAATGGGTGAGTCTCTAACAGCAAGTCACCAACGATGATCTACCGATATTGAGCCACAAACAATGAGCCACTTACATGACCTACTGACGCCTAACTCGCTTAAACCCTAACTCACCAAAGCCCTGACTCATCGATGCCCTGAATCACCGACACTTATGCTCTGAGTCACCAACACTGATGCCCTGATTCATTGACACCAATGCCCTGAGTCACAGACACTGATGCCCTGAGTCACTGGCACCGACTCCCGAAGTCAGTGACACCAATTCCTTGAGTCACTGATGAAAAAACAAGAAATTTGGAAAACTCTTGAAATGAGCCACCCATTCCTCCTAGAACACCCCAAACACTGTATTTTAATAAAGTAATTAACCACTGAGGTCCAACCCATTATATTTAAAAGTCTAGTTCCTTAAGAAACCTAGATACATAAACAACTAGTTCATAAAAAATGTGTATAGTCTCTGACTTTGTTTTTCATTACTAGAATCCTTCTGAGATATATCATTTCTACAAAAATCATTATATCCTAGAAAATTAATCATATAAAGGGAGAAATTAGATGATTAGTAAGTGCAAACTAGGGGTATATAAATGATCGCATAATTATATTATGACCATAAGGGTATCAGAATATAATTTTAATGTTTGAAAATCGAACCCTTCAAATCAAATTTTATAATATTCAGGGAAGACATATATTATGAAATTTTATAATACTATAATCATAAATTAATCCAATAATATTTTCTATGATATTATAACATTGAATAATACTTAAAAATATGTAATTATTATAAACTTTTAACTTTGTGAAGATGTATAACAACAAACAGGTTAACTCACTATATTAAGGAGATGAAATCAAGGCCTAAAAAACTTATTGATATGAAACCAGGACGAGATGTAATATTATCGACATGAAATAATCTCATACACACAAACTTATAGACATAAAAGCCAGGTCCATTCATAAAATTATTTGAATAAAAATAGGGTCCACACATAAAATTGTGAACATGAAATCAGGTTCATGTATAACATATTTACCACCCGATATATCTATATTTACCAAATGAATTTATTAGGAGGTATATATCCCACATTTAACATAAATTAATTAATATATATCTCTTCCACAATATCATAAAACATGTATTATATCATTACTCATTAAAATAAAGAGACTTCATAAAAATTTCATTAATGTGTCACCCATGGAAAAGGGAACTTTTTTAACTGTGACCTATTCCTAAAAAAATAAACCAACAGAATAGATAATAACTATATTATCCTTGGACAATATCCTAGTTAATCATATTTAACATCAAAGGATTTCATCTTATATAGAAAATTGTATTCAAAATAACTTTGAATAATTCTTGATGAAAATAAGCTTTTCATTTTGAAATAATTTTTTCAAAAAGTTGCGTCCTTATAAATAAATTACATTATTATAATATAAGATGGTAAACCTCTAAATTAATCTCCATATAACCTCATTCATCAAACACAAAAATATTCCACTTAAAAAAATTTATACATGGTCAAATATGGGTAAAAAATATATTGCAATATAACTAGATAATAGTAAAAACATTTACAAATTTTTTTTCAAATTATATGGATAATGAATTGGGGGATCAAATAATTCTCGCAATGGAGACTTAAATGTAAATAATCCTGAATATTGATGAGATTACATAGTAAAACACTTACTGCTTTGGAATAATTTGAATTGTAATCCTCATTAAATTAATACACTTTTATTGATTTGAAAATCCCATAATTTTCATCATAATAATAATAAAATATATTCATGGGATGTATATAAACCACATAAATGAAACAAGTGATATAAATTTCATATGTCCTATAGAAGTAAAAGTGATATAAAATTAATTTCCTTGACTTCGCCTTGACTAGAAAGCAGCATAAAATAACTTATTTTAAATTTAAATTTATCATAATTAGATATAAGATTAATTTTCATATATTATCGTTTTATAAAAATTAAATAATCCCTTCTATCAATAATTCTTTATTAAAATTTTTATTTCTGTGTGTAAACTATTTCGTTTATCATGAGTATTTTTGTTCATTAGTTATTATCCTTTTACATTGATCTTAGTTACTTAATATAAATAATATTAATCATGATATAAATATAATATATATTTATTATATACATATTTATAGTCATACATAAAATTTATAGATAAAATAATGAATTACACTGTTCATGGAGATGGTAGGATGTACATACCCATGAAAAATATTTTCATTTTCCATGGCAGATTGAACGAAAAGAAGGTAAATAATGTATTGCCTACTAATAGTCATTATTATATATATATATATATAACATATATTCCATAACATTATTATTGTTACCTTCAATGAAAGATTTATGTGAAAAATTAATCACATCACTTCATGAGGAGGTTGTCTGCCAAACACACAAGCGGTGTTATTGTATCCCCATGGATTGGAAATTAAGAGAGAATATATGATATCATGATTGAAGAAGAATAATTATGTCTTATTTATCCTATATAAACACAAAAACCATATTAATACCTATCTATAAAATATGGTAAATAAAAATAAATTGTATCACTATGTGGATACTATATTTCATACGTACACACGAGAAACACTTTTACTTATCATTTGATGGGAAGGAAGGTGTATAATGGTGATTATATAATCATAATGAAATTTCATAATATTAAATATATAATTATATGATAAATAGCATATATTTATTGGAGGTACATAACAGTATTAAACAAAGTGATTTGGTAAGTCGATTACCTATACTTCTAAACGAATGCTTTAAATTTCATCTAAAGAACTCTATGATTGGTAGTTTGGGAAGACCATCACCTCTATAAGGTTTACAATGAAGTGAAAAAGATAAATTGGTATATTTTGGATAATAAATAAGAATCAATGTTGTGAAATTAAGTGAGGTAGGGGTGCTCTTTTATAATGGAGGTTAGGGGCAAATTTAGAATTTCTCAAAATATTAAATTATAATAAATTCATTATCAATTAAAATACCACCAAATGTTTATATACTATAATATAATGTGGGATATTGTGATAATACCATCAATTAATATTATTTATATAAGTTTTTGTGGAATTTGAAAATTTATCATTTTGATTAACCCTTACATAACAAATTTTAATTTTATCTCTCGTAATAACTTTTTCAATATTAAAGGGTTGTAATTTTACTTATATGGTGTAAATTGGACCATAAATTACAAATTTTTAAAATCTTTTATTTATTATTATCCACATTTTATTATTTCGATATTTTTACCATTTTTAATTAATTTAATAAAATATTAGTTTTAAGAAGTTTAATTATTCTTAATTTTGACAATATTCCTTTAATTTGACTTTAAATACATCATAAAAATGAAGAATAAAAATATATTATTTTAAAAACTCCCTAATATTTCATATAGATCTATAAAATTTATGGGATACATTAATGTATTCAAATTATGGAACATTTAATATTTTTAATATCATTTAATTTATTCATTATAAAAATTAGAAATATTGCATCGATGCTCCATTTGAAATTAAAGCCATTATATAATTACAAAATTTTTTTAAAAAAAATCATGAATTTTTTTTAATTCATATCAAAATAGAAACTAGTATTCATTCATAAATTACTTTTTTGTCAATGTGGACACATATGAGACATTGAAAACTAAGAGAGTGATATTTTCTAACTTTCATATATTTAAATAACATATAAAACATTTTAATGGTAATGAGTCAAATAAAAAACTAGACATCCAACCTAAGATGTTAAGGGTAAACATACCATCATTAAATAAGAATTTAAGTGAATAATTATAACCTAATCACTTATTTTGAATCATGATTTTCCTTATTTACGTTTTACATAGTTGATAAATTTTACCATGTCAACTATTCATTTTGAAAAAAGTAAATTGGGCCTATTTAAAAAATAAAAACCTTATAATTAATAATATTCACTTAATTTTATTTAATTCAACAACTATTAATGTAATAAATAAATTTTAATGTAATTGTGGAAAATGTGATAAAAGTTATATTTAGAGAAAATACATTTTCAAGGATAATAATGGTTTTTTTATCATATACCTCAAAAATTATATTTTTAATTTTTTTCAAAAAATATTCTAGTAAATATTATATAAATTTAATTAAAATCGATCACCAAATTTTTTTAATTTAATCTATTAGTATAATTTTTATTTTGGGATTAAATTTTTTTAGAAAAAACAACATCACTTTTATTTCCATATAAGTTTTTTTCGTACAAATTATTTAAAAAAATGATACTATTTCTTAATTTTTATCACATATATTTTTTATAACATAGAAATTACTATTTATTCTTGAAAATCCAATGTCTAGGAAATAACAGACCCATGATATTTTAATGATGTTACATAGTTCAATTAAATATGATAATGTGTGTAATGTGGCATATCGAAGAAATGAAATTATTTAAAGAGAAATGTTTTATAACAAAACATGGATAATTACAATATATAAGCCCATAAAAATAATTTCTCCCTTGAAGTTAATCACCCATATATAAAAATATGATGATAATTCTACCTCATCACGTCCTCAGGTTCCCATGTAGCATTCTTAAATTAATGGTTTCACCATAAAACATTGATTGGTTGAGTGGTACTATTTCATAGATAATTCCATATATGATCAATTATATATACTGGTAGTTCTTCATAAGAAACATATTTCTCTAGTGGTATGACTTTGTAGTTCAGTACATGTGAAAGCGAGAAACACAGAACACGTAATAAACTTGAGAGATATTTGGTGGAAGAACCAATAAATAATCTACCATCTAGATACAATGAATAATTTCTAAAGTTAAAACATACCAATGGACTTATATTTATCTTCTATACAAATAGAATCACCCTCTTCTATCAATATATTTATATGAATACATTGTCACCAATTTCAAGATCTATATCTTTCTGATATTTTTTAGCATAACGTTTTTTCAACATTGAGATGATATTATGTGATGTTTAATATATCCTTCCATCTATTCCATTTCCTTATCATTATCAAGTCCTAATATATTTCTCTCTCCTACTTTCATTATGTGTGAAACAGATTTCATGTCCATGATTTTATGAATGGTCCTAGTTTTAATGTGAAAAATTTTATGCTTCGACCATATTTTCATGTCCATCTGTTTTTGCATGGACCTAGTATTTATGTCCATATTATTACGAATGGTTCTGACGTAAGTTATTGGATCCACTTTGATCAATCCATTGCGTGTTTGTGAAGATCATAGTTCTTAGAGGAGGCTCAATAGAGGTTTAGAGAAGATCAGTTAAGTAAAAACTAGAAAGGGTTATTACACATAGTGTAACTAGATTGCACGATGTGAAATACTATTTCATGGTTTTATTCATGACATTAAATATGTTTCACTCTGTGTTTGTTTCTAGGGTTTTAAAAATAAAATAATTCGTTAAGGTGACGTGGTTTTCAATGGAAACTAACCCTGCGACAATACATGAAGTGAAAGATGATTACACATCGTGTTATGCCTCACTACTGTATGTTTTGAAAACATTTCATCCACTCATTTTTTTTACAAACCTATGGCTGCTACTTCCCTCCCTCTTGTCCCAAGAGACCTGAAAATCCCCTCCTTAGCATTTTAGAGATTATTTTGACAAGGATCTATCATGGGCTTCCATCTTGGATTTTTCATTGATCCATGGTGTGTTTCCCTTTTCTTTATAGTGGTTCCTAATGATTTGGTCTTTTTTACTCTCGTATCCTCTTTCCAAGAAATGGAGGATGATCTCATATGGTTCTAATGGAGTTTTTCTTTGATTTCTGTCAGTGCTGTTCTGAATCAGTGTCCTCAGGTGGATGTAGTTGTTTCAAGAGAGGTGATTGTGACTCGTTTCTTTAATCCATTCTCGTGTGAAGAATGTCGACGAACTTTTGAGGTAAGGGATTTGATTCATATTTATTTATTTATATAAAATTGTAGAGTTATCATGATTTATCCCATTATATTGCAATGAAATTGACCTAATTAAGTACTTAAACCGGATTAATGAATTGGTATTGATTGCGTAGTGATGTTGTAGCTTTATACCATTATAATGGTTTTCCTATTGATTTGTAATACAATGTGATATTTATGATTTTTCTAGGTTTAGAATGATTTTATTGATAGAAATTGGTAAAGAACATAAGGTCGGTATTAATTGATAATTAATTAGATAATATATAAAGACGCTTGTTTAATGAATCTGGTTGTTGTAGTAATTTTAGGTTAATAAAATTAATGAAACTATTCATGTTTGATGGAATTGGTTAATAAACCAGAATAATATTTATTCTAGTTGATAAATTATTAAAGGCATGATAAATTAATTGGTTAATTTTTTTGATATCTTATGATAGCTTAATTTTTATGTTTACCGTAGTCAGAACCTGTGAATAATGAATCAATTAATTCAATTGGGAATAACAACCGGTTGTGTGATAAATATAATTCATTTTTAGGGATTGAGTCATTTTATTTATTATAAAGGGACAAGTTCCTTCTACTTTGGATCCATGAGAGCTCATTTTGTGTGAATTTTCGATGCCTTGTTTTCGAGTTGAGAGCCTGATTTCTAGGTTTGTTTCCACCAACTTGTGATGTAATGTGAGCCTGGGATGGCTGGGCCTGGACGAATGTTGTGGTACGTGGGTAAGGGAGGCCTGGTTTTTGTGGAAGTATTTGATTACTAGATTTAAAGATTCATTGGTTTATACATGTGGTGTCAAGTAGAATACCGGAGATGATAGAACAGGTTGAATATGGGCTAACCCGTTGATATGAAAGTCGGGGTCTTGTTGAATCTATTGTTTTTTATCTACATTACTTTCCCCACTACATGAGCTGTATGGGTTTTCTTACTCTCCTTCAAAGAGAGGAGAATATGTGTAGGGTATGCCACGTGATTTCTGTGTCAAGCTTCTCATAGTTGGATGGGTCTACGCTCTTGGTATTGGTGGGAAAGACTCGACCGATAGTTGATTGACTCAACCAGTAGATCCCATTATCCTTGGTATCATATAATGTTTTCCTAGAAATCATAGAAATATGTAAAGTGCTAAATTTTTTAATAAATGGATAAATTTCTAACCCATGGGGTTTGAGCTCACCGGTATGCAGTGCTGAGGTTATGTTTCTGCGACTCCATTCATGCCGTTGGGTTATGCCTAGAGGGAATGGACCATGGTTGTGATGCTAATAAAATTTAATATAAAATTAGAAAATGGTTTATTAATGGTTACATAATTAATTAACATAAATCAAAACTGATAAAAGGGATATGTAACATATTATATCTCTTTAAATGGTTGTGTGCTTATATAAAAACTGGTCTTAGTTATGGAAGTTGGGAGTCCGAGAGACGTTAGCTACAGTTGATTCTAACACTAGGTCTTTCCTATAGTGTGGTTGTGAGCTATATTAATTCCTATTAGATTTTTGTTTCTATATGCCACACGACCATGTTGGTTAGGGAAACTGACACCCCATGGATTATGGGCCCTGGTGGTGGTGTTTCCCCAAACATCTCTATGGGAGGATGGATGGCTAACTACCCCCTATGACCCCACACATGTCTCTTGGTAGTTACTTGTGATGGTATGCATGATAGTTAGTTCTCACCATATATGAGTGTAGAGAACTGTAATGGCTTGTAGTTATTTCACACATATATATTTTAGATATAGTTTCCTATGGACTACTATAGGTGTAATGTGTAAAGGTTGTGATGGCTTGAGGATCCTCACTTGGTGTATGTGTTGTAATGGCTTGAGGTATAATACCCAATGTATGATACATTCTTTGTGAGTTGTGGTGAATCCCAATAACTACCAGGTTAATTTTGGCTATGTGGATGTGGTGGTTGTGTTTTACAAGGTGAATGTTGTGGTGCTTTACCCAGGTGTCTTTAGGAAAGCCTTTTGGCAGATCGATGCGCAGGACGTGCGGCAAAGGGGAAAAGTGACAAACCAGTAGGTGAGTGGTAGTGGGGTACCCTTGATATTCCCTATTTTATTATATATTGTGGTATGAAATAATTGGTGAGAGTAGCCATGGTGATGCTGGAAACATAGTATACCTATTTAGGTGAAAATTTTGTTTAACTTGTTGTTCACTGTTCTCTGGTATGCTTTCATTACTTTTTCACTAGAGGATCTGGGAAGGATCCTACCTAGTATACTGTTATTCTCACCCAACATATATATAAACATTTTTTCCAGTCTATTGGAGAAGGTTGAATATTAGGCTGGTAATTAATATCTTTCTGGTTTTTTAGGAGTTGTTCATGATTCGTGGTCACTGCCGTTTTATATTCTTTTGGTACTTTTAGTTTTCCCTTTCAATTGTAGTAGTTATTTCATGAAATTACATTTGTGTATTTTGGTTTCTTTTAAATTGTATTCTGATTGGGGATTTTTTGGTTTCATTCTTATATCTATCTTCTACAAGTGTTCTCTTAGTGGGTAATTCCTCTCATCTGCATGTTTATTATACCCTCGGGTCCAGTCACCAACCTGAGGCCTACTGGAGGCAGAAATATGGCATCACCTATATCCTCTCCCATTTCAATCCCAGGAGGGGTTTTGTTTGTGGGGATGGGGTCATGAAAGATGGGTATGAAATGTATTAATGAGGGATAGGATGGAGTTAGTGTTAGGCACAGGTGAGGTTGTATTATTTGGTGGAGCAACGGTGTCACCTATGTTTAGAAAGAACTGTAAACATGGAGGAATAGGTGAGACATGATTATTTAGGGTCCCTAGTGATATGATGTATGAACATTTAAGCCTACAATGGATACTAAATGAAGTGATATTAGTTGCAGGGTAGAGAACTAAGAAAGTATCATGAATCATTCTTCTTTTATCATGTGATTTATGAGTATATTGTGGGATAATTTAACCTAACATGAATAAAATAAAACAATTAATTAATGTTGAAGTATTCCATATACTAGGTTTATGAGCTCTATTATTTTGTTTTTTTTTTCTAGGATTGGCTCTGGTTCTATGTCCTCATCAGGTTTTCATGGAGTATTTTTAGTAGGTTTTTCCAGTATATCACTATAGGGTTGTGGTTGATGGTGACAAAACATAGAGGAGGACACTCCAAGAGTTTCATCGCCAGAGTATACAGAGGTATGAGGGCCCCTTTTCAGATGCAGTCATGGAAGAATGGTTGCAGGATGTTGAGATAGCCATTAGTTCATTATTTGCTTAGAAAGATCACTGGGTATCATTGGCTCTGAAGATGTTTCATGGGGTAGCGATGTAGTGGTGGTTCTTATTCATTGAAGATCGCGATGAGTCGACCGTCTCATGGGAGGAGTTCCAAGACAAGTTCAGAGGAGATTTTATTTCTTCAACTATAGAGGAGGCCAGTCTCTAGGAGATTCCTACCCTTCGGTGGATGAGCTCTAGTGTATGAGAGTTTGGAATCTATTTTAAGAACCGTTAGTGATATACTTCAGACCTGTTTTTATATGATGAGGCTATGTCGAGGAATTTTGAGGAGGATTTTCATCCAAAGATCCAACTCCAGGTCACCCCATTTTTGCTAAAGATGTGTCTTTTGGTGATAGAAAGAGCATAGGTAATTGAAAAGACATAATATAGAACCATATTGTCATGAGAGGGGAGTCATTAGGATTCCTAACGAAGTAGAGCTATGGTATGGGGTTCCTAGTTTTCATGACAGAAGAGATTCTGATCATCCAGCGGTAGTTTCTATCCCTCAAAGTCTCGTTTCTCTGGGGGCAGTGGATCTTAGGCCTATTCTAAGGGATAATGAACTTGTTTTTCTTGTGAAGACCATGTTCATCAGTGGTATGAGTGCCTGAACTTTATTAGCAGTCAGTGTGTGACTATTGTTCCACTATAGGTTTTTCTATTGACGCAGTTCAAGCTAAGTCAACAGCAGTAGGTGGCACCAGCTTTGGATCTGTAGAGAGAAGATGGGGTAGGTAGAGGACAACCCTGGGATTCTCTCCATCCTTAGTCATACAAGTTTGGTTATGTAGGTGGTTACCAGCAAGGTCAGAGAGTCTTTGGAGAAGGTCATTGTCAGCTTCATGCTTTAATTCTCTCTGCGTCGGGTGCGCCAAGCATCGTTCGAGGTACCCTTTTTGTATTTTTAACTTTGGAGCATGACTTTTTAATTTAGGAGTGAATAACTCATTTATATCATATTCCCTTGTACATTCCTTGGGACTTGAGGTATAGAGGCTTCCAATTCCCTTGTCATTGACCACAACACTTGGTGGTCAAGCTAACTTGTTTGAAGTATGTAGAGACTCTGAGCTAGTGCTGGGGAAACACAACAATTGGGTAGATTTCCTATTTTAATGAATATAACCACATGATGTCATCCAAAACATGTATTTTTTCTATTCATTGAAGGATATTGTGGATTGATTTAAGAGGCATGTTTAATTCTTTGATGATGATGAAGAGCCAACATTGTTTGTTGGTGAGTGAGACCCTCGAATGGGTCAAAGGAGATTTTCAACCATATCATCCTATATGGATAATTTTATGTTTATTTCATCGAAAGTTTAGAATTTTTCATTTCCTAGGGTCCTCGAAGAGTACCCTGATGTTTTTTATAGGAGATTATTGTATTACCTCCTTGATAGGATATCATTTTCGGGATCAAGATATAGCTAGGCATGTCTTCTATATCGATGTATCTATATAGGATGGAACCTTCTATGCTACGATAGATATGTATAAATCTTGATGGTCTATTGTACTACAATTATATTTTTCCGAGTGTGTCACCATGGGGTGCACCAATTTTTTTTGTGAAGAAGGCCGATGGAATTTTTCTGTTCTATATCGATTATCATCACTTAAACAGAGTGATAGTGATGAACCACAATCCTCTTCCATCGATTGATGATTTATTTGATCAATTAAAGGGTGCAAGTTGGTTTTGAAAATATCTATTTATGGTCAGTATATCATCAGATGTGTGTAATGGATGAGGATATTTAAATTACTTCATTACGTTGTCATCATGGGCATTATGAGTTTTCTGTAATGTCATTTGGTATGATGAATTCCCCATTTCTGTTCATGGGGTAGATGGACGTTGGGTTCTGTGAGTTCTTAGATAATTTCATGGAGGTTTTCATCAATGAAATCCTCTTTACTCCATGTCTTAATAGGAGCATGTTGGGAATCTGTGTGCGGTTTTGGGAGTTCTTCACCATGTGAATCTGTTTTCTAATTTTTTGATGTGGTTGTTTTGGGCTCAAAATTTCCATTTCATGGTGAATTTCATGTAACAATAGGGAGTATTTATGGATCCATTAATGATATAAATAAGTGTATCTTAATAAACCCCAATGATAGTGGTAGAGGTGTGAAGCTTCCATGATCTTGCAAGATATTACAGGAGGTTCGTAGTTGATTTCTCTCGAGTTTTGAATCCTCTAACAATGTTTACTAGAAAGGATCAATCATTCTGGTGGACTTATCAGAGGTAGGGGTTTTTTGAGAATTTTAATAAGATATTGGTTAGTGCTCAGGTTCATTTTCTTCCAACATAAGGAGTTCAGTTTGAGGTTATTGTGACGCTTCATGTATGGGGTTGGGATGCATTTTGATGTAGTAGATATTGATTGTTTCTTATGGGTCTTGGATATTATGTACCCATGAACGTAACTATTCCACCTAATATATCTTGTTGGAGTTAGTATTGTTTTCCATGAATTTTTGGAATATTACCTCATTATAGAGAAATTTTTTGCCTTCACTGATCATAAAATCCTGATGTATGTTTTCTCCCAGTGTGACTTGAATCTGTGCTTGCATTGATGGATGGAGTTCATACAGTATTACAACTTTGAGAAATCTTCTACACCGGAGAAGGGAATTTTTGTGGGCGATACACTGAGAAGGAATTTGCGCAGTGATGTAGTGTGTGAATCTAGTGATTACTATAGTGTAATGGAAGATCATTCAGCATTACATCAGAATAAGGGAGAATTAGGGGTAGAGGATGTCTTTTACAGATGATGGTTCAGTCATATTTGGTGTAGAAGGTGGAGGAGTCCTAGTTGGAGGATCTTGAGGTGCATGTCTTGAGAGACCGAGTTGTTTGTGGTGAGGCCCTTGATGGTTAGCCTGGCGATAAACAACATTGAGTGTTTTTTCAGTGAAGTATTTTCATTCCTTTGTAGATGCATGAGATGGTTCTCAAATAGTTATATAGTTTTCAACTAGTGGTACATCCTGGAATGACAATTTGTACTGATCCTTGAGAGGTCAATTTTGGTTCCCTGGGTTCAAGCTTGAAGTTGAAAAGATTGTGTCACGATATTTAGTCTACCAGAAGGTGATGGCCGAGCACCATGTTCCTGGTGGATTTATATAGCCACTAGATGTTCTCCAGTGGATGTGCGAGGACAGATCTAAGGACTTCGTTACCAGTTTTTCTAGAGCTTAAGGATGTTATTATGCAATATGGGTAGTAGTGGATCGTTTCATGAAATCAACCCACTTTATAGTGTTCAAGGAGTTGAGATCAGTGGAGGTTTTTTCAAGGTAGTATCTTGAGGAGGTGGTAAAACTCCTAGGGGTACCAAGGATGATCATTTTTTATTGAGATAATCATTTTTCCTATAGAGTGTGGAGAGGTATCCATAATGATTTTGGTTCTCATCTATACCTTATCACTACTCTTCAACTTCAAACAGATGGTCAGACAGAGTAGACCATCTAGACTCTAGAATATATGTTATGATAGTTTTTCTAAGATTTTGGATGTTCATGGATGAGGAACCTTCCGCTGGTGGATTTTTCGTACAATAATAGTTTTCACACCACCATTGATATGGTTCCATTAGAAACCATGTATTTCCAACCATTCTGTTCTCTGTGGTACTAGACTAGGGTTGGGGTGTTAGAAAATATCATACCGGGAATGGTGCAGATTATGATATAGATAGTTTAGGTGATTCATGTGTAGATGAAGGAAAACAAATATTGTCATAAGTCATATACTGATCAGATAATGAGAACTCTAGAGTTTTGCATTGTGGATCACATGTTTCTGAAAGTCACTCCACATCGTGGGAAGTGAAGGTTCGATTGTGGGAGTAATCCTTGTCCCTAGTTTATTGGGATGTTTGAGGTTTTGGCTTGTGTCATAGATGTTGCATATCGGGAATCACTTCCCTAAATAGAGCCGAATACATGGTGTTATCCTTGTGTCTCATCTCCATCGCTATCTTTCAGACAAATCTAGTGTCATTGATTGCGGAAAGATTTATGTTGATGATGATGTGGCCTTCATGGATAGGCCATTATAGATCCAGTATCACAAGTAGAATGGTTTGTGAGGGTGTGTTATCTCCTTGGTTAATTTTTTGTTTGGGCATGATGGTGTGGATGAGATTCCATTCGAATGTGAGTCAATGATACGTGCATTGTACCCTGGTCTGTTTGATGTTTACCTCTTCTCTTGTAACATCGTTCCTTCAATGGTTGTTGACCCTTTTTATTTATGAGATGGATTTCTCTTATTTGTTTTTATGGATTTCCCTCTATTGAGAGGTATCTCCCTTGAGAGAGGGTTTAAGAGATTGTTTTGTTTTTTGTGTGGTTTTGGTGCTTATTCCTCAAGGGAGGTGGTGAGCTTCTGTGGTGGAAAAATCGTGGTGAGGTATATCGTTGGGTGGTTGTTCAGATGACCTCATTATGTTTCCTCTCTAGGTTGGTTTTGGATTCTCAAGGATGGGAATGTCTGGATAGATTTCTGATGTAAGGTCTTGGATCTTTGTGGAATTACCCATTGCATTTTTTTGAAGATCGAAGTGCTCAGAAGAGGCTCGGGGGAGGTTTGGAGAAGTTGAGTTAAGTAAAAACTGAAAGGATGGATTAAACATCATGTAAATGGATTACACAACATTAAATCCAATTCTACATGTAGTTTCACAATTTTAAATAGGGTTTCATGCTGTGTAAGTTTTCGTGGCTTAAAAATAGAATAAAGCGTTGAGGCGACACATTTTTCGGTGGAAACGAGACCTAAGACATTACATGGCGTGAAAGGGGATCACATGTTGTGTAATTACCCACTATTGTATGTTTTTAAAAAATTTATCATGCTTGGGATTTATCAAACCTATGGATGATGGTTCCCTCCCTATCATCCCAAGTGACCAGACACTCCCCTACTTGGTATTTTAGATATCCCTTCAATGAGGATCCATCACGAGCTTCCATCTTCGATCCACCATTAATCCAAGGTATATTTTCTTTTTTTATGGTGGTTACTCCTGATTTCATCTTGATTCCTCTGATATCCAATATTCATGATATGGTGGATGATATCCTATGGTTCTAATGGAGTATTTCTTGGTTGTTGGTTGTTGTGGTTATAATGTGGCGTCCGTAGGTGGATGCAGTTGTTGCGAGAGAGGTGGTCATGATCCGTTGCTTTGATCTGTTATTTTGTGAAGAACATCGGTGAAATTTTGAGGTAGGCGGTTATATTTTTCTCTATTTATTTACATCAAATTGTTGAGTTAACATGATTTATCCCCTTGGATCGCAATGAAATTGACTTAATTAAAAACTTAAACCAGATTAAAAAATTGGTATTGATCGCATAATGATGTTGTTGCTTTATACTATTATAATGGCTTGCCTATTGATTTAATATATATTGTGATATATATAAATAAAATTTTTTAGAATTTTGTTATTGATGGAAATTGTTATGGAACCAAAAGTCGGGATTAATTGATAATTAATTGGCTACAAGATAATTAGGTGAGTTTAATAAATCTGGTTGTAGTTGTAATTTGATGTTAATAAAACCAATGCAAGAATTAATGTTTAATGGAATTTTTTAATGAACATGGATCATGTTCATGCTTGTTTATAAATGATAAAGTCATGATAAATTAGTTGTTTAATTAATTTTTGTTATCTTTGTATAGGTTGTTTCTTAGGTTTCTCCTAGATGAAACCTATATGAATCTTTTAATTTAAAATGCAATAATAACTAGTTGTGTTATAAATATAATGTATTTATAGGGCTTGAGTTTCTTTCATTATTGTGAAGGAAAAAGTTCCTTATGATTTGGATCCATGATAGATTGTTGTGTGTGAAGGCTAGATGCCATGTTTTACAGCTGATAACCCAGATGATATGTTTGTTTCCTTTTACTTGTGATGTGATGTGAGCCTGGGATGGCTAAGACTGGAGAGATGTTGTGGCCTGTGGGGTAGGTGGGACCAATTTTTGTGGAAGAAGTTGATTCCTAGAGTGGTGAGATAAATCAGTTTATGCATGTAATTTCGGGGAGGACAACAGAGATGATGATATGGGTTGAATCCAGTCATACTTGTTAATGTGAAATATGGGTGCTTATTAAATCTGTTATTTGTTTATATTTTTTAATTTCCACACTACATGAGGAAAGTAGTTTTTTCTTACGATCCTTCCAAGAGAGGTGAATACATGCTATGTATGCTATTTTATTTCCATGTCTAGCTTCTCGTGGTTTGATGGGTCTACGCTCATCCTATAGGCAGAAAATACTTGATGGGTAGTTCATCTACTCACCGTGTGGATCCCCTTCAATTTGGTAGCATAGAATGTTTTCTTAGAACACCAGGAACTATAGATAGTGGTATTTTTGTTAATAAATGGATAAATTTTAAACCCACGGGGTTTGATCTTATTGGGATTCAGTGTTGATGTTATGTTTCCAAGAAGTCGTTGACTCGGTTTAGTTATGCCTAGAGGGAATGGAAATGGTTATGATGGAAATGAAATGTAATGTGGATGTTTATAATGGTTAATTAATGGTTAAATAATTAATTAATGTAATTTTAAATTGACAAAAAGGATAAGTAACTTAATTTTTCTCTTTAAATGGTTTTTTTCTTGTATTAAATCTAGTCTTAGCATTGCCAGTTAGGAGTTCAAGAGATGTTAGCTTCATTTGATTCTAAGACTAGGTTTTGTCCATACTCTGGTTGTGACCTATATTATATCATGTACTTTTTTTATTTATATATTTTACTCCACCCTGTTGGTTAGGGAAACTTACAACCTTATGTATCCTATTCCATAGGGGTTTTCCCCCAATATCTTGATAGGAGAATGGATGATTGACTGCCCATGTTGACCCCACACTCTTCTCTTCATAGTTACTTGTGCTGGTATTCACAATGTTTAATTTTTCCCATATATGTGTGTAGATGGTTTTAATGGATTGTGGTTGTTTCACATATATATATTCTGGATATAGTTTTCTTATGGACTATTATAGGTGTAACGTGTATAGGCTCTGATGGCTTGAGGATCCTTACTCGCTGTATGGGCTGTAATGCCATGAGGTATAGTACCTGATGTATGGTACATGCTGTGTGAGCTATTGTGGCTCTCAGGAAAAACTTGATTTATTTTGTTTATGTGTACTTGGTGGTTGTGTTTCATGAGGTGTGTGTTGTGGTTCTTCACCCAGGTGTCTTCAAGATAACCTTTTTTGAGAGAGATTCTCAGGAGGTGCGACATTGGGGAGAAGTGATAAACCATTGGGTAAGTGGTGGTGGGGTACCCTTGATAATCTATATTATATTATATACTCTAGTAAGAAATTATTAGTGATTGTATCCATTATGGGGCTAGGAACTTAGTATACATGTTTCAGTGATGAGTTATTTTCACTTGTTTTTCACTATGATTTGGCATGTTTTCTTTACTTTTGAACAAGCGGTTTTGGGGAGTATCCAACTAAGTATACTGTTATACTCACTCTACATATATATAAACATTTTTTCAGGTTAGTTGGAGAATGTTGGAGATCAAGTTGGTTACTACTAGATGGTGGGTTTTTTAGAAGTTGTTCAAGCTTCCTGATCACTGTTCTTTTACATTATTTTGTACCTATAATTTTCCATTTCATTTTTAGTAGTTCTTTAGTGACATTTAAATTTTTTACATGGGATTATTTTATATTTTAGTCTGAATGGGGCTGGTCAGTGTCTATCTTGTGTCTCTCTTCCACATGTGTTCTATTCTAAGGTAATTCCTCCCATATTCATGTTTATTATACCCTAATTGCTAGTTTCCAACACTAGTCCTACTGGAGGTGGGACATGGGGGATAACTATCTATCTACTCCCATTGTCAGCCTTCAAGGGGTACACCATTGGAGGAGGAGATCAAGACACTTGATTTCATTTCCATAAAACAATTTAGTGGATTTATTTTATTTCATTAACTTAATGAGTGAAACTGTTTCAATTTATACATGTTAAAAAATTATAAGATTAATTATATCCCACAATTCAATTTATTATTCCAATTTTAAGCTCTCATGGTACACATTCATTAATTACTTTATGATCCATTTCTTATTAAAATACAATATTAATGTCATGACATAATATTATGATATTTGATGTGTAGGGTTTTATTTTCAAATGTAAAATAATGTCTTTATATCCTTATCATCATTTTTTGCTTATGTGATCATTTATATATCCCTTGTTTACACTTACTAATCATTTAATCTCACCCATTTTTATATTTACCTTCCCCTATTTATAAATTAAAATTTTATAAATGATATACCTAAGAAGGATTCTAGTTATAAAGAACTTAGTGGGATATTGAATAGATCATTTATGTAATAGTTGTTTTTGTTTCAATTTATCCAAATGCACTTGGGCTATTTGATTTTGGCATGGACCATTATATTATGTGAATAAAATTCATCTATTTAGATTAAATATCTATTTAAGAAAAGTTTGGGTCGATATAGTTGGTATCAGAGAATGGTTTAGTTATCCATTAGAATCTAGGATGGAAAAAAATTAATTAGAACCCTAGGGATAAATCTAATTATAGGATAACAACCTAATTATTTAGTAATGATGATGGATTTACAAGATAATAACTAAGGTGTGATAGATTAAAAATAAAATATCACGATTTAGAAATCTAATTAATGAGGTTTCCGGATCATGTTGTTTTACACTTTTATTACCATTTCTAATACTATGTTTTCAGTTTTAGTCATTGAATGGAAGCCGAAGCAATCGTCTGAAAAAAAATATGATAGCCAATGAAATAAATTTTCATTTGGATGTGGTCATTTGTATCTTATGGTAATTTAAAAAATTATCCACTAGATCTATAGTACTTGGATTGGGGTCTTTATAGCTGCTAACTTCATATTGAATTGAAATCATAAGAAAACATTCATTTCATAATTTAAGACAAGCTTAAATAGATTGTACATCAATGAATGATTTTTTTTCACATAATAACTAAATAAGAAGTTATTAAATATATTTAATTCATTAAAAAAAAGTCTGATATGGTCAAACCCATAATAATAAACATATAATTTCATCAATTATTATGGCTATTACTATCGATTTATTTGTGAAATAAATCAATAGATTCCACATTAATCCAAATTTTTTTAAAGTCAAGAATTATTTCCCCTTTATAATCCTAATTTTTTTCAACACTATTAACTTGTAATTTTTTATTCTTCTACTTCACTCATGTATCACTAAAATCATCATCAATGCAATGAATTTAAATAATGCCCCTTCTTTTTTATATTCCTTCAAATGATGATATATTTAGTGATTTATGAGTGAATAAATGTAATTACAAATTCCAAATTAATAGTCTTAACATAAAGTGTAATTTTTTATGGGAAAATATTTTAGACATAAAAGAATGACTGTGGACACTTTATGTATTCCTTTTATCTTATTCATTGGACAAAAATCAATTATTCATAAAGTGATCATAAATAATGATTCACATAACTACCATTTAATTTTATCTCTATGAAGTTATTTGTTTCTTATTTTTGGTTTATATTTAGTAGTGATATAATGAATTCCATTTTGGATCAAAGACTTTTTAATAACACGCAGTTGAGACAACTTTTTTTAGAAACCAAGAATTTTTTTATTAAATTTTCTATTACAGGTCATTTAGAAATATAACAATCAGTTATTTACATTTTTATCTAATATAATTAGAATACATTTATATATTTATTCCCACACACATTTTGAATTCCCAAAGCTGCTTGAGACTACCCATTACCCCCAAAGTTAAATTTTAGTTAACAACCATGGTCATATACTAAATGAATTTGGAAGAAGATTAGTTTATATTTATACATTAGGAAAATAATCTCAGAAAAATTATTTATATGCATGAATTAAATGAATATTCTAATGATACACGGTTTGGAAGGTATGATTGAAAGTCTTGGATTTTATTTAAAATTGATATTTTTGTTGAAAATGATCATTGCATACTCAAAACCAATATTTTTATTCATATTTTATTAATACCTCAACAAAAGTATTAGAAATACATTTGGAATATATAGAAATAAACTGACTATTAATTCAATACACTTTGTGTCTAGCATAACACTTTGTGTTTTTTTGAAACAAAAAACATTTTAATTCATATCATGAATCACATAGTCATCACTGAGAAAGCATGATCACATATCCTTTATAATTTGTTTTTATTGATTTATAAAAAGGGAGAATCAACTGCATATCTGTCCAGCACACAATGATTTCATTATGGATCAAAGTGCCTATTTTGGGTATACAAAAATTCATTTTTATTCACAAAATGAATCACATATTCAAAATTTGAAAAACTAAAAAATAATTTCTTGATAATTCTTCATAATTATCCATGATTTAGTTCTGAATTTCAAGAACTAACTACAAAATAATATGGCACATGGTGTGGCCATAATGACTGAAAGTATAATTTTTTTACTTTATGAAGTGTTATATTAGTATAAAATGTGCATCACATACTAAAAAATTAGAAATTAAACTAGGATTTTCACAATAATTTTATGAAATGATATATAATTCATTTATAATGGGAGGGAATGAAACTCGATTCAATCCAACACACAATGAGACTAGTATTACTGAAAGTTAGTTCATTCATTTAAAAATGTTTTTTTTGTTCAAAACATTTGGCCCATACTCAAAATAGAGAAATTTAATTCAATATATCTTTTTATTTAGTGTAAGAATAAATATTTACAAATGATGTGTTTGAATAAACCATAATTTAATTTGATACACAATGTTAAGGGTACGGAATAAAGAGCGTTTTTCATTTAAAAGTGATATCTAGGTCAAAAAATGTGTGATATAATCAAAACTAAGAAAAAATGATTGGATTGTCTTGATAATTTATAAAAATAATCCACAAAAAAGTGTGGCCTATATGAATTAACTTAGTATCAATACAACACACAGTATGGTTGGTATAAGCCAGATTAAGTGTATTAATTTAAAATTATGATATTAGTTCAAAACAGGATTCACATAATCAAAATTAAGATAATTATATATGATTTAATTGATAATTTTGGAAAATTTACAAAAATCAAATTTCTAAATGTCCGAATTGATTTCGCATCATTCTGTTGCACTTTTGTTGTTAGAATGATAGTACATTTTTTCATTAAAAGTGACATTTTAGTTCTAAATAGACATAACATTTTAAAAATATAGAACAAAAAAACTATATGTATTAGTATATTCAAAAAATTATATATGATTATATTTTTACATGAAAGAACCAACCATAAATCAATTCGATATAGAGTGTGATCGGTATGAATCAAAGTTTCTATTTTCAATATAAAAGATACATGTTTTTTAATACAACACTTTTTAAATAATCAAAACAAATAAAATACCATTGAATTAATATGATACACTAATAAAACAATCCATGATTCATTTTAAATTTATAAGAATCAATGAAATGTCAATATGATAGACAGTGTGCATGGTATGACTCAAATTATGTGCTTTCAGTATAAAAGTAAAATTCTATCTCAAAATGTACACCACATTGTCAGAATAGAGAAAACACACAATAATTTATTGAACCTTTTGGTCAATTATCCATGATTTATTTTTATTATATAAGAATAAAAACCCAATTTTATACATGATGTGGGTAGATTTACATAAAGTTCATGTTTGAAGTTTCAATGTGATTTTTTAGTCTAAAATGAAATTCACATCCTCAAAACCCTAAAAATTCATGCATTTTGTCTTGATAGACTAGAAAAACTCACCTTGATTCATTTTTTTCATGGAAGAATTATTATCATTCTCATATCAAATATAGTGTGGATAGTATGATTAATAATTTGTTCTTTTATAAAAAAAATAACCTGTTAGACAAAAATGTTCATCACATAATGAAAACAAATAAAATAGTTTCATATTTTCTTTCTATTTTTGGGAATATATATATAATTCACATATTAAATGTAAGAATTATATTCACTTCAATGTATCACATGATGTAGCTGTTAAAATAAAAAGGAAATTTTTTCTTTAAATAGTGACATTTTAGTTCAAACCAAGTTTCACATACTCAATTCAGATAAAATGTTCTTATATTGTATTAATATGTTTTGAAAAAAACATAATTAATTATTATATTTCATAATAAACTAGACATCAATCCAATAATTGTTATGACAGGTGTGACTTAAAGTTCATGTTTATATTATAAAAGTGAAATTTTAGTTATAAACTTGTTTTAGATAGTCAAAACCAGTAAAAAATATGCATATTGTCCTTATATTTTAAGAAAAAGATCAAAAAATCATTTGTGACATATTGGAATTAACCATGCAAAAATATGACAGATGGTTTGGTAGTCCTGACAGGAAATTTATGTCTTTTTTAAGTGACAATTTTCTCCAAAACATTAATCATGCACTCAAAAATAAGAAAGCTACATTTATTTTATTGAAACTATATAAAAATGATATGTGATTTATTTTTTATTCTTCCAAATTTACTGCACATCAGTCTAACATGGGGTGTGTCCATTATTTTTAAATGTTGATGTTTTCATTTAAAAGTGACATATTTGTCAAAATTAATCATCATATACTCAAACTTGAGAAAACATGATAAAAATGTATTAATTATATAGAATAAATACTATTAATTCATTACTGATTTGTATGAAATAACAACATTTCAATCTAAAACATGGTGTGGATGATATGACTAAAAGTGGGTCACATAATCAATATATAGAAAATGTGCGGTGAGTGTCATATTACTTTAAATTAAGTTTTATTTATGTGTTGTGTTATAATTTTTATTTATGTATTATCATTTAGCATTCACTTTTCTATTTTCTTGTAACTTTTTATTAATTAATTATTGTGTAATATTTAAGTTATATTTATTTAATTATAGTATTAAAATATTAAGAGTGGTTTTTTATTATTGGTACACTATTCTATTTTCAAGATGTGGGTGGTCTGTACAACATCTTATAGATTGATATTGCTTTATGGTAAGTGGATCCTAAGGATAGTGGAATACATGACCACCTAATCTATTATATACTATTTTTCTGTGTTTTTCTTAAATAAATTTTTTTATTAAATTATACATATCAATATCAATATAATGTATTGAAATTTTTTAATGTTTATTTTCATAAAAGATTTAATTTATTTAGTGGGTTTTTTTGGCGTGATGCAAGTGTACCAGCACACAAAATCAAATGATACCTTTTATTAGTGTTGATAAAATTATATTTTATCATCACTAATAAGATAAAACACTTTCAAAATTGTAAACAATTCTGATAAAAGGAACTTTTTATAAGTTCTAGAATATATGTTACTAAATTTCCCCTTTATCATTGAATTATAAATACTAATGATGGAAGATTTTATCAAGGATTTTCTTCACACTGATAAAATCATGGGATTTTTAATTGTCTAAATAATTATTATTTTGGAATAGAAAAAATAAACATCTAGTAATGAGAAAATTGTTAACTATAACAGTCTCATTCTTAATATTTCTTGTGATCAACCACACACTATCAACCTTTTCCACCACCATACATTTTTTTATCACACTGATCTCAATAGAAACATATAAAATATTTCTCCAATTCATGTTATGATGGAAGATACCATTTATTTATATGAAACCATTTATTCTTTCTCTCACAGGGATAAATCATTATTTGGGTAGTTTAATGCTCTTAAAGAGCATAGTTCGATGAATGTAGTTCAGATTTATAAGATGTATTATAGTGATGAACACTCAATCCCATACTATTGTTATGATAATATTTATTGCTGAGAATATATTTTTTATGTTTTTGGTTATGGTGTGATGTCAATTTCTAGGTTCAGTGTCTTTTTAAGAAGGTTTTACTGGTTAGATGGAGTGATGCTAGGTAAATCATGATTGGAGTCATGTTATCATCATATGATCAATAATGGTTTATCATTGCTCAGTTGGTGTAAACATAATTAATGACTAGATAAATTTTTATCATGGAGTTCCATTATTCATAGTGTTAATTATAATGTTAGAGAAATTGGTTAAAGTATTATCTATTGATAAAGGAATATTTTTTGAATATTTTTTCTGAATTCAAAATAGTGGTCATTCATAGGGTCTACATTTTTAAATTAATATATAGTCTATGTGGGGATTTTTTAATTATCAATATTGTATTTACATTGATAGTAATGATTAATAATTAATTATAACTAAGGATTTTTTATATTATTTATCTTCTATAGGAAAATAGTATTTCTTATCGAGTTAAGAGAATTTAGAAAAAAAATATCAATTTATTATGTGGTTCTAGTGTATTTTTTCAATCCTTGGTTGTTAAAAATTGGATTTTTGGAGTCATGTGCCTTATGGTGATTCATTTCATACTTAGATACTCAATTATATAGTTCCTATGAATATTCTCATCTACATTTCATACATGACGTTCATAGGGTGGGATCTATGTTAGAGGGATATAAAAGGGTATCAAAACTCTTCTTTTTCTATGGTGAGTAGAAGTATTCTTGTAAGTATTAATATTTTTTACTTTATGTTTGACTTTTTTTACACTATGATCTACTTAGAAGTTATAACATTGGATTATTTATAGGTTAAATGGTTAAATGTTTTATTTCTAGAAGATATATAATAGTGTCATTATTTTTAAAAAACCATGATCTACTATTTACTAGTACCAGTCCCAAGATAACCTAGATAAGTGCATAAGGAAATATAGACATGAAGTATCATAGAGTTGTTCAGATGAAGTTATTAGAAAATGTTTCTTTTAATACTCATGTGATGAATACTACTTATGAATTGATTTCTTCACATTCAAACATGTATGGTAATCATAAAAAATAAAAAGGTATTTTTGATGCATAGATCTTTTAGTATAAATATAACTAAATAAAATCCAATGATCGAATATGTGAATACTTTCAACATGTTCAAATTTCAATAGTTGTCGATGAATAGAATTTTCGGGTGAAGTGTGTGTCCATTGATCAGGTTATCATCATTACATAAATCCTTTGATGTAATGGTTATCATATTGAGTATTTATTTTATGACCTGCCTTCTTCAAGATGAGGGAAGGGTCAAAAAAGTTCAATAACCTTCCTTCTTCAAGATGAAGGAGAGATAATGACCCTCGAGTCCCACCTTCAATAGGCCATAGAGTAGCGACTAGCACCAAGGGTATTGATTCTCACACAAAATATTTAAGGCATTACCCTTTTTAAGGAAAATAGGATTGGGATATAAGATGGTAAAATTATCGAACAACACCAAACATTTATATAAAGGAATCCAAAATACAACCCAAGCATGATTTAAACATAAATGGCTATAAAGGTACAACAAAAACTCCAAATAAAGGTACCAAAAGAAAAGGCTATTTATAAGAACAATAATTATCCCAATGCCCGTGCTAGAAAAGTCTACCACAATCCTTTAAGTCATCCTAGAAACCTGGAAAAAAAATGTTCTGAAAACTTTGGGTGAGTATGCAAGTATGACCAGTAGGAAAAATAAATCCACCCATGCACAAGTGGGGTGACATACTAATGCACATGTGAGAGAATAGTAGAACCTCAAAGCACCAACTAAGGAGTACTAACTAGCCCAACATCACCAAGGCACACTCCCAAAAAATGAAATTCAAGTAAAGTAGTGTTATAAGCACATCGAAATTTGGGTACCCTACACTACTTTCTCACTACTTAGTTTCACATTCCTGACGGCTAACATCTTGACGCTACCACTCTTCCAAAATGTAATCCCACTTCTAGAACCTTCCTGCACACACCTTGGTCTCAAACCACACAAAAATCCCACCCGCAGACACCTGGACTACAACCACAACACACATACCACTTGCAGACACCTAGGCCACAACAACCACGCCTCTCGCCTGAATACACTTGAGCCACATCCTGAAAAAACATGGGAAAATAATCCTGGCCCGCAAAAACCTATGCCCCAAATCCACAAAAAAAACATGCCCAAAGGATCTTGGACTATGGTAAACCTCAAGCCATTACAGCCTACCTGGATACGATCGAGCAGTAAGAACCCGGAATAGGGTGTGAAGAAGAAAGTTGGTAACCAGACACCCATCCTCCCATCGGAATGTTGGAAAAGACACCCTCCCCCATGAAATGGGGGTTTTCAGAACATGGTTCTCAACAAGGGTGGGGTGCATATTGAAATCACAAGGAACTACAATTTATATATATATGTAAGAAAACACTCAACCCAACGTATGGTTTTAAAAAACAAAAACCACCCCACATAGAACCAAATTTTCTATAACCCCAATATGCAGAACCTGAAAAATATCCACAATATTACACAATCCTAACCCCTTTTGATTTAGAAACTTTCCATTCATTAATTAAGGGGTTAACTCTAATTTATTCTAGCACTACCAAGGGAAAAACCATCCATATCCATGCCCAACTAAATAATTCAAACCAAGACACAGTCCCACAATACAAAAAGAACATAACCACATCAGATTCCCACTTTACAAACCCTTTGGACAACCACAAGTTAAACCAAAGGCAGTCTCACCGCCTACAGGTTCATCGATTTCACAGTGAAGAAAACCCCCTTCTTGGGATTCCAACCACGCCTCATGTACCATCCCAAACACAAAAACACAAAGAGACCCACTAAAATAGTATCCTTGCAGAACAAAACCAACACGCCCCTAACACTGGGTCATCCCCTCTATCCACCCCTACACCCTTAACCATGATACCAATGATTTCACTACAAATACTGCACAAAGCACAAAACCCCCAACAAAACATAACAAAAAATCCACACCATCAAGTTAAGGATATTTATATTTAGCCAAATGGGGTTCTTTAATTCCACTTTGATAAATTGGGGTGATCAGACATTAGGTTTGATCCTGGGGAATCCATTTTTCTAACCAAATATATGTGATTAATTGGATTTCACATTGCATCCAGTTAACAACGTATCCCAACCTAAACAGAACATCAACTATGTGAAAGAAAAGACCACCAACGGCCATGAATTCTAGAAGGAATGGAGCCACAAAAAACCATAAAAAGATACAAGTATAGTTGATAAAACAATTAATTAACATCAAACCATCTTAAATTCACTACACTTAATCTTTTTGTCATAACTTCCCTGTCATTATTTCGTTAACACCTGTTATATTTTTATCATCATCTCTGCCCTCATCTATTAATCGTTTAACAAAATTATTCACCCATTAATTAAAAAGAATCATTATTACATCCACCCTATATGATACACAAATAAATAGAGGTAGAAGAATCCCTACCTGAAACAACAGGAGACCAAAACTCCTCTTTGTAACAAAAAAGGGGGTTGCGCAAGAAACAAGAAGGATTCCAATGTAACTCAATCGATGGATATGACACAACACGTAACTCCATAGGGAGGGAGATCTATAGGAACACCAAGGGTAAATATATGAGAGGGCCTAATATTTAGAAAAATTTATATCCTATATCAACAGAAGGGAAGAGGATTTAAAAGTCATTAACATTGGATCGTGGTCAAGATCACGTGGTTTAAATATCTCAAATTCACCGGAGCATTAAGATATTAAAGATATACTTAATTTCCTTTAAAATTCCCTTAAAACACCCAAGAAAGGATTTAAACACGGATTATTTAAAATAAATTGTAAGAGGGTTGAAACTGGAAAACTAGGAGAAACTGGGAAAAAACATGAAATTTGGCAAAGGGTAAGCCACTGTTTGGTGTGACACTATTTTTGTGTTCCGTCATCATGGTACAACCGTTTTGGTGTTACATTGTTAATGTTTCGCCACATCAGTGTGCCACCATCACGGTGACACCTTTTCGATGTGCCTCAATTATGGTTCCACTGTTATGGTGTCACCGTCTCATTGTGCCACCATCATAGTGCCACCATTTTTGTGGAACTATTCGGTGAAACTAGATTATTGTATGACTCATGAAACAAACCACTATGAACCCCAATAACACCACAGGCACTGGATTTTATACCAAGTAATTTCTCAGGGAAATTTGGGTTATTGCATCGTATACCTCTCAAACTATTCTCTTCCCTGAGAATTTAAAACCAAGCTCTGAAAAGAAGATTTCCAAACAACCACCCCTTAAGATAAATCTGAGGGGCAAACCACACTACATTTTTTGAAAACAGAAGATAAAACCTTGACCTCCAAATAAAACCTCACCAACCGCTGCTACCCCATAAAACCACAAAAACACTATGGTCACACTATCCAAACACATGGATTATGGAGATCCTTCCTCTTCGCGAGGATACTATCCGCTTTGTGTGGAACTGCCTCGCCTGCATGGGTTCAATCGCATCAGCATTAATGTATATTTATTAGGGATTAGGTACTCCCCTCCCTATAGTCAGGACTATTCACATACATTCATAGAATATGGAAACAACTCATCTCAGAGAAAATGAGGTCAAGTATTACATAATAAGAAAATCCTAAAGAAAAACACTAGATATAAACACATAGCAGCTTCGGGTTCTAGGCCCGCATTTATGCCTCTCACTACCAAGTAATATCCTCGAGGCCACCATTCCTCCATACCACATGAACAAAAGTAATGGTCCATCAACTAAGCACTCTTTCCTTTCGATCCCTGATTCTTCCTAGTTGATCCACGAACATCAAATCGTCCACGATATCCAAATCTCCTCAGTGAATGATGTAGGAGTCGTCATGTAGATACTGATAAAGATGAGAGAGATAGAAGACATCATGGATCCTCTTCATCTGTGGTGGAAACTCCATATGATATTCCACATCACCAACTCATCCCAATACCTCTAAAGGGCTAATGAACCTAGGAGAAAGCTTTTTCCCTCTACCCAATCTCCGATGCCCATGTTGAGGGGAAACCTTCAAGAATACATGGTCCCCAACATCGAACTCCAAATGCCTACTCCTATGATAAACATATGACTTCTGTCAGCATGTTCTTCCTCCATCCTCTCACGGATAAGTTTTACCTTCTCTATTGTACTCTATACCACATCCGGACCAAGAATAGATGCCTCCCCAACTTTTATCCAGCACAAGGGTGAATGACACAACCTTCCATATAGAGATTCCAAAGGAGCCATACCAATGAGAATGTGATAACCATTATTATATGAAATCTATACCAAGAGAAAATATTACACGCAATTCCCACTAACATGTATAATACATTCCTATAACATGTCCTCCAATGTTTGGATAGTCCTTTATATCTATCCATCTATCTGAGGGTGGAAAGAAGTGATGAGGCATAACTGAGTTCCAAAGGAATGATTCAATCCCCTCCAAACTTGTGACATAAAATATGTATCTCTGTTATAGATAATGGATCTTGGAACTCCATGAATCTGCACCACCTCATCCACATACCTTTGTGCTAAGGAATCCACTTCGCTCGACTCCTTGATCACTAAAATGTGAGATGATTTTTTCAACCAGTCCACTACTACCAGAAGAGCATTGCATCCTCGTGGAGTCCTGGGTAATCCAGTGACGAAATCCATAAATATGTCATCCTACTTATACTTGAAAGAATCTAATGGATAAAATAGACCACTGGGAACACGGTACTTTAACTTCAACTGCTGACACACTAGGAACCTTGCCAAAAAATATTTCCACTACTCGCTTCACTCTGGGACACAAAAACAGTTCCCTCAAGCCTTAGTACATTTTAAAAACTCATGGATGTACCTCCATGAGAGATCTATAGAACTCACATAGAACTTCCCCATGCATTACCCCTGGGAAAAATAGTATCCCACAGAACAACATCTGATTCTGACTATCCTCTGACCTTCCCTTCAGTGCATCACCCTTGACAACACGATCACACATAACTTTAGTCTCTAATTCTCCCCACTGAGACTCCTCCACCTACTACATCAAGTAATACGATACATTCATCTAAAATAGATATGATCTACCACTATCCACCCCATCATCAAAGCATAAAGTGTCCAACTCCTCCATTATCTTCCAAGAATCAGAGGATCCCCAAACTACCTCCTTTATGTGACTTCATGCTTAATCCATCAGCCACCATGTTTCCCTTTCCTGAGGTGTAAGAGATCTCAAAGTCATACTCATTGAGAAACTCAATCCACCTTCACTGTTGCAAGTTTCGGTCTCACTGGGAGAAGATGTGCCTCGAGATATTGTGGTCTATGAAGACCAAAAAGTGCTCCCTGATGAGGTAATTCCTTCACAACTTCTTTATGAATAAAAATAGTGAAATCACCATATCATGGGTAGAATAGTTATGTTCATGTGTATCTAACTACCTAGACCAATAAGGGATCACTCCACACTTCTACATCATCATACATTCGATTCCTAGATCGAAAGAATCATATAACACCTTGAACATACCCCTTCCTCTAGAAACCTAAGCACTAGAGAAATTTTCAGTTTCCCCTTTAGGTAGATGAATTCTTCTTGACATTGCTTAATCCACATGAAGACTTTTTCTTTTTTGGTCAAAGATATCAACGGAGATTCAAATTGAGAGAAGTCAGGTTTGAACCTCCGGTAATAGCCTGCTATACTCAGGATGCTATGAACATATGAAAAATTATTTGGTGCTTCCCATGAAACAACTATCACAACCTTTGATGGGTCCAATTATATCCCTTACTCAACACTAGATGTCCAAGGAAGTTCACCTCCCACATCCAAAACATGCACATGGATAACTTCCCATAGATATTGTGGTTCTAGAGGACCTCCAAGACTGTCCTGAGGTGTTTAGCATTATCCTTCTATAAATTTGAGTAAATCAGAATATCATTAATGAACATGATGTCTAACTGGTCTAGGAACATGCAAATGATAGATTTCATGAGCCCCATGAACATGGCTGGTGCATTCGTAACACCGAAGGGCATGGCCACAAACTCGAAGTGACCATACCTGCACATGAATGTAGCAACGGGATGTCACTCACCTTCAACCTGAACTGGTGATATCTAGACTGCATATCAATTTTGGAAAAGAAACTTTCTCCCATTAACTATTAAAAATGTTTATTTATTCTCAACAGAGGGTAATGTTTCTTGATAGTTACCTAATTCAGTCACTAGTAGTCTATGCATATCCTCAGGACACTAACTTCCTTCTTCTTGAAAAAGACTGGAGAAACCCATGATGACACACTCAGCCAAATAAAATCCCTTTTCATCAGGTTTTCAACTGGAATCTTCAACTCCCACAACTCAGAAGGAACAATCCTATAGGGATCCATCAAAATCAAAAGAGCACTAAGTTTTATGTCTATTCTAAACTCAATGTCATGTCGAGGGGGTAGAGACACAAACTCTTCTGGAAAGACATCTAGGAAAACTCCAACAACCCTCAAAACCTAAACCATCTCTGCACCTATTGACCCCTCTAACAGCTCAACTATTAAGGAGAGAAGAGGCTCCACACAGCGACTACCCACCTAATAGCTCCACTCACCAATGAAAACAACAAGCTAGCCATCCACACCTAAAAAACGACTCATCTTTAGAAGTAATCAATAACAAAATGCACAAAGACAACCAGTCAATCTCTATGATGACATCGTACAGCCACATCTGTAGTAGAAGAAGATTCCCAATAGACTGGTGTGGCCCCAGCATTATTCTACATTCCTGGAAAACATCAAAAAAACTTGTCTGACCTCCCATTAGCGTGTTGAACACCAGGGGAATGAAAATTATCTTTACATATACTCTCAAATAATGGGTTATAATGGAGGCAATAAAGGAGTGTGAATCTCCTGAATCAAACAAATCATGAGAAAGAGTTCTAAACAGACTGATTGTACCTCAAACAACCTTCGACCTTGTTGGAACTACTGAATTGGTGGTGTAAAACTTCCCACACCCAGCTCCTATTCTCCTCCATTGTTATCCACCTCCCCTATCATGCCTTGGTTGAGTTCCTTGAGTATCACCATGTGGTTGGCCTCTATCTACACCATCTACCCTTATTATAGCGAGAGCCTTCAGTCCCTGCTCCAAAAAAGTTCTAGCTAGAAACTATTGTTGTGGTGGGTATTGAACCCACCCACCTCCTTTATACTAATCTCAAAATGAGAACTGGCTTCGAATATACCCACATCCTCCACAGACAAATCACATTGGTCCTAGCCCCATGGGGAAAGGGTGAGATCGAGGATCTTAGAACTGGAACTTCTGAGGCCTACTTCCCACTGGTTGAAACATGGAAGGCCCTGATACTGGAGACCTATTGCTGATTTCCTTCCCCTTTGATGAACTCAGATAGATCCCCTCTCACATTACACCTCCCTGTGAGTGAATCCTCTCCACTACTTTTTCCATCTTCTGAAATTCTAAGAATTTTGAAAGGTTAAAGGAAGTAACAACATACTGAAAAAGGTTAGAGTGCCTACTCCAAGAGTCTTACCCACGATTCATCATTTTGAAAGAGATCCAGAGACCAGTGTGGGAGATACTTAAACATGATAACTAGTTCCTTCACAAACATACTCTCCTGCTGGAGGGATAAAAGCTCATGTATCTTCTCATTTTTCATTATCAATGAATGAAACTTTGGTTGAAACCCCATCTCAAAATCAACCCATGAGACATTGGACTCCATCCTCTCCCTAAGATAACTTTTCCACCACTGACGCACTGCTTCTTGCATCTAGGTCACTACTCGAGGAACCCAATACTCCCTCAAAGCACAGATCAAGGTAAAGTTGATTGTCAGCTCCTCAAGCCAGCAATCTACCTCTATGCCTGAAATGTTTTCTTCATACTTACCCAGATTCTACCGCTGGAAATCACAAAGGGTATTTTTCCACAATTCATCTTACTCATACTGATCATCCCTTTGCTGATCAACCAAGTCAGCCTGGTGGGCCTTGGAAGCTCGTACCACATGTGGACGACGTCTGGGTTCCATAGCTGAAAAGTTAAACAATGAATCCTAAGACTGGGTAGTATGAAATTTTCTTTTAATATTTTATTTAAATCATTATTTTAATTAAATTTACGCAATTCCCAAGACACACAAGAACACAAGTCATTATGATGCATGAACCTTTCTTAGGGCCTATATCTGGCAATAAGTGTAGCCTCACTTGGTCGTTCGATAGGCCAAGAGTCCTCGCATCGGATCACAGGGGGGATAAAATCTTGTGTCTTTTCCGGTCTTCCCAGAACTATTTAACACACAAAGATTGCCTAATACCATTTCCCAAACATCCCATTCAATCCTCACTTTTCCTAAATTTGAAGTCCATCCTATCTCCCAAACAACACCAATCTTTTATATATGGGAAACCAAAATCCAACCCATTCATGATTTAAACATAAACTGCTATAAAGGTTAAAAAAACTACAAAGAATGGTACCAAAAGAAAAGACTAAGTATTATCACAACAAATATCTTGGCACCTATGCTTATAATGTCTATCATGGTCCTCAATGTCCTCTTGGAAACATGAAAAAAAAAACAGTTTCCCAAACATATGGTGAGTATGCAAGTATACACAGTAGGAAATCTAAATCCACCCATGAACAAGTGGGGGAACATAGTAATTACCATGTGAGAGAACAGTAGAACCTCAAAGAACATACCAAGGAGTACTAACCATCCTAGCCTCACACAAGCACACTCGCCAGAGAACGCCAGTCAAGTAAAGTAGTATTATAATCACATCGACATTTGGGTACCCCACACCACTTTCCCACTAGTTAGCTTCTCATTCCTTATGACTAATGTCTTGACACTAACACTATTCTAAAATGCATCCCCACTCCCAAAACCATCTCACACACACATGGGCCTCAAACTACACAAAAATATTTATTGCAGACATTTGGTCCACAACCAAACCACACATCCCTCCCGTAGACACCAGGCGAACAGAAAACACTCCTCTATTCTAAAGACACATAGGCCTCATCCTAAAGACACATGGGAAAAGAATACTGGACCACAAACACCTGGGCCCTCGTCCATAACAAAACCTTCTCGAAGGATCTTGGACTATGGAAAAACTCAAGCCATTACAGCATGCCTGGATACGCTCGAGCAGTATGAACCCGGGAGAGGGTGTAAGGAATAAAGGTAGTGACCATCCTTCTATCGTCCCATAGGGATGTTGGGAAATACAACCTCCCTCATGAAACGGGGGTGTTCGAAACATGGTTCTCAATAAGGGTGGTGTTCATATAGAAATCACAAGGAACTAAAATTTATACATATTGGTAAGAAAACACTCATCCCAACCTATGAGTTTCAAACAAACTATCATACCACAAAGAAACTCATTTGATACTACCCTTATAGGAACAACCACAAAAATACCCACAATAAAACACAAGACTACCCCCTTATCATTTAACAATTTTTCATTATTTATTAAGGGGTTCAATTTTGTTTTATTCTAGCACTACCTGAGGAAAATACCATCCACATCCATAACCAACACAACAAGCCAAACCAAGCCACATTCCCACTATACAAACATCACATAGATACATTAGAGTCCCACTTCACAAACATGTTTGACATCCACAACATAAACCAAAGACAGTCCCACTACCTTCATGTTCATCCATTCCATAATCTGGACAACCCTTTACCTAAGTTCCCATAAACTCCTCCTCTACCACCCCAAACAAAAAAAAATACATTAAGAATCCATAAAATAGTAGCCTCACTGCACAATTACACCACTCCCCTAGAACTGGACCATCCCTTTTTTCAACCCCTACACCCATAACCATGCTACATATGATTTCACCACACAACCTGCACAAAGCAAAAAACCCCCAAGAAAAAACAGAAAACAGCCACACCATCCAGCCAAGGATATTCATATTTAACCAATTGGGGTAATTTAATTCCAATTTGATAAACAAGGGTGTTCACACAGTGGGTTTGATCTAGGGGAATCCATTTATTTAACCAAATATATTTGATTAATTAGATTTCATATTGAAACCAGTTCACAAAACATCACAAAAAAACAGAACAACCCTAGTGTGTATCAAAATACCACCAACGAACATGATTCTTTGAAGTCATTCATCCACAAAAAACAATAAAAAGAAAAAAAATCAGATAAAACAATTGATCACTATCAACCCATCTTCAATTCCTTCCCAGATATCATTTAATCATCATTTCACTATCGTTATTTTGTTAACTCCTGTTATCTTTTGATCATCATCTTCCCCCTATTTTATTACTCATTTAAGAGTATTATCCACCCATTATTCACAATTAATCATTATTACACCCACTCCACAGGATACAAAAATAAAGAGAGGCAGAAGAATCCCTACTTGAAACAACAGGTGACCAAAAATCCTTGTTGTGCAAAAACATGGGGGTCGCATGAGCCACAGGAAGGACTTGAAAGGAGCTTCATTGATTGAATTGGTGCTAAATGCGACTCAATGGGTAGGGAGAGATGTAGTATCACCAATAAAATAGGGAGGATATGACCTCATATTTATAAAAAGTCATGTCCTATATAAACGGAAGGGAAACAGTTTCAAAAGTCATTAATATGGGATTGTGGTTAAGATCAAGCGGTTTGAATATATAAAAGTCCCCAGAGAATTAAGATATTAAATATTTACTTAATATCCTTTGCAATTACATTAAAAATTCCAAGGAATTAAAACTGGTTTACATCAGATAAAATATAAGAGTAGTGAAACTGGAAAAACAAGGAGAAATTGGGAAAATAGGAAATTTGGAAAAGGGTGAGCCACCGTTTGGTTTGCAATTGTTTCGGTGTGCCACCATCACGGTGCCACCATTTCTGTGTGCCACCATTATGTTGCCACCATCTGAGTGTGCCACAATCACGGGGCCACTGTTTTTGTGTAACTATTTGGTGAAACTTGATTTTTGGAAAACTCCCGAAACAAACCACTCTGACCGCCAAGAACACCATAAGCACTATATTTTCACAATTGAATGACCTGGGGAAATTTTAATCATTACAAGATCAACCATCAAGACTAACATATAGTTTTTAGATATCTAAGAAGTAATTTCTAATAAATATATCAGAAATAAGGATGTAAAAATATCTAAAAACAAAATATATATATAACCTCTTCTATATAAGATAAAGTTAACTATAATAGAGGGAATCAATGATTAATACTATTTTCATAATTTGTTCAAAATAAACATCAACACCTATTAGGATTAATTTTCGATTACTGAAACTTCAACTGAAACACACCAACTCAAGGAATATTAGTTCGTTCACAAGGTTTAGTTGTCCATGCGAGAAGTCTAGTCCTTATATTGATATGTATTGATCTAGGATCACTATATTAATTGGAATCCTCATTAAAGTCAAATTGGTTGGTTATATCCTTGAAACTCTAGTTTTCATGTCTCCCTGCAGTGATTTGGGGAATCCCACTCAAAACTACATCTCTCGCATTAAAATGAAAAAAATTTATCCAAAAATTAAAAATTATTCATCCAAAATAGGCATCCTTTATGTTTTTTGTTGTGATAAAATTTTCTCCTTCTACTCTACTTGCACTATATTGAATATGAAAAAATTATTCTGTAAGCAGGAACAATCGAAGGTTTGTTCTTAACTTTGTATGAATAGTATATGAACACAAACACATCAATATTCATATTATTATTATTATTACTTTCGTCTAATTTGAATTATCAAATAAATATCACTATATTTCACATATCTAAAACATTAACTTCTTTTCATTCTAATCACTTATTTTCTATGAATAATACACTTCTATAAAATATACACAATATTCCCTTATTATAAAAATTTATATTTGAATTTTAATATAAAATACATATCGCTTTCTTTAATCACAATCCCAATATCATGTTCTATCTAATTATTTACCATTAAATTCAAATTGGTAGTTAAAATTTGTTAGAATGACTGTTAAAATTTTTATATGATGCCAATAAAGTACAACTAGTAAAATTATCTATATTTTCCAAGAAATAAAATTATATAGTGGTGTGTAAGAATTTATGATGTATCCATTTGGTTTTCAAAAGTTTTCACTCAACTATCACAAAATGGTTCGATGTGGAAATTTATATTTAGTATGGACATCTAAAATTTATAGATGCACCTGAAATCAATCAATCTTCCTCTCTAGTGTGCCCTATGAACTATGGTAAAATCACTTATATTTCTTCCCGGAATATAGTGGGTAATTTTAGGTTTCACATAAAGGTCTCAAATTGTCATGAGCTATTAAAAATTAACATATACTCTTATAAAACATGCTATCCCATTTATAGAATGGAAAACTATGATTGAGTCTCCTCTTTGGTGTGGACACTTACACTTCATCATGAGGTTTTGCACAAAATTTTCCATCCCACTACCATTTTCATCATCTCTTTGACATTAACAAATCTATTATGGTGTATCTTAACTTAGTTTCACCAAGCTATAAAGCGTGTATCATAATAATCATATAATATTTTATTCACAAAACTTATATGATTTATTTAAATTATTTATGGAATAGAACTCCTTCTTCTACTCATTCAATTTGATATCATCTTGAATACAATCTCATGATATAAAAACTAATTGAACTTATATAATAATCATATGAATTGTTATCTATGTTTCAATACATAAACAATTTTATTTTGAATATGGTTTATCCATTGAAAAAAATACAAAATAAATAACCATATCCAATAATATCTTTTTTCCCCAACTTCTCAAAATAATAATCTCATCACATCTTGGCCTTAACTATCTCCCACGTTTTATTTTTTTTCAACCATGGAAAATAAATAAGTACTAAAACATAACACTTAGATGTGTATCACCATTCAATAATTCTAATCATATGTGAGTGAACTAATTATAGGAGATAAGATCATTGAATAAATAATAATATGTTATCCATAACATAATAGTGATTTAGAATCAACATCAATCAAACCTAAACAAATCTACTTATTATTAAGTAAAACCATTTTCATGTACCACATCTTCAAAACCAGCATTTACATTAATAAAAAATTAGAACAATTAACATGCATGAAAAAAGGATGAAATAATAGCTTTACCTTTTTAAGAACAATCATAAAATATATAATTACACTAAAAAGTAAATATAAATATAAATGGATACCCCTATAAATAATCTCTACATTATTAAAAAATTCCTAGTAGATAGATATAAAAAAAATTCAAGTTTTTATTTCTCTCACCCTTTAAAACCAATATCCATTGAAATTTTGAGATTGGGTATTGAAAAAAATACATTAAAATTGACCAGGATGAGGTCAAATTACTCATATCAAACTCTAATTTTGAAATACTTCCTATGGAACCCCATTGAGGAACATATCAATAATTTATTCCTTTGTATAAAAACATTATTATTTTAAATCATTTATCTCCAAAAGTTCCTTGATGAAATGATATTTCATATCAACATGCTTGATTCCGGAATAAAAATATTCATAAATTAATAAATTAATACCAAATTTATTACAAAATACACATATAATTTGAAACATTACATAACTATTCAAATATTACATCTATTACTTCATCTAAAATAACTGAGTCATGGAATGATTTACATACATATATTCTAATTCAGTCATGCTTAAATTCGTATAATTTTTATTCATAGAGTGTGAGAAAACTATCCTATATATATGATATAAAAATCCAATTGATATCGACCATCAGTCATGAACGCATCCTTCCCAGTTGGGATCTATAAAATAAAAAATGTTAAAATTTAATTTAATATCTTATTTAAAACAAAAATATGTTATTCATTTTAAATATCTGATAATCTTCTTTCTAGTAAAAAAATTAAACTATTTTGGTATACATTTATATTGATAATATAGATTACCAACATATAAAATATTCTATCATGAAGTTTTTAAGTATAGTATACTACAAATTAGCTTTTAGAATTCAATTGGATCCACATCTTTTCCTTCGTTGTCTTAGGAAAATTTAGTTCTTATTCAAATTGTTGTAGAAAAAAGGTTATAATACTTCACACTGAACCATTTATATATTCCATGTAAAATATTTCTTAAGATAGATAAATATAATCTCACTTTTATGAAATATTTAAACCTAGAAAACAACTCATTTCCCTATGAAAATATATATTAAATAACTCATATGTAATACCAAGAAAATCTAAACTAGGAAAATTATATTTAATACTATGAATGACACGCAACACCAAGAATTTAAGTGATTATAATATCTTGATAATTTATAATTTATTTATAATTTTAAATAATTTCGATATAATTTATATATTACAATGAATGGGACACTAAGTTATCATACATCACACACACCAATAAGTTTCTTCAATGGCTTGCATTACATGCAAGACTGAGTTTTACCGAACAATAATATATTATTAATATATAATTTAATAAAATTATAATATATGTTAAATTATTAGTTATGAATATTATTAACTAACTTATGAAAATTTTTGTTTTACACAAAATAAAAAATGAATCCATTGGTTATAAATTAATTATAAATGACTATAAGAACCCATTAAATATAAAGGATATGTTTTTATAGAAAATTGTTATTATACTCCCAAATATGATTTATCCTAATAAATTAAATTAATTAAAATTATTGTGTGATATTAAATTAATATATACATATAAATATTATATTCAATCAAAAAAAATTGGTATTCAGCCAACATATTTGATAGGTATAATATAAGAATAAAACAAATATTACACATAAAGTCCTATATTTTTATAAAGGAAATTTTACCATATTTTAATGGATGGACTTTTTTTAATCCAAATTATAGACATGTTATAAATATTGTTCGTCAAAATAAACATAATATATGAAATCAGAACATAAAAAATAGGTGAGGGTGAATTTTTTTATTTTTCTAGGAAGTTTCATTTTTTAATGGTTAGTGAAAAATACTGAATTTTAATTCCAAAAATTATTTTTCTTCTAATTTATATATAAGAATAAATTTTATTTTCAACTCATTTTAAATTTTAATTAAATCAAATTTTGAAACTTTAACCAATTTTTTAATTATAATCATTTTCACATTGAAATTTGATAAAAAAAACCTAGCAATATTTTGAACGTTTTTACATAAAAACACCATATTGTCATCTCATATATGAGATTAAATTAAAATTAATTTCAGCCAATTTTATGGTTGGAATTTGAAAATTTTATTCCCTATTTTAAATCAGCATTATTTATAATGTATAATAATTTAAAATTTATTTTGGAATAAAAATATTAGTGAATATAATTAAAATTAATTTCAATGATTACGGTGAAATTAAGTGTAACAAAAGACTAAAACTTAAACAGAAGTGAAAAAATGACCTATAAATTTGTCCAAAATATGTTGTATTGTCATTTTAGACCCCCCTACTCCCTTGTATACAATTGGGATCATTATTGGAACCACATTAAGTGGAAAAAACCTCTATGGTAATCTTTTTTCCAATCTTTTCAATAGTACAACTCCACCTCCACTATAAAAAGGCAATCAAGACTCCTACTTCTTCATACCTATCAATAAAAAATGGATAGACCATTATCTAACTATATTGATCCTAAAAGTACATATCCTAAACCTATAATCCTATCCTTGGATATAAATCCATCCAAGGATTCCCTTTGGAGAAACCAAAAGGGTATTACCCGAATAAGTGGCAACGTCCTCCCTCAAGATATTTATTTTTATTCAAATTATCCACACCCTAAAATTTTTTTATTCCATATTATATAACAAAATAATTATCCTAATTATACTAATATGTTTTTGGTTTTATCCTAAACTAACACACACTTTATATAAGGCCCCGTGCCTTAAACCTTACTTAATATTGAATTAAATGAATAATTCACGTTGAGGATCTTTTCAGGTTTAGAGTTTTAGAGAATTAGAACATAACTATTACATCTCAAAATATTACAAAGTAGACACTTAAACCAAGTTTCCATAGAATAAATAAAAAAAACTCTTAAAAAGAAACATGTCTAATTCCATGTTTTATAAAGCATGACTTTCCCTTGATCCCATCCTTGACCCTATTCCACATTAAGTCCTGTGAAAAACATTTCAAAAAAAACTTGGGGTGAGCACAAAAAGCTCAGTAAGGGATACACAAAGAATGAAAATTGTTAGTTTATCAAAACAACAAGTAAACTATGTATACTTTATCAAAGTAATACTTTTCACCTTTATGAAGTAATAAAAAATCTTCACTGAATAATGTATCATTACTTACCTTTTTATAACCAAAGGATTACCATAAAACCCATATAAAGAACACATAGAATATATAAAGGTAACTTGGGACATAAACATACTTAAGTGGAATAACCATACGGT
The DNA here is from genome assembly GCA_963277665.1 of Viscum album. Classification (NCBI taxonomy): domain Eukaryota; kingdom Viridiplantae; phylum Streptophyta; class Magnoliopsida; order Santalales; family Viscaceae; genus Viscum; species Viscum album. The sequence goes on along the minus strand of OY728140.1, from coordinate 2,000,123,250 downwards.
TGACTTCCACACATATCACTTAATGGAATAGCCATATGGCCAATTTCCATACATACTTAATGGAATAGCCATACGGCCGACTTCCATACCCAATGCATTGGAGGTTATAACGTAACCACCCGTCCTGGTATTCACGGCACCACCCGTCCTGGTATTCACGAAACCATAAAGGTATGCCAAAAATGAAAAATACAGAAACTTAAAGAAAACATAAACATATTATATATCATATATAAAAATAGTGACATCATAATGGCCACCCTTGAAGGTGTTAAATGAGTATTGAACAATCATCGTTTCGGGAGGCAGAATTTCGCCATCCACAGAAACCGTATGTTCTTTAACCATTTGATGTAGTTGTGTGAGAGTGTAGCTCAAATAAATATTATAACAACATCCTGGTATATTGAAGATACTGGTGTTGTTACAAAAGAAGTAAATAAAAAGAGTTTAGAGTGTTGGAGAAGCAAAATAAAACAAATGAACAAGAGAGAATGAATTACCTTTAAAAGCGTAACTCCTTTTGATTTGAGACTAAAGGCTTCCTTTGAAAGGATTCTGCCCAAAGGTAATCCTCTAGGATGATGAGAGGGATGTGGAGAGAGTAATTGGGTAGGGGTTGGCCGAGCCAAAGGCTTGAGAAGTGTGTGAAATGAGGTAGAGGTGGGGGGCTTTTATAAGAAGGGAGGAGGGGCACTTTTGGAAAGTAAAGAGATATTACTTTATTTGAAAATGTGTTTCGGTTTTAAAAGGTCCCACATTGATAGAATTCGTGGATAAGGTGATAAGGCTTCGAAATCCACTCATCCAATTGGTTTTGGCCATGTGTAGTTCATAGATTTTACATTATCTTTCCATTTTATTTAAATCGTCAAATAATGATGTCATCGCTGCATCATTATTATGTAATAAATAATTTATTTTATTTAATGTCTACAAATTATAAAAAAAATACTATGATGTAGGAAATCTTTTTATCTTTCCAATTACTATTTATAATCAAAATTTGGACCTGTGTAACCCTACTTAAAAATTATTTTAGTAAAACAATTTATGTTAGTGTAATTTTCACTTTAACATTAAATAAAAATATATTAATGTCATTTTCCAACTAAAGTGGCCCCATGGGGTCCCCAAGTTGGCCCATGGCTTTTCTTGGTCGGCCATGACTCACCCAATAGGTGTAGGACAAGTGTCATGGTGTTTTCACTTTCTTATAATATCATTTTTACATTAAATTACACTAATTACCTCTAATCGCGATTAATGAAAAAAAGTTACTATTCACCAAAAAATTATTATAATCTCATTGAACCACATTTTACTTCTTAATGACAACCATGTATGTCGGATTTTCAAAATTCAATACAAATTAGTGGTAAACTTTCATTTAACTGAAAAATCAGTTTGCTTGATTACCACTTAGTGGTTTCACTATTCATCAAAAATTGAAGTTTTTCAGAAAATTACCAAAAATTCACCCTAAGCTATATTTGATATTCCGAATTCAAAAATGAAGTCCGTTTTACAAAATTCAAAACATATATCTCACATTAATTAATTTAATAATTAATTCCCGCTGTCAGAGCAAATAGCGTGTTTTTATGGAACAATAAGTATCAAAAGATTGACACTAGTTTAAGTCCAATTTCAAAGTGAAATTGATTCCAATGACCACCATTGGATTAAATGGTAAAAATATATTCTATTTTCACTTTAAAACCAATTCAAAATATAATCTAATCATATTAATAAATTAGAATAAAAAGAGGTTTTGAATTAAAATACAACATTTTACACTATTCATAAAAAAATGAACTTTATCGGAAAAATACCAAAAAATTACACAAAGTAAAATTTGATGTCCCGATTCTTAATAAGCGTTTTATTTGGTCCAAAATAAAGTATAAGAGTGATAAAAACTATATTTAATGACGGTTCACCATTAAAAGGTTATAAGTGAACCTTTAGTGAAAATTAGAGTATATATGCCCTAAAATTGAACTCTTTCCGTATTTTAAGCCTTTATCTTTTATTGGGTAAATGTATAAACATTTTAAAACATATCTAATCATATTTTAGTTATTTCTATCCATTCCCGCCAGTACAACGGCTACTTGTTAACTAACATTTAAAATAATATTATTTTATTACTAGTGTGCTACGTAAGTTTCAAAGAAACTCATCGTTGCGTATCGGGTACGCTATCGAACATAGCAACCCCTTTAAAATAAAATTAATATTTAATTCGTAAATATTAATAAATATGAAAATTCTTTATTCTTTATTTACCTGGGATGTTACATCCTTCCCCCCTTTTGGGAATTGCGTCCTTGCAATTTTATTCACTTATCAAAATAAGTGGGGGTATTTATCCCTCATAGGATTTTCAGATTCCCACGTTGCCTCTTCAATCACATGGTTTTTCCACAAAACCTTTACCTGATGAATCACCTTATTCCGTAACACTTGCTCCCTGTGGTCAAGAATCTGGACCGGTTGTTCCTCATAAGATAGGTTCTCTTCCAGCTAAACTACCTCTGGACTCAAAACATGAGATGGATCTGGCATATACTTTCTCAACATCGAAACGTGAAAAACATTGTGTACCTGAGATAAACTCAGAGGTAAAGCCACCCGGTATGCAACTGATCCAACTTTCTCCAGAATTCATATGGTCCAATAAACCTTGGACTCAGCTTTCCTTTCTTACCAAATCTCATCACACTTTTCCATGGAGAAACCTTGAGAAAAACATGATCACCTACCTCGAAAGATAGATCCTTCCTCCGGTTATCCACATAACTCTTCTGCCTGCTCTGAGCTATTCTCATGTGTAATTCTGAATCAGCTGAACTTTTTCTGTCATCTCTTCTACCAATTCTGGTCCCATCAACTTCCTTTCACCCACTTCATCCCAAAAAGCTGGAGTTCGACACCGCTTCCCATATAATGCCTCAAATGGTGCCATCTGTATACTGGAATGAAAACTGTTATTATAAGAAAACTCAACCAAAGAAAGATGTTGGTCCCAACTTCCCTGATAATCCATAGAACAAGCTCGTAGCATATCCTCCAATGTCTGGATTGTTCGTTCTGACTGACCATCTGATTGAGGATGAAAAGCTGTACTAAAATTTAATTCAGTACCCAACGACTTCTGAGTGCCTTTCCAAAAGTTAGAAGTAAACCTGGGATCACGATCTGATACAATGGAGAGAGGAACTCCATGTAACCTGACTATCTCTTTAAGATACAAACGGGAAAGTTGATCTAGAGAGAAAGTATCTCGTATAGAAAGGAAATGAGCAGATTTGGTCAAGCGATCAACAATAACCCAGATTTCATTATTACCTCGAGATGTCTTCGGTAATCCAACAACAAAGTCCATGGATATATTCTCCCATTTCCACTCTGGCACTGGTAAAGGCTGAAGCATCCCTTTCGGTAACTGCCGCTCTGCTTTAACCTGTGGACATGTCAAACACTTCACAGTAAAATCAGCAATATCTCTTTTCATTCCATCCCACCAGTAATACTCCCGCAGATCTCTATACATCTTAGTACTGCCAGGATGAACGGGGAACTATGAGCCTCACATAACAACTCATTCTTCAACTGTGAATCACAAAGAACACATAACCTCTTCCCAAACCTCAAAACACAAACACAAACTTATCCAAGAACTCATGGAAAATTTTATTCATAAGGTCCATGAATACAGCAGGTGCATTGGTTAACCCAAAAGGCATAACTACAAATTCATAATGGCCATATCTAGTACGAAACACAGTCTTCAGAACGTCTGCTTCTTTTACTTTCAACTGATGGTACTCCGACCTCAAGTCAATCTTCGAAAAATACTGAGCTCCCTGGAGCAGATACCACTTCATTCGATGGCCCAACATCTGCGGAAGTTGTTTCAAAGGATTTCACCACCCCTTTCTGCTTGTAGTCTAACTGCTTCCCATCACTCAAGCTCTTTGTCGGACACTCATTTGCATAGTGACCTGTCTCATTGCACTTATAACATCTTACCGTTGGCTTTTCATTTCCTACTTGATCATCTTCCTTACAGTTACGAGCAATATGACCAGACTTACCACACCGAAAGCACTTACCAGACTTGGATAAACATTCTCCAGGATGCATTTTACCACACTTCTCACAGGATGGATATTTGGTTTTCTTACCTCCTTGCTTCTTTGATGAATTCTTCCCCATTGCCTACCAACTTGACCTCTTATTCTGTTGTTTGTCATAGAACACCTAATCATCGGCAAACTCCATTTCCACCTTCTCCGCACATCAAACAAGTTTTTCATAACTTTTGAACTCACGAGAAGATAAAGCCCTTCGAAACTTTGTCTTTAACCCTGAGTAAAAACGGTTTATTTTACTATCAAGATCTCGTATGAAGTTTGGAGCATACCTTGCCAATCGAGTGAACTTTTCTTCATAAGCAGCCACTGAATCATCCTCCTGCCTCAATTCTAGGAACTGTTTTTCCATCCTAAGACGAACCACCTTAGGAAAATATTTCTCAAGAAACATACCTTTGAATTCGTCCCAGTGAAGATCCTCAATCTCATATCTATCCCTTATATTTTTCACCATCGACCACCACTGATCAGCTTCATCTTCAAAACGGTAAACAGCAAGACTATCCTTTTGATGTTCTGAACACCCCATGACATCAAAAATTTTCTCCAGTGCTTTAATCCACCCTTCAGCTTGCACAGGGTCAGATGATCCTATGAATGATGGGGGATGTTGCCTCATGAAATGTTCCACCACTGACATGTTCCTCTGCGGTTGATCTGGCTGATCTCGTGCATGGATACCACCACCATTTATAGCCCGAGTCAACTGTGCCATCACTGCAACAAACTGTTCAGTTCCGATTCCGACCATCTCAGGTTGCTGATTTGGAAGGTTATCTTCCTCCTGATGTCGTCCCAACATAGCTGCTTTGTTTCCTCTGCGGAAAACCATTCTGAACACAGAAATATCTTAGGAGAAGCAACATGGTAATCCATAAATGCTATATCATTTCAATCATATTATAATTTTACACTTTTCTAACTCCTAAAGTTTTCTAAACCGACCTTTGATACCAACTATAAGGCCTCATGCCTTAAACCTTACTTAATATTGAATTAAATGAATAATTCACGTTGAGGATCTTTTCAGGTTTAGAGTTTTAGAGAATTAGAACATAACTATTACATCTCAAAATATTACAAAGTAGACACTTCTACCAAGTTTCCATAGAATGAATAAAAAAACTCTTAAAAAGAAACATGTCTAATTCCATGTTTTATAAAGCATGACTTTCCCTTGATCCCATCCTTGACCCTATTCCACATTAAGTCATGTGAAAAACATTTCAAAAAAAACTTGGGGTGAGCACAAAAAGCTCAGTAAGGGATACACAAAGAATGAAAATTGTTAGTTTATCAAAACAACAAGTAAACTATGTATACTTTATCAAAGTAATACTTTTCACCTTTATGAAGTAATAAAAAATCTTCACTGAATAAAGTATCATTACTTACCTTTTTGTAACCAAAGGATTACCATAAAACCCATATAAAGAACACATAGAATATATAAAGGTAACTTGGGACATAAACATACTTAAGTGGAATAACCATACGGTTGACTTCCACACATATCACTTAATGTAATATCCATACAGCCAATTTCCATACATACTTAATGGAATAGCCATACGGCCGACTTCCATACCCAATGCATTGGAGGTTATAACGTAACCACCCGTCCTGGTATTCACGGCACCACCTGTCATATGGTTTATAACGTAACCACCCGTTAAAATGTCCAAGTACCAATATAAAATCATAAAGCATAAAACCAATATAATGGAATGAAAACATTTCCACATTTCAATCACAATATATCATAAATATATTGAAATAATAGAATCCTTTATCAAAACCATTTTCAATACCAAAATACATAAAAGAGTATATGGTATTTATTTTATTTTAAAAACATTACGGCTTGTTGAGGAAGCCAAAGACCAAATAATACTCGTGGCGGTGGAAAAGGTCGTTGTCACCGCATACGTTAAAAAAACATTCTTTTTTGTCTTTTAGTAAAACGCTTCATAGAAAAAGATTCCTTTTGTATAAAAGTAAAATCCAAAGGAGTTTATACACCGTATAAAATAAAGTTGTGTATAAAACGAAATATGCCTCAATGAAAGGAGATTGAGACGAAGTCCCTTACCTCGGGTCCGACTTGACTCGATCGTTCTTTAACGTCCTGAATAATAAACTTGAGTTAATTTATACTTGTTTAAGAACCTTTTTAATGTTCATTATTCCTTTTATATCACTTATTGCCATGTTATAAACATTATGTAACCATTTAAGTTAATAATGTTTGTTTTGTCAATATTTGGTTCTTAAGTCGAAAGTGGACTTCTTACAATTACATGTTGTTCGTGTGGTCAAAGGTTATTTATATCCAGAATGACATTACTAATTTGGATATCATATATATCATATATATCCAGCATATACATGTATTTATAATATTACATAATCATTTAGAGGTAATAAATGAAATGCACCGTTCATGGAGACAGTAAGCCGTACGTACGCATGAACGCTACTTTCATTTCTTTGTCATATTAATGGAATTAAAACTAAATTAGAGATATGTATATTTTAATTCCAGAATTATATTCATCATTTAGATATACTATTCATTATATATATCCATTATATACATGTACTTTTAATAGTACATTACATTTGGGGATAAGAAATGAAAGGCACCGTTCATGGAGACGGTAAGCCGTACGTACGCATGAACGCTACATTCATTTCTATCTCATACTTTAATGTAAATAAATAATAATGATATAGAGGTATATTATAATTCCAGTATAACATCATATATAATAACTTTAAATCCATCCTTTACATGTCCCACATATGGCATTAACGAATCACATCACTTTTAGGGGGCGGTAGTCCGCACTTCCTTAAATAAAGATATCGTGTTTACCCATAATGGAAACCATAAAGGTATGCCAAAAATGAAAAATACAGAAGCTTAAAGAAAACATAAACATATTATATATCATATATAAAAATAGTGACATCATAATGGCCTCCCTTGAAGGTGTTAAATGAGTATTGAACAATCATCGTTTCGGGAGGCAGAATTTCGCCATCCACGGAAACCGTATGTTCTTTAACCATTTGATGTAGTTGTGTGAGAGTGTAGATCAAATAAATATTATAACAACATCCTTGTATATTGAAGATACTGTTGTTGTTACAAAAGAAGTAAATAAAAAGAGTTTAGAGGGTTGGAGAAGCAAAATAAAACAAATGAACAAGAGAGAATGAATTACCTTTAAAAGTGTACCTCCTTTTGATTTGAGACTAAAGGCTTCCTTTGAAAGGATTATGCCCAAAGGTAATCCTCTAGGATGAGGAGAGGGATGTGGAGAGAGTAATTGGGCAGGGGCTACCCGAGCCAAAGGCTTGAGAAGTGTGTGAAATGAGGTAGAGGTGGGGGCCTTTTATAAGAGGAGAGGAGGGTCACTTTTGGAAAGTAAAGAGATATTACTTTATTTGAAAATGTGTTTCGGTTTTAAAAGGTCCCACATTGATAGAATTCGTGGATAAGGTGATAAGGCTTCGAAATCCACTCATCCAATTGGTTTTGGCCATGTGTAGTTCATAGATTTTACATTATCTTTCCATTTTATTTAAATCGTCAAATAATGATGTCATCGCTGCATCATTATTATGTCATAAATAATTTATTTTATTTAATGTCTAAAAATTATAAAAAAAATACTATGATGTAGGAAATCTTTTTAGATTTCCAATTACTATTTATAATCAAAATTTGGACCTGTTTAACCCTACTTAAAAATTATTTTAGTAAAACAATTTATGTTAGTTTAATTTTCACTTTAACATTAAATAAAAATATATTAATGTCATTTTCCAACTAAAGTGGCTCCATGGAGTCCCCAAGTTGGCCCATGGCTTGTCTTGGTCGGCCATGACTCACCCAATAGGTGTAGAACAAGTGTCATGGTGTTTTCACATTCTTATAATATCATTTTTACATTAAATTACACTAATTACCTCTAATCGCGATTAATGAAAAAAAGTTACTATTCACCAAAAAATTATTATAATCTCATTGAACCACATTTTACTTCTTAATGACAACCATGTATGTCGGATTTTTAAAATTCAATACAAATTAGTGGTAAACTTTCATTTAACTGAAAAATCAGTTTGCTTGATTACCACTTAGTGGTTTCACTATTCATCAAAAATTGAAGTTTTTCAGAAAATTACCAAAAATTCACCCTAAGCTATATTTGATATTCCGAATTCAAAAATGAAGTCCGTTTTACAAAATTCAAAACATATATGTCACATTAATTAATTTAATAATTAATTCCCGCAGTCAGAGCAAATAGAGTGTTTTTATGGAACAATAAGTATCAAAAGATTGACACTAGTTTAAGTCCAATTTCAAAGTGAAATTGATTCCAATGACCACCATTGGATTAAATGGTAAAAATATATTCTATTTTCACTTTAAAACCAATTCAAAATATAATCTAATCATATTAATAAATTAGAATAAAAAGAGGTTTTGAATTAAAATACAACATTTTACACTATTCATAAAAAAATGAACTTTATCGGAAAAATACCAAAAAATTACACAAAGTAAAATTTGATGTCCTGATTCTTAATAAGCGTTTTATTTGGTCCAAAATAAAGTATAAGAGTGATCAAAACTATATTTAATGACGGTTCACCATTAAAAGGTGATAAGTGAACCTTTAGTGAAAATTAGAGTATATATGCCCTAAAATTGAACTCTTTTCGTATTTTAAGCCTTTATCTTTTATTGGGTAAATGTATAAACATTTAAAAACATATCTAATCATATTTTAGTTATTTCTATCCATTCCCGCCAGTAAAACGGCTACTTGTTAACTAACATTTAAAATAATATTATTTTATTACTAGTGTGCTACGTAAGTTTCAAAGAAACTCATCGTTGCGTATCGGGTACGCTATCGAACATAGCAACCCCTTTAAAATAAAATTAATATTTAATTCGTAAATATTAATAAATATGAAAATTCTTTATTCTTTATTTACCTGGGATGTTACACTTTAATCTTAAGTGTAATGAACTTACCGTTTTTTGTGTATGGCAAACTACTGCCTCTTGAAATGAAGTTGTTCATTTTTCCTTTACCACCTCATATGGTTGGGTATTGTGATGGAAAATATATTTATATATGATTTTTATGTTTTTTATGTATTTATACTTAATTAATTCTTTTATAACACATCCCTTTATAAGATAAGTGTTTTTTTAAATACGATAACATCATTTGTGGAAGTGTGAACTACAGCCCCTCGTAGTGACATGACTCTTTCAAACTATACAGGGAATATATAAAGGATGGTTTTTAAAAAAATATGTAACATATATTAAATAGATAATATACATGAATTATAACATAAATATATATCATTTACTTTCATTTTTATTAATAAGATAATGAAAATAATGTACTATTCATGCGTATGTATTGTCTACCATCTCCATGAACTATACAGTTCATTATTATCTCAAAATATTATATATTTTTCTAAATAAATGTAAAATATATATTTATGATATTTAAATCTTGTTTTAAATTGTGGATATTATTAACCAATGATAGGAATGACAAATATCAAGTCAAAAAATTCTAGTAAAACTAGGTAATTAATAGCTGAAATTGTAAAAATAATGAATTATTATTAACAAATGAGTAATAAGATATAATAAGAAGATCATATATGATATAATAATTGTTTATTGTATTCTATAGGATGTTATTAACATTTTTAATACCATTACATATGATTTTAATGTACATTCCCCCAAAAAAGAAACACAAGGTAAGGGATTTCATCTTAATTTACATTCCATTGAGAATTGTTTGTTGTTATGAACCTAATTTATTCATATGGTATATATACATACCTTGGACATGTTATATAATTAATCTAATTATTCTTAAGATATTATAATTTTCATTTAGTACCATTCATTTATGGCAATATGATTCAAATGATTCAGTGTGGTGTGTAACACTTTGAAATATTTAAGGATTATTTCCATCAAGAATGTTCATAATTATTATATTTGAAATATCACTTCATTTGTGATTGTTAACATTATATTGAAATAATAACCTTATTTTTGTGCAACTAATTTCTTATATATGGTGTAAATAATAACACTTTTACTTTTAATATCATTATTCATTCATTCTTAATGATATTTTGAGTATTAGTTTGAATTACTCCATTTAAGGGGATTCTAGTTAAAACATACTAAGTGGAAAACAATTTCATTAACTGGTTAATTTTCATTAGGATATATTACATACTCAATGTTTTTAATATTCTAAGATTATGTGTGTAATCAATTTTCACTATATATTTTTTATTTCCACCTCTTTTATGAAGATTCATATTTGACACACATAGTGTATTCATTGGTTGAGTTTCAAATTAATGTTATGGTGGTTTAAAGGGTTTACCATGGAATATAATTTTGTTCAAGATTATTTCCAATTGAATTTTTATAAGAGGAAATTATTGGATTAATTTTCAGTAAACTCATTCATGATATTCTCTTATGGTTAATATTGTCCTTTTTCAATTAATAGTAAAAAATTTCTAATCTTTGGTGTTCAAATTGTTTTAGAAGTTTTTTTTAAGAAAACATGGAATCATTTATATCTTTAGTTGAAGAAACTAATTTCTTTTAAACCCCATATTTTATAATAAAATTAAGAAAATTAACTACTCCAAAATTATTTAATAAAGAATGTATTTCCCTTTTTTTAACCAGTGTTTTCAAATAAATCCCATTGTTGCCTTCTGAAAAAATAATTTTTATAACATTTTTACGATGAAAAAGGAATATATTTTTTATCTTATATGGAATTTATGGATTTTCCTACCTTTATTTATTAAAATCAACCTTTGAATATTGAAAGGTTTTTTCATTTAAAAAGAAAATTTTTCCAAGATCTATTTTCAATGAAAAGTATTTTCATAATGTTTCTCAAAATAAAAAGTATATTTTCATCATGAATGTTTTTAAAAGGTATTTTTATATTATTTTGATTCATAAAAAACAACAAAACTTTATTTTTATTCCAAATGGGATATATTTTATTGATTATAACCACATTCTTCCTCTAGATGTTTTATGGTTTATTTAGACAAGGATAGTATTCAAATTCACTTCCTTGATTCCATTGTTATTCCCCTTAAGATATTTTATTTCATATGATCATTAAATACAGAGTTTTCATTAATTATCCATATCATTTACAATGAATATTTTCATCGCAAAATTGGTATTAAATTTTTATACAATGTTTAATTTTATAGAAATTTTATTAATTGGGGAAATATTGATAAATCTGTATCTTTTACATCATACAGATATTGGATAAGTCAAATTGTTAAATCAATTATTTGATATAGGATAAATGATTTTTATATGTACAACATTGGTAGGGCCCAGTTATAGATATCCCCATGATTCATGGATTGTCTCATGGGACGAGTCAACTGCCTACCTACCCTGGATGGGTTTTTACCTGATATGCTAAACTGTATCATGAATGGTCTTGATAGAGATGGTTCCATATACCTTGGAAACACTGCATTTAGTAATTAATAATTTTCCTCTTTCAGATTCAGTTATTATTTATCCATGATATCTTTCATCGACATATATATGGATACATTTTATTTTCCATTAATTTATTAAATGGAATGTGTTTGTATTTTATACATTTCCATATTGATTTTTCCTTATCTAGTAATTTGAATGGAAGTAGTTTCCAATTATTACATTTCCATATTTTCTAAGAACTTCTTTATCAGTTTGTGGATTACATGGTATGTGTGTTTAGTTATTTACTATTCCATAATTATTATTCACATTGATTTATTATTTCTTTTTATATACTTTACCCTTAATGTGTATCTGAGTTGACCCTTATTAGTTTTCCTTTACTTAGGAATTCAATAATTATACTAATGAATATATGCGAGGATATCATATATGGAATATAGTTATCCTAAAAAATATGCTCCAAACTGTGTATTTATTTATAATACATGATTCATGTATATATCAGGTTTTCCAAGACTATAAAAATATTCAACCCTTCATGATTTTATTCCTTGTAATCAAGTTAATGTAATGGTAGTAGGCACCATTTCTAGGCTCTTTGGGGTTAGGTTTTTATAATTTGTATCAAAATAAGGTTTAGTAGAAAACATAAGAACTGGATTAAAAAAACATAGATTAAATAACATATCCTTGTGATAGACTCTGAGGATAAGTATAGAAGAATATACTATAATTTTTCAAAGGATGATATTATGTGGGTCTTCCTACCAAAAAATATATGTCTTGGTACTAAAATTGGATGTGGTTTTTTCATAGCTATACTTAGGAGTAGCAACCCTGATAAGGTGTGTTGGGCCTAACTCAAACTAACTTGGTAAAAAACAACTGGCCTTACTGTGCACATGGTTTGACACTCCTGGTGTATATGCATAGGATAATACATATTTTCTTTACAACCCATTATTAATTATTTGGAATGATCAATATAATGAATAACCAATATTAAACCTAAGCCATCTTAGATTTAAAATAATCTTTCAGGATTTAGCAATCTGAAAATTTATTATATGGTTTTTATAATAAGTTAGATAATTCTGAAACTATGGTTTTTTGTTTTAGGAAATTCCCTATTATAGTGGATAAAATCTAGACCACAGAAAGACCTCTATGAGAGTAGATTGATGAATTATTTTTGTATTGTAATTTCATTGAAAAAAATAGATAAAACTAATTATAGTGATTAAGATTATTTTGAGAATGGCCAACATATTTATTTTAGAAATTATATTAATTTAATTTTATAAAAGGAAAAACATTATGCTAGGTTACAACTGGTCAAGCCCATCAAGGCCGCAGGTATTGAACCCATGACCAATTATCGATAAGGGTTTAAATCCAACCACTAACCTATGGAATGTCATGTTTAAGATTTCATTGTTTTTAATTAATAAATTTTAAAAATAAATATGAATTATGAACCATTAGTGTTAGTTTTTAGGTTTAGATATTAATGTATTAATGATAATGACATTGGATAATAGTTGGAGACAAATAGTTATCCTTTTCACTCTTTTATGCACCTTAACGTCTATTAAATGTGTATATTAGTATTGTAGGTATCGAAGATAATTTTTGGATATCAATATCGTGAAGTAATGGATGGATTGAAAATTGATAAAAATATAACCAAAGGAAGAAATTGTATTTATAGAAATATTTCACATAAGTATATTTCTATATATTCTTGGTCGAGAAAATAATTCATTAATATTAAGAAAAGTATCTTAAAAATGGTGTCCTAATACCATAATTTTTTCAAAACTGATGGTATTATAAATCCTCAAATATTTATGGTTTAGAGTCCCCCAACATTTATTTGATGATTCACTTGTTTGTCATTGGGGAACTTAATCTTTCCCTGTAAATATTTATGTTTTTCCTTCATGTGTGTATCTGTACATTCCACTAATGTTTTTCTACATAGAGACCTTGATATATGCTATTTCATGTTACCCTCATACTTCTTATTCTCTCTATTATAGAGGATTTATTAATAACTTATATAATATTGTGGGATTTCCAAAAAAAATATAAATCAATTTTTCACCATGATCTAGTTTTAATTGAGTGGACATAATTTAATTAAGGTGTGGAGAATTTAAAACCCAGAAAATCTAAATTAGGGACATTGTATTTGAGAGTGTGTATGAAACTCAACACCATATGCATTAGAGAATACAATATCCTGAAAATTTAAAAAATATTTATTATTTTAAATAAATAGGATATAATTGATAGGTTTTAATGTGTGTGACACTAATTTAGAGTATGTTGAAAACAAGAATGAGTTTCTTCAATGTATTGAGTTAAACGTAAGACCATATTTTAATAAATAATAATATTTTATTAAAATAACATATGATATGATATAACCAAGTAATTAAATTAGTAGTTATAAATATAATTAAATAATTTATGAAAATATTTGGTTTACATAAAATCTAAAATAAATTCATTGAATACAAATTAATTATAAATTAATATAAGAACCAATTTTATATAAAGAAAATGTTTTTTAGAAATTTATGTGTATGCTCCCAAAGCATTTTTATCCTAATAAATTAAATTAATTACAATTAGTGTTTGATATTAATTTAATATATATATATATTCAATAAAATATTTTTGGTATATAGATAATATATTCTATAGACATAAGACAAAAATAAAACCAATATTACACATATAAACATATATTTTTATAAAGGCACTTTTACCTCTTTTTAATAGAGAACATGTTTTAAATCCAATTTTTGGAAATTTTTTAAATATTATATTTCATAATAAATTTAATAATTAAAATATTAATATAAACATTATTTTAGGGTGCTTTATTTGTATTTTTCAATGAAATTTAATTTTTTAAATGAATAGTGAAGATTACTAAATTTTAATTCAAAAAATCTGTTTTTATACTTTATTTACAAGGTTAAATTATATATTAAAATGTATTAAAAGTTTAATTACAGGAAAATTTAATTTATTAATGTAATTTGGTTCATTGTAATAAATTTCACATTGAAATTGGATATAAAAACTTATCAATCTTTGGAAGTTATTACTTTAAAACCCTGCATTGTTGTCCCCTCTGTAGAATTAAATTTAAATTAATTTATTCCACTTATTTGATTGGAATGTAAAAAAATGGATTCCATTTTTTGAATCATAATAATTAATTATTTCCAATAAAATCAACATAGTTTTTGACCAAAAAATATTAGTGAAACTGATTAAAATTAATTTCAATTATTAAGGTGAAATTATACATAACAAGGGACTAAACATTTATCTTAAGGACCAAAATGACCTATAAACCTACCCAAAATCCATTTTTTGGTAATATTTAGACCCTATTTTCCCATTTATATAATTTATTCAATTTTGGGATCCCCATAAAATGGGAAAAACAGGGGTCGAATTCCCTTTTCCAAAGTCACTCCTCCTCAAATATAAAAAGGAACCCAAGCCTAACAATTATACACACTTATCATGCCACTTTGGATCGATAAATAATTACCCAAATAGAACCTAAAAATACTTCCCCTGAACCTAGAATCCTAATCTTATTCATTAATCCATCTAGGTAATCACATTGGTGAAAATCAAAAGGTGTTCCCTTAATAAGTGGTATACTCCTCCCTAAATCTCTTTAGTTTTATTTCTATTATCCACCCCCTAAAATATCCCCATTAAATGATTATATAAAAATAGAAGTATAATTAATATAATGATATGATTTTACGTTAAAGGTTATAATTACACCTACACACACATCCATCTAATGGGTAAGAAACATGAAATGTTTTGTATGATGAACTACAGCCTCATGAAATGAAGTTGTTTATTTTTTTCATTAACACCTCATATGGTTGAGAATTATGATGAAAAAACTATTTATATATGTTTTATATTATATATATAATTTTATAATACTTTTTTATTTATTTCATAGCACATACCTTCATGCACTCCATTTTGTGTAAATATGATAACATCGTTTGTGGAGGTGGGGACTACCACCCCCTCAATGTGATTTTCCTCTCTAACACTATACATAGAATGTATAAATGATAGTTTTCATAAACCTATGTAAAATATATGACATATATAAGATTAAATAACTTTAATATACATATATATAATTTAATTTTAATTGTATTAATATGAAAATGAAATGAAAGTAGTGTTCATGCGTACATAGGGCCTATCGTCTCTCTGAACAGTGAATTTCGTTTTTTATCTCCAAATATAATATATTATTCTAAATACATATATACTACATATATATGATATTTACATATCAGGTTAAATTATTGAGATTATGAACCCATTATAGGAATAAAAAATAACATGTCCACCCATTCTAGAAAAAGTATAAAATTATCACCAAAAATAGTGAAAATAATGAAGTATTATCAACAAATAAGTAATAAGATATAATGGGAGGATCATATATGATATCATAAATATTAATAAATATTTGGAATAAGAAATTAACATGTTTAAAACCATTATACAAGAATTTATATGGTGTACACCAAAAAAGGAAATGCATGGTAAGGTATTTCATATCAATTTACATTCCATTGATACTTATTTGTTATAATGAACTTAATTTCTTTATATAGTGTATATAATACCCTTTAAAAGGTTATATCATAAATATACTTATGATAAAGATATCATAAGTTTCAATTAATTTCATTACTTCATGTGTATTATGATTAAAATATTTCAAAGTAGTATGGGACACTTTGGAATTTTTAAAGATTCTTTCCCTAAAGAATGTTCTAAATGAATATGTTTACAATCTCACATACTTTGTGATTGTTAACTTTATCTAGAAATAATATCTTTTTTTGTGCACTAAATTTAGTTTATAATGTCTAAATAGTGTCACTATTTCTTATAATATAATTTTTCATTCATTCTACATGGTATTTTAATTTTCAATGTGAAGTTTTCATTTTAACAAGATTTCAGTTAAAATTTACCAATTAGAAAACAATTTTATTACCTGATTCCTTTTCAATAAGTTATATTACTATATCATTGTCATTAATAATCTAATGTTATGTGTTGTACCAAAATTTCACTCTCTATTGTTTTCATTTCTCTTATTTTACGAGGAATCACATTTCACAGACAAAATCAATTAATTGGTTGAGATTCACATCAATGTTATAGTGTTTTCAAGGGTTGACCTTACAATATCATTTTATTAGGACGATGTACACTAGAATTTCTATATGATTAAATTATTGGATCACTTTTTAGTAAAACCATTAATTTTATTCTCCACTAGTCATTCATGAAATTTTTCAATTAATAGTTCAATTTTTCCATTCATTGGTACTCAAAATGTCTTGGAAAATTTTGTTAATAAAACACAAATCCATTTATCTCTTTATTAAAAGAAACAAATTGTATCTAAAAACCATATTTTATAAAAAAAGGTATTAATTATTTTTTTATACCATTCCAAAATTATTTATTAAAAACATGTTTTCACTTTTGATATTTTACCAATGTTTTCAAATGAATACACTTTTTACCTTCAAAACAAGGAATTTTTCTAACATTTTTGTTGTGCAAAAGGAATTTACTTTTTACCTTGTACGACATGTATGGATTTACCCTTATAATTTTTTCAAATAATCTGTTGCATGTTTAAAAAGATTTTTTAAGAATTAAATTTTTTCAAATGATATTTTAAAAGAAATTTTTTTTCAATACAAAAAAGAATATTTTCCACAAGATTGATTTTAAAAGATATTTTTATAGAATTTATATTCATCAATGAAAAAAACACATTATTAATACTAAAATTAATATCGGTTGTATTAATATCAATATTGTTTTTCATCTAGATATTTTATGATTAATTTTTCAAATGATATTATTCGCATTCACTTCCTTGATTATTTTGTTAATCATTATGAAATATTTATTTTCCAATGATCAATGAACATTGAATTAATCCAAATTATCCATATCATTTATCATGGATAAGTTCATTTCATAAATTTTGAAATATTTTTTATATGGTGTTTACCTTAAATGTTATTTGATTATTTTTGGAAATATTGATAAATCTATATCTTTTTCTTTATACAGATATTTTATAAGGTATATTATTGAATCTAGTACTCGACATATGGGTAATGCTTTGGAAAAGTATTATATAAGTGGGTCCTAGTTATATATATACCCTTGATGCGTGAGTAGTCACATGTGATGAGTTAGTTGGATAGCCACCTTAGATTATTTTTTACCAAATATTTTAAACATTCTTGTGAATAGTCTTGATGGTAATGGTTCCATGTACCTAGGAAGGATGGTTTCTAACAATTAAGAATTTCCCTCATTTAATTTTAGTTATTATTTATCCATGAGATATTGCATTGAAATATATATATATATATACATTCTATTTTTATATAATTTCTTTAATTGTAATGTGTTTTATTTTAATACCTTTTTTTATTGATTATTCATTATCTATTTATTTCAATGTCATGTCTTTATAGTTATTAAATTTCAAAATTGTTTATGCACATCCTTATTAGTTTGGTGATTAAATGGCATGTGTTTTCAGTTATTTATTATTCTATATTTATTATTCTCACTGATTTTTATTGGTTCAACTATAATTTAGCCTTACTACACATTTGAACTCACCATTATTATATTTCCTTTACCCGTGAATCTAAAAAGTATACCAAGACATATAGGAAATGATATCATAGATGGAATAAATTTATCCTCAAAAGAAAAAATTATTTTTTGATTAGTTTCTTTATTTTTAATAAATGACTCATGTATGTATCTGGTTTACTAAGACTACTAAACTCTTCCATCCTTCAATATTTTATTCCTTGTAATCATTTCATTGTAATGGATGTAGAAACCAACTCTATGTTCTCTGGGGTTGGGTCAGTAAATCCATCATCTCTATAGAAAAATTATCAATCATTTCATCATCATTTAAATAAAATAATATGGAATGTACATAAATAATATGAATAAGATATAATTATTTATCATATTTGAAATAGATATTATTTTCAACTCTTCATATTCTAAAATTCAAAACATTCAAAAGGTTGTATAAATTATAATGCAATTATCTAGAGGATTATTTCTACCCATTAAATTCATTTTTCAACCTAAAAATATGAATCTAAGCATATCAAATAAATAATCCTCTTGTTTTCTTGATTATAACATCCTCTTAAAATTCACCATTGTGAAATGCTGATTTATCATCAATATAAAAAATATTGTATTGTTTTTTTCTAAAAATTCATGAAAGATTCACAATGTTTTAATCCTTAGAACATGTGAAAATTGATCATCTAAATCAACTCATTCATCTAATGAATGACTATTTTAAACTAATATTTATTTACTTCTTAGCAGTTTATCTTTAACATTCAATTTGTTTCATAGAACCCACTTTGAAAATATGGTATTTATTTTACTAGATTGGGTACCAAGTCCCATTTCCCATTATTCTCTATATAATCATGTTCTTCATTAATATCATTAATCCATTCTCGATGCTTTGTAGACTTTTACTCTCTCTTTGTTCAACTTGAGAATACAAAGAGGTACGAGTGGTTTTCCTCATAGTAATCACAGTTTGAACTTGTATTCATTGATTCCTAAGGACATTTTGAATGTAAATATTCCATCATAGCCTTGGATGAGATTAATTAATTTTATCTCATCACATGAAATTGTCTAGTCATATTCTCCAACATTTTCATATTTAATAGCTTCCTCATTTCCAGTAATTTCATTAAAATGTCTAGTAAAAATTGCATCATCCTCACTTTTAGAAATTTTTTCATCATGAGATTTTTTATTCATTGATTGTTCTCGTACATTAACATTAGAAGCATCAATGATCTTTTTTTACTTTATTTATTGAAACAGTAATGACCTCTTCCATTTTTAAGATATCTAATATTGATCCAACAAACTTCTTGATTCCCAATAATTTCATGATTATCACATTTTATCTTGAAAACACAATAACTACCAAACACCTTAAGGTAATAAAACTTGGATATTTTTCTATCATTCAACTCGTACACTGACATATTTGAGTTTATCATGTGTAAACGCCATCTTTTTAAATTAACCTCTATACTGATATCTTATCTCCAAAAAATGATAATTTTCATACTCGACTATATTTATTCAATACATTCCCAACAAATATATGTTATTATATTTAGCCACACATTTTTAATCATGTGTAGGGCACATTGAGTTCATGTTACATTTCATTTGTCTCAATATAATATTCAAAATTACCATTTGTATACTTATTTTTATTATCTAAATGAATATTCTTGAGTGAGAGATAGTTGTCATTCTCTGCACTTCTTTGGAAACAAATATAATTTTTTATAAACATTGGTTTATTTTTCGTAAACATAACATATGTAATATGAGAGTTTTGATCAGTGAACATAATAAAATACTTACCTCCATTGGAAAATTTATTCATCATGGCATTCATAAATCTAATCAAATGAACTTCAATGGTCAAGTAGATTGAATCTCCCCCTACATGGCGGAAGAGTAACTGATATATCATTTTTGACATATTAAAAACATCATATATCATCCTATTTTCTAAAAATTAATATAAAAAAACATTGCCTTATAAATTAATAAAATTCATCTACTTTTTACCAAGATGGAAAATCCTATGATGTTTCAAATCATTTTCCTAATTCATACATAGATTGCATGAGTTTACAGCATCACCCACATGAAATAATTTTTTTAGACTTATTCCCTTTTGTCACAATTTTTACATATGAATGATTCTTGAAAATTAAAATTACACATTTAATACCACATCATTTCCTTTATCACATTTCTATGGAACACTTAGCTGAATATGTTTCAGTCCATTAGTAGAAATATTCCATTATGGATTACTACTTTTCTTTTGAAAAAACTTCTCAGAAAACTCCTTTAATATTAAGATATCCATCACTATAAAAGGAGAATAAACCATATTTACAAGTTTTAAATTCATCCAATGGTTTTAAATATAATTTTTTTGAGATGAGAGTCTATTTCCCATGATCCATGGACTTTTCCATTTAGATTCATTATGTTCTTGTTCCCCAATTAAGGCCAAATATTTTCCTTTATTACTGTTTTTTTAGAGGTATTTGAGTAATGAAACTCATTTTTTAGTCAAGTAAAATTATATTTCAATCAGTGTCAGGATGAAAAATTAGATCACACCATCCATAAATTTTTTTAACAATGTCAAATGTGTGATGTGATCTCTATCCATTGTTCTTAACCAGTTTCTGAACTTCATTCAGTTGATAGGATTGATTCCCCCACAGTCATTTCATATAATACCTTCTAAATTGATTATTATATTTTTTTAAACATAAATAACTTTTTTGTATGACCAAATCACCCACAATAACAATAATAATCATAAGAACCGTATTTATCATTAAACATAACATTCATTGAATATTTTTCTGACTATATTTCACTTATCATAAAGTCGCAAATTATACACCATATTTTGAAATATAATGTTTCGGAACTTTGAACTTATTGTAATTCATGTAAATTAATTTTTCTAAAATTTCATAAATGCCAGTGGTTGCATATGGTTCACTCAATTAGGTTCTCCCCAAGTATCTAGATTTTGGAACTTTACTTGATTTAGCCACAAACATTCTCATCATGAATTGTTTCATATTCTATAATCATTCAAAAAAAATTATCATTTTTATAATCATTATGGAATGAATTTTTTATTATTATTCATATTTACACTTCATTAAAAACTGTAAAATTGATGAAAACGAATTTCAAACATTGGTTCTCCACTTCATTAAATACTATTCTTTTCAGATCATGTTTTTTGTAAGTAATAAAAGGCATTTTCTTTCTAATTTAATATTTGTTCCAATATTATTTTTATTGTCTTATCATATCCGTGAATCTTTTTCATCCCTTTAATTTAATCAAACAACATAAAAATTTCTTTTGTAAAATAATTTCATTCTTATTAAAATATTGACCAGAAATTTTATATTTTGTATCTAATTATTTTATTTTGATATATTTGAGAGATATTGATTTAATTCTCACATGAATATGAAAATTATCTGAGTATATTATTCGTAAATTATTTTATAACATCATTTAACATGTAGAATATTTTAATCAGTTAATTTATCAATGGGCCCTTTTCCAAAATCTTCACCACTAGAGGAAAATTAAACATTATCTTAATTTTTATTTTCCATATCTTATATACACAGAAAGTTACTTCTATGAAATATATATAACTTATTACCCTTATAATTATAAGAAACTTTTTTATTAAAAGGCTTATTATTTGAGAATATTATAGAATTATCATCTCCATTATTACTATCTTCATTAGTATTATGTTATATACATATTTAATTTTTTTCTAATAGATCCACACCTAAAACATTTTAAAGGAATATATCCCTTGCAAATTATTTTTCTCTTCTCATGTTTTTTGAGATAAAATGAATAGCTTCATCAAAATTCTCCTATGAATCATCATTGTAATATAAAATATATTATTCCTATTTACCTTCAACCTTAATCTTCAACATATCTTGCTTTTTAGATCTAAAAGTTATTTATTTCTTTATTTAACCTTTAGCTTGATAGAACTATCTTTCCTCACTTTATATAAAATTAATATACTATAAATATCATTAAGAAAAATATCACATAAATATTTTTCTTCTAAAGGAGGGACATTAGAATATAACATATATGTTTGGATACACAAAGTGTTTTAAACAATATTATAATCTTCTAACTTGTTAATATATATATATATTTATATATCTCATAAATTCATTCACCCTTGTGAAGAAATAATCAAAACCATTATAATAATTCATTATAATAACTTAATTTTTAAGTCCCCAAAACTGAAACTTCTATAACTTCACTGTGAAAATTTTTCATCAATATTCTAATGTATATATATTATATCTTTATTGGTTATTGGTTCTCTTACATTTGAAAACTGAATTTCAGAGAGTGATTAAAAATAAAATTCTTGGTACAACAATAATTCTCCAATTACCTTTATCTGTTTCGTTCATAGAAAAACCTTCATATCATGGAACAAACCTATTACTTGTGACTTCCAATAGATCATAACTAATATATAATAGTAATGAATAATCTTTTATTTCCATATGTGATATAATTTCCCTCAAAATATAAAAATCCCCATGTCATTAACTAAATTTAAATTATCCATTCCATATAAAACAACTCTGTGACTTCTTCCTCAAAATACAAAAACTTAAAAATAGTGGATCACATAAAATGGGAACCTAACTCTTTGATACCACTTTTACAACCACTTCAATATCAATGATATATCACTAATAGGGGTGAATTGAAGATCAATATTGTTATTATATTTCTTTTAAAATAACATTTTCCACTAGATATGATGTAGTTATTGTTATTTCAATACACACAAAACCAAAGAAACATAGTTGTTTTACAACTTTCACCTCTAAATGTAATGTTTTTAGTTCTTTTTGTGATTTGAATTCCAACAGTATGTTGACCCGCCATTTTAATACCTAAAATTTAGCACATTTCCACGAAGAATTGTTAGATAAATAAATTTTAAGGAAATTTTTTTGTTTAGTTTATTCAAAACTAAGTATATATTATATGAAATACATGGTATATAAATAAAACCATAAGAAATTTAATATATTATTAAATAAATTCATTATTATCCCAACATTGATCAACACACTACATAAAATTTCCTGGGGAAATTTGTCAAAATAAATGGGTGAGCATGATGCCTGGTAAGAGATAAAAAATGTAAGACAACATCATAGGTGAAACATAGTGTATAACATAATAATATTTACATAATAACTTAATGAAAAATATAAATACATGAACATAATTACGTGACTCATAACTATGAAATGTTTTTACAAAATAACATTGATACATTCATAAATATATCACCATATATCATCACTAATATGAATTAAAACCTATTAACATGGATTTTAAACAAGTTTTCATAAAACATTACTAATTCATACTTTTATGGTATCATGAGAATGTCATATCTAGAGATAAATTCATTACCCAATTCATTGAAGTGCTATCAGGGCTCACCTTTCATTTTTCTAGTATTATATGTGGTAGATTGATGAATAAAACATATGTTCATATCATTTATAACTAATGAGTAGGTATTTGGGTTTCAAACATGGATGTACCAAATAAATAGTTTATAGATACATAATAATTAATAACCTTGAATTAAAATAGGTATGGGTGTTCATGATATGTATATACAGCTTCGAATATCAAGGGTTTATTTTGGTAGCATAAGAGGTACAAAAAAAGATCATGGAACAGATTTAATGATATGGAAAGGGAATAAATCATTAAAAAGGAACTATATATACCATAATTCGGGTGTATATAATAACTCCACAAAATTATAAATTGGAAATTGGAAATCCTTTCACAAAATAAGTACTTGAATTGAAAAAATGGAAGAAGTGATCCCTTACCACGAGAGGATTATAATATAGATACAGACTCTTTAAAACCATATAAACAACTCTTAATGGAATATGATAGGTATATTTATAGATTATTTTTTATTAAATTTTTTTTCGGAATATTTAAGAGGGAATGTGGGGTACTTGTACTTTAGGACGATGGTTTTATGGTTAAATTACTGGTTGTTCTATTATATAAGCTAACCAATTATGGGTAAAATGAACTTCAACAAATTTATTGGATTATAATTGATTTAATGAGGTTGTTTTGATTTCAAAATCATTCAAAATTAATAAATCACCATCCAATTGAATTATTTAATGCACATAATACCAAAATTATTGTTCTCTCAGAAATTCAAAATTTGTTAAGAAAATGTAATCTTAAAATTTCAAAATTAAAATTAATATTTTTAAATTGATTTTTATACCTATGAAATGAATTTTTTATTCAATAAAATGTTTCCTAATTTTTAGAATCATGTTCACATTGAAATGATGTCATAAAATCCCATTTTCCATAAAACTATCATTTTCACTTTTTGATTAAAAACTAAACTTTGTCAAACAAAAAATTCAAAACAATTATCCCTATGATATTTTTGATGTGTTGAATATAAATAAATTTCTTTTTTTTGAAAATTATTCTAAAATTATAAAAATTTTAGCTTTTAGATAAAAAAAACCTTTTTTGTTAAAATTTGTAGATTTTATGGCATAGTAATCATTCATATCAATATAAAAATTAATAAAAATTCATTAATTTATATTATAATATAATGGTATTCAATAAGATAATTACATAATAAAAATTGTTTAAAACATAAAAATTTTTCTATAAATAAACATTTAATAGGATTTTTTATAGTTTTGAAAAATGAATTCCTAAAATAATCCCAATAGTAAATTTATTGCACGAACAAAAATAATGACCATCTTTCTTATCGATTAATGGTAATAATTCAAAACATACATATTGTCCAATTTTCATAACACCAAAGGCTATATTTTTCTATAAATACACTATCATTCATTCTTCATTATTCACTACATCAATTAAAAAGGATCTTACATATCCTTTGATAATATAAATGCTTTTCCTAACAATTTTTTTTACGATCATTATTGAAAGTGTGATATTATTGAGGGAATTAAAAATTATATATCTTTTTAGTTATTATAATATTATTAAAAGTGTATATCCCTTTACTCTTCCTAGTTTATCTAGCCTATATTCATGTATATTTCATTATGTAATTTTGAAATGTAATAGTATTTCTATGCTTGACTATTGTAAAACCTATTAATAACAATAATAATGGTTGTTGAGTCTAAATAGTCGTTTTCTTAATTGAAGAATATTAATTAGGTCATTACATTTAGGATTCACAATAACCACTTAAATCATCTTTTTAGTAAAATGAGTTGTGTATATCCTTGAAACGTATATTTTCACATCTACCGACCTTCGGTGCATCCCAAAATGAGTGCATCATGTACATTAAAATGATAATAATAGGGGAAATGAAATAAAATTATAAACACAAAATATAATACCAATAAGATATTGAGTGTGATGAAATCTGCCACTTCAACTCCACTTTCACTATAATGAACAATGAGAAATTATTCTTTAAAATTTCAGGTTTTCAAGTTTCTTCTTCACTTTGTATGCACAGGACATCAACAAAACCACTTAGATAGTATTTGTAATCATTATTTCTTCTATTTAAGATAATAAAAAATTCATCCTTTCATGGAAAATATCAAAAATTTATTCTTTTTCTTCCTCTCTACTGAATTATTTCTTATGAATAATCCACTTCCTTAAAATCTTCACAATAGTCCCTTTTTCAAAAAATTAAGTGTTGGATTTGAATTTAAAATTAAAATATCCTTATTGAATTACTATCAATTGAACATAAACTATTCATATTATGGGAATTAAATTCGAATTGGTAGTTAAAATATTTTATAAGAACTTATAAATTAGGAAAATAAATCCAAGTCATCACTCTTGGTCAAAGGTGTTTGGTCGGAATAATACAAATATACACAGGAGTCGGGGTGAATTGTGTCTTTTCAAAAATATCTAGCTATTAAAACTCTTTGTGATTTATGAATATGTGTTTCATTCTATTCTATGAAAAGTATTAGTAGAGGATAAAAATAATGAATGAACACATCAATTTAACAGTGGTTCGGGAAACAAATATCCACTAGTCAACTCAGACAATACTCTCTCTATGAGCATGGTGAATTTCACTTGGAATGTCCTATTGTCACTAGAGCTTCACATCCACAACTCAATTCAAGAAGTTGAAACCTTTACAATAAGGATAAATAGATCCTTTTGGTTATTTTATAGGAAACTAGTAATACATAGCTTAGTAAAACAATCTGGCACTTCATCCAAAACTGAGTCTAAGTGGTCAAAACTCTACCAAATAAAAAAGGATTTATTTGATGATTATTCAGGTTAAAATTCACATTTTTAGTAGAAAAAACAGACAGCAGATGGAACTTATTATTCATAAATGAAATTCTTTGAGAAATAATAATTCTAAATTGATCCTAGTTTTAAATGATCTTTACTTTTATTAGAAACAAACAACAGTAGTAATCTTACCACAATATGAGGGTGAAAATGTATATCTCCAAAATGTAGCCTCTTTCACAAATAAAAGATCATAACGTTCTTCATAACATCAATATGAAAGATATTATTAGGTATAAAGTAATATGTATATGTATGTATGTGTATGTTTCAAAAGAAATTGTGATAGAATATATAGATCATATATCTTACTTCAGTATTCTGGATCCAAGAAAACCACTTGATAGATCATGGATATTAGAATACAAAATAATCAGGGGAGTCATAACTTTCTTTAAGAATAGAAGTGATTTTTTTAGATAATTATGGCTCTTTGAACTTATCAAAATGAGCCATTGAAATAGTCATTAGAAATATTTCAATGGGTCTTTTATTTCATTCCAAACCATTTCATAAATTTCAGAAAAAAATATTAAATTCAAATCTCTTATGTTGAATAGTAAAATGTAGGGTCCCTTCATAAAACAAAAAAATACCAAATAAAGGGTTCAACTATATAGTGTTCATTCTCCAATTGTACATTTGACTATGTAAGGTTGATCATAAAAGTAAGGTTGGTGAACCATACATTTTTTTCTCAAATGTAGGGTTCTTTACTTATGTAGGGTTCCTTAGTTATACTTTATTCTCTTAAAAATCATAAAGTTTCATCCAAACTTAAGGTTCTATAACCATTATTTTCTAAAAAAAATACAGTTGTTGATCCATATGTACTTTTCTGAACATAGGGTTAATTATTTACACTATGTTTATAAACATAGAGTTCATTCCTAATGGAATGTTTTGAATGTATGGTATGAACAGTGTTTCCAAAAAACCTAAAAACAATTTCCAAATGTTTTGAAAAATAATCTTTAGAAATTATTATTATGAATATAATTCCATAATAAATATTTCAATGAATATTAATTTCCTAAAATGTACTTAATTTAATATAATTATTAAAAGAAACAAGGGTATTTGTGAGCATCAAAATCAATATTATTTATTGAATATTTTTTATACAATACCATCCCAAAAATCTCCCCATTTTTGAAGATAAAAAAAACATAAAATAGTTTATAGAGAAAAAAATATAGGATTTTGTTAACAATAAATAAATAATATGATAAAGAAAATAATTTCTTCATTATTGATTAATTTTATTAAATTAATATTTTGATTTCATATAAACATTTCCATTAAACAAAAAAAATTAATTTTGTGTTGAAATGTTTTTTTACCAAATTTTATCCCACTTTGGTGATATCAAAAAGAAAGTATAATAAAAATAACTAAAAACATACAATTTTTCACATAACAATAAAAAAAATTATATTGTAATATTTTGATAAATAACAAATAGGTTCTGTCAGTAGATATAAACATATTATAAGATGTATAAAATAAGCACAAAATATAAAATGAATATTGGAATTTTTGTTATAAAAATGTTACAAATACACAAGTATCTTTCATTGTGAAAAAGTTTTAATATTGGGACTAGTAGATTGTTACAGGTTTTGATCAAGAGTGATTTATGGTTCTTGTGAAGCCTGAGTAGCATGAGAAACTTATTTAAACTTTGTTATCTCACCGTGTAATCTTTCTAAAACATTATCTTCAAAATAAATTATCAAAATTATTGAATCATTACTTAATTTCAAATTTTCAATCAAATTGACATTCAAAATGCCATGTAAATTCTCTTCTATCTGCAGAAATGTAGATATATTATCATTGAATTTATTAAGCAGTAGCTTAATGCTGGGTTGAAATGAAGTGAGTTTCTAAAAAAGATATTTATAATTATCCAATATAACTAATAAAGGTATATTATTACACTGATGTTATTGAATAATTTCATTCATATCAACCATTACTAATGAGACAGCTTCAGATATTCTCATATGATCTTGTGGTGTCGGAGGTGTAGAGGTTGCTGCTCTGGACTGGTTGATACTCCCCTTTGTTGATTCAAATTGGCTTCCCAAACACCATTTCAAATCTAAAAAACCTATTATAGAAACATATTCTGGTTTCATCTTTCCTGACATATCTAAAATCACTCTCTTAAAGGCATCAAAATTCTTTTATGAGATAGACCCTTCTCTGAATTTGTGAAGCTGAGTATGAACAGACTCTTATTCCATTATTCAAATATATGAGTTTCATAAATCATAAAAAATATTTTTTGTATCTTCCAATTATTGTAAAAGACTAGAGTTCTCCTCCTGAACTTTGTAAAAATTTATTAAAATATCTTCAATTTTATTTATCAAAGAATCATGAGTTCCTTCAATATGATTCTTTGAGTAACATGACTCTTCCAAAATAGATATCGGATTAGCTATAGACTTCTCTATAGATATATATCATAAAAAATACATACCATTATGGAAATATTCCCATTCTACAAATATAAATGTTGTTCTTTCCTTGGATTGGCCAATAGAAGAAACTACATAAAGCTCAACAATCCTAGTGGTTTTAGTTACTAATTTTTAAACATGATGATCTTCTTGAGTAGCTTATTTCTATTGATCTGTTTGAGTAAAAACATTATGTTCTTGATCATTATTTTTAGTTTTTTATCCATAACATGATCTGGTTCTTCCAAATTTAATGAATGAGTCACATCACAATATCCTAACACTAGACCCTCATTTTGGGTTTCTTCGGGGATCCTTGGTCATAAGACATGTTCCTTGCGACTTTATTCTTCTAAATATTCTTCAGCAAGATTTATATCATCATATAAAAATATTTCTTTTTATAGGTTTAGTAATACTTCCTATTATAGATTCTCTACCTTCTTCATTTCTTAATCAATAATAACCCACTGACTTGAGGGTTATTTTCTCCCCTTGAGAAAAATATCCAGATTTTTTAGGTTATCGACACCAATATGAATTACATGACCTTTTATTATATTCCAAAAGAAACAAAATTCTATTTGAGTACAATCATTGAAAACATTATTATCGTGACACCTGACTCGAGAATCAAAAAGAAGAATCAAATCTATTTTGAACAAAAGAAGATTAAGAATCCTTCTATTAAGATAAAAATACATCCTTTCCTCTGAATGGAAAAAAACATGGACATCTCAGCATATATCTAAGAAATTTTAACTTTATATCACTGATAAATAGAAACATAACATACATTTCTGGGTAAAAAATCCTCTCCATCTCAAAAACCCTTTGAGTGATCTCTGTTGTAATAAACCTTACTTAAACTTTCTGGTCTTCCTTAAGATACTTTATAAACATTTAAAACCAATAAGAAATGGATTGATATCTTCTGATTTTTTATATTTATTTACAATTAATCTAAGATATAAATAGAATACTCCTTTATGAGGGAATTTTAATATATTAACAACTACCACTGTGGAGATTGAAAATTCATTATCTTCTATTTGAGAATATATCATATCTTCTGTTTCTCCATATATAAACCAAACATTTTTATAAAACATATTAAGTTGTATCTTGTAAAGAAACTTTATATTCCCCTCATTAAACAGAAATTACAAACCATGAAATACAATATCTTGATTTATTAAGATATTCAACTCATACAACCATTCAAAATATACAAAATTTCCTTGGAAATTATTCCTGAAGAGGACATATTAATGCTTTAGATCACTTGGTTCAACCTCATCTTTTCACATGGTCTTCATCATTTATATGAATTAGTGGTTTGAGGGTTCTCAATGTCTAGTGTTTGGAAGAAAGGAGACATCTCTAGTAGGTGAATGGTTTGAAAAGAATGGGTAAGGAAAGATTATGGGTTTCAGAAGGGGGATGACATGGTCTAGTTTTGTATGTCCATTACGAATGGACATCATTAAATTTTTAGTTTTTGAAAACATGGGGTTTAAAAATAAAAAATGGGAAAAATTTATTTAGACAAATAAATGAAATAATAATTTTACATTTAAATTTACACATTAAAATAAATTATATTAAAAATAAATAAAAACAATAATAAATTTACCAAAATAATTTGATAAACATTTGTTTAAAATTAAATAAACCTAACTCCCACTTAATAAAATAGAAACATGGAATGAGATTTAGTTTATTAGAAATATAATCTCATTAATATTTAGTATTTACAAATTCCAAAGATATATCCATTTTAAGAACATGATCCCTTAGAAAATGATGTCTTATATAAGTATTCTTAGTCCTAGACTGACTTATAAGATTTTTAGAAATCATTATAGCACTAGTTTCATCACATAAAATATATATACTAATAAATGTAGAAAAAAGGCCAGTAGAATCTGTTTCATCCACAACTAATAGTAGACATATATTATGTCATAGGTGTTGACAGGGAAACCAAGTGTTGTTTCTTACAAAACCATGATACTAATGATTTTCTTAAAAATTGATAGGTTCTGGATGTTCTTTTTTTATATAGTAAAAAACCTCTAAAATCAGCATCTTAATATGAAGTTAAATTAAAATTAGCTATTTTGGGTAAAGAATATTTTGAAAAATAATTTTTTATATATCTAAAAATTATTTTAATAGTCGAAAAATGTGATTCTTTTGGATTTGACTGAAATCTTGAACATAGAATTATAAAAAACATTATTTCGCCTCTTTTAGAGGTTAGGTATACTAAAATTAATTTCTAGATTCTTCCAAATCATGTTTTATATGTGTGCTCATGGTAGTTTCATAGGTCTTATAGATTTCAAGTCCAAATTTTCTTAATAATTCAATAATATATTGACAATGATTTAAAAAATTAAATAATATTTTTGATAAATTTTAAATCCTAAAATGTAATTCAGTTCTCCCATCATACTCATTTCAATTTATTTTTTCATTAGATTTGAAAAGTCAATTTCAAAGAATTTTATTATTTGAACCAAAAATAACATTATCAATATAAATTTTAACAAATATAATATAATAACAAAGAGTTTTCTCAAAAAGAGTGGGATCTACTAACCCCACTGAAAATCCATTTTCCAACAAAAAGGACCTTAATCTTTCATACAAAGATCGAGGTTCTTGTTTAAGGTTATAATGATCTTTTGTAGGTTTAAAAATAAAATTTGGTTTGTGAGGGTTATAAAAACCTAGAGGTCATTAAACGTGAACACCCTCCATTAAATACCCATTTAGAAAGGAAGATTTAAAATCCATATGATATAATTTCAATTTAATATTAGATATATAAGATAAAAGGAATCAAATGGATTCTAATCTATCTACT
This sequence comes from Viscum album, assembly GCA_963277665.1. NCBI lineage: Eukaryota > Viridiplantae > Streptophyta > Magnoliopsida > Santalales > Viscaceae > Viscum > Viscum album. The sequence continues at coordinate 2,000,091,003 of OY728140.1, read as the reverse complement.
AGTAAAAAGGTCTCATCATAATCTATACCTTCTTCCTGAATATGTCCTTTAGCTACTAATCTAGCTTTATTTCTGGTTAAGATCACTTGTTCATCTTGTTTATTCCTAAAGACCCATTTTGTTCCTATTTCTAGAAAATTGGATGGTCTTTTTACTAATTCCCAAACATTATTTATTTTGAATTGGTTTAGTTATTCATGAATTTCTAACATCGAAATCTCATCTTCAAATGCTTATTCAATAGAAATTGGATCTAACTGAGATAGAAATGAGAATATTTCAACTATGTTTCCTACATTTCTTCTATAACTAATTCTTTTATCTATTTATCCTATTTTAGTTTCTAACGGATGGGTTTTTAAGATTGTATACTTTCTAGTTAATATACTTTCTGGTTCTTTAGTTTTATGTTATTCTAAACTAGACTGAATTTGATATATATAATTTTAAAAATCATAACTAGGAGCATCAAGTCTCAGGTTGTCAAAAGAGTTATTATTTTCATCATTTAGATCTATCTCTTTATTAAATGGGTTAATTTGATCAAAATTCACATGAAATGATTTCCATCAATCCATGATTTTTTATTGAACACTCTATACACTATAAAAATCCCAGAATACCTATAATTATTCCTTCCTCGTCTTTGGGATTGAATATATAAAGGTTGCCCTTGTTATTCAAGATATATACCTTGCATCCAAAAATATTAACGTATTTTACATTAGCATTTATATTATTCCAATTTTTATACGATGTATTTTTATGAATTGGACTTCTTAAAACACTATTCATTATATAGAAAGATTCCCATATGCCTTCTACCTAGAAATAGGTAGGATGACTGCATTCATTCAGCATATTCCATTTTCATTTCTCGATTAGTTATATTTCTTCTTCCAATAATTCCAATTTTTTGAGGTGTTCTTGGTGTATATAATGTGTGTTTAATACCTAAATTTGAGAAAAAAGAAATAAATTCTTGATTCTAAAATTCACCACCATGATCACTTCTTAATGAAATTTCTTTAATATCTTTTCCATTTTTAATAATTTTAAAAAATCCTTCAAAAATATTTAATACTTCACTTTTGAGTTTTAGAAAATAAACAGATAGAAATCTTGAAAAATCATCAACTAAAACATAAACAAATACATTAATATCCAAAAATTATACCCTATATGGTCCAAAAAATTCCATATAGATAAGTTCTAATTGTTTAGATATAGAAATTTTTTTATTTGATTTAAAAGCTTATTTGTGCTATTTTTCAATATGACATACAACATAGAATCAATAATTTTCAAATATAAGACTAGTATAATCAAAAACTAACTATTTCATAAATAATAAATGTAAATGAAATATATTATAGTGTCCAAGTCTTTTATTCTATATCAATGAATCATTTTTCATAATAGTTAACAAATTCACTTTTTGTTTACACAAGGAATTAAGATCCAATGTATAAACAATCCCACTTCTAGGTTCCCTTAATTTAAGCATATTTTCCTCGAATATTTAGTAGAAATTGTGTGGGAATCCAACATAATAGCCATGACCACAAGGTTTAGATATACTTATCAGGTTTTGTTTTATCCCTTGCACATACATTACTTTTTTGATTGATATATTCTTTGAATCTGTAATAGTTCTAACTCCAATAATTTTTCCTTTTTAATTTTCACAGAAAGTGACTAGTCCGCAATTCATTCGAGTCAGTGTATGGAAATTTTATGAGTATACACTCATGTATATAGAGAATTTACAATCTATATACCATATTTCTTTTCTATTCATGTGTCCTTTTTCTTGAAAAAGAAATTAAACATGTGTTTGTTTTGGTACCCATATTTTTTTGGGTCTAATAGTGTTAGTGGGAAAAAGATCATAGAATCCAAATCTAACTTATCATTCCATAATTAATATCACTTGCGTTAGATATATTATTATAAATAAAAGTGTTTTTAATACCACTAATTTGAGGATTTCTCAAATAAAGTTTTTTAGTTTAGTGACCTTTTATTCCACAATAATAACATTTATCATTTTTTGAATTGGGCACAAAATATATTTTATATAATTTTTATTTCTCACCCTGTCTTATTATTCCAAATGTTTATATTTCAATAACATTCATTCCAGTAATATCATTTATAGAATTTTATCTTATTGATAAAATACATGCATCACTTTTATAATATTCTACTTCATCATGTAGTTCTTTTATTATTTTTTATTAATCAATATAGTTTGATGTAGATGAGTTGAATTTTTTAATTAGAAATTGTTGTTTTTCGGAATTTTGACTCTTTCACATTAAAAATAATTATGTATACTTTTTAATTATTTATGTTTCCTTATTAAATAATCGTATTTTTATTCTAGCATACAATAGTTATAAGAAAATTTAACATTTTAACAACTATCAAAGATAGAGGAAGAATAATAATATTTTTTTACCTCTTCTTTTTCCTTTGAGATAAATCACATATTGTATTTTATATTTTGTGGCTCTTTTTAGGAATTATATTTCAAATATATCCTCGAGTCGTCAGATGCACTCCATGTAGCTTTCATGGCTCATTCTCTTCTATGATTGTAATCTGCATTCCTCTTATATTTATTTTCTATCCTTATTCATTAATTTTTTTAATTAGGGGAAATCATGTCTGATGTGACCAAAATTCTTTCATTTTCAAAATCTTTTCTCACTTGGTTCCTTTTTATGCTTCTTAAAGGTTTTTTTGAAGCCTATTTTCTTCATTTATAAATTGGTAAAATATCTAGCTAACCAAGCCAGTTCCATTTTAGAGTCTGAGGAATATTTATTTTTTATTTTGAATTATTATTTTGATTTTCTTTCAAGCTTCCGATATTTTACATTAATGAAAATATTTTCCCATTTCATTAACTTATGATCTTCAACTTCATCTTGTAGTTATGCTTCATACAACATCAAAATTCCAATCAGTTCCTTCCTAGTGAACTTTTTGAAAGGTGATGATTTATGAATGGCTATAGATAAGCCACTCTATTTTGAGGGTAAGACTCTTAGTACCTTCAGCATTTGATCAGTTTAACTGATGGAATCTCCCAAGGTAGTAATAGTTTTGACAACCTCTGTTAATAATCCTTTAATTTGTGCAATGATTTCACTATCAAACATTCTAAAGGATTCAAAATTTTAGTTTTGTACAAGAATAACTCATTTATATGATATTTTTGTTCCTTCATAAGAAATGTTGATTGTCTTCCACATTTAATAGCATGAGGATATATTGATACTCAATTGAATTCATCATTTCCAATACCACAAATAATAGCAACCATTACCTTCTATTTCATATCATATTCATCATTTATTACAACATCCCATGTTTTTGGATTTATAGGAATTTCAAAATGAGTTATAATATTTGAATACACTTTGAATCCAAAATTATTCAGATAGATAATAATTTTTTATTTCCATCATCCATAGTTGTCACTATTAAAATATGGAGCACATACCATATAAATCACTTCTTTTAGAACTTCCATTGACATCTGATTTGTATGGATTTTATTCCTTTGTGATTTCAAGATATTTTTCAAAAAACCTCACATCTGATACTAGTTTTTTTTTTGGAATAATACAAATATATAGAAGAGCGGGGTGAAGTTTTTATATTTGAAAATCTCTAAAAATTTTGGATTTTAAATATATTTTTGGTTTATGAAGTTATATAGAGTTATCTTATTTGATAAGTTTTATCAGAGGATCAAAATAAAGAATGGACACAAAAATTATATAGCGGTTGGGGGAACAAAGATCCCTTATTCCAATCCACCAATTCTCTCTCTATGATCTTGGTGAATTTCACTAGAAAGGTATTCTTATAACTAGACCTTAAAATCCAAAAATTAGTAAAGTTAGATGAAACCTTTACAACAATCATAAATACTAACTTCTAATTATTTTTCTGGGAATCAGTTATCAAAATCTTAGATTAAGAAGCTGACACTTCATCTACCACTGAGTTTGAGCCGCCAAACTATTCTAAATCAAAAATGATTGATTTGATGATTTTTTGGGTTGAACATCACAATTAAATCTTCATAAACTTACAGTAAATGGATATTCTTCTTCATAAATAAATTCCTTCAAGAAATAATAACTCTAAAATGATCTTAATTAAAAATAATATTCAATTTTTATAGCAACAAACATCAATAATAATCTTACAGTTGTACAAGGTTGAAAATGTATATCTCTAAAGTGTATACTCTTTTTTAAATATAAAATTCAATCGTTCTTTATAAAAGCACTATAAAAGATATATCCAGGTATACAGACATATGTATAGGTATGTATGTGTATGTTTCAAAAGAAATTGTGATATAATATATATAAAAGATAGCCTTCTTTGGTATTCTAGATCAAATAAAATCACCTGATAGATCTTATATTTTCAAATACAAAATAATTTAGGGATTCATAACATCCCTTAAGAATATGAGTTATTTTTACTGATGAATACGGTTCTTTAAATCGATCAAAATAATCCTTTGAAATTGTATTAATGTAGCTTTCCATCACTCTTTTATTTCTTTCAAGATCATTGCAAAAATCATGGAAAAAATCGTGAATTTAAAACTTTGATGGTGAATAGTCAAACATATGGTTCTTTGATAAAATGAAAAAATTCCAAACATATTGTTCAATTTCATATTATTAATTCTTCGAATATAAGGATGAAAACGTAATGTTGGCCATAAATGCAAGGTTGGTGCACCATATGTTTATTTCTCAAATGTAGGGTTCCATAATTTGGTAAGGTTCGTTAACCATACATTCTTATCTGATTAAGAATATTTTTATTCCATCTAATTATGATAGAATTAAATTATAGGTATTTTATGAAATTATTGCAATATTTTTAAACATGTTCTATATAATTGTTAATGAATGTAAGAATTGTACCAGGTCTATAATTTTTTGTTTTTTTGTAAGGTTTCTAGTTATAATCCTGTAGATTATAGGATCAAGAAGGATTCTTCATGTAATAAGAATAAAAAATCACTAATTATATCTATATGTATTTATAATGGTGGATAAAGAAACAAATAGTTGATTGATGGATACATGGTTAGTGGAGATGGTCCATATAAAGAGGTTGTTGTAATTAATCAATATATTACTATTATTGAGAATCATTATGTGGTTTGAGGGATTGCTGATGGGTATTTGAGAGGTATTTCAGATAACATCTATTTATATAAGGACCAGGTTGTGAAATTTTATCTAATGGAATAAAATCAGACATTCCAATTCGATCATCAGTGGTTTTGAGTGTAAAAATAGATGTTTCTTGTAGAAACCTCTTTCAATGATTCTTTGAAAATGTTTATTGAGGGGGTGTTACCTAATTATACCGCTGGAGAAGGACAAACATAAAAATAATGTGTTACACAAGCTGGTGTTGAAAATTAATTATGGAAGGAAAAAATACTATCCACTATTAAATCACGTGTAAATATAATATGGTTTTTTCCTCTTTATGGAAAAGGGATAAAAATTTATATGATTTGGCTAGAATCCCTACTAACATGAAACAGGATAAGATGGGGAATAAGAATTCTCTATGTGAATAGGATTTAGCATCGTCTATCCCAGTGTGATATCAACATATGGGAAGATTTCGGAAAGGAACATGTCTAAGTTATAGGTGTGGAAATTTATTTGGATGAAAACCAACTAGTTATAAGTTCAATATCTGGAAGAAGATAACCCATGGTTGATAGGATTGTCTTAGAAGATCCCTATTCTCATAATTATGAATCTTTAAAGTTTAAATATTACATAGTGAACCATGGAAGGTATTATTCCAAGAATGGATTTGATGATATTATATAGAAGGATGTCAGTCTACATTAAGATATGTGTTTTCCCCTTACATCAATTCTTCTATTTTTTTGGACAAATTTTTTCCCTAAGGCCTCTCTTAAAAAGATAGGATGATTAGTTGAGTACCCTTACTCAAATCAGTTTCACTCTATAGGAATTAAGGACCCTATATTTCATTCTAATGGGATGGTAATTAGTCTTATCTATACTTGTAATTCATTTGACATATATGGTCTATATTTGGATTCTCAATTTAAGCTTTTGGACTCACGAAATTGTTTGCATGATACAAAAATTTTGGTGGTGGCTTCCAATATTGAGGATTTATCTCAAGAAGACTCATAAAGTGATGAAAATCAATGGAATGAGGATAAAACGTGGAGGATAGACCAACGACCTGGTGGTTAGGGTGGTCATAGGGCCTACCAAAATATGATTATTTATTCATAGGCTCATGTTTTTGGGTGGATTCATCTAGATTAGGATGATTGATGTCTATCATCTAAATACTGTTTGTCATTATTTCTTAGTTCCATAGTGCTTCTACTAATGTCTTTAACTAACATTGTATGCTTTTTTGGGAACTCATCTGGACAATGGGAATGTTTATGGACATGAATGATATCTAGTGTATAGTGACACTCTCTAGTTTTTACTATTTTGTTGATTTCTTATTGATTTATATTCTTGGTATCTCTTATGAATGTCTTCATGAATTTTTGTAAATGTGACAGACACTATTGGAGGTTTTTGATTTTCTCCCTTGTTCTCATTTTCGATTTGGAATGAGGGTTCAATTTTTAATCCATTTTTCCAATATATACTAGTTGTTATAATAGTTCTTGGGATGTTTCAAGATAGTTGTGTTCTATATATTCAATAGAAATGCGGTGAAATTTTTCAATATGGTTAGGCTCCCTTTAAATCTAGTAATTTTTATGCTGAGTATAGTTCTTATATCTAAAGTATTTTGTGTAGATAGATGATACTGATTTTTTTCATTTATTCGGATTTTCCAACGGGAACACTAGATTATTACATGCATCTTGGTGGATTGTATTGTTTTCAACTTAGTCCATTGATTCTAGTTATTATAATCATGTTGATATTTGATATGACATTAAACAGATTATAGTTACATTTTTATAAGTGGCTTGTAGAAATCACCAAATTTAATATATTTACAATTGGGGTGGAATATTAAATGATTTGGAACTAATTATGGCTCATTATTATGATCAATCAAGTCTTGAAGTGTGAATTCAATTTGATATTTATAATTATAATCATATGTATGTGTTTATTTGATGCATCTGGATTAAGTTTTCATTTATATCATAGGTGGTCTGTGAATGTCCTTGGAGATATTGTATTTGGGCTACACTTGGTAATGGTTGGTTGAAATGGACACCTTTAAGGATGGTGCACTGTTATATTTTAAATTTGAATTATTTTTTATTATGAATAAGTGGCAAAAGCATGGTATGGAATCATGATTAGGAATCAAATGTCTTTTCCCTACTATTGGTGTAGGATGAATGGAAGATCTGAAACACATGGTTATGATTCTCGGGTTACAATTTTAATTTTAATTGTTGGTTTCCATACATATAATATTGTTGAAGATGTTGAGATAGTTGACTATTCTCTTGTATTTTCATATTTTTGGGATTTTAGTCCACATAATCTTTAAACATTGTTTTTTTATAGATAATTTATTTCAACCACACAGATACATAAATAATAATATTAATGAATAACAATAATAAATGAATAAATAAATAAGAATTCATCCAAAATAAACATGAAATAAATAATTATTAATTATTAATTATTAAATAACAAACACATTATTAATATATAATAAATAATAAATAATAATATTAATAATTTATAGTTACTAACCTATAAATAATAAAAAATAAATAAATAAATAAATATTAAATGGATTACAAATAATTAATAATAAATATTAAATAATTATATAATTAATAAGTACTAAAAAATAATAAATAAATGAATAATAATTTGTTAATATTTAATTAATAATAAATATTAAATTAATAAAGAATAATTTCTTCTAATTTATTATAAATCTTAAATAAATATGAAATGAATAATTAAATAATTATTAAATTCTAAATTTATAATAATTAATAACTCAATATATAGTAAATAATTAATAAATGAAAAGTTAATAATAAATAATAAATGAATATATAATAAATTGTAATTAATAATTAATAATATATATATATATATAAATAATATATATCTAATTACATATATATTTATTTAAATATAAATTAATTTACATAATTGTATATAAATACTTGCACAAAAACTGGCAAACACCAACAAACAGAATATATATATATATACACTAACATCATATATGTAAATAAACATTATTGTATATAAATATACATAATTGGATATTAATATATATAAATATTTAAAAATATAACGAAATTTAAATATTCATATATAAATACAAATTTATATTACATAATTATATATATATACAAAAATATATAAAATTGCATATTAATATATATACATACAACTGAATATATATATATATATGCCCACATAATATAAAAATAAATGAAACATAAATAAATTTAAATAAATTTAAATTTATATAAATATTTACAAATGCACATAAATACATATAATAATCTCTACATACATGCAATTGTATATAATTTTAAATAAATAATGTCAGAAAAATATAAGTTATAAATGAATAGAAAATAATATAATACACAATAAGTCATCAAAATAGGGAAAAATAAAATAATTTACACAATATAAACTCAAGGGAAATGTAAATCCATTAGATAAAATAATAGATTTTCTAACAAGGATATGAAGAAAATCATAAAAGAAACTAAAATCACATCAAATAGTGAAAATACATGGTATAACAAAAGAGTTTCCATTGAATTATGGGATTTGTTTTACATTGGAAAAGTAGTTACTAGGTTTACGTCATTCAATGCACTGTGTAGATATTCTCAATAGATCATTTGACATCTTAAATAGCCCAAACGTACAACCTGATCAAAAGTTATGGGCATTTGTAGTTGATGTTTGATTTTCAACTTCTTTTAAAATAGTAATAAATTTTTTTTATGATAATGATTAGAAAATTATTGTCCAATTTTATTGTATTTCATTTCATAAGAATCCATTGACTTATTTTGGTTCTGAAATGGGCACCTGGAAAAAAAATTGGCTATTCAATATTGATTTCTGATATCTAAATTATCCATGAAAAAATTTAACTCTCATGTTATTATAGACTTATAATTATAAATAAATAATAATTCACCCATATTCATAAACTAAAATCATAAATAATAAATAATAAATTAATTTATAAAATAAATAATTATTCATAATAAATAAATAATTATTTTTAATATTTATTATTTATTATTAATTAATTTTAATGTTTAATGTTTTAGTAGTGTTTCATAAAATCATATTTAACAAAGCTTTTCTGAAAACCATTAATAAAAAATAAAAAATACAAAAAACTTATTTAACTTTTTTTGAAAAAATTATATAAAATTCAATTTTTTAATGTGAACTTCTCTCATGACCATGGTGTGGAATTCTATTTATGACATGGAGGACCCAAATATTCTAAAGCATTTGAAAATTGTCCCAGCCACTTCTATAGATAACACCTCCTTCTATGACGCTGAAAAATCTAATTAAGTCTCCACTATGGTGTTGAAACTTACTGAGTAATAGGAGTTATTGTAGACCATTTACCATCCTAATTTCAATTTCAACATCTCAATGACATGGAAACCAATACTACGATGTATCCCAATATGAATTTAATAGGATTTATCTTGGAAATTAGTTACAGTGGATAATATTTTCTCTAATCCACTTCTACGGCTCAGAACATGATTTAAAACATGGACCTCCTTATTATACTCCTTCAATATGCTAGAATCATGAAAAAATTCTCATGATATATAAGTAATTTCAATGGGCTTAAGAATCATCAGAATTAGTCTATAAGCATCTCGATATCACAAATATTATGAATGTGAATATGATTTATGGATTATAGAAAACATCCAACCCAATGAATAATATCTAATCCCACCACATTCATGAAATTCTCAAAAAAATATCAAAAACCCTATTGGTATCATCAAATATATTTTTTATGGTATATGATGATAAATATAATGAACAAGTCATAAGGGGATATTTGTATTGTGATAAAGGATCTGAGGTAAACGATTGGTCTATATCCCATGTACATTAAAGGTGGGAATAAAGGACATTTCATGAAGCATTGTAATGAACATATGGTCAATTATAATTGTTCACATAAAAATTCCACAATTAAGATGTGTGAAATTGTTTTATTATGTGTTAACAATATATTAAAATCATTTATCGCTGACTCTAGAGATTCATTTCACTCAATTTATGATAGAATATTTATAGAAAATTATGTATCCATAAATTTGTTAAGGTTCCTATAAAAAATAATAAGTCCCTCGACATTATAAGAATATGTGAAATAAATGTTTGAATTTATATGGATTCTTGATAATGTTGAAATGTTTTAGAAACAAACAATAATTAAAGAAGAATTTGATGGTCTTTAAGATTCATGATAAGGGTTTTGTATAATATTTTCTGATGGTGTTTAGAAATTACAAATTGTTTCATGGTGGTGGATAGAGGTGATAATGATAGAATATTATATTTTATGGGAATATTAAATTGAAACATGTTTTATAGTTCATCATCTATCATACATTCACAGTTGTTCTAATACTCTCTTAGTCAAATTATTTAGGAGTGAAAGGGATTCATGTCTTCTATAATAATGAATAAACTCGTGCACTTAGAGTATGAAACATGTGAATATTATATCCTTAGAATATATAATATAATGTATCTTGATATCAAAGAAAAAACACACATTTCTAAGAACATAGTTTTTGGGAATATATATTTATGGGGACCAACATCTATGCATTCTCAATGTAGTTAAATGTATGATTTTACCATCTTCAATGATTATATATGGAATGTGTGGGTGTAACTTCTATAACCCAAGTAATAGTTCATTTAAAAAATCATTATATAGAGTTACATGTTAAAAAATAGTCTAGTTTATTAATAAAATAGATATGGACTCATAATAATAATATTAAATAATTCATTAAGTTGTTCTAGATGAATGGAATCATCTTTGAGAATATAGTTTCCATAAGATCATAACAAAATGATATGTAAAATTGATGAAAACTATATTCAATGATAAATATTTGATAATGAGTCTATATTCTGGCTTTTTAAAATAGTTACGCAGAATCAATAAATTTTTATTGTATCTGATATATAGGAGTCGATCTATACTGATTAAACTCATATTTTGAACATATTTTATATTAATTAGTTACAACATTCATTTAATAAAATTATTTTAATGAAATTTAAATTATTTTTATCAAATATTTGAATTATATATTAAATGGATTAAACATATTTATTTTAGGGATTTTCCTTCATTTGAATATGTTTTCAAAAAGGATACATTTTTTGGATTAAGTGAATCATTTTAGACCAATGGTTGAAATGATGTGTAAGCTTCCCATATATCACTAAATATATAATTTTTATATATCCAATTGCAATGATATTGTCGGTAAATACATCTAATAATTTATTCTTTTTCAGTTCTAATTCCATACAATCTAGTATGATATGGGTTTTAACTAACTCATACTTTTGACTATAAAAATCTTAAATTGAAGGTTAAAATCCATATAACAATTATAAAAATCAAATTCACCTCATATAATTGATGTAATTGTTATAAATATAGGATATTTCATGGAATTAATATGAAGCTGAATTTTTTTCAATATTAAAACAAATGGTGTTTCTACTTTTGATATATGCTAATGATTCCCACGATACCAAAATCATGGAGGATATAAATTTGTAACTGATTCTATTAATTCAACTACATAGTTTCCATTGATTCTAACCTAAGTAAAAAAATTGAATTTTTATGTAGAATATGGTATGTTTTAATTTTCAAAAATAAATCTATGAAAACTCTAGTGTCTAAGAATTCATTGATTTTTCATTGTGTCATGCAACCTTTATTCAATTTCAACCATATATTCTTAGTTTTGTTAATTCCTTCCACAGTTTTACGTCTCACCTTCCATACATTGGTAGAATGAATCATAAATGAACTATCAGATTTTTAAGGCTCCATTTAGATTAGACAACTTTATACAACCATTTTCATTAGTGCCACATCAAGAACCATAGTACAGCCCGAGTTTCTTCTCTTCATACAAAACTCAGCATTTTCTACAACTAGTATCAGGATCCCAATACAAAAATATTAATTTAATAAAACTAGTGTAGCATCTTATCATCATATTTATTAAGGGTATATCCATGTATCACCTCTCAGTAGTGGACCAACGTCATATTATTTATGATGTTCACTTCCAGATCACGGTTTCAAAAATCTAATTACCAGTACATTTACATTAATTAAATATCTCAACATGCAACTACAATACCTTTAAGAAGTCTATTTTCAGACCACATAACATTGCCGCATCCCTCAATTTGAGGCTGAACACAGCCATAATTAATTAAAATTTATAATTTCATCAGCATTGGCCCATTAAATCCTTTAAAATAATAATAGAAAATATGTTAATCTTAGAACCCTAAATCCATCCAACATGTTAAGAACCACAAAACCAAGCCCTCATCATCCATTAATTTTTAATAAATTCTATTCCCATGTTTATAGAAAATTCTTATGTGGTTTGTGGTTATGTTTAAATCGTACAGAGTACCCTTACATATCATCACTTATTTTAAAGGTGTATCTCAATATATATAATTGTAAAGTCAAAAATAGGACTTTTATTCACTTATAATATAACTATATCACTTCCTATTATTCATATATATATATATATATATGTCCATCCATACCACCTCCCTTCCTGACTACTCAATGTAGATCAATTATCATAAAACCCATACAGAACTCAATATAAAGGTTCCAAATCATTTATAATTCCTAAATAACCATAAAAACCATCATTAAAGATGATCATTATTGGATTGAACAAATATTTTTCCATTTAAGGAAATAATATAATTTAACAAAGTATTTAATTTTCAAGCTATATATAAATGATTAAAGGAATAAGTTTCAATATAATGGGGCTGCATTCACTGAATAATATGATGGAATACATGATGGAAACATAAAGGGAATGCATGCATGTGGAGATGAAGAAAAAAACCATTAAAATTATTATATCATAGATAAAAAAATATATCAATTCATCTATAGAGGTTTAATGTCTACTCCAAGGGAACTAAGAATATATGTGAACGTCATATAGTTCTATTTATCAAATATCCCTTACTCCATGACCAATATACATAAAACCTTGGAAAAAAATGTAATCATTTCTATTTCTCATCTATCCAAATTAGGTAATGTTTGAATGAGGTCAAAATGAGGATTTCATCAATGAAAATGTGAAAAAAATGTTCAAGGAAAATTTTTAGAATAAAAGAGAAACCACTCAAACACCACATGTGTGATGATGTTAGGAATTTATATTTCCATGTCGTTTCATACAAGGATGGGGATAAATAGTATTTAGTACTTACATTAGGTAAGGTTGAGATTAAAAAATATAATATAAAAATGATAGAGAAAGATTGGGTAATTTATCTTAGTTCCTATTAAATGTATCTCAAAAACATGTGTTTTCAATATTTCTTTACAATTTTTAGTTATTTTATTTGTTTTCAAAAATAAATTTAATTATAAAATTTTCTTAATTAATTAAAATCCCAAAATATTAATAAGTGAAAAAATCCTATAAAATTTAATGACCATGTCAAATATTACTAGAAGACATCTCATGTATGTCACTAGTATAAACAATTGGGATATCACATTCTATTATCAAGGATCAAGTGATTTGTCTCCATGAATGTGGTATCATTTATATGAATATTCTCTTATTAGTCATTACCACATATAAGTATACATCATTACCTTCTTTATTTGTGTTTTATTTATTTTTTTTATTTTTTTTCTTTCTCTCTTTTCTTTCTCACATAATTCGTTAAATAATAATGTTTCGATAATTTTTTATAATGATTAAAAATAGTTTTCCCTAGTTTAATATAATGTAGGAAATAAATATTGTGGTAAATAAACAATGCTGCTCTAAAACAAATTCATTTACCACTTAATTTCTTTTATTGATGATCCCATTGATGAATAATTCCAAAGGACATATGAATTTATACAATAATCCATTTTGTATGGAAAGGATGGGTACATTAATAATACTAAAACAATGAGCAAACTCATTAACATTCCAAACTCTCCTAACATCATGTTGCAGTAATATAAAACACTAAAGATATAATCATGGTCAAATAAAAAAAGAACCAATATATACCTAGGGAGATGAAGTAATTAATAATGCTCCTTAATGTCACCCTCTAAGAGTTCATAGATTAAGGACCCCATGAAATAAAATGTGATCTATTGGTGATTGTTTTTACCAATGTGGAAATTCAATATATGGAATAAAAATTCAAAAACCTTTTATCTTAATAGTTATGTATCTCAAATCTATGGACTTTATCGAAAATAACATGCTTCTAAATAATAATATTTATAGACATTACATAATTTTGGACCCGTTAAAAATTGATTATTATCAAAAATAATATTATCATTGATAACTACTTTAATTTTAATTTTGTGGAGTTATAACATTACATATACTAGGAGTAGGAATATGAAGTTGACAAGACATCCCCCAAAGAGTTAGAAACATTAGAAGTTGATATACTAGTAGTACGTTATAGAGAGAAGGGGATTATGTTTGAACCACATAATTGAGTTTTCCATTTATTGGATTCTAATTATTTTTATCATTATTTACATAAATAATAACCTAATTCTTTATAATTTAATATTCTAGACATGACCAAAAAAATCCCATGCCTATAAGATAATAGCAAGGAGACAACCATATAAGAGGTGGTGAATTTTGATGAGGACTTGGTACCTAGGGTGGATCTAGTACTACCAATTCATTCATTAAAAGTGCACATTGAGGAAGATATAATTACATTCATAGAGGGACATTTATTTTAATCCCCCCAGTTCTATTTCTAATTATTCATTCATAGAGGGTTCAGGATACATTTATTTTCTATTGGGGTGTTTGAAGTATAGTGTCTACATTGGAATTTAGAAAAAATAATATGTGTTGGTTCTTATTTAATGGTTTTAGATGGATAAAATAAATCTTAAATATATTTAATAACAATTCCAAAACCCATAAATCATATTATCTTTTAATATGTTTATTTTAAATAATAAAACCATGAAATTAATAGAATTCATTATTCTTTTTTGTAATTCATATCTTCACATGTTTTATAAAAATATATGAAAATTTGTTTAAGGGGTTGACACTTTTAAAATAGAAGATATTAGGTGATAATTATTTCAATATTTGATGAACTGTAAATGAATCATTTAATGTAAAATATTAAAATAGGATTAATCCACTTTTATAAACATTAAAAAAAATAAACCATATATTTCTGAAACAATTATTAAAACATTTACTGATATTTCAAATCATTTAAACATTTATTTTATTTCCTCAATAAATATATTAAATATTAAATTAATTTATAAGGAATTCAAATACCTTAAATTCATCATGTCATAAATAATGGAGTGTTATTGATGTTGGATATGGTTTGGATATAGTCATACACTTTACTATATAGTGTGCATGGTCATTAATGATTTTCCATGACAAAGTGTCCTACACTATGTCATGGTGCATATATAGAACGTCCATGATGTGGTATAAAGTAATGTTTCATGTTTTTTCTATTAGTGTATAATTCCATCAGTCTCCCACCTTCACTAAATCCTCATAGACTTAATTTATTTTCACATCATGTAACATCATATGTAGAATCTTGTAAAACTACATCTAAAACTGCAGTTTTAAATTTCCATAACATATTTTGGAATAGAAATTATAAAGTTTCACGTATTATTATATAATTTATAGCAAATCATTAGAATATATCTATAACTTGTTTTGGATATCCACCAAAACACTTATGGGGTATGATTCAAAGTTATACAAACTTGATCATCAATTCACAAAAACAATATGTGACCCGTGATCCATTGTAAAATAAGTTTTTTTGTTTTATAAATCTATAAATATAAGAAAATATTGGCCTCTAGTAAATAATAAAGGATACCTAATATATAGATATGTCTAAGATGATCACTATCAAATAGATGTATCACTATACATGTGTCCAACATCTATATCATATAAAAGTATGAATAAAAATATAATGTAATTGTCTAATACATTGAGTGACCAAAAGACATGATGTATTTCAATTTCATATGTCGTAATCATACATTCTCAATTCTCTGAGTATAGAATGTCCAGGTTAATGAAATAATTACTTGTTATTGTTCTTAATAAAGGATAACATCACATGTCCCTCATCCAATTAGATTAGTAAATCAAATATGCCATATCTATGTGTGCACATATATTTTCACTATGTTATGGTAAATGATTTCTAACTCATCTTATGTGAGGAAAATATAATATTAGTTAAGCCTCAACTTAGGAAAGTTTTATAAAAATACCCAACCATCCTTAATTAGCAAATCCCCAAGGCATGGGTAATAAATGTATAAATTTATGAGGGTTTTAATTCTAAGTGTATTTCCAACCACATGTATTGGGATTTAATGTTTAACATGCACCCACAGTAAACTAAAAACATTTTATATGACACTCCATGTACATGGTTGAATATCCAACAGAAAAAACCCTATTTAAAACTCATCACAAAATTTAAAATCTCTATAAAAACGTTCCCATGAAAACATTGACATTTCATCTCAAACTATAATATATCATGATGAACATCAGTTACGGAAAACTCAAATTCATGCTTTTTATGGTCAATTATCATTTCACTTCACATAATATACTCAACCAATGTGAAAGAAAGATAACGTGGATACTATATTTTGTATAACATGTTGTATATTAGATTCTTAAACTCTATTAAGGATAATAACAAAACTATACATAAGAATTTGTATTATTATGTCCAATAAAAAGCACACCAGATAGGCCTCTATGTCTTCATCACTTTTAATGTATCATTAAACTCATTACATCTCTATATAATTCATCCCATATTTATATGTGGATATCTAATAAATATCCCCATGAAATATTTTTGTGGTTAAAAACAATGAATAAATTTATTTTTGAATAATTTTGTAACTTTGGAATTATATTCTTATTATTTAATTCTTTGAACTTAGAATTAAAACTCCCATACATCACAACAGATAATGCTTCATTGTTAATAACATTTTTTTTCCACATAGAACTCTTTCAATGTTTACCAATATCATCATTTTTGTAATTTTTCCATAATATATTTCCATTTGGATCATTTATAAAAAAAATATAGCACTTTATTTTAGTATATTTCTATACTAAAATATCTTAACTTTTTTGGATATAATGTAACATTAAATTTTTAAAGTTTCTATATTTATCCCTATGCATTTATCATTACAGATATACCCTGTACTATTTTATTATATTAAGTGACATGCATATTTAATTTTTAATCTCATTATATATTACATTTCTACATTAAATTCTATAAGTAAAAAATGTACTCCTTATAGCCTATTTGATAATATATTCTCTTTAGAATATCATACTAAGATAAACAAACTCGTTTGTGTTGAGAAATAAAAAATATATCTTATAGTGATAATATTTAATAAAAAAGTAATAAAAACTATTACATATATCATAATTTATTTTTAGATAAATATTTTGAAATGATGATATTGTTTAATAAAATATCCTATTTTTGGTGGGGTGGAATCTTTATCAAATATTTTAAAAAATATTTTATCTAAAATAGAACTCATTTTAACCATATATTTTATTCAAGCATGCTATATAATTTGATGAATAATAAAATAAATGGAATATTCCTTAAAATCCTATCTATGTTATATATTAAGATCAGGTGTGTTGTACGGTATGGCACACAATTGGATAATGTCTAAAATTTGGACTGGAATTATATCATAGTTTATTATATGAGATATAATATACACATCCTTGGATGATAATATTTTAAAACTGATAGTGAATCATTTTTTCATGAATCATTGTGTAAAATTAATTTCTATATAATAAAACTCATTGATTGGTAATTAAATTGGAAAGAAATTAGCTATCATTAACCATTCATTATAGAGTTATAGATGAGAGTCACTGGTTATGTAATAAAATACATTACTCATGTGTTTATAAAATGTGTGGGTAATTTGATTATATGGATTCATGGCATGGGGATCATCCCCATTGAAAATATAAAGGGGACCTGTAATTTGGAATTTTTTGTAAGATTCTATTAGCTAAAACTACTCTCTCCCAAAATCTCTCCCTTCCATGTTTATTTTCCACTGAGATACTAAAATATCATGAACGAGTCAAAAATCCCACCTGTATATTTTGGGTGATTCGTAGAATCATGTATAAACACACTCGAGTAATGAACCATTTGGTTGTTCCTTGGTGATCATTATCACACACATCTTTAAGAAGACAACAAAATTCATTTTAAGGTGAAAGGTACACATGTTATTAACATAATTTTTTTCAATGATTTATGTTTTAGAAACATGGTGTTCGTGTGTTTTAAGATTTACTTGTGATTTTTTATTTAGATTAATTTTTTATTTACTCATATAATTATATCATATACCATGTGAATCATATCATTTATTTACAAACAGCACTTTGTAAACAAATAACTTTGATGACCATAAAAGATAAATGAATTAATTAAAAATATCATTTATTTAGATCTGGATGATCTTGATATAGTCATTTTTCTTTCAACTATCCATAATGAAAAGCTTTTTTATTATATTTAAATAAAATCTCTATCATGTGTTACTTTTATTTTAGACTCTTGTATATTTATAGTATTTTTGTTATACCCATCAGGTATTATGTAACCTTGAAAAATATAATAATTTGTTCTATAGAAATGATACATAAAATGACTCTACATATTGTTTCATAATCCCCTTCAATTATCCAATAAATTTAAATCCAAATTAAACACTATCCATCCTTGATAATATAAATTTTAATTTTTAACAACTTTAACTGGATGTATGAAGAAATATTATTTTAATTTCCAACAAACATTTCTTCATCTGATTTGATATTTCTTATATTTGTACTATAAATATAACACTATAACACCGAAATATAATTCCTAGTTCATATATTCCAAAAAAAGTGAGAAAATTGGGTAATCATACCTTTAACTCATTCACATTATCAAATAATTTCTTAGAATTGTTAAATAAATAATTCAATAGTAAGAACAAGAATTACAAGAGACTGTCTATTTTTATAATTCATTAATGTACCCAATCATATTGGATACATGAAGACAACAAAATATTCTTTTAATAACCATTGAATATAATTCCTTTTAAACCTTAAGTGAAATAATCTAGGCTTCTCATATGGATCTAGATCAACTTTTTGAACAACAATTATGTTTTATAACTTATAAACGGTTTTCAATGACATATAGAAAATTCCTTCATTAGGAAGATTCACCGGTTCTTATACAGGTAAAAAATATCCTCAACTATAATTCTATTTCTATAGGATTGATATTAATGTCATTATTCATAATGATTCCATGTTATCTATAAAAATTTATTTCCTTATATTTTTACAATATTTTCCACTCACTTAATTAGTAATTTAACTAATTTGGATCACACTAAATTGATTACCCGTATTAAAATAAATAATATTTATTAGTGGACCAAGATTTATATTTCAATATCATTTTGGTATCATTATTAATTATCCCACTTCCTTTATATTAATGAAGTCCCAATGCTAATCAAATGACATGTGACTCTTGGATAGTTTAGGGGAAAACTACATTCCTAGTCAATCATATGGGAACCCTCAACTCCATTCCACTATTAATTTAATTCTATTGGTATATCTTAACTATTTTCAACTATAATAATATGCCAGAAGTGGTCCCATAATATTATTAGTGTTACCCATAACATTGTTTCTTATTTATGATAATCTATGGGAATCTAGATTTATCATGACCCTACCTTTTTTTATAATCACAGTCTTTAAAAGTATTTCATTTGAAGGAATGTATAACTAATTATTTTGAGAATATTTAATATCGTTATACTATATCATATTATCTTTATTTTACATTTTAATGGTTCAAATGATTTTGTTTTGAATCCCTCTTCATACTACCAAATAAATATGTTAAAACCATGTTTATGTGTAACTCATTAAAAAATCATAACTTGTGTTATTATACCAAACTAAAATGATACTATATTGAAACATATCTAAATTTATCACATGAATGAGGAATTTGAAAACAATTATTTTAAATTATTAGAATCATATAAACCAATAATATCCATAGAACTAAGCATATAATGGTTTCTATCTGACACCACATTTCTAGAAAATGTATTATCTACCGGAAAAGTGTGTTGTCTGACCCAAATTCTTTCAATATACTATCATTAATAAATATAGAATTAAATTACACCACAACTATAACACCTAATATGAATAAATTATAAGTATCTTTTTAATTTAATCTCATAGACAAACAAAATCCAATGTCATGGTAAAATAAAAGAAAATCAATTACCATACCACGTATGTAACTCCTTTAATGTATGGATTATAGTTTATAAATTTAGTTCAGACACATTTAAACCTAATCATTTAAAACAATTCATAAAATGAATAATTTATATTCATGAATTATAATGAATTGAATAATAGTAAATATATAAATAATTTATAAATTTAGACATGACATGGACATTTATGATCAATTCCCAAATAAATTGTAATCATTTTATAATTTTTGCATAGGCAAGCATGAACAATTCACTTTTATCAAACAAAAACATTTAAAATTGTCATTTATATGGATTTATTGTTAAATCATGTATATTTTAAAAAAAATATAATTTTTTTTAATAATTTTATTAATAAATAATAAATATTTCATAAATTATGAAACTATTTACATAAATACAACATATTTCAAATATGGTCCACAACATGAAATTTTTTTATTATCATTTATGATCCAATAACATATAAATATAAAAATGTTTTTATTTCATCTTATTTTAACCATATAAATATACATTAAAAAATATCACATATTTTGAAATGTTTTTAGTTTTGATTAAATACCACCTTGGAATTATTGGGGTCCCATCGGACCCCTGCCAATAATTTCTATCACACCATGAATGAAAAACATTTTGATCCTATAAAAAATCGATAAATTGAAATAATTTTTAAAACCAATTTGTGTTAGCTATAATATTTTTAGATTATTATTTTTTGTGGGAAGCTATTTTAGCTTCATATTTTCATTTTAAAAAAATATTCTACATAGTGGAATAAACAATGTCGCCAAATTCTTGTGAAATAGAGTTATATACAAAGCATTCATATTTAAAAAACAACTTGGATATATACACACTTAATTTTTTATTTCTTTTGGTGGAGATTGATGATGATATAGTTTTTAGATAACCAGGACATAGTGAACATGAAAAATGATTCCTTATTTTTCATGAAACTTCTATGTTTCCATTATTTTTAAAATATTATGTGGTAATATTATTATTAATATATTCTAACTCTTTTTAATGAAATTTATTTGATGGTTTGAATAATTTGGGGCTTAAATTGTCATTTTTAAGGGGTTATAACACGATTCTTAGAGTAATATTTTTTTAATTATCATTATTCATTCAAAAATCAATCCAAACATTCGATGATTTTCTATAATACGATAAAATTGTTTTTAAAAGGATAAAATTTTCACTAAAAATATTGAATAACATTTCCAAATCCCATAATCCATAGGATTTAACGATTTATTTGTAATGGATAATAAAAATAATAAAATAATGGAATGCCTAATTTTTAATTGATTCATCTCATCCATACAAGTTTCATAGTGTTTTCTAAAAATTTATTATAATAATCTACAATCCTATGGTATTAAATTAGTTACAAGAAATCTCTAATTCTCTAGAAGTATTGATCATCTTATCATGGTTTTCTAAAACCTTGTATTAATAGTATTGATAATAAGAGATAAATATTTTTATCTTTAAGGAGTTCTAAAAGAATAATTAGATGAAAGATATTAAATGAGAATTTTACCACTCCTATAATCTTCACAAAATTTAATGTATAGCCATATATTTATGATATATATCATAAACGATTATGTAACCTTTAAAATTCATGAAATTTTTAGTTTAATTTTGCATTAATTATGTTAAATTTTTAATTAATTTATAAGTCATTAAATTCCCTAAAATTTATTATCAGATGAAAAATAACCAAGAATTGTTGAAAATTAAGATTAATTGGATTGAATATCCTATTATATCATATAAAATACATGGTTACGCATGATCCACCATGAAAAAGTGTCTTTCATTATAGCATGGGGAACATAAAGATAGACCATTATGTTTTCTAAACTATGATATTGTGTATCCGCCTTTAGTTGATAACTTCATCACCAAAAAAAATTGATCCAACTTATGAATGGGAAAAAATAATAATACTAACATGTTATAAGTAATGCATAGTTTTTGATTATATGGATTAAATCCCTTTTTTTGTATTTCATTTCCATGAATTTTCTCTAATTTTTTATTTAAATACATTCCTAACTTTATTTTTCTTTTTTGGAACTTTGGAAGCACTAGTGGGGGATTTCTTCAACAAAAAAATTATTTATGTTATATATATCCATTAAAAAATCATAACATTAATTTTACATCTAATTTTATATATATAATGATTATTAATACTCCATAGTTATATTGGTGAAAATTTAAGAATTAAGTGTTGTAGGAGGGAGAAACCTTGTTTTTTTTTGTTTTTAAAAAAGTTTTCTCTATTTTCTATTTATTTTTTTTTATTTTTTTAAAATATTAAACACAATAAATATCCAAATTAATTTTTATTATAATGATAATTTTTTGTGTTATTTTAGAAAATCATGAAAAAAATTAAATGATTTACAAAGTGATTTTTAAATTCATTTTAAAGGTTTGGATTTCTAATCATTTGAAAGTATTTTTAATAGATTATAAAATTTAAACATATGATTGACTATTCCAATTTATATTTCATAAAATGAGATGTATTGCCCCAAATTTTTCCTTTTATGACTTTGAAATACTTGTATGAATATTTATAGAGCCATGCACTGATAAATCATTAGTTTATGGGAACTGATGTGCATAGAATTAATTTTTTATATATATTAAATATATTAAATATCACATACATGCAATTTTCTTGAAAATGTGGAAAAAATCGTACCAGGAGGTTCAAATTTGGAATCTTATGGCACCTTTATGTTCTAAATATTGGTTTAACCCTACATGTGACATAACCTTTGTCGGCGTGAGGCCTTTGTGAAAAAATATACAACGGCCGTAAAATTAATAAAATAAATAAATAAATTTAATTTATTCTAAAAATATACAGTGTCATAATCCTCCTATTTAAATACATGCTTATAAAATCATTTCACGATTACCCACATAACCATATGAATTAATGAGAGCCATTAGATATTGTTGGAGGAACTCTATTGGTGAACGTCAACTTGACCAAGGTTCCACAATTGATTTATGATGAAATCAGAAGATCTCAAAGATGAAAATGACATATTGTCGTACTTCATCAGTGATCAATCCAAATTGAGGTAGGGTGGTTGTTGATTTGGACTTCTTCTAATTTTATTATTCCTATGAAAAATGTGTACCAATCACCTTATGAATTGATTCAAGGATCATGCATATTTCGGGTGTAGGCTAGATTATTGATGAATTGGTATATTTTCATGGTGATTATCTATTATCAGTTCCTTATTAGTTCTAATGGAAATGAATCAAGGACCATATTAACGTTAGAAAAGTTTTATTCCTCATGGTTTTGGTTCATGTATTTCTCTCCTACTTCTTCATTCATCATGGGTGATCCCTTGGCCCGTGGTTTGACAATATCTAAGGAATTGATCATTCCTCGCCCATTAAATGGAGGAAAAATTAAATATTTTCGTTTTGAGATCATCAAGACATGAAGGTGGTGTGAAGATGAAAGTATTGTCATATTAGATGGTGTGTATACCACTTTTTTCTTCAGCATGTAATGTAGATTGATATTCAAAGAAATTTTATGAGCAGTTTTATTACTGGATTTTGATGATTGTGTGATGTAAAGACCTAGATAATGACACTCCTTGATTAGATAATGGGGATTGGTTATATTGATGGCTGATGAAGAGGATGAGATGTGTGATTCTAGATCTGGAGTTCTATAAATTTCTGAAAATCACAGTGTGTACAGGGGTAAGAGCACACTATGTACTCAAACATGAACATGGCTAGGCTTGATGTACATAGGTATAGTCATTTACATGTAAATGGACTGAGGTACATTTTCATAATAAAACCATTTACTTTTACACAATAATGATAAAGACGACACAATGAATTCTAGGACAACTTCTACACGCCACATACCGTTGGGAGACACGGTGTATTGAGAAAAAATGACTTCCATTTGGGTGTGAGACACAGGTACTATGAATCTTAGTGAAACATGAAGTATACCCCTATGTACATTCCATGTAATCCTTTTAGTGAAATTTGTATTCTTAATTCTTCTTTTCTCGGCTTCATTGACATATTTGGTGGGCATCACTGGACTTGTATCAGTTGAGTGTGTTTCTTTGGTCTGTTATTATGAGGGTTTAGTGTGGAATCACATTCCCATAATAGTGGGTTATCCCAATGTATATTATATTGATTAATGAGGTTTTGGTGAGTTCCCTTATTCTAGAGTGATTTGACTCAGTCTACATCGACTGCTGACTCAGCGAGTTGGTGCATGTCTCCCTCCAAGAGGCCCAGATTGCTCCACATTTCCCTTTGTGTTACCTCTTATGGGGTTTTTTTAATTGGCATGACCAATATTAACATGGTTGTCTATCCCCTATATAAGAGGATGTTTTCATTAGGTCTTATTGTCCCCCAATGATCCCAAGGCATTGACCCCCTATCATTGTATCGAGATATGATCCTTTAGATGAGGTGTAGTTCGATTGAGTGTGTATCTTGGATAAACCCTATCATATTCACTCATTTTCTACACCAGAAATGAATGACCTCTAGAATGAGTTTTTATCATTAGAAGTATAGCTCATGGTGTTTGTTCTCTTGATCAAGCATTATAGGGAACCTTTTAGTAGGAATCCTATGTTGTCTTTATATTTGTGACCTTTGCATTGAAATTTTTTGTCTTTGTTGAGTATATATAGATATTTTTATTATATTTGTTATAGAAATATACCTATGTAAAAATAACTATTAACCTCGATGATTCGTGATTTAATTTTTTGGTGTGTCCTAATCGGTATTATTATACTCACCCCTACATGGTCTCTTCCCACACAAGTGATGCCTCATGAAGATGAAATACCTTATTATAGAGTTCTTGGTGGACTAGGATATGGGGGAGCTAGTTTAAACTAGATAGAGCGAGGTATATATCAGGGTTACTTTTGATAATATTACCTTCCTTCTGAGAAGGGCATGATTTACTTTGTATTTTTGGTTGGTATTGTTTTTGGACCCTTTTTACACTTTCCAGTACTTTCTTTTCATAATAATCTTGTGTGGTCATAGTTTTATGCATTCATTTTTATCATTTATTTACATTTCAACATTCTATTGTCTTCTATATGTGTGTGTTTCCAAGTACTAAAGGAAAATTCTTCCCATGTGTGTGATATGCCTTATTGGAACTAGTCTCTAGACCATTTCCTATTGGAAATGGGTATGGGGTAGTTGTGTACCACACCCCATCAGATCAGGTCATAATAGAATGGTATCAGTGGAGTACCCATCCTGAAATGTTATGAAACTACATGGGTTTAGGATCAGGGTTTGAAGTTCCCTTTTCAAGTGGTGATGTTTGTTTTGGGAACTAGGGAAACAATGTTAAAGTGTTTTAGCTATGGATCTCTGTCCAGGGAGTCTAGTGTTGGTGTGGTGATCGACCTATCCATTCAATAGGACCTTTATAAACAAATTTTTTAATTGTTATATGAAGACACTTGTTGTAGGGGAGACATTGGTACAATAATCGTATAGGTACAGTTTGTGGTTTCAATTTCCTTCATGCGTAAGCTCTCCAGACAAAAACATTGATTGTGGTACTTATTCATACCTTTAAATATTCCTAAATTATGATTTATAGATAGGATTCTAAGACAATTTTTTTATAATGACAAGAATATTGATGAGGATTCATATATAGAAGACACTCATGAATTATTCATATTAAGGTGAGAACTAAGCAATTCTATCCCCCATTGAGTAGCACATGGTTCCTTTTGTGGATTATGTGGGTGATCATTCATGCCTTGAGTAATCAATAACTCTAGTAAGATAGGACGATGTTAATATCAAGTTTGTAATGTTTTGAGAGTCATATCAATAGATATCATTGTGTTTTTGATGTGAAACACTACCTAATTATGTAGAAGTTTGATTCGAGGATGTGGTATGGGTTTCGGACATATGTGGACCCGATTAGTAGATTTGTTCCCTTACATACTTTTTTATCTGTGGAGTAGTGTCATTATATAGTGTTACTAGAAAATGATTCTCCTTTAAAATATGTACATCATAGGTTTCATAGATAATGATCTCCAAGTCGTTGTCATGATCCAGTCTCTCCGATATAGCATGGATGAGGATTAATGATAGCCTAGAGTGAGAATCATTTAATTTGATAGGACCCCTCCCTGGTGGTGGTCTTTCTGGAAAGACATCTCTCTAGTGAATAAGGGTTTCATTATATCCCTATGATTTTCATTTTTTATATAAAATTTTACATTAAAGGTTAAGATAAAATTCCCCCATTGAGACATGTTCCTGTGATGTGATCCAAACCATGTGGGATATTTAATGCCACCCAATGCAGATAGTGTCGAGGTATAGTGGATGAGTTTCTCTAAAATATTATTTTTAATTTTTGGGAAGTGATAAGGTTTAAGATAAATCCCTGGTTATTTTAAATAGGTGGTGTGGGGAAATATTGAGTTCCAAGCATTGGGAGATAATCATGGATTGAGTGAAGTTTGAGGTATGACATGAGTATCTACTCTCCTAGTTATTGTTATCACACATATTTAAGAAGACATTTCACTTATTGTATCTAATACCCAGTTATACCAATGGATCCCTTTTTTCCCTTGTATTGGAGGCTCATGTAAATAGGATTAGTGATTAGAAGATTCTACCAATAGTGTGACCTGAATTTGGGAGGATAGAGAGATCCTCTCAGGGAAATATTTCTATAGTGGTAGTGGGTCCCAATATAGTTTTCCCCATTATGGATTGTATTCCTACCATCCATGATAAAATAATGGCCAATAGGGGGTGTAGAAGTGCTTCTAGTATGATGGTTAGAATTTTTACTCCTTTGATAAGAGTGATCTTAGGAAGGGAAACAATATATCATTTGTAGGAGGATATATGTATTTCATTATAACATTCATTGTATTTCCCATGGAGTATCATAAATATTGATCTTCCAATTCAGGTGATGTCAGATGAGAATGATTTAATCCTTCTGGAAAATGTTCTAGGTTTCCTCACATTCTATCATTTTTTCAACATAAAAATTCACCAGGGTATGCCTGAAATATATGAAGGAATATCAGATAAACCCAATTAAATATGATAGTTTGAGGTGTGTTTGGAGGATTTTACATAGAAGGGGCTTATTAAGACCCAATGTCTATTCTCGGGAATCCCTGTGATGTTATTCTGAGTGGAATATGAATGATTGAGGTTGGAAGTCAATTGGCGTCAAGTGGACCTAGTGAGATGAGGGAAAGTATCAACTCCTAGAAATCAATGGATTATTCTCCCTAAGGATGGATGGGAAATAAACCTCATAATTGAAACTTATAATAGTTATCATTATCTCTAGATTATAGAATTGAATGTATCGAGTGTGTATTCTAAGAGTAGGTGTGGTGTCTTTTATTCCTTCTTGATACCCTTTAGTGTGTTGAGAACCACAACGAAACTATAATACTTATGGACTAGATCCTTAACCATTCATTGAACAGTTCATGGTAGTATTCATCTATGATATCCATGATTTTTTAGTGTTAGAATTGAGCACTTGAGACACGAAATGATTGTTCTACACTTGCTTTGGGGGTTCTAGTCGCATGGAAGATATCATGGATCCTGTTATTTATCAAAAGGTCCAATTCATGGGATATTTCTTCTAAAATTTGTAAATAAAATTTGAACTTATAGAGTTTGATGTGTCATGATATCGAGGACCGCCCATGTTCATTTCTATTGCTACATATGCTCATAGTAGGGTTATCTATCCATTTTTTGTCAAGTGAGGTGACATAATAGTGGACCTCTTTGTAGTTGACCCTTTATGGGGTGAAGATGGTTAAATGTAACTCCAATTGATATTTTTCACATATTTAATCCTTTCAAGTTCCAGGGAGGTATGACTCAGAGATATTGATTATGAGATTTTTTGTGATCAAATATCCACCGGATATGTTTCTAATGGAAATTCCTTGAATAATGGAATCACTTCATCCTTTTATTGGAACAGACGTTGATTCTGATACTGATGTAGTAAGATGTTCAAAGTAGTTTGTTATCCATTAATAATTCATTTAGTGGAGGAGAGGATTTACCTATATATGATTTAATTAGTTGGGAGGAAAAGTAGTTTCAATGAGGTTCTTTGCTGAAATAGTTTTTTGGATTTTTCATGGGTTATGACATCATTTAATATGATGCATACTTCTAAAAATGATTATGGATATGATGTGGAAAGCCTTTGAGGACTCATCTGTAGTTACGAACACTATTTTACCCCAGCTAACTAGCCATGTAGAATTTACCTTTTATGTTTTGGTGAACATGCTTCAGGTTTTCATGTCAATTTTGAGCCACATCTAGGAGGACTATCTACCGAAATGGTGTTTTATGTATCATGAACAATACAAATATTCCCCTAGAGTATAAACTTTTTGAGACCATGCATGAAAGAATATGTGAGACTATTATGTTGGTGATACCAAGTGGGTAATAGTGATTGATTCCTAGTTTAGTAACATATTATCATTGTGATGGGTACAGTTAATCTTGGGGATGATAATGACTACCTGGTAAACCCCTAGAGTCCTTAGTGGACTGATGATGGAGGTCATAGAGTATGAGAGATATGAAGTCTTATCCATGATGGTAGTCTAACTCTAGGAATCTTAGTCCCTCTTTTCCTAAAATTGTATCAATTATGGAGGTGGTGTGCCACTTAACCCCAAGGATACAATAGTTGTTTTCTTATTGTTCCCTATAATTCACAGATTTGGGTGTATTTTCATGAATCTTTATATGATATTGACCTGGGTAAGTAGGACCATGGGATAAGAGTTTCCTTTTCAATGAGCCATTAGTTTTGAGAACCTATAGGATAAATATCCTTTATTGGTAATTTTTTTCCTTGGATTCTTTTTTTCTAACATAATTGAAAATAATTCTTTAAGATCATAGGAGTAGGAGATGTGGTTCAGATCTCGGTATCCACAAATTTTACTTAATTTTTCTTTTTAGGGATGAAACATTTGTGAAAAATCTTTCAGGCGTGTTAAATGAATAAAATAAAATTTATAAAATTTATTCATTTTGAATTAACACAGTGAACCAGTACTCCTATTTAAATACACACTTATGGAATATTTTCTTGGATATCCACATAATCCCTGAAATCATTGAGATCCATTAGAGAGTGTTGGAGGAACTATTTTGGAAGAACAAAACCAAATCTAGGTTGCATGATCATTGTGTGATAGAATCAAAGGTCCTTGCCAATTAATATGACAAAAGTTCATTCATCATCAGTGATTGATCCAAATCAAGGTAAGGAGGTTTTTTATTTGGATTTATTTTTCTATAAAAATTATTATCATCAACATGAACAGATCAATTGATTAATTGATTCATGGTCCATGCTTATTTCATGTGTGGGTTATATTATCCTAGAATTGGTATATTTTTATTTTGATTTTATTTTATCCATTCGTTATTCAATCTAATGGAATCTGATCAAGGACAACATGAACATTACCTGAGGGTTTTCCCTTGTGGTTTTTGGTTCTTTTATTTCTGTCTAATTTCGTAGTTCATTACAGGTGATCCCTTTGCATGATGTTTGATAATATCCAATGAATCCTTCATTCTGCCCCAATTTTGTGGTACAATGATTCAATATTGTAGATCTAGGGTTGAAATGATGTGAAGGTGGGGTGAGGATGGACTCTGAAATGGATCAGATGGTGTGGATACACTATTTTTTATGTTCTTCGGTGCATATTTAGGAATGATGTTAAAAGGTATTTTTTTGAATGGATAGATGGATGGATTTTTAGGATCCACCAATGGAAAGTCTTAGACTATGACACTCCATGATTCTAGTATGGTGAATGGTCATATTGATGGCTAGAGAAGTGGAGGATACATTAAATTCTAGATCTAGAGTTCTAGAAATTTTGGAACAACAGGATATGTACTATAAAGATACACACCTTGTGTGGCCTTCTCAGTAGCCGGTAAGGATTTTAGGATGACTTAAGGATCACACAGCATGGGAACCAGATGCATGGAACATGAAACCTACACAATGGCTTGGTTTTTAATTTGTAGGGTTCATAGACATGTCCCAAAGTACACAGGTATGAACACATCATGTACTCCCACCTGAACATGGCCAGGCCAGATTTATACATTCTTAGTTGTGCATGTGGAAATGAATAGACGTACATAGGCATCAACACATCATGTAATTTTACATGTGAATAGGAAATATGGCATGTCAAGTTCATATATGACTCTTACATTCCATGTACCCTTAGTAATTTCCATGTATTGTGAAAAAATATGTTCCATTTGAGTGTGCACATAGAAAATACCAGGCATAGTGAGACACACCATTTATGTCTAGGGATACATAGTTTACTTATTTGAGTAGATATTGGATTATTTATTCTTCAGAGCTCTTATTCATTGAGTGATTATATGAGATTCCCTAGACTAGTATTGGTTGATTATACCGACTCAGCTTCATGGACCATGTATCCCTCTGAGATTACTAGGGTGATCCTCATTTCCCTTTTCCTTACCTTGGATTGGGTTGGTCAAAATTGGTATAAAAAATATTTACACAGGTGAAATTTCCCTATCTTATAGGATGATTCTTGTAGTGTATGGTGTCCCCCCAGTGAGCCCTAGGTGATGACCCCCTATATGTGTACTAAGATTGGACCTTTCCACTAAGGTGCATTTTAACAGAGTTTTTATCATAGATGAACTCTCTACGATTTTCTTCTGTTTCTATAACTGATTAAAATTACCTATAGGATGAGTGTCATCAATGGTAGTATATCTAATTTATTATATTCTCCCAGATGAGTGTAATTTGGATCCTTCAAGCAATAATCCAAGGATAAATTAATAGTTGTGATAATTACCTTGAGATTTTGTGCCTTTGTTGAGTATATATGGATATTCTTTTTATATAAGTTATAGATATATACCTATCTAGAGACAATGTTTACTCATGATGATTTTCTCTTTGTGATTTGTGGGTTTTTTACTAGGTATTGTTATAATCACCCATGTATGGCCTCGTCTAGAAAATGTCATGTATTATGCAGTCAGCAGACCTTTTGTGGAGTAATTGGTGGACTCCGTGAAATTGGTTCTTTTTTAGGATTGAATGTATAATGTTTATACCTGTGTTTCATTTGATATCAGCACCCTACTTCTGAGTAGGTTGGACATTACAATCCAGTTTTGGACGGTATTATTTTTCCCACTTTTTATGTTTTTCAGCACTTCCTTTTTATCATTAAGTTGCCGGTTTATAGTTATATTCATGAGTTGTAATCATTTTTATATATTTTATCATTCTATGAAGTTAGATATTTGTTCGTGTGTACATGTACTTAAGGATGATGCATCCCATGTGTTTGATATGACTTCTTAATGCTAGTCTCCTGTCCATTCCCTATTAGAGGTGGGATTGGTGTAGTTTCATCTCGAGCCCAGTTGAATCAGGTCAGGACATGATAGATTTCTAAAACATATTAATATATTATTTTATAATAACCTTAAATTTATTAAGGGAAGCATGGATTGATCAATGTAACTAAAACATGTGATTTTTCTTCTATGAATTTATTTTTAGTACATGCAATTTTTTTAAAATTAAGGAAGTAACCTTGGGAACCACCTTTACATCATCCCCTTATTAAGACCGTATAATTAAATTAATGGAATTTTAATTTTACACCAAATTTCAAGATGATAAACCCACACCTATCCTCAATAAAAAATATGTAGTGATTCTTTTATATTTTGATGTGGGGGAGGGATTCCATGTGTTTTATTTGGGATTCATTAAATGTTGTGGTTAAAATATCTTATGGTTTCTCATTTTAGGCATTTAAAATTGAAAAGTTATTGAGCCAAAATTATTTCATTATATTCATTATACATACTATTTCCCAAAAAATAGAATATAAATAAAATATATGTAATAAGTATAAATTGGTAAAAGTTTGAAAAACGAAAAAATGTGTATATTAAAAACTAATTAATATAGAGATTAAGGGTTAAAATTTACATTATACATAATTATCATGACTCATGGTCCAACAAGAGAAATAAAAATGAATTGGAAGGGAGTAAAATTTTGTAAGGGGATTTAGAGAGGAAATAATTCCAAGATTTTTCATAAAATTATCATGAATTATATTTTAAGAATAAAATCATCCTCAGTGGAACCTTTTTTGTAAATTCATTATCAACAGTTTGTATGACACTGAAACCGCCTTGAATGTACCTCATGATAAAATTCATTATTTTCTCAAATTTTATGGGGATTAAAAAAATTTATAAGCATATGGTGTGTTATAACCCATCCCTCGGGGCCTATTCCACAACTACACCAAGCCCGCCTCCCATAGGTCAGGGTTGGTGACTAGCACCGAGTAGGCATTTACAAAAAAGGGGAGGCATTTTCCTAAAAACCTGCACAAATGAACCCACCCCCATGAAAAGTACTTAATCTAAAATCAAAAAGTAAACGATATACAACACACTAAGACAAACACTGAAAGTAATAGTAAAACTGTAATGTAAACAGAGCAGAATTCAAGCCCAACTGAAATAGAAATGTACAAGATCATGGATCTTTTCTGTAGAAAACCCTACCTAATGGTTAGGTACAGTGAGTTGTTTGAATATCGCTAAAGCATACCACATCCTTCGGGTAACCCTGAAGAACCACCTATCTCCGGACCCCCAAGGAATCTGTCAAATATGTCGATAATTAGAACAAGACATGACACGTGTGGGTGAAACCCATGAAAGGGTGAGTAAAACAATACTCAATATGGATCCCAAATCACATAGCAATAGAAAAGGCAGACTACCCAATAGGTACATGGATTTTAGGCTCTAAGAAGTACAATCAAGAGACTCACTAGAGTCATATCACACCAAGTATAGGTCTATGGTACATAAACAGGATTGTCGTTAGAATTCACAGTACCCTCAAGTAGTAACATGCGGACCGTCGGTAACACATTATGTGTAGGTAACACACGAAGTGTTGGTAACACATGGAGTGTAGGTAACACATAATTTCAAAATAACAATCATATTTTTGGCAACGCACGGAGTGTAGGTAACCCACAAAGTGTTTTCCAAGACTATAGGACCCGCACCCTGGTGGGACAGGGGAGTACTGACTAAGTTTTGGTAAGACACAAAGTCTAGATAATAAACATAGGCTTCATAGGAAACATAGTTTATGTAATCACATAGCTTCTAGGCCTTAGCCAGTCGCAAGATTGCATCTTTAGAATGCTCATTATAGGAGCACCTCATCCTCGAGCCAATGATCCATATTCCAACATCCATGAAATTCATATAGAGTATCTCAAAAGGACTATCTCGTCATGAGGGTCCCAACGCCACAAACGGATCATTAAACAGACACACTATGTGATTCTTATGGGTATTTAAGTAAAAAGGACTTGGTTGGGTCTGGGTCCAGTCGACCTTGTTGGACCGACTTGGGTCCGACCTGACCCGCTAGGTCCTGCCTGCCCCAACTGAGCCCATCCTGCTAGAGCAGGCTGGTTCATCTGCCTGTGAGATGGAGGGTTCCACATCCTTGCCTGATCAATGCGGCCGACCACCGCGTTCAACACAGTTAGCCGCTGTGTGAACCACCCCGTGGTGATTGTCGTGGGGTCTCGTTGCGGTCCTGCTGGACTAAAACCCTTCATCGCATGGCGTGGCCTCCTGTCATGTACGGCCTAAGCCCACCACCAGGCGTTGAGTCGGAAGCCCTATCTACCACCCATAGCAACTATTCCATGGGGTCCTCCACCGATGTGTCTTAGGGAGCTGCCTCCTACCACCACTACGGCTTGTTATCACCACCTGCAGTCTCACCGCTGTGGGATCTTCCACCACTGATCTTCGAGCCAGCGGTTGTCTACTATAGTTTGGTCGCACCGTCTTTCACTACCATCAGCAGCTCCCCTTTTCGGGTCACTGGTCGAACATTAGTGCTCCATTTTTTAAAACATAAGAACTCATGAAACCCTTGGGTAGCGTTCTGCATCACCATGGGTTCAAAATTGTTTTTTAGTCACTCTGGGGGTTTGTTCATGTTCAGAACCTCCCAGAAAATACCAACATAACCATGTGTGTTTTTCGGCGAAGAACATAAGAACAGGGGAGAAAATAGCACAAGAACGCCCTTAGAATGGACCTTGTCCTTGTTAGTGTCAACCTTTTCTATTCATGTTAGCATAAATATGAAAGAAGAACAAAATAATATTTAATAGGATTCATCCCCTTTAATCTCACATTTTTTACCCCCTGAAAGAAAAATCAAACCAAAGATCAACCAGTTCATGTGTTGGTCCACATTCATCATTGGAAAAAAATAATGGGGAATGAAATCATGAAGAAGAATAAACCCCCTACCTAGGAGTTTGGATCTTTCCTTGGAGAAGAACGGAGCTTCACCATTGTCGTTCATCGATCCTTGATCCTTAGTTCATGATCTATGATCTTTCAGCATTTTTCATTTTCCAAAAGGAGGAAATCACTATGCTCTCCACCAACATTCACATGGAAGGATCAATAATCCAAATAGTTAATCCCTTCCAAATGTTAAAGAATCACTTCATCGTCACTATTTTTCTTTGAAACAACATTGCCACATTATTTCATTTATGAAAGGAAAAAGCTGCATTGTCATTGATTCACAGCATTGTTTTGTCGTCATGAAACGTTAAAAGAAAAATAAATAATAAAATTTAAGATTATGTTTATTCTTCTTTAAAATGTTCAAAAAATATTTTCCACAGTCGATCTGTGCCAGTTGAAGTTAGGTCCTACCTAAGAAAAACTCACTAATCAAAACACAATGGTGCCCTTGGATTTTGAATAAAATCCCTCATTTAAAAGTTACTAATAATCATCACACACATTATTTTTAATAAATATAGAAATAGTTAAAACATTTTTTCCTGGCTCCCGGAGTCTCGGAATCATGTGTCGTCTCAGCACCGGGTCTCAAAATAATCCCATATAATTTTCAAAAACATTACATGGATAATTATGCGACATTACTTACTCACCATTTTAGGGATTCATGTCACTAAAAGCCAAAAAAATGGTTAAACAAACAAATGGGGATATTGAGCATGAATCTAAGACTCACACTCCCACTTTCACTAATCATTTTAGTCAAAAATTATGTTGATGATAATAGAATACAAATATCATAATGATTACAGTATTTTATTTCCATTTTTTAATATACAATTCAAATAATCATCAAAATTTATTTTAATGTTAATCCCGTAGATGTTGGGAGAAAGAGGGTTTTTGAAGTGAGAATATTCAAAAGTGCGTTATTCTTTTATATCTAAATTCAATATAGATTTTTTTTAAATTAACTAAATTGGATTAATATATGTATAATTTATATATTTCTACTTTAAAATTTTATATAATAATATTTTAGATGAAATAGAAGTTTTGAATTAGAATTCAGTATTTTTCACTATTCATCCAAAATGATGTTTCTCAAAAAATCCCAAAAAAATAACCCTAATCTAATTTCAACAATATTAATTCAAAAATGAGGTTTATTTTATCATATTAAATTTTTATGAGTTTTTATAATTATTTTTTTTATTATTCATAGAATGACATACAAATACGTTCCTTTAAAAATAGTATTTTAAAAAATATAAAGACTTTACCAATAAAATAAAATTTAATTATCAATATTATTTATTAATAAGAAACCATTATGAAATATATATATAAACTAGTAACAACTATTTGTATTACCATGTCTAATGGATAGGTTATAACTATCTTATTTAAATAATTATAATAATAATTTTTTATTTCGGAGAAACTCGATGTTGCGTGTAACAGAAGCCAAGTTGGTGTTACATGTAACACAATATTATCGTGGTGTAGCATAGAATGAATTTTAGAATTAGAATTTAATATATATATATATATACAATTTATACTATTTTTTGAAATTATAAATATCAAAAATATTAAAGTAATTAGAAAAAAAAAGAATTCAAAAAATCTCGGGGTGTTACATTCTATCCCTCTTAAAGTGAATTTATCCGTCGAAATACGTCTGTGTTATCAAAGGTTTAATACTTGAAAGTTATTTTTATAGAAACCCACATCATAAAAATTAATAATAGAACTTTGTTTAAAAAAAATAATGTTGGAAACATAAAGGTAACCCAAATTAACTCATAAATAGGTTACCATGTAGGAGAAAATTGGTGGAAGGTGAAAATATGGACTTGGAATAGAAATATAACAATTATGTTCTGATGAATATTTATAGGTAACATTGATTAGAAGAAGTGGGTGATCAAAAAACATAAATTTTTGAGGATCTAAGTGACTATCTAAATCATCAGAAATAATGGTTCTATGATAAATCTTTTTCAATATCCTTTTCCTAGATTAAATGAATTGTTTTACTATCTTGGAACATAAGGAAATATACATACTAGATTTAATTTATTTTCATACATACA
This sequence comes from Viscum album, assembly GCA_963277665.1. NCBI lineage: Eukaryota > Viridiplantae > Streptophyta > Magnoliopsida > Santalales > Viscaceae > Viscum > Viscum album. The sequence goes on along the minus strand of OY728140.1, from coordinate 2,000,053,573 downwards.
ATATGTCCCTTTGGTTTTTTTTTGAAAATTACCACTTCATATGTTACTCTAGGTAATGGTAGTGAATTGTTCATTCCTGAAGAACTAATATATTTTGTGATCCATAAAAAGAATGATAAGTTATTCCATCTACCTTTACTTATCATCACAGAAAAATGGTTATCACAGTTTATCCAACATGAATAAATCCTCATATGGTGATATATTACTCTAATTACGAGAACCTAATTTGATGATTAACTTACCCCCTTACATAAATGGTTAAGCTTTTAACTCTTCTAGAAGATGAAAATCCAAAACATTAGAAACAAGGTCACAAAATACACATAAGATTGATCCCCCATAAATCATAAAGTATATATTAGTTTTCAAATTACAAACATGTTAATACCCTCATCTTATATTCTTTTGAAATATGGTAATATTATATATTACCATACATCCTTACTGAAAAAATGAATGCTTCTTTTTGTATATACTTCTTAAATCCAAAATAATGTTGTAAATGTCATCCATTATAACATAGACCGAATTTTTCATCATACTCTTAATCAGTTATATAGTAATAATTACTATCCAAATTACTTATTAAGTTACAATATACCTTTATCCAAACATAAATATCTATTTTTAAATAATAAACACAATTTTCCCAACATCATGAACATAATAAGATTTTCCTTCCCTTAATCATTATATCACTTTTTACATTAAATAACTTTTCAATTTCTGTATCACTATTGAATATATAATTTTTAATCCTTAATGAAAAAATTATATTAAAAATACTTATATATTTCATGATTCATGTAACATAATCTTTTAATTCCAAAATATAAATACATCATTCATCCAACATTATTCTTAAACCATTACTCAGGACTAATGATCTTCTTCTTTAATACCCTTTTCTTATAATATAAAATATAAATAATGTATTAAGGTTAATCAACCTAAATATAATTATTCCTCTTATGTTTAATGAAAAAAATAATGTCATAATATCTGATACATTTCTCATTTCATTCACAATATCTTTATCTTAAATAGTATAAACAATACTCCTTCCACCTTCCTGATTTTATTCCTGAGATTTTCACTTAGGATATCAATTTATATAATACCAATTTGTTTCACATATGAACCATTAAATTTTAACATAGTTCATTCTAGCCCCTTACATTGACTAAAACTTTAAATCATAGTGTTATAAATATTTAACCTAATGGAATATAATATAATAATTAAAAATAACTTATAGGCAGCCTATATCACTTCTCATTGTTCTTTAATCTATGGAAAATTTGGTGTATCATAGGTTATTCACAGTTATCCACTACTTAAATCCGTCACGATGGTTCCTAACAGTTTTTTTAAATACCAAATAATATCCCTAGGCACTGTCAAACTAGGTGCGCAGTAAAACCTATTGTCTTGTATGAGGTTAAATCAAGTCAAGACTGATAAGCCATGTCTAAGTTGTTACTCTGCGGTACATATATTCAAAAACCATATACACTTGTTTTATCTATATCTGTATGTATATATAGGAAACCAATCACTTTATCCTTTAACAAAATTACAGGACATTTTACTAATGGTTAACTCATCCTTATACATATCATTACATAAATCCCAATACATATCCTTATAAATATACCTAGGCATCTCAGTAAAGTTTCATCATCTAGGATTATAAAGGATGATTTAAATTTATCTTTGTTACCAACTAAAACATCCATGTATTGACATATATAAATGTTAAATAACTGTTTTCGAATACTTAATATATTACAAAACAAGACACCCAAAGACCATATTAGTTTAGTACCCCTCTAAACATGGAAACGTAAACACTGGTACATGAGTGAGATACAATATCTCCCACTAGGTCTTCTATGACTATAACCCCTATTAATAATATCATAAATAGAATATATCATCATACCCTAGGTAAATAAACATAAAAATTGGTGACCTTAGATGCTCAATAAGGGTAAACAAGGGATATATGTAAGAAAGAACAAGATCATAGGGGTATGAGAATGTGATCATAATATTAGAAGATCATTCCCAACATATCAATGATAGTAAATATGAATCAGTTCATAATGGTTAGTATTTTATAAGACATTAATCACAATGTTATCAATATAATATTACATGAATGAATAATGTAGGAATAAAACATGGAATTATTGAAAACACATTAACATGTAATATGATTTCTATAGTAGTCAAGGAATCACTTCCAATTCCATCATAGTAGTATGGATTTACTACCCATACTATTTTTTTATTAATTGTTCACTAACATGTCCATCTTAGTTGTATGATTTCACTCGTCATACCATCTTGGTAATCATGTTTCACTCCCATGTACATCTTAGTAGTATGTGTTTACTCCCCATATAATCTCAGAAGTCATGGTTCACTCCCATGGCCATCATAGTAGAATGAGTTCACTCCCCATACAATCTAGGTATTTGTGGTTCACTCTCATAGACTTATTAGTGGTATGAGTTCACTCCCCATACCATCTTGTTAGTAATGGTTCACTCCCACGGCCATCTAGGTAGTCAAGGTTCACTACCAATACCATATTAGTTTGTATCATGAGATATACATCTTTTCCCAATACATTGGAGGGAGATATAGGTCCCACCCATCTTATAAATATATGATACATACATGTTCCGAAAAATAATAAACAATAATATCATAACCCATGAAATGAAATGGGTGTCATAAACATCATATCGCAGCCCCTGAAATGAAATGGGTACCATAACATTTAATCATAGAATAACCTATGGAAAATATATTGGTTTCATAATCATTTCATCCGAGACTGACACATGAAAGGAAGTGGGATTTAGAAGAATTTATCATATTATAACCCATTCAATAAAACTGGGTCTAATAACTATATAATCTAGGGATGTGGAATGAGTTTCAAAAAAATATAACCTATAAATGATAAATGGTTTTTCATAAATATCATTCCATCAAACATCAACCATTCAAAGAAAGAATATGAATGAAACTTTTGGATCATTTCTTTCAAAGGCATGAGTAACATCAACATATGACATAATTTTTGGGAAATAATTTTGAAATATCTTTTCTAAATGTTTCTTGATTAAATTATCATTTCTTATTTGAAAAAGAATCTTTAAAACATAAAACCTTTCAAAAACCATTTTCTTTTAAAATAAACTTTAAATATAAAACAGTCTAGAAAATAATTAGAAAAAAATATTTCCTTGAAAACATATAAGAGAATCTTGAAAAAAATTTGAAAACCATTTTCATTGGAAACATATAAAATAATATTGGAATCATTTTTAAAACTATTTTTTTCAAAATTCATTAACAACTTATAAATAATGGTTGAAAACATTTAATATAGGTTTTTGAACCATAAAAAAAATTTGAAAAACTTTTTCATTAAAAGCCTCTTTAAAAAAACTAATTTCATGAATATTAATAAAAAAAGTTTTTCTTTAAAAATAAACATTTAAACATACAATATAATCTTAACTGAAATAAATATCACGATGGCATGTATGCGTGTACATACTGAATATTATTTTTTTACCTAAATAATTCAGAAAAGTGTATTGATCAAAAAAATAATATAAAATTCCTTCAAAAACCTTTTTGAAAAGATAAATAATTGGTAAAAATATCCTTTAACATCATAGGATAATATTAAAACAATTAAAAAAATTATAAATCATGTTTTTGAAAGAATGCAAATTTCTGATTGAAATGAGAAATAAATTCAGACTTTCATAAAACAATTCTCTTTTATCATAAGTACCAATGAGTAGATAATGATAATAATAAATTAATATATCATGGAAATAAGGAAAAATAATTGATTATTATTCTTGAGATGTGGTTCATAATATTTCATCAAAGGATTCATAATTATTAACAATCTCAAGAAGTGATGAGATTGTTTCAATAAACTCTTACAACTTGGAAACATTGATCTATACTCCCCATGTAATAAAATTAAAATAAATGAGTCATAAAATATCATAAAAAATAATGAGATTTTTGATTTAACAATTAAATAGCAATATACACACCTCTTCTTAAAAATATAGTTTCATAACATGGCATGGGTCTCAAATAAGTCAAATTGAGATAAAATTATGTTACCGATTTGGTAACTTTTGGAACATAAATCCCACGAAATAAATATCCCAAAATGGTTGTGTTAATGTCCATAAACTTAATTATAAGTGTAATAGAGTACATATTTAGGACGTATATGCATAACATATAATAAATAATATGTGTACAGGGCATGTGTCTTATAGGAAATAAATGTCTGACAAGAAAGACACTTTCTTTTAGTTAGACTTGTCACATGTGTATTTATCTTCTTGAATGATAATAATATGTTAATTAATTAGTCTATTCAGAATATTTTTAATGTAAAATGTTAAATTTTATCACATGAAACAACATAAACAATTAGGTTTTAGTTGCATGGTTTTAAAAACATCAATTCATGGGTCAAAAATGAATTTGGTCTGTCAAATATGGTCAAAGGGGTTATTATATAAACATATAGAGAATAAAAAAATGATATGATTATCATATTTATAGATCAATTATAATATTAAAAAAATAATGAATAAGGGTTATGGAAAAGTAACCAATGTTACCATCATAGAGATGATAGGTTGTACATACATATGAGTAAATTTGCCACTTTTCAATGATAATTATGTAATGAAGGTAAGAAATGATATATATTTATATAAAGATAATTATATCGTAAATAAATGTTTATATAATCACGTATACTTATATATATATAATTCGTGTGATGTAAAATGAATCACATCGCATTGAGGATGTGGTAGTCCATACATGCACGATCAACGTTATAACTCTTTATTGTGTTAAACGGGTAGTAAATAAAATGACATATTATACCACTAAAAAGATAATTATTTCATTAATATAATATTTTTTTATGTCATGTAATTTTAATTAAATCCATCCTTAATAAATTCTATGTAGTGTGTAAGCGTATCAGATCTCTTTGAGGAGACGATGGTCCACACGTCCACAAACGATGTTATCGAATTTACGCAAGATGGAAATTATAATAGTATGGGTTATAAAATAATGAAAGAATAATAAAGACATAATAAATATAATATATATCATATATAAATAGTGTTTCTATCAAAATTCCTCACCATTAAAGGTTTTAATGGAAAAACAAACAAAAATCATTTTGTGAGTTGGTAGTTCGTCATACGCATAAACAGTATATTTGTTACCCATTAGATGGATGTTTGTGTTTTTATGTATAAACCTTATCATAAGAAAAATATTATTATATTATGGATACTTTTTTGTTGTATATTTATTTTGTAATTAAATTTGAGGTGGCGGAAAATGGAAATAAAACTAAAGAGATTTATTAAATATGTTACCTTTTATTCAGGTAACTCCTTTTGGTTTTAACCAAAGGGTTTCTATGGAAGGATTTCATCACAGGTTGGGGCTTCTAGATTTAGGTGAGGGAATTTGAGGAGTTATTTTGGTAGATATTTATTGATCCAAAGTTTCTTTAGAGTTGTGTGTAAGTGGGAGGGGTGAGTTCCTTTTCATAGTGGAGGGAAGGGACACAGTTTGTATCTTTTTAAAAGAATTATATGTTCTCCAAGTATTACTCTTTAAAAAAGTGTAAAAATTGATAATTATGGAAACATAGTTGTTTATTGGGATATATATGGACACAAAATTTGTTTTCAAAACTTTTATAAGTCATTGGTCCACTTAGGATTAAGGTTTACTCCCTTATAAAGCTTAATTTTACCTTTAGTGGTGTTATTAATTTTATTCACCATCACTAATCATTTTTTTCCAAAGTTAATTTTAAATTATTAGAATATAAATATAATTCCAATTAAAATCCAGTATTTATGGTTTCATTAATTAAATTCACAAAAGTGTATAAATTATATTTAATGTCAATCCTACAAACATTGTAAGAAAACATGTTTTTTTATGTCATAATGGTCAAAATTTCATTAAGCTTTTATATTTATTTTCAATATAAAAATGATTATAATGACCTAAATTACATTAATAAATGTATTAATATATTTTTTTTTTCTAAAAACAAATCAAAATATAGTATTACTATATAAATATATTAGACAAAATACCATTTTTGAATTAAAATTCAGTATTTTTCACTATTCATCCAAAAATGATGTTTCTCAGAATAATACCTAAAATGAACCCTATTATATTTCGAAATTATCAATTAAAAAATGATTTTTTTATCAAATTAAATTTCTATTATTTTCTGAAATTAATTTCTTTAATTTTCAAATAAGGACAAAAAAATTCCTTTAAGAAAATAGTATTTTTAATCATATAAAGACTTTACCGGAAAATATATATTTAATTATCAATATGATTTATCTATATTAAACCATTATAAAATATATTTTAAAATTATTTATTTCTATTCATATTAAAATGTTTAATGGCTATTTTATAACAATATTATTTAAATAATAATAACCATAAAGTGTTGTATCTCAGAAACTTAGTGTTTCATGTAATGCAAGCCACGTGTGTGTTGTGTGTAGTACAAGCTTAACTTTGTGAAGAGTATAATGATATTATGAAATAAAAATTAATTATATATATACTATTTCGAATGATTTTTGAAATTATAAATATTTAAAATATTAAATTAATTCAAAAATAATAATTCACTAAATTTTAGGGTGTTTGAAGGATAGAGCAGCATGTCTTTTTCTAGATTTCAATAGACTTGTGAGTGTAATTTAAAGAGGTGTTGAGGGTGAATTTTCCATCAGTAGTAGTAGGATGTTGGAAGTAATGTTCCAAGGATTTGACATATATCTAGATCATATTGAGAGGCATTCATCTAATTATGTGGGAGGCAGTACTCCATAGTGCATTAATTGTGGAAATATTGGACACAATCAAATATGAAAAAAAATAATCATAAAAAGTGTTATAGTTTTTCTAAAATGGTTTATCTTCACATTTTACATATGAAAAAATAGTGACTGAGTTTAAATGGAAATTTTGGGAATAAATAGTCTCTAAGAGTGTTTTCAAGTGAATTACAAATAGGGAGTTAGAAAATTTCATGATGCTTGGGTCCTGAAGTGGGAAGGGGGTCTCAACATTAGTTGTTTACTCTATAGGGTTTAGTGAGTCAAGTTAACTAGGGATCTTGGGGACTCGGTCATAGATATGTTGTGGTTAAATTCTATTTATTTTACCATATTACATCCAATTATAGATATGTAACTTTTACTAGTTGAGGTATGTTCTTGATTACATCAACACTCTTTACTTCTTTATTTGATACATGAACTTTCTATTAATTTTTAATTAAGATATATTGTTATAATAAATAAGTTGGTCAAGTTATCTATAAATTTTTATCTCTTTCTACACCATTGGGAAATAATTTAGACCATCTACAATGTCTTCCAAAGTGTCTCATAGTTATTTCAATCTAGAAAAATCTATGAGTTTTCGTGATCATAGAAATAACAAGATTTTTTTTATTTTTCTTGTACATCATTTTACTAGTTACCAAGATCACTCCAATTATGTCTAAAGATGAGAAAAATTTACCTCTCCAAAATGAGAAATTTATTCTTTTCTATATAATGGTATTTAGGATAAGACATAATATGATCAGACCTTATCCAAGATGGATCCATTAATGAACATATGGTTAATGTGGTTTTTTCGGTAGATCATTCAACTATTTCAAAATATCTTCCTACCATAGTGGATCTTTATCATGATGTTTTTTTAGATGAATTTTTATTTCTTCCTCCTAATATTAGTACCATTTTTCATGTCTTGGAATTTCCTTACAAAAAATATTATTTATATGGAATTATTTTGAGACCACAAAATCTGATGGCGTAGAATTCTGAGCCTCAGAGTTCCCAGAATGATCCATTAAAAAAATATTAAGTTTAAAATAGTGTGTGTGAGTGGTTTCCCAAAAAAATAAAATAACTCTTAAATGAGTTTCCGGATCAGGAATATGATGGCATCATTGCATTCAGGATGGCGGGTTTACCCTAGGCACAACGTAAATTTAGTTGGCACAGACCTCCGGTGAGAAATCATGAAAATGTCATAACCATAAATAAAATTATTAAATGAAATTATTTTGTTTTTCAAATTATTATAACTCCTGAACGGTGACTTAGATTAAAAATCCTAGACCACTGCTTAACTTTTGAGGGTATTCTTTCCTTAGTCAGATCCTAACATTTTCCGGTGTGGGCCAACAATAGAAGTTAGTGTTTTGCCGCAAAAAAATAATTAAGTAACAATTATTTTATTGTTGAATTCTCTAACTCCTAAATGGTAACTCGTATTAGAAATCCAAGAGTATTATTGAGTTCATGGGAGAGTTTTTCCCTTAGGCGGAGCCTAACCTTGACCAGTGCGGGTCGTGGGTGATAGGTAATAATTTTTGAACATTTTTAAGGTATATTCAGTAAACACAAGGGAAACATTTTCAATCTTTTGAACCGGTACTCAGATTAAATACCTGAAAGAACCATTGAATCTGAAGCGTCGAGATTCTATTAAGGGAGTCATAACTTCGACCGTAGTTGATCGAATGAAAAAGATAGTTTTTGAGACTTTTAAAGAAATAATAAAATAACATGGATGTTTTTATTTTATTCTTTTTTTCCCTACCACCTGTTGAGCGGTGGTGTTGGGGAACGCGGAGGTAGTCAGACATTTTATATGGGATATTAAATGTTTTTTTACACTTGGGTTGTGTAACCACCCCTCATGTAATTTATAAGGCACATTAATTATGTCAATTAATGTACACCATTAATTCCTCATGCGTTACTCACCATTTTTTCCCTCTATTTAAGTGAGGCTTGGGGTGGTGTTTTGACACGACTTCACCAAGAGAGGAACCTCTGGCGAAGTGATGTGACGCCTTCTACCAATAGGGACTGAAGCTCAGGAGGCCATAAACTAGGAGCGATGAACGTCGGTGGCTTCATCAAAGCACAGATTCCCCTCCCACCACTGTGACGACTCCAACGATTCTCAAGGTACGAGTTGTCTTTTAAATAAAGAAATTCCCATGAATCTTATCCTCATTCTTGATTTTTTGTTTGATCATTGTGAAGGATTTGAATGAGGCTTATCATTATTTTTAATGTGATGTATAAATTACTCACATTTTTTATAATACTAGCATAGAGGGTTCGGGCCAAAAAAAACAAGGCCCGGACCCTCCGCCACTTGATTTTCATTGTGTTCTTCGAAGATGGGTTTTTCCAACTTTTAAAGAACCTTGAAACTAGGAGGCACGCTACAACGGCGACATCCTGAGGGGACCTCAGGCACATCCAGAAAGAAGAACGGACTACTGGAGCTCACCCGATGGCCCACGGAGGATCTACCGGTGCGGCACCAGCGCGGCGGCACCGGAAACTGGCACCAGCAGTGGAGGGGGATGTCGGTGCTCACCAGCTATGGCGGACCCGAAGGGGTGGCCGACAACTGGTCGGTCTCATTGGAGAGGTGGTGTGTCATCACATGCCATGGTGAAGGGGTCACGACATCAAAGCTACGGTAGGAGGGGGACCCGCGCCCCATGGGTCCCGCAAACCACATGGTAGCACCACGTGGCACCGATAATTGAAGAGACAAACGACTCTTCTTGAGTCGTTCAGGAAGCTGGGCAGCCACCCAGTTGGAGAGCCGCGCCAATGCACCGGGCCATATCGCCCTGCTGGCCGTACCAAGCCGACGGTCCGGGCTGGTCTGTAGCCCTGCAAGTCGTGCCCACCGCGGCCTAGGCCAGTTCGGGCCGGGCCGGGTCGGACTGGACCCGATACCCCCTCGGGACAAATTATGATTAAGTGAGAGTATATTGCAAATCAGATGTCTGCTTCATGAACCGTCTATGGAACTGGTATCCTTGGAGTGAGACGATCCTTTTGAAATACTCCACGTTACATTCGGAAACATTTGGAGTTTGGACGAGTTGGATCATACCTGAATTAAACTGGGCCCTCAGCACTAAAATGCTTATAGATTACAGGTCGGTTGTCTGGTTGACGCGTCGTCTGTTGTGTTAGAACCCTTATGACATGATAGATCATCAGGTTAATTCCTTTTGGAACTTCATGGCAGTTGAGGTATGACTAATAACTGGACAAGAATAACCAGGGTGTTTCTTATAGTGAGTGATAGTATGGCTACTCCCTTGATGACTCAAGGCGTGGGTATTCATTACTCCTCTAATCCGGTATATACGGGGCTCCCCACATCATGAGTGCGGGTTTTTTCCCTCTGGTTATTTTTTCTATATTTGGAGTCAGTAATCCCCTATTGTACTAGGATGCAAGTCCTCCATACTTAACTCAAATATATTTAGGTACTCCCCTACCAAGTAGGGTGAGGGTCCTCTATGTTAGGAGTAGGTACTCCTCTATCAACCCAGGGTGTGGGTCCTCCTTATGCAGTGCTAGAGCATATTCAGTACTCCTCTGCCATGCCAGGGTTTGGGTCCTCCAGCCAGGGGTCGGTACGCCCCTGACGTACCAGGGCGCGGGTCCCCCACAGTGAACAAACTACCAAATTTGCACTCCCCTATCGAGTAGGGTGTGGGTCCTCACATATATATTCGGTACTCCCCTGTCGTTATAGGGTGAGGGTCCTCTAGCATGGGGTTGGTACTCCCCTCCTGTACTAGGGCACGGGTCACCCACAGCGAACAAACTACTAGAGTTCAACTCCCCTACCGGGTAGGGTGAGGGTCCTAACATATAGAGTCGGTACTCCTATGTCGTGCTAGGGTGAGTGTCCTCTAGCCTTGGGTCGGTACTCCCTTGATGTACTAGGGTGCATGTCCCCCACTGCAAACAAACTACCGGAGTTATTCTCCCCTACTGGGTAGGGTGAGGGTCCTAACATATAGTGTAGTACTCCCCTATCTCTGAGTAGCGATGGGGAGCAGGTCCTTTGGGGGAGTTGGATCTCCCTCGACTGCAAGACATAGTGTCGAGGAATGCGCATCTTCACATGGTTTCCCTCGGTCTTGCCTCAGGTGCAATACTATAACTATGATACCTCTAGTGCCGAGAACAAGAGGTAGTCCTAGCAGAATGTTTATGATGGAGCACATCCTCTCGGACGTTCCATTAGGAATGGTTGAGTTGTACCTGATGGAGTACATCTCTCATATGGTTTCCATTAGGGATGGCCAATTCATGGAGTGCGTACTATTGAGACTTGAGTAACACATTGATCCTTCTTTGGAAATTCTGGAAATGGATTCAAGTCTGGGCCTTATGTTTCTTTGTGGATGAGATGATTATATCTGATTTGAGCTGTGTATTTTGCTTTGTGATTTGTTATTGAGATCATGCTTTTTGTTTTTACTTTGTGGAAATAGGATAGACCTTCGGGGGTCTCAGAGTCCCTACTAGGTATTTTTATACTCACTCATGCATGGGATTTGCCCGCACCTTGTTGTGTCTTCTGCAGATGACGATCAGATCGGCTGAGACTTGAGGGATCTAGGATAACGTGATACACAGAAGTGACCGGTTGGTGTGGAGAGAAGTGGAGAATAGTTGTACCTACCCTTCATTTAGGATCCTTAGTGGATGATCACAAGAGTTGTTTTTTGTTTTCAACTTTTATTATACCTTTTCTATTGGGATTCTATTCCGGCCCCTCAACTTTCTGTACACACTTTTACTACTGCAGTTTTAATTTGTGGTTTCATCTTGTCGTGTTCTTGGGCTATGTGTTTGTACGAGTTTAAAGTCAATGTATTTCCATTTTAGGGATATGCATTTTTGGTGCTAGTCGCCAACCCTGGCCTATAGAAGGTGAGCTTGGGGTAGTCATGGAATGGGCCCCAGGGGACGGGTCGTGACAAAGTGGTATCAGAGGAGTCAGTTCTACTAAGGAATGAGGACTCTGATCATTCCAATGGATCAATAATGTTATGTGTTTTGAGTGTGGTTTTTAGTTCAGGGACACCATTGTTTGTGCGGTGAACGATGTATCCATACACCAGGACCCGGAATTCTGATTTCCTACTCTGAGCATGAAAACACTTAATGCGTTTGTTTTAGAAATTTATTACTTTTGATATCTTTTGAGACAGCTCACCGGGTATAACTATTTTATTGTGGTTCATCTTGATTCTCTTTCAAGATTCCTCCACACAGACAGCCATCCAAGATTCTTATGCTTGACCATTAGGACGGTCCACAGTATGATGAGGCTTCCGTATAAGGATTGTTTCCCAAATGGTGCCTTCGGGTGGTGTCCCAGCGATACCATTGCTCGTTGTCCAGCAGTTACTACCAGTGCTACTGGTAGAGAACACATTTAGGCTCAGTTCCTTATATGAGTTTCAGTGATAGATTCCCACCAGGTTCCGAGGAAATCTCGACTCACATGTGGAAAAGGACTGGCATCGGGTGGTGATCGAGTTTCCATCTATTTGGGGCACCATACGATAGATGGTGGACCTAGTAGTGAACATTCTACATGGCTCAGCAGGGCGATGGAAGGGTTTAGATTACCCTTATATTACAATGAGGTGACTTCTTTGTGGACATATCTTGAGAACCTTCCTCAGAGAAAGGGGTCACTTTCCAAAAAAATAATGGCTTTGTGTTCCTATGAGATTCTACAGTTTCAACAGGATGACATGTGGGTAACTGAGTTTTCGTCGAGGCGTATCAACCATTCTAGGTACTCGATGAATACAATATAACCAGTGCATCAGGGGTCGGACCTCTGAGCGAGATGTGTTTAGGTACATTTAAGCTAGCATTATTCCTATGTGACTTCCTACTTATGTTCGGTTCATACAGATAACCTTTATGGTTGAAAATTATTTGGCTGAGCAGATACAGCCAATGAATGTCAGTAGTGGGAAAGGTGGAAACCGATGTTAGTCTTGGAGACTTCGATGTGTAAAATGTTTTAGGAATAGAAAGTGATAGAGACAGATGAATCTGCCAGGTAGCTGACCTGGAAGATGATCTAGGAGAGCAGTAGAAGGTGGTATACATTTTGATATGTTAAAACCAGCACCCCAATGTGGCCCCCACCAGGCTCAGGGTGCTAGAGGACAGGGTAAGGTTGTATCTGCATGCGGTCAAAGAGTGTGACCCAAGGGCTTCAGGAATAATTCGAGGTGAAATATGTGTCTACTAAAATCTACCATATTAATAGATATAGGTACTAATAATTCCTTCTTTAACTAATCTTGTTCAAGACCTAGAGTTTCTGGTTAGACCTTTGACTTACCCTTATGTCTCGAGATACCTTTTGGAGGAGGCTCGGTAATCACACTTTTGTCGACGGTGTGATCTGACCCTTGATGAAATAGTTTCGGTTGGAACCTCTTGGTGGAAATGTGGAGGCATTACGATGTTAGTTTGGGTATGGACTGGTCATCCAGAGTTTATGCTCATATTGACTGTTTTAGGAAAAATATGTGGTATATCTATAACATTCGAATGGGGGTTTTCCTTGGTGGGAGGAAAAGGAAACTCAGGTAACACAGGATAAACTCATGCATAGGAGGGTGCAGCCGATACCTCTTGAGTCGGCCAGCCTTACCCTCGTGGCAGCATGAGTGTTCATTTTTTCAGTTCCCAAAAAGTAGTGGAAGGGTGAGGGAACACCTTTTATGAAGATGTTTCTAGGTTTACCTCCCCGAATAGAGAGGTACTTATGCATTGGATTTTAACCACCGACATCATCGATATCTACAACTTCATATTGTATGGCTCCCATAGAGCTCCGGGAGCTATGAGATTAAAAGGGGGGACGTGGTGGAAGAAATACTCCATACACGGTTTGGTTTACAGCTGCTTATTGAGGCATCAGATTATTTAGTCATGTTATAGAATCCATTTGAGGATAGTGATCGAGTTGCTTACCTCTAGTCTATAACTGTCACACCCCCACACCATCAGCGAGTTCGGAAGGCACAGCTTGGGGACATGGACTACGAGGCCAGACGTGCTCATATATCCTCAAAACAGAATCCTGAAGGATTTTCTGAAGGTAGGGATCATGTCATCCTTTTCATAGAATGCACTATGGTACCAGTGACGCGACCAAGGGAGGTGTTGAGGGAGTTCCACATATCCCCTTTGGTGGTATATCCTAGTGTGGTGAAGATTTACCAGGACCTTCAACATCAGTACTAGTGTCCAGGGATAAAGACTTCATAGAGCTACCATAAGTCTTATGCCAAAAGGAGATGGAGACCCTTGGAGTTCGAGGAGGGAAACCAAGTCTTCCTATGGGTCTCACCCGGAAGGGGATTACTGAGATTTGGCCGAGGTGGCAAGCTAACTCAGAGGTTCATTAGACCTCTCTAGATTCTCAGTAGAGTAGGCGAGGTTATAAGGCCCTAGACTTAAACATTAATTCATCTTGAGTTATTACAAGAATACACATTGAGGATCTTTTCATGTTTAGAGATTTAGATAATTAGATCATAAATCATGCATTACATTCCACATTTCATCAAGGTGGTTACATAAAAGGCAGTATTCATTTTTCACATCAAAGGAGACATAATTAAAATAAAACATGGATTCTTTCGTGAAACTTCCTCGAAACTATCATCACATCATGTACTTTTCCCTTGACCTGTGAAAAACATTTCAAAAACATGGGATGAGCATAAAAAGCTCAGTAAGTGATATAAAAGTAAGGAATTAAAACATTAGTCCATGTATACATAAGAATTAATGAAATCATACTTTACTCATAAAACTTAATAACATTATCATACCTCATGAAATCATAAGATTTATGAATAACTCATAGAAAACATAAGACATAAAGGTAACTTGAGGCATTCATAACATTCTTAAATAGGGAGTAACCCTCATGGTTACGTTTGGAATACCCATCACAGTATAATCCCTAAATCTCTTCGTAGAAACCTCAGATTTTAACTCCTTCGTGCTACCCAAAGCATTGGAGAGCTATCATAGGCTCACCATCCCTTAGTTTATCCCAGAAATACCCATCTTCATAAACAATTCCCAAGAACCATAACATAATCGTATCACATAAATCATGCATAAAGGAAACATAAAATTTCCACATTTCAATCACAAGATATCAATACAGCACATTGATATAATCAAAACATTATCAAAACCATTTTCAATACCAAAATAAAGGAAAATTAAAACATGGTATTTATTTTTCATTAAAAAAAGTTATGGCTTGTAGAGGAATCTGAAACTCAAAATAATGGTCACGGCGGCGGAGAAGTCGTTGTCGCCGCATACGTAAGACAAAAACATTCCCTTTTTTCATTTAATAAAACGATTGGTATAAAAATATTCCTTTTGAATAAAGGTAAAAGTCAAAGGGGTTTATACACTGTATAAAATAAAATTTTGTATAAAACAAAATATGCCTCAATGAAAGGAGATTGAGACGAAGTGCCTTACCTTGTGTCTAATTTGACTCGATCATTCATTAATATCCTGAATAATAAACTAGAGTTAATTTCCACTTGCTTAAGAACCTTTTTCATGTTCCTTATTTCTTTTATATTACTTATTACCATGTTATGTACATTATGTAATTATTTAAGTTAATAACGGTCATTTTGTCGATCTTTGGTACTTGAGCCAAAAATAAACTTCTTATAATTACAAGTTGTTCATGTGGTAAAATATCCATTATATCCAGAATTATATTCATGATCTAGATATCATATATATCATATATATCCAGTATATACAAGCATTTATAATATTACATAACATTTAGAGGTAAGAAATGAAATACACTGTTCATGGAGACGGTTAGTTGTATGTACGCATGAACGCTACTTTCATTTCTATTTTGTATTTAATGGAGTGAAATCATAATTATATAATGGTATATTATAATTCCAGTATAATTTCATATATAATATCATTAACTCCATCCTTTATATGTCCCACATATGGCATTAACGAATCAAATCACTTTGAGGGGGCGGTAGCCCGCACTTCCTAAAATGAAGATATCACGTTTACCCATACTAAAAACCATAAGGTATGCCATAAATAAAAAATACAGAATCACAAGGAAAACATAGACATAATATATATCATATATAAATAGAAGTACATATTAATGGCCCCCATGAAAGGTGTTAAAAAAATATTGAACAGTCATCGTTTTGTGAGGCAGAAATTCGCCAACCATAGAAACAGTATGTTCTTTAACCATTAGACGGAGGTGTGTGTAAGTGTAAATAAAATCCTTCTCATAAAAAAATACTAGTATATTTAAGATACTGTTTTTGTTACAAAACAAAGGAATAAAAAAGTTTAGGGGGTTGGAGAATCAAAATAAAACAAAATAACATTACAGAAGACATTACCTTTAAATCGGGTAACTCCTCTTGGTTTCAAACAAAAGGGTTTCTTGAAGAGCTTTCTTCCTAACGAAATGCTTCTAGGATGAATAGAGGGATGTGGAGAGTAAAATGAACATAGCTTGGCCAATCCAATGGCTTGAGAGGTGTGGGTATGGTGGTAGAGGTGGGGGCATTTTATAAGAGGGAGGAGGGGCACTCTTTGAAAGTCAAGAAATGTTAATTTATTATATAATGAGTTTCGGATTTTAAAGGTCCCAAAATTATATATTTCTAGGATAAGGTGACAAGGGTTCTAAATACACCCATAAAATAGTTCTTTGACAAGTGTAAGTCTTATATTTTACATTAACTTTTCATTTTATTTAAATCGTTCATTAATGAGGAAATCACTGCATCATCATGGTGTCATAAATAAATTAATTTTTTTAATGTCTAAAAATTATAAAAAAATACCATGATGTAGGAAATATTTTTAGATTTCCAATGACTATTTTTAGTCTAAGAAATAATTTATTTAGAAAAAACTAAAATTATTTTACTTGGGTGATACATACTTTGGTTATACTTTCCTTTTAAAAACAAAAAATGATAAAGTGTCACTATCAGCCAAAAGTGATACCATGGGGTCCCAAAGATTGGCACAAGGAATCCCATGGTCGGCCATGACATAACCAGTAGAATTAGGGCACATTTTGGGGTCATTTTATATTGTTATGATATTATTTTATTACCCTTAACTACCTGATTACTAATTAATCATGATAATTAAAGATAATTATCGTCGGTACTATTCATAATGTCAAAAAAAGTGTCTTAATTAGATAATTTGTACCTTTTTATTCCAAATATGGAATCCATTTTACCAAATTCCAAACACATAAATTGTAGTAATTAATTTAAAAATAATTCCCGTTGTCAAAACAAATAGCGGGTTTTTTAGAAACAATATCTATCAAAATTTTGACAATTGTTTATCTCCAATTTCAAAGTGAAATTAATTCCAATGACCCCCATTGGATTAAATTGTAAAAATATATTCTATTTACACATTAAAAACAATTAAGAAGGTAATCTATCCATATAATTAAATTAGATGAAAATCAGTTTTGAAGTAACATTCAGTATTTTTCACTATTCATTACAAAGTGAACATTGTCATAAATATACCAAAAATTTATCCAATGTAAATTTCAATGTCCCAATACTGAAGAATAAGTTTATTTTGACAAATAGAGCTTATAAAATTGTCAAAAGGTAGATTTAAAAATGGGTCGCCATCAAAAGGCAGTAAAACAATCTTTTAAGAATATTAGAGAATTCTATGCTTAAGATTGTATTTATTCTCATTTTAAGACTCTAAAACACTATATAATTCCTAAATAGACATAGATATGAATATCCATAATTCTTTACTTACTTGGGATGTTACATCCTTCCCCCCTTTAGAAAATTGCATCCCCACAATTTATTTACTTCTCGAATAAGTGGGGGTATTTATCCCTCATTGCATTTTCAGATTCTCATGTTGCCTCTTCAATCATTTGGTATTACCAAAAAACCTTTACTTGATGAATCACCTTATTTCGCAATACTTTCTCCCTATGGTCAATAATCTAGACCGGTTGTTCCTCATAAGATAGGTTCTCTTCCAGCTGGACTACCTCTGGACTCAAAACATGAGATGGATCTAGCGTGTACTTCCTTAACATTGAAACATGAAAAACATTGTGTACCTGAGATAAAATCAGAGGTAAAGCCACTCGGTATGCAACTGATCCAACTCTCTCCAGAATTTCTTATGGTCCAATGAACCTTGGACTCATTTTTCCTTTCTTACAAAATCACATCACACTTTTCTATGGTGAAACTTTGAGGAAGACATGATCACCTACCTCAAAAGAGATATCCTTCCTCCTGTTGTCTGCATAACTTTTCTGCCTTCTCTAAGTTGTTCTCATGTGTTTCTGTATTAGATGAACTTTTTCTTCCAAATATTCTACTAATTCTGGTCCCATCAACTTCCTTTCACCCACTTCATCCCAAAAAGATGGACTTCGACACCGCTTCTAATATAATTCCTCAAATGGTTCCATCTGTATACTGGAATGAAAATAGTTATACTATGAAAACTCAACCAATGAAATATGTTGGTCCCAACTTCCCTTATAATCCATCAAACAGGCATGTAGAATATCCTCCAAAGTCTGAATTTTTCGTTCTGACTGCCCATCTGATTGAGGATGAAAAGCTGTACTAAAATTTAATTCAGTACCCAACGACTTCTAAAGGCCTTTCCAAAAGCTAGAAGTAAACCTAGGATCATTATTAGATACAATGGATAGGGGAACTCCATGTAACCTGACTATCTCTTTACGATACAAATGAGAAATTTGATCTAAGGAGAAAGTATCTTGTATATCAAGGAAATGAGAAGATTTAGTCAAGCGATAAACAATAACCCAGATTGCATTATTACCTCGAGGTTTCTTAGGCAATCCCACAACAATGTCCATGGATATATTCTTCCATTTCCACTCTGGTACTGGTAAGGGATGAAGCATCCCTTTCGGTAAATGCCACTCCGCTTTAACCTGTTGACAAGTCAAACACTTCACAGTTAAATCTACAATATCTCTTTTCATTCCATCCCACCAGTAATACTCCTAAAGATCTCTATACATCTTAGTATTGCCTGGATGAACTGAAAATGGAGAACTATGAGCTTCACATAACAACTCTCTCTTCAACTATGAATTTCACGGCACACACAATCTCTTCTCATGTCTCAAGACACAATCATTTTCAATGTTGAATTCAGGAAACTTACCCTTCTAAACCAGCTCTACCTTTTTCTGCAACTCGTTTTCTTTATTCTCTGCTTGCTTAATTCTGTCTGATAGAGAAGATTTCACTGATACCTGAAAAAAAACAGAAGAACATCCTGCACTAACAAATTCTATGCCAAAGTTCATCAAATCTTTAACCAAAGGATCACATTCTAAATATAACATAGTTAATGAAGCATTACTTTTTAGACTAAAAGCATCATCCACTTTATTTGCTTTTCTCGAATGGTAATGAATTGTACAATCATAATCCTTGATTAATTCTATCCATCTCTTCTGTCTCATGTTCAATTATTTCTGAGTGAATATATACTTTAATCTTTTTCGATCGGTATATATTTCACACTTTACTCTATACAAATGATGCCTCCAAATTTTTAAATTGAAAACAATAGCAGCTAATTCCAAATCATTTGTAGGGTAATTTACCTCATGAGTTTTCGACTGACCTGAAGCATAAGCAATTACCTGATCATTCTGCATTAGGATGCAACCAAGTCCTTTCAATGAAGCATCACTGTAGATAACAAACTCACCATTCCTGGAAGGTAGTGCCAAAACCGGAGCATCCACCAATCTTTTTTTCAACTCCTGAAAACAATCATCACATTCTTTTATCCAGATAAACTTAACACCCTTCCGAGTTAGCGTAGTAATTGGACTAGATAACTGTGAATATTTTTTAATAAACCTTTCGTAATAGCCTTCCAAACCCAGAAAACTACGAATCTCTGTTACATTTGTGGGTCTTGGCCATTCTTCAACAACCTTTGTTTTTGCAGGATCAACAGTTATACCATCTTTAGAAATAATGTGACCAAGGAAAGAAATTTGTTGAAACCAAAACTCACACTTGCTTAATTTCCCATACAACTTATTTTCTATTAAGGTTTGAAAAATAACCCTCAAATGACTTTCATGATCCTCTTTAATTTTAGAAAACACCAAAATATCATCAATGAAAACAACCACAAAATTATCCAAGAACTCATGGAAAATTCTATTCACAAGGTCCATGAATACAGCAGGTGCATTGGTTAACCCAAAAGGCATTACTACAAATTCCTAATGGCGATATCTTGTACAGAACGCGGTCTTCGGAACATATGATTCCTTTACCTTCAAATGATGGTACCCCAATATCAGGTCAATCTTTGAAAAATACTGAGCTCCTTGGAGCTGATCAAACAAATCATCGATATGAGGCAAAGGATATTTTTTCTTAATAATGACGTTATTCAAGGCTCTATAATCAATGAAAAGTATCATAGAACCATATTACTTTTTAACAAATAAGACAAGAGAACTCCATGGTGATGTGCTAGGTCGAATGAAACTTTTCTCTAATAAATCTTGCAATTGCTCCTTCAACTCTAAAAGTTCAATTTGAACCATTGGATAAGGGGTTCTTGAAACTGGTTTAGCATCAGGAACTAAGTCAACATAAAATTCAACTTTCTAATAAGGTATTATTCCAGGAAACTCATCAGGAAAAACATCAGGATACTCATTTACCACTGGCACATCCTTAATCTGAACGGTTCCTTTGTTTTCAACAATATGTGAAAGGTAACATTCATTTCTATCTTTTACAAGTTTCTCAGCCTCTTGATATGTTATCAACAGTAAGGGTTCATTCTTTTACGAAAACTGAAAGTATTTCTAAAAAGAAACTTCTTTAGCTCTACAATCAATCTTATCATGGTAAACAGAGAGCCAATCCATACCCAAGATAACATCGAACTCTACTAGAGGTAAAAAAATAAGGTTTTCATGTAGGTTCTTTCCACAGATAAGGATAGGAAGATTCTTATAAATTCTTTTTGCCTCAACATTTCCCCCATGGGTTTTTACCACAAGTTCATGAGTCATATCTTGAGATGGAATTCCCAATTTACTAGAAAATTTTTCAGAGGCGAAAGAATGTGTTAACCCCGAATCAAACAACACATTGGCATAATCCGAAAAAACAAAAAAAGTAACTGATTCCACTTCATTTGATGGCCCAACATCTAATGAAGTAGTTTCAAAGGATTTCACCACACCTTTATGCTTCTAGTCTGACTGCTTCCAATCATTTGACCTCTTTGTCGAACACTCATTCGCATAATGACCCATCTCATTACACTTGAAAATTTTCACTAACTCTAAATAAAATTTTGGTCTTAACATGACCCTGATCTTTTTCAGTGCAATCATGAGCCTTATTACCCATATTATTAAATCTGTAGCACTTTCCAAAATTCAGAAGACATTCCCCATCATGCCTTTTACCACATTTATCAGAAACTGGAAACTTAGTTTTCTTACCATCAGACCTCTTTGAAGGGTTATTCCTTTTCTCCTACCACCTCGGTCACTTCTTCTATTGGTTTTTGTAGAACACTTGATCATCAGAAAACTCCATTTCCACCTTCTCAGAACATCGAACAAGATTTTCATAAATTTTTAAATCACGAGAATCTAAGGCCCTTCGATATTTTGGCTTTAATTCTGAGTAAAAATTATTGATTTTACTATCAAGGTCTCCGATAAAATTTGGAGCATACCTTGCCAATCGAGTGAACCTTTCTTCATAAGCAGCCACTGAGTCATCCTCTTGCCTCAATTCCAAGAATTTTTTTCCATCCTAATTCGAATATCCCTAGAAAAATATTTCTCATGAAACATACCTTTGAATTCATCCCAGTCAAGAGCATCAATCTCATCAGCGTCCCTGATATTTTTAACCATCGACCACCACTGATTTGCTTCACCCTCCAAACGGTAAACAACAGGACTAACCGTTTGATTGTCTGAACACCCCATGACATCGAAAATCTTCTCCAATGCTTTAATCCATCCTTCAGCAAGAATAGGGTCAGATGATCCTCTGAATGATGGGGGATGTTGCCTCATGAAATGTTCCACCACTTACATGTTCCTCTGCGGTTGATCTGGCTGATCTCGTGCATGGATACCACCACCATTTATTGCTTGAGTCAACTGCACCATTACTGCAACAAACTATTCACTTCCAATTCCGACCATCTCAGGATTCTAATTAAAAAGGTCATTTCCTTCTGTATGCCTTCCAAGCACTGCTTCCCTATTTTCTCTAAGGAAAACCATTCTGAACAAACATGTCTTAGACGAAGCAACATGGTAATCCTCATATGCTATATCATTTCACTTTGACCATAAAAAATATTTTTGGATAATCATTTAATAGAATTCTAACTCCTAAATATATCTAAACCGACCTCTGATACCAACTATAAGGCCCCACCCTTAAACATTACTTAATCTTGAGTTATTACAAGAATACACATTGAGGATCCTTTTAGGTTTAGAGTTTTAGAGAATTAGATCATTAATCATGCATTACATTCCACATTTCAACAAGGTGGTTACATAAAAGATAGCATTCATTTTCCCATCAAAGGAAACATAATTAAAATAAAACATTTATTCTTTCGTGGCACTTCCTCAATGCTATCATCACGTCACGTACATTTTCCTTGACCTGTGAAAAACATTTCAAAAACATGGGATGATCATAAAAATCTCAGTACGGAATGAAAACATTAGTCCATGTGTACATATGAATTAATGAAATCATACTTTACTCATAAAACATAATCACTTTATCATACCTCATGAAATTATAATATTTATGAATAACTCATAGAAAACATAATAAATAAAGGTAACTTGACGCATTCATAATATTCTTACGTAGGGAGTAACCCTCATGGTTACATTTGGAATACACATCACAGTATATTCAGTAAATCTCTTCAGATAAACCGTAGAGTTTAAATCCTTCACGTTACCCAATGCATTGGAGAGCTATCACGGGCTCACCCGCCCTTAGTTTATCATGCAACCACCCATCTTCATAAACAATGCCCAAGAACCATAACATAATCGTATCACATAAAACATGCATAATGGAAACATAAATTTTCCACATTTCAATCACAAGATATCAATACAACACATTGATATAATCAAAACGGTATCAAAACCATTTTCAATACCAAAATAAATGAAAATTAAAACATGGTATTTTTTTCATTAAAAAAAGTTATGTCTTGTAGAGGAAGCAAACTCAAATAATGGTCACGGCGGTGGAGAAGTCGTTGTCGCCGCATACGTAAGACAAAAACATTCCCTTTTTTTGTTTAGTAAATCAGTTCATATAAAAAGATTCTTTTTTAATTAAGGTAAAATTCAAATGGTTTTATACACTGTATAAAAGAAAGTTTTGTATAAAACAAAATATGCCTCAATGAAAGGATATTGATATGAAGTCCCTTACCTCATGTCCGACTTGACTCGATCATTCTTTAATCTCCTGAATAATAAACTAGAGTTAATTTATACTTGCTTAAGAACCTTTTAGAATTTCATTATTCCTTTTATATCACTTATTACCATTTTATGAACATTATATAATTATTTAAGTTAATAACGGTCGTTTTGTTGATCTTTGTACTTGAGCCAAAAATAAACTTCTTATAATTACAAGTTGTTCATGTGGTAAAATATCCATTATATCCAGAATTATATTCATGATGTAGATATCATATATATCATATATATCCATTATATACATGCATTTATAATATTACATAAAATTTAGAGGTAAGAAATGAAATGCACCGTTCATGGAGACGGTAAGCCGTACGTACGCATGAACGCTACTTTCATTTCTATTTCATATTTAATGGAGTGAAATAATAATTATATAAAGGTATATTATAATTCCATTATAATATCATATATAATATCATTAACCCCATCCTTTATACATCCCACATATGGCATTAACGAATAAAATCACTTTGAGGGGGTGGTACTCCGCACTTCCTAAAATGAATATATCATGTTTACCCATAATGAAAACCATAGGGTATGCCATAAATGAAAAATAAAGAATCATAATAAAAACATAGACATAATATATATCATATATAAATAGAGTGACATCTTAATGGCTGCCATGGATGTTGTTAAAATAAGATTGAACAATCATCGTTTCGTGAGGCAGAAAATCGCCATCCACAGAAACAGTATGTTCTTTAACCATTAGACGGAGGTGTGTGTAAGTGTAAATAAAATCATTCTAATAAAAACATCCTAGTATATTTAATATACTAGTTTTGTTACAAAACAAATGAGTAAAAATATTTTATGGGGTTGTAGAAGCAAAATAAAATAAAAGAGCATTAGAGAAGACATTACCTTTAAATCGGGTAACTCCTCTTGGTTTGAACCAAAAAGGTTTCTTGAAGAGCATTATGCCTAAGGTAAGGCTTCTAGGATGAAGATAGGGATGTGGAGAGATAAACTTATCAGATATTGGCCGAGCCAATGGCTTGAGAGGTGTGGGTAAGGTGGTAGAGGTGGGGGCCTTTTATAAGAGGGAGGAGAGGCACTCTTGGAAAGTCAAGAAATGTTACTTTATTATATAATGAGTTTCGGATTTTAAAGTTCCCACAATTATATATTTCGAGGATAAGGTGATAAGGGTTCGAAATCCACCCATCCAAATGGTCTTTGACAAGTGTAAGTCTTATATTTTACATTATCGTTTTCTTTTATTTAAGTCGTTCATTAATGAGGTAATCACTGCATCATCATGGTGTCATAAATAAATTAATTTATTTAATGTATAAAAATTATAATAAATTACCATGATGTAGAAAATATTTTTGTGATTTCCAATGAATATTTAATAGTCTAAGAGATCATTTATTTAGACAAAACTAAAATTAATTTACTTGGGTGATACATACTTTGGTTATACTTTCCTTTTAAAAACATAAAATGATAAAGTGTCACAATCACCCAAAAGTGATTCCATGGGGTCCCAAAGTTTGGCACAAGGCATCCCATGGTCGGAAATGACACAACCAGTAGAATTAAGACACATTTTGGGGTCATTTTTTATTTTTATGATATTATTTTATTACCCTTAACTACCCGATTACAAATTAATCACGATAATTAAAGATGATTATCGTCATTACTATTCATAATGTCCAAAAACAAAAGTTTCTTAATTAGATAATTTGGACCTTATGGTTCCAAATATGGAATCGATTTTACCAAATTAAAAACACAAAAATTGTAGTAATTAATTTAAAAATATTTCCTGTTGTCAAAACAAATAGCGGGTTTTTTAGAAACAATATCTATCAAAGTTGTGATAATTGTTTATGTCCAATTTCAAAGTGAAATTAATTCCAATGACCAAAATTTGATTAAATGGAAAAAATATATTCTATTTACACTATAAAACCAATTATAAAGATAATCTATCCATATAATTAAGTTATATTAAAAAGCAGTTTTGAAGTAAAATGTAGTATTTTTCACTATTCATTAAAAAATGAACATTGTCAAGAAAATACCAAAAATTTATCCAAATTAAATTTAAATGTCCCAATACTAAATAATAATTTTATTTTGGAAAATAGAGCTTATAAAATTGTCAAAAGGTAGATTTAAAAATGGTTCTCCATCAAAAGGCAGTAAAACAATCTTTTAAGAATATTAGAGAATTCTATGCTTAAGATTGGATTTATTCTCATTTTAAGCCTCTAAAATAGTATCTAATTCATAAATAGAAATAGATATGAAAATCCATAATTCTTTACTTACTTGGGATGTTACAGAGGTGGCATACCATCTAGCTCTTCCCCCACAGATGCATCAGTTACATAATGTTTTCCATGTGTCGCAACTGATGAGATGTGTGCATGATCCATCACACGTTATTGAATAGCATGAGTTAGAATTTGATGATGGGGTGAATTTTATGGATTTACCAATGGAGATATAGGATCAACATGAGTGAGTCCTTCATGGATGGTGGATCCCTCTGGTGTGAGTTTGGTGGCATCACGGGAACCTCCAGGAGAGAACATTGGAGCGAGGGGCTCAGGTTCATGTTCAGTACCCTCATTTTTTGGTTTACCTTGTTTTAGAATTTAGGGATGTAAATTTCTAAGGTGGGGAGAATGTAATGTCCTGGAATTTCTGTTTAAATTTTTTTTATATAGAATTATTTCGTGCTGTGAAATCTGTCAACGCATAATTCCAAGGCTCAGAGTACCTGGAATGATCCGTCGAAAAATGTTCATTTTAAAATATCATGTGTGAGTGGGTTCCTTGAAAAAGTAGAATAACTCTTAAATGGATGTCTGGATCAGACATCTTAGGTCGCCGTTGCGTTCAGGATTGTGGTTTTACCCTAGGCACGACTTAAGTTTATTCAGCGCAGGCCTCCAGTGAGAAAACCCGAAAATGGAATAACTGTAAATAAAATAATTAAATAAAACTATTTTATTTTTAAAATGTTTATAACTCACAAACAGTGAATCTGATTAAAAATCTGAGACCACCACTAAACTCGTGAGGGTATTCTTTCCTTAGGAAAATCCTAACTTTGGTCGGTGCAGGCCAATATTGGAAGTTAGTTTTTGGCCACAAATAAAATAATTGAGTAAAAATTATTTTATTGTTACATTCAATAACTCCTAAACGGTAACTCGGATTGGAAATATGAGAGTACTATTGTGTTCATGGTGACATTTTTCCCTTAGGCATAGTCTAACCTAGGCCTGTGTGGGTTGAGGGTGACTGTTAGTAATTTTGGAACCTTTTTTTAGGTACGTTCAGTAAATGCACGGGTGCTGTTTCCTATCTTTTGAACTGGTGCTCGGATTAAAAACCCGAGGGCACCATTGAATCCATAGGGCCAAGATTCACTTAAGGTAGGATTATCTTCGACCTTAGTTTTTCAATTGAAAAAGTTATCTTTTGTGACTTTTAGAAAAATAATAAAATAACATGGAGGTTGTTATTTTATTCTTCTTTTTCCTACCACCTGTTGAGTGGCAGTGGTAGAGACCGTGGAGGTAGTCAGACATTTAATATGGGATATTAAATGCTCAGTTATACATTGGTTGTATAACCACCCCTCGTGTAATTAATGAGCCACATTAATTACATCAATTAAAGAACCTTGTTAAGTCCTCATGCATTACTCATTCTTTTTCCCGTCTATTTAAGTGAGGCTTAGGAGGTAGTTTTGACATGGATTAACAAAGCTAGGAACCTCTAGCGAAGTGATGCGATGCCTTCCACCGATGAAGACATAAGCTCGGTCAGCAACGAATCAGGAGCGACGAATGCTGGCATCTTCATCAAGGTGTGAATTATCCTCCCACCACCACGACAACTCCAACGATTCTCGAGGTAGGGGTTGTCTTTTAAATCAAGAAATCCCCACAAATCAACTACTCATTATTTATTTTTCGTGTGTTTGTTACGGGGGATTTGAATGGGGTTTATCATTATTTTTAATGTGATGTATAAATTACTCAAGTTTTTTATAATGCTAACACGGAGGGTGTGGGATAAACAAATAAGGCCTAGACCCTCCGCTGCTTGATTTTCATTGCTTTCTTTGGAGATAGGTTTTTCCAACTTCATGGAACCTTGAAACCAGGAGGCGCGCAACGACGGCGGAATCTCCGGAGGATCATAGGCATTTCCGGAAGGAAGAATGGACCACTGAAGCTCACAGGGGTGGCCCGTGGAAGATCCACTTGTGCGGCACTAGCACGGAGGCACCGATGACCAGCGCCAGCAGTGGAGGCAGTGGCCAGTGCTCACTGGACACGGTAGTGGGTGGTGTCTCTTGGTGCCACGGTGGACCCGAAGGGGCAGCCGGAAACTGGACAACCGCGTTGGCAAGGCGGTGCGCCGTCAGGTGCCGCAGTGAAGGGGTCGCGGCATGGAATCCAGAGAAAGAGGGGGATATGCACCCCATGGTGATGAATATTGAAGATCTGAACATCTCTTCGTGATTCGTTTTGGAAGATGGACGGCCACCCAGCTGGCGAGCCATGCCAGTACACCGAGCCGCGTCGCCCGGCGGGTCGGGCCTAGCCGGCGTACCGAGTCCGCCTTAGCCCAGCCCTGACGAGCTGGCCCAGGCCGGTTCGGGCCAATATAGGTCAGCCCCGTGGTAGGTTGGGTCAACCCGAATCGGGTCGGTCCAGGTCAAACCGGACCCAGACCCCTCTGTGGCCCAGTTACTCTTAAGTGATCATATCTTACAAACCAGATGTCCATTTGATGAACCATAATGGCACTAGAATCCTTGAGTGAGACGGTCCTTTTGAGATACTCCACGTGACTTCTGAAGAATGTTGGAGTTTGGCTGGGTTGGATCATACTTGAATCCAACCGGGCCCTCAGCACTAAAATTATTATAGATTATAGATCTGGTGTCCGTTTGGCACACTGTCTGTTGCATTGGAACCCTTATGACATGATAGATCATCAGGTTACTTCTTTGTGGAAATTTGTGGTGGTTGAGGTATGACTAATAACCAGAGGACCAGAACCAGGGTGTTTCTTGTAGTGATAGTTAGGATGGATACTCCCTTGATGACTGAAGGTGCATGTATTCCTTACTCCTCTACATTGGTAGAGGAGTGACAACCCATGTCATGAGTGCGGGTTTGTTTCCCTTTGATTGGTTTTTCTGTCTTTGAAGTCAGGACACCCCTATTGGACTGGGGCACGAGTCCTCCATACTTAACTCACATAGATTCAGTTACTCCCCTATCAGCTAGTGTGTAGGTCCTCTATATTATTAGTAGGTACTCCCCTATCAACCCAGGGTGTGGGTCCTCCTTATGCAGTGCTATATTAGATTCGGTACTCCCCTGCCAGGCCAGGGTGCAGGTCCTCTAGCCTGGGGTTGGTACTCTTCTGACGTACTAGGGTGTGGGTCCCCCACAACAAACAAACTACCATACTTTTACTCCACTACTGGGTAGGGTGTGGGTCCTCACATATAAATTCGGTACTCCCCTGTCATTCTAGGGTTCGGGTCCTCTAGCTTGGGGTCGGTACTCCCCTGACGTACTAGGGCTTGGGTCCCGAAAGTGAACAAACTTCCAGAGCTGTACTTACCTACTGGGTAGGCTGAGGGTCCTCACATATAGAGTCGGTACTCCCCTGTTGTGCCAGGATGTGGGCCCTCTAGCCTAGGTTCGGTACTCCCCTAACGTACTAGGGTGCGGGTCATCCACTGCAAAGAAAGTACCATATTTGTACTCCATTACTGGGTAGGGTGTGGGTCCTCACATATGGATTAGTACTCAATCGTCTTCAAGTAGTGAATGGGAATGGGTCCTTCAGTGGAGTTGGAGCTCCTTAGACTACAGGACACAGTGTTGAGGAGTGGGCCTCTTCACATGGTTTCCCTCGGTCTTGCCTCGGGCGCAAGACTATGACTGTGAGACCTCTTGTGTCAGGCACTAGAGGTAGTCCTAGAAATATGTTTCTGATGATGCATGTCCTCCTGTACATTCCATTAGGAATGGTTGATTTGTACCTGATGGGGTAAATCTCTCATAAGAGTTCCATTATGGATGACCAGTTCATGTAGCACGTACTCTTGATCCTTGAGTTACGCATTGAGCCTTCTTTTGAAATCCTGGAAATGGCTTGAGGTCGGGGCCTTATGTTTCTTTGGTGATGAGACGAGTATATCTGGTTTGAGATATGTCTTTTTCTTTGTGCTTTTTTATTGAGATCATCCTTTGTGGTTTTCTTTTGTGTAATTCTAAGATACCTTCGGGGGTCTTGTGGTCCCAACTAGGTATTGTTATACTTACCCCTGCACGAGCTTCACCCACACCTTGTTGTGTCTTGTCCAGACAACGATCATCTTGGATGAGACTTAAGGGAGCCAGGACAGGGCGATACACAGAGGTGGCTTGTTGACATGGACAGAAGTGGATAAGATCTATACCTTCCCTTCATGTAAGATCCTTGGTGGATGATCACATGATCTATTTTCTATTTCCATTCATTGTACCTTTTCAGTTGGGTTTGTATTCCGGCTCCCTATACATTCTGTAAACACTTTTACTACTGCAGTTTTACATCTTGGTTTCATATTGTTGTGTTCTTGGGATATGTGTTTGTAAAGTTTTAAAGGTAATTCCTTCTTGTTTTAGTGATATTCCTTTCCAGATCTAGTCACCAACCCTTGGCCTATGGAAGGCGGGCTTGGGGTAGTCACAGCATGGGCCCCGGGAGACGGGTTGTGACACTATTTTTGACATTGAACTCATTCCAGTTGTGCAACCTATAGCGAAGCATTATTACATTATATTACTAATATAATTTATAAAAAAATTTCAATTTAAGGATTTAGTAGAAAATTATTCATTTCACCAAGCACTTATTCATGGGGAACCTTATTTTTGTTTTCTACGAAGTTGGATGGTAGTGTTCACATATTTCTCAATAATTGCAAACTAAATTCGTTCATGGTATAGAATAAGTGTATGATTATAAGGATTGATAAATTGATTGATAGGTTGAAGGGATCCTGGTGGTTCTCTAGGATTTACTAGTGATTTGGATACCAACAACATAAGGTTATAGAATGGGAAGTACCAAAAGAAACATTTAGTATAATAGGTGAGTAGTATAAGTATATTGTGATTCCTTTCAGGTTGAAATATTTTATAGAAGTGTTAATGGACCTCATGAATAATATCATTCACCCATACCTTGAATACTTCATCATTGTATTCATTTATGATATTTTGATATATTTAGAGACCTCATAATTACATTCTATACATATGGATATTGTATTGAGTAAACATTGATCACATTGTATTTCTTTCTTACTTTTAAAGTGTCACTTTTGGAACCAATATGTATGTTCACTTAGGAATAATATTTTTGAGATGGGTATCACTATTTATTGGTAGAAAGTGGAGGTAGTTATATCATGGTTATATCCTAGGAATGTGTTTGAGATTTAGAGCTTCCATTGTTTGTTGTTATATTATAAATAGTTAATTTAGGACTTAACCCACTTATAAGTGCCTATGATCAGGACTACCAAAATTGTGGTAACATTTGAATGAAGAAAATACTATAAATATTCGTTCCAATATATGAAGATAAGCATTGAATAATATTAAATTATAATTATACCATAACTTATGATCTCGTATATAGTTTATTTTGAGTATTTGGGTGTTGGAATGAGAGATTTTTATTATGAATGATCAAGTAGTCACTTATGGGACTTAGTAGATATATCCCAATAAATTGTACAACACCACTCATGATCTATAATTTTTTGTAGTGGTTCTTTTGTAGAAGTATTTGTGGAAATATCTTTAATGTGATAGATATATAATTTATATAAACGACAATATTTTTGGTATATCATCTCCAAATGATACTTGATAATTTGATAGGGAAATTGGTTTAAGAACATGTAGAAATTTGATTTTAAGATGCCTTGTGCTACTAAAATGGAGAATTTTGTTATAGATTCTCATAGTTGGAATGTGTAAAATATTAGATTGAGGACATCAGAAGAAGAGTGTAATTTTATAATATTTATTGTACTTTATTTTATGTGTACATATGAGGATCAAGGACTAATGGATTATTCTGCATTTTTCATCACTTCTTCTTTAGTAGACAGAGTGAAAATAAACCCAGAGTTTAGAGTTATGGTTGAATGGTTGTTGGGGAATGAACTTGTTCAAGGATTTCATTTGGATGTGGATGATGTGATGTACATTCACAATAGGGAAGTGGTTCCTACTTCTTTGAGAGAAGATGTAATTGTAGACTCTCATGCATCATAGTGGGAAGTTCACCCAAGATCAACTAATAAGTGATGTGATATAAAATGTTGTCTCTAGTGGATGGGTATGACAAGGGATATTCCGAGATAAATCTATCATTCTCTTACATATAAAAGGATTAAGGGTGAAAATTAGTGACTAGTTTTATTGCTTCATCCACTTCTGAAACCAGTGCAGAATGGGGATAATGATATGACGGATTTCATTATAGGTTTACCAAAGTCCACAAAAGTTTGAGATTCATTATGATTTTAGTTAATCACATGATCATGGTTGAACATTTCATTCCAATTTGTGAGACCCCTTAAGTGGGTGAATTTTTATTTCTACATGTATGAAAAATATTTAAACTGCACGGCATTCCACCGATCATAGTATCTAACTGAAATGATTGTTTTACATAATGGTTTTGGAATTACATGCTAAAAGAGTTTGGGACTCAATTGATGCTGAGTATATATTACCTAACTCAGACAGACTGGTATAAGGAAAGGAAAATCATAATATTAGAGGATATTCTCTAGGCATGCATTCTGGATTTTAGTGTAACGTGGAATGACATCTAGTAAATATAGATTTTATGGATAATAATAGTTTTAGGAATTTGATATTGATAGATCTATTAGAGTATCACTATGGTCTACCTTTTCATTCACCATGGTGTTGGAATGAGTAGGATGAGCCTAATGTTATAGAGTTGAGATTGGTATAAGAGACCTCTATGTAGGAGATGTTAATTTAGAATTTACCAGTTACATATAAAAGAAGATAGTATTTTTATTATAATTGGAGATGATGACCCTAGGAATTTCATGTAGTAAATCATGTTTTATTTTTACTATCACCTTAGTTGGTACATCATCATTTATTGAAATAATGAAATTTTGAATCATGGTTTGAATGACTATTTGAAATCATTTAGTGCATCGAGATAGTTTCTTTCCAGTTATACCCTACTCCATGATATCTTTGTTTCAAAATGTTTCTTATTTTCCTTTGATTTAGATATAAGAGACCAATCCCACATATATGATAGATAGAGATATTTTTTATTTTTAATGTTATGAATCATTCATGGTACATCTAATTTGTATAATGGACTAATGTGAGAAATTATTTTGAGGAAAAATAGTTTCCATTGTTTGGGTTTCGTAAAAGTATGAATGTTTCTAAAAGGAAAATTGGGAGCATTAAAATTGTTTTTGATCTTGGAAGCATGAGTTGTTCTGTAAAGACACCTAGAGACACTTATCAAGGATGAGTAGTAATTAATTAGATATTTTTAATATCCAAATATTTAAAGGTACATTATGATTCATTTTTAAAGTAACATGGATATTTTTTATTATGTTTTTTAAATGTGGTAGAGTTTTTTAGGGACTGTGTACCAAAGGAATAAGGGTGTGTGGAACTAACCAATATATTTAAAGAAAATAGGGTATCATCGAATAGATGGTTCAGGGAAAGAAATTATCCATTATATGTGGTATAAGCCTATGAAGTACTCAATGCTCTTACTTACATCCAGTAAAATTCTACCGGATAGATGATACAATATATAGTTTCCCTAGGCTCTACCTAGACTCACCTTCCATTCAAAATATATCCATCGGCTAACTGGTGGATACTATATATAAATTTAACTTGGGGTGACCCCATAATTTTCCTCTAAAGCCACTACTTGATATCATTTTTCATGGATCATCCCTCATTCAACCATAATGAATATAAGAGATCCTCTAAGGCATATCTGGATATATTCCTCCCATTTTCTCTATGTTTGATGATTATAACAATATGTAGACTCTTTTTTGGTAAGTTTATGTAATTATAATTAAAATATCCTCTTTCTCATAATATGAATCATATTTTTGGGGTGTTATGGGATGATTCATAGATTCCTATATGATCTAATATTTAATTCATAAATTATTTATCTTTTAATGAACAGATCTATGGGGGATCATTCAAACTCCCTTGATCAGATCTAGATCCTTTTTTGATGATGTTTCTCATTGAGTATGTTTAACCAAATTATATCATTTATTGTGTTCTTCTTCTTTCTAATTGAGGTTATAATTCTTCAAGAGATGAATTGGGATTGGTTATAGGGAATTCTTTACTAAGGATTAATCGAAGTATAAATTTTAGTATTGTGAACCAATACTCTTGAGGTAGGATTGTTTTTACCATTTATGTCCTTGATATAAATTAATATTCCTTTATTTTTTGTTTGTTCATTTATTCCAAGGAGTCTAATTTTTGATTTTATTTGTGTGTGTGTGTTTCCTATGAGACACTTTCTTGATACAATTTACTTGTTGGTGTGTGTGTGTGTGTCCTTGGAGACCCTTTCTTGATATGGTTTCCTTATTAATTTATATATTGTGTATTTTTTGGATGTATGTATGGTTCATTTGTGTCTGGTATACAGGTACCAAGTTGGTCTGGCTCGACTTGCAGGCCCCTTAGAAGGGGGGTGGCACTGTTCTGATTCGAAGTAGTTATTTCACCTGCATGAAAACTTCTAAACGTTTATTTCCACAAATTAATATATTTTTTTGACCCATTTTAATTTGGATTTCACCATATCTATATATTCTGTTAGCATGTTTTAGTGTGGATTTCCCAAGAGTTATGCATTGGGGTCGACATGTAGACATTTTTTTTACCATAAAGGAGAGTATGGAGTTGATCTTTATGTGTGTAACATGAAAAATGGATAGTTAGATGAATTTACTGAGTTATGATATGGAAAATATGACATGATCTGTGTCATTCAAGAGATACTTAGGACTTCTCATCTAGCTTGGTTTTGATATAGTTAGATTCAAGGTTTATATAAAATAATTTAGCACATGAGGAATCAGTATGTGATTGTTTAATTATGAATTTTCATAAGTTTTATGGAATAAAATTTTATATATTGTTTCACTTTTGTTAATGAAATGTTGGTGGTGTACTTATAGGTTCATAATCACACTATTCATGATAATCTTTACGAACATACATATTTTATTCTAAAGGATACAAATAAGGGTAACTACATGACGTTGGACAGTTGAATAGGTGGAACTTGGATAATAAGGTTGATACTGATATGGAATCTAAATAATTTTTTAAATGTATTTATTTTATTTACGTATTTGTACATTAATTGGTTGAACTACCATATTTGGGAATCCTTAATTTATCTTCTACAACCTGTATGACATTTTTTAGTATATGAGGTCATTTTTATATTTTCCTCCATATAATTATGTGGTTTTTTATTCATGATTGCTATGTTTTTTATGTTTTTTATTATTATAATGTTCATAGTCTCACCATAACACCATTCATGCCATCACCGCTAGATATAAACATCATGCATATAGAGAGGTGTAAAAAAGGTCATGTAGCACTCTGACCCATACTTAGAAAATCGAGTTATGGTGTTACATCATGTCTGACATATGATTGAAACCTATAATAGGAAATATTTATGGGAATGTTTTTTCACAATCCGTTTATTATAATTTTGCTAGGTATTTTAGGTTCCCAAAAGAATCATTAAGATGTTATAGAGGTGAAAGTTGATTTTTTGGCCATTTAAAGGGCTACCACACCATATTGGTTGGTGTGGTGCTGTTATTGTTTAGTCATTTTAATGTTTGGTCGTGGTAAGAGTCATTTTTTAATGGTAATTTCATTTCTTGAATATTTTAGCTGTTTATTTATTTCTATGGAACACCAAAGGAATACAAAGAACATGGTGGTTGTAGTAGAAGGAGTTTTCCATGGAATATTACTTCTTGAAAAGGGGGAATATCTACATTCCCATGGCATTTGAAATGGTGTCCTAAGTTGCTCCATGAGTATCCCCATATAAAATTTAAATACCAACATTCCATGTTATTGTGAATGGTGCTTCTTGTTTATGGTGGAAATAGCTTGTGTACATAGGGAATGTATGTAGCAATCTGAGTCTCACCATGATGAAGTCCTAGATGTGTGGGTAAAAACAGTGAGGGACTTTTTCTAATGTCCCTTTGCTAATCATAATTGATGTATAGTAGAATTAAACAACATACACAATGTAACAGTTCATTTAATAGCATCGTTCAATGTGTTTAAATGAAATTTTCAAAATTCATGATATTTTGGTGATATAGGTATTTCAAATGCTGAGAAAGAAGATCTTCCTTGACTGAGAAACACCACATTTATAGTGAAGGTCGCTAATCCATGGTGAAGACTGGCCAAACCTTCTTTTTAATTAGAGATATAGTTCCCTGTGTTTTAACTTTTTTACTCTTCATTGTAACCCAGAAAGACTCCTCATTATTTCATTACTCTCCATCCACTTCTTTGAAGGTTCTCAATACCTTGGTTCATTCGGTTCAAACTCTCTTTGATCATGGTACACTATTTTATTCTTCTATTCATTTTACATGTTCACTTTCATCGAATGGGTTTATATTGAGATATTTCTCTATTTTTTTATGAGTTTCAACCATGATCTGATGATGGTTTTTTGTGGATACATTTTGTAGTTTATTCCCTTTAGTTTGGTGGAGGATGTTCATTGTTCTTATGTTATTTGATGGAGAAAATTTAATATATAATTTAGTAAGATTATCTATTACTTCACCTTATCTTTAATAGTTTATTTTTAAAGTATCATGATTTTTGTTCTTTAGATGATGGTGTTATTGACAGAAATGAAGATATTAACCAAAATAAATAACAACTTGTAAGTGAAGTTTTTATCATATGTGTTGATGAAATATTGAAAATGCCTCTCAATGTTTTATAGATAGTGTGTTATGTTTTTTCAATAATTATTATTTTCTTTTAACAACTGTTTTTCATGAATTGGTTATTGAAGGTAAGTCTAATAAAATATTAAGTGGATAATTAAAGTGAAATTTTAATTTAATTATCATTCCTCCTTTCAAATAGTTGAATATTACAGTGTATCTCAAATCATTTTTAAGAATGATTACATGATTTTTTTTGTTTTTAATGATATTTTTCTTCTTTATGAAACATATATATAAATAATTAGTTTATTCATGATAGTATTTAAATATTTTTTTACTAGAGATAAATGTTTTGGGATTATAGATATCATCATTTTTTCTAATGGTTTTTATTCCTAGAAGTTGTGTCATATTTTTCCCATTTAGTATGAGTTATAAAAATACCTTTGTTGTCATCTATGTGTATTTTATGATTACAGTGCCTTATTATGATTTTTTGTGGATTGTTAATGCAATAGGTGGAAAAAAATATGGGTGAAGCGATTTATTATTTCTAAATCCTTCACCTGAGGATGATATTGGATTTTGAGGTGTAGATTACGATATTAGATTTCCTATAGTTAGGTTTTGTGTTTGATGGTTGTTTTTTTTATGGGTAAATTTTTTGATTTGGGCTTCCCCACCTTGGTAGAAGGTTACATAGGATGTATGGGTTTTCAAAAGGTTGTTTATTGCGACTTCAACTTCATTCTAGAGGTTTATAATACACCATGAGTGAATTTACTCATTACGGTGTTTTTAGATCAATTTCTAGAATACCCATTTTATATAATTCTATATAAATTAATAATGAACTCTTTGGATTGGTGTTGGTGTTTGTAATGTTTAAAAATATAAAACATGTGATCTTTTAATGTAATGATTTAATGGGTACGGGATGTAAATACAGAAATTATAATATGAATTATGAAAATATATTGGATTGAAATTAAATAAATAGACTAATCATTATTTTGTAACAGGTTTAATAATTAATGAATGGAAATTTATAAATTACTATGTGAAATGGTTTGTAATATATTTGGGGGATTTTTTCCTTGTTTGATATATAGTTCTTACACCATAGTAGTGGCATCTATGTTTCGTGTGGGACGATAGATGTAGTTGAGTCTAATGTTTGGTAGTTTCTCA
The DNA here is from genome assembly GCA_963277665.1 of Viscum album. Taxonomy (NCBI): domain Eukaryota; kingdom Viridiplantae; phylum Streptophyta; class Magnoliopsida; order Santalales; family Viscaceae; genus Viscum; species Viscum album. The sequence goes on along the minus strand of OY728140.1, from coordinate 2,000,015,625 downwards.
TAATATGGTTACGTGTTATATATTTTCCTAAATTTAATGATTTCATATTCTCTACCACCTGATTCGGGTGGGCTTTAATATCCCAAGAATTTCAAATTTATTTTAGTGTAAATAAATGTATATTAAATGGATGTTTCTTAAACTATGATATATTTTAGTGCAAATATACCTTTTAAAAAGTGAAATTAACTTCTAAAAACGAAATAAAATTTTGAATAAGTTAATTTAAAATGTTATAAATTATTAAAAAAAATCTTATTTAACCATATTTTTATTATTTAAAAATAAATAATATGAATATATTTCTCTTAAACATAAAGTCTTATTTAATATGTTAGAATTTAAAATTTTTAATTAACCATGTTTTTTTAATCAAAATAATTATTATAATAGTTTTATAATAGTGAAATAATATTTATAGAAGAATGTAAATAATTTTCTTAGTAAATTATTAATTTTATATTTGCATAATAATATTTTAATATTATTATAATATATATTATTAAAAGAAGAAATTATCATGAATAAAATAATAAATAAGAATATAGAAATAAATATATCTTTGATATAGTTTTTTTCATTTATATACATGTGAAAAATAATTTTAGAGGAATTATATGAATAATTTCATAAATATGTTAATAATTCAGATGAGATAAAGTAATAAAAAAATTATTAGAATATAATAATTATAATAATTTATTGAATATTAATTATAGAGTATAGGGTTTAATTTATAATTTTTAATAGTAAAAAATACACTCTATGTAAGAACATTATTTTGTGTAAAGGTAAATTTCCAATAACACATCTGGTACTAAGGTAATCACTGCTATATTTGGTTTACATAGCTGTGTAATAAGGGTAAATTATCCATCACATAAAGGTAGAACCTATAGATCTCATCTCCGGTAGGGGTAATCCTTTCCTAGAATAATTTTAAGAGGGTTATTCTATATGTTGTGTAAAGTCCCTACCTAACTCACATAAGTGTAGCTTGAGTTTTCCAAAACCCGCATAAGGGTAGCATGCTACTCACATAAAGGGTAAAAAGAATTTGGTATATGGGTTTGGACCACTATTTAAGGGTACCAACCTGACTCATGTAAGGTAAACACACTTAATACACATGCTTTATACCTATCACCCATACTTTTCCAAGGATATGTAAGTGTCGCAAAACACTTATGTGATAGTTTGTTGTTTGATACATGCCCTACATAAGGGTCTCCAAAAATGAACATAAGTGTAAAGGAAATGATAGAAGGATTATGTAAGTGTACAATTGAGAATCAAATCCCTATATAAGGGTATACAAAGCATACCTCTTAGTAAGAAAAAGTACCCAACCAAATGTAAGTGTTACAAAAACTCACATATTTGTAAGCTCATGAATTAAAACTCCATATAAAGGTAATGTATATCAATGTAAATGTACGTTCACACTTCCTGATTAAAACTGACTGCATCACACCATCTTTTTCCTCCCATGTAACTTATATTTAAAATTGATAGAATATAAATATATTTAATACATCAATATAAAATTGGTTTACATGATACTTTGGTTGAAAAATAAGGTTATGATTTTTGAAAACTGATACAAATCTGTATGAATATATTTACAAAATAATTTTCTTATTTATGTTCATGAACTATAATAGATTTTAGTGTTCTCTATAATCCACTAATTGATTAACCACTATGAATCTTTGAATTTTTTGTTTTATGGATTATTAAATGACTAAAATTATTTGGAGTTTTGTTTTGTGTGGTATTAAATTAGTAAGATAATAATAGAAATTATATTTTATATAAACATCATTGAAAATAATATATTTTTAAATATCCACATTTTATGTAGATAAGGCTGCAAGTTATTTCTTATATCTAGTATTTAAATATAAATATACAATTAAGGATGGATATTTAAAGGGAACCTTTTGTTTAAGAAACATACTATCTAAGTAGCACATAGTACCCTAGATATATCCTTATAGTTTTTATAGTGATAGGTATATGATAATTATGGAAAATCTGATATTAAGAGTCTTTCTTTGAAAAAAGAAGTTTTGTATAATAACAGTTCATGTTTTTAAATTGTTAATCTCATTGAATTTTGTTTTTAAACATCCTATTTCTTTGTGTGAAAAATCATTATTGTAAGGAAGAAAAATAATTTTAGTTTTTATATTCCAACACCCTTTCAATTAAGTGATATGATTTTAGCAATCTATTTTAATATTTCCAGATAAAATTATTTTCTTATATAATAAATATTATTTTATTTAAATTATATTTTTCCCAATACCCTCTCTATAGGAGAGTCTGTTTTATGATTTTTCTTTCATTTCATTCATAAAATTCAATTTTAAAATTACCATTTTCAATTTTATAAGTCATTGTAAATGAATTGTTTCGAGTATCAACGATGGTTTTAATGTTTTAAAACTATTATTTAATGTACAATATTTTCATTACAATTCATGGATTTTATTCATTAATACATGTAGTATATCGTCATGTATAATATTTATCAATGAAATTCCATTTATTTAATGAAAGGAACTTATTTAAGCTTAATTTTAGGTTATACCCTTGAGTTTTTTATGATTTTTAATATTTATGGAAGAACTTTTTCGCATTAAGAGAAATTTAGTTATGTATATTAAATATGTAATTCTATTACACTTTTAAAATAAAATACATTAAGGTGATATTTTTGAAAGGTAATTTTAATGGATTTATATTGAGAAAATAAATATTTAAAAAATGTTTTATATATATTTAGTACATGGATATTTCATATGATGGTGATGAATGGGGTGTGAACTCATTATATCTAGGGGAACTTGTCTTGAAAGTGGTGTTTAGACCTCTAATAATTCTATTTTCCATAAGGTTTTCATAAATATTAATGAAAATCAATATATTCCATAAATATATTTTGTTTTCTGCTATAACATTTGATGTTTTTTATGGAGAAATATAAATTTATTTCATAGAATGTTATGTATTCAAAAGATTCTATGTTTTCAAAATAATTAGTCATTTTGTTGAATGTTTTGACAGGCATATCTTATGGATTTTGAAAAACCTAAATTTCAATTTAGTTCAAAATTATTTGTTACATAAAGTGTTTTATATTTTATATAAACTGAAATGATTTCAAAATATTTTTTATTTTATTTTTAGAGATATATCATTTCATCTATTATTTTAAATCACTTTACTTATATATTTTTCCTCACCCCAAATTTTTAAATGTTTTTCAAAGTTCATAGTTATAAGGTCATGATTAGTGGTGTATGGTCATGATTAATATGATAGCTTGAGTGAATCTAGATAAGAGTTCATTTAACTTTTTATAAATTTTTTATGTAATATTGTTTCTTAATACTCTATATATCGAGTCCTCAATGATCCTAAAAATGTATATTTTTCAACTGATGTTTAATATTTTTATTAAAAACAAATATACATTGATTATTGAAATGGATCTTTGGATCATTGGTATTAGGATGTCATAGTTGTTATAAGAAGAACTTTTTACAAAACATTAATGATTAGGATGATATTTGTTATGGATAGTTTTTATTCTTATAATTGTGATGATAATTCTCGAATTTACTAACGATATTTTTTCGATTATGAGGGATCTAGTTATCAATGTTTTTATAATTTTTGGAGAAATTTATGGTAATAAAAAAATAGGATTAGAAACTTTTTTAGTGAAGGGTTTCTTTGAGGAATAATTATTTTTATTTTATGTCCAGACGTTAAAAAGGTATTGATAAATTTTAGGTTTCATATGATCTTTGTTGTTGAGGTTAATTATGAAGTCAAAAATTAATTTTTAAAATTAAAATTGTGAGGATAAAATTTAATTAAAACAAAAAATTTAATATCCCATAAATTCAATCATAATTTCCTTTTAAATAATTTTTTTATTAAATGGATTATTTCTTAAAATAACATATCTTTTTACAGAAATATTTTTTTTTAAAAAAATAATTATTTTCAAAAAAAAATGTAAATTTTTGTATATGATATGTTAATATATTATAAGTTATAACAAATAATTTTTTAACCATATTAGTATTATTTTCTTTGAAATAAAATGAATTGATTTTTCTAGAAAATAAAGTTATATTTAAAATTTTAGAATTTCAAAATTTATATTTATCCATATATGATTTTGTTTTCAAATAAAAATGATGAATATAAACATTTAATAATAGATAAATTAAATTTATTAAATATTTTAAAGACCTTTATTAGTAAAATTTTAATATGATGTAAGTATACTAAAAATTGTATAGTAGTATAAAATATAATAAGAAACTAATACATTATCGTAAATAAAATTATAAGTATAGAGTGATAAAAATATATATTTATATTTATTCGGAAAAAAAAGTTTCATTTTTTACATATAGTTTTAAAATTATTGTTGAAGAATTAAATTAACATGTTATCAAATACAGTAATTATATAAATCAATTATGTCAATAATTAATTAATGGAATTTTAGAATTATAATATTTTAGTAAATTTTAATTGTACAGTATAAGATCTATTTTATAAAGTATATCAGTAAAACAAAATAAACTACTAATAAGAAAATGAGTCATTGAAAATGAAAATTTCAAATAACACATTTTTTGTAAGAAGAAGCACCACTGTGTATGGGTCACAGAGTTGGGGCATGAGGATAAAAATTCCCTAATGTGAAGGTAGAACATCCAAAACTCATCTCATGTAAGGGTAGTCCTCATATTGTATAAAGGTGGGAAAGTTATTATATTCCATGTGTAATGGTCATACCCAGCTCATGTAAGGGTAGTTTGAGTTTTCCAATACATGAATAATGGTAGGCTGGTACTTTAATAAGGGTAATAAGAATCTCGTTTAAGGGTATACATGAGTTCCATAAGGATAATGAATGTTATTAAAGGATACCAACGTGACTCACATAAGGGTAACTTGCCTAATATAAGGGATACATAAGGATTCCCAACACTTTATTGAGACTACAAAAGGGTAGAAAAATTATTGTGTAACGGTAATATTTCTTATATAGACACTGCTTAATGGTCCAAAATACCTCATGTAATGTTAAAGGAAGAGACAAACGGTTTATGTGAGGGTAAATCAGGGAATTTAAGGCCCATTTAAGGGTAAAAAAACTTATGTTTGTGTAAAGTAAGAGAAACAAATCCTGTATAAGTGTTCCCAAAACTCAAATAAGGTTTAAACTGTGATTTGAAACTCTGTATAATGTTAATCAAAATTCATATAATGGTATGTGCACACTTCTATACTTAAATCTACTATATCTCATCTTCTTCATTCTCAAATGGAATATACAAATAAAATTAATGAAATATAAAAATATTTATTAGGTCAATTAAAAATTATTTTGCATGCCATTTTTTATTGAAAAGGAATATTATGATTAATAAAATGTTAACAAAATTTAAAGAACCCCATTTATTAATCCTTGTTTTATTTCTCTGTATGCTTTATAATAATCTTCAGCATTCCCTATAAGCAAGAAATATCTCTACCTCTTTAAAGATTCACATTTTGGGTTTTATCTATTAAAAATGACTCAAACAATATGAAGTATTTTTTATAGTATGTGAGTAGGATAATAAAAAGAAATCATATTTTATATGAAAAATATTGTTAATGACATTTTATCAAATTATCACAATAAAGAGTATGATGTTACATGACCTTTCATGCATTTAATATTTAAATATAAATCTATTGTTAAATCTGGATATTTAAAGGGAACCATTCCTTTGGGGTATATAATATCTGAGTACCGCATAGAACTATTGATATATAATTATAGTTTTGATAGATAAAGTGACATTAAGGAAGAAATAATGTATAATTTTAGGGGTTTATCTTCAAGAAAATAAGTTCTGTAAAATACGAGTTCAGTTTTTAGTAAGGATTAGGGTAATCGAAATTTTTTTTTAAAATGATATTTCATGATTCGTGAAACCCTTATTATAAAGACCTTTATATTAAGGGTTATAATTTTAATCATATATATTACGATTTCAAGAGAAAAAACACTTTCTATTAGGGAAAAATTATTGAAATTATAATATATCCAAGAACCCTCTTTGTAGGATATTTTTTTTAATAATTTTATTTAATTACCTTTGATAACAGCTCACATTAAATTACTATTTTAAATTTTCAATTTCCTTAAAAAGATATATTATTTTTTCATTTTGAGGATATATTATAGTGTTAAAACTATTCTTTTTTATGAAATGTTCATTAAAATGCATGGATTTCATTCACGATTTCATGTATTGTATGTCCATTAACTATATTTATCATTAACTTTCCATGTATGTTATTAATTAAATTTGTTTATGTGTAATTTTAATGTGTTTCCAATGAATTTTTTATTAATTGTAACCTTTATGTAATCATAAATATACTTTAAGGTAACATTAGTTATATTTATTATATGTCTAATAATTTTAATCATTGAAAATAAAGTATAATGATAAAAAAAATTAGAGGTTATTATATTGGACTTATAATGTGGAAAGAAAATTTTCATAAACAATAATGTAAAATTTTGCACTCGGGTATTGGTTTTGATAATGAAGAATGGTATGTGAACCCATAATCTCAAGGAACATTTATCATAAATGTTTTGTTTAGACCTCCAATATTCCTTTTGGACACATGAAATTGTTTAAGTTTGTTGAGTATAATTATTTTTCATAAAGAGATATTATTATCAAAAGTAATGTTTTGATGTTTTCTATGGGAAAATATATATTTATTTCAATGAATTTTTTTAAGGATATTATATTTTCAGAATAATGAGTCTTTCGAAATGTTTTTTGAAATGTATCTCTTATTGATTTTGAAAATCCTAAATTTATATTTAGGGAAAAAATATTAATCATATCAAATGATTTAAATTTGATAAAAATGAAATATATTCAAAATAGTTTTTATAGTGTTTTTAGAGTTAATGGTTTTCATATATTATTTTCAAAACCCCTTACTAATAAATTTTCTACTCATCCAATGTTTTAATTTTTTTTCTCAATTCACAGTGATGTGTAAAGGATTAATGGGGAATGGTCTTCATTAAGTGTTTTTCTTTAATGAAGAAGGATTGGAGTCCAAGAACTTTATGTAAACTTTGATATGTATTATAGTTTATTAATACTAAAAAATATATAGACCAAAAATATTATTGGAATATATATTTTATAGTTGATATTTCATATTTTATTACAAAACAATATATAGTTTTATGTAACCAAATCCGAGAGTTCATGTTTTGGGCTATCACAAGGGAAATCGATGATGAAATGCGTTGGGTTTTGTTTATTTCCCTGATATATTGGTTTGTGAGGGAACCGATGGATATCTTCCGCAAGTTTCATAATATTTATTTAGATTAACAAGATGTATAAATGTATTTATGTTTTAATTAATTAAGGTATATGGTATATTTCTATGTGAGATATGATGGATCTTAGGATTATTATACAGGTGTCGGCAGATTTTAGAGGCTTTAGTTTATATCACATACTTGTATCTATATATAGTGAATGTGGGTTTCAAAATGTGTACTTGAATTGGTTATGATGGATTTTACTTTAATTAGTGAGTTAATAGTACCTTTCAGACATGGTACTTGGTTTTGGAGGGGATGATAATGATATAATTATGGTATGTATGCATAGGGTATGAGATGAATTATTGAAGGGATCCTAGAATCGGTTTTTTTGGTGTGGGGTCATGAGTGTGACCAATCAATGCTAAAAGAGATACATGGTGCCTTGCTTATGTATATTTTTTTTATAAAATATCATTTACTTCTATATGTTACTTTGTGAGAGAGCCTCTATGAGGATGTGATACAGGTTTACCTACATAGGAAATGAGTTGGTTTAATTTTTTATTCCATGAGATTTAGTAATCTTATTTCACATTTTCATAAAAGGTTTCAAGGAGAATCATACAGTGTATACATATGTGATCACCCCATATATATTAACCTTTTCCAGGTATAAAAGAGATAATTGTTGATGGATATGGGAGTTACTAGCTCATGGGGTCATTTAAGAGATAATATAGTTCTGTGGTTATTTCATAGACTTTGTATAGTTACAATTTTTTTTTGTATTATGTTGAATTCATCTATTTTTATTCTTTACTTTTCTTTTTGATTTTGTTGGTTGGTGGATATCATCTTATATATTGTCCTTTAATATATATTAAGAGAGAAATACCTACCATTTTTTTGAATTTTATACCATCAATGTTGGTCACCATCCAATGTCCTTGTGGGGGTGGGCTTCATGGGTTGTACCCATCTTCACTGTCTGTCTAGGAGGGGCACTAGTAGAGGGGTGTGAAAAGGGGGTATGAGAGATTATAGTTGATATATGTGAGTGATTTTGGAGGTATACATAGGTGAGGATTACATTGGTTGCTAGTGAAAAATATAATTTAATCTTAATACATGATAAAAATATTGGATATTGTATCGAAAAATTAATTTAATGGAACTCTATGATCCAACTAAAGATCTTTCATGTTTTTTTAAACATTCTATGTAAAGTGATGAGTCATTCGTGGATTAGAGAAATATAAGGATCATGAATCATAATTTTATGTGTTTTTGTTTGAATTTGGTAGAAAATATAAAATATATTTAATTTATAATTAATTAATTAACTATAAATATTTTATATTTTCTCCTTTTATAGGCCCTACCATTTTTCCATTTTCATGAATGGGTCTAGGTATTCATCCTCATTAGGTTTTTATTGATGGTATTTAGATATATGTGCCAACATATATCCATATTTTAGATGTTTGTGAAGATAATTCTTTGAGGAAGATACTATGATAGATTCACCACTAGGGTCTTTATAAGTATGATGGGTTTTTCAAATATTCAGGCCAAGTCTTGGTAGGTGGTGATAAATATTTTCTTCAGTTTTATTTGTACTAAGAATGAGTATTGGGATTCATTGGCTATAAAAATGTTTCATGGGAAAATCGGTTGTTGTGGTTTCTGTTCCTTGGAGAGCAAAAGGAGTTAGTGTTTTCATGGGAGAAGTTACATGATTAGTTTCATTCCATGATTCTTTTGATAACAATAAATATATCTTTTTTTAAGAGATTATTACACTCATCCGGGGTAATTCTATCATGTAGTAGTTCAGTATTAGATATAAGAAACTATTTTTTATGATGGAGAACTTATTCTATATGATAATGTGAGGTGGAACCATTTATATGAGGATTTATATATTTATATATATATATATATATAATGCTAAGTCATAAAATTGATGATGTTTATAATCTCAAAGTTCTAGTGAATGAAATGGTTTTTAAGAGAGTGCTTCCTAAGACTGGATCATCCAGGGGTGGATTCAGCATGACTATCCATATATTGATTATCTATTAAATCATCTAAAGGGATCCAGATAAGTATTTTTTAACAATATTTTCTAAGTGTATCATCAGTTATGGATGAAAGATGAGGATTTTATAAAGTCTTATTTTAGATGTCATTATTGAAATTATGAGTTTGTTATAATGTTTTAGAACATTATCAATACTAAATTTTTCTTTATTAGAATTAAGATTGTAGTGTTCCATAATTTTTTCTAATGGTTGATAGTGGTGTTTATTCATGACATCGTATTGTTTTCAGTGTCTATGGAGGAGCACACAAATAAACTATGAGATATTTTAGGTGTTCTTTGGTATAATAAGTTGTTTGGGAAGCTATAAAAGTGCACTATTTGAGTATGGGGAGGTATTTTCATTGGGTAATAACATTCCTCAACATGGAAAATTCATGGATCCTTCAATGTTTAAAGTGGTTATTTTTTTTAACCCCTAATAATAATGAATTTTTGTGGAATTTCATTGGTTTTTATGGTAATTATATATTGATAGTACTCAAATTATCTTAGATTAAGACTCATATGAAATATTTTACTAAGAAATAATTATAATTTTTTGGATTCACTAGAGAAATGATACTTTTGGGACCTAAATGAGACATTGTTTTGTGATCTAGTTCGACATTTAGAGGATGAGGGAATTGTGTGTGATGTTCATTATAACTCTTGGAATATGGGATTATTTTGTTTTATTATATAGTAGATATATATTAACTATTCTGGGTATCAATAGTTATATCCACATTAATGTTACTAGGATACCAATGATCTTATGTTTATTTCCATTATGTTTTCTTTCAAGTCATATAGGCATTACTTCATCGAAAAGGGGTTTTCATTATTCACATGTCACAAGATTTTGAGTTGTATATTCATTTAATATTATCATAATTTGTAAAATATATAGTCGATGGAATTATAATATTATTATAGAATTGATATTTTATATAAACTAGGGAAAGGTAATGTTGGTGAAGATTCTTTGAGCTTGAAGATGCATGCAGATGTTGTGTGTGTATGTCTGGTGAATCTAGTAGAGTGATAGATAAGCTCTTCATGATGAACCTTGACATTATAGTAGTTGATGGTAGATGGTGCCTTTTTCTAATGAATGTGCAGTTATCTTTGGTTTGGTAGGTGGAGGTGTCCCAATGTTGGGATTCCTGTGTAGAGGCCTAGATGAGGGGTGGTCTGAATATGATCAGTATTATATGTTGTTTTGATGGATAATTTTGGTTCCTTTGTTTATTTCTATTGTGTTTCTTCCTGATCTCCACAATTCAAATTTGGTAGTAAATTTTTTTATAGGTGGAGGTGGAGGTGTCCCAACGTTGGGATTCCTGTGTAGAGGCCTAGATGAGGGGTGGTCTGAATATGATCAGCATTATATGTTGTTTTGATGGATAATTTTGGTTCCTTTGTTTATTTATTATTAATTTAATGTTTAGTTTTGGTGATCTAACATTAAGAGATTTTTTTATAGTTTTTTCCTTAGTGTTTGGTTTTCCACAGGGTGAAAGCTGGGCACCAAGTTTCTGGTGGGTTTCTTCAGTAAAATTGTATTCCCCATTGGAATTGTAAGGGAATATTTATGGTCTTCGTCACTAGTTTTCTACATAATGAAGGTGAATGTTTTTCTTTATGGATGGTCATAGAATTCTTGATGATGTTATCTAACTCCTTGGTGATTAAGGATTCTATCACAATGGAGATTATTTCATAGAGTTGTCTCTAGGATGTGATGAGGATTCATGGGTTTACAAAGGAAATAATATCTTATTGTGATTTAGGTTTCACCTATAGGTTTTGGAGAGTTAATTAGTGTTATTTTGGATCTCATTTATATCTTAGCACAGTTTTTCATCTATATATGGATGTTAAGACAAAGTGTGATATTTAACCTTTAGAGGAAATGTTGCACACATGGATTATATATTTTATAGGTTTATAATTGAGGAACATATCATTGGTGGATTTTTATTATAATAATAGTTACAATATAATTTTTTCTATAACCTAATTTGAATCACATTAGATTTTAAATTTCCAATAATTATTGTGTTAGGCCCAGATCAGGGTTTCAAAAATTCATAGAACATAATTGGTGGAGATCATGAAAAATAAGGTGCATATTACAAGTGAGTTAATGATAGTAGTGTAGGATCATCAGAACTCTGAAGTGAATCATGGGAGGAGGTATTTTGAATTCAAATATATAAATCATGTGTTTTTGAATGTATCTAAATATCATGATCATTGTGGGTTTAGTTGTAGGATAATTTCAACCTTATTTTTTCCCTTTCAAGGTGAGTTTTTATGTTTGATTTATTATGTGTCAATTAGTACTACCACTATATATGATCCATATTTAGGATTTTTTGACATGTTTTAGCTTCACTGGTATCTTCATGATGATTCCCAATTCATTAATTAAGTTTATATGGAATTTTATAAAGAAAAAAAATTGAGGGGTGGATTATTAAGATTAATGAGCATTAAGAGAAGGTGGGGCATAGATGTTCAATTACATTGGTTATATCCTTATGAAGGCATGGGGGATTGGTGTAGTATACTTGGGAGAAGGAATCATAGATGTGTTCTTTGATCCTTGATCAATTTCTTTGTCTTTTTTTTACATGATAGATTTTTTTAGGTATTTATATGTTCTTTCCTCATAATTTTTTTCAATTGTTCTATGCTACCAATTTCCTTAATATGTATCTCATTGGCTGGTTGTTCTATACCAATTTCCATCCTTTTGTGTTTTTGTTTTTAATTCTCTCGAATGAAATTTTTTTTGGGGTATCTAATATAGTGGCCTAGTTTTCTAAAATACATCTGTTGTCATTTTATTAGGGCATAGAGGCATCAAGAGGTAGCTTCAGGGACTTTTAGATATTACATTTGAGTTTTTTTTCTTATAATGGGACATGTAATGGCCCGGACCTCCCTGGTCCATTACATTGTGAAAATGTGGTGTTGGAGGTGTTCCGGGAGGTCAAGGTGACTTATCCCCCAGCCGCTGCCTACCGGTAGCTCGGTCTACCGGTAGCTGCTGCCTACCGGTAGCTCGGTCTACTGGTAGCTGCTGATTACTGGTAGCTCGGTCTACCGGTAGCTGCTGATTACCGGTAGCTCGGTCTACCGGTAGCTGTTGCCTACCGGTAGCTCGGTCTACCGGTAGCTGCTGATTACCGGTAGCTCGGTCTACCGGTAGTTGTTGATTACCAGTAGCTCGGTCTACCGGTAGTTGCTGCCTACCGGTAGCTCGGTCTACCGGTAGCTGCTGATTACCGGTAGCTCGGTCTACCGGTAGCTGCTGCCTACCGGTAGCTCGGTCTACCGGTAGCTGCTGATTACCGGTAGCTCGGTCTACCGGTAGCTGCTGATTACCGGTAGCTCGGTCTACCGGTAGCTGTTGATTATCGGTAGCTCGGTCTACCGGTAGCTGCTGATTACCGATAGCTCAGTCTACCGATAGCTGCTGATTACCGGTAGCTCGGTCTACCAGTAGCCGCATCCTACCGGTAGCTGGGTTTACCGGTAGCCACGTCATACTGATAGCTCGGTATACTGGTAGCCGCAGTCCAGCAGTAACTCGGCTAACACTTTGCCAAATTTCTAGTTCTGTGAACAGTGTTTCTATCGGTGAGGTTCTATTGGTGGACTTCTATCGGTGAGGTTCAGTGAACAGTGTTTCTATCGGTGAGGTCCTATCGGTGAACTTCTATCAGTGAGGATCTATCAGTAGACTTGTGTTTCTATCGGTAAGGCTCTATCGGTGAGCTTTTCTTTCCTTTGCCAATTTTTTTTAGTTCTGTGAACAGTGTTTCCAGACTTCATAAGAGCTACCGATTCCATACTTTGCCAAATTTCACGAATGAACAGTGTTTCCAGACTTCATAAGAGCTACCGATTCCATACTTTGCCAAATTTCACGAATGAACAGTGTTTCCAGAATCCTAAGAGCTACCGATTCCATACTTTGCCAAATTTTGAGTATGTGAACAGTGTTTCCAACTTCGTAAATTTGACGTCTTCTTTAACGTAAAATACTTTTAAAAACCTTATTTTAAGGACTTTAAGGCCGATTCAAAGGCCATAAATCCTATATTAATTATTCCTAAGGCCGGGATGTTTTTTTTTTACTTGGTCAAACCGCGTGGGTTAATGCGATCCGTTTTTAATGGAGAATAAATCGGATCTTAAACCGTCGCCTCTCTAATTTATTTTTATAAAGGAAACGAGATATCATTCTCCGTTGTTCTTCCTCCTGGTTCTCATCTACGAGACGCTAGAACCTTGCAATCATTCCCGTAGGAGTTTCACAATCAAACGTTACTAGGATTGGTTCTGCTCTGTTTTGGATGCAACCGAGCCGTGTCGATCAATCTTCGATATAAGGTATGTTTTATCATTGTTCCTTCGAGGATCACCTTCTCTTGTTCTTCCTTCCATATTAGCATGTAATCTCCATGGTTCTAATGGGTTTTCTTGGGGTTGGTTGGTACTGTCGTACCGTGGCATCCTCTGGTGGATGCAGCTGTCGTGAGGAGAAGAGGACTGTGACCCGTTGTGTGGATAAAGGACGTCAAGAACTCTTCGAGGTAGGGGATTCATGGCTTCTCTAATTGTATATGTGCAATCGTAGAATTAGCATGATTTATCTCTTTGGATCACAATGAAATTGACCTAATTAAATACTTGAACCGGATTAAAAGAATTGGTTGATCGCATGCTGTTGTTTTATACCGTGATAACGGTTTGCCTCATGTTTTCCTAGATATAGTGATATCTATGTTTTCTTTGATTTGTTGTTCGTTCATGATAGAAATTGATAATGAACGTAAAGCCGGAATTAATTGTTAATTAATTGGCTAAAGATAAAGAGGCATGTAAATTAATCTGGTTATTGCAGTTGTTGTTGTTGTTCTAATTTGAGGATAATCAAATTAGGGAAGTAAGTATGGTTATTTAATTGTGATAGCTTACTGATTAGGTATCCATGATTGGAACCTATGAATAACAAGTCTGTTAATTCAATATGGATTAGAGAACAGATTATGTGGGAATTTCTAAAAGGGTTCTGAGTTACCCTCTTGTTTGTTAAAGGGCCGAGATCCCACTTTGTGATGTTTGTTTTCCTGCTGCTTGTGCTGTGATGTGAGCCTGGATGGCTGTTGTGATATGTGGAGGCATGGAGACCTGTGGTTGTGGCAGCGGATGACGCCTAGTGTGGCGAGATGCATCGGTTTATGCATATGGGTGTCGGGGAGGACACCAAGGGTGATGGTATGAGATGAATGTGATGTTTTGATGTTGGTGGTTTGGTTTGGTTTTTTATCTGCTGTACTTTTCCCCACTGCTCAAGGCAGCTGGTCTTGCTTACCCTCTTTCCGAAGGAGGTGAAGACACGCGGGGTATTCCATGTGCTTTCCGTGTTTAGCCTCTCGATGGAGGATGGGTCTATGCTCTTTCTATAGGCGGCAAAGACTCGACGGGTAGTATATCTACTCACCGTGTTGAGCCTCCTTTGTGTTTAGAAGCATAGGATGTTTTTCTAGAATGCCTGGGAATGTGGAAAAGTAATTCGGTAAGGAGTATTTGATTAAATGATGAAAATCCACGGGGATGGAGATGCTGGAATTTAAAGGTGATGTGAATCTTAAAAAGGAGCAGTTGTTTTTGAAAGTGATGCCAATTCAGTTTAATGTGGAATTGTACATTCTTAATTAATGTTTAAAGAATTAATTAACGTACATGAGAATGGAGTAATCTAATGAAGCTCTTCAATTGGTTGTGTGCTTATAGGATACCTAGTCTTTGAAGTAGCAGCCTGGAGTCTGAGAGACGTTAGCTGCAGTTGTATCTAAGACTAGGTAATGCCCATAGTGTGGATGTGAGTTACTTATATATTCTGTACTTTTTGTGTTTCTATACGCTACTCCACCCTGTCGGTAAGGGCAACTGACACCCCGGGGATTCTGAGCCCAGGGGGGTGTTTTCCCCAACATTCTGATGGGAGGTTGAATGGCTGACTACCCCCTTTGGCCCCGCACTCTTCTCTTGGTAGATCTTTGTGCTGGTAGGCACAGTGGTTAGTTTTACCCATATATGTGTGTAGAGGGCTGTAATGGCTTGTGGTTATTTCACACACATATATTCTGGATATAGTATCCTATGGAATACTATAGGTGTAACGTGTATAGGCTATGATGGCTTGAGGATCCTTACTCGATGTATGGGCTGTAATGGCTTGAGGTATAATACCCAACGTATGATACACGTTATGCGAGCTGTGGTGGCTCCCGGAAACTACCTGGATACTTTTGGTTGTGAGGATTGTGTGGAGCTTAGCCCAGGTGTCTGCGGGCAAGCCTTTGTGGTGCACGAGGTGCAGATTGTGGAGCTTGACCCATGTTGATACGGGCAAGCCTTTGGAGAGAGATGCACAGGACGTATGTCGTTGGGGCAAAGCGGAAAACCAGTGGGGAAGTAGTAGCGGGGTACCCTTGATATTCTTTACTATATGCTATATTCTTGTATGCGTTACTTTGTGAGAGTAGCCATGGTGAGGTTGGGAACATAGTATACCTGTTTAGGTGACGAGTTAGTTTCACTTGTTGTTCACTGGGCTTTAGCATGCTTTCGTTACTTTTGCACGAGAGTCTTGGGGAGGATCCTACTGAGTATACTGTTATACTCACCCTATGTACATATAAACTGTTTTTCAGGTCACTTGGAGCATGTTGGAGATCAAGCTGGTTACTACTAGCTTCCGGTTGGAGGAGGAGCTGTTCGGGCTTGTGGTCGCTGCCGTTTTACTTTCTTTTGGGTACTTTTAGTTTTCCCTTTCAGTTGTAGTACTTTTGCATGACATTTCATATATGTACTTGATTTCCTTTTACATTTCAGTTCTGAGTTGGAGTTGATTAGAGTCTATTCTATCTCTCTCTTCTGCATGTGTTCTCTTAGAGGGTAATGCCTGTCATTTGTGTGTGTATTATACCCTCGGTGCTAGTCGCCAACCCGGGGCCTACTGGAGGCAGGACTCGGGGGTCATTATCTCCCTTCTCACATTGCCGTCCCTGGAGGGGTATACTTTGTGGGGAGGGGGTCGTGACAGAGTGGTATCAGAGGTCTGGTTGAGGGATAGGATGGAGTTTGGAGTTAGGCACATGTGAGGATGCATGGGATAGTAGGGCAACGGTGTCATTCATGTTTAGAAAGTGGGGTAAACACTGGAGACCGGCAGAGACATAGGCGTTCAGGGCCCCCTATGATCCGTTGCATGGACCTTTAAGTTTACGATGGCTACTAAACAAAGTGATACTGGTTGCAGGGTAGAGACCTAGGAAAGGATCATGCATCATTATTATTTGCGCTTGTGTTTGAATGGGTAGACCTTGGGATAGGTAACCTAAAATTAATAAAACAAAATAATTAATTAATTAATGTTGAGTCTTCCATATTCCAGGCTTAGGAGCTCTAATGGTTGTTATTTTACAGGTATGGCTCCAGGTCGACGTCCTCGTCAGGTTAGCACAGAAGGTGCCCAGCAGGCTGTTCTAGCAGATCGCCGCCGGGTAGAGGTTGATGACGATGACACTTGGAGGAAGACACTCCGAGAGTTTCAGCGCCAGAGTCTACAGAAGTACGAGGGCTCCGTTTCAGATGCAGTCACAAAAGACTGGTTGGAGGAGGTCGAGATAGGCTTTAGTTCGATTCGTGCTCGGAAGGAACACTGGGTGTCCTTGGTTGTGACGATGTTGCGTGGAGCAGTGAGACAGTGGTGGTTCTTGTTCCTCGGGGATCGTGAGGAGTCAGCGATCTCATGGGAGGAGTTTCGAGACAGGTTTAGAGTCGAGTTTCTTTCATCGACTGCGAAGGCATCCAGTCACCAAGAGCTTCTTACCCTTCGACAGGGGAGCTCCAGTGTTCGGGAGTTTGGAATCCGTTTCAGGAACCTTCTACGATATGCTTCAGACCTGTTACCAGATGATGAGGCCAGGGCGAGGCATTTCGAGGAGGCTTTGCGTCCAGAGATCCAGCGCCAGGTCACCCCATTTATGCTGAAGACATATCTTGAGGTTCTGGCAAGGGCAGAGGTTGTTGAGAGGTCTTTTACCAGGACCGGATCGTCACGAGAGGGGAATCGTCATGATTCCTCACGAAGCAGAGGTGTGGTCCGGGGTTCCCGGTTTTCAGGACAGAAGAGTTTTCGTTCACCTGGGGGTAGGTCCCATCCCTTCCCATCTCGTTTCTCCGGAGGCAGCAACTCTCAGGCCTATGCCAAGGGATCGGGCGCTTGTTTTTCTTGTGGTGGTCGTGGTCATCATCAGCGGGAGTGCCCGACTTTTCAGAGCAGTCATCGTGCACCAGGCGCTCCACTCCAGGTTCCTCCGTTGAGGCAGTTCCAGCCAAGGCAGCAGCAGCAGGTTGCACCGGCTTTAGATCACCCGAGGGTAGATGGAGCAGGCAGAGGACAACCCCATGATGCTCCCCGTCCTCAGAGAGCAGAGCGTGGCCGTGGTGGTGGTCGTCATCAGGGTCAGAGAGGCCGTGGAGGTGGTCGTGGTCAGCTTCATGCTCTAGCGTTGCTAGCTCCAGGCGAGCCAGACGTCGTCCGCGGTACCCTTTGCTTGTTTTATACCTTGGTGTATGCCTTGTTTGATTCAAGAGCGACACACTCCTTTATATCCCCTACCCTTGTCCACGCTTTGGGACTTGAGGTAGAGAGGCTTCCAGTGCCCTTGGCGTTGACTACGCTAGTTGGAGGTCGAGCTAGCTTGTTTGAAGTATGTAGAGACTGTGAGCTAGTGTTGGGGAAGCACCGCTCTTGGGGAGATTTCCTATGTTTACGAATACAACTATATCATGTCATCCTCGGCATGGATTGGTTGTATTCGGTGCAGGCTATTGTGGATTGCTACAGGAAGAAGGTCGTTTTCTTTGATGAAGATGGAGAGGAAGTAGTGTTTGTTGGTGAGAGAGATCCTCGGATGAGTCATAGACGAGTTTCATCCTTATCATCCATGATGGCTGGGATGATGCTGAGTGCTTCAGAGGTTCAACAGTTGGCGTTTCCTAGGGTCGTAGAGGAGTACCCTGATATCTTTCCAGAAGAGGTTGTATCCTTACCCCCTCGACGAGAGATCGAGTTTGGGATCGAGCTACAGCCAGGAGCGTCTCCTATTTCTATGTCTCCGTATAGGATGGCCCCTTCTGAGTTATGAGAGCTACGTATACAGCTTGATGGTCTGTTGCAGTGTGGTTTTGTTCAGCCAAGCGTGTCACCGTGGGGTGCACCAGTTTTGTTTGTGAAAAAGGCTGACGGCAGTTTGCGGTTGTGTGTCGATTATCGTCAGTTAAACAAAGTGACAATAAAGAATCGCTATCCTCTTCCACGGATTGATGACATGTTTGATCAACTGAAGGGTGCAAGTTGGTTCTCAAAGATATACTTGCGGTCAGGATACCATCAGATGCGTGTAAAGGATGAGGATATCCCGAAGACTGCTTTCCGTTGTCGTCATGGGCATTATGAGTTTGTTGTAATGCCATTCGGCGTGACGAATGCTCTAGCTGTTTTCATGGGGTTGATGAATGCTGTGTTTCGTGAATTCCTGGACAAGTTTGTTGTGGTTTTCATCGACGACATCCTTGTATACTCCACATCTGAAGAGGAGCATGCAGAGCATCTACGAGCCGTTTTGGGAGTTCTTCGCCAACATCGGTTGTTTGGGAAGTTGTCCAAGTGTGAGTTCTGGGCTCGAGAAGTTCGTTTCTTGGGACATGTTGTGTCCCAACAGGGAGTAGCTGTGGATCCTTCGAAGATAGAAGCAGTGGTGTCTTGGCCAGCCCCCAAGACCGTGTCAGAGGTGCGAAGTTTCCTTGGTCTCACAGGCTATTATAGGAGGTTTGTGGCTAATTTCTCCCGAGTTGCGACTCCTCTGACAGCTTTGACCAGGAAGGATCAAGCGTTCATATGGACTGATCAGTGTCAGACAGCTTTCGAGTATCTAAAGGAGAAGTTGGTAAGTGCTCCAGTCCTTTGTCTTCCAACGGAGGGAGTCCAGTTTGATGTTTTCTGTGATGCTTCACATCTGGGGCTAGGCTGTGTTCTTATGCAGTAGAGGTCCGTTGTTTCTTATGGGTCTCGGCAGTAGCGTCCCCATGAACGCAACTATGCCACCCATGATCTTGAGTTGGCAGCCGTGGTGTTTGCTCTGAAGTTGTGGAGACATTACCTCATTGGTGAGAACATTGTGGTTTTCACCGATCATAAGAGTTTGAGGTATGTTTTCTCCCAACGTGACTTGAACTTGAGGCAGCGTCGGTGGATGGAGTTCTTACAGGAATATGACTTCGAAATATCGTATACACCTGGGAAGGGAAATGTTGTTGCTGATGCATTAAGCTGAAAGTCACGTAATGATGTTGTGCGTGAATCTGGTGATTCCTGGAAAGTGATGGAAGAGCTATCAGCTTTGCATCTTGATATGGGAGAAGTTGGGGGTAGAGGTTGTCTTTTCCAGATGACGGTGCAGTCATCCCTGATGCAGAAGGTGGAAGAGTCTCAGTTGGGTGATCTAGAGGTGGAAGTTTGGAGAGACAGATTTGTATGTGGTGAGGCCCCTGATGGTTGGTCGGAGGATGAACAACACCGAGTGTTGTATCATGGTAGGCTTTTTGTTCCCTTGGCGATGCGCGAGACAGTTCTCCGAGAGTTCCATAGTTCACCCTTGGCGGTACATCCTGGTGTGACGAAGATGTACCGATCCTTGAGGAGTCAGTTTTGGTGGCCTGGGTTGAAGCGTACAGTTGCAGAATGTGTGTCTCGATGTTTATTCTGCCAGAAGGTGAAGGCCGAACACCGTGTTCCTGGTGGTCTTCTCCAGCACTTAGAGATTCCTCAGTGGAAGTGGGAGGACATCTCAAGGGATTTTGTTACAGGTTTACCTCGAGCTCCGGGAGGACATGATGCTATATGGGAGGTAGTGGATCGTTTAACAAAATCATCTCACTTCATAGCGATCAAGGAGTCGAGCTCAGTGGAAGTTTTGTCGAGGCAGTATCTGGAGGAGGTGGTGAGGCTTCACGGAGTTCCTAAGATGATCCTTTCTGATCGAGATCCTCGTTTTACCTCTAGGGTGTGGAGAGGTCTCCAGCATGCTTTTGGCTCTCAGTTATGCCTTAGCACTGCTTTTCATCCTCAAACGGATGGTCAGACAGAGCGAACAATCCAGACTCTTGAAGACATGTTGCGCTCTTGTGTTCTTGATTTTGGAGGTTCATGGACGAAGCACTTACCTTTGGTAGAGTTCGCATACAATAATAGTTTTCACTCTACCATCGACATGGTGCCGTTTGAAGCCTTGTATGGTCGGCCATGCCGTTCTCCGTTGTGCTGGACTGGGGTCGGAGAGTCAGCAATTCTCGGGCCAGAACTAGTGCAGAATACAACAGAGATGGTTCAGGTGATTCGTGAGAGGATGAAGACAGCACAAGATCGTCAGAAATCATATACTGATCAAAGAAGGAGACCGCTAGAGTTTAATGTTGGGGATCATGTGTTTCTAAAGGTGACTCCCCGTCGTGGGCAGCAAAGGTTTGGTCGTGGAAGTAAGCTTTCTCCCCGGTTTGTTGGGCCTTTCAAGGTGTTAGCTCGTGTTGGATCTGTGGCGTATCGAGTAGCACTTCCCCCTCAGATGAGTCGGATACATGATGTTTTCCATGTATCGCAGCTCCGTTGTTATCTTCATGATGAATCTCATGTTATCGATTGGGGAGAGATCGATATTGACGATGATGCAACCTTCGAGAAGGGACCTGTGGAGATCCAAGACCACATGGAGAAGGTGTTGCGTGGGCGTTCTATCCCCTTAGTTCGTGTCCTGTGGCGACACGGTGGCACGGAGGAGAGTACCTGGGAGCGTGAGTCACAGATACGTGCTCAGTACCCAGAGTTGTTTAATGTTTAACTCTTTCCATGTAATGACGTTTCCTTTATGGTTAGACCTTTCATGTTTTATTTATGTACCTTTGATGTGATGTTATGTTTGAATTGTTTGGTTATGGATTATTTGTTTCCATACTCTCGGATGTCGTAGTTTTGTTCCAGCTTTTGAACAACTCGTGGTGGTTTTCCCCTGAGAGGTATCTTATGGGGTGGTTGTTCGGACCCCTCTTTTCTTCTAGGTTGGTTTTTAATTCTCGAGGACGAGAATGTTTTGAGAGGTATCTAATGTAATGGCCCGGACCTTCCTGGTCCATTACTTTGTGAAAATGTGGTGTTGGAGGTGTTCCGGGAGGTCAAGGTGACTTATCCCCCAGCCGCTGCCTACCGGTAGCTCGGGCTACCGGTAGCTGCTGCCTACCGGTAGCTCGGTCTACCGGTAGCTGCTGATTACCGGTAGCTCGGTCTACCGGTAGCTGCTGATTATCGGTAGCTCGGTCTACCGGTAGCTGCTGCCTACCGGTAGCTCGGTCTACCGGTAGCTCGGTCTACCGGTAGCTGCTGATTACCGGTAGCTCGGTCTACCGGTAGCTGCTGCCTACCGGTAGCTCGGTCTACCGGTAGCTGCTGATTACCGGTAGCTCGGTCTACCGGTAGCTGCTGCCTACCGGTAGCTCGGTCTACCGGTAGCTGCTGATTACCGGTAGCTCGGTCTACCGGTAGCTGCTGATTACCGGTAGCTCGGTCTACCGGTAGCTGCTGATTACCGGTAGCTCGGTCTACCGGTAGCTGCTGATTACCGGTAGCTCGGTCTACCGGTAGCTGCATCCTACCGGTAGCTGGGTTTACCAGTAGCCACGTCATACTGATAGCTCGGTATACTGGTAGCCGCAGTCCAGCAGTAGCTCGGCTAACACTTTGCCAAATTTCTAGTTCTGTGAACAGTGTTTCTATCGGTGAGGTTCTATCGGTGGACTTCTATCGGTGAGGTTCAGTGAACAGTGTTTCTATCGGTGAGGTCTTATCGGTGAACTTCTATCAGTGAGGATCTATCAGTAGACTTGTGTTTCTATCGGTAAGGCTCTATCGGTGAGCTTTTCTTTCCTTTGCCAATTTTTTTTAGTTCTGTGAACAGTGTTTCCAGACTTCATAAGAGCTACCGATTCCATACTTTGCCAAATTTCACGAATGAACAGTGTTTCCAGACTTCATAAGAGCTACCGATTCCATACTTTGCCAAATTTCACGAATGAACAGTGTTTCCAGAATCCTAAGAGCTACTGATTCCATACTTTGCCAAATTTTGAGTATGTGAACAGTGTTTCCAGCTTCGTAAATTTGACGTCTTCTTTAACGTAAAATACTTTTAAAAAACTTATTTTAAGGACTTTAAGGCCGATTCAAAGGCCATAAATCCTATATTAATTATTCCAAAGGCCGGGATTTTTTTTTTACTTGGTCAAACCGCGTGGGTTAATGCGATCCGTTTTTAATGGAGAATAAATCGGATCTTAAACCGTCGCCTCTCTAATTTATTTTTATAAAGGAAACGAGATATCATTCTCCGTTGTTCTTCCTCCTGGTTCTCATCTACGAGATGCTAGAACCTTGCAATCATTCCCGTAGGAGTTTCACAATCAAACGTTACTAGGATTGGTTCTGCTCTGTTTTGGATGCAACCGAGCCGTGTCGATCAATCTTCGATATAAGGTATGTTTTATCATCGTTCCTTCGAGGATCACCTTCTCTTGTTCTTCCTTCCATATTAGCATGTAATCTCCATGGTTCTAATGGGTTTTCTTGGGGTTGGTTGGTACTGTCGTACCGTGGCATCCTCTGGTGGATGCAGCTGTCGTGAGGAGAAGAGGACTGTGACCCGTTGTGTGGATAAAGGACGTCAAGAACTCTTCGAGGTAGGGGATTCATGGATTCTCTAATTGTATATGTGCAATCGTAGAATTAGCATGATTTATCTCTTTGTATCACAATGAAATTGACCTAATTAAATACTTGAACCGGATTAAAAGAATTGGTTGATCGCATGCTGTTGTTTTATACCGTGATAACGGTTTGCCTCATGTTTTCCTAGATATAGTGATATCTATGTTTTCTTTGATTTGTTGTTCGTTCATGATAGAAATTGATAATGAACGTAAAGCCGGAATTAATTGTTAATTAATTGGCTAAAGATAAAGAGGCATGTAAATTAATCTGGTTATTGCAGTTGTTGTTGTTGTTCTAATTTGAGGATAATCAAATTAGGGAAGTAAGTATGGTTATTTAATTGTGATAGCTTACTGATTAGGTATCCATGATTGGAACCTATGAATAACAAGTCTGTTAATTCAATATGGATTAGAGAACAGATTATGTAGGAATTTCTAAAAGGGTTCTGAGTTACCCTCTTGTTTGTTAAAGGGCCGAGATCCCACTTTGTGATGTTTGTTTTCTTGCTGCTTGTGCTGTGATGTGAGCCTGGATGGCTGTTGTGATATGTGGAGGCATGGAGACTTGTGGTTGTGGCAGCGGATGATGCCTAGTGTGGCGAGATGCATCGGTTTATGCATATGGGTGTCGGGGAGGACACCAAGGGTGATGGTATGAGATGAATGTGATGGTTTGATGTTGGTGGTTTGGTTTGGTTGTTTATCTGCTGTACTTTTCCCCACTGATCAAGGCAGCTGGTCTTGCTTACCCTCTTTCCTAAGGAGGCGAAGACACGCGGGGTATGCCACGTGCTTTCCGTGTTTAGCCTCTCGATAGAGGATGGGTCTATGCTCTTTCTATAGGCGGCAAAGACTCGACGGGTAGTATATCTACTCACCGTGTTGAGCCTCCTTTGTGTTTAGAAGCATAGGATGTTTTTCTAGAATGCCTGGGAATGTGGAAAAGTAATTCGGTAAGGAGTATTTGATTAAATGATGAAAATCCACAGGGATGGAGATGCTGGAATTTAAAGGTGATGTGAATCTTAAAAAGGAGCAGTTGTTTTTGAAAGTGATGCCAATTCAGTTTAATGTGGAATTGTTCATTCTTAATTAATGTTTAAATAATTAATTAACGTACATGAGAATGGAGTAATCTAATGAAGCTCTTCAATTGGTTGTGTGCTTATAGGATACCTAGTCTTTGAAGTAGCAGCCTGGAGTCTGAGAGACGTTAGCTGCAGTTGTATCTAAGACTAGGTAATGCTCATAGTGTGGATGTGAGTTACTTATATATTCTGTACTTTTTGTGTTTCTATACGCTACTCCATCCTGTCGGTAAGGGCAACTGACACCCCGGGGATTCTGAGCCCTGGGGGTGTTTTCCCCAACATTATGATGGGAGGTTGAATGGCTGACTACCCCCTTTGGCCCCGCACTCTTCTCTTGGTAGATCTTTGTGCTGGTAGGCCTAGTGGTTAGTTTTACCCATATATGTGTGTAGAGGGCTGTAATGGCTTGTGGTTATTTCACACACATATATTCTGGATATAGTATCCTATGGAATACTATAGGTGTAACGTGTATAGGCTATGATGGCTTGAGGATCCTTACTCGGTGTATGGGCTGTAATGGCTTGAGGTATAATACCCGACGTATGATACACGTTATGCGAGCTGTGGTGGCTCCCGGAAACTACCTGGATACTTTTGGTTGTGAGGATTGTGTGGAGCTTAGCCCAGGTGTCTGCGGGCAAGCCTTTTTGGTGCACGAGGTGCAGATTGTGGAGCTTGACCCATGTTGATACGCGCAAGCCTTTGGAGAGAGATGCACAGGACGTATGTCGTTGGGGCAAAGCGGCAAACCAGTGGGGAAGTAGTAGCGGGGTACCCTTGATATTCTTTACTATATGCTATATTCTTGTATGCGTTACTTGGTGAGAGTAGCCATGGTGAGGTTGGGAACATAGTATACCTGTTTAGGTGACGAGTTAGTTTCACTTGTTGTTCACTGGGCTTTAGCATGCTTTCTTTACTTTTGCACGAGAGTCTTGGGGAGGATCCTACTGAGTATACTGTTATACTCACCCTATGTACATATAAACTGTTTTTCAGGTCACTTGGAGCAGGTTGGAGATCAAGCTGGTTACTACTAGCTTCCGGTTGGAGGAGGAGCTGTTCGGGCTTGTGGTCGCTGCCGTTTTACTTTCTTTTGGGTAATTTTAGTTTTCCCTTTCAGTTGTAGTACTTTTGCATGACATTTCATATATGTACTTGATTTCCTTTTACATTTCAGTTCTGAGTTGGAGTTGATTGGAGTCTATTCTATCTCTCTCTTTTGCATGTGTTCGCTTAGAGGGTAATGCCTCCCATTTGTGTGTGTATTATACCCTCGGTGCTAGTCGCCAACCCGGGGCCTACTCGAGGTGGGACTCGGGGGTCATTATCTCCCTTCTCACATTGCCGGCCCTGGAGGGGTACACTTTGTGGGGAGGGGGTCGTGACAGGACACCACAACATAGTTTTAAGCGTTGTATTAGATGTGGTGATATTTTAAAATTGTTTACATTGGGAAGGTCATTTCGTGTGGGATGTTTTGAATTTTGGTAATTTTTATATGGCTCTATGGTGCTACGGGAACCATGGGGAGTGAAACTCTCTAGGTGTATATGGTAGAATGTGTTTTTTCATGGAAGTTTCTCAGTAGAAATGGGGACTAAATCAATTCATATAATGATAGTTGTGGGATTGTAGGGTGATCAATGAGTTTCTATATGGTAAATGATTATACCACCACACCATAATGTTTGGAATGGAGGTTGGAGGTCAATGTTCAATCAGGTTATGAGCATGGGGAATGAAAACTTAGAGTTGAGTCTCACCTCAAAAAATTCATAGACATAGTGGGAAAAAGAATGAGTTATTTTTCCTTACACTTTGGTTATTACCATGTTGGATGTCTAAGGGGATAAAATTATATCCTTCACTTCATTTTGAATATATTTGTTTTATCCATCCATTTAAATGCTTTTAAAAAATCGCATGAAATTTGGGAGAATATAGCCATTTCAAATTTTGAGTAATAGATTCTAATTTGATCGACTTGTTCCATAACCATAGTGAAGGTCCACATGTCATGGTGGGGGCTAATTCATACTTCATTATAAATAGGATTCTAGTTCCCCTTCATTGTACATTTTAACTCTTCCATCAAAACCTATATGACTCTTGGTCCTCTCCTTACTCTCCAACTAATTCACATGAGGATCTAAAAACATTATTTCATTAGGATAAAAATATATTAGAGAAAGAAAACATATATTACTATTATTCTCATAATATGTGTCCACTTTATTCATGAAGGCTTGTGTGGTGAGGGTTCATCAGTTTTAGGATGAGTTTCGAGCATGATTTGATGGTGTTTTTTATTAGGTTCGTAATTGTTTTCCTTGGACATTTGGGGTGGTTGCTCATGGTTCATCCAGTATTTCTTAGAGAATATTTAACATATATTCAAGGTATGTGATTTGTTAATTATCTATTTATTTTTTATTATTATGTGAGATTATCAATCCTTGGCTTCTTTGGGTTATGAATGAATTAACTTGGATAAAGATAATAAATGTAATTAATAATTAATTGGAAGTGATGTTATGATCACATATTTTAATTATTTGTTGATATTCCTCTTCATATTTTATATATAGTATGATATCATTTTTATGTGACAATTATTTTTTATCAACATTATTTTTATTCTATAATTGGAAACATAAATCAGGTAGAATATGATGTGAATAATGGAAGTTTAATGTGAGCATAATTATCATTTTTACTTTAAAACTGTTTAATATGAATGTGTTTCTCAATGAATATGTATAGTTGATTAATATATTTTTTTGGTTAATAATCATATGTTTCTTGTTGGTGAAAAATCTTAAAAATGAATCAGTTAAATCTTGATGATAATTAAATGGATGTTTAGTGGTGAAACAATATGTATGGTTGAGTGAGACTATCCTAGTTTTATAAATACTTGAATGCCAAGAAATTATAGCCTTGGTTCCCCCATGAATTTTTTTGTTGAAAATAATTTTTCCTTTTTGTAATTGTGATCTAGGATGGTAGATACATGCTATGGTTTGATTTTTGGGGTTTTCTGGTATAATGGTTAGATTTCACATCTCGAATGTATGGATTCATTGTTTTATATCCATTAATATGATGTTGATGATAGATTATATGGAATAGGTTAAGAGATGGAACTTTCATTAAATGGGTTATGTTTTGGGTGGTTCATTGGTTTATGGTTATGGTTTTATAGTGTGGATTGACCATATTTATTGATAATTTATTTGGATATATATGTTGTTAGGTGTTCATTTTATATCATTTCCAACTTATTATTGTAGAGTGTATTTTTTCCTTGTGGTTTTTTAGTTCAATTTATATAATTTCTAGTTTATTGAATGGTTAATAAATAATTAATTAACTCATGGGATGGCTGTTGATGTGGTTAATGTCAAAAAATGAAAACAATGGTATTGTTGAACAGAATTATTTAAGGTGCATGAAACGGAAATCTATAAATTATTGTCTAAATTAATAAATCATGTTTTCTTGAAATGAAATGATTTATTAAACATTTTTTTAATGGGTTTAATTTAAAATGGATATTAATTTCAAAATTTCTATTTTTTTTAGATTTAGGTTCATGTATTATTGTGTGAGAAATTTTTTATAAACCATAGAAGTTATAATTGGGTGTCATGTGGGATGATAATTGTAGTTGAGCCTAAAGTTATGTAGTTTCCCATAGTGTGGTTTTGTTCTATATATATTCACGTATTGTATGATTTCATATTATCCAGAAACTAATATCAGTGGATATAAACTACCCAAATGATATTTCATTGGGGTTTTCCACAATATATAGGCTAGTGGGGGGATATATGGTTAGTTTCTCCCTCTTTCACACTCTAACTTTGGTATATCATGATGTGTTGGTGTATTCATGCTATAATGAATTAAGTCATTTCGTAAATTTATAAATGGGAATTAATGGATCTCCATTTTACTATAAATCTGTGTAAGGGAAGTAAAAAACATGAGGTTATATTACTTACATGTATACAATTATTGTGATTGAGGTTTTTTATATGTGTACTTTTATGGGTTGTGATTGCTTATGGTATAGTGTATGGTACATCAGATTTAGTGGATTTCAAACTTACTAATCATTTATGGATGGAATGATGATGACATGGTTTGGTTTTTAGAAATAGAGTGTAGGATGACTTATGGAAGGGATCATATAACTATATGTTTTTGGTTTAGTTATTAGAGTTACAGATCAAGGGGAAGTAGATTGTATCACCTTGAAATTCTAAAGTAAAAACACTATTTTTTATAGGTGTATGAAACCCAACACCAAGCATGTAAGAAAATATAATATACCTAGAATTTATAATATATATAATATTTTAAATATATTAAATATAATATATGATTTCAATTCATCTCACACTAAGTTAGAATACATTTCACACAACAATGATTTTTTCAATGGCTTGTGTTACATGCAAGACTAAGGTTTACTAAACAATAATATATTATTAAAAAATATATTATTTAATATAGTAAGATATATATTAGCTATAAAATTGATTTTATTAAATAAATTGTGAAAATATATAGTTTAATTCAATGGTTACCAATTAATTAGAATTGAATATTGAAACCAAATTAATATAAAGAGATTGATTTTTGTAAAAGACTCTTTTTATGTGGAAAAGTTGATTTATATTAATTAGTAAAATTAATTACTATTAATTAATGGTTTTAAGTAAATTTATATGTTATATATTCAATTAAATATTTTATTTATTCATCAAAGTGATTTTATAGGTATATTATGAGTATCGAACCAATATTACACAAAAATACTATATTTTTATAAAGGCACAGTTGTCGCCTTTCAATTGAGAACCTATTTTAAATCCATTTTTGGAAATTTTATAGATTATATATTAAAAATAACATTCATATTTTAAATTTATTCGTAAAAATTAGTTTATGGTGAATTTTTTGTATTTTTTTGTGAACTTTCATTTTTAAAATGAATAGTAAAAAATACCTAATTTTAATTCACAACTGTTTTTTCATCAAATTTATTTATACTATAAAATTATTTTTTAAAATGTTTAAAATTTAAATTATATAATTTATTTTTAAAGTAATAAAATTTTGGTGATTTTAGTCAATTTCACTTTGATTTTTTTATAAAAACATAGAAAACAATTGAGCATTTTTACTTTAAAAACACCCATTGTCATCCTCTTTGTGGGATTAATTTGAAATTAAATTCTACAATTTATGGGATTGTAATTTTGTAAAATTTATTCTATATTTGATATCATAATAATATATAATGTATAAAAAGGCCAACAATGTTTTTTACCTAATTTTTTAGTGAATGTAATTAAAATTAATTATAAATATTAAGGTCAAATTAAGGTTAACAAGGGAATAAACCATAATCATAAGATCCAAAAAGACCTATAAACCTATAAAAAGACCATTTTAAAGACATTTATCTACCATATACCCATTTTATATACATTTTCTTATTGTAGGGTTCCCTGTAAATGGAAAAAACATGGTTGAAATTCTCTTTTCCAGAATTTACAAGTGTCACTCCTCCTACACTATAAAAAGGCCTATTATCCTACCACTTACACACACCACTCAAGAAATAGTGGCTCTACTATGATCTTAAAAAATACCTCCCAAAAATATTTCACCTTGTCCTAGAATCCACAATATTTTCATAAATCCATTAGAAGAATCCCTTTGGTGAAAACCAGAAGGATTTACCAGAATAAGCGGTAACATCCTTCCTCGAGATATTTAGTTTTATTTCATTATCTACTATTTAGATTATGCTTATTCTAGTATTATATAATAAAAAATCATGATAAATATACTTATATGTTCATATATTAATAGTTAGACCTACCCTTACACACACTTCCATCTAATGGGGAATAAACTTACCAATTATGTGTACGGTGAACTACGGCCTCACGAAATGACGTAGTTCATTTTTCATGTACCACATTTCATTATAGAAAATTATGATGAAAATTCTATTTATATATGATATATATGATACTTATTATGTCCTTATACTTATTTATTTTGTTCATATCACATATCTTTATACTTTCATTATGTGTAAATGTGATAACATCATTTTTGGATGTGTAGACTACTACTTCCCCAAAGAGATGTAATTCATTCACACTATACATGGAACAAAAAAAATATGGTTTTAATTAAAAATATTTATCATAAATGACATATATATGATATTAATTACATAATTAATTTTCAAAAAAAAATATTATATATCATTTTTTATTACCCTATACACACACTAAAAAAGGTGATAACGTCATTCGTGGATATGTGGACTGCTGCTTCGTAGACACAATATGATTCATTTTATATCACAATAATTATATATATATAAGTATATATGTTTCAAAAACATGGTTTTTATGATATAATTATCATTCTTAAAAGATAAATATTACATTTCTTCTTTCCATTATGATCATTGAAAAATGGGTACAGTAATCATGCATACGTACGGCCTACCGTCTCCATGACTTTAACATCGGTTCATTTTTCATAACTATATTTAATTATTTGTTTTAAAAGTATAATTTATAAATAAATATGATTATTATTTCATGATTATTATTCTGGATATGTTCATATAATGTCCCCTTTGTCCATAGTTGACCTACCAAAGTCATTTTTAACAAATCAATCAAATTTGGTAAAAACACTCTATATAAAATTAATTGTTTAAGTAGTTATATACAACATCATAATAAGATAAGTAAAAGTAACGATATACTTGAGAATATTCTTATAAAATTAAATAATTAACATAATTTTATTATTCAGGAATATAAAGACACACATCACAAGTCAAACTCAAGGTAAGGGGTTTCGTTTCAATCTACATTCCATTGAGTCTTATTTGTTGTTATGCACATATTCACTTGTATAAGGTTTGTAAGGTGTCCTTTGACATGTTATATCATTATTATATTTACTATCATGATATTTTATGTTTTATTTAATTTTATTTCTTCATGGGGATTATTATTCAAATTATTTAAAGTGTTATGGGATACATTGGACTGTTTAATGATTATTTTCCTCTAGAATTTTCTAATGTTCATTCAATGGTATTTTCATTCATCAACATAAATAACACTTTCTAGTTATCCTAAAATGAGGAAATATTTATAAATCCATATCATTTTCTTCAATACATACATTTTATGATAAGGAATATTTTTTATTTATTAAGTTGATTATTTGATATATGATGAATGATTTGGACTAGTATGACACAGGTTAGAGACTGTTTAAGGTAATGTCCTCGATGCATCAGTAGACTCATGGGACAAAATTAGGTTGGAAACCCCTTTTCTTTTTTAAGTAATATGTTATAATATATCTTGAGGAAGGTCTTCATAATATATATAAGGTTGGTCAAACCAGGTCATTTTGTACAATGTATGTTATAAAATTTCTTTTAAATGATCTTGAAGGTAAAGGATCCATGTGCCTTGGAATCCTGGTGTCAAATAGCTAATAATTTTTCTCATTTTGCTTCAGTTATTATTTTTTTCATGATATTTTGCGTCAAAATATCTATGGACACATTTCATATTTACTTTCATTAAATAAAAGGAATGTTTTTTCTATTTTGTACCTTGCCATGTTGATATTTCCTTATCTAGTTATTTTATTTCATTTTTATGAGTTATTTACCTTTTCATGTTTATTATTCTCATTAATTCATTATTTATTATACATTACGTGCCCTTAATAGTCATTTGACCTCACCCTTATTACGTTTCCTCTCTTTGGGTTATGAAGAAAAAATATATCAATTTTATTTTAACAATTATATTTATTTCATTTTATTATGTTTCATGTTCGTATTTTATATTTCCAAATATATTATGGCTTTAATGTATGTAATACGGATTACTAATACTTATGATAAGATTGTTCCTTCTGGATTTTATTCCTTTTAATTCTTCCAATGTAATAAAATAATGTATCATCTGCTAGATTCTTGGGTTGGGGCACTATAGCTGGTATCAAAGGATGTTTAAAATCATCCATGGAAACTAGATTTAGAAAAAATCTATTATTGAGCATAACCATAAGATATAATTTGAGGATAAGGATAAAAAACATACCATATTTTTGGTAAGGTATAGAGTATGTGAGTCTTACTAGATATAAATCCATGTCTGGATACTATAAGTGGGCATGGTTCTGGAACAGATGTACCTAGGAGTAACAAATCTGATAAGGTGTGTCGGGACAGACTTGGCATAACCTAGTTCATGAAAATGGGTCTTACTTCGCACTTAGTTTTAAACTCCAAAGGGATAATATTATAATAATTCACATATTATTTACAAACCATTATGAAGGATTTGAAATTAAATATATCCCCAAATAAAAAATATTTATGATTAAGAGACTAACTATGGATAAACATTTCAATTTTTGTTAAGTGTTACACTATATTTAGAGTTATACAAAGGTCATAATTTTATGAGCTAATATAGTATATTAAATTTTTTAGAAATGGAACTAGGAAGGAAGATGTGTGCCAATACTCCTTCCAATGTTGATGTTGCTCTGTTGGGGAAGATGATATGGATGGTATTGGAATTGAGAATGTAATGGATATATTAGGGTAGCATAATCAGGTTAAAAGACACAACCCTAACCAGATGGAGAAACATGTTCCAAAATAAGACTCTCTAATGGTGTATAACGTTATTCAAAATAGGAACTCAATATTTAGTGGGATTTGTGATCCAATGATAGCTGAGAAATGGTTCAATAATTTGGATAAGATATTTATTGATTTGGGATGAAGCAAAAAATAAAAAGGTTAAACTTGATGTTTATTTTCTCAAAGGTGATTATGGTCAATGGTGGTATCTAATCCACAATATTATTGAGGATTAATAAATATAAGTCCTAGAATGGAATGATTTTAAGGATACATTTTTTAACAAATATTTTCCCATTAGAAACAAACTGAGATGAAGTGGAAGTTTCATAGCTTAAATAAAAAGTATTAAGAGTGTGTTGAAAATTGTGAATCCACCTTTATATTATTACCCATGTATCCTATTGATTAAATATACAACATAGTGTGAAATATTGATAACTTTTTTGAAGGTCTTAAGATAAGTCACTTAAGGTAACTAGTCTCCCCAAAAAAATTATCATATAAAAAAATAGGTTTATGTGACAAAAAGACAGAGAATGAAATATATAAGTATTATGTCATTGAAGGGAGGAAAGTGAATAATAGGAAGGTAGATAAGAAAATAGATAAGGTAAATAATAGAATTAAGTATTTTCCTACATGTGATAATTGTGTAAATAAACTAAATGTAAATTTCTTGAATGGAATGGGAGTTTTTTATAGTGTAGAGAAAAAGTCCAAGTTCATGATTTTAAGGGAATGAATGAAAATTCAATTTTGCAAATATTCCAATATTAAGAGATTGGGAACTGAGAAAATGAATTCCCCAAATGTCAAGGGGATATACCTAAGAAGAAGCTAAGGGATCAAGGTCAATCTTATGTTATTGATAGTGCTGAAGTGGAATGATTAATGTGTTTATATATTTGGATAATTGAGTAATGTTGTAAAATTATTTTTTTAGTGATGTACTAGTTATAAATGTTTTGAAATATATAAGTGTTTTACTGTAGTACAATTTCAATAAGGATTTAAGATAATATGTTGAATGATACTAAGAAAAGTGATTCTGTAAAAAGTTAATTTTTTTTAAAAAACGTACAGTTGAGGGAAAGATACCCCTTAATATATTCTTGATGTTGAGACAATTATGCTTCGATAAAGAGATGATAGATATGGATAAATTAAATTAGATACTACTATCTTCTTTGGAACTGATTCCAACATTTCAAATCATAATACTTGAGAGTTTCATAAGGTTAATAATTTATGAAATGTTTTTAGTTGATATTTAGCTAAGGTTATAGAGATTATTATATTACATCACTATATGAAGAATCTTTTTCTAAGATATGATGTAGGAATAGTTATAGGTGTAATGAAAGAAACATATTTTGTTTATAGAAACATGTATTATCTTATATTCTTAGAGTATAAAATAATTTCTCAACTCTTGGGAAAAAATGTCCGGAAACAAAAAAAATGTCATATTATCATCATTTTTTATGATATCAATGACCTTTCTTAACACCTATTATAAATGGTATTATGGTAAAAAAAATCACCTAAACATGTTATCTATAACTCTCCATCAAAACATGATTGTTATATTTGTCTTCGGTATCCATGATTCCATTTATCACTTATGTTATCCTAATAGTGAACCTTGTTGCATGACCATTGTACTTTCCTTTATCACTTGTTAAGACGATATATTTTTAACCCTATTCATGATGTGGGGTTTTCCACAATACATTATTTTAAAATATCAATCCCTTATGTACCAATATAATGTTGAAATTGGGAGGATTCAATTTAATTAAGTTTTAAAGAATGTAACACCTTTAAATTTTAAATTAAGAACACAGTATTCAGTGTCATGTATGACACACAACACCAAGCATGTAAGGAAATATAATATCCTAGGAATTTATAATATGTTTAAAATTTTAAATAGATTCAATATAATTTATATCTTACAATTCACGAGACACAGTGTTAGCATACCTTTCATGTAATAATGAGTTTCTTCAATGTCTTGTGTTACATGAAAACCAAGTTTTACCTAAAAATAATATACTATGAAAAATATTATTATTTAATATAATAAGATACAACATAACCATTAAATTAATAGGAGTAAATAAATTATTAAAATATTTATTTGAATTCATTGATAACCAATTAATTAGAAATGAATATTTAAACCAAATGAATATAAAGGGAATGATTTTTATGAAAGACTAATTTTATGTAAAAAAGGTGATTTATAATAATAATTAATATTAATTAGTATTTTTTGAATTATATTAATTAAATTTATATGTTATATGTTCAACACAATATTTTTTATAATCATCCAATTGATTTTATAAGCATATGATGAAAACACGCCCAATAATACACATAAAATACTATATTTTTATAAAGGCACTTTTACCTCATTTTAATGGAGAATCTATTTTAAATCTGATTTTTTGAATTTTTATAGATTTTATATGGCACAATAAACTTTATCATTGAAATTTAAAAATAAAAACTATTTTTGGAATAATTTTTGGTATTTTGCTATGAAGACTTAATTTTTAATGAATAGTGAAAAATACTGAATTTTAATTCATAACTGAATTTTTGTCTTTTTTATTTATAGTGTTAAATTATATTTTTTATTTTATTTAAATAAAAAAATATATCAATTATTTATAAATTAATCCAATTTAGGAAATTTTAATTAATTTCACCATGAAATTGAGTATAAAAACTTAGAAATTTTTTAAACATTTTTACTATAAAAACCTACATTTTCATCCCATCTATGGTATTAATTTTAAATAAATATCTACCACTTATATTATTCGAATGTGGTAAAATGGTTTCCAAAATTGGAATCAAAATAATTTATAATTTATAATAAAGTCAATATATTTTAGTTATGAAAAACATTACAGAAAGTAATTACTATTAGTATATTTTATGACATATTTAATATTATTCCTTCATGAGGATCATTATTTAAATGTTTAAAAGTGGTATGGGACAATTTGAAATATTTAATTATTATTTTCCTCAAGAATGTTTTAATGATATTTAAATGGTATTTCCATTCGTCAACATCAACAACCCTTGTTGTTACTTATCCTCCATTGAGAAATTATGGATAAATCAACATATTTTTTCAATATAGACATTTTATTACAAGTCATATTGTTTATTTCTTAAATCAGTTAATCAATATTTGAGGAATGATTTAGACTGTTATGACATGGGTTAGGGATTTTTTAGAGTAATACCCTTGATGGATCAATAGTCTCATGGAAAAAAATTAGGTTCAAAAACCCCTTCTCTTTTATAACCAGTATGATAAAAACTATCATGTGGATGGTATTGACAGTATAGATATTGTTGTCCAAACCAAATCAGCTTGTACATAGTTTGTTTTAAAACATCTTGTGAAAGGTCTCGAATGTAAAGGTACATGAATCTAGGAAACATGACATCCAATAATTAATAATTTCCCTCATTTAGCTTCAGTTGTTATTTATCCATGATATTTTGTGTTGACGTATCTACGGATGCATTTAACAGTCAGTTTCATTGAATAATGCAATGTTTTTTTAGTTTCTTACATTTCAATATTTATATTTCCTTGTGTATTTATTTGAATGGAATGTTTTATCTATTATTTATATTTCTATATTAACTATTCTCATCAATTCATTATTACTTCTACTTTAATTACCCTTACTAAGAATTGTAGATCACCCTTATTATGTTTTCTTTTCCCCATGTTATGAAGAATAAATAGTTTAATAATATTTCATGGATAATGTTTATTTCATTTTATTATGTTTCATGTTTTTATTTTATATTTCCAAATTTATTATGGGTTTGATGTATGTAATCCAGATTTTTAAGACTACTAAGCTAACTCATCTTTTGGGATTTGATTCCTTTTAATCAACCTAATTTAATAAAATAATTCATCAACTCCGACATTCTAGGGTCGGGGCACTACATAGATTATTGGTACCTTTCTTATGTATGTTATTTTGATATAGATTGCCTTATTTATATTAATTACATGGTTTTGTATCATTAGTGATGATGGGATAGATTTTTACCATCTCACATAATGGGTTGGTATAATTTGTTTCATTATTGGGAATTAATAAGATTTTTTTTCATTTTAAAAATAGTTTTAGGGAGTATCCTATTGAGTATTCCAATATGTTGACCCCATATATGTGTGTTGGTGATCGATGTAGGAAAAACTAGTTCATGAGCGTTTTGAAGATCTTTTTTAGTTACTTAGTCACTATGTAGGATTAGTTTCTGTAATTTTAGTTGTTTTTAGGTTAGTATGACATTACATTAATATATTACGATGGTTTATTTATATATGTGATAGTGTTAGTTTTATGATATAATCTTATATCTTGTCCTTAAATTTATATAAAGAGGGTAATTCCTCTGATTTTTATGCATTATATACTCTCAGTTATAATATCCTACTCATGTCCTATGGAAGGCATGCCTCATGGGTCATCTCTTTCTTCACTACTAACATAGTTTGGGTTCTAGTTGAGGAAGGATAACATTTATTTTGATCTCCAAATCCTTCCTATGCACATTAAATTTAGAAATATATATATATATATAGGGGTGAGAATAAAGTATAATTACTAGAATAATTACTAGAACCTCTCTTAAAAATGTGGAAGAATCATACTAATGATCAAGTGAATAAAAAAATGAACCAACTCATCTCCTAAATAGATAAACTACAGTCCAAACCTCAGCATGTCTCGTTGAACAGTAACACACATAATTATGAAACCTAATGTGGATAAATGTTTGTATGAAAGGTACCCCACTACCATTGTCCTACTAAAACAATCTCCCTATACCCCAATGATATACGTCCTAGTGAAAACATTCCATTCATAATCCTTGCAGTACATCCATGAAAATAGATAACAACCAAAACTACATAACCTTATCCACATCACCATCACAAAGACATGTTTATAAACAAAGAGTCATCATAGAAATGTGTGAATATGTACTTCACATTAAGTTATTATATCTCATGTATAGATACATATATAATAAAATTATATACCAAAACATTAAGCATCCTAAACCTTCATATACATGTATAAAATATCTGAGATCCATTATAAATATTATGGTTAAAAAACATATAATTTTAATCCATTGTAGACAATACATGACCATATACTACGTCCAAGTCGGGAGGGGAGGGTTGAGTAAGGGGAGTGGTCATCCAACAACATCCTTTACAACATAGATGTTCGGTAACACATAGAACCCAAGGAAAATAATGGGTATTGACCACATCAATCGGAATCGAGTGTTTAGAAAAAATAAATAATAGACTGTGATGATATATATATTATAAAACCATACTAAGGGACACTATATAACCCTTGACTCATTCTAAAGATACCATATCATATAAAAACCCAACAACTATCACTGATGACTAGATAACCTATAAGAAAGCCTAAAACAATATTAATTCCTATTTAATAATTTAATAAATCACTTATTAATTTAATAAAATTTAATTTTCATCCTAGATTAATACCAATAATTTTTTATTCATTTCCTTATTCCATATTTTATAATGTGATACATTAATAATTTAATTATGTGCATCAATTCTCCTCTAATTTTATCTATAACATAGTTGCCCTTATATATTTCTAAGAACTAAAAAATATCTTCCTATATATATGAATATATAAATTTTCCCATAGGTAAATGAATAATATCAAAAGAAAAAAAATCAATTACACAATCAAGAAAAAATTTATGGAAATTATAATGAGTCTCTCATTCCAATCCATCTACCCCACATCATCATCATTACCTCAGACACCATCCACACTAACTGAAATTCACTACAAAAAGTCACTGAAACCCAAACACATATATGTATAACATAACCCTCACAATTCAATAAACTATAATTTTTAAATAATTCATAGAAATTGTTTATATTTTTAAAAATTTACTAATTTAAACAAACAGTATCAATCATGGAGGTAGTAATATATCATGATCTATTTAAATTCCATATTTTATAAATGAAAAATATTATCATATGTTCATAAATGATTTGGGAATTTTATGTTTAATTATAATAATCATTTATAATTTTACTAAATTTAGTTTATTAATTTATTTATGATTATATTTCCACAAGCATAAATATAATTCAATAGTCATAAAGAATTAATTAATATTCTACTAATATTATCTAAAAATTACTTACCAAATTGAAAAAAAATCATGGAATCAAATTAGGATCAATTAATAATCTTCCTTTTTATCTGAATTTTATTAATTATTAAATTTAAAAATAATTAGATATTTGATAATATATAATGGGATAATGATCACACAAACATGAAAATGACATAAAAATAACAATCTGAATTTTATTACTTTATGTGAAGAATATTTTCCATTTAAAATAATTAATTTCAATATTGTTTCTTCATATAGTTAATCCATAATGTTTATCTAGAGGAATCAAAATCATTATGATCCCATACTTACACATAATAAATAGAGATTTTAGATTTAAATATTATACTGGGATATTAAATTACTCAAATATAATGGTTGAATTATCCCAAAGAAAGTGATTCTCATAACAATATATTTATTCAATGGGTTTTTAATTAATTGAAAACCCTTTTATATTTATTTTTTTGAATCAATTTTTTTAAATCATTTTGTAAATCATTTTATACTTTTTTTACCTTCATTTATCATTAAATCATGAAACCCCAATTGTTTTGATCATATTTAATATACTTCCAATGAATAAGATGAATTAATTTATAGAATATTTGATATGTAAAAATTGGTAATAAATAATAAATATTAACATTTACATTATATTTTTAATTGATGTGTAATATATTAAAAATAAATGAATAATACTTTCCAAATAATAAGATGATTTTTACTATAATTAAAACCCATTGGTGATATTTTTCAATATATAATAAATCATATTTATTATATAGGTTTCTATATTCATGGAAAATATATGATAACTAATCAAAATTATAAAATTAAATTTAAACTAAAAAATATAAAATAACATTATATATTAATTCGCCGTAAAAAATCTACAAAACTAATAAGAAACATATTGTCACACCCTCAATACCTAATAAATGATAAAGTATGGGTTCACAAAAAATCCAAACCCTTATATTAGATACCTCTATAATGATTATCATGCATTAGAATAAAAATAAACATTAGGAATGAAAATGGAAAAGGGCTTATATGACACCACATGGGATATAACTCAAAAAGATGACCCATGATAATAAAAGTAAGACTAATCATCCTATAAAATGCACAAAAACACGTGTAATAATAATCATAGAATCAATAAATCTAATGAATAAATATAATAAAAAGTCATATAAATCATGATAGTGATGCTTCATTCTATACTTACATTATAAACTGTACTCTTCTAAACCAGCATGTTTCCAAAAGATACTACCCAAAGGAATAAAACACCCATCTAGAACCTTATCTAAAAAATACTAAATCTTAATGGGTGGTTCCACAAATTTCACATAATATTAAAAATACAAATCACCTTAGTAAATAATATAATATTCTTTATGTATATACTATAAAATCTATAATATGAGAAATAGTTCATAGATCCAGTTTATATGTGGAGGTAGTGAAAACTGATAAGCAACTACACTAACATGCTCCAAAACCTCAAAAGAACCAAAGAAATTTATATATAAATAACACCCACGACCCAAATCTCACTTCCCTTGATAAGGAAATACCATAAAAATACATTAAATACTATTTCAAACAATAGTGGTATCCTCTCATTATTATAATAGGACTTCTGATTGTCATGATCAAACTTCATCCCCTCACATCACCTACACCTTCTTTGTTATGTATTGCACTAATTCTAATCCAATAATAAAAGACTAAAAAACCTATTACCAACACATTAGATATCCTTAATTGCATCCATACAAAATATTTAATTTTCCAATTCCATTAGTAGGGAGATAGTTTTTTTATAAGAATACTAGATCAGTTTTAGTTTATATACCCATAAGCCATCAAAATCCAAAACACATGCTCACATCATGTATTTCAAATTTAGGATAATCCACACTATCTAAATATCAATCTATATATGAGAGGTGGTGTTAATGAATACTAGAGAGAGAAAATAATGTGAGAAATATTCATACTTGGGAGGTGAAACACGAATCTTGGTCAGTGATGATTTTATTTGAAACCCCATGAAGCATCACAATATCCTCAAAAAGATTCCTCAAAAAACATATATTGATCTCAAATCCTTAATCGATAATAAGTGATCTGACATCCTCATGCAGTATAAAATTTATAAAATAGTATTATATCCACAACAATGTTAGGTTAAACTGATTATTAAATTCATCAATGTGTCCTCCCATTTCTGTTTTGGGATATCCAAAGTAAAAAAAATCTTCCCACAATAAACATGATAAATATATTTCATCGTATAGTATAATAATATATTATATAAACTCTATAACATACCTCTTCATCCTATGCTCCAAAATTTTGTTTTTTAAATCATATTAAATTCAATTCATGATAGGATTTACTATCAAGGGAGAGATAAAAATCTCTTGAAGAAAACACATATTTCATTATCGAGGGAAGGAAGACCCTTCCCTGAAATAATACTTGATGTCGATCATGCTCAGACCATCCATCAGGGGGATCTCTATAAATAACTTGACCTTCTTAAATCTTTACCTTTGAATTTTTAAATTAATATTTATCCACTTGTGGTAAAAATATATAACTTCAAAGTTTTATAATAAGGATTTATGAAGCATCCATGTTTTCCCATAATAATGTTCAATGATTCAAGCTCTTACATCACCCTACAAGTATCCCCTAACACATGAATAATATATCAACATGAAATCCTACTAAATGGGTCATCAATAAAATTCACTTTCATAGGTTTATATGAAAACCCTAATTAATAATTTGGTAAAACATCCATCCACCTAATGTTTTGAATATTCAAATAACACGGAGAGAAAATATACCTCAAGGTATTTTCATCTCTGATGAAAGAGAAGTTTTCATTGATGATGTAAAAAATCCCAAAAATACAAGAAAACACACTAAAATAATCTCAATATCATTGGTAATTTTTCTATGTTCATGAGGTCATAATAATCGTGGCATGTATGAGATAATCAATCTTTGCTGCATTATAATAAAACCCAATCAAGAAAAGAAGTGTAAAAATTAATGTCAAACATAAAAACCACCTCTATAAAAAGAAGAAC
This sequence comes from Viscum album, assembly GCA_963277665.1. NCBI lineage: Eukaryota > Viridiplantae > Streptophyta > Magnoliopsida > Santalales > Viscaceae > Viscum > Viscum album. The sequence continues at coordinate 1,999,973,039 of OY728140.1, read as the reverse complement.
AAGTCTACATAACATCTTTTCATTCAAATACTCAAAAGCATCCTGATAGTGATTATACCACAAAATTCCACGATCCTTCATAGTCAAGTCATTCAAAGGAGTCATAATTTAATATATATATATATATAGGGATTGATTTTCCTTTAATATCCTATCAAAGAAAGGAATATCTAGACATCTAAAACATTCATAGGGTATAACTAAGACACAAATAATTTAATCTTCGAAGTTCCATAGCTACATCTCACTAAGACATGACATGTATTAATAAAGTCACCTTAAAAGCTAAATCATATACTTAGATACCTTCCCAAACAGCGGATAATGGTGTAGGACCTTAAAAATGGCTCTAAAAGTCTTTATATTGTCTTCCTTAGACATTTAATGCATAATTATTTCATATAGAAATACAACCACAATCTATTCTAGTAACACGTAGAAGATACTTTTCAAGAGTAACATGAACATAGTTGGTGTGTTCTTGACACCCCAATGTATTATGATGGCCTAATACTATCCATAAATTCATTTGAAAGTAGTCTCTAAATATCCTCATCATTTACCAACATATAATGAATACATAACCAAAGAATCAATCTTAGAGAACTAGTTATATCTCATCTCGTGATTGAATATGTCTCTAATTAGTGTAAGGGGTACCGTTTATTCATTTTCCCCTAATTCAATCATTAGTAATCGATAAAAAAATAATATAATACAATTTTCTTCTTAACAAACATGATCATAGCACCTCAAGTTGATACATTGGGCTGCATTAAAACTTGTAATAAGATATCATAAATCTGGATCCACATCTCATGTAACTCATAAGGTTCATTCCAATATGGATACATTGATATTGGAGAGGTTCCCAACAAAAAACACTATCCAAAACATGATCTCTCATAGAGGGGTCCGTGTTACAACCTATTTTAGAAATACTTCATTTTACTCTTATAAAACTCTAAGAAACACCTTCTATTTAGCCTATATTTATCTCAGAATTAACTCACCATCATGGAAGATAATGACAAATAATTCCTATAACCAATCCATTGGTATCACATACAAATTAATATGATATACCCTTCACCAGTATTTAAAAACACAACTCACCTCATGGAGTAATCAAGGGTATTCTACACCAAATATAGTAATTATATTCTAAGGATAACATCATACAACTATATCTATAAACATAGTAAATCTCCCGAGGAGATATTCTTCGCTAAGAATATATCACATTTTCAACATATATCATACAAGATTGGTAAACCTCAAATACACATAGTCAACACCAAGGGAATTAGATACCTATACACAGAAGGTCTTAAATCCTAGTATATTGTAGGTATAATAAAGATGTTTTTATCTCCCAAATCAAATAAGGAATATAACCAAATATAATAGAATAATATGGTACCCCCACACAGAATCCATTCCACATAGCATTGGAAATATTAAATCTTGTATTTAACCACATCATCATCTACAAAATCTTTGGACATGGTGATACAACTTCCATACTCATGCTACACTCTATAAAGATGTGGTACACTATGGGGTTATCCTAATCCTACTCCATATCCTTTCCACTCACCAAATCCTAGAGTATATGATTGTTATCACTTATTCTTTAGTTGATATTGCTCCAACAGTTGTACATGAAGTTAATCATAATCTCCATGATAACTTACAACGAAGGTCAGAAACTCTAAATTTCAATTTCTGTGAACTATTCATTAAAATTGAATGATTTTTTATCTCTCATTAGGGGAATGATAACTACCATCTCTGGTGAAATATGATGAAGAAGGTTGAAACTAGCACCTTGATTCCTACAGAATTAGTTGACCAGGAATCTAAGAGCCTCTTTTCTAGGCACCACTATATAGAAAGTCATGTTAACTCCCTTCACTTGATGTTTAAATCCTATCTAGTATCCTTTCAATAACCTCTTCCTTTTATAGCACATCAAGATACATCGGAAATATGAATTTCATGGCCGGTCACATGAACTCTGGATTTTCAAAGCCTCTTAAAAATGCATCACTATGGAATCCTAATAAGGAAAAATGTCTAAAGAATAATGAATAATATGATTACACTAAATAACAAACTCTTGAACACTAGGACTCACCAAGAAGAGAGTAAGAATCTCTGGGTGGCACAATACTTTTTTAGTCATAGAGAGAAAATCAAAATAAAACTAATCAAAGAATAGATCCCATGATACTACTGAATCCTCTCAATCCTAGAGGAATAAAATCCACAACTTTTGTGTATTTCCACTCAATATATTAATTATTTTTAAAACCTAGTGATCCCTATTTTGTAAGTATTATACTAAAATAAATCTTTATATTCTCTAGCCAATCCTAGGTCCCCTGAACTAAAATAGAGCACACAAACATTTATAATATTCAATGTTTAAATTCTCAAATCACCTTCCTCTAAATATCAGGTTCATTGACACCAAAACTATGGTGATTGTCTAGCATATCTTTCCAAAAATCATTGACAAGAACTAAATGAGGGCATATAACTAGATCAATACAAAAAAGGAGAAAATTTTAAGGAATTTCAAACATAATAATATTAAATATTTTTTATTTAATATTTTTGTTTTAAATTAATTTACATTATTTACCCAACTCAATCATAGGTGAAATCAATCATGATACAAAATCCTTACTTATGTATCTACCATGAAATCATCTTCACATCACATAGTTTTTTTAGTAGACATTTGGTACTTGCTTTGGATCATAATGGGACCAAAATTTTCATGTCCTATTAGGTATCTCTTATCAATATTTTATAGTAAAATCATATGATGTTATTTCCCTACATACCCATACTTACTCAATATTATCTATTCCCATGATTTTTCCAATCACTAATCAAAAATATATTATACCACATTGTTAAGACCCCCCCCCCCCCCAACAACCAAACCCCCCTCAAACTGAGGCCATAAGTGAATATATTCATAACCCCCAATTCCCACCTCTGATTTCCCATGTTTTTGATATTATCACCGATATTATTGAAAAAAAATCAAATGGGTGGAATTTTCCTATACATTCCTAGGAAACCTAATGGAATCACTATAAAAATCTATTATATAAATAAATAAACATAATACTTGTATATTATATCCTAAAATAAAAAATAAATAGTGAAAAAAAACCTGAAGCACTTTAATTGGAGAGACCATGAATACCTTCAACTCACAATGAACCCCCTAATTCAAATATAATCCAAATTGATCACCAAATCCCTCATATAGATATTAAATTAAAATACATAAATATAAGGGTGAGAATACATGTCTATAAAATATGATCACCCTTGGGAAATGTTAAAAAAATGTCGATTAATCAAACTAAATTCCAAATGGTTAAATAGAGGAATCAAATAGTTGCATAATTATGTAATATATATCCCCAAAATCACCATGGATAACTTGCATAGTAAAACATAGAAGAAACATAATAATGAAGAAAGAATATAATTAGGGTACCCTACAACCACTATCCCACCAAACCAATCATCCTAGTCCACCAAAACATATATATTGGTTCTCTCATCCCCTATATAAGCAAAATTTCACATCCATGAATATACATCATAACCACAACCACATAATCTCATCCATATATCCATCACATTCCATATTTACAAACTAATATCCATTTATACCAGAGGTAAATATTAACATTACCTTGATCCATTTTAACCCATGCATATATACACATGTATTATAAGTATATGCTAAAACAGTAAGATACCATATATTGTATAGAATTTTATGCAATATCTAAGGGTATATAAAAGATTTATTATTTCATATCAAACATACATAATCCATAATATCCCTGAAATTACCACATATTAATTCCACATCATGGGGATCCAGAATGGTTTGAAGAGTATCCCATCATCCACATCATTGACAACATGGATCTTAGAACACAACCAGAACCCAATAACAAGAATGGGTATTGTCCTTCCCAAACTGACATAGGTAGTGATGTTTCAAAATAAAAAAACATATATTTATATTAAATATCCATAGTATAAGAAACTTTTTAACCCTTGAATAATTATAAAGAACAAAACCAACATGACATTCTAACAAACATCATTAAAGTAATGATGTCTAGTAAGAAAACAATTAAAAGCTATAATTCTTTAATAAGACTTTAATTAATAACTTATCTATAAAATATTTTTTTTTAAATATCCTAGATTATTATTTATGATCTTATAATATTTTCATTATTTTATATTTATTACTAATGTGTCATCATAATTTAATCTTGCAAACAAATTCTCCTTATTTATTTTATCACTACATTACCATTGCATAATAATAGCTACTGGGACAGAAAAACCGATATCAAGAATATATAAATATTCCCAATGAGAAAATAATAATTAAAATCATTCAATAAGAAATTAATAACTCGTGAAAATCATAATGAAATAAATTTAATAAGTCCCCAATTCCACGCCTTTCATCCTACATCATCGTCATAAACCTCCCACCTTATCCACACTACTAATCACCCATTGTACCAAACCACCATCACCAAAATAATATCAACATTTAATAAACATTTCAATTCAACTAACAAGATTTTCTAAAATAATTCACAAAATTGTTTCAATATTTGAATTAATGGAATAATGTAGTATCAATTTTAGTGGTAGTAATATATGATGATACATTTAAATACCACATTTCATGCATGAAAAATGTTGTCACAAGGACTTAATGTATTCATCCTTTGGATATTTAATTCCAATAGTCATATTTCTAATTTAACTACTTTATTTTATCGATTTAATTATGATAAGACAAAAAATTATAATTATAATTGCATAGTGATAATGGAGTGACAAATATACTAATAATAATCTCAAAATGGTGGTTATATTCTTAGGGAAAATCATGGAGGTAGATTAATCTCAATTCATACTCTTCATTTTTTGAGCATAATACATTTAATTATTCAATTTAAAGTGCATTAGATATTTGAGAATATATAAGGAAACAATAATCACATTAACTAGAAAATAAAAACTATCAATAAATATAATTTTATCTTTTCCTGAGAATTACATTATCCTCCTCAAATAATTAATTTCAAGATTTTTATCTTCATAAAGAAGATCCCAACTATTTATCCAAATTAATTTAATACAAGATAAAAATTCACTTATGCATAATAAATAGAGATGTTATAGAATATTAAACTATTGTGAATCTGTTACAAAAAAAACTCATGTGGAAAGGGGGATCTCATGTTTGGGAAACTCACAAAGAGATATTTTTCATGACTGGTTCAAGGGACTCATCTGCCTTTAAGGAACTACTAATACCCCCCTTTAGTCTTTTCTCCTTTGAATATTGAAGGAACAGAAAGGAAAAACATAAAGAGTGGCACCCAAAATTTATAATTAAGTGGAATTAATTACGTTAAATAAAAACACAACTAATTTTGATATGAATAATGAAACATGTGGTGCCATAATTCTCCATGTTATGGATAACCTATATTTTTGTTATTCACAACACAAATTCTCTTTCTATTATTCAATGTATAAGAATTAAATATTACGTTACAATATTTATTTTTCATAAAATAAAATTTGATTTATGATTGGTGATGGGATTCCCAATAATGAATTATGATTCCACAGTTATTTAAAAAATTGAAACCCTTTTTATTTTTCTTTTTTCTAATCTTCTTTTTTCAAAATTGTTCAGAAAATGTTTTGATGAAAATTTTGAAAAAAAAATTAAAAAAATTTCTTTATGTCGTGAAAATAAACTATACTGATTATATTTAACTTATATATATATACAATATATATATATATAATCATATGTATATATATTTATTAACACCTTGGGATTTTAAAAGACGAACATCATATTCAGTGGAATATATGACATAGAATAGAAATATTAGAAGAGAATGTAACACCTTGATACTATATGATATATTTCATTCCAAATAAATTCAATCTCTTAGATAGCTTGTGAAGCATGTAACATGGGGATTAAATTAAAAATAATACCATATTAAAATATTATTATTTAAAGATGACCATTATAACCTTGTTGTTAAAGTAGAGGGTACGAATAGGACTAACTAAATTATTAAAATTACTTGGTTTATAATTTTATAAATTAAATTAAACTATTATCTATTAATTATAAATAAAAAATCATTTTAAATAAAAAACTTTTTCAAAAGAATATATTTTTCTAAAGGGAGGTTTCATCGTGCCCAACAGAGATATATTATAAAAAATATTTACTAATAATAGAATATTTTTTTTATAATATTTATTTTATTTTTTAAAAAACTAATATCAAAATTATATTAGGGTCAATTGTTTGGATTTTTTTGAAATGTTTCATTTTTATTTTAATAGTGAAAAATATTGTCTTTTATTAAAAAGTCACTTTTGTTTAAATCATTTAAAGGTTACATTATGAATTGAAACTGTATGTAAAGAAAAATTAGTTTATTTATATTATAATCAATACAATTTTGTTCCTTTTAGTCAACTAAATGTTGAATTTTGATATTAAAACTTTCTATACTCATGAGAACTTTCTCTTTGGAAATCTGTTTCTTCATCACATCAATGAGTTTAATTTTAAATAATATATTTCCCCCTTATATGATTTTTATTTGATAAAATTGATTCCATATTTTTAATAACCATAATTAATATTATATACTATGTTTTGGGAAATTTTTTATCTTAATTATTAGTATAAATAATAATAATCAATTACCATAGTTAAGGTTTAAATGAGTTTACCATGGGATTAAACTAAAAATATAATGGTTAAAATGACCTAAAAACTTTTACAAAGCCTATAATATGGACATATTTCGACCATTATAAACTTAGTATATATATTTATGAGTTTTTAGGACACTTTTCTCTGAAGGTTATGTATATAATAATATAATTATAAAAAACACAAAATTTCACACACATTTTTTAAAATTTCAATTATGATTTAACATATAGAAAAAACAATATATGAATGAATATAGATAGTAAATTTTTGAATAATGAACTTAATTTTGGGTGGTTATTTTATTTTTCTTATTTATTAATCATAAAATCACTTTAAATTATTATGAAATGCTAATTCTATAATTATTTAATTAATAGAAGAATAAAATAAATGATACTAAAAATATTAAAAGAAAAATAAATATAATGAATTACTATGTTACATTGATTTTTTTATAAAAATATTTCACTTTATATAATTTTTTTATATAATATATTATAATACCACCATTTACTTTATGTTATCTAAATTTAAATTTAATTAATAGTGTCAAAATTGACATTAATGTTGTTTTATAATAAATTATATTTTAATAAATGATTTGAAACTCATATAAATAATATATTATTAAAAGTGATTTTTAACTGTTTAAAAATAGCAACTATGGTCCATTCATGGACCAATTGTACATTTATAGTGATAATATTGACTTCTAAAGTGTAAAAATAATATTACCACGATATGGTTAAAGATGTTTTTGTTCACACAACATGTACTTGTGTTAAAATTAATATTCAAAACACATAAGTTTTTTAATTGATGTACTTATGTTAATATTTAAAATTAGTTTGTAATAATTCTTATCTTATTTTCCTATTAAATTATAAATTACCTAGGTTAAAAAGACAATTTACTATACTGAAATAATAAAATAGTAAAAGTAAGGAATCTTAGAAGTAAAGGAACCAAATATTTTTTAATTTTTTTATTTTTGAGGTATATCAAGACCATATCATCTCCACACCCCTCTATTTTTAAATTTTCATCCATTTAGTGTGATAATGACTTTATATTAATGAATTTTTTTGGGTATCTACAAAAATGTCACTAATCCTCAATTATAAATGGGCACTCACTACCATCCCTTATTTACACCTCTAAAGCCATTTAGATCGACCAAGAAATCCCAAAATCACAAAAAAAATTATATAAATTATATAAATTATTTTGTTCTGAATATATCAACCCTAGGGTCCTTAATGGGAGATCCAATTATGTTCTTCCTAATAGAATATAATTTTCTTCATTAAGCTAATTATTTTACTTTCTTCTCTGACAACATTAGATTTGTTCCTCAAACATCAAATATAATAAAAAAGTATCTAAAATATACATTTATTTAATTATTTTTATGGAATAATATTTATACATATCCACTTCCATTAAATGGGAAATGAAATCGGCAATCGTGTGTATGGGGGACTACCACCTCGTGAACTGATGTAACTCATTTTACATCAACATATATCATGATTAGATATAATGATGGATTTAATGTATATATATATATAAGATATTTATAATTTAATTATAATCCATTATTTATGATTTATGATATACCTACTTACATTCCGTTCTTTTGAAAATATTATAATGTCGATCATGTGTTCGATGAACTACCACATCGGGAAGCGATGTGATTTATTTTTCAGTTATGATTTTCATGTAAAGTAATAAGGATTCATTTGTTGATATATATGATATATATATAAATGATATAAATTGTGGAAGATTAATATATCATACACTTTCTTACTATTTCTCCATTTAAGGTAATGATATCATCGCTCATGCATACATAAGGCCTAATGTCTCCATGAAGCAATACTATTCATATTCTATGTCAAATTTTCAAGAATGGTTGAAAGTATGAATATAATGAACCAAAACAATTTTTATAACACTTATATCATTATGGGTATTACCAAACTATATCCTATGTATGAGATTATTTTCTTCCATGAGAACACAGGCAAAATAAAACTAGGAAACTAACACTTGAAATAATGAAAATAATAAAATATTATTAACAAACGGGTGGTAAAATGTCATAAGTGGATCATATATAGAATTATATATATCATTATTCTTCATTGGTAGATGTTTAATTAATCTATACTTGTTATAAAGGATGTTCATACACAAATGAATGGATTTGAACCTGAGGCAAGGGTTTCTTGTCTCACTTTTACTTCTATAAGACATCTTCCATATAAACCACTTATTCATTTTTGTGGTGCATATAATGAATTTGATATGTTACATATTTAATGTATTTATATTCATGGTAATAATGATTCATTATAATTTTTTTATTTCATTGGTAATGTGATTCAAAATTTACCAAAGTGGTAATGGTTTATTTCAGAATCTCATCTTTATTCAGGATAGTTTATGTTTATGTCTCCCATAGGGAAATTATATTTTTATTTTATATCAAAAAAATATCTACATATAATATGGTGACAGATGAACTATTAAAATAATATTACCATAATTTCCACACTTAGGTACTTAAATGAATGAGAAAATGTTTTTAAGAAAATTTTAATATATTTCTATCCTCTTTGAAGACACATTTCTTGAAAAAAATATGTTTTCTTAAAATGTTTTAATTTTTATAACATTATCAAAACGATTTATTATAGATATTTTTATGAATTTTTTTATTTTATTTTTTAAAAATTTTTAAATAGAATATTCATGTTATTTTTTAAATAATTTCTTTGGGATTTTAACAAAAATGTGAAAGGAAGAGTTGTTTTAACATGTACGGCATGAATGGTAATTTCCACCTTCATGACCACTCAATTTTATAAAGAATGTGTTACTAGTTTTATAATAATATATTCAATGAAAATTAATTTTAAAATAATTTGTGACCATTTTTTGAAAATATATTCAAAATGAAAAGGTTATTTTCCTCAAAAGTTTCTTAACTGAAATTTTTATGGTATTTTTATTCATTAATGACATAAAACCTTTATGATAATTATGATCTACTAGAGATATATTGAATTTATATCATCTGTATACATTTTAAAATTTTTTATAAATATTCTGAATAATGGTGTACAATTTTATTATCATTTGGCATATAACTCTTGATGGTTTATGATTAGGTTTATTAGATTGGGGATTGTATAAAAATATTGTGTATAAGTTTTCTCAGAAAAAAAATTATTTTGATTATTATCACCCATATCATACTAGGAATTCATTTTACATAATTCTTGATGGTTAGAGACAGGTTATAGATGGTCCCATGATGAATCGACAAAAATAACAAGACAAATCATTTTTCCTGCTTTAAATTTTTTTAAACCACATATTCAATCTCTCTTGTTAAGGGGATTTAATTTGTATTTCAAATGTTTGATATTATGCATTCCCTCATTATGAAATCCGTTATTTATTTCCATGTGATTATTCGATTAGTTAGAATATCAATGGATAAGTTGAAAGATAAATTTTATTATTTATATGGATTTATATGGCCATCCTTTATTCATATAATATTATGCTCAAGTAATTTTTTAAATATCATTTGTTTTAGTTATCCCCCTTTCCATATTGATTATGGTTAATCATTCATGACAGCTTCAGTTGTATTCTTAAACTTATTTCACATCTAAGTTCACCCATTTCATATGTTTTATTTTCTAAAGGACACCAAAAAGTGCTTTATGATTGATAGGTAGGTATATGCTATGTATAATAATGGTTTCCTCAAGGAAAATACTTTTTTTATTCTATATTTTAAAATATATGTGAAATTAATGTATATATATATTTTACTATGACTACTAAACTATTAAGTCCTTCTAGATATGATTCCTTGTATCTAATTCCACATTATTAATGTAACCACTAACTCTGGGATACTAGGGTTGGGGTCATTACATGAATAATATTTATTATAAATACCAAATACATAATATAATTGATGGGTCATAAATTAAGAAATTCCCAATAAAATTTGATTACATAAAATAATATATTGAAACATATAGTTTGAAAACATCATAAAATCCAATATGTGAAAAATTTATTCCATGAATAATATAGTTTTGATGGTTCATAATATACATCCCACATGTAATATACTTTACATTGAAAAACATTTGATACATAAATATAGGTAATAAAAAATAATTTATAACTGATATACAATTTTTTTAATAGATGTGTACTAAATTTAAAATAAATTCATAATATTTTTCTTGTATCAATTTGATACATAAGAAATTAAAAACCCATACATAAAATTTTTCAATATAAAATAAATTTATTTTCTTACATGTGTTTCTATATCCATCCCTATAATATTATAACAACCCAAAATTTTAAAATAAGATATAAATTCAAAAAAAAAATATAATTATATAATATAAAAATAAACCACACCTATATCATAAAAAATAAAAAAAAATATTGGTAATCCATAAAAACTCATTAAACAATAAAGGAATGATTCATAATAATTCCAACTCATACAAAGATTATCTCTCAATTTATTTAAGATGGAATTTTATGTGATTATTCTCTTTATAATGATGATATAGGGTTTGTGTAAATAATTTTACTCGTATGGAGATCCTTATATTTGACTGTGGTTTTATAACCATGTTCATTTTGAGTGGTTTACCACATTTCATTTGGTGTAATTTATTTTCCATATTTTTTAAATTTTTTATCTAGATATTATTTCTACATCGGAGATCAAATCATATTCATTATCAAAAGGTGGATTCATAGCAAGGTTTGGCCCTAATATTATTCACTTTTTTATTGATAATTAAACAAAAATTTATTATTATTTATGATTAAGACTATGAAATATTATTCAAATTAGAAAATATTATTTTGGATATTACATACATATTTATGAATTAGATAATGTTCTAGACAAAAGTCGTTTTTTGATGGAGATGAAATTATAGATCAAACAAATAAACAAGAATAATTTTCCATTATGGAAAATCAATTTGAAAGAGGTATTATGGATGTATAATTACTTGCTAGAAATTAAAAAATAACATGTGGGTGTGATAGAGGATAAGGGGAATGAAATAGAGGGGAATTTAATTTATAAACTATAACTAGCATTGGTCGTTGTATACCTATCAAGATCTATAGATAAAAATATAGAGAAATAAATTTTGGATAATCTCATAATGTAGTCTAAATACATGTATCAGTATAAAGATACAGGATCGATCAATTGTATACACTTTTAATGGAGGATTCATATGCAGTGAATGGACAAAGGGACACCCTGAATAACATTTTCACTCAGATCATGGCATTGAGATACAAGATTGGGGGTACTAAAAAGTATATATCCTGCACCAATTCCTTCCAAATTCATAGGATCAAATCATCATTAAACTCACCAATAATATCATGATGGATATATGAATCATTAATTTCATTGAATCACTATTTCTTAAATAAGAAATATCATGTTAAAATAATTAGGGCAGGAAACAAATTCACACCAAGAAGAAGAACTATCAATAGAGATATGATGTTTGATATCACATGATTCTAGCATAATCCGAAATGATGGATGATTAATGTCCATAAGAAACCAGAATAACGTTTCTAGTTATAATTATCTATACAATTGGTACTACAAGAAGAACTTTTAGTATAAGAAATGTATGGAAATAACTTCCAAGGAAATATGGCATGTAATTTTGATAATAGAGGTAAACTAGTCAGTGGAGTAATAAATGTTATAGTAGGTCTGAAACATGACATTCTAGGTTTATATGTGGGAAATTTTGGTCAATTTTTTTCTTTATCATTATAATTAGGAATGTGTGGTATATAAAAGGTGTCATATATGGATAGGATGAAATTTTTGATGTTTTGGAAAGATCTCAGTTTAAATTTTTTACTAATAGGTGAGGGTCATATTGTATCCAAGAATGTTGTTCTATGATGTGGGTATGCATTAGATTAAAATTCAGTACAAGTTTTTGGTCACACTATAACTAGTTTTAGTTGTGGTATTAAGATAAAATATTTATTTAATTTCACTATGATGGGTAGGGTCACAGTACAACAATACAAAGGTCTTGGGAGTTAGGTTTCATGTTTCAGCTCTTAGAAGATTCATTGAAATATGACTTAAGAAATCACTCTAATGTGTGGACTTGGGTGATGTTATTTCACCATGATCTTAACGTTTATTCCATAATGTTCTTTTTTATAATTAAATAATTGATTTAAGTATTATTAAAGGGTTAATGAACTCATTTTTCACTCGTAGTAAATTTGAACTCCACTGAATCTCTCTAATCTCATTTTATCTTCCCTTTATGGGATATTTCCAAATCTTCATCTATTAATAGAGTTATCAGTATCCAAAAATCAGCACCAGTAAGTTTCAATATACTTTATTGGTTGTTTCTAGTTTTTTCATTAGTGTAGTGAGTTCCAAACAAAATCTACATATTATTTAATTTTATATAGTTTCCTAATTTCATCTAATAGGAGTTAAATCGCCAAAAATATTTTATTTATAATATCTAGTTAGTACTTGGTATGTTGTTTCTAAACATTTTCATTCTTATATATTTTTTTTAATCATGTGATTTGTGGGTGTGGTTAGGGTCATGTGTGTGATTTTAAATGGAACCACTTACATTTTTCATTGTTTATGTGAGATACTAAGGATCATCCTCATGTGGGTAATGGTGGGATAAGTTAGTTAGGGATTATTATTCCTTGGATTGTTATATTTAATATTTCATGGGATGTTCCCACATGTTTTAAATATTTTTTTTAATAATGATAAATTACACAAAATTGAAAGTATCCTTTATGGAATTAAAAAAAGATTAAAAAAATTAATCGATTATTTTTTACAATAATCATTTTTTCAAGAAGAGAAAATATCATCAAGAACATTGTAGATCTATATTATCTTAGGATAAGTAATCCATTTATTATAATTCCCATCAACAAAATAATTTCCCTCACATTATACATTCGAGTTGATATAATTCAAGGATGAAAGAACATACTTCAATTTTATCCATCTTGGAATAAATTTCCAGGATATTTTAATGATACCATTGTGGATATCTTTAATAATGATGGTGGAGTCTCACTCAATCCACCAATTGATATATCCTCATTGATTACCAATATCCACTACATTAATAATATCGAGAATTTCATAATGATGGGGTGTGGTGATACCATAAGGAGCATAAAATCATCCCATTTATTCACCATATTTATTTTTGAAAATTGATTCATAACCATACAGACCTTTATTTCTTAATTATGCATCATCAATTTTGTATTTAATCTAGTCTGGAAATGGAGGAATCCACATGGAATCCATGAACCCATATGGGGGGAGATATTAACTATAACGATCGAAGTATTTATAAAATGATACATTTTCATATCCATTAATATTTATGAATAAGATATTAATTTTATGTTAAAGGGTATTATTTTTTCAATAGAATACTAAACGCGTAACAATGGGTTTCTTTGAAGTCTTATATTGCACACAACTCTGAGTTATACCCAAAAAAATAATATAATAATTATTTTAAATGGAAGTTAACGCCTAGCCTTTGTATTGGAATAAATGAACATAACTAACTAAAATTTCAATATACATGTTTTTTAAATGTTTTGCATTTATCAAATAAATTTTAGAGGATTAAAATGAGAATGAGTCCAATTTTAAAGCACTTTTAATTTGTTTTATAGTTTTATTAGATTATAATTTTACAATTTAATCCAATTTTGTTCATTGAAAAAAAGTTACTTTAAAATTGGGCATAAACAAATGTCAATCTTTTGGTAGTTTTTACTTCTTAAAAATGTGCTTTTTGGTTTTATAATGGGAATTAATTTTAATTTAATTTATTAAATTTATGTGTTTTGAATTTTGAAAAATGGATTCCATATTTGGAATCATGAGGTCCAAATTTTTTAAATATGTACCTTTTATTTTTAGACATTATGAATTGTAACTTCAGTAAATATTTTATTTACCATGGTTAAAGGGTAAATCTGGTAAATAAGGGTAAACATATTATAATAATCTTAAACTACAATAACACATGTCCTAACCATCTTGGACGAGATATATCTGACCATGGTCATCCTTGGGTCGATTTTAGGGCCCCATGGAGCCACTTTTGTGTGAAAATGACATTTAATTACTTTTAATTTAATGTTAAGGAAAATATAACCTAAATATATATTTTTTGCTAAAATAATTTTTATATGGGGTTATATAAGTGATATCTTAGACTATAAATAGTCATTAGAAATATAAAAAAATTTCCTACATCATTGTATTTTATTTATAATTTTTAGACATCAAATAAATAAATTTATTTTTGACATAATGATGATGTAGTGATTACCTTATTAATGAATGTTTTAAATAAATTGGATAATAAATGTTTAAAAAATTAATTTTTAACCTTATTATGACATTTTATAATTTTAGGGATAATTATGAATTGTTATATTTTAATTAATGAAGGTTTTACTAGTTCATTTTGACTCAAGTACCTAATATCTACAAACCAACTGATATTAACTTAAATAATTATGAAATTTTTATAATGTGTTAATAAGTGATATAAAAAGAATAATAAACTTGAAAAAGGTTCTGATGAAAGTATAAATTTACTTAAGTTTATTATTCAGGAAGGGCAAGGAATATACTTCATGAGTGTGACGTAAGGTAAGGGAACCTTTCATCCTCCTCTGTTAGTCAAAGAGTTATTTTATGATATGTACTTTAATTTACATTTTTTTTATGTTGAGATATGTTCTTATATATCCTTATTTCTTTAAATTTTATTTCCAAGTGATTAGAGACCCTTTTCTCTCCCATCAACTCATTTTCTAAATTTTAAAGTGACGTTGTTAGGCTGCCGAATTTTCGTAAGGGACTACGTCCCAATCTCCTTTAATTGAGGTATATATTGATATTGTGAACCTTTATTATCTTGTATCATTTATATACTACCCTTTGACATATTATAACATGAATATCCTTATTCTCCTGATATTATTGGTTTCATTTAATGTTATTATATAATTATTTTTATTCATGTATATTCTCAATTTGAAAGGAACTCTTTAACTAAAACATTGATTTAAATGTTTTAAAGATTTAATCTTATAAATATTTCTCATTAATGTCCATGTATTCAAAATGGTTTTCAGGATTTATTTATATAGACATTAATTTTTCAAAATTTTCACTCTTTTACAAGTTTCAAAGTGGTATAAGACACTTTGATTCAAAAATATATTTATTAAATGTTTTAAATGGTTTTTGAAATGGATTAAATATTTCAATATCATTAATTGATTCATTGTTGTTGATGAGTGAACTGTTGATAATTTCAATGTTTTATGTGTTATGATTATGTAATGGTACTTGTACAATTGATAGGTGGTTATGTGATAAACCAAATATGGATTGTGTTGTGATAAAACTAGGGCAGGTGAGCCCGAAATAGCTCTCCAATGCATTGGGTAACATGACGGAGGTAGATGTTAATGTTTCTCCGAAGAGATTTAGGGGATATACTGTGATGGTTATTCCAAACATAACTACCTATTTAGCTGTGAATGCTATAATGTATGTATGATATAGATTCCATAAGTTCCATTTATAATTTATGATTTCTATGTGTTATTCATAAATCTTATGATTTCATGAGGTATGTTAAAGACCATATGTTTTATGATTGAGAAGTATGATTTCATTTGTTTTTAAGTATTGATGGACTAATTTTTTCTTTCCTTGTTTTATAACCCTTAATGAGATTTTTGTTCTCATCCCATGTTTTTTAGAAAAAATTCACAGGGTATAAGGAAGGATAAGATAAAGGAAGTATTAAAGGATATTTATATCACAAAAACAATTATTTTTTTATTTAAGGATTTTTATAATTGTGAAAAAATTAGATAGAGTTGAAGTGTCTACTTTGTAATATTTTGAGATGTAATGTAATATTTATGGCCTAATTCTCTAAAACTCTAAACCTGGAAAGATCCTCAATGTGAATTATTTACTTAATTCAAGATTATGTAATGTTTAAGTTTGGGGCCTTATAGTTGGAATCTGAGGTCTGTTTAGATAACTTTAGAGTTTAGGGTGTTATTAAATCATAATTGACATAACCATAATTATTAGAATATTAAAAGTATTATTAGTTATTTTTGATAAATTGAGTGAGTTTATAATAACATGAATAAGTATATATTAGTGTTTACACTTCTTATAAGATATTATATGAAGATTTTACTGATATACTCACACTGACCTTTTTGGTTTTATTAAATGGATGGATCTAGCAGGCACTAAAGAAAAAATCAATGTGAAGGAAACTGTGGTTGTTTTATGAGTGAGAAACCGAATGAAATGGGAGCTAAAATGGGAACTCTTGTGGTGATTCTTAACCAACTATCTAGAGTCATTATTGAGAACTTTAACCTTGGTGATTTTTATAAGGTATAATATATGTAAAAAATGAATCCCTATGGAAGTTCAGGTAATAATCATAAAGCTAAGTATATTCAAAAAACTATGTGTCAAGTATGCGGAAATAAACACCTTGTAAAATTATTTAAATGGATGGGAAGATGTTTCAAATGTGGTAATGAATATCATAAAACAACTAACTTCCAAGGAAAAAGGAAGCGTCCAGTTGACTCCAGGAAAGGGAAAGAAGTTCTTTCTGAATGATCAATTGCATGTTTTAAATGTTGTGTGCATGGTCATTATACAAATATATGTCCTAAAAATAATTTTTGAGAATGGGATCCGCAAGAACGTACAAATATGTGTTTACCAATTCCTAATTCCATTCCAATTGAAGATGAGGAAACTGAAAATGATATATGAAGGGTATGGATTATTTCTTAGCTCGTGTTTTTAAATTACTAAAATCTTAGGAAATTATGCATGATTTTGTTGGTAGGAAATAAGAATAAAATAATAATATGGAAAAACATGGATAAATGATCCTGAATAATGTTCTATGATTAAGATGTTTAGGAATTGAAGAGTTATGCTGGATCTATGGATGATTGTATGTTTAAATGTATTAATGATTTGATTACTTTGGAAGTATTTTTATAATATATGTAACCCTGATGTTTGATTTGTGAAAATGTTATTCAAGGAAGAATTACCTTTTCTTTTGGGGATATAATGGATAACTTTAGGGGTTTATATGATCTTTTTTTTAGGTGATTAATAGTTATTACATTTTGGGATGCATAATGAAAGGTATTAGATAACCTTTGAAGATAAATATGGTTATGGAAATTTTTGAGGAAATTATCATATTTTTGAGAATTTTAAAAGAATGATATGGTTTTAGAAAAAGGAAAACCTATAGGATGGGTGAAAACCCGTTACATCCGACCAGTCCATAGGAATGAACCCACAACTGAAGGGCGACAAGGGTGCATCTCCAACCACTAGCCTACATGAATTACTTGGTTAGTATGACTTATTATTTTTAGTAAAATGATTTTTTGAATAAAGAATAAGTTGATTTTGTAACTTTCGTTTTATCAAATGGATATCCATAGTATAGGAAAATGATTTTGTGATTAATTGGTAAATGTTATTTAGAAGGATATTCTCTCTTTTGGGAACAACTATGTCTAAGGAAAATATAATACTATGGGATTTAATTTGTGGTGTAATGGTTGAAATACTATTTTGGAAGAATCTACATATTATTGTGGATATATAGAGATTTGGGTTATTTATGGAAATAACTAACCTATCATAGAGAATATGTGACTAGGTTAATTACTTTTCAGTATGAGACATTAAGAGTAGTCGATGTTATTTGGAGATAAATATTAAGATTTACCATAGATAAATCTTTAATCATATCTTTATGAGTTTTGGGTTTCAATCTTACTTTTGATTAAATTAAATATTTTTAAGGACAATTGTGTACTGAACGGTCTTTTTTAATCTTTGGGTATTGTTTTTTGAATTTTGGAGATTAAGAGTAAAATTTATTGTTATAAAGGATTATACTTTTTGGAGATTATCTGATCTTGTACTAACCATTTTGGATTTGTTTAATGTTTAAAAATAGGTGAAATATATAGTTCATCTTTTATGGATGTTGTGATTCTATAGAATTTGATTACAGTGCTTTAGATGTGACCAAGTCATCTTGAATACTCATCGTTTGGAGAAAATATGAGTTTGTTGTAGAAGTTTATTAAATGATGAAACTCTACTTGAAAATTAAGTATATTTCCATATATTGTTAATCAATCTCGTAAATAAATTATGAAAATTTATAAAAATGAACTTTAAACAAAAAAATTGTTGTCTGATTATTTTCTTATCGGGGAATCAAAGACCGTTTAACCTATCACAGGTTTGTGATTTTCTGGTGGTTAACTTTCTCATGATCATGTTTTCTACCACTCTCCTTCAGAACATAATTATTAGTTTATCTTCCATATCTATGTTTTTCTACATATAATCCAAGTATGGGTTTTCTCATGTGACCTTTTTACTTCTCTTTAATTCTTTTAATGTGATAGTTTTATTGACTCTTTTTCAGATGTGGGAATTTCAATGAAGTTTTCAACAATAATTTTAAAATTGCAAGGAAGTAATTTCCAAAAGGGGGAAAGGACGTAACAACCCAGGTATTTATAGAATAATACATTTTGATATCTATTAATATTTATGAATAATGTATTAATTTTTTGTTAAAGGGGATTATTTTTTCGATAGCGTACTCAACACGCAATAATGGGTTTCACTGAAATCTTACTTTGCACACAACTTTGAGTTATACCCAAAAAAATAAAATAATTATTTTAAATGGGAATCAACGCCTAGATTTTGTATTGGTGGAAATTAAATGAACTAAATAAAATTTTATTATACATTTTTGTTAAATTTTTTACATTTATCCAATAAATTTTAGATCCTTAAAATGATAATGAATCCAATTTAAGCATGAAATACTCTAATTATTTTAAAAAAGATCATTTTACCACCTTTTGATGGATAATCCATTTTAAATCTAGTTTTTATCAATTTTATATGTTTTTTTTTAATATAAACTCCTATATAATTGGTACATAAAAATTTACTTAGGGTAAATTTTTTTGTATTTTTCTGATAAAGTTCATTTCTTAATGAATAGTGAAAAATACTGCATTTTAATTCCAAACTACTTTTTAATCTAATTTATTTATACAGATAGATTGTAATTTTAATTGGCTTCATAGATTAATTGGAATATAATTTTACCATTTAATCCAATGTTGGTCATTGGAAATAATTTCACCTTTAAATTGGATATAAACATATGTCAATCTTTTGGTAGTTTTTACATCTTAAAAACATGCTTTTTGGTTTTGACAACAGGAATTAATTTTAAATTAATTTATGAAATTTATGTGTTTTTAATTCATAAACATGGATTTCATATTTTTAATCATGAGGTTTAAATTGTTTAAATAGGGACCTTTTATTTTGAGACATTATGAATAGTATCTTTAGTAAATATTTTATTTAGAATGGTTAAAGGGTAAATCTGGTAAATAAGGGTAAAAAATAATATTATAATAATCTTAAACAACCCTATCACATATAATAACCATGTTGGATGAGATTTTTCCGACCATGGGAATCCTTGGGTCTATTTTAGGACCCCATGGATCCACTTGTGTGTGAAAATGGCATTTAATTAGTTTTAATTTAAAGTTAGTGAAAATATAACTTAAACATGTATCTTTTACTAAAACAATTTTTATATGGGCTTATATAAGTGATATATTCGACTATAAATAGTTATTATAAATCTAAAAATATTTCATACATCATGGTATTTTATTTATAATTTCTAGACATTAAATAAATAAATTTATTTATGACATAATGATGATGTAGTGATTACCTTATTAATGAATATTCTAAAGAAATGAGATTATAATCCTTAAAATAAATTTATTTTGAACATTTTTATTCTATACAGGAATTTTGGGATAATTATTACTTTATCTATTTAAATTAATGATTTTATTTTGAAAGAATCAAGTTTTTATGGATTTTTAAAAAGTTGTTATATGAATAGTATTAAAATTGACATAAAAGAGTTTTTTCAAAAAATAATATTTTATTTAATGATATAATAGTCCTAAAAATATAATATTATACCAAATGTCTTATATATTATTTAACATGTCATTAATTAACCACTTTTGGTTCTATTGGAATTTTATGGTAACTATATTAACCATATAATTTTAATATATAAGAATATACGGTAAGAGTTAAATTAGTTAACAAAGGGTTAAAGCTAAATTATAATGTTAAATTTTAAACCAAAACCTGTCTAAACCCAATTTTTTTAGAGGATTTATAATAATACTCACATTAACTTTTAATTAAATTATTTTGGGATTGTTTGAAATGGAAATTCAGTTTATAATAAACTCATATTTCAAGACATTCCTAAAGTGCCCCTCCTTCCTCTTATAAAAGGGCATCACCTCTAACCCTTACTCACACCTATCATACCCCTTGTATCTTCCAAAATCTACCCAAATAAGTTACCAACACCCTTCTATTCCTCATATAATCCTTACTGTTAGATTAAGGCAATTCAATAAGGCCTTTTAGCTTAAATCAAAAGGAGTTACCAGATTCGAAGAAGTGTCTTCTATCAAGATTATTTCAATTTTTTTCATTCTCCAACCCCCTAAACTATCCTTATTCAATTATTTTATATTAAAACCAGTATATTAAATATAAAAGGATGTTTTTATGATAATTATTCAAACTATACTTCCACACGCCTCTATATAATGGATACAAACATACTGTTTCTATGTACGGCAAACTACTGCCTCACGAAAAGATGATTGTTCAATTTTTCACTACCACCTCTCATGGTGGCTGTTAGGATGGAACTGTATTTATATGTGATATGTATTATATTTATATTTTATCTTTTCTTCGGTATTTTCATTTATATCATACATTTATGGTTTTCATATTTGGTAAATATGATCATTTCATTTGAGGAAGTACGGTCTACCGCCCCCTCAAAGTGATATGACTCGTTCATACCATAAATGGAATGAATAAATGATGGAGTTAATGAAATTATGTAACATATATAAAATATGATTTTGTACTATAATTATAATATACCTATGTATCATTAAGTTTTCATTCCTTTAAATATGAAATAGAAATGAAAGTAGTGTTCATGCGTACGTACGGCTTACCATCTCCATGAACGGTGCATTTCATTTCTTATCTCCAAATATTATGGACTATTATAAATACATTTATAATGGATATATATGATATATATGATATATAAATCATTAATATAATTATTAATATAATATAATTTTGACCACATGGACAATTTTTAATTATAACAAGATCATTTTCGACTCAAGTACACAATATCAACAAAACAACTGATATTGACTTAAATAATTATAAAATTTTAATTACATGGTAATAAGTTATATAAAAGGAATAATAAAATTTAAAAAGGTTATAAATCATGTATAAATTAACTTAAGATTATTATTCAAGAATACCAAGGAATGTAAGAGATGATTTGGACGTAAGGTATGGGAACCTTTCATCCTCCTCTTTTTGTCAAAGAGTTATTTTATGTTATGTCTTTTAATTTTAATTTTATTATGTTGTTATATGTTTTTATATATCCTTATTGATATAAATTTTATGTCCAAGTGATTAGAGACCCTTTTCTCTCCCATAGAATCATTTTCTAAATTTTAAAGTGATGTTGTTAGGCTGCCGAATTTTCGTAAGGGACTACATCTCAATCTCCTTTCATTGAGGAATATCTTGATATTTTGAACCTTTATTATCCTATAAGGTGAATATACTTCCATTTGAAATATTATATCATGAATCTTATTATTATCATGATATTATTGGTTTCATTTAATTTTATTTTTTAATTATTTTTATTCAAGTATATTCTCAAGTGGAAAGGGGCTCTTTAACTAAAGCATTGTTTTAAATGTTTTAAAGATTTAATCTTATAAATATTTCTCATTAATTTCCATGTTTGAAAATTTATTTTAAGGACTTATTTATATGGAAATCAATGTTTTAAAATGTTAATTCATTTAAATGTTTCAAAGTGGTATGGGACACTTCGATTCAAAAATATATTCATTAAATTTTTTAAATGGTTTTGGAATTGGATTGAATATTTCAATATCTTGAATTGATTAATTGTGGTTTATGAGTGAAATGTTGATACTTTCAATATTTTATGTGTTATGATTATGTAATGGTACTTGGAAATTTGATGAATGGTTACATGATAAACCAAATACAGATGGTTATGTGATAAACCTAGGGCGGTTGAGCCTGATATAGCTCCCTAATGAAATGGGTAACATGACATAGGTAAACATTGATTCTTATCATAACAGATTTAGGGAAAATACTATGATGGTTATTCCAAAAATAAATCCATATGTAGCTGGGAAAGATAAAATGTAAGTATGATATGGCTTCCACAAGTTACCTTTATTATTTATGATTTCTATGTGTTATTCATAAATATTATGATTTCCTGAGGTATGTTAAAGAGAATATGTTTTATTATTGAGAAGTATGATTTAATTAATTTTTATGTATTGATGGTCTACTGTTTTATTTCCTTTTTTTATAACCCTTATCGAACTTGTTGTGCTCATCCCAATTTTTTGAAATGATTTTCACAGGGTATAAGAAAGGTTAAGAGAAAAGAACTATTCAAGAATATTTATATCAGGAAAATAATTTTTTTTATTTAATGAGTTTTATTATTGTTAAAAAAATTGGATAGAGTAGAAGTGTCTACCTTTTAATCTTTTGATATGTAATGTAATATTTACAGCCTAATTATCTAAAACTCTAAAGATGAAAAGATCCTAAATGTGAATTATTAACTTAATTAAAGATTATGTAATGTTTAAGGTTGGGTCTTTATATTTACATGTAATTCCAAAAGAATTATTCATAGAAAAATCATGAATTACATTATCATAATATCTATTTTGACCATAATTTGGATATTTCCCAATATAGAAAATATGCTCCAAAGTTGGTTGAACAGTTCAAGAAGAACCCCCATGAATCTTTTTGTTTTTTCTATTACATATTAAATGAATAACCTCCAAACTATTTGTTAAAAAGAGTATTCTCTTATTCTGTGAATAAGGATGAAAATATATGTAGGAAAATTGGCTCATATCATGATTGTGTTGGGAATTATGATTCCAAAATAGTCTACTACTATAGTCCATAATGAAAAGTAAGTATCACATCACAAGGAAAGATGATCAATGTCCTATATATTCTAATGACATAGTAAAAATCTATATATAATAATAATACTAAAACCCTATAAGAAACATTAGTAGGATTTTTTTAGTTCATTACCCTCTAGTTAATAGAATAACTGGATATAAGAATAAAACATAATCTCAAATCGTTATACTAGTTTTGGCATTCCCTTTCAGTGTCGCATGTTAATTTTTTTATGAGTGTCTATCATTGGATGAAGGTTACCAAATAAGAGTATCCTCGCCTTTCATGAATTCGTAGTTAAAAAAATCCATTATTTTATAAGGATACACATCCATAAAAATGACACTTTATATTTTATTAACGCATTTGTGTCAATATATGTTTCATGAGAGTTAATATTTTTGATAATATATGTACATTTCTAGTTATCAAACCTAAAATTCCTCTATTAATTAATGTTGACTACCTAAGGATAATTAAAAGAGATTATGGATAAATAGTTCATGAGAGAAGTCCGGATATAAGAGTCTAAATAATTAGAATTACTAGATCCAATGCAGTTCAAAAATCAGGATTTAAAAAAATCAAGTGACTATGAATTCTCATTAACAAGTATCTATATTAAATTACCCTACAAGGATTCATTTAATTTTAATATATTTTTAAATTCAATAACACCGTGATTAATAATTTTACATCATTGATTCCAAGGAACCATCGAAATTTTTCTGTAAAGATATATTCTACTCCATAATGAAAAAAATTATAGAGGTACTTATACTATTAATAAGAGAATCCATCCATACGTAAACCATATATGAGTAAAAAAATTAGATGATGAAAAATTTTACAAGGATAAACATTCCATCCATTAAGAGTTTCATTCCCTTATAAGAATCTATTTGATCTCTGAAATAGATAAAAAATTAGAAAAAACATTTGACACTTGGTTTTCCACAAAACATGGGGACACTAAGGTATATTTATATAAACAAACCATATCCAATTCTATTCTATCCAATGATGTCAACTTTTCCAGTGTAAGTTATATGTTTCCAATGTATAAAAAAGACTTATTCTAACTTTTCTCCTACCCCATTACTTTCTCATAATGAAGGAGATAATTTTTTATGTCCATGATGATTCTTTTTTCACATTGAGTAAAAATAATGATTTCATCAACTAAAAATATGTTAGTGGGGGAAACAAGGCCTCTGGAAGCACTGATGGACTTGAGTTTATTATCACTTTCCATGTTGATAAATATTATACTTAGGTAATCATAAAAAATAAAGAAGATGATGTTTGAAAATGGAACATGTCAGATCGGATTACATCAAATATACACAAGAGGGGGTAAATTGTGTCTTTTCAAAAATCTTTGCAAGATCGTGTTCTATCCTTTATCTTTAACTAGATAGATCAATGCAGTGGAAATATGAAGTGTAGAGACACATGATGTATAGTGGTTCGGGGAACAGAAGGCCCCCAGTCCACTCCACCAATTCTCTACTCCATGAACTTGGTGATTTTCACTATCTGGTCCTTGTTTCAATAGACCTTTCAACATCTGAGTACAGGCAGTTGACACCTTTACAATCTAAGGAAAAAAAGCCTTCTGGTTCACTCACGAAACCCACACAGTTTAGTATGAGAAGTCGGTCACTCAATAATATAAAAGAATGATATTTGTACTTTGAAAATACTTTCCAGTTGTTCTTCACAAGTGCAATAGGATGCAATTGATAGTAGATGGATCGTCTCCTTCAAAAATAATGATCTTCACAAAAGAGTCATTCTAAGTCGATTTTGTTTTAGTAAATATAGAAATATAATTCACAACTTCAGCAGTAGTAGATTCACAAAATATCTTCAATATAAAATGATTGAATCTTCTATCGTGATTCTTCTTCTTTAATAAACTGAGATTTGTCACTCCTTTGAATCACCAGGTCTATGTTTTTTATAGTCTTTATTTTTATTCCATTTTATGAATGAATTATTTTTACAAACCTTCTACTCTCTTTTTCTTGTTCTGAAAATCGCATATATATATATATATAATAATGAAGAGAACTTCTCCTGAAAATTTATATCCACAAAAGTCACCTTTTGACTCACGATATTCGAAAATTTGAATTTACAAAGTAGTCGTAACTTCCCTGAAGACTCGGCATAAAAATCTCTTTTTAATTATATCCTTAAACCATTGAAAAAACGGCTTTGAATCAGTCAAAGTAGCACTATAAATTTAGCTTTAAATCTGGCTTGAAATCAGCCTAATAATCAGCTTGTTGATCGTTGCATAATAATATCGACTTTAAACTCTCTGACACCAAACGTATGTTTGATTTGTATAGTATACATCCTATGAATGTAACGTAGATCATAAATTTAAGGTTGATGATGTAGCATTCACACGTAAGGTTTTCAACGTATGGTTGATCATAAACGTAAGGTTCATGTCACTTCCTTCAAATGTAAGGTTGATCACAAACATAGGGTTGATATCATATCCTTCAAACGTAAGGTAAAAGATCCATACTTTTATAATCTTACAAATGAAAGGCACTTGATCTATAGTTTTCTAAGAATTTATGGTTGTTTACAAAAGTATGGTTGATGAACCATACTTTTGAGAAACAAACGTAACATTTAACACTTACGTACGGTTCTCCTTCATTACTTTTCTAATATCCCAAATGTACGTTTCCTTCCTAAAGTAGGGTTATTTTTCAAACTTTTCCGATAACGTATGGTTGATTTTCCATAATTTTATCTTATCTCATAAAGTATACACCGCATTTCATCCTTACGCTATGTTTCTCCACGTATGGTATGAACAGTGTTTCCAGAACGCGCAAAAGCAGATCCCGAATATATTGAGCATGAATAGTGTTTCCAGAACGTGCTAAATGTGAATACCTTAGAAATTAATTCTCATTGTTCAAGAAATTAAATATTTCGTCTAGAAATAAAAATATAATGAATAATAAATTCATGCAATATTATTAAAAAATAAAATCATTAGAAAATAATTAAGGGTATTTGTGAGCATCAAAATTATCATAAATAGATAGAGTATTGTTCTCAAAAATCTCTCTCTTTCAATAACAACATTATGTATTGTTGAAAACAACACATGCTCAATAATCTCCCCCGTTTTGATGATCACAAAACCCATAAAATAACCAACGAAATTAACTTACAAAATTAATTACATATAGTTTTGAATTTTGAAAAGATATATACAATATTAGATTTAACTTAATTTCACCATTTAATTTATCCATTTTAATTTCTCCCCCAATAATAAGAAAATATATATATAATGAAACAGAGAAAAAGGATGTGTTTATCAAAATTTCTCCCCTTTTTGTGATATAAAAAAGAATGAAAAAATATGGAATATAACACAGATTAATGTAGCACTAAACTTAAGTAAACGCTATAATTAACTATTTATCAATTATTGGATCTGGATTACTGGCTTACCTAAACGAAGGTAGTAAAACAAAATAAATAAATATAATGAAACAGATTTTCATTAAAAGTACAAAATTGATAAATACAGGAATCAAGGTTTGGGAAGGGTTCAGATAGACTCTATCTAGTTCGAACGACTTCCTTGATTTTTGATAGCTTCTCCCTTAGTCTCCTCATCATTCCATTACCAATCCAAACAATAAGATCCATGTTTTATTGAGTCATATGAATGTATTCTATGAAGTTGACTCTGAAAATATCATGTAGTCTTCCTTCCTTTTCACAAAACAATGATATATTCTCTGTGAATTTATTTAAGAATGATCTGATTCCTGGTTCATTTTAGGTCAGCTGATCAACCAAAAATTTCAGATTATCTAAAAAAACTGATAAAGGAGCACTATTACATTGATGATCTTGTAGTCTGTCATTCATGTTGCTCATTTCTATTGTGATATCCTGAAACCTTCTGATTAAATCAGGTGAAGTACCTGATCCAGTACGTTCACTAGTCCTGACAGATGCAAATTGTGTCTCCATAAATGATTTAAACTCTAACAGATCTGACGTGTTTACCATTTTTGATTTCAGCTTGTATACCTCTGTCAACATCTCTTACATAAAATTTTCAACTTCTTTCTTTGAAACTTTACTGTCCTTAAGTATCTGAAATTTCAACTATACTTTTTTCAATTCTCTCCTCAGAGTAGCATTCTCTTGCTCCACTCCCTGTAGTTTCTTATAAATTTCTTCAACTTACTCAGTTTCTAATGTCGTGGTACTGTGTGATTGAGTCTCCTTTTCCATATGAATTTGATGTACCAACACTAGGGGTAAGGATTTAGCATCTTATTTCTCCTTAGCTTCACTAAGCGTTTGATCCACAGATTTCTCCTCTGAGTCTTTTCCAGAATATTCCACAGAAAAATCCTCTTGAAGAACTTCTATTTGTACATCTGAAGGGTTTTTATTCTGTATATCAACAATCACTTCTTCTATATGAACCTCTTTAATAATTTCACCTTTAGTTAATTGAGGACCGACCACATCTACTCTAGGAACCGCCTCTTGTTCAATGTTAACTTTAGCTTCAGGTTCTGTTCTTTCAACTTCATTTATTTCAACATCATCTTCTGTAACAGCCACATCCTATTTCTGAGTTTCATCTTTAGCTTCTTCTTGAACTTTATATTGAATCTGAGGTTCACTGTCAGTTTGGACATGAGGATTTACTGTAAGTTGAGCAGTATCCTCTTCATGTGGCTTCTCAACATCGGTTTCTCTAAAAAATCTGTAAGATAATAAAGTCTCTATGGGTAAAACATTTGAAACTTTCTCTTCAGGAGCAATAGAATCTCTCTTTCTTTTTAATTGAAGTCCCTCTTGACTTGTGT
Source organism: Viscum album (assembly GCA_963277665.1). NCBI lineage: Eukaryota > Viridiplantae > Streptophyta > Magnoliopsida > Santalales > Viscaceae > Viscum > Viscum album. Next base: position 1,999,943,905 of record OY728140.1, on the reverse strand, counting down.
CCTCTGGCACAATCTCAAATTTAAAACTTATTCATCTGGAAACGGGTGTAGCCTGACTTGGATTTGACTTTTTAGGTTGGTTCTGAGATCTCTCTTCTTCTACTTCTTCATCAGATCCTACTGGAAGGATTTTTCCTTTTCCTGTACTCCATAAATAACCAATTTTTCTCAATGTTACAAAATTGAAAAAATTACTGTGATGAAATCTTACTCTGGCATCCACTAGTCTCACCATATCCTTTTTGAACAAAATATTGGAAATTAATATACCAAAAGGTATAAATTCATTCTAGCTTCACTTTGACAGCAGTAACTCAGGTACTGTACCATATACCTATAAAAATTTAATTTTTCATCACTAAGAAGAAGATACATTATGTAAATGTCGGGATACAATATCTTCTCCATATCTAACATTATTGGTGTTATCCCTGTTTGTACAAATTTTACCATAATCTTCTGATCTGGTTCCAAATCCTTAACTAACATTTTCCTTATGTTAGTAGAGGCAAACAGAAAATACATAATGTCTTTAGATTTATGCACAGAATCTTCTTTATTTTTTAAATCAAAATGAACCACTCTATCATGAGGGAAGCTCAGTATCTGACTAATTTCAACTGAAGAGATCAAAAATATATATCCTTTATCTTAGCCAGCATGGTGTCAGAATCATCTACCAAACTAAATTGAACAGATTTAAAGAAATATTGGAGTTCTACCTCATAAAAAAATTCAGTATTCTCACTATTGAAGTTCTGTTAGAGATTATGAAATGACAGTGCTTGTTTTAGCATCAATTTCATCTGAAATAGCCATTCTAGATCAATCACCTTTCCCTGTAAGATTTTCCTTCCTCTTGAGCGTTGTTTCATGGCACTGTTGTCCTCGGCCTCATCAGCTCTCTTAGTATTTTCCATTTCTGTGAAAATCGTTAAAGGTTTGAAGGTTAGGGTTTCAGAGGTTCTAAGATTAGGGTTGACATGAAGTGGTGTGGTTTCATGGGTTCGAAAGGGTTTTGGTGGAAATTAAATGGTTCAGTAGTCGAAAGGTTTCTGACAGCCTTGATTCTCGTGTTTTCATTAATCATTATATAGATTTTAAATACAAATAAAATTGATTAAGTGGAAAAAAAACTTATTCTATTTGAGAAAAATAACTAAATTTATTTTAGACATTATTAAAATAAAGAAACAGTATAGTAAGATAAAACTTTATTTATAATTAAATAAACCTAGCTCCCCCTTAATAAAATAAAACCTTGCAGTGGGAAGTGGTTTAGTAAAAATATCAGCTAATTGAATTTCAGTACTTACAAATTCCAAAGATATATCCTTTTTAAGACCATGATATCTAAGAAAATGATGTCTGATATCAGTATGCTTAGTCTAAGAATGATAAATAGGATTTTTTGAAATATTTATAGCACTAGTATTATCACATAAAATAGACGTATTATTAAAATTTAGTCCAAAGCCCATAAGAGTGCTTTATCATCCACAACACTTGTGCATAGTAACTGCCAGCAAAAACATATTCTGCCTCAGCTGTTGACAAGGAAACTGAATGTTGTTTCTTACTTGACCATGACACTAAGGATTTCCCTAAAAAGTGACAAGTACCCGAAGTGATTTTCCTATCTAATCTATAACTCCCAAAGTCTGCATCTGAATATGAAATCAAATTAAAATCAAATTTTTTGGGATAAAGAAGATATTGAAAAATAGTTCCTTTTAAATATCTAAAAATTATTTTAACAGCGGTTAAATGGGATTCTTTAGGATTTGATTGAAATCTTGCACAAAGACATACTGAATACATTATACTTGGCCTGCTAGCAGTAAGATATAATAAACTACCAATCATACCTCTATATAACTTGTTGTCGACTGATTTTTCAGTTTCATCCAAATCAAGTTTTATATTAGTACACATAGGAGTTGTATTTGTCTTGCTATTTTCAAGTCCAAATTTCATTAATAAGTCAGTAATGTATTTACTTTGATTCAAAAAATTTCCAAAATCTTTTTGATAAATTGGATGTCCTAAAAAGAAATTTAATTCTCCCATCATGCTCATTTCAAATTATTTTTGCATTAACTTTGAAAATTCATGACAAAGGGATTTATTAGTTGATCCGAAAATTACATCATCACCATAAATTTGAACCAATAAAATACTACTATTTACAGTTTTCTTAAAAAGTGTTGGATCTTCCATTACAACAATAAAATCATTTTTTCAATAGAAAATAGCATAGTCTTTCACACCATGCTCTAGGTGCTTGTTTAAGGCCATAAAGAGATTTAGTATGTCTAAAAACATAATCTGGAATTTGAGAATTTTCAAAACTAGGAGGTCGCTCAACAAAAACTTCCTCCATTAAATAACCATTTAGAAAGGTAGACTTAACATCCATCTGAAATAATTTAATGTTCATATGAGATGCATACGATAAAAGGATACTAATGGCTTATAATCTATCTACAGTTGTAAAGGTATCATCATAATATATACCTTATTCTTGATTATATCCTTTTTCTACAAGTCTTGATTTATTTGTAGTTGTTATTCCTTGATCATCGTTCTTATTTCTAAAGACCCATTTGGTTCCTATCACTGGAAAATTCTGTGGTCTTTCTACTAATTCCCAGACTTCATTTATTTTGTACTGGTTTAATTTTTCTTGCATTGCTATCATCCAGCTTTCATCATCTAAATCTTCTTCTATAAACTTGGGTTCTAATTGGGATAGAAAGGTAGAGAATTATAAAATATTTCCCATGTTCCTTCTAGTTTTTATTCCTGTTTCTAAGTCACATATTATATTTTCTAATGTGAGGTTATTTAGGGTTCTAGTCTGTCTATTTAGTACACTCGTAGGTTCTTCAGTATCATGTTCTTCTTAACTTGACTGAATTTCATGTATATCTTTTTCAAAATCATTTTTCAAGTTCTCAAGTCTCATGTTATCATTAGAGTCAGATTCATCCAATTGATCTGTCCTTTTCTCAAAGGGATCATATTCATCAAATTTCACATGAATTGATTCTTCAACAATCCTTGACTTCTTATTATAGAATCTATAATCTTTTGAGGTAGATGAATATCCTATGAAACATCCTTCAGCAGATTTTGGATCGAACTTATCAAGATTTTCCTTGGTGTTCAAGGTGTAAACCTTTCATCCAAAAACATTAAAGTAATTTACTTTAGTTTTTTTTGTTATTCCAAATTTCTTAGGGTGTCTTTTTCAAAAGAGGTCTAATTAAAACACTATTCATTATATAGTTGGTTGTGCTTATAGCTTCTGCCGAAAAATAGGTAGGAAGACTATATTCATTTACCATAGTCCTAGCCATTTCTTGAATAGTCCTATTTCATCTTTCAACAATTCCATTTTGTTGGGGTGGTCTTGGTGCAGAGAAGGTGTGCTTAATACCCATATTTGAGTAGAAGGAAATAAATTCCTGATTCTCAAATTCTATACCATGATCACCTCTTAATGAAATTATTTTAAAACCTTTTTCATTTTGAACAGCTTTACAAAAACTTTCAAAGAAAGTAAAATCTTTATTTTTAAATTTTAAAAATAAAATCCATGTAAATCTAGAATAGTCATCAACTAAAACATATACATATAATTTACCAGCCAAGCTTTCTACTCTTGAAGGTCCAAAAAATACATATGGATAAGTTCTAGAGGTTTAGATGTAGCAATTTTGTTAAAAGATTTGAAGGATGATTTGTGTTGCTTGCCAAGATGACATGCATCACAGAATCTGTTACTTTCAAATCTGAAACTAGGAAAATCAGAAACTAATTTTTTCTTAGATAATTTATATAAAACATATACATTACAATGTTCAAGTCTCTTATGACAGACCCAAGATTCATTCACTTTATCATTTAAGAGGTTTACTTGTTGTTCACACAGGGAATTTAAATCCAGGGTATACACATTGTTAGTTCTAGGTGCTCTAAATTTAAGCAGTTTATTTTTCAAAACAGAACATAAATTGTTCGAAAAATCAACAGCATAACCATCATCACGTAGATGAGAGATACTTATCATATTGTGTTTCAATCCTTGTACATAATGTACTTTGTTGATTGAGACAGCTTCTGGATCTCCAACTATTCCAATACCAATGATCTTTTATTTGGCATTGTCACCAAATGTTTCTAGTCCACCATCTTTTTGTGTCAGTGTAATGAATTTTGATGATTTTCCACTCATATTCCTTGACCAGCCACATTCCATATACCATAAGTCCTTTTTTCTTGTGTGAACTTCTCCCTGAAACGGCATTTACACAATTTTCTTTGGTACCCATATTCTGTTGGGTCTAGGGGTGTTAGCCAGCAGAGATCTGGGAATCCAGACTTGCTCTGTTTTTGTAATTTCAGAAGAGTCAAATAAAGCATTTGATAAAAAATCCTTCTTTATTCCACTTATTTGGGGTTGTCTTAATAAATAGTTTTTAGAAATATGTCCCCTTGTTCCACAATAATTAAAATTTAGTCTTTTTTCACTTGGAATAAAAAAATTCTTGTACATCTTGGGTTTTTCACCTCTAGAGACAATTCCAAATCATTCCTTTTTAATGAATTTTTTCCCAAGAATTTCATTTAAAGTATTTTCTCCTTTAGTAAAAACAAGCCCTGCAATTTTATAAGTTTTCACTTCAGTTTGAAGTGATTTTATCTTTGATTCAAAATCTGTATTGTTAGTGTTAATTGGGTCAAAAGTTTTAGTTAACACCTTTTATTGTTTCAGAATTGTATCTATTTCATCATAAATAGCCTTATGAATGTTCTTTATAGACATATGATTCTTAAATAGAGATTCATATTTTTCTTCACGCAAATCTTAGTAGGCTTCAAGTTTTTAATTCGAGTAACTAGATTCAGAACTAGAGTCATAGGAGTAGTAATATTGTACCTCATCTGTTTCTGACATAAAACACATGTTGGCTTTCAGATTTACTTCTTCTTTCTTTGAGTCTGATTCAGAAGTGCTACTGGAGTCTTCAGATACACTCCATGTAGCTTTCATTTCTTTCTTGTCCTTATGCTCATAAACATTTCTTTTGAAGAATTTCTTTATCTTGTCTTCTTTTAGCTGAGGACAGTCAAGTCTAATGTGCCCCATTTTCTTGTATTCATAACATCTAACTTCCTTCTCATCCTTTTTGAAGATTTTCCTAAATCCCTTATTCTTTCTATAGAATTTAGTGAATTTTCTGGCCAGTTGAGCCAATTCCACATCAGAATTTGATAAATCAGAACTTTCTGATCTCACTATTACAATTTTCTTCATCTTTTGGTTTTTCTCTGTGATGAAACATTCAGGGCAGTGTCATCTATCTTGTTAAACACTTCATGCTCATTATCTTCATCTTGCATCTTAGCTTCATACATCATTAGTGTTCCAATCAGTTCTCTCATGGTTAATTCTTTGATAGGTGTCGACTGTCTGATTGCAGCAGAGATTCTATTCCATCTTGTAGGTAGTACCCTTAGTACTTTTAAATCTTGATCAGCTTGTTTAATGGGTTCTCCCAAAGCATTCAGGTTATTGAAAATATCTTTCAATCTACCATTAATTTGAGTAATACTTTTACCTTCAACCATTCTGAATGTATCAAATATAATCTTAGCAGTAGCATATCTTATTTCCCTGATATTGTTAGTTCCTTCTTAATAACAACAATAGTTTTCCACATCTCATATACTATCAGGCATTGAGATACTCTATTGAATTCATCATGTCCTAGACCACATATAATAGCATTCATTTCCTTTGAGTTCATATCATATTATTCTTCAGTAGATGCACTCCATGTTTCAGGTTTTTTTGGTATTTCATATGGAGTCAAAATCTTAGAATATACTCTATATCCAAGGTTTTTCAAATAGATAATCATTCGCGACTTCCAGCATCCATAGTTTTCTCCATTGAAGTATGGTGCCCTGACCATAGACATTCCTTCTCTTGTATCAGTTATCTTGCTCTGTGTATAGTTACTTTTAGCTTGTTAAGGCTTTATCAGAAAGCTCAACCTCTGATACCAATTGTCGGATCGGATTATATCAAATACACACAAGAGGGGGTGAATTGTGTATTTTAAAAAATCATTGCAAGATCGTGTTCTGTCCTTTATCTTTAATCAGATAGATTAATTTAGTGGAAATATGAAGTGCAGAGACACACAATGTATAGTGGTTCGGGAAACATAAGGCCTCTAGTCCACTCCACCAACGCTCTACTCCACGAGCTTGGTGATTTTCACTATCTGGTCCTCGTTTCAACAGACCTTTCAACATCTGAGTACAGGAAGTTGACACTTTTACAATCTAAGGAAAAACGAATCCTTCTGGTTCACTCACAGAACCTACACATCTTAGTACGATATGTCGATCACTCAAGAATAGAAAATAAGGATATTTCTACTTTGAAAATACTTTTCAGTTGTTCTTCACAATTGCAATAGCATGCAATTGACTGTAGATGAATCGTCACCTTCAGAAATAATTATCTTCACAAAAGAGTCATCTTGAGTTGATCCTATTGAAGTAAATATAGAAATATAAGTCACAACATCAGTAGTCGCAGATTCATAGTAGATCTTCGATGTAGAATGAGTGAATCTTCTATCATGATTCTTCTTCTTCAATAAACATAGCTTTGTCGCTCCTTTGAATCAGTAGGTCTATGTTTTTTATAGTCTCTGTTTTTCTTCCTTTTTAGGAATGATCAATTTTTACAAACATTCTCCTCTCTTTTTCTGTTCATAAAAGATCATATATATCTAAAATAATAACGAGCACTTCTCCTGAAAATTTAGATCCACAAAACTCGCCTTTTGACTCACAATATTCAATCATGTGAATTTAGAGAGTAGTCGTAACTTCCCTGAAGACTCAGCATAAAAATATCATTTTAATTCGATCCTTAAACCATTGAAAAAACTAATTTTAATCAGTAAAAGTTGCGCTTTAAAATTAGCTTTAAATCCGACTTGAAATCATCCTAATAATTAGCTTGTTGATCACTGAATAATAATATCGACTTTAAACTCTCTGATGAAAAACATAAGGTTGAGTTGTCCAGTATGTATCCTCTAAATGTAACGTAGATCATAAACTTAAGGTTGATGACGTAGCCTTCACACATAATGTGGTCAATGTATGGTTGATCATAAATGTAAGGTTCATGTCACTTCCTTCAAAGGTAAGGTTGATTGAAAACGTAGGATTGATATCATATCCTTCAAACGTAAGGTAAAAGATCCATGGTTTTATAAGCTTCCAAATGAAAGATAATTGATTTATACTTTTCTAAGAACGTATGTTTGTTTACAAAATTAAGTTTGATGAACCATACTTTTGAGAAACAAACTTAACGTTTAACACTTACGTACAGTTCTCCTTCCATAGTTTTCTAATATCCCAAACTTAGGGTTCCTTCCTAACCTAGGGTTCTTTTTCAAACTTTTCCGATAATGTATGGTTGATTTTCCATAATTTTCTCTTATCACATAAATTATACACTGTATTTCATCCTTATGCTACGTTTCTCCACGTAGGGTATGAACAGTGTTTCCAGAACGCGCTAAACCAGATCTCGAATACATAGAGCATAAATAGTGTTTCCAAAACGCGCTAAATGAAAATACCAAAGAAATTAATTCTCGTTGTTCAAGAATTTAAATATTTCGTCCATAAATTAAAATATAATGAATAATAAATTTCTACAATACTCTTAAAAAATAAAATCATTTGAAAATAATTAACGGTATTTGTGAGCATCAAAATTTTAATAAATAGATAGATTATTATTCTCAACAATCTCCCTCTTTAAATAACAACATTATGTATTATTGAAAACAATAATTTCTCAACGGAACACATATCCTAAAACCTTTGGTATATGTGAAATCAAACTTATGGTAATCATTGATAAGAAATGAGATATGCTTTGAGCTTAGGAGAGTTCTATACTAATTAATAAAAAGGTCATAAAACATAAAATTTCTTAAATCCTTTCAGATGGAACCGAAGTATAATGTACCAAAGGATTTTTCTCATGTCACACTTAAGATAAATCTTACCCCCTCATGTGGGATTCCTTATAATATTGATGAATTCATAATAATTAATAAGTAAATCAGGAATAGTTCTACCATTAACGAAACCAAACTGCATTGGATACAAAATTCAATTAGAAATACTAGAGAGCCTATTGGAAATAATTTTAACAGTGATTTTATAAATACTATTATCAAGATACACATGTATAAAAATTTTATTCTCATCCACATTTTCCACATTATGAACAACTTATATAAATTGAGATTTAATTCCCTGTATTAATATCACACCATTGAAAAAATGACTGACAAACCTTTAAACATCACAATGAATAATCATTCAATAAGATTGAAAAAAATATTTTGTGAACCCATCTATCCCATGAGAGATTTCATAGTTTAATACAGTAATATAATACTTAATCTCAAATTAAAGGGTAATAATAATAAGGTTATAATTTTCCTCATGACTAAAAATTATTATAATAATACATTTTATATGATCGATCCAAGAATTATGACTTTCAAAAGATTCATGTAGAAAGAAACAACACGATCATACCAATCCTATCTTTCATAAAGAAACACCCCATTATCATTGAGAATAGCTATGGGTATATTAATTTTCCTGACTCTTAGAAGATATTTTTTTATGCTCACCATAACTAAGACACTTCACTTTCAAATCCTCTCTTTTCATGCATTGTTTTAGATATAAAATATTATATAGTTCATTTATTATCTTTTTCACCAAAAAATGAAATTCTAAAAATCATCACCAGTATCACTCTCTTTAACGATATAAAAAAATAATTCATGTTATGTGATATTTTCCTCATAGTGGATAATGTGATCACAACTCCAAATTTTCAATATTTTCTTACGAACATTGATTTATGAACACAAGCTAAGGAATAATCCTTTTAGTTTATGGAGTTCCATGTGTCTTGAACCACATTTTTACATTGATGATTCAATGTACATTCATCATTGAATATGAATGGTAATATTGTTTTAGCCACCATAATGATTGGATTTTACGAAATTGGTTGGTGGTATGAGTTAATTATTGTAAGAGTGGATCATGAAATAGAAGCACAAGCATCAAGAGATATCTCTTTATCAAAATACCTATCTAACCTACCAACTAAAACATTATTCAAGTTCTTAATAAACCATGTATATTTGTAAGAAAAAATATTTTATTCATTAATATCGATGTCCTTTATACATTCCATGAAGACTATGGTTTAAGTAGAAGATCTAATCATGCATAATATTTCATTTTGGTTTAGAATAGAATTGTAAACACCAAGATGAATCCCAAAATCCTTAATTGTGCTAAATAATTTAATTATATTCATCCATAGGGTTCTCCAATCTTGATTAACATTGTATGCCAAAAATTAAGGAGAAAAAATTTTTCATTCCAGAAAAATTATAACAAACAGTAAACATGTTCTATATAGAACTTCTAAGAGGGAATTCTTCAATTTTTCACTAGGTAAAAAGACAAATCCTATTTTTCCATTACTAGAATTATTAGTTAAAACCATCTAGTTCCACATATTTTCAAGACCATCAAATTTCATATAAAAATCATTATGGACTCAGAAATACCCAGAAGATCAAGGATTCTCTTATTATAAAATTTCCCAATAGAGCTAACTACATTAGGGTTGGCCAATCCAGGATAATTATTTAATATAATACCCATATAGATTTGAATTTGAAGCTAGATATCCTTTTACTATTTCCACCAGAGTTTTTGATCCTATATTATAACATGATTGAAACATCTTTCTTTCCATCCCTACTTTTAACAACATTTTCCATGCATGGATTTTCTGTATTTTGACTGCCCAGTTCCAAAAAAACCATTCAATGTACCTTTACACTTCCCTAAGAAGTGGGACCCAAATCGGTCTTAAACTTAACTATGATATATAATTTAAATCCAATGAGAATGGAAATACTATCATTAATGTCAACAACAAAAATATAAGTAGAAATTTTCATTAAATTGTTATTAGTTTTTTGATCCATTTGAGATTGAGATTAATTTGACATAGCCACCTATTGTATGAAAATCCAATGAGATGAATTACCATTATATATGTTTCCTATAGTGTAGTTCACTAAATATCTATCTTCTAGAATATAATTAGTTAGAGGAGTATACCCAGACCTGAATATAACATGAAGACATATAGAGTCTATGGTTGGGCCATAAAAATCCACATTATCCTTGTAAAGGTTGTTTTAGTCCTCTTATACATAGATTCCAATATGAGAAGTATCAGTCTATGAGGTTAAAATAAGATACAAAATAGAAGAGATACTACTAAAGTTTTCAACCTAACAATTTTCATTAAGAATCTTAATGTCTTGAGCAATTTCAATATTTGTTAATAGGTTGTTCTTGTGATGGATGTCTTGATGTGGTTAAATATAACCATTGTCAGTATGACATGTGTGACTATTGAGTTATTTGGTTAAATATAATATTTGATGATGAAATATTTTCATCAATGGTAGATTGAGGGAGGTTATATAGGTTATGGAAATATGAGGTTTGTGATGTCACTTACCATGGGGTTTTGGTAATTGTGGGTTGTGTGCACACAGATATAGTCCCATGGGGTGTTTTTGACTGCTATGTGTTTTATTTTATCCTGTATAGATGTACATCCTAGGTTAATGGGGATAATCATTAAATCATAAGAGAGATATTATATAGGTGTCTATGGGAACTGAGCAGTGACTGAGATCATTATTTTTGAGTAGAATTGTCATAATATTTGTTCAATGTGTTAGGAATGATGCATCAATATTATGAAATAAAGTATGATCATTATGTTTGGATTTTTTTTGTGGTGGTCGATCTGGGAAATTTGGATGATCTATGAGGATCATGGTTTAGTGAGGACTCATTCACCTGGCCACCTTGGATATACATATGTTTCATTACATGGTTACAAGATTAAGGGTAATGCATCATTGTCTTTTGGGGTATATTCCAAATGTGGTTGAATTTTCCTACTCCAGCATTATCTGAAGAATATATAGTGTTGATCCATCATTAGTTGAGAATGCAGTGGAGTGGATTCTTTTTTCTATATAGGTTTTCATATATTTTACTTTTCATACAATCATATACATATTGATATTATCTAGAATCACCATATGTTGTCACTTACTGAGTTCATAATCACACACTACATGGACCTCTGTGAAGCATGCCTAGTTTATATTTAATGTTGTAGGAAAGGGAAAGGGACCTTTGATTGGTGCATTACTATCTTGTTGTATTTTGGATGCAAGTGTGGGATTGAATTTTTCCTTGACTATGAAATATAGGATTTAAATATGTATATAGATTATCAGATACAAGAGGGGGTGAATTGTAAGTTTAGAAACATTCATTTTCAACCTTAAGAATACTTTTTTAACAAAGTTAAAAAAAATCATATTAACTAAACCCTATTTTGTATGTTTAATAAAAATCACCTTAGGTTTTATAAAGATGTGTAATAAAATAATAACACTAGTACTAAAATAAGATTATACCTTAAAGCATATAGAATCTTATATTAGAGTTATTAAAATTGAGAAAGTATAAGAAACACTTTATAATTGTAAAAAGTTGTATCAAAAATTAAAAGTACAAGTAAACGATTAAATATATTTTAACCCAAAGATTCAGGTATCCAAACACATTAGATAAGGGTTACTTTATTTATAATTTCAAGAAAGTTCATCTTACCCACACAAGGGTAATCCCTCGATATAAAGATATGTTTCTGTCTTGATATCCTTGTAAGTCAACAATCTATAAGGTGATCGGCACCTTTGTCTTCCTTAAACTGAAATCCCTCAATTAAATAGGTAATCGGAACCTCTATATTTATTCATATTCAAATCCCTCAGTCAGAATTACCAATGATAGGTATTAAATATGTCAAAACAGAGATTGTTAAATATCTTAAGTATGTTGAACAAGTTGTTCACAACATAATCACTTCAAGGATTTCACACAAAGAAATGTTGGTTGAGATCTTGTGTGTCTCCAAAATCCAAAAGTGAGTATGTGTTTTGATATCGTCTAAATGACTGTGCATTTATAGGTGATATCTTCAATAGTTGAATTTTCCTCCAAACGTCATATTTTTCTTGAAATATTAGAGGCACATATAGATATGAAACTTACAATGGTCATATAATAATAGAATGGACGACATTGTTTAGTACAAGATAATATAATGAGAAACATTAAGTGTGTATGAATTCTATTATATAATACATTAAACTAATGAAATACTGTAACTTTAAGAAATTTATAAAATCAGATTCTTAAACAAAAGAGAAATAGATAAGGAACTTTGAGAATCAGATCTGAAAATTATTGAGAATCGGAATTGTGAAAGTGAGAATCAGATTCCCAAATTAGTGAAATTTAGATATGAGAAACATGAAATCAGATTCACATTTTGGAGTGAATCATAATTTAAGGAAATGTTAATCAGATTATAAATTTTGGATGATTCGGAAATGAATAACATAGAATTAGAATCAAAATTTTAGATTATTTGGAACTAAGAAAGTGAATTGGATTCTATTTTTTTGTGCGATTTGGATTTCTTAAATAGGATGAATTGGATTTGAAAATTTAGGTGAATCATAATTTTGAAAGTAAAGGATTATGAGTTTCAGTAAGGATCTGATTTGTTCCAGTAGCTATTTTATCTTATGAAAATAATATTAGACTTATCTAAAATAGTTAATGAACATGATTCAAATTGGAATAGTATTTTCATAAAAATTTCCATACAGATAGAATTCATTATCAAGAAAATGTGTTTTTAATTTCAAATACATAAAGGAGTTGAAAAATTCATAAAGAAAATTTTGAAGTAACAATCTCCCCATTTTTGGAAATAAAAAACAATCAATTTAAGAAAAGAATATTAAGACTAAAAGACATCATATTTTAACTTAAAATAACTTATATCCCCTTGAGTATATGATTTAAAATGAATACGACTAACTCCCCCTTAAGTTATGAAATCCCCTAAGGATCATATTCTTATCTTTATGTATTTTTCTTTTTTTCTTAAATAAATATATCCCCCTTACTTAATGATTTATTTCTTAAGAATTCTCCCCCTTACTTATACATTCTCCTTCTTAGGCTAATATTATTTTTATAACATTTTTATCCCCTTGGTTCTTTACAAAAATTAATTAGGAAAAGTATAATTTACTTGGAAAAGGTTAGGAAACATATGAGAAAACAAAGGAGATAAAAATAATAATCATTAAATGGATTTTTCTCGATAAAATATCATATTACAAAGAAATCAATCCATTTTTTATTATGGAACTGACCATACCATTAATCTTTTTGAGCTCCTTATGATCATCTTGAAACTTAACTAGGATCACTTATTGATATTGACTCTTCTTATCAAGGATCTTAATCTTTTCTTATTGTATCTTACTCATTTCTTCCTAGAAAATAAGCTTCTTATCCACCTGATTCTTTTAATCCTTCACTCTTTTCACCTCAACTACCAGAGAATTCATTTTCCCATAAAAATATCTATCTTCTTGTAACCAGATTTCTTGTTCTTCCTTTATCCTTTCTAATAAATTTTTTGAATGGATTTTGATATTATCTTCTTATTCTTTGAATTAAAACTTTAATATCTAAAAATTATCATCAAAGACCTTAATATCATCATTTATTTTCTTTGACCAGTTTTCCATACCTCTACAATACTTCTAATGAGAATAATAATTATGCACAAATATTTTGAAAGCGGCTTCAAGTTTTATCAAACTTTCTATGAAAAGAGTTGTTGAGTATGATTTTTGATTTATGGATTTTTGAATAAGTTGACACCTTTACTCAAGTTTCATGAAATATGGAATAGAGTTAACCAATTTCTTCAAAGACTCAACAGAAAAATCTTCTTCTATAGAGGAAGAAGATCTTTTCGATTCTTATGCATCTTTCTTGGATGTGTGAACATCTAGTTTCTTTAAATTTTCTTTCTTATATTCTTATATCCATGAATTTTGAATTACTTTACTTTCATCAGATACTATAAAAATCTTATCATCATCATCACCATCACTATCATCTTCATCATCAATAGCGTCTTCATTATTATCTTAACCACTATCATTACCAACAAAAATATCATCATCAGATGAAATTTGATGCACTTCAATATCAAAAACATTGTCTTTTTTTTATTGATTTTCTAATAAATATTTTTTAGAAGATGAGGTTTCAGAATTTTTTATTGATAACTTACCAGATTGAATCATTCTTTGAGTTTCTTAAATTTTTTAATTTCATTATCACTTTCTTTCTCTTGGATATTTTATTCTTCTTCTTCTTTTTTAGAATTATAATAAACTATTAGAACTGAGTCTGGAACAACTTCCTTACCCTTTTCAATTAGGGTATCCTTTAATTCTATTGGTTGTGATTATTAAGGAATTTCGGTTTTTTGAAGAAAAGATTTTAGAACTTGATGGTGTTCGGATACTCTTTCTTTGTCTATCAACAAAGTCTAAATTATCTCTACTTCCATTAGATTTTTCTTAATATTATTATCCTTTTCTTATTTTTAAAGTTATTATACTTCTCAAACCTTCAAATATTTAGATTCTTCTGGATCTATGCCAAATATTATATCTCCTTCTTTTCTTAACTCTTTGTCTTCTCTCAACATTGTTACAACTTTTTATAGGTAGGAATTCTGTTTCTTTGTCTTAGGTGGCTCAAAATCTTGAGTTGTTTTATATTATTCTTAGACTTGAGTACTTATTTTCATAGGCTCAGTTGACTATTTCATGGATATTTCTACAACTTACCATGATTTTATAGATAAATCAATAAAAGGATTTGTCTTATCACTAAAATAACACTTCATTATTTTAAGTGTGTTATCACATAAAATAATAATCTTGAACTTTTATGGCTTCGACTTGTAAGGGATATTGAAAAATAGTAAACAAATTACTATAAACATACACAAGTTTATTGGAAACACGGGAATCTGTGAATTAATAGACCCATACTTTTTCTTACAGATAGAGAGAAAGATATACTTGACTAGGTTAATCAACATTAGATTAATAAGAAAATACATCATGAAGATGTATGTTATTTTCAAGGTATCCTTATCTACTTTTATTGGTATTAAAATGACTTTAATCCATAATTCCTCAATCCTATAGTTAGCTAAAAGATTATAAATCTAGGGCTTCTTTATTATCTAAAGGCCTATGAAATCAATAGATTTAAATCTTTCAAAATATCCATCTAAATCTGGAATCTTATGACATGGATAGTAAGATTCGCCATCAAACAGTATCCCAGGAATATATATATCTTTATTCTAAGACATATAATATGTTTTTATATAACTCTTAAACAAAAACTTATCCTCTCCACCTTTATTAATAAATTCAAAAAATACATAAAATTCAATCAACAAGTCTGCATAAACAGGATCTTTTTCTCCCTTATTTTAGGAAATGAAAACATTTTCACAACCTTTAAACATTATGATCTTTCTTATTAAGAAATCAAACTTAAGGTTGAAATTATGATTAACTAGTTTTTCCATGTAAATGAACCAATCCTAGAATGCTTTGGGAAGCATTAAAGTCTGAGAATATATTGGCAGAGACTTCTGGAACTTTTAGAAAGATATCTATAAATTGGAACATAGACTTTGAAGATAGGAAAAAAATCTATCAAAAATATCTGGAATTTGATGTGGGACACATGTGGGGTACCCTCTTTTGTATAGGCATCGAGATTATGGTTAGACTTCCAAGAAATAATACAATAGTTGAAAACACACAAATATTATTTGACGGTTGAGAATAAACTGAAGAAGTTTTTATAGCTTCTGATCTTTTTAGGTTTTAAGGAAATAAAATGGATTTAATGAAATATGAATCTATTGATGTTTATCTTAAAACAAGATTAAAAATACCAACAAATAGAAATGAAAAATAATAATTAATATTTAATATAATATACATGTTGGATTTATATTAAGGTTTTCTAGTGTTTTATAATATTCTTCCTAGAAATATTATATTCCAAAAAGTTTTATTAGGTTCTGAAAATATTTTCTAGGTTCTGAAAAAAAAACATTTTTGTAGGTTATGAAAATAAAATATTAATAAAATCAAGTGTACTTTCCCTATGAAGAGTATATTATTTTTAGGGTATATCTTAAATAAAAAATGCATATGAATGATTACCTTATAGTTATAATTCCCAAATTTTGTTTAATGTATTCAAATATATCATAAGGTAGTGATTTTTTAAAAATATCAGCACGTTATTCATGCATTTTGATGAATTGTAAAATGATATCTTCTTTAAGTGTGTGATCCCTAAGGAAGTGATTCTTAATATCTATGTGTTTTCATGATAGCGATGTGTAGGGTTTTTTTTAAAGCTATGTCACTAGTTCTGTCACATAATATTTGAGTTTTAGTAAAACACATTCCATAATCAGTGATTTTGTGTTGCATCCACAACACTTGACCACAACAACAATGAGCTCCTGCATATTCAGCTTCAATAGTGGAAAGTGCCACTGAATGTTGTTTCATACATGTCCAAGAAACTAATTAATCTCCTAAGAAATGATATTTTATAGATGTAAGTTTCTTATCCACTCTATAACCGCCAAATTCAGCATCTAAAAATCCTTTTAAAACACAATCTTTTCCAAAAGAATAAAAAATTCCTAAATCCATAATTCCCTTTAAATAGAAAAAAATATATTTTCACTTCTTTTAAGTGTGATTTTTTGGGATTATATTGATATATTTCACATAAAAATACATAAAAAATTAAGCCTTGGTGACTATTTATTATGTATAGTAAACATCCTGTCATACCTATAAATGTTGTTCGATCCGCTGGTTTCCAAGATTCATCAATATAAAGGGTATTCGAGGTACTGATTGAAGTAATTATACTTTTAGTGTTGTCATATCAATACTTTTTTAGAAGATATTTCATATAATTTTGTTGTGAAAAAATAGTTTCCTTATAGTTTTTGTGAAATTTGAAATCCAAGAAAAAAATTTCACTCCCCCATCATACTCATTTCAAAATCATATTTCATAAGATTTGAAAATGAATTCTGTTAAGGATTGCTGAGTTGATCCAAATATAATGTGATAAATACATATTTGAACAACCAAAACATTTTTTTTTTATTTATAACTTGTTTTGGATCATAAATTCCCTTAATATAATTTCTTTGAAACAAAAATCTTGTAAGACTATCATACCAAGCTCTAGGGGCTTGCTTAACACCATATAAAGATTTGGTAAGTTTAAAAACTTTTATAGGATTTTTTCTGTTTTCAAAACTGGGATGTTATTCTACATAAACTTCATCTTTAATATATCTATTAATGAAAGAACACTTCACATCCATTTAGAAAATTTTGATGTCAAATAATTCTACAAAAGCTAAGATAATTTTAATAGATTCAAGTCCAGTTACCGGATGATAGGTTTCTTCATAGTCTATTTCTTATTGTTTATTGTATACATTTGAAACTAATATTTATTTATTTCTTATAATGATTCCATTTTCATCACAATTGTTACTGAAGACCCATTTAAATTCAATTACAAAAATTTCTTTAGGTCTTTCAACCAAGGTCTATACATTATTCCTTTCAAATCCATTTAGTTCATACTGCATATCTTTAATCCAATATTAATCACTCAAAGCCCCATCAGGAATTTTGGGTTCGAATTCAGAAAGAAATTCTAGATTCTCTACTTCTTTTCTTGAATAACTTCTAGTCCATAATAGTTTATTTACATCACCAATGATATTGTCACTAGTATAATTCCATAGAAAAAGTTGACTTGGGTTTTGTAAAGATTATTCATCAAAATAGGGTAGAAAATATTCTTAAGTGAATAATTTATAAACATTTTCTTGATTATTCTAATTATTTGATGAATCTTCTATCAAAGGTTCATAATCAGTTTTGGCAAACACATTTAAAGATGTCAGTTGGGGTGTTTTAAAATAAAAGGATCAGTTTCATCAAATTTAACATGTATTGTTTCCTCAATAGTACAATAATTTTTATTAAAAACTCTATAAGACTTAGAGGTAGTTTAATAGCCTAATAAAATACCTTTATCTGATTTGTGGGTGAATTTATGTAAGTTTTATTTTGTATTAAAAATGAATACTTTTCATCCAAATAATCTGAGGTATGAAGCTTTTGGTTTTTTTCCTATCCATTACTCATAAGGTGTTTTATTAAGAACTGGTCTAATTAAAACTCAATTTATATTATAACAAGAAGTACTTATAGCTTCATCATAAAATGTTTTAGCAATTTAGTATTCACTCATCATGGTTCTTGTTACCTCTTACAAAATTCTATTTCTACTTTCAACAACACCATTTTGTTGAGTATTTCATAGAGATGAGAAATTATGAGTAATCCCTTTCTTACTAAAAAAAGTTTCAAAATCTGTATTTTCAAATTCTCTACCATAATCACTATGAATAGTTTTCAGTGGAATTTTTTCTCATTTTTTACTTTGGAAGAAAATGATTTGAAATAATAAAAAGCATCATATTTCCTTGTTAAAAAATAGAACCATGTAAATCTAGTGTAATAATAAACTAAAATAAATATCTAGTATTTTCCATCAATACTTATAGTTTGTGTATGATTGAACAAGTATTTGTGCACTAGCTATAATACATCAACAGTTGATACTTGACTTATATATTTAAAGCTTCACCTATGTTGCTTTCCATATTGACAAGGGTCACATACTTTTGAAGAATCAAATATAAGATCCGCTAGATCCTTAACAATTCCTTTCTTAGAAAGCTTTCATAAGTTCCTAATATTATAGTGTCCGAGACTTATATGTCATAACCAACATGAGTCTTTCATTTCACTGAGGCAAGGTTAGTCTTGGATCCTATGTTCTTCTAGGTTAAGTGTATACACATTCTTATACTGATGAGCAGAAAGAATGAACACATCCTTGGAATTGTGTACTAATAATTTATCATTCATAAAATTCACAGGGTAAGCTTCATCGCAAAATTGGATTATTCATATAAGTTTGTGCTTGAGACCTTTAACAAATAAAACATTTCAAATAAAGGATTTTCCAAGAAAAATGATGTTACCTATACCAAAAATATCTACTTGAACATTATCTCTGAAAGTGACTCTTCCAACTTTCATCTTAATAATATTTTCTAAAACAATTTTTTACCAGTCTTGTGTAGGGGACATCCACTATCCATGTTACATGTTTTTTTGTGGGTACTTTCTTTGTTTTCTATAAAATAAAATAGTTAGGTTTTTAGAATCCAAACATTCTTAGATCGAGAAATATTAGAATGTAAAATCTTTGGAGTCTGTACTTTCATAGAAAAGGGATATTTATGAAAATATAAGGATCGGATTTTATTTAAAGAATAATTTTTCTCTCAGTTTCCACCACTTTGACACTTAGTGGAGAATGGGGAACTTCTTAGGACAAAAATAGTTATCACTCAAAATTGGTTTTGATTGAGAATAACCAAATCTAGAACTATTCCTAAGAGGATGAATTTTATAATTCAGCTTATCCAAATTCCCTTTACCAGAAGTAGAATTTGTAAAGTGTTTATTAAGAAAAAATATTTCATATTTTAGTCTAACGACTAAATTATTTTCCTCATAGTCATTGGTTTTATAATTTTGTTCAGTCTCTAAAACATTTTTCTTAGAAATAACATTATCAAAATACATAGAAAGTTTATCCTTTTCAGAATTAACTTTCTCAAGGTTTTTCAAAATAGATTCAATTTTAAAATATTTGGAATCAAGATAGTTAAAAATATATGATACATCTTTTGTCAAAACACTGATTCTAGGATTTACCTTTTAAAGTTTCTTATTGATCTTACTATTTTCATTTTCAAGAAACTTGGAAAACCTTGATAATTATTCAAAATAATGTAAGGTATCTTCTGATAAGGAATATTATTCATCCGAAGAATTATATCCATTATCATTAGGATATTTAGTATTTAAAGACATATTTCTTAAGGATTTAGTAGTGTGTACCGTAGAACTGAAACATTAATTTTCAAGGGGTATTTTAGAAATAAGACCAATATTATTCTGTCCAGAAGATTCATTATTTGAAGAATCATATGATGAGTCTCCACCGCTTTCATTCTAATAATATTTTACCTTCAAGTATTTATTTTCTTTAGGCTTGTAATGTATTTTAGTATTCCTCTCAAAATGTATATATTTCCTTTATTTTCATTTATTCCTAGGACAATTAGGTCTGATGTTTCTTTCTTTCTTACACTCATAGCATGTGACTTCAGAGTCATTCTTTTCTTCCTTATCCTTTTTCTTATAACTGTATTGGAAATCCTTTTTCCTAAAATATTATTCATCCTTTAAGAATAATTATCTAACTCATTTTCTGATTGATCAGTATCACTTGAATCTGGCTGAATAGAATCTTTCTTAAACTTTTTTGACTTAACAACTTTCTCAGGAGTTTTGGCATTCATATAGTTTGAATTAGTAGTAAAATCAACACTTCTATTTTTCATCATCATATTCTCATAATCTCCCTTTAGTCTATTCTCATGTTGTAAGAGAATTACTAATAACTCATCAAGAGTAATAGTTGTAACTTTCCTTGACTCATCAATAATAGTTCTTTTTTATTCCCATCAATTAGTCATGATGTCTATAATCGTGTCTACAAATATCTCATCATATAGTCATTGTTATCCCATTGAGTATAGATTATTTCTGATAGTCATAAATCATTTTTCAACTTTAACTACAGGTTCTCTATAAAGAAAAAAACCATGATAATCTACTCTAATCATGACTCTTATACTCTCAATAACTTTAGAAGTACCAAAATGTGTGAATTTCAGTTTCTTTCATATGTTGTTAGCTGATTCATAAGAAGATATCTAGAAATATATATTCGTGGTCATAGAATAATGAAAATTATTGTGTAGCTTATAGTTTATCTGATACTCTTACTTCTCTTGATTATTCAAGGTTATGACTTCCTTTTCAAGGATTTTATAATATGCGGTAAGAATAACAAAGTTATCAACACCAGTATTGATAAAAAATCTTCATTTTTTCTCTCAAGTATTCATAATCATTTCCACCAAGGATAGGTGGTCTTGTGGGGTTCGTATTATCTATGGATCTAACATTCATTCCTTCCATCTTTATAGTAAAACAAAATATCCTTTTTCCACAAAACAAGTTAGTGTAATAAATATTTATAAACAAAAAGTTTATAAAATAAATTATGAACAACTTGATGAAGTAAAGAAAAATTAAGTAAACCGAGTAGTGAAAATATGCCTTTGATACTAAGTGTAAGTATCAGCATCATAGAGACCTACTCTGATACCAATTATAGTATTGAAATATATATATAGATTCTAAGATACAATATGGGATGAATTGTAGGATTCAAAACATTCATTTTTAACCTTAAGAATATTTATTTAACAATGTTAAACAAATTTGATTCACTAAACCCTCTTTTGTAAGGTTAATAAAAATCACCATAGGTTTTATAAAGAATTGTAAGGAAATAAGAACATACGTACTAAAACAATATTCTACCTTAAATCATATTGAATCTTATATAAAAGTTATTACAAAATAGAAATTATAAGAAACACTTTCTAACTGTAACAAGATAAATTGAAAATTAAAAGTACAATTAAAAGAGTAAAAATATTTTAACCCAAGGAGTAGGGTATCCAAACACCTTGGATAAAGGCATTTTGATTTATACTTTCAAGAAATTCTATCTTACCCACACAAGGGTAAGCACATGATATGAAGATCGGTGTCTATCTTGCTATCCTCACAAGCCCTCGATCTGTAAGGTGATTAGCACCTCTATCTTCCTTAAACTGGAATCCATAAAATAAATAGGTAATCGACACCTATTTCTTCCTTCAGACTGGAATCCCTCAATTGTAATTACCAATGATTCATGTCACACGGATCAAAAAAAATCTTATTGAAGATCTTAAGTATGTTAAACAATTTTTTCCCAACTTAATCACTTCAAGGATTTTGCACAAATCAATTTTGGAATATCTCTTGTATGTCTCCAAAATCCAAAAGTGAGTATGTGTTTTGAGATAATATACATGAATTTTTATTTATAAGAGAGATTTCCAAAGGTTTAATTTTCCTCCAACTTTCATATTTTCCCTGAAATTTTAGAGGGACCTGTATAGCTGGCACATACAACGGTCATATAATAACATATTGGATGACATTGTTTAGTACAAACAAATATCATGACAAACATTAATAGTGTATGAATACGATTATAAAACAATTACCTTAAGGAAATATAGTAATTCTAAGAAAATTATGAAATCATATTCTTTAAAAATAGAGAAATAGATAAGAAACAATGATAATCGGATCTGAAAATTATTGAGAATCGGAATTGAGAAAGTGAGAATCAGATTCAAAAATTTGGGAGATTCAAAAATGAGAAACAAGAAATCAGATTCTCATTATCGAGTGAATCATAACTTAAGGAACTGTGAATCATCATCAAAATTTTGGATGATTCTAAATTGAGGAACATAGAATCAGAATCACAATTCTAGACGATTTGAAATTGAGGAAGTGAATCAAATTCGATTTTTTGTGTGATTTGGATTTGAGAAATAGATTAATAATATTTAAAAATTTAAGTGATTTAGAATTGATAAAGTGAATGATTCCATGATTCAATAAGGATCTGATTTGTTCCATTAGCTATTGTATCTTAAGAAAATATTGTTAGACTTAGCTAAAATAGTTAACAAACATGATTCCAATTGGAATAGTATTTCCAAATAAATTTCCTTACAGATAGAAAGTATTATTAAGGAAATATATTTGTGATTTCCAAAACATAAATGGATGGAATAATTAATAATGAATCTTTTCACATAACTTGACCCCCCCCCCCCAAATTAATTAAAAATATTAACTAGCTCAATATATTTCTTAACACACAACATCAAGCTTTAAGAGAATCACGATAAACAATAAATGTGACCATTGTAACCTTGATATTAAACTAGTTATATGAATTAGAAGAAACACAATATGAATAAAATATAAAAAAATTATATAATGACCATTTAATAATTTCTTCATAACAAATAAGTACTCAATTTTTTATTAAGTCATTTTATGATTCAAATATATTTTTTATCAAAAATGGTTTTTATTGCATCTTATGATAGGACATTATAATTGTTTTATTCCAATTTTTTAAATTTTTTATGATGAAATGAATTATATTTTTTAATTTGATATATCTAAATTATATAAGGGTAATGGTTTGATATTTTTCATAAATAGTTGATTTTTGGATGAATTGTAGAAAATATCGATTATTAAGAAGATATTTTATTCATTTAAAGTATTTTAAATGTATGAATTTATTATTAGTTTTAAAATTAAATTATTTCCTTTTAATTATATTTATTTAAATTAATTTCATTAGGATGAACATTATAATTTAATTTCATGTAAAAACATTTTTTTAAATATAAAGATTTTTTATGGAAATTAATTTTCCATTGCATTTTGAGGGTTTGTTTTATTAAATTAATTTATTAAAATTACATAAATTGATTGTGATAAAATGGGTTCAATATTTGAATTTATAATTTCAAACTTAGGTAATGAAGCCACATTCATTTCAATTCAGTGTGAATAGTAACTTTGGTAAAAAAGTTAGTTACCACTGTAAGAGTTAAAACTGGTTAAAAGTTGTTAAAATAAATTGATAAGTGTTAAAATGACCCAAAAATATTTTTCAATACTATTTTATGGTAAAATTTCAAAACTATACCATATCCACTTCTACGATTAGTCATTTTTGATCCATTTAACATGTGTAAAACATTAATATATTTAATCTTTTAAAAATCACAAGTGTTTCATGTCCCTCACTTATAAAGGTACACCACCTATCCTCTATTATCCACACATCAAGAGAAAATTATCTCTTAAAATAAGTGTCTAAATATATTATTAACATTCATAACCATGATTTGGAGGTCCTTTTTTTGAAAATACCAAACTTAGAACACTTAAGGTGTGAGGAAAGGATGTTTTGCAAAGAAGAGAAAAGCTCAAAACCGAGTGTTTTCTTTTTATTTCATATTATAACTCTTTAATTTATTTTATTACCATTTTAATATATTAACATAAGTATCTAAAATATGTATAAATATTATTATTTTTAGATATAATTCTTTATTAATCACCTTTTTTATCAAATGGGATGTGGAAGAATCCTTCGTGCGCACGTTCGGGCTACCTCCTCATGAAGAAACTTATATTATTTTTCATCACCACCATTCATAGAAGGTTATTATAATGAATATAATGTTCATATATGAAATTTTGTGAATTATTAATATTTTTTAAATATAATATATCCTTTACCTTCTTAACCTTCCACCAGTTAGAAAATGATAACGTCGCTTGTGAGTACATATGGACCGCCACCTCCATGTAGCGATGCGTTTAATTTTTCATGTTAGGATTTCAAGAATGATTATAAATATTTATATAATAAAAATATATCATATTTATATCATGATTAAAATTTTGGATAATATTGAACCATGTGAAATATGAATGGACCAAAACTATCGAACCCAAACATACTTGAATAAAAAATAGTTATCACTATGAAACAATGATTTCAATAATGAATTGTTAATAAACATGTGTTGATATGATATATGTTTAAAATATCTATTTTAAAATAATTTATATGGATATGTTATGGAATTATAAAAAAATTAATTTTTTATACAGGAGGTTAAAATAACTTACAAGCAAGATGGACTTGGGGTAAGGTTTTATTTCACAATTTCATCATTATTCAGTATTGTCATTGTTCAAGTATTCGTTGGGGGAATTATATAATATTTTTTACTTAAAAAACATAAATTTTATAATCCAATGGTTATTTATATAAATAAAAAATTTCTAATTATATTCTTCTATCTATGTAAACAAATGTCCAAAAGAATACTTTTTTAGAAAATAAAAAAAATTCGTCGATCAGGAATAATTTTTTCAATTTCCATATTTATGTTAAAAAAATTTAAATATTTGTTTAAAAATTTTATAATAATTTATTAGATTAATTGAAACGTGTTTTATAACTTATTTAAAAGGGATAAAAATGAATCTTCTTGACATTTTTTAAACAAGTTACATTTTACTGATGTTGTGAATAGAATCATTTCTATAACACTTACTAAAACAAATTTTCACAAATTTCATCAGTATTATGTTCTTTTATGGTTCAATTACATGGTTATATGGTTCTTTCCAAATAAAATTGATTTTCCCAATATTCTATAAATTTTTATATTTTACATAATTGATATAATAGTGAAAATGGTATTTTACTCCTGAAATATTACAATAATATTTTAAAAATAATTAAATCAATATCAGCATCCTTTGATGAATCTTATGCTATACTTGTGAAATAATCTAATGATAACATCCAATATATTTCACTATATGTATTATGATCAATTTGATTAGTTAAATTATCTACATTCTGTATGATATTTCTTCCAAAAAATATTTATTGATCATTTAGGCATCTTGATTAAGTTGTATTATTTATTCAAATAAAGAATTAATTGTACTTATTAATTTATGGGTTGAACTAAAATTAAATTTCCCCTTGATTAATCTTTAGGTATCATGAGACAAAAAATGTTGGGTATTTAGAAGATTCCTTACCCATTTATGTATGATGTATTGGAAGGAGGCCTTGATATTAAGTTTGAGATGTTCTACATTATATAATCCAGTATTATGAAATAGCTTGTTTATGTTCAATGATAATTCAAATAGTTATTTTATCCATGGATAAGTTTCAATAACATGTGATTATTTATTACTAATTATTTGTTCATAATTAATTTATTTCATAATATTCATGCATTATTTATTATATGATAATTCTGTTTTATTCATTCCCTTGCTAAGTATTTGAGATCAATTTTTTTTTTCATTTCTCATAATTATTGGAAGTTTGATATGATTTATATGAATGTAAATTATTCAGAGAATAATAATATTCTCCAAGAAAATAAGATTTTGTATTTATGTCTTAAAATGTTATGTGATATTCATGCATGTATCTAGTTTCCCATGACTACTAAACTCTTTTATCACTCATGATGTTATTTCATGTATTTAGAGAAAATGTAATAAAGTAACCAATTTCCCTTGGATACTAAACTCAGGTATGATACATTTATTATTAGATATATTTTGGTATAATCCTTTTCATTTAGATTTAGAAAAAACTTATATTAGAGAAGATAATCTAATGTTGAAAAATACAGATAAGTCTAAGTGTAGGATAATATCGTGATTTATTTTATAGTAGATAATATGTAGCTTATGACAAAAAACCCCTATATGAATACTGGAATGTGGATAAAGAGGTGGAACATATACTCCTAGTGGTAACAAATACGAAAGGTTCATAATGGGTATTAACTTGACCATCACTAGTGGATGATAAGTGGACCTAAGACCGCACACCTAGTGAAAAAATCTAAGGGGATATTCATGGATCGATTCACATTCTATTTACAAACCTTTATAAAATATTTGATTTTATTTTACAAATTGATGATATTATCAATGATACAACTACTATTATTATATGATTTTCTATTCATAAATTTTTAAATTTATCTTTAGTGTTTAACAGGTTTCAGAATTGTATATTTTGATTTAAAATTTATTTTGGTATGATTTCATCTAGTTTATGAATTTATTTATAAATGAGACCCAGTATATGGAATAAAAATAATATCATTACACATAATTTGTATTGGGATTTCCATCCTAATAAACGCTATAATATTGTTGTTGTATCTAATAAGAAAAAAAATATCAAGGAATGTTATGACTAGTAATATATTCAATATGGATAAACCTATTTCTTCACAACATGACACTATGATGTTGGACTCCCTTATATAGTAGAAAACACTATCCTTTAGTGTAACTACTAATATGTTATTCACTGAGCAATAAATCATGTCTCTTCAAAATATTTTTCAAATTTTGTAATATAATGAAATGGAAATGTTTATCTTGACAGTTATTTTTAAAGATAGATTCAAATAAATTGTGGGTGTTAATTAAAAATACCAAGTAGGATAAGGAAGTAGAGTGAATATAATGAGATAATTTTAATGATGTATTCTTTGAAAAAAAATCCTCAAGAAAAATAATTTTATTATGAAATATTGTTTTAGAATTTGGGACAAAGGGAAGAGGAAATTGATTTTAATTATCAATCAAACATTATAAGATTAGAAATTAATTTTGTGGACTAAGTATGTAATCCAAAGAGTAAGGGTTATTATTTATTTGGTGGGAAAAAACCTAGCCTTAAAAGGCTGTTACTCCATAAAATATTTCCAAAATATGATGGTATGGTATCATGTTTCCCTCCAAGAAAAGATATAATTCTTGCAGTAATATATTTTAAATTGAAATCAAGAGGAAAGGAGAATTTTCGATATATATCTAAAGGGAAATGTTTCAAATAGAAAAAAAGGAATAGTGAAATTTATAACGCGTAATAATTAAGGAAGTAATAACTCTTGTAATTTTGTGAAGAAAATGATATTTTTATTCAAGTGTTGATAGAATAAGTAACACCTAAACATTTTTATGAAATATTTCTCTTTAAATATTTTCCTTTATTTAACAAAATTCACTACACATAGAAACACATTTGAAAAAACCTTATAACATTATTAAAATAGTATGTGTAAGTTATTACAGAATCATTGGATTAGTTGGTATGAATATTAATAATACAATTAAAAAAGATATATGGTATACAAATTAATAAAATGAATTCATTAGAAAAAAAAATTATTATTTTTAAAAACCAATATTATTTTAAAAAATGGATGATTTTTTTGAAAATGAAACTTCTTCAGGAAATAGATTTTTATTGTAACATCCCGACCCAAGATAAACTAAAAATTTCCCCAAGCCAGTGGGTCAGATGGCCTCAAGTGGACCTCCTCGTACACTGGAGGTTACTGGGGTCTGTAATGGTATAGTGGAGAGACTATACCCTCATCGTCAAAGTAATATAGTGGTGTCTTAAGTGAATAAAAATGTAGAATCATAATATAAATCAATGATACAATATAACATCCATATTAAAGTAGTAGAAAAAAACCAAGGGAAATATCATATAAAAAATGATAAATATTTCATGAGTTTATACAAAAATGTTAGGAAATGAATGGAAATAGGAATGTAGTGGAATATAGGTATCAATGCTACAAAAAGATAAAATATTTATATATAGAAACATGAGAATAGATCAGTCATGTGTTCCTCTAATCTAAAGAATAATCAACCAAGAATCGTATTGTAGCCTCTTTCCCTGATCCCTACCTTCATCCATTAAGTATATGTGTGTACCCAATGATGGAAGAAACTGGGTGTGATATGACCCTTTTTAGGGCACCGTTATTGGTGTCTATATCAACTCTAGTCTGTGTATATAATTTGAGTAGTGTGAAATATATAATATTAATATAAGTCAATAGTTATGACTAATACATGTAAATGTGATACTACACATCCTAACAATGATCATTGTATCTAATAATTCATAAACAAGATCCATATGTAAAGAATGTTAAAACATCCATTGTAGCATATGTTGAGAAATCTAGTGTAAAATCCAATTACTGAATCCAAGGAGTATTAATTCCCATGACATGTCGTGTAAATAAAGATCCACTGAGTAAAAATTTCAATGGAATCTAATATAATTCTGAATCCCTAGAGTAGACATGTCTATTTCATTCAATGTGGTTCTGAATCCAGGGAGTAGAAACTTTCCATGGCATTCAATGTATTTTTGAATCCATTGAGTAAAAATTTCAATGGAATTCATTGTAATCCTTAGTTCCATATTGATCCTTCCATCATTAACATGATAAAAAAATCAAGGGTCATTCATTAACTATCCCCTTTATCATTTAATCCATTTCGTAATCCATTAAAAAATCATACATAATCTATAAGTTTATCTAAATCATTCCACATTTTTTATTTAAATAATTTAACCATTTCAATAATATGTAAAACATGTAAGGGAATAATAATACCTCTCCTATAATCCCATTTAAAACATTATGGCCCCCACTAAGATAGAAATCTCACACACACCAAATGTTGGGGTATTTCATAGGAAGAATACATAAACATACCACATTGGTGGTCCGAGTTGAAGTTGAAAACTTCTAACCATGACATGGTACTATGTGGGAAACTAAAAAAGGTTCCTAAAATATAATAAAGGAATTAAATTAATTTAGGATAAACATTGGATGGTTCGACATGTGCCATAATGGAAAGTAGATATCAGACAACTAGACTTTGCATGAAGAAGTATATACTACCTACCTAATGTCAATGAAAGAACACACATTTAGTATCATCTCTTATTTCAAACTAGAATGGATGAAAATTAAATAATGGATGAATACCATGGAAATGGGTCATATTATCTTTCAGCAAAATAACACCGTCAAATTGAAACCAAAAAATAATTTCATAAGATTAATATAGAACTCACTATTATAGATTCAATGAGACAAAAGGATATCAAATTTATTATCGGATAGAGGAATTGGATCACAATCTATGACAAGTCTTGAAGAAGCTATAAAACATGATTGGTATCTCAGCTATATAACAAATGAAAAAATATTTAGGTGATCGTATTTTTTGATGGAAAAGTTCTCATTTTACAAAAAAAATGCAGGGTCATGTGGTTTGGACATAAGGTGGTCCAAACCAAGATCTAATCATGCATGCCTCTCTGACTCAACACCCCATCACACAATTATGGAATACAGTTTGAAAAATAATGCGCTAACCATGAACTTTTCCTCTATGATAAAATTTACATCCCTCAAAAGCCTTTGTTGCCCCCATTGCATGGTTTCACCAAACTATGTGTCATACATCTTCTCCCTTGAAAACTATACATGGTTATAAGTAACTATGTGGCATGGGACTCATGGTTTCTACTAACTGTGTGACCCATCTCCTTCTTTTTAAAATCAGTCCTCCGGGGCTTTGAATAAGACCAGTACACATTTCAAAATCCCATTATCTCATTAAGAACTATTATTATTCACAATATAATTAATTAAAATGATTAGTACATCAATGAAAAACCAAGTATCTTAAAATCTCCCACACTTAATACAAATCATCCTAGAGTTTCTCTTAATAGATTGTAAAAGCATCAAAAAAGTGTTTTGTACACTGAGGATATACATTTGACTCTCTCTCCCATGTCTCATCTTTCACATTTAACTCCAACCATAACACTAGAACAAAAGGGACTGACATACCCCAAATTGATTTAGTGCTCCACCCAATGATATATATAGGATGATCCTTTAAGGATACATGTACTTGTAACTCAACATCATCTTACTAAAGAGTATGATATGGATCTAAGTGTAAATGATTTAGTTGAGATACATTGAATATATTATGAATGGATCGATAACTATATGTTAACTACATCTGATAGGCTACTAGAATGACTCTCTCAATAATCTTGAATGGACCTACATGTCATTGTGAAAACTTATCCTATCACCAAATCTGTCTATTCTCTTTCCTTGGTGAGATATTTAAAATTTCTCAATCCTGACCTCGAACTCTAATGTTTTTCTATGGAGAACATCATAGGATTTGTCTCTAGAATTTGAAGTATCCATTAACTTTCTAGTCAACCTGACATGCTCCAATATCTACTTCATGAGATAGGGTCTGAGTAGTGATTCAACCCCTGCCTCTAACCATGAAATAGGTGATTGGATTGGACTACCATAAAAATCCTCATAATGTCCCATATATATAGTTTCCTAGTAAAAATTTTTGATGTAGAAATCAACCATGGGAATATGATTCCTCCAAGAGCCCCCATAATCAAGGAAAATACTCTAATCATGTCCTCTTGAAAATTTATTGTGAATTTGGACTATATATCAATCTGAGGGTGGTATGTCATGCTCAAAATATACTACATACTCAATGCCCATTCTATGACTTTCCAAAATTGAGAAGTAAACAGAGATCCCCTATCTAATTCAATTATATGAGGAATCCAACGAAGTTTCCTAATTTCACAAATATAAATTATCCCAATATCATATTATGAAAAGGTCTACCTGATCTATAGGTAGTTGGATACCTTCTCCATCCTGTCCATAATGACCCATACAACATCACTACCATGGGGTGACTTGGGTATCCTAGTTATGAAATCCATCTCAATGTATTCCCATATCATCTCTTGAATGGGTATCCAGTGTAAGATCTCAACTGGTGGTTGGGATTCTTCCATCACTTAGAGAGAGGTGAATCACCTGGTGACAATTCTTTCTTTTTCATGTTTCATCCCCTACTACCAATACTAATGGTGTGATTCATGATACATATTGGAAAATTTAGGATGTACTACCCAAGATAAGGCATGAAATGCATTCTTATATTCCCATAATATATCTACTAGAGCCTAGAAACAACCATGCATACATAGAATTTCACTCCCATTAAGGGTCCAACTAGGAGGCAGGTTCTCACCTTCAATGCTCTCCCATAGTAACATGCCCTCAGAATATGTTAGTTGTCTTATCCTCAACATATAAATAATATTGTAATTCACCTCTAATGATGAGATAAATTATATCATTTACTATCTTTCACCTCAAAGTTAATCTCTGAGAATAAGGAAATCATTTTATATTCACTATAATTCTCTTGAGCTACATGTTTTTTAGTCTTGTAGCTTAGAGAGAGAACTACTGTATTATTTTATCAGGAATATAAGATAGTTCAAAATTGATTTATGGTGGATACTCAACCCATAATCTCTTTTTAAGGATCGTGAAAGGATTAGTAATTATGTGCTTGTGGAATGTATGGTCTATAAATAGCACAAAACACTATCCCAGCAGATAGTGCCTCCAATAATGCATGTAATGAACCACATCCACCAACTCAAGATCATGTTTCGGGTAATTATAATCATGAGGCATCAACTAGTGAGACTCATATGACATGAATATATCCCCCTGCATCAGGACAGCTCCTATCTTAATGCCTAATTCATCACAGTATACTATTTAGCTTCTTCTAGGATTTGGAATAATTAAGACCTATTCTAAAGTCAACATGCCCCTTTTCTCCTGAAAATATTTTCACATTATTCAGACCATGAAAACTTCACCCTCTTCTTGGTTAGGCCCATGGTATGTGCAAATATATGTTAATATTCTTCCATGAAGTTCATATAATAACTAACCAATAATAAGAATCTTTTTATATCAATGACATTCTTGGGATTCTCCAAAGAAACCACAACACTCACCTTCTCTGGGTCCACAGAAACCCCTATCTCTGAGATTATGTGATCCATGAAGTTATATATATCTACCTAGAAATGAAATTTTTTGATATTGGACTAAAAATTATGTTCTCTTAGTTTACTCAGAATGATTTCATGTTTTTTAATGATTGTGTGGAGTATGAAAATACACCAAGATTTCATCCACAAAAATAACCATGAAAGAACCAAATAAAGGTAGAAAACCTAAATAAAAAATCCTTTAAAACTCCTTGAATGTTCATGAGACCGAATGAAATAACCAAATAATCTTAAATTTCATACATTCTATGAAATTTTTTAAAAGGTATATATGTACTCACGACACACACATAGTGGCATCATGACCTCAAATCAATTTTTGAGAAAAAACAAACTCTTTAGAGTTAGTCGAATAGATCACCTATCCAATGTATGGGATAAGAATTCTTATATGTCAACTGGTATAATTTTCAACATTCCCCACATTTCTTGATGGTTCCATCCAAAATCATTGGAAAAAAGGGTACATGAATTCCAGGGAGATGTATTGGTCTTACAAACCCCATTGCTTCTAAGTCCTCAATCTATCTCTTATTCTCCTACAGCTTCATAGTGGTCATCCTATAAAGATGAATGGATACTGTTATAGCTCTTAGAAATGGATCAATAAAGATATCTACCTCTATCTAGGGAGGTATACCTAAAAAGTATTACTGGAATACATACCCAAAATGATCTACTAGTCAAGGGAATTTATCCTTTCACATCCCCTGATCATCCAGAAAAGGCTAGGAATCTGGGATTTCATCCACATAATACACAATGCTCTAGTCCATCTCTACCTTCCTAGACATCCCACTCACCCTTGTGGATATACATACTACCCTCTAGAGATGTGGATGATACTCTCTAATGATAACAATCAAAATGGTCTTGATAAGAAACAAACCAATATATTCCATGTAAAACATCAAATACCATCATCTTGATAATAAAGAGATTCTATAAGAAATGGTACCCACTTATCTCAAAAGGTATTCCCTGTACTAAATTATACTCTCTGATAAAACACCCAACTGAGTATTTATTTGTATAACACTATCAAAAAACATTACATCAATCCCTATCATCTCTTTAATAGATACATATATGAAATAAAGATATTGAACTTTATCAAAAATGACCAATACTAGAGTAAAAGATACTAATATCATACTACTAACTATATACGGACTAACAATCTACTCATTAGGTGTAGATAGTACTAAATATATATGGATTAAACCGTGACCCCAGAAAAAAGTCTCAATACATTGGGAAGTATGAATATTCTATTGAGGTGAAAATAATGTCTTTATCCCTTATCTGGTACCACCTCCTTGTTCTAAATGAATGGTTGTAATACAACACAAAACCTATCATAGAGATATGAATCCCAAATATGAACCAAGATTTGATGTCTACCCCCTCTCACTAACCTCTAGAAGTATGT
Source organism: Viscum album (assembly GCA_963277665.1). NCBI lineage: Eukaryota > Viridiplantae > Streptophyta > Magnoliopsida > Santalales > Viscaceae > Viscum > Viscum album. The sequence continues at coordinate 1,999,909,710 of OY728140.1, read as the reverse complement.
TATTGAATAAATTATATATATGGACGCACCAACCACGGTATCGTCACATGACTAGGTCTCTATCACATTGGCTCCTTAGGTGACCCCGCCTTCCACACTAATAACAGAAGATAGAACTACCACTACTCACACCATATCTGGTATTCTCCACATGAAAAGTTTTGAAATGTGACTTCCTACAACCTAAAACTAATCCAATGGATTGAGAAGCATCACTACCCATCTCTATTACCCAATATTCCTTTAGGTTTTGTTCATTAAAAATTAACTGATTTACTATATTATTTGTGGTAGTCAATAGAAAAACATTCACTTGTGATCAAATGGAATTATTGAGACCTTCCTAATGTCTCTCTCATAAAATGGATCATTATAATGATAGAAAATAAAAAAGAACTAAGGACCTGTAAAACGATCCAAATAATTCATAACAGTCATCTCACCTTTATCCAGACACATAAACACAATGGCCTGATCATCTACTAGAGTCCTAGAAAAGAAGTAGTCATAAAAGATGGATTGTAAATCTATCGAAACCATATGTCAATTCCTATCATCTTGGTTCATGAAATCTAACCAGTTCTTAGTGGCTCCAAGAATAATATAAATCTCAATTTTTCCTCTTTACTTTATAGGAGTCTCTATGTGCTCGAATATTGAAACAAACATCACAAGCCACATCATAGTAGCCTATGGACCACCATCCCCAGATAAATTGGCTGGATGATGTTCCTAGAAAACACAAATAAACTAGTACATATTTTTGGAAGTCTATGGGGATCCCTGATCAGTCTACAGAAAGTAGGAAACCATCTATAAACTCAGTATCAACACACATATTAGGAGAAACAGGCGGTGTCTGTAGGATCGAAATATGATGTAGATGCTCAATATACAAGAGGGGGTGAATTGTATACTTCAAAAAAATTGGAACATTTAAAGTTGATATAAAACATTCATTTAAACATATTTAAACAAAGTAAATTCACAAGACCTATTTGTTCTACATACTTTCTAGGTTTCAGAAATATAGTTCCAGAAGTGAAACTTAAGAAAATTTTACAATAGAAGATTATACCTTAAAGCGTATAGAATCTTTCTAATCAGAGTATACAAATACAAGAAAGTACAAGATAGTTATACATTCCTTATTAATCAAAATTCAGCGGAAAATAAACTTGAAACAAAACAAGTATGAAATCACTTAACTCAGAGAGTATGGTATCCAACAACCTTGGATAAAGGTCCATGGATTTATAATTTCAAGAAAGTCTTTGTTACCCACACCAAGGTAAGCCCTCGATAGGAATATTGGAATCTGTCTTGTTATCCCCACAAGCCCTCAAACTTCAAGGTATTCATCACCTATGGCTTCTTTATAAAGGAATTCCTTGAACTTTAAAGTAGTCGGAACCTCTGTCTTCCTATCCTAGGAATCCCTCGATTGTATGTAACAACAATCAGAGTCGCACAAAGTAATCTGAACAAGATGTTTAGTATACACAAAGCATGAGAGTATCTCTCTCTAAAAATGACTTCAATTTCATGTGCTCTATAGATTTATGGAACTATCATCAAGTCATTGTGAACTCATTCAAGTGGGCTCCTATTTATAGGCGCTTCTCCAACGATCGTCTCCCTCCTCTAATGGTCATATTTTTTCTTGAATCTCATAGGGACCTATACACATGTCACTCAAACAATGGTTAGTTATTAACAGAATGTATGACATCATTTCGTAAAAAGGTAATAAAAATATGGTTGCATAACCAAATCCATTTTTCGGAGTCTAAGGAGAACATAAAGTTCTCAGACTGAGAAAATGAATAATTGGATTATATATTACAAGGATATTCGGATTCTATTTATCAAGGAATTCAGAGTCAGAATTATATAGACTTCGGTGTCTAAATTCCAATGAATTCGGAGTCTGAATTATATGGAATTAGGTTTTTAAATTCTATGGAATTCGGAGTCTGGATTCTAAGGAATTCAGAGTCATAATTCAGAGAAATTCAGAGTCTGAATTTTATAGAATTCGGAGTCTGGATTTCAAAGAATTCGGATTCTGAATTTCAAAGAATTCAGAGTCTGAATTTCAGAGACTTCAGAGTCTAAATTTCAGATAATTTGTAGTCTGTCTTTCATAGAATTCAGAACCTAAATTTCATAGAATTTGAAACCTGAATTCAGAAACTAAAAAAGAAATACTCTATATCTAAGTATTTATAGGATTCTGAGGTTTTAGATATGAAATGGAATTTTACACATAGAAATAAAATGAGTTGGATTTAGATAAACTGGAATATGAACAATGAAAACCAGATAAGGATAAATTATCCTTGGGGAAGGAAAAGTTTCCTTAATAATGAAAAATATGGGTAAGGAGAAAATTTCCTTGGGGAAGGAAAATCATCCTTATTAAAATAAATCTTAGTGGAAATGAAATTTTTCATTACGATAGATTGTTTCTGATTTTCAAAACATCAAGGAATGGAAAAGTCATAAGGAAACCTTATTGACTCAACAATCTCTCCCTTTTTGGAAAGCACAAACATCCTTACTAAAAAAATATAAGGACATAAAAATTTTATGGACTTTCAAATAAAAACTTATATACCTCTACTTATGAATCATAGTGAATACGAATAAATCCCCCTTAGGTTTTGAAACTACTAAGGATCGTATTCTTGATTTTCTGAAAGAGACTTTACCTTTTCTTGCATATAAAAATCTTCATCGATAAGAACTTCCCTTAGATGAACTCTCCCTTACTTAGGGAAATCTCTTCTTTACTTAATTATTTTTATCATTCCTTTCTCCCCATTTGTGATTTTCAAAAAGTAGTAAGGGATTGGAAAAAATATGGTACCTAAAATATTAGTATTAAACAACCAAATATATGGATAAAAATGAAAATTTTAATTAATATTGAAATCATTTGAATAATGAGGAAAATACAACAAAAGATCAGATTTAGTAAAAGTCGTCCTTCATTATCCTTTGTAATGAGTTTATTCATAATGGTTTTTAGCTTCTTGAGATCCTTGTGATCCTCTTCTGCACGCTTGAGTAGCTGATCCTGACCTTCACTTTTCTTTTCTAAGTCTTTAATTTTTCCTTCTTGAGCCTTAAGACACTCTACCTAAGCTTTCAACACTTCTTCTTGCTTAACTACCTTTTCTCCAAATTCAATTCTAAGGCCCCTTTCTCTCTTACAACTCATAGCCACTGAATTGAGTTATCCATTCAGATCCTTAACTTCATGCTTCTGAGTTGTCTATTCAAGAGTTAGCTTTTATTCAAAACTATTAGTAAGGTATTTGATCTTCCCATATTCAGTGTCAAAATCATCCCTGACATTATCATTAAATTCATCAAATGATATCAGATATTCTATTGTCTCCCTTGACCAACTTGTAATATTCGTCCATGATCTTTTATGGGCTTCATATTCAATGAAGAAGGTTTTGAAATTAGTTTCAAGCTTTACCATCTTATCAATAATTATGGAAATAGAATCGAATTTATGATTATAAGAATTTTGAAGCATTTAGAACCTTGAGTCAATACTATGGAAAATTGGAATTGTATCGACCAATTTCTTACAAGACTGAACAAAAAAATCATGTCCAAGAGAGGAAGATTCCAAATAAATGATTTTGGTTGGTGAGGATTCTTTTTCTAACTCAATAGCTTTCTTCTTTGATGAAATTCCAACAAATTTCTTTTTCAGCACATATTGTTTATGTGTAGATGGAAACCCTTACTTTCCCTTATCATCTTTCTGAACAATCTCTTCTACCTTGGGCGATACATGCTCACTATGAGATAACTAAATGAGTTTATCTTCATTCACTTGCTCTTTATATTCATCAACCACTTGATCTTCTAGATGAATTAAATCATTATTGGTGCCTTCTTCTTTAGATGGTTTGTTCACTTATTCCTAATTCTTCTCTTCATTTCTTGGAGTAGAAATCTTTGAGGATTTGGCTTGAGAGTTTTGGATTGATAATTTTAAATAGGGACTTTCCTTGTCAGGGTAATCTTTATCTTGATTTATGTCATCATTAGTGTCACCACTGCCTTCTTCTTCTTCCACTTGTTCTTCTTACACTCGTTATTCTTCTTGATCTGGTTCCAAAAATACCAACTTCTTTCTCAGAGTCTCTCATAGTGATTCTTTAAAAAATGATTTTGGTACAGGAATTTTCTCAAAGTCTTTGTCATTATCTTTGAGAAGGGATTGAACAATTGCGGCCTTGGTCATCTTCTTCCTCTGCTTCTTCTCATTCTCTTGTTTCTCAAGGTTTTCAATAGCCTTTTCTTTTAAAGCTTTTTCCTCAGGAGGGTCCAAGCCAAATTAGGATCCCCTTCCTTCAGTTTTTCTTATCTGCTCTCCATTTTTCCACTACCTCATCAGGATAATCCTTTTTCTTTTTAGGTTTTGGGGGTGTGGATTGAGTTTCCTTACCCACTAGAGTTTTTCCTTTCTCTACTGGTTCCTTGGCTTTCCTCTTCCTTCCATCTTTCATAGAAGTTTATGCCACTTCTGATTTCATTGATAAGCCTTCTTCTTCCTCTTCATGAAAATCATAGAATTGTCTAGATTCATTAGAGAAGCCAACCTTCATCCTCCTTAAGGTATCATCACTTAACAACATTAAATTTCAATTTCATGGTGTAAAACTGAAAGGGATTTTGAAATATTCTAAACAAAGAACTATAATTTTAGAAAGAATGGCTAGATACATAATAATTTTAGATTTCAAATTCTCATTCTTAATATTCTCAATTCTAACCAGGATGTAATTGACCAAATTTATCTTCTTGAATTTCACCAAGAAATCTAGAATGTAGATGTCACTCTTTTTTTGGATGTCCTTATCTCTTTTATTCGGTATAACAAATCTCTGAACCCATAGTTCAAGAATCTGGAAATTGGTAGCTAGATGAAAAACATTCAGAGTCTTCACCTTTGAAATACCAAGACAAGATAGGGCCTTTTCCTTGTCAAAAGATCATTTTACATCAGTTAGCTTTTGTGAGCAGAACTCTGCCTCACCTTTATATGGAATCCCTATCAGATTTTCTGCCATTCTATAAGAAAGAGTTTAGGTCTTCTCGTAGCTCTAAAAAGAGAACTTATCTCTTCCTCTTTTAATGAAAAAACTTATTGTCTCATAGAATTCAACCAGTAATTGTGGATACCCCGGATCCTATTCTTTCGGATTTGAAATACAAAGGCTCTCCTAGCCATTCAACTTGATATTATTATATATAATAGATGCATACTTAGAATAAAAATTCAGATCAACCAACCTTTCTCTATATATTTTTCACTCAGATATTTCCTTAGTAGTCAACATTTGTTTCTAAGGAGAGGCTTCTGTAGACATTCAGAGATGAGGAAACATTGAAGATCCGGAGTGGCCTTAAATATAGAGGCAAAGCTTCAGCACGTGAAAACTTGAGAAACGATGTGGGAAAAGCATCAGAGAGGCTTTATATAGTCATTTGAGGTGATGGTTCAGCTTACATACTTGATTCAATGGTTGAAAACCATCTGATCAGATCTGACGGTTGAGATCATAGTTGAAGAAATAATTTGGTAGCTTCCGATCTTTTGAGGTTTTTAAGATAAAAATTTAGATTTAAGGAAAAGTGAATTCAAAAAAATTAAAATGAAAATACCGACAAGTAAAGTATGATTACGAAAATTTTGGAAAGGAAACATACCTATGGGATTGCTGGGAAATTTATTCGTAATGAGGAAAAATTCTTCTTGAAGAACTTTAGAGTCTGAAAATTTTGATTATGAAAATTTTTGACTATGAAAATTTTTACTATGAGAATTTTAACTAAGAAAATGTTAACTAAAAAAATTGTAACTATGAAAATTTTATCCATGAAAATTATAACAATGAAAATTTTAAATACGAAAATTTTATCTACGAAAATTTTTACTACGAAAATTTTAACTGTGAAAATAAATGTAATCCCCCTATGAAAAGAATTTTGTTAATGTAAAGAGATAGGTTTCAAAAAAAAGTTAATAAGGAATATTACCTTATAGTTTTCATTCTTAATTTCTGTTTAATGTATTCAAATATATCAGAGGGTAAAAATTTTGTGAAAATATCAACAAGTTGATCTTGCGTTCTGATAAATTGAAGAATGATATATCCTTTTTTTGTGTGATTCCTAACAAATTGATGCCTAATATCTATGTGTTTTTCATGAGAGTGATGTGCAGGGTTTTTACATAGGGAAATGGTACTAGTATTATCACGCAAAATTTGTGCTTTGGTAAAACTCATACCATAGTCAGTGAGTGTGTGTTGCATCCACAATACTTGAGCACAACAACTTCCAGCTGCTACATATTCAGCTTCAGTAGTGGAAAGTTCTACTGAGTGTTTCTTTTTTCATGACTAAGAAACTAATGAATCTCCTAGGAAATGAAAAGTTTCGTATGTACTTTTCCTATCCATTATACATCCACCAAAGTCAGAATCCGAAAACTTTTTAAAAAAATCATTTCTAGAAGTATAAAAAGTCTTAAATCCATAGTTCCCTTTAAGTAGCGAAAAAATATTTTCACTACCTTTAAATGAGATTACTTAGGATTGGATTGATATCTGGAACATAAGTATACTGAAAACATTAAGTCTGTATGAGTAGCTGTTAAGTAAAGTAGACTTCTTATCATACCTCTAAATGATGGTTGATTCACTGGTTTCTCAGATTCATCAAGATCAAGTAAATTTTAGGTACTAATTGGAGTACTTAAACTTTTATTATTATCAAATCCAGACTTTTTAAGAAGATATTTAATATACTTATATTGATATATATAAGTTCCTTCTGGTTTTTGAGAAATTTGAAAACCAAGAAAAAATGTTAACTCACCCATCATTCTCATTTCAAACTCAGATTTTATTAGATCCAAAAATTAATTAGTTAAAGATTACTGAGTTGAACCAAATATAATTTCATAAACATAAATTTGATCAATCAAAACATTTTTCTTATATTTCTTTATAAAAAGGGTTGGATCAGCATTTCCCTTAATGTAATCGTTTTGTAACAAAAATCTTGTAAGCCTATCATACCAGGCTCTATGGGCTTGATTAAGTATATATAAATATTTGGTAAGATTAAAAATATGTTCAAGATGTTTTGTGTCTTCAAAACTAGGAGGTTGTTCAACAGGAACTTCCTTTTGAACAAAACCCTTATGGAAAGCACATTTAACATCCATTTGAAAAAGAATGAAGTTGAAGAATGCTGTAAAGACAAGTAAAATGTGAATAGACTCAAGTCTATCTACTAGATCATAGGTTTCTTCATATTTTATTCCTTCTTGTTGATTATAGCCTTTAGTAACTAATCTAGCCTTATTTCATACTATGATTCCATTTTCATCACATTTATTTCTGAAGACCCATTTTACTCCAATTACAGATGTTTCCTTAGGTCTTTCAACCAAGTTCCAGACTTTATTTCTTTATAATTCATTTAGCTCATCTTGCATGGCTTTAATCAAATCATCATCACCTAAAGCTTCATCAGTGATTTTTGGTTCTAATTGGGAAAGGAAATATAGATGTTCTACTTCATTTCTTAAGGAACTTCTAGTCCTTACAGGTTGATTTACATCAGTAATGATATTATCACTTGGATGATTCTTAAAAAACAACTGATTTGGGTTTTGTAAAACCTATTCATCAACATATGGTAGGAAATATTATGGGGTAAATGTTTCAGAAACATTTTCTTGTAAATTTTCCTTATCAAAAAGATCTTCTATCAGGGGTTGGTAATCAGTTTTTGAAATCACATCCAAGGATGTAGGTTGAGGTTATTTAAAAAAAAAGGTATAAATTTTATCAAATTTAACATGTACCATTTCTTCAACAGTATAGGTATTTTTATTAAAAACTATGTATGCCTTAGAAGTTGTGGAGTACCCTAAGAAAATTCCTTCATCAGATTTGGGTATGAATTTATGTAGATTATCTTTAATATTCAGAATGAATACTTTGCAACCAAATACTTTGAAGTAGGAAAGTATAGGTTTTCTACCATTCCATAATTCATAAGGTGTTTTATTAAGAAAAGGTCTAATAAATAATCTATTTATAGTATAGAAAGCAGTACTTACAGCTTTATCCCAAAAAAAAATTCTATAGAATATTCACTCAACATGGTTCTAGTTATCTCTTGAATAATTCGATTTCTTCTTTCAACAACACCATTCTACTGAGGAGTTCTTGGTGATGAGAAGTTATGAGTAATACCTTTTCTACTACAAAAAGTTTCAAAATCAGAATTTTGTAATTCTCCTCCATGATCACTATGAATAGTTATCAATAGAAGGTTTTCCTCTTTTTTAACTTGGGCTCTAAAACTTTTGAAATAATAAAAAGCTTCATATTTATTTGCTAAAAAATAGACCCACGTAAATCTATTGTAATCATCAACTAAGACAAATACATAATATTTTCCTCCAATGCTTCCAGTCTGTGTTGGACCAAAAAGATCCATATGCACCAACTGTAATGCATCAGTTGTCGAGACTTCACTGATTGATTTAAAACATGATTTATGTTGCTTTCCATATTGACAAGGATCACAGACTTTTGAAGAATAAAATTTAAGCTCAGGTAGATCCTTAACAAGTCTCTTCATTGAGAGTTTTAATAGGTTCCTAAGGTTATATTTTCCAAATCTTCTATTCCATAACCAAGACTGATCTTCCATTGCACTAAGTAATGGTTGATCTTGGCTCCTAAGGTCTTCTATGTTTAGTGTGTATACATTCTCTTGCCTATGGGCAGAAAAAATAAACTCTTCCTTGGAATGGTGTACTAAGCACTTGTCATTCCTAAAAATCACAAGGTACCTTTCATCACATAATCTAATTATGCTAATGAGGTTGCGCTTGAGACCCTTAAAAAATTAAACATTTGAAATCAATGTTTTTCCAAGAAGAAAAATGTTACCTATACGAATAATTTCTCCCTGAGTATTATCTCTGAAAGTTTCTTTTCCTCATTTCGTCTTGATAATATTTTCAAAGAAGTTTTTGTTACCAGTCATGTGCTGCGAACATCCACTATCCATGTACCATGTATTTCTGTTGGTAATTTCTTTATTTTCTTGAAAATAAGACTGTTTGAATTTTGGAACCCAAACTTTCTTAGATCCATAAATTTCAGAGAGAAAACTTTTAGGTACCCACATTTTCTTAGAAAAATAAGTTTTATAAAAACCTAAAGACTGAGTTCTGTTTAAAGAACAAATTTTCTCCCAATGTCCACAACACTGGAATTTAGTGCAGAATGGTGAACTTTGAGGCACAAAATTGTTATTACTGAAAACTGGTTTTGAATGGGTATAACCAAAACTAGAACTATTTTTTAGAGGTTGAATTTGAGAATAAATTTTATCAAATTTTTCCTTACCTAAGTTAAAGTTTCACAAACACTTCCTCAAGGAAAATATTTCTGACTATAGTTTAATAACCAAGTTTTTATCCTCAAAAACATTTGTTTTATAACTAGAGCTAGTCCCTCAAATATTTTTCTTAGAAATTACATTTTTCAAGTTCCTTAGAAAGTTTATCCTTCTCATAATTAACATTCTCAAGGTTTTTGGAAATACTTTCAAAATCAAAAAAATCTTATCAAGATCTTTATAAGATCTTATACTTCCTTAGTAAGAAGAGAAATTCTAGAGTTTTCCTTATCAAGATTTTTCTTGATTTTAGAGTTTTTACACTCAAGAAGTTTATCAAACCTATAAACTTCTTCAAAATTAGGTAAAGTATTAGCTTAATCAGAAGAAGATTCTTTATATGAAAATGCATAATATTTATTATCACTATAATTTTCATTTAAGAAAACATTTGTGATAGATTCAACATTGTGTACCTTAGTCATAAGGAAACCTTATTGACTCAAGAGTGTCACAACTGGAACTACTATAAGTTCTACTAGTTGCTCAAGTCCCACCACTTCCAGATCAAGGTTGTATCTACCCAAATAGGGTTCAACAAGATTCCATCATAGTGTAATATCTCTACAAATTCCAAGAACATTCTTCTAAAATTATTCATTAAAACACAAATCACATATATAAACAGAAGACTAGAATACGAATTCTTATAATGAACCCACACACCTTTCCATGCTCTTAATGCTAGGAATAGATATAAGGAACAGTCGCAATGAACACCAAAGTCACCACCTAATTACCACTACAAAGTTTGTGTTTGGGTCAACATCTCTGATTCAGAACACATTTCCTAGAATGTGGACTGTCAAGGGAAATTGTAAAACCCATTTAATAGTGACCATTCAATTTAATAATTCAAAATAATATAATTTTTTTCATTAGATATTTCATTAAAATTTTTAATTATATATATTATAGTTTCCAATTTATATGTTCACATAAACCTTATAAATTGATGTGTGGTATCTATTTAATCTAATCCATAACACGTTCTATCTCATGCAACTAATGGTCCTTGACTCAACATGTCATAATTGACTACCTAAAATGTCATCTATAGCCTATGTGGGAAAACACTATTTAGGTTTCTATAGTCAAATTAAGTACCAATTATGTTTCTCAATCTCCTATAATAAATGTTAGTCAATAAAAATTATATAATATAAGGAACCTATAATGAATGTCATGTATCCATGAAATGAATCATATATAGAATGGCATTTGTATGGATTCTAAATTTTATAAGATTTATAAAATAATTAATGTTCAATACTTCCCTTACATAATAGGAAAAGGATAAAATGAAGTTCCTTATTAATAGAAATAATAGCATCACCTATCATGTGCATCACCCAACTATGGAATCAATTCAACTGTTATAAGAAAAATTTAGAACCACAATTTCTCAATATAGGAAATATGGTAATTACACTGAATTTGAGCTAGATACTATTAGTCATGGATTATAAATAAGGTTCATTTATTTCATAATATCATATATATTTTTTTAAAATATTAAGGAAACAAAATAAATACCTTGGATACCAATTTATAATCCTCACATGGGAGACACAAAATAGTAACCCAATACAATGGGTCACATGGCCTCATATGCGGCTCCACATATTCCAAAAGCTTGACTAGATGCAAGGGTCTGTAATATTATGGTAGGGAGACTATACCCTCATGATCAGAGTAGCACAATGGTTTGACAAGTGAATAATTAATATGAACTATAATATAAATCAATGATAGAATACAAAATCTAGATGAAAAGAGTAGTAAAAACCATGGGTAATATCATATACAAAATGATGAATATTTAATGAGTCTATACAAAAAGACAATAAATACATGAAAATAGGTATCCATTGGAATATAGGAATCACTAGTAAAAAACAATAAAAGAACTATCTCAAGATAGTTGAATGAGAATATCTCGGTACTATTTTACCTTTCCTCTAAGAATAATCCATCAAGAATCATAAATCAAGCACTTTTCCCGGTCGATACCTAAATCTATAAAGTCTATTCGGGTTCCCAATGGGGGCCCAAATAGGGTGTGAGATAACAATCAGTATGCTAGAATAAATAGTGTTAATATCAAGTATAATCTGTGTATATAAACTTAGTAGTGTTCAATATATGATAGTAATATATATGAATAATTAGGAGTGATTCATGTAAATGTGATATTTTCAATCATACCAAGTCTCCTTGTAAATAATCAATCATAAAAAATATATTTATAAAAATTATAACAAAACATCCACTGCAGCCTATGGCTAGTAATCCAGTGTCAAACCCATTGCACGAATTCAAGGAGTAGTAATTTTGAAGGAAACACATGTAATTCATATCTATGGAGTAGAAATTACCATGGCATCCAATATAATCCCAAGTCCATGGAGTATAATTTTTCCTGTAATAAAATGATGTTTATAATCCATTAGATATAAATTCCAATGGTTTTTAATATAATTTTAAACACATGGTTTATAAATGTCCATGGAATTCAGTGTAATCCTCCGTAACATGCAAATCTATCCATCAATAATGTGATCATAAATGGAAATCATGGGTAATAATCAATAATTACTTAGTTCATTTAACCCAATTCCTAATCCATTACATAATCATACATAAGTCATGGGTCTATATAACACAATACATATTTTCCATTTAAACAATTTGATAATTTCAATAACATGAAAACACATGGAAATGATTCATAAACCCTCTCCTGATGTCTTGTTTAATTCATTACAACTCTCACTAATATGGTGAGATCAAACACACCCAAAGGGGTGTAATTTCATGGGGAAAATACATACACACCTCATTGGATGTCTAGGATGTGGTTAAAAACCTCCAAGAATCACATGGGACTATGTGGGAAAAATAAAAAGCTTCCAAAAATTTAATAAATTCATTAAATTAATTTAGGATAAATATCGGAAGGCCCGACTTATGGTACAATTTAAACTATCTCTAAAACATACCAACTTTTTAGGAAAACATATAGACCATCATCCTTATAACTATAGAAGAATAATCAACCATTTTTTACTCAAAAATCAATCCATATTAGAAGAAATAAAAATAATGAATTAATACCATATTAAGAATTCATTTTATATTGCACCCAAATAACTCTGTCAATAAGAATAAAAACAAAAGAAGGAATAAGAAAAATAGAGAACACACCATCCCTGATACAATGAGAAAAAATACTCTCGAATCAGACATCAGACTGAGGAATTGGATCAATTACTAATAGAAGGATTAAAGTATCTCTCAAAACATGAAGGATCAATTTTCGGGAGGAAAATGGAAAGGTTTTTAGGTTATATAAATTTTTATTGGAAAATGATCATTTTCCACAAGATAATAGGTATCAAAGTTTGTCCATAAGTTTGTACAAACCACACGCCAACCATGTGAGAATTGGGAATTTTTTCCCTACAAATAACTATAGGTCCCAACATGGGTGTGTGTCCCCAGTTTTATAATTTCTCCATACTGGGTGGCCCAGTTATATACCTCGGAACACCTCACGTGGTATGTATTAACTGTGAAACCAGGGTGGGAAGGTTTTTACTAACCGTGTGTCCTTGGAGACATAGTTTCTACTAAACATGTAATCCTACTTCTTCTTCCAAAAACAAAACATATGGTTTTTGATCATTTCCAATACACCTGACAAAACACTTCTGCGACATTAGGCCCATACCAATGAACTATACATAAATCCAAAAGATATGTACCTCAAGGATAAACCATGAATCTTATATTTGTATTAATAAAATAAATTAATCACTATTGGGGAATTATATCATTGAAATTTCTTTTTTTTTACATGGAAAATTTTCTATGAATTCAACAAATATTTTTCTTGTCATAGGATAAGAATAAATCCAATTTTATTCTAAAAAATTTATTATTTCTAAAAAGATGTTTTTATCCCATATTTGACAACCACATTGAAATTAATTTCTTCCATTTATTAGTATTTAATTATATAATAGAAACTAATTTTTTGGAATTATGATGTTCATATTTTGTTAATAGGGCCATTTTATTTTTTATCAATATGAATAGTAATGATGGTAAAATTTTTCACCATGTAAAAGTGTAAATTTGGTAAATCTATATTTTAATTAAGTGATAAGGACATAATTTTTCATCCCAATTATTATTGGATGAAGTTAATTCAACACTTATCACCTTATTCTTGAAACTAATTAGTTTAATGGACACTTTTCCCTAAAAATTATTTCTATTTTATTTAAATCAAATAAGGTCACAAATTATTATTGACTTTGTTTTCTATATATATTATGTGTCCACATAGGGGAAAAAGTTATTTATTAATGAATATAAGTATTTATTTTTAGGTTAATGAAATTAATTTAATTATAAAAAATTATTATTAAATTTTATTAATTATGTAATAACATTGATTTTTATGTGGCATCGATGATGTATGTCTCCATTTAATAACAAAATATAATAAATAATTTAAAAAATACTGAAAGATATATAATTTGAAAAATTTAATCAGACCCATGAATTTTGAAGAACTATAGGAAATATTATGGATTTTTTAAATCATTATAATCAAGGTCACACTTTTTATTGATGTATTTAATATTAAATTTAATGAATACTTTTAAAATTGTCAATAATGATATTTTATCAAAATAATATTCCATTAAATTATTGAAAAATCGTACAATTATGAAATAAGACAAGGTGGATTTGATATGTCCATTAATTTTATAAATTTACCATTTATGGGAAAATTTTAACATTACAAGTAAAAAATACAACTGGTTAATATTGAAAAGGTAGTTATCGTAGTTAAAATGAATTTTTGTTAACTAAGGTTTAAACAAAATTTTGTTGTATAAAATTACACTAAAACTAGTCTAAATTATACTTATTGATGATATTAAAAACTTTTCATAAATTATATTTTATTCCATTTCCATTGGGAGGAATATTTCATATGAATTATTTTATTATAATTTAATCTTTTTAGAATTTCAAAAAGTTCCCCTTGACTCTACTATAAAAGGGAACATACTACCTCACTTGTGAAATCATATTTGATCCTTTTAGATAGAAAAAATATAACTATTTTCCTTATAAAATTCCATATAAACAATCTAAAGGTTCTGGTCTTCCAAAAATACCATTCCCAAAATCCTTTAGAGAAGACATAAAGGAGTTGTTCCAATGAAGAGGAAATCACCTTACCCAACCACTTTTTTTTCTACTATAATTTTACTCCAATAAATTTATTTTTTGTATCATAAAAAAATAAGTTATTAATAATAAATATTTTTAAATTATATTAGGATTATTAAAACATGTTTATACACCCTCTTTCCTATCAAATGGGTAGTGAAATTATCATACATTCACACTTGAGGCTTATCGTGTCCATGTTGCGGTACAATTCATTTTTTATAACCATATTTTATGGATGGGAATTATGAAACTTATAATGTTTATAAATTATATTTATGAAATAATTACACTTCTATAATTTTGTTATCATATCAACCTACTTACCATCCAATCCTTTGGTAAAAGATAATGTCTTTCATGCATATATATGGACTACCACCTCCATGAAATGATGTGATTCATTTTTTTATATTTTACTTGAATAAATATTAGGGGAGATTTTATGAATATATATGATATAAAAGACACTATAATGGTTCTATAAAATTGTATGAATATTTACATTTCAATAAAATGATAAAAAATTAAAACATCATCCATGAGTATGTATGGCCTACTATCCCTATGAATAGTTTAATTCATTTTTCTATTTATAAATTTGATCAATAACTATGTATATGTATATAATGAATACCTATGATCATTATAACTAGATTAATATTATAAAGATGATGTGAGGAAGATAAATTTACAAGGACTAGAATTTCTGAATTGAAATACTAATGATAAATGAAATAGTTCACACCCAAAAAACAATTTTAATAAGAAATTAATGAAAAAGGGGGAGTAGAAATGTTATAAAGAGAGAATATATTATATAATAAGTATTGAAATTAATTATATATATATATTTATAAGAAATATAAATTTATCAAATAGGAGGATTGATTTATATCATATGAAGGTAAATTCGACATAAGTGATTTATGTCACAATCTCATTGTTTAGTGAGATTGATTGTGACTATTCCTAAGATGATGAAATATTATTATCAATATCTCAATAAAAATATGAATATTTATATAAATTGGTTATTTATTTTAAATAAATTATTTATTTTCATATTCCTCATCATATTTATTTAAGATTCATAAAATATTTTTTTATGGAAAATCGACATTATTTCTCTATTTGGTGGAAGAATATTTCATCCAAATACATGTTTGAAAAAAAATGTTTTAAAGAGTTTTTTTACTATTGTATTATGATTTTTTAAATAAATTTTGAAATGTTTTTTGTTATTTTTAAATTTTTTAAAAGGAATATTTTTTTGTTTTCTGAATGAGGTACTTTGTGACTCATCTGGAAAAAGAATATAAGGAAATTTTTTAACTTATAGTGTGAGAAAAGAAATTCATTCTATCATGACATGTCAATGATTTGAAGATTAATTTTTATTTTTACATTTTTATTTTCAAAGAAATCTTTTTCATTAAATTTTTCATGTTTTTATATTTAATAAAATTATTTTCAATGTTGAAATTCTATTTTCCTTAAGAACTTATCCAAATTAACATTCTAAACAATTTTCCATCTAAGATAATATATTTGATGTTACAAAATAAGTACTAGGGTTTTAATCCAATGATTATGATGAAAATATTTTTATGAACCCCATTTTCTAATTTCATTTTATACAATGATGACATGTTTATGAAACCAATTTTTTTCATGGGTTTATATATGATGAAATGTTTATGTAACCCATTTATTCTCATTGGTTATGATATGATGAGTGTTTTATAATATTTTAGCATAAATACGTATGATATTAATTATTTTATTTGTGGGAAATATATATCCATTAAATTAATTGTGTCTAGATAGATATCTCAATAGGAAAAATATTACTAGAATGGGGGGTGAACATGGAATAGTATTGGATATTTTACACAATGACCGTATTGGGATTGAAACTTGACTACTATAATGGTTTGGGGAGTGAAACCATTCCACTTTCATAGTCTGGTAAAATAACCATGACTAATAAGGAAATTATTTTCTTTTCTTAGGTGTATTCCAGAATTCAATGTTTTATGCTAATGTTATGCTCATATGCCTCCAAATATTTAAATACATTATAATTAATGTTGTATTACCTATCAATAATTAGGAAATTAATAAAGATAAATATCAATGATATGTTGGGTATGGTTTTCCATTGTTATTTAGGTTTTCTCATATACTTTTTCTCATGTTATACTTATATGATCGTTGATAACTCCCATGTTTATACATATGAGCATAAACTTTCACAATTTTTATGTTTCCTTTCCCCATGTTATGAAGAAAAGTATTATGAATGATATTTCTATGAAGTGTTCTAGTTATGAAGAACATAGTGGGAGATGATTTAGATCATTTATGAATGATTTTTTATATTTCCTTTTTTTTCAAAGACACTATACTTACACAATTATGGCATGAAATTTTATGTTATGTAATCAATATTCATATATTTAGATGTATTATATATGTTTGAAAATTATGTGTTTCTATAGTTGGTATCATAGAAATGATTAGTTATCCTTCGAAAACATGGATAAGAAAATATTAGAAACAACCCCAGGGATAAGTCTATATATAGGATAATTTTCTACTGTTTTGGTATTGATCATGAATGTATTATGCTAAACCTTATGAATGATAGAAAAATGTGTCATTATTTATACATCCTATAAATAATTTTACATGATTTTTTGGTTTCCCACTATGATTATTGTTTCTCACGGAAAGTTTTTTGGTTGTAGTTATTTTATATAACCTAATGAAATCTTGTTAATAATGAATGTGATAGAAAATAAAATAATTTTACTACTGAGAATCCACATTTTATGGTCTCTATAATATAAAATCTTGTTTCTATGATCACTAAAATTTACAAAATATAAATCACACAAATCTTACACTAGATAAAATGAGGGAATAATGTTCTGTTGATTCTTTCATAAGGAAACATCCAGGTTATTCTAGTGGGTCCACTAATCCACTAGTCACAAAAAATGGATCAGTACCATTGAAAATATAATTTTCATTCATCAATGTTAGAAACATGAAAAATTTATTTTGTCTATTTATCATTTGTAAGGAGAATAAAATTAGTGTTTGAATCTTATCTAGAACATGAGATAATAAGAATAAATTGAATCTATAGAGTCTTTTGATTTTAATACCATAATTTTTTTAAAAGTAAATTCTTCATATTCTTCATATGAAAATAGATAATGAATTTATTGAGTTAAATAATATGGATGATGAATTTATTTCTACATATGATGATAATTTCAAAACAATTCTAAGGTAAACTTCTAGTTTTATAATCTAACCTGAAAGAAAGGTTAATTGATTCTTCAGTATATTAAAAGAATGTCTATGAAGGTAATTTTCCATAAGGAACTTCAATAGATATGAAGAAATTTTTTAATGTGATCTCAAGTTGGATATACATATTGGAGTTACCCATTAATTGTTGGATCATAATATATATATAAATGTATATGAGATGGCACAATATAAGAGGGGGTGAATTTTTTGTTTAAAAACATTGTATTTAAACTCTCAGGAAAGAACTTAGTTTAAGAGGTCTTAAACTAATACCATTCAAAACCAATACAAATGGCCATACGGGTCTTGGATCCGATGGATATGATAGGATGTAATATAACAAGTAATGAAAAACAATTGTATTTGGATTGAATACAATGATCAGAGTAATACAAATGTAAATTATTCTACCAAATAGTGTATAGAATCTCTTAATACAATATGTAATGAATGAATCGGAATTGAAATAATTACAATAGAAAATAATATGAATAGAAATAAGAAAAAAATTGATTACCTTTCTATTACAGAATGCAGCAGAAAAATAAAGATAATACAATTGTTTTATCACAAATAATAGGGTATCCTTTCACCTAGGATAAAAGTTCTCTCTTACCACCACCTTGGTAAGACCTCGATATGGTGATTGGAATGACTTTCTTCTTATCCCCAGCATCCCACAGCTAAGAAGGTAATCAGCACCTATGTATTTCAAATCCTTGAAATCCATCGATACGAAGATCAGTATCACCATCTTCCTATCCCTCGAAGCTCTTGATTGTTATCAAAATGATCGTTCGCACAAATCAAAACAAAGAACTTATAGAAATATAAGAACTTGGAACAAGTCTTTAACATCTTGTATCTTCAAGGTTTTCCGGATTAAGAAAGAGATAAGCCACAATGTCTCTCTCTGGAACTTGAAAGATCCAAAATTTGTTATCTCTAGTTAGAATGACCTCTTATTTATAGGTCACGGGTTTCAATGGTCATATTTCCTCCAATGATCATATTTCTTCAAAAGATTCGGAGGCACTTAGACACATGGAATTATAATGGTCAAAACAAATAGAATACACGAAATTATTTTTTTTAGTATATTACTAACTCAATGACATCATTTTTTTTAGAAAACAATAAGTACATTAGTATGAAAGAATGAGTAATATGAAACATTTATGTGGTATTGGAGCAAGACATGAGTTCAATACATTTCATGAGTATGATAAATAACTTGGTTACAATGTGTATCATAATTATGATCCATATCATTTTCAGAATACATATCGTGATTATGATACAATTACAATCTTAATATAGATAATACTCACATCATGGTTATGATTCATGTTGTGGTTACGATTCATAACATTGTTACGATGTACAATGTGATTACGATGTATAACCTGGTTACAATGCCTGGTTACGATACAATACTTTTCCTGGTAATGATGCGTGATTAAGATACAATACTTAACCTGGTTATGATTCATGGTTACAATAAAATACATAACCTGGTTATGATGCATGTTTATGATGCATAAAATGAATACAATACATAGCCTCTTTACGATGTACATGGTTACGAATACATCATATGTGGTTATGATTGTAAAATAGTGTATGTGGTTATGATCAGAAATAATATATATGATTAAGATTTAAAACAACCATCATATGATTATGATTGAAAATGACATCATGTGTGGGTGTGATGGAAAACAAAATATGTGATTACGATTTTAAAACAACAGTATATGATAATGATATATGTGATTATGATATATGAAATATAATAAGTAATTTGTGATTTCCAAAACAAAATGATCAATGGGAAAGTTGAACCACGTTTTGAATCAACACTCTCCTCCATTATGGGAAGCAAAAAACATGATGAACAATAAAGACTCATCTCCCCTTTAGTTTAGTAAATCTTCTGAAAGTAATAGTGAATATGACTAATTCCACCCAAGGTTTAAACAAATCCCTATGGATTGTATTATTTTTACTTTTACTTATGATTTCTCTCTCTTAATATGGTATTCATCAAATTCTTCTTTTCCAAAATATTCTCCCCCTTTGTGATTTTCAAAAAGAATAAGTTAAAAAATTCATTTTCTGCAAAGGGTTAAAGAAAAAGAATATGAAACAATAGAGATTACTTGGAATGAAATAAAAAAATTACAACAAGAGTTCTAAAAATGATTCTTTCCCCTTTTGTTTTTTCAATAGACTGAACATAGAGATATCAAAATTCTTGAACTCTTTTTTATCCTTCATCAAATTATCAAGATCTTCTTGGTGAGCCTTCAGCTTCACATCCTATTCAGAAATTATACTTTATTTCTTCCATATCCTTTCTTCATGAATCAAATTAAATGATTCCAGATATTTGATCCTTGCTTCTTAAGAATTGAAATCCTCCAATCTTACTCTAAAGGCCTTCTCCAAAATTACAACTCTATTTGATAACAAACAACCTCATTACATTCATTTCCCAATTTTTCTTTTAGACTATCAAGCTCGTTAGATTCTATTCCTTTTGAGGTCTCCAGTCTTTGAAGGACTTCATGTTTTTCATTTAAATCAGCAACCAACTTTTGATAAATAGAATTGAGATCATTTACCGGATTCACCAATTCATCCTACTTGTACATATGATTCTTGAGACTATCATCAATGTTGTAAAACCACTTGAAAACCTTATTAAATTTATTTTTGTGATCAGTATCAAATTCCTTGAATATCTTGAAATAGGATTCAAGATTTAGTAACATATCCATCAGAATCTTAAAAGAGTCTGTTATTTCATTATGACTATTTGAAAGGACCAAATACATAGTACATGCCTCCAATGATTCGAGTTTGTGTAGGACCAAAAAGATCCATGTAGACTAACTATAATCCATTAGAATTTGAAACTTCATTAATTTATTTAAATCTATTTTTATATTTCTTTCCATATTGACAGGGGTCACAAACATTGAAAAAATCGTACTTGAGATCCAGTAGATCCTTAACAATTTTTTTCTTTCTGATTTTACAAAGGTTCCTAAGGTTAAAGGGTCCTAACCTTCTATTCCATAACCAAGATTGGTCTTTCATTTCCCTTAATCAAGGTAAGTCTTGTCTTCTAATGTCTTCTAAGTAAAGTGTGTATATATTCTCATCCATATAGGCAGAAAGAATGAAATCATCCATTGAATTGTGAACTAAACATTTATAATTCCTAAAATTCACGAATTAACCTTTATTATATGATTGACTTATGCTTATAATGTTGTTATTAAGACCTTTAACAAACAAAACATTTGAAATTAAAACTTTTCATAAAAGAAAAATATTACTTATACCAATGATCTTTCCTTGAGAATTATCTCTGTAGGTCACTCTTCCACCTTTTATTTCAAGGATACATCCAAAAAAATATTTTTTTTCCAGTCATATGTCGAGAACAACCATTATCCATGTACCAAGTATTATTGTTGTTGGTACACTTTTTTTCCTTGAAAAAGAAACAATTAGTTTTTCATAACCCAACTGGTTTGGATCAAAAAATGTTAGATAAAATAAATATCGGAATCCACATTTGTTTTGGAAAATGATATTTATGAAATCCTAAAGATTGGATTTTATTAAGAGAGAAATTTCTTTCCCAATGTCCACCACATTGAAATTTGGTATAGAATAGAGCACTTTGGAGAAATAAAATAGTTATGACTAAAAAATCGGTTTTGAATGAGTATAACCAATTCTTGAACTATTATTTAGAGGAAGAATTTGAGAATACATTTGGTCTAATTCTTTCCTTCTAGTAGAAAAGCTTGATAAATGTTTCATAAGAGAAAAAAATTCAGATTTTTGTATAATTAATAAATTTTCATTCTCATAAGAAATTATTTTGGAATTTGTTTTTATCAAAAACATTTTTATTTAAAACAAGTTGTTCAATGTCCTTATAAATTTCATCCTTCCTTGAATTTAATTCCATAAGGTTTTTTGAAATATTATCAAAATCATGAGTTTTATTATCAATATCTTTTGAAATATCTGATACTTCTTTTGTAAAAATAGACATTCTAGAATTTTCCTTATCAATATTTTTCTTGTGTTGGAATTCTCGTTCTCATGTAATTTGGAAAATCTGGATACTTCTTCAAAAGAAGGTAAAATATCCTCAGCTGAGGAAGATTATTCATATGAAGAGTAAGATTATTTCTCATCAAGATAATTATCATATAAAGACACATTTTTAAGAGATTCTATATTGTGTACCTTAGCCATGAACCATTATTTTCAATAGGTATTCTGGCTATGAGTCCTATATTCTTATGACCAGAAGATTCATATTTAGAATATTTTTTGATGAATCACCACCACTTGCACTCCAAGTATCATTTTATTTCAAGACTTTCTTTATATTTTACTTGTAATACTTTTTATTATTTATTTTAGAATGTTTATCCTTCTCGTATTTTCTTTTAAGAAAAGGAAAATATTTTCTAATATGACCAACTATTTTACATTCACAATAATTACTTTTGATTCTTATCCTTTATATCTTTCTTTTTGAATCAATACTGAAATTATTTCATTCCCACAATCTAGTTCAACCTTCGAGAAAGATTGGCTAATTCATTCTTTGAATGATAACTTTCACTAGATTCTGATATAACAACCACTTTCTTATCTTTGGATCTTGTTACCATTTCTGGTGTCTTGGCTTTCGATGTAGTTTTAAAAGCTACCCTTCCATTACAATTATTCTACTTATTAAATTCTGCATCTCTTTTCATTCTTGTCTTTTTCTATAAGAGAGTAACAAATAATTCCTCAAGAGTGATTTGGGTAACTTTACTTTCCTCAGCAATAGCAGGGATGTCGGTGGATCCAGCCCCCTCCTCCACACCAGGGGAGGGGGGACTGCTTCCTCTCTGATGCCTAGGCCTTTCACCCCCTTAACTAACCTGAATTTCCATCCTCCTTTCCCATCGATCCCCCTTATTCCTAAGGTCACGGACTTACATAATGGCTTACCTCAACTCGAGCTTTCAACAAAAGAGTTTAACATAGCTTCGTACCTCCATTGGTTGATGCTAGTGGCTCGATTAAGGGTTATTAGACCATCGGTGGATGCTTTTGATAGATTTGTTTTTTATTAATGGGTGCTTCAGGATCATGTGGTGGTGGGTCTGCTTGATTAGAACCATTTGATGATTTGTTTTGCCTCAGACTATGATTTCATTATCACCCGGTCCAGTGCCCCTCGTGTTTTCAACGGTTGTGGTTTTCACCTCCTTCGATGGTCCTTTGAGTTCATCATGAATCAGGATGCGGCCTCAACAGTGGTTTGGGTAAGTTTCCCTGACGTGCCTCTCCTTTTTTAGAACCCTTTGATTATCAATATTCTAGGTAATCTGGTCAGAAGGTATTTTTGTTCTGATATCTACACCTCTATGGTTTGTCATCCAATTTCCCCTCGAGTGTGTGTCGAGGTGGACGTCTTAAAGGCCCCAACAGAATGGCTATGAATATTGGTTGGCGAAGAGCTCAGATGGAAGCAAAGAGTGGTCTTTAGGTCACAGCCTGCGTTCTGCCTGGGGTGCCACCGATTGGGCCATTTGGTATCTAGTTGTCGTCGCGGTCTCAAAGGTAGGCATATCACAACTCCAGTGGTAAGTCTAGATGAGGGGAATGAAGTGCAGGTGGAACCCATATCCCCACATGCCCGAGATAATACAGGCATGGGAGAGCGTGAGGAGGTGAGCTGGGCTATTTCAAAGGTAGTGGAATCATCCATGAAACATGATTGTACAAGAGTGGAGTCCAGTTCTTAGGAGGATCAGCTTACTTTGGTCCCCTCAGAGGTAGAGAATTGTGTGAAGTTGAAGATGGCATAACCACAGGTAGATGATGTTTTTTCCCGCCTCAAAGAGGATTTAATAATTACTCCCGTAAAAGAGGGTGGAAAGAAGGTTGTACAGTGAGGTGGAACACATACGAAGGCAGTGGATATACCGGATTCAAACTGTGTGAGGGAATGGACTGCAGTGGATGCTCAGGTTACCAGTGGCACCCATGGTCAGGGATGGTAAGACACTAACAAGCATCTGCAGTTCCTGGGATGAGGATATGAACAGAACACTGGTTCGGACACGGTGCAGGAGACCACCTTGCGGGTTAAATCAGGGACTCAATGTGGACAAATGAGGCCGAATGGAGTGACTGTATTGGGGACCATAGACCCTGACACACTCAGTGATAACTCAGCACCTCAGTTAAAGGATGGGAATGGGGGGAGAAGAATGTATGGGTATAAGGACCCGCACTTATTTCATACATAATCTTGAATTTATTCAAGAAAACACTTCATTTTACATTTAGGATCTTTTCAAGTTTAGAGCTTTATAGAATTAAGAAAAAACATTCATAACATTACACATTGTTACATAGTGGATACCATAAAATCAGTTTCCATTTTCCTCAGAATATAAAACATTAAAACATAAAACAAGACTCCTTGACAATTCTTCAACATTTAAAATGTCTTCCTTCCTTGTATTATTCATCCATTAACCTGTGAAAAATCATTTAAAAACTTGGGATGAGCACAAAAGCTCAGTAAGGTATGAAAAAGAAGGAAAAATCACATTAGTCCATGAATATGCATGACGTATGAAAACATTTTCAAAAAAACATGCTTTCCACCCATAAAATCTTCCTTAGCGTAACATGAGATTTACACAAGATCCACACAAACATAATTATAATCATAGAGGTATATTGGGGCATTACTTACATAATCTTGTAACCATCTTGGCTACCTTAAAATTTGTAACCCTCACGGCTACCTTACTTTGTGTAACCATCACAGTTACACTTGGAGTAACCATACGGTCGACCTCCATCTTACTCATACCCAATGCATTGGAGGGAAATATAGGTCCCACCCTTCATCATAAACAATGCCCAATAACCAAAACATAATCATACAACTTAAATAATATCATAAAAACATTGCCTTTGAATCTTATAAAACAGAATTTTAAAAGAGGATTTTAGAAGAAAAGTCCCTTATAAACATCATATACTTGAAGTGAGGCTTAATAGAGTGGATGTAATATGTATATACTCTGTAAATACACATAGTGAAACATAATATAAACAAAACCCACCACACAAACAATTTAAATATCACATAAATTATAAAGTAGAATGTTAACCCAAAGAATGGAAATCGGGTTAAGAATTCCCTTACCTTGGGCTTGTCTTACTTCAAAATTGTTTAAACCTCCTGTATAATGGTCAAAAGGGTGTTATTAGTATTTTACAGAAACATGTTCATGTTTATAACATCTTATATGTTCATTTCATAACCTCATTTCATCCCTTATTTGTTAGTATTTGGTTCCTTGCATTATTTTGGGTGAGTTCTTTTTTGATTTTCACAATCGGTTCATGATGAATCGTTCTTGTTGATTGGAAGTGAAACTCCAGAATTTGAATGGAGTAGTATTTACATATTTACAGTACCATAAATGATACCATTTATCACTTTGATGCTTTATATGATGATGATTTATAAGTTAAAACATTAATTATGGTCGTTTAGATCATTTAAGTGGTTCTTTGATAATTACAACCTCATTTAGTCTTATAAATTTGAATCATGAGTACAAAAGAATTCCAGAACCTTATATGAGTCATAAAAAATATATTATAACCTGTTTCAACCATATAAATGGTTTCATGACCAGACTTTAAATAATTAATGGAAATTGAAAATACATCGTCCACAGTATCGGAAATTCGACACAAATGGACAATGTTTTTTGATTCTTTAAATAAGTGAGAGAGGAGAGCATAATGATTTGTAATTTTCCATAAACATGAAGACATCCAGAATATACATGATTCTGGATATTTTATTCCTCTTGGATAAGAGTGGGTGAAGAACGAAGAGAAGGGAATCTTGAAATGAAGAAAACATCAGAAATTTCTTACAAAAATTCGGCAGCCTAACGGCGTCTCTTAAAATTTCATAAAAATAAGATTGATGAGAGGAATGGAATATCTCATCATTCATACAAAATTTGGACAGTAAGGGGAAATATTAAATGAAATATCCCAACAAAATACAAAGGGAAAGGAAGAGAATAACATAAAATGGAAGGAAAGAATGGAAATGAAAGAGGATGTTTACCTCTTGATCTCTTCTCCTTGAGATCCTTCTTAAGGGCTTTGATTTTGGTCTTTTGGTGAGACCAGCAGCTCTAGGACGTGGAGAAGAAGATTGGGGAGGGAATTTGGCAGAGATTAGACAATGCTCAAGGCTTGAGAGGTGTGAGAGGAAGAGGGGAGTGAGGGTGGTATTTATAGTGGAGGAGGGGAGGTATTTTAGATTATTTTAATTATTATTATAATATTTTTATCAAGACTATGAATAATCTCAAATCAAGTGGCCCTAAATAGTGATAATATCATGTGATTTCGAAGCAAGTGGCCTTGCATCACTTATGATGTCATAAATAGTGCATTTTTACTGATAAATTGATTATACGGTATTTTACCGTATTTCACTATTCACCGAAAATTCAAGAGTTTCAGAAAAATACCAAAAATTTACCCCAACCATTTTTCGATGTGAAGAATTCAAAAATGAACTCCATTTTTTAAAAATAATTTTCTAAATATTATTAATTTAATTTTTAAATAAGGTCACAGTTAATTCGAAAAATAACAAAATTGAAGTGCAATTAGTTTTATGTGACATTGGAAAATTAATTAAGATCCCATTATCCTATTTCCATGGGAAAATAAAATAATAATATTATTTACTATTCATGAGGTCATATTACTATTCATATTACTATTCATAAGGGCATGTTACTATTCACCAAAAAAACAAGTTTGTTCCATCAGACTCTAAATAACATACTGAACACAATTGTAGATGACAGTTTCTTGAAATTCAAAACATAGAAGAAATAAAATTATGTTTAAAGGATACTTATGAATATATACCTTAAACAAAATTTCAAGCATTTTCAATTTATTTTTAGAAAACCTTGGGATGTTACATTATCCCCACCTTCTTGAAATTGCGTCCTCGCAATTTTATTTACTTATTAAACAACTGAGGGTATTTTTCCCTCATAGCATTTTCAGACTCCCATGTTGCTTCTTCAACCATGTGGTTTCTCCACAAAACCTTTACCTGGTGGATTACCTTATTCTGCAAAACCTGTTCTCTTCGATCAAGAATCTGAACCGGTTTTTCTTTATAAGAAAGGTTCTCTGCTAGCTGAACTTCTTCCGGCCTCAAGACATGTGATGAATCTGGAACATACTTTCTCAACATCGAAACATGAAAAACATTGTGTACCTGAAACAAGCTCGGAGGCAAAGCTACGCGGTACGCAACTGTTCCAACTTTATCCAAGATTTCAAAAGGACCGATGAACCGTGGACTTAGTTTCCCTTTCTTACCGAAACGCATCACACTTTTCCAAGGAGATATTTTAAGGAAAACATGGTCACCTACCTTGAAAGAGAAGTCTTTCCTTCTGTTATCTGCATAACTTTTCTGCCTGCTTTGAGCTGTCCTCATGTGTTGCTGGATCATCCTCACTTTCTCAGCCACTTCTTCTACTAATTTTGGCCCCATCAACTTTCTTTCACCGACTTCATCCCAAAATGCAGGAGTCCGACACCGCTTTCCATACAAGGCCTCAAAAGGTGCCATCTGAATACTGGAATGGAAACTGTTATTATAAGAAAACTCAACTAGTGAAAGATGTTGATCCCAACTTCCCTGATAGTCCATTGAACAAGCTCGAAGCATATCCTCCAAAGTTTGAATCATTCGTTCTGACTGCCCATCTGATTGAGGATGAAAAGATGTACTGAAATTCAACTCTGTGCCCAAAGACTTCTGAAGTCCCTTCCAAAATTTAGAAGTGAACCTGGGATCTCGGTCAGACACAATGGAAAGAGGAACTCCATGTAACCTGACAATCTCCTTGAGTTACAATCGAGAAAGCTGATCTAATGTCATTGTATCTCGAATAGAAAGAAAATGAGCAGACTTTGTTAGCCGATCAACAATAACCCATATTGCATTGTTACCTCGAGAAGTCTTTGGTAGTCCCACCACAAAATCCATGGATATATTCTCCCATTTCCATTCTGGCACCAGAAAAGGCTGAAGCATCCCCTTCGGTAACTGTCTCTCTGCTTTAACCTGCTGACATGTCAAACATTTCATTGTAAAATCAACAATATCTCTTTTCATCCCATTCCACCAGTAATACTCCCGAAGGTCTCTATACATCTTAGTACTTCCAGGATGAACAGAAAATGGAGAACTATGAGCTTCACACAATAATTCTTTCTTCAGCTGGGAATCACAAGGCACACACAACCTTTTTCCAAGCCATAAAACACAATCTTTATCAAGATTAAATTCTAGAAACTTACCCATTTTAACCAATTCTACCTTTTTCTGTAGCTCACGGTCTTCCCTCTGCGCTTTCATAATTCTGTCTGACAACGAAGACTGCACTGAAACCTGAAACAAAACAGATATATTCCCTGCACCAACAACTTCTAAGCCAAAATTTATCAAATCATTAATCAAGGGATTACGTTCCAAACGTAGCATGGTTAATGATGCATGATTTTTCTGACATAAGGTATCCGCTACTTTGTTTGCTTTTCCAGGATGGTAATTAATCGTGCAGTCATAATCCTTTATCAGTTCTAGCCATCTTCTCTGCCTCATGTTTAATTCCTCCTGATTGAATATATACTTAAGACTTTTATGGTCAGTATATATTTTGCATTTGGTTCCGTATTGATGATGCCTCCATATTTTCAAAGCAAAGACCACAGCTGCCAATTCCAAATCATGTGTGGGATAATTCAGCTCATGATGTTTAAGTTGTCTCGAAGCATAGGCAATTACCTGATCATTCTGCATCAAAACACAACCAAGTACCTTCAAAGAAGCATCACTGTAGATAAAAAACTCACCATTTCGGGAAGGTAAGGCCAAAACTGGAGCATTCACCAATCTCTTCTTTAGTTCCTGAAAACAAACATCACATTCTTCTGTCCAAACAAATTTAACCCCTTTCTGTGTTAACTTAGTTATTGGGCTAGATAACCGTGCAAAGTTATTAACAAAGCGTCGGTAATAACTTGCTAAGCCCAGAAAACTACGAATCACTGTAACATTTGTGGGTCTTGGCCATTCATCAACTACTTTTGTTTTGGCAGGATCAACTGTTATTCCATCCTTATTTACAATGTGCCCAAGAAAAGAAATCTGTTGCAACCAAAAATCACACTTGCTGAATTTTCCATATAGTTTCTTTTCTTTTAAAGTTTGTAAAACAACCCTTAGATGTTTTTCATGCTCCTCTTTATTTTTAGAAAAAACCAGAATGTCATCAATAAATACAACCACAAACTTATCCAAGAACTCATGAAATACTCTATTCATAAGATTCATGAATACAGCAGGTGCATTAGTTAACCCAAATGGCATAACAACAAATTCATAATGCCCATATCTAGTACGAAAGGCTGTTTTCAGGATGTCATCCTACTTCACCTTCAGCTGATGGTATCCGGATCTCAAGTCAATCTTGGAAAAGTACTAAGCTCCCTAGAGCTGATCAAACAAGTCATCAATATGAGGCAAAGGATACTTGTTTTTAACAGTGATGTTATTCAAACCTCTATAATCAATACAAAGTCTCATGGAACCATCTTTCTTTTTAACAAACAAAACAGGGGCTCCCCATGGTGAAGTACTGGGATGAATGAAGCCTTTGAAAAGCAAATCCTGCAACTGATTTTTCAATTCAAGAAGTTCTATTGGAGCCATACGATATGGGGGTTTTAAAATTGGCTTAGCATCAGGAACTAATTCAATTGTGAATTCGACTTCTCGTTTAGGTATGACACTGGGTAACTCCTCAGGAAAAACATCAAGGTATTCATTTACCACTGGCACATCATTGATTTGAATAGTTCCCTTGTTTTCAACAATATAAGCCAGATAACTTTCATTTCCATCTTTCAGTAGTTTCTCAGCTTCTTGATATGTTATCAATTGTATGGGTTCATTCTTGTATACAAACTGAAACTCTTTCTGAAAAACAACTTCTTTAGCTCTACAGTCAATCTTAGCATGATAATCAGAAAGCTAGTCCATCCCCAGAATAACTTCAAACTCGACTAAGGGTAAAACAACAAGGTTTGCAGGTAAAGTCTTTCCACATACCATAATAGAAATATTCTTATAATTCCTCTTTCCTATAACATTTCCCCCTGGTGTTTTAACAACAAGTTCAGGTATCATTTGTTGAGGTGATATTTCCAAGTCACTAGAAAATTTCTCAGAGATGAAGGAATGTGTAGACCCCGTATCAAACAAAACTTTAGCAAAATCTGAGTGAACAAACAAAGTACCTGATACAACTTCATTGGATGGCCCAACATCTGCTGACGTAGTCACAAAGGATCTCACTACACCTTTCTGCTTGTAGTCTGGCTTCTTTGCATCATTTGGATCCCTCTTTGGACAGGCATTTGCATAGTGACCCATCTCACCACATTTAAAACACTTTACAGTTTGCTTATCAGGATTAGTCTTTGGATCATTTTCATTGCAATCTCAGGCCATATGTCCAAACTTACCAAATTTAAAACACTTCCCAGTTTTGATAAGACATTCCCCAGGGGCTTCTTGCCACACTTTTCACAAACTGGAAACTGTATTTTCTTACCATCAGATTTCATTGGTTGATTCTTACCCATTGCTTTCCAATTTGACCTCTTCTTCTCTTTGTTTCCAAATTGCATGTGATCATCAGCAAACTCCATCTCTACCCTCTCAGCACATCGGACAAGTTTCTCGTAACTTTTGAATTCACGGGAGGCCAACGCCCTTCGATACCTTGGCTTCAATCCTGAGTAAAAGCGGTTGATTTTGCTATCGAGATCGAGAATAAGATTTGGAGCATACCTCGTCAGTCGGGTGAAGTTCGCCTCATACATAGCCACTGAATCTTCCTCCTTTTGTTTCAGTTCAAGGAATTGTTTCTCCATTCTAAGTCGCACCACCCTAGGAAAATATTTTTCAAGAAAAAGGCTTTTAAATTCATCCCATACTAAGGCATCAAAATCCTCTCTACCCCTGATATTCCTTACCATTGACCACCACTGATCAGCTTCCCCTTCAAAACGATAAATGGCAAGACTTACCTTTTTATTGTCTGAACATCCCATAACATCAAATATCTTTTCAAGGGCTTTAATCCATCCTTCTGCTGCCACTGGGTCAGAAGATCCATTGAATGCAGGAGGATGTTGTCTCATAAAATGTTCCACCACGGTCATGTTCCGTTGGGGTACTTCTATTTGTCCTCTTGCATGGATGCCACCACCATTTATTGCCTATGTTAGCTGAGCCATTACTGTTACAAACTGTTCGCTTCCAATCCCTACCATTCTGGGCTTTTGATCAGGAAGGATGTCATTCTGTCGGTGCCTATCCTCTTCAGCATCCATGTTCCTTCTGCGGACAACCATTCTAAACAAACATTTCTTAGATGAAGCAACATGGTAATCTTTAAATGCTATAACAAATTAAACATAGGGTGAGAATTATTTATGGTATTCTATTAGCATCACCTTAACCCCTAAAGTTATCTAAACCATCCTCTGATACCAACTATAAGGACCCGCACTTATTTCATACATAATCTTGAATTTATTCAAGAAAACACTTCATTTAACATTTAGGATCTTTTCAAGTTTAGAGCTTTAGATAATTAAGAAAAAACATTCATAACATTACACATTGTTACATAGTGGATACCATAAAATCAGTTTCCATTTTCCTCAGAATATAAAACATTAAAACATAAAACAAGACTCCTTGACAATTCTTCAACATTTAACATGTCTTCCTTCCTTGTATTATTCATCCATTAACCTGTGAAAAAATCATTTAAAAACTTGGGATGAGCACAAAAGCTCAGTAAGGTATGAAAAAGAAGGAAAAATCACATTAGTCCATGAATACGCATGACGTATGAAAACATTTTCAAAAAAACATGCTTTCCACCCATAAAATCTTCCTTAGCGTAACATGAGATTTACACAAGATCCACACAAACATAATTATAATCATAGAGGTATATTTGGGCATTACTTACATAATCTTGTAACCATCTTGGCTACCTTAAAATTGTAACCCTCACGGCTACCTTACTTTGTGTAACCATCACAGTTACACTTGGAGTAACCATACGGCCGACCTCCATCTTACTCATAACCAATGCATTGGAGGGAAATATAGGTCCCACCCTTCATTATAAACAATGCCCAATAACCAAAACATAATCATACAACTTAAATAATAGCATAAAAACATTGCCTTTGAATCTTATAAAACAGAATTTTAAAAGAGGATTTTAGAAGAAAAGTCCCTTATAAACATCATATACTTGAAGTGAGGCTTAATAGAGTGGATGTAATATGTATATACTCTGTAAATACACATAGTGAAACATAATATAAACAAAACCCATCACACAAACAATTTAAATAGCACATAAATTATAAAGTAGAATGTTAACCCAAAGAATGGAAATCGGGTTAAGAATTCCCTTACCTTGGGCTTGTCTTACTTCAAAATTGTTTAAACCTACTGTATAATGGTCAAAAGGGTGTTATTAGTATTTTACAGAAACATTTTCATGTTTATAACATCTTATATGTTCATTTCATAACCTCATTTCATCCCTTATTTGTTAGTATTTGGTTCCTTGCATTATTTTGGGTGAGTTCTTTTGTGATTTTCACAATCGGTTCATGATGAATCGTTCTTGTTGATTGGAAGTGAAACTCGAAAATTGGAATGGAGTAGTATTTACATATTTACAGTACCATAAATGATACCATTTATCACTTTGATGCTTTATATGATGATGATTTATAAGTTAAAACATTAATTATGTTCGTTTAGATCATTTAAGTGGTTCTTTGATAATTACAACCTCATTTAGTCTAATAAATTTGAATCATGAGTACAAAAGAATTCCAGAACCTTATATGAGTCATAAAACATATATTATAACCTGTTTCAACCATATAAATGGTTTCATGACCAGACTTGAAATAATTAATGGAAATTGAAAATACATCGTCCACGGTATCGGCAATTCGACACAAATGGACAATGTTTTTTGATTCTTTAAATAAGTGAGAGAGGAGAGGAATAATGATTTGTAATTTTCCATAAACATGAAAACATCCAGAATATACATGATTCTGGAGATATCATGCCTCTTGGATAAGAGTGGGGAAGAACGAAGAGAAGGGAATCTTGAAATGAAGAAAACATGAGAAATTTCTTACAAAAATTCGGCAGCCTATCGGCGTCTCTTAAAATTTCATAAAAATAAGATTGATGAGAGGAATGGAATATCTCATCATTCATACAAAATTTGGACAGTAAGGGGAAATATTAAATGAAATATCCCAACAAAAGACAAAGGGAAAGGAAGAGAAAAACATAAAATGGAAGGAAAGAATGGAAATGAAAGAGGATGTTTACCTCTTGATCTCTTCTCCTTGAGATCCTTCTTAAGGGATTTGATTTTGGTCTTTTGGTGAGACCAGCAGCTCTAGGAAGTGGAGAAGAAGATTGGAGAGGGAATTTGGCAGAAATTAGACAATGCTCAAGGCTTGAGAGGTGTGAGAGGAAGAGGGGAGTGAGGGTGGTATTTATAGTGGAGGAGGGGATGTATTTTAGATTATTTTAATTATTATTATAATATTTTTATCAAGACTATGAATAATCTCAAATCAAGTGGCCCTAAATAGTGATAATATCATGTGATTTCGAAGCAAGTGACCTTGCATCACTTATGATGTCATAAATAGTGCATTTTTACTGATAAATTGATTATACGGTATTTTACCGTATTTCACTATTCACTGAAAATTCAAGAGTTTCAGAAAAATACCAAAAATTTACCCCAACCATTTTTTGATGTGAAGAATTCAAAAATGAACTCCATTTTTCAAAAATAATTTTCTAAATATTATTAATTTAATTTTTAAATAAGGTCACAGTTAATTCGAAAAATAACAAAATTGAAGTGCAATTAGTTTTATGTGACATTGGAAAATTAATTAAGATCCCATTATCCTATTTCCATGGGAAAATAAAATAATATTATTATTTACTATTCATGAGGTCATATTACTATTCATATTACTATTCATAAGGGCATGTTACTATTCACCAAAAAAACAAGTTTGTTCCATCAGACTCTAAATAACATACTGAAAACAATTGTAGATGATAGTTTCTTGAAATTCAAAACATAGAAGAAATAAAATTATGTTTAAAGGATACTTATGAATATATACCTTAAACAAAATTTCAAGCATTTTCAATTAATTTTTAGAAAACCTTGGGATGTTACAATGGGAGAACAAAGAAGGAAAGGGGGAGTCTCCGGTCAAGAAGAGGGGAATCAATGATGGGTCGGGGATTATGATAGAGAACCTATTTGAGGGCTTGGAGGTTCAAGAACCCCCCTTGACTCAAGAGGAAGTATCTTCAGGAGATGATAACTACAGTCAACTCTCGGTGGACATCATGGAATGTGTTCAAGGGAAAGGGACTCATAGCCCTCGAAGGAAGAAGGGGGAAAAGGAGTTAGAGATTCTAGGAAATGTATAGTGGTGTAAGGGAAAAAAGGGACACAATGATTACTCACATTTTCAAAATCCAATGGAGACAAGGTCGACCAAGAAGGACAAGAAAAATGGAAGCAAAGAACTAATTAAAGGGGAAAGTAAAGAGCCTATGGAGTGTTTGAATTTGATTCTACACTCAAAGGAAGAAATGTTAGACAAAGTTGTCCATCCCAATGTATAAGAAGAGGAGATCAAAATAATTTATGAAAGAAAGTTTCAAGTTGATTCCAACGAGGAGCAAGAGCTATGGATGGACAAACAAGATCGAATTCTGGCTCAGGGCTTCAATCAGGGCATAATCAACTCAGAAGAATTCATCCAGACAATGGAGAGGATTCTTACTCACCTTGAAGATATTATTAGAGAGGACCCAGAAACACAGGTTAGTCCGCTGCAATGGGAGATTTATAGGGTAGCTAACTCAGATAATCTAAGTCTCGTGATTAATAATTTTGTAAGCTCTTTTTGCATGTGATGGTCTTGTATGCGAATTTGGTTTCACATTTTTCCTCAAAATGGCTTAATAATAAAAATTGAAATTTGGATGGATTTATTCCCATTAATTTGGAATTATTTCAATTATCTTTTCCAAAAACACATCATTATCAATACCAATTTCTCCCATGGATTAAAGACTATTGACAATTGTCCTAAATATTTGTTGAATCTTTCACACTGGTTATCCATATGGAAAAACAAAACCATGATATTCTACTCAGAGAATTTCTCTTCTTGTTTCTATAACATTATATGTATAAAAATTTGTGACCTAAACTTTCTTCTAGATATGATTTTCTTCTTTGCATGATGATATTTTACTACATATATTCCTAGTCATAGAATACGACAAAGTATTGTGTACCTTCTAATTCAGTTGATGTTATAGTTTCTCTTGGTTGGTGAAGTTTCTGAATTCTTTGTCTGGTATTTTGTAATCTCCAGTGAGAATCCCAAAATTATCTACTCTAGTATTGATAAAAAATGTCTTCATTAAATCTCTCTGGCACTTATTATCCTTCCCATCAAAAATTGGTGGTCTAGTTGGGTTTAGATTTTCAATTGATACAATATTCATTCTTTCCATCTTATAGAACAATACTTTTCCACTCCACATTTTAGTGTAGTAATTAATTATAAACCAAGGATTTATAATTGAAATACAATTAAATTACAAAAGGAATAAAAGCAAGTAAAATAAATCAGTGGAAACCTACTATGATACCAATTTTTGGATCATAATATAGATGTAAATGAATATGAGATGTAACAATACAAGAGGGGTAAATTTTAGTTTTAAAAACATTGAATTTAAACTCTCAAGAAATAACTTATTTTAAGAGGTCTATAACTAATACAATTCACAACCAATATAAATGAACATATGGGTCTTGGATCCGACGGATATGATATGATGTAATATGACAAGTAATGAAAAACAGTAGTAGTTGTATTGAATACAATGATCATAGTAATACAAATGTAAATGATTATACCATATAGTATATATAATCTCTTAATACAATATATAATAAATGAATCTTAATTGAAACAATTACAATAGAAAAGAATATGAATAGAAATAAGAAAAAAATTGATTCCCTTCTTATTATAGAATGCAGTAGAAAAATAAAGGTATTACAATTGTTTTATCCCAAAGAGTAGGGTATCATTTCACCTATGATAAAAGGTCTATCTTACCACCACCTTGGTAAGACCTAAATAAGATGATTGGAATGACTATCTTCCTTTCCCCAGAATCCCTTGATTAAAAAATTAATCAACACCTAGGTCTTTCAAATCATTGAAATCCCTCAATACGCTGATCGGTACCACCGTCTTCTTATCCCTGTAAGCCCTAAATTATTATCACAATGATCAGTCGCATAAATCAAAATAAATTACTTATTAAAATAAAATAATATGGAACAAGTTGTTCACGTCTTGTATCATCATGGATTTTTGCATGAAATAAGAGAGAAGTCCCAACGTCTCCCTCTAGAACTTGTAAGATCTAAATGTTGTTAGCTCTGGTTCGAATGACCTCCAATTTATAGGCCACAGGTTTCAATGGTCATATTTCCTCCAATGGTCATATTTATATGGAAAATTCAGATGGAATTGGATTCCAATAATTATAACAGTCAAAACAAACAGAATACACGACATCATTTTGATTGGTATATTACTAACTCAATGACATTTTTTAAAAAAACAATAAGTACAAAACTTTTAAAGAATGAGTAAGATGAAACAAGTATTAAGTATTGGAGTAAGACATGAGTTCAATGCATTTCATGAGTATGATAAATAACTTGGTTACAATGTGTATCGTAATTACGATAAATATCGTGGTTATAATACATATTGTGATAACGATACAATTACAATGATTAAAAAAATACGACTCACATCATGGTTACGATTCATGTTGTGGTTACGATTCATATCGTGATTACGATTCATATCATGGTTACGATTCATAACATGGTTACGATGCATGATGTTATGATGATGTATAACCAAGTTACAATGCATGGTTAAGATAAAATACTTAACCTGGTTACAATGCATGATTATGATACAATACTTAACCTGGTAATGATGCATGGTTACGATGCATAATATGAATAAGATACATAGCCTGGTTATGATGCGCATGGTTACAAAAACATCATATGTGGTTGCGATTGTAAAAAAGTTTATATGGTTAGGATTAGAAACAATATTTGTTATTACGATTAAAAACAAATAGCATATGATTACAATTGAAAATGTCAGCATGTGTGGTTATGATGGAAAAAAAATATGTGATTACGATTGTAAAACAAGAGTATTTGATTAAAATATATGTGATTAAAATATATGTGATTACAATATATGAAAAATAATAAGTAATTTGTGATTTCCAAAACAAAAATATCAATGGGAAATTCAAAACACATTTTGACTCAACATTAATCTCATGGTTTGGATAGGAAAAGAAAAATGTAATACAATGAAAATTATAAAAGTCATAGATAAAAGAATATGAGCCTTACTTTATGCTAAAAGTTTGTATGGAATCATGGGAGAAATTTTATTAAGGTAACTAATAAATGTTTCATGGGTGTAATGGATGTTCATTTGAAAATAAGATGACAAAGTGAAGGGGATATGTTAGTTAATGATGTGAATAGAGATAAAGCTCAAAAAAATAAACTACCAACAATATATTTTCTAAAAAATTCAAGGATTTTGGAAAATAATCATATCATTTCCCAAATATGAATTTTAATGAATATGATCAACATAAAAAAACTCTTAATCCTAATGAAAAATAGAAATCTCATGTGATTACTATTTCTAATGAGGGGTCTGATAATGACTTAGAACATGGTACAATTACCATCCAATTTAGAACTGATAATGTCTTATTTGAGTACAAATCTACCTACTCTTGAATATTTAAATACTTTTCCAAGGGTAACATAGTACAACATGAATAATTATATATTGGGTTAATAGTAAAAACCCAAATTTTATGATGATCTTATCCCAATACTTTGATTCATATCTAGTTGAAGTTTAAGGGGTTGTGTTTCCAGAATAACATGGAACACATCCTATAGTTTAATTTGATGTTATTATGGGAATGCATAGTATTTATATAGATAAATAACATATAAATTTTCCTAGAAGGAAATTTACCATTGATATTATAAAAAAACTTTTATTAAATATCATTATTGTTGAAAAATTTGAAATTTTAATAGAAATAAAATCCATATTATGGGTCATGATTCATATTAAAAATCTTTGTTTGACTAAAATGGTAGTGGAGAATTTCAACATTTAAGAATTCCATATTTTTAGGTAGTTTATTAATGTATTTATAGAATAGTTGTTTTGGTATTCCCCCAAATTGGGATGTTTTTCTTTCAATAGAACTCATAACTAGTGATACACCAACTTTCAAGACTTTATATAGAATGGTCAGAGTTGAGTTTCATGAATTGAAGAAGAAAATCTATCAAAATCTTGATAATGTATTTATTATAAAATTTGAATCACCTTGGGGTACACCTATTTTGTTTGTTAATAAGAAAGATAAATCAATGAGACACTTCATTGATTATTAAGAACATAATAATATTTTTGTCTAAAAAACTTTTTTATTATTTTCAAACACTTTTAGGAAAAGTGAGAAACCCAAAGACACTTGGAATCCCAAAAATCACAACCAAAGCCCCTCCAAAGTTGAACAAACAAATAGACACACAAACAGTCAACAAAAACTAAAAATCATAATTTTTATACCTGTCATCTCCACCAGCGCATGACCTTTCCTATGAGGTGGTCGTTCCCCATTCAGAAGCCGGATTTAAATGCCTCATGAAATCATTATCAAAGTCCCACCTCACATCAACCAGAGTGATTCGCCTGAAACCATCTTGCTTGGACAGGTTACCTTTCTTGAAATCTAGGGACACCCCATGGTCCTGCTTAAAAGAGGCTCTTGTGCACAAAGCTTGTGGCAGATAGGAGTAATCCTTCATGCCTTTTATTTTTGTAGTAGCAGAAGCCGCACCTCCATCGTCAATCCTGGTTCTGTCTCCACCTTGCACTATATCTCTAAAGGAACGATTGACCATATCACCTCTATTTTCCTTGTCGTAACTGGAGAGAATCCCTTTC
Organism: Viscum album; assembly: GCA_963277665.1. Taxonomy (NCBI): domain Eukaryota; kingdom Viridiplantae; phylum Streptophyta; class Magnoliopsida; order Santalales; family Viscaceae; genus Viscum; species Viscum album. The sequence goes on along the minus strand of OY728140.1, from coordinate 1,999,870,143 downwards.
CTCCTAAGAATGATGTCCGAGGTTAATTCCTTGCCCTCCACAACTCTTCCTCTCCTCTGATCAGGTGTGTTGCAGTCAATATCACAAATATAAATGCTTGTGACACCATTATACTTAACTGGTCATTTTTTTGCCCCTTAAGAACACTTCCCAAGTCGGTCAGATTACACTGCTGGTAAGTTGTATTATCCATAGTAAATTCCTCCACAACCTTACAAGAAACCTCACGGTCAGCTTCTCCTACCAAAAAATCCCGCATACTGGTCTCTAGAGTTTCATCCTGCTCCGCTGCAACAGCATCCAGACCCTCCTCCACAGGACCCTAGAACCTGTTACTCAAAGGGAACAAAGGTGTAGATGCAACACCTGGTCCCCCACTATCCTGTTTTCTCCCATTCCTGCCCAAATTCACTGTCGTATCACCTTCTTTACATTCCGCCCTTTGATCCCTCATATCCAAGACATCACCCAGATTATGATCCCTCAAAGTCTCCCCATCAGATGGGTCACCATTCATGTGAGAACTCCTAGTATTGGAATTCTCTTGTCCCTGGATCTTGCCTGCCTCAGGAACCTCCGGATTACATTGAGTTTCCATGGAATCCAGCAAGGATGTTTTATCACCATGCCTATCATAATCCTTTCCAACCCCTTCTGTGAGTTTCTAAACCAAAGGACCCTGTGATTGGGAACCTTCATTTTCCCCCCTCATATCATTTTTCCTCAACTCCTAACCTACCATCAGCTATGTCACAGGGGAAATCCCTGTTGTATCCCCCCCCCAACCAGGGCCTGGTACTCCCGACGCCCAGGTTCCTACACCTGAGATGTTGAATTTCTTCGACATCTCCCCAAAAGATGTCCAAAACGGTTGCAAGTCTGGAAAAAATCATACCAGTTCTCATAAACAACCTGCTATTTACACCTATATTCCTCGCCAATTGTAATCCAAACAAACTCGAATGGTACCCTAGAAGCATCAACCTCAACGCATACATGAGGGTTAATCGGATGACACACCGCTTCAGTGTGGCTATCCGCACACAAGAATCTACCCACAAGATTACCCAACATTCTTATAACAGATGGATTATAAAAAGGTAAAGGGAGATTAGGGAAACTGACCCAAACTGCAACCGAGGGAGAATCCCATTTCATATGAAAATCGAATGACCAACGACGTAGAAAAAATCTAATACCATTGCAACTACGAGGAGATCTTGAACAAGCTTGAATGAGGTCCTCTTCTGACTCAAAGAGGATCATAATATGTTGTCTGTCCAGTAGCCCGACAGTCGCCCTTTCTTGAAGATCCCAAGAGGAGAATACAAACTTGCCGAATGCATCGACGGAAGGTCTCCTCTATCTAACTCGAGCAATAAGAGTGAGATTCAGCAGCAAAGAGGTTTCCATGAACTCAGATGTCGAAATCTGAAGATTAGGGTTGCCATCCAAATGATCCGGAACTTTAGGGATCACGAAGGCTTTCAGAACTGGAGGAAGAAAGGCAGGATTGGAAAAGGGATGGAACTAAGACCTTGTTATCCCTGGAAACAACGATTCTCCCTCCCCCACAAAGGGGGGAGGAGCCGGACCAGACGCCATTGTCACCAGTGGAGGAAAAGCATCAGAGGTTTGTCACAACGGCCCCCCTAGTTCATCATATTACTTAATAAGATTACTATCACGAAAAAGTATCCTCTACCACATATTTTTGACTTTTTTTATCATCTACACTAAGATAAGTACTTTTCCAAGAGTGATCTTTATTCTGGATATCATTAATTGAGGTTCAATAAAGAGGATATATCCATGATAGTATTATGCATAAGGTATGGTCATTTTGAGATTTTACTGATGACATTTGGTCTTATTAATTCTCCATCTATATTCATGGATTTATTTAATTGATTCTTTAGATATTACATTGATCAGTTTTTAGTAGTCTTTACAGATTTAATTTCTATTTATTAAAAGATAAATGAAGAGCATGAAGATCATTTGAGGATTTTTTTTTAATACCCAAATGAAGGAGATGGTTTGTGAAACATTTTCCATTTGATAATTTTTCTTTATATAGATTCATTCCATCTTCATATAATTTCATGTTATGGTATATAGTAGACACTTAAAAGTCGTAATTTACTGAACATTGGCCAAGACCGACCGCCATGACTGAAATCTATAATTTTCTTGGTTTGGATGGATATTTTAAGTCCTTTATGGAGATGTTTTTTATGACTATAGAATCTGATCATCATGTAAACTTGGAAGGGAGAAATGTTCTTTTGGATGGATGAATGTGAGGAATGATTTATTAAACTATAGGGAAGGCTAGTCAGCACACCTGTGATTGAACTACCCTTCTAATATATAAGGGATTATAATATATATTAATGCATCAATGAAGTGAATTTGATGTTTCCTCTTTTGTAATTATATGGTTATTGATTATACCTCATGATAATTGATGATCCATGAGAAATATTAACGATATCATGATTGGGTGTTAGATGTGGTAATTGTTGCATTAATGATATGAAGTAATCATGTCTATGGATAATGGTGTGACATATATACTAATAAAAAAATATTAAAGTATATATGAACATATAAATAGTTAAATATTAACTAGAGAGGATTGTTAGAGCTGATTAAAGAATACAGTTTCTCAATATATTACAACCTTGGGAAGGATAACAAGGTGGTATATGCTCTGAGTCAAAGGGATTGTGATAGTTTATATATGATGTGGATAAAAATATAATCAATATTTATGTACCTATAAATAATTTATAGTGAAATCTTCGGGGAAGGGGAGAAATATTTTGTTCCTCACATTAGTGTTCAACTCTCTAATGTTGTGAAGATTAAAGTGGAACAGAAGGAAGATATAAAGTTGATAAAGAAGTTGAGAAATGTTCATATGTTCATAATTGATTATGATTATATAATATGTTTTGGGTACTGTTTATGTGTCCCTTTCGTACCAAATTTGAAGAAGGAGATGATGGATGAATCTCATAGTTTTTCATTTATCGTGGAAGTATAAAGATTAATAGATATTTGAAAGATTAATTTTGGTGGGATCAAATGAAGGTAGATATTGTAGATTATAATTCTTGGTATTTGGTATGTCAGTATGATATTTTGGAGATACATATATATAATTGAATGTTTCAACATTACCCCTACCATAATATAAATAAGAAAACACCTCTGGGGATTTTTTCATAGACACCCAAAAAATATTACTGAAATAATTCAATATGGTTTGTAGTCAATCACCTTATGGAGTCAGCATAGTTTATTTCCATAAGAGAATATTTATTTATCATCATACATGGTTACACATTAAGTGAATGGAGATAATTTGTGGTGTACCACTATAAATTGTATCTGATCGGGATTACAGGTTTACCTCAATGCTTTGGATAATTCTATAGTATGATCGAGATACAAAGTTAAATTTTAGCACTACTTATCATCCTATGATAGATGTTCTGTCTAAGAAGACGATTAAAACTCCATAAGACATATTGGGACCTTTATTTATGTATTTTAAATATGGTTGGGATCAACACCATCCTTTGGTGGAATGTTCTTACAACAATGGCATTCACAGTAATATTTTGATGGTTACCTATGAAGACCTCTATAGTAATAAGTATAGATATCCAACATTGTGAAATTTATTTGGAGAAATAAATCCATTGGGACCTAATTTCACTATGGAAATGGAAGAGAAGTTTATATCTATTCAAAAACACATAAAAACATAAAAAAAATTGAAAAAACATTATAATGGTAATAGTTGTAAATATCAAGAGTTTGAATTGGTTGACAATATATTACTATAAATATCTATATGGAAGAGGGCGATAATATCTATAAATAATTTAAAACTAATCTTAGGTTATATTGATCATTTTGAACATATTTATCACATTGGGATGATAGATTATTGATTGATGCCTCCGCCAAATCTCTCTCATGTTCAGGTTATGTTCCATGTATCTTTCTAGAGGAATTAAATACTTGAAACTTCACATGTACTAAACTCAGTGGACATACCATTAGAGTAATATCTTTCATATATTAAAAATGGGTAGTTTCTTTGGATCATATACAAAAAGAACTACAAAGCATGGCCACTCGCATTGTCAAAGTTTTGTTGTGTAACTACCAATTTGAGGAAGCTATGTTGGAACCTAAGGATGTAATGAGACATAACATCCATCATCTATTTGTATAAAAGTGGGGAATTTTTTCAGTGAATTTTATTTTAATTGCGGTAGAATGTAACAACCTAAAATTTTTATAAAATATTTCTATTTAAATAATTTTTTTTCAATAGGTAGTGTGACATGCATCAACAATTTTAGACATGTCGTGTAACTTTATTAAAATATTAAGTGTTCATTATCCCATAGCCATTATATTGGAAGGTATGAATATTAATAAATAAATTATGAAAAGTTATAGTCTACACATTTATAAAATGAATTTATTAGTTTTTAGATTCTTATAATAAGAATAAAAATTATTTAAAAAGTGACGGTTTCTAGAAACATTACTTTTATATACACATTGTATTTTTATATTTATATATTAAATTAATCATTACTGGGGAATTATTTTATTAAAATTTATATATTATTTACTTGATAAAATTTTTTAAACATTAAATAAAATTTTTTATAGGAATACGATAAGAATAAATCTATTTTTATTCTTAAAATGTATTTTATATAAAAAGTAATTTTTGTCACATTTTACACACACACATAAAAAATAATCTCTTATATTTATAGGTATTAAAATATATAAAATTAATTACATATTTACAATAAGGATTTTAAAATTTTGTAAATAGACCCCTTTTATCATTGTCCAATACGAATAGTAATCGTGGAAAAATTTATCAACTTGATAAAGAGTAAACCATGTTAATATAGATTAAAAAAAAGTGATAGGGCCCTAATTTTTCATCATAATTATTATTTGATGAATTTAATTAGAATATTATAACCTTGGTCTCTAAATACATTGTTTTAATTAACACTTTTCCATGAAACTGATTTATATTTTATCTAAATCAATAAAAGAAACAAAATGTCACTCTCTTTGTTTTTAATATTCCTTTTCTGTCTATATAAGTAAAAAATGTAATTAATGATTGAATATAAGTCTTTAAATTGATTTTAATAAAATTATTTTCATGATATAAAATTATATATCATTTTCAGTAATTATATAATGACCTTAATTGGTTATGAAACACTGATGCATTAGGTCTCTGTATAATAAAAATATATAATAAATGATTTTTAAAAATATTAAAAGTGATATAATATGAATTATTTAATGTGAAACGTGAATTTTTTTTATATATAGGACATTAGGGATTTTTTAAATCATTATATTCTAATTATCACATTGTCTTGATGTATTTAAAGTTAAATAAAATGAATGGTGTCAAAATTGATTATAATGATATTTCATCAAAATAATATATTATTAAATTATTTAAAAAACATGAAAATCATGAAATAATACATTGTGGATATTATATGGTATAAAATTTTATAAATGGACAATTTATCATCCAATATTCTCCTTATAATAAAAATCGCAACCCTTTAATATTGAAAACATTTTTAATGTAGTTAATCTTTCAATAGGTTGACTAGGGTTTAAACAAAATAATAGGTTTTAAAATTAAATAAAAACTTTTATAAATTATATTTTTTGATTTTACTAAAACCCTATCTTACCTTATCTTCAATTTTAAGTCAATTTGGATGAAATTTTCTTGAGAATAAATTCATTATAATTTAATATTTTGGGAAATTCCAAAAGATCTTATCACCTCAATTATAAAATGGAACCTCCTCCTACACTAAATCATACTATTTTGAGGATTATAGCTCAACCAACCTATGAAATTTTCCCTTTTAAACTTCCCTGTCAACATTTTAGATGTTATATTCTTCCCAAAATTACAGCACTATAACCCTTTAAGGGAGACTAAAATGAGTCATTTCATTAAAGAGTTAATCGTCTTACCCAATCATATTATTTTATAGTCTTCAATAGATACTCTAAATTCATGTTATATATCTGAAAATAATAACTTAAATATCATAAAAATTCTTAAATATTATTATTATTATTTTTAAAACACCATTACAAACCCTTTTTTTACATCAAACTAGAAGTGGATGTATCACGTGTGCATACGTATGACTTCTTGTCTCCACGTAGAGATGCAATTAATTATAATCACCATATTTTTGGGATGGGTACTGAGATGAGTTTAATTTATATATATGATTTTTTTGACATAATTATACTTCCATAATTAAAAAATCACATATAAATTCTTACCATCCAATCCTTTTGGAGATAATAATTCCGTTCATGAATACATGTGGACTACCACCTCTACAAAGTAATGTGATTAATTTTTAATATATATTTTAATTGGATGGTAATGAGGGAAAAATTGAATATTATGTATGATATATATGAAATTATAATGATCATATAATGTTTTATTAATATTTACCTTTCTTTCATTATTCAAAAAATGAAAATAGTGTTCATGCATGCATGTGTCCTACCGTCTCTATTAACGGTGTAATTCATTTTTCTATCTATAGATCTAATGGATAAATCTTAATGTGTATATAATTATTATAAAATATAATTATGTCCTGATTAATATTCTTGGATATGATGAATCCAAGATAAATATATATGTACCAGAATGACTAAACTGAAAAACTGGTGATAAACAAAACAGTTAACACCCGGAAATAATGATTTTAATAAGAAATTACTGATAAATTGGGTTGTTGAAATATTATAAAGGGATTATATATGATATTATAAGTATTAAAATTACACTAATATAGAATTATAATAAATTTAAATTTATTATACATGAGGATAGAGTGATTTCAATGAAAGAAAAAGTCTATGTAATGGTTTTATGTAACAAGATCGTTGTTTATCGAGAATGAATATGACTATTCCTCCTATAATGAAATAGTATGATCTATATCTCTATAAATTTTTTATTTTTTATATAATCCATGTATTTATCTATGATAAATGTTTTAATTTAATTTCTAAATCCTATGTATTTAAGTGCCCAACAAATTATTTTTAAAGAAAATCGAGTTCATTTCTCTCTTCAGTAAAATAAAATATTTTCCTCTATATTATGTATTTAAGAGGCCAAAAATATATTTTATAAAATATATTTAAAGATTAATTTTAAAATAACCAAATTATTTTTTAAATTAATTTTTAACCATGTTTTATTTTTCACAAAATGGTTTAAAATTATTCTTTTTGAATTTTTCAAATGAGGAACTTTATGACTTATTAATAAAAGTATAGAATGTATGTTTTGTAAATTTTATAGAATGAATACAATTTCACACCATAATGACACCACAATTATTTGAATCTTACTTTATAATTTTACATGTTTATTTTAAAATAAAATGTTTTATTTAATATGTTTTTGGTTATTATATTTAAGGAAATGTGATTTTCTATGTGTAAAACCTTTCTCCTCTAAAAATACTCCAAGTGATCTTTCTAAATAATTTTCCATCTCAGATTATTTTCATGAGTTATAATATGGTTACATGTTTATGAAAACAATTTATTTTTAGGGGATCTGATATGATGGTTTTTTTATCTTGGGGAACACATATGATTTATTTTCATTATGTGATGGGTGGTACCTATATCTCAGTATAATGAATTTTTTACATATTGATATCTCATGAGATAAAAGGATGGAAATAGAGACTAAACCCATTTCAATATGGAATATTTCCAATAATATAGTCTTGGTAGTGAACTGTGACTACTAAGATTTTTTGGGTAGTGAACCCATTCCACAATGATAGTCTTGGAAATGATCCTTGGCAACTATGGAAATTATTTTCTATATTTAGGTGTATGTCAAGATTCCATGTTTTATGCCAATTTTATGTTCACATGGCTCATGTTCTTTTATTCTATTAGGATTCATGTGTTATGAACTTTCAAGATTTATTCCATGACTAATGATAATTATATATGATATGTAGGTAATGGTTTCAAAATGTTATGGTAATGTTATCATACCATTTTTTTCATTTTATTATTATATGATCATTGATATCCTCATTTCTTACCTATACTGATCATCAAATCTCGCTATATTTTATGTTTTCTTTCCCCATATTATGATGAAAAGTGCTAAGTATGGTATGTGTAAGAGGGGTGACAGTTATGAAGAAATTAGTGTGAGATGATGTGGATCTTTTTTGAACCAATTTTTTATATTTCTATGTTTCCATGGACACTAGACCTATAGTATATTTACATGGATTATTATGTTATGAAAATAATATAAATCAATTTATTTGTAATATATATATATATATTTTAAATGTATGTTTATCTGTAGAAATTATATCGAAAACACTAGTGTAAAAGTAAAAATGAATTCTCCAATGTATATTGTATCAACTGTAAGGATATGGGTAATTAAAAAAATGAATTTCCCAAGAATCAAAGTTATTTAACATAAAAAATCCTAAGGGAGAATCAAAATATTTCTCAATTAAAACAAATAAAGGGAAATCTATTATGTTTTAATAGTATGTACTTTGATCATTAACTCAAAATTTTATAATTTTTATCTTTATTTATTATTTAGCCAATATTTTATATATAATAATAATGTTGAATTATCCCTTAATAATGTGAGAAAGAAGTTTCCAAAAAACATTGTGTTAATATGGTTGTAATGAGAATATAACAGGTAGTCTCAGATAATATGCATTTATATTCTCTAGTTTCAAACATGGTTGTAATAATAATTTTTCACATTGACATAATCCTATTTTTTAGTGGTAGAGTTAATTAGTTTTTATAATTTAATAATCAGTATATAAAAATATAATTTATATTGTATTATTTTTATTATAATTTATAGGATATAGTAATATAGCATTTCTATTTATACTATTATATATTTTTTATTAATTAATTTTTTACTTATTTACCAGATATATTATTTATATTAAGTATTATCTTAAATTGTTTTACTATATTATTTACTAGTGAAGTAATTTTTCTATATTTTATGGATATTTTGAACCATTAAAGGAATATTTTTGGTTCTTGAAGCATGAAAAAATCATTTTAGTCATTAATTAATAGAATCAGATGTGTAATCTTATTAAAATATTCAATCGCATAAATCTTATAAAATTGAATGAAATAAATTATATTTTCTCATGTTCTCCACCATGATAGTAAAATATTCCCTAAAATCTTTTAAAACTATCATGAAATAAAAATTGTATCCTTTTAAATTAATTTCTACTAAATTAGTGGTCTTATTTATCCCTTACTAATTTATGGTTTTGTTATCATTAATTATATCATGATCATTTTCTATATCACTTTATAATCATCCATGGAATTTATTATTTCTCCTCTATATCATTAATTTTACTTCCAGATAATTTTATTCTTATCTAGGAACCTTATTATCTATTATTTTTAGTAACCTTTATGTTTATCACCTCTCATTTAAAAGGACATTTTATTATTGCATTGTATGATGTGGGTTTCAACCTAGGTTTTTTCAAAAATAAAACCCACTATTAAAAAAATTATAAAATTATAAGGACACAATTTATTTAATGAGGATAATATAACACCCTATAAATTTAGTTTAAATTAAAAATAAGCTCAATATCTAGCTTAACACGCAACACTGAGATTTAATAAAACTATAATATAGTATAAAAGTGACAATTATAACCATTCAATTAAATCAGTATTAAAATAAGAATAAAAAAAAATTATGAATAATATACATAACGGTTTTATATAAGGAAATTTTATTAATTTAATTATAATATATAATTATTTAATTTTTAGTATAGTCATTTTATGCCTAAAAAATATGTTTTCTTTAATAAAGTTTTTAATGCATTTTGTGCATAGATATTATAATTATTTTATAATTTTTTTGAAAAAAAATTTAAATGAATTTTATTTTTTAGTGTATCATGTCAATTTTATCTTAGGTTTACCTTTGGAGATCTTTTTGAAATAGTTTATTTTTGGGTTAATAGTAGAAAATACTAATTTTTAAGAAAACATCCTTTTCTTTTCATGACTGTAAATAGGATCATTTTTTTAGATTAGTATTAAAATTAAATTAGATTATTTTATGTAAGAACATTGATCTTCTTATCAGGTATGTCTTTTATTTCTAGTAGTTTTTGAGAAAAATAGGAGTTTCTGAAAATTTCAAGAGTACACGTTGTGTACTATAAGTACACATCATGTACTAGGTTGATGTGGGTAACCGTGTACTAGTCGTGTGGGGTGACCTGAAGACCATCTAAAGAGGAGGCTGGTTAAGGCAAGTACACACCAGGTACTTCAAAAGAACGCATCATTTACATTCTTTTTAATTGATATGTCGGACCGAGGTTGTGTCTAATTGACAGAAACATCTCCTTCTTGGTCTGTCTTGTCTAGGAGCGGCAGATATCGATGAATCTTCTCTAAGCCCCCAACTCATCATCTGTTCTCTGAATCGACCATCATCAATTGCATTAGAATATCCATGGTAAGCTATTATTTATTCTAGAGCCTCGTTCCTTGATTTATACTCTTTTGTGATATATCCTTGGTTGAAAATTTTAGATGTTTTTGTAGATATACAGTGTTATAGGGAGATTCAAGTCTTGAGGTTCACGTAAATCATTCGTACATAATCAAGGTAGGTGGTTTGTGCATTTCCGTAGTTAGTATTTGAATATTATGTGCAAAAGTTCCCAATACCCTATAACAAGGTATTGCGTGTTTAGGGATTTTAGCCTTGTTAATGCCTTCAATGCCTTATGTGCTTGAGTAGAGGTTTTTTGATTGTGAATAAGGTAATTTTTTCATGCTATGGAGGTGTTTTCCCATGTTTGATTTGATATTGACTGTTTGGTCTAGCTTTTCCTGTTAGGCTGCTTTCTTTCCATGCCTAGTGTTGTTAGGATGGAGTGATTTTTATTTGATGATGTTATATGATTTGCAGCTATTTATCCAAGTAGTTCGTGAGGTTTAATTTGTCTTTTGAACATCGCTTGTGCACGATTGACTTATACAGGGCTTTGGGAACCTAGTGTAGTAGATCGTAGGGAGAATGAATGTTGAGGGCTTCTCCAGCGTGTTTGTTTAATTTTACGTTGTGAGACTATATGGGGGGGTGGACCTTTTTCTCCCTCTAAGTGTATGTTGTTACATGCTTTAAGACCATAGGAGGAATTGTACATTGAGTGCTTCCTCAAAGTTTCTATAATTACCGATACGAGACCACAATGGGGAATTGACAGTGAGTGCTTCCTCAGAGAGTCTTTGCTAAAGCTGAACCAGAGGGGTTAGCCTGTGAGTGCTTCCTAGAGGGTTTCTTGTGTTTGATGGGTTGAACCAGAGGGTTTAGGCTGTGAGTACTTCCGAGAGGTTTATTTATTTTTGTTTATCTTCCTGATATATGAGAATGAGGCAATTGTAAGTGTAGGATTGTTTAAATTTGTGTACTTTCTTATTTACTACTTCATTTTTCTTATTGCCGGCTATATATATTCACTAACTCTTAGGCATGGATATTTGGGTGGTTGCCTACTGGGATTCATCTCACACCCTTTTTGGGTCATTCTTTTGATCCCAAACAGATTATATTGTTTTAGGTATAGATAAGGTCAAGTTCCCTTCTACTATAGGTACTTGATTGTTATAGAGCTGGATAACATGGGACCAAGCTGAGGCTTACGATGCTGCTAGAGTTATTTACTTTTTTTTTGTATTTTGGTTTAATATTGTATTCCAGTATTGTGACTAGTTTAGATGCTTTCCTAGATACTTGTGACATGCATCGTTATTGATATAAATATATATAGATGTTGCAGTTTTTTATTTAATTCCAGTCTTCCGTTGTTTACTGTTGTATGGTTTTATTATTGCATCCATTATTGTTATATATTTATTTCCGCTACGTTACTCTACAAATGAGGTCATATTTTTTCCACTATCACACCCAAGGCCCTCACTGCTAGTCAGAAGCCTCTGGCATTTGGGAAAATTCTCTTGAGGCCATGTGACCAACCAGGTACAGGGCACCTCTTGGCGGCTCCCGGAATCGGGACGTTACGAAGTGGTATCAGAAGAAGTGTTTTCTTATGGACTTACTATTTGGATCCTATAGTCAGGGATATTAAGGAATAGGTAGTTGGTAATAATCTGTTCCCGTGAGTAGCTATCCTATGTATAGGTAAAATCTAATTTACCTCGATTATTGTGATTTTTTTGGTTTTTAAATTATTACAGTTGATTTGATTTCATCGTTGGGTGATTCATATGTTTTGTTCTATTAGAGTTGATAATATTGAGGTTTTATTTCTATTGTAACCCGATAATATGAGGATATTCCATATCATGAATCATATAGGCACTTTATAGAGATCACATTTCATGCATTATTTCCATGTCATTTAGGGTGCATTACCGATTGCTTGTTGTTGTGATAGATGTTTTGATAAATATGAATGTTGTTTTGATATATGCCTTGATGGATTACCTTCTATCTGATAGGGTATTGAATTTTTTAATGTTTCTTTTGAATAAATTCCAAAATTTGGTTCGTGAGGTTTCATGGGCCCTCATGGATCATAATTTGGTGTGTCATTGATTTTTTATTCCTTTTATATGACATGAATATGATGCCAAAATTTGATTCACGATGAGTATGGACCCCTGCAAATCCGAATTTTGAACCTTGATGTTTTTTTCAGTGTTTTCTGGGGTTTCAGAGTAGTTTATGAGGCCTACTATCCATAAAAAACCATAATACACGGTGTGTATTGTAGAATACACTCCATGTGTCCTTATGTTCGGGGTGGAACTATTTTTCTTAAGTACACACCGTATACTTTTGTAAACGTCATGTAATCTCTAACCGTGTCACTTTCTGTGTGGGCGGAGTCATGGGGTTGGGAAATCTTTGGGGGGACATATCATGTACTGGATGTACACAACGTGTCGTAGAGACTATATGTATGGCCATGTGACTAACGACATGGGTGGATGATGGGTAGCTAGTACACGCCATGTCTGGAACAAACACGTCATGTAGAGTCAACCGTGTAACCGGCCATGTGATTCACAACATGAGTCAGTGAATTTCGTCTAGTACATTCCGTGTCTGGCACAAAAAAACCATTTAGTATTGTTCTAGGGGAACCATGTGGGCTAGTCACGTAGAAGACCTCAAGTAGGGGAACACAATTCAAGTTCACACCCTATCTTGGACAAACATGCTGTGTGTATGGGGTGTTACATGACCACTGTTGTTAAGAGTACACACCCATGTAGAGGCTTAATGTAACACGCTATGTAGGGAACATACACGTCATGTATCTATGTTTTGAAAAACTTGAATAATTTATTTCTCCTATTCTTTCCTACACTGCTATGTTTTAGTCCTTGTTAATCTTGAACTATGTGTGTGCTTGACATTGAAAATTCATTCCACAAAGATTTCATTTAGTTGTACACCAGTTACAGGGAAGTGATCAGACACTAGACATGGCTGATCGAGGACTACCAGCAGATCCTTCTGTAGTGACAATCTTGGCACCAGCCAATATTCCGGATACAGGTGTCGATGCATAGTTCCAATAGGGATTTATGAGGTGTATGCAGACCTTCTGGGTAGTACTTCCTCCAGCCCTGTCTATGGAAGATTTGACGTTGGTTTTTTAGCAGTAGTATATTCCCACCTTCCCAGGGTATGGAGGACCTCAGGATACAGAATCATGGTTAGAGGCCATGCTTTCAATCTTTGAGCATCTGGAGACACCTCCAGAGAGGAGGGTGAAGATCTCTACATAAATTCTTCGTGATTTCTCCAAGAGGTGGTGGGATGTGATCTCACAGGTGGGATGCCAGTAGGTTGTGGCTTGGGATGAGTTCCAGCAAGCCTTCTATGATTACTTCTACCCAGAGACATTGAGGGAGGATCGAGCCCAAGAGTTCATGAGTCTGGAGTAGGGTACTCTCTTAGTCATGGAGTATTCTTCTAACTTCATAGAGCCGCATCGCTTCATGCCCATTCCTGGGGGTGATGAGTTATTTCTGGCAAGGAAGTTTGAGGATGGCCTCAGGAAGGACATCCGATCTCAGGTGAACATCTTCAGGTTGACTTCCATCACCTCTATAGTCAACCAAAAACTGATCACAGAGTGCAATCTGAGGGATTATAGAGTTATGAGCAAGGGCGTCTTGGTATCCGGTGTTGGTAACCCTCATACTAACAACAAGATGGGCCATAGGGAGTCTACGTGTAGAGATCTGAAGATGTGGGATACTTCTTCTGGTATCTAGGTGGTGTAATAACAGTGTGGGAAGAGTAGGCATATGAGGCAACATTTACCGAGAGACCTAGTGGAGTAACGATCTTTCTGAAAGATTGGTCATCTTCAGCATTTCAGTCAGTTCTTATCACCAGTAGCTGGTGATAGGAATTATTCTATGACTCCTCATTTAGGAGAAGCACCACTAGTTTCTCATCAATCAAAGAACTAGATTTCATTTAGCTTCTCAGGCCGAGGTGGAGGTCACGGTCGTAGTACCCATTCGGCAGGCTTCCAGTGACAACAAGGTTGATCAGCTTAAGGTGTTTAGGCAGGGTCACAGGGCCACTGTATAGGCCAGAAATTTGTAGTCGAGTATACCTGGTAGGAGCAGGATCCCAGACCATCTACAGTTTTAGATATGATTCTAGTATCCTCAGTTCTAGATTCTGCACTTTTCGATACATGGGCTTCCCATAGTTTCATATCTATTGCTGTTGTGGAGAGCCTTAGGCTCTGTATCTTTTCTTCTATTGATATCGTGACTCCAGACACTTTGTTGGGGACAATAATGGCCAGTGTACGACAGCGCAAGGAGTGCCCTCATGAGATTGGTGGGTGTCACTTCTTATGGGACCTCTATATCCTAGAGATTATAGGATATTATGTCATTCTCATGATGGACTGGTTAGTTCCATCCCAGGATATTGTCTATTTTTATCTCCATAGGGTGAGTTTTATATCACAAGAGGGTGGATTCTTTTTACATAAGGGATAATGGGATGTTCAGGAAAGAAGGGCAGGACCCAAGAATCATGGGTTTGGAGGAGTTACATCCCATATTTTTAGTCTATATCTAGATGACCCGGGGAATTCACATAAGTACTTTCCCCTAGTGGTGGATCGTTTTAGGTATGTCATTCCAGAGGACTTTTCAGGTTTGCCTCTGAAGCGAGATGTAGACTTTTCTATTGATCTCATGCCAAGAGTGGCACCAGTGTCTATTCCTCCTTATAGGATGGCTACACTAGAGTTACAGGATCTCAAGAGGCTATTGGAGGAGCTACAGGAAAAGGGTTTCATCCGACCCAGTACTTCTCCCTAGGGTTCTCCTGTTCGGTTTTTGAAGAAGGCGGATGATACCCTCCGACTATGTGTGGATTATCAGAAGCTGAACCGGTTGATGGTCAATAACAGATATCCCTTGCCTAGGATTAAGGATCTATTTGATTTTCTTCGAGGATCTCGGGTGTTCCCAAAAATTGAATTGAGACATAGTTATCATTAGTTATACGTTAGACCATAAAATATACCTCTTACCACCTTTCTAAATAAGTATGGTATGTACGAGTATGTGGTTATTTTGTTTGGTCCCATGAACATGCCTACTATTTTTATGGAACTGATGAAATCAGTGTTCCATCCATACTTGGATTCCTTCATGGTAGTCTTCGTGGATGATATCTTGGTGTACTATCACACTAGACATGACCATTCCACACATCTTGAGATCATTTTGAGTACACTGAGAGAGAATCATTTATATGATAATCTCTCAAAATTCCAATTTTTGATGGACCAGATTTACTTCTTGGGTCATGATATCTTAGAGACGGGAGTATCAGTAGACCCATAGAAATTGAGAGTAGTAGTTTCTTAGGACCAGCCAAAGAATTTCTTTGAGGTATAGATTATTCTAGGGTTGGCAGGATACTACATGTGTTTTATATAGGACTTTTCCTGATTAGAATCTCCACTGATAGGGTTGACTAAGAAGGTAATGAAGTACTCATGGTTAGATTCTCGTGAGTCATCCTTTCATGAGCTTAAAGGGATGTTGACTTCAGCAATGATCCTATTTTTTCTAGAGATGAGAAAAACTATACTACTTACTGTGATGTATCACATATATGGATGGGAGTAGTGCTTATGCAGGGAGAAGGAGTCTTTGTATATGGTCCTCGGCAGTTGAGGCCACATGAGAGGAATTACCCGATTCACGATCTTGAGTTGGATGCAGTTGTTCATGCTTTACGCTGATGGATACATTATCTATTGGGAGAGAATTTTGTGTTTTTCACTGACCACAAAAGTCTCATGTATATCTTCACTCAACACGATCTGAATTTGAGATAGCTGAGGTGGGTCGAGTAACTTCTGTCTTTTGAATTTGAGCATGCCTACATGCCTATGAAAGGAAACACTGTGGTTGATGCACTGAGCTGGAGGATGAAGATACAGGCAGTTCAGGAGGCCAGCAGTGAGTGGAAGCTTATGGATCTATTCTCTGAGATACATTTTAAGGTTCACAACAGACAGGGATAGACGTTTCTTTCTTCTATATCTGTTACCTCTACTTTGCTTGAGCAAGTGCGAATGAGGTAGCTATCAGTTGTTGAAGGCCTAGTCCTATAGAAGAGTGTGTCCAGAGGGGACCCTATTCCTGGATAGACTGTAGGTGAGGATGAGATCTTTCGTTTTCATGGTCACGTATGGGTGTCAGCAGACATACTCTATGAGCTGATTCGGGACTTTCAATCCTCAGTTTGGACAGTTCATCCTTGTGTCACCAGGATGTGTCGAGATCTACACCATTAGTATTGGTGTCCATGTATGAAGAGAGATGTTGATGGGTTTGTCATGGGTTGTTCCACCTGTCAGTAGGTAAAGGTAGAGCATCAGCAACCAGATGGGATTTTGTAGGAGTTACCCATTACTGAGTGGAATTGGAATGATGTTGTGATGGACATAGTGACAGGTTTTCAAAGGTCACCTTAAAGGAATGATGCATTTTTGGTTGTCATTGACAGACTCAAAAGGGTTTCTCACTTCTTGTCGGTCAAGGAGACCTTCAGTGTTGATGAGCTGGGAAGGTAGTACATCCGAGAGATTGTACGTTTACATGGAGTTCATCACTCCATCGTTTCAGATAGGGATGTTCGTTTTATTTATTGGGTCTATCAGGGACTACAAAAGGCATTTGGTATATAGGTACTTCTGAGTACAGCTTACCATCCCCAGAAAAATGGAAAATCCGAGTGTATGACATAGGTGGTGGAGGACATGCTTCGAGCATACGTCCTAGATTTTTTAGGTTCCTGGGAGAAGCACATACCTCTTGTGGATTTTTCCTACAATAATAGTTTTCAAGAAACTATTCATATGTAACCTTATGAGGCTTTGTACGGTAGGTCATGTTGATCACCCTTAAGCTGGATGAAGGCAGGAGAGGCAGCTATGTTGGGATCTCATCTCATCCAGGAGACCACAGAACAGATAGAGTTGACTCGGAAAAGGATGGCTGCTGCACAATCATAACAGAAGTCTTATGCTGATCGACAGAGACGACCTCTAGAGTTTGAGGTTGGAGATCAGGTTTTTCTATGTGTCACACCGAGGTTGGGACATAGGAGGTTTAGGATACAGGGAAAGATTCCACCGAGATACGTCAGGCCTTTTGAGGTTTTGGAGAGTGTCGGGCCGGTTCCCTATCGGCTGCAATTACCTCTAAGGTACTAGGATATCAATGAAGTCTTCCATGTTTCTCATTTGTGGCATTACTTCTTAGACATGTCTCATGTTTTTCAACTCGAGGAGGTTGAGCTAGAGATGGATGCATCGTTCAAGGAGCAACCTATCCGGATTATTGATCATAGTGAAAGGGTTCTCTATGGTCGGTATATTCCTTTGGTACGAGTGATATGGCAGTATGAGAGAATACTGAATGAGACTTGGGAGATGGAGGTCGACGTATGATCGTAGTGGATGGAGATGTTCAAGGATTCTTCTTCTACACTGCCTTTCTAGGTAAATTTGGGGATGAGTTTCTTTAAGGGGGAATTTTGTAAGAACCTGGATATTCTTTTTAGGTATGTATTTTATTTTTTGTTGTTTTTGAGAAAAAAGATGAGTTTTTGGAAATTTAAGGAGTACACATTGTGTACTTTTAACTACAAACCGTGTACACAGTTATCGCGGGTGACCGTGTACTGGCCATGTAATGGCCGTGTGGGGTGACCTGGAGACTTCCAAAAGCATAGGTCGGTTAAGTCAAGTACACGCCATGTAATTTTAAAGAACATTTTGTGTACTTTCCTTTTAAATTGATATGTTGGACTGGGGTCGCGTCTAATTGGAAGAAACCTCTCTTTATAGGTTCATCTCATCCAGGAGTGGCGGATACTGATGGATTGTCTCCAAGCCCCTGACTTGTCAACCTGTTCTCTGAATTGACCATCGTTGATTGCATTAGAATCACCATAGTAAGCTATTCCTTCTTCTAGAGCCTCATTCCTTGACTTCTAATATTTCATGAGATATAATTGGTTGAACATTTTAGAAGTTTTTGTAGATATATGGAGTTATATGGAGATTCAAGGCCTGAGTTTCACGTATATCTTTCAGACATCGTCAATGAAGGTGGTTTTTTCCTTTCTGTAGTTATTCTTTGAATATTATGTGTAAAAGTGCCCAATAAATTAGAATAAGGTATTGCATGTTTAGGGATTTTAGCCCTGTTAATGCCTTTAATGCCTTGTGTTCCTAAGTAGAGGCTGTTTGATTGTGAATAGGGTTATTTTTCCATGTCATGGAGGTGGTTTCCCATGTTTTATTTAATATTGACCATTTGGTCTAGCTTTGCATGTTAGGTTGCTTGACTTCCATTCCTAGTGTTGTTAGGAAGGAGTGATTTTTATCTGATGCCTTTATATGCTTTGTATCTGTTTAGACAAGTAGTTCTTGAGGTTTACTTTATCTTTTGAACATATTTTGTGCATGATTTACATACACATGGTTGTGGGAACCTGGTGTAGTTGACCATAGGGAGAATGAACGTTGAGGGCCTCTCCAGCGTGTCTGTTTACTATTATGTTGTGAGATGATAGGGGGGATGGACCTTTTTCTCCCTCATAATATCTGTAGTTACACATTGCGAGACCATAGGAGGAATTGGATGTTTATTGCTTCCTCATACTGTTTATAGTTACCGATATGAGACCACAAGGGGAATTAATAGTGAGTGCTTCCTCAGAGAGTCTTTGCGAAAGCTGAACCAGAGGGGTTAGCCTGTGAGTTCTTCCCAAAGGGTTTCTTGTGTTTGAATAGTTGAACCAGAGGGGTTAGGCTATGAGTACTTTCTATAGGTTTAATTGTTTTTGTTTAGCTACCTAATATATGAAAATGATGCAATTGAAAGTGTAGTATTATTTACTTTTGTGTACTTCCTTTTTTACTGCTTCGTTTTTCTTATTTCCTGCCATATATATTCACTGACTGTTAGGAACAAATCTTTGGATGGTTGCCTACTGGGATTGATCTCACACCCTATTTGGGTCATTATTTTGGGCCCAAACAGATTATATTATTGTAGGTATAAATAATGGAAAGTGCCCTTCTACTACAGGTACATGATTGTTGTGGAGCTGGAGAACATGGGACCAATATGAGGTTTGCGATGCTGTTGGAGTTATTTATTTGTTTTATTTGTACTTTGGTTTAGTACTATATTTCAGTATTGTGACTTTTTTGGCTGATTTCCTGGATACTTGTGACATGCATCATTATTGATATATATATATAGATGTTGTAGTTGTTTATTTAATTCCAGTCTTCTATTGTTTAATATTTTATGGTTTTATTACTGCTTCCGCTATTGTTATCTATTTATTTCCACTGTGTTACTCTACCAATGAGGTCATATTTTCCCCACTATCACACCCAAGGCTCTCACAGCTAGTCGGAAGCCTCTGGCATTTGGGAAAATTCGCTTTAGGCCATGTGACCAACCGAGTATAGGGAACCTCTGGGTGGCTCCTAGAATAGGAATGTTACATTTTATTTTTATATATCTCAATTAATTTCATTAGAATCCACATTATACTTTATTTTTTAATAAAAACATTTTTATACTTAAAAGGTTATTTTTCTAGAAAACTGTTCTCTGTCCCATTTTATGGGGTTGTATTGTTAAATTAATTTTTTTATCTTATAAAAATATAATTTGATAAAATGGAATAAATATTTTGAGTCACAATTGCTAATATTTGAAATTACTGAACATTATTTTTTCATCATTATGAATAATAAGTTTGGTTTCTAAATGTTAGTTTCCAGAGTAAAAATTAAAATAGTTTAAAAGGGTTAAAAATAAAATGATATCGGGTAAAATAACTTAAAAAATGTACAATTTCTATTTTTTGATACTATTTGGACTCTATAGCATCTCATATTCTATAATGAGACATTTTTTATCCCTTTTTCCTTAGTTTGACAATTTTATATTTTAATCATTTGAAAATTTTAAAATATTCCCTCTCCCTCAGTTATAAAAGGAAACAAGCTCTCATCTCTTCTCCATAGTTAATGATACATTTATCTCATCCAATACTAGACCAAAAAATTTCCTAAAATTTTCCCATATGATCATGAGGTCCTATTCTAATCAAAATACAAGCCATATAGGGTAATTTTGTAAGCAAAAGGAGGTTATCTAAATAAGAGGTATACCTCTTAACCGAGTGTTTTCATTTGTGTTCTTATTATACCTCCATTTATTATATGCTAATCATTATGATATAATAACATAAGTATATTCTAAATACTAATATTTTATTATGTTGATGGATAAACCTTTATTCTTCTCATTCACCATCAAATAGGAAATGAAAGAATCATTTATGCGTATGTGTGGGCTACCACCTCGTAATGTGATGTATTTTTTTCATCACCACCACTACTCATGGATGGTTATTAGGATGGATATAATTTATATATATATATATTATTTATGAAATTATTATGATTTTATAAATATAATATATTATTTACCTTTTTACCCTTCCTCCAAGTAGAAATGATAATGTAACTCATGCATACAAGTGGAGTACCACCTCTATGTATAGATGTGATTCATTTTTCATGTCTTACATTCAGTAATTTTTATAAATATATATATGATAAATATGTATGATATTTATATCATTATTAATATTCTAGACATTATGGAACTATGAATAATATGCAAGTACTTAAATTACCAAATCGAAACTAACATAAAAATGAAATAATTTACACTCTAAAATGATGGTTCTAATATATTACTATTAATAAAAAAGTGTGTAAAATTTTATAAGTAGATATTTTATTATATTTTAATTATTTATCTGGTTATTTAAGGGAATGAATATAATTTTCAATTTTTCATACAAGAGGTTAAAATCACCAATAATGGAAAATAAAACCTGAGGTAAGGGATTATTTCAAAATCTCATCCTTACTTAGTATTTTTTATGTTCAAGTTCTCATTGGGAAAATTATACAATATATGTAACTTAAAAAAAATATTTCCCTCTATTTATTTTTATAAACAAAACATTTTCCATTTATTTTCATCTCTCTAAGTAATCAAAATTATAAAAGAATGTTTTTTTGGAAAACTAACTTTGTTTTTCTATTTGGTTGGGAATATTTTATTCCATGTTTATATTTTCTATAAAATGTTTTCAATAATATTTTTAATAATATCCAATAATTTATTAAATTATTTTTTTATCCATTATTTAAATTCTATAAAAAAGTATTACATGCAATATTATTGTCATTTCTTGAATGACTCATTGTTTACAGAAGGTGTGAACAAAATCATTATTTCTATGGATGTATTATGATCATTTTTATTTGGAAAAATATTGAAATTGTGTATTTTATTTAAAACAATGAAGATTATTATTGATTATTATGTCATGTTTATTAAGTTGTATTGTTTATTAATATGATTAATTTGTTATAATTATTAATAAATCAATGTGTATCATAATTCCATATCCCCTCTATGTATTACTATATTTGATGAGGAAAAACATTTTGGCTATTTGGAATACTCCTTACCCATTTATTTATAATGTCTAGAACTATGAATTTATGGTACATTTAAGATGTTCTGTATTATGTTTTCCATCAATATGAAATCAGTTATTAATATCTATGTTATGATTTAAATAGTTATATTACCCATGGATAAGTTTCAATCTCATGTGTTTATTTATATGGAATTATTTTATCACGATTTATTCCTTCCATAATATTAATGTCTTACTTATTCTTTGATAGCATATGTTTTATGTATTCCCTTACTAAGAATCTAATCTCACCCTTTTATTTTTTTTCCTATCCCCATAATGCATGAATGTTTACTATGATTGATATTAAAGGATATTATAGTTTTAATAATAATGTATTCAAAAAAATAATATGTTGTATTTTATGTTTTCAAATGTAATAAGAAATTCAAGAATTTTTCATGTTTTCTAAGACTATTAAACTATTATATACGTAAAAATGTAATCACTTCTATATAGTAAAAATTTAATAATGTTACTGTTGTCTCTAGGATACTAGATTCTTGTTTCTTTCATAGACTACATAGAACCTCAGTGTTTTATTGGTGTTCTTTTCAGAATTTTTGGAATATCTATATATGATCAGCCAATAAAAAATGAAATTTTATTTTATATGAATAGATTAATAATGTTGATATATATTTTTTCTATCATATAATATATTTATAGATTTTTATAAGTTTCTTATTTTTACTTTAAATTATGTTTTTCTAATGTAATTATATTTTTATATATAAAGGGTATAGTCTCTTTAATATCACCTCCAAGACCATAGTTGTTATTCATAAGCCTCTGGAATATTTTTCTTTATCTAAGATCATTTTATAAATGTATTAGTTTTGGTTTATTCAATCCCAATTGAGGGTTATTATAAAGTGGGATTAGAGAAATTTGGTTATTGTATGGTACAGTGTGGGTTTTTTAATTTATGATATGGTGAATAGATATAGAGGGATGTTTTGTCACATAGTATCGATGTTTTATTACATGCATTAGTAGAACATGTGTGGTTTGAAGTCAATATATCCATAGGAATTTGGACTTTTGTCTTGGTTTTCATTATTAATGTCAACTTATTTGATTTAGATAGAGATGTAAATTGAAGTTCTTGATTTATGCATATTGATTATCAGACCAATGATATTGGATGTAGTATCCTTAACTAATTCTAGGAATGTTGGGATCACATGACATGTGCTCCTAAATGTGACTATTATTCTTATTCTAGAAGGGGTTTAGTTTTTTAAGGTGTCAAAATCAACCATTATGGATTATTCCCATATAGCTTCATGTTGGTATTATACATAACTAAGAAGTGTTAATTATTTATATTTTCATGGTTATGTAGATTCTATATGTATTTGGTGTGTGAAATAAACATGAGCCTATAATGGTTTTGTGGGGTTATGAGGTTAGGTTTTATGAGACTTGGGTATGGGTATGTAAGTATATTGGTGTGTGATATTCATTAACTATTATATAATTCCCTATTAATTATATATATAATATTATATATGTATTAAGAATAGCATCTAGTAATTAGTGATATTCTACATCAATATCTCTATTGATGTATCAAGAGGGAGGGGATGTGGCGTCACAATCCATGATCCAGTTAGGCCTATTAATGTAGAAGATAAGAACGATCTATATTTACGAGTTTTAATGAAACTTGTGTAGCCAATGTAGTGGGTTTATCTAGGGAATCTATTTTATGAGATAATAACTACGAGTTATAGAATATAATTTTAGTCCATATATCCTCCCATTTTTTAGTGATACGGAGGACCCTACGTATCTATGTTCAAGATAATATCTATTTAGATGATCACTGATAATATTGATCGACATACATTGTGAAGGGTGAATCTAGAGATATATATTCTTAGGGTAGAATTGAAAAAATGGTTTCACATGTAGGTAAAGAATAATATATATGAGGGTATGGCATGAAATAACATTTAGGTGGGGTTCTTTAACTACTTTTTCCATGATTGAATTAGTGTGGATCGAGACTATGATTTCATGTCTTTAGTATAGGGGAGGCATCCACCATAGATTATACAATGAGCTTCAAAGACCTATTTCATTTTTCACTACTCATATAAGGAGATTTATCTCGAGGTTCTATTAATTTAGGATCATAATTGATATGAAATCAAGGTATAAATGAATACTTTTATATAGGACTCATTTTTATATACAGTGAAATAGTATTTTATTAAAATATGTAACTTCAGTAATGGTAGTATACTTAGCCGAATAGTTTTTCCATGTGAGGATGGTAGTGGGGTTATATGTAGTTGGTAGTGGGGAAATGAAGAGTGAGGTGACTTGAGTAATAAATAAATAAATATTTCGTCCTTTTAGAGGAATATTAAATAAATTTTACAATAATACATTCCCCAAAATAGTAAATGTTTAGTTCATTTGAAGACTAGATACAATACAACTTATTTCAGGAAATATCTTTGATATCTCCCACAAATATCTTCCCTCATTGCACCCTTTTAGTCAAATCCTACTTAAAACATTTCTCTATAACCTCATAAAAATGGGAACATAAAATAGGGTGAGGTTATAATCTTAGTAAGGGTAAACATGGGAGATATCAATCAATTAACATATGTGAGAAAAATATTAGAATATGGGTATGATATCATGACCATAACTTACAATGTCAGTACATGATCATCAATTTATCGTAAATTATGAGTCAAAGAATAATTATTTATCATTTAAAAATAAAAAAGTCTTAAGTGTGAGAAATCATCAAATCCTAATCATAAGAACATGTTATAGGAACTGTGGCACAATCATAAGCATATAAAATCATTTCTTTAGTAAATATTCAATTAAAATATTATAAAAGTAGTAAAAATACCATATTTTATTAGGTTTACTCCCCCATTCCATCATTTCCTTAGTTAATATTTACATACAATATTATCATAGTGGGTATATCCCCTCACTGAACTCGGTTCAATCACCATTCTGATCAAAATTATCTCATCTGATATAAATCATTAATAAATTCATTATTGGTATTTAACAAATAAACTTTTCACCTAATAAAAACCATAAATATATGTGTAACAAGATTATAAAAATATTCATTAATTAATCATATCATATCCTATAGAAAATAAACTATTTTCAAAATAATTTAATAAGAACTCAATTATCATGATGGAATGTAATGAGTTTCATGAAATCATCCTTTAAAATCATTATCATAAGACATGAGGAGAATTAAATTTGATTTTATCATAATAACCTATACCTGTTAATGAAAAACAATCCTTAATTGATTTTAAAAAAGATTAAAATTAATTTTGAAGAAATTTTGAACTATTCTTTAAAAACATGAGAAAAATATAATATTCTTTAAAATGAATTTAAACAGCAATTACAAGAATATGTTGAAAAATAATTTCATTTAATATAACCATTAAAATATCTAAAATAAGATTCAAATAAATTAAGGGTTATAATAGTTGGAAAATCCATTTATTTGAGAAAAGTTAAATTAGTTATTTCGTTCACACTTTTGGAAAATAGTCCAAAAGTACATATTTTTTAATAAAATAATAAATTTCCTTTTAAAATTTTTAAAAGAAAGTGAAATATGGTTTAAAAGGAAATTAAATAATAATTTTATCATATTAAGTAAAAAAACTATTAAATATTTTATATTAGAATGTAAAGGAATAAAAAATTTGTTGACCTAAGAGGAAATAAGGTTGAATTTTCATTAAACATTTATTGATCATTTTATATAAAAAAGAGAGTATAATTAAAGGAAACCATATAACCCCAAAAAATCATAATAGAATAAAATATTTGTGTTTTGATAGATAATGATCATATAATTACTCTAAATGATATTTAATCATAATTAATACTCATTAAAATAGTATTGGAGCATAAACTTGTACTTCAATTCTAGAATTTCTTATGACACAAAATTAATTTCTTGGATAATATGTTTATATTTACTAAAAATATATACTATGAACATATTCATTGATATATAAAAACATAAAAATCCCTTATTATTACCAATTACCCATTTATTAATAATTATTCATTTTAATCAACATTTGAGTGAAAACTGTAATATTTTTATTCCATGTTCCAATTCCGCAGTTTAGGTCCTTAAAACTTGGTCATGGTTTAATCATCTAAAAAGTGATAATCATGTTATAAGTATAATATTTATTAATTATATATACTTCTATAATAGTTTAAATATGTTTTGGATGAAAAAATATTTACATCACTTCATGGAGATGGTAGTCTGTGCATACACGTGAGTAATGTTTTCATTTTACAAGGAATAGAAATAAATAATGGTAAATAATGTTATATATTTAAATAATTATAATAATATCATATATATCATATATATTAATTTAATAAATCAATATTACCTTCCATGTATGGATGACATAAAAAATTAATCCCATCACATTGTGGAGGTGTCGTCAACATAGGGGATTGGACGACACTATCATTTCCCATATGATGGAAAGGGTATAGAAAATTTATATTCCTTTAACATGAAAACATTTAATTATTGTAATATTAAAAATGTAATAATTTTTTGATGGTTATATAATATTTAAATAAGGTTAAGGAAGAATGAAACTGAATATTGATCGGGAAATAAAATTACATATTCTTTGGAAAACCTCTTCCACCTTACACTGTATGCATTTAAATGTTGGCCTTTTGTACAAAGAATAAGCTATTGTATATTGGTATAGAATTAGGGATGGAAATGAGATTTTGTTGGTGGAAATTTATATTTCAATCTATGTACATCATCAAAGAGATGTGGTACACCTTTATAAATGAGACAAGTGGAGCTCTTGTTAATGCTATGAACATTAAAATATAATAAATTCATATCCATGTGAAAGTGTAAAAATGTGGGAAAATGTGTTTATATAAGATAATTTATGGTAAAAATATATTTTATAAAAAATTATTCAATTTAGAGGGATATTTTAAACCATATCATTTAGTTTCACCCCACAAATGAACCTTTTTAACCTTAAGAGTGGTGAAATTGTTTTACCATATCTAAAACTCATTTAAACAAAAAAATGAAAGTGGCATCATTGAATATATAAAAATGATAATTTCAAATAATAAAAAAAAATATCAAATTATAATTCAAAAGGTAGAAGAAAATAATTCTAAAACAATTGTGAAAAACACAATGAAACACATTTTTTTGATAAATGAATTTTAAGCATGACACAAGATTTATTCCAATTCATGCATAGAAAAAACCCTTAAAATAATTTTATTATAATTTATCAATTCTATAATCAGACTATTTCATTAAAATCATTCATAAATTTTTATTAATTTAGCTTATTATGATAAAATCATATTCTGTGCATAAATTTAGATTTTCAGAATACATCTATTTTTTACCTTGAAATGATTGTTTTATATTTATAACCAATTAATATCTAATAATTTTTTCATGTGTAAAGTATAATTTCTCATAAATTTAATACTACAAATTTTGATTTATATAAACCATATATGACAATGAAAATTCTCATATTCAAAAAATAGAAAATTTTTCTTTTAGATCAATATTATTTCCTAGATGAGTTAGAAATTATTTTTAATAGTTTTATATAATATAATATGATTAATTTTATAATTTATAATAATTATTTACATAATTTCAGGGGTTTTTGCTTCATAATCTATTTAACTCCATTATTTATTTCGTATAAATATATTTTAAAATAACATAGTGTTATAAAGAGACCCCATAGAGGGGTCAATGTGATAGATCATTATCACCACCTTCAGGTGGGTTGTGCTTGAGTTTTTTATATTATTGGATTAAATGGGAAATTTAGAGATGTTATGATTGTCTCTCTAGTAGTTGTGTTCATTCTAGAAAGATAGGGCATTTGGAGAAGATCTATCAGAAAATATCATTGACCACTAGAGGTCGATGATTCTATCGAACGCAAGAATCTAAGGTGAAACTATAAGTAATCTTAGAAGGAAGTATTAAGATTTTATATAATCACAAAGGATGTTGAAAAATAATTACTGATCATATATGGGGTCATTTGATGATTTATATTTAGAATTCTTAGAGAAGTCATACATATAGAGGTTGGGGATCAAGTTTGTTGCACCCGGTTGATATGAACTTTTATAAGAAGTCTAGAGAGATGTTGATGGTTATATTTACACCATTATTGTGTTAATATTTTTTATCACGTAAAATGATTTATAGTATGAATTATGTGTAAATAGATCAAACAGAAGTCGTTTGAGATGTGGGAATCAAGTATTTTGTCTGTTAATATTATATTTAATGAATGACAGATGTGTTTTGATATCTAGTAAATCTAATGTTCTAGGTTAGAGACTTGTATTGTAGAATCAGCATTTATGGTAGCATGGTTTTCATGAAGTTGGGTATGTGACACATATTTCATGTAATAAATTTGGTTGGAATTGGTTTTCATATTTCAATTTATATCTGTGATCAGTAAAATATTGATGTGTTTGGAACTAGATCAATATTTTTGGGATGTAATAATCAGGATGTTCATGTTTTTTGAATTGGGTTTTATATTGATGTGGTTGGAGACAACTTGGGGTTGAGGTTTTCTATAGTGGGTAGGTTATATTAGATGAGGATTTTAGATGAACTACATTGGTTCTATTTTAATCCTAATTATGTATAATTGGTCATGGTTGAGATATAAAAGGTGTTAGAGGAGGCTAATAAAAAATTATTGGGGTTTTGGTAGGGTATCATGATGAACTTTTTAATGTAGATCAAGGGTCATGTCATGGTCTTGGGTTTTGAATCATTAATATAGGATGAGTTCTGTGAAGGTGGATGGGAACACTATGATATGTGTATGTTTTTTTGTCAATTAATAATAGATATGGGTGTAGAATTATGATGGAAAGGTTCATATCATAATGTGATACTAGGTAGGGGAGTTGGGTTTTCTAGATCGGTTCTGGGAAGATGCATTATGTTGTGACCAAGAGAATCACACCAAAATAAAGAATTACATGTGGTTATTTTACTATAACCAAAAGGGATATACTATAATTGGAAATTTATTTTTTTAAGTTATAATTTATTGATTTAAATTTAATTAAAATGGGGTTAGAATATTTTTTCACAACTTCTAAGAGGGATCTCACACTGATATACCCTCTATCTTTATCTCCATCGCATTGAGATTCCAAAAAATGGGTGGATCAATAAGATGGGGTGTTGAATTTTTAATGACATTCTACATTTTTTGTTAACCTAAAATTAACCACTATGAATTTTTAGAGATACTATCTACCGATATAATTTAACTCTATCAAACTGAAATATATGAAAACAAATAATGCGAATATAATTTTTATAAGTTTCTCCCATAATGTGGGTGATTACATACTTATTGTGTTCAGTTATTATTCTAATAAATAGCTTTTCTGCCTATGGTCTCACCCAAATTTACACAAGTTCTAAGGGTTAAGTGGCCACTTGTAGTATAGCTTGGGTTGTTGAATCCTCAGAGACCTAAGAAGAACCTATAGACATACAATCTAAAGAGATGAATTCTTGGCTATGAAGTGTCCAACTTTGGTTTTATTAAGATGTCTTAAATGATCACTAAGAGACCTAGTTGAATTTAAGTTATGAGAAGGGTTTATCAAACGTTATTATTAGGGATGGATTTAGTGAAATTTCTTTTTCAACTATTTCAATTTCTTATATTTGAGATGGGTTCATTTAAGAAGGTCAAAAAACATCATCACTTACTGGTTTAATACCTACACACCCTAATACTAATCACCTATACACTTGGAGGATCAAAGTTTTAAGTACTCCAAGGTAAATGTTCGTATTATCACTTGAAGTGTGTGTCCTTAAATTCAACAAGGAATAAGGAGTTTAAAGATAATAAAACAAAATTATCAATTAAAATAAGTGATTAGACATTAATGGAGTGAGAAATAACATCCAATCCATCCCCTTTATACTCCCTTGTATTAACCCATATGTGGGTTAGCCCTCCATTGATGTTATGGTTTCAATGGAAGTGAGAAGTAGACTCATGATGGAGGAATTAAAGAAGGAATAAATAAAAGTGAAATAACGATCACTCCACCATTGTGTGAAAAATTTCACAGGTTTATGTAATACATCATAATTCCATGAATTTCTTTTAAAAAAATAGATGGGATTATTTTGAGACTAGGTGCTAAGACAACATGTGATTACGAGTCCCGGAGTGGCTGGAATGATCCGTTAAAAAATGTTAATTGTTAAATAGCGTGCATGAGTGGTTTTATATAAAAATTGGAATAACACGTAAATGAGTGACCAGATCAGAAATTTGAGGGTACCATTTAATTCAGGATGGCGGGTTTACCCTAGGCGCAACTTTAGTTTAGTCGGCGCGGGCCTCTAGTGAGAAAACATGAAAATGGCATAACCGTAAATTAAATTATTAAATAAAATTATTTTATTTTTTGGACCCTTATAACTCACAAATGGTGACTCAGATTGAAAATCTGAGACTTCCATTGACCTCTTGAGGGTATTCTTTACTTTATAAGAGACTAACATTGGTCAGCATGAGTCAGCAATGGAAAGTAGTTTTTGGTCATAAATAAAATAATTGCATAACGTTATTTTATTTTCAAATACTTATAACACTTAAATGGAAACTCATATTGGAAATATAAGAGTAATTTTGAGCTCGTTAGGGCATGTTTCCCTTAGGTGGAGCTTAACGTCGACTGGCACGGGTTGTGGGTGAAAGATAGTTTTTTAACTTTTTTTAAGCGAATTAAAATGGCGCACGTGCACAATTTTGGAAACATCTAAACAGGTACCCAGAATAAAAATATGAGGGCACCATTGCATCTAGAAAGTTTACATTATATAATAATGGACCTAACCTCAACTGACATAGGTCAAGGGAAAAAGTTAATTTTTAGAAGTTTTAAGAACAAAAATAAACATAAAAAGTTTATTTTATTCAAAAAATTGTTTTGCTGCAACACAACGATGAGACAACAGATTCATTCCATAAAAGAAACAGTGTAACAATTCTTTAACTGAAGTTTAAAAAAACATTGTTTCATAAATGGAACAATATAATGACACAACGACTAAGAGTAACAGAAATTATGCGATGTGTTTCTATTTTAATGAGATAATGAGGTTGGAGAAACATATTGAGATGTGTAATTATTCTGAATAAAGATGAGAGAATTATCTCCAATGAAGAACACCACTGAATCAGAAAAGCAGTGAAGACACCATGGAGATTGGATTTGGGATTGACAAATGGTGAACTCCAACAGTTTTGAACTGATCATGAATCCTCATGGACGGATCTCCATCAGTGATGATCATTCCCTTTGATCAAATATTATCCAATTAGTGGTTACTTTTTTTTATTTCTCGTTCTTCTTTTTAAAACCAGCGAATGCAGACCAACCCCTGAACATGTTTATTTGTGGGTCATTAATCTTGTGGGATTATTGCTTATATTAGGGTTTTTCTTTTGGATCATTTCTTTTTGTTGATGGAAAGTGAATTTCTCCTTCCCTTATTTCAAAACCTCTAACACGGAGGAATCATATAGACACGAAGAAGGCCTATATTCCTCCATGTTTTGGAGTTCTTTTGATGTTCGTGACCGAACTTCTGATTTGATGGAATGTCAGTACTGAGGTCGTTGTAGGAAATACGACACCCCAAAGAACCCAGGGGCGTAGACTGTTAGTAGAACGGACCACCGAAGCGAAACTTGTGGTCCGTGGAAGATAAATCCATCTCGTCGAGGCAACAACCATGGCCAACTCAGGTTGCAGCGGTGCGGTATGAGTCATTAGTAGCAGCCCAGCGGTCGGCAGATAGGGATGCAGCCACCAGGCTGCATCAGTTGGTGGCTCATGTCGTGTGGGCCGTGGTAACCATTTTCACACGGTCCATTGGGAACCATGTTCGGGACCAAGTCATAGCTGGCTTAGCCTGACGTGGGGCGCTGAACAAAACACCATGTGGCATTAGGGTTGGAGGATATTGTCCCCCCCAGTTGCGGGACGAGATAGCGGGGTGTGAATCGATCCGTTGAGTGACCCGGGCTGGAGTAAGTTGGCCCACTTTGGCAGGCTAGGTCAACGGGTTAAAATTGAGCCATTGGGAAGCCTGAGGTGGGAGAGAACCGGCCCACTTGTTGGGGTCGGGTAAAATGGAACCAGGTCACTAGGCGACCCGACGAACTGGACCCACGGCCGAACCTGGCTTGGACTAGTAAGGACCAATGGTCATGGCCCACTGGACCAGCTGGACTAGGCCAGCCCAAAACCAAACTGGGTTGGTTCAGGTTGGTCGAATTGGGCCAGAGCATGCGGGGGCCCCGGGCCTGGTTGTTCGGGTCAGTCGAACCGGGCCGAGACATAACTAGCCCTTGTTTACAAAAATGCCAATATTTTTTAGACCAGGCATCTGATTGATGAGACGTTTATGGCATTGGGACCCTCACGATGAGGGGGTTCTTTTTCCATGCTTTAATGAGGCTTTCATGAATGTTGAAATATGATGAATGGATTTAGGATTGGGATCTCTCATAATCAAGCGCACTACGTACGGGAATCCTTCGGTTGGCTGAGACCCAAAGACTTCTTAAAAGAGACCCTATATGGATCATCTACAAGATAACTTGTGTGGATCAGCTACGATGACCTAAGGGAGAAGTGGCTTTGTGTGACCCGGCAGGCCCACGGTGGGGAGAGGCTCTGTGTGACCCAGTAAACCTGCGGTACTAATCAAGGATGAGTACCTCAGTATGATGGCCTAAGTGGGAAGCGGCTCTTTGTGACCCGTAATGCCCACAGTTGGGAGTGGCTATTTGTGACACAGTATACCCACAGTACCCATCAGATATGAGTACCTTAGAAGTCCAAGGTGTTCAGTGTAATGACTGATAGTATTGCTTTCTATACTTTAGATTATATATGCATGATATGTCTTTGCTTTATGTTGTTGATGTGTGGTCTTTCATCATGGACCTTACTTTGTAGTTTGGGGTCCCCACTGAGTATTGTGTTACTCACCCGTGTGTGGGGTTCGCTCGCATGTGTTGTGTCCCGTGTAGGTGATAGACACTTCAACGTAGACCTTAGTGGTTTGGAACCCAGTGGTGCTCAGTGAGACGAGATAGAAAAACAATTCAACGGAGACCTTCGTGGTCCGGGACCAGTTTCTTCTCAGTGAGACGGGACAGATGGATGCTTTGACGGAGACCTTGGTGGTCTGGGAACAGGCGGTGCTCATTGAGACAGGAAAGAGGGATGCTTCAATAGAGACCTTGGTGGTCTGGGACCCAGTGGTGCTCAGTGATATAGGATGGACAAGCGTACTTCTACGGCTATAGGTAGTTACCCTTCACTTACCCATCAGGTGGGATCTTCTGTGGAAATCTTACAGAGATATTTTGTACATTCTTGATTTCATTTTTTCTTTTTTTGGGTTTGTATTCTAGACCTTTTGACTTACAGTTTGTACCTTTACTCCATGGTTTTTTAGTGGAATACATGTTTTCCTTTCCATCTTTTTGGGAAGTGGATGTGTGTGTGTGTGTACAGGTACTCAGATAAATGTATCCCATTTGTGAGATAATGCCTTTGGTGCTAGTCACCAGCCCCTGGCCTTTGGGAGATGGGTTTGGTGTAGTCACGACATGGTTCTTGGGGGATGGGTCGTGACAAAGTGGTGTCAGAGGCGGTCGTTTCTACCAGAAGGACTAAGAGTCTATAAAAGTTTATGGGGTAATAGTGTTAAGTGTTTTGACTGTAGTATTCTGGAAATGGAGTCTAGTGTTGGTGCAGTGGCCTACGTATCTATACACCAGGGCCTTGGATTCTGCTTTCAGACTTAGTACATGAAAACCCTAGTTGCATGTGTCTTCAAGTGTTTTCTCATGATCTTTTTGAGTCATAGTCATCTCACCAAGTATAATCTATTAATCGTGATTCATCATGATCTCGTTCAAGATTCCTCCACACAGACAGCCAGCCAGGATTCCAATGTGTGGCCACGAGGATGGTTCACATAGTAACGAGGCTTTTATACAAGGATTTTTTCCCAAGAAGGCACCTTTAGGTGGTGTCCCAGCTTTTCCACAGCATGTTGGTTAGTAGTCACTATCGGCGCTATTAGTAGAGGATTCATGTAGGCTTAGTTTTATACACGAGTTTTAGTGACAGAGACCCCTCGGGTTATAAGTCGAGCTCAACTCACAGGTGGATTTGGACTAGCTTGAGGTGGTGAATGATTTTTTCATCTAGTAAGGGCACCATTAGATCATATGTTATTCCGAGAAGTTATCCTTATATGTGGCTTAGTAGGGAGATGATGGGTTTTAGATAACCTGATCTTATGATGAGGTGACTTTCCCATGGACATATCTTGAGAACCTCTATCTGATAAGGGGATCTTTTCATAAAACCTAAGGTCTATGCATGCCCAAGATCTTCTGCAGCTTCAACAGGTTGACATGTCAGTATCTGAGCATCCATCAAGGTGTATTGACCCTTCTAGGTACTCAATGAATACGATGCGACCAGTGCTTCAAGGCTTGGACCTCCGAGCGAGATGTGTTTATGGACATCTGATCTGGAACTATTCCTTTGTACATTCCTACTTATGCTAAGGGGATAGAGAGAACCATTATGGTTGAATATTCTTTAGCTGAGCAGATACAGGAAGTGGATGATAGTAGTGGGAAAGTAGGAAACTGACATCAGTCTAAGAGACTTGAGCGAGTATGAGGATGTCTTTCCAGAGGATGTTCTAAGACTACCTCCTCCTAGATAGGTATATTTATGAATTTATCTATACCACGGGATGGAACCGATATATGCACCTGAATATCAGATAACTCCTATAGTGCATTGGGAGATAATGGTACAGTTGTAGGACTTATAGATGAAGGGGTTCGTAAGGCCCAACATTTCACCATGGGAAGCCCTAGTTTTGTTCACCAAGAAGGCAGATGGAAGCTTGTTGTTATGTGTGGACTTTTAGTGCCTAACCCAGGTGACCGTGAAGAAAAATTATCATCTACCAATGATTAATGACCTCTTCTATTAGATAAAGGGATCGAGATGGTTATTTAAGATATACCTTAGATCAATCTATAACCAACTTCGAGTACAAGATGAGGACATCTCAAAGATGGATTTTAGATATCACTACGTCCACTATGAGTACTTAGTGATATCATTTGGCATGAAGAACGCCCTAGATGTGTTCATGGGACTCATGAACTATAAATTTCAGCCCTGCCTAGATTGGTTTGTAGTGTTTTTCATTGATGACATCTTAGTGTATTCAGCATTGGAGGAGGAGCACGTGACACACTTGAAGATGATTCTAGATACACTTTGAAAGCACTAGCTTTGCAGTAAGCTCTCGAAGTGTGAGTTCTGGATATGAAAGGTCTGCTTCCTAGGATATGTCATCTCATAGGTTGGGGTTATGGTTGTGGTGGATCCAGTGAAGATCAAGGTGGTTCTTACTTGGGAGCCACCTAAGAGAGTTACCGAGGTACGAAGTTTCCTTGGGTATGATGGGTACTATCAAATATTTTTACCTGAATTCTCTTAACTGGAAGCACCCATGATAGAATTGACGAAGAATGTAAAACCCTTCATGCGGACATAAGGATTCCAAAAGAGATTTAAGCAGCTGAAGCAAAGCTTGAAGAGTGATACTATCTTGAGGTTACCAGAGGAGGGTTCCGACTACATGGTTTACTGTGACACATCAGGAACCGGGCCTGGTTTTGTCCGGATGTAGGGGAAACCAGTGATTTATTATGGCTCATTACAGTTGAAACTCTATGAGCAGAACTATTAGACTCGGGTTCTTGAGTTGGAATCAGTAGTATTTGCACTGAATATGTTGTGAAACTACCTTATGTAAGAACGATTCATTGTCTACTCTAACCACAAGAGTCTCAAGTATGAATTTTCCCAAAAGGATCTGAATCTGAGACAGTGACATTGGATAGAGTTCCTCCAAGACTGCGACTTTGATATATTCTATACTCCTGGGAATGGAAACATGATGGACGATGATCTATATTTAATATCAAGTTCACAACTACTGAACAAGGCCTCAGAGAAGTTTTCCTTTCTTCAGATATCCTTTGTGGATAGGAATGAGGTAGCTTATCTTTATCCGATTGTAGTTTCCCCAACACTCTTACAGAGAGTTAGGGAGGTGCAACTTAGAGATACCAACTATGAGACTACACATGCCCAGATGTCCACAAGGCATGCCCCTATTGGATATCTGAAAGGTGGGGAGAATATCATCCTTCTCATAGGATGCACCATAGTAATAGTGGTGTTACAGGAGGAGGTTTTGAGGGAGTTTCATATCCCCTTTATCAGTACATCCAAGTGTAGAGAAGATATAACATTACCTCTAATGTTAGTACTAGTGGCTAGGGTTGAAGAAGGCAATAGCAGATTTTGTTTCGAGATGCCTCACTTTTTATCAACTGGAGGCTAAGCATCAGGTTCCAGAAAGTTTTAAACAACCCCTTGAGGTACTGGAGTGGAAGTGGGATGTAATATCGATGTAACTTCTGATGGACTTACCATGTACGTCCATGGGGAAAGGTATCATCTAGGTGATAATAGACTAACTCAACAAGTCGGCCCACTTCCTACCCATTTGAGAGAAGGGTTCAGTAGAGAGCATGGGACGCCTCTACATGAAGGAGATAGTTCACCACCCTGAAGTCTGATCTACTATAGTCTCACATCATAAAGCATTCTTTACATCCCGGTTATGGATGGGATTACGGGAGACGTTTGGGACTCAGCTGTGCTTGAGCAGAACCTTTCACCCATAGACGGATGGTCAGACAGAGCAGACCATAAAAACCTTGGGGGACATGCTTTATGATTGTGTTCTTGATTTTGGTCACAGTTGGGAGGAACACCTACCACTGGTGGAGATTGTGTACAACAAGAGCTACCACTCCACCATTAGTATGGCACCATTCAAGGAACTATATGGATGACCATGCAGGTCAATGCTATACTAGAAATACCCTGGGGAGTCAGCACACATGGGTCTAGAGATGTTACAAGACACTACTGAGGAGGATCATGTCATCCGAGGGAGGATGAAGACCGTATAGAGCCTAAAATATTCCCATGTTGATAGGTGACAGATACCCTTGATGTTCGAAGAGGGGTACCACGTATTTGTATGAGTATATCCTCGAAGAGGGACACTGTTATTTGGTCAGGGCTATAAGTTATCTATGAGGTTCATCATACTTTCCCTGATACTGCGTAGAGTGGTAAATGTGTCTTACCCCTTGGATCTACCACCTTCGTTATAGAGGGTTCGTGATGTCTTCCAATTATCCTAGTTGATGAGATACATGCACGACCCCTCTCATGTCATCGACCATGGAGAGCTGGGGGATTGACAACGAGGAGACATTCCTTGAGTACTCGGTGGAGATAGAATATCAATAGGAGAGGATCCTTTTTGGATGGTAAATTCCTATGATTCATGTTTTTTGGCGGCATGGTAATTTCTAGGAGAGAACGTGGGAGTTGGAGGCTCAAATTCGTACTCAATACCACCATTTTTTTGATTAGCCCTTTTTTGGCTTATGAGGATGTAAATCCTTAAAGGAGGGAGTAATTTACTACCCCATAATTCCATGAATATTTATTAAAAAAATTAAATCGGATTATTTCAAGACCAAACACTACGACGACGTGCGATTCTGAGGCCCAGAGTGCCTAGAATGATCCATTAAAAATGTTATGCTTTAAATTGCGCACATGATAATTTTTCCTTAAAATGTGGATTAAATCTTAGATAGGTTCCCAGAAAAAAAATATGCGGGAACCATTGCATTCAGGATAGATATTTTACCCTAGGAGCGACATAAGTTTAGTCGGTATGAGCCTCGAGTGAGAAAACATGAAAATGGAATAACCATAAATAAAATCATTAAATAAAATTATTTTATTTTTCAAATCCTTATAACTGAGGAATGGTTAATCAAATTGAAAATCCAAGAACACCATTGAGCTAGTGAGGGTATTATTTCCTTAGTCATATCCTTACATTGGTCAGCATGGGTTAATAGTGGAAAGTAGTTTTTGGCCGTAAATAAAAAAATTACATTAAGTTTTTTTATTTTCAAATCCTTATGACTCATAAACGAGAACTCATATTTAAAATTTGATAGTACCATTGAGCTTTTGAGGGCATGTTTCCCTTAGGAAAAGCCTAACCTTGACCGGTAAGGGTTGAGGGTGAATGATAGTTTTTGAACTTTTTTTAAGCGAATTAAAATGGCGTGCGTACACATTTTTGGAAACTTTTAAACAGGTTACCAGATTGAAAATCCAAGGGCACTGTTGCATTTGGAATGTAGAAATTACCTAATAATGGACCTAAGCTTGACTGGAGCAGGTCGGGGGAAAATTTTAATTTTCATACCTTTTAAGAAAAAAATAAAATATGATTAAAAAGTTTATTCAAAAAAAATTGTTTCTTTGAAATGCAACGATGAGCCGACTATTTCATTCCATAAATGAAATAGCATAACAACTATTTAACTGAAGTGTAATTGAAATGTCATTTCATAAATGGAACAGTGTAACGACGTGACGACTACACGTAATAGAAACAATGTGATGCGTTTCTCTTTTAATGAGATAATGAGGTTGGAGAAACAGATTGAGATCTATAACTCTTCTGACGAACGATGAGAGAATTATCTCCAACGAAGAATGTCGTAGAATCAAAAAAGTAGAGATGACACCTTGGAGATCGGTTCCAGGACTGAAAAATGTTGAACACCAATAGCTTCGAATGGATCGTGAATCCCCGTGAAAGGATTGCCATCAGCAATTAACCTTCCCTCCGATCAAAGTTTATCCAGATAGGGGTTACATTTTTTATGATTTCTCGTTATTCTTTCTAAAACCAATGAATGAAAACCAACCCATGAACAGGTTGATCCGTGATTTTTTAATCATGCAAGAGTATTTATTTCATCGAGGTTTTTCTTCATGATGATTTACTTTTTTGATGGAAACTAAATTTCCCCTTACTGTGTTTCAAAACATCTAATGCAGAGGAATCGGGAAGACACGAACAAGGACCTGATTCCTCCATCTTTGTGTGTTCTTCTGATGTTTTTTATTGAAATTAAGATTTTATGGCAAGGCTTCACTGAGGAAGTAGTTGGAAATACGACGCCCCAAGGAACTCTGGGGCGTAAATGGTTCATAGAACGAACCACTGGAGTGGACTCGATGGTCTGCGGAAGGCACCGCAGAAGCGCCAGAGACTGGTGGCGGTGGCCCGCGGCGGCAGCCGCGGGTGGGTGGAAGTGTTCCATGAGGGCGCGCTGAGATGGCAGTCGTGGCTGGTTCGATTCGAGGCAATGTGGTAGGAGCTTTCGGTAGTAGGTCGGCGGATAGGGACACGGCCAACTAGCCACGTCAGGGGGTGGCCCGCACCGTGTGGGCCGTGATGACCCACTGGAATGCAATCCAATGTGTACCATGTGTGGGACCAAGGTGTTTCTATCTTATCTAATCTCAGGGAACTGAACCAGATGCCATGTGGAATCCAAGCTGGAGGAGACCAGCCCGCCGGTTACGGGACGGGCTGGCGGGGTGCATACCGGGCTGCTGAGTGACCCGTAATGGAGTAAGTCAGCCAGGCTTTTGCAGTCCAAGAAGGTGGAATAAAACTGTGCCACTGGGTGGCTCGACATGGGAGAGAACGGGCCTACCATTTGTGGGCAGGGCCGGATGTAACCGGGTCGCTGGGCGACTCAATGGGCTATACCCACAGCCGAACCGAGGAAGGTATAGCAAGGCCCAATGGTCCTGCCCCACTGGCCAGGCCAGACCAGGATGGCCCCCACCCAAACCGGGTCAGGTCGATTCGGTCGAACTGGTCCAGGTCATGTGAGGCCCCGGGCTGGGTTGGTTGGGTTGGTCGGATCGGGTCTGGACATAAACGACCCCTGTTTACAAAAACATAAATATCTTTCAGATCGGGCGTCTGATTGATGATCGGTTTATAGAATTGGGACCCTCGTGATGAGGTAATTATTTTGGAATGTTCTAAGGATTCTTTCATGGGAGTTGAAATATGAAGAAAATCTTTAGGAGTGGATTATCCCAGAATCAAGAGAACCATGTACAAGAATCCTACAGCTAGCTGAGACCCAAAGACTTCTGACAAGAGACCCTATGTGGATCAACCACACTCAACCCTATGTGGATCCGCTATGATGGCCTAAGTTGGAAGAGGCTTGTGTGACCTGGTAAACCCACAGTGGGCAGTGGCTCTACGTGACATGGCATACCCATGGTACTCATTAGGGATGAGTACCTCAGTATGATGACCTAAGTGGGAAGTGGATCTGTGTGACCTGGCCGGCCCATGGTGGGGAGCGGCTCTATGTGACCTAGCATACCTACGGTGCCCATCAGAGATGAGCACCTCAGTAGTCCAAGGTGTTCAGTGTTACAACTGATAGTCTTGCTTTCTATTATTTAGATTATTCATGTGTGACCTATCTTTGCTTTAGGGTATTGTTTTTTGGTCTTGCATCGTGGTCCTTCCTTTGGGGTTTGTGATCCCTACTGAGTATTTGGTTACTCACCCCTTCACAGTCTTCGCTCACACGTGTCGTGTCCCGTACTGGTGATCAATGGTTCTGTAGAGACCTTAGTGGTCTGGGAATAGGTGGCAATGAGTGAGACGGGACAGACATATGCTTCGACAAAGACCTTGGTGGTTCAGGACCAGGGGTGCTTAGTGAGACTGGAGGGATAGATGCTTCGACAGAGACATTGGTGGTCTGAGACCAGGTGGTTCTCAGTGAGACAGGACGGACAGATGCTTTGACGGAGACCTTGGTGGTCCGGGACCAGGTGGTGCTCAGTGAGATGGGACATGCGGGAATACTTCTATGGCTACAGATAGTTACCCTTCACCTACCCATCACCTACCCTTCATGTGGGGTTTTCTGAGAATGTCTTACAATGATCTTTTTTACATTTTTGTTTTCATTTTTTCTTTTGTTGGGTTTTTATTCTGGCCCATTTGACGTACATATGTACCATTACTCAGTGGTTGTTTAGTGGAATACATGTTTTCCTTTCCAAATTTTTGGGATGTGGTTTTGTATGTGTGTGTGTTTGTGCATATAGTTACTCAAGAAAATTCCTCCCACTTGAGGGATAATGCATTCGGTGCCAGTCTTCATCCGCTAGGCATTGGGATGCGGGCTTGGGGTAGTCACTACTTGGGCCTCAGGGTACGGGTCGTGATAGTTTTCATGTGAAACTTTTCACAACATGAGGCAAAGATATCAAAATGACATTAAAAATTCTAGAAAAGGATAAGAAGAATAAGTTTTTTAAAGAAACTAAGGTGAATTAGAACAACTTACATGTGAAAGTACAAACATGACAATACAAAATGGTAGCATAACATTACACATGAAAATAAAACAAGGCCTCATCAACCCCTTCACCACCATTTCCTTAAATAGGGTTTTTTGAAGCCTTGTTTCAAACTCCCAATAGTAAAATGTATCCCACTTGAGTATGGTAGGCCTAGGGTGGTGGAAAGTAATGGAGATTGGACTTTTTCACCCTTGACCCGAAGTGGAATCCAAGTTGCATCCATCGAAAAGAGGTGCCTAAATGAACTTCTAGATGGATTAATTTGAGTGGTATATATAACAAGAAAATCGATCCCCAGATGCATCCTAATATACTGTGAAATTTCATCCCAAATGGAATTTTTTTGTGCGATATTTGATAGAAATGGGGGGATATTTTTCTTAGCCGCAGAATCTGGCCCAGAATTTCATCTTCAACTTGGGCCGCCTAGAACCCCATTAAAACATCCTAATTAGCTCTTATAACCATTTTATGAAATTTTCCCTTTTATTTCGTCTATCTTCAATTAAAATGTTAGAATTATTGGGCTTTTATCTTGGATACTACAATAGTTTTATTGGGATGATTTCCAGTTCACTTTGCACAGAATATTGTTTGTTCAAGGCCCACTTTGGTGGTCTTCAAATGTGAATCTTCAAGTAATACAACATTATTAATTGTTCCCAATGTAATGAGAAAACTAAAAATTAAATATGATAATAAAATCAAGACCTTTAGATATTTTATGTGGTGTTGAAAAATATACCATGTAATAGTGAATTTTGATGACTTACAATCACAATGTTAAATGATGTTCAAAGTGTAAAATGAACTAAAATGGTGTTTATAAAAAATGAATCACATGAATATTATATATATTATTAATGAATATTGGACTAATTCAGTGGCTAATCACACCCGCAAACTTTAGTTTCTCTAGTCCCGGTCAAAATATATCGCAAAAATATGAAATTCGAATTCCATTTTCCAAAAACATTTTAATACACAATGATCACCAAAACCCCTTATAACAAACAATTATAAAACCCATAAAAACCTTTTAATATAAGGTATTTTCATAATATTATATAAATCCCAAACCAATTCCCTAGTTCAAATTCATCATCATATTTCATACAATATCAATTAAACATGATAATTTATTGTGTATCACAATAGACATGAAGCGTTCATCTTTATTGAAGGGGGAACTGATGGAAGCACTATGTGTAATAACATTTAAATATTAAGATGAGTATCCAATTTTTTTATTTTATTTGTTTATTTACTTATTTTCTTTGCAATTTTTTCGTGGTAATTGAAATTTCAATCAATAGAGTCAACCCATATCGCGAGACTTTGCCGATGACCCCCAGGCTCAAAGACCTTAGGGTACCAAGTGAAGCCCATATCCTCATGATCACCTCAATTTAACTGAGTCAAAAACAAATTTAAACTACCACAAATAGATATAAAATTACCAACTTTGGGCCTAAAAACTATGGAGTCGTGATCCCCAAGTTCTGAAAGCCACACATTAGGTCATTGCATTACTCTACGTGCAAATTTATTGTTTTTTTTATTTTATTGTATTTGATTTTTTATTGAACACTCTTATTAAAACTAAAATTATCACCAAACCTATGCTATTTATTTGGGAGACCCCATGAACTCAAACTAATAATCCATTATCCAAAGGATGTGCGTTGGGAATTTTTTTTTATTTGGATGAAAATATAAATGATGAAATATCCCATTAGACAGCCACACTTTCCAAAATCTTTTCTATTTTAAATTATACATGGATTAAAATTAGAATCAGGGCATGATAAATTATATAATATACAATTTCAATGTTTTCAATTTTTATTATCATGTTCAAAGTTAAATGAATTTTTCCTTCCATTTACACACATTTTTGATTTCAAAATGATTTTTTCTTTCTTTTCACCCCCCCCCCCACCCCAAACATAGAATAACATTATCCCCAATGTTTAAAGAAATGAAAACTTAGAAGGGGTAGAGGATAGGATTTCAAAGAAGACATTGGCATTCGTGTAGCTCCAATTTAATCCTTTGATATCTCTATCACTCGCAAAGTTCCATAGTGGAACAAGGAAAAACAAACAAAAAAACAATATTTATTTATTTATTTATATAAAAAGGTAAAATATAAGTATATATACAAAAATTATAGAATAAGTAAGCACTATAAGTTGTAGGTCAGTGTAAAGGGTGTGCCCATGTCTCCCTTCGGCCCTAGGTTCAAGTCCATAGGGCTTCACTGGTTGTGACGGGGTTTTCCCCATGACCTACGATGTTTCCTTTTCATTTTTTTAAAATTATTATTATTATTTTGTATTTTTATTTTCACCTACAAACACATAAAACTAAAATAAAATAAACTGATTATACATTGTCTTCTTTTTAAATTTATGGGTAAGGTATTAGT
The DNA here is from genome assembly GCA_963277665.1 of Viscum album. Lineage (NCBI taxonomy): Eukaryota > Viridiplantae > Streptophyta > Magnoliopsida > Santalales > Viscaceae > Viscum > Viscum album. The sequence goes on along the minus strand of OY728140.1, from coordinate 1,999,825,816 downwards.
CAGGGATCACCCCACATGACACGGATGAATATGGTGATCCCCTTTAATACCCATCCATACTCAAAATATAAGAACAGGTCAATAGTATAAGGTACTATCATATTCAAAGTTGGTTGATTAACTAATTTTTTCAATATCAAAATAATTCATTAATCCTATTTAAAAAATAAATATGATTCACAGTGATTGGAAACATGAAAACCACGAGTTTCCTCTCATGCAGTGCTTTTGTTTAACGACACTAGCTTGAATTAGACCCTTAATTGTTCAAGGTTTTCCTCATATATGGTTGTTTCACACAAGTATTCATCAAATTCATGTTTTTTTAATGGTTCAATGAATGGTTTAACTCTATGACCATTAACTTTAAAGGTTTTTCCATTTGTGATATCTTGAATTTCTACAGCCCCAATGGGGTACACCTTATGCACATTGTATGGACTTAACCATCTGAATCTCAACATTACCGGGTGTAAATGAAGTTTAGAACTATACAAAAGAATAGTTTTACCTGGTAAAATGTGGTTGGTTTTAAGATTTTGAGATTGGTAGGATTTTACTTTAGCTTTATTGATCCTTGAATTTTCATAAGCCTCCATCCTAAGTTCCTCATGTTCTTTGAGATCTAATTTCCTTTTTGTTTCATCCAATAAGAGGTCATAATTCATTTTCTTAATTTCCCAAAATTCCTTATGTTCAATCTCCACTAAAAAATGGCATGATTTAACATAAACCAACCTATATGGGGATATTCCTAAAATGGTTTTAAATGTGGTTTGATAGGCCCAAAGATAATCTAAGAGTTTGGTCGACCAATATTTACTCGATGGATTAATAGTTTTCTTAATATTTTTTTTGATTTCGAGATTGGATAACTTAGCTTGACCTTTGGTCTATGGGTGGTAAGCAGTTGAGACTTTGTGATATATTCCATACTTTTCCATGAGTGATGAGAATGGATGATTGCAAAAATGTGTTCCACTATCACTAATGATATCCCTAGTAATTCCAAATCTGCAGAGGATGTTTTCCTTGAGAAATCTAATCACAGTTTGATGATCATTGGATTTTTTCAGAATGACCACATACCATTTGGAGACATAATTGATAGTTAGAAGAATGTATAGATATCCCCTAGATTTTTTTATGTGACCCATGAAATTGATTCCTCGGTAGTCAAATATTTCAATCACTAAGATGGGAGTGAGTGGCATTTTATTCCTTTTTGTGATGGACCCTACATTTTGACATCTAGGACAACTTTGAAAAACAAATTAAGAGTCCCTTGAGAGGGTGGGCCAGAATATACACACTGAATAACCATAGAAGAAGTTTTCTTAGAGGAAAAGTGACCTCCACATGCCTCAATATGATAGAATTTAAGGATGGACTCTTTTTTAGATTCTAGGACACACCTCCTAATGACTCAGTAAGGGTGGAACTTATAGAGTTATGGATCATCAAACACATTGTGTCTCACATAATAAAGGAATTTCCTTCTAGGATGAGTCCCTAAGAATTTTGGAATGACTCTTATAAGTAAGAAGTTGGCTATGTTGGCATACCAAGGGAAGTCACTCACAGAGTATAGGTGTTCATTAGGGAATGAATCAAACACATAAAGGTGAGATAATTTTTCATTAAATTATATCCTAGAGATATAATCATCTACAAAATTTTCAACACCCTTTTTTTCTTTATTGTGAGGTAAAAAAGTTGTTATAGAAGTACACACCTAATCAGTCTAGCATTAGCATCTTGTTTCTGGAATAGTTATTTCAGTGAATAATGGTTAGTGAACACAGTGATGGGGGATCCTAAGAGGTAGGACCTAAACATTTCTAAGGAAAACACAACATCAAGTAACTCCTTCTCAGTGGTGGTGTAGTTGATTTGGGAATCATTTAAGGATTTGATTTCATAAGAAATTTCATAAAGAGTTTTATCACAATGTTTTCCTAACACAACTTTTAAAGCAAAGTCACTGGCATCACACGTGAGTTTGAATAGAAGGTTCTAATTTGTGGATTTCATGATGGGAGGAGAGGTGAGAGATTATTTTAGGTTTGAGAATGAACCTTCACATCTTTCTATCTAAACAAATGGAGAATCCTTTACTAGAAGACCAAAATGGGGATGAGCGATTAAACTAAAGTTCATAATGAATCTTTTATAGAAACTAGCATGTCATAATAAAGACCTCACTTCCTTGATAGTTTTGGGTTATGGAAGGTGACGAATGATTTCATCCTTGGATTTATCGACATCAATCCCCCTACCTGAGTCTAGCTGGGAAAGGACTAGTCCCTCTTTAACCATGAAATGGAATTTTTCTAAGTTTAGGACCAAATTTATTTCATCACATCTTGAAAAAACTCTCTATGAATTCCACATACATCCATCGAATGTATCCCCAAACACAGATAAGTCACCCACGAATACCTCTAAAAAATACCCTACCATGTCTGAGAAGATTACCATTATGCACTGCTGGAAGGTTCTAAGGGCATTTCATAACCCGAAGGTCATGCGTTTAAAGGCAAAGGTGTCAAATTGATAGGTGAACTTAGTCTTCCCTTGATCCTATAGGGAGACCTCAATCTAATTTTACCCTGAGTACCCATCTAAGAAACAGTATAAGGCATCACCTTCCACTCTCTCAAGGACTTGTTCAATGAATAGTAAGGGGAAATGGTCCTTCTTGTTAAATGATTTTAGCTTCTTATAGTCTATGCAGACTCTCCTTCCACTACTCACCCTGGTTGGAATAATCTCTCCATACTTATTTATTATCATTGTGATTCCAACCTTCTTTGGAACAACTTGGATTAGGATGACCCACTCAATCTCAACTATGGGATTGATAATACTAGATTTTAACAATTTTAGAAGTTCTTTTCTCACTACTTCCACGATATTAGGATTGAGTCATCACTAAGGTTGATATCATGGCTTTGAATCAGATTCTAGAACAATATTATGAGTCACGATAAGTGGGATAACACCAAGAATATCAGATAGGGTCTATCTAATGTCTTTCTCTTTTCTCCTAAGGAAATCTAGAAGTATCCTATCATGATCGTCTTGATGTGAAGAAGAAATGACAATAGGATGTGTTCCATTTTCTCCTAGTAAGGCATACTTAAGTTCAGTAGGAAGTTATTTTGATTCAAGATCATGCTTGTTCAAAATTTTAGTATAATCGTGGTACATTGGCTCAAGATCAATTTATTTTTTTAGAGTTTCAGATAGGATTGATTCCCCATGTGTAGAAGTTTCAGCTAATATATTGGTTTGATTAGTGTTAAGGAATGGAGTTGGAGTGGTCTCCATGAATGTGGTTTCCTGAAAGATTTCACTGATTGTTGGTCTTAATATTTCATTATAGTATAAATCGAAAAGTGATTCTAGATAAGTAGATAAACTTTATTCATGTGAACAAAAAAAATTAATCTCGTCCTGACTTAAAAATTCATCAAATCTTCATTGATGTTATATGGATTCATTATCAATACATCCTATCATGTTTAATTAATTAATATCCTCATCATACTCTATTTTTGAGCTTTCATTATAGATGTTCATGTCTAGACCCATGTTTCCAAAGGTGATGGTCATGATCCCATTTTGGAATCGGATAATAGAGAGGATTATTGCAAGGAAGGGATGACCAAGGATGATTGGGGTTTGTTACTTATTTCCTAAGTTTGGACTATTTTCAAGGGCAATGAAGTCAGCAGGGTAGATGAATTTTTCTACTTTTAACATAACATCCTTTAAAAACCCCTTTGGAACCCTAATGCTACGATAAACAAGTTGAAGTGTGAAATATGTGGGTGGGAGATCTTCTAGGCATAACTGGAAGTACACAGCATAGGGAATGATATTGACACTAGTACCTAGGTCACACAAGGCTTTGACAACTTTGTTCTCTCCTAGTTCAACATTGATGTAAGGGAATCATGGGTCTTTTATCTTTGGTGGAAGGGTTCCTTGGATTGTTGTGCTAACATTTTCTTCTAAAAGGACTTGGTTATTATGTGGGAATTTCATTTTAAATGTGTAGAGGTCCTCTAGGTATTTTTAGAATGAAGTTATGGTTTGAATTAAATCTAATATTGGAATGTTCAAATTGACTTTTGAGAATGTTTCCCATAATGTTTCACTCAATTCAGTCTTCGTTTTCCCCCTCATGTGTTGAGGAAATGGTGTCGATTATGGGATTGTTTATTGAAGAGTTTTTTGTTTTACATTGTTATCAGTTTTTTCAGTTAGATCATGTGGTAAATTTTAATTTTCATTAGATTTGTAATCTTCAGATAGTTTTTGAATTATTTTTTCAGGTTTCTCAATTGATTTCCCAATTCTTAAAACTATCACATCCTTTAGTTGTTCATGAGTTGTTTGAGTGAAAATTCACTCTCCCCTTGATTTTTTTTATGGAATGGCCTGTTTAGGAATGTGTACCTTTCTAGTTTTGATGGTTTGAAGTTATTGTTTAAGTTAAGAGACTTATGAGTTTATTTTCTCCATTTTCTAACACAACTATTCATGTTTTGGAGAGGGATAGATTGGGAGGGGGCTTGTGTTGGTTGGTTTATACCAGGAGGATACTTTGGTTGTTAGATGGATTTTTGGATGGGTTTTTGGTATTGGATAAAAGGATGTTGATATTGTACTATTTGTGGTTGGAATTGGTTATGGTTTTGAAAATTTTGTGTAGGTTAGGGGTTTGGTCCTTGTAGTTGTCTTGGTTGTTCGTTATCTTTCCAACGGAATCCTGGGTGGTCATTATACCTTGGATTGAATTTGTTTTGGTATTTATTATTTTTGAAGTTTAGGTTATTTACTTCATCTGGTGGTACTCTTAGAAGAATAATCTTGATGGATTGAATGGTTGGGAATTTGTCTATTTTGTGGTAAAGTTTGTCACAAATTGTGAAAACAGGGTCTACAGTTTGGATTTCATGGATTTTCCTAAGGTCTATATCTTCAACCTTCCTAGTGTGTGCTGAAAATTTAGCCCTAAGTCTTTACTCCTCTCTAATTGTATGCATTCTAGTAGTTATTTATGGATTTTCAGAATAATTTGGTTTTCCCCATGTTTGGTTTTCTTCAGAAAGGATTTCTAGATACTCGTAAGCATCATTTGGGTCTTTGTTTTTAAAGGTCCCATTACACATCATGTCAATGAATTGTTTGTTCCCTGGGCCCAACTCTTCAGAGAAAATTATAACAAGTTTAGGAATAGAAAAAACATGGTGTGGGACCATATTTAGGTTATCTTTGAACCTCTACCATGTTTCATAGAATGACTCTCCCTCTTTTTCAAAAAAGTTTTGGATGCTCTTTTTAAGTGAAATTTTTTTATGGTGGGGAAAATATTTTTTGTAAAATTCTCTTTATAATCGGTACCAAGAGTTTATGGATGACGGTCTCAAATTATTTATCCAATTTTTATCTTGATACTTTAAAGAGAAATGAAAGAGTATCATCTTAGCTGATTCTAGATGAAGTGGGGATACATGGTTTCTACAATGTCATCGAACTCCTTAATGTGAAGGTAGGGCATCTCAAACTCCATTCCATGGAATGTGGGAAGGTGGTTTAATACATGAGGTTTAAAGCTGTAATTGGAAACTCTTAAGTAATTCTGTCTAATTCATGAGGGTTCATTGGTCCAGGTATGTTTGGGGTAGTCATTCATGGTTTGATCAACTACATTCCCCAAGTTTAGGGCTGCCTCATTTGGATTTCCATTTTAGTTCCCACCTAGGTTTATGAGTTGGATTCTATGAATACCCTCTATTGAAATAGGATCAATTTTTGACTCTAAAGTATTTGGGATATTAGGATATAATGGAAATATTTAATTTGGATTAATTGACTCCCCACCCGCAGGACATTCTACCCTAACAAATATATTTGAGTTATCTTGGGTGTAGGTGGACATGCGCCAAAAGAAAAAAAAGCAAGAAAGAGAACATTTAAGAGAATTTGGGTGATAATAGAAGAATGGGGGTGAGGAAAGATGTTTTTAGTCTAAGGAACATACTTGGTCCCCGTAAACAGTGAAAAAATTTGGTCTTTCCCAAATTTACAAAAGTTCTAAGGGTTAATCGGTCGCTTGCAGTGTAGCTTGGGTTGTCGAATCCTCAGATAACTAAGAAGAACCTATAGACCCACAATTTAAAGAGATGTATTTTTGGCTATGAAGAGGCCCAATTGGGTTTTTTTAAGATGGATTAAATGAAAATTAAGATATCTAATTGAATTCAAGTTATGAGAATGGTTTTCCTAGGTTATTACAAGGGAAGGATTGTGTGAAATTTATTTTTAAACCATTTCAATTTATTATAGTTGAGATAAGTTTTTTTAATAATATCAAACAATATCATCACTTACTAGTATAAAACCTAAACATCATAATACTAATCACCTATATAGTTGAAGGATAAAAAATTTGAGCACTCCAAGGTAAAGGTTTGTATTATCACTTGAAGTGTGTGGCCTTAAATTCAATAAGGATGAAGGAGTTTAAAGATCTTCAAACAAAATTCTCAATTAAAAGAATTTATTAGACATTAATGGATTGATAAATAACATCCAATAAAGCCCCTTTCTACTCCCTTCGATCAATCCATAAGTGGTTTATCCCTACATTTATGTTATTTTTTCAATGGAAGAGGGAAGTAGACTCGTGAGGGAGGAATTGAAGAAGGAATAAAAAAAATGAAATAATGATCAATCGACCATTGTGTGAAGAATTTTGTTGGTTTTGGTGTGAAAAATTTCAAACCATGAGACAAAAGTATCAACGTGAAATGAAAAATACTAGAATATGAGACGAATAATAATTTTTATAAAGAAACTAAGGTGAATTTGAAAAACTTACATGTGAAAGCACAAACCTGACAATACAAAATGGCAGCATAATATTACAATTGAAAATAAAACAAGGACTCCTCAACTCCTTCACTGCCAATGCCTTAAATATGTATTTTTGAATCATTGGGTTGAACTACAAATAGTTCAAATCAACCTACTTGAGTATGGTAGTCCTAGGGTGGTGGAACATAAGGGAGAGTGGACTTCTTCACCCTTGAACCGAAGTGGCATCCATCTTGCATCCACCGAATAGAGGCATAGAAATGACCTTATAGATGGCCGAATTTGAGTGGGAAATAGAAGAGTAAAATAGATACTCTGATGTCTCCTAACATCCTATTAAATTTCATCCCACATGGAATTTTGGTTTTCAATATATGATTAATATAGTGGGATGTGTTTCTGGGCCACAGAATCTGGCCCAGAATTTCATCTTCATCATGGGCTACCTAGATTTCCATTAAAACATCTGAAATAGCTCTTGTCACTATTGGATTAAATGTTCCCCTAGATTTCCTATATCTTCATTTCAATTTTAAGAATTTTTGGGCTTGGATATTGGCCGATACAGTAGTTTTCTTGGGATGTTGTCCAATTCACTTCACCTAGAATATTGTTAGTTCAAGGCCCACTTTAGTGGTCTTCCAATGTGAATATTCAAGTACTCAAAAAGTATGAATTTCTTCCAATGGAATTAGAAACCTTAAAATTAAATATTATAATAAAATCAAGAACTTTTGGTATTTTATATGGTTTTCAAAAATATACCTTGTAAAAGTTCATTTTAAGAAGTAATTACAACCATAATGTGAAATAATGTTCAAAGTGTAAAATGCACTAAAATGGGGTTTATGAATAATGAAGCACATTAATATTATATATATTCACAATGAATATTATACTCCTTCAGTGGATAATCAAACTATAATCTTTTTATCATATAAAAGTGGTGTGGAAACATTATTATCTAAAACCTATATTGAATCCCACACAGAAATGTATCCTGATAAGATTATACCAGTTCCAACTATTACAATGATACTACATCAAATATAATGAAGTTAACTATAAATTAAAAATACTTTAGCAATGAATGAAGATCTTCCTCTTGAATATTCTAAATAGAGTTCATTATTTTATCATGGTTTAATATTTTTTAATTATTTCTCAATAACATCATCCATTGGAACAAGTAATTATTGTAACACAACCTATAGATCTATGGAATTTAGTTGCATCCTCCTTAACTCTGTATTATCTTTGAATTATTCCCTCCTTTGAAAAATTTTATTATTGAGTGCTTATAGTTTTAAATCATTATAATAATATAAACTCTCACTAATTTCATAAAAAACATAATGTTCCATGTGAGATCATTTCTTTATATATCGATTCATCATCTACAAAAATATTGGAACATCATATTAAAACCCTAGGTATTAAAAACAATTAATCTATAGTTCACTAACATTAAAGACCCCAAATATATTGGTGTCAAAAATCTTCATCTAGTCTCCCACAAATATCAACATCAAGTAGCTTCTACTCTTTTGTAGGTAGCTTCTTGAATCATGAACATTCTTTTGTGAACATTAATTATTTCAATATTTATTCAACATCATCACAATTTTTTTAACTTCACATACAGGTAAAGTACATTGGAGCCTTACAATGTAATATCATCCATAAAATTAACTCTAAAAATTCCTCTAATTCATCCCATTTTCCAATACAGTAACACCATTGTCTTTAACATTGAACAAACTTTGGAATTGCATCATAGATTTCAGTGAAAGAAGAACTATTTCTCAAACAATTTTATCAAACATCAAATTTCATCTTCCTATAGAAAATCAACACATATAATAATAAAATTCAGTCTATAATTAGTTGAAATAGAAAATTTATATACTTTATACGTTCTATTGAGTTAAAATTATGATCATCACTCCTTATTAAATTAAGAACATGATTGTATTTTCATTCTAGAACTACTAATGACACATTTGTTTTATAACACATGAGGTAATCTATAAAACTGAGTAAACTATCTCCCAAATATTTATTACATAATCTTAATTAAATTCATCCTTCATCCTTCTTCCACATATACACTTCAGTACATCATGTGACAAAATTATCATCTGATCAAACCATATTTTGGTTAGTACAACTTCTAAGAAATGGAGACTCATCAGCATTATTTCATTTTTTAAATCCTTAAATTCTACCATATCTACTAAAAACATGATTACTAGTAATTTCATATTTTTACAATTCATTGAAACCACAATAAAAATCCTATGAGTTTCCTTCTTCTAACTTCATAATGAATCGAATTTGAAGCTTAACTAGTAGCGGCGTATTTTCCATTAAATGGATTGAATAGTATCACCTGAGTGATCATTAAAAGCACCCTCTGAATTTTCACCAACTTTTTATGACTTTAAGAACTATTTTATATAGGAATATCTTATTCTTATGTCACTCAATGAAATAATATCCCAAAATCACCATCTCTACATCAGATTTAATCTTATATTCCTTAGGGAGAATATTAAGGGAATTTCCCAAATTTCCAATGATGGTCGTCCAATTTTATCTTTTATTAACCCATATTTTAATATTAAAATGAGTGATTTCCAATAATCTCAAATTTCCAAAAAGTGTAAAATCTTTCATGGCCTTGACTTCATGAATTTTGGTCAATTGGAGGATCCATATCATCCAATGGAAAATGATAAACCATCAAAATGTGGGAATCCTCTATTAAAATGGTAATTCCAGCATAAAATCATATCTTTTAGACCACTCACACAATTCTCTAAATCCATATATTCATTTTATATTCCATGATCATTAAAACATGTAAACATTCTTTATTTAAATTTTAGCATATAAGAATAATGTGACTATTAATAACAATTACAACACAATAATAACCCAAGGATAACTTCATTCTCACTATATGGATTTTTTTTCATGATAAATCATCTTTGTTAACCACTTACAATTCATCAAACCACATCCTTTCTTAAGGATAAAATTATGGACAAAAAAATACTAGATAAAGATATGTTTTTGATATAATTTCATCTCTATGTGATAAGAAATTACTAGCGTAGTGATCTTATATACCCCTTATCAATCATCCTAAGAAATTTAAACTTATGGAACTTAAATATTACTTTAACTTTCTATCATACCATCAAATTTTCATTAATAGATAATAAAATAGATTACACTCCCCCCCCCCTTTAATATTGATACTACACTCCCAATATGACAAGAAAATCAAAATCATAGTGGGGGACACCCCGCATCTTCAATTAAGTTAGTGGGGTGGGATGAACATGATGTTTTAATCTTAATTCCTCAAATATTTCTCTTGGTAAATATTTAATGAGAAAAAAAAATTATTCAATTTCTAATATATACTTAATCTTATTTTCACAATTAGTAAAATTATATTTTTTTTAAAATGATATCTTATATCATTATGTTTTGATCAATAAATGTTCACTTAGTTTATTGAAAGATCAATTATACTTTGATTATTATAATAATTTTTAAAGTGGTTTCAACATGAACATTCAAATCATCTTGTTAAGTTTTTATATACATCATATATGTTCATTCATGTGTGATATAAATAAATTATAATTTATAAATAATAAAATTCATCAAAATATTTTTCTTATAATTCTATATTACATAAATTTTCCATGAATCAAATGTTACTCCTAATGTTAATCTATAGTTATGAAAATATCCAGCCTAATCAGCATCCATGAAATGAAGAAAATTCAACTCATTACATTGTTTTTATATAAATTTAAAATTTTATGTTCCATTAATATACCTCGGGATTCTACTGGATTCCATAATATGTGATTATTATTTAGAAGTCCCTCTAATTCAATCATAATCTTGTTTTATCATTACTCATACTTCATGAAGATGTAATATGTGTGGATACTACTTTTGATTCTTCCATTCCAAATTACATAAATATATATATAGAATAATTTTCCTATAAAAGGAATATATAGCATATATTCTACTAAAGTTATATACAAGGAACGAAATTTATCTATCCAATCATGGATATTTCAAATTTAATTTTCATATATTTCAAAAATCCTTCACATGTTTTATATTTATCACCAAAAAATATTATGTAATCCTAAAATTTTATAAAAATCAGTGTGTCTATTCCAACTTCCTTCATATATATGTTTACATATATTCTCCCTATAGAAAATTCAACTATACTAGGAAACTATAAATCATGGAATACAAGGATCAAGGGGAGTTATTAAATCTATATAAATATATATTTAATTTACTTATATTTTATAGCTTTATAAATAATTAACTCTTCCCGTTTTTCAATATGAACATTTCCTCAACTTTACTATTCCAGAATACAATTTTCAGCCATCTAATATATTTTATAATTTCAATTAGTATAAACGATGAATTTTGTTTGTAAATATCTTAATATTTCAAAAATGGAAAAATATTCATCATAATCAATAGAATCCATGAATTGGTACCCTTTATAAACTAGAATAGATTTATTCCTCAAAATATCACCTCCTTCACTAATATCTCTTCAAAAAACTCATTTATTTCGGATAAAATTCTTACCATTTCATCTTTGAATAGGTTATCAAGTTTCATTTATATTAATTTGATCTAACATTTCATTCACCAAATTTATCCATTTCATAATCTTGATTACTTTTGAGACCATTCTTCATTCAATAGAATATACAACATTCATTTTATTTTGAACTCTTAGTCACCAAATCATTTGAACAAGGGATTCCATTCTTCAGATGAAACATTCTTAATCAACCTACTTATTTAATTTATAGAACCATAAACATTTATTTTAACTGAAATTCATGTCATCGCTGTACTAATAATAAAATACTTGTTCATACTGAATTACACTACTTCTTTCCTTTCAACAACCACTATTGGAATTTACAAAAGTATCTTCAATTAATGCATCAAAACCACCATTTTTCTCTTCTAGTGTCATGGAATTACTTTTAATGAGTTTAACATCAAAAGACCTTGAATCCTTTTTAATTTCCTTGTTCAAACATTGCAACATTATGATATTATAAAAAAGATTAATTTAAATAATTAATAGGTTTAATGGATTATATAACATGAAATATCAAAATACAATGAATAGTTATACAATTAAAATTATAAGTATCACATAAAACCATTATAATATAGATAATTAGTTATTTGGTCTAAATATATGTAAAAACAATATTAAATCAATGTAGAAATTTGATTCAATGGAATTAATAAGTAGGATACATTCTTATAAGTCTCAATTATTTAATCTTTAAAATGATATAGAGTCGCTATTATTTTCACTATACTATGCCCCATGTGATCTATGTCAAGTACGTATTGAGAAAAATAATTTATGGTTGATGTGTCATCTCATGGAAATAATTATGTTATTAATGATAGCTAAATCACCACCTATGGGGACCAAAATTTATTACCTTAACCTTGGATCTTTTGTGGAGGAATTGAATGGTTTTTTTATTGATGTTACGATGATATAAATATGTAATAATTAAAATAATATATTTTATCATTATATGGAATTTAACTAAATTCTATCTAAAATAAATTTATATAATTATATTGAACACGATGTGTTTATTAATGTTGTGGAATAAAGTATTTGATTTAAAAAATTAGTAATAAAATAATTTTATGTTTAAAAGTCTTATTTTTCAAAAAACAATATTTATCTATATATTTTAAATTTTTATCTCAATAATAAAAATTGATCACTTTTAAAAAAATTAATTGTGAAAATTTTAATTATAATATACATAAAAACACTAATTGAAACTCTATTTATTATTTTTACCTAGTATGTAATAAGAATAAATTCACATAATCCTTGAAAATTCATTTTTTTGAAAATTGTTTTCAGTGTTATGTGTTACTGTATAAAATTAATGTTTATCACTTTTAAAAAATGAATCATTTAAAATGTAAATAATATTTAGAATTTTAATTTCCAAACTATAAAATATTCCCAATTTCAATATATTTCAAAAATAATAATTTACCAAGTTAAAAATTAGTCACAACAATAATGGTTAAAATGAGGTGAGAATGTGAAATCATGAGATAATGTATCAATATATCATGAAAACTAATCTATAAATGGGTGTGTGAGTTATTTCTAAATTATAAATTATTGTTTAATATCTAATTATAAAAATTTTATCCACTTCTTAGGAATATAACATCTCTTCTTATATTAATAAATTAATGTTGATAGAAATGTCACCCCTCTCATCTATTAAAGGATCGTTCCACCGCCCCACTTCTCCTCAAATATAAAGCATATTATCTTGGAAAAAATCTACAAAAAACCCTGAAAAAACCACTTTAAATTTTATTAGAGGTAAAAATATTAGCAAAATATAAATCTATGAAGGCTTTATGAGTTGTCTGAAAGAGGATATTAAAGGAAGAGTTAATTATTATATTTGAGTTATTCTAAGTTTCATTACTCATTAATATCTAACAAATTTATTATAACCATACTAATATAATTAAATCCTGATTTTTATTATACTGAAATGTTACTATATTGATGGAATAACCATTATCATTATTATTTCCTACTATACATTAGAAAATTATAATGTCACGCATGTTATGGTCAGATTACAGTCACCATGAATGATGTATTTCATTTTTCATGAACAAAAAATATGAATGGTTATAAAAGTTTATTTATTGAATAAATATTATATTTAAGACATGATTAATTTTATTGAGAGATAAATTAGTCATTCTATTTATAATATTAACAATAAACGGTTATTGTCGGTTTAACCGCTTAAACTGATCACACTATGAAAATCTTGTTAATTTGAATCTCTTTATTAAAACCTATTGATCTAAATAAAATTTTTACCTTTTTAATGATAAACTTAATATATATATATATATAATCCATTCTGTATATGGTGTATATATTTTTATAAATCCTTTGACCATAGTCAATATACCAAATCTGTTTTGGATGAATTGACCAAACATCCCCATTTTTCTACTGAGGGAAAACACTATATAATAAATGAATGATGTATGATAATAAATGGAATTTAAAAAATTAAATATAAATTAAAAAGGTTCTTAATAAAATATTTAATGGAATTAATTTTTTTATTTATGAGGTTACATGCATGCACCAAGCATGTTGGGACTCAAGGTAAGGGTTCCTTTTCTCAATTACAATTCCTAGAGAAATATTTATTATTATACAAAATAGTTATGTTTATATGGCGTAATAATTCCATATTCTACTATTATATCTTAATTATCATGTTTTTTTAGGTTTTTCTCTAATTTTTTAATATTTACCTATTCTTTTTCCCTTATCTCATTTCCAAATTTGAAAGGGTTGTTTTTAATTTAATTTACTTTCATTAAGTTATAAACTTTATTATTAAACTATATCTTTATAAGTTTGTTTTCTTCCACCCCATGACTATATTATATTTTATTTCCCATTTATTTACCATTTTTACAAGTATTTATGATATTTAACCTCTTGTTGGCCAACTATTCAACCAAATGGTTTCTTTTACATGGACTCAACCATATCACTTATTAATATTTTGGAATATTTTTCCTCCATGTCCATATTTTTATATTATTATAATAACATTATAATATATACATGAAATATTTATTAAATTAATTTTATATTATCTTTAAATAAATTTACAATTATTTTAAAAGGAATATTTTTAACATTCTTATAATTGAAAAATTTTGAATTTCTATAAAAGTGTGAAAAGAATCTTCTATTTTAGAATTTTCTATTTAAATGCATATTCCCACTTTTATGACTATTATTTATTATCAATATTCCATTCCATTATTTCATGGTTTTTCAAAGAAAATCAAATTCCCATTATTATGTGGATTTATTATTTTAAAAATAATGCTTAATGTTTTAGATGATTATATAGAAATATTTCATTCCACTTATGTATATTTTTATTTTTGAAACCAAATTTTTAATTTTTAAATTAATTTATTTCAGGATTATAATAAATTATTATTATTTGAAAGTAATTTGTTCATTGTCATTTTTTCACATTGTGAAATGGACTTTTAATGTGAATTAAGAGTTTTTTTTATAACTAAATTACACAATCTTTATAAAAATATATTTATAATTTTTCTTTAATTTTCCTCTCAAACAATAAAAGATATGTCTTTTTTTGAGTTGTGTTTCATATATTTCACTATAAATGCACCTTTTGAAGTTATAGTTCATACTTCACATTTTTCATAAGGATTATGTTCCCTATCCCTCTTCAGCTATCAATTTAAATTATTTTTATCCTTTATTTTCATATTATTTATTTTCATGGATATACTCTTTATCCCATATAATATTTATATATTGTATTTTCAATTATTTACTTAAGCCTATACCAAATACTTTATATAGAGTTATTTTTAAGGGTTTTTCTAAAGAACCTTATTCCATTTATTGACTGGGAAGATATTGACACTTTGTATAGTACTTATTTCAGTATATATATATATATTACTAAGTAATGTTTCTTATGTGTTGTCTTATTTATTAATTTCTTTATTTGATAAATGAACTGGATTTAATTAGAGAAAGGTGGGCATAAAATTATATATCCCTTTAATGCATCAGTAGCTCTCCTGGGAAAAAAAGTAGCTTGGGTATTTTGGGTAAACCTTACATGGTTATATATGATGTCTTCAAAATAAGCCTTTATTCCACATTTATAATTTTAAGAATTATGAATTACAAAACTATGAAATCATTCATTTCTGTCCAGGTGATTATTTATATTGATATGTTATTTGTGGATACATCACATGATTAGGTTATCAATTATATAGAATTTTTTAACATTATTTAATCATGTTATATTATTTATGAATTTATTATTCCATAGTTGCTTCTGTTTTATGCTATTCCTTAGTGAGAGTTTAATCTCACCCTTTTTATATTACCATTTTCATGGGTTACGAACAAGTTTGTGACATAATATATTACATGAATGGTTTATTGTATATATAATTTTAATATAGATGTTTAATATTAATTATTAAATAATGGTTACGTAGTTTATTAAGTAAATTTCTTATTAGATTGGAAAATATGGGACTTTTAGTTAATTTATTTTATTAATTATCAAAAAATATAAACCTAAATGGTATTGGGTATGTATGTGACTCAATATTTTTTTATAATATTTTAATTATAAATGGATATATTTTGGTCACTATAATTAGTTTCAAACTATTGTGAAATTAATTTATAATTATCACTAGATCTAGGTGTGTGGTTTTATGGTATAATAGTTAGTATCAAGGCACGGTTTAGTTAAAATTAGTGTTGTGGCTACTAAAATATAAGAAAAGTTTATTTATCATGGATACCATCACACGTTAATAAATTTATGTTTCATAATAATTTTAAAGGATTAAATACTATTTTGAGGTATTATGTTATTATCTTTCAAGGAGATTAATGATATTTTAGATATTTTTTTGGTTTTAGGAAGAATATATGATAATGGTAGAGGTATTCCTTAGGGTTGGAATGTAATTTGGTGTCAAGAAAATTCATGTTTTTTGGGAAAATAGTAATTTATTTTTTAGAGTATATATGATTATATTTTTATGGGATTCATGTTTTTTATGTATTAAGGTAAATAGTGAATTATAGGTGATTAGGTATCCATGGTTTTTGGATTTAGGATATAGTAATAATGATGTTGATTTAATTATAATTTTTAATATCGAATACAATAGATTAATGGAAACTTGATATTTTTATTTCATGAATATATTTTATAGTAGTTTAATTAATTGACTTATGTATGTAATTAGATAATCTTACCAATATATGGAACGTTTAACATGTTTTAGGTTTTAGGGACGGAAACAATGAATCTTTGGAAACGGAATGAAAAGTGACCAATTTATGATATAAAGTACAGTTCACACTCCAAGTGAAGTGAAGTTGCACAACACTAAATTTTGGAAGATGTTGTGGAGCTGGAAAATTGGTGTATACTATTTTACACGTCTTGTATTCAGTTTATTCAATGTGAGTATTTTTTATGATGGTTTTTGACAACTCCTCCTCCTGCTTTGAAAATTAAATAATTACACATTGTGTAAATTATTATACGCCGTATAAGTGTTGTCAAGCCGAAAAAATGATACAAGGATGAGGGTTTAACCAGAAAAAACATATTTATTCAAGAATCATCCATGTAATAGGATAAACCATGGACCATAGTGGGAAACGCAATGCTAAGGGATGACTTCTAGATGAATGATTGATGATCTAGATCCATGTTTTACCGCTATTCTTCACCTCCATTCTTCCTCGGGTACCCATGTTTCACTTTATCATCATTTATAACATGAGAAAGTAGTTCTCTTTGTGTTGGGTGGTGTGATTATAGGGGGATGTGTTTCATAGAGATTGTTTCTATTTATAATTCTTGCTTTGTATGGTAGATACACAGTTTATTCAATTCCAATCATCTTCTTCTTACAATTTCATGAACATTGCCAATGAATGGAGGATTTTTATTTCATTTCATCAATTATTTGGACTATTTTGAATAATAGAATTATGAATTCTAGGTTAGTTAAGTTCAAATAGTGTTTTTGGGTAACATAGTTTTAGGATTGAATTTAGTATATGACCATTCCAATGGTCGAATCACAAGATTAGTGTTGGGTACCCAGAACAAGGATCCCAACCAACCCAATTATGACACCAATCCTGAATAAACTCACTATAAATTGAATCCCTAGAACACAGAACTAAAAATCATTGAACCTATCATATCCCATCTCTTGATTTTAACCCCAATCCTTAATTTATTTGTTATCTTTTCTCCAACCAATCAAACAATTTCATTTTTAATTTCTTTAATTAACATAGATATATGGGTTCGAATCATGGGATTTAAAAGTACTAAATTTTTAGTTAGGTTATCTGAATTTAATAAATTATTAAATTTGTGTATCCCCATAGGAAATTAATGATGCATGATGGGCTATCAAAACCCTGTGGATAAAACTAAATATTAGAAAACATTATAAAATTTTGGTGAAGTAAAGTGTGTGTATTTTCCTAAAAATTAAATTTATAAACGAATACTATATGTGGTTATAGTATCTTATTTTGATAGAGATAGGGGAAATAATAATGAAAATTATTGGTTCAGTATTAACTCGATTTTCATTCTGTTTACAAAAAGAGGGCCTAACTAAACACTTCGTCTAACAATTCTAGGGATATTCTTTAGATGTTTATCTTTATATTTATGACCCATTATGAAGTATTTTAAGACATTGTTATATCATGAGTCATGACTATATCTAGAATACCCTCATCTATTTTCTCCAGTGAGAGAAATTAATTTTTTTATTTATTTTCTAAGGGAGTAAGATGTAACAAGATGAGATTTTAATAAGTGTTGTTAATTAAAAATCACTAGTTGGAATATATTTTATCATAAAAAACACCGAATTAAACCAAACCATGAAATATTATATGGTTATAAATGTTGAATATGACTATTAAAATATATTCTTTGAAATGGCTTTTGTAAATTGAATTAATTGCATTATGAAATCTCTGTACAAAGCGGAAGAAATAGAATCAAGTAGTTATAGTATTACTTTCTAAAATAAATTTTCATACTTAGAAATGAAGTAGTGTGACTTAGATTTTTTCTATATTGATCCCAATATAATATTTAAAAAGTTAATTTTTTCAAAAATGATCTACGGGATAAGTTCAATCTCATTGAAATCACTACAAAAACCTTGCTAGATGAATCAATATCCACGATATCCAACATTTCTTATCTTACTCATAGATCTTTTTTATAAGTCTTGAGGGATTTTGTAAGTAGAAGTTAAGATGATATAAACTTGTATTTATAAAAAAAAATATTCTTTCATTATTTGGACTTTTAAAAAAAATAAATAAAATAAAAATGTTTTCTTTAAATAAATTTCTTCATTAATGCCTAGGAAATAAGTAAATAATTAGGAAAATTAAGATTATAATCATTTGATGTTTGACAAAATTATTTTTCAAAGAATTTTATTTTACAATATATTATATACTTTTATCACAATATAATATATTGATTGGTTTTTCATAATTAATTTAACTATATGTATTGATAATATATATATAAATATAAAATTAATACTCATTAATTTTTTTTTTAATTTTCCTGGAATAAGAATAAATTTACTTAATTCTTAAAATATGAATTTTTCAATAATTGTGTTTCTACATTATTTGTTACTATATTAATATTATTTTTTATTATATTTATAAATTTAATCAAGAAAAATGGATTTCATTATTTTTCATAAAAATAATTTACCAAGTTAACCATTACTTACAATAGTAAATGTTAAAATGATGTAAAAACGTTAAATAAAGATGTAATGTCTCAAAAAATCAAAAAACCACATCTCAAAATTAGTTTATGGGTGATTTGTGAACTATTAATTATATTTTATTCTTTCTTTATCAATTTATGAACTACATTACATGACTATGACTTCTCTTTTAATATTATATATTAATATCTATAAAAATACCACCCCTCACACATATAAAGGTACCCCTTCACAAAGTCACTTATAGTCACACCAAAAGCCTCTAAGATGGACCAAATTAATCCAAAACCACTCCCCATGACCATTTCCAAAGTTTTAGATGTTTTGGTTACACCAAAATACCATTCTATGAAGGCTTATTGAGTGATTTAAATGAGGGTATCAAAGGAAGATGTAATTATTTTTTCCAAGTTCATTCATGTTTCATTTTTCTTACACCTTCTAAAAATATATTATATTGATATAAATATAATGAAATAAATATCATTAGTATACTAACATTTTATTATTTTGATGTAATTGATATTATCTACTTTTCATCCATTCATTTTAATAGAAAATTATCACCCATGTTATTGTCGTATTACTACATCCAAGAATGATGTATTTCATTATTCATCACCACCTTAAATGGTTTGTTATAAAATTAGAATTTATGAATAGATGTTATATTTATTAAGTGACTATTTTTTTAAAATTTTATTTTTTGAATTTATTAATAATATTTATAATAAATGGTTATTATAAATTTAATCACCTAAAACAAGCATACCAATACACTTTTCTTATTTTGAATGTATTTTTGACAACCAATTGAAATGTATAACTTTTAGGATAATAGAATAGTAAATAACATATACAACAAATGGATTGTATATGATAATAAATAGACCATAAAATGAAATATACATGAAAATGTATTAAATCAAGTACTTTACAAAATTAATTTTGTTACTCAGGAGGTTAAACACATACACCAAGTGATTCCGGACATGAGGTAAGGGTTCTTTGTATCAATTTAAATTCCTTCAAGCATACTTATTATTATATAGCAATATATTTTTATATGGTGTAAATAACTCCATATTTAATTCTTATAACTTAAATAACTTTTTATTATTGTGTTATTTTATTTCATTTAATCTCTCTTTATTCCTCTTCCTTTGATTCATTACCTATGTTGTAAGGGTTATTGTTAATATAATTTCCTTTTATTAAAATATAACCATTATTCTTTAAATTTATCCTTATATGCTTGGATCATTCCACTAAATAATTTTATAATATTTTTATTCCCACTTTATTTTTAAGGGATTAAAATTATTCATGAAAATTCCATTCCTTTTGGATCACACTTCAACCAAATGATTACTTGCATATGGAATCTACATTTTCTCTTCTTTTATGTCAATAATCTTTTTAATCCATGTCCATATTTATCATATTTTTACAATAATATTCTTATATGTTAAGGAAAATATTTCTTAATGTCAATTAAAAATATATTTGAATTTTTTTTTAAAATTTTTAAAATGAATAATTTCAATATTTCCCACATGGGACATTTTTATGTTTCTTTTAAAATGTGTGAAACGAATCTTATATTTTAACATTTTCCATATGAATTAATTTTCATCTTTTATTTCTTCACTTCATTATGAAGATTTTGTTACATGTTACATTAGTTTTTCAAATATGATATTATTCACATTATTCTATGAATTTTTCATTTTAAAAATAAATGTTACTGTGTTAGAAGAATAAATATTTTTATTTCATTTCACTAAAGTACTTTTTTATATTCCACTCAAAATTTAATATTCTCAACATCATTAATTTTAAAGTTTTCAATATTTGGAATTATTTTTAAATCACAGTTTTCGGTATCATTTCCCACCCTCTAAATATGATTATGAAATTTTATTTGGATTTTATTTGAACCATATGACAAAATATTTCTTGGATTCTATTTAAACCATATTACAAAATATTTCTAAAAATTCTTTTTACAATTTCACTTCCATTTTCTTCTAAAAAATTAAAATATCTTTCTCTTTTGAATATTTCATTCATTTATTACCCTATAGATTCTCCCATGAATTTTAGTTAATACTTACCCCTTATCATTCTTATTATATTCTCTATCACTCTTAATTTCAATCATGACATTTTTTTTCAACTTGACGTAAATATTTTTTAATTTTATTGATATATTTTATATCACTTAAAATATTTCTATATTGTGTTTTTTCTCAATGATTGGATTAATTATATAGTATAATTTTTTTATTTTTTTGAGTGAATTTATTTTTACTTTCCACTGAATTTTTTATCTTCCTTAAAACTTATACCTTAGTTATTCTTCTATTTTTTACCATGTGTCTTGCTATAATCATCTCTACTCTTCTTATTATGAATATCTATAGGAATATTTACTTTTTACACACATAAAAAAGTTAATGGATGTTTTCCCTTATTCTTTACTTTATGTAATTTGATATCCATTGGAGTGAGAGAAATTGTTTTGTATTAATTACCGATGTCATCAATATCTTCAGATTCATTAGAAGACTCATCGACCAAATCTTTAATTTTAAACACATTACTTTATTAAAAGGTCATATATTCTTTACTATTAGACTTAAATGTTATATATTTCCTCATTACATATTAAATACATATATTTTTCAGTTTTTCGAGAGATAAATATTCTCTATCCTATAATGATAAAATTTTAGAAATGAATATTTCTGAAAAACTTCTTATAAAAATCTTCAAAATAGTTAATTTTTTGAAGGTATAACCAAAACCTCTAATGATGAGTATTACTTATTATACCCTTATAAAATAAACAATTATTATTTCTTCATCATGACTCTTTCACTCTTCAAACTGACACTACTAGACTTAGAGTTTTCTTTTTTTTACTTTAACATTACCTTTGTATATTCCCAAAATTTTATCATAAGTCTCCATAAAAGATTGGATTACTATTTCATTCATGTCGAAATTATCTGATAAAGTATTAATAATGGAATTTTTAACTTTTACATCAACTTATATGTTTTTTATGAAACAATTATATGAAAATATATTTATTTGAGTAGAAATACTATGGTAGGTACTTAAACTACATCAATAATATGTGAAAATTGATGGGATATTATCTGATTCCTCCAAATATTAATATTATTTATAAAAAAGTATGAATTCATCTACTATTAATTGAATTAAAGTTATTTATCTTCAATAAAATGATATTATAAAGGAAGAATTCTCTGATACTCTTTGAGATTTCCATAAATGTGTAGTCCATTAAAAAGGTGGATGAATCCATGTTTCCTTTATAGAATTTATGATGACATAAAATCAACCTCCAAAACATGTTAAAATAATGATCCATAGAGAGAATATAACTCTCTATGATATTTATTAAAAAATGAAAACTAAAAAAATCGCATGGGATTTTTATAAGGTTCACCCCTGATATGGGTGACCATACCTTTGCATTGTTTCTTTATTATCCCAATACAAATATTTTCCACTAATAATCATCTTAAAAAATACACATATTGCATTTCCATTTTCATCTAAAACCCACAATTGATCTCACAAAAATAGGTATCATGAAAATATTATATTGATTCCAAATAGTTATATTGATACCACCACCAGTTTGATAATGATCACTATAACTTATAAAAATATTATTGAAGAATGAATATATTCCTATGGATCCTTCTGAATAATATATTTTATCTATTTCTCAAGACTGTATCTTTAGTAATGTATCCTCCAAAAATCCAGTCAATAGAATTTGTGCTTCGGGTACCTTAAATTTAAGACCTCCAAAATATAGGTACCTCCTCCTTATCTAATTATTCTCTAAATATTATTTATTTTAAGGACCATTGTACTTTTCAAAGATTATATGTCACAATCCCCACAAAAAAATTCTCAACTTTCAATAATTCTATTAAAAAATACCTAAATTTTTGAATAAACTCTCTACATTACCAATCTTCCCATAATACAATAATGACATGTGGTCTTAAAACGACATGTCTTCCACTTATCACATTATTTAGCTGACTAAATTCAAATAACCTAATGATATTATGGTGAAAATTATTTATAAATTCTCTTTGAAAACTTAAGATCAAATATCATATACTATTCTGTAGAGCTTAGTTAAAATCATAAATATTGAATCTTTGAACATTCATCATTGCATCATCACAGTGTGATTGACTTCACATAAAAGTAAACACTTATGATATATTATAGTTTTCTATGCTCTACAGATTTCATTCCATGACATCCAAAAATTTATAACATTTTCATTTATATCAACACCATATTCTTTCACTTTAAAAAATTGGCATTGAAATAAAGCTTTTGGTGTAAAAAATCTATTGATCCAATAAATTATTTGACCTTTTAATTTCATATTTTAACAACTGGTCATCTTCATTATTTGATTACCTAACATATGAAATTATTGATTCCACATATTCTCTAATGAGGTGAAATTTTAATCATATCAAATTTTGATCATTATCAGTTGATTAGTTTTTTAGTTCTTTATTACTCTTCAAAATTTGGTATTTCATCACATTATATAATCTGAAAAACATATTGTATTATATTCAAATGCATTATCATTTAGCTTTACTCTAATTCAATATTTTTTCTTCTATTACATCTACAATTAAATATATTTAGTGGTCAATATATATTTTTATCACATTATCTTTTGTTCATAAAAATATCCATTAACTAAGACTCATCAGAATCATATCATCTTCTGATTAATTCATTTATATATTATCTTCCACTAACCTGAACACCAGTGATATCATAGATTATAAAGCATTTTTTATCCCCTTCAACTTCAAGTGAATGTTTCTTTGTTGAATCTAAACTTGGATCATAGTTGATTATTAACTCATTGTGTTGTATTTTCAATTGAAGGAATAGTATAGATTCATAATACTATTCATGCAGAGATCCTTCTAAATGTTCACCATTTATTTATGATTTTGGAAAACTATTGTACATAGGATTTTTTTACATCTGCTAATTTATAAATTTTAAATAATTATATTACCTACACTGGATTTTCTCTTACATCCTTTTGGGAAAACATTTATATACTTTTCGAAATTATTAATGAGTCACACACCCTTACATATTCAATTCACCCTGGTATTAAGATTACATTGAGTGTATTCTATTCATCTCAAAGTTTGTACAAGTAGAAAATCTTTCATGATCTCAACATGCTATCTTTTGTGAACTTTGATCACGTATATAACCTAATGGTAAATATTAAACCTTTATAAAATGTTCATATTCCCTTAAAAGTATCAGGAAATAAAAAATTCACATCATCCAGAGGAAAAAAAATAATGTACATCCAAATATCTAGAAAACAAACAATTATCTTTGGCACTCAGAAATATTATTTTATTCATAGTGAATATCTTTAAACTCATGTGAATATTTATATAAAATAAACACCTTTAAAACCACAAGGTAACTTCATCCTTAGTGGGATACCACATGGTTATCATCCATTCTTTATTCCATAAGAATTTGGTAGTCGTCATGAGTAAATCCTGATGTCCTTTGTTAGCTATTTCTCATTTCTTTACCACTTTGGTGAGTTTCAAATAAAATATGTATATTATATATTTTTCTATGGTATATTTATTTCCATGAATTGAATTTGAATCTTCTATGAATAATATGAATGAAGTCTCCTGGTAGTTCCAGGTTGGTTGTGTATATATATTTTGGTTGTTATATACATGGAATATATCATGTGAATTTCTAGAATGGGTAGGGTCATTTGTGGGATTAGGAATAGAACCACTTGTAGTTTTCGATGTTCTTAAGATATTTTTAGATATATTTTAATGTGGGTAATAACTAGATAAGTTTGTTATAGATTTTTATTTCATGTCTATAAGCTTCAAGAATTTCATCGATAGTTTTAAAGTGTTATAAAGTATTTGTTCATGGGATGGATTGCTTTATGTGTTTATTGGGGAACATAATAGGTGTGTCTAATCTAAAAATAGGGCGATGTGGTTCACCATAATTTCTTATTGTGACATCCCATTCACTAATGTTGGGGTGAAAAAGGTTCATAGAGTTACTAACATAGTATGTTGGTGATGCTTCTCACTATGGAGTTTAGGGAATTGGTGTGATGTGCGCATAAATAAGGAACCATGAGTTTGTGCTGAAGACTATATTTTCAGGGGTATTCCCTATAGATGAGTATCCTATAATGTTGTTGTTCACACAAAAATATTAGGAGTCATATAACACAGGAGGAAACAGGAATGGTGGGGTAATTGGTATCTTTAATTAGGAGTGGAATGATCATCGTACATGTGGAATGCATCAGGACTCATCGTCCAGGATTAGGAATGAATTTTTTGTATTGTGTGTTGAATTTTATTAGGTAGACAACCATGGAAGTGTATCAGAAATTTTGGCATAATGATATGGTGATTACTTATTCAACAAGTGTATATGGATATATTAATTTCATGTGACTAATTACAATATATGGGTGATGCGTCTTTCTACTACATGGTGTATTCAAACTATGGGTGCATTTTACCACTATAACATTATGTGAAGGAGGTAAATTTGTCACCAATAGTTTGTCGAGTATAGAGTTGAGCGGGTTTTGTTGATTGTATTTTCCATTCTACAATTTTTTTTGTAAACTAATTTATGTAAAGATATTATATTGGGAAACTGTTGGTGGTGGCCTATTGAGTTCATAGATACACCCTTCACATGCCCTATGAGACATGTTTAGAATTATTTGGATTATTATTCCATCAAGGGAAAGGGACTTGTGACAGTTTTGTAGTTGTATATAGGTTTAGAGGATGTCTATATGGGATGTCTATTGATATTTGTGATAGAACCAACGGGAAATTGGTTCCATTATAGTGTTTTTTTCTTTTGTAAATGTATGAATATAATTAGATTATGGGAAATCCATTTTTTGTTTGTATGAATTTAGTGATATTTTAGATATTTCTTTTCTATACCATTTTATATATTTATATGATTTCTACTATTGTTATGTTTTTCTACACACTTTTTGGTTTCCACTACTATTACTCATTTTTATACATAGGGTGTAGTTTCCCTACTATCACCTCCTAGACACTCACTACTATTCTACGGCATTTAGAATACAGGTAGGTGAAATTGAGGTTTTTGGATAACTATCTTGGGTTTCATTCAATAAATATTTTTCAAGGATGATTCAAACTATACCAAAAATTATTCATGGATAATCAATTCAATATAAACATAGAACATGACATTTCAATGGAAACTGTTTGATCAATTTGAACCCATTCATGAATAAATTTTTCATAGAGGGAATCATAACACCTAGAATATCATTAGTATATATACCATAAAAAAATATATCATTGATGGTATTTTTTCAAATATCCAAATAATACTCCATGAGAAATTCCTAAAGACGAACATTTGATATTTAGAAAAATTTTAGGATGATAATTAGACACTCACATCTATAAATGGGTGATAAATATTATAATGGCTGAGCTTGTGGTGATGAAGGTGCAGAAAAACTCAAAAAATATACATGTTGAATAAGTAACATACAAGGTGAAAAATGTAGTTCTTTCATCAAATAACATAATGAAATAATTGATGATGTTATGGAAACTAAAACATGACCACATCCAAATGTGGATTGGAGATTCTCACTACATAGAAATTATTTCCTAGGAATTCAAAGGTATCCTAAATTTTTTTTGAACATTCTATTCTGTGTATTCTTTATAGTTCAATGATCAGAATATTAAAAGTGGAGAGAAAGGATATATATGAGTGTATACATTTTGATGTATATAAAGGACCAATTATATCTTTTAGAGGAGTTTGGTATTTTGAATAATTAATTGATGATTATTCTTGGAGATGTTTATTGTACCCATTTAATAGGAATGTGGGTTTTTTTGCCTTTAAAACATTAAAATAATATAAGGATCATGCATATAAAAATAAGATAAAGTTTTTGTGGATTATAAATAGTAGCGAATATATAATCTATGATTCTGGTACTTTTTTTCAATATTAAGGAATTAAGGGGCAATTCCTTGAGGCATAAAATCATTGGAATAGTTGAGTAAATGAGATGATGAATAGTACCAGAATCTTCTATACAAGTGTGAAAAGAATCTTCTATTTTAGAATTTTCTATGTAGACGCATATTCTCACTTTTATAACTATTATTCATTATCAATATTCCATTCGATTATTTCATGGTTTTTCAAAGAAAATCAAATTCCCATTATTGTGTGGATTTATTATTATAAAAATAATGCTTAATGTTTTCGAAGATTATATAGAAATATTTCATTAAACTTATGTATATTTTTATTTTTGACACCAAATTTTTAATTTTTAACTTAATTTATTTCAATATTATAATAAATAATTATAATTTAAAGTAATTTGTTCATTGTCATTTTTTCACATTGTGAAATGGATTTTTAATGTGAATTAGGAGTTTGTTTTTATAACTAAATTACAGAATCTTTATAAAAAATATATTTATAATTTTTCTTTAATTTTCTTCTCAAACAATAAAAGATATATCTTTTTTTGAGTTATGTTTCATATATTTCACTTTAAATGCACCTTTTGAAGTTATAGTTCATACTTCACATTTTTCATAAGGATTATGTTCCCTATCCTCTTCAACTATATATTTAAATTATTTTTCTCCTTTATTTTCATATTATTTATTATCATAGATACACTCTTTATCAAATCTAATATTTATATATTTTATTTTCAATTATTTACTTAAGCCTATACCAAATACTTTATATAGAGTTATTTTTAAGGGTTCTTCTAAAGAACCTTCTTCTATTTTTTGATAGGGGAGATATTGACATTTTGTATAGTACTTATTTCAATATATATATATATATATTAATAAGTAATGTTTCTTATGTGTTGTCTTATTTATTAATTTCATTATTTGATGAATAAATTCTATTTAATTAGATAAAGGTGGGTATAAAATTATATATCCCTTTAATGCATCGGTAGCCCTCATGGAAAAAAAGTAGCTTGGGTATTTTGGGTAAACCTTACATGGTTATATATGATGTATTTAAAATAATCCTTTATTCCACATTTATAATTTTAAGAATTATGAATTACAAAACTATGAAATCATTCATTTCTGTCTAGGTGATTATTTATATTGATATGTTATCTGTGGATACAACACATGCTTAGGTTATCAATTATAAAGAATTTTTTATCATTATTTAATCATGATATATTATTTATGAGTTTCTTATTCCATAGTTGCTTCTATTTTATGCTATTCCTTAGTGAGAGTTTAATCTCAACCTTTTTATATTACCATTTTCATGGGTTATGAACAAATGTATTACATAATATATTGTGTGAATGGTTTATTATATGTATAATTTTAATATAGATGTTGAATATTAATTATTAAATAATGATTCCTTGGTTTAGTAAGGAAAATTCCTATTATAGTGGAAAATATGGGCCTTTTAGTTAATTAATTTTCTTAATTATCAAAAAATATAAACCTAAATTGTATTGGGTATGTAGGTGACTCAATATTTTTCGATAATATTTTAATTATAAAGGGATATATTTGGGTCACTATAATTAGTTTCAAACCATTGAGAAATTAATTTATAATTATCACTAGATCTATGAGTGTGGTTTTATGGTATAACAGCTAGTATCAAGGAAAGGTTTAGTTAAAATTTGTGTTGTGGCTACTAAAATATAAGAAAAGTTTATTTTTAATGGATACCATCACACATTAATAAATTTGTGTTTAATAATAATTTTAAAGAAGTAAATACTATTT
Source organism: Viscum album (assembly GCA_963277665.1). Lineage (NCBI taxonomy): Eukaryota > Viridiplantae > Streptophyta > Magnoliopsida > Santalales > Viscaceae > Viscum > Viscum album. The sequence goes on along the minus strand of OY728140.1, from coordinate 1,999,796,477 downwards.
TGAGGTATTATGTTATTGTCTTTCGTGGGGATTAATGATATTTTAGATATTTTTTGGGGTTTTAGGAAGAATATATGATAATGGTAGAGGTATTCCTTAGGGTTGGAATGTAATTTGGTGTCAAGAAAATTCATGTTTTTTGGGAAAATAGTAATTTATTTTTTGGAGTATATATGATTGGATTGGTATGGGATTCATGTTTTTTAAGGATTAAGGTAAATAGTGAATTATAGGAGATTAAGTATCCATGGTTTTTGGATTTAGGATATAGTAAGAATGATGTTGGTTTAATTATTATTCTTAATATGGAATACAATACATTAATGGAAACCTGATATTTGTATTTCATTAATATATTTTATAGTAGTTTAATTAATTGACTTATGTATGTAATTAGTTAATCTTACCAATATATGGAATGTTTAGCATGTATTAGGTTTTAGGGAAGGAAACAATGAATCTTTGGAAATGGAATAAAAAGTGACCAATTTATGATATAAAGTACAATTCACACTACAAGTGATGCGAAGTTGCAAAACACTAAATTTTGGAAGATCTTGTGGAGATGGAAAACTGGAGTATACTATTTTACATGTCTTGTATTCAGTTTATGCGATGTTATATTTTTAATGATGGTTTTTGACAACGCCTCCTCCTGCTTTGAAAATTAAATGATTACACATTGTGTAAATTATTATACACTATGTAAGCATTGTCAAGCCAAAAAAATGATACAAGGATGAGGGTTTGACCAGAAAAAACATATTTATTCATGCCTCAGCCATGTAATAGGATATAACATGGACCATAGGGAGAAACGTAATGCTAAGGGATGACTTTCAGATGAATGATTGATGATCTAGATCCTTGTTTCGCCACTATTCTTCACCTTCATTCTTCCTCGGGTACGCATGTCTCACTTTATCATCATTTATAACATGAGAAAGTAGTTCTATTTGTGTTGGGTGGTGTGATTATAGGGGGATGTGTTTCATAGGGATTGTTTCTATTTATAATTCTTGTTTTGGACGGCAGATACACAGTTTATTCAATTCCAATCATCTTCTTCTTACAATTGCATGAACATTGCCTATGAATGGAGGATTTTTATTTCATTTCATCAATTAGTTGGACTATTTTGAATAATATAATTATGAAATCTAGGTTAGTTAAGTTGAAATAGTTTTTTGGGTTACATAGTTTTAGGATTGAATATAGTAGATGACCATTCCAATGGTCGAATCACTAGATTAGTGTAGGGTACCCAGAACAAGGATCCCAACTAACCCAATTCTGACACCAATCCTGAATAAACTCACTATAAATTGAATCCCTAGAACACAAAACTAAAAATCATCGAACCTATCATATCCCATCTCTTGATTTTAACCCCAATCCTTGATTTATTCGTTATCTTTTCTCCAACCAATCAAACAATTTCATTTTTAATTTCTTTAATTAACATAGAATATAGGGGTTTAAAACGTGGGATATAAAAGTACTAAAATTTTAGTTAGGTTGTCTGAATTTAATAAATTATTAAATTTGTGTATCCCCATAGGAAATTAATGATGCCTGATGGGCTATCAAAACCCTATGGATAAAACTAAATATTAGAAAACATTATAAAATTTTGGTGAGGAAAAGTGTGTGTTGTTTCCTAAAAATTAAATTTATAAACGAATACTATATGTGGTTATAGTATCTTATTCTTATGAAGGTAGGGGAAATAATAATGAAAATTATTAGTTGAGTATTAACTTGATTTTCATTCTGTTTACAACAAGAGGGCCTAACTAAACACTTTGTCTAACAATTCTAGGGATATTATTTGGATGTTTCTTTTTATATTTATGACCCATTATAAAGGATTTTAATACATTGTTATATCATGAGTCATGACTATATCTATAATACCCTCAACTATTTTCACCTGTGAGAGAAATTAATTTTTTTTATTTTTTTATTTTCTAAGGGAGTAAGATATAACAAGATGAGATTTTAATAAGTGTTATCAATTAAAAATCATTAGTTGGAATATATTGTATTATACAAAACACTTAATTAAACCAAACCATAAAATATTATATGGTTATAAATTTTGAATATGTCTATGAAAATATATTCTTTGAAATGGCATTTATAAATTGAATTAATTTCATTATGAAATCTCTGTACAAAGCGGAAGAAATGGAATCAAGTAGTTAGAGTCTTAATTTTTAAAATCAATTTTCATCCTTAGAAAGGAAGTCGTGTGACTTATATTTTTTCTATAATGATCCCAATATAATATTTAATAATTATATTTTTTCCAAAATCATCTATGGGATAAGTTCAATCTCCTTGAAATCACTACAAAAACCTTGCTAGATGAATCAATGTCCACAATATCCAACATTTCTTATCTTACTCATAGATCTTTTTTATAAGTATTGAGGGATTTTGTTAGTAGAAGTTAAGATAATATAAACTTGTATTTATAAAAATAAAATATCCTATCATTATTTGGACTTTTAGAAAGAATTAAATAAAATAAAAATATTTTCTTTAAAGAAATGTCTTCATTAATTCCTAGGAAATAAGTAAATAATTATTAAAATTAAGATTATAATCATTTGATGTTTGAAAAAATTATTTTTCAAAGAATTTTATTTTACAATATATTATATAATTTTATCACAATAGAATATATTGATTGTTTTTTCATAATTAATTTAATTATATGTATTGATAATATATATATACATATAAAAATTAATACTCATTAATTTTTTTTAATTTTCCTTGAATAAGAATAAATTTACTTAATTCTTAATATATAAATTTTTCAATAATTGTGTTTCTACATTATGTGTTACTATATTAATATTATTTTTTATTATATTTATAAATTTAGTCAACTAAAATGGATTTCATTATTTTTCATAAAAATAATTTACCAAGTTAACCATTACTAACAATAGTAAAGGTTAAAATTATGTAAAAACGTTAAATAAAGATGTAATGTCTCAAAAAATCACAAAATCACATCTCAAAATTAGTTTATGGATGATTTGTTAAATATTAATTATATTTTATTCTTTAGTTATCAATTTTATAACTACATTACATGACTATGACTTCTCTTTTAATATTATATATTAATATTTATAAAAATACCACCCCTCACATATATAAAGGGACCCCTTCACAAAGTCACTTATAGTCACACAAAAAGCATCTAAGATGGACCAAATGAATCTAAAACCACTCTCCATGACCATTTCCAAAGTTTTAGATGTTTTGGTTACACCAAAATACCATTCTGTGAAGGCTTATTGAGTGATTTAAATGAGGGTATCAAAGGAAGATGTAATTATTTTTTCCAAGTTCATTCATGTTTTTTTCTTCTTCTACCTTCTACAAATATATTATATTGATATGAATATAATGAAATAAATTTCATTAGAATACTAACATTTTATTATTTTGATGTAATTGATATTATCTACATTTCACCCATTCATTTTAATAGCAAATTATCACCCATTTTATTGTCATATTACTACATCCACGAATGATATATTTCATTATTTATCACTACCTTACATGGTTTGTAATAAAATTAGAATTTATGAATAGATGTTATATTTATTAAGTGAATACTTTTTTAAAATTTAATTTTTTTTTAATTTATTAATAATATTAATAATAAATGGTTATTATAAATTTAATCACCTAAAACAATCATACCGATACAATTTTCTTATTTTGAATGTATTTTTGACAACCAATTGAAATGTATAACTTTTATGATAATAGAATAGTATATAACATATACAATAAATGGATTGTATATGATAATAAATAGACAATAAAATGAAATATACATGAAAATGTATTGAATCAAGTACTTTACAAAATTAATTTTGTTACTTAGGAGGCTAAACACACGCACCAAGTGATTCCGAACATGAGGTAAGGGTTCTTTGTATCAATTTCAATTCCTTCAAGAATGCTTCTTATTATGTAGCAATATATTTTTATATGGTGTAAATAACTCCATATTTACTTCTTATAACTTAAATAACTTTTTATTGTTGTGTTATTTTATTTCATTTAATCTCTCTTTATTCCTTTTCCTTTGATTCATTACCTATGTTGTAAGGTTTATTATTAATATTATTTTATTTTATTAAAAAATAACCATTATTCTTGAAATTTATCCTTATATGTTTGGATCATTCCACTAAATTATTTTATAATATTTTTATTCCCACTGTATTTTCAAGGGATTAAAATTATTCATGAAAATTCCCTTCCTTTTGGATCACACTTCAACCAAATAATTACTTGCATATGGAATCTACATTTTCCCTTCTTTTCTGTCAATAATATTTTTACTCCATGTTCATATTTATCATATTTTTACAATAATATTCTTATATGTTTAAAAAATTATTTCTTAAGGTCCTTTAAAAATATATTTGAATTTTTTAAAAAAAATTTAAAATGAATAATTTCAATATTTCCCACATGGGACATTTTTATGTTTCTTTTAAAAGTTGTGAAAAGAATATTATATTTTAACATTTTCCACATGAATTAATTTTCAGCTTTTATTTCTTCACTTTATTATAAAGATTCTGTTTCATGTTACCATAGTTTTTCAAATATAATACTATTAACATTATTCTATGAATTTTTTATATTAAAAATAAATGTTATTGGGTTAGAAGAATAAATATTTTTTTTTCATTTCACTAAAGTACTTTTTTATATTCCACTCAAAATTTAATATTCTCAACATCATTAATTGTAAGGTTCTAAATATTTGGAATTATTTTTAAATCACAGTTCTTAGTATCATTTTTCACCCTCTAAATATGATTATGAAATTGTATTTGGATTTTATTTAAACCATATGACAAAATATTTCTTGGATTCTATTTAAACCATATTAGAAAATATTTCTAAAAATCCTTTTTACAATTTAACTTCCATTTTCTTCTAAAAAAATAAAATATCCTTCTCTTTTAAATATATCATTAATTTATTAACCTCGAAATTATCCCGTAAATTTTAGATAATACTTCCCCCTTATCATTAGTATTATATTCTCTATCACTCTTAATTTCAATCTTGACATTTTTTCTCAACTTAATGTTAATATTTTTTAATTTTCTGGATATATTCTATATCACTTAAAATATTTCTATATTGTTTTTTTTTCTCAATGACTGGATTAATTATATAGAAATTAATTTGTAAGGTGTTTGTTTAAAGAGTTTTTATCAAGAAATTTATTGCATTTTTTGAATTCTAAAATACTAACACTCTTTATACTTATTATTTCAATACCATTATTTATTGATTACTAATATAGGTTAGTTTTATACTGTATAGTTTATTCATTAATTTTTATGGTGAAATCGTTAGAATTAATAAGTTACCAGTGATGACCAAAATTATATAGTCCCTTGATTCATCGGTAGGTCTCATAAGGTAATGTATATTTGGTATTTGGTGTAAACCATACCCATTTATGAGTTCTATTTTGGAATGAATCCATGATTTCATGTTTAAAATTATTGAAATTATACATTTCATCACTATGAAATCAGTTATTATAGTACATAATAATATTTACATTATAATTTTATCGATGGATATATCACATTATCATGTTATTGATAATTTTTAATTTATTATTATTATTTATTTCTTCCATATAATGTTCTTAATTATTCATGGAACACCGTGTGTTTGAGAATACCCTTCTTAGGATTCTACTTTCCCTAATTTTGAAGAAGTCTGTTATATATGATATTCCTAGAAGGTCTTCATATGAGAAGAATTTTTGGGGAGATAGATAAGAATTATTGTTAAAAAGGGATTAGTTTTTTTGGTGGGGAAATGACAATTTGATTGTATAGATAAGAATGTTTTAGTTAAATATTTTTCATATTTCTCTAAAATGATAATATTAAAAGTTAATTTGTTCATAAGTGACTCAAAGTTTTATATTTTTATTAAAATTATAGACGGTTATGTTTAATTCACTTCATTCCTTGTCAAAACAGTATAAAATTTTTTTTTTGTCACTATATCCAGGAGTGCAGGTTTCGGGTTCCAGGGAAAAACCACCTATTTTTCTAGGTTATGAATATTTTTATAAATTTATATGTTTGGTTTTAGATGATCATGAGTGGTTAAATAATCAATTTTATGCAAAAAATTATCTCAGGTAATTTATCTGGCCAATATTTTTTGTCCCGATATACAGTATTTACACTAGGATATGGGTTATTTTAAATTATTAGACATTTGAATTTTCAAGGGATATTTAGTATTAAATAATTTAAATATTAATTTATTAAAAAATGGAATGTTCATATCATGTTAATGGAGTATCAGAGTGATATTTTTACTCTATGATTGATTTTATATTAGGGGGTTTAGCTCAATCATGGCATAACCCTTAGTCAGATGTTGGGGCGACTCCCCTTTTTCATTTTCATTTCATTTTCTTTATATTATTCATTTCCTTTTTTATTTTCTTTTATCTTCTCCAAATAGTTATTACTAACATACATGACCCTTGGGGAGTCCTTATAACACATGTAAGATTGATATATAGAGGTATATGGATGTGTCAATGTGGATTTTAGGAGTTTCTAGATCATTATGTTATGATTACAGGATACAGATCAGACGAAAGCATCAGTGGATTACACCTGAGGTTGGATAGTTCTTATTTTTTAACCCTAATCCCAAAAAATGTTTCTATTTTAATTATCAAATCCCATATATGACTATTGATGATCCCCTAGAGGTCGGTCTATTATTAATATGGAGAAAACATGGGTTTTTAGTGGTTCTTAGGGGTTTCACGATCAGAAAACCCAATCACACATACTGTGGTTTCAAAAATAGATGTCGTGTGTTCTTCCTAAATGGGGAAGATAAATTTTTTTAGACTAAACATCATGTACTCAATGTACATTCCATGTATTGTTAAATTACAAATATAGCTGGAAATGTGGCTAGACACTCTATGTAAAAGGAGAATGGGAATGTAGAAATATATTGCTAGACCCCAGGTGTTCCTTATCTATGTATTAGTATATGATCAGAACCAAAGTTTTCCATGGTTGTGTTGTATTACATGGATATAACCTAGGTCTACTCATCCCATGTATTAGTACATGTCCATGGTAGAGATTTGGGATTACATATCCTAAACCTGATGTACACATCTTTTTCTTATCCCTAGTTACCCATTCGATAGATCATGATCATTTTTCACCCTGTAGCTTGAATTGGAAAAAATAAGAGTCCATTTTTAGTATTATTTCACATATATCATGATGGTAGAATCCTTGTAGAATCTTTTCAACATTTAAGACGAAATTTAGTTCAAGTGAGTTATGACAAAGAGGAATTCCTCTAGTAATTGAATTCATCAGTCTCATAAGAGTGATACATGGGATGAGAACCAGATGAGGGTCATGATAGAAGATAGTGGACATAGAATGGTATATATATCTTCTGTTTCTTTTGTAGTTTGGAAAAATACCTGTCTAGAGGGATAGGGTCATGACTCAACGAGGTGGATAAGTTAGGGATTTTTGTAACATTGAGTGACATGGAAAGGGGACGGTCTTGATCCTATGTCCCTTTTGAGAATTACCTTATTGAGGCTATGAGATATAGTATATTAGGATCTAGGATGTGTCACCCCAAAATTAGGGGAATTGTACTAAGGGTTTTTATTATAATCAGGGACCCAAAATGGGGTTCCCTATTATGAGATGATTTAGGGGATCCTTGTAGGCCCCCTTGTGACATGTTTTCCCTTGTGAGAGGGCATGCATAAAAATTTGTATTATTGATTACTTTTTTTCATTTTAGACCCAAGTTAATGGAATAAGTATATTAGTGATCTGAGGAAGATAGGTCACACTCATGGGAGTCCAACCATGTTGGCATGGTTCTTTTGAATGATTTCCACCCATGTTTATATTTTATTATATACATAAAGTCATTTTATGTGGTAACACTTGGAAGAATTTTGATGAATTAATGGAAACACACAAGAAGTGGTTGGGATTATGGTTTTACTACCATGAGTTGGATCTATGATGTTCAAAGTGGATTCTTACTTGAAATCCAAGTGTGGGAATTTTAGTGGAGGTTACTGGCCTATGATCTTTCAGAGTCATTCTATGTAAAAAGGAATTAATGTAATGGTATATTAGATAGAGATTTGGTCCAATTATGTGATACATATTGTCCTATGACAATATGAGAATACTCATATAGTGGAGGGATGAGATGCTTAAAGTGATTATTCCTCAGATGAGAATACGTCCATGGATAAAGGATAAGATGTGTATATGGATTATTCTTGGATAAGTAAACACCCATATGGGTAGTTTATAATAACTATATGTTTATTACAAGGTTGAAAAAAAATTGTTAAGGGGTGGTTTGTGATCAATTATAAAGAAACTACCATATTGGAGGTCCTTAATACTTATTTATATATATATAAGAGACCTGTTTATATTATATGGTTGACACCATCCCCACTACGTGCTCAAAGACACCCAGAACTAGCCAAAGAAGGTATGGTCAACCATATTCTTGGATTGGAGGATCAAGTCTGGTTGATGGAGATAATGTAGGAATTAGTCCCCAATTATGTTTAGGATGTTTTCACAGTCATCACAACATTATCATATACACCATATCAATGGTTGGTATAGTAATTGTTGATAAGGGTAAAAAACATTAGTTTATATGGTGTTTCTCAATTTTTTTTATTTTTTTTTATCAGCTAGGGTGGGCATATTTCATGAGCATCTACTTATAAAATAAGCTTATTGGTTCACCATTGGGGATTTTATAATAAGATTTATTTCTCACCCACTGTATATGCATCTCGGTGTACATGAATACCTTCTATATTATTTCAGGATTAGCATGGATGCACTATATATAGGGAGGAGTCCTAGGCTTTCATGATTGAGAATATCTTCTCATGTGGAGTGTTTTGATTCTGCTAGAGAAGCTCGATAAGGTCTTGGAAACTAGGTAAGTGGTATATATCAGAGACTTCATAGTATCCATGTACACATTTTTTCAGTTTATTTATCATGTATATGTGCTCTTCCCAGTGGGTGACCAATTGAGGTGTATACCATGGCCGTTAAAGTTTAATGTTGATTTTGATTTTATTATAGTATTTTTTTTATTATTTTCATTATAATTATTGTGATGATTATTATTATTTATATAATGGTGGATGTTTGGGTTATTTAGTATTATTTTTTACTCTATTATGGGGATATCATCTCCTAATTGTAAAACACTTAGACCTTCACTTCTAGTCACAAACCTCTATCATATCGAGATGTGTGCTTGAGTTCACCTAGAGAACTCATCTAATTATTGTTCTTCGGTTTCTTTGAGCCAGAAAATTATAGCCAAAAACTTCTATAATTCCTTCCATTAGATGAATATACTAGGAATATCAATCCTTATCATTCTCATCAAATTTTTCTAAAGCTATATTATTTATAATTACTAAATAGGGGCTCCCAAAATTATTAAAGTGCATCAGATTGTGATTATTTTTGTTCCACATATTATAATAATTTATGTTTAATTTTGGTCTTAGTAAATAAATATTTTGACCATGTCCTATTATACACATGACTTCTTTCCAATGTAAGTTTGAGGGTTGATACTTGGTATGAATAATCCACCCAATCACAACCAAACTTCTATTTTTAATTACTAGAACCGTTTTTTGTCAAGGGATATAGGGATCACTAAACAGATTCCTAATATCATGCATTGATTGAAATTCCACAAATTAGTTACATATTTACCCCAATCCATTATTTAGTTCTATCCTCTAGATGTATATACCATTATTTTTTATAGAATTACTTGTGAGTAATTTAAACATCTCCTTAGATTTAGATTTATATATCATGAACATTAAATTGGTCATCATATTGAAGTTTTCTATAAAATAAATAATGTATATGTTAACCTTTATAGATTTATGTATCAATGGTCCACATAAATCTGAATATATGGGTTCAAAAGGTCATTTTTAATGAATTTATATTATCCTACAACTTCCATATGTCATATTTCCTTTATAAAAAGTTTCAAAAACATTGGTTCTATCTAATTTTAATTAAAACATCACTACCTATGAAATGTTTCACATATTATTTTGTCCAAGATAGCTAATTATTCTATAACAGGACTCATTTCTATCTCTATAACTTCATAAAATAGATTACCTAGATCTAAAATTTGAAATAACTTTTCTTTGGTTCTCACTATTGTAGTGATTATATTCCCAACCTTCAAGAAATAGAGGACATAATATACCTTTGAAAAAATAAATTTTTTTCATTCATGACAATTTTTTTTTAAACTCAATAGATTGTTCTTTTTTCCATCAACAAAAATGATTTCATTTTTTTAACTTTTGACCATAAATTTCATTTTCCTAAACTATATTAATTTTTAGGGAACTATCATTCCCAATGGTTATGCCTGTATCATTATGATCATTGAAATTTATCAAAACCTTCACATCACATGTCATATAAGAAGATCATGTTCTATAAAGTATAAAACATTTTTAATTTCATCTATATTTTAGATAAATATAAATTGTTTGGTATTTTTCATCTATCTTTTGTTTTTATTTATTCTTTTTTATCTTTTTTAAATAAATATTATCCTGGAAGAGTTTCACGGGAATTTGTTTCACAAAGACTGGTTTGGTCACATAATTATCAATTTTCATCAAGGTAGTCAAAAATATTTTTCATTGAAAATGATATAGTTTCTAATTACTTATTTAAAGAGATATTATCTCTCAATTTTCAATGGTTATTACCTTTATTTAAATAGTTTTTCCTCATTGATGCATTCCCTATCCCTAGAAGTGATATGGTGTCCAGAAAAATATAGGCATCATCTCCATAGGTCTCAAATCACCAACATTATAAATTAAACATATACCTTGATTGATTTATGTTTTGGATGTATAATTATTTATGAGTTACATTAAAAGTTATGGAATCCTTTTTCATTTAGAATGGGGGAACTTACTTTCAAAACTTGTGTTTGGATTATATTATTTTAACAAATGGACTCCCAATTTTCTTTTTAACCAAAAATTTTTCATCTTTAGTGGAGGATCCTACACAATTAGTAATAATAATTATATTACCATTATTAAACTAAGAGTAATTCACCTATGTTTTTTCGGTAAAATATTTCACCCACATGAGATGAATCATCCTTAAATTCCATTTACTTTTAAAATTATTCGTTCAACTTCTTAAATGTTTTCACAGTCTCAAGAATACTTGAATATGTCTTTATTTTCTCATTTTCCTTAACAAAAATGATTTCTTCAAGATCATTCACCATCATCTATTTCTCCACCACCATCAATTTAAGGAGATTAATTTCCTCAAGCAGATTACATTTATTTTTAAAAAGTCGTCATTATCTTCAACATTCAATTATCTATATTTATAAATAGTCTAATATCTTGCTTGATCATATAATATTTCTCAAGATAAGCTGCATGTTCCTCTTTCAATAGGTATTCCATATTAGGTTTATTCATATTCATATTCTTTATCACATTATTTTTCATCATTCTCAGCAAGATCCATGAAGTCCGCATGTTACATAGAACTTATTCAATGGATAATACACATTTTAATGAGTCATATTTTTCATCCTATCATAGTATAATTTTTTTCTTTTTTTGAGTGAATTTATTTTTACCTTCCACTGAATTTTTTAGCTTCCTTAAAACTTATACCCTAGTTATTATTCTATGTTTTATCTTGTGTCTCACTATAATCATATCTACTCTTCTTATTATGAATATCTATAGGAAATTTTACTTTTTCCACACATAAAAAAAATTAATGGATGTTTTCCCTTATTATTTCCTTTATGTAATTTTATATCCATTAGAGTGAGAGAAATTGTTTTGTATTTATTACCTATGTCATCAATATCTGCAGATTCATTAGAAGAATAATCTACCAAATCTCTAATTTTAAACATATTCCTTTATTAAAAGGTCATAATTTCTTTACTATTATACTTAAATGTTATATATTTCGTCATTACATATTAAATACATATATTTTTCATTTTTTTGGGAGATGAATATTCTCTATCCTATAATGATAAAATTTTAGGAATGAATATGCCTGAAAATTTTCTTATAAATATCCTAAAAATAGTTAATTTTGTGAAGGTATAAGCAAAACCTCTCATGCTGAGGTTTATTTCTTATACCCTTATAAAATAAACAATTATTGTTTCTTCATCATGAATCTTTCACTCTTCAAACTGACACTACTAGATTTAGATTTTTGTTTTTTTTACTTTAACATTACCTTTGTAAATTCACAAAATTTTATCATAAGTCTCCATAAAACATTGAATAACTTTTTCATTCATGTCGAAATTATCTGATAAATTATTAATAATGGAATTTTTAACTTTTACATCAACTTATATGTTTTTTATGAAACAATTATATGAAAATCTATTTATTTGAGTAGAAATACTATGGTAGGTACTTAAACTACATCAAGTCTATGTGAAAATTGATGGGATATTATCCAATTCTTCCAAATATTATTATTATTTCAAAAAAATTATGAATTCATCTACTATTAATTGAATTAAAGTTCTTTATCTTCAATAAAATGATATTATAAAGCAAGAATTCTCTGATACTCTTTGAGATTCCCAGAAATGTGTAGTCCACTAAAAAGGACGATGAATCCATGTCTCCTTTATAGAATTTATGATGACATAAAATTAACCTCTAAAACATGTTAAAATAATGGTCCACATAGAGAATATAACTCTCTATGATCTTTATTAAAGAATGAAAACTAAAAAAAATCACATGGGATTTTTAGAAGGTTCACCCTTGATATGGGTGACCATACCTTTACATTGTTTCTTTATTATCCCAATACAAATACTTTCCACTAATAATCATATTACCAAATACACATATTGCATGTCCATTTTTACCTAAAACCCACAATTGATCTCACAAAAATAGGTATCATGAAAATATTATATTGATTCCAAATAGTTATATTGATACAACCACTAGTTTGATAATGATAACTATAACATATTAAAACATTATTGAAGAATGAATATATTCATATGGATCCTTATAAATAATATATTTTATCTATTTCTCATGACAGTATATTTAGTAATGTATCATCCAAAAATCCAGTCATTAGAATTTGTACTTCGGGTACCTTAAATTGAAGACCTCCAAAATATAGGTACCTCTTCCTTATCTAATTATTCTATAAATATTATTTATTTTATGGACCATTGTACTTTTCAAATATTATATGTCACAATCCCCACAAAACAATTCTCAACTTTCAATAATTATATTAAAAAATATCTAAATTTTTAAGTAAACTATCTACATTACCAATCTTACCATAATAAAATATTGACATGTGGTCTTCAAACGACATGTATTCCACTTCTCACATTATTTAGCTGGCTAAATTCAAATAACCTAATGATATTATGGTGAAAATTATTTATAAATTCTCTTAGAAATCTTAAGATCAAATATCTTATACTATTATATAGAGCTTAGTTAAAATCATAAACATTGAATCTTTGAACATTTATCATTGCATCACCACAATGTGATTGACTTCACAAAAAAGTAAACACCTATGATATATTACAGTTTTCTATCCTCTACAAATTTCATTCCATGACATCCAACAATTTATAACATTTTCATTTATATCAACACCATAGTCTTTTACTTTAAAAAATTGGCATTGAAATAAAGCTTTTGGTGTAAAAAAAATTGTTGATCCAACAATTTATTTGACCTTTTAATTTCATATTTTAACAACTGATCATCTTCATTATTTGATTACCTAACATATGAAATTATTTATTCTACATATTCTATAATGAGGTGAAATTTTAATCATATCAAATTTTGATCTTTATCAGTTGATTAGTTTTTTAGTTCTTTTTTACTCTTCAAAATTTGGTATTTCATCACACTATATAATCTGAAAAACATATTGTATTATATTCAAATGCATTATCAGTCAGCTTTACTCAAATTTAGTATTTTGTCTTCTATTACATCTAAAATTAAATATATTTAGTGGTCAATGTATATTTTTATCACATTATCTTTTGTTCATAAAAATATCCATTAATTACGACTCATCATAATCATATCATCTTCTGATTAATTCATTTATATATTATCTTCCACTAACCTGAACACCAGTGATATCATAGATTATAAAGGATTTGTTACCCCCCTCAACTTCCAGTGCATGTTTCTTTGTTGAATCTAAACTTGGATCATTGTTGATTATTAACTCATTGTGTTGTATTTTCAATTGAATGAATAGCATAGATTCATATGACTATTCATCTAGAGATCCCTCTAAATATTCACCATTTATTTATGATTTTGGAAAACTATTGTACATATGATTTTTTTTACATCTGCTAATTCATACATTTTAAATAATTATATTACCTACACCGGATTTTCTCTTACATCCTTTTGGGGAAAACATTTATATACTTTTCCAAATTTTGAATGAGCAACACACACTTACATCTTCTAGTCACCCTGGAAATAATATTACATTGAGTGTATTCTAGTCATCTCAAAGTTTGTACAAGTAGAAAATCTTTCATGACTTCAACATACTATCTTTTGTGAACTTTGATCACGTATATAACCTAATGGTAAATATCAAACCTTTATAAAATGTTCATATTCCCTTAAAAGTATCAGGAACTCAAAAATTCACATCATCCAGAAGAAGAAAAATAATGTACATCTAAATCTCTAGAAAACACACAATTATCTTTGGAACTCAGAAATATTATTTTATTCATAGTGAATATCGTTAAACTCATGTGAATATTTATATAAAATAAAACACCTTTAAAACCACAATGTAACTTCATCCTTGGTGGGATACCACCTGGTTATCATATATTCTTCATTCCATAAGAATTTGGTAGTCATCATGAGTAAATCTTGATGTCCTTTGTTAGCTATTTCTCATTTATTTACCACTTTGGTGTGTAAAGACCCGACTCTTTGGCAAAGGTATGGATCGTTAGTTTTTCTTTCAAGTCTTTCCTTTAAGCTTGTTTAATGTGTGTAACATCCTAAGGAAGGTCTGGGGAGTGTCTGAGGCCTGTTCGGAGCCCAGGAGTTTGGGAAATGGACTTGTAGACAGTGGCGCATGGCCTGCACATGGTCTGCGCACGGTTTGGCATAAACCGTGTGGCTGAAGATAGGGGCACCTGCAAGGGCGCATGGTTTGTGCACGACATGAATATTAAATTCACACGGTTTGGATAAACCATGAAACCCTGCATTCTGGAGGCAGTGAGGTGCGCACGGTTTGTGCACGGTTTGGGTAAACTGTGCGCCTAAACCGTGCGACCCTGTATATGGTGAATTTACACTTTTGCCCTTATGTTCAATTTAATCCTAAACCTATTCTTTCTTCATTCCAGCAGACAGAATAGAGGAGGAACTCCTCCTTGAGCTCCCAATCCCTCTCCTCTCACTTTCTCTTACTGATTCTTCATCCGGAATCCGATCTTCGATTCGTCAAAGGCAGTGGATCACCCAAGGTAAGGCTAACCTTATGCCCTCCTTTCTCCTCAGAAAATCTTGCTTTCTGTCGTGTTATTTTGATGCAGGCTCATATGCCCTATTTTCAGGGCATTGAAATGAAACTCAGATCCCTCCCAATTTACTTCGAATCTGTGGTCGATATCGAGCGAGCTTACGTCTATAGCACTAAGGTAGGTGGTCATGTGTTCTCCTTTTGGGTTTTTGTAATTCTTGAGTTTATTTTATCATGTCTTGGTTTTCCATTTTCCAAACCCCTTATTTATATTGACTGCTTACTATCTAAATGACCCTTATGATAGGAGGGTATGGGAATTACCCTCATTTGGGTGTTTGGGTACCGTATGACCCTGGTATGGACACCCAAAGGTGTTATACCTTGAGTTTTATCCCTTTTTCACCTTTGGACCTTATGGGTATGTCCTGAAATCCATTTTCCAGGTGAGGGAAATGGGATGTTTTGGTTAGGGCTTGGCTAGGATGAGTTAGCCTAAACCCCTTTTATTATTTTAAATGCATGTTTGCTTGAAATGTGATTATGTGATATTGTGAGATGGAAATTCCATGTTTTATTGATATGAATGTTATAAGACGTGTATGCCTTATAACCTATACTATTAAATGATAAAGCTTCGGTCTAGGGGTAGACTGTGAGAGATCCCCTATGATATGGCTTCGGGCTAGGGGCAGACCGTGAGAGCTCCCCTAATTGAATGATAAAGCCTTGGGCCAGGGGTAGACCATGAGAGCTCCCCAATGATACGGAAGTGCGCTAAGGTTAGACTGTGAGAGATCCCTTGAATCATTCTTAAGCCTTCAGGCCGAGGATAGACTGTGAGAGCTTCCCCAAGGTTGGGCCAGGGGTAGGATCGAGAGCGTTTCCCCTGGGTTAAGGACATCTGTGAGTTCCGCCCCTGTCCTACCCAACGTATTATATATATGTTTATATATATCTATCTATACTCAGCTATTTGTAAAGACTACCATCCATGAGCTGAAGCAGGTAGACCCACTAGGTGTCCTTCCGAAACCTGAGTGGGAGTGTTGCTTATTGCTTTACTTTACTTACTTGCACTATATTGCTCACTATTACTACGAACACCTATTTGGATTACACGTAGACCCCGTTGGTGGTGGCCTACTGAGACTTCTCTCACACCCTACCTGGCGGCCTCCTGGCCCCCCATGTAGACTTTACAACTCCAAGTACTAGTAGGGGAAAAGGATCAGTGTCAGGTTGTTGATACATGTATGATCTAGCTAGAGTTTCAGAGTAGAGGATTGAGCTTGGCTAGAGATGCTCATGGAATGCTTTTGTTCTCTTTTTGTATTACTACTTAGCATGCTTGTCTTCTATTTCCATTGTATCATCATTCCATGCATCCATTTTGTATCAGACACTGCCTATGAGGCTTTTGTATATTTATCATCTTTTCCCTACTTCTGTTGTTTGGTTTGTATGTTTCCCCTCTTCTCCTGTTTATCCATTGTTTGTGCTTCCGCTATTCTATTACTTTGCTTCTATTCCGTTGTGTACTCTAACATGGGGGTGCAGCCTCCCCCACTGACATACCATTACACCCCCGTTGCTAGTCGGCAGCTCCTGGCCTATGGGGATACGAGCCAGGGGTTATCTAGCCAACTGGGCTCGGGTCTCGGGTTGATGGGAAGCTGGGTCCGGGACGTCACAAAGTGGTATCAGAGGTTTCTTTCTTTCTTTCTTTACTATTTTGAGATGATAGACTTGGAGGCTGTGAACACTTAGGGACTTAGTTATAAGCCATGCTTGGGCGTCGTGAAACCATGTATGGGGAAAAGACCAAGTTGCCTAAATTATGTTGTTATTGATTCTGCTATTTACTGTTCATACTGTTTCACTGTTGGGTGCTTCACATGATTTGTGATGTTAATGACTTTTGTGATATTGAAATTTGTGTTTCATGGTTTGACCAGAAGAAATGAGTGTTATGCATTAGAGAATTCATCATGGTAGGAACAATATGATTAGGTCATGCATTTTTCCATGCCATGTCTAAATTTTCAGCGAGCATTCCTTTTTGGTTATTTCCATGCATTTCCAATATGTGCAAAATGGTGCTAACCCTCCTTGCAAGTTGTGAATTGAGGAATGAGGTGGTTTTAGTGGGTGTAACTCTTTGGTTCATAAGGTGTATGGGCCCTTATGGATAGGAAAATTACATTCCAACTAAACCAATAATTTTCTTTAAAGTAAATTTAAATACTTAATTAGCACAAGTAAATGAGAAATGACATCCAAGTGTGTGTCATATTTTAGTTCACAAGGAGTATGGGACCTTATGGGCTGGGAAATTCCATATCACTAGATTAAGTTAAATTTGAACAGTTGTGGGTTTTTCTAGGAGTTCATATGGGTGTGGATAGGTGATCTTAGGGGTGGGAAGATGTAGTACATGTCCTAGATTCTAGAGTTAAACCTTTATTTTGTTGTCTTCCTTCTCTAAGATGTTCATTTGGAATTGTAGCATTATGCCTCCATGACGTCCTCGAGTCGTGCGTGCTGAAGGCGGTGACGACCACGCTCCTGTGGTGGTGGGCCCTAAGACGCCCGTTGATCTTACAGTTGAGCCACCCATGGCTCCACTTACTATTCCTGAGATGGGCGTCGATGCCCAGTTTCGTGAGGGTGTCCTGAGGATGATGCAGAATATTCAAGGCGGCTTGCGATCTGCCCCAAGTATGGAAGAGTTGACCCATGAGTTTTAGTTACAGCATCCTCCAACTTTTTCAAGAGATAACAGGCCTCTTGCTGCTGAGTCTTGGCTAGAGGTGGTCCAGACCATATTTGAACATCTCGAGACGCCTCCCGAGTAGAGAGTCAAATTAGCTGTTTATATGCTACGCGATTCAGCTAGAAGGTGGTGGGAAGTCATCACCCAGTCGAGACAGCAGGGAGACATGGTCTGGGCAGACTTCTAGGCAGTCTTTTATGACTTTTTCTTTGCCCAGACCTTGAGAGCTGACAGAGCTAGGGAGTTTATGAACCTACAGCAGGGGACCATGACAGTCATGGAGTACTCATCCCGATTCACTGAGCTGCAGCGTTTCACCCCATCGCTAGCTGCTGATGATCTAATGGTCGCTAGGCGTTTTGGGGATGGGCTGAGTTATGCCATCTAGTCTTAGGTAAATGTGTTCAGATTGACATCTATTCCTGAGATTGTTAACCAAGCTCTGAATACTAAGTGGAATCTGAGGGAAGCAGGTAGTGTGAACCGGGGTGGTTCAGCACAAAAAGCTTCCAGTGGGTCTTCTTCAGGGCGTAAGAGATGTTTTGAGTTTTCCTGTGGGGGAGGCAGCAGTCAAGCTCCCCGCATAGATAGTTCTTATATTTTCCATCAGTGCGGGAGGAAGGGACACTTCAAGGCGCAGTGTCCATGGAACCCAGTGGAATGCAGAGGCTGTGGCAGGATGGGTCAACTTCAATGTTTCTGCAGGACTCTTTCTCTAGTGCCTAGTGAGCAGGGATCTCCCCTACTCCGTGATCTGGTGCTGGATTGGAAGGAACATGTCAGTCAGGCAGCTGGAATACCATCGGCTGATCAGGCCGTGGTGGCAGTCGAGGCAGAGGTAATCAGGCGCATGACTCTCAGCACCAGCAGGGTGGGTCTACCTAGGGTAGTCCGGCTGTGACTCAGGGTCGTGGTATCGGCTAGTTATATGAAGTCGAGCCTATGTCGGAGGAGCAGTATGTCGGGCCATCTATGGTATGAGGTGCGATTTTAGTTGCCTCTACATTGGTATCTGCTTTTTTGATACAGGGGCTTCTCAATCATTTATATCGGAGGCTATCAAGGAGATATTGGGCCTCGACGTTGAGTCGTATCATGGTATGATCACATTAGATAACCCATTAGGTATCTGTTCAGAGGACGTTTGACGTTGTCAAAATTTTCCCCTTGAGGTGGGTGGTTACCTTTTTGTGTGGAACCTGTATGTTCTGGATATGACATGTTTTGATGTAATAATCGGGATGGATTGGTTAGTTCCCTATAGAGCCCGGATTGACCGCTATCATCGGAGGGTGATGTTTACGTCACCAGAGGGCAACACACATGTGCATAAAAGAGAATGGGATCTTAGTACGACACGATCAGGACCTGAACAGCAGAAGTTGGGTGGTGTCATGGCACAGGTTTCCTGTCATTATCTCGATGGCTAAGGGTTATAATCCACTGCTTATCCTCCCGTAGTAGAGCGCTTTAGAGATGTCTTTTCTGATGACTTCTCTGGTCTACCTCCATTGAGAGAGGTGGAGTTTACCATTGAGCTTGTACCAGGAGCATCACCAGTGACCATTCCTCCTTATAGAATGGCACCTAAGGAGCTTCTGGAGCTCAAGAGTCAGTTGGAGGACCGGGAAGAAAAAGGATTTATACATCCCAACACTTATCCTTGGGGATCACCGGTTCTCTTTGCTAAGAAGGAAGATGGTACCCTTCGTCATTGCGTGGATTGCCGTACGTTAAATCAGCTGAATATCAAGAATCGGTATCCTTTACCTCGAATAGACGGGCTCTTCGATCAGCTCCAAGGAGCGAAGGTGTTTTCCAATATATATTTGAGGTCGGGCTATCACCAGGTGTATGTTAGGACTTCAGACATACCTCGTACGATGTTCAGGAGTAGGTATGGTCTCTATGAGTACCTCATCATGCCGTTTGGGCTTACAAATTCACCTGTAGTGTTTATGTATCTTATGAATCGGAATTTTTACCGTTACCTTGATTCTTTTTTGGTTGTATTTTTGGATGATATCTTAGTCTATTCACGCTCGAGACACGACCATGCAACCCATCTTGAGATCGTTTTGAATACACTAAGAGAGAATGAGCTTTATGCTAAGCTCGGTAAATGCCACTTTTGTATAAATAAGGTTCACTTCCTGGGTCACATTATTTCTGAGTCTGGAGTTTCAGTTGACCCTGAGAAGGTGAGTGTTGTAGTCTCTTGGGAGCAACCCAATAATGTCTTCGATATCAGGAGTTTCTTGGGGCTTGCTGGATATTATAGGCGGTTCATTCAGGATTTTTCTTGCCTAGCAGCATCGCTTAAATCTTTGACCAAAAAGTGGGTGAGATTCGAGTGGTCGGAACCTTGTGAAACATCTTTTCAGGAATTGAAGGTCAGACTGACTTCGGCGCTGATACTGATCTTGTCGGAGCCAGGCAGGGCTTATACGGTCTATTGTGACGCATCAGGTATCGGGCTTGGAGTTGTCTTGATGTAGGACGAGCGAGTCGTTGCGTATGGTTCTCATCAGTTAAATCCTCGTGAACAGAATTATCCGACGCATGACCTCAAGCTCGCAGCAGTTGTACATGCCTTACGCTGTTGGAGACACTATTTGTTGGGAGAGCATTTTGTGGTATTCACTGACCACAAAAGCCTCAAATATATCGTCACTCAGCATGATCTAAATCTCAGGCAACGCAGGTGGGTCGAGTACCTACAATCCTTTGATTTCGAATTGGCCTACACTCCTGGGAAAGGAAATTCAGTAGCAGATGCGCTGAGTCAGAAAACCTAGTCTCATGTAGTTTGGGAATCTGATGAGGAATGGAAACTGATGGCCTTGTTTTCAGAGATGTGCGTTGAGGTTTAGGAAGGTCAGGGTCAGACTGTTCTCTCAGCCTTAGCGGTGACATCTACTCTTTTAGAATGGGCCAGGGCAAGATAGTTATCAGATCCGAAAGGCCTTGTTCTATGAGATAGTGTCAATGATGATGCCTCTACAGATTGGACTGTGGATGAGGGTGATACTTTATTGTTCTGTGGGCGTGTATGGGTCCCATCAGACATCAGAGAGGAGCTGATGAGGGATTTCCATGCCTCAGCATGGGCAGTTCACCTTGGAATTACCAAAATGTATCGTGATTTGTGACGACAGTATTGGTGGCCTAGCATGAAGTGGGAGATAGCTGGTTTCATCACGCGTTGTTCCACCTGTCAGCAGGTAAAGGCAGAACATCAGCGTCTGGTTGGACTTTTGCAGCTGTTGTCCATTCCAGAGTAAAAATGGGACGATGTTTCTATGGACTTTGTAACTGCATTACCCAGGTCACCTCGTGGCAATGATGCGGTATGGGTTATCATCGACCGTCTGACAAAGGTCACGCATTTATTACATGTGCAAGAGACCTTCACGGTTGATGACATGGGAAGGATGTATGTGAAGGAAATAGTGCACCTTCATGTAGCACCACGATCTGTTGTCTCAGACAGAGATCCTCATTTTACATCTCGATTCTGGCAGGGTTTACATAAGACCTTGGGTACGCAGGTACTCTTGAGTACGTCCTATCACCCACAGACTGATGGACAGACCGAGCGGACTATACAGGTACTAGAGGATATGTTACGTGCCTGTTTTCTCGATTTTGGAGGTTCATGGGAGAAACGCATTCCTCTGGTCGAGTTTTGTTATAACAATATCTTCCAGGATACCATTGAGATGGCTCCCTATGAAGCCTTATATGGTAGGCCTTGTCGCTCGCCTTTGTGTTGGCTTGAAGCAGGGGAGGCGGTTGTTCTAGGACCACGTCTTGTGCAGGAGATGTCACGACCCATCCTCGGGGCCCGTGTCATGACTACCCCAAGCCCGCCTTCCATAGGCCAGGGGCTGGCGACTAGCACCAAGGCATAAATCCCGGTAAAAAGGGAAGGCATTGCCTTTGTAAAGTAAACAAACACCACAGAGCAAGAAAGCAGTAGAAGTAAACACTAAGTAAAAACTGAGTACAACAGTAAGTGCGGAAAAGTAAGTGGGCCAGTATACAAACCCAAACTGAAAGTAAAGTACAAATGGAAAGAGAAAACAGCAACTGAAAAGTAAAGCTGCAACGTCGAGCTGTCCACTGGAAATCCCACCTGAGGGGAGGGTACAGATAGCCTCCACTGCTCCTCGGGCCCAGCCGACCGCTCCGAGTACGTCCCGCCCAGTGGTCCACCTCCAGGTATCGTCCTGCTCCGCAAGCCTCAACCACGATCAGCGTTGTCCGTCGTCTGCAACCAACACAACGTAGTGCGGGCATAGCCCATGAAGGGGTGAGTATAAGCTACTCAGTGGGGACCCCGAGACCCCTGAAGGTCTACCAGAATCCACAAAGGATAATCCACAGAGGAAAGATACAATCACGAAGTAACATCCGACACTGCTTAGGTATATGCCCATACATATACCTAAGTCATCAATTCTCGTTCGGCTCCAACATCCGAGCCCAAGTACAACCCAGTCCACACAGGAAATCAAAACGTAAATCCACACAGGATAGCTCAACACAATCCACATAGGAAAGCAAAACAGGATTCAGCTCACACAGGTATACTTCTTCGTATGACGATAGAGATGATCAGGTATTTCCACTGATTCATCTAAGTCGCCGGACCCACAAAGGATTGATAGGTAATAACCCCTACAATGACCCACAAAGGATCTGACCCACAAAGGATCGATAGGTAACTAACCCCCGCAATGACCCACAAAGGATCTGACCCACAAAGGATCGATAGGTAACTAACCCCCGCAAAGACTCACACAGGATCTGTAGGCGCTGGCCCACACAGGACCGATGAGCGCTGACCCACACAGGATCGGACCCATACATGATCTGTAGCACTGACCCACGTAGGATCACTGAGTGTTGTAGTCGTCGCCGTCGAATCCACTGAGTATCTCTGCACAGTCGTCATCGTCACAGTCGCAGCCAGCACTAGGGTTCCCGCACACAGCAAGCTCGTTCGGGAGGGTCCGCTCCATGAGCCGAGAGGCTGATACATCAAATGACACATAGTCCAGAGTTGATGTATCCAAAAGTTTCGTATCGACAATAGGAACTCAACGTCGCAGGCGGCGCGTCAATCGGACGCCCGGTCTGAGAGTTATTGGTTTTTTCATTCCAGGGGCCCGGTTGGTTTTTAAAGCAAAACCAACCCGACTGTACTCCACCTACGTCCAAACCTCAGGTGGAGTAAACCAAAAGATTCTTATCACTTAGAGGAATCCAACAAAGTCGACGGCACGTCAATCGGACATCCGGAGCTCAAGTTATAAGCGTTTCCGCTCCGAGGGCCCGGTTGGTTTCGTGTACGAACCAACCCGGCCAATCCCAAAGTACTCCGAAACCTTGAGTGTGATATACCGAAACGATTGTCTCGATCCAAGGATCACATAGCCGCTGACGGTGCGTCGATCGGAGGCCTGCAGCTCAAGTTATAAACAAAAGACCGAAAAGGTTCGAAAACGGGGGGTCTGGGCCCAGACCGACCCGACCCAACCCCCCCCCCCCCCCCCCCCGGGCCGGCCCGAACCGGGTCGACCCGACCCGAGTCCGACCCGGCCGGCGTGTCCAGGTTGGCCTGGCCCGGCCTGGGTGCGACCCGGCCCGGCCTGGGCGCGACCCGACCCGGCCGGCGAGTCGGCTCGGCCGAGCTAAGCGGGGGGCGTGCTGCCCCCGCGTGAGAGAACCGCGGCCCTGCGTGGGGTCGCCCTTCCCAGTGGATGCAGCCGGGCCGCCGCGTCTTGTGCTCCTCCGGTCCTGCGTCGTCACGGGACCGTGCTACTGCCGCCGCGGTGGTTCTCCACGGCGGCGCGCCGGCGGTTCGCTCCGCGGACCACCGGATGAGTTCCGGTGGTCGGAAATTCACGTCGTATTCGCAAAAGGTCCTCCCGGGGTCCGTCCTTCACTGCGAGGACCCCACGTTGCCCGTGCGGCCTGTTTTGTCGACGTCCTCCATTTCGCACACCAAGAACGAAAGGGAGGTGGGTTCGGACTTGTTTGTTAGTCCGCACCCACCGCGTTAGCGGTTTTAAAAGTCTCACAACAATTTTAATCATACGTTGTGGGTATAAATCACGAAGATTTAAATCAAACAAACCCCTACCTCGTCGTAGTCGTCGAACGTGAGTTCTTCGTGGGATTAACCGTCGCGTAAGAAGAGGATCGTCGCGTCGCGGAAGGGGACGTCGCGTCGTCGCGGTACACGGTGTCGCGTCGATGATCTCCGAGGGTTAAAGAAAACACACAGATTTAATTGCACGTTTAAACCCATGTTGAGGATAAAATCCACAAAGAATTAGAGAACTGTAATCCCCTACCTCAAGCAGTTGATGATCGGAGATTGTTTGGGGGAAGAAACGTCGTGGAAGAAGCATCGCGAAAGGAGAATCGTCGGTGTCACAAAACACGGCGTCACGTCGTCGATCTCCGAGGGTTCGGCGTTCTTCGTTGCCTTCGCGTTCTTCGCGTTCTTCGTGAAGGAGGATGAATAACTTAGAGTTTCTTCAAATCCTCTCAACAAGCAATCCTCAAGAAAGACATGTGTTGGTCTTATTTTATTTACATGCCAAAAATTTGAAAAACATGTTAAGAAATGAACCATTAATTCGGTGAATTAATGGTAACTTCTTAACTGTCCAATTAATAGGAACGTTAAGAGTTTAGAAAATGCACCAGTTGAATTTCATTAAAGAGGAGCTTTCGCGGGTGCGTTACTTAGGGGGAAAGAAATGGTGGGGCTCGTGCGGGCCCCACCTCACAAATATCCTACTAAGTGGGTAGGATATTTTGGGTTCCACCCTATCCGCTTCAACTCAGCTTAAGTGACTTTAAGTGGCTTTAAGTGAAATAAAAATAAAGTTTTCGCACCACTTTATTTTATTTCTTAACTTAACCCCAGAAATTAAAAACCACACCCGAGCAAACGCAACTCCGAAAAAAGCGTTTCTAGAAAAATACTGGCACTGTGATTCCATCGGTGCCCTCGGAATTCGATTCCGAGCATTGGTTCAAAAGTTAGAAAAACCCGCTCATTCGTTCACTGAACGTACCCGATCCAAGCTTCGGAAAATGATTCCGGGTACACCGGGCCTCAGAATCAGGTGTCGTCAGAAACTTTGTTCCTATAAAATTCCAAAGAAAATTAAGAAAAAAATTTCCTTGAAATTTACGGGTCTTTACATCACTCCCACCTCAGGGATTTACATCCCGTAAAGATACATCAAAAACTAGGGAAACAAATGCGGGTACTGAGCACGCATCTGAGCCTCCC
The DNA here is from genome assembly GCA_963277665.1 of Viscum album. Lineage (NCBI taxonomy): Eukaryota > Viridiplantae > Streptophyta > Magnoliopsida > Santalales > Viscaceae > Viscum > Viscum album. The sequence continues at coordinate 1,999,770,649 of OY728140.1, read as the reverse complement.
GCTCCCAAGTGCTCTCCTAGAGGTTCTCGTGCTGTCATCTGATGCACACTAGAGGAATCGACTGTCCACGTAGGACCCGCTCCTGTCGATCCTCGATCTCCACCCGGACCTACGCAAAAGTCGCCCCATCATCAACGCCTAGCTCCCTATGGTCAATGATATGCGCCGGGTCGTGCATGTATCTCCTCAGATGAGATACGTGGAAGACGTCTGTAACACCCCGAGATTTTATGAAAAAAAATATATTCTTTTTAATTTCATTAATGTCTTGTGTTGTACGCTACACCAAAAGGAGCTTGCACAACACGCATCCCTAACTTTCCTTACATTACATGCAATCGCGACCTTCCTCGATAGCGTGTGTAGTACGCAATACTGAGTTTCACTAAACGAGATATTATTATAATATTATTATGAACTAGCTGTTATGAATAGTAATACCCACTTTTTGAAATTTTATAAATTTTATCTTTCAAAATGGACTTCATTTTTGGATTTGGAATATCGAAATTAGCTTTGGGTGAAATTTTGGTACTTTTCGGATAACTTTCATATTCTGACGAATAGTGAAAATTACTAATTTTAATTAAAAACAACTTTTTTAATCGAAATAATTAATAGTGATAAATTATTAATTTGAGTGGTTTTAAAGTATATTTATAATATATTTTTACAATTTAATACAATGTTGGTCATTGGATGTAATTTCACATTTAAACCAGACATAAACAAGTGTCAATTTTTTGATAGTTATTATCTTTTAAAAACACGCTATTTACTTTGACGACGGGAATTAATTTTTAAATTAGTTAATGTAAATGATATTTATTGAATTTGGTAAAATAAACATCATTTTTGAATTCATAATATCAAATATATCTTAGGCCTAATTTTTGGTATTTTTCTGGAAACTTTCATTTTTTGATGAATAGTGAAACCACTAAGTGGTAGTTAAAAAAACTGAATTTTTCATAAAACTTAATTTTACCGCTTCTGTGAGTAGAATTTAGAAAATACGAGAGACACGGTTAATATCAAGGACTAAAATGTGGTTCAATGAGATAAAAATAATTTTTTGTGAATAGTAACTTTTTACTTTTATTTACCACGGTTAAAAGTAAACAGGGTAATTAAGGGTAAAAATGATATTATTATTACCCTAAAACATGTCCTAATTCTATTGGATAAGTGTAATTCTACCAAAAACAACCTTAGGAATAAAATATGACCATTTAGGCCCACTTGGATTAGATTAGGACATTTATTATTAATTTATTTAAAGAGGGGTTAAAATAGTAAAAATCAATGTTTAATAAGTAAATCATTTTTAATATGGGGTTATACATAAGATAAATTAGACTATAAATATTCATTAGAAATATAAAAACATTTCCTACATAATGGTATTTTATTTGTAATTTTTAGACATTAAATAATTTAATTTATTTATGACACAACGATGATGCAGTAATTATCTTATTAATGAAATATTGACATAATTGATGTTATAAATACCCGTATAAATGTAATTTGAGACTTTTTATGAATTACATTAATTTTATAGGTTAATATGACATGTTAGTATTGATTTAATTAACTTTTCTCGGACTAATCATTCTGTTATGATTTTCAAAAATATCAATTACTAAATAGTGTCAAAATTGACATAAAATAGTTTTTAAAACAAATATTATATTATTAATTGTTATTTTATTCCTAAAAATCTAAGGTTCGGCACAATGACTTAGATAAGGTTATATATATTAATAATTTACAAATTGGGGTTCGTTTGTCTTGTTATAGTAAGTTTATTAACCTTATAGTGTAAGAACACAAGAAGACACGGTAAAAGTAAAATTATTTAACTTAATGTTAAATCTAAATGATAAGGTTAAAATAGGAACCTAAACTTTTCTAAATTATATTGGATGAGATTATTTAGACCCTTACCCACCTTAAATTAAAAATATATCAATTTGGAGCTATTTAAAAACAAATATGACTTTATAATAAAATAATATTTTTAGTTATTCCAAAGGTGCCCCTCTCCTCCCTTATAAAAGGGCACCTCCTCCCTCTCTTCCTCACACCACATTGAGCCTTCAATCTCGGCCAACCCCTGACAAATTCTCTTCTCCACTTCCCTAGAAACATCCTAGAGGTCCTGGTCTTCTTCAAAGACCAATGTTAGTGCCCTAAAAGGAGGTATCAAAGAAGCGCTTCAAAGAAGAGGTAATGTCTGTTACCGATTCTTTCATCTTTATTTCTTCTTCCACTTCTTCTTCTTTAGTTGTTTCATTATGAAGTAATAACATCAGTATCACTCATATACTAATATGTTACTATAATTATGAATCAAACCTATTTCACCATCTATCCATCCTACGGAAAATGAAATCACCGCGCGTGCGTACGTACGGAAAACCATCTCCACGCCGTGGTTTAATATATTTTCCACCACCACCTTACTTGGATGGGTATAATGGTGTAAAGAATAAATATATATGATTATTGTAAATTGATATTGATTCTGAAATAGTATAAATACACTCCAATACAATTCCACGATCATGGGAACGATATCATCGTTTGTGCGTACGTACGGAATATCGTCTCCACGATGTGATGCGACTCGTTCTACATGATCTTCATTGAATAATGATTATATAAATGAATTGAATGAATGAATATGATATATATTACACTAATAACATTCTGTAAATGAGGTATCTATAACCTAAAAACAAAAATAAGAATTTATTCGACAAAACACGCATAAGAACAAAAAGTAATAAACACCCGAGTAACAAATATTACTAATAAGAAGCTAAGAATATGACCATATATGATATCATAAAAATAAGTATGATTCTGTAATAGGTCAATAACATTATTTAAATAATTATACAGGAGGTACGGACACTTACGAAGCAAATCGGACCTAAGGTAAGGGAAAATATCACAATCTCATTTTATCCGAGATTGTTTATACATTGGTATTTACTAGGGTGTATTTTATCATCCACATCCATGTTTCCTCAATATGTAATATTGTTTCCATCCACCTAAAATTGTTTAAATCAAATTTTACCCTTCGGTGAGTTTTTAGTATAAGATATGAAAGGAATCTTTTGTCGTTTTTCGTACGCGGTACTTTTTGACTTTTCCGACAAAATTACGGGAAGAATGTTTTTTTAACTTATTCGGCATGAATGTATTTTTAAAACATTATTTCCAAGAGGAATCCTTTACATGTTTCAAGTTTATTTTTAATCAAATTCTTTTAGTTTAAAATTGTATGACATGTTAAGAAAGGAAAAAATGTTTTTCAAGTAGAAAGGATATTTTCTTCAAGAATGGAGTTCAAGTGTTTTATCAAAATTATTTTCTATCTAAGATAATATAGGGTTCTATTTCTATCCCTATTATTACATTGATTTGATTATGTTGTGATGGAATTATTTTTATGAATTCCTTTATCTTATATGAATTGTTTTATGATGACATTTTGTTTAAGAATCCCATTTTTATTACATGGGTTATGGAATGATGTATGATTTATGATTTTGTGGAACACATAAGAATGGTATCATTATGAGATGGGTGGGACCTATATCTCCCTCCAATTCATTGGGTAAAGATTTTATATCTCATGAGATAGACATGGCTGGAACGGCAGGTTAAACCGGTTCAGTGAAACAGGACTGAAAAGAGGAGTGAACTCATTTCAGAAATGGACTTTGTCCACTAAGATATTCTTGGAAATGAGTCTTGACTAATAAGAAATGATTCTCTATGATTATGTGTGTATGCCACAAAGTTTCATGTTTTAAGTTATGATTATTGGGATTACATTTCACTACTATGATTTATCCCATGTTATGAAATTATGATCTCTTTTGCAGGTTAAGATTTCCAAAAGTTATGTTCTTATGTATATGATGTGATTGATATTTCTTTTGTTTACCCTTAATGAGAATTTGAGCTCACCCTTTATATGTTTTCTTTTCCCCAGGATTTAAAGAATGTTTTTTAGTTTAGAAAACAAAAAGGGGAAGATCTTATGGGAGATGTTGAAGATCTTTCACCATGATTAGAAGATTACGTTCCAAGTTTCCAAAGACACTAAACTATTACGGTCCTTGTGTGTCTGTTTTTGTTATGTATTAAGTATTCTTCAAAAGTAATGTAATTTCCATGTACGTCATGCTACTGGTCTCTACAGTTGGTATCAGAGGAAAGGTTTAGTCAACCTTTGGAAACTATGATGCAAGAACTTTAGTGAGATCCCTAGAGATATTTCTAAGGTATGTCTTGGTATGTCCCTAAGATTAAGTATACGTATAGGTTATAGTCCTATAATTACGATAACGATCTTAGAATTAAACCTAAGATGTTAGGTATTGAAGGTACTCCCCCTTTATTATGTTGTTTTTCCTAGTATGATTATTGCCTCTCACACTATTCTTTTTGGGTTTTAGACGATGGCTGGAATTCAAAGGAACCGTGTTGATCAATGAAATGGACAATGCAATGATTGTCCTCCTGAACAAACAAATGTTATGGGAGATGGAGTGCAAAATCTTATTTTTATACTTACACAAGCTATGAATCATTCTAGACTTCCAAATGACCAGAGAAGGGAACAATATTCTATTGAGTCCTTCATGAGGCAACGTCCACCTTCTTTCAGTGGGTCTTCTGATCCACTTGTTGCTGAACAATGGATCAGTACCACTGAAAAGAAATTTTCAGTTCTTCAATGTTCAGAACATGATAAATTCATCTTAGTGGTATATCGTTTGGAAGGTGAAGCTGATCAATAGTGGAATGTTATCAAGAATACAAGGCCAAGAGTTGAAATTGAGTCCATGGAATGGGACGAGTTCAAGAACTTATTTTTCAATAAGTACTTCCCTCGTATTCTTCGAACAAAGATGGATAAGGAGTTTCATGAACTAAAGCAAAAGGATGATGAATCTGTTGGTGTATACGAAGCGAATTTTACAAGGCTTGCATGGTATGCATCTGGATTTATCATCCAACCTAAAAGTAAAGTTGATCGATTCTTCAGTGGCTTAAAACCAAATCTTTGAAGGGCGTTATCTATAAGAGACTTCAGTAGCTATGAAGAAATTGTGTGTTGTGCTATCAAGGTAGAAATGGAAGTTGGTGTTACTTATCCATCTCATAGTTTTGACAAGAAACGAAAGATGGAGTTCAAGGAGAAATCTCAGAATAATGGTGAAAAGAAGATGAATGTTTCCTTATGCTCAAAGTGTGGAAAGAATCATGGTGGAGATTGTCTTAAAGGGACTAGAAAATGCTTTAAGTGTGGAAAAGAAGGTCATCGAGCAGCTGAGTGTCGAAGTAATGGAAAAAGGGTTTCTAATGATGTCAATAAAGAAAAGAATGTAGAGAACGCACCACCAACACTTCAATGCTTCAAGTGAAAGGAAATGGGGCATTATGCTAATAAATTACCTAATCGAAGGATTAGTGATGATCGACATGAGCAACCACTTAAGGCAAAGGACAAAGGGAAGTCACATGCGATCACTATTGGCGATGTTGAATATGAAAACGATGTGGTGGAATGATTAAGTGTTTATGTAATGGGATTCCAAAATAATGTTGTATATAGTATCGTGGAATATTGGAATATTTATGTATTGGTCTATTGTGGTTTTCAATAATTTTATGGTACCGATAACCATGGAAAGTGATTGAGATATTTTTGGAAAAAAGTTGATATGCGCATAATGAAGGGATAAGGAGAAAATGAAATGTTTGACAGTATTCATGAGCTCATGACTGATATAAGGAAATAGTTATATCATGGTTTGAGGTTTTGGTATGTGAAAAGAGTTAACTTTTGACAGCACTCATGTTTTCACTAAGATTCAATGGGTATTCATTTTTCAAAAGAATACATGATTAAGGCCTTCGAATGTTTGGAATGTGACCAGCAAGACATATCTCATGATATACGGGGTTCAACGATGGTATTAACATGCTTGTTATATGAACTCTTTGGTAATCGTTTTCACTATAATATGAGATTGGACAGCAGTATTTTGGATAAGCCTAAAGATTGGAAAGGATTATGTTGGACATAAGTTAGTATTGTTTAAGGATAGAACTTTTTTTTGATATTATTGATTGGATGTTATAGTAATGTAGTTTTAGAAAAAGGAAAATCTGCAGGACGAGCGACAGCCCATCGCGTCGGACAAGGTTGTGGGAATCGAACCCACAACCAAAGTGCGACTGGCCTTTATCGCCTACCACTGGCCTACAGGAAGTCCCTGTTTAGTAGAAACTATTTTTATTATATTAAGTAGTATGATATATGAAGTATAAGTCCATTTTAGGAACCATATATGATTAATCTCACTATAGATCGACTTATGTATATTTAATAACTTTTGCTAACCTTTGGAGACAGATGGAATGACCCATCATTCTATCACATGATCTGCTAACACTTCACGAATAACAAATTCAACATCATTTCTTTAAGATATGAAGTGGAAATTGTTCAAGCCACGAGCAACAGTGAGATTATACCAAAAAAAGTAAGTATTTATTCTAATTCAAATTCTTTAGAAATGATCTTGAAAACCAAAAATGTTGTCCAAGTGCCCTTATATCCGAGGAATTAGATGGTACCTTAGATCGTCACAAATTTATGGCTTTGTGATTGTTGGCTTTTTCATAGCCATGTTCTCTACCACTCTCCATCAGAACATGATGGTTAGATTTTTCTTCCATATCCATATTTTCACCTATGTTCTCCTATGTGGAAACCCAGTGATGAATTAATTTGGGTAACCGTTACGTTTCATACATTAATTTGTAAGGCCAAGTTTTGGTATTCCTTTTTACGATGTGGGTTTCTATTAAAGAAACTTTCGAGTAGTAAACCATTTATAACCCCAACGAATTTCGAGGGTGAAATTCATTTTAAGGGGGGGTAGAATGTAACACCTCGAGATTTTATGAAAAAAAATATATTCTTTTTAATTTCATTAATGTCTTGTGTTGTACGGTACACCAAAAGGAGCTTGCACAACACGCATCCCTGACTTGCCTTACATTACACACAATCGCGACCTTCCTCGATAGTGTGTGTAGTACGCAATACCGAGTTTCACTAAATGAGATATTATTATAATATTATTATGAACTAGCCGTTATGAATAGTAATACCCACTTTTTGAAATTTTATAAATTTTATCTTTCAAAATGGACTTCATTTTTGGATTTGGAATATCGAAATTAGCTTTGGGTGAAATTTTGGTACTTTTTGGATAACTTTCATATTCTGATGAATAGTGAAAATTACTAATTTTAATTAAAAACAACTTTCTTAATCAAAATAATTAATAGTGATAAATTATTAATTTGAGTGGTTTTAAAGTATATTTAGAATATATTTTTACAATTTAATACAATGTTGGTCATTGGATGTAATTTCACATTTAAACCAGACATAAACAAGTGTCAATCTTTTGATAGTTATTATCTTTTAAAAACACGCTATTTGTTTTGACGACGGGAATTAATTTTTAAATTAGTTAATGTAACTGATATGTATTGAATTTGGTAAAATAAACATCATTTTTGAATTCATAATATCAAATATAGCTTAGGCCTAATTTTTAGTATTTTTCTGGAAACTTTCATTTTTGATGAATAGTGAAACCACTAAGTGGTAGTTAAAAAAACTGAATTTTTTATAAAACTTAATTTTACCGCTTCTGTGAGTAGAATTTCGAAAATCCGAGAGACACGGTTAATATCAAGGACTAAAATGTGGTTCAATGAGATGAAAATAATTTTTGTTGAATAGTAACTTTTTACTTTTATTTACCACGGTTAAAAGTAAATAGGGTAATTAAGGGTAAAAATGATATTATTATTACCCTAACACATGTCCTAATTCTATTGGATAAGTGTCATTCGACCAAAAACAACCTTAGGAATAAAATATGACCATTTAGGCTCACACAGATTAGATTAGGACATTTATTATTAATTTATTTAAAGAAGGGTTAAAATAGTTAAAATCAAAGTTTAATAAGTAAATAATTTTTAATATGGGGTTATACATAAGATAAATTCGACTATAAATATTCATTAGAAATATAAGAAAATTTCATACATAATAGTATTTTATTTGTAATTTTTAGACATTAGATAATTTAGTTTATATATGACGCAACGATGGTGCAGTAATTATCTTATTAATGAAATATTGACATAATTGATGTTATAAATACCCAAATAAATGTAATTTGAGACTTTTTATGAATTACACTAATTTTATAAGTTAATATGACATGTTATTATTTATTTATTTAACTTTTTTCAGACTAGTAATTCTGTTATTATTTTTACAAAAATCAATTACTAAATAGTGTCAAAATTGACATAAAATAGTTTTTAAAACAAATATTATATTATTAATTGTTATTTTATTCCTAAAAATCTAAGGTTCGGCCAAATGACTTAGATAAGGTTATATATATTAATAATAAACAACTTGGGGTTCGTTTGTCTTGTTATAGTAAGTTTATTAACCTTATAGTGTAAGAACACAAGAAGTCACGGTAAAAGTAAAATTATTTAACTTAATGTTAAATCTAAATGATATGGTTAAAATAGGAACCTAAACTTTTCTAAATTCTATTATATGAGAGTATTTTGACCCATCCCCACATTAGCTTTGAAATATATCAATTTGGAGCTATTAAAAAACCGAATATGACTTTATAATAAAATAATATTTTTAGTTATTCCAAAGGTGCCCCTCTCCTCCCTTATAAAAGGGCACTTCCTCCCTCTCTTCCTCACACCACTTTGAGCCTTCAAGCTCGGCCAAACCCTGCCAAATTCTCTTCTCCACTTCCCTAGAAACATCCTAGAGGTCCTGGTCTTCTTTAAAGACCAATTTTACTGCCCTAAAAGGAGGTCTCAAAGAAGCGCTTCAAAGAAGAGGTAATGTCTGTTACCGATTCTTTCATCTTTATTTCTTATTCCACTTCTTATTCTTTAGTTGTTTCATTATGAAGTAATAACATCAGTATCACTCATATACGGATATGTTATTATAATTATGAAACAACCCTATTTCACCATCTATCCATCCTACGGAAAATGAAATCACCGCGCGTGCGTACGTACGGAATACCGTCTCCACGCCGTGGTGTAATCTATTTTCCACCACCACCTTACTTGTATGGGTATAATGGTGTAAAGAATGAATAAATATGATTATTTTAAATTGATGATGATTCTGAAATAGTATACATACACTCCAATACAATTCCACGATCATGGGAACGATATCATCGCTCGTGCGTACGTACGGAATACTGTCTCCACGATGTGATGCGACTCGTTCTACATGATATTCATTGCATAATGATTATATAAATGAATTGAATTAATGAATATGATATATATTACACTAATACCATTCTGTAAATGAGGTATCTATAACCTAAAAAGAAAAATAAGATTTTATTCGACAAAACACGCATAAGAACAAAAAGTAATAAACACCCGAGTAACAAATATTACTAATAAGAAGCTAAGAATATGACCATATATGATATCATAAAAATAAGTATTATTCTGTAATAAGTCAATAACATTATTTAAATCATTATACAGGAGGTTCGGACACTTACGAAGCAAATCGAACCTAAGGTAAGGGAAAATATCACAATCTCATTTTATCCGAGATTGTTTATACTTTGGTATTTACTGGGGTGTATTTTATCATCCACATCCATGTTTCCTAAATATGTAATATTGTTTCCATCCACATACAATTGTTTAAATCCAATTTTACTCTTAGGTGAGTTTTTATTAAAAGATATGAAAGGAATCTTTTGTCGTTTTTCGTACGAGGTACTTTTTGACTTTTCCGACAAAAGTACGGGAAGAATGTTTTTTTTAACTTATACGGCATGAAGGGATTTTTAAAACATTATTTATAAGAAGCTTCCTTTACATGTTTCAAGTTTATTTTTAATCAACTTCTTTTAGTTTAAAATTGTATGACATGTTAAGAGAGGAAAAAATGTTTTTGAAGTAGAAAGGATATTTTCCTCAAGAATGGAGTTCAAGTGTTTTATCAAAATTATTTTCTATCCAAGATAATATAGGGTTATGTTTCTATCCATATTATTGCATTGATTTGATTATGCTGTGATGGAATTATTTTTATGAATTCCTTTACCTTATATGAATTGTTTTATGATGACATTTTGTTTAAGAATCCCATTTTTATTACATTGGTTATGCAATGATGTATGATTTATGCTTTTGTGGAACACATAAGAATGGTATCATTATGAGATGGGTGGGACCTATATCTCCCTCCAATGCATTGGGTAAAGATTGTATATCTCATGAGATAGAAATGGCTGGAACAGCAGGTTAAACCGGTTCAGTGAAACAGGACTGAAATGAGGAGTGAACTCGGTTCAGAAATGGACTTTGTCCACTAAGATAGTCTTGGAAATGAGTCTTGACTAATAAGAAATTATTCTCTATGATTATGTGTGTATTCCACAAAGTTTCATGTTTTAAGTTATGATTATTGGGATTACATTGCACTACTATGATTTATCCCATGTTATGAAATTATGATCTCTTTTGCAGGTTAAGATTTCCAAAAGTTATGTTCTTATGTATATGATGTGATTGATATTTCTTTTGTTTACCCTTACTGAGCATTTGAGCTCACCCTTTATATGTTTTCTTTTACCCAGGATTTAAAGAATGGTTTTTAGGTAAGAAAAAAAAGGGGAAGATCTTATGGGAGATGTTGAAGATCTTTTACCATGATTAGAAGATTACGTTCCAAGTTTCCAAAGACACTAAACTATTACGGTCCTTGTGTGTCTATTTTTGTTATGTATTAAGTATTCCGCAAAAGTAATGTAATATCCATGTACGTCAAGCTACGGGTCTCTACAACATCATGCACCCGGTGCAACTGAGGTGGTAGAGCCAGGCGATAGGCCACCACGCCAATCCTGTTGAGGACCTGGAATGGTCTGATGAATTGTGGAGACAACTTGCCGCCTTGGCCAAATCTCTGTAAACCACGTCGAGGTGAGACACGCAAGAAGACGTGGTCGCCATCCTCAAACTCTAGTGGCCTCCGCCTCCTGTCAACATAAGACTTCTGGCGGCTCTAAGCTATCCTCATCCACTCCTGGATGACCTGGACCTTCTCTGCCATGGCCCGGACCATCTCCGATCCCACAAGTGCTGACTCCCCAGGGTCTGTCCAGCACAAAGGAGATCTGCAAGGTCGGTCGTACAACACCGCGTATGGTGCCATCCCGATGGTGGAGTGGTAGCTGTTATTGTACGCAAACTCCACCAAGGGTAGGTGGTCCTCCCAGCTGCGACCAAAGTCGAGGACACATGCTCGGAGCATGTCCTCGAGAGTCTGAATGGTCCTCTCTGTCTGACCATCTGTCAGAGGGTGAAAGGCGGTGCTCAGATGTAGCTGCGTCCCGAATGCCTCCTGCAACCCCTTCCAAAGCCGGGAAGTAAAGCGAGCATCTCGATCGGAGACGATAGATGATGGCACACCGTGAAGCCGTACAATCTTCTGAACGTAGAGACGTCCCAAGCTCTCCACTGAGCCCTGCTCTCTGATGGGTAAAAATTGAGCCGACTTGGTGAGTCGGTCTACAATCACCCAAATGGAGTCGTGACCTCTGGAATTGCGTGGAAGTCCAGTCACGAAGTCCATAGATATCCTGTCCCACTTCCACTCCGGGACCTCCAAGGGTTGTACCAAGCCTGCTGGTACCTGATGTTCTGCCTTCACCAGCTGGCAGGTGAGGCATCAAGAAACGAACTCTGCCACAGCCTTCTTCATGCCCGGCCACCAGTGTTGTCGTCTGAGATCCTGGTACATCTTTTCCACTCTAGGATGTACCGCCAAAGGAGAAGTTTGAAACTCTCTCAGCACCTCCTCCCGTAAATCAACTGGTACCAAGGTACGTCCTCTGAAAAGGACGTCGTGTTCTGCTCCAAGGGAGAACCCATCAGGTGCCTGACCTAAGGATATCTGAGCACACTGTGTCTCACAGCCAGTGTCCCCACGCTGTGCCTCTTTGACCCGCTGCAGTAGTGGAGGGGTGACTGTGAGAGACTAAAGTAAGGCTGCTCCATCTCTATCTACGAAGGATATATGCAAAGCGGCTAGCTGCTCTGTCGCATCCTCAAGTAGCTGAATGCCCGTCCTCCTGCTGAGAGCATCAGCTACCACATTCCCCTTACTAGGAGTATATACTATCTCAAAGTCATAGTCCTGGAGGAACTCGAGCCATCGCCACTGTCTAAGGTTCATTTCCTTCTAAAAAAAGATGAACCTGAGACTCTGATAGTCAGAAAAGACTGTAAAGCGCTCGCCCATCAGATAGTGTCACCATGTCTTCAGAGCGAAGATCACTGCTGCTAACTCCAGGTCATGGGTAGCGTAATTCTTCTCATGCGGCCTCAAATGACGTGATCCATAGGTGATCACTGCCAGCTCCTGCATCAGGACACATCTGAGTCCGGTCCCTGATGCATCGCAATAGACTACGTACCCTACTCCCTCCTCAGGAAACCTCAAGACAGGTGCGCTAGTCAATCTCTGTATCAGCTCCTCGAAGCTCTGCTGACATCTGTCTGACCACACAAAGGGTTTCCCCTTCTTCGTAAGAGCTGATAGTGGTGCCACAACTCTAGAGAATTCTGGCATAAATCTCTGAGAGTATCTAGCTAGTCCCAAGATACTTCGCACCTCCGTCACGCTCCTGGGTGGCTCCCAAGCTAGCACTGCCTCGATCTTTGCAGGATCTACCGAAACTCCCGCCTCAGAGATGACGTGCCCCAAGAAGTGGACCTCGCGTATCCAGAACTAAAACTTCGAGATATTTCCATAAAGCTGGTGCTCTCTGAGTGTGTCTAGTACAACTCGCAAGTGGTAGGCGTGTTCCTCCTCAGTGGTCGAGTAAATCAAAATTTCATCGATGAAAACCATGACAAATCGATCGAGGTATGGCTGAAAGATCCTGTTCATGAGGCCCATGAACACCGCTGGAGCATTGGTTACGCCAAATGGAATAACCAAGAACTCATAGTGGCCATACCGACATCTGAAGGTCGTCTTCTGCACGTTGTCATCCCAAACTCTGAGCGGATGATAGCCTGACCTGAGGTCTATCTTTGAGAACCACCGTGATCCCTTGAGCTGATCGAAGAGGTCATCAATCCTTGGTAGCGGATACTTGTTCCTCACTGTCACCTGGTTCAGGCGACGATAGTCGACACAAAGTCGCAAGCTCCCATCCGCCTTCTTGGAAAACAAAATCGAGGAAGCCCAGGGTGAAACACTGGGTTGGATGAATCCCTTGCCCTGCAAGTCCTCCAACTGTACCCATAGTTCTCGAAGCTCAGTGGGGGCCATCCGATATGCTGGATTGGATATCGGGGCTGTCCCGGGGCACAGATCAATATAAAATTCTACCTCTCTGTGAGGAGGTATCCCTGGAACGTCGTCGGGAAAGACGTCCACATACTGATCCACCACTGCAGGAAAACCAGGACTCCGCACGTCAATTGCTCCTAGGTTGAGGCTAGAAAAATGATGAGTGATGGGTTATCCTCTCCTCTGCGGAAGTCCATCCTGTGATGCGAAGGATCCCTTCTCTCCGGTGAAGGTGAACTTGCTCCCGTCGGTGCGTACACATCGCACCTTGCGCCTAATACAGTCAATCTGTGCATGGACTGTAGATAACCAATCCATGCCCAAGATGACGTCGTAAGGCCTTGACACCGCTACAAGAAGATCCCAGCCGAAGCTCTCACCTCCTAGAGTAAGCTCACACTGCCGGCACCAATGCGTAATCATCGAGTTTCCTCTCGTAGGAGTCTCTAGCCGTAAGGATCGAGCCAACGGCTCTGTCGGATTCTCCGAGCTCCGAACAAGGGTAGCGGTTATGAAAGAGTGACTCGTTCCTATGTCTATAAGAACTGCAGTAAGGGTGGAATAGACACAGATAGTACCTCGAATCATCTCAGGCGTGCCGTGGTCGTAGTCCTTTGCTGCCTGGAGTTGTGCTTGTCTCTGCCCACCAGCTCCCTGTGGTCGGGGTGGACCTCCTGGTGGTGGTGGTGGTGGTAGAGCCTCAAAGCGTCTCCCACCACCTGCTGCTCGGCCAGCTCCTCTGCCTCGTCTACCTGCTCCCTGCGAACTGCCATAGTCGACCATCTTCCTCTACCTGGGTGGCCCCTCAACTATCTGCTGCTCCTCGGCATGGTGGGTCGGGCAGTCACGAGCCATGTGGCCCTGCCCGCCGCATGTGTAGCACTGCCTGCCTCTCGAAAGACTTGCTCCGCACTGTGTTCCCCGCACTTCTGAGCCAGTGTCCTGAGGTCGTCTGCCTGAGGGTCTGGTCTTCCTAGACTCATGAGTCATCCGCCGACTGCCTACGGCAGAAGACTTTGCTACCTGTCGCCCTGTGATAGGTCTCACTGCTGAATAAGGCTCAGCAAGAAAGCTCTCGATCAAAAGGGCTCGCTTCAGTACTCCTGCCTGGGTCGAAATGCTGAGGGAGATCAGCGATGCCCTGATCTAATGTCTCAATCCCAGCTCAAAGGTCTGGGCCTGAAAGAATGGGTCTCGTACCATGTCTGTCGAGTAGCGCGATAGATCGGTAAATCTCGCTGAGTACTGGGCGACCGTCAAGCTACCCTGCCGCAACTGTAGAAGCTCCTGGATGCGCACCGCACGGAGGGTGGCCAGGACGAACTTTGAGCAGAAGAAGCTCTCAAAGTCTATCCAGAGAAGAGATGCCTCATCGTGCACCTGGAGCATCAAGCTCCACTATCAACCCGCTTCCGCGTGCAATAGGCTCGCTGCGAGGATCACCATGAGGTCTGCTGGTGTCCTCACTAACCGGAACACTCATACCACTACCTCCAGCCAATCCTCGGCTGCCTAGGGGTCCGTCTCCCCGCTGAACCTGGGCGGTCGCTGGCGCTGGAACTCATGTAGTGAACTAAGGCGACGTGCATCATCAGTGGCTGGGGCTGGAAGCATCGGTGGCTCGGCGGGTAGAGGTACCGTCGGTGCCTCAGCTGTCAAAGGGCCCTGTACCGAGGCCTCGTCGCTCGGTGGGTTGTCATCACGCTCAACTCTCGGAACCCTAGCTGGCTGCCGTCGTGGGGCCATCCTGAAAAGGAAATAGGTGCGCCACAGTCAGAACAGTATACCTGGTGAGCTGACACAAAGTAATCCCAAAGAGAACTTGAAACACACACATGCAATCAATGTTTTCGTGCATTAAGTCGGAAATCAGAAGTCAGGGTCCTGGTGTACGGATACATCGGCCGCCGCACCAACACTGGACTCCCTGGACTGATAACCACACCCAATATGCTAAACACTATTGCTTCACATAGAAAAAGATCAGAGTCCCAAGTTCTGCGGTAGAACTGAACTCCTCTAATACCAATTTGTCACGACCCGTCCTCGGGGCCCGTACCGTGACTACCCCAAGCCCGCCTTCCATAGGCCAGGGGCTGGCGACTAGCACCAAGGCGTAAATCCCGGTAAAAAGGGAAGGAATTTCCTTTGTAAAGTAAACAAACACCACAGAGCAAGCAAGCAGTAGAAGTAAACACTAAGTAAAAACTGAGTACAACAGTAAGTGTGGAAAAGTAAGTGGGCCAGTATACAAACCCAAACTGAAAGTAAAGTACAACTGGAAAGAGAAAACAACAACTGAAAAGTAAAGCCGCAATATTGAGTTTTCCACTAGAAATCCCACCTGAGGGGTGGGTACAGATAGCCTCCACTGCTCCTCGGGCCCAGCCGACTGCTCCGAGTACGTCCCACCTAGTGGTCCACCTCCAGGTACCGTCCTGCTCGGCAAGCCTCAACCACGATCAGCGTTGTTCGTCATCTGCAACCAACACAACGTATTGCGGGCATAGCCCATGTAGGGGTGAGTATAACATACTCACTAGGGACCCCGAGACCCCCGAAGGTCTCCCAAAATCCACAAAGGAAAGATACAATCACGAAGTAACATCCGACATTGCTTAGGTATATGCCCATACATATACCTAAGTCATCAATTCTCGTTCGGCTCCAACATCTGAGCCCAAGTACAACCTAGTCCACACCAGAAAGAAAAACGTAAATCCACATAGGATAGATCAACACAATCCACATAGGAATGAAAAACAGGACTCGGCTCACACAGGTATACTTCTTCATATGACGATATAGATGATCATGTATTTCCATTGATTCATCTAAGTCGTCGGACCCACAAAGGATCGATAGGTACTAACCCCCGTAATGACCCACAAAGGATCTGACCCACAAAGGATCGATAGGTAACTAACCCCCACAATGACCCACAAAGGATCTGAACCACAAAGGATCGATAGGTAACTAACCCCCGCAAAGACCCACACAGGATCGGACCCACATAGGATCTGTAGGCGCTGGCCCACACAGGACCGCTGACCGCTGACCCACATAGGATCAGAACCACATAGGATCTTTAGCACTGACCCACGTAGGATCACTGAGTGTTTTAGTCGTCGTCATCGAATCCTCTGAGAATTTCTGCACAGTCGTCGTCGTCGCAGTCGCAGCCAGCACTAGGGTTCCTGCACATAGCAAGCTCGTTCGGGAGGGTCCGCTCCACGAGCTGAGAGGATGATACATTAACTGACACATAGTCTAGATTTGATGTATCCAAAAGTTCCGTATCGACAACAAGAACTCAACGTCGCAGGAGGGGCGTCAATCGGACGCCCGGTCTAAGAGTTATTGGCTTTTTCATTCCAGGGGCTCGGTTGGTTTTTAAAAGCAAAACCAACCCGACCATACACCACCTGCATCCAAACCTCGGGTGGAGTAAGCCAAAAGATCCGTCTCACTTAGAGGAATCCAACAAAGTCGACGGCACGTCAATCGGACGTTCGGAGCTCAAGTTATAAGTGTTTCTGCTCCGAGGGCCCGGTTGGTTTCGTGTACGAACCAACCCGGCCAAACCCAAAGTACTCCGAAACCTTGAGTGCGATATACCGAAACGATCTTCTCGATCCAAGGATCACATAATCGCTGATGGTGCGTCTATCGGAGGCTCGTAGCTCAAGTTATGAGCAAAAGACCGAAAAGGTCTGAAAACGGGGGATCTGGGCCTGGACCGCCCTGGCCCGACCCCCCCCCCCCCCCCGGGTAGGCCCGAACCGGGTCGACCCGACCCGGGTCCGGGTCCGACCCGGCTGGCGCGGCCGGGGTGGTCCGGCCCGGCCTGGGCACGACCCGGCCTGGCCGGCGGGTCGGCTCGGCCGGTTACGGCCGAGCTGAGCAGGGGGCGTTCTGCCCCCATGTGAGAGAACTGCGGCCCCGCGTGGGGCCGCCCTTGCCAGCGGACGCGGCCGGGCTGCCGCATCCTGTGCTCCTCCGGTCCCGCGCAGTCGCGGGACCGCACTGCTGCCGTCGCGGCTTCAGCCGCGGCGGTTCTCCACGGCGGCACGTCGGGCGCCGCCGCCTTCCGTCGTCGTGCCGGCGTGGCGCGCCGGTGGGTCGTTCTGCGGACCCCCAGATGAGTTCCGGTGGTCGGAAATTCAAAATGTCTTCGCCAAAGGTCCTCCCAGGGTCCGTCCTTCACTGCGAGGACCCCGCGTCACCCGTGTGAACTACTTTGTCGACGTCCGCCATTTTGCACACCAAGAACAAAAGGGGCGGTGGGTTCGGACTTGTTTGTTAGTCCGCACCCACCGCGTTAGTAGTTTTAAAAGTCTCACAACAATTTTAATCATACGCTGCGGGTATAAATCACAAATATTTAAATCAAACAAACCCCTACCTCGTCGTAGTCGTCGAACCTGAGTTCTTTGCGGGATTAACCGTCGCGGAAGAAGAGGATTGTCGCGTCGCGGAAGGGGGCATCGCGTCGTCGCGGTACATGGTGTGGCGTCGACGATCTCCGAGGGTTAATGAAAACACACAGATTTAATTGCACGTTTAAACCCATGTTGAGGATAAAATACACAAAGAATTAGAGAACTGTAATCCCCTACCTCAAGCAGTTGATGATCGAAGATTGTTTCGGGGAAGAAACGTCGCGGAAGAAGCATCGCGGAAGGAGAATCATCGGCGTCGTGGAACACGGCGTCGCGTCGTCGATCACTGAGGGTTCGGCGTTCTTCATCACCTTCGCGTTCTTCGCGTTCTTCGTGTTCTTCGCGTTCTTCACGTTCTTCGCGAAGGAGGATGAAGAACTTAGAGTTTCTTCAAATCCTCTCAACAAGCAATCCTCAAGAAAGACATGCGTTGGTCTTATTTTATTTACATGCCAACAATTTGAAAAACAAGTTAAGAAACGAACCATTAATTCAATGAATTAATGGTAATGTCTTAACTGTCCAATTAATAGGAGCGTTAAGAGTTTAGAAAACACACCAGTTGACTATCATTAAAGAGGAGTTTTCGCGGGTTCATTACTTAGGGGGAAAGAAACGGTGGGGCTCGTGCGGGCCCCACCTCACAAATATCCTACCAAGTGGGTAGGATATTTTGGGTTCCACCCTATCTGCTTCAACTCAGCTTAAGTGAATTTAAGTGGCTTTAAGTGGCTTTAAGTGGCTTTAAGTGAAATAAAAATAAATTTGTCGCACCACTTTATTTTATTTCTTAACTTAACCCTAGAAATTAAAAACCACACCCGAGAAAACGCCACTCCGGAAAAGGAGTTTCTAGGCAAATACCGGCACTGCGATTCCATCGGTTCCCTCAGAATTTGATTCTGAGCATCGGTTCAAAAGTTAGAAAAACCCGCTCATTCGTTCACTGAACGTACCCGAGCCAAACTTCGGAAAATGATTCCGGGCACACCGGGCCTCGGAATCAGGTGTCGTCAGAAACTGTGTTCTTGTAAAAGTCCAAAGAAAATTAAGAAAAAAATTCCTTGAAATTTATGGGTCTTTACAGGAGACTATAGAGCAGATACAGCTTATCAGGAAGCGTATGCAAATAGCTCAATCTAGACAGCAGTCTTATGCTAACAAGCACCGACGACCTCTTGAGTCCGAGGTTGGGAACCGGGTTTTCTTGAAGGTCTCACCCAGGTTAGGGAAGAGACGTATTCGGAAGCAGGGTAAGATTTCACCGAGGTTCGTAGGACCCTTTGAGGTGGTGAAGCGGATCAGACCAGTAGCTTACCATATTGCACTTCCATAGAGATATCAGGCCATGCACAATGTTTTTCTTGTATCTCAGCTTTGTCGGTACTTTTCAGATCTGAATCATGTGTTTCAGCCTAATGAGGTTGAACTGGATATGGATGCTTCCTTCGAGGAGTATCTGATGAGAATTGTCGACCGGAGTGTGAAGACACTCTGAGGCAGGTATGTTCCTCTTGTACGGGTTCTATGGCAGCACAGCCAGGTACAAGACGAGACCTAGGAGCAGGAGGCTAATATACGATCTCAATGGCCGGATCTCTTCACTAGTGACACCTCTTTACCCTTAGAAGGCCAACTCAGGGACGAGTTGATTTAAGGAGGGGAGGTTGTAATGAACCAACTTTTTGGAAAAGGTACAGATCGTTATTTTTTCTTTCAAATCTTTCATTTAAGAATGTTTAATGTGTGTAACATCCTAAGGAAGGTCTGGGGAGTGTTCGAGGCTTGTTCGGAGCCCGGGAGTTTAGGAAATGGACTTGCAGACAGTGTCGCACGGCCTTCGCATGGTCTGCGCATGGTTTGGCATAAACCGTGTGGCTGAAGACAGGGGAACCTACAAGGGTGCATGGTTTGCGCACGACATGAATAGTAAAGTCACACTGTTTGGATAAACCATGCAGCCCTGTATTCTGGAGGTAGTGAGGTGCGCAGGGTTTAAGCACAGTTTGGGTAAACCGTGCGCCTAAACCATGCGACGTTGTATATGGTTAATTTACACTTTTTCCCTTATGTTCTATTTAATCATAACCCTTTTATATCTTCATTCCAGTGGATAGAACAGAGGAGGAACTCCTCCTTGAGCTCCCAAACCCTCTCCTCTCTCTTTCTCTTGTCGATTCTTTGTCTGAAGTTCGATCTTCGATCCATCGAAGGTAGTGGATCACCCAAGGTAAGGCTAACCTCACACACTCCTTTCTACTCAGAAAATCTTGCTTTCCGTCATGTTATTTTGATGTAGGCTCATATGCCCTATTTTTAGGTCATTAGACTGAAACTCAGATCTCTCTCAATCTACTTCGAATTTGAGGTTGATATCGAGTGAGCCTACGTATATAGCCCAAAGTTAGGTGGTCATGTGTTCTCATTTTGGGTTTTCATCGTTCTTGGGTTTATTTTGTCATGCCATGGTTTTCTTTTTTCCAAACCCTTTATTTATATTGACTGCTTACTGTCTAAATGACCCTTATGATAGGAGGGTATGGGAATTACCCTCATTTGGGTGTTTGGGTACCGTATGACCCCGCTATGGACACCCATAGGTGTTATGACTTGAGTTTTAGCCCTTTTTCACCTTTGGACCTTATGGGTATATCCTGAAATCCATTTTCCATGTGAGGAAAATGGGATGTTTTGGTTAGGGATTGGCTAGTATGAGTTAGCCTAAACCCCTTTTATTATTTTAAATTCATGTTTGCTTGAAATGTGATTATGTGATATTGTGAGATGGAAATGCCATTTTTTATTGATATGAATGTTATAAGAAGTGTATTCCTTATAACCTATAATATTAAATGATAAAGATTTGGGTCAGGGGTAGACTGTGAGATCTCCCCTATGATACGGCTTCGGGCTAGGGGCAGACTGTGAGAGCTCCCCTAATTGAATGATAAAGCTTTGAGCCAGGGGTAGACCGTGAGATCTCCCCTATGTTATAGCTTCACACTAAGGGTAGACTGTGAGAGCTCCCTTGAATCATTATTAATCCTTCGGGTCGGGGATAGACCGTGAGAGATTCCCCAAGGTTGGGCCAAGGGTAGGATTGAGAGTGATGCCCCTGAGTTAAGGACGTCTATGAGTTCCGTCACGGTCCTACCCAATGTATTATGTATATGTATACATATATATATCTATACTCAGGTGTTTGTTCAGACTACCACCCATAAGCTGAAGCAGGTAGACTCACCAGGTGTCCTTCCAGAACCCGAACACGAGAGTTGCTTATTGCTTTACTTTAGTTACTTGCACTCTATTGCTCACTATTACTGCGAGCACCTGTTTGGATTACACGTAGACCCCATTGGTGGTGGCCTACTGAGACTTGTCTCATGCCCTACCTGGCGGCCTCCTGGGCCCCCGTGTAGACTTTACTGCTCCAGCTACTAGTAGGGGAAAAGGCCCGGTGTCAGGTTGTTGATACATGTATGATCTAGCTAGAGTTCCAGAGCAGAGGATTGAGCTTGGCTAGAGATGATCGTGGACTGCTTTTGTTCTCTTTTTTTATTACTTCCTAGCATGCTTTTCTTCTATTTCCATTATATCAGCATTCCATGCATCCATTTTGTATCAGACACTACCTATGAGGCTTTTGTATATTTATCAGGTTTTCCCTACTTCTGTTTTTTGGTTTGTATGTTTCTCCTCTTCTTCTGTTTATCCATTATTTGTGCTTCCGCTATTCTATTACTTTGCTTCTATTCCAATGTGTAATCTGACATGGGGTTACAGTATCCCCACTGACTTACCATTACACCCCCGCTGCTAGTCGGCAGCCACTGGCCTATGGGGAGACGAGCTGGGGGTTATGTGGCCAACCGAGCTCGAGGCTCGGGTTGATGGGCAGCCGGGTCCGGGACGTCACATGGTGAGTTTCAAATAAAATATATATATTATATATTTTTATATGGTATCTTTATTTCCATGAATTGAATTTGAATATTCTATGAATAATATGAATGAAGTCTCCTGGTATTTCCAGGTTGGTTGTGTATATATATTTTGGTTTTTATATACATGGAATATATCATGTGAATTTCTAGAATGGGTAGGGTCATGTGGGCAATTAGGAATAGAACCACTTGCAGTTTTCAATGTTCTTATGATATGTTTAGATGTATTTTAATGTGGGTAATAACTAGATAAGTTTGTTATATATTTTTTTCATCTTTATAAGCTTCAAGAATTTCATCGATAGTTTTAAAGTGTTATAAAGTAGTTGTTCATGGGATGGATTTCTTGATGTGTTTATTTGGGAACATAATAGGTGTGTCTAATCCAAAAATAGGGTGATGTGGTTCACCATAATTTTTTATTGTGAAATCCCATTCACTAATGTTGGGGTGATAAAGGTTCATAGAGTTACTAACATAAGAAGTTGGTGATGCTTCTCACTATGGAGTTTAGGGCATTGGTGTGATGTGCACATAAATAAGGGACCATGAGTTTGTGCTGAAAGACTATATGTTTGGAGGTATTCTCTATAGATGAGCATCCTATAATGTTGTTTTTCACAAAAAAAAATATTAGGATTCAAATAACATAGGAGGAAACATGAATTGTGGGGTAATTGGTATGTTTAATTTGGAGTGGAATGATCATTGTACATGTGGAATGCATTAGGGCTCATGGTCCAGGATTAGGAATAAATTTTTCGTATTGTGTGTTGAATTTTTTTAGGTTGACAACCAGGAAAGTGTATCAGAAATTTTGGCATAATGGTATGGTGATTACTTATTCAACAAGTGGATAAGGATATATTAATTG
The DNA here is from genome assembly GCA_963277665.1 of Viscum album. NCBI lineage: Eukaryota > Viridiplantae > Streptophyta > Magnoliopsida > Santalales > Viscaceae > Viscum > Viscum album. The sequence continues at coordinate 1,999,747,873 of OY728140.1, read as the reverse complement.
CATGTGACTAATTGCAATATAGGGGTGATGATTCATTCTACTACATGGTGTATTCAAACTATGGGTGCATTTTACCACTATAACATTGTGTGAAGGAGGTAAATTTGTCACCAATAGTTGGTCGAGTATAGAGTTGAGTGGGTTTTTTTGACTCTATTTTCCATTCTACACTTTAGTTTTTGTAAACTAATATATGTATAGATATTATCTTGGGAAACTGTTGGTGGTGGCCTATTGAGTTCATCGATACACTCTTCACATGCCCTATGGGACATGTTTAGAATTTTTTGTATTATTATTCAATCAAGGGAAAGGGACTTGTGACTGTTCTGTAGCTGTATATAGGTTATAGGCTGTTTATATGGGATATCGATTGATATTTGGGATAGGACCTATGGGAAATTGGTTCCATTATAGTGTTTTTTATCTTTTGTAAATGTATGAATATAATTAGATTCTGGGAAATCCATTTTTCATTTGTATGAATTTAGTGATATTTTAGATATTTCTTTTCTATACCATTTTATATATTTATATGATTTCTAATATTGCTATGTTTTTCTATACACTTTTTTTTCACTACTATTACTCATTTTTATACATAGGGTATAGTTTCCCTACTATCACCTCCTAGACACTCACTTCTATTCTACGGCCTTTGGAATACAGGTAGGTGAAATTGAGGTTTTTGGATCACTATCTTGGGTTTCATTCAATAAATATTTGTCAAGGATGATTCAAAATATACCAAAAATTATTCATGGATGATCAATTCAATATAAACTTAGAACATGAAATTTCAATGGAACCCGTTTGATCAATTTGAACGCATTAATAAATAACTTTTTCATAGGGGGAATCATAACACCTAGAGTATCATTAGTATAGATACTATAAATCAATACATGATTGATGTTATTTCTTCAAATATTGAAATAATACTACAAGATAAATTCTTAAAGAATAACATTTGATATTTTGAAAAAATTTATGATGACAAGTAAACACTCACATCTATAAATTGGTGATAAAGATTATAATGGATGAGCCTGTGGTGATGAAGGTGCAGAAAAACTCAAAAAAAATATACATGTTGAATAAGTAACATACAAGGTGAAAAATGTAGTTCTTTCATCAAATAACATAATGAAATAATAGATGACGTGATGGAAACTAAATCATGACCACATCCAAATGTGGATTGGAGATTCTCACTACATAGAAATTATTTCCAAGGAATTCAAAGGTATCCTTAAAATTTTGTGAACATTTTATTCTGTGTATTTCACATAGGTCAATGTTTAGAATATTAATAGTGGGGAGAAAGAATATATTTAAGTGTATACATTTTGATGCATATAGAGGACCAATTATATCTTTTCGAGGAGTTTGGTAGATTGAATACTTAATTGATGATTATTCTTGGAGATGTTGATTATACCCATTTAATAGGAATGTGGGTGTTTTTTATGCCTTTAAAACATTAAAATAATATAAGGATCATGCATCTATAAATAAGATAAAGTTTTTGTGGATTCTAAATAGTAGGGAATATATAAGCTGTGATTCGGGTACTTTTTTTCAATATTAAGGAATTAAGAGGAAATTCCTTGAGGCATAAAATCATTGGAATAGTTGAGTAAATGAGATGATGAATAGTAACTTCATGGATAGAATAAGTATAGAATTGAAAACTAAAGGATTTTTAAATACATTATAGTTATAAAGGGGTAATACTAAATTTTTGTTTGATCAATTAGTATCCTTTATTGGGGATTTATTTCAAAGCATTAATAGAGAAGTGGACTGATATAATTGTGGCTAATCCGGATTATGTTAATTTATTATGTCCTATATATGCACAAATTAATGGAAATTAAATAAAAAATTTGGCCTCAATAATCAAGAAATTATCTTCTTGGGATGCGCTGATGGTGGAAATGGGTATCGCATTTTGGGACCCCAATTCTCAAAAACTTATCATCAAGAACAAAATTATTTTTCTATAATACAAAGTGAAGATAATGATTAATTAATATGTAGAAAAAGAGATTGAAAAGACTATAATATTTAGTAAGGAAAATGAATTGAAGGAAGAGTATGTTTCCTATTAATTATTACTAGGGCATAATGATCATGTTCTAGTTGAGTCTAGAAAACTATGATCAACTCATTAGAAAATAGCCGGAATGTGGAACTCAGACTATTACACAGGGAGAAATATTATGTACTTATTGTTAATGGATTTTGGATAACTATATTATTTTTAGAGGTTACTCAGAGCCTATAAATATCCTTGTGCATGGTGATCATGCAGAACTAATATGAATCCCTACACAAAAACCAGTCTTCAAATCTTGTTCCATTACCTCAAAAAAGAAATTTAATTTGAATAAAAATGAATATTTAATATCTATTCATAATTAAAGGACATATTAAAAATATATAATTAAAAAAATATTTAAATAATACACTTAGATGGAATGTATTGATTTTAATTTAAAATATCATCAAGTTTTTATAAAGATGATTTTTCAGGTGGGTTATGAAATGTGTACTAGATATAGTTTACATCTAGTATAGATGTATGTGAAGGAAACAATTATTTATAATGATCATGATGATTCCATATTTATTTTTCCAAAAATAAGGATTTTAATAATTATTCTTAGGGAACATGGTTTATAGGTTAAATAAATCTCAATATAATATCAAGTAGGATCCAAATTGTTGGTATATGAGATTTGATTCTTGTATAATAGTCCTTGGATATGAAATACTTCAATTGGAACATTGTTCATATTTTATGGGTTCATATGGTAATTATTGTATCATTATTTAATTGTATGATAATGACATGTTAGTTTTAAGACACAATATTGATCATTTTATGAAGAAAAAGTCATTTTGTATATGGATTTTGATATAAATGACATAGTACCCACAAAAAAATCATTCGATATAGATAACCAGAGACAAATAATGATAAGAAAATTTAGATATCACATTATAATTACATAGGGAAAGTCTTAAAATAATTAAACAAACAAAATTACATTCCAATATTTACCCATATCTTTATTAATAACATGTTATACTCAGCATTGAGTCCTAACAGTGATGTGGAGAGGATTGGGATGTCTCATGAACTTTGTGCTTCTAAAATGGTGAGTCGAATGTTCAAAATTATTTTTACTATACTATGAATTACCCGTATAGTTTTAATAGTCCCTTGGTATGTGGAGAAACCCATAGGGGATCATTGAAATTCATTGAAGAGGCTCATAATATACGTTAAGGAAACTATATATATTTCATTATGTTATGGTGGATCGTAGTTCATTATAATGGGATATGTCTATTCAAATTTTTTAGGTGATTGTAATTGGTTGAAATTTTTTAATGGGTTTTTTTAGTATTTTTTGAGGATCTATGAGCTAGATTTAATAGTTGCTATCAAGTATTGATTTATCCATGATAGGGGGAAATGCATGGAAGCTACATCTACTGGAAAATATTTTATTAATATTAGAATATTAATGGATTATCCAAAGTATATATAGATAGGCATGTTCCTTTATTTTATGATAGTTATAGTCCCTTTAATATTACAAGGAACTAATATTTTCATTCTATAATAAATCATATTGTGATGAAATATCAATTTTTTTAGATTTAGTAGAGGAAGGATGTGTGGATCTTCAAAATATTCATACTAAGTAAAATTTGGATGATATCCAGATGAACGTGATTAGTTTAGATAAGTTCATCTATGGTAGATAATATCAAATCCTTATAGATAAAAGAGAATAATGATTTTATGGATATAAAAAATGTTTTGACATGTGATTATTTAATAATCATATCTCTATGTTGATGAAATGTCTAAAAGAGCCCTCAAATATTATTCTAGGATTCAATCTACCCAAACATAAATTTTCATTAGAGGGCACTACAACCCATATATTTTAAATGGTGATTAGGGAATGAAGGGGTGGTGGATTTTGGTGAAAAATATCACTAACCACTTCAATATAATATTGTATATTGGGTGTTATAGTTAGTTGTGAAAGGAGTGTTTCCCATAGCATTTTTTAAAATCAAGAAACAAATCAATCATCATTGTTTACATCTCGTGTTTTCAATTGTGTGTTAGTTTTTGATGTGGACACTACATTTAATCAAGATATATTTTTATAATATTATTCTCTATTTAATGGTGAGAGATATTGTGTGGTCAGTTTCACCCATAGTGATATTGTTTTATTTTCCAATGGTTTTTTAACCATATATATTTCAGGGGGTATGTTACATATATTTCCATTTTTTGCCATTTTCACTAAAATTTTTCTTAATATTATTGTCTAATCATAGGGAAAATAATTTTTATTCATAATAAAATTATCTCTACATGTTATTCTAATGAATTTAGTGACACATACTTATTAATGGCTTTCCATTATACTCAATGTATCCAAATCATCATGAAACCCATCCATTACTCTTTATGAAACCTAAAAACAACATTAAATTATGTTATGTTAGAATTGGATATATAGTTTTCTAGATCGAGTAAATGGACTGATACAATGTAGAACATAAGTCTCAAGGTCCACATATTTGATTAAATTATGAAGATTCATGTTCAAGGGAGTGCTTGTAGTGGTAAATATAATAGAATATTAGATACTAAGGATGTGAATATGTTATGAGAAAAACAATAGAATGGATATAAAAATAATCATGTCATAGGTGCAACATGATACTCTTTTTTAGGAAGATTCTTCTATACACTCTACTCAAGCCTAAGATGACATGAAACTCAATCAACTCATATATGTATGTATTGGGGTTACTATAATTCCACTAAAATTATCCATGAACATCAATTGATGTTATTGATCACATCTACCATGAAACATGGCCAATGTAAACACCCATTCAGACAAAAAAGTAATCCTTTGTAAATATTTTTAATCCAAATTTGGTAAATTCTAATAAGGCTACCGAAGGTTTTTCACCAATAAAAGATAATGGTAATTTAAAAGGTATTATTAGAGAAGAAATGTGATGTCTCCCAAATATCATATATGTGTGATGATACTGGGAGATGATCTCTCCACGTGGTTTCATATAGGTTTGTAGAGATGTATATTGGAGAGAGATCCATGCTTCATATTTAAACATAAACATTCCCAAATGGGGGAATTATTACCTTTGTAATTTGGGTTTGGGATAGGATAATTTAATATATCTTTTATTTGTATATTAGAATGGGTTATTTCATAGTTTCATATAGTATTTCAATTTTTTCACATTATGTATTTCATTTACCTTATTTTTTTAAAATTTTATTTTACTGTTCACACCATCATAATACTATTATGCTCCTAAAAATGGGATGTTAACCTATTTTTGTGTGAAATAGAGGATAAAAAACATTATTTGTTCTTTAGTTATACACTGTTAAGGATTCTAATATATAATTTCATCCTAACTCAAGATGGGTGGATCATAGAAGGAGAAGAGGTTGGTGAATGTGGCTTCTCCTCATGGATCCCCTTAACAAACAGTTATGTTGGGTAGAGGATTATTTATATAGAGTATCCATTCACTGTCATGTATGTTTTGGGGCACAATGATTTGTTCATTTTAAGTATACTTCATGTAGAGGAGGTTTTTTTATGTTTTGTTTGTTTTATATCGAAGGTAATCCTACCGATTAGGGGAAAAGATTGGATAAATTACACAATAGATAGATAAAATTAAGAATCATCCTAGTTGGGTTTGTATTGATACCCAACAAGTCATAAAAAATTATATAATGAGAAAATGGTATTTATTCATCAATATAATTAAGAGTGATATCAAAATAAATAATAAAAAACAGTATTGTGATCATTGTTAATCCATATTAGTATTGATTTAATATCTATTACTAATATATTATTTCATATTTTTGTTGTTTTTTTATTTCATTGTTTAAATAATTAGATTTTTAGAACATGTTTTAAAAAATTAAATTTGAAAAATTAAAATAATTGAAAAACCCCATGAAATAAAATTATTATATTAGCTATCCTTGAGAGAAAAATCAGTTCCTTCTATGGGATGAAAATTTGGGAAATTAAATTCTAATGAAAATGACCTAGTGATAGGAACTCATAAATTTAGTATAATTTCCATTGTCTGATGGGTAATGATTATTGTAAGGAAATTTATACATTTATCTTATGGATATCTCCCACCAATAAATCATCAGTTGAAACACCTATTTCCATGTCAATGCATGCAGTGGGAAATGTTTAAATATAAGTATAAGAAATTATTATTTATGGGGTATGGTAATGAAACATTATATTTTATCTTTGGGATAATGTAAAATTGATGGTAATTAGAAGTTACATTTTATTATTCAATAAAGAAGTCATGAACTTGTATAGAAACTTAATTTAAGATTGTTTTGAGAATAAAAATTCAATAACTAATTTATGAATTTTTTAAAATGTAATTACATGATTACCAGTTATTTTAGGTAGCATTGAATATTTGGAGATCCTCGGAAGTATAGGAATTCAGAAATATTTTCAAGTTTATAAAGTAATTGGAAGGCCAGATGTTACAGAATATTCAAGAAAAATTTAACCATGGATGGGAGTTCTATAATTTTCAGTTGGAAGTCTAGTTTAGTAAAGTATTTTTCTTAGTTTAATGTATCATAATCATTCATCAGGTGAGAAAGTATTGTTTTTACATTACAATTTCAAAATATCATAGTTCCATTTTTAAATTAAAATTTTAATATATCCTTTTCTAAAATATATAGGAATGAAATTATAAAAATTTAATCTTTTAAAGTGGTTCAGGGTCTCATTGATGATTCATTACTCCACTCCACAACCATCTAATTGAAATGTAGTGATTTTATTAAAAACGTCTTTTTAAGTAAAAGAATCCATTGCATATTTTCTTTACATGTAAATGAAATTTAACTAACTCTTACAATAATACCTTCCCTTAGACTCATAATAACACATTTTTTTAGAATTGTCTTACCAAAGAGAAATACAAGGAGTTTTTTATTATGATATACACAATAATACAATTGTGATGAACTACTTTTGAAAAAATTTAGATATCTCAAGGAAATAAAATTCCATAGTTATAGAAGTTCTAAATATGAATTAATGTTGTATTATATTATTTAATCACAAAATTAATGAAATGGTATTCAATATCACTTCTTCTTCATCATTTCATTCTTATTATTAAAAAAAAGAATATTTAGATTATAAAAACTATTATAATTTTAATATAATAAAGTCAATATATATAATATGGGTAAGAAAAAATTTACAGTATATTAATAAATTGATCAAAAAAATGATACAGTAATAAATCATTTTTTATATAATACTAACCTATAAAAATGACTAGATGCCTAAGATATTATACATTATATAAAAATTATCATCTAGTAATAAACTATAACTTAAACTTCTCATTTATGAATAAACTATTATTATTTAATAAGTTATACTTAGTTGATTTTTTATTATAATATTAAATTTCTAACTTGAATAGTTTATATAAGATTAAATTCTATCTATGAATGGATTTGTACTAATGGAGATTAATATTTATAAGATTAACTCCTTACTTAAAATTATTGCATTATATTAACTCCATTTAAAATAAGTTTTTATGATTTTAAAAGTAACTTTAAATACATTCATAGAATAATTTTCATAATATATTAAATAATAATAATAATTGAAAAACTCTTAAAATTGTTAATAAATATCCCATTATACGCATAAAGGTAGCATCGAAACAAAAAAAAATTATTTCATGTGCCTTAAGATATTTGATATTTCATATTCAAATATAGATCACATCGCCTCAAAATCAATCTAATGCTTTTTTATGATTATAATGAAAATAAAATTTAGAGATAAAATTTTATTGATTTTATATTTAATATTTATATAGAGTATGTAATATGAACAGATGAAGTAAAATTTTGTGTTTTCAATCACATAACCTTATTTTTTATATATCAAAAAATCATATGTATAATGGAATACCATAATTAATTTTTCTCTATGAATGAAAATTTTATAATTATGAAAATGAAAAGATTGAAGTCTTGATAGTAACTTACATTACCAAATAATAAAATAATTATATAACAAGAAGTCATGATCATAAAAATAAAATAAAACCAAAATAATATATTCAATTATCCTTTCATTTAGAGGTTTCTGAGTATAAAGGTTTAGGAGATTAATATTTTTTACCATTATGGTTTATCTTAGAAGGTTAGGTTTTAGAAGATGTTACTTATGTATGTTTAGGAGTTTTTGGAAACATGATTGGTAGTTCCTCATTTATAATAGGAGGTAGCTTTAATGTAGCTATATATTTTATCTCTTTAAAAGTTGAATCACTCATCGAAAATTTATAAAATCAAGTATAGGTTTCTAAAGTTATCTATATATGAGCTCTTAATACAGAATTACTATCAGTAATTTCTATAGTAATACCTATGTTACATATTAATTCATATAGTTCATGCCCAAGCATGTATAACCTCCTCAAAATCAAATACTTATTTAATTCTATAAGAACATAATAGGCTTGTGTTAGTTCATTGAAATAAAATTTTTAATTGTTTTTTTCTTTTATAATTATATATTGAATATAAAATTTAATGAGATTTTATTTCTATTTATTTGAAGATTTTTTTCACTAGACAATCAACATCACATTGTAATTTCTCACAAAACTATCAGAAACATTAAAAGTATTTTCTACAATTTTAAAACTTGTTTAACAAACTATCTAAACAACTCTAAATTCCCATCACTTACCAAATTCCCAACTTGATCATATTCCTCTTCTTTAGAATAATCTCATTTGAATTATGATTATGATTCAGATAATTCAATATCTACATAAATTTCTTATTTTTTTTATAGTATATTTAATATCTACAGGGACCTCATACTAGATATCAATTATCTTTTGAATATTATTATAATAAATATATCCTATAAAACAGTCCTTAAAAATAGGAATAAAAAACTCCCCTAGATTTATTTATTTTATTTCTCTAATAAAATCTTTCTCCGAGCCTGATTTAATATATAATTTTTCTTTAGAACATTTAATTTTTTTATTTTAATAAAAATTATAAATTTCATAAGAAAAAACCAAATTAGAAATTTAAGTCTTCAAATCCTTTAATTACTCCCCCACTTATTCTGAAATACATGTCTCAATAGTTTTACTGACCTTTCGTAACTCATATTATCATTTATAAACACATTAATTTTATTATAGTGATATTTAGAAACAATATTGAATTTAATATCCTAAAATAAATTTTTTGAAATAAAATTTTCATATATGTTCTATAACACATCCATGACTTCCTTATAACTAGTCTCTAAATCTTTTAATTCATTTTTTATGTGTTGGAAAAAATATTCTATGGGATATATCACTAATATCATCGTCAACAAAATCATTTAATTCAATATCATGATTATCCTTTTCATTTTAGATATTTTCAACTAAGATACTTTATTTTTTATACTCTATATCAAATGTATGATTTTTTATTTTATAATTTCCAATATATTTATCATTACCATTGATAAAAAAATTATTCTCCTAAGTATATCCATTAACATATTTATAACTATTTCTAGTTAAAAAAACATTTTGTTTTCTAGACCCTACATCAACTTCTGTTACACTAATATTAGCTCTTCCAAATTCAGCATTAAAAATCTTATTATCTCTCTAAAAATCATTAACATCATCTTAATAATATTCTAAAAAAACTATAAATAAAAGGTGTTATTTCAAAATTTATAGAAATATATTCGCATGTTGATATTTTGAAACCTTAGTATGTATATTCTCTATATTAGTGTCAGAATATTACTCAAAATAACCATATTTATACATAATATGATAAATATCATCCACTCCTATTATATTCACTATATAATTTACTTGTACATCTACAACATGAATAATAGTTGGTTCCCCCTCAATCACAGTATGGAAATCATCATCATCATCATCATCATCATCATCTATATCACCATTTAGAGTCACTAATTTGTTTTTAAATTATCCTATAGTAAATCTTGTATCCCTTAAAACTCATATAGATAATTTATACAGTGATTATGCTTTGATTAATTCTATTCCATAAAAATAATCTCCATATTTTATAAAATAAGTGTTGGAAATCTCCCAAAAGGATAGAATTTATGTTTCATATTGCCATAACTAAAATGATCCATGAATATCATTATAAATGTTATAAATTTATTTTTTTTCTTATTCAAAAACATATATATAAGACACATGTTATGAAACAACAGATTTTCAAATTCATAGAAACTTAGTGAAAAACAAGTATATATGAATTTACATAAAACATTATACTAATAATTTAATCGCTTAAACCTATAATTATTTAAACTATAAGTTATATATATAAATAAAATAAATATATAAATCTCAATCTTATAATCCATATAAGTTTTATTACAAATAAATATTCTTTTATGGGTTAAATAAAAGAGATCATGAAGTTCAACAGAAGAGAAATAAATTTCATTTCCATTATAATTTGATTTTAATCATCCTTCAGTATGCCAAAATAAAAACCCAACATTTAAAAAAACTATTAAATTTTATTATAATAATTAAACTAAAACATATTTTCACTAAACAAATACTCCCATTTTTTAAACCTCGTTGATTTATTAAATAAAAAAAATCTATTTTTAGCAATTCAAAATAAATATATTTTCTGGTAATATATTATTTTCCGAATCAACCTACTTCATAAGTTTCATAAAAATTTGAGGAAAATTGGTCAATGTTATTTTAGATGTGTTTATAAGGATAAAAAACACTTAATCATAATTTATAATACAATAATCAAGCACAACCCAAGATCATCAAGCTATCAAATAGAAACCACTTTTAAATGAAATTAATCATCTGTATTCCTTACACCACGGTTTCTACAACTACTACCTCCAATCAGTAGTTTGATGTAAATAACTAAGAATAAGTTGAAGGACTCCTTTATCCTAGGTTTATCCATGGGATGATTGGAATCACACAATTCATGTGTGGGATCATCTTTACTGCAATGATAGTCTTTTTTCTTCCAAACAAATGTATTGTGGAGAAGATGTATATAGAGTATAGAGAATCGTAAATAATAAAACAGGAGTTTAGATGAAATATGTATATATTTATACCTATTTATAATATCCTTGGGTATATTCTCTAGGTAAGAAATAATTTACTCATATGTTATATAATTTATTAGTAATGTATAACTTAAAATCGTCTATAACCTTTTGACTGATGATGCATGAATTTATAATATAAATGTATTCAATAATTCCCCTAAAAATTTCATCATATTAATTATCAATGATCAATGATAGTCATATATATAATATTATTAAATGTTACCACTTAACATTTTAATTCTATAATAATTCATATAATTCCATATGAATCATACATTATGATTATCGTATATCAAAACATTATGATTTGGTCATATCATACACTATGAATGGTTATATTTGTGTTGTGGTTCCCCATACCACACCTTATGATCCAAAGTAATATGATCTTATTTGGTATTTCATATATTATATCATATTATATTCATATATCATACTCTATGATATATTCTAAAACACAATATGTTTAAAATATTTAGGGTATATCACCATTAATCATCAACCTACACTAATTCCTCATTGAATTTGTTATATTTACCTTTTTGTTTTATCATACAAAATAACCTATGAAATAATTTACAAAACTACTTTTGGATATCCTTTAAAAAACATTCATATATTTATCACCAATTTCTATATATATCACATATTACGAAATAATTTTTTAGTATCCATACAAAACTAATTTTGGATAAACTCTGAAGACTTTTAAAGTAGCTCTATAAGTTTTATAAAATTCAATATCTGTTTATCCATGAACAAAGTGAGACCCAATAGAACTATTCATAATTTACAAAAAAATATAAATTCATAAATGAAAAAAAAAATATGGCCTCTAGGAAAGAATTAGTTGCATTGAATCTTAAAAAGGATCTGGCATGAAATCTATCAAACTTGTGTATCTCTATACCCATGTCCAGTAGTTGTATCCAATAGAAGAGGGTATTTTAATATGATCCCTTTGTCTAATACATTGAGTAACCATATGAAATAGAGTATTCCAATTCCATATATCTACTAATATATTCTCAAAACATTGAGTATATATTGAAAAGAGGAATGAGTGTGTCATATTACATTCACCCTAATGAAAAACCACATCACATTACCATAATCCAAATGATAAGGATATCACATGTCACTTATCTTGGAATTAAAATACACTTGATACTTCTATATAAATCATGGGTCTGATGTCATACCCCTTCTGGAAATAAAAAAATCCTATCTTGATTAAATTCATCCAATGACATGATCAAAAACATACTTAACCACCCACTGATTAAATCACCCTCAAGGATGGTGTAGCAAAGGTATCAATATCATGAAGGATATCATACTAGGTATCATGTCTATCCTCATGTATTGGGTTAATGTAAATATGAAACATTCACCCCTAGTACACAAAATAAATTTTGTATGACACTCTATATTCTAATCCTTATGGATCAACTGCACACAAAAATACTTTTATGTATCAATTAAATATTCTATATATATATTTGAAATACTAATCACGCTAACCATTACATTTCATTTCAAAATATAATACGATGTCATGGAAAAATGTTGTGGATATCACCAAGTCATATTTTGATATTATAATTATCATTTCACTTAATGTGTAATATGCATCCAATATAGAAAAATTGAAATACATAGACTACCTTTTTTATACCTTGTAAAATATAATACATTGTAAAAATAATTTAGGAAAACAATAAAAAATATAATAACTAGTCTTATAGATCATATCAAAGACTTCCATAATTTATTACATTTAATAAATTTTATTTTTTAATTAAAATCACTACATGTTGATGTAATTTCTTCTACATATCCATAAGACAATCTGATAAAACCCTACCACTAAATCCATTGATGGTTTATATCTATAAATAAATCTTGGTTGTGAAATGATTATATTTTTAATAAAATTCTAATACTTTAACTCATTTAACAGGTATTTAAAATCATTTACATCACAATATTAAATGTTATGATGTTAATAAATCTTTTATCTATATAAAACTTTTTCTTAGTTCAAAATCATCAAATTTGGAACCTTTCTATTAAAGTTTTTCCTTTGAGATAATCATGGTATCAAAATGTAACTAATTATATTATTTATTTACCAATATACCCTTAAATATATTAGGATATTACATGGTATTGACTTTAAATCTTGACCATTATAATCCTTTATTTGTTAAATTTTCACCATCTTGAATTACAAATATACTCTCATTAGCCTCTTAGATGATATATTTTCTCTAAACAATCATTATAATATAATAAAACTATTTTTTGGGAAATAAGACTTATTTCCATTAGTTTTAGTTTTAAAAATTAAACTATTAACCATTGTATCTAATTTAGTATTTCATGTTTCTTGAGCATTATTCATAAATGAAGATTTTATTCTTTAAAATAATCCATTTTTGGCTAGTGGGAACTCTTTCCCTTATATTTTAAAAATCACCTTCAATAAAATAATCTAACTAAAGTAAAAAAATTATCCTTGTCTCCATTTCAAAATATATTATAGAACCAGAGGTATCATAAACTATGTAAACCAAAACCACCATCTTAGGTTATTCATAAAAACTATATATAAATAAACAACACACTTTTCATAAAAAATAAATGAGATGTGTATATGTATTCTTTATCCATATCCTTTTAACATGAAATAATCGTTGCATTTGAATCAATTATTTCGAACCTGTTTTTTAATAAAATGAATCTATATTATATTCTCAATCATTTTCCCCCTAATTTTAAAATCCAATATAATTGTAAATTTTGTTAGTATACATTTAATATCATATACCATTTAAAATTGAATAAATGATTTTATAACACTAATACATTGTGTGGAACCTCTATGATTCTTCACAAACCCCTTCAGGTATCCAAAAAAATTATATATTATGGAAACTTTTCTTTTCTACCCTGGAACCTTGTTTAGGTTTCATTATGCTAATAAAAATATTTATTATATAATATTATTTTTATAGCTCTAAATTTCACCCATCTTTAAATTAAAAATCATATTATATGAAATATTAATGATGCCTAATTTAGATTTATGTAACATTTTTTAGAAAATAGTGTAATATTTTATCAAAATCATCCACCCTTTTATAACAATTCTTATGAAAATTAATGTATGAATATAAAACTTTGACAAAGAATACTGGAACCCACCAGTCTATCCAATTCATTAATGTTCCCAATCACATTAAGTTCATAAGTGGAGATTAAATTTCATTGAATAATACTTCATTTAAAAAATACTATTGAAAACTTATGTGAAATCCTCTATAATTTTTAAAATATTCTAGATCAACTTATTAAACAACATCACCATTTGGTTACTCTAAAAGTTATTACTCTCACACATAGAATTTTTCTTATCTATTAAGAATAATTCTTAGTTTCTTTTACCTATATAATAAATTTATTACATTAAAAGTTATCTTACCAAGTATAAATATAAATTTAATTTTTGATGATGATGATGCTAATATATCTAAAAATAAATCTTTCATTAAATGAGTATCATAGTTTGAATTTCTTTAATAATGAATTTTATGAAATATTATCCCATTAAAATGATGAAACTTTTATAAAAAAAATATAATACCCATTTATGGGATAACATCAGCATAAAAATAATAAATTAGTATTCTTTGGTGTTCCTCTCACACATTAGCTATTTAGGAATTCCATCATGGTAATCATATCATATATGAATTTTTTATATTTATGTAGACAAATCATTGTACAATCTTATATAGGGATAAACTCAACTATATTACTCTAGTATCTAAATAATTAGGTTTTTTTAGATATTTGTAACTCATATAATATTATAAATACAAGAACTTATTCTTAATGGGGTAAACCATAAATATCTTACCTTACATAAAATAAAACATGGGGGCCCATCATTGGAAGATCCTACCCAGTTAGATGATCAACAATTAGCCATGTTTCACTTTGGGGGAAACTAACACATTGTATTTAATTTTAATTGGTTTTAAAATCTCACAATATTATCTTATTTATTCATTTTTATGTATGTATAATTGTGATGATTTAGTTTTTTATCCTTATTCCTTCCACCAATTCATTATTTTCAATCAATATTGATCTGTAACTCCATGAAGAATCTACATTAAAATGAAACTTTTTTTCACATATCTAAATTCATCATATGCATACGTTAAATAAAATATTTTCAGGTAAAGTTTTAGAATCATATGAAATCATAAATCCCCACAAGTGTAATCATGGAGTGTTATGAAGTCAATCCCCACATTCATAGACATAGCTAAATATCCCATTCCAGTTATACATCTAACCTAAATTCCCTCTACTGATGCTTCATTACTCGAGAGATAGATTAATTACATCGTAATTGTACCATCGAATATTTTCAAACTATAATGAAATTCTTAATTCAATATCAAAACATAATACAGTCTAAAGTTATGGTACAATAATACTATGTTAATTATCATATAGAGCATGTAATTCCTTATATTCATGAATGATAAATTAAATAAGTGGTTTAATAGTTCCAAAAAAATTATTTATCTATTAAAAATATAACATTTATATATTCATGAATAAATTATAGGATAATATAAATAAATGAAGATTTCATAAATTTAGAAATGAGATAAACATTTATAAAAATTTCTAAATAATTAAATTATATATACTTTATAATTTAGTAAACCATTATAAGTATTCTATAGTTAGATAAATATAAAAAAATTATATTTATATACAAAATAAAACCCTTAATATTATCATTTTATATGGAATTTATTTAAATATATGATATTTAAAATATAAAAAATTTATACTTCATTTTTATTATGTAAATATTTTATATAATCAACATATCGTATATTGAATTTATTTGAAACATGATCATATCCATTTTTCAAAACTCCTTATGATATATTTCAAATAGTTTGTTAAATAATGACTTCTAATTTGAACACATAAAATTAACAACACTAAAAATTTCAAAATTCAATATAAACTCTTTATTTTTTCATATTTTATAATTTATATACACTTTATAAATTACCCATAAGATTTCAATAAAATCAATTTATATAAAAATTATAATTCATGAAATATAAATCATATGTACATTAATAATAATTATAATATGGTTATTTATTTAAAAAAATCATAAACACATAGTAATTAATTATAAAAAAATAATTAATTAAAATATAATAATTATAAGTATAATAATTATCACAAAATACCCTTTTTTATATTTTATAAAAAATTTATAACTTAAAAAATAAAATTCATAAATGAAAATTAAGGATATTTTTTTCTACATATCATATTTTATTATTTAACTATCTCTTAGTCCATGATATAGTGCAATATCTATATCACAAGTTATAAATGTTACCAGTGGTATAAGATAAATAATTTAGACACTATTAGTCATATTTTATGGTATATCAATGTCGTAAGTCATGGTTCAGTTCAAATCAAATGTTTTTCATTATGATAGTCTTGTGATATCACCTTTTGATGCATGCATGCCATATTTTATAATATTTGTTATAATGAATTTATAACAACCAAGGTTTCAATATGTATAATATTTTATGAATAAAATTTTTTTCATTATAAATTCTATAAGGAACAATTAGAATGTTGATATAAAATAAAATAAATCAATATTACTATGAAAATATAACATTAAAAAATGGGTAACTGTGTTATGGGATAGTAATAAAAAATATATAAGAAATAGAAATTTTGAAGAATGAGTCATCATGATATCCCATGAAGATTAATCTATCGAATATAATTATAAAAATAAGGTGAATAAGTATAATTATCAAAGGAAATTTGAGGTTAAAATGAGAGAATAGAATGTATAGTTATTTAATAGGAAAAATATGATCGTTACGGGAAGATGTTATATGTATGATAATGTAGTCATTGGGTATTCATTATGAAAACATTGAATAAAATAAATAATATGTGATTATGTATTTTGAATATATCAACTTAATGATTTATTTATATGTTTTATTAATGTTCATATTCTGTATTTATATATTAAAATGTATATATTTTAATTTCATGATCCAAAACTTATTATATAATTGGATACTAATTATAAAAATTATATTATTATGTTTACTGCATGAAATTAAATTATATTTAATTTTAAGATTAAATATATTCAATTAACATGTTTTAGAATTTTGACCAATTTAAGGGATTATTTAATTATAAGATACTAAGTGTATAGTTACGTTAATTTTTTTGGTATATATTATTATGATAAATTAGATATATATTTTTATAAAGTGGTGTTTTATTTTCTATTTTAAATAATTAATTTAAAACATTTTTTACATCATATTTTATGTTAGATGTAAGGTATTATGTATAGAAAAATGTGATTATATGATATGCATTGTCACTCAAAGTACAAAACCATAGGTTTTTGGTAACACCATGAATTTTTATTGAAAATTTTTAAGTATTACATTGGGGTTGGAAAATATCATACATATTCATAAATATAATAATTTTGAGCAAATATGTCTATGTAGAAAACTATATGCATTGATTAATTTCTTACATCTTGGTATATTCATAAAGGGAAATATATTACACAATGAAGAATCATATGTATGTGGAAAATATTACATATTTCTTTTATAAAATTTTCATTCATGAATTATTTGTGTCTTAATATAAGGTTATATACTTTTTTGTATTTTGTTACTCACATTAACAAAGAAAATCTTATATATTAACTATAAAACATTACTCCAGTACTTTTCCAAAAAACAAAGAAAATAATAATTTTTTATAGGTATTTCATAACTCACTAATTCATTATGTGAAGAACATATCCAAAATCATATTGAAACATAATATCCATTTTCTATAATAAATATATTTCACTCATTTAAGGAAAATGTTAGAATTGATTGAACTAACTTTTTTATCTATCTTCTAGAATATATTCAATTTCTCAAATTGTTAATCAAGATAGACTGACTAGTATAATATACGAATATAATATCCTAAAATTACTAGTTATACCATATGTGAATGAAATTTGATATTTGAAATAAGAAATGATCCTTACATATTATATTAACTAGGGATACGAGTATTATGACTCAATTTTTTTTCAAATGAAACTACCTTTTTGTTTTCTTCTATTAACCCTTACGTATATAGGGTGACTTAGGAATTTATCATTTTTTAGTATGACCTCTCAAGGATACTTTTTTGAATTAATACATTGTCCTTTACATGTCTTTTTAATTTCTGAAAATTCTAATCTTTGCTTCCCAAAGTGACTCGTACATATCCTAATAACCATATGTATTGATTTACCCAAATGGATGGCTCTAATCCATTCAAGATAATACATTTATGAATTATAGTACTCTTTTACATTGTCTTATTTCAAACCTATTCATCCTGTGGAATAGATATTCATTCTATAATGTGATCAGATTATCATCCATGTTTTAGAAAATATTTTTTTTAATTTATTATTGGTAAAATCATCAATCATATTTTACAATTGAAAATTTCCATATATCTTCTTGTATTTATCCTAGTGGAAAAAGAATTTTTTTTAAAAAAAATATTCTTTCCTAGATGACTCAGGTATATTCTCTAGGTTAACTTTATATTTGTTCCTACTGAATTTAATGTATTCAAGGAATATCAAATTTTTTACCACTATCTCGTTTATATAATTTTAGAACATCTTCCAAAATGTGGCTTTCAGAAACCCCATGATTATCTTCTAGATCATTTTAAACACCATTCCATGTATGTTAATGTTAACATAAATTCATACACAACCATCTAGTTGAAACACATTTTAATTATTCTTACTTAAAAATTTTAATATGGGGTAAAAATAATTTTATTTCTTAATTTTCTAGATAAATATGCTCTTATTCAACATAATGAAAAAGCTGAGTATATTACATGATAGATAGATACAGAGACGATTTTAAATACTAGGATTGTTTATTTAAATTATTATAATTTTAAAATAATAAAGTATTATGGATACATGATTTTTAATATTACTATTAAATAATAACAAAATATTACATTAATAATATACTTAGATGAAGTTTTATATTAAGGTATTTTGTAGATAATGGGTATATGAACCCTTCATGTATTTCATCATTAGTTTTATGGTTCTTATAGTGTATATTACACGAATAAAAATAATGAAATTTGCAGTGAATATTTTCACAAGATATCAAAATCATCGTGATGAATGAAAAAATAGTTTTATTTAAAGTAGAGTAAAAATGAATATTTTGTTGATAATATGTGAAAACCACTTTAATGGGTTGTGTGTTAAAGTTCAATCAGAAACAAAAGATATGTAGTTATGCGATTCATTTTATTCATTTATTTACAATTTTAAAACCTCATGGAGTGTTTTATAATAAAAACATGAAATTATCATTAAATGAGATTTTATTTTATAATTAGTGGGAAGGAAGTGGTGATAGAATAAATTGATACTTTAACCATCCTTGAATGAAACTTTATAATCTTGAAATACCATAAAATACTTAATCAAATTTCAATTGAATTTTTTTAATCAAAATAGAAAGTCATAATCCTTTCAATGATTTTAGAGTTTTGGTTTTCATCTATTTTATAATCACATTTCCATATCCCATGCCTTCAATATTGATTTTTTTATTTAGATCAAGATAGTTCCCTTTGTGTTTCTACTATTAATTTGAACATAATGAAGGATCCAATTTCTATATGGAGATTTAGGTAAGGGATTGTTTTCTTCAAATCATATATTTTTAAGATATAAAGAATTTATTTAAATTTTTCCTCTCAAAGTGTTCTCAATGTGTTTTCCTTCTGAGATAATATTTATAAATATTCTTATCTCGGTTAACCCATTATTTTTAATTCTTTTTTATTTTTCATACCTAAAAATTTATAAATTTAGGGATTAAAATTATCTTTTTAGGATATTTAAGACTTATGTGTTCTATTCATGTTATAACATTTGATATTTTTATTATTTTTTAAAACATATAAATGATATGTTATGATGACAGGTGGGAATAAAATTATATAGACCTAAAATTTATTGGGTAAAATGATATATATAATGATATGAAATACTAATGAATGGGGAGTGAAGTCAATCAACCATGGGAATATGCTCACTATGATTATAGGAATGGAGAGTGAACCTTGACCACTAAGAGACTATATCTATTATGATATGATGTATTAGAGATTAACCTATATATATAATGACATGTATTATGTTTTCTCCGAATTATATGATATATAATGTTTACCATGCCCTTATGATATTTTACAACCTATGTTATGTTTCTATGTGATGGTTATAATGTTTTAAAGTTTTAAATGTTGATTTTAGGGAAAATATTTTTCATATGGATCATTTTCCCCAAGTATATTTCATGTTTTTTATGCTTTATTAAAAAATGATTTTATGAAACAATGAAGAAAAGATGATGTTTTATTTTTTTTATTAATTTTTATACATTCCCAATGTTTTTGTTTCAAACAAATTCTTTTTTTTCAGATATTTTCAAGTATTTCAATGGTCTAACAGGTTTATTATTTATTGTTTAAACCCAAACTGATGTTTATATGCTCAAACAATGTTTTTTAATGATATATATAGGTATTAAGGATTATTAGTTATGGTTATGAAGTTTTTATGTGAATATGATACATCGACCTTAAATGAAGAATGTGTATCATTTGTAGAGTTTGGTTTAGTGAAAAGATTGTACATTTGGTCTTAGAATTATAGGTTTTCATAGACCATATTTTTCCTAATTCTCAAAAACCATATGTAATATCCTTGGTGTGTTTTACATTGAACAGTAACTAGACCAGGTCATCATGTGAACTCAGACACGACTTTCCATATTCTAGAGGTTTCCAACTAGTATTAGGGTTCAAGGGTATTATTTTGGGTAGACTATACCCTCACATTAGACTACACAATAACTGAAAAAATAAAAAAAAATCATCAACAAGAATAAACATACATTAGAGTATACTATGTCATTAAACAAAACCAGGTTATATAAAATAAAATGTGGATGCATGAAATCATACAAACTCACTGTCATGTCATCAAAAAAACGAATTCCCCACTAGGGAAATCACAAATACAATGTATATAAAAGAATAAAATACACCAAAGATTTATAGTAACACTTGATCATCACCTTTTCCAATCTCCAATCCTATCTAAGATATACCACTCTATATTGATACATTAATACTCTACCCAGTCTGATCCTGTGATTATTTAAGTCTTATTATATAACCAAGTCTCATGGTTATTTGATAGAGGTGTGATTACAAATCAGTAGGAAACCATATATATGTTCCCAATTATAATGAGTAAATTTAGATTTTACACATGTGATATACTTATCTGAATAAATAAAAAAATTAATGATTAAATAAATAACAACTGTTGATTTGTGGGTTCTGAAGAGTAATCTAGGATTGACCAAAGCCTGCATAGAGTATTAGTAGGATGTCACTAATAATTTCACACATCCATCAAAACTAATATCATTCCCATGGATAATTTTTATAAGTATATCTAAGTAAATATGTTAATATCATTATCAATGGTTGATTCTGAGGTTCATTTCCTAGGAAAACAAAACCAATCCTCATACCCACCTTGGAGGGTTGTATTCTCCACCCTGATTCTATGGAACAAGTCCAAGGAAATAAAAAACAACCATTAAGGACACCTAGGAGGTTCAAATCCCATAAAATGATTCTAAGTATTATGTCCAATAAAATCTAATCTCATTCATAATAGTTAAATCCTAGGAGACCATCACAAAGAATTAAATATTATCAATAATGATGGTTGTGTCTAAACTCTCACCATAATTAGAGGTTGGCCACTCAAGTGCCAGACCCAATCTCATCACAGCCATAAAAGGCTCACATAATCAATTCATATTTTAATGTTATTCTTATAATCATCACTACCCATTTCCCACATGTACCATATATAGGGTTAACATATCAATTTGGTATTCACTGAGGTCCTGTAAGTCTCTTCATAGCCATGATACCCATGATTGGATCCTCTTTCATGTTTCCATTTATCTTATCAAGACCATTACTTTGAGTACATATCATTTTCATAATCATAAAACATATTCATTGAAATCATTAGATATCTTGTATTAGTGTCACACCAAAGAGATAGCCTCAAGTACATTCCCATAACAATTCAAACTATGTTATTCATTACAATCAACTTATCCAAAATTATACATAGGTTATACCAACTTATGTAATAACATCTTAGTGGGGAAGAAACACTCTCTTAATGATCAACTTAACTACCCCAATGTCTATAAAGGATCTCAAGGTTCCTTGAGTATTACTAGGGATATTCACTATCATTTTATAAAATTAATCTATTAAAAGGTCACTATAGAACCTATACTAAGGTCCACTACATTACATTCACTTAATTTAATTTATACCCCTAGGTTTCCAACTATAACATGGAATGGATTTATAATCAATGGATTTTCCATCGATAACTAAGGAAATCAAGATGGTGCCTAAGGTCCCTCATCACCTTAGAAAAATATTTATTCTAATCATAGTAATTAACTTCAATTGAGAAAATTTATATAAATAAAGGGTTCAATCATCCTTAGTGGTGAGACCACACATCAAATTCATGCAAAAAAATTAATATACTAAATAGGAATATATATATGGGACCACATTCCATAATTAAATAGTTATTTATTTTGAACCAATTATTTGAAGTATATTACCATGATCTCCCAAGTACAATGGCCCTTTTTTCAATCACCCAAGGGCATATATTCTTGAAAAGAAACCAATAATTAATTAAAAATGATATATAATTAATAATTATACTAATTTTAACAATTTAAAGTTTATTTATTAACTTATTAAATTAGGTATAATTTTATAACAACTAACATGGTTCTATCACTATATCAAAACTGTAACCGAAAACATAGAAATATCTAGAGGAATTATCTTAGAATAATACCCCTCAAAATCCATAATGAGCAGCACCTATTCAATAGTTAATTTAAATCATTTTTGGTTAAAAACCTAAGAAAATTCATACAGTGACATACCTCTATCCAAAAAATATGAGACATCATATAGATACCATCTTGGGATACCCTCTATATATGTTATATAAAATCCACATCATTCTAATGGAATCATTAATGAAACACTATACCTAAGAAATCAATTAGATAGGAACCATGAAATAAGGAAAACAAACGGTGAGACTCACCTTAAGAGCCAATAAATTTCACCAACAGGAACTCAAATATAAGAGATAATAGACGGAGAATGGGAGGAACCCTCCTGGTTTGGTCATTCATGTGGTGTAGAGGATAGGGGAAAATGGTTTAAAAGAATGTTTTGGAAAATATACAATTCCCCATTTTAAACAAAAATTAGTTTTCTATGGATTTGGATGCACGGTTTACCAAACATTAACTCAACCATGCGGATGTAACTAGCCAAGGAAGCTAACATTCATGGTTGTGTTGTACTATTTTCTAGAAAATGTGTCCCAATTATGCACCATATTCCAAGCCAAACTCAACCCACATAGTTTATATTGTAATCCACACAATTAACCCTCAACTATATGCTAGCATTACAAACCAACCATGAACTTTACACAATGAACTATAAACCTTTTCATGCTTATGGTTTCAAATGGTTTCATATAAACAATAAAAAATAAACATGAAACATGGAAGAAAACCTCCAAAACATAAAAACTCTAACATAAATCTCATGATACTCACTCAATCACCTGAATCCCCCCTTGGGCCACAAACCATATCTAAAAATATCAACTCGGGGTTCCCTAACCCTTATTATCATGATATGAATCCTAGTTCTCAAAATAAATCATTCACTAAACTCAAAATTCAAAATTCCATTCAAAATTCATAGCATGAATATGGAATAGTGTTTTACATTCTAAGTTAAAAATATTTTTGGGGGTATAAGTATGAAGTAATTATTATAAATCATGTAATTATTGGATGATTAAGATTGGACTATCTCATTTGGTATTAGAGATGGGTTTAGATAAATTTACTGGTTAAGATGTTATTATTTTAGGATAATTTAAGTGTGTTAGTTACCATCATAGGTTAATAATTTTAAGGGTGGTCAAAAATTCAAAGTCATGTGTAACATTTTGGGGACTTGTGTGATTGGTTTTTATGCAGATTACTTTTATTTTGGGGAGAAATTAATTGGTTTTTAGGAAGAAAAAATTGTTAAGATATAGACATCCCTTAGTCTTGGTATATAATTTTATGATGAGTTAGTTATGGTTTGTATATATTTTGAGTTTTGAAAATTTGTAATGTTTGAATATTATCTTGGTTAAATTATTTTATTGGAAAAATGTTAAGTTGAATTTTAGAGAGAATATGGGATTTAGGGTTTTGAATTTGGTATGGAAAATTTCAGGGTTTTATTTATTTTGGGATTCAATGAAGTGGAAGATAAAATATAAAGTATACTTTTTTAAATTTTTGTTAAATTTTACATTTTTATAGGATTGTTTCTTATGTTTTAATTATGTAATTATTTATAAACTTATTTATTCAAATGAATGATTAGAAAAGGTAAATTCATGTATAAATAATTAATTAAAATGTTTTTATATTTTTTGACAATTAAATAAAATATTAAATTGCTAAATTTTTTAAAGTGACAATTCAGTCCATGACATTTAAATACGTTAACGATCAGTTATCAAGATAAAAGGGAGAAATTATTCCACAAATTTTATACCCCTCTCATATTATTTACATGGTGTTATTAACACAAAATATTTTTAATGTAATTTAGAAACATTTTCTAATATTTAATTTACATTAAATAAACTCTATAATATATCTAACTTAATTATAAATCTTCATATCCTATAAGGTCTTAGGATGATTTCAACCAAATTTTGAACATCAAACATTCCCATCATATGTGATCTAGAAAATACCATGTGTGAACTTGTCAAGTATTTACAATGGAATAATCATACAAAGGTCTTAATGTAGTCTACAATCGAGGGTGTACATTGATAATGTAATGTTTTTATCTTATTAAATGACTATTTTGAATAGAAAAAACATCAACCATTATTTTAATAATTCATATTTATAAATGTTCAAATTAATTATAAAAAACTATTTAAAAAGTTTTTTTCAAAGATTTATATTCAAAGTAAATAATTATTTAAAACTTTTAATTTAAAAAAGAATGTATTTCTATAAAAATATAAAAACTATACATTGATAAAAGAATCAATGGAATTTGGAAAATTTTTAAAGAATAATAAAAATTTCTGGACTCAAATCGGTGCATCATTCTGCATTAAACTTTGACAATGGGAATGAATCTCCTGGTGATCTATATTTCAAAGGTATGTATAAAAATATCCCCTTGTATAAAAATTAATAAAATAATGAGTATTTAATTTATTTAAGTGAGGATAAAAAAACCTAAGTTTGATCATGTATCATATTTTAATAATTTATATTTTTGAATTTATAAATTCAATAAATCAAAATAATAGTACTAGTATAATTTAAAATAAATAAATAATACTATGAAGGTTTAAAATTTATTATAGTGAGTACATGTAAAATTGGGAAATAATTAAAATATACATCTAACTGAAGGTTTTAAGAATTCATCATCATGATACCTCTTGAAGATGAATCCAGTGAAAGTTAATATAGAAAGAAAGAAAATAAGAATAAATATGGAAGGCATACTAAGGATGAAATTGAAGAATATAAGGTGTGGTTACTTATAGATGAAAAAATTAATGATGAAGGTAATTGATATATGTCAAATAAAGTATCCTTTTGTTAGTAATTATTAGATCCCTAAAAATAAGAGGTAATTAATTATTATTTATTTTTAATAAATCATTTAAATAATTTATTTATATATTTTATTAATGTTCATGTTATGAATTAGTACATTAAAATGTATTGTGTTAATTTGATGGCCCAAAATATATCATATAATTATATACCAATTATATATATAATTATTTTTACACCTTGAAATTTTTTTTTGTTTTATGATTAAATATATTTACTTAACATGTTTTACAATTGTAATATTTTTAATGAAATATTTAATAATAAGATAATACATAGATATTAATATTTATTTTAATGATATTTATTATTATGATAAATTAAAAATATATTTTCTTAAAGTGATTTCACTTTGTCTATATTAAATTATTATTTTCAAACATTTTTTTCTTATACCATATTTTACGATAGATAAAATCATTATCTATCATAAAATTTTATTCTTTCTTAGGTGTTGCGGTGAAAAGTAAAAAATATATTTTGGGTAAAACCGTATATTTTAATTGATAAATATTAGGTATTATATAGGGTTTAAAAAAAATCTTATCTATTGATAAATATTTTATTTTCAAAAAAAATTGTATAATTAAAATAAATTATGTGTTGGTTAATTTCATACATTTTGGAATTTTTACAGAGGGGAATATATTATAAATTAAGAAACTTCTTTATCAGAAAAATATTACTTGTTTCCCTTAATAAATATTTATTCTTGATTTACTTTTTCATTAATAATTTTCCTTCCTTTTTTGCATTTTGTTACTCACTCTAGTAGGGGAAATGTTTCATATTATCTAAAGAATGTAACTCTATTAATTTTAAAAAAACCCAAGAAAGCCATAATATTTTCAATATCATACTTGACACTCATTTTCATTATGTGAAGATCATATCCACAGTCATCTTGAAACATAATATTCCTTTTGAATCATTTTTTTGTTTAATCAATTGATTAATATCTTCAGTATCAATTAAATGAAATTCCAAATATATCTTTTAAAATATCTTCATTTTCTAAAACTGTTAATCTATACATATTCAATAGTATTATATAAAGATATCATATCCATAGAGACCATCACTTTTCAAAACTTTAACATTACATAACTTTTTCAGAATACTTAAACATCATAAAAACAGGCGCCCAAAGACCGTAGTTGGTATAGTGCCTTTGGAATCATGGAAACATAAATATTGCTACATGAGAGAGAAAAATTATCTCCCGTTAGGATCTCATAGACTATCACCCTTCTTATACATATCATAAAAAATATCTTCATAACCTGGGTAAGGAAACATGAAAATGGGTGAGCTCAGATGCTCAATAAGGGTAAACAAAGGAGACATGTAAGAATAATCATGAGAATAAGGGTATAATAACATGATCATGAAAACAGAAGATCATACCCTCTATATCAAAGAACATAAACAACAATCATGGCATTAATATTGGTAGTTTATAAGACATGAATCATAAGGAAATAAAGAAAATAATCCATGAAAAAATAACATAGGAATAAAACATGGAATTGTGGCAGACACATACGTATATAATATTATTTCCACATTAGCCAGGCATCACTTCCAAGTCTATCTTGGTAATATGGGTTTACTCCCCATACCATCTTGGTTTTCATGGTTCACTTCTATAGTCATCATAGTTGCATTAATTCACTCCTCATACCATCTTAGTAGTCATGGTTCACTCCCTTGGCCATATTAGTATCAAGGTTCATTCCCAAGACTATATTAGTCTATGTCATGAGATATAAATCTTTACCCAATGCATTGGAGGGAGATATAGGTCCCACCCATCTCATAGTGAAATCATATATACATGTTCCACAGTATCATAAATAATAATATTCTAACCCATGAAAAGAAATTGGTATTATAAACATGTAATCTTATCATAACCAGTGTAAAAAATTAAATTTTAATAATAATTTCATAATAAACATAACCGATGAAAAGAAGCATGTTTCAAAAGCATATAACCTGTGAAAGAGAAATGGGTATCATGAAGACCATGAAATTAAGCACAACCCATTCATAGAAATAATATGAATATAAACTTTAGATCATTTATCAAAAGGGGAGTGATTAACATCGATGGATGTCATATTAGATAGAATATGATTTTAAAATATCTTTCAAAAATGTTTCTTGAGAAAAATATCCTTTAATTTTTGAAAAATTATTTTTAATAAATAAATCCATTTGAATATAAATTTCTTCTAAAGTACCTTTAAAACTTATAAAGAAGACCTAAGATCATTTGAAAAAAAAAATTCTTGAAAACTTATAAGATAAGATTCAAAACATTTTAGAAACCTTTTTTTAAACAATTTGAAAACTTATAAAGAAATCTTGAAAACGTTTTGAAAGTCATTTATTTTAAAATAATTTGAAAAATTATAAATAAATCCTGAAAATGTTTTAAAAAAATTCTTTGAAAATACTTTGAAAACATATAAATAAATCCTAAAAACTTTTTGAAAGGAATTTAACTTTATAACTTATAAATTGAGCTTGAAAACATTTTAAAACAATTCTTTGAAAACACTTTGAAAACTTATAAATAAAGTTTGAAAATGTTTTGAGAACCATTTCTTTGAAAATAACTTGAAACTTATAAATAATGCTTGAAAATGTTTTGAAAAGCATTTCTTTGAAAATACTTTGAAAAAATATAAATAAAGCTTGAAAAAGTTCTAAAAACCATTTCCCTTGAAATCTTATAAAATAAGGTTGGAAAAATTTTGAAAACCATTTTTCTTGAAAATAATTTTAAAAACACTTTCTTAAAAATTAACCCTTTAAACATGAAATTAAATCTTCATATAAATTATGGCGGTTAAAACTGTACAAGTCATACAAGGTAAAATTAATATTCCCTTTTCATGGTAAAAATGATAGAAAAATTCCTTGATCAAAAAAGTGACAAAAATATTCCATTGATAATTTGTAAAAGAAAAAAAGGGTTAAAATTTATTTTAATGATAATAGGATATTAGTATAATATTCTTGGAAACCCTTTTTAGAAAACATGGTTTTGAAAGAACAATGATTTCCAACCGAAGAGAGGGTAAAATTGGGATTTCCTAAAAACACATTCTTAACTATATTAGGTACCCAATAGTAGAAAAATGGTAATAATACATGACTATATTACTAATATCTAGAGTATAATAAAAAACATGAATTTTCTTGAGATATGTATCATAATATTACATCAAAGAAATCATAAACATAGACAATATCAAAAAGCGATGAGATTGTTTCAATAAACTCTTGTAACTTGGTAACATTTTATCATAATCTCCATGTAATAAAAGTAAATTAAATGAATCATAAAATATTTATAAAATTATTATATTCAGGATATAACATGTAAAAATTAAGTATATACACCTTGAAATCGAATTTAGGTGCATAAGAAAACATGAGTCTCAAAGAAGGGAAATTGAGACAAAACTATTTCACCGATTTGCTAACTTTTAAAACATAAACCCCATGAAAGAAATATCCTCAAATGGATATGTGAATACCAAGAAATTTATTTATAATATTAATATAATACATTCATGTGAAGTATATACACCACATAAATAAGTTATTGTTGATTAAGGCATGTATCTCATGAAAATAAAAGTGAGATTAATTTCCCTTACCTTGTGTATTGACTCTCTTCATAATCGTACAAGATTTATATATAATAAATATAAGTTTATTATAAATATTTTACAGAATTTTATTCTTATACATAATAACATAGGTGGTTTTATTATGACCTTATATTACCCACTTGTAAATGATCATATGTTAAGGTTTCACTTCAGGTAATATTCACATTGTTCTTCGCATGTGTCTAAATTTGTTATATCGTTGGTCATTATACTTATATCATGATTCTAGAATGTATCCCATGATATAAATATATGTTATATTTAGTATATTTTTATTATAATATTCTATATAATATAATATTATGAAATGGAGTACACCATTAATGGAGACGGTAAGTCGTACGTACATATGAACGTTGTTTCCATTTTTAGTGTCATGTTGAAAGAAAGAAAGAAAATGAAATATATGTATATATATATAATACCATTAAATTATAATTATAATTATATTTATATCATATAATTTCACCAAACCCATCCTTAATATATTTAATGTAGTGTGCGAACGAATCACAACTCTTTGTGGGGGCGGTAGTCCACACTTCCTCAAACAAAATTATCATAATTACACCAAATGGAAATTAAAAAAGGTATGGGTCATAAAAGGAATAAATAAATATAAATAAATAATAAATATAATATATGAAATATATAAATATATTTTTCATCATAATTTCCACTATAAGATGTGATAAAGGAAAAAATGAACAATCATCGTTTAGTGAGGAGGTAGTTCATTGTACACGTAAACAGTATGTTTCTTACCCATTAAATGGAGGTGTTCATAAGTTTACCCTTAGAATAAAACCATACTAGTATATTTAGGATACTGGTTTTATCATACAATAATTTAATAAATATAGTGTAGGGTGGAGAAGAAAAATAAATGAAATGATCTTGAGAGAAGATGTTACCTCTTAATCAGGTAACTCCTTTTGGTTTGTACCAAAATGATTCCTTGAGTAGCCTTATGGAAAAGATAAGTATTCTAGGAGTAAGGGAGGGAATTTTATAGCTTATTTGAGTATATTTTGGGTGATACAAGTGTATTTAGTGGTTTGAGGAAGTGGGTAGAGGTGGTGGCCTTTCATAGGGAAGGGAAAGGACACGGTTGGAATTTTTTAAAACAAGTTAGTTATACACATGTTTTTAACTAAAACATTCATAAAAAACCGAAAAACTAAATAATATAAGGATAGTGTCTGATTCATGTCCACCCAATTTGTTTTGTACAAGTTTCTAGCTCTTTTTGGGACTTATATTTAGGTTTTAGTACTTTATTAACCTTATTTTTCTCTTAACCGATGTAATTAATTTTAATCACCTTCACTAATATTTTTGGAAAAAAACAAATTTGACCTTATAATAAATTATAAATTATTATTATTCCAAATATTTAATCCATGTTTCCAAATTATAATAAAAAATGTGGAATAAATTAATTTATAATTAATCAGGCTGACGGGATGTTATTGCTGGTTTTTTTAACGTAAAAACATCTAAAAGTTTTCTAAGATTTTATATCCAATTTCAATTTGAAATTTGTTCCAATGGCCTCAGTTGTATTAATTGATAAAAATATTATATAACTAAAAAATAAAACCAATTAAAAATTTAATTTAACCTTACAAACAAATTGGATGAAAAAGTTGTTTTGAATTGAAATCCTGTATTTTTAACTATTCGTTGAAAATTTAAACCTTATGTAAAATACCGAAACTTTATCCTAACCTCATTTTTATGTATCTATTAAAAATATAAATTTTATTTTGACATATTAAATCTGTAAAATTTACAAAAAAATGTATATAAATGGGTTCTCCATTAAAAGGTGGTAAAACTACCTTCATAAAAAATAATTTTTTATGCATAAATTTTGGTTTGTTCTTATATTATGTTTGTTGAATCTATTGGATAAATATCAAAAATATTTGATTAAATATATAACATATTTATTAAATTAATATCACTTACCAATTGTAATTAATTTAATTTACTAAGTTAAAATATCTTTATGGCTATAATAATATTCTCCTTTATGTTCAATCGGTTTTCATATTCATTTATAATTAATTGGTAATCTATGAATTCATCTTATTTCTATGTAAACCACATATTTTCATAATTTAGTTAATAATATTAATATCCATAAAGTTTAGGGTGTAGTCATATCCCATTATAATAATATTTTTAAAAATATATTATAGTTTGGTAACACTCGATCTTGTGTGTTACGCAAGCCATCAAGGAAGTTCAATCTTGCACATAATGTATTGTAAACATAATTTTTCATGTAACATACACCAAGTCGGTCTTATGAATAACATAAAACAGCCATTTGAAATTAATGATTAACTTAGTGAAAAACTATTATCAGTGTTGCATGAAATAAAAAATATCAAAAGATTAAATTAATTTGAAAAAAATATTTCACAAAATCTCACGGTGTTACATCCTACCCCCACTTAAAATGAATTTCTCCATAAAAATTCATCTATGTTATAAAAGTTTTAATAATTGAAATTTTTATTGCTAGAAACTCACATTGTAAAGATGGATACTAAAACTTCCCTAAAAAAGGGATAGTTGGAACCATAACAGTTACCCAAAGTAAAATATAACAAGGTTTTCACATTAGAGAACATAGTTTGGGAGTGAAGATTGAATGTGGAGGAAAAGAATAAATATTTATAGGGAGTAATAGAGTTCATCAATCATAAAAAATGAATGATAAAATAATCTTCAAGGTCCTCGAAGTCAAAAAAAAATTATGATTTTAAAATCCACCGTCTTAGGAAAATTTAAGGTTTTAGGCAATAATCTTTTTTATAAATTTTAGAATTCTGAGTAATTCATGCTAAATTTATATAAAAAAAATTTATTCATTGGTTTTGATTTAACCAATTTCTAATACATCCATTACTTCAAGGAATTAATGTACATAAATTAACTTTGATGCATAAAACACTAAAATACACTTTTAACTAGTATTAATACCCATAAAAGAATGAAAAGTCTACCTTTTAGTCTCTTCAAATTAAATATGAATTAATATATAAAAAGTAATAGTAATAATTCATCATTAATATTTATTCATAATTATACATTAACCAGGACATCGTGTAGTCTGGTGGTAAGCATGAAACACTTGTAATCCTTCGGTCAAGGGTTCAAGACTCATGTCCTTTTCAGACTTGATTGGTTGTCACTTGACATACATGATGTCTTTTTCTAAAAAAATGCTAATATAATATAATATTTACATATTCAAAATAAGTTTAATCAATAAATAGCATTTAACCAAGGTTTTCAATACAAAATCAATGCTTAAATACTTCCTTCTATGTTTAACATGAAATTTTAATGAAAGGTTAACCTTATAACCCTTCTCAAAGGTGAAAGTTGAAAAGTTTATAAAGAGTGTCACAAAATTAGCTTAACATTGATTCCCCTATATATCACAAAGTAGCTATTGTTTGTCACATTAAAAACATGTGAATACCCTCATCGTATATTTTGTAACATTTCCAAGATTTCGCAAATAAGTTTAATATTTAATGAATGAAACACTGTGTCTCTACAAAAAACCACTTTTTTATAACCTATCTAGTAAACATAATTACTCCACCTATATGATTTTAATTTATAAAAACTGACATACACGTTGTGTTCAGTAAGATATTTAGAGTCTGATAAGACAAACATAAATTTTGGTGAACACTAACATACCATTGTGAATAGTAATTTGACCCTTATGATTATTAAATCGCATTATTATTATTTATTGTCTTAAGGTTATAAGATAATGAGATATTGATTGATTTTTCAAGGTGATATAAAAGAAATTATAGTTTTAAAAATTTTATTTTTTGAATAAATTATGATATTATTTAAAAATTAAATTAATATTTTTTAGAAAATAATTTTTAAAAAATGGAGTTCATTTTCGAATTCTAAACATTGAAGAATGGTAAGGGTGAATTTTTATATTTTTTTGAAATACTCAAATTTTTTATGAATTGTAAAATACCATAATTTACCGTATATATACATTATCAGTTAAATTTACTATTACAAGAATCATGGATAATGTAATCACACTTCTTTTAAACTCACATGAAAATTATACTATTATTGGTCAAAAGAATCAATACTATTGGTTGTATTTGGAAAAATAATAAAATAATGAGTAAAATAAATGGAAAACCCTCCTCTCCTCCACTATAAAAATCACCCTCCCTCCCTCTTCTCTTCACTCCTATCAAGACTTGTAACTTGTCTAAATTCTAATAAAATATCCTCCCAAGATCCTCCCCCGTGTCCATAATCCCTTGTTCTCATAAAAAGACCGAAACCTCTTCCCCAATGAGGCTCTTATGGAAGATTACTTCAAGAGGTAAATTCGTATTTTCATTTCTTTTATTTTAAGTTCCTTTATTTTATTTTCTTTCCTCACCTCCTTTCATCCAAATGTTGTGATGACTCCAGTACCTTATATTTAATATAATTTTGTTATGATAAATGAATAATTCTTCATCATCTCTCATTTCCCATTCTTTTATACTAGAAATGAAAACATCATCTGAGATGTGTTAATTTATCACATTCAAGGATGACGGGTTTTCAATTTCTATTACCATCTTCAATTTTGGTCATGAAACCATTTTATGTTTTAACCAGACTATAATATATGTATTATAACTTATTAAAGTTCTGTAATCTTTTTTTACACATTATATTAATTTATAAATCAAGATGAGTTCGTTGTGATCAAGAACCTCCTATTAACCCAAACTATTATCATTAATGTTTTATATAATGGTTCATCTTCACTCCCAATAACTATAAAAAAATTATAACCATGTAATATTATGGTTGTTCAATAATAACATACAAATTCTATTCTGGACAACCATTTCATTCTACATGTTTTTCCATACATGAATATAAGTAAACTGATCACGAAAACTGAGGAAGAAAGCGCTCCCAAACAATGAAATTGAATCAATTAAGCCATAAAATGGCCATGAAAGAAACTAGAAAGGTTATAATAAATCAATTAGATTTAGTGGACGTTATTTAATCATTAATTTATGAACCTAAATTTGATTATTCATGTCATTAAGATCAAGTAAGGAACTCCTTTTGACTTAAGGTAAGGGTTTTCCACCTGAACCTCTATTTTCATTCCAGTTACATTTATTGTCTAATTACCTAATTGAAATTATTATGTATTATTATGTACTCCTAATAAATTCTATTTGAGTTTAATATATACTTTTACCAACCATAATCCTTCTTTATTTTATTGGGAGTTACACGTTTTAATAGGAACTTTTAAAATTATTTCCAAAATACAAGCCTGATTCAAGGGGATTTCTCAAATTCTTACATATTTTTAAGGGAAGTATATAATATATTTTTATAAACCATTATATTTATAAATTCACTCATTTTATTATTAAAATACTATATACTTAAATTCTGGTTTTATACAAATACTTTTCCAAAATAACTCTTCTTTTCAAAGTAAAAGAGTATTTATCTCAAGAACTACTCAATGATTTTATAAGAGTATCTTCATCTTATTCAGAACTCTTGTTGATTATTATGTATTGTTAGAGTTAATATTTTATGATATCATCTACCATATTTAATTTAATGATTTATGATTAGTTTAACTATGGATATACTATCTTAAAACCATTCACCAATTTACTCTGAATGGTTAATGTTTATGCTTAATGTTTGGGGAATGTTATTGACATTTCATATCTTAGTTTCAATATTAAGGTATATGTTGTTTATGTTTATCCCCATTCATATGAGGAATTTATTGTAATTATTAAGTTATGGTTTGCGCCCTCTATATCCCCTCGATTCATTGGTAGGTCTCATTAGGCAAACTACGGTCTTGGCACGAGGCCTTGACAAAATGGTTGTCTATGGTCTTGGAAAAAGGCCTTGATGGTATGGATATGATGTTTGGAATTATGAATTCCCTCATTATGAAACTATTAATTGAAAGTTCATGAGGTTATTAAACTAAGAGAATACCCATGATTATGATTTATTATAGCATTATTTATTTTGTTCTTATTCCTGTCATAATGTGTTCAAGTTCATTTTTAAAGGCTTGTGTTTTTAGTTATTCACCATGCCTAATGTTTATGTTTATGATATATTCCACTATATTTATTACCCTTACTAAGAATTTGAGATCACCCATTTCTTATATCTCATTATCCCCAGACATGAAGAGGTATATGAATGACATGTAGAAATAACCTAGGAGTTATGGAAGTTATCGAAGAAATTTCTATATTTTATTTCATTTCAAGTTGTAATGTTGAACTTATGTATGTATCTTGATTCTAAATATACTAAGATACTCGATACTTCAGGGGGAATATTCCTTGTTTATATTCCAATGTAATAAAATAAGGAACCAGCTCTAGGAAACTAGGGTCGAGTCTTTATATTTGGTATCAAATGAAGTTTAGTATAAAACGTAGAAACTATATTTAGAAAACATAGAGTAGGGAAAAAAACTCCTAAGATAGTATTTGTGAATAAACATACAAGAATATCCTATAAATTTTGGTAAGGAATAGATTATGTGGATATTTCTAGAAAATAAATCCTTGTATAGATACTACAAGAGGACGTGGTTCTGGTACAGTTGTACCTAGGATTGAAAACTCTGATAAGAAGTTTCAGGCTTGACCTAGAGTATCCTGGTACACGATAGTGGGCCTTACTATGCACCTGGTTTGACACCCCCTGGGGATATGGTTAGGATAATTCAAATTTTCTTTATAATCCATTATAAAGGATTTAAATATAAATTTGTCTTCAAAAAAACCATGTTTATGATTATGATATTAGCTATGTATAGAATTTCAATTTGTGCTAAGTATTTTTCTGTGTAGATATTATACATTATGATTCATAACCTAATCTAATGTATGCCATTATTTAGAAATGGTTCCTAGTGGAAGGAATGGAAACTGCATGAATGCATGTGTTTCATGTAGAGATTTACCTCTGATGCAAGATAATGATGTTGGCTATAGTGTTGTGACTGGTGCTAATAAACTTATGACTATACTGGGGCAGCTGACTTAGGTTATGAATAATAACCTTACCCATATAGATCATCCGGATCCAAAATTCGGGGGAGTTATGTTAGATCAATTTATTCAGAAACAGCCTCCATAATTTAATGGTACTATAAACCCATTCATAGTGGAGCATTGGATAAGTTAATTAGAGAATATATTTCTTGTTTTGGGATGTAATGAAATATAGAAGGTTGTCATGGAAGTTTATCGACTATTGGGAGATGCGAATCCGTGGTGGTCTTTAATCCAAAACACAAACACTACTGGAAAAATTATTTTTCCCAACGCTTCTATACCAACAGTTTGTAAAAACCGTTGGTATAGGTACCCTTTCCCAACGGTTTGGCCAAACCATTGGGAAAGCCCATTTGTTGGCCACCTTTCCCAACGGTTTGGCCAAACCTTTGGGATAGGCTGAATTCTGGACCACCTTTGGTATAGATTTTCTAATTAATTATACCAACGGTTTTCAGAACTGTTGGTATAGACCCTATACCAACGGTTTTCCCAAAACCGTTGGTATAGACCTATTGTCACGGCTTACTTGCCAATGGTCCTCCAAACCATTGGTATAGCCTATACCAACAGTTTGAGGACCTATACCAACGGTTACAAACCATTGGTATAGGGTATTTTTTCAGTAGTGAAAGGAGGAGGAGGAAATAGAATAAATGGAATGGAGGGATTATAAGGAAATATTCTTATAAAAATACTTCCCTTGTGAATAGTGAGAAGATATGGAAAGGCATTTTCTAAATCTAAGGCAAAAAGATGATTAGAATATTGAAAAGTATGAAGCTAACTTCACAATATTAGAGAGACATTCCACGAACTACATACGTAATCCAAGGAGAAATATTGATCAATTATTTTATGGTTTAAAACCATTCTGACAAAGGTATCTAGTCTTCCAAAGTTTCTCATCATATGAAGATATAGTCTCAAGTGCTATCAAGATATAAACTGAATTCTCTATGTCTTATGATTTTAAGGGAAAGCAAGTGATGAAGAGTGCAGCTGAAAAATATGGAAAAGGAAATAAGGAAATGGGTAAGAAGTGAAGATTTTACCTTACACCCTATAATAATTGTGGAAAGATACATCCTAGTACTTTCCTGAAGGGTATGGGTGTTTGTTACAAGTGTGGAGAAAAAGGCCACTTATCTCGAGATTGTATGGGGAAGAAAGAATCTAGAAATTTTCAATGCTACAATTGTAGGGAGAGGGGAAATTATGAAAATGATTGTCCTAGGTGTCAAGGAAATTTTCTCCAAAGAAGTTCAAGGGAGAAAGGCCAAGCTTATGTGGTCACAACTGTGGAGATTTAAGTTCCTAACGATGTGGTGGCAGGTACTTTAATAATTTCCTCTAACTTAGAAAATGATCTATTTGATTCTGGATCATCGCATTCTTTCATATCTTCTCAGTTTTCCAAGAAAATTGGATATTTTATATTTCATTTACTAAGGGAGTTGTTAGTCAAAAATCATAAGGGAAGTATCATTACAACAAAGTTGTGTTAGGAAGTCCCCATTATGGCATATAAACATGATTTATCTTCTAATTTAATTGTCATTCCCATGATTTAATTTGATATAATCATTGGTATAGATTGGATTTAGAACCATGATGCAAAAAAATATTGCAATAAGAAATAGGTTACAATTTTTTAGGATGATGTGGACTCCCTTATCTTTAGGGAAGAAACATCACCATCTAATTCTCATCTAGATCCACCCCTAGTATCTCTACTAAATTCAATTATTTGGGAGGAAGGGAATGAAATAACTTTGGGTGAGGAAAAGAAAGTTCAAATATAGGATGTACCTGTTGTGCAAGAATATGTTGATGTCTTTCTAGAGGATTTACCTGG
Source organism: Viscum album (assembly GCA_963277665.1). Lineage (NCBI taxonomy): Eukaryota > Viridiplantae > Streptophyta > Magnoliopsida > Santalales > Viscaceae > Viscum > Viscum album. Next base: position 1,999,708,861 of record OY728140.1, on the reverse strand, counting down.
ACATCCTCCATAGTAGGAAATTGTGTTGTCCATTGACATAATTCCTGATTCAAAGCATATATCAAATACCCCTTATATAATGGATACTGTGGAATTAGTGAAACTGGATAAAAAACTAGATTAATTGAGTGGTAAAGGATTTATTTTCCCTAGTGTTTCTCCATAGGGAGCCCTTGTTCATTTAGTTAAGATGAAATATGGATCTATGTGGTTCTGCATTGACTACAGGGAGATAAATTCTATAAAAATAAAGAACAAGTATCTCACATTGATGATTTATTTAATCAGATTCCTGGATCCCGATTTTTTTCAAAGATTTATATTCGATTTGGATATCATTAGTTGCGTGTGAGGAAGTAAGATATTCCAAAGAAAGTATTTCAAACCAGGTATGGGCATTATGAGTTTATAATAATGCCTTTTGGACTAACTAATGCACCCTCTATTTTCATGGATCTAATGAATTGTGTTTTCAAGGAATATATTGATGACTTTGTGGTGGTATTTATTAATTATATCTTAGTATACTCCAAATGATATGAAGATCATGAAAATCACTTGAAAACTATCCTGAAGTCTCTTAGAAGAAATGAATTATATGGGAGGTTTAAAAAGTGTGAATTTTGGTTTCAATCGGTTTCCTTTCTTGGCTACATTGTCTATAAGAATGGAATATATATTGATCCTATGAAGAAAAGGGTTTTTCAAGAATGGAATAATCCAATGAACATAATTGATGTACGTAGTTTTATTGTTTTAGCAGGTTATTATCAATTTTTCATCCAGAACATCACCCATTTAGCCAACCCAATAACCAGGATTACTTGAAAATGGATTAAGTTCGTATGTAAAAAAATAATGTGAGGACTGTTTCAAATAATTGAAAATGATATTAGTGAATGCTTTGATCCTAACTCTATTATTAGGGAATGATGGATTTTTGATCTATAGTGATGCATCAAAGAAATAAATTAGGTTTATACTTATATAGAATAGTAGAGTTGTTGCCTATGCATCAAGGTAGTTAAAAATTCATGAACAAAACTATCCTACTCATGATCTTGAATTAGCAGTTGTAATCTTTTCTCTGAAGATATAGAGAGATTATCTCTATGGAGAAAGATATGAGATATATACAGATCATAAGTGTCTAAAATATATATTCTCAGAGAAATAAATCAATATGATTCAAAGGTGATGGATTTAACTACTCAAGGATTGTGATTTTTCCATACACTACCACCTAGGAAATTCAAATAAGGTATTTGATATATTGAGCTGGAAAGATTATGCAGTTCTAAACAAAATAAGGATTAAAAAGGATCCTTTGTACATGGATCTAGTGAGGATGTATATGGGAATTATCAAAGAAGGTGAAACATCGCTAATTTTTCAAATGGTTTCCCAGCCATCTTCATTGGAAAGAATTAAAGCTTCATAGTTTGATGATGAGAATATTCAAAAGAAAATTAATGTTTTGAAAGATGTGAATTTGGATAACGTTATGTGTGAAGATGGAATTCAAAAATTTGGAAAGAGGCTATGTGTTCCCTATATAACCGAGATAGAAAGGGAGTTATTGGATGATTCCCATAGCTCTAATTTCTCTATATACCCTGGTAGCACTAAAATGTATAGATATTTGAAAGAACATTTCTGGTGGGACAACATGAAGTGGGAAATTGCTGATTATGTATCAATATGTTTAGTATGTAAACAAGTGAAGGTGGAACGACAAAATCCTAGAGGAGTCATACAACCTCTACCTATTCCTACATTGAAATGTGATGACATCACTATGGATTTTTTCACTAGATTACCCAAAACTCCAAGAAATAATGATGCAATATGGGTAATTGTGGATTGACTTACAAAATATGCACATTTCCTTGCTATAAGGTTGGATATTACACTAGAGAGGCTTGCACGACACTATATAAATGAAGTTCTTAGACTTCATGGAGTACCTCTTTAAATATTTTCTGATCACAATCCTCGATTTACATAGAAATTCTGAAAAATTCTTCAGAATGATTTGGATATTGAGCTTTATTTGAGTACTTCTTATCATCATCAAACTGATGGGCAATTAGAAAGGACGATCCAAAATTTAGAAGACATGTTGAGATCATGCTCGATCGACTCTTAAGGTGTGTAGGATTAATATTTACCCTTAGTGGAATTTTACTGCAATAATAGTTTCTATTCTAGGATTCAAATGGAACCATATAAAGCACTATATTGAAAGAGATGTCACACACCAACATATTGGGATAAAGTTGGTGAAAGGAAGATAGTGGTCCCATAGTTTGTGGAGGAAAAAAAGCAACGGTAAAGACTATTCAAACCCATATCAAAGTAGCTCAAATCAGGAAAAAGAGTTATACCAATAATCGATGGAAGGATTTGGAATTTCAAGTGGGAGATCACATTTTATTGAAAGTATCTCCATATAAGGGTGTTATAAGATTTGGGAAGAAAGGGAAATTGGGACCTAGGTACATCAGCCCTTTTTAAATTATAGAGAGAATTGGAGTAATTGAATAATGTTTTTACATGCCACCTAGACTGTCTAAAGTACACGATGTGTTCCATGTCTCATTATTGAGAAAGTACGTGTCAGACCCAACACATTTTCTCACTTCTGAAGGTGTATAATTGGAACCTAACCTATCTTACTGTGAAGAGTCTATTCGGATTATGAACACTAAAGAAGAAGTGTTGGGGAATTAAACGACTAGACTGGTAAAGATACTTTTGAAAGATAATAAAATCAAAGAGGCAACATGGGAGCCTGAGGAGCTTATGATAGAGAATTACCCAAATCTTTTTGGGAGGTAACATTCTGGTGATTTCAAAGCTGAAGTTGTTGTAAGTACAGGATAATGTAACACCCCAATATTTTGAAAATAAATTTAATATTGAATACATGAAAAACTGAGTCTCTACAAAACACCACTTTTTTATAACCTATCCATTAAACATAATTTATCCTCCTCTGTGATTTGAATTTCAAAAAATTGACATACATGGTTGCATTTAGTAAGATATTTAGAGTTTAATGAGACAAACTTAATTTTTGGTGAATAGTAACATACCCTTATGAATAGTAACATGAATACTTATATGACCTTATGAATAGTAAATCATATTGTTATTTTATTGTATTAAGGTTATAAGATAATGAGGTCTTGATTAATTTTTCAACGTGATATAAAACGAATTATGGTTTTAAAATTGTTTTTTTTTTGAATAAATTCTGATTTTATTTAAAAATTAAATTAATAATGTTTAGAAAATTATTTTTTAAAAATGGAGTTCATTTTTTAAGTCTATGTTTCAAAAAATGGTTAGGGTGAATTTTTGAGATTTTTCTAAAATACTCGAATTGTTTTATGAATAGTAAAATGCGGTAATTTACCGTATATATACCTTATCAGTTAAATTCACTATTCCTAGCATCATGGACAATGTAATAACACTTGAATCGAACTCACATGCACATATTACTATTATTTTTCACAAGAATAAATACTATTGTATGTCTTTTGAAAAAATATAATGAGTAAAATAAGGGGAAAACCCTCATGTCCTCCACTACAACCCCCCCCCCCCCCCTCCCCTTCACTCCCTCTTCTCCTCACTCCTCTAAAGCCTTTATAATTATTGAAATTATACTCAAATATCCTCCCAAGATCCTCCCCCACTTCCATCATCCCTTTTTCTCATAAAAATACCAAAACATCTTCCATAAAGAGGCTCTCAAGTAAGATTACTTCAAGAGGTAAATTCCTCTTTTCATTTATTTTATTTCAAGTTCCTTTATTTTATTTTCTTTACTCGCATCCTTTAATCCAAATGTTGTGATGAATTCAGTACCTTTCATGTATTTTAATTTTGTTATGATAAATTAATAATACTTTGTCGTCTCTTCTTTCCCCTTCTTTTATGCAATAAATGAAAACACCATCTGAGATGTGTTAATTTATCACATTCAAGGACGACGAGTTTTCAATTTATATTATAATCTTTGATTCTGGTCATGAAACCATTTTTATGGTTTAAAAAGACTATAATATATGTATTATATCTTTTTTAAGGTTCTTTAATCCTTTTGTACACATGATATTAATTTTATAAATCTAAAAGAGTTCATTGTGATCAAGAAACCCCTATTAACCCAAACAATTGTCATTAAAGTTTTATATAATGATTCATCTTCACTCCCAATAACCAAAAGAATTTTATAACCATGTAATATTATTTTTTTTCACTAATAACATTAAACTTATATTCTATACAACCATTCTCATTCTACATGTTTATCCATACAATAATATAAGTAAACCGATCATGAAAAACCAAGGAAGAAAATGCTCCCAAACAATGAAATTGAATCTCTTAACCCATAAAAATTCAATGAATGAAGCTAAAAATGTTATAATAAATAAATTAAACTTATTTTAGGTTCTGTAATAATTAATTTATGAACCTCAATTTGATTATTCAGGTCATTAAGATCAATTGAGTAACACCTTTGGCCTTAAGGTAAGGGTTTTCCACCTGAACCTCCATTTCATTCGGGTTACTTTTATTGTCTACTTAACTAAATAAAATTATTATTTATTATTATTTACTACACATAAATTCTGTTTGAGTGCACTATATATTTTTAAAAACCATAATACTTCTTTATTTTGTGGGTATTTACACGTTTTAAAATGAACTTTCAAAATTCTTTCCAAAATACAAGCCTGATTCAAGGGAATTTATCAAATTCTAACCTATTTTTAAGGGCACTATATAATATATTTTATAAAACATTATATTTATAAATTAACTCAAGTTATTAGGAAAATAATATCTACTTCACTTCTGGTTTTATAGAAAAAATTTTCCAAAAGAACTCTTATTTTTAGCGTAAAAGAGTATTTATCTCAAGAACTACTCAATGATTTTATAAGAGTATCTTCATCTTTTTCAAAACTCTTGTTGATTATTATGTATTATTGGAGTTAATAATTTATGATATCATCTACCATATTTGATTTAATGTTTTATGATTTTTTTTAATGTGGATGTTCTATCTTTAAACCATTCACCAATTTACTCTAAACATTTAGTGTTTATGCTTAATGTTCGGGGAATGTTATTGACATTTATTATGTTAGTTTCAACATGAAGGTATATATTGTTTATGTTTATCCACATTCATATGATGAATTCATTAGACTTAGTAAGTGATGTTTTGGTCCCGCTATAGCCCCTCGATTCATCAGTATGTCTCATGAGACAAACTATGGTCTTGGCACAAGGTCTTGAGAAAATGGATATTTATGGTCTTGGAACGAGGCCTTGATGGTATGGTTATGATGTCCGTAATTATGCATTCCCTTATTAAGAAACTAGTAAATTAACGTTCATGAGGTTATTCAACTAGTATAATACCCATGATTATGATTTATTATGGCATTATTTATTCTGGTCTTATTCTTTCCATAACATGTTCAAGTTCATTTTTAAAGGCATGTGTTTTTAGTTATTCACCATGCCAAATGATTATGTTTATGATATTTTCCATTGTATTTCTTACCCTTACAAACCATTTAAATAACCTCTTTTTTATGTCTCATTTTCCTAGGACATGAAGAGGTGTATTATGAATAACACGCAGAAATAACCTAGGAGTTATGGATGTTGTCGAAGGAATTTATATATTGTATTTTGTTTCAAGTTGTAATGTTGAACTTATGTATATATCTTGTTTAAAAATCTAATAGACTACTCAATCCTATAGAATTAATATTCCTTTTCTATATTCCAATGTAATAAAATAAGTCACCCGCTCCGGGAAACTGGGGTTGGGTATTTACATATTCTTTTTAAACATGGTAATAACCTTAATTACCGTAAATACTTTTTGAAAACATGCATACCTCCTTATTTTAGTGATTACTAGATATATTATTTATACCCAAGAATCCATAAACTTCATCCTTGATGACATAATCCATTTTTTCAATAATCATTTCTAGGGTAATCAGTGCTATTCAATTTACTTTATCTAAATTAATCATCTCTTTATCCAAGCGAGAAAAAAAATTCTCAACATCTTGATCACATTAAGGGTTACCTTCCCTTAATCAAAACATCACTTTTCTAAGTCTTCATAACTATTAAAAATATCCTTTTCATTCCATAATTAAAAATTATACTAAAAATACATATATTTTTCATGATTTATATAACATAAACTTTCAATTCCAAAACATAAATACTTAAGTAATCTAACTTTATTATTAAATCATTGCTCATGTTTCATAAACTTATTCATGAAAACATCTTTCCTAGATAATGAAATATGAATAATTTCTTAAGGTTCTCAACCTTAATCTAATCATGCCTTTTATTTTTAATGTAAACAATACTGGAAGAACATCACATGCCTTTCACATGTATTTTGAGATATTTCTATCTTCAGAAGTATAACCAATACTCATACCACCATCCTAATTTTATTTTTGATATTTCTTATTGGAACATCAGTTATCATATTACCCATAAATTCCACCTCTAAAACATTCATTGTTAACCATGTTCCTTTTATTTCTATTTCTTTACTAAAACAAAAAAATATAGTGTGAGAAATATTTATCATATTAGGAAACAATACAGTCATGATAAATTTCTTATAGGGTGACTAAATCATGGCTCGTACTTCTTTAATCTATGAAAACTTAGTTATATCCTAGCTTATTCATAAACAACTGATATTTAAATACTTCGTGATTTTTTGTGAATAGTTTTTGAATTTATAATGAATATCCCCCAGGAGTGTCAAACCAGGTTTGAAATAAGGACAATTTTCTTGTACCATATTACACCGAGTCAGACCCAAAATATCTTATTATAGTGGTAACACCAATGTACTTACGTTCCAGAGACACATCCACTTGTAGTATCTATATAGGGATATATTTTTAAGAAACCACTTACTCTATCCTTTAACAAAATTCTAGTATATTTTCCTAAACATTGACTCATCCTTCTACATATCCTTAGAGAAAACCTTACACATATCCTTATAAATATACCTAGGTATCTCACTAATGTTTTCTGATCATATTTTTCAAAGTATAACTAAACCTTTTATATTATACCAACTATATCAACCCACTCTTTTCAAAACATTAACAATACATAACATTTTCATAATACTAAAACATCATACAAACAAACACCCAAAGACCATAATTGGTCTAGTGCCTTTGGAAACATGGAAACATAAACATTAGTACATGAGGGAGCTAAATTATCTCCCACTAGGTTCTCCGTGACTAGAAAACTTCGTATACATATCATGCAAAAAATATATCTTCATAACCATGGGAAGGAAACAAGAAAAGGGGTGAGCTCAGATGCTCAGTAAGGGTAAATAAGGGAGACATGTAAGAATAATAAAGAGCATAAGGGTATAATAACATGATCATGAAAATAGATTATCATAACCTGCATATAAAAGATCATAAACATGAATCATGGAATAAATATTGTCAGTTCATAAGATATGGATCATAAGGAAATAAAGAACATAATCCATGAAACCATAATATAGGAATGAAACATGGAATTGTGGCAGACACATAAGTATATAATATGATTTCCATATTATTCAAGGCATCACTTCCAAGACCATATTGGTAGTATGGGTTCACTCCTCATACCATCTTGGTAGTCATGGTTCACTCCCATGGACATCTTAGTATCATGATTTCACTCCTCATACCATCTTGGTAGTCATGTGTAAGAACCTGGATCTTCCTTTCAGTTATGTTTTCCTTTTTCTAGTGTTTATTAGAAAAAGAGGAATTTCTGGAAAATTTTAAAATACATGTTGTGTACTTTATGATTACACACCATGTACTCGGTTACCGCGGGTAGCCGGGTGCTGGCCATGTAGCGGTCATGCACACGGCCGTGTGCGGTGACCTGGAGACCGCCTAAAGCGAGGCTCGGTAAGGGAAAGTACATTCCATGTACTTATAAAGTGCATGTCGTGTACTTTATTGTTTTTCATTAAACGCATTGGGGTCGCGTCTGACAGAAAGAATAATCTATTTCTCAACCTAGTTCATCTGAGAGAACCTGTACGGTTGTGAATCTTCTCCGAGCCCCCGAGCGAGCGACCGTTCTCCGAATCGACCGTCATCGATTTTGTTGGGATCAACTTGGTTAGATCTACCTTCTTCTAGAGCTGCGTTTCCAAGTTCCTCTTCCTTCCCAAGTTATCGTTAGTTGAACATTTTAGACGTTTTTGTAGATCTACGGAGTTCTATGGCAATTCAAGGCCTGATATTCTATTATATAAATCTCACAATGCTGAGGTAGGTGGTTTGTGCCTTTCCATAGAGATTCTTTGAGTATCATGTGCAATTGTGCCTAATACCCTTGAACGGGGTTTTGCGTGTTTACGGTTTTATCCCCGTTAATTTCCTATTATTCTTGTATGCTTAAGAAGTGTTAAATTGTATGTGAATAGGGTTAATTATTATGTTATGGATGTATTTTCCCATGCTTGTACTGTTTATGACCATTTGGTCTAACTTTTCCTATTAGGCTATTGCCTGTCTCCCATGCCTAGTGTTTTAGGATGGAGCGATATCTTGTATTCTGACATGATGTTATGCTATAGACTATATCCAAGTAGTTCTTAAGGTTTAATTTGGCCGCTAAGCTTTTCTATAATTTTTGACTTACCCAGGTCATGAGAACCTGGTGTAGTAGACCATAGGGAGAATGGACGTAAGGGATTCTCTAGAGTGTCTTTATTAATTTTACAATGTGAGACCACAGGGGGAATTGACATTGAGTGCTTCCTCAGAGTGTCTGTAGTTCCTCTACGCAGGCCATAGGGGGAATGAGATGTTGATTGCTTCCCTAGACTGCCTTTAGTACCGATACGAGACTATAGGAGGAATTGACATAGATTGCTTCCTCAGAGAGTCTATACTTAAGCTGAACCAGAGGGGTCAGACTACGTGCGCTTCCCAGAGGGTTGGTTGTACTTGTTTGGTTGAACCAGAGGGGTGAGGCTATGAGTACTGATCAGAGGGTTACCGACATTGATTAGATATTTCTTGATATATAAAACTGATTGCATTGAAACTGTGGATTGTTACTGTTGTGTAATTCCTTGTTTACTGCTTCTTTTTCTTATTACCTATTATATACTCATTGACTATTAGGCACAAATATTTTTGTAGTTTCCTATTTAGATTTAGTCTCACACCCAGTTTGGGTCATGCTTTTGGGCACAAACAGATTATATTGTTGCAGGTATAGATAAGGGAAATCACCCTTCTACTTCAGGTACTTGATCTGTTGTGGAGCTGGAGAGTATGAGACCAAGTTGAGAATTGAGATACTGAGGATTTGTTTATCTGTTTTATTTTGCATTTTGGATTAGTATTGTATGTCATCATTGTGATGTGTTTTTCTGATTTCCTAGACATATGTATCATGCATCATTTTATATATATATCTGTGTGTGTGTGTGTGCTCTAGTTTATTCTTTTAGTATTTCACTGTTTACTTGTATGGTATTATGTTGCTTCCGCTATTGCTTATTTGCTTTACTTCCACTCTGTAATCGGCCAATGAGGGCATTATTTCCCCACTATCACACCCAAAGCCCTCACTGCAAGTCGGCAGCCTCTGGAATTTGGGGAAATGCGCTTGAGGCCATGTGACCAACCGGGTACGGGGCGCCTCAGGGTGGATTCTAGAACCGGGACGTTACAAAGTGGTATCAGAGGCATTATTTTTTCTTGGCTTATTGTTTGGATCCTATAGCTAGGGGTAGAATGAAATAGGTACTTGGTAATTAGTTGTGCCTGGGAGTAGCTAACCCGTGTACAGGGAAAATCCAATCTACCTCGTTTATTGCAACGTTTCTGGTTTTTCAATTTTACAGTTTATTTGATTTCACTATTGGGTGATTCACATGTTTTGTTTTGTTATTTTTGATGTTACTAAGGTTCTATTTCTGTTGCAACCCGATGAGATGAGGGTATTCCATCTCATGCATCATATAGGCACTTTCTAAAAATCACATGTCATGTATTCTTTCCATTCCATTTAGGGTGCATTAGTGATTTCATGTTGTTATGATAGATGTTATGTTAGATATACATGCTGTTGTGATAGATGTCGTGACAGAATACATGCTTTTGATAGGGTATTTCTTTGTGTAAGTTTTTGTTTTAATGAATGCCAAACAATTTCTCTTGAGGTGTTATGGGCCCTCATGGACCGGAATTTGGTGGATCATTGACATGTTTCCTTGTATATGACATGTATAAGGTTCCAAGATTTGATTCGTGGGGAGTATGGGCCCTCACGGATTAGAATTTGGCACTTTAATGCTCGTTTTAGTGTTTTTATGGGCTCTGAAGTAGTTTCTAAGGCTTACTATTTGGAAAACCCAGAATACATGGTGTTTAGTAATTAATACATTTCATGTGTCCTTCTATTCTGGGAGGAATTTTTTTTATTAAGTACACGTCGTGTGCTTGTGTACATGTCGTGTAGTCTCTAATTGTGCCTTAGGCTATGTGGGAAAAGACACAGGGTTGGGAAATCTTTGGTAGCACACATCCTATACCTGATGTACACACCATGTTTTAAGACCATATAACCGGCCATGTGACAAATAACATGGGTCGGTTGATCCTTTTCTTATACACGTCGTGTTGGTATAGAACGCGTCGTGTAGGTTAACTCATACAGCCGGCTGTGTGGCTAACAAACACGGGTCGGTTGAGTCTTTCTATTACACGCCGTGTCCATTTGGAACACGTCATGTAGTGTGAGCCATGTAACTGTCCATGTCACTAATAACACGGGTCAGTGAAGCTCGTCTAGTATAGGCCATGTCTAGCACAAACACGTCATGTAGTCTTATTTTAGGAGAACCATGTGGGTTATTCTTGTAGAAGAACTTGGGAAGGGTAACACGATTCAAGTACATGTCGTGTGTTTTGGATAACATGCCATGTATATGGGGCATTACACGACCAGTTGTGGAAGGAGTACACGCCCATGTGATGGCTTAAAGGAACACGTCCTGTAGTGATAATACACGTCATGTAGTCATGTTTTTTAAAACTTGAATGCTTTATTTCTCATATTCAATTATTCACTTCTAGTTTTCAGTCCTTGGTAATCATGATCTGAGGTGTGCACTTGACCTTGAATATTCATGCCACCAAGACGTCCTTTGGTCGTATTCCAATTGCAAGGCAGTGATTACACACCGGACATAATCAGGGACTACCTGCAGATCCTCCAGTTGTGCCAGTCTTGGCACCAACAGTTATACCTGACACAGGTTCCGATGCATAGTTTAGGGAGGTATTTATGAGGATGATGCAGGCCTTTCAAGGGGAACTACCTCCTACCTCATCTATGGAAGAATTGACGCAGGTCTTTCAGCAGCATCACCCTCCCACTTTCTTAGGAGATGGAGGACCCCAGGCTGCAGAGTAATGGATAAAAGCCATTTTGACGATCTTTGAGCATCTGGAGACTCTTAAATAGAGTAGGGTCAATCTCGCTACATACATGCTACGATATTCCGCCAAGATATGGTGGGATATGATCTCACAGGCGGTAAATCAGCAGGTTGTGGCTTGGGAGGAGTTCTAACGTATCTTCTATGACTACTTCTATCCAGATACCTTGAGGTCCGATCGAGCCCAAGAGTTCATGAGTCTAGAGCAGGGTACTCTTTATGTTATGGAGTATTCCTATTACTTCACTGAGCTTTAGAACTTTACACCCTTTCCAGGGGGAGATGGGTTGTTCCTAGCAAGGAAGTTTGAGGATGGTCTCAGGCAGGATATCCGATCTTGGGTGAACATCTTCCAGTTTACTTCCATCACTTCTATAATCAATCAAGCGTTGATCACGGAATGTAATCTGAGGGATTCTTGAGTTGTGGGCCAGGGTGATTCAGTATCCAGAGTTAGTGCTTCTCCGACTGACAGTAGGAAGCATTATAGGGAGACTACACGTGGAGATCCGAGTAGGCGGGATACATCTTCAGGTAGCCAGGTGGTATGCTACCATTACGGAAGGAGCAGACATATATGGCCACATTGCCTGAGAGATCCAGTGGAGTGCCGATCTTGCATAAAGATAGTCCATCTTCAGCGTTTCTCTCAGATCTTCTCACCAAAAGAAGGTGACAGGGGTTCTTCTATGAATCCTCATTCAGGAGCAGCCCCACCAGTTTCTCACTAGTCTGGTAACTGGAGTTTTACCAGTCGTTCAGGCCGAGGTGGAGGTCACGGTCGTGGTAGTCAGTCGTCAAGCTTTCAGTAACAGCATGGTGGGTCTACTCAGAGTGTTCAGGCATGGTCACAGGGTCGCGGTGCAGGCTAGACTTTTGCAATGGAGCAGACCCAGCAGGAGCAGGATCTCGGACCCTCTACAGTTTGAGGTACGATTCTAGTTGCCTCAGTTCTATCTTCTGATCTTTTTGATATAGGGGATTCCCATAGTTTCATATATGTTGTTGTTGTGGAAATCCTTGGGCTTTGTATCTTTTCTTCTACTGATATCTTGAATCTAGACACTCCGTTGGGGACTAGAATGCCTAGTGTACGTCAGTTCAAGGAGTTCCCTCTTGAGTTTGGTGGGTGTCACTTCTTATGGGACCTCTATGCCTTATAGATGACATGTTGTTATGTCATTCTTGTGATGGACTGGTTATTTACCTTCCAGGAAGTTGTTGATTGCTATAATCTTAGGGTGATTTTCATATCACCATAGGGCGGATCGTTTCTTTATAAGGGTGAATGGGATGTCCAGGCAAGCTGAGCAGGACCCGAGCATCATGGGTTGAGAGGAGTTACAGTCCGGATTTCTAGTCTATATCTGGATGACCAGGGAACTTCACTGATGGATTTTCCACCAGTGGTGGATCGTTTCAGGGACATCTTTCCAGAAGAATTTTTATGTTTACCTCCGGAGTGATAGGTATACTTTTCTATTGAGCTCGTGCTAGGAGAGGCACTGGTGTCCATTCCTCCTTATAGGATGGAAACACCATAGTTACAGGAGCTCAAGAAGCAGTTGGAGGAGTTGCAGGCTAAGGGTTTCACCCGACCCAGTACCTCTCCTTGGGGTTCGCCGGTCCTATTTGTGAAGAAGGTAGACGGTATCATCATACTTTATGTGTATTATCGGAAGTTTAACCAGTTGAAGATCAAGAACCGGTATCCCTTTCCAATGATTGATGATCTCTTTGATCAGCTTCAAGGATCCCGTGTGTTCTTGAAGATTCACTTGAGATCTGGTTACCATCAGTTGTGCATTAGACCATCTGATATACATTTTACAGACCTTAGTAGTAGTTATAGTCTATATGAGTATGTGGTTATGCCGTTCGGTCTCACAAACCCGCCTGCAGTTTTCATGGCACTGATGAACTGAGTATTCCATCCATACTTGGATTCTTTCGTGGTTGTCTTCATGGATGATATCTTGGTGTACTCTCACACTCAACACGACCATGCCACAAATCTTGAGATCATTTTGAGTACACTGAGAGAGCATCAGTTATATGCTAAGATCTCAAAATGCCACTTTTGGATGGACCAAATTCACTTCTTAGGTCATGTTATCTCAGAGACAGGAGTGTCAATAAACCCAGAAAAAGTGAGAGCAGTAGTTTCCTGGGAGCATCTGAAGAACATCATTGAGGTACAGAGTTTTCTATGGCTAGATAGATACTACAAAAGTTTCATACAGTACTTCCCACACTTAGCAGCTCCACTGACGGACTTGACTAATAAGGGTGCAAAGTTCTTGTGGTCAGATTCTTGTGAGTCATCCTTTTAGGAGCTGAAAGGGAGGTTGAATTCAGCACAGATACTAGTTTTTCCATATCCGAGAAAGATCTATACTATTTACTGTGATGCTTCAAGTATCAGTATGGGAGTTGTGCTTATACTGGGAGAAGGAGTTGTTGCGTACGGGTCTCTGCAATTGATTCCACATGAGAGGAATTACCCGACGCACGATCTCGAGTTAGCAGCAGTTGTTCATGCCTTGCATTGTTGGAGACATTATCTTCTAGGGGATAATTTTTTTGTTTTCACTGACCAAAAGAGTCTTAAGTATATCTTCACTCAGCGTGACCTAAATTTGAGACAGCGAAGGTGGGTTGAGTACCTTCAGTCCTTTGACTTGGAGCTTGCCTACACACCTGGAAAAGGAAACGCAGTGGCTGATGCGCTGAGCAGGAGGACTAAGATACAAGAAGTTCAGGAGGACAGAAGTGAGTGGTAGCTTATGGCTCTATTCTCTGAGATGCATTTGGAGGTGTACAATAGATAGGGACAAACGTTTCTATCCTCTGTAGCTGTTACCTCTACTCTACTTGATCGAGTGAGAATGCGGGAGCTATCAGATTTTGAAGGCCTAGTCCTATGGGAGAGTGTGTTAGGTTAGGACCTTATTCTTGGATGGACCATAGGTGAGGATGAGATCTTGTGTTTTCATGGGTGTATATGGGTGTCAGCAGACATATGTGAGGAGCTGATGTGGGACTTTCATTCCTCATTTTGGGAAGTTCATCCTGGTGTCACCAAGATGTATCGTGATCTACATCGTCAGTATTGGCAGCCAGGTATGAAGAGAGATGTTTCTAGTTTTTTCATGAGGTGTTCCACCTATCAGTAGGTGAAGGTGGAGAATCAGTGACTAGTAGGGATTTTGCAGCAGTTACCCATTCCTGAGTGTAAGTGGAATGATGTCGCGATAGATTTCGTGACAGGTTTATCAAGATCACCTTGAGGGAATGAGGCAGTTTGGGTTGTCATTGAAAGACTCATGAAGGTTACTCACTTCTTGCTGATTAAGGAGACCTTCAGTGTTGATGATCTAGGGCGTTGGTATATCCGTGAGATTGTATGCCTACATGGGGTTCCACACTCCATTGTTTCATACAGGGATGAACATTTTACTTCTCGAGTCTGGAAGAGGCTTCAAAAGTCTTTGGGCACACAGGTACTTTTGAGTACAGCGTACCACCCCAATATAGATGGTTAGTCAGAGCGTATGATTCAGGTACTTGAGGACATGCTTCGAGCATGCATTCTGGATTTCAGAGGTTCTTGTGAGAAACACATACCTATTTTGGAGTTTTCTTACAATAATAGATTTCATGCAGCTATTCAGATGGCACCTCATGAGGCTTTGTATGAAAGGCCATGCTAATCACCCTTATGTTGGCTAGAGGTAGGAGAGGCAGCTATGTTGGGACCTCGTCTTGTACAAGAGACCACAGAGCAGATAAATTTGATTCGGAAGAGGATGGCTATTGTAGAGTCTCGATAGAAGTCTTATGTTGATAAAAGGAGAAGACCACTAGAGTTTGAGGTCGGAGATCAGGTTTTCCTGCATGTCACACTGAGGTTGGGACACAAGAGGATTAGGAGACAGGGCAAGATTTTGCTGAGATACGTCGGTCCATTTGATATTTTAGAGAGGATCAGGTCGGTTTCTTATCAGTTTCAGTTACCTCATAGATATTATTCTATGCATGATGTCTTCCACGTTTCTCATCATTAATGTTACTTCTCAGACCTGTCTCATATTTTTTAACCTGAGGAGGTTGAGTTAGAAGTGGATGCATCGTTCAAGGAGCATCATATCCATATTGTTGATCATAGTGAGAAGGTTCTCCGTTGCTGGTCTATTCTTCTGGTACGAGTTCTATGGTAGCACAGGCGAGTACAAGACGAGATCTAGGAGAGGGAGGTCGATGTGCAATCACAGTGGCTGGAGCTGTTCAAGGATTCTGCTTCTACACCTTGCTGGGGAAATTCGAGGATGAATTTATTTAAGGGGGAAAGTTTGTAAGAACCTGAATCTTATTTTCAGGTATGTTTTTCTTTAACTGGTGTTTTTTAGAAAAATAGGAATTTCTGGAAAATCTTGAAGTACATGTCGTGTACTTTATGAGTACATGTTGTGTACTCAGTTACTGCGGGTAGCCGGGTGATGGTTGTGTAGCGGTCATGCACATGGCCGTGTGCAGTCACCTGGAGGCTGCCTAAAGCGGGGCCCGGTAACAAAAAGTACACACCGTGTACTTATAAAGTACACCCTGTGTACTTTCTTTTTTTATTAAATGCACAGGGGTCATGTCTGGCGGACAGAACTGTCTACTTCTTGACATAGTTCGTCCGAGAGAACCTGTATGGTCGTGAATCTTCTCCGAGCCCCCAAGAAAGATTTTTTTCTCCATATCGACCATCATTGATTGCATTTGGATCACCTCAGTAAGCTCTTCCTTATTCTATAGCTTTATTTCCTAATTCTTCATTCTTCCCAAGTTATCATTGGTTGTATTTTTTAGAAGTTTTTGTAGATATACGGTGTTCTAAGACAATTCGAGGCCTAAGATTCTAGTATATCAATCTCACAACACCAAGGTAAGTGGTTTGTGCCTTTCTGTAGATAGTCTTTGAGTATTATGTGAAATTATTCCCAATACCCTTGAACGGGGTATTGCGTGTTTACTGTTTTAGCCCTGTTAATTTCCTGATATGCTTGTATGCTTAAGTAGAGGTAAATTGTATGTGAATAGGGTTAATTGCTATGCTATGGATGTTTTTTCCAATGCTTGTACTGTTTATGACTGTTTGGTCTAGCTTTTCCTATTAGGATATTGCCTATCTCCCATGCCAAGTGTTGTAGGATGGAGTGATATCTTGTATTCTGACATGTTGTTATGTTGTAGACTATAGCCAAGTAGTTCTTAAGGTTTACTTTGGCCACTATTCTTTTCTATACATGTTGAATTATACAGGACCGTGAGAACCTGGTGTAGTATACCATAGGGAGAATAGACGTAAGGGCTTATCCAGAGTGTCTTTATTAATTTTATGATGCGAGACTATAGAGGAGATTGATGTTGAGTGCTTCCTTAGAGTGTCTGTAGTTCTTTAACACGGGCCACAGGGGGAATGAGATATTGGGTGCTTCCATAGAGCGCATTTAGTACTAATACGAGACTATATGGGGAATTGATGGTGAGTGCTTCCTCAGAGAGTCTATACTAAAGCTGAATTAGAGGGTTCAGACTGTGTCCGCTTCCCAGAGGGTTTCTTGTACTTGTTTAGTTAAACCGGAGGGGTGAGGCTGTGAGTAATGCCCAGAGGGTTACCAGCTTTGATTAGCTGTTTCTTGATATATGAAACCGAATGCATTGAAATTGTGGATTATTACTATTGTGTACTTCCTTTTTTACTACTTATTTTTCTTATTTCCTGCTATATACTCATTGACTGTTAGGCACAGATCTTTTGGTGGTTTCTTACTGAGATTTAGTCTCACGCCCTGTTTGGGTCATGATTTTGGGCCCAAACAGATTATATTTCTGCAGGTATAGATAAGGGCAAGTGCCCTTCTACTTCAAGTACTTGATCTATTGTGGAGCTGGAGAGCATGGGACCAAGCTGAGGCTTGCGATGCTGAGAAGTTATTTATCTTTTTTCTTTTTCACTTTGGATTAGTACTATATTTCATCATTGTGATGTGTTTGGATTCTTTCCTAGACATATGTATCATGCTTCATTTTATATATCTATGTGCTCTAGTTTATTCTTTTAGTATTCTGCTATTTACTTGTATGGTATTTTGATGCTTCCACTATTGTTTATTTTCTTTACTTCCACTGTGTACTCTACCAATGAGGGCATAGTTTCCCCATTATCACACCCAAGGCCATCACTACTAGTCGAAAGCATCTGGCGTTCAGGGAAATGTGCTTGAGGCCCTGTGACCAACCGGGTACGGGGCACCTCAGGGTGGCTTCCAGAACCGGGACGTTACATCATAGTTCACTCTCATGGCCATCTTAGTAGTCAAGGTTCATTTCCAAGACCATCTTAGTATATAGCATGAGATATAAATTTTTACCCAATACATTATTGGTAGATATAGGTACCACCCATCTCACAGTGAAATCATACATACATTTTCCACATGATCATAAATAATAATACTGTTACCCATGAAATGAAATCGAAATTATAAACATGTAATCTTATCATAACATGTGGAAAAATATATCATTCATAATCATTTTATCATAAACATAACTATTTAAAAGAAGGGGGTTTCAAAATCATATAACCCATGAAATAAAAATAGGTTTCATTACAATCATGACATTAATCATAATTCATTCATATAAAGAATATGAATGGAACCTTTAGATCATTTCTTAAAAGGGGCGTGAATAACATCAACATATGTCATCATAGATGGAAAATAGTTTTAAAATATCTTCAAAAATGTTTCTTGATGAAAATATCATTTATTCTTTGAAAAATGTTTTTTAATATATAAAAAAAGCTGAAAATAATTTTATTATAAAATACCTTTAAAACTTATAAACAATACTTTAGATCATTTGGAAACATTTATTCTTTAAAATTTATAAAATAATCTTCAAAACATTTCTAAAAACCTCTTTCTTTGAAAACACTTTGAAAACATATAAAGAAACCATGAAACGTTTTAAAAAAAATTCTTTGAAAATAATTTTAAAACTTATAAATAAATCATGAAAGCATTTTGAAATCCATTTATTTGAAAATACATTGAAAACATATAAGTAAATCTTAAAAACATTTTTTAAACCATTTCCCTTTAAAAATTATAAAATAAGTTTCAAAACTTTTAAAAAACTTTTTCTTTGAAAACACTATGAAAACTTATAAAGAAATATTAAAAAATATTTTGAAAACAATTTCTCTAAAAATACTTTTATAACTTATTAATAAATCTTTAAAACGTTTTTAAAATCATTTCTTTGAAAATACTTTGAAAACATAAAAATAAATCTTTAAAATGTTTTGAAAACCATTTTCCTTAAGAACTTATAAAATGAACATAAAATAATTTTGAAGACCATTTTTCATGAAAATAATTTAAAATTAACACTTTCGTAAAATTAACCCTTTAAACATACAAATGAAGCTTCATTGAAATATTAGCGAGTAAAATTATACATGTTATATGAGGTAAAATGAATATTCCTTTTTCACGGTAAAAAGGATAGAAAAATTACTTGAGCGTAAAGAGAAAATAAGATTAATTTTATAATTGGTAAAAGAAAAAAATGATAAAAATTTATTTTAATGATAATATGATATTAGTAGAATATTCTTGTAAACCATTTTTAGAAAACATTATTTCTAAAGAATAGATATTTCTAAATGAAGAGAGGGTAACGTCAGGTTCTCCTAAAAACAAATTATGAACTATATTATGTACCAAAGAGTAGAAAAATGGTACCAATACATGGTTATACTATTAATATCCATATGATATAAAAATTAATTAATTTTTATTGAGATATGGATCATAATATTTCTTAAAATAATTCTTAAATATAAACAATCTCGAAAAGTGATGACATTGTTTCAAAAAAATCTTATAAATTTTTAACTTTAGATCTTACTCTCCATGTAATAAAAGTAAATTAAATGAATATTAAAATATTTATAAAATTAGTAGATTCATGAAATTTCATGTATAAAGGAATTATATACACCTCAAAAGTTAATTTAGGTGCATAACAAAACATGAGTCTCAAAGATGGAAAATTGAGACAAAACTATTTCACTGATTTGATAACTTTTGAAACTTAAACCCCATGAAAGAAAGATCATAAAATAGATATGTGAATAACCATAAATTTAATTATAATATTAATATAATAATTTTATGGGAAGTACATACACCACACAAAAGAAGTGAGGGGTGATTAAGGCCTGTATCTCATGAAAATGAAAGTGAGATGAAATTCTATTACCATGTGTCTTGACTCTCTTCATACTCGTACAAGCTTCCTATATAATAAATATAAGTTTATTATAAATATTTTAAATAAGAATATTCTTATACATAATACCATATATTTTTTAATTATGACCTTATATTACCCTCTTGTTAACTATCCTATGTTAAGGTTTTTCTTTGGGTAATATTCGCTTTGTTCTTTGCATGTGTCTTAATTTGTAATATTGTTGTTCCATAGAATTATATCATGATTCTAGAATTTAGACCATATTTTAATTATAATAATTTATAAAATATAATAGTATGAAATGTAATACACCGTTCATGGAGACGGTAAGTCGTACATACGTATGAACGTTGTTTCTATTTTTATTGTCATATTTAAAGAACGAAAGAAAATGACATATATTTATATTTATATAATATCATTAAATTATAATTATAATGTTATAAATAGAATATAATTTCACTAAATCTATCCTTAATACATTTAATGTAGTCTTTGAACAAATCACATCGCTTTGAGGGGGCGGTAGTCCACACTTCCTCAAACGAAATTATCGTAATTACAACAAATGGAAAGTAAAAAAATATATGTGTTTTTAAAAGGAATAAAGAATCTTAAATAAATAATAAATATAATATATTACATATATAAAAAGATTTTCCATCATATTTTCCACCATAAGATGTGGTAAATGGGAAATGAACAATCATTGTTTAGTGAGGTGGTAGTTCAACCTACACGTAAATAGTATGTTTATTACCCATTTGATGGAGATGTGTGTAAGTGTAGGTCAAAAACATACAATAAAAATATACTAGTATTTTTATCATAATTTTTTTCATACAATAATTTTATAAATATAGTTGAGGGGGTGGCGAAGTAAAATAAAGGAATGGAGGTTGAGAGAAGATGTTACCTCTTAATTGGGTAACTCTTTTTGGCTTGTCCCAAAAGGATTACATGAGTTTCCTTCTGCCCAAGGGAATGATTATAGGAGTAATTGAGGGATTTTTTGAGCTTATTTGAGAATATTTTGGGCAATACAAGGGTATTTATAGGTGTTATTAAGTGGGTAAAGGTGGTTTACTTTTATAGAGAAGGGAAAGGACACACTTGGAATTTTTAAAAATAAGTTTAGTGTACCCACGTTTTTACCTATCAAAAGTCATAAAAAATCAACCAATAAAAATAATGGAAGTTTCATAGATTAATAATGGCCAATAAATGGGTTTTGGACGAGTTTCTAGGTCTTTTTTGGGCTTATATTTACGATTTAATAATTTATTAACTTTATTTTTCTCTTAACCGGTGCAATTAATTTTAACCACTTTCACTAATATTTTTGGTCAAAACAAATTAAAACGTATTATAAATTATAAATTATGATGATTATAAATATGAATTAATTTTTTCAAATTATAATCATATAATTGTCCGAAATTAATTTAAAATCAATCTCGCTGACGGGAGGACAATGCAGGTTTTTTAACGTAAAAATGTCCAAAATATTGCTAAGTTTTTATATCCAATTTCAATGTTAAATTTGTTCCAATTACATGAATTGGATTAATTGAAAAATATATTATCTAAATAAAATACTAAACCAATTAAAAATATAATTTAACCTTATAAACATATTTGATGAAAAATTAGTTTTGAATTAAAATTCAGAATTTTTAACTATTCGTTGAAAAGTGAAACCTTACAGAAAAATACAAAAAATTTATCCTAACCAAATTTTTATGTTTCACTTAAAAATATTAAGTTTATTTTGATATATTATGTATTTAAAATCCCCAAAAGTTTTATTTAAAATGGGTACTCCATTAAATTTTAGTAAAACCGCCTTTATAAAAAAAATATGTTTTTATGCATAAAATTTGGATTGTTCTTATCATATGTCTATAGAATATATTGGATTGATATCAAAAATATTTTATTAAATATATAAAATATTTATTTCATTAATATCACTTACCAATTGTAATTAATTTATTTTACTAGGTTAAAATAGCTTTGTGAGTATAATAATATTTTTCATTATATTCGATCGGTTTTCATATTCATTTCTAATTAATTGGTAATCTGTGAATTCATATTATTTTTATGTAAACAACATATTTTAATAATTTATTTAATATTATTAATCTCCATAAAACTAATGGATAAGTTATATCCCATTACAATATTATTTTTAATAATATATTATAGTTAGGTAACACTCAGTCTTGTGTATTACGCAAGCCAATGAGGACAGTCGATCTTGTGTGTAATGTACACTAAACTTGTTGTTTCGTGAAGTGTATGCCAAGTTGGTGTTACACATAACATATTCCAAGCCAATTCCATGTGAAATTAATGTCTGTATTAGTGAAAAACTATTTTCAGTGTTGCGTGGAATGAAAAAAATGAAAAGATTAAATTTATTCTCAAATAATATTTCACAAAATCTTGGGGTGTTACCATATCATATAATTTATAGTAATACCATATGGGATGGAAAATGAATATTTGAAAAAGAAAATTACTATTACATACTATAGTAATAATAAATATTACTCTTAAATATTGGTTATTTTACAAAAGATGTTACATTTATGGTTTCTCCTATTAACCAATACATATATAGGGTTACTCAGGACATTGCCATTTTTTAGCATGTTTTTTGAGTGTGTCATTTATGCATTGATTTAATAACATTTTCATATTAAACTACATAATAAATTTAATAACCTTGAATTCCCATAATGACTTATACCAATCCATGTAATCTTAATGTATTGGTTTTTTCATAGTGGGTACACTTACATGTTATAAACAATATCCTTACGAATGACAACACTCTAGTAATTTATTGAATATCAAACCCAGTAATCCCATATTGAAAAAATCATTTCCACAGTGTGATCAAAATTTCAATGTTATTTTATAAAATACTATATATTTTAATTCATTTTTGGATACATAATAAATCAGTTTTTTAATAATTTCTCTAGGTATATTTTTATTTTCCATAGAAACTAAAGTATTTATTTTTAAAAATATATTTTTCCCAAGATGAATCATACATATTCTCTCGAATACCACTATGTTTTGGCCAACTAGATTATTTTGAGAGGACTAAAAAACTATTTTCCACTTTATAATTTCCAAAAATTCAGAACTACTTCTAGAATATTACATTGGAACTTCCCTTACATAAAACATACAATATTTGAATAACAAATGCATATATACTAATTTTAACTTCAATTCATTGAAAACCTTCTTGTAACATCTCGTTACCATTTTCATTTATTCCTAAACCCCTCTTTCGGTTGAGCTTTGGTTGGGTTTTGTTTGGAGTCATTCTAGGTGAATTTATGAGATTTCTATAGGTTTCTAGATAGGGGAATGGTTTACGCATGGCCTTCACATGGTTAGAGAAAATAGTTCACCAGTTCCATGTTTTGGAGAGTGGGCTCTACACGGTCGGTGCACAGTTTACCCTAACTTTGCATAGTTTCCCAGGAAACCATGCGGACGGGTTTTTCTAGATCCTAAATTTTTATTAAAATTTATTGATCCCCCTTTTTAGATCTCGGATAGAACTCATTTGACCCAAATATGTTTCTACCTTCCTTGTATATCCCAAGAAAGATTCTTGGACCCTCAAACCCCTTCCGGAATGATCCGAAGCTAGGTAAATGTCAGTCGATCTCCTTCCGGTTAGTTTCCTCCTCTTATTCTCTTCCTCCCATGATCTCTCTCTTTGTACTTAGGGTTTTATAGATCATAGTATTGATTTGTGGATATAATGCCTTTTTTATCTAAAAACTAGGTTTGAATCCCATTTGTGAGAACTTCATTCTTCATAGGAAAATCTCAATTTGGGTTTGGCATTGCGAGGTCTGTTGTTTTCAGTAGGTGGTTCGGTTACATTGTCCACTTTTTACTAAACCTGATTTATTTGTTCAAATTTCAATTTTTTGAATTTAAATGAAATTTTTTAGATTTTAATATATTATTACAATTGATCTTGCTGGAAAAACCCAATTCTGATGAATTTGGGTTTTTGAGGAAAAATGAGTTTTTGGCTTGGAATTGGAATTTGGTGAGATTTAAATTGTTTAATTTAAATTTTTATTTTTATTGGAATTTGATCAATTGAAATGTTTGTTTTAATTGAAGATATATTTATTTGATGTAAAGTTTGTGAAAAACCCCAATTCAAGTGAATTGGGGGTTTGTGAGGAAAATGATGGAATTTTATGATTTGGTTTTAAACCCCAGTTTTGTGAAAAATTGCTTAAAATGTTTTGATGGAAACCTTAGGGTTTCATCTTGGTGAAAATTCATGTTTTGATTAAAAAACCATTATGGTTTTTTAAAGAGAAAAATAGAATATTTAAAATGGTGAATGGGATTAATTGCATCTTTATTATAAAGTGAATTTCCCATCATTTATTTTTTACTTGATCACATAAAATACTTAGGTAGTTAGTGAGTTATTATGGGTGTTAATTGATCATTCTAAAATGTTCTAAAACATCATATCAGCACATCTCATCCCTTAGGCTATGGTGATTAATCCCTTTACCTTGGTCCTAATGGAGAATATGTACATACTTTTCCATTCACAGTGTTGAATACCTATAACATAGACTATCGTACCAATGTGGTGCATGACCATGTGGCTTTCTTATTTTTATTTGGAATGTATACATATTACATTGTTGTAAACTCTTTTACATGCCTTGATAATTTATATAAAGTGTTTATTTAATCCATTTGTGAATATTGTTGTTTATTCATAGTAGAATTTAATTAAAGGAAAATTCCATCTTTTGAAATGTTTTCCATCATTTGAAATGTATAACATTATTTTTTGAAGGTATTTCCATATTTTAAACTATATATCATTATTTGTTTAAATATGTTTTGTTAATTCCAAACCTGTTTGTTTTAAAATTTAAACAACATTTTGGTTAAATTGAAATTGGAATCTGTTATGAAATATTTGGGTGAAATCCTACTAGACTTTGGCTTAGACCCTACTTGTGACTTCAGGAGTTTGTAGATTATCTCCTTCCAGGTTTGAACAAATGAAAAGGATCTCTTGTAGGTGGATCCTGTTTCTGAACTTTCAACTTGGTGAGTTGCATCCTTGGAGAATTTGGGTTGTTTTTTCCACTTTTAGTACTTTTGTTGTAGTGATTTGGGCTGGTTTATTCCTTGTTGACTTCTATTATATTACTCCCAGTGGAGTTTCTTTTGTTATACACACTGTCTTGTTTCTTTTCTTCAGCATTGTTGGTGGAAAAAATCATTCTCACTTGCATTCTGTGTGATACTAGGTGCTAGTCGCTAGCCTGTAGGGATTGGGAACACCCTTAGGGATATGTCAGGGCTGGCTCAGTTATCAGGTTACCAGGTTACCTAGGATGGTTCATGACAAAATGGTATCAGAGCGAGGTTTAACTTTTGTCTTGAAGTTAGTATGAATTATGAAATCTTGTCAGGACTTAGGAGGTCGTTGCGATTGATTGTTTGGCCAGCTCTCACCACAATGAACCTTAAGTCACAAAGGGTGGTAAGGGAAGGATGTCTTGTGGTTTAGTTCTAGTATTTTCCCTATTTTTATTTGGGAAGATTGAAATCAAAATATTGGTTATCCTATCTTTTGGGATTAATTTTCCCTTGTTTCTCAGTTTGAGCATTTTCTAATGTATTCATTGTGTTCTGTTGATGTCTTGTAGCATCATGCCTATGAGAAGATGTGTGAATCAAACCCAGGAGGAAGTTGTAACTGAACCTCAGTGAGAGAATCCTATTGTGGATCTGAATATGATTGAGGTGATCGTTTGCACTGTCCAAGATCTGGGATAGGCACCACCTCCAGTCCTCGTTTAGGCTCCCATTTTGGAACCTCAGAAGGATCTCCTCAAGATTAGTTCTCAATAGTCCTTATCTAGAAAAGAGCACCTTTTGAGGGATCGAATGACCCTGAAGAGGCTAAGGGGTGGTTGAGCAGTTTGGAATGCTTATTTAGGTTTTTGAACACACCTAAGAAGATAAAGGTAAAGTGTTCCACCTTTTTGCTAGAAGGAACGAGTATAAAATTGTGGGACACTATGGTGATGGTGAAGAAACATGAGGTCTTAGAGTGTAAAGACTTAAAAGTTATTTTAACTGACTAATTCTATCCAGATTCAATTTTCTTGGTCAAGTCTAAAAAGTTTTTCAGACTTGAGAAGGCTACCAGGTCTGTGACAAAGTATGAAAACAATTTTGTTGAGATTGTGCACTTCACACCTGATATTGTATCGAATGAGAGGATGATGGATCAAAGGATCGAGTTAGGGATTTTTTAGGATACTCATTATCAGGTTTTCTTGCTCAATTTTCCTTCTTATTTTGATGTACTGGATAGAGAACTGATTGTTGATATGGACCTGGCTAGTAAGTTAGGGTTTTCAAGAGTTTCTTTTTCTCCTAGTGGGAGCATGAGTTCCTTTGAGGTAAAAAAGGAAGCATGATGATTCTCATTGCAGATCACAATGGTAGGTTTTGTATAAACATCCTAAAGTACCAGGTAGAGGTCCCTTGGTTTGTTACAAGTGTGTCAATCTAGGGCACTCAAATAACTTTTACCCTGAGTCACCCAATAATTGTGGCTCATGCAAGCATTCAGGGTACTTGCAGATTTTTTTCCATATTTATTCCACTCCGTGTAGTGGGATAGGATCGTCAACTCCTCCTAAAACTGCGAGTAAATAAGATGCTTCACGTGAAAAAGGGTTCCAGCCACAGGAATCCAGAATGAAGCTTCTTTACATAGTGGAAGAGTCTCTAGAGGAAGCAAAATCGTATCCAGAAATCGTGAGAGGTGCCATCACTATAGCTTCATCATTAGTTACTGCTTTATTTAATACTGGTGCATCTCATTCATTTATATCAACCCATGTTGCCAATATTCTTAATCTTCCAGTGGAGATTTTATCTTGTTCAATGGATATTACTACACCCCTTGGTATGAAGAGAGATAAGGGTCTCCATAGTCTCACTTGTGTTTTCTCTCTATTAGATGTTGAGTTATCTTGGACCTTTCTAGTTCTTTATATGAAATCATCTGACATCATCATTGAAATGGATTGGATCATGGACAAAAAATCCTGGATTGATTGTTATCTTTGATGTTTCTCCTTCATTATGCCCAATAGTGTGTCTCCCTTGTTTCAAGTAGAATGGAACCCAAGGTCAGGCAGGGCCATACCTTCTTATCTGGAGTTGGGGAAGTTAATATCAGTGTTTTTTTTATTTGGAGCGGGGCCTTTGAGAGGTGATCTCCCTATATTCGTCATTGAGTTTCCCAATGTGTTCCGTTCTAACTTATTTGGTTTTCCACCAGTAAGAGAGTTTTAGTTTTCCATTGACTTGATTCCTAGTACTTAGCCAGTTTGTATTCCCTCTTACCACATGGAACCAGCCAAATTGAAAGAGTTGAAGTCTCATTTGGATGATTTTCTTGAGAAAGGATTTATACGTTTGAGTGTGTCACCTTTGGTGATTCTAGTTCTCTTTTCCAATAAATCTAATGGTTCACTCCACCTTTTCATTGATTACCAAAAGATAAATCGAGTAGAGGTAAAGAACAAGTATCTATTTCCATGGATTGATGATCTATTTAATCATTTTAAAGGGGTGAAGTAGTTATATAATATTAAACTTCACTCAGGTTACCATTAGTTGAGGGTAAAAGAATCTTACATTTTTAAAACCACCTTTCAGAGTAGGTATGTATATTATGAGTACATTATCATGCCCTTTGGTCTGACCAATGAACCTACCGTTTTCATGGATTTGATGAACAAGATTTTCCATGAGTATCTCGATACCTTTGTGGTAGTGTTTGTGGAAAATATCCTTATATACTCTAAATCTGAGGAGGATAATGTGCATCATCTAATAACAGTAATGAGTTTTTTGAGAAATCACCAAACCTATGCCAATATTTCAATGTGTGATTTATGTATTTGGGAAGATAATTTCTTGGGACACGTGGTGTTAGAACATGGTATTTCAGTTGATCCTGAAAAGGTGAAAGTTTTTATGACATGGGAACAACCACGGAATTCCTTTGAGGTTTAGAGCTTCTTAGGTTTAGCCAGATATTATCTCCACTTCATAAAAAACTTTGTAAAGTTGGCCTCTCCGAGGACATCTCTTACTCCGAAGGGAGTGAAGTATGTTTGGAATGAGAAATGTATGAGTTCTTTTGATTATCTGAAATGTATTTTGACTACTACACTGGTTTTGACTCTTTGAGAGGTTGGTCAGGGCTAAGTGGTCTTTTTGATGCATTGGGTTCAGGCTTGGGTTGTGTTCTTATGCAGGGTGATCATATTGTTTCTTATGGATCTCGTCAGTTTAGGCCGCACGAGAAGAGCTATCTGACCCATGACCCTGAACTTGTAGCTGTGATACACGATCTTAAGGGTTATCAGCATTACCATTATGGAGAAAGGTTTACTGTGTTCTCAGACCACAAAATCATAAGTTATATATTCTCTCAAAAAGATTATAAACTCTTCCAAAGGCGTTGGGTGAAATACCTGTAGTCCTTTGACTTTGACATTGCCTATACCCCGGGTAAATGGAATGTCATTACAGATGATTTGAGTCCGAAGATACTGGACCAGGCAGTGAAAGAATATTTGTAAGAGTGGAATTTGATGGCTCTCTTTTCACAGTTTCATATTAGAGTTTAAGAGACAGGGTTCGAGGTTTCCTTGTCCAGTGTTCAGTTTATATCCACTCTTCTTAAAATGATTCTTCATGACCAATAGCTTGATGATGAATCTAGTAGCATTAAAGACTCTATTAATGGTGGTGAGATAGTTGGTCAGTGGTCATTATCCAAAGAAGGAATTTTATGCTATCGGAATCATTTTTTGGTACTGTCTTCTGTATGGAAAGTTGTGATGGGGGATTCCATAACTCCCAGTGGGTTGTGCACCCAATAACAACAATGATGTTCTACAACATGAGGTGTCAATTCTGAGTTTGTGTGTTAATAAATTGAACTTGATTTATCTGTGACTGAATGACCAATCAGGATATTTGATTCTGAGACTAAGGTATTTCATGGGAGAACGATACCTTCAGTTCGCATGCTATGGTAGCACGGTTCTGATTTTCATGAGACATGTGAGAGAGAGGCACTGATGATAGAGTAGTATCCACATCTTTTTGATGGGGATGATTCTTTGTAGGCTTTCCAGGGACATAAATTTTCTATAGTAGGGATGTTTTAACATCTCATTACTGTTTTCATGTATTCCTAAACCACTCTTTCATTTGATCTTCGGTTAGGTTTCATTTGGAGTTGTTTTGGGTGAATTTATGAGATTTCTGGAGGTTTATATGTAGGGGTATGGTTTGCGCATGGCATGTGCACGGTTAGAGAAAACTATGTGCCAGTGCCATGTTTTTTATAGTGGGCTCTACAAAGTTTTCACACAGTTTTCCCTAACGGTGTGAAGTTTCCCAGAAAACCATGTGGATGCGTTTTTCTAGAACTAAAATTTTTATTAAAATATCATAAGCCCCTTTTTAGGTCCCAGACTGACCTCCTTCAACCCAAAAATGTTTCTCCCTTCCTTGGAGATCCCAAGAAGGGTTATTGGTCCCTTAAACTCCTTCCAAAAGTGATCATAATCTAGGAAAATGTCGGTTGATCCCCTTCGGATTAGTTTCATCCCTTTATTCTCTTCCTCCCATGATCTTCCTCTTTCTCCTTAGTGTTCCATAGATCATGGTATTTATTTTTGGATCTAATACCCTTTTTTGGATCTTAAACATATGTTTTATTCCTATTTGTGTGATATTCGTTCTTCGTGAACAAATCTCGCTTTGGGTTTGGCATTGCGAGATCCATTGTTTTCAGTAGGTGGTTCCGTTACGATGCTGAATTTTTATTGAACCTGATTTCTTAATTCAAATTTTAATTTTTTGAATTTAAATGCAATTGTTTATATTTTAATCAAAATGATATCAATTGGTCTTGTTGGAAAAACCCAATTCCGATGAATTGGGGTTTTTGAGGTAAAATGGGTTTTTGCCTTCGAATTGGAATTTGGTGAGATTTAAATTGTTTAATTGTTTAATTTAAATTTTCATTTTGATGGTAATTAAATCAATTGAAATATTGATTTTAATTTAAGAGAAAGTTATTTGATGGAATGTTTTTGAAAAACTCTGATTCAAGTGAATTGGGGTTTGTGATGAAAATGATGGAATTGTTTGATTTGGTTTCAAACCCCAGTTTTTTGAAAAATGGATTAAAATGTTTTTATGTAATCTTTAGGGTCTCATCTTGGTGAAAAGGCATGTTTTGGTTAAAAACCCATTATGGTTTTTAAAGAGAAAATTGGAATATTTGAAATGGTGAATGGGGTGAATTGCATCTTTGTTATAAAGTGAATTTTCCATAATTGATTTTGTACTTGAGAACATGAAATCCTTAGGTAGTTAGTGAGTTATTTTGGGTGTCACCTGATCATTATGAAACATTCTAAAACATCACATCCCATTCCTTTGAAAATGGTGATGAATCCCTTTACTTTAGGCTTAAAGGGGTGTATGTACATACTTTTCCATTCACAGTGTTGGATCCCTATAACCTATACTATCATACATATGTGGTGCATAACCATGTTGATTCCTTGTTTGTATTCGGAATGTATACATATTCCATTGTTGGAAACTGTTTTACATGCATTCAGAATTTATATAAACTGTTTATTTAATGTTTTTATTTAATCCATTTGTGAGGATTGTTGTTTATGAAAAGTATCCTTTGATTAAAGGAAAATTCCATCTTTTAAAATTTTATCCATCATTTGAAATGTATATCTTGATTGGCTAAAGGTATTTCCATATTTTAAAATATAGATAATTATTTTTTAAAATATGTTTTGTTAATGATAAACCTATTTGTTTTAAAATTGAAAGAACATTTTGGTTAAATTGACATTGGCATCTGTTATGTAGTCCTTGGGTGAAATCCTATAGGGGTTTGGCTCACACCCTACTTGTGACTTCAGGTGTTTGTAGATTATCTCCTTCTAGGTTCGAGTAAAGGAAAAGGATATCTTTGAGATGAATCCAATTACTGAACTTTGATCTTGGGGAGTTGTGTTCTTGGGGACTTTGGGTGACTTTTCCCCATTTTGGTACTTTGTTTGTAGTGATTTGGAATGGTTTATGTGTTGTTGAATTCTAGTACATTACTCTCATTGGAGTTTATTTTGTTATGCATACTATATTGTTTATTTTCTTCTACAATGTTAGTGGAAAAAAAATCATTCCCACTTGCGCGTTGTGTGATGTCAGGTGTTAGTCGCCTACCCATGGTGATCGGGAACGCCCTTCAAGCTATGTTAGTGTCGGCTCAGTAATCAGGTTACCAAGGTACCCAGGCTGGTTTGTGATACTTCTAGTATCACCACTTTTCAATTTTTGTTACTTATTAATTTTAATATGGGATAAAAGTAATTTTCTTTCCTACCATGTGGGATAAATACGTCCTTATGAATCCTAATGAAAAAATAAAGAATATTAAAAGATATGAAAAGACATAGGTGGTCTCAAATTCTTGGATTCTCTAATAAAATTATTAATATTTTAATATATCAATGGATTAGTGATACATGAGTTTTCTTATTAGTATGAAGGTTAAAAATTATTATATTAAGAATCACATTAAATGATATTGTATAATGAGGGTCAACATACCTATGGGGTATCTGATCCCTTTATATCTTCCATATTCAGTCGATTCAATCTTATGGTATATATTATAAGAATAAAAGTGACGAATTCATATGGTGTGAATATTTTTGGAATTATTTTGAAATCATTATGAGTTTTGGATAGTTAAGGTTATATAAAATTCATGGGTTTTGTAATTTAGGTCTATGAGAAACATCATATAATAGGTTATGTGATTAATTTATGCAATAAATTTATATTTTTAAAACCTTATAAACATTTTATAAGAAAAAAAAGAATGTATCATTAAATGAGAGTACATTTTATGATTAGTATGGAATCATGAGGTGATAGAGGAAAAGGATACGTAAACCATCCTTGGATGAAAATTGAATTTTTTTTAATCTTATACATTAATTAATCATGTAATTACCATTGAATTTTTTATATAAAAGGATTATCACATTATACATTAAAGTTATTCAATGTTTTTATTCATCTATTTTCATCTCATATTTACATGTCCCATACACTAAACACCAATTCTTTCGCATTCATTCAATAAAGATTCCTTAAGGTTTCATCATCAAGGTGACACTTAAAGAATTTTCAAATTTTAATATTGGACATTAAAAAAAAGGTTTTTTCTTCAATTCGTTTACTTTTAAATTTAAAAGTATTTATTTAAAATGATTCTCTTAATGTTTTCTTTTTGAATTTTACTAATAAAATGATACATACCAATATTTTATACTTGGTAAACCCATTATTTTAATTTAGTTTTTATTTGTGTCAACTAAATATTATTATTTTTATGGATTTAAATTAATATTATTTTCATATTTTATCCCAATCTATTATATTCATTTTATAATCTTTGATTTATACGTGATTTTTTTCATACTCATGTGTCACACATATGCGTTTCATGTTATGATGATGAGTGTTCATGGAATTATATAGACCTCCAATGAATTTAGTAATGTGATATATCCCATGAGATGAAATGTATAGGAATGGGGAGTAAACCCAATCCACTATAGATATCTATCCATTACTCTTATTGAATGGGGGTAATCCTAGTCCATTATACTATATTGTTTTCTATGTTATGATGTCTTGGATGTGAAAGTTGACCTATATATGTTATATCATGTCTTAATTTTGTGTTATTTATTATATTCCATCAATTTTACCATGATCTAATGATATTTTAATCCAATTTTATGATTTTATGTGATTGTTATATTCTTATAAAGTGTTAAATATTGTTTTTCATGGAAACTTTTATTCATATGTTTCCTTTTTCCTAAGGAGCTTCCATGGTTTTCAAGTTTTCTAAAAAATGGTTTTATGAAACATTTGTGAAATGAATTTTTTATTATCTCTAAGTGAAATTTTATACATTCCTAAAGTTTATATTTTCAGTAAATTATTTTTTCAGCGGTTTTCTAGTATTTCGGTACTCTAATGTGTGTACTCATTATTTTTATACCCCTTACATAGCTTTTTTATGATCACAAAATTATATATAATGATTTAAACCTGGATTAAGGATGATTCATAATTATTATGAATCATATATATGAATATTGTAACACCCGAGACTTTTATGTTATATAAATCATCACAGGAATCTTTTTCTACACAACACTTACTTGGCTTGCTTTACACGCAATCGCGACCTTCCTCGATAGCTTGCGTTGTACGCAATACCGAGTTTCACTAAACAATGATATGCTATTAAAATATTATTAAAACTAGCCGTTATGAATAGTGTTAACTAAATTTTGAATTTTATAACATTATTATTCATCTTACGCATTTATAGAACATGTTATAAGAGCAAAATAATTTTTTGGTGAATAGTAACTTTTTACTATTTTTACCGCGGTTAATAGTAAATAGGGTAACTAAGGGTAAATATGATATCAATATTACCCTAACACATGTCCTAATTCTATTGGACAAGTGTATTTCGACCAAAAACAAACTTAGGAATAAAATATGACCATTTAGGCCCACTTGGGTTAGATTAGGACATTTATTATTAATTTATTTAAAGAAGGGTTAAAATAGTTAAAATCAAATTTTAATAAGTAAATCATTTTTAATATGGGGTTATACATAAGATAAATTCGATTGTAAATATTCATTAGAAAGCTAAAAAGATTTACTACATGATGGTATTTTATTTGTAATTTTTAGACATCAAATAATTTATATTATTTATGACACAATGATGATGTAGTAATTATCTTATTAATGAAATATTGACATAATTGATGTTATAAACACCAAAATAAATATAATTTGAGACTTTTTATGAATTCCACTAATTTTCTAGGTTACTATGATATATTAGTGTTGCTTTAATCAACTTGGTTCGAACATATAATTTTGTTATGACTTTTACAAAAAATCATATATCAAATAGTGTCAACATTGACACAAAATAGTTTTTAAATCAAATATTATATTATTAATTGTTATTTTATTCCTAAAAATCTAAGGTTCGGCCAAATGACTTAGATAAGGATATATATATTAATAATAAACAATTTGGAGTTCTTTTGGCATGTTATAGTAAGTGTATTAACCATATAGTAAAAGAAAACAAAAAGACATGGTAAAAGTTAAATTATTTAACTTAGAGTTAAATCTAATTGATAAGGTTAAAATAATATCCAAAACTTGTCTAAATTCTATTGATTGATAGGATTTCGACCCATCCCCACTTTAGCTTCGAAATAAGACCCTTTGGAACCATTATAAACCGATTTTGACTTTAATATAAAATAATATTTTGAGATATTCCTAAGGTGCCCCTCTCCTCCCTTATAAAAGGGCACCTCCTCCCCCTCCTCCTCACACCAAATTGAGCACTCAAGCTCGGACAACCCCTGCCATTTTCTCCTCTCCACTTCCCTAGAATAATCCTAGAGGTCCTGGTATTCTCCAAAGACCAATCTTAGTTCCTTAAGTGAAGGATTCAAAGAGGCGTTTCAAAGAAGAGGTAATATCCATTACCGATCTTTTCAATTTCTTTCTTCTTCAACTTCTTCTTATTTAGTTGTTTCATGATAAAGTAATAACATCAGTATTACTTACATACTGATATTTTATTATAAATATGAAACAACCCTAATTCACCTTCTATCCATCCTACGGAAAAAATGAAATCACCGCGCGTGCGTACGTACGGAATACCGTCTCCACGCCGTGGTGTAATCTATTTTCCACCATCACCTTACAAGGATGGGTATAATGGTGTAATGAGTAACTATTTATGATTATTATAAAGTAATATTGATACTGAAATAATATACATATACTCCAATACAATTCCATGATCATAGGAATGATATCATCACTCGTGCGTACGTACGGAATACCGTCTCCATGATGTGATGTGACTCGTTCTACATGATCTTCATTTAATAATGATTATATAAATTGGATGAATGAATATGGTATATACTACACTAATACCATTCTGGAAATGAATTATCTATAACCTAAAGATAAGAATAAGAATTTATTCAACAAAACACGCATAAGAACAAAAAGTTATAAAGACCTGAGTAACAAGTAACAATGAAATATTACTAACAAGAAGCTAATAATATGACCATATATGATATCATATCAATATGTATGATTCTGGAATAAGTCAATAACATTATTTAAACCATTATACAGGAGCTTCGGACACGAACAAAGCAAATCGGACCTAAGGTAAGGGAAAATATCACAATTTCATTTTTATCCGAGATTGTTTATACTTTGGCATTTACTGGGGTGTATTTTATCATCCACATCCATGTTCCCTCAATATGTAATATTTTTTCTATCCACTTACAATATTTTAAATCCAATTTTACCCTTTGGTGAGTTTTTAGTAAAGAATATGAAAGGAATCTGTTGTCGTTTTTTTCGTACGAGGTACTTTTTGACTTTTCCGACAAAAGTACGAAGAATGTTTTTTTTAACTTATACGGCAAGAATGGATTTTTAAAACATTATTTCCAAGAATCTTCCTTTACAAGTTTTCAAGTTTATTTTTAATCAACTTCTTTTAGTTTATAATTGTATGACATATTAAGAAAAGAAAAGTGTTTTTGAAGAAGAAAGGATATTTTCCTCAAGAATGGTGTTCAAGTGTTTTATCAAAATTATTTTCCATCTAAGATAATAAAGGGTTCTGTTTTTATCCCTTTAATTACATTGATTTGATTATGTTGTGAGGGAATTATTTTTATGAAGTCATTTTCCTTATAAGATTTGTTTTATGATGTCATGATGTTTCAAGAATCCCATTTTTGTTACATGTGTTATGCGATGATGTATGATTTATGATTATGTGGCACACATAAGAAAGGATTCATTATAAGATGGGTGGGACCTATATCTCCCTCCAATGCATTGGGTAAAGATTTTATATCTCATGAGATAGACATGGCTGGAACGGAAGGTTATTTCGGTTCAGTAATACAGGACTGAAACGAGGAGTGAACTCGGTTCAGAAAGGGACTTTGTCCACTAAGATAGTCTTGGAAATAAGTCATGACTAACAAGAAATGATTTTCCATGATTATGTGTGCATGCCACAAAGTTTCAAGTTTCATGTTATGATTATGGGGATCTCATTTTCACTTCTATGATTTATTAAGATTTTATGATCTCTTTTGCAGGTTATGATTTTCAAAAAGATATGATATGATTTTTAGTTCCTTTATTGCCCTTGCTGAGCATTTGAGCTCACCCTTTTATGTTTTCTTTTCCCCAGGTCAGGAAGATGGATATTAAGTAGAATACGCTAAAAAGGGACCCTAGATATGATGAAATAAATGGGAGGCACTGTAGAAGATTTATGAACCAGTTGTTTAAGTTTCCCAGTTTCTAAAGACACTATACCTATACGGTCCTTTGTGGTTTTATCATATGTTGTAATAAGTGTGCTTCAATTTTGAAGTATTAACAATGTATGTAAAGTATGGGTCGTTATAGTTGGTATCAGAGGAAATGTATAGTCAACCTTTGGAAACTAGGATGTGAAAGCCTTAGTAGGAAGCCTAAGGATAAGTCTAAGCATAGAAAACAATCTTAGTGTTTTAGAAATGGCCTTGAATAACCTAGGATAAGACCATAAGCATGAAAATTTTATTCTTGAATTATGTGGTTTCCTATTATTAGTGTTGCTCACACTATTCTTCTTGGTTTTAGTCAATGGTTGGAACCCGAAGGAACCGTGTTAATGCAGAATGCGATGGGCAATGCAATGATTGTCCCCCTGAGCAACCAAACAATATGGGAGATGGAATGCGAAATCTTGTAGCCATGCTCACACAACTTTCTCAAGCTATGAATCATGCAGGATTTCCAAACGAGCAAAGGAGGGAGCAACATTCTGTTGAATCCTTCATGAGGCAGCGTCCACCTTCTTTCAGTGGGTCTACTGATCCATTAGTTGCTGAGCAATGGATTAGTACTACTGAAAAGATATTTTCAGTTCTTCAATGTTCTGAACATGATAAAGTCATCCTAGCAGTGTATCGTTTAGAAGGAGATGCTGATCAATGGTGGAATCTTGTTAAGAATACGAGGCAAAGGGATGAAATTGAGTCTATGGAATGGGACGAGTTCAAGAACTTATTTTTCAATAAGTACTTCCCTCGTATTCTCCGAACAAAGATGGAGAAAGAGTTCCTTGAACTGAAGCAAAGGGATGATGAATCTGTTAGTACCTATGAAGCAAATTTTACAAGACTTGCAAGGTACGCTTTTGGTATTATTATCCAACCTGAGAGTAAGATCGATCGATTCTTTAGTGGCTTAAAACCAAATCTTCGAAGGGCGTTATCCATAAGGGACTTCAATAGCTACGAGGAAATCGTTTGATGTGCTCTCAAAGTCGAGATGGAGATTGGAGTAACCCATCAGTCACATGGGTTTGATAAGAAGAGGAAGATGGAATTCAAAGAAAAATCTAAAGAGCACACAGAAAAGAAGATGAGCTTTTCCTTATGCTCAAAGTGTGGAAAGAAACATGGAGGGAGTTGTCTTAAAGGGACAAGTAAATGTTTTAAATGTGGAAAAGAAGGTCATCGGGCATTTGAATGCCATGATAATGGGAAGAAGATGTCTAATGATGCAAACAAAGGAAGGGATACACAGAATGATCCTACTACACTTCAATGTTTCAAGTGCAAGGAGATGGGTCATTATGCCAATCAATGCCCAAATCCAAGGGTTGATGATGATGGTTGACGTCAACAAACTCTTAAGGCTAAAGACAAAGGAAAGTCACATGCAATTTCTATCAGCGATATGGAGTACGATAACGATGTGGTGAAAGGTACACTTACCATCCACTCTAAAGTAGCAAATGTTTTATTTGATTCTGGATCCACCCACTCTTTTATTTCTGAAGACTTTTCTAAGGGTATCACCGTATTACCTCAACAATTAGATGTTGAGTTAGCTGTGACAACACCTAATGGCACATCAATCGCATCAAAAGTTTATAATTCTTCTCCGATCGAAGTTTGTGGGAAAGTGCTTCCTGCAAATCTTGTGATCCTTCCTATAGTGGAATTTGATGTGATTCTTGGCATGGATTGGCTTTCTTTATACGGAGCTCATATCAATTTCCAAAGAAGGGAAGTCACATTTCATATTCCAGATCAATCTATGATCGTCTATCAATGCAAGGATGAACATAACCTTCCAGTGGAAATTTCTTCCATTTTATGGGTATTGATTCCACTAAATGAAGGTTATTTATCTCAAATGGTTGGTGAGAAACTCGCGATTAAGAATATGCCCATCGTACGGGAGTTTGATGATGTCTTTCCGGAGGAATTACCGGGTCTTCCACCAAATCGTGAAGTTGAGTTTTCAATAGAACTCGTACCGGGTGCTTTGCCTATTTCAAAGACACCTTATAGAATGGCCCCAATTGAGTTGCAGGAATTGAAGAAGCAACTCCAAGAGAATCTTGATAAGGGATTCATACGCCCTAGTGCGTCACCTTGGGGAGCACCTGTTCTATTTGTTAAGAAGAAAGATGGATCAATGAGACTCTGCATTGATTATCGAGAACTTAACAAGATCACTATCAAGAACAAATATCCTCTCCCACGCATTGATGACTTATTTGACCAACTACGCGGAGCTCAATACTTTTCCAAGATTGATCTTCGTTCAGGGTATCATCAATTAAGGGTCAAAAGGGAGGATATACCAAAGACGGCTTTCCGTACAAGGTATGGACACTATGAATTTATAGTGATGCCATTTGGTCTTATTAATGCCCCTGCTATCTTCATGGATCTAATGAATAGAGTCTTTAGAGACTATCTTGATCAATTTGTGGTAGTCTTTATAGACGATATTCTTGTCTATTCAAAGAGCAAGGAAGAGCATGAAGATCACTTGAGAATTATATTGAAGACCCTGAGAAAAGAGAAGCTTTATGCCAAATTTACCAAGTGTGAATTTTGGCTTCAAAAAGTTACATTTTTGGGTCATATAATCTCAAAAGAGGGGATATCTGTGGATCCAGCAAACACAGAGGTTATCGAAAGAT
This sequence comes from Viscum album, assembly GCA_963277665.1. NCBI lineage: Eukaryota > Viridiplantae > Streptophyta > Magnoliopsida > Santalales > Viscaceae > Viscum > Viscum album. Next base: position 1,999,669,625 of record OY728140.1, on the reverse strand, counting down.
GGTCAAGACCAACAACAGTAACTGAGATCCGAAGTTTTCTTGGTTTGGCTGGTTATTATCGACGTTTTGTAAAAGATTTTTCACGATTATCTAATCCACTCACCAAGTTGACTCGGAAAGGAGTTAAGTTTGTCTGGACAGAGGAATGTGAAGAGAATTTCAAGGAGTTGAAAAGAAGGTTATCCAGTGCACCTGTGCTCACACTGCCTTGTAGTGGAGAAAGGTTTGTGATCTACAGTGATGCATCCAAGAAGGGATTGGGGTGTGTTCTTATGCAAAATGATATGGTGATAGCTTATGCCTCACGACAGTTGAAAATCCATGAGCAAAATTACCCAACACATGATTTGGAGTTGGCTGCGGTAATCTTTGCATTAAAGATTTGGAGGCATTACCTTTATGGTGAAAGGTGTGATATTTATACTGATCATAAAAGTTTAAAGTATATTTTCACACAAAAGGAGCTGAATATGCGTCAAAGAAGATGGTTGGAGCTGATTAAGGATTACGACTGCTCAATCCATTACCACCCTGGGAAAGCAAACAAGGTGGCAGATGCATTAAGTCGACAAGACCATGCTAGTTTATCCATGATGAGGATCACAAAAGATCCAATATTTATGGATTTACAAAGGATGGATCTTGGAGTTATAATGGAAGGGGAAAAATCTTATCTTTCTCAAATGAATGTTCAACCATCTATACATGTGAAGATTAAAGAGGCACAGAAAGAAAATGTCGAGTTACAAAAGAAGGTGAGAAATGTTCCTGAATTCAACCTTGATTGTGATGGGATAATAAAGTTCAGGAATCGGGTTTGTGTTCCTCCCATCCCCGAATTAAAGAAGGAGCTGCTGGATGAGGCTCATAGTTCATCATTCTCTATTCATCCTGGAAGTACGAAGATGTATAGGGACCTGAAAGAGTACTTCTGGTGGGATGGCATGAAAAGAGATGTTGCTGAATATGTCTCTCGATGCTTGGTTTGTCAACAAGTTAAAGATGAGAGACAAAAGTCTAAGGGGATGTTACAACCATTACCCATACCCGAATGGAAATGGGAAAACATCACTATGGACTTTGTCACAGGACTTCCTAAAACATCCAAAGGCAATAATGCTATCTGGGTCATAGTTGATCGTCTTACAAAGTCTGCACACTTCATTGCTATTAGAGAGGATTTCCCTCTAGATCAGCTTGCCAGGATATATGTAAAGGAAGTGGTAAGATTGCATGGAGTACCACTTTCTATTATATCTGATCGGGATCCGAGATTTACCTCGAAGTTCTGGCGAAGTCTTCAGCATACTCTGGATACAGAGTTGAGTTTCAGCACTGCTTATCATCCCCAGACAGACGGTCAGTCTGAGAGAACAATTCAAACCCTAGAAGATATGTTGAGAGCTTGCTCTATGGATTTCAAAGGAGGTTGGGATCAACACCTACCTTTGGTGGAATTTTCTTATAATAATAGCTTTCACTCCAGTATTCAGATGGCTCATTATGAAGCTCTCTATTAAAAGAAATGCAGGACTCCAACTTGCTGGGATGAAGTTGGGGAAAGAAAGCTTTTAGGACCTGATCTCGTTGATGAAATGGCAGAAAAGGTCAGAACTATTCAACAACACATAAGAGCAGCTCAGAGTCGACAGAAAAGTTATGCCGACAACCGAAGAAAAGACCTAGAGTTTGAAGTGGGCGATAAAGTGTTCTTACGAATATCTCCCTGGAAGAGGGTTATGAGATTTGGAAAGAAGGGGAAGTTGAGCCCTAGATATATCGGTCCTTTCGAAATACTGGATCGTGTTGGGAAGGTAGCTTACCGATTGGCACTTCCACCGAATCTCTCTCAAGTTCACGATGTGTTCCATGTATCTCTCCTGAGAAAGTACATACCAGATCCTTCACATGTACTCAGCTCAGAAGTTGTACCGCTGGAGCAAGATCTTTATTATGAAGAACAGCCGATAGAGATTCTGGATCGTAGCGAAAAAGTCCTACGAAACAAGACCACTCGCTTGGTGAAAGTTTTATGGAGGAACCACCAACTTGAAGAAGCTACATGGGAGCTTGAGGATATGATGAGGGAGAAGTATCCTCATCTGTTTGTTACAAAGTGACGAATTTCGAGGGCGAAATTCTTTTTAAGGGGGGTAGAATGTAACACCCGAGACTTTTATGTTATATAAATCATCACAGGAATCTTTTTCTACACAACACTTACTTGGCTTGCTTTACACGCAATCGCGACCTTCCTCGATAGCTTGCGTTGTACGCAATACCGAGTTTCACTAAACAATGATATGCTATTAAAATATTATTAAAACTAGCCGTTATGAATAGTGTTAACTAAATTTTGAATTTTATAACATTATTATTCATCTTACGCATTTCTAGAACATGTTATAAGAACAAAATAATTGTTTGGTGAATAGTAACTTTTTACTATTTTTACCGCGGTTAATAGTAAATAGGGTAACTAAGGGTAAATATGATATCAATATTACCCTAACACATGTCCTAATTCTATTGGACAAGTGTATTTCGACCAAAAACAAACTTAGGAATAAAATATGACCATTTAGGCCCACTTGGGTTAGATTAGGACATTTATTATTAATTTATTTAAAGAAGGGTTAAAATAGTTAAAATCAAATTTTAATAAGTAAATCATTTTTAATATGGGGTTATACATAAGATAAATTCGATTGTAAATATTCATTAGAAATCTAAAAAGATTTACTACATGATGGTATTTTATTTGTAATTTTTAGACATCAAATAATTTAATTTATTTATGACACAATGATGATGTAGTAATTATCTTATTAATGAAATATTGACATAATTGATGTTATAAACACCAAAATAAATATAATTTGAGACTTTTTATGAATTACACTAATTTTCTAGGTTACTATGATATATTAGTGTTGCTTTAATCAACTTGGTTTGAACATATAATTCTGTTATGACTTTTACAAAAAATCATATATCAAATAGTGTCAACATTGACACAAAATAGTTTTTAAATCAAATATTATATTATTAATTGTTATTTTATTCCTAAAAATCTAAGGTTCGGCCAAATGACTTAGATAAGGATATATATATTAATAATAAACAATTTGGGGTTCGTTTGGCATGTTATAGTAAGTGTATTAACCATATAGTAAAAGAAAACAAAAAGACATGGTAAAAGTTAAATTATTTAACTTAGAGTTAAATCTAATTGATAAGGTTAAAATAATATCCTAAACTTGTCTAAATTCTATTGGTTGATAGGATTTCGACCCATCCCCACTTTAGCTTCGAAATAAGACCCTTTGGAACCATTATAAACCGATTTTGACTTTAATATAAAATAATATTTTGAGATATTCCTAAGGTGCCCCTCTCCTCCCTTATAAAAGGGCACCTCCTCCCCCTCCTCCTCACACCAAATTGAGCACTCAAGCTCGGACAACCCCTGCCATTTTCTCCTATCCACTTCCCTAGAATAATCCTAGAGGTCCTGGTCTTCTCCAAAGACCAATCTTAGTTCCTTAAGTGAAGGATTCAAAGAGGCGTTTCAAAGAAGAGGTAATATCCATTACCGATCTTTTCAATTTCTTTCTTCTTCAACTTCTTCTTCTTTAGTTGTTTCATGATAAAGTAATAACATCAGTATTACTTACATACTGATATTTTATTATAAATATGAAACAACCCTAATTCACCTTCTATCCATCCTACGGAAAAAATGAAATCACCGCGCGTGCGTACGTACGGAATACCGTCTCCACGCCGTGGTGTAATCTATTTTCCACCATCACCTTACAAGGATGGGTATAATGGTGTAATGAGTAACTATTTATGATTATTATAAAGTAATATTGATACTGAAATAATATACATATACTCTAATACAATTCCATGATCATAGGAATGATATCATCACTCGTGCGTACGTACGGAATACCGTCTCCATGCTGTGATGCGACTCGTTCTACATGATCTTCATTTCATAATGATTATATAAATTGGATGAATGAATATGGTATATACTACACTAATACCATTCTGGAAATGAATTATCAATAACCTAAAGATAAGAATAAGAATTTATTCAACAAAACACGCATAAGAACAAAAAGTTATAAAGACCTGAGTAACAAGTAACAATGAAATATTACTAACAAGAAGCTAATAATATGACCATATATGATATCATATCAATATGTATGATTCTGGAATAAGTCAATAACATTATTTAAACCATTATACAGGAGCTTCGGACATGAACAAAGCAAATCGGACCTAAGGTAAGGGAAAATATCACAATCTCATTTTTATCCGAGATTGTTTATACTTTGGCATTTACTGGGGTGTATTTTATCATCCACATCCATGTTCCCTCAATATGTAATATTTTTTCTATCCACTTACAATATTTTAAATCCAATTTTACCCTTTGGTGAGTTTTTAGTAAAGAATATGAAAGGAATCTGTTGTCGTTTTTTTCGTACGAGGTACTTTTTGACTTTTCCGACAAAAGTACGAAGAATGTTTTTTTTTAACTTATACGGCAAGAATGGATTTTTAAAACATTATTTCCAAGAATCTTCCTTTACAAGTTTTCAAGTTTATTTTTAATCAACTTCTTTTAGTTTATAATTGTATGACATATTAAGAAAAGAAAAGTGTTTTTGAAGAAGAAAGGATATTTTCCTCAAGAATGGTGTTCAAGTGTTTTATCAAAATTATTTTCCATCTAAGATAATAAAGGGTTCTGTTTTTATCCATTTAATTACATTGATTTGATTATGTTGTGAGGGAATTATTTTTATGAAGTCATTTGCCTTATAAGATTTGTTTTATGATGTCATGATGTTTCAAGAATCCCATTTTTGTTACATGTGTTATGCGATGATGTATGATTTATGATTATGTGGCACACATAAGAAAGGATTCATTATAAGATGGGTGGGACCTATATCTCCCTCCAATGCATTGGGTAAAGATTTTATATCTCATGAGATAGACATGGCTGGAACGGAAGGTTATTTCGGTTCAGTAATACAGGACTGAAACGAGGAGTGAACTCGGTTCAGAAAGGGACTTTGTCCACTAAGATAGTCTTGGCAATAAGTCATGACTAACAAGAAATGATTTTCCATGATTATGTGTGCATGCCACAAAGTTTCAAGTTTCATGTTATGATTATGGGGATCTCATTTTCACTTCTATGATTTATTAAGATTTTATGATCTCTTTTGCAGGTTATGATTTTCAAAAAGATATGATATGATTTTTAGTTTCTTTATTGCCCTTGCTGAGCATTTGAGCTCACCCTTTTATGTTTTCTTTTCCCCAGGTCAGGAAGATGGATATTAAGTAGAATACGCTAAAAAGGGACCCTAGATATGATGAAATAAATGGGAGGCACTGTAGAAGATTTATGAACCAGTTGTTTAAGTTTCCCAGTTTCTAAAGACACTATACCTATACGGTCCTTTGTGGTTTTATCATATGTTGTAATAAGTGTGCTTCAATTTTGAAGTATTAACAATGTATGTAAAGTATGGGTCGTTATAAATATTATACTCTTTAATTGGAAAAAATAATGTGTATCATTTATAGATATTGGTTTAGTGAAAAAAATGTCTATTTAGTAGTAGAAGTACATGTTTTTTATGTAAATGTTTTTTCCCAATTCTCTAAAACTATAATCTTAAAAAGGTATTGTGTATATAAGTAATAAATTAATTACTATAAATCATGTAATTATGGGATTTTTCAAGTTTAGGGTGTCTCTATATGACTGATATGATGCTCAATTTTCAAAATAGTACATATCAACTCTATCATAGGATAAATCTCTCTATATCATACATTACAATACCATAAAATTAAAGGATCTATGTTGTGTCATTTGTTATGATATCATAAATTGTATAAAAATATTTTATAAAAATTACAACATCCTATTTCCTAAATCTATGATAATAAATATATATATCATGTCTTGTGATTTCTCATATTGTAAAGAATTCAATAGTTCAAATTCTATATTGTTTCTGATGACATAGAATATGATATAAATTTATTCTTCATTTTAAATATTATTTCATGATAAATTTGAATCAAAGACATATTTTAAACCATTAATGGGTTTCTACATATCAAATTACTCATATTTAAGTAGTTATGAACAATAGGAATCCATATCCTAAGGTCATCATTCTATGAAACCAAAACCATATATATATAAAATAAATCACTTGTGTACCTTGCATTAATTATTCGTTAATTATTGTCATTAATCATGAGTTCATTTAAGATCACTGAGCAGTATCAAAATGATTCTTACCTCTTGGATGTATCTATGGGCCATACTAAATCCCCCAACACTTTTGTGGGATCCTCCTTATTTTTATGAGATGCTAGAACCTCTCAGATTAAAGTAAGAAGTTGAAGAGAGAGTTCAAGCATGGTGAATCCCTAAGAACTAAATAAGAGTTATGATAACATTTTGATATCCTTTATCCTATATATAATGACTTAGGTAAATTCCCATATCTATCATGCATTAACTTTTAAATTACATGGTGTATGATTAATGAATCAGTAACAAACAAATTGTAACTCATCTGATGATCACGCATGCATTTATCATATGAATACATCTAATGATTCCCTAGAATATTGTATTATATAAAACTTTGATGATAAATGATAGTTTATAAGGAAGATTATATAACATAGAAACTTATCATTTTTATTCAATAATAACTTATATAATTAAATGTGTATCATAAATTATGATTAACACAATCATAGAATTACTATTTATCCATGTGATGCACAATAACTAGATTTTGAAATGGCGTATTATCAATAAGTTTCACTTTACTATATCCTAATTCAAATCTATAAAATATTTATTGGTTTACATTATGTTGTTAAATAAAAAATATCTATATTTTATGCTACAATATCATCCAAATAATCACACATTTATTAGTTTTTGGGCATATCACCCTTAATTGTTTTCTTATCTATTTATATAAATCACTCTAATGAAATGAAAATAGGGTTGAATTTAAAAAATGGGAGTATTTTATCAATGTTTAAAATGGATCCATTCACAGTATAAGGTCCAATCAATTCAAAAATAAAAAATACAGATAACTATAAGAGAAATCATCCCCAAATTATAAAATAAACACATAAAAGATTTAGTAAAATTAATCCTGATCATAAGAATAATATATATTTTATATTACAAGACATGAAAATAAATAATGTTATTATTTTATATCAATTATAAAACTGTAATTAATATTACACAACTAAAAAATTACTCATATATAGAAACTCATATTAGATTAAATAAATAAAAATGACAATGTAATTTTAAAAAACATTACATGATATTAAAAAAACTATAAAATAAAATGTATGATTAATAAAAAACTAATAATAATATATAATACAAAACACATAAAATTATAAATTGAAAAAAAAACTAAAAAAATCATGAACATAATATAAAGAGAATAAATTAACTTAAAATCAAACAATCCTTTCTCTTAATAAAATATAATCTATCATATGAAAGTGGTTTCATGAATATTTCCTCCAAGGAATTTTTAATATCAATAGACTCAAGAGAACAATCATATTTTGAATACAAAATCTTACTAAATAGTTCCTTATATTCATTATAAAATTTATTATAAGATTTTTTTTTAAATGTTGATAGCACTTGGGTCATCACATTTCATAGGAATGTGTTCAAAATTAAATCAAAAACTCTTTAATGTGTTTTTCATATATAACACTCGTGACCAAAAACTATAAGATAAAATATATTCATCTTGAGATATTAACATTGAAAAGAATTACATAACAAAGAAACTACATAAATTCCCAAAAAAATACATTCTCATAAGTCAATTTTTCTATCTAGTATAGAACCTCAAAATTCAAAATCATAATATAAAATCAAATCAAATCCATATTATTTAATAAATTGTAAACTAATATTCATTGAACCATTAAGATACTGTAAAATTATTTTGGTATGTTTTATATAAGATTCCATAAGATTGGATTGAAATATTTCTCAAAGAGACACAAAAAACATGATGTCTGGTTTACATGTAGTGAGATATTAAAAACTCATAATTATAACACTATATAGATTAATTTCAACTAGTTTATGATTATTATCAATGTCAATAAAAATATTATAATTCAAAGGAGTGTTAAATGATTTACTATATTCACTTTCAAACTTATTCAATAAATAATATGTATATATTATTTGATTTAATACATTACCAATGTTTTTTTTTAATTATAAATCTAAGAAATAAATTCAACCCATTCATTATTATAATTTCAATCACTTGTAGAATGAGTTTAGAAAATTCATTGCAAAACTACTGGTTTTTTGAACCAAAAACTACATTATAAACATATATTTGAATAAGAATAAAATATTTTATGAAATTTTCATAAAAAATTGCATCCTTCATTCCTTATTATAAAAAAAATGGAAAAATATTATAATTAAACATTTCATAATAGAATCTATGAGTTTTTAAAAAAATTATTTTTAATTTTAAAAAATACAAGAATCTGAATATGAAAGCCATTGGATTATTCAATTTAATATTAATAAAAAATAAAAACATTTAGAAACAATATTTTTAGTTTAATATGGATAATTTACCTAATATTGGGTTGTGGTGAATCATTGTCATGACCCCCTCCCACCAAAGATGCCCCTCCTGAGCTGGCAATGGTGAAAGGGAGATAATGACCCCCGAGTCCCGCCTCCAGTAGGCCCCGGGTTGGCGACTAGCACCAAGGGTATGAGTTTTCACAAATATGGGAGGCATTACCCTTTTTATTATTTTGGATTGGGAAATAGGACAAGTCAACCACCAAAAAGGGAAAAGAACAAGTGTATATAAATAAACCCAAACCAAGCCCACATGCACGTTTAAACAATTTTTATAACAAGGTACAAGTACAAGGAAGCTCAAAAGTACAATTCCAAAGAAAACAAGAGAACAACAACTGCAACAACTCCAACTGCCCGACTAGTAGGGTCCCGCACGGCCCTGGTAGTCCTCCTGGAAACCTGAAAGTAAACGTAGGGTGAGCATACAAGTATACTCAGTAGGGAAACCTAAAGCTCTCGTGCACAAGTGGGGAGACACCCTAAGGTCCCGTGAGAAAATAGAAGAACCAGAAACTAACAAGGAAAAACTATCCACCCAGCCTCACTGGTCACACTCACCAAGTAACACAAACAAGTTTAGTATATATATAGAACAAAAGTATTGGGTACCCCGCACCATTTCCCACTTAATTAGATGTTGCTCTTCCTAGCGGCAAACGTCCTGACGCTACCACACTCTTCCCGCCCGCACACACTTGGGCCAAACCACGTATCCCGCCCGCACACACCTGGGCCTCACAACCACGCATCTCGCCCGCACACACCTGGGCCACAACCACTAACCCGCCCGCAGACACCTGGGCCTCATCCCGAAGGTTCTTGGGAACGGTAAGCCTACCCGAAGAGTCTTGGGCTAAAGGTCGCCTCAAGCCATCACAGCCTCCGAGACCTACCCGAAGAGTCTTGGGTGTAAGGTCACCTCAAGCCATCATAGCCTATGGAAGAAGGAGCAGGAAGGATCTAGTAACTAAGGGGGAACACCCTCTCCCATAAAATGGGAGTGTTTGGCACTAGGGGCTTGACATGGGTGTGGTGCGACAAAACACAAAGATACAATTATATATATACATATACCAAACACACAGCCCAACCTATGGCTTCTTAAAAAGAGGAACTGAGCATGTGCCTCGGCACTGCTACCACGAAGCATGCATCAACAACCAAACAATCATCCCCCAACCCCATTTAGGTTTTCATGTTTCATGCAATGGTTTAACAATTATTACTACTGGGCAACTATCATCCAGACAAAACCTTTCACAAACATGTCCCTGCCATCCACAACCAAGGTTAGGTAAAACGCAAGCAACCACATGCCATTTCATTTACAAAAGATTATCACAACCATACAACATTCCATCATTCATTTATTTCAAAGTTCCACACATAAAACCCTTTCCACACACAAAACATTTCCGCATTTGAAAACACCTTTTACTTCAAAACACTTTTCATAATCAAAACACTTTTCATAAATCAAAACACTTTTCATAAATAAAGGCATTTTCCACAACCAACCACTTCCCATTTCAACCCCATCGTTTACGAAACATTTCACACCTCCACGTTTCCACCATCAACCATTCCATTAAGATCACCACCCAAACGTCGTAGCCCCGCTGCTCACCCAAACCACAACAGCCCACAAAACACCCCCAACACATGCCACATAACCAAGCCGACACCCACATGTTCATTATTCCATTTTGGTTCAACCGGGGTGATCACACAAGGGTTCTAGATTTTCATCTAAAAAGTCAACTTTACGTGATTAACCAATTTCCACATTTCATGAAGTTTCCATCCATAAGAAAATACAGAAGGAGAGGGCAACATTTAATTGCGTAAGCAAAGGCCCCCAACGACTGTGATTTTCAGTAGGTAGAAGCACATTCAATTCACAAATATAATATCACAGGATATAAAAAGTAAGGTAACAACAATCACTAACTTCCCAACCCCATTATTTAACCAGTTATTATCTTTATTTAAAGGTTCAACCATTTCTCATGAAAAAAAAAAGGATACCCGCCACACATGATACACAAATTAGAGAGACAAAGGTGAGATCCCTACTTCAAAAGGTCCCGATCACGTCGCTTCCGACGACGTCCTTCGGTGTCCTCCGCCTTCGCCAAACCCGATAAACGCCTCCTAGGATTGAAGCTGGAGAAGGAAGGCTGGAAGGAAAGGTGACAAGTCCGGGCTTAGAAGCTTCGTCTCGTCGCTACGATCCTGTGGCCGCTGACGGATCGTAATTCGGAGCTCGGACAAAGAAGTTAGAGGAGGAATATTTCTCGATCGTCCAAGAGCGTCGTCGTGCGAAGAAGAAACGATTGGTCTGGAAATAATCTACGACCCTTTCTTATATAGGCAACGAATAGGTAAAACAGTATGCAGCGTGTATTGATGAATACACGGTGTGAACGTACACTCGTTACGCGTTTTGACTGGTCAACACATGACACGTCACGCGGTTTCCACGCATTTTAATAATAAGACGTTAATTTTATTAATATGTGTGTTTCGTTGACCCGAGACATAACACATAAAAAGGTATCTATCACTGGTCTTAAAATGACCGTCTTAATTACAGGATTACACTGCCGCTGACGGTTCGTCATTCCGACACCATATGAAGAAGTTACGGTCAAATTAAGATTATATAACCCAAAACAAAAACATTATTATTATATTATTTAATTTAATTCAACACTTATTTTCTTTCCACCTCAAATAAGAACCCACGCTCAACATGTCTTAAAGTGAAGCGCATAACCCCCCATGATTGACTCCACTTTTATATTATCATTATTATCATTTAATCATTATTATATTTTAAAATTTCTCTCTCCAATCACAATTATATTTATGCCCCTTTATTTCCCCTCACGCCCAGCACATCATAAGATTTCAATTTTTTTCATTTCACCTTATTTCCAAAATTATTATCATAATAATAATTAATACTACACCAAAAGTGGTGCCTCCCTTCCTAATTCCATGCCCAACATGCCCCAACCTTCATTCCTTTATGGTTTTTATTATTTTCTTTATTATTCCATCACTTTGTAATCTCTCTCCAATCTCACTTCAATACCATTATTAATAAAATTAATATTAATAATACCCATCATTAATGTTCAAATTTAGTCCCATTAAATTATATTACCATAATTATTCTTATATTAAACTAAAACCATTTTAATTTAATTAACACCAAATATTTTCAAGCCATCATAATAATAATAACACTTACGCTACGGATCTTCATTTATTTACTTGCAATAAATATCATAACTCATTTTATTAATTTCTCATTAATATTATGAATAATATTAATAACGCAACGCCTATTATTATTATTCTAATTTAATTCCAACAATTTCTCAATTAATATTAAACTAAATGCCTTATTTTTTTAAATTCTTATTTAGAATTAAAACCCCTTTTAATTTAATTAATCACGCACTTTATATCACCATATTTATTATTTAATATAATAAACTGACAATGCATCTTTTAATTTTTTTTTCTTTTTAAATCTTCTTCGTTTTTATCATTAATAATTATCATTGTTACGCGCGCCGTGTTGACCACATCGATTTCAACAAAGGAATGGACCGGAGGGGTCCGGTCCATTACATCAGATACCTCTCAAAACATTCTCGTCCTCGAGAATTAAAACCAACCCATAAAAGGGGGAAAGGTCCGAACAACCACCCCTTAAGATACCTCTCAGGCCTCTTGTCATAACAAGAAACAACCGACAACCCTAATTATGTGAGTTAGGAATTCCCTCTCCTATGTCGAGATATTATCCGCTTTAGGCGGCACTGACTCGCCTGCACGGGTTTAATCACATCCGCATTAATGCATCTCGATTAAGGACTGAGCCTTCCCACTTCCATATATTAGTATTTTCCAACTTACACTGCACCCAACAACATACAACCCACACACTGCCCGAACACATGGCTTGAGGAATTCCTTCTCCCATGTCGAGATATTATCCGCTTTAGGCGGCACTGACTCGCCTGCACGGGTTAAATCGCATCCACATTAATGCGTCTCGATTAGGGATTAGGTCTTCCCCTCCCCACATGATAGGGCTCTTCACGTACATTTAAAGAAAAGCGGGAAACAACCTAGCATTAAAAACTCACAAAAACAAGGTCCAGGTCCAGAGAATGAGCAAAAGAGTTCCAACAAAGGAGTGTGATGATCTTGAATTTAAACAAAACATAAGTGAGAGAATTTAAGTAAAACCGGAAACATCCCTCTCGATCTCTGGCCTTGCTAGGGTTGCCACTTCTATTGTGTGAAACTGTCTGTATCCCACTCCTCTGCCGTTCTGTTGACGTCCAGGTGCCATAGTTGTTCGGTAACCAGGGAACGCCTAAGCCCAAGTAGTAATGAAAACTCAAAGTTTTAATTATCATTTTATTTTAATTTCTTTCCCAGAACACCCAAATCAAGTAAAACACAAACATGATGATGTATGTACCTCCCCTAGGGTCTCTACCCTGCAATCAATATAGTCTCACTTGGTCGTTCGGTAGGCTCAGAGTCCTTGCATCGGATCACGGGGGGCCCTAAAATCCCGTGTCCTAGCCGGTCTTCCCTGGCCTATGTCACGCACCAAGATTAACGAACACTGTTGCCCTACCATCCCATGCAATCCTCATTGTGCCTAACTCCAGACTCCATCCTAACTCTCAACCATCACCTCTGATACCATTCTGTCACGACCCCCTCCCACCAAAGATGCCCCTCATGAGCTGGCAATGGTGAAAGGGAGATAATGACCCCCGAGTCCCGCCTCCAGTAGGCCCCGGGTTGGCGACTAGCACCAAGGGTATGAGTTTTCACAAATATGGGAGGCATTACCCTTTTTATTATTTTGGATCGGGAAATAGGACAAGTCAACCACCAAAAAGGGAAAAGAACAAGTGTATATAAATAAACCCAAACCAAGCCCACATGCATGTTTAAACAATTTTTATAATAAGGTACAAGTACAAGGAAGCTCAAAAGTACAATGCCAAAGAAAACAAGAGAACAACAACTGAAACAACTCCAACTGCCCGACTAGTAGGGTCCCGCACGGCCCTGGTAGTCCTCCTGGAAACCTAAAAGTAAACGTAGGGTGAGCATACAAGTATACTCAGTAGGGAAACCTAAAGCTCTCGTGCACAAGTGGGGAGACACCCTAAGGTCCCGTGAGAAAACAGAAGAACCAGAAACTAACAAGGAAAAACTATCCACCCAGCCTCACTGGTCACACTCACCAAGTAACACAAACAAGTTTAGTATATATATAGAACAAAATTATTGGGTACCCCGCACCATTTCCCACTTAATTAGATGCTGCTCTTCCTAACGGCAAACGTCCTGACGCTACCACACTCTTCCCGCCCACACACACCTGGGCCAAACCACGCATCCCGCCCGCACACACCTGGGCCTCACAACCACGCATCTCGCCCGCACACACCTGGGCCACAACCACTAACCCGCCCGCAGACACCTGGGCCTCATCCCGAAGGTTCTTGGGAACGGTAAGCCTGCCCGAAGAGTCTTGGGCTAAAGGTCGCCTCAAGCCATCACAGCCTCCGAGACCTACCCGAAGAGTCTTGGGTGTAAGGTCACCTCAAGCCATCATAGCCTATGGAAGAAGGAGCAGGAAGGAGCTAGTAACTAAGGGGGAACACCATCTCCCATAAAATGGGAGTGTTCGGCACTAGGTGCTTGACATGGGTGTGGTGCGACAAAACACAAAGATACAATTATATATATACATATACCAAACACACAGCCCAACCTATGGCTTCTTAAAAAGAGGAACTGAGCATGTGCCTCGGCACTGCTACCACGAAGCATGCATCAACAACCAAACAATCATCCCCCAACCCCATTTAGGTTTTCATGTTTCATGCAATGGTTTAACAATTATTACTACTGTGCAACTATCATCCAGACAAAACCTTTCACAAACATGTCCCTGCCATCCACAACCAAGGTTAGGTAAAACGCAAGGAACCACATGCCATTTCATTTACAAAAGATTATCACAACCATACAACATTCCATCATTCATTTATTTCAAAGTTCCACACATAAAACCCTTTCCACACACAAAACATTTCCGCATTTGAAAACACCTTTTACTTCAAAACACTTTTCATAATCAAAACACTTTTCATAAATCAAAACACTTTTCATAAATAAAGGCATTTTCCACAACCAACCACTTCCCATTTCAACCCCATCGTTTACGAAACATTTCACACCTCCACGTTTCCACCATCAACCATTCCATTAAGATCACCACCCAAACATCGCAGCCCCGCTGCTCACCCAAACCACAAAAGCCCACAAAACACCCCCAACACATGCCACGTAACCAAGCCGACACCCACATGTTCATTATTCCATTTTGGTTCAACCGGGGTGATCACACAAGGGTTCTAGATTTTCATCTAAAAAGTCAACTTTACGTGATTAACCAATTTCCACATTTCATGAAGTTTCCATCCATAAGAAAATACAGAAGGAGAGGGAAACATTTAATTGCATAAGCAAAGGCCCCCAACGACTGTGATTTTCAGTAGGTAGAAGCACATTCAATTCACAAATATAATATCACAGGATATAAAAAGTAAGGTAACAACAATCACTAACTTCCCAACCCCATTATTTAACCAGTTATTATCTTTATTTAAAGGTTCAACCATTTCTCATGAAAACAAAAGGATACCCGCCACACATGATACACAAATTAGAGAGACAAAGGTGAGATCCCTACTTCAAAAGGTCTCGATCACGTCGCTTCTGACGACGTCCTTCGGTGTCCTCCGCCTTCTCCAAACCCGAAAAACGCCTCCTAGGATGGAATCTGGAGAAGGAAGGCCAGAAGGAATGGTGACAAGTCTGAGCTTAGAAGCTTCGTCTCGTCGCTACGATCCTGTGGCCGCTGACGGATCGTAATTCGGAGCTCGGACAAAGAAGTTAGAGGAGGAATACTTCTCGATCGTCCAAGAGCGTCGTCGTGCGAAGAAGAAACGATTGGTCTGGAAATAATCCGCGACCCTTTCTTATATAGGCAACGAATAGGTAAAACAGTATGCAGCGTGTATTGATGAATACACGGTGTGACCGTACACCCGTTACGCGTTTTGACTGGTCAACACACGACACGTCACACGGTTTCCACGCGTTTTAATAATAAGACGTTAATTTTATTAATATGTGTGTTTCGTTGACCCGAGACATAACTCATAAAAAGGTATCCATCACTGGTCTTAAAATGACCGTCTTAATTACAGGATTACACTGCCGCTGACGGTTCGTCATTCCGACACCATATGAAGAAGTTACGGTCAAATTAAGTTTATATAACCCAAAACAAAAACATTATTATTTTATTATTTAATTTAATTTTACACTTATTTTCTTTCCACCTCAAATAAGAACCCACGGTCAACATGTCTTAAAGTGAAGCGCATAACCCCCCATGATTGACTCCACTTTTATATTATCATTATTATCATTTAATCATTATTATATTTTAAAATTTCTCTCTCCAATCACAATTATATTTATGCCCCTTTATTTCCCCTCACGCCCAGCACATCATAAGATTTCAATTTTTTTCATTTCACCTTATTTCCAAAATTATTATCATAATAATAATTAATACTACACCAAAAGTGGCGCCTCCCTTTCTAATTCCATGCCCAACATGCCCCAACCTTCATTCCTTTATGGTTTTTATTATTTTCTTTATTATTCCATCACTTTGTAATCTCTCTCCAATCTCACTTCAATACCATTATTAATAAAATTAATATTAATAATACCCATCATTAATGTTCAAATTTAGTCCCATTAAATTATATTACCATAATTATTCTTATATTAAACTAAAACCATTTTAATTTAATTAACACCAAATATTTTCAAGCCATCATAATAATAATAACACTTACGCTACGCATCTTCATTTATTTACTTGCAATAAATATCATAACTCATTTTATTAATTTCTCATTAATATTATGAATAATATTAATAACGCAACGCCTATTATTATTATTCTAATTTAATTCCAACAATTTATCAATTAATATTAAACTAAACGCCTTATTTTTTTAAATTCTTATTTAGAATTAAAACCCCTTTTAATTTAATTAATCACGCACTTTATATCACCATCTTTATTATTTAATATAATAAACTGACAAAACATCTTTTATTTTTTTTTTTTTTAAATCTTCTTCGTTTTTATCATTAATAATTGTCATTGTTACGCGCGCCGTGTTGACCACATCGATTTCAACAAAGGAATGGACCAGAGGGGTCCGGTCCATTACAATCATGGTATAAAAGATTCAAACAAATTCCCCTTGAGATCTTCTTTTTTCTTAAAACAAAAGACTCTTCTTTCCCTTTCCCATAGAAATGTATGAACTGAACTGAAATAATTCATAAAAAATATAAATGTCACTTGGTTCACCCACACTAGGTTATATACAAGGATCAGAAAAAGTAAATGTGCTATATAGAAAATTCAACAAAGTGAATTGGTTTTTCAATTTTTGGAGTGAAATCATTGCCCCTCATAGTTTTCAAACAATCATTATTTTAAATCTCACTTCTCTCTAAACTGAAGTTTTCTCACCTCTCCTTTAGAAGAAAATTATTTTCATAACTCAAATTATTATGTTTTAAACCTTATTGGGTATATCATTAAGTTACAATTTCATCCACATGATGAATACCACCTTACCAAAAATTAATTGGGAAATCTATTTTAGTTCATGTAATATTTAATTTTATGAAAAAACCATTTTCCAACTTTCATGAAACATTAAAATTCTTCACAAAACATTCTATTTGTTCTAACCCAAAACTTTTCAAAGCTCATTACTTTCATAATGTTTAAAAACTTTATGATGCCTGATAGACTCACAAATAATAGATGGCCATCATGATTATCACTAATTTTGTGGTCCTCAATACTTTAAAAAATCATACATAGATTTTGAGAACATCCTTTATCCATAAAAAAATGATTCTATGAGAAAACATTGTAAAAGAAAAATAATTCATGAATCTCCATCATGAATTTAGAGCCTTTATATTTTCATAAATCTTTCTTTATTCAAATGAGTGGGGTACACACCTATTTATAAACATTTCCCCCATTTCAAAAATATTTCAACCTCACCAAGGCCTTTACACGAATCTCTCCATTATTTTTCAAAATTATCCCTACCATCATGAACAAATCACGGACCCGTTCATGAATCATCTCTTAATTGTATACCTTACCATATTTCCTTTGTGATCATCCATTTTTTCCAAACCCCCAAACCTTCATGAATCACCAAACCTTAACAAAGTATTATAATTTCATGATTCACATAACCACTATGAATTATATTCCTTTTACATATATTTTTATTATTAATCCATAGAAATATTACCTTCACAAATATTGAGTCCTCCTCCAAATATTAGACCAAAAATTTGGAAAACACTCAGAAACTATGCCAAATTCAATAAAAAATATACTTCTTCTAGAGTTTCTATTCAAATGCCTTGGATATTTGTCAAAATTCCTTTTCCACAATCTATCTAGAACTCCACAAGTGACCTTGTAAACCTAATGTTTCAATAAATAAAATCAACCTGAAACATTGAAAAGTTACCCTATCGGATGTTTTTCCAAAAATATCCATTTTTTATTGAAAATAATTCACCAGTTTTATACCATGTTAATTTTTATTCCTTCTTCTATAAAAATTAAATTCTTATGATTCCATATAGTGGTCAATGATTTAATCAACACACACTCTAAGCCCAAATTTAGCTTTTTTTGAGCTAATAATATTCAGAACTTCATCATTTCTAAATTTTAAAACACCCTTCTTGTTATATTTTTAAGGACTATAACAAGATATTTATTTATTGTCAAATGTGATTTGAATCAACTGTGGAGGATCCATACATCAGTATGATCTAATTATTTAAGGGAAATCTCGACAACCACCACCTCCTTAACTCTATTCTTTTTTACTAATATCTTTGACTTCATTCCTATTATGGATTGATAATATTTATCATCCTCATAGTATGATTGACCAACTTCATCTTATATATATGAAATTTGATTTCTTGTTTTCAACTCATTAAATAATTCATTGAGCTAATTCTTATGACACTTTGGGTCTCCTTTGGAATATTCCTATGCATTGTTGATGAGTAATATCTGGCCATGTGTTTGGATCCACCACACTAGAAATATTGACCTTCAAAATCATTCTTGGAATATAGATATCTATGTGGTCACCTTCGTTTCTCTTGTTACCTTTAGTACCTTTTTCTATAGAACATACATTTTGAGAATGTCCCATATTTTTTCAACAATAAAACCAGATATGATGTGCATTCCAATAAATTTTTCTAGGTCTAGTTATTCCTTGGGTTTTATGAGGTATTTGATTCTAATTTTTACCCAAATCAATTTTTATCTTTGGATTGGGTGATTTCGTACCTACATCAATCATCGTAACTTTTGGTTTGCGATCAAGTCATGTTATAGCCTTGTCATTTAGATATGATTATTTATTCTATTTTTCTATACCTATATTATTCACTACCATAATTTCTTTCTACTGAGTCATATACTTTCTTAATGTCATATCAGGATTCAAGAGTCTCTCATAATCTTCTATTTTTCTTCACAGCTCGATAATTTCCTCTTTAAGTACTTCTATACGAATTATTTGAACTTTTTATTTGTTACTTAAACTATTAATTACTCTTTTTTTCTTCATCTTTGATCTTGTACTCAATGGAATTTTCTAAGTTATATATAATTTAAGACATAATATTTTCAATTTTTCCCCTAAACATAGAATTCTATTCTTCCTAATTATTTATATAATGTCGGTAATTTGACAAACACTACTTTCTTTATTTTTTTGGATCTCTAAACATATATATACTCATGGGGGATTCTAATTCATCCTGGAGATTAAATCTTCCTTCTATTAGTCTTTATCATTGTCTATTTATTAGTTTTTTTTGGAGATACCTATAACTATCACCATAGAATTTTCTTGCTGATCTATTCAGTTATATGTCCCTTTAACATCACATTATTCTAAACATCCATTTTCTTGTAAAAGAAAATTTTTATTTTAGAATAAATTTCCCTTTAAATTTTTCTTACCCTTCACATAGGCAGAATAATTAATCATGGGAATTTTGAAAGCATCCCCATCATAATCTTGAAACTCATTAGGGAACCTTTATGCAAGATGTACAACCTTCCCTCATCAAAATCATATAAGTGGAAGCTTCCCTTAGATCTTTGTTTTCCCTTTTTGTTTATTTGAGGAATGGAATAACATGAACCCAACCATATCCTCTTCCTCCCAACCATCATAAATAGTGATCTTATTAGTGACCTTTAATGCAACTTATTTGGGCATCCGTTTTACCAATGTCTCAATATCTTCATTTCTCTTCTTTTATGCAACATGAATACTATATAAGCTATCCAAATTCATCACATTTTGATTATTATCATCTAGTACAGATATATTCTGATTGAACTGAGGTGGAAGTCTTATGAAGATGTTATTAACAATTTTATATAATCAATAGTATATTTTAGACCCCACATGTATTCCACAATAAAATTTACCTGTTCAAAAAAGGAATTTACTAACTAATTAGGGTGAATTTTTAGATCCTCATACTTATTCCATAGAACCAATAATTTTTCTTCTTTGACATGTGAGTCTCCCTCATAAATATTTTGAAACATATAACACATATCATGTGATGAAATTCATGACATCACATTAGTATATATTTCATTCGATAAAGCTCCCCCCAAAGCATTTATTCCTCAAGATTTATTATCCAATTCCCTTCACTAAGATTTTATCAAAGCACCACTATCCACACTTACCGAAATACCATGCATGTGTGTTAAATATTTCCATATATAAATAAAATATATAGTTTTGGTTTGATTATTAAATAATTTAAAATAATTTCCATAAAATATCATAATCCATTTATGTTTTAAAACTTCTATTGGAACCCTTTAGAGAGAACCTCTGAAATATATCTTATCACTCTGATACCAATTTTCAGTATAAAAAGTTTAATCACCCTAAGAGAGTGTTTAATTAGGGTATTAATTATTACAATGACGGTCCCTTAAAATATTGTTTTATAATTAAAAAGCACTCATCTCTAACTTTTTTGTATAAATGTATGGATAGAAATGAAAGCATGCATGAGACATGAAAATTTTACTTGGTTCACCCACACTGGGTTATGTCCAAGAAGAATAGAAATGAAATGTGCCTATATACCAAATTCACTAATGTAAGATGATGTTACAATGTTCATAGAAGACTCATTGTCCCTACAGGATTTCAATGAATTGGAATTTGAAATATAAATTATCTCTCAACTAAAGTATGTTCACTTCTAATTCAAAAAAAAACTTATTTTGATCACTCGAATCATTATGTTTTACACCTTATTTAGTGCATCATTACGTTCCACTTTCACCAACCTGATTATTACTACTTTACCATATATTCACTAGGAAAAATATTCTAGTTCATGTAAGATTTACCTTTGTGAAAAAAACTTTTCCAACCTCCAAAAAACATTATAATTCGTCAGAAATCATTCTATTTTATCCAACCCCAAAGTAATCAAAAATATCACTAATTTTGTGATGTTTACTACCTTTATGATGATCAATAGTTTTAAAAATATTAGATACCTTTAATGATTATAACTAATTTTTTGATTATCACAGCTTTCATGAAGGTTACATAGCCTTCCCAAACTTCCTTTCATCATAAAATAGATGTTACTATGAAAAACATCACCCAATAAAAATACTTCATGAATCACTACGGTGAATTCAGATACTTTGTATTTTCATTAAGTCTTGATCGATTCAACTTAGGGGGATATACTCATTTTTATAGATGTTCACTCCATTTCATAAATATTTCAATTTCTCTAGGGACTTTTCACAAAGTTATATATTCTTTTTCAAGAATCTATACTAATTCAAAAAAATCAGGGGAATTTCCTATTGGTTGAGATTCTCATAATCACGTACCTTAGAATCTTTCATTCGCACTCTGCCATTTTTCGTGAACCTCAAAACCATCATGAATAATTGAAACTTAACAAAGAACTATACCTTCAAAAAACAAATAAACATAGATAATTCCTCGCCTTTTCAATATTTTTTATGATACATCCCTGGAAATCAAACTTTCATGAAGCTTGAGTCCTCCTCTAAATTTTGGACCCCAAAAAATATGTTAACTATAGGGATATAAAACCACATTGTATAAAAAAAATTTATACCACTTACAAATCATCCATTAATTTATCATGGACATTTGTCAACATAACATATCAAAAATATATCTAGAACTCCACAAATGACCCTAGAAACCTATTTTTTCAACAAACACAATAAACCCAAAAACATGACAATGTTACGATTATAGATTTTTTCCAACAATTACTTAATATAAATATGAAAAAATTTAACTATCATATATGTTTTATAAGAAATAAGTATCCTAATTGATACAAACCTAGAATCATATGTAATGTTTTATTCATAATATATCATATCCTCTTGATTATAACCATTTTTTCTAATATATAATCATTTATAGTAATCAAGCCTTGATTTTAAGGTTTATTCCTAAACAAAAACTTATTTCTAATAATTGGATGGTTAGAGGGTTTCTCAACTAACTATAATTATTTATTTCTCTCAAATTTTCCCAACACATCCAACATAGCTAAATGATAACATTGATCAATTAAAGTTTTCTCTATGATTTTTGGTTTATGGGGTGAGGTAATGTTTGAGAACTCATATAAGTTTCTATCACTCCTACTAGTCCTAAAACAATAATATAAACAATCAGTCATATGATCTAGTAGATTTTCTATTAATATTATTAGTATTCTAGGAAATATTCAGTAAAATTCTTTAGTTTCTAACCCTTTTGAACAAATATTTACATCAAAATTTTCATCTTCTTAATATATTTCAGTGTTGATGATAATATATATTCTCATTTTTTAAAAAGAATCATCAATAGAATCAATAGAAGTTCTATTTTAATCAAAATGATCACTTTTATCAAACATAATTAGAAAAAAAATATTTATCTATCATTGGATTATTATGAAAATCTCTATAAAATTTTTATGTGATTAAATAAACCTGGAATAATCCCTTCATTGGCATTTGGATTAAATTTGAAATAATTATATTTATAATTAATGATATAATAATTACATCCCAAAACATTAAAGTATCCAAAATTTTATTTTTTTCCATTTTATAACTCATAAGTAGTTTAATTCAAAATAGGACTTACTATTACTCTATTTATAACATAGCATGTTAGTTTAACAACTTCATCCAAAAAATGTACTGGTAAGATACATTTAAAAAATATAATTCTAACAACTTCTTAAAAATTCCACTTTATATTTTCAAAAATGCCATTCTATTGATGTGTTCTTGGAGTATAGAATTTATGTTTAATTACTTTATAGGAAAAAAATGAGTTAAATGAATTACATTTAAATTATCTTACATGGTCACATCTTAAAGAAGTTATTTTTTGGATAATTATCATTCTAAACAACTTTTTATAAATGTATAAAAAACACATTCTTCTCTTTTCATCTATAAAAACTCATTTAAACTATTTTAATCATCAAAAAACAAATAAAAGGATTTACACCATAGATTTAATATTTATAAGGATTAAATGGATAAATGAATAAATGTAGTTATGTACCAAAGGACTATATGTAGTAGCCTTATTGGGGTATTTAAGAGAATATATATGTTTCTTGTTCATTATCCATGCATCAAATAATGTATTTTCATCGAACATTGGTTTAGGCATATAAGAAGTAAAATTATTTTTAAAAACTTCCTTAAATAACTTACATTATAGTTTCCAAGTATTCTTTTCCAAATATATGATTCCTTAACTTCAACTTTAAAATAATTAACATTATTTTATACAAATAATCGAAACTTAATGTGTAAACATTTTAATCTCATGTTTATTTAAATATAATAGCCTTATCCTTATAAAAAACATTATTTAAAAAATGGTATAACCATAATAATAATGTTTAAAAATACTATATATATTGATTATTACCTTTTATCAAATAAAAAAATTCTATGATAGAGATAAATGGATTTCTAAAAAAATAAAACACCTAATTTTCTCAGAAAAAGAAGACTTTTCATCCTTTAAAATATATAAATAATTAAAATAATAATAATTCACAACATATAATTATGGAAATATTAAAATTTTATCATTGGAATCCAAACTTGAAATTCCGCAATGAAATCAAGTGACATTAGATATTTGTTTTTACTAGAAATAAGAAAAAAATAGTTTCAATTAAGGATATTATTTATACTATTACTTATAATACATTATTTATTTTTAGAATATGTTTTACTACCATGAATATTGAGTATAATTTTATGAAGTCTACTTCAAAGTAAAAAATATTATATAATAACTCA
The DNA here is from genome assembly GCA_963277665.1 of Viscum album. Classification (NCBI taxonomy): domain Eukaryota; kingdom Viridiplantae; phylum Streptophyta; class Magnoliopsida; order Santalales; family Viscaceae; genus Viscum; species Viscum album. Next base: position 1,999,645,242 of record OY728140.1, on the reverse strand, counting down.
TAAGTTTTACTTTCATTTTTATCATTAGATGATTTAACTTGAATAAAATTACAATTAAACTCTATAAGTTAGTTAGAAACCATATATTTCTTAATAAAAACAAAATCATAAGACTTTAATGTTATTTATGTTATTTATTAAGAGAATAATATTTAACTTTATGTAAAGAAAATACTCATTATAATCTTCAAAACAATAATCATCAATATTATTTATAAGAGAAAATTTAAATATAACTCTTCAGTGTGAACTATAAAACACATTTAGTATTATTTATTTGATTTATCATCATATAAATAATAATAATATAGATCAATTCATTTTTCAAAATCAATCTATCTAGATTTCATAGACTACTTTCCAATCTTTTATTAATCTAATATTTTATAAAATTATCTATCATATTTCTTCTTCACATTTAAAAGAGTGTAAACTGGAATGATATACCCAAGTTTCTTACACTTACAAAACGTAAATTCATTGGAAGTTACATAAATATTCTTGAATTTATTAAATAATCTTCTAAATACCATTAATATCTTATAGAACATAATAACTCATATTTACAACTATTAATGTTCATCACTATATTTGGGACTACTGAAATTTCCTTTAATAGATGAATAAAAGAAATATTTTGTTTCTTTATTTTTGTACTTATAATTAGTAATATTAACATTTTGAATATCTTTAATAATTAATTTATGAAAATATACAATATATTTCATTTTAACTTCATAAATCATGAGGGTAAGAGACATATATTCCACTTTGAGATCCTTTATGAAAGTAGAATATTTAATAGAAAATAATATACTACTCTATCTAAAAGTTAAAAATATTAATTCATTTAAATATTGATCGGATTTAGAACCAAAGTACCCAAATAAAAAACATTATTTATTATTTTAGTATGTCAACCATTCACCTATGTAATAATTTATCTATAAAACATTATAAAATTATAAATTTCAGTAGAATAATTTTTTATCTTATCCATATGACGTTATTTTTACCTTCATAAGAAACAAAGATAGTTTCATATATTTTATTTGTAGAAACACATTAGGAAACTCAATTAAACTCATCTGATCCTAAAACACATATAATAGATTTCATATCTTTTGACTTCAAATTAAATTCAACTTCCGGGTTTATACATAATAACTTATATTCATTAGAATATATCATTGTGGACCTATAATATTCATATAGAATTTCAAACCTAAAATCATAAGATAAAAAGTAATCCATTTTTCAATCATACATAGTTTTCTATATTAAAATATGTTTCTATAAAAATATAATTTAATATTTAAGATAATTCATTACCATAATGATAGATGTACCATTAAACTCCAACAAAACAAATTAGAGAACTCATATTATATTTTATAATACAAAATTTTGTCTAGGTTTTATGAATCATACTAATTAAAGAGGGTGTGGGGTTGAATTTAGTTCTTAAATTTATCCTTCATAAACATAAAAAATCCCTCTTCAAAATAATCACTTTAATATATCACTTTTTAAATTATAAAATCCTTGGAGAATAAAAATTAAAATAAGAGATAGGAAAAACAATTATTATTGTGGTTTGGGTCACCACAATAATCTTATGCTTAGTTCCACTAATAAACATTATAATATTAGTGATTTTATTAAGATGTATTATTTGGGATCTTTGAAATTAAGTATAGTTAAGATAAAAAACAATCACACTTATTAATAGAAACATGTACTCTATGAAAAATAACATTATTGTTGTCTAAATATAGGAGTAAGTAGACAATTTAGATGAACCACAATTCACAAATATTGGTCTTCTCTAAGAAAATAAAACTTAATATTTGTAGTAATTTTGAATATGACCCAATGTTAAAGAATATTGTTCTAGAAATCACATATATAATAAAAAAATATTCAATATCTCTTTTTTATTACTTTTCCTTGCCACTCATGAAATCAAGAATAACTAGAGAAAAAGAAAATTAGGATTTTATCATAATAGTTTATAAATATTTATTATAGGAACATTTTCATCCTTGTCTATATAATAACAAGTTAAATTTAATGACTTTGACTAAAAAATATAATTAATATTATCCAAAAGATTGGATAACCAATATACCCATTAAAAGTTATTCAATGTTCCAGAATAGTAAATCAATAATAACATAGTCAACCTTGCCCTAAGGTCTAAAAATTATAAATAAACCATTTCAAAGTAAATAAAACCATTCTTATAAATTAGACATTTATAACGACCACAAAAATATATCTAAAATTTAAATAATATGTGGATAAAATCATTTTCTTCCATTATGTAACACAAATCTAAAAAAAGAAAACTTCTATAAGAATTTCATCAACTTACTTGTTTCTATTTATAAATAAATTGATCTATGGAATTGAGTAAGAATAGATAAATTTTTATATAATATTAAACCTTGAATATAACTAGTTGTGTATGATATAGTAATTTATATAAAAACTACCATCTATAAATAAACCATAACTTGAAATTCATTTACAAAAAAAATCTGATTATTTATGATTTTATACATACCAAATAGCTTTAATAAATAAAATATTCCAAACTTAGTATCATATATAATAATAAATTATATTAATTTAAGGATTCCTACATGGTGAAATTATATCATATAAGTGTAATTCTTGACTTAAACTGATTTTGTAAGATTAATTATTTCTCGTTTCTGTCTTTTTAATTCTAAAATATTTATTAAAATACATTCTCATAAAAAATTATTAAATATATTCAATAATAAAAATTTAAAACCCTCTTAAAATAATTAATAATTATCCTTTCAATCAATTAAATTAAATAAAATTGTTAAACAATTACCTTTGTGAGATTTAAAACATAAGATATATTGTATATAGAAATAAATCACAATAGCTCTACAATAAATAAATTATACCATGGTCAAAAGGAAAGAGTATAGGTTTGAATTATACATGCACTATTTTAATTTAATTTATAGTAGAGAGCCTAAAATATTATAATATTTTGATGCTATGAGAGACTTGAAATAATGGAACTCAGTAATGAAGAAATAGATGAATTCCTCCCACTGGAATGAAACATGGGAGTTGATAGATCTATTTAAAGGTAATTGAGAACAACTGAACAAGTTGTATTATTAGTTGAAGTAAAAAAAATTATTTTAATAAATATTATTGTGTAATATTGGTGATGATTGGATCTCAAAAAATGAAGTTATTTATTTCACAACAATGCTATATATGAGAGTGAATAATACAACAACTTTGATCATGCGTACAATTCTTGAATTAATATATCTACATCATGAGTAGTTATATGTGGATACATCATTCCTTTGTGATGAATCCAAAGGTGAAAATATTAATACAGAAACGGGTATGTTTAAAAGAGACTAAAAAGGATCATCTCATGTGTACACTAAAATTGAGTTTTTATAGGTTAAAAAATCCATGTAGAAAATATAACAAGAGAATTGATGCTTTATTGAGAGAGAATTATTTCATATTATAAAATAATTATTATTTAATTAACATCATTTTTTTTATTGATGGTAATTTACTTATATTTATCTTATGTGTGGATGATATACTCTTGGTAGGTATAAATATTGAATAAAGAATAGTGATTATATGGGATTTGGTTGAAATGCTCAATATAAAAGATCTTATTTAAAAAAATTATTTTTTTGGTATGGCAATTGGTTGAGATTGAAATATGGGAACTATGATTTTTTATCATTCTAATTACATATTAATGGTTTTATAAAGGTTTAAAATGTATAAATATATTTCTATTTCATACCCATTAGCTAACCATATCATATTATATAAGGAGAAGGAACCTATAATATATGATGAGAAAAAGTAAATCCAAAGGGCTCTATATTCATTGATTATTGGTTTTTTAGTATATTCCACGGTTTTTATTAGGTCTAACAATGTAATATTTTTCTCCATATACATGTAAAATCTAGGGAAAGTTCATTATGTATCTGTGAAGTGGACACTCTGGAATCTTAATGATAGTATGGAATGATCTCTTTGTTTTAGAAATGATGATTGGTATAAAGTCTCTTTTAATATAAACATTTGATGAGATGTTGATAGTAGGAGAAGTATCATGGGATATGTGTTCACTAATAAAGGAAGTATTGTGAGCTGGTTGTCCTGAGTGTAACTAGTAGTTTTAGTATCAAACTAAAATGTGGAGTATGTGGTATAAATTGAATCTGTGAAGGAGTTAATACAGTTGATTGTTCATTTAGAGGAGTTCAAAAGGAATTAGGTGAATAAATTTTTATTTTATGATAGTTATTAAAAAAATCAATTTTAGTACCAAATATGAGGATGGATAAATGTTCAAGACTGGGGTTAATTGATCTTCTTAATTAAAATTATTTTTTTATCAAATTTCTGTTATTTTTTATAGTGATAATAAAAAAAATAACATAGTGATTTTTATAATAGTCCAAATCTAATTACTTCTATGTATACTAATCACTCCTATCACACATACAGAGAAATAGAACCCACTATAATGGAATCTCTAACTTTTCATGGGGAGTTAAAACCCTTTACACTCCCTTTCTAGAGACTAGAGGCATAACCAAAGACTTCTTTTTTCTCACCTAGAATCACAACCTAGAAATATTCCTTTTGAGGTGGTGGAAGAAACCAATCATTCCATTAACTAGACCAATGCAGAACCTAATATTCCATATTTATAATAGTGAGAAACAAACCACATATACATTTTTTTTGGGGTAGTATAACCTGACAATACTAACTTTTATTTATACTATAACCCAATCAAATTACACACATAGAAAATAATATAATGAAGTATGAACCACAAAAATGATATGAGAAATTAGAGCTAGAGTGTAGAGTAAAAAGTATTTAATCCAGCGCTAAAGGATCAAAGGATTTAGTTCATTGGAGAGTGTTATAGTTATGATCATAGAATGGTCTAGCAAGGTTTAGATTGAAAATAAACTTAAACTTGGTTTCTTGAATAGGATCTATCAATCTATTTATATTTTTTTCTTTAGAAAATGGATATTCAAAATATAAAACCTATTTCATTTAAAATTTCTTAAGGTAACATGATAATGAATCTTTAGAGTCTCTATCCCGTAAAATTCTCTATGCGATTTATTTATTAATGTGCATGAAAAACATATGCACATGTGATTATGATAATAAATGGAAACAAAATTAAAATAAACCCATAATAATAAACAATCAATTCAATGGAATACTCAATGATATCATGCGATAAAAACTATTTAAATTACAAATGAGTCAAATATCAAACTCATGATTTTCCAAGAAAGAAGCATGAGTATTCATCCAACATGATGCCCATTTAAACCTATATACAATACTCTCAAACAAATTCCATTAATATTAAAATAATTAATATTTAATTAATAAATAATTAAGTTAATTAAAAAAATTATCAAAAAATAAAGTAAATAATAATATATAATAATATGAAAAATATGAAAAACATGGAATAATAAAAATCTAAACATTTTATCACGTGGTGGATTTCTTATACAATTGATCCCCCAAAGTTGGTTATCTACCTTTTGGTCAAACCCTTGCAATTAGTACTTTACTCGTGTGGTTTATCTTTACTCATGTGATTGATCCTAACTCCTATGGTTGATTCTTACTCATACAGACTATCTATCACCCATGCAGTTAATCCATCACCCGTGAAATCGATCGAAATGAACACACAAGTGATTCAACACATAGAATTTTTTTCGTAACTAGCATGTTAAATAGGATCTTGGTCAATCCATTTTCTATTTAATTTAATTGAGTAATCTTGTTCGTATATTTATCCTTATAGCATAAAATTTAATTACTATTAGTAAATTTGATATTGTAGTCCATTGAAGACTTTGGATAATTTAATCCATTTTTAGTTAGTTTCTTTATTTTGTTTATTCATTGTTCTTGTGATCGATGAATTTTTTATCATAAGGGTAACCTAATATCTATAAAAAAGTATGGTTTAAATTTTATAATCAATATAAATATATATTAAATTTCTTCATAATGGAAATTCATTACTTTTTAATCCACTTTATAAATGTATATCATTCATTCCAAAACTCACATAGGGGTACAATGTAAGTTACGTAAGGGTAAAAATCTAGTGCACAAAACATGCATATGGGTAAAATAAACTAATAAAAAATAATTTTACAAGCATAAAAAATGAATAAAAATATACATTTAATGATTCAAAAAATATATTTATTCTTGTTAATGGTATTTAAAAAAATTATTTATAATTATCAGAACACAATAAACAATGTTATCAGTAGAAAGTTCAATGTCATCCTCTTTTGATAACTAAACAACAAAATATAAATTTCAAAAATTTCTCCCCCTTTTTTCGTTTGACCAGACAGATTAAAAATCATGTATCAACTATTTTTGTGCAAATATAATTCCTTTAAGATAGATAATAATTATTGGGAAAGAAACTAACCCTTCTGATGTTTATAACAAATAGAGAAATTTTCCATTAAATTTTTGAATTTTAAGCACATAATCATCTAAAAATTAATAAATATATGATATAAGATATTGAATTAATGACTAATACCTCTTTAAAATATATTTTCTTATTCATGAAACATACATAACTTTAAAATTGAATGTATACGATTAAAAATCACATCATACATTGTATCATAAAATCCTTTTGAAAAACACTTTATAATATTAAAGGATCTCTACAAACATGTTAGGATATTCAATGAATCATATATAATGAAATCCAATGAATTAAATAGTAACGAACTATTAAAGAACATTCCAATCCACTATATAATAGAGGTAATATTCAAACTGACAAAAAATTAAGAACAAAATTAATAAAATTTATCAAAAATAGAATTAAACTCTAATAAAACATATGATTTTAACTTTATATAATAACATGTTCAAGTTTAATTTTATCAAACATAGATAAATCTAGGGTCTTATAAAATATATAAGAGATTTTATTTTATATAGATATATATTCTAACATTATTTTTATTTTTTTAACATGATCTCTAAGAAATTGAAATATGACTTCCATATGATTAGGTATAGGATGTTGTATGAAATTTTTTGAAATAAAAATATCATATATATTACCATAATAAATCGGTATCTTGTAAAAATTATAACTAAAATTAGAAATAGATTTTTTATTCCAAAAATACTATGAACAATATGATGAATTGGGAACATATTCACTATAAAAAATTGGTAAAGATACTAATTATTGCTTCTTAGAACTCCATTAAATTAAATATTTACCATGAAATTAAAACATACCAAATGATATTTTTATATTAATAATTCATCCACCAAAACTATAATTACTATATCTCTTTAAATAAAAATCAATTATAGTGGGATAATGTAAAAAAAATTTCATATATAATTTAATATATTTTATAATCCTTTTAATTGAATTTAAATTAATTTACTTAGGGTTATATTTAAATCTATAAAACATGAAAAAACTAAATAATAAATCAGATCTACAATAAATTAAGTACAATAAGCTATCAATCATTCCTCGAAAAGTTTGAACATCAAAATAATTTCTGTAATTATCTTTATTAAGTTTATACAATGTTCACATATTATTATTATTGATTTAACTAGAGTCTAAACCAAATGTTTTTCAACTATTTAGTATACATATATTGATTTTTAAAAACACCATAATTACCTTATAAAATTTTCATAAAAAAAAGAATTTAGTTTATCCCATTAAATACATATCAAATTCATTTTTCATTAATTTTGAAAATTTGTTTTAAAGTTTTTCTTAAACAGATCCAAATATAATTTCATCAACCTATATTTGAAAAATTAAAATATATTTAGAATTCGTTTTAGTAATACATGATATATCAACATTACCCGTTTCAAAACCACTAATTAAATTAAAAAATATATCCCTTTATAAAATATTGTCTCAAACCATCATGTTCTTTTGAAATATTTAAAACATAATTTTTTTTAGATTAATTCTTAAAACCTAGAGGTTTTATACGAAAAATATTACAAAAATATCGATCTAAAAATTCATTTTTATATATATTTGAAAATTATACATTCTAAATTTATAATTATAATCCAAGTATATTATTAAAGATTATAATCATACAATAGAGTAAATTTGTTCTTTAAAATCATTTCCTTCTTCTTGATTATTACCTTGAGTCACTGATTTAGCCTTATTTCTAATTATTAATCATCAATAATATAACTTATTTATATAGATCCACTTGATTTAATTAGTATTTGGTTCCTTTGGGGGTTCAAATAAGGTTAATAATTCATTTATATCAAATTTATTTAACTATTCATGCATTTCAATTATCCATCTTACATCTAATAATTCCTTGTCTATATTTTGAGATAATTTTTTTAAAAAAAATATTTACAATAAATTAAATTTCTTAAGTAATTTAGAGTTTTAACACTAGTAGATATATTAAAAATTACTTTATGAATTATATGATCCTAATATAATTATAAATTTTAGTCATGAGAGTGATTCCCCCACCTCTAAATCAATTCATCCAAACCTAAATTTTCTTTGTCTACAATGTTGAAATCCCTAAATCCTTATTCAATATACTCTAAATTAGATTTTATATATTTTAAATGATTTTCATAAAATTTTACATGAGTGTATTCTTCAATAACTAATGTGATTTTAATGAAAAATATATGTACCTTATTAGAATTAGAATGTCCTAGAAACATACCTTCGTCATATTTTTGAACAATTTTTTCTAAAAATTATTTAGTATTAATAATTAATTTTGGAAACCAAATACTGTAATGTAAAAAATTATAGGAATTCTTCCATTCCAGATTCCGTAGACTATTTTCATTAATAATTTTATAAAAATAAATTTATTGGAAACATGAGAAAATATATTAAAATATTTTTCCCGTAAGTATTTTGGAAAATTATACTCATTTAACATAGTTCAATCCATTCCTTGTGGAGTCAGTTTTTTCTTTTAACCACACCATTTTTTATGTTGTCCCTGGAGCTAAAAAATAATTTGTATATCAATTATTTTTATAGAACATATCAAATTCCAAATTTTTAAAATCTCCACCTCTATCACTTTTAATTGATAAAATTATATTCCCTTTTTTCATTTTAAACTAATATTTAATAAATAATAAATTTAAATGAATCCTCATATTTATATGGAATAAAATAAGTCCATGTGAATTTTTTATAGTCTTTTATAATAAAAAAACATATATTTTCCCACATATAGAAGTAGTTTTTTTTTGTTCCAAATAGATACAATGATAAAATATAGTTTTGTATAAATTTGTTTTTATGTAAAGTGATTTGAATGGCACGTTATATTTAATATCTTTTAAAGATGAATAAAATACATAGTTTATATCCATATTTAACTAGAAAGGATCGTAAATAATTTGATTTCTATAGATCTTTTGTAATAAACTTAAATGTTCATGGCCAAATATTCTATGATAGAAAACTTTTTTCAATTATATATACCTTAAAAATATAAACCATTTATAATATAATTCATTAAAAAATTTTAAAAAAAATTAAAATGTTTATTATCATAAAAAATAATAAATCATCTTTAGAAAGAAAAAACTTATCATTTTTAAATTTCAAATTAAAATTATCATTTAATATCTGGGATATACTAATCACATTATTCCCTATATCTTCAACAAATAAACACTTTAATATATTAACAAAATTTAAAATTTATACTTCTAAAAAAACTTTTACATTTACCTTTGAGTTGTCATTAAATATAACACTAACATTATCTCACATATTAAAACATATAAATTTAGATATATATCCTTTGATATGTATTGATAATGAATTTACCATATACCATGTGTCCTTTTTTAAAATCCCAAGACACAATTCCTATAAAAATATATTCAATATAGTTTTGATAACTAAATAAATTTGGGTATAATTTGTATAGAAAAATAATTATTTAAACAAAAAAAAATTAAACTTGTATTCATAGGAAATATATATGAATATAATCTAGATAAAAAATTATTTTTCTAAACTAGATATTATGAAGTCTCAAGGAATATTCATTTTCATAATTTTCTTTTCATGCGACATCTATGGAATGTAACCATTGAAATATTTCCTCTGGAATAATAAATAGAGAAGATATTATAAATTTTAGGTAAATATTTTCCTATCCAATACTAATCATCTTTCTTTTCACTTTATTCAAGATCATCATTTTATCATACTTTTTTATGCCTTGAATAAAAGTGTATAGTTCTATCCTTAATATTTTAATTTATTTTCCATGCTTATAATTTTACTCCAAAATAAAATAAAACTTAATTATTTTAGATTCACCAAATTAAGACAGATAATCCTTATATTTAATTTTTTTTTAAGTTAAATACTTGAAAATTTATTACATAATTTTTCATTTTAGCTGAAATGAGTATTTTTCAATTTTTCATTTACTTTAGGAATTACCTTATGTATACCCTTGTAATTTTTTAATAATGAAATAATGTTGTTAATATTAATATTCATTAGATTAATATCTTCATTAAATTATTTTTATTGGGATTATGATCATATTCATGTGAGGAGGAAAAATATGATTCAGTTTCTATTTTTGATGTAGCCAGTAAACATGGGTTTTCTTTTTATTTTCCAATATTTGATCCACCACGTAGAACTATATCTCAAGTGTAACTCTAACAATTTACCATATCATTCCTTTACTTTTTATTCTTTTTTATTGTATTCTTTTCATTCTTGATCCATGCGAAATTAGACTTCATGTGTCCTATATTCATGCACTCAGAAAATATAATTTGAAAATCATCATTAGAAATAAAAATAACTTTAATCTTCTCCTTGTAATAATTTTTAGGATAATACTTTTAAAATATTTATATTTAATATGTATTGTTTTTATATCCTCCCTTTTCTACATGAGAATAACCATCTATTTTACTATATTGTAGTATAGAGTTATAAAGGTAATCATTAACATTTGATTTAAAATAAATTCCATTAATTTTTTCGAAATTTATTATTGAAAAATATTTTTTATTCCTAATTCATAGTGTGATAAATATCCAACAACCTCATATTAATTATATTCGATGATATTTTTTCTTTTATTAATTTAAACATTCTTATTATTCCACTTTTGGGTAAATTTATTAATAAAAATTAAATGAAAATTTTATTATGTATTGTTTCACCCATGTAAATAATAAATTTTATTACACTGATAAATATATGAAACATTTGATATATATTTTCTTTTTTACCACTTATAATTATTGATACTCTTCCCTTAACATGGATAAATAATTTTTTACCAACTTATGCAAAGCAAGATGAGTTAATTTTAATATTTTCCTAAGATCATGTAATGTTTGGTATATAGATATATTACTATATTTATTTCTATTAATTTTAATATATAAAATATTCATCACATTTAAATTTAACTCATACATTACCACATCATTAATAAATAATGATTCAGGATCAACTTCAAGAAGTTTGTATGATTTTACCATGATAGTCCAAAATTCAATTATTAAGTTGTTATAAAATGATTTTATAAAAGGCATTTAATATCCATAATCTATTCCATTAAATAGTAGTGGTATTTGAAGTAACCAAGAATCATTTGATCATTTTTATATCATTTTAAAAAATATTTCCCCAAGATGATTAATTTAAGATGGGGTTTAATTTTACTTTTTAATTAAAAATAAATATGTATCCATGATATTTTGATTTTTTTAGTATAAATAAATATTAAATGATCATATTGATTTTTATATTTTTTGTATATAATTGATAATATGTTTACTATTAACACCTCTAAAACATATAGAGAAATGGAAACCACTATAATGGAATCTCAAAAATTTTATAGTGACTCACAACCCTTTACACTGCATTTTTAAACCCTACAAACACGACCCAATACTAACTTTTTATAACCTAGAGTCATAACACAGCTATCTTTAATTTGAGGTGGTTGTAGAACCTAAAATTGTCCTTAACTAAACCAATGCACAATCAAATCCCCTATCTTTTAACAATTAGTAATAACTCATAGATATCATTTTTTCGTGTTTATATAACCAGATAATACTATATTTTATAGGTAGTATTACGCAATACAATTATAAACATAATAAGTAATAATAATAAGTATGAACTATATAAACAATAAGATATATTTAATCTTGAGTGTTAAGGAAGTATAATTATACCCATATATAAAGTATCAAAGGAAGTAGTCCAATCAAGAGTCTTACAGTGGTGATTGAAAAAGTGTTTCAAAAAGTATAGTTTGAAAATATCCTCAATAATGATGTCTTGAATTGGAACTATCAAACTCTTTATATTGAGTTCTTTCATGCATAGAAGATTCAAAATATGTAACTTGTTTCACTTTGTCTTTCCAAAATCATCATATTCCTGAATCTTGGGGTAATCATTCCCATAAAATTATATATTTAGTTTAATCATTAATTCTTATGAAAAATGTATTCCCACATGAGTAGGATTTATATATAATAGTTAATAATAAAGAGATACAACATTAAAATAGACCCATAATTGTGAAAAAATTATTTCATTGAAATACTCCATGATATCTTGTGAGGAAAAATCATCATATTCAAAAATATTCATATTTAAAAATCATGATTTTCGAATAAATAAGCGTGAGTATTCATCAAATGTGGTGATCATTTAAACATGTATGAAATAACTTCAAAAAAAATCCTTTCATATGGAAATAATTAGTATGTAATTAAGAAATAATTAAACTAATTAAAATATTTATTAAAAACTTCTAGTAAATAAAAATAATTAATTATACAAAAATATGAAAAATAGAGCATCATAAAAATTCTGGATACATTTTCCACATGGTCACTAGATCATATAGTGAATCCTTCAACGTCGGTCAACTACTTAATGGTCAAACCCTTACAGTTATGACATTACTCATGATATCAATACATACTGATGTGTTTAATCCTTACTCATGTGTTAAATCCTTATTCATTCCATTGATCCATCACCGATGTTGTCAACCCATCACACATGTGGTCGATCTAAGTAAATTTTTTTTCGATTCAACTGTTAGAAAAGAATTTATTTTATGGAATGGTCAGTAGGAATATGTTCATTTCTTTTTCAAGTGTATTTGGTTATATACTTATGTAAAATATATTATTCTTGATGTTTATTAAAGAATTACGATCAATAAATTTTTTCTTATGGTCAATTGAAGACCAAGAAAAACTTAATCCATGGTCAACTAGATTCATCTTGTTATTGATTCATTGTTCATGCGGTTGCTAAATTTTTTATAAAAGTCATAACCTAACATCTACATAAAGGTGAGGTAAAAATTTTAGAATATTCATAAAGGAATATTCAATTTCTATGAAAAGTTATAAAATTAATTTTAAGAACTGTGTAAATGTGGATAATTCATTCCAAAACTCATGAAAATGTATGAATAAAGTTCTGTGGGAGTAAAAAACAATTGTCTACAATATGCTTATATGTATGATAAAATAAGAAAGAAATAATTTTAAAATAATAAAAGATAAAATATAATTTTAATTAATATATCAATATTAAAAAAATCATTACTCATTTTAGAAGGAATAAAACAATAAATTTTTAGTTATCAAAACAAAATAAATAAAGTGGTTATGAGCCACTTAAAAATAAATCTTTATAATAATTTTTTAGTTCATTTAAGAAAAAATAATATTTTATTATATTATCACTTCATTAGAAATCTCATGAAAAAATAGTGTGTTGAAATTATATAGGGTGGGTTGGAGTAAAAATTTTGTTAACACATTCACAAAGGTAATAGTCTGATAATGTTTTGGGTGGTGTTGTGCCTCAATGGGACTTATATGACTGGATAGTAATTATAATATCAATACTATAGTGAAAGATGAGAGAAAGAAATTTTTTAAAGGTGGTTGAATATTATAGTTGTAAATAGTCTTAAAATAGGATATTTTTTAGGTTTAACACCTATTTCTTAGCTAAATCACTATTCAGAGAGTGTCAATAGGTTTGATGGAGCACTAGAGGTGTATTCATGGATGGTGTCCTAATCATGTCAGAAGATCAATGGTGGTGCACTGTGGAGTGGAGGGAGAACATATGATAAATGATTATATGGTTCGGTGGTTCGGTGGTGTAATTTTGGATTACATAATCTTGATGAGTAAGCCTGTGTAATAAATTGAAATAGTAGTCGTGGATGTATGAATATTCAAATAATATTTTTTTCAATTTCCCAAAAATTATTATTTAGATGTTATGAGTGTTTCCTATGAATATTAAGTCTCTATAGGGATGTTATGATGATTAGTATTATTTTTACTTTCTAAATAAAAAGTGAGAGTTCATATCCATCCTCACATCTAATGGAAAATCGTGTTTCTTTATGTATATAGGGAATTTTTTAATGAAGATAAGTTTCTTACATGATTGATGAGTGATATTTTATTATTTTTTCATTAAAAATTTATTTATAGTGTGTTTCTACATACAATGTTTAGAATCTTGAATGGATAAAAAATTATTGAGTGCTTATGAATATTTCTGTATTTATACATTGCATGAAATTTGAAAGTAGAGATCAGTTTTGAGGGCATAAAAATTTACCCAAGTGGGTCCTTGTTCCAGATTGAGTAGGTGTAAAATATCCTCATTTATAAATACACCAGAAAATATGTCATGGGAAGTGATTTTTTTCCCAAAATCCATCTTAAGAAATCTTATGGACATGAATAAAATCTAACCCATCCTCTAGAATCTTTTCTATGTCCATTATGATGTCAAAATCAACATAGTGTGGGAATATGTATCCCTTCTATATTTCCAGTGCGGTGGTTATGGATATTCCAATAAATGTTCCTTGGGAAAATATCAATAATAATATGTTTTCAATGGTCATGATGATAGTGGTGTGAGAGATGTGATATTAATGGCCTTTGGTTTGAAAGAGGTATTTGGATTCTATAGATTCATTTATGGACCCTCCTAATACCCTTTTAAGAAAAAATTCACCCTAACTTATTTGTGAATACATTTGAATATGGGAATATTTTTACCCAGAACACATTATCCCTCCCACTTGGTTAGAGATATAGGGAGTTCCTTTCCAATGAAACTCATTATCATTACATAAAACTAAATAAAAGCTTGTTGGATTTGATTTAATTTGAAATCTAGGGGTCAAACACATAAATCTAATGAGGAAATTGTTTTATGTGTATAGTATCGTATGAATGTAAGACACTAATTTTAAGTTTAAACCAATTCTAGTGATTTTAGAACTCCAGCAACATGATTTTATATTATATGTGGGATAATAACTTCTTCTTTATGAATGAGGATAACAATATACAAGAACTAGTCAGGAATAATTAGATAAATATTATTACACTAATTATACTCATCCACATATTTTAAAATTTATGTGAATATAGGTTTTTATTTTTTTAAAAATATTATTGGAATTAGAATTCTTATGCCTATTTCCTTGATTTTCATGTCTACCTTGTTGTATTACTTTTATGTTTAATGGTTTTCATGTATTTATTTATATATACTTGGTAGTTTTTTTATAATTTTTGGAATTTATTTTAACTTTAATTTATCATAGTTATATTATTTTTCCTTAGTAGTGCTTTTTGGATGAATTTTTTATCATTTATTAAGTTTTTCCAATAGATCATTATCTAATGTTGTATTCTTTCTTAGTGTGGATATTTTTCTCACATATTGTTTTCAATATAAATTTTTTTATATGTATTTTAGTGAGCTACCATGTGTCCATGTGAGATATTCCTCATGCATTTATGCAGACAACTGCTTTGATCTAGGTTATCCACGTGTCATGCATCAGGTATTCTCACATGTCTCACCAGTCACTTAATTTATCCTTCATCATTTCATTTTAACTTTTCAGTTTTTCATTTAGATAAGATGATTCTTGGGTTTTATTATGGATTTGGTTATTGGTGGTGAAACCTCTTGTTTCTTGTTAGATATTCAAGATATTTGGAGGAGGTTCTTGGACCTGATCCCTATCATTTCTCCCTTGATGTTTGATATACCATTTCCTGAAACTACTATAATTATTTGGTGGATAATGGAAGAATTACTAACCAATGGATAGGGATATAGGTATTTTTCACATTGATATTTTACTATAGGTATCATGGTCATCTTCATCAATCATAACTAGTTTTTTACATAATAATCATGAACCTGTAAGTGATTTTGATTATTTTTTTTCTTTTTGTTGTATCATTTATTATACTCTAGGTTTATTACTTGATTACATCCAATAATGGTCAGTTTTAACTATATGTGATGGATTTTATCCCCAAGATATGGTTTAGTTGGATTGGAATCCTCAATTATCTTCTCTAGACTATTTCTTACTTTCAAGTCTGGTATTTTCCAAATTTCCTTTATTAATAAAAAATGTCTTGGTAAGATTTTATCAACATGAATGTAAGATCAATGTGAATCAAAGCATGTTATATTTGGGATTTTTATATTATTATTATTTTCAATTTCTCATTTCTACGCATCAATATTAATATATTAATTTGATCACACTATTTCATAATAAAAAAACAATTAATCTAAATGAATCATAACAAATAATATATAAATAAGAGGATCTTAGTCCTTGTAGGGGACAACCACAACAACACTTCCCATAATAATTGGAATTAGAGAAATATTATTTATAAAATATGGGTTCTACAAAATTAGAAAAATATAAATTTGATAGGTAAAATGATTCTATTATATAGAGAATAAATATTTATGATCGAATAAATGACAATGATATTACTAATTTTCTATGTCATCTTGAAAAGAATTTTAAAATTATTTCCCATAATAAACAATCATTTTTTTAAAATATGTTGTCTTTCGAAAGACTCGTAGTGTTGTATTGTTTTCCTTTAGTGATAAGGTTTATCAAAAGTGCTACATGAGTCTAGAACTATTGCAATATATTCTAAACATGAGGCCCTATATATTAATAAATATTTGGTTGGAATATTACATAAAAAATTATATTGTAAAACTTTAAGATGAACCCTAGAACTATAATCATGATGCATATTGATGTGTTTAATAATAACTTTTTAGATTTTTATAATATAGATTTCAATATTAATTATGAATACATTGATATCATTTTTCTAACATCATAAGATGATGTATAAAGTTATATACTTGATTCTATGGTGTGTTGTATGGTTCTTCTATTGCATGAAGAGGTTAAATCATCATTATTATATGGTGAACTTAAAAAACAATAATAAACTAAAATAGATATTGACGAATTGAATACTAGTGGTTGTAAGAAGTATAGAGTTAGGTAGAGGGAAAATAGTTAGTCACGGAATATTTTTTCTAAGTCCAATAATAATGTGATTAAATTTTTTTAGTGTAAAACATGTGAAATTAAAAGGGAATAATCTAAACAAGAAGAATTATTATAAATATAGTATTTAATGAGAATTATTTGTAATTAGAGATAGAATTTGATACTAGTGATGTTTTAAATGTGTGTGGCCATGCTATATATGGGGATAGTATTATATATTCTTGATGATATTTTCATATATATCCCAAGAAAGGGTACTTCATTTATTTGAGAGATATTTAGTTAGGTGGTATCTATTTTGAGAATAAAATTGTTTTGTATCACTGGTATAGTTTATGTCTCCATATAGCTTCATGATGGGATATTCACAACTCTATAAGGGGTTATATAGGAACCCAAATATAAGGTGAAACCCATTTTCTTAAAAATTCCTGATTAGAAGGGTTGGACATTTTGGTCAGACATTGGTAGTCTAAAAATATCTATTGGATCCCTCACTATGATAGAGGGAGCCATCTTTAATGGGATGTTTGTTTTATATAGTAATAATCGCTTAAATAAATTGAATTTATTATATTTCCATGTGTCTAATAACACCATCCAATGTCATAGATAGCATTGGAATGTAAGTGATAATGTAACATCTCGTTATAATATTTTTGGTACGGATCCTATTTTATAATAGGTTCCTTTTATTATCATGTTGATTCCTAGTTGTTTCCATCACTTATTAGTTATTATTGTTGTTTTTTGGTAGTCATTATCCTTATTTTATATTTTATAAGGATGTGGGAGACATATTTTTTTCTGGTTTTATTGATTGGGAGGTGGCTGAGGCTTTTAACTTGGGAGTAAGAAAGATCCTTTATATGGAATAGTTATAAGGGGACCACTGGTTGGCTAGTGAGGGACACCATTGAGATGTTTGGAGGTTGGAAGTGGTGGATTATTATAGGTATCCCACTGACTAAAAGATATAATACAACTATACAGGTGGTGGGATATCCAGAATGTTGTGCATGGTTTCATGTTCCATAAGGTAGTTAGTGGAGGCTATCGACTAACTATTGATGCCGACAGATCTGAGAAACTATAGGGTAATATCATAATGTCACATTATATAATCCCTGCTTTAATTCTAAATAACCTATCTCAGATTTCAATTGACCATAAATTCCTTGGATTCTCCATAAAGAAATTTTTCTCTTTCCCAACATAGATTCATGATATATCGAAGTGTTAGTTGATGTGTTGGATATCTTACACTATTTTTTGTCTCAATTTGATATTGGATTATCATTTATTCATTAATTTCACTATCTGATAGTTATGAATCCTCATTTCACTTATGGATATATATATCATGACTTAAATAACTGTGATTCTAGGATCCTCCTCTGATCATTCTATCCCTAAACTCTATTGGTGGATCCGGTGTTGGTGTTATTTATCTTGATTGAGGTAGGTATCTTGTAATAAAATCTCTATCAATTGAAACCTTTAGTGCTTATTTAATTTAAATTGGTTTTAAAATTTACTTATAAATATTTAATTGAATCAATTTATAAATTATTTTAAATGGCATGGTGTGAGTGATGGAATACCTTGACAGTGTCTTTGATAATTCAATATTGATTTCCAAAAAATGATCTTGATTTGAAATTAATGATTTTATGCATGACTTTGTTGAGATAAAAAGGTAGAAAAATTTTAATGATTTTCAATTCGATGATTGAAATAAAGGTCACACTTTTTTTATAAAAATCATTAATGTTGGTTTTTAAAAATAAATGGCATGTTTTAAAGACATTAAATTAGGGCTCAATAAATTGATTTATTATATGATTAATTTTAATGAATGATAACCCCATATATGATGGATCCCTTAAATCATATGGTAACCTGGTAATTTTTTGTGTGAAGAACACATGATAGTCCTTTATTATCTTTATAAACATATTCGTGATGGAAATTCTAACTAGACCATCTTGAGGGTGGGGATGTTTTTATTTGGGGTTCTCTCTTATTCCCCCTTGGATGGAAATCTAGGGAGTATGTGCACATTATAAATATTAATTCACTAATATTCATGAGATTCCATATACTATATAACCATTGTCCATCTTAAATATGTTAATACGATTGAAATTGATTTATAAATTCCATTTATTGATTAAAATTATTTACTCATGTTAATTTTAATAAAAATATATATTCATGCCTATTTCGATAAAGATATATATATATATATATATATATATATATATATGAATGATTTGATAGAAATGTAATTTGAAACATATTTTATATTATTCATTTAAATAATTTTAATAGAATTTTTTTATATGAATTGAGAAAATATATTCATGCCATGTTTTATTTAAAATTGAAAAAAGTTGATTTATTTTTAATAGACTACTTATAAAATACTTGGTGATATCATATTAGGATTTATTTCTCATTCCCTACATTATCCTTTTGGAATAGGTATATTTTATTATTATAGGTCAACTAAAAGGACAATAACTACTCGTATATTGTGGGTTTGCATTATTAGCCAGACCTTAGGAGTTGGTGGTGAGTAGTGAGATGTGTGATCCACTTATTATATGCATTTTTGATGATGTAATCATGACGATCTTATCTGATATATTTTATTTTCATGCCATTTCTAGATGTGTATTTTTCTAATTTTGGTTTTCTATATCTTGAGGCATGTTTTGAATACCAACTATTTATCACTTTATATTCCCTTTATTATCTTTATGAGTTATTATTATTGTGAAATTGTTCCCTCTTTCTTATTTTGATGCCCAAGTGCTAGTTTCAATCCGGTGGGTATTCATAATTCCATCTCTAATGTGTTAGGACTAATTTTGGTACCATTTAAGAGGGTTATCTAGGATGGTTATTGATCTATTGGTATCAAAGGTGTTCATGTCTCTTTTCTGATGTTTGTATAAATTATGGGGTGTCTTGGTATATAGGTGGTGGGATTATTAAAACTTAATGGTGGGTTTCATGAGAGTTCTTAGCCATATCACATCATAACAAGTATTAATCCAACCATGGGTTATTGGTAATAGATTCTTTAAAGTGTTTTTATCCAATTTATTGATTTTTATAAAGCTATAATATGATATTTGTGTTTCCAAATTGAATTATAATTCATAAAGTTGAATATCTTAGGTCCCCTGACTAATTTTTCCCTTGTTATCTATTGATTTTTTGTAATACCATATACCCAAGAATATTTGTAGTTGGGGTTTTTCTTAGTGGTAAGCACCCCGTAATACTACATGGAAAATAGGGGTTCAAAACCCATGGGGCGCAGGTACTATAGAAATACTATAGTGGTACTGTAGCAGCGGCGGCACTGTTCATCAGCGGGTACTGTAGCGATGGCAGGGCACTGTAGCGGCGGCGATACTGTGCGGTACTATAGCAGTAGGTTACTATTCACAGAATGTGAATTGGCCTTTGAATTTGGGCCTACGGGCTATGTAATGGCCTACAAGCCCACTGGGCCTTCAGGCTATGTAATGGGTTTCCCTCTACCCAGTTAAAAGAGGTATTTTCTTTGATTTAATAATAAAAATGAGGCTTCAGCCCCAAACTTTAAAAAAAATATACCCAAGAATATTTTTTAACATGAATTGGGAGGGATTTTTCAATGAATGATTGAAATAAAACACAAAAGCTGATTAGAACCTTTAAGTTTTTTTTCTTGTGGTCTAAGCTTTGGGATAGATAGTTTTAATTTTTCTCCTTCAGTTTGCAGAGGTTGTACCCTAGAGGGGAGATAAAATAAATAATTTCTAGGATGTTCTTCAGCATATGGAACTATCATTCTAGGGTATACATGATCCTCTAAAGGTAGATAATTGATTAATGAATCTTGAGTAGCTCTTTTAGTTTTTTGAGATGCCAGATTCATTAATGATTAAATGTGTTTTCTTCAAAACTGAAGGGCCTTGCAGAAGATGGTGAGACTAAATATTTCCAATTAAAACAAATTTTGTATTAGAGTGGAAATAATTAAAGTCTATTTTTATGGATCAATTATATATAGAATAAATACTATTTTCTTAATCAATGGGGTTCCTGAAACATCAGCATGTTGTTGAGATAGTGTCCTAGTATGACAACCATTTTTTGATGCTTTTTCATTTCTCACATGAGGTAGTATCAAAGGAGAAAATGAATTCTCATAGGATTTAAATTGGTCTTCAAGTATATATCGAATCTCAAGTTTTTCTGTTGAATCTCACTTTTTATATTGATATTCTGGATAAAGAATTTATGGCCTACATGACTTGGATGGTAACGTAGTTTTGATAGGAGTTTGTCTTACTCCCATAGGTAGCTTGATTGGTACCTTTAATGGGAATAGTAGGTGGGATGGGTCTCATAGTTAAAACCATAGTATTGGATATAGAGATAAGAAGTTAATTAATTATTCTTCAGTGTCTGGTAAAGGACCACTAACTTGTTCCTGGTGTGGAATGTTTGTGCACTTTAAGTGATCATGCATGGTTTCACTGATGATATGCAGCTATTGTGGATGATTAAGTCACTAAAAGAGGTTTTTCCATGTCATACCCACTCCATGTCGTGGTATAGTACCAACAGTACAATGATAATATTCAGTACATTCAGATTCTTAAATAACAAATGTTTTCCATCCATAAGCATCGATAATAAAGCTTCTTCAAATAGTGGATGAGTCTAAAGTGGATGATCATACTGGTCATGTGAGTGTGAGAGGCACCATTACCATTGGTTCATCATTAATTACTACTTTATTTGATATTTTTTCCTCTTATTCCTTCATATCATCACATTTTTTGAATTGTTGCATCTTTCTATGGATATCATGACTTATGAAATGGAGATTATTATTCCTCATTGGAATGGGAGGGAGAAGGGTCTTCAATGACCCTCTAGTTCTATTTATTTATTGTAAATTGATTTTTTTTGGTAATTTTTTGTTATAGATATGAAACCTCTCGATTTCATTATCAATATGTATTGTCTAATTTCACATAAAGATTATATCAAATACTATATTTTGTAATTATCTCTTTCTTCCCCCGATGAGATGTGTCGTGTCCTTCAGAAATAATGGTAACCAATTTTGAGTTGATAAAGACCTCGTTATGTAGATTTAGGTTCAATGATATCAATTTTTTCACTTGAAATGGAGTGAGGTTTTTCCTATTTTGATATTACTCTAGTAAATTATGAGTTTCTTGACATATTTCTATCCAAATTTTGTGGATTTTTACTGGCAGGGGAGGTATAGTTTTATATAAACATAGTACCATTTACCCAGCCTATTTCAATTCCATCTTACTATATGGAACCATCTAAACTGATGCAATTAAAGAATCAATTGGATGAGTTGATGTCCAAAGGATTTATCAGACCTAGTGTGTCATCTTGAGAAGAACCAATTATTTTTTCAAGAAGGCCAATATAAACCAGTACCTTTGTGTTGATTATAAGAAGCATAGTTGGTTCATGGTCAAGAAAAAATATATATTTCCTTGAATTAATAATTTTTTAAACTAGATTAAAGTGTTGAAGTGGTTCTATAAGAGTTTTCCCTAGTCTGGTTATCACCATGTTAGGATAAAGGAGTCTGATATCCATAAACCAATTTGAGGAACATATATGGACACTATGAGTACCATTTTATTCATTTTGGTGTGACCAATTAGAATTTTTTATTTATGTTGTTTATGAAAAACATATTCCACTAGTACATTGATTATTTTTTGTGGTATTTGAGGATGAAATCTTGGTTTACTCCAATATCAAGTAGGATCATGTGTGTCACATGAGAGCTATTCTGGACAAATTGGTAAATCACATATTTATTCTAAACATTCTAAATTCATCTTATGGGTTCAAGAGGTATAGTTCATGGGACTTGTGGTTTATAAATAGTGAATTTTAATTCATCCTAATAAAAAGAACAAATTTAAAAAATGGGTAAAACCACATATTATAGCAACACAAACATTTCATAGATAAATATATCATATTTTTATAAGAATATTCAATATATTTTATAAATACATGATTTAGGACCACAATGTTATAGTGTATTTAGATAATGGATTTGAAATATTATTATTTCATGTATGATCTTTACCATCATCCGTAATGATATTCCCACATAGTACTCTTCATATAAATTCTTTATTTGAATTGTTCTTAAGAAACTATGTAAAGGAAACATATAAAAGGGTGAGTTTAGATACTTAGTAAGGGTAAACATGGTAGATATCAATAAATGATAATATTAAATAAAATTATAATCAAAAGGTTATGAGATCATAAACATAACATGCAACATTTATACCCAAATCTCTCATGCCATAAAACTTTACCATTTCAAAATATGTGAATCATAAGAGTAATAAATCATCATAAATAAACCATGAACTATAAGTCCATGTAATAAAAGTTTGAAACCGTAATAGGTATGGAAACGATTTCATATTTAAATGTTAACTACCAATATCATGAAATAATTTTTAATAATTAACTAACAACTTTTTCCTATAACACAATGGATCAGGAATCATTTTTTTCATAGTGGATCAAACACATCAACATGTTTCCCATAATTATCACATGATATATAAAAAATTAACCAATTAATTGGAGGGATATATAATTATAGAAACATCAATCAGATAATGAAAACCATATATATGTATGCCACAATATCATAAAACATTTATCATATCATTAACTATTGAAATAAAATGGGTTTTCTAAATATCTTATCATTTTATAATAGATTAAAGTATGTTATCATATACTCAGTAAATCATAATTATCATCAAAGGATGTTATCATAGATGAAAACTTCTTTAAAATAATCACATTAATATTTCAAGAGTAAAATACATTTTTCATTTTGAAAACACTAAATAAAATCTAAAAATTTCAAAAAAAAATTATGACAAACATTTCCTTTAAAATAAATATGGAAAATTTTAAATGAATATTAAAATAATTTATTATTCATTTTGATATTAAATTCAGTTCATTCCATATAATATAAAAGAAAACATTCCTCTTATACTTTTATAAAATTTCAAAAAGATCCTCATTCAAAAAATGATAGAAAAATTCAATTTGAAATTTCTTTATAGAAAGTAAAACTTGGTTAAAAATCAATTTATAAAATCACTGTAGAATATTAAAATACATTTGAAAACATTTTATTGAAAACATGGACATGGAAGATAAAGTATTTTTTACTGAATTGTAGAACATAATCGATTTTCTTTAAAAACATTCTTTCATTATCTTGAGTTCTTAATGTAAGGAAAATGAAATAAAAACATGTATTGTACATAAATAACTATATTATAAGAAAAATCAATTTTTTTCTGGATAAGGATCCTAGAATTTCCACAACTTAAATTCAATCATAAAAAATTACGATTAAAATAGGATTGATACAAAAATACCATACCTCAAGTCTTTTCTTTCTTCGAACATGTTAGAACCTAATGTATAATAAATATATATTTATTATACATGTATTACATAATAATTACCATACATGTCATTCCATATATTATTTACATATAATATATTATCACCCAATTATTACTAATTTTTAATTAGATTATTTTTTCCATGTGATAACAGTTTCGTTCATCATGTGGGTTTTGGTTCGGAATTCCTAGCCCTTATACATTGACCACAGTCCAATCATCTCCAAACATTAAATAATTATATAAAAAATAATATATATTAATTATATTTTTTTTCATACATAATATGTAGATACAGAAAAATGAATTACACTATTCATTGAGACGGTAGGTTATACATATGCATGAATATAGTATTCACTTTCTGACGAATGGAACACAAGAAAGGTAAATAATAACTCATAATTAAAAATTAATTATTATAAAATATATATTATATATACTCATTAAATAAAAACTTTATTCAATCCATTTAAAATAAAAATTAAAAACAAATCACATCTCTTCATGGATATTGTAGTCTACACATACGCAGGAGCGACGTCATCATTTTCCAACGGATTGAATGAAAGTATATAATAGTTTTTAGATAATAACAACACCAATTAAGTATATTTAATATACTTAAGTAATTATTTTGGAATGGATACCATATAATTAGAATATTTATTATAAGAAATAAAATTGAAAATTCTCATTTAAGAGTTATACCACTTTTTGAGAAACAACTTTTGGGTTATACCTTAAGAACTGAAGGGATAGTATTTTGGAAAAACGAAAAGATCTAGGATGCTTTTAAATAGCCCAAGATAAAATTATAGTAGGAATTTGATGATAAATATTGATCAATTTAGTGTAAATAAAACATATAAGTGGTTTCATTTTATATTGGATGGAATGGACACACTTGTAAGTACTAAAAATAATAAAATATAATTATGTTATTCCAGATAAAAAAGATTATAATTTGATATAGATTAAATGATAATGATTTTAAAGTCTAAATATAATCATCAAATTAAATTTATATAGGTTTTGGTGTTATGTTAACTCATATCTTTTGGTTAAACCCCTTGGTCAACCATTTTTAATCTTAATTGTGGTCATGGATTTTTTTATATTAAAGGGTAATAATTTTACTTATAAGTTAAAACTAGACTCATAAATGTATAATAAATGAAATTATAGACCCTTTATCATCCTATTTGTATTATTTAATGAGTTTTACTAGTTTAAAAATAATTTCATTTAATATTTTTATCATCAAATATTATTAATATCATTTTTAGAACTGTTTACATAATTTGACATCTAAAACAAAATGAAATCAATAGAATTAGAATATAAACCTTTATAACATCTATAATATGTTATCTTAATATATAAAATTTAGATAACATGATTATTCACTGAAATTTTATTACTTTTTTATTTTAAAAAACAATTATTTCATTTTATTTATTAATTAAATAGATACCTTTTCAGCATTGTATCCATGTTTAAGGTAATTATTCAATCACTAAAAATTTAAAATAAATTACTATGATAAAAAAATTCTTTGAAATTATCTTTATGAACTAAAATATTCCTATTTTTATCCTTATGTAAAAACTTTAGAGATATTAAATTCAAGAGAGTGAAATTATGTATTTATTCCATTGTTAAATTAATATAAACGTCATTATCAAATAAAAATGATAAAACTAACCATATATTCATAACTTATATATAAATGGGATAAATAAATCTATCCAAATGGTTAAAGGCATTTGTAATGGAACATTTTAATCCTTATTTCAATGTTTTCACTGTTTTTATCCATTTTACCCTTACTAAGGTGGAACTTTTTTTCTATGGTTACTATTAATATTGACCAAAAATAAAAGTAATCTATTTATCAATGTTAAACCTCCTAATTAAAAATATTTAATCAATTTTTTTATTAAATATCTATAGTTGGAGAAAATTAATTTTACATTAAATGCACAAGACGTGACAAAACCATGTTTTATAAAAATGCATCTTTAAACAAAAAACTGGATATTTATTCTTATATCATGACTATAAAAATATTATACGATTGTTAAAAAAAACTAATTGAAATTATAATATATTAATTTCATTAAAATCATTCACCAATGGTAATCATTTTAATTTATTAATATAAAAACACATTTCATGCATAAAAACTATTTTTTTGGAAAACATCTCTTTTTACTTAAAAATGAATTTTATTTACAATTATAATCAATTGATTATAAATTAATTCATTTTATGCATGTGTAAATCATGAATTTTTAAAAATTTATTTAGTCATATTCATACCTACAAATCTAACAGTTAGGTGACAATTATATACTTCATTATAGTTTATTTAGACTCAAGGTTTCATAAATCATAAGCTATCGAAGACAGAAAATTTATTTTAAGAGAAATATGTCATAAAATATCATAGTTTTACATGGAAAATATTTTATATTCAGATATTCATGGGATTTATATGGTATTATTTCCATTTTTTTAATGATTCCCCAATATTGGATTCTCTGATGACACCTCTCACTCGAAAGGGAGTGAATTTTATTTGGGATTGGAAAGGTTGGGATCCATTCAATGAGTTGAAGCATCATTTGATTTCATGTTGAGTCTTAGAGAAGCTTGTTAGGGCTATGTAGTATTCTGTGATGTATCAATTTGTTTATTGGGATGTATTCTTATATGGGATAATCATGTGGTGGTTATTGGTTCTCATTATCTTTGGCGTCATGAGAAGAACCATCATAGACATGATCTCAAACTCACAGTTGTGTTGCACTCTCTAAAGAGATTGAGGAATTAACTTTTCAGTGAATTTCTTATCATATACATAGATTAAAAAAAATTATATATTCATGAAAATAGATCAAAATAATTGGTAGAGTTTATATGTGGAGTACCTATAATCCCTTGAATTCAACATTGGTTACACCCCAGGTAATGTGAATGTTGTTGCTAATGATTTGAGCTAGAAACATCTATGTTAGGCAATGAAATAATCTTTTTAAGAGAAAAACATAATGGCCATCTTTTCTTATATTCATTTTGGGGTCTTTCAGAATGAGACCAAGGATTTTTTAAGTGTTTAGTTTACATCCTCACTTTTAAATAAGATTCCCTTAGAACTAATACATGATGATGAGTTTTATAGAATTATGGATTCGTTATATGGTGTGGAGATTATTAGTGAGCGGTATCTATCTTTTATGGGTATCATATGCTTCTAAATCTGGCATGTTGTTCCTCTACCTTTGAGTAAGGCTGTGTTGGGGGATTTCCATAATTCCCAGTGGGTTGTACACCCTAGAACCATAAGAATTTTATTTTTTATATGATGTTTTTTTTGGTTTCCAGGTAGAAAATGATACATTTCTAATTTTTTTGTCTCATTTTTATACTTTTCAGAAGATTTTGGTTAACCATTAGAAGTCTTCAGGTCTACTTTCACTATTATCAGTGCTTAATTGGAAGTGTTATGAGATATCTATGGACTTTGTGTATGGTTTTCCACATACACCATAGGGAAGAATGTGATATGGGTGGTGATATATTAACTAACCAAATCATCTCACATTATTCCTATTTTACATACCATTAAAGATTATGAATTTTAAAATTTATATATCTAGGATGTCTTCATATTTCATCGATTTAGATTTGTAATAGTTTCTGATAAATCCCCAATCACTTATCATCTTTGGAGATCCCTCCTAGAGGTGGTGGTATCCCAGGAAATGTTATACATGGAATGCATTTCTCAAATATATTATCATATATAATGGCTTATATATATTCTTAAGGACATGTTTCGAGCTTGTGTCCTTGATTTTGGAGATGTTTGGGATTTCCACGTCATACTTATTTGGTTTTCCAATAAAAATAGTTATTTGTAATCTTTCAAGATGACACTATTTTAGGAATCATATGTTTTTCCATGTAAATATCACTTTTTTTATTGTAGATCTATGAGGATTCAATAGTTTGACCAAGATTGGTCCTAGAGAATATGAAAAATATTTTTTTGATTCATCATATAATAGTAATGGCACAAAAACATTATAAATCCTATTTTGATCATCATCGATGCCCTTTGGAGTTCTCAGTGGGTGACTTGGTGTTTTTTATAGTATCACCTCAGTTATTTAACTGATGGTTTGGAAAAAATGGAATGTTAGAACTGATATATATTGGATAATTTTATATTTATAGAAATATTAGAATGGTGGGTTTCTATTTTTATTTATAACATCATATTGAATCAATCCCTAATGTGTTTAATGTGTAATAAATCAAAAATTATCTCTCTAACCCATATCATTTATTGAGATATGAGTAACTTTATGTGGAAGATAATTTATCCATGACTCATTAGGTGGTTCATATAGTGTATTCTTATATGAATATTCTATGCAAAAAATCTATCCCATTGGCTTGCGTTCTTTGGTGGAATGGTTCTTATGCACATAAGTCATGGGAGAGCAAGGCATTGATGGGAGAGTAATCATATCACCTCTTTATGATGAAGTAATCTTGAAAATATTTATGGGGGAATAAATCATTTATAATGGGAAGACATTGATATCATATTACTATGATTTATGTAATAACCATGTATTTTACTAGGTTCATATTGTATTCATCTTGATTCCTAGTTGTTTCTGTCACTTCATGGTTATTATCATTGATTCATGGCTATTTTTTCACTTTTTTAGATTTTATATAGGAATGTTAGAGTGTTTTATTATGTTTTTAGTAGATGAGAGGTGTTTAAGGATTTTAACATAGTAATAAAAGTACTCTTGTACCTATAAAATCTAATGCAAGCCCACCATCTTGCTGGTAAGGGCCACTGACCATCTGGTGGGAGGATAAAAGTGGTGTGTTTCTATAGGAATTCCACCAACTGACCAGTAAAATCCCATTATCCAGTTAGTGGGACTTACAGAATGTAGTGAACTTTATTGAGTGACATTGGGTAGCTAGTGGAGTCCATCAGCTAGCGAGAGACACTGATTAAGTAGAGAAATAATATTGTAATATCATAACTTCACATATTTTTATTCCTCAATTTAATTATAAATAAACTACCTCAACTTTAATTTTACCCAAAACACCATGATTTATCTATAGATGTTTTTTAGCTCTCCCAAAAATGATTCTTCAATGATCAATTTGTCGGTTGATGAGTAGGATCTATTCTAATATGTGTGATATCAATTTGATCATGGATTCCCATTTCCTCCCCTCCCACTCTCTATCTCTCTTCAAGAGTGGTGAATCCTCACTTGGTTAATCGATCTATATCTTTGCATAATTAATATTAATTATATTCTTCTCCTTCATTCATTCTAGTCCTAAACTCTCCTTTGGTTGATATCGTGTGGTTATTATTGATTCTTGAATGTGGTTAGTGTTTTCAAAAGGAAATACCTATCAATTAAAAACTTTGATGCTTGTTTAATTTAAATTGATTTTAAAATTATATTCTATAGATTCAAATATATATTTTTATAAATGATTAGAAATGGCATGGAGTTATATATGAAATCCCTTGATAATATGTTTGAAAATTAAGTGTTTATTTCTAGAAGATTAACTTTATTTGAAATAAATTATTTGAATCATGATTTTATGAGATAAAAGGAAATAAATTTTTATGATTTGAAATAGGATGAATAAAATGAAAGGAATAATTTTTTATAATAACCATTTATTTTGGTTTTTGAAAAGAAATGGTATGTTTTGAATGTAGAACTTGGGTTTAAACAAATTTATTGATTAAATGAGCGATTTTATTGAATGATATCCCCAAGTATTATTTAATTCCTTGAATAATGTGGATTCCTTGGTAGTTTGGTTGGAATAACACATGATACGCATGTATTCTCCCTACCAAGAAATAGAATGATGATAAAAAATCCTATTAAACTACTTTTAGGGAAGGGAGTTTATTCATTAGGATTCCCTTTTATTCTAACTTTTCTTTGGATTGAGAGAGTGTGTACGCAACTAGAGCCATACTTCATGAAGAAGTGTGATAATATTTTTACTAATATAACCATAGGTCTCTTACCCACATTTTTATGATTGAAATTGACATATACATGAAAATGATTGATTGAAATGATTTAAAAATATCAATTTTGATAGAAATATCTATTCATTAATGTTTTGAAAAATATTTTTATATCTTATTAATTTTATGGAAATAAAATCTTAAAGTTTTTTATATTAGATAATCAAATGTTTTAAAAATAATGTTAGGTTATGAACTAAGAAATCACATTCAGACCATGTTTAATTTAAAATTGAACAATGTCATTTTAATTTTTATATATTTATTATGAAATGAATCATATGAGATCCTAATGGGATTTATTTATCAAACCCTACCTTTGTCTTTGGGTGTTTGTATATTTTCTTATGCCTAGTCTAGGAAAAGGGAATACACCACTCAAAATTGGGGGGTGTACTTGATTAATGGGACATTAGGAGTTATTACTAACTATTGGAACATGTGATCCACTTTTTACATGGGTTTTTTATTATTTCCTCCTGGTGATCTTATAGGATTTTTTTATTTTTATGTAGTTTTGGAGACTTGTATCTGTCAACTTGTGGTTTTCTCACACTTGAGGAGTGTTTTGGAATATCGATTATTCATCACTTTATATCCACTGATTTATCTTATTTATTTATTCTATTTCCAAATAATTCTATATTTTTTTTATTCCTATGTACTAGTATCCAACCAATGGGGATCATGAACACCCTTCAATCTATGCCAGTACTGATTCGGGTACTATTTAGGTTAGTTATCCAGGTTTGTTCATGATTTCCAAAAGGCTGGATAAAATTAGTTAGCAAGGATTGTTAGCTAGTATAACCCCTATAAATATTCCCTTTAGTTAATAGTTATTGTATTATAAGTCTAATTGTGTGTTCTTTAATAGGCCTTCTAATAAACTAAATCCCCTTTTATGTATGACCAAAATTAACTTTGGGGTCCATCTAGGGAATCCTCTCATGGTGGAGTCGATTACTGTGTAACCTTTATTGATGATTACTCGTAGAAATTGCGGATTTATATACTAAATCATGGGTTTGATACATCTAATACATTTTAGAACTATAAAATAGTACATAAA
The DNA here is from genome assembly GCA_963277665.1 of Viscum album. Taxonomy (NCBI): domain Eukaryota; kingdom Viridiplantae; phylum Streptophyta; class Magnoliopsida; order Santalales; family Viscaceae; genus Viscum; species Viscum album. The sequence goes on along the minus strand of OY728140.1, from coordinate 1,999,612,980 downwards.
ACCAATTATGATGTATGTTAAGGACTCCTAATATAGATAATAGGTTAGTTTATTCTTTCATTAACATTGTATAATTTTGTAACTATAAAGGTGTATCTAGACACTAGATGTTAAGGACTCCTAAGATAGATAACAGGTTAGTTAATTCTTTCATTAACACTAGAATATTATGAAAACACAACAATAAAAATTTCATAGTTAAGTATATGAATAGAAATATAATGGAGATAGTGAGTTTAAATGCTTAATAGTGAAATTTTTCATCGGTCATTATAGGAAGAAGCTACCACTATGGAAGTGTATATCATTATTTTCTACACATCTACAACAAATTCATTCAAAACTACTGGTGATGTATGGATAAGAATACCACCAAGAGTATGGATATATAAACCTAATTACCATAAATAATTCATCAATTATGATATTTTATTTCATTATTATGACTTTTCTAAGAAAATATTACATATTCTTGAAATATATGGACTGACCCAAACATTGGGTATTGAGGTTTCCATGGAGACTTAAGACTAACTAGAACCTATGCCAGTGTTGAATAAATCTCTCACTCATTCTCAAGGTGATTCACATTTAGATTCTGTATTTGAGGATGAGGCTGTAAATAATCAAATGATTATTATTTAAACCATGAAAGAGTTAAGAATACCATTAGACCCCCCCTACTTTGTCCAAACATGCTATTTTGGATCCTTATATAGTTAATATTACCCGGGATATAAATTGAGATAATCTAAAAAACCATGATGAAGTATATTAAATCTGAAGATTTTAAGTAGTGATTTCTTATTCTCAAAGATTAAATTAATTCCCTTATTAAAATTTATACCATGACCATTTTAACGAAACCAGATGCTAATGTAATTTAATTTTAATGGATTTTCAAAAGGAAGTAGGATTATACAAGGAATTTAAAATTAAATTCAAACCAAGGTTAGTATAAAAAGGATTAGTTCATTGTGGATTAATTGATTATAGTGAAATATTTTCTATTCTAATTAATCATTAAACTATTCATATTTTTCAATAATATATATTATTTATGATTTCCATATAAATAAATTGAATGTTAAACCTTCTTTTTTCATGTTAAACTCAATAAATGAATTTATATGAATACTTATGGGTAATTTTTAAAAGAAATGGTACCTAATAAAATTTATCTTTAACATAATTCCTTGTATAAACTTAAAAAATCATCTAGAAAATGGTATAAATGGTTTTATTAAATTATAATTTAAAATGGGTTTTACAAAAGTAGAGATGATGCATGAGTTTATTTTAATCAAGTTAATAATTATATAGTTTATTTTATTTCATATGTTAATTACATGCTACTTATCTATAAAAAATTATATTGATTAATAATATAAAATTACATCTCAATTATATGTTAAAAATAAAATATATGGGAAGTGAAAAACAGAATTTATTTATAAAAATTATCTCAGATAAATAGATTATATTATTGATTCTATCACAATAAGTTTATATTAAAATGTTTTTTAAATTTTATATGTTCAATTATATTAAGATGGTTAGTATTATTTGGAATATTATTTCAAGTTATCTCTTATCCAATACCATAAATATGAAACTGAGGAATGATTTATAAATAAGATGTTATAACACTCCTATATTTTATGGTGTAATTTTTCCAAATGAATGTAATCTTATTTATATTCTACATTACACATAACACTGATTTTAGATTTTGTTACATGCAACACTGAGTTAAAAAAAGTGTCATATTATTAAAATATTATTATATGTTGGTTATCACATAGCCAATAGAAATTTAGGTACAAACAGTAATATCTAAATTATGAAAATATATGATTTATATGGGTATATAAAATGAATTATTTAGTGACTAATTAATTAAAAATAAATTTATAGACTATTTGAAAATAAAGTAAATATTTTTTTGAAAAACTATTTATGAAGACAAACACATTTTACCTAAAAAAATAAAAAACCACTATTAGTGAAAGAATTTATAGAAATTTACACTGAATGTATTAAATAAATTATTTAATATCTATCTTATCTTTTTTTCTCGACAATAGATATGAAATCATCGTTTCAAAATTATCCTAGAGTTAATTTTTTATAATTTTTTTAAAAGATTGGTTTTTTGATGAGTAGTGAAAAATAATGAATTTTAATTGAAATTGTATTTTAATTTAAATTATTTAAAAAGATAAATTATGTATTAAGTTGGTTATAAATCTAAATTATTTAAATTATATATTTATTAATCCAATATTTATCATTGTAATCTTTTTAATATTGAATATTGATATAAAAACCTTTTGAATTTTTGAACATTTACTCTTTGAAAACCCACTTTTTTCGCATGTGGGAGATTGGTTTTCAATTAAATTTTTTCAATTATATGAACAAAAAATATAAAAATGGATTAAATATTTGTAATCATAATAACATATATTGTATTTTAAGTAAAACTTTATTTTTTACCATAATGAATAGTAAAAACACTAAAAATTATTTACCGCGGTTAAGGTAAACATGGGTTTACTGAGGGTTAAATTGAATATATAAGGTTTAAAATAACCAAAAAAATCCAAAATATATATTATGTACATTTATAGACCATATAATTTCTATCAGTTTATAATAATTCAATTTGGTCCATTTTTTATGTGAAACATGTGGGTACACCATTTTATTTTCAAAAATTACAAGTGTGTCACTCACATCACTTATGAAAGGACACCCCATCTCATCTCCAATTCACATCTTATAAACATTTTTTTTCATAAAATACCTGAAAATATCAATTCTAAAAACTCTATTATCACATCATAGAATCCATAGTTTTGGAATAAATCCATCCTATGAGGCTTTTGGTGAATCCTAATGAGGTTACCCGAAGAAGAGATAATGTTCTTCAACTCATATTTTTATTTTATTTCATCATACAAATCCATAAATTATTATTAAAACACACTGATATAAACACCTATGTGTATTAAAAATACTTATATATAGTTAATTTATTTTCATGACCTACAACCTTCTCCACTTCCATCAAATAGTTATTAAATCATCATTCGTGTGTATGGAAGACTATCTCTTCACCCACCAATGTCATTTGTTCTTCCATTACCACCCCTCATGGTTTGGTATTATGATAGATATAAAGTATATATATATATATAATTATACCTATATAGTAATTATATCATATATTCCTATTTTTACTTTCTATTTTGTATGGGATACTATAACATTGCTCGTGGGTATGACGGACCACCACCTCGCAAAGTGATGTGATCCATTTTCTAATAACACATTACATTGAAGATAATAAAGATAATGTTAATGAATAAAAGTGATATAAACAAAAAATAATGATATTCACATAGTATTTATAATTCCTAAAAGTTAATATATCATTCTATTTCTTACATTTTCATTAACTGAAAGATGATAATGTCGTTCGTGTACGTGTGGACTAATACCATCACCAAGGGATGTGTCCCTCTATTTTCATCCCCACACCACATGGATGACATGTATACCTATATTAATTGAATTAATATATTATTTATGATATTATTATAATTTTTTAATGATAAAAAATTACTTACCTCAATTCCATAATGATCGTTGAAAAATTAAATCCTTACTTAAGCATACGTATTACATATCGTCTTCCTGATTTCATTTTTTGAACCCATCATTTAGGATATATTTTAAAAGAATATTTATCTTATAAATATGATAATTATGTAATTATTATTAATATATATTATTTCACTATAATCAAATTAATAGGACCTAAAATAAAAAATCATAACATATGCAAAAAAGAGAGTGGTTATTAAATGAAACGTGATTTTAATAAGGAATTTATAATAAAAGTGTTATGAATGGTCATAAGTAAATAATATATGGTATAATATAAATAATTATTTTTCTATAAATTATTTATAATAAAATTATATTTATTATAAATGAGTTTTTAATGTGTACGAAGGATGTCAAGACTTAAGGTAAGGGAGTTTTAGTCTCTATTTTACTTCTCGGAGACATATACAAATTCACCACTCATTTATTTTGTGTGATGTATATACTTACCCTTAGAAATTTTATATAATTAAACTTCTTATCTTCATAATATTTAATTTTTTGTTTTATTTTATGCTTTATTGGGTCTTACGATTACAAATATTACTAAATCATTAAGGGATTTTCATCTGAGTTTAATTTTCTGTGAGACACAAGCCATATTCACCATGTGTTACTTTTATGTGGTTTATATACTACCCATGAATGTATTATGTGATTATTTTCCTTAAAATTACATGGACTTACATATCCATTTTAGGAACTATATTTCATATGGTTTATGGTTCAAAATTTACTTAAGTGGTATGGTATTTTTGTCTCAATTTTCTTTCCATGAGAAATAAGTTATGTTATGAACCTATATTTATTTATGAGGTGTATATACATCCCATTTTATGTTTAATATCTTGAATTTATTTATTATCATGATATTTAAAGTTTTATTTAATTTTATTACTTCTCAGGGTTATAGTTTAATGATACTAAATTTGTAATAGTTTTATGATACAATATCATCATTTATTAAGATTGTTTATGATTATGATTCTGATGAAAAAGTATTATAATCCATATCTCATAAAACTGCTAAATTTTAATTTCCCTTGTTTATATCAGGAGAATATATGCTTTCCTTTCATTTTTCTCTCTTTATGTTCAAATGAGTCCAAAATAATATTTTTTAAAAAATCATCTTTATTTATCTCTTTGGATGAAAACCTATTTTTCATCCAAAACAATGTTTTCAAAAATTGTTTTAAAATAAAAATTAAAATTCTAAAAATTATTTTTTAAATAAATTCTTACCCATTTTTGACTTTTTACAAAAAAAAATTGAAATCATTCTTCATGTTGATTTCCAAACAATTCTTGTTTACCTTTTCCCGTAAAGGTAAAAAATGAATCTTCATTCTAACATGTATGACATGAAAAAAATCCTCCAACATCATGAAAAATCATTGATTTAATGATTCCTTTATAATCATACAAGGATATTTTCAATGAAAATTATTTTGAATTTTTAAAAAAAAATCAATGTGGAAGGGATATTTTTTTCAATAAATGTTTTAAATTATTTTTAAAGATTCATAAATAACTTTTCCATGTATTTTTCGAAGAAATAGTATCAAAAAATATTTTTTTTTAACATTATTTTCAAATAAATATAATTTTCCTCAATAAATTTTTTAAATGAGAATTCAAAATCATTTTTCATCTATGATGAAATCTATTGATGTTACTTATTCTTTACTGGGGATATGATCTAAGGATAAAATTAATATTATTTCTATTAATGGATTTTTTTATGATGGAACTATGTTTATGAAACCCATTTTTCTTCTATAGGAAATACCATGATAAAATGATTATGATACTCGTTGGTTTTCAGGGGTAATGCTATGATGAAATGGTGAAATGGTTATGAAAGCTATCTTCTTTCCACGGGTTACAATATGAAAAAAAAAATTATGAATATCATTTCATTTAATGGGTTATCATATGATAAAAGTTTTATGATATGTTCTCACACATATGTATGATTTTCATTTTTTGATGGATGGGACTTAAATACCCCTCTAATGAATTGGGTAAATATGGATAACTCATGAGTAAATTTTTTATGTGTGAACCTGATTAAATTTTAACAATATTAACTGTGAAATTGATTATATGTTCACAATTTTATGCATGAATCAGATTACTTGTTAACTATTTTATGCATAGAACTCTATTTAATGTTTATTATATAATGTGTGGACCAGGTTTCATGTCTATATGATTATGAGAGGGAATTATTTCATATCCTTAACTTAATGAGTGGACCTATCATTTTCATACATGTTCACAATGTTATAAGATGATATGTGTTCCAAAAAACTATGTATTATGAAAATTATAAGCTCTATGGGATTATATTCATTGATTCCCTTATGATCAATGTCTTATAAACTTATAATCCTTATTCCATGAATCAATATTATGATCCTTGATATGTAGGGTGTGACTTTCAAATGTTATTCTCATGTTCTAATACCTGTGTGTTTATGTTATTATTATGCATCTCCCTTATTTACAGTTATTGAGTATCTAAGTTTTCCCTTTCTTATATTTTCATTCCCCGGATTATGAATAATTTTTTAATGTATGGTGTTTTTTTCAGAAGTACTAAAAGTAAATTTCTTTATGGAATATGTTAATGATATTTCACTAAATTAGAAAATTATGTACCTTATCTCTAAAGACATTAAACTATTATGGTCCTTTAGAATGTTTTTATGCAATTTATTGAATATTCATCTAAATATATGTATTACTTATGTATGAGAATCCTGGGTCACTATAGATACCAAATTCTAACATATTTGGTAGTTTTTTTGTGTCATGTTATATTATAGACCAAAAATTTTCATTATTGTTTTTATGCTGGGAAGGTTTATATGAAACCTTAGGAAAAAAGCTAAAATGAATTGAAATGGATCCTCATGTATGTGTATATATAAATTGATCCATGAATTCAATATATAAATAATAGAAATTATAATGATGGTATTTTTGTTTCAATTGATTTTTATTATGATTCCAATATTGATATGTGTAAATATATTATGGATATGTTTCTAGGGCTTGTGGTGGACCTATTTCTTAAAAGTTAAACATGAAATATGTAGTTATTTTTTCAAATGATAGGATAAATATATTACTTTAACAAAATATTTAAAACATTAAATTTAGTTAAAGGTTATTATAAATAAATATTTTTTATAAAATTTTAGTATAGATATACATTATGAGTCATTATACCATTATTTTTTCAAGAATCATGTTTTCCATTATAGATCAAAAAAACTAATATTATGATTCACTTTGTTAGAGTGATTATTGAATATGGGATATTTTGTGTCATAATGATACACACTACCAATATCCTAGATTAAAGTTTGACTAAGGTGATCTCATTATTAAATTTTAAATGTTGTTTAATTTTAATGAACATTGTCCTAGTTAAATATTATGGTGTTGTAAAGACCAACAGTAATAACATTTTTATTTCAAGTTTGATATTTTTTAGGATTATATGATTCTTACATTGTTACAATTAATATTATTATATATATTTCCTTGATTTTAATTTCTTCCTTGTTGCCTTTCTATTACATTGTATGGTATTGATGAAATTATTTACATATTTGTGGTGTTATTTGTTAATTTTTAGGATTTATATTACATTATATTTATTTTGGTTATTTTATTTTCTCATAACAACGGGATTTGGATGGTTTTTGAATTATTGGTTAATTTTTATACAGTGGATCATCGTGTTCCATTATGTAATATCTTGGTGTGTTTCTTTTGTCTCACAGATCAATCTCAACCTATATCTAATTTCAGTTCTCTTTGGTGAGATAATGTATATACCTAGTACTTGTTCCATATGTGGTTATATGAATGGAAACTTTAATCACATTCATCCATGTTTCATGCATTCAATTTTTTCAATTTTCACTTCTGTATCTTTATCTAGATGTCATCATTGCCTTCTAATTTTGGGATTTTCATTAATATAAGAATATTATTCTGTTTTCTTATGGATTTGGTGAATGAGATATAAACTTAAATATTTTTTTGAGATATTTGAGAGATTTATATTGGAATATTGGAAACAATATAATTCATTTTTCCCTTAACATCTAATGTATCATTCCCTACAACTAGATTAGTGCTTTTATAGAGATTGAAGGATCCATTGACCGTTGGAGATGGTGCTAGGGATTCATTTTATGGAGCTTTAATTGGAGTAAATATGATCATATTCATTGGTTATAACTAGGTTTTAGTATGAAAATTTTTCACTATAAGTGGCATTTATTCCTTTTTCATTTCTATTTTTTGTATCCTTTGAATTGCATTAGGTGTTATAAGTGAGTCCATTAAATAATGGTTGTTGCTAAGTTCACATGACGTATTTGATCATCATCACCTGGTTTAGCATGACCATCTTCCTTGGATATCATATTTGGTCAATTTCTTATTTTTTATGCTTGTATTTTCTTTTTTTCTTTTAGTTATGAATGTTTTCTTGGGGTGGTGTTCTCACTATGAATGTACGTTCAACGAGAACTAAATAAAGTTATATCTGATTATTTTTCTTTCTACTTTTCAATTATTTTATCATTATCAGCTATATGTTTATAATTATTAAATCTCAATTTTTCATAATAATAAATAATTTATCTAAACTAATAAAAATTTTCCACATATAAATCATTTTATCTTAGTCATTCATGAGGAAATCCACAATAGCACTTCCTAAAACACAAGTGGAATCTAAATATGTATTAAAAAAATTAGTGGAATACAAAATGTGAAGGATAGATTTATTAATTCAATAAATTCATGGTGGATTTATAATGACAAGGATTGGTTCCTTGTGATAATTTAGAATGTATAAGTTTCAATGTAATATATTTTATTTTTCCTCTTTCTGTTATTTTTTTCATTAATTTTTTTTATAAAAATTAGAGTCTGGTGAATTAAGAGAAGAAATCCTAGGGGAAATATTTTAGATAACCAAATATTACTTCTATTTAAATTTTTAGTTTTTCTATCTCTATATCATCACCAAAATAATTCCAATAAGAATTCATTGGTCTTATTCAAGTTGTAGACACCAATTTTCAAGAATGGTATTATTCACTACTAAGAGATCTTTACATTAATTATTTGTATAAAAAATGTCTATAGTAACATGTAAAATAAATGAAATAACAAAATAAAAATTTATATTAACCCATGGGAAATTTTCTTTAGTTCAATTAGTTGGTAAATCAAGCTTCATTCTTATGTAAATAGGCATTTTAGTTTTTAAAAAATCCTTTAAGATCTATCATTTATGTTGAATATTGATATAATCTAAAATAATTTTGTAATTAAAAAGTTAATAATTATTTTTAATATAAATAATCCTAGCATGGATAATGCAAGTGGAAAAACCCTATCCTAAACATGTTACTTCAAAACTAAAAAATCAGAAAGAGAGAGGGGTGAGGAAAGAAATATTCAACATGGAAAAAATAATAGTTTGATCTATTTAGAAACACATTTAATATTTTGATGCGACCAATGGATCATGAAATAACACTGATAAATAGAGTAAACAGATGTGAATTGTTTCATTTAATTCTATTAATTTTCTTTAACCCCCTTTTAATTCAAATCATTGTCACTTGTTTGGATGAGTGGATCCTATATGCAATGTGGAAAGTAAGTGAAACATATAAAATGATATTTTTATAAGGATTAGTACTAAGAACTAATAATTCCATGATGTTTATACCCCCAAAAATGGATTATCCTCTATAAAATTATCATCAATTACATTGGTTTATGCAGCAATAGTTTTTACACCCTAGTAATCGATCCTCCAATTGATTTTGGTTCTATGCCATAGAAATATAAATCTTTTAGTATGGTTGGTTAGACCCCCAAACTCTCTTCTCTTAGACTAGTTAAACACTTCACCCATGATCTTATTTTTAAACTAGTTAGACCCCTAATCACAAGCTCGTTCTTCATTTCATTTTGATCATAAGGTAGAATTTTCTCTTTCATGTTTAGAGTGATCTTCCACCCATAAGCATACTAGATCCACTTTTCTTGTGTACATCTTCAAGTACCTTTAACAACCACTAATTAGGTATGTCATCCTTTATCAATAATTATAATCACCTATATATGGACATTTGTCTCAATGAAACAATTCTCAGTCAATTCATCATTTTTTATAATAATTTCACAGCCTCACCGATCACTTGATACTTAGGAATAAATTCCTTCTGAAATACTTTTTGTCTTAAAACTAAAATTCACTTCTCACTATTCATCAAAATTATATTGTATTTTCGTTTCTAAATATTCATAATGTATAATACAATTCAAGGTATTTTTTATAATTCTAATTTTTGAAATAATACAAATGGGTAATATTTGAACTTTTTATTCATGAATTATTTAATGTTTATGTAAACCATCACATTTTCTTTTCAATGTGAAACCCAATATCATTACATATGTTCATACACAAAAAACCTTAAAAAACATATAAAAACACATGATATAACTTTATTGTTTATTTTACCTTCACATAAGTGTATATAATATCTAAATCCACTTCAAATAAGGGTATATAGTCTTAATCAAATTCTCTTAGTTGTAACATGTGATTCCTTTTCATGTAACTTTGAATGTGGATTCATATCTCCATTATTCTTTCTAAATATTGATCAATTTTGAAACCAAAATTTCATTATGAACCCCAAACCCACATAACACCTTCACTCTATCTCTTTCATGCACTATATTATATGCATGAAACTCAAATTACTTCATGTAACTATATGCACAAGATATCAATTTCATGAGGCATTAATGCTCATGGAATACTTGTAGGTTTATAATAACAACCCTTATCTTTGTTACACATTAATACATGATTTAGTTACAAAACACTACACTTAATACAACCCAAAATATCGATAATTCTAGTGTCTTTGGTAACTAGGGACATTGTATTACAACCTTAAACATGAATTACACCATCTTTATTGAAAACTTATTTAAGATTATTGAGCATAAAACTACATTGCATAACCTAGGGAAAAACATAAGAAAGGGGTGATACATAAAGCCCAGTATGAGAATAGACATGGAATAACATGAAGAAAATAATAAATTTTATACAAGTCATATCAATCAGGTATAAAGGAACACGAATAATAAGGCATGATATAGCATGATAATCATCATATAGGAAATGTGGAAACAACAAAAAAACACTACATCATAGCTCAAGGATAAACCACCAAGACTTCATGGTGGAAAAAGTACCATAAATGAATCATGTACAACCATTTCCCAACATTACTTATCATGGTACTAAACATTACCCAATGCATTGGAGCACTATATAATTCTGGGCACACCTATCACTTTCATTTCATTCTCATGCTTAAGTGTGCCACGTAGATTATAAAATATGGATTCATTCATCATCATTATTTATTTAAAAATCAAGGAGTGTGTAATAAATACATTTAATTCCCCAATAAAAAGGTATATGTGAATAAAAGTGAACACTCGTGAAAGGAAATGTGTATGGTATTCACTACACAATTGGTTTGGAATCTAAAATTGTGGTGAGACGTTGGCAGCATAAAAAAATCACTTACAAATTCATAAAATGGGTTTGAAATGGCCCGTACCTCTCCGGTCCATTCCTTTGTGAAAATATGGTGTTTAAGGGGTTTCGGTAGGTCAAGGTTACTTATCCCCAACACTTTTCCTATTTTTCCCTTTATGTGAACAGTGGAATCAGTGACCCTCGGTGAACAGTTCCAATGGTAGACAGTTGTGAACAGTGCCAACAGTGAGGTCCAACGGTAACCTCTATTTCCTTTGCCAAATTTTGAGTTCTGTGAATAGTGTTTCTAGAACAGTGACCTTCTAACTGCGAACTTTTCTTTCCTTTTCCAAATTTTGAGTTCTTTGAACAGTGTTTCCATAACGGTAGGTGTACAGTGTTCTATCGGTGAGGTTCATAAACAGTGTTCTATCGGTGAGGTTCTAACGGTGAGGTTCATGAGCAGTGTTCTAATGGTGAGGTTCATGAATAGTGTTCTATCGGTGAGGTTCATGAACAATGTTCTATCGATGAGGTTCTAACGGTGAGGCTCATGAACAGTGTTCTATCGGTGAGGTTCATGAACAGTGTTCTATTGGTGAGGTTCTAACAGTGAGGTTCATGAATAGTGTTCTAATTGTGAGGTTCATGAAAAGTGTTCTATCAATGATGTTCATGAACAGTGTTCTATCGGTGAGGTTTTAATGGTGAGGTTCATGAATAGTATTCTATCAATGAGGTTCATGAACAGTGTTCTATCGGTGAGGTTCATGAACAGTGTTTTTCCTTTGCCAAATTTTGAGTTCATCGACAGTGTTTCAAACTTCATCTAGTTTCTCCCCTTTAGCATTTTCCATTGACATAAAATGCATTTAAAGCCTTGTTTTAAGGACTCTAAGGTTGATTCAAAGGCCATAACTCCTATATTAATTATTTCTAAGGCTCGGGATGTTTTTACTTGGTCAAACTGTGTGTTTTAATGCAATCCTCCTTTAATGAGAAATTAATCGTATCTCAAACTGTTGCTCTGTTAAATCTTCTAAAGGGATGGGATATGTTCCTCCCTAATTATTTCTCCTTTTTCTCAGCTGTAAGATGCTTTAACATCTCATTCCATCCCATAGAAGTCGCACAATCAAATATTCCTCCTCGGATTGGTTCCGTACTATTTTGATTCAACCAAGCAGTATCAATCAATCTTCGATATAAGGTATGTTTTATCATCGTTATTTTGGGGTTCATCTTATCCTATTTCTCCTTTCCATATTATATCATTTGATCTCCATGCTTCTAATGGAGTTTTCTTGTGTTTTGATTAGTACGGTCGTACCATGGCATCCTCAGGTGGATGCAGTTGTCGCGATAAGAGGTGATCGTGAACCTTGTGTGCATTGTTCTTGTATAAAGAATGTATAGAACCATTTAAGGTAGGGTATTAATTACTTCTCTCTTCTTTTATGTGCAACTGTATAGTTATAATGTTTTATTCCCCAGGATGAAAATGGAATTGACATAATAAATATTCAAACCAGATAAATAAATTGGTATCGATCGTATGTTATTGCCTCTTGTTTTTCTATATAGTGTCATATCTATGCTTGCTTTGTTTAGATGTTCATTATTGATGGAAATTGGTAAAGAACGTAAAGCCGGAATTAATTGATAATTGTTTGGATAAAGATAAAGAGGTGTGTAAACGAATCTGGTTCTTGTTTTAATTTGATGTTAATCAAATTGATGTAGTAAGCATGTTTAATTATTTGTGATAGCTTACTGATTAGGTTTCCCGAATGTGGAACCTATGAATAAAAAATCGGTTAATACAAGATGGATTAATGAACATGTTGTTTGATAAAAGATAATTGTTTGTAGGGTTCTGAGTTACCCTATTGATTGTTAAAGGGCCAAGATCCCACTTGTTAATATGTTTGTTTTTTTGCTGCTTGTGTTTTTATGTGAGCCTGGATGGCTATGGTGATATGTGGAGGAATGGAGGCCTATTTGGTTGTGGCAGTAGATGACGCCTAGAGTTGTGAGATTCATCGGTTTATGAATGTGGGTGTCAGGGAGGACACCATGGATGATGGAATGGGATGGATGTGATTGGTGGATGCTTTCTGTTTCTTATTGGTTGATTATCTGCTTTACTTTTCCCCACTACTCCAGGCAGCTGGTCTTGATTACCCTTCTTCCGAAATAGGTGAAGACGCACGGGGTTTTCCATGTGATTTCCGTGTTTATATTCTTAAGGGATGATGGGTCTACGCTCTTGCTATAGGTAGCAAAGACTCGATGGGTAGGGCATCTACTCACCGTGTTGATCCCCCTTGTGTTTAGTAGCATAGAATGTTTTTCTAGAATACCTTGGAATATGGGAAAGTAGTTCTGTAATGAATAATTGAATAAATGATGTTAAGCCATGGGGTTGGAGCTTGCTTGAATGGAATGATTAGGTTGCAATTTTAAAGGGACAGCGGACTTTGGGTGTGATGCTAATGAAATTTAATGTGGAATTGTAAATGGTTAATTAATGTTTAAATAATTAATTAACATAAAGTGGAATTAATTAAAATTGAATGAATTAAGGCATTAAATCTCTTTAAATGGTTGTGTGCTAACATGATACCTAGTCTTAGAAGTAGCAGCCCGGAGTCCGAGAGACGTTAGCTGCAGTTGAGTCTAAGAATAGGATATTCCCATAGTGTGGTTGTGTGGTATATTATATTCTGTACTTTTTGTGTTTCTATGCGCTAATCCACCTTGTTAGTAAGGGAAAATGACACTTTGGGGATTCTGAGCCCTAGGGGGGGTTCCTCAACACTCTGGTGGGAGGATGGATGGCTGACTACCCCCTTTGGCCCCACAATCTTCTCTTGGTAGTTACTTGAGCTGGTAGGCACAGTAGTTATTTTTTCCCATATATGTGTATAGAGGGATGTAATTTATTGTGATTATTCCCACACATATATTCTTGATATAGTTTCCTATGGACTACTATAGGTGTAACATGTATAGACTGTGATGGTTTGAGGATCCTTACTCAGTGTATGGGCTGTAATGGCTTGAGGTATAATACCCAATGTATGATACACATTATGCGAGCTATGGTGGCTCCCAAAAACTACTTGGTTACTTTGGTGTGTGGACATGGTAGTTTTGTTGCATGATGTGCATATTGTGTTGCTTCGCCCAGGTGTCTGCGGGCAAGCCTTTTTGGAGAGAGATGCTTAGGACGCGCGACATTGGGGAAAAGCGGAAAACCAGTGGGGAAGTAGTAGAGGGGTACCCTTGATATTCTTTATTATATTATATACTCTTGTATTCACTACTTTGTGTGAGTGTCCATGGTGAGGCTGGGAACTTAGTATACCTGTTTAGGTGACGAGTTAGTTTCACTTGTTGTTCATTATGCTTTAGTATACTCTCTTTACTTCTGCATGAGAGGATTCGGGGAGGATCCTACTGAGTATACTGTTATACTCACCCTATGTATATATAAAGTGTTTTTCAGGTCACTTGGAGCAGGTTGGAGATCAATTTGGTTTCTACTAGCTTGGGGTTGCAAGAGCTATCCGGGCTTGTAGTTACTGCTGTTTTATTTTCATTTGGGTACTTGCAGTTTTTCCCCTTCCAATTGTAGTAGCTTTTCATGACATTATATATGTGTACTTGGGATTTCTTTTATATTTTAATATGAATTGGAGTTGATTGGTGTCTATCTTATCTCTCTCTTCTGTATGCGTTCTCTTAGAGGGTAATGCCTCCCATTTGTATGTGTACTATACCCTCGGTGCTAGTCTCCAACTCGGGGCCTACTGGAGGCGGGACTCGGGGGTCATTATCTCCCTTCTCACATTGCTGACCCAATAGGGGTAAACTTTGTGGGTAGGTAGTTGTGACAGAGTGGTATCAGAGGTCTGGTTGAGGGATAGGATGGAGATTGGTGTTAGGCACAAGTGAGGTTGCATGGGTTGGTAGGGAAACGGTGTCATTCATATTTATCATGTGATGTAAACACTAGAGACTGGCTAAGACATAGGCATTAGGGCCCCCTATGATCTGATGTATGGACCTTTAAGTTTAGAATGGCTACTAAACAAGGTGATACTAGTTTCAGAGTAGAGACCTAGGAAAGGATCATGCATCATTCTTCTTTGTGACTATGTTATAATGGGTAGACCTTGGGATAGGTTAATCTAAAATGAATAAAAGAAAAAAAATAATTAATTAATGTTAAGTATTACATATCCCAAGATTAGAAGCCCTAACTATTTTTTATTTTATAGGTATGGCTCCAGGTCGACGTCCTCATTAGGATCGTATAGAATATTTCCAGTAGGTTGTTCCAGTAGATCGTCACAGGGTAGAGGTTGACGATGACGACACTTAGAGGAAGACACTCCGAGAGTTTTAGAGTCAGATTTTGTAGAAGTACGAGGGCTCCGTTTCAGATGCAGTCATGGCAGACTGGTTGGAGGTGGTCAAGATAGGCTTCAGTTAGATCCGTGCTCAGAATGAGCATTGGGTGTCCTTTTTTGTGAAGAGGTTGCATGGAGCAGCGAGGCATTGGTGGTTCTTGTTCCTTGGGGATTGTGAGGAGTCAGCGATCTCATGGGAGGAGTTCCGAGACGAGTTTAGGGTCGAGTTTCTTTCTTCGATCATGAAGGCGTCCAGTCGCAAGGATCTTCTTCCCCTTCGACAATAGATCTCTAGTGTGCTAGAGTTTGGAA
The DNA here is from genome assembly GCA_963277665.1 of Viscum album. Classification (NCBI taxonomy): domain Eukaryota; kingdom Viridiplantae; phylum Streptophyta; class Magnoliopsida; order Santalales; family Viscaceae; genus Viscum; species Viscum album. Next base: position 1,999,596,960 of record OY728140.1, on the reverse strand, counting down.
TCCGTTTCAGGAACCTTTTACGATATGCTTCAGACCTGTTTCCAGATGAGGAGGCCAGGGCGAGGCATTTCGAGGAGGCTTTGCATCCAGAGATCTAGCGCCAGGTCACCCCATTTATGCTGAAGATGTATCTTGAGGTGATGGTGAGGGTAGAGGTTGTCGAGAGGACTTTTTCCAGAACTTTATCATCACGAGAGGGGAGTCATCGTGATTTCTCACGAAGTAAAGCTATGGTCTGAGGTTCCTAGTTTTTAGGGAAGAAGAGTTTCCGTTCAGCCGGGGTTAGGTCCCATCCCTTCACATCTCGTTTCTCTAGAGGTAGAAACTCTAAGGACTATTCCAAGGTATTAGGCGCTTGTTTTTATTGTAGTGGTCATGGTCATCAGCAGCGGGAGTGCCCGACCTTTCAGAGCAGTCATCGTGCACCAGGTGCTACGCTCTAGGTTCCTCCGTTGAGGCAGTTCCAGCCGAGGCAGCAGCAGCAGGTTGCACCAGCTTTAGATTAGCAGAGGGTAGATGGGGCAGGCATAGGACAACCTCGTGATTCTCCCCATCCTCAGAGATCATAGTGTGGCCATGGTGTTGGTCGGCATCAAGGTCAGAGAGGTCGTGGAGGAGGTCTTGGTTAGCTTCATGCCCTAGCGTTGCCAGCTCCAGGCGAGTCAAACGTCGTTCTAGGTACTCTTTGCTTGTTTTCTACCTTGGTGTATGCCTTATTTGATTCAGGAGTGACACACTCCTTCATATCACCTACCTATTTCCATGCTTTGGGACTTGAGGTAGAGAGGCTTCCAGTTCCCTTGGCGTTGACTATGCCAGTTGGAGTTCGAGCTGACCTGTTTGAAGTATGTAGAGACTGTGAGCTAGTATTGGGGCAGCACTACTCTTGGGGAGATTTCTTATTTTTACTAATACAACCATATGATGTCATCCTAGACATGGATTGGTGGTATTCGGTGCAGGCTATCATGGATTGCTTCAGGAAGAAGGTCATTTTTATTGGTGTGGATGGAGAGCCTGTGGTGTTTGTTAGTGAGCGATATCCTCGAATGGGTCATAGGCACATTCTGTCCTTATCATTCATGATGGCTGAGATGAATTTGTGTTCTTCAGAGGTTCAGTAGTTGGATTTTCCTAGGATCATAGAAGAGTACCCTGATGTCTTTCCAGAAGAGGTTGTAGAATTACCCCCTCGACGAGAGATCGATTTTGGGATTGAACTAGAACCAGGAGCATCTCATATCTCTATGTCTCAATATAATATGGCCCATTCTAAGTTACGAGATTTTCGTATACAGATTGATGTTCTGTTACAGTGCGGTATTGTTCGTCCGAGTGTGTCACCATGGGGGCACTAGTTTTGTTCGTGAAGAAGGCTGACAGTAGTTTGCGGTTGTGTGTCGATTATCGTCGCTTGAACAAAGTGACAATAAAGAATCGCTATCCTCTTCCAAGGATTGATGATTTATTTGATCAATTGAAGGGTGAAAGTTGGTTCTTAAATATCTACTTGTGCGCAGGATATCATCAAATGCGTGTAAAGGATGAGGATATCCTGAAGACTACTTTCTGTTGTCGTCATGGGCATTATGAGTTCGCTGTAATGTTGTTTGGTGTGAAAAATGCTCCAGCTGTGTTCATGGGATTAATGAATGTTGTGTTCTGTGAGTTCCTAGACAAGTTCTTGGTGGTTTTTATTGAATACATCCTTATGTACTCCACATCTGAGGAGGAGCATGAAGAGCATCTACACGCCATTTTTAGAGTTCTTCGTCAACATCATCTATTTGGGAAGTTGTTGAAGTGTGAGTTTTGGGCTCAAGAAGTCCATTTATTGGGGAATGTTGTGTCCCAATAGGGAGTTTCTATTGATCCATCGAATATAGAAGCGGTTTTGTATTGGGAATCCTCCAAGATAGTGTTAGAGGTGAGAAGTTTCTTTGGTCTCGCAGGCTACTACAGGAGGTTCATAGAAAATTTCTCACGAGTTGCGACTCCTCTAACAGCTTGGACCAGGAAGGATCAGGCATTCATATGGACTGATCAGTGTCAGGAATCTTTTGATTATCTAAAGGAGAAGTTAGTATGTTCTCCAGTTCTTTGTCTTCCAGCTGAGGGAGTTCTATTTGATGTTTTTTGTGATGCTTCACATCTGAGTTTAGGCTGTGTTCTCATGCAGCAGAGGTTAGTTGTTTCTTATGTTTCTTATGGGTCTCGGTAGTTTCATACCCATGAACGTAACTATGCTACCCACGATCTTGAGTTGGAAGTCGTAGTTTTTTCTCTGAAGTTTTGGATACATTAACTCATTGGTGATCATTTTGTGGTTTTCACCGATCATAAGAGTTTGAGGTATGTTTTATCCCAGCATGAATTGAACTTATGACAACTTCAGTGGATGGAGTTATTATAGGAATATGACTTTGAAATATCATATACACCTGGAAAGGGGAATGTTGTAGCTGATGCGCTGAGTCGGAAGTCACGTAGTGATGCAGTGCGTGAATCTGGTGACTCCTAGAGAGTAATGGAAGAACTGTCAACATTACATTTTGATGTGGGAGAAGTTGGGGGCAGATGTTGTCTTTTTCAGATGACAGTACATTCATCCCTGGTGAAAAAGTTGGAAGATTCCCAGTTGGGCGATCTTGAGGTGGAGGTGTGGAGAGACTGAGTTGTTTGTGGTGAGGCCCCTGATGGTTAGTCAAAGTATGAACAACACTGAGTGTTGTATCAAAGAATTATTTTTGTTTCTCTAGTGATGCATGAGATGTTTTTCAAAGAATTCCATAGTTCACCTTTAACGGTGCATCTCGGCGTGACAAAGATGTACTGAGCCTTGAGGATCCAGTTTTGGTGGCCTGGGCTGAAGCATGAAGTTGCAGAGTTCGTGTCTCGATGTTTGGTCTACCAAAAGGTGAAGGCTGAACACCGTGTTCCTGGTGGTCTACTCCAACCATTAGATATTCCATAGTGGAAGTGGGAGGACATCTCAATGGACTTTGTTACTGGTTTACCTCAAGATCAGGGAGGACATGATGCTATTTGGGTGGTAGTGGATCGTTTTACAAAATCAGACCACTTCATAGTGATCAAGGAGTTGAGCTCAGTGGAAGTTTTGTCAAGGAAGTATCTAGAGGATGTGTTGAGACTTCATGGAGTCCCAAGGACAATCATTTCTGATTGAGATCCTCGCTTTACCTCTAGGGTGTGGAGAGGTCTCCGGCATGATTTCAGTTCTGAACTATGCCTAAGCACTGCTTTTCATCCTCAAATGGATGGTCATATAGAGAGAACCATCCAAACACTTGAAGATATGTTACGCTCTTGTGTTCTTGATTTTTGAGGTTCGTGGTTGAGGTTCGTACCCTTAGTGGAGTTTTCTTACAATAATAGTTTTCACTCCACCATTGGTATGGAACCATTTGAATCCTTTTATGTCCGACCTTTCCGTTCTCCATTGTGCTGGACTAGGGTTCGAGAGTCAGCAATTCTCAGATCGGAGCTAGTGTAGAATAAAACAGAGATGGTTCTGGTGATTCATGAGAGGATGAAGACAACACAAGATCATAAGAAATCATATGTTGATCAAATAAGGATACCCTTAGAGTTTAATGTTGGGGATCACGTGTTTTTGAAGGTGACTCCCCATCGTGGGCAGTAAAGGTTTGGTCGTCGGAGTAAGATTTCTCCCTGGTTTGTTGGGCCTTTTGAGGTGTTAGCTCATGTTGGAGATGTGGCATATATAGTAGCACTTCCCCCATAAATGAGTCGGATACATGATGTTTTCCATGTATCACATCTTCTTCGTTATATTCATGATGACTCTCATGTCATCAATTGGGGAGAGATCAATTTTGATGATGATACAACCTTTGAGGAGCAACCTATGGATGATAATGTTTTGAGAAGTATCTGATGTAACATCCAGGACCACTCTGGTCTATTCCTTTGTGAAAATATGGTGTTTAAGATGTTTTGGGAGGTCAGGGTGACTTATCCCCAACACTTTGCCAATTTTTTCCTTTATGTGAACAGTGGCATCATTGACCCTCGGTGAACAGTTCCAACAATAGACAGTTGTGAAAAGTGCCAACAGTGAGGTCCAACGGTAACCTCTCTTTCCTTTTCCAAATTTTGAGTTCTGTGAACAGTGTTTCCAGAACGGTGACCTTCTAACTGTGACCTATTATTTACTTTGCCAAATTTTGATTTCTATGAACAGTGTTTCCAGAATGGTAGGTGTACAGTGTTCTATCAGTGAGGTTCATGAACAGTGTTCTATCAGTGAGGTTCTAACGGTGAGGTTCATGAATAGTGTTCTAATGGTGAGGTTCATGAACAGTGTTCTATCAGTGAGGTTCATGAACAGTGTTCTTTCGGTGAAGTTCTAACGGTGAAGTTCATGAACAGTGTTATATTGGTGATGTTCTAATGGTGAGGTTCATGAAAAGTGTTCTAATGGTGAGGTTCATGAATAGTGTTCTAATGGTGAGGTTCATGAATAGTGTTCTATCGGTGAGGTTCATGAACAGTGTTTTTCCTTTTCCAAATTTTGAGTTCATGAACCGTGTTTCCATCTTCTTATAGTTTCGCCCCTTTAGTGCTTTCCTTTGACATAAAATGCATTTAAAGCCTCGTTTTAAGGACTCTAAGGCCGACTCAATGGCCATAACTCCTATATTAATTATTCCTAAGGCTCGATATGTTCTTACTTGGTCAAACCACATGGTTTAATGTGATCATCTTTTAATGGTAAATTTAAGTTTATCTTAAACCGTCACTCCGTTAAATATTCTAAAGGGATGGGATATCTTCCTCCCTAATTATTTATCCTTTTTCTCAGCTATAAGATGCTCAAACATCTCATTTTATCTCATAGTATTTACACAATCACACTTTCTTCCTTGGATTGGTTCCGCTCTGTTTTGATGCAACCAAGCAGTATCGATCAATCTTCGATATAAGGTATGTTTTATCGTCATTATTTTTGGGTTCATCTTCTCCTGTTTCTCCTTTCTATATTATATCATGTGATCTCCATGCTTCTAAGGGAGTTTTCTTGGGTTTCGATTGGTACGGTCATACCATGGCATCCTCAGGTGGATGCAGTTATCACGAGAGGAGGTGATCGTGAACCGTTGTGTGGACTGTTCTGATATAAAGAATGTCTAGAACCATTTGAGGTAGGGGATTAATTGATTCTCTCTTCTTTTATGTGAAATTTTATTGTTAGCATGTTTTATTCCAATGGATTACAATGGAATTGACATAATAATTATTTGAATCAGATAAATAAATTGATATCGATCGTATGTTGTTGCCTCTTGTTTTGCTAGATAGTGTGATATCTATTATTTCTTTGTTTATTTGTTCGATCTTGATGGAAATTTGTAAAGAATGTAAATCCGGAATTAATTGATAATTGTTTGGCTAAAGATAAAGAGGCATGTAAACGAATCTAGTTCTTGTTATAATTTCATGTTAATCAAATTGGCGCAGTAAGCATGTTTAATTATTTGTGACAGCTTACTGATTAGGTTTCCCAAATTTGGAACCTACGAATAATAAATCGTTTAATCAAATATGGATTAAAGAATAGGTGTTTTGATAAAAGATAATTGCTTTTAGGTTTTTGAGTTACCCTCTTGATTGTTAAAGGGCCAAGAGCCCAATTGTTAAGATGTTTTTTTTTCTGCTGCTTGTGTTGTGATGTGATCATGGATGGCTATGGTGATATGTGGAGGCATGGAGACCTATTTGGTTGTGGCAGCAGATGATGCCTAGAGTGATGAGATGCATCGGTTTATGCATGTGGGAGTCGGGGAGGACATCGGGGATGATAGAATGGGATGGATGTGATTTTTGGATGCTTGCTATTTCTTATTGGTTGATTATCTTCTTTACTTTTCTCCACTGCTCAAGGCATTTGGTCTTCCTTACCCTTCTTTCAAAAGAGGCGAAGACGCGCTGGGTATGCCATGTGCTTTCCGTGTTTAGCTTCTCAAGGGAGGATGGGTCTACGATCTTACTATAGGCAGAAAATACTCGACGGGTAGTTTATCTACTCACCGTGTTGAGTCCCCTTGTGTTTAGTAGCATAGAATGTTTTTCTATAATGCCTGGGAATATGGTAAAGTAGTTCTGTAATGAATAATTGAATAAATGATGTCAACCCATGGGGTTGGAGCTTGCTGGAACGAAATGCTCAGGTTACAATTTTAAAGGGATAGCGGACTTTGGGTGTGATGCTAATGAAATTTAATGTGGAATTGTAAATGGTTAAATAATGTTTAAAGAATTAATTAACGTAAAGTGGAACTGATAAAAATGGAATGAAGTAAGGCATTAAATATCTTTAAATGGTTGTGTGCTTATAGGATACCTAGTCTTTGAAGTAGCAGCCCGGAGTCCGAGAGACGTTAGCTACAGTTGAGTCTAAGACTAGGATATGCCCATAGTGTGGTTGTGAGATATTTTATATTCTGTAATTTTTGTGTTTCTATGCGCTACTCCACCCTGTCAATAAGGGAAACTGACACCCTAGGGATTCTGAGCCTTGGGGGGTGTTTTTCCTCAACATTCTGGTGGGAGGATGGATGGATGACTACCCCCTTTGGCCTCGCACTATTCTCTTGCTATTTACTTGTGCTGGTAGGAACAGTGGTTATTTTTCCTCATATATGTGTGTAGAGGGCCGTAATGGCTTGTGGTTATTCACACACATATATTCTGGATATAGTTTCTTATGGACTACTATAGGTGTAACGTGTATAGGCTATAATGGCTTGAGGATCCTTACTCGGTGTATGGACTGTAATGGATTGAGGTATAATACCTAACGTATGATAAACGTTATGCGAGCTATGGTGGATCCCGGAAACTACCTGGTTACTTTTGTGTGTGGACATGGTGGTTCTGTTGCATGAGATGCATATTGTGGTGCTTCGCCCAGGTGTCTGTGGGAAAGCCTTTTTGGAGATAGATTCTTAGTACGTGTGACGTTGAGGCAAAGTGGAAAACCAGTGGGGAATTAGTAGTGGGGTACCCTTGATATTCTTTATTATATTATATACTCTTGTATGTGTTACTTTGTTAGAGAAGCCATAGTGATGCTGGGAACTTAGTATACCTGTTTAGGTGATGAGTTAGTTTCACTTTTTGTTCACTGTGCTTTAGCATGCTCTCTTTACTTTTGCACGAGATGCTTTGGGGATGATCCTACTTAGTATACTGTTATACTCACCCTATGTATATATAAAATGTTTTTTAGGTCACTTGGAGTAGGTTGGAGATCAAACTCATTTCTACTAGCTTGGGGTTGCAGGAACTGTTCAGGTTTGTGGTTGCTGCTGTTTTATTTTATTTTGGGTACTTTCAGTTTTTCCCCTTCTAGTTGTAGTATCTTTTCATGACATTACATATTTGTACTTGGGATTTGTTTTATATTGTAGTCTGAGTTGGAGTTGATTGTGTATATCTTATCTCTCTCTTCCGCATGTGTTCTCTTAGATGGTAATTCCTTCCATTTGTGTGCTAACTATACCCTCGGTGCTAGTCACCAACCTGGTGCCAACTGGAGGCATGACTCGGGGTTCATTATCTCCCTTCACACATTGTCAGCCCAGGAGGGGTACACTTTTTGGGGAGGGGGTCATGACAGGGTTGATGAGAGAGAAATGTTCTCTCATCATTTTGAAATTAAGTTTACATTAATAGGTACATGTAATTACATTTCCACACATTTATAATTAGAAAATGAAGGCATATGATAATAAATAATCTTAAATAAAAAGAGAAAGGAAAGGATGCTTTCGAAATTTCGGCATGGTATCAGATGTACATGGGAAGTATTAATGAGAGATAAAGGGGTATCTCATAAATTATACATAATAAGGGTAGTATGGGGTAGGTGAAAATTTATACCCCATCATTAGTAATTGAAAATAAAAGGGCATAACAAGATCATGAAACATTGATAAGGATGAAAAAAGGAAAGAAACCTTACTTGAATGTGTGGCTTCAAAAGATTGAAAAGGGGATTCTTGAGAGCTTGGGGAACCTTGGGAGGATTATAGAGAGGTAAGGGCAGAGTAATGATGTGATCCAATGATTTTTAGTGAATATAAGTGGGATATTGGTTGGGTTTATATAGGAAATTATTGGGGAATTATTTAATATTTAAAAAATTTAGGTTTTAGAATCTATATAATAAAATATTCAAAATCAAAAACCATCCCATGGTTTTTGCCCATAATTTTTTAACAAGTTAAAAGGTTGTAATTATATTATTAGGAAATGGTTAGATCATATTAAAATAATTCTCTTTTTTAGGTGGAGGTGAGTCACACTTTTAAATAAATGAATTTAAAACTCTAAAATAAATTAAATGTGTTGGAGGATTCATAAAGGCTTAATAAAATTAATAAATTAAAGTTAAAATCAAATTATTTTAAGAATAAAACATATATTTGGACTAATATACAGATTATATTATTTTTTACATCATTTTCCGGTCATTATGATGTCATAAAACACACCGTTTGTTTATACAATATTTAATTTTTACACAAAAATTTGACTGTCTCGAAAAATTATGAAAAATTTACCATTGGATAATTTCAACATTCTGATTCAAAAAATAATATTTATTTTTTCTATATAATTTTATAAATATTTACATTTTCACTTTTAAAATAGTATTCAACATTTATTGAAAAATTCTAGGTTTTTGACAATAACAGTTTTTGAACCCTTATAAAAAGTACATTTCACTTCTAAAATTTATATGACCATTTATAATTAATAAAACTTATTTAATAAAAAAAATTGTTATAATAATATTTATTTCAAAAAAATACATTAATTAATCTAAATAAATCCCTTAATTGAATGTGAATATTACCCCAAAATACAACTTGTGTTTAATTAAATCAAAATCAAAACAATTTATAAAGTAAAAATGAAAATGAAAATAGATTAATTGTTCTATAAAATATACATATTCATATTATTATGGTCTTTATACATATCTATTTATTACACCATCATATGCCTTAAGAGTAAGGTGGACGACTGTGAGACTTTCATAGGGATGTTTGGCGAACATGGTTTGAGCCATGTTATTGATGATCTTGAACTTCTCCCATAAATAGTTTCACTCATAGTTAATTTGTTGGATATCAGATTGGTCTTGGTCAAGGGTAAATCCTAGTGATTCTATCTCCCTCAAAATCTCCCATAAATGGGCTTCATATGGTAAATTTCTACTAGATGAGTCCATCACTTCCTTTGTCTGTGTCAATTGGATTTTTTAAGTCCCTATATTTATGTTAATCATGTTATCACTATTTAATGGCTATAATAAAAATGGTAATATTATTAAAGGTATTTTAAATCCATTTATATATTATAAAACAAAACATTTTCATGTGTTTTCTATAACCATATTACATAATAAAACATTAAATCATAATGGAATTTTATTTATAATAGTTCAGGTCATTACAATCTTCCCCCATTAAGAAATTTCACCTACTAAATTTTCGTTTTCCCACATTAAAATAGACAAAAAAATAGGTGGATAATTCTACCTCATCACCTCTTCTAATTCCCATGTTGCTTCTTCAAACTTTTGGTTTCTCCATAGCACATTGAAAAGGTGAATTGTCTTATTTCATGTAACTTTATCACTACGATCTAAGATCTTCACTAGTTACTCCTCGTAGGAAAGATCATTATCCAATGGTATGACCACTAGATTGAGTACATGTGAGGGGTCAGGTATGTTCTTCTTTAAGAGCGATGCATGGAATATGTTATAAAATTGAGATAGGTTAGGTGGTATTAAAAGTAGATAGGTCGCCACTTCGATGTGATCAAGGATATCAAAGGGGTCAATGTATCTTGGACTAGTCATTCCCTTCTTCCCAAATCTCATAACTTTCTTTCATGGAGATATGCATAGGAATACCATATCTCTAACATCAAACTCTAGGTATCGTTGATAATTTTTAGCATAGATATTTTTTTAACACTGAGAATTCTTGATGATTTTCTGAATGGTCTTAACCTTTTTCACCATTTCATCGACCATTTCAGGACCTAGTAGTTTTCATTCCCCAACTTCATCCAAGCATACAGGTGTCCTCCACCTCTTCCCATAAAGGGGTTCATAGGGAGCCATTTGGATGCTCGTGTGGAAACTGTTGATGTAAGAGAACTCAATTATAGGAGGATGTAGATCACATCCTCCTTTGAAGACCATTAATCATGCTCTTAAAATTTCCACAAGTGTTTGGATAGTCCACTCAGATTGGAAATTAGTTTGAGGGTGATAGGTCATGTTGAAGTTCAATATAGTATTCAAAGCATACTGGAGACTCTTCCAAAACTTATAGGTGAATCTTAGATCTCGATCAGATATAATAAAAAGTCGTACTCCATGAAGCCTAGCCACTTTTCTGATGTATATCCATGAAATTAGATCTAGTAATAATTACTCTCATATAGAAATGAAGTGTTTAGTCTTTGTAAGATGGTCCACCACAACCCATATAGAATTATTCCCTCTTGATTTTTTTGGAAGATCAGTGTCAAATTTCATGGTGATGTTTTTTAATTTCCATATAGTTATGGGTAATGGTTTCATCATCCCCTTGGATTATTGACTTTTTTATTTCACTTGCTGACATAAAATACATCTTGATGTATATTTAGTGATCTCCTTCTTCATATTGTCCCACCAATAGTGTTCTTGGAGATCTTTATACATCTTTATGCTTCCTGGGTGGATAGAGAAGGTTGACCAATAAAAACCCTTCTCTTTATTACACATTAATAGATGATTTAATTAAATAAAATTACAATTAATATAACCCAAATTATTGATAAGTATAGTTTATTTTGGAATTAGGTACATTAAATTAAAAATTTAAATATGAATTGCAACATCTTTATTGAAAACTTCTTTAACATGTTTGACCTTAAAACTGCATTGGATAACCTATGGAAATACATAAGAAAGGGGTGATCCATAAATCCAAGTAAGGGAATAAACATGGAATAACATGAAAATAATAATACATGTTAGACAAGTAATATCAATTAGTAATAAAGGATTATGAATAACAAGTCATGATAGAGCATGATAATCATAACATGGGAAATGTGGAAACAACTTAAAACACTACATCATAGGTCAAGGTTAAACCACCAAGACTTCATTATGGAAAAAGTCCCATAAATGACTCATGTACACCCTTATCCCAACATGACATATCATGACACTAATTTTTACCCAATGCATTGGGGTGCTATATAATTTCAGGTGCACCCGTCACTTTCAATTCATTCTCATGCTTAAGTGTGCCAGAAATATCATAAAACATGGATTCATTCATCATAATAATTTATTTCATGATCAATGAGTGTGGAATACATAAATTTAAGTCCCTAACAAAAAGGTATATGTGCATGAAATTTAACACCCTATATGGGAAATGGGTATGGTATTCACTACACAGTTGGTTGGGCATCGAAAATCACGGTGAAACTTTGGCAGCATAACGGCGTCACTTAAAATTTCATAAAATGGGTTGATGAGATAGAAATGGTTATATAATAATTTTTAAATAAATTATAAATTAATAGGTTCATGGAAGTATATTTTCACACATTTAGAATTATAAAATGAATTCATACGATAATATATAATATTGAAAAAAAAAAGAGAAAGGAAAAGATGCTTATGAAAATTCAGCATCGTAACAAGTGTACATAGGAGGGATTAGTGAGAGATAAAGGGGTATATTATCATTTATAAATAATAATGGTAGTATGGGGGAGTTTAAAAATCATACCCCATCATTATTAATTAAAAATAAAATGGAATCACATGATAAAGAAACTTTGACAAAGATGATAAAGAAAAGAACCCTTGAATTAATGTGTGGCTCCAAAAGCTTGAAGATGGTCTTCTTGAGAGCTTGGGGTGCCTTAGGAGGATTATGAATATGGGACGAAAGATTAATAATGTCCTCCAATTATTTTTAGTGAAGATAATTGGGATCTTTTGGGGTTTATATAGGAAATGAGAGGGGAATTCTTTAATATTTTACAAACTTAGGTTTTGGACTCTATATAATACAATATTCAAAACCACAAACATTATCATGGTTTTTTCCCATGGTATTTTTCAAAATAGAGAGTTTTCCTTATTTTATTAGTAAAATTTCCAAACATATTAAAATAATTCCCTTTCTTATGTGGAAGTGAGTCACACTTTCAAATAAATGAATTTAAAACTCTAAAATATATTAATATTTTGGAGGATTCATAAAGGATTAATAAAATTAATAAATTATACTTATTATCACATTATTTTAAGTTTAAAACATAAAGTTTACTTAAGATACACATTATAGTAAATATTACATCATTTTCGGTTCATTATGATGTCATACAACACACTGTTTATTTATACGGTATTTAATTCATACTTGAAAATTTGACTGTCTCAAAAAATTATAAAAAATTCACCGATGGATAATTTCAAAATTATGATTCCCAAAATAATATTTATTATTTTTAAATATTTTTATAAATATTTTTATTTTCACTTTTTAAATAAGATTCGATATTTATTGAAAAATGCTATATTTTTAAAAATAATAGTTTTTTAACCCTTATAAAAAGTACATTTTACATCATAAAAATTATATTACCATTAATAATTAATAAAATTTATTTAATAATAAAATTTTATTAAAATAATATTTATTTCAAAAAAATACATTAATTCATTAAAATAAATCCCTTAATTGAATTTGAATATTACCCAAAAATACAATTTTTGTTTAATTAAATCAAAATAAAAATAATTTAAAAAGTAATAATAAAAATGAAAATAGATTCATTATTCTATATATTATACATATTCATATTATTAAGGTCTTGATTCATATCCCTTTATTACGCTTGTGTATACCTTAAGAGTAAGGTGCGTGAATGTGAGACTTGCATGGGGTCATTCAGTGAACTTGGTTTGGTTCATGATCTTGATGAGATGAAAATTCTCTCGTAAATGGTTTCACTCATGCTTAAGTTGTTGGATATCACCATGGGCCTGTTTAGGGGAAAATTCCAGTGATACTAACTCCCTCAGAATCTCTAATAAACGGGATTCATATTGTATAATCCTATTGGATGAGAACATCAATTACTTTATATGTGTCAATTGGATTTTTTAAAGACCTATATTTATATTAATCATGTGATCATAATTTAACAGTTATATTAACAATGGTAATATTATTTATTTTATTTTAAATATAATTTTATATAATAAAAAAATCAATTTCATGTGTTTTCAATAACCATATTACATAATAAAACATTAAATCATAAGGGAATTTTATTTATAACAGTTTGAGTAGTTACAATCTTCCCCCCTTAAGAAATTCCACCCACAAAATTTTCATTTTCCCATATTAAAACACATGAGGGTAATTCTTTATCGTCACCTCCTTTGGTTACCTTTTTTCTTCTTCAAACTTGTGGTTTCTCCATAGTACTTTGACAAGGTGTATTGTCTAATTTTGTATAACATTGTTTCTATGATCTAAGATCTTCATCAGCTGCTCCTAATAGGAGATATCATTCTCTAATGGTACCAATTCTAGTTTTAGTACATGTGAGGGGTTAGGTATGTACTTCCTCAAGAGTGATAAATTGAATACTTCATGAACTCGAGATAGGTTAAGTGGGATTGAAAGTCTATAGGCCACCACTCCGATGTGGTCAAGGATCTCACAGGGGCTGATGTATCTTGGACTAAGCTTTCCCTTCTTCCCAAACCTTATCACATTCATCCATGGAGATATACATAGGAATACCATGTCTCCAACATCAAACTCTGGGTCTCATCGATGATTATCAATATAGCTCTTTTTTCGACTCTAAGAAACCTTGATTTGCTACTAAATGGTGTAAAACTCTTCCACCATTTTCCTCGACCATTTCAAGGCCTGGTAGTTTTCATTCCCTAACATAATCCCAACATGAAGGTGTTCTACACCTATTCCCATAAACTTCTTAATAGGGATCTATATGGATGCTCGCATGGAAACTATTTTTATAAGATAATTTGACCAGAGGAATATGTTAATCAAATCCTCCTTTGAAGTCCATTGAGCATGATCTCAACATGCCATCTCATGTATAGATAGTCCAATGAGATTGGCCATCATTTTGAGGGTGATAGGTCATACTGAAGTTGAAATCATCATTCGGATCATGATGGAGACTCTTCTATAACCTAAAGGTAAATCTTGGATCTTGATTGGATACAATCGATAGTGGTACTCCATGAATCCTAACCACTTCCCTGATATATATCCATGCAGGTAGATCTAGTTATAGTTCCTCTTGTATCTCTATAAGGTGTGTAGACTTTGTAAGATGATCCAACACAACCCATATATCATTATTCCCTCTTTATTTCTTTGGATGATGAGTGAAAACATCTATGGTGAATTTTTCCAATTTCCATGTTGGTATGGGTAATGGTTGCATCATACCCATGGATTTTTTCCTTTCTACTTTCACTTAATGACATACAAGAAATCTTCATGTATCCTCAGTGGTCTCCTTCATATTTTTTCACCAATCATGTTTTCCGAGATCTTGATACATATTTTTTCTTCCTAGGTGGATGGAGAAGGTTGACCTATGTGCATCATCCAACAGCTCCTTTAAATCAAGATATAATGGTACACATAGTCTTGACCCAAATATCACAACACCTTCATCATTGACATTTAAATCCATGGATTTCCACTTCCTTATAGCTTCCACTTTCATAGGAATTCCCACATCAACTCTTTGAACATCCGTTAACCTATCCATAAGAGATGGTTGAGAAATAATTTGTTAAATGATTGATTATATTCATTCTATTATGATTCCTATTTCCTTTCCAGTTATAAGAAGATTTGATCCCTCTCAATTCTCATCAATTATAGAATTGTTTGATCCTTTATTCTTAGATAATATCTTCAATTTATTCACTTTCCCGGGGTGGTAGTGGATTGAACAATTATAGTCTTTGATCATCTCTAACCATCTTCATTGGCTCATATTCAGATCTTTCTGTGTGAATATATACTTGAGACTTTTGTGATATGTATATATTTTACACTTCTCCCCAAAGAGAAAATTCCACCAAATTTTTAAAGTTAAAATAACTCCATCCAAATTCATATCATATGTCGGGTATTTATATTCATGAACTTTCAACTACCTTGAATCATAAGCAATGACATTGTCATTTTGCATCAATGCACAGCTGGGGCCCTACTTCGAACCACCGATGAATACCATGAAAATATCTCCACTTATGGTTACTGTGAGAATAGGGTCAGTAATAATACTCTTTTTCAACTCCATGAATCTATCTTCTCATTCATAATTACATACAAACTTGACTCTCTTCTGAGTTAGTTTGGTTAGTAGGTTTGACAATCATGAGAAATATCTCACGAATCGGCGATAATACCCAGCTAACCAAAGTAAACTGCTAATATCTATCATAGATGTTTTCCTCAACCATCCTTCAATTCCTTCTATTTTCAAAGGGTCTATAGATATCCCATTTCTTATGATGACATTCCCTAATAAAGAGACTTCCTTCAACCAGAACTCACGTTTTTTGTACTTATCATAAAGTGTTTCCTTTCATAAGGACCATATCACAGTATTCAAATGCTCTTCATTCTCTTATTTACTTTTTGAGTATATTATAATATCATCTACAAATAGTACCAAAAAAATTCATGGTAATATATAAAGACTATATTCACCACATACATGAAGATTTATGGAGCATTAGTGGGTCCAAAAGGCATTACTATGAATTCATAGTGTCCGTACCTTCTATAAAAATTATTCTTGGGGATATCCTCCTTCTACACCCTATCTAGGTAATATCCTGACCATAGATCCACCTTGGAAATGTATTGTGCTCCATGTATCTGATCAAACAAGTCATCAATCATAGGCAGAGGATACTTTTTCTTTATAGTTACTTGTTGAGCTCACGATAATCAATTCAAAGGTTCATTGACCCTTCCTTCTTCTTGAAAAAAAGGACTGGTGCAACCCATGGTGAAGCACTTGGGTATATCAAACCATTATAAAGATTCTATAGTAGTTTATTCTTTATCTCATCAAGTTCCACAACAACAATTCTATACATATTCATGGATAATGGTAACCCCATAGGTATAATCTCGATCAAAAATTCAACATCTCTGCTAGGAGGAAGACTAGAAAATTCCTCAGGAAACACATCAGTGTATTCCCTCACAATGGGAATGTATTCAAGGATGATTCATTCCTTATACTCAATCATTTTAGCTTGATACATTTTCTCATAGGAAAATAATATCCATGATTGATATTATGGTACTAAAGAAGATTCATCATTCTCCTTGAATTTGTAAAAAATCTGAAGTCGATTCATAATACGGATAGTGATTTCCTTCTTATGGAAATTTATATTGGCTCTATATAAGGATAGCCAATCCATTACCATAATTGCATCAAATTCCACCAAAGGGAGTATGATAATGTTTGTTGTGAAATTCATCCCAAAAACTTTGATAGGGTAGGATTTATATACTTAGGATGTAATAATTTCCCCATTTGTAGTTTTCACTAACATATCTACTTCCATTATTTTTTTAGGTGTTTGAATAGTTCTACTAAACTTTCATTATATGAAGAAATTCATAGTACCATAATCAAAAAATTATGTTCACTATTATAGAAAGAATAACTAGCGTACCTGTCACCACTTATTTGTCAGGATTCACTTCGGTGGTAGTGATGGAAAAAAGATCACTCATACTTCCTTAGAGGTTTTTGGTTGCCTCATAAAACCCTTATCTTAGTGAATTTGTTTTCAAAATTCCCGATTTACTTACACTTGTAGCAATGAACAATATACTAAGGGTTGATCATATCATTCCTTTCCTCTATCATAGTAGTTGGTTTCTCTTATTGGTAATCACTAGAAAGTTCCCTTTCTTCCCACACCTAAATAATTTCCTCATCCACTTCAAGAAATTTCTAGTGTGATTCTTTCCAAACCTTTGGAAAGTGGGATGTTTAAATTTTTTTCCACCATTAGATCTCTCTATCAGACTTCCAGAATTGATCTCCACATTATGCTTCTTATCCCTATGATAACCTTAAGATTCTCTAATCACTATTTCAACTTTTAGAGAATATCGAATAATTTCCTCATTGATTTCAAAGTCACATATCACTAAGTATTTCTATAATCTAGATTTTATCCCAACAAAGAAGTGGTCAATGTTGCATTCGGGGGTAACGACAAAGTTATAGGCTTATCGTGAAAGTCTTGTAATGTTTTCCTCGTACACCCTAATAGATTCATCATCTTTTTTCTTCATGTTAAGGAAATATATTTACATTTTAAGATTAATAGTTCAAGGAAAATATTTATCAAAAAACATTTTTTGGGGATCCTTCCACACCATTTATTTGATCTCCTCATCAGAATTTATATTTTTTAGCAATATCCACCATTGATCAGCTTCACCCTCCATTTTATAAATGGACAAAAGAAACCTATCTTTATTGTAGCATTGAAGGATGGATAAGATCTTCTAAATGGATTTTATCCATTGTTCGACGATTAAGGGATTGGATGATCCATGGAAAGTAGTATACCTTTATTTCATGAAGCTCTTGATTGTGGATTGTTCTCTTTTTGGGGGATTTGGATTCTCCTCTTGATCTAGGTTTATATTCAAAACCTGAGTCACCTGAGAGAGTATTATTATGAATTGTGTGTTTATTTCTCCCATTAGGTTGGGAATCTCATTGGACAAGTCATCAAAATGCTCTTCAAATTGATTTTACCTAATTCCTCCTATTTATAACCATTTTCTAGAATAAAAGAAAAATTATGTATGATTATATTTAACTTTTAATCACATAAATGTGAATTTAATTACATTAAAAGGATAAATTATAACTTACATATATTTCCTTAACTTATGTATTTCTAGGCTATAGTCTATGTTATCCATGATCTATTTTCTAACATATAATATTATGGTAATTTTTTAACTCCCTTAATAATGGTTCATAATGAGATCATAAATTACCAAAGCATATTCCCAAGTAGTTTCAAACGAGGTGCATAGTAAGGCCTATTTTCGTGTACCATGATAGCCCAAGTCAGGCACAGAACAACTTGTTAGAATTGTTACTCCTAGTTACATATATGCCAGAACCTTGTCCACTTGTAGTATAAAAATAGGGGAGTATTCTCTTAATAAAACAATTACTCTACACTCACCAAAATTTTAGGGATATATTCTTATACTTAGTCTTCTCTCTAAATATTTTTCTACAGTTTTCTAATCCTAATACCAAAAATAACTAAACATTTACTTTGATACCAACTATAACAACCCTTCAATTTATTAAAAATTAATAAATTATTTAATTTCATAAAATTACACTTAATAAAACTCAAAAATATTGAGAAGTATAGTGTCTTTTGGAATTAGGTACATTGCATTACAACTTTAAACATTAATTACAACATCTTTATTGAAAACTTCTTTAACATGATTTAGCTTAAAATTGCATTGAATAGCCTTGAGAAATACGTAATAAAGGGGTGAGGCATGAATCCCAATAATGGAATAAACATGTAATAACATGAATATGATAATACATGTAAGACAAGGAATATCAATGAGGAATAAAGGAACACAAATAATAACGCATGATATAGCATGATCATCATAACATGGGAAATGTGGAAAGAACTTAAAGCACTGCATCATAGGTAAATGATAAACCACCAAGACTTCATGTTGACAAAGTCCCATAAAGGAATCAGGTATACCTCTATAAGTACATGACTTATCATGATACTAATCATTACTGAATGCATTGTAGCACAATATAATTTTGGGCACACCCATCACTTTCATTTCCTTATCATGCTTATGTGTTCCACATAGATCATAAAACATAGATCCATTCATCATAATAATTTATTCCACAATCAAGGAGTGTGTAATAAATAAATTTAATTCACCAATAAAAAGGTATATATGCATAAAATTGAACACCCGTGATAGGAAATGGGTATGATATTTACTACATAATTGGTTCGGCATCAAAAATCGTGGTGAAAATTCGGCATCATAACAACGTCACATAAAAATTCCTAAAATTGGTTGATGGGAGAGAAATTGTTCTCCTATAATTTGGAAATGAAGTAGATGGTAATACAGACATGTAAGTAGATCTCCACGCATTTTTAATTAGAAAATAAAGTCATACAGTAATAAATAATCTTGAAAAAAGATAAAGGAAAGGATGCTTACGAAATTCTAGCATGGTAACAGCTGTACATGGGAGGGATTAATGAGAGAAAAAGGGGTATATAATCATTTATACATAATAATGAAAGTATTATGGAGGTTAAAAATCATACCTTGTCATTATTAATTGAAAATAAAAGGGCATAACAATATAAATAAACTTTTATAAACATGAGAAAGGAAAGAACCCTTACTTGAACGTGTGGCTTCAAATTCCTAAAAAAGGGATTCTAGAGAGCTTGGGTGACTTGGGATGATTATATAGAGGTTATGAAAGAGTAAGTACATGATCTATTGATTTTTAGTGAAGATAAATTTGAGCCTAATTGGGTTTATATAGGAAATGTGAGGGTAATTCTTTAGTATTTCGCAGACATAGGTTTTAGACTCTACATAACAAAATATTT
Source organism: Viscum album (assembly GCA_963277665.1). NCBI lineage: Eukaryota > Viridiplantae > Streptophyta > Magnoliopsida > Santalales > Viscaceae > Viscum > Viscum album. The sequence continues at coordinate 1,999,577,120 of OY728140.1, read as the reverse complement.
AAAACAAAAAACCATCCAATGGATTATTCCCATGGTTTTTTCCAAAGGGGAGATTTTTTCATTATTTCATTAGGAAAATAGCAGAATAAATTTAACTAATTCCCTTGCTTATGTGGAGGTGAGTCACACTTCTAAATAAATTAATTTAAAACTCTAAAATAGATTAAATGTTTTGGAGGATTCATAAAGGGTTAATAAAATTAATAATGTGAACTTAAAATCACATTATTTTAAGGTTAAAACATAGTTTTATCCTAATATACACATTATAGTATTAATTAAATCATTTTTGGGTTGTTATGATGTCATAAAACATGCCGTTTATTTATACGGTATTTAATTTTTACCAGAAAATTTGAACGTCTCAAAAAAATTTGAAAAATTTACCATTAGATAATTTCGATGTTTTGATTCCAAATAGAATATTTATTTTAAATAAATAATTTTATAAATATGTTCATTTTCAGTTTTAATATAAGATTCAACATATATTGAAAAGTGTTGGGTTTTTGACAATAACAGTTTTCGAACCCTTATAAAAAGTACATTTCACATCATAAAAAATATATGACCATTTATAATTAATAAACCTTATTTAATAACAAAATTTTATTAAAATACTATTTTTTTCAAAAAAATCCATTAATTCATCAAAATAAATACCTTAATTGAATTTTAATATTACCTAAAAATAAAATTTGGGGTTAATTAAATAAAAATCTAAATCATTAATAAAGTAAAAAATAAAAATGAATATAGATTCATTATTCCATAAAATATAAATATTCATATTATTAATTTTTTGATACATATCCCTTTATTACATCGATGTACACCCTAAGAGTAAGGTTTGCGACTATGATACTTTCATGGGATCGTTCGGTGAAGATAGTTTCGGTTGTGATCTTGATGATATTTAACTTCTCCCATAAATGGGTCTGCTCATGATTAATTTTTTCGATCTCAGCTTGGGCTTGGTCAAGGGAAAAGGCTAGTGATATTACCTCCCTCGAAATCTCTGATAAATGGGATTCATATGGTACAACCCCACTAGATGAGGCCATTAATTCCTTTTTTTGTCTCAATTGTATTTGTTAAATCCCTATATTTATAATAATCATGTTATCACTATTTTATATATATATTAGAAAAAAAATAATTTTCTTAATGATATTTTAAATCGAATTAGATATAATAAAACAAAACAAGTGCATGTGTTTTCTATAACCATATTACATAATAAAACATTAAATCATAAGGGAATTTTATTTATAATAGTTAGAGTCATTACATGACCTTTGTGAATCATCTAATAGAAACTTATTTATTTTAGTATTTGATGGTACACATAGTCTTAACCCAAATCTCATAACACTGTCATCATTAACATTGAACTCTGAGGATTTCTATTTCCTTTTAGCTTCCACTTTCTTATGAATTCCCACATCAAATATTTAAGAATACTTTAACCTCTCTAGATGATATGGTTGAGAAATAATTTGTTAAAGGATTGATGGTGTTCCTTCCTTTATGATTCCCATGTCCATCCTTTATAATTATAAGAATATAGGATCCCTATCAATTCTAATCAATGACAGAATTTCTGAATCCATTCTACTTAAAGCATCTTCCACATTATTCTCCTTCCCAGGATGGTAGTGTATTGAGCAATCATAGTATTTGATCATCTCTAACCATCTTCATTGGCGCATATTCAAATCCTTCTGTGTGAATATATACTTAATAATTTTGTGATCCATATATATTTCATACTTCTCCCCAAATAGATAATGCCTCCAATTTTTTAAACTAAACATCACTGCATCCAACTCCAAATCATGTGTTGGGTAGTTCCATTAATGAATATTCAACTTCATTGAATCATTAGTAATGACGTTTTCAATTTAAATCAACACATAACCTAGGTCCTTATTCTAAGAATCGTTGAATACCACAGAAATCTATCCACGTGTGCGTAGTGTGAGCACACTCGTAGTGATAAGCCTCTTTTTCAACTCCTTGAATATTTCTTTTCATTCATAATTACATGAAAAATTCACTCTCTTCTGAGTTATTTTTGTGAGAGGGTTTGATAATCGTGATAAATTTATCACAAATCGGTGATAATACATAGCTAACCCAAAGAAACTATGGGTATCTATCACAGATGTTGGCCTCATCCATCCTTCAATTACTTATATTTTTTATGGGTCTATAGATATCATATTTCTTGTGATAATATGCCATAAGAAATAGAATTCCTTCAATAAGAACTCACATTTTCTATACTTGGCATAAAGATTTTACTTTCACAAGGTATTTAGAAAAGTATTCAAATACCTCTCATGCTCCTATTTACTTTTTGAGTATATTTGAATATCATTTATAAATACTTCCACAAATTTTTTAATGTAATATTTAAATAATTTATTCATAAAGTTAATGAATATTTTTATAGCATTAGTTAGTCTGAAAGGAATTACTATAAATTCATAGTGCTCATACCTTGTATGAAAATAAATCTTGGGGATATCCTCCTTTTTCACCCTTACTTGGTAATATCCCAACCATAGATCCACCTAGGAAAAGTGATGTCCTCCACATGGTTAATCAAACAAGTCATAAATATAAGGCATAGGATACCTATTCTTTATCGTGATCTTTTTGAGCTCATGATAATTAATGAAAAGTCACATTGTCCCATCCTTCTTCTCGAAGAAGAGGAATGGTTCACCCCATGGTGAAACACTTGGGAATATGAAACCTTTATCCAGATTCTCCTGTATTTGTTTCTTCATATCCTCAAGTTCTACAACAATAATTCTATATAGAGTCTTGGATAATAGTAACACCTCATGTCTAATCTCAATCGAAAATTCTACATCTCAATTAGGAGGATGACGAGTCAATTCCTTGGTAAACACATTAGCATATTCTATCACAATGGGCATGTCTTCAAGGATGATTCTTTCCATAGACTCAATCATTTGAGATGGATATACTTGATCATAGGGAAATAATATCTATTATTAAGATGATGGTGCTAAAAAAATATTCATCCTTCTTAATGCATTTTTATAGAATCTAAGGAAGATTTTCAATATGGAGAGTGATTTCCTTCTCACAGAAATTTATGTTGGCTTTCTATAGGTAAATCCAATACATGCCTAGAATTTCATCAAATTCCACCGAAGGGATTATGATACATTTTTCTAGGAAATTCATCCCACAGACTTTGATAGGGGAGGTGTTATATACTTGGGATTTAATAATTTCCCCATTTTCTATTTTCATCAACATATCTACTTCCATGATTTTTGGTTGCCTTTAAATAGTTATACTAATCTTTCGTGATATGAAGGAATGCACTAAACCAAAATCAAAAATTATTTTCTCTATTGTTGAATGAATAACTAGCATACCATTCACCACTTCATTTTTGGGATTCACTTCGGTGGTAGTGATGGAAAAAGATCCCCCTTTATACATTAAATATTGTTCTTTGTATTAGAAAACCCTTTTCTTATTACATTGATTTGAAAAATTCCCTAGTTCCTTTCAGTTGTAGTAATTAACAATATGATAAGGGTTGACTTGAGCATCCTTTAATCCATTGTAGTAGCAGTATTATCCTATCGGTAATCACTATCTAGGTTCCCTTCCTTCCCACATCTAAATCATTTCCTACTCCCCTTCAGAAAATTTCTAGGGTGCTTATTTACACACCTTTGGAAAGTGGGAGGTTGAAATTTCTTATCACCATTAGATCTCTCTATCGGACTTCCAGAATTGATCTCCACTTTCCACTTATTATCCTCATGATACCTCTGAGATTTAATGATCTCCATTTCAAATTTGAGGGTATATCTAACAATTTCATCATCAATATCAAAGTCACGGATCACCCTGGATTTATATAGGATATGTTTTAGCCCACCAAAGAAGCGTTCAACCTTACATTCAGGGGTAACGAAAAAGCTGGAGGTGTATCGTGCAAGTCTTTTGATTTTTTTCTCATGCACCTTGATAGATCCGTCATCTTTTTTCTTGAGGGAAATTAAATCCCTTTCAATTTTAAGATGGATAGTGAAATGAAAATATTTATTGAAAAAAGTAACCAAAAATCCTTCCACACCATTGCTTCGATCTCTTCCTAAGGATTAGAATTTTTTATCAATGTACACCATTGATCATATTCACCCTCCATATGATAAACAACCAAAATAACCTTCTCTTATTCAGATCATTAAAGGATGTAGAAGATAATATCAATGGAGTTTATCCATTATTAGGATATTAAGGGATTGGATGATCCATTTAAAGTAGGTGGCCTTTTTCACATGAATCTCTCGATTGCAGCTTGTTCTCCTTTGGGTAGATTTAGATGCTCCTCCTAATCTAGTTTTCTATTCAAAACCTGAGTTATTTGAGAGAGTATTGTCATGAAGTGTGTGATTCATGCTCTAATTGGGTTGGTAATATCATTGGGGTAGTCATCACATTTCTCTTCACATTTATTTTTTACTTGATTACTCTTATTTCCAGCCATTGGCTAGAATAGGAGGAAAATTAGGTATGAGTATATTTTTCTTTTAAACACCTAAATTGGAATTTAATCACTTTAAAGGGATAACTTATAACTTACATCTATTTCCTAAAGTTATGGATTTCTAGTCTTCAATATATGTTATCCATGATCTATTTCCTAACATATAATCTTATGGGAATTTTTTAGTCCCTAAATAATGTTTTGTAATGAGATTATTAATTACCAAAGAATATCAGTCAGGAGTTTCAAACCATGTGCACAGTAAGGCCTGTTTTCATGTACTAGGTTACCCCATGTCAGGTCGGGAACACCTTATCGGAGTTTTTAATACTAGGTAAATATATTATAGAACCATGAACACTTGTCGTATCCATAAACGGATATATTTTCTTGATAAAACACCTACTATATACTCACCAAAACTTTTGGGATGTATTCATATACATATTCTTATCTCTAAGGATTTTTCTAGAGTTTTTTAATCCTAATCCAAAAAATAACTAAAATTTTCTTTTGATAACACATATACCAACCCTTATCATTATTACACATTAATACATGACTTAATTATATAAAATTACAATTAATAGAACCTAAAAGATCAATAAGTATAGTGTATTTGGGAAATTAGGTACATTGCATTACAACTTTAAACATGAATTCCAATATATTTATTGAAAACTTATTTAACATGCATGAGCTTAAAACTGCATTAGATAACCTGGGGAAATACATAAGAAAGGGGTGAGCCATAAATCATAGTAATGGAATATACATGGAATATAATGAAGATAATAATACATGTTCTACATGTAATATCAATGAGGTATAAAGAAACAAAAATAATAAGGCATGATATAGCATGATAATGATAACATGAGAAATGTGGAAACAACATAAAACATTACATAATAGGTCAAGGTTAAACTGCCAAGACTTAATGGTGTAAAATACCCATAAAATAATCAGGTACACCCCTATTCCAACATGACTTATCATGATACTAAACATTACCCAATGCATTGGAGCGCTATATAATTTTGGGCACACCTGTCACTTTCATTTGATTCTCATGTTTAATTATGACACATAGATCATAAAACATGGATTCATTCATCATAATAATTTATTATAATATTAATTAGTGTGTAATAAATATATGTGTATAAAATTGAACATGCCTGATAGGAAAAGGGTAGGTTATTCATTACATAATTGGTTTGGCATTGAAAATCACGATGAAAATTCTGCAGCATAATGGTGCGATGTAAAAATTCATAAAATGGGTTTATGAGAGAGAAATGGTTCTCTTTTAATTTGGAAATTAAGTGGATAGTAATTGAGACATGTAATTACATGTAAAAATACTTATAATTATAAAATTAATTCCAACGATAAAAAATAATCCTGAAGAAAAAGAGAATGGAAATGATGCTTATGAAATTTCGGCATGGTAACGGGTGTACATGGGAGGGATTAATCAGAAATAAATGGTTATATAATCATGTATTCATAATAAAGGAAGTATATGGGAGGTGATTAATCATACCCCATCATTATTAATTGAAAATAAAGAGGAATAACAAGATAAATAAACTTTGAAAAAGATGAGAAAGGAAAGAACTTTTACTTGAATGTGTGGCTCCAAAAGCTTGAAAAGGGGATTATGGAGAGGTTAGGGAAACTTGGGAAAATTATAGAGGGGTTAGGGGAGAGTAAGGATGTGATACAATAATTTTTAGTGAAGATCATTGGGATATTGGTTGGGTTTATATAGGAAATGAGAGTGGAATTCTTTAATATTCCACAAACATAGGTTTTGGACTCTATATAATAAAATATTCAGAAACAAAAACCTTCACATGGTTTTAAAACATTGTTTTTTCCAAATTAGGGAGGATTTAATTATTTTATTATTAAAATGGAATAACATATTTAAATAATTCCCTTGATTATGTAGAGGTGAGTCACACTTTTAAATAAATGAATTTAAAACTCTAAAATATATTAAATGTTTTGGAGGTTCATAAAGGCTTAATAAAATTAATAAAGTAAACTTAGAATCACATTATTTTAAGAGGAAAACATATATTTGGCCGAATATACCTATTAGAATATTTATTATATCATTTTTGGGTAATTATGATGTCATAAAACACACCGTTTATTTATATGGTATTTGATTTTTACCCGAAAATTCGACGGCCTCAAAAAATTATGAAAATTTAACCATTGGATAATTTCAAAATTATGATTCTAAAAAATAATATTTATATTATGTAAATAATTTTATAAATATTTTAATTTTCACTTTAAATAATATTCTACATTTATTGAAAAATGATGGGTTATTGACAATAAAAGTTTTTGAACACTTATAAAAAGTACATTTCACATAATAAAATTATATAAACATTTATAATTAATAAAACTTATTTAATAAAAAAAATTTATAAAAATTATATTTATTTCAAAAAAAATCATTAATTCATCAAAATAAATCACTTAATTGAATTTGAATTTTACTTGAAAATACAATTTGTGTTTAATTGAATCAAAATAAAAATAATTTATAATGTAACAATAAAAATGAAAATAGATTCCTTATTCTATAAAATAAACATATTAATATTATTATGGTTTTGATACATTTCTCTTTATTACACTGGAATACAGCCTAAGAGTAAGGCGTGTGACTGTGAGACTTTCATGAGGTTGTTCAGCGAACATGGTTTGGGTTGTGATCTTGATGAACTTGAACTTCTCCAGTAAACAGTTTCTCTCATTCTTATGTTTTTGTATATTAGCCAAGGATTTTTTAAGGGAAAATCCCAGTGATGATATCTCCCTCAAAATCTCTAATAAATGGGCTTCATATGGTACAATCCTACTGGATGAGGCCACCAAATCCTTTGTATGTGTCGATTGGATTTGTTAAAGCCCTATATTTGTATTATTCATGTGATCATTATTTAATGACTATATTAACAATGCTTATATTCTTAACGGTATTTAAAATCCAATTTGATATAATAAAACAAAAAAAGTTCATGTTTTTTTATAACCATATTACATAATAAAACATTAAATCATAAGGGAATTTCATTTACAATAGTTTGGGTTGTTACATTTATTTCATGTATCTCATCGTTGTTTCTTTACAGAAGAACTCTGAATGTTAAAGGAATAAGAAGAGGTAGGAAAAAATAACTTATTCTTATATTGATCAATAAGGAAAATGCACAACATGAGCATATGAAATTATCTTCCAAAATACATATTGCGTACCCTACTTTGTTTCTCTTTCAAACTTCTCTCTCTTATATGTGTTCAGCTCAAAATTGTAAATGGAGATGTCTTGGTGTATTTATAAACAACCCCCATGGATATAGTACACCAACTCAACCTTGTACATGTAATATATCGCTTTTTCATGCACACATGGACTCATTTCATTCTTTTATGAATTTGAAAATTTATATTACCATAAAACATATCATCCATTGTGGTTTAACCTTCTTCTCAACTCAGACTATAGTTATCGACATGCGGTGTCTCCAACTGATGACACCCAAAACATTCACAATATCGATTTGATATTAATGGATCAACAGCTTTATAGTATATAGAACATCTAGTTCAGGTAGATCATAGTGAACAAGATATTCTTCAATGATTCCTAAGGAATAATTCATGTTTGGATTAATTAAATGTCTCACATCAGTCGGATTGGACATGAAAACTTATTTTCAAAACTTTTTAGGATTTGTGAACAATAACATGAATCTTCCATCCCAAAATAGTCGGATTTATACCCTAACTCTCCTTTATAATAGATTACATTATACTAGCTTATTGAGTTGGAACAAAGGTCAACACCCAGATACACAATCACATAAACTAGGTTTCCATCGGTTATGCCTCCTCATACATGACCACCTACCGAATTCTATGTGTAAACAGCGAGTTGTATTCATCCACTAATATTACCAATGTATATGATCCTTTACATATGTTCTCATTGTGTGAAAAATTCAACTTCATACTACCATGATAGGTGGAGATTAACCTACAATCCCACCTAAGAAATGATTGCATGGGTCCCTTGGTTGGTAAATGGTTGGCCCAATTTATTTTTATAATACCATAAAAATATTCAGACAAGTTATTATAATTTCAAAGACAAAATAATCACCATAAAATTAAAAATCCACACCTATCAACAATTATAATTATTCTATATGATCTCACTCTAATTCAATTAATGTGCATATTCTAAATCACTATTGGTTGATTCATCTTCAAATATTCGCTTGTTAAAGACAATGTTCATTGTCCTAGTCCAATCAGCACAATTCTTTGGTATTAAGAAAGGCTTAATACCATCTATTTTAAAACACATTGAATTTTATTCTTCACAACATACTGACATAAAATTAAACTTAAATACAATATTAATAAACCACATTTGTTATTCAATCTCCCTATCAAGATTTTCTTTCAATACCCATTTTAATTCAATAACCTGTTTTATTTTCCCCCTTATTCAAAATAAAAGCAATGATATAAGTATGGGAATTAATAATCATCTCCATAATTAAATATTTTTTAACTTATTATCCTATTATAAAACATATAGTTTGATTTACTCTATAGAAGTATGGAATCATTACTAACTTAGAAAAGAGATGCAATTATTCAATTACAAGTCTACATGAACCACAATAAAAGAATATTTTCTTTGGTGTGACACTCTTCACATAATTCTTCACAAACTTCTTGGTAGTTGTTTATTTAACATAATTTTCCTTTGTTCACATCCCAAGGATGACATATTATAATATTTTATTATTTCACTTTTTATTATGGTGTATTTCTTACATCAATAGATGATTTCTGAATGATTGGAATACACCAAAACTCATCATAATATTGACCTCTTCTATTGTATTAATCAAATAAATTTTCAAATAATTCATATCTATTCTTGATAGACTTAATTTTTTTATTTTAATTCAACTTTTTTGTGTAGGTTTTATCATTTATATATATTTTCTCTACATAAATGTAGGACTTATATAATTTTCATAAAATTTTATATTTTTTCAATAATTAATAACATGATTCAAAAAGTTATGACAGCCCCAAAAATAGAAAAAAATAATTATTTATTATTCAATGTCACATTCTCACTCTCTTTGAAAATTTTCTGTTTTTGGGTAGTACATTTCTTCAGGGGAAATGAATTCCTTTACTTTTTTACATCCACCTTTTACAATGTAGTGGATTTATGAGTAATTTTACTCACCCAAGTTTGTCTTAATTTTATATTTTAATAAATAGTATTTATGAAAAATAGAATTAGTACAGACAGATTTATCATGAAAAAGGTTTTCCTTCTTTATTTATCATGCATTATATATATCCTAAGATAATATGAATATCACATTTTCATAAGGTAGAATCTTTTTATAAATAATACTTTTGTCATATGCATTCTTGGCAACACATATTTTATTTGTGTCTTGGGAAGTCTCATCTTGTGTCTCTTCCCTATTTCTCAATTTTAGTTCTAATTCAATACATTTAAGTAAGGATAAATCTTCTCATCTTTATCAAATTTCATTTGTTCATACCAATGAATATTAAACTTCTAAATTTCATCTTCAAGAACCACATTGGCCTTTATTAAAAGAAAATAATCCTCCATAATTATTTTTTCTTTAGCCTCTATTTTAACATCATTATAATTCATAGATGTATTATATATCTATTCCATTGCATGGAATACTTATAATAAAACCATTTCAAAGACATATTCCTCACAAAAATTACTTCACAATTAATTAAAATATTCAACATATCTTTCATTACAAAGATATATTTTTCCATCTTTTCAATGAAATTTTTTTTGAGTGTGTAGCATATTCCAACCTTTTTAGCCAAGCTATCTTATATAACATTATACTTTTCATCCAGTTTTAATTTTTCATAATTAATTTACTTGAAATCACTAATCACACATGTGAAATCTTCTATAGGATCTTTCTAAAAAAATTTATCAAATTTCAAAATTGAACACATCTTCATCAAATCATGAATTTTAAATCATCGTAATTTTAATCAACTGACTTCATGAAATAATTAACACTCTGAGTGCCTTTGGATAGTAGTTGATATTCTTTAATATTTACATTCATCTTTATATTCATTTCCACTCTTTTCTTTTAGTTTTTCTAAGTCTTAACTGAAATATCAACATTTCTAACATCATGTGTAGAGGTAGGATTTTCCATCAAAATGTATTCTGAATCTTATTCAAACTTGAATCCACACATAATATAATTTTGATACAAGAAACTTGGACAGTAATGTAAAACTAATCAGAGGTAGTACCTTCACTTTGGTACCAATTAAAGTGCTCAAAGTATCATAAATAACACTAAGAAGAGGGGGGTGAATCAGGTTTCCAATTGTTACTGAACTATTTTATTTTACTTTTAACCCCATTAAATTCTATCCTATATCACATTCTATAATAAGTGTATCTTGTATTCAATTAATAATGTAAATGAAAGATTGTGCATGATATTTTTTGGGGGTTTGTTACTGAGAACTACTATTTCCATGTTTCTTAGACCACATAACATGGATTCTTCATTGTAATATTATCATCAATTATAATGGTTTATGATGAAACTAGTTATACACCCCAGTAATTAATCCTCTAGTTGATTTTGGTTCTACCCACTACAATACAACTCTTCTACCTTGGTTGGTTAGACCCTCCCCACCTCCCCACAACTATCTTCTCCTTAACTGGCTATACACCCCAGCCATGAGCCTCTTTAGCAACTACTTAAACCCTATAGTCATAAGCTCATAATTTTTTCATGTTGAATCTACAGTAGAATTATAACCTCCTTATTTGGAGTGATCTTCCTCTAGAAGTGTACTAAATTAGTTGTACTTCTGTACAAATTATAGTACCTTCAATGGCCACTGATTAGGTTTGTTGGTGTTACCCAATAAATTTGGTCAATGTTATATTATCAATTTCTAAGTGAAATAATTATCATTCAATTCTTCCATTGGTTTGATGAATTCATGTCCTCATTAATCACTAAATATATGGGATAAAATTCCTTCTAAAATAATCCTCATCTTCATATTGAATTCACAACTCGCTATTCATGAAAAGTATATTTCATGTGAATTTCTAAATATTCTTCATGTATAAATCAATTTATGTCATTATTCTTCATTATAATTTATGAAATGATACAAATTCACAATATTTACACTTTTTATGCACAGATTATTTCATGTGTATGAAAATTACTTCAATTTATTTTTACAATGAAACCTTATCTCATTGCTTCTATTCAAACACATAGTACCTTCACTAATATTAGAACAGCTTGTGGTATTGCTTGATTATTTATTTCCAATTTGTGTAAGGGTATATGGTGTCTGAATCCACTTTTAATAATGGTATGAATTCTCAATGCACTTCATGTAATGGTAACGTGTAATGCTTTTTCACGTAACTCAGAATGTGGATTCACAATTACCTTCTTATTTTCATACCTTAAATTATTCAGAAACCTGAATTTGTTCACAAAACCATATCCCACATAAAACCTTCACACTATGTCATGCATATATTATATCAAATCAAAGAAACTCAAATCCCTTCATGTAAATTTATACACAGTATCTCCATTTACGGAAGATTTGAAGCATAAAAAATACTCAAATAGTTATTTCATGTATCTCATCACTATTTATTCATAAAAAACACCAAATTTGAGTGGGAAAATTAGAGGTTTGTATAACCAACACATTTTTCATGTGATCATGAAGGAAAATGCATAGCACGAGTGCATAGAATTCTCTTTGCAAATACAGATCACATCCTCTCCTTTGGTTCTCTCTCAAACATATCTCTCGGATATTTATGTGAATTATAATTTTAAATGGAGATATTTGGTGGTATTTATAGATAATACCACTAAAATAGTCCATTTCATGAAACTTATATGTGAACCACATCACTTTTTAATGCACACATTGACTCATTTCATTCTTCACGACTTTGAAAATCATTATTATTATAAAATGCAACATTAATTACGATTCATACTTATTATCAACTAAGACTATAGTTATTGGAACATGGTGTCTTTGAATAATGGCATGCAGCACTTTCAAAAGATTAGTTTTATATACTTGGATTGATAGCATCACACCATGCAGAAAACTGACGAATGAAGATCTGAGTGAATGGAAGATTCTCTGAATATGCTCAAGGAAGAATAATTGAGAGAATTAATTGATTGTATCTCATAAATTAGATTGGACAGACATAGTTATTTATTTTCATTTTTAAGATTTTTTCACTGTAACATATATCTCTCATACCATATATTTGGTTTTTCCATCTTCTTACTATTTTATAAATGATTTTGTGTTGCTGCATTATTGATCCAGTACTGAGGACAGTGCCCAGATACCCAGTCACACACATTGGGCTTCCATGGTCTATGCATCACTATGTGGACCCACTTTCCTAACTTTATGTGTGACATGCGGGCGTTATTCATTCACCAAGCATGATAGAATAAGGGATCCTTCACCTGTGTAATCTTTTTGGGTGTTATGAAACCTTCTCTCGTCATGTGTTGGATGAGATTAACATTCATTCCCACCTAAGTAGTGATTTCACGAGTCCCTTGGATAGTAAAGGGTTAACCCTATTTTTTAGTATACTCCCATAAAATAGTTAACCAAATTTTTATAATTTCTAAGAAAAAATATCCACCTTTATATGACAATGATGCATCTTTCAACAGTTCAAATTGTTTTGTGTGATCTCAAACATAATCAATTGATATTCATCTTCTAGAATTATAAATATATCATTTGTCTTTAACTCCTCACTTGTGGAAGACAATGTGTACGCTCCTAGTCCATTTTCCATAACTATTCGGCATTAAGAATCATTTACTAGTCATCAATTTTAAAAAATATTGTTTTTTCATATTCATGGATTATTTATAAAAAATTCAACATCAGTACAATATCAATAATCACTTGTGTTCTTTATATTGTTTCAAAAAAAACTTTATCGAAGTTTTTTTACCCTCACTATTTCAATTAATATAAAATATTCTTTTCACAACGCGCCTTTGAAGAAGATCTTGTACTGAGATAAGACAATTATGAAACATCACAACCCAAAATTCATTACTCCCAATAGAATATTGGATTTTAATATGATGATATATCCCAATATACATTACTAAATGATAATCAGACTAAATAGTGTAAACAATATCTTTATATAAATTTCAAAAATAGTTGTCAGGTCTTAGCATAAACCCAAGAGGTAAATCAAGGAATAGATATTTATCTCATTCATTAAACAATGATGAACTCTTTACATAATTACAATCATAGACCACATTCAAAATAAGATCATTAACTCGAAACAAGTTCCATTAAAAAAATAAAATTACATTGATATTTAAATTCAAAAGAAAAATTGTTTTCATCATAAAATGCATAAAAATAATGATCAAAATATATGTAAAAGGAATGTTTTTTTATTAAATTATTGGAAATTCCAATTGCAATAATCAAGATTTATATTTTAAAAAGTGGTGATAATAATAAATTGTAAGGAACTTTACTATATGGTAATGAATAATTCAGAAGGCCCATAGGTTGTGTGAAATGAACACACTAATTATCGAATATTTTTTATCATTTAAATTGTACGAGGATTAAAGCATGCTTCGGGAGGAAAATTATACGAGGAATGAATTTTCTATGTGGATATTATCCCACTAATAATAGATATGTAAGTAAAACTTATCCTTCATAGCAATGAGAGAGAAAGCAAAACAAATTTTGAGAGTGAAACTATATTTCAGTTTCTTCACTGTAAATGCACACATAAATAAAAAATGTTTTTTATTATTGTATTAAATATTTATTTATAAATTAAAAATAGGTATATTTTTATAATTTATTTGTAAAAAAACTTATATAATTATTTATTGAAATTTGAATATTAAAATATTTTCTATTTTTCATTATATATTTCTTAAATTTGGAATCAAATGTTTTGTATCATTATACTAATGAAATTGCATCCTCAACTCCAATATTGAAGTATTTAAATTTTATTTATATTTTTTATTTATTATTGTTTTTTAAAAATTATTTTTCAATTTTATTATAATTATTAATTAATTTAAGAGTTTTTTATAATATTTAATAAATATTTTTGAATTATTTAATGTTTATATTTTTTATAATTATTTGTTAATTAGTTATAATTAGTGGAAAATATGCTATTTTAGGGCCAAATCTTATACATCTAATGATATTTATTAACCGTATCCATTTTTAGAGATGTTGAAGATATATTTTTAATATCCATTATAAAAAAACTAGTATTAAAAACTATTTATCATGTAATTTATTTTATATCCAATGTAAGAAACTATTATAATTTTATATTTTTATTGGTTTAATTGACATTCATTGGGTTTTGCTTTAATAATATAAATGGAAAATAATATAATACATCGATTATATTAATAAATAACATAATAAATTATTATTCCCATCAGTTATTTAAATAAAAGAGTGGTAAAATATTTTTTAAATTAAAACATTATGGTGCAGCATCTACTTTTTCCAAATATATAAAAAAAAATAAAAAATAAAAAATATCCCCATTTAAATAATTCATTATACACAAAAAATACATTGAAGTTATAATATTACTTAATATTCAATATAATAAAAAATAATTTTTATAAGCATTTATCAACCAATGAAAAAAGAAAATAGGAATACAAAAAAATGAAGTGATATATGGATATATATCAATATATATAACAACAACCAATTTTTAATAATCCTCAGTCATTGATTATTATGTAGGTAAAGTTAAATATATTCTATATAAAATTAAAAGTAATAAATAATTTTAAATTAAAATAATGAGGACAAGTATAAGTAAATGTAAAATAAATACCTGTGTGGACAAAAATTTTCCCTAAGATATCAGGGTTTGTTAGAAATTTCCAATGTGCACCAGCCCATTATTTACTACCACTTTAAAATTATCATCAAAAAACAATTCTCTCAAAATATTTGTGAGAAAAAGGTTTTTTAATTAATAATTTGAGGTTTTAGTTATCTGAGATTAAAAAAATCTATGTTTATCAACATATTTTGGATTTTACTAGGATTATTGTAAGATATATTCCCAATAAAGCCTAAATGATTCAAATTAGTGAGAATTGTATTTATTTTCATTGAAATAAAATGATGGATATTTTATCAACATTGACTCTCATTTTTAGTAAAATTTATTTTTTGATAATAAACTCAATAGACTTCAACAATGTAAAATTTTACTTAGAAAATTTTACTATAAAATTAAAATATTTCTTCTTGATAAAATCTAATAAAATGACTAAATTTCAATTGCTTTTAGGTATTCAATTATTTTATTCATGAAAAATATTTAATGACCAAAGAACCCAGATATCAATACAATAATTTTTAATTGTTTTATTTAACTTTAATTTATATGCAATAAATAATATATGTCAATAAATTTCATTTTTATACTTAAAAACTAGGAAATTGTTTTAAATAAATGATGAAAATTATATTAAATTCACCATGTGCTCAAATAAATATCTAATAATAATAAAAATTGTATCTTATATTTTCAAATAATTAAACTTAATAAATTAGATCAAATATTATTTTATAGGATATATGAATATAAAATATCATTATGAATAATATTATGCCATTAATGTAATCATCGGCCTATTAATTTATGTATTAAAAAAATAATTTCCATATTGGAATGATAAAATTGAGGTTAATATTATTTTCAATATTAAATAGTATAAATTAAAAATGATCATATATTAACTATATCATATTAGGGGAGTGAGGAGGCAATGATTGTATGGGGAAGAGAGAAACGCGGTGCGATGATGACATTGAATTGTGACAAGATGCACCAGAGAAGGAATGGGATGGGAATAATAGGGCCTCAAACATATTTTTATTCACATCAAGAGGGTCCATAGTTTTTTGTAGATATAAAGAAAACATATCAAAGAGTATTTTTGAGAGAGATGGGGGTGTGGTATGGTGAAAAAATAAATACATAATGTTAGGGTTATAAATTTATTGATAATTTTTTGTGTATTTTTTTATTATAACCAATGTAAGAATCCCAACATAGAGATTTTTCATGTCATTTATTTTAATAACCAACATTTAAAATACATATTAACATCAGTTATATATCAATTGATATAAAAATAGTATTTTATTTAATATGTCATGTTAGTTATAATAACTATGTTTGAAAATGTAATTTAAATCAATTATGTGAAATCCAATCTGTTAAAAATATTTTTTATTTTAATATTAGTTAGTTAATTATTTAATTAAAACAATAACCAAATATTGATCTTAAATATATATATTTTTTATAATTCTTAAGTAAATTAAAAAATTTCCCTGTGGTGCCCTAAAATTTTTGAGAAAATAGTCAATGTTACTTTGAAGTAATGGGGCATGCTAAAAATTATAGTAATCTTATTTCATTTGTGGTGGATAAATAATGTTGTGATCTATAATTAATCCATTCAATTGTCCTCCATAATCATGTTAGATGCCTATATATATATGTATTTTTATTTGAATCACCGTAAACACATATGTCTAAAATAAACCTGAATATTATAATTTAGTCTTTTGAAGTTTTGACAAAAATGTCCAAATTGAAAAGTTAATTCCACAAGACCAGACACATTGTTTGGAATTTACATTATAAATAAAAACATAATATTATAGTGGTTTTTAAAAAAATGTGTATAATGGTATCAGTAACCATTTATCTATCTAATGTTTATTTGATGGTGCTATGTTACATAAAGGTTTTATTTATTTCTAAGTGATTTTGTTTTTAATTTTATTATAATTTTCAATTTAAAAAATCTATTGAGTTTTTATTATTATTATTTGTTATTTATATTAAAAAAAACATTTTTATGGCCCAATATGAAATCCTCATGCCAACACCACCTCAACATTACTCACCTACTCTCATATCAATGGTTCAACAAAAACTGATTAGAGAATGTGCCCCCACTAAAATATTCAATTAATCTTGCACTGGGGGATATGATTCCCTACAAAAAGAATCATAAATTAATATTTTTATCTCTTATTAAGGTTCTTTTTCTTGTATATATATGTGTGTGTATGTGTGTTTTTATGTGTGTGTGTGTGTTAATCTATACCTTTATATATATATATCAAGTATAATTATATTTATAAATATAATTATAATTATATTTTTTTATCTATATTCATATATCTATTTTGGTGTCTATATATATATATATATATATATATATATATGTTGACTTATTTATTGGAGTTATGGACATAGTTTATTAGTAAGATTCCCTATAATCATTCATCTAAAATCATGGTTAAAATCCAAATTTATCTACTTAGTAAATTTTATATATATTAAAACTTTCATGAAATTTTGGTGGCAATGAATTAGTGGGACTTCATGGGGGTGAAAATGGAATGTGATGTAGATGTTAAGAGGAATTGTAAAATTTCTCAATGATTTAAAATTGTGTTTATTGTATGTGTATAAATGGGAGATGTGTGGTATTTGGAGATATTGGTTGGCATTTGATTGTTACCATGTGGTGGGGGTTAGCATCTGGATATAGGTTGGAGAGAAAGGTAACTGCATATAGATGGTATTCACTCACAACATTGAAACATGATGGGGCATGGGTTTTTTTTATTTTCAAGACATACATTTATAATGGATCATAATTTCTTAGACCTTAATTTTTTAAAATTTAGAAGTGTCTATGGGGAGTTTCAAGGTGATTCATAGGTGTGAAATTTATTTTTATCATGTTGAAGGCCAAAACACCCATTTTGAAAAACAAAATCAGGAGTAGTGTTGATATAGTTTTCATTTTGGTCTAATCAATTTTTTTATTTGATAGACCAAGTTATAAAATTCCAATTTTAATAGAGATTGACAATTTTGTGATATTCAGTATTTAAATGACCATTTGAAAGTTCATTTTTATTTTTTGGACTACATTATCACTGTGTGGATTTTATAGTGAGAAACATCCTAAGGTGAAATTTATGTTTTTTTAGTCATGGAGAAATTATTCCATGGTCTTGATTATTTTTTGAGTGGGTGAAGTCATAGGGTTTGAGCTGAAATTTTGATGGAGGTTCCTCTATTTGAAAGTTATTCTTCAAAAAAAATTGCATCTGAGGCCTAAAACACCTATTACAAAAGGGCCTATATTATATTTTTCAATAGTAAAATTATTAAAATGATAAGATATATATAATTAAAAAGAGTTTAATCTATTTTAAATTATTATAATATTTAATATTGGTTTGACACTACCCAAAATAGCCATCTATAGGTTCAACACACTCATTTTTGGAGTCACTAATATTTTCTAGTAAATTATTTTCTTCCAATATCTTTGGTTTTATTTTATTTATTTACCTTCAAACCTAGAAAATCCATTAAATTATCTTAGTTCCTTTTTTGTCTTAAGTGGATATAAACATTATTATTGTTCGAGATCAAATTATGTTTGATTTTTGGTAACATTTTTACCCTCAATTCTCTTTATATCATTCTAATACTCTTCCTTGTTTTCATTTCATCCCTCCTTGGGGTTATACCAATGATGGGGTTTTTAATGATTTTTATAGGGGATTGCTCATATTAAATTAGGTATAAAATTTCAATATTAATGGATATTGAACATTTTGTGTGAGTTTTTTTTGAAATGACCACATTGATGTTGGTCATAGAATTTTAGTTGGTGTTTTTTATGGGTTCAATTTCCAATAAGAAACACACTATGGAGAAATTATTTTTTTTATTTGTGGAGGAACTATATCAAAGTATTCAGTTTTTTAAATGGTTTTATGTCTTAGGGTTCATAATAAAATGTTGAAGATGGTTCCTTTTCATCGTGGTTGTTCTTCGATCAAAAATTGTGCATGAGACCCGAAACACTTGTTTTAGAAGGTCCTGTATCTTGGTGGTGGTTAGTCCCATTTTTAAAACGGTTAAGTACATAAGATTCTCATGTATGTAAAATAGTTTGAATACTTGTTAGATTTTATTTCAATTGACTATATCCCAAAACTATAGTTTTGATGTTCTATACACCTTTTTTTGGGGTCACCCATATTTTATAGTAAATTCATGGTGGTCTATATCATTGGTTTGAATTAAATTATTTCCCTTGAACCCTAATTATCTGATTTATTTCTATTAATTCCATTTTAATTATCATGAGAATATCTAAACCCATTTTTTCTAAATATCACATTATCTTTGATTTGAGGTAAACATTTCTACCTCCATTATTTTTTTCTCTTTAATATCCTCATCACCTCTTAATCCTTTTTTTCATTTTCAAAAATAAACCACTTTTTGGTAAATTGCGAACCTTACAAACACCTCATACAATATTCAAACACAACCATCTAGAAATACAAGATCATGAAAAGGAATATTCAAATTTGAAAATTCAAATTCAAAAAATGAAAACTCAAACCACTGGAAAAGAAAGCTACCCGAGACACCCAAAATGAGATAAGAAACATCACCATCACTGCCATCATCTCCTTGCCGACCTTATCGATTCTCCACCATCAATGCCTTCGCATCGACTCATCACCATCAAATCTTCATCAGCGACTCGTCAACGTCTGCTACACTTCTTCACCGCCAGCACTGAACCCCATCTTCATCACCAACTGATCGTCGTCTTTAATATTCTCATCCTTCTTCTCATTTCTTCCCTATTTGAGGTTATATAATTGAGTTATCTTGGGTATTGGATGTGGTTTTTGGGGGGGGGGGGGGGGGGTCTGTGTGATTATGATCTATGGTTGTTCTTTAATAATTATTGGTGGATAATATTATATATTTCATATGTATTGTGTTGAATTATTTAAAAATTCTAACCAGGTAATGTTTTTAGAAATTATCTATTATTTTATATTTATAATCACGAATTAATTGTGCATTAACATTCAATATAATTGTCTTAAGAAGATAATGAACCCGCCATGAAATAATTTATTTTTAGGTGTCTTTGAATATGAAATACATGTTTTTATTATTTTTTATTTCACTAATTTATTTTATTGTGTATTTTATGAGGATCATGTTATAATATTTTTTTAATGATTTGTTTCATGTTGTTTTTATTGATCGGAATAAATTCAGTTAATGATGTAAAGAGAGTAATTGAATGGGAAATAATAAATATGAAATCTACTGTATCTAATGATGAATAAGAGAATCGATTACTTATTAAGAAGTATATCTAAATAAAATTTGTAAGTATTTTTCTAATATGAGATCTTTTATTGTAATATTTATTTTTTATTATTTATATCTTTTTTATATGATTCTTGTTGTGGTCAGTGAATTATCTATCTGGTTGGTTTAATATGGCTAGAATAATTGTGATATCACATTGTTTTTTAGTGATATAGTTTCATGTTTTATTCTATTTGCATGGTGTAGAATGATGTTGAAAGATAAATATTATGGTTTAAAAGGTAATGTGGAATATGGAATGAATTTTTTGATAATATAGTGTGTATCTAGCTTTCTAAAACCAAAATTAAAATTGGAGGGAAGATTTAAATGAATGAGTGAAATAAAAGAGTTTTAATTGGTGGGTAATGTATTTGGTAATGTGTACTTAAAAATATGAATTAAAAAGGAAGGTTATGTTAATTTTGTTATAGATTTTGGAGTTTGGATGCATCTGGTATGTTTTTTAGCAATGTCATCCGTGTTGGTAAGAGGTGTAGATGATGGGGTTCATATTGCGGGGTATAATATCATTTTTTTAGTGTGAATCATTGGATAGGTTGTTTTATATTAGATATCCTTATATATCCCATGTTATTTCATGAACATGACCACTCGAGTTGGCTAAACATATTGATTCCAATTTGGTTTTGGGTTTAGAGTTTCTTCCGCAACATAAAGGTTACAAAGGGAATATATGGCTGAATACTCCCACTTCACTACAATCCAAATGTAGTAAGATCGATTATGGATGAAGGTAGTTACATATATATATGGTATCTATCATATTGAGGTTATATTATATATATGTTGATAATATAGTTTTTTATGATAATGATGTGGTTGCATCATGGGGGTGGGAATGAAAGGAGGAGGAGATGAGAATGGTATCCTTCTTGTTCATGGTTCTATATTTTGGTGATGATTTATTGTATAGTTGTGATGTGATAACACTATTAATGGATATAATGATATTATTTTGAATATGATGTGGCATGTGGTAATGTGGAAATTTTTATATGGAAGGTATTGGAGCATAGGATGAAATTTGTTGGGGTGTAAGAGAAACTAGGTAAGTTAAAGGGTTCATTTATACATACATGCATTTAATGCTATTTATTACCTTGAGTGTGATATTATGTGACTGTAACTTGGTGAGTATGGGAGGTAATTAAAATAGAATTTATGATGAATCTTGTCTAATATTTTATCACATATGATTTAGTATTCATCATTAATATTTTCACTAGATATTTTGGGGATGATATTACAATGTATACTTGCTTTATCACCCATTGTATATATATATATATCAAATTTACTTAATAGATTTTTTTAATGGGTTAGTCTATACAAGAATGTGGCGCTCGTCATATTTTGTAGATGTTCATGGTGTCACTATTGAATATGATATTTTTGGTGTTTTCTTTTTGATAATTTTTTATCTATATGACATTTATTTACATTTATAGTGTTGGTTTTATTTATATCATAGATTTTATAATTTTATTTTATTTTATTTTTCCTTATATTTATTAGGGAAATGCATCACATTAGGTTTACTTGGTGATAGTCAGTAATCGATGGCCTATTGATGTTGGATTTGGGGGGTCAAACTCATCATTACTATTGGTTGTGAAGGTGTTTGAGTATGGGGAAGGTTATGAAAATGTGGTATAAGAAATATTGATAAGAGTTAGGATATATTTTGAAGTTAATAGGTCATTATAATAGCCTAGGTATGGAAGGTAAATATTAATGGTCAAACATATCATGTGAAATAGGAATGGTATACCATCTTCGAAGCAAAAAATTTGGCCCTATATGATCTAATATATGGACCATAAGCTTACATAAAATGTTTTGTGAGATAGTGTTGCTTGTTGGGATGAAACCAGTGTGTGGTACATGCACCCTAATTGATTTCACTTATGATTGAAATAGTGTGATCCTATGGAAAATGAAATGAATCTAATCTGGTATTCTCAAATGAATTCCATATTCCATACATAAGAATATTTTTTATTTGTAACGATGGTTGGTGGAAGTAATTCGTGTGTAGACTAATTAGGAGACGTTTAATAGGATTATATGGTAAAATATATGATATATTACAATGTTGAGGATTATTTTTATAGGATTATGTTATATGAATTATAGTGTTAGGGTTTTATAGATTATTATGGTATTATCTTTGATCAAGATATCGAAAGGTGGTTGAAATATCTCAAGACTACATTTAATTTGACTAGTGAATGGAAGTAGTATTATATTGTGGTGAGTGTTAGTCTGCTAAGGAGTAATAATTGTCAATGGTGGATCTTGTTTCTCAGTGTGAATAAGGAGAAAATTGTCTATTTTGATGACCTCTAGATGAAATTTTATGGGGTGTATCATTCTTCATTGTTGAAGCAATCGAGGTGGTGAGAATTTCATACCCTTCACCATGGGTGTTTTAATTTTTATGAAAATAGAGTGTAGTTTAAGGATCTACTTCATTTTTCATCTAAATTATAATATCCTGATGATTCCAGAGTGTGGAATTTGATGTTAGTATAACGACCCATACTTTACATACATTATTAATACTTCAAAATTGAAGCACACTTATTACAACATATGACAAAACCACAAAGGACCGTATAGGTATAGTGTCTTTAGAAACTGGGAAACATAAACAACTGGTTCATAAATCTTCTACAGTGTCTCCCATTTATTTCATCATATCTAGGGTCCCTTTTAGCATATTCTACTTAATATCCATCTTCCTGACCTGGGGAAAAGAAAACATAAAAGGGTGAGCTCAAATGCTCAGCAAGGGCAAATAAAGGAAATAAAAATCATATCATATCTTTTTGAAAATCATAACCTGCAAAAGAGATCATAATATCTTAACATGGAACAAATCATAGAAGTGAAAATGAGATCCCCATAATCATAACATGAAACTTGAAACTTTGTAGAATGCACACATAATCATGGAAAATCATTTCTTGTTAGTCGTGACTCATTGCCAAGACTATCTTAGTGGACAAAGTCCCTTTCTGAACCGAGTTCACTCCTCGTTTCAGTCCTGTATCACTGAACCGAAATAACCTTCCGTTCCAGCCATGTCTATCTCATGAGATATAAAATCTTTACCCAATGCATTGGAGGGAGATATAGGTCCCACCCATCTTATAATGAATCCTTTCTTATGTGTGCCACATAATCATAAACCATACATCATAGCGTAACCCATGTAATAAAAATGGAATTCTTAAACAACATGAAATCATAAAACAATTCATATAAGATAAAGGAATTCATAAAAATATTTCCATCACAACATAATCAAACCAATGTAATAATAGGGATAAAAACAGAACCCTTTTATTATCTTAGATGGATAATAATTTTGATAAAATACTTGAACTCCATTCTTGAGGAAAATATCCTTTCTACTTCAAAAACATTTTTCCTTTCATAACATGTCATACAACTTTAAAATAAAATAAGTTGATTAAAAATAAACTTGAAAACTTGTAAAGGAAGTTTCTTGGAAATAATGTTTTAAAAATCCATTCATTCCGTATAAGTTAAAAAAACATTCTTCGTACTTTTGTCGGAAAAGTCAAAAAGTACCTCGTATGAAAAACGACAAAAGATTCCTTTCATACATATTACTAAAAACTCACCGAAGGGTAAAAATGGATTTAAACAATTGTAGGTGGATGGAAATAATATTACATATTGATGAAACATGGATGTGGATAAAATACACCCCAGTAAATACTTACGAATAAACAATCTCGGATAAAAATGAGATTGTGATATTTCCCTTACCTTAGGTCTGATTTGCTTTGTACGTGTCCGAAGCTCCTATATAATGGTTTAAATAATGTTATTGACTTATTCCAGAATCATACATATTTATATGATATCATATATGGTCATATTCTTAGCTTATTATTAGTAATATTTCATTGTTACTTGTTACTCGGGTCTTTATTGCCTTTTGTTCTTATGCGTGTTTTGTCGAATAAATTATTATTCTTCTTTTAAGGTTATAGATACCTTATATCCAGAATGGTATTAGTGTAACATATATCATATTTATTCATTCAATTCATTTATATAATTACTATGTAATGATGATCATGTAGAACGAGTCGCATCACATCGTGGAGACGGTATTCCGTACGTACGCACGAGTGATGATATCGTTCCTATGATCGTGGAATTGTATTGGAGTATATATATATATTATTTCAGTATCAATATTACTTAATAATAATCATAAATAGTTACTCATTACACCATTATACCCATCCTTGTAAAGTGATGGTGGAAAATAGATTACACCACGGCGTGGAGACGGTATTCCATACGTACGCACGCGCGGTGATTTCATTTTTCCGTAGGATGGATAGAAGGTGAATTAGGGTTGTTTCATATTTATAATAACATATCAGTATGTAAGTAATACTGATGTTATTACTTTATCAAGAAACAACTAAAGAAGAAGAAGTTGAAGAAGAAAGAAATTGAAAAGATCGGTAATGGATATTACCTCTTCTTTGGAACGCTTCTTTGAATCCTCCACTTAGGGAACTAAGATTGGTCTTTGAAGAAGACCAGGACCTATAGGATTATTCTAGGGAAGTGGAGAGGAGAAAATGGCAGGGGTTGTCCGAGATTGAGTGCTCAAATTGGTGTGAGGAGGAGGGGGAGGAGGTGCCCTTTTATAAGGGAGGAGAGGGGCACCTTAGGAATATCTCAAAATATTATTTTATATTAAAGTCAAAATCGGTTTATAATGGTTCCAAAGGGTCTTATTTCGAATCTAAAGTGGGTATGGGTCGAAATCCTATCAACCAATAGGATTTAGACAAGTTTAGGGTATTATTTTAACCTTATCAATTAGATTTAACTCTAAGTTAAATAATTTAACTTTTACCGTGTCTTTTTGTTTTCTTTCACTATATGGTTAATACACTTACTATAACATGCCAAACAAACCCCAAATTGTTTATTATTAATATATATATCCTTATCTAAGTCATTTGGCCGAACCTTAGATTTTTAGGAATAAAATAACAATTAATAATATAATATTTGATTTAAAAACTATTTTGTGTCAATTTTGACACTATTTGATATATGATTTTTGTGAAAGTTATAACAGAATTATATGTTCGAACCAAGTTGATTAAATCAACACTAATATATCATAGTTACCTAGAAAATTTTTTTAATTCATAAAAAGTCTCAAATTACATTTATTTTGGTGTTTATAACATCAATTATGTCAATATTTCATAAATAAGATAATTACTGCATCATCGTTGTGTCATAATTAAATTAAATTATTTAATGTCTAAAAATTATAAATAAAATACCATTATGTAGGAAATATTTTTAGCTTTCTAATGAATATTTATTGTCGAATTTATCTTATGTATAACCCCATATTAAAAATGATTTACTTATTAAACTTTGATTTTAACTATTTTAACCCTTCTTTAAATAAATTAATAATAAATGTCCTAATCTAACCCAAGTGGGCCTAAATGGTCATATTTTATTCATAAGGTTGTTTCTGGTCGAATTACACTTATCCAATAGAATTAGGACATGTGTTAGGGTAATATTAATATCATATTTACCCTTAGTTACCCTATTTACTATTAACCGCGGTAAAAAAAAAGTAAAAAGTTACTATTCACCAAAAAATTATTTTTATCTCATTGAACCACATTTTACTTACTGATATCAACCATGTCTGTCGGATTTTCGAAATTCCATTCACAGAAGCGGTAAAATTAAGTTTTATGCAAAATTCAGTTTTTAACCTACCACTTAGTGGTTTCACTATTCATCAAAAAATTGAAAGTTTTCAGAAAAATACCAAAATTTCACCCTAGGATAATTTCGGTATTCCGAATCCAAAAATGAAGTCCATTTTAAAAAATAAAATTTATAAAATTTCAAAAAGTGGTTATTACTATTCATAATGGCTAGTTTTAATAATATTTTAATAGCATATCGTTGTTTAGTGAAACTCGGTATTGCGTACGACGCAAGCTATCGAGGAAGGTCGTGATTGCGTGTAAAGTAAGCCAAGCTAGTATGTAGTGAAAGATTCCTTTGATGATATATAAAAACAAAATATTACTCATAAAAATATCGGGTGTTACATTCTACCCCCCCTTAAAAAGAATTTCGCCCTCGAAATTCGTCACTTTGTAACAAACAGATGAGGATACTTCTCCCTCATCATATCCTCAAGCTCCCATGTAGCTTCTTCTAATTGGTGGTTCCTCCATAAAACTTTCACCAATCGAGTGGTCTTGTTTCGTAGGACTTTTTCGCTACGATCCAGAATCTCTATCGGTTGTTCTTCATGAGAAAGATCTTGCTCCAGCGGTATAACTTCTGAGCTGAGTACATGTGAAGGATCAGGTATGTACTTTCTCAGGAGAGATACATGGAACACATCGTGAACTTGAGAGAGATTCGGTGGAAGCGCCAATCGGTAAGCTACCTTCCCAACACGATCCAGTATTTCGAAAGGACCGATATATCTAGGGTTCAACTTCCCCTTCTTTCCAAATCTCATAACCCTCTTCCAGGGAGATATTCGTAAGAACACCTTATCACCCACTTCAAACTCTAGGTCTTTTCTTCGGTTGTCGGCATAACTTTTCTGTCGACTCTTAGCTGCTCTTATGTGTTGTTGAATGGATCTAACCTTTTCTGCCATTTCATCAACGAGATCAGGTCCTAACAGCTTTCTTTCCCCAACTTCATCCCAGCAAGTTGGAGTCCTTCATTTCTTTCCATAGAGAGCTTCATAAGGAGCCATCTGAATACTGGAGTGAAAGCTATTATTATAAGAAAATTCCACCAAAGGTAGGTGTTGATCCCAACCTCCTTTGGAATCCATAGAGCAAGCTCTCAACATATCTTCTAGGGTTTGAATTGTTCTTTCAGACTGACCGTCTGTCTGGGGATGATAAGCAGTGCTGAAACTCAACTCTGTATCCAGAGTATGCTGAAGACTTCACCAGAACTTCAAGGTAAATCTCGGATCCCGATCAGATATAATAGAAAGTGGTACTCCATGCAATCTTACCACTTCCTTTACATATATCCTGGCAAGCTGATCTAGAGAGAAATCCTCTCTAATAGCAATGAAGTGTGCAGACTTTGTAAGACGATCAACTATGACCCAAATAGAATTATTGCCTTTGGATGTTTTAGGAAGTCCTGTGACAAAGTCCATAGTGATGTTTTCCCATTTCCATTCGGGTATGGGTAATGGTTGTAACATCCCCTTAGACTTCTGTCTCTCAGCTTTAACTTGTTGACAAACCAAGCATCGAGAGACATATTCAGCAACATCTCTTTTCATGCCATCCCACCAGAAGTACTCTTTCAGGTCCCTATACATCTTCGTGCTTCCAGGAAGAATAGAGAATGAAGAACTATGAGCCTCATCCAGCAGCTCCTTCTTTAATTCGGGGATGGGAGGAACAGAAACCCGATTCCTGAACTTTATTATCCCATCACAATCAAGGTTGAATTCAGGAACATTTCTCACCTTCTTTTGTAACTCGACATCTTCTTTCTGTGCCTCCTTAATCTTCGCATGTATAGATGGTTGAACATTCATTTGAGAAAGATAAGATTTTTCCCCTTCCATTATAATTCCAAGATCCATCCTTTGTAAATCCATAAATATTGGATCTTTTGTGATCCTCATCATGGATAAACTAGCATGGTCTTGTCGACTTAATGCATCTGCCACCTTGTTTGCTTTCCCAGGGTGGTAATGGATTGAGCAGTCATAATCCTTAATCAGCTCCAACCATCTTCTTTGACGCATATTCAGCTCCTTTTGTGTGAAAATATACTTTAAACTTTTATGATCAGTATAAATATCACACCTTTCACCATAAAGGTAATGCCTCCAAATCTTTAATGCAAAGATTAGCGCAGCCAACTCCAAATCATGTGTTGGGTAATTTTGCTCATGGATTTTCAACTGTCGTGAGGCATAAGCTATCACCATATCATTTTGCATAAGAACACACCCCAATCCCTTCTTGGATGCATCACTGTAGATCACAAACCTTTCTCCACTACAAGGCAGTGTGAGCACAGGTGCACTGGATAACCTTCTTTTCAACTCCTTGAAATTCTCTTCACATTCCTCTGTCCAGACAAACTTAACTCCTTTCCGAGTCAACTTGGTGAGTGGATTAGATAATCGTGAAAAATCTTTTACAAAACGTCGATAATATCCAGCCAAACCAAGAAAACTTCAGATCTCAGTTACTGTTGTTGGTCTTGACCATCTTTCGATAACCTCTGTTTTTTATGGATCCACAGATATCCCCTCTTTTGAGATTATGTGACCCAAAAATGAAACTTTTTGAAGCCAAAATTCACACTTGGTAAATTTGGCATAAAGCTTCTCCTTTCTCAGGGTCTTCAATATAATTCACAAGTGATCTTCATGCTCTTCCTTGCTCTTTGAGTAGACAAGAATATCGTCTATAAAGACTACCACAAATTGATCAAGATAGTCTCTAAAGACTCTATTCATTAGATCCATGAAGATAGCAGGGGCGTTAGTAAGACCAAATGGCATCACTATAAATTCATAGTGTCCATACCTTGTACGGAAAGTCGTCTTTGGTATATCCTCCCTTTTGACCCTTAATTGATGATACCCTGAACGAAGATCAATCTTGGAAAAGTATTGAGCTCCGCGTAGTTGGTCAAATAAGTCATCAATGCGTGGGAGAGGATATTTGTTCTTGATAGTGATCTTGTTAAGTTCTCGATAATCAATGCAGAGTCTCATTGATCCATCTTTCTTCTTAACAAAAAGAACAGGTGCTCCCCAAGGTGATGCACTAGGGAGTATGAATCCCTTATCAAGATTCTCTTGGAGTTACTTCTTCAATTCCTGCAACTCAATTGGGGCCATTCTATAAGGTGTCTTTGAAATAGGCAAAGCACCCGGTACGAGTTCTATTGAAAACTCAACTTCACGATTTGGTGGAAGACCCAGTAATTCCTCCGGAAATACATCATCAAACTCCCGTACAATGGGCATATTCTTAATCGTGAGTTTCTCACCAACCATTTGAGATAAATAACCTTCATTTAGTGGAATCAATACCCATAAGATGGAAGAAATTTCCACTGGAAGGTTATGTTCATCCTTGCATTGATAGACAATCGTAGATTGATCTGGAATATGAAATGTGACTTCCATTCTTTGGCAATTGATATGAGCTCCATGTAGAGAAAGTCAATCCATGCCAAGAATCACATCAAATTCTACTAAAGGAAGGATCACAAGATTTGCAGGAAGCACTTTCCCACAAACTTCGATCGGAGAAGAATTATAAACTTTTGATGCGACTGTTGTGCCATTAGGTGTTGTCACAGCTAACTCAACATCTAATTGTTGAGGTAGTACAGTGATACCCTTAGAAAATTTTTCAGAAAGAAAAGAGTGGGTGGATCCAGAATCAAATAAAACATTTGCTACTTTAGAGTGGATGGTAAGTGTACCTTTCACCACTTCGTTATCGTATTCCATATCGCTGATAGAAATTGCATGTGACTTTCCTTTGTCTTTAGCCTTAAGATTTTGTTGACGTCAACCATCATCATCAACCCTTGGATTTGGGCATTGATTGGCATAATGCCCCATCTCCTTGCACTTGAAACATTGAAGTGTAGTAGGTTCATTCTGTGTATCCCTTCCTTTGTTTGCATCATTAGACATCTTCTTCCCATTATCGCGGCATTCAAATGCCCGATGACCTTCCTTTCCACATTTAAAACATTTACTTGTCCCTTTAAGACAACTCCCTCCATGTTTCTTTCCACACTTTGAGCATAAGGGAAAGTTCATCTTCTTTTCAGTGTGCTCTTTAGATTTGTCTTTGAATTCCATCTTCCTCTTCTTATCAAACCCATGTGACTGATGGGTTACTCCAATCTCCATCTCAACTTTGAGAGCACATCGAACGATTTCCTCGTAGCTATTGAAGTCCCTTATGGCTAACGCCCTTCGAAGACTTGGTTTTAAGCCACTAAAGAATCGATCGATCTTACTCTCAGGTTGGATAATAATACCAGAAGCGTACCTTGCAAGTCTTGTAAAATTTGCTTCATAGGTACCAACAGATTCATCATCCCTTTGCTTCAGTTCAAGAAACACTTTCTCCATCTTTGTTCGGAGAATACGAGGGAAGTACTTATTGAAAAATAAGTTCTTGAACTCGTCCCATTCCATAGACTCAATTTCATCCCTTTGCCTCGTATTCTTAATAAGATTCCACCATTGATCAGCATCTCCTTCCAAACGATACACTGCTAGGATGACTTTATCATGTTCAGAACATTGAAGAACTGAAAATATCTTTTCAGTAGTACTAATCCATTGTTCAGCAACTAATGGATCAGTAGACCCACTGAAAGAAGGCGGACGCTGCCTCATGAAGGATTCAACAGAATGTTGCTTCTTCCTTTGCTCGTTTGGAAGTCCTGTATGATTCATAGCTTGAGAAAGTTGTGTGAGCATGGCTACAAGATTTTTCATTCCAGCTCCCATATCGTTTGGTTGCTCAGGGGGACAATCATTGCATTGCCCATCGCATTCCGCATTAACACGGTTCCTTCGGGTTCTAGCCATTGACTAAAACCAAGAAGAATAGTGTGAGAAACACTAATTATAATAGGAAAACCACATAATCAAGAATAAAATTTCACACTTAAGGTTTTATCCTAGGGTATTCATGGCCATTTCTAAAACACTAAGATTGTGTTCTATGCTTAGACTTATCCTTAGGGTTCTTACTAAGGCTTTCACATCCTAGTTTCCAAAGTTTGACTATACCTTTCCTCTGATACCAACTATAACGACCCATACTTTACATACATTGTTAATACTTCAAAATTGAAGCACACTTATTACAACATATGACAAAACCACAAAGGACCGTATAGGTATAGTGTCTTTAGAAACTGGGAAACATAAACAACTGGTTCATAAATCTTCTACAGTGTCTCCCATTTATTTCATCATATCTAGGGTCCCTTTTAGCATATTCTACTTAATATCCATCTTCCTGACCTGGGGAAAAGAAAACATAAAAGGGTGAGCTCAAATGCTCAGCAAGGGCAAATAAAGGAAATAAAAATCATATCATATCTTTTTGAAAATCATAACATGCAAAAGAGATCATAATATCTTAACATGGAACAAATCATAGAAGTGAAAATGAGATCCCCATAATCATAACATGAAACTTGAAACTTTGTGGCATGCACACATAATCATGGAAAATCATTTCTTGTTAGTCGTGACTCATTTCCAAGACTATCTTAGTGGACAAAGTCCCTTTCTGAACCAAGTTCACTCCTCGTTTCAGTCCTGTATCACTGAACCGAAATAACCTTCCGTTCCAGCCATGTCTATCTCATGAGATATAAAATCTTTACCCAATGCATTGGAGGGAGATATAGGTCCCACCCATCTTATAATGAATCCTTTCTTATGTGTTCCACGTAATCATAAACCATACATCATAGCGTAACCCATGTAATAAAAATGGAATTCTTAAACAACATGACATCATAAAACAATTCATATAAGATAAAGGAATTCATAAAAATATTTCCATCGCAACATAATCAAACCAATGTAATAATAGGGATAAAAACAGAACCCTTTTATTATCTTAGATGGAAAATAATTTTGATAAAATACTTGAACTCCATTCTTGAGGAAAATATCCTTTCTACTTCAAAAACATTTTTCCTTTCATAACATGTCATACAACTTTAAAATAAAATAAGTTGATTAAAAATAAATTTGAAAACTTTTAAAGGAAGTTTCTTGGAAATAATGTTTTAAAAATCCATTCATTCCGTATAAGTTAAAAAAAACATTCTTCGTACTTTTGTCGGAAAAGTCAAAAAGTACCTCGTACGAAAAATGACAAAAGATTCCTTTCATACATATTACTAAAAACTCACCGAAGGGTAAAAATGGATTTAAAAAATTGTAGGTGGATGGAAATAATATTACATATTGATGAAACATGGATGTGGATAAAATACACCCCAGTAAATACTTACGAATAAACAATCTCGGATAAAAATGAGATTGTGATATTTCCCTTACCTTAGGTCCGATTTGCTTTGTACGTGTCCAAAGCTCCTGTATAATGGTTTAAATAATGTTATTGACTTATTCTGGAATCATACATATTGATATTATATCATATATGGTCATATTCTTAGCTTCTTATTAGTAATATTTCATTGTTACTTGTTACTCGGGTCTTTATTGCCTTTTGTTCTTATGCGTGTTTTGTCGAATAAATTCTTATTCTTCTTTTAAGGTTATAGATACCTTATATCCATAATGGTATTAGTGTAACATATATCATATTTATTCATTCAATTCATTTATATAATTACTATGTAATGATGATCATGTAGAACGAGTCGCATCACATCGTGGAGACGGTATTCCGTACGTACGCACGAGTGATGATATCGTTCCTATGATCGTGGAATTGTATCAGAGTATATATATATATATTATTTCAGTATAAATATTACTTAATAATAATCAAAAATAGTTACTCATTACACCATTATACCCATCCTTGTAAAGTGATGGTGGAAAATAGATTACACCACGGCGTGGAGACGGTATTCCGTACGTACGCACGCGCGGTGATTTCATTTTTCCGTAGGATGGATAGAAGGTGAATTAGGGTTGTTTCATATTTATAATAACATATCAGTATGTAAGTAATACTGATGTTATTACTTTATCATGAAACAACTAAAGAAGAAGAAGTTGAAGAAGAAAGAAATTGAAAAGATCGGTAATGGATATTACCTCTTCTTTGGAACGCTTCTTTGAATCCTCCACTTAGGGAACTAAGATTGGTCTTTGAAGAAGACCAGGACCTCTAGGATTATTCTAGGGAAGTGGAGAGGAGAAAATTTCAGGGGTTGGCCGAGCTTTAGTGCTCAAATTGGTGTGAGGAGGAGGGGGAGGAGGTGCCCTTTTATAAGGGAGGAGAGGGGCACCTTAGAAATATCTCAAAATATTATTTTATATTAAAGTCAAAATCGGTTTATAATGGTTCCAAAGGGTCTTATTTCGAAGCTAAAGTGGGGATGGGTCGAAATCCTATCAACCAATAGGATTTAGACAAGTTTAGGGTATTATTTTAACCTTATCAATTAGATTTAACTCTAAGTTAAATAATTTAACTTTTACCGTGTCTTTTTGTTTTCTTTCACTATATGGTTAATACACTTACTATAACATGCCAAACGAACCCCAAATTTTTTATTATTAATATATATATCCTTATCTAAGTCATTTGGCCAAACCTTAGATTTTTAGGAATAAAATAACAATTAATAATATAATATTTGATTTAAAAACTATTTTGTGTCAATTTTGACACTATTTGATATATGATTTTTGTGAAAGTTATAACAGAATTATATGTTCGAACCAAGTTGATTAAATCAACACTAATATATCATAGTAACCTAGAAAATTTTTTTAATTCATAAAAAGTCTCAAATTACATTTATTTTGGTGTTTATAACATCAATTATGTCAATATTTCATAAATAAGATAATTACTGCATCATCGTTGTGTCATAATTAAATTAAATTATTTAATGTCTAAAAATTATAAATAAAATACCATTATGTAGGAAATCTTTTTATCTTTCTAATGAATATTTATTGTCGAGTTTATCTTATGTATAACCCCATATTAAAAATTATTTACTTATTAAACTTTGATTTTAACTATTTTAACCCTTCTTTAAATAAATTAATAATAAATGTCCTAATCTAACCCAAGTGGGCCTAAATGGTCATATTTTATTCATAAGGTTGTTTTTGGTCGAATTACACTTATCCAATAGAATTAGGACATGTGTTAGGGTAATAGTAATATCATATTTACCCTTAGTTACCCTATTTACTATTAACCGCGGTAAAAAAAAGTAAAAAGTTATTATTCACCAAAAAATTATTTTTATCTCATTGAACCACATTTTACTTACTGATATCAACCGTGTCTGTCGGATTTTTGAAATTCCATTCACAGAAGCGGTAAAATTAAGTTTTATGCAAAATTCAGTTTTTAACCTACCACTTAGTGGTTTCACTATTCATCAAAAAATTGAAAGTTTTTAGAAAAATACCAAAATTTCACCCTAGGCTAATTTCGGTATTCCGAATCCAAAAATGAAGTCCATTTTAAAAAATAAAATTTATAAAATTTCAAAAAGTGGTTATTACTATTCATAACGGCTAGTTTTAATAATATTTTAATAGCATATCGTTGTTTAGTGAAACTCGGTATTGCGTACGATGCAAGCTATCGAGGAAGGTCGTGATTGCGTGTAAAGTAAGCCAAGCTAGTATGTAGTGAAAGATTCCTTTGACGATATATAAAAACAAAATATTACTCATAAAAATCTCGGGTGTTACAGTTAGTGTCGTGTTTGATGATCTAACATCAAGTCACTAAATTCACATTGTTGAAATATCAAGAGGTGTTTGTAAAATTATTAGTGATAAATAGGATTATAGAATAAATTAGATCAACTTGATAATAAATTCATTAGAAGTTATTAAGGAGTAAGGATGGTGGTGGATTCTCTCATCTATCAAGGTAGCTGAGGTTTGACCTATAGAAAGTCAGCCTCATATTTTTTCTATCATTTATTTAGAGATAATAGTTTATGGTATTTTAAAAGGAGTCCCATTATAGTTTTCTCTTCTTATGGAGTTCATGTTAATTTTTGTTTTTAGTGTCCAAAAATTCTTGGTGTTCATCAAGGAATAGATGATTAGATACTTATATAGCATCAATAATAGTTTACTCCATAGCCTTACCAGTTATATTAAGGTCAGAAAAATTTTGGGAATCAAAGGGGATATTGAGCCAGTAGTGGAAATCACCAGTACATTCCTCTCACTCAGGTATATAGGGTTGAGTGAGATCATATAGATTTTCTTCATCAAGTTCATTAAAGAAGAAGAGTATGAAATAATTAGTTTTATTCCTTGGAGTTATTACTTCCAGGTGATATTGATTGTTCAAGGTACCATCTAATTATCTTATGTTATAGATTTTTCCTTATTTAATTTTGGAGAATCATACTCAATCATTGTGCCTACCTTAGTCTGATATGTATGCCTGATCATGGAGAGGATTCCAATCCTTGGTAATTTATATACTAGTTAGAGTTTATTGACATTATATTTAGTTTTCTTGAGGTTATTAGATGATGATAGATCAATATCATCTAATGGCGGAACTTTTCTTATGTTAGATATAGTTATATGATATCATCCTTTTCATGGAATGGATGTATTTTTTGTGTTTCATTATTGATTTCATATAGAGTTAATTAGTTTCAATTGATGTGAAAAGGAATCATGTGGTGTTCATTGGTGAGAAAAAATATCATATGGGTTGTATGGATAAGTAGAACTTTTTATCTCGGCTGACAAAATTTGGGTTGTGTTTGATTAAATATTAGGCATCGATGTTCATATTGGTTTTCCATGAGTTTCTAGATATTTTTTCTGAATATGATGGGACACTACCACTTTGATAAGATATCAAGTTTGAGATGGAGTTACATCTTGGTGACACTTCTATTTTAATGGAATTTTATCGAATATACCCTTCTATGTTGAAAATACCAAATATTCAAATCGGTGATTTTTTTGAAGATTTTTATCCACTCCAATGTTTCACCTTACGGTGCTCTAATTTTGTTCACCAAGAAGGTCAATGGAGGTCTGATATTTTTTGTTAACTACAATTCATTGAATCAGGTGAGGGTAAATAACTATCATCCCCTTCAATGGATTAATGATCCATTTGATCAGTTGGAGTGAGATTGTTGGTTCTTGAAGGTGCATTGGTGGAAAAGATATAATCAAACATGGGTTAAGGTTGAGGATTTTCCAAATGCTACTTTTAGTCCTCATAATAAAAAATTTAAATTTCTAGGTATGTCATTAATTCTCACAAATTACCCCATATCATTTCATATGATTGATAAACATAGTGTTCTATGAGATCTTGGATCAATGTATAGTCATGTTCATTGATTACATTATTATATAATCAAGGATAGAATATCATTATTATAATTATTATCAAGCTCTTTGGGAGGATATTCGATTACATAATTTCTATAGTAAGTCATATCAATGAATATTTTGGGTGTATGAATTACATTTTCAAGGGCTTGTTGTGTGTCAGTAAGAAGTATAATCATATCATTCAATGATTGAATTGGTCATTTCTATGATAGATCTCAATAATTATTTCATTTTTCTCCATCCTTAGTTTTATAAACTCTTATAAGTGGTTCATTTCCAATTTATCATGGATTAATGCCTCTTTAAGAACATTAACCAAGAAAGACCATACCTTCATATGGACTAATAAATGTTGATAAGTGTTCATGTACATAAAATTGAGGCTGATTAGTGCTTATTATATAGCACCCTAAGAATTTTATACATTAATGTTAAATCATTTTGGATGAATATTAAATATGTTATCTTATAAACCACACTACAACTATAATGGTTTAGTTTCTTTGGAGAAAAGATATATGAAAATATTATATAGGTACATTCTTCATCATCTCTCATAATGTTATTCCCACTTTGAACCCTTCATTACATACTCTACATAAAATATTTCTATATAAACTAGGGAAGTAAATATAATAAAGGTTGAGCCTATAATATTAGTAAGGGTAAACATTGAATATTTCAAATGATTATCATATAAAAGAATAATATAAGCATAATGGTATGATATAGTCAATATAACCTGAAAAGTTAACACCCCATATTTCATAAAATTTAAACACGATTCATGGAATAAAACATTATCATTTAAAAATAAATGAATAATAATATTGTAAAATTAGTATAAATAAATCATGAACCATATGTTCACATCATAAGCATGAAAACATGTCCAAAGAGTTTGGAACCATCATAGGTATAGAAACCATTTCATATATCAAGTTTAACTACTGAGAACATCAATTCATAGTTTATTATCCATCAACACATATTTCTCCTGTCATAATAGATTAGACATCATCACTTATTTCCCATAGTGGATCAATCATATAAACTTCAATCCCATAGTGGATCAGGAAAATCAACTTGCATCCCATAATTATCTAATGACATATAAAACATAATCCAGTGCATTTGGAGGGATATGTAATTATATCCACATCCACAAAATAATTAAAAAAATAAATATATGTGTCAAAAGATTAAAAAACACTCATCATATCATCATAACATAACTTTTGTAAATAAGGCAAGTTATATAAACATTTCATCAAAGTATAACCTATGGGAATAAACAGGTCACATAAACATATCATCATCATAATTATAAACCATAAAATTAAATAATATAGAAGATATCACTTGATCATATCCCTATTAAATCATAATTAACATCAAATGATGATATCTTAAATGAAAAACTCCTTTAAAAGATCACATGGAATGTTTCCTAAAGAAAATAAATGTTTCCCATTGAAATGAATTCTTTAGAATCTAAAAATTTTAAAAATGTAATGGGAAAAAAATTATGTTTAAAAAAACATCGAATAATATAAATTACTCTTTAAATAATTGAGTTTACATGGTCGGGGAAATTCCATTCATGTTGTATATTCTAAAACAAATATTCCTTTAATATTTTTGGTAGAAAGTCAAAAATACCTCTTTTGGAATATGAAAAGATGATACCTTTGAAATATTTTTATAAAAATTCAAAAATTGGTGAAAATTTTCTTTAAAAATTATAATGATAACATTAAAACATTCTTGAAAAAAAATTAAATAAAACATTGACATGGAAGAAAAGATATTATGTGCTGTATAGTAAACCACATTCAACTCTCCTTAAAAAATTATTTTAGACTCATTAGTAGTTAAAGTCAGGAAAATGAAAGGAAAAAATTTATTGTACAAAAAAATCATAAAAAATGAAATTTATTTATCAGATAAGGATCATATAATTTCCTCAATAGAAATTCAGGAATAAATAATCCCAAATAAAATTGAGTTAAGACATAAATCTATTACTTAAGTCTTGTATTTCTTCATACAACTTAAAAACTACTTTTTAATAAATAAATATTTATTATAAATTTATTTTAGAACCATTATTGTTTATATCATACAATATATTATTTACTTAAAACATCTTATCACCCTTATATTAACAAATTTTCATTAAAACCAGTGTTTCATGTGATAACTGCTTCTTTTCTCATGCATATTTTGATTTAGCATTCACTATCAATGTACATTAATCATGGTTACATAATATATTTAATTTTAATCACGATTTAATTATCATGTATATTAATTATATATATATATATTTATTTATATTCATACCTAAAGGATATATAAAGAAAAATGAACCACACCATTCAAAGAGACAGTAATTCGTGTGTACGCTAGAACGTTATTTTTAGTTTTCAACGGATAGAAAAAAGGAAAGGTAAAAAATAATTAATATTTATAGAATAATTATTATATCATATATATCTTAAATATTCATTTAATATATAATTTTTAACATCCATGTAAATGAAAAATTAATCACATCGCTTTGTGGAGGTGGTAGTCCACATGTACACACGAGCGACATTATCATTTTCTAAAAGATTGAAAGGTAAAATGGTAGATATGATATTATAATTACATAATAATAATTATTTCATAAATATCATTTATAAACATTAAATGTATCCTAATAACCATCCATTATAGACAGTGATGGAAAATGAAATATATCGATACATAGAGGTGGTGGTCCACACGTACGCAAGAGCGATGCTTTCACTTCCCATTTGATTGAATAGAAGGTAGATATTAGTGGTTCCATAATATTAGTAAAATTTAATTATATTGAGGATACTAAATTTATTATTTTATGTTGAATAACATAGATTTACATAAGGTAGAAGAAGAATGACGTTGAATGAATTCGAGTAAGATGATTACCTCTCCTCAGTGGGAATACTTTATATCCTTTATTTAGCACACTTGGAATAGTATTTTAAGAAGATAAAAAAATATAATTAATGGATAGGTAATTTAATAAGATAATTGGGTAGGTTTTTGATGAGCTATATTTCTCAAATTGGTGTAATTAAAAGAGGGAAGTGGTTTTCTTTTATATGGGAGGGAAATGATACACTTCGTATTACAAAAAAGATTGAAATATAATTAAGTAATTCACAATAATAATTCTTCAAAATGGCTATAAATTTTATGATAAAGAATATATGTTAATAATATCCTCATAAAATAAAATTTATATAGGTTTTTTTCATTTTAAACCTTATCTTTTTTATTTATGCCTTCATTGACCATTTAAAACATTAACCATGATAACAACAATTTCAATCATAAAGGGTTATTATTTAACATATAATGTAAAAATTGGATCAAAAATGTACAAGGGATGATATATTAGATCATATATTATCCACCTTTTCCAATTTCAAGATTTATATTATTTTTTAATAATTTAATAAAATATTATTTTTATAAAATATAATTGATTTCATTTGTGCACTATTAATTTAATTTGATATTAAATATAAAAAGGTAAAGATCTAATTAAAATATAATCCTTGAATATATCCATAATATGTCATATGATACTAAAAAAATTGTAGAAATCAATAATTCATCAAAATTTTATTACTTTTAATATTTTTAATTTCATTTATATTATTTTTCATTAATTTAATAAATATTGTGTTTGTGTTGCCTAAGCATTTAGGATAATTATTTAATCACTAAAAATTATATAAATAAATCTTCATTATAAAAAATAAATTCAAATTTCAGATGAAAATTTATAACTGAGCATATGTTTTTTATACCTATCTAAAAATATTTTTGATATTGAAAGCAAGAAAGTGATTTTTTTTAGTTTATCTTTAACTTAAATATTATAAAGGTTAAAAACAAATATAAATTGAAAAATTCCCCATTTTAGAATTTTTTATGACTATATATGAAATATAATCATACATATAAATAAAGGAAATTGTTTAAATAAATTCGATGCCATTTCACATTAGTTTTTTCCTAAATTATCCCATTTTACCATTACTGTAGTAGTAATGATTTACTATTGCTATTATTCATAATGAACAAAATTAAAAGGGAAATATTTACCAAATTTTTTCCTCATAATTTCAAATGTGTTATCCATTTTAAAATATTCAATTAATATAAGTGGAATAAATTAATTTAAGATAAAAATGAAAAAGGAAATGAAAACAGTTTTTTTATAAAAGTGATTCTACAGTATAAAAAAATATTTAAAATTCAATCATAAAATTTATTCCAATGAACATAAATGGATTATAAATAATATAATAGAATTAATTTTTATTTGAAACCATTATTTTGAAAAAAGAATTACTTTATAAATTCTTAAAACAAAAATACATTTTTAGTAAAAATAATATTTTTACAACTCACTAGAAAATCAATCTTTTCATAAAATTCTAAAATATTCACTCTAAGATAATTTTGACATTAAAATTTTAAAAATTAAATTCCTTTTGTTAAAATATATTTTCTAAAAATTCTATAAATTAATTAAATTATTTTCCTAAAAATCAGTAAAAACCATTTTCGAAGAAATATGTATTTGTAGAGCATATAATGACTTTACTAAAATATATTTATGTTATCTAGAACCATTATATAATTTTTTCAATATGTGGTTATTACTATTCATTTACCCAATTTAATAACTAGTTGGTAATAGTATATTATATTATGTTGCATTTAAACTTGAGGTTTCATGTTTTCTAAGATATCAAAGAAAACAAATTTATTAATATACCATAAAATATAGGGGTGTTATATTCTACCCCCTCATAAGAATTATTCCCCTAAAATTTCATCACACTAATGGAAAAAAATAAGGATACCTCTACCTTACCACATCATCATGTTTCCACATGGATTCCTATAATTTATGTTTTCATCACAAAAAATTGACCAGGTGAGTGGCCTTGTTTCGTAGAACATTCTTTATAAGATCCAAAATCTCTGTTATTTGTTCCTCATAAGAGAGATCTTGCTCTAGTGGTTGGACCTCTTATTTCAATACATGTGAATGATCTTTTATGTTCTTCCATAGGTGGGATACCTTTAAATAATAATGA
Organism: Viscum album; assembly: GCA_963277665.1. Lineage (NCBI taxonomy): Eukaryota > Viridiplantae > Streptophyta > Magnoliopsida > Santalales > Viscaceae > Viscum > Viscum album. Next base: position 1,999,534,776 of record OY728140.1, on the reverse strand, counting down.
ACTTGATATAGATTTTATATGAATACATTTTCACCAACTTCAAACTCCAAATATCCCTAGGGATTTTCAGCATAACCTTTCTATCGAGTTTGAGTTGGCCTTATGTGATACTAAATAAATTCAAATTTATCGGCCATTTATTCATCTATATCCTACCCCAATATGTTTATTTCTCTAATTTCATCCCAATATGTAGTAGTTCTGCTCCTCTAACAATAGATGGATTCATAATAATCCATGTGAATGCTTGATTTAAAGCTATTGTTATATGAAAATTTCACCAAAGGAAGGTGTTGATCCCAACCGCCTTTCAAATCTATAGAAAGATCTCATCTTATCCTATAGGGTTTAAATAGTTCTATCATACTAATTATCTATCTAAGGATGATAATTAGTACTGAAACTCAACTTTGTTTCTAGATCCTGCTAATGAATTCTCTAGAACATCAAGGTAAACCTCTGATCCTGATTGGATACAACATAATGATATACTCTATTAAATCTCACCACATACTTCATGTATAACCTGGAGAAATTATCAAGATAGAAACCCACACGTATGGAAATGATGTGTGATGACATCATTACATGATCGACTACAACCCAAATAGAATTGTTCCATTTAGATATTTTGGGGGTCCAATGATGAAATCCATGGTAATGTTTTCCTATTTCAATTCAGTTGTGGGTAATGGTTGAAACATCCCCTTATAATTATATCTCTCAACCTTAACATGTTGACATACTAAGAATCAATAAATATACTCTACAATATCCCTTTTTTTATTTTCCCACCACAAATATTCTTTCACATATCTATATATCTTCATACATCTATGATAAATAGAGAATGATGAAATATTAGATTCATCCAACAACTCCTTTTTCATATATGGAATGGATAGGAAACATACTTAGTTCTTAAATATTATCATTCCATCATAATCAGGGTTGAACTTAGGAACATTCATCACCTTCTATTGTATCTCTACATCATCCTTATCTGCCTCATTAATATTCATATGTATAGATGGTTGTACATTCATCATAGAAACATTGGATATGACCCCTTTATCAGTATTTAAAGTTCCATATTCTTAAAAACCACAAGTATTAGATATCATTCGATTATGTTCATAGAAAAAATAGCACAGTCTCTTCAACTAATATCACCATCCACATTGTTCTCCTTCCCCAGGTGGTAGAATATAAAGCATTCATAATATTTAATCAATTTTTTCCATCTTCACTAGTCCATATTAAACTATTTATATGTGATGACATGCATTAAACATTTATGATTGGTATATATGTCAAAAATTTCACCATAACAATAATGCATGTATATCTTCAATGAAAAAAAATTCAGCTAACTCCATATCATGAGTCAGATAATTTTACTCATGTATTTTTAATTGGTGTGAGACATATGCTATAACCAAATCATTATGAATGAGGAAACATCCTAGTCCCTTATTTTATAGATCATAATAGATCAAAAACCCCTCTCCACTATATGGTGTTGTGAGAACTAGTGCACTAATTAACCTTCTCTTCGGTTCCATCAAATTCTCTTCAGATTCATCTATTGAAAAGAATTTAACACCCTTTTGAGTGAACATAGTGGATGAATTATATAGTCCTAAGAAATATCACAAAAATAATCATTAGTATGGATTTTTTTTACGTTTTTAAAAATAAATATTTCCGGAAAACGCTTAGGGCAAAAGTTTTTTTAAAAATGCACCTCAAAGGCGGCATCCTGGATGTCGCCTTTGCATTTCAGGGGCAAGGCGGCATCTGCGATGCCGCCTTTGCGCTGCGGGTGAAAGGCGGCATCCGCGATGCCGCCTTTCTCCTAAAAAAATATTTTTTTTGAAAATTTCTATTTTTATTTTTTGTTTGTTTTTTTTTTTGTTTTGTTTTGTTTATATATATATATATATAAACAAAAAAAATCAGCAGAATTTCTCTGCTATTAAAGATCCAGCACTACAGCCATTACAGTAGTCTGGATTCTGACAGAAACTCTTACCCAGGCCTCCCTTTTATAAGAGGGCTTGCCCTGAAAATCATTCTGCATTTTCGATGTGGGATTCAGGTTCTGCCTTTACTGTGCAGTACATTCTGCATTTCCGATGTGGGATTCTGTTTCAAGTATGTGACTTTGAAATACAATAAAATATAAACTATAAGGCCAATATAAATGAAATTTTAAACATTGATTAAACATATAATAAATAGTTGAAAACAAAAATAATTTCCTCAAAAATGTTGATGAAAAATAATCTATAACTTTTTAAAACCGCCTACTTGAAACTTAAAAATGTTTCAAATACGTGAATTTGAAAAACTGCAAAATATAAACTATAAAACGAATATAATTGAAACTTTAAACATTGATTAAACATATAATAAATAGTTGAAAACAAGAGAAATTTCCAAAAAAATGTTGATGAAAAGTAATTTATAAGCTTTCAAAACCGCATACTTGAAACTTAAAATTTTTCAAGTGTGTGAATTGGAAAGACCATAAAACATAAAATAGAAGACCAATATAAATGAAACGTTAAACATTGATTAAAAATATAATAAATAGTTGAAAACAAAATCAATTTCCAAAAAATTGTTAATGAAAAATAATTTATAAGCTTTCAAAACCGCCTACTTGAAACTTAAAAATGTTTCAAGTACGTGACTTTGAAAGATTATAATTATATTACTAATTAACTAATTAATTATTATATAATTAATAGTTATATTAATAATTAATTAATTAATTATTATATAAGTAATAGTTAATGAGTAATAATTAATAATTAATAATTTAATGAATAGTTATAATTAATATTTATATTACTAATTAACTAATTAATAATTACTAATTACTTATTAATAATTATTAATTACTAATTACTAATTATAATGAATAATTATAATAAATATTTATATTACTAATTAACTAATTAATAATTAATAATTACTAATTAATAATTAATTAGTTATAATTATTAATTGTATTTCTAATTAACTAAATATTTATTATATATATAATAATTATATTACTAATTAATTATTATATAATTAATGATAATATTACTAATTAACTAATTAATTATGACATATTTAATTATTAATAATTACTAATTAATAATTAAAAATTATAATGAATAAATGTAATTAAAAATCATATTACTAATTTACTAATTAGTAATATAATGATTAATTATATAATTATTAACTATATAATAAATAATTATTTAATTAGTAATATCATTATTAATTATATAATAATTAATTAGTTAATTATAAATAAGATAATTAATTATAATAAGTAATTATAATTATTAATTAGTAATTATTAATAGATAATTATATAAAAATTAATTAGTTAATTAGTAATATTATTATTAATTATATAATAATTAATTAGTAAATTTGTAATATGATTTTTAATTATAATTATTCATTATAATAATTAATTAGTAAATTTGTAATATGATTTTTAATTATAATTATTCATTATAATTATTAATTAGTAATTAATAATAAATAATTATATAAAAATTAGTTAGTTAATTTGTAATAATATTATTAATTATATAATAATAAATTACTAAAATAGTAATATAATTTTTAATTACATTTATTCATTATAATTATTAATTATTAATTAGTAATTAGTAATTAGTAATTAGTAATTATTAATTATTAATTAGTTAATTAGTAATATAAATATTAATTATAATTAGTCATTATAATTATTAATTATTAATTATTAATAATTAATTATATAATAGTTAGTTAGTTCATTAGTTATATAATTATTAATTATATAACAATTAATTATTAAATTAGTAATACAATTTTTAATTACATTTATTCGTTATAATTTTTAATTATTAATTAGTAATTATTAATAATTAAATATGTCGTAATTAATTAGTTAATTAGTAATATTATCGTTAATTATATAATAATTAATTAGTAACATAATTATTACATATATAATAAATATTTAGTTAATTAGAAATACAATTAATAATTATAACTAATTAATTAGTAATTAGTAATTACTAATTATTAATTAGTTAATTAGTAATATAAATATTTATTATAATTATTCATTATAATTATTAATTAGTAATTAATAATTATTAATAAGTAATTATTAATTATTTATTAGTTAATTAGAAATATAAATATTAATTATAATTATTCATTAAATTATTAATTATTAATTATTACTCATTAATTATTACTTATATAATAATTAATTAGTTAATTATTAATATAACTATTAATTATATAATAATTAATTAGTTAATTAGTAATATAATTATAATCTTTCAAAGTCACGTACTTGAAACATTTTTAAGTTTCAAGTAGGCGGTTTTGAAAGCTTATAAATTATTTTTCATTAACATTTTTTTGGAAATTGCTTTTGTTTTCAACTATTTCTTATATTTTTAATCAATGTTTAACGTTTCATTTATATTGGTCTTCTATTTTATGTTTTATGGTCTTTCCAATTCACACACTTGAAAAATTTTAAGTTTCAAGTATGCAGTTTTGAAAGCTTATAAATTACTTTTCATCAACATTTTTCTGGAAATTTCTTTTGTTTTCAACTATTTATTATATGTTTAATCAATGTTTAAAGTTTCAATTATATTCGTTTTATAGTTTATATTTTACAGTCTTTCAAATTCACGTATTTGAAACATTTTTAAGTTTCAAGTAGGCGGTTTTGAAAGGTTATAGATTATTTTTCATCAACATTTTTGAGGTAATTCTTTTTGTTTTAAACTATTTATTATATGTTTAATCAATGTTTAAAATTTAATTTATATTGTCCTTATAGTTTATATTTTATTGTATTTTAAAGTCATGTACTTGAAACAGAATCCCACATCGAAAATGCAGAATGTACTGCGCAGTAAAGGTAGAACTTGAATCCCACATTGAAAATGCAGAATGATTTTCAGGGCAAGCCCTCTTATAAAAGGGAGGTTTGGGTAAGAGTTTCTGTCAGAATTCATACTGCTGTAATGGCTGTACCGCAAGATCTTTAATAGCAGAGAAATTCTGCTGAAATTTTTTGTTTTGTTTATATATATATATATATATAAACAAAACAAAAAAAAATAAAAATAAAAATTTTCAAAAAAAAGATTTTTTTTTGGAGGAAGGCGGCATCGCGGATGCCGCCTTTCACCCGCAACGCAAAGGCGGCATCCGGGATGCCGCCTTTGAGGTTCATTTTTAAAAAAAAATTGCCCTCAGCGTTTTCTGGAAAGTATTTTTTTTTTTAAATGTAAAAAAAATCCTCATTAGTATCTATAAAACATAATAGAACTATTGATTTTAATTACCATTGTTGGTCTAGCCATTTCTCAATAACTTCCTTCTTTAAAGGATCCACCGATATACCCAAACATGGGATTATATGACCCAAGAATGAATCTGTCTAAATCCAAAATTGAATCATGGTAAATTTTTCATACGGCTTCTCCTTCCCCAGGGTATTCATCACAATTCTCAAATTATCTTTTTTCTATTCCTCTCTCTTTGGATATATAATTATATAATCTATTAATAATACCTCAAACTGGTCAAGGTAATTTCTAAATAATATATTCATGAAATCCATGAAGATTGATAGGGAATTATTATGTTCAAATATAATCACTATAAATTAATAATTATGAAACCTCATATGAAAGGATATATTGGGAATATCCTCCTTAAACTTCAATTTTATCTATACAGAATATAGCTCATTCTTGGAAAATTCTTGATCCACATTAAATTGATCAACCAAGTCATCAATACATGGTAGATGATACATGTTATTGGTAGTGATATTGTGGATTACATTATAATAAATGATAATATTAACATATCCATATTTCAACTTAATCAAAATAACCAGTTCACCCTAATGTGTAACACATGGTCAAACTAGTTCCTTAATAAGATTCTTCTTTATTTTCTTCTTCAATTCCTACAACTCAATAGGTTTTATTCTATGTGGAGTCTTTGAAATAGGTTTATCACCATGTATGAGCTATATTGAAATCTTAGACTCACTATTTAGGAGATAACTAGATAATTATACTATAGAAACATAAAAAAACTCATTTTCAATAGGCGTATCCTCAGTGTTGATTTTCTTCCCAACTATCATAGATAAATATGATTCCTAGTTAGAAATTAATACCCACACATGTAATTTCCATTGGATGTTTTTATTTATCCTCATATTTATGAATAATCATAGGTTCATTTGGAATATTAAATGTGATGCCCCGTACTCAGAAATTGATATGGGATCTAAATAAAGAAATAAAATCCATGCCAATAATCACATAAAATTTTAAAAAAGGGATAATCACAATATTTGTAAGAGGAACATTCCAACAAACATAAATTGAAGAGGAACTATAGAATTAAGATACGACCATCGTACCCTTAGGTTTTTTCACTGATAAATGAATATCTAGTCATTCAGGTGGTAATTTGATACCCTTATAAAATTCCTTAGATATTAAAGAGTATATAGAGACATAATCAAATAATACATTAGTTATTCTAGAGTGGATGATAAGTTTTCCTTTCACAACATCATTATCGTATCCCACTTCATTAGTCATGATCTCATGTGATTTCTCTTGCTCTTTAGTATTAAATGTATAATAATTCCAATCATCTAAAAAACATTACATTTATTCAATGGTTGACATAATTCCCATAATATTTAAATTTGAATCATTAGATCATGGATGGTGCCTTGGTTGGTGTCATCCTATCCTCAATTGTGTAAACTATCCTCTTCACTGCCTTTCAATGTTGACTAGTTTTATGACCTGTCTTTCCATATTTAATGTACAATCCAATTCTATTCAAGAAATTACATTGATGTTTATTCCCACATTTCATGCATGTAGATGGATAAAATTTCATTCCATCATGCGATTTATTCATGTTTCCATGGGACTCCATCTTCTATTTTTTATCAAAACCATGGGAATAGTGGGAATCCCCAATTTCCATTTCTATCGTGAGTACACATTGAACAGTTTCTTCTAAGTTACTAAATTATCTTATAGTTAATTCCTTTTTTAGACATTATATTTAAAAACCAAAGAATCTATCAATTTTTCTTTCATGGATGATGATTATAGTTGAAACATATAATGAAATTCTTGTAAAATTTTCCTTACAACCAATGGATTCATTTTCCATATTCTTAAGCATTAAGAATTCCTTCTCAATTTTTAAACATATAATATGGGGAATTTATTACTAAAAAATATTCTCTTTAACTCATGCCTTTCCATGGATTCAATTTTATCCTTTTGACTCATATAATTAATATTATTCCACCGGTTTTTTGCTTCGCCTTCCAAATGATAAATGTCTATGAAAACATTTTCTTGTTTTGAGCACTAGAGGGCAGAAAATATTTTCTCAATGTTGTTTTTTCATCATTCAACCACAAGTGGATTATTAGAACCACTAAAATAATTTGGATATTTTCTAAATAAAAACTCAAATGTATATTTTTCTCTCCTTTGATCATTTGGAAGCTCAGAATGATTCATGAATTAAGAAAGTTTTGTGAGCATTGAAACAAGATTTTTCATTCCATATCCCATAGAAGGGTTGATGGAGAACGCGCCCCACGTGCCGCTCTCATTTTCAAATTTTATTCATGTTCTTCCTTCTTCTACCTAGACGCCAACTTCGTCGGTCATACTCAGGCGCAGCTCTGGTCCTTCCTTTCCCTCGGACCTTCCCTCCTCTGATTTCCTAGCATTATCTTTTGGTTCTCTGCCCCAGCCCCCATGCTCCTCCTCACAGGGTCCGGTTGTTGGTGACCCCCCCCCCCGCCGCTGAGGGTCCTGAAGCCCCTGCCGGCTACCTCCTCCGAGGATCCTTGGTCAGGCTCCTTCAAGGACTCTCTTTGCGGCTCTATTGGGGCTCTACCAGCATCTTGCTTCCATGATATTCACTTGGCACCCCTGACGACTTCGAGAGTTGACTCCTGCGTATCCATTGCGTTTACTACATCGGTGTTTCGGGAGGTGGTGACATGCCTCAAGTGGACACTCTTCGCCCTCTTTGGATCCGCGAAACCTCCCCTCATTTCCTTCCAGTGCTTCATCACCTCCTGGGGTCTCCAGTTTCCATTACGAATCTCGCCGGTCCACAAGAATTCATTCTTCCTTTTCTTTACCTCGGGGGAGGACTTTGTGTCCACCTGGTGCAAGGATCATAGAGCCCAGGGTCGTTGATGGTTTATTTTGGATCGATGGTCACTGGATTTCCACAATGGAAAGGAGAGATCACATGTCGCGGTTTGGATCAGTCTTCCTAGTCTCCCCCTGCTGTTTATGAATGGTGGCTTCCTCAAAGCAATCAGTGACTATATGGGTGGTTTCCTTTGTTCCGACAATAGGACTAGGTGTTGTGCTGATGCGTTGACAGCCCATATCTATGTAGAGATGGATCTCTCCACTCCCATTCCGGATCGACTTTCACTTTAGGTGAAAGATGGCATGTCCAAGAGTCAGGACATATCTTTCCCGGTCTTCCAAAGGTATTGCTCCAAGGACACTCCCTATAGGTCTGTAGACATCGGCAGCATAAGGACAGCCGGCCTGAGGGCCCGCCCAAAATGAGCTCCTCATAACATTGGGTGCCTTTCAAAAATGAGCTCCTCATAACATTGGGTGCCTTTCAACCCCCAATTCAGTTTCATTGAGGAGCTCCTTATTGAAAGATTTTCAATGTTCTAAAATGCGCCGAATCATTTCTCATCCCTCAAAGCATTTTGTATTATTGAGGCGGGGGTTGAAAAGTGATGATTTAATAGTGCATCTTTGACTTTGGTAAAAATGGGGGCTGTCTAAATTTAATGAAACTGAATTGGGGGGTTAATATGGATGTAGGAAGATGTAGTGGTGTGACATTTCATTTTTTTTTTTTTTTTTGAAAAGCTACTTCTATATGAGTTACCGAAGTTGGTTGAATGGGTGGAAGGGGTGGGCATGGGGGTTGATGTTTCCTTGTCATCCTCATTATCCTTCAATTCCAGGGTCTAACAGTTTTCCCCCTCACCAGAATTAACTAATTACTTTTCTACTACTTCTTATATGTTTAATATATGTTCTAATTTTCATTTATATGAGTCTTTAATTTTATATTTTATAGGCTTTCAAAGTCTCATATCTGAAATATTTTTGAGTTGCAAGAAGTGTTTTTGAAAGCTTATAATTGTATTTCATCAACAATTTTTAAGAAATGGTTTTTATTTTCAATTACTTATTATATGTTTAATCCATGTTTTAAGTTTCATTTCAATAGATCTTATAGTTTATATTTTATAGGCTTTTAAAGTCACTTACTTGAAACATTTTTGATTTTCAGGAAGGTGGTTTTGAAACCTTTTAAATTATTAATGAGATGAAAACACCAACGATTCCACATATCCCAGTCAAAATGGATTGGAAGCTTTCTATTGGGTACTTACACTATTTGTATCATTCTTACGTTAAGGGGTATTTCAGTTAACATGAGATTAGTAGTTTTTCTTGAAAAATGCTGATTGTATATGTCCATGGTAATGTGCATATTCAAAGGAATGAGGTTTTACTTCCCCATAAAGTAAACAAATGGGATGAAGTGTTTGAAATTAATCCATGGAAGGCATAAGGCTATGTGGAACTTAAGGTGGATTATCTTCAGCCAGAAAATTTTGGAGGAACATGCACATCTAGTGGGGAACTAACATATTTTATCAAAAGGTTTTTCATAGCATTGCACATTTCTAGAATCTCTCTTCCTGATGGTATAATACCTCCCTTCTCATCTCACCTTACCAAGAAAAATTATCTAGAACTTTTGAGGTTGATTTATACTCAGGGGCATGACAAAATTGCAAAGAAGATTCTATTGTGTGTAAAGCACAGAAGCTGGTTGAGGTTTTCATTGATGGAATGCATCTGAATGCTACGACAAAGTTAGAAGGACTAAGTTAAAATTAAAATTTTTACTAATTTTTTTTCCAAAGGCAGCACCTGGTGTGTCGACTTTGTTCTTTAATTAAGGGAAAAGGCGGCACACCAGGTGCCGCCTTTCTTTAGCGCTGAAATGCCCCAAAGGCGGCACATGGTGTGCCGCCTTTGAGATGTAAAAAAATATTTTTAACCTGGTCGTATTTTTAAAATTATTTTTTTGAAAAAATGTAAAAAAAAACTCCCTTTTCTCCCATTTTGTTCTCTCTATTGTCATAGGGATCCTTCTTAGGGGAGGGTTTTGACACGTTGGGTGGCCAGGAATCCGGTAATATTGGCTCTGCCCTCCACCCCCTCCATGGGGATAGCGCTTTCACTGGGGGGGCCTACCCTAATGACTATGGTATCCATATCCATGTCCCAAGTAGTCTCAACTCATGGGAGGCCAGACCTACCTAGCCCGAATAGCCCGGTGCACCCAAGGGAAGGCTCTCCTTGCTTAAGGCCCTGGTTTCAAGGGAGGCTCTGTATGTCCTTGTAAAGACCCGGAAATTTCAAAGAAATTTTTTTCTTAAATTCCTTGGAATTTTACGAGTACGCAATTTCTGACAGCACCTGATTTCGAGGCCCGATGTGCCCGGAATAATTATCCAAATTTTAGCACGGGTACGTTCAGTGAACGAACGAGTGGGTTTTTCTATCTTTTGAACCGGTGCTCGGAATTGAAATATGAGGACACCGATGAACTCGTAGCGCCAGTAATTACTTAAGGGGACCTTTACCGTGGTTGTGTTTTAAGCGGGTTGAGAATTAATTTTTGGGTATTTAGTTTAAAATAAATAAAATTGGTGGCACAATTTTATTTTTATGGTTGGTGGTTAATTCCTCCCAAGGGGAGTTGAAGGTGGGCCCCACACCCACATAACCTCCCATGGGAGGATATTTGTGGGGTGAGGCCCACACGTGACCTAAACCCTTGATCTTCCCTAAACCCCTTAAACCCCCCCATTAAACTCCTTTGTTTAATGTTGGAAACCCCTTGAATTTAAATGTGTATCCTTTCCACTTCCTCTCTCTCCCTCTTTAATTCTAGCCAACACACACCTTAATTAATTTTTTGAACCTCTTCAATTAAATTAATTAAGTGTTTGAATTTTAAATTTATAATGCATGACAAGTTTAATTAAAATAAGAGGTAGCCTTATTTTAATTTTGGTTGGCTTGTTGTGTGGGATTATTGGAGAGAGATTTTGTGTGAAAGAAGAAGGAAATTCCTCTTTCTTTGAAGAACATCATCCTCAACGAAGAATGGTTCTTCTTCGACGAAGGACATCTTTCCTTCAATGTAGAACGACTTGGCGACCATGGTTCTTCATCCTCTTCTTCCTCCATGACAGGAGAGGAGACACCGACGTGGAGAACTCACCAATGATGACGCACCTTATTTTCTTTTCTCTGTGACAAGAGAGGAGACGTCACTTCCTCGGGTGCACTCCGACAATGACGGAGACGACACCGTCATCCACGACGCTTGTCAACCGCGGACCTTATCAAGGTAGGGTTTTATTCTTGAAAGTGGATGTTTTCGTACCCCATTCTTCGTTGGGAATCGTTGACTAAATATGGCCAATTTCTATCACTTAACGCGGAGGGCGTGGGCCGAACGAACATGACCCGACGACCCTCCGCTTGATCTTGTTTTTTATTATTGAATTGGAAATCGAAGGCGGAGGAAGCACGACGTCGTCGCGCCATGCCGGGTACGTGGCAAAGGAAACCAGCGTCATCGCGCCGGTTGTGCGGGAGGAACCGCGGCCCGCTACACGGGCCGTTTCGGCGGAAGAACCAGCTGGCCCGTCGGCCGGTCGGGTGAAGAGGAGCCACGGCGCCAGGAGGGCGCCGTGCTAGAGAACTGGTCGGCCAGGCAGAGCCGGACCGCGGCGCTAGGAGGGCGCCGCACTGAAGAAGTCGTGGACCGCCATGCAGGCCCCATGAGCCAGAAGGCCGGCCCGCCTAGCCGGCCAGTTTGGGGAAGGGCGGTGCCGCCGATGTAGACAGACGCCCCCCCCCCCCCCCCCCTGGAACCGCTCGGCCGGCCGACCGAGCCAGCAGGGCCGCGTCGGGCTGGGTCGCGCCCCGTCGGGCCGGGCCACGCCCCTTTGGGCCGAGTTGCGTTTTCCTTTCGACCGGTCTAACACCCCTGCCGGGTCGGACCCGTCAAACTGGGTTAACCCAACCCGTCGACCCACTGGGCTAAACGGGTTGGGCCCGTTATTCACTTAAACGAGAATAACTTAAAGACCGTGCGTCCGATCGACGTGCCGTCTGTGGCACTGGGACTCTTTCGACGAGACGGTCCTTTTGTGATACTCTAAGTGAGTTTTGGACAACTTTAGTAAATGGCCGGGTTTGGAACGAGCATATTTCCAACCGGGCCCCCAGAACGGAAAAGCCAATATCTCTCAAACCGGGTGTTCGTTTGACGCGTCGTCTGTCGCGTTGAGTTCCTTTTGACGAGACGGAACTTCGGGATACATCAACTCTGGACTTCGTGACAGTTGATGTATCGACCCCTTTTACTCGTGGAGTGGACCCTCTCGGAATCGAGTACGCTGTTTGCGGGAACCCTAGAGCCGGCTGCGACTGAGACGATGATGACAACTGTACTTGGATCCTACGTGGGTTTGGTAGCGAGGACGACTGTACTTGGATCCTCTGTGGGTTCGGCAGTGATGACGACTGTACTTGGATCCTACGTGGGTTCGGCAGTGATGGTTACTGTACTTGGATCCTACGTGGGTTCGGAAGCGATGACTTCTGTACTTGGATCCTATGTGGGTTCGGCAGAGGACATGATTCAGAGGCTACGTCTAATCATCTCCACCCCTCTTCATGAGTAGTATACCTGTGTGAGCTGAGTCTTGATTTTCAATCATTATCATTGATGTGATTGACTTACATTCCTGTGTAGACTGGGTTGTGCTTTTCTGTGTGGACTGGGTTGTACTTGGGCTCGAGAGTTGGATCCGAACTGGAATTGATGACTTAGGTATATGTATGGACATATACCTAAGTAGAGTCTTTTGATACTTTGTGATTGTATTTTTCCTTTGTGGTTTATCCTTCGTGTATTATGAGAGACTTTCGGGGGTCTCGGGGTCCCTACTGAGTATCGTATACTCACCCCTGCACAGGCTATGCCCGCACTACATTGTGTTGGATGCAGACGACGGACAAAACTGATCGAGGTGGAGGCTTGTGGAACTGGAAAGTACCCGGAGATGGACCACTTGGCGGTACGTACATGGAGCAGACGACCGGACCTGGGGAGCTGAAGAGACTATCTGTACCCACCCTTCAGGTGGGATTTTTGGAGGACGACTCGATGTTGCTGTTTTACTTTACTACTGTTGTACTTTCTTTTCAGTTATACTGTACTTTCAGTTGGGTTTGTATTCTGGCCCATTTAATTTTCAGCACTTACTTTTGTACTTAGTTTACTTTGTGTTTACTCTATCTTGCGTACTCTGTTGTGTGTTTACTTCTCTAAAGGCAATGTCTTCCCTTTTGGGGGGTTTTACGCCTTTGATGCTAGTCGCCAGCCCATGGCCTATGGAAGGCGGGCATGGGGTAGTCATGCCACGGGCCCTGAGGACGGGTCGTGACAAATTGGTATCAGAGGGAGGTTCTATCGCAGAACTCAGTACTCTGATAATTTATTCTCTATGAAGCAATAGTGTTAAGAATAATGAGTGTGGTTTTTAGTCCAGGGAGTCTAGTGTTGGTGCGGCGGCCGATGTATCCATACACTAGGACCCTGACTTCTGATTTCCGACTCAGTGCTCGAAAACATATATTGCATGTGTATTTTTTTTAAAGTTTTCTTTGTGATTACTTTGTGTCAGATCAACAGGTATATTGTACTAACTGTGGTGCACCTGTTTCTTCTCAGGATGGCCCCACGAAGGCATCCAACTAGGGTTCCTAGTTACGTGTGGGATAGCAGCCCACCAAGCGACGAGGCCTCGGTGCAGGGCCCCATTACAGCGGAGGAACCGGCGGCACCACTACCCGTTGGGCCACTGATACCACCAGCCCCAGCAGTAGAGAGTGCATTCCTCCTGATTGCGTTGTACGATTTTCAGTGACAGAGGCCGCCCAGGTTCCGTGGAGAGACGGACCCTCAGGCAGCTGAGGATTGGCTGGAGGCTATCGTCAGAGTCTTCATATTGGTAGGTACACCAGCATACCTTATGGTGATCCTTGCCGCAAGTCTCCTACACACAGTAGCAGATAGATGGTGGAGCCTGATGCTCCAGGTGCACGATGAGGCATCTCTACTTTGGACGGACTTCGAGAGCCTCTTCCACTCAGAGTTTGTTCCAGCCACCCTCTTTGCGGTGCGCATCCAGGAGTTACTACAGGTGTGGTAGGGTAGCATGACAGTATCCCAGTACTCAGCGAGATTTACCAATATCTCGCGCTACTCCACAGACATGGTACGAGACCCATTCTTTCGGGCCTGGACCTTCGAGAAGGGGATTGAGGCATGAGATAAGGGCTTCGATGATCTCCCTCAGCATTCCGACGCAGGCAGGAGTACTGGAGAGAGCCCTTCTTATGGAGAGTTTTCTTGGTGATCCAACGCCAGCAGTGAGACCCACCACAGGGCGACACATAGCAAAGTCTTATGCAGCCGGCAGTAGACAGATGTCGCAGAGGTCCAAGCGTACTAGGCCATCAGGTGGGCAACCTCAGGGTACTGGTTCGGATGTACGAGGCACACGCAGCAGAGCCAGTCATACGAGAGGAAGACAGTGCTATGCATGTGGCGGGCAGGGCCACATGGATCGTGACTGCCCGACCCACCATGCATAGGAGAAGGAGACAGTAGAGTGATCTCCGAGGCAGAGGCAGAGGTTCGACTGTGGCGGTCCGTAGGGAGCAGGCGGACGAGGCAGAGGAGCTGGCCGAGCAGTAGGTGGTGGACAACAGTTCGAGGCTCTACCGCCACCACCACCAGGAGGGCCACCCCGACCACAGGGAGCTGGCAGACAGGGGCAAGCTCAGCACCAGGTAGTCGAGGCCTACGACCACGGCGCACCTAAGATGATTCGAGGTACTATTTGTGTCTACTCCACCCTTGTTACAGTTCTTATAGACACATGAGTGAGTCATTTTTTTATTTCCACTACCCTTGTTCGGAGCTCGGAGATTCCGACGGAGCCGTTGGCTCGATCCTTACGGCTAGAGACTCCTACGGGAGTAGACTCGACGATTACGCACTAGTGCCAGTAGTGTGAGCTTACTCTAGGAGGTGAGATCTTCGGCTGGGATCTTCTTGTAGCAGTGTCGAGGCCTTACGACGTCATCTTGGGTATGGATTGGTTATCTACAGTCCATGCCCATATCGACTGTTTTAGGCGCAAAGTGCGGTGTGTCTGCACAGATGGGAGCAGGTTCACCATCACCGACGAGAAGGGGACCTTTGCAGCGCATGATAGACTTACGCAGAGTAGAGGTCATCCGATCACACATCAATTGGCTAGTCTCATCCTAGGAGCGGTTAATGTGCGGAGTCCGAGATTTCTTGTTGTGGTGGATCAGTATGCGGATGTTTTTCCTAACGATGTTCCAGGACTACCTCCTCGCAGAGAGGTAGATTTCTACATTGACCTGTACCCTGGGACAGAACCAATATCCACTCCAGCATATCGGATGGCTCTCGCCAAGCTTCGTGAGTTGCGGGTACAGCTGGAGGACTTATAGGGAAAGGGATTCATCCGACCCAGTGTTTCACCCTGGGCTTCTCCGATTTTATTTGCCAAGAAGGTGTATGAGAGCTTAAGACTATGTGTCGACTACTGTCGACTGAATCAGGTGACCATGAAGAACAAGTATCCACTTCTGAGGATTGACGACCTCTTTGATCAGCTCAAGGGAGCACGATGGTTCTCGAAGATAGGCCTCAGGTCAGGCTATAATCAGCTCAGAGTTCGAGACGAGGATGTGCAGAAAACGGTCTTTAGGTGTCGGTATGGCCACTACGAGTTATTGGTTATGCCCTTCGGCATGACCAACGCACCAGCAGTGTTCATGAGTCTCATGAACAGGATCTTTCAGCCTTACCTTGATCGTTTTGTCGTAGTCTTCATCGACGACAAACTGATTTACTCGACTACTGAGGAGGAGCACGCCTACCACTTGCGAGTTGTATTGGACACACTCCGAGAGCACCAGCTTTATGGTAATCTCTCGAAGTGCCAGTTCTGGATTCGAGAGGTTCACTTCTTGGGGCACATCATCTCGGAGGTGGGAGTTTTTGTGGATCCTGCGAAGATCGAGGCAGTACTAGCTTGGGAGCCACCAAGGAGCGTGATGGAGGTGCGGAGTTTCCTAGGTCTGGATGGGTACTATCGGAGATTTGTGTCAGACTTCTCTAGAGTTGCAGCACCGCTTTCAGCTTTGATGAAGAAGGGGAAACCCTTCGTGTGGTCAGATAGATGTCAGTAGAGATTTTAGGATATGAGACATATATTGACCAGTGCGCCCATCTTAAGGCTACTGGAGGAGGGTGTAGGGTACGTAGTTTACTGCGATGCATCAGGGACCGGACTCGGGTGTGTCCTGATGCAGGAGCGGGCAGTGATCACCTATGGTCCACAAAAGTTGAGGCAGCACGAGTAGAACTACGCTACCCATGACCTGGAGTTAGTAGCAGTGGTCTTCTCCTTGAAGATGTGGTAGCACTATCTGATGGGAGAGCGCTTTACAGTCTACTCTGACCACCAAAGTCTCAGGTATATCTTCTCACAGAAAGACCTGAACCTGAGACAGTGGCGATGGCTCGAGTTTCTCCAGGACTATGACTTTGAGATAATCTATACTCCTGGGAAGGGGAATGTTGTGTCTGATGCTCTCAGCAAGAGATTGGGCCTTCAGCTACTTGGAGAGGCGATGGAGCAGTTAGCCGCTTTGAAGTTATCCTTTGTGGATAGAGATGGGGCAGCCTTCCTACAGTCCCTCATAGTCACTCCTCCACTACTTTAGCGGGTCAGAGAAGCACAGCATAGGGATGTTAACTGTGAGATGCGACGTGCTCATATTTCCATAGGGTAGGCGCCTGATGGATTTTTTGAAGGAGGATAGCACGTCATTCTCTTTAGGGGATGTACCATGGTACCAGTTGCACTGCAGGAGGAAGTGCTGAGGGAGTTTCACACTTCCCCTCTTACGGTATATCCAGGAGTGGCGAAGATGTACCAGGACCTCAGGCGACAGCACTAGTGGTCAGGTATGAAGAAGGTTGTAGCAGAGTTCATTTCACGATGCTTCACTTGCCAGCAAGTGAAGGTGGAGCACCAGGTACCAGCAGGCTTGATACAGCCCTTAGAGGTTCCATAGTGGAAGTGGGACGGGATATCCATGGATTTCGTGACGGGGCTCCCACGTACTTCCAGAGAACACGACTCCATGTGGGTGATCATAGACCGACTCACCAAGTCAGCCCACTTCCTTCCGATCAGAGAGCAGGGCACAGTAGAGAGATTGGGACGCCTCTACGTTCAGGAGATCATACGGCTTCATGGTGTGCCATCGTCTATCATCTCCGATCGAGATGCTCTCTTTACTTCTCGGCTTTGGAAGGGGTTGCATGAGGCATTTGGGATGCATCTATGCATGAGCACCGCCTTTCATCCTCAGACGGATGGCCAGACGGAGAGGACCATTCAGACACTCGAGGACATGCTCCGTGCATGTTTCCTTGACTTTGGTCGCAGCTGAGAGGATCACCTACCCTTGGTGGAGTATTTGTACAACAATAGCTACCACTCCACCATCGGGATGGCACTATATGAGGCATTGTACGGCCGACCTTGCAGATCACCTCTGTGCTGGACTGACCCTGGGGTGTCAGCACTCATAGGACCAGAGATGGTTCAGACTACTATGGAGAAGGTGAAGATTATCCAGGAGCGGATGAGGACTGCACAGAGCAGACATAAGTCCTATTTTGATAGGAGATGGAGACCATTGGAGTTTGAGGATGGTGACCACATTTTCTTACGGGTATCACCTCGACGTGGTTTACGGAGATTTTCCCAAGGCGGAAAGTTATATCCATGCTTCATCAGACCATTCCAGATCCTCAGAAGGGTAGGTGAGGTGGCTTACCGCCTGGCCCTTCCACCTAAGTTGCACTGGGTGCACAACGTCTTCCACGTATCTCATCTGAGGAGATACGTGCACGACCCAACGCATATCATCGACCACGGGGAGCTGGAAATCAATGAAGGGGCTACATTCACAGAGGTCATGGTGGAGATCGAGGATCGACAGCAGCGGGTCCTATATGGATGGTCGATTCCTCTAGTTTGAATTCGTTGGTAGCACGGGAACCTCAAGGAGAGCACATGGGAGCAGGAGGCTCAGATGCATGCTCATTACCCTCATTTGTTTGCCTAGTTTGTGTTGTAGCTTTACGGGGATGTAAAGCCCTAAGGTGGGAGTAATGTAAAGACCAGGAAATTTCAAGGAAATTTTTTTCTTAAATTCTTTGGAATTTTACGAGTACGCAGTTTCTGACAGCACTTAATTCTGAGGCTCGGTGTGCCCGGAATAATTATCCGAAGTTTAGCTCGGGTATGTTCAGTGAACGAACGAGTGGGTTTTTCTATCTTTTGAACCGGTACTCGGAATTGAAATTTGAGGTCAGCGATGAACTCGCAGCGCTGGTAATTACTTAAGGGGACCTTTACCGTAGTTTCATTTTAAGCGGGTTGAGAATTAATTTTTGGGGATTTAGTTTAAAATAAATAAAATTGGTGGCACAATTTTATTTTTATGGTTGGTGGTTAATTCCTCCTAAGTGGAGTTGAAGGTGGGGCCACACCCACATAACCTCCCATGGGAGGATATTTGTGGGGTGGGGCCCACACTTGACCTAAACCCTTGATCTTCCCTAAACCCCTTAAACCCCCCATTAAACTCCTTTCTTAAATGTTGGCAACCCCTTGAATTTAAATTTGTAACCTTTCCACTTCCTCTCACTCTTCCTCTTTAATTCTAGCCAACACACACCTTAATTAATTGTTTGAACCTCTTCAATTAAATTAATTAAGTGTTTGAATTTTAAATTTTGAATTCATGAAAAGTTTAATTAAAATAAGGGGTAGCCTTATTTTAATTTTGGTTGGCTTGATGTGTGGGATTATTAGAGAGAGATTTTGTGTGAAAGAGGAAGGAAATTCCTCTTTCTTTGAAGAACATCATCCTTAATGAAGAACGGTTCTTCTTCGACGAAGGAAATCTTTCCTTCAACGTAGAACGACTCGGCGGCCACGGTTATCCATCCTCTTCTTCCTCCGTGACAAAAGAGGAGACACTGACGTGGAGAGCTCGCTAATGACGACGCACCTTATTTTCTTTTCTCTGTGACAAGAGAGGAGATGTCACTTCCTCGGGTGCACTCTGACAATGACAGAGACGACACCATCATCCACGACGCCTGTCAATCACGGACCTTATCGAGGTAGGGGTTTATTCTTGAAAGTGGATGTTTTCGTACCCCGTTCTTCGATGGGAATCGTTGACTAAATACATCCAATTGCTATCACTTAACGTGGAGGGCGCGGGCCGAACGAACACGGCTCGAAGACCCTCCGCTTGATCTTGTTTTTTATTATTGAATTGGCAATCAAAGGCGGATGAAGCATGACGTCATCGTGCCATGACGGGTACGTGGAAAAGGAAACTAGCGTCATCACACCGGTTGTGCGGTAGGAACCGTGGCCCGCTACACGGGCCGCTTCGGTGGAAGAACCGGCCGGCTCGTCGGCCGACCGGGCAAAGAGGGGCCATGGCGCCAGGAGGGCGCCACCCTAGAGAACCGGTCGGCCCGTCGGCTAGCTGGGCAGAGCTGGACCGCGGTGCCAGGAGGGCATTGTGCTAAAGAATTCGCAACCCGCCGTGCGAGCCGTGTGCGCCAGAATCCCAACCGGATTAGTCGGACGGTTTGTGGAAGGGCGGCGCCGCCGGTGCAGACAGACACCCCCCCCCCCCCCCCCCCGAAACCACTCGGCCTTAGGCCGAGCCAGCCGGTCGAGCCAGACCACACCCCTTCAGTCCGAGTTGCGTTTTCCTTCGGACCGGTCTAACACCCCTGTCGGGTCGGACCCGTCAAACTGGGTTAACCCGACCTGTTGGCCCACTGGGTTAAACGGGTCACGCCCGTTATTCACTTAAACGTGAATAACTTAAAGACCGCGTGTCCGATCGACGCGCCATCTGTGGCACTGGGACTCTTTCGACGAGACAATCCTTTTGTGATACTCTAAGTTAGTTTTGGAAAACTTTGGTAAATGTCTGGGTTTGGAATGAGCATATTTCCAACCGGTCCCCTGAACGGAAAATCCAATATCTCTCAGATCGGGTGTCCGTTTGACGTGTCATCTATCGCGTTGAGTTCCTTTTGATGAGACGGAACTTCGGGATACATCAACTCTGGACTTCGTGACATTTGATGTATCAACCCCTTTTACTCGTGGAGCTGACCCTCCCGGAATTGAGTACACTGTGTGCGGGAACCCTAGAGATGGATGTGACTACAACGACGATGACGACTATATTTGGATCCTACATGGGTTCGGAAGTGAGGATGATTGTACTTGGATCCTCCGTGGGTTCGGCAGTGATGACGACTGTACTTGGATCCTATGTGGTTTCGGCAGCGATGGTTACTGTACTTGGATCCTATGTGGGTTCGGCAGCAACGACTTCTGTACTTGGATCCTACGTGGGTTCGGCAGAGGAGATGATTCAGAGGCTACATCTAATCATCTCCACCCCTCTTCATGAGTAGTATACCTGTGTGAGCTGAGTCTTGATTTTCAATCATTATCAACGATGTGATTGACTTATCTTCCTGTGTGGACTGGGTTGTTCTTTCCAGTGTGTACTGGGTTGTACTTGGGCTCAAGAGTTGGAGTCGAACTGGAATTGATGACTTAGGTATATGTATGGGCATATACCTAAGTAGAGTCAGTCGATACTTTGTAATTGTATTTTTCCTTTGTGGTTTATCCTTCATGGATTCTGAAAGACCTTCGGGGGTCTCGAGGTCCCTAATGAGTACCGTATACTCACCCCTTCACGGGCTATGCCCGCACTACATTATGTTGGATGCAGAAGACAGACAACACTGATCGAGGTGGAGGCTTGTGGAGCTGGACGGTACCCAAAGGTGGACCACTTGGCGGGACGTACACGGAGCAGACGGCTGGACCCGGGGATCTGAGGAGACTATCTGTACCCACCCTTCAGGTGGGATTTCTGAAGGACGACTCGGTGTTGCTATTTTACTTTACTACTGTTGTACTTTCTTTTCAGTTGTACTGTACTTTTAGTTGGGTTTGTATTTTGGCCCATTTACTTTTCAGCACTTACTTTTGTACTCATTTTACTTTGTGTTTACTCCAGCTTGCATACTCTATTGTGTGTTTACTTCTCTAAAAAAAATTCCTTCCCTTTTTATCGGGTTTTACGCCTTTGGTGCTAGTC
Source organism: Viscum album (assembly GCA_963277665.1). Lineage (NCBI taxonomy): Eukaryota > Viridiplantae > Streptophyta > Magnoliopsida > Santalales > Viscaceae > Viscum > Viscum album. Next base: position 1,999,513,195 of record OY728140.1, on the reverse strand, counting down.
GCCAGCCCCTGGCCTATGGAAGGTGGGCTTGGGGTAGTCACGGCACGGGCCTCGATGACGGTTCGTGACAGTCCTCACCCAGCACTAGAGAAAATTCTATGTCTCACCCTAGAGAGGTGTTCCCTACTAGTGAGCTACTGAAGGCCATGGGTGTTGGAGTGTGCACTAGATCACGATCAAGGAACCTAAAGGAGGTAGAATCCTCCCATTTCGAGAAGGCCATGTGATTTGGGACCAATCTGAGAGCCCTGTTTGATAAATGATTCTGGTAATCATTTGGAATGACCAGGGCATTAGAGCCCAGGTTATGGAGTATTTCCTCGCCAACTAAATCAGAAGCCGCCAGGTATCCATCGTCACCATCCTCGATCACAAACAGAGTATTTCCAAAATCAACGACCTTTCCAAGAATATCAATCTTCATGTGTTCATGCACGTCGATCCAACCAATAGACACATTTAGATCTTTTGGCACATAAGTCTCTTCGTGGACCTGATTCAGGCCAGTGGACAGTTCATCACCACGAGGGTGTTACATGGTGTCATTTCCCTCTTCATATCCTTCTTCTACAGGAGCTGTGACTCCCAGAAAAGGCAATATCTCTAGAGGGACCTCAACTCCTTCGATCCCTGGATCCATCCCTAGATCGTTGAGGGGGGATTTCAATGTGGTTGTTGGACCGGATGAGAGGAAAGGGAGAGGACGTTTACTTAGGAAGGCGATCATGGATTTCATCCATTTTATGGTTGGGAAATGTCTATATGACCTCGTATTATCAGGAGATCGGTTCTCATGGTGCAACAGTAAAAGTGGGAGGCATCGGTCATGGAGTCTTCTAGACTGCTACCTGGTCAACGTACATGCCATATCCATGTTCTCCAACGCCAAGGTAAGCCATATGGTCTGGGGTTTATCTAACCATTCTCCTATCTTGATCTCCCTTTCTTTAGGATGGAATCAGTGCGAAAGATTTCACTATAATCATAAATGGGATGGTCGGCTGGGTTTCCAGGACCTGGTTAGGGAATCATGGGGTGAGCACAATTTGGGACACTCCTAGATGGGTATTCACAATAAGCTGAGGAGGCTAAAAGAAAGGCTCCAAGTGTGGTCTAAGGATACCTCCCTTTATAATATTGATATTTTAACCACCATGAAAGATGTGGAGCACCTTGAGAATATCCTAGAAGACGTCTGGTACGACCGGGTGTTTGAAGATATTTCCTCGAAGAAAGGGGACCTGGCCAACATGCTTCTCAGTAAAGAACGTTTGGCGAGGGGTAAATTGTGGATCAAGTGGCTTAGGTAGTGAGATAGGAATACATCCTACTTCCATGCTTGTATTAAAGAAAGAAAATGGATGGTGGAGCTTAATATTTGGTTGGATGATGGTACCTACACACACAACAGGGATACCGTGGGTGGTTTGGCTCTGGACTCCCTGAAATACCTCCTTGGAGACCCTAATCCCTGCCTACCCAATGGGTATCCGGGGGAGATCGTGGGGCTCTCGAATTTGATCCCCAACCATCTCTCGACCCAAGACAATGAGGACCTATGTGTCATCCCTAATGAAAAGGAGATCAAGGAATAAATGTTGAGCCTTAACCATGAAAGTGCCCCGGGCCCCGACAGCTTCTCGGGGTCATTTTATAGATCCTCATGGGACGTGATGAAGATGGATTTCATAGCAGCCATATAATATTTCTTTTTTGGGGGCCATCTAACCAGATTCACCTGTGCCACGACCATTATTTTCCTTCCCAAGGTCAAGAATCCATCCTCCATATAACAGTATAGGCCGGTGAGTATGTGAAAATTCCCCTACAAGATCATGTCCAACATCATCAATGTGAGGGTGTCAGCTCAAATTCCTCGGTGGTTATCCATGGAACAACATGGGTTTGTTAAAGGGCACTCGATATGAGGGTCTATTGCCTTGGCACAAGAAATGATTAGATATTTAAACTTCAAAGCCCACGGCTCCAATTTGGAAATCAAGATTGACATGAATAAATCTAATGATCGAGTTGAGTGGGGTTTCATCAACAAGGTACTCGAAAGTATGGGATTTTTCCCATGGAACATCAACCTCATTTTTAGGTGCTTCAACTCCTCATGGTTGATGGTCACTTTTATGGGGAAAGCTTATAGGTTCTTCAAGACTAGTCGCGGACTGAGGCAGGGTGACCCACTATACCCAAGCATTTTCATCCTGTCCCAGGATGTCCTCAGTCGCTTCCTCCATAGGGGTAGCAGTTCCAGAGAGGTTATGGTCTATTGAAGAGGCAAGGGAGCCCCCTCTATTTCTCACCTGATGTTCGCGGATGACACCTTTATCTTTTTGAATGCCAGTCTGCAATCCATTAGAGGTTTCAAAAGTATCTTGCAGGATTTCTTCCATTGGAGTGGGCAGGTTATCAATAAGTCAAAAATTAGTTTCTATATACCCAACCATTGTACTTCCTCTAAGATTCTAGCTATCCAACACAACCTTGACATGAATAGAGGGACCTTCCCTATGGATTACCTGTGTGCGCCCATCTCCCCTAAACGTCTTCACATTCGGGACTTAAACTCCATTATCGGTAGGATAACGGATAGGATCCTCAATTTGAAGAACATTTATCTCTCGTTTGGGGGTCAGATAACACTAGTTAATAGCATACTTCTTGCTACCCCCATCTATTCCCTCTTGTACATCAAAGTTCTGAAGAGCAACATCAATAGAATCAAGAAGATACTGATAGGCTTCATTTGGGACCCTTTTTCAAAAGGTAAGTGGCATTGGGCTTCCTGGCACAGGGTGGCATGGCTTGCTAGGGGAGGCGGAATCAACGTGCATTGGATCAATGACACCCTCCACTACATTTATGCAAAGATTGCCTGGGAATTGATGGAACAGTGAACGCTCTACTCTGGGGGATCACCATGCATAATTCACTCCTCAAGGCCACATCTTCAGGAGCTCCGCAGGCTTCCCCATTCTAGTTCACGATAGCTCCTCTTATCTCTGCTCTTCAACCTCACTTCAGATGAATCATTGCGACAAGATACATATCTTTTTGGCACCATAACTGGGTTGGGAGCATCCTTGGGTTCCCCAGGTGTCCATCCACATCGATTTATTTCAAGGAGGCCATCTCCCATCCGACATTCATTGAGAAGGTTTTGGACAAGGACCAACTAGATAATTTCAACCTCATCGAGCTCAACCACGATCCGAACAGGTGTATCTTCTCCTCTTCTCCCTCGGGGGTATTCTTTTCTAGGGACTTCCAGTATACCATGGCCAGTTGTGATCAGAGTGTTGCTTGGGATGAGATCCTCTGGGCCAAGGGGGTCTCCCCTAAATACAACTTTCTCACCTAGAGGCTACAGCACAAGTCTCTACCCATAGATGAGAATATCAAGTGTTGCGGCATTGCGTTGGTGTCGAGGTGCTACTATTTCTTGGTCTATTGGGAGGAGAGCGTGGGGAATTTGTTTTTTGAAGGTGAATGGGAGAGGGAAGTGTGTCAATTATTTGGCGTGTTCACAGTGATCCATGATAGCAACATGGCTGGTATGCCTTTCCTTGATCAGTGGTTCCATGGAGTAGGGGAGGGAGGCCCTGAGGAGATGGCTCGAACCATGGTCTTCCATGCAGGATGTTGGTCACTTTGACAAGCGAGAAACAAGGCCAGACACAAGGTAATTGCTTCCTCCATCCGGGTCTTAATCTCCCACATGAAGATCCTCCTCCTTAATATGGTATGTGCCCTTAGCAGATGGCGGGAGGCGCCTACTCTTCAACGGCTGAATGCTCACGCTATACCCAATCCTCCCAGTAGCAATGATTCTAGAGGCCATTGGGTCCGATGGTCTCCGCCCAACAGGGGCTCAAACTCAACACTGATGGGTCTTGCTGTATGGGAGCCCTCCGCAGAGGAGGGGTGGTGCGCAATGTCATAGGGTCAGTCTTTATGGAATTTTCGGTCCACTTGGGTCACGGATCTTCTCTCCAGGAAGAGGCCAAGGAAATGTTGTTTGGCCTCAACCTTTTTCGACTCAAAGGGATCATCTTATCAGAGGTGGAAACCAACTCCCAAATTCTTCACAACGCTATGCAGCATAATGGCACCATTCCTTGGTCGATTCATTACATCATCATGAAATGCAGGGACATGACTAGAGACAACACGAAGGTGGTTCATACATGGTGGGAGGAGAACAAAGTCACAGACCACCATGCCTCTATTGATATTTTTGGGCCAGATCCCATCTTCTTACATAATGTTTCCACTTTGAAGCAAGAGGGGGTTAACCTGGTGAAAGGGGATTCCTTGGGCCTCCACTACTTTCAGCCTCCTTATGCCATGTGTACTTTGTGGTTTGACTTGTTTTTTTTTTGTCTCTCTTCCCTTAATAAAAAAATTTACATGTTATGGATATCCTATATAATTTGGTTTCTTAGGTGCAAAATAATTACAATATACATCACATTTGATGTTAGTAAAATGTATTTTAGGTTCCATAAATTAATTAAAAAAAAATCAAAAGTCTAATGAGCAAGAAATAATAATCAAGAGTGAACTATCATATAATCATATAATATCATTCAAATTCTGTATAAATCATGACACTTTCTTATCAATATATGGAACCATAGGTTTAACCTAGGTCATACATGGTTATTACCAAAACTTAAGGATGTTATCCAATACTTAGACTTATCCCCAAAGTTTTTTTAAATTTTTTCTAAACCTAATCTCTAAATACTAACCTGACCCCACTATGATACCAGATATAGTTTCCAAAGAATTTTATACATAAATATTACATCATTTTAGATGATTACTCAATATATAACATTATGATACACACCAAAACCATACATGTTTAGTTTCTTTTGATACTATATATGTGAATATCGTATTTAGGTACATTATACATCTTCTCTCATAATGTTCTTTCAAATTTATATCATTCTTGACATGATCTACTTAAATCCTTTTCTTATAACCTAGGTAAGGAAATATAATAAAGGGTGAGATTATATTCTACATAAGAGTAAACATTAGAGATATAAATTAAGGGTCATATAAAAGTGTAAGATAAGAATAAGGGAATTAGATCATAAACCTAAGTTAATAATTTTATACCTCAACTGTCATATATTTTGATCATCATTCATCACATAAAAATTTACCATTTCAAAATTCATGAATAATAAGAGTGAAAAATCATCATAAATTAATCATGAACCATAATTTCATATCATAGTAATTAAAACATGTCATAAGATTGTGGTTCCATAATAGGTTTAGAAACAATTTCATATATCAAGTTTAACTAATGTGACCATTGATTTATTTTGGATCAGTAATCTTCAACAATTTCCCATATCATAAAGGATCTATCATTATCACCTTATCCCATAGTGGATCAAGCATATAAACTTTCATTACATATTAGAGTAAGCATATAAACATGCATCCCATAATTATCTAAATATATATAAAACATTACCCAATTCATCAGAGTACTATATAATTCCAGTCTCAACCATTACATAATGAAAACCATATATATTTTTACCACAAGGTCATAAATCATTATCATATCATCATAACCTAACCCATGTAAAGAAGATGAGTTTCATAAACATATCATCATTTCATTGTAGAATAACATATATAAATTAAATGGGTTTTGTAAACACATCATCATAATTATCATAAACCATCTAGAGAAAGAATAATGATTGTATCATTGGATGACATCACCAATAAATCAAAATTAACATCAAATAATTTTATCTTAAATGAAGAATTCCTTTAAAAGATCACTTGGAATATTTAATGAGGAAAATAACTATTTCACTTTGAAATCAATTCTTCAAAATATAAAAAATTCAAAAATATTATAGAAAAAAATTTCATTAAAAATAACCTGAAAAAATGTAAAGGAGGCTTTATATCATTGATAGATCATGATGGTGGGGAATTCACTAAATTCTATACATGTTAAAACAACAATTCCTTTCACATTTTTGGTAAAAATTGAAAATTACCTTATTTAAAAAATGATAAGAATATTTCATTAAATAATTTTTATAAAAATTAAAAAATGGGTAAAATGGATTTAAACCTTTACATTATAAATTTAAAACATTCTGGAAAACATTTTTATGAAAACGTGGACAAGAAATAAAAATATTTTGAATTCAATAGTAAAGAACAGTCGGTTTTCCTTTAAAAAATTATCTTGGTATATTTGATATATAAAGTGATGAAAATTAAATTAAAACAAATATTATTCATAAATAAACATAGTATAAGAAAAATTAAGAGTATTTATTAGAAAAGTATCATATAATTTTCTCAATGGAAATTCAGGCATAAATAATTTTCAAAAAAATGGATTGATATGTAAATCCCTTACCTCAATACTTATATATATTATTAAATGTTTGTACCTATTGAATAATAAATATATATTTATCATAAATTTATTAGATAAATATGATCTAATATATCATACCATATTTTATTTACTTATAACATATTATCTCTAATTTATTAACAGTTTTTTAAGACCACTTTTCCAGGTGATAACTGCTTCTTTTCTCATGCATATTTCAGTTTGAAAGCCCCGTTCCATTTAATTATATCATGGTTATGTAATTTAAATAATTTTAATCATGACATAAATATGATATATATTAATTATATATATACTTTCATCCATAATTTATAGGGATAGAAAAATAATTACATTGTTCTAAGAGATGGTATGGAATACATATTCATGAACATTGTTTTCATATTTCGATAAATTGAAAGAGTGAAAGATAAATAATAATAATAAAAAATTTATAATAATATTTATATCATATATATTAAATATATCACTATTATCATCTATGTAAATTTTAAATGAAAAAAATCACATTGTTTCGTGGAGGTAGTAGTCGACACATATGAATGAGTGACGTTATGATTTTCCAACAGATTAGAAAGTAAGAAGATAGATATGATATTACAATTATAGAAGAATAATTATTTCATATATATCATATATAAATTTTCAAACCACCATAATAACCATCCATTAATGATGTTTGTGGAAAATTAATTGAATCATTATGTGGAGGCGGTATTCCACACGTATTCACGAGCGATACTTTCACTTCCCATTTGATGGTGTATATTGGTAGTTCAATAATAGAAAAAATATTTTCAGTATATTTTAGATTATTGAGTTATTATTTTATGATGAATAAAATAGATTTTTATATGTTATAAGAATAATGAAATTGAAAGTGGTTGGGTAAGAAAATTACCTCTCCTTCGGTAGGCCTCCTTTAGATCCTTTATTAAGGACCATTGGAATGGTTTTTCAAGAATACCAGAACATATAATACATGTTTAGTGGATATTAAAATGTAATTTTTCAGGTATTTGTCTATCTAGATGGACCAAATTGTTTTAAATAAAATATGGATGGAGTTTCCATTTATAAGGGAGTGAAAGGACACACATGGAATTACAAAAAAGATTAAAATATAATTAAGTAAATCTCAAGAAAAATGCTTCTCAATGTCCAAAGATTTGAATAAAAATAGGATAATGTATAAATAATCTCATATAATTAAATTTAGATAGTTTTTTGTGCCATTTTTAATCATATCTTTCTTATTAACCCCATCTTTAACAATTTTTAACTTTAATCATGGTAACAACTATTTCAATATTAAAGGGTTATAATTGTACTTATAAGGTAACAATAGACTCAAAAATGTATAGAGTGTGATATTTATGACCATATATTATCCAAATTGTACTCTTTAAATATGTTTATTATTTTTAAATAATTTAATAAACTATTATCTTCATAAAATATCATTATTTTCATTTTTGACATTATTCATTTAATTTGACATTAACAAAACCAAGAAAAATGTGGAATTAAAATATAATCCTTTCACACATCCCTATTATTTCATATTTACATAATATTTTTTTAACTCAATGATTCTTCTAAATTTTATTACTTTTAATAATTTTAAAATTATTATTTTTATATTAATTGAATAAATACTATGTTGGCATTTTTAATGAATTTATTATAATTATTTCATCACTAATAATTAAAACTAAATTACCATTATAAAAAAAATCATATTTCAAATAATAATTTATAATAAAAATTAAGTTGTGTTTATCTCTATCAAAAAATATTATATATATTAAAATCAAGAAACTGATATTTCTAACTTTATCTATTAGTTAAATATTATAATGGTCAAAATCAAATCCATATGGAAAAAAAGGTCAAAATATTGAGCTTTGGATGATTATGGATGAATTTATCTCATCCAATGAAATATAGGCATGTGTTTGAATTAATTTTAAGCCTTTTTACATTAGTTTTAACCCTAATTAACTCATTTTTCCTTTACTATGGAAATATTAATTTACTATGGTTACTATTCATAATGACCAAAAATAAGAGAGACTTATTTACCATTTTTTAAACTCGTGATTCAAAAAATGGAATCCATTTTTAAAGATTCAATTTATATAAGGTGAATATATTTATTTGATATAAAAATTCAAAACGAAACGAAATTTTTTTTCCACAAAAATATCTTCTTAAGTATAAAAAAAGTTCTTATAACAAATTAAATCATTAAATTGATTACAATGAACATAATTTTATTATTTAAAATATGAGGGAAATAGTTTTACTTTGAAACCATTTAAAAATTAAATTTATATGTTCTTGTAATAAATTTAAATCTTTTAGAAAAATCAGTATTTTTATAATTAACTAGAAAATAAAACTTTTCAGAAAATTATCAAAACTCGCTTGAAGATAATTTCTCATGATCATTGTAAAATTTATATTGAATTTTATAAGTATATATTATAAATGTTTAAAAAATAATTATATTATTTTCTCACCAAAAGCAATAAAAACCATTTTCTAGGAAAAATATATTTTTATATATATAATTAATTTACTAAAATAATTTTTCATTATCTAAAACCTTTATACATATTTTTTAAAAATATGATTATTACTATTCATTCTTCCAATTTAACTACTACATTATAATTTTATATTATAATATGGTTTATTTAATCTTAGGGTTTCGTATATCACATACTATTAAGAAAATCAAATTTATTAATATATCATAAAATCCAAGGGTGTTACCGCTCCTCTCTAATTTCCAGTGAAAGAATTTGTGTTTGAAGTTTTTTATAATGATTCTAATCTCAGTTTTGATGTTTTTTGATATATTATAGGTTAATGATCTCATATATGTCATGGAATTTAGGTTTCTATGAGCATAACTATGTGAACCATTATCCTTAGGTATAGGTATTGGTGTTGTTTATGAATCTATAGAAGAATTACCAAATTGGAAATAATTCCATGGTCTTCATAAATCATAATATATTGAAGTATATACTATTTAAATATGATTTAAATCAATATTAGTGGTTTTTATTGGTGTTTTTTTAGGAAAATATGATTTAGATGTCATATACAACTAGGAAAAAGAATTTGATTGTTGATGCACTGAGTAAGAAGACTAATGGAGGTGGTGTTCATGAGTTTAGAGATTTATGGATATTGAAATATGATCATGTAACCTTATATTTTGATATTAAAGAAGTTGGTTGTATAGTTTTCCAATAAATATAATGGTTTATTTATACTTATGGTATCATGTTGAGGTATCCTAACTGGGGAATCATTTGGTGGAGGTTTGATTTGATAAAATAATATGTGGAGATGGTCTTGTAGGTTGGTTAGAGAATAGTCAACATCAGTTATTATTCGAGTGAAAGATCTTGTTTTCTAAATGGTTTATGAGGTGGTTCTTCTAGTTCATTTAGTTTTCAAAAATATATACAATGACTTGAGGATTCTATTATGGTGACCATGGATGAAGAGAATAGTGATTGTGTTTGTATCTCAATTTTTAAATTATCAAAAAAATTGGGTATAGAATTGTGTTTCATGTGAAGTAATATATCTATTAGATATTCCTAAGTGGATTAAAGAAGATATATAAATATATTTATTTATAAGTTTTCCTCAATCTTAAGGGGGGATATAATTCAAATGGGTGATTATGGATCATTTGAATTATTTTTATCAAATATTGATGATTAAGGAGTATATCATAATGGATACTTTGGTAAAGATATGTATAATGGATATTATACAGCTCCATGGGGTTCTAAGGAAGATCATATCTAATCAGGATCCTCATTTTACCTAATTATATTGTAAGGTTACATGATAATATTTGGGCTCAATGTTATGTATTAGAATTATGTTTTATCATCCAATATTTGGTTAGATAGAACAGTCCATTTAGACACTAGATGACACGTTTCATGCATTTGTTTGAACTTTTGGAGGTTCTTAGGTGAATTACCTAACCTTGGTTGAGTTTTCCTATAATACTATGCATTAATAATCCATTGATATAGATCTATTGAATGTGTTGTATGGGTATAAAAGTATATCATTATTGTACTAGATCATGGTCAAGGAGCTAATGGTCCTTATTCCAGATTTGGTACAATGATTGGACAAGAATGTTTAGGTGATTTATGAATGGATGGTAGTGGTTTAAGGCATTCAAAAGTCGTATGTTGATTATAATATGATTTTCTTGGAGTTTTATATTGGATATCATGTGTTCCTATTGGATTCACCTCATTATAGTAAGAAAAGGTTTGTTCATAGAAGTAAGTCATCTCCATAGTTTTTCGGTCCTTTTATGGTGTTATAGCATGTTATAGATGTGTTGTATCGGTCGATACTTCATTAACAGATGGAACAAATATTCAATTTTTTCCATGTGTTGAAGCTTCATAAATACATTCATAATTAATCCCATTTCATTTATTTGAGTGATTTTTATGTTGAGGAGGTTGTGATGTCCATGAATAAATCTGTCAAGATTCAGGATCATCTAGAGAAGTTTTAGTGTGGGCACATCATTCCATCCGTTCATATCATATGAAGACATAGTGGATTGAAGTATTTCACATGGGATTGTGATATGAAAATTAATGCTAAATATCCCGATTTATTTTTATTATTTATTTCATTTCACTAGTGACTGATACACTTCATTTTATTCTTAGCTGATTTTATTTTATTTTAATTACTATTTTTTTGTTCTTTGGAGGATGATTATATTACTATTTGAGTTGTATCTCCCAAGAAGAATTTTTTTCAAAGTTTCGTTATACATTTTTTGGTTATGTGAAAATCCCCCCCCCAATTGATATATCTATAAGGGGGGTTAATCTATGATACCTTTTTATTTTAAGTTCCCTTTATTTTTAAACAACCATTGCCTATAATTAAAAATTTATCACTTGGATGAAAAAAACATTCAAAATTTCACATAAACACAAGTACATACAAGGTTTACTACTCAAAAAGTGTAGATACATCCTTAGTATGGTTTGGAAAAATCCAATACAACACAATCCACTAGAAAAAAAAATCCTTTTTTGTGTATTCAATAAGTAGGATATACCCTTAAACTTTTTTATCACTATGATTAATAAAATAGTGCATGTGATTATTATAGAAAAAATGATACAAAAAAAGTTTTGTAACAAGTTAAGAAACACTCAAAAATTTGTTCAAACATGTTAAATTGATTCCTTATAAAAATTCACATTATAATTCTTCAAAATAAAATTATTCACTTTCCTAACCAACAATACATAAGAACTTCAAATTTGGACTTTTTACAAAATAATCAGTCTGATGTGTCATTCTAATTCCTTTGTATGATACTTCATTATAGAAAACATATAAAAAATTTAAACTACTTCAAACATTCCCTAGAAATATACATTTGAGGGATTGGTCTAATCCAATAAATCTTTCTTTCTTCTTATTATATCTGAAAAAATTCCATAGAAAATCACTATTTAGAACCATATTATATCTTACAAAACATTGAGAACTTTCTCTCTTTATGAACACATGAATAATACAAGTACCATATAGTACAATTTACTTAATTCTATTTATACTTGTTCCAATAGAGGAATGGGTGGGAATCTAATTCTACTTTCCCGATCAACCAAATTTCCAGAAACTCAAATTTAATTTTCATTTTAACCTCAGATTTGACTCTTTTAGTGCTTCTCAAATTTTATTAATTCTCTTTTAACCTTCCCAAATCTTCTAAAAAATTCATCTCTCTTTAGGATTTCTAACCGTTATTCAGTCTGATACAATTTCATGTTTCGATGATGTTCTTCATTGCGATGAAAACATATTGTCACTCTAGTTTTCTTGAACCAAATTATAAACATATATGAATTAAATAATTCTCATTTTTATGCTCTCTTAAAACTTGTAAAACATAAAACATTTAATCCATTTGAAAACTGAATGACATATCACTCTGAATCTCTATAACAACATGAAATACATAATTTTTTCTTCTATAAACATCGTTGTATCTTCTTTAGACTTTCCCAATCCCTTTAAAACCCTTCTACAGAACACTTAAAAAATTATTATTTTCTTAAATCACAAAAAAATCCTAAGAAAAAATATTATGTGAATGATAAATTATAATTTCGAGTGACTTATTGGTGTCATCTTACATCTGATGAATCAGTCTCTGATTCCTTCTGATGTAACGGCGTAAGTGGTAGTCCAATGAGTCATAACCCAAATCAAACAAAAAAAAATCATTTTGTGAAATCAAATTAGAGTCCTTTTTCTCTTGACCCAATTCAAAATCAAATCAACTTGATGAAAATGGTTGACTACATTGTTAAAAATCATCTAGTTAATTGTATCTGATCTTAGACGATTAAAAGATCCCAACAAATCCATCAAAATTGTTCTTCCTCCTATTCCATAAAGATACCATCAATTAAATTTGATAGACTGGTGTAATAATTATTTTGATGGATCAGTGGAACACCAATTTCAATGGAATAAAATCAGCAGTTCTTTTCTTCAACTTCATAAAAATAAATCTCCCAACCTTCCAACAATTAATGTGTCGGCACCACGCATATCAGCGAATTAATACCAGAATACATTGTCTTCAAACACTATTCTTCCACAAACTACTTATTATATCATAAATTCTTCATGATTTTGAGAACATAAGGATCAACATAGATTCATGAAACATGCATTGTAATGTTCAATGACATCCTATCAATTCATCATCTTTTATCTTTCTATCTAGAACTCAATCCGATTTTCACCACTTGGAATGACATGGTCACATTTTCTTCCCTTATTTCACAACACTAAGATCACAATTTTCTATGAAAACATATTATATTAAAGACTTATAAATCATAAAATCATCATTATATTTAGTATCAAATGTCTTAAATGAAATTCATACTCTAATATATCTTATCATACTGATCAAAACTTTCATTCTGGACACAACATGAGTCTATGACACAACATATTCCACAAAAATTATTCATAATAGAAATCCAATACTGTTGAAATTTAAAATTAGGATTTTATTTGATCATTTAATTATGATTCCCCCTTTTATATCATTACAAAAACATTCAAAGTGAAATTATTGTTCTGAGATAACAACCAAACACAAAACAATCGCCACAAACATCTTTCAAAATCCAAAAAAAACTTCCATCCAACTTAGTCCCAACTATATATCCCGTTATTTTTTTCAACCAAGGTTCATAAATAACTAAAATTTTTAACCTCAATCTATTGATCACTTATCAATAATTATTAGCCTACGTGAGCGAACTCATTGAAGTAAATAAGAAACATTGATAGAAAAACCATGTTGTCCAAAATTATTGGCTAAAAAAACTTATTCGACATTGAATAGTAATTAAAAACATATAAATATTTCCTATAACACAAGTTCCCTACAATAACTTGAAATAAACTTCTAGAACATTTCACACACTTAAATTTTGAGTTCTTATCATACCCAAAAATCCACCAATATAAATTCTTCCTTAAATGTTTTAGCACTTATCAATGGATATATTTATAAAAAATTATTTTTCTATACATTTTAAAGTACTATAAAATTACTATATGGTAGAGGGGATAGAGACACATACCTCAAATTTAGAGAGAAAGAGTTGGGACAACAATTTTCAACCACAATTTGAAAAATGCTTCCTTCTGTAATGGTTTTGTGAATATGTTATCAACTTGATATGATGTATGAAAATACTCCTTCTTGAGTTAATTCTTTTCCATATAATAAAATTATTCATTCATAGTATTAATCCAATCCTAATTATTAAAAAATGCATTTATATCTTTCAGTTACACTTTTTAATACAATGAATTGTGTGAAAAAACTTTTTATTTTCTTCTTGTTTGAACCTTTTGATGTTGATCAAAAATAATGTTTATAACTTCCAAATGTGTCCTATGCCTTGGATGATATTTACAAAATTATTCTATATTTCTAGACATATTTGAGTCCAATTATCTCTTTGATAAATTGATCATATTTCTCTATAACATATGTCCCAACCATTTATTTCACAACTTATTTTCTTTCATCATGATTAGATAACATGAGTTTTGTACATCACCAACTTGAATCAAGATTAACTTTGTATGTTGTCATCTTCTAAATACATTTCCACTTTCCTATCTTTACACAAAAAATCAATTATTTGAAATCAAAACTCTCTTACCTTCATAAAAAGTTTTTGAAGCACTCAACAAGTTGTGTTTCAACCCATCAACAAACAAATTTTTCTTGGATTTCAACTATGATTCCCAATGATGGATGATCCAACAGCTTTGATTATAAGTGATTCATCATTTTCAAATCTAAATCATTCTTATTTTATTTATTTCACATTCATAAAAAATTTCATGTCTCATAATATATGATAAGAACACCCACTATCCAAAATCTGTGGTTGTTCTCCACTTGTAGCTTTGAGATTATTTTCTACAACAATAGCTTTTTATTTCCCATTGTCTCTCTTGACCTCCAGATTTTGAGAATCTTTAGAACATTTTTTTGGTTTCAATAAAAATAAGACACCATTTTTTATTATTTCCAGGTTTTTCAAATATTTTACAAATAGTTTACCGTGGATGGAACCTATTATCATCATTCAACACATCATTTTATGAATTACTCATTTCAGATGATTGTCTCCACCTCAAAAATTTCATCATATAACTCAAAGGATAATTGAAATGTTGTTGGTCATACCAACACATACTTTCTATATAACCAAATCCACCATAATACTAATAGTATCCATATAAATAACATATTCCTCAATAACATTCATAATTTCTATAATTGTAAGCTTTTTTCTTAGCAACATTCTTATCTTTCTCATCTGAACTTTTTTGAGCCCCAAAATTTCTATTAACACGCGTACTATTCTTCTTCAATTCGGATTTCTTCCCAGCCATATTAGATTTAGTAGCAGTAGAAACTTTTTTGGAAATAAAATTTTAGAAACTTTAAAAATTATATCTTTTTTGGTTTTTTCCACATATACAATTTTCCCATCATTATCCTTCATAGAAACAACACAATTTATCTTATAAACCTTTAATAGAAACTTTGTCAAATCCTTCTTAGTTTCACACTTTCCAAAACATTCTCCATATTTAGATAATGAATTATTTAAACTTTTGGTTCCATGATCATCTTTTTAATATGTTTTATGAACATGTTCTGACTCTTATTCAAGTGTCTTTAACTTTACATGAACATGTTCATTTCGATTATTTTCCTTCTCAAGAGACCTCTTTAGAAAATCACATTCTTCCAGAAAATTTTCTTTCTATTCAGGAACACATTATTGATTCTTTTTTGTATTATATTCATTCTTCAACTTCTTGATTTCTTTTTCAAGTCTTACAATATTCCCCAGACATTATTTTAATTATCTATATAGGTGAATCTATAACATATTCTATTACTCTTTAGGACTAATAAATCCAAACACTTCATCATTAATTTTTGAAATAAACATGTTTTCTTTATAAACATTAAATGATTTTTTAGTTTCGACTTAACTATCGTTATCTTTAGAAAAAAACTTCTCTATTTGGATTTAATGAACTTTTTATCCTTTCATTTGGAGTAATACTTCTCAAGATGTTTCTTCCAAGATCTTCATGACACTATTTATTCTTTATCACATTCTACCTTATTCACTATTTGAGGATAATTGAATGTAATGTTCCCAATGAATCCATATTCAAAATATTTTAAGTGAATATTCTCTTTATACTTTCATGTGAAACTTTTCACATTTTTAGAAAATAAGGATAAAAATTCATCAAGATTGTTACATACCTAATTTTTGAAATCAATATCATCAACATCTTCTTATTCGATAATATTATTAGACTTTTCTTGTTTTGAATATTTAAAGGAAATTTCTGAATCAAATTTTTTTCATTTCATAAATTTCTCCCATATTATTTAATAAGTAATGAGAGTACTATGAAGGTCAACCAATGATATAGTTTTAGGATCTCTATATTCCATTGATGAAACTCTAGAATCAAACTTATCCAGAATAATTCTCAATATCTTTCCAACAATAGTTGAGTCTTCTAAGTTATATCCATGAAATCTAACAGTGCTAACAATATCATTCACCCATGTAAAAATTTCAACAATAGATTCATGTTCACCCATATTATAATCTTAAAACTTCATCCTCTATATTTGTAACTATCACAACCCGACCCATACTAGGTCTCTATCTGCAACTACCCTAATCCCACCTCCATAGGCCAGGGGTGGAGACTAGCGCCAAAACCATAATTAAAGTGGGGAGTTCATTGCATAAGTACTTGTACACATGCACATAGCCAACTAAACACAATAGAGTAGGGATAAATAAATAAATTATGCCACACTAATATATATAAACCAAATATGCATGGACCACTAAAAAGTATGAAGTACAATAGTGTAAACTAAAATGAAAAGGGAAAAATACATGCACATCCAGAAACATGTCTCAACTTGACAGACTAGAAAAGAGTAGAGCATTTTAGGTCCTATCTCTTGTGTCCCAAGATAAGACAATCGTACATAGTCCAAGAAGCATGTATCCCTAAGCTCCTATGAAGTCATAATCGACATATCCGCCATCTGAAAAAGATATGACACATGTTGGGAAAATCTCATGAGGAAGTGAATATATACATACCCTGTAGAACACCCCAAAAAGGTGAATGGGGGGCAGTAAGAGATATAACTTCATAAGAAATTAGTTTATAGAACAAGGTACATTAAAATAGAATAGCTCAAACTAACAAGATAGTGAAAGTAGACTCATCCAAACACAAGGATCCTAAAACAGTGAGAAGATGAACTTCTCATTGATTCTTCGCTATCAATAGCAGGAGATTAGACTCATCCAACCATGAGAATATAGACATATAAATAATGTGGCATACCCCGAGCATCTTTGTCTCATCTAGAAGGAGAGTAACCAAAACCCAAGGAGTGGGTACTATAACATGATATATATATATATATATATGATCAGTCAAAGAAGCCCAAATAAGAGAGTAAAGGGATATCCATCTCACAGCTCATCCCAAGAAGATGAGTATCCAAATGTTCTGAAGTAAGTCCAACTACAATTCCCATAACCTCATGTGTCTACTCAGTAAACACAAGTCGAAGGGAAACAATCACCACACCTTGGTACTATCTGCTTTTGGCATCACTACTAGTCATGTCTCCAGCCAGTACACGGGTCCCATCCCATGTAGAGTTACATGAAGTGTAGATGGACTACATAGTGTGTCCCATATTTGGGGACTAGTCTATGTCTTCTAGTCATGTCCATGTACTCGGACCCCATATCCATGTACTTTGGTACATGGTGTGTTGGTCTACATAGGATGCTTCCCATGTGGCAAACTCATGTTCGTGTAATCCCTACATAGGGCGTTCCTGGATGTGTGTTCCTTTACATAGCTTGGTTTACATGGGAATTTGATACACAATGTTTCAACGGAAGTACATGTCGTTTCATTCTTATCTCCTCCCAAACCCTAGCATTTCTATTGAGGGAGGCTGCGCTCCATGTGTTCTTCATTTAACATGGTGTGTAGTCGGATTTTCCAGAAACCTTCGTGTTTCTTCAATACGACCTTCACACTTTGAATCTACTTCAACCACTGCTGAAATTATGTGATTTCATTATGAAATCTCTAGATATATCTAAAGAACATGGATTCTTATCTTCTTTCTCCTTGTATCGGACTCATTCGATGATGAGGGTTTGGCTGATTCTTCCTTACAGTGTTGCACCATGGTTCATTGATGATTTGGCATAGAACCTTCAGATTCACCATTCATTCATCACGATGATCCTAGATCAATGCTTCACTTGTGATTTCATCGCAAGTTTTCCAATCTTCCTTGAATCTGGGTGCCCAATCAAGCTCAGGTTACCAGGAAACTGTCGAGTCAGGAACCGTGGGATTCCAACAATGAAGAACGCATAGAAAGAGGGAAGGAAAAGCACATAAACAATGGTTTTTTGATTGTTGGCCAAGTGTTCTTAGCCAACCGATCAAAATGGTTAATCCAGATTAGAAAATTTGATAAATAATTGAATTTCAATACTCATGCTCATGCAATAGATTTCTACAGGGGTGAAAATCGAAGATTAATTTTCGCTCTACTCAATTTTTTTAATCTAAAGGTGTCAAACTCCAAAAGACGAGCCCTAACACTTGATTAAATCTATCACCGGTGGATAACGTGTTCTCCATTGAAGGAGGAGGATCTATTTCTTTTTCCACATCTTGATCTGATCTGATCTGACATTCTATCGTTCATCGTTCTTTGTTCTTTGAAGAAATTGCCAAAGGGTGGGGAAATAGAGCTCCACTGGCGGTGGGAGGATTATGCACCAACCCTGGCTGAAATCCCCTAACCATATATTTATAAAAAATTCGTTAGGTCAAAAAGGAATTTAATTAATTAAATTAATTAATTAATTAAATCACTTAAATGCACTTCCAATAAAGAAGGGGTTTTAACGTCCTACGCCAACTCATTTTTGTCACGCCTAGGGAAAAACCCGCATTCCAGACCCAAATATGGTCTCATATTTTTTATCTAATCAACTATTTATGACTTATCCCTCTTTATTTAATTTATCACACATCCATAATATAAAATATTTTTAATATTTTTATAAAATTAATTCTAGGCACACTAGGGCTCGAAATATCATGTCGTCTCAGCACCTACTTCTAGAAATATGTATAAAAATATTTCAAACTCTTACAAGGAAAAAAATTGGTCTCTACATCATTCCCTCATTCAATATTTTCATCCCTAAAAAGAAAAAATAAGAAAAAAAACTCATGATACTGAGCTCGTTTCTATATCTACCACTCCCATGAACTCTCCTGCACATTTCCATGCTTCCACGGAATGTGAACCAAATGGATGTTCCATCCACGTAAGGTATGCTCTTGTAGGTCCTTGACCTCTACCAAGTGATCTGAATAGGTGGCTCCATCATCGATGTCTATCCCTCCCAAGTTAATTACGTGTGTGGATTCATGCACGTATCTTATAAACTGAGACACGTGGAAAATTTCGTGCACCCGCTCCAACTGTGGGGCTAGGGCAAGGAGATAGGAAACCTTGTCAACCCTCTACAAGATATCGAACAGCCTGATGTACCTCATGGATAGTTTTACACCCTATCTGAATCTTTTTATTCCTAATTTCAGGGATAATCTCAAGAAGACATGTTCTCTCTACTCAAACTCCAAGGGCCTATGATGACAATCTGCATAGGACTTCTATATGCTCTGGGTTGTCTTCATCCATTCACGGATGACTTGTACTTTCTATGTGGAAGCCTGCACCAACTCTGGGCCTATAAGGGATCACTCTCCAACCTTTATTCAGTAAAAGGGTGACATGAAGGGTCTCTCATATAGGGACTCAAAAGGTTTCATGCCAATGGTGGAGTGGTAGTTGTTTTTGTACGCAGACTCTACCAAAGGCAGGTGATCCTCCCAGCTCCAACTGAAATCCAACATGCAATCCCTTAATATATCCTCCAGCACCTAGATAGTGTACTTTGTCTTCCCATTGGTCTGAGGGTGATAGGTTGTACTCATTTACATTTGGGTCCCAAATGCCTCCTCCAGGCCTCTCTACAATCATGATGTAAATTGTACATCATGATCAGAGACAATCATCGAGGGTACCCCATGAAGGAAGATGATCTCTTGTACATATAGTTTCCTCAAGCTCACCACTAATAATTGATCTATGATGGAAAGAAAGTACACCAACTTCATGGGTCAGTCCACTATCACCTAGATGGTTTCATGGACCTTCACTATGTGTGTAATCCCTTTTAATAATTCTATGGTATGTCATCCCATTTCTACTATGGTAACTCAAGAGGCTGAAACAAACCCACTGGAACCTGGTGCTCAGCCTTCACCTACTGACAGGTGGGGCATCATGGGATGAACTCAACAACACTTTACCTCATTCTGTATCACCAAAACTACCACTGAAGATCCTTATACATCTTCCCAACACCAGGATGTACTTCTAATGGGGGAGTGTGGAACTCCCGCGTCACAAATGGAACTACTTTTCATCCTTGTAACATGATCTCATGGTTACATCCTTCATAATATCTATATGGGGTGTCGGCTATGGATATATGATCACGTAGAACTTCATAGTAAATGTCTCCCAGTTGGGACTCTTTCACACGCTCAAGGAGAGAAGGAGACAACACCATTGACTGTAGGAAAATTATACCCTCCTGCTCTACCAGGTTCAGCTGCAGGAAAGATAAATGCTCTGATGCTTCCCACACTAGGCGAGCCTACGAGCTCCTACTGAGGGAATATGCTACAATGTTTTCCGTTCTTGTAGTATATACTGTCTCAAAATTTTAGTGTTTCAGGAACTATAACCAATGATGTTGCCTCAGGTTCATGTCTCTATGAGTAAAGACGTACCTAAGACTATGATGGACCAAGTAAACCACAAAGTGTTCTCCCAGAAGCTTGTGACTCCATATGCTCATGGAAAATACTACTGCTGCTAGATCTAGATCATGAGTTGCATAGTTTTTATCATGGGGTATCAACTATCTTGACCCGTATGCAATTATTGCCTATTGTTTCATCAGTATGCAACAGATCCCATCTTATGAGACATCACAATACACTATGAATTCAACACCCTTCTCTAATAGTCTCAAAATCGGAGTGCTCTTCAACCTATATCTCAAATCCTAGAAGGCCTGTTTTCACTACTCAAACTAGGTATATGGATGTCTATTTTATATTAGACCGGTCAAAGGGGATGTGATCCTAGAGAAGTCTTCCACAAATCTCATGTAGTACCCTGAAAAACCGCAGAATATTTTCACCTCTAACACATTCATGGGTGGATCCCAAGAAATCACTTCTTTAATCTTCACTGGATCCATGGATAAACATTGTTCAGAAATGACATACCCTAAAAAGTGAACCTCCTATATCAATAACTGAAACTTTTAGAGCTTTACGTAAATTCGGTGCTCTCAAAGTAAATCAAGAACTTTCCCCAATTACTTTTCATGCTCCTCCACTATCACAGAGTAGATGAGTATGCTGATGATGAATACAACCACAAACTAGTCCATATAAGGTTGGAAGATCTAGTTTATCATTGTCATAAAAATAGTGGGAGAATTATTCACACCAAAGGGCATCACTAGGAACTCATAGTGTCTAAAGCGACATCATAAATCCAACTTCAAAAAATCATCATCATGAACCTGCAACTGGTGGTAGCCAGACCTGAGATCAATCTTGGAGAACCATATATCACATTGAAACTAATCTAAGAGGTCTTAAATCCTCATAAATTGGTTCTTGTTCTTTATTTTTTCTTGGTTCAGGTGACAATAATCCACACAAAGTCATAAGCTCCCATCTGCCTTCTTAATAACAGAATTGGGGCTGCCCAGGGGGACAGACTGAGTCTAACAAAACCATTGTCATGAAGGCCCTCCAACTATATCTATAGCTCCTAGAGCTTTTTGGGTGTCATCTAATATGCTGCAAAAGATATTGGGGAAGTCCCTGGTTTCAAGTCAATGAAAAACTCAAACTCCCATCTCAGAGGTAGTCCTAGAACGTCTTTGGGGAATACATCCATATAATCCACCACAACTGTAGGAATCTAGATGTCTGAAGAGTATGTTGAACCAATGGTCACAATTGATAGTATATGGGTAATATTCTATAACCACTTTTGCATAGCTCATTATTGTCCTATTATGAGGTCTCTCTCACCAAAAAAGGAGAACCTCATCCCATCAGTGCACATGCATCTGACTAGTCTGCAATGACAGCCAATATAGGACCGAACCATGGAAATCCAATCTAGGCCCAAGATGATATCATAGGTTTCCATCATGATGACCAATAGGTCCCACATGAAACTATACCCTCTAATCGATAGCTCTCACTATCAGAAGATGAAAGACACAGAAGAAGAGCTCCTTGTAGGAACCTCAAGATAATGTTGTTATGCTAGTATCTCTATTGGGAGCTCTAACTCCCACACTAAGATTTGAGAGATAAAATAATGGTTGGAACCCATGTCTACTAATAGTGAGTAAATAATAGAATAAACATATATCATACCATGAATCATCTCGTGCCTTGCAGGATCAAAAACATCCAAATCTTATAGTTGTCTACAGCCCCGACATCCAGCTCCCTAAACCTGATATGGTCCGCTCGGTAGTGGTGGCGGTGGGAGGACCTCGTATCAGTGTCCCCCACCTATAGCTCTTACTACTCCTCTTATAGAACTACCTCCTTAGGGACCACCCTATCCCCAACTAGAAGGTCCTTGATCACGGCGCTACCTCTACCATGGCAATCCATCAGCTATCTACCTGGGGTTCTCAACACATATGTTCAGGTAGTTCCGTTCCATGTGACCTTGCTCATAACAAGCATATCACTGGACCTGTAACGACCCAATCTTTTTGAGTAGTATATTAACTTACTCTTTTTGATTTAATAAGATGTTAATGGTTAATGCAGAAAGAGGAGTCGATGGCTTCATCCAGTAGACTCAACCCTTACGAAGCCCACTTATCAGAGCTTGGGAAGGAGGTAGCATCTGTGGGCTTCGCTTTGGACCAAGCCCAAGACGAGCTCCAGCGTGTCAAGCTTGAACGAAAACGCTTGCAGGAGAAGTTCAAGTTAGTGGAGATTGCTACTAGGGCAATGTTATCTGAGACTCCCTCAGATTCCCTCACCATAGCACACCTTACACTTAGGTCTTATGCCAGTGTTATAAGGGGCTATGTGATGAGACCCTAGTTTCCTTGTTTAATCCTTTCGGGTGAATAAATTGAGATTTCTTCCTTCAGTGATGTTTGTGAAATTTCAAATGCCTAGATAATTTTAGAATGTATTTTATTGATGAATTTTGAAAAAGGGATATTTTGAAATATTTATGTAAACCCTAAATAACTAATTATGTGTAATGATTTTCGAAAAATGGTCTTCTACAAAAGTGTTCATTAAGGAATTTGGAGTCTAATAAGATCAACTTAATTTTTGATGAATAGTAAATTATGAATAGTGATTTTACGCTTAGGATTAGTAATATGACCAAATGGATTAGTAATTTCACTCCAAAGAAAGTTTTAATATAATTTAGACACCCAGATTAAGTAATGTGATTCAATAAAATGGTTAAATAACGGTTTCATAAATTATTATTCAAGTATTAGTTTTTTCGGATGAATAGTGTTTTTTAATTAAAAATTTAATTAAAAATAATTAGAAAATTATTTTTATAAAAAGGACTTTATTTTTGAACTCAGAGCATCGATATTATGTTAAGGTAATTTTTGGGGATTTTTCTGAAAAAAATGAATTTTCGATGAATAGTGTTTTTATTTAAAAATTAAATTAAAAATATTTAGAAAATTATTTTTATAAAATGGATTTCATTTTTGAAATCAGAGCATTGATATTTGGTTAAGGTGAAATTTTGGGATTATTCTGAGAAAGTTGAATTTTCAGTGAATAGTAAAAATACCGTTTTAGGGTTTCGGTATGTTTAATGACATCATAATGATGTCATGATGATGTCATGAGATCTTTTGAGGGTTGGCCGGCCAAGGGTGATGAATTATTGTTTTGGGGGCCCCATGTGGCCTAACTCCATGATAAATGACAAGGGAGAGCACATGGGTTTGAGAAAAGCACATGTGAGGTGTCCTTTGGCCATTAATGCTTTGTCCCCTCACTTTCCCTATAAATACCCACCCTTTCCTCCCTTAGTTTTCACTCCCAACTCTCCCCCAACGAAGTTCTGGTCTTCTTACCTTCCAAGGAGTCCTCCCAAGGTTCCCCCAAGCCCTCAAGGTCCAATCCTTTGAGTTTCAAGAGTCACATTTTAAGGTAAGGGATCCGACCCCTCTCTTTCTTTTCATGTAACCTCTTTTATGTCATTCCTTTTATGCTCCATGTTTTTATGTGAGAGGAGGTTCTTTTATATTCCTCTTACTGCCCTTCCATGTTTATATGATGAGAGATCCCCTCTTACTCTCATAATTTCGTTTTAAGAAAGTTTAAGTGACGCCGTTAGGCTGCCGAATGTTTAAGTGATTCTTTCACCCTTCTCATTTTTCAAGTTCGATTTTCATGTCAAATCTTTCAAGTTCCTTTTATTATGTTGGGGTATGATCTCTATATCTATCATACTGATCTCTTATGATCATATGATGAGAGACCCTATTTCATTTGTCCAATTCATTTTTGTTGAAGTTTAAGTGACGCCGTTAGGCTGCCGAATTTTCATAAGAGAAATCAAATTTTTGTCCTCCTTCCATGTTTTTCATTTCAATTGGTATGTCCTTGAAATTTCATCACCATGTCCATATATCCTTCTTATTCTGTCCCTCTACCTTTTTATGGGTCAATTATTATTGTTCAACCCATGTTCCCTCTCTTTTCAAAGTTTCTAAAACCTTGTAGCATAGCCGTTATGCTGCAGAATTCTCGTCTCAAAATGCCTCTCTTTTCTCAAAATTATTTTATGTTATAAAGTGAATACTCAAAGCTCCTATTTCTAAAGGGGTATTCACATATATGTAAAAATGTTCTATTTCAAATTCTGGGAGTTACATACATGATACCCGCTTTCCCTTTCCGTGGGTTTAAAGTAACGTAAAGATCATGTCTTTAAAGCAGTTTTTTTTAAAACGTTATGATTATGAAACGAAACCCATTTATTTTATGCTATATGGGTTATTTATGAAATGTTTGATGATGAAATATGTGGCTCACATGAAAATAAAGACAAATTTAAGGGTGCGCCCTGATAGCGCTCCAATGCATTGGGTAAAGACTTAATCTCTAGAGATGACCATTTTAACGACGCCTTGGTGAATAACCTTGGTAATTTTTAACGACACCTTGGGGATGGACCTTGGTGAAACGAAACGATTGTCAATATTAAATGTTGTAGCCACATCTTCAAGTTATGAAAAATGATTATTTTTATTATGATGTATCTCATGAATTCTTTCTCATGCCTTAAAGTTCCTTTCATGTCCTTATTGAAGTATCTCAAGTTCACTTGTAAAATGTTTCTCTTGTTTCCCTTACTGGGCCTTCTGCTCACCCTTTCTTTTGATGTATGTCCCCAGGTTATGAGATGCATAATGAACATAGGATGAACTAAAGGAGAAGCCTTTCAAGTGTTTAAGAAGAATGTTGTTTTTATGTTTTTTTTTATGTATCATGATCCTTGTTTCCAAGACACTAAACCTTAACGATCCTCAGTTCCGTGTAATGAAATGAAAGTTTATGTTATAAAATGGCGGGATGCTATAGTTGGTATCAAAGGATGGTTTAGTTATTTGTGGAAATTAGGATATAAAAACTTTAGGAAGAACCCTATAGAAAAGTTTAAATATAGGAAAACTTCCTGGTATTTTGGTAAGTATTGAGTAAGTGGTTTATCAAACAAATACATCCCTGTCTGGATACGAGCAGGTAGAGGCGGCTCTGGCACAGATGTACATAGGGGTAAAACCCGAAAACACCGCTTTGAGCTAGACTCGAACGGGAACTGGTGCACGATAACGGGCCTTGCTGCACTCTTGGTTACGACACTCCCGGGGGATATGTTTGGTTAATCACAAGCTTTATATGAATCATTATGAAGGAATTATAGAAAAGTGTAATTGTCTAAGCATTAAGTCTTAGTTAAAAGATTCATAAATGAAATAAGTTTCTTACTAAGGTTTTATTCTTTTAGAAAATGGCGGGCAATAGGAGAAACCGTGCCGATGGTGACCGCAATGCACCATGTGCTGATGGCCCTCCGATGGAAGCCGGAATGGAAACATTCATGCGAATGATGAACCAACTGACTCAAGTTATGAGTAATAACTTGAATCAAGCTGAGAGGCCGACCTCACCAAGAAGGGAACAACTTTCTGTTGAGTCCTTCATGCGTCAACGACCGCCAACATTCAGTGGATCTACTGACCCATTGGTTGCGGAACAATGGATAAGCTCCATTGAAAAGATCTTTTCTGTACTTCATTGTTCGGAACAAGAAAAAGTCACCCTTGCTGTTTACCGCCTAGAGGGAGAAGCTGATCAGTGGTGGTCATTGATCAAAAACACGAAGCCACGAGGAGAGATGGAAGCTATGGAGTGGGAAGAATTTCGGGGGATTTTCTTTAACAAGTATTTCCCTCGTTCCATGAGGACGAAAATGGAGAAAGAGTTTCTCGAGCTGAAGCAGAAGGAGAACGAATCTGTCGGAAGCTACGAGATGAACTTCACAAGGCTTTCCCGTTATACCTCAAGCTTTGTCATGGACCCTAATGGGAAGGTTGATAGATTCTTTGGCGGACTAAGACCTCATCTGCGGAAGAATCTAGCCAACAGGGACTATGATAGCTATGAAGAAATAGTTCGAAGTGCTATGAAAGTCGAGCTGGAGTTTGGTGAGACACAGTGGTCTCATAAGCCAAATGAAAAGAAGAGATCGTTGGAGCCCAGTTTAGGGAAGTCTTTTGATCAGGGAAGAGGTGGAAAGCAAATGCAACCTACCACATGCAATAAATGTGGGAAGAATCATCTGGGGAACTGCTTGAGCGGAAGTGGAAAGTGCTACAAGTGTGGAAGAGGAGGCCATATTGCTCGGAATTGTAATAGTGAGGTGAAGCCTCAGCTTCCCAACACTAACGACAGAGGAAAGATGGTTCTGGCCCTACCCGAAGTCACATGCTTCAAGTGTGGACAGCTTGGGCACTTTGCTAACCAATGTCCCAATCCGAGGGCGGTGGAGGGGAATCACCACCAACCTCAGCAGAGGCCAAGAGAGCAAGGTCGTGCTTTCGCTATCACAACAGCTGAAGTTGAAGTCCCGAACGATGTGGTAGCAGGTACTCTTGTTGTCCTCTCAAAACTAGCAAGTGCTTTATTTGATTCTGGTTCTACGCATTCCTTTATTTCTTCCAAGTTTGCAAAGAATATAGAATCAATCCCCGAATTGCTTGAGGTAGAGTTGTCAGTCAAGACTCCAAGTGGGATTATCCATGCATCAACAGTGTTTAGAGACTCTAGTGTTTACTTTGGTGAGCACAATCTTATCGCAAATCTAGTAGTCATTCCCATGATGGAATTCGACGTTATACTAGGGATGGACTGGCTCTCAAAGTATAATGCTAAGATCAAATGCAGAAGTAATGAAATCTCAGTAGTCTTGAACGAACGACCTACAATTATCTTCCGAGGAGAGATATCCCGAACTGATCCCTATCTAGAAGCACCTCCTATAGCTTTCTTTATGGAGTTAATCGGTGATGAGGAAGAAGGGAAAGGGAGCATACAAATTGAAGATGTTCCGATTGTTCAGGAATACATGGATGTATTTCCTGAGGAGTTACCTGGACCTCCCCCAAAAAGAGAGGTAGAGTTCTCCATTGAACTCGTACCTGGGTCTCAACCGATATCAAAGACTCCGTATAGAATGGAAAATGTGGAGCTAGAGGAGCTAAAGAAACAACTCCAAGACTTGTTGGAGAAGGGGTTTATCCGACCGAGTGTGTCTCCTTGGGGGGCACCAGTTCTCTTTGTGAAGAAGAAGGATGGATCAATGCGGCTATGCATTGATTATAGAGAACTGAATGGGATCACAGTGAAGAACAGATATCCCCTCCCAAGAATTGATGATTTATTTGACCAACTTCGCGGGGCTCAATTCTTCTCTAAGATTGACCTTCGATCTGGTTATCATCAACTGAGGGTGAAGAAGGAAGATATTCCCAAGACTGCCTTCCGATCAAGATATGGGCATTATGAGTTTACTGTTATGCCCTTCGGCTTGACTAATGCTCCTGCTATTTTCATGGATTTGATGAATAGAGTCTTTAAGGACTACCTTGATAACTTTGTGGTAGTTTTTATTGATGATATTTTGATATATTCGAAAAGTCGTGAGGAGCATGAAGATCATCTGAGGGTTATTTTGAAAACTCTACGGAAGGAGAGGCTCTTTGGGAAGTTCAGCAAGTGTGAGTTTTGGTTACAACAAGTGGCTTTCTTGGGGCACATCGTAACCAATGAAGGAATCTCGGTTGACCCTGCAAAGACAATGGTTGTGGAGGAGTGGCCTCAACCCACAACAGTAACTGAGATTCGTAGTTTCCTTGGTTTAGCGGGATATTATAGGAGGTTTGTGAAAAACTTTTCACGGCTTTCTAATCCACTAACCAAGTTGACTCGAAAAGGGGTTAAGTTCATCTGGACAAAGGAGTGCGAGGAAAGTTTCCAAGAGCTGAAGAAGAGATTGGTTACTGCACCGGTGTTAACACTACCCTCTATCGGAGAAGGATTCGTTATTTTTAGCGATGCATCTCTGAAAGGTCTTGGGTGCGTCCTCATGCAAAATGACAAAGTAATTGCTTATGCATCTCGACAGTTGAAGATTCATGAGCAGAATTATCCTACGCATGATCTAGAGCTGGCGGCAGTTGTTTTTGCTCTAAAGATATGGAGGCACTATCTTTATGGGGAGAAATGTGATATATACACTGACCACCAAAGTCTAAAGTATATTTTCACACAGAAAGAATTGAACATGAGACAAAGGAGATGGTTGGAGCTTATTAAAGACTATGATTGTTCAATTCATTATCACCCTGGTAGAGCAAACAAAGTCGCAGATGCGTTAAGCAGGAAAGATCCTGTTGTTCTGGCAACAATGAGGATCCTGGGAGATCCCTTGATTAAAGATCTAGTAAAACTGGACATGGGAATTATAAGGAAAGGGACATCATCAACCCTATCCCAAATGATTTCTCAACCTTCATTACTAGAGAAGATCAAGAAGGCTCAAAAAGAAGATCCTTTGCTGCAGGAGAAGTTCGAGGCTGTAAAGGATGGGAAGTTCCCTGATTTCAATATTGATCAAGAAGGTGTATTGAAATTTCGTACAAGACTATGTGTTCCATCTATTCCGGAGATAAAGAAAGAACTGATGGATGAAGCTCATAGCTCTACCTTCTCTATACATCCAGGAAGCACTAAGATGTATAGAGACCTTCGTGATCATTATTGGTGGGATAACATGAAGAGGGAGATTGCCGATTACACTACAAGGTGCCTGGTGTGTCAGCAGGTAAAGGCAGAAAGACAACTTCCTAAGGGGGTATTACAACCGCTACCCATACCAGTATGGAAGTGGGATAATATCACCATGGACTTTGTAACTGGTCTCCCAAAAACATCCAAAGGAAACAATGCGATATGGGTTATTGTGGACCGTCTCACCAAGACAGCCCATTTTATCTCTATTCGGGAAGATTTCTCTCTGGATCAGCTTGCCAAGATATACGTGAAGGAAGTGGTAAGGCTGCATGGGGTACCACTATCCATCGTATCTGATCGTGACCCAAGATTCACATCAAAATTCTGGAGAAGTCTTCAGCATGCTCTGAACACTGAATTGAATTTTAGTACGGCCTATCATCCTCAAACTGATGGCCAATCTGAAAGGACTATTCAGACACTCGAAGACATGTTGAGATTATGCTCAATGGAATTTAAAGGTGGATGGGATCAACACCTCCCATTAGTTGAGTTCTCCTATAACAACAGCTTCCATGCGAGTATTCAGATGGCACCCTATGAAGCTCTGTATGGAAAGCGGTGTAGAACTCCTACTTGTTGGGATGAAACTGGTGAGAGGAAGCTTCTTGGGCCTGATCTCGTGCAAGAGATGACGGAACAGGTTCATGCCATCCAACAACACATAAAGGCTGCTCAGAGTCGGCAGAAGAGCTATGCTGACAATCGTCGAAGGGACTTGGAGTTTGGTGTTGGTGACAAAGTCTTCCTTCGAATTTCTCCATGGAAGAGAGTCATGCGGTTTGGGAAGAAAGGGAAGCTCAGCCCTAGGTACATTGGCCCCTATGAAATCCTTGATCGCATAGGAGCAGTGGCCTATCGTCTAGCACTTCCACCGAACCTAGCTCAAGTTCATGATGTCTTCCATGTATCTCTCTTGAGGAAGTACATACCCGACCCTTCGCATGTACTGAACCCAGAGGTGGTACAACTTGAACATGACCTCTCTTATGAAGAGCAGCCAGTGGAGATCTTAGACCGTAGAGGCAAGGTCCTACGAAACAAGACTACCCACCTTGTGAAAGTGTTGTGGAGGAATCATAAGTATGAAGAAGCGACTTGGGAGCCGGAGGAAACAATGAAGCAAAAGTACCCTCACCTTTTCGACTAAGCCTCAAGTATAAATTTCGGGGACGAAATTTCTTAAGGGGGGAAGAATGTAACGACCCAATCTTTTTGAGTAGTATATTAACTTACTCTTTTTGATTTAATAAGATGTTAATGGTTAATGCAGAAAGAGGAGTCGATGGCTTCATCCAGTAGACTCAACCCTTACGAAGCCCACTTATCAGAGCTTGGGAAGGAGGTAGCATCTGTGGGCTTCGCTTTGGACCAAGCCCAAGACGAGCTCCAGCGTGTCAAGCTTGAACGAAAACGCTTGCAGGAGAAGTTCAAGTTAGTGGAGATTGCTACTAGGGCAATGTTATCTGAGACTCCCTCAGATTCCCTCACCATAGCACACCTTACACTTAGGTCTTATGCCAGTGTTATAAGGGGCTATGTGATGAGACCCTAGTTTCCTTGTTTAATCCTTTCGGGTGAATAAATTGAGATTTCTTCCTTCAGTGATGTTTGTGAAATTTCAAATGCCTAGATAATTTTAGAATGTATTTTATTGATGAATTTTGAAAAAGGGATATTTTGAAATATTTATGTAAACCCTAAATAACTAATTATGTGTAATGATTTTCGAAAAATGGTCTTCTACAAAAGTGTTCATTAAGGAATTTGGAGTCTAATAAGATCAACTTAATTTTTGATGAATAGTAAATTATGAATAGTGATTTTACGCTTAGGATTAGTAATATGACCAAATGGATTAGTAATTTCACTCCAAAGAAAGTTTTAATATAATTTAGACACCCAGATTAAGTAATGTGATTCAATAAAATGGTTAAATAACGGTTTCATAAATTATTATTCAAGTATTAGTTTTTTCGGATGAATAGTGTTTTTTAATTAAAAATTTAATTAAAAATAATTAGAAAATTATTTTTATAAAAAGGACTTTATTTTTGAACTCAGAGCATCGATATTATGTTAAGGTAATTTTTGGGGATTTTTCTGAAAAAAATGAATTTTCGATGAATAGTGTTTTTATTTAAAAATTAAATTAAAAATATTTAGAAAATTATTTTTATAAAATGGATTTCATTTTTGAAATCAGAGCATTGATATTTGGTTAAGGTGAAATTTTGGGATTATTCTGAGAAAGTTGAATTTTCAGTGAATAGTAAAAATACCGTTTTAGGGTTTCGGTATGTTTAATGACATCATAATGATGTCATGATGATGTCATGAGATCTTTTGAGGGTTGGCCGGCCAAGGGTGATGAATTATTGTTTTGGGGGCCCCATGTGGCCTAACTCCATGATAAATGACAAGGGAGAGCACATGGGTTTGAGAAAAGCACATGTGAGGTGTCCTTTGGCCATTAATGCTTTGTCCCCTCACTTTCCCTATAAATACCCACCCTTTCCTCCCTTAGTTTTCACTCCCAACTCTCCCCCAACGAAGTTCTGGTCTTCTTACCTTCCAAGGAGTCCTCCCAAGGTGCCCCCAAGCCCTCAAGGTCCAATCCTTTGAGTTTCAAGAGTCACATTTTAAGGTAAGGGATCCGACCCCTCTCTTTCTTTTCATGTAACCTCTTTTATGTCATTCCTTTTATGCTCCATGTTTTTATGTGAGAGGAGGTTCTTTTATATTCCTCTTACTGCCCTTCCATGTTTATATGATGAGAGATCCCCTCTTACTCTCATAATTTCGTTTTAAGAAAGTTTAAGTGACGCCGTTAGGCTGCCGAATGTTTAAGTGATTCTTTCACCCTTCTCATTTTTCAAGTTCGATTTTCATGTCAAATCTTTCAAGTTCCTTTTATTATGTTGGGGTATGATCTCTATATCTATCATACTGATCTCTTATGATCATATGATGAGAGACCCTATTTCATTTGTCCAATTCATTTTTGTTGAAGTTTAAGTGACGCCGTTAGGCTGCCGAATTTTCATAAGAGAAATCAAATTTTTGTCCTCCTTCCATGTTTTTCATTTCAATTGGTATGTCCTTGAAATTTCATCACCATGTACATATATCCTTCTTATTCTGTCCCTCTACCTTTTTATGGGTCAATTATTATTGTTCAACCCATGTTCTCTCTCTTTTCAAAGTTTCTAAAACCTTGTAGCATAGCCGTTATGCTGCAGAATTCTCGTCTCAAAATGCCTCTCTTTTCTCAAAATTATTTTATGTTATAAAGTGAATACTCAAAGCTCCTATTTCTAAAGGGGTATTCACATATATGTAAAAATGTTCTATTTCAAATTCTGGGAGTTACATACATGATACCCGCTTTCCCTTTCCGTGGGTTTAAAGTAACGTAAAGATCATGTCTTTAAAGCAGTTTTTTTTAAAACGTTATGATTATGAAACGAAACCCATTTATTTTATGCTATATGGGTTATTTATGAAATGTTTGATGATGAAATATGTGGCTCACATGAAAATAAAGACAAATTTAAGGGTGCGCCCTGATAGCGCTCCAATGCATTGGGTAAAGACTTAATCTCTAGAGATGACCATTTTAACGACGCCTTGGTGAATAACCTTGGTAATTTTTAACGACACCTTGGGGATGGACCTTGGTGAAACGAAACGATTGTCAATATTAAATGTTGTAGCCACATCTTCAAGTTATGAAAAATGATTATTTTTATTATGATGTATCTCATGAATTCTTTCTCATGCCTTAAAGTTCCTTTCATGTCCTTATTGAAGTATCTCAAGTTCACTTGTAAAATGTTTCTCTTGTTTCCCTTACTGGGCCTTCTGCTCACCCTTTCTTTTGATGTATGTCCCCAGGTTATGAGATGCATAATGAACATAGGATGAACTAAAGGAGAAGCCTTTCAAGTGTTTAAGAAGAATGTTGTTTTTATGTTTTTTTTTATGTATCATGATCCTTGTTTCCAAGACACTAAACCTTAATGATCCTCAGTTCCGTGTAATGAAATGAAAGTTTATGTTATAAAATGGCGGGATGCTATAGGACCTACCCGAGCTACCCTAGTGATCTACACTACCACTCCACTGTATGACCACGTCCCTGATCCTACTCACTAAAGGGTCTCCTATTTCGAGATCTCCGGCACCTGCCAACTGTTGTAGATGAATCAGCCCTATCACGCCCACATCCAGATCCATCTATATGGTGTCCCTCCATCAGAAATATATATTTCAAAAGTTCTTGTTCTAGTGTCCTGACATACTTGGAGATACAAAAGACACTACACTTCCTCATTTCTCTTTACGGAGTCTCTGTTTAAAAATATGTGCTCAGAAGTAGTCATATCTGATCATATCGAGAAGTAATGTGTAAGGTTTTTAAACCTTGTAATATACTCTGCCACTGTCATACCTCCCTACTATAGATCCATAAACTTCTGAATTCGGATGGAGCGTTAGAAAGAAGGGTATTACTCCTCATGAAATAGCTGCTGGAAGTCTTCCCATGAGAGCATCGACTCATCATGAATCTGGGTAACTAAGCTCTACCAATGCCCAACTGCTTCATGAAAAAGATTGGATTCCAAATCCAACATCGGATATGTCATGGTCTGAACAAGACTGAATATGCTGACCACCAACTCTATCCAATCCTATACTGCCTAGGGATCTTACTCTCAGCAGAACCTCAGTAGTCTCTGATGCTAGAACTTACAGAGTGCGCTTAGCCTACACACGTCCTTAGCCTGCTCTGTTGGGACTATCTACTGCTCAATAGGGGGAGGTACCACTACCTATTCACTTGGAGGAAGGGGATCACATGATGGACCCTAAAATAAGGCCTCATCACTCATAGGATCTTCGTTACGAACCGAAGCTGGTATCCTGGTTGGCTTTCATTGTGGAGACGTGATGAAAATTATCAAGGAGTACCACAGTCATATGAGCATATATATATATATATAACAATAATAGGGATATGACTCAAGAAGGATAGTCAAATACTAAATCCTATATGATGCATGTACCATTGATCCCTACAATAAAATTTCTCAGGGTGCCGATTTGATAAGCAGGTAATCAGGGTCTTGTTGAATGAATATGTCATCCACCCACATCGTCACTGGACTCCATGGCCTAAGACCCTCACTCAAGACACTTCGACACTATTTCCATAAACCTAACCAATGCTTTTTAGGGAACTTCCAAACAACTTCACAAGGAACTAACCACCTCTAATTCCAATCTATCACAACCCAATCGATATCTAGGCTCGAGCTGCAACTACCCCATGCCCACCTCCATAGGACAGAGGGTGGAGACTAGGGAATAACTAACTTGGGGAGGATATTGACTTAGTACCTATACACACGCACACATCCAACTCAATGGAAAAGTGAAGAGGTAAAGAAGTAAAAGATGAAACACTATTATATATAACCCAAAGATGCATGGAGCACTAAACAGGATGAGTTATAGTAGTGTAAATTAAAATAAAAAGGGAAAAATAAATGCCCATACAGAAACATGTCCCAACATGAAATACTAGAAAAGAGTAAAATGGTTGAGAGCCCATATCCTATGTGCTAATTTATTACCATCGTATACATTCCAAGAAGTTCATATCCTTAAGCTCTTCTAAAGTCATGATTAACCTATCTTCCATATGCAAAAGACATGGAAAGTGTTGGGAAAATACCATGTAGGGGTAAGTATATACATACCTAGTAGAACACCCTAAAAAGTTTAAGGGGAAGAATTAAGAGATACAACCGAAGTGGAAATCAGTAGAGAGAACAAGGTACGGTAAAAGTGAATAGATAAACCCAACAAGAGATTGAATGTAGACTCATCAAAACAGAAGGATCCCTAAATGGTGAGAATATGGACTTCTTGTCGAGTCTTCACTGCCTATAGAAAAATAGTAGAATCATCCAACCACAAGAAGCTGGACACAAAAATCATGTGGAATACCCCACGCATCTTCACCTCCCCTAGAAGAAGAGTAAGCAAAACCCAAGGAGTGGGTAATGTAACAGGATATGCGTGTGTGTGTGTGTGTGTGATCATTAAAAGAAGCCCATATGAGAGAGTAATGGAATCTCCATCTCACAGCTCAGCCCAAGAAGATGATTTTCCAACAGTTCCAAAGTAAGACCCACTACAATGCCCAAAACCTCATGTGTCTACCTAGGAAACACAAGTTGATGGGACTCAAACACCACACCTTGGAACTATCCTATTTGGGTGTCACTAACTCACCTTTATGGTTTTAAGTTTCTTCACAAGAATGCATCTCAGTAGGGAAAGCATACCTCATTATCATGAGTCCAAAGATACGGTAAACCATGCCTCATCACTATTCCACATAGTTGAGGGGTCACAAGTATTAGAAAGGATCTCATGCCCTGGTATGATAGGATGTTTTTTATCTAGAATTCACTAAGGAATTCCACTGCCCAGCCCGGCTGGAGGGTACCACTTGGGATGGTCACTGGGGATAGCCACTTCCCAGTCCTACGGGAGGATAAGCCCGGTGAGTCATCAAGTAAATGCCACTACCCATCCCAACGAGAGGGTT
The DNA here is from genome assembly GCA_963277665.1 of Viscum album. Classification (NCBI taxonomy): domain Eukaryota; kingdom Viridiplantae; phylum Streptophyta; class Magnoliopsida; order Santalales; family Viscaceae; genus Viscum; species Viscum album. Next base: position 1,999,476,860 of record OY728140.1, on the reverse strand, counting down.
ACACCTAGATGATATCATCAAGAAACACCACTACCCATCCCAACTGGAGGGTAATCCTGAAACGTCGAGGAACTCCACTTCCCAGCTACAACTGTAGGGTAACTCGAAAAGATCACTGAGGAATGCCACTTCCTAGTCCTAGTGGAGGGTAAAACCGGTACTACCATTGGGGAATTCCACTACCAATCCCTGTTGGAGGGTAATCCTGGTACTACCATTAGGGAATGTCACTTCCCAACCCTACTGAAGGGTATGCCCAAAACTAATTTGGTGAATCTGTATGATCGATGTTGTCATTGAGTGTCACTTTTATACGTGCCAACCCGGAACATTAACATTTTATCACCAAAGATGCTTCTGAGGGAACCATCATGTTCTATGTGTAAAAACATTTAGGATAGGAATATCACGGGCCAAAATCCACATTCAAATGAAGGATATACAGAGGTTTGAAGATTTATTGGAAGATCTCAAATAGCACACGGTGTGTGAGGGGGTCCACACAATGTGTGGCCCTTCTTCACTACCTAGCCATGTCTCTGGCCGGTATGCAGGTCCCATCCCATGTAGAGGTAAAAACTATGTAGGTGGACTAAATGGAATGTCTCGCCTATCTAGGGACTGAACTAGGTCTTTTGGTCGTGTCTATGTACTCAAAGCTCGTGTCCATGTACTTCAGTACACAACGTGTTGGCCCTCATGGGATACTACTCGTGTGTCCAAATTGTGTTCTTTTATTCAGAACATGGTGTGTGCCTAGTCCTGTGTTCCTTCACACAATTTAATTCACATGGGAAACTGATACATGGCGTTTCAAGGTAAGTACACATTGTTTCATCCTTATCTTCTCGCAAACCCTAGCATCACTACTGAGGGAGGATACATGCCGTGTGTTCTTCATTGAACATGGTGTGTAGTCGGTATTTTCTAAAAACATTCGGGTTCCTTGATTCGACCTTCAAATTTCGAAAATGCTTCAACTGCGGTGGAAACCGCCTGATGTCATTCCAAAATCTTCAGATCTGTCCAAAGAACATGGATTCCAATCATTGTTCATTGTGAATCAGTCTTGTTCAACAACAAGGGTTTGGTCGATTCTTCCGCACATCACTACACCTTCATTCATTTATGATCTAGTGTAACACCTTTGGATTCACCATCCATTTACCTTGATGATCCCGGATCTATGCTCTACTCATGATTTAATCACCATTCCGCCAATCTGCCTCTAATTCTAGCGCACGACCGAGCTTGAATCGTCCAGCAACTATCGAGCTGGGAACTGCGGTGTTCCAACGGCGAAGAACTCATAGAACGGGGGAAGGAAGAAAAACATAAACAAAGGTTTTACAATTGTTTTCCCAGCATTCTTTTCCAACAGATCAAGAATGGGAAATCTTAATTAGAAAAACTAATAAAGAATTGAATTTCAATACTCATGTTCATGAAATGGTTTTCAAGAGGGGCGCAGAATAAATATTAACATTCGATCTACTCAATATTTTTATTCTAAAGGCATAAAACACAAAAATATAAGCCCTAACTCTTGATTTTATTGGTCATTGGTAATGAATTCCTTCACCAATGAAGGAGGATGATATGTTGTGTTTGTTGTGTCTTGATCCGATATGATTTTACGTTCCGTCATTATTTGCTCTTTGCTCTTTGAAGAAATATCTAAAGGGTGGGGAAAGAGAGCTCCACCGATGGTGGGAGGATTATGCACCAACCCTAGCTAAAATCCTCTAACCACATATTTATAACCATTCATTAGGTTAAACGTAATTTAATAAATTAAATAAATTAATTAATTAAATCACTTAAACACACCACCAATGAGAGGGGTCTGAACGTCCTACACTAACTCATTTTATGTCACGCCATGGGAAAACACTATGTTTCGGACCCAACCTTGGTCTCAAATTTATGATCTGGTCAATCATTTAAGATTTATCCCACTTTATTTAATTAACTATGTGCAAACAATATAAAATATATTTAATATTTTTATAAAATTACTCTTGGGCACACCGGGCCTCAGAATCGCACACTGTCTCAGTGCCTAACTTTGGAAATATATATATAAATATTTCAAAGTCTTACAAGAAAAAAATGGGTCTATATAGTAACTTTTTCTTCTTCACTTTTTTAATTCCTTTATACATGTTATTCATCTTAACCTGGATACCATTGGAAGTTGAAACTACCTTTATTATATGAAACACACTTCTAAATAGTAATGTGTGTAAACCGTTCTTAGCTCCTCTATCATTATTAAGGTTTTTCTTATCATCAATTATAAGGGGAGAAATATCAAAACAAGGAGGAAATTAATCTATAGAATCTTCCAAAACATCATACCCAATAGACATAATATATAACAACCCATTCTTGACATACATGGACATTATATTTATTTTTCTAAATAATTAATACATTACACAAATATATGCCAAAAGACTGTGTTAGTTTAGTGTCTTTGGAAACTCGGAACAAAATATTCTAACTTGGTGAAAGATCTTCAACATATCCCACAAATATCTTCCCCTTTTGTTTTCCTACCTAAAACCTTTCTTTATATCTTGGGGAAAAGAAAACATAAAAAGGGTGAGCACAAATTCTCATTAAGGGTAAACATGGAGAACATAAAATAAACCATAAATATTAGAACATAAAAACATGAACATAAAGTTTAAACATCAAAATATTGAGTCATGAAATAAATATTGGCAGTACATAAGGCATATATCATAATGGAACATTAACCATGATATAATAGAATTGGCCTAAAACATGGAATTGTGGCAAATGGTCCATGTAATACTTATGCCTACGGGCCTTGTAAGGGTTCTACCTCACCCCTTGAAAGGTGGATTATCAAAAATCAATAATAAAAAATGAAGGCCTTCGGGCCATTGGAGTGGAGTGGCAAACAAATATGCACATAATATGATTTCCATAGTAGCCAAGACATTGCTGCCAAGACCATCATAGTGGACAAAGTTCATTACTGAACTGAGTTTATTTGTTATTCCCGCCCTGTATTATTGAACTCACTACTGGAAAAACGGCCTATACCCACGGTTCAAAACCATGGGTATATCCCCCAAAACCGTGGGTATAACCTATACCCACGGTTTTGGGAACCGTGGGCTGGAACGACGTCGGTATAGGTCTCCAGCCTATACCCACGGTTTTCCAAAACCATGGGTATAGGTGTCCTGCCACTGTGTCACCGAAACATAGCCAATTTCCACGGTGTCAATGGCTTTTACCCACGGTTTCAAAATCATGGGTATAGGTCCTAAAATAATGCAGGCGCCGAGTTTCGATCCCGCAACCTCTTCGCTGCAAACACTGCGTCTAACCACTACCCTAACATCACCTATATGTATATATATATATATATATATATATATATATTTAGTTAAATATAGTTATAAAAACTGTGGTTATAGAGGGAAGAACCGTGGGTATAGGGTTCCCGCCAAAAAAAATTCCTTCCCACAGAAAAAAAAATTCTCGTGCAAACAAAAGTGACCTATACCCACGGTTTTTCATAACCGTGGGTATAGGTATTTTAGCCCAGACCTATCCCCACGGTTTTCCCCAAAACCGTGGGGATAGGTACCCCTATTCCCACGGTTTTGGGAAACCGTGGGTATAGGTCACTTTTCAGGACCTATCCCCATGGTTTTGGAAAACTGTGGGTATAGGTCGTGAAAAGTCACCTATACCCACGGTTTTCCAAAACCGTGGGTATAGGGGTACCTATCCCCACGGTTTTCCAAAACTGTGGGTATAGGGGTACCTATCCCCACGGTTTTGGGGAAAACCGTGGGGATAGGTCCATTTTCCAGTAGTGACTGTATTTACTTTTACTTCCAATAATGTCAATATAATAAGATATAAATCTTTACCTAATGTATTGGAGGTAGATATAGGTTCCACCCATCTCATAATGAAATCATTCTTACATGTTCCACAAAAAAATAAATCATTCATCATATCATAACCCATGAAATAAAATGGGTTTCTTAAACATCATTCCATCATAACATAATCCATATAAAATAAATAGATTTCACAAAAATAATTTCATCATAAAATAAAATAAAATAAAAGTAATAATAGGGATATAAAAATAACCCTATGCCATCTTATATGGAAAATAATTTTGATAAAACACTTAAACTTAATTCCTGAATAAAATATCCTTTATTCTTCAAAAACGTTTTCTTTTCTCAAAATGTTGTGAAATTTTAAAAGAAAATAATTTAGTTGAAAATACACTTGAAAATGTGTATTGGAAGCTTCATGAAAATAAGGCGTTATGAATATGTAAAAATATGTTCATTCCATATAAGTTAAAAAAACATTTTCCTTGTACTTTTACCAAAAAAGTCAAAAAGTACCTCGTATGGTAAACAAAACAAAGATTCCTTTCATACAATGTAGTAAAATTCCAAAATGGGTAAAAATTAATTTAAACATACATAAAATAATATTAAACATTTTATGAAAACATTGTTATAAAACATGGATATGGATGATAAATATATCCCCAGTAAATACTTACGTATAAATAATCTCAGATAAAAATAAGATTTGAAAAATTATCCCTTACATTAGGTCCGATAAGCTTTGAATCTATCCAAAAATCCTGTATAATGATTTAAATAATGTTATTAATTTATTCTAGAATCATAATCATTTTTATGATAACATTTATGTTCATATTTTCATCTGTTTGTTAGTAACATATCATTGTTACTCATTATTTGGGTATTAACTGCTTTATATTCTTATGCATGTTTTGTCGGATAAGTTCTAATTTCTATTTTTAGGTTATATTTATATCATTTAATGTATGTTATTAGTATAATATATATCATATTTATTCATTCAGTTCATTTATATAATCATGTTTTAATGAATATTGTGTAGAATGAATCACATCGCACCATGGAGACGTTAAGTTGTACATACGAATGAGCGACGATATCAGTCCCATAATTGTTTAATGGTATTAAATTTGATGATGTTTAGTATCTCATAATCAATATAATTTTATATTAATCATTTATATATTTATTAATTCCATCATTATACCCATCCATGTAAGGTGGTGGTGAAAAACAGATTACACCACGATGTGGAGACAGTAAGTCGTATGTACGCACGCGCGGTGATTTTATTTTTTATAGGATGGGTAAAAGGTTGAATATGGTTGTTTCATAATCATAATAACCTCTTAGTATATAATTACTACTTTAGTTATTACTTTATAATGAAAAAACTCATGAGTTGGAAGTAGAAGAAGAAATAAGTTTGAAAGAATTGGTAAATGATATTACCTCTTCTTCGACGTGCCTCCTCTAAATCTCCTCTTAGAGCACTAGAGTTGGTCTTTGAAGAATACAAAGACCTCTAGAATGTTTATATGAAAGTTTAAAATTGAAATGGGTGGGTTATGTTTGAGCTTAAAGGCTCAAAATGAAATGAATAATTGAGTGATAAAGTGTCCTTTTATAATTGAGGTGAGGGGCACTTTTGAAAACCTCAAAAATATTAATTTATAATAATTTTAAAATCAATCCAAATACCTCAAAAATGAGATATATTCTAATATAAGATATTATAATATTAAAATATCATCAACTAATAAAATTTATACACGTTTTGATATCAGTTTAAACATTATAATTTTAATTGACAATTAGTTATTCTGTTTAATTTTAATTAAGATAACAAATGTTTCAATATTAAAAAGGAAAAATATTTACTTATTTAATTTAAATTATACCATAAATTAATAGTTTAGAAAATTTTAGACCATATAATAATTATTATATATTTTTAAAATTGTTTTATGATTTTTAAATAATTTTATAAAACATTATTTTAACAAAATATCAATTGTGTAAATTTTCACACTATTAATTTCATGGACTTTTAGAAATATCAATTTAATGTGTTATCCTCAAACAAAATATTTTATTATATCCATAATGGTTCAAGTTCATATATATAATTAAATGGAAAAATTATTTAGCCCAAATTATATTTATTTTAATATTTTTAATAACATTTATTTGATATCTCCATTATTAAAATAATCACTACATAAATATTGTGTAATTATTTAATATAAATATTTGTAGAATAAAAATTTTAAATAAAATAATATGATGAAAATAAATTTACTATATTTCATAATAATATAATTAGTTGAATTTATCTTCTGAAAAATCCAACATTAGAAATGTTATACTTATTAAAGTATGAATGTGACAACTTTAACATCACTTTAAATAAAATAACATAAATGTCATAATCTATTCTATAAAGCTTTAAATGGTCACCTTATTCGAACTTGAATGATTATGGTCAAGATATAATCGAAAAATATTATTTTTACATGTGTTTAGGCCTTTTTATTGTTATTAGTAATTTAATAAAAATTATTTTATGGATTTCTCATCAATTAATTAATTTTTACATCATCAAAGTATAAGAATTTAAGGTAATTATTAATTTCCTAAAAATTAAAAAAATGCCATAATTTAGGTAATTATTTTATATTTCCATGGATTATTTATGTTCAAATATATCACTTGGTTATCACTATATTAAAATTATTATACTTATAAGAAATTTGAGTTTCACATTTTGTCACTTTAATTGATTTAATTATTATGGATGTCATTTTCATTGTCAAGTAGCCCTTAAATGACTAATATTCAAACTGAAGATATCAAGGGTAGAATTTTATTCATTAAAAAGGATTTTTTTATGTTTTAAGATCATTTTATTCTCCTTATCATATTATTTGTTACACTAATTTACTCGGTTTACATTTAAAAGTGTTAAATAAAATTTTTTGTAGTTACTATTCATAATATCCAAAAAATAAATGTAACATATTAATATAATTTGGACCCAATAATTCTAAATATGGAATCTATTTTTCCTAATTCAAAACACATAGTTGTCAGAAATTAATTTAAAATTATTTCTTGTTGCCAAAAATCAAAAAGCGGGTTTTTAAGAAGTAAAAACATATCAAAAGATTATCATATGTTTATGTCCAATTTATATGTGAAATTACTTACAATGAAAAAAAATTAGATTAAATTATAAAAAAATAATACAATTATACTGTAAAACCAATTAAAAAAATAATCTAACTATATAAATAAATTAGATGAAAAGACAGTTTTGAATTAAAATGCAGTATTTTTCACTATTCAATAAAATATAAATTTTATCATAAAAATACCAAAAAATCAACAAAAGTAAATTTTTATGTTCTTATTCCCAATAAGAAGTTTATTTTTCCAAATAGAATATATAAAATTGTTAAAAACTAGATTTAAAATGGGTGTGTCGTCAAAAGGCGGCAAAACTATATTTTTTGAAAAATACTTCTTTTATCCGAAAAATTGAATTTGCTCTTAATCATGTCTAGAAAATACATAATATGAATTTTAATGTTATATAAAATTTAAAATTTGGTTAATAATATTCATAACAACTAGTTTATATCCCATTAAATAATAATATTTTGATAATATATCGTTGTTTAGTGAAACTCAGAATTACGTACAACGCAAGCTATCGAGGAAGGTCTCTCTTGCATGTAACACAAGACAAGAATAGTGTTGTATATACTTCAAGATAATACATTGTTGTGTATAGTGCAAGATAATATTGGTGTAGCGTACAACACAAGACATCAAAGAATTTTAAAAAAATCTATCTCATAAAATCTTGGGTTGTTACATTATACCCCACTTAAAATGAATTTCTCCCTCAAAATTCTTCGGGGTTATAAAAGGTTTACTACTTGAAAGTTTCATTCATGTAAACCCACATCATAAAAAGGAATACTAAAACTTTATTTTAAAAAGGAAAGTTATAAACATAACTGTTACCGAAAGTAACTCATCATTGGGTTTCCACATAGGAGAACATAGGTGGGAAGTGAGAACATGGATATGGAAGAGAAATATAACCATCAAATTCTGATGGATACTGATAGATAATAAGGTTTGGATAAGGTTAACTACCAAAAAGCCATAAATTTGTGATGATTTAAGGGGTCACCTGATTCATTAGATAAGAAGGTACTAGGATAACATTTTTGGTTTTCAACATCCTTTTTCCTAAAGTTGAAGAATTTTGCATGAGAATGAATACATACTTGATTTTGGTACAATCTCACCGTTGTTCGTGCCTTGAAAAATTTCCACTTCATCTCTTATTTAAAGAAATAAAGTTGAATGTTTCATTCTTGAAGTATTAACAGATCATATGATAGAATGATAGGTCATTCCATCTGTCTCAACAAAAATGTTAGCAGAGGTAATCAAATAAGTATAAGGCCACCTATATTGAGATAATACATTAATCTAACAAACTTCAACTAGAATATAACTTATACTATCCATAAGTGGATAACATTACAATACTTCCAAAAAACTAAAAATATAAATCTTTAGAAAGAGGTGAACTAAATCGACTTAACATTTATCTCCCATGTCTCATAAGATAGTTATTGGTTTTCACATTCCAAACATGTGAATTCCTTAATCATGTATTCTCTTAAAACATGGTAATTACATGAATTACCATAGAACCTTAGTGAAAACATGCATTATGTCAAAATTAACTCTTTCCATACACCAAAAATACCAAAAATTCTATATACTCAAATCATGATATCACTTTTTCCTTATATCATTCATGAGGTCATTAATACTATCAAACATCTCATTATCTCCCTATCCCTTCATTATGCGAATATCTTGTGCTTTTTAAAAATATTTAAATCACTTTTCATGGTTACCGGTACCATATACTTATGGAAAACCCAATGGACCAATACATAGATATTCCAATATTCCATAATACCATAAAATAGATTCTACAACACTATTTTGGAATCCCATTACATAAACACTTAATCATCCCACCACTTCATTGTCATACTCAACGTCACCAATAGTGGTCACATGTGATTTGCATTTGTCTTTGGCTTTAAGAGGTCTTTGATGTCGATAATCATCATTAACCGTTGGTTTTGGTAATTGGTTTTCATAATGACCCATTTCTTTGAACTTGTAGCATTGAAGTGTGGGTGGTGCATTCTCTGTATTCTTTTCTATATTCACATCATTAGCAACCTTTTTCCCATTACTTCAGCACTCAACTGCTTTATGACCTTCTTTTCCACACTTAAAACATTTTCTAGTCCCTTTAAGATAATCTCCACTATTCTTCTTTCCACACTCTGAGCATAAGGAAACATTCATCTTCTTTTCACCATTTTTTTGAGATTTTCCTTTGAACTCTATCTTTCATTTCTTTACAAAACCATGATATTGATATGTAAAACCAACTTCCATTTCTACCTTGATATCACAATGCACAATATCTTCATAGCTACTAAAGTCTCTTATAGTTCATTCCCTTCTAAGACTTGGTTTTAAGCCACTAAATAATCAATCAACTTTACTTTCAGGTTAGATGATAAAGCTAGAATAATACCTTGCAAGTCTTGTAAAATTTTCCTCGTATGTACCATTAGATTCATCATCCTTTTTCTTAAGCTCGATAAAATCCTTTTCTATCTTTGTTCAAATAATACTAGGGAAGTACTTATTGAAAAAATAAGTTCTTGAACTCAACCCATTCCATAGATTCAATTTCATTTTATTGTCTTGTATTATTTATTAGAGTCCACCACGGGTCTGCTTCAAATTCTAAATAATAAATAACCAAAATGAATTTTTCATGTTCCAAATAGCGAAGGATTGAAAATATATTTTTAATGGTACCAATCCATTTTTCAGCAACAAGTGGATCAGAAGACCCACTGAAATAAGGTGTGCATTGCCTCATGAAGGACTCAACATAATGTTATTCCTTTCTCTCCTCATTTGGAAGTCCAGAATGATTCATAGCTTCTGTAAGTATAGAAATAAGATTTTTCATTCCATATCCCATAACATTTGGTTGATCAGGCGGAAAATCATTGCATTAATCAATGCATTGATCATTAACATGGTTCCTTTGGGTTCCAGCCATTGTCTAAAACCCAAAAAGAATAGTGTGAGAGGCAAAAACCATACTAGGAAAACAACGTAATCAAGGGGGAGTACTTTCAATATATATAATCTTAGGTTTAATCCTAAGTTATTCATGATTGTTACCATAATTATAAGATTGTAACATATAGTTAGACTTACCCTTAGGGACATCCCTAGACATACCTTAGAAATATCTCTAGGTATCTCACTAAAGTTTTTTCATCCTAGTTTCCAAAGGTTAACTAAACCTTTACTCTGATACCAACTATAACAACCCATTCTTGGAATACATGGACATTAAATTTCTTTTGTGGAATACTTAATACATTACACAAATATATTCCCAAAGATCGTACTAGTTTGGTGTCTTTGTAAACTTGGAACAAAATATTCTAACTTGGTGAAAGATCTTCAACATTTCCCATAAAGATCTTCCCCTTTTGTTTTCCTACCAAAAACATTTCTTTATATCCTGGGAAAAATAAAACATAAAAAGGGTGAGCTAAAATGCCCAGTAAGTATAAACACGAAGAAAATAAAACAAACTATAAACATTTGAACATAAAAACATGAACATAAAGCTTAAACATCAAAATATTGAGTCAGGAAGTAAATATTGGAATTACATAAGGCATAGAACATAAAGGAATATTGACCATGATATAATATAATTGTCATAAAACATGGAATTGTGGAAACCAAACATGCACATAATATGATTTCTATAGTATCCAAGTCATTGCTTCCAAGACCATCATAGTGGACAAAGTCCATTACTGAACCAGGTTTACTTACTGTTCCAGCCCAATATTATTATACTAGATTTACTTGTCATTATAGTCATGTCTATATCATGAGATATAAATCTTTAACCAATGAATTTTAGGGAGATATATTTCTCACCCATCTCATGATGAAATAATTCTTATATGTTCCACAAAAACATTAATCATTCATCAGAGCATAACCCATGAAATAAAATGGGTTTCATAAACATCATTCCATCATAACATAATCCATATAAAATAAATGGATTTTATAAAAATAATTCCATAATAAACACATTAAAATCAAATAAATAATAGGGATAGAAACATAACCCTATGTCATCTTAGATGGAAAATAACTTTGATAAAACACTTGAACTTAATTCCTGAGGAAAATATCCTTTCTTCTTCAAAAATGTTTTCTTTTCTCAAAATTCCATGTAACTTTAAAGGAAAAGAATTTATTAGAAAATACACTTGAAAATTTTTAGATTAATATTCATGTAAATAAGGCATTATTAATATGTAAAAATCTGTTCATTTCATATAAGTTAAAAAAACATTCTCCTCGTACTTTTACTAGAAAAGTCAAAAAGTACCTTGTATGGTAAAAAAATAAATATTCCTTTCATACCATGTAGTAAAAGTCAAAAATGGGTAAAAATGACTTTAAAAATACATATAAGGATATTAAACATTTTATGAACCCATTTTTATAAAATATGGACATGGATGATAAATATATCCCCAATAAATACTTATGTATAAACAGTCTTAGATAAAAATGAGATTTAAAAAATTATCCCTTACCTTAGGTCTGATGTGCTTAATATGTATCCAAACATCCTGTATAATAATTTAAATAATGTTACTAGTTTATTCCCAAATAATAATCATTTTTATGATAACATTAATGTTCACATTTTCATCTGTTTGTTAGTAACATTTCATTGTTACTCGTTATTCGGGTATTAACTGTTTTATGTTCCTATGCATGTTTTGTTGGATAAGTTCTTATTCCTATTTTTAGGTTATAGTTATATCATTTATATAATGGTATTAGTATAATATATATCATATTTATTCATTCAATTCATTTATATAATCATTTTTTAATGAAGATTATGTAGAACGAATCACATTGCACCATGGAGACGGTAAGCCGTACATGCGCACGAGTGACGATATCGTTCCCATAATTGTTGAATGGTATTGAATTTGATGGTGTATATTATCTAATAATAAATATCATTTTATATTAATCATGTATATATTTATTAATACCATCATTATACCAATCCATTTAAGGTGGTGGTAAAAAAGGGATTACACCACGGTGTGGAGATGGTAAGTCGTACGTACGCACACGTGGTGATTTCATTTTTCATAGGATGGGTAGAAGGTGTACTATGGTTATTTTATAATCATAAAAACCTATCAGTATATAAGTACTACTGGATTTATTACTTTATAATGAAACAACTCATGAGGTGGAATTAGAAGAATAAAGAAGTTTGAAAGAATCGTTAAATGATATTACCTCTTCTTCGATGTGCCTCCTCTAAATCTCCTCTTAAAGCAATAGAGTTGGTATTTAAAGAAGACCAGGACATCTATAATGTTTCTGGGAAAGTTTACAAGGGAAATTATCAGGTTATTTTTAATCTTCAAGGATCAAAATTAAGTTAAGAGTTGAGGGAGGAAGTGCCCTTTTATAATTGAGGTGAGGTGAACTTTTGGAAACCTCAAAAATATTAATTTATAATAATTTTAAAATCAATAAAAATAACACCAAAATGATATATATTTTAATATAAGGTATGTTAAGATTTAAATCTCATCAACCAATAAAATTTAGACAAGTTTTTATTTCAATTTAAACACTATCATTTTAATTGACAATTAGTTATTCTATTTAATTTTAATTAAGATAACAAATGTTTCAATATTAAAAGGGTGTAATATTTACTTATTTGATTTAAATTATACCATAAATGAATATTTTATAATATTTTATACCATATAATAATTATTATATATTTTTAAAATTGTTTTATGATTTTTAAATAATTTTATAAATCATTATTTTAACAAAATATCAATTGTGTCAATTTTGACACTATTCATTTTATGGATTTTTTTAAATATCAAGATAATGTGTTATCCTTAAACCAAATTTTTTATTATATTCCTAATGGTTAAATTTCATCTATAAAATTAATTTGACAAATTAATTATCACAATTTATATTTATTTTAATATTTTTAATAACATTTATTTGATATCTCCATTATTAAAATAATCACTACATCAATATTGTGTAATTATTTAGTATAATTATTTGTAGAATAAAAATTTTAAATAAAATACTATGATGAACATATATTTACTAGATTTAATAACAATATAATTAGTCGAATTTATCTTCTGTAAAATCCAACATTAAAAATGTTATACTTATTAAAGTATGAATGTGACAACTTTAACATCACTTTAAATAAAATAACATAAATGTCATAATCTCTTCAATAAAGCTCTAAATGGTCACATGATCGTCACTTGTATGATTATGGTTGATATATACTCGACCAATATGATTTCTTCATGTGTTTAGGCCTTTTTATGGTTATTAGTATTTTAATAAAAATTGTTTTATGGATTTCTCATCAATTAATTAATTTTTACAGTAATTATTAATTTCCTATAAATTAAAAAAAATTACCATGATATAGGTAATTATTTTATATTTCAATGTAATATTTATGTTTGAAGCTATAACCTGGTTAACCCTATATTAAAATTATTATACTTATAAGAAATGGGTGTTTGACATTTTGTCACTTTCATTGGTTTTATTAATATCTATGTCATTTTCATTATCAAGTAGCCCTAAAATGACTAATATTTGAACCTAAGATGTCAAGGGTATAATTTTATTCATCCAAAAGTATTTTTGTAGGTTTTGGGATCATTTTATTCTCCTTATCATATTATTTGTTACACTAATTTACCTGATTTACCTTTAACCGCGTTAAATAAAAATTACTGTAGTTACTATTCATAATATCCAAAAAAATAAAAAATATATATTAGCATAATTTGGACCCAATGATTAAAAATATGGAATCCATTTTTCATAATTCAAAATATAGAATTGGAATAAATTAATTTAAAATTAATTCTCTTTATCAAAAACCAAAAAGTGGGTTTTTAAGAAGTAAAAATTTATCAAAAGATTATCATGTGTTTATGTCCAATTTAAATGTGAAATTAATTCCAATAAAAAAATTGGATTAAATGATAAAAAATAATCCAATTACACTTTAAAACTAATTAAAAAGATAATCTAACTATATAAATAAATTAGATGAAATGGTAGTTTTGAATTAAAATGCAGTATTTTTCAATATTCATTAAAATATGAATTTTATCAGAAAAATACAAAAAATTAAAAAAAAGTAAATGTTTATGTTACGATTCCAAAGAATAATATTATTTTCTAAAATATAATATATATAAAAGTGTTAAAAACTAGATTTAAAATGGGTGTTTCATCAAAGGGTGACAAAATTGCATTTTTTGAAAAATACTTCTTTATCCGAAAAATTGAATCTGTTCTTATATCATGTCTAGAAAATACATAAGATGAATGTTAATGTTACATAAAATTAAAAATGTGGTTAATACTATTCATAATGACTAGTTTATATCCCATTAAATAATAATATTTTAATAATATATCGTACTTTAGTGAAACTTGGTATTGTGTACAACGCAAGCTATCGAGGAAGGTTGCTCTTTCATGTAACACAATACAAGAATAGTGTTGTGTATATTTCAAGATAATACGATGTTTCGTATAGAACAAGCTAATATGGTGTTTCGTATTGTGCAAGCTAATATTGGTGTAGCATACAACACAAGACATAAAATAAATTAAAAAGAATCTATCTCATAAAATATCAGTGTGTTACATAATATATGGAAACATTCTATATTTCTATATATGATAGTTTTTATCATTTAAGATAGGAATCCCCTTACGATTTACAAAATTCATATTATCCATAAAAACTTATTAAAAAATCATCAAAGAGAAAAATAAATGGAACCAAAACTCTAATATGAGTTGAAAAGGCCCACCCATTATTGATGTATCACTAAGAGGAGGGTTTGAATAAGTGATACCTTTTTCTTTTAAGTTTCCTTTATTTTGAAGAAACCTTATCATCCAATTAAATAATTATCACCTTTCTAAAAAATAGATTATTAACATATCCATAGGAACACAAATATTTACATGGTTCACTACTCAACAAGAGTAGCTATGTCCTTGGTATTTTTGGGAAACAATCCAATAACCCACAATCCACCAGAAAATAATCCTTTTTTGCTGATACAACAATTATGATATACCTTTCAGAATTTTGTAGCAATATGATCAATATAACAATGCATGTTCTTCTTCTTGAAAAAATAATATAAAAAAGTTTTTTTTTAAAGTTAAGAATACTTCCACATTTGGTTGAAAATATATTACCATGTTACCTTATAAACATTCATTTTATATGACTTGGAAACAAAAATTATTCACTTTCCTACCTAGCTGTAGGTAAGAACGCCACTTTTGGAATTTGTACAAAAACTCATTCTGATGGCTTAGCTTGATTCCTCTATCTGATACTTCAATATAGAAAATAGATAAGAAAATAATACACTATAAATAATTCTGAAAAACATCAATATTTCCCCGGAAATATGAATATGATGGCTCAGTTCGATCTGGTAACCTTTTCTTGTTCTTATTCGGTATATAAATCTTCAGCAGTAAAGATAAATCTGAAAACTTCTTCTTTGTAATAAACCTTTTAGGTATTTATCTCTCTATTTGTATGTTAACAATACAAGTGTTAGAAATTACAATGTACTTCATTTAATTTATAAGTAATCTAAGAGAGGAATGGGCAGGAAACTAATTCCACTTTCGCACTCAACCAAATTTTTATAAACTCGAATTTCATTTCCATTCCAAACTTATATTTAACTCTTTTAGTGCTCCTCACCTATCCATGATTGTTCTAATACCTTATATAATATTCTCACATATTCATCTCACTTCATAATTTCTAACCATTATTTATTCCAATATGATTTGATGTTCGGATGATGTTCTTCACTATGATGAAAACATATATTCACTCTGATTTTCTTGACCCAAAGGAAAAACATATACTAATTGAAGACTTGTCATTGTGATGCATTTTACCAACATATAAAACATAAAATATTGAATCCATTTGGAAACCAAATGGATTCTCAATCAGAAGAAATATACCAACTAGAAATTTTGAAACAGTTCAACCATAAACATAATTGAAACTTTTGTAGCCTTTAGTATCCCCTTGACTACACATCAGAAAATATTTCCAAACAATTTTCTTTTCTTCAATCACACAACAATTCCTCATACCGATGATTATTCCTATAATTAAGTCCAACATGCTATGAATTATTTTTGTCATCCTACGTCTGATGAATTAGTCTCTGATTCCTTCTGATGTATCAGTGCCAGTGCTAATTCCAATGAGTCATGCCACAAATTAAACATACATAACTTTTATTGTGAAAACAAATTATAGTTATTTTTCTCTTTATCCAATTAAAAATAAAATAAATCTGATGAAAATTTTTGAATACATTTTTTAACATCATACATTCAATCGGTATCAGATCTCAGTCAGTTAAATTGTCCGAACAAGTCCAAAAAACTATTCTTCCTCAGATGAAAAAATGATACCATCAATTGAATTTTAAATATAAGTGTAAAAATTAATCTGATTGATTTTTTGAACACTGTGTTAGATGGACTAGTGTCATCAGTGCTTTACTTTGACATCAGGAACTTCATATTGCCCAGCCTTCAAACATTTTCTGTGTCAGGTACCACTCATACTTGTGAACTTAGACCTTGAAATATTATCTTCAAACATTCATTTTCCAGTAGCTCATTCATGTATTATAACTTAATAATGATATAGAGAACATAATTATTTTCATATAATCATCTATATTACATTTGAATTATTAATTAATTCCCATCCTTCTGGCACCTTCTGTCGTTCTATCCAGAACTCAATTCGATTTTCACCACAATGAATGAATCAATCGCCTTTTCTCTATTCTTTCACAACTCTTGGATCACATGTTTCAAATAGAACTTAGGATATCAAAGGCTTAAAAATTGGAATAGAATTGTGATATTTAGTATTTAATGTCTTCAAGGTAATTCAGTCTCCAATACAGCTTCTCATACTGATCAAAACATTCATTCTAGAGGCAACATGAGTCTGAAACACAACTTCTTCAATAAAATATTTTTAGAATAAAAAACTATGGGTGATAAACATTCATATCAAGATTTTTTCTGATCTTATTATTATGATACCACCTTTCATCCAATTACCAAAACATAAAAAGTGGAATTATTTTTTTGTATTGAAAAAAATACAAAACATTCATTAGAATCTTCCTTAGACATCAAAAAAACATCAACCATATTGTTCCCAATAGTATGGTTTTTAGGAAGTATATAGTGTAAATTTCTAAGCATCCATAATTATTTAAATTGTATTTCAACAATATGAATTTTCATTGGTGAGATTGGATGGGATTCAAAGGTTAAATATTGAGTTATGGAATGTTGACTACCAAATGCCTATTTTAGAAGTATTTTTGAGATCTGTAATGTTATAGTGGTATTTTTGGACAATTTGTTTTAGTTATTTGAAAAAACAAGGTGAAAAACTACCCATTTTAAGATAGATAAGACATATATGTGATTTAGGGCCTAAAATGGCCATTTATAAGTTTCTTTTTCCATTTTGGAGGGAATTTTATTTGGGTAGGATTAATATAAGAAATAACCTCAGGTAAAACACCCATTCTGATATCCATATACGAATTATTTCCTAGTCCTGAGTTTTTTTTAGTTTATTTTAGTCTTAGGGTTTGTGATAAAATATTGAGAGGAGTTCCTCGATTCCATGGTTGTTATTTAATTGGAGTTGGGCCTGAGGTCTAAAATTCCCATTTCAAAAGGTCCTATGACATGGTGATATTTATAATATTTTTTAAAATGATAAAATAGCTATGATTATTTTGAGAATAATCAATTTTAAATTCTTTGAATATTATAACTCATTTTAATGAGGCCCAAAATAGAAAATATAAGCTTCACCACGCACATTTTTAGGGTACCCTAAATGTTCTTCTAAATTCAGGTTGACCTATCACTTTTTTTAAAATTTCATCATTTCCCTATATAGTGACCCTAGACTGACACTCTTAAATCTGGGGTCGAAAAAAATATCCTACAATGCTATATTTTATAAAAAATGATGAAAACTATATAATCTATCATTTAAAACTTTATGACCTTTTATTTTATAGTTTTATATAGTTAGGAAAAGGCATAAACTACTAAATATCATGTCATCTCATCAGTTGGTCTTTCCTAGTTTCGTGCATCTCTCTAATTTGAAGAGTTTTCTAGAGAAATATTGAACAGTTTTGGGTTCACTGGTCTATTTTTTAAAGATTGGGTGTTTCTTTTTGGTGCTACATTTCACCCTCAGGACTCAACTTGTTTTGTTTCTTATTTGATTAGACCGATGTGGCTTCTCCTTTTCTTGAGTGTTACTTCTCCAACTTTGGGTGTCCCTTGGTTTTATGTTAGAAACTGTTTTGGCTATTTTTTCATGTCTGATATCCTGACAAGCGCAGCTTGAAGGTGCTATTTTTTTGTGCTTCGCTCTTGTGTTGTTACACCTCTGCTGTCTTGGCTGTAAAATCCTCCAACCCCCTTTGAACATTGAAATTTGTGTCCATGGAATTCTCTGGAAACTGAACCTATCAAGGGCTGCATGGTTTTAAAGCTCATACCTCTTCTACCGTAGGTAATCATGGCTTTGTTGAGACTTCATTTTTGGTTGCTTTTGTTGGGAATGATGTTTTTATTTCATCTTAATCAATGAAACTACTTGTGATGGGAGTTCAGCTGCATCAGTTCTTACTTGGGAGTTTCTTCTGCTACTTCTTCTGTTCTTTCTTTTTTTAGATTCTTCACTAATTAGAAATTATTCATTTACTTGTTTTATTTGAATTATTGGTTATTTTACCCTCAATAACTATTTTTGTAATCTCATTACAACTCATGTATGTACTGTTACTTTTTCCTTTAATAAATCTCATTGAGGCATGAATTGGGTGACCAATTCATGTCACCTCTTTTCTAAAAAAAATTCTCATCAAATGATCACCTTTTCAATATGTAACAATCTAATAAATATGTAATGATACTTAAACATTTCCCATAACACACAAGATACTCTTCCATCCATGTCAAACATAGTACATTCTCTCATAACCTTAGGAAAGATAAATATATGAAGATGTTATATCAAACGCACAGAAAGGGTCGACATAATAATAAAGAATAACATAGTGATGTGAGGCATAACATGATATCATAATAAACATGGAATCGTGACATGGAAAATGACAACATAAGAGTATGGAATAAGCATGATTATAATATAATTACATGTAATCATGGGAATGTGGAAATAAAATAAACTTGACATCATAAGAATAATTCAAGTATCAATGCCTCATTATCATAACATAGTTGGATATGTAATCTACCCACACACTATAGTTGGCTAAGATCACTACCCATACACTCTGATATATCATGTGATGGATTCTATTACCTAATTAATTAGAGGGATATATATTTATAGGCCCCACCATCACTTAATGAAAATCATACATATATGTGCCACATGGTTTCAATCGACATATCATAAAACCCTAAGGAAATTTAATGTTTTTTATATAATTTTTAAATGATTCCCTACGGAATAATTCATGTTTTATTTAATAAACATGACATGATTAACCCATGGAAATTAAATTGATATCCAATGACATTACACATTATTTTAGGTAAATAACACTCAAAATAGATGATTTCACATATGGTATTCACATTTTAAATGAAATTGATATATATTTTAGATAATAATTTCCTCTATCAATCGATGTATTAGGCATCTTGGTGAACACCCTTCAATCAAGTAGTATATCATAGGGATTTTACATAGGATACTCATTGGATGTACATAATTTTTATAAAAGTATATGATTAGTCAAGAAAAAATTATTTATGGATCATAGAGTAGATGTAAAATATAATTTCATAATCTATCCAAATAAAGGACATAGACAGTATCATTTGAAGAAAACAATTGATTAGGCACACAACATGGATGAGGAATACTCTTAGAATCACTAAAAATTTATTAAAAATGATAAATTCTATCTGAATTTCAAAATATTTAAAAATTAATATTTTATACAGTAATTAAAATAATGATTTTTTAAAAGGAATATGAAAGCCTATAAAGGATTTCTCTTAGAAAGTGACAAAGCTAAAAGAAAGATATAGTCACGCATAAATGTGTAAAAGAGATTATTTTTCATTCAAAATAACCCATGAAGAAACATTTAAAATATTTCATTTTAAAAAATTCTTTATGAAATTAATAGTATTTGATAATTTCATTTTTAAAACAATTTAGAAAGAATTAATTTTGGAATATTTTAAAAATTACATTATAAAAGAACATTTTTAAAAACTAATCATTTTGAAAATGTTTAAAATCCATGAAAACCATTAAGTGAAACTCACATAATAAAAAGGATGATAAAAAATCATTTATCAAAGGTATATAGAAGTATAGAGGTTACTTGATACATTATATATAATGATTTTTTTAAGTAAAACATGGATATGGAAGAAAAATATCCATTAGAAAATAAAGGAATTATTCGTATCAACATCATGGTTTTATTTGAGGAAGTGTTTGATAAAATGAGAATATATTAGTGAAAAGAATTAATATCCCTAGTTAAAAATGAAATCTTCCATTTTAAAAGATAATAATATAAGAATGGGGATTGGAAGATAAAAATAAAGAAGATATTTCATAATTCATGAGGAAAAACTTGAATTGGGAAAACAATTAGGACTTAACTAACATTTTAATCAAATATATTATAAGTGAAAGATATTGAAAATAAAACTAAAATACCATGAATAAAATATATTTCATTATAAAATAAAATTTTATCTAGATATTCACCATATAAAATCAAATTGGTGCATAAAGTAAAACATGTGTCAATAAAGGTTGTTTGAGAAAACAATCTCTTACATTATTTCTCCGCTTAGATGATCACACTCTAAATTACTATAAAAATCATAATTATCTTAATCATAAATTAAATAACCTTATTCAAATCTATAAAACTTTTATATATATTTTCATAATTATTTACTATGAATATAGTGGTTCATTACAGGATATTTTTAATATCATGTGTTAATACTTTTAATTCTCTATACATGATTTATAATTTTGATGCTGATCCTTGATATTTGGTACCTAGTTAATAATTCCAAGATTACATATGGTTATGTAATATATATCCCATGATTATTTATAATGTTCCACATTATTCCAATGAGTTTTTTAATTATGACATATAAATATAAATCTAGATAAAAAACAGTTCTTCTAGTTTTTAATGAACGGAGATGGAATATTATTTACATTATTAGATACTAATATTTTGACTCCATAACCATTAAAAATAATTAAAAACTTATTATTACATTTAATTAATAGTATATAATATTTCTTAATCATTCAATATATAAATATTACAACTTCCCTTAAGTAGGCAGTAAACTGACCAAAACAAAACTGTGTCTTAATGGTCGAATGAGTAAGAAAGTCCTATTAAATATTATTAAAATATTATTTTAAGAGTATTTAAAATGTAATATATATATATATATATCAATTATATCCTCATAAAATCCATTTATATAATCATTAATTATGGTGGTTTGACAAATTAACTTTGATGTTTTTGTAGGAAGTAGTCTACACGTACGAATGATTGACGAACCCATTTCTCAATGAAGGGATGGGGTTAGGGTATATGGAAATTATTCATTTGAAAATTAAAATAATGTTATAAACATCATATTATTTAATTAATTACACTTTAATGTCCATCCATGTTTTTTTAGGAACAATAAGACACATTCTTCATTGAGGTGGTAGTTTGTACATACAAGTGATTAACAATCTCATTATTTAAAAAATGGACTGCATGAGGGTTAATTTAAAAGGTGATAATTCCTTAATTTTATAAGTGAAATAAAACCATAATTATTCGTCAAAAAAATACCTGATACCATCCCTAAGCAGTGGTTATGAAAAACAAACTACATCATGTCGTGGAGGTGGTAGTCAGTATGTATAAATGACATATGTGTTTGTTTTTATTAGAAGATGCTATTAAATGAAAAAATGAATGATTTTACATTAATATAATGAAATTTAAGTATATATATTATACTTAAGTAATGATATTATCAATTTTTGGGAATATTAGGACAGTAAAAGTAAAATAAAGACCAATATGAGAGTAATACTCACACTGAGAACTTTTATTTTCCTTGGAATTATACTTGGAAATGAATGGGCTATGGATAAATAAAGGAGTTAAATGTCTTAGGTTCATAGAATAGGGTTATTTAATGAAATATAGAAATATTTACACCATATAATACAATGTAATGGGTGTGAAAATAAGGGGTTTAAGTGGTCCCTTTTATATGTAAAGGGAAGGGTAGTTTTTGAATTACATTAAATTGTTAAATTACTTATTTAATTTATTTAAAGATAAATGACTCTTCTATATAGAAACTATGGATTTTTTGACATGGTGTAATCGAAATTCCCCCATGAACTCATTTAGAATACAACCATGAGTGATTCAGAGCCTTTTCCTTTTATATTTCACTTTACCCAAGTGTACTTTTACCAAGGTATCTTCTATTTTAAACAATGTTAATTAATTAAAGTATTCTTGGTTAATATTAATATTAACAAATATTTTTATTACTATAATAATATATATGATACTAGTTTTATAAAATATAATTACTATGATTTAGAAAAATTTATTTTTAAAATAATCACTCCTAATACTTAAAAACAATTTTTTAGATATTTATTTTTTAATGTTTAAAATTTATGTGAGTTAAAATTATTAATTTAAATAATTTTTTATGACCTAAATTTATTAATTAAAAAACATATTTTTATGTGACATTAAAATAAATCCATAACCTAATTTTATAAATATATTAATTAATTGAAAGAGAAGACATAAAATAGTTTTCTTTATTAAACTAACCTTTTATATTAGTTTTAAAAACAATGTACATGGGTTTTCTATGTCCAAATAATATTCTAAAATGAATAATTTTATTACTTAGTATCATTTGATCACTTATTGTAAAGATCCAACCCTATTTTCCTAGAGTCAGTGCCTTACTTTATTACATTGGCATAGATACAGGAATTGAATCCCAATGGACCAATCAGTTTAGTAGTTTTGGAAGCCAGAATACATGCATAAATTTCTCATTACAACTTGAAAGGAAAAAAATATAAAATAAATTATAAAATCCCATAACTCTTGGATTATGGATGGTAATTGAAAACAGGTAAGAAATCGGGAAGTTCCCTTTAACAGGTTTGATTATCAGGAATAATTGAGAAGGGAACCTTGTAAAACATGTATTTACCCATAAAATATAGATGAAATGATCTTGATATATGATTTTGGAACATATAAACAGAATATATAATAATTACATAAAATTAACTAAGCATTAAATTGTGGAAAATATAGTGGAAGAATAACCCGATGGAAAAAATGAAGGTTCAGGTAGAATCCCATACCTTATACCCAAATGTGTTCTACACATGAACTTAATGTCCTGGATAATCAAAATAAATCCATTAATTAATTAATTAATAACCTTATATACATTTATTTTATTCATTTTTGTTTTATTAATTTCATTTAGGTCCATTTTTGATGAGTTATAGAGTTTAATTTCATCATTGGGGAGTGTTTGTTTTCTCGGTTTTCATGATTAGTTCACTTGTTTATATGTAATAAAGTTCATGTAAAATGAATATAATTCTCCAGAATTGAATTATATGTTATTAATATACATAAATATTTTTAATTGTTATTATATATTTTTTTCAGATATGATTAATAATTATTATATAACATGTTAATGTTATTCATTTAGATTAATTTAAGCAGTTTTAGATCACAACGAACTCATTTTGTTTTATAACTTAGTATTACGTAAATATTGTATTTCTAGAACATAATAAAGGTTGTAATATATATTTTAAAAATCTTATTCAACTATTAAAGTGGCTTCATGAGTATCCATTAAGATGATGAAGTAAAATACAAACTTGTTCTCCTTAAAGACGATGAAACAATAACTCCAGTACAACATTTCCATTTTTAGAATAAAAGGGAGAGAAGAAGGGGATTGATGATGGATTATTCCGTTAGTATAAAAATATTTTAGTATATTTAAATTAATGTATTTATCATGATATTTTTATGTGTGGAGGTGAGGATATAATAAAAAAAAGAACATGAAAATAAATTAAATGGAAAAGAAAGAGGCTTTTACCTCTTGAATTCTCCTCCTTGAGAACCTCCTCTCGGAAATGTTTTTGGGATTTTAATGAGTCCAAGAGCTTCTAGATGTGGGAGAGTTACTTGGGAAGAGTATTTAGCATAAATTTTACAAGGATAAAATCTTGGAAGGTGTAAGTAAAAGGGGTAGGTAGGGGTGATATTTATAGTGGAAAAGAGGGGTGTTTTTTTAATATTTAATTCATTTGTTTATTATTTTGACTCATTACTATGAATAGTTTGATAATTATCACCCAATATATTATAATAATTAATTTATGTTCGTGATTATGGTGATTTCATGAGCCATGAATCAATGAATAGTGTATTTAACTTATAATGTATTTATACCGTAAATTATTGTATTTTACTATTCACCAAAAATTCAAATATTTTAGTAAAATCCCAAAAAATCACCCTAAAAATTTTTCAAAGTTTATACTTTAAAAATTAACTCTATTTTATGAAAATAAATTTCCAAATATTAAAATTTTAATTTTTAATTTAAAATCATTATTTACTAAAAAAATACAGTTTTTAAAATTTATAATTGGTTTTATAACACTCTGAAAAATTACTTAGGTGTCATTAAATTGTATTAAAATCATAAGACTAAAAAATATTTATTTATGAATACATTTTATGAAAATGAATTTTATTTTAAATCGTTTTATTAATTATAAAATTATAATGAAATATTTATGACTCACAAAAATACCAACACATAATTAGTAATTTTTAAAATATTTATTTACTTATATTATGATATAATTATATCACATTTTCATTTATATGATGGATAAATTTTAATAATACATTTATTGGTGATGTTACTATTCTATTTCTTGGTTTAGTATTCATAATGTTCACATTACTATTCTTAAGGTCATGTTGTTATTTCATCAGTATAGGTTCCTTAACTTCTGCAAACACCTCTTATATCATTCATTCTTCATTTATAAAGTTTTTATTGGGTTATATAAGTTATTTTATGATATATATATACTATTTTAAATAAACATAAGAATGGAAATATCATTGATAGAATTCTGGTTCATTACATTCTCCCCTCCTATAAAAATTTTTTCCTCAAAATTTTTTATATTGTCACCCAATAAAATGATTTGGGTAGTTATTCATCCTAAATTACTCAGGTTCCCATATTTCCTCTTAAATTTTATGATGTTTCCAATGTAGCTTTATCATTTGAGTCATATGGTTCTTCAAAACCTATTATTTAGTGTCCAGAATCTGGTTAGGATCTTCATAGTAAGATAAATCAGGTTCCAATTATAATTCCTCATAAGTGAGAACATGCATTGGGTCGTGCATGTACTTACTTAACAATGAGATGTGGAACACAATGTGAACTATAGAAAGTCTAGGCGGCATTAAGAAATGATAATCTACAGCTCCAATTCTCTCCAGAATTTCAGAAGTACCAATATACATGGGGCTTAGTTTCCCTTTCTTTCCAAAACTTATATCACCCTTACATGGAGAAACATTCAAGAAATCATGATCTCCAATTGAAATTCCAAATACCTCATTCGATTATCAGTAGATCTATTTTTCCTACTTTGATCCGCATTGATATGGGTTTGAATAAACTTTACTTTTTTATTGTTTCCTCCATAATCTCTGGGCCTACAAGCTTAATTTCACCAACTTCATCCCAACATGTTGGTGTACGACATCTCTTTCCATACAATGCTTCATATGGTGCAATTTAAATACTAAAATTGAAACTATTATTGTCGTAAAACTCTACCAAAGGTAAATACTGATCCCAAATACCTTGAAAGTTAAGTGATCATGATATCACATGTCTTCTAAAGTTTGGACCATCCTTTTAGACTGCCCATAAATTTGAGGGTGATAAGAAGTACTCAAATGAAGATCAGTATCAAAATCTTTCTGAAAAATTTTCTAGAATATCAATGTAAATCATGGATCATGATCAGACACAATAGAAGTAGGTGATCCATGAATTCTTATAACTTCATTAATATAGAGTCGTGCAAGGCGCTCTAGTTGAAAATCCTCTCTTATAGAGAGGAAATGTGAAGATTTGATAAGTCGATCAAAAATCACCCATATTACATCATTATTTATTTCATTTTTTGGTAAACTAGTGACAACATCCATAGTGATTTTATACCATTTCCATGTTGGAATAGGAATAGGTTTCATGACTCCTCTAGGATATTATATTTCAGCCTTCTCCTATTGACATACTAAACATCTTGATACATAATCAGAAATTTCCTGCTTTATATTATTCCACTAGAAATGTTCCTTTAGATATCTATACATCATAGTGAAACTAGGATTTATAGAGAAATTAGAACGATTGGAATCATCCAATGACTCTCTTTTTAGCTTGAGTAAAGATGGAAATATTCCCTCCTCCAAAATTTTAGAATTCCATCCTCATACCCAAAGTCTTCCAACTTCCCATAATTCATATCTTTAATTTTCTTCTGAATATTCTCATCATCATAATGATAAATTTAAATCCATTATAATTAATATGGTTTGGAATCAAATTGAAAAAGTGATGAGGTTCACCTTCCTTAATAATTCCCATATTTATCTTTTCTATATCCATGTACTCAGGATCCTTGTCAAACCTCATTTTATTAAGAACTCTATGATCCTTCATGCTCAATGCATCTTCTACTTTATTCACCTTCCCAAGGTGTTAGTGTATTTAATAATCATAATCCATGAGTATTTAGATTCATCACCTTTTCCTCATGTTGAGGTCTTTTTGTAAAAAGTTATATTTCAAGCTCTTCTGATATGTATATATCTCACACATTTATCCATAGAGATAGTGTATCCATATTTTCAGAGAAAATATTATAGATTCTAACTCAAGATCATGAGTTGGATAGTTTTGTTCATTAATTTTTAACTACCTTTATGCATATGCAATAAATCTATCACTCTACATAAGGACACACTCGAGTACTTTCTTTGACGCATTACTATAAATCACAAATCCATCATTTCCCAATGGTAGAGTAAATATCATAGAATTCACTAATCTTCTATTCAATTTTTGAAAAGATCCTTCACATTATTTTTTTTCATATGAACTTAACCCCTTTATAATTAATCTTGGTTAATGGGTTAGCTAATCAGGTGAAGTTCTGAATGAAATGTCGATGATAACCTGCTAAACCAATAAATCTACATACCTCGATTATGTTCGTTGGTGTAGGCCATTATTGAACTTCCTTTGTCTTTATAGGATCAACTTAGATTACATCCTTTGAGAAAATATGTCCAAGAAAAGAAATTTATTGAAGCCAAAATTCACACTTGTTAAACTCTCATATAATTTATTTCTTTTAAGAGTCTTAAGAATAATCCGCAAGTGATTCTCATGGTGTTTGTATCTTTTGAAGTATACCAATATATCATCAATAAATACCACAAAAAATTCATCAATATATTCCTTGAGAACTCTATTTATAATATCCATGAAAATTGAGGGTACATTAGTTAGTTCAAATAGCATTATTACAAATTCATAATGTCCATACCTAGTAAGAAATGATGTCTTTGGAATATATTCCTTTCACACGCACAATTGATGATATCCAAATTGAAGGTCAATCTTTGAAATGTATTGATATCTGTGAGGTTGATCAAATAAATCATCAATGATAGGTAGGGGATACTTGTTCTTTATTTTAATATTATGTATTCCTCTATAGTCAATACACTTCCTCATGGATCCATCTTTTTTCTTGAAAAAGAGAAAATGGGCTCCTAGTGGAGAAACACTAGGGAGAATAAATACTTTATCACTCAATTCCTCTAGTTGTTTCTTTTGTTCTAATAATTCCACAGTGTCCATTCTATAAGGATTCATTGATATAGGTCTTTCACCAGGAATTAAATTAATAGAGAACTCAACTTATCACTCTAGAGGATGTCTAGGAAAATCCTATGAAAATACATCTATATATTATTCACAATAAGTACATCATCAATTTGAAGATTTATTTCCTCATCCATAGATGATGTTTTCTCTTACTCCCCAAGGATTTCATTCGGTAGAGCTACCGGGGGTGGTTCTGCATAAGAGTTAACTGATGAGGTTTCTACCCTAAAGATAATGGATTCTACATTGTTTTGAAAAATTATAACTTCTTTCTTCATGAAATAGATTTTCGAATCATATTTTGAAACCCAATCTATATCGATGATTATTTCAAAGTCAAGAATATGTATAATGGATTCTACATTGTTTTGAAAAATTATAACTTCTTTCTTCATGAAATAGATTTTCGAATCATATTTTGAAACCCAATCTATATCGATGATTATTTCAAAGTCAAGAATATGTATGATGAGGAGGTCCACAACTAAAGAATGTTTATCTATCATAAAAGGGATTGACTGACACATCTTTGTTGCAATGGTACTTCCTTTATGAGTTTTTACTGACAACTCCATTATTAAATCAAAAGTGAAATGTCTTGTATTCTTTGAAAACTGGGAATATATAAAATAATGTGATGATTGAGAATCAAATAAAGCATTGGCTATGTTTGAGGAAATGAATAAGGTACCTACAACCACATCATTAGGAACTTCATCCTTGGCATTTGTGACCGCATAAGCTTGGATTTTCTCCCTTGGCCTTCTTTGGGGAATATTTCCTTTATTATTAGGACAATTCATTGTATAATGTTAAATCTATTTTCAGTTTTAGCATTTAATATTGGAATATTATCACTTCTAATCACGGGCTTGGTGGAATTTTTATCCACACTTATAAGAAACATCCATACCCTTCAACAATTTACCAGGGTGTTTCCTCCCATAATTCTCACAGGATCAACTCTTCCCTTCTTCCCATTTTACTTATTTAATTTTCCATAGTGTTAACCAACCCTCTTCTTCTCTTGATTTAGAGAATTACTTTTCTATCTTGATAACATAGGATATATATCTTCTTATGATGAGAAAGTTTGGGAGACTAGAACCCTTAAAAGGAATAGTTTTAACCCATCAATTAATCGATCAATATTACTCCTTGGATTATGTATGTCATTTGTGGCATGCCTTACTAACCTTGTAAAGTTGGATTCATACTTGGAAATGTTCTCATCCTAATTTTTCCTCAGATTTAAGAATTTTCTCTCCATATTGATCTTGTTTTCAAGGGAAGTATTTTTCTCTAAATATTTCCATAAAATCTTTCCATTCCATATTTTCAATTTTTTCCTCCTTCTTTGTGTTTTGAATCAACGAGAACCATTGATTATCATCTACTAAGAGATGATAAATTTCCATGATAACCTTCTCTCTTTCATTACTTCCCAAAGTGATAAATATATTCTCTATGGAACTTATCCACTACTCAGCTATAAATGGGTTTATAGTCATATTGAATGGTTGAGGATGTTGTTTCATAAAGCAGTATAACCTGGCTTCTCCATGTTTTAGATTATGATGCTCTATACAGGTAAGTTTATTTTTCATAACCTGATTCAGTTGTCCCAGTATATTTATAAGTGTCTCAACACCAGTCGTAGCTCCAGTACCAACATCATTATCTTGAATAGGAGCAAAATCCCTACATGGGATATGTGCATTGATACATTTTCTATTCCTTCCACTAAGCTCCATTTTTATATAACGGAATACACTAGATTGGGTTATGAATCATAATATATAATATCAAACTAGAAAAACATTTTACATAAAATAAACTTTTATGCATAACTAATCTCATAATCATAAATATGGTTTATTTGGGGACATAATTACTTTTAAATCTTTCATAGTGATTTTTAAATAAAATGTGACTTATCCTAAGAATACCCCCCAGGAGTGTCAAACTAGGTGCGTAGTAAGGACCATTTTTTTTTTACTAGGATACTCCGAATCAGGCCACGGACACCTTGTCGGAGTTGTTACCCCAATGTACATTTGTTCCAGAACCACATCCACTTATAGTATCCAAATAGGGATGTATTTCTTGGAAGAATCACATAATCTATACTTTACCAAAATTTTGTGAGGTTCTTCTATGCTTATCCTCAAAGTATATCTTAGGGATATATTCCATAATCTATGTTTTCTAAATCTAGTTTCCAAGGTTTCTACTCAACTTTCTCAGGTACCAACTATAAAGATCCCAACCCCAATTTCCCAGAGCCGATGAATTACTTTATTACATTGTAATAGATACAAGACTCTAATCCCAAAGGACTGATCAGTTTAGTAGTTTTGGAAGTTATAATATATAAATAAAATTCTCATTATAACATTAAAGAAAAAAATCAACATAGAAAATCCATTAGAAACTACCATAACTCCTAGATTATCCCTTCAAGTCATTCATAATATACCTCTTCCCATCCTAATAAAAAATAAAAAATAAAAAGTGGGGGATATATGATTCTCAATAAGGGTAATAAATACAAAAAAAAAAGCTATAATAAACCTAAATAATAAGTCATGGTGAATAATTAAAAACACATGTCATTAAAGCATAGTCATAAGCATAAAATGGAAGGAATAAAAACTGATTAAATAATTCCATAACATAAACATGGATATTATAATTGTATAATAATTATATGTAATATCAATTAATAGTTTCATAATGGGGGAATTCATATTTCAATAAATCATAAACATATCATCAAGGAATCAGCCAAGACACTATACATAATGGGTAAAAAACCAGTCTAGTTTGTCTCATAAGACCTACCAATGCATCGAGGGGATATAGAGGGACCCTCCCATAACATAATATTTTCAATTAATTCATTATAATAACAGGTTTATACATAAACAACATATACATATGAAATTTAAATAACATTCCCCAATCTGTAAACATAATCACTAACCATTCTGGGTAGTATGGTGAATGGTATCAAGATAGCACATCCACAGTCAAACTGATAATAAACCATTTAATGAAATATGTTATATTATAAACATAAGATATAAATATCAATAAATAATAAAATTAAATATATTTTTTAAAATAAATGAAAATACTCTAATAAAATCATTAATAAATTCTTGATAGAAATACATGTTTTACATTGCAAAGAAGAGTTATTTCATAAAAATAAATTATATTTGTCATAATTGTTTGTGTAAAACCATAATAAAATGAATATATTTTTTCATTATGAAATTATTTAATTAGGAAAACTATTTTAGTATTAAAATATATTATGTATGGTACTTGAAAATTGGTAATAAATCGGGAAGTTTCTTTTAACAGGTTTGGTTATAGGGAATAATTGAGAAGGGAACCTTGTAAAACATGTATTTCCCCATAAAATATAGCTGAGATGATATGGATATATGAGTTTGGAAAATATAAAAAAAATAATAATAATTAAACAAAAATAAATAATAATTACATTGCAGTAAGGATAGTGGAAGAATGACCCAAAGAAAAATGAAGGTTCAGGTAGAATCCCTTACCTTAAGCATGAATGTGTTCTGCACTTGAGCTTAATGTCCTGGATAATCAAATTAAATCCTTTAATTAATTTCTTCAGAACCTTATATACATGTATTTGATTTATTGTAGTTTTATTATGTGCATTTATTTCCTTTTTTTATGAGTTATAGAGTATAATTTCATCGTTCGTGATCATTCTTTTTCTCGGTTTTCATGATCGATTCGCTTGTTTATAAGTAATGAGTTCATGTAAAATGTAAATAATTCTCTAGAATTTGAATTATATGTTATTAATTAACATAAATAAGTGTAATATGTCTTATATTTTTTCCAATATATGAGGATAAATCATTATATAACATGTTAATGATATTCACTTAGATTAATTTAAGCATTTTTATATCACAACGAACTCGTTTTGTTTTATCATTTAGTACTTTGAAAATATTTTAATTCCATGAAATAAAAAAGGTTTTAATATAAATTGTAAAATATTATTAAACCATAAAAATTATTTCATGAACATCCTTGAAGATGGTAAAGGATAATGAAAACTTATTTTCCTTGAAGGTAATGAAACAACACCTCACGAACAACGTTTACATTTTTAGATAAGAGGGAGAGGAGAAGGTGATTAATGATGGATTATTCCATTAAAAAAATATTATATTTAATGAATTTTAGTTATCATTGTACTTTTATTATGGTAGGTGAGTATAAAATAATAAAATAAAAGAACTTGAAAAGAGATTAAAAGAAAAATGAAGAGGATTTTACCTCTTGAATTCTCCTCCTTGGGAATCTCCTTAGGGAAATGGTTTTGGAATTTTGATGAGACCAAGAGCTCCTGAACATGGGGTAGGGGATTGGTAACATTATTTAGTATAAATTTTTTAGGTTTCATTGCTTTGAAGGTGTGAGGAGAAGGGGTGGTGAAGGGTGGTATTTATAGTGGAGGAGAGGGGTTTTTTTAATATTTAATTCATTTATTTATTATTTTGGATCATGACTATGAATATTTTGAGAATTATCACCAAATATATTAAAATAAGGAATTTAATTATGATATTATGGTTCTTACACCATCCATAACTCAACTAATAGTCTATTTAACTTATAATGCATTTATACTGTATTTTACTATATTTTACTATTCACCAAAAATTTAATTATTTTAGAAAAATCCCAAAAAATAAACCTAACTAATTTTTAAAATATAGAATTCAAAAATTAACTCCATTTTATGAAAATAATTTTCTAAATTTTAAAATTTTAATTTTTAATTAAAAAAATTATTTACTCGAAAAATACAATTTTTTAAAATTATAATTGATTTTGTAACACTCTGAAAATTTAACTAAGGTCTCATAAAATTATACTAAAATAATAAGACAAAAAATATTTATTTATAAATACATTTTATGAATATTAATTTTCTTTTAAATCATTTTATTAATTATGAAATTGTAATTAAATATTTATGACTCACAAAAATACCAACACTGAATTAGCAATTTTTAAAATATTTATTTACTTATACTACGATATAATTATATAATATTTTTACTTATATAATGAATAAATTTTATTTATACTTTCATTGGTGAGGTTACTATTCAATTTTCAGGTTTACTATACATAAGTTTCACATTACTATTCTTATGTTCATGTTACTATTTCATTAGTATAGGTTCCTTAACTTTTAGAAACACCTCTTCTTTCATTCATTATTCATTTATAATGTTCGTATTGTGTTATATAAGTGATTTTATTTGATCTATACTATATGAAATAAACATAATAAGGGACATCTCATTGATATAATTTTGGTTCATTACACTTATATGGTTTTATTACACTATAGTATATTATTATATATTGATAAAGTCAATAAAAATATAATTTTCATAAAAACCACACTTCTGACTAAAAATTGATATTTTCATAGTATGATCAAAAATATTTACTCTGTAAATTTTATATTATAAATTCAAAAAAATATAATTTTCTATAATTATATTTATATATATTATATATTTATCTTTTTATAATAAAATTTAATATTACAATGGACTGCTTTTTTTTAAGGGACCATTATAAACATTAATTTTTTCTCATACTATTTAATATATTTTTTCCAATTTAATTAAATTTTAATATTTAACATTATATATATATATATATATATATTATGTTATCAAAATGATCATTATAAGATGATTATTTTAATTTATTAATGTATCACATCCTTCATTTTAGTGCATGTGAAGAAAGTTATTCAATTTAATATTAATTAAATGAAAATATATATATACTAAAATATTAGTATATTATACCCCCATACTCTAACTGACATATAAGTTTATCTTGGATCCCTTTTGGTAATATTTATATTATTTAAACCCTTTATTTATTTAGATTGTATTCTCTTTGATTTAGGGGACCTTTTCTCTCTTATATCTTCTTTAATCCTTCACTTCATCATTCATCTCATTCCTTCCCTTATTGAGGTTATAAAAGTAGTGTATCATGGGTTTTGGTTGATTTTATGATGAGAGTTTTGTGTGATTGGGTTATGTGGTGGTTCCCATTGAATTTAATGGTGGTTAATATTTGTATTCTCCTTTTCTTTTTTTATAGTCTTTGAAGCTTATAATACATTAAGTGATTCGAACATTCTACTTTATTTTACTTTGTATGTAATAAAAAAATATTGATTTAATATTCAATACATGTATGGTTGAACTTATAATAAAAATTATGAATTAATTGATTAGTTAGTGTGTTCAAGCATGCTTTACTCATTTTTACTGTTATTTTAATAACTGATTAATTTTGTTAAGTATTTTTTGAATTGAATGTTGTATTGTTTTATTATTGATTTGTTTCAAGATTTTATTAGGTTTCACATATTCATAATTAGTTAATGATGTAAAGAGGGTAATT
Source organism: Viscum album (assembly GCA_963277665.1). Classification (NCBI taxonomy): domain Eukaryota; kingdom Viridiplantae; phylum Streptophyta; class Magnoliopsida; order Santalales; family Viscaceae; genus Viscum; species Viscum album. The sequence continues at coordinate 1,999,441,941 of OY728140.1, read as the reverse complement.
GAATATAAAATCTAAAATCTAAAATCTAAAATATGATGTGTCTAGTGAAAATAAATACAATGGATTACTAGTAGATTAGTTTGTTTTCATGAAATTTTTAACTATTTTTTGTGTTTGTTAGGTCCTTATTGTTAGAATATTTCTTTATTACTCGTTTTATTATGTTTCTATGAGTCTTTTTATGGTTGTGGATGTCTTTGTTTGCTTCGTTTTTTGTGGCTAAAAGGAGAGTGATATTGTATTTTTGTTTAGTGATGTGGTTTTGTGTGTGTTTGTGTTAGTTTCATGGGAATATAATGGTTTTGAAATATAAATATGATGGGTATAAAGGCAATGGGAAGGACATAATGAATTGTTTTTATAATATAGTATGTAGTTGGTTTATGAAAATTGAAATGAAATGTTGGGGAAAGAGGTAAATGCATGACTAAAAGAAAATAGGTTTAATTGGTATGTGACATTAAAATGAACAATAGATGAAATGGGAAGTTGGAGTTAATATTATTTTTATTTTGTGAGGTTGGATAGGGCTGATATATGCTATAAATATAGAATTTGTTGTCGGTAAGAGGCCAAGATGATGAGGTGGTGGTTGTGGGCTATAATACCTTTTTTAAGAGAAAACTATAAGATGGGTTTGTGATATATGATATCATTATATTCCCCTTATTATTTCATATTAACTACCTTCCATGTTGGGTAACCTTATAAAAGACCATATGATTTTTAGTTCTGGTTTCCTTCCCCATCATCTTGGTTATAGAGGGAACAGATGGATAACCACTATATTCCTCGTTCTCCCTTTAGATATAGTATGGGTTATGATGGATCAAGTTAAGATTATATATAAAGGATATAGTGGATTAATGTTATGGTTGGCCATGTTTTTTCAATTATAATATGGATTCAGGGTGGGATATGTGCATGGAAGAAGGAGGAGATGAGGTTTATTTCCTTCATGCTCATGTTACCCTACTGGGGTGAGGATGTAATCTGTGGTTGTCATGTGTTTTTGTATTTTATAGTCATGGATGTGTAGTTATAAATATTATTTATAATTTATTTATGTATATATATATATATGGAATGGATTAGAGAATATGATGTATGTTTTTGGGGGTGAGAAGTACTAGATTGATGGGGAAGTGAATACGACATACTTTTCTAATTACATTCATTTCATACTATGTTTCTACCTTTTGTTTCATATTGGGTGAGTGTAACTTGGTGAAGATATATGGTAGTTAATCTAGAATATGAAATGATATGGTTATACTATTTTTTTCACTAAGGATTTATTAAGATGAATCCACATTTTCATGAGAGAACTCAAGGATAATCCTATTAAGAATAATTTTATGTTCACTCATTTTCTATATAAATATGTGTGTGTGTGTTTGTGTGTATATATTTCAAATTTATATGTTGAATTAGTTTATTCAGTTAGGATATAATACCTTATGGTGAACATTATAGTTTTTATTTTTTTGTACTGTTTCTATAATAGGAGATATTTTTTGTATTTTTTTTTTGAATAATTTTGTTTCTGTATGAAATTTACATGAATTATTGGGATTAGTTTTATTTATAACATGGAGTTGATTAGTGGTTTTAAGTTTTTTGCTAATATTTTTATGGTAACTCCTCCCATTATTTTTGTTTTATACCCTTGGTGAAAGTAGCCTACTCATGGACTATTCCAAGAAAGATTTGAAAGTCACTCTCATCTTCACTGCTGGCCTATAAGAGGTTTTGGTGGGGGGAGGTAATGGAAAAATTTATTTAGGAATATTTATATATGTAATTGTTATTATAATGAATCATTAATCACATGAATAAATTGATACCATGGAGAATTTATAGTGAATGGATGAAATTCTTGATGTTTTTGTAAAATACTAGCTTAACCTGATCAGACATTTACTATAAGGGAATCCATGTTTCTAATGCTATGGAAAAAAGGAAAGGTGAAAAAAGGGAGACTGGATGGATTTTTTTTATCCATGATGAATTTTTCTACTTTCATTTTTAAAATATTATAGGGGGTACTTTTAATCAACTATGTAATAACTCATTATAAAATCCATTTAGTTTTCTTTTGATTTTAGTAAAATTTCTAGGTATGAGAATATTTCTCATTAAAAAGACATTGTTTAATTATTATAATGTATAATTTATTTTTAAATACAAATTTATAATTACTAATTACTAATAAAAAAATAATTTTTTTCTTAAGATATATTTCTATTTTCATTTAATAAAAGGGGCATCAGCCCGTACCTTTTAAAAAAATGTTTTATCTAGTAAATATTAATTAATTATTAAGAAATAATTATTATTATTTTGTTTAAATTTTCTTATTAGTTTTTATTTGTTAAATATTTAATAAAAAATATTAATAATATACTATTAATATTTCATTTAAAATAGTAATTACAACTAGAAATTAGAAATTATTTAGTTTTAATTATAATTATCTTTAATAGATTTAAAATCCCTTTTTTAAAAATTGCCACCAAATAAAATAATTTAGGGAAGTTATTTAAGGTACCAATGTTGAAAGGAAATTAAAATGAAAATTTAATAATTATTGGGGGGTTTTATAACCACCACTAACTACTAATGGCTTTCAAAAAACCACTTCTAAAATTAAATATAACATAATTAAATTTAGTTTGTAGTATCCATTTTTAAAAATAGTTATTAAATAATAAAAATTATCATTTAGCAGTGCATTTAAAAACTAGCTCCAAATGAAGTTTTTTATAGTTTTTTATGATATACATGTTTTTATGTCGTATATATTTTCATGATTAAAAATTAACCATACCCATTACCATGATCGATCCATATTTAAAAAAATTAGCTTTGTATAAAAAAATAAGTGATAATGGGGAGAGAGATAAACAAGTCTATGCTAGTACGAGCATGACTTGTTTAGTTTCATTCCATCTATTTTCCATGTCTCGATAATTAGACCTTATAGAATAATCATTATCTAATATCCTTCTACCGTTTTTGGTGTTTTTTATTCCATATCTGTTTAATAAATGTATCATTAGTTGCTTTTATCATATTTATTATTCCACATAGTTTATACATTAAATTTTTTAAATAATTTATTTTGAAGCTCTTTTTTTCTTCCAAAAAATTAAAATTCCAAATACACTAATTGAAAAGAAATAAAAGGATGACCAAACTAATCTGGATCACTTTTAAAGGGAAAATATAGCTCGATGGATCGAAAATATAAATTTTCTATCTCTAGATGGGATTCATATAATTTCATCAAGAAAGGGGGTATAAGGGGTTAACATCATCGAAGAATATGACATATGATGTTAAATGTAATTCTAATGAAGGATCACCCTAAAGGGGATTTTTCCACCAAAATATATATAACATGGGTTGAATATTTTCATTGAGATTCCAAGAGGAGGATATCAACATCATTTTTCAATATTTGGAAATTTTGATGTCAAAGTTGATGTATAAGAACATTGCTAAATAAGAACCTGGGGAAATACCATAAAAAAGGAAACTTTCTAATGAATAATGACTCAAGAGGAATAATTAACAATATTAAATTGACATTGAACAAAATTAAACAACCATGGGAGGGCCAAGGAGAGGGGAAAATCCATGATGAAGGATGCCACACTAGAGAAGAAGATAATTCCATTGAAAGTGTCGAGATAAAGAGATTTCATTCAAATATGTTGTTACCTAAAGTGATTATCACCTTGGGGATATTGTTGATATCCAAAGAGTGTTTTATGAAATTATGATATTGAAGTATAATCCTCTAGAATTTGGTATTTTTATAGAGTGAATATTTCAGTAAATGAATTAGTGAATATGTTTATTGTGTTGTATTTTCTTGTTAATACATAAATAAAATTCAAACTCAGAAAAAATAAGGTTTTTAATGTGTGATAAAGTCTTTTAATAAGTTTAAAGAAGTTTGAATATTTTTTGGATTTGATTTATATTATTATGGTTGTTATTTGGAGTTTATAAAAATATTATTTGAAATTTTTGTGGATTCTATAATATATATGGTTTTCCTTACTGATATACATAATATTTTTATAGATAAGGCCTAAAAAATCTATAAGGAAGGAACCAACTTATATAAATATGGTTTTAATTTATAATAGAGTTGAATAATTTGAAAAATGAAAAACATATTATAATACATAATGATTTTTTATATTTATAGATAATACATTTGATGAGATAGGGGATATGTAACATTTTCATAATCATCTATAAAATAATTTTTCAAGGATCACTAGAATCACTGAAAAGGAATAGGTTATAGTAACATTAGTAATACATTTATGTGATGTATAAGGCTTTTTTATTAATATGTAAGATATTTTTATATCATATATAGAATATTTTTTTGAGCATAAAATATTAAAATGTCCTTACCCTAGGGTTCATACATTAGAATTTAAAAATATTACATCATATGTAATATATTTTTGAGATAATTATGTTTTTATATCTGATGCATATGATTTATGACTTATCCAAAAACAAGAGTTCTCTAGATTTTTATAGGGGTGTTGGAAAAATAGCATGGAGTTTTTTATAATAAGTATTTTCTATAAATTAAAATAAAATTGTAGGGAATAAATTCCTAAACATGAAGGATATCTTTAGAAGGTAAATTTGGAAGAAATGTTCATTTTGGGTGATGTAGAAACCGGTTTAGTATATATTAAATATAATAAAGGGAATTTGAAATTAAAATAGTGGTACAAGATGGTTCATTCCATGGAAATTATATTTCACCATGACCATGTAGTCATGTATAATAGAAATATTGTAGCATAATATGATATGAAATCATAATAATTTTCCTTTAGGCTGGAAATATAGTTCCTACTACAACGAATTTTGTTTCACCTTAAAGTAGGAATAATATTCAATTCATTTGATGAAAATTAGTCAAATAAACTATGATTCATGAATCGATTCCATGAGGTATTCCTTAGTCTACCTTGGTAAGCACAACTACTTCAACAAAATAAGAAGAAGTTATAAGTAGTTACAAGTATTTTTTCTGAATTTTGAATTTTAAATTCAAAATTGAAGAGTTAATTTACTAATACTATTGGAAAATATATTTTTTAGGCTACTATGAAAATAGATATGATTTTATATAAAAATTAAATACATAAATAAATGACCATGTAGTTAAGAAAGAGATAATACTTGTTACTCTAAAGTAGTGTAGGAAGAGGAATAAGTTGGAGGATGATAAAATGTATTAAAAAAACTTGATATAAGTCATAGTCAAATGAATACTCTATTTCTGTTTAAAAATATATTTAATATTTTGATTATGTGGTATCATTGTACATAGTCATGAGATATTTTATGTCACATGAGTAAAGGATAAACCCTTATCACTATTAATAAACATGATGATATTATTCTATTATATGTTCTCCAGTGTGTCTAGATCGTTCAAAATATTAACAACTCATTTTGAGTAGTGAAACTTGTACTTTGTGTGTGTAACAATGATAATGTTATTCCCTTTAATGGGTGATAATATTTATTTTAGTAATTTACTTAAAAATTGATTTGATTCAATAATTCACCCCCTCACCCTCAATGAAATCTCATTAATATTTTCTGTCCTTTTCAAATGGTATTAAATAATTCATAATTTATTTGAAGAAGATCTACTATTTAAAGATTGAATAGAAATAATTTCTCTATATTTGGGGATTTGTTTACTGATTTTCTACTATAAATATGGATACTTATAATTTTATGAAGAGAAATTCAATTACCAATTTTAGTGGTAAATTCAATTATATAATGAAATATCATGTATATACCTAATTATTATATATTTTTTTAGATATTTTGGAGGATATAACTAATTTATTTTACCTAGAAGTTGAATGTGATTTTATGACATCAGCTGACATAATGGACTTAAAGAGTGATGGAAATTATTTTAATTCCATTATATAACTTCCCACCCCCAACCAATAGCTTGGTAAATGGCAGTGGTGTTACTGTCCTTAAGTGACATCTCCAAGAAACCAAAGGCTGACAATAAATTCCTAGGTATTAGGAAATCATTGGGGGACGATTTTTCCTTAAAGATAAAATATCATGTTAAAATGAACCATAGACATCCAAGAAAATATAAATTATCCCTGAAAAAACCATACAAACAAACCAACCAACAATATTAGAGTGAAAGTGGAAACAGCACCAAAGGGATAATAAGACAAAAACCAATAAATAGCCCCTCCCTCAACCTCTATGCTCTGAATCCACCTCCCATGCCAAAGGAATCATGGTGAATCATTATATAAGTAAAATATCATTCCTTATACTATGTCCCAATAGATTACATCTTCAAATTCACTGAATATCCAAGCATGGGGTGAGTATAAACTTATTAGGATTTTCAGAAGGAATTTCCAAAATAGACCACTATGACAAGAACCAATTAGAATATTTTATATAAAATAGTTTATTGGTTTTGAAATAGTTTATGTCAAAACCATAATATGATCCATGAACAAAATAAACAAATCCATTGAACCATTTATCATTATTTTTATACCAATTTCTATGTTCACACACACCTAAACAAACACACACACACACATGCATTCCAAGTTACAATTCCATACTCATGAGTGGTATCATGTAAATCCACATAGTCATTACAAGGTGACCAATATCTAAGTTCCCTAATGAAACATGCTCCATATTCTAGGACATTTTTTGGTACCCCAATGGTATACTCCCCCTCTCTATGGACATGTCCAAATCAATGAACTCAAGACAACCATGTATTCCAAATTTCTTGTCAAACCATTTCCCATAAAGCCCAATATTTCTTGAAAATATTTTACCAAACACTTTATGTTCATCAAAACCCTACCATAATTTTAAAACTATAATTATAAAATTATAAAAAAGGGTTTTTTAAAATTCATAAATTTTTTATAAAATATACAAATGCATAACCAAGCAGTATTTACATCAATAATACCAAAAAAATTTCAAAATATTTATAAGAAAATCATTTAATCAAAACTAATCCTTCAAGTTATATATTGTTAGACAATATAGAGAATCCATATACCACTCGATGAATGGGGAAAACAAAAAATAATTATATGATCTTCTAGATAAGTAAATAGATCATATTATATATATATATATTCCATCATATCTCAGTATTATTTCTATCATAGAACATATATTTATCCATAATGGAGTATATCTATCATTCTGTTATAGAGGAGAAGAGTATATCTAAGAACAATGTGAAAGAATGATGACTTACTAGAAAATTCAGATCTACAATGTTCTTTAATTCGAAAAATATTGTCTTTGAATTTAAATTATTAAGTAAAGGATCCTTGGGAGAAAATGGAATTTGATGTCATGTGATATTAGGTGACTGATGATGGTTTTGGGTTTAAATTAAATAAAAAAATTTCAATGTATCAACTATACATCACACAGTTTGGTAGCATGGTCTATCAAACCATGTTCCAACCATGAGGTGCTACTATCCCAAGTCCACCCCTTACATGGTCGGCCCACATGGTTAGAAAAACCATGAACCAAATTTTATTTTCACACTATTTCATTTTTCAAAATTTCCTATGGTTACTCATATGATTTATCTAAACCATGCACCAATTTTGCACCTCCCCAGTGACTCCCAAATCAGGTTTCACAGTTTTCTGTAGGTGTTTCACGGTTTCTACTAATTGTATACAAACCATGAACTTCTATAAACACCTCTAAAACAAGTAATAACATCCATGAACATCTGAAAACATTACACAAGCATTTTATAGGCTCAAAATACATATATATTTTATGTACCTAAAAATAGAGGTTATGCATTCTACTCACCATTGGTTTTCCCATTCCTATAATATGGGAAACCCTTTTTGTCCAAGAAGAGTTTGGGCCATTAAACTAACATATCCTTTTAATGCTACCACATATCTTCCAGAATCTGACCATGCTACCATAATTCCTACACTAAATTGATTATTTTTTGATATAATATCTTCCATTTTTTATCCATAATATATACTGGAACATGAATCCATGTAGCATCTTATTCAATATCAACATGGCCCCATCAAATAACATGTTTTGGATCAATTTGTTACTTCTTTAATTGAGATACATGAAATACATTATACATTGAACTAACCCTTTGAGGTAAATCCAACCAATAAGACACATTACCCAAATGTTCAAGAATCTCAGAAGGACCATTGTACCATGGATACAACTTACCTTGTTTACCTAAACCATGATTCCCTATCATTGAATATATTCTAAAGAATAAATGATCACTAACATTAAATGACAATAGCTGATGATGGTGATCTGTATATAATTTTTGAAGACTCTGAGCTATAACCATTCACTTTCTGACTGTTTGAATTTTATCTATTTTTTCTTGCACATGACCATGCCTGATATGTGAAGTGTAACGACATGATCAATTATAAATAAAATTCCTTTTATTATTGAATAAAATTAATTATTATATAATGTGGATATAGAAAACCCATTCACTTATTTTTTTTTTATCCTAATGGATTTAAAATACCATTAATAATAATGAACAGCTATAATATAGTCACTGAACAATGATTATATGATTAGTATATATTAATATTTATGATAAAGTCTAATTAACACGGAAAAAATAAGCAATGATCTCAATGATTAGGAGTGTACCCTATGAATCCCATTTATCCTAGATTCTAAGGATGATTTAATCTCTATGTATTTCTTTTGATCAATACCATCCAAGATTTAAAAACTAAATAATAAGAAAAAACATTTATGGGAGAAGTTCAAGATCAATGATATCATAACCCAAACCTTGGTCTTCAAACTTCCCCATGAGAATATCACAGTCTTACACCTTACCCTTACAATGTTCTCTAGTTTAATAAAGTGAAATGTATCTCAACCATAATAGTATGATTATATTTATTTTCTTTTAAATAAAAAATGATTATATGTATTCCATATTTTTTTTTACTTTATAAATGTTTATGTAATGAGTTTGATAAAAATTATATTTTAATACAACAAAACTCGAATAGTATTTTTGGGTAATATTAAATTTCAAATAAGAAAATACTTTTGATGAAGTCTCAAATTTTAGAAATAAATTATATTTTGATATAATATTATTATTAAATAGTATATATTAAATATAAATTAAAATATAATTTAATGACGTTAAATTGTATTTTTTTTACGAGTTGGAAAACTATTTTTGTCAAAATTAGTAATTTTCAATAATTTTGTATTTTTAACTTAAAATTTTAATTTATTAAATTTAGAGAATTATTTTGATAAAATAATTATTATTTTTTGGAATCATCGCATTGAAAATATCCAAGGTGAATTTTTCATATTTTTTTGAGCTATTCGAATTTTCAAGTAAAAATTAAATATGTTATAAATATGTGGTATGTATTATGACATCATGATGGCCCAAATGTGATGTAATATATGATATAAATGGTACCAAGATACAAATATATATTTACCCTTCAAAATTATTTGTTTTTAGGTTGTTTGATTAATTTTATTAACCCTTTATGTATCCTCCAAAACCAATATTATATTTTAAGGTTTTCAAATCAATTCTCTATTAAATTGAATCAATTACACATCACCAAGAGTATTATATTAACTTTATAGATTAATTAAATTATAAAATAATGAAAAATAATCCCCTTTTGTAGAAAACAAGTTCTAAAACCACAGAATGGTTTGTGGTTTTGATTACATTATTGTATAGAATCCAAAACCAATGTTTAAAAAAAATTACTCCTTTCTTTTTTTATATATAAACCCACACATGATCAAATTTATATTCACTAAAAAAACTTGGATCTTGAATATAATCCTCCATTTTCTCTCTAAAGTCCTCCCAAGGTGCACCCAATCTCTGTAGAAACTCCTCCCAAACTTTTGGAAACACCCTCTCAAGGTAAGGGATCCTCTCCTTCTGCACTTTATTCAAGAACCTTATTTATGTAATGCATATTTTTATCCAACTCCTATTAATGGGATATACTTTAACATATCCCTATTAATACCCTTGATATTTAAAAGTGATTTTATACCCCTTTCACTCTCATTAGTCCCTCTCATGATTCATTATGTACCCCCGTCACAATGTTGAAATTATTCTATGAGTTTTCCCTTCCAAAACATTTTATTGTGAATACCATAACCATTTACACTCAGGGGTACTCACCTAGTCATACCTATCCTTCTATTATTTTGGAAATCCAGCCATTTATTCCAAACTCATTAATAATTGGATTAAATTTTATTAAATATGATCCTATGTGGCATGATTTATGTGGCACACTTATGCATGTATATGATATGAAAGTGATGGGTGCACCCAGAATTATATAGTGCTAAAATGCATTGGAAAATGTGTTGGCAACATGAGACTTCATGTTTGGGATTTTGGAGTAAACATTATACATTATGGGACTTTTTACATAATTTTATGTAGGTTATCCTTGACTTTGTTTAGGGTGTCATGTTTAATGTTGTTTCCACAGTCCCATGTTGCTTTTATGTTATCATCATATATCATTCCTTGATGTTCATGTTTATTATTATCTCCAATTTTATGTCCCATTTAAATTCTTATTGACTAACATGTAATAAATTAATCATGTTATTATATGTTTATTCCCTTAATAGGCTTTATAGTTCTCCCCTTCCATATGTATGTCCCTAGGTTATCCAGTGCAATTTTAAAAAGAGGAAATGGATATTTAGAACAATGTTAAGGATGTTTTAAATAATTTTGTTGTATCCGTGTATCATTTTGATGTTAAATGTACCTAATTTCCCAAATACATTAGGATTTGTGATATTTTGGGTTGTACGACGTTTGATTTTATATAATAAATCATGAAATAAAGCATATTAAAGACAAGGGTTGTCATAAGAAGTCTCAGAATAATGCCTACTTATTTTTTGGATTAAAATTTGAATACTATAGAAATGTTTTTAAGTATAATACTAAACATAATAAAACATATCTAAATTATGGTGAATTATATAGTAAGTGGTTAGCAAGAAAATATATTCATGTATGGATACTACATGTGGATGTGGCTCTTGAATAAATATAACTAGAGGTAATAACCCCATAACCACCATATTTATATAGATTCGACTAAGAACTATTGCATGACAACAGCCCGTACTACACACCTAGTTTGACACTCCCAGGTGATATGATTCAGTAAATTCACAAGATCATTATGAACCATTATTATGGGAAAAAAATATCCCATAATATTTTATATTAGTAATATATCATGGATAACATAATTTGAAACCCTAGAAATTCATAGGTTAAAGAATACATGTCAAGTATGAGTTATCCATTTAATGTTCACGTTATCGCTTTTATTTGTTCAATAATTTAAAAATTATCATCCCTAATTTTTACTTTATTCTAGTTAAAATTTGGAAATAGGATGACCAATTCAAAGATCAATGTGAGGGGCAATGTGATTACCTCCCAAAAGAGATACCAACCCGATGATAGTATGATTCATGAAATTCCTGACTATACTTTCTCAATTTAATCAAGTTTTAAAGAAAAAACCTGTGAATCAGGAGGAATTCCCAAATCCACCTAAGAAAGATAAATATAAAATTGAGACCACTATGTGAAAAAGGCCTCCAAATTTCAGTGGAAGTTATAATCCCTATTTTATAAAAAAATGGATCATATACATTGAAAATATCTTCTCTGACCTTCTTTGCTCTGAGAAAGAGAATTTCATGTTGGATGCTTATCTTATGGAAAGAGAATTTTATAAATGGTAGATGTTAGTAAAGAAATTAAATCCTAATGAGGATATAAATGTTATTAAGTGAAAGGAATCCATAATTTTTTTTAGATAAATATTTTCCTTATACACTCTGACTAAAAATGGTGAGGGGCATCCTTAGCCTCAAAAAGAAGGACATCAAATATATCATTGTGTGTGAAGAAAACTTCATAATAATTTCATGATACACCTATAGATTTTATGTTATCCATGAATTTAATGTTGACCACATATTTGGAGGACTAATTTTGAGTCTACAAAATTCTATATCCATTTGTAACTTTGATAGCTATGAGTAAATTATCCTATGTGACCTCAAATTTTAAATACAGATCATCAAATCTCAAGAGTCTCGTGGGGATAAGAAGTATAAAGTGGAGAATAATTCTTATATTGATATGGATAAATCTAATTTTTTCATTAAATTCAAATATCCCAATTATAAAATGTGTTGGAACATCCACCCCAGAAATTACCTGAAGGGGGTGAGGAAATGCTTTAGGTGCAAGATAGAAGGGAACTTAGTGATTTTTGATTGGATAAACCCACCAATGTGATGTAAGAAAGGAATCCTCTAGTCAACCCTCATCCCATTGTAAAATGTTTAAACTTTATGGACACTATTAAATTCAATTCACTAAGACGAGTTTTTTCGATGACAACAGACGACAAAAACCCCCAATTCATAGGGAGTAAGGGTGAGCTTATAACATCAAAACTGAAGAGGTGGATCCACAAAAAAATGTGGTGATAGGTATGATAGTTATTAATTAATGAATAGTGAGAATTATTTTTTATTATATTTCTACGCATTATTTCATACCTCTAAATTTTATTAAGACATTTCTAACACCAGCACAAATCTTGGAAGTAGAGTTATCGGTGAAAATGATAAATGGGGAAATTATTGAATCCCGATTATATAACTCCTCCCCTGTAAAATATTTTGGGTTAAATATACCAGAAACCTTGTGATGCCTTATTAAGTGGAATTTAATATAATTTTGGTTATGTATTTGATTTAATTATATATATCCAACATAAATTTCTAGGAGAAGAAAATTACCCTCTTTGTTTTAAGTTTTCCTATGATTCAATAAAATTTCAAGGTGGGGGATGAATATTCACTAATAGAAACATATAAATCATGTATATTATTTACTTGTTAGTAATCATATCTATACCAAATTATTGAGAATAATGAAATGATAATCCTTATAGACATGCCCATTGTGATGGAATACGATAATTTATTTTATGAAGAATTTACTCTTCTTCCACTAAGTTGAAAGGTTGAATTTTCAATAGATCTTATACCTGGGGATTTGACAACATCCATGACTCCAAATGGAATTTTCATTGTTGAACTTGAGGAGATGAAGAAGCAACAATAGTAGATTCTATATAAGGGGTTTATTCACCCAAGTTCTTCACTATAGAGTGCACCATTCCTATTCATCAAGAAGAAGGATGGGTCAATGAACCTAAACATTGATAATTGTAAACTCAAAAAGATCACAATAATGAAAAAGTATCCACTTCAAAAGATTTATTACTTGTTTGATAAGCTATGTTAATCCTATTATTTCTATAATATTGATATTCAGTTAGGATAGTATCAAGTAATTTTAATGAAAGAGGATATCCCCAAGAATCTTTTTGTACAAGCTACAGGTGGTTTGATTTCATAGTGATGCCATTTGGACTCACTAATTCTCTTGAAATATTAATGGATTTGATGAGTATAATATTTAGGTATTAACTTGAAAAAAAATTATTATTTATTGATAATATTTTTATCTACTCCAAAATCAATAAGGAGCATTATGAGCATCTGAACATTGTACTGAGAACATTGTAGAAAGAAAATAAATGTGTAACGTGTAGTAAATGTGTGTTATGGTTGGAGAAAGTGACATTGTGGTTGAATTTAATCACTATAAAATGGATATTTATGAATACATAAATAATATATAATATTTATGGGTTTCCTAAATAGATCTCTATAATAGAAATCCATAGATTCCTTGAATTAGATGGGTATTATTCTTTATTTGTGAGAAACTTATCATGATTTTCAAACCCACTAAACATGATAACTTAGATAGAAGTCAATATTGTTTGGAATTATGAATATTATTAATGTTTTAAAGAGACAAGTAAGTAGTTAATCACTGTACATGTTCTCAAATTACCCAAAAATGGGGATGGATTTGTGATCTACTGTGACACATACAAAAAGGTATTGGCATGTGTACTCATGAAAAATATCAAAGTGATATCCTATTCCCACCACTAACTAAAAATCCATGATCATAACTACCCACTCATGATCCATAATTTTTTGTAGTGATCTTCATATTAAATATTTGGTGACATTATCTCTATAGGGAGAAGTGATATATATATATATATACCATAAAATCATCAAGTATATGTTATCACAAAAAGTGAAAAATATGTTCCAATGGAGTTGGTTAGATATGATAAATGATTAAAAAATTTCAATACATTACCATTCTAGGAAATCAAGTAGTGTAGTTATTGATCTTAGTAGAAAGTATCTTAAAACTCTATCCATGGTGAGGATTAAAAGGGATCCAATATTCTTATACATTAAAGGGATGGATATGGTAATTATTAAAGGATATTAATCCTACCTTTCTCAAATAACTTCTCAGCCTTCCATTCTTGAGAGAATCAAGGAGGCTGGGAAAGATTATGATTTCTACAGAAGAAGGTACTGAATATTCCAAATTTAAACATTGTTTAATATGGTGTTATAAGGTTTGGAACCAAGATACATGTACCATAAAAATCATAAATAAAGTGGGAACTTATTGATTATGTGAATAGTTAAACCTTATATATTCATCTAGGAAGCACTAATATGTACAGAGATTTGGAGAAGAATTTCTTGTGGTATAACATGAAGGGATACATTTCATAGTTTATATCTAAATTCTTGGTATTCCATGAATTAAAGGTTAATTTAATAAAGACTAAGGGTATGAAGCAACCATTTCCCATACCAGTATGTAAATAGGAAAACATAACAATGGATTTTATCATAGGACTCTCTGAGATACCTAAAGGTAATAATTATATATGGGTGGTATTCGATATTTTTATAATGTTAGTTCTTTTCATTTAAATCAAGTAACATTTCTATCCTAACCAACTCTATAAGACATATATAAGATAATTGGTAATATTATAGGGAGTTCTAATCTATATTGTTTCGGATAGAGATCCAAGGTTTACCTTGAGTTTCTGGAAAATCCTTCAGCAATAATTGAATATAGAATTGAGATTCAGCACTACTTTTCACCCTCGGATGGATGGTCAGTTTTCAATGACCATTAATGAAATGCCCCGACCCCAGAAGCTCAGAGTCGATGCCTTATTTTATTATATTAGAATAAATAAAATGAAGATTCATCCCAAAGGACCGATCAATTTATTGGTTTTGGAAATAAGATACATACAAGAGTTAAAAATTACAACTCAAAACTAAAAACAACATAATAACTTCAATAGAAAAGCCCATAATCTCTCAGATTAACCCTATAATTCATTCAAAGTATAATCATCCTCATAACCTAGAAGGATAAAAAATAAGAAAGGGGTAAAATTAAATGCTCAGTAAGGCTAAGAAATACAGTGGAATATATCAAAAACAAAAACATTAAGCATGGTGAATAACTAAAAACACATGCCTTTAAAATGAACTTGAACACATTATGGCAGGAATAAGAGCTGAATAAATAATGACATATTAAAGCATAAACATGGGTATTCTACTAGACGAATAACCTCATAAAATTTAAATTACTATTTTCATAATTAAGTAAATTCATATTCCAGACAATATAAAATATACCATCAAGGCCTCATCCAACACATATGAAAATTATTAAGGCCTCGGCCAAAACCATATCAAAAAATGGGCAAGGTATCGTCTAAGTCCATATCTATTTGTCTCATGAGACCTACCGATGCATCTAAGGGATATATGGGGCCCCACCCATCACTTACTAAATCCAATGAATTCATAATATGAATGTGTATCAACATAAACAACATACACATTCATATTTAAACCAACATATGAAATGTAAATAACTTTCTTCAATCATTAAACATAAACACTAACCATTCGGAGTAATATGGTGAATGGTTTCAAGATAGCACATATACAGTCAAAATAATCATAAATCATTCAATAAAACATATTGGATGATATCATAATAGATAAACCTCAATTAAGTACAAGATTCAACAAAGGATTTTGACATAGATAAAGATACATTTAAATGAGACCATTAAAAAATCCTTTAGGAAATAATCCTTAAATATTCCAAAGTGTCTCATACCACCTTGAAACATTCAAATAATAATCCCTTAGAATATCATGAGAATAAGGAGACTCTTTATATGATATACCAAATTTCATTACATACACCACAAGCAAGAAATAAGTGATTAACAAGGCATATATCTCATAAAAGTTAAAGTGAGATGAGAAAAATCCTTTTTACTTTGGAAAGAAGAGTTCTTTTGGAAAATAATTTGTATTTGTCATGAAATGAGATTTTAAACATGTATATCCCAAAAAATAAAAGGTAAGGTCATTGAAATTATACTTGAGTATTAAATAAATTCTTATTGAGGTAAAATAATTTAAAAATAGTTTTTAAAGAAGCTTTAGAAATAAAACATTTAGTGCGGTTTAAGGAAAATATTAAAGGATTTTAAAGCTTAAAGACACGTTTGATTTCATAAAACCATAAATGAACCAAAATAGATTTTACATGATAAAATTTATGATTTTAGAAAGATAAATATGGAATAGAATAGATTATAGAGTGAACTTCCAAATAGGTGAGAATTTGAGAAGTTCCTTGAATCGGGCTTGCATTTCGGAAGAATTTTTGAAAAATTCTTTTAAAACATGTAACTACCCATAAAATAAAGAAGGATTATGATTGGTAAAAATATATAGAACATTAAAACAGAATTTATGAGGAGTAAATAAGAATAAATAATAATTTAATTGAGGTGAATAGAGAATAAGAGCAACCCGAATGAAAATGGCGGTTCAGGTAGAAAATACTTACAACTTTGTAATCAATTGAATCATATGTGAAAAAATTGATAATCATAAAATTATACATTGAATATTATTAAAATATATAGATTAATGATATGAAATATCAATGGGAAGTATACATACACCATACACAAGTAATATTAGTGAATACGGAATATCTCACAAAATTGGAAGTGAGATGAAGAAACCCCTTACAAACATTTTGGCATGGTAACAGGTGTTATTGTGAGGGATTAATGAGAGTTAAAGGGGTATAAAATCATTTATATATCATAATTTTAGTATGGGGGAGGTTTTAAAACATACCCCATCATTAGGAATTAAAAATAAAAGGACACAACATAGGGGGGATTCTTGAATAAAAGTGAGAGATAGGATCCCTTACCTTAAATCTGAGGGTGTTCTTTGCTTGATCCTAATGACCCAAATAACCAAATTATGTTCATTAGTTAACAATTAAAGAACCCTTTATAAATTTATTTGTTTTATTATTACTTTATTAAGTTCATTAATGGCATTTTATATGGGTTAAGGGATTCAATTTCATTGTCCGTGAGTGCTTGTTTTCATAATATTCATGATCGGCTCACTTATAAAAGAGTATGGTAGTTCATGTAAGATGGGATTTGAAGTACATAATTGATATTATATGTTATTAATTAACATTAATAAGATTACATGGTTATAAAATTAAATTTGTTATTTGTAGTGAATGTGAATCATTATATAAAACATTAATGATAAATGCTTGGATTAATTTGGTGATTTTGCTCACAATTACCTTATTTTGTATTATTATTTTACATCATGAGTGCATAATGATTATAGAACATTAAATAAGATAAAATGCATATATAATAATCTGGTTAAACCATAAAAATGGTTTCATGACTGGATTTTAAGATGTTAAATCAAATTGAAAGCATCGACATCCTTGAATGTGATAAATCAACACATCTCGGACAATGTTTCATCTTTAGCATAAATGAGGGGGAAAGGAGAGATGAAGATAAATTATACCATTAGAAAAAAAAATTACAGTACATTTATAGTAATGTAGTTTTCATACCATTTGGATGAGAAGAGGTTAGGAAATAAAAGAGAACAATGTAACATGAAAATGAAAGAAAAGAAAAGAGGAATTTTACCACTTGAATTAACCTTCCTTGAGAGCCTCTTAAGGGAAGAGGGTTTGGTCTTTTCATGAGACTAAGGGCTGTTGGTTATGGGGGAGGATATTGGGAGGATATTTGGTCAGAATTTTTAGAAGGCATAAGGCTTGATAGAAGTTAAGATAAGAGGGTGGAAGAGGTGGTATTTATAGTGGAGGGTGGGAGGGTTTTCTTAATATTTTAATCATTAGTTTATTATTTTTCCATAAGACAAGAAATAGTGATTATTACATGACCAAAAATAGTAATATATTCATGTGAGTTCGAAACATTGGTGCTTACAGACTCAATAAATAAATTATTTATCATTTATTGTAAATTATCGTATTTTACTATTCACCAAAAAATCAAGTATTTCAGAAAAATCCCAAAAATTCACCCTAACCATTTTTTGATGTGTAGAATCCAAAAATTAATTCCATATTCCAAGAATAATTTTCTAAATATGATTAATTTAATTTTTAATTAAAATCATAATTTACTTAAAAAATACAGTTTTTAAAACATTTATTTACTTATTCCAAAACACAGGCACATCATTATTTCACTTAAATATTATATATATACTATCATAGGTGAGGTTTCTATTAATAATGGTACGTTATTATTCATAAGGGTAACATTACTATTCATAAGGGTATGTTACTATTCACCAAAAATTAAGTTGGTCATATCAGACTCTAAATAACTTACTGATCTCAACTGTGTATGTCAGATTTTCAAAATTCAAATCATAGGGGTGGTAAAATTATGTTTACTAGCTAGGTTATGAAAAAGCGGTGCTTTGTAGAGACTCAGTGTTTTATGAATTCTATATGAAATTTATTTGCAAAATCTTGGGGTGTTACGTTATCTCCTCCTTACAAAAATTTCTTCCTCAAAATGTTATATTTCACTTTGAAAGTTATTGGTTGTTACTTGAAAATTTTCGCTTGAAAAACCCATATCAAAAATAGAGTTAATATAATATCATCCTTAAAACGGTTGAGAGAAATTAGGTGGTCAAAAATAATAATAATAATAATAAATAAATAAATTATCCTTTCGAATGGAGTGACATTGATTGGAATTGAAAACCTAGGCATAGAATAAAAACCAAAATATTAATTTATAGTGATAGAAAACATGTTTAGATGAAAGTAGATTACCATAAAACCATAAACTATAGTTACGAAAAATTTCATTAATGCTATCAAAGATTATGATAATAGAAAAACATTTAAGACTATTTTCGTAGAGTTGAGGAATTATTCCACTATATAATTTTATAAATATACGCTTATATTTCATAAACATGATCTTATCATTTGAGTGTTCATTGAACTACCTATACTTCATATCTTAGAACAAGTTGCATCATGTGGTTTCATTAACCTCTAAAACCTCATACAATGGTCAATTTAAACCATTTCATAAATGGTTTAACATTCTAAAAGATCAATATCCAATAGTTTAGAATCATTCCCATAGTCTTTAGTACTATCCAATTTATTTTATCCATATATATCATCTCTCTATTCCAAAATTGACATCTCAGTATTATGAATATAATAAGGGTTATTTATTCCTCGACAATTTATTTTCGAAAAGTTTGACCTACTACTGAGTCAATTTTCCTTAGTACCATTAATCATATAACCTCAAATCCTTAAAGAAAAACTACTTCAGTAAAATCCTCATATATTCCATAATTTTTATAACCAGTGCATTGCTGATAAAATATTCAAATTACATGTTTCTTGACTAGGAATATTAATCATTCTACTTCATCTGTGGTAGTATCATAACTTGATCTTTATCCAGTAACATCATTTGGGGTATATTCCCTTGACGCTTGGTACATTGATTCACATAGTGTCTCATCTCCTTACAGTTATATCATTGTTCATTGGAAACCTTTTTATTACCCTTGTAATCATGAACTTGGTGTCCTTTTTCTGCATACTTATAACAAACTCGCATTCCCTTCAAGCATTTACCAGTGTGATTCTTTTTATAGTTATCACATGTGGGAAAACACTTCTTTTACTTCTTCCCTTTATCCATGTTTTTCTCTACCATCCTATTCTTAATTTTCTTCCCTTCAAATCCATAGGACTCATATAATTCCTTATATACCTTGTTAACACATGATACTATTTATTCATATGATGAGGATACTTGGGAGACTATGTTCCTTTGAAACGATGGCTTAAGACCATTAGAGATATAGTCCTTCTTAATCTTTGCATCATGTGTATTGGTGAAGTTCTCATTCCTTCTTCTAGGCACCATTTCTAATCAATTCCATATAATATATTAGCTCATAAAATTATGAACTCTATATCTCTAAAAATTGTATGACACATAACATAAATTTATGCATCATAAATCCTAGAACCATATACTTTGGTTACTTTGGGGGAATAAATCCTTCATAATGGTTTGAAATAAGCTTATGAATTTACCAAATCATATCCCCTGGGAGTGTATAACCAAGAGTGTAGCATGTCCTGTTGTTGTGCACCAGTTCTCATTTGATTCTAGCTCAAAGTGATGTTTTTGGGCTTTACCCATAGATACATTAGGGCCAGAGCCAACTATACCTATTTGTATCCAGATAGGGATGTATTTTCTTGATAAACCATATAATCTATTCCTTACTAAAATTCAGGGATGTCCTAATATTCTTATCCCCAAAGTCTATCTTAGGGTTTTGTTCACTAATCTACTTTTTCTATATCTAGTTTCCAAGTTTTCTACTAAACTTACTCTGATACCAACTGTAACGCCCCAACCCCAGAAGCTCAGAGTTGGTGCCTTATTTTATTAAATTGTCATATATACAAGGAAGATTCATCCTAAAGGATCAGTTTAGTAGTTTTGAAAAGAAGATACATAAAAGAGTTCAAAATTACAACTTGAAACTAAAAACAACATAATAACTTCAATAAAAAATCCCATAATCTCTTATATTAACCATGTAATTCATTCATAGTATAATCATCCTCGTAACTTGGAAGGATAAAACATAAGAAATGGGTCATATAAAATGATCATTATGGGTAAGAAATATAGTGTAAGATATCATAAACATAAACATTATACATGGTGAATAACTAAAAACACATGCCTTTAAAAATGAACTTGAACACATTATGGAAAGAATAAGAGCTGAATAAATAATGTCATATTAAATCATAAACATGGGTATTATACAAGTCAAATAACCTCATGAACTTTCAATTACTAGTTTCATAATGAGGTAAATTCATATGTTGGAAAATATAAAACATACCGTCAATGCCTCAACCAAGACATATAAAAATGATTAAGGCCTCGACTAAAACCATATCTAAAAATGGGCAGGGCCTCAACCAAGTCCATAACTATTTGTCTCATGAGACCTACCAATTCATCAAGGGGATATATAGGGACCCAACCCTCACATACTAGGTTCAATTCATTCTTCATATGAATGGGTATAAACATAAACAATATACACATTCATATTGAAACCAACATATGAAATGTAAATAACTTTCTCCAATTATTAAACATAAACACTAACCATTCGGAGTAATATGGTGAATGGTTTCAAGATAACACATACACAATAAAAATAATCATAAACCATTAAATAAAACATGGTGGATGATATCATAGGATATAAACCTCAATTAATTACAAGATTCAACAAAGGATGTTGACATAAATGAAGATACGTTTAAATGAGACCATTGAAAATCCTTGAGGAAATAATCCTTAAGCATTCAAAAGTGTCTCATACCACCTTAAAACATTCAAATAATAATCCCTTGGAATATAATTAGAATAATTAGAATCTTGATATGATATAAAAAAGGGAAATTAATACACTTCAAGTAAGAAATAAGTGGTGAACAAGGCATATATCTCATAAAAGTTAAAGTGAGATGATAAAAAACTTTTTTACTTTGGAAAGAAGAGTTATTTTGGAAAATAATTTTTATTTGTCATGAAATCAGATTGTAAATATTTATATCCAATAAAATAAAATATAAGTTCATTTAAATTATACTTGAGTCTTAAATAAAGTTCTATTGCGGTGAAATCATTTAAAAAGAGTTTTTAAATAATCTTTAAAAATAAAACATGTTAGTGCGATTTAAGGAAAATATTAAAGGATTTTAAAGCGTAAAGGAATGTTTGATTTTGTAAAACAAAAAATAAAAAAATATATTTTTCATATTAAAATGTGTGATTTTAGAAAGATAAATATGGCATAAAACATATTATAGAGTGAACTTAAAAATAGGTAAGAATTCAAAAAGTTCCTTGAATTGGGCTTGCATTTTGGAAGAATTTTTGAAAGATTCTTTTAAAACATGTAACTCCCCATAAAATAAAGAAGGATTATGATTGGTACAAATATATAGAAAATTCAAAAATAATTTATGAGGATTAAATAATAATAAATAATAATTTCATTGAGGTGAATAGAGAATAAGAGCAACCCGAATGAAAATAGAGGTTTGGGTAGAAAATACTTACAACTTTGTAATCAATTGAATCGTATGCCCCAAAATTAATAATCATAAAATTATACATTTAATATCATGAAAATAAATATATTAATGATATGAAACATCTATGTTCAGTATACATACACCATATACAAGTAATAGTAGTTAATATGGAATATCTCACAAAATTGGAAGTGAGATGAAGAAACCTCTTACAAACATTTCAGCATGGTAACGGGTGTTCTTGTGAGGGGTTAATGAGAGGTAAAGGGTCATACCATAATTTATATATCATAAGGGTAGTATGGTGGAGGTGAAAAAAACATACCCCATCATTAGGAATTAAAAATAAAAGGACATAACACAGGAGGAATTCTTGAATAAAAGTGAGAGAGGTGATCCTTTGCCTTAAACCTAAGGGTGTTCTTCGCTTGATCTTCATGACCTGAATAACCAAATTAGGTTCATTAATTAACAATTAAAAAACCCTTTATACATATATTTGTTTTATTATGAATTTATTAAGTTTATTTATGGCATTTTATATGGGTTAAGGGATTCAATTTCATTGTTCGTGAGTGCTCATTTTCATAACATTCATGATCGGATCCCTTATAAAAGAGTATGGTAGTTCATGTAATATGGGAGTTTAAGTCCATAATTGATCTTATATGTTATTAATAAACATTTATAAGATTACATGGTTATAAAATTCATTTGTTTATTTGGAGTTAAGGTGAATAATTATATAAAACATTAATGATAAACGCTTAGATTAATTTGGCGATTTTTCTCACAATTACCTTGTTTTGTATTATTATTTTACATCGTGAATGAATAAGTATTATAGAAAATTACATAAGATAAAATACATATATAATAGTATGTTTCAACCAGAAAAATTATTTCATGACTAGAGTTGAAGAAGTTAAATCAAATTGAAAGCATTGTCTTCCTTGAATGTGATAAATCAACACATCTCGGACGATGTTTCATCTTTAGCAAAAATGAGGGGGAAAGGACAGATGAAGATGAATTATCCAATTAGCATAAAAAAATTCCAATACATTTATGGTACTAAATTTTTCATACCATCTGGATGAAGATTGGTTATTAAAGATAAGAGAACAAAGGAACATGAAAATGAAATAAAAGAAAAGAGGAATTTTACCTCTTAAATTAACCTTCCTTGAGAGCCTCTTAAGGGAAAAGTATTTGGTCTTTTTATGAGAACAAGGGCTTCTGGTCTTGGGTGAGGATATTAGGAGGATATTTGGGTAGAATTTTGAGAAGGCATAAGGCTTGAGTTGAGGGAAGAGAAGAGGGTGGAAGAGGTGGTATTTATAGTGGAGGGGAGGAGGGTTTTCTTAATATTTTAATCATTGGTTTATTATTTTTCCATAAGGCAATAAATAGTGATGATTCCATGAAAAAAATAGTAATATGTGCATTTGATTTATAACCATTTGTTCTTACATCATCAATGACTCAATAAATCAATTATTTAGCATTTATTTGAAATTATCATATTTTACTATTCACCAAAAATTCAAGTATTTCAAAAAAATCCCAAAAATTCACCCTAACCATTTTTCAATGTTTAGAATCCAAAAATGAAGTCCATTTTTTCAAAAATAATTTTCTAAATATGATTAATTTATTTTTTAATTAAAATCATAATTTACTTGAAAAATACAGTTTTTAAGACATTTATTTACTTATTCCAAAACATAGGTACATCATACTTTCACTTAAATCCTATATATATACTATCATAGGTGAGGTTAATATTCATACGGGTATGTTACTATTCATAAGGGTGATATTACTATTCATAAGGGTATGTTACTATTCACTAAAAATTAAGTTGGACATATTAGACTCTAAATAACTTACTGATCGCAACTGTGCATGTCATATTTTTGAAATTCAAATCATAGGGGTGGTAAAATTATATTTACTGGATAGGTTATAAAAAAGTGGTGATTTGTAGTGACTCAGTGTTTTATGTATTCAATATGAAATTTATTTTCAAAATCTTGAGGTGTTACAATTAATACTCTAGAGGATATTCTCAAAGCATATTCAATGGATTTCCAAGGATATTGGGATCAACACCATCCCATAGATTAGTTATCATATAAAAAAATAATTCTAGCATTCAAATAGAACCTTATGAGTCTTTATATGGGAAGAGGTGTCAGACTCTGACATGCTGGGATGAATTTGGATAGAGGAAGCTTATTATACCTGATCTTGTCCAAGAGATGATGGAAAATGTTCAAACCATTTAGCATCATATGAAATCTTCATAAAGTCAGAAGAAAATCTATGAAAACAAACTTCAATGAGTCCTAGATTTTGAGGTTGGTGATAAAGTGTTCCTTCTTATATCACCATCGAATAAATCCATGTTGTTTAGAAGGATGGTAAATCTTAGACCTAGATACATCATCCCCTTTGAGATCCCTGATCGCATCAGAGTGGTGGCATATAGACTAGCACTCCCACCTAATAAATCTCATGTGCATGATGTCTTCCATGTATCCCTCTTTAGAAAGTACATACCAAACCCATCACAAGTACTAAATATAATGTTGGTACCATTAGATAATGATAATTCATATAAGGTGCATCCAGTGAAGATATAAGTTCTTATAGACAAAGTTATAGGAAACAAAAAACTCGTTAGGTCAAAGTGTTGTGGAGGAACCACAGGCGACTTGGGAATTGGAAGAGGTAATGCAATGAAATCACCCTCATCTATTTTAATATATGAAATTAAAATTTCTAGGGTGAAATTTCTAAAGGTGGGATAATGTAAGGACCATAATTTTTATAAATAATATTCCCTTTATGATTGAATTGGATGCCCTATTATATAATGTGGTTATAGAAAACCCTTGCACTTATTTAGTTATATCTTGATAAATTTAATGTACAATTAAGCTTCATGAACATTGATAATATAGTTTTTGAATATTTATCAAATTATTGGTATATATTAATGGTTATGATAATGTCCAATTAACATAGTCAAAAGAATATATGGACTCAACATGTATGTTTGTACCCTATTAAACCCATTTATGAGAGATTATATTGGAGATAGAATCTATGGGATTTTCCTTTGATCAACCCAAATCTGAGATTCTATAACTAAAACATGAGGAAAACCATTTACGGTATATTTTCAATCTCCTCAAGCTCACAACCCAAACCATGTTCACCAAACCACCCCTATGAGAATATCACCATTTTGAAACTTACTCTTAGAGTATTTATTGTTGTAATAAAGGGTTATATATTTCAACCCTAACAGTGTGAATATATATATTTTTTATTTTAAATTAAATAAGAAATATATTTATTCCTTATTTTTTTTATTTTAAAAATTATTATGTTATGGTCTTGATAAAAATCATATTTTAATACGAATAAACTCGAACTATATTTTTGGGTAATATGTAATTTCAATTAATACATTCTATTTTTCAAATTAATTAATTTTTTAAATAATTGATATTTTAATAATATATTATTATAAAATATTATATATGAAATACAAATCATAATATAATTTTTTGATTTGAAAAGGTGATTATTATCAGGGTTGGAAAAATATTATTATCAAAAACCAGTATTTTGATAAATATTTATTTTTAATTTAACATTGTAATTTATTACATTTAGAGAATAAATTTGATAAAATATATATTATATTTGGAATCATCACGTCGAAATTATCCAATGGTGAATTTTTTATGATTTTCTGAGACAGTCAATTTTTTGGATAAAAATTAAATATGATATAAATATACGGTATGTATTATGACATCACAATGACCAAAAATTATTGTAATATACACTATAAAATTTATCAACAATGAAATCTATATTTAAATTTTAAAATAATTTTTTTTAGGTTATTTTATTAATTTTATAAACCCTTTATTAATCCTCCAAAACATATATTATATTTTAAGGTTTTTAAATAAATTCTTGATAAACATGACTCACTTAAACATCACCAAGGATATTATTTTATTGTGATCGGTTCATATAATTATAAAATAATTAAATCCAATCCTCTTTTTAAAAACCCATGGGAATAAAATAGGTATGTTTTTTGGTTTTGATTATTTTTTTGTGTAAAGTTCAGAACCTATGTTTTCAAAATTATAAAGAAATCCATATATTTTCCAATATAAACCCACATAATATCTCATTTATATTCACTAAAAACCTTAGATAATTAATATTATCTACCATTTCCTCTATATATTCCTCCCAATATTTCTCAATCTCTCAATAATCTCCTACAAAGCTTTTGGAAACACCATATCAAGGTAAGATATCTTCTCCATCTGCACTTTATTAAAGCACTGTCACTATATAATTCCATTTTTCTAACAATTCCTATTGATGGGATATTCTTTCACATTCTCCTCAAACATCCCTTATTATTTACATGTGATTAGACACCAATTTCACTCACATTAATTACATCTGAAGATTCATTATGTACCCATGTCATGCTTTTGAAATTATCCTACGATTTTTCCATGCCAAACTTTTATTCAAGAAATTTTTTTCCTATGCCTTATAATACTATTTTTTTCATTTTTTATTGTGTTTCTACATATCTAAATTACATCCCTTATATTTATATGTGATTATATACCCCTTTTATTTTCATTAATCCCTCTAATGATTTATTATATGACCCCATTTTACTACTGAAATTATCTTATGAATTTTACATGCCAAACCTTTGAATTTGGAATATGATCGCCATTTTCATTCAAGGGTACTCACCTAGACATAACTATCCTTATTTTATTGAAAAATAACATGTATACATTCAAAAAAATTAATTTTGGGAGTAAATGTGATGAAATATGATCCTATGTTGAATGATCTATGTGGCACACTTATGTCTGTACATGATATGAAAGCGATGGGTGCACGAAGAATTATATATCACTATAATGCATTAGATAATGTTTTAGTCTCATGATATATCATATATGGGATTATAGAGTAACCCTAATCAATTATGGGACTTTTTCCCCCATGTTATGTTGTCTTGGAATATAAGAAACTGATTCTTCCTTTGAGGTATGGATCTTTTCTTTTTGGGTTGTTTTTTTAGGAAAAGGAGGATATCGGTCTGGGTACTGGTTACAAGCCTATTACATGAAATGACTTGGTGTTACATGTCATATAATCCAAGTACACATCATGTAATGGTATGGTTGTACAATGGTCGTACTTGACGTGTAGGGATGTCGACAAGGAAGAGAGGACAAACCAAGTACACGCTATGTATTTTTTTGGTTAAACTGGAAAGTAGCCTCTTATTCTCAAACCAAACAGAAGCCTTATACTGGTTTTCATAAAGTAGTGCCCAGTTCAGTCTAAGGATAGTTTTTCCTCCCGATTCTTCATCCAAACCCCAATTCTAACACCATCGGATGTGTTGGGACCCCTTCAGTGAGTTCTCAATTCCTCTAGAACTGTTCTTGATTTCTTCTCTCAACCTAGTTATTTAGGCTTGGGTGTTATTGCTCATTTTTTAGGTCTAATAAATTCTTGGTCAAATTAGCGGTTGATGCTAGACAAGGAGAGTCATATGAGTACGAGGTAGGTGGTCTCATGCCTTTCTCAAATTTTCAAGCTGTTTATATATTCTGGAGTGTCATGTGACCATTTTTGGGTGTTGCCTTGATTTAGAATTGAATCTTGTTGTTTCCTATTGATTTTTAGGTAATTGAATATGTGTTATTATTCATGTTTAGGGTTTTTTACCTTGAATAAGGGCCACCCCATGGGTGTGTTTTTCTTATATGGTTGTTTATGGATGTTTGGACTAGGATGCCTATGAGGCATGCCTTTATTTCCCTTCTTGGGTTATTTAAAATGAAATTGGTTAAATGAATGATTTTCCCACATGATATAATTAATGGTTAAGCCTTGTGAAAGTTTAAATTACAGAATAGGCTTTTATATTAATTACTCGCATTACTTATTATTGTTAAATCCATATAATAATTTAATTTACAGTTGTTGCTTCCTATAAGAAATGTTCCCACGTGAGTTATTTAATGCTAAAGTTGTGTAATAGTTTAATTAACATGATAGGATTGTTATATGATATGTTCCCTCATGAGATGATAGATTTTAAACCATATAATAGATTAATTTTCATGTGTTTCTTGTTATGAGAATTGTTCCCATGTGAGTAATTGAAAGGCCAAGCCTTATGAGGTTGGTCCTTGCTTGAGATTATATTGCATGAATTTGGTTTTGACATATGAATGCCTAATTAAATGTTAATTTAACTTATTATTATTAAAAGGTAAATATAAATGGGTGAACCGTGGATTCAGATTAGAATTCCATGGACAGGTTCATGGGACTATTGTACCTTATGCCTTGGGTGAATCATGAATCCATTAAGGGATACCACTAATGGACTCAAAGAGGGTATTGTTATATTAAGTCGTGAGAAAGCCATGGATGTAGTGGTTGGGCTCAAGGAGACTATGTTTAAAGGATGAAAGATTCATGGAATAAGGGATACCATGTGCAGGTTATATTGGCACTGTTTATATGTCTTAGGAGATACGTGGGTCTTATTTATAGGATCCAAGGAAGGCTCAGTTGACATATACTCACACTATACCTAGAGTGAGACTGGGTTCCTAAGAGGATCATATGAATGGGATCATAGTATGTAGGTGGTTTTACACCAAGATTAATACTTTAATTCCAACTTAGTAATTCCAAGGATAGACTTAGATTTAATTTGAATAATTAAATGGAATGACTTATGGCGTGTCTGTCAATCCAAAGCACAAGCTTGGATTTGGTATTCACTTTACTTGTTTAGATATCCTACTAATGTATCTACTATGCTTACTTTTCCATGGGGGTTTCCAGGCTTAGGTCGGATCCTAATACTTATATAAGTCAATGTAATTGAACTATTAAAGAACATGAAATGTTTGTAAATGGAAACCAATGCTTGTAGGACTGTTTACTTTTGAGTACTTCCTAGATTACTACTTTCAATATTGTGAACTACCTATTATATATATTCATTGATATATTGGCACAGATCTTGGGTGGTTTCCTATTGGGATTTAGTCTCACACCTTGTTTGGGTCATTCTTTTGGGCCCAAATAGATTATATTGTTGCTGGTGTCGATAAGGGAAAGTTACCTTCTACAGGTGCTTGATATGCAGCTTAGGAGAAAGGGAGCATGGGACCAAGCCAAGGTTTGAGATGATTCTAAGTTTATTTTGTTTGTTTTGTACTTTTGGTACTTATATTATGTATTAATTAAGTTTGAACTTTTTTTCTGTTTTCATAGAACATGTGACATGCAGCATCATCCTTTGTATTCTATGACATCGGGTTGTTATATTGTCAGTCTTCTGCTATTTTATTTTGTTGAATGGTATTACTGCTTCTGCTATTATATTGTTATTGTTTTCATTGTGTTACACTCTGCCAATGAGGGAATATTTTCCTCACTATCACACTCAGTCCCTCGCTGCTAGTCATAAGCCTATGGCATTTAGGGAAATGTACTTGAGGCAATGTGGCCAACCGAGTATGGGGAACCTTTGAGTGGCATTCGGATCTAATATGTTACATGGCGGTTAGCCTTGACCTATGTTTTTGATGTCATGTTTAATTTTTTTTCCATATTCCCATGTTTCTTTATATTATCATCGTATATCATGTTTCGACATTCATTTTTTTGATTATTAAATAGTTTATGTCCCATTGAAATGCCTATTTATTGACATGTAATAATTTAATCATGTTATTCTTTTTTCCATTACTAGGCTTTATAGTACACCGCTTTCGTATATATAATCTCAATTTATCATGTGTTGTTTTAAAAATAAGAGATGGATTTTTTGAATAATGTTAAGGAATTTTTACATAATATTGTTGTATTTGTGTATCAAGTTAATGTGATATGTACCTAATTTCCCAATGAAACCGGTCTTCCTGATCTTCTAGGATGTACTAAATATTATTTTACATAATAAATAATGATATAGATTGTATTTAGGATAACATTTTTCATATGAAATCTCACCTATTTCCACCCAAAAAAGTAGAGAACGATAAGGATTTATGTTAATTGCTTCCAAAGGGGCCATATGTAGTAGGTCTTAACAACTGTTTTTGTACAAGAACACCACTAATGGTATATTATCTTCCCATTAGCAACTGAAATCCATTAAAAACCCTTAATAACATCCTCCAATGTTTGAATCATCATTTTTAATTGTCCATCCATTTTAGGATGATAAGCTATACTAAATGTCAACTGAGTTCCAAGGGATTTCTATGAGGACTTCTAAAAATTGGATATGAACCTAGTATTCTAGTCAGAGACAATAAAAATTTGAACCCCATGCATCATAACCACTTCTTTAATGTATATCTTGGACAAGTCTTCCACCTTATGGGATTCATGAAAAGGGGTGATGTGGGATGACTTCATGAGTTGATCCCTAATCACCCATATGTAATCATGTTTCTTAACCGTTCTTGGTATACTATTTATAAAATACATAGATATTTTCTACCATTTCCAAATGGGTATAGTTAAATTTTTCAACATACCAGTTGTTCATTGATGATCTAACAAAACCTACTGATAAGAAATCCATCACAAAACAAATTATTCCCCCATTCTCTTCATGGAAGAACACAAAAATGTTGGTCTCAATTATCTATAAATCTTAAATATTTCAAGATGAGTAGCCTAGATTGAATGGTGCTAGACATTAATAACTTATTCCTGATATGTTGGAGGAACTATTATCTGATCTCTAAAATTTAGCATAGATATATTATCTAGCTTACATCCCTTAATGGTCTCGACACCATTGATTTTTGACCTCATCATAACACATTTAGGATCATATATATGAGCCTCTATCACATTATCAACTAAATTAGGAAAAATGAAATAGGTAATAATGTTACAACATTCCCTTGGTTGGCACACTCTAAATGTATATATTCTATGATTAAAATCATCTACCACTAATATGATGCTTCTTTAGCCTATTGATTATATGGATTCGTACATAATGCATCCTCCACCAAATTCCCTTTACCCAATGAATACATCAAGTCAATTTAAATAATCTATATATATTCCATCCATATTTATTTCCATGGATTCAAATACCTTTATGATAAAATGTGTTTTAAACTCTTGTGATCCCTCAACTCCATAAATTTTTTGAAAAAAAGATAATTACGCCAAGGTTTTGAAGCATACAATAAAATAGATAATTCTAAATCATGTGTTGGGTAGTTTTCTCATGAACCCATAACTTTCATGAGCCATAAGCAACCACATGATCTCCTAGCATGAGAACACAACCCAACTGAGATCTTAATGCATCACAGAAGACTATATATCATTGTCCTGATTTCGGTAATATCCAGATAGGTTCTAATTTTATACAAAAGATAATTTCATGGAAATTCTTCTGACACACATCATTCCATTGTAATGGAACACCATTCCTCATTACACCTGTCATTAGTGAGTCCAAACAAGAAAAATCACAAACAATGAATCAGTAGTATCATGTTGTTCCAAGGAAATTACATATCTCAAAAACATTCTTCGGTTGTCTCCAAGAGATAATAGCTTCTATATTTCTATGATCCACTAAAAATCCTTTCTCATAAATTTCATGACCAAGGAAATATACCTCTTGCATCCAGAAATCACATTTCAATAAGGGGATGCTTCAATAAGATACCCACCATTATAGACAACTATTCCTTGTGTTCATCCTTTATCCTAGAATACATTGGTATATCATCCACAAACACCATTTATATAACTTTGAAACTTTTGATTCATCAACACAATAAACATTGTTGGTTCATTCGTGAGACAAAAAGGAATAACCAAGTACTCATAGTATCTATAACAGCTCCTGATAGTTGTTTTTGGAATATCCTCTTTCCAAACTCATATTTAGTGACACCCCTATTGTAAGTAAATTTTTAGATTACTAATGGGATCTTATCAATAGATCAATCATATTATCAATGTCTGGAATTTGATACTAGATCTTTATCATAAATTGGATAAGGATAAAATAATCCATATGAAGCCTAAGAGTTTCATCTACCTTATATAAAAAAATAATTGTTGCTTCCCATAGGTATGTTCTCGGTTGAGTGCAACCTTTTTCCAATTATTCCAATTGGTTTTTTCATTTATATAAATTATATTGGTTCCATCCTATTAGATAGAAGGTAAATAAGATTGGTTCCTAGTAAGTGATAAATCACAAATTCGACAACTATTTTGGATGGAAACCACAATAAATTTTTTTGAAACACAATTAGAAACTGTTCAACTATAGTTGTGAAATCTATATTTCCAATATCATCCACCAATTATAACATAACTACATCTAACTGGTAAGAGATAGTTCAAACTTCATGTACTAAAGGTCTTTTTCTTCTTGCATATACTACCCAATCTCCATTAAATATATTTTTAACACCATAAAAAGATGATAAACAGAATTCTTGAGCACAAAAATATATATGGGCTTTAGATTTAATCAACCAATTCACTCCCATGATTAAATCATATATGTTAATCTCAAAGATAGGTAATTCTCATACAAATTATTTCCTAACAATAGTCATCATACACAATTCAAAATTAAAATCTCTATATTCTCATCTTACAAGAGGGGTTTTTAGTTTATAAATAAAATAAATCATCTCAACATTCAAACCTATAAGATCAAAAACATGAGTGGTAATAAAAGAGTTGTATAAAACTATATAAAAATCATACATAAGGTTTGAATTCAATATAAGTGTACATCACACAGCCAAAGGTTCAAATGTGTCATATGTGATCACCTCCTCAACACCATAGAGTTTCTTAGTTGATTCCCTTGTCTCTTTATTTCCCTACTAAGATTACATATTTTGAGGATTCAAGGATTTCCTAGAATCCCATTGACTATCTTGATTATGAAGATGAGGGTTATTCTAATTATATTTGTATGTTGAATCATATGATTTCTTATAGACATATGATGTATTTCAAGTACCTGGATTTTGTGCACTATGACCATATCACTAAAGATATCCCATATTGTTATAGTTATGACATGATATTGGGGGTTTCATGCATTCTCACTTGATATGGTCAAAGTAGACACATTGGAATCATCATTTGTTATTTTGGGGTCTAGGAGGGAAGTTAATTGATCTTGTTGTCTAGTTTTGAGTAATATAACCACATTGGAAGTAGGTATCCATATTCTACTTATTATCATCATTAGAGTTCCATCTTCTTCCCATGGTAATAAACATTCTCCCACCCATCATAATTCCCAAGATATCTCTTTTTGTTACTGTCACTTTATTGACCATCTATGTATAGTCCATGAAACAATCGAAATCAATCATTGATTAAATTTATGATTCTAAACTAGACTAAAAAATACATGTCTTCAAGGAACCACATGTAGAAACATCCAAGGTAAATAATAATTAATTCATAAATTTAGTCATATAATCTATTACTAAGAGATTTTCTTACTTTAGGGTAAATAAATTTGTTGTTCTCTCATTATGAAAGGTTAGAGGATAGTATTGTTTGATGATTTTTTTTAAAATCATCTCATGTAATGCCTTGGTCACATTTAATTTGAAAAGTAAATCCCACCATTTTCATTCCATATCTTTGATTATGTATATTCCAATGTAACTTTTAACTCAACCATTATTCCGAATAATTCAAAAATTCTTTTCATTTGGTTAAACCACACCTCTACTTTCTCAGGTTTTTAATCCCCCTTAAATATCAGTGGATTTTTTTGGAATTGAAACAAATGGTCCACCTATCAAGGATCATTATTCAATTTCCTCTATCTATGGATTTAAAATTATGGATGATACTATAACACCTTGAGTTTTTATTATTATTTTTTGAATTAATTTAATTTCATCAATAGCTTTCATTACACCAACACTCAATTTTAATGAAACACAATATACTAATAAAACATGGTTGTTATACCCTAGATGTTAAAATTTGTAGTATGAATTAGAATAAACGCATTTTAAAAATTATGTAGAATTGGTTTATATAAATAAAAAATATTGATAAAAAGGTACTTAATTTTTATTAAAGTCATTATATGTTTCAAAAATACAATTTTCTCAAAATAAATTTTTTTTTTTTGTGGAAAAATAATAATAGTAATATATTAAACTTTTAGAAAATGTATTTGAAATAATATATTTTATTTTTTAAACCTAAATGTAAAATTTATCTTTGATATATTTTTTGATTTTTTTTAATGGATTACTTTTTCGATGAATACTAAAAAAATTATGATTTTTATTAAAAAATACTTTTCGTTTATTATATTTACAAGATCCAATTTATTTTAAGATGGTTTTAAAAGTAAAATTAGTTCAATTATATATTTATTAATGAAATTTATGTCATTTTAATCAATTTCATATTGAATTTTGATATTAAAACTTTATATACTTATGAAAATTTTCTCTTTGGGAAACCATTTCTTTGTCATGTCTATGGGTTTAATTTTAAGTTAAATTTTCCCAATTTTGTGAATAGAATTTGTAAAAAATGATTCCATAATAGAAATAAGTATAATTAATATTATATAATATTTTAATCTTATTTTTTTCAATATGAATAGTAAAAATATTGAAAATTAATTATCACGGTAAAGGTTAAAAAGGGTTTATCAGGGGTTAAAATAAAAATTTAATTCATAAAATAATCTATAAACTTTTCTAAGTCAAATTTTATAGACATATCTATATATTATCCCATATGAGGTTCAATAATGGTCCATTATTATCCTTTCTTATTATTTAAAACATCGTCACGCCTTTTTCTTTTCATAAATTCCTACTACATCCTTTCCCCAACTTATAAAAGGGAACCTTGTATCCTATCCACTTCATACTTCCAAAACCATTTGACTCACCTAATACCTAACCAAATTTATTTCTTAATTTCATCCCCACATTATATATGAATTATTGGTTTTTTAAAAACTCTCCTAAGAGGCTTTAGGTGTTAACCTAAATGGGTTCTCTGAATAAGTGGTACAATCCTTAACCATGTGTTCTCATATTATTTCTTCATCTAACTCCTTCAAATATTTGTAACCCATGATGATATAAAAATATAAGTATCTTAAATATAATTACATTTCATTATATTAAATTAATTACCTACATCTATCTCATCTTCCATCAAATGGAAAATGAAATAATCGATCATGTTTATGGTTACCTATCGCCTCGCGAACCGATGTAATTTGTTTCCCATCAACACCTCTCACAGATAGAGATACTAATAGATTTAATGTTTATATATTATATTAATGAAATTATTATACTTATGGATTTATAATATCACATATAACTTGTTACCTTATAATTTTTTGGGAAGCAATAACATCACTTATGTGTACGTGCGGACCACCGCCTCTACAATGTAATGCGATACATTTTTCATTTTATTTTGAAATTGATTGTAATAATTATATATTAAATGAATATACATGATATGTATGATATTAAAATGATTCTGTAAATATAAATTAATATTTTCCTTTTTTCTTTTCATCCTTTGAGATAAATGAAACACCGTTCATGCCTATATACAGCCCATCGTCTCTCTAAATAGTGTAATTCATTTTCTATATATAAAATTAAAGGATTCATCTAAATAAACATATAATGAATATATATAATTTTTATATAATTTTTGATATTCTAAATATTATTGAACCATGATCAAAATAAATTAACTGAAAATACCATACCAAAACATACATGAAAAACAAAGCAATTATTACAGAAAATGTGATTTTAAAAAAGAATTGCTGATAAATGAGTAATAAAAAGTGATAAGTAAATAATATATGGTATGATATAAATATGTATGATTATAGAATATATTTTTAATAAAACTATGTTTATTATACAATATTTTGGAATGTGTATAAAGGATGTCGAGACTTAAGGTATGGGTTTTTTTGTCACTCTTTTATTTTTGGGAGACATATGTCATATTCTCCACTTGTTTATTTTTTGTGGTGTATACACTTCCACTTGTACATGTTATATCATTAATATCATAATTCTTATGATAATTATACTTTCATTTTATGTTATTCTTTCATGGGTCTTACGATTCAAAATTTACCAAAGTGGAAAGGAGTTTTCATCTCATAATATTAATGTGGGACACATGACTTATACACCACTTGTTCAATTTTTGTGGTGTATATACTCCCTATGAATATTTTTTATGATGATCCATATATAATTTATCAGTATTTAAAATTACATATAAGTTTTTTTTCCTTGGGTATTATGAATTAAAAGATACCAATGTGGTAAGGGTTTGATGTTACAATATCATTGTTTATCAGGATAGTTTATGATTATGATTTCAATGATTTGATATTATGATTTACCTCTCAAGAAAAAAATTAATTTTATTCTCCCATAATTATTTATTGAAATTAATTTTTTTCATTTATTTTTACTCCCTTTATATACTCATGATTCCAAAACAAATTACATAAAAAACAAATTTATTCACTCTTCAACCGAAAACACCTTTTATTCCTTATTAATTTTTTAAAAAAATATTTTAAATATATTTTTCACTATTATCTAATGAATTTTTAAAGAAATTTTTAACAATGTTTGAATTTTTAAAAAAATTTCTAAAATAAATATTCTTTTCCTTTTCCAAACAAATCCCTCTTTAATGTTTCTCTAAATGTGAATGGAATCTCCATTTTAATGTCTATGTCATAAACAATATTTTCCATCGTCATGACTTCTCAATGATTTAAAGAATCCTGTAAAAGTTTCCAAAGTTATTTTTAAAGAAAAAATTTTCTTTAATATTTGGGAAATTTTTATATTTTAACAGATTTTTTTTTTCAAAATCTAATGGTTGTTTCCCTTAGTAATTTTTCAATGATATTTTTTTTGAATATATAATTATCAATGGGAAAAAAATTAGTGTTTATTATATAATTCAATTTCCACATAATTATTCTTTCTCTAGATGGTTTATTGTTATGATGAATAAATTTTTATGAAACCTATTTATTTAACATGGCTTAAGATATGATGAATTGAACAGATGATTATGAAAACTATTTCAATTATATGGGTTATGCAATGATGAAATTTTTATGAAACCCATTTCTATTCTATAAGTTATGGTATTATGAATGTTTCATTATATTTTGGAAAAAAATGTATGGATTATGTGATGGATGGAACCTATATCTCCCTCTAATGAATTGGGAAATGATTAATTTTCTATGATATCAAAGAGTACATGATATGTTGTCCAAAGACTGAAAGAGGGTACATGGGAGGTTATCCCAAGCCCGAAGTAGGGTACACAGGAGGTTATCCCAATCCTGATATGGGTACACATGTGGTTAGAATAAGACTAACATGTTATGAATGTATTGGGGAGTCGCATTGACATGAGATTTTCTATTCCTATGTTTATTCCACAAATCTATATCATATTCCAATTTTATGTTCTCATGGATCATGTTCTTTCATTCCTTTATGATTCATGCCTTATGAAGTTCCAAGATTTATGTCATGACTAAATTTTATGATCTATGATATTAATGGTATGGTTTTAAAATTTTATTATCATGTTCTTATAACCTTATGCTCATGTTATGTTGATATCCTCCATGTATAACCTTATTGGTAATCTGATCTCACCCTTTATTATGTCTCCTTTCCTCAGGTTTTAAAGAAAGGTTTTAAGTAGAGTATATCTATGAAGTGTACTATATGGGATGATCTTTATGGGAGATATTAAATATATTTCATGAAATAAGAATATTTTGTATATAGTCTCTAAAGGCACTAAACATTTTTGGTCATTAATAATGTATTTTTGAAATGTATTGAATAATCATCGATTAAGATGTAATATCTATGTATTAAAATCATGGTTTATTATAGTTAGTATTAGAATAATGTTTTTGTTATTTGTTGGAACCAGGATGATAAAACATTAGTGATAAACATAAAGATAAGTCTATGAATAATTTTAAGTATAGAAAAATGCCTTATAATTTTGGTGGAGGATAGAGAGAGTGGTTTGCAAACAACTTTATCCCTATCTGGATACTACAAGTGGGTGTGGATCTAGCATAGATGTGACTAGGAGTAATGTAACATCCTATTACCTTTATATTAGGTATTTTCTAGACCTTATTTTGGTTTTATTTTTTAATTTTTTTGGTCCGTTGAGAAGGTATTTGGAGGATACCTATAATGGTAAAGTCAAAGATTTGTTGGATTCTTAGCTTTAAACATCCATTTCGGTATACTCCTAAAGAATTACACACCATTTAAAAGGGTTACATGCCATTTAAATCCTAAAATTAAAATAATTTGTTTTTAGAAAGAGGGATGGGTTTTTTGGCAGATATGAGAATTACCAATTACACGATGTGTAACTGGGTTACACGTCATGTAAAACCCTGAGCATTGTTCTTTTTTTATAGACAGTCAGCTAATTTCTCTTTTTTTCTTCAAATAAATTTCCTTACTCTTGACCTAGATCATTCCCTATGAAATTTTGGGAGCTTTTAACCCCTCCGGACCTTTTTATTATGTGATTCATCATTATGGTGATCATGGTGTATCTTTCTAGGTAAACATTCTTCATGCCTCTGCATATCTTTCTCTATTCATTTCTAGGAGTCTGATGGATCATCGGTATTTAATGGATATAATCCTTTTATTTTTGAATCTCATTTATAGGTTGAGTTCCTAGATCTTCTGCACCTTCATTTTTTATTGGTGGGTTTTATTGTGGGCATTGTGTTTTCGTGAGTAAGGTAGGTGGTTTCATCTTTGGCTGCCAATTTAATTAACCTTTAATTACTTGATTTAAATCTTGTTTGATTTAAAAATAAAATTGAATAAATTGAATAAATTTATTTCAATCCTTTTATTAAAAATATAATTCCAGTTAACTGGGGTTTTGGTTTGCTTTGGCATGAAATTAGGAAAACCCCCAATTCCTGTGAATTGGGGTGTGTTTGTGAATTGGATAAAAATTGTGTGAAAATTAATTTTTTAGATTTAATTGTAAAATGGATTGTAAAATTTCATGAATAGGTTTCAAATACCTATTTTTTTATAATCTCTTGAGTATGGTTTTGATGGAAACCAGGTGGGTTCTTCATCAAAAGGAAATTTTTTATTAAAAAATAGTTATGGTTTTTAAAGGGAAATTGGTATAGCGACCCGGCCCTTTTCTTACATTACTATTACATTGTTTCAAAGATAAACAACATAATAGTATTACACATAGAGGATCCAAAGGTTTAGTGTCTTGGGAAAACTAGGACCATACATAACAAATACAACATCAAGCATAAACATTCATTTAATTTCTTATTCTATTGCTTATTATTGGCACTTGTCCTCTCCTTAGTACATGTAGCCACCTGAGGATATACATTAAAAGGGGTGATCTAAAAGCCCAGAAAAGGATAGATAAGAACAATATATCATGGGGTAAGCATAATCATAACATAGTCAAAAGATCATGAACATGAGAGGAGCATAAATAATAGACTTGAAGTGTGGAAATGCATAAAAATGAAACATCATGTCTTAGTGGTTAACTAACACACATACTTGTGAACCAAGCTAGCATATTTTTCACACGTCATTTCACATTTACTCATGAGATTCATCACTTTACCCAATGCATTGGAGCGCTATATAATTTCGGGCGCACCCGTCACATCATAACATTATCATTTATCATGCATGACACAATGATCATATAACATAAATCAACATAATTAAGCCATGAAAAGGAATGGGTTTCATCTCATAATAGCACATTCATAAGCTTTGGGTTCCCAAAAGAAAGAGGGAACAACATACTTGATACAAGAACCATCAACCTTGAATGAGAGGTAAAAGGTGAGTTCTTGAAAGAATAGTTCTTTTGGAAAACATTTTGATGGAAATAAAAACCAGTGACATACATGTATATCCTAGAAAAGAAAATTCAATGATTAACAAATGATCTTTTAGGAGTAACCATATCAAAAATGGAGTAATAGAGGGAGAACCCGAAGGAAGAAAATTGGGTTCGAGATTTCCCCTTACCTTGTACCCGAATGCCTCCTTCTCTTTAATGTCCTGTATAATGACATTATATTCATTAATTAGAAATACAGAACCATGTGTATGTTAATAGGGTTAATTATTGTTTCATTATGTAATATTATGTTCCTTTGGATGACTTATAGAGTTTAAAAACATTGTTTGGGGATGTTCGTTTTTATGGTTTTCTTGAGTGGTTCACTTGTATTCTTAAATTGAAGTTTGGGTAGATCATGGGTAAACATACAGAACTTATATTACATGTTATTAATGATATTACAGTAGATTTAATAATTTTATAATGAATTATATTAGATCCATGTGGACGAATCATTAGATAATAATTTAATGATGGTTATTTGGGTTAATTTGAGCGGTTTTTGGATCACAACGAACTTGTTTTAACTTTTAACATAGTAATATGGCCATAGTTTATTTAAATAACTTAAAATAGAACATAATACATATAAAATATTCTGTTTCAACCATGAAAATGGTTTCATGACCAGATCTGAAGGTAGAAATGGAAAAAGAGAGCATGTCGTTTTTGAAGGTGATAAATTAACACCTCATGAACAACGTTGTCTTTAATGATATAAAAGGAAGAGGGAAAGGGTGTGGGGTGATATAATATCTCATTAGAATCATAAAATTATATTATATGTATAATAATGGAGTTACAGAACAATTTTGATGAATATAGGTGGGGAGAGATCAAGAAAGGAACTTGAACTTGGAAGGAAATTAAAGGAGAAGAGGGGAGGAAATTACCTCTTAAATCTTCCTCTTGAGATCCTCCTTAAGGAAGCTAGTCTTGGTCTTTTGATGAGACTAGCAGCTTTTGGACGTGGGGGAGGTTCTAGGGAATATTTTTGGGTAGAGTTTAGAGAAGGCTTGGAGCTTGAGAGGTGTGAGGAAAAGAGGGAGTGAAGGGTGGCTTTTATAGTGGAGGGGAAAGGAGTTTCCTTAATATAAAATTCATTAGTTTATTAATTTCCCCTAAGACAAGGAATATTGAGTCTTGAACGACCAAGAACAGTAAAAAAGGCATGTGATTCCGAGATTTGGGTGCTTACATCACTTGTGATGTCAGGAATAGTGGGTTTTAATTATAATGTATTTATTCGGTAAATTAATGTATTTTACTATTCACCAAAAATTCAAGTATCTCAGAAAAATCCCAAAAATTTACCCCAACAATTTTTCGACGTGTAGAATCCAAAAATGAATTCCATTTTTCAAAAATAATTTTCTAAATATTATTAATTTAATATTCAATTAAAATCATAATTTACTTAAAAACAGTTTTTAAGATTAAAACTGATTTTATAGTTCTTTCAAAAATTACATAGGGTCTCATAAAATTATCTAAAAACTATTATAAATTGATTAAATAATTTATGAATACATTTCATGGAAATAAATATTCTTTTAAATTAATTAATTAATTATAATTAATTATTTATGACTTATAAAATACCAAAAACGTTTACTAAGGTCAAATTGTCACTTTCTAAGATGTCTAAATTTTATTTTATTATTCATAGGTAATGTTACTCTTATTTACTACTCATAAGGGTCATATTACTATTCATAAGGGTAGGTTACTATTCGTAAGGGTAGGTTACTAAATATTTTTGTTTCATTAGACTCCAAAAATCATCTTGAACACAACCGTGAATGTCGGATTTTCAAAATTCCAAACATATAAGAGACAAACTTATGTTTAAAGGTTACTTATCACTTAGTAGTTCATTTTGTTGTGTTTTCATGTTATTTTACGACATATTTATAAGAAGGGAATTTCCATTGAAAAACTTTGGGTTGTTACATTCTTCCCCCCTTAAGAAATTTAGCCCCCGAAATTTCACTTTACACAAACAGGTGAGGGTACTTCTCCTTCATTACCTCTCCTGGTTCCCACCATTTTCTAAAATAGAAAAGGTTAGAACAAAACATAATTAAAAAAGTCATGAATAACTTATTCATTTAAACAATTATACCAAAAACATAACATATGGTATCCCTAGGTAAATATTCTTGTGTGCATATTTTTACTTAGTCTCATACTAGAGGTTTTCTCTAGGGTTCACTAATCCTAATTCCCAAATTAACTAAACCTTTCCTCTGATACCAACTATAGCGACCCGGACCTTTTCTTAAATTAATATTACATCGTTTCAAAGATAAACAACATAATAGTATTACACATAGAGGATCCAAAGGTTTACTGTCTTGGGAAAACTAGGACCATACATAACAAATACAACATCAAGAATAAACATTCATTTAATTTATTCTTCTATTGCTTCTTATTGGCACTTGTCCTCTCCTTAGTACATGTAGCCACCTGAGGATATACATCAAAAGGGGTGAGATAAAATCCCAGTAATAGGATATATAAGAACAATATATCATGGGGTGAACATAATCATAACATAGTCAAAAGATCATGAACATGATAGGAGCATAAATAATAGACTTGAAGTGTGGCAATGCATAAAAATGAAACATCATGTCTTAGTGGTTAACTACCACACATACTTGTGAACCAAGGTAGAATCTTGTTCACACATCATTTCACATTTACTCATGAGATTCATCACTTTACCTAATGCATTGGAGCACTATATAATTTCGGGCGCACCCGTCACATTTAAACATTCATATTGTGCTATATAATTCCGGGCGCACCCGTCACATCATAACATTATCATTTATCATGCATGAAACAATGATCATATAACATAAATCAACATAATGAACCCATGAAATGGAATGGGTTTCATCTCATAATAACACATTCATAAGCTTTGGGTTCCCAAAAGAAAGAGGGAATAACATACTTGATACAAGAACCATCAACCTTGAATGAGAGGTAAAAGGTGAGTTCTTGAAAGAAGAGTTCTTTTGGAAAAAATTTTGATGGACATAAAAACCAATGACATACATTTATATCCCAGAAAAGAAAATTCAATGATGAACAAATGATCTTTTAGGAGTAACCATATCAAAAATGGAGTGAAAGAGGGAGAACCCGAAGGAAGAAAATTGGGTTCGAGATTTCCTCTTACCTTGTACCCGAATGCCTCCTTTTCTTTAATGTCCTGTATAATAACATTATATTCATTAATTAGAAATCCAGAACCATGTGTATGTTAATAGGGTTCATTCTGGTTTCATTATGTCATATTATGTTCCTTTGGATGACTTATAGAGTTTAAAAACATTGTTCAGGGATGTTCGTTTTTATGGTTTTCTTGAGTGGTTCACTTGTATTCTTAAATTGAAGTTTGGGTAGATC
The DNA here is from genome assembly GCA_963277665.1 of Viscum album. Classification (NCBI taxonomy): domain Eukaryota; kingdom Viridiplantae; phylum Streptophyta; class Magnoliopsida; order Santalales; family Viscaceae; genus Viscum; species Viscum album. The sequence goes on along the minus strand of OY728140.1, from coordinate 1,999,397,681 downwards.
ATGGGTAAAAATACAGAACTGATATTACATGTTATTAATTATATTACAGTATCTTTAATAATTTTATAATGAATTATATTAGATCCATGTGGACGAATCATTAGATAAGAATTTAATGATGGTTATTTGGGTTAATTTGAGCGGTTTTTGGATCACAACGAACTTGTTTTAAATTTTAACTTATTAATATGGCCATAGGTTATTTCCAGAACTTAAAATAGAACATAATACATATAAAATATTCTGTTTCAACCATAAAAATGGTTTCATGACCAGATCTTAAGGTAGAAATGTAAAAGGAGAGCATGTCGTTTTTGAAGGTGATAAATTAACACCTCATGAACAACGTTCTCTTTAATGATATAAAAGGAAGAGGGAAAGGGTGTGGGGTGATATAATATCTCATTAGAATCATAAAATTACAGTATATGTATAATAATGGAGTTACAAAACAATTTTGATGAATATAGGTGGGGAGAGATCAAGAAAGGAACTTGAACTTGAAAGGAAATTAAAGGAGAAGAGGGAGGGAAATTACCTCTTAAATATTCCTCTTGAGATCCTCCTTAAGGAAGCTAGTCTTGGTCTTTTGATGAGACCAGAAGATTTTGGACGTGGGGGAGGTGCTAGGGAAGATTTTTGGGCAGAGTTTAGAGAAGGATTGGAGCTTGAGAGGTGTGAGGAAAAGAGGGAGTGAATGGTGGCTTTTATAGTGGAGGGGATAGGGGTTCCCTTAATATAAAATTCATTAGTTTATTAATTTCCCCTAAGACAAGGAATAGTGAGTCTTTAACAACCAAGAACAGTAAAAAAGGAATGTGATTCCGAGATTTGGGTGCTTACATCACTTGTGATGTCAGGAATAGTGGGTTTTAATTATAATGTATTTATTCGGTAAATTAATGTATTTTACTATTCACCAAAAATTCAAGTATCTCATAAAAATCCCAAAAATTTAACCCAACCATTTTTCAACGTGTAGAATTCAAAAATGAATTCAGTTTTTCAAAAATAATTTTCTAAATATTATTAATTTAATATTCAATTAAAATCATAATTTACTTAAAAAACAGTTTTTAAGATTAAAACTGATTTTATAGTTCTTTCAAAAATTATATAGGGTCTCATAAAATTATCTAAAAACTATTAGACATTGATTAAATAATTTATGAATACATTTCAGGGAAATAAATATTCTTTTAAATTAAATAATTAATTATAATTAATTATTTATGACTTATAAAATACCAAAAACGTTTACTAAGGTCAAATTGTCACTTTCTAAGATGTCTAAATTTTATTTTATTATTCATAGGTAATGTTACTCTTATTTAATATTCATAAGGGTCATATTACTATTCATAAGGGTAGGTTACTATTCGTAAGGGTAGGTTACTATTCACCAAAAATTATTTTTGTTTCATTAGACTCCAAAAATCATCTTGAACACAATCGTGAATGTCGGATTTTCAAAATTCCAAACATAGAAGTGACAAACTTATGTTTAAAGGTTACTTATCACTTAGTAGTTCATTTTTTTGTGTTTTCATGTTATTTTACGACATATTTATAAGAAGGGAATTTCCATTGAAAAACTTTGGGTCGTTACATTCTTCCCCCCTTAAGAAATTTCGCCCCCGAAATTTTACTTTACACAAACAGGTGAGGGTATTTCTCCTTCATTACCTCTCCTGGTTCCCACCATTTTCTAAAATAGAAAAGATTAGAACAAAACATAAGTAAACAAGTCATGAATAACTTATTCATTTAAACAATTATACCAAAAACATAACATATGAGATCCCTAGGTAAATATTCTTGTGTGCATATTTTTTCTTAGTCTCATACTATAGGTTTTCTCTAGGGTTCACTAATCTTAATTCCCAAATTAACTAAACCTTTCCTCTAATACCAACTATAGCGACCCGGCCCTTTTCTTACATTACTATTATATCATTTCAAAGATAAACAACATAATAGTATTATACATATAGGATCCAAAGGTTTAGTGTCTTGGGCAAACTAGGACCATACATAACAAATACAACATCAAGCATAAACATTCATTTAATTTCTTCTTCTATTGCTTCTTATTGGAACTTGTCCTCTACTTATTACATGTAGCCACCTGAGGATATACATAAAAAGGGGTGAGCTAAAATCCCAATCAGAGGATAGATAAGAACAATATATCATGGGGTGAGCATAATCATAACATAGTCAAAAGATCATGAACATGAGAGGAGCATAAATAATAGACTTGAAGTGTGGAAATGAATACAAATGAAACATCATGTCTTAGTGTTTAACTACCAAACATACTTGTGAACCAAGATAGCATCTTTTTCACACATAATTTCACATTTACTCATGAGATTCATCACTTTACCCAATGCATTGGAGTGCTATATAATTCCGGGCGCACCCATCACATCATAACATTATCATTTATCATGCATGCCACAATGATCATATAACATAAATCAACATAATGAACCCATGAAAATGAATGGGTTTCATCTCATAATAACACATTTATAATCTTTGGGTTCCCAAAAGAAAGAGGGAACAACATACTTGATACAAGAACCATCAACCTTCAATGAGAGGTAAAAGGTGAGTTCTTGAAAGAAGAGTTATTTTAGAAAAAAATTTGATGGACATAAAAACCAGTGAAATACATGTATATCCCAGAAAAGAAAATTCAATGATGAACAAATGACCTTTGAGGAGTAACCATATCAAAAATGGAGTGAAAGAGGGAGAACCCGAAGGAAGAAAATTGGGTTCGAGATTTCCCCTTACCTTGTACCCGAATGCCTCTTTCTCTTTAATGTCCTGTATAATGAAATTATATTCATTAATTAGAAATCCAGAACCATGTGTATGTTAATAGGGTTTATTCTGGTTTCATTATGTCATATTATGTTCCTTTGGATAACTTATATAGTTTAAAAACATTGTTCGGGGATGTTCGTTTTTATGGTTTTCTTGAGTGGTTCACTTGTATTCTTAAATTGAAGTTTAGGTAGATCATGGGTAAACATCCAGAACTGATATTACATGTTATTAATGATATTACAGTATATTTAATAATTTTATAATGAATTATATTAGATCCATGTGGACAAATCATTAGATAAGAATTTAATGATGGTTATTTGGGTTAATTTGAGCGGTTTTTGGATCACAACGAACTTGTTTTAACTTTTAACTTAGTAATATGTCCATAGGTTATTTCCAGAACTTAAAATAGAACATAATACATATAAAATATTATGTTTCAACCATAAAAATGGTTTCATGACCAGATCTGAAGGTAGAAATGGAAAAAGAGAGCATGTCGTTTTTGAAGGTGATAAATTAACACCTCGTGAACAACATTCTCTTTAATGATATAAAAGGAAGAGGTAAAGGGTGTGGGGTGATATAATATATCATTAGAATCATAAAATTACATTATATTTATAATACTGGAGTTAAAAAATAATTTGGATGAGTATAGGTGGGGAGATATCAAGAAAGGAACTTGAACTTGAAAGGAAATTAAAGGAGAAGAGGGGGGGAAATTACCTCTTAAATCTTCCTCTTGAGATCCTCCTTAAGGAAGCTGGTATTGGTATTTTTATGAGAACAGTAGCTTTTGGACATGGGGGAGGTTCTAGGGAAGATTTTTTGTCAGAGTTTAGAGAAGTCTCGGAGCTTGAGAGGTGTGAGGAAAAGAGGGAGTGAATGGTGGCTTTTATAGTGGAGGGGAGAGGGGTTTCCTTAATATAAAATTCATTAGTTTATTAATTTCCCCTAAGACAAAGAATAGTGAGTCTTGAACGAACAAGAACAGTAAAAAAGGCATGTGATTCCTATATTTGGGTGCTTACATCACTTGTGATTTCAGGAATAGTGGGTTTTAATTATAATGTATTTATTCGGTAAATTAATGTATTTTACTATTCACCAAAAATTCAAGTATCTCATAAAAATCCCAAAAATTTACCCCAACCATTTTTCAATGTGTAGAATCCAAAAATGAATTCCATTTTTCAAAAATAATTTTCTAAATATTATTAATTTAATATTCAATTAAAATCATAATTTGCTTAAAAAAACAGTTTTTAAGATTAAAACTGATTTTATAGTTCTTTCAAAAATTACATAGGGTCTAATAAAATTATCTAAAAACTATTAGACATTGATTAAATAATTTATGAATACATTTCAGGGAAATAAATATTCTTTTAAATTAATTAATTAATTATAATTATTTATTTATGACTTATAAAATATCAAAAACGTTTACTAAGGTCAAATTGTCACTTTCTAAGATGTCTAAATTTTATTTTATTATTCATAGGTAATGTTACTCTTATTTAATATTCATAAGGGTCATATTACTATTCATAAGGGTAGGTTACTATTCGTAAGGGTAGGTTACTATTCACCAAAAATTATTTTTGTTTCATTAGACTCCAAAAATCATCTTGAACACAACCGTGAATGTCGGATTTTCAAAATTCCAAACATAGAAGTGACAAAATTATGTTTAAAGGTTACTTATCACTTAGTAGTTCATTTTTTGTGTTTTCATGTTATTTTACGACATATTTATAAGAAGGTAATTTCCATTGAAAAACTTTGGGTCGTTACAATTGGCATATTTGAAATTAGAAGGATGGGATTTAATTATATTTTAAGAAGTATTGAAATAAATTTCTCATCATTGTTTGTACTTGATCACATGCAAGCCTAATGTAGTTAGTGTGTTATTTGGACAACACTTTACAATTTACAACATTCAAAAAAATTATATTAGTACATCACATTCCTTAAGCGATGGTGATGAGTCCCCTTTTCCATAGTCCTAAAGGGGTGTATATATATACTTTACATTTCATAGAGTTGTGCCCCTATATACTAGATCATTCGTACCTATTTGGCACATGACCCTGTTGCTCGCTTGTTTATATTTGAAAATTATATTCCATTGTTATAAACTATTTTACATGCCTTGTAAATTTATATAAATTGTTTTATATGAAAGGGTTTATTTAATCCATTTTGTGGAAAGTTCCATTTGTATAAAGAACCCTTTTTTTAAGGAAAATTCTATCATGTGAAATTTATTTCCATCATCTCAGATGTGAATCATGAATTTTTAATGTATTTCCATCTTTTAATTTATAAATCATGATTTTTTTAAATATGATTTTGTGAATGCCAAACCAATTTATCAGAAAATTGAAATCAATTTCTTAGTTAATTTTAAATTGGATTCTTGTTACAGAATTATTAGGTGAAATGATAGTAGGATTTGGCTCACACCCTACTTGTGCCTTCGGGAGTTTGAATATTATCTTCGTCCAGGTTCAATTAAGGTAACTTAATCTCTTTGGTGTGGATATATCTATTGAACCTTGGACTTAGTGAGTTGTTTCCTTTGGGAATGCGGTTGTTTTATCTATTTTGGAACTTTGGTTGTAGTACATTGGGATTTATCTCCTTGTTGACTTTTGGTACATTACTGCCAGTGGAGTTTCTTTTGATATGTATGTCGTCTTGTCTCTTTTACTTCCAAAATTGTTACTGGATAAATCAGTACAACTATTGGTTTTATGATTCTAGATGATATTCATGGACTCATGGGGATTAGGAACCCTCTTTGGGCTATGTCAGGACTGGCTCAGTTATCAGGTTACTAGGGTACCTAGGCTAGTTCGTGAAAAAGTGGTATCAGAGGAGGTTGAACATTTTTCTTAAATTCATCATGCATTTGTGAAATATTTTTGGGACTTAGGAGGTAGTTGTGATTGAGTGCCTAGATAGATTTCACTGTAATAAACCTTATGTCGTTAGGGGTGGTTAGGGAAAGAAATATTATCTATTATTTCTAGTCATTTTCATGTTTTGATTTGGATAAAGTGAAATTTAAATATTGTTTGTTCTTCCTTTAAGGATTAATTTTCCTTGTTTCTCTATTTTAGTGTTAGATCTGATGTCTTACTTGTTGTCTACTGATGTTGTATAGCATTATTCCTTCTAGATGACATGAGAATCAGATCCAAGAGGAAGCTAATACTGATCCTTAGTGATCGAATCATGTTGTATATCAGAACCCAATAGAGGTGATTGTGCACATTGTCCATGCTCTAGGATAAGAACCACCTCCAGTTCCCATTCAAGCTCTAGATTTTTATCCTCATAGGGATGTTCTCAAGAACTATTCTCAAGATTTCCTTCTATAGAATCCAGAATCATTCAAGGGATCAAATGATCCTCAAGAGTCTTAGGAATGGTTGAGAAGAATATAGCATTTGTTTGGGTTTTTTGACACACCTGATGAAATCAATGCGAAGTGTTCCACCTTCATGATGGAAGTTCCAAGCATGATATGGTGGGAAACAATGGTGATGGTGATGAAGCATGGGGGATTAGAGTGGAAAGACTTCAAGGTTATTTTCACTGAATATTTCAATCCAGAGTCTATACTATTAACCAAGTCTACTAAGTTCTTCAAAATTAAGCAGGCTGACAGGATCGTGAAAGAGTATGAAAACTATTTTTCTAAGCTCGTGCATTTCAAACATGAGATAGTATCAAATGAGAGTATGAAGTATTTAAGGATAGAGTTTATACTTCTTCAGTATATTCATTCTCAGTTTTTATTTATGAAGCTACCTTCTTATGTTAATGTGTTGGATAGAGCACTTATTGGTGAGATGGACTTGGATGGAAAGTCAGTGTTATCGGGAGTTTCTTTCTCTCCCAATGGAAGTGTGAGTTAATTCATGTGAAATTATAATAATTATGATTCTTGCAAAAGTTCTCAATTGTAGGTTCATTCTAGACCTCCTCCAGTGCCTAGCATAGGTCCTTTAGTTTGTTACCAGTGTGGTAATATAGGACATTCAAATATGGGTTTCACTGAGAAACCAAAAATTGTGGCTCCTGTGGATGCCCAAGGAACTTTTAGAAATTAATCCATGTTCATTCCGCTCTACATATTAGAATGATATCATCAGATCCTCCTAAAACTGTAGGTAAATCTAATGCTTCATGTCAAAAGGGTTCTAGCCACATGCATCTAGAATGAATCTTCTTCACATAGTGGAAGAGTCTTTGGAGGAAATGGATATGGGTTCAGCAACTATGAGAGGTACCATAACTATAGATTCATCATTAGTGAATGATCTATTTGATATTGGTGTATCTCATATGTTTATTTCAACCGATAATATTAATTTTCTAAAACATCCTATGGAGATTTTATCTTGTGCAATGGATATTACTACACCCCTTGGAACAAAGAGAGAGAAGGGTCTCTATAGTACTATATGTGTATTATCTATATCAAATGTTGAGATTTTTTTAATTTTATGATACTCAACATGAAATATCTTGACGTCATTTTTGAGATGGATTGGATTATTTTCAATAGATCCTAGATTAATTTTTATCCTCGATGGGTCTCCTTCCCTATACCTAGTGGTGTGTGTCGTTTCTTCCAAGGAGAATGTGACCTAAGGTCGAGAAGAGCTAGAACTTCTAATCTAGAGTTGGGGAAAGTGATATTGGTGTTTTCCTTTGATCTAGAGTGGGAATGTTTGAGTGGTGATCTCCCTACAGTGGTCATCAAGTTTCCCGATGTGTTTCCCTCTAACTTCTCTAGTTTTCCACCAGTTCGCAAGGTTGAGTTTTCCATTGACCTAACTCCTGGTACTCAACTAGTTTATATTCCCTCTTATCACATGGAACTAGATGAAATTAAAGAGTTTAAGTCCCAATAGGGAGATATTATAGAGAAAGTCTTTATACGCCCAAGTGTGACACCTTGGGTGATGCCTGTTCCCTTTTCCATGAAAGATGATGGTTCACTCTACCTTTGAGTTGATTACTAAAAGATCAATCGAGTGACCATAAAAAACAAATATATGTTTCCATGGATTTATGATATGTTTGATCAGTTAATATGGGAGAATTGGTTATTAAAGATCAACTTTAGATCTGGTTACCATTAGTTGTGGATAAATGAGTTTGAAACTCTAAAAACTTCCATTCGGAGAAGGTACATAGATTATAGGTACCTTAATATGCCTTTTTTCTAAAAAATTATCCTTTAGTTTTCATGGATTTGATGAAAAATATTTTCCATGAGTACCTTGATACCTTTGTGGTGGTCTTTTGTATGATATCCTCATTTACTCTATCTCTGATGAGAATCATGTGCATCATTTGAGAAAGGTTCTGAGTTTTCTTAGAAATCATCGACTTTATTATAAGATTTTGAAATGCGATTTCTATATTTGGGAAGTGAAATTCATGGGACATGTAGTGTCAGAACATGGTATTTTAGTTTATTATGAAAAGGTGAAAGCTGTTATGACATGGGAGAAACAACAGAATGATTTCGATATTCAAATATTTTTGGGTCTAGATGGGTATTATCACCAGTTCATTTAAGACTTATAAAATTTGGATTCTTTTATGAATTCCATAACTTAAAAGAGAGTAATGTTTTCTTGGAATGAAAAATTTCATAGTTATTTTTTTGATCTAAAATTTCTTTTGAAAACTACACTAGTGTTGACTCTTTTAGATACTGGGTAGGGATATGTGGTCTTTCGTGATGCCTTGGGGAAAATCTTGGGTTGTGTTGTTATATAGGGTAATTATGTAGTTTATTATGGCTATTGTTATATTAGGACACATGAGAAGAAGTATCTGACCCATGACCTTGAACTATCATCTATGATGCATGCGCTTAAAAGTTGGTGGCATTACGTTTATGGAGAATGGTTTATCGTTTATTATAACCACAAGATATTGAGTTATATATTATCTCAAAAATATTTCAATCTCTACTAGAGGCATTGGGTGGAATACCTATAGTCTTTCAATTTGTACATCACCTATACCCCTGTGAAAAGGGAATTTCATTGTGGATGAATTGAGTAGGAAACATCCAACCTAGGAAATTAAAGAATCATTGAAAGAGTGGAATTTGATGGATCTCGTTTCACAATTTCATATTGGAGTTTATGAGAAAGGGGTAGAAGTTTCTTTAGCCAGTTTTTAGTTGAAATCATCTCTACTCAAATTTATTCTTCAGTAGAAGCAGCTTGATGATGAGTTCTGTAGCATTAGAGACTCTCTTTATGGTGGGGAGATAGTTTTCCAGTGGTAGTTCTCCAAATAGGTAATTTTATGCTATTATAATCACTTTGTGGTACCGTCTTCTGTAATAAAGGTTGTGATGGGAGATTGTTATAGTTCCTAGTGGTAAGTTCACCTAGAATTTAAAAATACATTCTATGAAATGCGAGGGCGGTTCTAGTATCCAGGTATGAGGTTGGGAATTTCTGAGTTTGTTTCTCATTGTTACACATGCCAGAAGGTTAAGACTGAGAAATAGAAACCTTCGAGTTTTCTACAACCAATTTTATCTCCTTCTTGGAAGTGGGGTGATATCTCTATAGACTTTTTGGTTGATTTTCCACATACCCATAGAAAGAATAATTCAATATGGGTGGTGATCGATAGGCTGACAAAATTTTCTCACTTCTTACCCATTCATGATACAGCCAAAGTTTAGGAGTTGGGAAGTCTCTATGTGAAAGAGATTTTCCATTAGCATAGAGTTCCATATTCTATAGTCTCTGATAGAGATCCTTGATTCACTTATCGCTTTTAGAGAGGCCTTCAAGAGAAACTGTGGGTATAGGTGATGTTTCCAGTAGTGTACAAGAAAAGGTACAGAATCCAGTGCAGGAAGTTCAACTGCAAGATTTGACATCTTTTGGGTTGTGACTTGAAAAGCAGCTCAGATCGATCCTAGTAAGTGTTATCTAGGGTATTGATAGGGGAGATCAGGGATCATAACCTTCTATATAAAACTTGACTCAAAAGTTCCAGTCTCATCACCCACCGCTATTTCAGGGAGAGGGTGGACCATTGGCAGTTGAGAAATAGATAAAGTCGATGAAAATGATCTTCAGGCATCTTGAGACACCCCAGATTTAGAGGGTGAAGGTAGATACATACATGCTCAAAGTACTGGCTAAGCACTGGTTGGACGTGCAGGTTCAGGTGGGTATACATGAGGGACTGTCCTGAAATGATTTTGAGGCTAGGTTCTTTGAGAACTTTTTCCTAGAGACACTGAGGGTGGAGAGAGGTTGGTAGTTCTTGAGACTATAGTAGTGATACGTGTTTGTCATGGACTATGCAGCGATATTCATGGGTTTGCCTCATTTTGAACCCTTTATGTTTGGAGATGACACCTTGAGGGCAATGCATTTTGATGATGGTTTACAATAATCCATTTGGGTTCAGGTAAACATATTCAGGTTGTCCTCATTCTCAGAGGCAATGAATCTGGCGCTCATAGCTGAGGGAAATTTGACAGACCGTTCATACTTGAGCCAAGTGATGGATTTAGGTGATTATAGTGGTGATGCTTCAGATAGTAGGAAGCAAGGCTGAGAGGAGTCTCAATAGGGCATTCAAGCCAAATAATTGAGCAGACCACCTCTGAGTGGGTCATCGACGGTGTACTTCCAGTACGGGAAACCAGGTCGTGTGTAGATGTAGTGCGATTGGTCACTAAAGGAGTGTCGAGCTTGTGGGCAGATCGGGCATCTTGAGTGGTTCTATAGGAGGCCTTCTCATATATCCAACAACTAAGGACCAGGGCTGACTCAGGTATCTGAGGTTGGACCAAGAGTAGTACCAGGAGTTGGTAGCTGAGATTCAGCTGCACACGGAGGTCGTAGAAGAGAAAGTGGGACCCATTAGTGGGTTCAGTGGTCAGTGGATGTTGTATCGCCATAGGGAGGTTAGGCTTTAGGTAGTTGGGATTTAGGCTAGGTGCATGCTATTGATCTGTCAGGGTTAGAGTAGGCTAGTGAGTCGACAACATTTAGAGGTACTCCATGGGAATGACTAGGGTTATTTTATTTTGTAATGATCCCTTTTGTAGGCATGTCTATTTTGGGAGCACGAGGTGCATTGGGTGTATTTTGGACTAACCAGATGCTGGTTAGTAGGTTGACATTGGTTTAGATGTGTTCTATAAATATATGAGGTGTGTGGCATCAAGATATTCTATGGTCATTGATGCGATGCAGGATTATTTGAGGTGCATGGGAATATGAGCATCGGTAATATGTGGGCTCTATGTGAGGTGTGAGGCACCGGGAATTTTTATGGGAATCTGTTAAGATGTGAGACCTCATAGGTGTCATGGGAGACATGGTCACGAGGCTAAAATCTAAGGATATGTGGTACTAGATAGGTTTCAGATGTGAAATTGGCCTGATGTGAGCACTTGATGAGGTTCAAGAGTAATGATGCATCATGAGATGACTTTTTAATCAGGGGATTCTTGGTGGACCATCATTTTTATTTGAGTTTTGGGTCAAAAGGTGACCAGAGTAGGTGACTGCTAAGGTGGGGAGCATCTTGAGAGAGTTTACTTGTGACTTCGAGACTGGGGTAGAATGGGGTGTTTTAAAATAGATAGGTATGCTCGATACCATCTCAAACTTTTGATTTTTAGATCGAGGGAAATCTATGTTAATGTGGAGAGATTATAATATACTGGTTTTTTGGATCAGGTCGAATTCCTTGCCCGTTTTGAATTTTTGGAGTTAAGTGGGTAGACCTACCCTTTTCTTGATCTTTGAAACCTAATTCTGAGAGTTTATTTGACCCAAGACATTGATTTTGGATGAGTCTTAATGTTCGGTAAGTTCCTTGGTGTTTAAGTTGGGTCTCAGGTTTTTCAAAATCCAAATACCCAAGTTTTCTAGATGTGCATATTGAGGTGCATGGTTTAGAAAAACCGTGTGGCCTCCCAGGTGTAACCGTGCAGCCCTCCAGGTCTACTAGACACGGTTTTTCAAACCGTTCTAGAGGGGGCATGTTTTTGCAGAATCTATGCAATTTTTAGCAGAGGATATTCACACAAACGGTGCACGGTTTGGTAAACCATGTGCCATTTCCCTACAAGGTGGATCCTTGAGCAGGGGTTACCCCATGGGATGCATGTGATTATCCAAACCATGAAAGCTAACTATGTGGACCACTTCAAAGTGGGAAATTTCCATACTTTACCTCCCTTATTTTTATCTTCTTTATCCTCCTTTCTTCTTCATTTCACATGGATAGCAGGGGTGATCTCCCCTTTCTTCTCCTATTAGGTGTTGAGATAACTCCCTCATATGAGCTCTATTCTTTGATCTGTTAGTGGCATTGGATGAGTATCAGTAAGGCCTCGATTCCTATTACTTATTTTTTCCTTTTCTATCTCACTATGGAGCGCTAAATGTGTGTGATCCTATTTATCCTATTTCCAGGACGTTCATATAAAACACCAATTTGTTATAAATTAGATCAAGTTAAAGGCTAAGATCGGATGTACAAGCGTCTACCAACATGAAGTGAGTGGTGCTTATCTTTCTCCATGATTGTGCAGTTGTTTTGGGGGTGAATTCTTGAGTGCTCCATTGGGTAGACCAAGTGATACCCTATTTAATAAATTCCTTGTCTTTAAATTAATTAATTTATCACATGGGATGTTTATGGGCATGTTTCTCCCAGTATACAAATGGTATGATCCTGATTAGAGGCTTTGAGTCTTGGGAAAATTAGGTTGGGGTGTTGTTTCATTAAAAGTAAATTATTTTTAATAAATGTGATTCTTTTGATGGTTCCATAGGAACATGATGGGCTTAACCCAAGGATTGAGATGGTGTTAGACATCTTGTATGAGGCGATGTGATCATCAGGTTGGGCGAGGCCCGGATTCTATGAATGATGTTGATCACAGGTTGGGAGACTTGGTCATCAGTTTAAAGTAGTGAGGTCATCAGGTTGCGGGCATGGACCGAGTGATTTGAGTTAGTGTTGACCATAAGGTTGAGCGATACATTCATGGGGGCATGAGGTGTTGGATGATGTGGCTTAGGTACTTAGTTAGAGATTTCCGCTCACCGTGATTGGTTGACACGTCATTGGAGTTGTGTGCACATAGTATGACTCAGATGATGAGGTGGTGTTGACCACTCATGTGGGTAGAGGCCTCTATTAGTTTTGGATTAGGATGGTATTGACCATCACTACCACAAAACCGGGCAAGGCAGGCGCCTGCCTTTATCAGTGCTAATGGAAAAGCGCTGATAAAGGGGTAGGCCTTTATTAGTGCTAAAACAAGCGCTGATAAAGGTGTACCCTTTATCAGCGCTTTAAATATCCCTTTATCAGCTCTTTTCTTAGCACTGATAAATGTTACATTTATCAGCACTTTGCTTAGCGCTGATAATATTTATTGTATACATTAAATAAAAAATACATTTTATAACTAAATATATATATATATATATAATTAAATAATTATAAGATTAATAATAAATATATTTATTAGATTTATAAGATTTATTAGATTTATTAATTCATTATATATTTATTAGATTTATTAATTCATTATATTTATTATATTTATTAGATTTATTAATTCATTATATTTAATATATTTCTTTATTATATTTCTTTATATTTAATGTATTTGTTTTATTTATAAATATATAATACATTTTAATATATATGTATAATTAAAATTATTGAATATATGTGTGTTTTCCAATGAATTGGGGTCAATGAATATATCATACATGCGTATATATATGTGTTTTCCAATGAATTAGGGTCAATGAATATATTATACATGCGTATATATATGTGCATATTGAATAATGTTCATTTATAGATTATAATTCATTATGTTACCCATATAATATATATGTTATAAAAAATGTACACTTATAATTAAAATTAAATTATATTTAAAAAATAAATATATATTTTATTATATTTTCAATGATATATATATAAATATACCTTTAAAATAATTTTATAAGTATAAATAGAGATATATAAATATTTAGAGTTAAATAAATATATAATAATATAAATAAATTCTTAAATTTATACATTTATCAGCGCTTTTATTAGCGCTGATAAACTACGTATTTATTAGCGCTACAAAAGCGCTGATAAAGTCCAACCTTTATTAGTGCTAAAAAAGTGTTGATAAAGGTGGTATTTATCAGTGCTTTTCATTTTAGCACTGATAAATACCCCCTTTATCAGCGCTTTTTACTATCACCGATAAAGGTCCACGCGGGATTTATAAAATCCATCGGGTCCTCCTCCTCCTCCCCGCACCCTGTCAAGCTTTCACAGAAGCCCTACTCTGCGTCACTGCCTCCTCTCCACTGCTGCCTCCTCTCCACCACTGCCGCCGCCTCCTTCTCCTCCTCCTTCGTTGTAGCCGCCGCCTCCTCCTCCTCCTCTGGAACCAACTTCTCCTCCTCCTCCTCCTCCTCCACTGCGGCTCCTCCTCTTCCTCCTCCTCCTGCGCCGCGGCCTCCTCTCCACCACTGCTCCTCCTCCTCCTCCTCCTCCTCCACCGCGGCCTCCTCCTCCTCCTCCACTGGCGCCTCATCCTCCTCCTCCTCTTCTGCCTACTCTGCTGCCTCCTCTCCATCGCGGCTCCTCCTGTTCCTCCTCCTCCACAGTGGCCTCCTCCTCCTCCTCCTCCTCCTCCTCCTCCACCATCCTCCTCCTCCTCCTCCTCCACTGCCTCTATTGCCTCCACTGCCTCTAAGCTGCCTCTGCTGCCTCCGCTGCCTCCGCGCTGCCTCCGAGCTGCCTCCGCGCTGCCTTCGCGTTGCCTCCACTCTGCCTATGTGCTACCTCTGCGCTACCTCTGTGCTGCCTCTGCTGCCTCTGGTGCCTCCAATGTTGACGCCTCCTTCTCCTCCGCCACCGGCTCCTCCTCCTTAAGGTGAGTAAAAATGAATTTTCATGAATTAATTATGTTTGCATTTATTTTCAATATTGAGATTAATTATGATTTGGAGTGATTCTTGTGTGTGATGCTTGTGTGTGTGACACATGTATATGTGGTTGGTTACTTGTTTGATCTTGATTAGCTCTCCCCACTTACGGTTGGTTTACTTGTGAATTGATCTTTTTGAGTGGGTTTTGGTGCCTTTTATGCTTTGGTTCATTGTGTGAACCCTTGTGGTTAATTATAATCCCCCTTGTGTTTATTTAATTATAATTTTTTGTATTATTTTGGCCTCCATAAGTGAACTATTAGATGTAGTCATATTCATATGTGCACAGGGTGCAAATATGGATTGGTACACAAATGATAATGGCTTTATAAAATGATGCTCACTTTAAACCCTAGATTTCGAAACAATTTCCCTCCTTTCCTCCTTATTTTCCTTATCCCTCCTCCTTTCAAATGGTTCTTATAAAACCCCAATGTTTCAAAAATGGATCCTTGGTTCTCAAATTTCAAATTTAGTTTCAAATGTGTTCCCCAAATCTAGGTATGTTTGGATTATTGAGGTGTGGTTTGGTTTCTAAATGACATAAAGTCCCGTTTTGAATCTTCATAGATTACATGGTGTTTTCCCCTTGGTTTTGAAAATGGAATTTGATTTGTAAATTTTAAAGATCTATTGGTATTTTGTGGTGTTTTGGAAATTGGTTTTGAAACTCATGTGATGTATAGGCCCGGTTGGCACTTGTGTGTGACTTGATATGTGATTGGAACCTCTATGGTTGTCCCTCTGTGGAGAGGTTTTCCACATAGTTGTTGTTGGAGCTTGAGAAAGACATGAATAGAGTCATCTGTGTGTTATTGGTTTATACCGTTCATGTGATGGCCTCTTCATTCTCTGGTATACTACTATAATGGAGCATTAATGTTAGTTGTTTACTATGGAGGTACACCATATGTCGGCAGGTGAGTCTGAACCTAGTAATTCTAGGGATTTCTTCTAGGTATGTTTAGGTAATTCTAATGATTACCTATCTATATGTTCTTCTTTATTTTTCTTCACTTTGGTTATCTACTTTCCCAGTATTTTTCTACTTTTATTGTTTCAATTAATTTCATCATGGCTCTGTGATCACCTTGTTTGGATTCTTATATTGAATTTTGAATTCATTTTTTAAACTAGATATCTATTTTAAAAATGGAAGTTGTGATTTGTTTTGAAAATAGATTTTCTAAAAAATATGTGTTGGTTCTTTAAATGATAAAAACCTATTTTATAAATGTATTTCAAACTAGTGTTTTTGTATTATTTCAGGAAAGGTAATGTATGGATTCTGTGGTGCTTACCTACTAAGTTATTTTATGTTCACACCCTACTTGTGACACTCAACATCAGTAGACCCAAGTTATTTTTAGGTTTGGGTTTCTTGTTTAGGTTTCCTTTAAATCAGGTTGGTCTTATAGTTAGTGGTAACCCAAAGGTCACGAGGATATCTAGTCGGGTTCTGATTTATTCTATCTCTGTTTTTAGTTTCTATTTTGTTCAGTTAACGCTGTATATGGATCATGTTTATGTATTCTTTATGTTCTATGCTTATGGATCCTCATGGTTTTGTTGTGTGATCTATTTGGTTTATATATATCCCCATTTCTATATCTCACATCATATTATCACTCCATGACTCTTATATATTCTTAAGAGGGTGTTCCTCATCATACGTGAGATATAAAACTATATGATCCATCTTCTTTAGGCCTAAGACTCTAATACCTACTCAAATAGCCTTAGAAAACCTAACTAGGCTATAAAAATCTCATACCAAACCTGGTCCTATCATAAACACAACTACTCTATGGAGACATAATCTCTGGATGATCACAAAATCACAAACATTCAATAGAACCCTCACTCTATCTCTTGGTGGATCAAAAACACCCTATTTATTTACCTTGGTTGCTATTGATTTCTATCCCTTTCACTAGAACACATATAATCATGCATGAATGCACAATCATGCATAAATTGGAACATGGTTTTGTATTATAGGGTCCACCTACCTCAAAAAATGGAGTAACCCCCTCACCAAGATCAACTCATGCTCAACCAAGACTATACATGCCTTATCTAATCTTGTACCAATGATTGAGACCCAATCTCAAGGAATAATTCCCAAATAATTAATTATAGAAACTTATAATTAATTATTCACCTTAATATAATTAGGAATAATCTTTTAAAAAATCACTGGGAAACACAACACCACCTAAACCACACAAAACATGGTGCGTTCATCATACGAGGATAACCTCTAGCCAATACAATCAAAATCTACATCATCTGAATTAATTTGAAGATGATATAGTGAAATCATCACAAAAATCCTAGTTAAAATCATCCCAAATCATAGGAAAATAAAGGATAATATTAATGGAGTAAGTATGAGGGAAGAACTCACTAACTCACTATAAAAAACTCCCAAAAACCACCCCTCATCAGGGGGGATCGAAGAGAGGAAGAGATTGGATGAATCCCAAGAACCACCCAAGATTTTCTATTAATGAGCACGCCCCTGCCATTTTTTAAGTATCTAGTTTTTTATCTAAATTATACTCATATTACTTCTCCCCTAACCTATATACCCATCCTATGGATTTCAAATAGGATGAATATAAATAAAGAATGGATGAATGACAATCATTTGACAAAAGAGTATGAAGAAGGCGTGAAAGAGTTTATCAAGTTTGCAAAAGATCATGCATGTGACCCTTCTCAAATCCTTTGTCCGTGTTTACGCTGTTGTTATTCAAAACAAATTAGTCCAGAGGAGTTGGAAGAACACTTGATCTGTCACGGAATAGATCAGAGTTATACATGTTGGAATAAACACGGGGAAACAACGAATGTAGGTAGTGGCCGGGATGACACTGTGTTTTATGGATCATCTGATATGATTACAAACATGAACAATGAAGATGACCGTATGGAGGATGTGATTACAAATGTGAATAATGATGAAGATCGTACTGAGGAAATGACAAGGACCGTCGAAGATGAACTTTTTGATTGCCCAAAATTGTTTGAGAAGTTAAAAAGTTATGCAAAGACGCCATTGTATGCTGGTTGCACTAAATATATAGCATTTTCAGCCATACTGAAGCTGTATAATTTGAAATTAGACAACGGGTGGAGTGACACCAGTTTTACGAAACTACTTTCTCTCATGAATGACATGCTCCCAGAAGACAATTAGCTCCCGAGCCGAACATACGATTCCAAACGAATGCTACGCTTGATGGGTATGATCTCTGAAAGAATACATGCCTACCCGAATGACTGTATACTGTTTTTCAAGGACCAAAAATCACTTAAAGAATGCCTAAAGTGTGGTGCTTCTCGATACAAGAAAGATGAATCCAGTCCTACTAAAGTTGTATGGTACTTTCCAATCATTCCAAGGTTCAGGTGCATATATGGAAGTGAGGATACTGCAGAAAAATTAACATGGCATGAAGATACAAGAATTAAAGATGGGATACTACGTCACCTGGTAGACTCTCCTCAGTGGAAGAGAATTGATCATGAGTATCCTGAATTTGGAAACGAGTCGAGAAACCTTCGTCTTGCGTTATCTACAGATGGAGTGAATCCTTTTGGTTTTCAAAGCAATAGTCACAGTACATGGCCGGTTATGTTGATAAATTATAACTTACCACTGTGGTTATGCATAAAATGAAAATACATCATATTATCTATGCTTATATTAGGACCAAAACAACCGGGTAATGATATTGATGTTTATTTAGCTCCATTTATCGAAGATTTGAAATTATTGTGGGATTCAGGTGTTACATTGTATGATGCTTATAGAAAGGAAGATTTCACTTTGAGAGCCATGTTGTATGGGATGATAAATGGCTTCCCTGATTATGGAAATTTGTAAGGATATATCATTAAAGGAACTCAAGGGTGTCCCATTTGCGAACAAGGTACACAATCAATTAGGTTGAAACATTCATCGAAAACCGTGTTTCTAGGACATCGTAGATTTCTACCGTGATGACATAAGTATTGTTCTTGGATGACATCATTTGATGGAAGTTCAGAAGAACGTAAAGCACCGTCTCCACTAACAGGTGATCAATTGTTTGAGAAAGTTAAAAATGTGGACACTACTTTTGGTAAACTGGCTTCGAAAAACCTTACGAAAATCGGTTGGAAAAAGATATCAGTTTTTTTTGAATTACAATACTAGAATTGTCTGTATGTCAGACATTTTCTTGATGTTATGAATGTAGAAAAAAATGTATTTGATAGTGTTATTGGAACGTTGAGAAATACATATGGCAAAATAAAATATGGAATTAAGGCTAGGTTGGACATGGTTGGGATGAGAATACGAGAAGAGTTGGCACCAGTGAAGGGTGAAAAACGAACATTTCTTCCTCCTGCTACTTACACTCTTTCCAGGCAGGAGAGATATCAGTTTTGCAACTTCTTAAATGATGTAAAGGTTCCATAGGGGTATTCGTCAAATATCAGTAACCTCGTGTCAATGAGCGACTTGAAGTTAAAAGGTCTGAAATCACATGACTGTCATGTTTTAATGCAACATCTCATTCCAATTGCTTTACATTGCAGTTTTTTCTAAGAATGTCTTCCATACATTAACGAAACTGTGTTTCCTCTTCAAAGCTATATGTAGCAAAGTTATAGACCCTGCGAAATTTCCAACTATGGAAAGAGAAATTTTCATCATATTATGTGAATTAGAAATGTTCTTCCCGCCTTTATTTTTTGATATGATGGTTCATTTTATGGTCCACTTGGTGAGAGAGTTTTGACTATGTGGTCATGTACATTATAGATCGATATACCCCATTGAACGGTATATGAAGATTTTGAAAGGGTATGTCAAAAATCGAATTCAGCCAGACGGTTGTATTGCAGAGCGATATATTATTGAGGAAGCCGTTGAATTCTGTACCAAATACTTGTCTAGTGTGGAAAGCATTGGCCTACCGAAATCTCGTGACACTAGGTGTATTGAGGGTGAAGGAATTTCTGGAAGACAGGTTTTCACAATCAATATTATAGATCAGGAGCAGGCCCACCTTTATGTTTTTCATAACAGTTTCGACGTTGACCCATATGTTGAAATCCACAAAGAAATTCTTAGGCATTTGAATCCATATAGGGATGAAAAATGGATATCAGATACACATAATCGACAGTTTATAAGATGGTTTCGAGATCATATTTTTAAGAAGTCAGATGAAAATCTAGAGTCAATTTCAGAACAACTTAGATGACTAGCCGGAGGACCAAGTGTGTATGCATTATCTTACAATGCTTATGTAGTTAATGGTTATACATTTTATACTAATGAACATGATGAAGACAGTACCATGCATAATAGTGGGGTTACACTTGTGGTCGAAGCGATGCATGTTTCCGGTGCTAAGGACAGAAATCCAATTTATGAGAATATGTCATACTTTGGCATCATCAAACAAATATGGGAGTTGGATTATAAGGAATTTAAAGTTCCAATATTTCAATGCAAGTGGGTCGATAACAGAAGTGCTGTTAAAATAGATGATTTGGGATTCGTGAAAGTTGATTTCAGTAAGGAAGGGGAGAAAGAAGAACCGTTTATAATGGAATCACAGGGAATGCAAGTATTTTATGTTTCAGATCCCACAAACCGAAACTGGTCAATCGTTCTGTTATCGACCAAAATTTCTGAAGGGTCAGATGAAAATTCAACGAAAGATGACCCTTTCATTGGGACTTTGTAATCATTTCGCAGTGGTCCCAATGTAGACGATGTTTTATATGTCAGAAGAGACCACAATGAAGGGATATGGATAGTTGATAGAGGGGTAAAATCCCTTCAGCCTTTAAAAAAAGAGATTTCAATAATCATGTTATTTTTTTATTGTAATATATATTGTGTTACATTATGTTATTATCTGTTCGCTGCTGATTTTATGTGATCTAAATTAAATGTTAAACCAGTTCTGCAGATAATGACTTATTCACCTACTAATGTACCCAATCCCGAGACACGACAGGTCTCTCAACCTGTTGCGGATGGTCCCACTGCTGAGGTACAAAAGGTCTCTCAACCTGTTGTAGCTGGTCCCACTGCTGAGGTACAACAGGTTTCTCAACCTGTTACTGCTGGTCCCAGTGTCGATGCTAGCGCTTCGAAGAAACATAATGATGATGCAGAAACCAAGTAAATGGTAGGCGATGAAACCCCAGCGACACAAAAAAAATAGGTGCGCCGTAGTTTGACAGTTTTAGCCAAAATCCTTAAGGAAAAAGAAAAAGGCATCAAATATGAGGTGGGATGGAATAAACGAGGACAGCATGTAAACACCAAAAAATCTATGTTTAGTAGCTACATTGGAATCATCACTCGAAAACATGTGCCGATTGATGTAGAGTCATGGCACCATGTTGTTAGTGGGCTGAAAACATTAATGTGGGAAGAGATTACGGTAACATTACGATATCATTTATTTAATTTATTAAAATAAAATAAAATAATGAAATATTGACTAACTCTTCATCATCTCTTGCAGAGTGCATTTATAGTAGATGTTTCGCACAAAGAATATGTATTAAGACTAGCAGGAAGGGTTCATAGAGGCTTTCGCACCATTTTAACGAAATATCATCTGAAATATGTTGAAGGGAAAATCAAGCCGCACACACCTCCTCTTTATGCACACTTGATATCCCAAGGAGCATGGGATACGTTTTGCAACCGTCGTGCGGAACAGACTTTTCAGGTACATTGTGTTTGGTTACACGTTGTTTAACGTTTCTTGTATTCAACACGTTGATTGATAGTTTTTTATTTATGAAACAGCAACTGAGTGCTGAAAATAAAGAACGGGCAGCAAAACCAGCGTACCCCTACCCTAAAGCAAGGATGGGGTACGCTTCAATTGAAAAACAATTGGTACGTATTTTAAAAGTACTGTAATACTTTTATGTGACATAAAACAACACTGTAACCATGTTTCTCTATTTATATGCAGATTGATGAATCAAAATCCCAAGCCACTTCCATTCCACGTCATGTGCTATGGAAGGAGGCTCATGTTAATAAAGAGGGGAAACTGGTAGATGAAAACACACAAAAAGTGAGGGAAACATGTGTAAGTATGACATAATATAAACTTGTTTTGCTTTAAATCACTATTACATAATGATGATTACTTATTTTTCCATATTTTCTATTTGACATAGTCACAGGAATCAACAACACTCGCACCAGATGCAGACATACTTTCAGCAGCCTTGAAACATCCAGAACAGTATGGCCGCGTCAGAGGTGTGGGTTTTGGGGTGACACCCCGGGCATATTTTCAGAAAAAAAAACAAGAGGATGAAAAAACTAAAGAATTTCAAGTAATGAAAGATAGAGTAGATACCCTTGAAGAAAAATTCCAAAGTCATGGAGAGATGCTAACAACTTTGATGGAGGAGAGGCGAAGAGAACAAACAACTCAAGAACAACCCGTGCGAGAAGATCCCGCCCCACCCCCCACCAGCTTTGAGGCGAGTCATTCCCCTCAAAGACCTGACTTAACCGAGGTAATAAATGTTCTAATATTAGTTTATTTGAAATGTGAATCACATAGACAATGATGCCTTTATTGTAATGATATTCTATAGGGTGAAAATAACTGTGATTTATATCTGTCAACTCCCACCCATCGCCTTGTAGCGAGGGCTACGGTGTTCAATATGCAGAATGACATGCTACACTCCAGACCACTTCCAACCAGTCATTTCAAAGTGTCGATTAACGTAGCTCATGAGCCGAGCACTGAGATACCCGTGCCAAATGACGATGACGACATTCATACGGTGGAAAAGGCTGTTAGAACATTCGTTGCATGGCCGCCGAATCTTGTAAAAAAACATGTCGACCAGGAGGTATTCATTTCCGATTCATTTTTCAAGCAGAACCTTTAACATTAAATTAGAAAATTGCTGAACCGATGAATGTTATTACAGAAGAACAAAATGGAGGAGCTAAAATGAAAGAGCGGCTCAAAAGGATCAACCAAATGAGCAAAACGATCTACTGAGAGTGTGTTCACCCCGCCCGTTCTATATCCACATTTAATATCATTGTAAGCTCATGTGGATACAAAAATGATAGACAGAAAGAGTCACACAATTGTTTGTGAAAAATATATGTACAGAGAGGAAACATTATATTTCGTTAGTGCTGACATTGTTGCTGAAATCATCACATACGACTGGCTAGGCACCTCAGTTATAAATGTATACATGAGGAATGTTTTCATGATTTGATTTTACAGAAGCTGATATACTATGATAATTATGGATAAATACATTTCATATTTTTCACAGGAGTATATATGAAAAAAAAATTGAAGGGATTTTCCCATGAATACAAATTTGGACTCGTTAGTCCTCACACCATTTATACACAACGAGAAGAAATAGATTCTAATTTTCAGGCTGAATTAATGTCAAATCTGCTCAGAACGTTTCAAAGAAGAATTACGACTGACAGACTCTTTTTAATACCAACGTTGTAGGGGTAAAACTCTAAATTTTAATCATATCAATTATATTTTCATTTCTATCAATACTTATTCTTTTTTGTGTTTTTAGGGAACATTGGATGCTCATTGCAGTCAATTTGGATACTCCAAAGATTTATTTTTTGGATTCACTGCATAGATATCCAAAAAACCAACCACACATGATGGCGATTGTCAATTCGTAATACAATAGATCCAACATTTTAGAACTAAATATCTAGTTATATAATTTATATTATCTTTTAATGAGGATTCTATTATGATAGGGCGGTGTATGAATATCGTCTAAAGGCTGGAATGAATCCAGGTCCTAAGGATGAAAATGCGCACACAATCTACAAATGGAGAAGTATCTGGGTATATATAATTATATTTAATTATCCAAATACATATCAAAACAAATTACTTATTTTTCTTGATGTTTCTAAAATGTCAGAAACAAATAAATGACTAGGACTGTGGTTATTATGTTTGTAAATTTATGAAAGTGATCATATTTCATGAACAAACTAGCATCCCTAAAGATGTATTTTTGAAAATAATTACTACTTCATTTAAAATAATTATTAATCCTTTGTGTATTTATATTTTTTCATTACTACTATGACTGTCACAAAAACTCTTATTCAGAAGATGATATAAATGTGTTTAGAAACGAATGGGCAGCGTACATGATGGAAGAATGTAAACAAATAGGACAATGAAAGTGAATTCCAAATACTTATGTTATCTTTATATGGTCATTGATATCTCCCTTGTTTACACTTATTGAGCATCTATGATCACCCTTTCTTATTTTTCATATCCTTAGATTAGTGAATTTCTACTACTTAGTTTGAAATTGACATTAACTTTAGAAAACAACACAAGTGACATACAGAAAACCGAGAAAACGCGTTTGGATTGTATTGATACTTTAGGAAAACGATCCATTAGTCATTTTTGACATTTACGAATTGACCTCACCTCAATCCGACGCACGGTGTGACCGGTATGGCTAAAAGTGTCTGATATCAGTTTCAAATTAATATAAACTTTAGAAAACAACACAAGTGACATACGGAAAACCGAGAAAACGCATTCAGATTATTTTGATACTTTAGTAAAACGATCCATGAGTCATTTTTGACGTGTAAGAATTAACCGAACCTCAATCCGACGCATGGTGTGACCGGTATGGCTAAAAGTGTCTGATATCAGTTTCAAATTGACATAAACTTTAGAAAACAACAGAAGTGACATACGGAAAATCAAGAAAACGCGTTCGGATTGTTTTGATACTTTAGGAAAGCAATCCATGAGTCATTTTTGACATGTAAGAATCGACCTCACCTCAATCCGACGCACGGTGTGACCGGCATGTCTAAAAGTGTCTGATATCAGTTTAAAATTGACATTAACTTTAGAAAACAACACAAATGACATACGGAATACTGAGAAAACTCATTAGTATTGTTTTGATTCTTTAGTAAAACGATCCATGAGTCATTCTTGATGTGTATGAATCAACTGCACCTTAATATGATGCACGTTGTGACCGGTATGGCTAAAAGTGTCTGATATCAGTTCGAAATTGACATTAACTTTATAAAACAACACAAGTGACATACGGAATACCAAGAAAATGCGTTCGTATTGTTTTTATACTTTATTAAAATGATCCATGAGTCATTTATGATGTGTAAGAATTGAACTCACCTCAATCTGACGCATGGTGTGACCGGTATGGATAAAAGTGTCTGATATCAGTTTGAAATTGACATAAACTTTAGAAAACAACACTACTGACATACGGAATACTGATCAAACACGTTCGAATTGTTTTGATACTTTAGTACAACGATCCATGAGTCATTTTTGACGTGTAAGAATTGACCTCACCTCAATCCGACGCACGGTGTGACAGGTATGGCTAAAAGTTTCTGATATCAGTTTCAAATTGACATAAACTTTAGAAAACAACAAAAGTGACATACGGAAAACTGAGAAAACACGTTCAGATTGTTTTGATACTTTATTAAAACGATCCCTGAGTCATTTTTGATGTGTAATAATCGACCGCACCTCAATCCGACGCACGGTGTGACTGGTATGGCAAAAAGTGTCTAATATCAGTTTCAAATTGACATAAACTTTAGAAAACAACACAAGAGGCATACGGCAAACTGAGAAAATGCATTTGGATTGTTTTGATACTTTATGAAAACTATCCATGAGTCATTTGTGACGTGTAAGAATCAATTGTACCTCAATCTGATGCACGGTGTGACCGATATGGCTAAAAGTGTCTGATATCAGTTTCAAATTGACAAAAACTTTAGAAAACAACACAAGTGAAATATGGAAAACTGAGAAAACATGTTCGGATTGTTTTTATACTTTAGTAAAATGATCCATGAGTCATTTTTAACGTGTACGAATCGACCGTACCTCAATCCGACGCACGGTGTGACTGGAATGGCTAAAAGTGTCTGATATCAGTTTGAAATTGACATTAACTTTAGAAAACAACACTACTGACATACGGAATACTAAGATAATGCATTCGGATTGTTTTTATACTTTAGTAAAATGATCTATGAGTCATTTTTGATGTGTAATAATCGAACGCACCTCAATCCGATGCACGGTGTGACCGGTATGGCTAAAAGTGTCTGATATCAGTTTGAAATTGACATAAACTTTAGAAAACAACACTACTGACATACGGAATACTGATCAAACACGTTCGAATTGTTTTGATACTTTAGTACAACGATCCATGAGTCATTTTTGACGTGTAAGAATTGACCTCACCTCAATCCGACGCACGGTGTGACAGGTATGGCTAAAAGTTTCTGATATCAGTTTCAAATTGACATAAACTTTAGAAAACAACAAAAGTGACATACGGAAAACTGAGAAAACACGTTCAGATTGTTTTGATACTTTATTAAAACGATCCCTGAGTCATTTTTGATGTGTAATAATCGACCGCACCTCAATCCGACGCACGGTGTGACTGGTATGGAAAAAAGTGTCTAATATCAGTTTCAAATTGACATAAACTTTAGAAAACAACACAAGAGGCATACGGCAAACTGAGAAAATGCATTTGGATTGTTTTGATACTTTATGAAAACTATCCATGAGTCATTTGTGACGTGTAAGAATCAATTGTACCTCAATCTGATGCACGGTGTGACCGATATGGCTAAAAGTGTCTGATATCAGTTTCAAATTGACAAAAACTTTAGAAAACAACACAAGTGAAATATGGAAAACTGAGAAAACATGTTCGGATTGTTTTTATACTTTAGTAAAATGATCCATGAGTCATTTTTAACGTGTACGAATCGACCGTACCTCAATCCGACGCACGGTGTGACTGGAATGGCTAAAAGTGTCTGATATCAGTTTGAAATTGACATTAACTTTAGAAAACAACACTACTGACATACGGAATACTAAGATAATGCATTCGGATTGTTTTTATACTTTAGTAAAATGATCTATGAGTCATTTTTGATGTGTAATAATCGAACGCACCTCAATCCGATGCACGGTGTGACCGGTATGGCTAAAAGTGTCTGATATCAGTTTGAAATTGACATAAACTTTAGAAAACAACACTACTGACATACGGAATACTAAGAAAACGTGTTCAGATTGTTTTGATAATTTAGTAAAATGATCCATGATTCATTTTTGACATGTAAGAATTGATCGTACCACAATCTGACACACGGTGTGACCGGTATGGATAAAAGTGTCTGATATTAGTTTCAAATTGACATAAACTTTAGAAAACAACACAAGTGACATACGGAAAACCAAAAAAATTTATTTGGATTGTTTTGATACTTTAGTAAAATGGTCCTTGATTCATTTTTGACATGTAAGAATTGACCGCACCTCAATCCGACGCATGGTGTGACCGGTATGACTAAAAGTGTCTGATATCAGTTTCAAATTGA
Source organism: Viscum album (assembly GCA_963277665.1). Lineage (NCBI taxonomy): Eukaryota > Viridiplantae > Streptophyta > Magnoliopsida > Santalales > Viscaceae > Viscum > Viscum album. Next base: position 1,999,370,279 of record OY728140.1, on the reverse strand, counting down.
CATAAACTTTAGAAAACAACACAAGTGACATACGGAAAACTGAGCAAATGCGTTCGGATTGTTTTGATACTTTAGGAAAACGATCCATAAGTCATTTTTGACGTTTACGAATTGAACGCATCTAAATCTGACGCACGGTGTGACCGACATGGCTAAAAGTGTATGATATCAGTTTGAAATTGACATTAACTTTAGAAAACAACACAAATGACATACGGAATATTGAGAAAACGCATTCAGATTATTTTGATACTTTAGGAAAATGATCCATGAGTCATTTTTGACATGTAAGAATCGACCGTACCTCAATACGACGCACATTGTGACCGGTATAGCTAAAAGTGTCTCTGATATCAGTTTGAAATTGACATAAACTTTAGAAAACAACAATACTGACATACGTAATACTGAGAAAATGCCTTAAGATTGTTTTAATACTTTAGTAAAACAATCCATGAGTCATTTTCAACATGTAAAAATCGACCGCACCTAAATCCGACACACAGTGTGACCGGTATGGCTAAAAGTGTCTGATATCAGTTTCAAATTGACATAAACTTTAGAAAACAACACAAGTGACATACAGAAAACTGAGCAAACATGTTCGGATTGTTTTGATACTTTAGAAAAACGATTCATGAATCATTTTTGATGTGTAAGAATTGACCACACCTCAATCTGACACACGGTGTGACCGGTATGGCTAAAAGTGTCTGATATCAGTTTCAAATTGACATAAACTTTAGAAAACAACACAAGTGACATACGACAAACTGAGAAAACGCTTTCGGATTGTTTTGATACTTTAGTAAAATTATCCATGATTCATTTGTGATTTGTAAAAATCTACCTCACCTCAATCCGACGCATGGTGTGATCGGCATGGCTAAAAGTGTCTGATATCAGTTTGAAATTGACATTAACTTTAGAAAACAACACAAATGACATACGGAATACCGAGAAAATGCATTCGGATTATTTTTATACTTTAGTACAATGATCCATGAGTCATTTTTGATGTGTAAGACTCGACCTCACCTCAATACGACGCACGATGTGACCGGTATAGCTAAAAGTGTTTGATATCAGTTTGAAATTGACATAAACTTTAGAAAACAACAATACTGACATATGGAATACTGAGAAAATGCGTTCTGATTGTTTTGATACTTTAGTAAAACGATCCATGAGTCATTTTTGATGTGTATGAATTGACCGCACCTCAATCCGACGCACGGTGTGACCGGTATGGCTTAAAGTGTCTGATATCAGTTTCAAATTGACATAAACTTTAGAAAACAACACAAGTGACATACGGTACACTGAGTAAACGCGTTCGGATTGTTTTGATACTTTAGTAAAATGATCCATGAGTCATTTTTGATGTGTAAGAATCGACCGCACCTCAATCTGACGCACGGTGTGACCATTATAGATAAAAGTGTCTGGTATCAGTTTCAAATTGACATAAACTTTAGAAAACAACACAAGTGACATATGTTAAACTAAGAAAACGTGTTCGGATTGTTTTTATACTTTAGGAAAATGATCCATTAGTCATTTTTGACATGTATGAATCGAACACACCTCAATCCGATGCACGGTGTGACCGGTAAAGCTTTTCATTAGATAAAGAATCAGTATTTATTAAATGAGATAAATCATCCAAAAACATATTGATTTTACATTATTCCCTTTCATTGTTATCAGAATGAAAACATTTGAGTTTAAAATTTCATATTTTAGTTTCACATTTCCATATTAATGTATTCTTTCATATTAATGTTTTAATTTATTTCATTATTGTATTACTAACATAATATTTGTTTTCTTATATAGGTGAATTTTTTTCCTTGAGTTCGGATGCTTTGTTCGGCAAAAAATACCGTGGACGACAATTTTTGAGAGCGGATCATGGATATCAAAGGATGAAACATGAATGTTTATAACTGTTGTTGAATAGTTGTAATTGTAAACATGTAAAATAATGTTTGAAATGTATATAGAAGTGTGTTTTTTTGTAATCATGATGTTAAGTAAATGTATATACCATTGTCTGTCAAAATATTGTGTGTGGGTGCTATTTTGTGCAGGTGTGCATGTGCTATTTTGTGCAGGTATTCTGGTTTGTATAGGTGTGTAGGTGTGCAGGTTCTGTTTTGCAAGTGCAGGGGAAAGTGCCTTTATCAGCGCTTTTTTTAGCACTGATAAAGGACCCCCTTTATCAGATCTCCTAAAAGCGCTGATATAGGCTACCTTTATCAGCGCTAAAAAAAGCGCTGATAAAAGGGGTCCTTTATTAGTGCTTTTTTTTTATTACTGATAAAGGGGACCCCCCTCCCCTTTATCTACACTGGCATTAATAGTGTTTTTCTAGCGCTGTTAATGTCGGTTTTTAGCGCTGATAAAAGGCCAAGTTGTAGTAGTGCATCAATGATGTTGGAGGTGATTTCCATAGAAATCCACAGAGATGGTGAGGAGCCATCGGTTGAGGTACTGATACTATTGGTTGGGGGATGAGGCTTGTCATACTTAAGACCGTTGGGCTAGGATTAATTCGAGTAAAGACATCATTATGCCTTAGGATGTCGGGATTTTAGACGATGGGAGCTTTCAAGTAGGGGTCCTAGGGACCATGTTCCTATTATTTGGGCATTCCATTTTAGACGTCGGTACTTGATTTGGACATGAGGTGTCGGTTGGAACATGGTGTTGGGATATTATTATAGGAGGTGCCTGAGGGATCTTCAGATTTTTATACATCAGGGGATGTCTTAGGCTATATACTAAGGATCCTTGGTGATGGATGAAGTAGGTGATTGCTTCCTTGTGGATGTTGAGCACAATGGAAGTAAGTTTATTTACATGATGTACTGCTTTATTTTATTTTAGATATATCTGCTTAATCACAGATGTAATATAGGAATACGTTGGTGGTGGTATGCTAAGATTATTTCTCACACCCTACATGGACCCTTCAAGATGCGTATAGACTTTATGAATTTGCAATCAGGTAAAGGTTCAGGCTTAGGATATGAATCTTAGTGATTGTGTTATACCTTTTTCATGGGATATATGGAAAGGGACCTTGGGTTCCTGCATCAGCTAAAGTTTCATTTTGAGCTTTCCTTTCTGTATCAACATGCTTATATATTTATGTACTAAGGTTGGCCACAAGTGATCCTACCTCCTTTATTATTGTATTGTATGACTTGTTTTGGACACATTTTCTACGAATGGTATCTGGTGATGTTTTAATTCTGTAAATGGTTTATTTTTAGTTGTTTATTATTATTGTTGTTGTCTTTTCTTCTTCCTCCATAGGCAAGTTATTGGTCTAGTGTATGTTTTGGTCTTTCTTTTCTGGTGCATTATATTTATATATATCATTTATATCTTCACCTTCAGATGGTATATTCTCCCCACTATCACCTCTTACACCCTCACTACTAGTTGGAAGCCTTTGGAATATGGGGATGCGTTCCTAAGGCCCAGTGGAGAACCAGCTCAGAACATTGTTCAGGTGGAAAACCAATTCGGGGTGCTACAAGAAGTACATCTTTGTGAAAATGACTTCATGTTTTTATAATTGTTCATGGACTAACAGTTTATTTCCTTTCTTTTATGTCACTTACTGAGCTTTTTGTGATCATACCTAGTTTTTAAAAAAAATCATAGGGTTTAAGGATGGGTAAGAGAAAAGAATAAGCTAAGTTGAATATTATAAAGATTTTTCATGAAAAGAAATCATGTTTTATTTTAAAGAATTTTTTATTGTGGGAAAAATGGATACTATATAGAAATTTCAATTTGTTATGTATGGATTTACTATGTAAGAGTATGTCTTAATTCTCTAAAACTATAAACCTAAACGTTCTTTTGGAATCAAAGGAAGTGAATTATAGTCGAAATTCACTAGAATATGTGATATAAAAGGTCAGGTCCTTGTAGTTAGTATCATAGTAGGGTTTAGAGAACTTTGGGGATTATGATGTTTTCATGTGAGGTTATCTTAAGTTTTATAAATACCAGAATGAGTTTATAATTTTAAGGTTGATTGTAAGATCAATGTATTAGAAATATCTTTTGAGATTTTAAGTTGTGAATTTTTAAGGTGACTAATGGTATTTTTTGAGACATTTATTTTTGAGGTAATTATGTGTTATTGCAATTTGGGATGAAAAATTAAAGGCATGAGATAACCATTGTGGTTAAAACATTTATTTGATGTTAAATATATTATGGTTATATTTTAGGATGTTTCTCACATTTCTAAAAATGTTATAAGAATAATTGTTTTAGAGAAAAAAGGATAACTCATAGGTCGGGTGACAACCCATCACGTCCGACAAGGCTGAGAGAATTGAACCCACAACCGAAGCATGAAAAGAGTGTGGCACCTACCACTGGCCTACATGAAGTCTTGATTAGTATAACTTTTTATTTTTAGTTACATGATTCGATAGATGGAGAATAAGTTTATTTTGGGGACATATGTATTATTGTATAAAATTATATGAAATTTAAAATTGATTTTGTGATCAAGAGATTAATGTTATTTCGGAAGAAATACACCATTTTGGAAATCCTATAAGATTAAGGTAAATAGAATATTATGGGATTTTGTTTGAGGAATAAATTTTTAATTTTATTTTGGATGAAAATATGATTTTATTATGGATTTATGGTGATTTAGGTTATTTATAAAAATGATTAGCATGTCTTAGAGATTATATGATTAGGTAAATTACAATTTGGTATGAGAATTTAAGAGAAATTAATGTTATTTCGGGATAAATTTCAGTATTATCATGGAATTCTATCCTTCTGATTTTTGGGTATTAATCTTAGTCTAGAATATTTTTGAGGAATTTAAAGGATAGTTATTTGTTGAATGATCTATGTTGAACTTTGGGTATTAGTGTTGAATTTTGAAGATTAAAGTAGTTTTTCATCATATAAAGGTTTATCATTATTGGATAATTATATTATCTTGTGATAAACATTTTGGTTTTGGTTAATTTCTAAAGATATGGGGAATAGATAGTTATACTTTTGTGGATTTTTTGATCCATAGAAGTTAATTCTAGTACTTCGGGCATAAAAAAATTCATACTCATCATTTGGAGAAAAAGATGAGTTTGTGGTGAAGATTGATTAAAGGATGGAACTCTAATTTTAAATTAAGTGTATTTCCTTATTATTTTAGTATAGATAGTAAATAAATTCCTCAACTCTAGGAAAAGGACCTTTAAATAAAAATGTTATCTATTTACTTTTCTTATCGAGAAATCCATGTCTTTATAACATATCAATGATTTACGGTTTTGTGGTGGTTAACTTTCTCATGATAATGTTATTTATCACTCTTTCTCAGTATTTGGCAGTTATTTTTCTCTTCCATGTCCATGTTTTCTTACATGGAAACTTACATGTTACCTCAGGTGATTTTCATACTTTACTTTCTCTCTTATTAAGTAGGAGTTTTAATAATCCTTTTTATGGTGTGGGATTTCAACAAAGATGTTTTAGAAAGTAAAAGCCTAGTTATCTAACCTATGTTTAAATTTCAAAGATGCAATTTATAAGGGGGAGAATGTAATATCCCAAAATTTTAAAAGGAAACACTATGTTTGTTAGTATACAAGATATGCAACATTGATTGTAAATTGAACAACTACATATTATTATTTAAAATGTGACTATTATAACCTAGTCGTTAAATTGGTGGGCATGAATAGGAATAACTGATTTATGAAATAAATATATATATCCTACTAAATATAAATATATTGGTAAATGACTATAAAATAATAACATTATTTTTACTAAAGTCATTTTAATCTTCAGAAATACATTTTATTCAAAAATGATTTTTATTTCATTTTATGGATATTATAATTAATTTCTGGAAGTTTTAGAAAATTTATTTGATAAAATGAACTTCATTTTTGAAATTAGCATATCAAAATTAGTCTATGGTGAAATTTTGAATTTTTTTTGATAAAGTTAAATTTTTAGTGAATAGTAAAAAATATAGTTTTCTATAAAATACGGTATCTTTTGTGATATCATCAAGAAATAATTATGATATAAAATTTAAACGTATGTAATGACTTAAAGTATGATTTTATCACATATATAATATACAAAAGAATTCAGAACAAGAAAATTATAATTTATTTCATGATAAATATGAAAATCATTTTCAGTGTCGACACAGTGCCTGTGTGGCATTGAAAAAGTCAAATTTGGTGTCTTATAGATAATAATTGAGTACTATAAAGTATTTTCATGAAATTTTTATTAATCATTATGTCTAAATGATGTTTTTTATTTATAGTTTTTAATTTTAGAGTTATGTAATAAAAATCTTATCCAAATGCTTGTGTAATACTCGAACAAGGCAAGAAAAGTCAAATTAACAAATTAAATAAGTTATCTTGACATGGATATGATAAAATATATACTTAATGAATTAATCTAAAAGATTATCTTGACCCTAATTAATTTATTTTTATTATAGTAATTTATTTTTAATTTTTATATATGAAATAATTTCCTGTAATGCTTATGCAACACTAACGCAATGGTTGTGCAAGTAGAAGAAAAAATTAATAAAATGGTTTTAATTAAAATTATAAGAATCATTAAATGACCCAAAATTTTGAATAAATCTTTTTGGATGATTAATTATCGACCATAATCATCCTTGGTTCAAATTTTGGACCTTTTGGACCCACTTAGTTGACATTAAGTCCCTTATAGTATTTTATTTAAAAGAAAGTCAAATTGTTCACATAATGGTTTCTAATTAGTATAACATTATTAATATATGGATTTCCAGAAAATACATTTGACCATAAATTTTCTTTGGAAAGATAATAGATCTATATTAATCATGGTAATTTATTTTAATTTTTAGGGAAGAAATAAATACCTTAAATGGTTGCACAACAATGATGAAAAAATTATTAAATTAATAGAAAAATAAAATAAATGATATTAAAAATATTAAAATAAATATAATTTGTGAATTTAAAGGTTATACATGAATTCTCTAGATAATTATGACATGTCTAGGATATAATAAAATAGTTGGTTCGAATATTACTATTATTTTTATGTTTTTAAAGTCATAGTAATGGATAGTATTAAATTTGACAATAATGATATTTCATGAATATAATATTTTACTAAATTATTTAAAAAAAATTAAATAAGGCAAAAGGGGATAATATATGGTTGAAAATTTCATCTCTTATGGTTTATAGGTCATTTGGAATTCTTTTCCCCTAAAATAACCTTATTATATTTTAATGTTTTAAGAAATTTATAAAGTGTCTCTCATCTCAATTATAAAAGGGCACTCATTCACTTAATTTTATCACTTTGAGCCTTCTATATCGACCATTCTCTACCAAATTATCTTCTCCACTTCCCTAGACACATTCTAGAGGTGTTGGTCTTACCAAAAGACCAATTCCAAGTTCCTTAAGGGCTCCTTCAAGGAGATGATATTCATGAGGTGATTTTCTCAAACCACATCTCTTAATTTATTTTCCTTCTTATATTTTATCTACACCTCCTTCATCCATAAAGGCATAATAAATACAGTATCACGTATATACTATAATTTTCTATTGTTAATGGAATATATCATATCCATTTATTTTCTCATTTTCTCTTATTCAATGAAACAAAACCATTGTCCAAATTATGGCTAGTCTCTGTGGATAATGAATTTTTGTTTTTCATTTCTCCCTTCAAGGATGGTCATAAAATAATTATTATAGTTAAATAAGATTGGAATAAGTATATTATAACTTATTCAGTATTTTGGAACTAATATATTGTAATGATATTAAATAAAATGAAATTAATTCATGATGGTTGGAAAAACCTCCATAATAAACTAAACTATTATTATTAAAGCTTTATCAAATAAATCATCCTAATGTCACAAATAAAAAAGATATATGGTACCATTTAAACTTTTGGAGGTGCATGAATACCATTTGAGTTCACCTATGGAGTATTGTCACACCCTGACCTCGGATACTTTTTCCTTTTATTTATTTATCGATGTTGGATATTTTGGTTGAGGTTCGGGTTGAGTTCCCAACAAAATTCCTTGTGTTTTTTGGTTTTGGGTTTCCTTTTATACCTATTATTAGTTATTCTTGTTGGGATTAACATAAAGTTTCATGTTGTAGAGTTATGATGTTGTCGGTGTCTCCATATTGTGTTTAAAGCATTCAAGAATCATTGGGTGAACTTTCCTAGTGTTTGGGGTGTAATTTGGGGGTTTTAGGCCAATTTTTGGGGTTGCACGGTTTGAGAACGGCCTTACCAAACCGCACAACCTAACCATGTGAAGTTACATGAGTTTTCCAGTAGCCCTCGCACGGTTTGCGCACGGTTTGACAAACCGTGCAGTAAAACCGTGCATCCACTTGCGGGCTTTATAACTTTTGACGTGGAGCTTTGATTTGGGTGATTCTACCTCCAAAATGAAGCCCTATCTATTGGAAATCGGCCATAGGATCCTCCCCTCAATCCTTCTTCTATTTGGGGCAATTTTGGGTCGATTTATCAAGAAAGGTTGGTGATTCTTCATGTTTCCTTCATCAAATCTTCTCTCCTTCTCTTCTCCTCTTTGTTCTAGGGTTTTCTTTGGGGATTTTATTCCATGGACGAACCCTAATGTCTAGGGTTTATGTTTGGTTCGTTTTTCTTATGACTAGGGTGTGTGGATAGTCTATGGGGCTTAGATCTCTCCTCCCTTGATGTTTTTTCGCATTCACACATCGTTGAGGTAGGTGTTTCCATGAATTTCCTTTCCATTGCAAACCATTGATGCTTGAACACTTTGGATTGAATTTTAAACATGATTTGAACCTACATAAGTATTACAATTAACTTATTGTGGTGTTTTTATGTTGGTTACAATTGTAAAAAATGGATTTTAAAAGGATTCCTTGATTATGTCTATGTGTTGGCGCCTTGGAAGTGTTTGATAAAATTCATTTTATTTTATAAAAAGGAAATTGATACCATGTTGTATTTTTTGGACTTGGTTATATATATTTTATTGGTTGAAACATTAATTGGAGCATTGAAGGTGATTTGGGTGCCTATTTATGGATTGATTATTTATGGTGAAATGTTTTGGAAAAGTCCTTCGGGTTTTTGAAATGTTTATGAGAGATGTTGCAATTGTGTTGGTTTAAAGGGATGTGGTATTTCTGGAAAAATGTTTTTGGGTACTCTTATGGATCTTAAAATGGTTTCATTGGATTTTCTCACATCTATGGGTGCACTAGGTGCACACATGGGTGGGCATTCAAGTGAAAATGACACTTAAAAAGGATGTTACACACGAACCTTGATTTATCAAATGTTGTCTCTTCTCTCTCCCATTACCATCCTTATAAAATGGGTCTTGATTTCTAAAAAGTGTATTGGTATTTAATGTGGCTTTAAATTGATTTTTATTTCTTATAAATTTGAACTGTGGGGCATTTTGGGACACGATTGGTTTCAAACGGTTTAATGGATTGTTTGTATTTGTATACATGGAAATGGTTTTAAAAATGATTTAGAACTGCTTTGGTAAATGTATTTGGGTGCATAATATTGAAGGCCTGTTTGGCATGGTACTTTTAAAGGTGATGTTTTGTGATGATTTTAGAAAATAATGTGATTTGGAAAATGTGAATGCCTGGCGGGCAACTTTGAACATTTTATGAAATGGTTTGAATGTTAAATGGCGTGACGGCCCAGTTGGAACTTTTTTGGTATGAAATGATCGAATGTGCATATGGGGCACTCCTATCTAGGGTAATCCTTTATGGGAAAACACATAGGAAGCATTCGTGTTTGGAGTAGGCAAGTGCGGTGAGATGAGTCACGCGTGCGAGAGCCTTCCTACTTACACAGTATTATTATAATCACCATGGGTTCCTGGGCATCTTTTAGATGATCGAGTGTCGGTTGCTAACCAACCCCAATTAGACGGTTTGGTACCCCCTAGGCCAGGTGGGCTTTTCCATTGTATTGGTCAGTTAGGGCGGCCAGTTGGTTATAAACTTAGGAGCTTCACCATATGCCGGCAGGTGGTTCCGAAACCGAGTACGTCCAGGGGTCTTTTATGGATGTTTAGGATCACCCATGGTTACTATCTGTATTTCTTGTTTACTTTCTGCTACATTGAATGTTCATTTTTTCATTTTATTTATTTTCATCATATCCCTGGTGTTGTTGATTTGGTTTTTTTATTTAAAATGAAAAGTATGTTTTGAATGTGGAAACATGGTGTGCATAGTTTGGAAAAAGGGAATGAAATTTGTTTATTTATAAAAAGAAAGATAACCTATTTTTATATCCTTATTTTCAAACTAGTGTTAATGTATTGTTTTAGGAAAGGAAGCACATGGAATCTTTGGTGATTGCCTACTAAGCTATCTAGCTCACACCCTACTTGTACTATTCGGTGTCGGTAGACCCAAACTTTTTTGCAGGTTCAGATTTTGTTCAGGTTTTTCTGGTTCGAGTATCTCTTGGAACAGGGTGGTCTTATGGTTGGAGGTGATCAAGAGGTCACATGGAGATCGTGCTAGTGGTTGGTCGTCTTATTTTGTTATAGCTTCTGGTTCTTTCAGTGTTAGTTTTATTTAGTAGTATTCATATTGGACCAGTTTGTTCTTTTATTGAGATTCAGTTTTGGTTAGCTCTGTTGCATTTTCAATGTTGTATATTTTGATCCTATTATTATTGGTCTAAATCGTTCCCTCTTATTTTATTTTGATTCACAGCACTTGTTACCAGCCCGTGGGGATGGGGAACGCCCTTTGGGTCTTGTCGCGAACCGGGTCGGGTGTTGGGTCAGATGGCATCCTGGCTTGGTTCATGACAAAATGGTATCAGAGGAGGTTCTTGATATTTGGGGTGTCTGGTAGATGGAGACTAGGGTTGTTGGGACTCAGGAGGTAGGTGCGGGGAGGGCATCATGAACCCTTTCTCGTTCTGAACCTCGAGTCACCATGGGTATTCCGGGATTGAGTCTTGTGTCTTGTGTTGTTTTGGAATTGAGGGATGACAATGGAGGCGAGTTGGGTTATGTTGTGGCCTTACGTGGGGTGGTGACCCATGTAAAGTCAAAGTGCATGGTTCAAGACCCTCCTAGTGTTATGCCTTACTTAGGGAATGGATCACCACCATGTTGTCGGGCTAGGCATTGGCACTTGTCCCTCATTCCAATGGTCCATTGTTGGTTGGGTTTCATTTTGGTTTCAGTTGGTGTAAGTGTGTGTTGAAAATGAAAGTCGGTTTTGAAATGAAAATGGATTTAAAAACAGAAGTGTTTTCCATGAAATGGTTTTGATTTGGTAAAGTGGGTTTTCAAACATTGAGGGTGTTTTGGGTTTGAGAATATTAATTGAATGTGGCCCTTGGTATTTCTTATGGATGTTGAAATGTGTGTGGGTATGTGTGAGAAGTGTGTGTTGGAACGTGAGGATGAGAATGTATGAACACACATGTAACAGTTCATGGGGTACCATGTGTTGGGTTTTAGAATCAAAGGCCTAACATGGATTTCCTAAAGTGGATTTGAATGAGAAAATTATTTTGGAAAAAAAATCTTGAAAATGGGTTATTGGTACTTGGGAATTAGCCTTGGAAGAAGGCAATTTTGAGTTTTAAAAGTAAAATGATGGTTTTTGAAAAAGGATATTATGGTGGTGTTTGTTTTTACTTGTCTTCTAATCCGGTTGGTTTTGGTTTGAGTTTTTCCTCTTTTTTTGTGCTTCAGTTTGATGTTGGGGGTATGTGGTTTTCATGTTGTTCAGAAAATGCCACCCAGAAAGGTCCCCAAAGTTCCTAATGAGTCATGCTTGGTTCCTTTTTTTTCACAATTTTTTCCTATTTTCTGTGGTGATCAAGGTTCGCTTGAGGTTGTGGAGTGGCTTGAGGAAGTTGAGTGTGTCTTTATGTCATTGGGAACTCCCGATACTGTTAGAGTCTGTGCAGTTCAAAGGTTGTTTGAGGGTCCAGCCTTGGACTAGTGGGGGTTGGTTTCCCCGTCATTGACGGAAGGCGAGATGTCATGGGAGGTGTTTATGACCACTTTCACCCAATGTTTCATACCAAAGGTGGGGAAGTAGAGGAAGGTGGCAGAGCTATAGGATGTTTGGAAGGGCCAGCCATCAGTAAAGTCTTATGTTGAAAATTTCAGAGAGCTGGTTCCATTCTCTTTGGAAGTAGCATCAAAGGATCCAATGAAGGCCCCTCTCTTTGTCTGGGGTCTTCATCCTGAAATTACAGAGAAAGTTCCCTCATCTGGTGAAACCTTTTTCGAGAGGTTGGTGGATGAGGCATTCATGGATGAGCTGGTTTTTGGGGTGCAACCAGTGGTTGTTGGTTCTCGTGAAGCTTCCTCATCTGGCGAGTAGGGTGTGCCAGGGGAACTGGTTTCTGAAAAACATCATTTGTCGGCTCCAGCTTCCAGATCTTCAGACCGTTTTCTTGTATGTTTCCAGTGTGGCCGATTTGGTCACTCAAAGCCATCTTGTTGTATTCCTCTGAAGACTTGTAGCTGCTGTGGCCATTGGGGTCATTTGAATAAGTTCTGTAGGGGGTGTTGTCTGAAAAAGAAGTCTTGATCGGAGGATGTGTTGTCTGACTATGAGGCCGGAGATACTTTAGCCATCAGAGCCCCAACCACAGGTCTTGTGGTGAAGCTCGCGCACAGTCAGGAGTGACAGGGGGTGTAAAACCCAACCTAGTTTTTTTCTGTGTTAAATGTTTAACATATCCTTTTTCTTGTTGCCTTGATTTTGTAAGTTAACCTTTTGTGGTAATGGTGTGATGAACTATATCTCTTGTAACCCAAATATTTGAGTCAATCTGAATGTGACCCTTGAAAATTTTCATTCTCCATTGAGTGTGTCTTGACTTAGTGTAGGCCGGTTGCGATTTTAACATTCGGCAATGCTCGTTTGGAGATGCTTGAGTTTTTTTAGAATTGGTTTATTGTGGGTTTGGTTTGTTTGGAAGGTTCCCTATTTTAGTGGTGGTAGTTTCTGACTTATATGTGGAAGTTCAGGTTTGACCCTGATCGAGTTTTTTTGGTTTCTGGAGTTTCGGGAGATTTTTACATGTGAAGCACGGTTACTGCACGGCTAATCGAAATCGTGCGGCCCTAGCCAGGCGGATAGAACCAACTGCACGGCCAGCACACGAACATGAGGTAGGTCTTATAACCACATGGATTTGTGTCATTTAATGGGTAGAGATGTTGGCATGGTTGGCGCACGGTTTTGAAACCGTGCGGCTGAGCCGTGTGGGGTACCCCATTCTTCCAGTAGCTCGCACACGGTTGGCGCATGATTTGGAAAATCGTGCAGCCAAACCGTGTGATCTGTCCAAAAATTTAAAATATTGAAATCTCTTGTCCGGTTTGCAGTGAGGGTGTTGTTTGGGGTTTAAATGTTGTTCGTATTAGTTGAGTTCTTGTGGTGGGGAGAACCCTCTCATGTTCTCCCCTCATTCTCATTCGTGTTTTGTGGTTTCTTATTGATCGGTAGAGTGTGACTTGTGGAGTGAATAGTCACCCCATGGTACATGTTCTCTTAGTTTTGATTGGGCATGGATTTGAGCTTTGGTTATCTTTTGGCTGGGTGACTTTCTGGGGGCAGAAAGTGTCCGTGGTGGGGAGAATTGTCACACCTCAACCTCAGATACTTTTTCCTTTTATTTATTTATCGATGTTGGATATTTTGGTTGAGGTTCGGGTTGAGTTCCCAACAAAATTCCTTGTGTTTTGTGGTTTTGGGTTTCCTTTTAACCTATTATTAGTTATTCTTGTTGGGATTAACATAAAGTTTCATGTTGGAGAGTTATGATGTTGTCGGTGTCTCCATATTGTATTTAAAGCATTCAAGGATCATTGGGTGAACTTCCCTAGTGTTTGGGGTGTAATTTGGGGGTTTTCAGCCAATGTTTGGGATTTCATGGTTTGAGAACGGCCTTCCCAAACCGTGCAACCTAACCATGAGAAGTTGCAGGAGTTTTCCAGTATCCCCCGCACGGTTTGCGCACAGTTTGACAAATCGTACAGCAAAACCGTGCAGCCACTTGCGGGCTTTATAACTTTTGACGTGGAGCTTTGATTTGGGTGATTCTACCTCAAAAATGAATCCCTATCTGTTGGGAATCAACCAGAGGAGCCTCCCCCTCAATCCTTCTTCGATTTGGGGCGATTTTGGGTCGATTTAATAAGAAAGGTTGGTGATTCTTCATGTTTTCTTCATCAAATCTTCTCTCCTTCTCTTCCCCTCTTTGTTCTAGGGTTTTCTTTGGGGATTTTCTTCCATGGTCAAACCCTAATGTCTAGGGTTTATGTTTGGTTCGTTTTTCTTGTGGCTAGGGTGTTTGGATGGTCCATGGGGCTTAAATCTCTCCTCCCTTGATGTTTTATCGCATTCACACATTGTTGAGGTAGGTGTTTCCATGAATTTCCTTTCCATTGCAAACCATTGATGCTTGAACACTTTGGATTAATTTTTAAACATTATTCGAACCTACATAAGTATTATAGTTAACTTATTTTGGTGTTTTTATGTTGGTTACAATTGTAAAAAAATGGATTTTAAAAGGATTCCTTGATTATGTCTATGTGTTGGCGCCTTGGAAGTGTTTGATAAAATCCCTTTTGTTTTATAAAAAAAAATTGATCCCATGTTGTATTGTTTGGACTTGGTTCTATATATTTTATTGGTTGAAACATGAATTGGAGAATTGAAGGTGATTTGGGTGCCTATTTATGAATTGATTATTTATGGTGAAATGTTTTGGAAAAGTCCTTCGGGTTTTTGAAATGTTTATGAGATATGTTGCAATTGTGTTGGTTTAAAGGGATGTGGTATTTCTAGAAAAATGTTTTTGGGTACTCTTATGGATCTTCAAAGGGTTTCATTGGATGTTCGCACATCTATGGGTGCACTAGGTGCACACATGGGTGGGCATTCAAGTGAAAATGACACTTAAAAAGGATGTTACACACGAACCTTGATTTATCAAATGTTGTCTCTTCTCTCTCCCATTATCATCCTTCTAAAATGGGTCTTGATTTATAAAAAGTGTATTGGTATTTAATGTGGCTTTAAATTGATTTTTATTTCTTATAAATTTGAACCGTGGGGAATTTTGGGACACGATTGGTTTCAAATGGTTTAATGGACCGTTTGTCTTTGTATACATGGAAATGGTTTTAGAAATGATTTGGAACTGCTTTGGTAAATGTATTTAGGTGCGTAATATTGAAGGCCTATTTGGCATGGTACTTTTAAAGGTGATGTTTTGTGGTGATTTTAGAAAATAATGTGATTTAGAAGATGTGAATGCCCAGTGGGAAACTTTGAACATTTTATGAAATGGTTTGAATGTTAAATGGTGTGACGGCCTGATTGGCACTTTGTTGGTATGAAATGATCAAATGCGCATATGGGGTTCTCTTATCTAGGGTAACCCTTTATGGGCGAATGTATAGGAAGTGTCCGTGTTTGGGGTAAGCAAGTGCGGTGAGATGAGTCACGCGTGCGAGGGTCTTCCTACTTACACAGTATTATTATAATCATCATGGATTCCTGGGTGTCTTTTAGATGATCGAGTGACGGTTGCTGACCAACCCCGATTAGACGGGTTGGTACCCCCTGGATTTATTGTTAGGCCAGGTGGGCTTTGCCACTGGATTGGTCAGTTAGGGCGACCAGTTGGTTATAGACTTAGGAGCTTCACCATACGCCGGCAGGTGGTTCCGAAACCGAGTACGTCCTGGGGTCTTCTAGGGATGTTTAGGATCACCCATGGTTACTATCTGTATTGCTTGTTTACTTTCTGCTACATTGAATGTTCGTTTGTTCAGTTTATTTATTTTCAGCATAGCCCTGGTGTTGTTGATTTGGTTTTTTTATTTAAAATGAAAAGTCTGTTTTGAATGTGGAAATATGGTGTGCATAGTTTGGAAAAAGGGAATGAAATTTGTTTATTTCTAAAAAGAAAGAAAACCTATTTTTATAGCCTTATTTTCAAACTAGTGTTAATGGATTGTTTTGGGAAAGGAAACACATGGACTCTTTGGTGATTGCCTACTGAGCTATCTAGCTTACACCCTACTTGTACCATTCGGTGTCGGTGGACCCGAACTTTTTTGCAGGTTCAGATTTTTTTCAGGTTTTTCTGGTTCGAGTATCTCTTGGAGCAGGGTGGTCTTATGGTTGGAGGTGATCAAGAGGTCACATGGAGATCGTGCTAGTGGCTGGTCGTTTTATTTTGTTATAGCTTCTGGTTCTTTTAGTGTTAGTTTTATTTAGTAGTATTCATATTGGACCAGTTTGTTCTTTTATTAAGATTCAGTTGTGGTTAGCTCTGTTGCGTTTTCAATGTTATATATTTTGATCCTATTATTATTGGGCTAAATCGTTCCCTCTTGTTTTATTTTGATGCCCGACACTTGTTGTCAGTCCGTGGGGATCAGGAACGCCCTTCGGGTCTTATCGTGGACCGGGTCGGGTGTCGGGTCAGATGGCATCCCAACTTGGTTCATGAAAAGTATTATTCACATTTGAGAAGAACACTCATAGATATGCACAAGTTAACCAACTGTGAAACCATGAAACGAACGCTCCCTGAATGGTGAAATTGATCTTTATAACTCATTGAAATGACTATAAATGAACTTAATAAAACTATAATAAATAAAATATATGTCGAATAGATTCTAAGTCAAGTATTTAATGAATCTAATTTGATTAACCAGGATGTTAAGTGAAAGTGTATAACGTATTCATACATAAGGTAAGCGACTCTTTAACTAAAAAAACCATGTTTTAAAAGTTTTAAAGATTTATTTTCTAAGTCTTTTTATTTCATGTCCATGATATTAAAATGATTTTTATGAATATGAATGTTTTAAAAGGGTGATTTTTGAATTTCTCTCAAATGTTTTCAAAAAGTATTTTTTTTTCATGTAAGAGGCTTTCCTTTTAAAATCCTCTTTAATGTCGCTTCTTACAAAATTTAAAAATAATGTTTTTTTAACTTATACGACATGAGCAGTTTTTCCAGCTTTCATAACGCCTTATTATTTTGAAGTTTTCTTTACAAGATTACATGATTATTTTCAAAGAAAATGTTTTCCTTTATATGTGTGCAAGATTCTTTTAAAATGAGTGATTTTCCTCAAGGAATGTTTTTATGATGCAATTATTCATGATTTATGATTATGTCATAGTTCTTGGGTATTGTTTATGATGACAGGTGGTTCCGTTATAAGCCAAAGACGAGTGAGTCCATGATAGCCCCTCAATGCATTGAGTGTTTTGGAAGTTGATTGTGATGGTTACTCCAGGTGTAACGATGAGGGTTATATCCAAGTATAACCGTGAGGGTTACAAATCATACGGTAGTCGCAAGGGTTATAACCATAAGTATGATAAGAAAATGATTTTTCAAGTTACCTAAATGGTTTATTTATGCTTGCTATGTTTTATGGAAATCTCATGTTTTCACAAAGTAAGTATATGTTACTTTTAAGAGTGAAAAATATATCTTTATGAAAATGACTTCATGTGCTTATAAGTAATTATGAACTAACGGCTTCTTTTCTTTCTTTTATGTCGCTTGCTGAACTTTATGTGCTCATTCTTTGGTGTAAAATATTTTTCACAGGATTTAAGGATGAGTAATAGAAAAGAAGAAATCAAACTAAATGTTGTGAAGATTTTTCATGAGAATAAATCATGTTTTATTTTAAAGACTTGTATTATGAGAAAAATGGATACTGTGAAGAAGTTTTCACTTGTAATGTATGGATTTACCATATAGGAATATGTCTCAATTCTCTAAAACTCTAAATCTAAAACATCTTTGAGAATAAAAATAAATAAATTTTAGTTTAAATTCATCGGAATATGTAATATAAAAGGTTAGGTCCTTAACATAAAAACAGGCTCTTAATTCCTGCTAAGAACCTCCCACATTTTAGATTTAGGTAGAATCCATTTTGTTTAAAAATTCATAATCTTTTTGGTTCTTCGTTGATATTTTCCTATGTTTTTAGATCCAAATTGTCATTAAGTGTCTCTTTTGGTCCTAGATCATCATTTCCTCGAAAATATTTATATTATATAATCTTTAAATTTTTACAAACAGATTAATTCACCCACAAATCTAAAAAACCTATCAATACATATGAAAAAAAATTCCATAGAACAATTAAAACATGCAACTTATTATCATATTGCTCATAATAATACATGCTACATTATTATAGGGGCATCTCAATTAGAAGACTACGAGCCATATTATAACGAATCTATTAATATTTTAAAATATAATAGTTTAATGTTTAATGGAAACCTAATAAAAAATTCCAAGTCTTTATGATCCATTTATCTTTATTTAAATGTAGTAAATATAGAGTATAACAATTTGTTGGAATAAAGCCGATGTTCTGAAATAAAGTGCACCGGTGACAAGCGGAGGAACCGGAAATCAATCAGAGGCTTTCCCAATCAGGCGTGCAGAGAAGTCCAATAACGACTGCCGTCCTCCATGAAAGCCAGAGTTAAAAATCAGAGTTAATGGGAACCCTGGTTGAATGGAAGGAGATGACACTGGCAGTCGAAACTGACATTAATTGCTTGTTTTGATACTGGATCGTCATTTTCTCTTAGGTTCGGAGGAGCTGGTGACAGAGGAAGGATGGGGAGAGAAAAGAGTAGGGATTAGAACGCGGGGCGGAGGGAAATGAAAAATGAAGCGGGAAACGGAGGAAACTATAAAGGGTAAATAAGTTAAAAAAAACAATGACCTTCTCTAGATTTCCAAGTGGACAGATAACCACAAAATTCGACATAATACAAAGCTGGACCGTGAGCGACTCACTACAGTACCCTTCATCCCATTCGTCGTCGTCTTCCTCCTCGCTTCCCGTTACCTACCGCACAAACAAACCCTGTTTAACCCCCCTTTCCTCGGTCCACGCCAAACCTGGGTGTTCTGGAAAGGTGTCGTGGGCAGCGAAGACGATGGGTCAAGCTCCGGCTATGGTTCTGATGCCGGCTGTTTTCATCTTTGTGGTCTTTTTCAATGCCCCATCGGCGGCGAAGACATTCAGGTGCACAGACGTGGCCACCTGCCGTGCTCTGGTTGAATACAGACCCTCCGGCGGCAACACCTCCCTGTCCCACATCCTGGACCTGTTCGGCGTGAAGACTCTCCGTTCTCTCCTCGGGGCCAACGATCTCCCCCTCTCCACCCCTCGCAATTTATCACTTCCCTCCAACCGGACCATCCGAATCCCCATCCCGTGCGGCTGCGCCAACGGCACCGGCGTCTCCAAGGGCGCCCCACTGTACACTGTCAAGAAAGACGACGGGCTGGATGACATCGCCACCAACCTCTTCGGCCGTCTGGTGACCTTTAAGGAGATCGCCACCGCCAACGGCATCCCAGACCCTAACCGGATCAGCCCCGGCCAGGTGCTGCGGATTCCGCTCCCCTGCAGCTGCGACGGGGTTAATGGTTTGGATGTAGTGCACTACGCGCTCTCGGTGGCGCCGAGGAGCTCCGTGGAGGAGATCGCGGCGGCCAACGGCGTCGACATGGCCACGCTGATGCGGCTAAATGGCATCACCGATCCAAAGAGCCTCCAGGCATACGATGTGCTGGACGTCCCTCTCAGAGGTTCCTTCATACTATCCTTAATCAATTTCTCCCATCCCGCCATGCTTTATTCTCCCATCGAAGGCTCCTCCCATTTTGTTTCACTTCAAAGTTTATATTCTGTATCAACCGGGTCTGTTATGAATGCATTTCTTTAAACGAAGTCTCGAGATCAAGCCTTGTGAATGGGGGAGAAAAAAAAAAACTATTGCTTGGAGAGATGGTCTCACCCGGATGTTTCCCACATGGGCGGGACTAACTCTCTTATGGAAGCACTTGTAAATTGATTTGCAAGAAAATTGTGTTGCTCCCTCATTATTTTTTTTACATTGTTTGGAACAAATTAAATTTAGTCAGAATGTGCAACTAACAGTACAAGACCCACAACAAAACGAATAAAGGAGACCACAGATCAGGTCCCCAACCTACCAACAAAGACACCTACCAACAAGGACTGCCACCATGCAGTCATGAACTAACAACAAAAACTAACAAAAAGACATGGGCCCAAACTGATCCTTGGAAGAACCCCCATTCACAACAAGCAACAAACACTGGCTCTGTCTCCTGATCCGCAACATCAACGGCCTCATGCTTGCTCCAAGCGGAACAACAATCACAAACTCCACATCCATCCGTAGGCAGCTGAAAGCATATAAGTCTCTGCAGCGCCACACAAAATCTTTGCGCCTACAAAACCGGATGAAACGAAGAGTAAAAACCTATACATTGACGACCACAAAAACCAAACCTGAGCACCATACACAATCATCTGAATGATTCACAGATGAGAAACCACAAGGCCAAACTAGCCCCAAAAAACCATAGCACGGCCCAGCTAGCTCCTGTGAAAACAAACATGACCACCTGCAAACGACATCATTCAAGGAGCAGCCAATTAGTAAGAGTTAATGTAGAAGTTATGATTACTAGTCCAAGTTCTGTTGAACTGAGAATTCTTGAGCTTAGTAATCCCGACTAGCTTCATTTTTAAAGAAAAATGCAATTCATCCTGTAAACTACCTATATCAAGGTAACCGTTATTTGAGAAAATAATATTATTTGTAACTTTCCAGACCTGATAAGCTGCCATACTGATCAGGCTTCTGCGTAATCCATGAAAGACACATGATGAACCCAAGTGTTTCTAAATATACTCAAAAAATCGTTCCATCCACAAGCTGGCAAAAAGAAATATTGAAAACATTTTTAAGTACAAAAACTAACTGAGAGGAGACTTGGCATTCAAAGAACAAATGGTCTCTGGTCTCAGGAACCCGAAGACATAAAGGATACAAAACAGAGTCAATAGAAACCCATTTGGAGCATATAACCTGGGTAAACAATATGTCCTGAGCCAGCAGCCACCTTAAAAAACCATGTTCAGAGTGACAAAAGCACCCCATCAAAACAAGGGCCATTTAGGCTTATCAACAATCTATAGAGGAAAAATTGTGTAACGGTTCACCTTTTCTGCTCCATGTAGTGAGATCAGCAGCGTCCACCCAAAGTAAGTCTTTGCTCCTAAAACTGAGTAACCCCTTAAAATTATAAGGTTAGGAAGTTTTTAAGGGGATACTTCAAAAAGAGGAATCTCAAATATAATAATGGTGAACCCAACGAACCCACAAAGATTCCTTCAAACAAGCCAACTTCTGAATGTGTTGAATCATAAACATGGTGTTGGTTTTCACAACGCATTTAATACCCAAACCAGCCAACTCGGGAGGAAGGGTCATTTAATTCCAAGCAACATGCGCCTTTCTAGATTTTTATTTACCAGACTGAATAAAGAAGGGAATCCATTAGGTTTGGGGGCTTTGTCATTACTAATGGCAAACATGGCATCTTTAACTTCCTGATCAAAGATGGATCTACAAAGATTAAAGCAATCATGTTCCGTAAGTACCCTGTTGTTATCAAATAGGTCCAGATTAATATCATTCTTAAGGTCTGTGGAGACTAAAAAAATCTTAAACTGATTAAAGATAACGTTTTTAATATCCTCGGGGGAATCTAGTGTCACGACTCGACCCAATGGGACTCGAGCCGCGACTCCCCAAGCTCGCCTCCAATAGGCCAGGGGTTGGCGACTAGCGCCGAGTAGGCTATCACACACACGAGAGACATTAACTTAAGGTACCTGTACACACGCACCTACATACACCTCCATGCAACAGTGCAAAGATATATATAAAAACTGAAAAGAAATGCATGCATACATCTAACTCATAACTAGAGTACAATAAAAGTAAAAAGGGCAAATACAAGGCCCACCAAAAGTAAACTGCAAAAGCGTCCAACCTGCTCAGAAGGAGGGAATTGCTGTCAAAGGCACCCGCCAGAAAGCTCCTCGGCACAGTTTCGGTAAACACCCCGGTCGGTCAAGCTCACTAAGCTCTGCCTGCTCCGAGTCCTCCTGGGTCTCCATCCAAAGGCCTGTGGTCTGCACAAGACACAAAACATGTGCGGGCAAAGCCCGTACATGGGTGAGTATAAAAATACTCAGTAGGCACTCCAAAAACACCAAAATAAAAAAGACCAACTGAAAAACAACAGTTGGCTCATCCCAGCCAGAGCGAACCCAAACGAGAGAGAAACTATATCTTGAGACTATCTTCGGCTAATCACGACTAGTCAGCTCAGCTCAGTTATATGCCCATACATATACCATGAACATCCAGATATATTCGTCTCAGGCACCAAACCCCATGAGGTTCCGACCTCATAACCAGCGATAGATTCGACTCGAGGCTCTAAGGCATACCCAAACCAGGAGAACACACTCCACGAGCTTTGTCATCCCAGATGACACTTGTCCGAGAGATACACTCTATCGGGCCTCACACCACCATCCCAGATGGCCTATCTGAGAGAACATGCTCATCGGACATCATCACTAAGAACACCATGCTGAAACAACGGAAACACCAAACTCCTTGGATATGGGATCACTCTTAGGGTTCGCTAGAGGATACATGAACCCACTCCGGTAACTCCAAGATCTCACAGATAGGGGATCACTCTCAGGATCCGCTGGGGGATACCACAACTCGATCTGACGATCCACAGAACACATCACTCATATAGAGGATCGTGGCCCGTGTAAAGGTGGTCATGACGATGCCAGAAACCCCATCTGGTATCACTTGCGAAGTAGGGGATCGAACCGACGATACCACAAACTCTACCAAAACCACGCACTGAGTAGGGGATCACATTACCGACGATACCGCAATCCTACGGAAAACCACACACTGAGTAGGGAATCGTATACCCGACGATACCGCAACCCTACTAATACGGCCCACTGCGTAGGGGATAATATTCTCGATGATGCCTCAAACCCTACGGATGCCACAATTTTAACTGAAAATTCATCCTATCGAGGGGATCATTAATCTGTACTGGGGTTGTAATGCCACACAAACCCTCATAGGAACAAACCAAGGGAGTTCACTCAACCGCTGCTGGTCCAAACGTCGCTAACCCAAGCGACCCGCATCATCGCCACACTGTGTACCTCCGAGGTCCAAATCGAGGCTACCATTGTTGGATTGGTGTTGCCCGATCCGGTTGGGCTGAATGCTTGTGGCCCGCAACTGTCGCGGGTCGAGCTCCGCGGTGAGCTCGTTGGGGGTTGCAGGGGGCAACGCGCCCCTGCTCCGGGGGTTCGGGGGCCGAAGGCCCTCGGCCCAATTTTTCGCTACTGTAGCAATGATGACCACTGTAGCGGAGCTGACCGATCGACACCGACAGACACTGTAGCGGTGCGGACTTCAGGGTCAACAGTACTGTAGCGCTTTTGACTTCCAGCCGGCAAACACTGTAGCACTTTTGACAAAGTGAGCCGCCGTTCACTGTTGCAACGCGGACTACTATTCAAAACAGTAGACCGTCGTCTCCATATGTAGCCCATTTTCGGGCTAGGGTTTCTGACTGAAATCCTCTGTAATTTGCTGCTCCCGATTAGTGAAATTCTGCCTCTCCCGTGGACGTAGGGATTTTTCCCGAACCACGTAAATCGCCGTGCTCATTGTTGTTTTTCCTTTCTTTCGTTTTCTCATTTTCTGTCGTTGTGTCTCCCGACGATTCCGCAACAACCATCGCGTTCTAAGCAGAAAAACATGCAGGATAGGCTATTTACTCGCCTGAAACGGTCAACTGGTGAATCACCGGGAGCACCCCAGTGCTCCAAATTCAGATCTGAAATATGTTTCGGAAAGCTCGGGACCCGAACTACACAACCTTTATGAAGATTTGAAAAAAAACAACACATAAACGGGATCCAGGATTTTAAAACTCAAACCGCCTACCTTTTGGCGGATCGCCGATGCTTGCACGCTCTGCTGCTGCTGTTGCATGATCCGAGAGCGTCCGTCGTCAAGATCTGAGTCCGACGACACTTCGTTCGCTCGATTCCGGCCGTTCATTGTCGATGGAAGGAGGAGGAAGGGAGGAGGAGCTCCTGGCGGTGGCTTTCTCCTGGCGTGCGCAACAAAGGGGAGGGGAGGGGATTTAATTTTCATCCAATTGTCCGGCTCCCGACTCGCCTCCGACCCCGCGCCCGACGCAGACAATGTTTAGGGCGCTCTTAGGGTAAACCCGGCGTTCTGAACGCAACGACGCACTCAGAATTGCGATATGAGACTTCGTTTAGAAGTTATTCGAACCGACGCTCATAAATAAACTTTTCCATTTATTTACCAAAAACGCCACTGATCATCTTTTTCTACAACACACCCACACCCGCAAAGGTTACACCCCGTCTAGGGTAAACGACACGCTCTGGACGCAACTGTGCCCTCAGATTTTTGATCCAAGCTACCGTTTAGGAGATAACTCATTCCCGCCTCGTGCATAGTATAAAAATACTTAATATTTTTATAAAATTAATTTCGGGCACACCGGGTCTTGGAATCGCACGCCGTCTTCGCGCCTAACTCTGGACTTATTCTTAGGAATATTCCAAAGTTTGACAGGGCAAAACCCGAGTCGTTACATCTAGCCACGAACCAAATTTATTCTTAATCATACCAATAATATTCCATGATTTTTGCGCTTTAATACAAGCATGAAATAATTTAGTATTGGCATCTCCTTCATCCAATTAATTTTTCTCCTCTGCTTATTGAAGTGGTTTGCAAAAGAGAAGAGCGGATTCATATTAGCAACTAAATGATAGGTTCAACCCACTTTCTTTTTGCTTTTCAAAGGATAGATAAAATGAGAAGGGGATTTGATTTTTTCAGCGCTGGCATCACGTGACTTTCAAAATGGGGAGATATTTTTTCTTATCCCATGGATATCTTTTGTTTTTTTAAGATATTATCATTATATCTTATTTGAATATTTGAAAGGATGTTGTTCACATAGCTTTTAGGGAATCATTCACCTATTAAGGGAGCAACAGGTGTGTGCTGCTTTGGATGTAGATCGGTGGGCGACGATTTTTGGACGTGGGTAGTAGCGTGTAGTGGACTACAACGAGCAGCGGCAAATCGGGTTATGCAATGACTTATTGTCACAAGATAATTTTCAGAGAGAAGACGAAGGCATATTAGGGTGTGGATTTTCACATATTTTTTCTACACTCTATTTTGTAATTCAAGTTTCGGGCTTCTACTTGATTTTGTACTTTCTGATTATTATTGGAATCGTTCGGTGTTGCCTTGTGCTTTTTTAATCCTTCGCATCAGAGGGTTTTTCCGCGTTAAATTATGCGTCTCAATTTATTTATTGCTAATTTTGTGCTTTCGTTTTTGTTAGTGATTCACACAATATTTTGTCGCAATCAAATTATTGTCTTGGGACTGATCTGTTTCCTTCTTAACAATTGGTATCAAAGGAGGTTATCCGTGTTTATTGTTGATTGGATATGGGTGATTCACACCATGAGATTTATGCCCGCATTGCACTGTTTAACTGACAAAATGATTTTACTCTCTGGCATCTACGAGTAAAAAATATTTTAGTCCGTGAGAAGACAACGAAGATGCTGAAAAAAATACCAGAGAAGCCAAAGACCATGAGCATTGGTGATTGATAGATATGATAGAGTTAGTGACAAACACAATACAAATGTATTTGTTTGATAATACTCTGCGGAAGATGATGAATTTGGAAGATTCAGAAGTGATCTAGGCGAAGCTTGAAAGCAGGTATAAATTGAAATCCCTCACAAATCGATTATATCTGTAAAAATGATTGTATCATTTGCGAATGCTAGAGAATGAAGATTTAAGTAACCATCTGGGCGAGTTCACCAAACTTTTGACGGAGTTGTCTTTGATGACAGTCATGATCGATGATAAAGGTACCGCGGTACCTATTGAAATGGAAGAAGAATACAAAGCTTTGCTTTTCTTGAGTTCGCTACCTAATTCATATGATATTCTCATCACCACATTGCTGTTCGGGAAAGACATTATGAAGTTAAATGATGTGATTTCGTCGTTGTTGATGAACGAGACTCGGCGAAAGACCAATGATGATGATTCTTCCGGTAATAGTGGTATTGTGGATGTGACAAATGGATGCGGTAATCAGAGAGGTCGGTCGAAAATAAGAATAAATAAGTGTTTTTTTTTGCAATAAGGAGAGTCATGTGCAAATAAACTGCTACGCTTTGAAAAAACTAAAGGAATAAAAGAAAACACATAACACTAATTTTGAGGATACCGACTTAAGTCATATACATGGTGATGGCGATTTACTTTCAGTTGACGTTGATTGTCGCAGGTCAGATCTATATAATGAACGAGTGATAGATTCAGTAGCTTCGTACCGTATTACACCAAAGAGGGACTATTTTCTTCATATAAAGAATGTGACTTTGGTATATTGAAGATGAACAACATAGATTTTGATGGTGTCATTGGTGTTAGTAATATTTGTATCACTACAAATGCAGGTTGTACGCTGATTTTGTGGGATGCATGTGTCAGGAATATGCCACAATTTGTTATCTGTTTGTGCTCTTGATAATGATGGATTCAGGTGTTCGTTTGGCAAAGGAAGATGAACATTGTCCAGAGGATCTATGGTATATACGTGAGATAGAATGGATGACATGCTTTACAGGAGGAATGTAAAGTTGTGTGATGATGTGATGAATGCAGCTGCAAAGCGGATTTCGTTAGATTTGTGGCACAGACGATCGTCGTGCATGAGTCGAAGACCATCAGCTAGGACGAAGAAAGTTTGGAAGTCGAAGCAGGTCAGGTCAGTTGTTCAGATCTTACACTTAATTTCTTTTATTCATAGAGTGTTGTCAATGAAGAAGGAATTGAAATCAAAGATCCAAGTGATGCACTAAGGGTTACAGACTGCCCGAAAGATGTTGAACAGAAGAAACAATTAATTTCTGCAAGTATTCCTGATTATGTGGCGATTACTGTTATGGGGGAGCCGGGTGTTGTTGATTCTAGTCTTGTTGCAGTGTAGACAAAACTATGATGAAGATTTCGGCGTTTGAATTTCTTTTGGTGGGTGATCTGTCAGGTTTTTATCAGAGTTGCAAAAGGGTGTCATCATATATCTGCAGAGGTTGATGATTGGTGCGAAACCAACCATTTTGCTTTCTAATTGATGTTGTTGGAATTCATCTCCTTCTTTGTCAAACTAAAGGAGGTGATTGATTGGTTCAACCCACATTCTTTTTGTTTTTCAATGGAGAGATAAAATTAGATAAGAGATTTGATTTTTTCGGCGACGACATAACGTGACTTCCAAAATGGGAGATATTTATTTCTTATCCCATGAATATCTTTTGATTTTTTAAGATATTATCATTATATCTTATTTAAATATTTGAAAGGATGTTATGTACATGTCTTTTTGGGATCCTTTGCCTATAAAGGAACAACAGGGATGTGGTGCTTTGGGTGCAGATACGTGAGCGACGGTTTTTGGGCGTTGGCTGCAGTGTGCAGTGGGTTAAAATGAGCTGTGTCAAATCGGGTTGTGCAACGGCTTATTGATGGAACAATGTCTCATGCTCGGGTTTTGATCTCTAAGAAGTGACGTTTTGTCATGAGACAAATTTCTGATAGAAGTCGGAGGTGTATATGGGTGTGGATTTTCACATAGGTTTTCTATGTTGTATTTTGCAATTCAAGTTTCGGTCTTCTACTTGATTTTGTACTATTTGTTTATTAGTGAAATCGTTCGGAGTTGCTACATGGTTTTTAATCCTTCATGTCGGAGGGTTTTTCCATGTTAAAATACGCGTCTCAATTTATTTTCTACGAATTCTTTTGCGCTTTCGTTTTCATTGGAGATTCGCATAATATTTTGTCGCAATTGAATTATTATCCTGGGACTGACCTGTTTCCTCCCCAACACTAAATTCATCTCCTTTAAACAAAGAGTAGAGTAATTTGATCCTTTAAGAATATCAACATGAATAGGGGAGAGCCCATTGCTAATATTTTCTATTCTATGAGAGAGACTCGGTCTCCCCTTTTGAAAATGGGAAACAAGCACTTTTTTGAGGGCCCTTAAAGTGGAAGAAATATGAATGTGATTATGGGAGAGCCAAACCCGATGCACAAAGTTATGAAAAATTTCCTACTTGCACTGGAAATTACAAAACATAAAAGGAAACTACTTTTTGATACGGAGAGAACTAGTGGAGAGATGATAGGCCTCTGATTAACCAGGTGTTGGTTTATCCCATCTGTTGATAAAGGGGCTTAGGTGTTCAATATAAGTGTGGGGAAAATATCACCTCCTGAAGGATGTTTTTGGACATAGTAGTTGTAACCTGGACTCTGATATGACTATTATGTGTTTTTGGGCCTTCTCTGCCCCAAAAGAGCTATCTTTTTTGCTAAGGTTTTGTAACTTGGACCCTGATATCACTGTTAGGTGTTATTTGGTTTTTCTAGCACCTTCCACAACCGATATGAGATAGCCCAACAATCTCTCCCTCACACACCGGGCTCTCAGTTGGACCATCATTAACTGAATCTACACTTGGATTTTTGGCCAAAGTTGGAGTTTTTGTAACTCGGGCTCCGATATTAATGCAAGGTGTTATTGGGTATTCAAAACCCCAAAATTTACCTCAGGAGATGAGGGTTTCCTCACACTTATATTAAACATCTCAGCCCCTTCCACAACCAATGTGAGATAACCAGGAACTGAATGCTTCTCTATCCAAAGCTTGGTGGTGCTAGGTCTCTCATTATTGATGGGTTATTGAGTTGGTAGCTTTGAAGAAAAAAACAAAATTTTTGTTTGTGTGCTTTCTGGTGTATAGTTTCGCTCATGTTTTTGAATCTTCATCCACAGCTTGTTCGTCTAGGATTAGCAACCAGTCGCTGGACCACCTTTTGCTCCTCCCCAATGCAACTTATTTGTTCACTGCTCAGAATTGTGTAAAGTGCAAGTGTGATGCTGCCAACAACTGGACGTTAGTGTTACGAAATTGCTCATTGGCATTGGCTTTTCCTGCTTCCCTAGTATCTAAAGATTTTGCCATATTATGCTGGGCAGGTTGCGGTGTGAGCCATCCAAACTGGAGGTAGCAAGGAACTCAACATGGTCGGCCTGTCCTGCCACACGGTGTGAGGGTTCAAATGTCATTTGGCCCGGCGACATTGCATTGTCACTGCCGGGTTCATGCAGCCGGTCATGTGCCTATGCGGGTTACACCAATCAGACCATCCTCTTAGCTGTTACTAATAGTTCCACATGTTCTGGTAGTTTCCTGATTTAGCCTTATCTTAATTGGGGTTTTTGGGTTTAGTGTAAACAATGAAAAAACAACTGACTTTAGAGAACCTTGGTCCCGTTTGATTGGAGGAGGTGGTGAAACCTTGGTTTCCTTTAATTTACATTCCATCAACCAAACGGGCCCTTAGAAAACATTTTTTCAGAAATAATCTAGTTTCTGAATTTTTTTGATGAACAGCTGCTCCACCTAATGAAAACCGTGCAGCAGCTCTCTTTTTGCATGGATCAGATTGGAACTTCTTCATCTTCTGTATCAACTTGCTGCTGTTGAATTTTCTTGCCCTGTGAGTCCTCTGTATTTGTTCATTTGGATGTATATTCCCTTTCCACTTCGTTGTTAGATCAAATTAATAGTTATCTCCAGAATGTATGTTCTGTAATTATTATCACTGCTTTTGTTTGGTTTTTGAAAATGTTTGTTCTTTGTATTTTTCAGAAAATATATTAGGAAATATGTGCGAAAATGCCGGGATAAACAAAAAATAAAATAAAATAAACATGTTTTTCTTTTGTTGTAAACGTGAAATCAAGTTTTTTTTTTGGGTTAAAATATTCTCTCATTTTCATTTTTTTAAAATTGTTTTCCATTTATATTATTCAATATAAAAAAATTGGGTATTACTGTGAAAACTTCATACACAAGGAAGAAAATACATGTAAATCGCTGGTTTGGAACTTGACCGCGTGACCATGTTCCAATCCCCTCCCCATTTGTACCACACCATGAGGGTCATTATATTATTCAATATTAAAAAAAAAAAATGTTTTCTAAACCCGAATGCATCCAAACAAGTCTGGATTGATTTGATTGGTAGACTTAAACTAATATTAATATTAACTATAACAATAATAAATAGTGATTTAAATTAGAGATTGTCATTTGAAAACCTTGCCTATGAACTTTGTCATAAATAAAAAGTCATGAGTGGGTTCACCGTACTATGGAGATTATGCCTTGCTCCTACAGGAAACACAAAGTCCGGATTGCTTTGATTGGTAGACTTAACCTAATATTAATAATAACTATAACAATAATAAATAGTGATTTAAATTAGAGATTGTCCTTTGAAAACCTTGCCTATGAACTCTGTCATTATAAATAAAAAACCATGAGTGGGTTCACCGTACTATGGAGATTATGTCTTGCTCCTGCAGGAAACACTTGTTTTAATTTCATATACTTCCCACAAAATTGTAATTTTCAAGTGCCTTTTATTTTTTGGGATCCACTATTCCCAAACTCCAACGTATCCTCCTCGTGCTTCACATTCTTGAGCAATTCTATGTTTCTTGTTCTGTTGTCCAAAATCCATGTGCCTTATTAGTTGATTTTAGGATGCCTTCAACTAGATTTTTCTCATATTCCCAATTCCTATGTGTTTTAGTTAGAGTTAAAATATGTTTTGGCCTCTATTCCATATTCAATGGCGTAAAAAATCATCATTGTCTCCCCGAATCAAAAAATGATTTTTCTTATTTTGTCCATTCACTACATCAATTTGTGAAAATTAGTGAGAATTAGTTGAGGGGTTGACTACTCCACCTTGCTAGTTAAATTTGTTGGGGGGTGAAGCCTGGTGTCGTTGCAGATAGAGTTACAAAACACATAAAATTTGCTCAAAAGATTTTTTGAGTTGAAGAATTTTACACTCACCCGAAGTAATTTTACACTCACCCGAAGTAATTTTACAATACACATGAGAGATTTTTCTCTCAATAGTCGGAGAATTTTTTTTCACGTACCCATAGACATCATTTTGTTGTACTGTCGGTCTTGGGAATTGGAACACGCCACTTAATATCTATAACCAGGAAGACTTTTGATACACGACTCTTCATCATGGATCTCTTTGCAAACTGTCGTTGACAATTCTCTCGTCATCGTTGAACTCCATCATCTTCATTATTGTCTCGCTTTGTTCCCAATCGATTATTTATTCACCATTGTCGGTGCTTCGCATGAGTTGCCGCAAAAGCGGTAGCACCTTACCGATTATCTCTTGGCAGCCACATCTTGCCGACCTCTCATCTTCTTTTCTATACAAATGTTGTTGCGATGACATGACCTTTTATAAGAGGGATTAACCCCTCTCAAGCGTAAGAAAAAATATCTCATTCCACATACCTCTCTATTTTTCAGTTTTAAAAGGAAGATATCTTTGACCACATGACATGGATGATAATGCCTACTAAATCCTCAGACATGGTAGGTAATGGAAATCCCGCCCAACAGAGTAAAAAATGATAAATAAACCATTAAAAGATCATGACACAAAGTACACATCCTGCTTTATAAGATGTCATGAGATAACAGGATTTTATTACATAACACGTGCTTATAGGAGTTTATCATAGCTATAACTTATCGTAATCTCTTTAGGTGACATGATGTGTTTCTAGATACTACTCTTTGTCTATGAGTATAAATCACTATTTAGATAAGGGCCTAGAGGGTCATAGGTAAAATGTATCCATTAGTTCCACTAATTTAGATGAATTTGAGTTTAAGAAAAAGTGGGGCCCACGTGTGGGGGTCAATGACCGTCCCGGTGCGAATGATTGGAACTACATTAATTCAATTATATTATTTTAGTTTATACCAATAATAATTGATTTCATTTCTCAAGTCATTCACATGTTATAAAAGCGATTATGAGAAAATTATTATTTCAAACAAAGGTTATATGTTCAAGGTTCCTTAAATAATTATGTGAGGAACATATCGAGTTAATGGCTAATAATTTTCCACATAACATTTAATAATTTCAAAAGTCAGTGGTGAAATATTTATGACATTTATGACATGTTTACTTAGTCGTGTCATTTTGGGTAGGTTTAAGAGGTTAATCTTATCCAAGGATGCAAGTGCAATTTTGTAAAGTTTAACCTCACTATTTAAGCTCATTTTTGAGATATAAATAGCATGAGAACCCATTTTCACGAATTTCCTCTGTATACCAAGTTCTCTATCATAATCTAGAGAGAGAAACCAAAGGAATAAAAAACTTAGATTGATTGTGTCTCAAGAATCAATCACCCGTTCTTTACGTGATCGAAGGGAAATCATAAAGAAATTTTATCTTTCCCATAAACACATGTGAATAAATGAACAATATTCAAGGGGATGTGCAACACATGTGGATGATATATAGGGGTATTGTTTTAATCTTTTGAGCCATGAGATTCCATTCATGAATATATTACATCAATATTTGATGAACAAATGAGGTACAATTTGATTTGTGTTCTTTATACTTAAATTTATTTTGCATGATATTCTTGGAAAGAATCAGGTATTTTCATGGAGAATCAAGTTTTATAGGATTGATTCAACGAAAAAATTCAAAATTTACCTATAATCTGTTGGGCGGAGAAAAGGAAAGTGATGACAAGAGGGGGGGTGAATTGCCTTTTAAAAATTAATTAACAATTTAAAATCAAAGTAAAAGTGCAGCGGAAATAAAAGAGGCAAGACACGCAACTTGATAACGGAGTTCGGCTTAAACTCAAGTCTACGTCTCCGCTCCCAACTCAACCGTTGAGAGATTTACTACCGCTTGCTTTTTAATGGTTTTAGCAAGAAACCCACTAGACTTTAAGGTTAGTCTAGAACCTATTACAGCTTGCTTTTAATGGTTGAGCAAGAACTCACTTACTTTTAATGGTTGAGCAAGAACCCACTAGCCTTCTTACAGGTGAAGGCTAGCTCACCTATGACTCAAGCCTTTTAAAGGGAAGGCTTGACTAACCTCTTCACACCTTGAAGGTGGTGTGAAAACCCAAATGAAAGAATGAAGGAAAGAGATGGGGTTTGTAGGCACAAACCCAAATTGATGCTCAAAATAATAAAACAATGAAAAACCGTAATGGGGAAGTCTTGGGCGCCAAAGGATTGATGAAGTTGATGAAGAGCGCTCCCAAGCTTCTATGGTGGTGCTCCTTGGATGTGGAAGTGAGTTGGAGCAATTGGGGTTCCCTTGGAGGAATGCGCCGGAGGTTCGCCAAATGATCAAAATGTGTCCCGTGGGCTTCCTTATGTTTCACTAGTGTTCCGGGGCTTCCTAGTCCTTTATTTATAGAGGGGGAACCCTCAAATGGCCTTTGGGAGTCTTCGGAGCCGTTGGAGAGGCCTTCAGAGCCGTTGGGAGGCAAGTGGACAGGTCTGGTCAAAGTCCAACGGCTAGTTTGACTGGCTCCACCGGCTGACCGGTGCTAGGCCACCGGTTGGCCGGTGCTTGCAAAATGGAGGAGGGCTTCTGTCCAGGCGCCACCGGCTGGCCGGTGAGGAGGCCACCGGTTGGCCGGTGAGGAGGCAGTGGCTGACACTGTTCTGTCTGGGTGCCACCGGCTGGCCGGTGCTGAGCCCACCGGTTGGCCGGTGCTGTGGCAGTGGCTCAGCCTTCTGTTTGAGTTCCATCGGCTGGCCGGTGGTGAAGCCACCGGTTGGCCGGTGGACTGAAAATCAGCCCACTTTGGCTTCTTGCTTTCTTGGCCCAATTCCTTGGCCACCTGAAATCATGCCTATCATCCAAAAACACTTAAAACAAGATTAGATAAATAAGAGAGTGATTGTGATCATGAAAATTAAACCACGAGGGGTACGAGAGGTACAACAATCTCCCCCTATTTTGATGATCACAATCACCAAGACAAACAATGTAAAAATGAAATGAAAGGCATGCTTTAAAGAGTAAATTGAAAAGTAAAGCAAAGCATGAGAAAAAGATTTCTCCCCCAATCAACCAAGAATTTCTCTTCTGTGATTATCAAAATAGCACGGGGCATAAAACTTGATTGAGGGAAACGTTGAAAAACGAGATAGAGATTTTAAACCAATTGAAATTTTTGAAATTTGAATTGAAAGTTTTGAATTGAAACTTTTGAATTGAAAATTTTGAATTGAAAGTTTTGAATCGGAAATTTTGAAATGAAAGTTTTGAAATTGAAATCAAAAAGACTTAAACGATCCTAACTCCCCCTAAATAAAAACAACAAATCACCGGGGAGAAGTTTTTGGAACCGAGACAAATTTTGGTCCGGTGAGACTCGCTAAAAGGGATTTTTCAATCCATACTTGTCTAGTGGCGGGTCTTCTACTATAAAATTCATCATTAAAGAAAATAGTTTTGGGCCTTCCATACCGGGCATTTTTGCAATCGCACTCATAAATTAAGTGCCCGAGTTTTTTGCAATAATTACAAAATTTAAATTGGGAGCTTCCCCTTACAAAAATAGTTGGAGCATGGGAAGAGGAAGCTTGCTTGGAATAGCCAAGCCCTTGAGTGGTTCTAGATACGCATTGGGAACCAAGCAATTTGGTTAAATTTTGTTCCCCTTGGGTGAACTTAGCTAGGGATTCCCTTAAATCCTTGATTGTTGATTCCATGGAATCAACATCGGGAAGGTTTTGGATTTTGAGGGACAACTCCTCCTTTTCTTTGAGAAGTTGTTCCTTTTCGGAAGAAAGTTTTTTGAAATTCTTTTTTAAAGCAACAAATTTGGAAGAAAGTTCGTGAAAACCTTCCTCTAATTGATCTCTCGCATGTTGGAGATCCTCGTAAGACAAATGATTAAAAGAATTTGAAGAACTAGAGGATGAGGAGTCGGAAGAGGTTACCTCATGAAATGCCATTAGGCATTTGTTACCGTTGTCACTTGAGGAGGAGGAGGAGTCGGATGTGGAGCTATCACTCCATGTGGCCTTGAATGCCTTCTTCTTTTCCTTTTGCTTGGCCTTTTTCTTGTTGAGTGGACAATCGGGCTTGTAATGGCCTTTCTTGCCACACCCATAGCATGTTACCTCGGGCTCAGATTTTTCGTCGTGTTTTTCCTTTCGAGCCTTGCGGGATTTCTTCTTCTTGTGCTTCTTCATGAATTTGTGCATCTTGCGGGCAAGATTCTCCATTTCTGAATCGCCGCTTGAAGAGGAAGAAGATGAGGAGGAGGGGCTTTCTTCTTGTTGAACTTTGAAGGCGATGTTCTTTGGAACTTTGATCGGTTTGCCTTCCTTTTCAGCTTGCCTCCTCATGGTGATCTCATAGGTCATGAGGGATCTGATGAGCTCTTCGACCGACATGTTCTTGATGTCTTTTGCTTCTTGGATTGCCGTCACCTTCGGTGCCCATGTGCTTGGTAAGATCCAAAGGATCTTCTTGACCATCGTTTCTGCAGAAACATCATCTCCAAGAGATTTTCTACCATTGCAAACGTCAGTAAAGCGAGTAAACATTTCAGAAATAGATTCGGATGGATGCATGGTGAAAGACTCAAAATCTTGACGGTACATGTCCAATCGAGTATCCTTGACTTTGTTGGTCCCCTCATGGGTAACCTCCAAAAGTTTCCAGATTTCATGTGATGAGGTGCATGTGGAAACTCGATTGAACTCATTACGATCAAGGCCGCAATGTAGAGCGTTCATGGCTTTTCCATCAAGCTCGAAATTTTTAATGTCGGTTTGAGTCCATTTGGATTCATCGGGAGAAGAGAGAGTGTAACCATGCATGACAATTTTATAAATAGGATAACCTATACTTCTAAGAAAAGTGGTCATGCGGGTTTTCCAATAAGTATAGTCGGTTCCATCAAAAAATGGAGCACGACCCAAAGAATAGCCTTCGGGGGCGAAAGAAGTTGAAGCCATCAAAAAAGGATCTTGAATTTGAAACCGGTTAGGGTATTACTCAAATTTTGCCTCTGATACCAATTGTTGGGCGGAGAAAAGGAAAGTGATGGCAAGAGGGGGGGTGAATTGCCTTTTAAAAATTAATTAACAATTTAAAATCAAAGTAAAAGTGTAGCGGAAATAAAAGAGGCAAGACACACAACTTGATAACGGAGTTCGGCTTAAACCCAAGCCTACGTCTCCGCTCCCAACTCAACCGTTGAGAGATTTACTACCGCTTGCTTTTTAATGGTTTTAGCAAGAAACCCACTAGACTTTAAGGTTAGTCTAGAACCTATTACAGCTTGCTTTTAATGGTTGAACAAGAACCCACTTACTTTTAATGGTTGAGCAAGAACCCACTAGCCTTCTTACAGGTGAAGGCTAGCTCACCTATGACTCGAGCCTTTTAAAGGGAAGGCTTGACTAACCACTTCACACCTTGAAGGTGGTGTGAAAACCCAAATGAAAGAATGAAGGAAAGAGATGGGGTTTGTAGGCACAAACCCAAATTGATGCTCAAAATAATAAAACAATGAAAAACCGTAATGGGGAAGTCTTGGGCGCCAAAGGATTGATGGAGTTGATGAAGAGCGCTCCCAAGCTTCTATGGTGGTGCTCCTTGGATGTGGAAGTGAGTTGGAGCAATTGGGGTTCCCTTGGAGGAATGCGCCGGAGGTTCGCCAAATGATCAAAATGTGTCCCGTGGGCTTCCTTATGTTTCACTAGTGTTCCGGGGCTTCCTAGTCCTTTATTTATAGAGGGGGAACCCTCAAATGGCCTTTGGGAGTCTTCGGAGCCGTTGGAGAGGCCTTCAGAGCCGTTGGGAGGCAAGTGGACAGGTCTGGTCAAAGCCCAATGACTAGTTTGACTGGCTCCACCGGCTGACCGGTGCTAGGCCACCGGTTGGCCGATGCTTGCAAAATGGAGGAGAGCTTCTGTCCAGGTGCCACCGGCTGGCCGGTGAGGAGGCCACCGGTTGGCCGGTGAGGAGGCAGTGGCTGACACTGTTCTGTCTGGGTGCCACCGGCTGGCCGGTGCTGAGGCCACCGGTTGGCCGGTGCTGAGGCAGTGGCTCAGCCTTCTGTCTGGGTTCCATCGGCTGGCCGGTGGTGAAGCCACCGGTTGGCCGGTGGACTGAAAATCAGTCCACTTTGGCTTCTTGCTTTCTTGGCCCAATTCCTTGGCCACCTGAAATCATGCCTATCATCCAAAAACACTTAAAACAAGATTAGATAAATAAGAGAGTGATTGTGATCATGAAAATTAAACCACGAGGGGTACGAGAGGTACAACATAATCATGCCTCTATGTCATACTTAGTTCCTTCATTTGATACAAATAGATATTCACATCAATGCATGGTTTTGATTGATCACTTGCATAGTAGTAACCAGTCCCACACTAGGATTTGAGAAAGATTCATGAATATGACTTAGATCATCAGGAGAGTCCCAAAGTAGGTAATAGTTCCACGCCAAAAGAGTAATATGCACATGAAATCCCATTCTCTTGACCAATGCACAACCAAATGAACTATCTGAAAACAAGTGCGAGTGCGATGGTGCATCAAAAATAGAATGGTGAAACTGACATGAACCATTCACCTATGAAAGTGATCAATTGACCCTTCTCTTGTTTGAGATTCACATTGATTGGTTTCATATTTGTGGTTGTCGATCCATATAAGTCTTTTAGTAATCCCTTTAAAGTTACCTTTAATCTAAATGGTGGAATCATAATATGCATAGGCTAATGCCCGATGGCTTGGCCAAACATATGACATTTCTGTAATAAAGATCATGGTTCTGAAACCCTAGAGGAAGCTATCGCCAAACCTTCACTTCCAACACCAACGGAAAAATGTGATAATATGGGAGTATCATCTCAATGAATCCATCCCAACTGTAGAGGAATATAATGAATACCTCTAGGTGATGAAGCCCTATCAACCTTCCTACCAATGGCAGACTATAATGAGATAGGTTGAACCAATGGACACCTCTACCCTCTTTGGGTGATTATCCACAAAGCATGATAACACACACCTCCCTTACCATAGGGAGATGGAGAAAGATGTGAATTACATTCCCACTACTACCCAAGAGCCATCTAGAATGGATCCTACTAGCCACCATTGTTATCGTTGTGAAACCCCATCCCATAAATAATATGATGAGGAGGCTGCACATGGTATCCTAGCCCTAGTTTCTAAAATTACAGAACTGAGGAGGAGGTCTCATCGAGGATAACATACAACCGTAGCTTGGGAGCAGGAAAATATTCTTATTCCCACCAAGGATTCCCGTCAGCATATTTTGGAAGCAACCAAAGAGAAAGATTATATCACTTCACCCTTTCACATCAAGGAATCCAATTAGCATATCCCTACAGTTTCCCAATAGAAGGTATATATCCATGATCACACCAACATAGTTCAATGGCACACCTCATTGAAGAATGAATATTAGGGGTTGGATCATATCCTAGTTCTTACCAGATCCCATTGGCATATCTTGACGACAGTCCATGGGATGGATCATATTCCTGCTCCTATTAGAGAAGGTTAGTGGAATATCTTAGAGATGGTATAGGGTCCAAATCATATCCCTGACTCGACACATGGAGCTCATAAAAAAATCTCAGTGTCACCTGAGGACTAGGCTTATAACTCTGCCCCCATCCAATAGGATCATCAATATATTCCAACAGGAGCATAGGAGCAGGCTCATATCCCTGTCCCAACCTAGGATTTTTTTTAGACTATTCCGGAGAAAATAGAGTAATACCATTGGTATGTTCTAGTGGAAACCTTGGTGGAGGCCCATATTCCTTCCCATATTTAGAAAGATCATTGTCATATCTCGATGATAGCTGAGGAGTCACCCTTGAGGACTCCCACCCATAGTAGTCACTTCACACACTACACGACCCCGATAATGATCAAGGTTCCAAACCTGGTCACCCTACCTAGATAATATAAAAAGAAATCTCATCAAATGCAACATAAAACTTAGGATCAAGCTCATACACCTGCCCCTATTGATGGCGGCATTCTAAGGTCTCTTCCAAATATCTTAATAATAACTCAAGAATATTTCAGCACATTATTAGTAGAATAAGGCAGCTCAAGCCCTGAAGCTCCTCCCTCCGACGACATGATTAACTATGGAAGTCCTCTCTAGAGCACCCGCCATGATGGTCCTACCAACATCATTATAAAGACAAGTCTTGAAGGCCCTCCCCATAATGTCAGTTGTGAAGTTCCTCCTTGTAGTGTGAAGGTTTATCGATAGGGAGGTCCTCCCCTTCCAACTCATCAATAGTTGGTAACCATGAAGGTCCTCCCCATGTAAACCAAGTTAGAATCCATTTAGATCATCCTCATAATACTTATTGTGAAGTTCCTCCTTGTAATAACATCTCTAATCAGCACAAAGGACCTCCCTGTGTCGAAATTGCTCTATGGTTTCCCTAATATCAAGACGCACACAATAGTTTGAGGCTGAAAATTCCAATAACCTTTGTATTCATAAGTATTTTTTTCCTGATCAGTAGGTGATTTGGGATGGCAATCATCATTTATGCCACCCATGGATCGTATAACCGCTAATGCAACTGAGGAAATTATGAACGACTCCATGCTTCTTAACAAAGAAGCTGAGAAATGAACTTTTTTGTTAAACCAAGTTAAGGAATCCCTCAAATATGAGAAAGAGGACACTATGGTCACTTTGGAAGAATTAGTTGGAGGTAGGATATTAGTCATGTACTATCCCACAACCACTCCTTATAATGAAATTATAGAGCCCCTGAAGCATGAATACATTCCCAACTTTCATTGAAACCAATGTGTAACTCTTCAAAACCTCATGGATAGATTTATTCTTTATGGGGAGTATGCTAGCCACCTCAAGACACTGGATGAACTATTCCACTGAGTTGACATGACCACATTCTTAATTGATCGAAATCCAAGGTAGCAAGGAAGCATAATTTTCTTTAATATGATTTCCTCAACAACACGAAGGCCCTCTTCTGAATAATCACCGATTCCCCACCTGATGTTTGTATTAGAGGATGGTGTGAGTACGAAGCTATATAGTTCACCTTTCTCACCATCCACCAGGGCTCATTTGGTAAAGCATCTTATAATGTCCATGCTTCAGGCCAAGTCTCAGGTTCTGATTCTACATATGCCATTTGGCTTGTCTAACAAAATCATACCCTTAATAAGGTGTGGGAGCAACATACTCAGAAGGAATGAACCATCGATAGACTCATACATCTAGCTTCTAAGAAGGTCAAACAGTCCTTCTATTTGTCACAGATGAAGCTTGCAACCGTACTTCAAAACTCAAAGGTGAGAACCCCTCACCATATAAAGGTTCTAAATCAAGCAGATTCCCGAATAGATGCCTCAAAAGCCAATAAGGACATGATAATAACTACCTCAAAAACATTATAGGATCATCCCCAACCCACAGGAATGGTGACATTTTTTGCACCACCCCCACCCCACCCTTTGGATAATCAAATCCACAATGGGTCTAAGACATGATGGTGGAAGAACTACGCTAACCCCAACCCATAGGATTTTGGGAATTATTACTAGCTCCTCCTCTAAGGAGATCAATATTCTTCATATTAGGATCAACTACATTATAATTTTCCTCACAATTTCTTCTATTTCATTATCCACCCTCCTCATTAGGAACACACTCAATGAAATCCATCGAACTATATTAGGATCACCCTCCATAAATCGCTTTTGGGATATCATCGATGAGAAAAGTT
This sequence comes from Viscum album, assembly GCA_963277665.1. NCBI lineage: Eukaryota > Viridiplantae > Streptophyta > Magnoliopsida > Santalales > Viscaceae > Viscum > Viscum album. Next base: position 1,999,329,346 of record OY728140.1, on the reverse strand, counting down.
CAAACCTCATAGGGGATATAGGAAAAAATGCCCCCCAAGAAGGAAAATATCAATGTGGATCATGATTTTTCTCTTAACTAATATTTAAAGGAATACCCCCTTACAGATTTGATTTAGGTGAAGATATGATCCCTACTGCATGGTATGCGTTGATGAATGATATCAGCATCAACCCCATGGATAACACAGAGCATGAAACCCACATAGAGAAACATGATGAGAAGATATATTTTTTGAATGTGGTCCACACTAATATGCACGAAAAATGTGTGAGAACCCGATATCAGAGACAAAATCATGATATAGGAGCTCCTCTAAATATTATGTTTCCATATGGTCATTGAGCATCAAATAAAAATAAAGTGAAGGGAATGGATACATCTATATCCCACCCACCACCCAAAGAAACCGAACCCCATTCTACTAAGGAGAAGTTAGATCAATATGGAGTCCAGTTAGATAGATTGAGGTGACTCAATACATAATTACCCAGAGGAAATATATTTTTGGAGTATAACTCCCAGTTAGAGGTCAATGTTTCTCCGCTAGTATATACCCAACAAGAAGGATATACTTATCCAATAAGAGTATAATATAACCACACAAATATATCTAGGTCCAGAAAACTAGTTTATCCTACTTCGATAGTTGAGGAAAATGTAAGGACCCAACCCCAGTTGCTTAGAGACGGTGCCTTATTTTATTACATTGACATATAAACAAGGGATTTGTATCCCGGAGGAATGAATATTTTAGTAGCTTTAGAAAACAAGATACATACATAAGTTCAACATTACAACTTGAAAGGAAATACAACATATCAACTTCTTTTGAATCACACATAATCTCCTAGATTATCCTTGAAAGTTATTCATAATATACTTCTTCACAACCTGGGAAAAATAAAACACGTAAAAGGGGTGAGCTCATATGCTCAGTAAGGGTAAATAATACAATAGAAGAAAATATAAACATAAACTCTAGGAATGATGACTAACTAAAATGCATGCCTTTAAAAATATACTTGAGCATAATATGACAGGAATAAAAACTAATTAAATAATTCCATAAAACATAACCATGGATATTATACTAGTCGAATAATCACATATACTATCAATCTCTAGTTTCATAATGAGATATTTCATAATGCCAGACAACTGAAACATATCATCGAAGCCTCGACCAAGACATTTGAAAGTACTAGGGTAAGGCCTTAGCCAAAACCTAATTCTGTTTTGTCTCATGAGACCTACTGATGCATCGAGGGACTACATCAGGTCCCACCCATCCCATAATATGTCTAATTCATTCCTCATATGAATGAGGATAAACATAAACAACATGTACATTCATATTGAAACTAACATATAAAATGTAAATAACTTTCCCCAATCATTAAACATAAACACTAACCATTCAGAGTAATATAGTGAATGATATTAAGATAATACATCCACTGTAAATCTAATCATAAACCATTCAATAAAATATGGTGGATGATATCATAAAACATTAACCCCATTTTATCATAAGAATCAACAAGAGTGTTGAAATAGGTGAAAACACTCTTATAAAATCACCGAGTAATTCTTGAGATAAATACTCTTTTGCATTGAAAAGAAGAGTTCTTTTGAAAAAATCATTACATAAAACCAGAAGTGAATTAAAGTAGTTTTTTCATAATAAAATGAGAGATTTTATAAAAATAAATGTTGCTAAAAATAGATTATAGAGTGTACTTGAACATAGGTAAGAATTCGAGAAGTTCCCTTGAAATGAGCTTGTATTTCAGGAAGAATTTTTGAAAGATCATTTTAAAGCATGTAACTCCCCATAAAATAAAGAAGGATTCTAGTTGGTACACATATATAGAACATTCACATAGAATTTATGAGGTGTACATAAGAATAAATAAGAATTTCATTGAGGTAAGTAGAAGATAAGAGTAACCTGAATGAAAATGGAGGTTCGGGTAGAAAATTCTTACCTTATGTTCGAATATGTTCCTCTCTTGAACTTAAGGTCCTGAAATATGAAATTAGACATATTAATAACTTAATTAAGAACCTATTTAGATATGTATTCGATTTATTATAATTTTATTAAGTTCATTTATGATCGTTTTTATGGGTTAAGAGATTCAATATCATCGTTTGTGAGTGCTCGTTTCATTAGTTTTCATGATCGGTTCGTTTATATGGAAGTTAATGTAAAATGAGAATTTAATTATAGAATTGATTTTATATGTTATTAATGTTCATACAGAAGGTTAAATGATCATATAAGTCATTTGGTTACTTTGGGTGAGAACGAATCATTAGATAAAATTTTAATGACAAACGTTTGGATTAATTTGGTGGTTTTCAATCACCATGAACTCATTTTGTTTTATAAATTAATACCATATATACAAAAATAATTCCAGAACATTACATAGGATATATTACATATATTATGATCTGGTTCAACCATAAAAATGGTTTCATGACCATAATTGAAGATAATAATAGAAGTTGAAAACCCGCCGTCCTTGAATGTGATAAGTTAGCACATCTCAGATGATGTTTTCATTTCTAGTATAAAATGAGGGGAAATGATAGATGATGATGAATTATTCCATTGTCATAACAACATTTCAGTACATGTAAGGTACTGGAGTTATCATAACATTTAGAGGAAAGGAGGTGAGGAAAGAAAAGGAAAGAAACTTGAAAGAAAATAAAAGAAATGAAAAGAGAAATTTACCTCTTGAATTTATCTTCCTTGAGAGCCTATTTAGGGTAGAAGATTTGGTCTTTTAAAGATACCAAGGGCTGCTGGATGTGGGGAGGAGCTTGGGAGGTGATTTTAGCAGAATTTAGACAAGGCACAAGGCTTGAGAGGAGTGAAGAAAAGAGGGAGTGATGAGTGACTTTTATAGGGGAGGAGAGGAGTTATTTCCCATTATTTTAATCATTATTTTATTATTTTGGCTCAAGACTATGAATAATATCGATTCTTGTGACTCAAATAGTAATAAGTGCATGTGAGTTCGAACCAAGTACATCACCCTTACATCACCTATGACTCAATAAATCATGCATTTAACATTTATCGTAAATTATCGTATTTTACTATTCACAAAAAATTCATATATTTTAGAAAAATCCTAAAAAATCATCCTAAATATTTTTTGATGTATAGAATTCAAAAATGAACTCAATTTTATCAAAATAATTTTCTAAATAAGAGAAATTTAATTTTTAAATAAAATCATTATTTACTTAAAAAATACAGATTTTAAATTTAAAACTGAGTTTACAATACATTTAAAAATTAACTAAGGTCTTATAAAATTATCCTAAAATCATAGAACAACAAAATATTTTTTTAGAAATACATTTCATGAAAATAAATTTTATTAATTTATTAATTTAAAATTTTAATTAAATATTTATTACTCACAAAAATACCAACACTTAATTATTAATTTATAAAATATTCTATTTCATTTATAAGGTTCCAAAATTTTATTTATACTTTCATGAGCGTGATTACTATTCATAAGGGTGCTGTTACTATTTATAAGGGCACAATACTATTCATAAGGGTCAAGTTACTCTTCACCAAAAATGTAAGTTAATCATATCATACTCTAAATATCTTACTGAATGCAACCGTGTATGTCAGTTTTTCGAAATTCAAAACACAGAGGTGGGCAAATTATGTTTATTGGATATGTTGTAACAAAGTGGTGTTTTGTAGAGACTCGATGTTTCATGCATTTAATATTGAATTTATTTTCACATTCTTGGGGTGTTACATTCTCCACCCTTACAAAAAATTTCATCCTCAAAATTCCAGAATGTTACCTCATAAAAATATTTGGGTAGTTATTCATCACAAGCTCCTCATACTCCCATGTTGCTTCTTTAATTTTATGATTTTTCCAAAGTTCCTTTACCAGTCGTGTTGTTCGATTCCTCAACACCTATTCCTTAGTGTCCAGAATCTGGATAGGCTCTTTATAGTAAGATAAGTCAAGTTCTAATTCTATACCTTCAGAAGTGAGGACATGCATTGGGTTTGACATGTACTTTCTCAACAACGAGACATGAAACACATTGTGTACTTTAGACAGGCTAGACGAAATTTCCAAACGATAAGCCATGACTCCAATTATCTCTAGAATTTCAAAAGGGCCAATATATATGGGGCTCATTTTCCCTTTCTTCCCAAATCTTAGAACACCCTTCCATGGAGATATTTTTAAGAAAACATGATCTTCAACTTGAAATTCAAAATCCTTCCTTCGATTATCAATATAGATCTTTTTCCTGCTTTGAGCTGCTTTGATATGGGTTTGAATAGTCTTTACCTTCACTGTTGTTTCCTCCACAAGCTCTGGACCCACAAACTTCCTTTCACTGACTTCATCCCAACATGTTGGCGTATGACATCTCTTTTCATACAATGTTTCATATGGTGACATTTGAATGCTATAATGGAAACTATTATTATAGTCAAACTCCACCAAAGGTAAATACTGATCCCACATACCTTGAAAATCAAGTGAGCATGATCTCAACATGTCTTCTAAAGTTTGGATCACCTTGTCTGATTTCTCGTTAGTTTGTGGGTGATAAGCAGTACTCAAACGAAGCTCAGTATCCAAAGCTTTCTGAAGACTTTTCCAGAATTTTGATGTAAACCGTGGATCATGATCATACACAATTGAGAGAGGTGCTCCATGAAGTCTCACAACTTCATTGATATAGAGTCGTGCAAGGTGCTCCTGTGGTAAATCCTCCTTTATAGTGAGGAAATGTGCAGATTTCGTAAATCGATCAACAATTACCCATATTGCATCATTCTTTCTTGGAGTTTTGGGTAATACAGTGACAAAATCCATGGTGATGTCATCCCATTTCCATGTAGGAATAGGTAGAGGTTTCATGACCCCTCTAGGATGTTGTCGTTCGACCTTCACTTGTTGACAGACTAAACATCTTGATACATAATCTGCAATTCCCCTCTTCATGTTATCCCACCAGAAATGTTCTTTCAAATCTCTATACATCTTAGTGCTACCAGGATGTATAGAGAAATTTGAACCATGAGCATCATCCAATAACTCCCTTTTTAGCTCGGGTATAGCTAGAACACAAAGGCTCTTCCCAAATTTCAGAATTCCATCTTCATATACGAAGTCTTGCAACTTCCCATCATTCACAACATTAATTTTCTTTTGAAGATTCTCATCATCAGGTAGAGAACTTTTAATTATTTCCAATAAAGATGGTTGGACAACCAATTGAAAAAGTAATGATGTTTCACCTTCTTTGATAATTTCCATGTCCATCGTTAATAGATCCATGAATACAAGATCCCTTTCAATCCTCATTTTGTTTAAAACTCCATGATTCTTCTTGATCAATGCATAAACCACCTTATTTTCTTTTCTTGGGTGGTAGTGCATGGAACAGTCATAATCCTTGAGTAGTTCGGGCCATCACCTTTGCCTCATGTTGAGTTCTTTCTATGAGAAGATATATTTCAGACTCTTGTGATCTGTATATATCCCACATCTTTCACCATAGTGATAGCATCTCTATATTTTTAGAGCAAAGATCACTACAGCTAACTCAAGATCATGAGTAGGATAGTTTTGTTCATGAATTTTTAACTGCCTTGATGTATAGGCAATAACTCTATCATTCTGTATAAGGATATAGCCAAGTCCTTTCTTTGATGCATCACTATAGATCACAAACCCATCATTCCCCAATGGTAGAGTTAGGATAAGAGCATTCACTAATCTACTCTTTAATTCTTTGAAACATTCCTCACATTCTTTTGTCCATATCAACTTAACCCCTTTACGAGTAAGCTTGGTTAAGGGGTTGGCTAATCGGGTGAAGTTTTGAATGAAACACTGATAATAACCTACTAAACCAATAAAACTACATACCTCAGTTATGTTTGTTTGTGTAGGACATTCATGAACAACCTTTGTCTTCGCAGGATCAACAAATATTCCATCCTTATAGACAATATGGACAAGAAAAGAAATCGATTGAAGCCAAAATTCACACTTTCTAAACTTTCCATATAATTCATTTCTTCTAAGAGTCTTTAGAATAATGCGCAAGTGGTTTTCATGATCTTTGTAACTTTTGGAGTATACAAAGATATCATCAATAAATACCACAAAAAAGTCATCAATATACTCCTTGAAAACCCTATTCATTAGATCCATGGAGATAGAGGGTGCATTATTCAGTCTAAAAGACATTACTGCAAACTTGTAATGCCTATACCTGGTTCGAAATGCTGTCTTTGGAATATCTTCATTCCTCACACGCAACTGATGATATCCAGATCGAAGGTCAATCTTTGAAAAATATTGGGCTCCATGAAGTTGATCAAATAAATCATCAATGTGAGGTAGGGGATACTTGTTCTTTATTGTTATAACATTGATCTCCCTGTAGTCAATGCACAACCTCATAGATCCATTTTTCTTTTTAATGAAAAGAATAAGGGCTCCCCATGGATAAAAAATGGGGTGAATAAATTCTTTATCACTCAATTCCTCTAGTTGTTTCTTCAGTTCTACTAATTCCACAATGACCATTCTATAAAGAGTCTTTGATATAAGTTTTGAACCATGAATTAAATCAATTGAGAACTCAACTTTGCGCTCTGAAATATGTCTAAGTAAATCCTCTGAAAAAAGATCAATATATTCTTGCACAATAGGTACATCCTAGATTTGAACATTTCTTTCCTCACTCATAGATATCAAGTTCTCATCCTCCCCAAGAATTGAATTCAGTAGAGTTACTGAGGGTGAATCTAGATGAGAATCAGATGGTGATGTTTTTACCCTAAAGATAAGGGATTCCACATCATGCTAAAAAATTGTAACTTCCTTCTTCTTTCAATATATTTTTGCATCATAATTTGAAAACCAATCCATATCGAGGATTATATTAAAGTCAATAATGGGTATGATGATAAAATTGGCAGATAAAGCACGTTCATATGCCATAATGAGGACTACCAGACACATCTTTTTTGCAATGATACTTCCTTTAGGAGTTTTGACTGACAACTCCTTTATTGAATCAAATTGGAAATATCTAATTTTCTTGGAAAACTGGGAAGATATAAAAGAATGCGATGATCTAAAATCAAAGAAAGCATTGAATAAGTTTTAGAAAATGATTAAAGTACCTGCCACCACATCATTAGGAACTTCAACCTCAATAATTGTGACATCATAAGCTTGACCTTGCTCCCTTGGCCTTCTTTGGGGAAAGTTTCCTTGACGCTTAGGACGATCATTTGTATAATGTATCATCACATTGAAATTGTAGCATTGAACATCGACTGCTTCTTTATTTCCCTTGCAATCAAGAGATTGGTGGCCCTTTTATCCACACTAGTAATAAACCCATTTTCCGTTTAAGCAGGCTCTGGGGTGTTTCCTTCCACAAGTATCACATGTTGGAAAACTCCCCTTTTTATTCTTCCCTTTATCCATTCTTTCCTCCGCCACCCTCTTCTTCTCTTGTTTCCCCTTAAAGTCATAAGACTTAGAGAATTATTTCTTTGTCTTGATAGCACATGAGACGATATCTTCATATGATGAGAATCTTTGGGAGACTAGTGCCCTTCAGAGGAATGGTTTTAAACCAACAAAGAATCGATCAATCTTGATCCTTGGATTACGTATGTAGTTCGCAACATGCCTTGATAACCTTATGAAGTTAGCTTCATACTTTACAACATTCTCATCCTCTTTTTGCCTCATATTCAGAAACTACCTTTCCATATCTGCTCGCTGTTCACGAGGGAAGTATTTTTCTAATAATATTTCTTTAAAATACCTCCATTTCATTTCTTCTATTTCTTCCTCCTCCTTTGTGTTTTGAATTAAAGACCACCACTGATCTGCATCTCCCGATAGATGATAAACTGCCATGACAACCTTCTCTCTTTCGTTACATCCCAAAGTGAGAAATATCTTCTCTAAAGAACTTATCCACTACTCCGCTATGAATGGGTTTATATTACTGTTGAATGATGGAGGCTGTTGTCATATAAAGCGGTCTAACATAGCTCCTCCATGTTGTGGATTCAGATGCTCCATACGGGTAAATCTATTATTCATAACCCGAGTCAACTGTCTTAGTATAGTTATAAGTTGATCAATACCAGTCGCAGCACCAGAGCCAACATCATTATCTTGCATCAGAGGGAAATCCCTACATGGAATACGTGTGTTCATGCAGTTTCCATTCCTTCCACTATGCATTATTTCTAAATAATGACATACACTAGATTAGGTTATGAATCATAATGTATAATATCAACATAGAAAAATACTTATCATAAATTGAAATCCTATCCATAGCTAATCTCTTAATCATAAACATGGTTTCTTTGAGAAAAAATTTACATATAATTCATTCATAATGGCTTGTAAAGAAAATGTGAATTATTCTAAGCATATCCCTCGAGAGTGTCAAACCAGATGCACAGTAAAGCTCGTTGTCGTGTACCAGGATATCCCGAGTTAAGCCCGAAACTCCTTTTCAGAGTTGTTACTCCTAGGTACATTTGTACCAGAACCATGTCTACTTGTAGTATTCAGAAAGAGATGTATTTTCTAGAAAGATCCACATAATCCATTCCTTACCAAAATTCTAGGATGTTCTTGTATATTTATCCTTAAAGACCGTCTTAGGGTTTTGTTCCCTAATCTATGTTTTCTAAATCCAATTTCCAATTTTTCTACTAAACTTCCTCTGATACCAACTGTAAGGACCTGCCCCCAGTTTCCCAGAACCAGTGCCTTATTTTATTACATTGGTATATAAACAAGAAAGTTATATCCTGAAGGAATGAATAGTTTAGTAGCTTTGGAATACAAGATACATACATAAGTTCAACATTACAACTTGAAAGGAAATACAACATCTCAACTTCTTTTGAATCACACATAATCTTTTAGATTATCCTTGTAAGTCATTCATAATATAATTCTTCACAACCTGAGGAAAATAAAACATGTGAAAGGGGTGATCTCAGATGCCCAATAAGGGAAATTAATACAGCAGAAGAAAATATAAACATAAACTCTAGGCATGATGAATAACTAAAATGCATGCATTTAAAAATATACTTGAGCATAATATGGTAGGAATAAAAAATGATTAAATAATGCCATAAAAAATAACCATAGATATTCTACTAGTTGAATAATCACATGGACTATCAATATCTAGTTTCATAATGAGGGAATGCATAATGCCGGACAACTGAAACATATCTTCGTGGCCTTGACCAACGTCTGAAAGTACTAGGGTAATGCCTCAGCCAAAACCCAATTCTATTTTATCTCATGAGACCTATCGATGCATCGAGGGGCTATAACAGGCCCCACATGTCACATAATAAGTCCAATGCATTCCTCATATGAATGAGGATAAACATAAACAACACATACATTCATATTAAAACTAATATATGAAATGTAAATAACTTTCCCCAAACATTAAACATAAATACCAGCCATTCAGAGTAATATGGTGAATGATATAAAGATAGTACATCCACTTTCAATCTAATCATAAACCATTAAATAAAATATGGTGGATGATATCATAAAACATTAAACCCATTTTATCATAAGAACCAACAAGAGTGTTGAAATAAGTGAAACACTCTTATAAAATCATCGAGTAATTCTTGAGATAAATACTCTTTTACTTTGAAAAGAATAGTTATTTTGGAAAAATCATTTCATAAAACTAGAAGTGAATTAAAGTAAAATTTTCATAATAAAATGAGAGATTTTATAAAAATAAATGTTTCTAAAAATAGATTATAGAGTGTACTTAAACATAGGCAAGAATTCGAGAAATTCCCTTGAAATGAGTTTGTATTTCAGGAAGAATTTTTGAAAGATCCTTTTAAAGAATGTAACTACCCATAAAATAAAAAAGGATTTTGGTTGGCACACATATATATAACATTCACACAAAATTTATCAGGAGTAAATAAGAATAAATAATAATTTCATTGAGGTAAGTATAATATAAGAGTAACCCGAATGAAAATGGAGGCTTGGGTAAAAAATACTTACCTTATGGCCGAATATGTTATTCTCTTGAACTTAAGGTCATGTAATATGAAATTAGACTTATTAATAACTTAATTAAGAACCTATTTATACATTTATTTAATTTAGTATAATTTTATTAAGTTCATTTATGGCCATTTTTATGGGTTAAGAGATTCAATATCATCATTTGTGAGTGCTCGTTTCATTAGTTTTCGTGATCAGTTTTTTTGTATGGAAGTTAATGTAAAATGAGAATTGAATTCTAGAATTGATGTTATATGTTATTAATGTTCATATAGAAGGTTAAATGATCATTTAAGTCATTTGGTTACTTTGGGTGAGGATGAATCATTAGATAAAATTTTAATGATAAACACTTAGATTAATTTGGTGGTTTTTTCAATCACCATGAACTCATTTTGTTTTATAAATTAATATCATGTGTACAAAAATGATTCCAGAACATTACATAGGATATATTACATATATTATGATCCAATTCAACCATAAAAATGATTTCATGACCAGAATTGAAGATGATAATAGAAGTTGAAAACCCGTCGTCCTTGAATGCGATAAATTAACACAGCTCGAATGATGTTTTCATTTCTAGTATAAAAGGAGGGGAAATGAGAGATGATGATGAATTATTCCATTATCATAACAAAATTTCAGTACATGTAAGGTGCTGGAGTTATTATAACATTTTGAGGAAAGTGGCGAGGAAAGAAAAATAAAGAAAGGAACTTGAAAGAAAATAAAAGAAATGAAAAGAGGAATTTACCTCTTGAATTTATCTTCCTTGAGAGCCTCTTTAGGGGATAGGATTTGGTCTTTTGAAGAGACCAAGGGCTGTGAACATGGGTAGGAGTTTGAGAGGAGATTTTGGAAGAATTTAGACAAGTCATAAGGCTTGAGAGGAGTGAAGAGATGAGGGAGTTATGGATGGCTTTTATACGGAGGAGATGAGTTATTCCCCATTATTTTAATCATTATTTTGTTATTTTGGATCAAGACTATGAATAGTATTGATTCTTATGACTCAAAAAGTAATAAGTGCATGTTATTTTGAATCAAGTGTGGTTACATGAGCCTTATACCACATATGACTTAATAAATCATGTATTTAGCATTCATTGTAAATTACCGTATTTTACTATTCACAAAATTCAAGTATTTTAGAAAAATCCAAAAAATTCACCCTAACCATTTTTCGATGTGTAGAATTTAAAAATGAACTCAATTTTATCAAAATATTTTTCTAAATATGAGAAATTTAATTTTTAAATAAAATCATTAATTACTGAAAAATACACATTTTAAATTTAAAACTGATTCTATAATACATTTAAAAATTAACCGAGGTCTCATTAAATTATCCTAAAATCATAGGGAAAAAATATTTATTTAGGAATACATTTCACGAAAATGAATTTTATTATTTTATTAATTTAAAATTCTAATTAAATATTTATTACTCACAAAAATACCAACACTTAATTATTAATTTATAAAATATTATATTTCATTTATAAGGTGCCTAAATTTTATTTATACTTTCATGGGTGTGGTTACTATTCATAAGGGTCATATTACTATTTATAAGGGTATGTTACTATTCACAAGGGTCAAGTTACTATTCACCAAAAAATGTAAGTTGATCATATCATACTCTAAATATCTTACTAAATGCAACTGTGTATGTCAGTTTTTCAAAATTCAAAACACAGAGGTAGAAAAATTATGTTTACGGTCTAGGTTTTAACAAAGTAGTGCTTTTTAGAGACTCAATGTTTCATGCATTCAATATTAAATTTATTTGTAAATCCTTGGGGTGTTACAGAAAATCAATATTATATTCCCCTGGGGCGGTAACCACCACTATCCCAAGTGAGCTACCCCATATCGGCTCAAATTGTATGTCAATAATAGAAATAAGAGAACTGGCCATATTAGTATTTTCTTATTACCTCCACTCAAGTATGTACCTAGGTAATAGTTACACCATATCACCTTAACTCCATCAAGTCCCATGCCACTCAGATGGAGGCCATGGTGGAGTGACTTACATGAGTGCATCTAGAAATAAAGATGTATCCTGAGTAGGGGGATGAAACTCCCCCTCCACCAAACATTTGGGAATCCCACTTTACCAATATTAAATGTCTTGGGAGACCCAGAGTAGTATCTCACACACTTCTTGTCTCAGTGTGGGCCTATGATGGAAACATTAGAGTAATAAGAGTTGAAAAAACTCAAGTACTTTATACAGACCCTGGAAGGACCAACATTTTTCTTGTATGGTAACCCACCAATGAGAGATATTTCAAATTGGGAAGATCTTAGATGATAACTCCTTTACCAATTTAGCTCCATGATGAGGAAGAGAATGATCCTTGATCTATCAACTATAAGTAGCATGAAAATTAAAGGATGTCAAACTTCATCTCCAGATATAAAGGCTTGACCTATTCGCTAAACATGAAACTTTCACAAGAGATGTTGTTTGAGATTTGTATAGAAATACTTCATGATAAGTTATTGACCCATCTAAGCGCATTAAAGTAAAATGGTGGATTTCAAGATTTTACAACTATAGAACAATGCCTAGAGGATTCCATTCAACATTCTAAGTCTAAGTCTTGACCGATGTCATTAATATAAGGGAAAAAACCTGGTAGAGTGGAAATAGTGACTTCTACTCTTAAACTAGAACTGATTATTACTCTAGGTCCCATACCCACAAAATATCATGAAATTCTTCTTACTGAATGATAGCGGAAACAACATCACCCCTGTTGGGATGAGAAATAAGGGAAAATTCACTTGAATTTCAAGTATCAAAAGAATAAAGTTTATTCTTTCTAAAAATAAAAAGTCCCAAGATATTTCACCGATGCTTTACAGGAAAACATGATCAATATTCTAGAGGTTAGAAAACCCAAAAAATTCAATCTAAATAACCACCCTGATTACTACCCCTACCATCAAATGTTGGGACAGAATACCTAGACTACTTCATCTTCATGTATATATTCCATAATTTTTTCATCTCAAGGTAGTTAATGTTGGTTAATCTACTAACACAAGTAGAATGTACCTTAGATACAACAATAGGGGAAGAATAAGGATGGAAGAAATTCCTATATAGGCACATGCAGAAATTTGATGACTGTGTGACTAGGAAGCCGATCAATCAGGTACACACCATACCTAGTGCTCAATAGAACTTGTCAGTTACAACTATAATTCCCACCCTGAAAATTTATATATGACATCTTCATTATCATCATTATCCGAGTGTTGGTGAAATTTTATCTGATAGAAAAAGTTGCAAGGGAAAGAGACTTTACTGATGCTTAAGCTGATGTAAACCCTCATAGACCTCTTACCCCCATCATTAGGAGCATGTGAACCATCCCATCAAATGAGGAAATGGGCATCACCCAACCAAAAATGGATTCTCATCAAATGAATAATCACAATACAGTTCTATATACATCATCCACTTGAAATACCCTTGAACTAATGAGGAAGATATATATTAACTTGAGTTCCCTGCTAATAATTAGGTAGGAGGTTGTAGAGGCTGTGGAGGTTGGGGGACATGAGGTCAAGAATGATCCCAATGTCCAAGATTCATTTCTACTGAATCTATATATATAGTTGAAACTTGGAGATATGAACTCTAAATAGATCAATAGGAACATCGATATGATCTTGAATAATCCAAGGCTCATTTGGACACATTCATACTAGAGGTTTGACTAACAGATACAAAATTTCATGATAAAAAATTATAATACAGGAAGGTGAGCTTGGCCTAACCTGTGACCACAAAGATGTCCCCCTATTCGAGTAAATGGAAAGAGTTACTAATATAGAAAATATCCATATCCAGACCTCAAGCTAAGGAATAACCTTATGATTTGAATCATAGACCCTTGGATCAAAATTATGTCATCTTGAAATATCTTTTTTCATCCCATCTAATATTTATATTCTGGATTCCCTCTATCTCTCCACAAAACTAAGGGAATCTCTCATTGTGTCCCTCTTAATATCTCCTGATTTTGGGGCTAAGGTTGTTGTTGTAAAGGCATATCACATAGAGAAAAGTTCTTCTAAATGTCTCAAAGTCACTTCCCTCATTGAATAATATCTAAAAGCATCCATACATGGACACATTAGACATTTATAAATATCTTTCATGCTTTATGTTTTCAAATTCAATCAAGATTTAATCAATAATGACTCTAGAATTAATCTCATACTATTTTGGACCCTTCGATGCTTAGACTATAGTGAAATTGACTTTTCCCCTTCCAACATGACCATCCAAGGGTATAGAAATAGTGAGTAGAAATCTCTTGAAATGACCATACTCGGAACCTAGCGTAGAAACCTCATCGCTAACTCCAAGTTTATGGTTTTTCACCAGTATAAAACCTTCAAAACCTTTCTAGAGAGTCCATAGATCAATATGCATATCACTATGCCCTTTTTATACCATTAGTGCCTAAGGTACTCTATTAATGGGAATTTCAAAGTATTATATGGAAACAATTCCCCATTTGATTCCTATGAATCTAAATACATTGACATAGGATTCTAAAAAATGGAATGGAAGCAACAAATGGTAGATAACACCATTTTAAATACTTATCTTAATGGTTTGATAATGGATATTAATAATATATAGAGATAACTCAACATAGAATATGTGTTACCCATCAACATTATTAAGGAAAGTCCTGATCTCAGTAGCTATTGGGTCATGCAGGTTCCATTGGATAATAAACCAAAGCATCCAATCACTTTAGTTTCATACACTGGTTAAGAAGAAATCTCTGTTAAGAAGCCACTGCAAATGAATGGAAAGATCATTTCACACTTCATGTGTATCAACCTAACCCATGAGATCCATTATGAAAAAGCACTTATAACTTATATTCACTCATCCCGGCCAAGTCTCTTCAACTATGTGGATATGAACCCTAGGAGAAGAATTAAAGCATGGGGTTTGGGAATATTCACCATTGTTTTCATGGTATTAGTTTCATGAGATGAGTCCATCCATTTAGGATAAATATTCCATTCCATTGGGGAAAATAAAATTTCTCTATATCATCCACCAACCTCAAAATTACCATCCACCTATCACTATCAATAATAGAGATCCAGAATAAGACAAAGAGGAAGACTATAAAGATGCCCCTATGGAATCCAAGGATGGAATCTTAACCGTTATGAATGAACTTTGGCAAGTGAATCTGGGTATGAAGGAAGATTGGTATCCTACATTGACTAGTATTTCCATGGCTCTAAAAGAATAGGAGAAATACATATCCTACCTAATGTGACATTGAGATATATTAACATGGAATTATATAGAAATTTATGGTCTTGATCCCGATATGACTACCTATCATTTGGGTCTGTTGGATGACCACTATGGTTATAAACTAGAAGCTAGGAGAATAAATCCAACCCATTCAACTTAGGTGGAAGAAAAATGTGATAATATAATCAAAGGGAAATTTATTTGAGAACTATAATACCTAAAGTGGATCACCAATATCATCATGATTAAGAAAAGGATTAGGTAAATCAGGGTTTGTATTGATTTCATGGATCTCTTCCGATACTGCCCGAAGGATGATTTCATAGTGTTAATTACCGAACCATTGATCAATATGATGATCTTCTTCAAAGCCCATTATTTTATGGATAAACCTGATATGTATATCCCATAAATATGAAGAAACTACTACCTTTAGGGAACCCCATGAGGTATATTATTATCATGTGTTTCCCTTTATCTTGAAAAATGATGACACTACATATCAACATGACATGTCTCATATATTCAATTCCATTCTAGGGAAGACCATAGAATTCTATGTGGATGATCTGGTGGTTATTTATCAATAAGGATGTAATCATTTTATTGATCTTGAAATAGTTTTGAATAAACTGTAGCAATATATCTTAATGATGAATCCACTAAAATACATTTTCGGGGTAACATCAGAGGAATTCCTTAGCTTTGTGGTATGCCATCATGGTATCATAGTCAACCCTAAAAATACCAAGGTGATACTTGAAATGACACTCCCTCAAAACCTCAAAGAGTTGAGGGGACTCCTGAGAGGTTTTACTTTGATCAAATGTTTCATCGATTTCCTTGAAGGTAAATTACTACCCTTTATAAATTTAATGATGAAAGGGGTTACTTATCACCGGGATAAAGATTTCCAAAATTTGATGATCTCAAAAATTATCACTCATATCCACCAATCTTGATGATGTTTGTGGAAGGAAATATGCTCATCATTTATGTTCCAACCTTGTATTATTCACTTGGAACCATACTTTCTCAAAAGAATTATTCGACCAAGGAGAACAATGTCTATTATCTTAATATAGTGATGATTGATGTAGAGACCTAGTACTCTGATATCAAAAAGAATTACCATATATTGATTTTTATAGTGCAGTATCTTAGGAACTACCTACAACATCATGAGGTATAACTCATACTTTATATTGAACCAATCAAGTATGTTTGTAGTCATCCAATGTTAACTGGGCATCCTGCATGGTGGTCAATAATTCTACAACTCCTCAACATCCACTTCATTTTTTAGAAAGTGATCAAAGTGTAGACATTGGAAAATTTTCTCATAGTATAACCTATCCCATATATGTCACTGATAAATGTATAAATCCCCTATAAATATGTCTTTTACATCAATGAAACTCCCTAAGCATGATAGATTTACTTTAATGGTGTTTCTAGGAGACTAATTGGGAGAAAGACAGAAAACCTAGAACTCAACCGATTTGGTCAGGGGATCGTCTTTATTTCTACAGTAAAAGATGTTCCTCCTTACTACTTCCTACTATTATAAGGATTTGAAAATAATGGAGTAGAATACTAGTCTCTCATTGTAGGCTTGGAATTATCCCTGAAGATACCAATGTCCCAATTGAAAATCAAGTAAGACTCAGAGTTTTTAATTAATCAAATTAATAGTGAATATTACATTAATAAGTGTTAGGAACAAAAGGGTATTAGATACCCTGATGGGGGGTGGGGGTGGGGATTAGAGTATGGATATTCTTTTCAAAATTCTTCCCACCCCACTACATCTTGACATCTTTATTGTAAATATCACTTATTTTTCTTTTTCGTGTTTATATTGATCCTATACTTTCTAACTATATTCGATGATGATGCATAGAAAGTAAATAAAGAAATAAAGTACAAGGGAACTCATATTTTATTTGGTTAACCCTAAATGGGATTCATCCAAGGAGCATACAAAGGCAATGCACCAATATACCAAATCCACCAAGGCTCACTACTATTGGTTTAGGATAGGCCACTCCTATTGGGATCACTTCCCTTACAATGTTTGTGGAAGATTTAATATCTCCCCAAGATCACTTCCCTTATGATTCCCTCTCATGCTTACTTCTTTAGAAGGGAAAAAATTGGTGCATAGGCTAAAGAAAAAAATATCCTATTGTTAAGAGTTGCACTAAATGTAAGATACGTTCCCTTTAACTTCACATTATTCTTCACAACATTGATCTGAACATACCCTTATGCATCACCTTTCCATGAGATATCATGAAAACTCCTCCTCACTTTGGAAAGTTCTTTAAGATATACCAAGTTTTCCTTTCACTTCCTTGGATGTATTAGTGAATAAAATCCTTCTAAAAATAGTTTTGGGTGGTGTAGATATTTAATATTATTATTCTTATTTAGAATTAAGATATGAAAATGATACTGTTCATAGGGTGACCTCAACATGTATCCTCTTGAGTGAGGCCCTGATATGTAACCCTTATGCAATACCCCTCTGCGAGACTTCTCCACAATATGCCTTCGCGAGACTCCTCCTTGAGAACCCTCTAAAAGATCCTCTGCAAAGTCCTCCATGAGACTCATTTGTGAGACTCCTCTATGAGACTCATTTCTAAGACTCCTCCATGAGATCCCTCAATGAGACCTTGTTCAATTTACATGCATCACGGGTCTTTAATCTATTCACGCTGACTGTGTGATTTTGATATGTTCATGTGGATCACAAGTCTTTATTTTGTTCATGTGTATCACATGAATTTTTATGTTCATGCAAATTGTGAGTCTTTATTCTGTTTATATGGATCATGTGAGTTTTTTCTATTCATGTGGATCGTGAGACTTTGTTCTGTTCATGTAGATCATGTGACTTTTTTTTTTCATGTAGATTCCATGACTCTAGAGGGTCTACCTATTCCTAAGAGACACAAGGTGAAAACATACCTTCACAAGATACATTAGTGAAACTCCTTCACGATACCCCTTCATGAAACTCCTTCATGAGACCCCTTTACAAGACTTTTTTCTATTTACGTGGATCGCATGACTCCGATGTAAGAATTTATTCTTCTCATGTGAAATACTTTTTATTTGGATCAATCCACTTAAGAAAACTTCTCTTCTATCTTAAGGAATGGTTAAGAGATATATATAGGCATAAATCAACTACCTTAAATCCTCAAATAACAGTTATCCATCCAATCCACCACCTCAACAATCAGTATTATGTGCTTTGTGTGATCCCATTGCGAAATCCAAATATAATCATATGGTGGTAAACAAAATTGTCTTCCATGATTTTGCATAAGCCCATCATGAGATCCAAATATAATCATGCGCTCTTTTCATGATCCCATCGTGAGATCCAAATACAATCATGGGTTCTTCGCGTGATCCCATCATGAGATCCAAAGATAATCATGGGCTCTTTGCGTGATCCCATTACAAGATCTATAGAAAATCATGTGGTCAATGACATTGTCTTCCAGCGCTTTACATGATCTCTTCACATGATCCAATGACAATCATGTGGACACATGATTTCGAATGACCATGAAATATCTCCATATTTTCCAACCTCCATTCCTTCATGCTCTTCATGTGATCTCTTCATGAGATCCATTTATAATCATGCGACGACTTCAAGTGGTTCACATAATCTCTTCAAAAGATCCTCTAACAATCATACAATGTCTTCAGGTGCTCTACATGATCTCATCATGAGATCCTTTGACAATAAACCCAAAGGTCATGCCTTTGTGGTCTTTAACATGTTAAAGAACAAAAATCATCACATAGGGGAAACACACCATACCTCAGGTAGAGGGGGTCCCACATCCACACTATTCCTGTGTAGGGATTCGACTAAACTCTAAGATATAGTCAATTTCATTCAAACACTTCATTGGAAATACATTCTTCAAGATTTATAAAACCTATAGTTTAGTTGGAACATATTCTATCTTATCAAGCCCATGCTTTTATTTTTATTGATTAAGTGATACTTGATTTCAATGTGATTTGTCTTTGAGTGATGGATTGGATTTTTGATAAGATTTATATCTCTTGATTTATTGTAATGGATATTGAACAAAGATTTTACTTTAATCCCAGTATATTACTTTATATATAACTTTATTACCCCTTAATCAATGATCTCCATGTATCATATTTTTGATAATCTAAAAAATCATTAGGGAACACACATTACTCTTCTAACTCAATAAGTCTAGATAAGTAGAGGTTGTTCTCCTCCTTTGGGCATACACGTCTTCTTAGCTAATGTGACACCATAGGTTGAAATCTAAATACCACCTGACTATGTAAACTATTTTAAATTTTACTTTTGAATCCATTTATCAACTTAAAATTGAAACTTTTATCCTTTTAAAACTTTTCATGCTCATAGCTATATTCTTCTTTGTAGCTACACACTACTGATATATTTTCAGTAAGTGAAATTACCACTTGTCATTGAGTCATTAATAGATCCTCTATGTCGCGACCCATCTCCCGGGGCCTGTGCTGTGACTACCCCAATCCCACCTTCCATAGGCCAGGGGCTGGCGATTAGCATCGAAAGGTGTATCCCCTAAAACCGGAAAGGAATTTCCTTTATATATTGTAAACACACTCAACCAAGCACACAACAAGATACGAACACAAGTAAACTATATAGAAAAAAGAGTGCTGAAAGTAAGAGGGGGCAGAATACAATCCCAACAGTAAAGGTACAAGTACAACTGGAAATTCAATACAAATGAAGAAAGAGAAAGACAGCTATTGGGTCATCCTCCGAGGTTCCTACCTAAAGGGTAGGTACAGATCGCCTCCTCAACACTCCACATATGACCGTCTCCTTTGCGTACCGACACACCGTATGGTCCACCTCCAGGCACCATCCAGTCCTTGTACCCTCAGCCTCGATCAGCGCTATCCGTCGTCTACACCAAACACAACAAGGTGCGGGCGAAGCCCGTGCATGGGTGAGTATAACGATACTCAGTAGGGACCCTGAGACCCTCAAGGTCTCACAAAATACAAAAAGGATAAACCAAAAATCATTTAACCAGTGACAACCCTACTTAGGTAGATGCCCATATATATACATAAGTTATCAAATATTACCCATATCATTCAGGAGAAAACACAAGGCCCGACTCCTTAGTCAAAGTACAACTGTTCCACGAAGGAAATATTTCCACGAAGGTAAGTACCACACAGGTACGCCACACAGAAGAATACCACAAAGGTAAAGACTCAGATCACACCAGGTATAACTTAGGTACAATAGTAGATATGATTAGATGTAACTACTGAATCATCTTACTCTGTTAAGAGGCAAACCCACATAGGATCCTAAATCATCAGACCCACACATGATCCTAGTACATCATCAGACCCACACATGATCCTAGTACAGCAGACCCACACAGGATCCTAGTACATAATCAGACCCACACAGGATCCTAGTACAACAGAATCACATAGGATCCTAGAGTAGTCCCACATGGATTTCTAGAGCGGATCCAAGTGATACTCTCGAACACAGACCCATAAAGGATCCCTAACACAAGCCCACAAAGGATCCCTTTCTCATGTTACAGCCAGCTACAGGGTTCCCGCACTAAGCTCACTTGATTCCGGGAGGATCCGCTCCTCAAGCCACAGGTTGATACTCCAACTGCCACAAAGTCTCACGAATAAGTATCCCAAAGGACCGTCACGTAAAAGGGGTATCAACGCAATAGAAAATGCGTCAATCAGATGCCCGATCTTTTAGTTATTAGCCTTTTAGTCCCGAGGGCTCGGTTGGATTCGTGCTTGATCCAACCCGACTATACCCCAACTTTATTCAAATATCAAATGGGTATACCAAAAGGACCATCTCGCTCCAAGGTTTACGGCGACACAGATGGTTCTTCAAACGGACGTTCGGTGCCAAAGTTATGGCCAAGGTGTTTCTGGGTCCAGTTGGGCCTGGGTCCGGTCCGACCCGGCCTGGGTTGACCCGACCTGGTCCAAACCGGGTCCGGACCAGCCCGGTCCAAATCGGGTCCGGCCCGGCCCGTGCTGGGTGGCCCGACCTGGCCGCATGCGGGGGGGGGGGGGGGGGGGGGAGTCGCAGCCCCCCTCGCCTTCAATCATCGAACGACCAAAGCCATTCAGTCGACATCCAGCACATGGGACCCACTGTGGGTCCCGCTCGGTATAGCTCGGTCGACCGAAGTGGTAGGCCCCTTGTTCCTTCTGACAACGCGTCATGCGCCGATCCTCCATGGCTGGCCAAACGCCGGCCGCCTTCCACCATCCGCCGTGAACAGGCAGGCCGCAACCACTTGTTCTGACGGCGGTGCGCGGTCGCGCCGCCCGTGCTTCCGCGGCCGGTCGAAGCACCGACTACCCTTTTTCCACCACCACGGCCGGCAATAAGTGGCCGCCCTCCGCCCTCCGGCCTCCGCTTTCCCTCTTCCCCTACCAGTGGCACGGGCACGCACCGCCCCGGTTCCGTGCGGCTATCCTAGGAGGTATTTTCCACCTTTCTCTGCCGCGAAGAATACAACAACCATGAAGAACAACCGAGGGATCAATCTGTGTTCGTTTGGCCTGCACCCTCCGCATTAGATCGGTAACAGGTGGATCAAGAGGATGAATTCAACTCAAACCACTAAAAACAACAAAACCCCTACCTTGAAGTTTGTTGATGTCGGTGAGGAGGGAAGGACAGATGTCAGTTCATCGTTGTTGAAGACGTCCCACATTGGAGGTGGCACGTTCTTTGTTGGGAGGTGTTCTTCATTTGAGAGAATGTTACTCCACAAGTTCTCCCCTTATCATTTTCCAACCAATCCTCTCAAAGAAATGAGGTGCCAATATAAATTAAATTAAGTTTAACAATTTAATTTGTTGGCACAATTAATTGGCTCAAATAAATGGGAGAATAAATTAATGGGGATTTGAGAGGTTCCCCCCCATTAAGAGGGGTTCGGGTGGTCCCCACCACCATAGATTTGAATTGGGTTTTTTTTCTAGCTCGGGTGGTCCCCACCACCGAGCATTCAATTGGGAGGTTAAGAAAAATAAAATAAAAGTTTTTCTTTATTTTATTTTTATTTCCACAAAAAAAAACACAAAAACTAACTTTCACCATTGACCAAATGCAGTCGAGGTGAAGGTATCCTTAAGCTAATACCGGTGCTGCGAGTTCAACGGTGTCCTCAGATTTCAATTCCGAGCACCAATTCAAAAGTTACAAAAACCCGCTCGCACGTTTACTGAACGTACCCAAAAAAAAGTTCAAAAATTCATTCCGGGCACACCGGGCCTCGGAATCACGCGTCGTCAATTTTCGTGGACTTGTAAAATTCCCATATAATTAAAAAAAATTTCATGGAATTTCCAGGTCTTTACACTCTAAGTCTACTAAGTTGGAAATCATTATATGAAGAAATAGTTTAAGAAAATAAACACCAATGATATCCATGCCACTCACTTACTTCCATGTATGATAACAACATGATTTTTTTATTCTTTAGAGAACTCTCTTGATGAATGAGGCTATATTTCTTGGAGTTCTTATCACCGTATCACCTTGAAAACCTCCAACTTTGGACTAAAATAGATTATTAATACTGATTGTTGAGTTGGGGCTAGATTTTGAATTACTCTTCAAAATGGGGAGACCACTTGTTGTAAATTTTATTGATTTTCTCTAGCATCTTCTCAGTATCTTGAAAATAGTTAGCTGATAACACATTATTAGAACAAAAGAGTTAATCATGAAGTAATTAAATGTGTCTAATTATCCACCAATCTATCTTCTCTCAGTGTAAAAATTACACTTGAACTGATGCCTGATATTAGTGGTTGAATTTTCAATGTGACTTAGAACCACTGGATCATTCAAGTATATATTTAAAAACTCTTCAATTTCACATCAGTCACTTTATCGTATGATCTTCCTTTTCCAAAACATGTAACTTTCAGATACAAATTTGAAAAATAGAGTGGTTTTGTAACACCACTTGTTGAATCAATACTGTATGCCAATTGAAAGAGTTATGATTATTCTTTTCGCATGTATCTCTATTTATCTTATGGACCTATTCCCTTTTTGAACAAACAAAACCCATGGATTATATCTCCCTCTTAAGCCTGTACTGATTTAAAGAAATATTAGAAACAGTTAAACATATAGGAGATGAGAACCTCCAGAATCTTCAAGAAAAGGATTGTGGTTGATCTTAATGGACCAACCCTTTGATATTTTATTACAAATCATTGTACTATTTCTATGCTTGTTCCAACTATCCATCCAACTTCAAATGTTCTATCCATGTAACTAGATATTCAATAACTCGATGATAAGTCTTCTTCTGATATGTAGATTATATAGCCTTGGAATTTATCACAATTTGGGATTTAAACCCACTAGAACTAATTTCTTTCTTTGATACCTCATCTATACATTGTTTTTCATGATTTTTTCTATGAGAAAGAATATTTCCACTGTTTTCTGCTCTTACTTATTCCTCCATTAGAGGCCTATTTATCTTGCCTTCACTTCTTTTTTCTGGAATGGCACACAAATTTTTCTTGAAATTATTTATTCATTTTTCTTTTATCAGTTATCCGTGTCACTCCACCCTTTATTGATTGGGGTGATTCGTTCACTAAACATAAATTCTTATTACTCAAAACTATATAAGGTCCTCCATTTTTCTTCTAGGTTCATTCAAATTCTTTCTATGAGCTACTATGAGTGTAATAGAGGATATGCTTGATACTTCTTTTATTGAGATTCTTGTTTTTCCTATAAGACTTTAAACCAATTTTTCAACTTTTCAAGATTTATTCCAGAATAGTCTTTCTCATTATACACCACCAGAGTTAGGGATCTCCCATCAGGTTCCTTTTCCTTCCATGCTTTCTTCCAACTGCAATATCTTTCCAAATACCCATGATTAGCACATATAAAACACATCCCATTAAAAACATACCACACATCATCATTTATTGGTTGAGATATTGATGCATCCAACGCTCTTATTATGACATTGATCCCTCAATATTCTTGACACATACTCATGTTGTGTATTAGTCTTCCACAATAGTATCATTTCATGGCTATTTATTTTTCAAGAGACTTTTATTTTATACTTATTAAGAAGTTTCTTCTTATTCTTAGATTTATCAATATTTCTATCTTCACAGTATGAAATATATTCCAAATCCTCAAAAAAAAAACTCGAAACATGACAATACGTGCCATGGAAATAGAACATGCTGTCATTCCTTCCAGTAAAAGTTCTGTTAGATATGTTTATAACACCTATAGAATTTTCCCTATTTTTGGAACTATTCATGAATCACTTACACTCTTGCATGGGAGAGAGTTCAACATATCTGATACAAGATTTTTCTAAATTGAATGGAATTTGGGATGAGACTATCAATCCATGTTTTTACTCTAAAATAGAATATTTTATTTTCATTTCATTATTTCACGTTGAAGGATAGTAAAATAATAAATTTAAAGCATCCTTCAATTTGGTAATTACATTAACATTAGATTTCTAAACTTCTTTCTTGATTTATTTTATTGCTTATTCACATAGTTGAATCTTATTTTCCCTTTATTCAAGTTGAGAATTAATTTCTCTCTTGAAAATATTCCCATTAGTCATCTCATATTCCAATGCTCTAGAGATATTATCTTCCATGTCACTTTGCTCCATTATTTTAGAATTAATATGAGAAATAGAATCCTTAAAGCATGCATTATATTATTTTAGCCTTTGGCTCTCTTATAAAAATTCTGATATATCATCATTTATGGATTCCAAATTCTGATTTTCTTTTGAGTTCAAATTCATTCCCTTGTCATCATTATTACCTTTTAGATCAGTGCCCACATCAAAAAGTATTTTATTTAAACCTTTTAGATTGTTGAATTAAATTTCCTATTCTTGGATATAGATATTTTGTGACTTATTTTATTCTTTTAATTTTTGATCCAAGACATTTTTCATATACACAACCTCCGGTTTTGGTCTTCTTGAAATTTCTTCATCATCAGTAGTTCCAACATCACTTGGCATGTCAGGTCCTTCAATTATTCCTATAACATAATTAAATGTGTAAATAGTGTAAAAATATGATATTTTATTTGTTTTCCTTCGATTGAATCACACACTTTCCATATATACTTCCACACTAAGTAATTTCACATGACTTGTTTTTCTTCTTTTTTGAAGTTCTACCCCTTTCTATGGAAACAAAGATAAGAGAAAAATGAAACTTCAATTTCAATAGTCGAATAAACCTAGTCAGATAAAAAAGATCCAATAAAATAAACCTATGCTCTGATACCAATTTTTGGGACCAAAAGTGGCTTAGATACTCTAATATGGGGGGGGGGTGAATCAAGGTACGTATTTTCTTTTCAAAATTATTCCCACCCCATTGGATCTTAACCTCTTTATTATAAGGTTCAATTATTTTTATCATTAATGTTTATATTGATCTTATCCTTTCCAACTATATCCGATGATGATGCATAGAAAGTAAATCAAGAAATCATGTATAAAGACAAATACATTTTTACTTGGTTCACCCTCACTAGGATACATACAAAAATAATACAAAGGCAATGTGCCAATGTACCAAATCCACTAAAGCGCACTGTTGTTGGTTTAGTCTAGGTCACTCCTGCCTGAGCTCACTACCCTTAAAATGTTTTTGGGAATACACACTATCTCCTTGAGATCACTTCTCTCACACTTCCCTCTTATGATCACTACTTTATAAGGGAAAAAATTGGTACACATGCTAAAGAAAAATATCTTCTATTCTTGAGAGTTGTACCAAATATAAGATAGGTTCCCCTGGACTTCATGTTCTCCTTCGCAGCCTTGATGTGAATATCCCATTGAGCACAACCTTTCCATAATATATCATAGAAACTCCTCCCCAATTTGGAAAGTTCTTCAATAGATTCCATGTATTAATTTCACAACCTTAGATATAGTAGTGAATACACTCCTTCTATAGATATTATCAGATAGTGCAGATTCTTATCCTTATTCTACTACTTCATAATTTAGATATGAAAATGAAACTATTTATAGTGTAACCTCTGTGAATATATCCTTATGTGAGACCCTAACATGTAACCCTTGTGTAATACACCTTCACAAAACCCCTCCATGAGACTCCTCCATGAGACTCTGCCATGAGAATCCTCCGTGAGACTCTTCTACAAGTCTCCTTCATGAGACTCCTCCACAAGACTCATCCATGAGATCCCTTCATGAGACCTTATTATATTTACATAGATCATGTGTATTTTTTTCTATTCATGTGGATCTATTGACTTTATTTTGTTTATGCGGACCAAGAGTCTTTGTTATATTCACATAGATCACACGATTTTGTTCTATTCATGTGAACTATGAGTATTTGTTTTGTTCACATGAATCATGTGACTTTGTTTTATTCATGTGGATTGTGAGTCTTTATTCTATTCATACATATCACATGACTTTTTTCTGTTCATGTAGATCATGTAACTCTAGTGGGATTGACTATGTGAAAGTGACACGAGGTGCATACATCCCTCATAAGATACCTTCAAAATACCCCTTCACAATAATTTGTTTTTTTATATAGATCACATGGATTTGATGAAAGACTTTATTATTCACATGAAAAATACTTTTTATTTGGATCAAACCACTTAATAAAACTTCTCTTATATCTTAAGGATGGGTTAAGAGGAATTTATAGGCATAAATAAACCTCCTTGGCTCTTCAAATCATGGTTATACTTCCATTCCACTACCTCAACAATCATCATTACACACTTTCCATGATACCATCATGAAATCCAAATAAAATCATGTGGTTGTCAGAAACATTATCTTCTAGTGCCTCACATGTTCCCATTTTGAGATCTGAAGAAAATCATGCAACCTTTGCGTGGTCCCATCACAAGATCTATAAACAATCAGGGGTGCTTCACATGATCCCAACACAAGATCCAAATATAATCATTGGTGCTTTATGATCTCCCATTGTGAGATCCAAATACAATCATGCTATCAGGTACATTTTCTTCCAATGCTTCATGTGATCTCTTCACATGATCTAATGAAAATCATGTAGTCACATGATTTAGAATGATAACAAAATATCTTCGTCATTTCCATACTCACTTCCTTTATTTGATTTTATTGATCTATTCATGAGTTCCCTTGAAAATTATGTGGTCATTTCAAGTGCTTTTCATGATCTCTCTGTGATATCCTCTGATAATCATACTATTTCTTTAGGTGCTTCTTATGATCACATCATAAGATCCTATGAAAATCAAGTGGCGTCATCATATTCTTCACATTATATATTCAAGATATACCTTAAAAATCATGCATGATTCAAGTGAATTGCATGATCTCATCACAATATCTATTTGGACATATTAGATCATGTGATCCCTACACATGATCAGTTGGTACTTCATGTGATTGTGTAATCCATTCGAGTGATATGTTGGAACTTCATGCGATCATGTAATCCCTTTATACTCATGTAGGTCATGCGATGTAATCATGTGACCCCATTTAGATCTCATGATTTCAACCGAGTCATGTCCACCTTGTCCAAAAAACACACTTTGTATGATCCCTTAGGACTCATGCACTTCTGCATGTCCTTTTGGCACTTAGATTCTCTACATGATCTATAAGGACCCTACCTTATTACATTACATAATCCTGATTTTATTCAAGAAATCAATTCCTTTTATATTGAGGATATTTTCAAGTTTAGATCTTTAGAGAATTGGGACATAATACATTCATAACATCACACATTGTTACAAAGTAGATACCATAAAAACAATTTCCATTTTTTTCAAAATATAAAACATTAAAGCTTAAAACATGATTTCCTTAACAATTATTCAAACATTTAACTTGGCTTCCTTATTTTTATTACACATCCTTATAACCTGTGAAAATCATTTAAAAACTTGGGATGAGCACAAAAGCTCAATAAGGGATATAAAAAGAAGGAAAGAACACATTAGTCCATGAATACTTGTAATGTATGAAAACCTTTTTAAAAGACATACTTATCACCTGTATATATATACTTACATTATGAAACATGATATTTACACAATATTCCCACAATACATAAGAACATAAGTATAACCATAGAGGTATCTTTGGGCATTACTTACATAATATTGTAACCCTCTCGACTACCTTATAATTTGTAACCCTCACGACTACCATACAATTTGTGTAACCATCGCAGTTACACTTGGAGTAACCATACATCCAACCTCCAACTTACAATACCATATGCATTAGAGGGAAATATAGGTCCCACCCTTCATCATAAAAAATTCCCAAGATCCAGAACATAATCATACAATATGAATAATAGCATAAAAACATTGCTTTTGAATTTTGTAAAACAAAATTTTAAGAGGATTTTAAAAGTAAAGTCCCTTATAAATATCATATAATTGAAGTGAGACTTAATAGAGTGGATGAAATATGTATAAACACTATAAATACACATAATTAAACATAATATAAACAAAACCCATCACACAAACAATTTTAATACCATGTAAACAATAAAGTAGAAGGTTAACCCAATGAATGGAAATTGCGTTAATAACCCCCTTACAAAAATTCGACAGCCTAACGTCTATGCAACATGGTTTTAGAAAACATTAAAAAGAGATGGGAAAATGGTAACCCATACAAAAATGAATCATAAAATAGAATAGATCAAGAACAAGATAAAAAGAATGACATGGTATGGATTCTTGAATTCTATACCACATAAAAGAGAACTTGAATAGAAAAAGAGAGAAGTTGAGAATTTTCTTACCTTGTAGGTTAATTCCTAGAACTTGAAGGTTGGGACCTTTGGGGATTAAGGAAACCTTGGGAGGACTACTAGGGAGGTAAGGAGGCCAGATATTTGTTGAGTAAGAAATTGTAATGAAGTTAATGAATGAATAAATTGGTATTTATAGCAAAAGTGAGAGAATATTTTAATAATTTCCAAGGGACACCTCATTAGTGGTATTGGAAAAACCATGGGCTTGCCCATGGTATTTTCCCAAGGTATTAGCCACTTGGGATACCTCACATCTTAGTTTAATGTACACAAGTTGATCAGATTTATTACATCATTATTACATCATTAATGATGTCATTAACATACTGAAACTCAAAACTGTATTTTTTACTATTCACTGAAAAATCAACTGTTTCAGAAAAATCCAAAAAATTCACTCTAACCATTTTTCAACATGTAGAATTCAAGAAGGAACTCCATTTTTTGAAAATAATTTTCTAAATATTATTAATTTAATTTTTAAATAAAATCATACTTAATTCAAAAATTAACAATTTTAATTCTATAACTGCTTTTATATCACATTGAAAAATTAACCAATATGTCATTATCTTAAAGAATTAAGAAAATAATATAATAATACAATTTACTATTCATTAGGGTCATATTACTATTCATATTACTATTCATAAGGGAATGTTACTATTCACCACAAATACAAGTTAGTTCCACCAGACTCTAAATAAATTACTGAACACAATTATTGATGACTATTTTTCCAAATTCAAAACATAGAAGCTGAAAAATTATGTTTAAAGGCTAGTTATAAATATCGACTTAAAACAAAGTTTCATGCATTTCATTCATTTTTTTTAAAAACCTTAGGGTGTTACATTATCCCCACCTTCTAGAAATTGTGTCCTCGTAATTTTATTTACTCATTAAATAAGTGAAGGTATATTTCCCTCACAACATTTTTAGATTCACATGTTTCTTCTTCAACCATGTGGTTTCTCTACAAAACCTTTACCTGGTGAATTACCTTATTCCACAATACCTGTTCCCTTCGATCAAGGATCTGAACTGGTTTCTCTTCATAAGAAAGGTTCTCTTCTAACTGAACTACTATTGGGATCAAGACATGTGATGAATCTAGCACATACTTCCTCAAGATCGAAACATGAAAAACATTGTGTACCTAAGACAAAATCGGAGGCAAAGCTACTTGGTAAGCAACTAGTCCAACTTTCTCTATAATTTTGAAAGGACCGATGAATCGCAGACTTAGCTTCCCTTTATTACCGAAACACATCACAATTTTAGAAGGAGAGATTTTAAGGAAAACGTGGTCACCTACCTCAAAATAGGAGTCTTTACTTCTGTTATCTGCATAAATTTTATGCTAGCTTTGAGCTGTCCTCATGTGCTACTGGATCATCTTCACTTTCTCAGCCACTACCTCTACTAATTATGGCCCCATCAACTTCCTTTCACCGACTTCATCCCAAAACACTGGAGTCCAACACCACTTCCCATGAAAATCCTCAAAAGGTGTCATCTGTATACTGGAATGAAAACTATTATTATAAGAAAACTCAACTAAATAAATATAATGATCCCAACTTCCCTGATATTCCATTGAACATTATCAAAGCATATCTTCTAAAGTCCGAATCGTTCATTCTGACTGCCCATCTGATTGAAGATGAAAAGATATACTGAAATTTAACTTTGTGCCCAATGACTTTTGAAGTCCCTTACAAAAGTTAGAAGTGAACCTAGGATCCCAGTTAGATACAATGGAAAGAGGAACTCCATGTAACCTAACAATCTCTTTGAGGTACAGTCAAGAAAGCTGATCCAAAGACATTATATCTCAAATAGAAAGAAAATGTGTAGATTTTGTTAGCCAATCAACAATAACCCAAATTGAATTGTTACCTTGAGAAGTCTTTGTTAGTCCCACCATGAAGTCTATGGATATATTCCCCCATTTCCACTCTGGCATAGACAAAGGCTGAAGTATATCTTTCGGTAACTGTTGCTCTGCTTTAACCTGTTGACATGTTAAGCATTTCACAGTAAAATCAACAATATCTCATTTCATTCCATCCCACCAATAATATTCTCGAAGGTCTCTATACATATTAGTACTACCGGGATGAACTGAAAATGGAGAACTATAAACTTCACACAACAATTCTTTCTTCAATTGGGAATCACAAGGCATACACAACCTTTTACCAAATCTTAAAACATAATCTTTATCAAGGTTAAATTCCAGCAACTTACCCATTTTAAACAATTCTACATTTTTCTGTAGCTCATGGTTTTACTTCTGTGCTTGATTAATTCTGTCTCATAATTATGATTGCACTGAAACCTGAAACAAAATAGATGTATTCACTGTACCAACAACTTCTAAGCCAAAATTCATCAAATCATTAATCAAGGGACCATTTTCCAAACATAACATGGTTAACAATGCATGATGTTTTCAACTCAAGGCATCCACCACTTTGTTTTCTTTTCCAAGATGGTAATTAATCGTGCAATCATAATACTTTATCAGTTCTAGCCATCTTCTCCGCCTCATGTTTTATTCCTTTTACGTGAATATATAATTCAGACTTTTATGGTCTGTATATATTTGACATTTGGCTCTGAATAAATGATGCCTCCAAATTTTCAAAGAAAAAACCACAACTTCCAATTCCAAATCATGTGTGGGATAATTTAACTCATGAGGTTTAAGTTGTCTTGAATCATAAGAAATTACTTAATCATTCTGCATCAAAAGACAACCAAGTCCCTTCAACGAAGCATCACTGTAGATGAAAAACTCACCATTTCAGGAAGGCAAGGACAAAACTGGAGCATTCACCAATATCTTCTTCAGTTCTTGAAAACAAACATCACATTCTTCTGTCCAAATAAATTTAACCCATTTTCATGTTAACTTAGTTATTGGGCTAGATAACCACGCAAAGTTCTTAAAAAACCGTCGGTAATAACCTGCTAACCCAAGAAAACTATGAATCTTTGTAACATTTGTAGGTCTTTACCATTCATCAAACACTTTTGTTTTGGAAGGATAAACTGTTATTCCATCCTTATTTACAATGTTTCCAAGAAATGAAATCTATTTCAACCAAAAATCACACTTGATGAATTTTCCAAATAGTTTATTTTCCTTTAAGGTTCTTAAAACAACCCTTATATGTTTTTCATTATCCTATTTTTTTTAGAAAATACTAGAATGTCATCAATAAACACAACCACAAACTTATCCAAGAACTCATGAAATATTCTATTCATAAGATTCATGAATACAATAGGTTCATTAGTTATCCCAAATGACATAAAAACAAATTCATAATGCCCATATCTAGTACGAAAGGCTATTTTCAGTATTTCATCCTCCACCTTCAGCTGATGGTATCCGGAACTCAAGTCAATCTTTGAAAAGTAATGAGCTCCCTAGAGCAGATCAAATAAGTCATTGATATGAGGAAAAAGATACTTGTTTTTAACAGTGATGTTATTAAATGCTCTATAATCAATGAGAAGTCTCATGGAACCATCTTTATTTTTAACAAACAAAACAGAAGCACCCCATAGTGAAGTGCTAGGACGAATAAAGCCTTTATCAAGAAAATTCTGCAACTAATTTTTCAATTCAAGAAGTTCTATTTGAGCTATACGATATGGGGGTTTTGAAATTAGCTTAGCATCAGGAACTAAGTCAATTGTGAACTCGACTTCTCGATCAGGTATGACACTGGGTAACTCATCAAAAAAAAACATCAAGGTATTCAATTACCATAGGCACATCATCAATCTGAACAGTTCCATTGTTTTCAACAACATGAGCAAGATAACTTTAATTTCCATATTTTAATAGTTTTTCAGCTTCCTGATATGTTATCAATTT
This sequence comes from Viscum album, assembly GCA_963277665.1. Lineage (NCBI taxonomy): Eukaryota > Viridiplantae > Streptophyta > Magnoliopsida > Santalales > Viscaceae > Viscum > Viscum album. The sequence continues at coordinate 1,999,296,037 of OY728140.1, read as the reverse complement.
TATGGGTTCATTCTTGTATACAAACTGGAACTCTTTCTGAAAACAACTTCTTTAGCTCTACAATCAATCTTAGCATGATAAGCAGAAAGACAATCCATTCCTAGAATAACATCAAACTCGACTAAGGGTAAAACAACAAGGTTTGCAGGTAAAGTCTTTCCACATACCACAATATAAATATTCTTATAATTCCTCTTTGATATAATATTTCCCCCTGGTGTTTTAACAACAAGTTATGATCTCATTGGTTGAGGTGATATTTCTATTTTACCAGAAAATTTCTCAGAGATGAAGGAATTTGTAGACCACATATCAAACAAAACTTTAGAAAAATCTGAGTAAACAAAAAAAGTACCTGATACAACTTCATTAGATGGACCGATATCTGCTGACATAGTCTCAAAGGATCTCACTACACCTTTCTGCTTATAGTCTAGCTTCTTTGCACCATTCAGATCTCTCTTTAGGCAGAAATTTTCATAGTGACCCATCTAACCACATTTAAAACACTTAATAGTTTGTTTATCAGGATTATTCTTAGGATAATTTTCATTAAAATCTCATGCCATATGTCCAAACTTACCACATTTAAAACACTTACCAGTTTTTCTAATACATTCCCCAGGGTGATTCTTGCCACACTTTTCACAAACTGGAAACTAGATTTTCTTACCATCAGATTTATTTTGGTGATTATTACCCATCACTTACCATATGGACCTCTTCTTATCCTTGTTTTTAAAATACACATGATCATCAGCAAACTCCATCTCTACTCTCTCATCACATCAGACAAGTTTCTCATAACTTTTTAATTCAAAGGAGGCCAAATCCCTTCGATACCTTGGATTCAGTCCTGAGTAAAAGTGGTTGATTTTTCTATCAAGATCCAGAATAATACTTGGAGCATAACTTTCCAGTCGGATGAAGTTTGCTTCATACACATCCACTGAATCTTCCTCCTCTTGCTTCAATTCTAGGAATTACCTCTCTATCCTAAGTTGCACCACCTTAGGAAAATATTTTTCAAGGAAAAGACTTTTAAATTCATCCCACTCTAAGACATCAATCATATACCTATCCCTGATATTATTTACCATTAACCACCACTGATTAGCTTCACCTTAAAAATGATAAATGGAAATACATACCTTTTGATTATCTGAACAACCCATTACATCAAATATCTTTTTAAGGGATTTAATCCATCCTTCAGCCGCTACTAGGTCAGAAGATCCATTGAAAGCAAGAGGGTGTTGTCTCGTGAAATGTTCCATTATTGTCATGTTCCATTATGGTACCTCTGGTTGTTCTCTTGCATTAATTAAACCACCATTTATTACTTGTGTTAGCTGATCCATTACTGTAGAAAACTTCTTGGTTCCAATCCCTACCATTTCGGGCTGCAAATTCGGAAGGATGTCCTCCTATCGATGCCTCTCCTCTTCAGATTCCCTATTTCTTCTGTGGACAACCATTCTAAACAAACATATCTTAGATGAAGAAACATAGTAATCTTTAAATTCTATAACATTTCAAATTAATCATATAGTAAAAATCCTTTATGGTCTTCTTTTAACATCATCCTAACCCCTAAAGTTATCTAAACCATCATCTGATACCAACTATAAGGACCCGACCTTATTACATTACATAATCCTGATTTTAGTCAATAAATCACTTCTTTTTTACATTGAGTATATTTTAAAGTTTAGAGATTTAGAGAATTGGGACATAATACATTTATAACATTACACATTTTTACATAGTGGATACCATAAAAACAGTTTCGATTTTTTTTCAAAATATAAAACATTAAATCTTAAAACATGATTTCCTTGAAAATTCTTCAAAAATTTAACTTGGATTCCTTATTTGTCTTACAAATCCTTATAAACTATGAAAATCATTTAAAAACTTGGGATGATCACAAAAGATCAGTAAGGGATATAAAAATAAGGAAAGAACACATTAGTCCATGAATACTTGTAACGTATGAAAACCTTTTTAAAAGACATACTTATCACCTGTATATATATAATTATATTGTGAAACATGAGATTTACAAAAGATTACCACAATAAATAAGAACATAATTAGAACAATAAAGGTATCTTGTGAAATTACGTACATAATATTGTAACCTCTTGGCTACCTTATAATTTTTAACCCTCATGACTACCTTACAATTTGTGTAACCATCGCAGTTACACTTGGAGTAACCATATGACCGACCTACAACTTACACATACCCAATGCATTAGAGGGAAATAAATGTCCCAAACTTTATAATAAAAAAATCCCAAGATACATAACATAATCATACAACATGAATAATAGCATAAAAACATTGCATTTGAATTTTGTAAAATAGAATTTTAAAAGAGGATTTTAAAAGGAAATTCCCTTATAAATATCATATAATTGAAGTGAGACTTAATAGAGTGGATGGAATATGTATAAACACTATAAATACACATAATTTAATATAATATAAACAAAACCCATCACACAAACAATTTTAATACCATATAAAAAATAAAGTATAAGGTTAACCCAATGAATGGAAATTGGGTAAGAATTCCCTTAAAAAAATTTGGCAGCTTAATTGCTATGTAACACGGTTTTAAAAAATGTTAAAAAGAGAGGGGAAAAGGGTAAACCATACAGAAATGAATCATAAAACAAAATAGAGCAATAATAATCTGAAAAGAAGAACATGGTATGGATTCTTGAATTCTATACCACATAAAAGAGAACTTGAATGGAAAAGAGAGAAGTTGATAATTTCTTTACCTTGTAGAGTAACTCCTAGAACTTGAAGGTTGGGACCTTGGGGGCTTGAGGAAACCTTGGTATTTTCCCAAGGTATTAGATAATTGGTATTGGAAATACCATGGGCTTGCCCATGGTATTTTCCCAAGGTATTAGATAATTGGGAAACCTCACATCTTAGTTTACTATACACAAGTCAACCAGATTTATTACATAATTATTACATCATTAATGATGTCATTAACACACCGAAACTCAAAACTGTATTTTGTACTATTCACTGAAAAATCAACTGTTTCAAAAAAATCCCAAAAATTAACTCTAACCATTTTTTGATGTGTAGAATTAAAAAATGAACTCCATTTTTTGAAAATAATTTTCTAAATATTATTAATTTAATTTTTAAATAAAATCATACTTAATTAAAAAATTAACAATTTTAATTCTATAACTGATTTTATATCACATTGAAAAATTAACCAATATGTCATTATCTTAAAGCCTTAATAAAATAAAATAATAATATAATTTACTATTAATTAGGGTTATATTACTATTTATAAGGGAATGATACTATTCACTAAAAATACAAGTTTGTTCCATCAGACTCTAAATAACTTACTGAACACAATTGTAGATGACCGTTTTTCGAAATTCAAAACATAGAAGCTGGAAAATTACGTTTAAAGGCTAGTTATAAATATCTACTTAAAACAAAGTTTCATGCATTTCATTTTTTTAAAAAACCTTGGGGTGTTACATGATCCTTTAGGATATTCATACTCTATATGATAATTTAGGAAATTCATGCTGACTCTTCATGCCTCCTTTGAAAATCATCCTTTAGCAATGTTGGAATCCTCATGTTTTAATGCTCACAAATCATGTTTGGATATTATTGGACTCCTTTTGTTTTAACATATCAAAAATCATGTTTAACATACCACAAATAATGTATGAATCTTGTAAACTATGGTTAATTTTGTTCTATTATGTTTCAGTATGATTATGTTTAATCTTAATTCATTTTGTGAATATTTCTTCTTAAGACACTTTACAGATATTTGGCTAAGTTTGTGAAACCATAAGCTTTCTACCGGTTCCAAATTTTCGCAAAGGACCTAACACCGTTTCCTTGTTACCGTTTCCAAGACACCATAACAAGACACCGTTCAAAATTTTGAAAAAGGACTAGACACTAATTACCTGAGACACAGTCTTCCTAACACCCCAATTTTGCTACCGGTTGTAGAATTCACAAAGGACCAAACATCGTAACCATGCTACCGGTTCCAGATCTCAACGCAACTATGGTACCATGACTGTCTCACCATGACCGCCTCACTGTGACTGTCTCACTATGACTGTCTTACAATGACTATCTCACCATGACTATCTCACCTTGACTATCTCACCGAAACTATGACGCTGTTCCATACTTAACCATTTTTTTTTCTTTTTCAATTTAATTTAAAATATTGTTTCTAATGGTCATATTTGAGTCATTTAATGACACTGATATAATTAATGTTATTTTACAGTCCTATCAGCTGACAGTACGAGGTATGAGGTGTGGAGATAGTGAACCCTTTCAGCTCTAACACAAGCACCCAAAATAAAAATAAAAGCATGGAAATGGAGAAAATACATAGAGTAGTGGATTGCATGAAAGAAAAGAGAACAACCATACATGCAAGAACATGAACTGAAGAATACATGAAGAAATTTAAATTTCTAGCTACTGAAATTCTTTAGATCAGAACCTCAAACATCCTCGTAGCAGCAAATCTAAGAAGAAAAAAAGCTTCAAAGCACATCTTATCGAACTGGAAACCAGAACACAAGGATCGAGACATTCTATTTCTAAAATAGGACTCAAAAATCACATTTTCTACATCCTATAAGTCCAGAGCTTCATAGAACAACACTCATAGAATTTATAATCCTTTCTCATTATCTTTTCTATGTTGTGTACTATTTCAATACATTTCGAGCAGTGTGTGTATATGTATTAAAACACACACTGTCTTCTATACTGAACTATTGGATACAATATATCCTCACTCAAATATCTTTTACACCTTGTTTCACCTATGTATAACTGTGGAAGAGGTCTTGTATGACCTAGTTGTTAATTTTCCAATGTAGAATAGTGGAAGAGGTCTTGTGATTTAGAAAATCTTGTTTACTGTTGTTAACCCCGATCCAGGGTGTGGATCAAAACTTTATATATATTTCTTGGTGGCAGGTGATCACTAAGTGGAGTGGATTAGGTCTCATATTGAGACTAAACCACTTGTTTTGTCTCCAGTGTCTTTTAATTTAGTCTTACTTTGTTTTTAACTCACATTTCAGAAAACTAAATTTTACTTTGATAATTAGTCTTGGATAGTAGTTATAACTATTTTTCCTTATTATAGTAGTTTCAAAAGTTGTATCAATATCTCACATTGTTATAATTTAGAATTAATCAATCTTCTGAGAAACTATTTGAACAGTCAAGATTTTATAATTTTACTACCTTGATTAACTGGCCTGCTTTAATTTTAATTGGGGGAATTTTTAAATAATATTTTTAATAGAAATTTTTATAGGAACTAAATTCACCCCCTCTTGAGTGTCCTACTCTGACCAACAACCAACAATATCAAATATTATCAACAAACACAATCAACATAAAACAAAGTTGAGAGTGATTTTTTCCAACAAGAAGGAATAACTGATCCCCTTGATTGATTATATATAAGTGTTGATGGATAAATTCTCATAAAAACCAATGTTGTATCACATTATACATTCACAGAATGATCAAGTAGATGCAATAGGAAATGAAGCTATGGACCTAAAAGATCTAAACCAGGATTGGATAGTCATTCACATCGTACATCATAGGGTGGTTTCTCTACTCATTAGCAGTGTCACAGAATAAATAAATGAGTTAAAAACCACCCTTGAACCTAGGAAACCGATACCTTTACTAATATATTCCATAATTTTATGGATGTATCCTATAATAGAATACCTTAAGTGGAATTCTTCCACTATATTGACCCAAAAAGGAATATATCTAACAATGATCAACAATTGTCTCCCTAGATGATAACTTGAATTCTAAAATGATCATGTAAAAAATAGGCTTTGACTAAGTCCTCCTCATGCACATCAAAGTAGGAGATACCTCACTGTTATGTAGAATTTCCATGTGGGGGCCAACACTGGTCACTAGTCTAGCATAATACTATTTCATCAAATATAGATACTTGGATATTTCTATTTATAAATTATGCAAGACTGTATGGAGATCATAAATAAATACTATGATTTTGAAACACATTTCAACTTCATCCATTAGCCCCCAGAATAGTTTCATGACTACAGATACTCTTGGTGATTTGTTGTATGAAGAATGGATGTCATGAGGCTATATCCTCTAGTTACAATCAGGTAGTTCAAATATACCCTTACTCAAATCATTTTTTCTTCATGTGGGAAAATTCTATATCCCTCAATGAATTTGGAACAAAGGATATCACTTATTTCTTAAAGTATGATATCATTACCAGACATGGTGTCTTTAACATAATATTGATAAACAAAAAAACCAATTTATATGATTATAAATTGAAATTGATGTATTAATAGTATAATATCTAGTCTAACCACTCGTTATAATATCAAACATTAAAGAATATATATATATATATTCCTTCAACAAAACTCTATCAAATATCCATTAAAATATAGTGGGAAATGGAATCAAATATTTTTTTAGATAAGATTCTATATGCTCTTTGGACTTATCACACCACAACCAGTACTACCATACAGGTGACCCCATATTCTCTTTTGCATAGGAAAGATGTAGTTTTACCTATCAACGTCCAATTTCATTCACTTCACCTTTCTATATACAGTAAACTAGCCAAATATGAGTAGTCCTAGATATGACATGATGAAATGGAATGATTTGATGAGAAAATTTTGTACACACTACACAACCCATAGTTTCATCCAAATCAATTCATACAATAAGTCAACAATATGGTTTACCTTTACTCATTCATCCAAGGAGATTTTGTACTAGCTCTAAGAACCCCCATGATACATAGGAAGAAGCCTCTAAAGCTTGATCTCAAATAGGATGGACCTTACTCCATACACAAGGTATACTTCAATGGATCATATTCCTTGATAACAATAGACGAGGGTGTATCACAACTACAAAAAATGCATGGGTTCTTAGGAAATACTTTTCACATCTTTACATTTGGTTCTCTCATCCTATCAACATGATGTTAAACCACATCACATAAATTCTATTATAAATGACTCTAAAATCCTTGGAATAAGTCCTCATCATATGATATTAAACTAAAAAACATCTGAGTCCTAGTCACATGATGTAAAACTGAATGATGTTTGGTCCACCACACATAACCCGTCCTACTATTTATGATGATTTTTTGAGACCCTTTTTCAATAAAAAATATTTATATCCATTTATGAGTATCCAATTAATGATTTTTATTCTATATTAATAAATTTTCACTGAGGATAAAAATACCCTCATATTAAAAGAACTATGCGTTTCTTGATTCCTGTCATTACAGGATACAAAGTAACATCCATATTACTTATCCTTGACACAACTTCTAGTTTCATCCAGATAAGATTTTAACCCTAATTTCATGGTTAGAATGGTCCATTCCATGTAACCGAACTCCCTTACATATAATATTTATTTATGTATGATTCCCCAATTTATGAATCTTTATCCATGAAAATGTGTTGAGGAAAAATTCCCTCCCCTATATAAGAACTTGATGTATATAGGGGTCTGGTTTCATAGTCAGGGGTTTCAATGGTTATGGCTATAAAAACCAATCATAATACCATTTTCACCTAATCTATAACCAAAATAACCCCTTTTTTGAACTATGTGTGGCTTGATTCCTATCACCTCAGGATACATAGTGATACCTAAATTTCATATCCTTTTTCTAATTCACATTGTTTTTCCTCCATTATTGACGCATGCCTATCGTGGGGCATGGAAAAACAATATTTTAATTACCTAAGTATAGTATAACAATTGATCCTAGGTAGTCTCTTGAAGAGGAGTGCACACAAAACAAGGTTGTCAGTTTTTGTAGGTTTTCTGAAAAAGATTGGTTTTAATTAAATTGAATTACTATGAGAGAAACAAACAATTCATGCATTTTACTTTTCCCCTTTGAAAAATGACGGATCTTCTCCTTTAATTCATTCAAGCTTCTCAATTTATTATTATTAAACATGCCAAATCATGATGTACATCTATTTTGAATCTTTTCTCCCATCCCTCATGATACAATTAATAGTGGAGTTATGCTAATATCATGAGAACATGCTCCTTATACATAGTCTTGTAAAGTAACTACTTCATCCACTTTGTAAAGACAAAACGCACATAAAATCATGAGGACCAGCAATAAAGGATCAAATGACTCTGTGGCTTTGGGTTGGTGGGTAAATGATTGAAATAATTTAATGCTAGAAGTAAGAGGTTTGAATCTTAAGTACAATGCATGATTAATCAAGTGAAAACACAAGATTAACCTCACTCAAATCCATTTTGATAATGTGAAACACAACACCACCCCCTTTTAATGACATGGGTCATGAGTTAATAAATGATTACAAAGAATGATATCATCCAAGTTCTCCTCATATTTTTTATTTTTTTTGTAAATCTCCAAAAAGGAACAACTTTATTTTTCTCTTTTTTTTGAAGCTCCAGAAAGGCACAAATTTATTTTCTCTCTTTTTAAGGAAAACCAGATGAAATGAAAGAAGCATAATGAAATGATGAATCATGCCCAATTTCTAATAATACAATGCCCAAAATGATTACACACACCTCACACCACCCACAAAAAGATACTCATCCCAATGAACGCACATGAAAGACCCTTCCCCCACACTCAAACTTAAAAAAATCCATGCAAAAATACTAAAAGAGTGGGAAGATAAGGAAAAATCGACTTGTAATGTGTCTTAAACCTATAAGGCAATTCATGGATTTTATGGGCTAATGAAGGATAAATGTAAGGGTGAGTCTTAGGTAAGTATGTGTCTAGCCAATGTTGTGCCTCAATCATTTTAAATGTGTTTTTGTACAGTCATAGATTTGATAAGTTTCAATACAAGTTCTGGAAGGTGGCATGTCCCAAGATCACTCAAGAAATATGTTCAAGATAAAATAGGAAATATTTGGTCTAGAAATACTCTTAGGAATGGGAATATAATATTGGACAATCACTCATGGCATAACAAATAATAACAAATTAATTCACATAAATTTCAAAAATTCAAAGAATGAAAAATGGAAGGGAAATTTCTTTTACATGAATCAATAAATTCCATCAAATCATGAGTCCTTATTTCAATATCCATGCTCACTTTAATCATCTAATTATCCATTTTAATTATTCAATCTCATTAAAATTGAAATCTAAAACATAGAATCACCAGATTCCTATGAAACTCATGTATCCTAGATAAGTTAATTAAAACATGAATTCAAGCGTGGGCATGAATTTTTAAATAACTATTTAAAAGACTAAAAATGCAGGGAATAAAGTTGGATAATATAGAATTAAAACTCTTACTACCATTTCAAATGGATGATTTTCTTCACGACGTGTAATCCCACTACTGCTTCTTCATTAATGAACTTGAAATATAAGAATGAAAACAATTGATAGTGCAGGCCTGTTCAATCATACTGGTAAATGACTAAGAGGACAAGTGGAAAATGGGGGAAAAATACAGGTTGCCTCCCAATAGCTCCTCTGTTTAATGTCGTTGGATCGACTAAAAAAATTTATTTTTTTTGAAAAATCATAGACTACAAGATTCTTTCTCCCACACATAATTGATGCAGGGTCCTCAATGCATTTAAATTGATTTAACATGTAAGAAAACTTGAAAATGAATCATAACAATCAATTAAATGTAAAGGAGAGGTAAGACTTGATAGATTTTATTGATAAACAGGTTGGACGAGTCTGATCTTCTGCACTATCTATTTCCTATTTCCTGGTAAAGACATGTTGTACCAACAAGAGTATGATTTATGTCCATGGATACCACAACACCAGCAAAAACCTTGAAATTTTGTTCTTTTGGAATGGTTTTCAATATTTCCTGATATTTTTTACTTCCTTGTTTCAATTTGAACATAACTATTTTTAAGGGGTTGTTGTGTCCTTTGAAAATTCCCCTCTTTTCTTGATGCGGGAGATTGACCCTCAATATTCTTTACCCATATGAACCTGGTTTTGGGTTTTTCCTCTTTTTCTTGCCATTCACTCTTCCCATTAGTTTGAGAATATCCATTACACTATAGTTTTAATGGGGGTTTTCTTGACCTTCTTCATCTCACGTTCCATTGCAAGGCATATGGAATTCTTCTTAGCTAGTTCTTTTTCCTTTGTAGTAAGTTCCTTCCATATATCTATGATAATATTTTCATGTTCGTCCTCCTTGAGTTTATACTTCTTGATCTCAACATATTCTCCTGATTTTGATTCTCCAGCCTCTTCTAACAAACTATCCAAGAATTCTAAGGTTGTCTCTTCTAAATTTTTAGTTGGTTCTTTTCCTTATTTGTGGTAGATTTCTTTCAGCGAATGAACATTTGAAAAATTCTTCATGGATTCAAGTATATTGAAATGCACTAGACTATCTCCGAGATCCATTGAGAGTGTTCCCTCATGCACATTTATGATGGTCTTCATAGTCTTTAAGAATGGTCTCCCCAAGATGCTGGGTGAGTGTGATGAACTCCTATCTTCTTCCATTGTCATCACATAAAAGTCAGCTGGGAACAATAGATCTTTTACATTTACAAGAACATCTTCCAGAACACCTACTGAAAAAACTGAGGATCTGTTTGCGAGCTGGACCACCACTCTAGTAGGATTCAATTTTCCAATCTTCAAAGATGTAAATACCGAGTGTGGCATAACATTTATTGAAGCTCCGAGATCAAATAGTGCATCTGTAAAATTTAAAGAACTGATAGTGCATGGAATAGAGAAAGTACCTAGATCTTTACATTTTTGCAGTATCGGTGGTGTGATCAATGCTAAGATGCTTCTTCCTAAGTTGATTCTTTAATTTATATCCAGCCTCCTTCTTTTTGTACACAGCTCCTTCAGAAATTTTTCATATTTAGGGATTTGTCTGATTGCATCCAGTAGTGGGATGTTAATCTCAACTATTCTGAAAGTATTCTAAATTTCGCGTTGAATTCATTCTTCTTCACCCTTCTTTGACTCAACCAATGCAGATGGGAATGGTGCTGGGATATCCTTTTTCTCCCTTTGTTGTTTTTGCAAAGGTGTTTCCGTTCTTTCCTTCCAGAACCTTGTTCTTTATCCTTTGTTGTTATTACCTTCATCTTTTGGTTAGATATGACGAGCTTTAGAAGATTCCCTAGAATCATCCTCCTCACATTGTTCTGGTGGTGTGAGATCCTTCCCGCTTCAGGTTGTGATTGCACTAACATTATCCTTTGGATTGGGAATTGTTTGTGTGGGAAGCTTACCTTGGTTCTTGGCGAGAGCATCCATAATTCTTGAAAATTGATCATCTAGCTTGTCCATTTTATCTAATATTCCCGCAACTCTTGTCTTAAGCTGTTGATCTTCTGTTGTTAGTGCACTTGTGGACGGTTGCTCATAATTATTTTGCTGGAAATGTGGCAGTTGGAAAGTTTTTTGTTGTTGGAAGGGCTGCTGATAAGGTTGTTGGAATGCTATCAGGTTTTGATATTGTTGCTGAAAAGGTGCTCTGGCTTGGTTCTGTTGAAACCCATACCCTGGTTGGGTTTGCAGTTGGTATTGCCTTTGTTGATAGGCTGTAACACAACTTTCTGTCCCCTGCACTTCTGGACATTGATCAGTGTAACGATAATTAGAAGAGCATAAACCACATACCTGATTCAGGCCTTGTTGTTCCTTCACATGGTTCATAGCTATTTGTCGCACTAACCTAGTGATTTCACCCATTTTGTTTCTAATTAAATCTACTGAATCATATGTTCTTACTTCATGGATTCCTTTGGTGATCGTACCTCTGGTGCCAAACTACTGTGAGTTTCGTGCAATATTTTCAATCAATCCTTTGGAATCCGTTGGTGACTATCAATCAAGGCTCCTCCAGATGACACATCTAGAAAGTTTCGATCATTTTCAAGAAATACTTGATAGAAGAAAACAATGAAATGGTGTTCTTATATAGTACGGTGTAGACAACTGTCGCAAAGCATCTTGAATCGCTCCCAGTACTTGTAAAGTGTTTCACCGATTGATTGGCAAATGTCATAGATCTCTTTTCGGATAACTGTGCTTCTGGATGCGGGAAAAAACCTTTGCATGAAGCATCTTTGAAGATCTTACCAGTCTTGGACTTCTCCTGGTTGTAGACTATACAACCATTCCTTTGCTGCTCCCTCAAGTGAGAAGGGGAATGCCCTCCACTTTACTTGTTCTTCTGTAACACATCAGGGTCTGCAGCTGGAGTACACATTTGTAAATTCTTGGATATGCCTGTTGGGGTCTTCACCTGCAAGACCATGGAATTTAGGAAGAATTTGAATCATGTTAATGCACAATTCAAAATAATTTTATAAGGCAGGAATAGCTAGTTGATTTCATTGGTTAGCAAATTGTGGGGCGTAAAGATCACACAATGTTTGGTTGGGATTTCTAGCTATTGGATGTTTAGAGTGATCACTAGATGTGTCACTTGAATCTGTAAGGTAAATTTCTTCAAACTCTAATTGCAAAATTTTCTTTCTCAATTGGGTTATTGTTTTCTCAATTTCGGGATCAAATTCAATTAAATTGTTGTTTGAACTATGGATCATTCAAAAGAAATAAAAAAAATTGTTTTTTAAGGTTTTTAAGGCACTGGATCCCCTGTAATGGCTCCAATTTTGATGCACGCCTATCATGGGGCGTGGAAAAAAAATATTTTAATTAGCTAGGTATACTATAGCAGTTGATCCTATGTAGTCTCCCGAAGAGGAGTGCACACAAAAAAAGGTCGTCAATTTTTGTAGGTTTTCTAAAAAAGATTGGTTTTAATTAAATTGAATGAATATGAGAGAAACAAATAGGTTTAATTAATTGGTTTTAACAAATGATAAAGATGGTGATCAGATTAGGTTCAACTAGACCTAGTGTTGTGCCATCATGGTTTCCAAATTTTGTATATTCTTCTTCCTTTAATTGGTAAGAGAGAGATTCATCTACCGAGTCCTCTCTCCCCCTTGGTCAGATATATTTGAGGTTAGAATTTTCCTTTCTAAAATCTTAGATTGGTCTATCCTCTTTCCAATGTGTTTAGGGTTATAGAATGTTTCTTGATTAATTAGAGAAATCCCAGACCCAAAATTATTGTTCCCTATTAAACCAAGATTCTGACATACAATCCTACACACGTGCTTGACAACCTCCGAGAAATCACCACCCAAACCTAATCTTGTTCCACCATATAAAGATTAGAATTGGGTGTAGGGATATGTGATCATCGACCAAAGCAATTTATAGTTTCAGAATCAAAACCTAACACTACTGCATTTGGAATTTGAAGCTGAATTATGAATTGAAACCAGAATAAGAAAAAAGAAGAAATTTAATTAATTTCAAGAACAAAAAATCAAGCACACACATAGGTACAACATACCCTCTCCCAGATCACTCAAATTAATCTACCCCTCCATGGATGGGGTAAGCGAGATGATGCGGGAGAGGAGAGACAATTTAAAGTAAAGAAAAATAAAAGAAAGAAACAGAATGATGTTGAAGGAGATGGTCCCCAAGTGTCCCTTGGATTCCTCATGTATCTAACGTTGGTTTATAACTACTCCCTCAGAATGGGTGAACTCCTCTTTATATATGCCAAGGGGGTTCCATCCTTCGGTCTTCAAATTTATGATCTTCATAATTCCTCTTTAAGATTTCCTTCAGATTCTTTCCACCGCAAGTTTGACCATGTTATACCAATTTAATGGAAGAAATTTGGAATGGTTTCTTCTTGAAAGATATTCCAAAATATCTTTAATGTTTTATACCAAAATTTCATATTCATCCTCCCTGTATAGAATGAGATATGGCCAATTTAATTGGATCATTTATTCTGGATGAATGTTTCCTTTTTTACTTCCCCAAAATTTAATCATCCATGGCCCACCTTAATGAAGGTAAATATTCATAATACTCAACATCCAGACTCCCCATTTAATTATAGTTCCAATAAAATTTGAATCACATATATTTAATGTATGTAGACCGATTTATGCTCAATTTATTGAGGTGGGGTCCACGTGGTCTTCCAGAATAATTTTCCAACTTGATTGATTTTTTTGGACCCATGGATGGACGAATTAAATCCTTGTTCAAAAACAAAATATGAAGAAAATAAATCTATGAACCCAATAAAAAAAATAACATCAATTGGATTTACATTTTAAAAGATATGCGTGAATTACCCAAGTGATTAAAATCTGTCAATATTTCCAAATTAAGCAGTTTTCCAATTTTAGCCCAAAACACATCATAAATCCAAAAATGATGTAATTAACTCAACTTGTTCAATTTTTAGGGATTAAAACATTTAATTACATATAAAAAATAATGAAAATATTATCTCTGTCAATTATCTCACCAAGATAACCATTCATTTTATTTAAATGACCCCCTTCAAAAGAGTTAAATAATTTAAGATACCATTTATAAGAACTACATGTGGTTTGATTCCTATTATCACAAGCTACATATGGATTACCATATCATTTATATTATTCCTAGACAAAAATTATAATCAAACACCCACCTAATATTGGATCCTAAACCTTCATTCATTCACTTCGGTTCATATTTCCTTGCTCGACACTAAGACAAGGTTATCTCATTTTTCACATGCCCGATCTTCTGAAACCCACTATATGGAGGCCCTTGTCATGGAACCCTAAACGATATGGAATCAGAGTCCTTATCTCATTTTTTTAAACTACATAATACATGGTTTATATTGAAAGATATTAAACTTCCCATATTTTTCCATATTGTATGAAACAACTTCTTTAAATGAGATTCAGATCCATGTATGGGTATATGGAATATAGCTTATATTCACAAAATTATGATAGGGTGAGATACCCCCTGTTCTTGAGGAGAAATCAAATCTCATATCCTGGGTGAAATCCATGGATCTCTTTATGGTTCCAATCCCATGATAGAATAAAATTACCTTTTCCTATATATTATCTAGATCCATGCATATAATGTATATTAAGAACTATGCGAGGCTTTATTATTTTTATTTCTTTATACTAACTAAAATTAAAACCATATATTTCAAACCCAGCCATATATCATTATCAATTTACACTCCAATCCAAAGGAAAATTACAACCCAAACATGTTTAGTTCGATACTATAGTGTTCCCCATCACACTTTGAATACCCCCTTCCCATAAGCCAAATATTTCACCTTGAGTGTTTTGAATTTTGAAAAACCAACCATGGATACTGGTAATGAGAATACTTGACTTCAAGGGTCAACTACAATTAGTATTTATATCTGTGCTTCCATATTCAGCTCTATTAATCAGAGGCATGTTTTCAACCCAAGGAGATGGTCATGCAATCCCATATTCCTTCAAAATTATTTCCATGGAACCCATAATTGAAATTTAGTCAGCAATTATCCTCACCATATTGTTTCATCTCATCACTTATTGATTGAAAAACCTTAAGTCATGGTTTAAATCATCACCATTATCTATTCAAAATTTTTGGGAGGCCTTATCTATTGAGCCCCACCTGGGTTAACTTGTCATATCTCCACAATGGACCGAGCATTATGTCCTTAAACTGTATTCAAAACTCTGTGATGTAGTCTATACTAGAATTAAGGATCTTTATTCACATCATGTTTTCTTTTTATCTATCTAGCTAGACAGTTTCAACCTTTAGTCAAATCTTTAACTATAATCTCCTACCATAATTGGTCAAGGATGTATTACTTTAAACATCAGCCCTCAATTGACCTAGTCATATGACACTAAATCTGGACAACATAATTATCTAAACATCATAACCTTAAACTATTTACACCTATCCTTGAGGTTATCGATGTTAGTGAAATTAATCGTCAATTCACATTAGGTTTGATCCATATGTTTTTCTTTATAGACTAGATCATTTTTTTTCAAAGTTGTATGATCTTAAATATCAGCTACATTTTTCTGACTTTAAAGACCTTAAATATTCCAAGTAAAGATACATATTACTCTCCAGGTTGAAAACCCATAAATGGAGTCCTATGAAATTTTTTATTATTTAATCATTAGTCCTATATATTTGATCACATGAACAAAAAAATCTATCCATTAAAAAATATAAAAAAGGAAAGGGTCAAAAAATCATTAGGTTCAAAACCTGTAGAGGGAGGCCTGAGTAAAAGATGATTTCCCTCCTACTAATATTCCCCATTATAGGCTTAGAAAATATTTAGGGATAAATGAAAAAGACAAAAATCTTGTGGGGTCCACCATACGACTGTAAAAAAATATTATTCATGCTCATTTTCTCACTTGACCTATAAAAAAGTAAGATCACCCCTCTATTCCTGGAATATTTTTTAGATGATTTTTTAGAAACACATGAAAGTGTAATTTTAGGGTACTAAATCTTTCTATAATATTGGAGTCCTCACTCCAAATATCATCTTTATGATTTTAATTATATTAATTCACTCCTATTCCATATCTAAATGGATTAACCTTAGCTCATGGTGATAGTATATATTCCACCATATCTAGGTTGCCTATACCGGTTTAATATAACACATTCAGGAGGAAGCCATATCTCATATCCAAGTGATCTAACCTTGGATTAACATTATTGTTTATATTCCACTATATCTAGTAAAACTATATCCATATAAGTGTGCATGCTCAGGAGGTGATTAAATTTCACATTCCCTTATCACAAAGACTCACCATGGATTATGTTGACAATGTATATGCCTCTATATATAGCCTAAATATATCCATATGAGGGAACACTTACAAGATAAAATGGGTTAATCCATACTACATCCATGGATTGAGAATTTGAAAATTATGATTTACCTAATATATACCTATATAATGTTTAGAAATATTTAGTTTTCTATATATTACTCTTTAAGTGTTTCATAGGTTTTCTTGAATTTATGATCATTTTGGGACATGAATAGAGGGATTCAAAATGATTGATAACAATATTTTTTTCATTAATTGATCGAAATAAGAGAGGATCATCCACACTTAGGAGCCTCTCTCATTATGAACAAAAGAAAGATTAGATATGAACACTATTACAAGGTACACTTTATGGATCCAATACTTTCATATATTTCATTGGGTATTTTTATGGTTTTAATCCCACCATTATATCATTTACTAGGTAATTATCAAAATTTTAAATTATAGGTGTATTTTGGGATTTTATGAGAAAATGGATTCAATCCTTCTTTTAAATTATTTTGTTTGATCTTTGGAATTATTAGAATAATGCCTTCTCTTAATAATGAATATTTTGGTAGAAGTTATAGGTGGATGAGTTTAATATGAGGAAAGCATAAAAGTTTTTTTAATTCTATAATTTCTATAGAAAAATGATAGTGACTGGAATTTTAAAAAGTTCTCAACCTACCGTAAGAAGAGATCGACTGATCACACGATGGGTCTACCATGTGGTTTCTTGTCTATTAAGAGGTATCTTGTATAAATGTGGTCTATCCATTAACCAAAAGAAGAAAACTAATAGATCACGTGGATATCAACCATGTGATCACCGACCACAATAATAAGTTCTCAACTGACCATGAGGCAGTCATGTGGTCAATACACTGACCGCAGGTTCAAACTAATCAATTATTCCATATGACCAATTGAAAGTGAAAATTATACAAGGTCCTAAAGTGGCCACACATGAAAAAACCCAACCCTATAACAAAAATTTAACCACAAGAAGAACATTAATCACTTATCCATGAAAAATTATAAAAAGGACACAATCGACCATATATTAATTTTAATCAACCATTCCTATTATCCTTCAAACACATGAACATTCCATTATTCACATTCTAAATATACTATGTGGTTAATCCATTGTAGTTAAACCTCATGGTAGGTCTATAAACTCATTATAGATCCATGAATTTGAATAATTTTAGGAAATATTATGGATTATAAATTATGGGTTATGAGAAGTAAAATTTTAGTGCTACAACATAAACATGCATTTGATAAATATGAGGCTTCCATATAGATAAAAACATACAAATTTTATTAGTCATAATCAAATAAGGAAAACCAAGAGTTTCCTATAAGACTAAATCATGAAATTAGAAATATTCATGGAAAAAGAAAATATATAGATTTTTGGAAAAGAGAGTATCATATGAGTTTTGACCAAGATGAAAGAAAAAGAACCCATATATCTATAAAAGGAAGAGGAGGTCACTGATAAGGGGAGTCATCAAGACTTGGATTGTGAGTTCATGTAGGAAAATTTTCTATTTCTATTTCATTTTTATATTATGTTTATTTTCATTTCTTTAATTCCTTCTCCTTCCCCCTCTTCTATTTTACCCTTCTAATAGAGGGGTAATTATTAAGTGATTAGGGGAATGAAAGGAAGACCTTTTTTAATTCTTGATTCTTCAAAATTCAATGAATAAATCCCACTATTTTGTTAACTGATTTTGATATTCATGAGTAGTTTTAATTTCAAATATAGTTGTATTTGGCTATTTTTTTACTACATATTGTCTTGTTCAATGATCATCATATCCCTACACTTACTTTTAGACTATATATAGTGAAATAGTCTAGGATGAGTGGTGAAGTACTTGATAGTTATAGAACATATATAAAATAAAATAGTTTTTCTTAGATTTCTTGGGAATCAAAGGACCCAGTTTGGTATTACTTGAGTATGATACATGTGATTTTATGTATCAATTTCAAATATAAGAAGGAGGGTTGATGATGCAAAGATATTTTTTATTTTATTCCCACTATTAAAATTAAACAAAGGGTGATATGGGAAGAATTTTTAGAACCTATAATTCATAATATAATAAGAAAAAGTGTAAAAAATTTAAACAGTAAGATAAAATTATAATTGGGAATCAAACCCTGAACCAATTACCCTATAATCACACTTTTTTTAATAGTTTACTTCAGTTACTTCTTTGTTTTCAAAAATCAAAAACAAAAAACAATCCTTTTCTCTAATTTAAAATAGTTATAAAATTTATTTTTATACTCCTATTTTAGAGAAAAACCCAGGTTACCACTAATACTAAATTTAGAAAAGGAATTAAATTTATTTTTCCATGACATATGACAGGAATGCATGAAAATATGGAGCCATTTCTAGGTATATAGTTCCAAAAATATAAAAAAATTTAACCATTAATTTCTATGATCCAAACCACTAGTATCCCATTGTTTAATTTTGACCATGAAATAGAAATAACACTAAGTAAATTAAGAAACATTAATTTTCAAATAGACATTGAGGAAGTTTATCTTATAGAATCAATTGAAACTTCAAGTGTTCACTTAGAGCATGTCATCATGGTTGATAATCCTAACCAAACTCTTAGAGACCTATGTGCACCCCATTTTTTTAATCAACATAACCAAATTACTATGAATGAATTGACAAATGTGTTTGAAATGATAATTGGTATAATCCAATGGTTTTCGAAGTTTCATAGACCTATAGGTGAAAACCCCAATGAACACATATAAGAATTAACACATTTATTCTCTGATTTGAAACCCCAAAGAGTGGATGAGGAACAAGTGAGGTGGATTTAATTTTCTATTTCACTTAATGAAGCTACTAAATAATGGTTTTATAAAATATAACAAGGTGAAGTGAAAGAATATGATAAATTAAAAAGAATCTTCATGAAATAATTCTTCCCCACTCCTGAAGTACAATAACATGGAATGAGATTGATTCAATCAAAAAATCATTGGGAGAAACTCTTTATGACTATTATGAGATATTAAAAATTCTCTATGACTGTTATCTATATCAAAATATATAATAGAAAAAAATCCCTTGTGTTATTTTATTGATAATGATAGAAATATCTTGGATTCATCCTCTAGAGGTGTTTTGACTGAAAAGTCACCAATAATAGCCAATGGACTGATTGATAAGATTACATATAACTCAGAAAAATTGGGCAAAAGAGGTATTTTTACAAGTGGCATACATGAGGTAAGAAATTATAATTCATCTTCATATTTAGAAACTAAACTTAATGATCTAATTGGTTTGGTGAGGCAGGTGTATCTAAAATAAAGTGAACAAAAAGCACAAACTAAGGTTTATGGTTTATGCTCATCACAAAGCTATTTCACTGACCAGTGTGATGAAGTACATAGAATGGAAAGTTATTAATACACCTTAAAAAAGGAAATTCTAAAAAAACTAGTGATGAATAGAACCTAACCAATTACATTATGATTTTTTCAATTATAAGAACAAGGGTAAACCCCCTACCAAAATCATTACAAAAACCATTCCCCGTACCAATAACAAAACAAAAAATTCCTACACCCAACCACTTACAAAAATCATTAAAGTAGTCCTATAAAAAACCAACCCACCAACCACCCATTTACAAAAATAATAACTTTGTAAAACCCTAAAATAGTTCAAACACCACAACACATTAACAATAAGAATCCAAGGTTTAGGAACTGAAAAATAGAGTAAATAAGTTAACAAACTAGGATGAAAATCCAGTGGCCATATTTTCTGTAAATATATAAAAACAGCTGGTCCAAATGATTCCTAACACAAATGGGAATCTTAGTATAGTAATAAAGAGAAGTGGAGAAGAGATCCCACCTCTAGCCACACTTATAATTGAACCAATTCAACCCAAACAAGAGGCATATAAGTTTGATGATTCTAAAAATTTTGGGTAAATTATAGAAAAATATCCCTATGAAGAAGGAAATAAAGAGGAAGAGGGAGAAATGGATGAAGGAAAAAATAGATAATAAACACCACTCCAAATAAAATATGGGATAATAAATACTTACCCATACTGTTCCTATCAATAATGATACAACCAATGAAGATTTAATAAGAAGAACTTTAAAATAAAATTTTGGAAACTTTTCAGAAAGTGGAGATTGACATACCATTTCTTGAATACTTGAAACATATTCCAATGTATTATAGGTTCCCCAATGATATTTTAACAAATAATACGAGGCTTCAGGGTAACATGAGTATCAATTTAATAATATGTGTCTCAGCCTTGATCAAACCCCCATTACCCACCAAATTTTAATATCCAGGGAAATTTTATATTCTCTACATAATTGGATCTTTAACTTTTTTATTTTATTTGTGTGATATATGTTCTTCCATTAATGTATTAACTCAATCTATATTTACTTATTTATATATGATATATTTTAATCCCATAAGAGTGGTGATACCAATAAAAAATATATCCACTATATTCCTAGTTAGAGATTTAGAATATGTGCTAGTTAGAGTTTAGGACTTAATATTTATAGCTGAATTCTATGTGCTCAAAAAGGAGGAGGATAGATCACTAGGTCACTCAACCATCAATTTGGAAAGGCCTGTATTAAATACAACCAATAACATCATCAAAATTCATGAAGGAACACTCACCATGGATTTTGGAGACATCGTAATGCACAATAATATTTTTAAATCCATGAGGAAACCTTTGGATGACCATTCACTTTTTACATTATACTACCTATAATAGGATGGACCCTTTAAAGACTCAAGTATGTTACATGAATTTTTATCCTTAATAAAATATGATTTGATTGAAAATTCAAGGGATGATGAGGCTGTCCTGAATTCTGTAAATTCTATTTTCAGAATGATGTGGTAACTTTTGAAATTTTTGGTGATTCTAATGGTTAATTTCACAAAGAAGAAACTGATATATTAACTTGTGTGAAATAATTACAAGATTTAGGAATGGGGAACCTCAATTTAATTTCATCTCATAAAACCTACAAATATATAATTAGATCCAATTCTAACTAAATTAAAATATGTGAACCTCATGGAAGGAGAAAAATTACCGGTGGAAATTGATAATAATCTATCTATAAACCAAGAACAAAATCTTTTTAAATTTTTTAGAAATAACGACCAATAAATAGGATGGATTTTATGTGATATTCTATAAATAATTTCAAAAATATTCTCACAAATAAATTTTGGCTAAGGGAGACTTTAAAATTTCTAGGAAGCCCCAAAGGATGACGAATCCCACCTTGATGGAGGTTGTGAAGAAGAAGATAAAAAAGATTTTAGAAGCATGGATCATCTCTACCATTTTAGATTCACAATGGGTTAACCCCATGCATTAAATTACCATGAAAACTAGTCTAAGAACTATGTAGAATAAAAATGAAGAATTAATACTTGAGAGAAATTAAAATATTTGGAATGTTTTCATAGAGTATTTAATTTTAAATCAGGACACTTAGAAATATCATTTCCACTACCCCCTTTATTGACTAGATGTTGGAGATATTAGTAGGAATAACTCATTATTTATTCATGGATGTATTTTCAGGTTATTTCTAAGTGCCCATTACTCTAAAGGACCAAGAGAATTCCACCTTTACACATCTCATTATATTTTTTTATATAAGGATTCCATTTGGATTAATAAATTATATAGGTTCATTTCAGATGTGCATGGAAATTATTATTTACAATCATATTAAGGATTTAATGGAGGTATTATTGGATGATTTTATAGTTTTTGGAAATTATTTTTACCATTTTTTGAAAAATATGATCAAATATTTCAAATTTGTATTAAACAAATCTTGTTTTGAATTTTGAAAAGTCTCATTTCATGGTACATAGAGGAATTTTCTTTAGGAATATCATTTCAAAAAAGGGAATTAAAGTGGATAAACCAAAAAGTGAAGTGATAAATTCCTCACCTAACCGAACTTGTGTGAAACATGTTAGAACTTTTTTAGGACATGCAAGATTCTACAAGTGGTTTATCATGGATTTTAGTAATATTTCTCTCCCTCTCTAGATTAATTTTGAATGATTCTAATTTTTATTTTAATTATGAGTTTAGGGAATCCTTTGATGAGTTACATAGGATATTGATAACCCCACCAGTGATGAAAACACCAAATTGGGATGAATTGTTTGTGAAACATTATTATTCTTCCTACCAAGAAGTTGGAGTTGTATATTATTATATAATTTAGGGAAGACCACAAGTAATTTATAATAAATTTAGAAAATTATATTCTTTTCAATTCAAATCCAAAACCACAAAACAAATTATTGGTAGCTGTCTTTTATTTGGATAGATTTAGATCATATCTACTTGGAGATTATGTTTTTATTTTTTCTAACCATTCAACCCTTAAATATTTAAAGAGGAAGGAAAATTCCAATCCTAGGCTTGTGAGATAGATGCTACTACTATTAGAGTTCAACTTTTAAATAAAAGTGGAGATTCCAATCACATGAGTAGAGAACCAAGTGACCAATCACATGAGTAGAGAACCGAGTGACCAATCACATGAGTAGAATTCTCAACATAACCAAAGTGGATATTCCATCCCATAAACCAATACCAAACCTCATTTCAGGGGAGTTACTCTATTTTTTTTAAGGTGAAGTACCATAGTATGATGAAATGGTAAATTATTTGGTCAAATATCATGTTACAACTCATTAAATCGCCAAAAATTAAGAATCTAAAATCTAAATCTAGATTTCATATTTGGGAAGATTCACTTATTTGGAAAATTTGCATTGATTATGTAATAAGAAGATGTTTTCCTAAAGTTTAAATGGAATATTTTTTTATGTTTTATTAACCATTAGCTGGTGGAGTCCACTTTTGACCTCAAAGGATATCAAGAAAGGTTTTATAATATATAAATTATTTTATAACCTTGTTTATAGTTCCACAAGACATTTTCAAAAAATGTAAAAAATGTCATTTTTAGGGAATATTTTAAAAATTAAATAAATTCATTATTATAACATCCCAGGTAAATAATGAATAAAACATTTTCTTATTTATTAATATTTACGAATTAAATATTAATTTTACTTTGAAGGGGTTGCTATGTTCGATAGCGTACCCGATACACAACGATGAGTTCCTTTGAAAACTTACGTTGCACACTAGTTATATAATAATATTATTTTAAATGGTAGTTAACATGTAGCCGTTGTATTGGCGGGAATGGATAGAAATAACTAAAATATGATTATATATGTTTTTTTAAATGTTTTTACATTTATCCAATAAAAGATAAAGGCTTAAAATACGGAAAGAATTCAATTTTAGGCATTTATACCCTAATTTTCACTAAAGGTTCACTTATCACCTTTTGATGGCGAACCGTCATTAAATATAGTTTTGATCAATCTTATAAATTCTATTGGACCAAATATAACTCTTCTTTAGAATCGTGACATCAAAATTTACTTTGTGTAAATTTTTGGTATCTTTCCGATAAAGTTCATTTTTAATGAATAGTGTAAAATGTTGTATTTTAATTCAAAACCACTTTTTAATCTAATTTATTTATATTATTATATTATCATTTGAATTGGTTTTAAAGTGAAATTAGAAAATATTTTTACCATTAAATCCAATAGTGGTCATTGGAATTAATTTCACTTTGAAATTGGACTTAAACTAGTGTCAATCTTTTAATACTTATTGTTTCATAAAAACACGCTATTTGTCATGACAGCGGGAATTAATTATTAAATTAATTAATGTGACTTATATATTTTGAATTTTTTAAAATAGACTTCATTTTTTAATTCGGAATATCAAATATAGCTTAGGGTGAATTTTTGGTATTTTTCTGAAAAACTTCAATTTTTGATGAATAGTGAAACCACTAAGTGGTACTTATAAAAACCGATTTTTTGTTTAAATGAAAATTTACCACTTCCGTGTTTTGAATTTCAAAAATCCGACATACATGGTTGTCATTAAGAAGTAAAATGTGGTTCAATGAGATTAAAATAATTTTTTGGTGAATAGTAACTTTTAAGTTCTTAATCGCGATTAGTGGTAATTAGTGTAGTTTAAGGTAAAAATAATGCTTTAATAATATGAAATTACCTAGACACATGTCCTAACATTATTGGATGTGTCATGGCAGACCACGAAAAGCCATGAGTCAACTTGGGGACCCCATGGAGCCACTTTGGTTGGGAAATGACATAAATAACTTTTTATTTAATGTTAAAGTAAAAATGACACAAACATAAGTTATTTTACTAAAACAATTTTTACATGGGGTTATAGAAGTCATATTTTTGACTATAAATATTCATTAGAAATATAAAAGATGTCATACATCATAGTATTTTTTTTATAATTTTTAGACATTAAATAAATTAAATTATTTATGACATCATGATGATGCAGCGATGACCTCATTATTTAACGATTTAAATAAAATGGAAGGATAATGTAAAATCTAAGACCTACACATGGTCAAAACCAATTGGATGAGTGGACTTAGAACTCTTATCACCTTATCCTTGAATTATATCAATGTGGGACCTTTTGAATCCGAATACCATTTTAAAATAAAGTAACTTATCTTTACTTTCCAAGAGTGCCCCTCCTCTCCTCTTATAAAAGGCCCCTACCTCTACCTCCTTACCCACACTCCCAAAGCATTTGTATCAGCCAACCCCTGCCCATTTTGGCTCTCCACATCCCTCTATTACTCCTTGAATCCTCACTTTGGGCAGAAGGCTTCCCAAGGAAGCCTTTGAGCTCAAATCAAAGAGAGTTACCCGATTTTAAGGTAATGTCTTCTTTTGAGTCCTTTTGTTTTATTTTGCTTCTCCAACCCCCTAAACTCTTTTTATTCTTTTCTTTTGTAACAAATACAGTATCCTAAATATACTAGGATGTTTTTATAAGAAGGATTCGAGCTAAACTTATACACACCTACATCTAATGGTTAAAGAACATACTATTTCCGTGGATGGCGAATTTCTGCCTCCCGAAACGATGATTGTTCAAAATTCTTTTAACACCTTCAAAGGTGGAAATTAAGATGACACTATATTTATATATGATATATAATATGTTTATTTTTTCCTTAAGCTTATGTATTTTTCATTTTGGTCATACCTTTATGGTTTCCATTATGGGTAAACACGATATCTTCATTTAAGGAAGTGCGGACTACCGCCCCCTCAAAGTGATTTGATTTCGTTAATGCCATGTGTGGGACGTATAAAGGACGGGGTTATGATATTATATATGATATTAAACTGGAATTATAATATACCTTTATATCATTATGATTCCATTCTATAATAGAAATGAAAGTAGCGTTCATGCGTACGTACGGCTTACCGTCTCCATGAACGGTGCATTTCATTTCTTACCTCTAAATGATTATGTAATATTATAAATGCATGAATTTAATAGATATATATGACATATATGATATATACATCATGAATACCATTATGGATATAATGGATACATGAACAACTTGTAATTATAAAGGGCTTACTTTTGACTCAAGTACCAATGATCGTTAAAACGACCGTTATTAACTTAAATAATTACATAGTGTTCAAGACATGGAAATAAGTGATATAAAAGGAATAATGAACTTGAAAAAGGTTCTTAAACAAGTAGAAATTAACTCAAGTTTATTATTCAGGAGATTAAAGAACGATCGAGTCAAGTGAGACCCGAGGTATGGGACTTCGTCTCAATCTCCTTTCATTGAGGCATATTTTGTTTTATACGTAACCTTCTTTTATATGGTGTATAAACCCCTTTGACTTTTACATTTATTCAAAAGGAATCTTTTTTATATGAAGCGTTTTACTAAATGACAAAAGAAAATGTTTTTGTTGTACGTATGTGGCGACAACGACTTCTCCATCACCGTGACCATTATTTGAGTTTCAGCTTCCTCTACAAGCCATACCTTCTATTTAAAAGAAAAATAAATACCGTGTTTTACTTTTCTTTTATTTTGGTATTGAAAATGGTTTTCATAATGTTTTTATATCAATGTGTTGTATTGATATCTTGTGATTGGAAGGTGGAAATGTTATGTTTCCTATATGCATGTTTTATGTGATACGATTATGTTGAGGTTCTTGGGAATTATTATGAAGACGGGTGGTTCCGTGATAAACTAAGGGCGGGTGAGCCCGATATAGCTCTCCAATGCATTGGGTAACGTGAAGGACTGAAATGTTAAGGTTTCTCTGAAGAGATTTAGGGAATATACTGTGATGGGTATTCCAAACGTAACCAAGAGGGTTACTCCCTACGTAAGAATGTTATGAAAGCCTCAAGTTACCTTTATGTCTTATGATTTCTATGATTTATTCATGATTTGACGAGGTATGATAAATTGCTTATGTTTTATGGGTAAAGTATGATCTCATTCTTATGTATATGTGTACCCATGTTTCCTTTCCATATTTTTATATCCCTTACTGAGCTTTTTATGCTCATCCCAATTTTTTTTGAAATGTTTTTCACAGGTCAAGGGAAAGGTACATGATATGATGATAGTGTCAAGGAAGTTTCAACAAATAATCCTTGTTTTATTTTAAATATGTGTCTATTGATGGGAATGAAGAATACTATCTTTATGTAACCACTTTGTTTATATGTGGAATGTAATGCATGTTTTATGATCTAATTCTCTAAAACTCTAAACCCGAAAAGATCCTCAATGTGTAATCTTGTAATAAATCAAGATTAAGTAAGGTTTAAGGCTGGGGCATTATAGTTGGTATCAAAGATCGGTTTAGATAACTTTAGGAGTTAGAATTCTATTAAATGATTATCTGTCACACACGGTTTTTTTTTCTGCCTTTGTATTGATCCGGCCCATTAGAAATACCGATCCTTTTCATGGGTATTTGATGAGATGAATCTTGAGTTTTGAAGTTTTATATATGTCTAACCACCATAATTTGGGATCCCCATTGCTTGTTTAGGAGTTTTTGAAGAAAGGGTGGTTACTTCATGATTTGGGCCAACCGTGAGCCCATTCCCAGTTTTAAAAACTGAATTTGTTTCTTTTATAACTCTTTTGTTTTCATCCTTTTTCACCCATTCAACTTCCCACATGTCCTATACTAATATATTAAAATTTATTTATCCTTTTGGAACCATTAGAAATTAATAAGCTGGGTGAATTTGGGTTACTTATTTAGGTATTGGGAAAGCCCATTGGCCCATTTCCTGTTTTAAAAAAATAATTTGTTTCATTTATATCTTTTTCAGTTTTTACTATCTTTCGGTGATTCCACCTCCCCCTCTAAGCCAATAACCCTATGCTAACCCTCATAATAGATTTTACCTCTTTGGAGCTCATGTGGGTCGTGGATTAGGGCAAAAAGTCTCAGGAAACCTCAAATCGCCCAGAATTTCCAAGGTAACTTTAATCATTCATAAATCAATCAATTAGTACTCTGTTATCCACCAATCTTCTTCCCCTGGTTCTTCCAGAGCTTAGGCGTCTATCCAAGAATTTTCAAGCCATTCCCTTTTCTATAGGGCTTCATATCTAATGGAAGAAGAATAGTTTTTTAGGATGAAAGGTGAGATTCTTTCTCCTTTCTTCTTCCTCTTCCCCCTCCTTTCATTATTTCTTGGTTTTATATTATACCCTAGTCTTGATAGACCTAGGGTTTTTTTATACAATGTTTTTTGATGGGTTTTATGTTTTTTTAGGTCTGTTATTTATAGTTTTAGGGTTTATAAACCCGCGGTGGGTGATTTCGGGTGTGCGTTTCAATTACGCCAAGGATTTGCGGTAGGATATCCCTTGAACATGCCTTTATCATTCAAGTTTCATCATTTTAATATTTTCCTAAACTGATATAAATGTTCATTATTGTTTTTAAGCCTTTGGATAAATTTCTTTGTGTCCAAAGTGGTTGTTTAATCATTGTTTTGTGAAAGGTAGTGTTGTTTTTCCATGAAAGTGCTCAACAAGTGTTTGTTTAAATGTTCCGTTATCTTTTGAAAATATTTTGTGAGGTTTATAATCTTTTTTATGGTATTTTTAACATGTTGTAGTATATTGAATGAAAATATGTCTTTCAATTGGTGTTTTATTACTTTTCATGTACATAAAATAAATTGTTTTGTTTAAAAAGGGCATGTCATGTGTTCGGTAAATTGCCCGGTTGGATTTTATGTGTGATGTATGATTTAAAAGTTATTTGTTTGGATTTATAAAGGAATTTGAAGAATTATAAATGGTATTTTTGGGTACTTATATGGATTTCCTATTTGTATTTGTTTTTACAATCAAGTGGGTTTTGATTTACAACATATTTTGGTCCGAGTTTCCCAAAACTGGACTGTTTCACATCTTTATGAAAATGGTTGTGTTTTGAATATGTAACCTGAGTATTATAAGAGATTTATGAATGTGGTTTTCTTCAGTAAATGGTGTTTATACAGATCCTTAATAAAATTAAAATGCATACCTTCCTCAAAGGTTAGTTTTGAGAAAATGTTTAAAGGCCCGTTTGGCATTTCCTAGAAATGAAGGAGTGTTTTACTTGTATATAACAAGTTGTGCAATTGGGATTGTTTTATGGTCCATTAAATTAATTTATTAAATGTTTATTGGGCTGCCTAATATTATTTGGTATGGTTTTGATGTGTGTTTATAATTTAAAGAGTGATTTTGAAAGTGTTTTATGTGGAAAGCCTCTATACACTTCATGAAATTGTTTTACCAAAATATTTAGCAGTTTGTTGATTAGTGTAAGAAATGTGAATAAAGATTATGGGATGTTTGTGTTTTTATGGTTTTGGAATGGAATGTGGATATGAAATGTGTATTTGATAATATGTGTAACTTTATTGAGCACTAAAGGGAATCCTGGGTATCTAGGTGGGCGGACGTGTACTAGTATGCTAGTGATTCTGTGGGGGTTGGCCTCTGTTTCACGTAGCAAGTTTGACGATGACAACACTAACTAAACTATGATGATGATGATGATTGGGGACCACTAGGTTATGGGTATGTTCCCTACTAGTGGCTCGTGCACAAGAATGGATATTTATTATGGTTACTTTCACCGAGATACGAGGTACCTGGGGCTCACAACTAACTAGTGCCTAGGGGTATTCCCGTGACTAGTGATCATTGGCTATTTTGTACTCACCGTCAGCATACGGTGTGTTTGGTTGGTAAATTCAGTATTATTTGTTATTTATTTTAATGTTAAAATTCTTTAAATTAGCCCTCTTGAAAACTATTTTCATTTTGAAGTTTCACCTCTTTGAAAAGAATTGTTACTTGCATTTTTGTTTATTAAACATGCATGTTTTTGTCTGATAATTATTATAGCATAGAACCTCATTTGAAAAAACATACTTTCAAATCTTGAATTTAAAACTATAAATTGATGTTTCTTTTATTTTAAAGGAATGTGCATTGGGAATATAATATCGGGCTAACCTACTGAGTTTTAATACTCACGCCTATAGTCTTCTTTTTTTTAGCCCTTGTGCAGGTTTCATCTTTAGTTCGATCACCTTGGGCAACATTTTATCATTGTGTTGGAGAGTGACCAGAAGTTTCACATGGAGTTATTTGTTCATCGGGCTTGTTTAGTTGAGTTTTTGGTTTTGTTCTAATTTTAGTTTCTTGTACAAATAATATTTAGTTCAATTTTTATATAAATTCATTTTGGGCTGTCCGTTTATTTCCGCTGTTTGTTTGATTGTTTATATATAGGTGAAATCATTCCATTGTGTACTCTATTGATGCCCTTGGTGCTTGTCACCATCCCGGGAGGATCGGGAATGCCTCTCAGGACTTGTCGCGGGCTGGCCTGGGTGACCGGTTCAGGGTCGACTTGGGCTGGTTCGTGACAAAATGGTATCAGAGGAGGTCGGCTATTAGCGGACCTTTCTTTTTAGAGTGCCCTTGTTATTTTGGGGATGTCAAGGTAGATGGAGTAGGATTGTTGGGACTTGAGGGGTAAGTGCAAGAAGAGCGTCGTGAACTCTTTCTTGTTCTAATCCCCATGTTTCCATGGAAGTCCGGTTTTATTAGTGTCCATTGTTCTAGTTGATTGTTTGGTATTGGGATATGAAAAGGGAGTCTGACCAATGGCCTTCGTGAGCTCATAGGGCCTGGCAAGCCATGTGGAGCTGGGGAATGGTCCTAATAAGTCTCTCTGTGTTGGTGTTGTGTTTGGCATATGGCCGCCAACCATATGGTCAAGTCACCCACCGACACTAGTTCCCTTTTTTTTGGGTCTCTTGAACCTTTCATGAATTCTGATTTTTTTTTTAAAAATCCTTTTGTGAGAATTTTGGAAATGGGTTTTAATGTAAGGATTATATTTTTAAAAGTGAAAAAATGGGGTTTTCAATAATTAAATATAAGAATGGTTTTGGAAGGTTGTGTTTTTGTGAAAAAAAAATGGAGGGAAGCAGAAATGATTTAAAGGGATTGGATTGTCCATAATCTAAACTTGTGGTTTGCTGAAATAAAAAGTTTTGAAATTGTGAATCATTTTAAAGTGATTCTGGATCTTTTTTTTAAATGGGGTATTTTAGGATGTTATAAAGTTTTTGAATCAGATAAATTAGTTTTGGAAATTAGTTTTGATCGGTTGGTGTTTTACTAGAAACGTTATTGGTCACAATGGACCTCGGATTATGAAAATATACATTGCTGATTTTTTTTTTAAAATAATGGGAAGGGGTTGTTTGGAGTGGCTTGGTTATTTAATAAGTTTTTAAAAATGAAAAGGGGTAGGTTTTCAAGAAAATGGTTCTTAATTAATTGTGGTTTTTTTTTGTGAAACATGAAAATGTTTTTTGACTTGGTGGTTGGTGTTCCTTAAGGTAAATTGTTTTTTTGAATTATGATGTTTAATTTTATCCTTTGGTGTTTTCATGGGTTCTCACATGCATGGTTTTATTTATATCTGGAAGTATGGCCAATATGGTATGGTGTTTGGGTGCCAAGGGTGGCATGGAAATGTGCATGTGGGTGATACTTGATGAAACACCATTGGTGAATGTGGAAACCCACCAAGTTAGTTTGATTTTTCAAAATTGTTTTGAGCTGAAAATTGTGGCCTTTTTTTAAAAACAATTGTTATGTGGCTTGATTTTTCTATGTCTTAGAAGAGTTGTTTATTTGGTTAGCTTCCACGTGATCTAGAATTAATACTCTTGTTCTATCTATTGATGAGATCTTGTTGGTGGCTCGGTTTTGGAGTAATTTTCATTGGGTTTCTAAAAATGTGTTTGATGTTGTGATGTGGCCATGGATAGTTCTGCATTGGAAATATTTCCTGCTGATCAACCTAAGGATTCCTTTAAAATTTTAAATCCACCTCTTTTGATGATGCCTCAACCTGTTTGTTGGAATAGAGAGCTGTTTGGGATCTATTAAAAGTGCTTCTAGGTCATGATAATTCTTTTGGACAGAGAAGTTGTGTTCGGTGATGTTGATGTGTTTCATCGTATTCCTTGTCCATTATTCCCCTCGTTTGGAGTGAGATAGAATTTTTATATGTATCTATGAGTTCTTATTTAGATGAAGGTTTTTGTTTGGTGATCAATTGTGGTTTTTTTTGAGTGGTGTGATCCTTATCACCTGACTGCGGTGCAGAAAATGCATCAAGAATCAGGGCTCCAGCCATAGGCCTCGGAGTGAAGCTTTTCACGCAGTCAGAAAATCGACAGAGGTGTGGAGTGCTCGATTAGGATCCTTACTCCTCTGTTTTGTTAAGTTATTTTCTATGTCAATGTTTTGGTTCTTCATTTCTATGAATTTCCCTTTGTCGCAACAAGCGTGGTGGACTTAACCCCTCACACAGTGTCTATGGTTATTCCTTCATGGATGTGGGTTTTCAATCAATGTCCCTGTGTAGACCGCCTATAAAAATCAGGTGAAGTTTTGGTGTTACCTATTCATAGGGGGAGATTTTTGGGTAGTTTCTTTATTTCTTTTGTTGTTTTAGTGGCCAAATTATTGGGTCCCCTTCCCTCCCATCCCCAAGTGACGGGGGTCCAGAATTGTGCTGAATGTGTCGACCAAGTTATTGTCCCCTCCATTCGGGAGTGGGTGGTTTATATATTCATGTTGTAACTCTATTAACTTGGTATAGTAGGTTTTTGTAGGAGGGTTTTTTTTTGGGTTTGTGTGAGTGAGTCCCAACTCTAGCTCATGTTCAATTCTTGTCTACTCATTGCTAGTTGGTTTCCAATGGTGGGGAGACCCACCATGGGTCTCCTGGATTTTCATCCTAAGAAAATTTCTAGTGCTAGTTGATTCTTAATGGCGAGGAGTACATTCTGGAATCCTTAGGTGTTGTTTTTTTTTCAGCCGGAAAGTGTTATGGCTTTCCGGGGGCGGAAAGCTTTAATGGTGGGGAGAATTGTCACACACGGTTTTTTTTCTGCCTTTGTATTGATCCGGACCATTAGAAATAACGATCCTTTTCATGGGTATTTGATGATATGAATCTTGAGTTTTTAAGTTTCATATATATCTAACCACCATAATTTGGGATCCCCATTGCTTGTTTAGGAGTTTTTGAAGAAAGGGTGGTTACTTCATGATTCGGGCCAACCGTGAGCCCATTCCCAGTTTTAAAAACTGAATTTGTTTCTTTTATAACTATTTTTTTTTCATCCTTTTTCACCCATTCAACTTCCCACATGTCTTATACTGATATATTAAAATTTATTTATCCTTTTGGACCCATTAGAAATTAATAAGCTGGGTGAATTTGGGTTACTTATTTAGGTATTGGGCCGGCCCATGGGCCCATTTCCTGTTTTAAAAAAATAATTTGTTTCATTTATATCTTTTTAATTTTTTACTATTTTTCGGTGATTCCACCTCCCCCTCTAATACAATAACCCTATCCTAACCCTCATAATCGATTTTACCTCTTTGGAGCTCATGTGGGTCTCGTATTAGGGAAAAAATTCTAAGGAAACCTCAAATTGACCAGAATTTCCAAGGTAAATTTAATCATTCATAAATCAATCAATTCGTACTCTGTTAGCCATAAATCTTCTTTCCCTAGTTATTCCAGACCTTAGGCATCTATCCAATAATTTTCAAGCCATTCCCTTTTCTCTAGGGCTTCAATTCTAATGGAAGACGAAGAGTTTTTTAGGATGAAATGTGAGATTCCTTCTCCTTTCTTCTTCCTCTTCCCCCTCCTTTCATTATTTCTTGGTTTTATATTATACCCTAGTCTTGATAGACCTAGTGTTTTGTTATAAAATGTTTTTTGATGGGTTTTATGTTTGTTTAGGTCTGTTATTTATAGTTTTAGGGTTTATAAACCCGCAGCGTGTGATTTCGGGTGTGCGTTTCAATTACGCCAAGGATTTGAGGTAGGATATCCCTTGCACATGCCTTTATCACTCAAGTTTCATCATTTTAATATTTTCCTAAACTGATATAAATGTTCATTATTGTTTTTAAGCCTTTGTATAATTTTCTTGGTGTCCAAAGTGGTTGTTTAATCATTGTTTTGTGAAAGGTAGTGTTGTCTTGCAATGAAAGTGCTCAACAAGTGTTTGTTTAAATGTTCCATTATCTTTTGAAAATATTTTGTGAGGTTTATAATCTTATTTATGGTATTTTTAACATGTTTCAGTATATTTAATGAAAATATGGCTTACAATTGCTGTTTTATTCCTTTTCATGTACTTAAAATAAATTGTTTTGTTTAAAAAGGGCATGTCATGTGTTCGGTAAATTGCCTGGTTGGCTTTTTTGTGTGATGTATGATTTAAAAGTTATTTTTTTGGATTTATAAAGGAATTGGAAGAATGATAAATGGTATTTTTGGGTACTTATATGGATTTCCTATTTTTATTTGTTTTTACAATCAAGTGGGTTTTGATTTACAACATATTTTGGCCCGAGTTGCCCAAAACTGGACTGTTTCACATCTTTATGA
Source organism: Viscum album (assembly GCA_963277665.1). Classification (NCBI taxonomy): domain Eukaryota; kingdom Viridiplantae; phylum Streptophyta; class Magnoliopsida; order Santalales; family Viscaceae; genus Viscum; species Viscum album. The sequence goes on along the minus strand of OY728140.1, from coordinate 1,999,261,139 downwards.
AAATGTTTGTGTTTTGAATATGTAACCTGAGTATTATAAGAGATTTATGAATGTGGTTTTCTTATGTAAATGGTTTTTATACAGATCCTTAATAAAATTAAAAATCATACCTTCCTCAAAGGTTAGTTTTGAGAAAATGTTTAAAGGCCCGTTTGGCATTTCCTAGAAATGAAGGAGTGTTTTACTTGTATATAACAAGTTGTGCAATTGGGATTGTTTTATGGTCCATGAAATGAATTTATTAAATGTTTATTGGGCTTCCAAATATTATTTGGTATGGTTTTGATGTGTGTTTATAATTTAAAGAGTGATTTTGAAAGTGTTTTATGTGAAAAGCCTCAATACACTTCCTGAAATTGTTTTACCAAAATATTTAGCGGGTTGTTGATTAGTGTAAGAAATGTGAATAAAGATTATGGGATGTTTGTGTTTTTATGGTTTTGGATTGGAATGTGGATATGAAATGTGTATTTGATAATATGTGTAACTTGATTGAGCACTAAAGGGAATCCTGGGTATCTAGGTGGGCGGACGTGTACTAGTATGCTAGTGATTCTGTGGGGGTTGGCCTCTGTTTCACGTAGCAAGTTTGATGATGACAACACTAACTAAACTATGATGATGATGATGATTGGGGACCACTAGGTTATGGGTATGTTCCCTACTAGTGGCTCGTCCACGAGAATGGATATTTATTATGGTTACTTTCACCGAGATACGAGGTACCTGGGGATCACAACTAACTAGTGCCTAGGGGTATTCCCGTGACTAGTGCTCATTGGCTATTTTGTACTCACCGTTGGCATATGGTGTGTTTGGTTGGTAAATTCAGTAGTATTTGTTATTTATTTGAATTTTAAAATTCTTTAAATTATCCCTCTTGAAAACTATTTTCATTTTGAAGTTTCACCTCTTTGAAAAGAATTGTTACTTGCATTTTTGTTTATTAAACATGCATGTTATTTTCTGATAATTATTATAGCATGGAACCTCATTTGAAAAAACATACTTTCAAATCTTGAATTTAAAACTATAAATTTATGTTTCTTTTATTTTAAAGGAATGTGCATTGGGAATAGAATATCAGGCTAACCTACTGAGTTTTAATACTCACGCCTATAGTCTTCTTCTTTTTTTAGCCCTTGTGCAGGTTTCATCTTTAGTTCGATCAGCTTGGGCGACATTTTATCATCATGTTGGAGAGTTACCCGCAGTGTCACATGGAGTTAGTTATTCATCGGGCTTGTTCAGTTGAGTTGTTGGTTTTGTTCTAATTTTAGTTTCTTGTATAAATAATATTTAGTTCAATTTTTATATAAATTCATTTTGGGCTGTCCGTTTATTTCCGCTATTTGTTTGATTGTTTATATATGGGTGAAATCGTTCCCTTGTGTACTCAATTGATGCCCTTGGTTCTTGTCACCATCCCAGGAGGATCGGGAACGCCTCTCGGGACTTGTCGCGGGCTGGCCTGGGTGACCGGTTCAGGGTCGACTCGCGCTGGTTCGTGACATTATCCAAAAATATTTTTTTGAAATAATATAGCATTTGAAGATTACCATGTTGCTTCATCTAAGACATGTTTGTTCAGAATGGTTTTCCGTAGAGGAAACAGGGAAGCAGTGCTAGGAAGGCATACGAAAGGAAATAACCTTCCGAATCAGCATCCCGAGATGGTCTTAATTGGAACTGAACAGTTTGTTGCAGTGATGGAACAGTTGACTCATGCTATAAATGGTGGTGGTATCCATGCACGAAATCAGCCAGATCAACCGCAGAGGAACATGTCAGTGGTGGAACATTTAATGAGGTAACATCCCCCATCATTCAGAGGATCATCTTACCCTGTGTTAGCTGAAGGGTGGATTAAAGCACTGGAGAAGATTTTCGATGTCACGGGGTGTTCAGACAATCAAAAGGTTAGTCTTGCTATTTACCGTTTGGAGGGTGAGGCAGATCAGTGGTGGTCGATGGTTAAAAATATCAGGGACGCTGATGAGATTGATGATCTCGACTGGGATGAATTCAAAGGTATGTTTCTTGAGAAGTATTTTCCTAAGGCTTTTTGACTTAGGATGGAAAAGCAATTCATGGAATTGAGGCAAGAGGAAGACTCAATGGCTGCCTATGAAGAAAGGTTCACTCGATTGGAAAGGTATGCTCCAAATTTTATCTGAGACCTTGATAGTAAAATCAATCATTTTTACTCAAGATTAAAGCCAAAATATCGAGGGGCATTAGCTTCTCGTGAGTTTAAAAGTTATGAAAAGCTTGTTCGATGTGCTGAGAAGGTGGAAATGGAGTTTTCTAATGACCAAGTGTTCTATAACAACTAGCAGAAGAAGAGACCGAGGTGGTAGGAGAAAGGTAAGAATTCTTCAAAAAAGTCTGATGGTAAGAAAACTAAGTTTCCAGTTTGCGATAAATGTGGAAAAAGGCATGCGGGGGAATGTCTTCTGAATTCTGGAAAGTGCTACCAATGTGGTAAGATGGGACATAAGGCTCATGATTGCATTGAAAAAGATCAGGGTGATGGTAAGACCAAATTTGATTTACAGTTAGTGAAATGTTATAAGTACAATGAGATGGGTCACTATGCAAACGAGTGTCCGACGAAGAGCTTGAGTGATGGGAAGCAGTTAGGCTACTAGCAGAAAGGGGTGGTGAAATCCTTTGCAACTACTTCAGCAGATGTCGGGCCATCAAATGAAGTTGTATCATGTACTTTGTTTGTTTTTTCAGATTATGCCAGTGTGTTGTTTGATTCGGGGTCTACACATTCTTTCATCTCTGAAACCTTTTCTAGTAAAATGTGAATACCATCTCAAGAAGTTACTCCTGAACTTGTGGTAAAAACACCTGGGGGAAATGTTGAGGCAAAAAGAATTTATAAGAATCTTCCTATCCTTATCTGTGGAAAGAACCTACTTGCAAACCTTATTGTTTTACCTCTAGTAGAGTTTGATGTTATCCTGGGTATGGATTGGCTCTCTATTTACCATGCTAAGATTGACTGTAGAGCTAAAGAAGTTTCTTTTCAGAAATACTTTCAGTTTGTGTACAAGAATGAACCCTTACTATTGATAACTTATCAAGAGGCCAAGAAACTTGTAAAAGATGGAAATGAATGTTACCTTGAACACATCGTTGAAAATAAAGGAACTGTTCAGATTAATGATGTGCCAGTGGTAAATGAGTATCCTGATGTTTTTCCTGATGAGTTTCCTGGAATAATACCAAATCGGGAAGTTGAGTTTACTGTTGACTTAGTTCCTGATGCTAAGCCAATTTCAAAACCCCCTTATCGAATGGCTCAAATTGAACTTTTAGAGTTGAAGGAGCAATTGCAAGATTTATTAGAGAAAGGTTTCATTCGACCTAGCACATCACCTTGGGGTGCTCCTGTTTTATTTGTTAAAAAGAAAGATGGTTCTATGAGACTTTGCATTGATTATAGAGCCTTGAATAATATCACTGTTAAGAACAAATATCCTTTTCCTCATATCGATGATTTGTTTGATCAGCTCCAGGGAGCTCAGTATTTTTCAAAGATTGACCTGAGATCGGGGTACCATCAGCTGAAGGTAAAGGAAGCAGATGTTTCGAAGACTGCGTTTCGTACAAGATATGGCCATTATGAATTTTTAGTAATGACTTTTGGGATAACCAATGTACCTGCTGTATTCATGGACTTAATGAATAGAATTTTCCATGAGTTCTTGGATAAGTTTGTGGTGGTTTTCATTGATGATATTTTGGTGTTTTCTGAAAGTAAAGAGGAGCATGAAAGACATTTAAGGGTTATTTTCCAAACCTTGAAAGAAAAGAAATTGTATGTTAAATTCAGAAAGTGTGAGTTTTGGTTGCAACAAATTTCTTTCCTTGGTCATATTGTATCTAAATATGGGATAACTGTTGATCCTTCAAAAACAAAGGTTGTTGAAGAATGTCCAAGACCCACAAATGTAACAGAGATTCGTAGTTTCCTTGGTTTGGTAGGCTATTACCGAAGGTTTGTTAGAAATTTTTCACGGTTATCTACTCCAATGACTAAGCTAACTCGGAAGGGTGTTAAGTTTATCTGGACAAAAGAATGTGATGATTGTTTTCAGGAATTGAAAAGAAGATTGGTGAATGCTCCAGTTTTGGAACTACCTTCCAGGAATGGTGAGTTTGTTATATACAGTGATTCTTTATTGAAAGGACTTGGTTGCGTCCTAATGCAGAATGATCAGGTAATTGCTTATGCTTCACGTCAGTTGAAAACTCATGAGGTAAATTACCCTACACATGATTTGGAATTAGCTGCTGTTGTTTTCGCTTTAAAAATTTGGAGGCATCATTTGTATGGAGTAAAGTGTGAAATATATACCGATCACAAAAGTTTAAAGTATATATTCACTCAGAAAGAATTGAACATGAGACAAAAGAGATGGCTAGAATTAATCAAAGATTATTATTGTACAATTCATTACCATCCGGGAAAAGAAAATAAAGTGGCTGATGCTTTGAGTCAAAAAAGTAATGCTTCATTAGCAATGTTCTGTTTGGAACGTGATCCTTTGGTTAAGGATTTGATGAACTTTGGCATAGAAGTTGTTGGTGTAGGAAGTTCTTCTGTTTTGTTTCAGGTATCAGTGAGTTCATCTCTATCAGATAGAATCAAGCAAGCATAGAAGCAAGACAGTGAGTTGTAGAAAAAGGTAGAGCTGGGTTAGAAAGGTAAGTTGCCTGAATTCAACATTGATAATGATTACGTTTTGAGATTTGGGAAGAGATTGTGTGTGCCTTGTGATTCATAGTTGAAGAGAGAGTTGTTATGTGAAGCTCATAGTTCTCCGTTTTCAGTTCATCCTGGTAGTACTAAGATGTACAGAGATCTGCGGGAGTATTACTGGTGGGATGGAATGAAAAGAGATATTGCTGATTTTACTGTGAAGTGTTTGACATGTCAACAGGTTAAAGCAGAGCAGCAGTTACCTAAAGGGATGCTTCAGCCTTTACCAGTGCCAGAGTGGAAATGGGAAAACATATCCATAGACTTTGTTGTGGGATTACCGAGGACATCTCGAGGTAATAATGCAATCTGGGTTATTGTTGATCGCTTGACTAAATCTGCTCATTTCATTGCTATACAAGATACTTTTTCCCTAGATCAACTTTCCCATTTGTATATTAAAGAGATAGTCAGGTTACATGGAGTTCCTCTCTCCATTGTATCTGACCGTGATCCCAGGTTCACTTCTAACTTTTGGAAATGCCTTCAGAAGTCCTTGGGTACTGAATTAAATTTTAGTACAACTTTTCATCCTGAATCAGATGGGCAGTCAGAACGAACAATTCAGACCTTGGAGGATATGCTACAAGCTTGTTCGATGGATTATCAGGGAATTTGGGACCAACATCTTTCTTTGGTTGAATTTTCATATAATAACAGTTTTCATTCCAGTATACAGATGGCACCATTTCAGGCATTATATGGGAAGCAGTGTCGAACTCCAGCTTTCTGGGATGAAGTGGGTGAAAGGAAGTTGATGGGACCAGAATTGATAGAAGAGATGGAAGAAAAAGTTCAGCTAATTCAGAAACACATAAGAATAGCTCAGAGTAGGCAGAAGAGTTATGCAGACAACAGGAGGAAGGATCTATCTTTTGAGGTAGGTGATCATGTTTTTCTCAGAGTATCACCATGGAAAAGTGTGATTCGATTTGGTAAGAAAGGAAAGCTGAGTCCAAGGTTCATTGGACCATATGAAATTCTGGAGAGAGTTGGATCAGCTGCTTACCGAGTGGCTTTACCTCCGAGTTTATCTCAGGTACACAATGTTTTTCATGTTTCGATGTTGAGAAAGTATATGCCAGATCCATCTCATGTTTTGAGTCCAAAGGTAGTTCAGCTGGAAGAGAACATATCTTATGAGGAACAACCGGTCGAGATTCTTGACCACAGGGAGCAAGTGTTACGGAATAAGGTGATTAATCAGGTAAAGGTTTTGTGGAAAAACCACATGATGGAAGAGGCAACATGGGAATCTAAAAATGCAATGAGGGATAAGTACCCCCATTTATTCGATAAGTAAATAAATTGCGGGGACGCAATTCCCAAAAGGGGGAAGGATGTAACATCTCAGGTAAATAATGAATAAAACATTTTCTTATTTATTAATATTTACGAATTAAATATTAATTTTACTTTGAAGGGGTTGCTATGTTCGATAGCGTACCCGATACGCAACGATGAGTTCCTCTGAAAACTTACGTTGCACACTAGTAATATAATAATATTATTTTAAATGGTAGTTAACATGTAGCCATTGTATTGGCGAGAATGGATAGAAATAACTAAAATATGATTATATATGTTTTTTTAAATGTTTTTACATTTATCCAATAAAAGATAAAGGCTTAAAATATGGAAAGAATTCAATTTTAGGCATTTATACCCTAATTTTCACTAAAGGTTCACTTATCACCTTTTGATGGAGAACCGTCATTAAATATAGTTTTGATCAATCTTATAAATTCTATTGGACCAAATATAAATCTTCTTTAGAATCGGGACATCAAAATTTACTTTGTGTAAATTTTTGGTATCTTTCCGATAAAGTTCATTTTTTAATGAATAGTGTAAAATGTTGTATTTTAATTCAAAACATCTTTTTAATCGAATTTATTTATATGATTAGATTATAATTTTAATTGGTTTTAAAGTTAAATTAGAAAATATTTTTACCATTAAATCCAATAGTGGTTGTTGGAATTAATTTCACTTTGAAATCAGACTTAAACCAGTGTCAATCTTTTAATACTTATTGTTTCATAAAAACACGCTATTTGTCATGACAACGAGAATTAATTATTAAATTAATTAATGTGACTTATATGTTTTGAATTTTGTAAAATAGACTTAATTTTTGAATTCGGAATATCAAATATATCTTAGGGTGAATTTTTGGTATTTTTCTGAAAAACTTCAATTTTTGATGAATAGTGAAACCACTAAGTGCTACTTATAAAAACTGATTTTTTGTTTAAATGAAATTTTACCACTTCTGTGTTTTGAATTTCAAAAATCTGACATACATGGTTGTCATTAATAAGTAAAATGTGGTTCAATCAGATTAAAATAAATTTTTGGTGAATAATAACTTTTAAGTTCTTAATCGCGATTAGTGGTAATTAGTGTAGTTTAAGGTAAAAATAATGATTTAATAATATGAAATGACCTAGAAACATGTCCTAACATTATTGGATGTGTCATGGCCGACCAATACAAGCCATGGGTCAACTTGGGGACCCCATGGAGCCACTTTGGTTTGGAAATGACATAAATAACTTTTTATTTAATGTTAAAGTAAAAATAACACAAACATAAGTTATTTTACTAAAACAATTTTTACATGGGGTTATAAAAGTCATATTTTTGAATATAAATATTCATTAGAAATATAAAAAGATTTCCTACATCATATTATTTTTTTTTATAATTTTTAGACATTAAATAAATTAAATTATTTATGACATCATGATGATTCAGCGATGACCTCATTATTTAACGATTTAAATAAAATGGAAATATAATGTAAAATCTAAGACCTACACATGGAAAAAACCAATTGGATGAGTGGATTTAGAACCCTTATCACCTTATCCTTGAATTATATCAATTTGGGACCTTTTGAATCCGAATACCATTTTAAAATAAAGTAACTTATCTTTACTTTCCAAGAGTGCCCCTCCTCTCCTCTTATAAAAGGCCCCCACCTCTACCTCCTTACCCACACTCCCAAAGCCTTTGGCTCGGAAAACACCTACCCATTTTGGCTCTGCACATCCCTCTATTACTCCTTGAAGCCTCACTTTGGGCAGAAGCCTTCCCAAGGAATCCTTTGAGCTCAAATCAAAGAGAGTTACCCGATTTTAAGGTAATGTCTTCTTTTGAGTCCTTTTGTTTTATTTTGCTTCTCCAACCCCCTAAAATCTTTTTATTATTTTCTTTTGTAACAAATCAAGTATCCTAAATATACTAGGATGTTGTTATAAGAAGTATTCGAGCTACACTTACACACACCTACATCTAATGGTTAAAGAACATACTGTTTCCGTGGATGGCGAATTTCTGCCTCCCGAAACGATGATTGTTCAACATTATTTTAACACCTTCAAAGGTGGCCATTAAGATGACACTATATTTATATATGATATATAATATGTTTATTTTTTCCTTAATCTTCTGTATTTTTCATTTTGGGCATACCTTTATGGTTTCCATTATGGGTAAACGCGATATCTTCATTTAAGGAAGTGCGGACTACCGCCCCCTCAAAGTGATTTGATTTCGTTAATGCCATATGTGGGACGTGTAAAGGATGGGGTTATGATATTATATATGATATTACACTGTAATTATAATATACCTTTATATAATTATGATTCCATTCTATAATAGAAATGAAAGTAACGTTCATGCGTACGTACGGATTACCGTCTCCATGAACGGTGCATTTCATTTATTACCTCTAAATGATTATGTAATATTATAAATGCATGCATGTACTGGATATATATTACATATATGATATATACATCATGAATACCATTCTGGATATAATGGATACATGAAAAACTTGTAATTATAAAGGGATTACTTTTGACTCAAGTACCAATGATCGTTAAAATGACCGTTATTAACTTAAATAATTACATAGTGTTCACAACATGACAATAAGTGATATAAAAGGAATAATGAACTTGAAAAAGGTTATTAAACAAGTAGAAATTAACTCAAGTTTATTATTCAGGAGATTAAGGAACGACCGAGTCAATTCGGATCCGAGGTATGGGACTTCGTCTCAATCTCCTTTCATTGAGGCATATTTTGTTTTATACGCAACCTTCTTTTATACGGTGTATAAACCCTTTTGACTTTTATGTTTATTCAAAAGGAATCTTTTTTATATGAAGCGTTTTACTAAATGACAAAAGGGAATGTTTTTGTCATACGTATGCGGCGACAACGACTTCTCCGCCGCCGTGACCATTATTTGAGTTTCGGCTTCCTCTACAAGCCATACCTTCTTTTTAAAAGAAAAATAAATACCGTGTTTTACTTTTCTTTTATTTTGGTATTGAAAATGGTTTTCATAATGTTTTTATATCAATGTGTTGTATTGATATCTTGTGATTGAAATGTGGAAATGTTATGTTTCCTATATCCATGTTTTATGTGATACGATTATGTTGAGGTTCTTGGGCATTATTATGAAGACAGGTGGTTCTGTGATAAACTAAGGGTGGGTGAGCCCGATATAGCTCTCCAATGCATTGGGTAACGTGAAGGAGTGAAACGTTAAGGTTTCTCTGAAGAGATTTAGGGAATATACTGTGATGGGTATTCTAAACGTAACCAAGAGGGTTACTCCCTACGTAAGAATATTATGAATGCCTCAAGTTACCTTTATGTCTTATGATTTCTATGATTTATTCATGATTTGATGAGGTATGATAAAGTGCTTATGTTTTATGGGTAAAGTATGATATCATTCTTATGTATATGTGTACCCATGTTTCCTTTCCATATTTTTATATCCCTTACTGAGCTTTTTATGCTCATCCCAAGTTTTTTTGAAATTTTTTTCACAGGTCAAGGGAAAGGTACATGATATGATGATAGTGTCAAGGAAGTGTCAAGAAAGAATCCTTGTTTTATTTTAAATATGTGTCCATTGATGGGAATGAAGAATACTATCTTTATGTAACCACTTTGTTTATATGTGGAATGTAATGCAAGTTTTATGATCTAATTCTCTAAAACTCTAAACCCGAAAAGATCCTCGATGTGTAATCTTGTAATAACTCAAGATTAAGTAAGGCTTAAGGCTGGGGCCTTATAATTATACCCCATTAGTTTTTGGTATTTTTTTGAATATTGGGTAATATATTTTTTGGTAATTTTACCAATATAATTTTTAAATTATTATATATATTTAACTATATTATATATCAAAATGGGTGGACCAAAAATAATTGTTTTAAAGTTGTGTGCAATTATTCCAGGACTAATATTTTTTTTCAATTTGGAAATCCTAAAGACATCATTAGTAATGAGGGGATCCTCACTTTCAATATGATTTTTTAGGATTTTTTAGAATATATTGAATAAATGACGTGAAATCCACCCCTTACCATCCATAGAGAAATGAATATGCTAAAGTGTCCAATAAAGATATCAAGGGAATATTTGAGAAGAATATCAATCCAAACTGAAAATACTGGAGCGAAAGGTTGGATTAAACATTTTGTGATTATAGTAAAACCTGAAAGAAACCCATAGGAATCACCCCTTACCAAATTATCTATTGGATAAGCTATCATCTCCTTATAGAACTTGAACATAATGTATAAGGACCCATATTTAAACATTAAATATTCTAGTGAATTTAATATCAACTTTAATATCTTATATTCATAAATATCTTTTAGATTTATAGCTTTATAGAGTTAGTTCATTACTCTTACATAATAAACCAATATCTAAAAATATTGGACACTTATACTCATTATCCATTTTCTCACTATAAAAAACTTTTAAACTGAAGTATGATTTCTTTGTGTGAAAAATATTTATGAATTTTAACTTGAATTCTTGGTTACCCTTACCCATCCTTAAACCCTGTGAAAAGAATTTTAAAACATTGTATGTCTTAAAAAATCTAAATAAGGGACATAAAAAGAAAGAAAGAAACCACTAGTCCATTAATACATATAAAATTTTTCCTTTTTCAAAATAAAATTTGGGCTCAAAATAAATATTTTCTTACCCAAGAAATCAACTTATTTTCCCAAATCATTTTATAAATAATTTTCTAAGAAATATTAAAGGCCAACTAAAAATCATAAATATTTCAATAAAAAAATCATCATAACTTTTTCATAAAGTTATACTTTTGAACCTTAAAAAGTAGTATATGCATTCCTTTAAACATAAGATCATTATATTACCTTGAGATATCATAAGATTCCTATAAAAAACCATATCAATCATAGATAAAACATATAAGTTACTTCATGCATAATTTTTATATCATTCTTACTTACACTTGGAATAACCATCATGATTATAATTGGTGTAAACATTGCAGTTATACTTGAAATAACCATCATTATTATACTTGAAATAAATATCATAGTATATTCCCAAAATCTATTAGGATAAACCTAATTGATTAACTCCATCCCTTTACCCAATCCATTAGAGAGCTATAATGTCCTCATCCGCCCTCAATTTATAATGAAACCACCCATCCTCATAAACAATGCCCAAGAACCATAACATAAATAAAGTACATAGACCATGAATTTAATCATAAAATATAAGTGAAATCAAGGTATGTTATCTTTGATGAATATAAATACCATTAAATATTGTTAAAAAAATATTGAGGAAACTAACCATTCCATTTGAAATCACTTATTTTTTTTAAAAAAATCCGCACACATATAAAGAAAAACATTTCCTTTGAAAAAAACCATGTAAAAATGTAAATGAAACTTTAAATAAAGTAATATTCATGAAAACAAAAAAATATATTCAATTTGTATAATTTAAAAAAAATATTACTTTCACACTACCAAAGAAAAAGGTTACAAAGCACCTCATTTGGAAATGATAGGAATATTATTTTTAGCTATTTTTTAAAAGTAAAACATAGGGAAAAATGAATTTTAAAAATCATAGTATAATATTAAAAAAATTCTTTAAATCATTTTTAGAAAAAAATCATATGGTTATAGTAGAAATAGATATATTTAAGGGAAATATTAAATAATGTTTTTAATAGAAAGTCTCTTACTGTGATTTCAAATCTTCATATATGTTCTTTATATTACTGAATAATATAACTAGGTTAATTATTTAATTTCTTAAGAACCTTTTTAAAGTTTATCATTCATCTTATTTTATCTCTTACCATGCTATATTTAATTATTTAATTAATTAAATTCATGTCTAATGTTTTGATGATATTCATTTCATAAGTCTAAAATGGATTCAGTAAGTACACTATGATTAAAGAGATAACTATTACATAATCTCCAGAATAATAATTATAAAATAATTATCATATTTATAAATCAATTATACTTTTAAAATAAATCATTAAATATGGTTATGAAAAATGAATTATTTTATAATCATGGAGATGGTAAGGCATACGTACACATAAGTAACATTTCCGTTTTTCAATGATCATTATGGAGAGAAGGTAAATATCATTTTTTCTTTTAAAAATGATCAAAATATCATAAATATAATATTATTTATTTAATTACATTTATATATATCATTTATGTGATGTGGTGATGAAAAATAAATCACATTGCTTCGTGGAGGTGGCAGTAGACACGTCCACATGAACGACATTATCATTTTTCAGTGAATGGAAAGGAAAGAAAGTAAATGATATATTATCTTTAAAAAATGATAAATATATAATTAATAATATATATATATATATATATATATATATATATATATTAATTTCATCATTATAACCATCCATGGGAGACGGTGATGGAAAAAAAATTATATCAGTTCATGAGGTTGTAGTCTGCCATACACATGAATGATGGTTTTGTTTCCAATTTGAAGGAAGAGGGAATGGATATAGGTTTTTCCATTATTAAAAAAACACCTATGTATATGGAATACTCAGGTGATATTATATAATCACGGTTAAGGAATATTTAGAGGATGTGGAAGAATAAAAAAACTAAAACATGCTATTAAAAACTATACCTCTTCTTTGGAAGGTCTCCTTTGATTAACCCCTTGATCTCTATAAGGATGGTATTATACCTAAACCAAGACCAGTAAAATTAGTTTAGGTATTATAGGAATGGATTTGGGTAGTTATTTTCTGAACTAAATGAGTTTTTAAGTATGAATAAATGATAAGAATTGGTTCCCTTCAAAAAGAGATGGGAGAAAAACTCTTGGAATTCCTTAAAATATTAAATCAATATAAATTAATTTTCAATTAAAAATGACTCAAAAATAATTTATTTATAAGATAAAATTATTATGGGTATAAATAATCACATATAATAAAATTTTTAAAAGTTTTGACTATGTTTTTACCTTTATATTTTGGTTTTAACCCCTTGTTAACACTTCCACACTTAACATGACATCAAATATTTTCACTCTTTGAGGGTCAATATAGTTACTATAAATGGAAAAAAATCTCATAAATGAAACATGGTTGATATTATAAACCATTTAATAATTAATTTTTTTAATTTAATATTTTTATGAATTTTATATCATTTAATAAAATATTATTTATTATAAAATATCATTAGTGTCAATTTTTAATACGATTCACTACATTGATTTTAATAACATCAAGAAAACAAGTAAAATTTTAAAAAAATATTTTAATAAATCTATAACATATCATGTTAATGTATAAAATTCATGAATCATATTAATTATCTAAAATTATAATAATTATAATAATTAGAATTTCATTTATTTGGTATTTACATTAATTGTATAATTACTTTTTCAGCGTTGTGTAAGAATTTATGGTGATTATTTATTCACTAAAAATTAAAATAAATTATAATATTTAAGATACTAATTTTATATTTTAAATTAATATTTATAACAAACATATTATCTAGTTAACCCTATGATAAAAAAATTATAGTTATTAAAAAACAAGAGTGAAATTTTTGAAATTTATTTAAATAAAATATTATAAAGGTTATAATCACACCCAAATAGAAAAAATTCTATATACCATAATTTTGGATGTGTATTGATGAAATAAAATCATAAAATAAACTTAACTCAAATTTTAGGTTCATTTTATAATCCTTATCATTTTATTTTTAACTTTAATTACCTAATTTACCATTTTCCGTGATGAAAAAATTTACTAAGGTTATTATTCATATTGACAAAAAAAGGAAAAAAATTACCAAATTTGGACCCAATAATTCTAAATATGTAATCCATTTTTAAAAATTCAAAACATATAAATTTTAGAATTTAATTTAACATCAAAATATGAAAAATGTGATGAAAAATAGTTTTTTTCCAGAAAAATGACCTTTTAAAATATAAAATGTTCTTATACTAGATTCAAGTTTAAAATCTATTTTAAAAAAGGATTATTTTAAATCAAAATGAACTAATTAAATTTTAAAACTAATCCAAAATATAATTTTAAATTTTAAATACTTAAAAAATAAAATATAATTTTCAATAATAATCAGCATTTTTCATTACTCATTGAAAAATCAGTATTTTAAGATTATTTAAAAAAAATCATCCAAAGATATTTTTGAAATTATAAATTAAAAAATTAAATTCCTTTAAATTGTATAAAATTTCCAAACAATATTTATAATATTCAGTCATAAAAATCAAGAAAACCCATTTTTAAAGAAAAATTATTTTTAAAGAATAAAATGATTTTACAAAAAATCGAGTGGTTATTTGAAAATAATTAATTAATAAATTATCAATGAGTAGGAAAATTATATATTTTGTATTGTTATTAATACTATTAATTTATTCCAATTTAATAGTTATGTTATAATAGTCACATTTAAATAATAGTAATTCATTATCTGTTTAAGCTCAGTGTTACGTATCTTGTACACTATCAAACATAGTATTTTTTTTATAAAAAATATCTTTGGATATTAAATTGTCCCCATAAACTTTAAGAAATTAGATCCTCAAAATTTGAACTCAGAATAAAAAACTAGGTGTTTGAATTTTCAAAATATATTTTTTGAAATACCACATCGTAAATGGGGTTAATAAAACTTTCACTTGAAAAGAGAGAAAAGGGAAGTACAAAGGTCATATAGAATAACTCATAACTAGGTCACCATGTGGGAAAAAATTAGTGGGAAGTGAAAACATGGACATGGAAGGAAAACCTAACTTTCATAATCTGATAGAGAGTGATAGAGAACATGGTCTTGAGAATGTTAACCATCACAAAATAATAAATCTATGATGGGTTAAAAGGCCATTGATTTCTGATAAAAAAAGTAATAAAATAATTTTTTTATTTAAATATCCCTTTTCATAGAGTTTAAGAATTAATTTACCATCTATATTAAAATAATAAGGAAATATACTTACTTTTTATGAATTATTTCATCATTTAATCAATTATAACTACAAACCCATCTTTTTACCCCAAACGATGAGTATTGAAGATGAATGTTTTAGTCCTAAAACACTAGAATAAAATTATAATGGATCACATAATCCATTAAAGGATAAAAATATATTCCTACAATATTTATACATTAACCAAAAGTAAAATGGTTAGGAAAATATATGATAATTCCCAAAAATGATTTTACGTTCATTCAAATAAAAACTACTTTAATTTACAAAATTAAATAGTAATACCTAAAGTTCAACTTAGATAATTCAATAAATAACTATACTTAAAATTTCTCAAAATATTCCAAAATAAGATTGAAACCCAAAAATAAGAAGATCTGATCACATAATTCTCTAAGATTTATTTAACATTTATCTCTAAATAACATCAATCACTCTTAATTTTTTATTCCAAAAAGTATACGACCTAATAATATAATCTCCAAGATATGATAATCATTTTTATATTAACCTAAGTCACCATAAAGACACATTAAAATCATATATTCTTCCAAAATATAATTCAAACTTTTTTTCTAAAATAAAATTTTGTAATATTCTATTTACCTTAATCATATAGGGTTGCCAAAATAATGAACTTATTCCAAAATAACATTAATCACTTAATTTTCAAATCACTTTTCAAGCTCATGGATATTTATATTATAAAAAATTTATTCCAAAAATGAATTTATCCTTTATCTTTAAGATTGATTAAATAAAAAAACAATGTCATACTAAACAGGATATCACATAGGCAAGTGGTAGGTGATTCACCTTTTTCCCCTTAAGTTGTGGTGTAAAGCCTTGCATCCTTGCTATATGTGTCGTATTGTTACTCATCCCATATTTTTTCATTTTTCTAAAATGATACTAATATAATTATTATAATTTTCTAAGAAATATGATGATTATCATGAAGGATCATATAGCCTGAATGGCCTGAAGGCCTTCATTTTTATTGATTTTTGATAACCCCACTTTCAAGGGATGAGGGGGAACCCTTACAAGGACCGTAGGCTCAGAGATTAAATGGACCATAGGATTAGGAAATTACATGACCCGGATGTCTTAGGGAATTCAACCAGACTATCTACAAGGAACTGCCCCTCCCCCAACATCTGTATCATGATAGTAGCTCTCTACCTTCGCATGGCTGTCTGGATAGGCTTCCCGTGCAAGAAAAATCTAGTCCCGATGGCATATCCATAACCTATCATTCTAACAAATCCATTTGGTTCTACTCTAGTGAGTGTACCTGCTCTGAATCCTCTTCTGGGGCTACTCCTTTTTTGTAGTGTGTCTGGGGCAACTGCATGTGGTCCGAAGGCCTTGAGGTATCCCGAATGCCTTAAAGGTGGCCTGAAAGCCCTACTGACCCAAAGTCCTGGGTATCCCTAAATCCTTAAGGAATCCAAGCCCAAACCGGTGGCCCAAGGTGAATAGTTCCAGCTAATATAGTACCAAACAGTACCTATTACAGTACCCACATAGTGTACAGTTCTGCTACAGTACCTGTATAGTGTACAGTTCTGCTACAGTACCCACATAGTGTATAGTTCTGCTACAGTACCACACAGTGTACAGTCTTCTACAATACCTTAAAAATGTACATTTTTGTTACAATACTATTACAGTACCTACTACAGTACTGCTACAATACTGATATAGTACCCAGAAATATTCCTCTACCTGGTTTTGAACCTGGGTCTTTTGGATGCAATTAAGGATACCTCACCAACTGGGCTGAGGCTCATGTGCCATCAAGGATCATATAAAACCTAAAGGTTATTAATATCTTTAAACACATGTCCACAAAATGAAAAGAAAATTATTCCTCAAATAATTTGTTCACATGTTAAACTTAAAGTTTACACATACATAAAAAACTAATGTATTCAAAATTACTTCCATCAGATAAAACATAAAAAGATTTCTAATTCATATGATCATCCTTAAATCATAATTCTTGAATCCCTATACTTAGACACCTCAATCATTTAGTGTTCTTCATAATAATTTAACCAAGATTTTATATCTTAATCATTAATAAATCCTTACTATAAAAAAATATGAATCATTCCCTAAGACTCAACAATATATGAACATAGGATAAGATACAATTAATACATTTAATATTTCTTTTTCAGTTTTTTCATCTTCAATAATAATGGCATTAGGCATTGATAAAAATTCATCTATATGGTCTTTATAATCTCATTCTTGAGATTTAACCCTAGGAAATTGATTCGAATAATGATCATTATCCCCATATATAAAATTTTCAATTGATACATCCAAGAGAAATTTTTTCCCCTTCATGGATTAATTGAACACTTCCTTTTTTTCCTTTCCAGATTATTTCCTTAAGACATCCTTTAACATGTATAAAACATCTTCGCATTATTTTAATACATTTTCATGGGTGCTTCTATCCACATCCGTGAAACATAATTTGTTTAATCTTTTAACTTTATGATATTTATAACATGAACTTCCAGGGATCTTCACTTCTATATTATTTTATGAGTTTGGAAACACACCTAGGTTCATGTTGTTAAACATAAATCCTGATAGATGATTAAGCATAACCACAAGAGTTCTCACTATAGACCCCATTCCATTATGTTTCTCATTCAGAAAAACACTGTATTTTCCTTCACATACAACGTTACATTGGTTCTTATGGGATCCATCCATTATTGAAACCAAAAAGGTTAGTGTAATTATATCAATAAAATCATATTATACCATATTATGAGGAGGATAAACACTAAGATATCCTTATTCATATTATAAAAACTCTTTATATTTATCTGAAATAACTATGATTATCCCTAAAATACTATCTATTGTGGTTATATAAGAATATTAACATTTTATACAATAACACATTATCTTATAATGTTATATAAACCCTACTTTGATACTAACTATAAGGAACTATCCTTAAAAATTATATATTCTAGTAAATTTTAATAGAATTCAGATTCTTACATTCCAAAATATATTTTATGTTTATATATTTAAATATTTAGGTCTCAAATATTACATAACAAACCCATATATAAACAAAATGTACATTTATACTCAATATCCATTTTTTCCACTAAACAGAAAATTTAAAATAAAACATGATTTGTTTTCATGAAAAATCTTCACGACTTTGAACTTGACTTCTTAATTTCCCTTAACCATATTTGATCTTTGTGATTTTTTTAAAATGTGTGATGATAACAAAAATATCAGTAAGGGATATAAAAGGAAAGATATAAACTTTTAGTCCATGAATACTTATTAAAATTTACCTTTTCAAAAATAAAATTTGTTATTAAATTAAACATTTTCTTACCCATGAAATCACCTTCTCTTCTTAAATAATTTTATAAAATATTTCATAAGAAATGTTAAAGGATAAACTAAGCACATAAAGGTTTCTATAAAAAACTCACAATAATTTTTTCAAAAATTTATACTTTTCATCCCTAAAAAATTAGAATATTATTTACTTTAAACATTAGATCATTATATAATCTTGATAAATCATAAGATTCCTATAAAAACCCATATTACTTGAGTCACAATTTTCATATCATTCATACTTACACATGAAATAATCATAATATTTATACATATAATAACCTTTAAAGTTACACTTGAAATAACCATTATAATATATTCCTATAATCTCTTAGTAAAATCCTAATCGGTTAACTCCACCCCTTTACCCAATGTATTAGAGTTCTATAACATGTTCACCCACCCTCATATTATAACGAAACCACACATCCTTATAAACAATTCCCATGAACCATAACATATATAAAGTATATAAATATATTATTTAATAATAAAACATAAGTGAAATTAAGTGTTTTTATCTTTGATGAATATATTTACCATTAATAACCATTAAAACATTCTTGATGAAAATAAACTTTCTTTTTAAAATCCCTTATTTTTTTTTAAAAAAATGTGCATATATAAAGTAAAAAATTTTCTTTGAAAAAATCCATGTAAAATTTTAAAGGAAGCTTCAAAGAAAAAATAAGTTATGATGGTTGGAGAATATGTTTATACTGTATAATTTAAAAAAACATTCCTTTTACACTGTTGAGAAAAAAAGAAAAAATTACCTCATTTAGAAAACAACACAAAGATAACTTTTTAAACCATTTTTTGAAATTAAAATATGAGTAAAAATTAATTTAAAAAATAATAGAATAATTATAAAAAAACATTATTTAAATCAATTTTATAAAAAAATCATATGGATATGGAAGAAAAATAGAGTTTTAAGATAAACATTAATGAATATTTTTAAAAGAAATTCTCTTAACTTGAGTCCGACTCATCATGAATGTTCTTTATCTTACTGAATAATAAACTAAGATTAATTATTTACATACTTAAGGACATTTAAAAGTTTATTATTATTTTTATTTTATCTCATAACATGAAATATTTAATTATTTAATTAATTAAATTCATGTCGGATGTTTGGATAATATTTTTTTATATGTCCAAAATGTATCTAGTAAGTTGAATATGGTCAAAGTGGTGATTATTTAATCAACTAAAAAATAATAATTATGAAATAATTATAATATTTATAAATCAATTATACTTTTAAACCAATCATTAATTATGGTTATGAAAAATTAACTATGATACAATCATGGAGACTGTAAGCCATACGTACACATGAGTAATGTTTCCATTTTTCAGTGATCATTATAGAAAGAAGGTTAGTATCATTTTATCTTTAAATAATGATAATAATATCATAAATATCATATTATTTCTTTAATTATACTTATATATATAATTCATATGATGTGGGGATGAAAAATGAATCACATTTCTTCGTGGAGGTGGTAGTCCACACATATGCACAAACAACCTTATCATTTTTCAGTGAATGGAAAGTAAGAAATTAAATTATATATTATCATATAAGAATGAAAAATATGTAATTAATATTATATATATACATTAATTAAATAATTATAACCACCCATGATATATGATGATGGAAAATGAATTACATCAGTTTGTAAGGTGGTAGCCCACCATACACACAAATGATGGATTCATTTCCTATTTGATTGAAGAGGAGATAGATATAGGTGTTTCTATTAGAATAAAACACCTAGGTATTTGGAAGATACTTTTTTTATTATATAATCATGGTTAATGAATATTTCATAGAGGTTTAAGAATAAATAAAACTAAAACATGCGATTAAAAACTATACCTCTTCTTTGGAATGTCTCCTTTAATTAACGCCTTAAGCTCTATAAGGTTGGTATTAGGCTGAAAACAAGACCTATAGGATGATGATATGTATTTGAGAAGGTATTGGATGAACCAAATGGTTTTTTAAGTGTGAATAATTAGTGTCCTTTAATAAGAGAGGGGAGGGGCACTCTTGGAATTCCCTAAAATATTAAATTAACATAAATTAATTTTCAATTATAATGTCTCAAAACTAATTTATTTCAAATATAGGATGAGTATGGGTAAAAATTATCACATATAATAAAAATTTAAAAAGTTTTGACTATTTTTTTAGCTTTATATTTTGGGTTTAACCCCTCATTAACCCCTTTTACACTTACCATGACAACAAGAATTTTTACTCTTTGAGGGTCAATATAGTTATAATAAATGAAAAAATGGACCATAAATGGAACATGCTTGATATTATAAACCATATACTAAACACTTGGATTAATATAATTTCTTTTAGGAATTTTATATCATTTAATAAAATATTATTTATTATAATATATCATTAATGTCATTTTTTAGTAATATTCATTACATTGATTTTAAGAACATCATGAAAACAATTAAAATTAGAAAAAAAATATTTTAATACATCCCTAACATTTCATATTCTTATATTAAATTCATGGATAACATCAATTATATAAAATTAGAATAATTTTAATATTTTTAATATCATTTATTTTATTTTTCCATTAATTTAATACTTACTTCATTAGCATTGTGTAAGAATTTAAGGTAATTATTTCTTCACTAAAAATTAAAAATATATTACAATAATTAAGATAAAAATTTTATATTTCAAATGACTATTTTAACCTAGCATTTATTGTATCACCCATTGTTTTAGGTTCTTGATCCATTATTCATGTATTATACAGTTACATAATAATTGGGTTACGTTTGAGGAGGTTTTGGCACTTTCCAAAGGCTTTTATGGAGGTTTATGGTTTGAGAATGGTTAGTAGAAACTATAAAACACCTCCAAGAAACTGTAAAAGGGAAAACATTAAACACTAGGTAGGCACATAGTTGGCACCCTGTTTGGACAAATAGTGAAGATTATAAGGATACACCATTAACATTGATACAATGGGGAAATTCATAGTTGGAAAATGTTTTTTTATAAATATGTGATATAATCACGCGATGTGTGGTTTGAGACAGTAGCTCATACATGGTTAGCAGATAGTTTGTATAACTATGTGTCCTAACTATGCACCATGAAATTTCAGATCCAACAATTATGTATCATATTAGATTTATATTCTTAATCACTCTTTTCCCCTAATAATCCCTTAACACTAATTAATTTTCATCCTAAAGATTGAGAGGTGATTCTGTTTGACCCGAGAGAAAATTTTAAGTGATATAATGTTCATTAGAGATCTATATTCAACAGTAAGTGCCCATTATTCATTGTTTTACTTATATTTCACATCCTATTCTATCTAAGAACCTTATATATAATATACTAGGGATAGTTCATGGTTATTTTTAGTATTTATTGGTGATATATAATTGAATTGGTTGAAGGGAACAAGATCTAAGTTTGAATATATAATATCTAAGTCGGGTTGTTGAAGTTATTATTCTGTTCTTTGTTTTTTACAAATTTTGAGAGGTAAGTGGATTCTTTATTGAATCATATTAATTATAACATGAAGTATTGGTTTTAATTGATTGATTTTTTCGAAATTATTTTGAAACCCTTATGTGTTTTGATGGAAACCTCTTTAGTGATGTTTTCTTGTAAAATTGTGAAAATTAGATGGTTTTGTGGAAAGTTTTTTTTGTTCATGATTTTAAAATCTTGGTTTGGTTTTGATGCATGGAAAATTATTATTGAAATGTTTTAAATAAAGTAAAGGTTTATGTAAAATGGTTTTGGCATGGTTTTTGGGAATACTTGGTGGTTTGTGTTTATGTTGCAGTTTACAAGACATTGCTGAAATATGAATTAGTGCTCAGTGCCAAAAGTGTAACTGAATATGGGATTGGTTACCTTGTGATGACTTGGTAGATCTAAGAGAGACTGCTCAAGAGTATGGAACTATCACCTAGGCATGTATATGTTTATGTGTGGATGCATGGAATCATATAATGGGTATGAAAAATGGAATTGAGAAAGGTTCTAAAGGCTTGTTTTGTTTATTTTCATGAAATATTAAATTGGTTTTTATATAAACTATTTAAAATTGTTTAAAACTATTTTATATAAATTTTCTAATAATTGTTTTCCTATTGTAATAATTTGGGAAGTAATTGGGGAAATACTATTGGGTTTAAAGTCACCCCTTGATTGGCCACTGTTGTGCATTTGAAGATATCATATATCAAGACATAGGTAATATAAAGGTATCTAAGTTATTTAGTGATTCATTATGATACCTTGGGCATGGCTTGTTGAGTTAGATCTTGGAGTAGGTTGGGATTTTCTGAGTTTATGCCTTTGGTGTCTCTAAGTTTTTTTTGATTTTGGTTTTTATATGTACTCTGATATGGTTGTTGGTTTGGTTATACTTTGAGTTATATTTATTTGTACTCACGAATCATATAGTGATATGTTTAGTTACAGTCTTGTGGTTTTTTATTTTATAATCAAAGATAAAATCATCCCTCAATTGTTTATGAAGTCCTTGGAATTTACTTCTAGCCTTTAGTATCTTGGGGATGTCACCTAAGGCTTACTAAAACACACCACCTCTTTCCAAGAAAATGGGTGAGGTGAAGGATGTTACAAATAGTTTCATCATGTTCTATCCTTGATATGGGAATATTGTTAGTCCGTCTCTTAGGATGGTAGCAAGGAGTAGGATTATCAAAACTTGAAATGTAGAGAATAAAAAGGCACATCTAACCTATTTATACTGACCTTTAAGTCACCGAAGAGTTTGGATATATGAGCATTTTGAGACACTTTTAGAAGTTTTCACCTCATAATCATGGGTTTATCTGAAAATAAGAGCATGAAATGCATTAATATTAATGAATTACCACTAAGAGTTCATAATTCATGTTGAGTAATGATTTATGATTTGGTAAAAAAGTGTTGATTTTTGAAAATATTTAAAATAGTAGTATTTTCAAAAAACATGGTGGAATTTTTAAAAATAGTTTAAAAGTGGAAATTGTTAGATTTTGGAAATATTTTTTATGATATGTGTGATGTGTTTAATTTTAAATTTATAAGCCTTAAGTTTATATTAATTGATATTAAATGGAGTTTGTTTTGTTTATTGAAAATGGCTATGAGTAGGAACCGTATAAACTAATCATAAGAGTCTACTGAGAATGGGGGGTTGTACCTAAGCGATAGGTGAACCAATAGTTTGTATAGAGTATTATAAAATATTTTTAGGCCATGGATAGATGAAATATAAATGATGAACCAATATCGATGGATCATTTGGTTCTGTTCCAAAAAACATAATCCACCCATCTTTCAGGGTGATTTAGGTCATAAAAATCCAAAGTTTGGTTTAATAGGATGAATAGAAATCTTATATTTCCTTGGCACACCATTTTAGTTGAAGTGAAGTTAGAAAATTAAATTATGGTGGATCGCACACAAAAATGGTATGATTTATAAGTTCAAGCTAAATAACACCATGACCTGGCATGAGAGGATTTTGAAGAATTGTTCAAAAACAATTCTATCATCACATGTTTAGGATTTCCAAAACAACCGACTTATTCATCTTAAAGTAGGATAATCTCTTGGTAACAGAGTATATGGATAAATTTATGAATTTAGTCTGCTTTTCAGTGGAAGTTATAACAAGTTCATCCTTGAAGGCATGAATTTTTGAATCAGGTTTGAAATTATAAATTTTCTCAAATATTGATATCCCTTTTATAATATATTATAGATATATGGTCAATAGAGATATGGTAGAATAAAGATACATCTTAAGAAACACTATCAGAGGAAGCATGTTCATTCCTAATAGAATAGGTTGGAACTCCAATGATGGAAACAATAGGAGGAAGGAAACCTATTTTCAAGGGGTGGTATATCTCAGAATTAGACTACGGGGTTAGTCAACCATCCTCCTAAACCAAAAAGAAAGATGATATATCTTTAATGTTGTTTTTTTGACTATATAAATCAATATTGTATAGAACCACCTAGAGTATGTCATAATTGAAATAAGATAGGACATATTTAGTGTTATTATTTCATCACTCCGAGGTAGAGTGTTAGAGACACATCTATGCTTATCAGTCATCATATACTTCTATGGGAAGAGTAAAGCAGAATAACTCTCATCAGTAGATCTGAGCAAGCCATGATGATTCTAGGAATAGAAAAACTCCTTAACTATTTCAATATAAATAGGGTATTAAAGAGAAAAGTAAAATGATAAAGAAATTATATGGATCTGAGCAAGTGATCATGAATGATCAATCAGGATCTTCAATGGTGATAGATACAACTCTTTTTGTATTCTACCCTTATGAAAGACTTTATTTGATATGTGTGCATCCCATTCATTTATTTCTTCTTGGTTTGTTAATATTCTAGGTTTACATATTGAGATTATGATTTCTATTTTGAAACTCCAAACACCTTTAAGATAATGAAATTGTATATCCTTGAAATGTGTAGCATGTTTGGTAACAATCGATGGGACTGAGTTAGTATGGGATTTCTTTGTGATATATATGGATGTATATAACTTTATTCTAGGAATGTATTGGTTGAAAATCTTTGAGAACCATATTGATTGTTATACATGGAAGGTGAGTTTCAAATATTTGGATAGTGTTAGGAATCTCTTTAAAGGATATTGATAAGTGTATAAAAGAAGAGTAGGACCCTTGGTACCAGTAGTTTGAACTATATCTTACCAGTTGACAACAATTACTTTGGTATCAGTAGATGATATTGAGAATATATATTTTCCAACCATAGTAGACTGGTTTTTTTATGTTTTTACTAAAAAAATATCCTAGTTTCCACCCAAAATAAAATTATATTGTATGATTGATCACCTATCCAGGGATAGTCCTATTTACCTTTAATCTTATTGGATAGAACCAATCAAATTGAGGTAATTTAAGAATTAGTTGGAAGAGTTTGAAAGTAAAGTGTTTATTTGATTGAGTATGTATCCATGGTTAGCACTGATTTTTTTGTGATTCATCGAGATTAGGATTGGGATGTATTATCATGAAAGGAGATAATATTGTTGATTATGTATCACGATAGTTATAGTTTCATGAGAAAAACTAACCAACACATGATTTGGATTATCTATGGTAGTTTGTGATTTGAAGATATAACATAATTATATTTTTGGTGATAGATTCATGGTGATTATGGATCATAAGATTTTGAAACACATTTTCTCACAAATATATTTTAATATAAGGAAAATAAGTTGGATTGAATACCTTAATTTTTTTACTTTGACTTTTACTTTGACTTTATGTATACACTGGGTAAAGGTAATCTTGTGGCGGATACATTAATCAGGAGGTTCTATAATTAGTCTGCTAAAGAATCTTCAGATTAGTGGAAAATGATGTTGATTATAGCAGACATGCACCTGGATTCTGCTGAACAAGGTGATTTTTTAGTTTTCTTCCCAGTGTAGTTTGTTCTTAATTTGATTTAGTATGCGAAAGAGGCTCATATACTGAATTTTGAATGTGTTTCTATGAGGTCAAAACTCAATTGTGGGGAGACCATTGATGAATAGAAGTTGGATGGGATCCTGGTATTGAATTTTAGTGATTAGATCATAGAACCTTTGGATTTTCAGGAATAAATTATAGATTATAATCACTATTCAAAATGGGATATTAATCAAGGCATTCAAAATGTGTATAAATCAATAATAGATATTTTTTTGGGTTGGAATAAAAAGGGTAGTGGTAGAGTTTCTTTCGAGATGCCTCACCTGTCATCAGGTCAAGGCAGAACACCAACAACCAATGGGTATGTTGCTATCTTTACCAATTCCCATTTAGAAATGGGATCAGATAGCTATGGATTTTGTGACAGGTCTCCCAATGATGGTTCATAACCATGATGAAATATGGGAAATTGTGGACCGACTCACGAATTCAAATCATTTTATCCCTTGTCATTAATCTCATACGATGAAGGACTTTTCCATAATCTATCGTCAAGAAGTTGTAAATAGGCATGGAATTATAGTATTAATTGTATCTGATTGAGACCCTAGGTTTACATCTCATTTTTGGAAGTCCATATATCAAGACCTTGGGACTTAGTGGATTATGAGTACGATGTATCATCCTCAAATGGATGGATAATCTAAGAGGATGATCCAAATGTTGGAGGACATGCTTAGGGAATGTGTAATGGATTTTGGTGGATCATGGTAGGAGCACATACCATTAGAGGAGTTCTCATAAAACAATAGTTTTCAGGCCTCAATACATATAACTCCTTTTGAAGAATTGTATGGTCACCCTTGTCATTCTCTACTTTTTTTGGTGGAAATAGGCTATAATTTACTGGTTAGACCAAGATTTGTGAAAGAGACAACATAGAAGATTGAGTTGATTAGAAAGAGGTTATAGGTGGATTAGAGTCTTCATAAATCATATTCATATCATCATATATGACCATTTTCTTTTGAGGTGAGTGATCCTGTGTTCTTGAGAATATCTCAAAGGATTAGACATCATCATTTTGGTAATAAGTTCAAGTTATCTCCTTGATACATATTCCCTTTTGATATACTTAAACATATTAGTGAGGTGGAATATCAATTGTCTTTGCCACTAAGGTTTAGTTTAGTGCATAATGTGTTTCATGCATCTCTATTGAAAAATTATCAACCAGACCTAAACCACATGATTCTATGGGATCACATTGATGTAGATATGAATGCTATGTTGGTTCATGTGTTGGTATATATTGTAGATAGGAAAGAGAAAGTATTTCATGGTAAAAACATCGGTCTAGTGAGAGTTTTATAGTAACATGGTCAGATTCATGAATAAACAAAGGAGTGTGAAAAGGAAATTATGGAGAAATGGACAATAATTTTCAAGAATAACTTTCGCTTTCTACTTTCTAGGGATGGAAATACTATTGGTGGGTAGAAAGTATCACCCCATGTTTTAGGTACTTTACCCTTTATTAATGTATTTTAAGGTTATATAATTATTGGGACACTTTTTGGAGTATTTTATAGAGATTTACGATTTGAGTATGTTTAGTAGAAACTTTGAAACACCATTAGGAAACTATGAAAGGGAAAATAGTGAACACTGGGCAGGCACACAATTGGCATATGGTTTGGTCAAAACATGTGGATTCCCAAGATAAACCGTGAACTTTGATATAGTGGGGAAACACATGGTTGGCACATGATTTTTCTAACTGTGTGATCCAATGATGCAAGGTGTGGTTTAAGACAGTAGATCATGCATGGTTAATGCATGAGTTGTCAAATCGTGCACCCTAACCATGCACTGTGAAATTTTAAATCCAAAAACTATGGATCTAATTCAATATATATCATTAATCACTTATTTTCATATAATAATACCTTAATATGAATTCATTTTCCTCTAAAGTCTTAATAGGTGATTCCATTTGATTTGGGATAAATTTTTAGGCAATCCGAATTCTATTGGAGATCTAGATTTGCTAGTAAGTACTCATTATTCATCATTTTACTTAGACCTATCCTCCTGATATCTTTAAAAACAGTATATCTAATTAACTAGGGATATATCAAAGTTATTTTTTGGATTTATTGATGAGATATTATTGAATTGGTTTAAGGGAATAATATCTAAGTTCAAATCTAAAAGATATAATCTGGATTGTTGAAGTTATTGTTCTGTTCTTTGTTTTTTCCAAATTTTGAGAGGTATGTGGATTCTTTATCAACTCTTATTGATTATAACTTGAAGGATTGGTTTCAAATTGATTTAATTTCTTGAAATTAGCCCTGGTGTAATTTGATGGAAACCACTTTAGTGATGTTTTCTTAGAAAATAGTGGAAATTGGATGGTTTTGGAGAAAGTGTTTTTGGTTCATGATTTTTAAATTGTAGTTTGGTTTTGATGCTTGAAAAATGTTTTTTGAAATGTTTTGAAGAATGAAAAGGTATATATGAACTGGTTTTGGCATGGTTTTTAGTCATACTTGGTGGTGTGTGTTCATATTGAATTTTACTAGGCCTGGTTGAAATATGAATTGGTGATCGGTGCCAAAAGTGTAATGGAACATGGGATTGGTTACCTTATTAAAACTTGGTATATTGATGAGAAACTGCTCATAAGTATGAAAATATCACATGGGTATTCATATGTGGATGCATGGATGTGTGGAATCATAGAATGGTTATACCAAATGGAATTGAGAAAGGTTGTAAAGTCTTGTTTTATTATTTTCCATGAATGATTGATTTTTTTTGATATAAATTATTTTAAATTATTTTAAACAAATTTATATAAATGTACTAACAAGTTTTTTCTTAGTGGTGTGAGTTGGGAAGTCATTGGGAAAATCCTACTGAGTTTAGACTCACCCAATACTTAGGAACTGTTGTGCATTTTCATATGTCATCTATCAATACCTAGGTTAAGAAAAGGTATATCAGTTCTTTAGTGATTCATCGTGATACCATGGGAATGGTTTGTTGAGTTGGAGCTTGGAGCAAGTTGGGAGTTTTTGATTTGGTGTCTTTGGTGCATTTGAGTTTTATTGGTTTTGGTTTCTATTTATAATCTGATATGTTTGTTGGTTTGGTTATACTTTGATTTTTATTTCCTTGTAATGATGCATCATATAGTGTTTTTTTGGTTTTAGTATTATGGTTTTTTTGTTTTATATTTAGAGGGAAATTTTTTCCCCAATTGTTTATGAAGACCTCGATATTTATTGCTATCCTTTAGTGTCTTGGAGGTGTCACCTAATTCCTAGTAACACCCACCACCTCTTACCAAGACAATGAGTGAGGTTTGGGATGTTAAATTTCTTCTGGTTAACCATATGGTAAAAATATTATAGTTATTAAAAGCAAGAGTGTGATATTTTTTCTTTTTATTAAATAAAATATTATAAAGGTTATAATCACACCCAAATGAAAAAAGACTATATAACTGAATATTGGATTTGTATGGAAAAAATGGACTCATTAAATAAACTTAAGGTAAGTCTTAGTGTCATTTTATAATCCTTATCATTTTATTTTTTAACTTTAATTACCAGATTTACCCTTTACTTTGGAAACAAAATTTTCTAAGGTTACTATTCATACTGAACACAAATGAATGAAACCTATTTAACAAATTTAGACCCACTTATTCCAAATATTTAATCCATTTTTGAGAATTTGAAACACATAAATTATATAATTTAATTTAAAATCAAACTAAAAAAATGGGATGAAAAATATTTTTTCATAAAAATGAACTTTTAAAATATAAGAAAAACTTTTTTTGATAAAATATATTTTTTAAGAATAAAATGAATTTACTAAAAATCAAGTGCTTATTTACAAATAATTAATTAATACATTATAAATGAGTAGGAAAATTATATATTTCATAATGTGGTTAATAATATCCATTCCTTCCAATTTAATGGCAAGGTTATAATAGTCACATTTGAATAATAGTAATTCATTGTTTGTTTAATATTGGTGTTGTGTATCTTGCACGCTATCGAAAATATTATTTTTTTAAAATATCAGGTTGTTACATTATCCCCATTTAAGAAATTTCATTCTCCCAATTTGAAAACATTGATATGAAGGTCATATGGAATAAAACATAACTTGGTTTCCATATAAGAAAACATTGGTGGGAATTGAAAACATTGATATAAAAGAAAAAATTAATGTCTAAGGACAGATAGATAGTGATATATAACATTTTTAATGAGAAATTTAACCATAAAAAAATCATAAATATTTGATGGTTTAAATGGATATTGATTTCTTAGTATGAAAATTAAATTGATAATTTTTTATTTTAAGATAATTTTCCTAGAGTTGAGGAATTACGTTATCATATATACTAAATGAAAAAGGAAATATACCAGAATCCATTTTTTTTAATTTTCAAATGACATTTTAATGGATAAGTGTGAACCCTAAAAACTTCACCCAATACAAAACATTAAAATAAAAGAAAATCCAGATAAAGACTATAAGAAATACCCCTCTCAGTGATTACAACAATATGTCAAGCCTTCACCAATGCATGACCGCTCAGCTAGCTATCTCGTACAGGGTTTCACGAGCTTGGTACCGATGGAAAAAGCCATACCCTCTCGTTCATCCAAATTTAGATGGCCAAGCTATAGAGAATGCTTCCTGCTATGAAACCTCATCTGGAGAGAATCCTTGTAGCTTTCTAAGAAGCTTTCGCATTCCAAAATCACAAAATCACAAAATCATAAAAAACCAAACATGCTGATGAAAATCATGAAGAACCATGCCCAGACAATCTTAAAATTTAAACATCAAAGTCAAAAGAGTTATCATTTTCATCCTCAAATGCGAAAACCTCATCAGAACCTTCAAGATGTCGAAGAACATTACTGGGATCCAACAGATACAGATCCACCAAAACACCAGCAGTCTCTCTCCCTCACATAACATGCCTCTTGGAACACCCTACTGCTCACACAAGCACATCCCAAAACCTCTTTGGAAACCATATCACCCAACCGATCTAGAAAGAAGAAATAGACCTAGAAGCCAGAGTAGCATAAGAGTGGACATGGCCTCCACAACGAGCCATGAGGAAGCCTCAAATCCACCAACATAATCTAGGATCCAGCTACAACTCCAATCAATCGTCATCAGACAAAACCACACCAACAATACCAGCAACATCACCAATAAATCAATACATAGACACACCTATAAAACAACTCAATTAAACTTCCATTGACGATCAGGGTGAGCCCACTCCAAGATTCACTGGACCACTTCCTTACCTGAAATATCGTCGTCTGCCGTCACCGCGAGCCGCCGCCACCGGAACCCAAGCCCTACCCCTATCTTCACCTCCAGATATGAAAGAAACTTGTACTACAACACCTAGAATAACCCATCCACCACTGTAGTTGGATTTGAATCCTTCCCAAAAATACTCCCCACTAACTACATTTAAGAGCATATTTTGACCAATACCTGAGCTAAACTCCTCTTCGAACCACTGCTGGCCATCACAAAGCCCAAACCCACCACAACTCGCACCGTTGCATCACGCTTGCAGGCCCCCACATCCTTGTTGCGGTGCTGTTGGAGTATCCAAACTGCATAAGAACGAACATAAGAGGCCCCAACTGGGAGCTCCTAAGGAAGGGAGAACTCCTATCTGAAGACAATAAGGAAATATAATTAGTTATTAAGAAGGATTTATTATTTTAATCAATTTTCACCACAAAATCATCTTTTTGTTCCAAACGATGAGCAATAAAGTTTTTTTCCCAAAGCACTAGAATCAAATTATAATGGATTAAATAATATACAAAATCATAAGAAACTATTCCTATTATATTTATAATTTATTCAAAACCAAAATGATTAGGATAAGAAAAGATAATCCAACAAATGATTAAACATTAATATGAAGAAAAACTACTTCAATTTAAAAAATTAAAAAGTAATACCCAAAGTTCAACTTAGATCATTCAATAAATATATATATATATAAAATTCATAAAAATATTCCAAACTATAATTGAATCAAAAAAATAATAAGTATTTGATCACACAGTATTCCTTGATTTATTTAACATTTATCTCCAAAATACCTCAATCAATCTTAATGTCTCATTCCAAGAAGTATATTCCCTAATAATTTAATTTTATAGATATTCTAATCATTTCAATAATTATCCTAAATCACCATAAAACTCAATTAAAATCATATATGCTTCCAAAATATAAATCAAGATTTATTCCTCAAATAAAATCCTATAATATTTTGTTTACCTTAATCATACAGGGTTCCTAAAATAGTGAACTTCAACTGAAATAACATTAATCACATAACCAACAAACCAATATTCAATATCATGGATATTTATATGATAATAAATTTGTTACAAAAAATAACATAACATTTATCTTTCAGATAAAATAAATAAATAAAAAAATGTCATAATAACTAGGACATAACATAGGATAATGGTAGGTGATGCACCCTTATCACCCTTCAGGTGTGGGTTAAATCCTCACAGTATTTCTGGATGTGTCAAGTTATGGCCCAACCCAGAGTTTTTCCTTTTTCTAAAACAATACTAATATAATTATTATAAAATTACAAGAAATAAGATGATCATTATCAAGGATTGTATATACCCTATAGGTTATCAATACCTTTAAACTCATTTCCACAAAATGAATAGATAATTCTTCCTCAAATTATTTTTTCACATGTTAAACTTAAAGATTACATATACCTAAAAAATAAATGTCTCCCAAATTACTTCCATCACATAAAACATCAAAAGGGTACCAATTCTTATGATCATACTAAAATAATAATGCTTGAATCTATATACATAGATACATAAATCATTCAATGTTCTTTACTATCCATTAACCAATATTTTCTATATTATTACTTAATAATTTCTATAAAAAATTATGAATCATGATCTAAAATTCAACAATTTTAAAACATAATCCAAGATATAATCCATAACTTTCCTATGTAATTTTTTGTTTACTCATCTTCAATAATAATGGCATTAGTCATTGCTAACAATTCATTTGTATGGTATTACTAATATCATTCTTGAGATTTACCCTAAGGATATTGATTTTCATAATGAAAATTCTCCCCATATATAAAATTTTAAATTAATAAATTGGGAATAAATTCCTTAACTTTTATGG
Source organism: Viscum album (assembly GCA_963277665.1). Classification (NCBI taxonomy): domain Eukaryota; kingdom Viridiplantae; phylum Streptophyta; class Magnoliopsida; order Santalales; family Viscaceae; genus Viscum; species Viscum album. The sequence continues at coordinate 1,999,227,793 of OY728140.1, read as the reverse complement.
ATTTAATTGAATGATTCAGTTTTCCTTGAAATATTATTGTTTTATGAACTTCATTACCACATATAAAACATATTCCCCTACTTTTAAGTCATTTTCATGTGTGATTCTACCCACATTCATGACACATAAGTCATTGAATCTTTTTACCTTTATAATATTTATAACCTAAAATTATAGGGATATTAAATATATTTTATTTAATGTGTTAGGAAACAAACCTAGGTTTATATTTTTAATCATAAATCCTAACAAAATTTTAAGTATAAACATAAGAGTTCTGACTGCCGCACCGATTCCATTAAGTTTCTCATTCAAACAACCACCACATTTTACTTCACATCCATTATTACTTTGGTTCTAGTAGGATCCATCCACTACTAAAACTAAAATGGTCAGTTTGAGAATATTAATAAAATAATAATATTCTATACTATGAGGTGGATAAACACTATTATATTCTTATTCATTAAATCTCAATATCTTTTTATTTATCTAAAATAACTACGATTCTCCCTAACATAATAAACATTGTGGTTATAAATGACTATTAACTTTTTTCCAATAAAATCATATCCTCTAAAGTTATCTAAACCCTTCTCTAATACCAATAGTAAGGACCTATCCTTAAACATTACATATTTGAGTGAATTTAAACTCGAATTCACTTTCTCACATTCCCAAATATCTTTTAGGTTTTGATCTTTAAAAAGTTAGGTCAGAACTCTTACGTAACAAACCCATATACAAATAAAGTGGACACTTCTACTCAATATCCATTTTTCCCACCAAATAGAGATTTTAGAATAAAACATGATTTATTTTCATGACAAACCATCTAGAATTTCAAGTTAACTTCTTACTTTTCCTTACCCATCCTGAAAGACTATGAATTTTTTAAACACGGGATGAGCAAAAAAAGCTCAATAAAGGATAGAAAAGGATATAAAGAAACCATTAGTACATGAATACTTAATTTTTTCCCTTTTCAAACAAAACTTTGGGTTCAAAATAAATATTTTATTACTCAAGAAATCACCTTCTCTTACCAAATATTTTCATATAACATTTCATAAGAAATCATAAAGGAAAAATAAAACTCATAAAGGTTTCTATGAGAAAATCATAATAACTTTCCACAATTTTATAATTTTCACCCCTTAAAAAGTAAAATATTATTTTATTTAAATATAATATTATTTTAATACCTTGAGAAATCATAATATTCTTGTAAAAACCCATAGAAATCATACATAAAATTGGTAGGTTACTTAAGGCATCATTTTTATACCATTATTACCTACATATGGAATGAACATCATGGTTATACATGGAGTAAACATCATATTTACACATGAAATAATTATGATGGTTATACTTGGAATAAAAATGACAGTATATTCCCATAATCTATTAGGAGAAACATAATCAGTTAACTCAATCCCTTTACCCAAAACATTAGAGAGCTACAATGGGATCACCCGTGTAATGTCCCGGTTCCGGGTGCCACACTACGGGTGCCCTGAACCCGGTTCACCACGTGACCTCAAGCACATTTCCCCAAATTCCAAAGGATACTGACTAGTAGCAAGGGACTAGGTCTGATAGTGGGGAAACTATGCCCTCATTTGTCAAAGTGTAGCGCAGCGGAATATAAATAAACATATAATAATAGCGGAAGCAGCAACAATATATATAACTGAAATGGATAACCGATAAAAAAATGGAAACCAGTAGTCATATATATATATATGATGATGTAGCATGTCACTATTTTATGAAAACACCCAGAACATGTTACACAACAATACAATGAAATTGAAGTACAAGTACAGAAAAGAAAAATAGAACAGACCGCGGCATCGCGAGCCAATGATCAGTCCCATGCTCTCCTACACCCCAACAGCAATCAAGTACCTATATAAGGACCCTTTCCCTTATCTACACCTGCAGAAATATAATATGTTTGGGCCAAAAAGCATGGCCCAAACAGGGTGTGAGAAATAAATCCCAGTAGTCACCCACCAAAGGCCCGTGCCCAACTATGTGTAAACATGCAACAATAGTGTGCAGTAGTAAAATGAAATAAAGTAAGAAGTAATAAAAAGTAACTAAATTAACCATTATATTTCCATTTTAATATCCATTTAATCCTTTAATTTAAAATATCACCACAGTGCATATTCTAAGTAAACAACTAATATCCTTAGACATGTAAACCCCTACCCTCAGGTAAAGAGTATCCAACATAAGAATCTGCCCATAGGCACAAGGATATTACCCTTGGGCGTAGTAAGTGTTGCCTATAGGCACAGAATTAGCTGCCCACAGGAACAAAAGAAGATGCCCTCAGGCTAGGATAACAAATACCCTCGGGCTAAGAAAAACAACGCCCACGGGCTAAGTAAAACACTGCCCTCAGGCACAAGTAACCGGGCCATGCCCAACATGTAAATAAACACTCACAAGCAATTCACATACAATTACTCTCAAGGAAAAAGTAATACAGAATATAAACAAGGAATAACCTCGGGTATCCTGGCCAAACGACTAAACAGAGGAACGCACCCCAAGGGTGGTCCCAGATCCAAGAATTGATCCCAAACAACAGTTCTACAACTTTAATTAATCACCTATAAAATTCTAGGTATTAAAATTAGCCACGACCTTAGCCTCACGACACCCAAAATATGGGTTTGTAGCTCAAAAACACACAAAATGCATGAGAGTTGGAAAATAAACACCAAGACACCTACATTAAACACCAACGAACGATATACGCGAACGACGCCTTCTGAAACGTCCAAGAATGCCGTAGATCTGAGGTAAAATAAATTTTTCTCAAACGAAAATAACTTTAATTAGAGGAAGAATAGGTAAGAGACACACTAGGAGTAGGAATCTCTTACCCGTGCGGTTCCAACGAGATCGTCTGAGGCGGAAACAGATTCCTGACGAATGCTCGGCAGATCTCCAAAGATTCAGCCTTCCTCTCCCAATCCCTCTTCCCATTCTAAGCCTTCCCTATGAATAGGGGAGGCTACTACCCATTTTAAGTGAAAAAAACAAAGTACACGGCGTGTACTCCCCATTTTTTAACTGTTCCTCTGGCGGTTTCCTTCCAGCGTGGCACTGTTCACCTGCCGACGTGACTACACGGCGTGTCTCCTTGAGCACATGGTGTGTTCAGTCGCACAGCTGGACACCGCCTTTCTATTCGCCTACCGACTGACTACACAGCGTGTAAGGGACCACAACATGGCATGTAGTTGGTTCCTACAACCTTCATCACTGACACGGCCACACGCCCTCTGTACTCACTCCACACAACCAAAAGTACATGGTGTGTGGACAAAGTACATGGCGTGTACTTTCCAAATTTTGTGATTTTTCCCCATTTTTCCATATTTTCTCAAAAAAACTTAAGGAAAATAGAAAAGAAGAAACCCATACCTCAGAAATAAGAACCTAGTTCTTACAAACTTCCCCCCTTAAAGCAATTTGTTCCCGAATTGCCCTTTCAAGGGTGGTGAAGATATAGCCGCGAACAACTCCAGCCACTGAGCACGTACGTCGGTCTCCCACTTCTAGGTTTCATCCTGCACTCGGCCATGCTGCCATAGAACCTGTACGAGAGGAACTAACTAGCCTCAGAGAACCTTCATGATTCTATCAATGATACGAATTAGATGCTCCTCAAAGGACGCATCCATCTAAAGCTCAACCTCCTCTGGATGAAAGGTGTGAGACAGGTCTGAATGATAGCGGCACAACTAAGATACATGGAAGACATCGTGCATGGCCTGGTACCTCTATGGTAATTGAAATCGATAGGCAACCATCCCGACTCTCTCTAGAATAACAAATTCCCCCACATACCTCCGTGAAATTTTACCCTGTCTCCTGATCCGTTTGTGTCCCAGACTCAGCGAAACACGTAAGAAAACCTGATCCCTGACCATGAACTCCAAAGGTCATCTACGGTTATCATCATACGATTTCTGATGAGACTGTGCGGTAGAAATCCACTTCTGAATCAACTGGACCTGCTCAGAAGTCTCCTTCACGAGACGTGGTCCCGGTAAAGCTACCTCACCTGCCTCTAACCAGCACAAGGGTGATCGGCACGGCCTACCATATAAATCCTCATATGGTGCCATATCAATAGTTTCCTAAAAACTGTTATTATAGGAAAACTTGAATAGGGGTATGTGCTTCTCCCAATATCCCCCAAAGTCTAGGATGCATGCACGCAACATGTCCTCAAGCACCTGTATAGTACACTCTGACTGGACATCCATCTGAGGGTGGTAAGATATGATCAGAAGCACCTGTGTACCTAGTTCCCTATGAAAACTCTGCCATAAATGAGTCGTAAAATGGGCGTCCCTATCTAAAATGATAGAACGAGGGACCCCATGAAGACGTACGATCTCTTGGATATATAACCTTCTGATCTCGTCAACACCGAAGGTCTCCTTGATCAGAAAAAAGTGAGCTACCTTCGTGAGTCTGTCCACAACAACCCACATGGCATCATTGCCTCTAGGTGACCTCAGCAACCCAGTCACGAAGTCCATAGTGACATCATCCCATTTCCACTCCGGAATGGGTAACTGCTGTAACAGTCCGGCTGGTCTCTGGTGCTCCACCTTCACCTAATGACATGTGGAACATCTCATAACAAAACCAACTACTTCTCTTTTCAATGCCGACCACCAGTACTGACATCTCAAGTCACGGTACATCTTGGTAATACCGGGATGAACTTCCCAAGATGAAGCATGAAACTCCCACAACAGCTCCTCGCATATATCCCCTGGAACCCACACACGTCCATGGAAATGCAGAACCTCATCATCGCCCATCGTCCAACCAGGAGGAGGGTCCTCTCTTGCCATCGACTCCTGTAGAACTAGAACTTCTGAATCAGATAGCTGTCTCATCTTCAATATATCCAGGAGGGTAGAATTCACAGCTAAAGATGTAAGACAAGTCTGCCCCTGACTGTCATGCACCTCCAAATGCATCTCAGAGAACAAAGCCATAAGCTGCCACTCACCACTGGCCTCCTGCACAGCCTGTATCTGAGTCTTCCTGCTTAGTGCATCAGCTACTGCATTACCTTTACTAGGTGTATAGAAAAGCTTAAAATCAAAGGACTTAAGGTATTCAACCCACCTTCGCTGTCTCAGATTCAAGTCACGCTGAGTAAAGATATACTTGAGACTTTTGTGGTCGGTGAAAACCACAAAACATTCTCCCAATAGGTAATGTCTCCAACAATGCAACGCATGCACAACTGCAGCCAACTTGAGATCATGAGTCGGGTAATTCCTCTCATGTGGCCTCAACTACCGAGAACTGTACACAACTACTTGATCGCCCTGCATCAACATAGCTCCCAGCCCAACACCTGATGCATCACAGTAAACTGTATAGCTCTTCCCCTGCTCTGGGAGTATCAAGACTGGTGCTGATGTCAACCTTATTTTCAGGTCCTGAAAGGCTGTCTCGCAAGCTTCTGACCAAATGAACTTCACACTTCTTAGTCAAGCCCGTCAATGGCCCTAATAAGTAATAGAAGTCCTGTATGAAGTGTCTGTAGTAACCAACTATCCCCAAGAAACTCCATATCTCAGTCATGTTCTTAGGCTGCTCCTAGAAAACTACTGCTCTCACCTTCTCTGGGTCTACCGCAACTCCTGACTCTGAGATGATATGACCTAGGAAGTGTATCTGGTCCATCCAAAAGTGGCACTTTGAGAGCTTAGAATATAACCGATGCTCTCTCAGTGTAATCAATACGATCTCAAGATGGGTGGCATGGTCATGTCGAGTGTGAGAGTACACCAAGATATCGTCTATGAATACTACCATGAAAGAATCCAGATAACGATGGAACACATGATTCATCAGATCCATGAAAACTGCTGGCATGTTCATGAGTCCGAATGGCATAACCATATACTCATATAGACCATACCTGCTCCTGAAACTTGTGAGAGGTATATCAGATGGTCTAATGCGTAGCTGATGATATCCTAATCTCAAGTCAATCTTCGATAACACTCATGCTCTAAGAAGTTGATCAAAAAGATCATTAATCCTCGACAAAGGATATCAGTTCTTAACCGTCAACTGGTTCAGCTTCCGATAATCCACACAAAGTATGAGGGTACCGTCCACCTTCTTTTCAAAAAGAACCGGCGAACCCCACAGAGAAGTACTAGGTTGGATGAAACCCTTTGCCTGTAACTCCTCTAACTACCTATTGAGCTCCTGCAACTCAGGTGTATCCATCCTATAAGGAGGAATGGACACCGATGCTGCTCCTAGAACGAGCTCGATATAGAAATACACCTCACTCTCCAGAGGTACACCTGAAAATTCATCCAAGAAGACATCCCTAAAATGATCAACAACTGGAGGGAAATCCTTCTGACAAGTCCCCTGGTCGTCCAGATATAAACTCGAAATCTGGGATATGACTCCACCTCGCCCACAATGATCTGGTCCAAATTGACTCACCTAAACATCCCACTCGCCCTTGTATAGAAACTATCCGCCCTCTGGTGACGTGAAACACACCCTGCGACGATAGCAGTCTACAAAGGCTCGAAAGGGAACCAACCAGTCCATCCCGAGAATGACATCATAAGATGTCATCTCTAAGACATAGAGGTCTCAAATAAAGTGACACCCACCAACCTCAAGGGGGAACTATTTGCACTGACACACACCAGCCGTTGTAGTCCCCAATGGAGTGTCTAGCATCATGATATCATAAGAATAAGAAACACAGAGCCCAAGGATCTCCACAACGGGCATATATATAAAAATATGTGTCACACCCGTATCAACAAGTACTGAAGATAAAACAGAAGCTACTAGAATAGTACCTCTGATAGTAGAAGGTCCGAGATCCTGCTCATGCTGGGTCTGTTGCACCGCATATGTCTGCCCAATGCCACGACCCTGCGACACAGACTGACTACCTTGAGCTATCCCGCCTTGCTGCCTCTGAGATCCTAGTGTCTGGATACTATGACCATGACCACCATCTCTGCCTGTACGCCCTGACGTATTCCAGTTCCCTAATTTGTAAGAATCCACTGGTCCTGCTCCCGCATGTGGAGTCTGGACAGAACCCCTCTCACTAGCCATTGGTGGAAACGCCCTGCAAAAGCGTTGCAGATGACCCATACAGCCGCAAGCTCGGCACTCCACTAGGTCTCGTGGACACTTTGGCCTCTTGTGCCCCTCTCTACCACACTGGTAGCACATGAACTGGACACCTGAAGCATTCTTCTGACTGGTACTGCCACCCTGAGAGAAGACCATCTGTCTCTTCCTCTTGCCAGTAGAAATAGTACCAGTAACTAGTGCTGAACCACCCTGGCCCACACCACTAGATTTCTGTAGGTTCCTCTCTATAATTAGCGCATGCTTCACAATATCATGTACATTAGAAAACTTGAAAACATTCACCAACACTCGGATGTCATAATGAAGACCATCCTCAAAGCATCTGGCTCTCAGCATCTCATCGCCCACCAACACAGGTGCAAAGCGCTGAAGATCGGTAAAGCGAACAGAATAGTCCATCACCGACATAGCGCCCTACTACAGATTCATGAACTCTCGAGATCTATTTTACCTTATAGTCTCTGTGAAGAATAAGTCATAGAATACTGCCTGAAAATATTCCCACGCCATGTCTCTATGATGCTCTGACTGGGTGGTAACATCCCACCACCTCTTGGCGGAATCACGCAACATGTATGTCGCGAGCTTGATCCTCCACCCTGGAGGCATCTCTAAGTGCTCAAAAATAGTCTGCATCGATCCTTTCCAAGACTCCGCGACCTATGGTCTGCCATCCCCTAAAAACGTAGGCGGATGCTGTTGCATAAAGATACTTGTCAGCTTAGCCATAGATGTGGCAGCCAGCGGTGCTCCCTGAAAGGTCTGCATGAACCGCAATAAGCCTTCATAAAACTGCGCCTCTGCGCCTGTGTCTGGTATAATAGATGGCGTCGCATCTGGATCTGCTAGAGGATCCACTGGTAGCCCATGGCCCACCATTTCTGGAGTATAGTCATCGCTGCTCTCCTGGAAAATAACGCACGGTCTTCTTGGCGGCATGACACTATAAGGTCAAATGCACACCTTATAACAAGATTATTAAAGACCAAAAATGAAGAAACCCAAAAGGGAACAGGAGGAAGAAGGCATTAAAAAAGTGAAAAACAAGACTACATGGCGTGTATACTGACTACACGACGTGTAATTGACTTCCCTTCCCTACCTGAGTCCTTCTACATGGCTGAGCCACACGACTCCTGTTTGAAAAAAACTACACGGTGTGTATATCATCTACACGGCATGTATGGTGTTATTTCCAACTGCCAGTGTCGCTTGTAACATGAACAACTACTCAGCTTAACACTACACTACGTGTTACACCCACACACGACGTGTACACCACCTCATTTTCCAGCCACACGGCTTACTCCACACAGTCTGTCCTCAGAAAAGACTACACGGCGTGTCCCACAGGTACACAACGTGTACTAAATGAGCTCCGCCGACCCGTGTTGTTAGTCACACGACCTATTTACACAGCTCAACCTACACGGAGTGTTCAATATACACACGGCGTGTACTCTAAAGTATTTTCCTGACCTGTGTTGTTAGTTACACAGCTGGGTTCCCAGGTCACACTACACGGCGTGTTCCATAGTGGACACGGCGTGCATGTCTTAAGGTTTCCTCCGCCCATATTGTTAGTTACACGGCGGACACCAGGTCAACACTACACGATGTGTACTTAAGCTACACAACTTGTTCGCCCCAAGCTGTTCCCTTCCCCGTGTCGCCGCCCACACAATTTGTGACACGGGAAGAGACTACATAGCGTGTACTCTGGGTGCACGGCGTGTACTCAAAAAGTTTATTTTTCTTCCCGAAAAGAAGAACATACACGGTGTGTATATAGTACTACACGATGTGTATACTAGGTTTCCGGACAGTATGCCTCAGAAACTTCTCCGGAACCCAAAAAATACCGCAAAACAACACCTAAGTGCCAAATTCTGATTCACGAGGGCCCATACTCCCCACGAATCAAAGTTTGACATATTATCTGTGTTATAATAAAATAAACAGTCAATGATCCACCAAATTTCAGTAAATGGGGGCCCATACTCCCCAAAAACCAAAGTTTGGCGTTCATTCTACAAACCGGCTCACAAATAAATACCCTATCAAACATGAGGTATTTATCCAACAACATTCTTTTTTAGCACATCAACTATCACAAAAACATGCAGTTTCTAATGCACCTACATGGCATGGAACTATGCATGGCATGTGATTTCTTAGCATGTGCCTAAATGATGCATGAGATGGAATACCCTCATCTCATCGGGTTGCAACTAAATAGAACCCAAGGATAAAATATAAACAGCACAATACAAGTGCATCACCCAATGGTGAAATCAAATCAACTGTAAAGTTGAAAAATCAGTAAAATTGCAATACGAGGTAAATTGGATTTTCCCTGTACACGGGTTAACTACGCCCGGGCACAAATTATTACCAACTACCATTCTCGTCCTATCCCTGACTAAGGATCCAAATAGTAAGTCAAAGAAAAGAACTCCTTTGATACCACTTTGTAACGTCCTGGTTCTGGGTGCCACTCCACGGGTGCCCCGAACATGGTTCGCCACGTGACCTCAAGCGAATTTCCCCAAATGCTAGAGGCTACTGACTAGCAGAGAGGGCCTAGGTCTGATAGTGGGGAAACTATGCCCTCATTTGTCAAAGTGTAGCGCATCTGAATATAAATAAACATAAAATAACAGCGGAAGTAGCAACTGTATATATAAATGAAATGGATAACCGATAACAAAAAGGGAAACCAGCAGTCATATATATATATATATGATGGTGTATCATGTCACTATTCTACAAAAACAGCCAAAGCATGTTACACAACAATACAATTCAACTGAAGTACAAGTAAAGAAAAGCAAAATAGAACAGCCCGTGGCATCACGAGCCAATGCTCGGTCCCATGCTCTCTTACACCCCAGCAGCAATCAAGTACCTGTATAAGGACCCTTTCCCTTATCTACACTTGTAGAAACGTAATCTGTTTGGGCCGAAAAGCATGACCCAAACAGGGTGTGAGAAATAAATCCCAGTAGGAACCCACTAAAGGCCTATGCCCAACTGTGTGTAAACATGAAACAATAGTGTGCAGTAGTAAAATTCAATAAAGTAAGAAGTACTAAAAAGTAACTAACTTAACCATTATATTTCCATTTTAATATCCATTTAATACTTTAATTTAAAATATCACCACAGTGCATATTCTAAGTAAACAGCTAATGTCCTCAGACACGTAAACCCATACCCTCAGGTAAAGAGTATCCAACACAAGAATCTTCCCACAGGCACACGGATATTTCCCTCGGGTGTAGTAAGTGTCGCCCATAGGCATAGAATCAGCTGTCCACAGGCACGAAAGAAGATTCCCTCAGGCTAGGATAACGACTGCCCTCTGGATAAGAAAAACAACGCCCACGGGCTAAGTAAAACACTGCCCTCAGGTGCAAGTAACCGGGCCATGCCAAACATGTAAATAAACATTCACAAGCAATTCACATACAATTCCTCTCAAGGAAAAAGTAATGCAGAATATAAATAAGGCATACCGTCGGGTATCCTGGAGAAACGACTAAAAAGAGGAACACACCCCGGGGGTGGTCCCAGATCCAAACACTGATCCCAAACAACAGTTCTAAAACTTTAATTAATCACCTATAAAATTCTAGGTATTAAAATTATCCACGACCTCAGCCTCACAACACTCCAAATATGGGTTCGTAGCTCAAAAACACACAAAACGCACGATAGTTGGAAAATAAACACCAAGACATCTACCTTAAACACCAACGAACAATATACGCGAACGACGCCTTCTGAAACGTCCAAGAACGCCGTAGATCAGAGGTAAAAGAAATATTTCTTAAATGTAAATAACTTCCATTAGAGGAAGAATTGGTAATAGACACACCAGGAGGAGGAAGCTCTTACTCGTGTGGTTCCAACGAGATCATCCGAGGCAGAAACAAATTCCCGATGAATGCTCGACGGATCTCCAAAGCTTCGGCCTTCCTCTCCCGAGCCCTCTTCCCATTCTAAGACTTCCGTATGAAGAGGGGAGGCTACTTCCCATTTTAAGCGAAAAAAACTAAGTACACGGCGTGTACTTCCAAGTACACAGCGTGTACTCCCCATTTTTTAACTATTCCTCTAGCGGCTTCCCGCCAGTGTGGCACTGTTCACCTGCCGACGTGACTATATGGTTTGTCTCCTTGAGCACACGGCATGTTCTTTCGCACAGCTGGACACCGCCTTTCTATTCATCTACCGACTGACTACACAACATGTAAGGGACCACTACACGGTATGTAGTTGGTTCCTACACCCTTCATCACCGACACAACCACACGCCCTGTGTACACACTCCACACAACCAAAAGTACAGGGCGTGTGGACAAAGTACATGGCGTGTACTTTCCAAATTTTGGGATTTTTCCCATTTTCCATATTTTCTCAAAAACACTTAAGGAAAAGAGAAAAGAAGAAACCCGTACCTCAGAAACAAGAACCGGGTTCTTACAACCTGCCCTTGGATTATAACATAACCACCTATCCTCATAAATAATTCAAAAGTGCCATAACATAAATAAAGAAAAAAAATATTTCATTTCATACTAAATCATAAGTGAAATCAAGGGTTTTTTCACATTGATTAATAGAAATACCATTAAATATTATTAAAAAATTCACGAGGAAAATAATATTTCCATTTGAAATAACTTATTTAACAAAAATGTACACATATAAAGGAAAAAATATTCTTTGAAAAGAACCATGTAAAAATAAAAAGGTATATATAATAACGAAATTAGTCATGATTTTGGGAAAATCTATTCTTATTGTGGAAGTTCCCTTCCTCACTTTTGAGAAAAAAAAGTTAAAAAGTACTTCATTCAGAAAATGACATAAAGGTTCAATTTTTAACCATTTTTTAAAAATTAAAACATGGATAAAATTGAATTTAAAAAATAATATAAGAATTGTAAAAAAACATCTTTAAATAATTTTTAGAAAACAATTATATGGATATGTAATAAAAAGATAATTTTAAGGGAAAATTTAAATAATATTTTTAAAAGAAAGTCTATTATCTTGAGTCTGACTCATCACACCAGTTCTTTATCCTACTGAATAAAAAACGCAGGTTAATTATTTATTTGATTAATAATATTTTTAATGTTTATTATTCCTTTTATTTTATCTCTTACCATGCTGTATTTAATTATTTAATTAATTAAATTCACATCAGATGTTCTAGCGATATTTATTTCATAAGTCCAAAATGGATCCAGTTAGTCCACTATGGTCAAATATGTCACTATTTCATCATATACAGAATAATAATCATGAAATAATTATAATTTTTATAAATAAATTATACTTTCATAAAAATCATTAAATATTTTTATGAAAAATGAACTACATTACAATCATGGAGATGATAGACTGTACGCACACATGAGTAACCGTTTCATTTTTCAATGATCTTTATGGGAATTTCGTAAGCATCATTTTATATTTCCATAATTATAATAATATTATAAATATTATTTTATTTATTTAATTATACTTATATATATATCATCCATGTAATGTGGTGATGAAAAACTAATCACATCGCTTCGTGGAGGTGGTAGTCCACATGTATTCACAAATGACCTTATAATTTTTCAATGAATGGAATGGTAAGGAATAGAATTATATATTATCTTATAAATATTATAAATATTTCATGAATATTATATATATATATAAATTAATTCCATCATTATAACCACTCATGAGAGATGGTGATGGAAAATGAATTACATCAGTTCACGAGGCGGTAGTTCACCACACACAAGAATAATGGTTCAGTTTCCCATTTGATGAAATAAGAGATTAATATAGGTTTTACCATTAACATAACAAAACCTAAGTATATTAATGATATATTTTTTATTATATAATAATTTTTAAGGAATATTTTAAAGATATTGAAGAATAAATAAAACTAAAACATGCGGTTAAAAACTATACCTCTTATTCAAAAAGTCTCATTTGATTAACACCTCAACCTCTATAAGGCATATTTTATGAATAAAAATATACCTATAGAATTAGGATAAGCATTATAGGAAGGTATTGAGATAGGAATTGGATGAACCTAATGGGGTTTTAAGTGTGAATAAATGAGAAGAAGTGTCACCCTTTAATAATAGAGGGGAGGGGTCACTATTTGAATTCCTCAAAATATTAATATAATATAATATAATTTTCATTTTAAAATGTTTCAAAAATAATTTATTTAAAATATAGGATAAGGAAGGGTATAAATAATATCATAAAATAACAATTATACAAATTTTTACTATATTTTTACCTTTATCTTTTGGTATTAAGCCCTCACTTACTCCTTTTATACTTACCGTGACAACAAGTATTTTTACTCTTTGAGGGTCAATATAGTCACTATAAATTGATTAATGGCCCATAAATGGACCATGGTTGATATTAAAAATATTATAATAATAAAATGGATTAATATAATATTTTTAAAAATTTTATATATTTTAATAAAATATTATTTATTATAATATATCATTAATTTCATTTTTAGTACAAATCACTACTTTGAGTTGAATAACATCAATACAAAATGTAAAATTAAAGAAAAAATTAATAAATATATAAAATTTCATTTAAATATAAAAAATTCATATATACAATTAATTATATCACATTATAATACTTTTTAATTTTTTTAATATCATTTATTTTATTTTTCCATTAATTGAATAATTACCACGTCAATGTTGTGTAATAATTTAAGGTAATTATTTTATCACTAAAAATTCAAAATAAATTAACACAATGAAAATAAATATTTTATCTTTATAATTAATATTCATAACAAAACATATCCTCTAGATAAACTTATGATAAAAATATTATAGTTATTAAAAATAAGAGTGTGACATTTTTACTTTTCTTCAAATAAAATATGATAAAGTTTTTAATCACACCAAAATGGAAACTAAAGGCCATATAATCAAATATTGTATGATTATGAAAGAAATATAATCAAAAAGTAAAATTAAGGAAAGTTTTAGGGTCATTTTATGATTGTTAACATTTTATTTTTAACTTTAATTACCCAATTTCCCCTTTACTACGGTAACAAAATTTACTAAGTTTAATATTAATACTGATCAAAAATAAAAGAGACCTATTTAAAAAATTTTGACCCATTTTTAGAAAATATGATATCCATTTTAAAAAATTTTAAACACTTAAATTCCAGAATTTAATTTAAAATCAAACCTACAAAACACAATGAAAAACTATCTTTTAGATAAATAACCTTATAAAATATAAAATGTTTTTATACAAAATACAAGTATAAAACCCATTTATAAACAATAATTATATTTTTTCAAATCAAAATAAAATAATAAAATTAGAAAAATAATCCAAAATAGAATTTTAATTTGGAAATAATTAAAAATAAAATACAATTTTCAATAAAAAACAGTAATTTTCACAATTCATTGAAAAATCAATCATTTCATATATTATAAAAAATTTATCATAAGATAATTTTGAGACATTAAATTCAAAAAATGAAATTAATTTATATTTTCTAAAATTTAAAAACATTAATTATAATATTCACTCATAAAAAGTAATAAAAAATTATTTTTGAAGAAAATGAATTTTTGAAGAATAAAATAAATTTTTTAAGAATAAAATAAATTTTATAAAAATCAAGTGATTATTTACAAAGCATTAATTAATAAATTATAAATGAGTAGGTCTATTGTATATTTATTTTTGGGATTAATTATATTCTTTCATACTAATTTAATGAATATTTCATAATAGTCAAATTTAAATAATAGTAATTGTTTATTCATTTAAGCTTGGTGTTACATATCTTGTATGCTATCAAACATAGTATTTTTTTAAAATATTGATATATCACATATGGTATATTGGGTTGTTAAAGAAGTAAATTTGGTCCTATATAATGATGAAAAAAGAGGATAATAAATAGAGTGGCTCTGAAAAGTTTATTAAAATAAGTGTAACACCCCAAGCTTCCAGGGCACGCTTCTCTTTGAATAATACAATAGCGTGTGTTGTACGCAACTTTGAGTTCTAACACACCACAACCAATCAAACTAGCCGTTATAAATAGTAATACCCACTTTTTGAAATTTTATAAATTTTATATTTAAAAATGGACTTCATTTTTGGATTCGAAATATCGAAATTATCTTAGGATGAATTTTTGGTATTTTTCTAAAAACTTTCAATTTTTGATGAATAGTGAAAAACACTGAGTTATTGTTTAAAACCGACTTTTTATTTAAAAATTTATTTATTTTATTTAAATTTATTTTAGGTCAAAATAGATACATAATACCTATATAAGTTCAATGTAATTCATTGGAGTTAGTTTATAATAATTTTATATATATAAAAATTTTATTGAACTTTTTACCGTCTTTTACCCACTTCCTAGGAGCATTTGCAAATTTACATAAAACATAATTTTACTACTTATGTGAGTTAAATTTCAAAAATATTAGAGAAATGGTTGATATCAGTAAGTAAAATGTGGTTCAATAAGATGAAAATAATTTTTGGTGAATAGTAACTTTTTACTTTTATTTACCACAGTTAAAAGTAAATAGGATAATTAAGGGTAAAAATGATATTATTATTACCCTAAAACATGTCCTAATTCTATTGGATAAGTTTAATTCAACCAAAAACAACCTTATGAATAAAATATGAACCTATTTGGTACACTTTTATTAGATTAGGACATTTATTGTTATTTAATTCAAAGAAGAGTTAAAAGTGTTAAATTCAAATTTTAATAACTAAACCATTTTTAATATAGGGTTACACATAAGATAAATTCAACTATAAATATTAATTATAAAGATAAAATATTTCATATATAATGGTATTTTATTTATAATTTTTTGACATTAAATAATTAAATTTATTTATGACACAACAATGATGCAATAATTACCTAATTAATGAAATATTAAAATAATTGATATTATAAATATACAAATAAATGTAATTTGAGACTTTTTATGAATTACAATAATTTTATAGGTTAATATTCCATGTTAGGGTTGGTTAGATAATTTTTTTTGAAGTAATAATGCTATTACAAATTTAGAAAAAACAAAATACCAAATAGTGTCAAAATTGACATAAAAGAGTTTTAAAAAAAATATTATATTATTAATTGGTATTCTATTCCTAAAAATATAATTTTCAGACAAAAGACTTATATAATGATAGGTGTATTATTAATGAACCACTTGGAGTTCCATTGGAAGTTTATAGTAAGTTTATTAACCATATAATATAAAAATACAAAAAGACATGGTAAATGTCAAACTATTTAACTAAGAGTTAAATCTAAAAGATAAAGTTAATATAGTGACCCAAACCTGTCTAAAACCTATTGGTTGAGTGTTTTTAGAATTATAACTACCTTATAATTTAAATAATTCATTTTGGAGCTATTATAAAATGAGAATGATTTTATTATAAAATAATATTTCTAGCTTTTCCTAAGGTGCCCCTCACCACTCTTATAAAAGGGAACTCCCCCTTATCTCTAATTAACACCTTCAAATCCATTTGGCTCGGCCAAAACCTGCCCAGATACCCTCTCAACTGTACTCCCTTCATCCTATAGGCCTTACTTTATTCAGAAATCCAACCTAAGGAGCCCTTTTGATCAAATCAAAAGGAAGAACCCGAAGAAGAAGTAAATATTTCATCACCTCTTTCAAGTTCCTTTCTTCTTCCACTTACTCTTTATTTGTTGTTTCCATTATAAAATAATAACTCCAGTATCTTCTATATACTTTTATGTTATTATAAATATGGTACAACCATATTCATTATTTTATCCATCCTTTGAATGACATGTCACCATACGTGCGTACGTACGACTTACCATCTCCACGTCATGGTGTAATTGTTATTCAATACATTATTATTTGGATGGGTATAATAATGATGTATAACTGATGTAAATAATAAATATAAAATGATAATGATTCTATATATATGATATACCAACCATTTATATATTATTCTAATATCAAAATAATGATATTGTCGCTCGTGCGTATGTACGAATTACCGTCTCCACGAACATGATGAGATTCATTCCCCATCGTATCCATTCAAGAATAATTTTCATTAGATGATTAAAAATAATTTTTAAATAATTAATATAATTATTAATATGAATAAGATACATCCCATCCATAACAAACATTACTTACATAACAAATCATATAAAGGAAAACTAACCAGTTAACACCCGGAACGACGATTATAGTAAGATATTATTAACAAAGCAATATTAAAAGATCATATATGATATCATATTAATGTATATGATTCTTGTATAATTTAATAACAATTATTTCACCATTATACAGGAGGTTGACCTACCCTCTACCAAGGAAAATTACAAGGTAAGGGTTAATTTCACAATCTCTTTATTATCCGAGGTTGTTTTTACATATGTATCTAATGGGACCTCTTTATCATCCACATCCATGTTTCTTAAAAATGTATTCCAAAACATTTTTAATATTTACTAGAATATGGGTTAAAGTAATTTATACCCTTTTTTGACTTTTTATAAATTTTTTTGAAAGTAATCTTTCCATCGTTTTTCAAACAAGGTACCTTATAACCTTTTCAAAAAAATTAAGGTAAGAATGTTTTTTTAACTTATACGATGGGTGCGGCTACTTTCTACTGTTATAACATCGTCGAAGCTTACCTTACAAGATTATAAGAATATTTTAAAAATAAATGTTTTATTTATAATTATGTGACTCTTAAATGATCTCAAAATAGAAAGATATATTTCTCTAAAAAGGTTTTGATTTCATCTATGTCAACATCCTTTGATGGATTTTAAACTTATTTGAAGTTGATTTATTATGATACAAAACTTTCATATTATATTGATGGTTTTGTGATATGTTTGATTGTGGATGTGTTATTTTTATACCATTCATGGTTTATGGATAAATTATTGACATTTCGTATGCTAGTCTTAATACGAATGTTTATATTATGTTTAAACCTTTTCATATGATGAATGCATTAGAATTAGTAAGTGATGGGTGGAGCCCGCTATAGCTCCTCGATTCATCGATAGGTCTCATGAGAAAAACTAGTGTCTTGGCATAAGGCCTTGACAAAATCTTATTTTTAGTCTTGGAACAAGGCCTTGAATATGTGGTTATGAAGTCTGTAATTATGTATTCTATCATTATTAAAGTGGCTATTGATATTGCATGTGATTATTCGACTAGTAGAATATCCATGTGAGTAAGTAAATGAAATTATTTTGATTTATATTTTCTATATTATAATGAAGTTTATGTTGAAAAATATTTTGTTTTAGTTCTATACATTGCCTTAAATGTTTATGCTTATTTATAAAAGTCTCCTCTATATTTTTATCCTCACCAAGCATCTGATCTCACCCCTTTCTATGTTTTATTTTTCCCAGGATGCGAAGAAGTATATTATGACTGACCTGCAGGGATAGTCTATGGGATCTCAGTGTTGTCTATGGAAACAATGTTGTTGTAGTTTTCCATTTTATGATGTAATGTAGACCTTATGAATCTATCTATTACTTCCAAGGATACTAAAATAATCAGTCTTTTGAGACTTTATCTTTTGTGATCATGCCAATGATACATAATAATGCACTGACTCTATGATTCTGGGGTTAGGCCGTTACAAGAAGTAATTCCATAATGGAGACCAAGTGTTTATTAAAAAAATATAAACTTAATATATTACCATTTAATATTCATTCCACATTGGAATGACCATTTAAAGTCACTCATTTATATCTTTTTAGTTCCATGAAGATTGTGAAATAAGGATAACAAAACCCATTCACTATTAATTTACATAGCCAGAAAAAATACCATGATAATCTACCCCTAGAACCAATGGCGGAGGTCACACTATTCCAAAATTATTATCAATGAATACCCCTATGTTTAACCTATCCCTATGATAAATTATTTTGAATTAATTGAGTAAATTTCATCATTAATGTGTGGCGGATGACATCACTGTGGTTTATTACCACTCATATTCATTTTTTCTAATTTTTGTGACTTTTTTATTTTTTTGTATATTTTATTTTTTAGATTTAATAAGTTTTTGAAACCTTTGATCTTAACTAGAATACCCTTTAAAACTTTGAGTCTATAAAAATGTTGAGAAAATTGATTTTCCCCATTCACTCACCTTATATCTATAATGAAATGATTTTTTTTTCTAATTTTAAGTGAAAGAATTTATTAAAAAGCCCATTGATTTTTGAAACTCACATTATGAAATATTATTCTATATTTTTAATTACATATTAGACAGGATTCTTAATCAAATTTAACATCTTATTTATGATGTATTTTTTTTATATATCCATGAAATACTTGAATAACCAAAAATATTTTGAGTATTCTGGTCAAAACCTTGGAAACTTCAAGGACCATATGCTATAAATGATTGAGGCATTCTTGTGAATGAAATTACCCTTTTTCAATAAAATATTTTTTCAATCATGATTGTACATAAACCTTATATACCTTTTCAACCATAAATGAAACTACTATTAAACTACATTATAATACAAATATTCCTATCGACCATGATGTATATTCTTTTTAATTATATAAGTCGAATTCAACTCTGTGGGAGAGAAATGAGTTGTAATTTTTTTTGGTAGATTTTTTTTAATTTAAATAAATTTTTAAAAATTTTATAATGATAGTTTTGGAGAAAAATAATAATGGTAATAATGTAAAAAATTTATTGATTTCATTTAACGCTAGCCATTGAAGTACCCCATTGCCTTGAAGTGAGAAAAATGACCACTATTTCCGCCAAAAATATTATTTTGAAGAAACATTCAGATCAGAATGTAGGTTGAAAAAATGAAATAGGGGGGGATAAATATAATCATTATTATAAAATTAAAATGGTATATACTACCCATTAATATTTATATGAGCTTGGAAAACAATTTAAGTTCATTGAAAACTGAAATCTATTACATAATCTATGGTAGAGGTGTTATAAAGTAGTTTCTTATTAGGGATAATCATTGAAGATTGGGAAGAGATAATGTAGAATAAATCATGAGTAAGGGAGAATACTTCATAATATATGTCCAATAATAAATCACCCCAATAATAAGAAAATTCAAAGTCCCCATTTTCCATCAAGAGAAAAACAAAAGTAATTTTTTTTGAAAATTTCCAAAGGAAAAGGAGAAAGAGAATGTTGTGGATGATGAATTTATAAAATTAATGTGAAATCTAGGGAGAATTATATGATTTGAAGTAGAATTAACATAATAAGAAGTTTATTTAGAATCCATTCTTTGAGGAAAATGAAAAACATTTATTAAGCTTCAACATAGATCATTGCATCCTCATTCGGTCTTAACAATTTCACATTCAAATCCTAAAAAATATTAAGACACAAAAGAAACTAAATTAATCGCTCAAGATATGAAAATAAAATACTTTACTCATTTTTTGGTGATTAATAAATTCATCAAGCCTATGGTGAAACTTGTATGAACTTAGAATTAGAAAAACCTTATTGAAAATCATACTTGAGTGATTGAGTGAAAGTTTTTTGGGAAGGTAGGTTTAAGTATGTATGAGGGGATAAAAGAAGTTGGAATTAATTGAATTTACTTAACAAAGAAAATTTTATCAAAAAATAGTGGTGGCATGATAACATGAGGGATATGGTGTTTAAATAAGAATTCACACTAGCTAGGTATTTGGATTTTTTTGGTAATATTTTTAAAATTCACATGTGTGAAGTCCATGGTTTAATTGTGGGGGAATTAACAGAGACAATATTTTTTATATATTTAATTTCATATTTTTATGGTATTAATCATACCATTTTTTCATATATTGGATAATTATTATATATTTAAATTATAGGATTATTTTGGGATTTAATGAAAAAATGAATTTAATCTTGGTTTTTAATTTCTTTTTCGATCTTTAAAATTATTAGAATAAATCATAATCTTAATCATGAATGTTTTGATGGTTGTTTTAGGTATATGAGGTTAATTTGATAAAATAAAATATGTTTTTTTAATATTTATATTTTTATAGACAATTAACCATGGATGGGATTTTAAAAATCCCTCAACCTACTACAAGAGAAGATCAACTGAATGCATGATGGGTCTACCATGTGGTCACTTTTCTACCATGAAATCACTTGTATTAAATATGGTTGATCTATAAAACATAATAGGGAAACCAATTAATCTTGTCACTGTGTGATCACCTAGAAAAAAAATATGTTCTCAACCAACAATGGGGCAGTCGCATGGTCAGTCCATTGAGTACATGTTCAAACTAACCAACCATTCCATATTTCCAACCACAAGTGAAAATTTCACAGGTTTATAAGGTGAATTCACATGTAAAGTAACAAACCATGTCATAGAAAATAAATTACAATAAGTAAATCAATCAACCATGCATGAAAAATCTGTATAGGATTCAAATAATTACACTTCCATTTAAATCGATCATTTCCATCATCCATCAACCACACACTAAATCTTCCATAAGTTTGATCCATTATATCTGAACCTCATGGTAATTCCATTGAATCATGGTTTATCGAAGACATATAATAATTTTTGTAGATATTTTGGATATGAAATTATGGTTTTGGTAAGTAAAAACATAGGGTTTCCACAACAACATTCATGTGAAAATTAAAATGTTTCCATATGAATATAAGAAATTGATTATATTGAGAAGAAGAAAATAATTAAAACCAAGGGTTTTTAAGAAGGATAAATCATGAAAGATAAAATATACATGGAAAAAGAAAAGATAGATATACTTGAAAAAATAAGATCACATGAGGTTTGGCCAATTTAAAAGAAAAGGAACTCCCATATCTACCAAAGGAATAGGAGGCTATTATGAAGGGGAATCATCTAGACATAGAACAAAAGTTTATTATAGAGGATATAATATGGATGTTTAATTATTATTTATAGTTTATTTTTAGTATTATAATTCCTTATCCTACCACCTATTCTCTATTACACTTTGATGGGGGGTGGGGGGGCTGGGCTGGGGGTGTAATTCCTAAGTGATCAGGGAAGGGAAGGAAAAAAATTTGTAATCATAGATTCTACAAACTTCAATGAATAATTCCCTCTATTTGGTTAAATGATTTCAGTATTAAAGATTAGTTTTAATTTTGAATATATATGTATTTTGTTATTTCTATTTACTGCATATTTTCTTGTTCAATTATCATTATCTCCCACAACTTAGTTTTATACCATATATAGTTGAATAGTCTGAGTTGATTGGTGAAGCTTATAGTTGTTGTTGGAATATGTGGAAAGTATAATAGTTTGTTCTTAGATTTCATAAGAATCAAAAGAACTATTTTGGTATTTCCTGATTAGGATAGGGGTGATTTGATGTATCACCTTTATACATATGAAGGAGGTTTGAAAAAAGGTTTTTGGTTTGTTTATTATCACCATTAACATTAAAAAAGGGTGATAAGTGAAGTGGTTATAGAATCTCTCATTAATCTGATAACAAAAATAAGAGAAAAATATTTAAATACTAGGATAACATTATATCTGGGAAGATGACCCTGACCCAATTACATTATCATTACACTATTTTTGATCTTTTAATTCATTTAATTTTTTTATTCAAAAAGCACAAACAAGAAAACCGTTTACTCTAATTAAAAAGTGAAAGATAAATAAAAGAACTACTCCCCTTAAATCAAAGTTTCTATTATTATTTAGAATGTATAATAGTGATAAACTAATAAAAAATATTACTTTAAAAAAATCAGAATTTACTTAAAGGACCCAAAAAATAGATTAAATTATTTTCAAAGATTTAGAAAAATATTTAAATTGAATTTAAATAGTAAAATTTAAAGAAAAATTGAGTAAACTATATTTTTAAAACTAGAATACATGCGTTCTAGCTAAAAATAAAAACTTATAAATTTAAGATAATTACAATATACCATATAATAGTCAAAAATGGTATCAATACTGTCTATATGAAATATAATTACTTAGAAATGTAGACCAACTTAGGTCTAATAAGATTTGAGTAATATCCTTTAGGAACCCATGATGTGTAAGTATTATCCATTTTAACATTAAAAATAGATTTAAATAGACAATTCCTCTTATATCCAAAGGTTTGAAAATATTTTTAATGGAATTATAAATCATAATGACTAAATTCACCACACATAAAAAATTTATAGATGAGATACTTGATGTTTTACCTTTTATGAATTTATTCTTTTACATTTAAGGTAGTTTCTCATTAAAAAAAATACAATTTCTATTTTTTATATATAAATTTTCAACTATCTCATAAATTCATTATAATTTTCAATTTCAATAGCAAATTTAGATAAAATTTCTTTCAATCATTCTATTTTAACTTTAAGTTTTTAATTTTCTTTTTTTAAATTATCAAAATCATCACAGATTTTATCTTTCATACACAAAACATAATTTTTAAAACTTTCGCTCTCTTTTTCTAGTTTTAAAATATTATCTTTAATAACCTTTAATATCTCCTTTATCTATTTTACATGCTTAGAAACTGAAACATTCATTTTTTAATTTTTTAAAATTAAATTCATATTTTCTTAACAATCATCTTATAATTATTTTTTTTTTATAATTTATTTAAATTTTCATCAGTTTATTTATGATATTTATCATAGATTTTATTCAACTCTTCAATAGTAGAATTATTATAATTAGAATTATAAGAAGAATCATATTCAAAATTAGAACTAACCTTACTCATATTTCTTTCCATTAAATTAGTATTATCATAATTTATCAAATCATTAAAATGTGAATATATTACCTTTGAATTTTCTCCATTAAATAAAGGTTATCGGGTTTCTTCTCTTATCAAAATCCTAAATTGAATTATATTATTCCGTAAAACTGCATTCGACTACAATATATTTCTTTTTTTTATTTTTTTATTCATTTGTTCTCTTTTATTTTTCATCCTTGGACATTAATATTTGTAAATAACCATATTATTATATTCATGGAATCTAATATCAAAATTATAATTTCCTTTATTGCATTTTATTTTTTATTTTCTTTTATTCTTCTTCTATCCTTCCTTGGAACTTTGTTTCTTCTTCATGATTCCTTGAATTCATCTGTCAAGTTATCTCAAATCATTAAAATTTTCAGAACTAGCTGAACATTCAATTTCACATGAAGAATCAAAATAAACATGTTTATATGATTTAAAATCAATCCCATTATATTTATAAATAGTTTCACTTTCATTAATTTCAACTAAAATTCATATTTATGTAATAATTTAATGAGTTCATCTATGGTATACTCAGTAAAATAATTTCTTTCTCTAATTGAAATCATCTTAAAATGCCACTTCTCAGGCATGGATAGAAGTATTCTTTCAATAAAAACTTCATTTATTAAAGTTTATTCAAGAGAAACTATGCTGTTCATAATTTTAGTAATCTATTACACATCTCACTAATGATTTCATGATCAAGCATTCTAAATTCTTGAAATTCATCCCTATAAATTCCAAATTTAGTTCAATTCAATTTATAAATTCCTTGATGATTGAATTTTAAATCCCTAAAAATTTAAAAAACCATTTTATAAGAGTAAATATAACTAAAAACACTTATACTAAAATAAAAGTGCAAAAAATTCATAACATTACAATCCAAGACATATATAGTATAATCAACACTGAATAAAGTATCAAAATAAAAAACATGTAATTTTTTTGGTCTTAGCATAATAGTCTAATATTCAATACCTGTATTCTTTATAAATACCTATATTATTTTTTTTAAATAACCATAATCGATTTTATTTAAATGAGGTGGTCTAAGAGGATTCAAAAACTCAATTTCCTAACTTTACAATAATAAAAGTATTCTTTAATTAGATTGTTAAGTCTAGGATTTAGATTAGTAATAGAAATATATGATAAACACTAAAATATAAGTAAATAAAAAAGTTCCATTTCAACACTTACCACCTCCATGGATAGTGGTGAACTTCAGAGGGCCTAACTATGTGGATTTAAGACACAACATTAAAAATAAATAAGAGAAATATAGATAACCTATGATATATATAGATGTTTACATTGACACATGGTTTCAATTAGTCACTTGAATGGTGATTAATAATATTACACAATAATTTGGATATGTTTTAAGAATATTTCTGGATTATTAAAGATATTCGTTGGTTAGGTAATAGTTCCACCCTAAAATGGTGACATGATCCTGACCACCGATCCACTGGACCAATGCATAGATAAAGTGTTGTGGGTAAAGTTTGAGTAACCACCTACCTTTGGAAAGTAGGTCTGATCTAATATAAAAAAAACATGAACACAGGGGCCTGTTGGAAAAATGACACTAAAATATTTATATTTACTAATTTTAGATATAAAATGTATTTTTACAATTAATTTTATAATTCTATTTGTCAAGTTACTATTATAGAAGTTATATTTACATTATAGTGGTAATATTAATATTCCA
The DNA here is from genome assembly GCA_963277665.1 of Viscum album. Classification (NCBI taxonomy): domain Eukaryota; kingdom Viridiplantae; phylum Streptophyta; class Magnoliopsida; order Santalales; family Viscaceae; genus Viscum; species Viscum album. The sequence continues at coordinate 1,999,201,927 of OY728140.1, read as the reverse complement.
ATGATCATATTACTATTATAGTGGTTATATTTCCTTTATACTCCTTATATATACATCTCATTCCATTTATTCAAAATTCACTTAGTTTTATCTCAAATGTAACTACATAATTTCCAAAATACCAATCATATTCTGAATGTTTTTATTTATTTTTATAGTGCTGTTCACGATTGTGGTAATTTTAAGGAATAGTGGTGTTCTAGAAATTTTAATTCTTATTATGTTATTTTTTATATTTATTTTCCCAATGTAAAATTTCTAATTTTATGGAGTATATTTATCCTCCATATGTAATATTCCACATAAATGGAATAAATTATTGTTGGTTTTTTATTATGTAGTGCATGTGTTTTATGCTATACCATATTCCTAAATATAACATGAGTATATATTTAGAATAAAAATTCCATATATAAATGTCTATGTAATTACATTGAAAGTCATTGTTCAAGTGGTGGTTTACACACACAATCATTCCTTTTTTAAGTCCCAAAGAAAAGAAGACACCATACAAAATGTGGCATGGAAAGAACCTAACTATAAAGAAGTTTAAAGTTTATAGAAATAAGTTCAACATTAGAAACACTGAAGTAAATCAAGGTAAGGGTAGAGATGAAACTTAAGATGTAATATTTTAGGCTACTAATTGAAGAGAAAGGATTAAAAATACTTTTAAAAAATATTGAACAAAATAATTGAAAGCAATGATGTTCAATTTTTCAAATAGAAATCCATAAATAAAAATGTAATTTCAAATTTGAAAAAATATTATGATGATAAAAATCAGATATTCATAAAGTCAATTAGCTCATATAATTTGGAATGTGATATAGACTACAAGGTTGGATAATTGGTTTAAGAAGCTACTAAAGAGATTAAACCATCAAATAAATGAAGTAAAAGACGAACTAAGATCATTGAATCAAATATAACTAAGGATAAATCCACTCCAACATATAATTAAAGGATTAGGAATGTAAATAACACCACACAATTATATCTAATGAATCCATTATCATTTTAAGAAGTGATAAAAGATAAATTATGGGTCAATCGAATAAAAATGAAGCGATATTTAATTGTGAAAAATCATACATGGGAGCTTATGAGGAGTTTTATAAACTATAATATCATTGGAATCAAGTGAAATTTTAGAAAAAGTTTGATTAATAGGGAAAATATATCTTAAACAAGGTGAGGTTAGTGTGAAAATGATATGAAAAAGTGGAATTTATTGATGTTAAATTAACTTTCACATTTTTGGAAAGGATTGAATTGATAATATTATTCCTATATATAAAAATTCAAAGAAAATTTAATGTTCTCCAAATGGATATCATAGATATATTCTTTAATTGGGTGATTGAATTGAAAGTTTATATAGAACAACTAGGGGTTTTCTAATTACTAATAATTAATTTAAGGTTTGAAAGTTGAGAAATGATTTGTAATAATTGAATCAAGCACCTAAGTCTTGGTATGCTTATTTGTACACTTTATTGAAGAAACTGAAGTTTAGAAGAGGTGGTGTTAGTAAAAATATTTATGTCAAGATGAAATTAGTATAGGAGTTTATAAAGATTGTTTATAAAGATAACATTATATTTAGTGGAAGTAAGCTAAAATCAATATTATAATTTTCATGATGTATGATCATGATATTTGAAATGTTAATGGGTAGAGAATTTACATACTTTCTAAAGCTACATTTAAAGACAAAGGATAAAAATACATTTGCCTATGAAGCTAAGTATTTTAGGAAAATACTTATGAGATTAAAATACATGATAGTAATATTTTTTCAAAACCTATTACGATTGGTACCAAGTTTGGAAAATTCTATGAAGGAAGGTATGTAGATTTCACTCTTTTCTAGAAAATGGTTGGAAGCCTTCTTTACCTAATAGAAATAAGTCCAAACATGTTTTATACAATATTATTATTAGGTCATAGATTTTCTTAAAGTATGTTTTAATTTAATCATTGTCTTGGATCTCTTCTTTTCGGCTAGATAAGCATTTACCAAGTTCAGGTGGGGGATCAGAGTGCCCTGGGGACTCGGGCTATGAAGAGAATAAAAATTAGGACTAGCAGTGCAAGGCGCATAGTCTGTGCATGGTTAGGGGAAACCGTGTGGGTAAACCATGAAAACCATCCATACTTAGATAGTATCCTTCACACAGCCTATGCACGGTTTGGAAAAACCATGCGGGATCCCCAGGAAATTGTGTGGGATGACATCTCGTGAACAGTATCTGTCACACGGTTTTGTGTACTGTTTTTCAAATCGTATGGGTAAACTGTGCGGCCCAAAAAAGTTGAAAAAATTACAAGAATTCCACCCTAATATTTTTAAACCAAACTCATATTTCTACTCCTTTTCTCCCCCTAGAACCCTAGTTACTATCTTGGATGAACCAAGCTTCCAAGAAGTGTTCCTCCTTCAATTCTTGGTTATTTTGGACCCTGTTGGTTGTGGATCCAAGCTTCAGGTAAGTCTAACCCTCTCATTCCTTATCTATTTCGAATTAGGGTTTGTGGTTTCTACCATCTTCTTCTAAATATCTAAAAACTTTTTTAGGTGAGGTTTAGGTTGAGTCTTCAAGGGGTGTTTGAATCTGGATCAAGGGTGAAGATTAAGAGTGAGTTCATCAACGGATTTGATGTAGGTGGTCTACAAGTTATATCCCATAGTTTTGTTATAGATTAGTACACATGTGTTGGGATTTTACCTATTTCTTGTTGTGTATTGGGTATTATGAGTATGATTTGGTAATTTGGGTGTCTAAATGATTACTTGAACCCTCATGGTCCCCATGGGATGCATGAAGGATGACTTGACTATTATAGGGCCACCCATGGGGAGTGCTGGCAAACCCGAACCTAGAGTGTGGTAGGGTTAAGTGATGGGTTGTTGAATAATAATGTGTAAACCATATAGAATATGTTTTAATGGTTGACTAAGTTATAAATGGAATTATGATAAATATGACTAGGGTGATAAAGGCATAAGGTGTTGGTTGGAATGAAATGAAAGTGGGTAATTAGGTTGAAAGAGATTATGTAGATTGTTTCATGATTTTTAGTTAGAAATGACTAAGGGAGATTAGGGAATATTAAATGGTGAAATTTCAATTGGGTAATGGAATGGAAAATGTGGAATATCTTAATGATATGTAACAAAGGAATGAATGAATTTTGGAATGGGTTAATACATGAGAATTAAGTAGTGCACCTAAATGATTAAATGTAATGAAGGGATTGTGTTATGTGATATGATAATTGTGTTTGAAATGCATAAGTTGGTAAATGCTTGTGGAAGGATAAATGGGATAAATGGGTTAATATATGGTCAATTATGATTTTTACTAAGGCATGGGTTTTTTTAATACACCTAATGGGTTAAGGCATGAGAATGGGAATTTGGATAGGTGGTTGTAAATTGTAAATGGTAAATGTATTAATGGATTATGGCATAACATCAATTACCATGTTGTTTGCTATGTATTGTGAATTCTAATGGAATTGAGTATTCTTGGTTGTGTTATGGTATGGTTGCGGTGACTTGATAAATAATCATGTGCACATGGCTTGGAAGAGCGGGGTATTGACTTGAGGTTCTACGCCCACGGTTCAGGCTAGACTAAGGCTCTAAACTCCACCCCAAAATTCATGGGTTAGGGAAGAGGATGGAGGCTTTATTCCCCTAATAGTTTCATTCCACTCGGACTGAGGCTAAAAGGTGAGGAAAATGTGTTGATCATTCCACCTAAACTGAGGCTTCAAGGTGAGGATAATGTGTTGATAATTCTACCCGAACTAAGGTTTCAAGGTAAGGATAATGTGTTGATCATTCCACCTGGACTAAGGCTTTGAGGTGAGGATAATGTGTTGATGTGGTGTGTGTATACCTAGTGAGACAGGGACTTGATATATTTACCCTATTTATTGTGATTGATTGGCTTAGGCCCCTGTATAGATGATTTATATGCATAACCCAAAGAGAATGTGGTGAAAATGGTATAATAAATAGAATTTGGATAAATACTAGTCATGAATTAAATGAAACTTGTTAACTAATGGCACCTGAACTGTAAATTTTTTACTTAACTTTATTTTAGTGATTACATGCACTATCTATTAGACTAGATATTTTTTAGAGACCGTTGGTGGTGACTTATTGAGTTTTGTACTCACACCTTACTCAGGACACTGTTGGGTACCTGAGCAGATCTCTTGGTTGCAAGTTAGAATGAGGGCAAGGGCCCTACTCTAGGATGTTGAGTTAGGCTCAAGATGCACTTGGAGAAGGATCCAAAATTGGAGTTGGGACTCATTTGGTAATTTTTTTGTTTTCCTTATTTTCTGTTTTATTCACTTTTACTACTAGTGTGTCATGACATTGTTGTATTTGATTTGTGTTTGTACCCCGTTTGGGAAAAATTTGGTTATGCATGTTTGTTGGTTGTTCATAATGTTTCCTATATTTATATTGTGTTCTGCTGTGGCTTACTATGGTAAAGAGGGTATAGTCTCCCCCCATGACTCATTGGACCCTCTACGCTAGTAGGAAACCTTTGGCGTATGGGGAGGCGTTCTTGAGGTCATGTGACGACCCGGATCGGAGCACCGATCTAGTGGCTCACGGGTCGGGGACGTTACAATTTTTGACTACTAGATTTTAACATAGTCTGATGGAGTAATATCTCTCTATGATAAAAAGATGATTAATTATATTCAAGGAACAATCAACTATGGTTTGGTGTATTATATAAGAAATTAACAAGACTTATATATATACTCAGGTATAAAATATTAAAGAGACATTGCTGAAATAAAATTCAAAAGTGAATTACCATTCTTTATTGGAAGAAAGAACATTGGATGCATTAATAAGAATAAGGAAAGAAAACCCCCTATCATTTAAAAAATAGAGTATATCTTAGATACAAAAGAATGTTCCAAAATTCTATATATTAAGAAATAACTGAAGTATCTTAGAGAGGATGTGAAGATGACCATGGTGGTTTATTATGACAACAAAAGTTCAATTAAACTAAATAATAATAAGATATAATATTCACAGACAAATCAAATTAAAATATAATATCATTTTATTAAATGGAAGGTAGAGTATGGATTCATGAATATAGTGCATGTTGGAATAGATCAATAAGTGGAGGATATATTCAAAAAGTCATTTCCCAAATCATCATTTGAGAAACATCAGTTGAACCTAGATGTTCAATAACACCCCTCATCTTGATAAACTTTAGAAAATATTATTCTCTCCATATTTATATATTGTTTGACTTGGATAAATTTTTATAGGAAATTTCCCTTTGTTTTTATTATAAGAGGGGGGATAACTAAAAGGATCAAACGAAAGTGAGTGAAATTTAGTTTTAAATTTAAGAAGTTCAATTAGAGTATAATTATAATATCAAGGGGGATTCTACCATTGATGGGGTGATTTTTAATGAAATATTTGTGGAGATACAAAGATAAGGGTAGATAAATACTAGAAAATAAACTTTTAATGTTAGTTATTTTTTAGTTTTAACATTAGTTAAGAATTCCTATAAATGGAATCGATGTAAAAAGATTTATTTTAACACTAGACATTTAAAAATGACATTAAATGAAATTAAACATAGTTTAATATAAAAAACAATGTTTAAACCCCTATAAATGTTATATAAGATTTCAACATTAATTTTCCATCAAAACCAACATCGAAAGAAATTTCAAACATGAGTTTCGATAAAAATTGACATTCAAAGCCTACATAAATATGGATATTTATTTTTAATTTCAACATTGTTTTTTATAAAAATAAATGTTAAATGTGTATTTGAATATTGAATTTAATGGGGAACCATTGTTTAAATGTATTTTAATGCCTGTTTTTATGAAAACTAACACATAATTATAATAGAAATAGAAATATTTATTTGGTTTTCATTATAAATTTTCACAAAAATCGATGTTGAATTCAACTTTAAATACCAATTTTATTGAAAAAATTAAAGAAACCAATTTCAAAATTGGTTTTGAAAATAGATTATGTTATAGTATAACAATAATTTTTTAAATATGATAGAAAAATAACCCAAAAACTTATAATTTCAAAAAATAACTGTAAAGAATGGAAAATATCAAAATAGAGTATAAAAAAAAGTAGAAAAAACCCAATGCAAACTTCAATTCAATATCATTTAACTAAAAAATAAATAAACATTAACTTTTTAGATATACATATATAAATTAATCATAATTACCAAATAGTCTACAAATAAACATTTAAGGTGGTTTAAGACTTTATTTATAATGATAAACCATGATAAAAAACCTATAGAAAGAGTAAATATTATTAAATTAATAATAAAAAATATTTTTTTAAAACATAAGAGTTGTAATTTAAATTTAACTTTTTATAATTTATCATGGTTCCAATCATGATAGTTTAAAAAATGAATCATGAAACATAATAAACACTTTAAAAACTTTATCTTTGATTTTAACATTGTGTTTATAAAAGAAATACTTTAAAAATAAGAAACACTGTCTTCTATATAAAAAAATAAAAATTTGTAAACTCTTTCCTTAGAATATTGTATTTTAATACATTAATTATCACAACATATATAATAATAACAATTTATTGATGGAAACCTTCTTAAGATATTTCAAAACCATTGAAATGTATTAGTAATCCATAAAACCATAAATCAGAGTGACATAATTATGGATGAAAAGAGTGTAGTGATACCTAATTTGATAAGTAATAATTTTAGTCACTATAAGTTATGAGATTAGCATGGACCCTGTGTAAGGATGATATACACTATAAGTTATGAGATGAAAATTGAAATTGAAATTTACTTATATAGAAAAAAACTACAATATAGGTATAAATATCTCAACACTAGTAACAAGATCAATGACATATTTTTTAAATATTATTAATACACATTCTCTCCCACATATGTCAATAGTCATTAAAAACTAATAAAAAAATCCAAAATAAAAGAATTAAAAGAAAATTTTGATAGTCCATAAGAAATCTGATAAGTATCTGCCCGAATAGCCCAAAGGCCTTCCGTTTATTTTATTATGGATAATCTACCTTTTAAGGGTTGAAGGGGAACCCATACATGACTCGTAGGCCCAAGGCACAAGGCCCAACATGAATTGCAATACATGACCTGAAGGCTCAGAGACATACCATGCCCAATACATGACCCATAGTCCCAACCCACTAGAATTTCCCCTCCCTATATTCTGCATCATTGATCACCTATCTCCCTACCTTGCATTGCTGATTAGATAGCATTGCCCCATACAAAGCTGCACGGTGCCTGGTCCCGATGGTGATTGCCATACCCTCTGATTTTTCCAATCTAGTTAGCACTGCTTCTGGTTACGGCTATTCTTGTTGCCCTGATCCTATTCTGGGGCCTGCTCTATGGGAATTGTGCTACTCCATAGTCTCAATGGCCCTAAGGCCCTATAGCCCGAAGACCTTTGATAGCCTGAAGTCCCTTGAGACCTGTAGGCCCAAATCGATGGCCCGAAGGCACAAATTGGGTGAATAGTTCTGTCCGTTACAGTACCGAATAGTACCTACTACAGTATATTCTATAGTAACTGCTACAATAACTGCTATAATACCTACTACAGTACTTCTATAACACCTACTATAGTACTCGAAAATTTTCCTCCACTTAGTTTTTAACCTGTGTCTCTTGGATGCCAAGCAGGAGCCCTTACCACTTGGGTACGATCTCATTGGCATCTGATAAGTATCTGATAGTGATGGTTCTTGATACTTTTGTTTCTTTTACAATTATTCCATTGAGTTTAGATACTTCAATATAAGGTAAATGTAATAAAAAATTATAGGTAATTTTAAATAAAAAATAAATAAAAATTAAAAAATAACTTATACCTCATATTTCATTTGACAAAGAAAGATGTCTGGAAAAAGAAAAAAATGACCCATCCTATCTCCAACTTTGGAAACTTCCTTGGTAGGAAATGACACTGGAGATGTTGGATCAATAATATCATATACCATTACTATTGCCTAATATGAATGCATAAGATGACAATTTATATAATCCCCCAAATTATTTATGTTTTTTTATACTACAATATATACATGGATATCCCAAATATGAACCTCACAACACAAAATTGGGTTTGAATGAGGAGGTGGAGGATCTGGGTAAGCAGGTTGGGTATATCTCATAACTTCTAAAAACATATCCTATATAGATGATTTAACTCAATATTCTATCGATAGATTGATTTATCACAACTCATCATTAAATGAATATATTTCCCCCTATATTTCACCTCCTTAGATGTTGTACGATTATGGAAAAAAATTTCAAATACCGACACCTTCTTTATATCATTTTGTGTGGACTGGGTTTTCTGGATTTTATAAATCAGTCACTGGAATGTCCATCATACTCACACGGATAAATATTCCCTATGTCACATTCCCCTAAATTTAATTATGAAATGAAATATATATAAAATTTATCTTTGTGTGATGAATTTAAAAAGCAATAACATTAATGAAAAATAATAACTAATTTCTTACAATATTAGCAGTTACTTATTTTGATGGATCTATAATAACCATCCCATTTTCTTGATCCTCACAATTTTACAATTTTCATAGTGAGTGAGAAGAGATAGAGGACCAAACTAAACCTTTTTAGAACCATTAATTGATTAAGCTCTTAATTATTCAATATTTTAAGAAATCATGTTCTCCCCTAATATAGGATACCTTTCTTATGAAAAAGTATGAGGTTATTAATTCTATGATGGGATATCTTGGTGATATATTTTATAGTCTAGTTCATAATAATAAATTAATAATCCATTAATTTATTAAAAATATACTATTACAAATTTATTTTATATTGAATAATTTTTATACTAGAAATTATTCCTCTCATAGACTAGAGACAAAATTCTTCTAGTATCTTCACTTATAAACACATATTTGAGGTTTGGGTCTTCATTCCCTTCATTCCTAAAAATATAAATTAATTTCAATTTTGTTTTTAAAACCCCCCATCTAGTTTTTAAAAAACATTTACACGTTTTATTAACTTCTTTTGTATCTTGAAAGTAAAATTACATCTATAATTAAATAGATTAAATATTTGTCAAATGAGATATAAAATATTTTAATAATTGAAAGAAATAGTCAAGATACTTTACCATTATAGACTCCCACAACTGATATTTCTATGTCTAGTCAACACTCCTTTAATCATGATATAAAATTCTAATTCTATATTGACATATCATTGATATATAAATCCAAAAAGACTTTGCAGTTGAGATAAATAGGTCATTATTATCATAAAATCCAATTTTAGATCTCTACTCTCCATTATCAATTGAATATTTTGGTAAACATATAATCCCACATCTATAAATTTTATTTATAATCTTCCATAGAGATTAAGAAGACTCTTCCATGGGATGATCACCAATATTGCTATAAATAGTTATGATAAACAAAAGTTTAATATCATAAAATAATTTAATTACTAAAGATATATTAATATGGAAAAATATATTCATACCATAGTAAATAATAATATGCCTACATATCTATCATTTACATATATGGATGTACTAAAATTTTATGTACCAGTAAAGACACTGACCTCAGTAGATCAGAGCCAATAGTTACTTTATTACACTGCACTAGATACAAGTAATGATATCCCGAAGGACCAAATAGTTTAGTAGTCTTGGTAAAATATATACATAATTGAATTTAACATTTTAATTGAAAAATATAAAACATAAAATATTATTTTATTCACGTACATTATTATTACCTTTAGTATATCTCTTCATATCAATCATGATACAATTCCAAAAATCTTGGAGAAAGAAAACATAAGAAAGGGTTGAGCTCTAATGCCTAGTAAGGGTATGTGTACAATGAAATATATCATGAATAAATAATCATAAAAAATATGGAAAGGTAAATAACTAAAAAACACTCTTTTTTGATGATAAATGAAGAATAATATAACTAGAATAAAGTATGATCAAATAATCCATATAAACAATCACATGAGCTCATCACTTATACATGTATATTCTAACTAATAGAATAATCACATGGACTATAATGTCCCACTCCTTTTCACTAGATTGAGAGGGATGTGAGATGTTACTTGACCTTAAGAGAAATCCCTAAGATAACAAAGGTTTTTAATAAATTTAGAAGGGCTTCAATATACATGGGGAATGATTTTCCCTTTGAAAATAAAACAACTAACCAACCAAGACATAAAAAATAAACCACTACATGATGCATGATATAAATGAAATAAAACCCAAAATTTTATTTATCATAATCAAATTAAAACCAAGTACCACAACTAAATACAAAACTAACATCAAAGTAAATAGAAGAAGACAAAATATTAAAACTCAAATACAACCACATGACTCCAAAGCGCCACATGATCCAAGATCTAACTCTACAAAAAAGACCAAGTATCATGAATAATTACTAAAGATGTGTGATACTTTAACTTTTCCCATATCTCAATAGAAAATATATTCAAAATAACTAAAGTTACAAATTATGGATGAGTACTAAAACTCAATAGGTTTTCCCTAATGAATTCCCAAATCATGAAACTAGGATAAAACATGTTAGAAATATTTATATAAAAAATTTTTATAAAACATTTTATAAAATAGTTTATATCAAAGCTAAGTAGTTCACATTAAAATAGTTTTCCAAGGAAAGAAGATAAACAATTCATTAAATTATTTAACATTCTATTTTGGTGTAATCATTCCATTCCACATATCCACACAACCGACCATGCATGAAACCTAGAAGTGGGGGGAAGCCCTAACCGTTATTCATCCCACTAATTATGGGGGATAATTATTACCCTTATCTAACCCGAATATACACGAATGTTTAAGGGGGGATAACCTTGAACCTTATCCATCCCATTAATGATGGTGGAGACTCCTGAACCTTATCCGTCCCAAATTTACCCAAACACACATGACTAGGTATTCCCAAAAACCATATCAATAAAACCAGTTCAACTATTTCATTAAAATCATTCTTTTATTGAAAACCTTTCAAAAAAAAACAATTCAATAAATTTTAATAAAACTATCCTTTTATTGAAAACATTTCTTATTAAACCATTTACCAAAATTTATGAAAATCCACATTTTAAAATCAATATTTTAAAATCAATATTTTAAAATCAAGAAAAATACGAAACACCCAATTTTACCAAATTTTCTAAACCATAACCAAAGAGTGTTTCTAACAATAAATTCATAATAATTTCAATAAAATAAATCAATTTGAAACTAAACCTTCAGGTTATAAATAGAGGAGTCAAGAGTGAAGCTTCCTACCTCGAGAGTTTTGGAGAAAATGATAAATGACACAAAAAACGTCATAGAACTGGGTTGAATCTCTATGAAAACAACTTCGATCAATTACCCTATCATAAACCAAGACAAATATAATAATATTTTCCATTAAAAACCTTAGATATACCCACATATATTGTAGATCTAATAAACTAAGAGATAGGGTGAAGTATATATAAGAAAACATCAAGGATGACCAAGAATGATCACTTACCATGTAGAATCAAATTATAATCACCAAGGGAAGCCTTCAGACTGACTTTGGATTGATGGAAGAACCTTCATTTACCTTTCAGAGTTAGGGCCACATAGGAGGAAAATGAGTGATTTAGAGGAGAAAATGAGTGATATCCACTTTTTAAGGAAGTAATTTCTTACTGTGCATGGTTTAGTTGCACAGTTAGTCAAACCATGCACTAGCTGTGCATTAGCCACTACCTCAAGGAGGATCCTCACATAGTCTCTAAACTACGAGCCAACTGTATTGAAGCCACTGCCTCAAAATAACCAAATCCATTTTCAATGTTCATAGTTTCTTTTTAGTGGAAACATGGTTTGGGAAAACCATACACCACCTATGCGCCTTCCCTTTTCCCCCTGTATCACTGTGAATAGTTTTCTATAGGTGTTTCATGGTTTTCCCAAACCATGCACCAAGCGTGCACTTTTATAAAAGCCCCAAAACCCTCCAAAATTTCTCCAAACTCTCCCAAACTTTACCCAAATACTTTATATACTTAAAAATAACAATTAAAGGGTTGATTACAAGAAATAGGGGGTGCTAAATTCTCCCCACCATTGGAATTTTAATCCCATGAAAGTAGAAAACCACCATTGACATGAAAGAGTTCCAACCATTGCTCTTTTATTTCCTTCTTGTGTTATTATCTCTATTCCAGAATCTTACCATGTTTCTAAAAAACCCACACTAGATTGATTCCTTTTCCATGAAAGACCTTATATTTCTTATCTACAATCCGCACCATGATATGTATCAATGAATCATCTGACACTAGGTCAATGTGATCCCATCTAATCACATGGTTAGGATTAGGTTGATACTTTTTAAACTGAGATACATGAAACACATTATGCACTATAATTAATTGTGGTGGTAATGAAAACTGACATGCCACCTCACCAACCCATTCTAGTATCTCAAAAGGTCCTATGTATTAAGGAGATAACTTCTCCTGCTTCTAAAAATGATTATGTCCAAGACTTGGAGAGATCCTCAAGAACACATGATCACTCAATGTGAAGTAAAATGACCATAGATGATGATCTGCAAATGATTTATGATGAATCTGCACTGTCTCCATCCATTTTATGTTCAAGTGAATATTTTTTATTGTTTCTTGGACAAGCATTGGGACAACTAGTGAAGTATCACCTATTTCCACCCAAAAAGTGGAGAATGACAAGGACGCCCATACAATGATTCAAAAGGATCCATATGTATCTGGGCATGATATTTGTTGTTATATGAGAACTCCAACAATGGTATGTGATCTTCCCATAAGACACAAAATTCCATTACAAAATCCCACAACATGTCTTCTAATTTTTTTATTGTCTGTTTGGATTGGCCGTTTGTTTGAGGATGATACACCATACTCATAGTCAATGGAATCCCAAGGTTTTTCTATAAAGATTTCCAAAAATTTTATGAAAACCTTGAATATATATATGATATGATTAAAAATGGTATGTTGTGTCTCTTTACCACTTCTATAATATAGATCTTGGGTAGATCCTCCACTATATGATTTTCATGAATAGGGATGAAATGGCCTGACTTTGTGAGACGATCCATAATCACTCATATGGAATAGTGTTTCTAAACTATTTTAGGGATACATGTTACAAATTACATAGTTATTTGATCCCATTTCCAAACTGAACTAGGTAAAGACTGCAACATACCTACTAGTCACTAATGTTCTGCCTTAACTTGCTGACAAGTTAAGTATCTTTAAACAAACTCATCCACCTTCCTTTTCATGCAGACCCACCAAAACTAAGCTTTCAACTCATTATAAGTTTTATGAATTCCTAGATTAAAATCCCATCTTAAATGGTGGTAAGCATGAATAAGCTGTTCTTGACAAGCCATAGGTACAACCATCCAATCTCAAAACCAAAAAACTGAACTCCCATCCAGTTTTCATCCCTCAATAGTCTCCCCACCATTGAGTTTTGAACACATTGAAACACATTCTAAATCAGATGTCTATGCTTCCTTTACTATCTTTACCAAATCAAGAACATGAGAAACTGGAAAGAAAACTACAACATCACTTTGGTCTTCACATTCCACATGCATGTCATCTAGGACTGGCATCAATTTCCACTCATCTAAAGCTTCTTTTTCCAAATGAGTATATGAATTTTTGATTAATGCATTAGTCACTAAATTTTCTTTAATCAATGTATACATCATGTCAAAGTCAAACATTTGGAGATACTCCATCCATCTCTTTTTCCTCAAATTCAAATCTCTTGGTGAGAAAATATGTTTCAAGCTATTATGATCCATAAACACATTAAATTTCTCACTAAAGAAGTAATGACACAAATTCTTCAAAGTATGGACTATAGAAGCTAACTCCAAATCATGTTTTGGATAGTTCTTATCATGAACTCATAACTGCCATGAACCATAATCAACAACATGATATACTTACATGTTAACACACCCCAACCTAGATCTCAAAGCATCACAATACACCACATACCCTTGTCTTGATTTTGGAAAAATCAATATAGGTTCTGATTTAAGGAAAAATTTCAGATGTTGAAAGGATTTATAGTATTCCTTAGTCCATTAGAATAGAACATTATTATTTTCTAAGGATTTCACAGGAAAAGTTATTCATGATAATCCATGAACAAATCATAGATAATAACCAACTAGACCACAAAAACTCAATATCCTAAAGTCATTCTTTGGTACTTGTCAAGCGATAACAGATTATATCTTCTTCTGATCCACTGAAACAACTCTTTAAAAAATTATATGGAAAATAAAGTGTACCTATTATATCTAAAAATCACACTTTGATAATTTGGCCTAAAAATGAAGGTCTCTCTAGATTTACAACACTGTTTCTAAGTGTTTTTCATGCTCATCCATTGTCCTTGAATACACCAATATGTTGTCCATAAACACTATAAAAAAAAGAATACCAATATTTCTGAAATATCTGATTTATTAATTCTATAAAGACCACTAGTACATTTATAATACCAAAAGGAATTACCTTGTATTCATAATGGCCATATCTATTTCTAAAATCTGTTTTGGGAATGTCCTCCTTCCGAACTCACAGTTTGTGATATCCTGATCAGAATTCAATCTTATAGATCCATTGATCTCCTCTCAATTGATTGAATAGATCATAAATGTGTGGTAGTGGATATATGTTCTTTATCATATTTTGGTTAAGTTTATGATAATCCACACATAGACTTATAGTTCTATTCTCCTTTTTCACAAACAAGATCGGTGATTCCCATGGGGATGTGCTCGGGTGAATGGAACCTTTACTTTCTAGCTCTTCGAACTACACTTTCAGATCCATTAATTCTATTGGTGCCATACTATAATATGAAAGTGAGATAGGACTAGTTCCTGGGAGGAGATCAATTTTAAACTCCACTTCCCATACAAGTGGTCACCCTGATAAGTTTTTAGAAAAATCATCTGGAAACTGATCCACTACATCTAGAAAAATACTTATCTCAATATTATCTATTGATGCCAAAAAAAATGCTACCAAATTATACAAGATAATTCCAACTACTGGTTCCAATAATACTATTACACCTATCTTTATATTCTTTTCCTCTCAAAAGATATGCTCGACACCATCCTCAGTCTTAAAACAGACCCTTCGAGTATAACAGTTGATGTGAGATTTGTACATTATCAACCAATCCATACCCAATATTATATAAAAAACATCCAAATAAATTGCAGAGAAATACCATATCATCTCAGCTCTATAAATGGTTATAGATTATGCTCTATAAAAAAAATCTCGACACTATCTTTGACCAAGAGGAGTTTGAAGTTTTATCATATAAGACATTATCTCAAATTTTAAATGCAAAAAATCAACAACACTAGTTGAAATAACAGAATGGGACACACTTGAATCAAACAAATATTTCATAAAGGTATAATTCAAAAGAATCATACCTCATACTGTAGATAGTCCATGCTGATCATCCACAATCATCTGCTCAACTTTATATAATTTCTTCATTGCTACACTTTGTTCTATATTACCATATTGAGATTTACCTTGATAAGGAGTCATGGTATTCCTAGAATCACCATGGTTGTTATATTGATGAGGATTTTTCTGATACCCTCATTACATTCAATCATACGATATCTTGAACACAAGGGGAGTTTTCTGAACAATAGACATCAGAGCACTGTGACAATAGCACTGAATATTCCCCATATTGTTGCAATTGTGTCATACTCTGGGTGACTTGATACACTCTTGCTTTATGTGGTCTAGTGAACCACATTAGAAACATCCTACTTTGGAATTAGAATTAGAGTTCTCACCTCCTCTTATGAAGACAACCATACTCCCTCCACTTAGATTTCCAACAGTGACAAATATCGTACAAATAGTATCTGGATACAATCTTGACTCAATGATTTGAAAATATTGAGTGATTCTTTGAACTAAATGTTGGTTCACCTATCATTCAGGTGAAATTTAATTCTCAATGGACTCTCTGTAGAGACCTGAAGCCTGACGTACATTGAAATTACATTACATTTGCGGAATACTTAGTACATAACAAAAACACACACACAAGGACCGTAATAGTTTAGTGTCTTTGGAAACTCAGAATATAATCTTCTAATCGTGGTGAAAGATCTTCAAAATCTCCTATAAAGATCTTTTTTTTATACCTAAAACCTTTCTTTACATCCTGGGTAAAAGAAAACATAAAAGGGTGAGCTCAAATGCTCAGAAAGGGCAAATAAAGGAAATAAAAATCATATCATATCTTTTTGAAAATCATAACCTGCAAAAGAGATCATAATATCTTAACATGGAATAAATCATAGAAGTGAAAATGAGATCCCCATAATCATAAAATGAAACTTGAAACTTTGTGGCATGCACACATAATTATGGAACATCATTTATTGTTAGTCATGACTCATTTCCGAGATTATATTAGTGGACAGAGTCCCTTTCCGAACCGAGTCACCCTCGTTCCAGTCCTGTTTCACTGAACCGGTATAACCTACCTTTCCAGCCATGTCTATCTCATGAGATATAAAATCTTTAACCAATGCATTGGAGGGAGATATAGGTCCCACCCATCTCATAATGATACCATTCTTATGTGTGCCACAAAATCATAAATCATACATCATTTCATAACCCATTTAGTAAAAATGGGATTCTTAAACAACATGACATCATAAAACAATTCATATAAGATAAAGGAATTCATAAAAATATTTCCATCACAACATAATCAAATCCATGTAATAATATGGATAGAAACAGAACCCTATATTATCTTAGATGGAAAATAATTTTGATAAAACATTTGAACTCCATTCTTGAGGAAAATATCCTTTCTGCTTCAAAAACACTTTTCCTTTCTTAACATGTCGTACAATTCTAAACTAAAAGAAGTTGATTAAAAATAAACATTAAAACTTGTAAAGGAATATTCTTGGAAATAATTTTTTAAAAATCCATTCATGCCGTATAAGTTAAAAAAAACACTCTTCTCGTACTTTTGTCGGAAAAGTCAAAAAGTACCTTATATGGTAACCAAACGAAAGATTTCATTCATACAATGTGGTAAAAAGTAAATAAAGGGTAAAAATGACTTTAAAAATCCATGGAAGAATGGTAAAAATTTTATGAAATCATTTTTATAAATCATGGTCCTGGATGATAAACGTAACCCCAATAAATACTTACGTATAAGCAATCTCGGATAAAAATGAGATTGAAAATTTATCCCTTACCTTAGGTCCGACTTGCTTTGTAAGTGTCCGAACCTCTTGTATAATGATTTAAATCATGTTATTGACTTATTACAGAATCATATTCATTGATATTATATCATATATGGTCCACTTATGACTTTATATTACCCGTTCTTTTGTAAATTCTTGTTAAAGTAGCGTTTTGGGTAAAATCGTCTCATTTGTCGTTCGTGTTTTTAACTTGTAATTATTCATATGATTACTTAGATCATGATTAATTAATTCCAGAATATAAAACATGATTTATATATATATATTCAGAATATACATATATAATAAATCAGTAAATGGAAAGAAATACACCATTCATGGAGACGGTAGTCCGTACGTACGCATGAACGCTGTTTTCGTTTCCTTATTGAATTGAATGGAATTAAGTAGATGACATACATATAAATATAAATAATTCCAGTATAATTATTATGTCATATATTTCATTAGAACTTATTATATATACTTTATAATCATTCATGAATGGTTAATCATTAAGAATGAATCTCATCGCATCGTGGAGACGGTAGTCCGTACGTACGCACGAGCGATGATATCGTTCCCATGGTCGTGGAATTATGTTGAAGTGTATGTATACTATTTCAGTATCAATATAACTTTATAATAATCATATATAGTCACTCATTAAACCATTATACCCATCCAATTAAGGTGGTGGTGGAAAATAGATTACACCACGGCGTGGAGACGGTATTCCGTACGTACGCACGCGCGGTGATTTCCTTTTTCCGTAGGATGGATAGAAGGTTAATTAGAGTTGTTTCATATTTATAATAACATATCAGTATGTAAGTAATACTGATGTTATTAATTTATCATGAAACAACTAAATAAGAAGAAGTTGAAGAATAAAGAAATTGAAAAGATCGGTAATGGATATTACCTCTTCTTTGAAACACCTCTTTGAATCCTTCACTTAGGGAACTAAGATTGGTCTTTGAAGAATACCAGGACCTCTAGGATTATTCTAGAAAAGTGGAGAAGGGATTTTGGCAGGGGTTGGCCGAGCTTGAGTGCTCAAATTGGTGTGAGGAGGAGGGGGAGGAGGTGCCCTTTTATAAGGGAGGAGAGGGGCACCTTAGGAATATCTCAAAATATTATTTTATAATAAAGTCAAAATCGGTTTATAATGGTTCCAAAGGGTCTTATTTCGAAGCTAAAGTGGGGATGGGTCGAAATCCTATCAACCAATAGGATTTAGACAAGTTTAGGGTATTATTTTAACCTTATCAATTAGATTTAACTCTAAGTTAAATAATTTAACTTTTACCGTGTCTTTTTGTTTTCTTTCACTATATGGTTAATACACTTACTATAACATGCCAAACGAACCCCAAATTGTTTATTATTAATATATATATCCTTATCTAAGTCATTTGGCCGAAACTTAGATTTTTAGGAATAAAATAACAATTAATAATATAATATTTAAAAACTATTTTGTGTCAATTTTGACACTATTTGATATATGATTTTTGTGAAAGTCATAACCGAATTATATGTTCGAACCAAGTTGATTAAATAAACACTAATATATCATAGTAACCTAGAAAATTAGTGTAATTCATAAAAAGTCTCAAATTACATTTATTTTGGTGTTTATAACATCAATTATGTCAATATTTCATTAATAAGATAATTACTGCATCATCATTGTGTCATAAATACATTAAATTATTTAATGTCTAAAAATTATAAATAAAATACCATTATGTAGGAAATCTTTTTATCTTTCTAATGAATATTTATAGTTGAATTTATCTTATGTATAACTCTATATTAAAAATGATTTACTTATTAAACTTTGATTTTAACTATTTTAACCCTTCTTTAAATAAATTAATAATAAATGTCCTAATCTAATCGAAGTGGGCCTAAATGATAATATTTTACACTTAAGGTTGTTTTTGGTCGAGATACACTTGTCCAATAGGATTAGGACATGTTTTAGGGTAATATTAATATCATTTTTACCCTTAATTACCCTATTTACTTTTAACCGTGGTAAATAAAAGTAAAAAGTTACTATTCATCAGAAATTATTTTCATCTCATTGAACCAAATTTTACTTACTGACATCAACCGTGTCTCTCAGATTTTTGAAATTCCATTCACAGAAGCGGTAAAATTAAGATTTATGAAGAAATTAATTTTTTTAACTATCACTTAGTAGTTTCACTATTCATCAAAAATTGATGTTTTTCAGAACAATTCCAAAAATTTCATCCTAAGCTATATTTCATATTCGGAATTCAAAAATGAAGTCTATTTTAACAATTTCATATCATATAAGTTGCATTAATTAATTTTATAATTAAATCCCGCTGTTAAAACAAATAGCTTGTTTTTAAGAAACAATATCTATCAAAAGACTGACACTTGTTTATGTCTGGTTTAAATGTGAAATTTCATCCAATGACCAACATTGTATTAAATTGTAAAAATATATTCTAAATATACTTTAAAACCACTCAAATTAATAGTTTATCACTATTAATTATTTCGATTGAAAAATTTGTTTTTATCTAAAATTTAGTAATTTTCACTATTCATCAAAATATGAAAGTTATCCGAAAATTACCAAAATTTCACCCTAAGCTAATTTCGATATTCAGAATCCAAAAATGAAATCCATTTTGAAAAATAAAATTTACAAAATTTCAAAAAGTGGTTATTACTATTTATAACGGCTAGTTTTAATAACATTTTAATAGCATATCGCTGTTTAGTGAAACTCGTTATTGCGTACTACACACACTATCGAGGAAGGTCGCGATTGCGTGTAATGCAAGGCAAGTCAAGGATGCGTGTTGTGCAAGCTCCTTTTGGTGTAGCGTACAACACAATACATTAGTGAAATAAAAAAGAATATTTTTCATAAAATCTCGGGCTGTTACATTCTACCCCCCTTAAAATGAATTTCGCCCTCGAAATTCGTCGGGGTTATAAATGGTTTACTATTCAAAAGTTTCTTTAATAGAAACCCACATCGTAAAAAGAAATACCAAAACTTGGCTTTAAAAACTAAAGTATGAAATGTAACGATTACCCAAATAAACTAATCGCTGGGTTTCCACATAGGTAAAAATATGGATATGGAAGAGAAATCTAACCATCATGTTCTGATGGAGAGTGGTAGAGAACATGGCTATGGAAAATCCAGTAATCACAAATCCATAGATTTGTGATGATATAAGGTACCATCTGATTCATCAGGTATAAGATCACTAGGACAACATTTTTGGTTTTCAAGATCATTTCCCTAAAGTTGAAAATTTGAATTAGAATAAATACTTACTTTATTTTGGTACAATCTCACTGTTGTTCGTGCCTTGAACAATTTCCACTTCATCTCTTAAATAAATGAAGTTGAATTTGTTATTCGTGAAGTGTTAGAAGATTATGTGATAGAATGACGGGTCATTCCATCTGTCTCAAACAAAAGGTTAGCAAAAATTATATACATAAGTCGGTCTATAGTGAGATTAATCATATATGGTTCCTAAAATGGACTTATACTTCATATATCATACTGATTAATATAATAAAACTAGTTTCTACTAAACATGGACTTCCTGTAGGCCAGTGGTAGGCGATAAAGGCCAGTCGCACTTCGGTTGTGGGTTCAATTCCCACAGCCTTGTCCGACGCGATGGGCTGTCGCCCGTCCTGCAGGTTGTCCTTTTTCTAAAACTATATTACTATAATATCCCATCAATAATATCAAAAAACGTTTTATCCTAACTTATGTCCAACATAATCCATTTTAATCTTTAGGCTTATCTAAAATACTTTTGTCCAAGCTCATAGTATAAAGAAAATGATTACTTGAAATGTCATAGAACAATCACGTGAATGCCATCATTTATCCCCCCATATATCATAAGATATATCTTGTTGGTCAAATTATAAACATGTGAATACCTTAATCATATATTCTCTTGAAGAATGAATACCCATTGAACCTTAGTGAAAACATGAATGCAGTTAAAAGTTAACACTTTCCACATACCAAAATCCAAAAATTCTATATACTCAATCCATGATATAACCTTCTCCTTATATCAGTCATGAGCTCATGAATACTATCAAAAATTTAATTTTCTCTTTATCCCTTCATTATGTGCATATCATCTACATTCCAAAAATATCTGAATAACCTTTCATGGATACTGGTAACATTAATCATACACTTTCAAAACTCAAGGAAAGGAAACAGTGTAACAATCCTTAGATGTCTCTTTATTCCATAGTACCATGAGATTACTTATATAATATTACACATGATAAACATGTAATCATTCCACTACATTCTTAAACCATTGACCGAGCTTCAACAATTCTTTCATCTCAAATATCATTTGTAGTCTCTTCATCATCATCCACATAAATACTACCCATACGACCATACTGATTCTCTTCATGAGACTTTCCCTTAGGGAATTGGTTTTCATAATGCCCGTACATTCCACATTTAAAACATTTAACCATTGTTGATGTCGTAGCAATACCATTATCCTCATCCCTGGTGTTAACGGATCCTTTTCCTTTGCACTTACTAGCTTTGTGTACTTCTTTTCAACACCCAAAGCATCTTCTAGTTCCTTTGAAACATTCTCCTTGATGCCTCTTCCCACATTATTTACATCGGGAAAATTGAACTTTCTTTCCTCTATGATCATCATGAAACTCCATCTTTCTCTTATTAGCCGAGTCAGGAAACTTACCAAATTTTACTTTATTGATCATATTATGAGATTGCTGATTCGGCATAATAATGATGTTTGGACTTCCAAATCCCATTTCATTTGGTTGCTCATGAAGAATATCATTCAATTGTCCATCATATCCTCCATTATCGTGAATCATCTTGTTTCTAGCCATTTTCTAAAACCCAAAAAGAATAGTGTGAGAGGCAAAAATCATAATAAAGGGAGAGTAACTTCAATATCTAACATCTTAGGTTAAATTCTAAGATCGTTACCATAGTTCTAGGACTATATACTATACGTATACATATCCTTAGGGACATCCCTAGACATACCTTAGAAATATTTCTAGGGATCTCACTAACGTTCTCACATCCTAGTTTCCAAAGGTTGACTAAACCTTTCCTCTGATACCAACTGTAGAGACCCGAATCCTGACGTACATTGACATTACATTACATTTGCGGAATATTTAGTACATAACAAAAACACACACACAAGGACTGTAATAGTTTAGTGTCTTTGGAAACTCAGAATATAATCTTCTAATTGTGGTGAAAGATCTTCAAAATCTCCCATAAAGATCTTCTTTTTTTTATCTAAAACCTTTCTTTATATCCTGGGGAAAAGAAAACATAAAAGTGTGAGCTCAAATTCTCAGCAAGGTCAAATAAAGGAAATAAAAATCATATCATATCTTTTTGAAAATCATAACCTGCAAAAGAGATCATAATATCTTAACATGGAATAAATCATAGAAGTGAAAATGAGATCCCCATAATCATAACATGAAACTTGAAACTTTGTGGCATGCACACATAATCATGGAACATCATTTCTTGTTAGTCATGACTCATTGCCAAGACTATCTTAGTGGACAGAGTCCCTTTCTGAACCGAGTCACCCTCGTTCCAGTCCTGTTTCACTGAACCGATATAACCTACCGTTCCAGCCATGTCTATCTCATGAGATATAAAATCTTTACCCAATGCATTGGAGGGAGATATAGGTCCCACCCATCTCATAATGATACCATTCTTATGTGTGCCACAAAATCATAAATCATACATCATTTCATAACCCATGTAGTAGAAATGGGATTCTTAAACAACATGACATCATAAAACAATTCATATAAGATAAAGGAATTCATAAAAATATTTCCATCACAACATAATCAAATCTATGTAATAATAGGGATAGAAACATAACCCTATATTATCTTAGATGGAAAATAATTTTGATAAAACATTTGAACTCCATTCTTGAGGAAAATATCCTTTCTGCTTCAAAAACACTTTTCCTTTCTTAACATGTCGTACAATTCTAAACTAAAAGAATTTGATTAAAAATAAACATTAAAACTTGTAAAGGAATCTTCTTGGAAATAATGTTTTAAAAATCCATTCATTCTGTATAAGTTAAAAAAAACATTCTTCTCGTACTTTTGTCGGAAAAGTCAAAAAGTACCTTATATGGTAACCAAACGAAAGATTTCATTCATACAATGTGGTAAAAAGTAAATAAAGGGTAAAAATGACTTTAAAAATCCATGGAAGAATGGTAAACATTTTATGAAATCATTTTTAGAAATCATGGTCATGGATGATAAACGTAACCCCAATAAATACTTACGTATAAGCAATCTCAGATAAAAATGAGATTAAAAATTTATCCCTTACCTTAGGTCCGACTTGCTTTGTAAGTGTCTGAACCTCCTGTATAATGATTTAAATCATGTTATTGACTTATTCCAGAATCATATTCATTGATATTATATCATATATGGTCCACTTATGACTTTATATTACCCGTTCTTTTGTAAATTCATGTTGAAGTAGCGTTTTGGGTAAAATCGTCTCATTTGTCGTTCGTGTTTTTAACTTGTAATTATTCATATGATTACTTAGATCATGATTACTTAATTACAGAATATAAAACATGATTTATATATATATATTCAGAATATACATATATAATAAATCAGTAAATGGAAAGAAATACACCATTCATGGAGACGGTAGTCCGTACGTACGCATGAACGCTGTTTTCATTTCCTTATTGAATTGAATGAAATTAAGTAGATGACATACATATAAATATAAATAATTCTAGTATCATTATTATGTCATATATTTCATTAGAACTTATTATATATACTTTATAATCATTCATGAATGGTTAATCATTGAGAATGAATCTCATCACATCGTGGAGACGGTAGTCCATACGTACGCACGAGCGATGATATCGTTCCCATGGTCGTGGAATTGTGTTGAAGTGTATGTATACTATTTCAGTATCAATATAACTTTATAATAATCATATATAGTTACTCATTAAACCATTATACCCATCCAATTAAGGTGGTGGTGGAAAATAGATTACACCAGGGCGTGGAGACGGTATTCCGTACGTACGCACGCGCGGTGATTTCTTTTTCCATAGGATGGATAGAAGGTTAATTAGAGTTGTTTCATATTTATAATAACATATCAGTATGTAAGTAATACTAATGTTATTAATTTATCATGAAACAACTAAAGAAGAAGAAGTTGAAGAAGAAAGAAATTGAAAAGATCGGTAATGGATATTACCTCTTCTTTGAAACGCCTCTTTGAATCCTTCACTTAGGGAACTAATATTGGTCTTTGAAGAAGACCAGGACCTCTAGGATTATTCTAGGAAAGTGGATAAGGGATTTTGGCAGGGGTTGGCCGAGCTTGAGTGCTCAAATTGGTGTGAGGAGGAGGGGGAGGAGGTGCCCTTTTATAAGGGAGGAGAGGGGTACCTTAGGAATATCTCAAAATATTATTTTATAATAAAGTCAAAATCGGTTTATAATGGTTACAAAGGGTCTTATTTTGAAGCTAAAGTGGGGATGGGTCTAAATCATATCAACCAATAGGATTTAGACAAGTTTAGGGTATTATTTTAACCTTATCAATTAGATTTAACTCAAAGTTAAATAATTTAACTTTTACCGTGTCTTTTTGTTTTCTTTCACTATATGGTTAATACACTTACTATAACATGCCAAACGAACCCCAAATTGTTTATTATTAATATATATATCCTTATCTAAGTCATTTGGCCGAAACTTAGATTTTTAGGAATAAAATAACAATTAATAATATAATATTTAAAAACTATTTTGTGTCAATTTTGTCACTATTTGATATATGATTTTTGTGAAAGTCATAACAGAATTATATGTTCGAACCAAGTTGATTAAATCAACACTAATATATCATAGTAACCTATAAAATTAGTGGAATTTATAAAAAGTCTCAAATTACATTTATTTTGGTGTTTATAACATCAATTATGTCAATATTTCATTAATAAGATAATTACTGCATCATCATTGTGTCATAAATACATTAAATTATTTAATGTCTAAAAATTATAAATAAAATACCATTATGTAGGAAATATTTTTAGCTTTATAATTAATATTTATAGTCGAATTTATCTTATGTATAACCCCATATTAAAAATGATTTACTTACTAAACTTTGATTTTAACTATTTTAACCCTTCTTTAAATAAATTAATAATAAATGTCCTAATCTAATCCAAGTGGGCCTAAATGATAATATTTTACACTTAAGGTTGTTTTTGGTCGATATACACTTGTCCAATAGGATTAGGACATGTGTTAGGGTAATATTAATATCATTTTTACCCTTAATTACCCTATTTACTTTTAATCGTGGTAAATAAAAGTAAAAAGTTACTATTCACCAAAAATTATTTTCATCTCATTGAACCACATTTTACTTACTGACATCAACCGTGTCTCTCGGATTTTTGAAATTCCATTCATAGAAGCGGTAAAATTAAGATTTATGAAGAAATTAATTTTTTAACTACCACTTAGTAGTTTCACTATTCATCAAAAATTGATGTTTTTCAGAACAATGCCAAAATTTCATCCTAAGCTATATTTCATATTCCGAATTCAAAAATGAAGTCTATTTTACCAAATTCATATCATAGAAGTTGCATTAATTAATTTTATAATTAAATCCCGCTATTAAAACAAATAGCGTGTTTTTAAGAAACAATATCTATCAAAAGACTGACACTTGTTTATGTCTGGTTTAAATGTGAAATTTCATCCAATGACCAACATTGTATTAAATTGTAAAAATATATTCTAAATATACTTTAAAACCACTCAAATTAATAATTTATCACTATTAATTATTTCGATTGAAAAAGTTGTTTTTATCTAAAATTTAGTAATTTTCACTATTCATCAAAATATGAAAGTTATCCGAAAATTACCAAAATTTCACCCTAAGCTAATTTCGATATTCCGAATCCAAAAATGAAATCCATTTTGAAAAATAAAATTTACAAAATTTCAAAAAGTGGTTATTACTATTCATAACGGCTAGTTTTAATAACATTTTAATAGCTTATCGCTGTTTAGTGAAACTCATTATTGCGTACTACACACGCTATCGAGGAAGGTCGCGATTGCGTGTAATGCAAGGCAAGTCAAGGATGCGTGTTGTGCAAGATCCTTTTGGTGTAGCGTGCAACACAATACATTAGTGAAATAAAAAAGAATATTTTTCATAAAATCTCGGGCTGTTACACTCTCCCTATCTGTTCCTATAAATTCTATTAGGTTCCATTTTCTATAAACATAATGAAATGCTATAATTCCCACTCTCAATTAGATGAAGGCTTTTTATGTCAAATTTTATCACATCATTCTATCATAAAAATGCATTCAAAAATCAACCTTTTTTTCACGTTCAACCATTATTGACAAATTTAAACTTTGGTTTAAAAATCAAACCATTTTAAAAATACCACAACCATTATCTTTTTCAAAATATTTCATTTTAAAAAACTTTCAAAATTTTAAAAAATCAACACTTTTTCACAAAATAATAAATCATTACTCAAAATGATGTATGAACTCCTAGTGGGAAGTCATTCCTATAATTCATTCCATACTCATCTCATTTGTTAAACCCATGATAATGAGATTCCAAATCCTATAAGTGTCTCCAAAACACTTATATAGCCAACACCATGGTAACTTGAAGTTCAGCATAAAAAGGTTAGTTGCATCTTTTTATTCTATACATTTCAAGTCCTGAAAATCCTACTCCTTTCTATGATCCCAACTCAAAGAATAGACAAGATTGAATTCAACTCTAAGACCAACATAACTAATGAATATTTGTTCCACAAGGAAAAGACCAAGCTGATACCTCTTGTCTCAAACAGACTTTTGGACCAAATAAAACTGATACCATTTGTAATGTACCTCCCCTTGTCATTAGCTTGAGAGGGTGGTGAGATGTTACTTGGCCTTAAGCGACATCCCTAAGATGCCTAAGGCTGGAAATAAATATTGAAGGGCTTAAATAAATGTGTGGGATGATTTTTCCTTTCAAAATAAAACAACTAAAAAACCAAGCCATAACAAAATAAACCACTATATGATGCATGATATTAATGAAATAAAATTCAACATTTCATTCATCAAAATCAAACTAAAACCAAGTACCATAGCAGGAGAAAAAAATAACATTAAAGTGAACAGTGTAATAAAAACTATTAAAACTCAAAGACAACCACATAAATCCAAAGCTACACATGCTCTAAGCTCCAACTACACGAAACAACCTAAATATCATGAAGAAGTACTAAATATGTGTGATAATTTAAATTTTCCCGTATCTCGATAGATAATATCTGCAAAATCACTAAAGTTACAAAGTAGCTGTGAGTACTAAAAATTAGTAGGTTTTACATGATGAATTCCTAACTCATGCCACTAGGATCGAACATGTTAGTAAAATTTATGTAAACGATTTATATAAAATAATTTCTAAAATAGTTTATATCAAATCTATGCAGTTCACATTAAAATAGTTTTATAAGGAAATCACATAAGAAAATTTTAAATGATTTAACATTCTATTCCGGTGAAATCATTCCATTACACATATCCACACAACCGACCAAGCATGAAATATAGAAGAGGGGGAAAGCCCTACCCCTTATCCATTACATTAATGATGGGGAAGACTTATACCCAAATGCACATGAATGTTTGATGGGGATAGCTCTGACCCTTATCCATCCCAGTAATGATGGGGTAGACTCCTGACCATTATCCATCTTGAATGCACATGAACACACATGACTATGTGTGCCCAAAAAACATGTCAATACAACCATTTCAATAAAACCATTATTTTATTGAAAACCTTTTAGAAAAAATAATTAAATACATTTCCATAAAAACATCCTTTTATTGAATTTTTATTATTAAATCATTTACTATAAGTCCCTAAAATCCACATTTTAAAATCAATATTATAATGTCAAGAAAACCAAGCACTTTTCACAAAACACCCAATTTTACACAATTTTCTAAAATGTCACCAATGAGAGTTTTTAACAATAAATTCACAACAATTTAAATAAAATCAATAAATTTGAAACTAAACCATCAAGTTTTAAATAGAGAAGTTGAGAGTTAAGACACCTACCTCGAGAGTTTTGAAGAAAATGATAAAAGGCATGAAAAAAATCATAAAAATGGGTTGAATCTCCTCAAACCCACCTTCAATTTCTTCCCCTATCATAAAACAAGACAAATATAATAATATTTAGCATTAAAAACCTTATATCTACCTATAAGAAGCATATATATTAGAAACTGAAAGAGAAAGTGAAGTAGATCTATGAAAACATCAATAACAATCACTTACCATGAGTAATTGGCTTATAATCACCAAGGGAAGCCTTTATATCACCTCCAAATTGATGAAAGAACCTTCCTTGACCTTTGAGAGAGAAAAAACCTGATTTTGGGTTGCATAGGAGGAAAAATGAGTGAGTTAGAGGAGAAAACAAGTGAGACCCAATTTTTTAAGGAAGTAGTTTCTTACCGTGTATGGTTTAGTCACACGGTTAGGACAACCATGTGATAAATATGCATTATCCACTACCTCAAGGAGGGACCTAGAATGGTCATCTCACACGATCTCCAAATCATTTTCCAACAATGCTAAATCCAATGCCTGAAAATGACCAAATACATTTTTTTAAAGCACACGGTTTCTCCTTAGTGGATGTACAGTTTGAGAAAACCATTTGCTGCTTGTGAGCCTTCTTCCCTTTTCCCCTGTCTCACTATACACGATTTCCTATAGGTGTTTCACGGTTTTCCCAAACCATGCACCAATTTTGAACTTGTAGAAAATCCCAAAACCCTTTTAAAATTTCTCCAAAATCTCCCAAACTTCACCCAAATACTTTATATACTTAAAAAGTATAATTAAAGGGATACTTACCAGAAATTTGGGGTTCTACATGAAATTTTATAACTTAATTTATAATGATGGAATAAATAATATCCAAAATCAAAAACATATATTTGAGGCCTCATTCCAAGTTATCTTATATAAATTGGTAAGGCCTCATCCAATACCCAAGATATTTTTTCTCACGAGACTTGAAGATTCATAGAGGGGATATAACAGGACTTTCCCATCACTTACTAAGTCCAATTCAATCCTCATATGAAAGGGTTGAAACATAATCAACAAAAACATTCATATTTAAAGTATAATATGAAACCAATTAACATAATCATAAACCATCCAAAGTAATACGGTGAATGGTATAAATATAGTGCATCCTTAGTAAAACTGATCATAAACCATTCAATAAAATATGAAAGATGATATAATAAGATATAAAACTCAACAAATTATAGGATTAAAAATAAGGATATTATCATATATTAAAATTCTCTAATAATATCATTTAAAAATTCTTGAGGAAGATACCCTTTTTCAAATTAAAATCACTTATTTTTAAAAAACTGTGAAATTATAAAAAAACATTTTATTTGAAAATAACCATTAAAAATTTAAAGTAATATTCAAATAATTTATGAATAATGATAGTGTGAAATTTAATTCATGCCGTATAAGTTAAAAAATACATTCCTTTCACACTTTTGTAAGAAAAATAAAAAAGTACCTTGTTTGAAAAATGACAAGATGATTCCTTTTTTCATAAAATGTCAAAAAAGGGTAAAAAAATTTTAAAAAAATATTGGAGATTAGAAAAAAATTTCATGAAAACATTTTTATAAAACATGGACTAGGTATTGAAATATTACTCAGTGGATACATAAACATAAAAAATTTATATTAATGAGGAGATTGTTAAATAAACCCTTACCACTTAGGTAACTTTTGAATCATAAGCCCCATGAAAGAAATAAATTCAAATGAAACATTAAGTAATATGAATACAAAGATATTCATGATATAATATATCAAATATACATTATATACACCACAAAAAATAAATTAGCGGTGAATATGACATATGTCTCACAGAAGTAAAAGTGAAATAAGAAACCCTTACCACTTTGATAATATTTGTATCATAAGACCCATACAAAAATAACTTGAAAATTTACTTTAAATATCATGAATATAAGTAAGTGTATGATGTAACATTTTAAATAGAAGTATATAAACCACAAAAAAACATGTGGTGAATATGGAATAAGTCTCTTAGAAATAAAAATGAGACTAAGAATCCCTTACCTTGTAATTGCCTTTAGTTGAACGTGATTTAACCTCATGCATAATGGTTTAAAGTATGTTATTAATTTATAAAATAACCATGTTCATATTTATTATATTATATATAATCCTTATATAACATCTTATCACCCACTCATTAATGATATTTCATTATTAACATTGTTTCAGGTGTTAATTGCTTCATTTTTCCATGCATGTTTTGATTTCGTAGTTCTGATACCTATAATTTTATCTTAGTCACATAATATAAAGAATTTTATTTATGATTTAAATATAATAATATATATATATATATATATATATTTTTATTCATCCATAAATATTGAGATATAAAAATTAATTACATTGTTCATGGAGACGGTAGGTCGTACGTACGCATGAATGCTATTTTTTTTCGATGGATGAAAAAAGAAAGGTGAATATAAAATAATATTTATAGAATCATATTTATTTTATAAATATCGTATATACTCATTATTTATATCTTTATATCCATTAGAGTAAATTTGTGATGAAAAAAATTACACCTCTATGTGAAGAAGGTAAGCTGTACGTATACACAAGCGATGTTTTCAATTTTTATAGGATGGATAAGAGATTAAAAATGGTTGTAAAATAAAAATTAAAATATATAATTATAAAGATGATAAAATATTTATTAATTTATATTTTTTACATCAAATTAAGGGGAATTATAAGAATAAATAAAATTTAAATAACCTATAATGGTGATTACCTTCTCTTAAAGAATACTCCTTTGGATCTCCTCTTAGAGTCACTAGGGTTGGTATTTTATGAAGACCAGGGCCTGAAGAACTTGTATTAGAAAGTTTTGAAGAGAAATGGGTAGGTATTTATCGAGCTATATGACTCAATTTTGTGTGAATAAATGAGGTAAGATGCACTGTTTTATAATTGAGGTGAGGAACACTTTTGGAGTTTCTCAAAATATTAAATCATAATAAATTAATTAATCATAAAAAATGCCTAAAAATGGAAAATTATTTGAATATAATATAGGATATTGATATAATACCATCAAATAGTATAATTTATGCAATTTTTTTTTCATTTTAAACCTCATCATTTTGATTAACCCATTGGTTAGTTATTTCTGACCTTAACCGTGGTAACCAATATTTTAATCATAAAGGGTTGATAATGTTACTAGAAATGAAAAAATGACTTATAAATGGAACATGTATGATTTTTTCAACTATATTAAATTAAAACGTTTGAGGATAATATTTTTATGAATTTTAAATAATTCAATAAATTTTTATTTTGATAAATTTTTATCAATGTCAATTTTGACACTATTCATTTAATTTCACTTCAGATACATAAATACAAAGTGATAATTCAAATATAATTATTTCAAACCTATATAATAATACATTTAGATAAAAAAATTGTTTCAAACATTAAATCATTCAAATTATATCAAAATTAATATTTTTAAAATCATTTATTTTATTTTTTAGTTAAATAAATAAATATTGTATTAGTATTTCCCAAGAATTTAAGGTAACTATATAAATTATAAAAATTAAAAATAAACTTATATAATTAAAATAATTTCATTAATATAAAAATAGACACTTATTATTATTATTATTATATTTATTTTGTCTCATTATAGACACATAAAAGATATTAAATACGAAGAGAGTGACATTTTGTAACTCTCTTTGATTTAAATAATATATAATTCATTTTCTTGGATAAGTGTCCATTAAAAAACAAAAATTATATCCTAAGGTGTTAAGGGTAAAATAAACTTCATCCAATAATAATTATTATGAATAATGTTTTCCTTATCACTTATTTGTAACCTAAATTAACCCAATTTACCCTTTATCGAGGTGATAAATTTACCATAGTTACTATTATTTTTTACCAAAAAATTAAAAGGGAACTATTTGATAAATTTGAATATACTTAATACAAATATCGATTAAAATTTTTAAAATTCAAAAATAGAAGTTGAAGATTTTAATTTAAAATTAAATCGGAAAAACACAACAATAAACAATTTTTTAGAAATATTCCATTTTTAAGTATAAAAATGTTTTTATACAAACTTTAACCATGAAATTGATTTAAATAAAATTAATTGGATTATTAATAATATAATATAAATAATTTTAAATTGAAACTATTTTAAAATAAAATGTAACTTTTCAAATGGTTGAAATAAAAATACCATTTTCAATAAAAATCAATATTTTTCACTATTTACTGGAAAATAAATATTTTCAGAAAAATATAAAAATTTCAACCTAAGATAATTTTGATATTCTGATTTAAAAAATTATTTTCATTTTATTGAATATATTCTTAAAAATTAAAAAAAATTAATTTTATTATTTTCTCAAAGAATGTAATAAAAATAATTTTTGAAAAAACCATATAAAAGGGCTTCACTAAAATTTTAGTGTCTATTTCTTAAGAATTAATCAATAAATTTTTATTAATTAATATATATATATATATATATATTCTATAATATGTTTAATAATATTCAAAATGACAAATTTAATGACTAGTTTATAATGATCATAATAATATTTTGGGGCTTGTTTAAGATCAATGTCACATGTAATGTAATCTATCTAACATAGTGTTGTTTTAAAATCTTGGGGTGTTACATTATCCCCTCTTCAATAAACTGTGTCCTGAAAATTTCAACATGTGATTGGTAACCAGGGTTTGAATATTCAAAATACATTTTTTTGGAGTCCCGCATCATAAAAAGGGTCAATAAAACCTCCACTTAAAAAGAGATAAAGGGAAGTATGAAGGTCATCTGGAATAATACATTATAGGTTTCCATATAGGAGAACATAAGTGTGAAGTGAAAACATGGATATGGTAGATAAAAATTACTCCCAAGGATTGATTAAGAGTGATAGAGAACTTGGACATTAGAAAGATAACAATCACAAAACTATAAATATGTGATGACTTAAACGACCACTGATTTTTCAATAAGAGAAGTAAACAGATAAATTTTTTATTTCAAGGTCTTTCTTCCAAAAGAATATGGATTCCTTTACTACCTTGATAAATCACTTGATAAAATAAACTTTCTCAATTTCTTTCTATGTCATAAGAATAATCCCATCCTTTGGCTGTGCTTGTATCTATTTACACTTCTTCTATTACTCCATGAAATGGGTATTCGAGATTAATTTTTCATGCCTAAATAACTTTTATCAAATAATCCATAAATAATCATTTTAGCCTATAAATATTTACCAAAACCAAAATTATTAGCACATGATAAATCATATTTAAAAAAAACAATTGTAAAGACCCGAATTTTCCCATGTATTTTTTTAATTATATAGAAAAATTATGAGTCTGCAAAAATTGACGGCGTGTGATTCTGAGGCCCGGTGTGCTCGAAATGAATTTCTGATATTTTTTTTGGTACGATCAGTAAACGTGCAAGTGGCGTTTTGTTAATTTTGAACTGGTGCACAAAATTAAAATCTGAGGATATCATTGAACACGTAGTGCCGATATTCGCTTAAGGAGACCTTCACCTCGACTGCAGTTGGTCGAGGGTGGAAGTTAGATTTTCATATTTTCATGGGAGAG
This sequence comes from Viscum album, assembly GCA_963277665.1. Taxonomy (NCBI): domain Eukaryota; kingdom Viridiplantae; phylum Streptophyta; class Magnoliopsida; order Santalales; family Viscaceae; genus Viscum; species Viscum album. Next base: position 1,999,167,485 of record OY728140.1, on the reverse strand, counting down.
TTAAAAGAAAAATAATAAAAATAAAACAATAGCTTTTATTTTTATTGAAACCTTCCATTTGAAACTTGGTGGTGGGGACCACCCTGACTCCCCTTTAATGTGGGGAAACTCTTAGTTTTCCCCACAATTTAATGAGACAACTTTAATTTTTTAATTAATAAACTTAATTTATTAGGTTGGCTCCTCACCTTTCTTGAGGTTGGAGGAAATCGTTGGCAAGGGGAGGCTTGGGTGAGCTTTGGAGAGATATCCTCCAACAAAGAACATCCTCTGAATCAAGAATGAGGACCCGACTTTGGAGCGTATTGCGGGAGCGATGGATGTCAGTGTCTTCATCATCTTCATCTCCCTCCTCATACCATCTCCAACAAACAAACGAGGTTGGGGTTTTGAATATGGTTATTCTTTTTTGTTCATCGTGATTCCACGTTGTGATTCAATCTTCATAAGCCGCCCATTGCCGATCTAATGTGGAGGGTGCAGGACAAGCTAACATAGCCCGATCCCTCTACTAATTTGTTGAATAAAGTGACCCTAATGGGTGAGACTTTAAGTTGAAAAGAATCTGACCCTGTTGGTCTTGGAGTGACGAAAACATTCTGAGACCCGCAAGAGTTCTTTTGGTTTGAAGAACGGGCCACTAGAGCATTACCGGTGACCCGAGGAATTTTTTTGGTGACCGGTGTCGGTGACCAGTGAAGGTAGGTAATAAGCGGTGGCCGACACACCGGCCGACCATGAGGAGGGTAGTGGCACATCCGCGCCGTCAGAAGAGGAGGCCGTGGACCATTGGCCGCGGTAGAGCAGAGTGGTATCTGGCATGCCGGCCGGCCGCATGGAGAAGCGGCGGCGTGCTTCCACGTCTCCAGAGCTAGAGATCGTGGCTGCTTGGCCATGGTGGAGATAGGAGGGTGGCCGGCACTCAGCTGGCCGCGGGGTGCCATCACACCACTGGGAGGAGAACCGGCTGGGAATCTGGCCGGCCGTGTCTCGACGAGCGAGACCCCTCTGGCGGGTCCCATGTTCCATCCGGTGGAGCCACATGGCATCTCCTGATTGTCCAAAACAGAATGGCTAAAAGGCCGTTCGGGTGACTTGGGGGGAGCGCCTCTACTCCTGGGTGGCGGCTAGGGAGAACCCCACCACAAGGGGCCACCCCAGCTGTGTGCTACACCGCGGGCCGCTAGCAGGCCACACCAGCGGGCCACGCCTAGCAGGCCAGGATAGGCCGCCCCCTCCATGTCCCAGCCCATCCAGGATGGACTTGGACTGGGTCGGGTCGACCCAAACTGGGTCAGACCGGACCAGGGCCCATCTAGACCTAAATACACCTTTTGGACATATCTTGAGATCTAGGCGTCCATTTGAAGAACTGTCTATGGTGCTGGAATCCTTGGTTTGATATGGTCCTTTTGGTATACTCCACTTGAGTTTTGGATAAATTTAGAGTATGGACGGGTTGGATCGAACCCGAATCCAACCGGGCCCTCAGAACTAAATGGTTAATAACTTACAGACCGAGTGTCTGATTGATGCACCTTCTCTTGAGTTGGGTTTCTTATGATGTGGAAGACCTTTGAGATAATTCTTAGTGGGACTTCGTCGCAGTTTAAGTATTGACTGGTGGCTTGAGGAATAGAACCTCCCAGAATCAAGCATGCTTAGTGCAGGAACTCAGTGGCTGGCTGTACTTGAGGAGTCTTCAGATCCTATGTGGGTCATATTCAGATCCTGTGTGGGTCAGCGCTCAACAATACTATGTGGGTCAGTACATAATGATCCTGTGTGGGTCATCTCCATATCTTGTGTGGGTCATCTTTAGATCCTGTGTGGGTCATCATCGATCCTGTGTGGGTCAACATCAGAGGTTCTCGATGAAGTAAGATGATCTAGCAATACAACTAATCATCTATACTTCCGTACTTAAGTTATTCCTAGTGTGAGTTGAGTCCTTACCTTTGTGGTACACTTCTGTGTGGTGGTACCTTTGTGGTAATCTTCCGTGTGGTGTTACCTTTGTGGTACTACCTTTGTGGTGATACCTGTGTGGTATTCTTCTGTGTGGCGTTATATTTGTGGTTCTTACCTTCATGGTGTTACCTTCATGGTATTGCTTCATTTGTAGAATAGTTGTGCTTTGGGATAATGAGTTGGGACTTGTGTTTTCTCATTAATGAGATGGGTTTACGTGATAACTTAGGTATATGTATGGGCATATACCTTAGGTAGGGTTGACTATTGTTTTGTGCTTTGTGATTATAGTTTTTCTCTGTGGTTTACCCTTTGTGAATTCTGAGAGACCTTAGGGGGTCTCGGGGTCCCTTCTGAGTATTGTTATAATCACCCCTATATAGTCTACACCTGCACCTTGTTGCGTCTTGTGCAAATGATGGACAAATATGACTGAGGATGAGGGTATTAGGACTAGAGGATGCTTGGAGGTGGACCATTAGACGAGGTGTACTGCAGAGACAACCATTCGAGGGCTGTTCTTACCCTTCAGGTAGGATCCTTGGTGGGTGTTCATAGGATCTATTTTCATTTTTACTTGTACTTTATAGTTGGGCTTGTATTCCGCACCCTTTACTTACTGTACACACCCTTTTACTATATATTTTACCTTGTTCTTGTATCTTGTTGTGTGCTTGAATAGTGTGGTTTGCAAGTTAAAAAGGCAATGCCTTCCCAGTTTCAGGGATATGCCTTTCTGGTGATAGTCTCCAGCCCTTGGCCTATGGAAGGCGGGCTTGGGGTAGTCACGACACGAGCCCCAGGGGACGAGTCATGAAAAATTGGTATCAGAGGAGTCGGTTCTACCAGAGAACTTGGACTCTAATATTTTGATTCGGCAATAGTGTTAAGTGTGATGAGTGTGGTTTTCAGTTTGGGTAATCTAGTGTTTGTGCGGCGGCCGACGTATCTATACACCGGGACCCCGACTTCTGATTTCTGACTCAGTGCACAAAAAAACTAATTGCGTGTGTGTTTTTGAAAAGTTTTCTTTATGATCACTTTGAGTCAGCTCACCAGGTATAACTTAATGACCGTGGAACACCTGTTTATTTTCAGGATGCCTCGACGCAGACAGCCAGCCAGGGTTCTAGGTAGAGTATGTGATGAAATCCCACTGATCAATGAGGCTTTGGTGTAGGGCCCCCTTACGATAGTTTTACCATCAGGTGGTGTACTAGCAGCACCACTACCCGTTGGGCAGCTGATGCCACCAGCCCCAACATTATAGGGTTCACGTCGCTTGAGCGCATTGCACAAGTTCCACCACCAGAGGCCACTGTGTTTTCAGGGCAAGATGGATCCACAGGAGGCTGAGGAATAGCTGGAGGATGTGGTTAGAGTTTTTTGACCGGTACAGACACCAGCTGATCTCATGGTGATCCTTGCCTCCAGTCTTCTTTAGGAAGCAGCGGGTAGATGGTGGAGCTTGATGCTCCAAGTTCACGATGAGGTCACTCTTATCTGGGCGGACTTAGAGAGCCTTTTTATAGTAGATTTTGTCCCAAGACTCTACGCTCTATGCGTATACAAGAGCTTCTCTACCTGCAGTAGGGTAGCATGACCGTGGCTTAGTATTCAGCGAGGTTCATTGACCTGTCACACTACTCCAATGACATGGTGCATGAACCATTCTTCAGGGCCCAGACCTTCGATTAGGGGCTCATATGAGATATTAGATCTTCGATGATTTCTATAAGAATCCCGACGCAGGTGGGGCTATTAGAGCGAGCACTCTTAGTGGATAGTTTCCTTGCTGAGTAGTCACTGGCAGAAAGACCCACCATTGGACGTCATGTAACTGAGTCATCTGCAGCTGGAAGCAGACAGATGACGCAGAGGTTCAAGAGTACTAAAACTATAGGTGGATGACTGTAGGATATAGGGTCAGTTATGTGAGGTTCTCGAGACAGAGCATAATAGGAGAGGAGAAAATAGTGTTACTCGTGTAGTGGGCAGGGTCACATGGCTCGCGACTCCCCGACCCGCTGTATGGACAACCAGAATAAAGTCAAAGGAGCGCCTAGGCAAATATGAATATTCGATTGAGGAGGTCCATAGGTATAAGGTGGACGTGGTAGAGGAGCTTGCTGTACAACAGGCGGTGGGCGACGATTTGAGGTTCTACCGCCACCACTAGTAGGTGTTCCACCTCAACCATAGGGACCATGTGAAGAGGGATGAGCTCAGCTCCAGGAAGCTGAGGCCTATGACCATGATGCTTAAAAGATGATTAGAGGTACGATATCTGTCTACTACACCTTATATGTAGTACTTATAGACATAGGTGTCAGTCATTATTTTATTTCCACGACTATTGTTCGGAGCTCATAGATTCTGGTGGAGCTTATGGCTCGATCTTTACAGCTAGAGACTCTTAAGGGAGTAGATTCAACGATTAAAAAATAGTTCTGGCAGTGTGAGATTACTCTAGGAGGCTAGAGCTTTTGATGGGATCTTCTAGTAGTGGTGTCGAGGCCATAAGATGTCATCTTGGGTATGGACTGGTTATCTACAGTCCATGATCATATTGACTATATTAGGCGCAAAGTGCGGTGTGTCCGCCCGGACGAGACCAGGTTTTCCTTCACCATATAGAAGATAACCTTTGTAGCACATGATGGACTTACCTGGAGGAGGGTGTAGCAGAACACACATCAGTTGGTAAGCCTTACCCTCAGAGCGGTTGATGTAGAGATTCCGAGCTATCCTGTAGTGGTGGACTGGTATGATGATGTTTTTCATGATGATGTTCTGGGTTTACCCCCTCACAGAGAGGTGTAATTTTATATCGACTTGTACCCCGGGATTTCATCGATATCTACAACAGCATATCGGATGTCTCTCGTGGAGCTTCAAGAGTTGCAAGTATAGCTAGAGGACTTGTAGAGCAAGGGGTTCATTAGGCCTAGTGTTTCTCCTTGGGAAGCCCTAATTTTGTTCTCCAAGAAGGAGGATGGGAGTTTAAGACTCTATGCGGACTATCGATGCCTGAACTAAGTGACCGTGAAGAACAAGTACCCACTATCGAGGATTAGAGATCTCTTTGATCGTCTTATGGGATCACGATAGTTTTTGAGGATAGACCTCAGGTCAGGCAATCACCAGCTAAGGGTACAAGATGAGGATGTGTAGATAACAACCTTCAGATGTTGGTATGGCCATTATGAGTTCTTGGTTATGCCATTCGACGTAACCAATGCCCCAGCAGTGTTCATGGGACTCATTAATAGGATCTTCTAGCCATACCTCGATTACATTGTGGTATTCTTCATCGACAAAATATTGATATACTCAGCTACAGAGGAGGAGCACACCTATCATCTGCAGATAGTTCTGGACACACTATGAGAGAACTAGAATTATGGTAAGCTCTAAAAGTTCCAGTTCTAGATCTAATAGGTCCACTTTCTGGGACACATCATCTCGGAGGCTGGAGTTGTGGTGGATCCAGCGAATATTGAGGCTGTGCTTTCTTGGGATCCACCCAGGAGTGTGACAGAGGTGTGAAGTTTCCTAGGTTTGGCTGGTTACTACCAGAGGTTTTCTCCTGACTTTTCCAGAGTTGCGACACCCTTATCAGCATTGAAAAATTAGTGGAAACCCTTCGTGTGGTCGGAGAGATACTAGCAGAGTTTCTAAGAGCTGAGGTAGAGACTGATGAGTGTGCCCATCTTAAGGCTACCAGAGGTGGGCGTTGGGTATGTAGTCTACTGCGATGCATCAGGGAACAAGCTTGGATGTGTCCTGATGCAGGAGTGAGCAGTGATTGTGTATGGATCTCTACAGCTGAGACAACATGAGAAGAACTATTCTACCCCTGACCTAGAGTTAGTAGAAATGGTCTTCACCTTGAATATGTGGTGACATTACCTGATGGGAAAACGTTTTACATTCTACTCTGATCACAAGAGTCTCAGGTATATATTCTATCAGAAGGACCTGAACTTGAGAAAATGGTGTTGGATTGAGTTCCTCTAAGACTATGACTTCAAGATAGTTTATACTTCTAGAATGGGGAATGTAGTGGCAGATGATCTCAGCAGGAGATATGGTATACAATTACTGAGTGAGGCAACATAGATGCTAGCCACTTTGCGAATATCCTACATGGATCGAGATGGAGCAGCTTATATTTAGTCTTTGATAGTCACTCCCCTGCTCCTTTAACGAGATAGGTAGGAGAAACTTGGGGACAATGACTGCGAGGCTTGATGAGCTCAGATATCCACATGATAGACACCTGATGGATTTTCTAAATGTGGGGAGCACGTTATCCTCTTTAGAGGATGTACTATGATACCGATGGAATTTAGGGAGTAAGTGTTTAGGGAGTTCCATATGTCCCCTCTAGTGGTAAATCCAGGAGTGGAAAATATGTACCAGGATCTCCAGCATCAACACTAGTGGCCGGGAATGAAGAAAGTAGTAATAGAGTTTGTCTCTTGGTTCCTCACTTGTCAGAAAGTGAAGGTAGAGCATCAGGTTCCAGTAGGCTTAGTTCAGCCACTAAAGGTGCCAGAGTGGAAGTGGGATAGAATTTCTATGGAATTCGTGATAGTACATCCATGCAAATCCATGGGTCATAATTTTATCTGGGTGATCATTGAATGACTCACCAAGTTGGCCCACTTTATACCTATTAGAGATCAGGGATCAGTAGAGAGCTTGAGATGACTTTACATACAAAATATTGTATGGATTCATGGAGTTCCATCTACTATTTTTTCTGATCGGGATGCACGTTTTACTTCCTGGCTATGGAAGGGGTTGAAGGAGGCATTCAGAACGTATCTTCGGCTGAGTACCGCCTTCCATCATCAGACGGATGATCAGATAAAGTGGACCATTCAGACCCTTGAGGACATGATGCGTTCTTGCATCCTTGATTTTGTCTATAGCTGGGAGGATCACTTTCCCTTGGTGGAGTTAACATACAACAACAGTTATCACTCCACTATCAGTATAGCACCATTTGAGGCATTGTACGGTCGACCTTATAGATCACCTATGTGCTAGACTGACCCAGAGGATTCAGCACTCATGGGACCAGAGATGGTATGGGCTACCATGGAGAAGGTACAGATCATCCAGGAGTAGATGAAGACTGCATAGAGTAGGAAAAAGTCTTATGATGATAAGAGACAGAGACCTATGGAGTTTGAGGATAGTGACCATGTCTTTCTACGGGTCTCACCTCAATGAGGTTTGTGGAGATTTGTCCGGGGTGACAAGTTATCTCCGAGGTTTATCGGACACTTTCAGGTCCTCAGTAGAGTTAGTGAGGTGGAATACCACTTAGATATTCCCCCTCAGTTGCACCAGGTGCACGACGTTTTCCACGTATCTCAGCTAAGGAGGTATGTGCATGATCCTTCACACATAATTGGCTGGGGAGAACTTGACATCGATGATGGAGCAGTATTTTTGGAGGTTCCAGTAGAGATTGTGGTTCGGTAGGAGAGAGTGTTTCATGGGTGATCAATACCTCTAGTGCGTGTATGTTGGTAGCATGAGAACCTCCCGGAGAGTACATGGGAGTGGGAGGATCATATTCATGCTCAGTACCCCCACTTGTTTCCCTAGTTTGTGTGGTGGATTTTGATAATGAAAAGCCTTGAGGTGGGGATAATGTAAAGACCCGAATTTTCCCATGTAATTTTTTTAATTATATGAAAAAATTACAAGTCTGAAAAAATTGATGACAAGTGATTCTGAGGCCTCATGTGACCAAAATAAATTTCTGAACTTTTTTTGGTACGTTTAGTAAACGCGCAAGCGGCATTTTGGGACCTTTGAATCGGTGCACAGAATTGAAATACTAGGACACCGTTGAACTCGTGGTGAAGAAGTGACACATGGTCGCACAACCAGACCTAGAGACCGCAGTTTCTTGGCCATGGTGGAGACAGGAGGGCAGCCATCACTCGGCCGGCCGCAAGGAGGATAGTGGCGCCGTCGCGCCGTTGGGAGGAGAACCGGCCGACAATCTGGTTGGCCACGTCTCGCCGAGCGGGACCCCTCTGGTGGGTCTCGTATTCCAGATGGTGGCTCCACGCGGCCCCACCTGGTTTTCCAAAACTGAATGGACAAAGGGCCATTTGGGTGACCTGGGGGGAGTTCCTCTCCTCCCGGGTGGTGGCTAGGGTGGACCCCACCACAAGGGGCCACTCTGGCCATGGGCTACACCCAGCGGGCCGAGCCCATCACGGCCCAGCCCATCTGGGCTGGACCCAGACTGGGTCGGGTTGACCCAAACTGGGTCGGGTCAGCTTAGGCCAGGTCGGCCTGACCGGGTCAGACTGGACCCGGGCCCATATAGACCCAGATACACCTTTTTGGCAATATCGTGTTATCTGAACGTCCATTTGACGAACCTTTTGTGGTTCCGGAATCCTTGGATCGAGATGGTCCTTTTGGTATACTCCTATTGATTTTTTGGATAAAGTTGGAGTACAACTAGGTTAGATCAAACCCGAATCCAACCAGGCCCTAAGAACTAAAAGGTTAATAACTTATGGACCATGCATCTGATTGATGCACCTTCTATTGCGTTGGGTTCTTTATGATGTGGAAAACCATTGGGATACTTTTTTGGGGACTTCGTGGTAGTTGAAGTATCTACTGATGGCTTGAGGAATGAAACCTCTCAGAATCAAGAATGATTAGTGCTAGAACTCGGTGGCTGGCTGTACTTGAGGAGTTTTTAGATCCTGTGTGTGTCATTTTCAGATTTTGTGTGGGTCATCGGTCAGAAATCTTGTGTGGGTCAGCTCATACCAATCCTGATGGGTCATCTACAGATCCTTTGTGGGTCATATTTAGATCCTGTGTGGGTCATCATCGATCCTATGTGAGTCAACAACATAGCTTCTCGATGAATTAAGATGATCTCTCAATACAGCTAATCATCTATACTTCCATACTTAAGTTATATATGGTGTGAGATGAGTCCTTACCTTTTTGGTACACTTCTATGTGGTGATAACTTTGTGGTAATCTTCTGTGCGGCGTTACCTTTGTGGTATCACCTTCGTGGTGATACCTGTGTGGTATTCTTCTCTGTGGCATTACCTTTGTGGTTCTTACCTTCACGATGTTACCTTCGTGGTATTCTTTTCTTTGTATAACAGTTGTGCTTTGGGATAATGAGTTGGGCCTTGTGCTTTCTCATGAATGAGATGGGTTTACTTGATAACTTAGGTATATGTATGGGCATATAGCTAAGTAGGATTGACTGTTGTTTTGTGATTTGTGATTACATTTTTGCTCTATAGTTTACCCTTTGTGGATTCTGAGAGACCTTAGGGGGTCTCGGGGTCCCTACTGAGTATTTTTATACTCAACCTTATATGGGCTATGCCCGTACCTTTTTGTGTCTTGTGCAGACGACGGACAATGCTGACTGAGGATGAGGGTACCATGACTGGAGGCTGTTAGGAGGTGGACCATTAGACGAGGCGTACTGCAGAGAAGACCATTCAAGAGTTGTACCTACCCTTAAGGTAGGATCTTTGGTGGGTGTTCGCATGAGCTGTTTTTAGTTTTACATATACTTTCCAATTGGTCTTGTATTCCGGCCCCATTACTTACTATACACACCCTTTTACTATATAGTTTACCATGTGCTTGTAACTTGATGTGTGCCTAGACTGTGTGGTTTTCTGGTTTAAAAGCAAATGCCTTCCCAGTTTTAGGGATATTACTTTTTGGTGCTAGTCGCTTGCCCCTAGCCTAGGGAAGGCGGGCTTGGGGTAGTCACGGTATGGGCCCCGAGGGACGGGTCATGACAACAATAATATCTAAATTTTAACTTAATCCATTCCAAAATTACTTAACCTTAGAAATCTTAAAAAATATTACCAACCATATTCAAAACCCAAAGAATTTGATCAAACATTATCATTAGACAACATTAAGTAGTTCATAATTTCATATTACAAACATGTCAATACATTGATAAAATATTACCCTAAAACATGGTAATAACATGATTCACCATAAAAAACATAATGGAAACATGAATGATTCCAAAAATAAACTCTATACTTATTCCTTAAATAAAATATTACATCATCAAATATATTCTCTAAATACCGAAGTGTAGTAAACTCCCTAAATTATAACATAAACCTCTTTTCCCTCAAATCAAAAATCAGTTACAGGGTCATCAATACTATCTCATTAACTTATTTAAAATCAATATTTTATTATAAACTCAACACTAAGAACATATTAAGGGTTATATTTCCCTTTAACTTACTACTAATCACTTTTTTTGGTCATCAGTACCATTCAACATATGCTTTCATATCCTTAAATAAAACTTCTATAGTACAATCCTTATACATTTTATGATTTTAATAAATAAAATATCATTGATAAAATACTTCTACAACATAATTATTAAATCCAAATACACAATCACTTTAATCATTCCACTTTGGATGTAGTAATGGAATAAGATTTAACTTTATTCCTTTGTTTTTTTGAGCTATATTCCCTTGTATCTTCGGGAATTAATTTTCACAGTTCCCCATCTCCTTACATTTGAATCATTTCACATTGGTAGATTATTTCTTTCCTATGAAATCATGATACTAGTGGCCTTTCTCTCCACCCTTGTAGTAAACTACGATTCCTTTCAAGCAAGTACCAGGGTGTTTATTTCCAAAATTATTACATGTGGGAAAATAATTATTTATTTCCTACCCCTATCCATTTTTTCTATTCCATAATTTTCTTCTCTTTCTTTCCTTTAGAACTAAAATACATGGAGAATTATTTCTCTAAATTTATAGCATAAGAAACTAAATCCTCATATGATGAGAATATTTGAGAGAATAGTGCACTATGATGAATTGGATTAACCCCATAGAATAAATGGTTAATATTTCTCTTTGTATTACATAAATAGTACAAAATATTACTCGTTAACCTTATAATGTTTTATTCGTACTTAAAAACATCCTCATACTCATTTTATATCAGTCTCAAGAATTGTATATCCATATCATCTCACTGATCATGAAGAAAATATTTTTCCAAGAAAATTTATTTAAAATCATTCCATTACATGTTTACTATTTCATCCTCTTTCTTAGTGTTTTTGAATTTAATGACCACCATTGATCTATATCTCCCGAGAGATGATAAAATTACTTGACAACCTTCTCCCTTTCATTATGTCCCATAGTGAGAAATATATTCTCTAAATACATTATTGATTATCCACTGAAATAGACTAATATTAATTGTTAATATATATAATATTCATGTACTTAATTATTTATAAACACCTTTTTAGTGCATTTTACACTTTGAACATCATTTCACATTATGATGGCAAGTCCTTAAAATACACTATTACATAGTACATTTTTGAACACCATATAAAATACCCAATTATCTTGATTTTATTTTCATATTTAATTTTCAGGTTTATCATTACATTGGGAGAAATTCAAAATTTTGGAGTACTTGAATATTCACATTGGAAAACAACCCAAGTGGGCCTTGAAATAACAATATTCTGGGCGAAGTAAACTGGACAACAACCCAATAAAACTACTATATCGGCCAATATCCAAGCCCAATAATTATGAAAATTGAAATAAAGATAGAGGACATCAAGGAGAACATTTAATTAAATAGTGAAAAGAGATAATTTGGAATATTTAATGGAGTTATAGGTGGCCCAAATTGAAGATAAAATTTTGGGCCACAATCTGCATCCCAGAAAAACATTCCACCATTTCGATCATATCTCATAAACCAAAATTCCATATGGGATTAAATTTTACAGAATTTTAGTAGAAATAAAAAGATTCATTTTCTTATTTTATGTACTACTCCAAATCGTCCATATATAAGCTCATTTAGGTGCATATTTTTTGTGGATGCAAGCTAGATGTCATTTCAGGTAACGAGTGGAAAAGTCTAAATTCCACAAACATTCTATCACCCTAGGTCTACCATACTCGAGTGGGAAGACATAGAATATTGTGGGATCAAACCAAAACTATTGAAATTCATATTTAAGGTAGTGGTGGTGGATGATTTTATTATCTTTGGTGCTTTGTTTAATTGTAATGTTTTGCTGCGATTTTGTTGCCTTGAGTTTGTCTTTATCATGTAAGTTGTTCAATTCACCTTAGTTTCTTAATAAAAGTTATTATAATCCTATTATTATATTATAATTCATATCAAATTGATATTATTTTCTCAAGGTGTGAATTTATTCACACAAAACCTTTTGAAATTATTACACAACAGTGGAGTGATCATTATTTCATTGTTTTTTTACTTCTTCAATTCCTCCCTCATGAGTATACTTCTCACTTTCATTGAAACCACAAAATCAATGGATGGATAACCAAATTATGGGTTTATCCAAGAGAGTATAAAGTGACTTTATTGGATGTTATTTCTCACTCCATTAATGTCCAATCACTTCTTTTAATTGAGAATTTTCTTTGACGATCTTTAAACTCCTTCGTACTTGTTGAATTTAAGGTCACACACTTCAAGTGCTAATACGAAACTTTACCTTGGGGTTCTCAAAACATTAATACTAAAAGTGTTTAGTTGATTAGTATTACGGTCTGTAGGTATTAAACCATTAAGTGACGATGTTGTTTTATATTCTTAAATTAATCCATCTCAAATATAAGGAATTGAAATAGTTGAAAAAGGAATGCATCCAATCCACCCCAAGTGATAACCTAGGATCAAGTCATTATTTTAAATTGAATTCACTTAAGTATATTAGAGTTCACTTTAACCCATCTAAAATCAACCCAATTTGGACACTTCATAGCCAAAAACAATCTATAGAATGTACATGTTTGTAGGTTACTTCTTAGGTCTATGAGGATTCGACAACCCAAGCTAAACTACAAGCGACCACTTAACCCTAAAATATTGGGTAAATTTGGGCGAGACCAAATTTTGGAACTGTTTATAGGGACCTAAATACATTATATTAGACACTATCATCTTTTATCACCCCAAGTTCTCTATTCTCACCCTCATTCCTCTAATCTTTTCACTTTTCTATTTGTGTGTATCCTAAGAATCTCAAATCCTAGTTTCAGTCTACTCCAATGAAGTCTCTTAAACATTACCCTATCATAAAACCATATTAGAATAAAATTGGAAATAATTATTGTGAATCCCTTAACTCTGTGAATTTCTTTGATCAATCCTTGAATGATCACCCCACACTTGGTGAGATGCACAATCATTTAAATGATGACTGTTTATAGGATTAATTTCCATCCCTCTCAAGGATGGTTGAAGAGATCAATATTGGGGAATTCCATGATGTTAAACCTTATAAAAATTTTATTCCTCAAACATTTATTGAAAAATCGTGTAATAAAATTGAGATAATGAATTCCGAGGTTTCATATTTGAGATTAGAACTACAATGCATTAATACTTGTGAGGAACTCATACCTACACCGACTGTCCCTTCCATAACCTTATGCGGAGTGTCTATTTTACCATAAACCTATCATGAATTTATTTAAGAACCAAACTTTGGATTTGGGGTAGGGTATGTGAATAAAGAAATTGTTTAAGGGTATTTAAATTATTAGGAAATTGATTTCATGTATTCACAAGAGGTAAATTTGACATTGTGGATTGAGTTCCCCTATTATAGCTCCATTGATGATTTTTCAAAAACACCAATCACTAAAACATTTGGAGAAATAACAAATATTGAGTACATACCCATTCCTAACACTGATATTTATAAATTTTTGGATTAATATTCTATTCAAAAGGAACTAATTCTATTGAGAAATTTAGAAAATTAAACTGAGTTATATTAAAAGTCTCGACCTATATCTAAAAGTGTTAGCCATCCCAATATCAAAAACATGGTCCACACTTCCTCTACCAAGTCATACATCATAAGGGATAACAAGAAAAATTCAATTTTCATTTCACCCTCTATCAATTACAATAATAAAAAATTTCTCCTTTATGTATTAAGAAATATTAGGAAAGAAATTTGATGGACCCTTTTTGATATTCATGGAATTATAATTTTCACTAGGACCTATATGATTTTTCTTGAATCAATTTCCAAACCTTCCTGCCAACCCCAATGGAGAATAAATAATGATATAATGTAATTAGTGAAAAATTTAATCATTAAGATGCTGAAAATTGGTATTGGGTAAGTTTGGGGGTTTATGTAGAGCGAACGACATTAAACTAAGCACTTTCTGGGAGGCAATCGAGCTTTTGTGTTGATTTTATTTTATTTTATTTTATTTTGTGTGTTTTTGTGTTTTTTTGTTAAGGGGATCTCATGGGGTTCCCATTGTGTTCTAATTGTGTTGGTGTGTAAGATTCATGGGATATTAAGATTCATGAATTTTTAGGAAAATCACATGTGATTTCAAACACAATATTTCATCATTGATGAGGTGTCTCCGAGTGTCATGGAGATCAAAGGAGTAATCAGAAGCATCATAAACTTCAACTTCAAAAACCAGGTGATTTTGTTCCATGTTTCTTATTTCAAATTACTTTTAGAACTCCTCTCATCTACCTAAACCACCTTCTAAATTTTATTTCCTTTAAACACTGGGGATAATTTTATTTTAAGTTGGGGGGAGATGAAATAAAACAATTACCTTTGTAAGCATAAAAAAAATGTGTAGAAGGAAAAATTTATTTAAACTTGAACATGAAAATACACATTCCACACTTTGAAATTGAATATCAAATAATTTAGAATTCCATGATTCTGATTTTAATCCATCTATAATTTCATGATCATAGACTTTGGGAAGTGTGGTTGTCTAATGTGATATTTAATCATTTATATTTTCATAAAAAAATCACAATGCTCGTCCTTTGGATAGTGAGGTATTAGTTTGATTTCATGGGTTCCCCAAAATAAATATCATAGGCTTGGTGATCATTTTAGTTTTAATATGAATAATCAATAAAAAAATCAAAATAAATAAATAAATAAATAAAGCAATAAATTTGCACATAGCGCAATGAAATGACCTAATGAATGGATTTCAACACATTGGGATCATGAATCCACAGTTTTCTTTCCCAGAGTTAGTAATTTTATCTCTATTTATGGTAATTTGACTTTGTTTTCGACTGATTTAACTCAAGATGATTCCTGAGTATGTGGGATTCACTTGGGGCCCTAAGGTCTTTGATCCTGGGAGTCATCAGCAAAGTATCACCACATGGGTTGGATCTATTGAGTGCAATTTCAATTACCATAGAAAAAAAAGAATAAAAATTTAATACTCATCTTAATATTGAAATGTGATTCCACATAGTGGTTCCCTCATTTCCCCCTTGAATAAAGATGAACCCCCATGGCAATTATGATACACAACACATCATCATGCATAATTGTTATTGAATGAAATATGGTGATGAATTTGAACAAATTAATGGGCTTGGGCTTGGGATATGATTATGAAACTATCTTGTATTAAACCATTTTTATGGGTTTCATAATTGTTTATTATAAGGGTTTTTGGTGATCATTGTGTATTAAAATGTTTTTGGAAAAGGGAATTTTAATTTCATAGATATATTTTTCTCGGGACTAGAAAAACTGAAGTTGGGGGGGTGTGATTATCCACTGAAATAGGATAATATTTATTGTTAATATATATATATTATTCATGTGAGTCATTATTAATAAACACCATTTTAGTGCATTTTACACTTTGAACATCATTTCCCATTATGATTATAAGTCCTTAAAATTCACTATTACATGGTAAATTTTTGAAAACCATATAAAATACCCAATGATCTTGATTTTATTTTCATATTTAATTTTCAGGTTTCTCATTACAATGGGAAGAATTCATATTTTTGTAGTACTTGAAGATTCACATTGTAAGACCACCAAAGTGGGCCTTGAACTAACAATATTCTAGGATAAGTGAACTGGAAATTAGACCAATAAAACTACTGTAGTGGCCAAGATCGAAGCCTAATAATTCTGAAAATTTAAAAAAAGATAGAGGACATCAAGGGGAACATTTAATCCGACAGTTATAAGAGCTAATTTAGATTTTTTAATGGAGTTCTAGGAGGCCCAATTTGAAGATAAAATTTTGGGCCACATTATGCGGCCCAGAAAAACATTCCACAATTTCAATCATATCCGGCAAAAAAATTTCATTTGGGATGAAATTTTATTATATGTTATAAAAAATATGGAGATTAATTTTATTATTATATTTCCCACTCCAATTCTTCCATATAGAATCTACTTTAGGCCCCTATGTTTTATGGATGTAAGCTGGATGTCATTTCGGGTCAAGGGTGGAAAAGTATAAATTCCAAAAAACTTTCCACCACCCTAGGCCTAACATACTCAAGTGGGAAGACATGTAATATTGGGGGCTCAACCCAAACCTCTTTAAATTCATATTTAAGGAAGTGGTGGTGGAGTATTTTATCATCTTTGGTGCTTTGTTTAATTGTAATGTTATGCTGCGATTTTTTTGCCTTGAGTTTGTCTTTCTCATGTAAGTTATTCAATTCACCTTAGTTTCTTAATAAAAGTTATTCTAATCATATTATTATGTTCTTATTCATATCATGTTGATACCGTTGTCTCAAGGTGTGAATTTATTCACACAAAACCTTGTTAAATTATCACACAATAGTGGAGTGATTGTTATTTCATTGTTTTTTACTTCTTAAATTCCTCCCTCATGAGTCTACTTCCTGCTTCCATTGAAACCATATCATCAATTAAGGGATAAACCACTTATGTTTTTATACAAGGTAGTAGAAATAGGCTGTATTGGATGTTATTTATCACACCATTAATGTCTAATCACTTCTTTTAACTGAGAATTTAATTTAATGACCTTTAAACTCCTTCATCCTTGTTGAATTTAAGTCCACACACTTCAAGTGCTAATACAAACCTTTACCTTGGAGTTCTCAAAACCTTGATCCTATAAGCGTATAGGTGATTAGTATTAAGGTGTGTAGGTATTAAAACAATAAGTGATGATGTTGTTTGATCTTCTTAAATGAACCCATCTCAAATATAAGGAATTGAAATAGTTGAAAAAGGAATGCATCTAATCCACCCTAAGTGATAACCTAGGATCACCTCATTATTTTAAATTAAATTCACTTAAGTATCTTAGATTTCACTTAAACCCATATAAAATCAACCCAAGTTGTCCACTTCATAGAAAAAAAATAATCCCTATAATGTACATGTTTGTAAGTTACTTCTTAGGTCTTTGAGGATTCAACAACCCAAGCTAAACTATAAGAGACCTCTTAACCCTAAAATCTTGGGTAAATTTGGACGAGGCCACTTATCCATTACTCAGATATAAATATATGTGTAGTTACATTAAATTATGGAGGTTGTTATCATATAAATTAGTCTAAAATTGTTACACCATATTGTGGATCAATAGGTTTCTTCATACTGGCAAGGTTATTTCTCATAACTTGAGACAAATTTCCCAATATAATTATAATTTGTTCATCTCCAGGTATATCTCTAGCTCCAACATCATTATATTTCCTAGGATGGAAATACCAACATGGATTACGAGCATTGATGTAGTTTCAATTCCTTCTTATATGATCTATTTCTAAATAATGGATTACACTAGATTTGATTATGAATCATAATTTATAATTTCAAAACTAGTGAATAACTTAACATAAATTGAAAATTTATATATAACTAATCTCAAAATAAAAAGATTTATTTATTTGGGAATATTCTGAAAGTCCATTACAGGGTTACATTTCCATAATCTATGTTTTACTAAATCTAGTTCCCAATATTTCTATGAAACTTCCTCTATTTCTAAATGTAAAGACCCCAACCCTAGTAGCCTGAAGATGGTGGTTACTTTATTACATTGGCACTAGATACAAGGAATCACATCCTAAAGGACCAAATAGTTTCATAGTCTTGGTAAACTAGATACATACTCGAATTTCATATTACAATTGAAAACATAAAATACAAAATAGTATTTTATTTGAGTACATAATTATTTCCCTTTAGAATATACCTATATATTAATCAAATTACACTTATTGGAATCATGGAGAAAGGAAACATAAGAGAGAGGTGACCTCTAATGCTCAGTAATGGAATTAATACACTAGAATCTATCATGAATAAATAAGGATAAACAATATATAAAGGTAAATAACTAAAACACATTCCATTCAGACAATAACTTGAGAATAATATAGTAGGAATAAAGGATTATCAAATAATCTATATAAATAATCACATGAACCCATAACTTATCTATGGATATTCTAAGTAATAAAATAATCACATGGACTTAAATAACTAAATTCATAATGATGTAATGTATAATTTTAGACATCATAAAAATAATATTGAGGCTTATTTCCAAGACATATTATATAAATGGGTAAGGGATTATTCAATACCCAAGTTAGTTTGTCTCATGAGACCTACTGATGCATCAAGGTGCTATAGTAGGTCCCAACTATCAGTTAATAAGTTCAATGAATTCTTCATATGAAAGGGGTTAAATATAATCAATATTAAAATTTATATTTAAAATAAAATACTAATTTTTAAAAATTTCCCCAATAAACAAAAATTATTATAAACCATCCATAGTAATATGGAGAATGGTATCAAAATAGTACATCCACATTCAAACTAATCATTAACCATTCAATAAAATATGGTAGATGTTATCATAAAATATCAAACTTAGTAAAGAATAATATTCAATAAAGGACATTTACATATATGAAAATACTTAAATAAGATCATTGAAAAATTATTCTGGAAAATACACTTTTTCAATTTGAAATCACTTATTTTTAAAAATATGTGGAATTATAAAAGAAAAAAATTTCTTTAAACATAAACTTGAAAAATTATACGAGATGATTAAAATAATTGATCCTTAATGATGGTGGTAAATTATTTTCATTTTGTATAGGTTAAAAAAGAATTCCTTTTCACACATTTGTAATAAAAATAAAAAATACCTTATTTGGAAAATGATAGAAAGATTCATTTAAAAACATTTTTTAAAAAGTAAAACATGGTTGAAAATGAATTAAAAAAACCAATAGATATTAATAAAATTATTATTGAAAACATTTTTAGAAAACATATACTAGGAAGAGAAATATTCCTCAATGGAGATTTCAACATAAACAATCTTTATTAATGATGAGATTGAAAAATAAACTCTTACCACTAGGTCATCTTTTCAATTGTTAGAAAAATGAAAGAAATAAGTTCAAATAAAACATTAAATAATATGAATAATAATATATTAATGATATAATATATCAAGGTGACATTATATTCACCATATCAAAGAAATAAGTGGTGAATATGGAATATGTCTCATGAAAGTAGAAGTGAGACCAGAAACCCTTACTGCTTTGGTAACATCCATATCATAAGAACCATGAAAGAATAAATTAAAAAGGAACTTTAAATATCATTAATATAAGTATATTGATGATATAAAATGTAAAATGGCAGTATATACAACAAAAAAATAAAAGAGTGGTGAATATGGCGTAAGTCTTCTAGAAATAAATGTGAGAATAAAAATACCTTCCTTTCACTTTAATTTTTTTGAACGTGATTTGAACTTCTGTATAATGGTTTAAATCATGTTATTAATTTATTAAACAAGAATATTCATATTTATTATATCATATATAATCCTTATATAAGATCTTACCACCCAATTTTTAATGATATTTCATTATTATCATTTATTTGGGTGTTAACTGCTTCATTTTTCCATACATGTTTTGATTCAGTAGTTCTAGTACTTATAATTTTAATATATTTACATCATATCCAGAATATTATTTATGGTTTAAATATCATAAATATATATATTATATATATATATTTATAGTCATTCATAAATATAGAGATATAAAAATGAATTAAACCGTTCCTGGAGATGGTAGGCCATACGTACACATGAAGGACATTTTCCTTCTTAGAGGGATAGAGTGAATGAAAGGTGAATAGTAAATAATAATTAAAGAATAATATTTATTTCATAAATATCATATATAATCATTATTTCCATATTTATAACTATCTGAGTAAATTCGTGATGAAAAACGAATTACATCGCTACGTGAAGACGGTAAGCCATACATATGCACGAGCAATGTTTTTGATTTTTTTAGGATAGAGAAGAGATGGAAAAATGGTTTTAAAATAAATATAATTAAATATAATTATATTTATGATACTATTTTTATTAATTTAGAAATTTTAAAACACATTAATGTGATGTATAAGAAGAAATAAAATTGAAAGAGTCAGTAAAGATGATTACCTTCTCTTAAAGAGTTCTCTTCTAGATCTCCTCTTAGGGAGACTAGGGTTAGACTTTTTAGAAGACTAGGACCTCCAAAAATTAAATAAGGATTTTAGGAATATAAATGTGTGGTTATTGGTTGTAACGACCCGAAATTTTGAATAAATCTTGTTTCCTAATTTTATGTGTTATTTTATTTATTTTTATACTCAACAAAAATGTTTCATTTGATAACATGATTATAATTAAAATGAGACCGTTGGGTTTAGACGGTTATATGACCATTGGTCAATATGACCGCTGGAAACTAAAAGTTTTGATTATTGTATCTAAATACAAGTAATCTTGGTTAATTATTATAGAAAGAAGATTCGATGGCCTCACCCAGTAGTCTTGGACCGATCGAAGCCCATCTAACAGAACTTGGGAAGGAGGTAGCACCACTGGGCTTTGCTCTGGAGCAAACCCAAGACAAACTTCATCGTGTGAAGCTAGAACAGAATCGCCTCTGCGAGAAGTTCAAACTGATAGAAATTACTACTCATGCGATGTTAGCCGAGCCTCCCTCAGATTCTCTCACCTTAGCACACCTTACACTTAGGTCCTATGCTGGTGTGATAAGGGGATATGTAAGGAGACTGTAACTACCTTGTGTAATCCTTTTTTTTAAATAAAAATTGGGATTTCTTCTTATGATGAAGTTTATGAATTTTTAAATGATCAGATAAATATAGTATGCATATTTTTGATAAATTTTATAAAAAGGATATTTTAAAAATGTTTATGTGAACCTTAAATAATTAAAAATGTGTAATGATTTTCAAAAAATGGTCTTCTACAATTATGTTCAGTACGAAATTTAGAGTCTAATAAGATCAACTTGATTTTTGATGAATAGTAAATTATGAATAGTGATTTTATGATTAGGATCAGTAATGTGTCCAAATGGATTAGTAATCTCACTTAAAGAAAGTATTAATATAATCTAGGCACCTTGATTAAGTAATGTGATTCAATAAAATGGTTAAATAACGGTTTCATAAATTATTATTCAAGTATTAGTTTTTTCGGGTGAATAGTGTTTTTTAATTAAAAATTTAATTAAAAATATTTAGAAAATTATTTTTATAAAATGGATTTCATTTTTGAACTCAGAGCATCGATATTATGTTATGATAATTTTTGGGGATTTTTCTGAAAAAATGAATTTTCGGTGAATAGTGTATTTATTTAAAAATTAAATTAAAAATATTTAAAAAATTATTTTTATAAAATGGAGTTCATTTTTGAAATCATAGCATTGATATTTGGTTAAGGTGAAATTTTGGGATTTTTTTTGAGAAAGTTGAATTTTCAATGAATAGTAAAAATACAGTTTTAGGGTTTCGGTATGTTTAATGATCTCATAACTGTGTCATGATGATGTCATGAGATATTTTAAGGGATGGCCGGAAAAAGGTTATGAATTATTGTATTGGGGGCCCCATGTGGCCTAACTCCATGGGAAGTACCACGGGAGGGCCCATGCTTTTGAGAAAACCACTTTTGAGGTGTCCATTGGCCATTAATGCCTTGTCCCCTCACTTTCCCTATAAATACCAAGAAATCCTCTCATCCTTTCGACTCCCCACTCTCCCCAAACGAAGTTCTGGTCTCATTACCTCCCAAGGAGTCCTCCCAAGGTGCCCCCAAGCCCTCAAGGTCCCAACCTTTGAGTTTTAGGAGTTACGTTTTAAGGTAAGGGATCTGACCTCTCTCTTTCATTTCAAGTAATCTATTTTATGTCATTCCTTTTATGCTCCATGTTCTTATGTTGGAGTATTTTCTTATATACTCCTATTACTTCCCTTTTCATGTTCATATAATGAGAGATCCCCTCTTACTCTCATTATTTCGTTTTATGAAGTTTTAAGTGGTGCCGTTAGGCTGCCGAAATTTTTGTAACAGATTCTTTCTCCCTTCTCATTTTTTCAAGATCTATTTTCATGTGAAGTATTTCAAGTTCATTTTTATTATGTTGGGGTATGATCTCTAAATTTATCATACTGATATTTTATGATCATATGATGAGAGACCCCATTTTATCTCTTCAATTCAGTATTTTGAAGTTTTAAGTGGCGCCGTTAGGCTGCCAAATTTTTAAGTGGTTCTTCACCCTTCTCATTTTGAAGTTCTACTTTCATGTCAATTCTTTCAAGTTACTTTTTGTTATGTTGGGGTATGATCTCTATATCTATCATACTGGAGTCTTATGTTCATATGATGAGAGACCCCATTTGATCTCTTCAATTCAGTATTTTGAAGTTTTAAGTGGCGCCGTTAGGCTGCTGAATTTTTTAGGGGATTCTTTCACCCTTCTCATTCTTTTCAAAGTTCTACTTTCATGTCAAGTCTTTCAAGTTCCTTTTTAATTATGTTGGGGCATTATCTCTATATATATCATACTGAACTCTTATGTTCACATGATGAGAGACCCTATTTGATCTTTTCAAATCATTTTTTTTGAAGTTTAAGTAACGCCGTTAGGCTGCCGAACTTTCATAAGAGAAATCTAATTTTTTTCTTCCTTCCATGTTTTTCATTTCAAATGGTATGTCATTAAAATTTCATTACCATGATCATGTATCCTTCTTATTCTGTCCATATACTATTTTATGGGTCATTTATTAATGTTTGACCCATTTTCCCTCTCTTTTTAATGTCTTCTAAAACCTCGTAACATAGCTGTTATGCTGCAGAATTTCCGTCTCAAAATGTCTCTCTCTTTTTCTAAAGATCTTTTATATTATTAAGTGAATACTCAAAGCTCTTTATTCTAAAGGGGTATTCACATATATACCAAAATGTTCTATTTTAAATTCTGGGATTTACATACATGAGACCCACCTTCCTTTTCTGTGGGTTTTAAAGTGATGTAAAGATCATGTCTTTAAAGCAGTTTTTAAAACGTTGTGATTATGAAATGAAACCCATTTATTTTATGATATATGGTTTATTTATGAAATTTTTGATGATGATATATGTGGCTCACATGATAATAAAGGAAAATTTAAGGGCGCTCCCTGATAGCGCTCCAATGCATTGGGTAATGATGTAACCACTAGAGATTACAATTTTCACGATACCTTGGTGAATAACCTTGGTAATTTTCAAATGACACCTTGGGGATGGACCTTGGTGATATGTTCATGATTGTCTATATTAAATTATGTAGCCACATCTTAAAGTTATGAAAAATTTTATTTTTATTATGATATTCCACATGATTTTTTTTATCATGCCTTAAAGTTCTTGTTCATGACATAGTTGATGTATCTCAAGTTCACATGTTAAATATTTCCCTTGTTTCCCTTACTGGGCCTTCTGCTCACCCTTTCATTTGATGTATGTCCCCAGGTTATGAGATGCAGTAATGAACCTAGGATGAACATGAGGGGAAGCCTTTCAAGTGTTTAAGAAGAATGTTTTATGTTTTCATGTTTTAAGTTTCTGGTTTCCAAGACACTAAACCTTAAAGATCCTCAGTTTTGTATAATGTAATGAAAGTTTATGTGATAAAAAGGCAGGATGATATTGTTGGTATCAAAGGATGGTTTAGTTATTTGTGGAAATTAGGATATGAAAACTTTAGGAAGAATCCTATAGAAAAGTTTATATATAGGAAATCTTCCTGGTATTTTGGTGAGTATTGAGTAATGGGTTGCCAAGAAAATACATCCCTATCTAGATACGAGCAGGTAGAGGTGGATCTGGCACAGATGTACATAGAGGTAAAACCCGAAAACACCGCTTTGAGATAGACTCAAACAAGAACTGGTACACGACAACGGGCCTTGCTGCAGTCTTGGTTACGACACTCCCGAGGGATATGCTTTGGTAAATTCATAAGCTTAGTATGAACCATTGTTAAAGGAACAAAGATAAAATAAAATAAAGATTCACATAAGAATATATGATCATGGATAACCTAGATGAGAACCTAGGGGATCACAAGTTAGGGTATAATTTTCTTCTACAAGTTATCCTTATATGCTTTAAGTTCCTTTTCATGATTATTAGCTAAGTATTTAAGCCCCTAATTATACTTTCTATTCTTAGTTAATGGTGGAAAATGGAAGAACATGTCCCAACAACCAATGTGATAGGAAATGCGACGATTTCCATATTAATATGAAAGAGATTATTAGTGGATTAAAAGATGATTATTATTTTGGAAGACGTTCACTATTTTGGGGACCCTATATGATCGAGGTAAATATATTACTACGGTATTTTCATTGAGGAGTAAGGTTGACTTATATTTTGAAGAATCGATGAATTTAAGGTGGACTTATAGTAATTTAGGTTACTTATGGGAATGATTAACCAATCTTGGGTAAAATATGTTTAGGTTAGCTACTTTTGTTATAAGATGTTAGGAGTGGTTGATGTTGTTTGGAGATGAACAATGAAGTTTATTTTGGAAGATTATGTTATCAAATCCTTCTTGTATTTGGTTTTCAATATTAGTTTGGTTTATTTTGAGGAATCTTAAGGACCGTTATTTATGGAATGGTCTATGATGAACTTTGGGTAGTACCATGGAACATTAAAAGTAGTTTCCATTCCTATGGGATTCTTTTTTTTTGAAGAATTGTTTTACCTTACCCTTTCTGTTTTTGGGATAATGTTTAAAGATAGAAGAAATAGATAGTTAATCTTTTGTGGATTATGAAGATGATTCTTGTGTTTTGATGAGAACAAGTAGTTTTGAATGCTAATAGCTTGGATAAAAGATTAGTTTTGGGTAGAAACTTATTAAAGGATGAAACTCTACATGAAGATAGGTATTTTTCTTATGTTTTTGTTTTATATTGTAAATGAATTCCTCAAAATTATGAAAAGGAATGTAAAAAAAAACGTTGTTGGTTTACATTTACTACTAGGTAATCAAAGACCGTTTACACACATCATAAGTTTGGGATTTTCTTATGGTTAACTTTCTCCTAACC
This sequence comes from Viscum album, assembly GCA_963277665.1. Taxonomy (NCBI): domain Eukaryota; kingdom Viridiplantae; phylum Streptophyta; class Magnoliopsida; order Santalales; family Viscaceae; genus Viscum; species Viscum album. The sequence goes on along the minus strand of OY728140.1, from coordinate 1,999,142,134 downwards.
ATGTTCTCTATCACTCTCCCCCAGAACTTGACCCTTTTTTTTTCTTCCATGTCCATGTTTTCCTACATGGAATCCTAGTGTGGGTTAACTCGGGTGACCTTTGTACTTCCCTTTATTTCTTTTAAAGTAATAATTTTACTGACTCCTTTTCCGATGTGGGACTTTCAATGAAATTTCAAAACATAATTTTAAAAATTGCAAGGACGCAATTTCTTAAGGGGGGAAGAATGTAACGACCCGAAATTTTGAATAAATCTTGTTTCCTAATTTTATGTGTTATTTTATTTATTTTTATACTCAAGAAAAATGTTTCATTTGATAACATGATTATAATTAAAATGAGACCGTTGGGTTTAGACGTTTATATGACCATTGGTCAATATGACCGCTGGAAACTAAAAGTTTTGATTATTGTCTCTAAATACAAGTAATCTTGGTTAATTATTATAGAAAGAAGATTCGATGGCCTCACCCAGTAGTATTGGACCGATCGAAGCCCATCTAACAGAACTTGGGAAGGAGGTAGCACCACTGGGCTTTGCTCTGGACCAAACCCAAGCCGAACTTCATCGTGTGAAGCTAGAACGGAATCGCCTCTGCGAGAAGCTCAAACTGATAGAAATTACTACTCATGAAATGTTAGCCGAGCCTCCCTCAGATTCTCTCACCTTATCACACCTTACACTTAGGTCCTATGCTGGTGTGATAAGGGGCTATGTAAGGAGACCGTAATTACCTTGTGTAATCCTTTGTTTTAAATAAAAATTGGGATTTCTTTTTATGATGAAGTTTATGAATTTTTAAATGATCAGATAAATATAGTATGCATATTTTTGATAAATTTTATAAAAAGGATATTTTAAAAATGTTAATGTGAACCTTAAATAATTAAAAATGTGTAATGATTTTCAAAAAATGGTCTTCTACAATTATGTTCAGTACGAAATTTAGAGTCTAATAAGATCAACTTGATTTTTGATGAATAGTAAATTATGAATAGTGATTTTATGATTAGGATTAGTAATGTGTCCAAATGGATTAGTAATCTCACTTAAAGAAAGTATTAATATAATCTAGGCACCTTGATTAAGTAATGTGATTCAATAAAATGGTTAAATAACGGTTTCATAAATTATTATTCAAGTATTAGTTTTTTCAGGTGAATAGTGTTTTTTAATTAAAAATTTAATTAAAAATATTTAGAAAATTATTTTTATAAAATGGATTTCATTTTTTAACTCAGAGCGTCGATATTATGTTATGGTAATTTTTGGGGATTTTTCTGAAAAAATGAATTTTCGGTGAATAGTGTATTTATTTAAAAATTAAATTAAAAATATTTAAAAAATTATTTTTATAAAATGGAGTTCATTTTTGAAATCAGAGCATTGATATTTGGTTAAGGTGAAATTTTGGGATTTTTTTGAGAAAGTTGAATTTTCAGTGAATAGTAAAAATACAGTTTTAGGGTTTCGGTATGTTTAATGATCTCATAACTCTGTCATGATGATGTCATGAGATATTTTAAGGGATGGCCAGACAAAGGTTATGAATTATTGTATTGGGGGCCCAATTTGGCCTAACTCCATGGAAAGTACCATGGGAGGGCCCATGCTTTTGAGAAAACCACTTTTGAGGTGTCCCTTGGCCATTAATGCCTTGTCCCCTCACTTTCCCTATAAATACCAAGAAATCCTCTCATCCTTTCGACTCCCCACTCTCCCCCAACAAAGTTCTGGTCTCATTACCTCCCAAGGAGTCCTCCCAAGGTGCCCCCAAGCCCTCAAGGTCCCAACCTTTCAGTTTTAAGAGTTACGTTTTAAGGTAAGGGATCCGACCTCTCTCTTTCATTTCAAGTAATCTCTTTTATGTCATTCCTTTTATGCTCTATGTTCTTATGTTGGAGTATGTTCTTATATACTCCTCTTACTTCCCTTTTCATGTTCATATAATGAGAGATCCCCTCTTACTCTCATTATTTTGTTTTATGAAGTTTTAAGTGGCGCCGTTAGGCTGCCGAAATTTTTGTAACGGATTCTTTCTCCCTTCTCATTTTTTCAAGATCTATTTTCATGTAAAGTATTTCAAGTTCATTTTTATTATGTTGTGGTATTATATATAAATTTATCATACTGATATTTTATGATCACATGATGAGAGACCCCATTTTATCTCTTCAATTCAGTATTTTGAAGTTTTAAGTGGCGCCGTTAGGCTGCCGAATTTTTAAGTGGTTCTTCACCCTTCTCATTTTGAAGTTCTACTTTCATGTCAATTCTTTCAAGTTACTTTTTGTTATGTTGGGGTATGATATCTATATCTATCATACTGGAGTCTTATGTTCATATGATGAGAGACCCCATTTGATCTCTTCAATTCAGTATTTTGAAGTTTTAAGTGGCGCCGTTAGGCTGCCGAATTTTTTAGGGGATTCTTTCACCCTTCTCATTCTTTTCAAAGTTCTACTTTCATGTCAAGTATTTCAAGTTTCTTTTTAATTATTTTGGGGAATTATCTCTATATATATCATACTGAACTCTTATGTTCACATTATGAGAGACCCTATTTGATCTTTTCAAATCATTTTTGTTGAAGTTTAAGTAACGCCGTTAGGCTGCCGAACTTTCATAAGAGAAATCTAATTTTTTTCTTCCTTCCATGTTTTTCATTTCAAATGGTATGTCCTTAAAATTTCATTACCATGATCATGTATCCTTCTTATTCTGTCCATATACTATTTTATGGGTCATTTATGAATGTTTTACCCATTTTCCCTCTCTTTTTAATGTCTTCTAAAACCTCGTAACATAGCTGTTATGCTGCAGAATTTCCGTCTCAAAATGTCTCTCTCTTTTTCTAAAGTTCTTTTATATTATTAAGGGAATACTCAAAGCTCTTTATTCTAAAGGGGTATTCACATATATACCAAAATGTTCTATTTTAAATTCTTGGATTTACATACATGAGACCCACCTTCCTTTTCTGTGGGTTTTAAAGTGACGTAAAGATCATGTCTTTAAAGCAGTTTTTAAAACGTTGTGATTATGAAATGAAACCCATTTATTTTATGATATATGGTTTATTTATGAAATGTTTGATGATGATATATGTGGCTCACATGATAATAAAGGAAAATTTAAGGGTGCGCCCTGATAGCGCTCCAATGCATTGGGTAATGATGTAACCACTAGAGATTACAATTTTCACGATACCTTGGTGAATAACCTTGGTAATTTTCAAATGACACCTTAGGGGTGGACCTTGGTGATATGTTCATGATTTTCTATGTTAAATGATGTAGCCACATCTTAAAGTTATGAAAAATTTTATTTTTATTATGATATTCCACATGATTTTTTTTATCATGCCTTAAAGTTCTTGTTCATGACATAGTTGATGTATCTCAAGTTCACATGTTAAATATTTCCCTTGTTTCCCTTACTGGGCCTTCTGCTCACCCTTTCATTTGATGTATGTCCCCAGGTTATGAGATGCAGTAATGAACCTAGGATGAACATGAGGAGAAGCCTTTCAAGTGTTTAAGAAGAATGTTTTATGTTTTCATGTTTTAAGTTCCTGGTTTCCAAGACACTAAACCTTAAAGATCCTCAGTTTTGTATAATGTAATGAAAGTTTATGTGATAAAAAGGCGGGATTCTATATTGGTGGATCTAGATGAATCAATTATATGTCAAGAAGTGAGGGAGGATGTGTCCTTTTATAATTGAGGTGAGGGGCACTTTTGGAATTTATCAAAATATTAAATTATAATAAATTAATTTATATTTCCAAATGACTCCAAATTGAAATGGATTCGAATATAATATAGTATAGGGTTTTAATGTAATAAAAAAAATATAATTTATACTAGTTTTGGTATCTTTTTAAATCTTTTCATTTTGATTAACCCACTAGTTAGTTATTTTTGACCTTAACCACGACAACAACTATTTTGATCATAAAGGCTTAATAATTTTACTAAAAATGAAAAAATGAATCATAAATAGAAAATTTATAATTTTTTAAACTATATTACATTCACATGGATGAAGATAATATTTTTATAAAATTTAAATAATTTAATAATAATTATTTTGATAAATTATCATTAATGTCAATTTTGACACAATTCATTTAATTTGACTTCAAATACATGAATATAAACAGGGGATTAAAATATAATGATTTAAAACCTACATAATATTTCATATAGCTCTATAAAATACGTTTCATACATTAGATCATTCAAATTTTATCAAAATTTATATTTTTCTATTAATTAAATAAATATTGTATCAGTATTTCACCGAAATTTAAGGTAATTATATAAATTATAAAAATTTAAAAGAAATTTATATGATTAAAATAATTTTATTAATATAAAAATATACATTTATTTTCATTCATAGTTTGATTTTTCCCTATTTGGAAATATAAAAGATATTAAATACAGAGTGACATTTTCTAACTATATTTGATTTAAATAATATATAAGTTATTTTCATGTAAAAGTGTCCTTTAAATAACTAAAATTTAATCATAAGGTGATAAGGGTCTAATCATCTTATCAAATAATAATTATTATGAATAATTATGTCCTTATCACTTATTTTTAACCTAAACTTACCCAAATTTACCCTTTATCGAGGTGATAAATTTTCCATGATTACTATTCATTTTGACCAAAAATAAAAGGGAACTATTTAATAAATTTATGAATCCTAAAAAAATTTGTATTCCATTTTTTCAAAATTCAAAACATATAAGTGTAATAATTTAATTTAAAATTAAACAGGTAAAATGCAATAAAAAAAAATTTTTCAGAAAAATACCATTTTAAAGTATAAAAATGTTTTTATACCAAATTTAACCATGAAATTGATTCAAATGTACATAATTTTATTATTAATAATATAATATAACTAATTTTTCATTGAATCATTTTCAAATAAAATGTAACTTTTCAAATGGTTGAAACAAAAATACATTTTTCAATAAAAATCAGTATTTTTCACGATTCACTGAAAAATAAATATTTTGATAAAAAATTGAAAATTTAACCCTATGAAAATTTTTATATTCTGATTTCAAAAATTTAGTAAAATATATAAAATAAATTTTATAAAATAGGAAAAAACTACTTATATTATTTTCTCTAAAAATTAATAAAAATTATTTTTGAAAAAAACATATAAAACGACTTTACTAAAATTTGAGTGTTTATTTACTAAGAATTATTAAAAAAAAATTTATTGGTTAATAACTTTATATGTATTCCATAATATGGTTATTAATATTCAAATACACCAATTTAATTTCTAGTTTATTATGGTCATAATAATATATTGGGGTTTGTTTAAGCTATGTGTTTCATGCAATGCAAACTATCAAATATAGTGTTCTTTTATAATCTTGGGGGAGTTTCAATACCTATATTTGATTATAAATAACAGAGGGTTATAAGTAAAAATTATAATTTTTAATTATTGAAATAAACTTATATCTATATGAAAATGATGAATAAAAATAAATAATCACAAAAAAGTAATTTATTTAGGCTTCTTAAATATTGAAGTTGTAATTGAAAATAATTAATATAAAAACTAATATAAAAATCACCAAAATGATAAAAATTTACAAATTTAAATATGAAATTTAAAAAATAGTGCTATTACATGTGTAAGTTTCCTAAAAAAATAATTATTTCATGCTTTTTAAACAAAAAATTATGTTAATTAAACCATTGCATACAAAATTTATTTTAAAATAGAATAAATCATCAATTAATAAAGATTAAAATATCCATGTAAGAAAAATGTATTTTTTAAAAGTGTAAGTTTCCCAATAAAATAATTATTTCAAGATTATTTGATTAATTTTTTCTAACTGAAAATTTTGAATATAAAAATTAATACAATAATGGTATAAAAGACCGATATATATATATATATATATATTTAATTATCCATATAAAAAATATGGTTTTTACATGTTTATGTTTCCAAAAAAATTATTTTTTGAGGATTCTTAAACCAAAAAACGTTTAATTGAAACTAATGGATATAAGATTTAACACAAAAATGAATAAAATAATCAATTTTTTTTAGATTTTAATATCAATGTAAAAAATAGAGTTCTTACATGTGTAATTTTAAAACAAAGATATTTTCCTAAATATTGAAGAGTATAGTGAAGTGTTTTCCCATATCCATTTTATGTGATAATTTCATATATCATGGACTATATTGACATCACATTCATGGTTTTCCTAAGATAACCATGTAATAGATATAGAAACCTTATATAATTTCACAGTATCATAAACATCATCATCAATGAAATAAATTTTTTACATTGTAAAACGATGAACCAATGATCATTTAGAAGATCAATAATATAAAATATATTCATCACATAAATTTACATGATAAATGGATCATCTTTACAAATAATTCAATTTAAATCAATAAGTGTAAATCCATATTTTTCATGTTTCACTCCACTATTACTATCAATCTACTTACACATAAACACTAGTACTTAGAATTTAGTATTATCAAATTACCATGTATCCTTAAAAAATATAAAATATATTATTGATATATAAATAGGATTTTTATATGTTTTCACTAGAAAAAATTATTGGTTCAATGAAAACCATTACTTTACTATTTTGAATGGCACTCTTATTATCCTGATATTTTTTTTGTAAAATTTGAAATAATTATTCTCAAAACCATACAATGTGATTATATAAATTTTTTTTGATATATGTAACAATTTAAAGATTTCTTATGTAAATTAATCAGTGCTTAATTTCTCCTAAAACCATGAAACAAATTTATTATTATGCTCATTCATTAGCCACTTTTCATTTATTTTTAGATATTTTACTTTCAATTCATTAATTTTTGATGTTATATAAGGTTTAACCTTACATGTGTTGTTAAAAATATATAAATATACCCAAATCACTATATATAGTGTAATTAATTTTAATTTTTGGTGATAGATCCCCATACCTTTACTATTAACTACCATATGCCATGATATAGGGTGACCAATGTGCTCTACTTCATACAAGTATTATGACATCCCAAAAGTGACTATCCCTTAATTAAATGAATTTAAGAAAATATTAGATTACATAATATCCCAAGAACTTTTAGTTTTCTAGCTTTATAGTGTTAATAAAAAACATTAACTAATAAAGCCCATGTATTTTTGAATTTATGAGTATTTTTATCACTATATAAAAAACTTCTTAATCTATAACATGATTTTAACATCTCCCACAAATCCCCCAACACAATACACTCTTCTAGTCACATCACACATATTACTTTTCTTCATAACTTGGGGAAATGGAAAATAAAACAGGCAAGAGATAAAATACTCTATATGAGTATGTATAGGAAAAAACATCAAAGTTCATATGTGAGCATCAAATAAAATTATTGGTAAGAGAATATAATCAAGGAACATGAAAACTGCATAAATAATTCATACTAAATAAAACATGGATTCATAAGTCAAAAATAATCACATGGGGACTTTATAATAAGGGAATATATGTCATAGAATCTTATCATCATAGGTAAAACAAGGGGTATTACATATGAACATGAACATAAGAACATAAACATAACTACACCAGGAATAAGATGGTCATAAGTATATGAAGAATAAATTAGAGATGTGGATATTATATAAACATGATACATTAATCAGAATATCACAAAATATTATCACTAAGGTGTTGTGAAATAAAATTACCAAGGTTGTTCACCAAGGTATCATATAGAATTACCAAGGAATGCTACCAAGGTATTATGAACATGTCATATCTGGAGATTAATTCTTTACTAAATGTATTGGGGAACTATTAGGTAAGAGACTTCAAATAACTAAGTCAGTTTAACAATGTATCATAAAACATTACAAAGGGATTCTTCCAATATATCATGAGTATGACATCTCAAGAGATTAATTCATTACCCAATGTATTAGAGATCTATCTGGGAGCACCATCATAATACTATCATTATGTGTTTCACACAAATAAAATATCATAATAACATATAATTTTAATCCATTACTAAGGAATGTGGGTTTTAAATATTGAATCCCCCATTCAATAAAATAATTTTAATTTTATATTGACACCCTTGAATGATATTAGAGTTGGGGATTCACAACCTAGAAAATCAAGAAATGAATTCTATATCATGAAATATATATGAAATAAATTATGGAATGGGTTAAATAGGAGATAAATATATCCTCTAATCAATATGGAATAATTTTAATAGTAAAGGGGTTGATTATGAACACATCAAAGCATAATTCCATGGAATTAAAATAGCTCACAACAATGGAAGAGCTTGAATTGAAAAGAGGCGGGAGAGAATCAAGGAGTGATTTCAATAACATTAAAACTATACAAAAGAGACTATTAAACATATTAATTTGAGATAAGGGTAGTATATCATCAATAATGATTCATTTGAATAGTAAATAATTTATTTTTAATACATGGAAGCATAATTATATAGAAATCAAAAGGGACCATCCCAAAATAAGTGCTTGAATCAAAAGGTGGTGGAGGAGAACTCTTACCATTATATGTATCTCCTTAAATATTGGTATTCAAAGAGGTATATGGGAGGGAATTTCATGATCAATTATTTTGAGTACAGAGGTATCATAGAATGGGTGGGAGTGAGCTCCTTTTATAAGTTAAAGAGAGGATATTTTCTATGCAAACTAAAGTTATGTAAGGGGTAAGAATGGAATCACATGGGTTTTAAGTGGGTTAGGTGATTTAGACGGTAAAATGATGTTGAGACATGTTTTTATAACTTTAAACCTATCAAATTTATTCTATAATTTTCAAATTTTAAGATTATTCTGTAAAAATTGGGTCACATTAGATTACACTTTTTAACACTTATTAATATTGATTAAATATTAATCAATGTAATTATATTATCACTAAAAATATAAGATAAAACTACTTACCAAATTTAAAAATTATGAATACAAATTTTGACTCTATTTAACCTAATTAAAATTCTATATATGAGAAAATTAAATTTAAAATAAAACATATAATTTGTAGAAAACCTTTTTAATAGAAAAATGATGTTTTAATTATCAAGTGTTACTAATATTATTAAACCTTACTTATAAATTTAATGATTTTTAAATTTTTTTTATGAATGTTTAAAATTTATAATAGAGTCTTTATTAAAAATATATTATATTTAATTTAAAATTATAGAATATTTATAGAAGTGTCATTATTTAAAAAATAATTTTTTTACCATGGTAGTTAATATTTACCTTGGTTATGTAATTTTCTACCAAAACAATGAAATTAACCTTATTAATTATGTTTCAACATTCTTATTAAAAATAAAGAAACCATTTTATTTGATTTATTTTCTAAATGTGATAAAATTTTAATTTTAATATTTGCACATGTAACGCGTAAAAACCCATTTAAAAAAAAGAGTATTTTTAAGCTTAAAAATAATGTATTGGACATAATTATCAATTTATTTGATTTACATGATATAAATTATTTTATTATAAATCATATAAATTTTATGTGTATTATAAATAAATCCAAAACCAAATATTTCCAAAATATTATTTAATTAAAATAAAATACTAAAAAAATTTTATTTTTTTGGAAAATATTAATTATGTTATTAAAATATTAAAAAATGATTTTATAAATTTATAATATTAATTTATAAATGTATATACTTACTCAATAAATACATCTTTGATCAATTATAAGGTTTTATAAACTTTTAGGTCTTTATTATATAATGAAAAGTTCAAAAAATTTATATATAACCTACTATTTTAGAAAATTATCCAAATTTAATCTTAAGATAATATTAACCTGATGAATCTAATTTTTTTTTCAAATTAAAAATCCGAAATTTTAGAATTTTACTTTTAAATTACAATATAATGAAAAGTGTTTTTATAGGAAAATTACCTTTTAAAATATTAACTATTCTTATTTTCTATCAAATAACAATAAAAACAGTCATATGAATAATATATCATATCTATAATATATTTATTTTCATTAAAAAATCTCATAAAACACAAATTTTAAAAATACATTTCTAAAATGATCTTGTTAATTTTATCAATGTATTCATAAATAATCATTATTTTTCTTTACAAGTTAAAATGTAAAATAAATTTCATAAATAAATTATTTTATTAATAATTTCCTGATCATATCATCCCAATTTCTATTTAAAATTCTCCTCAAGATATCCACATAATATATAAGTATAATGTAATCTGTTTTAGTAGTCAAGGGTGGTGATTCCGCTAGCATAGATCTCATGAAAATTTCCCTGAGCTTGAATTTCTCTCATATACAATTTCACTCATATATTAACTGCTTAAGTTTATATTATTATTGATCTAAGAAAATACCTAGTGAAGAACTTACTTTACAGGATTATAAAAATGATATTCATAAGGAAGAATTCTTCTACTCAATGAAATTTACCTCCTTTTTCATTAATAGGTTTCATAATGTGGTACTTCATTTCATACCATCTAATTTAACACTATATTGTAATGGTCATATATTATATAAATATGTCTTGGTTTCATTTTAGTTTGGTTTTTTAGGTGAATCAAGTTACTGAACATAATAGGAAAATATATATTTTAAAACCTTAGGGTATTGCATTCTCCTCCAATTAAATAAATTTCATCCTCAAAATTTTAATTGTTTCATAAAAATGAAAACATCTAAGGGTATCTAAAAGATAAAATTTACTCATGATATAATTTCTATAGAGGTATCACCGTTCTAATAAATGAGATTATATATTTTTCCCCTAAATAGTTAAATCTTAAAGGATGGAAAATATGACCTGAATGGATCATAATTCCACAAACTATAAAGGAAATTCGTATTACTTAGACACAATTAAGAAACCACTAAGAGTTTTTTATTTATAACTCAATAGATAATATTTGGTGAAAAATTATAAAACATAATACATATATAAATATAGAGTGATGAATACATAACACCACTTAATTAATTCAATAGTAGTTATTGGATTGGATTTCCTTATTCCCATTTTCTAGGGGGTTGTAAGATCCTTTGTTTCAAACTAGATGGAATTTCCAAAGGAATCTAAAACTTACCATTTCATGGGAGGTATGAATCATAACTTGAACTTTAGAATGTAATTATGATATTTTTAACACTTTAAAGTATTTTTTAGATGGTGTTTAAGGCTCGAGGGGTGACTTGGGTGTTTGGTGGAGTTTCAGGAGTATTCAGGGCTTGTTCCGAGCCCAAAGAAATAGTTTTTAAAGAAGAAGGATAAGGAAAATGGTTCATGCATAGTTAATAGTAATAATGTGGATAAACTGTGAAACCTAATAATAGGAGGTTTATTTTTTGTTTAACCATGTATAATAGGCCAAACGATTGTGTGAGGAGATATAGTAAACTACCAAGGGACACAAGGGTTGTGCATGATTTTCTAAAACCATGCTCCTTGCCCACACAGGTAGTGACACTTAGGCATTGACCCCACATGATTTTCACATGGTTTGGACAAGACATTCCCCTTATTAAAGGGGGTGATGTTACCATTTTACTCATTCCTTATTTAACCTAAATATACCATTTTCTGCCTCATTTTCTCCCACGCGAGGCAGCAACTCGAGCTCCCCATGGCCTCCTCCTAGGCTTCCAAGGTTCTCCTTTATTTGGAAAATAAATTGGGTTTCTTTAGATGAATTAGAAGCATACTGGTTAGTCTATATTTATCCTTCCTCCTTTATCAATTTATTCTTATGTATTTAATGTCATCTCAATGTGAGATAATACACCATATTTTCAGGGTTTTTATTTATTCTTTTGATTTCTATCATTATGACTCGAATCAAAGCTAAATAATAGACAAGTGGAGCATCCTAATCACGAGGTATGTGATCTATGGATTTCTTATTAATGGTTCACTTTATTATGGAATGAACCATTGTGACACACACTAGACTTTCTGAGCGTCTCCCTTTAAACTTGAGGTTAATTAAGTAAATACTAAAGACTTTAATTAGTTTGTATTTATAAACTAAAATACATCATCGAAGGTTGTATACCTCTACTTAAACCACCCCTTTAGGTGTGTTAATTATATGTGGTGACCCTTATTCTTTATACTTGTAATTAAAATAAACTATGAGGTATAATAACTTTCCTTTATTTAAATGAAATTATTAAATATAATTAAATTAATTATAAGTGGTGCAGATGACTCAATGAGTTTATGATATTTATTTATAACATGTTTGTGATATCCTTCATGAATGAAATTGATAAATATAATTGATTGTGATTCTTAATGTAAGGATTTACCCATGACCATGACCAAATTATTAAATGGAATGCATGAATCATTCATTCTTAAGTAAATTAAAAACATAATTAATATAATTATTTTGGTTTGGGTCAAATGAGATGTATCATGATGAACTATGTTGTAATGTATGGTTCCATTTAACCTCTGGTTATTTAATGGTGAAATGGTTTAATTCTATCATTTTAAATAGTAAATGGAATGAAAATTATATGATATTTTTAATTAATTATAAATGAAATGGCACTTTTTTTACACTAGAATTGTGATATGACATGCTTATATAAATGAATTATTTATTAATCATACTTGAATTGTGATACTAGGGCTTGATGTACCTTATAAATTGTGATACTTAGGCTTGGAATCAGTTATAAATTGTAAAATTCATGGAATCACTTATAAATTACGATACTCAAGAATGGTGTCCCTTATAAATTGTGATATTCGAGCATGGAATCCCTCATAAATTGGGATAATAGAGCATGGAGTCCCTTATAAATTGGGATACTTGAGCATGGTTTAACTTATAAATTGTGACACTTAGTAATGAAATACATTATAAATTTTGATACTTGGGCATGGTATCCCTTATAAATTGTGACACCTAGGCACGATGACCCTTATTAAAAAATGCAACTCTTATGATTATGCATAGATGTCAGAGTTATGCCTTAGGTCTTGGCTAGTATTATGTATATATATATGTCTATATTTATTATCACATATATAGTATATATATGTATATACATACATACATACATACATACATACATAAATACATACATACATACATATATATATATATATTTATATGGTGACACGTCATTAGATATATTCCTCCTTGGGATGAAGTAGGTACTATCGACCGAGTGTCCATTAGGGTACCTGAGTCTGAATTATTTAAATTTATTTATTTACTTCCTTATTAATATACCTATACACTATTGTATTTTATATTCATAGAATTGGTATAATTATATACCATTGGTGGTTTCATACTGAGTTTATCTAACACCATGTTTGGGCCTCCATTTAGTAATAGAACATACCTCACCATTGCGGGTCTAGGATCATGGATTTCGATTGTGCTGTTACTCTTGTAAATGGGAGCATAAGATAATAGGATTGAGCCTAAGATCAATATGATCATAGAGATAAACATTGGGCCTTTTTTCATTTTATTTTTGTAATATTATGTATTGATTTTTGTATGTCTTATTCTTCTATATTATAGAATCACATAAACATGTATGGTTGTATCATTTGGAATTGATAGGATATTTAATTTATTTCCACTTTATTTAATTTATACTACTTTTACTATTGATTTATTATAATGTACCACTATTAAACTTTCATTATGAGGGTATAGTGTCCCCACCATACCACCATTATACCCTCATTGTTAGTCGGAAGCCTCTAGAATGTGGGGAGGCATACTTGAGGCCATACGGTGAACCGACTTGGGGAACCATCTTAGTGGATCCTAGGTTGGGAAATTACCAAGTGGTATCAAAGATTATTTTCCCTAGTCTTATTTTTTGGGATGGTATAAAAGATACTATGAATGTGTCAACACTTGATTAATAGCTCATGCCTGGGAGTGATCAAACCATGCACAAGGAAATGGTCAAGTTTCCAGGGATGGTACTATTGTTTGTGTGGTTCATTATTACAGTTTATTATTATTTCACATCGAGTGATTTATGTACATTACACTACTTACTGATATATTAGATTATAATATTTTCACCCTTGGACTAGTATGGAAAGGAGGTATTTTTATGCGCATCATTATAGGCACATATAGATTTACATGCCTTGCATATTCCATGCTATGTAGGTTGCATTGATTGACTTTCAGATACATATCAGATGTGAATTGTGTGATTTAGCAACATTCTTATCTATATACCATGTTTAGGTGATTATTTATCATGCTTACATGTATACCATGTTTTTTGATACATTTCCATATTCATATGTACTCATTTCCTTATGTTATAATGTATTGTTATAATTATAATGTATTTATTGGTTATTAAAGTGTTTGCATCAACCTAAATAGTGTTTTCTCATATAGATTTATGGAAGAACATAAATTAACACATTATTACATGTTTGATCCATGGACCATTGGTTTCATGGGATGAAACATTTATGGTTGTGATTAAATGGATTTGAATATTAATTTTTATAGTGTATTGGACTTTAAAAATTGGAAAGGGTTACCCATATAATCAAACAATCATAAATAAACTTTTTATTCCAATAATAAAGGTAAAAAATATGGTTTTAGTTACATTGATTCCAATGATAACTTTTAATTCCTAGTACCTTTATAACTCAGGAATGGTAATGCATCTAGCGGAACCATGGTATGTGTGTATATATATATATAAAGGATTTTACTGATATGATTTGAGAATGAATACCCCTATAAATGGATCATTATATTCTTGGCTCGACCCTTGTAGGTGATTTTTAACATTGTATTCTTATACGATAAACTTGCTAATGGTGTTTTGAAAAAGTGATAATTTAATTATTATGAGTTTTACTTAGATTAACCTAGGTTGTAATAATGGGACACTAGTAGGTCACGTTTATATTTTATACTTTGGTTCTTGACCCCATGGGGGTATACTCATGTTACATAGGGATGGTTATTTAAAGTGTAATCATCCACTTATACAATGATACGTATAAATTTATGTTTCCATAATAATGATCCAATCCCCTTAAATGATATAGAACTTATGGTTTGATTTTGGACCTTACTTTAATGTGAGGATTTAGTAAATTCAAATTCCAATTACAACCTAAAGGGTATTTTCCTCTATATCTTGGGAAATTTATAATACAACTTGCGTAATTTTCCTTGTGGTGTTAGTTAAATAAAGTACCAAGTATAGTTGTTCTTCATAACTTGTACTTATTTTTTCTTTAATCAATGATCTTTAAATGTTTATAATAAATTTAAATTGATGAAACTGGATGAAATAAAACCTCAAAGTGGCGTTCTTAGCTTTAAACCTTGATGAATGGTAGGATAAATGTGGTCTTGAGAGTTTCCTTATATAGGACACTACTAGAAATTGGACATATACCAATGGTTTTGGCCAAACCATTGGTATAGGTACTATAACATGACCCTATACCAACAATTTGAAAAAATCATTGGTATAGGTACCCAATACCAATTGTTTTGAAAAAAACATTCATATAAATTTAATAAAATGACACTATACTAACAGTTAGGCTAAAACCTTTGGTATAGCCTCTATTTAATGACCCCATACCAATGGCTTTTCCAAAAATGTTGGTATAAGTCCCAAAATTCAAAATAGCTATACCAATGGATTAGGAAACTTCTGGTATAGACCACCTATACCAATTATTTCCCAATATTTTTGGTATAGGTCTATACTGATTCCAGACAAGCGAACGACCACCCAAACCATTGGTATAGCCTATACCAACAGTTTTGGGACCTATACCAACAGTTCCAAACCGTTGGTATAGTCCTCTTTTCCAATAATGGGAACATAGAAATTACCTATGGATCTCTTTGAAATTTCCGTTATGTTAATCTATAGGTTAGGTAGACAAGCCTAGTGACCATTTATAGTGTGACCTAGTTAGAAGTTTGATGCTTTTTCTTTAGTAAGGGGCTATCCCAGTTGAGGTATCACCCTCAAAACTATATTAGTATCTGTAAATGATTGTGTAGAGTTCCATATAAGAGTTTCCATTTGGGTGTCATTTTACTTAGATAGGACTCTTAGTTTTTGAATGGCATTGAGTAAGGTGGGTGGTCATTCAGAAAGTGGATCCTTTTTAGGGATGTGAACATCATTAAATACCTATATTTAGTGGGTATACACACTTAGATCATGGACGATCTCTTAGTAAGTCATGAAACCCTTCTAATTCTTTAGTGATGGATGTATTATAGTTAGTCATCTATATTAATAGTCATCTTGGATAATATGACTCTGATAAAAATCTTTGTATGTGCTATTAGATACTAGGATGCATAAGGATGATAATCCTATGGATAATATTGAATTATGTGTCATTGTGTTGATAAAATATTGGGGTAGTATGAATCAATAAAAATGGTTCCCATATGGTACAATGAACCATATGGGTTTGATGGAAATATTTTAATTCTCGGTCTATTACACTATGTTCTTGGGTCATATCTGGAGTAGAGTGATATAGGCATTTGAGGAATTGAGTTATTCCAATGTTGAGGGATGACATTGAAAAAGGATCATGTGTTGAAACAATACCAATAAATTTAGTTTTATATTATGTTCCTAATAATTATGATACGTTTGAGAATGGATCATGAGAGTTTCACATGTATTTCTAGAGTAAATATGATCTAGCATGCTTTTAGATAGCTGATATTCCTCTCTTTTAAAGATGGAACATGGTAAAAGCATGTTGAACACACCTGTAACCCGTGTTCAATAGTGGGTGGAGTGTGTGTAGTGGGATGAGTTCCCATTCTTCGAATATTATGACTAAGACACTCCTAAGGTGGGGGATTTCACATCGAATATGTTTTAGCATGTCCTTCCTGGTAGAGGGAACAAAACTATAACAAACCATTTGGG
Source organism: Viscum album (assembly GCA_963277665.1). Classification (NCBI taxonomy): domain Eukaryota; kingdom Viridiplantae; phylum Streptophyta; class Magnoliopsida; order Santalales; family Viscaceae; genus Viscum; species Viscum album. Next base: position 1,999,125,081 of record OY728140.1, on the reverse strand, counting down.
AATGACCCTCTTTTCCTATGAAATCCCATGAGGCTAGTATTTTAGGTTATCTATTCCTTGTGATTATTCCTAATATGAAACCTAATTATAGGTTTAAATCATGTTTGGATGCAAGATTCAACCTCGGGGAGCATGAATGACCCAAAATTTGATACTTTTAATGCGTATCGGTGATTATAAGGTAACCCAATGATGAAATGGTGGGTCATGTATGCCACCTTTGAGAACATTGTGAGTTTATATTGAACTATGATGGTTTTTTTTGAAGAAAATAATGTAATTAATGGGTAATAATGCATAATGGTCGATAAATGATGATGTATTGGGAGGTACAATTGAAATATTTTAAATAAGTCAACCAACAGAGGTTCAACTATTATTCTCACATGTAGTTGGATGTGGTTAGCTGGAAACCATGCCAATAAATTTATCTTGGATACATTTGGAGTATATCAGATCTTATTGGAAATCATTCTTCTCCTCTTATTATACTCTTGTCTTAGTGACAATTATGTCTCTTTCCTTGAAATCATCCAATGTACACCGAGAGAGTATCAATTTTACACCAAGATAAATAAAGAAATTAAATTCATTTTTTGTTCGATAATAGACTTTTTCAGAGTTGGGATCTGATAGATTGGTCGCTTATAAAGGTGTTGTTTTTCTTGAGTAATATTGGGATTCTCATGTAGGAATTCCTTTTACAAACTCATATACAATAACCAATTCTTTGACTCGATCTCCATGAGAGATAGTATTATTTAGGGTCATCCAGATTCTTGATACATGGAAGTATATATTATATATGAATGTATCACTTGTAAAATCTAGATATTGGACTACCTTATATGATCTCTTGGGAGTCTAATAGTTGATTTCGATGATATCCCAGACTTACATTTGAGCTCAGTTGAGATGATTGGAGTGTGAAGATCCAAGAGTGTTGGATTGGTATAAAACTATGTTCACACTATGAAATGATAATATAAATGAATATTTGGGATGGAGATGTTACTAGAATCCAGTTATGGGATTTGGTGTGTTTTCTTGATGCAAGATCAATATTCCTTGTATTAAAGGTGTCTGAATAGGATTTGTGGTATGCATCGACTGTTAAAGCCATGTGCCTTCAAAATGGTCAACCGATAGTGTTTTGACTTATTTTATCTTTTTTTATTGAATGTAGCTAGTGATGAAATACATGTAGAACATCATCAATATGAGGAGAGTTTAGTGAAAAGGTAAATCAAGGATTTTCATAGAAAATTTGGGACGACCAGGCTTAATGAGGTCAATTGGGAATCAAAAATTTTATTGATTTGGGAAATGTACCAGAAGCATTATTAGAATTTGAAGGACTATTTTGTTAGGTAATTCCAATGGTGGGGAGTACCGTGGCTCATAATTGGATGTTCAATGTTATAACCTATAGTAGTGAGTTCCATAGGTAAAATTAGGAAGGATTCTATGATGTGATCATGTCTTCGGTTAGGAGGAATCAGGTAACTTTCATCTTGATGTTTTAGTTTTGAATATGAATATTGGATTGAGTTTCTATGGCTTAAGTACCATGGATTTTATAGTGACGCTTGTAGATGTATTGAGTGTTTAAAAAACACAAATTTTTCATTAGAAATTTAATGATCCAAGTAGGTTTTGTGATGTTTCATTGTTCCCCATTGATTCTCTGGGATAAGAATTTCTAAGGTTGGGAGATTGTAAGATCCTGTGTTTCAAACCAGATGGAATTTCCAAATTAATTTTAATTTTCCCATTTGGTGGATGGTCTAAATCATAATTTGAACTTAGGAATGTGATTTAGTGATTTTTAACACTCTAAATTTTTGTTCTTAGATGATATTTAAGGTCATAGGGGTGAATCAGGTGTTTGGTGGAGTTTTGGTAATGTTAGGGGCTTGGTCAAAGCACAGAGCTCTGAAATCTAAAGAAGTATGATAAGGTACACAATTAGAACACTGTTAGTAGTAACTATTAGACTTAACTATGGGGAATAGTAAAAGGAGGTGTACAGTTAGTTTAACCATCAATATGAGGATACATGACCATGTAAGGAGCTATATTAAAATGTAGATGGATGCATGAGATATGTATAGTTTTCTAAAACCTTGTGCCAATCCCACACGGGTAGTGCCACTTTCATAGTGAGCCTACATGGTTTATACATGGGTTGGAAAAATCATGTAGTCAAACCTTAAACCTTATTAAATTGTGTGATTTTACCATTTTTCCCTTACCTTCTTTAATCCTAAAGTAACCCTTTTCTCCCTCATTTTCTCTCATTCCAGGAATCCACTTGATCTCCCCTTGGCCTCATACTTGGATTCCATGGTTCTCTTTCATTAAGACTGAAAATAGAGAACTGTCAGATGCGTTAGAAGTATAATGGTTATTATATAATTACTATTTCCTAATTTATTGTTTTATCTTTTCATATCTAATTCTATTTCAATGATAGATAATATGACATATTTTCAGGGTGTTTTTATTATTATTATGATTTATCTCATTCAGAATTGAATCAAAGATCGATAATCGATGAGTGAAGTGTCCTAAGAATGTGGTAGGTGGTGTATGGATTTCCCATTAATGTTTCTCTAATTTATGGAATGTACCTTTATGACAGATGTAAGAATTTTTGAACACTTCCATTTAAACTTGATGTTAATTAAGTAAATACTAATGCCTTAAATTAGTTAGTCTTTATACACTAAAATGCACTATTAGAGGTTGTCTACCTTAATTTGAACCACCCATTTGGGTGTGTTTCTTATTTTCCATGACCCTTATTCTTTATCCTTGGAATTAAAATCACATTTTAGGCATGATAACTTTCCCTTATTTAAATGGAATTATGAATGGAAAAAAATGAGTTATAAGTGGTGAAGATGACTCACTTAGTATGAGATATTTATTTATAATAAGATAGATCCACCCTTCAGGAAAGAAATGGATAATTATAGTTTAGTGGGAGTCTTAAGGAAATTATTTATCCTTGTACATGACTAAATTATTGAATGGAATGCTTGACTCATTTATTTTTAAGTAAAGTGATAATTGAATTAATTGAATTAATTGAATTATTTTGGTTTAGGTCAAATGCGATGTATCATGACAAACTATGTTGGTATAGATGTTTCTATTTACCCTCTATTTATTTAATGGTGTAATGGTATAATTACATCATTTTAAATAGTTAATATAATGGACATTCCCTAGAATTCTTAATTAGTTATAAATTAAATGGCCTAATTCGTATACTGGAACTGTGATATGGTATGCTTATGGACATGTCCTATTTATTAATTATATTTGAATTATGATACATGGGAATAAATTCACTTATAAATTATGATACTCAGGTATGGATTCCCTTATAAATTCTGATACTTGGGTATAGAGTCCCTTATAAATTATGATACTCAAGCATGGTGTCCCTTATAAATTGTGATACTTAGGCATGGTGTCCCTTATAAATTGTGATACTCAGGCATGTCGTCCCTTATAAATTGCGGTACTCAGGCATGGAGTCCCTTATAAATTATGATAATCATGAATGTAATCCCTTATTAATTGTGATACTCCAGCATGGATTCCATTATAAATTTTGATAACCGAGTATGCTAACCCTTATTCAAAATATGAGACTCTTATGATTGTTCCTGGACACCTAAGTTATGTTAAGAGTCTTAGATAGTATTATATATATGTATATATATATGTTCTATTTTATATAGTATATATATATATACACACACATAAATAATTATATATATATTTATATGGTGACACATCATCATAGATATCTAGACTTAGGCCGAAGTAGGTACTATCAGCTGGGTGTCCTTTGGGGAACCAGAGTCTGACTTGTTTATATTTATTTATTAACTTCCTTACTTGTATACCTACGCACTAATATATTTTATATTCACATACTAGGTATCATTATAAACCATTTGTGGTGGAATACTAATTTTAACTCACACCATGTTCGGACCACCATTTGGTACCCAAATAGACCTCATGGTTGTAGGTTTAGGATCATGGATTATACTTGTGATATTACTCATGTAAATAGCTGATTAGGAGTACAAGACTGAGCTGGATCTTAGGATGATCATGGAGATAACCCTTGGGGATTTTTACCATAAGTTGTTTATTGTTATATTTTTATTACTATATTTCTTCTTCTTGTATATTTTAGCATCCCATGGACATGCATGGTTGTATCATTTTGCATTGTCCTAATATCTAATTTATTTATGCTACCTTTAATTTACAATTATTTATCCATTTATTGATTATTATGTACCATTTTACTACTCTGATCATGAGGGTATAGTCTCCCCACCATAACTCCATCAGAGCCTCACTACTAGTTAGAAACCTCTTGCGTATGGGGATGCATGCTTGAGGCCTTATGGAAAATTAGCTTAGGGAAACATCTTAGTATATCTAGTATAAAGAGTTTATAATGTATTTTAGTGTTGATTATCATTTTAATCCCTTGTATTAGTTCACTACTTTTCATAGTTCTCAAATTTATTACATATAAAATATTTAGTTATTAGCGGTTCTTTAGGAAAAATATTATTTTTCCCTGTCATGTTAAATGAACTCTTCCTTTTTTTAATAGTCTCTTACTCAATTACCTACTCTACCAAAAATATATATTCATATTCATTAAATAAATTATACTAGGAAACTATTCTGACATTTTAGACATGAAGGAGATAATATCTTCTTTCTTTCTTTATATTCATCACCTAAACATACCTGATACTCCATCCTTATCTTCTTTATAGTGATTATAAAATCAACCAAATCTGTGTTGTTAATCATAATACTTGATAGATAGATTGAAATAATCACATGATTTATAGATTTTATCCCATTAAGTTTACCATTGTTACAATCTTCATATTTTCCATGGTATCCATTGTTAACTGGGTTCCTTTATGATTTAAACATTACTAAAACCAAAAGGAGTTAACATTAGTGATGAAATCTATAATATAATTATTGTAAGATAATGAAATAATAAATTAAACCTCAAATTATATTAATCTTAAAAATCATTACATTATATTTTAGTTCAACCTAAATCAATATGGGTTCAATCTTGGTTTATTTGGGTTGGGTTCTCTCATATTACATAACCCAATTTCTTAACATAATAAATTATTCACAGTGGATTGTAAATAGAATGTTATTTACCAACTCATATCCCCTAGGAGTGTCTATCCAGGTGTGCTATTAGGCCTCTTTGTCATGTAGTAGGTATAAGTCAAGTTAATACACAATGATATTTTTTGGGGTTATTACCCCATGCACATCTATGCTAAATCCCACATCCAATTTTGAGTATCCTGATAGAGGTTTAATTTCTACTAAAGCCACAAACTCTATACTTATAAATAATATTTTCACTAATGTTCTATAATACTATTCCCCAAAATAACTTCATTAATCCAAAAAAATTATCATACCTTACTCTGATACGAACTATGAAAACCCAAGAGTGACTATAATTTAATTACACAACATTAAGAAAATATTTAATTACATACATTCCCAAGACCTTTTAGGTTTAGAGTTTTATAGAGTTAAGAAAAAAATTATCTAAAAAACCATGTATTTTTCAATAAACAAGTAGTTTTACCACTATATAAGAAACTTATTAATCCATAACAAGCTTTCAAAATCTACCAAAAATCATCCATACAAGACACTATTCTATTCAATTCATATGTATTAATTTTATTCATAACCTAGGGAAATGGAAACATAATAAATGGGTGAGATAAAATTATTAGTAAGGGTAAGTATAAGAAAAAAACCACCAAAGATCATAAGTAAGTATAAGATGAATATATGGGTATGAGAATATAATCTAAGAACATGAACACTATATAAATAATTTAAACACAATAAGAAATACAGTCATAATACATGTATCGTATAATGAGGCATTTTTCCTAAGGAAGTATATTTCATAGGATCTTGGAATCATAGGTAAAATAAAGGGAATTATATATGAATATGAACATAAGAACATGAACATAGGTACATGAGGCATAAAATGATCATATACACTTGAGGCATAACACGATGAAGTTACTAAAACATAAATACAAGAAATTTAAAATTATATGACCAAATTTCATCACTAAGGTGTCATGATAGAACATTATTAAGGTTTTTCACTAATGTATCATCAAACATTAAAAAGGAATTCTACTAAGGTATCATGAACATGTTATCTATAGAGATTAATTCTTTACCCAATGCATTTGAGTGATGTTAGGATGCACCCTTTATATTTCCAAGGGTTTTAACCAAGGGATAATAAATATTAGAACATCATGTTTTAAGTTATCATGAACATGAAATATATTGATATTAATTCATTATTAAATGAATTGGTGTGCTATTAGGGTAAACCCTTCATATAATTATCATTATGTGTACCCTTGAATGATATTATATTTGGGTATCCACATCATGGAAAATAAAGGAATGACTCCAAAAATATGAATAATATATTAAAGAGATTATAGAATGGGTTAAATGAGAAAGAAATATATTCTATAATTAAAAGGTAATAATTTAGATAATAAAGGGGTTAATTATGAACATATTTAAGTATAATCACCTAGAATTTATAAGCCTTAAAAAAGAAGTGCTTAAATTGAAAAGAGGAGGGAGATAATCAATGAGTGATTTCATGACTGTACAAAATGGAATATGAAATGGGACTAATGTGATAGAATGGAATTCTATCATCAATGAAGAATCATTTGGATATTAAAGAATTAAATATGAACTTATGAAATCATAATCATATTGAAATCTAAAGGGATTATCCCAAAAGAAGTGCTTGCATTAGAAAGAGGAGGAGGTGAACACTTACATTGACATAAAGCTTCTTAAGGATTGGTAGAACTCAATAGAACCATAATAACTCCTTGGGAGGGATTTAAGGAGGGATTGGTAAGGGAGATTCATGATAAATTTATTTTTGGTGGGAAGTGGTGAGAAAATTAGTGGTATTAAGCTCCTTTTATTGGTGAAAAATAGGGGATCTTCCATGGAAAGTAATGTTACGAGGTAAGAATGGAATAAAATTAGTGTTATGTGTGTTAGGTGGGGAAATATTGGTGAATCTTATAATTATGTATTTAAAACCTTAAAAATTTAAGTCCATATGTTAAGTTTATTTAGTAAAAAATGGGTCACATTTGGTTAACCATTTAACACATATTAATAATGATTAAATATAAATCTTGGTAATTATATTATAACTAAAAATATAAGATGACCCTCATAAAAAATTTCAAGATGATGAACTTGAATTTTTTCTTCATTTAATATAATTAAATATATATATACGAGATAATTATATTTTAAAATAAAACATATTATGTGTAGAAAAACCATTTTTGTAGAAAAATGAAATTTTAAATTTTAAGTGTTATTAATTTTTATTAAACATTAATTATAAAATAAATGAGTGTTAATTTATTTCTATGTATGTATAAATGTAATATTAGATTCTTAATTATAAATAGACCATTTTTAATTAAAAATACCAAATATTTAGAAAAGTATCATTCTTTGAAAAATAACCATTTTACCAAGGTCACTTTAATTTACCTTGGTAACATAATTCTATGACAAAAAATGAAATTGAACGTATTAATTTTTTTAATATTTTTATTAAGAATAAAAAATATTTTATTGGATTTAATTTTAAAAGGTAATAAAATTTAATATTGATATTAGCGTATATAATGAGTAAAAACACATTTTTAGAAAAAATGTATTTTTAATATTAAAATTTATGTGTAGTATAAAATTATCAATTTCATTGATTATAATTATATAAGATAGTTTATTATAAATCAAGAAAATTTTATGTATATTTCAAACTAATACAAAACTAAATCTCATAAAAAAATATTTAATTCATAGAAAAGGCTAAAAATAGTTTCTTTTATTAAAAAATGTTCCATAATTTCATAGAATAAAAAATATAGGAATTATAAATTTGGAAAATTAATTTTAAAATGTATATTTTTACTCATTAAATACATATTTTTATTAATTAATAGGTTTCATGAACTCTTAGAAATTTCTTATATAATGATAAATTCATAAAATTTACAGTTTTGTTAGAATTTTTTTCACTATTGAACTATAATCAACTGTTTTAGAAAAATATAAAAAATTAATATTAATCCAATATTTACATAATGAATCTAAAAATGATGTTTATTTTTTCAAATTAAAATTATAAAATTTGAGAATTTACCTTTTAAATTAAAATATAATGAAAAAATTTTCCATTAGAAAATAACATTTTTATAAATATTAACTATTATTATTTTTATTTCCTATCAATTACTTATATAATTGGTGTTAATATACCGTTAATACCTAAAATATATCTTATATACAATATATTTAGTTTCTATAAATTAATCAAATAAAATTTTAATTTAAAAAATACATTGCTGAAATAATCTTGTTAATTTTATCAATCCATTCATAAATAAAATTTTTATTTCTTTGAAAATAAAAATGTAAAATAAAAGTTATAAATAATATATTTCATTAATAATTACCATATTATATCATTGTAGTTTTTAGTTACATAACCCTTGAATATCTTCATGTAATATATAAGAATGAGGTAAGATCTAGTAGTAGTATATGTCGGTGATTCTACCAGCATAGATCACATAGTAATTTCCAAAAGCTCAAATTTACCAATAATATAATTTTTATCATACCATAATTACCCAAGATCATATTGGGCTAGATCTAAGGAAAAAATCATTGACGTTTCTTCCTTTTGATACTTGAGAAAATGAGCTTTAAATGGGAGACTTCTGCTACCGAATGCCATTTATTTCCTTTTCCTTCATAGATTTCATAATGCGTTAACTTATTTTTATTCACAATAATTTTATGTCTATATTATAGCATTTAAAATTTATTTTAAAGTATCTTAGTTTCATTTTAGTTTGGTTTTTTTTGAAGAAATATATTGAACACATTAATAAAATATTTATTTTAAAATCTCTGGGTGTTACATTCTCCCTCCTTATATAAATTTCATCCTCAAAATTTTAATTATTAACCACTAATGAAAATATATATGGCTTTATAAAAGATATATGTGTATCAATATATAATTTATTGAGAGATAAAACCCTTCCACTAATAGAAAATACACATTTCCCCATAAAAAGGAAGGATAATAAGACTTGCATGGATCATAATTCAATAAACTATAAAGGAGATTTTTATTCCTTGGATGCAATGATGATACCACTAGAAGTTTTTATTTAAAATTTAATAGATAATACATAGTGAAAACTTATTCAAAATAATACATTCAAAAATATCATGTAAATAATATATAGCACAACTTAATTACTTCATTACAAGTCACTACATATACTTTTCCTTGTTCCCATTTTCTATAATTTTTTTGGTGTTGATTGTGATTTTAATCCCCATTATTAGTGCACTAGTTTTCATAGTTCCAAAATTCCTCATATAAAAAACATCACATTTCTAGTGGATATTTTGGAAGAACATTATTTTTTTCCATCATGTTAACCAAATAATTCCTTTTTTATTGGTAGTCTATCACTTAATGAAATAATTTATTATAGATAAAACATATTATAATTCTATTGAGGTAATACCCTAGGTTCTTATTCCCAAATTTTGATATTAAGGAGACTTTGTCTTCATTACTATATCATTTTCAACACTTAAAATTCTATGATAATCCATCATTCCATTCTTTAGTGTGTCTAGAAACTCAACTAAATCCACATTTTCAATCATAATCCTTGAAATATGGTTTGGCATAATCACAAGTTTTCTAGATCTTATCCTATTTGGTTACTCATTGGGAATATATATATATATATATATATATATATTATTCATGGAATCCTGTAATGGCCCAAACTTCTATGGTCCATTCCTTTGAAAATATCTGGTGTTTGAGGTGTTTCAGGAGGTCAAGGTGACTTATCCCTAACACTTTTCCAATTTTCCAATTCTGTGAATAGTTCCATCGATGAGATTGATGTGAACAGTTCCATCGGTGAGACCAATGTGAACAGTTCTATCAGTGAGACTGATGTGAACAATTCCACTGGTGAGATCGATGTGAATAGTTCCATCGGTGAGTCCGATGTGAACAGTTCAATCAGTGAGATTGATGTGAAGAGTTTCATTAGTGTGACCGATGTAAACAGTTCAATCGGTGAGACTGATGTGAAGAGTTCCATCGGTGAGACCGATGTGAAGAGTTCCATCAGTGAGATCGATGTGAATAGTTCCATTAGTGAGACCGATGTGAACAGTTCCATCAGTGAGACCGATGTGAACAGTTCCTTTGGTGAGACCGATGTGAACAGTTTCATCAGTAATCTTATGTGAACAGTACAATAGTGACCTTATGTAAATAGTTTCATTGGTAATCTTATGTGAACAGTGAAACAATGACCTTATGTGAACAATGTCATTGGTAGCCTTATGTGAATAGTGAAACAGTGACCTTATGTGAACATTTTCATTGGTAGCCTTAGGTGAACAGTGCAATGGTAACCTTATGTGAATAGTGTCATCGGTAGCCTTAGGTGAACAGTGCAATGATGACCTTATGTGAACAGTGTCATCAGTAGCTTTATGTGAATAGTGCAACGGCGAGGTTCTAATGGTGACCCCTTTCCTTTTCCAAATTTTGAGTTCATGAATAGTGTTTCCAGAACAGTGAGGTTCCAATGGTGACCTCTTCCCTTTTTCAAATTTTGAGTTCATGAACAGTGTTTCCAGAATGGTGAGGTTCTAATGGTGACCTCTTTCCCTTACCAAATTTTGAGTTTATGAACAGTGTTTCCAGAATGGTGAGGTTCCAACGATGACCTATTTCCTTTTCCAAAGTTTGAGTTCATGAATAGTTTATCCAGATGGTGAGGTTCCAATAGTGAGGTTCATGCACAATGTTTTTTCTTTTCCAAATTTCGAGTTCCTGAACAGTGTTTCCAGCTTCCTACAATTCACCCCTTTAATGATTCCTATGACGTAAAATGCATTTAAATCCTTTTTTAAGGACTCTAAGGTTGATTCAAATGTCATAACTCCTATATTAATTTCCCTAAGGCACATGATTCTTTTACTTGGTCAAACCACGTAGTTCAATGTGATCCGCTTTTAATGGAAAATCCAGTGTATCTTAAACCACTAATTTGTTAAATCTTCTAATGGGATGATATATCTTCCTACCTAGTTCTTCATTCTTATTATCGGCTATGAGACACTCGAACCATTCATTCCATCCCATATGATTTTCTCAATCAAAATTTACTCATTATACTGGTTCCACTATATTTTGATGCAACCAAGCAGTATCGATCAATCTTCGATATGTGGTATGATCTATCGTTGTTCTTTTGGGTTCATCTAATTCTATTTCTCTTTTACCTTTTTATGGAATTCTATCTCCATGTTCCTAATGGGATTTTATTGGGTGTTTACTGGTGTGGTGGTGTCTATGAATCCTCAGGTGGATACAGTTGTCAAGGGGGGAAGAGATCGTAACCTGTTTTGTAGCTCATTCTCATATAAAGGACATCAAAAACCATTTGAGGTAGGGGATTCATTGATTCTATTTTCTTTTACTTGAAACTATATAGTTAGCATGCTTTATCCCATTGTATCACAATGGAATTGACATATTAAATATTTGAATCAGATAAATAAATTGATATCGATCATATGTTATTGCCTCTTGTTTTTATAGATAGTGTGATATCTATGCTTTCTTTGTTTAGATTTTTGTTCTTGATGAAAATTGGTAAAAAACATAAATCTATAATTAATCGATAATTATTTGGATAAAGATAAAGAGGCATGTAAATGAATCTGGTTCTTGTTGCTGTAATTTGATGTTAATCAAATTAGTGTAGTAAGCATGTTTAATTATTTGTGATAGCTTACAGGTTAGGTTTCCCGAATTTGGAACTTATGAATAATAAATCGGTTAATCCAAGATGGATTAAAATAACTGATTGTTTGATAAAAGATAATTCCTTGTCAGGTTATGAGTTACCTTCTTGCTTGTTTAAGGGCCAAGATCCCAATTGGTATGATGTTTGTTTTCCTGCTGCTTGTGTTGTGATGTGAGCTTGGATGGCTATTGTGATATGTGGGGGCATGGTGGCCTACTAGTTGTGGAAACATTTGATTCCTAGGGTGGTGAGATGCATCGGTTTATGCATGTGGGTGTCAGGGAGGACACCCGGGATGATGAAATGGGTTGGATGTGAATGTTTGGATGCTTGATGATTCTTATTGGTTGTTTATCTTCTTTACATTTCCCACTGATCAAGGCATCTGGTTTTTCATACCCGTCTTCTGAAAGGGGAGAAGACATGCGGGGTATGCCACATGATTTCCGTGTTTATCTTCTCAAGGGAGGATTGGTCCACACTCTTTCTATAGGTGTCAAGGACTCGACGGGTAGTTCATGTACACACCGAGTTGAGCCCCCCTCTGGTTAGTATCATAGAATGTTTTTCTAGAATGCCTGGGATTATGGGAAAGTAATGCTGTAAATAAATAATTGAATAAATAATGTTAAACCATAGGGTTGAAACTTGCTGGGATGTAATGCTGAGGTAACAATTTAAAGTGAAAGTGGACTCTGGGTGTGATGCTAATGAAATATAATGTGGAAATAGATAATAGTTAATTAGCGTTTAAATAATTAATTATCGTAAATTGAAACTAATAAAAAGAAAATAAAGTAATGTAATAAATCTCTTAAAATGGTTGTGTGCTTATAGGATACCTAGTCTTAGAAGTGGAAGATGGGAGTCTGAGAGACGTTAGCTATAGTTGAGTCTAAGACTAGGTTATGCCCATAGTGTGGTTGTGAGATATAGTATATTCTGTAATTTTTGTGTTTCTATACACTACTCCACCCCGTCAGTTAGGACAACTGACACCCCAGAGATTCTGAGCCTTGGGGGTATTTTCCCCAACATTCCGGTGGGAGGATGGATGGCTGACTACCCCCTTTTACCTTGCTCTCTTCTCTTGGTAGTTAATTGTGATAGTAGGAACATCAGTTAGTTTTCCCCATTTATGTGTGTAGAGGGATGTAATGTCTTGTGGTTATTCACACACATATATTCTAGATATAGTATCCTATGTACTACTATAAGCGTAACATGTATAGGCTGTGACGACTTGAGGATTCTTACTCAGTGTGTGGGATGTAATGGCTTGAGGTATAATTCCTGACATATGATACATGTTATGTGAGCTATGGTGGATCCTGAGAACTACCTGGTTACTTTATTTTGTGGACATGGTGGTTTTGTTGCAGGAGGTACATGTTGTGGTGCTTCACCTAGGTGTCTGCGGGCAAGCCTTTTTGGAGAGAGATGCTTAGGACGTGCGACATTGGGGAAAAGCGGAAAACTAGTGGGGTACCCTTGATATCATTTATATATTATACACTCTTGTATGTGTTACTTGGTGAGGGTATCCATGATGATGCTGGGAACATAGTATACCTATTTAGGTGATGAGTTAGTTTAACTTTTTGTTCACTATGATTTAGCATGCTTTCTTTACTTTTGCATGAGAGGATTTGGGGAGGATCATACTGAGTATACTATTATACTCACCCTATATATATATAAACTGTATATAAGGTCACTTAGAGTAGGTTGGAGATCAATCTGGTTTCTACTAGATTGGGGTTGCAGGAGATGTTCGGGCTTGTGGTTGTTGCTGTTTTTAGCTTCTTTTGGGTATTTACAGTTTTCCCCTTTCAGTTGTAGTGGTTTTCATGACATTACATATTTGTAATTGGTATTTCTTATATATTTCTTCCAGAGTTGGTGTAAAGACTCAGAATTATAGTGAATTTTTTTTATATACATGGGAATTTTACGAGTCTGCAGTTTCTGACGATGCCTGATTCCGAGGCCTGGTGTGCCCGGAATCAATTTATGAAGTTTTGTTCAGGTACGTTCAATAAATGTATGAATGAGATTTTATATCTTTTGAACTGGTGCTCGGAATTGAAATCCGAGGGCACTTTTGAACTCACAGTGCCGATATTCTCTTAAGAATAATTTCACCGTAGTTACGTTTTATCGATGTTGGAAGTTAATTTTTGGGGTTTTTAAATAAATTAAATAAAAATATGTCTAGCATATTTTTGTTTGAGTGGTGGTTTAATCCTCCAAGGGGAGGTTAGAGGTGGGGTCTACCCGCGCATAACCTCCTTGGGGAGGATATTCCGTGGTAGGGCCCGCATGATCTCAAACCCCCTGAAACCCCTTGAGTTCCCCTTTAATGGGGGAAACTCTTCACTTCCCCCATAAATATTTGGAGCCTCTTCACCTTCCCTCTCCAAATTTATTGAGCCAACACCACCTTTTAATTAAGTGATATAACTTAATGAATTTGAATTATTTTTAATTCATTAAGCTAACATGATATTAATATGTTTTATTTTATTATTTTGGGGTTGGCTTAATCTTGTGGTGGAGTCTTGGAAGGATAGAGAAAATATCCTCCCAATGAAGAATGACATCTTCTCTCAATGAAGAACTCCCGTCTCCACCGAGGAACAACGACGCTGTATTCTCCCTCTCCAACCGGGGCAAGAAAGGGAAGACACCGCCCATGAAGAATGTCACCAAATATGACGTCCTCTCCTCCCGACATCAACAGAATGACGACACCTTCCCACAACTCTGCCGACTGAACACCGATTACAAGGTAGGTGTTTTGAATTCTTGTACCCATTCTACATCATTGAAATTATGGTTTGAAAACCAAATGATATCACCGTAACATGGGGAAATTCGGGCTACACCAACACGGCCGACTCTTCCCCTTTTTGATCTTGTTTGTGGTTGATGATGGGAGTGGACAGCGACAGCTGACGTCGGGCCAGCCGCAAGGAGATCGGCAGTGCAAGACCGCTAGGTCACCGGAAAGGTGCGGCATCGTCGTGCCACGTAGAGGAAAGGTGGGCTGCGGCGGAGGGGCGTTGCGCCGTCGCGCCGCGCCTGTAGAGAAGGACTGTGGACTTAGGCGGCAACGGACAGGGGAGACTAGCCGGCTGAGCCGGCTGCCGGTGCGTGCCAGGTGGGACCCTATGGGTCTCATGGTTACAAGGGCCGACGCCTTGCACCAGACTTTTTGGGAGCTGGGGGTGTGACACCCCCTCCTTACATGGCTAGCTAGCCAGTCGGGATGGCCATCCGGGCGCCACACGGCCAGATGAGCCGGGCGCCACACGACCATCCAGGTAGGGCCACACAGCTAGCCAGGCACCACATGGCCAGGCGAGTCGGGCACCACATGGCCATCCGGGCCAAGCCACACGGTCAGCCGGGTTCCACACGACCAGCTGAGCCTGACGCCATATGTCCAGCTGATCCGGGCACCAGACGGCTAGCCGGGCCGGGCCACACGGCCAGCCGGGTGCCACATGGGTAGTTGAGCCGGGCACCACACGTCCAGCTGAGCTGGGCGCCACACGGTCAGCCGGGCCGAGCCACACGCCCAGCCGAGGGCCGCACGACCAGCCGGGTCGGGCGCCATACAGCCACGAGCCGAGACGGGCCGACCACTTGGGTCAGGCCGCATCCATGAACTGGGTCAGACCTCGGTTCATACCGAGTCGGGTCGGGTCGGTCCGACTGGGTCGGACCGGACCCGGACCCGCTATGGTCGTTTACACCTTTTATCCCACATCTAGGGCTACAAGTGTCCGATTGACATACCGCTTGTGGTGATATAATTCTTGGAGTGAGAAGATTAGTTTGGCATACTCCACTTGAGGTTTGGACATAGTTGGGGTATGACTAGGTTGGTTTGATCCTAAAAACCAACCGGGCCCCTAGAACGGAATTGCCAATAACTCTCAGTCTGGACATCTAATTGCCACGCCGTCTGTCACGTTGGGTTCCTTATGATGAGACATAACTACGGGTTACATAAACTCTAGACTCCATGGTATTTGATGTATTCAAACTTGGCTCGAGTATCAGACCCTCTTGTAATCGAGCGTGCTGTGTGCGGGAACCCTAGGGCTGGATGCGACTGAGATGACAGGATCCTCCGTGGGTTCGACAGCGATAATACCGTACCAAGATCCTCTGTGGGTTCGATAGTGGTGACTTTTGTACTAGGATCCTCTGTGGGTTCGACAAAAGTGACTTCTATACCAGGATCCTATGTGGGTTCAACAACGATGACTTCTATAACGAGATCCTACGTGGGTTCAATAGTAGTGACTTCTGTACCGGGATTCTTCATGGGTTCGACAGTGATGACTTCTATACCAGGATCCTATGTGGGTTTGACAGCGCTGATACTATTACAGGACCCTATGTGGGTTCGATAGAGGAGATGATTCAGAGGCTACATCTAATCATCTCTATCCCTATTCATGTTTTTTATACCTGTGTGAGATGAGTCTTGTCTTTCAGTCGCTATCATCAAGATGATTGGCTTTACTTCCTTTGTGGAATTGGTTGTGCTTGGGATCGCATGTTGGAGCCAGACTGTGA
The DNA here is from genome assembly GCA_963277665.1 of Viscum album. NCBI lineage: Eukaryota > Viridiplantae > Streptophyta > Magnoliopsida > Santalales > Viscaceae > Viscum > Viscum album. Next base: position 1,999,108,432 of record OY728140.1, on the reverse strand, counting down.
TTGGTAACTTAGGTATATGTATGGGCATATACCTAAGTAGGTATGGTTGATACTTTGTGATTGTATCTTACTAATGTGGATTATCCTTAGTGGATTCTAGGGTTGTTACTTGATACTACCCCTATAATAAAATCCTAGTTTGAACTGAGTCAATGACTTTCGTGTTTTCCTCTTGATTGAGACGAGTTACTAAATAACTTAGGTATTATGTATGGGCATATACCTAAGTAAGAGTTATCCTTTGACTTCGTACTTTGTGGATATCCTTGTTGGTTTTTGTGAGACCTTGAGGGTCTCGGGGTTCCTACTGAGTATCGTTATACTCACCCCTGCATGGGCTATGCCCACACCTCGTTGTGTTGTATGCAGACGACGAACAACGCTGACGGAGGCTGAGAGTTCCGGGACTGGATGGTACCCGAAGGAGGACCTTATGACGTATCTGTACAAAGTGGAGTCTGATGGACGTGGAGTGCTATGGAGGCAATCTCTACCTACCCTTTAGGTGGGAACCCCTAGGACGATCTAGGAGCTTCCAGACACCCTCCAGCTGTTTGTCCCTTTTTAGGTGTACTTTCTTCCAGTTATATTTGTACTTTACAGTTGGGCTTGTATTCTAGCCCCCATTTATTTCTGTACACTTGTTATACAACTTTTACTTAGTGTTTTCTTCCAGTTGTACTCTGGTTGTGTGTGTTTATGATTTATAAAGGTAATGCCTTCCCAGTTTTAGGGAATTACGCCTTTGGTGATGGTCTCCAGCCCCTGGCCTATGAAAGGTGGGCTTGAGGTAGTCATGATATGGGACCCAGGGGATGGTTCGTGACAAATTGGTATCAGAGGAGTCGGTTCTACTACAGAACTTAGGACTCTGATTTGTCTTAGTGTGAAGCAATAGTGTTATGAGTATTGAGTGTGGTTTTCAGTCCAGGGAGTCTAGTGTTGGTGCGGCGACCAACGTATCCATACACCCAGACCCTGACCTCTGATTTTCGACTCAATTCACGAAAACACTGATTGAGTGTGTGTTTCAAGAGTTTAATTTGTGATATCTTCGAGTCAGCTCACCAGGTATAACTTGTTTTGACCGTGGCACACATGTTTCTTTTCAGGATGGCCCCACGTAGGCAGCTATCCAGGGTTCCGATTTTTGTACGAGATGGTTTCCCACCGAGAGACGATGTCTCAGTATAGGGCCCCATCACAACGGGGGTACCAGCGGTACCACTTCCCAATGGTCAACCGATACCACCAGCTCCAGCAGTAGAGAGTGCACGTCATCTGAGTGCGTTACACAAGTTCCAGTGTCAGAGTCCGTGCAGGTTCCAGGGAGAGAAGAACCCATAGGCAGCTTAGGATTGGCTGGAGGCTGTCATGAGAGTTTTTGGATTGGTAGGGACACCAGCCGACCTCATGGTGATCCTTGCCATGAGTCTTCTGCATGAAACAATATGAAGATGGTGGAGCCTGATGCTCTAGGTGCATGACGAGGCATCACTACTCTAGGTGAACTTCGATATTCACTTCCAGTTAGAGTTTGTTCCATCCACCCTTCGCGCGGTGCAGATACAAGAGTTACTGCATCTACAGTAGGGTAGCATGATAGTAGCTCAATAATCAACGAGGTTTACCAACCTCTCGTGCTACTCCATGGATATGGTGCAAGTATAACGACCCATACTTTACATACATTGTTAATACTTCAAAATTGAAGCACACTTATTACAACATATGACAAAACCACAAAGGACCGTATAGGTATAGTATCTTTAGAAACTGGGAAACATAAACAACTGGTTCATAAATCTTCTACAGTGTGTCCCATTTATTTCATCATATCTAGGGTCTCTTTTATCATATTCTACTTAATATCCATCTTCCTGACCTGGGGAAAAGAAAACATACAAAAAGGGTGAGCTCAAATGCTCAGCAAGGGCAAATAAAGGAAATAAAAATCATATCATATATTTTTGAAAATCATAACCTGCAAAAGAGATCATAATATCTTAACATGGAATAAATCATAGAAGTGAAAATGAGATCCCCATAATCATAACATAAAAATTGAAACTTTGTGGCATGCACACATAATCATGGAAAATAATTTCTTGTTAGTCATGACTCATTTCCAAGACTATCTTAGCGGACAAAGTCCATTTCTGAACCGAGTTCACTCCTCGTTTCAGTCCTGTATCACTGAACCGAAATAACCTTCCGTTCCAGCCATGTCTATCTCATGAGATATAAATCTTTACCCAATGCATTGGAGGGAGATATAGGTCCCACCCATCTTATAATGAATCCATTCTTATGTGTGCCACATAATCATAAATCAGACATCATCTCATAACTCCTGTAACAAAAATGGGATTCTTGAAACATCATGACATCATAAAAAAAATCATATAAGGTAAATGACTTCATAAAAATAATTCCCTCAAAACATAATCAAATCAATGTAATAATAGGGATAAAAACAGAACCCTATATTATCTTAGATGGAAAATAATTTTGATAAAACATTTGAACTCCATTCTTGAGGAAAATATCCTTTCTACTTCAAAAACACTTTTCTTTTCTTAACATGTCATACAATTATAAACTAAAAGAAGTTGATTAAAAATAAACTTGAAAACTTGTAAAGGAAGCTTCTTGGAAATAATGTTTTAAAAATCCATTCATGCCGTATAAGTTAATAAAAAAATTCTTTGTACTTTTGTCGGAAAAGTCAAAAAGTACCTCGTATGAAAAACGACAAAAGATTCCTTTCATATCTTTTACTAAAAACTCACCGAAGGGTAAAATAGGATTTAAACAATTTTAGGAGAATTTAAATAATATTACATATTTAGGAAACATGGATGTGGATGATAAAATACACCCTAGTAAATACTAAAGTATAAACAATCTCGGATAAAAATGAGATTGTGATATTTCCCTTACCTTAGGTCTGATTTACTTTGTACATGTCCGAAGCTCCTGTATAATGGTTTAAATAATGTTATTGACTTATTACAGAATAATACATATTTATATGATATCATATATGGTCATATTCTTAGCTTCTTATTAGTAATATTCCATTGTTACTTGTTACTCGGGTCTTTATTGCCTTTTGTTCTTATGCGTGTTTTTCTGAATAAATTCTTATTATTCTTTTAAGGTTATAGATACCTTATATCCAGAATGGTATTAGTGTAACATATATCATATTTATTCATTCAATTCATTTATATAATTACTATGTAATGATGATCATGTAGAACGAGTCGTATCACATCGTGGAGACGGTATTCCGTACGTACGCACGAGCGATGATATTGTTCCCATGATCGTGGAATTGTATTTAAGTGTATTTATACTATTTCAGTATCAATATCACTTTATAATAATCATATATAGTTACTAATTACACCATTATACCCATCCTTGTAAGGTGATGGTGGAAAATAGATTACACCATGGCGTGGAGACGGTATTCCGTACGTACGCACGCACGATGATTTCATTTTTCCGTAGGATGGATAGAAGGTGAATTAGGGTTGTTTCATATTTATAATAACATATAAGTATGTAAGTAATACTGATGTTATTACTTTATCATGAAACAACTAAAGAAGAAGAAGTTGAAGAAGAAAGAAATTGAAAAGATCAGTAATGGATATTACCTCTTCTTTGAAACGCCTCTTTGAATCCTCCACTTAGGGAACTAAGATTGGTCTTTGAAGAAGACCAGGACCTCTAGGATTATTATAGGGAAGTGTAGAAGGGATTTTGTCAGGGGTTGTCCGAGCTTGAGTGCTAAAATTGGTGTGAGGAGGAGGGGGAGGAGGTGCCCTTTTATAAGGGAGGAGAGGGGCACCTTAGGAATATCTCAAAATATTATTTTATATTAAAGTAAAAATCGGTTTATAATGGTTCCAAAGGGTCTTATTTCGAAGGTAAAGTGGTTATGGGTCTAAATCCTATCAACCAATAGGATTTAGACAAGTTTAGGTTATTATTTTAACCTTATCAATTAGATTTAACTCTAAGTTAAATAATTTAACTTTTACCGTGACTTTTTATTTTCTTACACTATATGGTTAATACACTTACTATAACATGCCAAAGGAACCCCAAGTTGTTTATTATTAATATATATATCCTTATCTAAGTCATTTGGCCGAACCTTAGATTTTTAGGAATAAAATAACAATTAATAATATAATATTTGATTTAAAAACTATTTCGTGTTAATTTTGACACTATTTGATATATGATTTTTGTGAAAGTCATAACAGAATTATATGTTCGAACCAAGTTGATTAAATCAACACTAATATATCATAGTAACCTATAAAATTAGTGTAATTCATAAAAAGTCTCAAATTACATTTATTTTGGTGTTTATAACATCAATTATGTCAATATTTCATTAATAAGATAAATACTGCATCATCATTGTGTCATAAATAAATTAAATTATTTAATGTATAAAAATTACAAATAAAATATCATTATGTAGGAAATATTTTTAGCTTTCTAATGAATTTTTATAGTCGAATTTATCCTATGTATAACCCCATATTAAAAATATTTTAGTTATTAAACTTTGATTTTAACTATTTTAACTATTCATTAAATAAAATAATATTAAATGTCATAATCTAATCCAAGTGGACCTAAATGGTCATATTTTATTCCTAAGTTTGTTTTTGGCCGAATTTAACTTATACAATAGAATTAGGACATGTGTTAGGGTAATAGTAATATCATATTTACCCTTAGTTACCCTATTTACTATTAACCGCGGTAAAAAAAGTAAAAAGTTACTATTCACCAAAAAATTATTTTTATCTCATTGAAACACATTTTACTTACTGATATCAACCGTGTCTGTTGGATTTTCGAAATTCCATTCACAGAAGTGGTAAAATTATGTTTTATGCAAAATTCAGTTTTTAACGTACCACTTAGTGGTTTCACTATTCATCAAAAATTGAAAGTTTTCACAAAAATACCAAAATTTCACCCTAGGCTAATTTCAGTATTCTGAATCCAAAAATGAGGTCCATTTTGAAAGATAAGATTTCAAAAAGTGGTTATTACTATTCATAACGGCTATTTTAAATAATATTTTAATAGCATATCGTCGTTTAGTGAAACTCGGTATTGCATACAACGCAAGCTATCGAGGAAGGTCGTGATTGCATGTAAAGTAAGCCAAGCTAGTGTGTAGTGAATGATTACTTTGATGATATATATATATAACATAAAAACAAAATATTACTCATAAAAATCTCGGGTGTTACAACAAGACCCATTCTTCAGGGCCCAGACCTTTGAGCAGGGACTTAGGCATGAGATCAGGGCTTCGATGATCTCCCTCAACATCCCGAAGCAGGTGGGGGTGATGGAGAGAGCCCTTATTGTGGAGAGTTTTCTTGCTGAGCAGACACCAGCAGCAAGACCCACCACAGGGCGACACGTAAAGGAGTCTTTTGCATCCGACAGTAGACAGATGTCATAGAGGTCTAAGCAGACCAGGACATCAGGTGGGTGACCTTAGGATATAGGTTCGGTTGTGCGGGACACACGAGACAAAGCCAACAATATGAAGAGCAGGTAGTGCTATGCGTGCGGTGGGCAGGGTCACATAGAATGTGACTGTCCGAACCACCGTACAGACGATCAACAGACAGTTGAGGAACCTCCTAGGCAGAGGCAAAGTTTTGACTGTGGTGGTCTGCTGAGAATAGGCGGACATGGCAGAGGAGCTGGTCGAGCAGTAGGTGGGGGATAACATTTCGAGGTCCTACCACCACCACCACCCCTAGATGGTCCACCTCGAGCTCTGGGAGTAGGTGGATAGGATCGGGACAATCTCTAGGCATAGAGGCCTTTGTTCATGATGTTTCTATCTTCGTTGATGTCGTTATTTGTGGTTGCTTTGTGTCTTTGTACTTTGAGCTGTAGTAATAAAAGACACTTGTCCTTGTGACGTTTTCTTTCCTGCCTTTTTGTGTGGTTGATACTGAGAGGTTCCCGTTAAAACCATTGACTTGACCCTCACATTTAAGATTCCTACTGGAGGAGACCCAGTGACCACACACTAATGCTGACAGTATGACTCAACCCTTAGAGGAGAGATTAATGGTTGGATCTCTTGGTAGGAGCGTCGAGGCCTTACGACGTCATCCATAGAATGAATTAGTACTGTTCATGTCGGGATTGACTGTATTAGGCAAAAGACGTGGTTCATCTAGGGGATGAGACCAGATTTCTCTTTTTGGTAAAAGGAGAAATCTTAGAAGCTCTTTTAGTATGTAGGAAAAAAAGGGTGTAGTCGAGTTCTTTACAATTGGATAGTCTCACCCATAGTTTGTTGAGAGAATGGTTTACGGTTTACTTTGATCACAAGAGTCTCAGGTATATCTTCTATTAGAAGGACCTATACCTGAGACAACGACGTTGGCTTGAGTTCCTCTAGGATTATGACTTCAATATAGTCTATAATCCTGGGAAGGGGAACGTTGTAGCCGATGATCTCAGTAGAAGATAAGACATTCAGCTACTCAGAGAGTCGACAGAGAAGCTAGCCGCATTGCAGATATATTTTGTGGATCGGGATGGAGCAGCCTCTCTACAATCTCTCACAGTCACCCCTCCACTTCTTTAGCGAGTCAAGGAGGCACAACATGGGGATGTTGACTGTGAGACGCGACATGCTCAGATATCCACAGGGCAGACACCTAATGGATTTTATGAAGGTGGGGAGCACATCACTCTTTTTAGAGGACGTACCATGGTACCAGTTTCACTTTAGGAGGAAGTGTTGAGGGAGTTCCACACATCTCCTCCCGCGGTATATCCCAGAGTGGATAAGATGTACCGGGACCTCTGAAGATAGCACTGGTGGCTGGGAATGAAGAAATAAGTGGCAGAGTTTCTCTCACGATGCCTCACTTTTCATCAAGTGAAGGTGGAACAACATGTACCAGCAGGATTGGTTCAGACTTTAGAGGTACCAGAGTGGAAGTAATATCAGATATCCATGGACTTCGTGACGAGTCTTCCACGTACATCCAAAATATGGAGACCTCTGGAGTTTGAGGATGGCGGCCACGTATTTCTACAGGTCTCATCTTGACAAGGTATATGGAGTTTTGGATGAGGCGGAAAGTTATTTCTGAGGTTCATCGGACCTTTCCAGGTCCTCAGCAGAGTTGGTGAGGTGGCTTACTACTTGGCTCTTCCACCTTAGTTGCACCGGGTGAACAATGTCTTCCACGTATCTTAGCTGAGGAGATACGTGCATGACACATATCACATCATCGACCATGGGGAGTTGGACATTGATAACGGGGAGACTTTCACGGAGGTTCCAGTGGAGACTGAGGATCGACAGGATCAGGTCCTACGTGGATGGTCGATTCCTTTGGGGCACATTCGCTGGTATCATGGGAACCTCCAGGAGAGCACATGAGAGCGGGAGGCTCAGATGCGTGCTCAGTACCTCCATTTGTTTCTTTAGTGTGAGTTGTAGCTTATGGAGATGTAAATCCCTGAGGTGGGGAGAATTTAAAGACCCATAATTCCCATGGAATTTTTTTATATACATGATAATTTTACGAGTCCGCAGTTTCTGACAGCACCTGATTCCGAGGATCGATGTGCACGAAATCAATTTATGAAGTTTTTCTCAGGTACGTTCAATAAACGTACGTGCGGGATTTGATATCTTTTGAACCGGTGCTCATAATTGATATCTGAGGGCACCGTTGAACTCATAATGCTGGTATTCTCTTAAGGAGACCTTCACCGTAGATGCGTTTTATCGAGGTTGGAAGTTAATTTTTGGGGGTTTTTAAATAAATTAAATAAAAATATGTCTAGCATATTTTTATTTGAGTGATGGTTTAATCCTCCAAGGGGAGGTTGAAGGTGGGGTCCACCCGCACATAACCTCCCTTGGGAGGATATTATGTGGTAGGGCCCACACGAGCTCAAACCCCCTCAAACCCCCTTTAACCCCTTGAGTTCCCCATTAATGGGGGAAACTCTTCACTTCCCCCATAAATATTTGGAGCCTCTTCACCTTCCCTCTCCAAATTTATTGAACCAACACCAACTTTTAATTAAGTGATGTAACTTAATGAATTTGAATCATTTTGAATTCATTAATCTAACATTATATTAAGATGTTTTATTTTATTATTTTGGGGTTGGCTTAATCTTGTGGTGGAGTCTTGGAAGGATAGAGAAAATATCCTCCCAACGAAGAACGACATCTTCTCTTATTGAATAAAGCCCGTCTCTACCAAAGAATGACGACGCCGTCTTCTCCCTATTTAACCAGGGAAAGAAAGGGAAGATGTCACCCATGAAGAACATCTACAACGATGAAATAATCTCCTCCCGACATCAATGGAACGACGCTGCCTTCCCGCGACTCTGCCGAGAGAACACCGATTACAAGGTAGGGGTTTTTAATTCTTGTACCCGTTCTACGTCGTTGAAATTATGGTTTGACAACCAAATGATATCACCATAACATGGGGAAATTCCGACTGCACCAACACAGCCGACTCTTCCCCTTTTTGATCTTGTTTTTGGTTGACAATGGGAGCGTACAATGGCGGCCGACGTCGGGATGACCGCGAGGAGACCAGTAGCGCAAGACCGCCGGGTCACCGGAAAGGCGCGAAACCGTCATGCCACACCGAGGAAAGCTGGGTCACAACAAAGCCAGGCCACGGCCAAGCCGGGCCACAATGGAGGTGCGCGGCGCCGCCGTGTGGCACCAGTGCTACAGGAGGCCACGACCAGGGCGGGCCATGGCGGAGGGGCGCGACGCCGTCGCGCCGCGCCATTGGAGCAGTACTGCGACCTTAGGTCAAGGCAGATAGGGGAGAGCAGCCGATTGAGCCGACTGCCGGTGTGCTCCAGGTGGGACCCTATGGGTCTCGCAGTTACAAGGGCCAGTGCCTTGCGCTGGGGGGTGTAACACCCCCCTTTACGTGGCTAGCTGGCCAGCCGGGCCGGCCAACCAGGCACCACATGACTAACCGGGCCGGGCGCCACACGACTAGCCGGGCCAAGCCACACAGCCAGCCGGGTAGAGCCACACGGCTAGCCGGGCACCACACATCCGGCCAAGCCAGGCGCCACATGGCCAGCCAGGCACCACACGACCAGCCGAGCCAAGTGCCACATGGCCAGCCAGGCCGAGCCCCACGCCCAGCTAGGAGCCGCATGGCTAGCCGGGCCGGGTGCCACACGGCCAGGGGCTGGGCCACGCCTTCAAGCTGGGATGACCACTCGGGTCGGGCCGCATCCGTGAACCAGGTCAAACCCCGGTTCGGACCGGGTCGGACCGCATCCATGAACCAGGTCAAACCCTAGTTCGGACCGGGTCGGGTCGGGTCGGTCTGACTGTGTCGGACCAGACCCGGACCCGCTATGGTCGTTTACACCTTTTAGTTCACATCTAGGGATACAGGTGTCAGATTGACATACTTCCTACGGTGATGGAATTCTTGGAGCAGGAAGATTATTTTGGCATACTCCACTTGAGGTTTGGACTCAGTTGGGGTACAGACGGGTTGGTTTGAGCCTAAAAACCAACCGGGCCCCTGGAACGGAAATACCAATAACTCTCAGACCGGGCGTCCGATTGATGCGCCGTCTGTCGCGTTGGGTTCCTTATGATGATCCGGAGATACGAGAAACATTAACTCGAGACTACATGGTAGTTGATTTATCGACACTTGGATCGAGGAGAGAACCCTACTGGAATCAAGCGTGCTGTGTGCAGGAACCCTAGGGCTGGCTGCGACTGACATGACAAGATCCTCCGTGAGTTCGACAACGAAGATACTATACCCGGATCCTCCGTGGGTTCGACAGCGATGACTTCTGTACCGGGATCCTCTGTGGGTTCGACAACAGTGACTTCTGTACTAGGATCCTACGTGGGTTTGACAACAATGACTTCTGTACCAAGATCCTCCATGGGTTTGACAATAGTGATTTATATACTGGGATCCTACGTGGGTTCGACAGTGATGACTTATGTACCAGGATCCTACGTTGGTTCGACAGCGTTGATACTATTCTAGGATCCTACATGGGTTCGACAGAGAAGATGATTCAGAGGCTACATATAATCATCTCTACCCCTCTTCATGTTTTGTATACCTGTGTGAGATGAGTCTTGTCTTTCAGTCGTTATCATCGAGATGATTGACTTTACTTCCTTTGTGGAATGGGTTGTGCTTGGGCTTGTGTGTTGGAGCCAGACTGTGATTTGTAACTTAGGTATATATATGGGCATATACCTAAGTAGGGATGGTTGATACTTCGTGATTGTATCTTACTACTATGGATTATCCTTAGTGGATTCTAGGGTTGTTACTTGATATTACCCTCATAATAAAATCCTGGTTTGAACTGAGTCAATGACTTTTGTGTTTTCCTCATGATTGAGATAGGTTACTAAACAACTTAGTTATTATGTACATGCATATAACTAAGTAAGGGTTATCCGTTGACTCCGTTATTTGTGGATATCCTTGTTGGTTTTTGTGAGACCTTGAGGGTCTTAGGGTCCCTACTGAGTATCATTATACTCACCCCTACATAGGCTATGCCCGCACCTCATTGTGTTGGATTCAGACAACAGACAACGCTGATGGAGGCTGAGAGCGCCAGAACTGGACGGTACCCAGAGGAGGACCTTACGACGTATTGGTACATGGTGGAGTCTGACAGATGTGGAGTGCTGTCGAGGCCATATGTACCTACCCTTCTGGTAGGAACTCCAGAGGATGATCTAGGAGCTTCCAGACACCCTCCAGCTGTTTGTCCCTTTTCGGTTGTACTTGATTTCAGTTGTATTTGTACTTTACAGTTGGGATTGTATTATGGCCCCCATTTCTTTCTGTACACTTTTTATACAGCTTTTAATTAGTGTTTTCTTCCGCTTGTACTCTGGTTGTGTGTGTTTACGATTTATAAAGGCAACGCCTTCCCTATTTTAGGGAATTACGCCTTAGGTGCTAGTCGCCAGCCCCTGGCCTATGGAAGGCGGGCTTGGGGTAGTCATGATACGGGCCTCGGGGGACGGGTCATGACAGTTGGAGTTTGTTGGTGTCTATCTTATCACCCTCTTCTGCATGTGTTCTCCTAGAGGGTAATTCCTCCCATTTGTGTGTTTACTATACCCTCAGGGCTAGTCGCCAACCAGGGGCCTACTGAAGGTGGGGCTTGGGGGTCACAATCTTCCTTCTCACATTTCTGACCTAGGAGGGGTACACTTTGTAGGGAGGGGGTCATAACAGAGTGGTATCAAAGGGAGGCTGAGGGATAGGATGGAGTTTGGAGTTAGGATTAGGTGAATTTTCATGGGTTGGTAGGGCAATAATGTCAGCCAAATTTAGAAAGTGATATAAACACTGGAGACCGGCTGAGACATAGGCATTTAGGGACCCCTATGATCTAATTCATGGACCTTTAAGTTTATAATGACTACTAAATGAGGTGATACTAGTTTCAGGGTAGAGACCTAGGAAAGGATGATGCTTCATTTTTCTTTGTGCCAGTGTTTGAATAGGTCGACCTTGGGATATGTTAACCTAAAATGAATAAATGAATAAAATAAAACAATTAATCAATTATTGTTGAGTCTTATATATTCCAGATTTAGGAGCTCTAACGGTTTTTTATTTTATAGGTATGAATCTAGGTCGACGTCCTCGTCAGATTTGTGCAGAAGATGACCAACAAGCTACACCAGTAGATCACTACAGGATAAAGTTTGACAATGATGACAATTGGAGGAGGACACTCCAAGAGTTCCAGCGCCAGAGTCTACAAAAGTGAAAGAGATCCGTTTCAAATGCAGTCACAAAATACTGGTTGTAGGAGGTTGAGATAGGCTTCAATTTGATCTGTGCTCGGAAGGAGAAATGGGTTTCCTTGGTTGTGATGATACTGCGTGGAGCAGTGAGGAAGAGGTGGTTCTTGTTCCATGGGGATCGTGAGGAGTCCATGATCTCATGGGAGGAGTTCCGATATAAAAATTTAGAGTTCAGTTTCTTTCTTCGAATGCAAAGGTGTCCAGTTGCCAGGAGCTTCTTAACCTTCGACAGGGGATCTCTAGTGTGCTAGAGTTTTGAATCTATTTCAGGAACCTTTTACGATATGCTTTGAACCTGTTTCCAGATGAGGATGCTAGGGTGAGGCATTTCAAGGAGGCCTTGCATCCAGAGATCCAACACCAGGTCACTACATTTATGCTAAAGACATATCTTGAGGTGCTTGTGAGGGCAGAGGTCATCAAGAGGACATTGGATAGAACTAGATCGTCAAGAGAGGAGATTTTTCATGATTCCTCACGAAGTAGAGTTGTGGTTTGGGGTTCCTAGTTTTCAGGGCAGAAGAGTTTCTGTTCAGCTAGGGGTATGTCCCAGCCCTCGACATATTGTTTCTCCAGGGGTATCAGATCTTAGGCCTATACCAATAGATCATGTGATTTTTTTATTATGGTGTTCGAGGTAATCAATAGCGAGAGTTCCCAACCTTTCAGAGCAGTCATTGTGCACTAGGTTTTCTGCTCCAGGTTCCTTCGTTGAGGCAGTTCTAGCTGAGGAAGCAGCAACAAGTTTCACCAGCTTTAGATCAACAGAGGGTAGATAGGGTAGGAAGAGGATGGACCTGTGATGCTCCTCTTCCTTAGAGAGCAGAGCGTGACCATGGTGGTGGTCATCATTAGGGTCATAAAGGCCGTGAAGGAGGTCATGGTCAGCTTCATGCTTTAGCGTTGCCAGCACCAGGCGAGCCGAACATCGTTTGAGGCACCCTTTGATTGTTTTCTACCATGGTGTATGCATTGTTTGATTCAGGAGAGACACACTCCTTAATATCACCTACCCTTGTCCATGCTTTGGGACTTGAGGTAGAGAGGATTCCAGTGCCCTTGGCGTTGACTAAGCCAGTTGGAGGTCGAGATGACTTGTTTACAGTATGTAGAGACTGTGAGCTGGTGTTGGGGAAACAACGTTCTTGGGGAGATTTTCTATGTTTATGAATAAAACCATATGATTTCATCTTTGACATGGATTGGTTGTATTTAGTGTAGTCTATTGTGGATTGCTTCAGGAGGAAGGTTGTGTTCTTCAATGAAGATAGAGAGCCAGTGGTGTTCGTTGGAGAGAAAGTCCCTCAGATGGGTCAGAGGTGAGTTTTGTCCTTATCATCCATGATAGCTGATCTAATTCTGAGTTCTTCATAGGTTCAGTAATTGGCGTTTCCTAGGGTCATAGAAGATTACCCTAATTTCTTTCCAGAAGAGATTGTAGCATTACCCTCTCGAAGGGAGATCGAGTTTGGTATCAAGCTACAATCAGGAGCATCTCCTATATCTATGTATTCATATAGGATGGGCCCTTATGAGTTCAGAGAGCTACGTATATAGATTTATGGTCTATTACAATGCGGTTTTTTTCGGCCTAGTGTGTCACCATGGGGTTCACTAGTTTTGTTCGTAAAGAAGGATGAAGTTAGTTTGCAGTTGTGTGTCAATTATTGTCACTTAAACAAAGTGACAGTGAAGAATCACTTTCCTCTTCCATGTATTGATGATTTATTCAATCAATTGAATGGTGCAAGTTGGTTCTCAAAGATTGATTTTCAGTCAGGATATCATCATATGCGTGTGAAGGATGAGGATATTCTGAATATTGCTTTCTGATGTCATTATGAACATTATGAGTTCATTGTAATGTTGTTATATGTGATGAATGCTCCAGATGTGTTCATGGGATTGATGATTGATATGTTCCGTGTGTTCTTAGACAAGTTTGTGGTGGTTCTCATCGATGGCATCCTTGTGTACTCTACGTCTGAGGAAGAGCATGCAGAGCATCTACACACCATTTTGGGAGTTCTTCATCAACATCAGCTGTTTGGGAAGTTATTGAAGTGTGGGTTTTGGGCTTGAGAAGTCCATTTCATAGGGCATGTTGTGTCCCAGTAGGGAGTATCTATGGATCCATCAAAGATAGAAGTAATTGTGTCTTGGTTAGCCCCCAAGACAGTGTCATAGGTGCAAAGTTTCCTTGGTCTCATAGGCTACTACAGGAGGTTCGTAGAAAATTTATCTTGAGTTGTGACTCCTCTGACAGTTTTGACCAGGAAGGATTCGGTTTTTATATGGATGGATCAATGTCATGTATCTTTTGAGTATTTAAAGGAGAATTTAGTAAGTTCTCTAGTTCTCTATCTTCCAGCTGGGGGAGTTTAGTTTGATGTTTTATGTGATGCTTCACATCTAGGGTTAGGCTGTGTTATGATGCAGTAGAGATCAATTGTTTCTTATGGGTCTCAGAAGTTGTGTCCCCATGAACGTAACTATTCCACCCATGATATTGAGTTAGCATTCGTGGTGTTTTCTCTGAATTTGTAGAGACATTACCTCATTGGAGAGTGCTTTATGGTTTTCACCGATCATAAGATCCTGAGGTATGTTTTCTCCCAACGTGACTTAAACTTACGACAGTGTCGGTGGATGGAGTTATTACAAGAATAGAACTTCTAAATATCATATAAACCTAGAAAGGGGAATTTTTTAGCTGATTCGCTGAGTCGAAAGTCATGTAGTGATGTAGTATGAGAATCTAGTGATTCCTGGAGAGTAATGGAAGAACTGTCATCATTACATCTTGATATGGGAGAAGATAGGGGTAGAGGTTGTCTTTTTCAGATGACGGTGCAATCATCTATGGTGCAGCAGGTGGAAGAGTCCCAATTGGGGGATTTAGAGGTGGAGGTCTGGAGAGATTGAGTTGTTTATGGTGAGACTCATGATGGTTGGTCTGAGGATGAACAACACTGAGTGTTGTATCATAGAAGGATTTTTGTTCCTTTGATGATGCATGAGATGGTTCTTAGAGAGTTCTATAGTTCTCCTTTAATGGTACATCTTGGCATGGAAAAGATGTACCGAGCATTGAGAAGCCTGTTTTGGTGGCCCGGGATGAAGCGTATAGTTTTAGAGTTTGTGCCTCGATGTTTGGTCTTCTAGAAGGTGAAGGCTGAACACCGTGTTCCTAGTGGTCTGCTTCAGCCGTTAGATGTTCCTCAGTGGAAGTGGGAGGACATCTCAATGGAATTTGTTACTAGTTTACCTTGAGCTCAAGGAGGTCATGATGCTATTTTGGTGGTAGTGTATTTTTTAACAAAATCATCCCACTTCATAGCAATCAAGGAGTCAAGATAAGTGGAAGTTTTGTCGAGGCAGTATATGGAGGAGGTGGTGAGACTTCATGGAGTTCCAAGGACGATCATTTCTAATCAAGATCCTCATTTTACCTCTAGGGTGTGGAGAGGTCTCTAGCATGATTTTGGTTCTTATCTATGCCTTAACACTACTTTTCATCCTCAGATGGATGTTCAGAAAAATCAGACCATCCAAACTCTTGAAGACATGTTATTCTCTTGTGTCCTTGATTTTGGAGGTTTGTGGATGAGGAACTTACTCTTGGTGGAGATCAATTACAATAATAGTTTTCAATCCACCATCGGTATGACACTGTTTAAAGCCTTGTATGGACGACCTTTCCATTTTACATTGTGCTAGAATGGGGTCATAGAGTTAGTAATTCTCAGACCAGAACTAGTGCATAATACAATAGAGATGCTTCTGGTGATTTGTGAGAGGATGAAGACAGTGCAGGATCGTCAGAAATCATATATCGATCAAAGGAGGAGACACTTAGAGTTTGATGTTGGAGATCATGTGTTTCTAAAGGTGAATCCCCGTTGTGGGAAGTGAAGGTTTGGTCATGGGAGTAATCTTTCTCCCCAGTTTGTAGGGCCTTTTGAGGTGTTAGGTCATGTTGAAGCTATGGAATATCGAGTAGCACTTCCCCCACAGATGAGCTAGATACACAATGTTTTTCATGTATCACAGCTCCGTTGTTATCTTCATGATGACTCTCACATCATCAATTGTGGAGAGATCGATGTTGATGATGATGCGACCTTTGAGGAGAGACTTGTGGAGATCCAAGACTGCAAAGAGAAGGTGTTGCGCGAGCATTAAATCCCCTTGGTTTGTGTCTTGTGGCGACACGGTGGCATGGAGGAGAGTACCTGGGAACGTGAGTCATAGATAATTGATTAGTAGCTA
Organism: Viscum album; assembly: GCA_963277665.1. Classification (NCBI taxonomy): domain Eukaryota; kingdom Viridiplantae; phylum Streptophyta; class Magnoliopsida; order Santalales; family Viscaceae; genus Viscum; species Viscum album. Next base: position 1,999,092,258 of record OY728140.1, on the reverse strand, counting down.
GAGTTGTTTTATGTTTAACTCTTTTCATGTAATGATGTCCCCTTTGTGGTTATATACCTTTCGTGTTTATGAGATGACTTTATTTGGTTGATTCTTGTGGTTTTCTCTCTTTTGAGAGGTATCTCGATGGGTGGTTGTTCAGAATTATTTTCTGTTTTATTTTAGGTTAGTTTTGAATTCTCGAGGATGAGAATGTTTTGAGAGGTATCTGATGTAATGAATCAGACTTCTATGGTCCATTCCTTTATGAAAATACGGTGTTTGAGGTGTTTCAGGAGGTCAAGGTGACTTATCCCCAACACTTTTCCAATTTTACAATTCTGTGAATAGTTCCATCGGTTAGACCGATGTGAAAAGTTCCATCAGTGAGACCGATGTAAACACTTCCATCGGTGAGACTGATGTGAACACTTCCATCGGTGAGACTGATGTGAACAGTTAAATTGGTAAGATCGATGTGAAGAGTTCCATCGGTGAGACTAATGTGAACAGTTCAATTGGTGAGGCTGACATGAAGAGTTCCTTCGGTGAGAATGATGTGAATAGTTATATCCGTGAGACTAATGTGAACAGTTCCATCAGTGAGACTGATGTGAACAATTCCATCGGTGAGACTGAGGTTAACAGTTCCATCAGTGAGACTGATGTGACGAGTTCTATCAGTGAGACCGAGGTGAATAGTTCCATCAGTGAGACCGAAGTCAACAGTTCCATCGGTGAGACCGATTTGAATAGTTCCATCGATGAGACCGATGTGAACAATGCAATGGTAACCTTATGTGAACAGTGTCATCGGTAACCTTATGTGAACAATGAAATGATGACCTTATGTGAAATGTGTCATTGGTAACCTTATGTGAATAGTAAAACGATGACCTTATGTGAACAATGCCATTAGTAACCTTATGTGAATAGTGAAATGGTGACCTTATGTGAACAGTGTCATCAGTAGCCTTAGGCGAACAGTGAAATGATAACTTTATATGAACAGTGTCATCAGTATCCTTAGACGAACAGTGCAACGATGACCTTATGTGAAAAGTGTCATCAGTAGCCTTATATGAACAGTGCAACGGCGAGGTTCCAATGGCGAGGTTCCAATGATGACCTCTTTCCTTCGCCAAATTTTGAGTTCATGAACAATGTTTCCAGAATGGTGAGGTTCCAATGGTGACCTCTTTCCTTTGCCAAATTTTGATTTCATGAAAATTGTTTCTAGAATGATGAGGTTCCAACGGTGACCTCTTTACTTTTCTAAATTTTGATTTCATGAACAATGTTTCTAGAATGGTGAGGTTCTAATGGTGACCTCTTTCCTTTGCCAAATTTTGAGTTCATGAACAGTGTTTCTAGAACAGTGAGGTTCTAACAGTGACCTCTTTCCTTTACCAAATTTTGAGTCCATGAACAGTTTTTATAGAATGGTGACGTTTCAACAGTGAGGTTCATGAACAGTGTTTTTCCTTTTCCAAATTTCAAGTTCGTGAATAGTGTTTCTAGCTTCCTACAGTTTCTCCCCTTTAATGATTCCTTTGACATAAAATGCATTTAAAGCCTTTTTTAAGGACTCTAAGGCTGATTCAAAGGTCATAACTCCTATATTAATTTACCTAAGGCATGAGATGCTTTTACTTGGTCAAACCACATGGGTCAATGCGATATGATTTTAATGGAAAATCCAGCATATATTAAACCACTTTTCCGTTAAATATTCTAACAGGACGATATATCTTCCTCCCCAGTTCTTCCTCCTTGTTCCTGATTGTGAGATGCTAGAACCTTTCATAGTTTCTCAATCAAAATTTCCTCCTTGGATTAGTTCCACTCTGTTTTGATTCAACCAAGCAGTATCAATCAATATTCGATATAAGGTATGATCTATAGTTATTATTTTGGGTTCATATCCTTCTGTTTCCCCTTTCCCTTTTTATGGAATGTTATGTCCTTGTTCCTAATGGGATTTTCCTGGGTGTTGACTGGTGTGGTGGTGTCTCTTCATCCTCAGGTGGATACATTTGTCAAGGGGGAGGAGATTGTAACCTGTTGTGTGGCTCGTTATCATATAAATAATGTCAAGAACCGTTTGAGGTAGGGGATTCGTTGCTTCTCTTTTCTTTTATGTGAAACTGTATAGTTAGCATGTTTTATTCCACTAGATCACAATGGAATTGATATAATAAATATTTTAACCAGATAAATAAATTGATATCGATCATATGTTATTGATTCTTGTTTTTCTAGATAGCGTGATATCTATGCTTTCTTTGTTTAGTTTTTTGTTCTTAATGGAAATTTGTAAAGAACTTAAATTTGGAATTAATTGATAATTGTTTGGATAAAGATAGATAGGCATTTAAATGAATCTGGTTCTTCTTGTTGTAATTTGATATTAATCAAATTGGTGTAGTAAGAATGTTTAATTATTTGTGACAACTTACTGGTTAGGTTTCCCAAATTTGGAACCTACAAATAATAAATCAGTTAATCCAAGATGGATTAAAAGAACTGGTTGTTTGATAAAATATAATTCCTTGTCGGGTTCTGAGTTACCCTCTTGATTTTTTAAGGGCCAAGAGACTAATTGGTATGATGTTTGTTTTCCTACTACTTGTGTTGTGATGTGATCCTTGATGGCTGTTGTGATATGTGGGGGTATGAAGGCCTACTGGCTGTGGCAGCAGTTGATGCCTAGAGTAGAGGGATGAATCGGTTTATGCATGTGGGTGTTGGGGAGGACACCAGGGATGATGAAATGGGTTGGATGTGAATTTTTGGATTCTTGGTGATTCTTATTGGTTGTGTATCTGCTTTACATTTCACACTAATCAAGGCAGCAAGTTTTGTATACCCTTCTTCCTAAAGCAGTGAAGACGCGTAGGGTATGCCACATGCTTTCTGTGTTTATCTTTTCAAGGGAGGATGTGTCTGCGCTCTTTTTATAGTCGTAAATGACTCAATGGGTAGTTAATCTACTCATCAGGTTGATCACCCTTGTGTTTAGTAGCATAGAATGTTTTTCTAGAATTCCTGGGATTATTGTAAAGTAATGCTGTAAATAAATAATTTAATAAATGATGTTAACCCATGGGGTTGGAGCTTTCTAGGATGAAATGATGAGGTTACAATTTAAAGGGACAATGGACTTTGGGTGTAATGCTACTAAAATATAATGTGTAAATTGATAATGGTTAATCAGTGTTTAAAGAAATAATTAACGTAAAGTGAAAATAATAAAAAGGGAATGAATTAATGTAATAAATCTTTTAAAATGGTTGTGTGCTTATAGGATACCAAGTCTTAGAACTGGAAGCTGAGAGTCCAATAAACGTTAGGTGAAGTTGAGTCTAAGACTAGGTTATGACCACTACTTGAAATATGATCTATACCAACGGTTTTGGTCAAACCGTTGGTATAGTTCACTAATTTTGACCTATACCAATGGTTTGGCCAAAACCGTTGGTATAGGTTCACTAATTTGGACCTATACCAACGGTTGGGCCAAAACCGTTGGTATAGGTCCATTATAGAGACCCTATACCAATGGTTTGGACAAAACCACTGGTATAGGTCCCAAAATCAAATAACCTATACCAATGATTTTTAGAACCTTTGGTATATGTACATGTATTTTTAATGGAATCTTCTTATAGTGGACATTAAATAAATCAAAATTTAAAATAATTATGATAATAAATATATATATTTATAAAATTTTGTTCACAAAAGTAAGTTAGGTTAGTGGTTAGGTCATTCAATCACAAACGAGAGGTGCTGAGATCAAAACCAACCGGATGATTATTTTTTGAATTACATATACCAACAGTTTATGGAACCGTTAGTATAGATTTTCATATTACTTAGACCAACTTTTTTCCCAAAACTGTTGGTATAGACCTATCCTCACGGCTTACTTGGCAACGGTTCTCCAAACAGTTAGTATAACCTATACCAACGGTTTGGAGGCCTATACCAACATTTCCAAACCATTGGTATAAGGTATTTTTACAGTACTGGCCCATAGTGTGGTTGTGATCTATAGTATATTCTGTACTTTTTGTGTTTCTATATGCTACTCCACCACATCAGTTATGGAAACTGACACCCTGGGTATTCTAAGCCATGGGGGGGGGGTGTTTTCCCCAACATTCCAGTGGGAGGATGGATGACTGACTACTCCCTTTGGCCCCACTCTATTCTCTTGGTAGTTACTTGTGCTGGTAGGAAAAACTGTTAGTTTTCCCCATATATGTGTGTAGAGGGATATAATAGATTGTGGTTATTCACACACACATATGATATATATAATATCCTATGAACTACTATAGGTGTAACTTGTATAGACTGTGACAACTTGAAGATTCTTACTAAGTGTGTGGGCTATAATGGCTTGAATTATAATTCCAGATGTATGATACACATTATAGGACCTATTTTGGCTCTTGGGAACTACCTGGTGACTTTATTGTGTGAATGTGGTGGTTTTGTTGCATGAGGTGCATTTTGTGGTGCTTCTACCATGGGTCTGCGGGCAAGACTTTTTGGAGAGAGATGCTTAGGACGTGCGACATTGGGGAAAAGAAGAAATACAATGGGGAATTAGTAGTGGGGAACCATTGATATTCTTTATTATATTATATACTCTTGTATGAATTACTTGGTGAGAGTAGCCATGGTGAGGCTGGGAATATAGTATACCTGTCCAGGTGACGATTTAGTTTCACTTGTTGTTCATTGTGTTTTAGCATGCTTTCTTTACTTTTCTACGAGAGGCTTTGGGGAGGATCCTACTGAGTATACTGTTATACTCACCCTCTGTGTATATAAATTATATTTTAGGTCACTTGGAACAGGTTGGATATCAAGCTAGTTTCTACTAGCTTGGGGTTGTAGGAGCTATTCGGGCTTATGGTTACTGCTGTTTTTACCTTCTTTTGGGTATTTTTAGTTTTTCCCCTTTCAGTTGTAGTATTTTGCATGACATTACATATTTGTACTCGGGATTTCTTTTATATTGCGGAATGAGTTGGAGTTGGTTGGTGTCTATCATATCTCTCCCTTCCTCATGTGTTCTCCTAGAGGGTAATTCCTCCCATTTGTGTGTTTACTATACCCTTAGTGTTAGTCGCTAACCTGGTGCCTACTGGAGGTGGGACTCGAGGGTCATTATCTCCCTTCTCAAATTGCCGACCCAGGAGGGGTACACTTTGTGGGGAGGGGATCATGGAAAATCCATTGTTAACTTGGTTCCCTCGATCTTCAAATATCACTAAAATAAAAAGGAGTTAATGAGAGTGATGAACACAATAGTAGTATTATTATAAGATAATTAAATAGAAAATTAAACCTTAAAATGTCTTACTCTTTAGAATTATTATATTATCTCTAAGTTTACCCTAAACCTCTATTGCTCTCATACTTTTTTATTTTGGTTGGGTTCTCTCATATTTTTTTACATAATTTATTAACAAAATAAGTTATTCATAATGGATTTTAAAGATAACATGATTGAAAAAATAATATCCCCTAAAAGTATTTAATCAGGGGTTTAGTTAGGAATATTTTTCATGCTGTAGGTAAAAATTGAGTTAATATCCAATGATCCTTTTCATGGTTATTACCCCTAGGTACATATTTTCCACAACATACATAAACTTTTTAGTATATAGAGATGGATTTAATTTCTACAAAATATACACACTCTATACTTTATCAAAATTCCATGATGTAATCCTATAGATAAATTTATCCCTAGGGATTTCACTAATTTTCTCTTATCCTATTCCTTAAAACAACTATAGTAATCCACAAATATAGTAATCCAAAAAAATAACTAAACCATACTATGATACCAACAATGATATCCCAAAAGTGACCATCCCTTAATTACATGACTTTAAAAAAATATATCATTACATATATTCCCATGGCCTTTTAGGTTTAAAGTTTTAGAGATTTAAAATTAATCATTAACAAAAAAACCCATGTATTTAAAAAAAATGTATTTTTCCAGTATATAATCAACAACTTAATACATAAAAATATTTCAAGATCACCCACATATCCTCCACACAAGAAAATATTATAGTCACATCATACATATTAATTTTTTCTATAACATGGGGAAATGGAAACCTAATAAAGGGGTGATATTAAACAAATAGTAAGGTTAAGAATAAGTAAAATCCATCAAAGATAATATGTGAGTATAAGTTTAACATATGTTTATTATAATATAATCAAGAAATATGAAAACTACATAATGAATTAATACTCAATATATCATGGTTTTATAATCCATGAATCATTGAATGAGGCATTTAGAATAAATAAATAAAATTCATAGGATCTGGGAATCATATGTAAAACATAGGTCATTATATATGAACATGAACATAAGAAAATGAATATAAGTACATGAGGTATTACATGATCATAAGTACACGAGGAATAACATGATCATAAGTACATGAGGAATAACATGGAGATATGGCTACAAAATTAACATGATACCATAATTGTAATTTCACCAAAGTTCATCAATAAGGTGATGTGAATGCAAATTACTAATATTTTGTACCATGTTATCATAAAATATTACCAAGGAATACTGCCAAGGTATCATGGACATATTATATTTGGAGATTAATTCTTCACCCAATGAATTAGAGCACTATCAGGTAATACCCTTCATATTTCCAAGGTTGTTCACTAAGGTATCATAAAACACTTTCAAGGAATTCTTCCAAGGTATCATGAAGATTGAATATCTATAGCTTAATTAATTATCTAATTTAATGGAGTACTCTCTAGGTGAAACATTCATATGTCTATCATCATGTGTTCCACATCAATCGAAGATAATTAGAATATAACATTTTGATCCATGAATAGGGAATATAGATTTCAAACATGTAATTACCCAATCAATAAAATAATGTTAAATCTATATGGATACCATTTAATTATATTAGATTTTGATATTCATAATAATGAAAATCAAGGAATGACTATGACAACATAATAAATATACAAAAGGGATTATGGAATAAGTTAAATGTGAGAGAAATATAGTCTCTAATAAATAGGGAATCATTTGTAAAGTAAAAAGTTTTATTATGAACACATGGAATCATAATAACATGGTATTAAAAAGGCTTACAAAAAAGGAATATCTTCAAATGAAAAGAGGATGGAGAGAATCAATAAGTGATTTCGATAACATGATAACTATACAAAAGAGACTATAAAATGGGCCTAATGTGAGAGAAGGCAATCTTACGATCAATAGTGAATTATTTGGATAGTAAATAATTAAATATTAACATATGGAAGCATAATCATATGGAAATCCAAAGGGTTTATCCCAAAATAAGTTCTTGAATCAAAAGGAGTAGGAGGAGAACCCTTACCTTTATATGTAGCTCCTTTAAGTCTGTGAAGATTTTGTATAACCTTAATAACTCCTTGGGAGGGATTTAGAGAGGGATCGAGAAGGTAAATTCATAATCAATGACATTGGGGTTAAGAGGGATGAGAGAATGGATGGGAGTGATATCCTTTTATAGGTGAAAGATTAGATATTTTCCATGGAAACTAAAGTTATGTATGGGGTAAGAATGGAATCACAAGGGTGTTAGATAGATTGGGCGAGTTAGGAGGGAAAATGTTTATATGAAATGTAGGTATGAATTTAAAACATAAAAAAATTATTCTAGAAGGTCCAAATGAAATTCTAATTTATTAAAAATTTAGTCACATTATATTACCCCTTAAAACATTTATTAATCATGATTAAATATTAATATTGGTAATTATATTTTAACCAAAAATATAATATGAATCTTTATAAAAAATTTCAATGTGATAAATATGAATTTGGTATCTATTTATCTTAATTAAATTTCTATATATAAGAAAATTAAAATTTAAAATAAAACATATAATGTGTAGAAAACCTGTTTTTTTAGAAAAATGATGTTTTATTTGTTAAGTTATGTTAATATTATTAAACATTAATTATCAAATAAATGGTTGTTAATTTATTTATATTTATATATAAAATTAATATTATATTCTTAATGAAAATAGATCATATTTAATTTAAAAATAAAAAATATTTAGAAAAATATCATTCTTTAAAAAACAACCATTTTACAACGACAACTAATATTTACCTTGGTGTGTTAATTTTATGCTAGAAAAAATAAAATTTTCTAATTAACTAATTTTAATATTATGAATAAAAATAAAAAAATTATTATATTTGATTTAATTTATAATTTGGAATTTTTTTTAAATTTATATTAGCTCTTGTAATGGGTAAAAACCAGTTTTTAGAAAAAGTGTATTTTTAAATTTAAATTTTTTGTATAGGATAAAATTCTCAATGTATTCGATTTTATTGATATAAATTATATTTTTATAAAATAAATAAATTTGATTTTTATTTAAAATAAATTTAAAATTGAATATTACTAAAATAAAATCTAATTAAAAGAAAAGACCAAAACTAGTTTCTTTTATTATAAAATATTACCCATGTTCATAAGATGTTAAACATAGGTTTTTTAAATTGAAAAAATTAATTTATAAATGTAAGTTTTTACTAATTAAATATATATTTTATTAATTAAAATATTTTATAAACTTTTAGTTCTTTCTCATATAATAATAAGTTCACAATATTTATAGTTTTGTTATAAACTTTATATTTCAATATTAACCTAAAATTATCTATTCTATAAAAATCCCAAAAATTAATCACAATCCACTATTGACATGATGAATCTAAAAATTATGTTTTTTAAAATTAAAATTCTAAAATTTGAGAATTTATCATTTTAATGAAAGTATAATGGAAGCTATTTTCGTAGGAACATACTATGTTTTAAAAACTATTAACTCTTAATATTCTAATTTTCTATTAATTAATAATCAAATTAAGATTAATATACAATACATATGAACAAATATATTATCTTTAATATATTTAGATTTTTTTAATAATTAAAATAAAATGAAAATTTAAAAAATACATTTCTTAAATGATCTTTTTAATTTCTTCAATACATTTAAAACTGAACATTTTTTTTCAATAAAAGTAAAAAAGTAAAATAAATGTGATAAATAACTTATTTCATTAATAATCACTTGATTATATCATCAAAATTTAAAATTACATATTCTCTCATGATATTCACATAATATATATGCATAAGGTAATATCTGGTGGTAGTCGAGTGTGAATATTTCACTAGTATAGATATTATGGAAAATTCCACAAGCCTGAATTTATCTCGCATAAAAATTTTCTCATACAATAATCATTCTTGTTTAGAATGGGATTGATCTAAGGTAAACCCCAGTGATTCTACTTTCATTCTATTCTTATAAAAATTAGTTTCATAAGGGATACATCCTCTACTAAATGACAACTCTTTTTTTATTCATAGGTTTCATAAAGTGGTTATTTTAATTTATACCCATTAATTTAAAAACTAAATTATAATGGTAAAATTTTATTTTAAAATATGTTAGTTTAATTTTAGTTTGGTGTTATGGTTATATTGGACACACTAGGGAAATATATATTTTAAAATCTAGAGGTGTTACAGGTATTCTGTACCGAACTCAATCACCTCCTTCGATATATATTTTCGAACAATTGAGGACTCTTATCAATAATTTATTTAACACATAAGTTTATAATTTTAATACATTTATCAAGTAGATAATTCCTAAATAAATATACATTCCCACATATCCTTATCTATATCATGAAATGAATCATCAGATAAACCATTATATCAATAAATGATGATGGAAATGAAATTTCATGTAGAAAAACTATGAGGAAAACTTCATTATTTAACAAATTTAAAAAATTTGGATCTATTAATTTAATTCAAATTGAATTGAAAATATAATATAAAATGATGGTATACTTAGTGACATGTATCTAAATATTTTTAAATAGTATAACTGGCAGATGTTTCTACATAAATACCTGAAAGTCTTGATATTTCATGCCTATTAATTTAAAATCCTTCCATGAAATGAATTTTTTTACATTTGAAGAATACCCACTAGGAACTTTAATACCAGATAGAAATTGAAAAAAAATCATATTTTACTCTTTAATAAAATGTGACAATTTAGTGGTTACTATGTTTGTTTTCATTTTATATTGGGAGATAACTCAATCATATTTCCATAGATATTAAATAAAATCTTACATAGAATCCATCTTATGTCTTTTTTTTAATAAAGTTCTAATCCAAATATCACATATTTTTTTCTCACCATTCATAACATCAATGTTATATTTTACCTCAAAAAATATAAAATAAGGTAGAATGAATAATATAGATTATTTTTTCAATGATTTTTTTAGTGACCAAACTTTCTATCTTCCCAAACGAGACATAAATGAATTTAACCTTGTTATAATATTATTTAGTTGAAAAAGGTTATGGTGTAAAATATTACTCTTGTAAAATATTAAATTCATTTTGTAGTCTTAAATAAGGGTGATCTATTTAATGAAATCTCTAATAACCCATGTGCACCGCCTTTCACCTATTCTAAAATAGGTGATATAAATTCTGTTCTTTTCAAATTGGACAAGATGTATTTATTTTAACACTATACCAATTTTTTTTATTATGTATAAAATTAATTTATATAGAACATTACCATATCATACAAAATAAAATTCTCATTATTTTATACGAAAAACACTTTAACACCCTCCCCTTATAGAAATTTCAAATAATAAATCAATTTTGACTTATAAGTATCAATATCATATCCATGTTGTTTTATTATAGAAATCATTAAGCACTTATTAAGATATTTTTTCTTTATAAATATTTATGGGAACAGGTCGTAAAATACCAATATAATAGTCCATGAACTATGTTGGCTATTGAGGATATAATATAAATTCATTCCATCTATACATAGTTCCATTCTAATATTTCATACTTAATTTTAAAAATCAATATTTTGATCACATATATTCCATTATAATGATTCAGTAGGGTGATGTATGTTTCCAACAAAGATTCAATCATCTTCATACCATATCAATCTCATTGGATCATTTAAAATTATAAATAATTGCTTCAAATGAGGAGTTATTATAAGTTACTAGGTTTATTTAGTGGAAGGTTTTGTATCTATACTCAAGAATGAATCACAATTGGATCTCCCATCCAATTTATATTATTATGTACTACATTTATTAAATTTTGATAAAACCTCACATTATTTCCTATATAGAACAAAATTATTGTTACAATCATGTATTTTCTTATATCCCATCCCCATTGTGAATAATATTTATTTAGAATCATAATGGAATATGGAAGTCTGTTTTCTTCTTGAAGTAACTCTATTAAAAGTTGAATAAATTTAGTTATTTTTTTACTCCAACAATTTCTTGGTTTTAAGTTAACTAATATTAGTATTGACAATAAAACTATAAATTTTATACAACCTAAGAACCATGGGTTTTCAACATATCCATACAATCATTCAATAGTTGTTTTTTTTGTGATTTCAATGACTATATCATGAATTGAATCATCAAGACAATCCATTAAATCATACTAAATATCTTTATCAATGTTAAATATCATATTTTTTGTTTCTTCACCATGCTATATCTAATATGCATAAATATGATTAAAACTACATAAAATTAGATTCTATTTGATTTATATGGACCATAAATTTCTCATATTTAGACACATGATGCATGGACCAAAAAACATGTATATGTTTTTAAGACCGTATTTACAAAATTCCAAGATATTAGAAAACCCCTTTCTCATATTCATCACTATTTCTTCATGTATTTATCCAATTATGATCCATTAACTACCTAAAGTAACAATAAAAATTAAAAATACATTAAAACATATAAATATTTATACATATAAATAAAATGATATATTTAATAAATATATATATATTAACGTTATATATACACATATTAATATAAAATATATAAATATAGAAATATATGAATATAAATAATCTAAACAAGTAAACAAATTGAAATTTATCTTAGAGAATATTTATAACTGAAAAATATATAATTCAAAGATAATTTATAACAAAAAAATGAATATGATTTATAAGCCTAAAAAATTATGACCAAAAAATTATAATTTATAAATAATTTATAACACTATTTTTTTTTAACTATAAACAAATTATGAACAAAAAAATTATAAATAAATAAAAATAAAACCAGAAAAAATTAACCATAATTTATAAAATGAAAAAATTTATAATCACAGAGAAATTATAACAAAAAATTAATTATAACCATGAAAATTTTTAACTAAAAAAGATATTCATATAAAAAAATAAATAAATGAGTACATTTTATAACCAAAAATGAACCACTAAATCTTTTAAACATAAAAAATAGAAATTTAACATATAAAATATAGAGATTGATATAGTAGATCCATTATAGAGAGAGCCAAAATGGTGATAAACCACCTTCAGATTGAAATCAATGAAAGATGAGACTAGATGAAAATAGATATAGAATACAAAAGATGGTCGAAATCAAATGAGATGAGTGGAACACAACAATGGTAGATGAAATATTTATAAGGGTGGTATAAAAGTATTGAAGTAAGGTGAATGAGACAATATAAAGGAGAAAAGATGCAAAAAAAGGTGAAATTTGTTGGACTACTCATGTTTTAATGCTCACAAATCATGTTTGAAGATTTTTAGACTCCTCATGTTTTAATGTTCACAAATCATGTTTAGATATTGTTGGAATCCTCATGTTTTAATGCTTACAAATCATGTTTTAATATTGAAAAACTATGTTTAATCCTGTTCTATTATGTTTTAGTATGATTATGTTTAATCCTAATCCATTCTATGAATATTGATTATTAAGAAAACATATAGATATTTGTCTAAGTCTATGAAACCATAAACTTGCTACCGGTTCCAAATTTTCACAAAGTCTGTGACACCATAAGCTAGATACCTATTCTATATTTTCATAAAGGACCTAACACTATTTTCGTGCTACCATTTCCGAGACACCATAAAAAGACATCATTCAGAATTTTGAAAAAGGAATAGACACCATTATCTGAGACATTGTTTTCCTAACAATGTAACCATGCTATCGATTCTAGAATTCACAAAGTTCCAGACACCGTAACTTTACTATCGGTTCCATATCTCATCGTAACTATCTCACTATGACTATCTCACTATGACTATCTCACCGCAACTATGACACCATTCCATACTTAACCATTTTTTTAAAATTAAATTTAAAAGTTGTTTCTAGTGGTCATATTTGAGACATTTAATAAAACTGATATAATTAATGATCTTTTGTAGTCCTATCAGCATGCAGTATGGGGTACGAGGTGTAGAGATCATGAATTTTTTCAGATCAAACTCAACCACCCAAACTAAAAATAAAATCTTTTCACTAGAGAAAAAACACATAGTAGTGGAATGCATGAAAAACAAAAATTAAGAACAACCATACATGAAAGAATACACTAAAGAAGGAACTTGAAAATCCTACTAGCTATAAAAAATAAGAACCTACTATGAACCATCTTGAAAGCATCCTTTTAGCAACTCAAAGAAGAACAAGAACATCTCACTGCACTGAAAACCAGAACACTCAACTCACGACACTCTATTTTTAAAAGAGGACTGGAATGTTTCATCTGCTATATTCAAAGAGTCTAGAGCTGCATTCCCCGACACAAAATGCCTTACAAACTCTATATCATTACACTTTTCTCTACTATGTACTGCTTTATTACTTTTTAATCAGTTTGTGTATCTGTATTAAAAACACACTTTATCTTACACCGAATTTAAGGATATATTATATCCTCACTTGAATATCTTTTGACACCTTGTTTCACCCAAGTATAACTGTGGAAGAGGTCTTGTGTGACCTGGCTATTAGTTTTCCCATATAGAACAGTGGAAGAGGTCTTGTAACTTGGATAGTCTTATGCACTATTTTTAACCCCAATACAGGGTGTGAATCAACATTATATATATATGTATATATTTATTGGTGGAAGGTGACCACCAAGTGGAGTGGATTAGGTCTGGGCTTGAGACTGAACCACTTGTTTTATCCACTTTATCTTTAAATTTAGTCTGTATATATTTTTAACTCATATTTCAGAAAACTAATTTTTTCTTTGATAGTTAGTATTAAATAGTAGTTATAACTATTTTTCCTTATTAGAGTAGTTTTAAAATTTGTATCAATATCTCATATTGTTATAATTTAGAATTAATCAATCTTCTAAGAAACTATTTGAATAGTCAATCAGTTATAATTTTACTACCTCGGTTAACTGGGTAGTTTTTTTTAATTTGAGGAATATTTTAAATAAACTTTTTAACATATTTTTTTATAGGAACTTAATTCATCACCTATTGAATATCGTACTCTGACCAACATTTGGTATCATAGGTTGTTTTTAAAGTTGCTGTTTTCCAAATTTTAAATTATAAATATGTTTTAAAATCTTTTTCAACTATAATTTGAGTTTTGTTTTAAATATCTTTAAATTTTTGTTAGTTATAAATTTCTTGTTCTTTAAAATCTTATTTCTTTATCATGGATAATAGATTAAAAGGTGCTGCTTCTAATATACCTCCATTATTTAATAAAACTAAATATGCACAATGTAATATTAAAATGAAAATTCACCTAGAAAGTATGGGTTTTGAGATTTGGTCTTCAATTATAGATGAATATAAGATTCCTTCTACTGATAGGAATACTTAGGATGGCCCAACTAAGGTTTATTATAATAATAAATGTAAATCTATGAATTACCTATACTGTTTTTAAGAGATAAAGAGTTTAATAGAATTTATGTATGTAAAACATCCCATGAAATTAGAGGTACTTTATCTGTTTCACATGAAGGAAACTATAGTGTTAAGGAAATGAGACTTAACACATATACTATTAAATATGAAAAATTTAAAATGAAGCATGATGATCTTATTTCTAACATATATCTCAGGTTTAATGAGATTGTGAATAATATGATATCTCTGGGAAGGGATCTTACAACCAAGGAGAAAATTATAAGAATACTCAGATTCTTACTAGATATATAGAGAGGAACTTTTATATCAATTAGAGAATCCTATGACATCAGAAAGTTTCCAGTAAAGGAGATGATATACAAGTTGATGATGTATGAGGAAGAATTAAAAGCCAACAAGTAAGAGGAAGATGAACCAAAGAGAAATTCAATGGCTTTCAAAACCACTACTTCCAAAACAAAGGAAAATGAAAGGATCCTGACTCATTTTGAAAATACAAGCAATAAATATTCACCATCTAATTGTGATAAGAAAATGGATAAATTATCTAAAAGGTATAATAATTTTTATAGGAGGAATAAATTCTCCAGAAATCCTAACTAAAAAGGTAAATATGACAATAAAGGAAACTGAAAAAAAGAATGGAAGAAAGGTGATAATTCCAGTGAAATAGTCTATTATGAATGTAAGATAAAAGGACATGTAAAGGATGATTGTACCAAGCTAAAATATAAGAAGAGATATGAGGACAATGATAAAAATTATAAAAATGAAATTAAAGAAATATGGATTTATTCTAAGGATAGATCAAGTGACTTAGAGTTTTCACTTGATGAAAAGGCTGACAAAACCAATCTTTGTTTCATGACAAACACATCTAAGGTAACCATTGAGTCTTCAAAAAATAATGCTTATTATTATGGAAATAAAAGTGATTATAAAAACATGAAAAATGATGAAATGTTTGAATACTATAAAATGATTGAAGATACATGAAATGAATTAAAAAATAAATATAAAGCGTTGAAGAAACATTATACTCTCACTTTAACGGTTGAGTTTGATTTTACAATATAAAAGGAGAAGAATGCTCAATTACTTAAAGAGAATAATGAACTTAAATTTTCAAATGAGTAATTGAAAAAGAATATATGAAAATTTACAAATGGAAAATAAATCCAAGTTCAAATGCTTGGTAAATAAGTAGATCCTAAGTAAACTACCAGAATAGCATACCAACCAAGAAATAGGAATATTACAAAAACTCATTTTGTATAAAAATCTGGAAAATCTAGTTTTATGCCAAGTTCTGGAAATTTTTCTACATGTTTTAGCTATGAGACATCTTCTAATTATTTTAGTTTCTCAGGACCAAATAAAGTTTATTTTTCAAATGCTTTACTATCTGCTTATAGGAAACCCATGAAGCAAGTATGGGTTCCCAAATAACTTTTTACTAATGTTACTAGACCCAAACTAATATGGGTACCGAAATCTTCTTTTTTTTAAATCTTTTGTAGGAAATATTTTTAAAGAGTTCCTATAAAATTCTATGGTACTTGGATAGTGGATGTTCAAGACACATGATAGAAGATTACTCATGTTTCAAGAACCAAATAAAGATTGATGGTGGACATGTCACCTTTGGTGACAACACTAAAGGAAAAATAATTGTCCTTCCCTAGATTGGTAACTCTAACTCAATTTTAATTTCTAAAGTACTTTTTGTTGATGGATTAAAATATAAGATGATTAGTATTTCACAATTATGTGATGATGGTTTTCATGTTAAATTTGAAAATGATGCATGCAATATTTTTAGTTTTAAAAATAAATTAGTATTTTCTGCTTTTAGAAATGAAAATGTTTATGCTGTTAACATAGATTCTTTAATTTCTCAAAATTTTTCTTACTTGATTACCCTTCACAAAGAGTCTTGGCTTTGGTATAGAAGACCAGGACACTGCAATATACACTCCATTATAAATCTTACTAGAAAATGCATAGTCAATGATCTACCTAAACTTGAGTTTCCAAATGAAAAAGTTTCCAATCCTTATCAAAAGGGTAAAAAACACAAAATCTCTTTCAAACCAATGAAATAAATTTCAACTTCTCAACCTCTCAAGTTGGTTCACATGGACTTGTTTGGAACTTCTAGAGTTTCAAGTTTTAATGGAGAGAACTATGGCTATGTTCTTATAGATGACTATTCTAGATAAAATTGGAACTTTTTCTTGGCTCACAAAAGTGAATCTTGCTCTTATTTTACTGTCATGACCCGTCCCCTGGGGCCCATGACGTGACATCCCCCAAACCCGCCTCCCAAAGGCCAGGGGTTGGCGATTAGCACCGAAGGTGTCAACCTACAAGTGGGAGGTATTTTCCTGAGTACACTATGCCAAAATTTGTATTTAGCGGCGGTTTAAACCACTGCTAAATCATTCCCCGACAGTTTTGGAAAACCGCTGCTAAATCTTATATCAGGAAATAATTAGCAACAATTTTTTAAAACCATCATAGAATGATTTAGCGGCGGGTTTTTAGTGGTGGTTTAAACTGTCACTAAAACATTTTTAATTTTCTTTATTTATTTTTAATTTTTTAATTTTTAATTTTATTTATTTATTTACTTTTTATTTTTTTATTTTCATAATTTATTTATTTTCATAATTTATTTATTAACGTAATTTATTTATTTGTTTATTTTTACCATGCTCATGCCCATCTCCATGCATAAGTCCATGTCCATGCACATGCGCATGCCATATATAGAAATTCTGCGTTGGGTGATATTTGAACCACTTACCTCTTGCTTATTCCCTAGACTTCAACTCTAGTAGGCTCTCCATGTGGTCAATAAATAGAATTTAATATACTTATATATATATATATATATATATATATTAATGAGAAGAACAAATAATACATAACAAATAGATACACACTAAATAGTTATTAATTAATAATTATTAATCAATAATGACTAATCAATAATTACTAATCACCAATTAATAAATAATAATTAACAAGTACTAATTACAAATTACTAATTAATAAATCGAATATTAATGAATAATAAAAAAAGAAATATATAATATGGAAATAAATGGTAAATAAAAAATAGTAAATAAAAAATAGTAAATAAAAAATAGTAAATAATAAATAATAAACAGTAAATAGTAAATAGTAAATAGTAACTTATAAATAGTAAATACTAAATAATAAATACTAAATAATAAATACTAAATATATAATATATAATAAAGAATACATAATACATAATACGTAATACATAATATATAATAAATAATAGATAATAGATAATAGATAATAGATAATATATAATAGATAATATATAATATTTAATTAATTATACATAACACATAACACATAACACATAATATATAATATATAATAGATAATGTATAATATATAATAGATAATGTATAATATATAATACATAATACAAAATACAAAATACAAAATACATAATACATAATATACAATACACAATATATAATATATAATATATAATGTAGAATATACAATACATAATACATAATACAAAATTCATAATATATAATATATAACATATAATATATAAGTAATGTATTAATAATAAATTAATTAAAAAATAATTTAATATATGATAAATAAATAACAAATTAACAAATAATAGATAAACAGATAAATAAATAATAAATAATAAATAATAAATAATAAATAATAAGTAGTAAATAGTAAATAGTAAATAGCATATAATAAATAATAAATAATAAGTAATTAATAATTAATAATTAATAATTAATAATTAATAATTAATAACTAATAATTAATAATTAATAATTAATAATTAATAATTAATAATTAATAACTAATAATTAATAATTAATAATTAATAACAACTAATCAATAATAATTAATAATAACTAATCATTAATAATTGACCAATAAGAATTAATAATTAATAATTAATAATTAATAATTAATAATTAATATTTAAAAATTTGCAAATAATTAAAAAATTATTAAGAAATTATTAATAAATAAATAAATAAATAATAAATAATAAATAAATAATAAATAATTAATATGGAATAAATAAATAATAAATATTGAATAAATAAATAATCAATAAATAAATGAATAATAAATGTATTATAATAAAATAATAAATAATTTTTTTTGTAAATTAAAAATGAATTAATAAATAATAAATAATAAATAATAAAGAATAATGAATAAAGAATAAAGAATAAAGAATAAAGAATAAAGAATAAATAATAAAGAATAAATAATAAAGGAAAAAAATAAAGAATAAAGAATAAAGAATAAAGAATAAAGAATAAAGAATAAAGAATAAAGAATAAAGAATAAAGAATAAAGAATAAAGAATAAATAATAAAGAATAAAGAATAAATAAATAATTATATGAATAAATAGTTAATAATTAATAATTAATAATAACTAATAATTAATAATTAATAATTAATAATATCTAATAATTAATAATTAATAATTACTAATTAATAATTAATAATTAATAATTAATAATTAAAATTTAAAATTTAAAATTTAGTATTCAATATTTAACATTTAATAAAGAATAAATAAATAACAATTAATAATTAATTAATTAATAATTAATAAATAATTAATAATTAATAAATAAATAATAAATAAAGAATAAATAAAGAATAAATAAATAATAAATGGATAACAAACTAATAATAAATAAATTAATAATAATTAATTAATAAATTAAAAATTAATTAATAATTAATGTGTACATAATAACTAAATAATAAATAAATAAATAAATAAATAAATATTAAATATTAAATAAAAAAATAAATAAAAAAATAAATTTATTTATCAATAAGTAGACTGATAAATAAATAAATAAATAATAAATAATAGATAAATAAATAATAAATACTATAATTAATTAAAAATTAATAAATTAATTAATTAATATGAAATAAATAAATAAATAAATAAATAGAAAATAAATAAATAATTAATTATATAAATCATAAAACGTTAAGAACCTCTGAAAACCCTAGAAACACTAAAATGACCATAAATTCTGATGTGGGACCCTTTTTTGTGCCATAACCTGTCAAATCAAAGATCATGATATTAGCTTTGATATAATTTATGGTGCATGCCAAACGAACACCTGGATCAAAGGTTATAACCGTTTGAATTTTTACGAAATCAGGTTCTGCAACTAAAACATCTGTTTCAGAGGTCTTCTGGGAATTTCTGGTAGAATAAAAAGGGGCACATTACTCAAAGAGTTGGTACCAAACCTAAACAACATAGAGATCGTCGCAGGCTTTGATTTGATATGTGGTAGAGCTCAAATAGACACCTGAATTAAAATTTATGACCGTTTGAAGTTTGAGTTCGATTTTTGACTTTTGAAATTTGAATATATTTTTTTCATTTAATTATAACATAATTAAAATATCACTTGGTTTTAGATCATTTGATAAGATTTGATTTGACTGGTTGTAGAGCTGAAATGGACTCCTGGATCAGAAATTACTGTCATTTGATGTCGAAGTTTGTTTTTCAACTTATTGAATATTTTTTATCAGTTTAAAAATATTATTAACTAATAATTATAAATATTTAATAATTGAAACATTATAAATAATTAAAATTATAAATAATAAATTATATTTTATTGTAAATAATAAATAAAAATAATAATTAATAAATAAATATTTTTTATATTTTTTTCTTCAATTTTGCGGTCGTTTTGAAAAAACCGCCACTAAAAAAATTTAAATTTTATCGAAGAAATTTTAAAACATTTAGAAAAAATATTTTAAAAAAATTTAGCGGTGGGGTTTTTCCCAGCACTTTTCATAACCACCGCTAAATTTTTGATTGAAAAAAATTTAGCGGCGGTTTTGAAAAATGCCGCGAACAAACTGCCGCTAAAACACTATTTTATTGTATTGGTACCTGTATGCATGAACACACAACCATGTCCCAAAGCTGGAAAGGTAAACATGCATGCCACTAAATAACCACTGAGTAAAAGTAAAAACTGTAGGTCAAATGGGCCAGAATACAAACCCAAAAAAAGATGAACTAAAAATAGGAAAGTACAAGGAAACTTTAAAAGCTGTTCTGCTGAAAAACCCACCTGATGGGTAAGTTTAGAGTAGCCGTTAGAAGCCGTTGAAGTACGCCCTATCTTCCTCGTCTCACTTGGCACCACCGGGTCTTGGGGAACCAAGTCCTCTGTCAAGGCAGCGGTCATCTGCACCAGACACAACACATGCGGACGAAGCCCGTGCATGGGGGAGTAATAATATACTCAGTAGGGACCCCAAAACAACAAAGAAAGACCAAAAATCAATCCACAAAGAAAACCACGAACCAAGGCAGCTCACACCATGTATAGTCTAGAGCAGCAAAGTAAAACTATTAGTCATTTTACAGAACACCTTGGGTAGCTGGAGAAATCATCCTCAATGAGTACAGTGGGTCTACCAGGTCACACAGAGCCGCTTCCCACTAATATTGGACTACTTTGGTACTCATCCTTGATGAGTACCATGGGTATTTTGGGTCACATAAAGCCGCTCCCCACCATGGGCATGTCAGGTCACATAGAGCCGCTTCCCACCTTGGCCATACTGAGGTACTCCTATTATCGAGTACTATCGGTCTGCCGGGTCACACAGAGCCACTCCATACCATGGGGCTGTCAGGTCACATAGAGCCACTTTCCATTGGGAAATCATAGCTGATCTACACAGGGTCTCTTGTCAGCAGTCTTCAGGTCTGATCCAACCGTAGGGTTTCCACATGTAGTGCGCTTAATTTCTAGAGAACTGCTCCTCAAGCTGTTCATCATATTTTAACTTCCATCAAAGCCTCTATAGAGTATTCCAAAATATCCTCTTCACTGTGAGGGTTCAAACACCGAAAACAGCTTGTCAATCAGACACTTGGATTGAAAGATATTAACATTTTTCCAAAAAGGGCCCGGTTTGGTTCGGGTCTGGTCCGACCCAACTCGAGGTCCACCGACCTGACCTGGGTCTGCCAAACCAACCCAGATTCTGCCCGGCATAGGTCTAGCTTTGTTTGGCCTAGCCCACTGGGGTAACCCATGCCCTGCCCATTCCACCATAGGCGGACCGACTCTTACTTGGATGGGGCGCAACTGGAAGCCGCGTCCCCTCATCGTCGACTACTGGTATAGAGGCTGGTAGCTCCTGCCACACCACCACAACCTGAACTAGCCATGGGTTCTCTTCCATCATGCCGTTTTGGGTGCTTCCACCCACCCTCAAGACACCACCGATGACCGTCGGTGCCGACACACTAACGGGTTCTTCCGTGGACCACCTGGTCCACTCTAGTGGTCCGTTCTTTTCACCGCTTGTGCCTACAAGCTCTAGGGGATGCCATCTTCCCTATGATAGACTCGAATCCTTCTTTCTTTGACTTCGAATATACTCTCATTAAGAAAACACAAAACAAACAAGGCGGAGGGGCTCGAGCCTTGTTCATGTCGGACCACGCCCTTCGTGTAAGAGGTTTAGAAACATGGGATATAGAATTGAAGTTCTATCAAAATTAATCAAATAATCCCGTCATAAAACCAGAAGAAAAGTGACCTACAACAAGATTGATCAATCCAAAGATCAACTAGTTCGTGGGTAGATATGCATTCATCATTTAGAATAAATAATAGGGAAAATAAAAACAAAAACAAACCCCTACCTCAAAAGTGTTCATCATTGAAGCAATCTGTCTGTGGGGGTTCAAGTTCTGTTGGAATTCATCGATTTCCAGTTTCGTTCTCTGAGGTGCGTCAAAGTCCCTGGAAATTCACTAGTGTTCATCATTCGTTATTGCAGAGAATTTTCTCTGTAGGTTCGTCAAATGAATTCCACCAATTGATCCTCATTTCTCTAATGCGTTGACCCATTAAAAGAAAACACATCGCAATGTTTCTGTTATGCTGCGTCATCACGTCGTTAGGCTATTTCATTTATGAAACAACGTTTCTGTTACACTACATTTAATATGTCATTATGATGCACGTTTAAGATCCATTAATGAGCTTCATTTAATGCGACTCGTCACCACTTTGTCTCCGTACCGTAGCGCCGCTGTGCCACCACCCAGTGGTTGGAAAAATAAAATAAAATAACATTTTAAGTTTTTATATTTTTTTTGAAAAGTTGGAAAATTAACTTTTCTGGTTGACCCTTGATGATCAAAGTTAGGTCCATTCTAGGTGAGTCCCGATGTTATGAATTCAACAGTGCCCTCATATTTTTGATTGAAGAACTGATTTAAAAGGTAGAACAACCTATTTAGACATTTACTTAAATGAACATAAAAAAGTTCAAAATCTCATACAGGCTCACCAAGCCTCATAATGAGGTGATTCCAGAGCGTCTAGTCTCAAAATAATTCCATATAATTAAAAAAATTATATGGAATTTCCAAGAAATTACATTACCCCCACCTTTAGGGATTCATGTCCCTGTAAGACACAACATAGCTAAACAAAAAAATGAGGATACTGAGCACGAATCTGAGCCTCCTGCTCCCATGAAATCTCTTGGAGATTCCCATGCTGCCACCAAATGTGAACTAGAGGAATAAACCATCCAAAAAGGACCCACTCCCATCGATCCTATATCTCCAATGGGAACTCTGTATTGTCACCCCATCGTCAATGTCAATCTCACCCCAGTCGATGATGTGCAATGGATCATGCACATACCTCATCATCTACAAAACATGAAAAACATTGTGCACCTGGGGAATATGTGGGGGGGGGGGAGAGAAAGGTGGTATGCCAACTTTCCAACTCTCCTAAGAATCTGGAAAGGTCCGATGAACCTTAGAGATAAATTACCTCCCCAACCAAATCTCCACAATCCCCATTGGGGCGAGACCCAAAGGAACACATGGTCTCCCTCCTCGAACTTCAAGGGCCTCCGTATCCTATCAGCATAAGATTTATTCCTACTCTATGTAGTCCTCATATGCTCCTGGATGATCTGAACCTTCTCAGTGGTAGCCTGTACCAACTCCGGACCCATGAGTGATGACTAACCTGGGTTTTTCCATCATAGAGGTGATCTGTAAGGCTTCCCATACATGGCCACATACGGTTCCATGGAAATGGTGAAGTGATAACTGTTGTTTTATGCAAAATCTACTAGCAGTAGGTGGCCCTCCCAACTATGAACAAAATCAAGGACGCAAGATTGAATCCTGTCCTCCAAGGACTGTATGGTCCGCTCTGTCTAACCATCCGTATGAGGATGAAAGGATGTGCTCAAGTGTAATTGATCCACGAACGCCTCCTATAATCCCTTCCACAATCACGATGTAAAGTGTGCATCACAGTCTGAGGCGATCGTCAATGGTACCCCATGAATTCACACTATCTTCTGGATGTAGAGGTGCCCCACATCCTCTACTGATCCCTACCCCTGAATGGGTAGGAAGTGAGCCGAATTTCTGAGTTAGTCAATGATCACCCAAATAAAATTGTGGCCCCTAGACATGCACAATAACCCATTCATGAAGTCCATCGAGATACCATCCCATTTCCAATCCAGTACCTCATGTGGTTGGGCTAAGCCTACTGGAACATGATGCTCATCCTTCACTTTCTAACAAGTGAGGCATTGTGAAACGAACTCTGTCACATATTTATTCACCCTTGGACACTAGTAATGATGTCACAGGTCCTAATAAATCTTTTCTATGCTAGGATGCACCACCAAAGGGGATGTTTGGAACTCCCTCAACACCTCCTTCCATAACATCACCGGTACCACTATGCACCCTCTAAAAAGGATGATGTTCTCCCCACCTATCGAAAACCCATCAGGATCCTGTCCTGAGGATAACTGAGAATTTCAGGGCTTTCAGTTAATATCCACAAGCTATGCCTTCCCAACTTGTTGTAAGAGTGGGGGAGTAATAGTCGTTGATTGAAGTTAGAATTCCCCATGATTATCCATGAAGGATATCTGCAACAAGACTAAATGCTCTGTCGCCTCACTCAGCAAATGTAAACCAGAACTTCTGCTGAGCGCGTCTTTAATGACGTTCCCCTTCCTAAGAGTATAGACTATCTCAAAGTCATAGTCCTAGATGAACTCCAGCCATTGCTACTGTATCATGTTCAGGTCCTTCTATGATAAGATATACCTAAGACTATTTTGGTTAGAGTATATGGTAAACCATTCAACCATAAAGTAGTGCCACCACATCTTAAATTCAAAGGCCACTGCTGCTAACTCCAGTTCATGGGTCACGTAGTTCGGTT
The DNA here is from genome assembly GCA_963277665.1 of Viscum album. Classification (NCBI taxonomy): domain Eukaryota; kingdom Viridiplantae; phylum Streptophyta; class Magnoliopsida; order Santalales; family Viscaceae; genus Viscum; species Viscum album. The sequence continues at coordinate 1,999,067,054 of OY728140.1, read as the reverse complement.
TATGCAACCTCAACTGCCGTGAGCCGTATGCGATTACCGCTTAATCCTACATCAGGACACAATCCAGTACATTTCATGATGAATCACATAAAACTATGTACCCAATGCCCTCCTCTGGTAGTCTCAAGATAGGGGAACTCATCAGTCTCCACCTCAGCTCCTGGAAACTCTTCTGGAACTTCTCTATCCACATGAAGATCTGTCCCTTCTATGTTAAGGCTGATAAAGGTGATGGTACTTTGGAAAAGTTGTGCATGAACCTATAGTAGTATCCAACCAATCCCAAGAAACTCCACACCTCATTCACGCTCCTAGGTGGCTCCCAAGAAAGCACTACCTCTATCTTCACTATATCCACTACAAATCCATCCTTTGAGATGACGTCTCCTAGAAAGTGGACCTCTCGAATCCAGAACTAGAATTTAAAGAGATTACTGTAAGGATGGTGCTCTCAGAGTGTATCCATGACTATTCGTAGGTGTGTAGCATGTTCCTCCTCCTCCGGGAATTGGTCATAATGGAAGGCATCACAAAAAACTCATAGTGGCCTTATCGACATCTAAAGGCTATCTTTGATGCATCCTCATACTATACCCGAAGCTGATGATAGCCTGATATGTGGTCTATCTTTTAGAACTACCTTTCTCCCTTCAGATGATCAAAGAGGTCATCCATTCTCAATAGTGGATACTAGTTCTTCATAGTCACCTATTTCAAGCACCAAAAGTCTACGCATAGCCTCAAGATCCAATCTTCCTTCTTGGAAAATAGCATTGGGGCTGCCCATGGTAAAATGATGGGCCTCAAAAATCCCTTCTCCTGTAAGTCTTCCAGCTGTAACTTTAATTCACAAAGCTTTGTAGGAGCCATCTAATATACTGGTGTAGATATTAGTGTCGTATCGGGGTAAAGATCAATGCAGAAGTCTACCTCTCTATGAGGAGGTAGTCCCGAATCATCTTCAAGGAAGATGTACTTGTACTCATCCACCACTATAGGAAAGATTGGACTCCTCTCATCCACCACACATGAGGCTAGCCAATTGGTGAGTGATTGGCTGCACCATCCTCTGAGAAAGTCTGTCCTATGATGAAAAGTTCCCTTCTCACCAGTGAAGGAAAAAATGGTCCCATCCTCACAAACACACCACAATTTTTACCTAATATAGTCGATATGAGTATGAACTATAGAAAACTAGTCTATACCCAATATGATGTCATAAGGCCTTGACACCACTACTAGGTGATCCCTGAAAAATCTCTCACCTCCTAGAGTAATCTCACATTGAAGACACCAATGTGTAATCATCGAATCCCCTCCTGTAGGTGTCCCTAATCATAAGGATTGAGCCAATGGATCCACCAAAATCTCCGAGCCTCGAACAAGGTCCATGGTAAGGAAAGAATGGCTGGCACCAGTGTCTATAAGAATTATAGCTAAGGTTGATAAGAAAAATATCATACCACTAATCATCTCTGAAGCACCGTGGTCCTAGGTCTCCATCGCCTGAAGCTGGCCTCACCCCTTTCCATCGGCTCCCTGATCCCATGGTGGACCACCTAGAGGGTGGTGGTGGTAGCACCTCGAACCATCATACACCGCCTGCCGCTCGACTCGCTCCCCTGCTATGTTCACCTCCCTATGGACCTTCTCACTTGAACCTTTTCCTTTTCGTTGGCACTCCCTCGACTGTCTTCTGATTTTCTGTGTGGCGGGTTGGGCAGTCATGAGCCATGTGTTTCTACCCGCCACACGTGAAGCACAACTTGGTCCTCATCTAACTTCCTCTACTTTGGGAGCCCTGCACTACCGACCCAGAGTCTTGGGGTCATCCCCTAAAATATCTAACCCTCTTGGGTCCCCACATCTATTTCTTGCTGCTCACTACTGAAGACTCTTCCACCTGATATCTGTTGGTGGCTCCGGCCATTAGTGTCTGCTCTTCTAGGAATCTCTCCACAATAAGGGCTCGCTCCAGTGCTCTAGCTTGAGTGGATATGCTGAGAGACACCATGGATGCCTGGATCATCCATATGATTCCCCACTCAAAGGTACAGTCTTTGAAGAAAGGGTCTCACACTATGTATGTGGATTAGTAAGAGAGGTTTGTAAACCTCACAGAGTACTCAACCAATGACATTCTTTCCTACTGTAGGTGAAACATCCCCTATATGCGCACCGAGCATAAGGTCGTGGGGAAGAAATCCTCCCAGAAATGTTGCTCAAAGTTATCCCAAGATAGGTTCATCTCATCATGAGTCTGAATCATTAGGCTCCACTATCTCCATACCGATCCCTGAAGAAGGATCGCGACTAAGATTTACATCTGGTTGAGTGGAATCATCACTAAGCAGAAGACCCGCATCACTGCCTCTAGCCAGTCCTCAATGAACTGAGGATCTATTTCTCCTAGAACTGGGGAGGTCTTTGTCTCTAAAACCTGTGAAAGGAACTGATCCTGTGTGCATCCTCTACTAGTTACACTGATAGTAACTTCCAATCAATGGGAGGTGGTAACACTAGTGAACCACCCAGCGGGGCCATCTCTAACACAGGTCTTGGAACCAACGCATCATCACTAGACGGGATGTCCTCACAGTCACACATTAGAATCCTAGCTGGCTATCTGTGTGGAGGCATCATGAAATAGATCAATACGTACCACAATTAATTGATTATACCTGGTGATATGAATCTAATTCAAGAAAAACATGAGGAAACACAAAATTTCTATATAATACATGCAACCAATGTTTTTTTGTATAGAGATGAAAAGTATAATTTAAGGTCCTAGTGTATGGATATGTCGGACACCACACCAACACTAGACTCCCTGAATTTGAAAGTAAAACTTGAAACATTTAACTCTATTTTCCAATAACAAAACAACAGACCCCCGATCTATGAGGTTGTACCAACCACCTCTGAAACAACTTTGTCATAATCCATCCCCCAGGGCCCATGCCATGACATCCCCAAGCCCACCTCTAGAAGGAAAGGGGTTGAAAACTAGTGCTGAAGGAGTCAACCAGAAAGTGGGAGGCATTTTTCTGAGTACTTGTACGCATGCACAAACAACCACATCCCAAATCTATAAAGGTAAACATGCATTCCACTAAACAACCACTGAGTAAAAGTAAAAACTCTAGGTCAAATGGTCCGTAAAACAAACCCAACAAAAGAATAACTAAAAACAAGAAAGTACAAGGAATATTTTAAAGTCGTATTTCTGAAAACCCCACCTAATGGGTAAGTGTAGAGTAGCCGCTAGAAGCCGTAGAAGTACGCCCCACCTGCCTGGTATCACTAGGAACCACTACGTCCTGGGCCACCAAGTCCTCCGTCAAGGTGGTCATCTACACCAGACACAACACATATGAGAGAAGCCTATGTAGGGGTGATTAACAATATACTTAGTAGGGACCTAAATCTAAAAAGGAAAAACCAAAAAGAAATCCAAAATGAAAACCACAAAAAAATATAGCTCACACCAGGTATAATCTAGAGTAAGAATGTAAGACTATCAGTTATTTTATAAAACAAATCAGGCTACTAGATAAATCTTCCTCAATGTGTACAGTGGGATTGATAGGTCCCACAGAGACACTTCCCACTAACCTTGGACTGCTTTGGTACTCATCCTTGGTGAGTACCGTGGGTATGCTAGGTCACACAAAGCCGCTCCCCACCGTGGGCATGTTGGGTCACACAGAGCCGCTTCCCACCTTAGTCATACTGAGGTACTCCTCCTATCAAGTATTTCAGGTCTGCAAGGCCACACAAATCTACTCCCCAATATGGTACTGGAGGGTCACATAGAGCCTCTTCACACTGGGCTATCATAGCTGATCCTCATAGGGTATCTTGTCAGCAGTCTTCAGGTCTCATCTAACCGTAGGGTTTCCACACGTAGTGCACTTGATTCTAGGAGAACCTCTCCTCAATCCATTAGTTGTACTTAAACTTCTAGGAAATTATCTATAGAGTACGCCAAAGGATTATCCTTGTCATGTGGGTTTCAACACCACAAATTTCTCATCAATCAGATTCCCAGTTTGAAAGATATTGTAATTTTTCCAAAAAAGGGCCCGGTCGGGTCCGAATCTGGTCCGGCCCGACCGGACTGACCCGACCCAAACTAGGGTCCACTAAACCAACCTGATTATGCCAAATCAACCCTGAAACAGCATGGCTTGGGTTCAGATTGGTCTGTCCAGACCCGATGGTGCGGGTCCGACCCACTGGGGCGGCTTGTGCCTTTCCCGGTCCGCCATAGGCAGAACGACTCTTACCTGGTCGTGACACAGCTGGAAGCCACATCCGCTGCTTCCCCCAGGGTTCATCTATGGGTCCAACTCCTTCTTCATGGTTGTTTGACCATGACCTTTACGCATGCGGCGAAGTGTGGTACCACATCCTCAGTGCACCAATGCGGTTGGATGGCCGCGCCCACACACCGCCTGATGCCGACACGGAGGCCGGCGGATCCTGCCGCACCGCTACAGCATGACCTAGCCGTAACGCCTCTTTTGATGTGCCATCGTGTCATGCCTCCCTTGCCGAAGACCATCGGCGGGTTCTTCTGTGGACCACTGGGTCCACTCTGGTGGTCCATTCTTTACGCCACTTGCGCCTACGTCTTTCGAGGGATGACATATTCCCTACAATGGTCTTGAATCCTCCTTTACACAAATTTTAAGATGTAGTCACAAAGAATGCACAAAACTCACAAGGAAGAGGGGACCATGCCTTATTTCTGTCAGCACACACCCTCAAAATTAGAGGTTTAGAAACATGGGATATAGAATTGAAGTTTTATCACAATCAATCAAATAATCCCTGTGAAAAACCCCAAGAAAAGTTCTCTCCAACAAGAACGAGTGATCTACGAACCAACCTGTTCAGTGGTTGATCCACATTCATCATTTAGAATAAAGAATAGGAAAACTTAAAACAAAAATAAACCTCTACCTCAAAGGTATTCATCTTTGAAGCGGTCTTTCCAAGGGGGTTTAAGTTCTATTAGAGTTCGTCACTTTCCATTTCTGTTCTTCGAGGTGTGTCGAAGTCGCTGGAGATTTTCCAACGTTAGTCATTCATCGTTGGAGAGAATTATTGCTATAGGATCTTCATAGTAATTCCACCAATTGGTCCTCATTTTTTCAACACGTTAACCCATTAAAAGAAAACACATTGCAGTGTTTCTATTGCGTTGTGTCGTTGCATCGTTACACTGTTTCATTTATGAAACCACGTATCTATTATGATACATTTAATGCGTCATTACACTCCACATTTATGATCTATTAATGAGATTCATTTAATGAAACTAATCACTACTTTGTCGCTTCACCACAACACCGTCGTGCCACTTCCCAACGGTTGTGAGAAACAAATAAAATATCCTTTTAAGTTATTTTTTTTCAAAAAGTCCAAAAATTAACTTTTACAGTCGACCATTGTCGGTCGAAGTTAGGTCCATTCTAGGAGAATCTTGATATTCTGAATTTAACGATGAACTTGTATTTTTGATCCTATAAATGATTTAAAATTAGAAAAACCCACTCACATGTTTACTTAAATTAACTTAAAAAAAGTTCAAAATTTTATTTCGGGCTCACTGGGCCACAAAATCAAGTGCCTTCAGAGTGTATGGTCTCAAAATAATTCCATATAATTTCAAAAAAAAATTACATAGAATTTATGAGACATTAAATTTACCAATAATTCTAGTACTATAGAAAATATTAGTGGTATTAGAATTAAAACCCTAAGAAGTGACCATGTTCGTGAATTTAAAAACCAAGAGTTTGAATCTTTTAGCTCAAAAATGGCTATAGTAATAACTTCTCTTCCCCTAGGTCACCTAAAAAAATGGTGTTGTAGAAAGAAGAAATAGAACCTTACAAGAAATATCTAGAACAATGATCAATGAATATGACCTATCTATCTACTTTTGGGCTGAAACTGTCAATACAACATTCTATATAATCAATAGAGTCTTGATTAGAACAATTCTTAAAAGAACTCCCTATGAGTTATAGAACAATAGAAAACCCAAGGTTAACTACTTCAAAGTTTTTTGTTGTAAAGTCCATTTCCTTAACACTATGGATAATCTGGAAAAATTTTCATCCAAGAGTGATAAAGGAATTTTCCTAGGTTATTCAATTTCTAGTAAAGACTATAGTGTCTTCAATAAGAAAACCAAATGTGTGGAATAATATGTACATGTAAAATTTGATGAAACAAATCCACATGAACCTAATACCTATTTATAAAATCTTGAGGATGATATGTCAAATATGGACATCAATGCTAAATCTTCTAACCATCCTATGAAGGAATACGTCAAAACTTCTAGTTCTAATTTTTTTTAGATTTGATCCATGATGAACCAGAACCTATTAAAGAACCTGAAATTACTAGTCCTTATTATTATAGATCTGTTATAACCCTTAAGAACCATCCTTTAGATGCAATTATTGGTGACTTAGATAAAGGAACATAGACTAGAGATTCTCTAAGAAATCAGGTTGAACATCAAGACTTATTGTCATAGCTTGAACCTAAAAACATCAATGAGGCAATCAATGATGAATTTTGGGTGATGGATATGCAAGAATAATTAAATTAGTTTAAAAGAAAATTATGTTTGGAAACTTATGGATAGAACTAAAGACATCTTGACCATATGAACAAAATGGGCGTTTAGAAATAAAGTTGATGAATCTGGTACCATAGTAAGAAATAAAGATAGATTGGTTGCTCAACGTTATAGTCAAGAAGAAGGGATATATTATGAAGAAACTTTTTCACCAGTTTCTAGAATTGAATCCATCAGAATACTGTTAGCATATAAAACACATATGAATTTCAAACTATATCAAATTGATGTCAAGGGTGCATTCCTAAATGGGTATATATCTGACGGTGTTTTTTTGAACAAACTTCTAGTTTTACAAACCCTCATTTTCCAAATAATGTTTTTAAATTAACAAAAAGCATTATATGGTCTAAAGTAAGATACAAGATCTTGGTATGATAGATTAAGTAGTTTCCTTATTTCTAAAGGTTTTACAAAAGGTATAGATGATCCTACTCTCTTTATGAAAATAATTTCTAAAGATGTTTTAGTTTTTCAAATCTACATTGATGATATTATTTTTGGTTCTTAAAAAAATTCTTTATGTATTGATTTTTCAAAGATGATGCAAAATGAATTTTAAATGAGTTTGATGGGTGAAAGAAAATTATTTCTTGGATTTGAAATCTTTCAAAATAAGGAAGGTATTATTTTGAATCAAATTAAATATACTAAATACCTTATAAAACATTTTGGATTAGATAGTACTAAAAGTAGTGATACTCCAATGAGTACCACCTGTAAGTTGGATCTTGATGAGAATGATAAATCTATTGATCGAACCACTTACAGAGGAATGACTGAGAGTTTACTCTACTTGAATGCTAGTAAGCTTGATATTATTTTTAGTGTGTGTATGTGTGATTCTTTTCAAGAAAATCCTAGAGTCACATATTCTTTCTGTCAAAAGGATTTTCAAATACCTCAAACATACTACCAACTTTGGACTGTTCTATACTATAATACAATCATTTGACTTAGTTATTTATTCTAATATTGATTTTGGTGGTTGTAAGTTAGATAGAAAAAGAACTTCAGGAACATGTCACTTTTTGGGTAAGTCACTAGTTTCATGGTTTAGTAAAAAATCAAAATTCTGTTTCATTATCTACTGTTGAAGCTGAATACATAGCCGAAGGTGGTTATTGTGCTCAGATTTTGTGGATGAAACACACTTTTCTAGACTATGGATATAAATTCAGGCATGTCCCCATAAATTGTGACAAAAAAAGTGCTATTAACCTATCAAATAATCCAGTTTATCATTCTAAAACAAATCATATTGATGTAAGACATCACTTTTTGAGATATCATTATAAAAAAGGTGATATTACTTTTGAATTCATTGGCATAGAATAGTATCTTACGAACATTTTCACTAAGACATTAAATTATAAAAGGATGAATTACATCATACATGAATTAGGAATTATTAACCTCGAGTGAAAAAATCAATGTCTCAAGATTACTTCCTCAAGATTACTTTCTCAAGATTTCTTTTTCAGAATACTGTCTCACAACTTGTTGTCTTATGTTCACTGTCTCATTGGTTACGGTTGCATCATGATAATTCACACAGTAATACTAACACTATAAATTCCTATACCAGTTTTACCATATTATTTAGAATTTATTTTTTAAATATTTCTTTTTTTTATCACATGTTTTATTTATTTTTACCATTTTTTTTTGTTTTTGTGATGTTTGAACTTAGTAAATGATAAAAAATTATCACTTCACTTCTCTCAAGCTCACTTATCTCAAAACTAAAACTCTCTATCTCTCTCAAACTGCTTTCCCTACTTATCATCCTTCTTGAGACCATGTTGAATTCCTAGGATGAAGTTTCCATCCTTTTCGACTCTTGAGAAATACAGGTCTCAGAAGAAAAAAATTAAAGCTCCTATTGTAATGCCTAAGAAACCTTTAAACCCAGGTCTTGAGGATCAGAAAGTTGTACCAGAAAAGGAAATATGTATAAAGTGGCTCTTGTCCAGTAAGTCTCTATTTCTAAGAGTTCTAAAATAAATGGGATGGTTGGATTGGTTTACCAAGGAGAAAATACCCATCTACCCAAGGCTTGTTTTTGAGTTTTATCAGTATGTTTAGTTTTTCTTCAATTCCAAGGATGATTTTGTGGTAAAGATCTGGGTAAATGGTCAATAATTCACTTTTTCCTTGAGGTTATGGGCTTCCTACCTAGGAATACCTCATGAAGGATATTTTGAGGACTACTAAATAAGTCCTCCTCCACCTAGTGATGCGTTTATCCTAGAAGAGGCTCTGGGAAGTTTGAATAAAAATAAGAAGAAGAGAAGGCCTATTCCTGCCGAGATTAATGGTGAGTCAAGGTTGCTGTTCAAGTTCATTCAACATATAATCTACCCAAGGAAAAGGGATTTTGATACACATAAGTATGAGGATGTATTTTTGATTCATCTTCTAAATAATGGACACACAATCAACTTGTGTAAGTACATTATACTTAAAATGTGTGATTTGATCAAAACTACATCAAAGTCTACCTACCTTTTCTATTCAAGATTCATTTATACTATTTTTCTAAACAAAGGTGTGGTTGGCCAGAATGAAGAAGTGGTTGAGGAGTATGATTTCTGTATATCTAAGGATATTTACAAGAGAATGAAAATAAGCTGGAATCCATGGAAGAGATCATGGGTTGAGGATAATGATAGGTTGTATAAGGATTGTAATCCTATTGAAAATCCCTCTATACCTAAAAATGTAGCTAATAATATATTAAGAGATGATGTGATCATGTAATATTCTGATTAAGAAAAAATTGATGATGTTACTGAAGGTTTTGTGAGAATATCTACTGAGATATCAACTCTCTCCAAAGATGATGTTGATGTAAGTGGAAAGTATTAAGCTACTGCTAAAGGAAGTGATGTATTTGAGGAAGCACCTACTGCAATGGAACAATTTGAGAAATAGGTTGAAACTGAAGTAATCTCATCTATTGAGGAAAAAATGGAACATGCCTTTTATCTATCTAAAGACGATATGGGTGAGCCTGAAAGAACTGAAAATTTGGGAATGGGTCAAGAGATTGAGTCTCTTAGTCATAGAAGAGATTCATTAGTTGAGGGGGAGCAACACCGCAGCTTAGGAACTATTAAACTTACAAATACTATTGACCAAAGTTCTATGGATACCTGGTATTGGTTTCCCAGTTATTTTTTATGGATAATGCTTAAGAGGCCTTGGTAAAAGGGATAGATATTTCAATTGTGTTTTATTTGAAACCAATTTCTTCAAAAGAAGTATCATCTACTAAGAAATATGAACCTGTTTCAATTCCTATTTATGAATATGCTCAAGAATATTTTGAATTTGTATTTCACAGTGATTTGAATGTTTTTGGAGATAATATGTTGTCTGGATTTTGGAAGCTTCTATAGACTCAACCTGCCCCTATAACAAATACTAGTGAAAGATATGCTGCACTTCTATTAGAGAAAATTATATGGTAGATACAACTAAAGATGATTCATGAAATTAAAGATGTTATGGTTGATAACAAATAGTTGAGTGATGAGGTGAAGTATCTAAAATCTATGGTTTAATATATGAATAAAGTCTTGAAAACTAGTTATTCTATTACTTCTCATCTTAGTGAGGATATTGGTGATAAGATTACATAGAAGGTTGTGTCCCCGATTCAACAAAACCTGATTACTATATATGAAATGGCGGTTGAGAAAAACATCAAGATATCCAATGAGATGTGAGATCTTATTTTTGGACTCAATAGGCTGATTGATGAATATAAAGGTTGTTTACAAAAGGTTCTAAATCAGCTTAAGTCTCTCACATCATCTATTTCAGCTTCATATGCCTCTTGAAAACCATCTCAACCTATGAACAATGACCTGATCAGATAAAATTTCAAAGAATAACTTCAGTTAGTGTTGAGTGGTGTTGATAAGGAAAGTCTATTTGATGTCATCAAGAATAGTTACCATGCGATTAATTTGGTTAGGTTCTATTCCAAGATTTATATTGATGATCAAGAATAAATTTCTAAGAAAGTTGAATTCTACTTTAAGAGAATTTATTCTAATCACAAGTTGAATAATCACTTCAAGTATCTTGTGGAATATTTGAAGATACCTCCAGTCACTCAAGCCTTCAAGGATCAAGTGAAGAAGATAAAGGAATTCACACCCACTCTGGAGAAGTTTCTATAAAATAAGGATGAAATTGAGAAAGTCATGCAGTATGTTGGAGAGATCATCTCATAATTTGTCAAAATTTTGAAGCCTTATCTCCATGTTCAGAGTACTGTAATTGTGGCTCCTGAAGCTGCTCCTTTGAGGCCTGAACTACATTATACTACCTATCCTTCTTCCTCCACCTATTTTTCTCTAGTGAATATGTCTATTGCTCAGGATATGAGTTTGATCAAACTTATAATTATTAAGAAACCTTTTCCTCGGTCTTCTACCCGACCTAACCTTGCACCTTCTATCATTAAATGAGTTCCTCTGCCTTTTCTAACCACTGATTCTACCACTTCCACTTCTTCCCTTATGATTCTCCATATGATAAAGTACAATAAAAATCTACTGAATCTACGGAGAATTTAATTCTAATTTTGATAGAGATATCTTGTATTTTCTTTCTTGATTGTAATAGAATTTATCCTTTTATTTAATAGAATGTGTCCTGCTGTTGTTTCCTAAGATATTATTTTATTTTTCCCTTTTTATTTATTATATTTTTGATAATCCCAAAAGGGGGAGAAATAATAATAAGAAGGCATGTACAGGGGAGAAATCATTACCAAACCACTAAGGGGGAGAACTAAAATGAAAAAAAATAAGAATTGAGAAAATAACTAGACTTTATTATATTTATTAAATATCTACTTTAATATGTTGATTTGATAAGTAATCTGTTTATTTCACTGTAAAATATTTGTCCTATAAATTTCATGGTTTGTGATCATTAAAAAGGAGGAGATTACTGGACTCCTCATGTTTTAATGCTCACAAATCATATTTGGAGATTATTGGACTCCTCATGTTTTAATTCTCACAAATAATGTTTAGAGTTTGTTGGACTCCTCATGTTTTAATGCTCACAAATCATACCGTAACGAGACATCTTTCAGAATTTTGACAAAGGACTAGACACTGTTACCCAAGACACCATTTCCCTGACACTATAATCGTGCTACCAATTCCAAAATATCTTAAAGGACCATACACCGTAACTTTTCTACTAGTTCCAGATCTCACCGCAACTATCTCACTGTGACTGTCTCACCATGACTGTCTCACCGCAACTGTGACACCGTTCCATACTTAACCATTTTTTTGTCTTTTTAAATTAAATTTAAAAGTTGTTTCTAATGGTAATATTTGAGTTATTTAATGACACTGATATAATTAATGATATTTTTCAGTCTTGTAAGTAAATAGTATGAGGTACGAGGTATTGAGAGCATTCATTTTTTTGGCACCAACTCAAGAACCCGAACTAAAATTAAAAGCGTGTCACTGGAGAAAAAACACATAACAGTGGAATGAATGAAAAAAATAAGAACACCCATAAATGAAAGAATATAATGAATGGGGAACTTTCAATTCCTAATGTCTATAAACAAAGAAAAGCCTACTACAAACCATCATTAAAGCATCCTTGTAGAAACTCAAAGAAGAAGAAGAATATCTCACTTCACTGAAAACTAGAACAATCAACTCACAACACTCTATTTTCAAAAGAGGATTAGAACATTGAATTTTCTACATAAAAAGAGTCCATAGCTACATTTCACAACACATAACGCCTTCTAAACTCTATCTCATTACACTTTTCTCTATTGTGTACTTCTTTATTACTTTTCGATCAGTGTGTGTATCTGTATTAAAAACACACACTGTCTCCTGCACTGAATTAGAGGATACAAGATATCCTCACTCTAATATCTTTCTAGACCTTATTTCATCCACATATAACTATAGAATAGGTCTTGTGTGACCTGGATATTAGTTTTCCCATGTAGAATAGTGGAATAGGTCTTGTGACTTGGACTGTCTTGTGCACTGTTGTTAACCCCGATTCAGGGTGTAGATCAAAAGTTATATATATATTTCTTGGTGGTAGGTGATCACCAAGTGGAGTGTATTATGTCTCGACTTGAGAATAATCCAATTAGTTTATCTATCATGTTTTTTAATTTAGTATTTCTCTATTTTTAACTCATATTTTAGAAAACTAAATTTTACTTTGACAGTTAGTCTTGAATAGTTGTTATAAATATTTTGAATTATTAGAGTTGATTAAAAAGTTGTATCAATATATCATATTGTTATAACTGAGAATTAATTAATCTTTTGAGAAACTATTTGAACATTCCAGCTATTATAATTTTACTACCTTGTTTAACTGGCTAGTTTTATTTTAATTGGGGGAATATTTTAAATAAACTTTTTAACATAAATTTTTATAGGAACTAAATTCACCCCTCTTGAGTGTCATACTCCAATGAACAACATTAATTCGAATAAAGAAGATATAATATGGTCGTTAGTCATGGAGATTAGTGTTTACAAAAATTAAGCATTGAAATAATTAGGAGAACAAAAAGACATCAAGTTATTTATGTTTTTTTAAATTATAATTGTTTAAGTTATTATAGAGATTAAAACTATGATTAAAATTATTTATATAATAACCAATGTTAAATTTAGCAGTTTTAACATTTTTTATTAGTATAACTGACATTAAAACCCATACCATCAATGTTTTTAGGCATGTTATATTAATAATCGATGTGAAAGACCCTATTTATGAAGTTTTAAAATTAGTTACTATAATAACTAATGTCAAAAACCAAATAGTTTTAGTTTTTATATTGGTTTATAATAATCAATGTTAAATTCCCAATGAAAAATATACATTTTTATACTAGTGAATTCATGTGGATGAGTCAAAAAGAGTTATATATGGGATGAATAAAAGTATAGTTTTCTTTTTATTTTAATGTTTATCATTGAGTGTTAACAAGTAGTATTTATTAGAGTGATAAGGTATGCATAGTTATAATATATTTCTCTATTGATCTCTTGTTTTATACACTAAGAATTGATCACATAGACTTTGAGTGATTAAATAGCAATTCCATTGCACTTTGGATTTTCTAAATATTAGTGTTCTTGAATTTTATTATAGATATATTAGATTTAAAATAAATCTAAAGGGGTATAATGTTGTAAATAAGGTTATTAATCTTGGAGATATTAAGTTTTTGGTGGTTTTATTTAATGAAAAGGATCTTGTTTTTTACTAATCATTTCTTGGAGGTAGTTTGGATTTTTTCTTATCAAAAGAGGGAGAATCATAACGCAACATCAATATTCACATTATAAACTTTGTTTTTTATCTAAAGGTGTTTAGAGTGGTTCTATAAAATTGGATAGAACTATGATATAATGCAAGTGCTCACATCGTGGGATCTCCGCGAATGAGCGGTTGTGGGTTTACTGGATAGTAAACAAATTATGAGTAGATTCGAGTCAGAGTCAGATCTCATTCAGGCTTGGGATAGGGAACCTCACATATTCAAAGGAAATTATTTTATGCTTCTAAACTGGTCTTTTGATCTACATATGAACCGAGATCCACCTTCCATCGCTGTTTGGGTAAGTTTTCCTAAACCACCTTTACCATTTCAAAACCCTTCTGTTATTCGTTTATTGGGTAACATGGTAGGAAAATACCTATGTTTTGATTTTTTCACAGAGGAAGTTTTCCATCTGGTTAACCCCTGAGTGTGTGTTGAAATGGATTCATCACACGTCCCTTTTTATTATATTTGGATTACGATCGGGGAGGAGTATAGATGCAAACAAATTGTTGTCTATGAAAGTTGGATGGATTTTTGTTGTTTTTTCAATCACTTGGGACATTCGATTGAAGTTTTTAGAGTGAGGGGGGCTTGTTACACTGGGAAGTATGTTAGGATGAGCACTGAGGAGGGTACATGGAATAATGAACTGGGAAAAGATATGAGGGTGGGTCTGGATTTTTTTATGAAGGGGTTAGTTGAAGGAGGGACGAGCTCTCAAATGAATGCTTCAGCTGTGGAGGATCTCGCCTCTGAATATCATGTTATTATTTTTGAGGAAGGTCAAATAGTTGGAAATACCAGCATTGGGATGGATTTGGATATGGAGAGGGTTGTTCCGCCTTCTAATGCTGCGGGTCCAGAACAGGTTGAAAAAGATCGGAGCTGCAGTTTTGTGGCGGTGGTTAACATGGCCAGACCGAAGGAGGATAAAGGTCTGGACCCTCTGGATAAACCATTTATGGATTTTAATAACAGGTTTGAAGTCCTTATAGAGAGTAATTTGGATGAGGGTCTGGAGAATGAGGTCATTACAGGGGGTGAGGGTGATGCTGTGATTGTGGAGGATAAACAGGTGGATCACATGGGGAAGGAACTATTTGCATGACCTGTAGAAGAGAATGATGAGCAGGTTTTTTCTGTGAAATTTTTTGGGTGGGATAAGACTTCTGAGGCCCTTCTATTTGAGGGTAAGGGGAAGGAGGAAGATGTGATGGCTGGGGAGAAATTTCCCATGCAGGAGGGGAGACAACCCTTGATGGAAAGTAACCCTTTAGATCAGTGGTTGGGAGACTTTGCTGGATGTCATGAGGTTGGGTTGAAGGAATAGTCTGGGGTGGGAAAGGAGAGCTCTAGGGGAGGAAAGGAGAACTGGATTACCCCCAACGACCATTAATTTAGTGATATTGTTCAAAATGGAAATCAGAAGGGGTCTCCAGGTGATAGACCTTTATCTTCAACCTCAACAAGGAGGCCAAGGAAAGACTACTCATATCTACCATGTCAAATGTGGACAAGGTATTCTTTAAAAAGAAATAACCAGGTGGTTCTTGCTGTAAAAAAGGGTAGTGGGGTTAAGAAGGAATCATAAGTTATGACTAATCTGGACCTGCTTAGAAATCAGGTTCAAAGTATAAATTTTTGGAGAAATTCAGAATGGGAATCAGCTACTGGAGAAGACGAATCCTGTATGGGATACAAGGATGACTATGGCTATTATGATATTTAAATCTGTGTTGTTTTGTGTTGTTTTTTGTTTTGGTTCTCTTGAACTTGATTGGAATTGTATGTTGGGAACCATACACCCTTAAACCAGCTTTTATAAAATAAAAAAATGATTGGTAGAAGAAATTAAAGAGAGAAGGTAGGTAGTCACCCCGAATGGCCCGAAGACCTTTATTTTTTTATTTATTTTTGATAACCCCCCTTCAAGGTATGAGGGGAACCCTTAAAAGGCCCATATGCTCATAGATTACATGTCCCGTAGGCTTAGGAGAGTTCATGACCTGAAGGTCTCAGGGAATTCAACCAGATTATCTACAAGGAACTGCCCCTCCCCAACATCTGCATCATGATAGTAGCTCTCCACCTTCGTATTTCCATCTGGCTAGGATTCTTGTGCAAGCATAGGCTGGTCCCAATGGAGTATCCATACCCTCTCATTATGAAAAATAAAGTTGGCTTTGCTCTGGTGAGTTCACCTGCTCTAAATCATCTTCTGGGGCTGCTCCTTTTTTTTAGTGTGTTTGGGGCATCTGCATGTGGCCCGAAAGCCTTGAGGTGGCCCGAAGGCCTTAAAGGTGGCCCGAAAGCCCTACTGACCCTAAGGCCCGGATGGCCTGAAATCCTTGAGGACTCCAAGCCCAAACCGGTGGCCCAAGGTGAATAGTTCCAACTGTTATAGTACCGAACAATACCTGCTATAGTAACTGCTACAATGCCTGCTATAATACCCACACAATGTACAGTTATGCTACAGTACCTGTACAATGTATAGTTCTGCTACTAAAAAACATAGTGTATAGTCTGCTACAGTACTGCTATTGTGCCTGCTACAGTAATGCTATAGTACCCCTAGAAATATGCCTCTACCTAGTTTTGAACCTGGGTCTTGTGGATGCACTTAAAGATACCTCACTAACTGGGCTAAGGCTCATGTGCAGAGGTGGTTAGTCACATCTCAAGGTCGATGGTTATGCTACGAGGAATAATTTTCTGACATAATGGATACCCCATTTAATTTTAGTGTTCCTTTTTATAAAATGGTTGAATACATCATTATTATCATAAAATTTTATGTTGTAATGTATGATAGATAAGATTAACATTTTGGTTTTTGGGATACCGTCACATTGATACTTTAAGCTATGAAAAATTTATGTAGTTATATTTTAATAAGGATTGTTGGTTTACACCATAGTGTGAGTTCCATACCATAATATTTCAAGAGATAGGATTTTTCACACTTAAACTAGGATGAAAATTCCAAGAGAGATTCATTTTATGTAGTATTCCATGAATTCTTGAATTGAAATGTAAAACATCCTTGTACCATGAGATATATTATCATGTCAAAATGGGTGTAACTTTTGAGGAACTTTGAGAAGATCATGTTTTATATTCCCAAAGTTTCCAAAATTATACTTACCCAAATTTTATGGATCAAATTTTTGATTAATTATTATACCGTAAAGTGATGGATCCCACAATTATTTGGAATTACTACAATACATCACAAAAAAATCAAGGAGATCATGCCATGATATGCTAAATTAAAGGCAGTTTAGAAAATTCAAATTTATCATTGATTATGTGGTATTATTAATGACTTTGAAATGCATAATTAGATTATTGTGGGTGGTTTGATTACCCAATTAATTGGTTACAATTGTCTAATTGGTTAAGTTGTTTTTTGAATATTAAATGGATTATATTAAAATATTTGAAAAAAATTAGGGAGAGGATAAATTGTAATATACCATTGACACATCTTGAAGATAAAAAGAATTAGATACTAATTTTATGAATTCATATAAGATCTAGTTTTGATGATGTTGGTGTAATACAAATTTTAATATCTATAATATATTGGTTTTTATCATTGTGAGGATTTATTATAAGTGATTATTTGGCTATTTTATCCTTTTAAACTCTCAAATAAGAGAGTGAATAGAGAGAAAGATAGAGTAAACATTGGATTAGTAGTGTTCCCTTCATAAATTTTAAATAATATAGATCGAGTAGTGATATCCTCTAGAACATCAAAACACCATTTTCTTATGCTTCTTGGAATATCCTATAGTGGTGAACCTTAAAAAATAATTTTTTCATTATATTTTTTTTATTTTCAAGTAATATTTGTTCTTGATGTTGAATTGTTAGAATAATTCTTGAAAATATGTGAACATAATCAATTTAAAGATGATAAAAACACTGAACATTAATTCTCACAACCTATTAGGGTGTTTTGGGGCATTATAGTTGCATAAAAATATAGAAATAATATTACATTTCACTATTAACATTCAATGTGTTATTAAATATTTGTTAAATAATCTATTCCAATAATCAAATTAAATAATTTTTTTTATATAATAATAGTTTCCTAAATATTTACAAATACATCAATAATAGTTACCTAAGTAATAAATTATTTAATGAACACAACTAAAATTACTATAAGAGTATTCATAGTAAAAAAATTAGATAAAAACTAAACATCAAAACCACAATCAAGTAATAAATATGAAAAAAATGTGAATTAGAATAACTAAAATTAAATTTCATACTATCCAATATAAAATTAACCAACATCATACATACGAATATCAAAGAACCTTAATCAATATTCCATGTAACTCACTCCATATAAAATAACTAAGAAGATTCTATACCTCAACCCTACCACTGGGATGCTTGACCCCCCATCCACTATATATCCCCATAGATTATATCATTGGGAATCCCTTTCTCACATAAAACCTGACCTCTTAAACAATATATTAATAACACTCTTTTTTGATTCACTTTCATATACACAAGACACCTAATTGAATTTAGAATCATTATCTCTGCCCCTATGAGATTCCTTTTAGTTTTTTTGAATATTTCATGTTTTTTAAAATATTTTTATTCCTTCACCTAACTAGGACATACAAATCTGGTTTAGAATTTTGGACCACATTTATATAAATTAAATTTAATCATTCCACTAGAATAATGAGGAGAAATGGTATTTACTTAACCCAATTACCACTAATTATCCTTTAAATAATAATAAATAATTCTATTCTTACTTCTACTAGGTCTACTAAAACTGAACAAATCCATACATTTCTATCACATACCTTCTCT
This sequence comes from Viscum album, assembly GCA_963277665.1. Classification (NCBI taxonomy): domain Eukaryota; kingdom Viridiplantae; phylum Streptophyta; class Magnoliopsida; order Santalales; family Viscaceae; genus Viscum; species Viscum album. Next base: position 1,999,048,176 of record OY728140.1, on the reverse strand, counting down.
TCCATAAGGTATTTATTTACCCGTTATATTAAATTAATAAATTAAAATATTGTAACAATCAAATGAATATATAAATTTAAACCATGATCAAAGTGTTGATATTTATTAGTCTCATCACTACCAAAGTTTAAAGTAACATAAATTAAGTTTTTAAAATTTGTGTTATAATAATGAATGGATATAATTCCATTTTTGATTATACTTATCAATTTATGGTGACTTACTCCCAAAGATACCCCCATCTCTGTCAATAAAATTGTATTCCCTTTATAAGGTTTCCTATGAATTTACTTAGAGGTAGTGGAAATTCATTTTAACACTTGACATCTTCCACATATCGTTGTAGTGTCCTTCCTCAATTGGAGTCCCCTTCTAGGGCTTCATTATTTATTTGATATGCCTTTATTTGGGTATTAATTTTCATTTTTTATTGGGTTACTTTACTTGATTTAATACTACCCTCTCAACAAAAATCATCATTAAAGAACCCATTCTTTTCCAGACTTAAATATGTTCATAGTGTCTTGTAATGTTTTGGTAGTCACATTTAATCTTGTTTCCTTTGGACTGTAGGTGGTCATTTCAGGCATCTCTGTTCTCTGGTATCTATGATATTGTGGTATGAAAAATAGTCCATACCTTTTCCATTACTTTCTAACACATCATTAAAAGACCCATCTTGGATAGACCTGATGATGTCTTATGGTGTTTTGGGATTGCGATTATAGATAAGTTAGAGGTGTTACCTTGTGTTAATTATATGTACCTATTTCCTTTTAAGTGTTTTTTATTCTTTATGGTGTTGTATTGTTTAGTTCCTATAGATTTTTGGTTTCTTTTTGGGTCCTTATTTCTTAACTTAGGTTCATGGGTAGATGTCTAACATGTACCATAAGAAGTTATTTAAGGGTTTGATGATGGCCTCTGATCATGAGAATTATGGGTGAATGTATGAAGGACATGATAAGTGAGGTTAACTCTTAAATGTATGATATGATATGAAGGTTTGGTGATTTTATTTTGGAAATTTATTTTTTGAATCAATACTTGGTTCCATTGTTGTAACCTATATCTAGTGATGGTCTCCTCAATGGTGATGATTTTTTTCTACTTCTAATTTGTTATTTTGGAGGATTTTCTCAGTTTAGAATTTCATGTTTATTTTTATAGGGTGATGGTCTTGGTTATATATTGTCACACCTTGGCCCGACACCTTTTATTTGTGGTTTTTTTTATATTTGAGTCTTTTTAAGTTTAAAATTGATTAAATTAAAATGAAAATGAAATAAAATTAAATAAAAATAAAATTATTTAAAAATAATAATAATTCTAATAATATTATTATGAATAATAATAATATTATTTTTGTTAGTATTATTATTATCTATTATTATCTTTTTTTATTTTATTTTAGGTTTTTAGAAAACCTAAGGGAGGCGTAATAACCCCTTCCCCCTCACCTTTTTCACGAACCTCTCCCCTAGTTGACCCCCTATAGTGCGATGATACCCCCTTTTGGATCCCTCTCCACCAACCGGATCAAGGAGTTTCCTTCGTGGTTCTTGTCTAATTCGATGAGGTAAGGATTTCTACCAACTCCTCCTTTGCATCGTCCAATTTTGGTCATCTCAGTGCCCTAACCAGTTGATAAAAACCCTATCCTAGAGTTTTATGTGTTTTTATTTAATTATTCTGATCTAGGGTTGTGAAAAGTGCCTCCCAGGGTGTTTTGGTCCGTGTTTCGGTGTTTGCCACTGAAGTAGAGGTGTTTTGGGTTGTTTCGATTCACTACCATCGTACAAGGTAAGGATTTTTACCTACTTATTGTTTCTCACCCTCTATTTTAGGGCCTTAATATTTTTATGAGTCCTTGGTAGTTTATTTAAGGTGTGTTGAACCTTGTAGCTATGTTTTTGTGTTTCTAGGATATGTTGTAATGAGTTTTGATCAACATTTTAGGTCGCACATTCATAAACTTAAGGTATATATATATATTATATATATATATACACTAAATTTATGTATTATCTCATGGCATGGGGAATACTTGCATTGGATTATTGATATATATAGGTATGTGCATGTGAGTGCATGCCAGTTATGAGTGGTCTCCGTCTAATTCTTCAACTGCTAAAGTGTCTTGTCTTGATATTCTACCTTGTTGAGGTAGTTTTCCCATTTAATTTCCTTTAAATTTAATAATATAGTGTTTTCTTGTCTTTCACACCTTTATTTAATACTAGTTAGTGATATATGGTTTTAGAATAAATGTTTTATATAAAATAAGTAAATTCTTCCTTGTGTTTGATTGCATGAAATTATTTAATTGAATGTGCCTACTAAGTGTTTGATGAAATTCCCCTTTAGACCTTATAAATTTATTTTGGATTTAAAATGGTGATTTGGGTTTATTAAATGGATTTCAAAGTGTGTTTTGGGTTTTCAAAGTGGTGTGCATGTGATTATTTAAGAAATGGTTTGGAATGTGAAAATAATGTGAGGCCCGGTTGACATTTTTTGTAAAATTGGTTATATTTAAAACTATCCTTGGAGGGTAATATTTCCTTGGTTATGTTGTATGTTGTGGTAGGTCTACTATGTAGGAATCCCTTGTGATCAGAAATTTGAAAGGTGAGAGACTTGTTCCTTAGAGTGATTCATGGGTGACTATTGTGTGTCTTGCCTATGTGTGGTTCATGCATATGTGATGGATTGATTGTTTGAAATTATTATATCACTCTCCTTTATAATATGAACATTGGAACCTAGAATATAGAGTGAATTTTTAGTGAAAGAATACTTCATTAGTTTATATTATGTACTGGATAATGGCCCATAGTAGGAAGATATTCTGTTATTATTGTTATGGGATTGGCCCCCTCGGTCAGGCCAGATAGGGAAATGATTGGGAATTTAGCCATTATGATGTCATCAAGTAGGGACTTCCCTTAAGACAAGTCACATGTATAATATATTATATATTATTCACGATCTCTTAGGTTCTCCCATGTACTTCGACACTTAGTTTTATACGACGAATGATTGAGGTGCATTGTTGGTTGGTCACTATTTCTTGCTATTTTTCATTGACCTTGTGTGATAATTAATTTATCCCCATTTTATAGTTCATCTATTTTCTAAAAGTGATAAAATTATTTTCAAATGTTTGTGGAAAAAGGTTTTTGAATTTTTTTTACACTTTCTTCTTCTCAATCCCTCTTTCACTAAAAGGTTAAATATTCCTTCTTGAAAAATAAACCGGTTTAAGATAAAAAGGGAAATGGATCATGATTTTATTTAAATGTAAAATGTGTGAAAAACTTACTTTTATATATTTTAGTTCAAACAAGAATTTTTTTTCTTAATTTAAAGGAAATTCCATTGGAAATAGATTATCTAGGTACACCTATTTTTTTAATACTCACACCAATAATTTGTTCTTTTTTTATTCTCAGGGGAAGGTTTTAGCTTGACCTTGATTTACATGGGTGATTTTGAGTCTTGTGATCAAAGTGTGACCCATGGGGTTATGTGGAGTTTTAGTGGTCATCAGGTTTGGTTAGTTATATTTATCAGTTCTTGCTTAGTTATTCTATTTGGTTTATTTATTTTGTGATAATATTTTATTATTATGATGATTTTGTTTATTTATATTGGTAGAGATCATTCCCATCATCACTCTGTTGATTCCCTTGGTGCTTGTCCCCAGCCCGAGAGGATCGGGAATGCCTCTCAGGCCTTATCGTGGGCCAGATCGGGTGACCAATTTAGTGTCAACCCAGGTTGGTTTGTGAAAAATGATATTAGAGGGAGGTTGTCCCTTTAGTGGACCTTGTTATTAGAGTTCCATTTTTTACTTGTGGATATTTAGGTAGAATTAGTAATATTATTGAGACTTTAGGGGTAGGTTCGGGAAGAGTGTCGTGAACTCTTGCTCATTCCGAACCTCAGGTTACCAGGGGATGTCTGGGTTTGATGGTTTCCTTTGGTTCTTGTAGATTTATTGGTGTTGGGAAATAAAAATGGAGTTTGGAAGTAGCCTTCGTGAGCTCACAAGGCCTAGAAATCCATGTGGATTTGGGGACATTACCCTAGAATACTCCCCCTGATGGTGGAATGACTAGCATATGGCTTCCAACCATGTGTCTGAGTCACCCTTCAACACTAGTTTCCTTGTGTGAGTTGTTTGGGATTTCTCTCGAATCTATAAATTGTTTCAAAAACTATTATTGTTGATTTATTAAAGGTTTAATTAAAAGTGGTTTTATTTTCAAAGGGTTTAAAATGTATTTTCATATTTTTTTTTGGATGAAGTTTTAGAAAAGTGGATTTTAATGAAATGTTTTTTGTGTAAAAGATAGTATTTTTAATGATAATGGGTTTTCATAATCAAAACTTGGTATTTTTTTAGAAACTTTTCTTTCAAAAAATAGAAATTTACCATTGAAAAGATTTTGGAAATTTGTTTCAAATGAGAAGATTTGGGTTCTTAATTAAAATGGGTATGGATAAAATAAGTTTTTTGTGAATTTTTATGTGTTACGAAATGAGTAATTTTTTTTAAGGGATGTGTAAGTCTTGGAAATTAGTTTATTCAAATGGTTGGTGTTTTTCTAAAAAATATATATGAAATTAAAATTGAGTCAAGATCTTTGTGACTAGTGATTTTTGAAAGGAGTCTTAGTGAATTTGGAAATGGAGATGTGGGTTGAATGCTTTGTTTTGAAAAATTTAAAAGTTTTTTTTCAACTTAGGTGTTCCCATGAGTGACCACATTCAATGTTATGTGTGAGAAAGTGAATGGGTGCATGGTATGGAACAAGGATATACATTTTTAAGGCTCCATGGTATTCCATTGGTGAATGTGCAACCAAATAATCCTATTTTATTTTTGAAAATAATTTTAAGGGAAAGATGTGGAATTTTAACAACCAATGGTTGTGTGGTGCATATTTTCATGTTGTGTAGATGTTGTTTTCATGATGTTTGAGTTTGAAAGTCCTTTGTGTTTGAATTATGTTTTCCAATTTGAGTTCTTGTTGGTGAATTTGTTTTGGGATAATGGTTAGTGGTTTATTTCAAGGAGTGTTTCAGGGAGCCCTTATGGCAGTTCCGTTCGTGTGACTGGATTTTTTTTGGTACGTTTGGGATAATGGACTAGTTTGGTTTGGATCATTAGTTTTTTTTTGGATAGTGCATTCCCCAAAAAAGAGTTAATTCCTAATTAAAGTGTGGCCATGGGTGATTCACCACTATCATACCCTCCATTTGATTAAAGAAATTACTCTCCTTTTGGGTTTTTTGGGGGTTAAGTTTGTTTCTCTTCATTTTTGACTAAATAAAACCTATCACAATAGAATAACAGATGTGGGGGGAGTTGAAAAAGACCATATTTTCTTGGGTCTCTTGTGTCATCAAAGATGAAATCTGGCATCATTGAGTATAAAATTCCTATCTAGAAAGGGTGAAGGGAATTCTTATGGGGGAAGTAAAAAGTGGTATGTGGTTGTTGGTACTGGCCACTTGCAGGATTCATGTGTTGTTCAGGACTCCATTTAAGGTCCTTTTTCTGGTAAGTCCTCTTGTGATGAAATGATAATGTTCATTTTTTTGTAGTGTTTTTTCCCAATTCAAAGTAAAATGTGGATTTTGTGGATCCCTTTTGAGAATTTCTATTTTGACCGAAAAGTATCCTTCCTTCAAGAATTTTGAACTTCTCGGTTTCAGATGAAAATGTTTTCCCTTGTTTCCTTCTGTTTGTGTTCATTATCCAAGGTGAAAGGGATTATGTCTGTGAATATTCTAAGTACTTATCATGATAAAGTTCCATGTTGAGGTAAATTGAATCGTGGTGTGTGTTGGTCTCTTTTGATTTAGTTTGAAATGGGGTGTGGTTGCTTGTAGAAATGGTAGGAGAAGTTCTATTCGGGGGTTTCTAAAGCATAACTGTGAGGTAGGATATGCTTCAATAATTAGATCTATAACCTTAGGTCCTAGAGTGAAGTTTTCATATATTCATAAGAACGCGAGGGCCTTGAAAAGCATTGGTCTAATTTCTGTCCTTAGCATAGAGGATGAAAATAGTTTACACCTCCAGTGTCGTTGTCTTGTTTCAGTTGTTCCTATTAGATAGAAAAATATGGGAGGACCTTGTTTCCACATTGTGACCCATTTGGGTGTAATAGTTTTCCCTTGGTTATATGTAGTATTATTCATCCCACTTTCTTGAAATATCAGTGGTTGTGTATCACTAGGTGTATGCCTCTATTTAGTGGCCCTTATGGGGCCTGCTTGTATGAATATGTCTCAATTTTTTTTTGGTCATTTGGGGATGTGAAGTTATTGGTATGTTGTTGGATGTGGTTTTTATTCCCTGTTAGTTGGGTCCTCCCCTCCCCTCCCATTATGGTGGTGGTGTTTGGTCATTGTCGGGATTTTTTCCAGTTCGTTTAATTCCGTTAGTTGTTATGGTGGGGAGACCCATTGCTATTCTCTCTAAATTTAGTTTCATCTTTTTTCATATGGAGGGGAGTCTATTCGGGCCTCCCCATGTTGGTGTCGTAGTTCCAATCAGGTGTTAGGTTGTTTCGTTTGTTGGGGAGTCCATTTGGGCATCCCTATGTCAGTAATCTGGTTCCATTCCTAGTGTTGGATTGGCGGTAGGTAGTCACATTTAGAGCTATCTAGCTCCAATATCCACTCTTGAATTAACATTACAATTAGAGAACAAACAATAGTTTTGATGAATTAAAATCATGAGGGTATTCATCAGATGTGATTTTGTATTTTTTAGTAATTTTAAGAAAGTTGTGTGGGTTCCGTTTAGTAATGTATGATATGTTTTGGTTTGAGATCTTGGATTTTGTGTTGTGGGAATCCCTTTTCCTTTGATTGATCAAGTAGAGGTATTTTCACTTTTTGGGGTGGTTTTCACACAACTAAGAGTCCATTTTGAGTCTCCTGAGTTTTATTTGTAAGTATCTTCCTTTTTTTATAGTGCTCTGGCCTTTTATTGTTTATTATTATTTGGGAATCCCCTCGGATTGTGAAGGGGTATCAGTTTTTATATTGGGGTTAGGCCTTATTATGGATTTTTGGTGGTGGAAAATGTTATGGTGGGGAGAATTTTCACACCCTAACCCAACACCTTTCAGTCACTATTTTTTTGTTTATATTTGAGTATTTTTTAAGATTTAAATTTATTAAATTAAATGAAAAATGAATGAAAATAAAATAAAAATAAAATGATTTAAAGATAATAATGATAATATTATTATTAACTTTATTATCATTATTATCATTATTTTCTATTATTATCTTTTATTTTATTTTAATTTAGGTTTTTAGAAAACCTATGGGAGCAGATTTGGACTTAAAGCATCAATATTTATGCCACAAGGTTGAACAATTTTTGAGTTTTATTCTTTGATACCCATATATTAGTTTTTTAAAATTTTATAGTCTTATAATAATTTATAAGAACCCTATGGCCGTTGATATGTGCTTATTTGGGGAAAAGGGGGGATTAATAGGTTTATAGGGGTTTAACATTACAAAACCCCAACTACATGGATTTTGGTTATCAGAACACACACCATGTGTTCTTCCCATTCAGAGATGATGGAATTTTCAGAAGCACATTCCATGTAGTAGTACACTTCCATGTGTCTGGGAATGTTAAAAAGTACATGGGAAGATGATGTTTGGAATGTACACACCATGTTCTTTGGGTATACACCATGTAGTTTCCCATAGGTAGAACCCATGTTTCTCTATCCATGTAAAAGTAAATGTAAAGTTTTAGAGTTGAAAGTACATTCCATGTACATGAAAATATAGGCCATACACTTTTTACAAGTTATAGGTTTTGGGTGTTTTGTGCCCTGGAAGTCAGAATCGGACTTGCGAGCAGTCCATTATAAGAATGGTTTTGTATAGACTACAATGGTGGTATACTTTCGACATATAGAGTTTATTTGGATAATGTTTTAAAAAATGTAGTTTATATTGAGGATTTCACTGAGGTTTTGATTTAGAATCCACATGTGGGTTGGGTTGTGAACCCCGATACCCGAGTGAGGATTGTGAGCTCAATGATTGGCTTAGCATGAGAATTCCATGGACAGTTGATTGAGGCTCCTTGGATGGATCCTAGAATGTTTTATTGAGTAGTATATCTAAGTAGATTTTGGTTTATCCCTATGTATCAAAACTAGTTTCTCAAGGATTGAGTATTTGTGGTTTGAACCATATGTTTGAGGGTTCGAGTGGTTGGATACTTTGGTCCTGATTGACATCATAGGATGGTGGTTATGATAGGGTTCCATTATGGTGTTGAGTTGAGTCTGAGGGACTATTGAGGATGACCTTAATGGGCTGGTTTCTGGTTACATGATCATTGGATTTTAGGGTTGGCTGTTGGTAATTCCACATGGAATAGGTTGCTTTTGGATTTCCTTATTGGCATGTTTTCGATCCTGGATTGGTTATAGGAAACTGTGGGCCACATGAGGATGTTTCTTATTATAGGGATTGTCTTGGGAGTTTGGTTGTTTCCAATGATTGGGAGGGGATTTCTCCACTTTAGTACTTTTTTTGAGTATTAAGAGAGATTCCTATATTATGTGTGGTTTCATGGGACCAATTATTGGACCAACTGATAGGACAACACTGAGCGGGTTCATGTGATTTAGTAGTTTAGATGTGGGTGTTCCATTCGGACAGAAGATGATGTATGTGCCATTGGGGTAGAGGTGTTGCTAACTGAGATGGATGTATATCCAAAACCTGTTATATTTTAGTGGCTAGGGTTGATACTTGGATTGTTCCTATGGGTTGTGTCTCATATAGTTAGGTTTCCACATTTTGGAACTGAGTTTACTAGTAAGGGATGTGATGGTATGAGATCGGGATAGATGATCAATATGTATAGTTCTAGATATCTGTGATTGAGATTATTAGACTAAGGATATGTATTGATACTAATAGTTTATTTATGGTTTGAGTGATGGACTAAGGATCCATGTACATTGTTTGATATTGATTTGTTTAGTGACTTGATGTAACATGTATGTGGTATGGTGATGGACTGAGGTTCCAGGAATAAGAATTATACTACTAATATGGTGTTAGGATGAGGCTCTAGAAATTAATAGTATACTTCATGTATAGTGTGATAGACTGAGGATTTGGGAAATGATGGAATTCCATGTGAAATAAGAAGGTTGGAATAATGATTCTTATCCTTTGGTTGGGACAGACTGATTCTCTAAGAACAACCAATATTATATATTGGTGGTTACTAGATTGAAGTTCTGCACATGGAAAGTTTACTACGGATTAAGTTTCATAATGAGACTCTAGACTCATATAGTATACTTTTTTGTTTATATTCTGGATCAATGCTCTAGTATTTTATGGTATACTAGTTGGGATGGAAAATGTACTGATGCTACACATCAATGGTTTATATTCTAGACAGATGCTCCAAGAATTATTAATTTGATCTGTGGTGTAGATCTGGACTAATTCTAAGGGTTTTTAGTTTATGAGACATGAGATAGTTTTTAGACTGATGGTCTAGGCTTGGAATTTACTTTTTTGTGGTAACTAGGATAGATGTGTTGAGGTTCCTAGTATGAGATGATGGTTGGGGTCATGGGGACATGGTATGGGATGAATTGGATTTTTATCCTAGATAATAAGACTAGCATAGGATGGGTTGCCCATTTGGATAGATTTGGTTGTGGCTTCTATGGAAATAGAGCCCACAAGTTATTTGGGATGTACATTTATGGATACATGCTTAGAGACACTCTGGATTTGGCCGAAGTAGGTATGGTCGATTGAGGTCTCAGAACTAAGGGTCGACAATTGTTTATTAAATTTATTTTGAGTTATTTTTCAACTAGGATGAGCATATTGTGTAAGTGTCCAACCAGGATCTATATATCACTGAGAGGGGGAGGGATAAATCGATGATATATATATATATATATTTTCCTTACATATGAAACAAAATTTTACTCCCATTAAATATTTCTTTCCCGGCTGGAAAAAATTCAAACACACATCCATAGGAACACAATAATTTACATGGTCCACTACTCAACAGGAGTAGCTACATCCTTGGTATGTTTTATAAATGATATAATACCTCACAATCCATTAGAAAATAATCCTTTTATGTAGAATAAAATGCATATGATATTCCCTTATACTCATGTATCATTATGATCAATATAAAAATTCATTTTCTTCAAGTATCACAAAATGATGTAAGATAATTTTTGTAACAAACATGTTATGATGCTTCTTGATTAACTTTCAAAAATAAAATCTTTCAAAAAAAAAATTCACTTTCTTACCTAGAAGCTGTTATGAACTCCTTGGACTTTGTAATGACTCTAAGTCTAATTTCCCAGTCCAATTCCAAAGTCTTATTGATCAATATAGAAATAATAATCTATCATATTACCACTTAAACAATCATGAACTTCTTCTTCCTCAATATGAAAATCCCAGTCTGATTTCTCGATTCGATTCTAGAAACTCTGATTACAATATTGTATCTTCTTATTTCTTTCTTATATTTGGAAATCTTATTCAGGAAAATAAAATCCAGAAAGTTCTTATTTCTATAATCATGGAGCTTCTCTCTCCTCTTTTGCGAGTGATGAAATTCATAAAATACACAAAGTATTCTACTCATTTTATAGACATTCCAAAATGGTTTAAGTGGGATTTGGAAAATATTTTCCTACTTTATAAATTTTCCTGAATCTTAAATATTCCTTAAATCTAGCATCCTTCTTTGACATATTCAACGCCTTTAATTTCCCTTCAATTTTAGATTTTTCTTTGAATTATTCAATGCTTCATACTTCTTAAAAAATAATTAGTCTGAATCTGATTCCTGATTCCAATTTCCAAATAGTATTTATTCATTATGATAAAGGCATTTGATCACTCTGATTTTCTTAACCCACTTAAAAACAAATCAGAACTAAAAAAATATCATAACATTACTCTTCACTAATTGAAAAACTAATCTTCCCATTAATATTTCCTCATTATGATGAAGATAGTATATTCTTTAATATGTTTCTCTATATCAATTGTAAAAAATGTAAAACATATGTTTTTTAACTTCAAGAAACCTTCCTACCCCCTTTGAAAACACTTTCAAAAAGTATTCAACCAAGACTTTTCTTCTTCTTCTTTTCTCTTAACCCACTTATTAGAGATATTAAAAAATATCTTGACCTAATGGGAAAATTATCTTGATGAGAAATGGTTGACTATATTTTTGATTGATCTCAGTCTCAACAAACTTTTCTTATTCAATTTTCCCAACATTTACCAAGTCAATTCTTCATAAAAACATTTCATCTTCAAAAAACTTGTTTTATCAATCTTCCTCTAATTTCGTAAGGATACCAAATTATTGTAATGAAAAATCATTGTCAAAGTAATTTTGATTATCAATGGAACACCAAGTATAATGGACCGGTACACGTAGATTTGAATTTAACTTCTTTTATTTTTTTATTATGATACTAATGAACTATATGTAACCACCAAATTATTTATCTAAATATTTATAACTTTTGGATTGTGGTATAACTAAAAATAAGCAGCTTAATTTTCTCTCATTACAATCAACCTTCTTATCCATAAAAAAACTGTGTCCGGTGATCACATTCTGATGATATGATATTGGAAACCTTCAAAAACATACTTATTTCACTAACTTATGCTTGTACGAATGACTTCCTTCTTGAATTTTATTACATTGAAGACCATCTTCAACATCATATGACTTATAATAAAAATTATTATAACTTCCCATTACTTCATCAATAGTTTCCTTTCCTACCAATCATGGATATGATTAAAAACATCCTCCCTTTCTTTTATCAAGCTAGCATCACAAGTTATATAACTTACTTATGATTTTTTTTCAAAATAAAAAATAGAAAAGTATTATCATATTTATATCAGATCCATACTGAATCTGATTCAATTCCTCTTTATGATTGGAAAATCATTCGGGATCCAAGGTGAGATTAATGATCCTTTTCTTCCAAAGAAAATTATTCCAAATATAATGGAATTTCTTAAGCATTGTGATTTTGAAGTCTTGAATACGATGGTCAGTCTGATTGTACAAATCTTTTAAAAAGTGAATTGTTTTATCTTATTTGATAAAAAATAAAAATCTTGTAACAAAAACTCTTTATTACTTCCAAAAATCTTCACCAGCCTACTTGATCCCAAAAATCTACCCTTTTGGATTTTCTGTTAACCATGATTCATAAATTACTAAACCTTTTAACCTAATGATATGGATTAATTATCAACAATTCTAAGATTACGTTAGCTAACTCATTGTATGAAACAAAAATTATTGATAGCAGATCCATGCTATCCAAAAGTAGGGACTCATGATACCTCTTCAACTTTTCTTCAAAACTTTCTTCTTCTTTCACATTTATTTTTGAACATTCATAAATTTTTTTTCCTACAACCACCGCAAAAACAGTCAAAATAGTTCACACACTTAAATGAAAGATTCACATCTTACCCAAAACTTCCTCTTTATGCATGATTTCTTAAGGATTGATTTATGAAACAATTACCCCCTTTAAAACAGTATCCAAAGACAAGATGAGAGATTAAAAAAAATACATATCTCAATGTTGATAAGAAATAGGTTGGACTCCCATGTTCAACCTCAAATTATAAAAATAACTCTTTAGTAAAGATTTTTTCAAAATTTCAGTAACCATTTTTGATGTCAAAACATACTCCATCTTTAATTAATTATTCTCTACATGATATTTGATGAAATAATATTTTATATCAATATTTTTTGAATGATAATGTTATACTGTATTCCTGATAATGTTGATTTATCTTTGATTATCACAACCTAAGAGAAAGGTTAACTTTACTTCAATAAGTAAGTATTCCAACTAAGTCTTCATCCACATAAGTTGGGTAGTGGATTGAGTGGTAGAAACATTATTAGCTTCATACATGATAATAGTTTCTAAATTATGTTTATTTTTATTCCAACTAACAAAATTCTTACCCAAAAAGAAAACTCCACCAGATGTTGATCTTCTATCATCAACATTTCCTGCCTAATCAGCACCAAAATATCCAAACAAGTCAATATTTTATAAGATATCATACCTGATATTGAAATTTATTGTGCCTTTTATATATCTAAGAATTATTTTTATAGAAATTAAATGTGATTCTTTAGGAGAACTATGAAATATTTTACATAAGGTAAAAATATAAACAATGTTGGGTGTTGAGACAGTCAAATATGAAAAACTTCCAATCATATTCTGAAACTCATTCTGATCAACTTTTTTCCTTCTCTATCTTTACAAAACTTGGTTCCCACTGATATTAGTGTGGAAATTGGTTTGGAATTTTCTATGTCGAACTTCTTAATAAGTTCCTTAGAATACTTTTCTTTAGAAATAAAAATACATTTCTTCTTTTGTAAAATTTTTAACACAAGAAAGTATTTCAATTCCCCTAACATGGACATCTCAAACAACCTTTTCATCTCTTCATAAAATCTTTCACAAGTTCTTTCATCATTACCAGAAAATATAATCTCATCAACATAAAAATTACAATGAGGGAAAACTCCCATATTTTCTTTATGTAAATATTGATATCAACTCTTCCTTTATTAAAGTTAATATTCCTCAAACAAGTATCTAATTTGGAATACCATGTTATAAAATATTGTTTTATCCCATGAAATGATTTATTAATCTTAAAAACATAAAATTTATATTTCTAAACAATAAATACATAGGTTTTTTCTATGTAAATTTCATCATCAAGATCCCCATTCAGAAATGCGGTTTTCATATCCATTTGAAAAATTTTGTAACTTTGTTTTGTAGTAATAGAAATAAAGTTTTTTATTTTTTCTATTTTTCCACTATTAAAAAAGTATCATCAAAATAAATACCTTCAATTTTTGAGTAACCTTTTCACACCGATATTTCTTTTTTCTTTATAACTTCACCTTATTCATTAATCTTATTCTGAAAAAACCATTTTGTACCAATAATATGTTTATTTTCCATATTGGGTATGATTTCCCAAGTATAATTATTTTATATTTGATCAAGATCTTTATTCATATCCTGAACCCATTCAAGATGTTCAAAATATTCATTCAAATATTTCAGCTCAACTTTTGAATACAAATAAGTGTGTATAACAACTTTTGATGTTCTTATTGTTTGAACCTTCTGATGTTGATCACCAACAATGTTATGAGCTTACACCTACTTCCTCATCATGGGATTAGATTTTATATTTTATTACTCATCACTTGAAATAGCTGAGTCTGATTATTCTTCTTGAGTAGGATTACTATTGTCAGTATTCTTATAATAATTTTTAACAAAAGTTTTGTTATCGTGCTTAGATTATTTATCTGTCTAAGTTTATTTATCTTCATCAGACTTTTCAAAAACTCTCATATAAATAGTGTAAACAAATATTCCCAATTATTTTTTGAAACATATATAACCTCTTCCTTCTAAATCATAGATAATAAAAATTCCATCTTCACCTATCTGCTCAAACTTTCCAATGTTTCTACCTTTTTTCTTTATGATGTATAGAATCCAAAAAACTCTTAAGTGTTCCAAACTTGGAGTTTTTCCATAAAAAATTTCATATGGATTCATATGTGAACTTGGACTATAGAAACATAATTTTTTAATATACACAACAATGCTCATTCATTTCCTCCCAATTTAATGAGAAAGACCATGTTCAAGTAACATAGTTCTCCCCATTTTCACCAAAATTCAATTCTTATTTTCTGAAACCTCATTTTTGAAGGAGTTTATGGTGAACTAAACTCAGGCATAATTCCATGATTTTCAAGATAAATTTTAAATGTTTCATTTATGTACTCACCAAAAATATTAGTTTTCAACTTTTCATTGAATATACACATTTATTCTCTACTTTCCTCCTAAATTTTTTAAATATTTTTAGAGTATCTGGATTTCACTTCACATATATAACACAAGTAATTTGAGTAAATTAACTAATGAAAGTGATGAATTACTTATCTCTATTTGTTTATTATTTTATCACTATCCCAAAATATCCAAATGGATACTTTCCAGGGGTTGTTTTGAAAAAATGTCAAATTTAATAAGCACATAATCTATAAGTTTTCCTTTCTAACAAATAATGCAACACTAATCCCTTTTTCTTGATTTATCAAGAATTCCTCAAACACTGTATCTATTAAATAACCTTCTCATGTTTCTCTGACACATGTGTCACAACCTTTTATTCCATAGATGATCCTATTTAATCATACTCAAGTAACAAGAGTTATGAACCTCACCAATTTAGAAAAAGTTTCCTTTTATAGGTTGTACTTTTGTAACTATCATTATATATTCCTCATTTTTTAAAACAAACCCATCATTTTTGAAGATAAAATTTTTACCCTCATCAAAAACTTAGGAAACACTTATCGAGTTATGTTTCATCCCATCAACATACAAATCTTTATTTTACATAAACTTTTATTTCCCAATTATGTCTAATCCAACAACTTTTATTCTCAGAGATTCATCATTAACAAATATCATTATTCATTATTTAAAATATTTAAAATTATTCAAAAAATTTTAGTCTCTAATAATATTAGAAGAACACCTATTATCCAGGATCCATGGTCATTTTACTTTTGTAGCTTTCATAGCAGTTTCAACAACAAGATCCTTTTACATACATTTTTATTTTCTCATATTCAGATTCTAGGAATTTATAAAAAAATTTATTGTGTTGGTAACAAAACAATACATCATTTTTCATGGTGTTCAGGTTATTCAAATATTTTACAAATAGTTTCTAGGAGTTGTATCATATTCTCAACTTTCACACCAACCTTCCAGGGTTTCATCCAAACATCCTTCTCATACTTTCTTTTAGGTGACTGACTCCCCCTAAAAATTTTCCTTCTAATTTTTTGAATAGTTATAATAATTTTAATTTGAACAACACATATTTTACATGTGTCAGAATCTACCAAAATACTAGTAGTTTCCAAAAAAGGAATATTTTCTTCTGAAACTTACATAATGAATGGAGTTGTGAACATATTTCTCAGAAACCTTCTTATATTTCTTATTTGGACTTTGTTGACCACCAAATTTTCTTTCATCAACTAGATTCTTATTTTTAATCTTATTTTTCTTTTCAGATTTATCAAAACAAAAAGTTATAAGAAATTTTCTATATATAGAATTTTAATAAACATTTTCATAATCTTAATTTTGTAGAACTAATGTATTATCCACTTTATTGGTCTTGGAAACATACATCACTTTTCCAAATTTGTTCTCTTCAAAATATTTTCTATATTTATAATTTTTAGAAACTATTACATTTTTATTCTCAACTTTTGAAGGTAAATTTTATTGATACTTCTTAGGTTCTTCCTTATGAGAACTTCCACAAACTTCAGAGATAGAGTTTTTAAAACTTATACCTCTATGTTAATCTTTAAAAAGTTTTTGGTGAAAAAGTTCCAACTCTTCTTATTTTACCTTCATATTTACTTCCAGATGTTCATTATGATTCTTTTATTTCTCAAGGGATTTCTTAAAATCATCAAAGTCTTCCATAATCTTGAATTTTTCATCAGGAAAACCTTCTTGATTTTTTAATGAGGAATTTTCAATCTTCATCATTATGATTTCTTTTTCAAGCCTCCCAATATTTCTCATAAAATTCTTTTAATTCTTCTTTAAGATGATATTATAATTGAGTTTATTCTTCTTCTTCAGAACTAATACTTCCAAACTCTTCAGTATTCATTATTGCAATAAAATTATTCTCTCTAACATGCTTAGTAGTTTTTTTGGATTCATATTCACTATTTTCTTTATCATAATCTTTAGATAAGAAACTTCTCCTTTTAGATTTTGATAAATTTATATCATTACCTCTGGAAAAATATTTACCCTTATCACCCTATTTATTGCACAACATTCCTTACCTTCTTTCTTCTTCATCACCATCTTCTTATTTCTTCTTTAAAGGAAAATTTTCCACAAGGTACCCAATAGATCCTTATTCAAAAAACTTTAAGGGAAGTTTCCCTTTATATTTACCTGTACCTATTCTTAAATTTTTATAAAACAAGGATAAAATTTAATCAAGACTTTTTCATACATCATTTTCAAATTCAAAGTCAACAACATCATCTTCCTCAAGAACCTTCTTAAAATTTTCTTTCTTGATGGATTTTAAATAAATTTCTCTATCAACTTTTGTTTGTAGCTTTATACCTTTCTCCCTTCTAATTTAATAAGTAATGAGAGTACAATGAATATCATCTAGATATAGAGTTTCATTATCTCTGTCTTACAATGAGAAGTCTTTAGCATCAAACTTATCAGGGATAATTCTTAAGATCTTTTCAATAACTATAGAATCCTCTAAAATTTCACTGATAAATCTGATAGTTATAAAAATTTCATTCACCCTATTAAAGAAGTCCCCAACAGATTCATAATCACTAATTTTTAGATATTCATGCTTCAACATCCATATTTTTAATTTTTCCTTCTTGAATTTGTTATTTTCTTTGTATATGCTTCTAAAATTATCCAATATAACTTTGGTGGTGAAAACAACCTTCACTCTTAAAAACTCACTTTCATAAGGTGATGAGAGTAAATAATTCTTAGCTCTTCCATCATTCTCATGATTCTTCTTGTCAATAGATATAAGAGGAACACTATCATTAATAGGAGGAAATCAATCTGTTCTAGGTTTGAGAACATCATACACTAGATACATAAGATAAGGCATCATTATATCTTTCCAGATATGGTAGTTCTTACCATAAAAAATGGAATAGATTTAATATTGACACAATTCAGATTATCCATCAAATTATCTTTCAAAACCTTCTTCAAAGAATAAATTAATGGGACCTTCCATGTAATACCACTTTTAAGTGTCCATCCAGGATCTATGTATCACTGAGAGGGGGAGGGGGTGAATCAATGATATATTTTTATTTAATGATTACTTACTTATGAAACAACCTCTACCTCATATTAAAGATTTATTTCCCTACTAAAAAAAATTGAAACAAACATCCATAGGAACATAAGAATTTATAAGGTTCACTACTCAATAAGAGTAGATACATCCTTAGGATGGTTTGGAAATGATCCAATACCTCACAATCCACCATAAAAAAATAATTTTGTGTAGAATACAGTGAGTAGGATATGCCCATACACTCTTATAGCACTATGATCAATACAATAGTGCATGCTCTTCAAGTATCATGAAAATATGTCAGATAATTTTTGTAACAAACATGTTATAGTGATTCTTGATAAAATTTTAGAAATATGATATTTCAAATCAATTATTCACTTTATTACCTAGAATTTAGTAATAACTCCTTGGATTTTGTAAAGACACTCAGTATGATTTCTTTGTCTGATTCCCAAGTTCGATTGATCAATACAGAAACAATACGCTATCATAATACTAATGAAACAATCATGAACTTATTCTTCCTCAATATAAAAATACCAGTCTAATTTCTCGGTCCGATTATGGAAAATTTGATAACAATCTTATCTATTTGTATTTATTTCTTATATCTAGTAATATTTTTCAAGAAAATACAATCTAGAAAATTATTATTTCTATAATTTAGGAGATTCTCTCTCATATTCTTTTGAGAAATTCAAGTCATGAAATACACAAAGTATTCTCCTACTTTTATAGACACACTAAAATGGTTTAAGTGGGATTCTGAAAAGGTTTTCCTACTCTGCTAAATTTACCAAATCTTTAATCTTTCTTAAATCTCAAATATTTATTTAACTTGATCAACACCTTTAATTTCCCTTTATGTTTGGATCACTCTTTGAATTATTCAATACTTTATACATCCTAAAAAATCTTTAATCCTAATCCTATTTCAAATTATAATTTCCCAATATTATTTCTTCATTACGATAAAGGCATTTTGCTTACTCTGATTTTCTTAACCCACTTGCAAAAAAATTAGAACTGAAGAAATATCATAACATTTTTCTGCCCCAATTGAAAAACTAATGTTCCCATTCCAATTTTCTCATTACAATGAATACAACAGATTCTTCAATATGTTGCTCTGTATCAATTGTGAAAAATGTAAAAAAAATGTCTTGTAACTTCAAGAAATATTCCTATTCCCTTTTGAAAACACTTTTGAAAACTCTTCAAACAAAATTATTCTTCTTCTTACTTTATCATGAATTTTTTTAGAGGTATTCAACACTTTATTGAATTAATAAAAAAATATTCTTGATGAGAAATGGTTGACTATATTGTTGATTGATCTCTGTCTCAATAAAATTTTCTTATTCAGTTGTCCCTACATATCCCAAGAAAATTCTTCATAAAAACATTTATGTTTCAAAAAACATTTATAATAAATATAACTATGATTTAATAATTATACCAAACAAATTTAATGACTAATTAGTGTCAAAGTAACTCTGATTATCAGTGAAACATCGATATTGATGGACCTATTCGAATATATTTGACTTCAGAAACTAATTTTCTTTTCTAATTATAATAATAATGAACACTCTATAACCAATAACTTCTTTCTTAGAAGATTTATATATTTTGTCTTATGGTCTAACTGAAAACTAGAACCTTTTTTTTCTCACATTATGATAAACCCTATCAGCTTAAAAAAAACTATGTCTAATGATCTCATTCCAATGATCTGAGATTGGAAACCTTCAAAACAAACATCATACACTAAATTCCTCTTGTTAGAATGACTTCCTTCATGACTTTGATTATGTGTATGATTAAATTTAGCATCATCTGACTTATAATGGAAATTATTGTTGCTTACCATTCCTCTAGAAACATTTTACTTTCCCATAAATCCTAAATATGATTGGAATAACTCCCCCTTTATTTTACCAAGATAGCACAATTGATTCTAGAAATTAATTATAATTTGTGAGAAAAAAATAGAAAGTCATAATCATATTTCTATATGATCTATGTTTAATACAATTCTCTTCCTTATGACTATTAAAACATCATTCCACACACAAGGTGAGTCCGATGAGCCATTTCTTCTGAAAAAATTTCATCCAAATATGATGAAATTTATTAAGCATTATGAGTCCAGAGTCCTGAATATTAAGGCTAGTTTGATTATCCAAAAATTTTAAAAAGTGAATTGATTTACCTTTTTTGACCAAAAAAACAACACACTTGTAAAAAAACTTCTCCTTACTTCCAAAAACCTTCTCCATCCAACTTTATCCCAACATATCGTATGTGCATGAACTTATGGAAGAAATTATAAGTTCACCATTGGGGGTGTAATACTAATATTTATTTCTCACCCTCTATATGTGCACATTACAGTATGTAAAAACATTATTCTTGCTTTCAGGGTGAGCATGAATGCACAACGGGTGAGGTGAAAGCCCCAGATTGCATGGTTGAGAGGGATGATCATGTGGAGTTGACTGGTTGGGATGGAGAAGATTGATAGGCTACTAAAGACTAGGTATGTGTTAATTCCCATAGTTATATATATAGAATTTTCAATTTATTTTCGGTTATTTACTTTGTATATGTGATCGAACCAATGGGTGATCGTTTTTGTATATATGACATGATTGTTCAGGCCTTACTACATTTCATTTTATTTTAGTATGTTTTAGTTTTAGTTTATTTATTCTTATGATATATATAATGCGTATTATGTTTGGTTATTTACTTATAGTTATGTAGTATGATAAGGGGGTATAGTCTCCTCATAGATCTACCTTATACCCCCACTGCTAGTTGGTAGACTCTAGTGTACAAGGAGGTGCTCCTGAGGTCTTGTGGTGAACCGGATTAGGGAACCGGTTTAGTGGATACTGGACCAGGATTTTACAAAGTGGAATCAGAGGAGTTACTTTCTTGTTATTTAACTATTTGTGTTTTTTTATATAAGAGATATTAGAATACTTTGGATCTTATGATGGATATTGGGATGATTCATTGTGAACACCTAATTAGGTAGGAAGTCTAGGTTATCGGGGATTGGGATTAATGTTTCGTATTTATTATGTTACAATTGTTTATGATTTCCACTTTGAGTGGAAAACATATTGTTTGGATCTGATAATTTATGATGGGTTTTAGGCTCTTAGCCCCTTAGAAAGAGTCCTGTGACTTGGTTTTTAATATTGTCCTTCAGATTAAAGAGGCATCTCATGCATTATGATAGGCACATATGATCCCCATGTTATAGGAATTATGGTGTGTGATTTTATGGATTTCTTTCTGATGGTAGGTTATGTAGATTTATGGTGAGGTGCTCGTCGATGAGTATGCATGTGTAACTCTTATTCATGGTTTGTGTAGTGACCCTAGTGGGATAGTATAGTGTAAGGGTAGGGTCATTGGACCCCTTATGGGTGGTATTGTTTGAGGATGGTAGTAGGTATGGCTCTTCTAGGGAGTGGTTTGAGGTGCAGATTCTCAAAAAGGATGAGCACCCTAGTTGTGGGTAGTTGGTTGGTATGACACCTCTATGGTGTGAGACCCTGGAGGAGGATTTTTGGGTTTTCTAATGTTGTGTGATGATGATACGGGTGAATATTTATGCCCCATGAGATCTGGCCTTATGTGAGTCTTCTTAGCCCTAGATGGTTAAAACTAGTGGATTGATGTGACGCTTTATCATTAAGGATATGTGGGAGTTAATAGTGTTCTTTTGACATGACTATAGAGTAGGGTTTTAGAGCCATTTGACTTTTGAGGGTGACCCTTAGAGGGATCTACTGGGTTACATGTAATTTTTGGGTATATGAGGCACAAATGGATGCTTTGTACTCTTGAAAATGGTGCATGAATCGTAAAGTTTGGTTTTAGGTTTTGGTTTAATGGATTCCTTTTATTTATGATGGTGCACTTGTGTGGTAGTGTTTCTACCTTATTATTGGTTCTGAGAGGGTCATGATCATTTAGGTTCCTATCCCAGGAAATGGTTGTGCAGGCGAGTTGACCCTGGTAAATTGAGTTAGATATGGGGAATAGAAAGTTTGTGGGTTGCATGGTTTAGGATTTTGAGCCAAGTTTTCATGATATGTGACTCACTGGAGTAGAATTAGGCTTTTAGTTGGTTTACACAAGGGTGTGTAATAGCTCTGTGATAGTGGAATCTTGGAGTTGTGAGTGCTAGTTATGTGATTTATCTTTTTAGATTGTAGACCAAATGCTACGATATTGTATATCTATGATGCTAGAGTTGGGAAGATATTTGTGAATGGGTTAATAATTGATATGGTTGCGATGAAAGGATTGTGGTCATGGTGAGATGAGACCCTTAGGATATAACTATGATTTTTTAGAATGGATGAGGTTGTGGTGGTATTCATCGATGATATTTTTGTATACTTGTAGTTTTCATATGATCATGATCGATATCTTGACATCTCCTTAAGTATACTAATATAACAATATATTTATTTCATTCTAAATAGACATTTTCTTGGGTTGATAAGGGCCCTCCTAGGAGGTTGTGCACATCTAGCAGTGAATGTGAAACCGTATAGTGGGGAGTGTACCATTGGATTTCTATGGGTGAGTTCCCTATGGTGGATTAGATATCAACAAATACTATGGGTGATGCTCTTAGATGATGGGAACATTTGAAAATTTTGATTTTTTTGTCTCTATAGTGGGATCAAGATGGCTATGTCCAGTTTTAAGGTTTATATGTGATTGGGGAATGTGCTATTGAAATGATGTTTGGTTGTGAGAAAATAAAATGGATATTACTATGGTGGGGATCATCGTGAGTTTGATGATGAGCTTTAAATTATTATGTGATTTATTGGGAAGGAAAAGTGTATTTAGGCACTATCATATTAGTTCTTTGATGGTGGAAAGTGGTGGATTGGGCTTTGGTGGGTTGTACACCCACTCTTAGAGGTTATATAGAGAAACTTGGTAAGTTTCTTTGGTTAGAACGCAATGGGTAGAGTTTGGGTTGAAAACCAAGGTGGGTCTAGGTGTGTGGTTGTAAGACCACTAAGGATTATAGAGGATTAGATGGTTTATAGTGGGGAGGTTGTAGAGACCCTAATTTTCTAAATTTTAAAATTTGAGAAGAAATATAAATTTTTGTTTTTAGGTGCTCATAAGGGGTAAAATGGTAATTTTCCCTAGTATATGATCTCATGTAATTTGTTCTGACCACTATGTTGGTATTGGAATAGTTTTTTACCCTAGGATAGGATTTTGGTGGAGTTCAGAGCAGTTGGAGTTTTAGAAGAATATTTAATATTTAGTTAATTAAATATTAAGTTAGTCAGGAAGTTTTGGGTGGATGTATCTTTTGAACGGAGCATTGGATTGAGATTATAAATTCACTATTACGTTCAAAAAGGGTTTTTAGGTGAGGTATAAAATCTCTTTAGGTTCTGGAACATGGGATGGTTGTTAAATGGGTAATTAATTAATTAATTAAATTTAATAAAACAATTCTCCCCCTATTTTGGGGTTTCTATGCATGGAGGGAGAGGGGAGGTAGCCTTTATCATGTGAAATGATTTAATTGAGAGGGAAAGGGGATTGGATGACACTGGATTTCATCCTTGGTGTAGATTGGGATCAGATCAAGGTGCACAAACTTCTAAGAGAAGATTTGGACTTGAAGAATTGGTGTTTACACCACGAGGTAGGCTATTTTTTAGTTTTATGCCTATATCCCCATATATTAGTTTTTTAATTTCTATTTCTAAATAATTATTTCTAAGGACCCCATGAGAGTTGGTCTGTGCTTATTTGTAGGAAAATGAGTGTTTCCAGAGGTTTGCAGTTGTTTCCTATTCGGAAACCCCAACTACACGGTGTGTGGTTATAAGAATACATTCCATGTGTTTTTCCCATTAAGAAAATAAGGAATTTTCAGAATTATATTCCATGTACTTTAATTACGCACTGTATAGTAGTACATGGCCATGTGAAAAAGTACATGGGTAGATAATGTTGGAAAGTACATGCTGTGTACTTTGTGTACATGCCATGTAGTAGCACACAAAAAGAACCCATGTTTCTCTATCCATATAAAAGTAAATTAAAAAAATAGTTGACAATATAAGACTTTTAATCAAAAAATACACCCCATTTACATTTTCCATCATGGTGGTTTTGGGTGTTTTGTACCCTGAAAGTCATAATTGGACTTGGAAGTAATGTATTCTAAGTGCTTTTTTCCATGTTGATCATGATGGTGGGATCCTTTTGACATATAGAGGTTTTATGGATGGTGTTTTGAAAAAATTTAGTTCATTAGAAGTATTTCATCAAGGGTTGGATTTAGAATCCTCTATCGGGTTGGGTTGTGTTCTACGATGCCCGGGTGAGGATTGTGAGATCAATGATTGGATTAGCTTAATCCTGCCATGGAAAGTTGATTGAGGTTCCTTGGATAGATCCCAGAAGGTGGTATTAAGTAGTATATTTGAGGAAATTTTGGTTTGTACATATTTATTGGGACTAGTTTCTCATGGATATAACATTTGAGGTTTGGACCCTTTGTTTGAGGGTCATAGTGGTTAGAGACTTTGGTATTAATTGACATAATAGGATGGTGGTTATAGCTTGGTGCCATTTTGGTGTTGAGTATGAGGGAATATTGATAATTCCCTTAGTAAGATAGTTTTTGGTTATGTGATCATTGGATGCCGGGGTTGGTTGTTGGGAATTCTGTATGGAATGAGTTTCTTTTAGATTTCCTTATTGGAATTTTTCTGATCAAGGATAAGTTGGATACAATTAAGGGAAGATTTAGTATATTTTAGGACCAATAGGGGCCTATATACCCTGAGAGGGGGGGGGGGGGGGTGAATCAGGGTATGGATATTCTTTCACAAAGTTCTTCCTGCCCCACTGGATCTTGACCAATTTATTATAAGGGTCACTTTGTTTGCACTGGTGTGATTATTACGACCACTTCGTTTTTTCTCTATCTGATGATGATACTTTGAATGTAATGCAGGGAAGCAACCAGGCAGACACAAAGATTTTTACTTGGTTCACCCTCACTGGGCTACGTCCAAGGAGCATACGCTGACAAGTTGCCGGACGTACCAAATTCCACTATTCTTCTCTAGATGTGGATACAATGTTCGGGCTAGATCACTTCTATGCCCAGGCTCACTGCCCTTACAATGTTTAGGGTCAGCTCACTACTTTCCCAAGGGTCACTCCCTATTTCTCTCTCTCTGGCTCACTGCCGGTGGAGAGGATCACCTTCTTCCTCTTCCTAAGCTCACTGCTCTAGAAGGGAATCCACTCACAGTTTATAGACCTGTAGGTCTCTTAATTTTCATGAATGCACACATCCTCAACTATAGATAGATGCTCTGTTAATGTCTAAATTTCATCCACTGATGAATACCTCTTTGCCTCTGAACACTGGGCAATTACTTTTGGAAACACCTTGGCAAAGCACCCTACTTCATGAAGCTCCCAATTTTGTGAAGCTCAAACATTCCTTCGCGAAGCTCATGCCTTTTCATGAAACACTTTCGCAAAGCACTTTCGTGAATCTCAAGCCGTCGCAAAGCAACTTCCCTCGCGAAGCCTACTAAGCCAACGCGGAGCTCGCAGGTTTCGCGGAGCTACAATAGCCGCCGCGGAGCTCCTCTTTCGCAAAGCACACTGGCTCCGCGAACCACCTTCGCAAATCGAGAGCAAATGATCTTCTCTAAAAATTCTCTCTACTTCTCTCAAGGGGGCCAGCCTCTATTTATAGGCAATTCCACCGACCCTCTAACTTTCCGCGCGAAGTCAACGCCACGTCATCTCAAATTGCGAAGCTCTGAAGTTTCTGCCAGAATTCTGTCCAAATCGCGAAGTACCACAAAAATTTTCCATTCGTGGAGCTCTTCGTAATTTCGGAGCATCCCGTCAATTCCTTCGCGCCTTCACCGCGAAGATCCCTCGCAATTCCCTTCATTGCCGCGAAGCTCCCTTGCAAAGCCCTTCACCGCCGCGATGCGCTTTAGCCTCTGCCATTCGCGAAGCTCGTCGTAATCGTGAAGAATCACCGCCTCCATTCTTATGGTCTCTGCGAAATCCAAACCATGAAGCCTCTCTTCGCGAAATTCATTCCTTTTCCATATTAAATTATTATCTTCATGGAAATCCTATTTTCGCGATGCTCACCAAACCCCAAATTTTGGACCCCAAAAATTTGGCAAACACTGGGAAACGACGCCACCTTGTACTGCTCTTTTGTACCTCCTCCAGATCATCCGTTCCTTTGTCATATTTCTTTGTCAACAAGGATTGTCAACAAATTCTCGGGAACTCGACAATTATCCATTGAAACCTTTTTTTTCAACAAACACAATCAACCCAAAAATACTGCAATGTTACCTTGAGGGATTTTTCCCAACAGGATGTTTCTTATGATATGGATTGGCCTGAGATTTTTTTTAAGGATTGGGAGGGGATGTATCCTCTTGAGTTCTTGTTCTAAGGATCGAGATATATGCCTCTATTTTGTGTGGTTTCGAAGGACCAAGCTTGGGTTCAATTAATAGGATGACCTTGAGTAGGTGGATGTTCTTTAGTAGTTTGGTTGTGAGTGTTCCATTGGTACCCAATATGATGTATTAGAAATTGGGGATTAGGTGTTGCTGACCGAGATGGTTGTATAGAAAGCACTTATTATGTTTTAGTGGATACGTTTGAAACATAGATTGTGCCCATGGGGCGGGTTTGATATGGTTGGATTTCCATGTTTTGGAAACTGAGTTAATATTAAGGGATGCGATGGATGTGAGAGATGGATAGATTATTCACATATATGGTTTGGAATATCTGTGATTTAGATTGTTTTATTGAGGCTCCATATCAATACCAATAGTTTGTTTATGGTTTGAGAGATAGACTGAGGATTTGGTCACACTGTTTGATATTGATGAGTATATTGATGTGACATCAAATGTATGTGGAGTGTTTTTGTATAAAGTTTTTAGGAACATGAAGTATAATACTGATATGGTGTCAGAATGAGGCTCTATACACTGATAATATACTTAATGGATAGTGTGCCAGACTGAGGCTCTAAAAAATGATGACATTCCATGTGAAATCAGGAGGTCAGACTAATGATCCTTATACTTAGGTTGGGACTGACTGATGCTCTTATCACCTTTGATGTTATATATAGACGATTTCTTGACCGAGGTTCTAGTAATGGAAAGTATACTACATATTAGGTGTTAGAGTAAGGCTCTAGGAACAAATAATAAACTTTTTTGTTTATATTCTAGACCTACACTCTAAGATTTGATAGTATAGAATCTAGGATAGATGGTGGATTGACACTCTGCGTCCATGATTTATATGACGAACTAATGCTCGAGGAATGATTAATTTGATATTTGGAATAATTTTGGTCTGATTCTCAAGGATTTTAGTTTATGATACCTGATATGGTTTTTAGATTGATGGTCTAGGATTGGTATTTCCTTTTTGTGGTAACTGGGAATACTGTATCGAGGTTCCTAGTATAAGATAATGGTTAAGGTCATGAAGAAGTGGTATGAGATAAAATGGATTTGTATCCCTAATGATAGGATTATCTCATGGTGGGTTACCGGTTTGGATAGATTTGGTTGTAACTGCCATGGAAATGGAGCCCACATGTTATTTTAGAATAAAAATAATAGAGATGTGATTAGAGACACTCTATATTTGGATGAAGCAGTTATGATCTATTGAGGTATTAGACCTAAGGGCCAATGATTATTTTATTTTAATTTATTTTCAGTTTTGTTTCAACTAGGCTAAGCATATTTCATGATCATGCACATATGGAAGCAGTTATTGGTTTACCCTTAGGGGTTTTCCTACAAAGATTTATTTATCATCCCTTGTATGTGAACCTCTATGTATATACATACCTTTTGTCAACTTTTAGTTTGGGAAAATATGTACGACGAATCGAGATGAGGCCCTAGATTTCATGGTTGAGAGGGATGCTCATATGAAGTTGATTGGTTGGGTTAGAGTAGCTCAACGAGGTACTGAAAACTAGGTATGTGTTATGGCCTAGAGTTTTCAGTAGGTCCTGTTGTATTTATTTTCATTTATTTATTTTTTATACATGATCGGCCTGATGTGTTATCAGTTTTATACACATGAAATGGTTGTTTGGACCTTACTATATATTATTTTATTACAACATGTTTTTGGTTAAGTTTATTTATTCTTCTAATTTATATTATGTATATGATGTTTGGTTATTTAATTCTTGTTGAGATATTTAATAAGAGAGTATAGTCTCCTCACAGATCCAACTTAGACCCCGCTTTTAGTTGACATCCTCTGGAATAAGAGGAGGTGCACCTGAGGTCTTGTGGTGAACTAGCTCATGGCACTAGTTTAGTGGCTACCGGGCCAGAACATTACAGTTATCATCCAATCAAGAACAACTAATGTATTATTTTATTATTGATAAACTCAATCCTTTATTTCTAAATAATTTTATAAGGGTATCACTATATCACCTCAGCAGTTAGATGTTGATTTTTTTATGAAAAATCTTAATAGAACAAAAATTTCATCTCAAGTTTATTGTTCTTCTCTAATTGATGTTTATGGGAAAGTGATTCTAGAAAATCTTGTAATTCTACCTTTATTTGGATTTTATGTGATAATTGTAATGTATTATATTTCTCTATATGGATCCCATATTATTATTTGAGGAAGGGAAGTCAATTTTTATATTCTGAATGAAATTATAATCATTTATCGATGCAAGGATGAGTATGAACTTCTAATGGAAATTAATTCTATATTATGGGTCATAATTACTATACATGAAGGTTATCTATCTCTTATGTTTGGGAAAAAACTAAAAATTAAGGATACTCTTATTGTATGGGAGTTTTTTTGATTCCTTTACCAAATAATTCCTATCTCATACACCAAGTCATAAAGTTTAGTTTTCAATATAACTTATACCTAGAGCTATGCTTATTTTAAAGACCCCTTATAGAATAGTCTTAATTGAGTTTTAGGAATTAAAGAAGAAAATCTAGGATAATATTGATAAGTAACTTATACACCCTAGTGAATCACCTTTGGGTGTACCTATTCTATTTGTTAACAAGGAATATGGATCTATATGGGTCTATGTTGACTAGAAAGAACTTAACACGATAACTATCAAGAATAAGTATCCACTTCCTTGTATTGATGAATTATTTTATCAAATACACGGAGGTCAATATTTTTGAAATATTTATCTTAATTATAGATATTATCAATTGATGGTTAATGAGGAGGGTATACCCAATAATAAATTTCATAAAATTTATAAACACTATTAATTTATAGTAATACCTTTTGGTCATATAAATACCACCACTATCTTCATGGACATGATGAATAGAGTCTTTTGAGACTATATTAATCAACTTGTGGTAGTCTTTATAGATTATATTCTTGTATATTAAAATTTCAAGGAAGATGATGAATAAAAATTGAGTATTGTACTTAAGACTCATAGTAAGGAGTATATTTATAATTTTTTTTCAAGTGTGAATTTTGGATTTAGAAAGTTTAATTTTTGGATCATATAATCTCAAGTGATGGTATGACGGTATATCCTTAAAAGATAGAAGTTATTAAGAAATTTACTAGACTAACTGTGGTGATTGAAATCCATAGTTTGATTAGGTTGGCTAGAAATTATTGATGTTTTATGAAATATTTCTCATAATTATCTAATCCACTCACAAAGGTGACTCAAAAAGGAGTTAAGTTCAAATAGATGAAGGAGATGAAAATAAGGCTGGTCAGCACACCTACAATCACACTACCTAGTAGTGGATAAAGGTTTGTGATCTATTGTGATGCATCAAAGAAGGTAATAGGATGTGTTCACATGAAAAATGATATGGTTATTTTTTATTCCCCACTCTAAATGAAGTTCCATGAGAAAAATTACCCAAATCATGATTTGGTGTTAGTTGTGGTATTTTTTCATTAATGATACGGAGGTATTATCTCTATAGAAAAAGGTTTGAAATATATTCTAATACAAAAATATTAAATTATATTTTCACTCAAAAAAATCTAAACATGCGCAAAAAAAGATGGTTGAAGATGATTAAAGAATACGACTGCTCAATTAATTACCACCCTAGAAAAGTGAACAAGGTTTCAGATACTTTTAGAAAAAAAGATTGTGATAGCTTATCTATAATTAGGATAAAAAAGATTCATTATTTATGGATTTAAAAAGTATGGAATTGGACATCTTAAAGTAAGGTTAAAACTCTTATCTATCTCAGATAAATGTTCAACCATATTTCCAAGTGAAGATTAAAGAGGCACAAAAGGAAGATGTAGACCTATAAAAGAAGGTGATAAATGTTAACAAGTTCAAAATTTTTTTTAATGGAATAATGAGGTTCATGGATTATGTATGTGTTCCTCCCATACCAGATTTTAAAAAGGTGCTATTGAATGAGACTCATTGTTAATTATTCTTTACTCATCTTGGAATTACAAAGATATATAGATACCTAAAACAATATTTATAGAGGTATGGAATGAAGAGAGATATTGTAGAGTATGTTTTTGAATGATTAGTTTTTCAGAAAGTTAAGCCCAAGATACATAAGTCCATGGGTATGTTACAACTATTAACCATACCTGAATAGAAATGGGAGAACATCACTATGTATCTTTTCATTGTAATCTCCAAATAATATAAAGATGATAATTATATATGGGTTATAATAAATCACCTTAAAAAGTTTTCACAATTCATTAATATCAAATAATATTTATATCTTGGTCATATTGATATAATATATATTAATGAAGTTGTAAGATTTCATGGAGTACCACTTCCCAATGTTTTAGATCGGGATCCGAGGTTTACCTCGAAGTTCTAGTGAAGTCTTCAGCAAGGTTTTGATACCAAGTTATGTTTCTTTACTACTTATCATCCTTAGATAGGTGGTTAGTTAGATAGGTCCATTAAAATTCTAGAAGACATGTTGAGATAATTCCATATGGATTTCCAATGTGGTTGGGATCAAGACTTTCTTTGTTAGAATATTCTTACAGTAATAGATTTTACTATATCATTCAAATGGATCCTTATGAATCCCTACATGGTAAGAAGTGTATAAATACAACATGATGAAATGATGTTGGAGATATAAAGATATTTTGACCTCATATAGTTGAGGAAATGATATTAAAGGTTAGATCCACTCAGAAGTACATAAGAGGAGCTCAGAGTTGTCAAAAAAGTCATCCTTACAATCATCAGAAAGATTTGGTGTTTGAAGTGAGAGATAGGGTATTAATATAAAAATATCCCTATAAGAGAGTAATTTGATTTGGAAATAATTTAAATCTAATACCTAGTAATATTGATACTTTTAAAATTCTTTATCGTATCGGGATGGTAGCTTATTGATTGGACTATAGATATAATGTTCTATTAAACAAGATCACTTTCCAAGTTTGATTTCGGTGGTGAAACCACCAATTTGAGGAAGTTATGTGGAACCCTAGGGATGTTATGAGGTGGAGGTATCCTCATATATTTATATCTAGGTGATGAATTTAGAGGGATAATTTCATTTTAATGGGGTTTTAATGTAACACCCCAAGTGTTTTATGAAATATTTATCTTTAAATAATTTTATTTCTTCGATAGTTTACATTGCATGCAACAACGAGTTTAAACGAATCACATAACATTTTTAAAATATTATGTGTTTGTTATCACCTAGCTATTAGATTGAAAGATATAAATATTATTAACTAAATTATGGAAATATTTTATCTATACATTTATAAAATAAATTATTAGTTATTAAATGATTATAATTAAAAATAAAAAATATTTTAAAATAAAAGTGACGGTTTTCTAAAAACATTGTTTTATGAATATAATAAATTTAATATATAATTATTATAGTTGGTAAATTATTGTAATTAAATTTATATATTATTTACCTGATCAAATGTTTTAAACATCTTACAAATATTTTTCTAAGTTTAGGATAAGAAAAAAAAATCAAGTTTTCAACTTAAAATTGCATTTTCCAAAAAAGCAAGTTTTGTCCCATTTTGCGCACAAAATTTATAACTAATTTAGTTAATTTATGAATATTAAATTATAAAAAATTAATTTAATATTTATAATCATGAGTTTCAAATTTAGTAAATAGGTCCCTTTTTTTGGTCAAAATGAATAGTAACCGTGAAAAAATTATCACCTCACTAAAGAGAAAATAAGGTAAATCTAAGTTAAAACTAAGTGATAAGGCCATAATGATTTATCATAATTATTATTAGATGAATTTAACTACATCATTAACATATAAGTTTATGAAATGATACATTTAATACAAAATGTTTCATGAAAATTACTTATATATTATTTAAACTAAATGCTGTGAAAAAATGCCACTCTCTTAGTTTTAACTGTCATTTGTGTGTTAATAGAGGAAAAAATTAGTTACAAATTAATATTACATTAGTTTTGTGACTAATTAAATTATATTCATGATTTTAATTTATTTATAATTTTTAATAATTAAATAACTACCTTAAATACTCACACAACGCTGATGAAATAAATATTAAATTAATGGAAAAATCAAATAAATGATATTAAAAAATATTAAAAGTTTTATAATTTAGGATAATTAAGATTATAAATTTTTTTTTATATATTAACATGATATTTTATGGGTATTTAAAAATAATTGGTTCTAATTAAAAGCGTTTCATTGATTTTATTAAAGTCTATGTAACGAATAATATCAAAATTGCCACTAATGGTATTTTATGAAAATAATATCTTATTTAATTATTTTAAAATTATAAAGATTTTAAATATGGAAAAATAGGAAAATATAGGTCAAATATATCACCCCTTATCTATTTATGAGTTAATATTTACCTTATAAGTAAAATTATAACCTTTTAAGAGTGAAAAATTTGTTACTGGGGTTAATGTTAACACAAGTTAATTATGGTGTTAATCTAAATGATAAGGTTTAAAATAGCACATAAACCTATCCAAATTGTATTTTTAATGATATTTCAACCATATAATACCTTATGATTTAATTAATTCCATTTTTAAGTATTTTTATCTAGTATAGTTTTATTATATTATATATTTTTAATAAAATTCCAAAAGTTCCCTTCACCACAATTATAAAAGGACACCTCCTCACTCACTTAATTTCCCCAATTGGAGAATTATTGATCGACCATAATCTGAAAAAATATCTTAAAAAATTACATATATACATTATAGAGGTTTTGTTATTCCCAAAATACCAACCCTAAATCCATTTAGAGGTGATCTGAAGGAGTCATTTCAAAGAAGAGGCAACAGCTCTAACCGATAACTTTCTTTTTCTACTCTTATTTACCTCTTATAAATGCATTATAAATATCATAAAATAATAAATTAAGAATAATAAATATTATTAATTATTATTATTATTATTATTATTAAAACACCATTATACTCCATTTTTCCATTAAATAAGAAGTGAATGTATCGCTCGTGCATACATACAACTTACCGTCTCTATGTAGAGATACAATTCATTTTTAATAAAAATATTTTATATATAGGTATTATAATGGGATTCATATTTATATATTATATTTATAACTTAATTATACTTATTTAATGATAGTATCATGTCTATATTCCTATCATCTAATCTTTTTGGAAATAATAACATCGCTCATGCATACGTATAGACTACCATCTTCACGATATGATGCAATTCATTTTTCTTGTATATTTTAAATGGATAGTCATAAGGATTAATTTTATTAATATTATGACATATATTATATAATAATAATAATTATATAAAGGTTAATTATTATTTACCCTTAATTCATTCCATCAGTTAAAAAATGGGAACAACACCCATTTGCACGTACGGTCTACCCTCTCTAGGAATAATGCAAATCATTTTTCTAAATATTATTTTTATGAATGATTATAAATATGTATATAATGAATATGTATAACTTTTGTACCATGATTAAAATTTTAGAAATTATGGTACCATGATCAAACTATGAGAACTGGGTCTTTCGAACAGAAACATTCTTTGAAAACGAAGCAGTTATCACCCAGAACAGTGATTTTAATAACAAATTATTAATAAACAAATGATAAGATGTTATAAATAAATAATAAATGGTATGATAGATATACTTTTATATAAAAAAATTTATAATAAATATATATTTACTATACATGAGTTTTTAACATGAAAAAGGAAAGTTGATACATGAGGTAAGAGTTTATTTCATAGTCTCATCATTATTCGAGATTGCTTGTGTTTAAGTTTACAATGGGTAATATTTATCTTCTGTGTACTTGTTCTAAAAAAATGTTTTCAATTTTTTTCACTATTCTATCAATTTTTTTAATTTTTTTTACCAATGTATGATTTTTTTACAAAATATTTTGAAAATATTTTTTTGTTGTTTTATAAAGGAGGTTATCTGTGACTTTTCTAATAAAAATAAAGAAGTAATGTTTTCTAACATATAATAAATGAGTATATTTTACCACCATCATGAAACCTTGATTATTTTAAGATTCCTCTATAATATTATAAGTAAATTTTCAAATAATTTTTTTCTTTCTAATTGAGTGACTTAAAAAAATGATATCAAAATGGAAAGTATATTTTCCTCAAGAATTATTTTGAGTGATATTTCAAAATATTTTTCTATATAAGATAACATTATTTGATATTAATTATGATTTATAGGAATATGATGCAATTTTTCCATCCTTATTATTTATTTAAATGGTTTATGTTTATGATGGAATTATGTTTATGAATTATTTTTCTTATATATGAGTTATGTTATAATAAAATGTTTATAAAATAAATTTCTTTTTATGGGTTTTGATTTGATGAATGATTTAGGATCCTTTGGAAAACATTGGTTTTTTTCATTATATTATAGGTGGAGATTATATCTCCCCCATATTTATTTAGTAAATAATTATATCTCATGAGATTAGCTAATGTAAACAAGTTGATGTGCTTGATTCGTTATAGGAAACAAGTCGATGTGCTTGATCAGTTATAGGAAAGAAGTCAATATGAATGATCCGTTATAGGAAATAGGAGTTTATGCATTATAATATAGTCTTAGTAGTAAACCTTGACATATAAAATGGTTTCTATACTTATGATGAATCCAAAAACATTTATAATAGGAACTTATGGTCCATTATTGAGTTATGATGAATTATCATTATTATGATTCATGTATTTTGAAATGTTGATGTTTTATTCCATGACTCATGATTATGATATTTTTTAGTTTGGGAATGATATTTTTTAAATTATTTTCAATATCTCATTTACTTATTCTCCTATTATTCTTTTATATGATCATTAATTGATATCTCCCATGTTTACCCTTACTAAGAATTTAATCTCACCCTTTTATTATGTTTCATTTACCTAGGATATGAAGAATGGTATTAATTATTCTAAGTCAAAAAGGGTTCTAATTATCAAGAAATAAGTGGGATATGATATAGATATTTTATAAACTAGATGTTTATGTTTATAAGTTTCCAAAATCACTATACTTTTATGATCCCCATGTGTTTTTTAGTGTAATGTAAGGAGCATTCATCTAAAAAATATGTAATATCTATGTATGAAAATTTTGGATCGTTATAGTCTAAAAATCTACCTATTATAATCTCATAGTCCTATTTACCCATACTTAACTATCTCACCAGCATTACATTGGTCCCTCAAGCAAAAAAATATAAGGTTCACTTTCTTACATTCTAGCACATCAGTCTACTCAAACAACTCATCTCATCCAACCAATCACTCTTCTGCACCATGAGGCACAATATCTTCCCTAAATATAAGAAGTTAATATGATTTAAAATCCATAACCACATTGGTATCCTATAATACATACTATGTTGGTCTTCCTTTTATATATTGAATCAAATTATTTAGATTACCAGTGATATTATTCTCTACTAGATTCTCACATTCTCCCATTAAAAACATCATCTGACTCACCCTTTATATTCCTTTTTTAGATTATTCTCACACTAACTCATTCCCAAGAGACTCATTGTTATGCTTATTTGGTTCCACTATCCTAAAAAAACCAAAAATTAATTAATAATTTACATCCAAATATTTCATCAAAAAACCACACTATATTAAATTTCCTACTCATATTTTCATTAATTAGTCAAATAAAACCAAACACATTACATCATCTAATTGATCTTAATAATTTTAGTTAAATAATTTTTATTAATAAATTATTCAAAAAAATGGATTAGATTATTAATAATTCAATCATATAACTGAAATAAAATCATCAATTAAACACACTCAGAATTTTACACATATTCCTTACACCTATTTTCCAAAATAATGCATGAATAACCCATTATTCACACTTAAATATAGTTATCATTATAACCCAAACTACTATTTTTAAATTAATCAAATATAATACCAAAATTACACGGAAACATAAAATTTTACTATAGATATTCTAGAAAACACATAACCTTCATAACAAGATCTAAACTCTACTATCATTTATAAAAGTCACTTAAATATCAATACCTCATAAAATAAAATATCTCTGATGTGTTTGATGGATCCATGGTGTTTTCCTAGTTGTTAACTATTTCTGAGGGCTGTGGGTTGGTGGTTTTTCTCTAAGATCATATATTGATTATGGTTAGATGGGTCTGAGTTCTTCCCCAATTTTGGAAAATAGTGATTGATAATAGCAATAATGGATTTTTTTGGATAAATATTAGTGGCGTTATAGGTCTAAAAATGAGGGTGTTTTATGTGTAACATAGGGTGTCTTGTAGAGTATAAGACATGTCATACATGCCTTGAGTCTTGTATTTTCATTATCCCATAATGCATCAGAAAATATTTTTTATTTATCTTAGTTTTGATAACCTAATAAATTGGTGATCTTTTATTTCAGATGAGATTTTCAATCTGGGACCTTCTTTGGGGGACTATTTGAATGTTTAACACCTTTTTTTCTTCAGTTTAGTCGACTCAAAAAATTCCCCGTTGTCTCTTATTTCAGGCTTAAGTAACCCAAAAATCCCAATACTTTTAAAAGTTACCACTTAACTTAAAAAATAATATATATAATAAAAAATATAAGAAAAAACTTCACAACTTTAAAAAACCATACTATTTAATAAAAGTTACACATTTCTTCAACTATACTACCTAGTCCTCAAAAGTGGGTGGCTAAAACTGAGGGTCTATAAGTTTTACTTTGGGAGTGATATACCCTCCAATAGTATATAATGGCAAAAAAACTATAGTAAATAATATGATAATTATATAAAATGAAAATAATTTATAACATTCAAAATAAATCCTAAATTAATATCCTTTAAATTCTAAAATATAATATAAATCCAAACATGATATCCAAATGCATTCTATGTATCATTTCATATACAATACAAATGAAATATCCAAAATAATAATATGCAGATACATTACATGAATTTATAAGAAAAATAAATGAACTCCATTAGATCATCTAAGATAAATGATTTTTTATATATGTTTTTTTAAATAAATATTAAATTAATAATAGGTTAATTGTTTTAATAGTAATATAGAAATAAATAAAAAGCGATTTAAAGCCTTTGACCATTTTTCTTATGGTCTAACTACATGAATTCTCTTTCCACCTTTTCCATAAAAATTGGACAAAGAAGTTAAATTACATAACCCCTTTGTCCAAATAAATAAAAATTCATTTAATAAATTAAAATATATATGTTTTTATATTAAAAAATATATATTTTTGTTTAGATACAAATATATACACATAATTTTTTAATAATACCATTGTTATTAATAATTATTTTTTATATTACTAATTTAAATAAGATTTATTTTCAAATTATATTGTTAACTACTTTATTAGTTACATTAATAAATATATTATTTACACCACTGTTAATTTTTATTATTTTTATTATTTTAAATATTTAATAATATTAATGATATTTATTAATAATTTAATTACTAAAATTTAATTATAATAACATAATTAATAATACTTCATTGTAATTTAATTAATAATAAAATACTTAATAATAATTATGCCCATTAATATTTTAAAGTTTAAATGTTCTATTTTTAATAAATAAAGTTTGTGACATGTAAATTAGCTATAATTTATTATATTTATGAATTATTTAATTTTTAATTATGTTTTTTTTATGTTGAGTTATTTTTTTAAATTTCCTTTATATTGAATTTAAACTTTATAATATATATTCTTTCAATGTCGCCTATATAAAACATAATAATACTTCAAGTAGGTGACTTTGAAAGGTTTTAAATAATAAAGTAGAAATAAAATATAAATAGAATTTGACACACTTACAGAACATATAAAAATTATTTTAAATAAAAATAACTTCATAAAAATAATTAACTAAAAGTAATTTTAATTATGGAATATATATGTTTTCTACAACATTAAATTTGTTTTTATAAAATTTTTGGACATACTTTTTATTTTCATGTAATTTTTATATGTAACAACCCAATATTTCATCAATGGAAAATCCCTTCTTATATTTATTTCATATAGTATAAATCACATAAAATGACATATTAAACATAATAAAAACTTTATAAATGATGAATGAATGAAATAAGAGTTATTTTTAGAAGTTAAGGAACCTATACTAATGGAATAATAACTTAACCTTTGGAATAGTAATGTGAACATTAAAAATAGTAATATGTCCAATAAAATAGTAACAACATCTATAAAAGTATAAATAAAATTTAGGTATATTATAAATGATAATGTGATATAATTATATCATAGTATAAGTAAATACATGTTTTAAAAATTATTAAATAAGTGTTGGTATTTTCATGAAACATAAATGTTTATTTTCAATTTTATAATAAAAATAATGATTTTATATAAAGTTTATTTTCATTAAATTGATTCATAAATTAATTTTTTTTCTTATTATTATAAGATAATTTTATGATAGCTTAATTAATTTTTTAAAGTATTATAAAATCAGTAATAATTTTAAAATTGATATTTTCTAAGTAAATGATGATTTTAATTAAAAATTAAAATTTTCATATTTATAAAATTATTTTCATAAAATGGAGTTCATTTTTAAATTATACCTGTCAAAAATTGGTTCGGGTATTTTTTTTTGTATTTTCCTAAAATAGTTAAATTTTTGGTAAATAGTGAAATATAGTAATTTATTGTATTTAACAAATTCATGAATTATTGAATCATAGATTATGTATGGTTGATGTAAGCACAAAATTTTAAACTATCCATAATTATTTTAATATATTTAGTGATAGGGTTCAAACTATTAATAGTCTTGAGCCAAAATAATAAACTAATGAATAGAATAATCAAAAAACACCCCTCTTCTCCCCTATAAATACCTCCCATCACCACCTCTTATACCCACAACTCCAAAACCTTTAAAATTGTATAATTTATACCCCATACCATTCCCAAAAACCTCTCCCATGTACAAGATACTTTGGTCTCAACAAGATACCAAAACCAATTTTCCTAAGAAGGTTCTTAAGGAGAAGAATTCAAGAGGTAAACTCCTATGTCTTTTCTTTTATTTTCTTTTCAATTTATTTCCTTTTCTCATTATCTCATCATATTCCTTGTACACGTGTAATAATAACTCCATTATCTTATATATACTGTAATTTCATTATCTTAATAGAATAATACATCATCGATCCTATTCTTCTCCTCCTTTTATTCTAATAATAAAATAATGGTTTAAATATATTTTAAAATGAATTTTATACATTTTTTTATGTTCTAGAACTAACATATGTACATAATATTAAATAATAAAACAAAACTAGTTCATGATGATTAAAAAATTTCCAAATTAATTTAAATGATTGTAATTAAGGTTTTGTCTAATGATTCATCCTCGTAATATATAAAAAATGATATATAAGATCATTTAATCTTATGGAAGTTAATTAATAAAATATAATATCAATTCTATAAAATTATCCCTTTTTACACAAACTTCCATATATGTATACAAGTGAATCAATAATGAAAATCAGGAAAATGAACACCCCCAAATGATAAAATGGAACTCTATAAACCATAAAAATGGCCATAAATGGACTTAAAA
Source organism: Viscum album (assembly GCA_963277665.1). Lineage (NCBI taxonomy): Eukaryota > Viridiplantae > Streptophyta > Magnoliopsida > Santalales > Viscaceae > Viscum > Viscum album. The sequence goes on along the minus strand of OY728140.1, from coordinate 1,999,007,786 downwards.
TAAAGTTATGATGAATCAAATACATATAAAATAGGTTTTATATTTAATAATTAATAAATATAATTTTATTATCTAGGATATTAAAGTGAAAAAAGAATTCAGAGATAAGGTAAGGGGATTCTCAAACCCAACTCCATTTCCTTAGGTTTTCCCTCTTTCACACAAATTTCAGTATGTATATTAATTTAACGATACTTAAATTTAATTTCCTTATTCTCCCTTTTATGTTTCTAGGATATAAATTCTATATAATTTAGTGTATGACAAAAAAGATATTTTCAAAAATAACTATTCTTTATAAAAACACACCTTTTACTTCTCATGAGATTATTTATTCTTTACTCAAGATTGATTATTGTTATACCAAGTATTCTATTACCTATTTATTTTGGGAACCCCAATGTTTATTCCTGAAATTATGATTTATGAAATTCTCATGAAACCCATTTCCCTTCCATGGGTTATTTTATGGAAATTATTGTTATATGTTCTATGTGGAATGCATGATTATGTAAATGTTATGAAGTTATGGGTGCACCCAAAATCATATAACACTCCAATTCATTGGATAATGTGATACATATCATGATATAAGGTGAAATAATCATGAAAATTATTCTATATTTGTTCAAAATCATGATGTTATAATGTTGTAAATATTTTATGTGTGAACATGATGCTATATTTGGTTACAACTATGTGTGGTATTTAACCATTAAGACAAGATGTTTTATTTTTATGCATTGAAACATTCCATGAATTTATCTAATGATTCCACTCATGATTTTTATTATTATCCTTTTCTTATGTTATAAAGATGAGGATTATTCTCACACATGTTTCATGTCTATTATTTATTGTCTTACTAGGATTTTAGCTCACCCTTATTCTAATGTATATACTCAGGATAATAATTATACTATAGAGAATATGAGGGACAATAAGAATATAGATAATAAGGAATTAAATAAAATTTTAAGTTTTATTTTTTAAAATTTATGCATAGTCCTAATTTTACATAAACAACAACCCTTTGGATCTATGTTCTTAATAGTAACACGTTTTTTACCATTAAAACAATTTAATAGTCATGTAAGAAAAAAGTAGGGTCACTATGGTAGGTATCAGAGAACAATTCAATTAATATGGAAATTAGGATTATTGAACATTATTGAAAAACCTTAGTATGAGACTAAATATATGTAAGCACCCAATAATATTTTTTCTAGAAAAATATTATACATAGGGATCCCATAAGATATGCCTTTAGTGTTAATTTTACAAAGGAATAAATTTTTTATTCAGAATTTGATAACTTATTTTTTACTAAACCATTTTCTCTTTTAGAAAATTGTTGGAACTAAGAGAAACCAGGCCAACAACCCATTCGAGGGGAAATGAAGTAATTTCCCAAATGACATCCCTAATGTAGTGAGAGGTGGAGTTCAAAAATATATGGAAGTGTTTATTTAGATGTCTTAGTCCATGAATAATAACTTTAATAACATGGAACTTCCTCCTTCACCTAAGAGGGAGAAATTATTTATCGAGTCTTTTATGAGGGAATGACCACCGAAATTTAGTGGATCTTCTGATCCACAAGTCACAAAACATTGGGTTAACTCAATGGATATGATCTTTTACTTGATTCATTATTCTTAGACAAAAATGTGACTCTATCCATTTATCATTTATATGGATAGGTAGATCATTGGAAGGCATTGATTAAAAATACCAAGAAGAAGAATTAAATTGAAGATATGTTGTGGGAATAATTTAAGAAAATATTTCTTAACAAGTATTTCCCTCGAACTATTTATATGAAGATGGAGAGATAATTTTTAGAGCTGATGTAAAAGAAGGTAAATCTATCATGACTTATGAACAAAATTTTACAAGGATTTCAAGGTACACCTCAAGTTTTGTTATCAATAAATATAGAAGAATAGATATATTTTTTAGTATTTTAAACCCACACATTCAAAATAATATAGAAATTTGAGACTTTGGGAGTTATGAAGAACTTTTTTGATGTGCTTTAAAAGTGAATATGGGGATTTGAGAATGGTACCATGGCTATGGAGATAAAATAATAAATATAGAGTTTCAAGATAGGGGATCTAATGACAAAGGTGAAAAGAAAAATCAACCACTCATATGTCAAAAATGTGGGAATAAGCATCATGGGAATTTCCTCAAAAGGTTAGGGAAATTCATTAAGTATGGTAGAGAAGGTCACCAATATCTTGAATGTCAAAGAGACACGTGGAAGAAGGATAATGTGATAGTGGAAAAGAGAGAACCACATATGGTTCAATGATTCAACTATAGGGATCAAGGTCAATATGAAATCTAGTGCACTAAACCTCAAGTCACCGAATGTAATAAACATCAGTATCCACCAAAGCTAAAGGAGCAAGGGAAAACTTATACCATCATTACTACAAAGGTGGATCTCAACAATGATGTGGTTAAAGGTATGCTAGTTATTAATTTAGGAATAATGAACATACTATCTGATTCTAGTTTTATAAAATCTTTCATATCTTGCAAGTTTTGTAGAACAATTAAAACACCACCTCAAAATATGGAGGTTGAGTTATCCATGAGGGAAAAAATGGGGAAATTATTGCATAAAAAGTATAAAACTCCTCCTCCCTTAATATTAATTATCTAAACCTCCCATAAAATATTGTATTAATTCCTTTGGTAGAGTTTTATTATATATTGAGCATGGATTGGATATCTTTATACAAATCCAACATCAACTGTCAGGAAATGAAGATAACTCTTTACATCCCAAGTCATACTCTAATTTTTTTTATAAGTTTAAGTATGAGAATGAATCTCCTTTGAAAGAATAATCTCAATTGTTAATATTATTGCCTTATGGGAAAACATAACTAGATGAAATGGTTAATACAAAAGAGATAATCATGCATGAGGAAATTCCTATTGCGAGGAACTATACTGATGTATTACCTGAGGAATTTCCTAGTCTTTCTCATGATCAAGAGGTTGAGTTCAAAATTTAACTTATTTCTATATCTCTATCTATATCAAAGACACCTTATAGAATGTCCACCATTTAGTTGGAGGAACTAAAGAAGAAATTACAAGAGAATATATAAAAGGGTTTTATATGCCTAGGTGATTCACCATAGGGTGCACCAGTCCTATTTTTCATGAATAAGGATATATCAATGTGCATATGCGTGGATTATTATGAGATCAAAAAAAATCATGATAAAGAACATGTATCCAATTCCACATATAGATGACTTGTTCGATAAACTATGTGGGGCCAAGTATTTCTCTAAGGTGGATCTTTGATTCGGATATCACTAATTAAAGGTGAGGAATGAAGATATTCCCAACAATTCATTTCTAATGAGGTATGGAAACAATGGGTTCATTGTGATTCTTTTAGGACTCACTAATGCACTAAAACATTCAGGATTTAATGAATAGAGTCTTTAGAGATTAACTTGAAATTTCTTTGGTACTCTTTTTTAATTATATTATGATATACTCTAAGAGTAAGGGGGAACATGATGAGAATTTTAATACCATGCTAAATAATTTGCGAAGGGAAAAAATTTATGCAAAGTATAGTAAATGTGAATTCTATATGGAGTAAGTATATTTCTTGGGTAAATTTATCACTAGAAAAGGAATACCTATGAACCCTTCTAAGACAAAAGAAATTTAAGAGTGGCCCATGTCAACATCTGTAATAATGATCCATAGTTTATTTAGTCTATATGGGTATTACTAGTGATCTGTGAAGAAATTATCAAAATTATAAAACCCACTAACCAAGATGACTCATAAGGGAGAAAAGTTTTTCTATACCAGTGGATGTGATGAAAACTTAAAAGAGTTAAAAAATAGGATTGTAACTGCACTAGTACTCACACTTCCAATAAGTTGGTAACTCTTTATGGTATACAAAGATGCTTTAATGAGCTCCTTAGGCTGTGTATTGATGAAAAATAATAAATTGATAGCCTATGCCTCAAGGTATTTGAATGTTTTTGAGAAAACTATCCTACGCATGATCTATAGTTTGTTGATGTGATATTCACATTGAAAATCTAGCAGCATTATCTCTAGGGAAGAAGTTTGAGTTATATAATGATAATAAGATCCTTAAATATATATTCACATATAAGGATATTAATATGAACAAGAGAATATGGTTAGATATCATCAAGGATTATGACTTATCAATCAAATAATATCCTTGAAAAGTGATTAAAGTGGCGAATGATCTATGTAAAAAGGATCCAACAACATTATCAATGATGAGAATTGAGTAGGAACCAATATTTTTATATATGAAAAGGATGGACATGAGAATCATTAGGGAAGTAACATCACCAATAATTTATCAAATGATTGTTCAACCATCCTTTATGGAGAAAATAATGGATTCTTAAAGAAATGATGCAGAAATTAATAATAAGGGTGGAATCTATGAGAAAGGTGAAATCCTCAGAGTTTAAAATTTTTGAGGAAGGGATCATAAGATTTGAGTCCTGAATATGTGTATCATCTGTTCTAAAGATAAATAAAGATCTTCTGAATGATTCACATAGCTTAAACTTTTCTATTTACCCAGGAAGCACGAAGATTTATCAAGATCTATGAGAGAACTATTGGTAGGAAAATATGAAGAAGGACATTTCTAAATATATATCAAAGTGCATGGTATGTCAGCAAGTGAAGTATGAATGGTAAAAATATAAGGGGATGAATCAACCATTACCCATATAAACATGTTAATTAGAGAACATCACCATGGAATTTTTCACTGAAATTATAAAGACATATATAGGAAACAATTCTATATGAGTTGTCATGGATTGTCTCATAAAGATAGCTCAATTTATCACGATTTGAGAGGACTTCTCACTGGATCAACATGCACATATATACATTAGATAAGTGGTAAGGATATATGGAGTACCACTATCAATCGTATTCAATCAAGATATGAGATTCATCTCTATGTTTTGGAAAATTACCCAACATTATCAAAAAAATCCATAATTTAGTATGACTTATCATCCTCAAATTGATGACCAATCAGAGAAGACTGTTAAGACACTGGAAGAGATGTTGAGAGCATGTTATATGAACGTAAGCACCCCTTAATTGTACATGAAAAATGGGGGTTAAAAACCCATTGGGCGCAGGGTACTGTAGAAATACTGTAGCGAACTGTAGCAGTGGTAGCACTATAGCAATGCGGGCACTGTAGCGGCGCATGTCACTATAGCGGCGGCAAGTCACTATAGCAAAGGCGGGTACTGTGCAGGACTATAGCAGCGTGGGTATTGTAGTAGTACTATTCACAGATTGGGCTTTGGGCCAAAAAAAAGGGCCTACGGGCTATGTAATGGGATAAATTCCCACTGGGCCTTCGAGCTATGTAATGGGTCTCCCTCTACCCAGTTAAATATGTCTTTGCTTTTCTTTAATAATAAATGAGGCTTCGGCCCCAACCTTTTAAAAAAATCACCATGTACTTTTTCACTGAAATTATAAAGACATCCATAGGAAACAAATCTATATGCATTGTCATGGATTGTCTCATAAAGATAGCTCACTTTATCATGATTTGAGAGGACTTATCACTGGATCAACATGCACATATATACATTAGATAAGTGGTAAGTATATATGGAGTACAAATATCAATTTTATTCGATCAAGATATGATATTCATCTCTATGTTTTGGAAAATTACCCAACATTATCTAAAAAAATCCATAATTTAGTACGACTTATCATCCTCAAATTGACAACCAATCAGAGAAGACTATTAAGAAAATAGAAGAAATGTTGAGAGCATGTTATATAAACTTCAAGGGAGGATGGTACCAATATCTTCCTCTGGTTGAGTTTTCATATAACAACACTATCCAATCGAGCATCCAAATGGATCCATATGAGTCCCTTTATGAGAAAATATATATTTTACTGACATATTGGGATGAAGTCAATGAACGTAAGCTTCTAGGACCTAAAATGGTTAAAGGAATGGAAGAGAAGGTGAAAAACATTCAAAAACACATCAAGGAAGCCCAAAGTATATAGAATAGCTCTGAATACAATCGTAGATGGGACCTGGAGTTTGAGGTTAGAGAAATGTCGTTAATCCACATATCTCCATAGAATATGATCATGAGATTTGGGAAGAAATGAAAGTTGAGTCCCGGGTACATTGGCCCCTTCGAGATTCTTGATCATGTCGAAGTTTTGGCCTATCGACTAATACTTCCACCTACTATGTCACATGTACAAAATGTATTTCATGTCTCCCTCTTGGGGTATTACTTTGGTATCACCCAATTTTTCCCAATTTTTTCGGGTTAATAGGTCACTTGAAGTGTATCTTGGGTTGTTGAATCCTTAGATACCTAAGAAGAAACTTAAAGACATGTACATTCTATGGATTGTTTTTTGATATGAAGTGGAAAACATTAGGTTTATTTTATATGGTTTTAAATTTTAACAAATATAAATAAGTTAATTCAAATTATGATAATGGGTTGATCCTAGGTTATTAAAAGTGATGGTTTGGATGGATTTATTTTTAAATTAATTCAATTTCATTAACTCGAGAATGATTCATTCAATGAAATCAATATAATCTCATAACTTACTAGTTAAAAACCTATAAATACACATTATAATAACTTATAAACTTAGAGTTTAATTTTAATGATCACTTATAGGTAAAGGATCATATAATCACATCAAAACTGTGGTGATAAAATTCAATAAGGAATAGGAAGAGAGAAAATCATTGAATGGAAAACTCAAATAAAATAAATCATTAAACATTTATGAAGTGATAAATAACATAAACAAAGTGCCTTTGATACTCCATTGGATAAAATCATAAGGTTTTTATCCCTCTATTGACACTATTATTTCAATGGAAACAGAAATTAGACTCATGAGGGTGGAATTGAAGAAGTGAAAAAATAATGAAATAATGATAAATCCATTGTTGTGTGAATAATTTCTCAAGTATTGGTGTGAATAATCTCACAAATTAAATAAAATGTATCAACATGTTATAAATAAGAATATAAGAATAGGATAATAATAACTTTTATTAATAAAATTAGGTGAATTGAACATTTTACAATTTGGGAAATGAGATTACAACATTAAATTTGAAGTATAACATTAAAAGGAAAACAACACACAAAGATACTAAATACTTCAAAAACAATTCCTTAAATAGAAATTTTGGAAGCCTTTGGTCAATACTAAAATAGTTTAAGTCACCCCAATTAATGGTGTTAGGCCTAGGTGGGTGTAAATTTAATGGAGAGAAGACATTTACACCCTTTACAAAAATCAGAGCCAACTTGAATCCACCAAAAATAGGTGCCTAAATGACCTTATATATTTCTGAATTTGGGTGGTCAATAGAATAAGAAAATTAAGATATTTATATCTCTTAACATAATGTAAACTTTGAGCCCAAATTGATTTTTTTGAGATCTGGTCGAAATAGTGGACTGTTTTTTCTAGGATACTAAATCTTGCCCAGAATTTCACCTTCAACTTGGGATTCCTGGAACTCCATTCAAACATCATAATTATCTCTATCCACTATTTAATAAAATATTTACCATCATGTTATATAACAAAATATAAAATTTTAGCATCAATGGGCTTGAATGTTGGATTTTATATTAATTTTATTGGGCTTCTTTCCTATTCACTTCATCAATAATGTGTTGGCATAAAATACCACTTTGGTCATATTCTAATGTGATTCTTCAAGTAATACATAATAATGAAACATTAAAAAAGGAATATAAAACATGAAAATTAAATATTAAATTCAAATTAGGATCATTTGGGGATTAAAAATGTGTATCAAAAAATAACAAGTAATTGTTCACTTTAACAAAGAATTTAAATCATGAATTAAAAAAATGATTAAATTATAAAATTCCATAAAATGGTATTTATGAATAATGAAGCACATGAATATTATAATATATAAAATTAATATTATCCTCTATCAATGGATAATTGCACCCCAACATGAGATTTTCTAGTCCTGAGAAAAAATTATCTCAAAAATATGAAATTCGAATACCCCTTTTCAAAAACATTTTAATACAAAATGCTCACAAAAATACCTCATACCAAAACAATTAAGAAACCCATTAATATAATTTAACACAATATAGGTTCATGAATATATATAAACCCTAATACCATTCCTTTTTTAAATTCATCACCACATTTCATCCAACTTAAATTAAGCATAATGATGTATTGTGAATCACAATAGACATGAGGTTTCATCTTTATTCAAGGGAAAAATGTAAGCTCTAGGTGGAATCACATTTTAGTATTCGTATGAGTATTCTTTTTTTCTTCTTTTTTGAACATTTTCCATGGTAATTGAAATTTTACCAAATCAAGTCAACCCATGTAGCAAGATTTTGAAGATGACTGCCAGGCACAAAGACCTTAGGGAACCAAGTGAATCTCACATACTTGGGTATCATATCAAGTTAAATCAATCAAAAAATCTAAAAATGACCAAAAATAGATATAAAATTACTAACTATGGTCCAAAAAACTATGGAGTTAGGATCATCAAGTTCCGAAAGCCACATATTAGGTCAATCCATTTCTCTACGTGAATATATATATATATATACATATTTATTTTTTTAATACTCATGTTAAAATTAAAATGATCACTAAACCTATGACATTTATTATGGGACCCAAGAACTAAAATTAATACCCCACAATCTAAAGGTTGTGCGTTGTGAATTTTTATTAATTGAAAGAAAATGTAAAGGGTGAAAAATCACATTAGACAGCAAGACTTTCCAAAATATATTCTCATGAACTTAAACATAGATTAAAATTAGAATCAATGCATGAAAAATTATTTGATATTTAGTTTAAAAGTTTACAATATTTATTATCATGTTAAAGGTTAAAGAATGTTTTTCTTCTCATAAGGCACATTTTTTTCATTTCAAATTGTTTTGTTTTAAATATATATTTTTTACATAAAAGAAGTATTTTTATTTCTTTTCCCCCAATATAGAGTAACACTATCCATAATGTTTAAAGAAAAGAAAATTTTTAAGGGGGTAGAGGTAGAGGAGATGAGTTCGAAAATTAAAATTTGAAAATGAGTTATACAATAATGTCACCTGGTGGCATACTGATGAATTTCATGACACAAAAAATTGATCCTTTGATCCCCATGTCACTCATGGAATCATTATAGTGGATGGTATAATGGTGTGGAATTTTTGTATGTATGTGATTTCCTTTAAAAAAATTCAACCTCAACATCCCCAAATTCTCACAAAAAATAGAAACTATGGAAACCCTAAGAGGTTCCTTTGACTAAAAAAAGAAAAAAATAAAGAAAAAAACATAACTGTTTACTTTGAAACCCCAAAACTTGAGGAAATGTTTAGGTAAAGGACTAGTTTCCTCCGAAAAATCTATTTGTTTAATGTTGGTAGCTCGACATGGACCCTAAATCTATCAACTTTTTTCCAGTTCATATGATGGATATTTTAACTCCTCCTCCATTTCATATTTACTAAATTATTCAATGAATGGTTTTAAACTAGGACCATTGACTTTGAAGACATGAAAACTAGTGGGATCTTGAATCTCTACTACCCCATGAGGGAACACATAATTCACTTTGTAAGGACCTAACCATATATACCATAAATTTCCTAGGTGGAAATAATGTTTTGAGCTACACAAGATTACTAATTTTCCCAGTTCAAAGTGTTTTTCTTTGAGATCACTAGATTGGTAGGCTTGGACTCTAGATTTATTTATCTTTGAATTTTAATAAGCATTTATCCTAAGTTCCTAAAGTTCATTAAGATCTAATTTTATCTTTTTTGAGGCCAAAGAAATGTCAAAGTTCATTTTTTTGATTACCCAAAAGGCCTTATTCTCTATTTCAATAGGTAAATGACATGTTTTTCCATAAACCAACCTATTTTGCGACATACCTTTAATGGTTTTAAATATAGTACGATATTCACAAAGGGTTTCCAAGAGTTTATCATATCCATATTTCATAGTGGTATTGACAATTTTTCAAGATTTTTCTTAATTTCTCTATTTTATAACTCATATTGACCATTATTTTGAGGATGGTAGGAATAAGAAACATTGGGAGAAATAAAATACTTAGACATGAGTTCTGAGAAGGTATGGTTTCAGAAATGGGTTCCAAAATTATTGATGATTGCCCTAGGAATTCCAAATCTAGAAAATATGTGCTCTTTAGGGAATCATATCACAATATGATGGTCATTGTATTTTTTTGGAAATGGACTCAACCAATTTTGATACATAATAAATATCTAAGAGGATCTATAGATATACCCTAGAGTTTGGGAATGATCACATGGAATTGATTCCCCGACAATCAAAGATTTAGATGACCACAATGGGAGTAAGGGGAATTTGATTCCTTTTGGTTATTGATCATAATTTTTGACATCGAGGAAAACTTTGGTAGAATTTTTATGAATCCATAGTGAGGTTTGGCTAGTAGAAACCACTTTAGAGTACTTTTCATTGGTTTTTTTGTTAAAAAGTGGCTTCCACATACCTCTATATGATAGAATTTTAGAATGGAGTCTTACCCAGACTCAGAAACACATCTATTAATGATTTGATTAGGACAAAAATTGAATAAGTATGGATCTTCAAACACATAGTGTTTTACATTATAAATAAATTTTCTCTTAGATTGGGTCCTGAGGAACTTTGGAATGTCACCCTAACTAAATGGTTTTACAAGTTAGAATATCATGGGAAATCACTCATAGAATAGAGGTTCTCAGACATAGAAAGGTGATGTGAGTTGTATTTGAATTCCATCCTAGAGAGGAAATCAACTACAAAATTTTGAGCAACATTTTTATGCTTAATGGTTAAATAAAACTATTGAAGAAGAAGAACCGACTTAATAAATCTATACTTGGAATATTGTTTTTGGAAAAGCTATTTTAGAGATAAATGATCGGTAAAGACAATTATGGGGGATCCTAAGAGGTAGGAACTGAATTTATCAAAGGAAAAGACAACAGTAAGTAACACTTTTTCATTAGTGGTATAGTTTATTTTTTTATCATTTAATGATTTAATTTGATAAGAAATAACACATAGAGTTTTCTCACAATGTTGTCCTAAGAAAGATCCAACAACGAAGTCACTCACATCACACATGTGTTAAAATGGAATTTTTCAATTGAGAGATTGCATGATTTTTGGAGAGATAAGAGATAACATGAGTGTTGATAACGATTCCTCACAACTTTCTATTCATATAAATGGATCCTATTTAACCAAAATATCACAAAATGGTAAAAAAATAGAGCTGAAATTCCTAATGATCCTTCTATAGAAACTAGCATTCCCTAAGAAGGACCTCAATTCCTTGAAATTTTTGGAGAGGGAAGGTGAGTAATGATATCAACCTCAGATTTATCAACTTCAATCCCTCTATCATAGACCAGATATCCCAAATCAAGTCCTTACTTTACCGTAAAATGTAAATTTTCCCAATTTTGGATGATATTCTTATCCTCACATATTCAAAAAACCCTTTCAAAATTTAGAAGTAATCCTTAAAAAGTATCCTCGAATATGGAGAAGTCATCCTAATGTACTCTAAATAATATCCCACCATGTCAGAGAGGATTCATATCATGCACTAATAGAGGGTATTAGGGGCATTACATAACCCAAAGGGCTTGCATTTGAAGGAAAAAAATACTGAATGGATAGGTTAAGGTTGTTTTTCCTTGATCCTCTAAGGATAACTTGATTTGATTATACCCTAACAATACAACTAGGAAGTATTAGAAATCATTACTCACTACTCTCTCAAGGACTTGATCAATAAAGGAAAAAAGGAAATGATATTTCTTAGAGAATGAGTTTAACTTCCTAAAGTCAATACACACTCTCTATACACTACTGACCCTTATGGGGAGAATATCTTTATACTCACTGATGGTTACAATGGTTCTAGACTTCTTTGGAACAAATTGAGTTGGGATTACCCACTCACTCTCAACAATGGGGAAAATGATACATCCTTTAAACAACTTAAGATGTTACTTCCTTACTAAATACATGAGATTGGGATTGAGTCTCCACTAAGGTTGTTGACATGGTTTGGAGTCAGATTCAATAATAATACTATGATTTCAAATAAGTGGGATAATCCTAGGAATATCAGAAAGGTTCCATCTAGTTACTTTCTTCTGCTTTCCTAGGGCATCCGGAAGAATCCTCTCTTGATTGGAATCAAGAGATACAAAAATAAAAACAGGAAAGCCTCGATTTACCCCTAAGAAAACATACTATAGTGATGTAATTAGAACCTTAAATTCAAGATCATATTATTTATCACTTTCCAAATATGTATGAGACTTTGTATCTAACTCAGTTTATTTTTTCAAATTTCTTGACAGAATTGGTTCCCTGTGAACAAAAATTTTCATCCACCAAATTGGTCAGATCCATGTTATGAATGGGAATAAACTTAATGTTTTTGATTTCACCAATGGTATCATTGATTGGTGATCCAGAAAAATCATCAATTGATTCATCAAAAAGAGATTCAAGACAAGAAAAATAATTTCCCTCAAGTGACCAAAGAAAATCAATATATCATGACTTAATAATCCTTCAACAATTCCTTGATGTTCCTATGGTTCACTATCAAAAATACCTATTCAGTTTACATTATAGATATCATAATCATTCCCAATTTTATATTTTTCATTGTAAATATTCATATTGAGTTTCATGTTTCCAAAGTGTGTTATCATGTTACCATTCCTAACTCAGATGACTAATTTGATTGATGCTAAGAAAGGATGACCAATGATGATGGGGGTTTGTTCCCTATAAACTAATATTGGGTGATTTTCAAGGACAATGAAGTCGTCAAGGTCAATTAAATTTTCAACTTTTACCAAGATATCCATTAAGATCTCATTCATAACTCGAACACTATTATAAACTAGTTGATGAGTTGTAGAAGGATATTAGAGTTCCTCAATCCCTAGCTGGAAATACATGGCATATGTAATGAGGTTCACACTAGATCCGATATCAAAAAGGTATTTGAAAAATTTATCCTCTCTTAACTCAAAATTGATGTAAAGACATCATGGGTCTTTCAAATTAGGAGGAATGGTCCCTTGAATAGTGGTACTCACATTAGTAGCAAAAAAGGACTTGGTTTTTGTGTGAGAACCTAATTTTGAAACTGCAAAGGACCTTCAGGTACTTGGAGTAAGTAGGAATATTTTTGATTGAATTAAGAAGATTAATGTTGAACTTAAAATAAGAGAATATTTCCCTTAAGGTTTCATTCAGTTTTGGTTTAGATTTTCCTCTCATGTGTTGAGGGAAAGAAGCAGTTTTTTTGAGTGTTTGGTAATGTTATGGTTATTTCACATTCTCATTATGTTTTTTAGAATCAGATGGTGTTTTTACCTCATTTTCATGTTATGTTGAATATTTTAATATATTTATAATCATTTTTTAGGTTTTTAAATGGATTTAAAACATCTTAAGATAGTCACCACTTTTAGTTATTCATGATAGGTTTGTGTGTAACTGGATTCGCCCCTTAAGGATGAGGATGGTACCGCCTGAGCAGTTATGGATGGATTTATGATTTTAATGGTCTAAAGATAATTTTTAAGGGATGATACTTTTGAGTTCATTTTTTCAAATTTTTTACAAAACTATTCAAGTATTGTTAGAGGGATAGATTGGGTAGGGGTTTGTGATGGTTGGTTTATCAGAGGAGGATATTTTTGTTGTTGAATGGGTTACTAGATGGGTTATTGGTATTAGATGACAGGTTGTTGGTATTAGAATATTTTTGGTTGTAAATGGTTATGGATTTGAAAATTTTATGGATAATAGTGGCTTGGTCCTTGTGGTTGACTAGTTTTTTGGATGGATTCCTTGTTATTTTTCCAATGGAATATTCGATAGTCATTATACCTTAGGTTTAAAGTGTATTGGTATTGTGGATTATAAAATTTCATATCATTGACCACCACTGTGGTCCTCCAAAAAGAAAATTCTCAATGAAAGTTATTTTTTGGTAGTTTTTGGTCTAGTGGTGATGTTTTTAACAAATTATGCAAATAGGGTCAATGGTTTGAATTTATTGGACCTTCTTATTATTGATCTCCTCGACCTTCCTAGTGAGTGCATCATTTTTTTCCATATGAATTTCATCCTCCCTAATATTTTGAATTACAAAAAATTTTGGTGGATTATTAGTAGCAGGTGATGTTCATAATGTTTTGTTTTATTTTTATAGACCTTTTAGATACTCTTAAGAATCATTTGGGGCTTTGTTTTTGAAGGTTCCATTATACATCATGTCAATGAATTTTTTTGTTTCCCAGAACCAACCATACATATAATATTTGAACCTGTTTTATGATTAAAAATATATGGTGAGGTACCATGTTGATTATGTATTTGACCATTTCCCATGTTTTATAAAATAACTCCCCTTATTTTTCAAAAATATTTTGATGCTATTTTTTAGTAAAATTGTTTTGTGATGGGGAAAGTAGTTTTTGTATAATTCTATTTGAAATTTGTCCTAAAAGTAGATTAATTTAGGTATCATATTTTTTAACCAAATATTGGTCTGACATTAAGTGAAAATGGAAAGAGACTCATCTTAGCTGACTCAAGTTGATTTTGTGGGAGCATGGTTTCAATAATGCTGTTGAAATCTTTAACATGAAGGTATGACATTTCTGACTCCATCCCATGGAAGGTTGAAAGGTGGTTTAAGACATGAGGTTTGAAGACATAGTATGATTATCCTAGAGAATCATGCCTAATGAAAGCGGGTGAATTGGTCCAGGAATGTGTGAGGTAGTATTCCATGGTTTGATCAATGAAATTTTCCAACTAGAGAATGGGTTGATCCTAGGTTACTATAATGGATGGATTGGATGAATTTTATTTTAAATTATTTCAGTTTCACTAACTCGAGAATTATTCATTCAATGAAATCAATATAAACTCATAAATTAATAGTTTAACAAATTAAAATACACATTATAATCAAATATACACTTATAGGATAATTTTCATGAGAATTCATAGGTAAATGATCTTGTAATACCATGAAAAGTGTGGTGATAAAATTCAATAAAGAAGAGGAAGAGAGAAAATCATTGAATGTAATACTCAAATAAAAAGAAATTATTAAAAATTTAAGGAATGAAAAATAACACCCAATATACCCCCTTTATAATCCCTTACATTATATGATAAGAGATTTATCCCTCCATTGATACTATTCTCTAAATATAAGTGGAAAGTAGACTCATGAGGGTGAAATTGAAGAAGTGAAAAACAATGAAATATTGATCACTCCAACATTGTGTGGAGAATTTCAAATGGTTTGGTGTGAATAAGTTTACACCTTGAAGAAAATATATCAATGTGATATAAATAAAAATATAATAATAAGATAAGAATAAATTTTACAAAGAAACTAAGGTGAATTGAACAATATACAATTTGAGAAATGCGATTACAACATAAAATTGGCAGCATAACATTAAAATGAAAACAACACACAAAGATAATAAATAAATAAAAAAAAATACATTAAAAAAGAATTTTGGAAGCCTTGGGTTGATCCTACAATATTGGAAATCACCTCAACTAATGGTTTTAGGCCTAGGGTGTGGAAAGTTAATGAAGAGAAGATTTTACACCCTTGACAAAAATCCGAGCCAACATGAATCACCCAAATAGAGGCACCAAAATTACCTTTTAGATGGACGAATTGGGGTAGGAAATAGAAGAAAAAAAAATTAATATATGGATTTATAATGAAATACTGTAAAATTTCATCCCAAATTGATGTTTTTTTGATATATTTTTGAAATAGTGGGATGTTTTTCTAGGACCCTGAATCTGGCCCATAATTTCGTCTTCAACTTTGGGCATCTGGAAGTCCATTTAAACATCAGTATTAGCTTTTGGAAACTATTTAATAAAATTTTACAAAGTATTTCATCTAAATCTAATTTATATTTTATCATCATTGAACTTGGATATTGTCTTATATAGTAATTTTAGCGAGGTTTTATCCAGTTCAATTCTCCCAGAATGTGTTTGCATGAAAGTCCACCTTGGTCATCTTAAAAAGTGATTCTTTAAGTGATCCATAAGAATGAAATATTCCAAATGGAATGGAAAACCTGAAAATTAAATATAAAATTAAAATCATGATAATTGGGGGATTAAACATGTGTATCAAAACATACTAAGTAATAGTACACTTTCAGTAATAAATGTAATCATGATTTGAAATAATGTTCAAATTGTAAAATACACTAAAAATGGTGTTTATTAATAATAAATTTAATGAATTTTATAATATATAAAATTAATATTATCCTATTTCAGTGGATAATAATATATACTATATCCTTTACATGTACTGAATCCATAGGTGGCACAGTTGGAAAATGATCCCTCTTATGAGGATCATTCAGTGAAGATATTGGATTGTAGAGATAATGTTTTTTTCAATAAGAATAATCACCTGGTAAAAGTACTATATAAGTACCATAAGTATGAGGAGGAAAAATGATAATAATAGGAAGCAATGAAGGATATGTACCCTCACCTGTTTTTGAAAAACAAAATTTTGAGGGTAAAATTTCATAAGGGAGAAGAATGTAACAACCTCGAATTTTATCAATGGAAAATCCATTATTATAATTATTACATATAGTATAAATCACATGAAAGCACATATATAACACAATAATAAAATTATAAATGATTAATGAATGAAATAATATGTATTTATAGAAGTTAAGGAACCTATACCAATAGAATAGTAACCTGACCTTTGGAATAGTAATGTGACCATTAGGTATAGTAATCTGGCCAATAATATAGTAACCTAATCTATAAAATTATAAATAAAATTTAGGTATATTATAAATGATAATATGATATAATTATATCATATTTTAATTAAATGAATGTTTTAGAAATTATTAATTAGTATTGGTATTTTCATAAAATAAAAATGTTTATTTTAAATTTATAATTAATATAATTATTTAAAATAATGTGTACTTTCATAAAATATATTCATAAATTAATATTTTATTTTATTATGATTATAATATAATTTTATGTCACCTTAATTAAATTTTCAATGTATTATAAAATTAGTTATAATTTTAAAATCAGTATTTTCCAAGTAAATGATGATTTTAATTAAAAATTAAATTTATCCTATTTAGAAAATTATTTTCATAAAATAGAGTTCATTTTTTAATTCTAAAAATTAAGAAATGGTTAGTATGTTTTTTGGGATTTTTATATAATAGTTGATTTTTTGGTGAATAGTGGAATATAGTAATTTACTGTATTTAACAAATTCATGAGTTATCGAGTCATAGATGATTTATGGATGATTTAAGCCCAAAATATAGATCTATAATTAATTTTTTAATATATTTATTTGTAAGGTTCAAACTATTCATATTAATGAGGCAAAATAATAAACTAATGAATAAAATAATCTAAAACACCCCTCTCTTTCCCTATAAATACTAGCCGTCATCGCCCCTTCTTCTTACTACTCAAAATCCTTGAATATTATTAAATTTATCCCGAATAATCTTACCAATATCATTCCCCACATATAGGATCATTTTGTCCCAATAAAAGTCCAAAACTAATTTTCCTAAGGATGTTCTCAAGGAGAATAATTCAAGAGGTAAAATCCAATTTTTTTAATTTATTTTCAATTTATTTTCTTTTCTTATTATATACTCATATCCCCTTTTCCAAGTGGAATTATAACTCCATTATATTATATGTATTGGAATATTATTATCTTAATTCAATAATCCATCATCAATCCTTATCTTTTCTCCCTTTTATTCTAAAATGAAAACATGGTCTGTGAGGTGTTAATTTATTGCCTTTAAGGATGACAAGTTTTCATTTTCTTTTAAAACCTTAAAGTATGATTATAAACCCATTATAATGGTTTAAATAGATTTTAAAATTAATGTTATAATTTTTTTATGTTTTGGAACTAACAGATATACATAATATTAAATAATAAAATAAAACTAGTTCATGATGATCGAAAAACCACCAAATTAATCTAAATGATTATCATTTATGTTTTATATAATAATTCATACTAATACCATATAATTAAATGATATATAAAATAATTTATTATTATTTAAGTTCATTAATAATATATAATCTCAATTATGTAAAATTATCCTCATTTTACATGAACTTCCATACATGTGTGTAAGTGAACCGATCATGAAAACCAAGAAAACAAACACTATCAAATGATGAAATTGAACTCTATAACTCATCAAAATGGACATAAATAGATTTAATAAAATTATAATGAATAAAATACATGTATATTAGGTTCTTTATTTATTTATTAATGAATCTAATTTGATTATGCACAATATTAATGTGAAGAAAACATTCAGACATAAGGTAAGGGGATTCTCGAACACAACTACATTTCCCTAGTTTTTCACTCTTTTACACCAATTTTAGAATATATATTCATTTAATGATTCTTAAATGTAATTTATTTTTTCTCCCCTTTTATTTTCTAGAATATTCATGTTTTTACTTGGGTTTGTGACAAACACAATGTTTTCCAAAAGAACTCTTCTTTCTAAAAACACACCTTTACTTTTCTTAAGATTGTTTCCTCTTCACTCAAGATTGATGATTCTTATACCAAGTATGTTATTACATATTTATTTTTTTAACCCAAATTTTTATTCATGAAATTATTATATATTAAATTATCATGAAATCCATTTCATTTCTAAGGGTTATTTTATGTCATTGATTGTTATACATTCTATGTGGCATGTATGATTATGTAAATTTTATGACGCGACAGGTGAACCCAGAATTATACAGCATTACAATGCATTGGGTAATGTGATTTATCTCATGAGAAAAGGTTCAATAATAATAAACATGATTCTATATTTGTTCATAATGACAATTTTTTGAGGATGCACAAACGTTATGCGGGGACATGATTCTAGCTTTGTTCACAACTATGTTTGGTATTTGAACACTAAGACATGATGATTCATTTTTATGCATTGATACATTCCATGACTTTATCTAATTATTCCTATCATGATTATGATTATGATAATTTTCTTATGTTATGATGATGATTATTACTCTCACCTATGATTTATGTGTCTTATTCACCCTCTTACTAGGCTTTTAGATCACCCCTTATTATGATGTATATCCTGAGGTGAATACTTATACTATAGAGAACATGAGGGCCAATAAGAATCTAGAGAGGAAGGAATTAAATTAGTTTTTAGTTTTTATATATAATATTTATGCATGTTCTTAATTTTACCAAGACACTAAACCTTAGGATCCTAGTTTTATAGTACTATTATGTTGTTAATATTTAAAATAATGTAATAGTCATGTAAGAAAAATAAGGTTCACTATATTATATGTTTAGAAAATGTTATAAATTTCATTTATATTTTATTTATAGTATAATTTATATAGATATATTTTTTTTATGTGTAAATATTACGTTTTTAATCAATAATATTTGTGTAATGAAAATTAATTTTGGTTTATTATTTTGATGAAAATATTTTTATTTTCAACAAATTTTTAGATGTTTAGGATATTATTTATGTTTTAATTACATTGTTTTTATAGTTTATATTTTATAATATTTTAAAATTACTTAATTTTTATTTTAATAAGTTTTTATATATTTTAATTAGTCGTCTTTGAATACATATAAAATTTAAACTATATGTAAAATATAGAGGAAAATTGAAACAGTGGATAAACTTGTAAAAAAAGGTTGACAATAAAAATATTTTCATCAATTTAATAGAGGAAAAATAATATAGAGGATAGAATTTTAAAATTATTTAAGGTGATAGAAAACATATAAATCATTTTATACAATCACTATCTATGATGATCCCCTGTCCCACAATCTGGTATGAGAATGAGATACGCATATTGAGATCGTTGACCTTTGTGCTGGAGTGGAGTATAATGAGCTAGAGAGGGATCTGCATCGGGTGCTAGAGCCTCAAATATAAGATGGTCTACCTATGACTCATTGGGTGGAGGTGGCTCCTGGATTTCTTTATGTTCACCTGATATCTCTCCAAATGCATAATCGGAAGGACCTTCCATCATCTATCAGGGGAACCATAAGGCATGTGTAGGATTTGTCACAAAAGGCGGAGGCATGAGAAATATACCCTAATAATAGATCATATTAGATATAACCTATGAAAACTATGGATATCTAGAAAATATAAATGGATCCCATGCCTACTAGCACACATCTTAAATTTTTGGAGGCTAGACCGCTAGAGGTGACAACTATACCTGTATAATAGGTGAGGCCACATGTGCCGCATGTTGTTGTCTACATCATTACCATCATGAATCCTCAACATCTACAACAGCTGGAGGAGTTTCCTTAGTATGAACCTCCTATCCCTAGGTAGGAACATCATCTCCTTGAGGTGGAAAATCAAAGATACTATTTTATATAACACAAATTACTATAATCATATCCCATACTACAACATAACACACTTCCTGGCTAAAAACGTCACTATCCTCGGTATTAGACATATAAATAATATGATATACATGAGTATGATGTAAATAGATTCAAAATGAATTAAAAAATTTAAAACAAAAAAACTAATGTAAAATTATTAGCTTAATAAATTTGGAATCCATATATTATGTAGAATAAGATACATCATAAAATTTAGTCTATACCATAGATCATACTCGAATAGATATGATAGATGAAATCACATTGTATGGATTCCCTTGATACAAAACAACACACATATGTCCCAGATGTTGAGATACTAAACATGTTATCGATGCTAGATAACAACCTAACTCCTATTAATCTTCACATATTGAAGAACTGCTGACTATCTAGGTGGTACTATAATACACTAGACAAATATATACAGGTGCATGACTCTATCAGGCTAGTTCCACTCAATAATATGAGAGTGAATGAGAGGAACTACAACTATGGAATCATGAAGCCCATCATTATATTAATCATTAATCTAGTCTAATAGATCCCAGTATGATAGCCATGAAATCTAAAATGTCATGTGATATTTGTTAAAATATTTTGTTACTAATTTCCAAAGATGATAATATTATTAAATTGACTAATGAATAGAATAATGTAAATAATATAATCAGTGGGTAGTAGACTATCCAACATGATAATGTATTCATCCAAATTCTGTCTCAAAGTCCCGATGAAGTGGTGTTACTAACTCTACATATACATACAACATTTATAGGGATAAATAATACAAAATAGAGTATAATAACTCAGATTGGCATGAAAAAAAGATGAGTGATCATACCAGTTTCCACATGGAGTGTTTGGTATCACATATATATGAAGCTCTAGACCAACAATATTATGGGTTAGGGTGGGGATGTTCTCCCATAACCACATCTGAATGAGTATGACACATCCCCCAAGATCACTATGATCTGATTGGAAAGTCATGCATAATTCCCTATATGGGTATGATAAGCATGAATGAGACCATCTGTATCTCTAAACCTAATAAAATTTCTCTAGTAGATGAAAATCCATAATGTAGACATGCATACTGAAGTGGTCAATGAACAATATCTCTCTAATGAGCTATAATATATATGCACAAACATGACACATAATAGTCTTCTCGTCATCATTAATGAGTAAATGTGCAAAGTGCATGTCCAACTAGCTCATAGATAAAGAAAATCCATCCATGGAAGTATAAAACCCCACAATATCAAGACCAAGTAATCATTTCAAAATCTCAGGATAGTCTTCAAGGTTGGGTCTTATAATTACATCACCCAAGATAGGAAGTCCAAGTAGAACTACCACAACCTCAAGGGTGATGGTAATGTCTCCCTTGGGCAAGTGGAATGTGTTAGTCTTAGGTATCATTCTCTCAGTGAGGGAAGCAAGGAGATGATGATCAATGTATGCATAATCAGACATAATGATGACTTATAAGGTAGAATAATGTAGCTATGGTATAATAATAGTTAGATTCAAAATGTGATAATAATTGTGTTTTCTAAAAACCCTAATCAATCGACCTCACAGATCGCTATAACCTCATATGAAAGATGCCTATACTCCTCAATGAGTATAGTAGTATCCTCAATCTCTATGTATAAAAAATATATCTTAAGTAATAATAAATATAAAGATCAATAATACAAAATAGTTCGTTAAAAGTGCAAAAAATGGCCTTTATCAGCGCTGAATACTGGAGAAAGATTAAAAGCCAGGGTATTTTATAAGCACTGATAAATGGGTCCCTTATAAGAACTTAAAAAATCACTGATAAAGGGTCCTTTATCAGTGTTTCTATAAGCACTGATAAAGGGGCATACTGTAGTATGCTGTTATAACACACTATATCACTAGTGAAGTGTATAGTAACAACACACCACAACACCAAAAACATCAAGAAATCAGAAAAATAAAGTAAAAATACATAATTTAAATGAATATAAAACATTCTAGTTTGGTTTGTTTAGTTTTAGAGATGTGATGTTCATTTTAAACTAAAATGATTCTTACATATTGAAAAAACACACTTGGAGTCATACCGGTCACACTGTGTATCAGATTGATATATATATATGATTCTTACACATCTCAAATGAATTATGGATTGTTTTCCTAAATCATCAAAACAATCAGAATGTGTTTTATTGGTTTTCAGTATGTCACTTGTCTTTTTTACTAAGATGTCATTTTAAACTAGAAACACACACTTTAACTACTATTATTAATATTTTATGTTAGTTTTATGTGATACTAATTCATACACATCACAAATGACTTATGAATCATTGTCCTATATCATCAAAAACATTAGAGTGTGTTTGATCATCTTTCACTGAGTGACACTTTTTGAACTAAAATGTAGATTTTAAACTCATAACGAACACATTGAGTCATAACAAACACATCATGTATAGGAATTAGGTGAAACTGATTCCTACATGTCATAAATGACTTATGGATTATTTTCCTGAAGTATCAAAACAATCCGAATGAATTTTATTGTTTTTGAGTATGTTAGTTATCCTTTTTATTAAAATTGATGTTGATTTTAAATTAAAAGATTTTCTTGGAGTCATACCAGTCACATTATTCATCAAGTTGAGGTAAAAATTATTCCTACACATCTCAAATTACTTATGGATTGTTTATCTAAAGTATTAAAACAATTCTAACGCATTTTCTCAGTTTTGAGTAGGTTAGCTGTCCTTTTTATTAAAATTGATGTCATTTTTAAATAAAAAGATGCACTTGGTGTTATAACATTCAAACCATGTGTCATATTGAGGTATAAAAAATTTATATATGTTAAAAAATACTTATGTATTGTTACCCTAAAGTATAAAAAAATAAAAATGTATTTTCCTACTTTTGAGTAGCTCACTTGTCCTTTTTATTAAAATTGATGTCATTTAAAATAAAAATATTCACTTGGAGTAATACCGGTCACACCGTGCATCATATTGAGGTAAAAATGCATCCTACACATCTCAAATTACTTATAAATCATTTGACAAAAGTATAGAAAAATATAAATGTGTTTTCTTAGTTTTTATTAGGCCAGTTGTCCTTTTTTTAAAATTGATGTAATTTTTAAATAAAAAGACACACTTGGAGTCATACCAGTCACACCGTGCATAAAATTGATGTATGAATGATTCCTAAACATCTCAAATGACTTATAGATTATTTTCTTAAAGTATCAAAATAAATTGAATGCGTTTTCTTAGTGTTAAGTATGTCACCTGCTTTTTACTAAAATGTAATTTTAAGTTGGAAACATAAGCTTTGACCTATAATGATCACATCATGTATCCATTTTATGTGAGACCGATTAATACATGTCAAAAATAATTATGGATCAATTTCCTAAAATATCAAGAAAATATGAGTGTGTTTTATTTGTTTTTAGTGATTGAAATTTTTGAACTAAACTAATGATTTTAAACTGATAATGGATACATTGAGTCATAGTGGTCACACTGTTCATTAAATTGAGGTGAGACTGATTCATACACATCTCAAATGACTTATGGACCATTTACATAATGTATCAAAACAAACATAATATTTTTTTCTATATTTTGAGTATGTCAGTTTTCCTTTTTACTAAAATTAATGCGAATTTCAAATAAAAATAAGCACTTAGAGTTATACCGGTTAAACCATTTGTCAGATCGAGGTGTGGATGATTCCTACTCATCCCAAAGTCTCAAAAAAAAATCCTATCTTCCAATATTACAATGTTTCCATTGTCTTTCTATGTCGAACTGCCAACAATACATATTCATTCTATGATCTTAGTGGAAAAACCTTTCTCATTGTTGAAAGTCAGAAGATCATAGTCTTTCAACAATGAGAAAGGTTTTTAGATAATAATATAGAATAAATATGCAGTGTTGGTAGTTCGATAAAAAAATTAAATAAATATATAAAGTGTGGTAACGTTGGTAGAAAGAATCATTTTATCTCTTTTGGGGTTATTATAGATAGTTTAAAGAAAAATATTACTTCCCAAAATATCTATGAAAAAATACTAAGTAATTATTATATAAAAACAATAAGTAAATTAACATAAAAATAATAGATAAAATGATGAAAAAATTAATTAAATAAATAGTTGGAATTCACCTTTTACTAATGATTTTATAAATTCTTTACACATTTCCTTGTTGTCATTATCTCAGTTGTAGGCTCAAATAAAAGAATCCACCTGTAAATGAAAACAATTATTACATGAGTAATACTTAAAATAAATAAATTAAACATATATATGAAACAATACATTAATTATATGTACAATTATTTTACTGTGAAAGTTTTTTTGACCATAAGGATATGTTGATTATAAAGTAAGAATGATAAAAAAAATGCAAATAGATATCACCAAATAATCAATCAACGATTGAGGTGGATAAGGAGAAAATAAGATACATTTGATTTAATATTTGAATCATCTAAGATAAAGTAAATATATCCTATTTGGTTCATAAAATATTCATTTTTTACAATAAATAAATAAATACACATAAGATATTCATTATAAAAGGTGAATGTCTCCCATTTGTGAGAATTACATGGATATAAATCAGAGATTTATAAGGGTGGAACAAAAAGGAAATGTTAAATAATGATATGTTTTTAGATGTATTAAAGTAAAACATACATATTGTTTATTAGATGTGTGATAAAATAAATGAAGTGATTTTTAAGAAATATTAATGAGTGGGTTTTCATTTCAAATATGGCTATATTTTTATCAAATTCAAGAAATAAAATCAAGGTTGAAACTAATGAATAAAATTTCATTGGTGACCAGAAAGTTTAAATGATAAATAGAAGGAGTAAGAGTCTACAAAAAACCTCATTTTTCCCAAGTAGATCCAAAATCATTCATAGAGGCTGACAAGGATGATAATAGGATCAAATCTATGCATGAGGATATTGATCTGAATAAGAACAATGGGAAATGAGGAGCTTGATTTGAATAAGAATAATGAAGTCTTATTATGGATCAAGTTGTTTTATATATTGTTCCAAAAAATTTCCATCAGTTTAAAAATAAATGAGTTTTTAGAAAATTTATTGTTTTAATTCTGTAAAACTCTTAACATAAAAGGTCATCGTAATGTATTTTAATGAAACATTTTTTATGTCATATAATTGAGATGGTCACATTTTTGGGTCATCATATTACCACTAGGACATAAATAATGGATTTAAGTTTATGTTAGTAAACCATAAAATTCAATATAATTAAGAACCCATAGTAAACATAACATTCCATTAAATTATTAAATCCAAACTAAAAAATTTGACTTGATGTGGGATTCTAAAGGTGTAATGATTTTATCCATGAAAAAAAAAATTTATTTAAAAAAAATATTATATTAAAACTTATTTTTTAAATTTACATCAATAAATGATCATATTTTATTTTATCAATATTAGTTAAATATAGTGGTATAATATTTATTCTTGAATGTTTGAAAATATTAATTAATATTTAAATAATAGAAAACTTTTCTCGTTAAATAAGTAAGTTTTCAAAGAAAATATCAAATTTAGAAATGTTTTGATCAATACTAAAGGATTGAGAAGAATAAATACTATAAAAAATATACTCTTCTTATACACCACGTAATGAAACAATATTTTTTTTCTTAAAACACCATGATGCTGAGGTATTTCCTAGAAAATGACTCACTCTAATTGTTTATTTTATGAATATTTCGACAACCAAAATAAAAATATCAATTAAATTTTATCTCAAAATTAGTTTTTCCTTTATAATACAGTCTAAGGATTATAGACCCTTAAACCGCTTTTATTTTTCTTTTTTTTTGTAGCATTTAAGTCATATTTTTAACAATCAAATTGAAATATTTATAAAAAACTGAAAAAATTAAATTATTTCAATAAGTATTTAAATAAATAAGACAAAAATTCAAACATATATTATATTCATTGAATTGATGCAAAAAATAATATAAGACCCCAATGATTTAAGATATTTTATCATCCAAATGATTTGCAATGTCATATTCCAAACTAATAAAAATACCAACCGCTATATGGTTGAATTTTTCAAAAGTTGATGATTATAAAGAGGTAGATGTTATGAAATATAGGTATTTAGAGCCTATTATACCTAACAATAACATGAACTAATATTGGGTTTGATATATTTCAAGTCGTATAGTACAAATGTTGTCCCAAGGAGACCTACATGATATTAGGGAAGACGATACTTCAATATATCTAAAAACAATGATTTTGGGTTGTGTTATTATAGTACAGTGCAACTAGACTTGTTAGGATACACAGACGTGGGATGAGACAATATTGTGGATAACTGAACGAAATTAGAGATATTGAAAAACCTGGATTTCATTTAAGAAATGGCTGCGTTCAACCCTTGAATAGCTTGAGAGTTAGATTCGAGCCTTGGAATAGTTGGACACTATATTCTAGCATAGTTTTAAGCTTGGATTTGATAATGAGGATTACCGGTAGCAGGTTTCCTTCATAGAGAGGTTCCAATATCACAAACTGGTTTGTGATGGTTAGATTTATTGAAATAGATCGTGACACTTTTATCAGTGCATAAAAAAAGCATCGATAAAAATACCTTTTATCTACGCTAAATTAATAAGAACTAATAAAATCAATCTTTATAAGATCTAATTTTTTAGTGATTATAAATACTTATAATAATTTTTTTAAAAAATTAATACTTTTTTAAGAAGTATAATTATTATATATAATTTTAATAATTTTTAAAAAATAATAATTTTTAATTCATTATATATACAATTATTTATTTATAATTATATAAATACTTTTTAAACAAATATTAGTTATTTATTTATAATTATACATGTATAACAACACTAAATATACATTTATAATTATGTTTCCTTATATATATATATTATTAAAAATTTATTTTGAACATTATTAATAAATATTAAATCTTAAGTTCATGCATGTTAAAAATAAGTAAAATTGATTAATTAAATGAGTACAATATTGAAAATTTATATAAGTTTGATTAATATAAATCATTAAAAAAAGGGATATATATTGAAATAAATATGAATACATATATTGTAAATATTAAAATATAGTAAATAAATAAATAAATAAATAATAAATAATAAATAAATAATTTAAATTGATTAAATTCTAAAAAAATTATTTGTGTGTGTGCGTATGTATATAAAAATGCATTAATTACGTATATGTAAAATTAGTATAATATGTTTGATTATAAATTGAAAAATCAAACGACATTAAACTATATCTATTAGTTGATGTAATTAATGAGTATTTTTAATTCATATTAATTTTTAATTATACCCCATTATTCACTAAATATATTAGCATTTAATGTAAATCATAAATAATATTTTGTATTATATAAATCATATTTATATACGTCAATATATATATATATATATTTAGTATATATAATTTATTAACATTATCAATAATAATCTAATTAATAAAATGTTTAATATTTTTCTCAATTTAATTATTTTTAATTATAATTTTTGTAATTTTTAATTTACATATATCTATATATTTAATACATACTATTTATTAGTATTCAAAATTTATATATAGTATAATCTATTTATTTATTTTTATCAATACTTATTTAATTAATAAAATTTTAATATTTTTTTAATATACTCATTTGTTATTTGTTATTTATTTAATTATTTAATTTTATTTATTAAGACCCTTATCAACACTAAAAAAGTACAGATAAAAGATTCCATTATGAGCGCTAAAAATATAGCACTAATAAAGGGTACCCTTTATCAGTGCAAAAATAAAATGCTGATAAAGGGTACCCTTTATCAGTGTTGAAAATAAAGCATTGATAAAGGGCACGCTTTATAAGCGTAAAAAAAGAGCAGATAAAGGGTTAAATTTATCAGTGATGGCTTTAACGCTGATAAAGATGCCATTTATCAGCGATTTTTTCTAACACTGATAAATACCAGCACTGTTAAACATTAGTTTTTTATTAGTGTATAAAATTATGGTTAGAATAATGTTATGCCTAGTAGAATGTTTGCCAACATTCACTGAAGATATGCTTTAATGATATGATCTACCTTATTTCTATAGAAGGATTATAATGATGTTTTAAAAAAAATTCATAAAACCCATTTTTTTCTTGGGGAAATTAAGATATGAAGGAATGATGTGTTATATTATATTACTATGGCATACATTAGTATAGTTTATCATCATGTGAATGGCAGGATCTTATAAAAAAATCCAATACATTAGTTATAGTTTTATATCTTGGAGGTACATTTTAATTTGATCTTGGGTAGTAGATACCAGATATAAGGGGTTTGACGAAGGATTGATGTTGTTTCTTATAGATATAGGATTATGGTGACCCAATATACCCTTTATTGATATATATTTTTAAAGTCGATTGTTATTTTATCTATTCTTATTAGAATAGAGTCCTATTTTTAAAATGTTTTACTTTAAAAACATATTTATGCACACATAGGTTATATCAGTTGAATCCACCTTATTGATTAAGGATTTATTTCACGTCTTACACATATACCAATAGTTTAGAACCCAAATGGAGTACTTAATCATTTATGTATGATTTATTACATGATGGTATATTTTATAGTTATTTTATCTTATGCTTTCATTATAGTGTATCTATGGATAGTTTGACCATTCATTCATGTTATCTCAATTGTACTTATCATATTCCTTGTAATGTGAATATGAAAGGATTATTATGAAAACCAAAGATGATTTTCACAATGGTTTTATCTTGTGAAAAATATTTATATAGGTAATGGAATTTTGTATAATAAAGTTTTATTTATTAAAATGATGTAACATTTAGGCATGTTTATCTCATGTGTGATTTATGTAATTGATTTTATAATTTTTGAAATGTTTATTTTTTTATAGTAAAATTATTCAGAAATGTCACTGAATTATAATAAATAAAGGATTTTATATTAAAAAAATGTAATTGACAATATTAAAAGTTCACATTGGAGAAAATAAATCATCGTGACAGAGAGTGTGAAATCAATACATCAATTCTAGTGAATCATTCCATATTATAACCTTCCTGATGAAATGTAATACATCTCAAATGTTTCACTTATTCTTGAGGCTAGTCTATCTCATTGCACATCCTACTAGACTTTGGTCACCCTCACTATCACAAACTTTTGATGTTAGGTATCAATATAGACTAGTATTCAAGAATTTATAAATATTGGAACTCTCCAATGGATATCCATGGTGTGTTATGGTAGTTAAAAATAGTGTCCAAATACTACACTAGATCAATATATGCTTCTCATGATATGTTCACAGTGGCCACATGTTGCAATGGGGTGTGCACATGGAAACCAAAATTCATAAAAGATTCTAAATTGATAATTCCTTACTTCTAGTAATACCACCAGGACTCAAAAACTATTACCTATGGTGGGGTACTAACACTCTTACACTTCATATTTATAGTCTTGTCGATTAAAAATGCACACTCTATAAGAAGAATATTCTTCAATTTCTTTTAAATCTCCCATTGAAAGTGTTACTCTTACCTCTACCCCTACTGAGTCTTATTAGAAGCATGTTTTCCTATTTTAATTAATTACTTGACATAATGGAAAAAAAACTAAAAAACTAGGATAGTTATAGGTAACTTAAAAATCCCCTTGAATATTCCATTAAATCAATACATAATGTTTGTGTTCATGTGTCCGTACCTCTTTCCCCATCGCATGCTGATTTCCATTTTCTTTTAGAATCCATATCATATAATCATACTCTCCATGACTATACAATCATATTTCTTCAAATAATTGTTAAAACCTTAATTGATATCCTTCATATTCTACATAAAAGTGATCATATTTCACAATAATTAATTTATCATTATGTTAAATAGTAAAAAACTATAAATAGATTGTATACCATGCCTTGTGATATATTTATTCATTGGTTGATCATGGAATGTTTTTTGTATACTATTAGAAATGATTCTGATATAGTACTGATGATGTGAATTAAGGGGTCTCCATATAATTGGATATGCATTGATTTCCTCATTGATTTCCTAATGGTGATCAGATATCAAATAGACACCCTAAATGTAGGTGAAATGGTTGCTGATACATGATAAGAATGTAATCCATGATTCATAATTTTCTTTATCCAAAATAAAAAATACAAGCTTCATAGGTGAATAATTTCTATTTGGGTTGAATCAATCAATAATACGCTCATGAATTTTCTATAAAGAAACATTTCTTCAATTTGTATGAACTATTTAGAGAAATGAAATATGATTATACATTAAAGGAATTCCTAGAAAAATTGATGAAATTTGACATGAGGTGGATCAAGTTGGTTATCTTGATGCATGAGATTAATTAAGCACCCAATGATGTATGGTATTTTATTATGTTTGGATGTACAAAAATACGAGCTACCCTAATATTAGAGATTCTACAAACACCAAATGAAAGGTCATGAATCACCCTCAAGAAGAATCTATAATCATTCCTATATTTTTCACACCATATGATTTATTTTTTAGCTTTAATCATGAATTAAATATCTGTATTATCTCTTAATATAAAATCTTTTTCAGTATGTTTATCATGTAATAATTTTTTGTAAAATTTCTTCTATTTTACAATGTTTTTTCTAGTTCACTAAATCTATCCTCTACAACTCCATGAAATTTTTTTGATAGTGCGAAAAATTCTAGTCGAATTCATGAAAATGTTCCATTAATTCCAACTATGTTGTGAAGAGGTGTAGATGATTTATTGTGTGTTGAGGATACTATAAAACAACTTCATTTATATAAACTTCCTTACCAAATTTTGAAGGTTCCTCATTCTCATATTTTTTTTATCCAACTATTCCATAATTGGACACTTCTTCATCATCAAAATGATCTTGGGGAATATTTGGAACATTATTTTTGTTGTATTCTTTCACATCATATGTTATATATTAATTTTAATGGTATAAACTTTCCTTGATGAATCTTATATGCCTATATTGTCTTAAAATTGGACATTTATACTAGATACTAGAAAACTAAAAATATAAATCCATAATGTAATTATCTAAACATTAGTAAATTAAAGTTGTTTTTTGGACCGAGTCCTTATCAGCAGCTAATGGAAAAGCTAGAATCTATAGCTTACCCTGGAATTAAAAATGATAATATTTAATAAATTGGATCCCCTGATCTGGTCCAATATTTAAATAGAGATGAATTATTTCCTTAATTTAAATTAGGGTTACACAATCTGATGTGCTTACCATTTTTACTAGTTGTGTTCTATAAGAATCTTCTCTATTGGTTTAAATAATCTCCCCTATTTCAGCAGACACACACAATCATGATTTTCTAAATGAAAAATGATTTTTATTAAAAAATATGATAGTGTAAATAATATTGATAAAAAGGAATAATCATGTAGAATTGACCACACAATATTTACTTTACCAAAATATTAGAACATTTTATATTATCCTCAAACATGACACTCACATTTCATAGTATAGTTTTAGTCTTCCTAAAGGCATGTTTAAAAATTTATAAAGAAAATGTAAATCATTTAAATCACATCCAATGGGAGTGTCAAACACAATGTGTAATAATAATCATTGTTATTCATATGTTCCTGATAGAGTCTAGATCAATATAGTGTTTTTGGGGGTTTTCACCCATAGGTACATTTGTGCTATATCCACATCTACTAGTAGTATACAAAAAAATATTTGATTACCCAGATAACCATAAAATCATTACTCTACAAAAATTTTAGAACATATTATTATATCCTAAAATATTACACTAATGATTCATGGTAAATTTATTAATCTTTCTAAAGAAATGTTTAGAATTTTATATAGATAATGTGAATCATCTAAATAATCTCCACAAGGAGTGTCAAACTAGGTGTGCATCGAGGCCCATTTTCATGTAGGAGTCCCAAAACAAGTATAAATTAATAGAATGTTTTCATAGTTTTTACCACTAGGGACATATATTCCAAAGACACATCCACTTGTAGTTTCTAGACATGCATTTAATTGTTCATATAACCACACATTAGTAACTCTACCAAAATTTTAAAACTTCTTCATATATACTCAAAGATGACAATAATTTTTCATTGTAAAAATTTTAATTTTTCTAAAGGTGTGTTCAGTTGTATATAAAGAGAATGTGAATAATCTAATGTATATCCCCCCAAGATTATCAAACTAGTTTTGAATTAAGGTCCATTTTTGTGCACCAGTTCCTAATCGATTATAATTCAATACATTGTTTTAAGGGTTTCTATGCCTAGGTACATCCGTGATAGGTCCATATCCACTTGTAGAATCTAGACAAGGATTTTATTCCTCAGATAACCACATAATATTTACCTTACTAAAATTTCATAACTTCTTCTTATATCATTAATGATGACACTAATGTTTTTTAGTATAATTTTAAATATTCCTAATGGTATGTTTAATATTTTATAGAGATAATGGGAATCATATAAAATATATCCAATAGGAATGTTAAACTTGGTGTGAAATAAGGTATGAATCATCTAAATTGTGGGAGTGACAAATCATGTGTACAATTAAGTCTCTTGGTCATGAAGCTAGCCCTCTTTTATGCTATTTTAATCCCATGTTAATCAATAGTTAGTCAGTATCTAAACATTATTTAATCCTATGTGAATCCTAAGTCAATCAATACCTATATAGTAGTTAAAAATTCATTAATTAATAGTTATAAAGTAGTTAGTTTATATTTAAATAACAATTAATCATTAATTAATCCTAAGTTATGAAATAATTAACCCTAAGTTAGGCATTACTTATTAATAAGTTAATCATTCCTAAATAATTTTTTAAGGAATCGTTAATCACACATTAATAATTCATTAGGAATTTGTTAATTAATAGTTATTAATTAGTTAGTTTATAGTTAACCAACATTTAATAAATAACTATTTATTTTTTAATAATTAATTCGTCATTAATTATTTTTAAGTTAATAATTACTTAATCATTGAATAAAAATTCCATATTCATTGAATAATAATTTTTTAATCATTCTTTAATATTTTTTTATTCATTGGTTAAACATTAGTTAATCATTTGTTAATAAAGGGTTAATCTTAAGTCAATTATTTCTTAATAATCTATTAATCACTCATTAATCATTAATTTTTTATAGTTATTATATATTCACTTTAAAATTAATTATTAGTTAATTACTATTTAATCATTCTTTAAGTATTTAGTTTATAGTTAATTAATAGTTAATCCTTAATTAATTATTCGTTAATAATTACTTCAACATTAATTAATGTGAGTGCCAACTAGGTTAAATAACCCGAGAGTGGGGTGGGGGTGGGGGTGAATTAGGGTATGACAGATTAAAACCCATTCCCCTTTGGATCTTGTTTCATTGTAAAAAAATGCCTCTCTCACTTTCTCATAACAATGTATGAAAAAAATTAAAGCATGAACAAGACACAACAATTTTACTTAGTTCACCCTCAATGGGATATATCTAAAGAGAATACTATAACAATGTGTCAATGTACTAAATCCACTAAAAGTGCACTGATTTGTAAAATGTTCGGATCAGACTTACCATACCTCCTAGTTTTGAACCAATCATAATTTGAAAGCTCACTGCTCTCTCAAATGAAGTGTGGTTACTGATTTTTTAGAATATCCTCCTTTTATTTCTTGAATAAATAATTTTTACACCTCATTTAGTGTACCATTAAGTTCAACACTCATATAATTGATGAATACCAATTTACCATAAAACTACTAGGAAAATAAAACATTTTATGCAACCTTTTTAGTGTCTTTCAAGAAAATTTAATGGCTTGCACACAACATTTGACTTTTGTCGCAAAAAACCTCTTGTGCACAACTCTCTTCTTACGTGAAAATATTACTTCTTGGATGCAACTCCCTTTGTGTATAATTATTATGAGATTTATATCCCTATATTTCTATAAGGGTTGAGCTCCTAAATTGGGGGGGGGGGGGTCACCTCTTATTTATAGGAATCATCAAACCTATATGAAAAATCATGATACGTGTGAAAAATCATCTTCTAGTGTGGAGAACATGATTTAACGTCACATTTAGAATGTAAGTCTCTTTCGCGCAACTTCATTTTTCATGCACATTCTAGATTATTCACACAATTCATTCCTTTCCCACATTTCTATGTTCTTATCCTAAAATATTCCTTGCATACATAATTCCAAACCATATTCCATTTTATGAGAAACTTCCTTTGGCAAAAACACATTTATATATTTTCTTGATTTTGAGGCCCAAAAATTTGGAAAAGACTGGAAAACAACACCAACTTGTATGCATTATTTTTTGTACCATCTGAAGATCATTCATTCCTTTATCATAGTTATTTATCAACATAGTTTTTCAAAAATATCTCTAGAATTCAATTGGTCATCATGGAAACCCTATTTTTATACAAACACAACCAACCCAAAAATACTACAATGGTACCTTGAGGGATTTTTTTCCCAAAAATCCCCCCCTTTGGGTTTGTTGACAACTATTCAAAAGAAAACTATTAACAGTTTGATATATCATTAAATATTCTTCCATAGTCTACCACCATTCTCCTCTTGTGATTCCAAGGGTAATCAAAAGATTTACTGAACACATACTCTAAGCCCACATGATCCATGATCGACATAAAAGAGTAATATGAAAATTTCATCAATGAAACACTTCATTACATTCCAAAACCACTCATGTGATATCATAAGAAACACCATATATCACGATATATATCATTTTATTAAACACTTATAGAATTTTCAGATTTAAAACTCCCCTTATCTTGTTTTTTCCCTCTATCTCGCTGCTCCACCTGTCAACTTCTCCCCATGTCTTGACTAAGACATTTTCTCCCTTTTCACATCCACAATTTCTACCCCTTTTTCAAAATACCCAAATATTAATCCTTTGTGGTTTTAGACAATATACATAACACATATCAGGACATTAGGGAGAAACACACCATACCTCAGGGAGAGGGGGTTCCACATCCACACTTTTTCAAGTGCGAGGAGTCGAATTAACTACCAAAGCCATTCGATGCTTATAAAATGATTATTTGGGTTATGCCTTTTTCAGAATGTCCACAACGTGTAGTTCTATAAGCATATACTCCAACTTTATAAGTCCTTGCTCCACCTTCTCCATGATAAAATGATATTTGATTTCAATGTGCTTTGTCCTTGATTGATTGACTTTATTTTTATTAGATTAATAGCACTTGAATTATCATAATGGATTTTAATTGGATACTTAACTTTAAATCCCATATCATCACACTACTGCTTCATCCATAATAACTAAATTCATCTTTGAGTAGCTACAATATACTAAACTTCTGAGGTGATCAATGAAATGTAATATTATTTCTTTCTTGTCTAAGAAATAAATAGTCCACCAAGATAGAATGCACCGCCTGAAATTGAATTTATATCATATGCTAATCCGGAATAATCTACATATTTATATCCCAATAACTCTGGTTGATATTTTTCATTATACAGAAAGCTAAAATCTACAGTGCCCTTGACATACTGAAGCATTATTTTCTCTACAAGAATATTTCTTTCTTTTGGACTTCTTTGATATCTCATTTCTTGGAATGTGGCATAGATGATATCAGGTATCGCCTCTATTAAGTATAGTAAACTTCCATTTATTTTATTGTATTATAT
This sequence comes from Viscum album, assembly GCA_963277665.1. Lineage (NCBI taxonomy): Eukaryota > Viridiplantae > Streptophyta > Magnoliopsida > Santalales > Viscaceae > Viscum > Viscum album. Next base: position 1,998,971,171 of record OY728140.1, on the reverse strand, counting down.
GATATTAAATTCCTTTCCATCATCATCCCATGACAATTTCATCTAGGTATCCACTAGAGTCATCATCTCCTTGGAATTATCCATTCCAAATATTATTAAAACCTCCTTGGAATATTTATATTGGTAAATTATTGTTTCATTAATTACTTGTGTAAACTATAAACCAAGGAAAAATATTAGTTCACTAATAATTGACATTTTGAACTCATTTTCCATGAATTCAAAAAACTGTATGCACTATGATTCAACTTATCTACTAAAGATTATGTCATCAACATATACCAGCACCATCATCCTCTGATTACTATCATTTTTGACCTAAATATTGTAATAAAATCCACCACGATTAAAACTAATATTTTTAAAAAATTAATCTTGTCTTTAATACTATGCTATCAGTTCTTGTTTCAACACATAAATCACATTTTCAGCCAAAAAACTCTTCTTTCATCTTCATGAGTGATAAAACCATCAGGATTCTCAATATAAACTTCTTCTTTTGGAACCCCATTCATAAATGATAAATTTATTTACATCTTTAAAACATTGAACTTTCTTTGCACTATTATGAAAAAAATAACATGATTATCTTCATCCTTACAATCTGTGAAATTGCATCTTCAACATCAGTTCCCTCTATTTGGGAGTACCCTTTTCACACTAGTTGTGATTTGTTTCGAATAACTATTCCATATTAATTCATCTTATTTAGAAATACCCATTTAGTACCAATATCATTATTATCTACTGGACTTGAAACAATGTCCCATGCATGATTATTCTCAATTTGGTCTAGCTCTTTATTCATTGCCTTCACCCAATTTTCATCTCCAGTGACATCGGAAAAACATTTAGGCTATACCTCAGATAGGAAAGATTCCTGATATAAGGAATTAAGTCTTCTTTTTTGAATTGTAATTTTATAATAACAAATGATATTTTTCCTATAAAATTTAGATAGACTCTTTCAATTATTCATAGATACAGACTTGACTTCCTCGTTATCATTATCAGTATCTTATTCTCAATCAACATCTTCCACTTTTTCTTCCCCAGTGTTGCTTTCCTCCTCATCAATTTTATCAGGAAATTGTTTACTGTGATTTTGAATATTATGTTAATATTTCAATATAGTGAAATAATTTATTTTAACTACTTTTCATAGCCTCTTATTAAATAATTTATATGATTTTATTTTTCATGAGTAGCTGAGGAATGTCCCCTCAGGAAATTCAAGCACTCTAGTCTTTTTCTGTTCTTTTTCATTGTATATCTTTCTGATGATCTTCCATTGTTGAAAAGAATCAATCATATGAGTAAGATCACATGATATATTCAGGAGGCCTTGATCTTCATCACACACGACTAGATATTCTAGAGGCAGTTGGCATAGATGACCAAACCATTTATACCACAAATTGTTTTCTTCCTCCCTGGACAAAAAATCACATATCTTCTTCTCCACATATAAGGTAGAGATTTCCCTTATTATTTTTCCCTATAGAACAACTTCACCATATCTTCCTTTGATGATAAACACCATATTTTTAAATTTTATATAATTCTCTGAGTCATATAGTATACTGACACTAAGAAAGTTATGACTATGACCTTTTACTACTAAGACATCAGCATGTCTCATTTCTTTTCCCCCAAACCCGGCCTTTCTGGAGCCAATTATCTTTAGGCCTTCATCATTTACAAACTTGAAAACTCCTTTTTTTCATATTTTATTAATTTAATAATATCCTTATTGCTGGTTATATGGGAGGTGAAACTACAGTCAAGGATCCACACACCAGAATGGTCTAATTCTTTAAGGGAAATTTTTACAACCACTGCCTTCTCATATCTCTTCTTTCTAATCAATGTTTTTGAATTCATACTTAGTATAAATTTATGATATTTATATTATTCATAGTATTATGGACCAACATCATCTTATAGATATACAAATATAAATTTCATTTTTAGGTCACTTTTTGATTCTTTTCTTTGCTTATTGTGACCATTTATGTTTTTTGGCTCATTTATCTGCATCGTTGATGTACAATATTTATCCATGTACCCAAATACTCCACACCAAAAAACAATGTATCTTAAAATATATTAAATAATATTGAGATATGTTTGTATTACATTGATTTTCTTATTCCCTTCAGTATCTCTTGGTTATGGAACACACATTTTGTGAGTGTGCCATCTTTCTGCAACAATAACACCTGATGTTGGGTGCATTCATGCATGTCATTTATACACCAATAGTTTTCCAATGGATTCTCTGAATCGTATGATTCTATTTCATACCCAAATCAATCTTCAATATCAGAGTGGGTGTTTGCGTTATAACTTCAACCATGACTGTGTTCTGTTTTTAATCAAGCCCCATACCATCCTTATCATTTGAACTTGAATATTTATTCTTTTCTGATGGACCTATATTCTTCACTTATACCTTTTATATCACCTGAATGATCTGATTTTTCAATGACATAGTGTGAGTCAAGAGTTTATCTTGATCCTTAAATTGTTTTCGTAGGTCAATGACTTCTACTTCAAGCTCTTCAATGTGTTTGATTTGTTCTTTCACTGTGTTATTGAAACCACTGATCACCCTTTTATATTCCATGATTTTGAGCTTATACTCAATAGCCTTTTCTGATATCTCTATTATTGAAGACATAGGTTTTTCAATTTCTTCTATCAAATTAGACTTCTCTTTATCTTGTTGTTGCATATAGAGTTTGACATCATAAACCACTTTATTTGATTTCTTCATTTTAGCTATCTAAAATCAATATCTTTAAGAGTTGATTGTAATTAATCGTGGAAATCAAATCATCCTTCAAATTATTCTTCACCAATATCGATTTATTCCTTTTTCAGATCACTACTGAAAACTTTCATAATATAATTTTCTCCACAATCTTTATAGTTCTCTATCTCTTAAACCTCAAATTTATATGAACTGTCACATTCTTGTGAAAGAAGATTCTTCTTCTTCTTGAAGAAATTTCTCTTAAAATATTTCTTTACTTTCATATAGGATAAATATTTCTTCATAGGTATTTTAACTTCATCCTCATCATATTCTTGAAGCTTTTTTGGGAACCTTTCTATAATATGACCAATATTTTTATACTGAAATAAACTTATTGGAAGTTTCCCTTTGAACTTTCCTTTTCCTCTATAAAGGTTTGAAGAGAGGAATGACATTACCTCATCTGTCTCTTCTTATTCTTGAATATATTCAATGGTGAGATTATTCATGGACTTGAATTCCACCTCTTTGGAATTCCATTTTTCCACAGACTCAATGTCTTCATTTCTCATCTTGTATGTGAGAAGAGTACCACGTAAACCATCTAACTTCAGATCCTTTGGATCATTATCCTCTAACACTGAAACCTTTGTATTGAACTATGGTGAAAGTATTATCAAGATATGCTTGAATATCTTTACATATTAAATAATTTCTCTAAGACCACACATGTATTCTACTAAAACATTCACCCTGTTGAATAACACATCAACATAACCATTTGGGTTCATTTTCAAATCTTTATACTTGTTCCATTGAACCTGTATATTTTCTTCTCTAAACTTTGAATATACTTCATAAATAATCAATAGATTTCCCACATATCATGTGATGTTTTACATGACATCACATTCATATATATTGCATATGATAGGGGTCCCCCTAAATCATTTATTCCTTTGAAGTCAACATCCAATTCCCTTCATTCAGCTTCTCATAAATAACCACTTTCAGTTTTGGATGAAATATCATACATTGCTATTATAGAGGAATATATTCTTAAATATCAGAAATAGTGATGCATCCAATTCTTCTATATCTAAAAATTGTTCTCAACAATGATAATTATCTTTTTAATATTGACAACCTCCATTGAATCCTTTGATAGAGAAAAACTGAAAATGACATTTCACTCTGATACAAATTGTTAGTCCCGAATAGGTTAAATAAGCTGAGGGGGGGGGGGGGGGGGGTTAATCAGGGTATGATAGATTAAAACCACTTCCCCTTTGGATATTATTTAACTATTAAACAAAACATACTTCTCACTCTTCCCCGTAGAAATGTGTGAACAAAAATTAAATCATGCACGAGACACAACAATTTTACTTGGTTAACCCTCAATGGCTACATCTAAAGAGAATACAATGACAATTTTATAATGTACCAAATCCAATAAAAGGACACTAATATTTACAATGTTCATAGAGGAATCATATCCATTTTGGTTTCAAAATAATCACAATTTGAAAGCTCACTACTATCTTAACTGAAGTGTTCTCACTACTTCTTCAAAAGATCCTCCTTTTATTTCTTGAATCAATTAGTTTAACACCTCATTTAGTGTACCATTAAGTTCCATTTTCATCCAATTAATAAATACCTTTTTATCATAGAACTACTAGGAAAATCCAACCTTTTACGCAACCTTTTGAGTGTGTTGCATACAACTTTAATTCCTTGCACACAACATTTGAATTCTTTCATGAAAAACCTCTTGCATGAAAATTCTCTCTTTCACACAACTCTATTATTACACATAACACTTTCTTCTTGCACACAACTCCATTTGCATATAACTATTACACAATTAAGAGCCATGAATTTCTCTAAGGGTTGAGGTCCTCAAATTGGGGGGGTGGGGGTCACCTCTTATTTATAGGCATCACCCACCCTATATTAAAAACCCTTACGAGCATGAAAAATCCTCTTCGAGCATGGAAAACTTAATTTGACATCATATTTGAAGGATAAGTCTCTTCGCACAACCTCATCTTTCACACAAATTCCAGATCTTTCACTCACTTCATTAATTTTCTATATTTTAAATTTATGATCCTAAAATGTTCCTTGTGCATAACAAACCAAACCATCTTCCATATTGCATGCAACTTCCTTATCCAAAAACACATTTCTCCATTTTCTCGATTTTGAGACCCAAAAATTTGGCAAGCAGTAGAAAACGGTTCCACCTTGTATACATTCTTTTTGTACCACCTAAGAATCATCCATTCCCTTTTCAAGGTTCTTTTTCAATATATTTTGTCAAAAATATCTCCAAAACATGATAAATCATCATAGAAACCCTCTTTTTAAATAAACAGAACCAAACCAAAAATGATGAAATGGTACCTTGAGGGATTTGTTTCCAATAATTAATTAGATATTAATCATTACTTAATAATTGATTAATCATTATTTAGTCACTTGTTAATCATTAGTTAGTCATTCATTAATAATTTTCTAATAATTAGTTAACCATTACATAATCACTTGTTAAGTACTAGTTAATCCTAAATTAATAATCTCTTAATCATTTATTAATAAATCATTAATCATTACTTAATTAATACATATTATGTAGTTATTTTATTGTTAATTATTAGTAAATTAATTGTTAATAATTAATTAATTATTAGTTAATAATTATTTAATCATTAGTTATTCATTCATTAATCATTATTTAATTTTAGACAATTATTATTTAAACATTAGTTAATCATAATTTAACGATTCCTTAATTATTCATTAATTACTATTTAATCATTACATAATTAACAGTTATTATGTTCCTAATTTATAGTTATAAATTCATAAACCAAATTTTCACATTATTTAATTATTAATTAATCATTAATTAATAATTATTATATCCTAAGATAGGCCTAAGTTAATCCTTGGTTATTCATAATCCAATCATTATTTAATCTTATATTAATCATTAGTTATTCAATAGTTAATCAATACCTACTCATTAATTTATCATTGTTTGAACATAAGTTATTTAATAGTTAATTATTAGTTAATCATTATTTCACCAATATCAATTCATTATCTATTTAATATTCAAAACAACCCTGACCCCAGTAACCCAAAGCTAGTGTCTGATTTATTACACTATCATAGATATAAAGGGTCAAATATTGAAGGACCTATTAGTTTAGGTGTTTTGGAAAACTATATACACAATGATATCCATTTTATACAGGGATATAAAATATAAATCATATAAATGAAAAAAAATTCATCCCTAAACTCATTCCAATAATTATGTTTCATATCCCGGAGATTGGAAACATAATAAGGGTGATCTAAAATGCTTGGTAAGGGTTAAGCACAACATAATATATCATGAATCAATAAGAATAAAAAACATAGAATGGTAAATAAAAAATCACACATTATATTTATATAACTTGAATATCATGATGATATAATTAATAATTAATATATAAATTTAAATAACTATAAACACATTTCATTTAATTAATAAGCTGATAATGAAATATAGTCAGAGAAAATATCATTGTGAAAATCTCATGGATCATAATAGATGAATTTTAAATAAAGGAAATACTTAATTATTGGACATAATAAATCAGTAACATGTTACTTCTACAATCAATACTTTTTAAAATACACTTCAAAAATACTTCATACAAACACATTTTGTTTGGAAAAAAGATTTAGAACTACTATGTACAAAGTCATTTGGTTTGGCTAGCTAATTTGTCTCATGAGATATGTCGATGCATCGAGGGGATATCTATAACTAGGACCCACCCATGTCTGCATGTTTAAATCATTCATCATATATCTAATGATAAATTTAATTCATGAAAAATGTTCGTTATAAAAAAAATCCATATTTAGTAAAGGATACATATTTATCTATATTTACCTAGTTAAAAAAAATTTTTAAAGTAAAAACCATTTATAAATATGGTATAATATTTATGAAATAATCATATAAATCATTCAAGAATATTTATATTTAATATAAATTTAATTAAAAATGAAATTTTTTCACAATACTTTGGTTGTTTCTAGAGAAAGATAACAATCACAAAATAAGGGGGATTGTACAATAACTTTTACCACTTAGAAATTTCCAAGTCAAATAAACTTGAATGAAATAATTAAAATTAAAGATTAAAATATAATTGATTATGAATGAATCATGATATTACACATAAAATGGAAATTATATACACCATATAAAATAAATTAGGTTCATGACATTACAATATGCCTCAATAAAGGGAAGTTGAGACGAATTCCCCTACAAAGTTTAAATTATTGAAATGAGAATTAATAAATGAATTGATAATGAGTGTAAAATGTAAATGTAGTTAATTTTTTTTTAAATAAAACATAAAATTATCAAATTTAATTACACAAATAATTATAGCATGACATAATCAATGAAGTAGAAGTATAAACCAATTAATGGAAATTGAGTTAAGAAATCCCTCACCCCACGCTTCCTTTTGTTTGAACATGATTTAAACTATTTTATAGTAGTTTTAAACATGTTATTATCTTATTATAAAATCATATTATTTTTTATAACATCATATATTATCCTTTTATAAACCTTATCACCCATTCTTTAAGAATATTTCCTTATTTTCACTGTTTCGAGTGTTAATTGTCTTGATTTCTCATGCATGTTTCGTCTTGAAAGATCTAGTTCTTGCGAATATTATATATTCAGATAATATCCATAATATTAATAATTTATTAATTATCATTTTTATACATCAATTATACTTTTATGATCAATCATGAAAGTTGGTTTTGAGAAATAATGATCATCGAGATAGTAGGTCGTATGCATGTTTGAGCAACGTTTCCATTTTTAAACAATCATTATGGAAAGAAGGTAAGTAATAATTTATCATTATATAATGATCACAATATCACACACACAAACATATATATATATATATATCATTAATGTGTTTTGGTGATGGAAATAGTGTCACATCACTTGATGAAGGTGGTATTCCACACATACACGAATGATGTTATCATCTTTCAGTGAGTGAAAAGGTAAACAAATAAAGGGATATATTATATTTTAATAATAATAATAATTTAATTAATATAATAATTATTTAATTTATATAAAATATATTAATTAACATTATCCTTATCACCTTCTATTTAAAGAATTAATTAAAGATGAATCACATCGCTTCGTGAGGCGTTACTCTTCCATACACACGGGTGACATTATCGTATCCCCTAAAAAATAGAAAGTAAAATGGTATATATGATATAATTACTCAAGATGAATAATTATGTAATATATCATATATATACTTTATATCCGTCATCAAACCCAACTGAGATTGTTGTTAATGGAAAAATGAATGACATCGGTTCGTGAGGCGGTAGTCCGCTTCACACACGAATGATGATTTCATTACCCATTTTATGGAATTTAATATGTTTGTATTTCATTAAATTAATATAAAAATATCTTAATTAATGGAATATAATGAGTTTTTTAATATCATAGTGGTTTAATAATAATTTAAGGATGTTGTGGAAGAAATAAAATAAACATTCTCATTGAAGAACATTACCTCTTCTTTGGGTATCCTCCTTAGGTTTGCACCAAAAACCTTTCTGGGTCAGCTTTATGAAACTAATAAGGATTATAGGATGATATTTTGGAATTTGGTAAGTGATTTGGGTAGGTAATATATAAACAAAAAGGGGTAAAATGTTTGAATAATATAGGAGATGGGGTTGACTTTTTTAAGTGAGGTGAGTGGTGCACTTCTAATTTTGGGAAATAAAAATGTATACCCACATTTGTCACTTTAAAAAAGGATTTAAAATATATTATTATATATAATTAAACATTATATAGTCTAAATATTTCTAAAAAATATATTTTATATATTTTTATAGGTATTTTAACCCTTATCGTTTCAGTATAACCCCTAGGTAAATCCATTTTTACCTTAACTATTGTAAATAATTTTTATTGTTTTCACTATTCATTTTGGTAAAAAATTTAAAGTTACCTTATTAGAATATGTAAATTATAATTATTATAAATATGGAATCCATTTCTCCAAATTCCATTCACAAAAATAGAAAAATATAATTTAAAATTAATCCCATACATGTGATGAGAAAACATGTTTTCAAAGAGAAAATGTTCAAAATATTACAATGTTTTTATATCAAAATTCAATATAAAAAGGGGTAAAATTACCTAAATTGGATTAATTTATATATAATTGAAATATTTTAGTTTAAAAATAATTTATAATATAATTTATCTTTATATATAATTTAAAAAATAGTTTGTTTTCAATTAAAATTTTGTATTATCACTATTCATAAAAAATAAAATATTATAGAAAAATCCAAAAGTTCACCCTAAGATAATTTTGATATTATTATTTAAAAAATAAAATTAATTTTATCAAATAAATTTTATACAAGAATAAATAATTAATTTTGAAGTATGTCTTCAAAGAGACTAAACCGTCTTTTAAGAAAAATAATGTTTTTCAGAAAAGATTTATTTTTCTATTAAATGATTTTGATTTTACTTCTAATAAAAAGATAACCATAATTTTCACAATATAGTTATTAATATTAATCCCAAAAAATTTAAATACTATTTATACTATGTTATGTTTCACTTTGACTCGGGGTTACGTATTCTGTATGCTTTGGAAGAGATTGAATTTAAAGAAATATATTTCATCGGTTGTTTAAGCTCAATGTTGCATATTTCTTGTGCTATAGAATAAATTGTTCTTATTTTTGAATTTTTTGGAGTTATTCATTCTCCTAAAATTAAATAAATATGATCCACACAATATAAACTTTATCTAGTTAACTAAGGTTTTTATATTTGAGATTTATTTTATTGAAAACAAACATATTAAAAAGAGTTAATAAAACATACTCTTAATAAGATAGATAGGGATGTAAAAAGGTCATATGAAATAACACATAACTAGGATTATAATTATGAGAAAATTAGTGTAAATTGGAGATATGGACATGGAATAAAAACAAAAATAATTATCTAGAGTGATTGTGGTCATTGATCACAAGAATGTGAATGATCAATAGAAAGTTAAGGGCCTCAAAACCATAAATTAATTATGATTCAAAAGACCATATGATTTATCAGATATGAATGTAATATGATAACATTTTTCATTCAAGATACTTTTCCCAAAAATAAGGAATTCTATTACTGTATAATAATTTAATTAAATATACTTACATGATACGTTTCTATTTCATAAGAATAGTTTCATTATTTGGTTGTGATTAAATAAATTTCCAATTCATTATTTACTCTAAGAAATGAATATACAAAAATGATTTTTCCTAAAGAACTAAAATTATCTTTTAATGTATCATAATATATATAATAGAATGATATGTCATTACTTTTATCTCTATAAATTATTATGACAAAATGTTTACCATAGTTTATCCAATATTCAAAAATCTCTATGTGGTGAATTAATACATTAATCTATAAAACCTCATCCAATGTTAAACTTAAACCAATTCTAGAATGTTTAACCTTATTAAGTTTACAAAATATTAAGATCCAAAACATTATAAATAAGGAAACTAAATTTCCAGAATTATCATATCATTAATACCCTAAAAAACATAAAGTAACACTTAATAGCCACATACCAAACATGTGAATAACTTCATCATGAATTCTCTTAAAATATGATAATAACTTGAACTACCAAAAACATTTATTAAAAACATTAATTGTTCCTTATTCATTAAGTAAAACATATATTATTGGATATATTCATTAAATCGAAAAATATTTTCAATTATATCAATGATAGCATAAACCACTTTTTCAACAAATCATTATTCAGTTCTAAAGTAGTCAATATTATCCAATTTAATTTATCAATATCTATAATAACCTTATCAAAGTTTCATTACCTCAACATATGGAACATATTAAGGGTTATATTTTCCTCAATCTTGTGTTTTACAAGAATTCAAACTTTCTACAAAATCATTTTTCTCAGTCATCGGTACCATTAAAAATATGATTTCAAATACTTAATAGAAAAGTTATATAGTAAAATCCTTATAAATTTCATAATTCTTATAAGTAGTATATCATAGATAAAATAATTTTAAAACATAATTCAAGGATATAAATATAAGATCAAAATAATCATTCCTCTTTGGCTGTATCAATGGAATAAGATTGACTATGATTAGTTAGATTCTTCTAAGGTATATTCTCTTGATGGTTAGGGAATTCATTCGTGTAGTGACCCATCTCATTATAGTAAAATAATTACACATTGGTAGATTATTTCTTTCAATTTCAATCATGATAATGGCGTATTTTTTCTCCACACATGTAGAAAACTCCCATTCCTTGTAAAAAAGTACCATGGTGTTTCTTTCCCCAATTATAACATGTGAAAAAAATCCTTTTTAACCTTATTACCTTTATCCACCATTTTCTCTTTCATCCTCCATTAGTAAAAAAACCTTTTTTAATGTCAGTTTTTTTCTTTTTAACGTCGGTTTTTAGGCGACGTTATTATGAGTGACGTTAAAAATATATATTTTTTAAGTCGGTTATTTAATAACCGATGTAAAAAATGGGTTTTTATGGTTTTTAATGTTGATTTTTAAAAAACCGATGTGAAATATGTTCTGGAAATGGTGTTATAAAGCCATTTTTTACGTCGGTTTTTGAAAAAACCGACTTAAAAACCCCATTTTTTACGTCGGTTATTTAATAACCGAGGTTAAAATTTATTTTAACATCGGTTATTAAATAAACGACGTAAATTTTTTTTACCATCTTATATAAAATTTCCTAAGATTTAATTTGATAGGTCATAGAGCTAAAACAGAATTACAGATCAAAAGTTATGACTATTAGAAGTTTGATATTTTTTTCGAGGAAAGATTGAATGAGCCAACCGTAGCTTCATCTTAGAAAGAATTTTTCAATCCATAGGTGGATTCAAAGTTTTACCATGATATAAATAACCATACATCATTATAATAAATTAATAATCGTTAAATGGTATATCAATTAAGAAAAGTACTCATAGAAAATATAAATCATGGGAAAAACTTACAAATACCATGACGATGTCGCAGAAATAATAAATTATTGATTCAAGTGGAAGATCAAACAAGTTGATTCGGTGGAAAAATGATGGTTGAATAAAATTATCATAAAATGGTATATAAATTATGAAAACAAATCATAAAAACCCTAAATCATGGATATATGATTAAACATACCTTGACGAGATCGCGGAAAGAAGAAATAATTGATTTACGTTGAAGATCAAAAGAGTCAATTTGGGGGAACGATAATGGTTGAAATAAATGTTCGTTAAATTATGACATGTGTATAATGGAAAAATATAATTTAGATGCTAATTGAAAACGCAGAATTAAAAATTTTAGGTGGAAATTCAAAATTTGGAAGAAGCGATGTAAAAAAATTGAAATTTCACGTTCGCAGGATATTAAAATTATCTTTCACGTCAGTTTTACAATAACCGACGTGAAATGATATTAAAATTTTAGCTTCGTTTTCACGTCGTTTATTATAAAACTGACGTGAAAAACCAATCTTCATTACTTTTTCATGTCGGTTATTATAAAACCGACGTGAAAAATCGATTTTCATGACTTTTTCATGTCAGTTATTTAATAACCGATGTTAAGAGGTGTTTTTCACATCGGTTATTTAATAACCGACATAAAAAAAGTTTATAAAAGTTTATTTTATTTCCTAAGATTTAATTTGACAGGTCATAGAGCTCAAACCGAGTTACAGATTAAAAGTTATGGCCTTCAGAAGTTGATCATCTCTAAACGATGTCTTAGGGAATGCCAACTTCTGAAGGCCATAAATTTTAAACCGTAACTCTGTTTGAGCTCCGTGACATGTCAAATTAAATATTGGGAAATGAAATACATTATTGTAAACTTTTTTCACATTGGTTATTAAATAACCGACGTGAAAAATACCTTTTAACATCAGTTATTAAATAACCGACGTGAAAAATTCATGAAAATCGATTTTTCACGTCGGTTTTAAAATAACCGACGTGAAAAATAATAGAAAATTTAAATATATTTTCTTGTAAATGGATTTTTCACATCGGTTATTAAATAACTGACATGGAAAAGTGATGTACATTGATTTTTCACGTCAGCTAATATATAACAGACATGAAAAATAAGATTAAATGGATTTTTCACGTCGGCTCTTCTATAACTGACGTGACAAATCTGCGAAAATGTTTTTTTACGTCGGTTATATAATAACTAATGTAAAAAATTGATTTTAAGATATTTTCATGTCAGTTCTCAAAAACCAAAGTGAAAAAGTGCGATGTAAAAAAAGGTTTTTGTACTACTACTCTTTTTCTTTTTCTTTCCTTATAACCCATAATACTTTGAGAATTATTTATCTATATTGATAAAAAATGATATTATGTCCCCATGTAATGAGAATGATTTGGATAATAGTAAAATTTTTATAATTGTCTTAAGATGATCAAAGAAATGACAAATCTTTCTCTTTGGATTACTTAAATAGTCTATAGTATTCCTTGATAACCTTGTAAAGTTGTCTTCATACCTAGAAACATTTTAGTCTTAATTATTTCATATATTTTTTAATTTAATCTCCAAAAATACCCATTTATCATGAAGAAAATACATTTCTAAGAGTAGTACCTTAAAATAATTCTATTCTATTTTTGTTATTTCTCATTAACCATGGTGTTTTGAATCAATGAACACCATTGATCTGCATAACCTAAGACATGATAAAATTCCATGAAAAATTTCTCCCTTTCACTACTTCTTAGAGTAGTAAATATATTCTCTAATGAACTTATCCCTTACTCATCTAGAAATATATTGGATGTTCTATTTGATGATATAGGTTACTGATGTATGAACCAGTAAAACATTAGAGAATCATGAAATAGAACATGTTTTCTCTATATAAGAAATTTTATTTGTCACAACTTAATTAAGATTCCCTAATATATCCATAATTTAATCAGTTTGAATACCATATTTATTGGCTTCTTTAGTATGTAAATATCTACATTTTCCATAAGTATTGATACCCTTCTCCCTTCTAGGAACCATTTATCAAAAATGGAATATACTAGATTTTGTCATAAAATTTTGAATTTTAAATCATAATTTATAGTTCTAAATATGATTTATCACTTACCATAAATTTAAAATTTATACATTATTAATATTAAAATTATAAACATGGTTTCTTTGGGAATATATTTATTTTTAAAATCCTTCATAATGGGTTGTAAAGAAAAATCTGAATTTTCATAATCATATATCCTCAGAGTGTGAAACAAAGTGCATAGTAAGTCCCATTGTCTTTCACTAGGGGATAATCATGTAACTACCTAGTTATTTATTAAGGTAAAAAATCCTCTAATTTATATCAATTCTCATTTTAAATTATTAATTATGGCCTAATATAAATTACCTTTAAGGCCATGGAGGTATCAGGGTGTATGGGGATCATTTGAATCCCAAAACCCATCTTTAGGGGTGAAAAAGGCATGGTACATGGTTAGTACAAACCTTGAGAGGTAGACCACATGGTTAGATAAAACTGTGCAAGGATGGACAATGAAGTCATACAAGCCTCACAGTTAGACAAACTGTGCAATTTGTGGTGTAAAATTGTGTGGGAATGTCTATAGTTTTTAAATAGTAGATGAGACATGGTTTGGTAATAGTTAATAAAACCATGCATAAAAACCATGCAGGGTGCCCCTTTCTTACAAAAATAAGTAAAAAATTTAGACAAACATGTAGAAAAACCATGATACCCATTAAAGTGGTCAAAATTAAAAAAACTTACCTCATTTAATCCATCAACTCAACCCTAATTTCCTTTTTATTCATGTGGATAGAACCTCTAATTTGAGAGCTTATTCTTGATTACTATTCTTGGAATCAAAGCATATCCTCCATTCATACTTAGAATAAAGATTCATTTGTCTTGTTGGATCTGCACCAGTAAGTTATAAATTCATTTTTTTCCATTACTCATTTGGTTTGGTATCATCTTAACTATTTTGGAGCAAGCTATCATGCCCTATTATTAGGGACTTTGTTCGTTCATTGATTTTTTCCTGATCTAAGTCGAATTAGAAGCTCATAAAAGATGATATATCTAGTATGAACCAACGGTAGGTGGTCTCATACTTTTCATTCAAAGTCAAAGTGTTTATGTATATGTTGTTGTATCGCGCACCTAATTATCAGAGCGATTCCCTTGAAATGGAATTTAACACTTGAGTTAAATTGATAGGTATGAAATATGTAATTAATGGAACCCATTTAAAAATGAATACAGTTTAATAAAATTGAATTGAAACCACCCCTTGGGTGTGTTTTTTTATTAACTGAACCACCATGGGTGATGATTGAATTTGGATACCTCAAGGTGTACTTTTTTCGCTTTTCATGGGTTGTTTAATATTGAATTGTCAATTATCATTGAAATGAATTATAATTTAGACTGTGACATGGATTGGAGCTTGAATTGGTTAAGAATATATAATGGAAGACATGCCCATAGTCTTGACCATATAATTTATTATTTAAGAATGAATTTATATTTATAATTAATTTCCCATGTGAGTTAAATAGAGGCTAAGCCTTTTAATCTTAACCCATGAGTTTAGGAACCTTTTGAGGCAGGTTTGAATTAAATTGATAACAGAAATGAATCTTGATGTAATTAAATGATATTGACCGATTGAATGGTTAATATGTTTATTGGGTGACAAATGGGTTCTTATATCAAATCTATGGACATACTCATTTGGATTTAACCTTTCTTATGCTTGAGTGACACTTGGACTCGTTATATGGATTACAAAGGAAGGAATATTAGGGGATGACTATTATACACCCAAGTGATATTTGGATTCCTTATGGGTTTCTAAGGATATAATAAAGGGGTAGTTGATTAAATATTCTATGTGTGTCACTTGGGATCCCTTAGTGGACTTCCAAGGATGAAATCTAATAGAAATGATGATAGACCACACCTAGAGCGATAACAAGATTCCAATGAGGAACTACTAGGATGAGATTAAAAGGAATTGGTTCCTGATACACCTAGAATGATACCGGAATTCTAATTAAATAATTCTAAGGACATGCTCATGTTGTTGATTAATTAATTAATGAAATGATTTATCTGACACATCTTCCAAGACAAAGCATAGGATTGTATTTGGTTAGTGCCTTATACATTATTGGTGACTAGTTTAGTCACCTTATGATCACACATATGTACATGGGATTCTAGGATACATTATAGGTCTCGAGAAATATTTATTAAACAATATTTATTAATAAAATGAACTTTATTATAAAATAAGGTAGGGATGATAGTTAATTTAGAGACATTACTAGCTTGGACGAAGTAGGTAGCAGAGAATTTGTGTCCATGGGAACCTGAACCATCATGGGTTGTTTACATTTAGTACTTATTTTAAATAGTACATAATTACCTACCCAATGCTATTATTATATATTCATTAATTGGATGGAACAAGACCTTTGGGTGATTTCCTATTGTGATTTATATCTCACACCCTATTCAGGATACCGATGGGTACCTAAACATACTATATGATTACAATTATGGATAAGGGAAAAAACCCTACCATAGGTTCTTGATCACTATTTAGGTGAATATAAACATGGGACCGAGATGAGGCTCATGATGCTAGCCAACTCATTTTTTTTCTTTTTGGGGTTTTGACACTTGTAATATACTGATTACATGTATACGTTTTTTTATGTTTTGTAGAAATATAACATATATCATTATATGTATATGAGATCCCTTATTGGTATTATTTTTGTATCATATCTTATTGAGTTATCTATTTTTGGATTGATTTAGTGCTTTAGATACTTTTATATTATTGATATTCTGTTATTCTACACTTTGGTAATGAGAGAATAGCCTCCCCATAGATACACCCTTGTCCCTCATTACTAGTTGTTTGCCTATGAAATTTGGGGAGAAGTTCTTAAGGCCATGTGGCCAACTAGGCTTGAGTCACCTTTTAGTGGAATCCGGTTCTGGGACGTTAAAATGTGGCATCAAATGAATTTTTTTTCTTTTCTTTCCATACTATTTAGTGATAATAGAAAGGGGATTAGGAAGAATTGGAATTTGGTAATGGGTTGTGGCTGGGCATATCAATCCCACATATAAGAGAAATCCAAATTGCCTTGAATGAAATTACTTTTTTCTATATTATCACCATTACAGTTTATTTGATTCCATCATTGGGTGATGAACTTAAATTACGATGTTATCATTGATATTATTGTGGGTTATATTTTCTTGCAACATTATGAGATGTGGATTTTTCATCTCATGAATTATTTTAAGAACTTGTTAGAAATCATTTTCCATGAATTATGCCATGCCATATAGGATGCATTACCCGTTTGAATTCTATTGTGATATGTGCCCTGATTGATATACTTGGTATTTCATAGTTGATATATGTTGTGGATTAGAAAAAATGGTTGGTACATAGAATTATTATAATAACCTAAGATGTTTTTTCCTGATTAGGCTACAATAGACACCTTAATCAGCCAATTGGGGTATGTTGAGTCATGTTCCATGATTCTCATTGACTGGAATATGTTATGGTGTGTATTAAAAGGATTCCATATTTTGATTCACAAGGATTATGGGTCCTTATGGATCATAATTTGGTGAACCATATGGTTAAACCATTTATAATTAATTATGATAAAATGAAATTGAAATGGGGAATAAAGGTTAATTAATGGGAATTGAAAATTTTCATTGTAGATATCATGACCTAGACCTAACCTTAGTTGTGTGTAGTAGGAAGTATCTCTTTTTTTTATATATTAACTGTATAAACCCCAAAACCAACTCAAAGATAAATAATAGGGAAGTGTTATGATATGGAAAGTATTTTACATACCCTATTAAATGTTCATGATTTGAGTTGTTAACATTGATAATGATATTAATCTATGGTTTGTGTTTGGTATTTTAGAGGAACGACACCATGATGAACTCTATTCATACACTAGGAAGGTGGCGATGAATATAATATAGAGGTGTTGGGCCATGGAATACTAGTAGACCCTCCATTAGTTTCTTTTGTAGTGCTATCTATTATACCAGGAACAGTTCTGTGAAAGAATTATACAATTCTTACATACCTTTCAAGGATTACCACAAACCATCCCAGACTATGGAAGAGTTGACATGTGAGTTATAAAAGTATCATAAGACCATATTTTTTAAGGATGGAGGACCAATGGGCGTGGAGTCATGGCTAGAGGACATGCTATCTATCTTCAAGAATCTAGTGATTTCTACCAATAGGAGGGTAAATCTTACCATGTATATTATGGATAGTTCTTTTAAGATATTATGGGATTTCATTACTCAGATGGATCATCATCAAGAGATGTATTAGAGGGATTTTAATTCAACCTTATATGATTAATTCTCTCTCAAGATGTTTAGGGTGCATAGATCCCGAGAGTTCATGCACTTGGAGTAATTCGTGTTATCATTTATGAATTATTCATCTTGTTTTACTGAGTTCTAGTTTTTATCACCTATTTTGATCAGTGATGAGTTATATAAAGGTAGTCGATTCTAGTATGATCTCAGGTTTGACATTCGATGAAAGTGAATGTCATTCGGATGACTATTTTTTCTAGAATAGTGAACCATGCACTTATCACAAATCATTACCTAAGATAGGTTGGGTGTGAGAGCAATGGTGGTTAGGTATCTATATCTGGCTCTACATCGACCGATAGTAAGAAGAGTTATATTTAGCTTTCATGCGGTGATATTAGAATCCAAATCACATACCAAGGTAGCTAGGTGAGGTGGAATTGGTGTGGTATATCAAGGGCTATGAGACCTTATTGTACGAGGGACCCATTTGAGTGTTGATCCAATGGAAAGATGGGATATCTATGAAACTTTTTCAGATAACTTCCTCTGGAAGATAGTGAGAGAGGGTCTAAACTAACTTCACATGTAAGAGTGGGGTCAAAAACTTCTCATCAGGATGGGAGATGGAGTATAGTTGGCTAATCAGACTGAGGAGGTGGTCGTTACTATGGTAGTAATAACCCAGTTTTACAATGACAACAAAGTGGATATGCTTAGGCTATCCAAGAAGTATCATAGTGATGTGGATTATTCTAGATGTATATAGTGCAACTGACACCAGAGGACTAGAATCCCAAACCTTCTATTGTGATATGTACTATTCTAGAAGCCTCTACATTTTCATCTACTCTTTTTAATACAAGGGCTTCTCATAGCTTTATTTCTATTCCTGTTGTGGAGAGACTTGGTCTTAGTGTTCAGTGTTTCAATGGTTTTATGATTCTTGAAATTCTATTGTGGATTGGAATGGAGGATGTATGCCAGTGAAAGGAGTTCCCCTTGATATTAGAGTGTTTAATTTTTTATGGGACCACTTTTTCCTCTAAATGGTAGGTTTGGACATTATTATTGAGATGGGATAGTTGGTTTCCTTTCATTATTTAATTTATTTATATATTTAAATGAGTAACTTCACATCATTAGAGGGTAGAAATTTTATTTACAAGGGAGAATTGGATTTGCAGGAGAGTTGAGAAGGACCTGAGCATCGTGGGCTGGGTGGGATGATAAACCATATTCTGAATTTATATCTAGATGATCAGGTAATATATCATTCATATTTCTATCCAGTGGTTAATTATTTTATGGGAATTTTCCTGGATGACTTATTAGGATTAACTCTAGTGTGAGAGGTAGAGGTTTTTATTGATCCAGTGCTAGGAGATACATTGGTATCCATTCCTCCTTAAAGGATGTATACTACTAAGATGCAGGAGATCAATATATAATTAGGGGATTTAGAGGAAAAGAGGCTTATCCAACCCAATAATTATCTATGGGGTTCACTAATTATTTTTTTGAAAAAGTAGGATGAAAATCTTAGGATATTTTCGGATTACTGGAAATTGAACCAGCTGATGGTTAAGAACTGCTACCCTTTACTACTGATTGATGATCTCTTTGACTAGCTCCAAAGATCTTGAGTTTTTTCAAATATTGATTTGAGAGCCGATTATCATCAGGTGCATGTTAGGACATCAAAATTACCTCACACAACTTTTTATAAAAGTTATGATCAATATGGGTATTTTTTTATACAGTTCTACCTCATGAACACACTACTAGAATTTATGACACTGATGAAACAATTTTTCTATCCTTATCTAGATTCATTTGTGGTGGTTTTCATGGATAATATCTTGGTTTATTCTCACAAACATGACCATGAAAAAAATCTTGAGATCAAATTGAATACACTAAGAGAGAATAATTTATTTGTTATTATCGCAAAGTGACACTTATGGATAGATTAGATTCACTTAAATGGACACGTTATCTGTGATACAAGAGTATCAGTTGACCTAGAGAAGGTGAGAGTTATAATTTTTTGGGAGCATCCCAATAATATCTTTGAGGTATGGGGTTTATTGGGGATATCTAGATATTACAAGAATTTAATACAGGAATTATCATGATTAGTAGTTTCAATTATGGTCTTGAATAAGAAGGGTGTGATGTTTTTATAGTCATATTCATGTGATTTAGCCTTTCAAGAGCTAAAAGTGAGATTGAATTCAGCACTAATA
This sequence comes from Viscum album, assembly GCA_963277665.1. Taxonomy (NCBI): domain Eukaryota; kingdom Viridiplantae; phylum Streptophyta; class Magnoliopsida; order Santalales; family Viscaceae; genus Viscum; species Viscum album. The sequence goes on along the minus strand of OY728140.1, from coordinate 1,998,950,545 downwards.
CTAATTTTTCCAGTGCTAAGTATGAGATACACTGTGTAATGTGATGCATAATGTATTAGTCTAGGAGAAATCATTATACATGGAGATATAGTTGTAGCATAAATGTATCTGTAATTGAGGCCACATGAGAGGAATTACTAGATGCATGATCTCAAGTTAGTTTCAGGCTTTGCACTATTATATAAATTACTTAATTTGAGAGAATTTTTTTGTGTACACGGACCAAAAAATCCTCAAGTAAATATTTACATACCATGATCTAAATTTTAGTAAGTGAAGGTGGGTCAAATACCTAAAGTATTTTGACTTTGAGTTTTCCTATATTCCTTGTAAAGGAAGTTCTGTGTCTAATGTACTGAGCAGAAGGTGTAATGACCTGCTAATTTCCATTTGCTTGAGAGTAGGACGAGTCATTATTGTGCCTTAAGAAACATCTACACGGAAAAAAGGCTGTAAATAAATGTAGACAAGTTTCAAATTAAGTGGGGGAAGATTTACCCTTTAATGAAAAAAAACCAAAAACCCAACAAACCAACAATATATGGCTCACTATATGATGCGTGAAATAAACTAATACATTTTTATCATTATCTTTATAAAAAAAAACCAATGTATGCTACATCGTAATATAATCCAACATCAAACATAATAGCATAAATACAATGAATAAACTTTAATATGACAATAATAATCCATTCTTCATAAGGTCCATGCTCCAACATCACCATGTATTCCAAAGTATCACGATGTGGTGTTAAAGAAGTGTAATACTTTACCTTTACCCAAGTCCAAGAAGGTAGCATCTAAAAAAGAACCGATATTCCAAAGAAGGGGTGAGTATATAACTCATTAGGTTTTCCCCAATGACTTCCCTTCTCACACCATTAGGATAGAAAGGTTAGAAAAATTTATATAAAACCATTTATATAAAAGAATTTTTCAAATCATTTTATAACGAAATATAAACAAGTTCCAAAAACCATTTACAACCAAGTGAAAAAAAAAACTAAATAAAACCAATTTCCAAAAAATAACTAATAAATTTTTAATAAACCATTCTTATTATCATTTTTGCATACCCATTCCATAGTCCACAACACACCCAAACATGCATGCTTAGTTCTATAGTTCCATACTCATGAGCGATCTCTTTTCCAATTACGTTGTGTCCCAATGACACATGACCCCAATCTAGGGTCACACACCTTGTACCCCAATGGTAAAAATCCCTTATTCTGGTCCACTTTGATCATAAACTCACATAACCCCATGTATTCCAAACCATTTCAAATCAACAAAACAAACCATTTTAATAAAACTTCATTTTTATTGAAAACCAAAGAACAAACAAATTTCAAAGTAGATATTTAATTTCTGAAAATAATTACATTTTATTGAAAAAATCTAATCCAAACCATTGGAAACAATTCTAAAAAATCCCCATTTTAAAATCTATATTTTTAAATTAATAACACATGGACTTATTCAAATGCCCAATTTTTCAGATTTCCCAAATTTTCCAAACCATCACAAAGAAGGGTTTCCAATGACTATTAAATAGTCAAATCACAACCAGTTCAACAAAATATATTCAATTTGAATGTATGCCTATCAGTTCTACTAATTGGGGTTGAGAGAGAATCTACCTACCTCAATGTTTTTTATGAAACTTAACAACAGATGAAGAATTCTTAAGAAAACTAGGTCAATTATTCAAGGAACCTTTTTAGATCTATTCTCTTAGAAATATCAAGAATAAATCTCAACTTGTTTGGAATCAAAACATATAGATATACCCATAATAGGTGTAGATCTAATAAATAAAGAATATAAGAGAAGTATATCTAAGTATATCTAAAAAAATGATCAAGAACAATGAAGAATGATCACATACCTCAATAATACGGGTCCGAAACACCAAGGGAAGCCTTAGGATTGGATCTAAATCACTTGGGAGAGGGTAGTCTACCTTTAACGAAGATAAATCCTGAGTTATGGTTGCTTAGGAATAAAAAAAACTTAGAGGAAAAAATGTGTGAGATCCACTTTTATAGGATCTCATTTAAACCATGCGCATAGTCAGTTTTCACAATTAGACAAACCGTACAATAGCTACTACCTAGGTAGACCCTTACACAACCTCCTCACATGATCTCCCTAACTCTGTGCACACCGTTCCTAATATCTCAACCAAAAATCTTCTCTTTCACATGTTTTCTACTAGGATTTCCATACAATTTGGATAAACAGTGAGTAACCCTTGTGCCCCTCCTTTTGTCCCCCAAAATTACTGAAATACCACCAAACTCTCCCAACTTTCCCTCTTATACTTTATATCCATAAAAAAAATGTTACGTACTAGAAACTAGGGGTACTAAATTCTCCCCACCATATGTCTTTCCATCCTCATAAATTATAAAACCATTGCTGCTTTGAAAGAGTTCTGGACCTTGCTCTTTCATTTCCTTCTCACATTCCCAAGTCTCTTTATGAATATGACCATGTAGCCATAAAACCCACACATGGCCGGTGATTTTTCCACACAAGACTTTCTCTTGCCTATCCATAGTTCTTACCGGGATATGTATCAATGAAAAATATGGCTCTAGGTCAACATGATCCCAGCTAATTACATGGTCAGGATCATACTGATACTTTTTCAACTAAGATACGTGGAAGACATTATGCACCAAACTGAACCATGGTGATAATGCCAACTGATATTCCACCTCTCCAACTTATTATGGTATCTCAAAATGTCCAATGTATCTAAAAGGTAACATTCCCTGCTTCCCAAAATGATGATGTCCAAGTCTTGGAGAGATACTAAAGAATACATGACCACTCACAGAAAATGACAATGGATTTTAATTATGATATGCATAAAATTTATGAAGACTCTGAGCCGTCTCCACCCTCCTTCGGATTAACTGAATCTTCTTCATTGTTTCCTAGACAGGGCTTAGCCCAACTAGTGAAGTTTCACCTATTTTTACCCATTATAGTGGATAATGACAAGGAAACCCATATAATGCTTCAAACAGATCCATATGTATCAAGTCTTGACAGCTGTTATTATATAATAACTCTACTAAGGTTAAGTGATTCTCCCATGAGACACCAAAATACATTACACAAGCCCGCACCATGTCTTCCAACATCTGTATCGTCCGTTCGGATTTCCCATCCATTTGAAGATGATACACTGTGCTCATATTCACATGGGTACTAAGGGATTTTTATAAGGATTTCTATAAATGAGATGTGAACCTCGGATCTCTTTCTAAGAATATTGAAACTAGTACACCATGCCTCTTTATGACTTCTTGGATATATATTTTGTACTGATCTTCCACTGTATGAGTCCCATGAATTTGAATGAAATGGGATGGCTTGGTAAGACAATCCACTATCACCCATATGGCATCATGTTTCCAAACTATTCTTGGGAGACCTGTAAAAGAATCCATCACTATATGTTCCCATTTTCACACTAGGATTGGTAAAGACTGCAACATACCCACTGGTCTCTGATGTTATGACTTAACTTTCTGACAAGTTCAGCACTTAAAAACAAACTCACCCACATTTATTTTCATGCCTCTCCACCAAAACTATGCCTTCAATTCCTTATACATATTATATGTTCCTGGATGTACAACCCATCTTGAATGGTGGTTAGAATGAAGGAATTATTCTTGAAAATCCACAGGTACAACCATCCAATCTCTAAAACACAAAACTTAACTCCCATAAAATTTCCAACCCTCAATGGTATCCAAAAAATTGAGTTTTAAACTCACAACCAGACACTATGAATTAGATTTTTGTGCCTCTTTTACCATATTTACCAAATCAGGAAAAAGAAAAGCTGAAAGGAAAACCACAACATCACCTTGGTCTTCACATTACACATGCATGTTGTCTAGGACTGACATCAACTGTGATTCATATGAAGCTTATTTCGGTAAATGATCATATGACTCTATTCTCAATGCATGCACCACCTAATTCCTTTTTTATTGGTGTATACATCAAGTAAAATTAAAACATTTTGAGATACTCCATCCATCTACTTTGACGTGGATTCAAATATCATTGTGAGAAAATATGTTTCAAGATTTTATATTATGTAAACATACTAAATTTCTCACCAAATAGAAAACAATTCTATATCTTCAAGGCATGGATGACTGTAACTAACTACAAATCCTGTGTTGGGTAATTATTCTCATGCACCCTCAAATTCCTTGAACCATAAGCCATGACATGGTCTCCTTGCACGAGAACACATCCCAAACCTAATCCTAAAGCATCATAATACACCAAATCTCCCTATACTAATTCTTGAAAAATCAAGATAGGTGAAGATATAAGATAAACCTTTAGTTCCTTAAAAGACTTCTGGCATTCCTCTGTCTATTTTAATGAAATTTTCTTCTTTATCAGACCTGTCATTGGAGAAGATAGTTGTGAGAAATCACACACAAAGCATCTGTAATAGCTAGCTAGAACAAGATAACTTCATCTCTCGAATACATTCCTTGGTGGTTTCTACGAGATAACAACTTCTACCTTTTCAGGATTAACAAAAATTCATTTCTCAAAAATGACATGGCCAAGAAAAAATACTTCCTGTATCTAAAAATCGCACTTTGATAATTTAGAATACAAACAATGATCTCTTAGGATTTATAACATTGTTTTCAGGTGCTCCTCATGGCCAGACCTTGTCTTTGAATACACTAATATGGATTCCAAAAAAAAAACACAAAAAAGAGTCCTAACATTATTTAAATATCCAATTCAAAAAGCCATGAATACTGCTGGTGCATTCATTAGACCTAAAGTCTTGAATACATATTCATAGTGGCCATATCTGCTTCTAGAAGATTTCTCTGAAATATCTTCCTTTTGAACTCACAATTGGTGATATCTTGATCGCAATTCAATCTTGGAGAACAAATTATATCCCCTTAATTGATTGAACATATCATAAATGCATGGAATTGGGCACCTTTTCTTTATCATAACTTGGTTAAGCTTACGATAATCAACACAAATATGAAGAATTACGTCTACTTTCTTCACGAACAAGACCGGTGTTTCCCACAGAGACACACTTGGACAAATGAAACCCTTTCTTTCTAGCTCCTCTAATTTAACTTTCAATTCCCGTAACACTGTTGGTGCCATCCTATAATACGGAAGGGAAATAGGGCTAGCCTTTAGAAGGTGATCAATCGTAAAATCTAATTCTCTTAGAGGTGGTATCCTTGAGAGGTTTTTGGGAAAGACATATAAATTGATCCAAAACCACTGGAAAAATATTTCCCTTGATCTCTTCCATTGATTCCAAATTCAACACTACTGACAGATAAGAGATCGTTCCCATCGTCGGTGCCAACAAGCTATTTTCACCTTTCTTTACCATCCTCTCTCCTCTAAAGAGATACTCGATGCTGTCCTTAATCATGAAACTAAATATTCTTCTATAAAAGTTGATGAGAGGCTGAAACATTTTCAACTAATCCATACTCAGGATTACGTCATATACATCCATGTCCAGTATTGAGAAGTCCCATTTCAACTTAGCTCAATCAACAATTATATCACATGCTCTACACACAAAGGCTTTGCAATCTATTTACCTAACAAGAGTTTGTAGTTTAAAAATAGAAGGCATTATTTTCATCACTAAACATAGAAAATCAACATAATAAGAAGCAATTAAAGAATACAATGCACTAGTATCGAAGAGCACTTGCACAATGGTAGAATTCAAAAGAATCAGACCTCTCACTGTAGATAATCCAACCTGATCATCGAAAATCATCTGCTCAGCCCTATATAATTTTTTTTCGCTGCACTTTTCTCCTTATTTCCTTGTAGAGATTTTCCTAGTATAAGATTCATGAAATTTCTAGAATCACCATGGATATCTATACTCTACTGTCAAGACTAATTCTGTTGTCCTCTCCCTATCGAAGCATACAATTCTTGTGGTGCCTGAGAAGTGTCTCGAGCACTTGATCTTGGAGAACTATGACAATAGTGCTAAAAATGACCTATCTTCTTGGAGTTATGACATGACCTAGTTTTTTCTGTACACTCTCTCTTTATATAGTCAAATGAACCACATTGAAAACAACCTTCTTTTCTCTTGGGTCATAGAGGAAGGTTCATTGATCCAGCTGTCTGATTCTGATCTCTACTTACACCTTGGAAATAAGTGTCCCTTTTCTGATTTCTCCCGGAATTTGAGTTCCTACCATTCCCTATAGGTATCATCATACCTCCTCCCATAGATCCTATGATATCACATTCTTCCACAATCACTCTGTTCATCATCTCAGTATAATTTTTAATACAGAGCACTGTAATATTCTCTCGAATCACTTACCTTAGCACCGATTCGAAAATGTGTGCCTTCAAGGATGCAATTTCCACTACATCTGGTGAAAATCACACTAAATTCATGAATTTAGCCTCATATTATGTGACTTAGAAATTATTTTGATTTAGGATAAATAATTCCATCATTTTCTAGATTTTGAACATATGAGGATAGAATTATTTGTTGAAAAATTCTTGAAAATCCTCCCAAGTATGGACTTCATCAAATTTATCCTACACTGCTAAATCCCACCACAGTCATGCAAGATCATTGACCATATAAGTAGCCAACTTGAATTTGAGCTCTGATGGTGTGCTGATGAAATCAAATATGCGATTCATCCTACTCAGCCACACCTCCTCTTTTTCAGGTTCAACATAAACCTGAAAGTTTGGAGGATTATTCTTCATGAAATGGATGGTATGGTCCACATTCCGTGGATCATTCCTCCATTTCTCCATATTCAAAACTTGAAAAGATTAGAAAATACTCTAAACTAGGTCTTGGTTCACCTGTGGTTCAGGTGTAACCACATTCTCAGCAGCTTCTTCAGGTTGTTTTCGACGATGCCTACCAGGTGCTATTTTCTAAACCTAAAACAAACTACGTTAATATCACTCTCTAGTAAATGATTGCTTATAATTTTAAATTATATCAAATCAACTATCACAACATTTTTTTTTCAAAAAAAAAAAACATTTTCCCATTTTCCACCATATTTGAAAAATCTTATTCTGGTTTTTTAAAAATCAAACTATTTTCAAAATATATCAACCATTCTTTTTCAAATTCATTCATTTGAAAACAGTTTCATAAATTTTTAAAAATTAACACTTTATACATAACATGAATCATTACTCAAAATGATGTATGCACTCCTAGTGGGAATTCACTCCTTTATAATTCATGTCATGCCCGTCTCATTGGATAAACCCATGATAATGATATTTCCAATATTCTATAAGTTTCCCCAAAACACTTATGTACCCAACACCCTGGTAAATTTAAGTTTAGCATAAATGGGTTAGCTAATTCCTTTTATTCTATATATTTAAAGTACCAAAAATTCCACTCCTTTATAAGATTCCATCCCATGGAATGGACAAGATGAAATTTCAACTCCAAGATCAAGAACACATATGACTTCTTGTTAGGAAAGGACCGAATAAGCTGATACCATTTGTAATGAACCACTAATTCCCATTATCTTGAGAGTACAATGAGTAATTACTGGTCCATAATTGACATCCCCATGGTGAAACAGTCTTGTAATAAATTTCAAAGGGTTTCAAATTAAGTGGGGGTTGATTTACTCTTTAATGACTAAAACCAAAAACCCAACAGACCAACAAACTAAGACATTTTGACCATTCTCTTTATAACAACCAACCAAAGTATGCTCCAAAGGAATACAATCCAACATCAAATAAAATAGTATAAAGAAAAAAAATAAACACCAAGATGACAATAAGACTCCATTCTCCACAAGACACATTCTCCAACATCACCAAGTAGTCCAAAGTATCACGACATGGTACTAAAGAAGTGTGATACTTTACCTTTTCCAAAGTCTCAGAAAGTAGAATCTGTAAAAACACCAAAGTTCCCAATCAAGTGTGAGTATATAACTCAATAGGTTTCCCCCAATTAATTCCCTTCTCATTCCACTAGGATAGAAATTTGAGTAACATTTATATAAAATAGTTTAAATAAAATAATTCTATAAAACAGTTTATAATGAAATATAAACAAGTTACAAAAACTATTTATAACCAAGATAAAACAAAATTAAATGAAACCATTTTATAGAAAGTGATTTTCCATAAAATAACTAATCAGGGCTTGAAAACCAATTATTATTATAATTTTGGCATACTCATTCCATAGTCCACAACACACCCACACCTGTATGCTTTGTTCGACTGTTCCATACTCATGAGCTGTCTATTGTCGATTTACCTTGTGTCCCAATGACACATTCCCCCAGTCTAGGGTCACATACCTTGTACCACAATGGTAAAAGTCCCTTATTTTGGGGTACTTTTATCATGAACTCAAACAAACACCATGTATTCCAAACAATTTCAAATCACTAAAACAAACGTTTCAATAAAACTGCATTTTTATTGAAAAACAAAGAACAAAATAATTTCAAAGCTTCCATTTCATTTCAATAAAACATTACCTTTTATTGAAAAAATCTAATAAAAACCATGTTCCAAAATTCTAGAAAATCACAATTTTAAAATCTCTATTTCAAAATTAATAACCCACACACTTTATTCAAATACCCAATTTTCCAGATTTCCCCAATTTTCCAAACCATCCCAAAGAAGGGGTTCCAATGATGGCTAAAAAGAAAAATCAAAACCAATTCAACAAATGAAATTCAATTTAAAAGAATTCCCATAATTTTTACTAAGTGGATTTGAGATATAATCTACCCACCTCAAAGGTTTGGACGAAACTTGACAACGAATAAAGAATTCTTAATAAAATCGGGTCAATTCTTCACGGAACCTCCTTAGATCTCTTATACTAGAAAGATAAAGACAAAATCTCAACTTATTTGGAATAAAAACTCATGGATATACTGATAAAGGGTGTAGATATGATAAACCAAGAAGATATTATAATTATATCTAAGTAGATCTAAGAAACCAATCAAGAACGACGAAGAATGAACAAATACCTCAAGAATCCACGCTTGAAACACCATGGGAAGCCTTCATATTGACTCCAAATTACTTAAGAGTGGTTATTGTACCTTCAAGGAAGAGAAATCCTATGTTATGGATACTTATGAACAAAACTAGAAACTTAGAGGAAAAAATGTGTGAGATCCACTTTTTTAGGATCTCACTTCACATGGTTAGAAAAATCATTTGTTAACCATGAATTATCTACTTCCTAGTAAGAACCTCACATGTCCTCCTCACATGGTCTCCTTATCTGTATTCACACCATGCCAAAGCTATCTTCCTCAAATATTATCTTGCGCATAGTTTCTACTTGGATTTTTTCACAATTTGGATAAACCACGTGCAGCCCGTGCACCTCTCCTTTTTTCACCAAAAATTTGTGAAAGATCACCAAAATCTCCCAAATTTTCCTCTTATACTTTATAACCATAAAAAAAATAAAGGGTTGCATACTATAAACCGGGGTACTAGAGGAGGACTTAGATTCAGGCAGTTCAACATGCTAGTAATGAATGAAAACTTATGTATTTGTTCTCTAAGATGCACTTGGAGGTGCATGATAGTCAGATACATAATTATTTATCATCCTTATCCATTATCTATAACCTTATAGTTATAGATAATATTAGACAACTATCATATTCTGAGGTACTAGTCCTATGTGAGAGTGTGGTAGGTGAGGACCCTCCTCCTAGTTGGACCATACACGAGGATGAAATTTTGTAAGTACATGGTCGTGTATGAGTTTCAAAAGATATGAATTAGGATAATATGTGAGAATTTCATGATCCTTCATGTATATTTCATCCTAGATTCATCATGATGTATCAGGATTTACATCACCAATGTAGGTGTCCAGGTATGAAAAGATATATAGCTAGTTTTTCATGAGATGTTACACCTATCAGCATGAGAAGGTGGAACACCAGTGACTAGATATAATTTTATAACAACTACCCATTACAGAGTGGAAATAGAATGATTTCACAATGGATTTTATGATAGGGTTAATTAGGTCACCTAGATTTAATGATGTCATTTCATTTTTTATTGAAAGGCTCATAGTCGTCACTATTTTTCTACCTATCATGGAGAACTTTTTAGTACATTAGCTTGGGAGGATGTATAGTCGTAAGATAATACGACTTCATGGGGTCACTCATACTATCATTTTAGATAGGGATTCATGGTTAACACCATGATTATAGAAAGGTATTAATATGTAATTAGGTAGATAGGTGCTTGTAAGCATAACAGACCACCCTTAGACTGATGGCCAGTACAAGTGCACGATATAGGTACCTGAGGACATGATGTAAGAATGTGTCCTATATTTTGGGTTCTCTTGGGAGAGGTATATACCTTAGGTTCAATTTTTCTTCAATAATATATTTCAGGATACTATAAAGATTGTTCCATACGAGGATTTGGATGGTAGGCCATGCCGATCACCCTTGTGTTTGTTAGAGGAAGGATAAATAGCTTTTCTTGGACCCCATATTGTTCAGGAAACCATGTAGATGGTTGAGTTGATTAAGAAGTAGATAGATACTAAACAGTCTTGATAGAAATAATATTCCAATCACCATAGAAAAATCTAGAGTCTAAGGTTGGAGATCAAGTCTCTTTGTGTGTCTCAGAGAGGCTGGAAAATAAGAGGATGAGGAGATAGGGTAATCTTTCACTAGGATATGTTAGACCATTTGAGATTCTAGAGAGATTCATGCCAATATACTATCCGTTGAAATTACCTCAGAGGTACTAATACATGCATGAATCCTTCCACATATCTTAGATGAAACTCTATCATTTAGACCCACCTCATGCCTTTCATCCTGAGGTGGTTGAGTTATAGTTAGATGCATTCTTTGAGGATAATCCTATACATATTGTGGATTGTATCACAAAGGTTCTCTATGGACATTAAGTTCCTCTAGTATAGGTGCTATAGAAGCATGACTATGTATATAAAGGGACCTAGGAGTGGGAGGATGATGTACAAGTATAGTGGCTAGAGTTATTCTTAGCTAATTCTTCACCACCCTTAGAAGGGTAATTCACGGACAAATTGCTTTAAGGGGGAAAGTTTATAAGAACCTAGTTCTTTATTAAAGTACTAAATCTTCTAATTTCCATCAATTATTAGTTTAAATGATTAATTATGGCCTAATATGAATGAAATTTGAGGTCACAAAGGTATCAGAGTGTCTAGGGATCATTCAAAGTACGAAACCCAGCTTCTGGGGTGATAAAGGCCTGGTAGATGGTTATTAAAAACCGTTTGGGGTAGGCCATAAGGTTAGATTAATTCATAAAATTCTAGATAGTGGAGTCTTATAAGCCACAAGGTTAGGGAAATTAGGTGATTTGGGGTACACGTCCATGTAAGAATATCTGCATTTTTTGAACAATGAATGAGACATGGTTTGCGCACGATTAATAAAACCATGCATACAAACTGTGCAGGGTTTTCCTTCCTTATAGAAAAGGGCGTATGGTTGGCACAAAACTTATCCATCTGTGTGGAAAAACCATGAAACCTATTAAATTGGGAAAAAATATAAAATTACCCTCATTTAACCCATAATCTCAAACCTCATTTCATATTTCTTCACATTGGATAAAACCTCTATTTTGAGAGCACCTTCTTGACTATTATTCTCAAAATTGAAGTATCTCCTCTATCCAGACTCAGAATAAAGGGATATTTATCTCATTAGATCTACATAGGTAAGTTATAAATTAATTTTGTGTCATTCCTTAATTGATTTGGTACTGTATTATCTATTTAGTTGCTAGTTAATATGAACTGTTAATAGGTTCTTTATCAGTTTGTTGATTTTTTAACCAACTGAGTCGAATTAGGAGAAGAAAATGGATGAGATATCTACTACAAACCTACATTAATTGGTCTCATGATTTCCTTAAAAGTCAATGTGTTTATATATATTTCATTGTTCCACACTCCCGATTATCGGTGCGACTCCATTGAAATGGAATTTGAACCTTGAGTTAAATCGATATGTATGTCCAATTTAATTAATGGAACCCATTTATAAATGAATAGAGGTTAAGAAACTTGAATTAAAACCACCCCTTGGGTGTTTTTTTTAATTAACTATACCACCATGGTGGTTATTGAATTTGGATTACTCAGGGTGTGACTTTTACCCCTTTTCATGGGATGTTTATAATGAAATATCAATGATAATTAAAATGAATTATAATATGGATTTTGATATGGATTAGAAGTTTAATTGGTTAAGGAGAGGGAATGAAATATATTTCCCCAGTCGTGGATATTTAATTTAGTTTTTAGGAATTATTTGACCTTTATAATGATATACCCATGTGAGTTAAATAGATGCTAAGACCTCTAAGCTTAACCCATACATTTATCTACCTTTTAAGGTGGGTATGAATTGAATAGTTCATGAAAATGAACCTTGATTTAGTTAAATTATATTTATTGATTGAATGGTTGATATGTGACTTTAGTGACACATGGATTCTTATATGAATGCCATAGACAAAATCATTTGTATTTTACCTTGCATATGCTTGAGTGACACATTGAATCATTATATTGATTTCCAAGGATAGACTCATAGGGATTGGCTATTATATTCATAAGAGATACGTGGGTTCCTTATGTATTTATAATGATAGACTTAAGGGGAAGTTTATTACATACACCATGGGGGAAATTTGGGCAACATTAATGGACTTCCAAAGACAGAATTGAATAGAAATGATGATACACCACACCCAAAGTGATACCAAAATTCCCATGATGAATGCCAAGGATGGGATTATACGGCGTTGGTTCATGATACACCTGGAATTATACCTAAATTCCAATTAAAGAATCAAAATTATAGTCTAGAGTTCTTGATTAATTAATTTATGAAATTATTTATATGATGCGTCTACCAAGAAAAAGAACAATATTGGATTTAGTCAATGCCTTATACCTTTTTAATGGCCAGTTTAGGCATCTTCTGATCACACATATGTATTGGACACACTAGGATACATGAAAGGTTTCAAGACATTTTTATTAAATGATATTTATTAATTAAATGAACCTGATTATAAAATGATATAGGACTGACTGTTAATTCAGAGACATTATTGGCTAGGCTATAGTAGGTAGCATAGGATGGGTGTCCATGGGAACCTGAACCTTCATGGGTTGTTTACATTCTGTACTTTCTTTAAATGTTCCATCACTACATGCACATTGTTATTATTATATATTCACTCACTAGATGACACCATAACTTTGGGTGGTTTCTTACTATGATTTATATCTCACACTATGTTTGCGCTAATGATGGGTACCCAAATAGACTATATGATTGAAGGTATGGATAAGGGAAAGGGCCTTTCCATAGGTTCTTTATCACAATTTATAATTAGAGGAACATGGGATCGAGTTGAGGCTCGTGATGCTAGCTAGCTCATTTTTGGTCTTTTTTATATTTTGACACTTGTATCATTCTGATTCTATGTCTACCTATTTTGGATGTTTTTTAGAAACATGACATGTATCCTGATTTGTATATGATATCCCTTTCTAGTATTGTTTTTGTATCATCTCTTGTACATTTATATATTGTTTGATTGATTTACTGCTTCTTCTACTTGTATGTTATTGATATTATATTATACTAAACTATGGAAATGAGGCCATAGTCTCCCCAAAAAGGAACCCTAGTCATTTTCTTATATTTTTAAGCCTCTGGTATTTAGGGAGATGCGATTTATGCCATGTTCCCAAATGGGATTGGGGAACCTTTCAATGGCATTCAGTTCTAGTATGTTAAAGATCAGGTGAATCCCCGTGTGACCTTTGACTAATTATTACTCTTAGTTACCTTTATTCTAGTACCACATCCAATTATAATATCTAGTCAGGGATGTATTTCAAGGTAAAAATCATATAATATTTACCTAATGAAAACTTTAAGATGTTCTTATATACTTATCCTCAAATTCTATCATAGGGTTAAATTCCTTAATATTTGTTTTTTTACATAATATAGTTTACAAGGTTTCTACTAAACTTATATTGATACCAACTTTAGTGATCCAAACCCTAGTAACCTGGAGCTGATGTCTTATTTATTTCATTTTCATAGATAAAAAGTTTCAAATCCTGAAGGAACAATCAGTTTACCAATTTTGGAAAAGAAGGTACAAACATGATACACATTCTACACAGGGATATAAAATAGATACAATAGAAATGAAAAACATTTGGAATCCCTAAAATCATTCCAAGAAATCTTATTCATATCCTGGGGAAAGGAAACAAAATAAAGGTGAGCTCAAATAGTAAATAAGGGTTAAGTACATTGGAAGCAATCATGTAATGACCTAAACTTTTGAATAATATTTGTATCCTAAATTTCTGTGTTATTTTTTTTATACGTAACAAAACTATATCATTTAATTAATGAAGTGAGTATAATTAAAATGATACCATTGGGTTTCGACTATTATATGACCATTGGTCAATATGACTATTGGTCAATATGACCATTGGTAACTAAACTCTTAAAGTTAGGATTATTGTTTATAAATACAAGTGATCATGGTAAATTAATATAGAAAGAAGAGTCAATAGCCTCATCCAGTAAACTCGGGCTGTATGAATCCCATCTGTCAGTGCTTGGGAAGGATGTAGCATCAATAGGCTTTTCTCTAGAGCAAGCCCAAGTCAAAATCCAACATGTGAAGCTTGAACAAAATTTCCTACAGGATAAGTTCAAGCGAATAGAAATCACCACTTAGGTAATGTTTTCTAAACTGCCCTAAGATTCTATCACCATATCACACTTACACTTAGGTCCTATGATGGTGTTATAAGGGGATATGTAACAAGACCATAGTTACTTAGTGTAATCATTTTGTATATTTTTTATTTCTTATTATGGTAAAATTTGTGATTTTAAAATTTCCAAATATATATAAGATGAATATTATTGATGAGTTTTGGAAAAAGGGTATTTTAAAAAATTTATGTAAACATTAAGTAATTAATAATGTGAAATGATTTTCAAAAAATTGTCTTCTACAGATGTGATCAGTAAAAAATTTAGAGTCTAATAAGATCAACAAAATTTTTAGTGAATAGTAAAGTATGAACAATAATATTAACCTTATGAATAGTAATGAATAGTAAATCATCCAAAAAAAATAAACTTCACCCATGAATGTAAAAATATAATTTAGACGTCTTAAAAGTGTAAAAATAGTCATAATAAAAGTATTGGTATTTTTGTATGTCATAAATATTTTAATTACAATTTAATTATTAATTTAATAATTTAAAATGGTTGTTTATTTTCATAAAATGTAATAATAAATTATTAATTTATTGTCTTATGGTTATAATATAATTTTATTTGACCATTATTACTTTCTCAAGGTGTTATAAAACGAGTTATAGTTTTAATGTTGTTTTTATAAATAAATTACGAATTTAATGAAAAATTAAATTAAAAATATTTAGAAAATTATTTTCATATAATGGAGTTCATTTTTGAATTTATAGTATCAATTTTAGGTTAGGGTGAATTTATGATATATTTATAAAATGTGTTGTTTTTCAGTGAATAGAAAAAATAAAGTTTTGAGTTTCGGTGCAATTAATGACATAATTAATGATGTAATAATGATACAATAATTATAGTTTACTTGTGAATATTAAGATATGTTATTAGGTGTAGCAAGTGGCCAATACCATGGGAAAATACCATGGTAAAGCCCATGGTTTTTCAAATACCACTAATGAGCTATCCCTTGGAAATTAATTAAATATTCCCTTAATGTTTCTATAAATACCAACCCATTAAATCATTAATTTCATTAAAAATTACTCCTCAACAAATTTATAGTTTTTTTACCTCCCAAGGAGTCCTCCCAAGGTTCCCTGAAGCCCCCCAAGGTCCCAACCTTTGAGCTTTTGAAGTCACTCTTCAAGGTAAGGAAACCTCTCACCCTCTTTTAAGTCATGACTTCCTTCATATTATGTCTTCTAGTTTCCATATTCTTATATGGGGGTAAGTTCTTTCATATTCCTATCAATTTAAATTTCATCTCCAAATTATGAGATACCTTTTTTTCTCTAGTCAATTTATTTTATGAATATTTACGTGACGTCGTTAGGCTGCTGAATTTTCGTAAAAGAAATCACATTCTCTCTTTTCTTTCAATTTTCCTTTTCATGTGGTATTCCATTCTACACTATTATCTTATTTATCTTTTATTCTATCCCTATACTATAAAATTATTCATTTATTAACAGGATACCCTTTTCCTTTCTTTTTTTTATTTTCTAAAACCATGTTATATAGCCATTATGCTGTAGAATTTTTGTCTCAAAATCTCTATGTTTTTCTCAAGAAATTATCTTATATTATTTATGTGAATACCCAAATATATTTTCATTTACTTGGTTACTCATAAATAAAAAATTGTTATATTTTATTATATAATTGAAATACATATAACTCTCACTCTCTTTCCATGGGTTACAAATGACATAACGATCACGTTTTTAATAAATTTTTAGACGTCACGATTTTGAAATGAAACTCATTTATTTTATTCTCTATGGGTTATTTATGAAATTTTTTATTATGATCTATGTGGATCACATGAAAATAAATAAATATTAAGGGAGCACCATAATAGTGCTCTAATGCATTGGGTAAAGAATTAATCTCTAGAGATGGAAAGTTTCAGGATACCTTGGTGAATAACCTTTGGTATGAACCTTGGTGATATGTTCATGAATGTATAAATGAAATGTTGTAGCCAAAAATTCAATTTATGATACATTTTCTCTTTATTATGATATACCTATTTTTCCATTGCTCATGCTTCACATTTTTCATCAAGTTCTTATTGATTTCATAAGCAAACTGATTCCCTTACTTTCCTTACTGGGCCTTCTTCTCACCCTTTACTTCAATGTATATCTCTAGGTTATGAGATGTTGTAATTGTAAATAAGATAAAATTTTCAAGAAGATTTTCAAGGGGATTTAAAAGAGTCTTTTATGTTTTCATGTTTTTTTGTTCCTGATTTCCAAGACACTAGACTTTAAAGATCCCCTGTTTGTAAAATGTAATGAAATGTTATGTAATAAAAAGGTGGGATGTCATATTTGGTATCAAATTATAGTTTAGTTATTTATAGAAATTAAGCTATGAAAACTTTAGGAAGAATAAAATAAGAAAGATTAAATATAGGGAATCTTCCTGGTATTTTGGTGAAATTTTATGTAAGTGGTTTTCGAACAAATGAATACATGTCTGGATAGAAACAAGTGGATGTGGCTCTGGCACAGATATACCTAGGAGTGAAAACTCTGACAAGGAGTTTCGATCTTGACCCAGGGTAGCCTGGTACACACCAATGAGCCTTTCTACACTCCTGGTTTGACACTCCCGGGGGATATGTTTGGTCAATCACAAGCTTTCTATGAATCATTTTGAAGGATTTATAGGGAAATGTAATTATTTAAGCATGATGTTTTAAGACCTAAAATACTTTATAGTTAAAAGATTCATAAATGAAATAAGATTCTCACTAATGTTTTATTCTTTTATAAAATTGAGGTCAATAGGAGGAACTATTCAAATGGTGACTGCAATGGACCATTTACTAACGACCCTCCGATGGAAGCCAGAATGGAAAATTTCATGCGGATGATGAACCAAATGACTCAAGTTATGGTAAATAACTTGAATCAAGCTGAGATACCGATCTCACCATGAAGGGAACAACATTCTGTTGAGTCCTTTATGCATCAACGACCACCAAACTTTAGTGGATAAACCAACCCATTTATTTTTGAACAGTGGTTCAGCTCTATAGAGAAGATCTTTTCTGTGATCCACTGTTCGGAACAAGAGATGGTCACACTAGTTGTTTATCACTTAGAGGGAGAAGTTGAACAGTGGTGGGAACTAATTAAAAATATGAGGCCAAGAGTGAAGGTTGAATATATGGAGTGGTAAGAGTTCAAAGGGATATTCTTCAGTAAGTATTTCCCTCGTTCCATGAGAACAAGAATTGAGAAATAGTTTATTGAGCTGATGCAGAAGGAGAATGAATATGTGGGAATCTATGATATGAACTTCACCGGACTTTCCTATTATACCTCAAGAATTGTCATGGATCCTAGTGGGAAGTTTTTATAGATTCTTTAGTGGACTAAGACCTCATCTGCAGAAGAATATATCCAACCGAGACTATGAAAACTATGAAGAGATCACACAGAGTGCGATGAAGGCCGAACTAGAGTTTGGTGAGACACAGTGGTCTCATAAATCTAATGAAAATAAGAGATCGATAGATCCAAGCTTATATAGGAGCTTCAATCAGGTAAGAGGAGGCAATAAAGTTTAACTTCCGATGTGTAATAATTGAGGGAAGAAGCATTTGGGGAACTATCTGCTCGGGAGTGGGAAGTGATACAAGTGTAGAAAAGATGTCCATATAGTACAGAATTGTCGTAGTGAGGTGAAGCCTCAACTCCCAAACACTAAAGATAAGGGGAAGATGGTGAAGGCCTTACCTGATGTCCAATTCTATAAGTGTAGAAAACTTGGGCACTTTTCCAATCATTGTCCAAATCTGAGGGCAGTGGAGGGGAATCGCCATCTGCCTCAGCAAAGGAGAAGGGAGAAAGGTCATACTTTTGGAATCACTACAGACGAAGTTGAAGCACCAAATTATGTGGTGGTCGGTACTCTTGTAGTTATCTCAAAGATATAAAGTACTTTGTTTGATTCTAGTTTTACTCATTCCTTTATTTCAACCATGTTTACAAAGAATTTATAATCCACCGACGATTTTTTAAATGTATAGTTATCAGTCAAGACTCCTGGTGGGATTATCCAAGCATAGTTAGTGTTTATAAAATCTAGTATTTACTTTAGTGAGAACAATCATATCACAAATCTAGAAGTCATTCTCATACTGGAATTTGACATTATACTAAGGATGAACTGACTCTCAAAGTATAATTCTAAGATCAAATGTAGAAGAAAGGAAATCTTAGTAATCTTGAATGGAAAACCTACAATTATCTTCCAAGGAGAGATATCTCAAACTGATATTTGTCTAGAAGAACATCATATATCCTTATTTATGGAGTTGATCAGTCCAGAAGAGGAAGGAAATGAGAGTTTAAGGATAGAAAATGTCCCCATCATATAGGAATATGTTGACGTATTTCCTAAAGAGTTACCCAGACCTCCCCCAGAAAGAGAGGTAGAGTTCTCCGTTGAACTCGTACCTAGATCTCATCTGATATCAAAGACCCCCTATAGGATGGGAAATTTGGAGCTAGAGGAATTAAAGAAAAAACTCCAAGATCTTTTAGAGAAGGGTTTTATCCAACCAAGTGTGTCTCCTTATGGATCACCTGTTCCCTTTGTGAAGAAGAAGGATGAATCAATGCAGTTATGCATTGATTAAAGAGAAATGAATGGGATAACTATGAAGAATAAATACCCTCTTCCAAGAATTGATGACTTATTTGAAAAAATTCATGGGGATCAATTCTTCTTTAAGATTGATCTTCGATCTAGTTATCATAAATTGAGGGTGAAGAAAGAATATATTACAAAAACTACCTTATGATCAAGATATAGGCATTATGAGTTTGTTTTTATGACCTTTGGACTGACTTATGCACCTTCTATTTTTATGGATTTGATGAATAGAGTTTTTAAGGGCGACCTTGATAACTTTGGGGTAGTTTTTATGGATGATATTCTGATATATTCCAAAAGTCACAAGGACCATGAGAATCATCTAAGGGTTATTTTCAAAACTCTATATAAGGAGAGGATTTCTAGGAAGTTTAGAAAATGTGAATTTTGGTAGAAACATGATGTTTTATTTGGGTACATTGTAACTAATGAAGGAATCACAGTTGACCCAACAAAGACAAAATTGGTAGAGTAGTGACCTCATACTACAAAAATAACTGAGATTCTATTTTTCCTTGGATTATTGGGATATTATAGAAGGTTTGTGAAAAACATTTCATGACTTTCTAATCCATTGACCAAGTTATCTATAAAAGGGTTCAAGTTCATCTGGACAAAAGAGTGTGAGGAAAGTTTCCAAGAGTTGAATAAGAGATTAGGTACTGCACCCGGGATAACTCTGCCCTCAAGTAGAGAAGGATTAATTATTTTTTAGCAATGCATATCTGAAAGGGCTTGGGTGAATCCTCATGAAAAATGAAAAAGTCATTACTTATGCATCTAAACATTTGAATACACATGAGCAGAACTATCCTATGCCTGATCTGGAGCTAGCTGTGGTTGTTTTTTTTCTAAAGATATTTAGGCACTATCTTTATGGTAAGAAATGTGATATATACACAGAACATCAATGTTTGAAGTATATTTTCACACAAAAGGAATTGAACATGAGAAAAAGGTGATGGTTGGAAATTCTTAAAGACTATGATTGTTTAATTCATTATCATCATAGCAGAGCAAACAAAGTCGCTGATGCATTATGCTGGAAAGACCCAACTATTCTGTTCCTGATGAGGATTAAAAGAGATCCTTTCATCAATGAACTAGTAATGATGGATAGGTGAATTATAAAGGAAGTGACATCATCAACCCTGACCCAAATTATTTCTCAACTGTCATTACTAGAGAAGATCAAGAAATCTTATAAAGAAGATATTTTGTTATAGAAGAAGTTTGGGGCCGTGAAGGATGGTAAGTTTCTTGAGTTCAATATTGATCAAGAAGGTGTAATGAAATTTCATACAGGACTATGTGTTCCATCTATTATGGAAATAAACAAGGACTTTATGGATGAAGCACATAGATCTACTTTCTCTATACATCCTGGAAAAACAAAAATGTATAGGGATCTTTGTGATCATTATTGGTGGGATAATATGAAAAGGGATATTGTTGACTACACTTCAAGTTGCTTAGTATTTTAGCATGTGAAGGTAGAGTGAAAACTTCCTAAAGGGGTATTGCAACCACTACCCATACCAGCATGGATGTGAGACAATATCACTATGGACTTCACTACCGGTCTCCCGAGAACGTACAAAGAAAACAATGCGATATGGGTTATTGTGTACCATCTCAACAATACTGCCCGTTTTATCTCCATTCAAGAAGATTTATCTCTTGATAAACTTTCCAGTATTTACATGAAGGAAGTGGTAAGGCTTCATGAAGTTCCACTTTCTATCGTATCTGATCGTGACCCAAGGTTCACATCAAAATTCTGGAGAAGTCTTCAACATGATCTGAGAACTAAATTGAATTTCATTATGGCCAATAACCCTGAAACTGATGGCTAATCTGAATGGAATATTCAAACACTCAAGGAAATGATGAGAACATGCTCAATGTAATTTAAAGGAGTATAGTATAAACATCTCCCTTTAGTTGAGTTCTCTTAAAACAACAGCTCCTACTCGAGCATTCAAATGGCACCCTATGAAGCTCTATATGGGAAGCGATGTATAAATCCTACTTGTTGGGATGAAGTTGGTGAGAGAAATATTCTTGGGCCCGATATTGTGAAAGAGATGACATAAAAAGTCCATCCCATCCAACAACACATTAAGGTTGCTCAGAGTTGGAAAAATAGTTATGCTGACAACTGTCGAAGGGACTTGGATTTTAATGTTGGTGACAAATAAATTCTTTGAATTTCACCTTGAAGAGAGTCATGAGGTTTGGGAATAAAGGTAAGCTCAACCCTAGGTACATTGGGATATATGAAATCCTTGATCATGTGGGAGAAGTGGCATATCGTCTTGCACTTCCTCCAAATCTATCACAAGTTCCTAATGTTTTCCACATATCCCTCTTAAGGAAATACATACCTGACCCTTCATATGTACTAAATCCAGAGGTTGTACAACTAAAACATGACCTCTCTTATGAGGAGCAGTCGGTGGAGATCTTCGATTGTAGAGACAAGGTCCTATGCAACAAGACTACCCCTTACTAAGGTGTTGTAGAGGAACCACAAATGTAAAGAAGGAATGTGGGAACCATAGGAGTCTATAAGGATGAAGTACCCACACCATTTCTCTTATGAGGGTACAAGTTAATTTTTCAGGGATGAAATCTCTTAAGGGGGGAAGAATGTAACGACCCAAAATTTTGAATAATATTTTTTTGCCTAAATTTGTGTGTTATTTTATTTTATTATTAACAAAACTATATTTTTTAATAATTGAAGTGAGTATAATTAAAATAATACCATTGGTTTCTGACTATTATATGACCTTTGGTCAATATGACTGTTGTCCAATATGACTGATGGAAACTAAAATCTTAATTTTATGATTATTGTTTATAAATACAAGTTATCATGGTTAATTAATATAGAAAGAAGAGTCGATGACCTCATCCAGTAGACTCGGGCCATACTAAGCCCATCTTTCATAGCTTGGGAAAGAGGTAGCATCACTGCACTTTGCTATGGACCAAGCCCAAGCCGAACACCAACATTTGAATCTTGAACAGAATCTCCTATGGGATAAGTTCAAGCTGATAGAAATCACTACTCAGGAAATGTTGTCTAAGCCACCCTAAGATTATATCACCCTAGAACATATTACACTTAGGTCTTATAAAGGTGTCATAAGGGGCTATGTAATGAGAACTTAGTTAATTTGTGTAATCCTTTTGTATAAATAATATTTTTATTTCTTATTATGGTAAAATTTGTGATTTTCAAATGTCCTGATAAATATAGGGTGAATATTATTGATGAATTTTGGAAAAAAGGGTATTTTAAAATATTTATGTAAAATTTAAATAATTAATAATGTGAAATGACTTTAAAAAAATGGTTTTCTATAGTGGTGATAAATAATAAATTTAGAGTCTAATAAGATAAACTTAATTTTTCATGAATACTAAAGTATGAATAGTAATATTACCCTTATGAATAGTAATTAATAGTAATGAATAATAATGAATAGTAAATTGTCCAAGAAATATAAACTTTACCCATGAAAGTACAAATATAATTTAGACATCTTAAAAGTGAAAAAATTGTCATAATATAAGTATTGATATTTTTGTATGTCATAAATATTTTATTTATAATTTCATGATTAATTTATTAATTTAAAATGGAAATGTATTTTTATAAAATGTAATCATAAATTATAACTTTATTTTCTTATAGTTATAAGATAATTTTTATTTCACCATAATTAATTTCTCAAGGAGTTATAAAATGAGTTATAGTTTTAATGTTGTTTTTTAAATAAATTATGATTTTATTTAAAAATTAAATTAAAAATATTTAAGAAATTATTTTCATAAAATGTAGTTCACTATTGAATTCAGAGCATCAATATTAGGTTAAGGTGAATTTATGATATTTTTATAAAATGTTTTGTTTTTCAGTGAATAGTAGAAATACAGTTTTGAGTTTTGGTGTGATCAATGACATCATTAATGATGTAATAATGATTCAATAAATCTGGTCTACTTTTGAATAGTAACATATGATATAAGGTATACCAATTGGCCAATACCATGGTAAAATACCATGGCCAAGCCCATGGTTTTTTAAATACCATCGATGATGTGTCCCTTGGAAATTAATTAAATATTCCCTCACTTTTTTTGATAAATACCGACCCATTATTTCATTAATTTCATTCCAAATTTCTTCTCAACGATGTTCTAGTCTTTTTACCACACAAGGAGTCCTCCCAAGGTGCCCTAAAACTCCCCCAAGGTCCCAACCATTGAGATTTCAAAGTCACTCTTCAAGGTAAGGGAACCTCTCAGCATCCTCTTTTAAGTCATGACTTCCTTCATGTTATGTCTTCTAGTTTCGATCTTATTATGTGGGGGTAAGTTATTATATATTACTATTACTGTACATATCTTGTCCAAATGAATAGAGTCCCTTTATTCTATCATCAATTTATTTTCTAAATTTTTATGTGATGCTGTTAGGCTGCCGAATTTTCGTAAAAGAAATCACATTTTCTCTTTTCTTTAAAGTTTACTTTTCACATGGTATTCCATTCCACACCATGATATTATTTATATTTTATTATTTACTTATACTTTAAAATGATTCATTTATTTATGGTATACCCTTTTACCCTCTTTTTTTTATTTTCTAAAACTATGTTATATAGTCGTTATACTGCAGAATTTTCGTCTTAAAATATCTCCCCTTTTCTAAAGAAATTATCTTATATTATTTATGTGAATACCCAAATATATTTTCATTTATAGGGGTATTAATAAAAACATAAAATTTATCTACTTGATTCTGGAATTTATATACATATAAACCTCAATCCCCTTCTATGTGTTATTAATGACATAATGATCATGTTTTTAAGAACTTTTAAAACGTCACGATTTTGAAATGAAACCAATTTATTTTATTATCTATGGGTTATTTATGAAATTATGTATTATGATCTATGTGGATAAAATGAAAATAAATACATATTAATGTTTCTCCCTGATATCACTCCAATGCATTGGGTAAATAATTAATCTCTAGGGATTCCATGTTTCATGATACCTTGGTGAATAAACTTGGTAATTTTTTATGAAACCTTGGGGATGGATCATGGTGATTTTTTCATGAACGTATAAATGAAATTTTGTAGCCACATATTCAAGTAATGATCCATGTTCATTTTATTATGATATTCCTATTTTTCCATTTCTCATACCTTATGTTTTTCATCATGTTCTTATTGATATCACAAGAAAACTGATTCACTTGCTTTCCTTACTGGGCCTTATGCTCACCCTTTCCTTTGATGTATGTCTCCAGGTTATGAGATACAATAATTTTATATTGGATATAATTTTCAAGAATTTTCTCAAGGGGATTTAAAATAGGGTTTAATGTTTTCCTGTTTTCTTGTTCCTGATTTCCAAGACACTAGACTTTAAAGATCCTATAATTGTAAAATGTAAAGAAAAGTTTTGTAATAAAAAGTTGGGATTACATTGTTGGTATCAAAGGATAGTTTAGTTTTTTATGAAAATTAGGCTATCAAAGCTTTAGGAATAATCCTATATAAAAGTTTAAATATATAGAAACTTCCACGTATTTTGGTGAAAGATTAAGTAAGTGGTTTCCGAACAAATAAAGCCTTGTCTGGATACAAAAAAGTGGATGTAGCTCTGGAACTGAGGAAACTAGAAGTGAAAACTCTGACAAGGAGTTTCAGGATTGACTTGGGGTATCCTGGTACAAGACAATAGGCCTTGCTGCACTCTTGGTTTGACACTCCCAGGGGATATGTTTGGTCAATAAAAATCTTTTTATGAATCACTATGAAATATTTATAGAGAAATAATATTATTTAAGAATAAAGTTTTAATAAAAAAACCCTTAATAGTTAAAAGATTCATCAATGAAATAACATTCTCACTAAGGTTTTATTCTTTTATAAAATGTAAGGAAATATTAGGAACTGTTCAAATGGTGACTACAATGGACCATGTGCTGACGACCCTCCAATGGAAGCTGAAATTGAAACTTTCATGCAAATGATGAACCAACTAAATCAGGTTATGGGAAATAAATTGAATTAAGATGAGAGACCGATCTCACCACGAAGGGAAAACATTTTTTTTGAGTCATTTATGGATCAAATACCACCAAAATGTAGTGGACCGACAGACCCATTGATTACTGAACAGTGGATCATCTCTATCAGGAATATTTTTTTGTGCTCCGCTGTTCGGAACAAGAGATGGTCACCTTGGATATTTATTGATCAGAGGGAGAATCAGATCAGTGGTTGGAATTGATTAAAAACACAAGGCTAAGAGTGGATGTTGAATCTATGGTGTGGGAAGAGTTCATAGGGATCTTTTTCAGTATGTATTTCCCTCGTTTTATCAGTACAAGAATAGAGAAGGAGTTTCTCAAGCTGAAGTAGAAGGAGAATGAATCTATGGGAAGCTACGAGATGAAATTCACTAGACTTTCACCTTACACCTCAAGATTTGTCATGTATCCTAGTAGGAATGTTGATAGATTCTTTGGTGTTCTAAGACCTCATTTATGGGAGAATCTATCCAAATGAGACTATGAAAGCTATTAGAAGATTGTATGGAGTGTGATTATTGTTGAACTGAAGTTTGGTGTGATGCAGTGGTCTCCTAAATCCAATGAAAATAAGAGATCTATGAATCCAATATTTGGGAGGAGCTTTGATAAGGAAAGAGGAGGAAAGAAATTATAACATCCCATGTGTAATAAATAACGGAAGAAGCATTCAAGGAACTACCTTCTCGAGAGAGGGAAGTGCTACAAGTGTGGAAAAGATGGCCATATAGCACAGAATTGTCGTAGTGAGGTGAATCCTCAACTCCCAAACACTGAAGACAAGGGGATGAGGGTGAAATCTCTACCTGATGTCCAATGATATAAGTGTGGAAAAGTTGGTCACTTTTCCAATCACTATCCAAATCTGAGGGTAGTGGAGGGGAATCACTATCAGCCTCAACAAAGGCTAAGGGAGAAAGGTTGTACTTTTTCAATCACTACGGATGAAGTTGAAGTGCCGAATGATTTGGTGGAAAGTACTCTTGTTGTTCTCTCAAATCTAGAAATTAGTTTGTTTGATTCTGGTTCTAGGTATTTTTTTTATTTTCTTCAAGTTTTCAAAGAATTTATAATCATACTCTGATTTTCTAAAAGTAGAGTTATCAGTCAAGACTCCAGGTGGGATTATCCAAGCATTGTCAGTGTTTTAAAAAATCTAGTATTTACTTTAGTGAGCACAATATTATCATAAATCTAGTAGTCATTCCCACTCTGGAATTTTACATTATACTAGGGATGGACTGAATCTCAAAGTATAATGCTAAGATCTAATGCATAAGTAAGGAAATATCAGTAGTCTTAAATGGAAAACATACAGTTATCTTCCAAGGAGAGATATCTCAACCCAATATTTGTCTAAAAGAACCTCCTATATCCTTCTTTATTGAGTTGAATGGTAAATAAGAAGAAGTAAATGAGAGTTTAAGGATAGAAAATGTCCCCTTAATCTAGGAATATATTGACATATTTCCTGAGGAGTTACCCATACCTCCCCTAGAAAGAGAGGTAGAGTTCTCCATTGAACTCATACCTAGATCTCATCTAAAATAAAACACCCCCCTATAGGATGGAAAATGTGGAGCTAAAGGAATTAAAGAAACAACTCCAAGATATTTTGGAGAAGAGGTTTATCTGATTGAGTGTGTCTCCTTGGGGAGAAATTTTTCTATTTGTGAATAGTAAGGAATGATCAATATAGTTATGCATTGATTATAGAGAACTGAATGAGATCACCATGAAGAATAAATACCCTCTTCCAAGAATTTATGACTTATTTGACCAAATTCATGGGGGCTAAATTATTCTCTAATATTTATCTTTGATATGGTTATCATCAATTGAGGGTGAAGAAGGAAGATATTCCAAAAACTGCCTTCCGATCAAGATATAGGCATTATGAGTTTGTTGTTATTCCTTTCAGACTGGAAAATGCACTACTATTTTTATATATTTGATGAATAGAGTCTTTAAAAACTACCTTGATAACTTTTTGGTAGTTTTTATTGATTATATTATGATATATTCCAAAATTTGAGAGGATCATGGGGATCATATAAGGGTTATTTTGAAAACTCTACGGAAGGAGAAGTTTTTTTGGGAAGTTCAACAAATGTGAATTCTGGATGCAACAAGTTGCTTTCTTGGGGAACATTGTAACGAATGAAGGAATCATAGTTGACCCTAAAAAGAATGTTATGAGAGGAGTGACCTAAGCCTACAATAATAACTAAGATTCATAGTTTCCTTGGATTAGTGGGATGTTATTGGAGGTTTGTGAAAAACTTTTCATGACTTTGTAATCCATTAACCAAGTTAACTCGGAAAGGGGTCAAGTGCATCTGGACAAAGGAGTGTGAGGAAAGTTTCCAAGAGTTGAATAAGAGATTGGTTACTACACCCATACTAAATCTACCCTCAAGTAGATAAGGATTCGTTATTTTTTAGGGATGCATACTGGAAAGGTCTTGGGTGCGTCCTCATGAAAAATGACAAAGTCATTGCTTATGCATCTCGATAGTTGAAGACTCATGAGTAGAACTATCCTACGCCTGATCTAGGGCTAGCTGTGGTTGATTTTTCTCTAAAGATATAGAGGTACTATATTTATTGAGAGAAATGTGATATATACACAGAATATCAATGTTTGATGTATATTTTCACACAAAAGGAATTGAACATGAGACAAATGAGATGGTTGGAACTTCTTTAAGACTACGATTTTTCAATTCAATATCATAATAGAAGATAAAAAAAGTTACTGATGCATTAAGCAGGAAAGACCCAGCTATTATGTCCATGATGAGGATTCAAAGAGATCCTTAGATCAATGACCTAGTAAAGATGGATATGAGAATTATAAGGGAATGTACATCATCAACCCTCACCCAAATGAATTCTCAACTGTCATTACTAGAGAAGATCAAGAAATATCAGAAAGAAGATCCTTTGTTACAAAGGAAGTTTGAGGCTGTGAAGGATGGGATGTTTCCTGAGTTCAATATTGATTATAAAGGTGTACTGAAATTTCATACAAGACTTTGTATTTCATCTATTCTGGAAATAAAGAAGGAAGTGATGGATGTAGCTCATAGATCTACTTTATCTATATATCCTGGAAGCACAAAAATATATAGGGACCTTCGTGATAATTATTTGTGGGATAATATGATAAGGGAGACTGCTAACAACACTTCAAGGTGCCTAGTATGTTATCAAGTGAAGGCAGAGCGACAACTTCCTAAAGGGGTATTGCAACCACTACCCATGCCAGCATAGAAGTGGAATAATATCACTATGGACATCAACACTGGTCTCCCAAAAACTTCCAAAGGATACAATGCTATATGGGACATTGTGGACTGTCTCACCAAGACTATCCATTTTATCTCCATTCGGGAAGATTTATCTCTCGATCAACATGCCAGGATTTATGTGAAGAAAGTGGTAAGGATGCATGGAGTTCCACTTTCTATCGTATGTGATCGTGACCAAAGGTTCACATAAAAAGTCTAGAGAATCCTTCAACATGACATGAGCACTAAATTGAATTTCAATATGAAATATCACCCCCAAAATAGTGGCCAATATGAAAGGAATATTCAAACTATCGAGGACATGATGAGAACATGATCAATGGAATTTAAAGTAGGATGGGATCAAAATATCCCTTTAGTTGAGTTCTCTTATAATAACAACTTCCACTCGAGCATTCAAATGGCATCCTATGAATCTATATATAGGAAGCAATGTAGAAATACTAATTTTTAGGATAAAGATGGTGAGAGAAATCTTCTTGGTCCTAATCTTGTGCAAGAGATGACATA
This sequence comes from Viscum album, assembly GCA_963277665.1. NCBI lineage: Eukaryota > Viridiplantae > Streptophyta > Magnoliopsida > Santalales > Viscaceae > Viscum > Viscum album. The sequence goes on along the minus strand of OY728140.1, from coordinate 1,998,920,981 downwards.
AAAAGTCCATGCCATCCAACAACACATTACGGTTTCTCAGAGTCAGAAAAATAGCTATGCCGACAACCATTGAAGGTACATGGAGTTTAATGTTAGTGACAAGGAATTTCTTCAAATTTCTCCTTGGAAGAGAGTCATGAGGTTTTGGAATAAAGGGAAGCACAAACCTAGGTACATTTTCCCTTATAAAATCCTTGACCGCGTAGGAGTAGTGTCCTATCATCTCTCACTTCTTCTAAATATAGCACAAGTTCATGATGTTTTCCACGTATCCCTCTTAAGAAATTACAAACCTAGCCCTTCATGTTTACTAAATCCAGAGGTGGTATAACTGGGACATGACCTATCATATGAGGAGAAACCGATAAAGATCTTGGATTGTAGAGACAACGTTCTACGTAACAAGATTACCCACCTTGTTAAGGTGTTATGGAGGAACAACAAATGTAAGGAATCCATGTGGGGACCAAAAGAGTTTATAAGGCTGAAGTACCCACATCTTTTATCTTATGAGGGTACGAGTTAAAATTTTAAGGATAAAATTTCTTAAGGGGGAAAGTATGTAACGACCCAAACTTTTGAATAATATTTGTTTCCTAAATTTGTGTTTTATTTTATTTCATACTCAACAAAACTATCTCCTTTAATTAATGAAGTGAGTTAATTAAAATGATACAGTTGGGTTTTGACAGTTATATGACTGTTGTCTAATATGAACGTTGGAAACTAAACTCTTAATGTTACAATTATTGTTTACAAATACAAGTGATCATGGTTAATTAATACAGAAGAAGTGTCGATGGACTAATTCAGTAGACTCGAGTAGTACGAAGCCCATCTCTCAGAGCTTGGGAAGGAGGTAGCATCATTGGGATTTGCTCTAGACCAATCCCAAGCTGAAATCCAACATGTCAATCTTGAACAGAATCACCTACATGATAAGTTCAAGATGATAGAAATTACCACTTGGGAAAAGTTGTATGAGCCAACCCCAAGGTTTTATCACCATGGAACACCTTACACTTAGGCCCTATGCAGGTTTTATACAGTGCTATGTAACGAGACCTTAGTTACTCTGTATAATCCTTTTGTATAAATATAATTTTTATATCTTATTATGGTAAAATTTGTGATTTTGATATATCCAGATAAATATAGGATTAATATTATTGATGAATTTTGGAAAAAAGGGTATTTTAAAATATTTATATAAACATTAAATAATTAATAATATGAAATGACTTTCAAAAAATAGTCTTCTATAGTTGTGATTAGTAAGAAATTTAAAGTCTAATAAGATCAACATATTTTTAGTGAATAACAAATTATGAATAGTAATATTACCCTTATAAATAGTAATGAATATTAAATCATCCAAAAAAATAGAAACTTCACCCATGAATGTACAAATATAATTTAGACATCTTAAGAGTGAAAAATATTCATAATATAAGTGTTGGTATTTTTATATGTCATAAATTTTTTAATTAAAATTTCATGATTAATTTTATAATTTAAAATGGAAATATATTTTAATAAAATGTAATCATAGATTATTACTTTATTGTCTTATGGTTATAAGATAATTTTATGTGACCATTATTAATTTTTCTCACGGTGTTATAAAATGGGTTATAGTTTTAAAGTTGTTTTTTAAATAAATTTATATTTTATTTAAAAATTAAATTAAAAATATTTAGAAAATTATTTTTATATAATGGAGTTCATTTTTGAATTCAGATCATCGATATTAGGTTAGGGAGAATTTATTATATTTTTATAAAATGTTTTTTTCAGTGAATAGTAAAAATATATTTTTGAGTTTCTGTGTGATCAATGACATCATTAATGATGTAATAATGATTCAACAATTCTGGTTGACTTGTGAATAGTAATATATGTTTTTATGTGCCCTTAGTGGCCAATAACATGAGCAAATACCATGTGAAATCCCATGGTTTTGCAAATACCATCGATGAGGTGTCCCTTGGAAATTAATTAAATATTCCCTCAAATTTTCTATAAATACAAACCCATTACTTCATTGATTTCATTAAAAATTAATACTCAAATAAGTTTTAGTATTTTTAACTTTAAAGTATTCCTCCCAAGGTGCCCGAAATCCCCCCAAGGTCCCAACCTTCTAGCTTTCGAAGTGACTCTTCAAGGTAAGGGAACCTCTCACCCTCCTCTTTTATGTCATGACTTCCTTCATGTTATGTCTTCTAGTTTCCATATTATTATATGGGGGTAAGTTATTATATATTGATATTACTTTAAATTTCATTTTCAAATTATTAGTGACCCTTTCTTCTCTCATAAATTTATTTTCTGAATTTTTAGGTCACTCAATTAGGCTGCCAAATTTTTGTAAAAGAAATTTCATTTTCTTTTTTCTTTCAAGTTTCTTTTTCATGTGGTATTTCACTCCACAACATGACATTATTTATATTTTATTATGTCCCTATACTTTAAAATGATTCATTTATTTATGGTATACCATTTTCCCCTCTCTTTTTATTGTTTTCTAAAACCATGTTATATAGCCGTTATGCTGCAGAATGTGCGTCTCAAAATCTCTCTCTTTTTCTCAAAAAATTATTTTGAATTATTTATGCGAATAAACAAATATATTTTCTTTTCAAAAGGTATTAATAAATACATAAAATTGATCTATTTTATTATGTAATTGACATACATACAACCCTCACTCCCTTTCCATGGGTTATAAATGACATAACGATCAAGTTTTTAAGAACTTTTAAAACGTCATGATTTTAAAATGAAACCCATTTATTTTATTCTATATGTGTTGTGTATGAAATGTTTGATTATGATATATGTGTATCACATTAAAATAATTTCATATTAATGTTTAACCCTGATAATTCTCCAATTCATTTGTTAAAGAACTAATCTCTAGATATGACAAGTTTCATAATACCTTGGTGAATAACCTTGGTAAAGTTTTATGACACCTTGGGGATGAACCTTGGTAATATGTTCATGAATGTATAAATGAAATATTGTAGCCACATGTTCAAGTTATTATCCATGTTATTTTTATTATTATATGACTCTTTTTCCATTTCTCATTTCTTATGTTTTTCATCAAGTTCTTATTGATATCATAAGTAAACTGATTCCCTTGCTTTCCTTATTGGGGCTTTTGCTCACCCTTTCCTTTTATGTACGTCTCCAGGTTATGAGATTCAGTAATTGTACAAATGATTAAAAATTTAAGAATATTTTCATGTGGATTTAAAATAGTGTTTAATGTTTTCATGTTTAATGTTTCTGTTTTCCAAAACATTGGAATTTAAGGATCCTCTATTTGTAAAATGAAATGAAAAGTTATGTAATAAAAAGGTGGGATGCCATATTTCATGAATCCATAAGAATACAAAAAATGTTAATTTAACCAGCAGAACAAAAATAAAATTTTAATAAATTGACTATCATGATAATATAAGGCATAATCAATATTGAAAGGTAAATAACTAAAAATACTTTCCATTTAATCAATAAACTTTGAATGAAATTAATACAAATATAATATCATTATAAAAATAACATGGATAAAACTGACTAAATTATTAATGAAGGAAATAATAATTTAGTAGAAATTATGTCTTAGGAACATGATACCTCTTCCCTCAATACATTTTATATGATATTTTTACACTAATGGGTGCAAACTCATTTGGTTGGGACAACTGATTTAAAACTACTAGGTAAAAACTCATTAGGTTTTTCCAACTGATTTGTCTCATGATACATGTCAATTCATAGAGGGAAATATATAACTGACCCCCAACCATTTCAGAATGTCTAAATAATTCCTCATATAACTAATGATCAATTTAATTCGTGGATAATTTTTTTATAAAAAAACCCATATTGAGTAAAAGATACAAATTTATCTATTTTACCTATTTAATGAAATAATTTTCAAAGTAAAAAACATATGTAAAAATGATATATGGTTTAGGAAATAACTATATCAATCATATGAAAATATTTATATTTAGTAGAAATTTAATTAAAATTTAAAAATTATCACAATGAAGTAATTGTTTCAAGAGAATGTTAACAATCAAAAAAGAAAGCGAGATAGTACGGTAACATTTACCACTTGGTAATTTTCAAGTCAAATACACCTTGATAAAATAATTCAAATATTAACTTAAAATTAAATTAATTATTAATTAATCATGGTATTACATGTAAAATGGGGAGTCTATACACTATATTAAAGAAATTAGGTTCAATGAATTACAATATTCCTCAATAAAGGGAAATTAAGATGAAGTCCCTTACAAATATCACATCATTGATGTGGGGATTTATAATTGAATTGATTATGTTATAAAATGTAAATATAAATAAAACAATTTTAAATAAAACATAAGATAAAAAAATTTCATTATGCACATAATCATATCATGACATAATCAATAAAGTATAAGTTTAACCCAATGAATGAAAAATGTGTTAATAAATCCCTTACCACACACTAAATTTTTGTTGATCATGATTTAAAATCATGTGTAGTGGTTTTAAAAATGTTATTAACTTATCACATAACCATATTGATATATATATATATATATAATATCATATATAATCCTTCTATAACATCTTATCACCTATTCGTTAATAATATTTCAATATTTTCATTGTTTCTGATGTTAATTACCTTCTTTTCTAATGCATATTTAATCATGAAAGATACAGTTCTTAAATATATTATATAGTTTCATAATATAAATAATAATAATTATTAAATAATTATCTTATTTATAAATCTATTAGACTTTTAAGAAAAATAATTAATGATGGTTTTGATAAATGAAGTAGGTTACGATCATAGAGACGGTAGGTCGTACGTATGCATGGGTAACGTTTCTATATTTCATTGATTATTATAGAAAGAACTTAATAAATATTTTATATTTATATAATGATCATAATGATAATATTATTTTTTATATATAATTTTATATGTCATTCATGTGGTTTGGTGATGAAAACATAGTCTCACCACTTCATGAAGGTGATAGTCCACATGCACACGAACGGTGATATCATTTTTAGTGAGTGGAAAGGTAAAAAAATAAAATGATGTATTATATTTTTAGATTGATTAATATGTAAATAATATCATAATTATATCATTTATATCATATATATTCATTAACTTTATTCTTATCACCTTCCACATAAAGAGTTAGTGAATGGCGAATCACATCGCTTCGCGAGGCGGTAGTCCGCGATACACACAACCGACATTATTGTAACCCCTATAGATTGGAAATTAAAAGTTATATATGATATAATTAATCAAGAGATATAATAATGTTATATATAATATATATATGTTATATCCATCATCATAATTAACCTTTAGAGGTGGTAATGAAAAAATGAATGATATTAGTTCATAAGGCGGTAGTCAGTCATACACACAAATAATGATTTCGTAACCCATTTGATAGAAGTGAAAATGTTTTTAGGCTATGAAAATTACATAATAAAATACCAGAATATTAAATAAAATTATTTAATTATATAATCAGGGTTTAATTAATAATTTAATGAGTTGGATGAAGAAATAAAATAAAAAATCTTGTTGAAGATCGTTACCTCTTCTCCGGGTATCCTCCTTAGGATTGTACCAAAAGAATTCCTGGGATGAATTTATGCCAAAAATAAGGATTATAGTAAGAGATGAGGGATTTTGGATAGTTATTTGGGTAGGTATTTTCTAAACCTAAATGTCATGAAGTCGTGAAGAGAAGATAATAGTTAGTGACCTTTTATAAGCGAGGTGAGTGACACACTTGTAATTTTTGAAAAAAAGGCGGACCCACATTTTTCACAAGGAAAAAGGGTCTAAAATTGAAAATTATCAAGGATTAGACATTATAAGATCTAAATATTTCCATAAAATATATTTTATAAATGTTTATAGGTCATTTTAACACTTATCATTTCAGTTTAACCCCATGGTAAATCCATTTTTACCCTGACCATGATAATTTTTTTTACTATTTCACTATTCATTTTGGTAAAATATTAAGTTAAAATTATTTAATAAATAAAATTATGATAAATAAAAATAATTTATCAATTTTTTAAAACTCCACCAACATAAGTGGAAAAATTTAATTTAAAATTAATCCCATATACATGATGAGAAAGCTGATTTTCAAAGAGAAAATGTTCAAAAGTCTATAAGGTTTTTATATCATAATTAATTTTAAAATAGTACCAATGACCTAAATTATATTATTATGTATATATTTGAACAAAATTTAATTTAAAAAATATTTAAAATATAATTTCTCTTTATAAATAACTTAAAATAAAAATAAATTTTCACTTAAAATCTATTATTTTTACTATTCATTAAAAAAATGAAACATTACAAAAAAATAAAAAAAAATCACCCTAATAAAATTATATATTTTGATTTTAAAAATAAATTTAATTTCATAATTTTTTTTATGTAATTGAGAAAAATTAATTTAAATTAGGTTTACAAAGAGCCACTAAACCGTCTGTTAGAAAAATACACTTTTTTCAAAAAAAAGTTTTTTTCTTTTATATGCATATAAATTTATTTATAATTATCATATTAACATAGTTTTCATAATTTAGTTAGTACTATTCATAACATACCATTTATAAACTAGGTACACTGTATTATGTTTCACTTTGACTCAGGTTTGCGTCTTTCACAAGCTATCAAAGAGACTAAATTAAATGAAATATATTTCATGGGTTTTTGAAGCTCTGGGTTTTGTGTTGCATATTCTATCAAATAAAATTTTATTATCTTATAACTTTGGGATGTTATAAAATTAATTACTAATTATTTATCTAATATTTAAAAATATCCAAATAATATTACATAAGTATCTTCTTTTAATAATAAATCCATTACTAAGACTAATTATAAATTATTTACTAATAATTCTTAAGTAAATAATAATAATATTATTTCTAATATTTAAAATTATTTCTAATATTTAATATTATTTACATATTATATATAACTAATTAATTAGTTATGTAAATATAATATTTAAAACTAACTGAAAAATAAACAACTAAATAATTGGTTAACTTTAAAATAAATAAAAGCCACCTCTAAATGATGTTTTTGCAAATTCCAGACTACTTTAAGGCCATAAAAAGTTCCAAAAAAATGGAGAAAAGGATGAGAAAACATTAGATAGGGATGGAGTTTAATTTAGATAGGTGTGGGATTAATTGAGTGAGGAGAAGAAAGAGGGATGGCTTTTTATAGCGGCTAGGGAAACTATGTTACCTATTAAAAAACCTTTAGCATTAACATTAGGTGAAAGGTGTTTTCACCGAAAATTCATTTTATAATGTCCCAATATTAATTTACATAGACATTACATAATTTTTTCAGAATATTTAAACATTAAAAAAATAGATGCTAGAAGACTGTATTAGTTAAGTGCCATTGTAAACATGGAAACATAAATATTGGTATATGAGTGAGCTACAATATCTCCCATTATGTTATCCATGAATAGAACACCTCTTATACACATCATAATTAATAAAAATCTTCATAAACCAGGAAAAAAATCATAAAAAGGGTGACCACTAATGCTGAGTAAGGGTAAAAAAGGGAGAGATGTAAGCATAAAAATGATTATATGGGTATTAGAATGTGATCATAACATTATAAGGTCATACCATGTATATAAAATATCATAAATATGAATCATGGAATAAATCTTGGTAGTTCATAAGAAATGATTCATAAGTGAATAAAAAACACAAGCCGTGAAAGCATAACATAGGAGTAAGAAATAGAATTTTGGCGTACACATAAAAATTTAACATAATTATTTATAAGTTTAAATTAATTACTAGAAATTATCAAGTCACTTCATGGGGACAACACCTACTAGGTGGGATACACCACTATACCCAGTTTCAGTTCTTTACTTGTAAGGGATCAGATTTACCAATCTTCCCATAGTGGAAAATGTTTCCACATCTTCCTATTATGGATTAGGTTTACCTATATTCAATTTTAATGGTGACTAAACCTATCAGGCATGACACACCATCATCCCCAGTCACAACCCTTTCCTTATAATGGACTGGGTTTCCCCATCTTCCCATAGTGGATTGGGTTTCACCATCTCAAATAATGGATCAAGACCATTGAATTTATTCCCATCATTATCTTATGAGACATAAATGTTTACCCAATGTATTGGAGGGAGATATAGTTCTCTCCCCTCACCTATTTAAATCATGCATACATGTTCCATAGGATAATAGAACATGATTCATATCATGAACCATAAAAATAGATGGATTGTATAAACATCATATCATAACCCATTAAATTAAATTTGTATCACAAACCTTTAATCATATCATAAAGTACAGAAAATATATAGGTTTAATAATCATTTCATCTTATAATAACCCATTAAAGGAAGCAGGTTTCATAAGAATTTATCACGGTATAAACCACTGAAGAGAAATAGGTTTTATAGGAATATAACCCATGAAAGAGGAAAGGGTTTCATAAAAAATTCCAATGAAAGAGAAATAGGTTTTCAAAAACATCATTCCATAAAAACATAATGCATTCAGATAAATAATATGAAAGAAACCTTTATATCATTTCCTAAAAGGTATGAGTAACATTAAAAAATATTATCTTATAGGAGAAAGAATTTTGAAATATCCTTTAAAAACATATCTTGTAGAAAATATCCTTTATTATTTGAATTTTTTTTTAAACAAAAAAAACTTTTGAAAACTAAATTTCATTGAAAATAATTTTAAAACTTAAAATGAAGGTTTGAAATCATTATATAATCCCCTTTCTCTTGATAAATTATAAAATAATATTGAAAACATTTTGATAACTTTTTTCCTTGAAAGAATTTAAAAGAATCTTTATTTTTTTTGAAAAAAGTTTCTTTAAAAATTATAAGAAAACTTATAAATAAATCTTGAAATCATTGAAACCCTTTTCTTAGAAAAATACATTTTGATAACATATAATTAAATATTTAAAAATCACTTAAACCATTTTTTGAAGATAAACTATTATTGAAAACATTTATCTTTAAAAAAAACATTAAATTCAAAAAATATTCATAATATTATGGAAAAAGTTTCTTTATAAATAACCTTATAAAATTACAATGTAATCTTCAAGGAAATTATTTTCATGATATAGGGTATGTCCGTACATTCCGAACATTTATTTTTCACCTTAAAAGTTTAGAAAAGTGACTTAATCAGAAAATGACAAGAATACTTCTTTTAAAACAATTTTTAATATGGTAAAACATAGATAAAAATTTAATTAAAATATAATGGGATAATATTAAAACATTTTTGAAAACATTTTTGTAAAACATGGTTTTGAAAGAACACAAATTTCTTTCCAAAATGAAATATAAAGCCAGATTTTCAAAAAAACATTTTTTTTATTTATCTTAAGTACCAAAGACTGGGAAAATGTTACCATTACATTTATATGAAATTAATATCCATATGTTAAGATATTTAATGAAATTTATTGATACATGGATCATAATATTTAATTAATTAAAGCATAATCATAAACAATATCAATAAAAGATGAGATTGAAGCCCTAAACCGTTACGACTTTGGTAACTTTAAATAATGATAGAAATAATAAAATTACATGAAGCATAATATTTCATTAAAATAATTTGATTTCTGATATAATGTGTCTAAAGGTAGTATATATATAAAATAGAAACATATAGGTTTATAACATGGCATGTGTCTCAAAGAAGGAAAATTGAGACAAATTACTTTATAGATTTGGTAACTTTTTAAACATAAACCCCATGAATGAAAGATCAAAAAATAAATATTTATATACCCATAAATTTAATTATAAGAATCATATAATTCATCCATGGTCATTATACACACCACAAAAAAGAAATTATTGGTGAATAAGGCATGTATCTCATAGAAATAAAATGTGAGATGAAATTTCCTTAACTTATGTATTGACTCTCTCTATACTGATAAAAAAACTTTTTTATAAATAATATAAGTTAGTTATAAATTTTTTACATAACCAAAATATTATATATAATACCATATATGGTTTGATTATGACTTTACAATACCCTCTTATTAGCAATTCCGAGTTAAGGTATTTCTTCGGGTAACATCTGCTTTGTTTTTCGCTGATGTTTGAATTTGTTATATTTTTGGTCCTCATAGTTAAATAATGATTTAAATAATGTATAAAATGATAAAAAAGTAATTTATATTCAGTATATATGTTTTTATAATAATATATATATTATATAAATATGAAATGGAATACACCGTTCATGGAGATGGTAGGCCGTACGTACGCATGAATGTTGTTTCCATTTTTTTTCAATATTTAAAGAAATAAAGTAAATGACATATATGTATACATATATAATATCATTATAGTATCATTAATATGTCATATATATCATATTATTTCACTATAACCTTCCTTAATACATTATCTTTAGTGTGTAAATGAATCACATCGCTTTGAGGAGGCGACAATCCACACTTCCCCAAACGAAATTATCGTATTTACAAAAAATAGAAAGCATGAAGGTATGTGTTTTATAATAACAAAATAATAATAAATATTTTATAAATATTATATATATATAAAATATAAAAACATAGTTTCCATCATATTTTTCAACCATGAGAGGTGGTAAATGAAAAACGAACATCATCTTTTCGTGAGGCGGTAGTTCTTCCGTTCACAAGAACTATAATTTTGCTACCCATTAGATAGAAGTGTGTATAAGTGTAGGTAAAAAATTATCATAAAAATATCCCAGTATATTTAGGATAATAATCATATAATTTATTGATGTAATAATAATAATTTAGGTAGTGGAGAAGGAAAATAAATGAATGGAGCTTGGGGAAGGATGTTACCTCTTTTTTGGGTAACTCTTTTTCATTTGAACCAAAGGGATTCCATGGACATATTTATAAACAAAGTGATAATTTAAGGATTAAGATATGGGTTTTTTTAAGTGAATTGGGTATATAATTTACAAACTTAAGTGTTATTAGAGGTGTGAAGAAGGGGAAGAGTGAATTCCTTTTTTATAGGGGAGAAGTGACATTCTTGTAAATACCAAAATGTAAGCACTAATGGGAGGTCTCTATTACCTAGTGTGATAAAAAAATGTAAAATAATAGATTAAATTGAATTTATTCTCTAAAAAAATATCTAAAACATATAAATAAGTGATTTTTTATAATTTTATTCCTTAGTCTTTAATTTTCCCTATAATTTTCATTTTGTTTTTTTATTTAGGTGACTAGATTTCCAACCTATGTAATTTAACCATTAAGATTAAATTAAGGTGTGGTTTATCATAAAATAAATACCCACTAACTTATAAATATTATATATAATTTACCAAATAAAAATATCATGTGTGTTGTAAATTAATTTTAGAACAAGAGTAAGTAACACCCACAACACTACTTTAACCCGAACTGTGCCAATAATGATTTTACTATTTAGGGGTCTATATGTTCATTATAAAAGATAATTTGGTCTATTTATATGTCATATTTTATATTTATTAACACTTAAAAATCACTTGAATAAATTTAGTATTTTTATTAATTATAAATCTTCTAATAAAATATAGTTTATTATAAAATTACATTAATTTCAATTTTGACACTATTTATTCAATTTTAATTTAAAAAAATATTCAAATATAATTGGTTTTAAAAACTATTAAGTTAAAATATGTGTAACATGGTATATTAATCTAAAATAATAATTTAACACTATAATTCAATAAATTTACTTTACTTTTAATGCTTTCAGTTTGATTTATTTTATTTAATTATTAACTAAATAAACCATGAGTTAGAATTTGTTAAGCATTTAATGTAAAAAATTCATCACGAAATATTAATGACAAATAATTATGATAAAAAAAATTATTTATCTTTTAAAAGGACATTTATAATTGAAATTATATTTTTTTTTTCAAATCTCAATGTTTTAAAAATGTTAAAGGTAAGGAAAGTTCTTTTTTTGTCTTTTTTCCTTACTTAACTAATGAAATATGTATATTTTATTGAATATTATACCAATAACTAATTAAATTATATTAATTAGTGAATATACTATAAATATGGGCATAAAATATATTTTTATAAGTTTCTAGATCATTTTGGTCCTTGTGTTTAAGTTTTAGTCTTTTGGTAAACTTAATTTTACCTTAATCACTACAATTAATTTTAATCCCTTTTAATAATATTTTGGATACAAATTTTTCTTGATCTTATTAGACCATAAATATCTTACTTATTACAAACATGTATGTCCATTTTTCAAAATTCAATTCACATAAGTAGAAAAATTATGTTCAATGCTAATCCCATAGATGTGGTGAGATAATAAGTTTTTAATGTGAGAATGTTCAAAAGTTCATTAATCTTATATATCTAGATTCAATATAAAAATGATTAAAATTTTCTAAATTGGATTAATATATGTATACTTATACTATTTTTACTTTAAAAACATCTTAAAATATAATTTAACTATATAAATAAATAAGATGAAAAACATTTTTAAATTAAAATTTATTATTTTTTCACTATTCATCTAAAAAATGAAGTTTCTTAGAAAAATACCAAAAATTCAGCATAAGATAATTTTGATAGTATCATTTCAAAAAAAAATTTTATTTTAACAAATTCAATTTCTATGAGTTTCTAAATTTAATTTTATTATTATTCACAGAAGGACATAAAAAGGAGTTCATTAAGAAAAAGGTATTTTTAAACATATAGATTCTTTATAAAAAAGTAAACACTTCATTATCAATGCGTTTTATTTATATGAAACCATTATAAATATAATTTAAAATATATTTATTAATATTAATATTAATTATTTTAACTTCTAGGTTATAAGTATCTCATTTAAATAATTATAATAATAAAGTGATGTTTCATAGAAACTCAGTGTTGTGTGTAACACAATCCAAGACGGTGTCACAAACATTTTAAATAAATTAATGAAATCAGCTTAACATCAATCCCCCATATATAAAAAAGTATCTCTTTTTTGTCACATTCAAAACATGTTAATACCCTCATCATATATTCTCTTGAAACATGGTAATAACATGAATGACTATAAATATTTTTGGAAAACATGCATGCTTCAATAATAAAAATATCACTAGATATATTTCTTAAATCCAAGAAGTTTAAAAATTTATCCATGATAACATATACTACTTTGTAAACAATTTCTTTATCAATTCTAAGGTAATCAGTAGAATCCTATTTACTTATTAATATCTATCTTATCTTTATCCAAACATAATTATCAAAACATCAGGAATAAATTAAGGGCTAACTTCCCTTAATTAAAATATCACCTTTCCATGAAATCACTTTTCAACATCACCATCACCATTCAAAATATCCTTTAAAATAATTAATGAAAAACTTATAAAAAAAAACTTATATATTTCATGATTCATATAACATAATAATTGAATTCGAAAACATACTCACTTTAATTATTCATCTTTATTCTTAAACCATTACTCAGGCTTCATCATTTATCCCTTAATACCCCTTTACTATAATATAAAATAGAAATCTTGTATTAATGTTAATTAACCTAAATACAATAATGACTATTATATTTACTATAAATTATACTACAAGAACATCACATAACTGACACATGTCACTTGAGGTCTCTTTATCTTCAGTAGTATAACCAATAATCATAGACCTGCTTCATTCTCTTCATACGATTCCCACATAGAGAATCTATGTTCATCATGCCCATACATTCCACAACTGAAAAATTTAATGTTAACCCAATTGCTTCTAGTTCCCTGTATTGGTTAAAACTAGAAAAAAGATGGTGAGAAACACTTATCATAGCAGAAAACCACATAATCATGAAAAATAACTTATAAGATGTCTAAATAATGACCAATAATTATTTAATCCATAACAACATCAATTTATCCTAGGTTATTCTTAATCATATTCTATTTAAATCCTTCATGATGGTTTTAAATAGTTTGTGAACTCCCTAAGAATATTCCCATAGAGTGCTAAACAAGGTGCATAGTAAGACCCATTATTATGTACCAGGTTACGCTCAAGTTAGGCCCGATTCACCTTGTTAGATATGTTACTCCTATGTGCATATGTATGAGAATCACATCCACCTATAGTATCTAGAAAAGAATTTTTTTCTTGGAAACCACTTATTCTATCCTTTACCAACATTCTAGGTAATTTTCTTATACTTTCACTTATCCATATACCTATCTTTAGACACATACCTAGACATATATTTAGAAACATCCCTAGGGATATCACTAAATATTTCTCATCCATGTTTCCAAAGGTTGACTAAAATGTTTCTATGATACCAATAATAATGACTCAGTCTTAACATACATAGACATTATATCAATATTTTCGAATACTTAAAATATTACACAAACTGAAACCCAAATACCGTATTAGTTTAGTGCCTTTAGAAACATAGAAACACAAAAATTGGTATATGAGTGATCTAAATTATCTCCCACAATGTTCTTCATGACTAACAACCTTATTATACAAATCATACTTCATACATATCTTCATAACTTGGGGAAGAAATCATAAAAAGTGGTGAGATCAAATGCGTAGTAAGGGTAAACAAGTGAGACATGTAAATATAAACATGAGAATAGGGGTATGAGAATGTGATCATAACAGTATACGGTCATAACCTGCATATCAATGATTATATATATGAATCATGGAATAAATATTGGTAGTTTATATAACATGAATCATAATGGAATCAAGAACATAATCCCTGAAAGCATAACATAGGAGTAAGAAATGAAACATTGGTATACACATACACATATAACATAATAACTATAATTAAATATGACTTGATAGAAATTATCATGACACTTCATGGGGACTACACCTTCTAGGCATGACACACCACCATCCCTAGTCATAGTCCTTTCCTTATAAGGGAACAAGATTCCCTATATTCCCATAGTGGATCAAGTTTCCCTATTTTACCATAATGGACTGGGTTTCCCCAGATTTAATCTTCATGGTGAATACACCTACTTAGAGGGACATGCCACCATCCCTAGACATAGGACATTCCTTATAAGGGATCAGGTTTCCCTATCTTCCCATAGTGGAGTGGGTTTCCCCATCTTCCATAGTTGTTCAAACCTGTAGACTTGATTCCCAAAATTATCTTATGATATATAAATCATTTTCCAATGAATTGGATGGAGATATAGGTCCCACCCATCACATGATAAAATCATACAAACATGTTCCACAAGATAAAAAAACTTGCATCATATCATGACCCATAAAAAGAGATGAGTTTCATAAAAATCATATCATAACCCATGAAATGAAATGGGTATCATAAAAATTTAATCATATTATAACCTAATTAAAAGATATAAGTTTCATAATCATATTATCCTTGAATAACTCGTAAAAGGATGCAGGTTTTATAAGAATTTATCATGGTATAACCCATTGAAGATAAGTAGGTTTCATAAGCATATAACCCATGAAGGAGGAAGAGGTTTCATAAACATATAACCATTGAAAGAGAAATAGATTTTCATAAACATAATTCCATCCCATCATAACCCATTCAAATAAATAATTTGAGTGAAACCTTTTAATCATTTCTCAAAAAGAGTAACATCAATTAATGTTATCTTATATGGAAAATAATTTTGAAATATCTTTTTAAAAGATATCTTTATAAAAATATTTTTTCTTCTTTAAAAAAGTATTTTTTCAAATATAAAACCTTTTGAAAATCCATTTTCATTGAAAATACTTTTAAAACTTATAAATAATTATTGAAATAATTTTGGAAACATTTTTTCTTGAAAAAATATAAATGAAAATTGAAAACATTTTGAAAAACGTTTTCCTTGAAAACATATAAAATAATATTGAAAACATTTTGAAAACCATTTTATTTTAACATTATTTGAAAACTTATAAATAAATATTTAAATCATTGAAATAATTTTATTTAAAAATAACATTTTGAAAACATATAAAGATAGATTTGAAAATTACTTAAAACACATTTTGAACACAAAACACTATTGAAAATATTTTTCTTTGAAAACCACTTTAAATTCAAAAAATTTATATAGCATTTTGAAAAACATTTCTGTTAAAATAACCTTGTAAACATATAGTGGAATCTTCAATTAAATATTGGTCATGAAGGTGGGTATGTCCATATATAGAGGACATTTGTTTACCTTAAAAGTTTATAAAAGTGACTTGACTGGAAAATGATAATAATATTTCCTTTAAAACCATCTTCTAAAAAGATAGAAAATGGTTAATTTTTTTTAAACAACATAGGATAAAAGTAAAACATATTTGAAACGTTTTTTATAAAACAAACTTTTGAAGGAACACAAATTTCCTACCGAAAGGAAATATATGGCCAGATTTTCGTAAATTTTCTCTTAATTATATTAAGTAATGAAGAGTAAAAAAATAGTAACATTACATTGATATAACATTAATATCAATAATTTAGGATATTTAATGAAATTTGTTGACAAATAGATCATAATATTTCATTAATGGAAGAATAATAATAAAACATTTTGATAAATGACGAGATTAAAGCCATAAACCATTACTAATTTGATAATTTTAAATAATGATGGAGATAATAGAATTAAATAATGTTTAAAATATCATGAAAATAAGTAAATTCATGATATAACATGTCAAAAATAATTATATACACCTTATATAAAAGATATAGGTGCATAACATGGTATGTGTCTCAAACATGGAAAATTGAGACAAAATTACTTTACCAATTTGGTAAATTTAGAAACATAAATCCCATGAAATAAAGATAATAAAATGGATATGTAAATACCCATAAAATTAAGTGTATTAATAGAATAAATCCATGGTAATTATGCACACCACATAGACTAAATGAGTGATGAATAAGACTTTTATCTCACAAAAATAAAAAGTGATATGAAATTCCCTTTCCATATGTCTTGACTCTCTTCGTACTCATAAAAACCTCATGTATAATGCATATAAGTTGATTATAATTTTTTACAGAAACATATTATTATAAATAATACAATATATGGTTTGATTATGACTTTACATTACCCTTTTATTAGTAATTCCAAGTTAAGGTTTCACTTCAGGTAATATCCTCTTTGTTTTTCACATGTGTCTTAATTTTTTATATTTTCGGTACTCATAATTATATAATGATTTAAATAATATAAAAAATTATTTAAATACCATTTATATTCACTATATATGTATTTATAATAATATATAGAATAATGAAATATGAAATGGAATACACTGTTCACGGAGACGATAGATCGTACGTATGCAATAACGTTGTTTTCATTTTATTATAATATTGAAAGAAATAAACTAAATAAAAAATATATATAAATATATAATATCATTATATTATAATTAATATGTTATATATATCATATAAGTTCACTAAAACCATACTTATTACATTCCATGTAGTGTGTAAATGATTCACAACACTTTGAGGAGGCGGTAGTCCACATTTCCCCAAACAAAATTTTTATATCTACAAAAGATGAAAATCATGAAAGTATGTGTTATATAATAATAATATAAGAATAAATAAAAAATAAATATCATATAAATCAAATTAAGATATATTTTCCATCATAATCCTCTACCTTGAGTGGTTATAAATGAAAAATGAACAATATCATTTCGTAAGGTGGAAGTTCATCATAAACAAGAAAGGTAAGTTAGTTACCTGTTAGATGGATGTGTGAGTAAGTGTAGGTATAAAAATTATCCGAAAAACATATTATTATATTTAAGATACTTAGAAAATAATGTATGCATGTAATAGGAAGAATTTATGCATAGGAGAAATAAAATAAAGGAGCTTGAGGAAAGATGTTACCTCTTCTATGGGTAACTCCTTTTGGTTTGAACCAAAGGGATTATTAGGATGGATTTATTCCCAAATGTAGGAATTAAAGAGGAAACTAGAGATTTTGGTAAGTGAATTGGGAATATATTTTCCAAACACAAGTGGTTTGAGATGTGTGAAAAGGTGGAAGAGTGAATGCCTTTTTATAGTGGGGGGAGTGTCATTCTTGTAAATACCAAAAGGTAAGCCCTATTGGGAGGTATCCCTTACCTCTTATGCTCCAAAAATAACAAATAATGAAGTAAAGTGAAAATATGGTTGGAAGAAATTTCTACCACACATAAATAAGTTCATTTTTATAATTTTCTTCCTTAGTCTTTATGTTTCCTTATTTTTCTCATTTTGGTTTTTCATTTAGGTAACTAGTTTTCCAACCTATGTAATTTAAACAGGAAGATTAAATTGTGGTGTCATTTATTAGAAAATATAGACACAATTAATTATAAATATTAGATCTAATTTTCAAAATAAAAATATCTTGTGTTTTGGAAATTAATTTTAGAACAAGCGTATGTAACGTGAAAAAATACCGCTTTAACCTGAACTGTGCTAGCAATGTACTTACTATTTAGGTGTCTATATGTTCATTATAAAATATCTTTTGGTATATTAATAGAAAATAATTTATATTTATTAACCCTTATAAATAAATTTCTTGAAGTTAGTATTTTTATTAATTTTAAATATTTTAAAAAATATAGTTTATTATAAAATATCATTAATTTCAATTTTTCCTTTATTTATTAAATTTTAATTTTAAAAAATATAAAAAATTATTGAAATTAAAATATATCAATTTAAAATATATGTAACATGATATATTAATATAAAAATATAATGTAACACAATAAGTCATTAAATTTACGTTACTTTTAATGTTTTTAACATGTTTTATTTTATTTAATTATTAAATAAATAATACATGCGATGGCATTTTTTAAGAGTTTTATGTAACTAATTCTCCTCTAAGAATTAATGATAAATAATTTTGATAAAATAACTCATTTATATTTCAAAAATACATGTCTAACTGAATGTATGTTGTTTTTTTCTATATCTCAATGTTTTTAAAATGTTAAAGGTAAAGCAAATTCTATTTTTGGGTCTTTTTTCCTTACTTAACATATGAAATAGAGAAATTTTATTGAATAATAACCAAATAACTTATAAAATTATAATGAATAATTTATATAGTAAAAATATAGGAATCCAATGGATTTTTACAAGTTTTTAGGTTATTTTGGCTCTTAAATTTAAGGTTTAGTCCCTTGTTAAGCTTAATTTTACCTTAGTGACTATAATTAATTTTAATCACTTTACTAATATTTTTGGTCAAAAATGAAGTTGATCATATTATAATATTAATATAATAATAATTTCACATATTCATTTCAATTTTTATAAATTAAATTCACAAAATATGAAAAATTAAGTTTAATGCTAATTCTACAGATATGGCGAGAAAGTGAGTTTTTAAATAGAGAATGTTCAAAAGTTCATTAATATTTTATATATAGATTAATTATAAAAATTATTCCAATAAACTAAATTGGATTAATATATGTATAATTAATCTATTATGACTTTAAAACCAACTTAAAATATAATTTAATTATAAAAATAAATTAGTTGAAAACACAATTGTGAATTAAAATTCCATATTTTTTCACTATTCAACCAAAAATGAAGTTTCTTATAAAAATCCCAAATATTAAACCTAAGATAATTTTCAAATAAGGAATTAAAAAATTAATTATATTTAATCAAATTAAATTTTAGTAGTTCCTAAAATTAATTTTATTATTGTTCATATAAGGATATAAAAAGTAGTTCATTTAGGAAAATAGTATTTTAAAAAATATAAAGTATTTACAAAATATTATGCATTTCATTATCAATATGATTTATTTATATGAAACCATTATAAATATAATTTTAAAAGCATGTATTACTATTCATTCTATAAAGTTTAACGACTATATTATAACTATCTCGTTTAATTAATTATAACATTAAAGTGATCTTTCGAAGAAACTCAATGTTGCATGTAACCCAAGCCAAGCTGGTGTTGGGTATAATTCAAGAAAAAGTTATTGATTTAATATATAAAAAAACTATTTTAAGTGTTTCATGAAATTCAAAATATCAAAAATATTAAATTAATTCAAAAAAATATATTCCACAAAATCTCATCATGTTACACATTTCCATTAAATTAAGAAAAAATGTGTTTTTCAAAATTAAACCTTTATCCTAACCTTCCATGTCATAGATATAGGTTAAATATAAGGAAAGTTGGTACATGACTCAACGACTTTCATATTAAAATGAAAGGAATTGAGGCGGCTCATGACTTTCCATATTAATTTTAATTTCTTAACCTATTTTAAAAACATGTATTAATAAAACATGACACCATCTTCTCACTATTGAGGAACTTTACCTTTTAATGAAAAACCATGTGTATAATATTCACACACATTTGATGGGTATGAACATGGATTGAGAAATTATTCTCAATATAAATCACCATAATTCCTAACATCCATTATATTTTAATTTCATCATATATAAATTGTGTAAATTAATTAGATGATTTAATCTTATCAATTTTAATAAGAATTTATAGAATTAATTTTTAACTAATTAATTTATTAAATTTATATTCCTAGGTAAACCCTTATTTGAAGAAGAATTGAATACAAAAAACTGTATATGGTAGCTAAAGAGATGGATCATATAACATTATAGAAAACACATGGAATAAATTATAGTATTTTTCCTAACTCAAGTCATTTCCAAATCCATTGATCACATTTCATTATTTCATACCATACCTTAACCCATGACTACCTGAAAGTTTTTCAATTTCATTTAATTTGTATGAAAAAAGATTTCTTTTCATAATATCATATATGAAACATTAAATTTAGAACACCATGAAATTAATCATTATCTATTTGTGACACAAAATTATTCCATTTTCAATACAAATAATAATATAGTTAAAAAATTCACAATCACTTTTATTGACCATTAAATATGGATTTATTGAAAATATTCTCTTAAATTTCTCATTATAAACACCAAATTCCATATTTTCCTTAAAATTTCAATAACAAAATTGTAACGCCCCAACCCAGTTACCCAGAGCCAATGCATTATTACATAACATTGGCATGATATAATGAATCATATTTCAAATGACTGATCAATTTAGTAGCATTGGATGTATTAGATTCATACATAAGTTTTACATTACATCATGAAATAAAAAACAACATTGTTTCACCTTTTAACACAATCATATCCCTTATACTATCCCTGAAGGTCAGTCATAATATAATTATTCACATCTTGGAAAAAATAAAACATAGAAAGGGGTGAGCTCAGGTGCTCAGTAAGCATAACAATATAGCAGAAACTTTCATAAATAATTATAAACATTTATGGCCATGTATAAGAATAAAACACAAGCCTTTTAAACTTAAACATGAGAATAATATAGAAAATATATATCAAATAATTTCATTTACTCATTCACATGGATATTTTACTAGTAAAATAATCACATGTAATATCAATAGGAAATTTTATAACGATGAAATGCATAATGCTGGACATTATAACCACATAGTCAAGGCCTCATGCCATGACTACAAATAATATTTTTTCAAGGCCTTGTTCCAAGACAGTAGTTTGTATTATGATACCCAGTGATGCATCGAGGAGTTATAGTGGGCTCCACCCATCACTTACTAAGTCCAATGCATTCCTCATATGAAAAGTTAAAACCTAATATAAAAATTTGTATTAAAACTAGCATTCAGAATGTTACTAGTTTAACCCTAAACCATGAATGGTATAAAAATAACACATCCACAATAAAAAATATCACAAAAAACATCAATAAAATATGGAAGAGTGTATCATAATAAATCAACTTTAAACAAGTGTAAAATCCATCAAAGGATGTTGACATAGATGAAATCAAAACTATTTGAGAGAAATATCTGTTTCAATTTTTAAATCATTTAAAAGTCCTATAATTATAAAAGAAAACATTTATTTTTAAAATATTATTATAATCTGGTAATGGAATATTTGAAGGTGTTACAATGGTGGAAAATAGCTGCACCCTCCGTATAAGTTAAAAAACATTCTTTCCTTAATTTTGTCAAAAAGGTCATAAATGAACTTGTTTGGAAAACGACAAAAAGATTACTTTATTAAAATATTATAAAAAGTAAAACGAGGGTATAAATGAATTTAACCCATAGTCTAGGAAATAGTAAAAATGTTTTGAAATACATTTTTAAGAAACATAGATGTGGATGATAAAGAGGTCCCAGTAGATACTCACGTATAAACAACTTCAGATAATGAAGAGATTGTAGAATTAACCCTTAACTTGTACTTTTACTTGATCAGGGGTATGTTAAACTACATTATAATATTTAATTAATTTTTATTAAATTATAAAATAACCATATATATAAATATGATATCATATATGATCTTCCAATATTGCTTTGTTAATAATATTTTAGTAGTATCATTGTTTCATGTGTTAACTGATTCATTTACCATTATATGATTGGTTATGTAAGACAAGTTTTTTATAGATAGGATATATTTTATTCATATCTAGAATGATATTAAGTTATTAAACATTATTTTTAATCATAAAATGAAAATTATTCTTGAATGGTTATGATGGAGAATGAATTTCATCGCGTTCGTGGAGACGGTAATCTGTATGTACGCACGAGCAACAATATCATTCTATTTATGGTGAAATAATATGTAATTGGATGGTATATAATATATAAAGAATCATTTAAATTTTATATTTATTATTTACATTAGTTATACTCATTACTATACCCATCCAAATAATTAAGTGTTTGAATAACAAACAACACTATGACATGGAGGCAATAAGTCATACGTACGCACGTATGATGAATTTTCATTCATAGGATGGATAGAATAATGAATATGGTTGTAACATATTTATAATAATATAAAAAATATGTATAAGGTACTGGATTTATTATTTTGGTATGAAAAAAACAAATAAATAGGAAGTGGAAAAAGAAAAGAACTTTGAAAGAGGTGGAGAAATTATTTCCTTCTCTTTGAGTGTTTTCTTTTGTGTTGATAAAAAGGGATCATTAGGTCATATTTATGATCAAATTAAGGCCTCTAGGTTTAAGTGATAATAGTTGGCAGGACATTTGAGAAGGTTTTGGATGAGCCAAATGGATTTTGAGGTGTTATTTTGAGAGAAGGGGAAATATCCTTTTATAAGAGAGGTGAGGGTCACTTTAGGAAATGATTGAAATATTATTTTATTATACAATCATATTCGATTTATAATGGCCCCAAAATGATTTATTTAGTGGATAATGAGGGTATGGGTAGAAAAAAATCTCAACCAATAGGTTTTAGACAGATTTAAGTCACCATATTAACCTTATCTTTTGGATTTAACTCTTAGTTAAATAGTTTAAATTTTACCATGTATTCTTGTATTATTATAAGAAATGGTTTATAAACATAATATAAAAAGAAAAGTTAACCCCTAGTGATTAATTATTAATATATATAACTTTATCTATGTCCTTTGTAAGAACCTTATATTTTTAGGAATATTATATCAATTAATAATATAGTATTTGTTTTAAAAACTCATTTATGTCACTTTTGACACTATTTGGTATTTTGTTTTTGTGAAAGTCATAAAAACATTGCCACTTCAAACAAAATTTATTCAATAAACCATAACTTAAATTATTAACCTATAAAGTTAGTGTAATTCATCATAAGTCTCAATTTACATTTATTTGGATATTTATAATATCAATTATTTTAATTTTTTATTAATAAGGAAATTACTGCATCATCATTATATTGTAAATAAATTTAATTATTTAATGTCTAGAAATTAAAAATAAAATATGATTATGTAGTAAATATATTTATATTATTAATTAATATTTATAGTTAAATTTATCTTATGTATAACCCTATATTAAAAATGTGTTAGTTATTAAACTTTAAATTTAACACTTTTAACTCTTCTTTAAATAAAATAATAATAAATGTCCTAATCGGATAAAAGTGAACCAAAAAGATCATATTTTATTCCTAAGGTTTATTTTTTTCTAAATACGCTTATCTAATAGAATTAGGACATGTGTTTGGGCAATTATAATATCATTATTTACATTTAATTACCCTATTTACTTTTAACCACGGTAAATAAGAGTCAAAGGTTATTATTCACCAAAAATTATTTTCATCTTATTGAACCAAATTTTATATAATAATGTCAAACATATCTCTCAGATTTTTTAAATTCAATTCATATAAGAGGTGAAATTGCGTTTTATGCAAATTTTCATATACGCCTTGAAGGTGGGTCAAAGACAGTAAAAAGTTTAATAAAATTTTATATATCTAATATTAATATAAAATGAATCCAAAAAATTACATTGAACATATATAGTTATTATGTATCTATTTTTAAATTATATAAATTTAAATAAAATAACTAATTATTTAAATAAAAAGTTGTTTTTTAACAATAATGTAGTGTTTTTCACTATTCATCAAAAATTGAATGTTTTCAGAAAAATACCAAAAATTTACCCTAAGATAATTTTGATATTCTGAATACAAAAATGAAGTCAATTTTGAAAAATAAAATTTATTAAATTTTAAAAAGTAGGTATTACTATTCATAACGGCTAGTTTCATTGGTCGCGGTGTGTTAAAACTCCAAGTTGCGTACAACACAAACTATTGCATTATTCAATGGGAAACATACCGTGGAAGCTTGGGGTGTTTCATTCTCCCCTTCTTCGAATAATTTCATCCTTGAAATTCTAGTATATTACTAAATTATGATATCCGGGTGGTTCTTCATCATAAGTTCCTCAAGTTCCCACATTTCCTCTTCCATATTATGATTTCTCTATAAAACTTTCACCAGATGAGTCGCCCAGTTTCTCAACACTTGTTCTCTGGTGTCAAGAATTATGATAGGATTTTCACAATAATATAGGTCAGGTTCCAATTCTATTTCTTCGTAGGTGAGTACATGCATTGGGTCAAACATTTATTTTCTCAATAGTGATATGTGGAACACATCATGACGTTTGGAGAGACTTGGCAGAATTGCCAAACGATAAGCTACAACTCCAATTTGTTCAAGAATTTCGAAAGGTTTGATGTACCTAGGACATAACTTAACCTTTTTAACAAAACATATAACACCTGTCCATGGAGATACTTTAATGAAAACATGATCTCCTACTTGAAATTCAAAATCATTCTTTCGGTTATCAGCATAGATCTTTTTCCTACTTTGAGATTCTTTGATGTGGGTTTGGATAACCTTCACCTTTTCTATTATTTACTTAACAAGTTCTTGGCCTATGAGTTTTCTTTGATGAACATCATCCCAAAATGTTGGTGTGCGACATTTTTTTCCATTTAACGCTTCATATGGTGTCATCTGAATACTTGAATTGAAGCTATTTTTATAGAAAAATTCTACCAAAGGTAAATATTGATCCTATATACCTTAAAAGTCAAGTTAGAAAGATCTCAACATGACTTGTAGGGTTTTAATAGTCTGTTCTGATTGTCTATCTGTTTGACAGTGGTAGGTAGTACATAAACGAAGTTCAGTATCCAAGGCCTTCTGATGACTTTTCCAGAATATTGATGTAAATTAGGGATCATGATCAGAAACAATTGATAGGGGTACTCCATGAAGTCTTACAACTTCATTAATATATAGTATTTATAGATGTTAAAGTGGTAAATCTTCTCTTATAGTAAGAAAATGTGCTGAACTGGTAAGACGATCAATAATGACCCATATTTCATCATTTCTTCTAGGATTATTTGGTAGTCCCATAACAAAGCCCATTGTAATATCATCCCATTTCCACTCAGGTATGAGAATAGGTTGCATGAATCCTCTAAGATTTTGTCTTCCATATTTCACTTGTTGACAAACCATACATCTTAATACATAATCATAAATATTTCTCTTCATTTTGTCACACCAAAATTTTTACTCCAAATATCTATACATATTAGTGTTACTAAAGTGTATAGAGAAATTGGAGCTATAAACATCATCCAACAATTCCCTTTTTAGATCAGGTATGTCAGGAACACAAAGTCTCTTCCCAAATTTAAAAATCCCGTCTTTATATATGAATTTTCTCAATTTACTATCATTCACAACTTTAATTTTATTTTGAAACTCCTTATCATCAGTCTGAGAACTTTTTATCCTTTCTAGTAAAGATGGTTTTGCAACCATTGGAAAAATTATTGATGTTTCACCTTCCATGATTATACCCACATCCATATTTACTAGATCCATGAACATAGGATCCCTTTCAACTCTCATCTTGTTCAAAACTCCATGATCATTTCTGCTCAAAGCATCTTCCACCTTATTTACCTTCCCCAGGTGGTATTTTATGGTTCAATCATAATCCTTGAGTAGTTCAAGCCATCATATTTTCCTCATGTTGAGTTCTTTTTGTGAGAAAATATACTTCAAACTCTTGTGATCATTATATATCTCAAATTTTCACCATATAGATAATTTCTACATATATTTGAAGAAACATTTACAGATGCTAACTCAAGATCATGAGAGAGATAGTTATGTTCATGAATTTTTAGCTATCATGATGCATAGAAAATAAATCTATCATTTTACATAAGGACACAACCATGTCCTTTATTTTAAGAATCACTACAAATAACAAACCCATCATTTCCCAATGGTAGAGTCAAGATAGGAGCATTGACTAATATTCTCTTCATTTCTTCAAAACATTCTTCACACTCTTTTTTCCAAACCAATTTAACCCCTTTATGTGTGAGCTTGGTTAATGGGTTATCCAATCGGAAAAAATTATAGACGAAACGCTGATAATAACTCGCTAAACCAATAAAACCGCATACCTCAATTACACTCGTCAGTGCTGGTAATTCTTGTATTTCTCTAGTCTCAGAAGGATCAATAGAGATTACATCCTTAGAGAAAATATTTCCAAGAAAAGAAATTTCTGGAAGCCATAATTCACACTTGCTAAACTTCCCATATAATTCATTTCTTCTTAGGGTTTTTAGAATAGTGCGCATGTGATTTTCATGATCTTAATTGATTTTGGAGTAAAACATGATATAATAATTAAATACCACTAAAAATTCATCAAGATATTATTTGAAAACTATATTCATTAGATCCATGAAAAAAGAGAGTGAATTAGTTAGTCCAAAGGGCATTACTATAAAATCGTAATGCCCGTACCTGGTTTGAAATGCTGTTTTAGGAATGTCTTCCTTCTTCACACACAACTGATGATATACATATGCAAGGACAGTCCTTGAAAAATATTGAGCTCCATGAAGTTGATCGAATAAATCATCAATGTGAGGTAGGGGATACTTTTTCTTTATTATTATAGCATTCATCTCCCTGTAGTCAATGCACAACCTCATAGATCTGTATTTCTTCTTAAGAAAAAGAACAGGGTCTCCCATTGGAGAAACACTTAGATGAAAAAAATCCTATATTACTTAATTCCTCTAATTGTTTCTTTAGGTACACTAATTCTATAGTGTAAATTCTATAAGGGGTATTCGATATGGGCCTTGAACCAAGAATTAAATCAATGGAAAACTCAATTTCTCATTCTGAAGGATGTCTAGATAAATCCTCTGGAAACAGATCAACATATTCTTGCACAATAGGTACTTCTTCTACTTGAACATTAATTTCCTCACCCATAGTTATTTTATTATATTTATCCCTAATAATTGAATTTAGTTGAGCTACTAGGGGTGGATCTAGATAAGAATCACGTGGTAATGTTTCTTCTCTAAAGATAAGGTACTCGTAATCATCATCACATATTGTATCCTCCTTATTATTACAATAAATTTTAGTTTCATGGTCTAAGATCCAATCCATACTGAGGATTATATCAAATTCAATCTTGGGTATGATGAGGAGATCAGCAGATAAAGAATATTTATATGCCCTAATGGGGACTAATTCACCAAACTTTGATGCAATGATACTTCCCTTAGGAGTTTTGACTGATAACAACCTTTTTAAATCAAATTGGAAATATATAATTCTATTAGAAAACTGGGAAGATATGAAACAATGCGGTGATCTAGAATCAAATAAAGCATCAGATAAATTTTAGAAAACCATTAAATTACCTGCCACCACATCACTCGGAGCATCAACCTCAACAATAGTGATCGTATAAGCTTAGACTTTCCCCCTTGGAATTTTAAGAGGTAAGTTTACTTGGAACTTAGGACATTAATTTGTATAATTCCCCATTTCTCTACAATTTTAGCATTCAAAATTTACAACCTCTTTCTCTCCCTTACAATCACGATCTTGGTGGACTTTTTCACCACACTTATAACAGACTCCCATTTCCTTAAGGAAAGTACTGGGGTGTTTGTTCAACCTCAAGAATTTTAATAATTTAACCATAAAACATGAATGGTATAAAAATAACATACAAACAGTCAAAAATATCACACAAACCTTCAATACAACATGGAATATTGTATCACAATAAATCAACTTTAAACAAGTGTAAAATCCATCAAAGGATGTTGACATATATGAAATCAAAACTATTTGAGAGAAATATCTCTTTGTATTTTGAAATCATTTAAAAGTATTGTAATTATAAAAGAAAACTTTTATTTTGAAAATATTATTATAAGCTTTTAAAGGATGCTTTTAAGGAGTTACAATGCTGGAAAATAGTCACACCCTTCGTATAAGCTAAAAAAACATTCTTTCCTTAATTTTTTCGAAAAGGTTGTAAAGGACCTTGTTTGGAAAATGACAGAAAGATGACATTATAAAAATCTCATAAAAAGCGAAACAAGGGTATAAATTACTTTAAAACATAGTATAGTAAATATTAAAAATGTTTTGAAATATATTTTTAAGAAACACATATGTGGATGATACAGAGGTCCCAGTAGATACTCACGTATAAACAACATCAGATAATGAAGAGAATGTAGAATTAACCCTTAACTTTTAATTTTCCTTGATCAAGGGTATGTTAATATCTTTTATAATAGTTAAATAATTGTTATTAAATTATAAAGTAATCAAATACATAAATATGATATCATATATGATCTTCTAATATTACTTTGTAAATAATATTTTAGTAGTATCATTGTTACAAGTGTTAACTGATTCATTTTCATTTATATGATTTGTTACATAAGACATGTTTGTGATGGATATAATGTATTTGATTCATATACTGAATAATATTAAGTTTTTAAACATTATTTTTAATCATAAAATTAAAATTATTCTTGAATGGTTATGATGGGAAACAAATTTCATCGCGTTCGTAGAGACAGTAATCCATACGTATGCACAAGCAACAATATCATTTTATTGATGATGAAATCATATGTAATTGGATGGTATATTATATATAAATAATAATTAACACATTATATTTATTATTTACATTAGATATAATCATTATTATACCCATCCAAATAATGAAGTGTTTGAATAACAAACTACACCACGACGTGGAGACGGTAAGCCGTACGTACGCACGTATGGTGACTTGTCATTCATAGGATGGATAGAATAATTAATATGGTTTTACCATATTTATAATAACATTATAGTATGTATAAGGTAATGAAGTTATTATTTTGGTATGGAAACAAAAAAGAAATAGGAAGTGGAAGAAGAAAAGAACTTTGAAAGAGGTAGTGAAATTATTACCTCTTCTTCGAGTGTTTCCTTTTGAGTTGATCTAAAGGGATAATTAGGTTAGCTTTATGATAAATGTAATGCATTTAGATAAAAGTGAGGATAGTTGGGAGGATATTTTAGTAGGGGCTGGACAAGAAAAATGGATTTGGAGGTATGATTTTGATAGAATGGGAAGAACCCTTTTATAATAGAGATGATGGTCCCTTCAGAAAAAGTTTGAAATATTATTTTATTATACAATTATATTAGGGTAATAGTGGATCCAAAATGATTTATTTCGAGTCTAAGGTGGGTATGCATCTAAAAAATCTTAATAAATATGTTTTATATAGGTTTAGGTCACCATATTAACCTTATCTTTTAGATTTAACTCTTAGGTAAATAGTTTAACTTTTACCATGTATTCTTGTATTATTATAGTAAATGGTCAATAAAATTACTATAAAAATAAAAGAGGATCCCAAGTGGTTCATTATGAAAATATATAACCTTATATAAGTCCTTTGTATGAATCTAATATATTTAGGAATATTATATCAATTAATAATATAGTATTTGTTTTAAAAACTCATTTATGTCAATTTTGACACTATTTGGTATTTTGTTTTTGTGAAAGTCATAAAAACTTTATCACTTGAATTTTTTTTATTTAATAAACCCTAAAAAGTAATATTAATCTATAAAATTAGTTTAATTCATCATAGGTCTCAATTTACATTTATATGGATATTTATAATATAAATTATTTAAATCTTTTATTAATAAGGTAATTAATCCATCATCATTGTATCATAAATAAATTTAATTATTTAATGTACAAAAAGTATAAATAAATTAAAATTATATAGGAAATATTTTCATATTTCTAATTAATATTTATAGTCGAATTTATTTTATGTATAACCCCATATTAAAAATGGGTTAGTTATTAAACTTTGAATTTAACAATTTTAACTATTCTTTAAATAAAATAATAATAAATGTCCTAATATAATACAAGTGAACCAAAAGGATAAAATTTTATTCCTATGGTTGATTTTGGTAAAAATACACTTAACCAATAGAATTTGGACACATATTAGGGTAATTATAATATCATTTTTACCTTTAATTACCCTATTAACTTTTAACCATGATAATAAAAGTCAAAAGTTACTATTCACTAAAAATTATTTTCATCTTATTGAACCACATTTAACATACTGATTTAAACCATGTCTTTAATATTTTTGAAATTAAATTCACAGAATCGGTAAAATTATATTTTATGCATATTTGCAAATGTGCCTAAAAGGTGGGTAAAAGACGGTAAAAATTTCAATAAAATTTTATATATCTAATATTATTATAAAATGATTCCAAATAATTAAATTGATCATATATAGGTATTATGTATCTATTTTTACCAAATATAAATTTAAATAAAATAACTAATTATTTAAATAAAAGGACGGTTTTAAACAATAACGCAGTGTTTTTCACTATTCATCAAAAATTGAAAGCTTTCAGAAAAATACCAAAAATTTACCCTAAGCTAATTTTGATATTTAGAACCAAAAAATAAAGTCCATTTAAAAAAAATGAATTTTTAAAAATTTCAAAAAGTGGGTATTACTATTCATAATGGCTAGTTTGATTGGTCGTGGTGTGTTAAAACTCCAAGTTGCGTACAACGCAAGCTATTGCATTATTCAAAGAGAAACGTACCAGGGAAGCTTAGGGTGTTACAAGAATACTATGTCCCTTACTTTTATAATTTTCATTTAATCAATTAAAATTTATTAGAATTAAATAAAAATATAAGATATGTTATCCTATTAATAAATTACTATAATTAAAACATTATTTATCCTAACTATTTTCTTTGAGTTATCAATCCATTTCAATTATTTTTTAAAGAATGAAATAAATATTTCATTACTTACCGCATAATAAAAAATGATATTTTCATCCATCTAATTTCGAAATCTATCCCATGGTCATATAATAACAATAAAAAAATATACCTTAATAATGACACTATATAACCACAATACAACACTAAAATATTGATTCACAACATGGAACTGTCATTTTTAAATCATTTAATAATGATATTAACAAATTATTATTTTTTAACAATTTCATTGATTTATTTTAAAATTTTCAAATCTTAATTCACATTTATATCCATGACTCACATATATAATATTTTTTAAACATATTACAATTAAATTGAATATTTATCATTAGGTTAATCTCAATTTTCATCACCTTAATCACCAACATAATATTAAATTACATGTCCAATTCATAATTTATATAAAAACACTTAATTAAATTATAAAGAATGAGAGAGATCACCTGGAACTCAAAGAGTAAAACAACTACACTATGAATGAATTATTAACTATTTATCAAGTATATGAAATCCAAAACTTCCATGAAAAATAATAATAAAGGATGAGTAGAGCATTTTAGTAACAAAACAATTATGCCTTCAAAAAAAAATTATGGGAACTAAAATGATTTGTTTTTATGATTCTTAATGTATTGAAAGATCATATTTACAAATATAATTAATGGTGAAATTATCCAATTAAAAAAGATAAGGATATAGAGAGACTAATGGGATAATTTTCCTTAAGAATGAATACACTGAATAGGAAAATATAAAATTTAATCAAAATTTCATGAATTTTTTCCAAAATAGAATTATATTTAAAA
Organism: Viscum album; assembly: GCA_963277665.1. Lineage (NCBI taxonomy): Eukaryota > Viridiplantae > Streptophyta > Magnoliopsida > Santalales > Viscaceae > Viscum > Viscum album. The sequence continues at coordinate 1,998,888,320 of OY728140.1, read as the reverse complement.
GAACTCAAAACCATCCCGGTACCTAGACCTTAGCTATCTTTCACTCGATGGCCACCAATGAACTAGTTTGGAGCCACCAATAAATATGGTAATAACTATAATGAACCAAACTTCTATGGTCCATTCCTTTATAATAATCTAGTGTCTGAGGTGTTCTAGGAGGTCAAGGTGAATTATCCCCAACAGTTTTCCAATTTTACAATTTTGTGAATAGTTCCATCGGTGAGACAGATGTGAATAGTTCGATCTGTGAGACCGATGTGAACAATTCCATCGGTGAGACCGATGTGAACAACTCTATTGGTGAGACCGATGTGAACAGTTCCATCGGTGAGACCAATTAGAAAAGTTCCATCGATGAGACCGATGTGAAGACTTTGATCGGTGAGACTGATGCGAACAGTTCAATCGGTGAGACTGATGTAAAGAGTTCCATCGGTGAGACCAATGTGAACAATTCCATTGGTGAGACCCATGTGAATAGTTCCATCGGTGAGACCGATGTGAACAGTTCCATCGGTGAGACCGATGTGAACAGTGCAAAGGTGACCTTATGTGATCAGTGTCATCAGTAACATTATGTGAAGAGTTTAACAGTGACCTTATGTGAAGAGTTTAACAGTGACCTTATGTGAACACTATCATTGGCTGCCTTAGGTGAACATTGCAATGATATCCTTATGTGAATAGAATCATCGGTAGCCTTAGGTGAACAATGCAACAATGACCTTATGTGAACAGTGTCATCAGTAGCCTAATGTGAACAGTGCTATGGTGAGGTTCTAATAGTGAGGTTCCAATGTTGAGGTTCAAATGGTGACCTCTTTTCTTTTCCAAATTTGGAGTTCATGAACATTGTTTCCTGAATAGTGAGGTTCCCATGATGACCTCTTTCCTTTTCAAAAATTTGATTTCATCAATAGGGTTTCCAGAGTTGTGAGATTCCAATGGTGACATCTTTCCTTTACCAAATTTTGAGTTTATGAACAGTGTTTCCAGAATGGTGAGGTTTCAACGGTGACCTCTTTCCTTTGCCAAATTTTGAGTTCATGAATAGTGTTTCTAGAACAGTGAGTTTCTAATGGTGACCTCTTTCCTTTGCCAAATTTTGAGTTTATGAATAGTGTTTCTGGAACGGTGAGGTTCCAATAGTGAGGTTTCAATAGTGAGGTTCATGAATAGAGTTTTTCCTTTTCCAAATTTCGAGTTCATGAAAAGTGTTCCCAGCTTCTTACAATTTCACCCCTTTAATGATTCCTTGGACATAAAATGCATTTAAAGCCTTGTTTTAACGACTCTAAGGCCGATTCAAAAGTCATAACTCCTATATTAATTCCCCTAAGTCATGGTATGCTTTTACTTGGTCAAACCGCATGGTTCAATGTGATCTTCTTTTAATAGAAAATCCAGCGTATCTTAAACCACTACTCCGTTAAATCTACTAACAAGACGATATATCTTCTTCTCTAGTTCTTCGTCCTTGTTCTTGATTGTGAGATGCTCTAAACTTTCATTCTATCCTATAGGAGTTACCCAATCAAACTTTCCTCTTTGGATTGGTTCCACTCTGTTTTGATGCAACCAAGCAGTATCGACCAATCTTCGATATAATGTATGATCTATCATTATTCTTTTGGGTTCATCTCCTTGTGTTTATCCTTTACCTTTTTATGGAATGCTATCACCATGTTCCTAACGGGATTTTCTTGGGTGTTGACTGGTGTGATGGTGTCTCTGTATCCTCGGGTGGATACAGTTGTCAAGGGGGAAAGAGATCATAACCCATTGTGTGGATTGTTCTCATATAAAGAATGTCAAGAACCAGTTGAGGTAGGGGATTCATTGATTCTCTTTTATTTTACATGCAATTATATAGTTTGCATATTTTATCCCCTTGGATCATAATGGAATTGACATAACAAATATTCAAATCAGATAAATAAATTTATATAGATCATATGTTATTTCCTCTTGTTTTTCAAGATAGTGTGATATATATGATTGATTTATTTAGATTTTAGTTCTTGATGGAAATTGGTAATGAACGTAAAGCCAGAATTAATATATAATTGTTTGGTTAAAGATAAAGAGGCATGTAAATGAATCTGGATCTTCTTGTTGTAATTTGATGTTAATAAAATTAGTGCAATAATCATGTTTAATTATTTTTGATAGCTTACTAGTTAGGATTATGGAATTTGGAACCTATGAATAATAAATTATTTAATCCAATATGGATTAAAAGAACTGGTTGTTTGATAAAAGATAATTCCTTGTCGGGTTCTATGTTACCCTCTTGCTTGTTTAAGGGCCAATAACCCAATTGGTATAATGCCTATCTTCCTCCTTCTCGTGTTGTGATGTGAGCCTAGATGGCTGTTGTGATATGTGGGGGCATGGAATCCTATTGGTTGTGGTAGCATTTGACGCCTAGAGTGGCGAGATGCATCGGTTTATGCATGTGGGTGTTGGGGAGGACACCGGGGATGATGAAATGGGTTGAATGTGAATGTTTTGATGCTTTCTTATTCTTATTGGTTGTTTATCTGCTTAACATTTCCCACTACTCAAGGAAACGGGTTTTGCATACCCTTCTTTAGAAAGGGGTGAAGACACGTGGGGTATTCCATGTGCTTTTCGTTTTTAGCTTCTCAAGGGAGGATGGATCTACGCTCTTGCTATAGGCGGCAATGACTTTACGGTTAGTTAATCTACTCACTGGGTCAAGACCCCTTTTGTTTAGTAGAATATAATGTTTTTCAATAATTCCTGCGATTATGGGAAAGTAATGTTGTAAATAAATAATTAAATAAATGATGTTAACCCATGGGGTTGGAGCTTTCTCGGACGCAATGCTGAGGTTAAAATTTAAAGAGAAAGTGGTCTTTGGGTGTGATTCTAATAGAATATGATGTTGAAATTGATAATGGGTAATCAAGGTTTAAATAATTAATTAACATAAAGTGCCACTGATAAAAAGGGAATGAAGTAATGTAATAAAGCTCTTAAAATGGTTGTGTGCTTATAAGATCCCTAGTCTTAGAAGTGGCAGTTGGGAGTCCGAGAGATGTTAGATGAAGTTGATTCTAAGAATAGGCTATGACCATAGTATAGTTGTGATATATAGTATATTCTGTACTTTTAGAGTTTCTATACGCTACTCCACCCTGTTAGTTAGAGCAACTGACACCCCGGGGATTCTGAGCCTGGGGGGGGGGGGGTATTTTCCCCACCATTCTGGAGGGAGGATGGATGGATGAATACCCCCTTTGTTCCCACTCTCTTCTCTTAGTAGTTACTTGTGCTGGTAGGCACAATAGTTAGTTTTTCCTATATTTGTGGTAGATGGCTGTAATGGCTTGTGGTTATTCACACATATATATTTTAGAAATAGTATCCTATTGAATACTACAGGCGTAACATGTATAGGTTTTGACGGCTTGCGGATTATTACTCGGTGTGTGGGATATAATGGATTGAGGTATAATTCCCAAAGTATGATACACATTATGCGAGATATGGTGTCTCCTAGAATCTACCTGGTTACTTTCTTGTGTGGACGTGGTGGTTTTGTTGCAGGAGGTGCATGTTGTGGTGCTTCGCCTAGGTGTTTGCAGACAAGCCTTTTTGGAGAGTGATTCTTAGGATTTTTGACGTTGTGTTAAAACAGCAAACCAGTGGGGAAGTAGTAGCGGGGTACCCTTTATATTCCTTATTATATTATCTAATATTGTATGCGTTACTTGGTTTGAGTTTTCATGGTGATCCTAGGAACATAGTATACCTGTTTAGGAGACGAGTTAGTTTCACTTGTTGTTCACTTTGATTTATCGTGGTTTCTTTACTTTTGCATGAGAGGCTTCGGGGAGGATCCTATTTAGTATACTATTATACTCACCCTATGTATATATAAACTGTATTATAGGTTACTTGGAGCTAGTTGGAGGTCAAGATGGTTTCTACTAACTTGGGGTTACAGGAGCTGTTCGGGCTTGTGGTTGCTGCTCTTTTTACCTTCTTTTGGGTATTTTTAGTTTTTCCCCTTTCATTTGTAGTAGTTTACATGTAATTACATATTTTTACTTGGGATTTATTATATATTGGTGCCTAAGTTGGAGTTGGATGGTGTTTATCTTATATCTCTCTTCCGCATGTGGTCTCTTAGAGGGTAATGCCTCCCATTTGTGTGTTTACTCTACCCTCAGTGCTAGTCTCCAACCCGGGGCCTACTGGAGGTGGGACTCGGGGTTCATTATCTCCCTTCTCACATTGCCAGCCCATAAGGGGTACACTTTATGGGGAGGGGGTCATGACTGAGTGGTATCAAAGGCCGATTGAGGGATATGATAAATTTTCGAGTTAGGCATAGGTGAGGTTTCATGGGTTGGTTGGGAAACTGTGTCTGTAAGATTTAGTAAGTGATGTAAACACTGGAGACCAGCTGAGACATAGGCGTTTCGACCCCCCTATGATCTGATGTATAGAACATTAAGTTTACAATGGCTACTAAATGTGGTGATACTAGTTTCGGGGTAGAGACCTAGGAAAGGATCATGCATCATTTTTCTTTGTGCCTATGCTTGAATGGGTAGACCTTGGGATAGGTTAACCTAAAATTAATAAAAGAAAACAATTAGTCAATTAATGTTGAGTTTTCCATATTACAGGTTTAGGATCTCTAAAAGTTTGTTATTTTACAGGTATGGCTCTAGGTCGACGTCCTCATTAGGTTTGCAAAGAAGATGTCCAGTAGGCTATGCCAGTAGATCGCCACATGATAGAGGCTGATGAAGACGGAACTTGGAGAAGGTCATTTTGAGAGTTCCAGTGCCAGAGTCTGCAGAAGTATGAGGGATCTATTTCAGATGCAGTTACAGAATACTGGATGGTGGAGGTCGAGATAGGCTTCAGTTAGATCTGTTCTCGGAAGGAGAACTAGGTTTCCTTGGTTGTGAATATGCTACGTGGAGCAGCGAGGAAGTGATGGTTCTTGTTCCTTATGGACCGTGAGGAGTCAGTGATCTCATGAGAGGAGTTCCAAGACATGTTTAGAGTCGAGTTTCTTTATTTAACTACAAATGAATCTAGTTTCCAGGAGATTCTTACCCTTTGACAGGGGAGATCCAGTGTGAGAGAGCTTGAAATCCATTTCTGGAACCTTTTACAATATGCTTCAGACCTGTTTCCAAATGAGAAGGCCATGAGAGGAATTTATAGGAGGTCTTTCATCCAGAGATCCAATGCCAGGTCACCCGATTTATGATGAAGACATATCTTGAGGTGATGGAAAGGGAAGAGGTCATTGAGAAAACATTGACTAGAACTAGATCATCACAAGAGGGGAGTCATCATGATTTCTCATGAAATAGAGCTGTGGTTTAGGGTTCCTGGAATTCAGGGAGGAAGAGTTTTCGTTCAGCCAGGGGTAGGTTCTAGCCCTCAAAATCTTGTTTCTCCTGGGACAATGGATCTCAAGCCTATGGAAAGGGATCAGGTGCTTGTTTTTCTTGTGGTGGTTGAGGGCATCAGCAGTGAGAGTGCCTGACTATTCAGATCATTCATCGTACACTAGGTTTTTCGCTCCAGGTTCTTCCGTTGAGGCCGTTCCAGCTGGGGTAGAAACAGCAAGTTGCACTAGATTTAGATCAACAGAGGGTAGATGGGGCAGGTAGAGGGAAACCCCATGATGCTCCCCATCCTCAGAGAGTATAGCGCAATAGTGGTGGTGGTCATCATCAGAGTCAGAGAGGCCACAGAGGAGGTCATGGTCAGCTTCATGCATTAGCGTTGCCAACACCAGGTGAGTTGAACATTGTTTGAGGTACCCTTTTCTTATTTTATACCATGTTTTATGCCATGTTTTATTTAGGAGAAACACACTATTTCATATCACATAAACTTGTCCATGATTTTGGACTTGAGGTAGAGAGGATTCTAGTGCCCTTGGCGTTGACTATGCTAGTTAGAGGTCAAGATGACTTGTTTGAAGTATGTAGGGACCGTGAACTAGTGTTGGGGAAGCACCACTATTGGGGAGATTTCCTATGATTACGAATACAACCATATGATTTCATCCTCATCATGGATTGGTTGTATTCGGTTAAGGATATTGTGGACTGTTTTAGGAGGTAGGTTGTGTTATTCGATGCAGATGGAGAGCCAGTGGTGTTCGTTGGAGAGCGATACCCTCAGATAGGTCATAGGTGTGTTCTGTCCTTATCATCCATCATGGATGATCTGATGCTGAGTTGTTTAGAGGTTCATAAGTTGGCATTTACTAGGGTCGTAGAAGAGTAACCTAATATCTTTCCAAAAGATGTTGTAGCATTACCCCCTCAATGGGAGATTGAATTTGGGATCGAGCTATAACAAGGAGCATCTCTTATCTCTATGTCTCCATATAGGATGGCCCCTTATGAGTTAAGAGAGATAAATATATAGCTTGATGTTATATTACAATGTATTTTTGTTCATCCTAGTTTGTCACCATGAGGTTCCCTAGGTTTTTTCATGAAGAAGGATAATGTCAGTTTGCGGTTGTGTGTCAATTATCGTCGCTTAAACAATGTGACAGTGGAGAATCACTATTTCTTGTATTGATGATTTATTCGATCAAATAAAGGGTGAAAGTTGGTTCTCAAAGATTTATTTGTGGTCAGAATATCATCAGATGTGTGTGAAGGATGAGGATATCTCAAAGAATAGTTACTGTTATCTTCATGGGAATTATGAGTTCATTATAATGTAGTTGAGTGTGAAGAATGTTCTAGCTGTGTTCATGGGATTGATGAATGCTGTGTTCTCTGAGTTCCTATAAAATTTTGTGGTTGTTTTAGTCGATGACATATTTGTGTACTCTCATTTTGAGGAGGAGCATGTAGTGCATCTAAATGCTATTTTGGGAGTTCTTCGTCAACACCAGCTGTTTGGGAAGTTTTCAAAGTGTGAGTTTTGGGATCGAGAAGTATGTTTCTTAGGGAATGTTGTGTCCGAGCCAGGAGTAGCTATGGATCCATCGAAGATAGAAGTAGTTGTGTCATTGGCATCCCTAGAGATAGTGTTAGAGGTGTAAATCTTCCTTGGTCTCTCATGATACTACATGAGTTTTGTATAAAATTTCTCTCAAGTTGTGACTCTTCGAAAAGAGTTGACCAGGAAGAATTAGGCATTCATATGGACTGATCAGTGTTGGGAATCTTATGAGTATCTAAAAGAGAAATTAGTAAGTGATTCAGTTCTCTCTCTTCTAACCATGGGAGTTGAGTTTGATGTTTCCTACGATGCTTTACATTTGGGGTTAGGTTGTGTTCTAATGCAGCAGAGATCAGTTGTTTCTTATGGGTCTTGGAAGTTGCATCCTCATGAAATTAACTATTCCACACAAGATCTTGAGTTAGTAGCCATGGTGTTTTCTATGAAGTTGTGGAGACATTACCTCACTGGTGAGCAATTTATGGCTTTCACTGATCATAAAATCCTGAGGTATGTTTTCTCCCATCACAACTTAAAGTTACGACAGAGTTAATGGATGGAGTTCTTACAAGAATAAGACTTCGAAATATCATATACACGTAGAAAGGGAAATATTGTAGCTGATGTACTGAGTCGAAAGTCACTTAGTGATGTAGTATGATAATCTGGTGATTCATGGAGAGTAATGGAAGAACATTCTGCATTACATATTGATATGGGAGAAGATAGGGGTAGAGGTTGTCTTTTTTAGATGAAGGTGTAGTCATATCTGGTGCAACAGGTGGAAGAGTCCCAGTTGAGGGGTCTAGAGGTGGAGGTTTGGAGAGATCGAGTTGTTTGTGGTGATAACCATGATGGTTGGTATGAGGAGGAACAACACCAAGTGTTGTATCATAGAAGGATTTTTGTTCCTTTGACGATGCGCGAGACTGTTCTCAGAGAGTTCCATAGTTCTCCTTCAGTGGTACATCATAGAAATACAAATATGTACTGGGCCTTGAGGAGCCAATTTTGGTGGCCTAGGCTAAATCATGATGTTTCATAGTTTGTGTCTCGATGTTTGGTCTTCCAGAAGGTGAAGGCAGAACACTGTGTTCTTGGTGGTCTGCTCCAGCCGTTGGATGTTCCTTAGTGGAAGTGGGAGGACATCTTGATGGAATTTGTTATTGGTTTACCTCAAGCTCAGAGATGACATGATTCTATTTGGGTGGTAGTGGATCATTTTAAAAAATCAGCCTACTTCATAGAAATCAAGGAATCAAGCTCAGTGGATATTTTGTCGAGGTAGTATCTGGAAGAGTTAGTGAGACATCATGGAGTTCCAGGGATGATAATTTCTAATCAAGATCCTTATTTTACATCTAGGGTCTGGAGGGGCCTCCAACATGATTTTGATTATCAGTTATGCCTTAGCACTGTTTTTCACCCTCATACGGACAGTCAGACAGAGCAGACCATACAGACTCTTAAAGACATGTTATTCTCTTGTGTCTTGGATTTTGGAGGTTCATGGATGAGGAACTTACCCTTGGTGGAGTTTTCTTAAAACAATAGTTTTTAATCCACCATTGGTATGGATCTTTTTGAAGCCTTGTAAGTCTGGCCATTCCATTCTCTATTGTGCTGGACTAGGGTCGGAGAGTCAGCAATTCTCGAACCCAAACTTGAGAAGAATACAACCAAGATGGTTCAGGTGAATCCTGAGAGGATGAAGACATCATAGGATCATTAGAAATCATATAAAGATCAAAGGAAGATACCCTTATAGTTTGATGTTGGGGATCACTTCTTTCTGAAGGTGACTCCTCGTCATGGGCAACAAAGGTTTGGTCGTGGGAGTAAGCTTTCTCCCTGGTTTGATGGTCCTTTCAAGGTGTTATCTCATGTTGGAGATGTGGCGTATTGAGTAGAACTTTTCCCGCGGATGATCTAGATACATGATGTTTTTCATGTATCACAGCTCTATCGTTATCTTCATGATGACTCTCATATCATCGATTGGGGAGAGATCGATGTTGATGATGATGCGACCTTTGAGGAGTGACCTGTGGAGATCGAAGACTGCAAAGAGAAGGTGTTGCATGGGCATTCAATCTCTTTGGTTTGTGTCTTGTGGTGACATGGTGGCATAGAGGAGAAGAGTACCTTGGAACATGAGTCATAGATACATGCTCAATACCCAGAGTTGTTTGATGTTTAACTCTTTTCACGTAACAATGTCCCCTATGTGGTTATAGTCCTTTCTTGTTTATGAGATGACTTTATTTGGTTGATTCTTGTGGTTTTATCTCTTTTGAGAAGTATCTCGATGGGTGGTTGTTCAGACATATTTTTTTTTTACTTTTAGGTAGGTTTTGAATTCTCGAGGATGAGAATGTTTTGAGAGGTATCTGGTGTAATGGACCAGACTTCCATGGTCCATTCCTTTGCGAAAATCTGGTGTCTAAGGTGTTCCGAGAGGTCAAGGTAACATATCCCCAACACTTTTCCAATTTTCCAATTATTTGAATAGTTCCATCGGTGAGACCGATGTGAATAGTTCCATCAGTGAGACCAATGTGAATAGTTTCATCAGTGAGACTGATGTGAACAGTTTCATCGGTGAGACCGATGTGAATAGTTCCATTAGTGAGACCGATGTGAATAGTTCCATCGGTGAGATCGATGTGAACAATTTCATCGGTGAGATCGATATGAACGGTTCCATCGGTGAGACCAATGTGAATAGTGCCATCGGTCATACCGATATGAAGAGCTCCATCGGTGAGATCGAAGTAAAAATTTCAATCGGTGAGACCGATGTGAAAAGTTCCATCAGTGAGACCGATGTAAATAGTTCCATTGGTGTGACCAATGTGAAAAGTGAAATGGTGACCTTATGTGAATAGTGTTATCGATAAACTTATGTGAACAGTGAAACCGTGACCTTATGAGAACAGTGTCATCGGTAACCTTATGTAAACAGTGCAATGATGACCTTATGTGAACACTGTCATCTATATCCTTAGGTGATCAGTGCAATGGTAACCTTATGTGAACAGTTTCATCAGTACCCTTAGGTGAACAATGCAACGATGACCTTATGTGAACAGTGTCATCTATTACCTTATGTGAACAGTGCAATAGTGAGGTTCCAATGGTGAGGTTCCAACGATGACCTCTTTCCTTTACCAAATTTTGAGTTTAGAAACAGTGTTTCCAGAACAGTGAGGTTCCAACTGTGACCTCTTTCCTTTTCCAAATTTTGAATTATTAAACAGTTTTTCTTGAATGGTGATGTTCCAATGGTGACCTCTTTCCATTTCCAAATTTTGAGTTCATGAACAGTGTTTCCAGAATGGTGAGGTTCCAATGGTGACCTCTTTCCCTTTCCAAATTTTGAGTTTATGAACAACATTTCTAGAAGAGTGAGGTTCCAATGGTGACCACTTTCCTTTTCCAAATTTTGGGTTCATGAACAGTGTATCAAAAACGGTGAGGTTCTAACAACGACCTCTTTTATTTTCCATATTTTGAGTTCATGAACAGTGTTTCCAATATGGTGAGGTTCCAACGGTGACCTCTTTCCTTTTACAAAGATTGAGTTCATGAAGAGTGTTTCTAGAATGGTGAGGTTCCAACAGTGAGGTTTCAATGGTGAGGTTCATGGACAATGTTTTTCCTTTTCCAAATTTCAAGTTCTTGAACAATGTTTCCAACTTCCTACAGTTTCTCCCCTTTAATGATTCCTTTGATGTAAAATACATTTAAAGCCTTGTTTTAAGGACTCTAAGGCCGATTAAAAGGTCATAAATACTATATCAATTTACCTAAGGCACGCGATTTTTTTTCTTGGTCAAATCACGTAGGTCAATGCGATCCACTTTTAATGGAAAATCCAGCATATCTTAAACCCCTGCTCTGTTAAATATTCTAACGGGAAGATATATCTTCCTCCATAGTTCTTCCTCCCTGTTCTCAGCTATGAGACACTTAAAACTTTTATTCCATCCCATAAGAGTTGCTCAATTAAAATTTCCTTCTTGGATTGGTTTCACTCTGTTTTGATGCAATCAAGCAGTATTGATCAATCTTTGATATAAGGTATGATCTATCATTATTCTTTTGGGTTCATCTCCTTTTGTTTCTCCTTTTCCTTTTTTATGGAATGTTATCTCCATGTTTCAAATGGGATTTTCTTAGGTTTTGACTGGTGTGGTGGTGTCTCTTCATCCTCGGGTGGATACAGTTTTCAAGGGGGGAGGATATCATAACCCGTTGTGTGGCTCATTCTCATATAAATAACGTTAAGAACTGTTTGAGGTAGGGGATTCATTTCTTCTATTTTCTTTTATGTTCTTCTGTATAGTTATCATGTTTTATCCAATTGGATTATAATGCAATTGACATAATAAATATGTGTACTGGATAAATAAATTGATATCGATCGTATGTTACTGCCTATTTTTTTTCTAGATAGTGTGATATCTATGCTTGATTTGTTTATCTTTTCATTCTTGATGGAAATTTGTAAAGAATGTAAAGATATAATTAATTTATAATTGTTGGTCTAAAGATAAAGAGGCATGTAAATGAATCTAGTTTTTATTGTTGTAATTTGATGTTAATCAAATTGGTGCAATAAGCATGTTTAATTATTTGAGATAGCTTACTGGTTTGGTTTCTCGAATTTAGAAACTATGAATAATAAATCTGTTAATCCAAGATGGATTAAATGAACTAGTTTTTTGATAAAAGATAATTCTATGTTGGGTTCTGAGTTACCTTCTTCCTTGTTTAATTTCCAAGAGCCCAATTGGTATGATGTTTGTTTTCCTGCTGCTTGTGTTGTGATGTGATCCTGGATGGCTATTGTGATATGTGGGGGCATGGAGGCCTACTGGTTGTGGCAGTAGTTAATGCCTAGTGTGGCGAGATGCATCAGTTTATACATGTGGGTATTGGGGAGGACACCATGGATGATGAAATGGGTTGGATGTGAATTTTTAGATGCTTGATTATTCTTATTAGTTTTTTATCTTCTTTACATTTCCCACTGCTCAAGGTAGATGGTTTTGCATACCCTTCTTCCAAAAGGGGAGAAGACACATGAGGTATGCCACACACTTTCTATGTTTATCTTCTCAAGGGAGGATAAGTCTATGCTCTTTATATAGGCTGAAAAGACTTGACGGGTAGTTCATCTACTCACTAGGTTGAGACCCCTTGTGTTTAGTAGCATAGAATGTTTTTCTATAGTGGATGTGATTATGGGAAAGCAATGCTGTAAATAAATAATTAAATAAATTATGTTAACCCATGGGGTTGGATCTTGCTGGGACACAATGCTGAGGTTACAATTTAAAGGGAAAATGGACTTTGGGTGTGATACTAATGAAATATAATATGGAAATTGATAATGGTTAATCAGTGTTTAAATAATTAACTAACATAAAGTTCAACTGATAAAAAGGGAATGAAGTAATGTAATAAAGATTTTAAAATGGTTGTGTTCTTATAGGATACCTAGTCTTAGAAGTGGAATCTGGGAGTCCGAGAGATTTTATATGTAGTTGATTCTAAGACTAGGATATGCCTATAGTGTGGTTGTGAGCTATAATATATTTTTTACTTTTTGTGTTTCTATATGCTACTCCACCTTTTCAGTTAGGGAAACTGACACCCCATGGATCCTGTGCCCTGGGGGGGTGTTTTCCCCAACATTCTGGTGGGAGGATGGATGGATGACTACACTCTGTGGCCTAAATCTCTTCTCTTGGTAGTTACTTGTGATGATTGGAACAATGGTTAGTTTTCCCCATATATGTGTGTAGAGGGATATAATGGCTTGGGGTTATTCATACAAATATATTCTGGATATAGTATCCTATGGACTACTATAGGTGTAACATGTATAGGCTGTGGTGGTTTGAGGATTCTTTCTCAGTGTATGGAGTGTAATGTATTGAGGTATAATTACTGACATATGATACAGTTTATACGAGTTGTGGTGGCTCTCAGGAACTACCTAGTTACTTTCTTGTATAAACATGGTGGTTTTGTTGCACGAGGTGTATCTTGTGGTGCTTTTCCCAAGTGTTCATGGGCAATATTATTGGAGAGAGATGCTTAGGACGTGCGATGTTGGGGAAAAGCAATAAACCAGTGGGTAAGTAGTAGCAGGGTACCCTTGATATTATTTATTATATTATATACTCTTGTATGCATTACTTGGTGAGAGTATCCATGGTGAGGATAAGAACATAGTATAGCTATTTAGGTGACGAGTTAGTTTCACTTGTTGGGAACTATGCTTTAGCATGATTTCTTTACATTTGTATGAGAGGCTTCGGGGAGGATCCTACTGAGTATACTGTTATACTCACCCTAGGTATATATAAACTATATTTCAGGTCACTTGGAGTAGGTTGGAGATGAAGATGGTTTCTACTAGCTTGGGATTGCAGGAGCTGTTTGGGCTTGTGGTTTCTACTGTTTTTACCTTCTTTTGGGTATTTGTAGTTTTTCCTTTCAATTTTAGTAGTTTGAATGAAATTACATATTTGTACATGGGATTTCTTATATATTGCTGCCTGAGTTGGAGTTGGTTGGTGTCCAGCTTATCTCTCTCTTCTGCATGTGTTCTCCTAGTGGGTAATGCCCCGCATTTGTGTATTTAATATACCCTCGGTGCTTGTCGCCAACCCGAGGCCTAATGGAGGCGAGACTCAGGGGTCATTATCTCCCTTCTCACATTGATGACCCAGGAGGGGTATACTTTGTGTGTGTATGTGTGTGTGTGTGGGGGGGGGGTCATGACAATAACCCTAGGCACCATCCCCTCAAACTCTTCAACATGGTAGGTGTAATCTCTCATTTACCCCCAAAATAAATCCCTTTAAATATAAATACAATTCAAGTAAAAGCAGAAGTGAAATTAAAAAGTAACATTTTTTATAGGTTGGTATTAATTAAAAATATTATGTGTTAGAATTATATTCAAATTTATGCTTATCTTGAGTAGTTAACCATGAATTGTATTTAATTTTTACAAGACTTCTCATTGGATAGGGTAATTAATCTCTATGTAAAATTGATGGTTTACTACCTATTACACCATGCTTCCTCTTGTGGGTATTTTAGTTTCTTATGTTTTGAAAAATTCATATGAATCAGTACATATACCTTATGTATGAGATGTATTTAGATATTGTTAAATATGTTAGGATTTTATTTTTGAGTAGGTAACATAATTCATGATTTTTATAATTATTTATACATCAATATATTTTAAATATAATAATTTTATTTATTTTATAGAACATTAAAAGTAAATAATTAAAAGTTAGAATACATAAATTAAATAAATGAGATAATATAAGGATAATTAAAAACTGCTAAAAAATACCATTTTTCAGATTCATTACAATATAAACACTTTTCATGACCTTGATAATCCAAATAGTTATATTTTACTGAATCTAATTTCAGAAGGATTATATTTTGTAAAGGTATTAGGATACCGTTGACCTTAAGGGTTATTTACCTATTAATAATGTGAGCTTAAGTTACAGTTAATAGTAAAACCCAAAGTGTTAGGATACCAAATGAATATAGATAGAATAATCTATATGATTGATGAGATAAGGAGTTTTTGAATCAACTATTACAGACTCACTTTGGGTATGATTGACATGATAGTTAAGTCGATTGATTCATGGATTTTGTTTCATGTTTAATTGGGATAAGTCATGATTAAATATGAACCATGTTGCACTAAAATATATGATATAGTAATAATTATTACCAACTTATTAGTGGGATCACATTGAATTAATTTCTTATTAAATAATTAAATGACATGATAATTATCTGATAAAAATATTTTTTTTAGATAAAATGGAATCATCCTCAACAAAAATGAATTTTAAATTTATTCCTAAAATAAAGAAACTTAAAATAGGAAACATTACTAAACTATAAATTAATTTATTAATTATTATTATATAGGATATAAAACACTCTATGTTATAGAAAAAACACCCTAATAAAGATCTTGCTAATGAAGCAAGTTAAGTGAAGAATAATACTTATAAAAAGTGTAATAAATCTTTTATTAACATCTATACATTGATAATTATTTATAAGGATCCAAAGATTCAATAAAAATAGTAGAACACTATTTTAATCAAGTTTATGTATAGTAACACCCAAAATATTTTGGTTTAAAAAGAATAATATGTTTTATTATCTGTAGCACATGAAATATTGAGCTTAAAATGAACTATGATATATTCATAAAATATTTTTTAAATATGACCATTATAACCATAACATTTAATTGGAGGGTATAAATTTTAGTAACCACATTATGAAATATATATATAAAGTAATTTCTTAATAAAATGGCTAATCATTCATACATTGATTATAAATTGATAAAAAAATGAAGATAAAATCATTTGAAGGTAAAAATATATATTTAATAAAACTATTTTTTATGAATGTAATTTTATATTGATAAATTTAAATTTAAATTATTAATTAATTATTTAAATTAAAATTTTAGAAAAAATTTCAAATAAAATGAATCAAAATTCATTTAATTATGGTCATTAGTTAAAGAATGAGAATAAAGTCTTTTTATGCTTAAAAAAACTCATTTTTTTCTCAAAATAAGTGTTATACATTTTGTTTATAGATATTAGAAATAAATTCTTCCAATTTTTTAAATTTTATTTAATAAATTTAAAGAATATTTTAATACCCTATGAAAAAATAATACTACAACAAATTTTTAGTATTTTTCTAAAAAAGAAGAATTTTGGGTGAATAGTGAAAATACTGATTTTACAAAAACTATTATTCCATTTATTTTAAAAAAAAGTAATTTCAATGTTACATTTGGTTTTGTATTTATTTTAAATTAAAATCATATTAAAATCATTAAAAAAAATTAAAGTAATTCTATTATAATGAATATTATATTTTCTTTTCTTTGTAAAATCATTTTTATACTTAAAGCATGCATTTTTCAAAAAAAAACAAGTTTTCATTGTGTTTTTTGAACTTATATTGAAATTAATTTTTACCAATTATAGAAAATAAATCTTATAAAATCGGTTCCACATTTATAATTATAATATTTATATTATTTAATATTTACCATTTCATTTTTATTCATATTTAATAGTAATCAGGGTAAATGTTATTCCCCATGGTAAATGGTAAAACATGATAAGATGATACAAAACTATGGGATAAGGTCTATAAATAAATAAAAAACATAGATTTATTTCATTTAATTACCTTAATAATCCAATATTAAAACATATATAAAATTTGTGACACTTTACATTTATTAAAAACATTACGCTATATTAAGTTAAGAGTAATTAAAAAATGACACTCTCTATCACTTAGTATATTATTATAATATGGATATAGATAAAAGTTATAAATGAATTAATATATATAATAAAATTTATTAACTATAAAAAATATTTTTTATTTTTATTTTATTTTACTTTTTTGTGATTTTATAATTACGTATAAAGTTTCTAAAACACTGATGCATCACTTGTGCAAGTAGTAGAAAAATTATGTAAATCATTTTAAAAACATTAAAAGTATCATATTTTGGATAAATCATGGTGGTAAATTAATTTATTATATAATTATATAGTATTATTTATGGTGATAGTTTTTATATTTTAATCCTATTGTAATTTTGATTCCTTTAAAGATAAAATACGTAAATAGTCATGAAAATGACCTTTAAGGTATATAGTGTTTAAAAAAATATTTTTAAATCATTATAAAATCATTAAAAAAATATTAAATCAAGTGGATGGAAAATTGTATAAAAATTACGAATTTACCATTTATGTTCCACTTTTAATTTTTAAAATTACGTACATGACCCTTAAATATTCAAAAATTATGAAAATTCCATTGATTTTATGTAAAAAAGGTACCCACTTAAACATTTTCAAAACACAAATAAAGTTTAGTTTTATATAAAAAATATTCCACAATCCCTTTCAAAACATCCATTAACAGATAACTAATCCCAGGGATTGAACATAAAACTCTCTTTTAAGGGCCTTAAGTTCAATTGAAAGGAGCATATCAAAAGAGCTGTTATAAGTCTTAACTAATTTATTTTAATTATATTTGTTATTATACCTCATTAAATACTATAATAATCATGATGATATAATAAAAAAATTATAAATAATATATTTAAATTTTATTATTTTTATGGTATAACCATTTTCATCTCTCTTTCCACTCTATGAGAAATGAAAGCATCACACGTGCGTACAAGTGGAAAACCACCACCATGAAGCAATGAGATTCATTTTTCATTACCATCACACATGGATGATTATTATGATAGATATAATAATTATATATGATATTAATGTAATAATTATGATTTTAAAAGATAATATATTGCCTATATTATTAACCTTCCATCCTTTGGAAAATGATAATGTCGCTCAGACATGCGTGTGGGCTACCACATCTAAAGTGATCTAATTCATTTTTCATATAAAATATTCATGGTTAGTTATAATATTGTATTTAATTTATAAAAATGAAAATTATTTCATGATTAATATTTTTTTAGATTGTGGAATAATGAACCATTTAATCATGGTCAACCTAGAGAATTTCTTTTTGGATTATAAAATAAAATTACTCAAAACATCCAACACAAACTAAATCATTTTAGTAACTATATAATACATGGTAATAAATGAAATTAAAGGGATTATTATAATATTATAAACCTAAAAAATATTATTATAATATAAAATAAATAATATATGTTTTTTATAAATTATTTGAATAATATACATGGAGAGTCAAACTATAGGTAAGAGTATTTTTAATTAAAAAATTATTTTAAATGTTTAAACTCATTCTCCTCCATGTCTATGTATTTATAATTGTTTTGTAGAAGTTCCTATATAATTTTAAATGTTTTACAAAGTTATTTTTCCAATACCTTTTACTTTCTTTACAAATTATCAAAATGAATCTTCTCAAATATTTTTTATATGATACACTTCTGACTTTCATTACAAAGTATGGTTTTTAATGTTTACTGCATGATTTTTTTACATCATAGACATTATTTGTTATGGATATTTATCTAAAATTTCTCATGTTTTTTGAAAGAAAATAGTTTTTCCTATTTTTTGGGAGATTTTCACTTAAAGATAATTCATTGAAAAAATATTATTATCCTTACTTATGCATTACGATTGAAAGTTTTTTACACATGTGTTAAACTGATTATTTTATGATATTTTATGTTATAAATGAAATATTATATGTGTTTTATGTGTTTTATAGTCCTTATAAATTGTTTCTGATGAATGGTGAGCCAAAAATAGACATTTAATTCATTGAGTAATGATTTTTTCTCTTGAGAATTTTGTTGTAATTAACCAAGTAGGTTATTCCATTTGAAAGTGTTATTATATGGGTTACTGTAAAGGTTTTATGAATATTATATACAAAGTCACCTACACGACTTTTATATAATTTAAATATATTTTTTTATAGAAATACTTGGATTTCACAAGGTAAGAAAAAGATATTATGTTTTAAGAAATTTATGACCCTTTTAAGGATGAAATGTATGTTTTTCAAGAAAATGTTTTCATGTGTTCTAAGATTCTCCAAGAAAACCTCCTGAATATGATTTTTTACTTAATCAATTTTTATGAAATTTTTTATAAAAAATAATGGGAAATAAATATAATTTAATTAGTAAATAAAAAAAATATTTTATCTAAAATTTTATTATATTTTGAGGTGATGTAACAAACCAACCCTGATTAGCCAAATAATCCTAACCTAATCTATTCCATACATGGCCTAAATGGAATTCTTGATTCCATTAAGCTATTGAATATTACTTGAGAATCAATAACAAACATTGGGTATATTTTTTCCTCAAAATAACATAAAAGATAATGAAATAACACTACTAAAAATAAGGCATTTAAAATTACTTAAATAGCTTATTTTCATCATAGAAAAACCACTGATAATCAGAGCACAATTAAAATCCCTATGATTTTATCAGTGATGAAAAATCACTAACAAAAGGTCCCTTTATCAGAACTAATGATGGAATTGATAAATGTCCCCTTTTATCAATTATTTTATTTAACACTGATAATCAGAGCATGATTAAAAGACTAATGATTTTATCAGTGATAGAAAATCACTAATAAAAGGTCCCTTTGTTAGAAATAAGAAACGAACTGATAAATGTATCCCTTTATCAGTGATATTATTTTGCATTGATAAATTTTAATTTTATAAGAAATGATAAAGGAAACCTTTATCAATGCTACTAAATGTGATGATAAATTATCCCTTTATCAATGATTTTAATAGAGCAGATAAAAGATACCTTTATCAGAAATTTTAGTAGGGATGAAAAAATATCCCTATATCAGCACTTTTAGCTTTGTTGATAAAGGATCCCTTTATCAGCTTTTGTTTAGCACTGATAAAGGGACATACTACTACAATATACAATTAACTTTAGAGAACACCACAACAAAAGAGTAAAAAAAGAAGAAAAAATAGGATTCAAATACAAAATTTAATTGAAAAAATATTTAAAACAAATAATAAAGAAAATAAAATATTATATACATTTTTAACATTGGTTTGTACAATTACAAGTTTATGTATAAATTACCACAAACATTAAAAAACAGTAATGTTCCTTTTTTCTTTGGATCCGACCCCTGATCATTCTATTTTTGAACAAACCACCCTAGATCAAGAAAAATATTGTAAATATATAAGAATCAATTATTTTGTTAGTTATACTATAAATAAATAAATTATACCAAAATTTTAAATTTTAAACTAAAAACATATAGTTTGATTCATACTAGGCACAACGTGCATCAGATTGAGATATAGTTGATTCTTACACATCACAACATTTATTTTTGTTCTCAAAATCAAATACTATTTAATTGTATCTCATATATGGTGATAAAACTCACTAAATATGATACCCAACTCATTATGGTTTTATTTTTGAGAAGAAGCCTTCAAATATCACACCATTTCATATTTATCTTAAGCATTATCTCTATGAAAATTAACTAAATAATTATAATATAAAAATGACAAGGAAATAAATTAAGTAATAGAAAATAAAATGATGAGAAAACAATATGATATTGTTTTCAATATTTTAGTGATATGATGATTTTTTAATCTAAAATGACACTTTTATATTGAAAACACACACTTTGAGTAATACCAACCACATCATATGTCATACTGACATGTGGTAAATTTAAACATGTGAAAAATGAATTATGGATCATTTTCCACAATGTTGAAAAAAATCTGATCTTGTTTTCTTAGTTTTGGATGGTGACATGTGTTTTTAGCTAAAATGTCAACTTTATATTGAAAACACACACATTGAGTCATATCGGTCACTTGGTGTGTGAGATTGATGTTAAATAAATTCTTAAACATCATAAATGAATTATGGTCTATTATCCTAAAGTTTGAAAACAATACAAGCTTGTTTTCTTAATTTTGACTATTTTATGTGTAATTTAAACTAAATTGGAACTTTTTCCTTGAAAACACAAATTTCATGTCACATTAATAGAATAATTTTTCTGATTGATGTGTGGTAAATTCATTCACATGAAAAATGGATTATGAATTGTTGTCATAAAAATTAAAAATTATACAAGGTTATTTTATCCATTTTGGATATTTGATATGTGTTTAAAATAAAATGGAAATTTAATATTCAAAACACACATCTTGACTCATATTGACAAAATCCTATGTTAGACTGATTTGGGGTCAATTCATACAGGTGAAAAATGAATTATGGATAATTTTACTAAAGTTTGAAAATAATATGAGCTTGTTTTTATCTATTTTATATATTTGAAGTGTGTTTTAAACTAAAATAGAAACTTTTTATTGAAAACACATACTTAAAGTTATGTTTACCATGCCATGTGTCAAATTTATGTGAGGTCAATTTATATATGTAAAAAATAAATTATGAACCGTTTTCCTAAATTTTGAAAGTAATTCATCCCTTTTTGCTTATTTTTGGTTATTTGAGGTGTGTTTTAATCTAAAATGAAACTTTTGTATTGAAAACACACAATTCAAGTCATACCAACCACATGAGGTGTAATATTTATGCATGGTTGATTATTATTAGTCAAAAATGAATTTGGTACCATCATTCTAAGTTAGTAAAAAATATGAACTCATTTGCTTAGTTTTGGCGATGTGACGCGTTTTAAACTAAAATGACTATTTTATTTTAAAAACACACACTTTGAGTCATATTAAGAACATAATATGTTATATTGGTGTATAATCAATTCCTATATATCCAAAATTAATTATGGACCATTTTCATATTTTTTAAAAACAATACAAGCTCGTTTTCTCAGTTTTTAGCATATGACATGAGTTTTAAACTAAAATGACAATTTTATGTTGAAAAAACATAATTAGAGTCATACCAATGACATTAGGTGTCATATTGATGTGTAGTCAATTCCTACATGTAAATAATATATTATAGATCATTTTAATAATGTTCAAAAACAATATGATCTAGTATTATTGGTTTTGGCCACGTGATGTGTATTTTAAACTAAAATGACACTTTTATATGGAAAACACACACTTCAAGTCATACCAACCACATTAGGTGTTGGATTAATGTGAAGTCACTTTATAAATTAAAAAAATTAATTATGGATCATTTTCATAAATTTTAAAAACAATATGAGCATGTTTACTCATTTTTGGTTATGTGAGGTACATTTTAAACAAAAATGACATTTATTTTCAAAACCTAAATTTTTAGGTCATACTGAAAACATCGGGTGACGTATTTATGTGATGTTTATTCCTATATATCTAAAATATATTATGGATCATTTTCATATTATTTTAAAGTAATATGAAATCATTTGGGTAGTTTTGGATATGTGATATTTTTTAAACAAAAATGACACTTCTATATAGAAAACACACAATTTGATTCATATCAGCCACATCATCGATTGAAATGATGTGCGGTATATTCCTACATGTCACAAATGAATAGTGTATCACTATACTAAATTTTGAAAATAAAATAAGATTATTTGATTGGTATTGGTTATGTGATGAGATTTTTAAACTAAAATGACAATTTTATATTGTAAACACGTACTTCAAGTCATATAGACCACATCATGTTTCATATTGATGTTCAGATGATTATTACATGTTATAAATGAATTATGGATCATTTTACAAAAATTATAGAACAATGTGAGGACATTATTTGGGTTTTTGAAATGTGATGTGTATTTTAAAAAAAAATGGCACTTTAATATTGAAAACATGAACTTTGAGTCATGTCAACTACATCGTGTGTCATATTGATGTGAGGTTAATTATTACATTTGAAAAATTAATTATGGAAAATTTTCCTAAAGTTTTAAAACAATCCATGCTATTTTTCTTAGTTTTGGATATTTGGTCTGTGTTTTAAATTGAAATGACACTTTTGTATTAAAAACATGCACTTTAAGTCATATCAACCACATCGTGTGTCAGATTGATATGAGGTCAACTATCGTATGTTAGAAATGAATTATAAAACATATTATTAATGCTTTAAAATAATCGAATATCATTTTTTTTGGATTTGGATATCTGGGGTGTTTTAAACTAAAATGACATTTTTTGTATTAATAACAGGAATTTCGAGCCATAGAAACCACATCCTATGTCATATTGATGTGTGGTCAATTATTACAGTTCAAAAAATTAATTATATATGTTTTAATAAATTTTGAAAACAATAAAACATGTTTTCTATATTTTGGCTATGTGATGCGTTTTAAACTAAAATGACAGTTTTATATTAAAAACATGCTCTTTGAGTCATATCAACCACATCATGTATTTGATTAGAATTAAGTAAATTACTATACATAAAAAATGAATTATGGTTCATTAAATTTTTTTAAAATAAGACAAGGTCATTTCATCAATTTTGATAATGTGAAATGTTTTTTAAACAAAAATATATTTTTTATATTGAACACATGTACATAGATTTATACCAACCACATTGGGTGTCAAATTAATGTGAAGTCAATTTTTTAAAATCAAAAATATATTATTTATCATTTTTATAATGTTTGAAAACAATACGATCTTGTTTTATTCGTCTTGTCTATGTGGAGTTAATTTTAAACTAAAATGAAAATTTTATATTGAAAACACACACTTTGAGTCATACTAAGAACATTGGGTTTTGGATTGACATATGGTCAATTCATACACATAAAAAATGAATTATGTATTTTTTTACCAATGTTTAAAAATAATATGAGTTTTTTCTTGGTTTTGGCCAAGTGAGATGAGTTTTAATCTAAAATGACACTTAAATTGATAAGATAAACTTTGAGTCATACCAACCACATCGTGTGTTTGATTGACGTGAGACCTATTACTATATGTAATAAATATATTTTTGGATATTTTTTTTCTAAATTTTAAAAACATTATGAACTCATTTGATTGGTTTTGGCCATGTCAAATAAGTTTTAAAATAAAATGACACTTTTATTTTAAAAACTCATACTTCGAGTCAAACCGACTACGTCATTTCTCGAAATGATGTGTGGTAGATTCCTACATATTAGAAATTAATTATGGATCACTATCACTCATTTTTAAAATAATCCAAGTTCCTTTTCAGTATTTTGGTTATGTGATGTACATTTTAAACTAAAATGACACTTTTATATTGTAAACATGCACTTTCAGTCATACCAACCACGTATTTTGTTAGATTCATGTGTGGTTGATCCCTACACATCATAAATTAATTATGAATCATTTTAATAATGTTTGAAAACATTCTTATCTCATTTTCTTGGTTTTGGTGATTTTATGTGTGTTTTAAAATAGAATAACACTAATGTTAAAAACATGCACTTCAATCAATAAAGATCACATCATATATTGGATAGATTTGAGGTCAATTACTACACATGAAATATAAATTATAGATTATTTTTCCAAAAGTTTAAGAACAATATGATCTATTTTCTCAGTTTTGGTGATGTGACATGCATTTTAAACTAAAATAATAACTTTCTTATAAAAATGCACTTATAGTCATTCCGACCAAATCATGTGACAAATTGATGTGTGGTCGATTTGTACACATCAAAAATGAACTATGTATCCCTTTAATAATGTTTTAAAAAATATGATTTTGTTTTCTCAGTTTTGCCTCTTTGATGTGTATTTTAAACTAAAATGACACTTTTGTATTGAAAACATCTACTTTGAGTCATTTTAACCACATCGGTTATCGGATTGAAGTGCAGTTGATTACAAAATATGAAAAATGAATTATGGATTATTTTCTAATTGTTTGAAAATTATAAGAGATTGAATTCTTATTTTGGGTTATTTGAAGTGTGTTTTAAACTAAAATGACACCTTTACCTTGAAAAAACATTCTTAAGGTCATTCGAACCACATTGTTTGTCAGATTGATGTGCTGTCAATTAATACATGTAAAAAATGAAATATGAATAATTTTTATAATGTTTAAAGATGGCTTGATGTCATTTTATTTGTTTTTTATATATGAAATGTGTTTCAAACTAAAATGAAATTTTGTTTTGAAAATATGCACTTTGAGTCATTCTAACCATACCATATTTCATATTAATATTGGATCAATTCTTATACATCAAAAATGACTTATGGATTACTATCCTAATTTATCAAAACAATATAAATTTGTTTTCATGGATCAATGAATGTGATGTGTGTTTTTAACTAATTCAAAAAATTTAAAAAATAAGTATCAAATAAAAATGATGAGAAAATTAACTAAAAATGTAGATAAAATAATGAGAAAATGAACTAAATAAGTAGAAGGAAGTCACCTGTCCATGATATCTGTATACATTTTAACACTATGTATTCTACTCATTAATTTGTAAACAAATCTATTTCCTACATTATAATTCTACCGGAGAAATAGATCAAAAATAATATATAAGCCAAATGATAAAAATTCTTCACACCTGAAATATATTTTTAAGGTCATAGCCTATACCAGATCACAAAAATAGCTGGTAATCAAATAAATTTGATTTCAGAAAAAGTATGAAATCATGTATTATTCCCACTCATCTCTAAAAAAATTTAATTAATCGTTTGAGTATGTAGATTATTGGAAATATTTGTAGTACTAAGAAAATATTTACAAAAAACGACTAATAAATAATTTTAATGAAATTTTTATTACCTTGAGAAATTATATATTAGGGGATTATATTATTTTTAGGGTATATGATATCTTTCATAAATTTGAGAATATAAAATCCTCAATCATTGTGGATATATTTCATTGAACACTCCAGAAACATTGACTAAAATAAGTAAATTGTTTTGAAATATATTTTAATAGTCAAATATTTCTATATATACCATAATCTATTTCAATTTGATGTAATCCATAAGCTTCTCATTTTCATTCACCAACCTAGTACCATGATTTAGCCTATATTTTGAGGCCACCGTATCATAAAAAACATTTTTAAAATAAAAAATCAAACATATAATTTGAATTATATATAATGTTGATTGTAGTGCATTAAAAATTCCCAGTACATATCATGTGTGGTTGGTTTGTTGAAAATAAATGCATTAGATCCAAAAAATAAATATTTGGGGTATCCATATTGATTACAATTAGTATTTAGTGGTTCATAAAAAAATAGGTAATGAAAGAAATAAAAAATATATCATATAATTAGATTTTATTGTTTTACCCTTGTATTATAAGAATTAAACAGAGTTCTTCATCTATAATATTCTTCTCAAACATGTTGTTTAGATCAAATTTTTTCTTATGAATATCTTTCAACTCCAATGAGATTTCATCCATATAAATGATACTGGTATTAATGATTCGAAACCGTGTTTCTATGTGTTTTCTCTTTGTACAGTAGTAATATAAACACCTTTAGAATATATGAATAGTTATAAACTTTAATGAACATATTAGATCATTTTTTGGAAAGTATTATTATAAAAATCAACCATATTTATGCATTCACAACTGTGAATCCCTACTATTAAAACTTGAGAATATCAATTGTAGTCTCGAGACCAACCATGTCTATAATGAAATTTCTAAATATTTCTTCTTCATATTGAATGTAAGACACATATGAATATTTGAATGTTTTGTCTTCACGAATTTGTAATTATAATATATGTTGTAGTGGAACTGGTAGGGAGAAGGTACTCCCATAATCTTATTTTTCTTGGCCGGTTCAATAGATTTTCTTGATACAACCTTTAATTTGTCCATCATTTTATCCATCTGTAATACCATACCCCACTTGAAACCTTTTTATATTAACTATTAAATTTTTTTAATTTGATTTTTTATGAACATACTTCATGTATCTTTATAATATTAAATGACCATGATATGAATGTTTCAATAATATCATTAACCATTGTAATATTTGGATCATCGAGTGGAGATGGAAATTATGCACTTGGATCTTGAGATACTTCAATCCACTCTCTCATGTGATATTTTTGGAGTTCATTATTGTGTAGAATATCTCTTAGGATGTTATAAATTATAACCCTCACAAAAATTAGTTTTGTAAAGATATTTTTGATCCATTTGTTTTCATATTTCAATTTATATAACTTCAATACAACTGATAATATTTTGTATTTAGTATAACCTCTATACAGTAGTCTCTTAGAACAACTATTTAGCTTCTCAAACGAATTTGGGAAATCATGAAGTTAATCCAAAATTGAAATTTTCATTTCATCTATATGATCTATATCATCACTGAAACCAATATCCACATCAAATGATTTAAAAACTGTTGTGTCATACTAATCGGTGTGAAAATTCTATTTTCCCCATGTTTAGTCAAAAATTTAAATCTTTCATCTATTTAGTGACATATAAAATGTTCTTACAACTATTATGAAGTAAATTTTCTTGAATAAAAACCATGTAAATATGGAAAAAGGATTTTAGAAGTTTCGTATTCATGCTCTATTGAAGTTTTGATGATTTTTTTTAACACAATATTTATATTATATTATCATATAATTAGCATAAATCCATTTTTTATTCATATTCGTCCAATTAGGGTATTAAAATATTCATTTTGTACAAAAAATAAATAAATACATGTAATATATTTAAAACCAAAGGGTAATGTTTTATAAAATTCTAATAAGGGTAATAAAAAATTTGAATGTTATCTATTATGATTATTATCATGTTTTCATTTTAAACAAGGGATACATGAATATAAAAAACTTGGGTTTAACATGTGGCTATTGGACCAGTTTCTCAATTTGATGTTTTTTATTACAAGAAGGAGGTAATAAATATATTATAAATTCAATTTATTTATAATTATATGGAAGAATTCTATTTGAAATTACTTTTCTTTTATGTCATTTAATTGTGAACTAGGTTTCAAAATTTGTGTAAAAATATCTTTCCTCATGTATTTATATTATTTTGAAATAGGGTCAAGAAGCATGGAATGAAATGAAACTAATGGATTAAAATATTATTAAAAATAGAAGTGAAGTTGAATTCCATGTTATTATCTTTTTCTATAGATTATTTTATTCCATGTATTATAGGAATATAAGAAAGTATATTATCACTATTCACTAGAGGGCATTTGGGTCAAATTATGGGATGTCAGAGCCATATAATGAGATTTCATGCCCATTAGGCCTATGATCAATGTAATGGTATTCATTCAGACTAGGACTAAGAGCCATATATTGAATAATCATGGATTTATTGGTGGGATATCCCTTTGGTGGGAGGGGGGGAGGGGTTATAGATTTCATTTTGGCATGTGAGTGAGGTGTTTAGGTGTGTTAAATGTAATTATATACCCAAGAACCTAATATATATATAAAAAAATGAGGAACCCCTATATAAAAATAGAATATTTATCAATATTAGGTATATTTGACATATTCTACAATACCCAAAAACTCTATTCAATTTCCATAAAAACACTAAAAATACTTTCCATTAATTAACATTCTAGAAATTATAGATAGAATAGATTTCACAACATTGAGATCCAAAACATTTTGATTCCACCTCTAATAATGAAATAGATCACAATAAGATATCTCCATTATCTAGTATTCAATAACTTCATAGGTATACCAAAAAGATAATACTCAATCATAACAAAATTCATACCACATGTATGTATTGGGGAAATTATAATAGAATTTATAAAACTATTCCACTATCCTCTAATCTTGTATGTGTCTGAGATAGATAACTTTTAAATTAGAAATTTTTATGGGTTACACTCAAACCATTCCAAATTACAAAAAATAGATCAAATTTATAATAATATTTTGTACATGGATTCTATGTTAATTTTTTTATATTTTCTATACAAAGAATGCATATTATATTTTAGTTAAAATGAAATAAATTTGAATTAAAAATATATAATTCCAAAAAACATAATAATTCATAACATATAGATATAAAATTAATTGATATATATTGGTAATGATATAAAAAATTAATAAAATCACTAAAAAATAAATAATAAGACTCTCTATATTAATGAATCTAGAAATAAAATTTCCTATAATATCAATATGAAATTGAATCTAAAATGAAATCCTATTTGATTATATTTTGGTTTCCTAAAAAGAAAACAATATTTGAGGATTATACTATAATTATCCTTAAAAAAATACATAAGGCATTGACAAGTTTTAAAAATACATTTTGGTTTTAATCTCTGGAAGTTAGAGGGGGTACATAAAAGAAAATGGGTGTAATTGTTTGATTTTAATCCATGGGAGTAAGAGGGATACTTGAAACTTGGAGTCAATTACCATCAATGAACCAAAATATATTGCCTACTTATCATTTATAGTCACCACCTTTCATGATAAGTGGACAATGTTTTATGGTGCAAAAGTAAGAGCTCCATGCCATTGGAGTGATAAATAATGACGAATCAATGTAAATGAACATGATGGTGAGGTAGAGGGTGAAATAATAATGTATTGAGGTATGAGATATTGGGTGGAGAATCAATGATGTAGATTGAGAAAAATGAGATCTGTTTCACATTCACAATTCAAACCATTTGGGAAAATTAAAAACAAATAAAGATGTTCGAAGGGGAGAAACATATCACAACAGATCCCATACCTTGATTTTAATATATCATTAAAATATAAAGTCAAAAAAATTAGATAAAATTTCAACTAATATAATTATAAGGGAACTCATTTATTTTGATTAAAACCTTTAAACCAAATAAAAAAAATAAACTTTCAACATTAAAATCCTTTAAACCTTTTTATTCTAATTAAAACTTCTCAAACAAGAAATAAAACCATAATTATAATTTATAAACACTTAAAATCTCATTCAAATATCACATTAGATAAAAATTTATGTATATATGAAAATAATAATCAATTTAATATATGTAAATAAGACTTTATTCAAAAATAATTACTTTTCCTCACTTTAAAAAGCCAATTTATAATTTAAATCAATTAACTACTAAATTCGAAACTTTCTTTAAAAAATTTCATTCCATATTAAGAATAATGAAATAAATAATTTATGTATCTTTTATACTAAAAATCAACACTTTTTCAAATCACTATACATGAAAATCATAAAATTTAGACATTTACATGAAAAATATAAATACACATTAATCAAACACTTACTAACATTTAAAATAAAAAACACGAGTATCACTTAATATTTCCTAAATCCCTTTAAACATAGAATATTCTAAAAATATACAATAATAGGTAGTTATATTTTAAATAAATTAATAAAAAAATTCATATGAAATAATAACATGAAAATTTACCCCTTTAATAAAAAACGATATGATTTAAACTTCTCAAACTCAATTTGTAAATCATAATATCTTTAAAATTAGTTCCCCCAAGAAGAGGGTTTCAGAAATTTACAATGATAATTTTGAAAACATTTTTCACTTAAAAAAATATGTATTTTAAAATAAATACATTATATAAATAATTTTTTAATTTTGAAATGAGGGTCCAATAAAAACATATTTCTCTTTTACCCGATGATTCTAACTGAAACTATATTTTTATTTTTCTGAAAACCCTATTCAAGGTAGTCTATCATGAAATTCCATATCTTTCTAACTATCTCTATGACGGAAAAACATGTGTTACACTGAACATAACTAAGAAATACTTGAATTGATTGATGTTCCTTAAATTGTATTGAATATGTTTTACATTTGAGTTGATATTTGGTGAGAAAAATAATAATTTTTTAAAGTATAAAAATATATGTTTTATAATTTGAGTGCTAGTAGATAATAATAAACGATTAGTGAAATGTATTTTAAGATAAAATATATAAAATATTTATTAAAATATATTCCATTATTTAGAAATAAATATGAGATATAATATTTCATTGTGAGGCAGTGACCAAGCTTTATTGTAGTAAGCCTAGGAAGTGGAGAAGTAGACGAGAACCAGTATGGAGTAGTGTTTGAGAACTCTTGGAATGGGGTGACACTAAAATGAGGAAAAAACCAATGGTAGTGGATTGGGTTGAAAAAATAAAAATCAAAACAAAACATAGTGATCTGAGAAGGTCCTATCTGTGCCATAGTAAGGTAGAATTAAGAATGTAGAGACAAAAAAGGAACCATCATAGGAGGAAGAATGATATTAGGGAATTCATTGAAAAATTTCCTAAATGTGGAACCGCTAGACCAATGAGCCAAGATAAAGCCACACTATCAATCACTACTAAACCCGAACAATCAAAAAATGAGAGAGAAGGATAAAAAATAATATACCTTTGATTTGAGAGTTGATTTTCCAAAGAGAAAATCAAGGGGAAGTAGTGACAAAGATGATGTTTTGTGAGATCTTGGAC
This sequence comes from Viscum album, assembly GCA_963277665.1. Lineage (NCBI taxonomy): Eukaryota > Viridiplantae > Streptophyta > Magnoliopsida > Santalales > Viscaceae > Viscum > Viscum album. The sequence continues at coordinate 1,998,857,296 of OY728140.1, read as the reverse complement.
AACACGATGAAAATCAAATGGTTTAGAGTTATTTTTAAAAGATCAAAGAGGTTTTTATCGATGCTACAAAAAAGGTGCCGATAAAGTGGTTTTTTATGAGTGCTAAAATAATAAGTTGTGATAAAATAACTATTTATTAGTGCCTTTTTATGACCCATAATGATGGATTTCATCAGTTCTCATTTAGCACTGATAAATATTTATAATTATAATTATAAAAAAATTTATTTGTAAATATAATTATAAATATTTTTATATAATTATAAAAAAAATTATATCATTATATATATTTATATGATTATATATATATTTAATAAATATAAATATAAATATAAATAAAAAAAATAAAAATATTTAATAAATTTATTATAATTTTATAATTAATTAAATAAATTAATATTTATTTATAAATATATAATTTTTTAACAAAAATTACATATATTCATTTATAATTATAAATATATAATTTTATAAATATAGTAAATATTCATTTATAAATATATTTATAAGTAAATTTATTTGTAAATTTATTTTTAATTATTTATTTAGAATTATAAATATATTTTTATAATTATATATATATATTTATATAATTATATATATATATATATTGAATAGGTTATGGCTTAGAGGCCCCTTTATTAATGATAAAAGAAATTAAGGGGAGGAAAATACAAGACCGATAATGTATAACTCATAATGTGGTGAGAGAAGTATCCCCACCTGTTATGAAGATTTTGTCCCCTCATCCAATTCTTTACCTATATCCATAGCCCACCACCTGCATCAGAAAGATCAACAACGACATATTCCATTGTTTCTTCAACTCCAAAAAAACCATCACTTTTTTTACCATCATCATTACTGGTAGAAGAGAAAATTATTTCACAAGAGATATGAGTACTCACATTCATATTTAACTTGTCATTAAAAGTTGGAGTAGGAACACTGATTATTATTATATCAGTTAACCCTTATCCCTTTAGGTTCATCCAACCTCGATGCTAAAGGAGAAGCAACATGTTGTACCATTATTCCCTATGTAGGGTATGATACCAATCCTCATCCTAAATAAAATTTAATATCATTTTTAACTGAATAAAATGGATACTTATCCTTACAATGTAGAACACAAAAACTCATAGGGATCCGCATCCCACAAAAAACATGACTAGAACCCATGTGGATACTTCTAGGAGCTATAACACCTATCTTGGCCTCTTTAGCATCAATCATCCCTAAAGACTAGGGTATTAAAGATGTGGAAGGGGGAGTTTCCAATTCATGAGTTGAATTTATTAGCCTCCTAGGTCCTAGATGGATTTTTATTCCATTGGTGAGGAAGTAACATATTTTTTTTGGATACATCTGAGAGAAGCAACCACAGTATGAGGAGAGGAAGAAGATGCATATTCACAAGCCAAGATTTATCCCATAGAACCCATGAAAATTATATTAGGATCTAAATAAATAGATTGAGAAAGAAGAATTGAAACCATATTGTTAACTTTCCCATGGGATGATTTTAAATGTACTTGTACAGTTCTTTTGGATGTAGTTTTCCTTAAAATTGAAGTATCCATTTTATCCTTCCATTTGTGACTTTTAGTTTTTAACTTTATTTAATCTTTCCATAAGATAAAATCTAAATCCTCCTATGCATAAATATCCTTAAAATATTAACTATAATTCTATTACTCACCATCAAATTCACCTATTATACCCTTAGACAACACAACTTTAAAAGAGAATCCGATTAAGGAATTCTTACAAGTAATTATATAAAAGACCGACTGAATATCCTCTATAATAACAACCCAATATAAAAGTTCCTTACAATTCATTTGAGTATGAGAAAAAATGCAGGAAACATCTTGAGATATGCATCTATCCTTCTGAGAAGGACCTTCAGGTTCCCTAGGAATTCCCTTCCTCAACTACATGATTCTATCCTAATGGTTGATTTATAATACAAGAAGTAGAGGTATTGACATCAGAATTTGAAAAAATGTTCTTGAATTGATCATCAACGCACTAGACAGTCTCAATATTTACTTTATTTTGGTAGTACTATAGATCAGGACCATTAGTATGACAATTAGAGAAAGAAAGTTATCTTCTATATATAGATTTTGAATGCACATAAATTTTCAAGAATCACAAGATGATGGTGTTATCTCAAACTTATTTATAAGATTTATCTCATAATGCATTCTAAATAGAACCACCCAATAAATCAAGGCAGAACATAAATCAACCTCCACTAAAACAGATGAATAATATACAAAAATAATCATTTTAGTAGAACTATCTATCCTTATTTGTATTCCAATAATAGAGCCATTATCATACAAAATTTCAGAATTCTATGAGACCTAATAAAGACCAATAATTTTAATCCATACCTACACAAAAGTATCCTTTAGGTAATTATGATAGAATTTTAAATTCCAATAATGGATCTTTAGGGTTCCCAATCTTAGATTGGCCAAGCATGTACTCCATTATCATCTTTTCAGCTCCGAAGTTAGGAATAAAATAGGGAAAACCCACGGCTTAGGTAATCAAAATTGAAGTTAATGAATCCTCAAATAGAGGATGATCGAGAAACATGACGAACACATTTCTAGGGTTTCATACCTCTAATCAGAGAGATTCGGGGGATTATTGAGTTCTTACATAGATCGATTCTTACTAAGGTAACAACATTTGAGGTCTAAACTTGAGTGGAAGAACCTTTCCTAATAATTCGTTATAGATCCCGATTCATGAACCAAACAAAAGAAACTCCAGAAAAACCAAATGAGGAGAATCCATTCTATCCTTCCACAACACGCTCCTTAATCCTATATAAAGAAGTTGATACCAACCAATCAACATGATCACTCGAAAATTAGGGGTAAAGATTCAAGCTCTATTGATGAATTATGGAAGCCAAATCACTAGGAATTGTCAGGATCCACTTCTCCCATTAAACCATATTTCTAAACCATTATGGTATATATATTTAATAAATATACATAAATATAAATATAAAAATTGTAAATAAATTCATTATTTAAATATATTTATTATAATTTTATAATTATAAATATATTTGTATCATTGTTTATATTTATATAAATATAATTATATTTAATAAATAAATATAAATATATTAATTATATTTATTATAATTTTATAATTATTTAAATATATAATTATTAATTTATAATTATATATATATTTTTACATTATTAATGAATATATAATCTTAAATGTATGAATGTTAAAAAAAAGTGAAATGGAATGACTAAAAAAATAAAATATGTATATATATTGAAATGAAGATGAATATATATTGAAAATATTTAAACCTAGTAAATAAATATGTATAAATAAATATTATAAAATTATTAAATTAAAAAAAATTAAAAATAATACATATTAAAAATGAATAAATAATACTAATTGTCATAATATTAAAAATAAATATACTTTTCTTGTTGAAAAAATAATATATGAAATATCTTTTTCTACTAAATGAAATTGTAAAAGTAATATTAGAATTTGAGTAAAATAAATCAATGTTAGGTGTATTTGTTTCTATATAGTATGTCATTAATTACTTACATATTTATACGAGTGAATCTAAAGTACATATATATACAAGTTTGACATTTTTTAAATTGAAAAATAACATTAAATAATATGTAGTCTCTATTAATGAAATAAATAATAATAAAAATGAATAAATTTCAAAAATGAATAAATATTTTTTATTATATAATTACTTTAAAAAAAATAAAAATGAATATTAAAATATGTTAAAATGGAAATGAATATATATTAATTATGTAAATAAAAACCATATTAAAAAAATTTAAATGTTAATTAATAACTATTTATAGATGAATATTTAAAATGGATACAATTCGAAACATATTGAATAATAAAAAACTGAACACGAATAAAGTAAAAAAATAATTAAGACTACTAATGAATGAATAATATTAAAAAGTAATAAATAGAATATACAGAATAAAAATATAAAAAAATGAGAAAATATAATGATTAGAAACATAATATATATTACATCTATTATGTTAAAAAATTTAATTTTTTTAAAATGAATATTAAAAATTGAATAAATTACATAAATATTATGTGTGTGTGAATTGTATATAAAAATAAATTAATTATATATATGGATGTGTGAAATAAATTTAACACACATTTGATATATGTTAAACAAAAAAATAAAATGAAATTCAATTAAATGTCCATTACTCAATACAGTTAGTCAATATTTTTAATTAATATTAATATTTAATTATAAATAATTTTTACTAAATATATGAATTATTTAATGTAATCATAAATATTTAGTATTATATAAATCATATTTTGGAAACTATTATATATATTTTTTATATATAAATAAATATATGTGAATATATTTCTATATAAAAAATATGAAAAATATTAATTTTTAATTATTTATAAAAACCACTACAAATGAATTGGGAATTAACATATTTTTAATTATTAAATTTTATTCATTTAATATATTTATATTTAATATGCATTATTCATTACAATTAATAACATATATATATATATATATATATTAAATTTCTTCATTTTATTAATAATTGTTTCATTAATAAATTTTTAATTAATTAATATTAAAATTTTGGTTTTAATTATTACAATTTATTCATTTTATATATCTATATTTAATATATATTATTTATTAATATTTATCAAATATATATATACATATATATTAAATTTATTCATTTTTATGAATAATTATTTAATTAATAATAATTTTCTAATTTTATAATTTTATAATTTATTTTAAATTATTAAATTTTTATTTATGTATATACTATATTATATTTGTTATTAATTATAATTTATATACATTTATACTAAATTCATTCATTTTTATTAATAATTATTTAATTAAGATTTTTTTAATATATTTTTTAATTTACTCAATTTTAATTTTTAATTGTTTAATTATTTAAATTTATTCATTTTTTATATCTATATTTAATATAAAATATTTATTAATTTTTATAATATATATATATATATATATTAAATTTATTAGTAATAATTTCATTAATAATTTTTTAAATATATATCTATAATTTATCAATTTTTTATTTTTATTTGTTTAATTATTTCAATTTTTTTAATATTTTTTATATCCTATTTTCATTAATTGGATTATTTTTATTAGTATTTAAAAAGGGGCCATGGCCCGCATTGGAAAGTGGGCCAGGCTATGTGTTGGCCTAGATGGGGGGTGGGGGAAGATGGCTCAGATCATGTTAGACCCGACCATGTTTATGCGGGTGGGAGACCATGAGAAGCATAGGGCGGACTAAAGCCCACGTGGGCCCATACTCGGGCCCATATGGCTACGTTTGGAGAGTGAATGTGGGATCAAATCCCCACACCTGGCTTCTGAGTTTCAAATGATGTGGAATATTATATAAACAAGTAGCTGAATATCCTCTATTTCGATGTGGGATTTCACGCATAATCATAACCTTTATGAGTGATTTTCATTTGTGATGATAAAATCTAATGCTGTATATTTCAAATTATTCAGTAGTATAAATGAAGACAATTTCATTATGTCACAATAATTTTACATAAGAAAGGAGACAATAGAAAGGAAAATATTGTTTCTAAAAACCACAAACCAAACCAAAGTAGACAAGTATAATAAACAACCATCTCTATGTGGAATGTAGTCACCCCCAGGATCCCTCACCCTACCAATGAACAAACCCTCCACCTCCTTATGACGTATTGTGCTTGTGTGTGTCAAAAGAAAACAAGATCTATATACACCCAATGGTGTATACAGGGTGTCAACAAATAAACCTAGTAGAATTCTACCAATTTTTTCATAAGAAAAATGTATAGTATAAATTGATTATGATCAATTAAAAAGTACAAAGAATGAGATAAAATTTTTATAGTTAGTAAACACATGAAAAAAACTTTCTCTAAATTATAAAACATTACTATATAACTTGTTTTCAAAGAATTTCCATACAAATTTCAAAGAATAACGATAAGGAAAACTATCCCTTGGGGTAACATTTGGTCCATGTTATTGAGGATCCTCATAAGATTTCTATGATTGATATACCAAATAGTGTATACATTACCCTACAAAAACAAGACTAGGGGTTAATATTTCACACCTATGAGTGGTTCCCTGCCACACATTTGGTGATCTGGTGTACACATTAGTGTAGAACAACATGCTTATGGATTAAGAATTTATTCCAAAATATTTTTCCCTACCTCAACAATGATCATGGTTGGTCTTACTATTATTCACAATTAAAATAATTTAAAGGGCCTTTCATATGATGGTAATAACAAAACCTTTGAAACTATATAAAATAGTCTTTAACAACATTTCCATTAATAATACCAAATAAAGAAATATAACTCACAAAAATTAGAAAAACCATTGTATTTCATTAAACCATGTATAAAACCTTTAAAAAACATTAAAAAATAATTTATTGGAGAAATGAATTAAGATTTTTGGAATACATACATTTTTAGAAACAACCCACCAAAAAACACTTGAAATTCAACTACCAAAAGGAATCCACATGCCAAAGACAGAGAAATATCAAAGAATAAAGTAGAAGAGTCTTAGATTCATAATTTTCATCTAGAAAACTAGATCTAAGAAGTCCCTTAATTTTCATGGCCGATCCACACAAGAAATAAGAAAAATATAAGGAAGGAGAGGTTGTTTTTCCAAATCAGAGGTAGACTCACCGAAATAGGGTTAGGAATTATATCAACAACTATATATGATTAGGATTCAAGTTAGGAGATCCAAAATTATTCAAAGAGAGGACCTAGGTTCAAATTGGTTGAGGGAGTAGAAAAAATAATTAAAATAGAGGATACATGAAAAAAATAAGATATAACCCTAACATTTCAATGACAAAATTGTGTCATTGGGGAGACACTGGCTATCATCTGGCTAGCCAATGGGTGAATATCATACTGGTGGATAGTTACAAACTTTCCATTAGACCTCTTATAGGATGGTTTAACCCAAAAGAATCCAAACAGTGGATGGTATCTCTCATCAGTGAGCTGAAAGACTACACGTTGATTTTCTAGTTATAGGTTCAGGTCCACACTTGAACAACCCCATGTGACACACCTCCAAACCTTTTTAAAAGCTAAAAAAACCAATACAAAATAGTATTATAAAAAGATATATAAAATGGAAAAATTATATGGTAGTACCTAAAAATAATAATGTCATGTGACATGAAAAATTACGTAGGATTTTTTATGAATTTTCAAAAGGAAAAACATGTTTCTTTTTTTTATCATCCTTTTAGTGATATATTTTTCTTATCCTATGTTTTTAATTTTTTATAGGGTTTATAAATCTATAAGGATTATATAATTGACAATAGTGACATTTCCTAGATGATGAAAAGATTTCATGAATAAAATAAGTGTCTAAACATAGGAACCTATTTTTTTTGAAAAAAGTTCACTATTTGGAAATTAACATTGTTTTATATAATGGTTTTATTAAATGTATAAAACTATAAACCTAAAAGATCATGATAATGTTATTAAATTCAATACTTTTAATTAAAATCACAATCATGAGCTGTTAAAGTCATGAGTCCTTATATAGATAAATAAAAAATTATATTCCAAGAAAATTCTTGGCATGAGACGTATTGAATTTCAAAATAATTTTTTAGATATAATATTACCAAAATAAATTTTATGTCAGCTCATGTGCACATGAATGGTTGGTATGTTAATGAATTGGTGAAGTTATGGTCTCTTTGAATGCTTGATCTAGCCACTGATTCATCTTACAATAATTATTTGAAATATTTATATAGTTAAATATAAATTATAATTTGAGTGTTTTAAACACACATTTACAAAATCTATTAAATATATGGAGGATATATAAGTTATAAAATTGATTTTTAAAATTTGATTCTATAATGACAGAACAAAATGATTAAGGATTATTCTTAGAAAATTTTTATCATATGCTCTAATAGTCTAATTAGTTCATTAAAAAATTAAGGTTATTTAAAAAAGGAGGGTGTGTTCTTCCATAATGGGAAATATGGTTACCAAAGGTGTAATTTCTAGGAATAATTTGATGGGTTTCAATAATTCCCATGGATATTCCTAAAAAAATATTAGTATTATAGAATTAATTATTTTATATTTTAAAAGGGTATGTGATAATTAATACACATTATAAAAATATTTCATATATAAAGGATTTTAAAACTAATCAAGAGTTTATGGTTCATGAAGTATGAATTCTAATTATGAAATAATTGTTTAATACATCAATAAATTGTTCATATAGTATTACTTAAATTCTCAAATGACTCTAAAATGATGGATGTTTTTTATCTTATCTCCCATATATGATAAAGGGAATTTATTTATTTAAAATGAGTTATTGAGAATAAAATGAGATATTTTTCTGATACAATTGGGTTTTTATTCAACTAGTTACCTTTTGAATAGATGATATGGTTAATAATGTTTTATCTAAGACAGAAGTGTTTTTAGAATGTTATTTGTTAAAATACAAGGAACTATTTCTCACCACCCATCATTGGAATAATTTTAAGTATAAAACATTCTTTTTAGAATATATATCCAAACTCATATAATACTTTATAAGATATAGTTATAAATATTTTTTTTTGTTAAATGTTATCATAAAGGAATTATGTGTTATTTCCTTCAAAAATAGATTATTCATGAGAAAATATAGTTTTGAATAGGCTATTTGGTGAACGTTTGGGATTATATAAGTTAAAAATAATACAAAAAAATATTATAATAGGATAATTAAAAAACATTACTTTACATACAAAGAGTTTATGTTATACTGGTTTAGAATGAAATAAAACTAAAGCATTAAATTTAATTTTTTACCAACCAATATCAAAATAATTTAATGATGGAAATGTTCTAATGATGATTATGATAAACAGAGAATTTTTTTTCTGTATTTAGAAATCAAAACTAATTAACATTATAAAATTTAATGTTATGATGAAAATAAATTTTAAAATTTAGTTCAATGAGTCTAACATGATGATTATGAATCCTAAAATCAAAATTATTAAAAAAATAATTCTTAAGGGGTATTATACATTAAAAGAAGAAACTAGTAGGATTTATTAGATAGTAATATAGATATATGGTCATAATTACATAGTAATGAATGTTGATTAAAAAACCAAAAAAATGTAGTATTCATCTTGACACTATAGTGGTCTATTATATGGGATATTATAAAAATTGTGATTATGTATAGTGTTTTAATATTTATAAATGATTTTAAGATTATATAAAATATTCCATGTTATTGAAAAGATAATATCCAATTTATTATTTTTCATTACTGGAAAAATATATTATATGAAGTGAAATAATAATTAACCTCACAAAGTATAACATTGAGTTATCCATAATCAATGGAACTCATAAATTATTATATGTTATGATGCCATAAAAAATAATCAAATGTTAGGATTCAATTAGATATAAAGGATTCAATCATGAACCATGAATGGAGTTTTGGTTGTGGGTTATCTGACTATGTTTAAAACGTGGAGTTGCGTACACTATGTATTTATTATACTATAAAATAAATGTTTTATATTGAATCCTTATACCATAGGTTTACAAGATAAAAATAAAGAATTTATAGCCCGTTTGAATAATCACCCATGACATTAAATAATCCCTTCATGATATTAATTGAAAAAGGGGAGATGTGAGTTGATCTTAATCATGATATGGTTAGAGTGGAATTGATCATACACTAAGAGTTTGAGTACATCAGAAACACTATTATATCAAATATTGTGGTATGTATATAAACATCATATTAGAGGAATGTTATGATTAGTTTTGTATGGAAATTTATTCATGGGAATATTATGTTTTATTATTATTGTATTTATTAAAAAAAAGTATCATGGATGATTTGGACGGTCCTTAGAGATGATAAGAAAATCAAATGAAATAGAGTTTTTCCAAGACAAATAAAACAAGCATGTGAAGAATGAGGTTATTCCATTATGGGAGTGTCACTTATTAATAGTTTTACTTTGATGAAGGACCTCACACTAAAAATAGTTTGGTTTCAACTTGATGAAGTTGAGATGGATGAGAGACACATTGATATCAAATACACTACATCATAAAGGATATCTCTAAAATATTACAAGGAGATGGTTGTTCTATGAATCATAGATCCTGAGAAATCAGTGTGACACTATTTTAGGATCTAAATGGTAACAGGTTTTAATATATTGACTCACACTATAATGGGTTATATTATTAAGTAGTGGTGAGTCCATAAGTTTTTTTGTTTATCACCAGAATTAGAGGTCAAAATGATCACTCAAGAGGAATGATAGCCACAATATTGAATTTTTTCTATATACATAGGTTGATATGAGTAGATATAAATCTCCTTCCCTGATATTCTATGTTATTTCATAACATTGGTCATGGATATTTGAGATTTATTTTCAATATCTTTTATATTTGGATATCACACTATGATAGAATAAGTCAATCCGTAATGCTTTTCCACTGTAAAAATATAAGGGTGATTCTTATAAAACAATAAGAAAGAAATTTTGTTGAAACATTGAGTTATATTACTATTAATTATTGGGAGTATTCAAAGGATGATTTATATTATATTTGAGGAGAATAATTAGGGTGTACATGGATTCAATTTATAGAGGCACTTAATGTCATTGAAGAGAAGATCAATCAACTTGTTAATTATTATAATTTATTTCTTTTATTTAAAGAGTCCATAGACAAATACTTGATCAGTTAATTTTTTCTATTGATAATAAAATTACAACATGGCTAGAAATATCACAATTTTTGTACACAAGGCATTAGCCAGATGAAAACAAAATTCAGTTAACCTTTTATTTTTTCATGTCCTATGTGTATTAGTTGTAACCATTTCATTTTTCACCACATAATCATCACTGAGATCCTCTTTTAAATAATCAATGTGAGGAATAGAGTTATTGTTTTATTGTTTTTATGATGACTTTCATTTTTTAAACATGATTTTTAACATAATTCCATAACCAAATATTAATTTAATAACATTGAAGGACCTTTTAAGGGTTAGGGTCTTAGAAACTTGGTACATAATGCATGATGTATATAAATAAAACAGAAACATAATATTTTTTTAATAATCCATAAATAATTAATTATTATTCTATCGTAGGATATATCACTATAGTTAATTTCATAGAGACAAACATAAATATAAATAGGTGATAATGAATTCCATGAAGGGATAGAAAAAATAAAATGGAACATGAGAAATAATTATGGATAAGTTCTGCTAAAAAATATGAGAGGATAAACAAAATATATGATAAATAACATGGATACATGTATGAAACACTAAAAATGATACTTCCTTGAGCATATTACCATGGTTTATCACCAAGTTGTCATAATAAAAAATTCATGAGTTATTCACTAAGGTATAATAAACATATTATATCTAGATATTAATTCTTTACCCAATAAATTAGAGTGATATCAGGGAAAAATATTCATATATATTAAATATTATGTTCTAAATTCATCATAATAAATAATTTCAGTAGTAACCCAAGTATAATTAATATTGGGTTTTATATAAAATCATGGAGTACATAAGTTCCCAAAGACTTAAAATTTTTACCATATTAAGTGACCAGAATATAATGTGGATTTTATACATAGAGATCACTAATTAATGAAGTATAATTTAATATAAATGAATAACCTTGGATAAAAATAGGGTTTGGTATTTATAATATACATAAAAAGGTATGGTAAATAAAAAAATTATTTCATAAGCCTAACATAGATACAAAGTAATTTTTGGAATAAGATTAATAATAGAGAATAAAAGCCTCCAAATGGTAATTATTTTGGAATATAATTTAATGATAATTATTTCATGAGAATATAATAAATTTTGAAATTATTAAACTAAAAACAATGTAATAAATTTGAATAAAACGGAGTGGAATGTAATCTATTACCCTGTGAGATAAAATCTTTGATATTGAGTAGACTTCCACAGAACCTTATAAATTAATTAGAAGGGATCTATAGATAGAAAATAAGATGAAAATCATGACTTGGTAGTGAATGAAATTTTTTAAATAGTAGAGTATATAATTCAAATATGGGAGTTTTTTTAAATAATTTATAAATATAGGCCTGGAAATTAATATTTCGGGAAATGGAAAATCATTATCTTACATGTAACACACAAAAAGTAACTGGTATTTCCAAATTTGATAATTATTTACCTTATGGTTTGTTCTTGGAGTTATTAGGTTCCTATAGACGAAAATGGGGATTTTTGGGAATATAGACCATGGTGCATGGTTGGAGAACAATTTTCCTAACCATGGGGATAACCATGCGATGGTGCTTCAGATTGTGACATTTGGATTTTTCATATTTTTGGGAATAGTTTTCCAAACCATTTAACACCTCAGGAAAACCGTGTGACCCTTTTTGGGGGGGCCAATAACACCCAAATAATCATGCCTCCAAACCATGAGACATGTCCAGGTCAATTAAAAATTGTGATTTTACTTTTATGAACCTATAAATTCATAAGGACTATACCCAAATTTTTCAATGTTAATGTATGAAACCTATCCTTTTTTCTCTATGATTATTCATCCCATTATTTAGTGGTGATTTCCCTTTGGAATCCCGTTGTTTGGGCTTGAGGGAATTCAATTTTCATTATAGTTTCATCCTCCATTACCATTCTTCTTGATTGTTATTCCATTTTTATGGAAGGGTGGAACCCTATGGGTGGTTTCAGATTTATATATGGCGTGCGATAGTGTTATTGGTTTTATTTTTAGTGGATTAGGTGTGTGAGGCCTTTTTCTACCTCTTCTAGGTGGTAGTCATTGAAGGTGATGGGTTTTCAACCAAAAATAAGTTTGGTGTCTCTATTTAAGGGTGTTTAACTTGGGTTACCTTTAAATTATAAAACAACCTTTCTTTTCATTGTTTATATTTCCATTTAAATGATTTATGACTATTTTTAATTCCATATATGATGTGGTTTAAGGATTGGTTTTCCTATTTGGGTGTTTAAGGTGTGTGTTCCAAATGGGTGTGGCTTATATGCACACAAAGTGCTTGATAAAATTTCTCAAAGGGGTTTTAAGATATTTAATAGATTTATAAGTTGGTTTTAGAAATAGTTTTACCTTGTTAATGGTATTTTGATAAAATAAGAATGTTTTTTTATGATATGAATTGTGAATGGATTGTTTGATATGATATATTGATTGTTATTTTGTTGGAATAGAGTAACACATGGTTTAACTAGAGATTGAGAAATGATGATTTTTGAAGGACTGTGTGAGAATTTGGAGAGAAGAATATGTGAGTGTCCATTTTGGTTTCTAGGGGGCCTTTAGAGCTTTTGGGTATTAAGATCATTAGAACATCCATTTTCTTAGGAAATAATAATACTTGTTTACTCACTCATGATAGACCTAATGGTTAGATCCCTAGGTTCAAAATAATCATTCTGGATTGGTTTATATACTTTATGTATTTTATTAGTGCCTATTTTATGTGATGAGTTATATTAAGACCATTTTAAATTTATGTTGGTACACGGTGTTAATGTTATGCTCCCTATTAGTTATGACTTGTTTATTATATTGAGAACTTTAGGCCATGTATTTTTGTTTATCTATTTGATCAATGTATATATTTCATTTTGGAAAAATGTTTTTTTGAAATTAGAATACTAAATGTATTTGAAAGATTAATTTGGAAATGATATTTTTTCAAAGTGGTTTAGTTTTAGAAGATGTTATCAAACTACTTTTTGAGTTTTCTTGGGTAAATTACTTAAAAATATTCATGTTGTTATCTCATTGGTATCTATTCCCCACACACTACATGGGACTTCAGAAATGTGTAGAATTTATATTATAGAACATGGGTAAAGGTAAGGGAACAATGTACCATGGTGAATCTTGTTTATTACCACTATCTAGTTTTTTTGGAGGATATTTCATCTCACAAGGATTAACACATGAGGTATAAGTCTTGGTGTTTATTTACTATTGGGATATTTTTATGGTCCTCATATAGATTGTTTCTATTCTATTGAGTTTTTATCTATGAATTGATATACAATGTATAAATCCATTTTAAAAGCCTTTGTATGTTATTTAGTTCTATTTATTGGATTTTCATTGTCTTCATTACATGATAAATATATTTATTTGTTCCTCCAGGTTGTATCTTATGATACTATTATTTCCATCCCATTTTTATAAACAGGTTATGCGATTTACAAATGGTAAAAATATTCCCAAGAGATAATTGGTTATTCATGGTTCTTATTGTTATCCCATAGTAATCAGAAAAATAATTCATAACATGTGGTGAGTTGGCTTGGGTAACAGTTTGGGTCCACCCAGATTAGTTCATTACAAAACGGTATCAGATGTGTTTTTTATTTGGGAATACATTTTATATTAGATATAAGACTATTGGGACTTAGGAGGAATGTACATGGGACTTCTTGTTTGTATATTCTGTATGTCAAACCACAAGGTTCCATTTGTGTTTTTGGATTGTGTGTTTTTTGAACCTGGTCATGGGTCATTTTAATGATATTTTGGATTTCATTTTGGTGATGGTTTGGTTTGTTGTTACATGTGTTAAGGTATTCTTTTTGTTCCTTAGATTTAGTTTGAGAATGAATTTTTCTATATAAAACATGTTTTTATGCCTTATATATAATGCCTCATAGAAAAACCTTGTATAAGTGTAGAGAGGGTGCTATGTAGAATATACCACAAGAGAGATCGCTTGCTGATTCAGATTTGGTGGAGTCAAGGATTCATATGATCCAGCTGTTGGGTCATGTGGGCATTAAAGAGTAGCCCAAGACCGTGGTCCTTACTCATATGTTTTTGAGGAAAAATACACCGATGTTATATGGTGTTAAATTACCCAAGATACTAAGGAGTGATTGAATCATATCAAGTGGATATTTAATTTCTCGATGAACCCTAAGACCTCAAAATTGGTCTTCCCCAAGTATGTGCGAGAGGGGTTGGGTAATAAGTGGTGGGAGTAAATGGTGCTTTAAAGAAATCATGAGTATCTCACATGGATCATGTTTAAGTGGTATTTCAATCAGAAATTATCCATGGAGATCTTGGGGGTGGTGAAGGTCCATGATATCATGAATTTGGATCAATGGGATCATTCAATGATGGAGTATGCCACTAATTTTACTGAATCGGGGCATGTTTCTCCAGATCTCCTTGGAAATGACTACCTCGAACGTTTCCATTTTGAGATGGTCATGAGGAAATAGATTGGAGTTATGTTGATTATGCTCTATCTTTTTACTTATTCAGTGGTTTTTGATAGTTAATCTATGATATAAGGAGATTTGATTGGTAAGATAGGTCTCAAAAATGATCTTCCATTGTGCAGAAGACATAGTTCTTAATAAGGATAAAAATGGAAGAATGATGAGTCTATGAGGAGTAAAGTCAATATTGTCCAATGGTTATTGGGTTTACATCCTATAGATTCTATGTCTCATAGACCAGTTGTTTATTATTAGTGTGAAAAGGATATCAAAACCAGATTATATACTCAGATTATTGGGTGGTGTTCCACCAATGTGGATTTCTAGGACATCATCCACACTTTTGTGAGTTGGATTCTAGGGGAAGTGGAGTGGGATCTACATTTACAAATGGATATCTAATGTAGTCAAATGATTACAAGGGTGGAGGATCACACCCTCATGGAAAGGGAGATTATCACCATGGGGAGAAGATGTAGGGAGGGTATGATCAAGGTCATCTCTATTCGAAAATGTTTATCCTAGAGGAATCAAACTCTAGGCTATCCATGATGAGGGGTATGATGTTTATTTCTTATTCTACGAAATCATTTTTATTTGAAACTGGAACATATAATTCTCTAATTTATCTTAACATGATTGATTATTTGGGTATTAGAGCTTAGTTTATTTCATTTTTTTATGTATTTTCAAACAAAATTGGGTAGGAAGAAGGAAAAAAGTTTCAAGTTCCTAGAATTATATGTTTTGATACATGGAATTAAAGTGTTTAGGACTTCCTTAGTTTGGACCTAGATGTTTTTAACATCAATATAAGCTTGTATTGGTTGATAACCATCAAGGAATCAGTATAACGATATCACCATAAGGACCAATTACTCAATCCTGATGGGAGGAGTCATGTCTTTCACAGGGAGTGGGGTCTGCATTAAGGGAGGCTGGGACCATTTTATTAATACTTTGGGTAAATTTTATGCTAGTTCTCAATGATGATTCTTGACACTATTGAGTAAAGTTCTATAGAAAATCTTTTGGTAGTCATGGACAGGTAACTATATGTGTTTTTAATAATTTTTAGGGTTTTATAACCACATAGAGGTTGAGTTTACTATTTATCTTCTCATCAAGAAAATTATGATCTCCTTTACATATTATTGGATGTCTCCATCTGATTTGAGAGAGTTGATAACTCAACTAGAGAATCTTGGGGGAAAGGGATTTATCCCTCCCAACATGTATCTATGGGCTACTCTAATTATATTTTTAAGAAATGTGAATGGTAGAATCCTACGTTGCATAGAATATCATAAGCTTATCCAGGTGTCCATAAAGAAGAAATACCCATTTCCTATAATTTACAACATGTTTGACCAAAATAGAGGATCCTATTGGTTTTTAATAATCGATATGAGATAAGGGTACCACTTGTTTAGGGTCTGGGAATAATACATTCTAAAAAACACTTTCTGAATTCATTATGGTTATTTTGAGTATTTTTTAGGACATTAAGGCTTACCAATTCTCTTGTAGTATTTATTGTGTTGATGATATGGATCTACTATCTCTTTTTGGACTCCTTAATGGTTATGTTTATAGAAGAAATATTAGTGTATTCTAAGATAGAGGAGGATAATTCTCACTATTGGAATGTTTTTTTGGGTATTTTGAGAGAGAACTATATATATTCCATGTTATCTACATTACAATTTTGGATTTATGAGGTAAATTTTTTGGTCCATGAGATTTTTGATGTAGGAGTTTCAGTCAATATAGAGATAAATTATGAAGTCATGTATTGGGAGTTTCCCAAGAATGTGTCCAAGACTAAAAGTTTTCTATACTTGGTTGGGTGTTATATAAATTTCATTCAGTAATTCTCTAGTATAACTTTTACAATGATGGATTTAATAATAAGAGGGTTTAGTTTTGACCAGGATGAGAATTGTTAGAGTTATTTTGAGAAGTTGTAGAACTTTCTAACATCTGTACCACTTTTGATTCTTACTAAGTCTCAGAGAGATTATATTGTGTTTTTTGATGCTTCTGGTGTGGGTTTTGGAGTCATGATGATGCATGATTACCATGTTGTGGCCAATGGATTGTGGAATCTATACCCACAAAAAACAAAATATCCCACACATGACCTAGAATTAGTGGCTGTTATGAATGTATTGAAGATGGTTTGATAAAAAATATTCAAGGTGTGTTTTATAGTATATTAGGATCATAATATCCTAGAGTATATTTTCACCAAGAGGGATATAAACCCAATAAATAGAAACTGGGTTGAAGACATTAAAATATTTGATTTTAACATTTCTTATACACTCAAGAAGGGGAATGTGGTTGCTAATTCATTGAGAAGTAAGCTTCTAGATTAGGTTGTTTGAGAATCTATGGTTGAGTGGGTTCTAGTGAGTTTGTTTTATAACCATAGTATGGAATTTTAGGATGATAGAGAGTGGGTGTTATTTTACATTATATAGTCTATTACCTCTCTTATACATCTAGTTAAGAGTGACCAATATATTTTATAGCATGAAATGTAAGTATTGGTGTCTTGGGATGAGATGTGTTGTGGTAGAATTTGTTTCCACATACAGGACCTATCAGGGGATAAAAGTAGAGAATCAGAGGCTATATGTTTTATTGAAACCACATCATGTTCTAGTGTGTAAGTTGGCTGAGATATCAAGGAATTTAATGATCGATATAACTTGTACATTGAATGGGAAGGATTCCATATAGGTGATTGTTAATCATCTAAAAAACTCAACCAACTTTAGTTTCCTCAAGGAGTTGATAAAGATAGAGGACCTCAGATGCCTATATGTTCAAGAGGTTGTTTGGATTCATGGAGTTTCCAAATTGATAGTTTTAGATTGGGATTCTTGTTTCACATCATTATTATGGAAGGGGATCTAGGAAGATTTGGGAACTGAGCTGAGATTGAGCACCACATATCAATAACATAGGTATGGCCTATCTGAGTAGAAGATCCAAATTCTCGAGCATATGTTATGAGCATGTACGGTTGATTTTGGTAGTTTATAAGAAATTCACATAATGTTGGATGAGTTTCTTTTAAAAATAGTTACTAGGCCTTAATCGAGATAGAGTCATTTGAGACATTATATGGATGGACATGCTAGTCCCCGTTGTGTTGGGTTAAGATTGGTGAGCAATCCTTGGTTGAACTGAGTCTCATCTAGGATATTACTAAGATAGTGTGGCTAATTAAAAAATATTTAGTGATAACTAAGAGTTTATATAAGTTTTATTATGACCATTTTTGTCATATGTTAGAGTTCTTAGTTGGTGATCATGTGTTTCTTTGGGTATCATTTCCTTTGGGTCATCATTATTTAGGGAAAAAGGGAAAGCTGGTGACACATTATTTCAGGCCATTCTGTGTTGTGGAGCATCTTGAAATGATATTCTAGTGGTTGGAGTTTCCACCATGGATGACCATGATCCATGATAGCTTATATGTTTCCCATATATAAATATACCATTCAGACCCATGTCATGAGTTGGATTAGGATGAGTTAGAGCATGAGTTTGACAACACCATTGTGAAGCACCCTATTCTTATTATGAATGGTCTGAAAAATGTGTTTCATGGAACATTTTTTACATTAGTCTAGGTGATCTAGAAGATTAGAGGAGATAGTAATGAGACATGAGAGTTTTATTTTGAGGTGAGGGGAGGTATCATCACATGTTTTGTTATTCATATAATTAAGGTATAGCTGGGGGAAAACGTGTCATAGTGGGGAGGTTGTGATACCTGTTAGATCACTAATAAATATAGTTTTGATATTTTTTATCTTCTATTTTTTTCTTGGAGTAATTGGGTTCTTGGGGTCGAAAATGGTGATTTTTTGGAAGCTATACCAAAGAGTATAGTTAGCGAATGGTTTTATTAACGGTGAAGATAACCATGCGATGGTGCTTCAGGGTAGGACAATGAGATTTTTCATGTTTTGGGAATGGTATTTGAAACCATTTGACATCCAGGGGAAATAGTGCGACCTAATTTTGTGTGGAAAGTTTCACTTTTATGGTTGGTGCTTGTTTTTCCTAACCAGGCTTCCAAACTATACAGCCTGTCCAATTCACCTAAAAATTATTATTTTATATTTATTCCCTTTTCAATTTGATAAGTTTTGAACCTTAAATTTTTTCCTCAATATATGTAGCCTCTCCTATTTATTTGTGTAGATTTATCCCATTATATAGTGGTGATTTCCTCTTTGAGTCATGGTGTTTGGGCCTGAGGTAAGTCAATTTATTCATAGTTTATTAATTGATTCCCCTTATTCTAGCATGTTCTTCTAATTTTTTGAAAGGGTGGAAGCCAAGGGGAGGTTTCAACCAAATATAGGGTGTGTTATGGGATGTTTTGTTTAATTTATTATATATTAGGTGTGTAAGGTATTTGTTATACCTCTTTGGGGTGGTTTTCATTGAAGGCAATGGTTTTTTGACCAAATCCAAGGTAAGTGTATCTATATAATGGGGTTTTCCATGGATTCCATATAAATTATATATCTTATTTGGTTTGTGATGTTTAAATTTCCATTGAAATGATTTAAGTCTGCTGGGTATTAATTGTTTTATGTAGTCCATGTATTGGTTTATAAATTTTGCTGTTTAAAGAGGGTTTTAAAAATGGATGTGGATTTTGTGAACAAAAAGTGTTTTATAAAATGGAACAAATGGGTTTTATGGTTTTTAGTGGATTTATATGTTGGTTTTATAAATTTTTATCTTGTTAAATGTGTTTTGATAAAATGAGAATGTTTTTTTCAAATATTATTCAAATGGATTGTTTAATATGGACACTTGACTATGAGCCTGTTGGAATGGAGTATCACATGGGCTATCTAGGGTGTGATTGAGGGGTTTTATCAAGGGACCGTGTGAGACTTTGGAGGTAATACCAAGGAATATTCCATTTTTGGTTTCCATGGGACTATGAGAGACATTATGTAGAATGGTTTTATGATCTTACACTTTATTTTCTAGTGAGAATACTTCTTTACGCACACATGATAAGCATGATGGTCATATATCTAGGTTCACATTACTCATTCCATATTGGTTTATATACGTTATGCATATTATTAGTTCCATTTTTCTATGATGAGTTATATTATACCCATTTCCATTGAAGTGGTTAAATTTTGTTGATGTTATTCTCACCCTTGGTTATGCCTTCTTTATTATATTGAGCATGTTCTTTCTTATGGTTTTGTTTATTTATTTGATCCATGTTTGGATTTTATTTTCGAAATATGGGTTTTTCTCAAATTGTAAAACTAGAGTGATTTCAATAGATTATTTTCAAATGGGTTTTTTTTTCAATTTGTTTTAGTTTTGAATGTTGTTATCAAACTACTTTATTAGTTTTTATTGGGTAAAAGCCATAAAAATATTCATAGTGGAATCCCACTTGTATCTATTTCACACAATCTACTTAGGACTTCAAGAACGTGTAGATTTCATTTATTAGGAAATGGGTAAAGGTAAGGGCACAATGTACTAGGGTGGATCTTTATGATTACCGTCATCTAGTGTTTTGTGGATGAGATGTGGTCTCACAAATATTGTTTTTTGTGTAGTCGGTTTATGTGTTTGGTGCACTTTTTGATTTTTGTTTAGGGCCTTTTTATATTTTTTATATTCTATTGAGTTCTGATATATGACTTGAGATACCATGTATACAACCTTTTTTGGAATTCCTATATAAAATTTTTAGTTGTATTTATGTTCTCTTCTTTTTGTTTTTTGCGTGATCAAGATATTTATTTCTTCCTCTAGGTTAAATTTGATGATATTGGTATGGATGTTCTATTTTTGTGGATGGGTCACACTGTATTACATGTGGTTAAACCATTACTAAGATACAATTGGTTAGGAAAATGCATGTTGCCATCCCATGGAGATTGGGAACTCCCTTTGGGCCCTATGGTGGTCCGGCCCGTGTGACAATTTGGGTCCACCAAGGTTTATTTGTCACATTACCCATGGTTTTGGATCATGGTTTATAGAAATAAGAATGGTTTTGATATATTTTGGTTTTAGAATCAAGTATCAATATATGATATTAATTTTTCATGTGAAAATATTTTTTCCCACAATAATATTTGTAAAGCCTCAATTTATATTTTATACATTAGAAAGTTGTTTATAGGTTTGGAAATTAATTTTAATTTATTAAATTAAAAAATATTAATATAATAACTTATTTTTGATCATTGATTCCTTTTTATTAATAATTAAATACATAGTAAATATTTTTAATGTCTTAAAATATACAGAAAAGATAAAACTATATTTTTACATTCCACGAAAAAATAAAGTATTTTATAAAATTCTCAAAATTCCACCCTAACTTAATTTTGAATTTATAATTTAAAATATAATTTTTATTTTATTAAATTAATTCACTAAATATGATTATTTTATCTTTAAAATAAAATAATTATTATAAATTTTTTTACATAATATTTAATTTTTTGACCTTTATAAATTTTGTAAAATGATATTATAATTTATTTTAAAATAAATAGTGGTATATAAGACTATTTCATGAAAATTAATTTTATATAGATTTATATAAATTATCTTAAATATTTATTTTGATTATATACTAACCAAAAATAAATTTTTTTTATTTAAATAAAAAAAATGTATTTATCGTATTTATCTTGTTTTCATGTGTATTTTGTTAAAGAAAATAATAATGAAAATTTAATTAAAGAATCCACTATTTAATTTATAAAAATAAAATTACACTTTTATGATACTATATTCTTGATAGATAACCCATAATTATACCAATATACACCCAAATGGTATAGTGTGATATGCTGGTACTTTCATGGGGTGGATCAACTAACATTGAAATTATGGTGATCTCTACTAAATTAAACTTCACCCATAGTCAATTCCACTCTATCCCTACTTATTTAGGAATTTTTTGTGTTTTGTTAATGATTAAATTGATTGATTCTACCCCCTCCCATGTTCTGATAAATGGGATTTAAAAGGAATGATTCTACCAGGTGAGGTCATCCTTTATCCCTTATTCAACAATTATCTTTTATAATTACCCTTTATATAAACTAATTATAATTATAATTTGTTTAACAATGATAATAATTTCTAATGTTCATATTAAACAATGATTATGTAATAGCAAGACCATGTTAGCCGCATTACCCTTTATACCATATATATACTCTAATATTCTCAAACCTCAACATTCATTACTTTAATTATAATAGTTACACACTTCCCTTGATAATTTATATCATATTTATAACTATCATATTTATTTTTTACTATTTTTATATGAAGAGTGATCTACATTGTAGAATTTATACCAATGAAGTTTACCTCAATGTGTTCATTATTCTTCTCCATTTATCTCTCTATATTGTTTCTAGTTATTATAGTCAATATTAATTCATGACATGAATGTTCTTATCAAATGTATTGGTCTTTCTATATGCTCATAATAATATATTCACTATAAAATAAGAGTTATTAATAACATAAAATAATTTTTGGCACATTATATTTTTATTAACCAATCATTAACCACAACTCTCAGTGGAATTTTACTCTCACCTAGACTATTAACCTATCAGTAAAGAAGGATTTAAATATTTCATATTGACATATTAACATGCTACCTTTTTTTATTTTTATCTTAGTGGTACCAATAAAATTCTACTTGATTTAAGTACATATTCAGTACTTACATCTTCAATCAATGAGATCTGTGGAGTCAATTAATAATGTAACAATAAAAGTGTTTTTATATTTTATGGTAAGTGATACCATCAATAGGGGAAAAGTATGATTCCATAGCTTATATTACATAGTATAAACCTTATTGAAACCACTAAGAACAATTTATATATTCCTAACAATGGGATAAATGATACATGGCTTGAAAAAAATGAAAATTATAGTTGATAAGAGACCACATAATGTGTTACTTTAATTCCTATTATAGAAAGAGTATGCATGAGTCATTATGAAAAAAATATTAAATTTTATTTAGTGACCCAAGTTTTTATCAGGGAAGACATAGATAAGTATTGAGTTTCTAAGACTCATGAAATCTTTTGGGGTAAAATAGTAAATTTACTCTAAAACCTGACCTTACAAAAATTATTTGAATATTCCATCGATTTTGGGATATGGTTTTTACTACAAGTCTGAGATGAAATAGAATTGAGAGCATGATGTTTCCTAAAAAAAATACTAAGAATAAAAATAATTTTTAACCCATACATGCATAATTATTATAAAATGGTTTTATCTCATGTCTAGAGAATAATATTTGAAAACTGATATAATGGTTTCACATAGAAGAATGGTTATTTCTTCAGAGATCTATATATGGATTTTTCATCGCGTCCCATATTTGAATCTATTATGGGAGATTTATTAAATAATTTAATTAATGTTTAATTAATTTCTTTGTTTATGAACCTTAGTTTTTACTCTATTTATAGAAAAACAATGTAATTTATCTAGGGTTAGTCATTTATTATTGGCTTTAACTCTTAGTAAATAATGGGAGGAGAAACTATATTTTTCGGTGGTGATGATGTTGGATTTATTTTACACCCTAAAAACCACTCTTGAATCCATAAAAATTACATTATTAAAATTTTATGGTAGTTATTATCTAGTCCTAACTTTATTGTTTATGGATTTGGGGATTTGTTGGAGGTTTGAAAAATGATTATGAATTATTCTCTCTTTACCTTCCCTATATCACTCCTCCTTTCAATCTATTTATCTCTCCACTTATACTAATCACGTGTAACTGGGTAGAGGTTGAAGGAATGAGGGTCCAATATTGATGATAGCAGAGTAGGATAAAATTGGAAATGAGGGTCGGTGTGAGGGTCATGGACTTAGAAAACGATGTCAGATCAAGGTAGTGTAAGGTGGCTGGTGGGAGGTGGCTAGACCAAAGAGAACAACACAATTTAGTCGGTGTGAGATTAAAGACATGAGAAAGCCTTTTTGGAGTGGCTAGTGTGATGATACTAGGTGTGAGGAGGGAGGTGACATGATATGCAATAATGGTGTGGTGTTTTATAACCCATTAAATGGTCACTGTGTTTGAGGTGGTGGTCAAACTAATTACCATGTTTCAAGGTGAAATAGGGGGTGGGATATAACACCGAATGTTTTTATGACCTTTTTTTAAAAATAAATTAATTTTATTTGATTTTTAGTTTTTTACGCTACATTAATTAATTATTTATTTATATTCTACATCATGATAATCTTGAAATACATGCAACATTGACTTGGATTGTGTTACACACAACACTGAGTCTATACGAAACATCACCTTACTGTTATAATTATTTAATCATGATTGTTATAACATAGCCATAAAAATTAGTAATATAAATAGTAATAACTATTTTTTAAATATTATTATTATTTTGTTTATATAAATAAAATAAATTGATAATAATACTTAAATTTTTAGTAAAGGATTTATAAGTTTGAAATTACTATTTTCTTAAAAGAACTTCTTTTTATATCCTTCTGTGAAAAATAATAAAATTAATTTTAGAAACTTTTAGAAATTTAATTTTATAAAATAAACATAATTTTTTTAATTTAGAATTAAAAAATTATCTTAGAGTGAATTTTTGGGATTTATCTGAGATACTTCATTTTTGGATGAATAGTGATAAAAAACTGAATTTTAATTCAAAATTTCCTTTAACATAATTCATTTATATAGTTAAATTATATTTAATTTTGGATTTAATGTCAAAATATATTATTTTTAAATATATTAATCCAATTTTGGTCATTTTAATAATTATTATATTGAATTTAGATATAAAAGCTTAGTGAAAATTTTAACATTCTCACTTTAAAACCCCAATTTATTGGCACATTTGTGGGATTAACATTAAACTTAATTTTATCACTTATGTGAATTGAAATTAAAAAAAATGACATGCGTTTTTTTAATCAGTATAATATTTAGATCAACATAATTTTTTTAAAAAAATAGTGAAGGTGATTAAAATTAACTACAATGATTAAGGTAAACTTATTATTAACAATAGACTAAACCATAAAATTAAGGGACAAAATGACCTATAAATATCTACAAAACCCATTTATGGCCATATTTCAGTAATAAACCTTAAATTATTGTTTTTTTGGTTTTTATGACTTTTTTATGTGAAAACACGGGTACACCTATCTTGTTTTAAAAAATGCCAAGTGTATCCCCTCCCTCCTCTATAAATGGCCACCACCTAGCCCCCTTATTCACACATTTAATTATACTTAAGTTATTATAAGATCTTCCCAATTAACTAACAAAAATCCCTCCCATCCTACTTGAATCCTCCCTTTGGGAATAAATCTAATGAAAGATGATCTTTGGTGTAAACCAAAAGGAGTTATGCAAAGAACATGTAACAACAGTCCTCAAGCTCTTTTCTTTAATTTTCCTTCCACACCACCTTAATTATTCTTTTTCCATAGATAAATTAAATATGTATTATCCTAAATATACTGATATGTCTTTATAATAAGGGTTATACCTATACTTACATGAACTTCCATCTAACGGGTAACAAACTTATTGTTATTGTGTACAGTGAACTACCGCCTCATGAAATGATATTGTTTGTTTTTACATTACCACATATCAAGGTTGGTAATTATATTGTAAAATATATTTTTATATTATATATATGATAGATATTATATATTTATTCTTATGTAATTAATATAAAATAGATACCATCATTCTTTCCATTTTGTGTAAATATGATAATTTCATTTTGGGAAGTTTGAATTCCACCCTCTCAATATGATATGATTTCCTCACACACTACATATAATGTATTAAGGTTGGTTTTAGTGAACTTATATGACATATATGATATAATAATTATACTTTAATGATATTATATATTTACATATATTTTATTTACTTTATTTTATTCAATATTATAAAGAAAAACAGAAGCAATGTTCATGCGTTTGTACGACATACCATTTCCATGAAAGGTGTATTCCATTTCATATTTATATATTATATAGATTTTTATAAAAACATATAAAATGAATATAAATGTTATTTATATCATGTTTTACATTATTTATTCCATGATATAAGTATGATGATAAAAAATATAATAAATTACGACACATCCAAAAAACAAAGAAAATATTACTCGATGTAAAACCTTAATTTGGAATTGTTAATAAGTAGCTAATATAAAGTCATAATAAAAATATATATGGTATTAGATATAAGAATATGGTTCTTTAAAATATTTATAATAAACTTATATTTATATATAGGAGGTTTTTCTTAATACAATGAGAGTTAAGTTATAAGTTAAGGGGATTTCTATTCTCCCTTTCATTTCTGTGAGATTTATGCCTTATTCACTACATATATATTTTATGTTGTGAATATGATTCCCATGAACATATTATATGATTTTATACTTATTGTTATGGGTATTTATAGATCCATTTTATGATATCTCTTTCATGGCGTTTATGTTTCAAGAGTTAACAAATTGATAAAGTAGTTTTGTCTCAATTTTCCTTCTTTGAGACACATTCCATGAAACTTCAAGAACCTTGTTTCCAATTTTTTTAGAGATGATATTTTAAGATCATATGTAAGGAAAAATTATCCATTTTTTATGGTTTTCAAGATATCTTTATTAGTTTTTAAAATATTTTCATATAATTGTTTTCAAAAATGTTTTCAAGATTCCTTTTCAATGAAATGGTTTTCAAAATGGTTTTTATGATTACTTTTTAAAGAAATGGTTTTATTTTTTTTTCAAGATCCCTTTTAAAAGAAATTTTTTATAATGTTTTTGAGTTTCTCTTATATGTTTTTAAGGAAAATAATTTTTAAGAGGTTTTCATGTTTTCTATTTATGTTTTGGGAAGAATACTTTTTTCAAAAGAATTTTTATTTTAAAATCATTTTTTAAAGAAGAAGGGATATTTTACTCAAGAAAAGTTTTTAAAAGGATCTTTCCAATTTTTTTTCCATATATGATAACATAATTTAGTGTTAATCCAAACTTTAAGGGAAATTATTTAAAGGTTCCATTCATATTATTTCTTTGAATATTTTGTTTTTTTATTACATGATTTTTATGAAACCCATTTTTCTTTCACATGTTATTTGTTTATGAAACCCATTCCTCTTCCACAAGTTTTATGATTATGAAACCTTCTTATTTTAAAGGATTATTATTTGATTAAATTACTATGAAAGATGTATTTTCCATAGTTTAAGATATTATTTCATGTTAATGACACCCATTTTATTTTATGGGTTATTACTTGATGTTTATGAATCCGATATCTTTTTGTGGGTCATGATATAATGAAGGTTTTATTATCTTTTGGAACATGAATGACTGATTTTATTATGATATGGGTGGTAACTATATCACCCTATAATGCATTGTGTATATATTTATATCTCATGAAATAATTATGGGAATCAATTCGACGAGATTGATACACTATAGAATGATGGGAAAACCTATTACCTTTATAAGGAAAGGACTACGATTAATTATGGTGGTGTGTCACACCCAGTAGGTGTAGTCACCATAAAGATGAAACATGGGGAAACTTGATCCACTATGGGAATATGGGGAAACCTGATCCCTTACAAGGAAAGGAATGCGACGGGGGATGGTGGTGTGTCTTGCCCAGAAAGTTTAGTCCTATGAAGCTCCATGATATGTTCTATCAATGTGTCTTGAATTATAGGGAATGATATTAAATGTTTTTTTATATGAAACAATTACATGCTATGATTTTATATCTTAGTTTGTTGTTTTCCTTATTATTCATGTCTTATGCAATACCAATATTTATTCCATGATTCATGTTTATGATCTTTGATATGCAGGGTATGATCTTTTAATGTCATGATCAAATTATCATACTCTAATGCTCATGTTTATTCTTACATATCTCTATTTTTTATCCTTACTGAGTATATTATTTAACCCCTTTTTATGTTTATTTAGGATAAGGAGATATGTATTAAGTATGATCTGTCTAATAAGGGTTTTAGTCATGAAGAACCTAGTGGGAGGTAATATAGCTCACTTATGCACCAATGTTTTTGTTTCTATGTTTCTAAAGAGACTATAATAATATTATATATGGGTTTCTATTTGTGTAATTTATTAAGTATTCTATAAAAGTGATGTAATGTTATTGTATAAAAATCAAGGGCCTCTATAGTAGGAATTATAACTATGGTTTAGTTAACCTTTGGAAACTTGGATGATAAAACCTTAGAGAGAACCTCAAGGACTTGCCTAAGGATACGTCTAAGGATAAATAAATGTATAGGAAAATGTCCTAGAAATTTGGTAAAGGATATATTGATTGGTTGCCAAAAAATTCATCCCTACCTGGATACTACAAGTGGATGTGGATCTAGCACAAATGTACCTAGGGGTAATAACTCTGACAAGGTGTATCAGGCCTCACTAAAGCATAACATAGTACATGATAATGTGCCTTACTACACACAGGTTTTGACACTCCCAAGGGATATGATTTGATAATTAAAATACTATTCATGAACCATCACAAAGTATTTAAAAATAACTTAGCTATAAATAACCTAGGATAAACATAGGGTTCCATATATTAAAAAACTTTTCATAATTTAGACATCCTGTAATTGTTTTTTCATGATTATGTGGTTCCTCACTATGAAAAATGTTTCTTACTCTATGTTTTTTGGTTTTAGTCAATAGATGGAACCCAAAGGAACTATATTAATGGTGATTATAATGGAAAATTTATTGATTGTTCTCCTAATAATCTGAATACGATGGGATACAGAACGAAACACCTCATTGATATTCTCACAAAACTTTCTCAAGCTAGGAATCATGCTGAGCTTACGAATGAGAAAATGAGGGAACCAAGTTCTATTGATTCCTTCATGAGGCTAAAACCACCTTAATTAAATGGTTCTTCTGAACCACTTGTTTCTAAACACTAGATCAGTACCACTAAAATTATATTCTTCATTATCTAGTGTTTGGATCATGAGAAATTCATTCTAGCTATTTATCGACTATAAAGCGAAGAAGACCAGTGGTGCACTCTAATAAAGAATATGAGGAATCCAGATGAAATTGAATCTATTGATTGAAATGAGTTTAATAACTAATTCTTTAATAAGTACTTTCTTCATGTTCTTTATACGAAGATGTAAAAGGAGTTCCTTGAGTTGAGGAAAAAGGATTACGAATCCCTCATCACCTATGAGGGTAATTTCCCAAGACTTACAAGTTACACTTGCGTAATTATCATACAACCTGAAAGTAAATTTGATAGGCTATTCAATGTCTTACAATCATGTCTCAGAAGGTAATTTTACATAAGAGACTTTAGTAGTAACATATAAATTGTGTGTTGTGGAATCAAAGTTGAAATGGACATTGGAGCTATATATCAATCTCATGGATTTAATAAGAAAAGGAAGATATATTTCAAAGGATAATCTAAAAACCATGAAGTGAAGATGAAGTGCCTTCCTTTATGCTCTAATTGTGGAAATAATCATGGAGGGAATTTTCTTATGTGGTCTCTTAAGTGTTTTATGTTCATAATAAAAGGATGTCAGTAAATTGATTACCAAACTAATATGATGAATTTAACCAATGATGAAAACAGAGGAAAATATACACAGGATGAACCTCCCACACATTAATGATTTAATTGTAAGGATAATGGGAGAATGATAACTAGTTCCCAAACATAAGGGTTAGTGATGATGATCGGAATTAAAAACAACTTAAACCAAGATATTATGGGAAATCTCATGTTATCACTGTTTATGATAAGTGGTGTGATAACTACATGGTAAAAGGTATAATTATCAACAAATCTAGAACTACTAATGTATTATTTGATTCTAAATCTACCCACTCATTCATATATAATTTTTTTAAGGGTATTGAGATTCCACCCAAATGATTAGATGTGGAATTAAAAGTGTAAACCAGAAATGGTACAATGATTTTATCTCAAGTCTATGATTCCTATA
Organism: Viscum album; assembly: GCA_963277665.1. Classification (NCBI taxonomy): domain Eukaryota; kingdom Viridiplantae; phylum Streptophyta; class Magnoliopsida; order Santalales; family Viscaceae; genus Viscum; species Viscum album. Next base: position 1,998,826,676 of record OY728140.1, on the reverse strand, counting down.
TGGTTTATGTTTGTGAGAATATTCTCCCTAAAAATATTTTCATTCTTCCTTTGGTTGAATTTGATGTCATATTAGGCATGGATTGGATCTATTTACATAAATCCTATATCAATTTTTGAGGAGGGGAATTTTTGTTTGATATTTACAACAAATATATCATCATCTATCAATGTGATGATAATTATGAAATTCCTATGGAGATTAAATCCAATGTGTAGATATTAAATCCCATTTAGAAGGCATGTTTGTCTCAATTTTTTGGGGAGAAAGTAAACATCAATGATGTGAATAATTTTTGAGAGTTTTTGGATGTGTTCTATAAATATTTTCCAACCATTCCAGTAAAATGTAAAGTTGAGTTATTGATTAAACTAATACTAGGTTCCACACCAATTTAAAATACCCACTATAGAATAAACCAAATTGAGTTTCATGAATTAAAAAAGAAACTCAATGAAAACTGTTATAAGGGATTCATTCGGCCAAGTGTCTCAGCTTGGGGTGAACCTATCCTCTTTGTGAAAAAGAAATATGGATCAACGCGACTCTGTATTGATTATAAATAGTTTAACAAAGATCTCAATCAAGAACATGTATACTCTTCCTCATATTTATGACTTTCTTGATCAAATGTGTGGAGCTATATACTTTTACAATATTGAACTTCAAAATAAATTTCAACAATTGAGGCTCAATAAAGAGGATACACCCAAGACGACATTCAGTACATGGTATGGGAACTATGAATATATAGTGATGCATTTTGGTCTTAATAGTGCCCCTACTATATTCATGGATTTTATGAATAGTGTCTTTAGAGATTATCTTGATCAGTTTGTGGTGGTATTTATATAAGATATTTATAGCTACTCAAAAAAAGGAAGAGCATGAAGACCATGAAGAATTGTATTGAAGACCCTAAAGAAGGATAAAATTTTAGAAATTTTTATAAATTTTAAATTTATTTTACAAAAGAAGTCATTTTTGGGTCACATAATCTCAATAGATGGAATAGGAGTAGATCCATCAATGATGGAGGCTATTTAATGTTGGCCTAGACCAATCATGTTGACTATGATCCATAGTTTTCTTGGATCAGATGGATACTATCAATAGTTTGTGGTGATTTTTCATGAATATTGAATCTTCTTACCAAGTTAACTTATAAGGGTTCTAGGTTTCTCTAGACAGTTGAATGTGAGGAAAATTTCAAGGAACTAAAGAAAAGATTTGTCAGTTCACTTGTGCTTACATTACCCTGTAATAGAGAAGTGTTTGTAATCTATAGAGATACATAAAAAAGTAATCAGATGTATTCCTAAATAGAATAACATGTTTATCACATTTTCATCATGAAAATTTAATATCCATGAGAAAAATTACGCAACTCATGATTTAGAGTTATCAGAAGCATTTTTTTCATTAATGATATGGAGGAATTATAATTATGGAGAAAAGTTTGATATATATACTGATAAAAAAATTATAAAATATATATTCACACAGAATAAGTTAAAAATGTTCTAGAGAAGATCATTATAACTGATAACATATTGTGACTGCTCAACACATTCACACATTTGGAAATTGAACAAGGTGGGTGATGCTTTGAGACTAAATGACCATTCTAGCTTATCCATGACAGGGATCACAAAAGATCCAATATTTTAGGATATGAACATGATGGATCTATAAATACTAAAGGAAGTGGTGACATATTATTTTTCTCAATTGAATACACAACCCTCTATCCAAGTGAAGATTAAATATCCATAGAAGGAGGATATTGAGATATAAAAGAAGGTGATAAATGTTCTGAAGTTTAAACTTGATCCGAATAAATTGACAAGGTTTAGGAATTTTCAATGTGTTCCTTATGTATTGTATTTGAAGAATGATATGTTAGAGAAATATAATAGTTATTCATTATATCTTAATCCTAGAAGTATAAATATGTATAAAAATTTGAAGTAATACTTCTGGTGGGATAGAATGAAGAGGATTATCACAAAGTTTATATCTCGATGCTTGGTTTGAAGAAAATTTAATTCTGAAAGACAAAAGTCTAAGGGGATATTGAATCCATTACCCATAAAATATGGAAATTAGAGAACATTACTATGAATTTTGTCATTGGACTCCCCAAAAACTCTAATGGCTTTAATGATATATGGGTGGTAGTTGATCTCTTTACAAAGTTTGTTAACTTAATATCTATCAGAGAAGACTTATCTATAGATCAATTTTTTGAGATATACATTAAGGAGTTTATAAGGTTTCACGAAATAACCCATTCTATTGTATTAGATCAGGATCATAGGTTTACCTCAATGTTTGGCTGATGCCTTCAACAAGCACTTGACTTAGAATTATGTTTCGACACTACTTATCATCTTCAGATGGGTAGTCAGTTTGAAATTACAATTCAAACACTATATGATATGTTGAGATCATATTATTTGGATTTGAAAGGTGTTTGGGATCAATACCATCTTCTAGATTAGTTTTTATAAAAAAATATCTTTCACTCAAGCATTCAAATGGATCCTTATGATGCCCTCTATAGTAATAAATGAATATCTTTAATGTTCTAGGATGAATTCGGAGAAAAAAAGCTATTGGGACTGGAGATAGCCGTTGAAATGGGTGAGAAGGTCCAGTATCTTATCAATACGAAAAATAGTTGATTGAAAAGTTACACTGATAACCATTAACATGATCTAGAATTTGAATTTTTTGTGAATTTTTTTCTACAAATATCTCTAGGAAAAAATTTAATGGGGTTTGGAAAAAGGGGAAACTAAACCCTATGAATATCAATTCCTTTGAGATTGTTGATCGTAATAGACTAATCGCCCATATCTTGGAACTTCTTTCAAATACCCCTCAAGTCCATGATGTGTTCCATATTTCACTCTCAAGGATGTATATACTTGATCCTTCACATGTAATGAACTTAGATGTCATACCGCTGGAGCATGATCTTTCTTACGAGGAACAACCACTTGAAATTTGGGATCATATAGAAAAAGTTAAATGAAACAATACAACTCACCTAGTTAATGTTATGTGGAGAAATAACCAGTTAGAGGAAGCTATGTGGGAACTTTTGGACATAATGAGGTAGAGGTATCCTAAATTTGTTTTATCATAATGATGAGTTTCAAGGGTGAAATTTATTTTAAGGGGGGTATAATGTAACAAATAGACTTTTTATAAACAGTTTTTCGAATAAATTAATTTTCTTTGATTTGTTTGTTTCATTATACCCTAAGTAAAACATTATTAACACTCTATACTAGGATAATATTTCATTAAATGAAAAATTGGCTTGGATCTCATTACACAAAAAACCGAGTTTCTACAAAAAATAATCTTATTATTATAATTATTTAAATAGGATAGTTATAACATATACTTTAAAATTAGTTATATAAATAGTAATAACAAATTTTTAAATATTAATAATAATATTGTTATATAAATAAAACATATTGATAATAATACATACATTTTTAGCAATGTATTTATATGTTTGAAAATATTATTTTCCAAAAATAACATATTTTTATGTACTTTTGTGAACAATTATAAACGTAATTTTAGTCACTTTTAGAAATTTTACTTGATAAAATAAAAATATTTTTTTGAATTTATAATTTCAAAGTTATATTAGGGTTAATTTTTTCGATTTTTATAAGAAACTTAATTTTTTGATGAATAATGGAAAATACTAAATTTTAATTCAAAACTGCATTTTTATAATTTATTTATATATTTAAATATTATTTTACGTTTTTTTTAAAATAATAATAAATTAGTTCTAAATATTTTAATCAAATTTAATTCATTTTAATCATTTTTATATTGAATTTAGATATAAAATATTAATGAATATTTGAACATTCTCACTTTAAAAACCTGCTTTCTAACCATGTCTGTAGGATTAACATTAAACAAAATTTTCCACTTATGTGAAATAAATTTATAAAAATAGACATAAATGGTTCAAATAATTATAATACTTATATAATAATAATATTAACTTAATTTATGACAAAAAATATTAGTGAATGTGATTAAAATTAATTACAACAATTAAGGAAAAATCAAGCTTTATAAAGGAATAAACATTAAACTTAAGGGCCAAAATTACCTTTTAAATTGAAAAAAACACAATTTATGGCCATATTTAGGTCTTAAACCTACCATTATTGAGTTATTTGGTTTTTTATGACTTTTATTAGTTAAAAACATGGGTACAGCTTTGGTTCCTCCAGACTTCTTTCACCACTTGTAATTTTCCATCTTTCTATGGGACTCCTCCCCGATTGGCATGTTTCAGTTTGTCTTTTCCTGGCCCTAGGGTTAGGGTATTTTGCGTGATCATCACTTCCTCTACATTTCACCCTTTTCCACGTGCGATGGATGATTGGGCCCAGTATTGGAGTTCCCATCATTCCATGGGCCTCTATTAGTGATATGTCGATTATGGACGATTGTGGACTCGGATCCGGATCTGGTGGTTCGAAGTGTATCAGATTTGGCATTGAGCATTGCTGGAACTTTTGTGGGCTTGGAAACCCACGAACGGTTCGCATGATTCAGTGCAATTGTGCTCAAAGTCGCCCCAATATGGTTTTCTTGTCCGAAACCATACTGGAAAACAAAGACACCAATGGTATTGCTCTGAAGTGTGGCTTCCAAGGTTTCTTTTTGCTGCCCAGACAAGGCCATTATGGGGGCCTCTATCTCCTTTGGAAGGACAATATTGACATAAAAATTTTGTCTTTCTCCTTGCACTATGTGGCTGCTACTATTCAATCTGACTTGAACCCACCCTGTACCTTTATGGGATTCTATGGATGGCCTTCCCATGCTGATAAGGTGCAGTCATGGGACTTTCTGGGCAAGCTGTGACATGATCTACCTAGCCCTATTATTTTCGGTGGTGATTTAAATGAGATCATTTTATATAAGGAAAAGAGAGGTGGTAGTACTCGACACTCAGCCTCGATGTCTAGTTTCAAGGACACAGTCACTAGGGAGAACTTGGTCAATCTGGGGTACACAGGTAATCCATTTACATGGTTCCACGACAACACTAAAGGCACCCTCATTGCAGAGTGTCTTGATAGATTTATGGGTTCTACTGATTGGATTAATACGTTCGACATGTTTCATGTTGGCCATTTGGCCCTTAACTGTTCGGATCACTGCCTAATTCTCATTGATTCTTCACAAGGAAAACGAAAGTGACAACTCATAAGACCCTTCAGATTTGAGAGATTCTGGTCAAAAGACCAGGAATGCAAAGAGGTGGTCCAATAAAGTTGGATGAGTTCTCACAAAGATCTTGGCCTCAATCTATGACAGGTTTCATCCGGTCTGAGATCTTAGAGTTACAAGAAATTCCACCAACCTGATAGGCATTGTGATGTCCTTGAAATGAAGTTTTACAACTTAATCAGGCAACCCCCATCCAATGGAAACATCTTCAGGATTGGTGCTACTCAAAGAGAGTTGGACGTGGCCCTTCATGTTAAAGAAATATTCTGGGCTATGTGGGTGTATGAAATCCACATTAGAGAGGGTGATGCTAATACAAGGTATTTCCATCTGAAAGCGTCAGCTAGGAATCGAAAAAACTCTATCATGAGCTTATCACGAACTGATAGAAGAAAAGTTTCTGACACCTGCATCATTCAAGAATCTTGGGTAGGCTATTTCCAGAACCACTTCTCCATAGGAACTCCTTTTATGTTGGCTGAAGTGGAAGAATGCATCCGACCCATGATCACTGATGAGATTAATTGGAAACTTACAAAAGATGTGACAAATGATGAGATTCACCTAGCTTTGAAACAAATACACCCCACTAAGGCCCCAAGGCTTGATGGTTTTCACACACTATTTTTTAAACAATATTGGCACATTATCGGTCCCGACATTTGCAAAATGATAAAAAACATCTGGTCGAGGAACACAAGTATTTCTGCCATCAACGAAACTATCCTCGTCCTCATCCCCAAAATCAAGAAACCTCAGGCGATCCTGGATTTTAGACCCATCAGCCTCTGTGATGTCTCTTATAATATCTTCTAAAAAATCCTTGTCAATCGGATACGTCCTTATCTTCCTGATATTATCTCCGAAAACTAGAGCACCTTTGTGGCCAAGTAGCTGATTACTGAAAATGAAATTGTGTCCCATGAAGTGTTCCACTCTATGAAAATGTGCTCCACTGCGAAAAACTAAACCATGGCCTGGAAACTGGATATGACCAAAGCCTATGATAAAGTGGAATGGTTGTTCTTATGAGCTGTGATGTTGAGAATGGGATTCTGCACTAAATGGATAGATATTTTCCTGCACTGCATCTCGTCCGTCTCTTTCAGAATCAAGGTCAATGGGGAGCTCCCCAGAGGATTCTACCCTACCTGGGGCCTGCGCCAGGGAGATCCTCTCCCCCCTTTTCTCTTCATCTTAGTGGCTGATGTTTTCTCTAACCTTATTTCCAGGGCTGCAATCTCTAAGTCTATTCATGGAGCAAATGACTACCGTGAGAGCCCACAAGTGTCACGTCTCTTATTCGCCGACAACCGAATCCTTTTCTCCAGAGCCACTATTAAAGAATTCCGGGTGATCAGCCATGCGATCCAGTAATATGAGTGGGTGTCTGGACAGTCTATCGATCACCACAAATCAGAAATCTCCTTTAGCGCAGGGGTGCCTCCTACCAAGAGACATGGGCTTTGTGCATCTTCAGGAACCCATATGGTCTATAAACACCAAAAGTATCTCGGACTCCCTACGGTGATTGGTCGGTCCAAAAAATAAATCTTTGCATCTCTGGTGGAAAAAATTGAGAAAAAAATTCAAGGTTAGACCCCAAAAAGCATCTCTAAAGATGGAAAAGGAACCCTCATTAATGCTGTCATTCAGTCTATCCCTAGATAATTTATGTCTATCTTTAAGCTCCCATAGGCCATTGTCAACCTAATCCACTCTCATACTACCAACTTTTAGTGGGGGAGAAACGATGGAAGAAATAGACCCCACTGGTTGGCCCGAGAGAAACTCTACAAACCCAAGTCGAAGGGAGGGATGGGATTCTGGAATATTCTTCTGTTCAATGATGCACTGTTGGCCAAGCAAAGATGGAACCTTTTGAACCATCCTTCATCTCTATGTGCGCGGGTAATCCGTGAAAAGTACTTTCCCCACACAGACTTCCTTGGATCCTTTCTTGGCCTCCGCCCTAGCTTCCTCTGGAGAAGTATTTGGGGGGCTTGAAATATCCTGGAGAAAGGGGTGGAATGGAGGATTGGAAATGGCTCATCTATTAACATCTGGACCGATCCCTAGCTTGCCAATAAGTATGGTATGCGGGCCACATCCCCCGCCCAACCAGGTCTCAAAGATGCCACTATCAACTGCCTATTTTCAGACCTGGGTCTCGGGTGGTTTGTGGAAAAGATACAGGAATTGTTTAATGAAAGAGACCAAAGAATTGTTCTGAGAATCCCCTATGTTCCTGATGCAGGCCCCGACCATATTTTTTGGACCAATGATGTTTCAGGCGACTACACAGCGAGATCTGGGTATAGACTGGATCTTGGCATTCACTCTCTCAACAGTGATGAGGGACCATGAAAATTGCTTTTGAAGCTCAACGTCCCCTCTAAAATACACCAATTTTGGTGGTAGGTGTGCACGAGAACCCTCCCTATCAGGAGTATCCTAGTTTACCAACATATGGCCAGTGCTGAGTCCTGCCCTATTTGCCCAAGTATTCCTAAAACTCCTTGGTACGCCATCATTCACTGCCCGGTAGACAAGGAAATTTGGAACAAATGGGGCTCAACTTTGGATGCTTCACTGGATATTGTCTCTGACCTCCATGATCTTCTGATGCGATGGTGTTCCTCCCTTTCATCGGCTGATGCAATCTCTTGTTGTACCCTGTCCTGGATCATTTGGGTTTGGCGTAATGATTCTATTTTCCACCACACTCATCATCCTCCCGAGTTCTGGATTGAATGAGCCACTTGATGAATCACATCATGCTTTCTAGGAACCTGTAGTTGCTGAGGCCTCTTCCATCCTTACAGGCATGATGCTCGCTGTGGAACGTGGATGGGATGATACCATCATTGATTCTGACTGCCTCTCTGTTATCAATGCCATTAACCACAATGACGGCAGACTCTAGGACTTTGGCTTCATCATTAAGAGAATCCTCTTGCTGCACCAAGGATTCTCTTGTTGCACCTTCTCCTTTACCAAAAAGGAAGGAAACAATGAGGCCCATCAGCTGGCGGCCTCAGGCCCCTTTGATGTCAACCAGCTATGGATGAACAATTTCCCTTCATGGCTCTTCTTATATACGGCTGCTGATCTTATTCATTAATATTATCCTTCTTTCTTCTCAAATAAAAACATGGGTACACCTAACTTGTTTTAAAAAATTCCATGCATGTCCCCTCCCCCCTATAAAAGGCCACAACCTACCCCATTCTTCACAACTATAAATCCAAGTAAGTTTGGAAAATATTTACCCAATTTACTTACCAAATCCCTAAATTCCTCCTTGAATCCTCCCTTTTGGTAGAAATCCATCCAAAGAAGCTCTTTGGTGAAAACAAAAAGGAGATACCCAAAGAAGAAGTAACGTCCTTGATCAACCTACTTTATTTTATTTTCTTTCCCTAACACATAAGTTAATCTTATTAAACGAATAAATAACAACATAAGTATCCAAAATAAACTTATTTTTTTATTATGTTTCAACCTACACTTATACACAACTCCATTTAATAAGTAACTAACTTACCGTTCTTGTGTACAAAGAACTACCACATAATGAAATGATGTTTTTTTATTTACCACCTATCATGGTTAATCATTATGATGTAAACTGTATTTTTATATGATATATATGATATATTTATTCTTATTTAATTAATATAAAACACATTCCTTCATTGTTTTCATTTTTTAAAATACAATAATTTTGTTTGGGGAAGCATGAACAACCGCCCCCTCAAAGTGATGTAATTCATTCACACACTATATAAAATGTATTAGGATGGTTATAGTGAAATTATATGATTTATACGAAAAAATTATTTTAATTTAATGATAATATATATATATATATACATATATTCTATTTAATTTATTTTATTCAATATGAAAAAATGGAAACAATCATGCGTACGTACGACCTACCGTCTCCATGAATGAGGTATTCCATTTCATATTTCTACATTATATAGTATATTTTACATATATATATGTGGAATAAAAATAACATTTATATCATGTTTTAAATTATGGAAATCATTATATAAGTGCAAGGATCAAAGATATAAAAAATTAAGATATATAGGAAAAATAAAGCAGAATTCCCTAAAGTGAATCATTAACATGGAATTGTTAACAATACGGTAACATAAAGTAATAATAAAACCATATATGGTATTAGACATAATAATATGGTTCTAAAAAATATGTATAATAAACTCATATTTAGTATTCATTAGGTTTGTACATATACGAAGAGAGTCAAGACATAATTTAAGTGTATTTCTATTATCACATTCATTTCAGTGAGATTTACACCTTATTCACCACTCATTTTTTATGGTGCATATAATACCCATAAATATATTATATTATATTTATACATATGTTTATGGGTATCTTAATATCTATTTAATTATATATCTTTCATGTGGTATATTTTTCAAGAGTTACAAAATTAGTAAAGTAGTTTTGTCTAAATTTTTTTTCTTTAAGACACACGACATTAACTTCAAGAACTATGTTTCCAAAAATGATTTCAAATATAAAATTTTAATTTAATTTTCATGGTAAAAGGATTTTATTTTTTTAATCTTTTTTGATCATAAATTATATTCTTTCAAATTATTTTCAATAAAATGGTTTTCAAAAATGTTTTCAAGATTCCTTCTCAAATAAATCATTTTAAAAAATGTTCTCAAGCATCATTTTCAAAGAAAAGGGTTTAAAAAATATTTTAAAGATTCATTTTAAAATAAATGGATTTCATAATGTTTTCAATTTTATTTTTTATGTTTTCAAGGATTTTTATTTCAAAATTGTTTATGTTTCCATTTTATATTTTGGGAAGAATATGTTTTTGAAAAGGATTTATGTTTTAAAAAGATTTTTTTAAATAAGAAGGGATATTTTCCACAATTTTTAAAAAAGAATATTTCCCAGTTATTTTCCATATAAGATAAAATCCATTGGTGTTACTCATTACTTCTTTGGAAATTTTCCAAAGGTTTCATACATATTATTTGTTTTAATGGTTTATATTTTCATGGTACATTGTTTATGAAACCAATTTTTCTTTCATTGGTTATATGTTTATAAAAATCGTTCCTCTTCCATGAGTTTTTTTATTATGAAACCAAATTATTTTCTAGGGTTATGTTTTTTTGAAATTATTATGGAACTTGTATTTTTACATAGGTTAAGATATGATTACATGTTTAGGACAACAAATTCATTTCATGGGTTATGATATGATGTTTATTAAACCAATATATTTTTATGGGTCATGATATGAGGAAAGTTTTATTATATTGTGTTACATTAATGAATGATTTAATTATGTGATGGGTGGGACCTATATATGCATAAAATACATTGGGTAAAGATTTATATCTCATGATATTTTTATGGGAATCAAGTCAATGGGATTGATCCACTATAGAAAGATGGAGAAACTTGATTTATTACAAGTAATGTACTACGACTGGGGATGGTGGTGTGTCCCTACCAAAGGGTATAGTCACTATAAAGATGGAAGATGGGGAAACCAGACATACTCTGCGAAGATGGAGAAACTAGATCCACTATGGTAATATTGGAAAACTCGATCCCAAACAATGAAAAAGACTGTGACTGGGCATAGCAGCGTGTCCTGCCTAGTAGGTATAGTCTCTATGAAATGCCGTGATTAGTTCTAGAAATGTTTCTTGACTTATAGAGAATTATATTACATGTTTATGTGTATTTCACAATTACATGATATGATTTCACAGATTATACTGTTTTTTACCTTATGATTCATGTCTTATGAACTTCCAATCATTATTTCAAGATTCATGTTTATAATCTTTGATATATAGGGTATGATATTCTAATGTCATGATCACATTCTCATTCTATTATTCTCATGTTTATGCTTACATATATTCATTATTTACCCTTTCTAATAATATAAGATCTCCTATTTTTATGTTTCTTTTCCCATGATATGAAGATACATACTAAGTATGATGTGTATAAGAATGTTTCTATTCATGAATAATATAGATAGATATAATTCCGCTCACTTATATACCAATGTTTATGTTTACATGTTCCAAAAGGAACTAGACTAATACAATCTTTGGGTATCTTTTTGTGTAATGTATTAAGTATTTTGAAAAAGTGATGTAATATTAATGTTTAAAAAGCGAGGTTTTATATATGGGTTTTGGGGTTTCTTAACTTTATTTGATGTGATAACTAAATAAATAAATTATTCTTTTTCAAAATAGTGAAATGGCGGGTGGGGGTGCCACATGTAACCACTATATATCTAAATAAAAGTTTTATATAATAAAAATAAAAAATAATAATACTATTTATAATATTATATAATAATAATAATAATTATTTTTATTTTTATTATTATAAAACATTGTATTGGTCATAACATCTTGTTATAATGGTAGATTGATGAACCATATGTGGCATTGCATTCAAGACTTTGAGGTGAAGGATTCAATTACAATATTGATACATAATATTTACTTGTGGAAAAATCCCCAAGATATTTTTAATAACTTCACTAATATATGTTGTAATGAAATTTTTATTTATCATCTAATATAGGTTTATAAAGAAATAATATCCTATCCTATGTATTTTTATGCATATATTAAAAAATCGTGACTTGTTTAAAAATCTGAGTCCATTTGAAAAGAGATATTGGTAGATCATGAATTTGGAATCATATGATCGATGATGAGGATTTGGTGTGATTATTAAACCATTCACATTAATAGAAAAATGTTTTTAAAAAATATATTTTTTGAACTCTATGACTAAAAATGGAGAGGGACTTTATTATCCTTAAGAAAAATCAAGACAAATATATTCATAAGTATGAGGAAAATTTCACAAGACTTGAACGATACACCTCCACCTTTATTTTTACCCCTGAATGTAGAGTTTGACACTTCTTTAGTTTAATTAAACTGATTCTATAAAAAGACTTATCCATTTGGGACTTTGAGATGTATGATTAAATTTTATGATGTCCCCTCAAATATTAAATGGATACGAATGAATATCGAGGGACTAATGGGGATAAGAAGTGGAAAGTTGAGTTTAATTTTAGTGGTGTGATGGAGAAATATAATAGAAGAATAAAATTGAAAGACCACATTTTTAAAAAGTGTGGGAAGAAGCACCATAAAAAGTTTATGAAGGGGATGTGGAAATGATTTAGGTATGAAAATGAAGCTAGTGATTTACGATAAGATAAACCCGCCAATATGATGGAAGAGAGTAATGCTCTAGAAAACCCTATTCTTATTTAGCAATGTTTTAACTAAATGGTAGAAGGAAACTAGGGAAAACAACTACCTAATCCAAGGGTTGTTGGATATAATCTTCTCCAACAAACTCTAAGACAATAAGGGTGATCATATTCCATCAAAACCTCTGAGGTTGATCCATATAGAAATGTGGTGATATGCATTCTAGTTTTTCATTCTATAATAGTGAATGTATTTTTTTATTATGGTTATATTAAATCGTTTATATCTCATATTTTCATAGAATAATTCAAAAACCTCTACAAAGAATACATGTAGAGTGTACGGTGACAATTAAAAATGAGAGAATTATTTTTTTCCATGTATATAACTCCTCCCCTATCCACATATGTGGGCTTAAATTATTATCAAAACTTTTCACACTCCCTTTACCATAATTCAATGCTATTTTGGGTTGATATTATATTTATTTATATAGATAAAATATAAATTTCCAAGAGAAGAAAATAACCCTTCATATCATGAAACTTCCTCTGATTATATAAATGTGAAAGGAGGAGGATGTATCTTATTTGTTAACATCATCATAATGATAGATATTATTTCCCTACAAGAAAGAACATATTTCTTAAATGATTGAGGCAAAAAAGTATCATCTTTTAAGGTATTCTCTATGATATGTAATACATTGATGTGTTTCCTAAAGAATTGTATAGTCTTCCTCCTAGTATAGAGGTCAAATTTTCAATCATTTTTATACTTGGACCTTTTCAAATATCAAAGACTCCATATATAATGTCTATTTTCGAACATGAGGAACTGAGGAAACAACTATAGTAAAATATGGATAATGGTTTTATACACTTGAGTGCTTCATGGCATGGTTCACCATTCCTCTTCATCATAAAGAATGATGGGACATTAAACCTTTACATTGATTATTGCGAGCTCAACAAGATCATGATAAATAACAAGTTTCATTTTCCATGGATTTATTATTTGTTTGATCAGCTACAAGGAACCCAATATTTTTCTACAATATATTTTTGTTTGAGATATTATAATGTAATGGTGAAGAAAGATATCTAAAAGGCTGCTTTTATTTACATGGTACAAAAACTATGAGTTCATAGTGATTCCATTCAGACTCAATAATTCTACAACTATCTTTATGGAATTGATGAATAGAGTCTTTAGAGATTACCTCAAATAATTTTCTGTATCCATTATATATGGTATTTTTATCTATGACAAACACAAAATAAGAACATGACGAGTATTTGAATGTTGTAGAAAGGACCTTAAAAAAATAAAATATTTATAAATAATATATTAAATTTGAGTTTTAGTTGGAGAAAGTAACTTTCAAAGGGCATGCCATCACTAGCAAAGGGATATATGGGGATCCATAAAAATTGGAGACAATTGAAGGGTGGACAAGATCAACCTATATGATAGAAATACATTATTTACTTAGATTAATAGGGTAATATAAACTATTTTTGGGAAACTTATCATGATTTTCAAGACCACTAAACAAGATAACTCCGAAACAAGTTATGTTTTTATAAAATGAATAATGTGAGTAAATATTTTAATAGACAATGAAGAGGATAATTGTTGAACCTATTCTCACATTACCCACCGTTAGGGATGGATTTTTGATCTAAAAATATTTATCTAAAAAAGATAGGAATGTATAATCCTGGAAAATGAAAAAGTGATAGCATATTCCACTAACTAACTAATGGTTCATGAGAATAACTATGGAACTCATGATCTATAATAGAATTTAGTGACATTTCTTTTAAAAATTTGGCATCATTATCTCTATGAGAAGAAGTGTGATATATATATATATACGTCCCATAAAAGCATCAAGTGTATATTCACTAAAAAATAGAATAATATGTTCCATCCTAGGTAGTTATATATGATCAATTATTGAAAATTCTCAATCCATTAACATCCTTGGAAAGAAAAAAATGTGGCAGATGCTCTGAGTAAAAAGGATTATGAAAATCTATCCATGATAAGGATTTCAATGGATCCAATCTCCCTAAAAACATATTATAGAAATGAGAATAATAAAATGATATAAATACTATTTTTCTCAAATAACTTTTCAAATATCCATTCATGAGAGGATCAAGGAGGCTAAAAAATATGATCAGTTTCTATAGAAGATGGTAAAGAATATTCCAGTTTACAAATTTTCTAAATATGAAGTTATTAGGGTTGTAACCTAGATACGTGTCCCATAAAATCAAAAACTAAATAGGAAAATTTTGGATGATTCTTATAGTTCGATATTATATATTCATCTATGATACTCTAAGTTGTATAGATATTTGAAGAAAACATTTTGGTGGGATAACATAAAGAGATAGATTGTGAAGTTTTTATCTTGATTCTTGGTATGGAAAGAAGTTATGAAGGAATGAAAAAGAATAAAGGTATTATGAAAAAATTCCCCATACCAATATGTAAATGGTAAACCATAATTTTTGAATTTATTGCAAGACTACCCAAATCATATAGTGGTAATAATTCCATCTAGGTGGTAGTAAATTTCCTTACCTAATCAGTTTATTACATTATAATCAAGGAATATTTAAAAATATTTAAAATATCTAAGATATACATGAGAGAAGTGGTAAGACATCAGGGAGTGAAAATCACTATTGTAACTGATTGATATCTTAGGTTTACCTCAAGGTTCTAGAGAATAATTCAATTAGCATTAAATATAGAACCGATGTTAAGTAATTCTTATCAACCTAATAAGAATGATCATTACTAAAGTATAATTTATAATATATAAGATATCCTAAAATCATGTTCAGTGGATTTATATGGATGTTTGGATCAACACCTACCCCTTTTGGAGTTCATAGTTAACAACATTTTTCATTTGAGAATTCAAAAGTAATCTTATGAGGCTCTATATGGGAAGAGGTGTCAGACTTCAACATGATGGGGTGATGTTAGAGATAATAAAGTTATGGGACATGATGTTATTTTAGATATTAAATATAATGTTCAAAGCATTCTAGAGTATATGAAATCCACGCAGTGTCGACACAAAATCTATGTAGTAAATCATATATGAGGCATATATTTTGAGGCTAATGATAAAGTTTTTATATGTTTATTGATATGGAATAAAGTCATAAGGTTTGGGATTAAGGGAAAATTTTTTACAAGATATATGGGTCCCTCTGATATCCTTGATCTCATCAGAGCAGTGGCCTATCGAATAGCACCCCACTTAACCTATCTCAAGTACATGATGTGTTCATGTATCCCAATCTAGAAATTAAGTACTAGAACCATAAAACATACAAAATACATTTTTGGAACCATTAGAAAGTGTTCTATCTTATTAATAGCATACAATGATGATATTGGATCCTAAAGAAAATTTGATATGAAATAAGACAACTCACCATGTCAAAGTGTTGTGGTGGAACCACAAGTTTAAAGAAGTGACATGTGAATTAGAAGAGGTGATAAAATATAAGTACTTTAATATGTTTTAGTGCATGAAATGAAAATTTCAATGGTAAATTTTTTTTTAAGTGGGGAATAATGTAAGGAACTGAGCATTTAAAAATGAAACTAATGATCTTCTAATGAATAAATAAATCATTAAGAAGTGATGTTATAGAAAACACATGCACTCCTTTGGTTATTTTTAGGAATATTATATTCTAACAGATTAAAAATACCATTATGAAACATAAGACCAATAATATATCTAATATATAGTGATCAAATGATTAGTATATATATAGGGTTAGTATAATGTCTTTTTATATAGATGAATTAATCAGTGACCTTGAATAACAGGATCATACCCTATAAAGATAATCTATGAGAGTTTATAAGGGAGAAAAAATTTATGGGATCTCCCTCAACCAATAATAAGTCGAGATTCAACAAATATAACATGAGTAAAACTATTTATGAGAGATTTTAAAGTTCATCAAAAATAAAAAACTCAATCCATTTTCACTGAACCACACTAATAAAATCTCACTGTCACACACCTTACCCTAGGGAAATTCATTAGTGTAATAAAGGGATATGTATGTCAAACTTAAAATTATTAATATAAATATTTTATTTTTAATAAAATAATTATTATATTCATTACTTATTTTTTTATTTTATAAATTATTAAATAAATTATTTTCCTAAAAAATATATTTTAATTCAAAAAATAAGAAATTGTATTTTTGTGTAATATGAAATCTTAGCTAAAAAATTCTTTTTGATGAAATCCCAAATTAAATGAAAATGTAAAAAATATTATTATTATATAGTATTTATTAAATATTAATGTCAATATAATTTTATGAAGTGAAAATGTATTTTTTATAAGGGTCAAAAGCTGTTATTATAAAAAGACCATTATTTTTTTAATAAATGGGAGTTTTGATTTAAAAATATAAATTAAAAAATTTAGAGTTTTATTTAGATATAATAAATATTATTTTAGTATTTTTCATTTCTAAGTTATCCAATGGTGATTTTTTCATTATTCATTGTGACAGTTGAATTTTCAAGTAAAAATTAAATAATATATAAATATATAGTATGTATTATGACATCATAATGACCCAAAAGTGAGGTAATATATGAATAAAAGGTACTTAAGACCAAATATATATTTAATAACTAATATAATGTGTTTTCGAAGTTATTTTATTAATTTTATAATGCCTTTATGAATCCTCCAAAACCAATAATATATTTTAAAATTTTAAATTCAATTATTTATAAACATGAATCATATAAACAATACCAAGGCCAATATTTTAATGTAATCATTTCATATCCTTATAAAATAATTAAAAATAATCAACTTTGGCTGAAACCAAGGGTAGAAACCATGGGAGGGTTTGAAGTTTTAATTACATTATTTTATAGTGTCCAAAACCAATGTTTAAGAAATAATAAAGAACTCACATCACTTTTCATATATGAATCCACCAAATATAACATTTATCTTCACTAAAAAACCTTTTATAATGAACTTAAACTAAACATTACTCTCCATATCTCTCCCATGGTGCCCTCAATCTCTCAATAGGTTCCTCCCAAGCTTTTAGAAACAGCATCTCAAGGTAAGGGATCCTCTCCTTATGCTCTTTTTTAAAGAACCTTATTTATTTTATGCATTTTTTATCTTCAATTAATTATGTTGGGATCTGATTTTTCACATACCTCATACTTTTATTTTTATGTCAAAATTATTATATACCTCTTAATTTATCATTAAACAATTTAATGAATTTTTATGTTGTGCTGCTATGCTATAGAATTTTCACTGTGATTTTTATGCCAAATGATTGTGATGTGAACCCTCATAGCCATTTCCACTCATGGTTATTCATCTATATGTATAGATACTTATTTAATCGGTGAATTACATTCAAATAAACCAAAATTCTCAATCATGGGTTTCATATAAATAAAATTAATTCTTGTGTTATATGATATATATGTCATACTTTTTCATGTACATGATATGATAGTGATGGGTGCACATAGATTGTGCTCTAATGCATTGGATAATGTTTTAATCTCATGATATTCCATGAATGGTGGATTAAAGGTTATCCTTATCACACAATTTTATGATATCTTAGTGGTTATCCTTGATTTGTTCTTATGATTCCATGTTTTATGTTGTTACCACATTACCATGTGAAGGTTTTGGGCGTAGTGGAAGCATGTGATATGCATTGACCAACATTGATTTTTTCCATGTTCCATGATCAATTCTAAACATGCATGATAATAAATTTCATGTTTAACGAAATTCAATCAATGAAGACAAAGAACATGAATCACACCAAAACCAGAGAGAGGATCATCACATATTATTTATAATTAATTTAATTAAATAAGAGTTACATTGACGTAATTATTTATTCATTAATGGATCTGGTAATAGATTTGTGATGAACATCATTTAATTGTATTAATAAAGTGTATATTCCATCTAGTAGTTATCCACACATGTTCCATGAATCTTCAAAAATCTCTAAAGTAATGTCTAGGTGATAGCATGAAATATCCTTGCACTGGCGTCATCTACATTCGATCACTATGATAATTTATTCTAAACTGTTCTCCTTGATTTGGTGGAGGAAGATTGATCTCCATTAATGGGATTGATATTGGAGAAGAGTTATCTCAAGGGATTAAGAGAATTATTCAATTCCTTTGTGCACAACACAAATAAATGATTCTTATCCTCTCAAAATAACATGACTTGCTTTATATATCGTGAGGGTTAAAATATAATATTTTCACAAGTTACCTTATTTATTTATTTAATCTGAAGGAAAACCCCATGTAAAATAATAACATTAATGATATTATTTCTTGATATAAAATTTAATTTCTAATTAAAATTAAATATTATTTAATCAAATAATATTCTATACTTATTATTTTCTCTTTAGACCTAAAATCCCAGTCCATCATTCGTCCATAATATTTATCAGAACTTGAATAATATATATATATTTAATAAATAAATATCACTAAATTATTCACCAATAAATAAATAAATATTATATTCACTAAATAGTAAACAATTTTTTTAAATATTATGCTCAAATTATATTCTCTCAAATAACTTGTGAAAGATTAAATGAAATAAATCAAACATGAATAATTATTAAACTACGTGTGGGGATAATATTTATTCAACTTGTTAAATAATAAACAATAATGTCTTATTTAACTAAGATTCTGGATACACTTAGTGTGTGACCCTCTAGGTCTCTTTCCAAGTGGCATTAGGAAAAGTGGACTAAAGTCCAAGGTTAGTGTCTAGAAACATGCTAAGGACCCCATATAGAAAGGATTTAATGACAAAATGACATAATACCTCATACATACACTTAATATATAATGTATCCCCTTTATCACAATATATCAAATCAAGTAGGTTTCATATTGGTTCCATCAACCTATGTGATCAATGTGTATTTCTTTGACTTTTTAGAAATATACCTTTCATATAGAATACCATGTAAATGGATTTATTTTGGCTATATCATTTCAATAAAAGGGACTAAGATATTAAATTTTGTTAAAAAATATAAGTGATAAATCCTTTCTCACATTATTCATTAATGCAATAGTACTTGTGATGCTCCCAACATATCCCACCTCTCTGTGAACATATGTCATCACTGTTTTCATCAATACATCAAAGTACATGTTTTATAATACTCATTAATAACAATTTTAAAGTTTAAGTACCAATACTCACATCTTCAGATAGAATCATCCAATGACACATATAAATGTGGATTTTCTACTAGTGGGTCCCATTCTCATAATATTCTACTGGATGGTACCAAGGGCGTACACCAATAGAAATTTCCTCAAAGTTCTATAAGTCTCAACCCATGATAGTATGTATCATTTGGGTGCCTTAAGTGACATCGTATTACTATATAACATATTTTTACGAATAGTGCCATAACACTTCCAAGTTCTCTTCATAGCGGGGAACTACAATGAGTTTTTAGTGAGGAAACTACTCTAGGGATATTATCACATAATATGTTACACATACGAACAATCATGATGTGATAATAAGTTTATTGATATTCATAATTATGAATAAAGTGATCATAATGTACATAAAAGTTGGTTCTAGGGCACAAACTCCAATAGATTCCCACTTTCACTAGAGCCAACTGCTATTGACCTACAGTCATATATCTTTCACATGATACACATGCATCTGTTGAGATTGGAATTTAATCAAGGGGTCCCCCATGTTCTCTTTTTTGGGTAATCTAATCACAACAACTTCACCCCTTTTATATAAATCTCTCAAGAGGTGATACTTCTAGAGTATGTTATTTTTATATTGGTGTGACCTTGGATCTTTTTCTAAGAGCCACTACTATAGTATTATCACAATATAATGTCATAGGGTCGTTACTACTAGACACCACACCAAGATCCTGGATAAAGTTTTGAAACCAAATGGATACCTTAGATGCATCAAAATACACTATATACTCAGTCTCTACTATAGAATTAACAACAACTAGCTGATTTGAACTCTTCAAGATCACAACTCCACTGTTGAGATATAAAAAATATCCTGATTACAACTCAGATCATTCTTATTAGTCTAAAAACCAACACCAATATTACCCATGATGACCAAATCTCCCTATCCTTCATACTCCAAGAACATATCCTTAGTTCTTCTCAGATACTTAAGGAAATACTTAATAATATTCAATTAGTATTCCCTTAGATATAATTGATATCTACCTACCACGCTCAATGTATAGGCAACATCATGTCCAATAAATAACCTAGCATTCATGATTTATCATATCACTGAAAAATGTGGTATGTTAATCAATATATATTTCACTTGTTTTTTCTGAGGACACATTTTCATAGAAAGATGTAAACCATATGACACTAGAACCAATCCTCTCATGGATTTTTTCCCTACTACATTTCTTCAGTGTCTAGTCAATATATGTACTTTGACTATGACAACCCAACGTTTTATCAATGGAATTCACTTTCTTTCCTCATAGTATAATTACATCAGTAAGCACAATGACATATCATGATACTAAATACTAAGTGATCATTAAGAATAATTTTGGCAACTTATATGTATTGAATTTCAAAAATCTGATATACACGGTTGTGTTAAGGATGATATTTTGGAGTCTAATAGAAAAAACTTAATTTTTGGTGAATAGTAACATACCCTTATGAATAGAAATGTTACCCTTATGAATAGAAACATAACCTTATGAATATTAACCTTACCTATAATAGTATATATATAGGATTTAAGTGAAAGCATGGTGTACCTATGTTTTGGAATAAGTAAACAAATGATTTAAAAATTGTATTTTTCAAGAAAATTATGATTTTATTTAAAAATTAAATCAATTATATTTAGAAAATTATTTTTAAAAAATAGACTTCAATTTTGGATTCTACACGTAAAAAATGGTTAGGTTGATTTTTTTTGGTTTTTTCTGAAATACTTGATTTTTTGGTGAACAGTAAAATACCTTAATTTACTGTATAAATACATTATAATTTAAACTCACTATTCCTGAAATCACAAGTGATGTAAACAACCAAATATAGAATTCACATGCCCTATTTACTGTTATTTTTCATGGAATCATCACTAATTCTTGTCTTAGGGGAAATTAATTAATTAATGAATATTATATTAAGAAAACCCATCTCCCCGCCACTATAAATGCCACCCTTCACAACCTCATTTACTCACACCTCTCATGCCTCAAGACTTGTCTAGACATTTCCCAGGAATCTTTCCTATCCCACCCCCACGTCCAAGAGCTTCTGGTCTCATCAAAATAACAAGCCTAGCTTCCTTAAGGAGGATCTCAAGAGGAGGATTCAAGAGGTAATTCCACTCTCTCTTTTCATTCTTTTTTCATTTCAAATTTCTTTTCTTTCATTATTTTATCCTCATCTTATCTAATCCAAATTTCATGACAACTTTAGTATTCTTAATATACTAGTATTATATCATGGTAATGGAATATTATTCATTATACTCCTCCGTCCCTCTCATTGTTAATAAAATGAAATTGTTATCCATGATGTGTTAATTTACCTAAATCATGGGCGATGCACTTAATTTTTCTTTCAAATCCTTCATGGATTCCAATAAAACCATCAAATGGTTGAAAAAATGTTGTAAATTTTATGTCTTATCCCCTTTTAAGTTCTATAACTAACTTATTTACATGACACTATGTGATGAAATAAAACAAGTTCATTGTGATTAAAAAACCACCAAAAATAACAAAAGATTATCATAATTAAATTTTATCTAATGATTCATCCTCATGGTACATAAAAAAATTAATTATAAGATCATTTAAACACTTTTAATATCATTAATGAAACTAAAGATCTGTTCTGGATATTTACCCATGTTCTACACAATCTTCCATTTATGAATACATGTGTACTGTTCAAGAGAACCATAAAAACAAATATTACCAAAAAATGTTTTTAAACTATATTACTAATAAAAAAGAACATAAAATTACTTAATTAAACCATAATGAACCATATTTATGTACACAAGTTTTTATAGCTGTTAATTAATGAATCTAATGTAGTTATACAAGAATTTAATGTGAGAAAGCATTTGGATACGAGGTAAGGGGAAAATCACGAACCTAACTTTTTTTATTCGGGTTCTCCATATTTCACTCCATTTTTTGGTATGGTCACTAATTAAAAATAATTTCTTCATAATTATACAACTTTTTATGGGATATAAATTTTTTATACTGAAGTTTATGGGAAAAAAATGTTTTCCAAAATAACTCTTCTTTCAAAAACACACTATTTACTTTTCACTCAAGGTTGATGGTTATCGTATCAAGTATGTTATTTAAGATTAATTTTGGGAAACCAATGTTTAGGAATGTGTTTTAAAGAGATTAAAAAAATTCATTTAAATGGGTTAGTTATGCTCATTTTTTATATATGTTCATTGTGGCACACATGATAAATTATAATGTTATGATGCGACGGGTGCACCCGGAATTATATAGCACTATATGAATATTTCAATGTGATGGATCAACCTAAAATTATATAGAACTCCAATGCATTCGGTAAAGTTATGAATATCATAAGTTTAAGTGAAATAAAATTTGAACAAGATGCTAGCTTTGTTCAGAACTATGTGTGGTAGTTAACCACTAAGACATGATGGTTCATTTTTTTATGCATTTCCACATTTCGAGTATTTCATTAAAGTTTCATCTCACGATTTGGATGATGATGAAATGATTATGATCACCCCATGATATATTTTTCTTATATACCCTCTTACTGGGATTTTATATCAACCATTTTTGATGTATATCCTCAGGTGAATACATGTAATAAGGAGTTATTAAGTAAAAATAAGAAGCTGGAGAAGAAGGAATTAAATAAATGTTCATGCTTGATGTTTTAAATGTAATGTTTGGTCCTAGATTGTCCAAGAATCTAAACCTGTAGATCCTTGTGGTGTAATAGTATATTTTTGTTCTTTATAATGATGTAATACTAATTTAAGAAAAGGGTAGGGTCTCTATAGTTGTTATCAGAGGAAAGGTTTATTTAATTTGGGAATTAGGATAAGTGAACCTTAGAGAAAACCTCTAGTATGAGACTAAGTAAAAATATGCACAAAATAATATTTACATATGGATCCCATAAGTTATTATTTTATTGAAAATTGAAAAAATTAATAAGTTATTCATGAATTTTTGACATAAGTTTTGTTCTATCATTTTCTATTTTAGAAAATAGTGGGAACTAGGAGAAAACAGGCTAACAACTCATGCGATGGCCAATGCAACGATTACCCAAACGACATACCCAATGATTTTGAAGGTGGAGTTAAAAAATTCATGGAGATGCTTACCCAACCATCTTAGGTTATGAAAAATTACTAGAATAATGGGGAACATACTCCTTAAAAAAAGAGGGAGAAACTGGATATTTAGTGTTTTATGTGGCAACAACCACCGACGTTTAGTGGATCTTCCAATCCACTAGTTGCAGAGCAATGGGTCAACTCCATAAAGAAGATGTTTCCTATGCTTCACTATTTTGATAAGAAGAAGGCGACACTAGCCGTTTATCATGTATATGGAGAGGCCTATCAATGATGGGATTTGATTAAGAACACCAAGCCAAGGAAGGAAATTTATGAGATGGATTGGGAAGACTTTAAGATCATGTTTCTTAATAAGTATTTCCTAAGAACTCTTCATACGAAGATGGAGAGAGAATTCATAGAGCTAAAGAAAAAAGAAGAAGAATCTAACATAACCTATGAATCGAATTTCAGAAGGCTTGAAAGTCACACTTCTGGTGTTGTTATCAACAATGATAGAAAAATTGATAGATTCTTTAGTAGATTAAAACCACACCTTCAAAATGATATTGAAATTCGAGACTTTGAGAGTTATAAAGAAGTTATCCTGTGTGCTCTCAAAGTGGATATGGAGTTTGGAGAATGATATCATGGATAGTGTGATAAGAAACAAGACAACGGTGGGAAGAAAACTCAAAAACCCACATGCCAAAAAAGTGGGAAGTTGTATCATGAGAATTTCCTCAAAGGGACAGAGAAATGCTTCAAGTGTGGAAAAGAAGGAAACCTTCCTCAAGAGTGTTTAAAAGGCATGATAAGGAAAGAGAATGTAGTTGAAGAAAGGAGAGAACCACCCATGGTTCAATGATACAACTATAAGGAGAAAGGGAACTATGCAAGATAGTGCACTAAACCTTGAGTTCTCGAGGGTAATCAACATCAATAGCCACCAAATCCAAAGGAACAGGGAAACGATTATGCCATTACTACTCCAGAAGTGGAAAAAGATAATGAAGTCATACAAAGTACACTTCCTATTCACTAAATAATAGAAAAAGTCTTATTTGATTATAGTTATACGCATTTTTTATAGCGTTCATGTTTGGTAAAACTATAGAATTGGATACCCAGAACCTTTAAGTAGAGATATCTGTAAAAACACGAAGTGGTGAAATCATTGCAACCAAAGTATTTGACTCTTCTCCTATTTCGGTATGTCAGAATATTCTTCCAATGAATCTTGTAATACTTCCCTTGGTGGAATTCGATTCTATAATGAGAATTTATTGGATCCCGTTATATAGAGTACATATTAACTTTCAGGAAAAGAAAATATCTTTTCATATTCTGAACCACCCCATGCTCCTCTAAAAATGAAAGGAAGATCATGAATCTTTTTTGAAAAATACTTCAACTATATGGGTGTTGATACCCTGTGAAGAAGCCTACCTCGCCGAAATTGTTAAGTCAAATGAAAGTGAAAACCTTGAGAAAATGCACATAATGAGGGAATACAATGATGTATTTCCCAAAAAGTTACTCGGACATCCCCGGGATCGTGAGGTAGAGTTCTCAATAGAACTCATACCCAGAGCTAATCCAATCTTAATGTGTCCTAATAGAATGGATCCTATCAAACTAGAGGAGTTAAAGATGCAGCTACAAGAGCATCTTGACAAAGGTTTAATATGCCCTAGTGCATCACCTTGGGGTGTGCTAGAGCTCTTTGTGAAGAAGAAGGATGGAGCAATGCAGATGTGTATCAATTATCGAGAACTCAACAAGATCAGAATAAAGAAAAAGTATCCTCTTCAAAGGATTAACGACTTGTTTGATCAATTAAGAGGATCTTACTA
Source organism: Viscum album (assembly GCA_963277665.1). Classification (NCBI taxonomy): domain Eukaryota; kingdom Viridiplantae; phylum Streptophyta; class Magnoliopsida; order Santalales; family Viscaceae; genus Viscum; species Viscum album. The sequence goes on along the minus strand of OY728140.1, from coordinate 1,998,800,790 downwards.
CTTCTCAAAGGTGGATATTCATTTTGGATATCATCAGTTAAAGGTGAAGAATGAATATATTCATAATAATTCCTTATGTAGAAGGTATGGGCACTATGAATATTTAGTGATGCCCTTCAGACATAATAATACCCCTGCAATATTCATGGATTTTATAAATATAATCTTTAGACATTACCTTGAAAAATTTGTGGTAGTATTTATTTATGATATTTTAATCTACTCCATGAGAAAGGAGGAATATAAAGAATATCTAAGACTTGGGTTGGCGACATTGAGAAATGAGAAGTTGTATGCCATGTTCAGCAAGTGTGACTTTTGGATGAAGAAAGTCACGTTCTTGAACATGTGATCACAAGTGAGAAAATTTTTGTATACCCTTAAAAAAGGCATTTGAGGTAGGTCCATTCCCTCTAGTGTCACATTTATCTATAGTTTTATTAGATTAGCTGGGTACTATGGATGTTATGTGAGAAATTTCCCACGATTGTCAAGCTTTATAACTAAGTGAACAAAAAAGGGATAATGTATGTTTATGTGAAAGATTGTGATGGAATATTTAAGGATCTAAATAGAAGGCTGATCACTACACTTGTACTCACACTACCTAAAATTGGATAATGTTTGGTGATATACAATGATGATTCTAAGAAAGGCTTAGGCTGTGTACTAATGAAAAATGACAATGTGATATCCTATGCCTCACAGATGGTGAAGATACATGAGAAGAACTATCAGAAACATGATCTAGAGATGGAAACCGTGATTTTTTCCTTGATAATATGGAAACATAACTTTTATGGTGAAAAGTGTGACATATACACTGACCATAAGAGCTTAAAGTAAATATTCACACAAAAGGGGATCAACATGTGTCAATGGAGATGATTAGAGATAATCAAGGATTATGATTTCTCTATTCACTATCATCCTGGAAAGGTGAAAAAGGTAGCTGATGCTCTAATCAGAAAAGAACATGTTACTCTATCCATGTTACAGACTGATAATGACCCTATCTTCTTGGATATGCAAAGGATGGATTTGGAAATCATAAGGTAATGGGATACATCCTACGTTTCCCAATTTATTGTGAAACCATGAATGGATGAGAATATTAAGAAGGCACACAGGGATGATCTGAAGTTATAAAAGAGGGTGAATGCAGTAAAGGAAGGTAATATGCATGAGTTCCATATCAACGATTAATGTGTGACTCGGTTTGGAACACGGATTTGTGTTCCTTCATCACCCAAGATAAAGAAGGAGATATTGGAAAATGCACATAGCTCAACATTCTCTATCCATCCTGGTAGTACCAAGATGTACCATGATCTTAGAGAAAACTTCTAGTTGGATAACATGAAAAAGAAGATCACAAAATATATCTCAAAGTGCTTGGTATGCAATAAAGTTAAAGCAGAGCGAAAAAATTACAAAGGGTTGATGCTGCCATTTCCTATACCCAAGTACAAATGGGAGAATGTTACTATGGACTTCTTCACAGGTCTCCCAAAGATGTTGAAGGGAAATAATGCGATATGGGTTTTGGTTGACCGACTCACCATGAATTCCCATTTTATCACTATTCTGGAAGACCTATCTCTTGAAAAACTTGAAAAGATATTTGTGAAGGATGTGGTGAGACTGCATGGTGTTACACTCTCGATAGTCTATGACCGTGATCTATGGTTCACATCTAAATTCTGGAGGAGCCTTAAACATGCTTTGAGTACTGAGTTATATTTCAGCATGGCATATCACCCCCAAACGGATGGCCAATCTGAAAGGACTATTCAGATTCTTGAAGATCTAATAATATCCTGATCTCTAGAATTTTAAGGGGGATGTGATTAACATCTCCCATTGGTTGAGTTATCATACAACAACAGCTTCCACTCGAGTATTCAGATGGCTCCATATGAAGCTCTGTATGTAAAGAGATGTAGAACTCCAACCTATTGGGATGAAGTTGGTGAAATAATGCTACTTGGACCTGATCTTATACAAGAGAATCTAGAAAAGGTTCAAGTCATCCTGAAACACATCAAAGCTGCTCGGATTCAGAAAAAGAGATACGATGAAAACCGTCAAAGGGACTTGGAGTTCGATGTTAGAGATAAATTCTTCCTTCAAATATCACCATGGAAGAGAGTCATGTGATTTGGAAAGAAAGGGAAGCTAAGTCCAAGGTACATTGGCTCCTTTGAGATCCTTGAATGCATAGGATCCGTGGCCTATAGTCTTTCACTTTCACCAAATATGGATCAAGTTCATGATGTGTTTCATGTATCACTTTTGAGAAAGTACATACCAGATCCCTCACATGTACTGAAATTAGATGTGGTACAACTAGAAGACGATCTCTCCTATGAGGAGAAACCAATAGAGATTATAAATTAGAGATATAAGGTTCTGCAAAACATGAAAAACCACATTGTCAATGTGTTTTGGAGGAACCATAAGTTTGAAGACGTCTCATGGGAACCAAAAGAGGTGATGAAGGATAAGTACCCTCACCTGTATTTGTAAAATGAAATTTTGAGGGAGAAATTTCATAAGGGGGTAAGAATGTAATAACCCAACGTTTTATCAATGGAATTCCCTTTTATGACTTATAGTATAATCACATTAGAAATCACAATGACATATCATGATAATAAATACTATGTGATCATTAAACATAATTTTTCCACTTATATGTTTTGAATTTCAAAAATCTAACATACACAGTTGTGTTCAGGATGATTTTTTAAGTATAATAGAACAAACATAATTTTGGGTGAATAGTAACATACCCTTATGAATAGTAATGTTACATTTATGAATATAAATATACCCTTATGAATATTAACCTCACCTATGATAGTATATATGCAGGTTTAAAGTGAAATCATGATGTACCTATGTTTTGGAATAATTAAACAAAAGTTTTAAAAACTGTATTTTTCTAGAAAATTATGATTTTAATTAAAAATTTAATTAATCATATTTATAAAATTATTTTTGAAAAATTTACTTCATTTTTTGATTCTAAACGTCAAAAAATGGTTAGGTTGATTTTTTGGGATTTCTCTAAAATAGTTGAATTTTTGGTGAATAGTAAAATACATTAATTTACCGTATAAAAACTTTATAAGTTAAACCCCCTATTCTTGACATCACAAGTGATGTAAGCACCCAAATCATGAACTCACATTCCCTATTTAATATTATTGGTCATGAAATCATCACTATTGCATGTCTTAGGGAAAATTAATAATTTAATGAATATTATATTAAGAAAACCCCTCTCCCCTCCACTATAAATATCACCCTTCATACCCTCATTTCCTCACACCTCTAAAGATTCATTCCTTGTCTAAAATTAGTCCAAGTATCTTCACTAGACCATCCCCACGTCCAAGATCTTTTGGAATCATAAAAACACCAATCCTAGCTTCCTTAAGGAGGATCTCAAGAGGAGGATTCAAGTGGTAATTCTTCTCCATCTTTTCTTTATTTTTTTTCCTTTCAAATTTCTTTTCTTTCTTTCTATTATCCTCAGATTATCTTATCCAAATTTCATGATAACTGTAGTATTCTTGATATAATGGTATGATATCATGTTAATTGAATATTTATCATTATACTCCTCCGTCCCTCTCTTTGTTAATAAAATGAAATAGTTTTCCATGATTTACTAGTTTACCTAAATCATGGGAGATTGACATCCTTTTTTACATCAAATCCTTCAAGTATGCCAATAAATCCATAAAATGGTTGAAAAAATATTGTAAATTTTATATCTTATCCCCTTTTATGTTCTGGATCTCACTTATTTATATGAGACTATGTGATGAAATAAAACAAGTTCATTGTGATTAAAAAACAACCCAAAATAACCAAAAATGATCGTTATTAAATTTTCCCTAATGATTTTTCTGAATGGTACATAACAAAATTAATTATAAGATCATTTAAACTCTTATAATATCATCAATAACCTGAAATATCAGTTTTGATTGTTTACCCATGTTCTACATAAACTTCCATTTATGAATACAAGTGAACTGTTCAAGAAAACCATAAAAACAAACATTCCCAAACAATGTTTTTAAATTCGATAACTCATCAAAAGGAACATAAAATAAATTAATGAAACCATAATGAACCATATTTATGTAGAAAAGGTTTTTTAGTTTTTAATTAATGTATCTAATGTGGTTATATGAGACTTTAATGTGAAGAAAGAAATTGGATATGAGGTAAGGGGAAAATATCGAACCAAACTTTCTTTCTTCGGGTTCTCCCTCTTTCACTCCATTTTTTGTATGGTCACTCATTAAAAATAATTTGTTCATCATTATCATACATTTTCTGGGATATAAATTTTTTCTACTAAATTTCATGTCGAACAAATGTTTTCCAAAATAACTCTTCTTTCAAAAACACACCTTTTACTTCGCACTCAAGGTTGATGGTTATCATATCAAGTGTGTTATTTCCATCTAATTTTAAGAACCCAATTTTTATTAATTTTTTCATGTGAGATAAAAAACATTCCTTTATATGGGGTAGTTATGATCATTTTTAATATATGTTCATTATGGCATGCATGATAGATGATAATGTTATGATGTGATGGGTGCACCCATAATTATATAGCGCAATATGAATGTTTCAATGTGTTGGGTTCACCCAAAATTATACAGTGATTCAATGAATTAGGTAAAGTGATGAATCTCATTATTTTAAGCGAAATGATGGGTGAAAAAGATGATATCATTTTTTACAACTATGTGTGGTAGTTGACCACTAGGACACAATGTTTCATTTTTTATGCATCACCACATTTCAAGTCTTTTATTAAAGTTTCATCTCATGATTTTGATGATGATGTTATGATTATGCTCACCACATGCTATATTTCTATTATCTACCTGCATACTAGTCATTTAGCTCACCCCTTTTTGATGTATATCCTCAGGTGACTACATGCACTAAGGAGAAATCAAGTGAAAATAAGAAGCTAGAGAAGAAAGAATTAAATAAATGTTTATGCTTGATGTTTTAAATGTAACGTTTAGTCCAATTTTTTCCAAGACATGAAACCTATGGATCCTCATGGTGTAATACTAATATGTTGTTTATTTTTATAATGATTTAACAATAATGTAAGAAAAGGAAAAGGTCACTATATTGACTTAGTCCAAGTATCCTCTTGGATCTATCAGAAATGATTTTGGTCCCTATAATTTAGGATACTTCACCAATGTCCTTCATGAAGAAACAAAATTTTAACATTTCATAAACAAACTACAAGACTGGTATGAAATATACAATAAGTAATATTTCATCTACATATACTACCAGGATAATGAACACATTTCCACAAAACATATTGTAAACACATAAATCACATTCATTCTTAATGATACCTGTTGGTTGGAGTAGTTTACTCAAGAGGGGAGGGGTGAATTTAGTAACTATAAAAATTTCTGTTAAAAGAATATTATTTTGAAAAGAAATGATTTCCACAAAAATTGATACAACCCAGTTAATTAAGGTTATACTGTTATAAGAGTTCGAATTTTTAAAGAACTTCTTAGAAGATTGATTAATTCTCAGTAATCATAATTTGTATTATTAATATTACTTTTGAAGTTATCCTACCAAGAAAAATTAGTTATAACTTCTTTCCAAGACTAACTATAAAAGTGAAATTAGTGTTTTCTGGATTATGCAATAAAGCAGTAAAATATATAAGACTAAATTTAAATAGCACAGTAGATATGAAACAAGTGGTTCAGTCCCAAGCCGAGACCTAATCCACTCCACTTGGTGATCACTTGCCACCAAGCAGTTTATATAAATAAACATTCATCCACACCATGGATCAGGGTTAAAAATAGTACACAGACTATGCAGGTCACACAAGGACCTCTTCCATAGTTTTCATGGGTAAAAACAATAATAACCAGGCCACCCAAGGACCTTTTCCATAGTTGTCGTGGGTAAAAAAATGTATAAAGAGTTTGGAGAAAAGATATAGAAATCCTCCAGTTTAGAACAGGAGTCAGTGTGTGTATGGAATATATAGAGTACACACACTGCTCAAAAAGTGAGTAAAGGAATCAATGAGACATAGCAGATATGATTTTAGAATGCTCTAGTGATATGAAGTGTATCTTTGGACTCCGTTGATTAAACTGAAATGCTTCTGAGTCGTTCTATGGTTTTTGTCTTGAAAAACAAAGTTTCGTGATTCATCTTGTGTTCTTTATGAGTGTTGATATTATGAATATGTTCTTTGGATTATAGTGTACTTCGTATGTTCTTCAGTAGAGTTGGATTGCATGCATGAGACAATGCTTTCATTGAAAATCTTGCAATGTGTTCTTCGCGGTCATGCCCAAGATTTTTTTTTCGTTCAGTATCGCTCTTTTTCGTTCTTGGGCACACTCCGCTCTTTATCGTTGAATTCATGAGTTTTAGCTGTTAGGTTCCATGTGCTTCATACCTCATACCTTGTACTATGTAAACAAAGAAACATTAATTATTTCATTGCTTTAAAAGAATCAAATATGACTATTAGAAATTAAATTGAAAGATGACAAAATTGTTTAAGAAACGGTGTCACAGTAAGTTATGAAAATGGTGTCTCTTTCACACAGTGACTGTCTGAGTTTCACGGTGTATGAGTGTCACGGTGTGTTGTTCATGGTGTATTGATTCAGGGTGTCTTGATTCACAATGTCTGGATTCACGGTGTCCTGATTCATGTTGTCTGGCTGACGGTGTCTTGCTTCACGATGTCTGGCTTACAGTGTCTGGCTTACGGTGTATGGCATATAGTGTCTTGCTTACAATGTCGGGTACTTAGGAAAATAACTGTATTCATACTTAAATAGTGATATGCATGAAATGTGTTGAGCTTAACCATTATAAAGAATTATATAACTTGAAACATAAATACACATGATTGGATATAATTTATAGGAGTTAACTAGGTTGAATAAGATATGTGATCAGTAATGAAATTTGTAATCATTGAAACATGATTAATACATGAGGAGTTAAACAATATCCCCCTTTTTGATGATCACAAATCATGTATAGTTAATGTGTAAATTAGATGCAACTCTAGATAAAATAACATATAGAAAATTCTCCCCCTTTTTGGATTATAAAAAACATTAAAGAATAGATAGCAAACAGGGCACAATCCATTAAGAGTAAACACAGTTTAGTACAAAATAAAGGTGAAATACAAAATAATAATGAAATCCCCATAAAAAAAGAGTAAGCACTGGTCTTCTTCAGGGAGTGGACTTATCTTTTCCTTTAGCAGTAGCATAAGAAGAAGCCATAGGGGTAGTGGTTGATGTAGAAGAAGGCAGAGACATGGTAGATAGAGAGGGTAAAGGGAGACCTTCAAAAACTGAGGGACCCAAGGTTGGAGAAGTAGAAGATCTAGGTAGTTTCTGTTCAAGAATCCCAGGACTGATCTTACTGAGATCTTGGCCAATAGACATGGTAGTGGATTCTAAGGCAGAGGTGAATCTAGGCATCCTAGGTTTGATAGGTTCAGCTGCTGGAGAAACAATTGCTATACTTTGGACATGATGACAAGGTCTTAGGAGTTTGATGAAGTCTTCAATAATCTCTCCACCATACTGCATGGATTTTTCAAAGTCATCTTTGTTTTCCATGAAATTGTCCAACAATCGGGTAAACTCGGTTAGGCACATGATCCTCATCCCAGTTGGTGAGGACTCCTTAAGTGCATCCAAGAGACCTAGGATCAAATTCAAGGGAAGGATAATTTCCAGGGACTATAGCAGGTACTGTAGCAGGAACTATGCAGAACTATAGCATGTACTGTAGCAGGAACTATTTGGCACTGTAGTAGCCAGGAATATTCTTCCGTTTGGGCCTAAAGGCCACTGATTTGGTCCCGAAGTCCTTTAAGGCCTTTGGTCCACCCAGGCCTTCAGGTCAGTAAGGCCTTTGGGCCACCTCAAGGCCTTCAGGCCACCTTAAGTGCAGATGCAAACCAGACAACCTACAAAGAACAAGATTTAAAATGAGGAGGAGTAAGGAGCTTTCACCATAGAAGAAGCTAAACGGATTGCAAGAATGAAGGGGTATGTCTCCTAGCATCGGGACAAGCCTATGCATGCATGGGAAAGCCTATCTGAAGAGCCATGAAAAGGTGGAGAGTTGATTTGATGATGAAGATGCTGGGGAAGAGAAGTTCTAAGTAGTGAGTCTGGGTTGCATGTAATGTTTGAATCCTATAGGCAATGAATTCCTCTAAGGCCTACGAGACATGTAATACTTATGCCTATGGTCCTTGTAAGGGTTCCAACTCACCCCCTGAAAGGTGGATTATCAAAAATCAATAAAAAATGAAGCCCATCGGGACATTAGAAGGCAAACTCAGTTAGCTTCTGGAGTTGGGTTTTGAAGGATTGAGTCATAGAGGGAATTTACAGATTCACTACAAGGTATTTGAAGTGGTTGGTCATATCAGTCTTGGAGAAAATTCGGTTGAAATAGTAGTCCACTTTCTTTGAAATCTCTTGCTGGGCATCATTTTCAATCTTGGAGTGAATTTTTACAAGATCAAAAACTTTATCACTGTTCTTGACAACTTCAGAGAAAGAAGACACATTAAAGACACTGAAAGCATTATGAAGCTCTTATTTAACAATAGATCAGAGAAAAGTACTATCCAAGGATGGTGTAAAGGATTGACTAGTGGTATTAGAAGCTTTGAAGGCTGTGGTCAAAGATTTGAGCATATTTAGTACCTTTTTAAGACAACCAGTGTACTCATCAATGAGTTTATTATGGTTCCCCACAAGCTCACTCATTTCCTTCAACATCTGTTTATGAATTTCCGTAATCTTTTCATCGAAGGATTCCAGATAAGGGTTGATCTAAGACACAACATCTCGATATATTTGAGAAATAGTGGGTTCTAGAGGAGAAGTAGAAGGCTCTGATCTTGAATGCATCTCTTTCTGCATGTCTTCAACCATGATTCTAAGGGTTGTGACTTTATTACTAAGAAACTTATTTTCAACTTGTACTTCTTGAATTTCATGGAGCATCATAGGTTGTATTTCCCAAATGATCATTTCCAATAATAGTAAGGCATCTCTCTCACACAGATTTGTTACAGGATGAGGTTGGGAGTTCATAAGTTTCTCAACTCCAGATAAGAGAGTATCTCCAAATGCCTTCAGATCATCCTTAATGACAAAGGAATGATGTTCAGATAACGATTCAGGTGTAGGAATTGGTATAAGGACAGGTTCAGGTTCAGGTTCCTTATCAGTTGAAAAGTTTATGGATGATTTTATCTGAAATAAGGAAGAGAGATCAAGTCCGGTTGCAGTAACCTGATGAGACTCATTCACATCATAGAAACTAGGAAATTTGTACTGAGTGTCCACAGGACTTGACTCAGGTGGATGTGAGGATTCATAAGACTGATGATTTGGGGTTTTCTCCCCCTCAACAGGTGACTCTCTCTCGTGACTGAGAGGCTAAAGAGATTGTTCTAAATCCAAAGCTTCATTTCTAAGTTCCTCATTCATTTCTTGTCTAGCCAGCTGAAAGGCCATATCCATCCTCTCTTCAGCAGAGGGTATTATTTCTGGAACAGATTGTTCCTTAGGGAGTTCTTCCAGATTCTCTTCTTGCACAATAGGTATTTATTCTAGATTTGATTCTTTCACGACAAGTATTTCTTCTATATTTTCTTCTTGCATGACTTGAAACTCAGATTCTATCACCACTGATTCTTTTTTAGCCTCGGGTTGGATTTCTAGATTGAAATCTTCACTCAGGTTAGGAACTTATTCTTTAAGAATAATAGGAGGAACAACAGTCCTTTCTTCCTCAACAATAACTTCTTCCCTATGTGGTACATCAGCCTCTTGTTCCTCTTCTTCTGAATACTCAACAAGTTCTTCTAGTTCCAAACCAGGATCAGAAATCTCTTTTGGCATTGATGGATAATTCATAGGATTAAAATTCACATAAACCTTATCATTGTCTTCCACCCATTCTTTTTTCCAAGGATTCCAATTTATTTTCATTATCCTAATGGTGTATTTAGAGAGACAATAATCACAGTCTATAAACACTTATTCATTAGGTACAACTATGCCTTTTGCAACAAGCATGCCTGATATCAGCCGAGAGTAGAACAGAGAGGTGGATTTGGATGTAACCTTGATCAAATCACACATATGGTGAATGATGTACTTTCACAGGTTGATCTTGTGTCCATTCTTCATAAGATGAATCAAAAACACATCTTGATACTTTAACACAGAAAAATAAAATTTTCTCAGACTAACCAGATTTTGAACAAACTTAAACAAAAGTCTTGTTTCTCCATATAGTTCAGCAGCGATTACCCTTCTCTTGGTTCCATTTTTGGTTAGGGTTTTCAGAGAATCTTCAAGATCAAAGAAATTAGTTGTTGGTGGAGGTTATATTTGATAATAATCATAGATTTATTTATGAGGTATCCTAAGGCATGTATCCCATAACCTCAACAAGAAGGATCATATTTGGCCATTAATCTAGCTCCTCACAACATAACTTTCACCAGAGTCAAAAGAGAACTGTGCGTACTAGTAGAAATGAGCTACTAGACTAGGATAGATGGGTCTATTCTCCATTAAGAACCAATCCAACCAGAAATGTTCTTTTAACACTTTGAAGAATAGGGATTTTCTAGAAAAAAGCCATTTGGGGAATATTTCTTTCTTAGGTACAACACTTCGATTTACCAGATTCGGATTTAGAGGTCCTTCGGGAGTTAGATTTGGTGTAATCTTCTTATTCTTCGAGCTACACTTCTCAGGTGTGGATGGTGACATAAGTTTCATTCTTGGAATCCACTGAGGGTTCGAGAGAGAGAGAGGGAGAGAAGGGGTTGAAAGGTTGAAAGGGCTCGAAATGAGTGAATAAGAGAAAGTACAAGTGAATAACCGAGTGAAACTTTTTGTTTTATCATTTTAGAATGTCAATCGTCATAAAAATAAAAAATGCGGGAAAGTAAAAGAGGTGAAATAAAAATTACCACGATACAGGTTTAAAGAAAATCATAAATAATTATTTTGGTGAGACCATGAATGGTCATTACGGTGAGACAGTGAGTGGTTTCCACGGTGAGACAGTGAGTGGTTTTCATGGTGAGACAGTGAGATATCATCACTGTGAGACAGTGAGTTAACTGTTCAGTGCGCGTTACAGTGAGATAGTAAATGTCAGACTGTAAGTAGAAAGTGCCAACGGTGAGACCGTAAACATAAGTGATAGTGACTGAGAAACCGTAATCATGAAATAGTAAAGTAAAACATAGTTAAATGTTGAACATTAATACAAGTAAGATATCTATTTTAGATTTATCATTCCAAGATCATGTATGATGTAGTCTATTCTCTCAGAATTTAATGGTTTCTTGAATATATCAACAAGTTGATATTTAGTACCAATGAATTCCAAGGTGATATCACCTTTTTGATAATGATCTCTCAAAAAGTGATGTCTTACATCAATATGTTTTGTCCTAGAATGTGAAACAAGATTTTTTGAGATGTTAATAACACTTGTGTTGTCACAATTTATTCGTACATGTCTGAATTGATATCCATAATCTAGTAATGTGTGTTTCATACACAAAATTTTTACACAACAACTGCCAGCAGCTATGTATTCAGCTTCTGCAGTAGATAATGCAACAAAATTGTTTTTCTTACTACACCATGATACTAGCGACTTTCCTAAGAGGTGACATGTTCCAGAGGTGATCTTTCTATCTAACTTATAGCCACCGAAGTTAGCATCAAAATAACTAACTAGTTCAAATGATTTTCCTTTAGGACAGAATAGTCTTATATTGGGTGTATGCTTGAGGTATTTGAAAATTCTTTTTACAGCATTTAAATGAGATTCTATAGGTTTTTCTTGAAAATGAGCACACATACACACACTAAACATAATGTCTGGACAACTAGCAGTTAGGTAGAGTAAACTTCCAATCATTCCTCTATAAGTGGTTTGATCAACAGATTTTCCATCATTATCAAGATCCAACTTATAGGTGGTACTCATGGGAGTGTCACTACTTTTAGTGCTATCCAATCCAAAACGTTTTAGAAGACTTCTAGTGTATTTAATTTGAGTTAAAACAATTACATCATTATTTTGAAAGATTTGAAATCCAAGAAAGGATTTTAGTTCTCCCATTAAACTCATTTCAAATTCATTTTGCATCATTTTAGAAAAATTAATACATAATGAATTTTTTAAAGATCCAAAAATAATATCATCTACATAGATTTGAACAACTAAAAAATCATTAGAAATTCTTTTTATAAAGAGGGTTGGATCAGCTACTCCTTTTGTAAAACCTTTGGAAATGAGAAAATTACTCAATCTATCATACCATGATCTTGGAGCTTGTTTTAAACAATATAAAGCATTTTATAGTTTGAAAATATGATTGGGAAAATGAGGATTTTTAAATCTAGGGTGTTGTTCAACAAAGACATCCTCAGCTATATACCCATTTAAGAATGCACTCTTAATAACCATTTGATATAGTTTGAAATTCATATGTGTAGTATAAGCAAGTAGGATTATGATGGATTCAATTCTGGCTACTGGAGCAAAGGCCTCCTCATAGTCAATTTCTTTTTCTTGACTATAGACTTGTGAAAATAATCTATCCTTGTTCCTAACTATATTTATAGCTTCATCTACTTTATTTATAAACACCCATTTAGTGCCTATGATGAATGTGTCCTTAGGTCTTTCAAAAAGTTTCCAAACATTGTTTATTTCAAACTAATTAAGTTCTTCTTACATAGACATAACCCAAAATTTATCATTTATGGAATCATCAATGTTTTTAGGTTCATGTTGTGACAAGAAGGCTTCATGTTCAACCTAATTTCTAAGAGAATCTCTAGTTTGTGTTCCTTTCTCTAAGTCTCCTAAAACAACATCTATGGGATGGTTTTTAAGGGTTCTAACCTTTCTAGAAAAAAGGGACTTGTGATTTCAGGTTCATCAACAGATTCATGTTCATTATGACTCGATTGTAAATAATTTCCAGAATTGGAAGTTTTCACAGATTCTTTCATAGAGGAATTCGAGGATTTTGAGTTGAGGTTCAAATTTGATACATCATCCTTTAGATTTTCTAGGATGGTTCTAGGCTCCCGTGGATATGTTTCATCAAACATGATATGAACAGATTCTTCCATACATTTAGTTCTCTTATTGAATACTCTATAATATTTACTTAATATTGAGTAACCGAGGAAAATTCCTTCATCGCTTTTGGATGAAATTTTTTCAAGATTGTCCTTAGTGTTGAGAATAAAGACTTTCCAACCAAAAAATCTAAATTAATTTACATTTGGATTCCTATTATTCCAGAGTTCATATGGGGTCTTTTTGAGAATTGGTCTAATCAAGACTCTATTGATTATGTAGCATAATGTATTAATAGCTTCAGATCAAAAGTTAATAGGTAAGTCATATTCACTAAGCATTATTATAGAAATTTATTGCAAGGTTCTATTTCTTATTTCTACAACACCATTATGCTGAGGTGTTCTAGGGGCAGAGAAATTGTGACTATAACCATTTTGTGAGAAAAATAATTCAAACTCTTGATTTTCAAACTCATGATCATGATCACTTATTAATGATTTAATTTTAAGGCCACTAAGATTTTCTACAGACATGGCATACTTAGTAAAATAAGAGCAGGCTTCACTTTTTTGAGCCATTAAGAAGGTCCATGTATATCTAGAAAAATCATCTACCAGAACATAAACAAAGTGCTTCCCATTTAAACTTGAAACTCTAGATGATCCAAACAAATCCATGTGAACCAATTCGAGAGGTTGGGAAGTAGAAACTTATTTCTTTAATTTGAATGAGATTTTGTGTTGTTGTCTCTTTTGACAAGGATTACATACTTTGTCATTTAGAAACTCAAATTTGGGTAAGTCTTTAACTAGGCATTTTCTAGTTTGATTTATAAGGGACTGAACATTACAGTGTCCTAGTCTCCTATGCTATAGCCAAGACTCTTTATAAAATACACTTAATCATGAAACATTTTGAGAGGATAAGGAATCTAAATTAATAGAATAAACATTATTATTCCTTGATGCATAAAATACTAATTCATATTTATAATTAAAGACATTACATGCATCATTTTCAAAATTAACATGATATCCATCATCACATAATTGTGATATACTAAGCAGATTATATTTCAATCCATTAAAAAACAGTACTTTAGAAGTTAAAATCGAATCAAAGTCACCAATCTGGCCTAAGCCAATGATTTTCCCTTTAGCATTGTCAACAAATGTGACATGTACTCCATCTACTTTTATCAGGTTCTTGAAGCATGAGTAGCCTCCTATCATGTTCCTTAAACATCCACTGTCCAAGTACCATAGATTTTTGTAGGATTTGTTTAATCAGCTTTCCTATAACATGATCAATCAAAGATAGATTTTAGTACCCATACTTGTTTGGGTCCAGTAACATTAGTAATAAGTGATTTTGGAACCCATATTTGATTCATAGGTTTCCTATAAGCATTATGTAAAGTATTTGAAAAATAAACTGTATTTGGTCCACAAAAATTTGAAACAGTAGAATATGTATCATGACTTGAGCTAGTTGGGTTGTGTCCACAAATGGGAACAAAACCATATGTCCTAGATTTTGAAACAAAATTTGTTAAACCAAGGTTTCTTTTACCAGGTTGATAACCAATGCTAGTATTGTATTTAAGGGCCATATGTTTTCCTAGAATTTGGGTAAGGGTATTTTTATCATTAGTAAACTTTTCTAAGTCACTTTTTAATTGCTCATTAGAAATTTTTAATTCATTGTTTTTTTGAGCAGTTGATCATTTTTCTCCTTTTTAGTAGTAAGTTCAGATTTAGCATTTACAGTGAGAGCATGCTGTTTCTTGAATGATTTATATTTATCTTTTAATTCAGTGCATGTCTCTTGAATCATGTTATAGTATTCAAACATTTCTTCATTAGTCATATTTGCAGAGTCACTTTCTTCTTCAGAATAGTATGAATTATGTATAGAAGTGTTCAGTGTTACCTCATATGTGTTTGTCATAAAACACATATTGGATTTGTTGTCCTGTTCATCATGTGATGTCTTTGAGTTTATTGAACTATCCTCATAGGCACTCCAGATTTCTTTCATTGCCTTTTTTTAATTCTTGTCCTTGTCCTCATATTTCTTATTATACATGATATTTGGACAGTCATCCTTTATTTTTCCTTTGCACTTACATTCATAGCATACAATCTCATCAGTTTTTTCACTTCTTTTCAATTCCTTTTTCAAGTTTCCTTTTAGATCATAATTTCCCTTGAAGTTAGGATTTCTGAAAAAGTTCTTCTTCTTGTAAAATCATTTGAATCTTCTGGCCAGTTGAGCCATCTCCTTATCAATGTTTGGTGATGATTGTTCAGTGGTGGAACTTTCCACAGAAGTTTCCAGTTTCCATTTGTCTTTTTTCTTTGATAAGGTGGTCTTGAATGCTACAAATTTCCTCTTTGGTTCATCCTACTCTTCTTTGATGACTTTTATCTCTTCCTCATACATCATCTATTTTCCAATGAGTTATTTTATAGGTATCTTGATAATGTCCCATGATTCTCTAATTGAGATAGAGGTTCCCCTCCATCTATCAGGTAGACATCTAAGGATTCTCATGATCTGTTCTTTGGTAGAGACTTCTCTTCCTAGAGATATCATTGTGTTTACAATTTCATTAAACCTGAGATACATTTCAGAAATAGGCTCATCAAGTTATATTTTAAAATTATCATATTTTATATTATAAGTATTAAGTCTCATTTTCTTTACACTATATGTGCCTTCATGTGAGACAGAGAAGGTATCCCAAATTTCTTGGGCAATTTTACAAGTATAAATCCTATTAAATTCTTTGTCTCCTAAGGAACAGTACAAAGCATTCATGGCTTTGAAATTGTTGTTGTAAGAAAGCTTGGTAGGTTCATCCCATGTAATTCTATGAGTCCCAGAAAGTTTGTATTAATCTATAATGGATGACCAAATTTCAAAGCTCATACACTCTAGATTCATTTTCATTTTAATTTTCCATTAAGCATAATTGGTTCCATTAAAGAATGGTGGTATGTTGGTTGCAAAACCTTCCAATCTATTGTTCATACTAACGAATTAATTTAAAAGAGCTAGAAATTTAGAATTAACAGAAATTTACAGATCTTTAAAGTAAAACTACAATCACAGTTGAGTAAGATTACATAAAGTCCTAATAAATCAACATTTTATACCAAATATTGGTCAGAGTAGTTTTATCAAGAGGGGAGGGGTGAATTGAGTAACTATAAAAATTTCTGTTAAAAGAATATTATTTTGAAAATAAATGATTTCTCCAAAAATAGATACATCCCAATTAATCAAGGTTATACCATTATAAAAGTTTTACTTTTTAAATAATTTCTTTGAAGATTGATAAATTCTCAGTAATCTTAATTTGTATTATTAATATTACTTTGAAGTTATCCTAATAAGAAAAATCAGTTATAAATTCTTTCCAAGACTAACTATAAAAGTGAAATTAGTGTTTTTTGGATTATACAATAAAGCAGTAAAACAAAGAAGACTAAATTTAAAGAGCACAACAGATATGAAAAAAGTGGTTTAGTCTCAAACTGAGACATAATCCACTCCACTTGGTGATCACCTTCCACCAAGAAGTTTATATAAATAAACTTTGATCCACACCCTGGATCAGGGTTAACAACAGTGCACAGACTTTCCAGGTCACACAAGGACGTCTTCTACAGTTTTCGTGGGTAAAAAAAATAATAACCAGGCCACACAAGGACCTCTTCCACAGTTTTCATGGGTAAAAAAGTATAAAGAGGTTGGTGAAAGGATTTAGAAATCCTCCGGTTTAGAACAGGAGTCAGTGTGTGTATGGAATATACAGAGTACAAACACTGCTCAAAAAGTGAGTAAAGGAATCACTGAGAGAGAGTAGATATGAGTTTAGAATGCTCTAGTGATTTGAAGTGGAGCTCTGGAATCCTTTGATTAAACTAAAATTGTTCTGAGTCATTCTCTGGTTTTTGTCTTGAAAAACAGAGTGTCAAAATTCAACTTGTGTTTTTCATGAGTGTTGATAATGTGAAGATGTCCTCTGGATTCCAGTGTACTTTGTATGTTCTTCAGCAGAGTCAGATTTCATGCATGAGACAATTCTTTCTTTTAAAATCTTTCAATGTGTTCTTTGTGGTCGTGCTCAGGCTTGTTTTTCGGTCAGTATCACGCTTTTTTGTTCTTGGGCACACTTCTCTCTTTATCTTCGAATGCATGAGTTTTATCTGACAAGTTCAATGTACTTTGTACCTCATACCTCATACTATGTCTACAAAGAAACATTAATTATGTCAGTTCATTAAAGGAATCAAATATTACCGTTAGAAATTAAATTAAAAGACGACAAAATAGTATAAGAAACGGTGTCATAGTAAGTTATGAAAATGGTGTCTCATTCACATAGTGACTATATGAGTGTCACGGTGTCTTGTTCACGGTGTCTTGCTACACGTTGTCTTGATTCATAGTGTCTGGATTCACGATGTCTTGATTTACGGTGTCTGGCTGATGGTGTCTTGCTTCACCGTGTATGGATTATGGTGTCTGGCTTACGGTGTTTGGCTTACAGTGTCTTGCTTACGAAGTCTGGTACATAGGAAAATAACTATATTCAAACATAAATAGTGATATTCATGAAATGGATTGAGCATAACCATTATAAAGAATGAGAGAACTTGAAAAATAAATACACATGATTGGATATAATTTATAGGAGTTAACTATATTGAATAAGATATGTGATCAGTAATGAGATTTGTGATCATTAAAACATGATTAATACATGAGGAGTCCATCAATACCAAATTCTTTAATGGATTCATCGAATCAAATGTTCCATGACCTAGATCATTTCATTAATATGTAAATGGATATATGTAACTTGAGATTCTTTTTGACATCACTTAGAGCCACAGAAACTTATATTTGTGTCATATAGACATCTTCTTGAAAGTTTCCATAAATGAATAATTTTTTATAACCATATTCTAAATCTCATTGTCATGGTAAGATTCTATGGAAAGTAGAATTATGATGGATTTAAACATGGTAACTAGTAAAAATGTTTCATTATATAAATTCGGTGATGTTTTTTAAACCCTTTATCCGTTATAATTTATTTTTAGGTATTTAATTTACCTTCCATGTCCATTTTTCTCTTGAATACCCATTTTCACCAAACATGCATTACATCAACTCGTGCATCGACCCAAAAAAAAACTTTGTTATGATACATGGAATCCATTTTAAAATTCTTGGATTCCTACCATCTTGCAGCTTATGATCTCTCTACTTCCTCCTTATATTAGATAGGTTCATCATTGTAAAAAATAATGAGTTACCTTCTTTATTACTAAAAAACCATATCTCTCTGGTTCTCTTACCTATATTAAGGTCCTACCTAATACTTGTGTTTCCAAAAATACTTCTTCCACGAGGACTAATGAAACATGTTCATGCTCCAACTCTTGTATATCTTGAGCATCAAATTCATCGAAGTAAATCTTTCTCCAACGATACTTTTTGATAATGTTCTCCCTCTCAAGAAATATGGCTTGTCTAGAAACAATCACTTTTTTATCTGAGGAGTCGTATAGGTAGTATCCATTTGTTTCTTTAGGATTCCCTATAAAGATACAATTTATTCCCTATGGTTCTAGTTTTTTTCCTAATAAGGACTTAATAAATTCCTAAAACCCCCTTAAAAATGTATATGAGAAAATATGTTTTTTTCTACTCTATAACTCGTAGGGAATTCCATTTGCATATTTAGTTGGAACTCGGTTTAATGTGTATGTTTCAGTTTTTAATGCATATCCCAAAAGTATAATAAAAGATCTATATGACTCATTATGTACCTTACCATATCTAAAAAGGTCTTATTCCTCCTTTATATAAAAATATTCTATCGTGGTGTATAAGGTGATGTGATTTGGGATAGAATCCCAAATTATTATATAAAGTTGATGAACTCTTTGTTAAGATATTCACCACCTCAAACTGATTGAAGATTATTTACCTTCTTACCATGTTGATTCTCTACTTAATTCTTGAATTCCTTGAATTTCTCACCTTATCATATAGACATATCCATATCTACTCAATTCATTAGTAAAAGCTATGAAATAAGAATATCAACCTTTATATTCTATTGGAAAATGGTTGACACACATCAGTGTGTACTAATACTAGAAGCTTTGTGGCCCTTTAACCTTTTTTAATCAAGTGGTGGTTTCATTATTTTAATTTTAAACAAGCATGAAATCATTCACGTGGTTTTAGCTCATAAGATTCAAAACAACCATATTGAAAGATCTTTTTCAAATGCTTCTTGTTTACATGACCAAGATGGTGATTCCATAACTGGGTATTATATGAGTCATTCTAACATGATTAATTTTCAATTTCCAACACAAGATTTTCATAATTTAATATATAAAGACTCTTATTTAAATTTTCCATACCATAAAATATGTTTTCCTTATAATAGAAACAACTTTTATTTCGAATTTTGAAAATAAAACCATTTGTATCTAGGCACGATTAAAAAATTATGTTCTTGGTAACCGTAGGTACATAATAAAAATATTTTTTAACCAAAATAATTACCCTTTTCAATGAATCGTGGTAGTCACCAATAGACCGAATAGCCATCCTTGCACCATTAGCAACTCCTAGACCCACCTATTCTCTGGTAATCATTCAAAATATACTTGGTTCCTACATTTGAATATATATTTGAGTACCAAAATCTATATTTAATACCCAATGTGTAGATATTGAAATATTACACTCGATAACAAATATGAATTTATCATCCACTTGATTTAGGGTGTATCTTTTCTTCTAGTGGCTTGAATTTCCACTTTCAAAACATACTATCTCCTTTTATTTTCCCATCCTATAATTATTCATCTCCTTGGAAGGATGGATCTTAGTATCTTTACATTGTTTATAGGTCTTGGTTCCCTTTTCCTTGTTCATCCTTTTATTTTTCACCATAAGGGCCACAATTTTATCATGAACCATTTCATTATCCAGTTGTTGAATCAAAGTAAGAAGTTATAAAAGAATCTTCTCATTATTGATTATATTGTAACTAATAATAAAATAGGATAAGTTCTTGGTAAATGAAAAAATTATGAGATATGTACACAACTTATTTGGTAATTTAATTCCTAAGATGTCTAAGCATTCAATGTAGCCAATAGGCTTGGCTACATGCGACCCAGATGGCACAAACTCTCCGAGATTAGTCTCTAAATATTTTATCAAAACCTAATAGACATCACCATTGGATTTATAATATCTTGTTTCTTGGACATTCTTGTGGTAATGATCTATATTCCTCTTCTCATTTCCCCAAATTTGGTTGGTCAAGAAACTGAAATGGTTTTAGGTAGGCATTCCAAATACCAACTATATTGACTTTACAATTCCTTGATATGTTGAGTGGACTCCCCAATCCTAAAATCATTAATTTAGATTTCCAAAACCTTCACCCCTAATTTAAACCAAGTCATTATTTTTTAGTCAACCCTTGATGTAGAATATGTTATGTAAACTAAAAAATTCAAGTAGTAATTGCCTGATTATTGAAGTCACCCCGATCTTTGTGTGGTCAAACACTTTGAACTATGGTCTAATTTTAAATGATGTAGTGGAAGGATCTACTGACTTAATATATATAATTTAAGGATTTTATCCTTTATGTGTAAATTTTTAATTATTATCTTTATTACATTATTTTTAATTTTAAGTAAATTTTCATAAGGGGTTAACCTTATATTAGATAATATTTACACATAAACTAATTTATTTTAGTCATATCTTGCATGCTCATTAATTGTATTAATTTATTTGATCCTGAAAAAAAAACCATAATGAAATAACTATGAAACTAAGAGAAATAACATAATAGAGTAATATTAACATGGTCTTTTACAAGTGGTTAGTTTATCAAGCGGTTGATAAACTAACTGTTGACATAGGGGAAAACAATTTGAGCCATTTAATGTTCATGTTACAACTTTCCGCATGTCTACCAATGTATCTCTCATGGATTGTTTTTTCCTCAGATCCAAACATGAACCACCTCTACTCGATTAGGATCTCTATACATTAAATATGCTTTTACTCACATAGAGGAGAGGGGAAAAGAGTTTACATAAAATAAACCATGGTCACACATTACCTACATAATAAGAGGAGAGAATACTCCTATGCAAAGAATTTAATTTAATAATGAATTAAATGAAACCAATTGCATACAAAGGTTTGGTCTATAACTAGGATCATCAACATGCATGAAAAAAATTATGCATTCACTGAAAATAGAATTCAATTATTAATCATTATTATTTAAGGCAATTCATGCTCAGATCAATTAATTACAATCTTTAATTAATTAATTATTTTTATCTTATTTAATATCCAAATTTCCTTTAGATTCTCATACATGTCTATTTTAAAAAAATTAAATAAATTCATTAAGAATTAATTGTGTACATAAATGTACCTTGGAGGCAACACTATGAATACCCATCCGAATCTACCCAACATGTCTTATAATCATATAACGTTTTAACTTTTTTGACATATAGAATACATGAATTATCATATAATTTTAGAAAGTGTATTATCAACTTAATGATTACACAAATTGCATGATTTTTCTGTCTTGTGTTATGATTCAATGCACGTAGAGTAACTACTATAATACAAATCATATAAAATATGAATATCTAAAAAATACAAAAATATAAATTAAACACACACACACACATTATAAACCAATAACATGGATATTCCTATCAAATTAATGTCCACACACAAGCACATGTTGATATGGTTTACATAGTCTAAAAATTAAATTTTAAATCTGCATAGTTTGGAAAATGTACATCGCCTGAACATATGGGCTACATAGAAAGTACACATATTACTATGTATCTAAGGTACATGCCTAGGGACTTGGCATGTAAACTTTTCCTCCTAAAATTGGAGTACACAACATGCACAATAAACTACATGACATGTTAACTATGAGTTACATGTTCACTAGTTAGGCATGATGTGTATGGAATACACAACCCATATTTGACTCAAAGGGACTACATGATATGTATGTGGGATACAAGGTATGTAATATGGATGGATTTACACCAAGATAGACTGATCAACATGTGGTGTAAGAATTAACTACACCGCATGTCATCAATGCATGAAGATTGAGTATTTTTTGAATTAACTCATAGTGCATTGAACACAAGTACACGACATATAACTCTGATTACACGACATGTAATATTATGCTATCGAACTTACATCCATAGCACCTCCATATGGCTTCCAAGATTTTATTTTAATCATAAAATTAATCATTTCTATTAGATATATGAGAAACAAAGTATGAAGAAGAAAATTTCATGATTCATATTAATAGAAAGATTAAACATGAATTAAAAAATTAAATTAAAATTTGTAAATCACAATAGATCTTTAAATAATTACAAATAATTATGTAACCCACTTTGATACCACTTATAGTTTTTGGGCATAGCGAAATCATGTGATGGGAATTTTCCAACATTGTTTGTTTGTTCAATGATCAATTTGAGATCTGAAAGACGATAAACACCATGTTCAATGGAATTGAATCAAAGAAGACATACAACATGAATCAAATCAGAACAAGAGAGAGGATCATAACATATTATTTATAATTAATTTAATTAAATAAGAATTTCCCTGATGGAATTCATTCTTAATTTATGGATCTGGTAACAGAGCTGTGATGCACATTGTTGCGTTATAGGAATCATGCGAAGATTCCCTCTAGCGGTGATCCACAGGTGTTACACAAATCTCTAAATGTTTATGATATAATATTTGTGTTTTTCATGAAAAATCCTTACATATTCATCATTTTACTTTGATCTCTATGAGAATTTATACGGAAGTATTCTTCATGATCTTGTGGAGGAATATTTTTCCCCATTCTTAGGAGTGATATTACAGAAGAGAGATCTCAAGGGCTTAAGAGAATTCTTCAATTCTGTTGTTCACAACCCCAAAAAATGATTATCATCTTGAGAAAATAAAATAAATCAGTTTGTATATTTCTAGGGTTAAAATAAAATAATTTCACATGTTCACTTAACTATTTATTTAATCATAGAGGAAAACCCATGTAAAATAATAATAATAATTTTATTATTTCGTAACATGCGCTTAACTTGAAAATTAAAATTAAAATTTATTTAATCAAATAATATTCAACATTTATTATTTTATCACCAGACCTAAAATCCCAGTCCATCATTCCTAAAAAATATTTATCAATAATTGAATAATGTGTATTTATTTTTTAAATAAATACCATTGCATTATTTTCCAATTAATAAATAAATATTTAATTCACTGATTAAAAAATAAATATTTATTAAATATTTCACTCACATAATATTCTCTCAAATAATGGGAGATATAATAAATGTGATCCAGAAAAAAAGGATAACTATTAAACCACATGTGAGAATAATATTTATTTAACCTATTAAATAATAAATAATAATATATCATTAAATGAGATTATGGATACACTTAGTGTGTGACCCTCTAGGCCTCTTTCAAAGTGGAATTAGGCTAAATGGATTAATATACATTGTTAGAATCTAGAAGCATTCCAGGGAATGCATAGAGAAGGAAGTTAATTCCATAATGAAATAATACCTCTTACAAATTCTTACTAGTTAATGTAATCCCTTTATCATAATATCTCAAATCAAGTAGGTTTCAAGCCTGTGCCATAAACCTATGTTCTTGATGTCTCTTTCTTTGAATTTTTAGAAATAAAACCTACCTATATAACTCCATGTCCATGTATTTATTTAGGTTATATCACTTCCATCAAAAGGACTAAGATATTTTATTTCATTAAAGAACAAAGAGGATAAATCATTTCTCAATTTATTAATTAATACAATATTACTCGTGACACACCCAATGCATCCTACCTCTCCAGGAACATATGTCATCACACTTTTTTTGAAAACATAAAATAATTTTACTCATAGTAGTAATAAATAATAATAATAAATTCTAAGGACCAATACACACATCTGTATGAAATCCAATGACACATATAAATGTGGATTTCCTACTAGCGGGTCCCATTATCATAATATCCGACTAGATTTTACTAAGGGAATACAACATGAGAAGTTGACTCAAAGTACTATGAGTCTCCACCCTTGATATCCATAATCATTTTTCCCTAAAATGACATCATATAGATATATAACATATATTTAAGAATAGTGTCATATCACTATTGGGTCCTCATCATAGCGGGGAGCTGCTGTGACCATTTTGTGTGACAACTACTCTTGGGACAATATCACATACTATGTTACACAGAAGAAAATTCATAATGTGATAATAATTTTATTAATATTAAAAACTATGAATACAAGTTATCATAAAGTACACAGAAATTGGTTCTAGTGCCCCAACTTCCACACCACATTTCTATTATGCTATAATGTTTTATCATCCCACATTGTTCAAGACTAGGATTCTCAAACATTTTATGTCCCATTAAAATCATTATCAAATAAAATGTAATACTTTAATCATGTTATTATTTTATTATTACATTAATGGGGTTTATATCTAAACCATTTCTTATATATTCCCTCAGGTTACCCTGTATAGTTTTAAAAGAGCAATGGAAATTTAGGACATGCCAAAGAAGTTCTAAGTAATGTTATTATGTCAATGTATGAAGTTTTTTTATAAATATTTAAAAGATACTATATTATTCATTACCTTCTAGGATTGTATAATTTGTACCTTTATGTAATAAATCATGAAATAAATTTTATTAAAGAAAAAGAATATTGTAATATCCAAGAATTTCAATATGAAAATAATTTTGAATACCAAAATTATTTTCTGTCAAATATTTAGCATAATTGTATAAGGAATGGATATAGTTCTCTATACATGTCCTAAAATAATGGTTATTTGAGTGAAATCACCAGTGATTAATGGACATGAGGAGATCCATGTTATTGGAACATGGAACCTTAAATCCTTATTGAATACATGATGCAACTTTAGCTGTTTAATTTTCTTAATCATTTCCAAATTTAAGTAAATTTGATAAATACGCCTTATGAGTTATGGATTTGAAATAATAAATTATTAATTAGTTTAAAGTTATTTTAAATCCCTTATTATGTGATAATCAATATTAAACACTTTGTAAAGTACAATGAGAGAGATGATTAAGGTATATTCATTGGGTACACACTCGATGGAAAGAGTTAATAGTGTTATAAAAAGAATATAAGGAAAATAATTGATCACTTTTATGTAATTGTGTTGTAAAATTAAAATAATTCAAAAAATAATAATTTATCATTGATGAAGTTTATTAATCTATTGAAAAAACATTAGACCACATGGAAGTATGTTGGATGTATATGAATATTTCCATAACTTTAATGATGATTATGAAATATCTTATAATTATGAAAGCTCTAGGTAAGCTTCAACTAAGTTATAATCTTTATGTAAGAGCTTATAATTTGATAAAAAACATGGATATGGAATCAATTATTCTCAAAACCAAAATAGTTTTATGAATTCCAATAATAAAAAAATATATTCACAAGATTATCCATATAAATATTAAATATTCCATATTATAAATGGATTGAAAAATATAAATAGAAGATTTGTAAATTAATATTGAGAATAATAAATCATGGGATTTTGTGACACATCCCAATGTAAATAAATGTTATTTGGGAAAAGTGAGTTTTTAGAAATAGATACAATTTGAAATAAGAAGTATAATGAAATTATTATCATATAGTTTGAAATGTATATTATTAAATAGAGAGTAGTTATTTCTATGAGGAATTTTCTTCAATCATAGGGTATGAAATGATTCAAATATTTATTTTGATATGTGGTCAATAAAATTAATTTTTTTGAAATGGAAGTGAATCTAGAACTTATGATTGGAAAATAAGATCAGGAGGCTAGTATTGAACAACAAGAAGTTTTTTGTTAGAGATGGTTCTTGAGATTTAAAATTGAATAAGTCCTTGTACATGATCAAACATGTTCCCCAAAAATTGTATCAAAATATAGAAAATAAATTAAATAACATTGAATTTTATAAATTCAATTCTGATTGTAATCATTATATTGAATGATATTAAAGTAATTTTCTCATAGTGACTATTTATATTGATGATATCGATATTCTCACAAAACTGAATAGAACTATAATGAAATTAACACTAAAATGAATAAATTTTTTATGATTTCAATGATTAGTGAGAATATATTAATTTTGACTTTAAAATCAAAATGTAGATTATATTTATCTCTCAGAGGAAAATTTTAAAATGATGAAAAAATTTTGAATTGAAAAATATAAAGAGGTATCTAGTATTATTTAACATGGGAACAATTTTTCCATTCGTAAAGAAGGAATGAGTGTGGATCAAATGGAGTTCCAAAGTCTTATTGGTGACTTACATTATTTGAATACATTTAGACCTAAATTAAGTTTTTATATCACACATTGTGAGAATTTCCAAATTAACCCAAAGAAGTTAACTATTTCAATGATGAAATATATTATGATTTATTTGAAATTGTCTTTGAATTTTGTTTTGAGGTACGATAAGATCAAATAATTTACACTGTATAGTTATTCTGATGTTGATTATGATGATGATATGTGGGATCAATAACATAATTTTGGGATGAATTTTTAATTGAAGGAGATACAATGAATGAAACTCCATGAATAAGTGTTTTTTCACATCTAGTGTAAAAAGGCTAAGTGTATTGAAAAATATGAATACATAACATAAATGATATGGATACAGTTTCATATAGATTACCTGGGGGTATCTCATACCCATTGATGACTATTAATGAAAATAAATCTGCAATCAACTTATCAATGAATATAGTTCTTTATTTATTGTTAAATCGTATTGATAATTATAAGATATTCATCATGGAGAAGGTGTAGTGTAGTTATATTTAATTGGAACATGTTTTAACTAAGGAGAAAGTTTCATATATCTTGATGAATCCCCTAATGAATGACCCCTTCAAGCATTTTAGAGTTTTCTTGAAAGTATATTATATACTAAAATCCATTTATATTTTTTGGTCTCTTTCCATATTTCATTACTTTTCATTTATCTTTAAATATGGTGAATAAAAAAATATTATTGAAAATGGTGAGGGACACAATTTTCTTATTTATTGGGGATGATCAATAGGGATACTTGAGTATTTTGTAGTTGAAGATGAATATTGGAGAGATCCTTCATTGAATCAATGTATGTTTCCCAGAATAATAAAAATGGGTATATTAAAGGTCCATATGGATATTTAAGAGTCTTTTATAATTAGGGTTGCTAATGAGTCTAGATAATCCCCTCATGAAGTGAATTGAAAAAAGATATTTTTTTAGTTGATCTCAATAGAGATCTGTTTTGAGTGGAATTATAATTACACTGATAGTTGGAGTACTCTCAAAAACACCATTCAATATTACGATGTGGTTTATATAAGGTCTTCCCATTAGTGGCATGATGTGATTAGTTTCTTAAGTCAATTAATTAATGAGGTTTGGAAGTGTTTCCATATTTTATTTATTGATAACATACTCACAGATGAATTAATGTTTCTTTAGAGATAAGAAGCAGATATAATGGAATGAATTTTTGAATATTCATAGGAAATCATATTTTGAAATATATGGTTATAGTATGATGGGAATATTTTTGATGAAGAGTTTGACAGAGATACTGGACCTCACATTTTACATGGGATTGTTTCACCATTAACGAGTTTATTTGGAGTTGTGTCATACTATTTTTAAACACTGTTGTGAAAAAATACGTCAAGGTATTATTGAAGTTTTTTTCGGTGATTGTGTTTGTTGAAAAGAGGGCCTCCTTGTTTTGTTTGTTGACAAATTAGACCATGATGTAAAATTTGTTGAGAAATGGGGGTGTACATGGTGAGTTATTGAGTTAATGAAATGTTTTTGACAATCCATGATTGATAGAAGAAC
This sequence comes from Viscum album, assembly GCA_963277665.1. NCBI lineage: Eukaryota > Viridiplantae > Streptophyta > Magnoliopsida > Santalales > Viscaceae > Viscum > Viscum album. Next base: position 1,998,772,448 of record OY728140.1, on the reverse strand, counting down.
CTCTACAAATTAATGGACAATCTGGAGGTGGTTTAAAAATAGAAGAAACAAGGGGGTTCCTTTTTCCTTTTTTTGCCAAATTTTTGGGCCTCAAAATCATCAAATGGATAAAAGTGTTTTTGGAAAAGGGAATTTCACACAAAGTTCTTGGAGGATTGTAATGTTTCATTCCATTTTTTTTTTCAAGATTAGAACATCAAAATATAAAAAGAAAAGAGGGGTGACAAATTTTTTGTTTGGGTGTGCAAGGTGACTAGAGAGATATAGGATTAGGCAGCTGGACTTACGCACTGGGAGGAGAATTGTGAACGATGATCAGGGTAGAAGAAATGACTATAAATATAGGTCCACCCCTCTTCATTATGAAAAAATATCAACACTTATAGAAAATTAAAGCTCGAGTCGGGCAATTAGGTTTTGGTGCACACGTGGTGGTTTGGGCGTGCAAGTATAAAGATATTAATAAGTTGTGTACCTGTTTTTAGTTTCATGCCAAAATTGGCTTGGGCATAAAAGGATGTGAGTAAACCATGTGTTGAGTTAGATAAGGGAGTTTCTGAAAATTGGTTTGGTAATACTTGTACTCCAGGCTTGGAGAAGCGCGCTGGTCATTCCAGGGTTGCACAAAAGTTGTAAGGTTTCTCGGTACACCTGTGTTAAAGTTGTATTCATCACGGAATGAATGTTTAACTTCAATAGAGCTTCTTCATATAGATGAATATGCATTAATTTGTGATAATGAAGGCACCTACAAGTCTTTAAATTATGAGTGGATCTTTTCTAAAGGAGTGAGAAATGGAAGAGAAAGAAGGTGATACTCTCCACTAGTAATGATCCAGAGAGAGACACATAGGGAGTGACCCTTGGTAAAGTAGTGAGCTGAACCTAAACATTGTAATGGAAATTATCTTGGGAATAGAAGTGATGTAACTTGGACTTTGTAAATTGGTAGTGATATTTAGTGTATTTGGTATATCGGCACGTCATTGTTGTATGCTCCTTGGATGTATCCCTGTGATGGTGAACCAAGAAAAAAAGAATGTGTCTTTCTGATTGCTTCTCTACATTGCATTCAATACATCATCACCAGATAAATAATAAATTAACATGGTATGCATTAACTCTTATTTGAAACAATGTGACCCTTATAACAAGGAGGTCAAGATCTAGTGAGGCAGGAAGAATAAGTTGAAAGAGAATATCCATACCATGATTCACCCCCTATCAGGGTATCTAGGCCCCTTTTGGTCCTAACAAACACATTGAACCATGAATGATTTATTTGGGTGATTATGGGGAGATGATTACATAGTTAAGTATTTATAATTAGAAATCAATTTTATATAGGTTTTGAAGAAAAATGGGCTCCCACTATAAAACAATATCTCACACAATAATAGGTTGGATCACGATATAAGGACTAAAACATGATATTTTTGTGTCTTATTGGAATAAAAATTTAAATTTCTAATTCCCCATGATCTATGGATAAACTGTGACATATTTTACATAGATTCCAATAGATATGATAAGATATAATGATCAAACCGTGATTTTCTTTTCCATGCTGAAATATTCATCAAGGATCATAATTAGTTAGTTTTCATATATTTTAGATTTGGATATTACACCATGAGGGAATTAGTCACACCATATAACATGTAATATTTATACATATAATGGGTTTTTTGTTTGAACTAATATATATGAGAATATAAGAAATTTGGGTATAGATATACTATTTATTAAAGGGAAAATAATGAGGGTTTTATTGAGAGTTCATAAGAAGAACTAGGGTGCGTGATACATCCAAATTCCAAAGGTACTTGAGTCTGATAATGAAAATATTGACCATGATATTGATGTTTTTATTTTTTAACTGTGTTTCAAAACATTATGACTATATCAACACTCATTTCCATGTTCTTATTAATAAAAAAATAGAAATGTGGGTAGTGAGATCACAACCGAATCACATTAGGAATTATCCACTTAGAAATAAGAGTTAATGAACCATGTGTTCACCCTTGTACCATGTGTGTTTTTTCATACACTTTCTCATTTCATGATATCATTATAATCTAGACTCTACTAACACTAAATTAAATGGAAATGATTGTTAATAGTTTATTATTTTAATAACCATTGACTCATCCCCACTCAATGGTGTTCTACTCTCACATGAGACTTTTAAGAGAACTATAACACTTTGATACCTTTATTTTTTCATCCAGGAGGTTATTCTAATAAGGTTGGTTGGGTATGTTTGTAATAATTTCATTTTTTATAGTTTAAAAAATAATATATTATTCATCTTTGATGATATGTGTTATATATGGGCCCCTAATTGAGACTAACTAAATAAGTGTATAAGAACACCTAGATATGTGGAATGTGATATGATTATCTGTTAGGATATGAGGAATTGAAGTGATCATCCTTATAACAAATGACATATGTTTTTTCCATATTTAGGGTCTAATTATATAATCAAATAATCTATAATATATGATTTCTACAATACCTCATGGTTTTAGAATATGTTTCTCTTAAATAAATTCAACATGTTTGATAACTTATTTTACACACAACAATAAACAAATTAATCATGATACAATCGTTATAATATATCCATTGAATTGGAGGGTATAAATATAGGTAATTTAATTATGAAATATGTGTAAAAATAAAAACATATGTAGTTTTAATAATAATTCGATTATAACATTTAATTAGTGTTTCTAAATAACCGATAAGTTCATTTTATATATTTTTTCTACAAATTAGCTTCTAATATTCTTTTTATTTTTTATTTATAGAAATAAAAATATCATGGATAAATGGTTATAAAATATAGGTTTTCTATAAATAATTGAATAAAAAAAATTTAATTATTAATTTATAGGAAATAATAATAAAAATATATTTAATATATAAATATTCATTTTTCTTTAAAAAATTATACTATACACATATTCAATTTTAATTTAAAATTCAATTTTATAAATATTAAAGTCTAAATTAGATTAATTTATTTAAAAATTCATTATAATCATGTTGTAATTTGGGAAGTGGGGATATCTTTTAATTTTAGTAAAAAAATAATTACCATGAAAAAAATAATCAAGGATAATAAGGTGGAAGGGTAGTTTAATTGAATTAATTTTTTTTCTATTTTATAAGTCACTTAAACAGTTTATAAGAAATTTTCAGGTTTTAAAGTCATAAACACATGTCTTAAAAATGTTTCCTCACCTAAATCTCATGAAATTCTTTTCTTACCCCTTATATAACATTTTTTGAAAGATAGAAGGACATTATTTTTTGTATTAATTTTTTATCCCATTTTTAATTGGGATGAGAGGTAACATTAAATAGCCAATAGAACCATAGGAATGAGGCCCAATACAAAACCTTTGTTGGATAAAAGAACAAACACGCATCTGAAATCCCTCCATTTAGATATTTCTTTATATATTATCCTATGATCCTAACCTATAATGCTAATCAACTAGCAGTACACCATGCAGGACTGCAAGGGGCCTGGTACTAACGGAAAATCCCTACCCTCTCATTTTTTCATTCTAATTATCTCTGATGGAGGTTATTTCTACTCTAGAATAGTTAAGAGACTATTCATGGGAGTTTGAAAAGTTGTTATTTTTTCCTCCATTATCATCCATCACCATACCTGCCCCTAAGGGACATCACAATGCTACCGAGGACCACCCCTACTGATGCTGTGATTTAAACACTATCATCTTGTCACCAGTGATAGCCTGAAATCATCACCACTATTGATTTTTTCCCATTTACATTGATTTAACCCACCTAAATCACTAATGTCATCTACACGTTGAGATGCCACCATATCTACCTCGCTAACCTGATGCCACCATGTCCGTCGAAGCCTCTACACCGTGTCGCATAAACCAACACATTCTATCCCTTTTTCAACACCAAACCACCTAAAAGGTAACCTTCCTCTTGAAATTGATTATTCTAAGACGTGAAACTATATTTTTGGTGTAGGATTACATGGTTATTTTACCACTAGGCTATAACCCCATCTACATCCCTTACCTAATGTTCATTTCCAAGATAACATCCATCTATTTTACCTATAAAAGGATCTCACTTACAACATTTCATGACACTGTATTCTTAAAAATACTCTTAAACCACATAATGTTTTACCACTCTTATAATAATTTTATATTATTTTCATCTCTTTTTTCAAGAAAAATCTTTAAGACATCCTTTTCCAAAGAATTATTCAAGATAAGATTCAAACTCTCAACATGTGTATTACCCACTATCTAACATTCACTTATCTATATTTATAATCAAGCCTCTTCTCAAAATATTATCAAAATCCTAATATTATTAAATCAGTATCATTATTATACATATATTTTTTCTATATTAATGTAACAACTATTATCTCTCTTCTCCATAACCATTCAAAAAATGAAAACATCACTTGTGTTACGTGTATAATACCACCTCTACGAACAATATGTTCCATTTTTTATTACCAGATTAACAATATGATCCAAATGGGGAATTTAATTAATAATATGTTATATATAAAATTATTATTATTTTGAAAATATAAATCAATTTATACCTTCTTTCCATTCAATGGAAAATGAAAACATAGTCTCTGTGCATGTGCAGAATATTACCTCCATGTACCCAACATGGATGGTTCTAAAATAAATTTGATGAATATATATGTATATATATATATATGATATATATTATTAATATCTTTCATGTATATGTTTCTTAAATGATGAAAAAAATAATGACCATTATAAATAAAACTGTTAATATAAGTAAATTACCCGAAACAAATACATCAGGTATTCTATTCTCACAAACCGGGCCCACAGTTTCCATAAACATTATAGAGGGATGAATAAATACTTAAAATTAAATGATTTAAATATATTCTATAATATGTGAATGGTGAATTTTGTATCAAATAATTAGTTTCAATAACACTATTACAGTACATGCGTGAAATAATAAAAACTACAAATACATGATGATGAAAATAGTCATTAAATAACTAATACATGTTTATTGAATGGTTATAATTTAATAATAAAATTTTAATAGATATGAAAAAGTATTTTAAATATTTTATTAATATGGTTATGTTTATTATAGTTGGGGTTAATACACTTTAGTGGTTGTTGAGAGTTAAGGTAAGGGTTTTTTCTCAATTTCAACTCTTTAAGACATGTCTTGTACTATGAACCTATTTTATTTTATATAGTACGTATAATATCTATTCTATATATTATATCATGATTAAATATTTAATATGTGGAAATTAAAATTCTATTTCATTCTATCTATCTCAATAGGTTTTGATTCAAATTTATTAAAATCCATAAGGGTTTTCCTAATCTCAATTTTTCATCATTGAGATATACATTGAATTCATAACTTTTTTTATTTTGTGATGTATTTAATGACCATATATACATTATATATATATAATTATATTAATTTTATTTAAAAATAAATCTTATGTTATGACATTCATGGATTTTTTATTTTAAAGATAATGAAATTGTAATGATGGTACTTCACTCAACACCCTATCATTAATTTATAATTTTTATTCTATAAATTTATTATTATTAGTTAGGTTAATTCTAACCTATGTTTTTATTACATTTATTTAATATTTTTTTGGGTATTTAAATTTATATCACATGAACCTATCTTTAAATTGTTATTACTTCATGAATTATGATCCCCGTAAGGGTTTTTCATCTCAACTTTTTTCAATTGAGACATATACTATATTCAACACTTGTATTTATTTATATGGTCTATATAATTCTATATTAATTCATAAATTGATTTTTTTAAATTAATTTTAATTTCAAATTCATCAGATGTTCTCATTTTCAATATCCGTTGATTCATATATAACTAAATTCATAATTGTTTATTTTAACTGAATTTTTGTACATTGAGATATGATTGTTCATATTAAAAATAATTATTATATATTAGGTACAACCAACCATATGATTTAATTATTTTTCAAATCACCCCATGTTTCTCTGGATATACAATTATTTATTTTGAACTACTTTTCAAGGGGTTTTTACCTAAAGTCTTCTTTATTAGTGAACTTATTTATTTATAAAAATGATACATTACTATAAATAATCCTCAAAATATTTCATTATTAATTCTCCTCTATATCCATATTATTCCATTAAAAAAATTATTTCCATTATTATTTTTAAACCCCAACATATATTATCTTGCGTGTTCTTCATATTTCCCTTTACCTCTTTCCCAAAAAAGGTTTATTACCCTTTTTAAAAGTTGGGATTCAAATAAGGTATTTTTAAAAATTTAAAAATGTTTTTCAATTCTTTATCATATGTATTATCTTTCATTTCATATTTCCTATGTAAAAAAATTAAATTTTTTCAAGGCTGAATTGTTGAAAATTATTTTTAAAAGTTATTTTTTTTTTAAAATTATCACTTCACCTTATTAAGAATGCATTTTAAAAGTGACCCATAACATCTTATTTCATGTTTTGTTTTCCATTTTATCTTTATATGAATTTTATTTATTTCATTAGATGTTATGATTCATTAATTAACTAATATATTCTCTAAAAAATTCTTCTGGGGTTTAAACTTGAAGTATCAAATGATCTAATTCTTGATCCCTTCATATGTGGTACCATCAAAAGTTATCTTCTTATAAAGATGTTTTTTTATTTCTGTCAACATAATTTGGAGTTACTTATATTGAAATTTGGATATGTTTTAACAATACCATCCAACAAATATATTTTGAGGGATTAAAATTATAATGCTTTAAGAAAGTTTGGATGAAACCTATTTATTTCAAATGACTTAATACATCTATGATGAAATGATGAGTGTTCTTATAATCTTTTGAAATAATTATATATAGTTTTCATTATGTGATGGGTGAGACCATAAAAATATATACCGATAATTCATTGACTAATGTTTATATCTCTCAATATTAATGAGTATATAAGAGGTTAACCCAATCCGAATAGGGTACATGGGTGGTTAACCCAAGGTGAAGAAGGTACATAGGTGGTTACCCCAACCCTACTATGTGATTAATGTACTAATGAGTATCTTTGACATATTAATTATATATATATGTGTATGATATAAAATTATGTATTATTATTATGATATATTGTCATGATTTATGATTTATAATTGACAATTTCACACTTTTATGATTCATGTATTTTGTTATGACAAATCCTTATGTAAAGTGTCCTAATTTATAATATATGTCTTATTGGGTACATTTTTGAATGTTATGATAATGTTATAATTCCTTTATAATCATATTAGCTCACTATTTACAATCACTAGATATATTTCATGTTTATACTTTATGATTATCTGATTTTACCCTTTCTTATGTTTCTATTTACCCACGTTATGAAGGAAGGTAATAAATATGATTTATCTAAGTAGGGTACTATGTGAGAATAACATGTTGAGTATGTTAAGAATTGTTCTTAAATAAATTGATTATGTTTTTGTTCTTTAAATACACCAAATTTTATAGTTATTGTGACCATGTTATTGTTAATAATAATAATAATTATTCTAAAATGATGTAATATTTATGTAAGTGATTGTTATATTTCTTAATTTGGATTCAAATTATGTATAACTTATTTTTGGGTATCATGATTTGATAATTATTTTGATAACCCTATGGATAAATATAAAGATCTGAAATATCCTAAAATTTTAGTAAAGTATAGAGTGTGGGGTATCCTAAAAATGAAATCACTTTCTAGATGCAAAAAAATTGTCTCCACGATCAAAACAGATATACCTAAGGGATATTTTTTGAGAATAATGGTTAGGAATAAACTCTATATTTAATTAGGACATAATAAAGAGGCCTAACTGCACACCTTCTTTGACACACATAAGATAAATTATTTGGTTAATTATCATTCTATTTATAAACAATTATGATGTATTTGAATATATCTGGGATAGAAAGTGTAACTACTTGTGACTTTAAATTTTATTTTCTTTTGAAACCTAATGTAACAAACCAACTTGGGTTTCCCTCAAACACAACACCTAACCCGATCTTTCACATACTCTAATGGAGTTCCCTATTCCTACAGGCTGGAAAAAAGCACTTAGGCATCGAACAAAAAAATCGTGGGAATTATTTTCCCAACCTAAACGACAACACGATATACATACATAGATAAAGAAAGGGAAAGTGGAAGACTAAAAAATATATTCCATAATTATAAGAAAAAAATGAAAACAAAACAACTATAATGGTAGATAAAAACTCCAAAAGACAAGTTTGACCACAAGGGACTCAAAAACAATAGCTTCTCCAATAATGGAATGAATGAACTCCAACCATCTCACCATTAGCTACCCATTCAAGAGGACATGAACCTCGCTGCCTCACAGCAGCTCCTTGCCTTTCCCTTCACTAGAGAACAAAAAAATGTCTATACACCATCAAAGTAGTGTGTAGGGTGTAAGATGAAAAGATCTGTAGGATCTCACCCAGGTGTTTCATAGAAAGTCTATGTATTACAATTCTTGTATTATTATTTAAGGTTTAAAACATTGAATGATGATATGTAAAGAAGTTTTGAAGAAAACACGGTAAACATTCCCTTTTATATAGTTCTAAATGAGTGTTGGTATATTAACTTCGAGGAAAATTTTCCATATCATTTTCCACAAGCATAAACATGCATATCAAGGATAACTCAGAAATACAAGCAATAAAAAACATAAAAAAATGTATCATAACACGAAGGAATACTATAGGTCTAGGCAATAGTCTACTCCTAACAAAATAATCATGTGAAAAAAACTAATCCTAGAACAACAGGTATAGGAAGCAGAGAAAAACCCCTAGAGTAATCTCCCCAAAATGTCAATATCGGTCTCCATAGAAAATAGGCCAAGGAAATAGAAGAAAGAACCAATACTTACCTCTCAGATAATAACCACAATGGATGATGGCCACATGGTAAACCTTCCACCTAAGTACCCAAGGTAACCCATGTGCTCTTTTTCACAACCGCATTTCAATTCCTTGAAAAACGATTCAAATTCATTTCACAAATCAATTTATAAAATTCTAGGGAAACCCATTTTTTCTTTCAAAAATTACTTCCCCCACACACAATCAATCATAAAAATTGTATAATTCAATTTATAAATAAATAAAAATCAAGATCATTATCATAGACTAGATATGAAACCACCAACCTCAAAGTTTGGGACACACATGAACACAATGTAAAAATAAATAAATTAAACCCAATAATGCCATCAAGGAAAGACCTAGAATCAAACCTTCACCTCAAAGGATTGATTCAAAAATGAAGATAAGGGATTGAAAGATATGAGAAATCCCACATACCTCAATAACGAACATACACTACACCACAACTAACTAAGGAATGGACTTTGAGATGTTATAGATCTAGATGAGGAAAAAAGAAATACCCAACTTGGATCAGAAGATATAATAACGCAAGTCTAGGGTGTTATCACAACCAATCTCATGGAAGAATCAGAGAGAACAATTACTCCAAGAGACACACTATAGAAGAAATGATGAACCAGAGCCGACTGGATCAATCCAAAAGGAGAGACGCCTTTGAAAAATTCCAAGGACTAGTTTAAGGATGAGATCCAAGAGGTTCAGGAGGAAAAAGGCCAAGAAAAGTAGAAAACACGTGACATAACTTGGGAGTGGGATGGGTCACGAAGTGTATCCCTTGGTCACGATGAGTAGTCCACACATGTCAAGTTAAATAAAAAACCATTCACCATTGTTTAAGAATACTCTATTTATCCCCTAAATGGCATGTAACATATCCCAAAATGATCTCCCCATTCACGAAATGATCTCCCATTCCCTGACATGCAACTAGAACCAAGTACACGGTGTGTACTTCAGGTACACAATGTATACCTACTATATAGTCTAAAGTAAACCTAGAAAAATCAAATAATTTTTTTTCATAAAACCGAAAGGAAACTTAGAAAAAATAAAAACATACCCAATAAAGGTGACAAGATGTTACAAAATCCCCACCATAAGGGATTTCCATCACTGAGAAGTCATGTGAAAGATATACTCTTTAGAAATATATGAGGCCACTGCTCCTTCATCAATTACTCACATTCCCAACTCTCATGATAATCTGATCATTATTTCCATAGAACATTGACTAATAGAATCGACTTTCCATAAAAGACTTTCTCTTAAGAGTCAATGATCTCTACTGGTGTCTCCAAAATAGAAACATTTGGTTCTAACTCAATTTCAACCAAAAATATAATGTGAGTGGGGTAAGGGTGATACTTCCTGAGTTGAGATATGTTGAAAACATTATGAATTCCTTTCAATAGAGCCAGTAATGCTAATGGATAAGAAACCTTCCCAAACCGTTCATTGATCTCAAATGGTCAAACATATCTCAGAGCCAACTTTCCCTATTTTCCATGTCGACGGTGACCCAACCAGGGAAAAAATTTCATGGAAACCCAATCACCAAAAGAAAAATCCAAAAGAATAATATACTAATTTTCATAAGATTTATATAGACTACGGGCTGTAACCAGCCATCGTCACACCTCCTAAATCTTTGTTTATGTATCTTAAACCCGAATTAGTCCAACCAAATATTCTTTTCCCACATTTTCCCAAAAAATAATTGTTCTGCATGGGAAATGATACAACTCTTAGAAGGGGTCCATTCTGATTGATGACTGATAACTATTTTTGTTAACAAACTAAAATAGTCCCAGATGGATATCCCTTGATCCACCAAAATCCAAGATGTAGGAATGAAGCATATCCTATAAGATGTAAATTTCATTCTCTGTGTAGACATCAGTCCATGGATGGTAAGCACTTCTCAACTTGACATGAGTCCCAATTCCTCTTGAATACTCCTCCCAAACCTTGAGGTAAACATATGACCCATATATGAAACAAAATTAGATGGAATCCCATGTAACCTCATGATCTTCTACACATATAACATACCCATTTATTCAAATACAGTGGTGCCTTTAATCAGAATGAAATGATAAGACTTTGTCAACTGATCAACAACCAAACAGATATATTTTTTCATATAATGTGTCTATGTAAACCAAAAAAAAATTCATGGACATCTCATCCCACTTCCAAACTAGCACCGGGAGAGGCTGAAGAAAACTAGAGGGCTTCAAGTGATCTAACTTTATCCATTGGTAGGTGTAACAGTGGGACACATAATCTGCAATGTAATGATTCATACCCATCCAATTGATCTTTATTCACATGTTATAATACATCTTTTTAGAGCCTGGATGAAGGGACCATGATGATATTTGACAATCAAACAAAAATGAACTTCTTCTCATAGGTGTTGGGATGAAAAATTTCTTCATGAGGTGAAGTATTCCCTTTGAAGAAAGGGACCAACCTGGAATTGTCTCCCCACCATAAAAGTTTTCTCAAATCTTATGAAACTCATCATCTTGTTGTGGAATTTTCAAGATAGAATCTAGGATAGATGATGATAAATAAAAACTAGTTAAAACCATCCCTGAAATATCCTCCTGAGAATCCAAGTAAAACTAAATGAAAATCCCCATAAAATTCCACTCTTCCTTCGATTTTAGAACAACTTGTGATGGTAACTTTTGAATTAGAGATTCTGCAACAAAATTACCTTCCCCCAAGGTCTAAGAGAAGACAAAGTCAAACATATGAAGGTATTCTATCGATCACCTCTATTTGAGATTCAAGTCCTTCTAGGAAAATATATAGCTAAAACTTTTATGATCAAAGAAGTTTGTGAACTTCTCCCCAAAGAGATAGTGAAACCAATACTTAAGAAAATGAATCTCCATATGAAGCTCTAAATCATAAGTGGGGTAGTTATTCAGATGCAATTTGAGCTAACGAGATCCATAAGCTACCACATGATCATCTTGCATATGCACGCATCTCAAAACATCACTAGATGCATCATAGAACCCCACATACCCCTTACCAGGCTCAGGTAAGATCAAAATAGGTGCATATTTACGAAGTCATTTCAGTGCATTAATGGAAGACTGGCATTTTTCATCCCATGAGAATTTCACTGATTTCTTTGTAAGATCATACAAAGGTGATACCATCCACCTTAGAGAAATCCATGAAAAACCATTAGTAGTATATAATAAGACTATAGAATCTTCATATCTCAATGACATTTCGTGGTTCCTTCTAGGAAAAAATAGCTTTTACCTTCTTTGGATCAACTAAAAAGCCTTGCTAAGAAATTCTATGCCCCATGAAATTCACTTCTCAAATCAGGAATAACATTTTTAATTAATTCAATATAGACAGTGATTTCTCAGAATCTCTAGAACCAAACTCATATGGTGCTCACGCTCACGCTCGGACTCTGAGTAAACCATAATATCATCCACAAAAACTGTGAAAAAAGTGTCAAGATATTTGTGGAATATCCAATTAATCAAGGATATAAAAACATTAAAATAATTAGTCATACCGAAAGGCATCAAAAGATATTCATAATGTCCATACCTGATCCTAAAGGCCATATTTTGTGTATCAAACTCCCTAACTCTGAGCTGATGATAATCCTACTAAATATTGATAATTTAATACCAATTTTATCCCTTCAACTGATCAAATAAATCATGCACAGAAGAAAATTATATTTTTTCATAACCATTACCCAGTTAAACTTTTGATATTCCACAAATAAACAAAGTGAACCATCTTATTTCTTGACAAAGAGTACAGAGGATGCCTAAGGCAAACACTAGGGAGAAAAAATCCTTAACTACCAGGTCAGTCAACTGAATCTCGAGTTCTTTCAACTTCACTGGTTCCATACAGTAAGAAGGAATTGATATTGGTTTCATTCATAGCACCAGGTCAATTGAAAACTCTACCTCCTTCTCTAGAGGAAGACCAGAGATGTTATCTAGGAAAACATCATGAAAGTCTTAGAAAACAATAGGAATACACTCAATAAAAGAAATATCATCAAACTCAAACACAACCACAACCAAATGAAACCTGATATTTGGGTGGGACGACTCTTCCTAACCTGACCTCAGGTCCCACTCTCCCTAAAACACATGATAGCTCTCATCGACAACAAGAAATGAATCATGCCGATGATAATAATCAAAATCAACTGGATGAGAAATAAGCCAATGAATACCAATGATGACATAAAATATATCTATATCATGATTAAGAAAATTCAAGACCAACTCTGTGTCAGCTATCATGAACAAATAACAAGTATATCAGAACCCCTTCTCTTTCCTCTTTCCAAGAGGTTTCACTCACTCCATTTTAAAGGGAATCAATTCCATTCGAATTCTAAGCATATCAATAAAATGGAAAGATATAAATGAATGGGAGGCACCAGTATCAAACAAATCATTATCTACTAAAGTTATAATAAGGAGTGTACCTCCCACTATTTCCGGACCTACATAATATTTCATTGGACACTCATCTACTGTCTGTAAATGCTTCACTCTTGAGGCATGTGGCTGGAGCCCTATAGTCTTTGATGATTCTAACTACACTGTAGTAGCCTTTAGAGCCGATAAACCCTAACTATAATGAGGAATATTCATATACTGATAGAAAAGTTGTATATTACCAACACATACACAACTATTACATGTCTTCGAGGTCATAGGACAAGAACATCTGGTGTGACCCCCTTTCGAACTAGTATCATATCAGAGGCACACTACAAGATACAACAGATGGTGTGAAGGAGGCTCGCTGTTGAGACCCACCTCCACTACTCCTACGACAATATTACCGGTTCTTCTTATTCCCACGTATTCCACTAAATATTTCACTAGTTGGAAGAGACGAGGTGGTAAAGACGAGCTTTCCTACCATGTTTATCTCTACCATCATTGCTATGTACACTATCTCCATATAGGTAGAAATCTTCAACATGGGCACCTATAATATAATATCTGATCTCAAACCCTAAAGGTACATATGAAATTTCATCATGTAATTCCATACCATGTCTGGAGAAAAACAGACAAGCTGAAAAAACAGGTTGGTGTAGGCTGACACCAAATTATCTCCCTAATTCAATGATATGAACTCTATAGATTTTTCCAACATGAGAGACTCATGATTTTTTTGAAATAAGAGGGATTTGAAACCCTTCCAATCCAATCCCACATGTATTTTTTCTTGGACCATAACATCCCACCAACGTATTCCAGAACCATTGAGCTTGAACACCACGAACTTCACCCTGAGATTCTCAAGTGTCTCTAGGAAGTCAAAGATTTGATCGATCCTATCCATCCAATCCCTTGAATCTTTATGTTTAATTATCCCATTAAAGTATGGTGGCTTCTCATGCAATAACTCTTGCAATTGATCTGTTCATCCTATAGATCTAGGTTCATCCACTTTGTTCTAAACTCGTGACACATCCTAATCGATAGCATGAACTGCCCGTATGATAGTCTCAATAAGATTCTGATCCATTGGTGGATTCCCTTGAGGAGAATCAACTATAGCTTCCTATGGAACCTGTGGAAGATTTCTTGGAGGTATACTACTACATACCGAAACATAGTAATTATTAGACACCGAACAAATCTCAATTCATACTAGAAAATCTATAAGAAAAAACAGATATTTTTAGAACAAAAAACCATCACTGGAGATGCAAATCTTGACATCCCAACGTAACTTGAGTTTCTTTATGAAAAGAGATGGCTAGGAACCTTTTGCAACATATCTCCCTTGTCCTGATATTACTATATCTAGTGTAATAGAATTCCCAAGAAAAATATTCTTGAGGACACAACTCCTCTGATACCAAACTATAAAAAAATGACTCGAGTTTCCCTCAAACACAACAACCGACCCAATCTATCACATACCTGAAGGGTGTCTCTTATCCCCACGGGTTGGCGACAAGAACCTGAGCATTGATCAAAAAAACTGAGGGAATGTTTTTGACCAAACTGAACAACCACATGGAATACATATATAGAGAATGAAAGGAATATTGAAAGACTAAAAAAATATAAAATCCCTAAAAATAAGAAAACATAGGAAAAAACAACAGTAACTATAGCTAAAAACCTTGAAAGTCAACTTCAACTGTAAGGCACTCAATACCAACAAATACTCCAATGATAGAATGAACTAAATCCAACCATCTCAACATCAGCTACCCATCCCAGTTGACACAAACTTCGCCACCTCACTATGAAACATTAAATTTCCATGCATTGGAAGACAAACAATGGTCTATGCACCCCCAAAGTAGTTTGCTAGGTGTGAGCTAATAGGCTCAGTAGGATCCCTCCCAGGTGTTATATAACAAGTCTCTGTACAAATGTCTTTGTATTCTTATTTAAAATTTAAAACATGGAATGACAATAAGTAAATAAATTTTATAGAAAACATAATAAACATTCATTTTTCCACAATTATAAACAAAAGTATGTATAGGAGTTTCAAAGAAAATTTTCCATATCATTTTCAACAAGCATAAACCTGAATATCAAGGCTAACATAGAAATACAAGCAATAAAAAATAGAAGCACATGTATCACAGCTCCAAAGAATACTATAGGTTTAGGCAACATACTACTAGTGCCAAAATTATCAAGTGCACAAAACTGATCCTAGAACAATAGGCCTAGGAAGAAGAGGAAAACCCCAAGAGTAACCCCCCAAAAATGTCAATATTAGTCTCCTAGAACAATAATCCTAGGGGATAGAGGAATTACCCAAGACAGACCACCTTGATAAGAATAATAATGGAAAATGAAACCAAGCTAAACCATCCACCTAAGCACCCCATGTAAACCATGTGCTCTTTTTTAAAACCCCATTTCAATGCCTTGAAAACCCATTAAAATCCATTTCACAAATACATTTATCAGAATCCTGGGAAAAACAATTTATCTATCAGAAATATTTTAAAACACACACCAACAATCATGCCAATTTTATAAATCAATTTATAAAGGAATAGAAATGAGGCTCATTATAATTGGCTAGAGACGGAACCACCTACATCAAAGTTTGAGTCGAAGAAGCCCACAAGGGAAACCAAAAGTAACAGAACCCAACAACACCATAAATTAAGGCCCAATAATCAAACCCAAACCTCAAATGATTAATTCAAAATTCAAGAAAAAGGATTGGTGGATAAAAGAAATCCCACGTACCTCAATAGAAAATGTCCACTACACCACAACTAGCCAAGGAACGGCCTTCGAGACAAGATCTCATAACAGACCAAGATGAGGAAAATAAGAAACATACAACTTGGATTAGTAGATAAAATAATGAAATTCTAGGGTGATATCATGATAAATCACAAGGATAAATCATAGAGAATTGTTACCCAGAGAGACGCACCGTAGAAGCACTGATGAACCGAAGCCAATCAAATCGATCTGAAAGGTGAGACGCCTCTGAAAAAACCCAGGAGAAGTAAAGGGATGAGATCCAAGCGGTTCAGAAGGAAAAAGGTTGAGCGAAAGACAATAATGCATGAATTAAACATGGGTGTGGTCAAGGTCATGAGATGTACCCATTGTTCATGACATCTAGTCCACGCTAGATAAGTTACACTGAAAAACTAACCACCTTAGGTTAAAAATAATATATTTAACCCTTACATGATGTGTAACTTAGGTACATGATGTGTATCAGCTGACAACATGATCCCCTGATTCATGAAATGATATACTATTACATGACATGCAACCATCACCATGTACACAACATGTACTTCAAGTACATGGTGTGTACCTGTTCTGCAGTATTTAGTAAACCTACAAAAATCACATAGAAGGATTTTTAAAACCATAAGGGAACTTAAGAAAAGGAAAAACATACTCGACCAAGGTAACATAATGTTACAGATAATGTGTTTGATAGTTATATTAACACGATGCACTGAACCACAAATGAACCATATTAAAACATATTATAATTAATATTCATCTATAGGATTGGTGGGTAAAAATAGAGGTAACTAAATAATGAAATATATGTATAAGTTACGATATTGTCCATTACTAATACTATAAGAATTATAAATTTCAGTGAATGTAGCTAAATAACTAATATTGTTTATTTATTTTGGAAAATAAAACCTCTCAAAAAATTGGATTTTATGCCCTTTATTTTAAGAAGATAAATATATTATAGATAAAATATATTTTTATATGAATAAAATATTAAGAGAATATAATTATAAATTTATAGGAAAAGAGAATTGAAACACATAATGTTTGAAAAGTTATTTTCCAATGAAAACTGTTTTAATTATATTTTTATGTTTTTATTATCAAATTTTACAATTTTAAATTGTAAAAATTATCTTCATTTTTGAATTTAAGTAACAATATATTCTCAAGATATTTTTTTCTATTTTTCTAAAATAATTAATTTTTATATAAAAAGTAAAAAATACAGTTTTTACTGAAGATGTAACATTTAAGGATATGTCAAGAAGTTAGTGTAACTAAAATACATAAAATAAATTTAATTATAATTTTTTTTAAGGAATATTAATATAATTTTCAAAAAAATAATTAGAATTTATAAAACCTATGTTTAACATTTTATAGTCTTCTTTAATATTTTCAAATAATAGAAACTATACTTGGATTTCATTTTAATAGAATATTATTTTGGTAAAATTGGGTTATATAATTATTTTAAAGCCACATAAATTTTATTTTGGGAATAATAAACCATTTTTTAGTATAAAAATTTAAAAAATTGATAATTTTATTATATATATAATTTTTAGGCTTAAAGATACTCTTTTTAAAAAAATGGGGTTGTGTGAGGGAAATTCAGTAATGGTAAAATAAAATTGTCTTATATATCGAAATATTATTTGATAAAATATTTTATAAATTTTGAATACTTATTTATGAATTATGAAATAATAATGATTTTATTTATTGGAATTAAAATGTAAATTACATAGGAACAAATTTACTTTTATAGTAAAAAAACCGGTAAAAGAGAAAAATATATGAGTAGTAGGATTGAGAAATGTTTAAAACATGTGTCTAAAAGAATTTAAAATTATTTATCAACCTTATATCAAAATGAATATAATTATTTTCTTTTTTCATATCCCTTGATCCTTGAATAGTGTCATTATATTATTTAAATGTAATGTGTTCTTCCAAGATTTCCCCTCTCTTCACCTATGAAATGTGATCACTTATAACACTTAATGATAACTCTATACATTCTAATTTAATCCTTAATAAAGACCATTTTTATCTTATAAGAAAATTATCACATGTTAAAAATCATTTGGTCTCAATTTGATATCCCAAGGCCTCCATTTCTAAGGATAATTCAAAGAGAAATATTAATTTTTGAATGTGAGTATTTATTGCTTAGCCTTTTAATTAAAATATTTATATTACAAACATCTTATATGCACCCTAATATAATTAAAAAATTATTATTAATATAATAAAATGTCATTTTAATATAGGATGAACCATTATTAATTACTTTCTATCCACTATGGAAAAAAACTTTGATTGTGTATATGTGTGGAGAAGAATATCTTTGAAATAATATGGTTTTTTCATTTCCACCTCTCATGGATGGTTAAATAGATGTATTTAATGATTGAAAATGTTTCTAATTCAATAATTATAATTATTAAATGATAATTTATCATATACCTTCGTTATATCCCAATTTTAAGGAATCAAATCATTAATTGCTCATACATGTAGACTACCGACTCCACGAATGTGAAATTTTAGTTTTCATCCCCACCATTCTTGGATGGTTATGAGAAATAACATTATATAGGAAATTTATAATTATAAATTGTTTTATATTCAATAAAATATATACTAACAATATATAAAAACATTTTCCGACTCATTGAATCATTATACCACACTAATATTTGTGTTTATTTTACCACCTAACTAAGCAACGTTATCCTATTTTTATCATGTGTGATGGAAGAATTCTATATAAAGGTTATATAATATAATAATATATTATTAAAAATATTTTAATTATTATGGAATGTTTCTATTTATATGTAATATATCACCTTTTGATTCTTAAACATGTCAAAAACAGTTCTTCATAATTTCTATTTAGATAAAAAAAAATTTATTATCCAAAAAATAAAAATGGTATATGAATAATAATTGAATTACCATTATTTTATTATCATGTATAATCTGGGAATGATAATTGTTTTTATAAATAATAATCAACCATTGCATTATAAATCTCATACGAAAAAATAAATTAGTGTTTTAAACACCCAACGATGAAAATAACCCGTAACCAACTAATATATTTTGAATAAATTGTTATAAATGAAATTTATAATAGAAAATATATATGAATAAGGATCATAAAAAAGTAATTAATATTTTTTTATATGTGAGATCAAAGTGCATTTCAATTAAGCTTTAATTAATGTAAGGTTGTTTTCATTTTAAGTTTACTTTATCGTGGTATGATTCAAATTAACCTTTTTTTTCCATTTTATGGTGAATATATTGGACATGGATTTATTTTTATAATACTTTTCATGAAATATAATGTATTTAAAAATATATATCACATTTTATCATGCATGATATTTTCATAAAAAAGATACAAGTTTTGTAAGTTGTTCTTTATCACAAATTTCATTTCCTTGAGACATATTTTTGTTATACACCATGTTTTCTATTTTATGGTGTACTAAATTACTATTTTATTTCTTATCACAATTATTTTATTATTCTTATTTTTTAATTCTCAATTTTAAAATATATCCTTCAACTTTTTTTGATCTAAATGTTTTTAAAACTAAAATAATTATTTGCCTTTATTTTATATTTCACGAGGCATGTTTGATATTTTATAGTATCTTTTCTTTAATATGGAACATTTACTTTCATATTTACTTCATGTGTTATGAATACCTTTCAGTTTATTATAATTTTTATCAAATACCTATTATTTTCCATTTATTCTTATGCGACCATTTCCATAATGTTTTTTATATCTCAAATTTTTTATTGAGATATGAATCATATTCACCACTTTTCCCCCTTTTTTGGAATATATATTGGTTATGTATTACCTTCTAAATCCTCTAATACTATTTTTTCTAGTGATTAAAATCATAAAAATATATCAATTTATTTCTATTTTCACATATTCTTTAATTATATGCATAATTTTTCTTTCAAAACCTTTCAACTCTAAAGCTCGATATTAACTTTCATTTTTTGATGCGTGTTCACTTAGATTGCATACATCAATTTATTGGGGAAATTATTGACTTAACTATATACCCATGGATATATATGGTGTTATTTTTAGAGTTTATTATATATAAATCTATTACATTCATTGATTGTTATGATATTAGAAGTATATATACTTACAATTCTGATATACATCTTTATTGATTACTCTAACTATTTGATTATGTATTTTTCACCATATAATTTATTTCACTTAAAAGATTATGATTAGTTATTGATAAGAAATGTATTAACATTTAACATGTTTGTATCCAAATATAATATTTTAATTATTAATAAGGAATATTGATTATTAATTAGAGGGATATTAATATCCTCCACATATTGAACTCATTCGACATAAATAAGTGATGGATGGGGCATGACATTAAAAATCCCCTTAGTGAATTTTTTAATCCCATGAGACTAAATTCTTGTTTATTTTTTGTAGAAAATAAGTAACAAAATGATGATGTATTGTTGTGACCTTGATAACAAGAATAATCTATTAGTTATGGCCTTGATGGAAATAATAATGTTTTGGTAGGGACATGATGGTAAATATCAAGATGTTTGCTGTTATTAATTCCATAACTATGAATTTAGTTATTTTTATCCATGTGTTTATTTATGTTTTTATACATGGATTTTTTTCATGATTATTTGATTAGTACATTGCATTGTTTGATTATTATTTGTTTCCAGTCTTATTATTCATTAAACGTTTATGCCTTGATAACTTCTTAGACAAATTATTATATATTATGAATTTAATATGACACTTATTATTTTTATATTTCATTGGGGTATTTAAAAATTTTCTTATACATTATATTTCTAGAATAGTAGCATGTTTGGAGAAATTTGTTCAAGATGTGGATGAATTATCAGGGATTAAGTTAAATCTTATATAGTGAAAATATTTCCATTTGATGAGAAATACATTGGATTTATAGTTAATTTTTTTCTTAACTCCCTAAAACCATAATCCTAAATTTTCCTTTATATTTAAACAAACCAATATTTTTAATGATATGATAAATTTTTATGGTTAAAATTGGGTCTCTTTAGTTCATTTCATATTCTGTACGTAAATTTTTTTATGAGCACCAGATCTTGGGAGCATGGGTCTGGGGCATTATAGTTTGTATTATAAAAGGGTTTAGATAATTTTTTATATTAAAATGTTATCAAATTAATATAATTTAATAAATATAAATGTCATCATGTGTTTAAAAATTATGGACCATCATTATTTCAATGTTAAAGATAACCCTTTTGTATTTGTTGAGGTTGTATTGGATAATTCATGTTGTTTAAGTATTAATATGATAAAAAATTAAAAAAAACCATATGGATACGTCTATTTATAGAAAAACATCCTAGATTTTGGAAATGGGTGGATATATTCACATCTAAATTACATCTCTCTCTAGATACTAACAACTATATATAGTTGTGTGAAAAATTCACCTAGGGGTTATGACCCTGAAAAACTACTGTTTGAGTATTAACTTGATCTTCACTCAGTGCATAATGAGTTGGAAAAAGAATAAAAAACTGTCTAGGTACTCTTAGGGGATATGCTTTTGATGATTGATGTAGAAATTACAAATAATTATGATGGTTTTAAATATATTGGTTAGAGAACCTTATAAGAGAATTACTATGGATAAATTGGATTAAAACATAGATATTAATATGTTAATTTATATGTTAGATTTTTAGGAATTTTATAGATAATGGGAATTCTGATTTTTTGAGGGCATAGATTTTAATGATTTATAGATTTATAATATTGTAATAAATTTATTGATAATTTTAGAATAATTATTTTTAGGAGAACATAACTTAAAGAAAATTAGATTTATCTAAATGTTTCATTAGTAGAACAATTTTTTTTATCAATGGAGACTCCTTAGAATAAAGATTTTATATTCACATGAAAAATTATTCTAATATTAATTGAAATTATCATACCATTTTGGTTTAAATATTTCAAATAATATCATGATAAATGAATCTATGAAAGGTATATCTGTAGAAATTTTTAAGACTTGTAACTAGATA
This sequence comes from Viscum album, assembly GCA_963277665.1. Classification (NCBI taxonomy): domain Eukaryota; kingdom Viridiplantae; phylum Streptophyta; class Magnoliopsida; order Santalales; family Viscaceae; genus Viscum; species Viscum album. The sequence continues at coordinate 1,998,749,982 of OY728140.1, read as the reverse complement.
AGGAGTAAAATTTATTATAAATTGTTTATAATCTCAATTATTTTCTATTATGAATGAATAAATTAGTTTCATAATATTACTCATTCCAGTGATGTTGATATTATATCTATATCAAAGATTATATTATTAACAACCTTAGAAGTTTTATTAGTAAGTTATTGTTAAAATTATAAGGACACTATTTATTTAGGGAGTATAATGTAAACCACCATGTTTTATAATTATATTCTCCATTGAAACCTAATACCTTCCATATATATATTCAAATTCTAGACCTATAGTAATAAGTAGGGATGAATCCTCTTACATACAACCTTTCAGTTTAATTGTAAGATTCCTATACTTCTTGGAGAATATAAAAATCATTTCCATGTATTATTTTAACCATGGTTTCTTTATATTATATATGATCCTTTCACGAGATTTGTTTCAGTTGAATTTGGATAATTTTTGAAGCTCATGGAGCAGTTCATGGTTAGCGCATGGTTACAGAAAACCATGCAACCCATGCTGATCCATTAAGAGGGGGTATATAGTTGGTCCAAATTGTATGGCCAACCACCCCCAACAATACACTATTAAAGAAAGGGGAAATTAATTGTTAAAGTAACTATGTTTCCATCCTATTAACCAAAAATAGAATATTTTTATAAGGTGTATGATTAAGTCACTCGGTTACTCCTAACCATATTACCTCTATATAAAACCATGAATGTGAGTAATCAAGGAAATAAAAATTTGAATAAAAATTATCAAACCCCTAGTTTATATTCTTAATCACCCCCAGTCATTCTAATATGGCTTCCATGGATTTTGGAAGCTCTATAGCGAATTCCTTGTATTTTAAAAATAATTCAAATTTCAATAGAGGATCTTGTGGAAGAAATAAAAATATATTCGGAATGATATATATTCCTTGATTAGGTTCATCTATCTCCCTTAATTCTATCACTTTATATAGGGATGAATTATTATATTCATTACGGTATAATTATTGGTTTTAAAATAAATTTGTTTCTTAGATCTTGATCCTAGGTTTTGATCATAGATCTTCTTCATCATTTTGATTTTAGCAGTTCTACCTTGAAATAAGGGATAAAGTTGGAAGAAAATTCATCAATTACCCTATTGTATACAATCTACATGATAATTATCAAATTATTTATAATTATCTTATGTTTTTAGTTGCATAGTTTTATTTCCATGTTGTTCAATTTCTTTTATGTTTTAAAAGGGAATTGAATCCCGATAAATTTGAGAGACCCTTCACAGATCCGGTTGGATCTGTTGGAGATTATGAGACCAGGATTGAAACCCATGGGTTTTTTTTAATTTCTCAACAATTATAATTATATATTAAAAATGGTAATTATAGGTATTATGAAATTAAACCTATTATGAATGTGTTGGCATTTTAAATTTCTATAAATATAGTTTGGATTAACCTAGAAAGGATAATGAGTTATGGAATGATTCGTTATAATTGGGATAAGTGGTTAAAATGATTTAATTAATGTTTAAGATATTGATTGATAAATTAAAGTGTTCACTATGTTTATAATGGAACATAAAAAGGGTGATTAATATTGAAACCATATATATATATATATATATATATATGAATAATGGGTTGTGGGTGTTGAAATGATTATCCTCATCTATGGGTGGTCAGACTGATGGTCTAAGCTCCCAATGCTTGATTATGTATTAGTGTTTCACTGATTCTCCAAGTACCCAATATTTTTGTGATAAATGAATGATCTATTTTCCCATAATATTTGTTCTGGACTAACACTCCCAGTAACCGAGAAAAGTGTGCTAGTCTGACACTCCATGAATCCCTGATAAGGTTACATTGACTGATGGTCCAAGGTATAGAAACTAATTTGGAATTAATTTGATAATTAAATCCAAATTAAAAAATACATTGTTAAACCCTTATAGTGTATGTTTTAGACTCTGACATGGGAAGAAGGTGGTATGATTGTCTTGGGTGACACCATTAACCTAAGGGTCAATGTGGTTTACTAAAGTATAATAAATGTGAAACATATATATAATTTTGTATTTTATAATTCATACATCAACATACACTTTTATAGATAATATATTTCATTATTAATCTTTGGTGTTGGCTTACTAAGTTATAATCACACCCTACTGAACCTGTTTATTGGTACCCAAGAAGAATTAATTTTTATTAGAAAAGATAAGGGAATGGGTCCTATGTTAGTTGGATGAGTTTGGATTTAGGATGGATCATGTATGAGGGAACCATTCATGATTTTGGGATCCTCTTAGAAGATTTAAGTGTGTCATTTTGTGGTTTTTATTTGACACTTGGCACTAATTAGAATGATGTATTTTATTATTTTATTTTGGTATTTTCTCTATTTTTGGATAATCATACGATATTTGGTCTTTATTGGTTATTGTTTATTATTATCTTGGATATTGATATATTGATTTCTGTTGTTTTATTATTTTAATAAATAGGGTAGAGTCTCACCCTGACCCTTAATTGACCCTCGATGCGAGTTGTAAACCTCTAGCCTATGGGGAGACATTCATTTGGTTATATAACAAACCTACTCAGGGTACCAGTATGTGGAACTTAGCTCGGGATGTTAAGAATTGGTTTTAGATGAATTTTCCCATTGGTCATTTTGTTATTAGGGAAAGGTAGATATGAGACTTGTATGAGTTGACCCTTGGCCATGTGCTCAGGCATGGGAGTAGCTAGCCCATGTGTGTTGGAAATCCCATGTTACCATGTTGAATTGTTGTTCTTCATATTTTCTATTATATTTTAATGTTATTTTATCTTTGGTTATTAACTTGTGTGAGGTTATTATTTTATAAGATTTTACTCATGACCTAGAATTAAATTAGAGTTGATTATTTATGCATCATTCTAGAAACTCAATGATATATTTGACATGCATCATTTTAGGAACCCACATAAAATAAATGTATGAGTGGGTTATAGGAAATGAAATTAATTAATTTAGTTAATTAATTATGAAATGGTTCCTAATAATGGTATTATTATGGTTAAAATATGTTTAAATGTGGTAATTTAATATGGTTAGAAGTGGTGTCTCCTCAGAAAATTATAAAAATGAAATCTTTTACCTTGTGTTATACATGGATTAGGTTAGGTAAGGTTGGGGGTAGTGATAGTGTATCGGTTTTTACTAGAGTGTAGTGTATGCGGGAAAATTTGTTTTTTCCTTATGTGAATATTTCTTATTAAAATGTGTAAATGATGTGTTATATATTATAATATATTTTATTAGCATTGTAGAGACATGAATATATGGAGATGATTTTTGGTAGGATGATAAAAGGAAATTTTTAGAAATTTGTCTCTAGTAGTGGGACAAGAGGCCCCGATAGTTCTAGGTGAAGGGGAGGAAGAGAAGTTCTATGAGAACTTTTCTCTCTCTATGTACTCAATGGAAATAGACCTATGGTGGGATGTGGGGAATATGTATGATATAAATTGATAGTTCTATTTGAGTCCCCATTAACATTCATCGAAGAGGTTGGACCAAAGGTAGCTGAGTTTTAAATTGAGCCTATCCACTCAATCCTCAATCATTTAGATACTCTTGTGGAGAAAATAGTTAAATTAGTAGCCTATATATTATGAGGATTAGTGAAGAAATAGTAAGATATCATGGCTCGGAAGGATCAGTTGGAGGGTGTGTTATTGAAGGACTTATAAGATAAGGTCCTAGAAAACTTTTACCCAGAAAAAATAATACAAGAGTGGGTAGTGGAGTTTATATGGTTGACCAAGGGAAGTATATTAGTGATGGATTATCTTGTCCGCTTCACCAACTTGTGTTGGGACCAGGTTGAATGAAGATGAAAGTTTGAAGAGTTAGCTTTTGAAGAGTGTTGTATTTTGTTGTCAAAGGCGATAAATCAATTCACTTTGTAGAAGGATCATAAATCAGACGATGCTTTGCTGGTATGTATTTCACACAAATCATGAGTTAGGAGAACTTGTGATGTAAGACTTATGAAGGAAAGGGGGAGAAATGATGATGCCAGTCATATAATGTTTTGATTGGAAGGAATGATGCTGTTGGAAGATAGGAAAGATTTAGTTCCCATTGCAACTCCGACGATGCTTAAGATGATCTATCAAAGGATAAATATAACGATAGTGGGATTCGTGATAAGAGCAGAATAATGGTTATGGGAAGCAGTAAAGAGATAAAATGGCAAAGAAATAGACAATCTGGGGATGGCAGAATAGCACAGTTTAAGGTGGCGCCGTTTTCCAGTGTTTGCCAAATTTTAGGGCCTGAAAATCGGGAGATGAAGAAATGTGCTTGGAAATGGATGTTTCACATAAGATTGAAGATGGTTTATATGTGCAAAAGATTTACTCAAGGTCAGAACGTTGAAAAATGACAAAGGAATGGAGTGCGCGGAAATTTAGGCATGTTTCGCGCAAAAATAAAGTGGTGCGCGCAATATCTGCGGGATGCGCGAAATAGTAGCGGGTTGCGCAAAAAAATCTGCGGGATGCGTGAAATATTGGCATGGTGCGCGAAATTGAGGAATGAAGGTTTCACGCAAATGATGGCTCGAGATCAGAAGATTGAAAATTGGCAAAGGCATAAAAGGCGCGAAATATTGGAGCAGTGCGCGAAATCTGATGTTGCAGGAAAGATTGGGTTTGCGCGCAATATGGAATGCGGTGTGAAATTTTGTGCGCAATTGGTGCTTCATGCTTAGAAGGATGAAAAATGGAAAAGGCATGACGTGCGTGAAAACTTGAAGCATGGCGCGAAATATGAAGTTGCATAAAAGAGTTTTTACGCGCATGGAGGAGGTTTTACGCGCGGATTAGTGTTTTTCGCGCGGGTTCAAAAATGCCTATAAATATGAGGCTAACCCTTGTTAGTTGTTAATGCTCGACACTTAGAAGAAATCTCGAGCTCTGGTGTGCGTAAATTATACGCTAAGTGAGTTGCGCGAAAAGGAAGAAGTTTGCATGAAAAGAGGATAGCTGCGCGAAAACTTGAGAAGTTGCGCGAAAAGAGAAAAAGTTGCGCGCAAAAGGAAAGGTGCGCGAAAACGTTTTTAGCGCCAAAAAGGTTTTACGCGCAAGTCATTTGAATTGCGCGCAAGTCACCCTAAAGGCAGCGCGAAACGTTTGGGGTCTTCGCGCATATTCAGTTTTGCGTAAGAGGGTTCTTACCGGCTTCTGGGTAAGAAAGTGAAGATTTGTACTTCAGAGAATACATCTGTTCAATTGTAAAGAAGCACTGAAACATTGTGTTACTCTATTTGTGCTAAGAGGGAGCACATGCACTATTAGATTGTTTTTAAAGTGCTGCACGAGTGTTAGGGTATATCCTACTCGTTGTATTCCACATCAAAGGATTGTTTTCTAGTGGATTGTGTGGTACTGGATTGTTTCCGTACCATACCAAGGACGTAGCTACTCTTGTTGAGTAGTGAACCTTGTAAATCTTGTGTTCCTGTGGTTGTGTGTGTTCAGCAGGGAAGAAACTCTTTAACAGGAGGCGAAGGTTGTTTCAAAAAAGGGGAAACTTAAAAAGAAAAAGATATCACTGATTCACCCCCTCCCCCTCTCAGTGATACTTAGATCCTGATTGGGAACTTCAATTGGTATCAAAGGGAGGTTCCCTTCGTTTACACTTTGCTGAAGTGTTTGAAGAGAAGTTGTGATGGAAAATCTAAATTGCGTGAACAGTAAGGGGATTCCAATCTTCGATGGAAAGAACTATCACATCTAGAAGGAAAGAATGATGTCGTATCTTATGTCTCTTGGATATGAAGTTCTTGAAACTACAACAGATAGATTTCCTGATATTGATGACAAGGTCCCTCTTACTCCTGTCGATAAGAAGAATCTTGAGAATGATGGAAGAGCTAAAAATGCATTACTCTCATCACTTTCTGAGAGTGAGTTTTTAAGAGTGAAAGGTGTCACTACTGCTAAAGGCATCTGGGATAAGCTAATGAATATCTATGAAGGAAATACAAAAGTGAAGAAGGAAAAACTAAAAATCTGGAGGCTGAAGTATGAAGACTTGAAAATGGGAGAATCTGAATCTGTTGGGGAATTCTTTACCAGAGTTAATGACATTGTCAGTACAATCAGATGTCTTGGTGAAAAGTTAGAAGATGATATAGTTGTTGAAAAGATCCTGATAATTCTGTCTGACAAATTTGATGCTAAAGTTTCGTCACTAGAAGACAGAGATCTGGAAACATTATCTCTTGATGATTTTCACAGTACTCTCATCACTTATGAGATGAGAAGAGAAAAGACCATGAAGAGCAAAGCAAAAACTGATAGAGAAATGTCTTTCAGGGCAGAAAAGAAAGAGAAGTCGAAGAAAATTCTTATTAATGAAGAAGCTGGTGAATCCAACTCTGAAAATGAGGTATGTCAAAATTTTGATGAAATTATATCCTTGTTTTCTAAAAATGTTAAAAGAGGCACAGGGAAATACAAAGGGAAACTCCCTTTGAAATGTTTTGAATGTGGAGCAGTTGGCCACTTTGCGGCTAATTGCCCTCAAAAGGGGAAAGATGCCGTCAGTGATGAAGAAGACAAAAGACCAAGAAGGTCATGGAAGAAATAGGATCGAAAAGATAAATATTCTGGTAGAAGTCAGAATAAAAAGTTCTTTAAATCAAAAAGAAGAAGCTTTTTGTCAAAAGATAAGGAAGATGATGATAGCGAGACTGAATCAGAAAAATCTGCTACTGAAAAAACTAGAGAGAGTACCTTTTTTGCAATAGTGAATAATGATGATTATGAGAGTAGTAGTTTTGAAGAAGAAGAGACTCAACTTGAACAGTATCTGAAAGAAGAGTTGAAGGAATGTTTGAGGAAGATCAAAAAACTGGAGAAAGAAAACAACAAGTTAATAAAAGAAAATTCCACAGTAAACAATGAAGTAGGTTTTACAGATGATAAAATCATGGTGGAAAAAGAGATTGATGATCTGAAAAATTCTATTGAGAATACAAAGAATCGTAATGATCATCTTGAAGTGAAGTTGAAGGCAAAAGAAGAAGAGTTGGAACTTGTCCAACAAAAACTGCATAAAGCTAAAGAAATGAATATCAGTTCCAAAAACTATATCTCAGAAGTAGGGGAATGTTCCAGTAAGAATGATCCAAAAAGGGATCTACAAAACTTACCTTCAAAGGTTGAAATGAAAGACAAAACTGGCTCTGATAAGAACAAGGCTGGAAAGACAAAGTATGTGGTGAAAATCAGCAATGCAGAAAAATCAGAAGTGCATAAAAATCTTGAGTCAAGAAAAGCTTCTAATACTTCTGGTACTGTTGAATCTGAGCTGAAGAAGAGAGTTACAAATGAAAATATGATGGTTTTTGAGAAGCGTGTTCACAACTCCATTCAGTATAAAGGTTTCAGAGGAAAATATTCTTTCTATGGTTACTGCTGGTATTGTGGTGGATTCGGACACATGGAAAGTATGTGTTGGTTTAACCAACAACATTACAACTATTCCAAAAGTTTTGAAGGACAAGGATTGACGGGGAGTCAACGCTTTCAAAATATAAGATCTCCAAATATGTTTCAGAAGATATCTGAGAAGACTGGTGTGAAAGTTGGGAATAGATTCCAACCACTGGAAACTTATTGTGAAAGATGTGATCAACCTGGATATCTTGCTAAGGGCTGCCTTAGTGTGTTACCAGAGCAACAAAAGTTTGTGAATAATCCTCAGAAGACAGAGTTTTTAAAATACAAAAGGGACAAGTATGATAAGTCTTAAAAGAAAGAATGCATGGTTCTCCGGCCAGAACACATTGATTTGGCTAGGAAATTGGAAGAAGCAAAACAGAAAGTGAAGGAAAAGGAAGAACAAAAAGCACTAGTTGTTGAAACAGCTTTGACGGCTACCAAAGGAGAACGTCCATGGATTCTTGATAGTGGATGTTCATCTCATATGACAGGAGACTTAAAGCTGCTGAAGAATGTGAAAGACTTTAAAGAAGGAACTGTGACATTTGGAAATGATGAATCTATAAGGATCAAAGGTGTTGGATCAGCCATCATTGGAAAAGAAAAGATGAAATCCAGAAAAACACTATATGTTGATGGACTGAAACACAACCTGCTCAGTGTGTCACAACTCTGTGATGAGGGAAACAAAGTGATCTTCAGAAAAGATGGATTTGTTGTAAAAAGTGAAAATGATGGAAACATAGTTACAAGGGGACAGCGTACAAGATGGAATTTGTTCCAAGTTGGGGATGAACAGAACTCTTGTTACATGAGTGTGGTGGATGAAAATAAATTATGGCATAAGAGGCTGGGGCATATGTGTTAGAGAAATATGTGCAAGTTGTAAAAGCGAGAAAGTGTTCGGGATATGCCTAATTTATCAAGAGAAAGAGATTGGTGCTGCACTATTTGTGAGAAAGGGAAGATTGCTAATTCTATGCACAAGAGAGTTGAAATTCGCTCAAAAAGACCCTTAGAACTCATACACTCAGATATATGTGGGCCAATGAGAAAGCAATCTTCAAATGGAGATAAGTACTTCATTACTTTCATTGATGACTTTACTCGCATTACTTGTGTTATGTACATGAGACATAAGTCAGATGCTCTAACAATGTTTAAGAGTTTCAGAAGGAAAGCAGAGAAAGAATGTGAGTATTCAGTGAAGAAGTTGAGAACTGATAATGGTGGTGAGTATAAGAATGAAGAGTTTGAATGTTATCTTGAGAAACATCGAATTCGACATGAGTTTAGTTCACCATACACACCTCAACAAAATGGGGTGGCTGAAAGAAAGAATCGAAGTCTGGTGGAAATGGGGAGAACTATGTTACTTGAACATAGTCTCTCTCATTATTATTGGAGGCAAGCCATGAGCACTGCTGTGTATATTCAGAACCGGTGTTTCTATAGGCCAAACTCAGATATGACTCCATATGAAATGTTCTAAGGAAAAACTCCAAGTCTGAAACACTTGAGAGTCTTTGGGAGTCCATGTATTATAAAGAAGAAAGGTTGAAATCTGGGAAAGTTCGAGCAAAGAGGAGATGACGGAATTTTTCTTGGCTACGCTCCAGAAGGAAGAGGATATAGATGCCTCAACAAAGAAACAAGAAGAATTATTGATTCTTCAGATGTAAAAGTTGTTGAAAGTGCTGAGAAAGAAAAGCAGTCATATGTTGATGTGGAAGTCAAGCAGGATAGAGAAGATTTTGTTAACAATTCTGATAATGTTGCAGAATTTGTTCATCCTACTCAAGAAGAGGAATTTGACTCAGAAATATCAAGTGATGAGGATGAATTTCAAACAACTCATCCTAGGTTGAGGAAACAAGTGGAGGCTCAGAACATTATTGGAGATAAAAATCAGAGGGTTCAAACAATAAGAACAACGAATGCTATATCACATACTTCTCTTTATTCGAAAGTTGAACCGAATGATGTAAATGAAGCATTTGAGCATCCAGAATGGGTTCATGCTATGAATGAAGAGCTTGATCAGATAGAGAAGAACAATACTTGGGAACTTGTACCCAAGCCGGACAACAAGAACATTATTGGTACAAAGTGGGTTTTTCGAAACAAGCTGAATGAAGATGGTAATGTAATAAGAAACAAGGCAAGATTGGTCTGCAAAGGGTATTCACAAATTGAAGTCATTGACTTTGATGAAACCTTTGCTCCAGTAGCTTAATTAGAAACAATCAGAATATTTCTTTCCATTGCCGCACAACGAGGTTACAAAATTTTTCAAATGGATGTAAAATCTGCATTCTTGAATGGTGATCTTGACGAGGAAGTTTACATTGATCAAACTTGTGGATTTGTTATTGGGAAAGATGAAAGCTATGTGTGCAGGTTGAAGAAGGCTCTATATGGGCTAAAACAGGCTCCGAGAGCATGGTATTCTAAATTAGATACTTGCTTGAAGAAGATGAACTTTAAGAAAGGGAGAGTTGACAGCAATCTCTACATCAAGAAATGTCAGGAGTTTTCACTGATCGTTATTGTTTATGTCGATGATATTATATTTGCTGGAAATAATGAAAGATCATGTGAAAAATTTGCTGAGGAGATGAAGAAGTTATTTGAGATGTCCATGCTAGGTGAAATGAAGTACTTTCTTGGGTTACAAATTTCACAGAAGAAGAATCATGTTTTTCTGTCTCAAGAAAAGTATGCTAAGGAACTTCTGAAGAAGTTTGGCATGGAAAATTCGAAACCAGTTTCCACACCGATTTCAGTGGGAACCAAGTTGTCTAAAGATGGAGAAGGCAAGGAAATTGATCAGAAAGAGTTTCAAAAACTGATTGGAAGTCTTCTATATTTGACTGCCTCAAGACCCGACATCGTCTATGCTGTTACTTTATGTGCAAGATTTCAGAGTGCTCCTAAAGAATCACATTTGATTGCTGGAAAAATAATTCTCAGATATATCAAAGGCACAACAAACTTTGGAATCCGGTATGACAGCTCTGAAAATATTGATCTATTTGGGTATTCTGATGCTGATTGGGAAGGAAATGTTGATGATCGAAGATCCACATCTGGTGGAGTATTCTTTCTAGGAAAAAGCTGTGTTAGTTGGCATACAAAGAAACAGAATTCAGTAACTCTTAGCACAGCTGAGGCTGAGTATGTTGCTGCTACTCAAACTGCAACCCAACTAATGTGGATAAAGACTCAGCTGGAAGATCTACTTATTGAAGTAAAGCTACCATTGCTCTTGGGTTGTGACAATCAGAGTGAAATCAATCTTACAAGAAATCCAGTACAACATTATCGTTCAAAACACATTGATATAAAGTACCACTTCATCAAAGATCATGTTGAAAAGAATGAACTGAGGCTGGAGTATGTTCCTACATCTGAACAAATTGCTGATATATTTACAAAACCGTTACCGAAGGAACCATTTGCAAAGTTGAGGTTGAACATGGGTGTACAACCTCCTTCTCATCAAGGTTAAGGTACATGTTTCTGTCCCCTCTCTCGTCTTATCTTTGGATAGTGTTGTCAAGGGGGAGAATTGTTTCATAAATCTATCCATGAGGAAGAATGTATTAAGGGAGAGTTGTGGGTAAGCTGTGAATTCAGCATGCATGTGAGTGAACTATTCTAACTATTTGTTGGAGTGGTTGTAGGAAACAAAGTTGTTTTACAGGAAAGTTTAAGAAGTTAAGAATGCTGAAGTAAAGGATTGCAAGATGTTCTGAAGAAGGATGAGGAGGTATGTTCATGAGATTTTACAGTCACTGCTTTTGGACAGCATGGTTTTGGCTGTCAATAAATCTGGTTTCCTACAATGAGTTAGCTCACGTAGGCTTAGATTTGTTGATAAGTAATCCATTGCAAAAGGTTTCAAAATTCAGTGATTTATGAATATTTTTTGACAACAAAATCCAAAGGGGGAGATTGTTGGGACCAGGTTGAATGAAGATGAAAGTTTGAAGAGTTAGCTTTTGCAGAGTGTTGTATTTTGTTGTCAAAGGCGATAAATCAATTCACTTTGTAGAAGGATCATAAATCAGGCGATGCTTTGCTGGTATGTATTTCACACAAATCATGAGTTAGGAGAACTTGTGATGCAAGACTTATGAAGGAAAGGGGGAGAAATGATGATGCCAATCATATAATGTTTTGATTGGAAGGAATGATGCTGTTGGAAGATAGGAAAGATTTAGTTCCCATTGCAACTCTGACGATGCTTAAGCTGATCTATCAAAGGATAAATATCACGACAGTGGGATTCGTGATAAGAGCAGAATAATGGCTATGGAAAGCAGTAAAGAGATAAAATGGAAAAGCAATAGACAATCTGGGGATGGCAGAATAGCACAGTTTAAGGTGGCACCGTTTTCCAGTGTTTGCCAAATTTTAGGGCCTGAAAATCGGGAGATGAAGAAATGTGCTTGGAAATGGATTTTTCACATAAGATTGAAGATGGTTTATACGTGCAAAAGAGTTACTCAAGGTCAGAACGTTGAAAAATGACAAAGGAATGGAGTGCGCGGAAATTTAGGCATGTTTCGCGCAAAAATAAAGTGGTGCGCGCAATATCTGCGGGATGCGCGAAATAGTAGCGGGTTGCGCAAAAAAATCTGCGGGATGCGCGAAATATTGGCATGGTGCGTGAAATTGAGGAATTAAGGTTTCGCGCAAATGATGGTTCGAGATCAGAAGATTTAAAATTGGCAAAGGCATAAAAGGCGCGAAATATTGGAGCAGTGCGCGAAATCTGATGTTGCAGGAAAGATTGGGTGTGCGCGCAATATTGAATGCGGTGCGAAATTTTGCGCGCAATTGGTGCTTCATGCTTAGAAGGATGAAAAATGGCAAAGGCATGAGGTGCACGAAAAATTGAAGCATGGCGCGAAATATGAAGTTGCATAAAAGAGTTTTTACGCGCATGGAGGAGGTTTTACGCGCGGATTAGTGTTTTTCGCGCGGGTTCAAAAATGCCTATAAATATGAGGCTAACCCTTGTTAGTTGTTAATGCTCGACACTTAGAAGAAATATAGAGCTCTGGTGCGCGTAAATTATACGCTAAGTGAGTTGCTCGAAAAGGAAGAAGTTTGCATGAAAAGAGGATAGCTGCGCGAAAACTTGAGAAGTTGCGCGAAAAGAGAAAAATTTGCGCGCAAAAGGAAAGTTGCACGAAAACGTTTTTCACGCCAAAAAGGTTTTACGCGCAAGTAATTTGAATTGCGCGCAAGTCACCCTAAAGGCAGCGCGAAATGTTTGGGGTCTTCGCGCGTATTCAGTTTTGCGTAAGAGGGTTCTTACCGGCTTCTGGGTAAGAAAGTGAAGATTTGTACTTCAGAGAATATATCTGTTCAATTGTAAAGAAGCACTGAAACATTATGTTACCCTATTTGTGCTAAGAGGGAGCACATGAACTATTAGATTGTTTTTAAAGTGCTGCACGAGTGTAAGGGTATATCCTACTCGTTGTATTCCACATCAAAGGATTGTTTTCTTGTGGACTGTGTGGTACTGGATTGTTTCCGTACCATACCAAGGACGTAGCTACTCTTGTTGAGTAGTGAACCTTGTAAATCTTGTGTTCCTGTGGTTGTGTGTGTTCAGCAGGGAAGAAACTCTTTAACAGGAGGCGAAGGTTGTTTCAAAAAAGGGGGAACTTAAAAAGAAAAAGATATCACTGATTCACCCCCTCCCCCTCTCAGTGATACTTAGATCCTGATTGGGAACTTCAACTTGCAGTGATTTGTCCTAATACTGGTTGTAAATGAGTTAGTAGTTCAATGAACTTTTTAAGACATATATAAATATGTGATTAAGTTCAACGTTAATATATTTTTATTGAAGAAGTTTGCTGAAGTAGTGAATCAAGTTCTCATTTCTATGGGGAATCTAAACGATGCTTCCACTAGGGGATAAGTGGTTTCAGTTAGATGATTTCATGGTTCATCTTTCATGTGTAAGAAGCATAATTATGATAAAACTAACTAGTAGAGTAGAAAATAGAGTTTCTAGGTGGAAGGTTCAGTTACTCAGGCTAGTAATCATGTGTTTTTATACCAGTTTGGTAGGTGGGGAAAAAAATTTTAGATAGTGTTCCTAACCTTTAATGGAGTACTGAGAATGTAGAATGATGGAACACTTATAGTGGTTCTACAAAAACCCATGATTTTTGGGTGGATATAGAGGATATAGGAGGAACCAGAATAATATAAGGGGGTCTTCGACTTCATACCAATTGACCAGTTGGAGTTATTCTAGTTATGCTGGTTGGGGTGGTGGATATGATACATTAGGGAACAAGTTCCTATTTTAGTAGAGTAGTTTATCACATGGGACTCTGAATGTATCATAGGGAAGAGGTAAATGTTGGTTACATGAAATTTAGATTTCAGTTTTTGATAACGAGGATCGACTATTGATAGTGAGAGGTAAAATTATTCTATATTATATGATTTTTAGTGATTTATTTGATACAAGAGCCTCAAATTATTTTATATATTATCTAATTTTGAATTTTTTTGAATATAGTGGTGGAGAGTTTTTATAGAGGTTATGATTATAGACAAAACACAGCGAGTTTTGTCGAAGGGTGTTTGTCTATGAAAGGGTCATTCCCTCTAGGTTGGTGAATATAATTTTTTTTGGGATATTTATGCACATGAAATGTTTGGTTTTGAATTGATTTTGAGAATGTAGTAGTTTGTATTACACTAAGACCACAAATATTTTTACCATTGGATAATAAATTTCACATAATTTAATTGTGATTGATATTTATCTTATGGAGAATAAGATATATAGGAAGGCTGTGTAGGGCTAGTTCATTAGAAACATGGGTAGATTAAAAACCGAGTTACACGTACTTTATTGGATGATGGGGGTGGGAAGAATAATGTCTTTCCTCCCACAATGTATTTGTTTCAAGACAAGTTTTCTAAATGTTTATCTCAGTATCCTCCTAAGAGAAATTTTATGTTTACAATTTAGTTTTTCACTAAAGATGAACCATTTCTCATTAATCCATATGAAATAGAACCATTAGAGCTCAAAAAATCATGAATCAATTGGAGGAGTTGGAGAATCAAGGATTCATCTATCTTAGTACATCATAATGGGGTTCTCTAGTATTTTTTTACCAAGAAACCTGATGGAACCTTACACTGGTGCATTGATTAAAAGAAGTAAAATAGGATTATAGTGAAGAAAAATTATCATATTCCACATATATCATGATATTTTTGACCCGATGTGGGGTTCTTGTCTGTTATCTAAGAGCGATTTGATGTTAGTGTATCATCAGTTGAGAGTGAAACATCTTAATATACCACATAATTCTTTCAACAGCATGTGTGGACTATATTAATTTGTCATAATGTCATTTGGATTAGAAAATGGTCCTATAATGTTAATGGAATTGATGAACTTAATCTTCCACTTATACATAGATCAGTTTTTGGTTGTTTTCAACAATAACATCTTGGTGTTCTCCCAGACTCATGATAATCATTACAAACATCTTGACATCATCCTAAGTACACTGAGAGATCATAGACTATACACTAATCTATATAAGCATAAATTTAGGATTGAAATTTATTTTTCATGGGTAAAATCATATCAGATGAAGGTTTGTCAGTTGACCCAACAAATTTTTAGGTAGTTGTTTCTTAAGATAAACCAAAGATATTTTTAATATCTGATGATTTATGTGTATATCAAGATATAACTAGATATTTATCTGTGAATTTTCTCTCTTATAGCATAAATTTTTTTTGACCAAGAATGGTGTCATGTTTGAATGGTCTGAATCATGTGTGAATGCGTTCCAAGAGTTAAATAAAAATTTTAATTTGACACTGATTTTGATCCTATCCGAGCATGGTGATGATTATAGCATGTTTTTTGATGCATCCAAGATTGGACTTGGTAAAGTGTTAAGGAAGATAAATTTATTCAAAGTGTATGGGTCATGATAGTTGAGGCCACACAAATGGAATTGTCCTACAGAAGATATTGAGTTGTCCCTGGGTTTTATGCCTTAAAGTGCTGGCTTCATTACCTTATGGGTAAAATATTTATTGTATACAATGACCAAACAATACTGAAGAACTTATTTTTTCAATGGTAATAGAATATCCAGTAGTGGATATGGGTTGAATATATGCATTTATTTGATATTGAGGTGTCATATGTGCTACGTAAAGGAAACAATATTGCTGACACTTTAACCAAAAGGAAACATAATAAAAAACATGATTATTGATATGGTCAAGGTTCTCAATACTCAGATGGAGGATAAAACTTTTCAATGGTTTAACCATGACACAAATTATTCCTCTTCCAACACCAGTATACATAATAGAAAATGGGTTTGTTGGAAACCTCCCATGCGAGGTTTAAAAATAAACAGAGATGGATTGCGCGTCTTCAGAATTATGAGAAGTAGTGGGATATTATATAATAGATTTGGATCAATCATCCTAGAATTTTCTATCATGCTGGGCCAAGGCATGTCACTATTCTTTTATGCTGAGACCATGCTGATAGGCCTCATAGTTTGTAGACATATGGGTTTTGATCTAGTGGAAGTTAAAACTGACTCTATGCTGGTTCATGATTCACTTTATAGTCTTGGAGATATACCTTTTTATATTGAGTATATCATCCCCAAGTGTTATGGTATCCTTGATATAAATACTGAAGTGTCTCACACCTGGCTGGAGGGGAATAGGGAAGTGAACAACCTTCCCTTTCTTGACATCCCTAGACAAGAGAGATTATTTTTTCATAACCTACAAAGCCTAAAACTGAATGGTATTGAAATCATTATAGGGGATGACCCTGACCTTCATCATTTTAGTTCCACATAAACTTATTTTCACCAGCCTTCTTTGGTGGTCATTTCCTGTACTAATTTCTTTATCTTGAATAATAATTTACATGTTATTAGTAGGCAGTCTAGTTATGAGTGGAAAATGATGGATTTATTAGTTGAGATGTACATGTACGTTCAAGGGGAACTGGGAAAGACTAACCTTGTATCATTATCCTTTGATCCTATACTCATAAAATAGATTAAGTAATTACAGTATAAGGGAATAGATTTTCTAATATTGAGGAGCAATTTTGAAACTGGGTAGAAACATCCTGATTGGAAAATAGATGAAGCGGAAATCATCTACGTTAGAGGCCATTATATTATGATTAATTATATAAAAGAAGATATGATTAGAGTGTTTCATGCATATAAATGGGTGGTGCAACCTGTTTCGACCAAGATGTACCACAATATTCATAGAAAGTATTGGTTCTTGGGAATGTAAAAGGAGATTGTAGGTTTTGTGACATGATGTTGCACCTTTCAACTTGTGAAATTTGAGAATCAGTGACCTGTCGGGATTCTAAAACATTTTACTATTCCATAGTAAAAATGGATTTTATTCACCATGTAATTTTTGGTAGGTGATATGATGATCCTTTAGAATAATTATGGGATATGGGAGATTGTGTACTGGTATACAAAAGTGGCCCATTTATATCCATTTCAGGAAACCTTCATAGTTTATCAACTGAGAGACTTTTATATTTAAGAGATAGTGTATTTGAATGTGGTTTCATGATGTAGAGTTTGAGATCATGATCTACATTTTACTTCATGCTTGTATCAAGCAGTGAAAAATTTTGTAGTTACTTAGTTGTTTCTAAGTACATCATTTGACGTATAGATAGATGGGAAATTAGAATCTACTATTCATGTGTTAGAGAACATACTATAGGAATTCGTAATATATTTTTTGTGGTTATTGGGGGAAACACTTAGATTTGGTTGAGTTCACATATAAAAATAGTTTTCTTGAAACTATTTTTATGGAACCATATGAGACACTCTTTGGAAGTCCATTCATATCACCATTATTTTAGATGTAGGTAGGTGAGTCAGTGTTTTTGGAGCTGAGTATCGTATAGGAGACACTTGAACATGTGCAATTGATTAACAAATGAATGAATATTTTGCACAATAGAAAACATCCTTATGTGGATTGATGTCATAGAAATATTGAGTTTACAGTGGGTGATTATTTTTTTCTTCATGTGTCACCAAGATTGGGTCACAATTAGGTTCATAAATAGGTTAAGTTGGAACCTAGGGTTTTCAGACCGTTTGAGATTTTGGAGACGATCGGGCCAGTGGTGTATCGATTGAAAAATACACATAGGTATAGTATTATGTACACTTTATTGTATTCATGAAATCTTCATATGTATCACTCCAACCCTTTTCATGAGATAGATGATGATTATATTGATCTTGAGGATGATGTGTTCTTTTAGGAGAATCTGATTCTTTTTATGGATTGTAGTAATATTTTTTTTAGGGAAGGATCACATCATTATTATGACTTATGTGGAAGCATGTAAATGTTCAAGAGGAATAATTGGAGAGGGAAGAAGATATGTTGGCATAATGGCCTGACTTTTTCATCTCAAAATCATAATAATTATTGGAAGTGAAGCTTTCAGAAAAGATTTTATAATGTGGGGAGATTTTAAGATCCTAAACATTATTGAGGCATCTCATACTCTTTTACAGGTATTATTTTACTCTTATTTTGACTATACATTGTATGATTTTTCCTAGGGGTCATTTTTAGTGAATTTCAATAAATCGTGAATCTTGTGGGGCTGTGAATGGTCAGATTACGGTTATAGAAGATACCAAACCCCATGTTGATCCATTAAGAGGGGGTGAATAGTTTTTCCAGACCATATGGACAGATCCCCCACTCAAACCGTACATCCTTACTCATAGGGGTGATATATGTTTGGCACATTTTTATGTAACTATTCATCAAAACCATTAACCCCAGAAAATATCTATATAAGTAGAAACATTATGATTCCCGATTACTCATAACTGTGCGAAATCTCCAGAAAGCAATGCATATAGGTATTAGAATCTTATATAATTTAATTTAAAATTCATAAACTACTAGTTTATATCGATAATTACCACCACTCAACCTAATATGGGTTCCTTTTCTATGAGGCTCTAAGAAGGATTCCTTGGATCCTCAAACCCATTCCTTTAATAATCGAAGATGTGGTTAAAGAAATCAACCTCTATCCAGTATGCAATATCTTCCTTGATTAGGTTCTTCTCTCTCCCATTTTTCTCCCCCTTTAAAGATGAATGAATTATTTTATTGTTGATGGTATATATATATTTATTAATTGATCTTGTTTTATTAGATCTTGACTGTAGGTTTTGATCCTATATCTTCTTCACCACTATGATTTTGATGATTCTACCTTGAATTAAGGGCTATGGTTGGGAAATCATTCACCAATGACCCTATAATAGATGGTGTAAATTATAATTCCCATATTATTAATAATGATATTGTTTTTTTAGTTTTATTATTGTGTTTCAATGTTGTGAAATTTCTTTTAAAATATTAAAGTGAAATTATTCCCCATGAATTTGAGATACCCTTGCTGGATCCCATTAGATCTGTTGAATATTATGATATAAGGAATGATGGAAACACATAAGGACTTCTAATTTCCATTAGATGATAATTATGTAATTAAAATATAGAATTATAGGGTTTATATAACTAAACCAATTAAGAATGTGGTTGCATGTTAACTTTTTATAAATATTGTTTTTTTGACCTCAAAAGATTAATGAGTTGTGGGATGATTCATGGTTATTAGTGTAAATGGATAAAGAGTTTAAATTATGTTAAAGATATTAATTGAAAAATTAAATTATACAATATCTTGATAATGGTTGATAAAAAGATTTGTAATGTTGAAAAGTAATGTGTATATGTGAACAATGAGATGTGGGAATTAAATTGAGGCTACTCATCCATGGGTGGACAGATTGATGCTCTAGTCATTCAATGCATGCATGTGAATTGGTGCTAGAACTATGCTTCATGTAACCATGATTTTGGATCTAGACTGAATCTCTAAGTACCCATGGTATTGGTTCTATACTGACACTCCATGTACCCATGAAAATGATGATGGACTGATGCTCTAAGAATCTGTGATAATGGTACCTAAATTGATGCTCCAAGGTACCAAATAAAATTTAAATTAATTATATAATGATATCCCAATGAAAAAATAAAGTTTAAAATCCTTATATTGTATGATATGGAGTATTTCATGGGCTGAAGCCAGAATGATTGGATTGGGTGTCACCATAAACTCAAGAGAAAATACGGAAAACTAAAGTATAATAAATGTGAAACCTGTTTATTTTTTGTCATATATTCTTTATACAACTAAATACATTGTTATAGAATGGATATTTATTTAAACACCATTTGTGGTGGCCTACTGAGTTGTACCCACAACATACTTGGGCTACCAATTGGAATCCAAGTAGACCTTATATTTGCAGGACATGATAAGGAAAAAATCACTATGTTATATGGATGATTTGGGATTCATGATGTTGTATATATGAGGGAACTATACATGTATTCATGACCCTATTTTGAATTTTTAGTTTGTCTTCATTTTTTATTTTCATGCGACACTTGACACTTATATGGAATAACATATTTACAATAATGGTTTTGGTCTGTTTTATCTACTTTGGAAATATCATTTGATGTTTATACTTTATTGGTTATTATTTATTATTATCCAAGAAAATTATATATTGATTTATGATTTTTTTATTTTATAAATAGGGTATAGTCTCCCGACGATCATTTATGGAACCTCAGTGCTAGTCGGAAGCCTCTAGAATATGGGGAGGCGTGCATGAGTTTACCTAATGAATCACATCTGGGAAAAGGTATGTGTCACCCTGGTTAGGAAGTTACAAAATTGTTATGCAAAGGGATATTAAATGAAAAAAAGACATGTTAAACTTTGAACTTACCAAAGGAAAATAATTTATATTGGTTTTTAGAGACAAATTAAAGGTTTCAATAATAAAAAATTTAGTGGTGGGAACAATAACCCCTTGGTTTTTTGGATCAAATGATCATTGCACAATATCATAATGAATAATATTTATATCACTGAATGTATTTGATGAAATTATAAAAATTCTATTGTAACTAAAGAGAGGGTATTTTATATGAAATTTTTATTTAATTAATAATCATAAAAAAACTCAATCTTGAGATATTTCTTCAATGAAGATGTCTATTGATGGAAACCCATTAGATTAGTACCATCATTGTGTTGAGAGGATCCAAATTATAATTTCTCTATTAGTGACACATATGCCTCTTTTATATTTGATTGATTCTAATGGAATGATGACTGTTTGCATGGATGACCTAATAATCTTATGTTCTTCACCATGATTGAAATACTATCCTTCTATCGTGAAGGATTTCCACTCTTGTTACCTCATTATTATGAGGGAGAAAGGATGAGGAAGAGTTTTCCTACTCTTTAGAGACACTTTATAGATATTCTTTGATTGACCGAAGGATATAATAAAACCTTGTTTATATGGAGCTATGTTATAGGAAAATTAGTTTCCAATAAACCCTTTATTATTTTCATAATCTTTAGAGAACCCCATGACTAACAAAAACAACAACAACCACATGAGTAATAATAATAATAATAATTTTATAATTTATTTAATGAATACTTGTATCGTAGATAATGTAAATATAAATAAATACATATTTGTTTTATAAATTATAGTTAAGATATAATTCCCACCTAACATTTAACTCCTCTCATCTAACATCAAAGGCATTTAAAAACCCTTGAATGATCAATAAATATTATTTATTTGATAAATAAATAAATATTTTATTTATGGTCTTGAGAATTTTTTTTATATTTAATACTCATTTAACTAAATAAGTATTTATTAAAAAATAATTTTTTATTACCATGTGAATAAAATAAGATATAAATAAATATTACACTTAAGGGTAATACGAATAAATATTTAATTAATTGTTTAATTCTGTTAGTGTTTGAAAAATAAAAATAGAATAAGTTAGGATTTCCAAAAGCCTAACATTAGTGTCTAGAAACACCTAAAGGAACCCATAAATCAAGAAGTTATGGTCTCAATGACAAAAACCACATAAAAAATTCCTATGTTCAATTTGATCTATTTTTCAGAATATCTATAATTAAAAAGGTTGTATACTAGTTTTATGAACCTATATTATCAATATATCATTCATTAACTTCCTCAAATGAAAGAATCTAAACACTATGAACTTGGAATTTAGTATGACTATTCTATTTCAATAAAAGGGCCTGAGATACCAACATAGATAAAAAAAATGTTAAATTCTCTATTGTCTTATTCATTAATCACATATCATTCATGATGGACCTAATATATTCTAATTTACCAAAAGTATTAGTTATAATGAATTTAGGGAATACATAAAATTACATGACTTTCCCCACCGTTGGTTGTGGGGTAGTAATGGCTTGGGGGGTGGGGGGGGGGGGGGGTGAGGGGTAGGTCACAGGGTCAAGTCCTCGAGCTTGTGATTTACATGTAATTTTCTTACTTGCGTGTGTGCTGCTTTCACGGTTGTAATGAATTTTTAAAATTACATGACTTGTTACATTCATGAATAATAATTTTAAGTCTATATATACTTACAAACATCCACAAATAAGAATATCTAATGTCATGTAAACATGAGAAATTATTACATGTGGGTTTGTTCTCATAACCACCTATCTTTGAGATTAATATGTCTAAACTTAATGAGTCTAAGTCTAATACATTTATGAGTATTAAGAAATGGAAAATAAAAATATATATGTGTTTTATAATGGAATGTTATCTACAAGAAGAAAAATACATTAATAATATTATTATAGTACTTCAAGGTTCTCATCATAGTAGGAAACTACTATGAGCATTAAATGTGGTGGATACACTAAGAAATTACCACATTAAAGGCACACAATAAAATAATAAATATGTGTAAAAATATTTATTAACATTAAGGAATATGAATATAAAGGTAATATAAAGTAAAAAATAATTTTGTTACATGGTTCCAACTCCATCATAAAGAATATATAATTCGTTCCAATGAAATTTTCAACATAAAAAATCTATATTTCAATTTGAGACTAGAAAATAAACTCTTACATTTAATATCAAATTCCATAAAAGTTATTTAATCACATGAATACTAAAAACATCTATAATAATCATTTAATTCAGTACATTTTTAATATATAATACATTTTATACACATTAATAATCTATCATTACATATATATTTGTTGTTATTTTTTATTTTCATAATCAGATGTTAGTAATTTTGATAATTTTATACAAGTTTCGTAATAGATATACAGATCCTAACAGTTTAATATGAATTTAATCCTTCCCATATTATTTGGTTTAGTATATTCATTTTTCATCAAATATTTATTTATTCTCGTTTTCATTTGATGTAAGGTATGGGTATGGTTCACAAAAATGAAATCCATGATGAACCTGTTTGGGGTAATATTCTAATAACAATGAGTTACTTTAAATGGATCATTCATTTTTTATGTCAAAATTTCAAAAACATATTAATAAAATAAATTTCTATTTAATATCCAATGTTACTGGTATTAATTTCATAAAACATATTCAAGTTTGAAATTAGGAAGATAGTATAATATATTTCATATGGGTTGTTGAACAGATTCAATCAAGAACATGATATATTAATGAATAAGTTTGAGTGTATAATTATATAATATAAATATTCCTTAATTATAATAATTATTATATTAATATGAAATCATCATAGTGTATTATTTTATAAATAAATTGTTAATATGATAAGGAAATTGTTAAATATAGTGAATAACTAGATACATATATTGAAGAAATATATTATAAAAATAGGTTCCTTCAGAATGAATGATTTAGGGTACATTTAAGGAACCTAAAGCTTCCAAATTATTTTGAATAAATTTTGAAATGGTAAATGGAAATATATTAAATATGTAACCTAATGAAAAGAGTATTTTTGGATGTTTAAAGAATATGTCCTTTTATAGATGATCTTTGAGTGATATTTTTCACAAGTACCCATTCTTTAATATGCAAGTAATTCCTATTTACATGGAATGTGGAGAAATATTATATAATAATAAATATGAGCCACTAATTACAACATAAAAATAATTTATATATAATTATTTTACATTTATAATTTTACCATTTTATTAACCCATTCTATCTAATTTTACCCTTACTATGGTAACTCATAATTTATCTTGGTAATTTTTTTATACATGAAATTGAAATTAACCTTATTAAATAAATTTTACATGATGATAATATATTTGATAACTATTTAATTTTATTAAATATATAAATATGATAAATTTTAATTTTAATTGATTTCAAAATATATATAGGAAAACTATTTTATAGAAAAATGACAATAAGAGAATTAAATATTATTAATCTTATTTTTGATCAATTACTATTAATAAATTCTTAGTTAATTTTATAGAAATGAAAATATGATATAAATGATTTTTAAAAAATAATCTCAATATATATAGATTTAAATAAAGACTTCTTTAAAAAATTTCTTTGAAAATATCTTTCTTTAACATTAAATAATTTTAATCACATCCTAAAAAAATTAATTATATTTATTCCTAAAATTAGATTTTATCAATTCACATCTATTATAATAATTATTTAAATTTTATAAATAAAAAAAATAATTATTTAATAATTTTACTATTATGAAACATATAAGAAGATATTTTTATTTTAAAATATGTTAATAAAATATTATTTTTTATTTATGAATTATATTATTTTCAATTTTTCACTTACAATTACACAACATCAATATTAGTATTGGATAAATGATTACCAACTTACACTTTATAAAACTAACATATATTCAATGACCATATGTCCAATTATCATATATGGAAAAATCATATTTCATTCCTATATATAGCCATAAATTAACCAAAAAAATTATTCATCCTTATTAATTTACTTTTCTCTCAACATTTATATTATATTTCTAATTTTTTTTTCTTGTTTAGTTTTTTACAACCAGGTGTATGATGTTCATGGAGAAAAAAGAGGAAAAATATTTAATATTTGTGATCCTTTTGTTTAATTGTGGTTTTATTCCTCTTGTAGTTTTCATAATTATGTTTTTAATAATATTCTCATAATTTATTAATGATTATATTATATTGTAATAATTTTTATCCATATAATATATCTTAGGATTTTAGTTTAGTTTTATGTGTGAATTAAGATATTCAATATGATATTTTTATAAAGGAAATATACGATAAAATAAATTAGTGTTACAGTTATTGCATTATTGTTTTAATAAATTTATTATTTCAATAAATGATTAACTCATATGTCTCCCGAAATCCCAAATACTATAGTACAATGATACCTGTACATGTCTTGACATATCTCAAAGAATGTTCCAAATCTCCAACAGTTAGTGACTAGCACCTGGAATCTTAAAAGAATCAAAGGGAACAATTTTTACTCAAAGTAAACCATCACGGTACAAAAAATAGTTAATATTATAAATAACACCTAAGGTGAAAAGTAACATATGTTAATAGATAAAATATCCTATGGTAAAACATAAACCAATAGAAAACAAAAAATTCATCAAGACATAGTCTCTCAAACCCTATGTATCAAGTGGACCATAGCTCCACTGATCTCCATAATCACTTTTGATTCCTCCATATTAATCACAACTACCACCTATAAGTGGTTATTTCACTTTATCTAGAGATAGAATAACAATATTGAAAAATTATAGAAGTAAAAGATGGGGTGCGAGATAAATTAACCAATAGGATCTCATCAAGTGTTCCATAAGAAATTCTTTAACAATGAAGCATTTATCATCCCATTTAAACTAAAAAAGCATGAGAAGTCAATTATAAATTTTCCAAAAATATGTTTTTAAATAGAATGATGGTAGGTATATCAAAATAAGTTTAAAGGAACATTTTATATAAAACATTTTATAAAATATTTTGAATGCATATATATGTTTTTTAAATAACTGAATGTATAATAACATCAATAATTAAAATCACCATGGTATTATACCATATGGTATGTTATATTATTGATTTAGTATCATCACATTTCTCAACTATTATCATGACTTAAGTATGTTCCCACACTCCCTAAGGCTCAATTTGTTTGGATAATCAATTAACACCCATTAGGTTCCCCAAATTGGGAAATTATGACTAACATGGTTTAGTTGGTGCTGTCATTATCAACCAATTACTATAGAGTAATATCCAAAAAATAATCATCCTAATTTCCCACTGACTAATCAGCCTCACAAGTGCTATAAAAAAATCAATAATTTTTATGAAAATCATTCATTTCAAATTAATTCATCATTCATAATAAAATTATTCAATTTAAAGTTCTATATGACTTTTTTTTTAATTTTGAAAACCAAAGAATATGTTTTCATTGAATTAACACCTTTGAAAAATATCATTCATTTTGAAACAAGTTTCTCTATAAAAAACATAAAACTATTTCATCTTATCAACTATCAATTCAATCCATCATTTTTCTCAAAACCTGCCAAACAATTTCTATTCCATAAAAATTGGTTGTTTTTCACAATCTTCATACCCTTTTAAAAGAAAACATCAAATAATATAAATTATAGTTTTTCAAATAAAATAAGAATTTATTTCAAATCAATTAATAAAGTTGGGATTTAATTTTTTTTCTAAATTCTTATGGTACCACCGAAGTTTATCAAACAATCAAGTATACTCAACCCACACAACATGAAAGACATATGAAGAATGAAAGTGATGGGGGAAAAAGGAATAAAATCTTGAATAAATATCCATAAAAAATATTATATTTATAAATAAAAAGATGATAAATCTTTTGGTAAGAATAATATAAGGGAATATTGGGAGAAAAAAAGGGAGGAGATAAACTTTCTAGAAAGTGATTAAAAATAATTTTTGGTGATTCAATACATAAAGTGAAGTGGTTGAATGAGTAAATACCACCTCTTTAGAGTAGGGGTTATTAGTGGTCAAACTAGGTGACCTTGTATTTTTAAATGAATTATCCGGGGATTAAAAATCAATGAGAGCAAATTTTTGGATCGGGCCACATGGTTAGTACTAACCATGCACCAACCACCCCCTCACTTGAAATATAGATGGGGCACATAATTTGGATTAATTTTTAGTTTAACCATGTGATAAATGTGAAAACTCTAATTTTTTAGGGTTGAATGTCATGGAGGGGGTGGCCACACAGTTTAGAAAATGTGCACCCCCTTCTAGGGGCTCATTAGAATAAACACGATTTTCTAGGAAAAAAAACATGATTTTTCATAACAATGAACCGATAATGAACTGTAAAAAATGTATACAATTTGTGTAAAAGATCCCAAAATGAATGTAATGAAATATCAAAATAATTAATGATCAAAACAAGGGTCATTAAGTACTTGAATAAAGTTAACTAGATGTTATAACCCCCAAACCATAAAAACTTTCTATCACCAAAAAGTTATTCATGAAGATTATATATTAAATATATGATTCCTATACTCTATTATTAGTGTCTAGGCCCCCCAATTATTATTATAATTGTAATAATGATTTCATATTACATAATAAAAATGTATACAATTCCCATGAAGAGGATTTTTCATAGAATCAAAAATCCGGATTGGATGCTCAATCATAGATAAATTAGACTCAAAATCATGGTATTCCCATATCAATAAATGAGAGGGGAAAAATATACACTTAATAATAAGTGATATGTGAAACACATTGTGCATTGATGTAAACTAAAGTGGTAAGGTTATCTGGTAATACTCATTACCATATTTCTCAGTAATCTCGAAAGGATCCACAATCTGAGGTGAAATACTTCCATTAATTCCATGCCACTGGTGATCCACACAAGGTAAAAATCTCAAAAACACCCAATCAACTAATAAAAACACCAATGTCCTATGTTGATGATCAACATAAGATTTATACTAGGTTTTTTCAGCCACCATTCATTGATGAATCAACTGGATAATTGATGTTGTCTCTTAGACCAAACCCTGTCTAACCAAAGAAGAATCACCAATCACCATATAATAGAGATGAGATATATAAATAAGCCATAAAATTAATCAAAAGGATCCACTATAATAGTTTAATTGTAGCCTTTTTGGTTATGAAAGCAAAATTCCCAAATTGAATCCAAAACTCCACCCAGGTTGAGAAGGCCTGCATCTAGTATGTCCTCAAATATTTGTATAACCTATTCTATCTATAAATCCATCTTAAAATAATATTCCATAGTCAAACTAATCTAGAATCACATAACATCCTGGAGGAGTCTCAATAAATGAGAAGTTAATCATCGATCAATATCATAGAATAAAGCAGATAGAACTAAAATCATAAATTATCTCTCACAAAGACTTCCCAAATCATCAACTTTGGCTATATACATAATGTGTATGTAATGATCCATTTTAGAGAAGCAATAGATCACTAAAAATATCTCACTCATGGCTTGATTGGTATGTGGAAACCCAAGTAAAAAGAAAATTGAAATCACATCCCACATCCATTTGGGAAAGAAATGGGCTAAAGAAAACCTAAAAGTTTTTAGTGCTCGACCTTGACTTTCTGATAGGTATAACCCCAAGAAACAAAGAAAATAATGTCTCAAATCATACCACAATAATAGATTCATTGCTGAATATCATAGAACATATTTTTTTTACTTTGGTGCACCTCCCATTGGAAATTATATAAATCCCACCTCATAACTTTTCTCACTAAAAATGATATAGTTTACAAGTTTGAGAAACATAAGACACCCTAATAAGTGAATGACCACTCACTGATAGTCTCCCCAATATAAATAGAGTCCCTAATATCATATAAATTATTTTCAAGGAATTGTTCCTAAAGAATCATCTTGATAATAGGGGATTTCAACTTAAAAATTGTCTTAAGAAACTTGGTAACATCCTCCGAGAATCCCAAATTCAACAGATTAAAGAGATCCATCATATTCTACTCTTATAATGATCCTTTCTCAGCCTACATTTAAACTATTCTTTTTAAATAATTAGAAATTTCATCCCCCTTACCAAGTGTGCAAAAAGTTTGAATATCAATATTTAGTAGGTACTCTACTAAACATATCTAATAAAGGTTAAAATATTTTTGATAGAAGATATAACTCATGATTTTGTGGTCAGAATAAATAGTAAACATTTCTACAAAACTTTTATGTCAAAAACTCTTAAGATCATGAATCATGGAAGCGAGATAAATATTTTGGGTTTGATAATTCATATCATATGGAATAAGTGGCATATAAATGTAGGATATCACCTAATCACCCTCCATAACAAGTCATCTTAAACATGAACATGGTTCATAAAAAACCACATAGCCCTTCCTAGCCTTTGGAAGTGTGAATACTAGCATAAAATTCAAATTATGTATTAAAAAATAAAAATAACCCTTACATTTGAAATTATTAATGAACTTCAACCCTTTTTTTACTGATAGTTGTCATCAGAGAATCAAACTATGATAAATATTTAATTAACCTATGGTAATACCACACCAATCCTTGGAATCTAAGAATCTATAAAATTATACGCAATTAATCCCAAGACAAAATAGCCTTTTCCTTATCAAGATCAAACAAAATATTATGTTTTGAGATAACATGTACCATTAAATTCTCTTCCCGAATATAGAAATTAATTTTTATTTATATTCATGTAAAGTTAGAGATCTCTCAAGATTTATTGTTCTATTATCCTATATCCCGCATGGACTTCCTATGTTTTGGAGAAATCCAAAATGTCATAAAGAAACTACCATTAATGATTTGAATTACATGGGGAATATTAAGTTCATTAGTGATATAAAAACCATTAAAGTATTTTATTGACCAAAAGGTATAACATGGTACTCATAATGGCCAATCCAACTCCATATGGTAGTCTTTGGGATGTTAGATTCTTTAATTATCAACAGGTGATAACATGACTAAAGACTAACATTTTAAAACCACTTCACCCCCTTTATTTAATAGAAAAATTATTAATTTGTCAGAAATAATAAGTTTTATTTTCTATAACATGGTTGAGATTTCAGTGATCAACAAAAAGATGATTTTTATTATAATCTTTCACTAGAAAAAGAATATATACCTCCCAAGGTGACAAAATAGGTAGTATACAAAATTTTTATAAAATACCATACAAATTAGCTTTTAACTATTGAAATTTAGTTGGTTCTATATGGTAAGTGGTAATCAATACCCACTGATTAACATGTTATAAATTATTGAAACCACCACCTATTTTACCAATAGAAAGACAAAGAAATTAGATGACAATATATTGTAAAAAAAAATATTAACATTAGTTATATCAATACTCAAAAAATCCATATCCATTTCAAAAGAATACAATGATATTACTCTTCCCAACAATACAAAATATGGAATTGCTACACTCGACCTCTTTTCTCATTCTCCATGAAAATCATTGTACACTACATTTGGTGTAGTAAAAGAGACCTTCCAAAGATTTAAATTAATATAATATTTATAGGAAATTATCAAATCAATACAAAAAATTATTTCCTATGTTTTTATGTTGACTATTAGAAAATGGAACGTGAGATCAATATATATTTGAAAGAGAACACAAGTGGGATATAAGATACCTTACTTTCTCTTCCTTGCGAGGGGCATAGTAGTAACCATAACATAAGAAAATATCTCAATAGGAATGTTTAGAAAATCAATTACATGAGTTGATATGAACTGATGGGATGGATTTTTATTATATAAAAATTCTGTAAAGATAAATCTATAGAGATGGTTCCTCTCACTATGACTAGACCCACATTTGATTCCTCTAGAGACTTACACTACATGATGAATATTCCTTCTAGATACTTATGGATATAAACCATTAGTTCTCAATGAATTTGATTTTACCCTAATAATTTTATATATTTAAGACCCAGTTCCACTGTAAGGAGAAAAAATGTAATAGAACTTCTTCATGTGACCTAAGTTTCCACATTAACCACAAATATTTGGCACCTCAGTGTAAGTTTATTTCGAATACCCAACCATTCCTCACTGAAAGAAATTCATATGACCTACCAGTCACTAAAAAAGGTTTGTATAATGTCTTCTATATTGAACCACTATGAGAGTTATATTACTTTTTTTTATTTTTATAAATGAAATAATAGAACATCCATTGGGAGTAAGAGAATTTCCATATAAACTAACTTACTAGCCTGGTTAAGCTCATCCATCAATTCCCTATCCAATATATCTACATAAGATTTGAGTTTCAATATGAAAAAATGAGATCAAATATGTGATCAAAGAGCCATATCAAATGTTTTATAAATATGTTTCATTAGTCATGACCTAGATAGAAAATTGAACAAGTTTGGTGAATTCATTTTTCATATTGAGTCATGGTCATTCCACCTGAATGGAATTAGAGAAACTCTATTGAATTCATCAAGACAGTAGATCCTAGATAAGATTTATTAGTGAAAATAACTAAAAATTATTTACACTATAGGATATAATTTTTATTATTAATTACCATTAAATATCACCATATAGTATTAGTGAATTCAATATTAATGGTAGGGAACTTTACGTTTATAGCTTTTATAATTTCTAATAACTCAAAAAGTAACTCTATTTTTTAAATAATAATATACCTTGTGAGAGTAATTATAACATTATAATCTTGGTGTATTATTCAAAATAAACTCCATAAAATGATTTATAAATTCATCCCATTGTGTTTTCACTACTAGATCATGAACTAAAAATGGTACATATCCCAAATAAATTATAGAAAAAGCTCCAATCTCAAACATATTTTGGTAAAATAGAGGATTCACTTATAATGATTCACCAAAAGCTTCCTCCTATGGATTGTTTAGATATATTCTTAGAGGACTGATACTATAGAACAATAAAAATAAACACATAAAAACCAGCAAGAAAACATATATCATCAAAAAAATAAAGATATATAGAAATATAAATTCCATCATAAATATTTAAAACATCTGTGATATTAATTTACTCAATTCAAAAGTAGATAAAGGATAAGAATCATATGAAAATTATCCTCAAAAATTATTATTTTTAAACAATTATGGTGAATTAAGGTTCATTACAATGAATGTAATCTTGGAACTCACTCACAAATAACTTTTAATTCCTAACCATCCTAACACATATCTACTAAGAAATCCCAAAATTTAATTCTAACATCACGTAAAGAAGGAAAAAAAATCCTCTAATACCATTTAATTATAAACCAACCTGGTTATCTTGGTACATTGATACATAATTAGTCATAACATAGAATTAAGGGAATTACTGATCCCCATGGGTTAGAGAATATCACTTGAAATAATATTAATATAAAAGGGAGTGATTTTTTTTGACAAGGAAACCATAAATGTATAACAATATAAAATAAACAATAAAAAATTAGTATATTAAACCCTAATGAAGGAGAAAAGTACAAAAATTAGATATATAAAATATTAAAAGGTATATAAATTGAATTATTACACAAAATTTACTAATATATATTTACCAAAACCCTAGATAAAAAGTGTACTACAGATCCAACAGAGAGAATCATCACTGTAGGGTCCCAAAAATCATACAAATCTACCACAACTATGTTGCTCTCTCCCATTACATGGGCCTAGCATAAAAAGAACTATAAATTACCAAATTAAAAGGTATAGGTTTAGATAAATATCCTTGTAGGTTATCACCTAGTTTTCCATAAGTAATTCCATATCAATAAAACATTAGTTCGTTCAATTTAAAAAAAACATGGAATGGAAATACATTTACATATTATCAACAAAAAATTATTTTCAAAAAAAGTAATGGAAGGTATATCAAAATAGTTATAAATGAACATTTTATATAAAACACACACACACACACACATATATGACATTTTTCATCAGTAAATAAGTTCTAAAAACTATGGAATATATAATGAATTCAGTAATATAAAGAACATTTTTAAAAAACCTTAAAGTACATTGGTTTCTGTCGATAATATCCTAAAACTTCTTAATCATAAACATGGATCAAGTATGTGTTATTAATCTCTAAGGATCAATATATCTGGTTAATCATTCAACTACCCATTAAGAGGCTAATCATAAGAAATTATTCCAGAATTGGTTTAGTTAATGTGGCCATCGTCATTACATTTTAGGGAGTCAAATTACTATAATGTTTGTCCTAAATAAATAAGTAACTACTTAGGATCACATGTGACTTAATCAACCAATCAATTATTCTTGTAAAAATAATTCCTTTTAAATCAATTCATTATTCACAATAATATTTCCCAATTTTAAGATCAACATGGCTTTTTAATTTCAAAAATAAATCACAGGGTTTCATTAAATTCATTAATTTTAAAAAATTATTTCAATTTAAGTCAATTTTCTCAAGAATAAAAATAAAATAATTTCATAAAATCAATTTTAAATTAAACCATTCATTTTTAACAAAAAACAATAAAATAATTTTAATTCTTCTGAAATCGGGGCTATTTCACAATCTCTATTCCATTTTCCAATTATACATAAAATCATCAAAATTAGGGGTTTAAAATTAATTGAAAAGTCATTTCAAATTAATCACAAAATTATGGATTTAATTGTATAGTAAATCCTTATGTAACCACATATCTTTAATATTGTAACCAAGTCTAATAAAAACATTCCATGGGAAATGAAAACAAAGAAAGAAGATTGAGGTGATCAAGGATTCAAAACTATAATAAAGATCTATAAAAATAAATATTATATTAATCAATACCATGATGACATAACAATATTTCATATGGATATAATGGAAGATAGAGAGAAACCAAATGACAGGAAATCCACATACCAGAAGGAGATCAAACATAATCCCTGATGATTTGTTCCATAAATACAAGAGGTTGGAGGAGTCAATTCAGCTTCTAGATTACCTCTAAAGTCCTTAAAAACATATTGGGGTCAAATGGGGTTGATTAGGGGTTAAAACACGGGTCCTATTATTTTTGAGAGAATTTTCATGGGATTCAAAATCCATACGCACAATTTAAAGGTTCACAACACATGGTTAGTGATAATCTTGCACCAATGATGAACACTCACTATGATTCTGGATGGGGTACATGGCGTTTTTTCACCATTATTATTTTTTAAAAAATAGTAAAAACTCCCAATTTACAAGGGTGAATTATTTGGTGGGTTGGCGTCATAGTTTGGGAAAACTATGCACCCCTTCTAGTTGTTTATCATAGGGATCAAATATTTTATTCCAAAAAACATTATTTTCCCTAACTATGAACCAACTATGGACTATCCAAAAATTCTACAAGATTTTACAAAATCTCTCAAAACTACCCATAAGTAAGACACAATAATGAAATATCAACACAAGGGCTAGAAAGTACACGGAAACAAGTTATGAGATGTTACATTATAAAAAAAATATTTTTTTATTGTAAAAAAGTTATTAGTATTTCATAAGTTAAATGGAAGCCATGGGATGAATTTTATGACTTAATTTGATTATCTGTATTTGAAAAGTTTCTTTATTATTATGTGTATAAAATGATGCAAGATATATATTTTTTGAAAATTATGATGTTGATTTATAACTGGTATGTTTGTTTTCATATAATCATATAACTAAAGAATCATAGTGATGATTATCATGGTAATAAGTTAAATAAGGAACATTATGATGAGGGGTATATAGAGGGGGAGTCTAATCTTATTTATCATATAGAAATTCCATATACATAAATATAGAAAAATATTATTGAGATTTTAGTTAATGTTATTTAGAAATATATATAAGGCCACTATTGGGGGTAGAAGTTGTGATTGAGTTTATTTTAGTTTTTTATATTATAATACTCTAGTATTTTGGAAATATATTAGGCCCTTTAGAGTTTAGTAATGGATAGAGGTCATTAAAAAGATATTTCATCTAATTGATGAACCATAGAGGAATAATGTGAAGCTTTCCATATTTATTCTTGAGTGATTATCCAGATACTAGTGTGATATTTTAGTCAAGGTGGTGAGGATTATGGTATTATCTTGGGAGAAATTCCCAAATATCTTCTTTTATAATTTATACTCATAAACACCGAGGATAGATAAAGTCTATATACTTAAAGAGTGGATATATAGAAACATGTCAATTTTGAATTATTAATCCAAATTCATATACATTATCATTTTTTATAACCATGGGTTATAATAAGTTATATAAATATCATCATTTCAAGTATGTGATAAATTCAGTGATTATTTAAATGGTTTAACTCTTTTTTACCTACTTTAATAAAAGTGTAAAATAAGAATCTTATAGAAGAGATGGATCCTAAGGTGAAAAGGAGGGATTTCGTGGGATTTTTTGGATCTAGAATTGGAAAAAAATATGTATGTGTATCATAGATTTAACTCATAATTGGGTGTCTTAAGGGAAACATCTTATTCACTTTCTGTCAAACTAAGAGAATTATTAATCTATTATCAGTTTGAACTCAATGGATATAATAAAGTTATATGTCCTATTTAGGTGGTGGAATGTTATTATTTTGTAAAAATAGTATATCATTATAAAAAACATTAGAATAGAGGCCATATGGGTGGAGGTTTTTATTATGATTCAACATATGAATCTCATGCATGACTAGTTCACTACACTAGAGTGTTAATAATATATACTTTGGGTGGTGAAGTTGTAGGGATATAAAGGATTGTTAATGATAGGCTCAAGGGGGAGACATAGTACTGATGAGTCAAGAGAAAAATTAGTTGTTAGATAACCTAAATATTATATAAATATATTTCTAATCAATTCATATAATTAATTACTATAGATCACAATTAAATTACACACCCATAACCTTATGTTTTATTGTAAATGTAAATTAGATACATATCTAATTTATTTCATGATACGATGCACATTTTAATGTAATATTATTCAAACATCAATAATATATAGATATATTAAGGATAATATTTTCGTACATATCCAAAGGAAAAGGGAAACATAGGAAAAGGGAAATTTGAAACACGTAGTAAGAGAAAAATTATATCAAAGATCAATAGGGTATATTTAATTGAGCATAAACATGAGAGGAAAATAAAAATTGGGTAAAATAAATTACTAATTTAATTAGATGATGAATCCTTAATATGTGATCTGATGACATGATAACATAATAATGGATATTGGTATAGAAACAAAATACAATAAAAGGTTAACCATGAAAAATATCATATACCATGGTATAAGATTTAAAAATAATTAATTATTAACTATGATGACATAAATTAGAAATGTGGAATAATGTAGGAATGTGAAACAAACATAAGTATAAGATATCAAAAATAAATGTCATGGTTAACCACCTAAACATTTGAATCATATAGGACTAGGTGAAGTTATCTGGTGATCTCCGTACAAACATAAATTTTTATTAAAAAGAGTGGAAGTAGAAACCCACCCACGTTATAAATATTAAGGTTAAGAAATATAGTGAATATTTATTTGGTAATTATGGAATAAAATAATATTTTTAATTATAAGGGGACCCAAAGAAAAAAAATTCATAAATGATATGATGGGTATCCATTCTCTATAAAAAGATCAACTACCATATTCTATTTTCACTATGTGTGTCAAATGTAGGATTGATGTTGAATCATTATAATATAATTTATCAAAGTATATATGTCTAAAAAATGGTTTTCAAAAGGGTTATCCATGAAAAATACCATTAAACTAAGTCATATTCGACAAAAATCACCAGTAAATTGAACACTTTATAGGATAAATACCTGTTATTAGTGCCTAGTATTCAAATATTAAATGATTTCCTACACTATAGTTGTTGTTGAATTCATATAGGCCCAAACCTAATAAATAAAAAGTAATCCCACTACCTCACATGATGTATCCACTGAATGAATCAATCCCAGGAGTTTTGATATATAATATGGAGAATGGGGTTTGAATTAATATTCCCAAATTTTAATAAATTTTTTATTGATGTAAAACTTTATGAGAGGTTAAATTTAAGACAATCTAATTATATAAATATCTCATCCACCCATATGTATAAGATAAATATGAGCATCGGGATTACAATCACATTACAATTTTTTTCCCAAATGTTGTTAACGATATTTTTTTTATGTTTGTGTTGATTTTGGGATACAAATGTATCACTAATATTATAAATTTATTATAATAAGGGATGGTATAATCTTTATTCCAAATGTTTATTTCCTAAAATAAATGTCTCGTGACTATTTATTATATTAGATCCTATAGTTTTACAATTGTTTCCAAACTAGAAATGAAAAGAACTTCAGTAATATCTAGGATGCTTCAAGAGAAATATAAGGATATTATCTTTAAGCCTTAATAACATTTAAAATGACCATACACTACCAATATTTAGTAATTTTTTATTTATAAAAGGAATATCAATCGATGGTAGATCATATGTCTCCCATAATTTATAATAAACATATTGTTAGATAATTATTTTAAAGTTGAAAATTTCCATAATAGTTTATCATTAAATTTTCTTTTACTTCTAGCCAAATAATAATTCAAAAATAAGGTATTGTTAGTATTAAAAAAATATTGTACAATTTAACCTTTTAAAATTTCAATAAACACTAGTAATCATATCTCATTAATTTCTTTCCAGATTTTATGCATTTAAATCCACCTAAAATCCTCCATTATTTCAAGTTAAATATTTCCATGAATTTTGAAAATATTTCAAATAGAAACTTGTTTTATCTTATATATAGGATATTTAAATTTATACAGCCTTTGAAATTACTAGTTTATTCTTCTCTTAGCCTTAGAAATCACAAAATTTTGAATATAGAACTCCATGAATTATCATGACATTTGAACAATTAGGATCATCATATTTTAACATACACATAAACTAACAAATCCTGTTTAATTTTATATAACCGCTTAAATATCCTTATATATAAGTTGAAACCACATTGTACTCTTATTCATTATAGATATTAATCATAAATATTATATGAAAATTCATAATAAATATTATATATCATTATAAATACTTTTTTGTTTCACAATAAAAACTCAGAGTTTTCCATAGGTATTCTAATAACTTTATAAATCCTCTATAAGATATTACATATCATCTATGAGATATTATAAACTATATAACAATCTAGATTTATTAATATTTATGTGTAGGTTTGTAAAAAGTATCTAAATATTTTGTTAAAATTTCATTCTCAATTAAATATTACAAAAATATTTATATATCATTTTAAATTAATATCAAAATAATGGAATCCACCTCATTTATACAAAAAAAATCTCAACTAATTTCCAATGGTTCTAAAATTATACTGATAATTTTTTCAATATTTCAATAATAACATGGGTTTTCTCAATCCCACAATTTTCATTTTCCAATAAATATAATAACTCCCAAATGAACTCAAATAAATACATTGTTTATTATATTTGTTTCAAAACCACATTAATGGATATAAAAATGTTTTTGATATAATTTCATCCCTAGATGTTGAGAAATAACGGACTAGTGAACATGATTCTTTACCCTATAATTAACAAGACAAATTATCTCCCGATAAATGATAAAAGAATATTTGTATTTTTTATTCCACGTTCCTAATTAGTTATTTTACTTTATCCAAATATAAAATTAATGTAAAAATAATTACGATACTTATCCAAAAATATTAAATAGATAAATGATGAACATTTGTTTTTGTTCTCAACTCTTCAAATATAACCATTGGAATTTCAATTGTGAAAATATATACAATTTTATCTGGTGTGTAAATATATTATTACCTCACTTATCCATCACCAACCATGACATTGATGGAATAATATTTAATATCAATATTATAAGATCTAGAGTGTTTCAAAGGGTTCTTGGATAGATCTATCATAACTTAATTATCACAAAAAAATCATCAAGGATTTTTGATTTTCACCAGTAAATATTAGAATTGAATTATTATCTAAAATATTTGAAATTTAATTAGTAGAAAAACATTCAAACATTATAGTTATATAGGTAAATTATTTTTCTTCTTAAAATGTATACTCATAGAGCTATCCCCAATTAAAAAATTACTACATGATATTCATTTTCTAACATTAATATCTCTAGGAAAATTGTTATCATTATTTCATAAAACTCCATATTCTCACTCGTTTGGTACTTCATCCCATAATTTATAATTCCTTTTATATACCGGAGTATAATTCTGAAATACTTCTTGTGTAACACATTGGGATCACTATACAAGGTCACAATATAAATAATTTTTTGTCTAGAAGTAGTTAAATACAAAAATAAAATAAATAAATTTCAAAATTTGTTTTATTGACCTACTATTCGTCATTCACATTTCCAATTTTTATAAAAAATTAATAGGTGTAGAAAATGGTAGAGTATTCCATGACAAAGTTCATCAATAATTTCTTGGAATATTTATATTGGGATTGAATAAAAAAATTCACATTTTTCACAACTTGTAGCTCTAGAAATAATCACACATAAGAAAAGATAGAAATAAAAAAAATACTAATTTATTTTCCTTGAAAACTAATTAAAATATTTCACATCTTGGAAAGATATTTTATAATATATATATAACAATAATTAGACTACATGTGTTAATATATTTACATATATATTATTATAAATGTTTCCATTGATAATGTTCAATTTTTTATGCAGTTTTATAGATTGTAATACACCACTTTAGGGTCATGTTTCAACCTATAATGAGACCTATTAAATTTGATAACTCACATTCCAACATTATCATGGATAAATATTTTTGTTTTTCTAATAAATAATTATTTATCAATACACCCATTAAAGAAAAAAAATTTCACATCCATTTGATAAACTACGTTGAGCTAGTGTATTATAATAACCAAGAACCTCATAATTACCTAAAGTATTTTAATAGGTTATTTTTTTCTTATATAAAATAACATACTTTATATTTATCTTCTTATACCAATTTCGAATTATTTTTTTAAATTTAACATTTATCATTTATCATGTTTTTTAAAAAAACTCTCTATTCAAATGGAATTTTTTCCATTATAACATGGAAGAAGATCCTATATAACATTATTTTAAACCTAATTTATCCCCTAGTTTATAGAAGTTGTATATACATTATTTTCAATGTAATATCATTATGATAAAAAATTTCAATAACTATATGTGGATAAACTTGTAAAACTATAGCTATTTGTTTGTGAATTCCTTGTAATCTTATTGTTTTCACTAGTTTATCCTAATCTACATTGATATTTTTAGATTCAATATGTTTTGAGATTTTTTTTTAAATTTTAATATCATTTTCACCATAAACAATATGATTTAAACCAACAAAAACATGGTTTGAGTAATTTCAAGATTCTTTCCCACTATAATTTATCAAAGTTT
Organism: Viscum album; assembly: GCA_963277665.1. Taxonomy (NCBI): domain Eukaryota; kingdom Viridiplantae; phylum Streptophyta; class Magnoliopsida; order Santalales; family Viscaceae; genus Viscum; species Viscum album. Next base: position 1,998,709,817 of record OY728140.1, on the reverse strand, counting down.
TCATTTTATTCTTATAATAATTTCAAAAATATATATCATTAATCTCAAAAAAATTATGTTTTTTTCCATTATATTTAAATACCAATCGGATGGCACCATATAATATCTCTTGTTAGAACATTTTGATCCCATTAAATTAGATATCTTTCCCTTAAAAAATACTATTTGAGTTTTCTCTTCAAACATTCTAAGATATGAATTTTTGATCATTATATAACACCGACTTCCAAAAATTATGAAGTGCTGTATTGATAAATTTTTATTGAAAAAATATAATCTATATTTTCATATTTAATCTAGTATCATCATAAATTAATTATATATATATATATATTGTAACAACATCTCTCTAAAATAACATTTAGAGTTTGAATTCAGACAACATTATTATTTTAATTCCAACAATGCTTCAAATATTCTTCTTAGAAACATCAATTTTATGGTATCTAAGGAGTTTTATACTCATTATTGATTACATGATTGGAATTATATTATTCAGAATAATTTATAGTGGACTCTCTCTCATATTTTTAGTTCTCAATATTTTAAAAAATTGTCTCAGATTCTTCTCAACATTTCATTTATATTTTTTGAAATTCCACACAACCCCATATTTATGCTTCATAAACACCACATTTATTATCTTAATAAAATAAATAACAAATTTAATGCAATATATATTAGTTTTTGAGAAATTATTTATAATTGGACCTTATTAAACCTAATGAATTAATTCAAGTGGTCTTGTTGACTGTATCAGTACTCTATTTTGAATTCCTATTAATATTTTTCCCTTTTAACAAGTCTCAAATGCGTTGTTAACTTCTATTTTTAAAATTGAAAAATATATAAATATTTTTTATTTATATATACTTATCATAAACCTATTTCTAAGATAACCAAGTCATATATTCTAGATCTATTTCTCATACTCATAAATACAATAACGTAAGTAACATGGGTTTCTGATATGAAATAGATTACCAATAGTCGATATTTATTTTCTAAAAACTATTTGAACCTTAATAATTTGGATGATAAAATTATTTATGTTGAAAATAAATTCATTCTTAAAAAATTTATTAACACCTAAAATATTAGGATTTTTCCATAAAAAAAATAAAACATCCTTGTAGTTTAATATCTTAGAATCAATCATAGTTTTACTATCTCATTTAATTATCAATGCATTTCCATTGACAAAATAAGCTAATCCTATATCATGAAATTATATTTATTTTAATATATTATATAATCTTATCTTGTAGGATGAAAACACCCTATCATGTTAGCATAGATTTCAATTTTTTTTTCCAGGGATTAAGAGAAAACTAAATGATAATTTCTCTATCTATATTTAACTTTCTATGAAATCTATAAACTCAAACTAAATATGATGTGTATCCTAGAATATTATTCATAAATATTTCAGAATAATGTTCTGGTTAGTTACATCATGAATGTTTTTTTCCAAAAAATAGAATGCATTTTGAGTTTATAGATTATGTATACTTTTACTCACAACCTTGATTTTCTCAATATTAATTCTCATCTTCTTAGTGTAACACCCCCTCAATTTTTATATTATTTAAATATTGGGTGAAGATATACTTTACGAAATAATATAGGCATTATTCAAAAAGGTATAATAATTATAGTAATATATTTGAGCCTTGATCTTCTATGATAATTTGAATTCTATTTTAGATAATTTCTTTACTATCATAAAAGATTTTAAACATCCTTTACATTCTATATTGTGGAAGAATTCCATATAAATTTTCCATAAACTAAATTTAATATAAGAGTATATATTTTATGGTGTTTGTAAAATGAAAACATTCATATATTGATTATATAATATACACTATTCGTAATATTATATTTAATAATTGTTTTTATCTATTGGATAATATTTTACCTTCTTCTTTAAGATAAAAACTTTTAGAATCTTGGGATGATTTATCACCCAATTAAATTGAATTATTATAATCTTCAATCAACTTAATTGAGGTTTATTTAGTGTCCATAAATATTAATTAGACTTTATTTATATTATATTCCTTAAGATTATTTTTTCTTCAATATCTCCTATCATTTGTTTATGTTATACAATTATGACATTGAGAGGCTTGTGTTCTTAAATTCAGTCAAAATAATTCTAGAGTAATTAATATTTACTTTCCTTATTATTCTCATCATCATTATTTAACATCATTATTTCTTTCTGGAGTTATGGTTTTTCCCAAAGAATCCTAATGTTTATATTTCAATAAATTCTCTGTATAAATTTCTCCATCCTAATCATCACTATTTAATTTTTTTTTATGTTTTTAAAATGATATTTCAGAGTTATATTGTTTTTAGTGATTACTTTATCATATGAATCATTACTCTTTGAAGTAATTTCATTGTCTTATTTTCTCCCCAGATTTATTTTACTACTTACATAAAAGTACCTCTTCCAATCAGTGACCATTTCAACTTTTTTTATATCTCTTCATTGTAAAAATATTTTATTTCTCATTATCCTTAGTAGCACCATTTTTATTCCTTATATAGTCAAATATAAAATTTTTAACACCATAATAATTAATGTATTTCAATGAAATATTAACTTTTTTTGAAATTATTTTTTCCAAATTTCAGTAAAATGATACAGATGATCCTTTCAACCTCCTCATCACGTTATCTTTCATATTTAGAATCATCTAGTAATTTTATTTCCACTCCGCTATTTAAATAATATTTATTGATTTTAATTCCATATCCTTATCCATCTTGATATTATTTTTTGGAGATTATATTCCTTATTATTTAATAATTAAAATAATATTATATTAGAAATTGATAGAAAATTATTTCATATATTTATCATCCAAAGTTAAAAATAATTTCACACAAAAACTATAAATAAATTTTCTTAATGATATATTGATAATGTTATATTAATATAATATATCTCTAAAACACCTTTTATTTCTAACAATATCATTAATTATTTTAAAAAATAGGAAACTATTTTACCCATCATCCATATTTACATCATCGAATATTGATCAAAATATTTGTAGCTTGGATAACTTAATTATACATTTCCTTTAAAAAATTTTACAAGTTTATCCAAAATTTCATTGGATAGTTTGATTCCCATTTTCAAAGTGTACCACTTTATAGATTGGTATGTTAGAAAATAATTCCATGACTCACCATAATTTACAAAATTTCATTACCAAAATTTTTCATTAGACCATTTTTTAAATATGAGTAGAACAAATGGATGTAGAATCAATGACCTTGATGCCAAGTGGAAGGAGATAAATGATCCTCCTATTCTTTCATTGGTCATAAATAATGAAATAATGAGTTTGTATGTATCTACTATTGGTATAATTTTGATTATCTATTATATATTGAGATTAGAATTTATTTTTGAAAGGAAACATGGCATGTTAATATATAAAATAAAGTGCCGAAGTGATTTAATATGTAATACTAGGAAGGAGGTGTTAAATCGGTGTTGCCAACTTTTTATAAATTCTTGTCGATATAAAACTTCATGACTGGTTAAATTCTAGATCATCTTTTTATTTAAAAATCTCACTCATATGTATGAAAAATATATATATGAATGTAAGGGTTATTAAATTTTTAAAAGGTTCTCCCCTAATGTGTGTGATTATATATTTTACATTTTTTGGTCATGCATGAAAAAAATGTATCAATAATAATTTATTGTGATTAAAATGAGGGATAGTATCATACTTAACCCAAATAGTTTTTCCCAATTGAAATTACTAACACTGTTCTTTATATCAGATCCATATAGTTTATAATAATATCCAAACAAAAAATGAAAATATCATTAGTATGGTATAAGGTAAATTATAAGAACTAAAAAGAATTTATATTCAAGACTTCATAATATTCATAATTAATATAATATCCCTCATACGTTTTTCACTTTATCGTCTAAAAGGATTAACAAACAATAAAATATCATTTATATTTCCCATTATATTTTAACAATATTATAATATCATTATTAATCTATTTAAAAATAGTTGTAATATATCATGGATAATTTAAATTATTTGAAATTTGAATACATAAATGATCTTCATTGTCCAACTCCTTATTTACTACTTGTTAAGAAATAGCTAAAAAAGAAGACAACAACAACATTCCAAAAAATATAGAGCAATTGGTCACACTTAAATCCCTATGAAATTAAATTATGATATCTCATCAATTATATTATATAACTCATTTAATTACCCCTAAAATAAACATCAAATTCAATAAATATTTTCCATAATTTTAAATAATATTTCATGAAATGACTAGTTTTATCATGACAAAGTGAAATTTTCTATTTAATTCATTTAAACACACCATTATATTCTTATATGTCTCTTGAAACTAAAAAAATATTTAATAACAAAGACCATAAATCATAATGACATTTCAATACTGAAAATTAATTTAGAATAATGGGGGTTGATCATTCAAATATGTAGGAAAACATTATTTTATCTTACATTACCTCTATAAAGATCTTATATATCAGTTTAGATAATAATTAATTCATATATATCCTAAAAATAATCTTATATTGTTTGTAAAACATTATAATTGATCTTTGTTGTCCTTATAAATACACTTATATATCACTGTCTAAAACCAATGTAATTATAATTTGTTTTAATACATTATCTAATTCCTCTAAAGGATTTTACGTATTATATATGATATATTATATACTCTATAAAAATGTAATTTTTTCCTTACACATGATCTGGTTCTACTTAGTCTTCAATTTTTGTCAAAATTTAATTCTAAACTAAAAATATAATAACATTTCTCCTGCCTTATTAAATCATTTTAATAAAATTTCATCCACCTTAATTATACTAAAAAAATTCTAAACAAATTAACAATGGTTATAAAATGTTTTGGAAAACAAATAGAACTATAAATTATTAATTTTAAGGGGTTTTAATAGGATATTCACTTATTTACAATAATACATTGTATTGGGAAGTAAAATTGTGTCACATATCATAATGAAATGGGATAACAAACTATTAAAAAAAATTAAGTAATATTATTAAATAAAAATATATACACAATGAATAGTAGGAATATATAATTATTACCCCATCCATAAAATATTTAATAATCTATACATATTTAAAACACATGAATATTATCATAGATATAACTTGATATACCCATGGAAATAAAATCAGAAACATAATATTTTTGTAGGGTATCACAAAAGAATAAGTGAAAAATTAGATTAGAATATTTCTAAGATTCCATAACCTAAAATAAAAATATCACAAAATAATTTAAATGAAAACAAATGAGTAATTTGAAATATAAAAATACAATTGATATTCAAGATATAGAATAGAAAGTTGATAAGAAATAATAAAATGTTGTTTTTTTATGTTTTAGAAACATTGTCATAGAAACAATAATATAAGTCACGTTTAAATTCATTTTCTAATGGAAAGAATGGAATTTAGAAAGATTATTTTAGTAATATAATTTCTAATAATTGATACTTATGGAAATTATTTTAAATTATAAGAATAATGTGGGTAAATATATAGATTATTATATGTATTTAATGAAATAATTTATAACCATAGTTTTCAATTTTGAAGTAACCCATGTAGATATAATGAATGTATAATTTGATTTTAAATAGATATAATGAAAAACAATAATTATATAAATAAATAATTAGGAATAAAAAAAACTAAATTTTGGATTTTTTTAGGAAATAATATTTATATTGAATAAAAAAAATAAAGAGTATAAGTTTTCCTTTATAATGATGTATTTCAAAAATTAAGAATAAAAAAAAATATTTTTATAATAAATTAAAAATTCCCTAGAATAAAATTGAAAATTTAATATTCAATGTAAATAGAGTAGAATATATAATATTTATAGGAATATATCGATGTAAGAAATAATATGACTCAATGAATGGAGTTTGAGTTAACAAAATTCCTTAATATAGATTCTAGATGTCTAGAACATACTTTAAATCCCTATCTAACCAAATTAGATTATTATTTTTCTATATGAGAACCTTATTTATAGTTATATTACTTATTTAAATTCCTTAATATTTATTTAATATCATTTATTTACTAGGTATTGTTAATATAAAGAATCACATGTCAATTGTTCGATTTATTGTATGTTTTCATGAACAATGTCGTGTTGGTCCATACTCATTTTTATTGTTGTAGTCACATTCAATATTTTAATTGAGATTATATAGAGTTGTTTTTAGATTTGTTTTGATGAATTATTATTTTATTTTTGTTACAATAACAATTCATAAGGAATTATTTTTAATTTATTCATATTGTGATTACTAAAGATAATCCAAGAATTTTTTAATAATATATAAATATTTATAGGGAAGAATTATAGAATTTAAAAAATAAAATAAATTCAAAATTTATAGTATATATTAACATAGTTTTTGTTTTAAAAATCATCTATAATCAAAATATTATAATAGAGTTTCTATATGTGGTTAAACCGACCCAAACAAGAACACAATATAATTTAACAAACAATTATGATCTTATTTTACTGTAATATAATAATAACAACATTATAATGAAATATTTAGATGTAATTATATTGATATGTATTATTTAATAACCATTATGATTAGAATATAGAAGTTATATTGATAAATGACATACTTACATATTTTATAGAAACATTACCCCATTTGGAATCCTTCTTTTGTTTTGATGGATTGGAAGATCCTACCTAAGACCGGGTGATTAAAAATGTACTAGGGGATTTATATAAATTGAAATTAGGTATATATTAGATATAAAACCAAATGAATATTTTTGTTTTTAAAGGGTATATAAGGTGTACATTGATACATGTGTTTGCGTGATATATTTTCAAATACATATTCCTTAGTGTTGAAAGAATGTAATTTTTCTGGATAATTTATTCAAAAAAAAAACAATGGATATAATTCATAAAATCCACCATAAAATATATATAAGTATTTTTAATGATATTTTATTAATTTATTTATTATTTTAACCATTTACAAAGTTTTTTCCCTTTAACATTTTCACACAGGTTTTATTTTAATAAATTTTTATCAAGAAATGAAATAAAAAATATTACCAAAATTTAATATTATGATTCCAAATAAAAATTATATTATATTAAATTCAATTTCTCTTAGTGAAAAAATAAATTTTATAATAAAAAATATAATTTCATAAATACATGTTTTTCTTAATAATTATTTCAAAACCATAAAAGTAATTTAATCATTTTTTAATAATTAATTATTATTCATTGAATTTTATGTAATTATTAAATAAAAAATATATTTAAATAAATTTCATAATATATAGAGTTTTTTTATAATAAAAATAATGAATATATAATAATGAAAATGTTATTATATTTCACATATTTCTTTATCATAGTCTGATAGGGTGTTTCTCATCTTATGAGTGACACACGAACTTCTCACCCATCATTACTTGGCATAAGACACTGAAAAATACCCCTAGATCTAGAACTATTTATAGGACATAAAAATCTCTTTTTAGCAATTAAAATACCCTGATCACCATATTAATAAAATAAAATCTTCTCCCTTTGGTGATATTGTATTTTTTTGATTCCAAATTTCACAGCATCAATAAAGAAGATGCTCGGAAAAAAAAAATCTAATAACTATCATATTAGTAGGACAAAAATGATTATTGTTTTAATTTAATTTATATCCCTTCGTGTTCTTTTATTATTATGTCTCAAATTTATCAACAATTGTTCGACCACTGATGGTCAAGAAAAATGCGTTTCTGTTTAAAAAGTATATCAAGGACCTTAACAGTCACATTCTATCCATAAGAATTTTAAGGGACACATTTTATTTAAAAATATAATATTGATCACACATAGGTGGTGAGAATATATATTAAATTCATATAAACACAATGAATAAACAATATCAATATATTCTGGGACCCCCGATACCTTAAAAATGGAGTTACCATCCTTGCAAATATCTGTTCATCATCGGCTAAGACTATCCATGCGTCGTCTAAACTCATATCAACAACCGAGGTCATATCTCATGTCATTTAATTTAAAATAATTTATTAGAAAATTTTATAAAAAATTATTTAATTTAATTATAAAGTAATAATAATCTGAAATAATACCATGAAATGACCTATCACCACAACCTCTACTAACAACACCCGAAGGGTCCTTAGTGCACCCCTAACTACAAAATTAGAAAATTCCCTAACAACAACCATCAATTCCTCTATCAATTCAATTCCAATTTATACAAATACAAAAATAATCTAGTTTAATTTCTTACCTTCAGTAAAATATAGATTATTATTTTATATTAATCTTCCAGGACCCCATCTTTCCAATATGAGAAGGAATATATATTCCTCATTATATTCCATTATGCTCTAATGTAATTGGCCCCAAACCCTATTATGAAGCTACACCTAGTTAGAGTAAATGAAATTGAACAAGTAAGGAAAGTAGAGAGTGGGTATTACCTTTTATGATTATATAAAATCTAAAGGAGAAGAGTTATGATCCAAGGAGAAAATAGGAGAGATCATTAGGCTCTTCGTTGGTTGGCCACCTGATAGAGAAGTATATGTAGGTGATAATGGATAAAAAATTTAGTGAGAACATGTAATTTTACCCTCTTTTAAGAATTATGGGTATCCACATGGTTTGGTCACATAGTTTACCAAACCATGCATGAGATACACATCTAAAATTGTTTAAGATAAAAATCCCAAAGAGTTTAGATTCATAGTTTACTAAACCATTCACCAATAATAAAAATATAATAATAAAATTATTCAGTATAATACAATATTCTCTCACATGGTTACCAAAAATGAGATCAATACACTTTTATTTCCCCCATACACAAAATTTACCCACATGTATTTCCATGGAAACCTATATAGTTTTACCTAACAATACAGTGACAATGAATCCAATGAAAACACTAAAAAAATAAAAGCTTATTTTCCAAAACTCCTAACATTATCTTGGGCACCCAAAATTTATCCTAGCTATTTAAAAATATTCCAAAAAAATCTCTTTGAGATGCTCCAACTATTCTATTCCCAATTTGAGTCAAAATCCTCAAAATAACCATTTCAATAAGACTAAAAATATTAATTTACCATAAATTTCATAGCATGTAACAACACTAGTAATTACATACATTTTTAACTTCCAAATCCATACTCATTTTTAAACACTTTTTTTTGGGAATGATGTCCCTCTATATTTTAAATATTTTGATAAAATATTTGGAATATTTTACTTCATAGTGAAGATATTATCATTAATTTGAAAAATTTTCAAATCAAAAAATTAATTCATGTCACTTATAAAGTACATCTCAAATTTCTTCTTCTTATGTATGGAAAAATTTTCAAATAAATTAACATAATTTAAAGAAAATATCATATTCATCTAAATGATCAATTTAGTGTTTTTACTCATCACATAGAAGATTCTATCCATTTTTCCTTTTCTGAATTTTTTTTCTTAAATATATATCAAATTTAAAATGGGAATATCTTCGAACATACTTCATCCCATATATATATTTCTTTAATTTTCATACTTCCATCTTCATCAAGAATAAATTTTATATATTTACAAATAAAAACATATTTATTATAATAATCATTTAGAAATATAGATCCAATATCCATTTGATAGAAATTATAACTGCTTTGTACTATAGTAATAAGAAGTACCATATTATTCTCATGTATGGATACGTGAGAAAATGATTAATTACATTTTATACCTACAGTCTATGAATAACCATTCGAAAATAGTAATGATTTTTTTAGATAACTTAATTTTTTTTAATATTTTTATAAGAACATACTTTTTCCCCATTATATATTTTTTATTTGTATACTAGGTAAAAAATCCCATGTATCATTCCTTTTAATTTGGTTAAGAACTTCACTACTATCATCAATTTAATCCTTTTATTCAAAATAATTATTAATATTTTGGGTCTTAACATTAAAAAAAAACTAGTTTAATTGGATTTAAAAATATGTCTTCTTATTTTTTCCTCTTGATTACGATCTTTAATGATATTTTGAAAATTAATATTCTTTAATAAGGTTGTATTTTTTCTAGTGGTTATTCAATCCATAAACTCACTACATAAGTAAGAAAAATATTCATAAGTATCAGGGATTTCAATATTTTATTCAAAAAAAACATTGTTATTATAGGATAACATTATTCTCAAAACCATACATAGCTAAATTTTTGAGTTCATATTTGTTTTTAATGACTATCACATCATCCTAATCAATCATATATCACATGTATGACCTTTTATTTGGTTTAAAATTTCTCATTCTAAACAAATTTTCCCCCACTATTTCCTTTCTTCATTATCAATCATGAGCTCTTAAGCACGTGATATGTTTTAAATTGTGTTTCTTTTTTAACCACATTTCATATTGAGTTAGGCTTGAATTATTCTTCAATAAATAACTGGTTTGAATAATTCTTCTAGTTTTAGTAGCTTTGATGAAAAGTAGATTAATTTATCATGATAAGGTATTATGTATCATAAAATATCAATAAGGTTTGTATTAAATTATTTATCTACTCAATTATATTATGGAGTGTAATCTACACTAAGCACATATATTGTTCCAAATTTGTTGTAACAACCTAACCTAGATCACTATTTAGTAATAAGATTTGAGAAACATATGACCTCAAACAAATCTCCCCATATACTAAAGGATGTTGACTACCATTAGGGGTATAATAATATCATGAGGATAATATACAACTTAGATCAGGTAAAAATAAATAATAATGTAAATGATTATAATAAAAGTAAAGAAATATTCACAAATATTCCAAAATTACATTAAAATTATAATAATCTTTTATAAATACCCATTATATATAAAAATAAATATTTTACATGTCATATATTTCACATAGGAGTATATAGTATCCTTCATAGGTGGATAATAAACTTCAAGGTCTAAAATAACCAAAAGATTAAAAGATGTAAAAATCTGCAAAACTTGTGTTGAGTCCTGACCCAGTTCCATCTTTCATAATCCATCATAGAAGAAAAGATTAAACATCAATCATAAAACCCTTTACATTATCCTAAAACCATTTAGTATTCTTGGGTACCCATTGAAGCTCGAGAAAGGTGAGTATAACTCATTAGGTTCTCACCAATTGTGTCCCTTAATATATTTAGTTAATAAAAGTGCATACTAATGTACAATAATAAATTTTTGAAACCATAATAAAAAAACAATTATTGATCATTTCTTTCCGTAATAATACAAAATAATGACTATATCTGCTTTGTACAATTCCATGTGTCACTGAAAATGATACATATCCATCAAGGGGAATTAAACCCCTATCTATAACCTTTCAATCAATATATGAACCATGATGAATGGAACCCATCCCTACAAACACCACCTGGTATGCACAAGAGATAAAAATTCACCACTCCCTATAAAAACCTCATTAGTATCTATATCCAAGGGGAATCACATTACTCCTTGACGTAAGTGTTGATATTTTGTCTTTTCTATTTTATTTTATCAACTTTATTGTTTTTAAATTGAAAATCATTTCAATTGATAATATTTATTGAAAATTTTTTAATTACTAAAAATAAAATAAATTTTATATTAAAATTTTATCCATCATTTAATATTATTAATATTTTATTATTTTATTTGTGTATAAAATAATTTCAACTTTTAATGTAATTCAAAAATATTTTCTTTACCCTCATGTAAACATATTTTACTTTTATATAACTATTATTTACTCTTATGTGTGTTTTGAAACCTTGATGATCCCTTTAACTAAGTTATACTATACAATTACAAAATAATTATAATTATTACTTTACCCTTACTCAAGTATTAGTTTATATTTATGTATGTATTGGAAAATAATAAAATAACCTTAGGCATCACTAATTAATTTTCTTTACCTTTTCAAAATACTTGTGGTTCCCTTACACAACTTGTTAAAAATATGATTTAACATTATTCAATTTTCCAATTGCGTTTAATTAGTGCATATAAACTATGGTTTAACATCATATAATATAAAATTTTACTTTACATTGGGAACAATACCCATACACATCATATGATGTACCCTTATGTATACTACAAAATATAATTTTTATCAATACATAGAATGATAATCTACCCTTATGTGGAATAATTAAAAATAATTACCCATAAAAAATTGATTTACCTTACTCTTATATATATTTTTGAAATCAAAAGTTACCCTTACACATATATTCTATCTAACTTTACTATTCATATGGAATTAACCAAAACCATATGCAACCCATATAAGGCATATTTAATAATTATGTAGGAAATGAAATTACCTACTTTTATTCTAGTGGTTTTATTTGCTTCAAGTAGTAGAAACACCCTCCTCTAATCATATAAATAATTCAGAATTAATAGTTGAAACCTCTATTGAAATAATATCTGAAACCCATCTCGAAATAACAACATCAACCCATCTTAATATAATTTTGTAACCTTATAACTAATGACAAAACCCCCATTATCCTCTAATAATATAATAATACAAAACTATTGATAACACCACATAAATAGCGATATCACATCTTGAATAACAACAATAGTTAAACAGTAACAATAGTATCACTATGTTTTTATTATACTAACCTATATATTTTTAATGGTTGTATTATTCAGTTTCAACATTACTAGAAGATAGAATATGCCATCATCAATATAAATATATATAGTCTTTAATCAATTATACAATATAAAACATTACATAGTAAAAACCTAAAATGATATTATCATTTAATTGCTGATCTAATAAAAAATATTTGGGCTATTTTTTATTTATAAACTAATCTAATTTGATAATAATAGAAATGGTTGAATTGATTAAATGTTTTTTTGTTAGATTATTCATAAAAACACACATGAAATATTTTTTTTATGATACTCTATTTTGAGATCATTTTGATATTTCATTTTTCTATAAATATATATGATATTATTTAATTTTTTTATTAATTGAAAATTATATAATTGTGTTAATGGTTATATTGAAGGTGTTTTGAAGTAATTCTATACAAAAGTATATGAGAATGAAAATTAAATGGTAATGATTATGATAATTGAAATTATAATTAAATGGTTCTATTTTAAGCAATATTATTATCTAACTCATGGAATACTGTGCTTCACTATTTAAACGGTCCTTCGTAATCAAGAAGATATTACTGTTAATGATGCAATATTAGTTGTTAGAATATAATAAATGGGGAACATGCTTAAATAAAATTTAAAAAATTTATTCAAGAGAGATACATTTTGAAAAATACATTATTGATATGAGAATTTGTTTTTCTAAAGGATTTTACAAGAACATAAAAAAGAGAGTTTCAAAGAAGTTCCCCCGAATAGATCATACAAAGGAGGATATAAATGGATATATAACATTAATACTAGTAAATACAATGTTTTGGAATTACTATACTATTAGTGAATGAAAAAGGGACATATAAAATCATATTTTCGAAAATAAAAATAATAATGGAAATTGAATTTTCATTAGAAGGAGTTAAAATGTGCATATAATGTTAAATTGAGTTGCACAGAGGAGTTATACTCGAGTAGTGAATATTTTGAAGGTGGAAAATAATAGTAAAATATTTTCTTACGGATAAAAAAATGATTGAGGTGAATAATGATTCTAATTATTGTTCAGGTTATGAATGTGAAACTGAAATAGAAGTTAAAGAATAAATTGAAAAAATTAAAAGTTTCCAAAGTAGAATGTCATAATTGTTAAACTATATAGAGAAATGAATTGAAATGATACATTATTTAGACTACCAATACATATATCTATAAAATCTACAAAAGAAAAAAATTTAGGGTATAAACTATTTATTATTAGAATACAACATCTAGAAAATGAAATCTGTTGTATATAGATTTACAAACATACACATAGCAACAAATAATTTTTTTTATCATTTCCCCTCCAAAATATTTTTTACTTTACAATATAGAGATAAATTAAATGTTAGGATATTAATAATCCAAATAAACTCTATTGAACCCATTTAATGATTTTATCATTATTTATTATCTAGTGATTCGATATCATTAAGGTATCTAACTGAGTCATATTAAATTCTAACAGCTACAAAGTCATAGGAAGTATCAAATTTGATGGGTGTGGTTCAATTCAACAAGTCTAAAAGCATCAGCTACCTCTATTTAGATAAATAAAGGATGCCAATAGTTTTTAGTGTACTTTTCATTTCCATAATTCTATCCACAAGACCATGAATACTTGTGTTCCAGGGACATCGTATCTCAATAGCTTTATAACAAAAAAATTATCTGACATGGTTTCAACATATAATCAAGTGAAAAACCTTTAGGGGAAAACAAAAAAATTACTTCATAGTTCATTAAAAAAGAACCCTCCAATGTAGACTAATATATTTGAAATTAAATTCTGAATAATAAATACCAACATCAAAAATCAATAGTCCAATACTCATTGTACCATAAAAAAACCATGTTCAAGATACTTATTTTTTCTAAAAAAGTAGATAAATTATAATCAGTGGAAGTGAAAAAATCATTCTAGAATAATGATAAATTAATAAATGAGTCACTCCAAAATCATAAAAACATTTTCTCCATTAATTTTAGGTGCACCATAGGTAAAATAAAAAAATCATTATTGATGAAATATAGTCTCGTGGTACTAGTAAAACCAACTCCAAAATGCAAAAAAAATAAGGATAAACAAAAATATAAAATCTATACATAATAAAACTACAAAGGAAAATGAGAAAAAATAATGTTAATAGAAAGTATATCACCCATTTCAATTAATAAATATCCCAAAATCAATTTCCCAACATAGCTTGAGATAATATTTGGGGAATCCTAATTTTCCATAAAAAACTTTGAGACATATCAAAATAATCACCTTTTAGATTATAAATATCTTAAATAATTTAAGAAATCATAAATATTATGACTAAATATTATTGGATTTTAAAAAATGTCCAAATAAATATATGAAGAAACCTATATATGAAATGAACATCCTAAAAAAACTTAAACCAGTGTTAGGTTCTAGAAATACAAACCACTTCAATCCAAAGCAAAAGAAATATGTACATTTAAAAAATATATCATTCCAAATAGATAATCTATCCATATAAATAAAATTCATGGTTAAAACAAATAAGGGAAAACGAAACTAAATAGAATTTAAATTAAAAAAAATTAATCTTCAACCTAGAGAAAAAAGAATCATTTCCATGGAATTTTCCTAAAGATAAAATCAAGGATTCATTTAAATAACTCCACCATATTTATAAAAATTAATTTTTTTATTTTAATGTAAGGATCCATAGAAAGTTCAATAGTATTGATTTTCTGGAATATATTTTTATCATAATCATCTATCCCAGAGTCCTATTCTTCCCCCAAATCCCCATCAATCTAATACTTATCCCTCAATGTGGGGTCGACCCATTTCTTATTATTGATCTCTTTAATAAAATATTCACTAAAGGATATAATAAGGTACTCAAAAACTATTGGTAGAGGGGGAATATCTATTTTTTCATTTCTGGAGGCCACTAAGTATTTAGTAACAATATTTTACTCGAGACTGGAGTAATCTCTATATTTTTGAGTCTTCCTTGGATTCTGAGTAATTAAGAAATTAGAGTTAACCAATAGTTTTTTCACCTTTACTAGAAATTTAATTAAATTGAGGATCCTCAATATGACAATATTTACCACAAGAATAATTTAAAGAGTCATCAGAATTAAAGTGAATACTCTGGTAATCCTCTTGTGATGGTTGAAAAAGACATGTGTTTTCAATAGTAGATAGGTCAAAATTACTAATATTCCCATTATCCTAATTTTGGGCCTATGGTCCATGTAATGGGACATATGCCCACTAGGCCTTCGGGATATGTAGTGGGTCACCCTCTACCCAGAAAAAAGAGGTCTTTTATTTTATTTAATAATAAAATGAGGCTTCATCCCTAACCTTTAAAAAAAATTCTCCTCATTTATATACAGATCATTGAGAATAAAATATACAATTACAATGAAATATATGGCAGAGAGATGAGTTTTATAAGCTTAATACAAGTTCTAATTAACATCAATATCAATAAGATCCCCAAGATATGCAGAGTAATAAAAACACATTTCATTATAAGATCCTTTTACAATAAAAATTTAATGAAAATATGGGGTGTTAGGGGTTGAGATATATTGATTTCTTCATAGATTATAGTGATGGAAGGCCGAATGATATTTTTAGTAGTAGTGTCTAATTTTGGGGGTTGGGAAATTAAGATAGAAATCAAAAAGGGTATTATATTTAAATAAATACAGTAATAAAATGGGGAACCCTAACCAGATTAGGGTGATGAGAGGTTAAAAATTAGTGCTAAAATCTAGGGAATACATCAAAACATCAGGAAAACCCAACTAAGGACCACAAAAAATCTTATCTAAAGTAGATAATAAACATTTTTAAACATGAATTAGAAACCAATAAGTTAGGAATTTAAAATAACAATATGAAATCCCCAAATAATATTTATTCCAATGTCTTTCATAAGAAAAATGCAGAGGGTATATGCCTGAAACAACTATAATAAGCACAAAACATTAATAATATGAAATTAAATATACATATTCCATAAAAAAGAGACCATTTAGAGACCCCTCTATCTGTATATCTATGGATGGATGTTTTCTGATATATTTAAATCACTATAAACATCAAATATTTGATCCCGTTAATCAACAATGTTTTTAACGGATTAATGATATATGTTAGAAACTATTCATTGTTCTCTTAAGTGTAGACTCTCTAGTTATTCCATTAACTAATATATATATATATATATATATATATATTTAAAAAGAAAATAATAATATTATTGATAAAAATGGAAAACTAAGAGTTTCTACTTTATGAAATATTGAATAGAAAAGTGTTGTAAATTCTGAATTGATAAAGCTTGAATATTAGAATGAAATAATGAAATATTTATTATAAAAAATTTATAAATATAAATATAAGAGATTTAATTTATTTATGATTAATATTATAGAATTAAAATAGAATTCAAGAAGATTAAACAAGATAATAATAAATTAAGAATTATAGGATCTTTTTCAAAAGGGAATTTTTTATGACCAGATTTTTATTCAAAAAGATAAACAAAATCAATAAAGAGAAATTAGTAAAATAAAAACCCCTATATGTTTTCATAATAGGAAAATACGATTTTGTCAAAATGATGGCTATGAACAAACGTAATAATTATAAAACTGAATTTGGCTATAATAGTCAGATTACTATGATATATTGAACTACTTTTGTCTAATGAAGTAAAGGTAATGTATCATGTGTTACATGATTTAGAAGAAATTTGAAAGGGAATTATGAAAATTCATGTCTATTAAGAATTACTGATTAATTAGGTTATACCAAAACTTTTATTTCTAATATTTTATCTTCTATATTTACCTAAAATAAATATACTAAATCTATATGGGTACCTAAAAGTTTTATCACTAATCCAGTTTGACATAAAACTAGACTGGGAATAAAAAAAAAATATTTGATTAATATCTTTAATAGGAAATATACATATATATATACATGGTATATCGATAATGGGTGTTCTAGGAACATACCTGGTGTTATTTATAAATATTTACCACATATAACATGTGATAGAGTTTTCACGTTTAGTGATAAATCTAATTACAATGTCTGTGGTTTTAGAGAAGTTAGAGTATTCAAATTGTTTATATTTTATAAAGTGATATTTGTAAATAGAATAATAAAATATTTAATTATTATCTCATATACTTTTGATAATGGTATGAGTGTAATGTTTTATGATAATACATTTATGGTTTATAAAGATAATATAGTTTAATTTTATGCTAATATAAAAGAAAATATCTATAGTATATATCTTTTAGAACTGTCCTTGAAGAATATATTCTTTTTACATATTATATATGTAAATCATATTCTATGGGAAAAATGGTTGGGACATGTTATCCTTCTATAATTATACATGTTTGAAGAAAATGGATAAGTTATTAAACTATTAAAATTAAAAAAAAATAAGTATTTTGTGTGAGTTTCCTACCTAATTGGTAAAAAATACAATGAGAAATTTTGATATGTTATAAATGTTTATTCAAAAATATGTTCAGAAATACTTCATCTTGACTTATTTAGAACCATGGAAACTTTTATTTTAGGTAATAATAAATATGTTTTTTTACTATAGATTATTTTAGTAGATTCACTTAGACCAATTTACTATGTCATAAAAGTGAAAACCTAAACATGTAATTTTATTTTTATCAAGAGATTCAAAACCAAAATGTAGTTGAATAACATTGATTATAGGCGGTAATATGGTATAATTGGTAATATTATATTTTGAGATATTTTGTTAAATAAAATAGATATTTCTATAAATATTTTTCCCCTAGAGTACCACAAATTTTTGTTTGTAGAGAGGGAAAATAGAACTGTTTATCAAATGTAAATAAATATAATAGATGAAATTAATTTTTAAAAACAATTTTTGGACGAATCAGTTAATAATTCTTTCAGTATATTAAATAAAGTTTAAAATAAACCCATTTTAAAGAAAACTCATAATAAAATAATTAAATAAAAAAACCTAATATTGGACACCTTATTGTTTTTGGTAGAAGGGTTTATATTTTAAATATAAACTATTATTTGGACAAGAGTGATTCTAAAAGTGGCGATGGAATGTTTCTATGATATTAACATAAAAATAATGATTATATATTATATAAAAAAGGGAACCATGTCAATAGAAGACTAATTTCTTGAAAAGTATATTGAAAATAATGAAAAACTGAATGCATATTCTGATAATCCTAAATAATAATTTTTGGAAATTCTATTTTAGTGAATATAAACCTAAAAATGACAACGCATTAGGTGAGGAAGATATCATATATTCTCAATATGATCTAATTAATTGAAAAAATCATAAATATCATTCTTTATAAAATATAATATTAAATTCAAAATATAGAATAATAAATAAAAAATAACTTCTACTTTTTTTATGCAAATTCATAATTTTTTGATGATATTATGTCAATTAATGTTAAAGAATCATTGAGTCGTTAAAATTTGATTAATTAAATGCATGCTAAACAAAACCATTTTGAAATAAATACATTTGGTAATTTTGTTGAATTTTCTTAAATATGAAATGTCTATTATAACTAATTGTATATTTCAAAATCAATAAAAAATGAATTCGATATAATCTAATGAGTGAATTCATATTTTTTCCTTTAACTTAAAATTTTACTAATAAAAGTTGGATTTTATTAAAATCAATTAATATATTATAATGGTTTTTTTAATAAAATAATCTTGATTCATAAAAAACTATGAGAAATCCAATCAACATAAATTTTAAACTGGATGTGGATGAATATGGAAAATATGTGAAAGATAAAATTTATTGAGGAACAATTGGAGTATTAATTTTTTTAAATTAATCATGTCATTATGTTATGTTTATAGAATTATTGTGTTCAAAGCAACATTCTAATATAAAAGAATTTTTTTAAAAGAAGTTAAAAAATAATTATATATGTAAAAGGAACTATTAACATTGGTTTTTTTACATCAGTCAGAATTTTTATATTTTTATCATATTATGACTCTAATTTTTATGGTTACTGAATTTAAAGGAAAATAAAATTAAGTAATTTTCACATAATTGATATTGTTTTAATATAATTGAGTTACAAAAATAAATCTTTAGTTTCAACATCCACAAATAAGGTTGACTGTATTGCTATTGAAAATTGTTGTGAAAAAAATATTTATATGAAAGAATTTCTACACGATTTTAATAAATTTTTAAGAAAAAAATCCATAATATTGTGAAAATTCACAATAAAGGTAAATATCTAAAAATGTGTTACAAAATTATAATAAAAATCACATTTTCTATTAGATTTTATTTTTAATAGATCATGTTAAAAAAGGGGATATCAGTATTCAAATTTTTCTAATCGAAATTAAACTCATAGATATCATTACTAAAAAATTAAATTATGTGAGGTTTTATTAACTAATGTTCAAATAGAGGATGATAAAGATTTAGTTTATGAGATCATTCAAATTATTATTTTCTTATTATCAGAATATATTTTTTTATAAAAGTTTTAATTTAATAGCAGTTATCCATTGACTTATAATGTTTTAAATATTATTTTAATAGTGTAATAAAGTGTAATAATGGTTTTGATTTACATATTTTTGATTGTTTATTAAGAATAATTGTTTTAATTATACTTTTATTATTTTTGATGAATTTCAAAATGGGGGAGATTATTTTTTATTTTTTTTAAAAATAGTTGTCTTGTATTAAAATTTACAAAAGGGAGGGTGTGATTTTATGTGTGGAGAGTTTTGGCTTCCATATTATATTTTATTTGTTTTATTGTTTTGTTAAATTAAAAATCCTTTTATTTCTTAATCATTATTGAAAACCATTAAACTGTTAATAATGATTTTAATTTTATTTTATTAATTTTATTCATCATTTATTTTTATTATTCTTGTCTTTATTTGATGTTTTTATATTATTTATAAGTATATTTTATACCATTACATAATAATAATTTTCCCACACACAACTATTATTTACCCTTATATGATTTTTGAATCTTTATTGTTTTGTTATGTATGTTCTTATGTAGTGTTATAAAATACTTAGAATCATCATGATACCCATTCAAAAGTATTAGAAAATATAAATTACCCATATGCATCATTTATGGAATTCAGTTTCAACTTATTAAATACTTATGGTACCTTTAAAAAACTTGTTAAAAATGAATGTTACCTTTATGTGAGGTTATTATTAAATTTTTGCAGCACATATGAATTGTGGTTTACCATTATACAATATAAAATTTATCTTTAAAAAATGAACACTACACTTACCTAGTGAATGTTGTTCCATTATATAGCCTATGTTATTTTTACCTTTACAAAGAATGATAAGGTACCCTTATGTATCAATTTTTAACATATTTTCCATTATATTAGTGTATTCACTTACACTTATATAGAATATTTAACTAACAGGTTACCCTTATAAATATATATAGTCTATCATTATTCTTTATAAGGAAAACACATTACCCTTACACAACCAATATTTAATACATTCTAACCTTAACCAAGAAATATAATAATATTTTTTTCTTTTAGGGATATTATATCCTTATAGTGGTATTGAAACTCTCCTCTATTAGTATAAATTCATAAACACTAATCTTATGACCCAATAATGAACTAACCATGGAAACCCGTCTTGAACTGATGGTAACAACCTATATTGAACTAATGGTAGAACCTAATAACTAGTGGTAACACCCATATTTTCCTTTAATAGTATTATCATACTAACTATCCATAATACAAAATGACGAGTGATATCCCCTATTGAACAATAATGGAAGTTCAACAGTAAATAAAAACACCACTATTTTCATGCGGTAGGAACCCCCTTAGTTCTATTGGTAGTAGAATTCAATTTAAGTGGAAGAAGAAGAAAGCATCTTCTATCATTAGTCAAAAAACATACATTCTTATATTACTTTTAAAATATAAAACCTTTAAATAGAAGAAACATAAATTTTTATTTTTATTCTTTAATTTTTTCATCATAAACAAAATATTTGATATATTTTTTATTTATAAACCTATTTTTATTGTTAAAATTATAAATGGTTGAATTGGATAATTTTTTTGTGAAAAAATTATTTATATAAACATAGATGAAGTATTGTGTAATGATACTATATAAAAAGATTGTTTTGATAATTTATTTTACTGAAAATACACAAGATAACATTAATTTTTTTTTTATTAATTGAAAATTACAAAATTTGTGTTAATTATAATATTGGTAGTGTTTCAAAGTTACTTTATGTAGGAATAAAATAGTTCTAGAATTATCTAATAATTACAATGAAAATTAAAATTAAAGGTAAACAATATTATTAGACGAATCTATTTCTATATCCCATGTAATATTCTGATTGGTTACTTATAATCCCTATCATTTTCAAAAAAGATATTTGATTTAATGAAACAAGATTAATAGTAGGAATTCGAATAAGGGGTAATGTGATTAAAAAGACTCAATATAGTATATTCAATAGAGAAAGATACATAAATATAAAACATTGATACAAGAATTTTTAGGTTTTGAATCCCTACCATGACTTCTGTTGCATTGGTGAAACCATGCATGACTTCATAATTTGACCATATAATCCTAATGCATTCGATGTTCAAGAGATGCATCGATATTCACCATCAATTTATCGATGTTGTTCTTAATTTTTTTTAGTTTTCATTTATTTATATTTTCTTTCATTTTTGTTCCTGTAAGGACGATTTATCATTTTCCATCCAAAATTAATTTTTTCAGTTCATTTATCCTAATCAAATCAGAGACAGGAGGGTTGTGACTCTTATAAATAATTCGGAGGTACGTGAATATTTTAAATGTCAATGGGAATATACAACTTGGTGAGAAAAAGGTATATCTATAATTCTATTATAATAAAAATTTAAAAAAATGTATGCCTATAACTGATTTATCCCTCCCTATAAAAAGTGTGCCTCTTATTAAATACTAGTCTTCTCACTGAATAGATAATATTGAAAATTATAGTTGGATATTAGTAATCTAAAATACTATAAAAATATCACGTGTTATTTTATTTTATGCTATACTATTTTTTTCACAATTTGTATGATTCGAATAGTTTATTTCTATGATAATTATAATTTGTTTAAATTTTTAATGAAGAACTATCACCCCTATATTCCTTCCTTCTACCTCATTCAGAACTAACACTTTTAACCATCATATCATTATCACACAAGGGTAATGATTCATAGAAAAAAACAATACCATTAATATCAGCTTCCAAGTGTATATTTCAACCCTCCCTGAAACCATCTCATTAATATCAATACCTAGGGGGAATTACACCCCTCACAAGAACCGTCTCATATGTATAAATATCATCACCCATCGGGGAATTCATCCCATCCATGAGACCATATCATTAATATAAATGTCAACACCTAATGGGGGATGAATCTCAACCCAAGAACCATCTCATCAATGTTAAAATAGTTTATTCATTCAACAGTGTTGTTCTTTTGAAAATTTATTTACAATCGATTCCATGTTATCCCGATTTATAGGTTTAACATTCAAAATTTTTCACAATACGGAAAATCACCCATATTTGTAATCAATCTTTAATAATTTTGGATACCACTAGGACAACCCAAATTAATAATATAAATTCATCATAGGTACGATTCTATTTAATATATCTTTTTATCTTATGGTCTCATTACTATTCAGGGTGTCCCTCATGTTTCTATATATATTCCTTATTTCATAAAATTAGGGAATGCTACACATAGAGAATAGAGTTTTATGCTTGAAATTTATCAAAAAACCACTCATGACCTAAAAAATGGGTTTTAAAAAATTGAATAACGTAGACCCATTTTAATATATTTTTTTTCAAGCTCACATGAGGTCGACATAACCTGAAACCACACACATATAGAAATAAGATTAGAAATAGGGATAACTTAGGAACTACCAGAATTTTACTTTTATAAGGGTCCTCATTTAATATAATTATATTATCAACACTCAATAGAAAGTAATAAATGAATATCAAAAATCTCTAAACATTTTAAATAAATGTTCATCATAGATGTATCACTAAATTATGAGAGAATCCTCGATTAAATTGAAATAGAGCGATACATATAACCATAGTTGTCACATATAATTATTGATACCCGACTAAGTTGAATAATATGAATGAAATCACCTTGGAAGAGAAACGGTCATGAGTGAGAGGAGGAAGTTCACATGATACTCAAGTAAATGATTAACCCCTATTATCATATTTTAACATTACATCCACTTATTAAATTTATTTATTTTTAAAAATTACTAGATAATATTTCAAGGTGTGGTGGATCCTCTATAAAAAATTTTAAGCACATAATATAATTCTCTTTGAAAAAATCAAGGGAGAATTCATAGAAACTACACACTAATTACATAATATGACCTAAAACATTCAGAAAAATAAAATACATGAGGTCAGAAAAAATTAATAGGTTTATACATTTACATATTCTAGGGTATTACATTAATTAATATATTATTAAAAGTATCTATTGGTATATTCACTTCCATTATCATTGTTGGTCGGAGTGGATACTCAAGAGGGGGGGGGTGAATTGAGTTCCAATTAAAATTTCTAATTAAAACAAAATATATTGAAACCCCAAATTTAACAGACAAGTTAAAATTTAGTTAATTTATAAAGATTGTAAGTGTTCAATTATTTTATCAAAGATTGATTATTTCACAGTTAACTTAATATGAAGAATAAGTTAGCTTTTGAAAAAAATTTACTGGCTAACAATAATTACAAACATTTTCTAGTCCAACTAACAGAGTTACTTTAAAACAGATTTGTCTTTTAATGTAATTAGCAGTGGAATATTGAAAGTAGTTAAGAAAAAAATAATATGAACATTAGAAAAGAAACAAGTGGTTCAGTCTCAAGCCAAGACCTAAACCACTCCACTTTGTGATCACCTGCCACCAAGCAGTTTAAATAAATAAACTTTGATCCACACCCTGGATTGGGGTTTACAACAGTACTAAGACTTTCCAGGTCCTCAGGTCTCTACCATAGTTCTAGGTGGGAAGGCAACAACAACAACAACAACAATACACATGTTGTCTAGGTCCTCAGACCTCTACCAAAGTCCTACGTGGGATACACAAAGGGATACGGAGTTTTTTGTGAGGATTTCAGTATCCTCTAATTCAGCATAGGAGTCTGTGTGTGTCTAAATAGACAGAAACACACACTGCTCGTAATGTAAAGAAAATAATGACCACAACAGAGAAAGAATATAGAGATGAGTTTTGAATTCTCTTGTGTGATGTCAATGCAGCTCTGGACTCATTTGTATTGAAGAAGATAAAGATTTGATTCCTTATTTGGAAGTTGTGTTGAAAATAGAGTGTCGCAATTCAGCTTTTGTTCTTTTTGAGATTCAACGAGTGAAGATCTTCTTTAAGCTTCAAGTATGATTCATGAGTTCATCAGTGTCGAGTTGCATGCAGTGTGCCTTTATTTCGAAACATATTCCAAGTATCTTCTTCATGATCGTGCTCACGACCTTGATTTTTGTTTTTGTATCGTACGTACTGATTCTTGGCCACACTTCTCTTTTTACTAGGAATGCATGTGTGGGAGCTGAGAGGTTGCATGTGTTCTGCACTTCGTACATCGTATTGTCTGATGATATGTCTATAAAGAAACATTAATTATGTCACTTCGTTAAAATCCTCAAATATAATCGTTAAAAATTAAATTTAAAGACAACAAAATAGTTTAAAATACTGTGTCACAGTAAGTCATGAAAACAGTGTCTCCTTCACACAGTGTCTAGATTGATCATGGTGTCTGAGTGTCACTGTGTCTCATGGTCACAGTGTCTCATGGTTACGATGTCTCCTAGTCACGATGTCTTTTGGTCATGGTGTCTTTTTCATGGTGTCTGTCTTCACGGTGTCTGCTTCAGGGTGTCTGCTTCAGGGTGTCTGGCTTCACAGTGTCTACTTCATGGTTTTTACTTCATGGTGTCTGTCATCATAGTGTTTGCTTCATGGTGCCTAGCTTCATGGTGTCAGAAATACATATCCTGTGAGAGACTCACAGGGTCTTAGAATTTTCAAAGTAAATGTGTTCTGACTTAAATAATGATGATAATAGAAAAGATTAGACTTAAGAATTTGTCAAAGAATGTATTATGAGATTTTATCAAAGACAGTATAAAGTAAGTAAACTGAATATAGAGCAATTAAGATCTTACATGTCTCTTCTTAACGCATGAGAAAAATTTACACAAAAATACACATGATAGGATATAATTTATAGGAGTTAACTAGGTTGAATAATATTTGTGATCATTAAAACATGATTAATACATAAGGAGTCCAACAATATCTCCTTTTAATGATCATAAATCATGTACAGTTAGAGTGTATATTGGATTCATCTATAGATATATAAGGAGATATAACTTCTCCCCCTTTTGGGATTATCAAAAAGATAAAAGAAGAGAGATTAATAAAAGCACGTTCATTTATGAGTAAACAAGGTTCAGTAAAAAACAAAAGAGTAATACAAAATCAATATCATCCCTATCAAAAAACAAATAACCACTATTCTTCTTCATGGGATGGCCTTCTCTTTTCCATTAGCAGTAGTAGAAGAGGATTCCATAGGGGCCGTGGTTGAGGTAGAATAAGGCAGAGAGGTGGTTGATAGGGAGGGTAAAGGAAGGCCATCAAAGACAGAGGGAGCCAAGGTAGAAGGAGTAGAAGATCTAGGCATTTGATGATCTAGAATCACATGCCGGATATGACAGAGTGCTTGTCCTATAGACATGGTGGTTGAGGCTAGGGTAGAGGAGAAGGTAGGCATCATAGGTTTGAGTGGTGTAGCCGCTAGATCAACAATGGTTGTACACTGGAAATGATGATAGGGCCTAAGGAGTATGATGAAATCTGTCATGATCTCTCTACCCTGCTGCATGGCTTTTTCAAAATCGTTTTTATTCTCCATAAAACTGTCCAACAACCGAGTAAACTCTGTGAGCTACTGGACTTGGTTCTCGAAAGCTTGAGTCACAGGAGGAATCTGTAGATTATCTACAAGGTACTTGAAATGGTTTTTCATATCGGTCCTGGAGAAGATTATGTTGAAGTAGAAATCCACTTTTATGGAAATCTCATTTCTAGGCATAATTAGAAATTTCGGAGTGGATTTGTAGAAGGTTAATAACTCTATCAATGCTCTTGATCACTTCAGATAAAGAATCTGAATTGAATCCACTAAGTACATTTTGAAGCTCTTATTTGACAATAGTTCTGAGTAGATCACTGTCTAATGAGTGTGTAGAGGATTGAACAGATGCTTTGACAAATGTGGTCAAAGATTTTAGTTGATTCAACACCTTTTGAAGACACCATGTATACTCATCATTGAGTTTATTAATATTGGAAAAATCCCCTTCATTTCCTACAAAATTTGTTTGATCTTTTCAAGAGTATTTTCATATAAGGATGCTAGATAAGGTTGAATTTGAGACAAACCAAGTTGTGGGATTTGAGGAGTAGTAGTTTCATATCTCAAATGAAACTCTCTTTGAATGTCTTCAACCATACTTCTTTGGATATTAACTTCATAAATGAGAAGAATATTTTAAACTCTTACTTCTTGAATCTCATGGATCATCTTAGGTTGTATTTTCCAGATAATTTTCTCCAATAATAGTGAAGAAACTCCCTCAGTTAAATTTTTCATTGGACGGGGTTTGGTATTCATGAGTTTCTCAACTCCAGATAATAGAGAGGCACTAAATTCATTCAGATCATAGTTAATCACGAAGGATGGCTATTCAGATAAGGGTTCAAGAGTAAGGACTGGTACTGGCTCTGGTTCTTTCTCAGGTACAATATTGGAGACTGATTTCAACTGAAATAGGGAGGAAATACCAAGTCCAGTAGCTATAACTTGCTGAGAAACATCCACATCATAGAAACTAAAAAATTTATACTGAGTTTCTATAGGACATGACTCAGTTGGATGCGAGTCTTCAATAGACTCAATATTTGGGGTTTGTTCCCCCTCAACAGGTGCCTCCTTCTTAGTACTGAGAGGATTAGGATCTTGGTCTAATTCTCGTAGACTCATCCCTAAGTTCTTCACTCATTTTCTATCTAGCCAGATGAAAGGCTAGATCCATCCTTTCTTCAGCTGAAGGGATGATTTCAGGAACAGATTGTTCCATATGAAGTTCCTCAAGATTGAACTCATGAAAAATAGGTAGCTCTTCCACTATAGGCTCTTCTGTGGTATGCTTTTCAGGTTCCTTGGAAACTGATTCTGTTACAGCTTCGGGTTGAGTTTCCAAATTAACAGCTTCTTTAGGAGCAGGAACATCTTCTTCAAGAACATTAGGAGGAGCAATTTCCCTGTATTCCTCAAAAGTAATAGCTTCCCTAGGTGGCACTTTAGACTATTCTTCCTCTTCTTTAGGATACTCAACAATCTCATTTGGTTCCAAAACAGGTTCAGAAATGTCTTTCAGTCTTGAGGGATAATCCACATGATTTAATTTCTAATAAACTCTATATCTGTCTTCCACCCAGTCATTTTTCCACGGATTCCAGTTTATCTTCATTGTTTTGATAGTGGCTTTTGAGATACATTACTCATAGTACATTATTAATTCCCCATTAGGTCCAACCATACATTTGGCAAGAAGAATGGCTAATATTAGCCAAGAGTATAACAAAGAAGTTGAATTGGATGTGACTATGATCAACTAAGACATATGGTGTATGATATACATGCACAGGTTGATCTTATGCCCATTTTTCATAAGGTGAATCAAAAACACATCTTGATATCTTAAAACAAGAAAATAACCATTTCTTGGACTAACCAAATTCTGTATAAACATGAACCGAACCTTGATTCTCCATATACTTCATCATAAATGGCTCTCCTCTAGGTTCCATTTCCAGTTAAGGTTTTTAGGGCATCTTCTTAATCAATGAAATCAGTTGAAGGTGGAGGTCCTCTCTAATAATCCTGATAGATTCTTTCAGGACATGTCCTAAGGCATTCATCCCATAACCTCAAAGAGAATGAGCATCTATGGCCATTGACCCAGCTTCTTATAACATAAATCTCACTAGAATCAATGGATAATTGAACGTACTGGTAAAATTGAGCCACTATCCTAGGATAGATGGTTTTATCCTCCTTCTAAAACTATTCTAACCAGCCTTGTTGTTCTGACACATTCAATACAAAAGACATACGATATAGAAGCCATTTGGGGAAAATATCTTTCTTAGGTACAACAATGCTGTATACCAGATTTGGATTTAAAGGTCCTTCTGGTGTCAACTTAGGTGCAATCTTCTTCTTCTTAGAGTTGTGCTTCTCAGGTGTCGATGAAGGAAAATGCCTCATTCTTGGAATTCACTAAAGGTTCGGGCAAGAGAATGGTTTAAGCGATGAAGAAGGTTTCAAAAAGAGTAGTTAAAAGAAACCTCGAGTGAAGAATCGAGTGATACTAACTTTTTTGATCATTTAGGAATACCAAATGTCGCAAAAATAAAAATGCAGGAAAATAAAAAGTGAAAAGGATAATTACTGCGATACAGGTTTTAAAAAAATATAAAGAATTTTTATGGTGAGACTGTGTTTGGTCATTACAGTGAGACAGTAAACGAGCATCACGGTGAGAGCATGAACGAACATCTCTGTGTGTATTACGATGAGACAGTAAATGTAAGACAGTAAGTACACAATACTAACTATGAGACCAGAAACATTAAACATTATAGTGAGACAGTAAACATGAGATACTGTAACTAAGAAATCGTAATCATGAAATAGTAATGTATAACACAGTAAGATATCGAACAGTAAGACCTAAAACAGTAAAAGGTAAGGTATTTATTTGAGATTTATCATTCATAGTTCATGTATGATGTAGTCTATTATCTCAGAATTTAATGGTTTAGTGAATATGCCATCATGTTGATATTTAGTACTAATGAATTTCAAATTGATATCACCTTTTTGATAATGATCTCTCAAAAAGTGATGTCTTATATCAATATGCTTTGTCCTAGAATTTCAAAAATTATTTTTTGAGATGTTGATAGCCCTTGTGTTGTCACAATTTAAAGGTACATGTCTGGATTGATATACATAATCTAGTAATGTGTGTTTCATCCACAAAATTTGTGCACAACAACTGCCAGCAACTATATATTTATCTTCTGTAGTAGATAATGCAATAGAATTTTGTTTCTTACTACACCATGATACTAGTGACTTGCCTAATAGGTGACATGTTCGAGAGGTTATTTTTCTATCTAACATACAACCACCAAAGTCAGCATCAGAATAACTAACTAATTCAAATGATTGTCCTTTGGGATAAAACAGTCTTAGATTGGGTGTATGCTTGAGGTATTTGAATTTTTTTTACAAAATTTAAATGATATTCCTTATATTTTTCTTGACAATGAGCACACATACACACACTAAACATAATGTCCGGACGGCTAGCAGTTAAGTTGAGTAAACTTCCAATCATTCCTCTATAAGTGTTTTGAATAACGGATTTTCTATCTTCATTAAGATCCATATTACAAGTGGTACTCATGGGAGTGTCACAACTTTTAGAGCTATCTTATCCAAAACGTTTTAGAAGATCCTTTGTATATTTACTTTGATTTAAAATAATACCATTTTTATTTTGAAAAACTTGAAATCCAAGAAAATATTTGAGTTATCCCATTAAACTCATTTCAAATTATTTTTTCATCATTTTAGAAAAATCAACACATAAATAATTTTTTGAAGATCCAAAAATAATGTCATCTACATAGATTTGAACAACTGAAACATCATTATAAATTCGTTTTATAAAAACGGTAGGATCGACTATTCCTTTTGAAAAACCTTTGGAAATAAGAAAAGTACTCCATCTGTCATACCAAGCTTGTGGAGCTTTCTTCAAACCATATAAGACTTTTTCTAGTTTAAAAATATGATTTGGAAAATGGGGGTTTGTAAATATAGGGGGGTTTTCAACAAAAACATCCTCATCTATATACCCATTTAAGAATGCACTCTTAACATCCATTTGATATAGTTTGAAATTCAAATGTGCAACATAGGAAAGAAGGATTCTGATGGCTTCAAGTCTGGATACAGGTGCAAAGGTCTCCTCATAGTCAATTCCTTATTCATGACTATAGCCTTATGCCACTAGTCTATCGTTGTTTCAAACTATGTTATCTGCATCATCAACTTTATTCCTAAAAACCCATTTAGTGCCTATGGTCAATGTGTCTTTAGGTCTTTAAACAAGTTTCCAAACATTGTTCCTTTCAAATTGATTCAATTATTCGTGCATATCCATCACCCAAAATTCATCATTGATTGTATCGTTGATATTCCTAGGTTCAAGCTATGAATGAAAATCTTGATGTTCAACCTGGTTTTTCAGAGAAGCTTTAGTTTGTGTCCCTCTATCGAAATCTCATACTACAACATCGAAATGATGGTTTTTAAGGGTCTTAGATGGTCTAGTAAAGGTAGGGCTAGAAATTTCAGTTTCATTTACAGGTTTGGGTTCTATATAAACAGGTTCTAGAAAATTTCCAGAACTGGTTGTCTTAACAACAGATTCACTGTTCTTGTCATTAAGGTTTAGAATGGACATATCTTCTTCAAGATTTTCAAGAGGGGTCTTAGATTCATGTGGATCGGTTTCATTAAATTTGATGTGTATAGATTCTTCCACACATTTTCTTCTCTTATTGAATACTCCTTAGGCTTTACTCGAGATTGAGTAACCTAGGAAAATTCCTTCATCACTTTTGGATGAAAATTTGTCAAGATTATATTTAGTATTAAGGATAAAAACATTTCAACCAAAAAAATTAATGTAATTTACCTTAGGCTTCCTATTGTTCCAAAGCTCATAGGGGGTCTTTTTAATAATTGGTCTAATCAAGACTCTACTGATAATGTAAAAAGATTTATTAACATCTTCCGCCCAAAAAAAATTTGGCAAACCATATTCATTGAGCATTGTCCTAGACATATCTTGAAGAGTAGAATTTATTCTTTCTATTACACCATTCTATTGAGGTGTTTTAGGAGAAGATAATTTGTGACTATAGAAATTATGTGAGAAATAAGATTCAAACTCTTGATTTTCAAACTCACGACCATGATCAGTTCTCAAGGTCTTGATCCTAAGTCCACTACCATTTCTTACAAACATGGAATGTTTGAAAAAAAAAGAACATGCTTCACTTCTGTGCGAAAGAATGTATACCCAAGTATACCCAGAAAAATCATCTATAAGAACATAAACACAGTGCTTCCCATTTAGAGTTGAAAATATTTATGGTCCAAACAAATCCATGTGAACTGACTTGAGATTTTGAGAAGTAGAAACTTCTTTCTTTGATTTGAAAGAAACTTTGTGTTGTTTTCCCTTTTACAAGGATTGCACACTTTGTTATGTTGGAATTCCAGTTTAGGTAGGTCTCTAACTACAAATTTTCTATTCATTTTTCTATGTGAGTACACATTAAAGTGTTCTAGTCTTCTATGCCATTGCCAACATTCTTTATGAAAATCATTTAAACAAGTAACATTTTGTTTATCCAAAGAATTAAAATCTACAAATAAACTTTTTCATTTCTTAATGTAGTAAATACCCAAACACTTTTAGAATTAAAAACATTACATGAATCATTTTAAAATTTTACATTGAAACCATCATCACACAACTGAGAAATAATTAACAGGTTGTATTTTAATTCATCAACAAATAGTACTTTAGAAATTAAAATTGAATCAGTGTTACCAATCTGGACTAAGATGATGATTTTTCCTATTGAGTTATCTCAAAATGTAAAATGTCCTCCATCAACTTTGATTAATATCTCAAAGAATGAGTAGTCTCTCATCATATACCTTGAATATCCACCATCCAAGTACTATATCTTCTTACAAGAACATTTCAAGCAATTTTTCTACAAAACAGATTTAGACAGAATATAATTATGGTACCCAGATTTTCTTGGGTCCAAAAAGGTTAGCAAGTAAAAATTTAGGCACCCATATTTTTCTAATGGAGTTTCCAAAATTAACAGATTTAATTGATTTTGATAAGTAAAAATTGTTTTTTATGTAATAATTTGAATAGCTAGATAAAGAATAAGATTTTTCAGAACACGACCTAGCAACATACAATCCTGATTTTAGAATAAATTTATTCTTAAAAATCTGTCTCTGTCCAGGTTGGTATCCTAAACCAGTTGTATACTTTGGTGAAACTTGTTTTCCAAGAATTTTAGTTAGATTATTATTTCCATTTATGAACTACTCAAATTATTTTCTAAGTTTCTCATTAGACAATTTGAGTTCAGTATTCTCTTTTAACAGTTGAACATTCTTTTCCTTTTCAATTCTAAGATCGAATTTAACAACACTAGTTAAAGAATACTATTTATTTAATGATTTGTACTTATCCATTAGTTCATTGCAAGTATCTTCTAATATATTACTGTAATCAAATACTTTATCTTGAGGCATATTATCATCATTATTTTAATCACTTTCATTCCAAGAATAGTAATCATTCAGCATATGAGAAACATATACCTCAAATGTTTTAGTCACGAAACACATGTTTCCATGATTCTTTTCTTCAAAATCAGAAGCTTCAGATCCACTTGAGCTGTCTTTCGATGCACTCCAAGTTTCCTTCATAGCTTTATTAATTTTTTTGTCCTTATAATCATATTTCTTCTTAAACATTAATTTTGGAAAGTCATCCTTAACATCTTCTTTCCTTTTACATTCATAACAGACTCTCTTATCATTTTTATCAGCTTTCATCCAATCTCTCTTCCAATTACCCTGTTGATCATACTTACCCTTATAATTTAATTTTTGGAAAAATTTCTGCTTTCTATAGAATTTATTGAATTTCCTGGCTATATGAGCCATCTCTTCATCACTTTCTGAATTTGAACCTTCACATGTTGATATTTCTTCAGGTATGTGAATTTTCTATTTTTCCTTAGTCTTTGAGGAAGTAGACTTAAATGACACTGAATTATTCTTAAGTTAATCATAGTCCAATTTTTTTACCTTTAGCTCCTCATAATACATCATCAACTTACCAATCAACTCTCTGAAAGGTAGATTTCCAATGTCACATGATTCTCGTATAGAGACAAAGGTTCCTCTCCATCTGTCTGGTAGCCATATTAGTATCCTCATGATTTGCTCCTTTACTGGAACAACTTTTCCCAGTGAGCTCATTGTATTGACTATCTCATTAAACCTAAGATACATATCAGAGATAGATTCATGATATTTCATTTTAAAATTATCATATTTAATAGTGTATGTATTTAGTCTCATTTCCTTGAAATTGGTTGTTCCCTCATGGGAAACAGCCAGAGTATCCCATATTTCATAAGAAATCTTACAAGAATATATTATATTAAATTCTTAATCTCCCAAAGCATAATAAAAGGCATTTATTTCTTTATAATTATTATTGTAAGCATCTTTCATAGGTTCATCCCAAGTAGTTCTAATAGTTTTTGGAATCTCATACTAAGTCTCTATAGCAGTACAAATGTCAAATCCCATACTTTCTAAATGGATTTTCATTTTTATTTTCCATTGGGCATAATCAACACCTATTAAATAAGGGTGGAATGTTCATAACTACACCATCTAATCTGTTATCCATAACTATATTTTTATAAAATGTATTTAAAGAGATAAAAATTTAGAAATAAAAGAAAATTAAGAACATAAATTTAAGATATTTAAGACACATCTAAAATCAACATTGAAAACTTTTCACAAACTAGGGTTTTGAAAAACTTTTACCAACAACTTCTGATACCAAATGTTGGCCGGAGTGGATACTCAAGTGGGGAGATGAATTTAGTTCCAATTAAAATTTCTTACTAAAACAATTTCTATTGAAACTCCAAATTTTACAAACAAGTTAAAATGTAGTGAATTTATAATTATTGTAAGTGTTCAGTTAGTTTATAAATGATTCATTATTTCTCAGTTAACTTAATATGATGAATAAGTTATCATTTGAAAATAATTTACTAGCTAACAATAATTACAAACATTTTCTAGTCCAACTATCAGAGTTACATTGAAATAGATTTGTATTTAAAAGTAATTAATATCGGAATATTTAAACTAGTTAAGACCAAAATAAGAATCACTTTAGAAAAGAAACAAGTGGTTCAGTCTCAAGCCGTGACCTAATACACTCCACTTGGTGATCACCTACCACCAAACAGTTTAAATAAATAAAAATTGATCCACACCCTGGATCAGGGTTTACAATAGTAATCGGACTGTCCAGGTCCTCAGACCTCTACCATAGTTCTACATGGGAAAGAAACAACAAAAACAGTACAAAGGTTATCAAGGTCCTCAGACCTCTACCAAAGTTATACGTAGGATACACAAAGGTATAGGGACTTTGGTGTGAGGATTTATGTATCCTCCAGTTCAGATTAGGAGTTAGTGTGTGTCCAAATAGACAGAAACACACATTTCTTGTTATGTAAAGAAAATAATGATCACAACAGAGAAAGAATATAGAGATGAGTTTAGAATTCTCTTGTGTGATGTCACTGCAGCACTGGACTCCTTTGGAATGAAGCAGATGGAGCTTTGAGTCTTTATCGGGAAGTTGTGTGGAAAACAGAGTGTCGTGATTCGGCTTGTGTTATTCATGAGATTCAATGAGTGAAGATGTTATTTAAGCTTCAAGTACA
The DNA here is from genome assembly GCA_963277665.1 of Viscum album. Lineage (NCBI taxonomy): Eukaryota > Viridiplantae > Streptophyta > Magnoliopsida > Santalales > Viscaceae > Viscum > Viscum album. The sequence continues at coordinate 1,998,674,026 of OY728140.1, read as the reverse complement.
CTTTGTGTGTTCAGCAGTGTCGAGTTGCATGAAATGTGCCTTTATTTCAAAACTTCCTCCAAGTATATTCTTCGTTATCATGCTCACGGACTTGATTTTCATTTTTGTATTGCACATACTGATTCTTGTCCACACTTTACTTTTAACTTGGAATGCATGTGTTGGAGCCAACATGTCGCATGTGTTCTACACCACATACCTCGTAATCTCTGAAGATATGTCTAAAAATAAACATTAATTATGTCAGTGCATTAAAATCATAAAATATGACCGTTAGAAATTAAATTGAAAGATGGAAAAATAGTTTAAGAAACGGTGTCAGAGTAAGTCATGAAAATAGTGTCTCTTTCACACGGTGTCTAGATTGATCACAGTGTCTGAGTGTCACAATGTCTCATGGTCACAGTGTCTTGCGGTTATGGTGTCTCGCATTCACGGTGTCTTATGGTCACAATGTCTTTTTCACAGTGTCTGTCTTCACAGTGTCTACTTCACTGTGTCTGCTTCACAGTGTCTGCTTCATGGTGTCTTTCTTCATGGTGTCTGCTTCATGGTGTCTACTTCATGGATTCTGGCTTCACGGTGTCTACTTCAGAGTGTCTGGCTTCACAGTGTCAAAAACACATAGCTAGTGATAGACTAACAGTGTCTTATACTTTTCAATGTAACTGTGTTCTGACTTAAATAATGATGATAATAGAAAGGATTAGGCTTAAGAATTTTTCAAAGAAGGTATTATGAGTTTAGATCAAAGATAGTATAAAGTAACTAAACTAAATATAGAGCAATTAAGATCTTGCATGGCTCTTCTTAACGCATGAGAAAACTTTAAACAAAAATACAGATGATTGGATATAATTTATAGGAGTTAACTAGGTTGAATAATATTTTTGATCATTAGAACACGATTAATACATGAGGAGTCCAACAATCATATCTCAGCCTCTTTAGATACTAAATAGTTTTCATCTTAGAAATCCTCTGAAAACATTTAATTATGATAAATGTTTTATATTTATGAGAGATAAATGAAATGAATTTAATTATAGTAAATAAATAAATAATTTTGATAAAATAATTATCTCTATTTATTTAATTGTTTTTCATGGGTCCATAAAAATAATATTTAATTAACAAAAATAGTTCTCAAGTTTCATTTTCCCCTCAATTATACCTTATATTCCCCATCATTACCTTTTTACGAGTTTTAAAACTGGTAATAATATATTTATTTAAGAATGGGTTATTTCTCATTTCTTCTTATTTGACTAAAGTTCATATACCATATTAGAAAAAATGGACAAGTACATAATTCCATAAATAATTTTCTTCTATCATTATCATCTAGCAACCAAATTTCAGTTTATTTAAACTAAAATTTGTTACCATGAGTTCTTGACCATTTCAATATCACAACATATAATTTTAATTTCTTTAAAATACAATAATTTTGTTTCTAAAATTAACCATATTTAAACCATTATAAAGTGGTGACACTCTCCATAGATTATGTTTCATAACATAAAAATAAAACATTATTATAGTTTAATTGTACCACAAAAATAATTTATACTCTAAAAAAATCTATATTTAATGATATATCATTTAAAAAGGAAACATATAATCCCTCAAATATTTAAACACATACTATATTATTCATCTAACCAATGTTATGTAAATATATATCACTATCCATGATCCATGGAATCTAAATTTTAAACACCTTAAGAGAAACATGTTACATGTATTATTTTGGTTTAGAGTAATTATTTTTTTGAGTGTTCATAGATTTTATTTTTTTTGGTTGAGATGGTAAAATAGTGATAAATTCATTTGAGGTGTGTCCTTTATGATCACACCTTCAAAAAACTTATATCATTTTCGGAAAACAGTTTATTTATTTCAATATTTTTCTCAGAGTGTTAATATTTAGAATTTGTTTTTGACTGTTAATATTCACCTTTTATCACATTATACCTTCTTTTATCTAGTAGAGAGAAATTATACCAATAAATACAAGATTCAGTACCAAATATATCATGACACATGTAGTAACATTGGAATATTATTATTTGGTAGAACTAAAACTTATACATGAATTTAAATCCATCCAAAATTTAGGCCTTTGAAGTGATGATTTCACCAAAATCTTTTTTTATAAATATTTTATGTAAATTTCAGGAAGGTAAAAAAAGTTTTACAGAATTTTCATCTTTCTATATATGAGTAGATTTTAACATTTCTTTAAACATCCTAGCTTATACTATAGTGAAATTTTTACAAGTTTTACTAAATAAATTTTTTTCCTTTCAAATTATTTCATAGGAGGACTTACTTTAATTATATTTTTATAGATACGCATCCATACCTATTTTTAAAATTGAATGGAACGTTGAATTTTTAACTCAAAGACGATAGGTTGTTTTGGGAACTAAGATAAAAATTGGAAAATTGAGTGTTGGATCATCTCAATGTGATGTTTTTTATGTTTTTGGAGGCCTGATGAGTAACTTAGATGCTCGATTGAGTTTTAGATAAAGACCCAGAGACTAAAAATTAAATTTTTTTATATAAGTAGTGTAAGATGTAACAATAGAGTTCCCATGATTCCAAAATGGCTGGTATCCCTTAAATGTATTCTACCTTACAATTTGTCACAATATTATCAAGAGGAATCTTCAATGTAGGATATCAACGAAGGGGATAACCCCTCTACATAGTGGTGTGACACCATGAGAGGTGTGAGGTATTTATGGCCATGATACAAAGGAATAGAGGGTCTTATGTGTTTTATATACCCAATGTAAGGTCGTTAAATGACACGTACAGTGATTTAGTGACCAAGTCATAGGTTCTTCATTATATAGGAAAATTTCAATATTTTTCTATCAGGGTAGTTTTATTTTTTAGGGTATAGGTGACAAGAGGTGGATATTTCTACATGTGCATCCCTATCATTTCCTTAGTTTTATTCCCTATGGTTTATTTTTATTATTGGGTTTTTATGATGGAGATTATAGGTGTGGAAATAATAATCATTCATTCCATTTTAGTATACCTTTATTAGTTCTAATTTTAGAGTGATTCTACTAGGGGGTGAAGATGATTTCCACTAGATCATGGTGGAAATCATCATATATGATTATGATTTATCTTATAATTCATAGTGGACATCTCATGATGATGTATTCAAGTAATTTCATACTATTTAAATGAAATTTTTACAAATGATGATTATTTTAGGTTTATTGGTTTAATCGAATAAAATTGGTTATTGATTTAGTGTTGGTTGTTAGAAATTGTTTTCCGAGATAGTGTTAGGAGTATTACTTATACATTATATGGTCATTTAGGCATTTTTTAGTGAAATAATATTATATGTTTAGATATTAGAGTTTTATTATTAATTGAATTAAATTGAAAAATAATTATAGATTATTTTATTAAATTTTATTACATTTTATAATAAATTATAATGTGACATAACCAATTGTTTCAAAATTTGAGCTTGATATAGGTTCTCATGATATGATATGAGTGTGGAAGTTCTTGGATGAGGGTAGATAAGATTTATTAAAATGAAATTACATCATATGAGGTATGTGGAACCTTAATAATTTCCCTATGGTAAGTTCGTTTTTATTTATATGCATGTTATTTGAGGTGCCGCCACTATGAGTGATTTCACTTCACTTGATTTAATTATTTATTAAAAGTAAAATGTCACGAATAGACACAAGTGTTAAGGGATATTAAAGACCATTGAACACCTACATGATTTATTGGTTATCAATGAATAATATATGGATTATAAAATACGTTCATGGAGATATAAGAACCTCTATGGATATCAATTATATGAAACCAAAGAATTTAGTGGGCCTTGAGACATGTGACTTGAGATCCCTTGAGTGGGGACAAGTGATGAACCTAGAATAGAAACCTCGATGTTTACTCTTGGAACACAGAGGAATGTCATGATGTATATGAGATTCTTTAGAGCCTTAGGTTTGGGGGTCAATGAATGGGGTGAGTGTTCCTCCTCTAAAATTATGAGATTAAATTGGTGGGTATAACCTGGATGATTTATGATAGGATGGGAGAGTGGACCAATGAAAGATTATGTGAGAAGTGAGATAGGAAATATTCTATTTATCTAGAGTGATTTTATATAACATTTTTTATAAGGATAACGGGTTCTGGATAAAATTATAGGGATGATGATGGATGTTATGATCTCAGAGTTATTATATATCCCTAAGAGTTATGAATTCGATACATGATCTAATATAGAGTGTCTGGATCACAATGAAATGTTAGAGACTATGTTAGGGTTACCTGTGTAATTTTTACCATAGAGAGGGTTAGTTCAACAAAGTAGGTATTTTATACTTCAGGTGTAACCTTTGGATCCAAATATTGATAGAGTGAGTATACATTGTATGTATTAATGCAGATGGATGCCTGCCTTAATTTACAACATTAGGATTTTCTGATGGGATCAAGAATTTAGACAAACCATCGTTATTACTAGTTGAATGTGATATTATTTGAGGTATTTAATTGCCTATAGTTTTTATAATTGAAATCCTTAAGATAGATCCTTGTATTCAGTGTTTACAACTAATGAATTATTGATTCCTAAGATATCATATATGAACTGAATAAGTGTTTGATTACACAAAATTACTTGTATATATATAGGGATTAAATGTTTTCCAAAATATGATGTTTATAATAATCACTTGGTTTCAGTGATTTTCCCTTAAAAATATATAGATTCCCAATACACCTAGGCTATGACTATTATTAGTAAATAATTTTGATTCCATGTAATATTAGAATCCAATTATTATTTCTAATGACTATTGTAACATCTCTCCCCGACACATTATCTATAGAAGAGGTAGAGTGACAATAAAATTATCTAATATCCCTAAGACACCAAAAGCTAAAAATAAATACCATGGGCTTAACAGAAGGATGGGGATGGTTTTTTCAGAAAAACCAAAACACAAAAACAAATTAATGTACAAAAGACCACAAAACAGTATGATTCATGAGTAATAATAATAATAAAACCAAATATAAACCAAATAAAAAGAAACCTTAATAGTAATTATAACATAATGAAGGATGATACATGAAACCAAAATACATCAATATTAATCAAAACTAATGTTTAATTACTCCAATTACACCGAGAGATATATAAAAGCTATGAACAATAACTAATAAAAAATTATCATGATTAAATACTAGAGAAATAAAGAACCCTTACATTACTTATATCTAGGTAAAAAATATTTGAAAATACACCAATGTTACAAATTATTTGTGGATTATTAACTTTATAGCCATTAACTTATTAATTCCCAACACATGTGACTAAAAGAAGAACATGTTATCACATTTTATATAAAATAAAAGGGAAGATTAGAAACTATTTGTTACAATTACATAAATAACATTAATGTGTGAAAAATGATTAAAAAATATTTATATTAAAGTATTTTAACTTTCAATAATCATTTTTCCCACAACCACACACACACACACACACCCATTTTCATACAACCATGGACCTCCCTATACTCAAGAGTGGTGAGTCATTTTTCCCCAAGGCTTAGCTTGGTGAACCATTTTTGATGGTGCTACATCACACCATTCCTACATCCCACATGGAATGTTTTACTTATATTTTATTATCAATCCAAAATATTCCAAACATTGAGGGTTTTATGAAGTATTAATTGTTTCAAATAAATTTAATTTCTCTCATAGCTTTCATTACATGCAACCCTTAGACTAAATGAAATGTAGTATTATATATCATTATAATATTTCCATTAAATTGGTGAGTATGAATATAGATAACTAAATTCTGAAAATTATATTATTTTAACATAAATTATTTTTTTATATTTTAATTAGAAAAGAAATTAAAAATAAAAATCAAATAAATGTTAATGAAATATTTTTAGGAAAAACTATTTTTATGCAGCCAATGAGTTTTTATAAAAGTAAATTTAATTATCACTATTGGTGTATGTTTTTAATAAAATTTCTATATTATATATATAATAATTATATTTTTAATTCATTTAATATTTTTTCCAAGCACGATATAAGAATAAAAATATATTTATACTTTACAAATGTATTTTTTTAAAAAGTTGTTACGTTATGTTTTTCTCAATTATTTGGAAATTAATTTTCATAGTTTTAGAAAACATATTCGAAAACAAATTAATTAATTTTTTGAAATTAAAATGTTAAAATTATCTGAAGTTTAAATTTTTACATTTTTATGAAATGTTTAATTTTTTTATTAATATTGAGAATATATATTTTTATTGAAAATCACAATTTCATTTAACACATTTAAATAGTTATTATTTGATAAAATGGTTCTAAATATAAAATTAGTTATTTAAATTATTATTAATCAAATTATAGTATTTTGAATCATTATTTTTTTTATCTTTGACAAAAACACTTTTTTTACAAAAGATAAAAATTACATTGAAAAAACACATTTTCATTATGCTTTTGAGTTTTATTTTAAATTAAATTGTCAATATAAATGAATTGAATTTAGTAAAATGGAATCCAAATTTTTAATAAAAAAATTAATATTATTTAATATGATTAAATTAATTTTTGGTCAAATGTAATTGAAAAAAATATGATTAATTACTATAGTAATAATCAAAACCAATTTACGGGGGGGGGGGGGGGGGGGGGTTAAACAAAAAGATATTGTTAGGTTTTCCAATTAAACATGTCTAAATCCAATATTATTAGAATATTTAAAACTTAATATATACCACCGTAGAATAAAATCTTATTTTTTTGAATTTTTAATAGAAATTAATTTATCATTTTGTATTCTTTTAGAAAATTTCTTTGTGGTTCCCGAGTGGGCACTCTCCCCCAATTATATATGGACACCTCCACTTATCTCCCCTATACAATTCAATATTATTCTTGTTAGGAAAATAAAAAAAAACATTAATTAATTCCCTTAAAAATTCATTTTACCCATATTTTTATTAATAAAACCTCCTATGATGGCATTAGATATAAACCAAAATAGGTTTTTTGAATAAGAGGTAGAATTATATACCATGAATTTTCATTTTATTTTATCTTCCACACCCATAAAATATTATTCAACCATGTTTATATAATTAAATTATTATGAAAAATAATATGAGATATAACTATGTCAATTTAAAAACCCACATTCATCTTTAGTAATAACAAATGAAAAATGAAACCACGAATCGTTTGTACAATGAACTATCGACTCACGAACTGATGTAATTCGTTTTCCATCACTTCCACTCAGAGTTAGATATAATTATGGATTTAATATATATATATATATAATTTATTACGTAATTATAATTATATAATCATAATATCATAGATACTTAATTACCATCCTAATCATTTAAAAAATGACAACGTCGCTCGAGCCTACGCGTGGACTACCACTTCCACGAAGTAATGTGATAAGTTTTTCATATTATTTTGAAATGGATGTAAATTAGGAAATATTTAATGAATATAAAATATATATATTATATAAAAATGATTCTAATAATGTGAAATAATTTCATCCTTTATTTCTTTCCATCCATAACAATTGAAAACAACATTCGTGCGTATGTATGACCAACCATCTCCTTTAATGGTGTAATTTTTTTTCTGTATTAAAATCTTATGAATGAATATAAATATATATATATATATATATATTGAGTTTATATTATAATTGTATCATGATTAATATTATATATTCTATGGAACCACGATCGTAGTAAAATGATAAAAACCTACCGAACCAAAACACACATGAAAAATGGAGCAGTTATCACTCAGAATAGTGTGTTTAATAAAGATTTATTAATAAGATGGTGATAAAATATTTATAATTAAACATATATATATATATATATTATGATTCTGTAATATATTTATAACTAACATATATTAATTATACAATATGTTAGAAAATGTATAATGGAAGTAAATACTTCAAGTAAAGTGTTTTTATCTCACTTTTACTTCTATGAGACATATGTCATATTCACCACTAATTTATTTTTGGGGGATTTTACTAATATTTTGTTGAAATTTTATATCATGAATATAATTTATATCATTATATTTAATTTTTTAATTTATTTTCACCCTTCATGGGGCTTATGATTCACATGTTACTAAAGTGGTAAGGGCTTGATGTTACAATCTAATTATTTATCAAGATTATTATTTTTATTATAATTATTATGATTAAATTCCTTAATAAAACTATCAATAATATCATTAATTTTCATCTCATAATTATATTTCTTGAAATTACATTTTTTCTTTGGTTTTACTCTCTTCATACTCAATATTTTAAAATATTCTTTTCAAGGAAGACTAACATCATTTCCCTTTTCAGTTGAAAATAATTTCTCTTCTATATTAATGTTTTCTAAAAATTCTTTTAAATAAAGTTATAGATATTATAAAATGAAATTTTAATGTAACTTTACCATATTTTTACTTTTTATATAAGGTTGTATATTCAATCTTCATTTCATTTACTAAATGAGGCACTTTTAATGTTTTACTAAAAAATGTTAATAGAATATTTATTTTAACATGAACAATAATAATGATATATCATAAAGTCATGAGTGATTATTTATTTTAACCTTACATTTCCTGTTACCAAATTGTTTTAAAATTCTATTTTTATATAATATTTGGGGATTTTTATATATTAAAAAGTGATTTTAAAAGTTGAAAGGATATTTTCCCCAGAATGTTTTTAATGATCTTTTAATGGGATTTATTTTCATCACTAAAAATAACCATTGAATATAGATATTCTATAATATTTATATGATATAATGAAACCATAAAATTTCTTTAATTTAATTGTTTATGATTATGATGACAAGATGTTTTTGAATGTCGTTTATCTTCAATGAGTTCTGCTAATGAAACCCATTTTATTTGGATGAGCTATTCTATGTGATAATTTTTATGAAACCCATTAAATTTATATGTGTTATACTATTATGAATGTTTTATGATATGGTATTAGAAATATATATGATTTTAATTATGTGATGGGTGGTCTTAAAATTATATATCCCTGTAATGAATTTGGAAAATGTTGGAATCTCATGAGATAAACTAGGCTGGAATGGGGAGCGAACCTAGTTCAATAAGTGAACCTATCCACTATTATAGTATTGAGAGTAAACCTTGACTAATAATATAGTTTGGAGAGAAAATTAATTCCACCACTATATTCTTGTAAGTAATCCTTGACTTATAAGGAATTTGTAGTATATTCTAATGTGTATGCCATAAATCCATGTCTTAAGTTAATTTTATTCTCGGATGGATTGTGTTCTCTGATTCATTGATAATTAATGAATTATGAACTACCAATATTTATTACTTGACTAATTTTTATGATCTATGATATCAAGGGTATGTTTTTCAAATGCAATTCTCATGTTTTCATACCCCTGTGTTCATGTTATATTGATATATCCCTCTTTTAACAATACATATAATATTATATTACCCATTATTTTGATTAAATTCCCTAGGTTATGAATAAAGGTACTATGTATGATATGTATATGAATGGTGATAGTCATGAAGAATGTAGTGGTAGATGATATAGTCCACTTATGAACTAGTTGTTCACATATCCATGTTTCCAAAGACAATAAACCATTATTCTTCTCAGGTATGTTTTTTGTAAAATGAAAGGCATATTCAACTATTAAGATGTGATATATATATTTGAAAAGTATGGGTCACTATATATTCTTTTAGATAGTAGATTTATCTAACTACTGGAAAATAGAATGTGAAAATGTTAGTGATAACCATAGGGATATATCTAAGGATAATTCTAAGTATAAAAAATTTATTAGTATTTCGGTGAAGCATAGAGAAAGTGGATTCTAAAGAATTACATCCTTATATGGATACTATAAGTGGATTTAGATCTAAAAGATTTAAACCTAGGGGTAATAACTACAAAAAAGGGTGCATTGGGATTTTATTCGATCTTCACATGGTGAAAAATGATCCTTACGTCAAACAAGGTTTGAAACTCGTAGGTGGTTTGTTTAGGAAATTCAAAAAATATTTACAAACCATTGAAATGAATTAAAATAATTATTGTGACCTAGGTATAAACTACAATAACATATATTAAGAATAATGTTTCAATATTTAGACATTATATAATATATTTTTAATTATTATATGGATCCCCATTTTTATTATTGTTTGTTACACTATGATGTTTGGTTTTTGTCAATGTATGGATCCTCAAGGATATATCTTAAAGTTGGATTTGATAGAAAATGAAATTATTTTCCTCTTAAGAAACCAAAATTTATAGGATATAGAATACAAAATATCATTTATTTCTTCTAAAAACATTCTCAATATATGATTCATGTTGAGAATCCCAACAAGAAAAGTAGGTAATAACAATCTTTTGAGTCCTTCATGAAGTAATTCCCCTATTATATTAGTTTTTTAGATAATATAATAATTTCTAACCAATGGATGAATACCATTGAAAAAGATATTATATATTCTATAGTGTCTAGATCATGAACATTTCATTTTTGTATTTTATTATTTGGAAGGTGGACTGGATCAGTGGTGAACTCCTATCAAGAATATGAAGCAATATGAAGAAATAAACTACATGGAGTAGTATAAGTCTAAGAGATTATTATTCAATAGGTACATTCTATATATTATTTATATAAAAATATAGAATTAATTCCATGATCTAAAGAAGAATATTTATTAATATAATAGTAAATATAAGGAAACATTTATAGGAATTCGGAGGTATGGTTCTGGTATTATCATCCAATCCAAAAGTATCGTTGATCGATTATTCATTGGCTTAAAAACAGTCATACAAAGGGGTTTATACTACATGGAATTTAAGGGATATATATATATATCATTCAACTTGATATCAATGTTGAAATGGATATGGGTTTTATCTATCAATATCTTGTGTTTTATAAGAAATTAACTATTAAATTATAAGAATTATAATAACCACGTAGAAAAGAAGATGACATTTTTTCATTTTTGAAGTGTGAAAGGAAAAATAGTTGAAATTGTCTTATGGGAACCATTTAATGGTTAAAGTGTTTAAGGGAAGGTCACTGAGTGATTTAATGTCTATTTGTTGTGAAGAAGTTATTTAATGACGCGAATAGAGAGAAATATCCTCATAATCAACCTACCATACACTTACATTTTAAATGAAATGAGTATGAGAATTATGCTATATAGTGCTCAAATTCGAAGGTTAATGATGATGATTGAGATCATAGGACACTTTATCTTAGGTAAAAAAGAGATATCACATGTGGTCACTATTTATGATTTGGGGTGGGATAATATTTCTATAAAAGGGATACTCACCATATGCTCTATAATTGTGAATGTATTATTTAAATCTAGATCTACACACTTATTTATATCTGATAAATTTTATGAGGATATTGAAAAGAGACCCCAATTATTAGATTTTTAATTAGAGGTGAAAACCCCTAATGTTATGATGATCACATCTCATTTCTATAATTATTCTTCTGCTAATGATTATGGGAATGTTCCTCATCAAAATTTGGTTATTCTCTATCTGGTTCAACATGATGTTATCTAGGACATATATTGGATTTCTAAATATAAATCATTTACAATTTAAGAGTAATGAAATAAATGTTTGATATTAAAAACCATCCTATGATCATCTACCAATGTGATGATTAATATGAACTTATGATTGAAATCACATCCAATATATGGGTCTTTATTCCAATTAATGAGGGGTGTTCATCTCATATGGTTAGTATAAAACTACGTATCAAAGATATGCCTATTTTGTGGTAATTTCTTGATGTCATTATGTAATATTTACATAGTATTACGTATAATTTTGAAGATGTTTTCCTAATTTAACTTCTACTTTATTCCACATCTATTTCCAAGATTCCTTATATAATATCCTCGGTTGAGTAGTAGGAATTAAAGAATCAACTCCCAGATAATCATCATAATGGATTTATGTTTCTAAGTGTTTCAACATAGTTTCACCTATTCTTTTTGTTATTAAGAAATATTTATCTTTGCGACTATGAATTGATTATTTGGATATGAACAAGATCACAATCAAGAAATAGTATCCTATACCTCATATTGATGAATTATTTTTTCAAATGCATGATGCTCTATATTTTTCCAATATTTAAATTTATTTTTTATATCATCAAATAATGTTCTAGAAGAATGATATACCCAATCTATCATTTATATGAAAGGTATATACAATATTAATATATAGTGATTCTTTTTAACCATATTAATTCCCAAACTATCATCACGTTTTTATTAAACATAGTCTTTAGAGGTTACCTTGATTAATTTTGGGTGGTTTTTATAAGTGATATCTATATATATTAAAAGATAAAGGAAGAGCATGATGATCTCATTAAAATTTCATAGAATACCCTAAGCAAGGAGTAACTGTATGAAAAATTTAAAAAGTGTGAATTTAGGATATAAAAGGTTTCATTTTGGATCATATAATCTCAATCGAGGGTATATATTTGGATCTTATAGATGATGGAATTTATTTAACATTGTTCAAGACCGACCATGGAGACTGAGATCTATAGTTTTATAGGTTTGGTAAGATATTATTGATTAATTATAGAAAATTTATCCAGACTGTCTAATCCCCTCACTAAGTTGACTATAAAGGGATCTATGTTTCTATTGATAGATGAATGTGAGGAATATCTTGGGGGAACAGAATAGAAGGTTTGTTAGTGAAAATGTATTTATATTACAATATAGTGGAGAAGGGTTTACAATTTATATTTATGACTAAAATAATGGATTGGGGTGCATCCTCATATTGCATGATATGATGATAGTTTACGCCAAATAATAATTGAAGGTCCATTAACAAAATTACTGAATTCATGATTTACAGATAGCTATGGTAAATGTTTCATTAAACATAATGAGGAATTATATTTATGGAAATGATTTGATATATATGTTGATAAAAAAAGTTAATAGTATATATTCAAATAAAAAGAGTTGAATAAGAATTATAGAATACTGCTAGAGAACATTAAATATTATGAATTCTCAAAACATTACAATTCTGGGAATGTGAACTAAGTGGATAATGATTTGAGTTGAAAGGATCAAGCTAGCATATCTATTATGAGGATAAAAAATATCCAATATTTCTTGATTTTCAAATGAAGGATATAGAAATATTTAAAGAAGGGGATAAATATCATCTTTCTCAATTGAGTTTCCAAAAACCTATCTTGTTGAAGACTATTGATTATTAGTAGAATGATTTATTGATTTATAAGAATGATAGAAATATTATGGAGTTTAACCATGATTATATTGAAGTGATAAGGTTCATGAAATATGAATTTGTTCCACCCATAAAATATTTGAAGGAGTATTTAGATGAATCTCATAGCTCACCATTCTTTATCAATCATTCAAGAAAAAAATATGTATTAGGATTTGAAGGAGTGTTTTTGGTCAGATGTAATGATGAGATAAATTGTAGATTTTTCATCTTGATTCTTGTTATGTAAGTTATGTCTAAGGGAAAATATTATAAGGGTACATTACAACAATTACCCATACCAAAGTGGAAATGGGAAAACATCTCCCTGAATTGTTTCATCAGACTCCCCAAAACATCTAAAAGAAAAATGATCTTTGAGTTATAGAAAATCACTTTAAAAGCTATTAACACATTATTTACATCAAAGAATATTTATCCTGGGATCATTTTTATATTATATTGATTAATAAAGTGGTAAGGATTCATGGAGTACCAAATTATATTATATATGATTAGGATCCAAGGTTTAACTCAATGGTTGAGTGAAGTTTTTATTATGATTTAGATACAGTGTTATGTTTCAGCACCGATTATCACCCTTAAAAATTTGGTTAGTCAGAGAGGCCCATTACAACCCAAGATTATATGTTGATATATTGTTCTATCGATTTCAAAGGTGGTTATGATTAATACTCTCCTCATGTCGATTTTTCCTAGAATAATAGCTTTTAGTCAAAAATTTAGATGGCTCATTATGAATCAATATCTGGAAATAATTATAGAACTCAAATGTTTTGGGATGATGTTAGATAAATAATTCTATTATGACCTACAATATCTCATGAAATGGCATAAAAACTAGGAACAATTCAGCATCAATCATGGCATATCAAAGTCGATGGAAAATTTATGCTGAAAAACATAGCATGATGTTGAATTTGAAGTTGGTGAGGAGGTTTTAAATTGAATCTATATATGGAATATGGTTATGAAATTTGGGAAGAAAGGAAATTTTATCCCAAGGTATATTATTACTTTCAATATTCTGGATTGAGTATGGATATTTTCATATCACATGAAACTTCCACCAAACCTCTCCCAAGTCCGCAATGTGTTCTGTGACAACCCTGCTTTTTATTACAACTTAAACATGCTTTATTACATAAAACTTCACTTGATCCAACAAAGAAGATCGAGAGGTTTAGTGTCTTTGGGGCTTAGGATCATTACATAAAAACTTTAAACTTGAAATACAACATCTTTATTGAAAACTTCCTTTACATGACCACTATATTCCTTCGTACTTAGCATTGCATGGGATAACCTGAGGACATGCATAAGAAAAGAGTGAGCTATAAAGCCCAGTAAGGGAGTACACAATGAATAACATGAGGAGTACAAAACATGTTAGGCAATAGGCATATCAATAGAGCATAAGAGAGACATGAACATAAAGGCATGATAAAGCATGATAATCATAACATGGAAATGTGGCAACAACACTTAACATTGAATTAGCATGAGCCAAGGCTCATTGCACATGGAGCATGAGTAAACCCTCATTGCACTTGAATTAGCATGAGTCAACACTCATTTCACATGACGTATCATGATACTATACTTTACCCAATGCATTGGAGCGCTATCAGGGCGCACCCTTCTTAATCATTTCATTTCATGCATAAGTGTGCCACATGGATCATAAAACATGGATTCATAAAACATAATCATTTATTCCACGATAAAGTAATGTGGAATTCATACATGAAACTTTACAATCAATAAGTAAACGTGCATAAAGGTGAATACCCTTGATGGAGAAATGGGCATGGTATTCACTACACAATGGCTTAGAAAATTCGGTGTGATTTCGGCAGCGTAACGGCGTGACATAAGAATTCATAAAAAAGGCTGATGAGAGAGAAAGGGGTTCCTCATCATATTTACATGTAATGGACAGTAAGAAGGTCATATAGATACATGTCCCAACAATTGAAAAGGAATTTAGATTCATGATACAAAAGTATTGCTTGAATATAGAAGAGGAGAAAAAGGTTCCTTTCGGAATTTCGGCATAGTAACGGGTGTACATGGGAGGAATTTAATGAGAGAGAAAGGGGTTCCCCCATCATTCAAACAATAAGAGGGCAGTATGGGAGAGGTGCGAAACCATACCCCAACATTCATAAATTAAATTAAAAGGGCAATACAACTGAAAGAAAATTGACAAAAATGAGAAAGGAAGAAAAAACCCTTACTTGGAAGTGTGCTTCCAAAGGCTAGAGAGAGGCTTGTGAGAGGCTTCTTTGGAGCTTGGGGCACCTTTATAGGATTCTAGAGAGAGTAGGGCAGAGGTTGGACGAACTTCAAGGGCTTTGGGTGAGGAGTAAGTGGGAGCTTGGGTGGGTTTATATAGGAAAGGTGAGAGAATTCTTTATTATTTAGGTTTGGGACCCCTTATATTAAAATAATCCAAACCAGAAACCATCCCATGGTATTTGCCCATGGTTTCTGGAAAAGGGAAGAGGAAAACAATATTTTACAAGTCCAAGGTCCGAACTTATTAAAAAATTAGGGTTGCTTATGTGGAGGTGAGTCACACTCCCATGGAAATTAATTTAAAAAGGCAAAGTGTTGAATAAGTCTTGAGGGCTCCATTAATGCTTTGAAAAGTGATTCAAACAAACCCAAAACCTCATTATTTTAATGATAAAACACATATTGGCCGAACATAAGGATTATGGTATTTTATTACATCACCATTGGGTCATTATGATGTCATAAAACACATTATATATTTAAATGGTATTTAATTTTTACCCAAAAATTTGACTGTCTCAGAAAATTATGAAAAATTCACCGTTGGATAATTTCGACGTCCTGATTCCAAAAATAATATTTATTTTATCTAAATAATTTTCTAAATATGTGAATTTTCACTTTTAAACTAAAAACCGACATTTATAAAAAAAATTCACGGGTTTTGACAGAAATGGCTTTCAACCCTATATAAAAATTTTAATTGCATTCATAAAATTATAAGATCATTTATATTTAATAAAAATTAATTTAATATTAATAATAATATTTTATTAAAATAATATTTAATTCAAAAATCCTTTAATTTAATAAAATATAATTCTTAATTAAATAATAACTAAAAAAACACCATTTGTACTTTAAAAACTAATTACAATGTATCAAAAATGACTAGAAATTATATTCATTATTATATACAAAAATAATGTACATGAACATGGTGCTACTTATTTGTTACATAACCCCTTAAAATAGCCGCATAAGACCTAAGGGTAAGGTGTGCGATGGTGACAGACTCTTGGGGTTGCTCGGATAACATCGCTCGAGTGGTAATCTCTATCAACTACCATTTCTCCCGTAGACGATCACGTTCGAGCTTGACTTGATGAAGCTCAGCTTGGGCTTGGTCAAGGGAAAAGCCCAAAGATGCCACCTCTTTTCGGAGCTCTGACAAATGGGCTTCGTAAGGGGCAATTCTACTGGATGAGGCCATCACTTCCTTTGTCTGAGTAGAAAATTGGTTCGTTAAAGCCTTATATTTAAACTACCCAGATGATCACTTTTCAACGGCTATAAAGGTAACGGTCACAAATCTTAACGTTAAACTAAAGAAGTTGAAATCATATAAAAACATAAAGAAACATTTAACTGGATCAAGAGGGATTTTCCATTAATGAAATTTTGGGTCGTTACAACATTCCCCCCTTATGAAATTTCGCCCTCGAAATTTTCCTTTTCCCACACTAAAACAAATGTGGGTAACTTAGCTTCATCATATCCTCCAACTCCCAAGTTGCTTCTTCAAACTTGTGGTTTCTCCACAACACCTTGACGAGGGGTATTGTCTTATTTCGTAGAACGTTTTCTCTACGATCCAAGATCTTCACTGGTTGCTCCTCATAAGAAAGATCGTCTTCTAATCGTACCACCTCAGAAGAGAGTACATTTTAAGGGTCTGGTATGTACTTCCTTAAGAGGGATACATGGAAGACATCATGCACCTTGGCCATAGTAGGTGGAAGTGCTAGTCGATAGTCCACAGCCCCAACACGATCAAGAATCTCGAAGGGGCCGATGTACCTTGGACTTAACTTCCCTTTCTTTCCAAACCTCATGTCCTTCTTCCACGGAGATATGCGTAAAAACACCATGTCTCCGACTTTAAACTCAAGGTCTCGTCGACGATTATCTGCATAACTCTTCTGTCGACTTTGGGCTGCCTTGATATGCTGCTGAATGGTTTTCACCTTCTCCACCATTTCTTCGACCATTTCTGGTCCAAGCAGCTTACGTTCACCGACCTCATCCCAACATGCCGGTGTTCTACACCTTTTCCCATACAGGGCTTCATACTAAGATTGTGAATTTATCAAAACATATCCCCCGGGAGTGTCGTAACCAAGAGTGCAGCAAGGCCCGTTGTCGTGCACCAGTTCCCGTTCGAGTCTAGCTCAAAGCGGTGTTTTCGGGTTTTACCCCTAGGATACATCTGTGCCAGAGCCGCCTCTACATGCTCGTATCCAGACAGGGATGTATTTGTTTGATAAACCACTTACTTAGTATTTACCAAAACTTAGGGATGTTTTTATTATGCTTAGTCTTGTATCTAAGGCTCTACTAGGGTTTCCTAATCCCAAAAATAACTAAACCTATCCTCTGATACCAACTGTGACAACCCTGCTTTTTATTACAACTTAAACATGCTTTATTACATAAAACTTCACTTGATCCAACAAAGAAGATCGAGAGGTTTAGTGTCTTTGGGGCTTAGGATCATTACATAAAAACTTTAAACTTGAAATACAACATCTTTATTGAAAACTTCCTTTACATGACCACTACATTCCTTCGTACTTAGCATTGCATGGGATAACCTGAGGACATGCATAAGAAAAGAGTGAGCTATAAAGCCCAGTAAGGGAGTACACAATGAATAACATGAGGAGTACAAAACATGTTAGGCAATAGGCATATCAATAGAGCATAAGAGAGACATGAACATAAAGGCATGATAAAGCATGATAATCATAACATGGAAATGTGGCAACAACACTTAACATTGAATTAGCATGAGCCAAGGCTCATTGCACATGGAGCATGAGTAAAACCTCATTGCACTTGAATTAGCATGAGTCAACACTCATTGCATATGACGTATCATGATACTATACTTTACCCAATGCATTGGAGCGCTATCAGGGCGCACCCTTCTTAATCATTTCATTTCATGCATAAGTGTGCCACATGGATCATAAAACATGGATTCATAAAACATAATCATTTATTCCACGATAAAGTAATGTGGAATTCATACATGAAACTTTACAATCAATAAGTAAACGTGCATAAAGGTGAATACCCTTGATGGAGAAATGGGCATGGTATTCACTACACAATGGCTTAGAAAATTCGGTGTGATTTCGGCAGCGTAACGGCGTGACATAAGAATTCATAAAAAAGGCTGATGAGAGAGAAAGGGGTTCCTCATCATATTTACATGTAATGGACAGTAAGAAGGTCATATAGATACATGTCCCAACAATTGAAAAGGAATTTAGATTCATGATACAAAAGTATTGCTTGAATATAGAAGAGGAGAAAAAGGTTCCTTTCGGAATTTCGGCATAGTAACGGGTGTACATGGGAGGCATTTAATGAGAGAGAAAGGGGTTCCCCCATCATTCAAACAATAAGAGGGCAGTATGGGAGAGGTGCAAAACCATACCCCAACATTCATAAATTAAATTAAAAGGGCAATACAACTTAAAGAAAATTGACAAAAATGAGAAAGGAAGAAAAAACCCTTACTTGGAAGTGTGCTTCCAAAGGCTAGAGAGAGGCTTGTGAGAGGCTTCTTTGGAGCTTGGGGCACCTTGAGAGGATTCTAGAGAGAGTAGGGCAGAGGTTGGACGAACTTCAAGGGCTTTGGGTGAGGAGGAAGTGGGAGCTTGGGTGGGTTTATATAGGAAAGGTGAGAGAATTCTTTATTATTTAGGTTTGGGACCCCTTATATTAAAATAATCCAAACCACAAACCATCCCATGGTATTTGCCCATGGTTTCTGGAAAAGGGAAGAGGAAAACAATATTTTACAAGTCCAAGGTCCGAACTTATTAAAAAATTAGGGTTGCCTATGTGGAGGTGAGTCACACTCCCATGGAAATTAATTTAAAAAGGCAAAGTGTTGAATAAGTCTTGAGGGCTCCATTAATGCTTTGAAAAGTGATTCAAACAAACCCAAAACCTCATTATTTTAATGATAAAACACATATTGGCCGAACATAAGGATTATGGTATTTTATTACATCACCATTGGGTCATTATGATGTCATAAAACACATTATATATTTAAATGGTATTTAATTTTTACCCAAAAATTTGACTGTCTCAGAAAATTATGAAAAATTCACCGTTGGATAATTTCGACGTCCTGATTCCAAAAATAATATTTATTTTATCTAAATAATTTTCTAAATATGTGAATTTTCACTTTTAAAATAAAAACCGACATTTATAAAAAAAATTCACGGGTTTTGACAGAAATGGCTTTCAACCCTATATATAAATTTTAATTGCATTCATAAAATTATAAGATCATTTATATTTAATAAAAATTAATTTAATATTAATAATAATATTTTTTTAAAATAATATTTAATTCAGAAATCCTTTAATTTAATAAAATATAATTCTTAATTAAATAATAACTAAAAAAACACCATTTGTACTTTAAAAACTAATTACAATGTATCAAAAATGACTAGAAATTATATTCATTATTATATACAAAAATAATGTACATGAACATGGTGCTACTTATTTGTTACATAACCCCTTAAAATAGCCGCATAAGACCTAAGGGTAAGGTGTGCGATGGTGACAGACTCTTGGGGTTGCTCGGATAACATCGCTCGAGTGGTAATCTCTATCAACTTCCATTTCTCCCGTAGACGATCACGTTCGAGCTTGACTTGATGAAGCTCAGCTTGGGCTTGGTCAAGGGAAAAGCCCAAAGACGCCACCTCTTTTCCGAGCTCTGACAAATGGGCTTCGTAAGGGGCAATTCTACTGGATGAGGCCATCGCTTCCTTTGTCTGAGTAGAAAATTGGTTCGTTAAAGCCTTATATTTAAACTACCCAGATGATCACTTTTCAACGGCTATAAAGGTAACGGTCACAAATCTTAACGTTAAACTAAAGAAGTTGAAATCATATAAAAACATAATGAAACATTTAACTGGATCAAGAGGGATTTTCCATTAATGAAATTTTGGGTCGTTACATGTTCCCTATATCACTCCAAAGAATTTTCATTCCTATACCATAACATGTACTAAAATAATAGGTCTTACCACTATATCAAGATCAGTATTATGAGAAAAAACTATTGGAGATTATGAATCATAGACAGAAATACATACAAAACAAGAGCACCGACTTGGTCAATTTTTCATAGGGAAACTACTAGTTTGAGAAAGTTACATGGGCACCTTAGGATTTAATGCGGTAGAAGTATCCTCATTTATTTTTATTAGAGTATAGTTTTTATGGATTTTTTAAATGGTGTAGAATTTTACAACTATATTTTTTATGAAATATTTTTTTTCAAATATATTTAATTTTATTGTTAGCCCGTCTTACACGAAACTCTGAGACTAAATGAACCATAATATAATATACCATTATAATTTAGTCATTTAATTAGTGTCTATGAATATTAGTAATTAAAATATGATGATACTATTATTTAAAGATAAATTCATTCATTATTTATTGATGATAAATGAAATTAAAAATATATTTTTTTGAAATTAAAAGAACCATTTTTCAGGAAAACACTTTTTATGTGCATAATCTGATTTTATCTTAATAAATTAAATTATTCATTATTGGTGAAGGATTTAAATGAAATTTTTATTTTATATATATAGTAAAATGTTTTATCATTCATTTAATATTTTTTTATTTACACGAGATAATGATAAATCCAATTTTATGCTTTACAAATTTATTTTTCTAAAAAATAGTGTCATCACATTTTTTTGAACTTATTAAAAAAATTTTCACATTAAAAATTTTTATTTCAAATAATTTTTTTCATTTTTTAAAATAACATATAAATATTATGTTACAGTCGGTTTTTTTTGATTTTTGTGAATTGAGTATTTTTTCGATGAATAGTAAAAAATATTGTTTTTTATTCAAAACTGAGTTTTTCGTTTAAATAATTTATAAAGTGATAGTTTTTTAGATGGGTTAAAGCATTAATTGTTTTTTATGTATTATTATGAATAAAATTTAGGTCATATGAATCAATCATACATTGAACTTTGATATAAAAACTTTTTATACTTAAGAAAACTTTTTCATTGGAAAGATGTATTTTCATCGAGCTTAAATGTATGATTTTATATTACATCATTACAATTATGTGAATTAAATTTGTTAAAAATGATTTTAAATTTTGACTAAAAATAATTAATATTATTTATTGAGGTCAAGTTCATTTTTTGTCCTAATGACTAGTAAAAAAAGTAAAAATTAATTAACAAAGTTAAGTTTTAAATGGGTTAATGGGGGGGGGGGGGTAACCTAAAGCTATGGGTGCTTTTTCCAAATAATAATTTTAAATCTGGTAGGATAGAAATAATTAAACCTTATTCTATCCAAAATTATTATCATTTTTTATTTAAACAATTTTTTTTGGGAATGGAGTTTTCATTTAGTATTATTTTAGAAAATTTCTAGGTGGGTCCTCTACCCCACATATAAAAGGAAACCTCCCATACTATCCTATCAAAACTTTATTATCCTTATTGATGACCTAGTTCCTAGAAAAATTCATTCCTTAATTCCCTCCCAAATTCCTATAAGACTAATTTTGATTATGAAACTTCCAAACAAGGAATTATGTATAAACCTAAAGAGGTTTTTCGAAGAAGAGGTAAAATTTTTAAACATGAATTTTCATTTTATTTATTCAACCTCCTATAAATATTTTTAAAACATGATGATATAATAACATAATTATATCTTATATACTTATATATTGTTATGTTGATGTTATAACCCAAATCCATCTGTTCTTCCATCAAATAGGAAACAAAACCTTCAATCTTGTGTATAGTGGACTACCGCTTGAAAACCTGATGTAATTTGTTTTCGATCATTGCGTTTCACAAAATGATATAATTATGGATTTAATTTATATAAATACATATGATATTAATGTTATAATTATAATTCTGTAATTATAATATCACATCTACCCCTTTACATTTTAATCTGTTGAAAACCGATAACATCGCTCAAGGGTACATGTGGACTACTACTTCCATGAAGTGATGTGATACAATTTTTATTTTATTTTTGCATGAATAGTAATAAATATATATTTAATAAATATATAATATATATATTATAAGAAAATGATTTCATAAAATTTAATTAATATTTACCTTTCTTTTATTTAATCCATCAAAAATGAAGATGATGTTCATGTGTACGTTTAACTAATTGTCTCTATGAATGGTTCAATTCAATTTTTGATCCATAAATTTTATGGATGGATCAAAATATTTATATAATGTGTTGGAATCCTATATATTTAATTCTAATAAATGATTCTTCATTGATATTAATTATGTTTACTTTTTTTATTAATTTTTTCATAAAATATTAATTTTTTATGTTAGTATTTTACATCCAAAGAAGGTTGGAAAATATAAAAAAGAATTAGTCAATGTTATGATTGAGTCACCATTAAGGTAGATTCACTATTTGACATATCACTTGTGGTAGAAAATTAGCTAATTATGATTTACCATTGAGAGAGAATCACTATTAATATGTCTCAATGTTATGTATCTAACCATCATCACAGATGTTGAAACCTGAAAAAGGAAGAGAAACCATAACTCAAACTACCGAAAACAACATCTCAGAATTTTCAGAAAGTATGAGTCACCATCACATCAAGATACCATCAAACAAAATCCATAATTTTCACAATGTATGAGTAACAATTTTAATGATTCACTGGTAATTCTGCCTACTATTAGATACAAGTAATCGTTAAGTCGACCTACCAAGAGAGAGAGAGTTATCACAACATGGCTCACTGTTCCAAGTCACTGTTTAGAGACACCATTAAAAGTCACCATTCACAGAGACCATCAGAACAAGTCACCATTTAGAGACAAAATCAATTCTTTATTTTCTATTTAAATTCAAATTTATTTCTAACTATTATATTTGTTAAATTGAATACAATTGATCAAATTAATGGAAATTTATAAACAATATTAAAAAAAATAAGACTATAGTATGAGGAACGAGGTACCATGATATGATTGATATAATTATACTTTTGAGATTTAGTGTATAAAGAAAATACATGATCAATAGGGATGATTCACATTTCATGAAGTCATGTGGCTAAGAAAAAACATGAGAACTTATTTCTATGGATACAACGAGATACTACTGAGAACTTAAAGAAAAGAAAACTTTTTAGAAATAAACTAAGAGAGGAGAATAACGCATTAAGAAAATAAATAACTCACTAGAAATAGAATATATAAGCTCTCATGATGCTCTATTTTTTGTCTATTTATGAAAGTAAACTAAAGATTTACTTCAAGATAACTTCTAGGAGTCGCAAGGTGCACTACCCATCACATAGATATTTCTAAATCCTATATCTCTAATTTTATCTTCTTGTGTAATATTTTTACATTATGAGAAATTTTTTTCATTCTATATTCTATGAACAATCCCCGACTCTTGTGAAAAACTAGAAGATACATAAATATCGTCACAATTTATCTTTTAAAACATACATCCCATGAATAATTGTGGAAGATATCCCATGCTTGGACTGTTTGTTTTTCCACTCCCACAAAAGACAATGGAATAATTATTGATGAACTGGAATGATGTGTATGTAATTTTTTACACAGATATAAGGTAGGGATCCAATTTTATTTCTTCAAAATACTTTGCCGTAGTTGATTTCTATGTGTAGTGGATTAGGAATCACCTTTAAATTGAACCTCTTGTTTAAATTACACTATGCTATTTCAAGTTTTGTTTTCTGTGTTAGTGTTTATTTAAATAAAAAATCTTCACTTTTATTAGATTTTGAATCTTAGATAGTGTTCATATTAATATTTTCTTTATTAAATTAATTTCAAAAGTTAATGTAATATTTCATACTATTTTAACATAGAACTAATCACTCTTTGAGAAATCTTTTGAAAAACTAAATCTTTTATAAACTATATCTTTATTTAACTGGGCCATTTTTATTTTAAATGGGGGGAATTTTAAATAAATATTTTAGATAGAAATTTTTATAGGAACTCAATTAACCACCTCTTCAGTAACCAACTCTGACTAACATTTGGTATCTATTGATCTTACTTTTTGGGTTTCAGTGTTCAAAACTTTTTGAAATCTTTTCAACCATGATTTTAATTGTGTTTTAAAGATCTCAAAACTTATGTCATTTAAAAATATATGGGTCATTAAAACATTTTTTTACTATTTTACATGGATAATAGACAGGATGATGGTATAACCAACATAACTACATATTTAAATGGTACAAATTATTCTACTTGGAAAATACAAATGAAAATGTATTTGGAATGAATGGGATTTGAAATATGGTCTTCAATTGTAGATGAATATAAGATCCCAAATAAAGATAGAAGTACCCAGGGTGACCCAAATAAGAATTCCTATTATAATAATTTCAATGATATGAATGCATTATATTGTGCTCTATGTGATGAATAATTCAATAGGATTTATTCATGTAAAAAAACTATTGATATTTTGGATACATTAGATATTTCAAATGAAAGAACCACTAATTGTAAAAAAAATGAGGCTTAAATTATATAATATTAGATATGGTAACTTCAAAATAAATTCTAACTGTAGGACCCTTGGACACCCTGAGAGGAGAGGGGTGAATCAGGGTATTAAATTTTTATTTTAAATGGATGGATCTAGTTCCCACGTTGGTAGGAACTAGTTTAACCTATATGATGGATATAAGAAGCAATCAAGCATTCACATGAAAAGATATGAGACAAAACTTTTTACATGGTTCACCACTAAGGGTTAAGTCCAAGAAGCATATGCCGACAGGATGTCGGTCATACCAAATTCCACTATTCTTCACTAGTTGTCGATTACAAAGGTTCGGGAATAGTCACTCTATCCCAGGCTCACTACCTTTACAACTGTTTGTGGATATCCCACTGCTTCCCTCAAGTCACTCCCGTTAACTCCCCCTAGCTCACTGCCTTTGGTGAAGTCTCAATCAGTTTATAGATGTGAAGGTCTCTTCAATAGATTCACAATCAAGTCTTTGCCTCTTCATAGAATGAGACTCTACTTGCATCAAAGTCCTAAAATGATGCTCTTAATCACACTGAACCACTGATCCAAATGATAAGAAAGTGAAAACAGGTTACAGAGATGATTTTCCACAACACCCACCCTTTACGCACAAGTTCTCACTTTTGTGCGCAATACATGATTTTCGAGAGGGAAAATATTTTGTGCAACTTCATATTTTTTACGCGCAACACAGAATTTTTCACGCAGCTCAGAATTTTTCGCACAACTCGGAATTTTTCCCACAACTGCCTTTACATGAACCTTTTACACACATCATCACTCGAATATTCTCTAAGTCTTCAGATGTATGAAATGAGGGTGGTCACATATTATTTAAAGGCATCTATGAACCCCGCGTGCAAAACCCCATATGGATCAAAAAAACTCTCATTCAGCAGGTAATATTTTTCATAGCTGCAATTTTCCACTCAGATCTCAATGTTTTTAGAACAGTCCATGAGTTTTCCATTTTTCGACGCTCTGATTCTGAAACACTACTTGCGCGAAATACCTCGCTCCTATATTTCATGCACCGCACTTTTTTTCACGCACAACTCAAATATTTCGTGCACAATACACCTTTTTCATGTACCACATTCTCTTTGCATGCACCTTCTTTTAGCAATAATCAATGACTTCATTTTATGATTTTCAAGCCTAAAAATTTGGAAAACACTAGGAAATGGTGCCACCTTTAATACTGTTGTCTGTTTGAACTGTATGATCTTGTTAATGGAACACATTATGAACTTCCACTAAGGATTGAGAAAAAACCCAAACCATACTCTAATTCATACATAGAACAACCGTGGTTCCAACACTAACAAACCTATTTTTACCACGTACCTTAGGTTAAATAGAATTTAAATACAATGAGTTCTCTGGAAAACCAATTGAAGCCAAAGAACAAATCATGTGACTACTCAAATAGTTACAAAAAAAGTGGAGCTGAACCTCAATATTAATAAGAGAATCCTAAGACATCAGTACTTTTTTTGTTAAATAATTA
Organism: Viscum album; assembly: GCA_963277665.1. Taxonomy (NCBI): domain Eukaryota; kingdom Viridiplantae; phylum Streptophyta; class Magnoliopsida; order Santalales; family Viscaceae; genus Viscum; species Viscum album. The sequence continues at coordinate 1,998,647,111 of OY728140.1, read as the reverse complement.
ATTATAAAATGGTGATATATGAGGAAGATATGAAGGTTAATTGAAAATAATATGATGAACCAAGAATAAATTCTATGGATTTCAAAAAAACTACATCCAATAAAAAAGTTAATACTGAAGTTCATGATAAATTTTACAGCAATGAAGACTCAAAAAATAATAATAATGAGGAAATGGATCATCCATCTAGGTGATTTAAGATATTATATAGAATGAAAGAGTTTTATATAAATCCAAGATATAGAAGGAAAAATAATAATACATGTATCTAGAAAATGGATAGGAAAAAAAGTGATAATATGAATGAGACAATCTTCTATGAATGAAAAAAAAGGACAAGTGAAGGGTGACTTTCCAAAATGGAAGTACAAGGATAAATATAAGGAAAAATATAGAAAATACAAGAATGATATGAAGGATTCAAGGAGTTATAATAAGGATAACTCCATTGAATCTGAATTATCTCATGATTAAAAGGTTGAAAAATTCTTCATGCATTTTATGAAAAAAATATTTGTGGTAACCTTGGTATCTCTTGCACGAAATTCATACAATTTTAAAGATCAATATGAATCTAACACTTATGAAAATATGACTAATGATGAATTTTTTGAATAATACAAAATATTTGGAGATACTTTCAATAAGCTAGAAGATAAATATAAACCAATCAAAAAACAACATGTTTTTTTACTACTATTAAATAAAATCTAACCATATAAAATGACAATAACTCTCAACTACTCAATGATAATATTGAACTTAAACATTCAAATGAGTAATTAAAGTGGGATCTAAAAAAATCTACAAATGGTTAAAATATCTTAACTCAATTTCACGGAAATAAATTTCTACTAAATATACAACTAGCATTGGTTATAATCCTCGGAAATGAATTTGTTTTAAATTTTTTTTATCAAAATATGGAAAATTTGACTTTATACCCAGTTCAAAAAAATAATCTACCAGTTCTAGAGAAATAAAATATTTTACTACTTCTAAATATTCTTGAACTAATCATGTTTAATTTTCTAAAAATGTCTAAAATTAATATAAGAAACCCATGAAGAAAATTTGGGAACTTAAAGACATAATTTTTAATATTAAATGACCTATAAAAATATGGGTACCAATTTTTTTCTTATTTAAACAGTTTTGTAGGAAAACTGTTTGAAGAGTTCATATAAAATCCTATGGTACATGGATAATGGGTGTTCAAGAAAAATGACATGGGACAAATCTAGCTTCAAAAACCTCAAAAATATTGATGGGGGTACATGTAACTCTTAGTGAAAATGAAAATGGAAAATTATTGGTCTCGACCAAATCCCCAACAAGAATTAAATTTTAATTTCTAAAATTCTTTTTGTTGATCGTCTAAAGTATAATATGCTTAGAATTTCATAGTTATGTGATGATGGTGTTTATGTTCAATTTGAAAATAATTCTTGTAATGTTTTTAATTATAATAATTATGTATTATTTAATTATTTTATAAATGGAAATGTTTATTTTGTTAATATGGATTCCATATTCTCAAATAATGTTTCCTTCTTAATTTCCATTCATAAAGAATATTTTTTCTCATATAAGAGACTAGGCCATTGTAACATTCACTCTCTTAGAAATATTACTATAAAAGGATTATTAAAATATCTATTTAAACTATATTTTACAAAATTGTAATATCTATAATACCTAAAAAAACAACACAAAACATATCTCAAAATAAATGAATAAGTTTCAACATCTCAACATCTTGACTTGTTTCACATTGATTTTTTTGGAGCGTCTAGTGCTTCCAGTTTAAATGGGAGGTACTATGTTTATTTTATTTTATATGACTTATTGAGAAATACTTGGGCCTTCTTTTTGTCACAGAAAATTGAGGATTATTCTTATTTCACCATGTATTCTAGATTAGTATAAAACTAAAGTTTATATAGAATCAAATCCATAAGAAGTGACAACAGCCATGAGTCTAAAAATAAATAATTTGAATATTTTCCCACAAAAAATGGTTAAATTCATAACTTTTATTCTCCTAGGAAACCCTAATAGAATGACATTTTAGAAAGGATAAATAGAACCTTACAAGAGATATCTTAGACTCTGCTTAATGAATATAATCTACATATTCATTTTTGGAAGAAATTTTGAATACAAGTTTCTATATAATCAATAGAGTTTCAATCAGACCTATCCAAAATTAAACTCACTATCAGTTTTGGAATAATATAAAACCAATGGTTAATTACTTCATTTTTTTTGGTTGAAAATCATTTCTTCTTGAAACAAAAGATAATCTGGAAAAATCTTCCTCCAAGAGTGACGACGGAATTTTCCTAGGATAGTTAATCTCTAGTAATCGTTATAGAGAAATTAATAAGAGAATGAAATGTGTGTAAGAATAAATGAATGTCATATTTTATGAAATAAATCTACATGAATCTGAAACATATTTATAAAATTTTGAGTATAATATGTCAAATCCAGATGAAAACACTAAATCTTATGATTTTTCTATTAAATAACCCGAAGAAAAGTCCAGTTCTAGAAAAGTTTTAGATTCTAACCAAATAGAACCTAAAGCTATAGAAGAACCTAAAGTGACTAAACCTTATTTTTACAGACCATTTAGTATTCTTATAAACCATCTTATTGATGATATAGTTGGAGACATAAACAAAAGAACATAAACTAGATATTCTCTAAGTAACAAGGCTGAATATCAAGTCTTCGTCACAGATTGAATCTAATAACATCAATGATGCAATCAATATTTAATTATGGATGGTGGATATACAAGAATAATTATATTAGTTTTATAGAATAAAATTATGGTAAATTATTGATAGACCCATAGAAACCTTGATCATAGGAACTAAATGGATGTTTAGAAACAAAGTGGACAAAGCTAGCACTATAGTAAGAAATAAGGCCAGACTATTTTCACAAGGTTATTGTCATGAATAAAGAATAAAATATGTATAAAAATTTTCACATGTGGCACATCTTGAATTTATTAGTATACTTCTAGCTTATGTAGCTTATCTAATTTTCAAAATTTATTAAATTGATGTAAAGGTGCATTCCAAATTGGGTATATAGTTGAGGATGTTTTGTTGAACAACATCCCGGTTTTAAAAATAATAATTTTCCAAATCACATTTTCATGTTAACAAAAAATTTTATGGTTTAAATCAAGATCTAAGATCTTATTATGGTTATCTTAACACTTTTCTTCTTTTCTAATGGGTCTCCTAAAGGTATAACGGATCTTATTGTATTCATAAAAGGAATCTCTAGAGATTTTTTAGTTGTTTAAATATATGTTGATATTATTTTTCGATCTTCAAAAATTTCTTTATGTATTAAATTTTAAAAAATGATGAAAAATGAATTTCAATAGAGTTTAATGGGTGAAATCAAATTATTTCATGCATTTCTAAATTTTGAAAATGAGGAATTTATTAATTAAAATTATAGTAAATATACTAAAGTTATTTTAAAATGTTTTGTCTTGGATATCACTAAAAGTAGTGATACTCATATGAGAACCACCTATAAATTTGATCTTGATGAAGATGAAAAATTACTAGATCAAACTAATTATAGAGGTATGATTGGAAGTCTTCTATACTTAACTACTAGCTGACTTGATACCAGTTTTACTGTATGTATATGTGTTCATTTTCAAGAAAATATTAAATATTCACATCTTCTTTTTGTCAAAATAATTTTCAAATACATTAATTATACTACAAACATAAGACTGTTATACCCTAAAGGAAAATCATTTGTTTTAATTTGTTATTATGATGCTGATTTTAGTGTTTTCAAGATAGATAAAAAAATAATTTCTAGAAAATGTAACTTTTTTGAAATTTCTCTAGATTCATGGTGTAGTAAGAAACAAAACTTTGCTGCATTATCTACTTATGAAGCTAAATACACAGTGTCTAGTAGTTGTTGTGTTCAAATTTTGTGAATAAAACACACATTACTAGACTATGGATATCAATTTAGGCATGTAACTATACAATATGACAACATAAGTGTTATTATCATTTTTAAACCCCATTTTATCACTTGAGAATAGAGCATATTGATGTAATACATCACTTTTTGAGAGATAATTATCAAAAAAGTGATATAACTCTTGAATTTGTTGGCATCCGACATCATCTTTCTGATTTTTTTACTAAACCATTACATTATGAGAGAATGAGTTAGATTATACATGAGTTGGGGATGATCAATTTTGAGTGACTCACCATTGGGACACACTGTTGATGACTCAGCATTGATGAATCACCATTTGGACTCACAATTGATGACTCCCCATTTGGAATCACTGTTGATGAATCATTATTGATTACTCTCCATTGGGTCTCACTATTATTGACTCACTATTATTGACTCACTATTGAGACTCACCTTTGGGACTCACTATTTATGACCCACCATTATGACTCACCAGTGTGTCTTTCATTTCACTAATTTTTCATTTTTTCCCTCAAAAATAAAAAATCATAGTTATTTATTTTGGATTATTTCATTCCACATTTTCGATTTATGATTTTTAAATACCTAAATGATAAAAACCAAATTGATCCAAAACACCTCTCACTTACTCTTGAAATCTTCTCCCAAAACCAAACCATTCTCTTCCGAACCACTACTATCTTATTCTTTTGAACCAAAACCTCTGAATATTTCAAAATGTCTTGAGTAAAGTGTTTCTATGAGATGTCCTTAGAGGAGTCTCATCCTTTGAATAAGTTAAAATGAGGCTCGAGTAATCCTAAATTAGAACTTGTTAACCCCTAACTTCAAAACCAAATAGTTGTTATAGAAAAGGGAATGCATGCAAACTGGATTTTATTAAGTATGTATCTTATATTGAATGTGTTGAAAGAATAAGGATAGTTGACATTGTTCTCCAAAATTAAATAAACTCTATATCATATGATAGTTCACCAGTTTAATTAGCATGCTGAGTTAATTCTCAAGGGAATAAATGAATATTGGATGAAGTATAAAATAAGTGGCAATAAATTGCATTTTTAACAAGGAAATGTGATGAGTGTTTGAACGTACATCATGAAGTTTTTTATGAAGATCACTATGGGAGTTCTCCACATGAAAATGATATATTTCACAGTGAAGAATCCTTAGCTGATCTAACCATAGTGGAAATTACTAAAAGACCCATAGATACAAAAATTTATGGAGAATGCATATTTTTATTTAAATTTATTCTATATCAACTATTTATAAAGAAGTGTAAATTTTTCTATTTAAATCATCATGATGTTTATTTAGTGTATCTTATGAAACAATGAAACAAGAAAAACCTATGCAGATACCTAATGATTTATATTTGTGTTATGATAAAGTCACATTCAAAGTCAAACTCCCTATTCTATCCATATTTTATTTATGCCATGTTGAAATATAAAGGATTTGTGAATGTTGGTGAGAAAACTATCACATATTGTGATAGATTTTTCATTACCAAGGCTATATGAAATATAATGAAGATAAGATGGAATCCTTGGATGAAAAATTGGGTAAAAGACAATGAGAAAATCTACTAAGTGTTTAATCCAGTTTAACACCCTAGAGGGCCAAAGGATATAGTTGATCCTGATTTAGGATCAGACAGGGATGCAAAATATTCATATGAGAAGGAAAAATAAGGTGTGGAATATGTAAAAAAATAATCCTCCATTGATTTGAAAAGTGATCCTGACATTTTAGGAAGTCTTGAAGGAATTACATATGGATCACATATCCCTCTAACATATCTTACTATGGGAGAAACTCTACTAAGATATGATAATTTTGAATCAAATGAATATAAATATGTTGAATATTATAGTGGTAATGGAATAAAAGAATAAAAAAAGAATGAATAAGAAGATGAAAAGAATGATTACGAGGAATAAGAGAATGAATAAAAGGAGGAGAAGAAGAAAATTGTGAAACATATAGTGGCTCAGATCATCCTGATAGTGATCAAGGTCATGATGCAGAACCTGAAAATCTTGGAGAAACTGGTATGGTGTTAAAGGAAATAGTCTTGTAATCTCAATAGTCTCTAGACTTAGTTTTAGATGATAATGAAGGTTTAAATGTTCAAGTGAAAGATCATGTTAGAGTTTAGAAGGAAGCACCTATTGAGGGGGAGAAACAATGTCACATAGTTAAATTTGACACTCTTACCCCTTTTAATTTTTATATAGTGGATGAATGGGATGATATCCTGGATATGTCACACTGGGCTTGGAATATCAAGACTCTAATATTGAAGAATATGATTCTAAGGGAACCATGGTTAAAGAATTGGACCTTTCTCAGAGAGTTCAAGTTGGAACATTTCCAGTAGTGGCTCCTACTCTAGTAGTGGATCAAACTCATACTTATTTAACTTAAAAATTGCCTATATATTATGTAATTGATAATGATTTCAATGATTTAAAATAAGAATTTCTCTTAGAAGAAAAAAATATCCATCAACCTTAACCAGCACCAAGTTAACATATTAGTGAAAGCAATGCTGCTTTTCTTTTAGTGGGAGTTATCTCAAAACTTCAGCTGCAAATTGTTTCATAAATTTAAGAAATAAGAATGTATAATAAATGGTTGAGTGGTTAATTTTATTCTCTTATTTTTGTATTTAATGGAATGAAATATTAATATAGATAATCATTGGAAAATCTTTTAAATGATATTAGAGATAACTTTTATGATTCTTATCAAGTTGCTACACCTCATCCTCATATACATGAATTAGATATTTAAAGAACATATATCTAGGATGAAATAAAAAAGGAATCAACCTTAGATGCCAATAATTATTAGACTCCTAACCAATATATTATAAGATCAGTGGTACATGAAGAACTTTTGTCCTTGATAGGTGGTGTTGATCAATCACGCTTTAGTAAAATCAAACAGAATTGTGATCATGTTCTTGACATGTCAAGGAATTAGAAGAAAGAGGCCAGAGTAGATCATAAGTAGATCACAAAAAATGGGGATTATTACTTCTTCAAGATTTATATGATTCATCAACTAAATTATCATTTTAAATTATTGGATGAGAATTTAAAGAAGCCACCTATCACCCAATATTTCTAGGAAAAAGATAGATAGCTAAAAAATCTTATTCCTTCCATTAAAACATAAAAAAACAATGTTGACTTTACTAAAGAAATGGATATAGGTGGGTAGATCATCAAAGATTTTATCAGCCTCTTGAAACCCTAACTTTTTGTTTGGAGTAATGACATTATATCTACAGAAGTCATCTAAATTCAACCTATCATAGAGAATATACCATCAAGTTCCATCTACTGATCTGTTGATCCTCAGTTCAAGGATTATTTCACTAAATACCTTTTTTATCCTCTTCACCAGACCCTCCAACCTCTTCTTATGTCTCCAGCTCAGGCACTTCATCATCTGAGGCCTGTTATCTTTTGATAACTTACATCCACTCAGACTTCTACTCAATGTCTTACCTCTATAGTGCACTCTATAGTTTCTATCCCTTCAACTTGAACCTCAAACAATGATCATAAATTATATATATTTACCTCTTATATAACTTATGTTTCTTAATATAATTATTCTAATAAGTCTAATGAATCCATGGAGACTTCCTTGTATAAATGATGATTGGAATGTTCTTTGATAGGGATATATTTTGACCTTTTTATCATCAAATTTATTAGATTTTTATAATATAAAATATTATTTCTTTTCATCTATTCTATATTCTTTCTCTATTGTCATTAGTTCTATTTTTGATAATCCCAAAAGAGGGATAATGAGTATGGAATTTAACCTACAAATGATAAATTTTATTTTATTTGATTATGATTATCACATAATTTAATCTCTCATGATCTTCATGACATGTTATGTAAAATAGTTTTATTTTTTAATTTGATCATTATGAATGACCTATTGCGTTTTATATAATTCTATGATTTGTGATCATCAAAAAGGGGGATAATGTTGGTGTCCTCTTATTTTAATGTTCATAAATCATTATTCATAATTATTATCTAGGTTTACTTATGTTTACATATAATATTAAAATTTTATATTTGTATTTTACAACATAAAATAGGATGAAAAAAATATGAAAAGGGTTGAGTTTTCATTAAGGTTGAGTCACCGTTAATAAAGAATCACTATTGGACATCTCACTGATGGAAACAAATCAGCTAAGTAAGAGTTACCATTGCGATATAATCACTTTTATGATATCTCATTGTCATGTATCTCACCGTCAGTACAAATTGTGAAATTTGAAAAAGGATGAGACACCATTACTCAACCCACATACAACCACCTTTCTAATCTTTCAAAAAGTATGAGGCATTGTCGCATCAAACTACCATAATGATCATTTAATAATTTTTTTAAATTATGAGTTACCATTAGCATGGGTCACCACTAAGTCGACCTATGATCAAACAAAAGTCACCATCAATTTGACCTTCCAGTAGATCATCTTACCGCTACTTGAATCACCATTCCAAGTCACCATTCAGAGACACCATTCCAAGCCACCATTCAGAGAAACCGTCATAACAAGTTACCATTTGGATACAACGTTAATTATTCAATTATAATTTAATTTCAAATTTCTTTATAACTATCATATTTGTGAAATTTAGTCAACTAATTAAAATAATGTCCTTTTTCAGAATAATTTTAAACCATTATCAGAATGTAGTACAAGGAACCAAGGAACTATCTAGATCATTATCTTTATCAGCAATAGTGTATGAATAAAATACCTAATAAAAAACTAATAGTTACAAGTAGTGAATTCATGATGTTGAGAAAAAAATGAGAAATTCTTACTATGGATAAAAGAAGATACTATTGAGAACTCAAAGAAAAGAATATCTTATAACAAAAAAACTATGATATTATAATAAATAATCAATCAAGTCAATACATCATTGGAAAAAGAAGACAAAATATCTCAAAAATAACTGTTTTTCTATTTATTTTTGAAATTTGACTCATGATACACTTCAAGATAACCTCTAGGAGTCGTAAGATGCACTTCCTTTCACATAAGGAATTTTAATTTTTTATCACTATTTTTATCTACTTGTGTACTATTTTTATATTATGATAAGTGTGTATCTTTCTCTAATATAGGAACTCACACTAACTCCCCTAAAAAACAAGAAGATACACTAATATATTCAAAATATATCTTTCACACCTAACATCCCACAAATATCAGTGGAAGAGGTCTTTCATGGACTATACTTTTTTTTCACTCCCATGAGAACCGTGGAAGAGATCTTGTTGACTTGGATGGATCCGTATACTATTTTTTCCCAGAAATAAGGTGTGGTTCAAAGATTATTTATATAAATAGATTAAGAGTTAGTGATTACCAAGTGAAGAGGATTACATATTTTCTTGAGACTGAACCAATGGTTTTTATGATTTTCTATTCTATCATGTTTAGTTTTCTCTATTTGTGAATATTTAAATAAAAAAATTCACTATTCTCTGATAGTTAATCTTAGAATGTGTTCATATTATAATTTTGTTTAGTAGAATTATTTCAAAATTAAAATTAATAATTCATATTTCTATAACTAATAATTAATCACTCCTTGAGAAATCATTCAATTGACCAAATATTTTATAAACTACTCCTTTGGTCAAATGGGAAATTTTTATTTCAAATTGGGGGACTTTTAAATAAACCATTTAGATAAAAAAAAATTTATAGGAACTCTATTAAAATACTCTTAGATATCATAATATATCCAAAATAATAAATTTATATGACATTTATATCACCATGTAAATTATTTATATTATGTAACCATAATAAAATTAGAGGAAAAAATAATCATTAAAACAAAACACATATGAAAAATGAAGCAGTTGTGACCCGGAACAATGATTTCCATATAGAATTGATAATAAATGGGTGGTAAAAGGGTTATAAGTAATATTTTATTTTATAATATATATATTAGTATGGTTATATTATATATATATAATTGATTTATTATATGAGAGGTTCGAACACATATGAACGAATTCAAGACTTTAGGTAGGGGATATAAATCTCACTTTAACTTTTGGGAGACATATTCTATATTCAACACTCTTTTTTTGGTTTATATACTTCCTTTTAGAAAATATATATTATGAATATCCTTATTTTAATGATATATGTTGTTTTAATTGATTATATTACTTCATGGGGCGTTTAAATCAAAGGTTAACAAATTTCTAAGTGTTTGAGGTCATAATCACATTATTTATTAGGATTGTTTTTTATTGTGGTTCCAATGATGAAATTACTTGATCTAGTTGTTATAGTATGGTTATTTTTTGAAATTAAAACTATTCATTTTATTTTTCTCTCTTTATGTACCCAATATTTTAGAAGGTCATTTTCAAAGAAAATAAAATTTATTTCTCTCTTCGGCCAAAAATTAGTTCTCATCCATTTCCATGTTTCGGATAAATATTTTAATGAATGTAATACATATCATCAAGGTATTTTTAAGGTAACTATTACCCTTGTTTTACCTTTTTAAAAATTAATTAATTGTGATATTTTATGTTTTTTGAAATAAAGAAAATATTTTTTTTCTGAATATGTAAAAGGATTATTTATATTATTATCCATAGTATTCCCACTGTCATGAATGCTAAATTATTTCAATAATCATTAAAATATATCCAAGGTTACTTTAAAATAAAAAAAAATATTTATTATTTCAATTTTTTTGATATTAAAGAGAGATTTTCAATGTGGAATGTTTCTTTTCCTAAAGAAGGTTTTAATGACCTTTTAATAGTGTTTCTCTTTATTAATGAAAACATCCCTTAATTAAAAAAATTCTCGTGTGGGGATATAATCCAATGATAACATCACTATTATTTATCTATATGATTTATTCTTATGATAATAATATTAGTATGAAACCCGTTTCTTTTCCAAGGTTTATTCTGATAAAACATATTTATTTTCCACATGTTATTCTTATCAAACCCATTTCTTTTCCATGGGTTATACAATGATGAAATTTTTTAAAACCAATTTCATTTCTAGGTGTTATGGTATGATAATTTTTTTTTGATTTTTTAACATACATCTATATGATTTTCATTATGTTAAGCGTGGGGTCAAAATTAAATATCGCTCCAATACATTCAATAATGATTTATATCTCATGAGACAAAGAGGTCAGGAATGAAAAAAGAATCTAGCTCACTTAGGGAGTCTATCCACTAAGATAGTCTCAAGAGTAAACATTGAATACTAAAATGGTTTTGGGAGTGAACCTATTATCCTATAATAGTCTTTTAAAGGATCCTTGACAAATAAATAAATGATTTTTAATATTATTTGTATGCCACAGGTCTATATATCATTCCAATGTTATGATCTCATGGATTTATTTATTTGATTCTATAGAGATTCATGGATTTTGAACTACCATGATTTATTAAATGAATCAAGATGATCTATGGTATAAAGGGTATAGTTTACAAATGTTATTCTCATGTTGTCATAACATTATGCTCATGTTAGGTTGACATCTCCATTATTTACCCTTACTGAGCATCTGAGCTAACACATTCATATGTTTTCCTTCCCCATGTTATGTATATAGGTATTATGTATGTTATTTATAATAATGGTTCTAGTTGTGAATAATATAATTGGAGATGACTTAGTACACTTATGAAACCGTTTTTTACATATCCACTTTACTAAAGACAATAAATCGTTGTAGTCCACATGCATGGTTTTTGTAAAATGAAATTAATATTCTTCTTTTAATATTATATTTTTATGCATGAAAATATTTATTATTTAAAAATGTATATATAAACATTACTACTATGTATAAAAACATATAAAATTATCCAACATAAAAAAGTTTTTTGGAAAACCACATTCTTCTATGAATTTTATCAAAGACCTTCTGATAGGCATTTCAAAAACACAAATTTTGGTACTAAATCATAAATGTTTAAAAAAACCAAAGATAAATAAATTTTATCCCTATGAATTTAAGTTATAGAATGTGTAAAATGGAAGATAATCCATATATATCTTGAAGGATGATGAAAATAGAGAACAACACTAGAACTTCTAGATCTGGGATTAAAACAAATTCCTTAAAACATATACAATAGGATCACATCAGGATTCACATAATGTATCATAGATATATGTATAATATATTACATCTATATATCTAAGAAAGATGATAATTGTATATCAATAGAGAAAAAGGAAGAACAAATAACTCCCTTTGATTACGAATATCAAATAATATTGGAGTCATCAAAATTTACTTTTAGATTGAAGGAATTTTTTAGGGGAGTATAAGAGAGGAGAATAGATTAATAGACTGATAAAATTGTAGAATACTTAGGGTTATTGGGTGTAATATTAATTAAAATAGAATTTTCAGATCATTAAAAACATGTCGCACATTTACGTCACATGGTATTTCAAATCGTGCACCAACTGTTCATGTGTTACTGGATAAAATCCAGAGATCCTGATAGTTTGTGTCATATGTTTTGAAAAAATATGAACCAATGATTTATTTATATTGTCCTATGGCCACACCCTCTCATTATTGGTTCACACAGTATGAAAAACTATGCTCTAACTGAGAATTTACATCTATCATTAATTGTAATGTTTCTCTTGGATTGTATACAATTCGAGAAAACTATGATCCGACCATGTTTTACCGAGTGTATCCCAGAATCCACTTACATGATTTACTAGAGATAATATTTACGACCCACCCCACCGGGTCCCATTACATGAATCCTCAAACATTCCTATAATAGGTTTGGGGATAACGACTAGCACTGAATAGGAATATAACTAACATGGGAGGCCATAGCCTATGTACCTGCACACACACATACATCTCCAAGACTATAAAATGATAAAATCTAAAATAACTTATAAGCCATTCATGGTTACATATAAATCCCACCACCTTAGTAAGTCAATAATAAATTGAATGACAACATATAAAAATATAAAGCCACCACAGAGTTTGAAAATAAGGTCAACCTAAAAGTAAATATCGGAACTACTATTAAAATAAGCATAGGAACACTCCATGGTCTATCAAGATCACTAATAACTTCCTTGTCATGGTACCCCTAGTAATTTGAAAAAAGATTGATCATTATCAAAATACATGACACATGTAGGAAAATGTTGTGCATGAGTGATTGTAAAAATACCAAGTAGGACACCCCATAACCAAAAATCATATAACAAAAATAATAATAGTAATCTATAAAAAAGTATGTGTCTAAAATAAATATAGTAATAATATCTAGATATACTAAAAAACTACACATATTATCAAGGTAAATTTAGAACCATAATTCATTCGTAGGTCACTGGCTCAAAGAATTATATAGCACTGATATGGGAGAACACACACCACATGTTAGATAACCCTAATGATGCCTATATGAGAGGATGTTCTCATTAGGTCTCTTCATAGAAAGAAAACATTGGATGTCTGAACAGATATAATACATATATGAGGATACCATCAAAGTCAATGGAGTATACAAACAACTTAAACTGGAATAAACTATTAAGTAGTGGATCAACGCTCGTGTAGTGTTCTTCATGGTGACACCAAGAACCCCACCTAGTGAAAGAAGATGATAGAATATCTTACTCCTAGAATCATGGATGCAATCGAATAACTCTATCCACGAATTACAATTTTTGGGATCATTATCACATGTGTAGGATGTGACTCAATAATAACCCTCATAGAATGGATATAGGCAACAAACCCTAATGAATCTTTTCCCAGAAACGGAGGATTATTGATCTAATCCATCTTTTAATGAGTATAAAGTGTGTACTGATAGTACAAGGAATGTGCCTTCAATACCAGCTTCTACACATGTAATCAAACTATGTACATGTCTGTGTAAAAATTACATGGCAAGCCCATGCCCATGTACTTCTGTCAATGCTCAATTTTATGACTATTCCAAAGTACACCTGTCATGGGCATGTTTGTGTCAAAGTACATGGAATACTTTTGCCCATGTACTATTTTAAGTTTCTGTGTACCTTACCAAGTACACAATGAGCCATGGGGGAGGGGTCACGTGCTCTGGGACATGTCCACACACTATATAAAACTTAAATCCACCATCACCCCTATACACCAATATGCGGAACCCACAACGCATGTTCTTCCAGAACAAACACCGTGAACTAAAAAAATATAAAAAATTATAGATGTAGAATCGCATAACCTCTCCCCCTCCACCAAAATTAAATCCAGAAAAAATCCATGAAAAAACCAAGGTATACCACTGGATAAGAATTTTTTTCATCAATCACTAGAATCAATCCATGATATTAGTTTGAAAAGTGCTCTCATGCACTATTAATCATGGAACATTGAAGAACACAAGCCATGTATCCCTAATCTATCTAATCCACTCCAACTTCCATCATTTCATTATGATCACATCATATCGAGCCTATATTGATGATATCAAACCACTATGCTATAAAACTGGTGTGTAATGTTGAATTTTTGGGAATATATCAAATCACATGCCAAGAGATTCACATGTAATGAATAATGAAATTGGGGAGAAAAAGAAAATCCCAAATACAATTAATGAACGTCAATTTTTTTATGTAGAATTAAATTCAGTTATATTATAATAATGAATGAAAATATGAGAAAATAATCAAAAATGTAACACCACTAAACCCAATAAATTCTAACCTATACCTACAATAAGCAAGAACAGTTAATCAATTCATTAGTTGATTGATTTAAATTCATTGTAGGAATTGGAAATGATGAAAAATCAATGAAAAAATCATCCTACATCAATTCAGATCAATCAATATTAAATAAGGAAGTGTTTTCATCATCTTTGGTGAGATCCTCTGATTTCATTTCAAAAAAATCTTGGAACCTCAACCCGGTTATCATTTGTCAATGGACACTCCTCCAATGGCTATCCAAAAGTGTCATATAAATACAAGTTTATGCGGGAAACCCTTAAATTATGGATATAAAATCATTTTTAACATGGAGGGTTTCTCTAATTATCAATGAATAAAATAAAAATAATTCATTTTGTTATTTTATTCATTTTACACACACAACGACTTTTTTCATAAAAAACCCTCATAGAAGAAGGTTATGTCATTCATGTAAAACCCATTCTCCGAACTCAACAGTGCCCTTAGATTTCTAATATGGTCATCTGTTTTTATTTTAATCTACTTTTTCAAAAAAAAAACTACGTGTATAGGTTATCTAATATATTAATATATTTAAATCATTTATTATTGGAACACTAGGCCTTCCAACCACATGCCGTCTTAGTTCCAGGTATAATAAATAATCCAAAAATTACCCAAAAAACAATACAAAGAAATTTTGAGTCATTAGATTCCTAGAACCTTGTGGATTTACATCCCAAAAATCCAAAACAAGTGGTTAAAAAAATATGCGGGTACTAGGAATGTATCTGAGCCTCCTAGTCCCCATTTCCCTCTAGATGATTCCCATGCATCCACCAGTCATGCACAAAAAAAAACAGCTTGGCCAAGAAATATCCTCTCTCATTGATCTTCTATCTCTACTAGGTACTCAGAAAATGTAAACCCATCCTTGATGTCAATCGTTTCACATTTTATAACATATGATGGGTTGTTCACCTAAAATATCTACTGTAAAAATGGAAGACACCATGTACTCGCTCTAATTATGGTATTAGAGGCAATATTTACGCCACGTCGTCAAATATACATAGTATCTTGAAATAACTAATGAATCATAGAGAAAACTTTTTGTCCTGACAAAATTTCCATTATCTACATTGATGTGAAACACATAGTAACAAATGGTCTCCATACTCTAAAATTGAAGGCCTCTATAATTGGTCAGAATAAAACATTAGATGGCGATTTGTAGTCTTCATCAACTCCTTGATGATCCACATTTTCTCAGTTATAACTTGCACAAACACTGGGCTATGAGTGTTGACTCTCCTCTGTTAGTCTAGAAAAGTGGTGACCCACATTATCTCACATACAAGGCCTATAATGCTACAATAATGATTGTAGAATATTAACTATTATTGTTTGAAAACTCCACCAATAGTAGGTGATCCTTCCAACTACAACCAAAGTCCAACATGCATGCTTGCAACATTTCCTTCTAAACCTAAATGGCCTACTCAGTCTGGCTGCCAGTTTGGGGGTGAGACTCCATTCTCAATTACATATGAGTTCTAAAATACTTAAAAAATCTATTCCATAATTGAAAAATGAAGTGAACATTATGTTCAGAAATGATCATCAAGGGAACTTTACGGAGTTGGAATATCTCCTCCATGTAGAGGAGTTATAGGAACTCTACTAAACTCTCCTACGGAATATCTAGGAAGTGGGATTACTTTGTGAGTTGGTATACAATCACATATTTGAAATCATTTCCCCTAAAATTATTTGGTATCCTAGTCATGAAGTCTATGGATATCTGATCAAATTTCTATGACGGAACCATAAGTGGTTGAGATAATAATGAAGAAATTAGTGCTCAGCCTTCACTTGCTAAAATGCAGGACATAAAGAGGAAAAAATTAAAACTCCCTTATTCATCCCTGACCACCAAAAATGATGTCAGAGGTCTTGGTACACATTTTCTATAGATTGATGTACCACTAAATGATATGTATGAAACTCACCTAGAATATCCTCTTATGACATCAATGGTACCATCATGAGTCCACTAAAAATATTAACAAGATCTCCACCATTAAAAATCAATCTGAAGCATGTCAAGTGGATATCTAAGTACATAGGTTCTAACAATCAGTATACCGAAGATATGCCTCCCAGACTCACTCTAAAAGTGTAGTGGTGACAACCCTCTATAATAGGTAAGATACTCCATCTCTATCCAAAATGGAAAACTATAACACAACCAACTACTATGGTTCCTCATTCAACATTTACAAACATTATATCCTTCTAAGAGCATCTTATACCACATTCCCCTTCTCGGGAGTATAAAAATATCAATGTCTTAATCCTAGGGGTACTCTAGCCATCACTTTTTCCTAAAGTTAAGATCCTTATGAGAGAAAATATACTTATGATTATTGAGTCTAGAATATATGATAACTCAGTCCCCCATTAGGTAGTGTCAACACATATTTAGTATGAAGATTACCACTACTAACTCATGACCATGGGTAACATAGTTCTTATCATGCAGTCTCAAGTGATGTGAACCATATGCAATCACCACTTGCTGCTACATCAGAACACAACCAATCCTGGTTCCTAATAAATCACAAAACACTAAATACTCAACACCCTTATATAGGAATATGAAGTTGGGAGTGCTTATAAATCTATATTTAAACTCCTTAAAATCCATCTCACACCTCTCAGTCCACATGAAAGGCCACCAATTTTGAGTTAAATATTTCTTGGGGGATGATAACTTATAGAATATAGGTATGAATTTATAGTAATGTCCTATTAACCCAAGAAATATCTATAACTAAATCACACTCCTGGTTGGCTCCCATGATAACACTACCTAGACCATCGCTAGGTCAAATACCACACTAAGTACTAAGATAAAATACACTAGAAAGTGGACAATATGAATAAAAAATTTCACCTGAAGATCTTTCTATTTAGATGGTCTCCCAGAGTTTTTATAGAACCATATTCATGTTTTTTTCATGGTCCTCCTCAGATACCTAGTACATTAGGATATCGTCAATGAAGACTACCATGAACCGGTATACGAAGGGATGAAAGATCCTATTCATGAGTCCCATAAAAAATATCAAGGCATTCATCATTCCAAATGACATAACCAAGTACTCATAAATACTGTACAAACATCTGAATTCCATATTCAGTATATCCTCGCCTTGTACGCACATTTGGTAATATCTTGATCTTAGATCAATCTTTGAGAACCACCGTTCACCAATAAAATGACAAAAGAAGTCATCAATCTTTGGTAGTGGATATTTTTCCTATATAGTCACTTAGTTTAGGTGATGGTAATCCAAACACATCCTCTAGCTCCTTTCTGTCTTCTTGGAAAATAAAAATGGGGCTGTCTAGGGTGAAACAATGGGTATAATAGATCTCTTCATCTACAATTACTCCAATAACAACCTCAGATCATGAAGCTCTATATAATCCATCCTAAATATTGGATATATATTGGGGTTATCCTAGGGTGTATATTAATGAAAAAGTCTATATCTCAAATATGAGGTAATCCAGGAACGTCCTTAGGAAAGACATCCTCATACTCTACCACCACTATAAGTAAATGAAAACTTATAACATCCACTAAACCAAGTGTCATGCTAGCCAACTAGTGAGTAATCAGCTACACCCTCTTATGGATGAGCCAGTATTTCCCTTTTGGGTTTCCTTTTCACCCAAAAAGGAAAATCTATTCATAGAACAATGGATACAATGAATCAGACACCTAAAATTCCCTATTTGGGCATGAACCATGGATAAAATGTACATACCTAAGATGAAATAATAAGGCCTCATCACTGATCCAAAAGAGATCCCAACATAAACTTCACATTCATGAGTCACTTCACAATGTCAGCATAAGTTTGTGATTGACGAGTCATCTCTAGTAGGAAAATCTAAGCACCCAGGTCAAGCCATGGGCTCAAATAGAATATGAAATTTTTGATATAGATATAAGGAAATTAATATATGAATGTAAAATATTTCTATCAGTACTATAGAAAAGGTATAACATACACAGATTATACGTTTTATCATTATCATATCCTTTGGATCATATGCCTCAACCACCTATAACACCCCTCACTCCTTTCCTCGAGCTCTCTGAGTTGGGAATAAACCACCTAGGGGTGGTGGTGGTAACATGTTGAAGAATCTATGACCATCATCTTCTCTCCCAACTCCAACACCATGATCACCCCCTATATAAATTTCTACTCCTATAGTTGACTCTACCAAAGATGCCCATCTATTGTCTCCTAATCAGCTGTATGATGGGTCAGAAGATCTTATGAAAGATGCACCCTTCTATCACATGAGTAGAACCACCATTCCCTGGGGTTACAATAACCATCTAGTAAGATCTGAACGATCAAAACATGGTCTTGGGACCTCCTCCTAAAATGCCTCGCATTTCATGGTCCCTACGACAAATTCCACATCCTTTATGTCATAGTCTCTAATCCTAGGGGTCCACTTTCGGAAACTAATGTTTGTGTCTACTCATCTTGGAAACTCTTAATAACCAAATCTCACTCAAGAACCCCTACATTGGTAGGAATACATAGAGGTATAATGATTAATCAGATAACCCAACGAATTCCTCACTTGAAGGTGAGAACAAAAAAGAAATGATCAGGAACCATATCCATAAAGTTCCCTAGAGACATTTGTGAACCTTTATGATTTCTCATCTACTATCATAATTCCATGATGTAGTAGGAGAAGATATTGGATATGCACATCCTGCAACATAGATGGAGAGAAGATCTATCTAAAAATGCGCTAAATCTATGATCATGATAGAGTTTCCCTAATATAATACTCAGTCAACAAAGCCCACTATCTTCCTATTGGATCATAGAGAAGTGTCTCTTCTAGAACGACCATCTATTATACTAGTGTCCTCAAAAAGATGAAAAACTCACATCACCATATTAAGACAGTCCTCATCCACCTACAGGTCGGGCTTACCTCAGTATTCAAGTGTCCACTATTGTCGAAATTTATGAAGTGATTTCATCATGTGCACCTCATATACTGGTACTATGGATAACATCTACTTCTCAACTTGAAGTGGCATAGTTCCTGTACCACATGGAGGTAACACCTCTAGAACTGGTCCCTTTATCGATGCCTAATCATTGAGTTGATATTATTCCTGACCCGGATGCTTAATCTAATCTGTAATATATAACAGAGGTATCCTTAATGTAAACAAGATGTACCATATTCAAATAATTTATCTAGATATCTAACTCAATAATGACTTGCGAACCAAAACCCATCATATATGATGCATGTACCGTTGTTTTTCCTACAACTAGTGTCCTGAAATATAGATTCAAATGGCAGGTGATCAAAGTTCTAATGTATGAATATGTCTACTGCCGCACCAATAGTAGAGTTTCTAGCCTAAAATAAAAACTCAAAACACTTAAAAATGTTTTCCCAAACCAATATCATATACTTTGGTCCAAAGGATGTATGACTCCTCTATTACAACTATTACAAAACCCGTCTAAACGGGTATTGTTCTATGATTCCCAAATCCCATATTCAATTGTCCATGGTCTGGAGACTAGTGTTGAGTTGGAATATCACTAATATGGGGGGATTTTTCCTATATACCTACACACAAACATGCACACATCTCTATTCTTATATGATTAAAAAATGTAAAAAAATGATAAACCGTGCAAGAATACATATAAATAAAAAAAGTAGAGTACAAAATAATGAAATTGAAATAAAAAATTCCAAATATAATACCACTACTATGAGTATGAAAAAAATTCCAACCTAAAAATAAATATGGGGATTAATGTCATGATAACTATAGGAACACACATCAGACTGCTTGGATCACTAAGAATGACCTAATCCTAGTCCCTATAGGACTCTATAAAAATATTGATCATATGCACAAGAAACAACTTGTGTAGGGAAAACCCAGGTAGGGGTGGGAATAATAATACCCAACATGACACTGTAAAATGAAAGGAATATAACAATAAGAATAAATGTTAGGAACACATAGGTTTAGGTCTACCACTAATATAATAAGAATATCTATATATACTCAACATAGACACATAGTCTCAAGGTAAATTCAGAACTGTAATTCCATTTTAATATTCCTACTGAAAGGATCTACATAACACTATTCTGGGTAACCCAGTCCATGATATAGATAACACTAATGATATCCATATGAGAGGTTTTGATCATAGATTCTCATCATAGGAATGATATTCTAAATTTAGGATGATTTACGATTCATAGATTAAGATCAAACCCAATTCCATGGGGTATACCAACAAATCAATCTGGAATAACCTTCTAAGTAAAGAATCAATTCTGATGTAGTGTTGGTCATGAATATACCAAAAACCTCACCTAGGACGTGAATATGATAGAGGATCTCACTAAAGCCCTCAAAGAGGGTTTCAAAAAACATTATCCAAGAAGTCCTTCTAAAGAGAACACAATCCCATGAGTCTGATGTGATTCCATATGATCCCTTAGGGAATGGATATAGGGAACACACCCTAATAAAGAATGTCAAAGATACATATGGAAATGTATCTAACACATATTTTATGTTGTACATAACATGTACTAGTAGTACATGACATGTTCCTTCGATACTGAGTCCAACCCATGTAAACATCTCATACTTTTTTGAATGTAAAAAATAAATAGTGAGATAATTCTTGTGTGCTTCTATCTACATCCAGGTATACATGTCTTTCCATATACACCTAGACTGTTCATGTCCATGTTGGAGTACACATCATGCCCATGGTAAAGTAATCTAAGTCATGTACGTGTACCATCTGAAGTACATGCTGATCTATTGGGGTGGGGTCACATGTAGTGTGACATTTTCACACAACATAGGATACTTAACCTTATCATCATCCATAGATGATGTTTTGAGAGTCCCACATGGCAGGATACTCTAGAACACACACCATGTACTATATAAATTTCCATAATTCTCGATCTAGAATCTCACGACTTATTCCAGTCCATAGATCATCAATCCAAATAAATCCCATGTAATGAAATAAGGAATACCATAGGCCATTACTTATCAAAATAAAACACCAGAATCCAGCCATTAAATCCATTAAAAAATGATCCCATATGTCATTAATAATTGCAGGATGATGAAACCAAGTCAGGTGTCCCAAATTTGATCGATAAATTTCTGCTTCCATCATCACATGATCCTCACATAAAAATAGCCCTAGATCTTTGATATTGAACAATTTTCCATGAAAAAATGGTACAAGGTCCAATTTTCCAGTACACATTGAACCATGGTACAAAATATTCTCCCATGATAAATGAATAAATAGGATATAAAAGCACAATCACAACCAAGAAGAATGAAACTCAACCATTTTTCATGTTGTCCTCAATTCATTTCTATTGGAATAAAGAATGAAGAGAATGAGGAAAAGGAACAAATAAATTTCCCCAAAACCAAGATAATTCTAAATTTCCCCCTCAATATGTATAATCTAAGAATCAATTCATTAGTTTAATTATTTTAGTTCAATATAGGATTTTGAATATGGATAAATCCAAGAAAAAAATCATTCTAACTCATTTCATATTGATAACTAATGACAGAAAAAAGTTGTTTCATCATCGTTGGTGAGATCCACTGATTTTGTTTCACACTGATCATAGAACCCTGATCTAGTTTTCATTCATTATTGGATCCTCTTCTAATGGGTCTCCAATCTTCTTTTATAATTATTGGATTATTTGGCTTACCATTTAATTCTTGCTATAACAGTGTATTTAAGGATGAGGGTAGGTCGATGTTTTTATTAATAAAATAAAATAATAATTTAATTATATTATTCATTTTATTAATGTGATGATTTTTTCACAAATAACCCACTATGGAAATGGTTATGTCATGCGTAGGGTAAAATCCATTCTCTAAACTCAATGGTTCCATTATATTTTTATACGATAATCCATTTAGAAGTTACTCCACTTTTTTTGGAAGACAATGCTTGTATGATATTTAATATATTTAATATATTTATTTCTAGAATAGTGTGCCTGAGAATGATACTCCATCATAGATTCTAGTCTGAAAAATATACATAAAATATCCAAAAATTAATAAATAAAAAATAAGAGTCATTAAAATAGTGAATGTTTTCTATAATTGATAATATTTAAAAAGATATCCAAAAAAACCAAAACCATACAAAAACCACCGAAACATAACCTAAGAACAACATAAAATGAAAATACAAAATACAATGGTAATGTATCTAATACTAAGGGTGTTAAATTGTCCATACCATTGGTATTTCCATCCATAGAAAGCGGGATATCGACATATATGTGGAAATGATCAATCAACTACTTTAACATTTATTTTTTAAATTCCCATGTCTCTTAATACATCTTAAAATACTAATATAAAACCCATACAAAAATATTTTTCCCACACAAGAGCTTCTCTTGAAATTAAAAAATATCGAATGGAACATGAATCAAAATATCAACTGGTTCAAAATCAACATGGTCCCATCTAATCACATGGTCAGGATTTGGTTGGTACTTTTATAGAGATAATGAAAAAAATTGTGCATAAAACTAAACCATGCTATTAAATCTAAATGATAAGACACATATTTAACTAATTCAAGTATCTTAAATGCGCCAATGTATAGAGGGTAAAAATTCCATTTTTACTAAAACAGCGATGGCTTAGGCATATATAAATTATCAAGAAAACAAGACCAAACACCTCAAACCATAGAGATCATTGATTATTATCAATATTTGATTTATCAAGACACTAAGACATAACCATCCTCTCTTAAATCATTTGAATATTATCCATTGTCTTATTTACAAGGTTAGGTATGATAATTGAATTTTATCCTATTTCCAACGAATAATGTAGAGAACAATAAGGAAAACTATAAAATACATTTAAAGGATCCAAATATATATTGGCATGAGAAATAATATTATATGAGAACTCTAGTAATAGTATATTCTCCTCCCATAAGGATTTAAAATGACGGTAGGCATAATGATGGTTTTCTTTATTGGCCAGAGGCAAAAAGATTTTATTCTTCAAAAAAAGATCTCATCTAGCTTCAATCCTTCAATGGTCTTCCATAAATTGTATTTTTACCTCATAGATAATGATTCATGATAATATTTCTGAGCATGTGTAACATTTTAAAATAAATTAAGAATGTGGTAAAAGTAATTAAAACTAAAATACCGCAAAACATAACACAATCAAGATTCATATCATCAATGTCCGATATTAACTTCCACTAATCTAAATCCTATTTAGAAAAATGATTATATGATATGTTACTCAATGAAGATACTATAAAAATTTCTTTTCCTAGTGTATAAATCAATTCAAAAGCATAAATCTATAGATATTACATCCACTATTGTTTCCTTAGATTAAAATATACATTTGAGTAGATATTTTTTGAGATCTTATTATCTACAAACACTATAAACATATCACCAAAATTTCAATGATGATATGTCATAAATTCATGGACTATAATAGAAAATTATAAATCATTTTAGGGAATTATTCTCATCAACTAGTAACTATCAGAAGATACAATCTACAATAAGATATCCCATTATATTAACACTTCCTCAAATATAGATATATTCATACAAGAAATACCATATATCCTAATCATGAATATAGAAATGTAAGGATATTTGCTGATGTAAGTTGAACAATAAGAACATGAAGTTTCTTTATGAGTTATTTTGTCAATTATAATGTATTGAAATTAATTTTTTTAATATATCATTGATGAGAGAAATTTGGAAAAATCATTAATTTGTTTATTAATGTCATTCTATCCCAATGACAATTCATATCTAAAAAGAAAATCCAATGATAGTTGTGAATAGATTAGAACTTATATCATCTCAATATCTACATAAAATACCCTTTAAAAGATTATGTGGCCATGGAAATCAAAATCTAGTATAAAGATATGAAAGGTTAAAGTATTTAAATAAATGATATATTCCAAAAAAGATCGCCAATATAATAACAAAATTATAGATCTTGATCAGTATTTCTTATAGAATACACAAAAATACTATCGAAAACCAAACCAAATAAAGCCAAAATATCTATAAATTATTTGATTCGTGAATGGTATAAACACCACAAGAGAATTCATATGATCAAAGGGTATTACCTCATATTTTAAAGGGTGTAATGAATCTACAAATATGTTTTCAGAATATCCTCTTTCCTATCTGAAATTTCGAGATACAGTGATAATAAATAAATTTTAAAGAACCAATGGGATACCCTAAATATATCAAAATATTCATCAATTAATGGAAGAGGATGTTGATTATTTATCATAACTTAGTATAACATACAATAATCTACGTAAATCTAAGGAGTCCACCATCAATAATTATAAAAATAATATGTTTTTCTAATAGTGACATTCTAGTTTGGATAAACCATTTACTTTTACAATATTTAGGTCTGAATTTAAATTCCCTTAATTCCATTGGTGTTATCGTATATGAAAATAGTGAAATATTTTTTTACCTAATAGGATAATAATCATAAATTCTAATTCTGTGTGGAAACCGAAAAAATTGTCAAGAAAAACATCAATATATTCATCAATGATGGTTAGAAAATTTCTATTTCCAATTTCATCAAATTATGCCCATGTAACTACTATAAAAATGTAAGATATTTTTCTAAACAATTATAATAAAAGTTCATTTATACTTTAATTGATATATAGATATACTTTAAAGATATGCTTAACAACATTACAATATGTGAAACTAACATTCCAAGCATAAGAATCAATATGGTCCTAGAATGATGTCATATAATCCAGTCCCAATATAATTTCATTTCTATCCATCTCATGAATAGATAAATCCATAACCAACTCAACACCATAAATAGTTATAGAACATGTCTCACACATAAATGATCAAAAATATCACTGGACAAGAGGTGTTTTATGTTTCTTGGCATGAGGTATCATTTCAAAATGAAAAATAATATTATAAAATTCATGAGTAATAATAAAATAGTTGGATGAAACCATATCAAAAAAGTCCTTTATAAGGGTATAATTCACAAGAATTGTTCCTAGAACCATCATAAGAATAGATTGATACTCCACTGTTATCTTCTTTGAACTATATAATTTCTTACATGTGCTACATTGATTGTTGATTTTTTATTGGGATAACATTTTTAATGAGTCCTGGTGTTTCTAGAGTCATATTTACTTTGTTTGTTTTGAGGCTAAGAGTTTCATTATTGAGGTCATCCAGTAGAAACGTCAGAGGTTTGAGATACATGAGTTATATATCAAGCACTAAAAATTATAATTATATAAATATAACACAATTTAGGCCTCATTTGATTATAGATGTGACTATTATTTGGTGGTTTTGTAAAGAATCACTTTATTTGAGTGAAAGAACCACAATGAAAATAATAAGGATTTATATTTGTTCTTGGAGGAAGGTATACTTATTTAGTTGTCTAACTCTAAGGTGTAACCTGTCCTTGAAAATATGTGTCACTATTTATCTTTTGGAAATTATTAGAGTGCTTATAAGTTCCCTTGGAGATAATCATACCTCTTAGCACATTATTTTTAGTGAAATCCCATTTGACCATGGAATCCTTGTTAACTATATTTTTAAAATCAATAATATATAGGATCGATATTTTAGAGAGAATATTTATCTTTAATACTTATTCAATGATGTGTGTATATAAGGATGAAATTATTTATAAAACCAAGGTGAAATTATCAATGGTTATATAATTAGCTACATACTTAGATACAGAAGGGTTCACTTTTATGAGGCTATAGAAACCCATTTTTTGAATATCTTGATTGTCTGAGGATGGAATTTTTTTTAATTATATTCATACCTCCCATATAAGACCTTGGTCAAGTAGATTTTGGATAGATAAATCCCAACATTTTAATGTGTGTTCCTATATCATATGTACCAATAAATAAAAAATTTGTTCAGCTGGTGGATCAAGGAAGTCGAAGATTCGATCCATTCTATTTAGCAACACCTCTAATTTTCTTGGATCAAAATCCCCATGATAGATGGGTGGATTATATTTTCGAAACAATATGGTTTGATCTAATTAACAGGGTTGGTCATTAAAATTTCCACTATAAATGTATTGAAACTCTAAAAATATGCTCTGGAAAATTAGTTTTTTCACCTGTGGCTCAGTTAAAACCATATTTTCCAGAACCTCCTCTTATTGATTTCTATGACATATACCTATATTCAAATGATATAACCTCAAAAAAACTATATTCTGTAATCAATACATAAAAACTAATGAATTATAAAAGTAAAAATCACCATAATCAATAAGAATTACTATCATAACATCCACAAATCAACCATTCTAACAATTTTCATAAATCAATAAACTCAAAATGAAAAATTCTATTCTAGTGGGAATACATTCAAATAATGAATGATATAAAGCACTCATCAACTAAAAACATGATGATGAGATGAATATAATAGAAGAAGTGTTTTAGTATAATTTTTTAAAAAACCCAACCTTGTAACTTGATGTTTAAAATAAAATCTCTATATTTTTATGCTATAAATTACATGATATATAAGTAATATATCCTTATTTACATCAATATAAAATCGAGGACCTAAAAATATTGATACCATTTATAATATCCCTCTTCTAAACAATGGATTGAGAAGTTTTAGTGTTCCACCAACCTTAGGTGTCATCCCCAAGACACCAAAGACACATAATAAATTAAATTTCTTAACATAATGATGTGTGATGATTTTACGAAAAGAAGAAAAACAAGAAAATGAAAAAAATACAAACAACCAACTGACTATATGATTAATGAGTACCAATAACAATACAACCATATTTTATCCAAAGACCAGAACATTAGAGTAACAATGATAAATTAATAAATGATGATACAATATACTAAAATAAATTAAAACAAAAAAACACCTATGTTGAAATAATCTGATTAAACAAAGAGATATCTTTAATATCCAAAAACCATTTGAGAAGGTAGGATCAAGCTACACCATAATAGAAACATGACATCGTTCTTTGACCATTTTATCAGTATACAATATCAAAATATTCACTAATTTATTGAATAAGGGGGTGAGTATAATATTCGATGGAATTACATAAAGGCTTCCCACCACATTCCATTAGGACAAGAACTTGTTATAAAAATTTATATAAAACATAAAATATGTAGTTAAACAATTTGTTACAAATCCATAAATAAGTTCCATGTGTAAAAATAATTAAAATAATATTTAGCATAATTTCTTATGTCTTTTAATAATCAATCCACTCCACATAAAAATGAACACACACACACACATTGATGAAACCATTAACCTCCCTATAAAAATGAGCAGTGACTCATCCTTTAACAAATTATTCACAAGGTGAATCCTTTTTTATAGTGGTACATCATGCCAATACTCTGCCCTGCTGTGATGGTGGTACTTTAATTCCATTATACATCCCTAATGTATATGAACACTTACACTCCATGTATACCATGTTATCGTATAAAATTATTCAATATAAAAAAATTATTTTGAAAATGACTTTATTCGAAGCATTTCATCAAACACCTTGTGAGAAACATTCCAAAACCTATTATTTATGTACTAAAATAAATATTTCTTTAAAAAAACATCGAGAATAGAATTTAACAAAAATCCATCATGTTATTTATGATTATAATGGGATATAATTCACCAACCTATCAACAGATGAAAAAAAGTAAAGGAATGAAGAACTTCTAGATCTTTTCAAACAACAACACCACTTTAATAGATCGAACAAGATATATTTAGGATTCAAATCATATACCATAGATAAACATATAATATATTTCATATATGGAACATAGATATATTGGAGGAGAATATATATAAATATAAAAAGGATGAATGGGGTACTTATATTTATTATGTATCTCAAATGTACTTTGATTCATCAAAATGTTCCTCTAGATCAAAGAGAATTTCTTTAGTACAATAGGAGAGGAAATGAGTCTGAGAGCCTTGAATAGTAAGAAAATAGTGAGGGAACAAAACCTTTAATCATTATTAAAACACAATTTTGGTAGAATTAACTATATATCACCTGGTTAGGTCTCATTATTTATTAAACCATGGACCAACCATGAATATGTTATTGGAAGTGATCTATATAGTTGTAATTTTTGTTCCATTTGGTTTGGAAATACTTGAACCAACCTTTCTGTGCTACATTCCCAAGGAAACACCATCACACGTTTGGTTTGAATGGTTAGAAAAACTATGCACCAACCATGATTTTACCTCTATATCTAGTCACACATTTTCTCATAGAAAGAGAATAGTTTAAAAAAACTCTACTCCAACAATGTTCTTACCTAGTGAATCCAAACATCACCTATAATGGTCTCCTAAAGATAGTGTACGATTTATACTAATCATTATCAGACCATGAAATTCAAAAAAAAAACTCCAAAATATTCTAGAAACACCAAAAACATATCCCAACAGATATATAACTTGATAAAACACAGTATGTGGGTAGAGTACCTAATATCAGGGGTGTTACAATTATGGATCCCTTGTTTGTCAAGGATCCAACTATTATTCATGAATATTATGGATTTATATTATGCATATAGTCTGGATATTATTCTTTATAATTATATATTCCAAGTATTTCTAGGATCATTCTCTTACACCTCATTACAATAGATGTCTATTATTACTAGGATCTGCCTATTTTTTCTAATGATTATAGATTCAAAGTATTACTAAGATATGGATATTACACTTGATAAATATATATTCCTAAAAACCTAATGATGTTATTTTTTTATAACTTTGAATTCATAGTAAAAATAGGATAAATATTTTATCCCTAATGATATAGATTCTTAGAAGACTAACATTGATTTAGTGATGAGCCTTATAATATATAGTATCTGAGGGAAATTACAATAATTTAGATTTTATGATTGATGTCTTATGTAGTTTCTTGGATACATCAAAGGATTCATGTTTTATTCATGATGACATATTCCACTTAGTGATATTGATAACTTGTAAAATTAATGTTGGTTTATTTTAGGGGTTACCTTAGAACTCGAGGATTGATAATGGTCAATTTATTTATGATACCATATTTATTTATTCATTTTTGGACTATATAAAATGGTTATGCATTTATATAATGGTTGTACATGGGACGCTGTTGGTGGTGAAAAAACTACGATATACTCAAACACTTCTATGAAAACCATGACATATGGGTACATGAGTACATACATCTATTCTAATGTTTAGGTTAGGTAGATTATTAGAGATGCATGATCGAGTGGGGTTTCATAGATGAAATTTAGTGAATTTAAAAGGTAAGTCATATGGATGATAGTAGAGGCTCAGGAATTTTAATATTTTGGTTATTCTATATGTTTTATTGGATTAATGGGTCATCAGTTTGTTATGTATGAATATATGTTTTTGAATTACATTTTTATAGAATTTTTGTCTTATTTATTATGTATAATATGATTAGATGTGATTATTGTTGATTAGGTATCTATAATAATATCTCATAATTAGATATGAGGGTACATTATATGCATGGTAACACCCTAGACCCGCACTACTAGTCAGCCACATCTGGTGTATAGGGAATCACATATAAAGTCATGTAGCATAGTAAGATGGGAACTAACGAGTGGCCCATTAGTCGGGGGGTTGAAAAGTTTTATCAGAGTATTTTTATTTTTATATAAAATTTGGGGATATGGTAGAAATGTGATATTGAAATATGTTAGAGCCTATTAAGGACCTCATACTGGTGTGCCACAAGTACATTTTTATGGGAATTCTAGGTGAGCAATAATATGATATTTGTAGAAACCCGTACTTGACGTACATGGAAATTACATTATTTTTACAGAATACTTAATATATATATAAAACCAACACTCAAGGATCATAATAGTTTAGTTTCTTTGGAAAATCGGAACATAATATTCTAATCAGGGTGAAAGATCTTCAACATCTCCCATAAAGATCTTCCCCTTTTGTTTTCTTACCTAAAACCTTTCTTTATATCATGGGAAATAGAGAACATATAAAAGTGGGAGCTCAAATGCTCAGTAAGGATAAACATGGAGAAAATAAAACAAACTATATACATTTGAACAAAAAAACACGAACCTAATGTTTAAATATCAAAATCTTGAGCAATGAAATAAATCATGGAAGTACATAAGGCATAGATCATAAGGAAACATCAATCATGATAAAATACCATGGGAATAAAACATGTAACTGTGGAAAACCCTTAAGCACATGATATGATTTCCATAGTATCCAAGGCATTGCTTCCAAGACCATCTTAGTGGACAAAGTCCCTTTCTGAATCAAGTTCACTCCTCGCTCCAGTCCTGTAACACTGAATTGGATTAACTTAACATTCCAGAAATGTATATATCATGAGATATAAATCATTACCCAATGAATTGGAGGGATATATAGGTCTGAACCATCTCATAACGAAATAATTCTTACTTGTGCCACAAAATAAACATAAATCATTCATCACAACCCAAATAATAAAATGGGATTCATAAACATCATCCCATCATAACATAATCCATATAAAAATGGATATCATTTCATCATAAGAAAAGTGAAACCTTGTAAATCATAGAGACATTATACTTGAAACATACACATATGAAATAATGTCATCTTAGATGGAAAATGGTTTTGATAAAACACTTGAAATGAATTCTTGAGGAAAATATCCTTTCTTCTTCAAAATCATTTTCTTTTCATAAAATGAAATGAAATTTTAAAAGGGAAGGTTTTTTTGAAAATAGTCATGAGATCTTATAGATTAAGATTCATGAAAATAAGGTGTTATGAACCCGTAAAAATCTGTTCATGCAGTATATGTTAAAAAACATTATCCTCATACTTTTAACGGAAAAGCCAAAAAGTACCACGTATGGTAAACAAAATAAAGATTTCTTCGATAACACAAAGTAAAATTAAAAGAGGGGTAAACATGAATTTAATAATACATGGAAGAATATAAAACACTTTATAAAATAACATTTTTATGGACATGGATGAAAAATATAACCCCAGTAAATACATACGCATAAGCAATCTCAGATAAAAACGAGATTGCAAAGTTATCCCTTAACTTATGTCTGATATGCTTCATATGTTTCCGAAACTCATGTATAATTATTTAAATAATGTCATTGAATTATTAAAGAATCATATATATGTTATTATATCATATATGGTTTACTTATGACTTTATATTACCCGTTCTTTTGTAAATCCCATGTTAAAGCAGCATTTTGGGTAAAATTGGTTCATTTATTATATGTGTTTCGACTTATTGTTCTTGATATTATTACTTATATCTTGATTTACTTAATTCCAAAATGCAAAACATGATTTATATATAATATATATTCATCATATAAATATATATGATAGATCGATAAATGTAATGAAATACACCGTTCCGTGAGATGGTAGGTTGTACGTACGCACGCACGCTATTTTCGTTTCCTTATTGAATTAAAGGGAATTAAATAAATGAAACATATATGTAAATATATCTAGAATAATTATTATGTAGTATACTTCATTATTATTTGTTATATATACTTTATAATCATACTTGAATGGTTAATGATGGAAAATGAATCTCATCGCGTTCATGGAGACGGTTGTCCATACGTTCGCACGAGCGATGATATCATTACCATAATTATTAAATAGAATTGGAGTTGATGATATAATATCTCAGAATCAGTATGATGTTATAATAACCATATATAGTTATTTTTACACCATTATACCCATCCAAGTAATGTGGTGGTTGGAAAACTGATTACACCATGGCGTGGAGACGGTATTCCGTATGTACGCACGCGCGATGATCTAGTTTTCCATAGGATGGATAGATGGTGGAATGGGGTTGTTTCATATTTATAATAAAATATCAGTATATTATTCATACTGATGTTATTACTTTATGATGAAACAACTAAATAAGAAGAAGTTGAAGAAGAAAGAAACTTGAAAAAATCGATAGAAGAGGTTACCTCTTCTTCGACGCACCTCCTTTAAGCTTCCTCTTAAGGAACTAGAGTTGGTATTTTGAGAAGACCAGAACCTCCAGAATGTTTCTAGGAAAGTGGAGAAGAGAAACAGGTAGGGTATGTCCAAGTATGAAGGCTCAATGTGTTTTGAATAGGAGAGGGAGCATGTTCCCTTTGATAAGGGAGGAGAGGGGAACCTTTGGAAACCTCAAAAATATTAATTTATAATAAATTAAAAACCCCCATAAAAACTTCCAAAATGAAAAAAAATCCGAATCTTAGATGCGATAGGGTTGTAATATCATAAAAAAATAAAATTTAGACATGTTTGTAATTTATTTTAAACATTATCAACTTGATTTATCCTTATTTAATCTATTTAATTTTATTTGTGGTAATACGATTTAAAATTTTAAATTGTTATAAATAATTACCTATGTGTTGTGAATTGTCCATAATTGGATAATTTATTAAATTTTAGACTATATAAATCTTAATTTATAATTTCTAAAAATTTATGTGATTTTTAATCAATATTATATTATGTTATTTTTATAAAATAACAATAGTGTCAATTTTGACACTATTCATTTATTTGATTTTAAATAAAATACACAAAGATGATATGTTCAAAATAAAAGCTTTAATAGATTCATAACATGTCATATTTATCTATAAAATTAGTGGAGCACATGAAATAGTTCATATAATTTTTATTTTAACATTTTTTAAACCATTTATTTGATATTTCAATCAATAAAATAATTTCAACATTATTATTGTGTAACATTTTATAATAATTATTTAAACCCTAATATTTTTAAATAAATTAAAATTATTTATATAATTTTATTATCTTTTTGGATTCTATTAATGTTTAAAGTTTCATGAAGTTTATCACTAAATTAAAATTATTATACTTATAAGATTTAAGAGAGTGACATGTTGTCACTTTCTTTGGTTTTAATAATTAAATTATTTTCATGGTAAAAAGTCCATAAAATTAATCTATTCAGACCCTTTGGTGATATGGGTCAACTTTTAGTCATCCAATAGAATTTTGGAAGGTGTTAGAGTAATTCTATAATATTATTTTTACCCTTAATTACCGGATTTACCTTTAACTGCAGTAAATAAAAATTATCATAGTTACTATTCATAATATAAAAAAATAAAAGTAAACTATTAACATAACTTGGACCAATTGAATTCATATATTGATTCTATCTTTCAAAATTCAAAACACAGAAGTTGCAGTAATTAATTTAAAATTAATCTCGTTGTTAAGAAAACGAGTTTTAAAAGTTAAAACATTGCCAAATATTGAAATGTTTTTACCTATGAATTCAATGTAAAATTAATGGTAATGACATAAATTATATTAACTGGTAAAACTATATTTTATTTATACATTAAAACCATTCAATATTATAAATTAACCATATAAATTATTGCGATGAAAAAAGTTGTTTTTAATTAAAATATAGCGTGTTTTTACTATTCATTAAAATATGAAAGTTATCAGAATAATATGAAAAATTTATCCAAAGTAAATTTTTATACAATGATTACAGAGAAGAATTTTATTTTGTAAAATTGAACTTATAAACCTGTCAAAAATTATATTTAATGTAGGTGCGTAATCAAAAGCTGGCAAAACTGCATTTTTTGAAAAATATTTATTTTACCTGAAATTTTTTTTGTTCACATACCATGTTTTAGAAAATGTGTAAGATGAATAATAATGTTATACAATGAAAAATATAATTAACACTATTAATAACATATGGTCTATAATAATATTATAATAATATATCGTTGTTTAGTGAAACCCAGTATTGAGTACTACACACGCTATCAAGGAAGGTTGTGATTGCGTGTAACGTAAGCCAAGAATAGTGTTTGAATATAATATAAGCTAATACGGTGTTGTGTATAGAACACGATAATTTTGGTGTAATTTACAACACAAGACATCAATGAATTTAAAAGAATATTTCTCATAAAATCTCTGGGTGTTACATTCTACCCCCCTTAAAATGAATTTCGCCCTCAAAATTCATCGGGGTTATAAATGGTTTACAACTTGAAATTTTCTTTAATAGAAACCCACATCGTAAAAATTAATAACAATACATAACTTTAAAAACTAAAGTATGAAATGTAACAGTTACCGAAATTAAATAATCATTGGGTTTCCATATAGGAGAACATATGTGAAAATATGGATATAGAAGAGAAATCTAACCATCATGTTCTGATGGATATTGGTAGAGAACATGGCTATGAAAAATCCAACAATCACAAAGCCATAAATTGGTGATTATCTAAAGTACCATCTGATTGATCAGATATGAGGGAAACATGATAAAAATTTCGGTTTTCAAGATCATTTCCCTAATGTTGAAGAATTTTTGAATTAAAAGAATCAATTACTTGATTTTGGTACAATATTACTGTTGTTCATGCCTTGAACAATTTCCACATCATCCCTTAAATAAATAAAGTTGAATTTGTCATCCGTGAAGTGATAGCAGATCATGAGATAGAATGATAGGTCATTCCATCAGTCTCAAACATAAGGTTAGAAATAGTTATATACATAAGTCCATTTGTGGTGAGATTAAAAGTATACGGTTTGAAAAATGGATGTATACTTCATCTATCATACCGCTTAATAAAATAAAACTAATTTATACAAAGCAGGGACTTCCTATAGGCCAATGGTAGGCGATAAAGGCCTATTGCACATCGGTTGTGGGTCCGATTCCCATAGCCTTGTCCGACGCGATGGGTTGTCGCTCGTCTTATGGGTTTTACTTTTTCTAAAAATATACTATTATAACATTCAAAAAATAATATCGAAAAACAAGTTCTATCCTTAAATAATAAAATATTATTTCCAACATAATCCATTACAAACTTTAGGCTTATCCAAAATACATCTGTCCAATCTCATAGTATAAAGAAAAAAACTACTTGAAAGGTCACACAACATGCACGTGAATACCATCAATTATACCTCATATATCACAAGATATATCTTATTGGTCACATTATAAACATGTGATTATGTAGTCTTTTGAAATATGAATTACCATAGAACCTTCTTGAAAACATGAATGATCTAAAAAGTTAACTCTTTCCACATACTAAAATCCCAAAATATCTATATACTCAAACCGTGATATCAGTTTGTCTTTATATCAGTCATGAGCTCATGAATACTATCAAACATTTCATTTTCTCCTTATACCTTCATTATGCACATATCATCTTCTTTCCAAAATATTTGAATCACTTTTCATGGTTATCGATACCATATAATTATTGAAAACCACAATAAACCAATACATAGATATTCCAATATTCCACAATACTATAAATGAGATTCCACAACATTATTTCGGAATCCCGTTACATAAACACATAGTAATTCCACTACATCATTTTCATACTCAACATCTCCAATAGTTATCGCATGTGACAAGCCTTTTTTCCTTTACCATAATATGTTGTTGAGGTCGATCATCATTAAACCTTGGATTAGGTCATTGGTTAGCATAATGCTCCATTTCCTTGCACTTGTAGCATTGATGTGTTGGTGGAGCATTCTCTATAGTCTTTTCTCTATTCATGTCATTAGAAACCTTTTCCCATTACTTCGGTACTCATCTTATTGATGACCTTCTTTTCCACACTTGAAACATTTTCTAGTACCTTTTAGACAATCTCCACCTTGCTTCTTTCCGCACTTTGATCATAATGAAACATTCACCTTCTTTTCACCATTGTTCTGAGGTTTTTCCTTGAACTCTGTATTTCGTTTCTTATCAAAACCATGAGATGGATATGTTACACCAACTCCAAGTTAAACCTTGATAGAACAAATCACAATTTATTCATAGCTACTGAAGTCTCTTATAGCTAATTCCCTACAAAGACATGGTTTTAAGCCACTGAAGAATCGATCAACTTTACATTTAGGTTGGATGATAAAGCCTGATTCATACCTTGCAAGTCTTGTACAATTTGCTTCGTATATACCAACAGATTCATCATCCTTCTTCTTAAGCTCAAGGAACTCCTTTTCCATCTTTTTTCGAAGAATACGAGGGCATTACTTACTAAAAAACAAGTTCTTGAACTCGTCCCATTCTATGGATTCAATATCATCTTGGGGCCTTGTATTCTTAATTAGAGTCCACCACTGGTCTACTTCACCTTCTAAACGGTAAACAACTAAAATGAATTTTTAATGTTCTAAACAGCGAAGTATATAAAATTTCTTTTCAATGGTACTGATCCATTGTTTGACAACAAGTGTATCAGAAGACCCATTCAAAGAAGGTGGACGTTTCCTCATGAAGGACTCAATTGAATATTGTTCCCTTCTATGATCATTTGGAAATTCAGAATGATTCATAGCTTGTGTAATTATAGCAATAATATTTTGCACTCCATCTCCCATAACATTGGTTTGTCCAGGAGGAAAATCATTTCATTGTCCATTACATTGATCAACACGGTTCCATCGGGTTCCATCCATCATCTAAACCCCAAAAATTATAGTGTGAGAGGAAAAAATCATGCTAGGGAAAAAACATAATAAAGGTGGAGTACCTTAAATATCTAAAATCCTATGTTTAATTCTAATATCTTTACTATAATTCTAGGACTATAACCTATACTTATACTTAACCTTAGGGACATCCCTTGACATACCTTAGAAATATCTCTAGGGATTTCACTAAAGTTTTCACATTCTAGTTTCCAAAGGATAACTAGACCTTTCCTCTGATACCAACTGTAGAGACCCATACTTGACATACATGGACATTACATTACTTCTGTGGAATACTTAATACATAACAAAAACCAATACTCAAGGATCATAATAGTTTAGTGGCTTTGGAAACTCAGAACATAATCTTCTAATCATGGTGAAAGATCTTCAACATCTCCCATAAAGATCTTCCCCATTTGTTTTCTTACCTAAAAACTTTTTTTATATCCTGGGGAAAAGAAAAAATATAAAATAGTGATCTCAAATCCTCGGTAAGGGTATGTATGGAGAAAATAAAACAAACCGTATGCATTTGAACTTAAAAACATGAGAATAATGTTTAAACATAAAAATATTAAGCAATGACATAAAGTAGGCAGTACATAAGGCATAGATCATAATGGAACTTCAATCATGATAAAATACCATGGGAATAAAACATGTAATTATGGAAAACCCTTAATCACATGATATGATTTCCATAGTATCCAAGGCCTTGAAGCCAAGACCGTCTCAGTGGGCAAAGTACCTTTCTGAATCAAGTTCCCTCCTCATTCCAGTCCTGTATCACTGAACCAGATTAACATACCGTTCCATCCATGTCTATCTCATGATATATAAATATTTACTCAATGGATTATAGGGAGATATAGGTCCTACCCATCTCATAATTAAATCATTCTTACTTGTTCCACAAAATAAACATAAATGATTCATCATAACCCAAAGAATAAAATGGGTTTCATAAACATCATCCCATCATAACATAATCCATATAAAAAATGGATATCATATCATCATATGAAAAGTGAAACTGTGTAAATAATATAGAAATTATACTTGAAACATACACATATGAAATAATGTCATCTTAGATGGAAATTGGTTTTGATAAAAAAGTTGAAATGAATTCTTGAGGAAAATATCTTCTCTTCTTCAAAATCATTTTCTTTTCACAAAATGCCATGAAATTTTAAAAGAAAGGGATTTTTTTTGAAGTTAGTCATGAAATCATATAGAGTAAGATTCATGAAAATAAGGCATTATGAAACCGTAAAAATCTGTTCATGCTGTATAAGTTAAAAAATATTCTCCTCGTACTTTTAACAGAAAAGTCAAAAAATACCACGTATGGTAAAAAAAATAAAGATACCTCCCACAACACAAAGTAAAAGTCAAATAGGGGTAAACATGAATTTAAACATACATGAAAGAATATAAAACACTTTATAAAAAATACATTTTTATGGAAATGGATGAAAAATATAACCCCAGTAAATACTTACATATAAGGAATCTCGAATAAAAATGAGATTGCAAAATTATCCCTTACCTTATGTTTGATATTATTAGTATGTATCAGAACCTCCTATATAATGATTTAAATAATGTCATTGACTTATTAATGAGTCATATTCATTGTTATGATATCATATATGGATCACTTATGACTTTATATTACCCGTTCTTTTGTAAATTCCATGTTAAAGTTGCGTTTTGGGTAAAATCATTTCATTTATTGTATGTGTTTCGACTAGTTGTTCTTGATATTATTACTTATATCCTGATTTACTTAATTCCAGAATGTAAAACATGATTTATATATATTATATATTCAGAATATATATATATATATATGATAGATCGATAAATGGAATGAAATACACCATTCATGGAGATGGTAGGTCGTATGTATGCATGAATGGTGTTTTCATTTCCTTATTGAATTAAATTGAATTAAGTAAATGAAACATATATGTACATAAATACAATATAATTATAATGTAATATATTTCATTATTATTTTTTATATATAATTTATTATCATACTTGAATGTTTAATCATGCAAAAATGAATCTCATCACGTTTGTGGAGACGATAGTCCGTACGTACGCACGACCGATGATATCATTCCCATAATTATTTAATAGAATTTGAGTGGATGATATAATATCTCAGAATAAGTATGATTCTATAATAACCATATATAGTAATTCTTTACACCATTATACCCATCCAAGTAAGGTGGGGGTTGGAAAACTGATTACACCACGATGTGGAGAATGTATTCCGTACGTACGCACCAGTGGTGATTTCATTTTCTATAGGATGGATAGAAGTTGAAATGGGGTTGTTTCATATTTATAATAATATATTTGTATATTATTTATACTTATGTTATTACTTTATAATTAATCAACTAAAGAAGAAGAAGTTGAATAAGAAAGAATCTTGAAAGAATCGATTGAAGAGATTACCTCTTTTTTGACGCACCTCCTTTAAGCTTCCTTTTAAGGAACTAGAGTTGGTATTTTGAGAAGACCCAAACCTCTAGAATTTTTCTAGGGAATTTGATAAGGTAAATGGGTAGGTTTTGTTCGAGCATGAAGGCTCAAAGTGTTGTGAAGAGGAGAGGGAGGAGGTGTCCTTTTATAAGGGAGGAGAGGGGCACCTTTGGAAACCCCAAAAATATTAATTTATAATAAATTCAAACCCCACATAAAAACTTCCAAAATGTCTCAAATCACAATATTAGATGAGATAGGGTCGGAATATCATCAAAAAATAAAATTTAGACATGTTTTCAATTTATTGTAAAAATTATCAACTTGATTTATCCTTATTTAATCTATTTAATTTTATTTTTGGTAATAAGATTATAAATTATAAATTGTTATAAATAATTAATTATGTGTTGTGAATTTTCTATAATTGGATAATTTATGAAATTTTCGACCATATTAATTTTAATTTATAATTTTTAAAAAATTTTGTGATTTTTAATCAATTTTATATTATGTTATTTTTATAAAATAACAATAGTGTCAATTTTGACCCTATTTATTTATTTGAATTTAAATAAAATCCACAAAAAATATATGTTCGAACTAAAATCTTTAATAGATTCATAACATGTAATATTTATCTACAAAATTAGTTGAGAACATTAAATTGTTCATATATTTTTTATTTTAATATTTTTAAAACCATTTATGTGATATTTCAATCAATAAAATAATTTCAACATCACTATTGTGTCACCTTTAATAATAATTATTTAATCCTTAAAAATTATAAATAAATTCACATGACGTAGATAATTTTATTATCTTTGTTCGGCTATTCTTGTTTGAAGTTTCATGAAGTTTATCACCAAATTAAATTATTATACTAATAAGATTTAAGAGAGTGACATGTTGTCACTTTCTTTGGTATTAATAATTAAATTATCTTTATTGTCAAAATTCCATAAAATTAATCTATTCCGACACTTAGGTGATATGGGTCGACTTTTATTCATCCAATATAATTGTTTCAGGTGTTAGGGTAATTTTATAATCTTATTTTTACCCTTAATTACACGATTTACCTTTAACTGCAGTAAATAAAAATTACCGTAGTTACTATTCAAAATATAAAATAAATAAAACTAACCTATTAACATAATTTGGACCCACTGAATTCAAATATAGAATCCATTTTTCAAAATTCATAACACAGAAGTTTTAGTAATTAATTTAAAATTAATCCCATTGTTAAGAAAATGGGTTTTAAAAGTTAAAACATTGCCAAAGATTGAAATGTTTTTACCTATGAATTCAATGTAAAATTAACGGTAATGAAATAAATTATATTAAATGGTAACAATATATTCTCTTTATACTTTAGAAACCATTCAATATTATAATTTAACCATATAAATTATTGCGATGAAAAAAGTTGTTTTTAATTAAAATATAGCATGTTTTTACAATTCATTAAAATATGAAAGTTATCAGAATAATATGAAAAATTTATCCATAGTAAATTTTTATATACTGATTCCAAATAATAATTTTATTTTTTCAAATTGAACTTATAAATCAGTAAAAAACTAGATTTAATGTGCCATTAAAAGGCGACAAAACTACATTTTTTGAAAAATACTTATTTTACACGAAAAATTTATTTTGTTCACATACCATGTTTTAGAAAATGTTTAAGCTGAATAATAATGTCATAAAATTCAAAATTTAGTTAATACTATTCATAACTGCTAGTATATAATAATATTATAA
This sequence comes from Viscum album, assembly GCA_963277665.1. NCBI lineage: Eukaryota > Viridiplantae > Streptophyta > Magnoliopsida > Santalales > Viscaceae > Viscum > Viscum album. Next base: position 1,998,605,170 of record OY728140.1, on the reverse strand, counting down.
TAATATATCGTTGTTCAGTGAAGCCCATTATTGTGTACTACACACGCTATCGAGGAAGGTTGCGATTGCGTGTAACACAAGAAAAGAATAGTGTTTGTGTATAATATAAGATAATACAGTGTTGCGTATAGAAAAAGATAATTTTTGTGTAACTTACAACATAATACATCAATGAAATTAAAAGAATATTTTTCATAAAATCTCAGGGTGTTACAATATTGTTTTCCTCTATTTTCACTATTACAGTTTAGACCTTTATAAAAATATGTTTTTTTGTATTTTGGATATATTTTTAAGGTTTAAATTCAAAATTTTTTGGAAAGAGACCTATTCCCGTGGATCAATTTTTAACATAGGGTTCACAGGAAATAGTCTTGCTTATATGTGATTGATATCATTGACGATGATGGTTGAACTATTATAAGATTCAACAAAAAATAGTGTTTTCCCATGTGACATTGTTGGGGAATTTTTCATAGCTGAATTATTTTTTATATTAACAGGTTATGTGGATCTTAGAGAAGGATTATCCTTGATGAACACCATAAAATCCCTCTTATAGGCGATTTATATTGGAACCTAATGTCTTAGTATAGACAGTTGATGAAATTTTGATGCTTCTAAAATAATATGGGTTTAGTTATTTAAAATTTCAACAATAACATATATTGTTTTTTCTAATACATCTTCAGGGTACCATTCCACTTATCTAAATAATACAAAAATGGATTACTTTATATGGATTTTCATGAGATGATGCACACATACACACATATATTTGTGTCTATGTGTGGATGATATCATGGTCTTGTAGGTGGTAGTATGGTATGCATATGCTTTATAAGGAATAACACCCTAGTAGGATGGCGACTTATCATGTTATTACAAATATATATATATATATATATATTTCTATAAGAGAACTATAGAGTGGGTGTTTGGGTATGAAATTTGACTTATGATTCTTGATATGGTATCAAGGGTATTTCATTAGGATCAATGGATCAAATGATGTGTAGTTTATGGGATATGTGGGAGATCCTAGTACCTTTGGAATACTACTCAAGATATTAGTGAGATGAGTGATACATGTGATGTTAACCAAAGAGAGGGGTTAGATAAGGCATATGAATTATTTAAATACGATAATCATGGTAGATGATTTAGGGTGTGACATGAGTGCATTGGAGGTTCAACTGGGTATTTGGTATTTACATGTCAGATTCCTTGGGTTTCTATGAGGTAAAATAACTATGAATATAACGTCCCTAACTTGGAAGCCTCTAAACCACTGCTACGAGCCATATTGTTACATGAACTTAAGCACGCCTCCCCGTATTCCATTGGTTTCCGACTAGAAGTGGAGGTCCAAATGGTAAATTGCAAATATTGTACCCCATTTTATTAGAGAAATACACTATAAAATATTATAAAATTGCGGAATAATAACCAATAATACTAGAGTATTTATAACCAACCATTCCCCAAAATGGGGCACAACAATTTCCAATAGTAAATAAATTCCATTCTATAAGTGAAAAAGTGAACAAAACAAAAAATGTAGACAAACTGAAAAATCCCCAAAATGGTCTGGACACCATGTATGGTTCCTCCTCCATGAACACCCCTGGCAACCCAGCTCCCTTTAAAGAGCCTTTGCCTTTTCCCTGAATTACAAATATGATGTCTACTCGGGTACCCAACAGAGGCCCGAGTAGGGTGTGAGTACAACTCAGTAGGCCACTATCAACAATGTCCACAAAATATATAGTATAAACAATTGTGCATTAAACGGAAATGAATAATAAATTAGAAAGAAGAGATTAAGTTCTCTTAACTATTTTAGATCCATTAACTATGTTTATTACTACTTTCTCATCTTACAATTTCTTCTCATTTTCCATTACGTACAATTTCTAATGCATTTATCATGGGTTCATCAAACCAAAACCTGTTACACGGTCTTAAAGTACACAATCACGTGCAATAGGAAAACACACAGTTATCCTATCTCACTAGGACTAACTTCCTCATGTCAATCATATCCTCACCTTGAAGCCTATGTCCAGGTGGATGTAAGCATTAGTGGAACAGAGCATCAATCTTCTTCCCTATCCCATGTATTAAGGGTGGAGATTAGAGCCTCAATCCAACTAGACCCTTGTTCATAGAAACTCAAGTCAATAACCCATTCTACTAATCCATATGAATATGTTATACATATATTTATACATTAGCTATTCACACAATATCACAACCATTTCCCAAGGAAAACATAAATCATTACAATAACATGAGAGTTAACACCATTCCTTAACCCATTAACATATTTACCACAATTCACATCATTTATCCATTTTCACAATTCCCTTTTTATTATGTTTATCTCACTAATCCTTCATTCATTATTCCTATCTCACTAGGCCTAGTTCATTATGTCTAATTCACTAGGCATTATTACCAGGCTCATAATCCATTCCTTATGGTCCTTAATCACCTCCACATATTAACCTAACTTCCCTTAGGTTATTATCCACCTAGGTGAATCACCAAGATTTTATTCCAACACAATCAATCACATAAATATGTTTATCAATGTATTTATATAAATAAAAATAAATCTCCATTGTTCATCACAAATCCCTTGGTCCAGGAAAGTGGACACACCCCTTGGGTGACCATAGATTAGTTTCATCACCCTTGACACATCCTATGGGGATCATGAGGGTTTCCATTTACCTTCTTAATAACCAATTTACCAAAACATGTCTAGGGTGATCATAACATACCAAGAGACACCCAAGAACAAAACTACACATGAAAAAATCCACCAATAAACCATGGGATACAACTTGAAGACCACCCACCTCGATTCCATGGGTGAACACACTCTTAATTGAGCCCATAGATACATTTCCAACCAAACCTTAAATCTTAAACCTAGATCACATCCAAATAGTAGGGTTTTAGAGATTCATAAAGAGAGGAGTAGATGATACAAACCCTAAACTCAAAAGATAATAAAGGACGGGATTATCCTTACATGGAGCTTCGATCCACAACCAACAACACAAAATATTCCTTAAAAAGGAGGGATATCAATATGTTAGAGCACTTAGGAGATTTGATTTGTTCTTAGTCTGAAGAGGGGTGAATGGGGAGGAAATACCAAGTTGGGTATTAAAATCCTGGAGTGGAAAAATTGTAATTTTTCTAAAATTCACCTGGCTGCATGGTTTACCCACACAGTTTTCCAAATCATGTGGAGGACACTGTCCAAAGTCCCTCCACCTGCACAGTTTCCTGGGATGTCTGCATGATTCACAGTAACCATGCGCAGACCATATGACCTACTCATAAAATCCATTTTTCTATTTTTTGATGTCTCAAACCATCGAAACACCCCCGAGCCTTCTTAAGTACTTGGGTAAGAACTTAATTTAAAAAAATAACAGTGCTTAAACTGAAACGTATGTATAAAATTCCTTATGGAGAAATCTGGTATCTTACATCCTACCCACCTTATAATGACTTGTCCTCAAGTCGAGCTCCCAAGCTTCACTGCACTTCTAAGGAAAAGAGATCGGGCCACTGTGACCACATATCTGATTCCAGCTCACATGTTTCTTCGAGAAACATTCCCATGCTAGAATTGTACTCACACTAATGGCACAAACATTCCCCATATGATTTTCTCACTATGATCCACAACACAAACCAGATGCTCCTCAATGGATGAATCAACCTGAAAATCAACATCCTCAACATCCACCACATGAGTTGGGTTAGGGTGATACCATCTAAGCTGCGACACATGAAACACATCATGAATCCTTCTATACTATTGTGGAAGAGCCAATTAGTACACCAGCGGCCTGATCCTCTCCACAATCTTTAATGGCACCACATACCTGGGCACCAACATACCTTGCTTCCGAATCCATTAGTGAACCAACCATGGCGACACCTGAAGAAACACACTATCACCCACCTAAAAATCAAGAGGTCTAAACCTCCATTCCGCATAAGACTTCTTCCTTCTCTGAGATGTTTCCATAATTTTTTCAAATAAACTCAACTTTCTCTGAAGTATCCTGCACGATACTCGACCCCAACATCCCAGAATCATCAGCCACCAACCAACACAATGGAGATATACATTGAATCCCATAGAGAACCTCAAATGGTAACATCTGAACTGTATCCTGAAAACTATTGTTGTAGGAAAATTCAACAAGCGACATGTGATTCTCATAGTAACCACCAAAATACAAGAAAAATATCCTTCAACATGTCCTCCAAAACATGGATTTTACACTTCGTCTGCCCATCAATCTGTGAGTGGGAAGCCATACTCAAAACCACCTGCGTACCAAGCAACTTCTGTAACCCTTGCTAGATGTGAGATGAGAAACTAGGATCACTATCGAAAAATATAGTTCAATAGCACACCATGAAATAGTACTATTTACAGAACACAAAACATAACCAACTAATCAAATGTGTAAGTATCCTGAATTGGTATGAAATGGTCTACTTGTGTTTGACGATCGACAGCCAACTAGATTGAATCATTCTTCAAAGGCATCCATAAGGGACCAAACACAAAATCCATCGTCACATCATCCCACTTCCATTCCAAAATGGGGAATAGATGTAACAATCCACCTAGGTGTTGATGCTTGGCCTTCACCTACTAACAAGTAAGGCACCATGCCACAAATACTGCATCTTCCTTTTTCATTACCAGCCCCCAAAATTGCCTGTGGAGATAATGATACATCATGGTAGAACCAGGATGCACTGCCCATTTTTATGCATGTAATGTCCACATCAATTACTCTTGAATTCATACCGACACAAAAACATGAACGTGAACAAAAACAACCATTTCTTTACCGAAGTCCCACCCTAATGATGGATCCCCACCTTTAGGTATTTTCTTCATGGCCAAACATTCAGGATCGTCGAGATGTATTTCCCTAAATCGACCCAAAAGCATCGACTCAACTGCTACATAATAAAGAGTCACATGACCATTTTCATCCCGCACATCCATGTGAATCTCCATGAACAAATCCATCACCTTCCACTCAGTGCAGAATTTTTGGACCACCAGTTTCTAAGCCTTCCTTCTGAATGAATCAGCAACACTATTCCCTTTCCCCAGTGTACATACCATCTCAATGTTGAAATACTAGAGATACTAAATCAAACTTTGTTGCTGAAGATTAAAATCCCTCTGTGAAATGAAATACTTTAGACTCTTTTGATCTGTATACATAGTGAACCATTCCACCAACAAGTAGTTCCTTCGTCACTTTTAGGTATACACTACTGTGACCAACTCAAGATCATGAGTGTGATAATTAAACAAAAGGGCCTCAATATCTTTGGTCCCTAAGCCACAACCCACCAATATTTCATCAATATAACCCCATGAACAATACCAGATCAATGCAAAAAATAAGAAATACTTTTAAACCATCTCATGTATGATCAAGATTGGTGTGGTCGTCCCTCAGTTTTTAAACTCTTGAAAGGCATTCTCACAAGTATCCAACCACTCAAACCTGATTCCCTTTTGTTCAAGCCTGACAGTGGTGCTACCATGTGATATAAATCCTAGATTAACCTTCGTTAATATGTAGAAAAACCTATAACAATTTGAATATCTGAAACACTCTTGTGATTCTCCAAAGACACAACGACCTGCAGTTTCTTAGGATTAACTGACACACCAACTTCCGAGATGATGTGACCCAAAAAATTCACTTCTTCAAGCCAAAAATGACACTTTGAAATATTGGCATAATGAAGATGCTCTCTTAGTGTAATCAAACTGTTGTCAATAATTTGGGAAAGATCGTCATGAGTTATCATGTGCACAAATATGTTTTCTACAAAGACAACAAAAAATAGATCCATATATGGGTGAATGATTCTGTTCATCAAATCCATGAACACTACCTGTGCATCGGTCAAGTCAAAAGGAATGACCATAAAATCCCACACCCCATATCGTCTCCCGAAATATGTTAGTGGTATGTTAGAAGACCTCAAACACAATTGGTGATAACCTGATCTCATATAAATCATTGAAAATATTGATGTACCCCTCAACTGGTCAGACATGTCATCAATTCTAGGAAGAAGGTGCCGATTTTCCACCATCATCTGATTTAACTTCCAATAATCAACACACTGCCTTAACAACCCATCACACTTCTTTGTAAAAATAATAAGGGATCCCCAAGGATATATACTAGTATGTATGAACCCCTTACACTCCAACTCCTCAAGATGAACCTTTAACTCTTGGAGTTATTTTGGTTCCATTCGTTTTGGCAGAATAGAAACTTGATCTGCTCATGGTGACAACTCAATCGTGAACTCAACATCCCTCTCAGGTGGAAACCACAAGAAATCCTTAGGAAAAACAACATTAAATTGATCCACTACTAGAGGGATGGTAGAATGTTCCCCTGTTTCATCATCGAGCACAAGACAAGATGCTTGGGCCATGATCCTACCCAAATGCTAACAAAAATGTCTTACATGACCTGCTCGAACATCCCACTCTCCACGATGGACATACGTGTCACCCTCAAGTGACCTGAATGATAGAATATGACAGTAAATGTCTAAATTCACCAAATACAACACCAACCCGTCCATACCCATGATGAGGTCAAATCCTAACATCTCGAGAATGAACAAGTCCCACAGGAAATGATACCCACCAAATACCAGAGCACATTTCTTACACTGCTTGACATCTTCATTTCACACCCCTAAAAGAGTGTTAATCGACATAACCCCCCATTCAAACTCCTCAAGAAAACCCAACTCTACCCCAAGTAGATATGAAATAAAAGAGTGTGTGGTACTAATGTCAAACAATGCACTATAAATAATAGCAACTACAAAGATCTTACCTCGAATAGTTGATGGCCCAGCCTTCCCATCACCAAGTGCAGACTGAACTGCATGAAGCTAACCTACCCCTCTACTCTGGGCTCCATCCTGTGTGCCTTGCACTTCACTATCCTAATGTCATGGGAAATCATGCCCGAGAGTTCGATGTCCCCTTATCTTACCAGCACAGCCTGTGGAGATCCAACTGACGTTCGGATATGGAGAAACTAATCCCTTTCCTCTGATTGGTATTTTCCTATCGCTGACATTAAATATCACCTAATTAGGGTTCCTACAGAACCTATGTACGTGTCTCAATCTACCACAGGACTGGAACTCAACTAGAGGTTGAGGACACTAGACAGACATGTGCCCTGACCTACCACACTAATACATAACACTTCAGGACCACCCTAAGAGGAAGACCCTCGCTTCTGACCCTCTTTCACACTTCTTCCCTACAAAAAACTTCTAAAATGACACTTTTAGCCCTCAGAATCAATACCACTTGCCTTCCCAACTGGCACAAAAATCCCACTAACTAAAGAACCCATCAGATTCCCTTATTAGATCAGATATTGATCAACTACCTCTATAAAAATCAATTAGAGAAAGATATTCACCTGAGACTTGATATTGTGTCTCAGCCCATCCTGGAAACTCCTCAAAAATGCTTCCTCATCCCCCACCAACACTGGAAGAATGTGGCGCAATTCTGTGAAGAGGAAAAGATACTTCATCACCAACACTGATCCCTGAAACTAGCTCATGAACTCTACAACCTGCTCTTGACTCTAGGTCTCTGGGTAGAAATGCCCGAGAAACTTTTTCTGGAAATATTTCCACCACATCTCCTCATCCTGGTCAGTCTATGCTAGGATGTTCCCCCAACGATTTTCCTGGAGCCACAAAAAATAATCTTCAAACTTCACTCACATACCAATAAGAGTCTCTAGATGATCATGTATCGTTTGGACAGACTATATCAAGAAATAGTCTACCTCTGGCCCACCCTCTCGGGTAAAGGTCAGAGGGTGATGCAACTAAATCTCTCTAGTCTTCTCAAAAATACTCGGTGTAACCCACCCTGGGTCCAGATACATCATCTTTATAAAATGATCCATGTTCTCCTAGAACTACTCTTCCCCACTTTCCTGGATAACAACATTCACTTGATCCTCTTCTATAGGAGTGTTCTCAACAATATCCTATTGTTTTCCAACCAGTGCTCGAAGTTGTGGTGGAATTTCTCTACATTTCCAAACACAAGGATTAGAACACCAACCCTAATACATTCAAAAATTCATAATAGGAAGGATATTCATCAGTCACAACAACCCACCATACATGCACCATCCCATAAAAACCTTAATATTCCAAAAACATCACCCAAACCATCCCTACCGTGGGCTATAGTCTATAAGGGGTACACAAACACACACCACCATAAGGCTCCCACAAAATGTTACAGACAACATTTTAAATTCATTAAAAACCATCAGATACACATATTTCATTAATAATCACTTATCATTCTTTTATATTCACCCACTTAAGTAGTTTCATTTACGACAATTTACCTTTTCATTTATCCAGATGCAAGGTGAATTTTATCTTTCATGCCTCACACACCAAACACTTGTGTGCTTACCATGATGCATTTCACCTATCTATCTAGGTGCCTAAAATGAAGCATGAATGCACAACTAAAATCCATTGAGGCCACAAGCCAAATATCATAATAACATCACATCACACAACATGTGCATCACCCAATAGTGAAATATAATCAACTGTAACATCACACAATCAAGAACAAAAATTCCCACCTTGGGTTACTTGGGGTTTCCCCCATACATGGGTTAACTACTCCTTTAAACGAGCTCATTACCAAGGCCCAACACATCCTAACTGCTGTATACCATCCCAAATAACATGTTTCTAGAGAAGGAGAAGAAATACCACCTCTGATACCACTTTATAACATCCCCAACCTGGAATCCACCAAACCAATGCTTGGATCTGGGTGGTTACATGAAATTAAGTGTGACTCCTGGGTCAAAATAGTAAATTGGGGAGAATATACCCCCGTTTATCAGAGTAATCCACACCATAAGATAAACAAATAACAGAATAATAACTAAGAGTTTGCATAAACATCCATTCCCTAAAATGGGGTACAACCAGGTCCAATAGTTAATATTCCATGCCATGATATAAGTTTAAATGTGATAAAAACCCAAAATGATGAAAAACTAAAAAATCCCCAAAATGGTCATGACACCATGTCTGGTTTCTCTTCCACAAACACCCAGGACAACCAAAATCCCAAGAAAAATCATTTTCCCTTGCCCTAACCTCCAAACATGAAGTCTTCCCAAGTACCCAATGAGGACCCGTGCTGGGTGTGAGTACAAGTCAGTAGGCCACCACCAATTATGTCTACAAAATATTTGATATAAAAAATTGTGCATGCAAAAGGAAATTAATAATAAATGACAAGGAAGAGATTAAGTTTCCTTAACCAGTTCATACCCATTAATAAAACTTATTACCATTTCTTCATCTTACCATTTTATCCCATTTCCCATTACATACCATTTTCAACAAATTTATGTGGGTTTCGTCAAACACAACACGTTACACGGTATTAACATACAAAATCACATGCATGAGGAAAAAACACAGTTATCCTATCTCACTTGGACTGTGTAACGATACAACATTATACCATTGGAATTAACATTTACTCCTTATAGTATAATCACATTAGGAAGTGAAATGACATATCATGATACTAAATACTATTTTATCATTAAACTTATATTTTTCCACATCTATTTTATGAAATTCAAAAATCTGACATACAAAGTTTGGTTCATGTTGATTTTTGGAGTCTAATAGAATAAACATAATTTTTATTGAATAGTAACATACCCTTATGAATGGTAATGTTACCCTTATGAATAGTAAAATACCCTTATCAAAATTAACCTCACATATGATAATATATATGTATGATTTACATGAAAGCACGATGTACTTATGTTTTTGAAAAAGCAAACAAATGTTTTAATAACTACATTTTCAAGTAAACTATGATTTTAATTAAAAATTTAACTAATTATATTTAGAAAATTATTTTCACAAATGGACATCATTTTTGGATTCTAAACGTCAAAAAATGTTTAGGGTTATGTTTTTGGATTTTTCTGAAATACTTGATTTTTTGGTGAATAGTAAAATACATCAATTTACAGTATAAATACATTATAATTTAAACCCACTATTACAGACATAATAAGTGATGTAAGCACCCAAATTTTGAACACACATTCCCTCTTTACAATTCTTGTTCATTTAATTATTACTATTTCTTGTCTTATGAGAAATTAATAAATTAATGAATATTATATTAAGAAAACCCCTCTCCCCTCCACTATAAATACCACCCTTCACACACTCATTTCCTAACACCAATAAAAGTTAAATATTTGTATAAAATCTACCCATGAATATCCAATATCCCCTCCCCCACTTTCAATAGCTTCTGGTCCCATCAAAATACCTAGCCCATCTTCCTTAAGGAGGATTGAAGAGATAATTCATGTCACTCTTTTCTTTCTTTTTTTCCTTTTAAATTTCTTTTATTTCATTATCATATCCAAATATTCTCTTACCCAAATTTTATGATAACTCTAGTATGATTTATATATTGGTATTATATCATGTTAATGGATGATTACTCATTATACTCCCCCCTCTCTTTGTTAATAAAATGAAAACATTTTCCATGATGTGTTAATTCACTTAAATCATGGGGAATGCACTTATTTTCCATAAAATCCATCAATTCTACCAATAAAACCATAAAATTGTTGAAAAAAGATTCTAAATTTTACTTCTTACCCCCTTTTATGTTTGGAACTAACTTTTTTACATGAAACTATGTGATGAAATAAAACAAGTTCATTGTGATTAAGAAACCACCAAAAATGACCAAAAATGACCATAATTAAAATTTATCTAATGATTTATCCTGATGGTACATAAAAAAATTCATTATAATATCATTTAAACTCTTTTAATATCATTAATAACATTAAATATCAGTTCTGGATTTATGAATACAAGTGAACCGTTCAAGAAAACCATAAAAATGAACATTCCCAAAAATGTTTTTAAACTCTATAACTCATAATATGGAACATAAAATAACATAATGAAACTATAATGAAACATATTTATGTACACAAGTTTCTGGAGTTGTAAATTAATGAAACTAATGTGGTTTTATAGGACTTTAATGTGAATAAATCATTTGTATACAAGGTAAGAGGAAAATATCAAACCCAACATACTTTCTTCGGGTTATACATATTTCCCTCCATTTTTGGTATGATCACTCATTAAAAATAATTTGTTCATCATTATCTTACCTTTTATAGGATATACATGTTTTCTACTGAAGTATATGTCAAAAAAATGTTTTCCATAATACCTCTTCTTTCAAAAACACACCTTTTACTTCTCACTCAAGGTTGATGGTTATCGTATCAAGTATGTTATTTCCATTTAATTTGGGGAACCCAATGTTTATGATTATGTTTTTATGAGATGAAACCCATTAATTTATATGGTTTAGTTATGCTCATTTTTATATATGTTCATTTTTGAATTCCTGATAAATAATAATGTTACGATATGACGAGTGCGCCTGGAATTATATAGGGCAATAGGAATGTATCAATGTGACGGGTGCACCCAGAATTAAACAACGCTCAATACATGGGGTAAATTGATAAATATCATGAGTTTAGGAGAAATGATTTGTGGAAAAGATTCTATATCTATTCCCTAACTATGTGTGGTAGTTAACCACTAAGAGATGATGTTTCATTTTTTTTATGCATTACAATATTTCAAGTCTTTTATTAAAGTTTCCTCTAATGATTTTGATGTGGATGTTATGATTATTCTCAACCCATGTTATATTTCTCTTATTTACCCTCTTATTGAGATTTTAGATCACCCCTTTTTGATTTATATCATTAGGTGACTACATGTACTAAAGAGAGTTCAATTGAAAATAAGAATCTATAGAAAAAGGAATTAAATAGACGTTTATGCCTGATGTTTTAAATGTAATGTGTGGTTTTAGTTTTCTCAGGACACGAAACCTTAGGATCCTCATGGAGTAATACTATTATGTTTTTTTATCTTTATAATTATGTAATAGTAATTTAAGAAAAGGGCAGGGTCACTATAGTTGGTATCAAAGGCAAGGTTTAGTTAATTTTGGAATGAGGATTAGTGAACCCTAGAGAAAACCTCTAGCATGAGACTAAGTACAAATATACACAAAAGAAGCTTTACATTGGGATCCAATAAGTTATGATTTTACTAAAAAATGTACAAATGAAAAATTTATTCATGAATTGTTGACTTATTTTCTGTTCTATCATTTTCTATTTTGGAAAATGGTGGGAACTAAGAGAAACAAGAACAATAACTCAATAAAGGGCCAATGCAATGATTACTCAAACGATATCCCCAATTATTTGGGAGGTGGAGTTCAAAAAATCCTGGAGATTCTTACACAACTATCTCTAGTTATGAAAACTGTCCAAAATAATGGGGAACATACTCTATCACCAAAGAAGGAGAAACTAGCTATTGAGTGTTTTATGTGGCAATGACCATTGACGTTTAGTGGATCTTCTGATCCACTAGTTGTGGAGAAGTGGGTCAACTCCATGGAGAAAATATTTTATGTGCTTCACTGTTTAGAGATGGAGAAGGTGAAACTAGCTATTTATTGTCTAGATGGAGAGACCGATCAATGGTAGGCTTTGATTAAGAACACCAAGCCAAGGGAGGAAATTGAGGAGATGGATTAGGATGACTTTAAGGTCATTTTTCTTAACATGTATTTCCCACAAACTCTTCATTGTATTATAGAGATACAATTCATAGTGCTCAAGTAAAAAATAGGGAGAATCTATCACAAACTATAAAGTAAATTTCACAAGGCTAGAAAGTTATGCTTTGGGTTTATATTATTTATAATGATAAAAAAATTGATAGATTATTTAGTGTATTAAAAAGACACCTTTGAAAGGATCTTTCAATTCGAGACTTTGGGAGTTATGAAGATGTTGTTCAGTGTGCTCTAAAAGTGGATATGGAGTTTGGAGAACAGTCTCATGGATATAGTGATAAGAAAGGAAATATGGAGTTTCAAGCCGGTGGATCTAATGACAATGGTGGTAAGAAAACTCAATGACCCACATTCCAAAAGGTGGGAAGTTGCATCATGGGAACATACTCAAAGTGACAGGGAAATTCTTCAAGTGTGGGAAAGGACACCATGGTTAAGAGTGATGAAAAGACATGAGAAGGAAGGAGAATGTAGTGGAAGAAAGGAGAGAACCACCCATGGTTCAATGCTACAACTATAGCGAGAAAGGGAATTATGAAAGCCAATGCACTAGACCTTGAGTTCTAGAGGGTTGATCGAAATTAATTTTTTATTAAAAGATGAGTGAAACCCCCATCAAAATCACATCAGAACAATCATGGAGTTCTGAAGTGGTAAAGTCTGAGGGAATGCCCCCGCACCACATCCCTACAATCCTGAGGAAGGGAACCTAAACTAGAATAAATAATAAGTGGATCCTCTTCACTTCCTGCACAAGCAAGGGAATCGAGAGAAAAATTGGCTTCTCTCCAAACATGATGAACCTTGCACCCTTAATTTATTTCCTTCGCACAACTTCTAATAAGATAAATTAGATTATATAGAAGATATGATATCCTTGGTTGGACCATACCAAAATATTAGAATCGGATTCAACCTCCAAGACCTGCAAGACGAATCTTCTAAAAAGAGATAATACGGTGAGAAAGGCCTTTTAATCCACCCACAAGGAGTTCCTCAAACAATAAAAAGTTCTGAAAGTCACCAGAACTAACCGATTTGTGTCACTGAGCAAACCACCCCCTCGTATGTAACCATTCTTGAAAGAACCATCAACATTAAGCTTGAAACCATTAACTGGATGGAGCCATCTAACCCATCTGCTTTGCAGGCTATTAACAAAACTATGATTATTCAAGAAACTACCAAGCACCTGTGATCGATGTCTGCATTTCAATATTGAGGTTAGATCATGTATGAGATTCTTAGCTCTTACTTGAAGATATGACATTGAAGGAAATTTATCCATTCTGGTCAGATTTCGCATGTCCTATAAAATCCAACAAATGGCACTGAACACAATGTAGCTAATCCTACTCTCCACCTCATTGTGGTCCAACCCCATAAACCGGAACACAATGAAATCCTACAGTGACTCATAATCACGCCCAGTATCCATCCGAACATTGATAACATACCACAATCCTGCAGCCCACTCACTCAATAAGAATAAATGAAAAACAGACTCCATGTGTGGACTACTAAATCAAAAACAGCAAGAGTCTAGATAAATACTCTTTTTTTGGGCATTATCGTCCGTTGGAATTGCTCAATTACACAACCTCCACACTAGAAAATTCATCTTCATGGGAATGTCCTTACATTATAATCTCAAAGCCGAGTCATCCCAAGTAGGTACCTCATGTAGCAGCCCTCTATAATCCAGTCCATTGAAGATACCTGAGGACCACTTTGTAAAACAACATCTACCTACCTCTTCCTTGAATGAAATATATAGAAAACATCCATCAGCTCCTTGATCAGGATGGCCTCCAACAGGCAAGGGTAAAAGATTTCCTCCTTCACTGGAATGTCAGTCCTCAGACATCCTAGAAAAAATAGTCTTCTACCACCTATTTATCTTTCTATAAATTGATATTTCCTCTTCCAACCACCCATTGTCTTACCTTCTGAAACTCTTCCAAATGATGCAAAACACATTTATCCAACTTCGACAACTTTCCATGATGGTTTTCCCAATCTTCCCACTACTTTCCATAATGATTTCTGATAAAGGAGGCCCATAAGGATTATACCACTATAGAATTCCATGCCAGCCGTGCTTGTAAGGTTTTCATGGCATATTTAAATTCCCTTAATCCAATACCTCCCTCCTCCACTGGTTTAGCCATACATTTCCAGGAATCCCAATGACAGCGTCCTGCAGAGTGTGCATCCCACAAGAAAATGTTCATGATCTTCTCCATCTTATCTATGGTTCCTTTTGGAGGAATTATTGTTGAAAAAACGTGCATAGGAATGGAAGTTAGAACACTATTAATCAGTGTAACCCTCTCACCGAAAGACATAAATCTTCTCTAATCAAAATTCTGTTCAAACTATCATCGAATAAAGACATTTTAATCTGACCAAAGGAAATCAGTGCCCCAAGATAAATCATAAGAAAATGTTTCCTTTGAATTCCAAGAATGTCTTGAATGGCCTCACTACTTCTAGAAGGACACTTATTGATAATATAAAAAATGCTAATCCTTTTATTGATTCTTTGGCCGCTTAGATCACCATACACCACCGTGATCTTCAAGAGGTTATGTAGAGAGATCTTCCTAAAAATAATGAAGAAGAGAATATCATCAGGAAACTTGAGATGAGAAATAAAACCTTCCCCGGTTTGCTTATACATGAGGATTCTCCTTTAATCCATGATTCTATGGAGGATTTGAGATAAGGCATCTTGAGATAGAATGAAATAATGGGTGGAAGAGGGTCCCCTTACCACAAACCCTGCATGCTTTTGAAGAAACCATATCCCTTTCCCATAATCGATATCGATAACCATGATGAGGAGTAGTATCTGAAACATAGATCAATGACCCACTCGTGGAAGCCAAATATCCTCATGGACCGAATGACAAAGTCCCATTCTAGTTTATCATACGCTTTATCCATATCCACTTGAATGATGATATTGGAACCAATTGCCTTTTTGTTAATATCCTCCACCAGATTTTTATCAATGCCGATCGCACCTTGAATACTTCTGCCTTTGAAAAATACATGTTTTTCCTGAGACATGATACAAGGAATCACCTTATTCAATATCTTCGTAATCAAACTAGCCAGAATTTTGTATGATACATTGCATATGAAAATGGGTCTATACTGATTAATACTAGACATGTCCTTCACTTTTGTGATAAGTACCACCCTGGAAGAGCAAGAACATTGATTGATAGATCCACCTCTGAAAAAATCTTGGACCACCTCAATGACGTCATTCCCGAAAAAATACAAAGCAACAACATAAAAAGATCACAAGTATCCGTTTGGGCCTAGAGTGCTGTTAGGAGGCATGCTGCAAACTATTCCCCAAATATCCTCCCCAGAAGGAATATCCATAAGAGACAGGTTATCCTCCTCAACGATCAGTCTTGGTAAGCTACCCATAAAATCCATCTCTTCCTCTAAGAATACATGACTGCGAATAGGTGCCTCCCCTCCAAGGAAGCTCTCTGAATGTTTTAGAGCCAACCTCCCTGCCACATTCACATCTGAAGTATAGGACTCATCTTCAATAAAAATATTGATTTTCATGTTTTCCTTCTCCTTAAATCAGGCCTGGAAGTAAGCATTATTATGGCCACCTTTCATAAGCCATCGTATTCTGGATCTTTTCTTGATGGACCTCTCAATTACCAAAAAATGCGCCATCAACCGATTATGTTTATCAGAAAGACTAAAAAACATACCCTCATCCCAGTTGTTCTATAGCTCATCTTCTAAAGTATCAATATCTTCATAGAAGGATTCAATTGAGATATCAAGAAAAAGGCTTGTTCCTCAGCCATCCTTTTATGTCTGACTTTAGAGGCCTAAGACACCTCAAAAGGACAACCCACGCTCTCGTGATCTCTTCCTTCTCTTAAGATTCTCTCATCATTTTTACGAAGCTGTCATCCTGGTTCCAGTTTGAGGAGTATAAAAATAGAATATTATCAAGATCACCTCTTTCCAAATCAACCAGTAACGAATCATGATCTAAAAGAACACGAGACATATGAGAAATAGTAACCTTCTAGAATGGGTCTAATCCTTTTATATTGGAAAAAAATCTGTCCAGAGGGCTCCAAATGCAGCTGGTACCCTTATGGTTGGTGCACCAAGTGTATTTGAAGCCCTTAAAACCCAAGTCTAGAAGCCCTATGAAAGCAATGCATTCTCAATAATCTTGCATGCCAATGTTTTCACTACCCATCCCTCCTATTTTCTCCGAAGAAACCACAATCGAGTTGAAATCGCTACCTACAAACCAAGGCTGTCGAAGAGAATCAAAGGACTCCAGAGTAATCTCATAGAGGCCTTCTACCTTGCACGTCACCACTGGCATAAATAAAAGAAAATAGGATAATATCTTCCTTCATAGAGATCCTAACCATCAAACATTAATCCAAATCCCGGACCACATCTACCTACACCTCATTTTTCCAGAAAATCCATATATGTTTGTTCTCAGGGTAAGCATGCATATAACACCCAAACCCCATTTTATTGGAAAAAATAGTGATCTTGATGGTGTATTTTTTAGGTTCCAAAATAACAACGATTGACACATTATTTTTGCTAACTTCAAAAGCCATGAAGTCTCCATTTGTGGGTGACCCCAACCCTCGATCATTCCACAAAATGACGGACAACATTAAAAGATAGGGTTGTTGACCTTCTGTCCAGGAGTACCTGTTTTCGGAGCCAAGAGAATTTTCCCATCTTCCTTAGACATAGATCTGGTAACTGGTCCGATCAGATCATCTAGAGACGCCGACTTCTTCTGTGTAAGAATATTCTATTTAAGAGGGATATCAAATTTCTTCAATCAAGGAATGTCTGTTATCCGAAGTTGTTGGTGGTGGAAAAGGAACTAAATCCTCTTGAAGTAGAGAAAATAATGTCATCCTGGAAGGTGAACCCCGTGCATCACGCACCTCCCTCACCACCCCTTATAGAGGCACCTTCCACGGAACCACCTCCTGAATATTCTTGGTAAAACCAGAAGTGACCAACAGGGACCTCCCTATTGACTCCAGATAAATAATGGTGGATACTCAAAAGAATTAGGAAGGAGGTTGAAGATCTGTGGGTAGGGCCGGGAGAAGGTCAGAGATGAAATCACATATTTCCCCCTCCTCCCAAGCCAATGTAGGATCTTTAAGAAAATTTGACCTAGAGTCCAGAGACAAAGACTGACTGAGAACCATAGGCAGTGGTAGTAAAGAATTTTCTGAAATCTTTTACTTGAAATTATCTAGAGAAATAATATTGGATCTATCACCTTTTGTCCAAAAAGATGACACCTGATCCTCGCCGGTCACCGTAGCTCCATAAATCCCATAAGGGGGAACATTGGATTTAGGGTCCATTACTAACCCCATCACTCATGGAATTTGACAGTCACCCTTACCCCTCACCAATGGATCATCTTAGGGACCAAATCTTAGTTACCTTTTTAAAAAACTTCAACCGAGTGTCCCTGTAAACCGCACATTGAACAGAATATTGGGGGTGCTAGATAAATCAACCACTGCCACCAATTGAAACCTTCCAGAGTCTTGATAAGGACTCACACAGTAAATTAAGAAGCGAGATCCATTTAAACAGAAACCTGAGGGTTTCCAGCATCTAGGAGTGTTTTGGTATCCAAATATAAATAGATAAATATCCCTAAAGAATCACCTATAGCAGCCAAAAATGTTGGGTTTTGTGGTGAGATAGGAAGTCCTGAGAGCTTAATCCAAACCGCTGCAATGGGAAATTCTCTCCCATAATGGTAATCCCAGGACCAATGAGACAAAGTGAAATTCTGTGAACCAAAAAATTTATTTTTCCTGGTCCATGTGCACACTAAATCATCCTTATTGAACAAGTGAACACAAAAGGCACACCCGGATAACTCAGACACCGCAACCGGAGGAAGAAGACCCTACGAAGCAACCAGAGATCTGAAAACTTCGAGGGGAGGTTTAACCAGTCCAAAATGAGCAACACGAGAAAGCCCGTGGTAGGCAGAAGCATCCATAAGATCCCTCTCTGAAACCTCCACCATAGGGAGACCGTCCACCATCTCTGGAAACCTAGTTTCTAGAAAAATTTCCGGAATAAATGGAAGAGATCTATCGACTGAAGCTAGGACTCCCATCACAGCCTCCTTGAATGACCTCAGAGGCACAATTGAAGAAGAAAAATAGAGACCCCCAATAATCTAAATGGATCCAATCGCAGGTACAGTAGAATCAGAACCCGTCGCAGCACTCGCCATTGTGTTCTCTAGGGTAATCAGTGTCAGCAGCCCCCAAAGCCAAAGGAATAAGGGAAGGCTTATGCCATCAAAAATGAAAAAGTGGATAAAGATAATGAAGTCATATAAGGTACACTTCATATTTAATAAATAATGAAAAAAGTATTATTTGATTCTAGTTCTACACATTACTTTATATCTTGCAAGTTTTCTTGAACTATAGAATCGAAGCCCCAAAACCATGAAGAAGAGATATATGTAAAAACATCAAGTGGTGAAATCATTGCAACCCAAGTGTTTGACTCTTATCCTATTACCATAGGTGTGAATATTCCTCCAAACAATCTTGTTATACTTCCCTTGGTAAAATTCGAGAGTATAATGGGAATGGATTGACTCTCGTTATATAGATCACATATCAACTATCAGGAAAAGAAAATATCTTTTCATATTTTGAACCATCCCATTATCCTATAAAAATGTAAGTAAGATCATGAATCTCCTTTGAAAAATGCTTCAATTGTGTGGGTGTTGATACCCTATAAAGAAGAAGACCACACCCAAATGTTTGAGTCAAAGGAAAGTACTAACCTTGTGGAAATTCTCATCGTGAGGGAATATGGTTATGTATTTCTCCAAGAGTTACCCAGACAACCCCAGATCGTGAGGTAGATTTATCAATAGAACACATACCCAGAGCTACTTATTTCTCAATTTAACCCTATAGGATGGATCCTATCAAACTAGAGGACTTAAAGAAGCAGTTGAAAGAGCATCTGTACAAAGGGTTCATATGCCCCAGTGAATCACCTTGGGGTGCACCAGTGCTCTTTGTGAATAATATAGATGAAAAAATGCAGTTTTGTATCAATTATCATAAACTAAACAATATCACCATAAATAAAAACTATCCTCTTCTAAGGATTTAAGACTTATTTGATTAGTTAATATGAGCTCAATACTTCTCAAAGGTGAATCTTCATTCTGGATATCATCAGTTAAAGGTGAATAAGGAAGATATTTAGAAGACGTCATTCCATACCAGGTATGGCCACTATGAGTTTTTGGTGATGCCCTTTAGACTTACTAATTCCTATGCAATATTCATGGATTTGATGAATAGAGAATTTAGACATTACCTTGATAAATTTGTGGTAGTGTTTATTTATGATATTCTCATCCACTCCAAGACAATGAAGAAACATAAATAACATATAAAAATTGTGTTGGTGAAATTAAGAATGGGGAAGTTGTACACCATGTTCATAAAGTGTGAATTTTGTATGAATAAATTCATGTTATTAGGATATGTGATCACATGTGAGGGTATTTTTGTGGACCCTTAAAAAAGGTGATTAAGGAATGGCCCAGTACCTCTAGTGTCACAGAAATTCGTAGTTTTCGTGGATTAGATGGGTACTACCAAAGTTTTGTGAGAAATTTCTCATGATTTTCAAGCTAGATATCTAACTTAATAAGGAAAGGGTAAAATTATGTCTAGACAGAATAATGTGAGGGAAGATTCAAGTAGCTAAAGAGAAGTTTGATCAATTAACTAGTACTGACATGAGAAAAAAGTGGAGAAGTTTTTGTGATATACAATGATGCCTCAAAGAATGGCATGGGTTGTGTCTCCATGAATAATGATAATTTCATAGCCTATGCCTCACGATAGTTGAAGATCCCTGAGAAGAACTTTCTGACACATGATCTAGAGTTGGCATCTGTGATTTTTTCCTTAAAAATCTTACAACACTACCTTTTTTGTGAGAAGTGTGACATATACACTGACTAAAAGAGAATAAAGTATATATTCACACAAAATTTTCTCAACATGCATTAAAGGATATGGTTAGAGCTAATCAAGGATTATGATTTCCCTATTCACTGTCATCCTGGAATGGTGGACAAGGTAGTTGATGCTCTATGTAGAAAAGAACCTACCACTCTATCAATGTTATGGATTGAGAAAGACCATATATTCATGGATATGAAATGGATGGATTTGGAAATCATAAGGGAAGGGGATACATCCTACCTTTCCCAAATTATTGTGTAACCATCTATCCAAGAGAAGACTAAGGGGGCATAAAGGGATGATATAGAGTTACAAAAGAGGGTGAATGCAGTAAAGGAAGGGAAGATGCATGAGTTCCATAACGACGATGAATGTGTGATTCGGTTTAGAATGCAACATTGTGTCCCTTCATCACCTAGGATAAAGAAGAAGCTATTGGACAATGTACATAGCTCAACATTCTCTATCCATCCTAGTAGTACCAAAATATATCGTTATCTGATAGAAAACTTATAAGGGGATAATATGAAAAAGGAGATCATGAAATATATATCAAGTTTATTATTATGTCAACAAGTTAATGTATAGTGATTAAATAAAAAATGGTTGATGAATCCATTGCCTATACCCATATGGAAATGGGAGAACGTCACCATGGACATTGTAACGGGTCTTCTAAAGATGTCTAAGGGAAATAATGCGATATGGGTTGTGGATGGCTGAATCACAAAGAATTCCCATTTTATCGTTTTTCAGGAAGACCCCTCTCTTGAAAAACATGCAAAGATATATGTAAAGGAAGTGGTTAGACTACCTGGAATTACACTCTTCCTTGTATCGGACCGTGATCCAAGGTTCATGTCTAAATTTTGGAGGAGCCTTCAATATGATTTGTGTACTAAATTACATTTCAAAACAAACTATCACCCCTAAAATAATGGCCAACATAAAAGGAAAATTAATACTCTTTATGATATACTAAGAGCATGCTCTCTAGAATTCAATGGTGTACGAGATCAACATCTCCCATTGGTTGAGTACACATACAACAATAACTTCCACTTGTGTATTTATATGGATCTATATGAAGCTCTGTATGTAAAGAAATGTAGAAAATCAATATGTTGGGATGAAGTTAGAGAAAGAAAGCTACTTAGACCTGATCTTGTGCAAGATATGACAGAAAAGGCTCAAGTCATCAAGAAACACATCAAAGCTGCTCAGAGTCAGCAAAAGAGCTACGCTGACAACCGTCGAAGGGACATAGAGTTTGAAGTTGCAGATAAATTCTTCCTTATAATATCACCATGAAATAGAATCATGTGATTTGGAAAGAAATGGAAAATAAGAACAACATACATGGGCCCCTTTGAGACCCTTGACCGCATAAGAGCTGTAGCCTATTAGCTTGCACTTCCACCAAATATGGTTCAAGTTCATGATGTGTTTCACATATCACTCTTGAAAATGTACATACCAGATCCCACATATGTATTGAACTTATAGGTGGTACATCTGAAAGATGATCTCTCATATGAGGAGTAGCCATTATAGATTCTGGACCGGAGATATAAGATTCTATTCAATAAGAAAACCCATCTTGTCAAATTATTGTGTTGGGACTATAAGTTTGAAGAAGCTACTTGGGAATTGAAATAGGTGATGAAGGATAAGTACCCTCACTTCTTTTGGAAAATTAAATTTCAAGGGTAAAATTTCATAAGGGGTGAATAATGTAATGATCCAAAATTTTATCAATGGAATTCTCTTTTATGCCTTATATTATTATCACATTAGGAAGAATAATGACATATCATGAAACTAAATTCTATGTGATCATTAAACATAATTTTTCCACTTAAATCTTTTGAATTTCAAAAATCAAACATACACGGTTGTGTTCAAGATCATTTTTTATGTCTAATAGAACAAACATAATTTTAGGTAAACAGTAACATACCCTTATGAATAGAAATGTTACCCTTATGAATAGTAATATACCCTTATTAATTGTAACCTTACATATGATAGTATATATATATGATTTAAGAGAAATCAGGATGTACCTATGTTTTAGAATAAGTAAAAATATGTTTTAAAACTGTATTTTCAAGTAAATTATGATTTTCATTAAAAATTAAATTAATAATATTTAGAAAATTATTTTTGAAAAATGGAATTTATTTTTGAATTATACATGTCAAAAAAATGGTTAGTGTGATTTTTTGGTATTTTTCTAAAATAATTGAATATTTGGTTAATATTAAAATACATTAATTTACCGTATAAATACATTATAATTTTAACCCACTATTACCGACATCACAAGTGATGTAAGAACCCAAATAACTAACTCACATGACCTCATTACTATTCTTGGTATTGTAATCATCCCTATTTATTCTCTTAAGTCAAAGTAATAAATAAATTAATATTATATTAAGAAAACCTCTCTCTGCTCCACTATAAGTACCACACTTCACACTCTTATTTACTCACACCTCCAAAGATTCATACCTTGCATAAACTCTACCCATGAATCTTCCGTAGCCCCTCCCCCACGTCCAATAGCTTCTGGTATCATAAAAAAATCCTAGCTTCTTTAAGGAGGATCTCAAGAGGAGGATTCAAGATGTAATTCCTCTCTCTCCAAACTTTTATTTTTTTTCCTTTAAAATTTATTTTCATTCCTTCTCTTATCCCCAGATTCTCTTATCCAAATATCATGATAACTCTATTATTATTGATATAATAGTATGATATCATTTTAATGGAAGATTACTCATTATACTCCTCCCTCCCTCTCTTTGTTAATAAAATGAAATCATTTCCCATGATGTTTTTGATTTACCTAAATTATGGGAGATGCACATCCTTTTTACTTCAAATCCTTCAAGGATTTCTATAAAACCATAAAATTTATGACAACATATTATAAATGGTATGTATTATCTACTTTTATGTTAGGAAACTAACTTATTTAAATGACACTAAATGATGAAATAAAACATGTTCATTGTGATTAAAAAACCACCAAAAATAACAAAAAATGATCATCATTAATTTTCATCTAATTATTCATCCTCAAGTTAAATTACCAAATTCATTATAAGATAATTTAAAATCTTATAATATCATTAATAACATGAAATACCAGTTCAATATTTATGAATACAAGTGATGTGTTCAAGAAAACCATAAAAACGAACATTCCAGAATACTGTTTTTAAACACTATACCTCATCCAAAGGCACATAAATTAACTTAATGAAACCATTATAAACCAAATTTATGTAAAAAAGATTATGGAGTTGTTAATTAATGAATATAATGTTGTTATATAGGAAATTAATGTGAATATATCATTTGGATACGAGGTTAGGGGAAAATCTTGAACCCAACTTTCTTTCTCCAGGTTCTCCCACTTTCACTCCATTTTTGGTATGGTCACTCAGTAAAAATAATTTTTTCATCATTATCTTACCTTTTATAGGATATAAATGTCTTCTACTAAATTTTATGTAAAAAAAATGTTTTCTAAACGAACTCTTCTTTAAAAAACAAACCTTTTACTTCTCACTCAAGGTTGATGGTTATCGTATCAAGCATGTTATTTCCACTTAATTTTGGGAACCCAATGTTTGTGAATGTGTTATTATGACATGAAACCCATTACATTACGTGGGTTAGTTATGTTCATTTTTAATATATGTTCACTATTTCATTCATGAGAAATGGTAATGTTATGATGTGACAAGTGCACCTATAAATATATTGTGCAATATGAATGTTTCAATGTGACAGGCGCCCCTGCAATTATATAGTGCTTCAATGCATTGGGTAAAGTGGAGAATCTATTGGGTTTATGAAAAATGATGTGTGAAAATGATGATATATTTTAAAAAAAATATATGTGTTAGTTAACCACTAAGATATGATGCTTCATTTTTTATGCACTTCCACATTTAAAGGATTTTATTAAAGTTCCCTCTTATGATTTTGATTATGATGTCATGATTATGATCACCCCATGCTATATTGATTTTATCTACCCTCTTACAAGAATTTTAGCTCACCCCTTTTTGATTTATATCATCATGTGACTACGTGTACTATAGAGAGGTCATGTGAAAATAAGAAGCTAGAGAATAAAGAATTAAATCAATGTTTATGTTTGAGGTTTTAGATGTAATGATTGGTCCTAGTTTTCCCAAGACCCTAAACCTATGGATCCTCATGGTGTAATATGTTTATATTATTCTATTTATAATTATGTAATAGTAATTTAAGAAATGGATAGGGTCTCAATATATATACTTCCCCATTTCAACCATATCCTCACCTCCAATCCTCAATCGAGGTTGATGAAACCATTAGAGGAATAGAGCCTCAGTCCTCTTCCTTAACTCGTTCAGTAGGTGTGAAGTTTAGAGCCTCTATCCAACTCGACATGTGGGCGTTGAACCTCAAGTAAATACCCCACTATAATATGACATTTGAAAATGTTATACATATATGTATCCATTAACCATTCATAAAACATAACAACCATTTCTCAAAGAAAAAATAAATCATAACAATAATATGAGGGCTAACACCATTCTATCACCCATTAACATATTTACAACATTTCACACCATTTAACCATTTAATACAATTCCCTTTTTGTTACGATTATCTCACTAAGCCTTCATTCATTTTTCCTATATCAGGAGGCTTCGTTCATTATTCCTAACTGACTAGGATTTATTACCAGGCTCACAGTCCATTCCATTATGGTCCTTAATCATCTCCACATATTAACCCAAAGTCCCTTAGGATATTATCGAGACTAGGTGAATCACATAGCTTCTATTATAACAAAATAAATTACATAAAAATGTTTATCAAGGGATATATATAAATACACAACAATATCATTTGTTCTTCACAAATCCCATGGTTCGGGAATGTCGAAACACCGCTTGGGTGACCCTAGATTAGCCACATCACCGTCGATGCATCCCATGGGGATCATGAGGGTTTCCATTTACCTTATCAAAAACCTTTTTACCTAAACATTTCAAGGGTGATCATAACATACCAAGAGACACCCAAGAACAAAACCACAGTTGCAAAAATCCACCAATGAACCATGGGATATAACTTGAAGACCTCCAACCTTGATTTCGTGCATGAACACACTCATAATCAGGCCCTTAGATACTTCTTCAACAAAAACATGATGCTTTAACTTAGATCTCACCCAAAGTGTATGTTTTTAGAGATTCAGAAAGAGATGAGAAGAAGATAAAACCCCAAACACAAAAGAGAATCAAAGAGGGGATTAGCCTTACCCATAGATTTGATCCGCAAACAGGTACACCAAAAAATGATTTAGAAATGAGGGAGATCAATATATTGGAGATCATGGGAGATTTGGTTCATTCCTAGGGTGAAGTGGGGTGAATGGGGAGGGAATCATGAGTTGGGTATTAAAATCCTATAGTGGTAGAATTGTAATTTTATTTAAAGTATCTAGGACGCATGATTTACCCCCATGGTTTTTGAAACCGTGAGAAAAATGTGTGGTGGTCACTATCCAATGATCCACCCCCTACACAGTTTTTTGGTCTGTCCACATAGTTAGCACTAACCATACAACCTACCTATAAAACCAATTTTCTCCTTTTTTGTGTCCCTAACCCTCGAAACGCCCCTAATATTTCTTAATGACTTGGGTAAGCACTTAATTAACCAAAAACGAAGGGCTTAAACTGAAATAGTGGGACGCCACGCCTACATGATATTGAGTGTGGATTCCATTGGTCAAATGGAATTTGATTATAAACAACTAGATCTTGTATAAATAGATCATGGGTAAATGCAACTAATTTTGAGATAACCCCTGAGTGGTGAGTAATTACATGATAGTACATAGAATGGATGAAAACCCATAATCTTAAAGAGGGAGAATGTGGGTAATTTGAGATAGATAATACTAACATGAATGAGGAGTATGATTAGTGCTTTAGGTACATGATACTATGTTTGATGATGTGTTACTAATAGAAGTGTGAGTCAAATTTTGTGAACGAGTAGTACGAGAGTGTATGCCTATTGAGATTGATGAGAATTTGGTATTATGAGGATGGTTATGCCTTGTACCATGGAGATGTGAATTAGTGAGTGACCATGTGTGGGAAGAGGAATGAAATTTTTGATGAGATTTTTATGAGAATAGAGGTATAGGGTGTTGGATTAGAATTAATGATATCACCTTTATAGATTATTTTGAAACTATTGATGGGTTGTCTCAAAGTTGTACATGTTGGTTAGAGTGAATTATGAGGAGTTAAACATGTGTGATACAAGACCCTAGTTGGATTAGATTTCCCAAAGTTTGATAAGGTTTTTTATGTAAGATAGTGTACCATTGGTTTTCAGAGGGAGTTACCCTCATTACATAAATAATTTGATAGAAATTGTGACTGAAACTATTAGAGAGATGGAAACATTTGATGATTTATATTTATTATTAGCATGTAGTTTGTGGTTGTATTACCATGAGAGGTCAACATGTGTGGAAATAGATAGATTTTGGGTCATTTAAAGAGGTGTTTTTTAATACATGGAGTGATAATAAGAAAAACCCTACTATCAGGAGTGTCGTATCCAAGAAATATACATGACCCTTGTTTGGGTAGGGTCATGGGTGTGATG
This sequence comes from Viscum album, assembly GCA_963277665.1. Lineage (NCBI taxonomy): Eukaryota > Viridiplantae > Streptophyta > Magnoliopsida > Santalales > Viscaceae > Viscum > Viscum album. The sequence goes on along the minus strand of OY728140.1, from coordinate 1,998,577,522 downwards.
ATACAATTCATTAGATGATCCAGATGGAATCAATATTTTAGAGAAAAGGTATTGTATATTATTTTATATTGAGTACGTGTATCTTTACTATACAATATATGGAATTTGATTCAATCCAAGAGTGAGTCATATCTATAGTTAAATAGTAAATTGGGTAATATAATGATGTATGGTGTAGATTTTTGATGATTTAATCATGTATTTACACTATTTTTTGTGTAATAACTAGCTTCTTTACATGAATTTTTGTGTCGTGAGACAGAAACCATACTAAGTGTGTCATTAGACCACCGATAATGTTTTTTATGTAGGTGATTATGTTAGTGTGATAAACCATTTAATGGAATCATCGTCTATGATTAGAGACTTATAGTGGGGGGATATATGATCCATACAATTAATTAATTGATGAAACCATAGTGTTTTAGAATATATGGGTTCTATTTGACACCATATAGGTGTTAGAGTTAATGAATAATGAGTGCCTTAGGCTGGAATAAATAGGATGATTCATGTTTTGATTCGTGTAACAGGATCTCATTTGATATTTGAGGATAGAACACATTATGTTGATTCTATATTGATGATCAGGATTCATTGAGATCCACTAATGAAAGACCAATAAGACCTCATATTTAATAGGAGTGATATGGTGTGGAGGTGGTAAAGACCCTCATCTGTATAGGTTATATAATTTAGAATAATATTTTTGACTCTGTAGAATGTTTTTTTATAGAAAATAGAATCATATAGAATCATGAGAGTTTGAGTATCTCAAGGAGATTTTTTATATGGTTTAAGGGATGGTGAGTTCCATTGGTGCTCAAGTGAGTTATTAAGAAGGGTTGGTAGTATTAACAATACCATTTCTTATTTCAGTAGCACACTATGTTTGTGAAAAATGTAGGTCACATAAAAATGTCCTATTGAAGAGGGTTCCACACTCCAAGGAAATGGGATTCTATGCTAGGATGGAGGGCATGCATCCCTAGTGTTCTTCCTCGGAGCATGCCAAACTCTGTCCTTAAAGAGAAATGCCATGATGCATCTGGAAAATGTTTTATCCCATTATTAAGAGGGTATTGTTCTATGAGTGGCATAGTGAATAAGAGTTCACACAACAAAGGCCAAGAGGATATCATGTGGTGAAACAGATTGAGGTGTTGTCACATTCTAATCCCTTTAGTCTTGTTGTGACTAGCTACAAATAATTTCATTATATTAGGATAGTTCTATATTATTTACCTTATGGATATTTGAGTTTTGGGGGACAAGTGTAACAGGAGGGGGGCAGGTCAACTTGTTTTCCTTCCCCCTTCCATACATAAACTCCACATGCTTTGGGGTAGATCCAAGTGGGTTTATAAAATTAATATATATATTTTCCAATTAATTCCTTCTTATTTAGATTCTCTTAATCACCACTAATTTTATTGTTATTTATTTATGGATTTGTGGAAATTTCCACCGTCCCACTGAGAAAGTTGTCCAATATGATTGGGACTTTGATTGAATTGTCGATTGGATGTCTTGAGATGATGTCTTAATTTTGTTTCCCATAATTTCTATGAAGGTGTATCACTATGTATATTTTATGGGGTTTACAAAAGATGAAGTAAATTAGATATTGAATTGGTGTATGTTAATATGGATTTCCCCTAAGATACTATCAAGAATTCACCTGGGGCCATCTATTGGTGGTTATTTTAGTGTGGAAGAATGACCTTGTGATATACATGGTGTTTATATTAATATTAATTTTATGGATATTTAATAATAAATTATTTTATTAAATATAATGATAAATTTTATACTGAGATTTTTTTTTATTTTGGTTTCATATAGCTGATCGAGAGATAATTAAAGAATTTATGAACATGGGTGAGAGTAACCATGATTTATTAAAAGGATATTATATCATATGAGGTCAGTGGTCCATTGACCATTCACTATGGTAAATAATTTTTATTTATATTCAACTATTATGCTATCTCACCACTATAAAAGATTAAACATGAATTAATTTAATAGTTTCTTAAAAATAATATTCAATGGAAAGACACATGTTTCAAGGCACACAATAGACCCTTGAGTACTAGATTGATGGATCAACCACTGATGATAGAGGGATCAACTATAAAATAAATAATTATGATATAAGTACAATTAAAGTAGAAATTAAATTAAATGAAGGAATATATGAGGCCTTATGATATGTGTTGTTGTCTTCTATAAGTAGGGAGAAATAATGTCCAATTCATTGAAAAATGTGGGTGTCACCTAAAACCCAGGGGCATGTCATTGTGGAATTGAGATGAAAAAGATAATTAGATGAGAATATTATAGAGTGGTTTGAGTGTTCCTTATCCAAAAATATGAGAGTACCCATATGGGAATACCCTAAGTAGATTTATTATTTGGTGGATTGAGTGGTAGAACCTAGGACATGTATGTAAGTGATATAGGTTCTATTTCATATATCCAGTGTTCTGTTTTATAACCATACCAATGATTCCAATAGGGCCATGGTATGATTAAAATGATGAAGAGGGATGTTATTCCTACCTAGAGGTGATATTTACTTGGGAGATAAGAATTATAAAGAGGACCCCATTTACTATGTTTGGATTATGATTAGTCATAGGGAAACATAGAAAATTCCCTTGTGTAATGTAGACCCTAGAGTTGGTTAGTTTAACAAAGTATATACTATCAAATTTGGGTGTCCTCTATATAATTAATTATTTGTAGTGTGAGACCAATGTGTTTATAGTGAAAATGAAGGGTACACCCCTATATGTCCATCCCTGTGGATTGTGTTAAGGGTTTATTTGTTTGGAATATCAATGGTTATTAGTAGTGGAAAGACATATTATGAGAGAGACAGACTACCCTATTTTTTTCGAACTGAATTCAATGGAGTCATCTTTGGATCTATATATTAAACCTAATGAAATATATTTTTCCATGATATCACATAATATCCAATGAAGATCCCAAAGACACAAAATTACTTGTATATCACCTGTGATTTGGTGATTTTCCTATATAGGATGTGTAGGATACTCCCAAAAATGAAGTAATTTTAACCCGAAACTATATCGATGCCTAGTATTCCAAGGATCAGAAAATTTTTCTTGATGAATATAGATTCCAATTATTCCCAGCATTCAACTATTACGGATATTGACTATGGATTCCTAGTTCACCTTGGATCTGACTATTATGCCAGATGATTATGTATTCTTTCAATACCTAGGATCTGACAGTTAGAGATGATAAATATAGATTCCTATTATTCCAAGGAGCCAAATTTTATCATTGATGTCTACCTATTCATAGTATTCCTTGGATCCGGATGTCATTCCTCACAACTGAAGATGCCTAGTCTACCTTGTATTTGGCTATTACTCTGGATGATAATATATTCCACGAATACTAATGATCTAAATTTTATACTTGACAACATGGATACATATGATTATCTTAAGAAATCACCTATCATACTGCTATAATATAGATTCTAAGGATACATTATTAGATCTATAATTTATATATGATGAATTATGGGTTTCATATGATATTTCTTATAATTTTTCTCTTATGCCTGATGAATTATTTGGTTAAGAGATATTCAAAAATAGACTAGGTAGGTTTAGTAAATCTTATGTGTAACCATAAACCTCATGGATTAATTAGGGATTATTTTTTTATGCTTATATTGTTATTTAATTTTTTTTAAAGAATATAACATGTTTTTACAACACTATACTTGTAATTTTTGGGGATTTCTTGGTGGTCCCTTACCATGCTGAACTCACAACCTACATGGGTGGCTATATAAATTAGGTATCAGAATAAAATTCACTATCCATAGGTTCATGTAGAGAAGTTTCCTAGTGTTTCATAATCGAATGAGATAGATCATATGGACTCTAGATATTAGATGAGGTGAGGCTAAATGATGACATTATAGGCCTTCTATTTTGTTATATTATTTATTTTATATATGTGATCATCTTGGTGGGTGTTCAGTTTGGGATGTATGACTGTTTTATTTTTAATAAATTTTTCATATAATTTTTATTTTATTGATTCTATGAATTTTAATTATTTTTGATAGATGATTATTACTTATTTCCACTACCATTTCTCACTCAGATAAGTTGGAATTATCTCCCCATCAAAACACTTGATACCCTACCTACTATTCAACAATTTCTATTATATTTAGAGGATTTACAAAAGTAACATAACACCTTTTGATTTGAAACTAATTGAATCATCTGATACATAGAGTACTAATTGATTGTGGAATTTTAATTAAAATACACTCATTCAGTTGTTTATTGTCCTTATCATTCTTCTTACTCATTTTATATCTTTCACCAAATTCATTTAAAATATTATTGTAGTTTAACAAATTGTTTTTCAATAATTTCCCATATTCAAAATATTCATTTGTATTTTATAAACATATTCATATATATGGATTAATAATGAAATATTATTATCAATTATCTTAATTATTTCAATATTCTCAATATTCAACTTCTTAATTTCTTTGACAACGTTTTCTATTTCAATATGAACATGGTTTTATTTTTGAAATATTTTTTACTATGTGAATTTTCATTCCTAACAATTTAAATATCCTTGAGAGACATTATGATCTAAATTTTTTAGTGTATTCCATTACAGATTTATATTATTTACAAATAAAATAACAATAAAATTGATTGTATACTTTCGAGGTTTAAACTAATTTATGTTCAAGAGATAAAAGATCATTATTTTATATTTAATTATAAAATTTCTCTTCATAACTATTTTCATCACTATCATAAACACATTATTTAAAGGATAAAAAGTTTCATTTGATGAATTTTAATTAAATTATATACTTCCATTTTGATTATGTCTAGTTTCAATTGAATGCATCTCATTCCATAAATAATCCATTATTGACATCATCCACTTCCATTTCATTACAACTTCAAAAAGGGAGCTTAATAGGAAAATGTAAAATTTATCATAATTAAATCATTTTGATGTTAATTTTTATGATACATACAAGTAATAATTTAAAATGTATTAACACTAGAAAAGGGATACATGAACTATATTTAATCCATAAACATTAATTGGAAAAAACCTACTTAACTTTAGTTGTTAAATTTTTGATAGAATTTCATGTAATAAAATTCTACTTCATAGTTTTTCCCTTCATGGAAAAAATAAACTCATTTTATTGGAAATGTGACTACATTAAAGCTCATAAAGAGTGATGTTATCAAGATATCATCCTTTAAGAGAATATAAATTGGAACTAAAATTAATTGTAAGAATTATTATATAATTATTCACTACCTTAGAATCTTTAACTATATCTTTATATCCTGAAATAGTGCTGAAAATCCAAATGACATGAGAAAAATATTTATCATCAAATTCATCCTCTTTCATTCATATATCATCAACGTATCTTCTATAGTGTCATAAAATATTTACCATCACCTATATATTTCATTATTAGATATTAAGATGTTTTAATAAAATATAAAAATTAGATTGTTATCTAATAATTATTTTACTCTTTCTTAGATAATTATTATAAAAGTGATTTCCTTACCTTCCCACAAATCTAAAAAAATTTCATATAATTTTTTTGAATCTTAAGCCACTTTTCCAAACACTGAATATTTATAGAATTGAAAAAGTAACATCAAGCCCAAGTGGTAGACGAAATGGAAACATTCCATCCTTTCAAAAATGAAATCATTCCCCATAAAATGTTAGAATTCAATTATTATATACTGAGTTGTCACGATACATAAAAAACTGAATATACATCATCTATAGTTTATCATTTTGATGATACCAATTTTTAGTAACACTTAGTTGAGAATAAACCATTTATAGGTTGATAAACAGTTTGTGTAATTTTATATTTTTTCCATCAAAATCAACCTTGTTATAAATTATTAGTCGACTCAACTAACCCGATATAGACAATGAAAATTACTATGAAAATTTATTATTATGATTTACAAACTCATAATACGGTGGAATAAGAAATATTTATTTTTCTAGAGTGGCATAGTGGAAAACTATCATTGTCACTCTTAAGGATCCAATTTTTTAATAAATCACTACTCGGATGAAATTAATATGTTTTATATTTTATATTTACTAATAAAATAAAATATAGATGTTTTGAAAATGATCTAATGTAGTTAAAAACAAACAACCATGAATATTGAGAAAAAAATGTTAGAAGAATAAATATAATCCCAAGATAATTTCCCTAGGAGAAACTTCAATTTATTAGTCATTATCTCATACCTACTAAACAATAAAACTACATCATATGTGTTTTCATCCTAATCTGTCCCAATTAAAAATATACTATGTACTCAAAATAATTTTATGAACACTTTAATTCCTCTACCTACTTAGTTATAAATATAGAGGGATCCTAAATCAAGATCACCCTATATTAAACCTTCCTTATATAAAATCACACCTATATTGAACATTAGAATCAATTAACTATTATATGCCATGATGATCAAGTGAAGGGAGGAATAATATCATATAAGTTAAAGTAAATCCTAAAAAAATTATAATGAGGAAATACTATCACGATTGACTACAACTAATTATCCTTAAAATAAACTTGATTATAAAATAAATGATTTAAAATTAATAAAAAATGACTCATGTTAATCACTCAATTATTACAATGGTAGATTCCTGGCATTATTTACTTACCATGATACAGATAAGAGATCATAGTGGGATAAAAAAAGAAAATAATTAAATAAAAAGTTAGATAAAAATAAATATAACACATTTATTAAATTCTATATAATACAATTTTAAAATGGTAATGTAAAATAGATTCCATTTTCGGCTAAAACTAAACTGTCACAAACAAAATCTCACCCACTTCAAATTAATTTTTGTTGAAATAGGTAGTAGTGAACACAAGAATGAATCAATTTACATGGGTGGCCTCCTAACATGAAATTCCTAGGGAGTAATATGTTTTTTATATTGGAATATATTATAATCCATTGTATTATTCCCATGATATATGGGTTTATTTCCTATAGATATTCCCAATGATCTTGTTCTATTATTCTAATTTGAATCCAATGTACATAGTAAAACTATATAGAATTATTGGATTGTACAAACATATTTGGGTGGATTATATTATGTAGTAGCAATGAAAAATATTTCACTCTATGAAAATAGTATTTTTCCTAGAATAGTTGTTAATTATTTTCATTTATTCATCTCATTTAATCCCCCATAATACGAACATACTTTCCAAATAGTGATATTCTCTAAGTTACTCTATATATGTTTGGACTAAGAATCCATCGTGATGTGAAGAAATGGGTCAGAACATAGGTATTATTATTTCTATTCTATCACGGTGAAATAAAATTAAATTGGAATAAGGGTTCCACATTACCCCATTAAATTATAGGACTCTTAAATTTAAAATTTAGTATATTTTTTAAATGTACATACCATAATGTATCACTATGTACAAGGAAATGACTCTTATGTATACATGAATAAGCTATCAAAAAACAACCTAGTGGAAAAGGAATGACCTATATATAATGTTATTACTATAATTTTAAAAAACACATGACATTAATGTATGTTGTAAAGGAAAATACATACTATAGGACATAGATGAAATCGTCCTTGATGAATAAAGCATAAAACATTAAATATTACAGTAGTTAATTTTATGAATGTGTCTTGAAACTTATGTATTTGGATATTTTCTATATTTTGTATTTAGTATCCAATTAACTAGTTTTATTCATTCACCTTAGTTATCTTAAATCCATTTATTTATTTTCTATATTTTTTCTTTACTACTTCAAAATGAAAATTATGTATTACCATGTATTGGTTTTACATTTAAAAATTATTGGTAGTGAAATCTAAAAATAGCTCATACATATGTGTATATAAATCATATGTAATGGTTTATACCTTAACTAAATAATAATAAAAAAACATAGATTTAATGCATTTATTTTCAAATAATTCCACAATATACATAAAATTAAGCAAAATAAATATTTAATCCATTTCCTAATCAAGTACAAATCATTCATATATAATTAATATTTGATAATTACACATAAAATAATAAAATAGTTGGGAATTAAATCATTGAATTTATAAGTAAAATATATGAAAACATATTCTCTATCTATTCCTCCATAGTTAGACATTATACCCATAAGAAATTTTATAATACCATAAATAAAAAAGAATTCTGTAGATATTAAGAGAAACACTTTTCAATTCACCAAGTTATAGAAATACCACACTTTAGACATGAAATAAATCTTTCAAAATCTTTCCTTTTTATAAAAATACATTCAATCCCTTGATAATCCACATGAGGATGTTACTCCTACTACTATAAAAATTATATATCTCTTTATTCAAGTAATTTTAAAAAGGATTTTTTACATTCTCAAGAACATATATGATTTATACAAGTATATTGTCCTAATAATATCTCAACATCATAGATTCAAAATAATCAGTTAAACATATTAATTTTTGATATGTATCACTGGGCCTAATGGATGACTTGTTTTAATTATAAAACATTTAACGAGAAATTCAGCACATTTTGGAATTTAAATTTTCTAAAATGATTAAATAATAATTAACAATCAAGAATGAAATTATCACATGATACCCATTGCAATTATTCAAAATAATCACCTTTTAATACTTAATAAATTATTAATATAATCACAATTCTAGTAGCAATGAAAAATTAAATTTTCTTTTCTTTTATTACCTACACCTCAAAAAATAATGTTATTTTAGTTTCTCTTAGTATTTGAAATATGAACATATATTTTATTATTAAGGTAGAGAAGAAGATTATGACTTTATGAATTTTCGTGAAATACCTAAACAAATTTTTATTATATAATTCCCTTTAATCATTATTGTACTTGACTACTGTAACATCCCAAGCTTTCACGATACGATTCTCTTTCCATAATGCAATTACTTGCATTATACGCAACTTCAAGATTCTAACAAACCACAACCAATCAAACTAGCCGTTATGAATAGTAATACCTACTTTTTGAAATTTTATAAATTTTATCCTTCAAAATGGACTTCATTTTTGGATTCAGAATATCGAAATTAGCCTATGTTGATTTTTTTTATTTTTCTGAAAAACATCAATTTTTGATGAATAGTGAAACCACTAAGTGGTAGTTAAAAAATGATTATTTGTTTAAATAAAACTTTACCACTTCTATGATTTGGTTTTCAAAAATCCAACATAAATTGATTTCATTAGGAAGTAAAATGTGGTTCAATGGGATTAAAATACTTTTTTGGTGAATAGTAACTTTTAAGTTTTATTTATCACGATTAAAGGTAATTAGTGTAATTTAAGGTAAATATAATGTTATAATAATATGAAATTACCTTTACACATGTCCTTAAATTATTGGATGAGTCATGGCCAACCAATAAAATCCATGGGTCAACTTGGGGGTCCCATGGAGCAACTTGGGTAAGAAAATGACATTAATAACTTTTTATTTAAAGTAAAAATATAATTGACACAAACATGTGTTGTTTTATTAAAACAATTATTAAATGGGGTAATATAAGTTAACTATTCGACTATAAATATTTATTGGAAATCTAAAAAGATTTCCTACATCATGGTAATTTTTTTATAATTTTTAGACATTAAATAAATAAATTTATTTATGAGACCATGATGATGCATCGATTACCTCATTAATGAACGATTTAAATAAAATTAATCGATAAGGTAAAATCTAAGACATAAACTTGTCTAAATCATATTATATGTGTGTATTTAGAACCCTTATCACCTTATCCTAGAAATATATAATTTTAGGACCTTTAAAATCCGAAAATAATTTCATAATAATGTAACATTTCATGACTTTCCAAGAGTGCCCCTCCTCTCCTCTTATAAAAATCCCCCACCTCTACCACCTTATTCACACCTTAAAATCCATTTGCCTCGGCAAAAATCTGTCAAAATACTCTCCCAACTTCCCTCTCTTACTCCTAAAAGCCTCACTTTGGGCAGAAGACTTCCCAAGGAAGCCTTTGGCTCAAATCAAAAAGAGTTACCCGATTTTAAGGTAATGTCTTCTCTTATGTTCTTTTGTTTTATTTTTCTTCTCAAACCCCTTAAACTCTTTAAATTACTTTATTTTGTAACAACACCAGTATCTTTAATATACTAGAATTTTTTTATGATAATTATTCGAGCTACACTTATATACACCTCCACTTAATGGTTAAAGAACATACGACTTCCGTGGATGGCGAATTACTGCCTCACGAAACAACGATTGTTCTATCTTATCCTACCACATCTCATGGTGGACATTATGACGGAACTAGATTTTTTATGATATATATTATATTTATTTCCTCTATATGCTTCTGTATTTTACATTTAAAAGATACCATTATGCTTTTCATGTTGTGCAAATGTGATAATTTCATTTGGGGAAGTGTGGACTACCGCCCCCTCAAAGTGATTTGAATCGTTAATTCCATATGTGGGATGTGTAATGGATGGGTAAATGAAATTATATTTTATATTATACTTAAATTATAATACACCTTTATATAATTATTATTTCATTCCATTAAATATTAAATAGAAATTAATGTAGCGTTCATGTGTACGTACGGCTTGCCGTCTTCATGAACGGTGCATTTCATTTCTTACCTCTAAATGTTATGTAATATTATAAATTCATATATATACTAGATATATAAGATATACATGATATATAAATCATGAATATCATTATGTATATAATTGATATTTTACCACATGAATAACTTGTAATTATAAGAAGGTTATTTTTGACTCAAGTACCAGAGATCGACAAAAAGACCGTTATTAACTTAAATAATTACATAATGTTCATAACATGGTAATAAGTGATATAAAAGGAGTAATGAACATGAAAATGGTTCTTAAGAAAGTATAAATTAACTCTAGTTTATTATTCAGGATATTAAAGAATTATCGAGTCAAGCCGGACACGAGGTAAGGGAACTTCTTAACCCAATTTCCGTTCATTCGGTTAAACTCCTACATTCAAATTATATCCTGATATTATTAGGTACTATCTTGTATTTATACATTATTTATCTTTACATATAGTGAATACACATAATAGATCTATTTTATTTACAAAATGATCATTTTAAGGGACTTAGTCTCAATCTTCTTTCATTGAGGAATATTTTGTTTTATACACAACTTTATTTTATACGTTGTATAAACCCCTTTGACATTTACATTTATTAAAAAAGGAATATTTTTGTAGGAATAATTTTACTAAACGACAAAAGGAATGTTTTTGTCTTACTTATGTGGCGAAAAGGACTTCTCTGCCGCTGTGACCATTAGTTGTGTTTTGGCTGCCTCTACAAGCCATAACTTTTTTTAAATGAAAAATAAATACAAAGTTTTAATTTTATTTTATTTTGGTTTTTAAAATGGTTTTGATAATGGTTTGATTATATCAATGTGTTGTATTGATATCTTGTTATTGAAATGTAGAAATTTTATGTTTCATTTATGAAAGTTTTATGTGATATGATTATGTTATGGTTTATGATATGTTTAAACCTATTCATATGAGGAATGCATTGGAATTAATAAGTGACAGGTGGAGCCCGCTATAGCTCCTCGATGCATCGGCAGGTCTCATGAGACAAACTAGTGTCTTGGCACGAGGCCTTGACAAAATATTATTTGTAGTCTTTACACGAGGCCTTGGCTACATGGTTATGATAGTCTGACATTATGCATTCCATCATTATGAAAGTGGTTATTGATATTGCATGTGATTATTCGACTAGTAGAATATCCATGTGAATAAGTAAATGGAATTATCTCATTTTACTTTTTCCATATTATGTTTAAGTTAAAGTTTAAAATGTGTTTGTGTTAGTTATACATTACCTTAAATTATTATGTTTATTTATGAAAGATTCTGCTATATTGTTATACTTACTGAGCATCTGAGCTCACCCCTTTCAATGTTTTATTTTTCCCAGGATGTGAAGAAATATTTTATTACTGACCTGCATGGATAGTCTGAAGGGGGTATGAGTGTGGACTATAGAGGCTATGTTATTGTAGTTTTTCACTTTATGATGTAATGTAACATTTATGAATGTATCTAGTGTTTTCAAGGCTACTAAACTAATCGGTCTTTCGAGACTTGATCTTTTGTGATCATGCCAATGTCATGCAATAATGAACCGACTCTGGTTAACTGGTGTCAGGGAGTTACAATTGGTATCAGAGGCAGTTTAGTACTATCCTTAGAAGCTAGATTTAGATAAACTCTGATTAGAGCACATAGCCCTAAGATAGACTTTGAGGATTAGTATAGAAGAACTTCTTAAAATTTTGGTATTATGAAGATTTTGTGAGTTTTCTGAGTAATAAATCCCTGTCTGGATACGAGAAGGTAGAGCCAGATCTGGAACAGATGTACCTAGGGGTAAAACCTGAAAACACCAATTTGATCTAGACATGAATGAGAATTGGTGCACAACAACAGGCCTTGCTGCACTCTTGGTTACGACACTCCTGGGGGATATGCATAGGATAATTCTCATTTTCTTTACAGACCATTATGAAGGGTTTATGAGTATATAATTCCTCAAAGAAAACATTTTTATGATTATGGATTATATCCATAAACTATTCAATTTATGTAAAGTGTTTTACAAGTATGGAATTATGTATTTTGATTCATTAACTGATCTAGTTTATGCCATTGTTTAGAAATAGCGCCTTGTGGAAGGAATGGAAACCATATCAATGCACGCACTCCATGTAGGGATTTCCCTCCTACTCAAGATAATTATAATGGAGCTGGTGATACAAATGGTGCTGATCATCTTATCACCATACTGGGACAACTCACTTAGGTTATGAATAATAACCTTACTCGTATGGATCAACCTGATCCGAAGGGTGGAGGATCAATTTTAGATTGCTTCATGAGGCATCAACCACCAAAATTCAATGGGAGTACAAATCCATTAGTATCTGAGCAATGGATAAACTCCTTAGAGAAAATATTCCATGCCTTGGGGAGTAGAGAAAGGGAGAAGGTTATCGTGGCAGTTTACCGCCTCACTAGAGTTACTGATCAATGGTGGTCATTGATTCAAAACACAAAGCAAGATGATGAAGTATAAAATATAGAATGGAGTGAGTTCAAAGAGATTTTATTAGAAATATACTTTCCTCGTGACCATCGAGTAGATATGGAAAGACAATTTCTGAGTCTGAGACAAAAGGAGGATGAGAATGTTGAAAAGTATGAGGCTAACTTTACAAGGTTAGCGAGGTATGCTACAGATTATATACGTAACCCAAGAAGTAAGATTTATCGTTTCATTGATGGGTTAAAACCATTTCTCCGTCAAGCCCTAGTCTCACAATCTTTCTCATCGTACAAAGATATTGTCTCATGTGCTATCAAGACAGAAAAGGGATTCTCTAAAGCTTATGACAATAATGTAAAGCAAGAGAAGAAGAGAACAGTGGAACAAGAGACAGATAAAGGGAAAAAGGGGAAGAAGGAATTTCCATTATGCGATAATTGTGGGAAGAATTACCCCAGTACTTGCCTAAAAGGAATAAGAGTTTTTTACAAATGTGGAGAAAAAGGTCACCATGCTCGTGATTACATGGGAAAGAAAGAGGCTATAAATGTTTAATTCTACAATTGTAGAGAAATGGGGCATTATGCAAATTAATGTCCTAAGAGTCAGGGAAACTTAACTCAGAAAAGGCCAAGGGATCAAGGCCAATCTTATGCTGTTACTACAGTTGAAGTGGAATAATTAATTTTTTGGTGCTTTTGGACTCAAGGATTATATTCTGGTTATAAGAATAATGTGATATATATAAGGATTGTACTACAAGCCTTTTTGTTTTCATTAAGGTTTTAATATTATGAAGGAAATAATATTTTTAGTATGTGACAATAAGAGAAACATTACTTTGTTTGGGTAATCTGATGTTACAATTGATTTTGGAATTTAGAGACCTTTTAGAGAAAGTCTGGACAGATGTATTTTTGATAACTATAATGGTTGGAATGGATTAATTTTATCTTTGGATAGTATTGTTTAAGGTTAAAACATTTCTGAATATTTCTTTTTTGCAATATTATAATACTCTAGTTTTAAGAAAAGGACAACCTACAGGTCGGGGGATAACCCATCGCGTCGGAAAAAGCGGTAGGAATTGAACCCACAACCATAGTGAAACATGCCTTTATTACCTACGACTAGCCTACATGAAGTCCATAGTTATTACAAAATAGTTTTTCTAATCTGAATGGTATGTGTTAATATTTGGAACCTTGTACGATTAGTATAAATATAATATTTTTGAGTTCTATTATGTTTTTGAGTGAAAGATGGGTTTGTGGTAAAAATTAATTAAAGAATGAAAGTCTACATGAAAAGTATATATATTCCCTTACGTTCTTAGTAAATCTCTTACATAAATTACTCAACTTTCTAAAAGGTAACTTATAACAAAAACATTGTCAGCTAACTTTTCTTACTGGGGAATCAATGATCGTTTAACCAATCACAAGTTTGTGATTTTCTTGTGGTTAACATTTTCCTAACCATGTTTTCTTCAAATCTCCATCAGACCTTGATGGTTTTTTTCCTCAATATCCATATTTGTATAGAATCCTAGTATGGGCTATCTCGGGTGACCGTTGTACTTCTCTGTCTTTCTTTTAATGTTATATTTTTATTAACCCTATTTCCGATGTAGGTTTTCCACAAAGTTATTTTCTATTTTCAACCTCTTATTTTCGAAGAACAATTTCATATTGCGAGGATGGAATTAATTGAATGATGGGAGAATGTAACACCCCAAGCTTTCACGATATGCTTCTCTTTCAATAATGCAATATCTTGCATTGTACGCAACTTTGAGATTCTGACATACCACAACCAATCAAACTAGCCGTTATGAATAGTAATACATATTCTTTGAAAATTTATATATTTTATCATTCAAAATGGACTTCATTTTTGTATTTGGAATATCGAAATTATCCTATGTTGAATTTTTGGTATTTTTATGAAAAAATTCAATTTTTGATAAATAGTGAAACCACTAAGTGGTAGTTAAAAAACTGATTTTTCATTTAAATGAAACATTACCACTTCTGTGATTTGATTTTGAAAAATCCAACATACATGGTTGTCAGTAAGAAGTAAAATGTTTCTTCAATGGGATTAAATTTTTTTTTGTTGAATAGTAACTTTTAAGTTTTATTAATTACGATTAAAGGTAATTTTTGAAATTTAAGGTAAATATAATGTTATAATAATATGAGATTACCTTTACACTTGTACTAAACTTATTGGATGAGTCATGGACGACCAAGAAAATCCATGGGTAAACTTGGGGGCCCCATGGAGCCACTTGGGTATGAAAATGACATTAATAACTTTTTATTTAAAGTAAAAATAAAACTGTCACAAACATGTGTTGTTTTACTAAAACAATTATTACATGGGGTTATAGAAGTTAAAATTTAGACTATAAATATTCATTGGAAATCTAAAAAGATTTCCTATATCATGGTAATTGTTCTATAAATTTTAGACATTAAATATATAAATTTATTTATGACACCATTATGATGCAGCGATTACCTCAGTAATAAATGATTTAAATAAAATGAAAAGATAAGGTAAAATATAAGACCTAAACTTGTCTAAAGCCTATTTTATGGGTGTATTTCGAACCCTTATCACCTTATACTCAAAATATATCATTGTGGGACCTTTAAAATCAGAAAATCATTTCATAATAATGTAACATTTCATGACTTTCCAAGAGTCCCCCTTCTCTCCTATTATAAAAGGCTCCCACCTCTACCACCTTATTCACACCTTCAAAGCCATTTGTCTTGGCCAAAATCTACCAAAATACTCTCTCAACTTCCCTCTCTTACTCCTAGAAGCCTCACTTTGGGCAGAAGTCTTCCCAAGGAACCTTTTGGCTCAAATCAAAAATAGTTATCCGATTTTAAGGTAATGTCTTCTCTTATGTTCTTTTGTTTTATTTTTCTTCTCTAACCCCTTAAACTCTTTTAATTAATTTATTTTGTAGCAACACCAGTATCTTTAATATACTTGTATTTTGTTATGATATGTATTCGAGCTACACTTACACACACCTCCATCTAATGGTTAAAGAACATTCTGTTTCCGTGGATGGCGAATTACTACCTCACGAAACGATGATTGTTCTATCTTCTCCTACCACCTCTCATGGTATCCATTATGATAGAACTATATTTTTTATGATATATATTATATTTATTTCCTCTATATGCTTCTATATTTTACATTTAAAACATACCTTTATGCTTTTCATGTTGTGTAATGCGATAATTTCATTTGGGGAAGTGTGGACTACCGCCCCCTCAAAGTGATTTGAATCGTTAAGGCCATATGTGGGACGTTTAAAGGATGGGTAAATTATATTATATATAATATTATACTGTAATTATAATACACATTTATATCATTATGATTTCATTCCATTAAATATGAAATTGAAATGAAAGTATCGTTCATGCGTACGTATGGATTACTGTCTCCATGAACGGTGCATTTCATTTCTTACCTCTAAATGTTATGTAATATTATAAATGCATATATATACTGGATATATATGATATATATGATAACTAAATCATGAATATAATTCTGGATATAATGAATATTTTACAACATGAACAACTTGTAATTATAAGAAGTTTATTTTGGAATCAAGTACCAGAGATCGACAAAACGACCATTATTAACTTAAATAATTACATAATGTTCATAATATAGTAATAAGTGATATAAAAGGAATAATGAACTTGAAAAAGGTTATTAAGTAAGTGGAAATTAACTCTATTTTATTATTCAGGAGATTAATGAATGATCGAGTAAAGTTAGACACGAGGTAAGGGAACTTCTTAACCCAATTTCCATTCATTGGGTTAAACTCCTACTTTCAAATTATGTCATGATATTATTGTGTCCTATATTGTATTTATTATTTATTTATGTGTACATATAGTGAATACACATAATAGATCTATTTTATTTAAAAAATGATCTTTATAAGGGACTTTGTCTCAATCTCTTTTCATTGAGTAATAATTTGTTTTATACACAACTTTATTTTATACGGTGTATAAACCCCTTCAAAATTTACTTTTATTCAAAAAGAATATTTTTGTATGAAGAATTTTAATAAATGAAAAAATGAATGTTTTTCTCTTACCTATGCGGTGACAACGACTTCTCCACCACCATGACCATTATTTGTGTTTCGTATTCCTCTACAAGCCATAACTTTTTTTAAATGAAAAATACATACAAAGTTTTAATTTTATTTTATTTTGTTATTGAAAATGGTATTGAAAATGGTTTTATTATATAAATGTGTTGTATTGATATCTTGTGATTGAAATGTGGAAATATTATATTTCCTTTATGCATGTTTTATGTGATACGATTATGTTATGGTTTATGATATATTTAAACATGTTCAAATGAGGAAAGCATTGGACTTAATAAGTGATGGGTGGAGCCCGCTATAGCTCCTCGATGTATCGGCAGGTCTCATGAGACAAACTAGTGTCTTGGCATGAGGCCTTGACAAAATCTTATTTGTAGTCTTGGCACGAGGCCTTGGTATGTGGTTATGATAGTCTGTCATTATGCATTCCATCATTATGAAAGTGGTTATTGATATTGAATGTGATTAATCGACCAGTAGAATATCAATGTGAATAATTAAATGGAATTATCTCATTTTACTTTTTAAATATTACATTGAAGTTCAAGTTTAAAAGTCTTTTGTTTTAGTTATACATTGCCTCAAATGTTTAGGTTTATTTATGAAAGCTTACACTATATTGTTATCCTTATAAAAACATGATTGTTTAAAATGATGAATTAATTATTTTTGAAATAATATCAATAACTCTAGAATATTTAAAAAATAAAAAAAATTCAAGATTTGAAGACATTGTTAAAGACGCTCAAGAAAAAGGGAAATGAATGAATGTATCAAAACTATATAAAAAACTCTTTCGTTTAGAAGAAAAAAAACATATGATTAAAATTTAATATTAAATAATTAAATCATCCCCCATTGAAAATTATAATTATTCACTTTTAACAAATTTTATTAATCATGATAACATTTAAAAAATTGGTATTTTTATGACAATATGTATTTTTTTCATTTTGTTTCTTCATTCTACCTCTATAAATTTGAATAGTTTGTTCTTATTGTATGTTATTTTAGAATAAGATTCTTTTTTAAGGTAGATAAGTATATTTGGACTTAAAAAAGTTGTGTGATGTCCCTTTACCATGTTTTTCATAAATATTTTTATTTCATATTTGTCATACATTTGGATAATCCCAAAATTATCATAAAGAACTACTTCATGGCTTGGTAATTTATTCTAAAAAATAACTTCCCAGATAATTGAGTTCAAATATAATCATAGATTTACTTCTTAATATTTTTATCTAGTTATTCAATCACGTAATATGGATACATAATTAGGATATTAATGTATTATAGGGGATATAAAGATTCGTATATAAAGGTAGAACATTATAGAAGTTAATTATAAAATTTGTACTTTAAAAAATAATATAATAATCATTATTGACCAAATATCCGGAAATATGACAAATTTTAAAAAGAGAAAAATAGAATGTTCAAGGTATCATGAAATTAAAAATTAATATGAATACAAATTGAATGGAAAAAATTTGTTAAAAATGATTAGATATATCTTAGGTTAGACATGATAATTTTTGGACAACACATTTTTACATGGTGTTTACATTTGATTAGTATTAATTAAATTTCCATATTATAAATCAAAAAAATAAAACTCCCATTAACTGTAACATAAATAATTAGATGCTTAATCCAAGGTGTTTTTATAAAAATTCCATGATAATGTAAAATTTTTCAAGTATTCAGTGATGCTCAGGGTATCCTAAAATTATTCCAAACATCAAAAACCAAAATAAGACCTAAAAAGATAAATTATGTTTATTTCTCTCCCCTACACCTCATTTCAACTACCATTTATTTTAGATTAAGAATATTCAAAGGAATAGTGTAACTTAAACTAAAGAGAAGGATAAACACAACCTAACTTCGCTAACACAATATAGGAATCAAATAGGGCTGGTAGTTATCAGTGGTTGAAAGAAGAATTGATAAATGATATCTTTATCTGCCCTAAAGAGAGAACTGAAAAATTTAACACTTTATCAGTGCGTTATTTTTAGTGCTGATAAAGGGTACTCTTTATTAGTTTTTTTACCACTAATAAATGGTAACATTTAGTAGTGCTATATTTTTATCACTCATAAAAGAAAAATTTAACAGCATTTATTAGTTATGATGAAGATACAAATAATTAAAATAAAATAATGAAATAAATAAAAAATAAAAAATTAGCTAATTAAAATATTTTTACAAATTTTATTAATTAAATAATTATTAATAAAAATGAAAAAAACTATTATACTATAGATATATTTATATTATAAATACTAATAAATAGTTAGTATTTAATAAATCGATTTATGAAAAATTAAAAAAAATAAAAACGAAAATTAAAAATAAGTAAATTGAGAAAAATATAAAACATGTTATTAATCAGATGATTATAGAAAATGTTAAGAAATATTATATATTAATGTTTATAAATATGATTAAAATAATAAATATATATTATATATGGTTTATATAAAATAGTAATCTATTTAGTGAATAATGGGTTATAATTAAAAATTTGCATGAATTAAAAATATTGACTAATTGCATCATGTAATGGACATAATTGAATGTTGTTTGATTTTTCAATTTATGACATAGATCAAATGTATTACATTGACATCACATATATGTAATTAATGCACTTTTTTATAAATACGCACACACATTAATATATATTCTATAATTTAATCAATATATATTATTTATTAAATATATATATATATGTATATTTAATTTGTTTTAATATATTAAATATGTATTCGTATTTATTTCAATATATATCCATTTTTAGTGATTTATTTTAATCTAAAGGAGCCAAATTTTCAATAACGTACTCATTTTTAATTACTATATTTTACTCAATTAAACATGCATGAACTCAATATTAAATATTCATTTATAATGATAGAAATACATTTGTAATTAAATATTTATAAATGTATATTGACTATTTTGATACATTAATAATTATAAAGTAAAAAATAATTTTTGATTAAAAATTATTTATATAATTCTAATTAAATAATTATAAAGTTATAACAAATTTATTTAAATGACAAATATATTTACTATGTATGTGTATATATATATTTATATAAAAATATATAATGTTATAAATATTTTTAAAAAAAGATATTTATATCATTATAAATAACTTATTATATATTCAATGAATTAAAAAATTATTATTTTATAAAATTTTTTATCAAATGTATTATAATTATATATAATAATTATAATTTTTTAAAAAATTAATAATTTTTTAAAAAAAATTTATAAGTATTTATCAGTGCTAAAAATAGTGTTGATAATGATTCATTTTATCAACGCCTATTAACATAGCGCTAAAAAAATTTATCTATATCATTGTTTTTTATAGCACTAATAAAAGTGTCACGATCGATTTAAAAAACCCTAACCATCGCAAACCCGTTTGTGATATTAAAATCTATTCTTGTAAGTGACCTAATGTTGATGCTCCTCATTATTGAAACCAAGTTTAACTATAGTCTAGAATAAATTCTCAAACTATTATAAGTCTTACATCAAACTCTTTTGCGATTCAAGGGTTGAACGCAACCACAACTCAAATGATATCTCGGATTTTTGAAATCTTTAATTTTCCTTAGTTCTACATTAAACCTTCTCATCCTACATCTTTGTATCCAATATTGTATAGTTGCACTATCCTATAGTAAAATAACCCAAAATTCATTATTTTTTAGATATATTGAAGTATCATCTTCCCCAAAATCTTGTGAGTTTCCATGTGAAAACATTGGTACGGTTTGACTTGAAATATGTCAAACCCAATATTGGTGCATGTCATTTTGAGGTATAATTCTCTTAAAAGACATATATTCCATGACATACAACTCTTTGAAATCATCAAATTTTAAAAAATTCATCCATATATCTGTCAGTGAAGTCATTGGTTTGGAATATTTCCATGCAAATCACTAAGATGATGAAATATCTGACATCATCGGGGTCTAATATTATGTTTGGAAACAATTGGAACTGATAATGTTGAGTGAAGAGGAAATTAAATATAGGGTTATCCCCTTCTACTTGAAAGGTAATTCTATAAGTTGTTTCTAAAAAAGGATGACGAAATATACGGCACATGTGAACAACTATATAATGTTTTCTTCATGAAATGTTTTGCTAGGATAATTAACCTTAAAAAATGGTGTAAATTAATGGATTTATTTTTGATTATAGTGTACTATTTCATGAAAATTGAGATATATTTAGGGGTCACATAAGAAATGTAACAATCAAATTAATCAGAAAAATCATTAAAATTAGAAGAGAAAAAACATTATAAAAGTTTATTTTGTTGTCTTATTTATTAAACTATTTTTTGAAAAATTATAATGTTTTCATTTATTAATTTTTGAAATATTTCAATTTGAATTTATATAATATGGATAAATTATATAAATAAAAAAATCAATGTTGATTAAGGTTCAATAATACTTACACTATATTATATAGAAAAACCTGATTTTGAGATAAAATGAAAATGATTTTTTGATTTTTTAAATGAAATATATTCAGAAAATATATAATTGGAAATAGTCATTTTCTATAAAAAACCTTACCATCATGGTGTTTAAATAAAAAAAATATTGTTTCATTATGTGATGCATAAAAAGAGTACATTGTTTATATAATTTATTGTTCTCTATCCTTTTGGATTGATAAAAGTTTTTATAATTTCTTTTTGATAGAAAAATAAATTATTTAAATTAAAATGTTTTATAATATTTAAAAACAAAAGAATATTTTAAATCATTCGAGAATAAATATTATACCACTATATTTAACTAATGTTGATAAAATAAAATATTAAAATTTATTGCTGTAAATTTAATAAATAAGTTTTAATAGAATCTATTTTTTAAAATAAAAATTATATTTAGTGATAAAATAATTAAACCTTTTGAATCCACTTCAAGTCAACATTATTAGTTTGTATTTAATAAATTAATGTCCTTATATATTCACTATGTAGTCAAAATTATATTAAATTTAATGGTTTACTGAAAAAATCATAAATACATTTTTTATGCCATTCTAGTGGTAATATTATTCGCCACAAATGTGACCATCTCAATTACATGAATTTTTTTTCATTAAAATACATTACCATTCTATTCTTCTGTTAATATTTTTACATAATTATGAAGAAAAAATATAAAAAATCATGTATTTTTAAATAAGTTGACAATTTTGGGAACAATATATGGAACAACTCGATCCATAAGAAGTCGCTATTGTTCTTATTCAGATTAAGATCCTCATGGAACAATTTGTTTTTCAGATAAATCCCCACATGCATAGATTTGATCCAATTATCATCCATATCATCCCCCCCAAATTATTTATTGTATACTTGGGAAAAGTGAGGTTTTTTGATAGAGGCTTACTTTTTATAGTTTTTACTGAAACAATCCGATCACTAATGGAATTTTATTCATTTATTTTATCTTTTCTGGTATTTCTTGAAGTTGATAAAAATATAGAAATATTTGAAATAAAAACAAACTCATTAATACTTATTAAAAATTAATTCATTTATTTCATCACACATCTAATAAACACTAGGTATGTTTTATTTTTATCCATCTAAAAACAGATCATTCTTTAATATTACCGTTTGGATCAACTCTTAGGAATATTTGATTACTATCCATGTAATTCTCAAAAATGAAAGGTATTCACCATTTATAATGAATATATTAGGTGTATTTATTTATTTATTGTATAAAATTTATATTTTATAAACCTGGTAGAATATCTTTACTTTAAATCAGATGAATAAAATCATCAATCCAATGTATCTTATTTTCTCATCATCCTACTCACTTGTTGATTACTTGTTTGGGGAGATCTATTTTCATTTTTATCACTATTCATTCTTTACCATCGACATATCGCTATGGTAAACAATTCATGCACAGTAAAATATTTATCTATATAATTAATTAATTATTTCATATTTATGTTTAATTTAATTAGTTGCATTATTAATCATATAATATTTTGTTCTCATATAATTGGATTCATTTTTTTGAGTTGGGGTGGTTTGTTCAAAGCATCTCATGCCCATGAGGGACTGGACATATGGCCTATATCTAGGGTAATGTCAAGAAGGAAATGCATCAAGAATTCATTCAAACATTAGGAAAAGGATAATTCATAGTACATATTTAATTTATTTTTTAATAATTTTATCTACTATTTATAAGTTAATTTCGTTATCATTTTTATCTTACACTTATTTAGTTTTATTTCTTAGATATTTTGGGAATTCATATTTTTATTTAAACTATCTACAGAAAGTCACAAAATATATTAAATTATTATTTCAAAAAACATTACAATGTTTTCCATTTTCATTGCCTTTATTTTCCAAACTACCAATACTACATATTTCTTAAATTCTATTAGCGGAAAATACATAGTCATTGTAGAAATCCTATCCTCTTAGGACTTTCAACTATGTGAATGGTTTTTTAATTAAGAAAACTGATTCTATATGAAGTGTTTTTAGTTCTACATATAATGACAATAGGAACATGGTAGCATTGGACGTTAAGTATGTTGTAAGACTCTGGGATGTGTATGAATGAACCACATATCAATCCGACACACAGTGTGACCGGTATGATGCTAAGTGATTCTTATTATTTAAATTTGAAATTTATTTTTGTTAAAGATACAACTGACATACTGAAAATCAAGAAAAAAATATTATTATGTTTTTTATAATTTTGGGAAATGATCCATAAGTCATTTTAAACATGTAGGAATTAACCACATCTCAATTCAACCAATAGTGTGAAAGCTATGACTCAATGTGTTTGTTTTTCATTGTAAAATTGATAATTCATTTAAAAAAAATTCACTCACTATAAAAAATGAAAATCCACTCACATTTTATTCTTAATTTCGAACAATGATTTGTAATTCATTTTTGATTTGTAGAAATTTTTATCACATTAAACTGATACATGACGTAATCAGTATAGTTAAAAGTGTGTGTTAGCAATTTAAAATGACATTTCATTTAAAAAACAATTTACATACTAAAAAATGAGAATAAAAAAATATCATTTTTTTGATACTTTAGATAAAAAAACATTATTTCATTTGAGATGTGTAATAATATTCTTTACCTCAATATTCTACATGGTGTGACTGGTATCACTCAAAGTGATTTTTTTTAAATGACATCAATTTTATAAAAAATGACAACTAACCCACTCAAAACTGATAAAACACATTCAAATTGTTTTGATACTTTAGTAAAATGATCTGTAAATCATTTTATTTTTATAGAAATCATCTGCATCTCAATCTGATGCACGGTGTGATCGACATGACTCTCAGTGTGACATTTTGTTTAAATGATATCAATTTTAATAAAAAGGAATAATAACCTTCTAAAAACCAAGAAAAAACATTCTTATTATTTTTATACACATATGAAACAATCATTAATTAATTTTGTGTGTGTAGTAATTAGCCACACCTCAGTCTGATACACGATGTTCCTAGTAAGACTCAATGTGTCTGTTATCAATTTTATATCGATATCATACTTCAAAAAATGTCACTCAATGAAAACCATCAAAAGACACTTGTGTTTTTCTAGATAATTTATAAATTTTTTCATACATAATTTTTGACATGTATGGATTAGTCTCACATTAAGTTGATACACGATGTGATTTGTATGCTTCAAAGTTCTTGTTTCCTATTTAAAATCACATTTTAGTAAAAAAAGACAAGTGACATACTCAAAACCAAGTAAACACTTTATTATTATTTTGATACATTATAATAATGATCCATAAGAAATTTAGTACATTTATTTATTAGATTTACCCCAATCTGATATATGGTGTGACCGATATGACTCCACGTCAGTCATTTTATTTAAAATTGGCATCAAATTTAGTAAAAAGCACAACTCACCTACTCAAAACCGTGCAAACACATTCATATTGATTTCATACTTTAGTAAAATGATAAATATGTCATTTTTAAGAAATATAAATTTTACTCACCTCAATATGATACAATATGTGTCCAATAAGAATCAATGTGTCTGTTATCAATTTAAAATAAATGTTTTAGTAGAAAAAGTATAACTCACTAAAAACCAATCAAACACACATGGATTGTCTTTATAATTTAAGAAAATAATTAATAATTCATTTTTGATGTTTATGAATTAGTACAAAGTCAAACCAACACAATATGTGCATATTATTATTCAAAGATTGTGTTTGTATTTAAAAAAGACATTTTAGTAAAAAAGACAAGCAATTTACTCAAAATTGAGGAAACACTTTCAGATTGCTTTGATACTTTAGAAAAATAATCGATAAATCATTTGAGATGTGTAAGAATCGTACTCACCTCTATCAAATGTATCATGTGTCCAGTATGTCTCCATGTTCATTTTTTCATTATGTAAGTATCATTTTAGTTTAAAATGTCTATCACATCATCAAAAAATGAGAAAATGACCCTCAATTTTTTTTTCAATTAAATTATTTATTTTTACTTTTGTTTTCAGATTTCATTATGTTTTGGGGGATGTGGTTTTCTATTATAGTACACTGAACTAGTGACTTAGTGTGTTATTACAAAAAACTATAGTATGTCCATTTAATAGTGCTTTCATAAGTGCAAATAACGAGATCCTTTATAAAAAATTATAAAAGAACTGATGATGGGATACTTTAATATCTCTTTTTAAAGTTCTAATAAATTGACTTTTATCAATGATTTTAAATTAACTAATAAAGTACACCTTTATCAGTGTGTTTTTAGTGTAGATAAAAGACTTGGGCTTTTAATCTTGCTCTAGTAGCCAGTGATTCCATAGAGCCGTTGATTGCAATTTTTAGCACTGTTATTGTCCCATTTT
Organism: Viscum album; assembly: GCA_963277665.1. Classification (NCBI taxonomy): domain Eukaryota; kingdom Viridiplantae; phylum Streptophyta; class Magnoliopsida; order Santalales; family Viscaceae; genus Viscum; species Viscum album. Next base: position 1,998,551,105 of record OY728140.1, on the reverse strand, counting down.
CTAGTAGAGATTTATTTTGGAAGTGTATCCTAAGTTAATATATTAGTTTCTATACATTTAAAACCCTCTATAAAATAAAATAATTCAACATTTTATAGAATTATTACAAAAAAAATTAAAAGAAGGGGATAAAGAATTGAATAACCCCAAAGTGGGTACTAGGATTTTACTATCCTCCAAAAGGAAGTACTATTTTTGTTCCAATATTAGATTTTGGATTGGGATCAGGTGATATGAACATGTATATAATTGATCTTCATGTTATCGTGGACACCATGTAAAGAGAACTGTAGATCTATCCCTTTAGCTATGAGATATATTTAATTGTGGGTGTAGTAAAAACTATGGGTTTTATTATTTTACTAATTTTGTGTAATATTTCATAATATCTAGTTCTTTAATTATTTGTTCAACATTTAATGGTTCATACAAGGGGAAATCATTGAAATTTTCTAGATGAATGGAATTTGAACAAGTTAATTCAAAATTAAAAACATCATTTTTAATTTTTTTTCATCTTTTAAGTCAGGTTCCTAAAAAGAATACATAGATTAGTTATAATTAACTCACTCTTAAATACGATCCTTATTGTTCAGGGAGCTTCATGATTTCCTCTATTGGTATATCTTATTCTTATATTAATCATACTCTTGGAAATTCCATGTGTTTTCCATATATAAAAATTGCAAATAATGTTTGGTATTTATCAATTAAAATTAAAAAAAATTCAATAAAAATGAGTATAAGATTAATATAACTACTTTTATTCTCTTTTTTATAAATTATTTTACAATAAGGTATGCCTCATGATGTTTTTTTTTCAAGGATGGAAGTATGCAGTCCTTTACCTAAATCCTCTCATCAAATTCCATGAAATAAATGGATCATTATTCATCCAAATACATGGAGAGGATGTTCAGTGTTTTTTATTCTTATACAAAAATGCGAGAGTCTTGTTGAAAGTTTTCTTATAAAATGTTACTCCAGTATGAATAAATATCCTATTGATCTACCACTTCTATATATAATGGTGGTTTAACATCATGAACCCCATCTATAAATATATGATAAATGTATATTAGTAGATCATCATGTAGTTCTTTATCATCTCCCTTAGGTTCTTCAACATGAAAAATAATAAGGGCTACATTATCAACCACTAGTTCTTGTTCTCAATGTTAAAACATTTATTCATTAAATTAAAAGATATATTCTTCTTTAAATTTAATTCAGTTCCTTATTTCCGATATTTCTTCATGAAGTTTTTATTAGTAGGACTCTATTTTATCAGAATAATATTCTTCTTATTATACATGGGATGACTAATTAGTCCTTTCAAAATGATCTAAATTTGAATTAATAATTAACAAGGAATTAATTTTAATTATTAATTATTTATTAATGCAAAGAAAAATTATTTAAAAATAATTAATGTAATATAAAGTTATTTTATTTATTTCTCCCTAGTAGAGATTAAATTTTTTTTCACACTAAAAAGAATGTTTCACAAAAAATATACCTATATCCCAAATGTTGTACATTGGCTGAGTAATTTTGTCTCTCTTGATCAATCACTACATAAATCACATTATCTTTTTATAATTTATATTTGTCAAAAAATGAAATATATTTTATTGAAAAATTATGTAATATAAATAAAAATAAACGTGAAAATAAATTATATTAGAATGAAAGAAGTAGTCCTATGATAATCTCTATGACTGAACATTCATTTTATCATATCAATTCTCATACCTACAAAATTATTATACTCTACTATATGTGTTGTTATCTTATTCTCATTAAAAGTTTAATATATTTGTTACATTGAAATATATAAGAACAATTAAATTCCAACTACTCTTTGGTTAGTAAGCTAGACAGATCCCCAATCAATGTATCTCTATCCGAAAATTATAATTTGATATTTCAATAATTCAATATTTAACCATCAAGGGGAAAACTTGTAACATAATAATTAGGTCAATAGAGGGAGAAAATTTCATAAGAAAATTTAAATCCAAAGAATTTTTTTAGGACACATAGCCACAATTCCCAGCTACAAATTATCCTAAAAAAATCCCAATGATGACCAAAATAAATTTAAATTGATTGAAAAATAAAAGTGGTTCATCATTTTATTCATCCCTTAGTAGACCCCTTCTGTTATTTATTCCCCATTGTTAAGATTGAAAATCATAGTGTGGAGAAAAATCATAGAGGAGAGAGAGTAAAATAAAAAACTTTATTATTAAAATATGCATAATGGAAATTATAAGAGAAAAAAGTAAAGTAAAACCTATCAAACTTCATACATGAACAAAATACAGGGAAAAACTCTCTCTATCCATTTTTCAATTGATATTTATTTAAAGAGATTATATTTGACCCAAATTGTAATCCAAATTCATAGGTAGATTCCTTGCATGAATGTCCCAGGATGTGGGATGCTTCCATGTGGTGATGAATTTTAATATACTTTGAATTATTCAAATAATATTCAGTTTTGTTTCCATTAAATAATCAATGTGATTTTTAAATACTTCTTTTTTGACTTTAATATATGTGATCAAAATATATGAATGTATGAACATGAAAAAAATTACCAGGGTAGATGCCACCTTGAAAAAACTAATTAAAACATGTCACCCAATGAAAGAGGTGTTGGTAAAATTTATTTCATAATGATTTACCTCTATTCATATAATTTATTCCCCATGGAGTGACTATGTTTTCTATAATTTGACCTTAAATAAGTTATTTCATCTATGTTTATCCAAATAAATATTCATGACACTAATGAACTTATCATGGTTGAAGGATTTTTATTCATCTTAAATAATAGTGTGATCAACTTCATCATGTTGAAAGGGTTTCCCTTAACTTTGAAAAAATATATTACCATTATGTATCATCTTGATGGAATTTATCTAATTATATATCCTTACAAAACACTCTATCCATTGAAACGAATCTTAAATATTGTCAAATTGGATATCAAAAATTATTCTATTGGTAATTGGGCGATTCTTATTATTTATCCTATCATAATTATTCCATGAATATGATATTTATGTATACAAAAAAAGAATCTTAAATTCTCAGAAACATTAATTAAATCCTTCACAATGAAATATCCATTGACATTTATACATTACATGGGTTGCCTTAATGTACACAACATAAACCATACACTTTACCATACATTTGTAAATTGATCTTTAGTATCTTGTAAAATGAATTTTAAGCATATATCCTAGTGACCCTTACTAATGTCTATCATTGATGAAATATTCTCTTTATATCATCACAATGAGTTAAATATATTTATGCGTATCAGTGATACTTTTAAAAATTCCAAAAAATTTAACTACCTAATGACTCTTACATGTGATCATATTACTTATACATAGGCATTTTTTCCTTTTACTAAAAACTAAATAAAAACTTAGATTCAATGTATGGATTTAAAAATGACTCCAAAATATGAATAAAAAAATTAATAATCAATAGTTAAGTCATTTTAATAATGAAATCCAAATTAATTTTATAAATAACATATGTGATAATTACCTATAAAATATCAAAATGGTTGGGATAAAAAATTTTAATTTGGAATTAAAACATATGAAAATATAATCTCTTTTAGTAGTTCAACTCTAATAAGGATGACCACATTGAAGGTGTATAATGGATATTTTCCCATGAACACAAAGGTCCTCTATAATTATCAAGATGACACTATATGAAGGGTTATATCCTTGATACTTTTGCAATGTTGGCACCAAATTGTCTGAATAAACACAAAATTGTTACAAAGTATTATAAAATAGATCTTTTTGACGAATGGTCAACATTAAAATCATGAGTCTCTAATAGGATATATAGTAATGACCATCTTCTTTATCTTCTATATAAGAATTTCTGTTTTCCCTATCCTCATATCACTACCTACTTATTTATCTCTCTATTAATATATATATTAATATATTGGTATCACATAATATTTTTCCCATTTTAACAGGTTAAATAGTCCCTTAGAATATTTTATAACATTTGAATTTTGATAAAAAAACCCATAAATAGACAACACAAAGACTTTTTTTTTCAAATCATCATGATCACTAATTAAAGTTTTTAGAAATTATCATTTTTATGACCAATATAGATATCATATTTGACACTCATAAAATATTAGGTATTTATTTCAAATAAATTTTAAGAAAATATCATTGATTATTCTTTACACATTCATCCTCACATGAACACCAAAACTCATATTTCATCTATTTATTAAAATTTATAACATCTCATCCTATATCAGTGTCACTAAGAATTATACATATGTGTTAATATTATTTAAAAATAATTAATCTTCTAAATAAAACAATATGTTTTAGTTGGGTCACATTTAATCTTACATATCAAACAAAAGGATCATATATATCCTTTTAAATCTATAGGTTACTCCAAAACAAATTGAAATATGATTATATATGATTCAAATTAATTATTAAATATTATTTAAATTCAGAAAATATATTTATGTATCCTGACAATCAATATTACATAATATAGAGTAATTATAACAAATCACCTGATTAATATTTTTATACTATTAGATAATATTATGCACATCAGAGCAAACTCAGAGTAATTTTTTATTATGTCCTAGGAGACATTACATATCAGCAAAGAGATTTTAAATATCATTGTGTATACAGTATATAATTTTTCATAATTTTAAAAAAAAATTCTATAAAAATTTAATGATGTTTTTCAAACTCAAAAAAATAATGTATAAACATCATCCTTCCGATAATAAATCTTAACTCTTTAAATGACACAGTTCAAAAATTCTCAAATCATTTCCAATCACCCCAATATATCTATTGTGTAAATAATATCAACCATGTGTAGTAACAATAAAAACAACACCGTCTTTATTGGGGAAAATAGTTACATATATATGATTTCTTTGTGAATAGAGAATGATAAGATATATATATAATTTAAAAGTACCTTTTTTAGTTCAAGTGTATATGGGAAACATATATATATTATAAATATTATAACTCTATATCCATAAAGGATGAAATCCAAATAATTTACCACATTCTTTTATAACACCACATCATCATTTTTGCCTCATTGATCTTCAGATATAAGTATGGTTGAGAGAAAAATAAGGAAAGATATGATTTATTCCATTTATTTTAAATTCCCATGTCCATAATTTTAATATCCATTAATACTAAGTCTATATGAATTCTACTCATTGATAAGGTAACATTATCAATTATTCATAAAGCATCAACTATCTTGTTTACCATCCAATGATATTATTGTATCAAGAAATCATAATTGATGATCAAATTTACTATTTACTTTGGAACATATTTTACTATTTTTATTTGAATATATATTTCAATATATTATAATATATATATATATATATATCACACATTTTACCATAAATATATTAAATCAAAATCATTAATCTATATATTTCCATTAATAACTCCAGATCACATATTGGGTAATTTCACCCATGATAATTTAATTGAGATAAGAATTATTCCATCACCTTTCCATTTTTTATGAGAACACAACCCAATAACATCATTAAAGAATCACTATATATAATAAAACAATATCTAATATATGTTAATGTATATATAGGTGTAGTGACCAACCTATTAACAATCCCCTTTAATGATTCAAAATATTCATCTATTTTGAAAAAATTTATACCAATTCATATTAACATGGTTGATAGATTTGGAAATCATGAGAAATTTCTCATCATTGGTGGTATATAACCAAATCAATATAACTATGGATTTATGTGTAAATTTTTATAACAAATTAATTATTCTTCTATTTCATTTATGAATCCAAAGATATACCCTTTGTCATGATTATATGACCTGAAAGAAAATAAATCACCCAAAAGAAATACTTTCTAGATTGGTCATACAAATTCCTATTTCATATGTTCTTTAAGACAATATTTAAATGTGATATATATTATTACTTACTCCAGTAATATATTTAAATATCATAAATAAATAAAATATTTTTTCTATGATATATTTGATGGACTTAAATATATAAATGGAATTAGTATGCCTAAAATACATCACTATGAATATCAATTGTTGATAACTTATACGGAGGAATTTAATGATAATACATTTCCTCTCAGTACTTAGTTGATGATATCAAGATTTATGATTTAATATTAATGATTAATAAACCACACTAATTTTTTCAAAAAATTCATTAATATAGAATAAATGTTACATAATCTTGATTATGAACATGTTAAGTGAATAACAATTGATGAAATGATGAATTGAACTATTCATATTTTTTATTGAGGATTAATTATCATTATATGAAAAAATAAGGTTATATTAAACCCTTGGACAAGTTATCGTGTAGTATATTCTTTAATTAATTTAATTTAATTACAGTTGTTGTATAATTATTGTTCAATATTAGTATAGCATAAATTTTGAGTTCAATTAAATACTATACATCATAATCTATGGGGATACTAGTATATGTTTAGGATATACGTTTACATATTCCCATTCAATTTGAATATCATAAATTCCATGTTTCTATATAACCACTTGATCTATGTATCCAACATTTTTGGGTATCAAGACCCATATCAAAGTATTAGATTTTAAAACGATATTTATAATCATCATTGAATGGATTTATGATCAAATTATGATTTGGGATATGTAATGCGATTCCCCAATAATTAATATTTATAATATTTCTATGTAAATAGAAAATATACATTCCAAAAATAATGATGAATTATACCAACGTATGAATAACTTCATTTTACAAAATTATATTCTCATAAACCAAAATTGGATATGATTTATAAACTTAAGATAAAATCATCACACAATTGAGTCATTTTTTTGAAAATGGAATATCTATTTTTATGGTGTTTAATCAATAATATTAGATACAAATTATGATATAGGGGTTCATAAATGACAAGAATAAAATTAAATGATCAAAATTTTGAGTGTATAATAATTGAACATTTCTTTAATTTATTTTAATTATTCACAATATTTGTTTTAATTGTATAAGATATATATATCAACAACATATTTCAATGTTATTGATGTTAATATTCCTTTTCAACTATTGTATTCGTGAATTTTTTTCATAATTCACACATTCTTTACATGTTAAGCATTAAACATGATGTTAATTAGGTGGTTTATTCTTCTCCATTGTTCTAATCATCTTCTTTAAATATATATAACACTCATGTATTTGATAGACTATTCTTTAATACATGAAATGATTTTCTATTCCTTGGAAGAAATTTCTTGAGCGTTTTTTTCAAAAAACTTAGTATATAGGAAATTGGATTTCCCCCTTGAGTTATATAATATGGGTTTTCAAAATGATCAATTTTACTTTAATTATAATTAAATCTATGTCTATAATGAGAATCACTAATTTATATTTCTTTATTGAGAACACATTGACTAATATCTCCGCATCAATCAAAGATACATGAAGTTAATTATTTTTGATAATGTGGTTTTAATCCAAAAAATAAAATTATTTTACTTTCAAGATAAATTATAAAATGAAGCTCTAACATAACATTATTGAGACATTTTATTTACAGGAAACAATAAATTAATCTTTATTTTATTTTTCTCAATGAATTCTAATAGTATTTTTATATCAATAGTTTACATAAAATATTTGTTGATTTTTTTTGTAAAATCCACTTATCCCATGGAGTAAATACTATCATTTTACCTCATGTTCTAAATCAAGTTATAACACTGGTAATTCACATTTAAAACTATAAATTAAAAAAATATATAATTTAATACGTTGAAAATTGATTAATATGAAATATATATTCTATTATATTTATTCATTTAAATATAACTAGAGTATTGGATGATACACTAATGTGTTGTGGTTATTGTCAAATTAAGGAATCAATAGTGAAATGTTAATTCATTGGTGCATTTTTGAAATTTAAATGATTCATGATATTAACCATAAACTGAGAAAATATAAATATGTTTGTGTTCACACAAGCTCACATAATATTTCATTATTCATTTGGGTAGTCATTTCATTTTACATTAAAATAATTATTCACTCGATTGTAATTGGTTCTATCCATATACTAGTAAAAAATATATAATTTGGGTAATAAATATTAATATCTTTATCAAATTAGATTAAAAATTATATATATACAATAAATCTCAATATATCTTATCTCGTAAAAAAATTGTTTCAACCAATTATACATCTGATTAAACCTATATTGGGTTCCCTCTCAACCCATATAAAAACAATGCTTATCCATATATAGAATAAAAATGTATGTTTAAGGAAATTAAAACATGATTGTATCATGTTTTATTCACTTATAAATTATAATATAACCCCTAAAACTAGCTGAACCATAGTTTGATACATACATTGATGACCCAAAAATATGATATATATATTTTTACACCATTTCAAAAAATAGACATTAAATATCATAATTAAATAAATTAATTAAACCCAGTGTTTTAAATATTTTAATATTAGACCCATTTCTAACTTATATTTAAATATACATTTGATCGGATTTTTTCTATATAATTGGTTAAATTATAGGAGTATAGAGTGTAATAATATAATAATATAAAATAAGGGAGCTCAAAATCCAAAGAAAAACATTTAAATGAGTTATTGAAAACCTATTACTCAATTATAACATGGGAGGAAAATAAACATGTGGAAATTGAACAATTAATTGATTAATATTATAGAATTATTAAAACGATCATAAGGCATGATATCATAATAATATATCATTGTATAAAAACATAAGTCCAAAAAATGATAACCTTGAAATCATTTAATATAGAATAATATAATGTTGAGGAATCATAAGTTAGGATCCTTGGGGATATAGTATTAAAATGTTGAACATAAATAAGCTAATGATATCATAAAAATATATGAAGGTTGACCGCCAATAAATTTATATCATAGTGGACTTGGATAACCACTAGTATCCCATAACCCAATTGACTGGGCTAACCACCAATGCCCTAAAAAATAATGGGATAGGATAATTATATACAACACATAACATAGTAATCTCAAGGGAAATAAAATGATACCCAATATTTTATAATATATAAATTTTAAATAAATTTTATATTTTCAATAGCATTATAAGCATGCAGGCTCTATCTGTATGTGGTCAAAATTATATAAAAAATTTATGATTATTTAATTATGATTATTATAACAAAGCCAATAAATATTCTTTGTAAATAATATTGACCAATTTATAATGAATATAAAGGATTTATATAATTAATTTTTTTTATTATAGTCATTATATGCTTTAAATATACAATTTTCCAAAAAAATTAATTTTTATTGATTTTGTGATAAAATAATATAATGAATTTATTTCAATTATATAATTTTTATCTAAAAATTTTACATTATTTTAAATATAATAATATATAAATTATCTTAGAGTTCATTTTCGATAATTTTGAAAAAATATGTTTTTCTATGGATTGTAAAAAATAATGATTTTTTTAAAAATCTGGCTTCTTATTTTAAGAATTTATGATGATAAATATTTTTAATAATGATTTTAAAGTAAAATTAATTAAATTATTTTATTAATAATATAATAAAATAAATTTTAATCAGTTTTATATTGGAATTTGGTGTAAAATATTTTATACTTAAAAACACATTTTTTTCATTAAAATAACTTTAAGTCCCATTTCATGGGTTGAATATTAAATAAAAGTGTGCCTCCTATATGAATTTAATTTTATAAAATAGATCCAATAATTGTTATCATAATTATGTATATTTTTTAATATGATTATCATAATTTTTTTTCATAATCATTTGTATGAAAATAGAAATCAATAATGATAGTTAAGGTAAACATGAGTTTACAGGTGGGGGGTTAAATGCAGAGATTCATTTCTATTTTCAAATTGAAACAATAAATATCCAATTTGTGGGTAATATTTCATCCTCATACTTTCCCACATACAAATATCTATCCATTTTGAAGTATTTTTAAGGAGTATGTAATTATTATAATTTAATATTTTATGAAATTTAAAGTATACCCTATCCCCCACTTATAAAAGGACACTTAACTATTCGCTTGTTAATACCACATTAATACATATAGATAATGGAAACCTAGAAAAATTATAACATCATATCATGAGCTACTGGGTCCATGTACGGTGTTATTTGACTTCATGCATGCCTCCCTTACAGAAGGGGATGCATACAACTAGTGAGGGTCTAAGTTCAACATTTGGGAGAATATACCCTCTATCTCATGTTAAAAAGTAATAATAAATAATAAGTGCTAATAAAAAATAATAAGAGTAATCACACAGTATAAAAAATGGTATAGAGTTTTAAAAAAGAAAAGTGTCTCCAAATGTGGTAAGCCTATCCAATGAAAAAAAAAGTTGTTAAATAAATAAATAAACATCATATCGAGTCCTCTTTTATCATTCCTAGTCTTCCACACACTTAATTATACTCTACTCATTCATACACCAGAAGGTCCTAGTGCTTTATTGGATCCCTTATAAAATTGAAAAGTGCAATAAAATGTCTGTGTAAGGTGTGATTACTTGAATCAATAGTAAAGATCCAATGAATCCATACAAATTGTTCTCATTTATAACAAGTGTATTCCAAAATAATAAGAAAATGTGTAATAGTGAAAAAATACAATAAAAATCAAGTGGTTGTGTGCTAACCAAGCCTCCCAAAACCCCCAGTTGAATAGGCCTTGGTTCCTTACATTAAAATATAAAAATGGTCATGGATATGTCACAAAACATATGAGCTAGCCATAATATTCTCAATAGACATATAGTCCCTAACCTTTTAGCTCATAAAAAACTAGGCCATCATATCATATCTTTATCTCTTATTCTAGGTCATATAAACCATCATACCCCCACTATCATCTCATGGGTCTAACAACTCATGAACACCATACCCCTAGGTTAATACACACTAGGAAATCATTCCACACTACATACACACGAGTCTGGTCAACTATGATCATCATCTCCCAGGTTAAGAAGCACTAGGTCATCATTCCCAGTAATCCATCTCAGTATCATCATCAAGTTACATGCAGTGTCTGAACATGAACCCCTCTATGGATACCAAGCTCTGATATGTACACCTGTTACTTTGTTACCATACATAAAACAACAACATATCATATCCCAATGAAACATCTCACTATGAAATAGTGGTAACATATCAAGTCATCATAAGGAAACAGTGGTATCCTAATAACATGATGATTATTCATGAAACAAAAAATAAATTGTTCAAAATATAACATGGAAACAATATACTCTAGTACCACTAATTGAATTAATTTAAAATCTAGTATCCTAGGAAATACACATAGCCGTATGAAAGAGGAATCAAGAATGATCATCAGTTCATCAAAAAATTAATTATATCATGAAAAACATGTGTAAATGAGTTCTCAAAAATATAAGTAACATCTTACATGAATGTTGTCGACATAAATAACAATGATAAACTTCCTTTTGTGGTTTGAAGGATGGAGTGGAATCCTCAATAGTTAAGAATACTTTCTACTGATACTTATTATCATTACTGTTGACATGTGAACACTCTATGTTCATCAAAGGATCTTAGGACCAAAACCATATGGTTTATATCATAAATAAATAAAATATAACATTCCATAATACCTTTTCTTTCCTGAACAATTTTGAAATAAGTAATTTCATCCAACACCCCCATTATCAATATTCTAATTCAGAATAATTATAAAACCATATTATATAATATTAATCTCCCTTTATATTAGTATAAGATAATATATGGATATTCCTTTTAATTATTATTTGATAAAAAATATGATTATCCTTAGAAGTTGACATAATTATTAATTTATAATAAGTTATACATTCATAAGTTTATTATTATATTTAATTATAAATTATCATATGATAACTTGATATATCAGTATTTTCATAATACTTATATTTATCCTTTTATAAACTCAATTAATTATCTTAAAAAAATTTAATTAAATTTCGATAAATAAAAAAATATAATTTTTAAATTTATATAAATTATCAATTTATGATCCAATTTGATTATCATTTTTAAGAATTTTCTTTTCTTAATTTTTAAAAATTATATCCTTTGAATAATCCACTTTCATTGTTTATTGATAATTAATATTAATTATCCCTTATAATTCCACATCAATTTTATTTTGGTAATATTTCAAAATTACCCATGATACATATATTAAATTATGTTATCATAATTCATAATATATATTCCAATTAATTCCTATAATTATTGATGATAAAATTGAACCATTATCTTTTTTAAGAACATGAAATTATCATATATATATTTTATAAATTATACCTTAATATTTTATTTTTATCAATTAATTTTATTTTTTTCTGATTATTTTATTTGGTAGGGAATTAGATAAATATAATAATAATAAATAACTAACAACTAACATATTTATCTAGGGACCCCGATAATGAATTGGGGGGGGGGGGGTTAACTACCATGCCTAATAAATAAACTAAAGTGAGGGATGCCACCTAATCGATTTCATAGGGGTTTTGGATTGTTTGTCTTCAATCTATATGACTAAGAATAAAGACAAGTTTAGCTATATGGAACCTCACATCTTACGCATCTAAATTCCGAAACCAAAAAATCAATACACAATTTTAAACATGCGATTTAACATAGAATTGAATGTGGAGTCATTAATGTCACCCATTTAATGTGTTGTCAAATTCATTGGGTCAAAACTGACTCAAATTTATGATTTTGGATCATACCTCATCGATCATTGGATAGTTTTCACATATTCATGGGGAAGATGAATATTAAAAACGAATTTAATAAATAAATTAATAAAAATAATATAATTAAAAAAGTAAATTACTCAACCATATGTGATATCTGACAAGACACCCAAAACACCCAAAGGTTATGTCATGACTAAAGGTAAAACATGAATTCTGGATCTATAAGTGGTCTCAGATTTCTCATATGATACACTATTCTAGAGATAATTATTTTTTTTAAACATTCAAAAAAAATACCATCATGTGTGATGTTACCAAACACCTGACACATAGAACTAATATATTGTTCCTAGGGAAACCCTGATATCCTAGACCTAATAGTGGCCTATTATTTCCCATATGATAAACTATTTAGTATATTTTACAGTATTATTGAAAAATACATCACATGTTATAAAATATATATAATTTTTTTTTATTTTATCAATATTGAGGGAATACATACCATAGAATCCCTACTATCGTAGTGCCTAACTTGTAAATATCCCAAATAAAATTTCAAGTATTTAAAAAGGTATTTAACCATATAAAATGATTTAAAATAATTTACTAAATGACTCTAATTGAAAATTTAATTTTCACATAAAAATATTAAAAAACTATTAACATGTAGTGTTTTATTATCATTAAAAATTGAGGATATTATTATTTCCCCCTCTAAATACATTTCATATTTTTTAAGTAACTCTAGTGTTATTTTTCGAAAAAATATAGTCACTGAGCATAAAAATCAGAAATATTATCCCATGACTCATCCGGGATCCATCCATGATTCCGCCTAATTAAGATGAATGGAACTATCTTTTATCAGAAGAAATTATAACTCTAATATCACATAAACATTGAAAAATCATAATATAATTCATCTATTTCTTACTTAGTATCATCATAATCTATAAAATGTTCAATATTTTTCATGTACCCTTGAAGCTAAGAAGAATATAATTAATCATGCATGCCACAACAACACAGTGGATTGTCAAGATGGTATACCACTATCCCAACAAATTCGGTTAAATCAAAGGGTTCTAAAAAACATGGTGACCACTTTTCCTTCTTCCATAGATATTGGTACCCAAAATGAGCACTTATTCACATGAAAAACCTAACCACCCACACCAAAATCAAAATTTATACTTCAATGGTTGATATATGGGATTTTTATAATCTAAGATGTAATCAACTTCTTCTATATCTTTGACACTCACTTGTTGGTCTATTCAACCTAACTTGGCCCCAAATATTCTGCATCTCCCCCTAAATAAAAACAATGTTGGGAACTATATAGACTCTCAAAAAGAGATTCTAACCATTCCATGGCTTAGTGATCATACCATAGTCCACCAATGTCCAAGATGAAAGCTCAATGCATATTATCTAGTTTGTGTATAGTTCACTCAAGCCATCCATCATTCAGAGGATGGAACACTATTCTCAATCTTAATTTAGTCACTAGTTCGTTCTTCAATCCATACAAAACCACAACATAAAAAAAGGTTCTTATCCCAAAAAACCCTAATTGGAATGTTTTTTGATCATATTATCTCACCTATGTAAATAATTTCTAGTTCACCAACTTTTTAAGACTCTTTGACAGGTTAAATATGGGAAAATATTTCTGCCGATTGAAAATCACAAATACTACATCAAGAATACACAGGGTCTTGGAAATCATCAAAGAAAATCCCTCTGTGATGTCATCCACCGAGTTACGTGGAAGTAACTCATAAATATCTCACCGATGGAAGTAGTAACTACCACTCTATCATAAACTAGGATTTCATGTCATTGTTCAACAACATTGAAAAGAATGTTATGTTAGGGAAAATTGAACTCAACATATAATTAGTTCCAGACAGAACTCATTAAAATATAATGAATGTGAACACCAATATCATGTGAGTTTTAAAAACAAAACATGTTTTCCTTACTGTACCTCATATAGTAAAAAATTTCATCATCACCATCTATTTGAGATTGATATACTCTATAAACATGTTTGACCTCATCTCCACTACATTTCCCAAGACTCAACTAAGTCCCCACCATCTAGGAATGTAGATGAGTAACCCATATTATTCTATGATTTGATTCCTGGTTATATATTGAATCCCCATAATACCTCAATTAATAATAACATAATTAGAAGTTTTGTAGATTTCATATATTTCAGAATCATTAGAACTAACTTTGAGTTGATGGTTAGAACATCCAATAATTCCCAACCTCAACATTGTTGAATAAATGCTTACTACTTTATTTCACAAGATTTTATAATGATCCATTTCTCAACCTAAGATATCCACCACCACTGCGACATGAAACTTCATCCTTTCTCCTCATTAATATAGAATCATCACAAGAATGTCCATTGGAAACTAGGATACGTCCTACAAGTCCATCCCCTTCCAATCATTTATTTTATATATGGACCTTTTGGAGAATCTATAAGAGTTGGGTATCAATGTAAATCACAACATTAATCTATTCTAATTTTCAATGAGTTCATGGACACAATATGGATTAAATGTACCATGACAGAACTTTTTTTATTTATTTTTGATTTTTTCCATGTCATACCTTCACGTATCCTGAAAATGTTCCCCACAACAACCAACACTTTTGGGGTCCTTATAGCTTGAATTACACCAATTCTGTCTTCCTAATCTTATGTATCTCAATTAGATCTAAAACTTATTTGATGATTTATATGAAGACCATTGAAACTTGTAGTAATCTTATTCCGAAAATAGTTGGAGGATACAAAAGATTGATATATCCTGAGTATTAGACCATGGACCATGGTGTAATTACTCATAACAGAAGGGGGCCTATTGCCTATATCACTAGATATGGTGAAATAACACAGTCAATAGTAGTCTGCTCACCTGATGGTTTCACTAAATGTTTGTGAGGCAATATCTCTTATAATATAAGTAATATTAAGAACATAATAAGTCCTAACTATTATATAGGATCAAACAAGGTTCATCATAGAATCTACCCTTATCCCAAGGTATATACATCTAGGCACTATAGCTGGAATCCATCACTACACGTTAGTAAAAAACATCATATATATAGTAACACCACAATATTCTTAGTTAAACTAATCAATTCTAGGTAAGATATATCAAAATAACATGAAAACATATATATATCCCACAAAGAGAAACTATGTCAAATAGATAGACCAAATAAAAGAATTTAATTAAAGAACTACCATACAACATAAAGAAATGTATATATATGGAATATGGACCTACATGTCTAGTGTTGATTCATGAACATACCAAAAATATCAAAAAATTATATTTCCCAACCATGTGAAATAGAAATGGTGAATTTAATCAAATAAAATATCAAAACAAAATTTCTACTAATTAATGGAGACTTAATGGTCCACTATAAAGTTATGGTTAGGAACTATTGCAGTTCCCCTTTTCGATATCCAATGGTCCTATCTCTTATCCACATTTTCCCAATTCAAGGAAATGAGAATAATCATGTTAGTAAATCTAGGTTCTCAAATTTTTTTATAACATCCTGGTCCGAGAAATTAGGTCTATACTGGGTGGCATGTGACCTCATGTTTGATTCCCTGTATACAAGAGATATTGAATTATTGGGAGGGACTATGTTTGATAATGGGTAGACTATATCTTATGTGTCTATTCATAGAACAATACTGAATAAACATTAATAAGTATAAATAATGAAAGTAATCACGTGGAATAATAAATATAGAATACATGTTATGAAAATAAAATTATCTCTCATTATGTCAATACTATATAGTATAATAAGATGTAGATAAATAAACAAACATTAGTGTGAGCCCCTTTGTGCATCATAGTCTTCCACCAAATCAATGCCCTTCTACATATCCATCTACTACATGACAATTTCCCTTTGTTGGAAACCTCATCAAATCTAAATGTTCACCAAAATAGTATATTAGGGGTGAGTAATAGACTCAGTAGGAAAAAAATAATGTGTAATTACATATTTTTATTAAGTATAACATGTTTATGTAAAAATAATAATAAATATATTTTCTGCATAAAAATTTAATCAAAATTGAGTGTGCATAAGATAAACAAGCATCCACAAACCCCTGACTATACCAGCATTGGATCCTTGTCAAAAAATACAAAAATGATCAAGAAGACGTCACAAATATAGGATCTAACAAAAAACTACACAATAATAGTACTTGTTCTATACCTTTAAGATAGATCGCAGAAAGCCATCAATCCCTATTATTATCTCTCGATTCAGGTCCTATAGACTATAATACCCCACCTTCATATCACTAGTCACATACCTCATGACCATCACATCCCTAGGATAGACCAAACTAGGTCATCATGCCCCACATATTCCACTGGGATCTAATCACATATAATCATTATACCCCCATGTTATGCCACACCTGTCATGACCTGACCCTACCCGGGCTCGAGCCGCAACAACCCCAAGGTCACCTCCATAGG
Source organism: Viscum album (assembly GCA_963277665.1). NCBI lineage: Eukaryota > Viridiplantae > Streptophyta > Magnoliopsida > Santalales > Viscaceae > Viscum > Viscum album. Next base: position 1,998,533,632 of record OY728140.1, on the reverse strand, counting down.
CCAGGGGCTGGCGACAAGCGCCGAAGGCTAAACAACTCGGGGAGGCCTTTGGCTGAGCACCTATACACACATACACATGCAACACAATCAATGAAAAAGTGCAGAGTAAAAGAAAAAGTAAAGTACCAACTACTATAAATAAACAACAAAGTGAATCAACCTGTAAATAGTACAAAGCAAGTGCTGAAGGTAAACTAAAAAGTATAGGGAAGAAACACGTGCCCAACTAGAAAAGTGACACAGCCCGACAATAGGTAAACAAAATTAAAATAGGTGGGAGAGTCCAACACCTAGAAACTGACTACGACCACCATATGCAGTCCAAGCTCCCGAACTCCTAAGCTCCGCTGAAGTCACGACCAACCTGTCTGTCACCAGCAAGGGGACACCAAGTGCGGGAAAACCCAAGCAGGGGTGAGTATAAAAATACTGAGTAGGATGCCTCGAAGGCTCGAGGGAGCAACAAAGGAGGTACTGAAGAAGAAAGAAGTAGATCGAATGGGTAAATGTAAAGGAGTACAACCGAGAGTGTAGTAAAGAGTACAACAAAGAGTGCAGTAGAGTAACAGTAGAGAGTCCAGATTAACCCAACAAGAGAAAGGTGGTAGGCTCATCCAAACACAAGGATCTAGAAACTATGAGAAGATAAACATCTCATCAAGTCTTCGCTACCTATAGCAGGAGAGTAGACTCATCCAACCACAATAATATAGACACAGAAAGCATGTGGCATACCCCGTGCGACTTCACCTCTCTTGGAGGTAGAGTAACCAAGACCAAGAAGTGGGTAATGTAACAAGATATATATATATATATATATTATCTTTCAATAAACCTGAACAAGGTCATAAGGGTATCTCTATCCCGTAGCTCATCCCAAGAAAGTGAGTAGCCAGAAGTCCCAGAAGTAAACACCATCGATACCCAGCATCCCGCACGTCTACCCCTAACTGCATGTTACGGGGATCAAATCACCACATCTTGACACTATCCACTTCAGGCTGCACAGACTCGCCCGTACGGTTTTAGTTCGGGTCACAAGGACGTGTCTCGGTGGGGAAAGCTCCCCTCGTACTTGAGTGTTCTGGGGAACGTCAATCCACAACTCGTCACTGCTCTGTAGTCGAGAGGTCTCCTCAAAGTCGACAGGCGACCACCTGCCCATCCCCGCTAGAGGGTAATCCCTAGAAGTCGACGAGTTCCCACTAGAGGGAGACCCAACAAAATTTAATGGGTTCCAAACTGGCGAATCCCGTAAAAGGGTAATCCACTGGAGGGAGACCTGACAAAAGTCGTCGACGGGTCCCAATGCCCAGACCCATGAAAGGTATTCACTAGAGAGAGGCCCAGAATCGCCAACGAGGTCCACTTCCCAGCCTATCTGGAGGTAAACCCATCATCGAGGACCACTTCCCAGCCCCTCTGGAGGTAAACCTGGAACTGCTCTGGCTATCCCTGCAGGATGGTACAACGCTAGCTATCACTATTGGATGGTAACCCACTGGCCATCCCTGCTGGATGGTAACCCACTGGCCATCCCTGCTAGATGTATAAGGACCCGGACTTATTACATACATAAATATTGAATTTAGTCGTGAAAACACTTTATTTTACATTAAAGATCTTTTCATGTTTAGAGATTTAGAGAATTAGGAAAAAACATTCATGACATTACAAATTATTACAGAGTAGATACCATATAAACAGTTTCCATTTTATTCTAAATATAAAATATTAGAACTTAAAACAAGTCTCCTTGACAATTATTCAACATTTAACATGTCTTCCATCCTTGTATTACACATCCATTAACCTATGAAAAATAATTTAAAAACATGGTATGAGCACAAAAGCTCATTAAGGGATGGAGAAGAAGGAAAAATCACATAAGTCCACGAATACTCATAACGTATGAAAATATTTTCAAAAGACATGATTTTCACCCATATATACTTCGTGTAACATTAGATTTACAAAAGATCCACCCAAACATTATAACATAAATATAATCATAAAGATATCTTTGCGCATTACTTACGTAATCTTATAACCATCATGGCTACTTTAAAATTTCTAACCCTCACGGATACCTTACTTTGTGTAACCATTGCAGTTACAGTTGGAGTAACCATACGACCGACCTCTAACTTACTAATAACCAATGCATGGGAGGGAAATATAGGCCCCACCCTTCATCATAAATAATTCTTAAGAACCAAAAACTAATCATACAACATGAAAAATTCCATAAAAACATTACTTTGGAATTTCGTAAAACCTTATTTTAAAAATAGAATTTTTGAGGAAACTTCCCTTATAAATTTCATACAATTGAAGAAAGACTTAATAAAGTTGATGGAGTATTTATATATACTATAAATACACATAATAGAAAATAATATAAACAAAACCCATCACATAAAAAATTTAAATATCACATGATTAATGAAGTGGAATGTTAACCCAAAGAATGTAAATTAGGTTAAGAATTCCCTTACCTCGGGTTTGTCTTACTTCCAACTTGTTTAAAACTCCTGTATAATGTTTAAAAGGGTGTTATTAATATTTTACAGAAACATTTTCATGTTTATAACATCTTATATTATAGATACTGGAGCTTGACATACATGAAAATTATATTACTTTTGCAGAATACTTAATACATAACAAAAACCAACACTCAAGGACCGTAATAGTTTAATGTCTTTGGAAGCTCAGAATATAATATTTTAATCCTGGTGAAAGATCTTCAAAATCTCCAATAAAAATCATCTCATTTTGTTTTCTTACCTAAAAAATTTCTTTATATCATGGGGAAAAGAAAACATATAAAGGGTGAGCTCAAATGCTCAGTAAGGGTAAGCATGGAGAAAATAAAAAAACCATATACATTTGAACTTAAAAACATGAACATAATGTTTAAACATTAAAATCTTGAGCAATGAAATAAAACATGGAAGTATTTAAGGAATAAATCATAAAGGATCATCAATCATGATAAAATAGAACGGGAATAAAACATATAGTTGTGGCAAACCATTAATCACAGGATATGATTTCCATAGTAGCCAAGGCATTGCTTCCAAGACCATTTTTGTGGACAAAGTCCCTTACTGAATCCAGTTCACTCTCGTTACAGTCTTTTATCACGGAACCGGACTAACTTGGCATTCCAGACATGTCTATATCATGAGATAGATATCTTTACCCAATGCATTATAGGGAGATATAGGTCCCACCAATCTCATAATGAAATTATTCTTACGTGTGCCACATCATAAAAAAATCATTCATCATAACTGAAAAAATAAAATGGGTTTCATAAACATCACCCCATCATAAAATAATCCATATAAAACAAAGGGATATCATTTCATCATAAGAAAATTGAAATCATGTAAATCATAGAGACATTATACATGAAACATACACATATGAAATACTGTCATCTTAGATGGAAAATTGTTTTGATAAAATACTTGAAATGAATTCTTGAGGAAAATATCCTTCTCCTTAAAAATAATTTTATTTTCACAAAATTTCCACACAATTTTAAAATAAAATGATTTTATTAAAAATATTCATTAAATCTTGTAGAGTAAGCCTCGTAAAAATAAGGCATTATGAAACCGTAAAAATCCGGTCATGTCATATAAGTTAAAAAACATGCTTCACTTTTACCAGAAAAGTCACAAACTACCTAGTATGGTAAAAAAAAGAGAGATTCCTTACATACCATGTTGTAAAAGTAAAAAATGTATAAAAAGGACTTTAAACATACATGAATCCATTTTTAGAAAAGAGTAACATGGATGATAAATATAACCCTAGTAAATACTTAAGAATAAACAATCTCGGATAAAAACGAGATTGGAAAAGTTATCCCTTACCTTATGTCCGATAAGCTTAGTATGTATCCGAAACTACTATATAATGATTCAAATAATGTCATTGAATTATTATAGAATCATATTCATTGTTATTATTTCATAAATGGTTCACTTATGACTTTATATTACCTGTTCTTTTGAAAATTCAATGTTAAAGTAGCGTTTTCTATAAAATCGTTTCATTTATCGTACGTGTTTGGGCTTGTTGTTATTGATATTATTATTACTTATATCATGATTTACTAACTTACAGAACGTAAAACATAACTTATATTTTATATATATTCAGTATATATATATAATAGATAGATAAATAAAACAAAACACACTGTTCCTGGAGACGGTAGGCCGTACGTACAGATGAACGCTGTTTTCATTTCCTTATTGACCTGAATGGAAGTAAGTAAATAACATATACATAAATACAGTAGAATTATTATCTTATTTATACCATTATTATTCATTATATATACTTTATAATCATTTTTAATGGTTAACATGGAGATTGAATCTCATCGCGTCGCGAAGACGGTAATCCGTACGTACGCACGAGCGATGATATCGTTCCCATAATTAATGAATGGAATTGGAGTGGATGGTATAATATATAATAATAAGTATGATGTTATAATATCAATATATAGTTATTCTTTACACCATTATACCCTTCCAAGTAAGGTGGTGGTGGAAAAAAAAGATTACACCACGGCGTTGAGACAGTATTCCGTACGTACGCACGCGCAATGATTTCATTTTCCGTAGGATGGATTGAAGGTGAAATGGGGTTTTTTTATATTTATAATAACCTATCATTATATTATAGATACTGATGTTATTAATTTATAATGAAACATCTAAATAAGAAGAAGTTGAAGAAGAAAGAAGCTTGAAATAATTGGTAGAAGATATCACCTCTTCTTCGACGCACCTCTTTTAAGATTCCTCTTAAGGGAGTAGAGATGGTCTATTGAGAAGACCAGAACCTCCATAATATTTCTATGGATATGGATAAGAGAAATGGGCAGGGGTTGTCAGATCATGAATGCTCAAAGTGTTGTAAAGTGGAGAGGGAGGAGGTTCCCTTTTATAAGGGAGTAGATGGGCACCTTTGAAAACCTCTAAAATATTAATTTATAATAAACCTAAAACCCACATAAAAACTTCCAACATGACTCAAATTAGGATATTAGATAATATAGGGTTGTAATACCATCATAAAATTAAATTTATACATGTTTTGAGTTTATTTTAAACCTCATCATTTTGATTTATCCTAATTTAATCTATTTAATTTTATTTGTGGTAATAATGTTATAAATTATATATGGTTATAAATACATACTTATGTGTTGTTAATTATTCCTAATTTGATAGCCTATTACATGTTAGATCATATAAAATTTAATTTGTAATTTTTTAATTTTGTTTGTGATTTTTAAACAATTTAATAATATAAAATATCAATAGTGTCAATTTTGATACAATTCATTTATTTGAATTTAAATAAAATAAAAAGAGAATATATTTTCAAAAAGACCTATTTAATTGATTAATAACAAGTCATATTAATCTATAAAATTACCAGAGTACATTAATTAGTTCATATATTATTTACTGTAAAACTTTTAAAATTGTTTATTTAATATTTCTCTTAATAAAATAATTAATACAAAATTTTTGAATAATTATTTAATATAATTATTTGTTGTATAAAAATTAAAAATAAAATACTATGATGAATATAAATATAATATATTTCATAATAATAATTTTAGTATAATTTATCTTCTAAAAAACCCACTTTGAAAATTTTATCTTTATTAAATTATGAAGGAGACAATTTTGACATCATTTAAAATAAACTAATATAAGTGTCATAATCGATTTTATACGGCTCAAAATGGTCAAATATTCTACCATTTTATGATTATGGTTTACATGTACATGAAAAATATGTTTTTTTCATGTTTTTTGTTCCTTTTATGGTCACTATTAGATTAATAAAAACTATATTATTGATTTTTTCACTAAATAAACAATTTCTGCATCACTATTATGTCACCATTAATGAAAATTATTTAACCCCTAAAAATTCTAAATAAATTCTCATTATGTATATACATTTATTATATTTTTTTATACTCTTTATATTCGAGGGTTTATGATGTTTTTTCCAAATTAAAATTATTATACTTATACTATTTAAGAGAGTGACATGTTGTCACTTTCATTGGTTTTAATAATAATTAAATTATTTTCATTGTAAGAAGTACATAAAATTAATATATTACGACCCTAAGGTGATATGAGTTGACCTTTAGTCATCCAATATAATTTTTTCCAGTGTTAGGGTAATTTTATAATCTTATGTTTTCCCTTAATTACCCAATTTACCTTTAACTATAGTAAATAAAAATTATCGTGGTTACTATTCAAAATATCAAAAAAATAAAAGTAACCTATTAACATAATTTGGAACCACTGAATTAAAATTTGGAATCAATTTTTCAAAATTCAAAACACAGAAGTTGCAGTAATTAATTTAAAATTAATCCCACTGTTAAGAAAACAGGTTTTAAAAGAGAAAACATTGCAAAAGATTGAATTTATTTAACCTACGAATTCAATGTAAAATAAATGCTAATGACATAAGTTATATTAAATGGTAAAAATATATTATATTTATACTCTAAATTTTTTTACTATTATAACTTAACCATATAAATTATCTCGATGAAAAAAGTTGTTTTTCAATAAAATTTAGCGTGTTTTTACTATTCATCAAAAAAGAACGTTGTCAAAAAAATATCATAACTTTATCCAATATAAATTTTTATATCCTGATTCAAAAGAAGAAGTATATTTTGTAAAATATAACTTGTAAACATGTAAAAAATTGTATTTAAAATGGGTGCACCATCAAAAGGCGGCAAAACTGCATTTTTTGTAAAATACTTATTTTACGCGAAAAATTTATTTTGTTCTCATAAAATGTTCCAAAAACGTGTAAGATGAATAATAATATTATAAAAGTAAAAATTTAGTTAATAGTATTCATAATTTCTAGTTTATAATAATATTATAACCATATATCGTTGTTTAATGAAACTTGTTATTGCGTAAAACACACACTATCAAGGAAGACCGCGATTGAGTTTCATGTAAGCCAAGTCAGGGTTGCGTGTAGTGAAAGACTCATTTGTTGTTGCGTATAAAAAAAATCCAACCATATTTAATTTATTAATTGAATATATAAATATATATATATACACTCAATGTTGTGTGGAATAACTACTATAAAAAAACTTGAAATTGTGTGTAACACGGTCCACGGTTAGTGTTGCATATACTCCAAGCTAATACGGTGTTGCATATAACGCAAGATAATCATGGTGTAGAGTACAACAGAAGATATGAAAGAAATTAAAAGTAATATATCTTATAAAATCTAGGGTGTTATATTCTACCCCCCTTAAAATGAATTTCACCCTTGAAATTCATCGGGGTTATAAATGGTTTATTACACAACATTCTCTTTCATAGAAGCCCACATCATAAAAAGGAATACCAAAACATATCTTTATAAAATAATGTATGAAACGAAATAGTTATCCAAATTAACTAATCACTAGGCTTCCACATAGGAGAACATAGGTGAAAATATGTATATTAAAGAGAAATATAACCATCATGTTTTGATGGATATTGGTAGAGAACATGGCTATAAAAAAGTAAAAAATCACAAAGCCAAAAATTTGCGATGATCTAAGGTACCATCTGATTCATCAGATATGAAGACACTAGGACAGCATTTTTTTAAAGATCATTTTTCTAAAGATGAAGAATTTTAATTAGAATAAATACATACTTTATTTTGGTACAATCTCACTGTTGTTCATGCCTTGAAAAATTTACACTTCATCTCTTAAATAAATGAAGTTGAATTTTTCATTCTTGAAGTTTTAGCAGATCATGTGATATAATGATGGGACATTCAATCTGTCTTAAAAAAAGGTTAGAAAAAGTTATCAAATATCCATAAACACATCTATGGGGAGGTTAATCATATATGATTCCAAAAAATGGACTTATACTTTATCTATAAAACCTCTTAATAAAATTGAACTAGTTTCTAATAACCAGGGACTTCCAGTAGGCCAGTGGTAGGAGATAAAGGCATGTCGCACTCCAGTTGTGGGTTCGATTCCAACAGCCTTGTCTGACGCGATGGGTTGTTTCCCATCCGACAGGTTGTACTTTTTATAAAACTACATTATTATAACATCCCATCATTAATATTGAAAATGTTCTTTACTTAAACAATACTAACTTATTTCCAACATAATCGATTCGAATCATTAGGCTTATATAAAATACTTCTGTCCAAGCTCATAGTATAAAGAAAACAATTACTAGAAATGTCATCTACTGAGAATGTGAATACAATCATTTATCCCCCATATATCATACGATATATCTTGTTGGTCACATTCCAAACATGTGAATACCTTAATCATGTATTCTCTTGAAAAAAGTGAATACCCGTTGAGCCTTAGTGAAAACATGAATGTTGTCAAAAGTTAACTCTTTCCATATACCAAAATCTCAAAATATCTATATACTCAAACCATGATATCAGTCATGAGCTCATTTCATTTTCTCTTTATCCCTTCATTATGCGCATATCATCTTCTTTCCAAAAATATTTCAATCACTTTTCATGGTTACTAGTACCATATAATTATTGAAAACCAATACATAGTTATTCCAAAATTCCATGATACCATAAATGAAATTCCATGATACTATTTTGAAGTCCCTTTACATAAACACTTAATCATTCCACAACATCATTTTCATACTCAAAATCACAAATAGTGATCGCATGTGACTTCCCTCTTATCCTTTTCCTTATGAGTTAGCTCACTTCCATTATAATTAACCCTTGGATTAGGTCATTGATTAGCATAATGCCCCATTTCCTTGCACTTGAAGCATTGAAGTGTTGGTGGAGTGTTCTCTGTAGTCTATTCTCTATTCAAATCATTACCTACCTTTTTCCCATTACTTCGACACTCAACTACTCGATGACCAACTATTCCACACTTAAAACATTTTATAGTTCCTTTTATGCAATCTCCACCATGATTATTTCCACACTTTGAGCATAAAGTAACATTCATCTTCTTTTCACCATTGTTATGGGATTTTTCCTTGATCTCCATATTTCCTTTCATTTCAAAACCACGATATGGATATGTAACACCAACATCTAGTTCTACCTTGATAGCACAATGCACAATTTTTTCATAGATACTGAAGTCTATTATAGCTAATGCCCTTCAAAGACTTGGTTTTAAGCCACTGAAGAATCGATCAACTTTACATTCAGGTTGGATGATAAAGCCAAATGCATACCTTCCAAGCCTTGTAAAATTATCTTCGTATATACCCACAAATTCAACATCCTTTTACTTAATCTCAAGGAACTCCTTTTCCATCTTTGTTTGAATATTACGAGGGAAGTAGTTATTGAAAAATATGTTCTTGAACTCATCCCATTCCATGGATTCAATTTCATCTCAGGGCATCGTATTCTTAATTAGATTCCACCATTGGTCTGCTTCACCTTCTAAATGGTAAATATCTAGAATGGATTTTTCATGTTTCGAATAGCGAAGTATGGAAAAAATCATATCAATGGTACTGATCCACTGTTCAACAACAAGTGGATTAGAGGACCCACTGAAATAAGGTGTACGTTTCCTCATGAATGACTCAATAGAATATTGTACCCTTCTCTGATCATTTAGAAGTCTAGAATAATTCATAGCTTTTGTAATATAGAAATAAGGTTTTTCACTCCATATCCCATAAAATTGGTTTGTTCAGGAGGACAATCATTGCATTGTCCATTACATTGATCAACACGGTTCCTTCGGGTTCTATCCATAGTCTAAAACCCAAAAATAATATTGTGAGAGGTAAACATCATGATAGGGAAAACAACATAATAAAGGGAGAGTACCATCAATATCTAACATCTTAGGTTTAATTCTAATATCGTTACCATAATTATAGGACTATAAACTATACATATACATAACCTTAGGGATATCACTAGAGATACCTTATAAATATCTCTAGGGATCTCACTAAAGTTCTCGCATCCTAGTTTCCAAAGGTTGACTAAACCTTTCCTCTAATACCAACTGTAGAGACCCAATCTTGACGTACATGGAAATTACATTACTTTTTTGGAATACTTAATACATAACAAAAACCAACACTCAAGGACCATAATAGTTTAGTGTCTTTGGAAACTCAGAACATAATCTTCCAATCATGGTGAAAGATATTTATCATCTCCCATAAAGATCTTCCCCATTTGTTTTCATACTTAAAACCTTTCTTTATATACTGGGGAAAAGAAAACAAATAAATGGTGAGCTCAAATTCCTAGTAAGGGTAATAATGGAGAAAATAAAACAAACCATATACATTTGAACTTAAAAACAAGAACATAATGTTTAAACATAAAAATCTTGAGCAATAAAATAAAACATGGTAGTACGTAAGGAATATATCATAAAGGAACATAAATCATAATAAAATATCATGGGAATAAAACATGTAATTGTGGAAAACCATTAAGAAAATGATATTATTTCCATAGTATCCAAGGCATTGCTGCCAAGACCATCTTAGTGGACAAAGTCCCTTACTAAGTCGAGTTCACTCCTCGTTCCAGTCCTGTATCACTGAACTGGATTAACATGCCATTCCTAGCATGTCTATCTCATGAGATAGAGATATTAAACCAATTAAGTGGAGGGAGATATAGGTCCCAACTATCTTATAATTCAATCATTCTTCCGTGTGTCACAACATAAACATAAATCATTCATCATAACCCATAGAATAAAATGGGTTTCATAAACATCATCCCATCCTGACATAATCCATATAAAACAAATGGATATCATTTCATCATAAGAAAAGTGAAACCATGTAAATCATAGAGACATTATACTTGAAACATACACATATGAAATAATGTCAGCTTAGATGGAAAATGGTTTTGATAAAATACTTGAAATGAATTCTTGAGGAAAATATCCTTTCTACTTAAAAATAATTTTCCTTTCACAAAATGCCAAACAATTTTAAAAGAAAATTATTTTATTGAAAATTTTCATTAAATATTTTAGAGTAAGATTCATGAAAATAAGGCATTATGTAACCGTAAAAATCCGTTCATGTCGTATAAGTGAAAAAAAAACATTCTTCTCGTACTTTTTCCGGAAAAGTCAAAAACTACATCATATGGAAAACAAAAGAGAGATTCCGTACATACCATATTGTAAAAGTCAAAAATGGGCAAAAAGGACTTTAAAAATATATTAATCCATTTTTAGAAAACAGGGACATGAATGATAAATATAACCCCACTAAATACTTACAAATAAATAATCTCGGATAAAAATGTGATTGGAAAAGTTATCCCTTACATTATGTCTGATAGGCTTAGTATGTATCCGTACCTCCTGTATAATGATTAACATAATGTCATTGACTTATTAAATAATCATATTAATTTTTATGATATCATATATGGTTCAATTATGACTTTATATTACCCGTTGTTTTGTAATTCCATGTTAAAGCAGCTTTTTCGGTAAAATCGTTTCATTTATCGTATGTGTTTGGATTGGTTGTTATTAATATTATTATTTCTTATATCATGATTTACTAACTTCCAGAATGTAAAACATGACTTATATATCATATTTATTCAGTATATATATATATAATAGATAGATAAATGAAATAAAACACACCGTTCATGGAGATGGTAGGATTTACGTACGCATGAACGCTGTTTTCCTTTCCTTATTGACATGAAAGGAAGTAAGTAAATAACATATAAATAAATCATGTAGAATTATTATGTTATATATAACATTATTATTCATTATATATACATTATAATCATTCTTTAATGGTTAGCATGGATATTGAATCTCATCACGTCGTGGAGACAGTAATCCGTACATACGCACGAGCGATGATATCGTGACCACAATTATTGAATGGAATTAGAGTGGATGATATAATATCTCATAATCAGTATGATGTTAGAATATCCATATATAGTTATTATTTACACCATTATACCCATCCATGTATGGTGGTGGTGGATAAACAGATTACACCACGTTGTGGAGACGGTATTCCGTACGGACGCACGCACGGTAATTTCATTTTCCATAGGATGGATAGAAGGTGAAATGGGGTTTTTTAATATTTATAATAACATATAAGTATATTAGAGATAATTATGTCATTACTTTATAATTAAATAACTAAAGAAGAAGAAGTTTAAGAAGAAAGAAACTTGAAAGAATCGGTAGAAGAGATTACCTCCCATTTAACGCACCTCTTTTAAGCTTCCTCTTAAGGGACTAGAGTTTGTCTATTGAGAATACCAGAATCTCCAGGATGTTTATAGGGAAGTTGAAAAGAGAAATGGACAGGTTTTTTCCGATATTGAAGGCTCAAAGTGTTGTGAAGAGGAGAGGGAGGAGGTGCCCTTTTATAAGGGAGGAGAGGGGCACCTTTGGAAACCTCTAAAATATTAATTTATAATAATCCCAAACCCCACTTAAAAACTTCCAAAGGGACTAAAATTAAGATATTAGATAATATAGGGTTGTAATATAATCAACCAAATAAATTTATACATGTTTGGACTTTATTTGAAAAGATATCATTTTGATTTATCCTTATTTAATCTATTTAATTTTATTTGTGGTAATAGTGTTATAAATTTTATATGGTTATAAATACCTACTTATGTGTTGTTAATTATACATAATTTGATATCGTATGAAATGTCAGATCATATAAATTTTAATTTGTGATTTTTAAATATTTTTGTGATTTTTAAACAATTTAATAATATAAAATATAAATAGTGTCAATTTTGACACAATTCATTTATTTGAATTTAAATAAAATCCAAAGAGATTATATTTTTATAAAAAACCTATTTAATAGATTACTAACAAGTCATATTAATCTATAAATTTATTGGAGTACATTAATTAGAGCATATAATATTTATTTTAATACTTTTAAATTTTTTTATTTGATATCTCTCTTAATAAAATAAGTAATACAACATTTTTATATAATTATTTAATATACTGATTTGTTGTATAAAAATTAAACATAAAATAAAATGATTAATATAACTATAATATATTTCATAATAATACTTTTAGTTGAATTTATCTTCTAAAACAACCTAGTTTTAAAATTTTATATTTATTAAATTATGAAGGTGACAACTTTGACATCATTTAAAATAAAATAATATAATTGTCATAATCGCTTTTATAAGGATCCAAATGGTCAAATATTCGACCATTGGATTCTTATGGTTTACATGTACATGAAAAATAAGTTTTTTCCAGGTTTTTTGTTCCTTTTAAGGTAACTATTATATTAATAAAAACAATATTATTGATTTTTCACTAAATAAACAATTTCTTCATCAGTATTGTGTCACCGTTAGTAAAAATTATTTAATCCCTAAAAATTCTAAATAAATTATAATTATGTATATAATTTTATTATCTTTCTAGAGACTCTTTGTATTCTTGGTTTATGAAGTTTATCACTATATTAAAATTATTATACTTTTAAGATTTAAGAGAGTGACATGATGTCACTTTCATTGGTTTGAATAATAATTAAATTATTATCATGGTAAAAAGTCTATAAAATTAGTCTATTCAGACCCTTAGGTGATATGGGTCAGCTATTAGTCATCCAATAGAATTTTGGCAGGTTTTATGTTAATTTCATAATCTTATTGTTACCCTTAATTACTCGATTTACCTTTAACTACAGTAAATAAAAATTACCGTGGTTACTATTAATAATATCAAAAAATAAAAGTAACCTATTAACATAATTTGGACCCACTGAATTCAAATATTGAATCCATTTTTCAAAATTCAAAGCACAGAAGTTGCATTAATTAATTTAAAATTAATCCCGTTGTTAAGAAAATGGGTTTTAAAAATTAAAACATTTACAAATATTGAATTGATTTAACCTATGAATTTAATGTAAAATCAATGATAATGACATAAATTATTTAAAATGGTAAAATTATATTCTATTTATACTCTAAAAAAATTTACTATTATAATTTAACCATATAAATTATGTCGATGAAAATGTTTTTTAAGTAAAATTTAGCTTTTTTTTACAATTCATCAAAAAAGAACGTTGTCTGAAAAATATCAAAACATTATCCAATGTAAATTTTTATATCCTAATTCAAAATAAGAAGAATATTTTGTAAAATTGAACATATAAACTTGTAAAAATAAAATAGTTAAAATGGGTGCGCCCTCAAAAGGTGGAAAAACAACATTTTTTGAAAAATACTTATTTTACCCGAAATATTTATTTAGTTCTCATACCATGTCCTAGAAAATGTGTAAGATGAATAATAATGTTATAAAATTAAAAATTTAGTTAATAATATTCATAAAGGATAGTTTATAATATTATTATAACCACATATCATTGTTTAGTGAAACCCTGTATTGCGTACAACACACGCTATCAAGGAAGGTCGCGATTGCGTGTTATGTAAGCCAAGTCAGGGTTGCGTGTAGTGCAAGAATCCTTTGTGATTTCATATAAAAAAATCCAACCATATTTCATTTATGAATTGAATATATATATATGTATATATATTCAATGTTGTGTAGAATAACTACTATCAAACAAACATGAAATTGTCTGTAACACGATCCAAGATTAGTGTTGCGTATACTGCAAGCTAATACGGTGTTGCGTATAGTGCAAGATAATCTTTTTGTAGCATAAAAAAATATATGAAATAAATTAAAAATAATATATCTTATAAAATCTAGGGGTGTTACATATATGATCATTTAATAACATATTTTCACCCATAATTGTTAGTATTTTTCCTCTTGCACTATTTTTGGTTGAATTCCTTACATGATTTCTATGATTGGTTCATGGTGGCCATTCTTGTCGATTGGAAGTAAAACTCTATAATTGGAATAGAGTAGTATTTACATATATCCAGTAACATAAATTATTCCATACATAATTTTTAATTCTTACATGAGGATGATTCATAAGTTAGAACATTAATGATGTT
Source organism: Viscum album (assembly GCA_963277665.1). NCBI lineage: Eukaryota > Viridiplantae > Streptophyta > Magnoliopsida > Santalales > Viscaceae > Viscum > Viscum album. Next base: position 1,998,518,527 of record OY728140.1, on the reverse strand, counting down.
TGTTTAGATCCTTTTAGGGGTTCTTTGATAATAACAACCTCGTTTTGTCTTATAAATTAGAACCATGTGTACAAAAGAATTTTGGAACCATGGACTAGTCAAAAAACATATATTATAACCTAGTTCAACCATATAAATGGTTTCATGAAAAGTCTTGAAATAATTAATAACATGGTATGGAAACTTGAAAATTATACCACATAAAAGAGAACTTGAAAGGAAAAAAGAATGAAATTGAGAATTTTCTTACCTTGTAGAGTAGCCCTTAGAACATGATTTTGGGAACTTGGGGGCTTGAGGAAACCATGGAAGGACTACTATAAAGGTAAGGAGGCCAAATATTCATTGAGGGAGAATTGGTAATGAATTCAATGAAGGGAAGAGTTGGTATTTATTGGAAAAGTGAGGGATTATTTTAATACTTTTCATGGGACACCTCATGAGTGGTATTTACAAAACCATGGGCATTACCATGCTATTTTACCATGGTATAATCCACTTGGGACACCTCACATATTATTTAACTATACACAAGTCTACCAGATTTATGACATCATTATTATATCATTAATTATGTCATTAATACACCGAAACTAAAAACTGTATTTTTTTACTATTCACTGAAAAATCAACTCTTTCAGAAAAATTCCCAAAATTTACCCCAAACATTTATCGATGTGTAGATTTGAAACAATAAGTCCATTTTTGGAAAATAATTTTCTATATATTATTAATTTAATATTTAAATAAAATAATACTTAATTCAAAATTTAACAATTCTAATTATGTAACTACTTCTATATAACAAAAAAGAATTAACCAAGATGTTATTATCTTATAGCCTTAAGAAAATAAAATGATAATAAAATTTACTATTCATTAGGTTAATATTAATATTCATGTTACTATTCATAAGGGTATGCTACTATTCACCAAAAACAAGTTGGTTCCAATAGACTCCAAATAACATATTGAACACAATTGTAGATGACAGTTTCTTGATATTCAGATCATAGAAATAAAAAAGTTATGTTTTAAAGGATAAATAAAAATATCTACTTAAAATAAAGTTCCAAGAATTTCTATTTTTTTAGAAAAATATGGGGTGGTACATTATCCCCACCTTCTTGAAATTGCGTCCTCATAATTTTATTTACTTATTAAACAACTGAGGGTATTTTTCTCTCATAGAATTTTCAGACTCCCATGTCACTTTTTCAACCATGTGGTTTTTCCACAAAACCTTTACCTGGTGGATTACCTTATTCCACAATACCTGTTCCCTTCGATCAAGAATCCGAACCGGTTTCTCTTCATAAGAATGGTTCTCTTCTAGCTGAACTGCTTCTGGGCTCAAGACATGTGATAAATCTGGCACATACTTTCTCAACATCGAAACATGAAAAACATTGTGTACCTAAAACAAAATCGGAGGCAAAGCTACACGGTATGAAACTATTCTAATTTTCTCCAAGATTTAAAAAGGACCGATTAACTGTGGACTTAGTTTTACATTCTTACCAAAATGCATCACACTTTTCCAAGGAGAGATTTTAAGGAAAACATTATCACCTACCTCGAAAGAGAAGTCTTTCCTTCTGTGATCTACATAACTTTTCTGCCTGCTCTAAAATTTCCTCATGTGCTGTTAGATCATCCTCAAATTCTCAGCCAGTTCCTCAACTAATTTTGGCCCCATCAACATTCTTTCACTGACTTCATCCCAAAATGCCGGAGTCCGACACCGTTTTCCATACAGGGCCTCAAAAGGATCAATCTGAATACTGGAATGAAAACTATTATTATAAGAAAACTCAACTAAAGAAATATGTTGATCCCTACTTCCCTAATAGTCCATTGATCAAGCTCGAAGCATATCCTACAAAGTTTGAATCATTCATTTGACTGCCCATCAGATTGAGGATGAAAAGCTGTACTGAAATTTAACTCTGTGCCCAATGACATCTGAAGTCCCTTCCAAAATTTATAAGTGAACCTGGGATCTCGGTCAGATACAATGGAAAGAGGAACTCCATGTAACTTAACAATATCCTTGAGGTAAAATCGAGATAGATGATCCAAAGGCATTGTATCTTGAATAGATAGAAAATGTGCAGACTTTGTTAGCCGATCAACAATAATCCAAATCACATTGTTACCTCGAGATGTCTTTGGTAGTCCCACCACAAAGTCCATGTTTACATTCTCCCATTTCCACTTTGGCACTAGAAAATGATAAAGCATCACCTTTGGTAACTATCACTCTTCTTTAATCTATTTTCATGTCAAACATTTCATGGTAAAATCATCAATATCTCTTTTCATTCCATCCCACCAATAATACTCTCGAAGGTGTCTGTACATATTATTACTACCAGGATGAACAGAAAATGGAGAACTATGAGCTTCACGCAACAATTCATTCTTCAACTAATAATCACAAGGCATACACAAACTTTTTCACAATCTTAAAACTCAATCTTTATCAAGATTCAATTCTGGAAACATACCCATTTTAACCAATTATACCTTCTTCTATAGCCCATGGTCTTCCTTCTGTGCTTGATTAATTCTATCTAACAACAGAGACTACACTAAAACCTAAAAAAAAGATGTATTCCTTGCACCAACAGCTTCTAATCCAAAATTCATCAAATCATTAACCAAGGTATCATGTTTCAAATGTATCATGGTTAATGATGTAAGATGATTCCGACTTAAGGTATTTGCTACTTTGTTTGATTTTCTAGGATGGTAATTGATCGTGAAATCATAATTCTTTATCAGTTCTAGCTGTCTTCTTTGCCTCATGTTTAATTCCTTTGGAGTGAATACATACTTTAGACTTTTATGGTCAGTATATATTTGGAATTTGGTTCCGTATAGATGATGCCTCCAAATTTTAAAAGAAAAAACCATAGCTGACAATTCCAAATCATGTGTGGGATAATTTGGATCATGATGTTTAAGTTGTCTCAAAGCATAGGCAGTTACCTGATCATTCTGCATCAAAACACAACCATGTCCCTTCAAAGAAGAATCACATTAGATGACAAACTCACCATTCTGAGAGGGTAAGGCCAAAATTGGAGCATTCACCAATCTCTTCTTTATTTCCTAAAAACAAACATCACATTCCTTTGTCCAAATAAATTTAACCCCTTTCCATGTTAACTTAGTTATCGGGCTAGATAACCGTGAATGGTTCTTAAGAAACCATCGATAATAACTTGCTAAGCCCAGAAAACTATGAATCTCTATAAAATTTATGGGTCTTGGCCATTCATCAACTACTTTTGTTTTGGAAGGATCAACTATTCTTCCATCCTTATTTACGATGTTCCCAAGAAAAGAAATCTAATTAAACTTCATTAGATGGCCCGAAATCTGCTGACATAGTCACAAAGGACCTCACTACACATTTCTGTTTGTATTCTAGATTCTTTTCATCATTCAGAACTCTCATTGGGAAGGAATTTGCATAATGACCCATCTGACCACATTTAAAACACTTTACAGTCTACTGATCAGGAATATTCTTTGGATCATTTTCATTACAATATCGGGCCATATGTCCGAACTTACCAGATTTGAAACACTTCCCAGTTCTTCTAAGACATTCCACAGGGTTCTTCTTTCCACACTTTTCACAAAATGGAAATTGGATTTTATTACCATCAGATTTTTTTGTTGATTCTTACCCATTGCTTCCCAACTGGACCTCTTATTCTCTTTGTTTCCAAAATGTACAGGATCATCAAAAAACTCTATCTCCACCCTCTCAGCACATCGTAAAAGTTTCTCATAACTTTTGAATTCACGGGAGGCCAACTCCCTTCGATAAATTTTCTTAAATCCTGAGTAAATGCAGATGATTTTTCTATCAAGATCCAGAATAAGATTTGGAGCATACCTCGCCAGTCGGGTGATGTTCACTTCATACAAAGCCACTGAATCTTCCTCCTTCTGTTTCAATTCAAGTAATTGATTCTCCATTCTATGTCTCAACACCTTAGGAAAATTTTTTCAAGGAAAAGTCTTTTAAATTCATCCAACTATAAGGAATAAAAATACCTTCTACATCTGATATTACTTACCATTTACCACCATTGATAAGATTCCCCTTCAAAATGATAAATGGAAGGACTTAATTTTTGATTGTCTAAACATCCCATAACATCAAATATCTTTTCAAGGGCTTTGGCCCATCCTTCAGCTACCACTGGGTCAGAAGATACATTGAATGCAAGAGGATGTTGTCCCATAAAATGTTCCACCACTGTCATGTTCCATTATGGTATCTCTATTGGTTCTCTTTCATGGATTCCACCAGCATTTATTTCCTACGTTAGCTGAGACATTACTGTCACAAACTTTTCAGTTCCAATCCCTACCATTCCGGGCTATAGTTCTGGAAGGATGTCATTCTGTCGGTGCCTCTCCCCTTCAACATCCTTTTTCCTTCTATGGACAACCATTCTGAACAAACATGTCTTAGATGAAGAAACATGGTAATCTGTAAATGCTAAAACATTTCATAAACATAGAGTGAAAATAATTTATGGTATTATATTAACATCACCCTAACCCCTAAAGTTATCTAAACCATCCTCTGATACCAACTATAAGGACCAGACCATATTACATACATAAATCTTGAATTTAGTCAAGAAAATACTTTATTTTACATTGATGATCTTTTCAAGTTTATAGATTTAGATAATTAAGAAAAAACATTCTTGACATTACACATTATTACAGATTGGATTCCATAAAAACAGTTTCCATTTTATTCAAAATATAAAACATTAAATCATAAAACAAGACTCTGTGATAATTATTCAACATTTAACGTGTCTTACTTCCTTGTTCTACATATCCATTAACCTGTGAAGAATAATTTAAAAACTTGGGATGATCACAAAAACTCTATAAGGTATGAAAAATAAGAAAAATCACATTAGTCCATGAGTACTTATAACGTATGAAAACATTTTCAAATGACATGCTTTTCACCCATATATACTTCATGTAACATGAGATTTACATAAGATCCACCGAAAAATGATAACATAAATATATTCCTAAAGGTATCTTGGGGCATTACTTATTTAATCTTGTAACCATCTTGGCTACCTTAAAATTTGTAACCCACACGGGTACCTTACTTTGTGTAACCGTCGTAGTTACACTTGAAGTAACCATATGACCGACCTCTAACTTACTCATACCAAATGAATTGGAGGGAAATATAGGTCCCACCCTCCATCATAAATAATTCCCAAGAACTAATAAATAATCATACAAAATGAATAATTCCATAAAAACATTACTTTGGAATTTGGTAAAACTGAATTTTAAAAAGAGGATTTTTAATGAAAAGCCCCTTATAAATATCATACAATTGAAAAGAGACTTAATAAAGTGGATGTATTATGTATATATACTATAAATACACATATTAAAACATAATATAAACAAAACCCTTGACATAAAAAATTTAAATAGAACATTAGTAATGAAGTGGAAGGTTAACCCAAAGAAAGGGAATCAGGTTAAGAATTCCCTTACCTCGGGTTTGCCTTACATCCAAATTGTTTAAACCTATTTTATAATGTTTAAAAGAGTGTTATTAATATTTTACAGAAACATTTACATGTTTATACCATCTTATATGATCATTTAATAACATATTTTCACCCTTAATTGTTAGTATTTTTCCACTTGCACTTTTTTTGGTTGAATTCTTTACATGATTTCTATGATTGGTTCATGGTGGAAATTCTTTTCGATTGGAAGTGAAACTCCAGAATTGGAATGAGGTAGTATTTACATATATCCAGTAACTTATATTTTCCATACATCATTTTTAAATCTTAAATTAGGATGATTCATAAGTTAGATCATTAGTGATGTTCTTTTAGATCCTTTTAGGGGTTCTTTGATAATATCAACCTCGTTTTGTCTTATAAATTAGAACCATGATTACAAAAGAATTACAGAACCATGGGTGAGTCATAAAACATATATTATAACCTGGTTCAACCATATAAATGGTTTCATGACCAGACTTGAAAGAATTAAGAAAATGGTATGGAAACTTGAAAATTATACCACATAAAAGAGAACTTGAAAGGAAAAAGAAAGAAATTGATAATTTTATTACCTATTAGAGTAACCCTTAGAACATGAAGGTTGGGACATTGGGGGATTGAGGAAACCTTGGGAGAACTAATATTTAGGTAAGGAGGCTGAAGCTTTTTTGAGGGATAATTGGGAATGAATTCAATGATGGGAATAGTTGGTATTTATAGGAAAAGCGAGGGATTATTTTAATATTTTTCAAGGGACACCTCATGAGTGGTATTTACAAAACCATGGGCCTGACCAGGGTATCTGACCATGGTATAAGCCACATGGGACACCTCACATATTATTTAACTATAAAAAAGTTGACCATATTTATGACATCATTATTATAGAATTAAGGATGTCATTAATACACCGAAACTAAAAATTGTATTTTTTACTATTCACAAAAAAATGAACTGTTTCAGAAAATTTCCCAAAATTCACCCTAAACATTTATCAACATGTAGATTGCAAAAATGATGTCCATTTTTTGAAAATAATTTTATAAATATTATTAATTTAATATTTAAATAAAAGCATACTTAATTCAAAAATTACCAATTCTAATTATGTAACTACTTCCATATCACAAAGAAAAATTAACCAAGATTTTATTATCTTCTAGACTTAAGAAAATAAAATAATAATAAAATTTACTATTCATTATTCTTAAATTAAAATTCATAAGTGTATGATACTATTCCCCAAAAAACAAGTTGGTTCCAATAGACTCCAAATAATATAGTGAACACAATTATAGATGCCAGTTTCTTGAAATTCAGAACATAGAAATTGAAAAGTTATGTTTTAAATAATAATAATAAAATATCTACTTAAAATAATGTTCCAATCATTTCTATTTTTTTAGAAAAACTTGGGGTGTTACATGATGGTACCGCACACTCCATCCCTGCAGGATGGTACCCCACTGGCCATCCCTACTGGATGGTACCTCACCAGCCAGCCCTGCTAGAAACAACCTCCAGGCCAGCCATGTTGGAAACAACCTCCTGGGTAGAGGATCTGTGCCCGTGTAATGTGTTGGTCACACCAAATTCACAAGAAATCTACTAGGGAACACGAATCAACTCTACCGACCAAACCATCTAGAACAGAACCAGGGGAAAACCACTAAACCCTGCTTGTAAAAAAAATGAGAACAGAACCAGGGGGAAACTCAACATGGATGGTCAAAAATACGAGAACATAGGGACCCTCTACGTCGCGAGAGGTCAAGGGTACGCAAAGAAGAACATGTCACACACATAGGGCCCGCACGACGTGTGTCCCCAAGTCAACTCCAACCAAGCGCACAAATGTTCTCAGTTACAATCAACCACATATACCTCCATGTGTTCCCATATACTCCCAGAGTATACCATGTTTCCAACCCAAAGACTATCATGCACACATAACCCAATGTCAACGCGAAATGCGTAAATGTAACAACTCCAACTTGCCACCTCATCGGACCAAGAACGACCAAATACATATCTTCAAACATTTACTTCACTCACACGGGAGTGAATGCAATCGCACACTAAGGGTTCTCTACAAACCCTGCAGAAGGAACCACCAACGATACAAATTTCATGCTTCCACATTTAAATTAGGTCTCTAATGAGGCTCCTCACATCGAAATGGTTCATACCGTGGTAATCCTCGTGGAAAAACATGTGAGATAGACTATTTACTCACCTCATATGGATATCCAACAGAAAATTCATCCAACCCCGCTTTACGCCAGAACAACGTTCCGTGATCCCGATCCTCGGCCCCAAAAATAGTCTGGCGCATCGCACCATTGCAATCTCCTCATAAAGATCTGTCAAATTTACTGCTCACATGAGTGCACCAAATATTCGGAGAAAAAGATTCATCTCGCAGTACCGCACACACGCGATGCTTCATGGGACCCGCATTCCGGTCCCGAAGCATAATGAACAGATAACACCGTTGCGATCCTCTCGAAAATGTGCACAAGATTGACTAATCACTTATCCAGAACGGACACCCGATGATAAAGTTATAAATCAATGCCAACTCCCAAAACGTCTCTCGTGGGGCCCACAACCTCGGGAAAAATTAAAGCTGGTGGATTGCGCCATTGTAATGCCCTTAGAAAACAACCCTGAAACAACTGCTCGCACGCACCAAACCGATGTCCGATGAAAAAGTTGTGATATGCTGCTCGCAGCTTAAAAGACGGGCCGTGGGGCCCACATTTCAACTCCGGCATCAACTCACGAAAACCACTTGAAAATAATTTTCTTGACTCTAGGGTCACAACTTCGCACACGACGCTTAAAACGGACATCAGAGGTGTTCACACCGCTCAAAACACGAACCCCAGGAAAAACGTCAATCCACTTAACGTATGCATCTTGCCACCAAGGCCCTCCATCTCGAGAGTTAAAACCCCCTAAGACATCTCATATTGTTCACCTTGAGACGAGGTTCTCACTGCCACATATGGCATTAATAATGGACACCCGTAGTGGAATATAAGGGTGCCCGAAATCATAGGGGACGAAACCCCTTGGGCTGGACCGGCCTGGGCCGGCCCGCGCCATCACACAGCTCAGCCGCGCAGCCCGGCACTGCCCCACGGTCCACCCACAGACAGGCCCTTGTGGGTCTGCCGTCTTTCCGCATGAAGAACCACCGTGGTCGGGTCATTGTTCCCCCGCTGGGGTCACGCACCGCGACCCCGGTGCTCCCTTGCGCCCCGGCGAGCTCGACCTTTCTGCATGGAGCCTCCGCCTCACCCCGCCTGGAGCCGCTACCTCACGCCGACTCCCTCAACCCTGCGTCCTGGTGCCGCTGCCTCACGCCGATGCCCTAGACCCCACTTTTTGGTGCTGCCGCCTGGAGCACCGCTGGAGTCCGCCACCTGGACCTGCGCCACCGCCGACCGCCACTCGAACCCGCTAGAGAACCCAAAAACCCACTAACATCGACTTGCAGTCATGGATGCCTCAAGACTCCAAATTTAAGTCCGAGAGGTGTGTTGGGAGGATATGAACGTATAATACTCATTTATGGGCTTCGATCGAAGTTCAAATAGCAATAAAATGCTACAAATTGAGATTGAAGTAGGTGCGAGAATTAAAAATGTAAATGCACGATCAAACCATAATGGGTGTTGCCCGACGCTTCACCGATGATCCACCGGAGTTGCCACGCCTCGCCGGAGAGGTGGAGGAGACGGGGGGGGGGGGGGGGTCCTTATTTTCCATTGGAAGAGTACTCCAGGGATGAAGGGGGGGGGAGAAGAACGGTGGGGTGGTGTTTATAAAGGAAACACTTAAACCCCCGCCCATCGGTCCCGTACCTGAACCCTCAGTAGGGTCGTGGTTAAGCCTACCCTAGTGTAAAAACCTCCTCCAGAGCACAACAACAGTATTAGAATTTTAATCCAAGCCTCCGTTCGAAAGTTATAATATTTAACAACCAAGGCCACTAAATTACGAAAACGCCCCAGGTGACATTTTCCATAGAAGGGCCGCACCCGCAAAACATATACATCTCCTAGGGTAAACAGCATGATCTGAACATAAAGATGCCCTCTGTTTTCCCATCCGAGAAACCCTTTAAGAGATACTTGAGTTAATCCCCTAAATGAATAAAATAATTATTTAATTTATCCATTTCACGTTCTGATAATGAGCGAGGGGTCCAAACGCCCCGCACCGACATGTTTTATATCGTTCCCACGGTAAAAACCCCATTTCAGACCCATCCTTACTATCAGAATAAGGATCTAAATTACCATTTAGGATTTTTCCCATTTATTTGGCATGTCCAGCGTGGACGCATGGAAAATTTAATTCTGGCCACACCGGGGCTCAGAATCGCATGCTGTCTGAAGGCACTGCTCTGGAATAACTTCAAGAATATTCCAAAGTCTTTTATAGAAAAAATCGGGTTCTTAAAACACCTGGACATCACATCCCATTTTTTATCTCGATCTCATTACCAAGTCATTAGTAGAATCTGTAAATTGTCCCCCTCTAGGAAAATAGAGATATTATGGTTCAACCTATTATTTTGTTATAATGGATTGAAAAACAACATATCATATACTAATAAAAAATATCACAGGGAAATAATTGTAATAAGATGAGAAATCAAAAGGAAATAATGATATCATGTTATGTCATCATAAAGAAATAATGGTATCATATAAACACGAGGAATAATAAGTAATACATAAAATAATGTGATTATAATCCAACATGGAACCAGGATACTCTAGTACAACTCATGGAACCAAATCCATGAAAGGTCTCACGATCCACACACACCCACATGCGACCACAAGCAAGAATAGTCATCAATATTGACAACACAATAATTATAGCATGGAAATATTTGTAAATGAGAGCCAAAAAGGTCACGAACTTCCTTCCTAAATGTTTTATATGTTAACAAAAAGGATAAATCACCCTGAGTTGTATAAAATATTATGTGAAAACCTTAATATTCATAAATATTTCCTCTCGGTCCATATCATTCCACTTATTGACACATCAAGACTCCTAGTTTTCCAAAGTCTCAGAAAAAACCATCAATTTTTTTTAAAAAAAATAAATAAATTTTAACAAATGATAATGATTTCTCTCTCCAAGATAATTTCCAATTTATAAATTGAATAAAACACCCATGTTAGTAATATTTTTCATAAGAATCGTTATAAAAACACATGTGATAATATTAATTTCCCTACAAATTATTCTAAGACCATATGTGGTTATTCATTGTAATTATTCTTAGAAAAAAATATGATTATTCTTGATAACATAAATTACTATTATCTAATAATAAATTGCCCTTTTTAAATTATCTTACGATATTTTACAGTAAATTATCCATTGAAGATTCGACATATTTATCTCATCATAACATAATACATATCATTTCATAAACTCACGTTGGAATCTTTTGATGATCTTATAAAATATGATTTTTTAATTTAAATAAACTATCCTTTAGAAATTTCGATAAATTATCCCTTGATAATTCAATGTATTTGTCATTTTAAAAATTATATTTTTATAATTTATATAGATTATATAATTTAATTAATTTTTTTATCATGGTCATTTGATAATTATTTAAAATTATCCCTAATAATTCAATTGTAATTATAAGTGGATAATATTTACAAATAATCCATAATAAATAGATAGAAATATATTTTGATAATTTATTATATTACTCCCTTAATTCCTAGAATTATCATTTGATATTTTTTCTACCAATATCTTTGTTAAAACATAAAATTTTCATTTATTAAATTCCTTAATTATCTTGGGATAATTTAGATTTGTAAATTTATTTAATCTTTTCTCATAATTTTTATATTTGTAATAAATTTAAATAAGCGTAATAATAAAATAATGAAAAAACCTCTTTATAAATGTTTTAAACACAAAAAATAGAAGAAGGGGGGCTCACATCCATGCATAATAGGAAAGCCAAACCAAAGGAGGCCTCCCAATATAATGCAAGGGGGTCTTAAGATTTCATGGATTCAATGGAAAAGTCTACAGATAAGGGCTGGTTTAGCAATATAAAACCCCACTGTGTACAAATATATTTTATAAAAATGAAAATTCAATACCCCATTTTAATTCTTTGATTCAACCAAAAAATGGATGTGAAGTCATTAATTTCACTCATTTATTGAGTTTATGAAATTTTCCAGTCAGAGCATCTTTAGATACAAGATTTTAGATCAAACATCATGGAAAATTTTAGTTTTCACATATTCATGAGTAACATGAAAATTAAAAATTAAATTAATACATATAATATAATCTATAAATTAATTGGATTAATCTTTTATGAAATCCAACAAGACACACTATACCAACAAATATTATGTCATTCATTAGGTAAAATCCAAATTCTAGACTTAATTGTGGTATCATATTTCTCATATGATACACCATTTATGGGATGGATAATTTGTTTATGTATTTATAATAAATATATTAAATAAGATACTATCATTTGAAAAATTAATAAAAACCCGATAAACACTAATAGTATGGCTTGCCTAGCGTAAACCCCACACCATGGACCTAACATTGTCTTTCATTTCATATAGTAGAGACCATTCAATGGATATTATAATATTTTGAGAAAATGATGTGTAGATGATATAATATATTTAATTTCATTATTTTACCAGCATTGAGGCCTCTTAAACCCCAGATTCCTGTGGAAAGTTGTGCATCACTCAGAAAATTTTCCACAGAATATTTCATATTGTTAACAATGAGTTTAATCTTACAAAAAATAATTAACTGTACTAGAGATTTAATAAAATAAATGAGACATTAATAAAGGATTACCATCACTAATAGACCCTCAAATAACTTTGTGTCACTATTATGGTTTTTTGTGATAGTCTGCTACAAAAAATAATTTTTTTTGACAACTATGAAATAAATCATAAATAATAATGTCATAATTGTTTAAATTACCATTTATTAGGGTTCATAAAAAATAAAAACATATTTGGGATGATTTATGAATTTTTTAAAATTTAGTGTGATAATTTTTTTAAAAGCTAATTTCAATGGAAAAATTAATCTATTATGATATATATTTTTTTTAAAAAAAATTAAAAAAATCACAAATTTCAAAAATTTTGTTTCATAAAAATAAATATAAGAAAAATAAGAATAAAATTATTACATCATTTCACATATAATAAGTTTATCATACAAAAATACATAATAGTAAATAAAAAAATTACGAATCAACTTGTATCTGGTGGAGGAGGATCACTCGAAGGGATATGGGGGGAAACTTTATTCAAATACAATGTCCAAGCCATCAAATATAATCTATCATCTTATAATCTCTCTAAATATTTTCATCACACTTCATATCTTTCTGTCATTAGGAACACACTATATCATCCCAACTTATTCTCTCAACCTCTTCACATACCCTGCAACCGATAGTGGTGATGAATCTAAAAGAGTTCACATCAATCTTACTGAAGAAATCATAGATGTTCTATAATAACCTAGTAGGTGTTAGTTGTGAACCAATACTATTTACTCGAACTCTCTTGACACAATGCATAGTCTCCCATATCTAAAACCCCTCATCAAAACCTGACTCGAGTGTGGAATATACTTTACACTCATATTGAATATCTCATGAATGAGAAAATAAAGTCTCATATGTTTCTTTTAAATATAGTTAGAAAAATAATTAAAATAATCATATCATATTTTTTTGTTTAAAAATACTCACTATAATTCAATTCTATTTGTGACTAAAAAGACGTCTTATACAATGGTATGTGTAAATTTTTTTATAAACACCAAACTCTATAACACATGGGTCTATAAAATATTTTATAATATAAAAAGTATTAATTTAATGTTAATATACATTAATAAATAATATTACTAAACATATTTTGTTGATGTATACAAAATGAACGACTCCCAGAACTATTTGTAATCCCTATCTCTTATGGTTCTCATGCTCAGATAACAAAATCATCCTAAACTCTCTCATACCTAGTGGACAGTCAACGTATCCCATACACAAGAAATTATATATGTAGTTGTTGGGAGAAGAAAAATTGGTTGGAAAATGTAATTAAAGGTCTATCTTGAGTCTCTTTCATAGGTTTTGTAAAAATTGATGAAAACTTCCCCATATAAAAATATCACACGCCAATTGGATAAGAGCTCCCATGATATCATCATATAGTGATCATAAATTATATAAGACAATTATAAATAATATCTTACAAATTAAATATATATAAAATAAAATATATTATATAATATCACAAAAACATAGTGGATGAGAATTAGTTGAATAATGGTAATGGAAACTAGATCCCATGACTCCCATGGTGCATAAAAATAATATTGTATAATCGTACTAGTCTTCCCAATAGAAAAGTGTGAAAATAGTTAAATTATTATCATAATAGTATAATAAAAATTAAATAAAAAATATAAAATAAATACTTTAATCAATTTGATATAATATTAAAAATAAAGATCACAACCAAGAGATTGAGATATCATAGGAATAGGGTTTAAAATCATCAATCAAGAAGGGTTACACCCCTACTAACTGGTGCATCATCATGTGGATCAGATGAAATGATCTCATAAACATCCGAAGTTTTGGATATAGTGAGAGAATTAAATATATCATCATGAGAATTTACATCCACCTAAAACAAATAATCATCGTTATAAAAATTATTATAGATATCTAAGATAAAATACTAATAATTACAATAATAAAATAATTATTTATAAATACATACTTGAATATAAAAATAAATCACATAAATAATTTTTCATATAGATATAAAATATAAATAAGTAATAAATTACATTCAAAATATAATATTCTTACTTGTTAGTAATTATTAATACTTGTATCAAATATAAATAAATAATAATTAATGTCACCAGTGAGTTGACGAAATATATTTTCTTGTACAGCCATCCGAAACATTAATTTTACTTATAAATAATTTGTTAATATAAATTTTAAATATAAAATAAAATTAAACACATGAATATAATACGTAATTCCTCATATTCTTTTTCTTAATCCTCTATGAAAATGAATTTATCTTTATCTGAAACATCTTCAAATTCCATACTATGTTGAGTTTCATCATCCCTTAACACTTCATCAATATTATGAATATCATCACCCCTTAACATGGGGGGGGGGGGTTCATTGTCATGATTTATATATCATTGTGTAAGTGTAACACCCCGAGATTTTATGAAAAATATTATTTTATTTCATTAATGTGTTGTGTTGAATTCTACACCAAGATTTACTTGTGCTATACGCAACACCGTATTAGCTTGCAGTATACGCAACACTATTCTTGGACCGTGTTACACACAATTTTGATAATATTTATTCTACGCAAAATTGAGTATATATATATATATTAAATGTATAAATGAAATATGGTTGGATTCTGTTATACGAATCAACGAAGGATTATTTCACAACACGCAACCCTGACTTGGCTTGCATTACACGCAATCGCGACCTTCCTCGATAGCGTGTGTTGTACGCAATACTGGGTTTTAATAAACAATGATATATTATTATAATATTGTCATGAACCAGATGTTATGAATAGTATTAACTAAATTTTGAATTTTATAACATTATTATTCATCTAACACATTTTCTAGAACATGGTACAAGAACAAAATAAATTTTTCGGGTAAAATAAGTATTTTTAAAAAAATGCAGTTTTGCAGCCTTTTGATGGCGCACCCACTTTAAATCTAGTTTTTGACATGTTTATATGTTCAATTTGACAAACTAAAATTCTTCTTTTGAATCAGGATGTAAAAATTTGCATTAGATAAAGTTTTTATATTTTTCCGATAACTTTCATATTTTAATAAATAGTAAAAACACGCAATATTTTAATTAAAAACAACTTTTTTCATCATAATATCTGATGTGGTTAAATTATAATATTGAATGGTTTTAAAGTATAAATAGAATATATTTTTACCATTTAATATAATGTATGTCATTAGCATTGATTTTACCTTGAATTCGTAGGTTAAATCAATTCAATCTTTTGTAATGTTTTAAAGAATACCCGTTTTTATTCGACAACGGGATTAATTTTAATTTAATTTCTGCAACTTTTGTGTATTGAATTTTAAAAAATGTATTCCATATTTGGAATCAGTGGGTCCAAATTATGTTAATATGCTACTTTTTATTTTTGGGAATTATGAATAGTAACTACGGTAAAATTTATTTACGATAGTTAAAGGTAAATCGGGTAATTAAGGGTAAATATAATATTATAAAATTACCCTAACACATGCCAAAATTCTATTTGATGGCTAAAAGTAAACCCATATCAACTAAGGGTCGGATTAGATTCATTTTATGGACTTTTGACCATGAAAATAATTTAATTATTATTAAAACCAAAGAAAGTGACAACATGTCACTTTCTTAAATATTATAAGTATAATAATTTTAGCATAGTGATAAACATCAAAAAACTTCGAACATGGATAGTATCCAGAAAGATAACAAAATTATCTACATCATGTGAATTTATTTAGAATTTTTTGGGATTAAATAGTTATCATTAATTGTGACACAATAGTGAAGCAGAAATTATTTATCTAGTGAAAAATCAAGAATATAGTTTTTATTAAACTAATAGTGACCATAAAAAGCACAAAAACCTGCCCAAAACTTATTATTCATGTAAATTGAAACTATAATAATCCAAAGGTCGACGATTTGACCATTTGGAGTCTTATACAAGCAATTATGACAGTTATATTATTTTATTTTAAATGATGCCAATGTTGTCACCTTCATAATTTAATAAATATATCAATTTAAATATTGTGATTTTAAGATGATAAATTCGAGTTAAAATATTATTGTGAAAGGTAATATATTTATCTTCATCATAGGATTTAATTTTAAATTGTTATGCAAAAATAAGTATATTAAATAATTATGCAAAAATGATGTAGTAATTATTTTATTAAGAGATAAACCAAATAAATTGTTTTAAAAATAATAAAATAAATATTATATGAACTGTTTAATGTGATCCACTAATTTTATAGATACATATGACCTTTTATTAATATATTAAAGCATTTATTTCGAACATATCTTCTGTATATATTTTATTTAAATTAAAATAAATGAATAGTGTCAAAATTGACAATACTGTTATTTTACAAAAATAACATATTATAAAATTGTTTAAAAATCACAAAAATATTTAAAAATTATAAATTTAAATTTATATGGTCTATAATGTTATAGAGTAAACAATTATGGAAAATTCACAACAAATAAGTAATTATTTGTTATAAATTAAAATTTAGAATTTTATTACCACAAATAAACTTAAATAGATTAAATAAGGATAAATCAAAATGATAAGGTTTAAAATAAGATCCAAACATGTCTAAATTTGATTGGTTGATGATATTAAAACCCTATCTCATCTAATCTTAGAATATGAGTCATTTTTGGATGTTTTTAAGTGGGGTTAGATTTATTATATATTAATATTTTTAAGAATTCCAAAGGTGCCCCTCTCCTCCCTTATAAAAGGGCACCTCCTCCCTCTCTTCCTCACACAAATTTGAGCCTTCAAGCTCAGACAACCCCTACCAAATTATCTTCTCCACTTCCCTAGAAACATCCTAGAGGTTCTGGTCTTCCTCAAAGACCAATTTTAGTTCCCTGAGAGGAGGTCTCAAAGAGGCGCTTCAAAGAAGAGGAGGTTCGGACACTTACGAAGAAAATCAGACCTAAGGTAAGGGAAATATCACAATCTCATTTTTATCCGAGATTGTTTATACTTTAGTATTTACGGGGGTGTATTTTATCATCCACATCCATGTTTCCTCAATAAGTATTATTATTTACATCCACCTACAATTTTTTAAATCCAATTTTACCCTTTGGTGAGTTTTTAGTAAAGGATATGAAAGGAATCTTTTGTCGTTTTTCGTACGAGGTAGTTTTTGACTTTTCCGAAAAAATTACGAAGAATTTTTTTTAACTTATACGGTATGAATGGATTTTTTAAAACATTATTTCAAAAAATATTCCTTTACAAGTTTTCAAGTTTATTTTTAATCAACTTCTTTTAGTTTAAAATTTTATGGCATGTTAAGAAAGGAAAATGTTTTTGAAGTAGAAAGGATATTTTCTTCAATAATGGAGTTCAAGTGTTTTATCAAAAATTATTTTCCATCTAAGATTTTAATGGGTTCTGTTTTATCCCTATTATTACATTGATTTCATTATGTTGTGATGGAATTATTTTTATGAATTCCTTTATCTTATATGAATTGTTTTATGATGTCATGATGTTTAAGATTCCCATTTTTATTACATGGGTTATGCAATGATGTATGATTTATGATTTTGTGGCACACATAAGAATGGTATAATTATGATATGGGTGGGACCTATATCTCCCTCCAATGCAATGGGTAAAGATTTTATATCTCATGAGATAGACATGGTTGGAATGGGAGGTTATACCGGTTCAGTGAAACAGGACTGAAACGAGGGTGACTCGGTTCAGAAAGGGACTTTGTCCACTAAGATAGTCTTGGCAATGTGTCTTGACTAACAAGAAATGATTCTCTATGATTATGTGTGTATGCCACAATGTTTCATTTTTTATGTTATGATTATTGGGATTTCATTTCACTACTATGATTTATTCCATGTTATGAAATTATGCTCTCTTTTTCAGGTTAAGATTTCCAAAATGTTTTGTTCTTATGAATATGATGTGATTGATATTTATTTTGTTTACCCTTACTGAGCATTTGAGCTCACCCTTTTATGTTTTCTTTTCCCCAGGATATAAAGAATGTTTTTAGGTAAAAAAAGAAGATCTTTATGGGAGATGTTGAAGATCTTTCACCACGGTTAGAGGATTATATTCCGAGTTTCCAAAGACACTAAACTATTACGATCCTTGTGTGTGTGTTAGTTATGTACTAAGTATTCTGCAAAAGTAATGTAATGTCCATGTATGTTAGGGTTCGGGTCTCTACAGTTGGTATCAGAGGAAAGGTTTAGTCAACCTTTGGAAACTATGATGCGAAAACGTTAGTGAGATCCCTAGATATATTTCTAAGGTATGTATAGGGATGTCCCTAAGGATAAGTATACGTATAGGATACAGTCCTAGAACTACGGTAAAGATCATAGAATTTAACCTAAGAAGTTAGATATTGAAGTTACTCCCCCTTTATTGTGATTTTTGCCTCTAACACTACTCCTTTTGGGTTTTAGAAAATGGATGGAAACAAGATGATTCACGATAATGGAGGATATGAGGGGCAATGGAATGATATTATTCATGAGAAACCAAATGAAATGGGATTTGGAAGTCCAAACATCAATATTATGCCGAATCAGAAATCTCATAATATGATCAATAAAGTAAAATTTGGTAAGTTTCTTGACTCGGCTAATAAGAGAAAGATAGAGTTTTATGATGATCATAGAGGAAAGAAAGTTCAATTTCCCCTATGTAAATCATGCGGGAAGAGGCATCAAGGAGAATGTTTCAAAGGAACTGGAAGATGCTTTGGGTGTGGGAAAGAAGGACACAAAGCCAATAAGTTCAAAGGAAAAGGTTCAGTTAACCCCAGGGATGAGGATAATGTTATTGCTACGACATCAACAATGGTTAAATGTTTTAAATGTGGAATGTACGGGCATTATGAAAACCAATTCCCTAAGGGAAAGTCTCATGAAGAGAATCAGTATGGTCGTATGGGTAGTATTTATGTGGATGATGATGAAGAGACTACAAATGATATGTGAGAGGAAAGAATTGTTGATGCTCAGTCAATGGTTTAAGAATGTAGTGGAATGATTACATGTTTATCATCTGTAATGTTATATAAGTAATATCATGGTACTATGGAATAAAGAGACATCTAAGGATTGTTACACTATTGTATTTCCTTGAGTTTTGAAAGTGTATGATTAATGTTACCAGTATCCATGAAAGGTTATTCAGATATTTTTGGAATGTAGATGATATGCGCATAATGAAGGGATAAGGAGAAAATTAAATGTTTGATAGTATTCATGAGCTCATGACTAATATGAGGATAAGGTTATGTAATGGATTGAGTATATAGAATTTTTTGATTTTGGTATGTTGAAAGAGTTAACTTTTTACAGCATTTATGTTTTCAATAAGGTTTAATAGGTATTCATTTTTCAAGAGAATACATGATTAAGGTATTCACATGATTTAAATGTTACCAACAAGATATATGGGGGAAAAATGATGGTATTCACATGCTTGGTTGACGACATTTCAAGTTATCGTTTTCTTTATACTATGAGCTTGGACTGAAGTATTTTAGATAAGCCTAAAGATTGGAATGGATTATGTTGGAAATAAGTTAGTATTGTTTAAGGATATATTTTTTTTGATATTATTTATGGGATGTTATTGTAATGTAGTTTTAGAAAAAGGACAACCTGCAGGATGGGCGACAACCCATCGCATCAGACAAGGATGTGGGAATCGAACCCAAAACCGAAGTGTGACTGGCCTTTATCTCCTACCACTGGCCTACAGGAAGTCCCTGGTTAGTAGAAACTAGTTTTATTTTATTAAGCGGTATGATATATGAAGTATAAGTTCATTTTTGGAACCATATAGGATTAACCATAAGATGGACTTATAAATTTTGCTAACATTTTGTTTGAAAGAGATGGAATGACCCATCATTATATCACATGTTCTGATAACACATCACGAATGACAAATTCAACTTCATTTCTTTTAGAGATAAAGTGGAAATTTTCCAAAGAACGAAAAACGGTGAGACTATACCAAAATCACGAAAGTATATATTCTAATTCTAATTTCATCAATTTTAGGGAAATGATCTTGAAAACAAAAAATGTTGTCCTAGTGATCTTATATCTGATGAATCAGATGGTACCCTAGATCATCACAAATTTATGGCTTTGTGATTGTTGGCTTTTTCATAGCCATGTCCTCTACCACTCTCCATCAGAACATGATGGTTAGATTTCTCTTCCATGTCCATATTTTCACCTATGTTCTCCTATGTGGATACCCTGTGATTAGTTAACTTGGGTAACCATTACGTTTTATACTTTAGTTTTTAAAGATAAGTTTTTGTATTCCTTTTTACTATGTGGGTTTCTATCAAAGAAACTTTCAAATAGTTAACCATTTATAACCCCGACGAATTTCGAGGGCGAAATTCATTTTAAGGGGGTAGAATGTAACACCTCAAGATTTTATGAAAAATTTTATTTTAATTTCATTAATTTGTTGTGTTTAATTCTACACCAAGATTACCTTGCGCTATACGCAACACCGTATTAGCTTGCAGTATATGCAACACTATTCTTGGACCGTGTTACACACAATTTTGATAATAGTTATTCTACGCAACATTGAGTATATATATATATATATATATTAAATGTATAAATGAAATATGTTTGGATTCTGTTATACGAAACAACGAAGGATTCTTTCACAACACGCAACCCTGACTTGGCTTGCATTACACGCAATCGCGACCTTCCTCGATAGCGTGTGTTGTACGCAATACCGGGTTTTAATAAACAATGATATATTATTATAATATTGTCATGAACTAGATGTTATGAATAGTATACACTAAATTTTTAATTTTATAACATTATTATTCATCTTACACATTTTCTAGAACATGGTACAAGAACAAAATAAATTTTTCGGGTAAAATAAGTATTTTTCAAAAAATGCAGTTTTGCCGCCTTTTGATGGCACACCCGCTTTAAATCTAGTTTTTGACATGTTTATATGTTCAATTTGACAAAATAAAATTCTTATTTTGAATAAGGATGTAAAAATTTACATTAGATAAAGTTTTGATACTTTTCTGATAACTTTCATATTTTAATGAATAGTAAAAACAGACTATATTTTAATTAAATTTTTTTTTTCATCATAATATCTTATGTGGTTAAATTATAATATTGAATGGTTTTAAAGTATAAATAGAATATATTTTTACCATTTAATATAATGTGTGTCATTAGCATTGATTTATATTGAATTCGTAGGTTAAATCAATTCAATCTTTCGCAATGTTTTAAACAAAAACCCGTTTTTATTCGACAACGGGATTAATTTTAATTTAATTTCTGCAACTTCTGTGTATTGAATATTAAAAAATGGATTCCATATTTGGAATCAGTGGGTCCAAATTATGTTAATAGGCTACTTTTTATTTTTGGGAATTATGAATAGTAACTACGGTAAATTTTATTTACCATAGTTAAAGGTAAATCAGGTAATTAAGGGTAAATATAATATTATAAAATTATTCTAAGAAATGCCAAAATTCTATTTGATGGCTAAAAGTAAACCCATATCAACTAAGGGTCGGATTAGATTCATTTTATGGACTTTTGACCATGAAAATAATTTAATTATTATTAAAACCAAAGAAAGTGACAACATGTCACTTTCTTAAATCTTATAAGTATAATAATTTTAACTTAGTGATAAACATCATAAAACTTCGAAAATGAATAGTATCCAGAAAGCTAACGAAATTATCTACATCATGAGAATTTATTTAGAATTTTTTGGGATTAAATAGTTATCATTAATTGTGACACAATAGTGATGCAGAAATTATTTATCTTGTGAAAAATCAAGAATATAGTTTTTATTAAACTAATAGTGACCATAAACGGCATAAAATCCTGAACAAAACTTATTGGTCAAGTAAATTGGAACTATAATCATCCAATGGTATAATATTTGACCATTTGGAGTCTTATAAAAGCAATTATGACACTTATATTATTTTATTTTAAATGATGCCAAAGTTGTCACCTTCATAATTGAATAAATATAAAAATTTAAATATTGTGATTTTAAGATGATAAATTTGAGTAAAAATATTATTGTGAAAGTTAATATATTTATCTTCATCATAGGATTTTATTTTAAATATTTATGCAAAAAATAAGTATATTAAATAATTAGGCAAAAATGATGTAGTAATTATTTTATTAAGAGATAAACCAAATAAATGGTTTTAAAAATAATAAAATAAATATTATATGAACAATTTAATGTGATCCACTAATTTTATAGATACATATGACCTTTTATTAATATATTAAAGCATTGATTTCGAACATATCTTCTATATATATTTTATTTAAATTAAAATAAATAAATAGTGTCAAAATTGACACTATTGTTATTTTACAAAAATAACATATTATAAAATTGTTTAAAAATCACAAAAATATTTAAAAATTATAAATTTAAATTTATATGGTCTATAATGTTATAAAGTAAACAATTATGGAAAAACATGATTCCATCCTTACGATACGATAGTTTTTTAGAAAATAATGGGTATAATGCCATTTTCTAGTAGTGTAGGGTAGAAGGGTGGAACTCTCGCATCACCTCCTCCGGTATCATGACTACAATAACTATTCACGAAAAAAACATGATGACATGATTCCATCCTTTTGAATATTTATCTAGTGAATCACCTATGGATATATGATTATTCAAAACTTCTTAATCATTGTCTCCTAGTTAGGACTCCCTCATGTGCTCAAGAAGTGGAGGAATCAACACCATAAATTGTAGAAAAGTTGTAACATCATGCTCTGCTAGAGAAAGTTGTAGGGAGACCAACTACTCCAAATACTCATACCCCACGAGATCCTGAAAATTCCTACTAGGGTAATATTCTATTAAGTTTCCCTTCTATAGAGTATAGACTATCTCAAATTCCGATTCCCATAGAAACTCTAACCAACATCGTTATCTCATGTTCATGTATCTCTGAGTGAAGACATACCTGAAACTCTGATAGTTTGGATAAACCATAAAGTTCTCCCACAGAAGGTAGTGAATCCACATCCATAGGTAAAATACCACTATTACTAGCTCTAGGTGATGAGTTTAAATGTTATTCCCATGGGGTCTCAACTTCCTCCACCTATATGTGATAACTACCGACCACTGTATAAGCATGTAGTTGAGCCCAACTCTTTAGGTATCACAATACACTAAAAACTCCACACCTTCCTCTAGTAGTCATAACACTTGATCACTATTCATCATCCGCCTTAACTCGTTTAAGGTCCTCTGGCACTACTCATACCAGGTAGACAACTTCTCTTTCCATGTCAGGGTGGTCAGAGGGGCTTTTATTCTGGAAATGTATGCCAATAACCTCCTGTAGTACCACACAATATCCATGAATCTCTATACCTCTGAATTTTGTTTTTGGGTGGATCCCCAAAAAATAAATCTTTTTTGGTTTGATTGAAAATCTATCATCATAAATGTCATTCCCCAAAAGATGAGCCTCATGAATATAGAACTATCACTTTGAGAGTTTCCCTTAAATCTTGTTCGCTCTAAGAAAATATAGTTATATTCTCAAGTGCTCTACATGATCATCCTCTGATACAGAGTAGAAAAGTATATTATTGATGATGATAACAATATACTTTTCCAAGTACATTTAGAAAACATGCTTTGTCTGAATTGTTAACATGTAATGGGAAATTATAAAATTAAAGAGCATTACTAGAAACTCATTATGTCTGTAGTGATATTGGAATTCCAAATTTTGAATATCTATATCAAAAACCCTCAAATGGTGGTATTAAGACCTGTGATCAATCTTCTATAACCATTTTATACTTCCCAACTAGTTAAATAGTTTTTCAATCCATGGTAAGGGTGCTTTATCTTTATCATGGACTAGTTCAGCTGATAATAATCCAAAAAATTCCACAAGATCCCATTCACATTTTTCAGGAACAACAACGAAGCTACCCAGGGGGACACACTGGGTCTAATGACACCTTTATCTAAAAGGCCTTCCGACTACAACCACAAATCCCAGAGCACGATATGGACCATTCAATATGATGTAGAAGATATTAGAGTGGTCCCAAAATGCATGTCAGTGGTAAAATCCATGCCCCCCTCATTGTTAGTCTCATAACATCCTCAAGAAAGACTTCCATATAATCCTGCACAACTGAAGAAAGCTATATACCCAAAGATCCTACAACACCTAGGGCTACACTCACTATCTAATGGGTGATGGGATACATCATCTTACTAGTAGAACCCACTGGCCATGCCATGAGATCTCTCTCCATTTAAAAGAAGAATCTCATCCCATCATTACATAGGCATCTAACTTGTCTATGGTCATAGTCAATCTAGGATCGGACCATGTACAACCAATCTATTCCCAGGATGACGTCTTAGGGATCCATCTTGATAACCAAAAATTTCCATGTGAACTTATCTCCACCAAGAAGTATCTAACACATCTATCAGGTAAAATATACAGAAGAAGCATTCAATTTAGGAATTTCAAGATGATCCTACTGGGATAGCTCTTCAACAAGGAGATGCATCTCTTGTAACTGCAGTATAGTGATAAAGGAGTAAATGGTACCTATGTCTACTAATACCAAAGCAAGAGTAGAAAACATACATATTGTACCTCTAATCATGTCATGGTCTGTGAGATCATAAAACTACAATTCTTGTAGCTATCAACAACCCTAACTGAAAACTCCATGATCTTGATGTGGGCTGCATGGGGGTGGTGTCAGAAGGATCTCATAGAATTACCCACCACCTATAGCTCCTCCTACTCTTCTTCCATATCTACCTCCCTAGGGACCACCCAATCCTTACCTAAGATATCCCTAATCACAATGCTTCATTTTCCATGGTGGTCCATCAGCTATTTACCTATGCTTCTTAGAACTTCTAGTTTTGTAGTATCTCACTGAGTGACCTCACCTGTGATAAGTAAAGCACCACCCCTCTATTGTCTTCTATGTTGCTCTGTGAGGCCTCTGACCAGATGCCTGAGTCTGATCATGTGGAGGTCTCCTACAATAATATCTTAGTACCCTACATCTACTAGCTACTATTGATGATATAGTTCTATGATTACAATTATACTCTCTACTTATCCAGAATCACTCTTATAGAAATATACTTGTCATTATTTCCTAGCATAGGATACCAAAGTAGGTAAAGATTCACAAGATTATAATTTTATCTCAGATCTCCCTATAGATACCCCGTAAAAACTTTTATGATCATATGAATCTATCCTGAATCATGTAATGATAGCACCATGTAAAGATGGTGAAACTTTATTCATACTTATCCTCCATCACCCCTCTCTAATATATCTCTAGAAACTCATAGATATGAACTTATCACATACATTAGGGGTAGTACTCTTATGGGAACAACTTTTCTATGTTGGTCCACGAGAGTGTCGACTCTTTATGCATCTATATAAAACAGCTCCACCAATGCCTAAATAATCAAAACGCCCAGGGATGAATCAAAGATCAACCCCTAACAAATTTATTGAATAATAAAAGCAAGAAACAAAGCATCAGAAATGATACTTACATAGTCTGGTAAACACCGTGCCACAAGCATCAACCTCAACAAAGCGCCTGCAACATTCAGGAGAAAAAAAGGACCATTTAGAGCTTGATTCTTCTACAACCAACTTTGATAGAGCATCAACCACTTGATTGGCCTCCATGTAAACATGAGTCACATCAAAGATAATATCATCAAGAAGGTGAAGATATCCAAACCAATAAGGTAGCATAGCCCATGGGACATTCCTGGATCTCTTTTTGATTAAATCCAACACAACCATAGAATCATATTCTATCCATATAAAATGCCAACCAAAATGAATAGAATATCTGATTACTTTAATAATAGACCATATTTCAGATTCAATAGCAGATCCCTACCCAATGAAATGATAAAAACAGCCTTGGACAAAGCCTCGATAGGTACGGAAGACACCACCACAGCCTAAAGGTCCAGGTGTCCCTGTAGCCACTCCATCAACATTAACTTTCAGCCTAGAGGGAATGGAGGGAATCCATCTAATAGACTTCAGCATTAAGGGGTTTTAGGTCTACCACTAACACCAAAATTCTTCAAAACAATAAAGTCAGTTAACTCATTTTTCATGCAACCAGTTTGAATCCTGGAAGCTGTGCAGACCGCCCTGTGAATTGCTTTGACACCAGAGTAAATAGTGGGAGAGATACCGTTAAAGAGATAATCCTTCCGGGCCTTCCAAGTGAAGCATATGGAGGCTGCAACAACAACCATAGTCAGATTCCTCACCTGTTCACTACATTGATCATCAACAACAGAACAAAGCAGCCCTTCCATCGAGAAGATATTTAAAGAACACCCTGTCATGTCTTGGATGTAGTTCCATAACCTGCAAATGAGAGGACAATAGATGAAGATGTGCTCAAGGGATTACTTAGCACCATAACATAAAGGTCATTCTGATGCTAGATGAATTCCAATCCTTTGAAGAGTGGACTGAACTTGTAGTCTTTTCCTCCAGATATTCCATAAGAGCAGAAAATCAGTGGGTGGTATGAAACAGGTCTTGAAATCCAGAAGCCACCTAGGTTCTGGGGATTGGCCATCACAAACATAATGGTACATAGCTCTAGTACTGAGTATCCCATTGGTACTATACTCCCAGATGAGAGTATCCCTATCCATGTACTTATAATTCATGAATTTAGATAGTAGATCGGAAGGAATGATATCCAGAAAATCTGGATTGAAGTTCTGCACCGATGCAATCTGGACATGCATCAGATTCTAGGGAATGACAACAGCCTACTGAATAGGTCTGGAAAGCCAAGAAGTTGTCTATACATTCATAGGTGAGTCCCTACAAACCAGCCATTTTGAGGACATAAGAATCCTATTAAAGGAAGACTTTATAGCTGGCCAAATAGAGGATGAGAGGTAGTGAGGATATTCATTCCAAAGTCTTGAAATAAACCGGGAACTAATGAACTCCATAGAATTGTCCTGGAATGATATAAGATTCCATGTAAATTTGCTAATCAGGGCATCATTGAAAAGAGCTAGATCCTTGATACCAAGACCCCCCATATCAATGGGCTTAATGCATTATTTCTGGGCAACAACCACCGGTTTCTTTTCCTACATGGATCCAGTCCATATGAAGTTTCTTATAAGCCTCTGCATCTCCTTGATTAGTGGAAAAGGTTATCTTACAGTAGAACCACATGATTTATCAGGGTCTGAATAATCCTTAGGAAATGAACCACTATCTCTAGCCAATACTCTACTACCTGAGGATACATCTCACTATAAAACCTCATAAACCTCTTGAACTAGAACTTGTGGAGTATGCTAATCTTGAATGCATCCTCACCCCACTCTATTATAGTTATCTTATTCTTAAAAGGTGGAGGTGCAACTACCTGCCCACCTGTAAGATGGAGTTCATGTGATGGAACCTAAACTAAGGCCTTATCTCTCATTGAATCATCATCACAATCAAAAGATGGTATATTGGTGGACTATCATCATGGAGGCATCTTGATATTTATCAAGAAGTACAACTTCTTGATGATCATATATATATAACAATAAAAATGGGGATATGACTGAGGAAGTATATTCAAATAATCAATCCTATATGATGAATTTACCAATGATCCCTAAAACAAATGACTCAGCATGTTGAGTCGACATCATGGTAGTCAGGGTCCGAGTGAATGGATATGTCAGGCACCCACACCATCACAAGACTTCCTAGACCATGATACACACTCATGACACCAAATAAATATTTCTGTAAAACCAACCGAGTCCTCATAATTTTACTATTATATAAAAATTCTGAAGGATCGAGATACCTATGATACCAATCTTCCACGACCTGAGCCAAACTGGGGCTCATGCCACAACTACCTCAAGCCTACATCCATTGGCTCGGGGCTGGTGTCTAGCACCTTAGGCTTAACTATCATGGGTATGCCTTTTCTTAATTACTTCATTTGAATACATACAACCACCTTGATAAAAAATTGTAGAGTGTATAGATGTAAAAAAACCAAAATATGATTGAACAATCATGAATGAAAAACTTCTAGACAGTACAATAGTTTGGTAGTGTAAACTGAAATAAAAATGGGAAAATACACACCCCACAAGAAATGTTTTACAACCTGAAAAAACCGAGAATATAAACTACTATGAGAGACCATATCTTAAATCCCAAGCTATGACCACCATACATGATCCAAGGCACCCAATGCCCCTATTATCCATTGATGTCACCTCTGAATTGTCCGTCAGCTGCATAAGACAGAAATAATGTAGAAAAATCCCATTTAGGGGTGGTTATATACAAAAACAGCATGATACCCTAAAAGATAAAGGGGGATAAATAAGATATACAAGAGTAATTGAAGGAAAAACGACCCAAGATAAAGTCAAAGAGAATAGATCAACCCAAAACAATAGTAAAGGAAACACTATTCCAACTCAAGGGGATCAACACTGTGAGTAGATGAACTACATGTCTAGTTTTCAACACCCATAGTAGGAGAGTGGATTAATCCAACCATGATAATCTAGACATGAACAAAATGTGAAATACCCCATTCTTATTTAACCCTACTAGAAATAGAATATAAAATTCAGTCTTATGGATACCAAAGAGTGTATATATATATGCTCAGTCAATGTAATCCCAAATGAGAGAGTAATAGGAGATCCATCTCATAGATCTTCTCAAGAGAAGAGTATCCAATAGTTTCAAAAGTCTATCAATGATGCCCAATATCCCACATGTCTTTACATAAGTAACTGTCCATGTCTAACAATTCCTCTCCACTATTCAACACAATCTAGTGGAAAAACTCAAAGTAAAAGACTCCTTCACTAGTGTGTTAGGGGGTACCACTCTATACATATTTTTAGAGGGCCCAAACCCTTGCCGATGGGGGGTTCTACTCTAGTGTCCTAATGACCCATGCCCAATGTGGATTGGGGTTTCTACTCAATAAGGTAGAGGACCCGGGGCCATGGTGATGGGTGGTTATACTCTATGGATTGAGGAACCATGCCAGAATGTGGAATAGGGATCCACTTTCCACAATAATGAATCATTCCCTATCTAATAGGGGTTCCACCCAGAAGTCTAGGATCCATGACCTAGAGTGTCAGGGGGTTACACTCGTAAGGTAGATGTAGAGGACCTAAGACCATGCTGATGGAGGGTTATACTATTTTCGTCACTGAACTAAAACCTATCATGTAGGGAGTTCCGCTCAGATGAAGACTTTGGTTACACTGCCTAACCATTTGCAGCATTTTGTGTCACCTCGGTATGTTCCATTCCTATAACATTTTACATTTTATCTCAAAATCCATAACTGAGGGAGCCATCATGTTCTATATAAAAAAACACTCCCAATATGATACTCAAGTGACAAAATCAAATTTCAAATGAAGGAGATATAGAACCATGAAGTTTCTTAAAAATTGGTCTAGGTATACACTATGTATGGTCCCACTCAAATTCCTTGCTATATCCCTAGATTAAAAATGTCTCCCAACCCATGTAGTCGTACATGAAACATTGTTGGAGTACACAACATGTCCAAAATAACCAGGACAAGAAGTATGTGTTGGCCATGTTCCTATATCAGACTCCATGTTTTTATACTGGCCTCGTGTCTGTGTACACAACCCCATGTCCTTGTACCTAGGAAAATGACCATATACTAGGTTACATAGTTGTGTACCTGGTTGCATGACTATGTACAAGTCCATGTACATTCACATGAGTTCATACCCATATAAACCTCTACAGGGGTTCCCATCCAGGGAAGGGGTGCATGACCTGTAGGAGGTATACACTCTATGCTATCCTTATCCTTCCCTACAACCCTTGTCGTCTCCATTGAGGGGCAACATTCCATGTGTAATTCCTTATAAACAACCTGTAGTTTGTATTTTTATAGAAATCAAGATATGATCTTCAAATCTTGAATATATTTATTTATCCATATATGTCACCTCTAATCATACCTATCCTTATGGATCTGGCCATAGACAATGGATTCTGGCCATCACTCTCCAAAAATCAGATCTGTTTGTTCTTCATAGTTCTGTTGCATGTTCCTCAATCCAACTAATGTTGTGGATCCATACTCCAATTGAAAAAATGATCACCCATGCCACACAGAAATACTATATCTGGCTATACATCATTGATCTGTTCATTATTTCTTGATCCTTTATGGTTCTTGGGGTCCAATCAGGCTTGATACTACATGAAAAAGTTGAACATGGACCGAGGGGTACTACTGGTGACAAACTCAATGAATATTTGGGATAAACGAACCATAAAAATGTTTAATCATCATTTTCTAATCCATATTGGCCAGAAATCAAGAATTTTGACTACTATTAAGAAAATATTGTATAAATAAATTTAAATCTGGTACATAGGTGCATTCTCAAGGCCACAATTGGTGAAGACCTAAGAAAAAAGTTCGGATACATTGAAACAATTTAATCAAATTTAGTAAATCACAGATGGATGAGTCCTAGATAAATATTGGATCATTCATCATTGATGAGAACAAACTCCAATTATTGAAGGACGGTGTTGCATTCATTTCATCTCTATCTAATCTGATTTTATGTATCTTCATAGTTTGATGTGATCCTATAATAGAAGGAGGAAGGAGAGCATCACCAAAAATTCATGGTTTCTGAGGCTAACCCTCAGAGAATCCCCATGGTGGTTTATTTATAAAAAATTCAGTTTAGGTTAAATGAATGAATAAAGGAATTAATTAATAAAATTTACCACTGAATGTACCACCAATGATAATGGAGTCCGAACACCATGAGATTATGCATTTTAAGTCACACTTGGGGAAAAATTTTCATTCCTGTAACGCCCCGACCCTAGTTACCCAGAGTCGGTGCATTATTACATAACATTGGCATGATCATGAGAAAGATCAAGTCTCGAAAGACCGATTAGTTTAGTATCCTTGGAATAACTAGATACATCCATAAATTTTTACATTACTTCATAAAAAAAAACATTTTGTCTTCATATCCCCTCATATTATCCCTACAGGTCATTCATAAATTACTTCTTCATAATCCTGGAAAAAAAATAAAACATTGAAAGGGGTGAGCTCGGATGCTCAGTAAGGATAACATTATAGCAGAAGCTTTCATAAATAATCATAAACACTTAAGGCAATTTATAACTAAAACAAAAGCCTTTGAAACTTGAACTTTCAACATGGTATGGCATAAATAAAATGAAATAATGCCATTTACTTACTCACATGGATATTCTACTAGTCGAATGATCACATGCAATATCAATAACCACTTTCATAATGATGGAATGCATAATGCCAGACTATCATAACCACATAGCCAAGGCCTCATGCCAAGACTACAAATAAGATTTTGCCAAGGCCTTGTGCCAAGACACTAGTTTGTCTCATGAGACCTACCGATGCATCGAGGAGCTATAGCGGGCTCCACCCGTCACTTATTAAGTCCAATGCATTCCTCATATGAATAGGTTTAAGCATAAAATAAACATTCGTATTAAAACTAGCATACGAAATGTTAATACTTTAACCACAAACCATGAATGGTATTAAAATAGAACATCCACAGTCAAATATAACTCATTTGATACAATATGGAAGATTTTATTGTATCACATTAACCTCAATCATGAATAATGAAGGATGTTGACATAGATGAAAATAATCATCAAAACTATTTGAGAGAAATATCCCCCTTTTCTTGAAAACATTTAAAAGTCACACTATTTGTCAAGAAGCCATTTAAAAATAGATTTTTGAATCAAAGTGTCCCATACCACTTTGAAACCTTTTAAAAGGATTTTTAATTTCTAAACTTTAATGTCCATATAAATAAATCCTTAAAACCATTTTTAAAAAATGGACATTAATGAGAAATATTTAGATGAATAAGTCTTTAAAACATTTAAAAATGGTATTTCAGTTAGAGATTCTAACCAAAAGAGAGACACTTGAATGAAAATAATTGAGGTAATCAAAACATTGTAATATCATGAGAATAAAGGGAATTCATGATATACTATGTCAAAGTACATTATATACACCACATAAAAGTGATTTGGTGTATATCAACAAAGAAGTCTCAATGGAATGTATGTTGAGATGAAATCTCTCATAAAGGCCATATCCTTAGGTTAAGGATAAATCAACAACATAATTATGTGTGAAAAATATAAATACACTAAATATGATTGGATATTCAGTGTAAAACAATCAAAGTATATTCACACATATTCCTGTAAAAACAACACCAACGGATTGGATGTTTAACTCAACAAATGGTGAAAGAGTTAAAATTACTCTTATCAAATTCATATCAATGACTTGAGAATTTTCAATGGAGTGATTATGTGTATCAAAAGTATATCCACAGGAAGGGGAGTGGAAATTATGACATAATCAAATGAATAGTGATTCCACACATAATCTTGGGGTAATATAATCAATGAAATATGCGTAAAGCCAAATGAGTGGAAATTGAAATCTCAAATTCCCTTATTGATTATGTAACTTAAGAAACAAACACCCATGAAAGAAAGATCATACCATGATGATGTAAATACCCATAAAATAAAGTATATTACACAATGAATACAATCATGGGTAGTACACATACACCACATGTAATAATTTAGTCGTGATCAATGGAATTCTCACGGAATTAAAAGTGAGACAAGAAACCCCTTACCACGTTAATCAACTGAGTCGCATGGCCAAAAGTTAATAACCACCAAATTATTTACAGAATAACATGAATATAAAGTGAATCATTGAAGTACACAATACACCACTTTCAATAATTTAGTAGCGAACAATGGAAATCTCACGGAATTGAAAGTGAGATAAGAGAATCCCTTACTTTGTACTTTTTCCTTGGTCGATGGTAGGTTTACCTCCTGTATAATGGTGAAATAATTGTTATTGAATAATACAAGAATCAGTTACTTTAATATGATATCATATATGATCTTTTAACATTGATTTGTTAATAATATCTTAGAATTATCGTCATTTCAGGTGTTAACGGGTTCATTTTACTTTATATTCTTTGTTATGTGAGCCATATTCGTTATTAATGGGATGTATATTATTCATATCCATAATGGTATCAAGTCCTTAAACATCATTTTTAAATCATAAAATGATAATTATACTTGAATGGATACGATGGAGAATGAATCACATCGCGTTCGTGGAGACGGTAGTCCGTACTTACGCACGAATGCTACTTCCATTTAATTTTTATTTTAAAAGAATCGAATCAAAATGATACATAGGTATATTACTATTCCAGTAAAATATAATATTCTATATATGTTATTATGTTCATTAACACCATCCTTTATACGTTCCATGTGTGGTATGAACGAGTCATATCATTTTAAGGGGGCGGTAGTCCGCACTTCCTCAAATGAAATTATCGTATGTATATACAACATGAAACGAATAATTGTATGAAATAAAATGGAATTACAGAAGCTTATATATAAAATATATATCATATTTAATTACAGTTCCATCCTAATGGCCACCATGAGAGGCGGTAAGATGTATTTGAACAATCATCGTTTCGTGAGGCGTTAGTTTGCCATCCACAGAAACATTATGTTCATCATCCATTAGATGGAGTTGTGTGAATGTGTAGTTTGAATCCTTATTATAACAACATCCTAGTATACTGTGGATACTGGTGTTGTTACAAAAGAAAGGAAATAAAAAGAGTTTGGGGGTTGGAGAAGCAAAATAATTGAAAATAATTTAAGAGAAAATGTTACCTTTAATTTAGGTAACTCACTTTGGTTGGAACCAAAGGACTTCTTGAAATGCTTTCTGCCTAAGGGGAAGCTTAAAGGAGGAGGAGAGGGATGTGGGGAGCTTAGTTGGGCAGAGTTTGGACGAGCCAAGTGGCTTGAGAGGTGTGAGGAATGAGTAGAAGTGGTCTCCTTTTATAAGGGAGAGGAGGGGCTCTTTAGGAAAGAGTGAAAGTATTACATTATAATATAAATATATTCGGTTTATAATGGTCCAAAAATCATTGATGTAGAATATAAGATGACTCATATTCTAAATAACATCAACCAATAAGAATTGGACAGGTTTTAGATAATATTTTAATCATTGTAATCTTATTTATTTAAATGATTTATTAATGAGGTAAACATTGCATCATTAGTGTGTCATTAATAATTTAAATTATATGATGTCTAAAAATTATAAATAAAATATAATTATGTAGGAAATCTTTTTATCTTTCTAATGAATATTTATAATCGAAAAGCTAACATGTATAACCCTATTTAAAAATTGTTCTTTTAAAAGATGTAAGCTTATGCCTTTTTTGTATTCATTTAAACTTAATTAAAATAAAGTGTCATTATCACTTACAAGTGGATCAATGGGGTCCCAAAATTGACCCAAATATTCCCATGGTCGACCATGTATCAACCAATAGGGTTAAGACACATTTTAGGGTAATTTAGTATTATTATAATATTATTTTTTAACCCTTATTTACCAGATTTACCCTTAACCATGGTAAATAAAATATTTATCGCAGTAATTATTCAAAATGTCTAAAAATAAAAGTTACCTATTTACACAATTTTAACATCCTGATTCCAAATATGGAATCCATTTTTATAAATTCAAAATGCAGAAGTGGCAGAAATTAATTTAAAATTAATTCCCGCTGTCAAAACAAAAAGCGTGTTTTTAAGAGATAGTAACTATCAAAAGATTGACACTTGTTTATGTTCGGTTTAATTGTAAAATTATGTCCAATGACCAAAATTATATTAAATTGTAAAAATATATTCTAAATATACTTTAAAACCACTCAAATTCATAATTTATCACTACTAATTAATTTGATTAAAAAAGTTGTTTTTAATTAAAATTTAGTAAATTTTACTATTCATCAAAATATGAAAGTTATCCGAAAAGTACCGAAATTTCACCTTAGGCTAAATTTGATATTCCGAATCCAAAAATGAAGTCCATTTTGAAATATAAAATATATATATTTTCAAAAAATTAAGTATTACTATTCATAACGGCTAGTTTGATCGGTTGTGGTGTGTGTTAAAACTCGAAGTTGCGTACAACACACGCTACTGTTTTATTCAAAGGAAAGCGTACCGTGGAAGCTTGTGATGTTTTATTTTAAATTTTTTGATGTCCCCATTTAGTCAAAAAGTTTAAAATATTTTATTTAAAAAGGGTTCACTATTAAAAGTTGGTAAAACTACAATACTGAAGATGAATTTGTTCTTACATTATGTCTAAGAAACTCATAATATGGATTCTAAAATTATAAGAATTATATAAAGTTTAAAATTTAGTTAATATTATTCATAACCTTTTTTGAACGGCTTGTTTGGTAAGTCATGGTGCGCTTGAACTCGGTGTTGCGTGTAGTGCAAGTTATTGAATTATTTTGAAGAAATAACACACTATGAAATCTTGGGGTGTTACATTCTCCCCTCCTTCAATAAATTGTGTCCTCGCAATTTGAAATTGTTCTTCGAGAATAAAAGGTTGAAAATAGAAAATATATTTGTGGGAAAACCCACATCGGAAATTGGTTTACTAAAATTTAGTCTTAATATGAGGAAAAGAGAAATGAAAGGGTCACCACCAAATTATGATCTCGATTAGGAGAACATTGGTGGCAATTAGAGACATATAATTGGAGGAAAAACGTAAATATTTATAGGTAGTGGTTGATGTCATCAATCACAAACAATTATAAAATTGAGGTCCTTAAACTCATCAATCTATGATGATTTGAAGTACCATCGGATCAACAAAATATAGGGTATTGGGATCACACATTTTTGACATTTCAAAATATCTTAGTTGAAATCCCACATCGAAAAATGAATTAATGAGGCCTCTATTTAAAATAAAGAGTGGAAAGTATGAAGATTACCGAAAATAACACATACTAGGGTTCCATGTAGGAAAATATGGATATGGAGGAGAAATCTAATCATCAATTATCTGATGGAGAGTGGTAGAGAACATGGCTATGAAAAGGCCAACAATCCCAAAGCCATAAATTAGTGATTATTTAAGGTACCATCTAGGACAACATTTTTTTTAAAGTTACATTACATAAGGAAGAGGAATTCATTTATGATATTGACTAAGAACATTATGAGATATACTTAAATTTTAAGTAGATTTTCATTCTTTAATAAATTTCCACCACTAACTCAATTTTTTTAAACGATGAGTATTCAAGAAGACTTGGTCACACTGGAAGAGCTAGAATAAACTTCTATAGAATCACATGATCCATGCAGGATAAACCATATATTTACATTGTATTTGAAGATTAATCAAAACCAAAATGGTTAGTGAATGATCTAATGATCCCCCAAAAGGATATTCATTGAGATAAATATGCACTAATCTTAATTTCTAAAATTAAACCAACAATACCCCAAAGTTAAATAGATACCATTCAATAACCAATTGTCCTTAAAATCCTTTAATATAATCCAAACTAATATTGAAACCCAAAACATAGAAGAATTTGATTATTTAGTCTCCCATGTTACATTGTATCTCCAAATGACATCAAATACTCTTAAAGTCACATACTTAAAATTAATTAACATCATCACATATTCTCTGTTATAGGTTAATCATTTCCATAAATAACCCAAATCACTATAAATCAACAATAAAAATGTAGATAAAAATCCACCATTACTCTACAAATGAAACCTCATTGTATTCTATTTTCCTTGGGCATATAGTGTTCCTAACAAAACGAACATCTTCCAAAATAACATTTATCACTTAATCACCAAATCATTTTCCTATACCAAGGGTATTCATTTGATAAGACATAAGAACCCAAATCATCTTATTATTGATCAATAAAATCATTTAACAAAAAAAATAGTCATACTAACCAGGGACTTCACGTAGTCCAGTGGTAGGCGATAAATCCCAATCGCACTTTGGTTGTGGGTTCGATTCCCACAGCTTTGTCCGACGCGACGGGTTGTCACACGGTCTACGTGTTGTCCTTTTTCAAAAACTATATTCTATAATATTACCAAAATGAGATAAATTTTTCAAAATAACATAATTTAACCACAAATGTTATATCATACTTTGCATTTTCATCCCAAATTATAATAACTTATCATTTTCTCAAACCCCAATGATCATATAAAACCAAATGGTTATTTATACCTATATCCACAAGAGAAGAGACAATTATTCCTCAAATATCATTCTCACATGGCAAACTGAGGGGTTACAAATACAAGAGAAAATTATTCCAAAGTAAACCCATCAACAAGGAGTGCTAATACTTTTTAAATTTTTCTCCAACCATTTATTTCCGCATAGCTTCTTCTTTGAGCAAGAAAATATCCTATAAAATAGGACATTCACTCGGGTAATGGCCAGGTCCCCTACATTTACGGCAAATGACTGTAAATGGACTCTTGGGACCATTTTTATCTTCTTCCATAGTACTCTTCATTTTTCTTCGGCAATTCTTCACTTTATGTCCTTCCTTCCCGCACGTAAAACATTTCGTTGTCCCATTGAGACACTTTCCTGGGTGTCTCTTTCCACAATTCTTGTATGATGAAAATTGAGGTTTCTTTTCTCCATGGTCTCCATTGCTGGAGATCTTATCATTTATCACCTTTCTCTTCCTTGTTGAGTCTGGGAGTTGGTTAATATATATGTTGTTGATCATATTTTTGGAAAACTGATTTGGCATAAAGACGATATCTTTTACGCCTATCAACATTCCATTTTGTTGCTCATTTCCACCACCGTTCCCACCTTGTACATCATTCTCAAAGTCACTATGACTTCCTTGGAATCCAGCCATTGACTAAAACCAGAAAGCATTGTGTGAGTAATAGTAGTCGTAAAATCATTTAGAGATTAAAATGTCACCATATTCTCAATTTGAAACATATTAGGATTAACCAAGGTCATTTACTCTCATCTTATGTATATATTACTTAAATCGGTTTGTAA
Source organism: Viscum album (assembly GCA_963277665.1). Classification (NCBI taxonomy): domain Eukaryota; kingdom Viridiplantae; phylum Streptophyta; class Magnoliopsida; order Santalales; family Viscaceae; genus Viscum; species Viscum album. Next base: position 1,998,479,770 of record OY728140.1, on the reverse strand, counting down.
AGAAAATGTAAATTATCCTAAGTATATCCCTCGGGAGTGTCGTAACCAAGAGTGCAGCAAGGCCCGTTGTCGTGCACCAGTTCCCGTTCGAGTCTAGCTCAAAGCGGTGTTTTCGGGTTTTACCCCTAGGTACATCTGTGCTAGAGCCGCCTCTACCTGCTTGTATCCAGACAGGGATGTATTGCTCGGAAAACTCACAAAATCTCTACAATACCAAAATTCTAGGAAGTTATTTTATACCAATCCTCAAAGTTCATCTTAGGTCTACGTGCTCTAATCAGAGTTTATCTAAATCTAGCTACCAAGGTTTGTACTAAAATTCCTCTGATACCAACTGTAACGCCCCAACCCTAGTTACCCAGAGTCGGTGCATTATTACATAACATTGTCATGATCATGAGAAAGATCAGGTCTCGAAAGACCGATTAGTTTAGTAGCCTTGGAATAACTAGATACATCCATAAATTTTTACATTACTTCATAAAAAAAACATTTTGTCTTCATATCCCCTCATACTATCCCTGCATGTCATTCATAAATTACTTCTTCATAATCCTGGAAAAAAAATAAAACATTGAAAGGGGTGAGCTCGGATGCTCAGTAAGGATAACATTATAGCATAAGCTTTCATAAATAATCATAAACACTTAAGGCAATTTATAACTAAAACAAAAGCCTTTGAAACTTGAACTTTCAACATGGTATGGCATAAATAAAATGAAATAATGCCATTTACTTACTCACATGGTTATTCTACTAGTCGAATGATCACATGCAATATCAATAACCACTTTCATAATGATGTAATGCATAATGCCAGACTATCATAACCACATAGCCAAGGCCTCGTGCCAAGACTACAAATAAGATTTTGCCAAGGCCTTGTGCCAAGACACTAGTTTGTCTCATGAGACCTACCGATGCATCGAGGAGCTATAGCGGGCTCCATCCGTCACTTATTAAGTCCAATGCATTCCTCATATGAATAGGTTTAAGCATAAAATAAACATTCGTTTTAAAACTAGCATACGAAATCTCAATTCTTTAACCACAAACCATGAATGGTATAAAAGTAGAACATCCACAGTCAAATATAACTCATTTGATACAATATGGAAGATTTTATTGTATCACATTAACCTCAATCATGAATAATGAAGGATGTTGACATAGATGAAAATAATCATCAAAACTATTTGAGAGAAATATCCCCCTTTTCTTGAAAACATTTAAAAGTCACACTATTTGTCAAGAAGCCATTTAAAAATAGATTTTTGAATCAAAGTGTCCCATACCACTTTGAAACCTTTTAAAAGGATTTTTAATTTCTAAAATTTAATGTCCATATAAATAAATCCTTAAAACCATTTTTAAAACATGGACATTAATGAGAAAGATTTAGATGAATAAGTCTTTAAAACATTTAAAAATGGTATTTCAGTTAGAGATTCTAACCAAAAGAGAGACACTTGAATGAAAATAATTGAGGTAATCAAAACATTGTAATATCATGAGAATAAAGGGAATTCATGATATACTATGTCAAAGTACATTATATACACCACATAAAAGTGATTTGGTGTATATCAACAAAGAAGTCTCAATGGAATGTAAGTTGAGATGAAATCTCTCATAAAGGCCATATCCTTAGGTTAAGGATAAATCAACAACATAATTATGTGTGATAAATATAAATAAACTAAATATTATTGGATATTCAGTGTAAAACAATCAAAGTATATTCACACATATTCCTGTAAAAACAACACCAACGAATTGGATGTTTAACTCAACAAATGGGGAAAGAGTTAAAATTACTCTTATCAAATTCATATCAATGACTTGAGAATTTTCAATGGAGTGATTATGTGTATCAAAAGTATATCCACAGGAAGGGGAGTGGAAATTATGACATAATCAAATGAATAGTGATTCCACACATAATCTTGGGGTAATATAATCAATGAAATATGCGTAAAGCCAAATGAGTGGAAATTGAAATCTCAAATTCCCTTATTGATTAGGTAACTTAAGAAACAAACACCCATGAAAGAAATATCATACCATGATGATGTAAATACCCATAAAATAAATTATATTACACAATGAATACAATCATGGGTAGTACACATACACCGCATGCAATAATTAAGTGGTGATCAATGGAATTCTCACGGAATTAAAAGTGAGACAAGAAACCCCTTACCACGTTAATCAACTGAGTCTCATGGCCAAAAGTTAATAACCACCAAATGATTTACAGAATAACATGAATATAAACTGAATCATGTAAGTACACAATACACCACTTTCAATAATTTAGTAGCGAACAATGGAAATCTCACGGAATTGAAAGTGAGATAAGAGAATCCCTTACTTTGTACTTTTTCCTTGGTCGATGGTCGGTTTACCTCCTGTATAATGGTGAAATAATTGTTATTGAATAATACAAGAATCAGTTACTTTAATATGATATCATATATGATCTTTTAACATTGATTTGTTAATAATATCTTAGAATTATCGTCATTTCAGGTGTTAACGGGTTCATTTTACTTTATATTCTTTGTTATGTGAGCCATATTCGTTATTAATGGGATGTATATTATTCATATCCAGAATGGTATCAAGTCATTAAACATCATTTTTAAATCATAACATGATAATTATACTTGAATGGATACGATGGAGAATGAATCACATCGCGTTCGTGGAGACGGTAGTCCGTACTTACGCACGAATGCTACTTCCATTTAATTTTTATTTTAAAAGAATCGAATCAAAATGATACATAGGTATATTACTATTCCAGTAAAATATAATATTCTATATATGTTACTTAAGTTCATTAACACCATCCTTTATACGTTCCATGTGTGGTATGAACGAGTCATATCATTTTAAGGGGGCGGTAGTCCGCACTTCCTCAAATGAAATTATCGTATGTATATACAACATGAAACGAATAATTGTATGAAATAAAATGGAATTACAGAAGCTTATATATAAAATATATATCATATTTAATTACAGTTCCATCCTAATGGCCACCATGAGAGGCGGTAAGATGTATTTGAACAATCATCGTTTCGTGAGGCGTTAGTTTGCCATCCACAGAAACATTATGTTCATCATCCATTAGATGGAGTTGTGTGAATGTGTAGTTTGAATCCTTCTTATAACAGCATCCTAGTATATTGTGGATATTGGTGTTGTTACAAAAGAAAGGAAATAAAAATAGTTTGGGGGTTGGAGAAGCAAAATAATTGAAAATAATTTAAGAGAAAATGTTACCTTTAATTTAGGTAACTCACTTTGGTTGGAACCAAAGGACTTCTTGAAATGCTTTCTGCCTAAGGGGAAGCTTCAAGGAGGAGGAGAGAGATGTGGGGAGCTTAGTTGGGCAGAGTTTGGACGAGCCAAGTGGCTTGAGAGGTGTGAGGAATGAGTAGAAGTGGTCTCCTTTTATAAGGGAGAGGAGGGGCTCTTTAAGAATGAGTGAAAGTATTACTTTATAATATAATTATATTCGGTTTATAATGGTCCAAAAATCATTGAGGTCGAATATAAGATGACTCATATTCTAAATAACATCAACCAATAAGAATTGGACAGGTTTTAGATAATATTTTAATCATTATAATCTTATTTATTTAAATGATTTATTAATGAGGTAAACATTGCATCATTATTGTGTCATTAATAATTTAAATTATTTGATGTCTAAAAATTATAAATAAAATATCATTATGTATTAAATCGTTTTAGCTTTCTAATGAATATTTATAATCGAAAATCCAACATGTATAACCCTATGTAAAAAGTGTTCTTTTAAAAGATGTAAGCTTATGCCATTTTTGTATTCATTTTAACTTAATTAAAATAAAGTGTCATTATCACTTACAAGTGGATCAATGTGGTCCCAAAATTGACCCAAAGATGCCCATGGTCGACCATGTATCAACCAATAGGGTTAAGACACGTTTTAGGGTAATTTAGGATTATTATAATATTATTTTTTAACCCTTATTTACCGGATTTACCCTTAACCATGGTAAATAAAATATTTACCGCAGTAATTATTCAAAATGTCTAAAAATAAAAGTTACCTATTTACACAATTTGAACATCCTGATTCCAAATATGGAATCCATTTTTCTAAATTCAAAACACAGAATTGGAAGAAATTAATTTAAAATTAATTCCCGCTGTCAAAACAAAAAGCGTGTTTTTAAGAGATAATAACTATCAAAAGATTGACACTTGTTTATGTTCGGTTTAATTGTAAAATTATGTCCAATGACCAAAATTATATTAAATGGTAAAAATATATTCTAAATATACTTTAAAACCACTCAAATTCATAATTTATCACTATTAATTATTTTGATTAAAAAAGTTGTTTTTAATTAAAATTTAGTAATTTTTACTATTCATCAAAATATGAAAGTTATCCGAAAAGTACCAAAATTTCACCTTAGGCTAAATTTGATATTCCGAATCCAAAAATGAAGTCCATTTTGAAATATAAAATATATATATTTTCAAAAAATTAAGTATTACTATTCATAACGGCTAGTTTGATCGGTTGTGGTGTGTGTTAAAACTCGAAGTTGCGTACAACACACGCTACTGTTTTATTCAAAGGAAAGCGTACCGTGGAAGCTTGGGATGTTTTATTTTAAATTTTTTGATGTCCCCATTTAGTCAAAAAGATTAAAATATTTTATTTAAAAAGGGTTCACTATTAAAAGTTGGTAAAACTACAATACTGAAGATGAATTTGTTCTTACATTATGTCTAAGAAACTCATAATATGGATTCTAAAATTATAAGGATTATATAAAGTTTAAAATTTAGTTAATATTATTCATAACCTTTTTTGAACGGCTTGTTTGGTAAGTCATGGTGCGCTTGAACTCGGTGTTGCGTGTAGTGCAAGTTATTGAATTATTTTGATGAAATAACACACTATGAAATCTTGGGGTGTTACAATTCCAGACTCAATCATGGTCTTGGATTTCGGATCCAAGATTTTTTTTCTAGATTTATCCCATTTACATTAAGAAGCTACATCCGAATAATAAAAAATTTATTTAATAGTTTTATGAAATAATTTTTTGGCACACTAGGAATCAGAATCTCACACTGCCATAGAGCCTAGATCTGGAAATATATATATAAATATTTTCAATTATTAGGAGGAGAAAATTGGTTTTTAAAAATTTAATATGAAAATAAACTTAGAAACAAGAAATTAATGATTAAATATATTTATAAGTCAATATAGTGTAAAATTTGGATCATGTCTTTTATGTTAAAATAAATATTCTTTTCTTAGTATTAGGAAATGTCAAAAGTACCTAATTTATAAAAGATCAAGAAGTTTCATTTTCAAATATATTTTAAAAATTAAAAATGGAAAAAAATTATTTAAAATGTCATTCTAGAACAGTAATAACAATATTTATAATATTTATGGATAATAAAAAATGAACTAGGTCACAATCATGGAGATGGTTTGTAATATGTATTCTTGAATACAGTTTTCATTTTTCAATGATCATTATAAAAATAAGGTAAGTTCTATATTACCATTATATAATAATAATAATATCATTACAATAATTTATATCATTTAAATATACTTATATATATATCATCCATGTGAAGTGGTGATGAAAAACGAATCACACCTCGTTTTTGGAGGAGATAACTCACATGTAAACACGAACAACTAATTTATTTCTCATTTGATGGTAGTGGAGAAGGATATAGTTCATAAAAAAACATAATAAAACATAATTATTTTTATTATAAAATATTTATTATTTTATCATTATTTAATAATAATTTTGGGATGTGTGTCAATAAACAAAATAGGAATTCTTGATTAAAAATGATACCTCTTCATCAAACAATCCCATTTTCCTAAACAAATAAGACCACTATGAGTGGTGTAATTCCTAAAATAATACATCTAGATATTTCAGAGGGATTATATGGTTGATTATGGGAAGATATTTTCTCAACCAAAATGGTTTTCAAATGTATATAAATGGGATAAATGGGTTCCTATTTATAGGATAGGGGCAGAGAACTCTTAGAATTTCATAAAATATTAATATAATATAATATAATGTTAAATTAAAAAAGGATATAAAGTCAGATATTTTATAATATGGGATCATTAAGGGTCAAAAATACTATAATCAACTAATTTTTTGACAATTTTAGGTCAAATTATGACCCTTATAATTTAGTTTTAACCATTATTTAACCCCTTTAACTCTTACCATGAAAAAGTGAATTTATCTCTCTAAGTGTTTATATAATTACTATAAAATCACAAAATCCACATAAATGAATAATTTATGAAAATTTAAACCTCATCACTAACTGTTTCATAATCTATGATTTTTAAGATTTTTATATCATCTAATAAATTATTATTTATTTCCAAATATCTTTAATGTAAATTTTGACACTATTCATTACATTGACTTTTAAAAATATCAATAAACCACGATAACTTCAAACTAAATATTATAATAGATAAATAATATTCCAAAATAAGTATATAATATTAATTTATGACATTAATTATCTAAATTTTTATTTATATTAATATTTTTACTAAAATTTATTTGATATTTTCATTAATGTAATAACTATTGTATCATTGTTGTTTATGAATTTAAGGTAATTATTGAATATCTAAAAATTATATATAAATTACCATGATATATATAATTATTATTTTCATTTAAATTAATATTTATATTTGATGTCATATTCTAGATAAACCTATATTATCCACCACCACCAAATATAAATTTTTATTTAAAATCCACTTTAAGGAGAAGTGGGAAGCGATCGTTTAGAAAACCCAAACAACTACGTGCTAAATGAGCTCACAAAATTGTTAAACACCGAAATAAGGTTAATTGAATCATAATATATATATAATTCCCCATGTAAAGTGCTAACCTTTGTGTTTGGATGCTCCCTGAGAAGTTCTTCGAGATGAGAGATCATCCTGTCCATTGTCTGAATGAATTATTCGAGAGATATTTTTCCTTGATTGAAACCCCGAGCAATTATTCGATCTTTCTTGTCGATCCAGGCTTCAAGATGCTCAGTGGCCTCAACATAAAACATTATTTCATAAATTCTAGCAATTTTCTCAATTGAGGTGTTGGGCCTCATGTATTTCTCAATCATTTCTTCCTTAGAGTGAAATATGAGCTTCAGGCATTCCCCGACCTCTTCTTCTATTAACTTTGGTTCTCTACATAGATTTCAATTTTCAATATCTTGCAGGGCCTTTATTTCCTTGCTTCCACATTTCATGGGCGACCTGGTTTCCATTGTTTTTTGCAGGTAAGAATATTATGTACGTCCCTTTGGTTTTTTCTCCTGAACCACAATACATTTTCTGGATTCATGCTTTCCTTTGAGCCCCTTATTCCTTCTAGGGCTATGAGGAGATTTTCCTTGGAAACTATCCAAGCTATCTTCTAATATTTGGATAATGATATTAGCACCTGAATCATCCCCCTCATGCAACATTACATGGTCTTGATTCACCATACAATCAAAGCGATTCATTTGATCAACCATTGGGCCCTCAGTGGGAGGCTGCATCCCAAACTGCTTGCTCAGCTCACTAGGGAACCGCTTGTTTTTGCTTGAAGATGCATCCTTAAGATAGGATGGGGGTTGGATAATTTTTGGGTCTATGGGACCCAACACAGTCCCCTCCTCCCGACTCCCTATAATAGGCACTACTCAGCAACCCTTGGCACCTTCTGTATCCTAGGAGACTCGTCCACCCTGCCCTCCTCAGGCCTCCCTTTATCAAGAGGGGGCACCTCAGTATACAATAGAGGCACCACCTTTGAATTAATAGGATGTTAGACCTATTTTCCAGCCTCTATTTCTGCACCTTCATGCTCACTTTGAGTGAGTTTCTTCATCTCCATTGTAGGCCTGGTAGCAGATGTCTGATCGGAACCAATGCGGGCCAGTTGTTGCTCATTAGCTCCCAAATCATTCAATGGTAAACCCAGGTTTTGTTTTATCCGATCAAACACATCAGCCACCTTTAAATTTTAATTCACCCTCCTTCCCTTACTCTGTATGGAATACGAAGGATCAGTGGTCCCCTGGGACTCTGTAATAGAACACTTATCCACAATAGTGCCCCCCTTCTCTACGAGGGCTCTAATAGGTAAATTTAATAAATCAACGGTACCATCCTCTATAATATTGGGAGGACTAGTTCAGGTTTGACCAGAGAGCCTTTGCTGATAGCTGGAAACAACATATCCTATGAGGGAATTTCCTGAGAAAATGGAAATCCAGTAGTCGTAACATACCATCTGAAGCCAGCGAAGCTCTCCCTCAATTTCAATGACAATGGACTCTAGAAGGCCTTTCGATAAATCAACTTCGTCACAAATCCTTGTCTCAACTGGGTGGACGATGGCCTTGGTGTATGAATCAGAGCAAAGGTAGGGTCCAACCAGATTTCCTATCAATCGGAGGATCATCGGGTTCGGAAACGGAAATGGGCGACCAGGTAAGGATTTCCAGATTGCTGAGGTCTCAGGATTGCGTCTCAGGTGAAAGTCGAAGGTACATCGGAATAAAGAGATCCTGAACCCTTCAGAGAATGCGGAGCAAAGGCCCAAGCATGCACAAGGTCATCTTCATTAGAGAATCGAATCTGTAAATATGTGTCTGTTATCTCTGAATTGTCTTTAAATAAAGTATTACAAAGGTCATACAATTATCAAAGTGGCTTCAACATAGTATAATTTAAATAAATAGATTATTATGGTTTATTATAACTCATAAAATAAATTTGAGGCATGTTTTAGGGTGATTTTATATTGGTTATCATTTTATTTTTAACAATAATTACATGATTTACCTTTTACGATGAAAATAAAAATTAACAAGGAGACTATTAAAATTGGAAAAAAATAGGGACCTATTTACTTTATTTGGACATTCAAAATCCAAATGTGGTACCCTTTTTTTCAAATTCAAAACAAAAATTATTCATAATTTAATTTTAATTTAAAGCGATAAAATATAACGAAATGTTTTATAGAAAAATAGGACATTAAAATTTGAAAACTTTTTTTCATAAATTCAATTATTAAATCCATTTTAATAAAAAAAATTATTATTTAAAATAATAATGAACTATTTAGTTTTAAAAATAAACTAGAAAAGATGTTTTCCACGTAAATACTTGAAAAAATATATTTTTTTAATTAAAATCACATTTTCACTATTCCTTGAAAAATAAAACATTAAACAAAAATATCAAAATTTCACCATAATGAAATTTTAAAATGATCATTTCACAAAGTAATTTCATTTTATAAATAATAATTTAAAGGTTTCATTATTTAATTATATTATTCATACACAAAAACAAAATAAATATGATTTTTGAAGAAAATTAATTTTTGATGAATATAACAACCATAATAAAAATTGTGTCCTTATTTTATAAACAATTTAAAAAAACTCATATTGAATTATATATTTATATTTATTTAAAAAATAATTTTTTACTATTCATTTCTCCGAATTAACAATTAGGTTGAAATGGTTACATTTAAATACTAATATTTATTTGTTCCTTTCAACTTGATGTGGTTTATCTTATACGCTATCAATCAATGAGTTCCCTTTAAAATTATCATAATTTCACATACATCATGGTATCGATAATAAATATGGATGTAATTTTTGTACAGATTAATCTTATGGTAAAACACCAAAAAAATATTTAGTTGAGTATATCTCGACCACTATTTTGGTGTTTGATGAATGGGCCCTTATAGTGCACCGTTTTCTGAAACTCCTAATGAATATGATTTTTTAATTCATAATTTATTTAAAAAACTTTATTAAATATTAGAAAATATTTTCATGAATTTTTAGTATTCATAAAAAAACCAATATTATGATTATGAGATTATTTATGTATAAATTTTCAATTTATATTATGTGTTTGAATTGTTTTAAAATTATACATTACGCATCACAATGTTATAATCTGATATAGTTTCTATAATTTCTTGGATGTTATGATTATTATAATGAATTTAAACCATATTATTACATTTAATATATTTAGGGATTACTCTCATAGGAAATATAATGTAGATAATGTTATAACTAAAACATAATAAATTATAACTATATTTGGGAAGATGACTCTGGTTATGACCAATTACCATTCTATATAGATTATCTTGTTGATCAAAATTGTAGTGTAATAATTATAATCCATTTCATGTGCCAGAAGACCTCAATATTCAATGGATCCAAAAATCTATTTTTAGCTGAGAAATAGATACATTCCTTAAAAATGTCATTTCTCACCTTGGGATATAATGAAGTGGAGAAGGATTTCCATTTACTTTATCATATCACTAGGGATGTGGACAATGGAGGTTATTACTTAAAAATTGAACGGATTTTTTTGGAAATAATGGTGATTTAGGAGAATTATTTAAAGAAAATTTTCATGGAAAAGTATTTTCCTAAAAAAATGAGTGTATATGGAGTTTCAATTCCTAATAATAAATAAAAAATAATAAGAAAATGTTTCTATGTATGAAGATATCATTACAATGTTATCAAAGAATACTATGGATTATACACATAATACCAAGAGAATGACTGACTATTTCTTTATTGAGATAAATATATTCCATTTAAGGGAACTAGTCTCCCAAACAATCCCATAATATGAGGGAATGATATCATGTGATATCATGTTAGATAAAATATCAAAACATCTTATTGATTAAAAGTAAAAAATTAAGATAAGGGGAAGAATGAAAAAAATGTATAAGGGGAAGAAGATAAAGGTGGGTTTTCCAACATGTGATAATTGTGGAAGGAAACACCATGGTACATTCATAATAGGAAAATGAGTTTTGTACAATTATAAAGAAAAATTTCATCAAAATCATAAATGAAAGGGTAAGGGAGAAACCTAAATATATTATACCTTAATTTTAAGGATATGATATACTATGTCAACTAATGACCCCAAATTCAATGTAACAAAACATATATGAATCTAGGGGTAGAAAGGAAAGATTATAGAATTAATAAATCATAAGTATAAAATATTATTATTGACATGGTGAATGATAAACTTATAATCCACTCTTTAATTGGAACTATTTTATTTTATTCTGGGTCTACCAACTCTTATATATGGGAAAAATTTCTATGTATATAAAATGATCACTTCAATGATTATATGTTTACATGGAAAAGAAAACTTATAGTTCTAGTCTGACTATTCTCTCTGTTTATAGATCGTCTAACATATAATGTTTTGTCTATTTTCATCCTAGAAATCCAGTTATTCTTTATATAGTTGAATTTTGTGTAATTTTGGTCATGGAATTTCTCTCTCAGTATAGATTACATATTAATTATTTCGGAAAGGAAGTTACATTTGATATGTTGAGTCAACCAATGAAATTGAATCTATGTGAGGTTGAACCTTAACACCCAACATAAATTACATCAATCAAATAAATATTTCTACATATTAATGAGGGTTATTTATCTCAAATATTTGAAGGGAAACACAATATATATTATTTTTTACTCTTTAGGAATATAATTATGTATTTCATGATAGATTTCCTAGTATTTCCCCAAATCACAATGTTTAGTTTTCAATAGAACTCATACATGCCCATTTCAATGACTCCATATTGAATGGTCCAAACAGAATTGTTGGAATTTATGAAGAAACAATTGATGAATATTTATAAGGGACTCATACACCCTATTTCTTCACCAAGGGGTGCACATACTATTTTTGTTAATATGAAATAAGATTTAATGCATATGTCTATTGATTATTAGAAACATGACAATATAATTGTTAAGAATATGTACTATCTACTCTATATTAATGGTCTACTTGATTAATTACATGGAGATCTATAATTTTCCAAAATTCATCTCCAGTACTGATATTTCCAAATAAAGATCAATAAAAAGGATATACCCAATACAATTTTCCATATAAGATATAGTCATTATGAATTTATAGTAATTCTATTTAGACATACTAATTATACTACAATGATCCTAGATTTAATGAATATAGTATTTATATATTACATTGATTAGTTTTTTGGAAATATTTATGGATTCTATTATTATAAATTTGAAATTAAATGAATAGAATGTAGAACATTTTAAAATATTAAAAAATACACATAAGAATGAGAAATTTTATAAAACAATTTACAAGTTTATATATTGTCTCTATAATGTTTCATTTTAGGGATATATAATCTCATGTGAAGATATATATAGTGGATCCTTCAAAGAAAAAAATTATTGAACATTTTACTAGACTGATATTAGTAATTAAGATTTTTTTCCTTTTATGGAGGGATACTATTGACTATTTTTGAACGATTTCTATTGACTATCTAATCAACTCACCACAATTCCCCAGAAAGGGATTATTTGTTTATTGATAAATGAATGTGAGAATAATTTTTTTGAACTGAAGAGAAGGTTGGTCAATGTTCTTAGGACTACACTACCCTACAGTGGGGAATGGTTCTTGATCTATAATGATGCATCAATGAAGGGGTTGTGATGCATCCTCATGTAGAATGAAATTGTGATAACATATACATCTCTCTACTTAAAAAAAATTTCCAACTCGAGATATGGTGATGATCATTGTAATTTAATAATTGAATATTTGAGATGTAACGCCCGACCCCAGTTACCCAGAGTCGGTGCATTATTACATAACATTGGCATGATCACAAGAAAGATCAAATCTCGAAAGACCGATTGGTTTAGTAGCCTTGGAAACACTAGATATATTCATAAGTTTTACATTACATCATAAAATGAAAAAATAATACAACAACATAATGTTTCCACAATCCACACTATTACCCCCTCATAAAATCCCTGCAGGTCATTCATAACTTACTTCTTCACATCCTGGGAAAAATAAAACATAGAAAAGGGGTGAGCTCAAATGCCCAGTAAGGATAACAATATAGCGGAAACTTTCATAAATAAGAATAAAAATTTAAGGCAATGTATAAATAAAACAAAAGACTTTTAAATATTAAATTTCAACATGGTATGGCATAAATAAAATGAAATAATGCCATTTACTTATTCACATGGATATTCTACTAATCGAATAATCACATGCAAAAATCAATAACCACTTTCATAATGTTGGAATGCATAATGCCAGACTATCATAACCACATAGCCAAGGCCTCGTGCCAAGACTACAAATAAGATTTTTTCAAGGCCTTGTGCCAAGACACTAGTTTGTCTCATGAGACCTACCGATTCATCGAGGAGCTATAGCAGGCTCCACCCGTCACTTACTAAGTCCAATGCATTCCCATATGAAAAGGTTTAAACATAACATAAACATTCATATTAAAACTAGCATACGAAATGTCAATAATTTCACCATAAACTATGAATGGTATAAAAATAGCACATCCACAGTCAAACATATCACAAAACCTTCAATACAATATAGAAGTTTTGTATCACAATAGATCAAATTCAAATAAGCGTAAAATCCATCAAAGGATGTTGACATAGATGAAATCAAAATTCTTTTTAAAGAAATATCTCTTTTTATTGTGAAATCATTTAAGATCCATATAAAATAAAACATTTTCTTTGAAAATATTCTTATAAGCTTGTAAGGGAAGTTTTGAAGATTTTATAACGGCGGAAATTAGCCGCACCCGCCGTATAAGTTAAAAAAAACATTCTTACCTTAATTCTGTCGAAAAGGTTAAAAGGGAACTTGTTTTGAAAACGATGGAAAGATTCCTTTATAAACCACTTATAAAAGTCAAAAAGGGTATAAATGACTTTAACTCATATTCTAGTAAATAGTAAAAATGTTTTGAAATACATTTTTAAGAAACATGGATGTGGATGATAAAGAGATCCCAGTAGATTATTACGTATAAACAACCTCGGATAATGAAGAGATTGTGAAATAACCCTTACCTTGTACTTTTCCTTTGTTGGGGTAGGTTAACCTCCTGTATAATGGTGAAATAATTGTTATTAAATTATACAAGAATCATATACATTAATATGATATCATATATGATCTTTTAACATTGCTTTATTAATAATATCTTAGTATTATCGTCGTTTCGGGTGATAATCGATTCATTCTTCTTAAATGTTTGGTTACGTAAGACATGTTTGTAATGGATAGATTATATCTTATTCATAATCAGAATGATATTAACATTATTTTTAACCCTAAAATGAGAATAAGACTTGAATGGATACGATGGAGAATGAATCTCATCGCGTTCGTGGAGACGGTAGTCCGTACGTACGCACGAACGCTATTTCCATTTAATTTTTATTTTAAAAGAATCGAATCCAAATGATAAATAGGTATATTACTATTCCAGTATAATATAATATTTTATATATGTTACTTAAGTTCATTAATACCATCCTTTATACGTTCCATGTGTGGTATGAACGAGTCATATCATTTTAAGGGGGCGGTAGTCCGCACTTCCTCAAATGAAATTATCGTATGTATATACAACATGAAACGAATAATGGTATGAAATAAAATGGAATTACAGAAGCTTATATATAAAATATATATCATTAATATCATATTTAATTACAGTGCCATCATAATGGCCACCATGAGAGGCGGTAAGATGTATTTGAACAATCATCGTTTCGTGAGGCGTTAGTTTGCCATCCACAGAAACATTATGTTCATCATTCATTAGATGGAGTTGTGTGTATGTGTAGTTTGAATACTTCTTATAACAACATCCTAGTATATTGAGGATACTGGTGTTGTTACAAAAGAAAGGAAATAAAAAGAGTTTGGGGGTTGGAGAAGAAAAATAAATGAAAATAATTTAAGAGAAATCGTTACCTTTAATTTAGGTAACTCACTTTGGTTGGAACCAAAGGACTTCTTGAAATGATTTCTTCCTAAGGGGAAGCTTCACGGAGGAGGAGAGGGATGTGGGGAGCTTATTTGGGCAGAGTTTGGATGAGCCAAGTGGCTTGAGAGGTGTGAGGAATGAGTAGAAGTGGTCTCCTTTTATAAGGGAGAGGAGGGGCTCTTTAGGAAAGAGTGAAAGTATTAATTTATAATATAATTATATTCGGTTTATAATGGTCCAAAAATCATTGAGGTCGAATATAAGATGACTCATATTCTAAATAACATCAACCAATAAGAATTGTACAGGTTTTAGATAATATTTTAATCATTATAATCTTATTTATTTAAATGATTTATTAATGAGGTAAACATTGCATCATTATTGTGTCATTAATAATTTAAATTATTTGATGTCTAAAAATTATAAATAAAATATCATTATGTAGGAAATCTTTTTATATTTCTAATGAATATTTATAATCGAAAATCCAACATGTATAACCCTATGTAAAACTTGTTCTTCTAAAAGATGTAAGCTTATGCCATTTTTTTTATTTTAACTTTATTAATATAAAGTGTCCCTACCACATACAAGTGGCTCCAAGGGGTCCCCAAATTGACCCAAGGATGCTCATGGTCGGGTATGTGTCCACCAATAAGATTAGGACACGTTTTAGGTTAATTTTGTATTATTATAATATTATTTTTTAACCCTTATTTACCGAATTTACCCTTAACCATGGTAAATAAAGTATTTACCACAGTAATTATTCAAAATGTCTAAAAATAAAAGTTACCTATTTACACAATTTGGACATCCTGATTCCAAATATGGAATCCATTTTTCTAAATTCAAAACACAGAAGTGGAAGAAATTAATTTAAAATTAATTCCCGCTGTCAAAACAAAAAGCGTGTTTTTAAGAGATAATAACTATCAAAAGATTGACACTTGTTTATGTTCGGTTTAATTGTAAAATTATGTCCAATGACCAACATTTATTAAATGGTAAAAATATATTATAAATATAATTTAAAACTACTAAAATTCATAATTTATCACTATTAATTATTTTGATTAAAAAAGTTGTTTTTAATTAAAATTTAGTAATTTTCACTATTCATCAAAATATGAAAGTTATCCGAAAAGTACCAAAATTTCACCTTAGGCTAAATTTGATATTCCGAATCTAGAAATGAAGTCCATTTTAAAATATAAAATATATATAATTTTGAAAAGTAGGTATTACTATTCATAACGGCTAGTTTGATTGGTTGTGGTGTGTGTTAAAACTCAAGGTTGCGTACAACACACACTACTGTATTATTCAAAGAAAGCGTACCGTGGAAGCTTGGGATGTTTCATTTTAAATTTTTGATGTCCCCATTTAGTCAAAAAGTTTAAAATATTGTATTTAAAAAGGGTTCACTATTAAAAGTTGATAAAAGTGCAATACTGAAAATGAATTTGTTCTTGCATTATATCTAAGAAACTCATAATATGGATTCTAAAATTATATGGATTATATAAAGTTTAAAATTTAGATAATACTATTCATAACCTCTTTTGAATGGCTTTTTTGTAAGTCATGGTGTGATTGAACTCGGTGTTGCATGTAGTGCAAGTTATTGAATTATTTTGATGAAATAACACACTATGAAATCTTGGGGTGTTACATTCTCCCCTCCTTCAATAAATTGCGTCCTCGCAATTTGAAATTGTTCTTCGAAAATAAAAGGTTTAAAATAGAAAATATATTTGTGGGAAAACCCACATCGGAAATTGGTTTACTAAAATTTAGTCTTAATATGAGGAAAATAGAAATGAAAGGTTCACCACCAAATTATGATCTCAATTAGGAGAACATTGGTGGAAATTAGAGACATATAATTGGAGGAAAAACGTAAATATTTATAGGTAGTGATTGAGGTCATCAATCACAAACAAGTATAAAATTGAGGTCCTTAAACTCATCAATCTATGATGATTTGAAATACCATCGGTTCAACAAAACATAGGGTATTAGGATAACACATTTTTGACGTTTCAAAATATCTTAGTTGAAATCCCACATCGAAAAATGAATTAATGAGGCCTCTATTTAAAATAAAGAGTAGAAAGTATGAAGATTACCGAAAATAACATATACTAGGGTTCCATGTAGGAAAATATGGATATGGAAGAGAAATCTAACCATCAATTATCTGATGGAGAGTGGTAGAGAACATGGATATGAAAAGGCCAACAATCCCAGAGCCATAAATTAGTGATGATTTAAGGTACCATCTAGGACAACATTTTTGTTCTAAGTTTCTTTTATTAATGTTGAGGATTTTATTTATGATATTGGATAAGATCATAAGGAGATATACATACTTTATAATTAGAGTTTTATCCATTAATAAATTTCTACCACAAACTCATCTTTCACTCTAAAAGATAATAGAATGTAATTTTTTTTTCTATTTATACTATTCGTACAGGGTTCCAAAATAAATGAATTTATAATTCATCTACCAGATATTTTTAAAAAAACTACATTATTTAATCCAGGACATCTCGTGGGCCAGTGGTAGGTGATACACCCTTGTCGCCCTTCGGTTGCGAGTTCATGTCTCGCAGCCTTGCCGGACGCGACGGGTTGCCGCCCGACCTCCGGGTTGTCCTTTTATGGCAATCCAAAATAATCCAAACTAGAACTATCCAAAATACTTCTGTCCAAACTCACAGTACAACATTTATAAGGAAGGTAAACATAATGTAGATCCTTTTTACCCCGTAATAGAATATGAATACCTTCATCATGTATTCTTTTAATATACTGAAATATCCTGAATTACCATATTCCTTATTGATTACATTCATGCTCCCTTATTCCATATAGAATGCTGGATATACTTCATTAATCCAAAAATGTTTTAAACCCCAACAATGATGGAATATACAAATCATTAATCAGTTCCAAGGTAGTCATGAATATCCAATATAATTTATCCAAAGCAATCATGTATTATTCCAAAATCACTACCTCGGTATCAGAACTATATTATGGTTTATCATTCTCTCAAAAATTTATCATGCTATTGAGTAACTTTTCTTTGTTCCACACAATCTCAAGTCCTTAATGAAATAGTACTGCAGTACAATCCTTATATTATTATAACAAGTACATTGTTGATACAACATTCAATTGACATAATCAACATAAGAACTCTAATCATTCCTCTTCATCTGTGGTAGTATCATAACTTGATTATTATCCAATAGAATCATTTGCGGCATAGTCTGATGACTGGGACATAGGTTCGCGTAGTGTCCAAACTCCTTGCAAATGAAGCATTGTACATTTGAAACCATTTTCTTACCCTTGCAGTCACGTACTTTGTGCCCTTTTCCTCCACACTTATAACAAACTCCCATTCCTTTCAGGAAAGTTCCAGGGTGTTTCTTTCCATAGTTACCACATATGGGAAAATTCTTCTTTTCCCTCTTCCCTTTATCCATCTTTCTCTCTTCCATCATTTTCCTCTCTTGCTTCCCTTCAAAGCCATAGGATTCAGTAAACTCTTTACTTATCTTATCAACACATGATATTATTTCTTCATATGATGATAATACAAGGGAGACTATTTATCTTATAAATTCTAGATTAAGACCATGAAAGATATGATCCTTCCTTCTCTTTGGATCATGTGCATTTCTGGAGTTATCATTCCTTCTACTGGGTGCCATTTCTAAACAATGGCATACACTAGATCAGTTTATGAATCAAAATACATAATCCCATACTTATAAAACACTTAACATAAATTGAACTATTTATGGATATAATCCATAATCATAAAAATGTATCCTTTGAGGATGTATATACTCATAAACCCTTCATAATGGTTTGTAAAGAAAATGAGAATTATCCTAAGCAAATACCCCGGGAGTGTCGTAACCAAGAGTTCAGAAAGGCCCGTTGTCGTGCACCAGTTCCCGTTCGAGTCTAGTTCAAAGCGGTGTTTTCGGGTTTTACCCCTAGGTACATCTGTGCCAGAGCGGCCTCTACCTACTCGTATCCATACAGGGATGTATTTCTCGGAAAACTCACAAAATCTCTATAATACCAAAATTCTAGGAAGTTCTTCTACACTAATCCTCAAAGTTCATCTTAGGTCTACGTGCTCTAATCAGAGTTTATCTAAATCTAGCTTCCAAGGTTTGTACTAAACTTCCTCTGATACCAACTGTAACGCCCCGACCCCAGTTACCCAGAGTCGGTGCATTATTACATAACATTGGCATGATCACAAGAAAGATCAAATCTCGAAAGACCGATTGGTTTAGTAGCCTTGGAAACACTAGATATATTCATAAGTTTTACATTACATCATAAAATGAAAAACTAATACAACAACATAATGTTTCCACAATCCACACTATTAACCCCTCATAAAATCCCTGCAGGTCATTCATAACTTACTTCTTCACATCCTGGGAAAAATAAAACATAGAAAAGGGGTGAGCTCAAATGCCCAGTAAGGATAACAATATAGCGGAAACTTTCATAAATAAGAATAAACATTTAAGGCATTGTATAAATAAAACAAAAGCCTTTTAAATATTAACTTTCAACATGGTATGGCATAAATAAAATGAAATAATGCCATTTACTTATTCACATGGATATTCTACTAATCGAACAATCACATGCAAAAATCAATAACCACTTTCATAATGTTGGAATGCATAATGCCAGACTATCATAACCACATAGCCAAGGCCTCGTGCCAAGACTACAAATAAGATTTTGTCAAGGCCTTGTTCCAAGACACTAGTTTGTCTCATGAGACCTACCGATGCATCGAGGAGCTATAGCGGGCTCCACCCGTCACTTACTAAGTCCAATGCATTCCCATATGAAAAGGTTTAAACATAACATAAACATTCGTATTAAAACTAGCATACGAAATGTCAATAATTTCACCATAAACTATGAATGGTATAAAAATATCACATCCACAGTCAAACATATCACAAAACCTTCAATACAATATAGAAGTTTTGTATCACAATAGATCAAATTCAAATAAGCGTAAAATCCATCAAAGGATGTTGACATAGATGAAATCAAAATTCTTTTTAAAGAAATATCTCTTTTTATTTTGAAATAATTTAAGATCCATATAAAATAAAACATTTTCTTTGAAAATATTCTTATAAGCTTGTAAGGGATGTTTTGAAGATTTTATAACGGCGGAAATTAGCCGCACCCGCCGTATAAGTTAAAAAAAACATTCTTACCTTAATTCTGTCGAAAAGGTTAAAAGGGACCTTGTTTTGAAAACGATGGAAAGATTCCTTTATAAACCACTTATAAAATTCAAAAAGGGTATAAATGACTTTAACTCATATTCTATTAAATAGTAAAAATGTTTTGAAATACATTTTTAAGAAACATGGATGTGGATGATAAAGAGATCCCAGTAGATTATTACGTATAAACAACCTCGGATAATGATGAGATTGTGAAATAACCCTTACCTTGTACTTTTCCTTTGTTGGGGTAGGTTAACCTCCTGTATAATGGTGAAATAATTGTTATTAAATTATACAAGAATCATATACATTAATATGATATCATATATGATCTTTTAACATTGCTTTATTAATAATATCTTAGTATTATCGTCGTTTCGGGTGATAATCGATTCGTTCTTCTTAAATGTTTGGTTACATAAGACATGTTTGTAATGGATAGATTATATCTTATTCATAATCAGAATGATATTAACATTATTTTTAACCCTAAAATGAGAATAAGACTTGAATGGATACGATGGAGAATGAATCTCATCGCGTTCGTGGTGACGGTAGTCCGTACGTACGCACAAACGCTACTTCCATTTAATTTTTATTTTAAAAGAATCGAATCCAAATGATACATAGGTATATTACTATTCCAGTATAATATAATATTTTATATATGTTACTTAAGTTCATTAACACCATCCTTTATACGTTCCATGTGTGGTATGAACGAGTCATATCATTTTAAGGGGGCGGTAGTCCGCACTTCCCCAAATGAAATTATCGTATGTATATACAACATGAAACGAATAGTGGTATGAAATAAAATGGAATTACAGAAGCTTATATATAAAATATATATCATTAATATCATATTTAATTACAGTTCCATCATAATGGCCACCATGAGAGGCGGTAAGATGTATTTGAACAATCATCGTTTCGTGTGGCGTTAGTTTGCCATCCACAGAAACATTATGTTCATCATTCATTAGATGGAGTTGTGTGTATGTGTAGTTTGAATCCTTCTTATAACAACATCCTAGTATATTGAGGATACTGGTGTTGTTACAAAAGAAAGGAAATAAAAAGAGTTTGGGGGTTGGAGAAGCAAAATAAATGAAAATAATTTAAGAGAAATCATTACCTTTAATTTAGGTAACTCACTTTGGTTGGAACCAAAGGACTTCTTGAAATGATTTCTGCCTAAGGGGAAGATTCAAGGTGGAGGAGAGGGATGTGGGGAGCTTAGTTGGGCAGAGTTTGGACGAGCCAAGTTGCATGAGAGGTGTGAGGAATGAGTAGAAGTGGTCTCCTTTTATAAGGGAGAGGAGGGGCTCTTTAGGAAAGAGTGAAAGTATTACTTTATAATATACTTATATTCGGTTTATAATGGTCCAAAAATCATTGAGGTCGAAGATAAGATGACTCATATTCTAAATAAAATCAACCAATAAGAATTGGACAGGTTTTAGATAATATTTTAATCATTATAATCTTATTTATTTAAATGATTTATTAATGGGGTAAACATTGCATCATTATTGTGTCATTAATAATTTAAATTATTTGATGTCTAAAAATTATAAATAAAATATCATTATGTAGGAAATCTTTTTATCTTTCTAATGAATATTTATAATCGAAAATCCAACATGTATAACCCTATGTAAAAATTGTTCTTCTAAAAGATGTAAGCTTATGCCATTTTTTTTTATTTTAACTTTATTAATATAAAGTGTCCCTACCACATACAACTGGCTCCAAGGGGTCCCCAAATTGACCCAAGGATGCTCATGGTCGGGTATGTGTCCACCAATAAGATTAGGACACGTTTTAGGTTAATTTTTTATTATTATAATATTATTTTTTAACCCTTATTTACCGAATTTACCCTTAACCATGGTAAATAAAGTATTTACCACAGTAATTATTCAAAATGTCTAAAAATAAAAGTTACCTATTTACACAATTTGGATATACTGATTCTAAATATGGAATCCATTTTTCTAAATTCAAAACACAGAAGTGGCAGAAATTAATTTAAAATTAATTCCCGCTGTCAAAACAAAAAGCGTGTTTTTAAGAGATAATAACTATCAAAAGATTGACACTTGTTTATGTTCGGTTTAATTGTAAAATTATGTCCAATGACCAACATTATATTAAATGGTAAAAATATATTCTAAATATAATTTAAAGCTACTAAAATTCACAATTTATCACTATTAATTATTTTGATTAAAAAAGTTGTTTTTAATTAAAATTTAGTAATTTTCACTATTCATCAAAATATGAAAGTTATCCGAAAAGTACCAAAATTTCACCTTAGGCTAAATTTGATATTACGAATCCAGAAATGAAGTCCCTTTTAAAATATAAAATATATATAATTTTGAAAAGTAGGTATTACTATTCATAACGGCTAGTTTGACTGGTTGTGGTGTGTGTTAAAACTCAAGGTTGCGTACAACACACGCTACTGTATTATTCAAAGAAAGCATACCGTGGAAGCTTGGGATGTTTCATTTTAAATTTTTGATGTCCCCATTTAGTCAAAAAGTTTAAAATATTGTATTTAAAAAGGGTTCACTATTAAAAGTTGATAAAAGTGCAATACTGGAAATGAATTTTTTCTTGCATTATATCTAAGAAACTCATAATATGGATTCTAAAATTATAAGGATTATATAAAGTTTAAAATTTAGATAATACTATTCATAACCTCTTTTGAATGGCTTTTTTTTGTAAGTCATGGTGTGATTGAACTCGGTGTTGCATGTAGTGCAAGTTATTGAATTATTTTGATGAAATAACACACTATGAAATCTTGGGGTGTTACATGAGACACTATTTTTATGGAAAAATGTATTATATTTATATTGATAAAAAATTAAATGTATATACTCACATAGAAGGAGTTGAATAAGTTCTATAGAATATGCAAGATGTTTATGAAAGATTATGAATTCTCCAAAAATTTCCACCCTAGTAAATAAAAAAAGGAGGTTAATTAGAAAATAAATTCTAGGTTTTCTTTGATGGGTATTTAAATAGATCCAATATTTATTCATTTGTGGAGGATGAATCTTAAAATCATGAGAAAGGAGGATAGATTGTATACTTAACTTATAAATGTTCAACCATCCATCCTAGAGATGATTAAAAAGGTGAAAAAGGAATATGTGGAATTGTAAACAACAGTGGGGAATGTTACTACGTTCATGTATGATCATTATAAGTTGATGAGTTTTAAGAATTGGGTATTTTTTCTATCAATAAAAAATATGAAAAATTATATATTGGATAAATATCGTCTTTTATAATTCTATATTCACCCTAGAATTAGGATGATGTATAGAGATCTAAAAGATTTTTTATGGTGGGATAACATGAAAAAGGATATTAAAGAAAACGAACCCTATTTGAAAGTGTGTTATAACATTAAATATTAGAGACATAAGTATAATGAGATGTTACAAAAATTACCCATACTATAATGGAAATTGGAAAGAATTAATAATTTTTTTAGCATCAGAATCTCAAAAACATATAAAGGGTAGAAATCTATATAGGTTGTAGTAGACCACCCTATAAAATCATAACATTTTATTTCCATTATAGAATATTTCTATCTTTATTAACATACTATTTCCAACTCTTTTTTAGGGCACGCATCCGTCTATGAGGATATGCTGATTGTTTCCCCGCATTACAACTTTTTGAAGGCGGTCTAAATGCATCACATCATCCGTGATACTTTCTCCATAAATGAAAAGGGATGATGGGATGTCAGTCTCCCCTTCTACAGATTCATCTTTGGAATTTCTGCCCTAGTATGATTCTCCGTAAAATATTAGGATGTCCTTTTAAAACACTTCCGGATGTCATATTTTTGTGGATGATAATTAATTACACTGATTCAGTCATGAAATTCCAAGGGGTCAAGTCAGGGAAACAGCCTTTAGTCCGAGGAGTAGTCATGTTGGGGCATCACTGGAATTTCAAGAACCTAATACACAGGTACACTTGTATTTTCCCTTATAAATGGATTCTCTAGGAAAAAGAAACCCGAGGAATCCCATGTTTAATGCAGGAAATTATATACCGAAGGCATGTCATTGAGTTTTTCCATAGCTTCCTATATTTAACATGGGGTATACTATGAGTTTACTGTCTACCGGGGATAAATTAGACTGATCAGAACACTGATTTGGGTGGATCATATGGGTATAACCCTAGGAGGGAGTACATAGAATTTTTACCAAATAGATGGGTCAAAACACCTAATTAAAGATGACACAGGAAGGAATGTCCCACAAAGGGGAAGGTTTCAGACACTGAAGACTGATTTTGATGCCACAAAAGGTAGATTAGAGTGGAGTATGGGTCCACGCAAGTGGACACCAAAGTTTACCATTGGTTAGTATTGGACATCAAAGAGTCTTTCTACATACCATATGTAGAGGAAAAAGATCAAAACCCATGATTTTCGAATGGATGGGGATTGTAATCGGGGTGCACCCAAAGGAAAACAACTCAAGGTCATGTGGGGGATTATGCATGGTTAGCAACACATATGGATGGAATGATTTCCCTGAGAGGTAGCGACATAGGTAAAATTACTATGTACATGGATGATGTGTTGATGGATAGAATGAATTCGGATGGAACTGAAAACTAGATTAACGTTGAATGTACTAGGATTGAAACTCAAAGAGTTTTCCCTTGTATCCATGTGATAGGGAATCAGTGTCCACATATTTTTTGGTAAAAAAGAATTGAGTAACCTAAGGAGGAGGCACATGAGAATGGATGCATGGATAAGACCCAAAGGAAGTAGAACCCCTTAGGTTGAGGCATGATCTTCTTGAGACACAAACGCTCGAGGGAAGGACAAGGATGGGGCATGGGAGATGGAAGATGGAATCAAACCTAAAGGAGGATTTCTACGCACCATGATAAAAAAAGAGGCAAGATAAAAGTCAAAGTAGTTCAGATATGGGGCATAATATCTGGTTTTACACCATAGTGAACTACCTAAATACATGCGGGGGCTTAAGTATGGTTTGTAGCCCATTATAAGAATGACACTCCTGGTTGGATGTTTATGGATTCAATGTGGCGATTATTCATTGTTAGCTTCCCATGAACAAGTATAACACCAATAAGAGTCATACCATAGATGTGGGTCCGAAAAAAGGGTATATAGATGTTTTCTAGTGTTTGGGGTTGAACCTCAAGGATGATTCCTACGTAAATTCTCTAGAAGATAGGAATAAAAACCCATTTAGTGTGTAT
Source organism: Viscum album (assembly GCA_963277665.1). Classification (NCBI taxonomy): domain Eukaryota; kingdom Viridiplantae; phylum Streptophyta; class Magnoliopsida; order Santalales; family Viscaceae; genus Viscum; species Viscum album. The sequence goes on along the minus strand of OY728140.1, from coordinate 1,998,454,164 downwards.
GAATTTAGTATAAGATCATGTGGTATAGAAGGGGCATATTGTTTAACATCATGTGACATAAGGGTGATCCGATGTGATGTGGTCGGGACTGATGGGTGATGGGATTAAACCTCAGGGTGGCATCCTATATACCAATCTTGGAAAGAGAAAGGATCAAAGTCCACATGGTTCGGTGTAGAGGCTGTTGGAGTTTATGTATGGTTAACAACCCAAAGAGGATGTCATGGTCGAAATGTAATCAAAGCCTATATGATTCATGATCAGTGTGCGAAACCAGAGCGAAAAAAAGAACTAATGATCGCATTAAGAAATGTGAATCTATAAGGAGAGTAGTGGGGATTATGCATGGTTAGAAACCCATATAAAAAATAGAGGCTTACTCCAAGAGGTAATCCCAAAGAGGATGTATAGTTTTATGACGAGGATATGGTTGTCGTACAAGGAGACCCCTATCAAGTTGTGTCAGGTATTACCTGGATTATGTCATACGTGCAAAGGAAACACAGAATTAAGGTATATGGGGAGTGAGAGGGCACTGGTTCTCATCCACTTCTCGATTGTCTCTAACCTATCTCTCATATGGTAGTCACAATTTTACATCATATTCTAAGGATATTGGTTCTTGATAGGTTAATATCGAAGTGGTCGGATGATGAGGGTTCACTCCTCATCTATATGACTTACATAACTGGATCAATTTAAAATATTGGTGAAGGGAAGGCACCATCAATGCTATGGAAAAAGAGATTGTGGAATGATCAATTGATGGTCTCTTGTTAGAATGTCTATGATATGATGTAATATCCATTAGTATGCCTAGGTGATAGAGCATGAGGCATGGAAACAGAACCTGAAGCACCACCCAAGGGACATTGAAATCACTTTGTACAATCCTGGGGAGCTGCATAGAAGAGGGGTTATCAAATAAATAACCATCACTCAAAGGGTATTTGTAAAGATACTGGGATTGTAATGGATAAGGGATCAGAGAGCATAGGGATTCATAGAGCTCGGGGGATTATAGAGAATAAGGATTTATAGATATTAGGAATTATTGAGGATTAGGCTTCACAACAGATAGGGATTCATGAAGCATAGTGACCCAAAATAAGCATCATGTTCACATGTTCTTAGAGGATTCTTAATGAAGCATTGGTGTTTCATGAAGTCCCCAATACCCTAACTAGTCTCTTTACATTGCAATGGAACATAGGATTCATGAAGGGTATCCCTATTTGAAGAGGGGGTAATTTTGATCAAAGAGAAAAGGGTGTTTCAATGCCTATGTACCACATATGATTCATTTTCTTGATGGTTTGAAGAGGAAATAATTATTAAAAATTTGTGATTTTTTAAGGGGAATGGTTAGGGTCCCTATCTTTGGAGTGGGGAGATCTAGGTATTTATGGGAACTAGGGGCTGCAATGGGACGAGGGTGTTATGTGAAGAAATTCATTCTCCACAACTGAAGGTAGGCTTTGTCATGTTTCTCCAAATCATAGAGTTGATCTTCACTCCCTCCACGATGGTTTAATATGATTCAAACATCTATAAATACACATAGAGTCTCATAGGTGTCAATCACTCCCTCTACGGTGGTCGTAGAGACCTTGGTAGATTTTATCTAGCCATGGTGCTAGAGGGATTTGCGAAGATTCCTAAAAAATCTACCCCTTCTTCTTTATATTAGTGTTGTTTGATTATTTTTTCCAAGGCACAGATTTTGGCCCCCAAAAATGACCCACCTCATAATTGGAGCTGGGGAGAAAATTATTATTGGGTTTTGAGGGAAGATCGGAAAAATTTAGGGAAGTTGGGAAGCAGGATTGAAAAGACCGATCATGATTCGGGTAGGGAGTATGTGAGTTGAGAACGTCATGAATATTGCCATAGCCAGTCATACCATAAGGCTCTTGGGTCATTGCCTATAAAATATAGAATAATGAGCCTTATTTTTTCTAATACCATCTCCACACTTCCATGATCGAGCTCTAAAATTTATAGAGCTCCGCATGCTCTATGAACACACTTTACAAACCAGATTTCATGGACCATTTCTTTGTAAGGGAAACTTAGTGAATTGCTACACCATGACCCATGGATACTTTGTACCATGGATTGAGTCCTTAGACACTGCGACCACATGATTTGTGAGCTATGTTTTTAAATGAGCTACGTTAGAGGACTCTACGACTTATATATGTGAATGATCATTGTAGATGAGATATACGAACAATAATGAAAATAAAAAAAATATTTTTAATGGAATGAACAATGAAGAAGTAACTTTTGAGGTCATTGTAGATGATTCTCAAAGGAAATAGATGGAAAATAATCTAGGCATCAGAGAATATGTGCGAATCCATTCAGATCATGAATTCCTGGTGGATCTCCTATTGGAAGGGAAAAAGAACTACCCACTATGATAAAGAATCCCACTTTATGGATTTGGTCTGAGGGATGATGTTTTCTTCCCCAAGGAAAGTAGGGATGAGCAAACTTATATATTCAGAAGCACACCATACCAATTTTTGTGGTTTATGGATAATGTCATCCATACATGGGAGGATCCCACACCTATCGACATTTATTAGCCATCAAACCATGTTAATTATGTTTATGGGAAAGTGCTACATCCTTAAGATTCTCCCCCATAATAACATAACATTCTAAATGTGGATTTGGGGAACCTGGAAATGGGGTAGACTGATGAGTGGGATCTATTCTAGGGCCGTAACTTCAAAGACGACTAGGCCTATGATTACTTGGTATGTGTATATTAGGATGTGTTCAGGGTAGATATGAAGGAGTTAGGCTTATATGAGGTTATGTGGGCTTCCCAATTCCATATCTATCACTAAAATCTTTTGATACTAGAGTTATTGATAAGGTGGTAATTAGGGACCAACTCTTTTCACCTCCACCACGGGGAGGTCGACATTATCCTCTAGTACATCCATTATTTCAGGGATTCCACATTTGAAGAAGATGTATGATGAATTCCTGCCACCATTAAGGACTCCCAATTTTCCAAAGGAATATAAGCATAGTAAATAAAATTTATACTTGATAATTTTAAAGGATCTCCAATGGAATCTATGGGGATACATTGTCAACACCAAGAAGCGGCCAGTGGTTAGGTTGGATAGGTTTATCTCGACACTTATCTATTACTGGATTTTACCGATCAAGGATACGAATAGGGCCATGGGACCAAGTACATTCATTATGAAATCCATATTAGCAATGGGGGGGGCATTTTAACCTGGTGTTCCTGGTTCCTACCAAGCCATACATGGAATTGTGGCACATTAGTGAAGGGAAGAAGACACAACAGGTATGCGAACGACTCAATTTCTTGTATGGATGGATAATAGCACACATGAGGGTTTATGAATATCCTAACTCCATTTTTTTCTGGGTTCAGTATTCTTGAACAACCATCTGGGATACATTGGGGATCTTTCGAACCATTTCGACCCCATCGATTGTGATAAATAACATCTGGAAGGTGGATAAGTTCAACTTCTACACATTCCTGCTACTGATAGGGGTGTTTTATGATGATGCATAGGGACAGAGGAGCAGAAGTTTTACCTTAGGGCATTCCAAGGTGGAGTTCTAGTGGCACATGTTGACCTTGAGTCTATCTATGATCCATATACCCCACACTGGTTTGCAATAAATGTTTAGCGTAAGTAGGGATTTAACCTAAAAGTATACCTGTGGGTACACCATGAGGATCAACCGTGAGTGATGAGAAAAATGTAGCTCATGTATACACAGGAGGATATGAATTTGTAGAATGAAATGCCTCAGCCTACTGTTGTTTTCATGTTAGTAAAAGAATATTTCAAGATCTAGGATTCGTACTACTCGAGGAAGATGTTATAGTAAAAAACTATCCATCTAGATGACAGGGTTCCACCTCCACCTTAAGGCTGAGGTCGAAAAGCTGGAAGAACACATCATGGTGGCCGAGACGATGCAGATCTTAGTGGAGGTGTTGTGGTGGGGCTAGTGATCCTAAGGCCTATGTCCAGTGGAGGGAAGGTAACATCGATGTACCTAGTGTCCCCAGCTGAGCTGGTCCAGGAGAGAAGAATACTAGACTGAGGGTTTCATAAGATACCCACTAAGGCTCCTGGGAAGTGGCTACGCCGTATAGATATGCCTCTGGTTCCTGTCTTCCTAAAGGTTTGGGATAACTGGGAAGTCAATAGGAAATTTCCAATCATTACCATATCTGGGATAAAATCCAATTTTAGGGGATGGACTAGAAAGATATCAGTCATGTTGAAGCCATCTTTCAGTTGTCTCAGGTGGAAGGGGAACCATACATCACCGATCTAGAGGAGAATGTGGATTCTTGAGGTACTCTACACTCAGTGATGGAATGGGTGAAAGTAATTCTCGATCAAAAAGTCCCACCACAACCATCTTTTGATAATATTATTGAGCGTTTCCCTTTACTGAGGGAATCCAAGGTGTCCTATTTAGGAGAAGGGGCTGACAGGGGGATCCTTTTAGAGGAAGGTGAGTTTGTAGCCTCAGAGCTAGAAAATCTTGTTGAAACTCTTAAGATGAATTATAAATTGTTCCACTATGGAACCTACATATATTTTCCTCGTTTCTCAACTAATATTGTTTCTGTGAAGGAGAGCCTCATAACCATGACCCCATCTCACTTGTAAATGATCTTGGCTTCACGACCTATGCTTGGGATTATGGTGATTGTAGAATGTAGCAGGGATGTGATACCCAGGGTGGTTCTATTAGAGTGTTTATAGTTCCTTATCATATATGGGGGGGGGGGTTCATCCTAGGATTCTGATAACAAATGCTTGAGAGTGAGACCCATTGTTTGACCTTAATAATTCATTCCATATTAGAATTCATAACTCTTTTCTATTGAACCCGAACCAGAGACATTTTATAGTTCTGTTTAAATAGTTATTAAAATGGCGTGGTCCATCCTACCAGGAGTGTCTAGTTCTCTCTATGCTCTTTTATCAAGGGGAACCCTGGTTGTCGAGGAACAAATCTCTGTAGTTGTGACCGCGAGTGTGGTTACCAGCAAGACTGCACTGGAAAGCATTGATGTGGAATCCACTAATAAATAACAGTTGCATGATGTGGAACCCATCCCCCCTAATAGGACTCCAATGGAAGTTCCAACAACTAAAATTCAAGAGGTTTTTCCATCATACAAACCTGATTACCCAGAGGATAGGGACATGACTACTTCTAATGATGATGACAACAAGGACGTCCACCACCAGTTTTGAAAATTGACCAATCAATTCATCGGAAAAACCTCATTATTAGAGTGGGTAAGAAATGTGGGAAGACTTTTACTCTACATTACATTAATTATGTGTTGTGGGATTAGATGACCAGTGCCCTCACATTATCACATGAGATTACCTTTTTGAGATGTCTTAGAGTGCCTGCCGAGCCTCAGTGTAGGCTGGTAGTGGAGGAAGTTATTCAACATCTAGAGGCTGCTAGAAATTTAACATGAGATCAAGTGCGTAGAAGTGTAGCTAGATGGGTGATCATATTTGATCGATACCCAAACAAGGTTTATACCATGATTTTATACATAGTTAGTAGAAGCTGAAGAGAAGCTAGGGTAAGTATCCAATGAAATGGCCAATATCCAAGTTGAGAGGGACCGTGCACTAATCAGGGATAATGAACTGAATCCCATGACTAGAAAGATATAGATGGATCTTAGAAGATGAGAACCAATTATATATGTTACACACTAATGTGTGGTGGAGCAGTAATGAACTATTGTGGATGTCAATCCATCCCATGGGGGGAGGGAAATCCATGGGTGCTATAGTTTACATGAACTCACAAATGTAAATTATTGCTTGTTTATTTATTTTAAGTGCATGCTTTGAAATCTTTTTGATTTTTTGTTTTAATTAGAAAATCTCCATCATAACATTTGAAATAACCAACTTTCAATCCTTAGTCTCATGTGGATCATGCCCGATGTGAGAAACAAGGGATGACTATATAATTATTCACTTTGTGTGTGAGAGTGCTAGCCAATTGCCAGGTAGTCGGGGTTTGGATGGCCATCTAGTATATTTGGGATTAGGATAAGGGTTGAAACTATTGAATAGAGTAATCAAAAAAGACAAATTACATTTTCCATCATGCTCTATTACATCAGTGGGATAGAAATAGGGGCTTTAGAATCAATCCAAACAAAGGGGAATAAGAAGTGTGAATCACGATACATAAAATTCAGAACATAGTGAGAGGTGGAATGATGATGGATGATAACCATTGACCATATTTGAAATATAGTATCCATATCACATTAGACTAATATGAGGACAAAAAATGAGGGTCATCCACTAACCTTATTCCAAAATATGGGGCCTAACTCGATATTTCATCCAATATCTTCTAAAATTTTGGCCATAAATTATAGCTGAGTTGAAAGGCCAAGATTACATGTAATTTCGAGGTCCCTTAAAATGTGAAAGAGGGTGAATATATATATAATAGGCACACAAAGCGTGGGTTGGAGTGATTATTTGTTTTAAATGGAGTCCAATACTATTAGAATTATGGCACCGTGAAAAAAGGCATTGGGTGAGCGTGTCGGTTTAAATCATGATTAGGACTACATCCAAGAGGGACCTATCTGGAAAGGAACTTGGATGTTATACATTTTAATATCATGTAAATGAAGATGATAAGATTTCAGTTTAGCATCATACAGTGAGGACGATGCGTGGAATAGTTTAACATCGTTTGATCAGGAATTTGCACATAGTTTCTGGTCGTACAGCTTGGACCCTACAAAAAATATTTAATGTCATGTTACATGGGATGGGAACACCTAGTTTATGTTCTAAGATTTTTTACCATGATTAGGTTAATCCTGAACTTGTTTAGGGTATTTCCATAGTTTAAAGTCATGCGTCAAAGAAATGGGTACCCTAAAAGAGAAATATGTGGTGCATTTCAAAACCCGATGTAAAATAGGACTGGAGAGGTCTGCACCACACAACAAATTTTTGATGAGTATGTTAGGAATGTGAAGGAAAAGATAGGTAGTTTACCATTCAATGGTTAGAACTAGAGATTATATTCCTTAATATCTCTACATATCCCATAGGGGCATGAATCAAGGAATAGATTGTCATTTTTATTTCAAATAGATTAATTTCATGTGTTGAGGATGATAATGTTATTGTTTAACATCATATGATAGGACCACCATGTCACACAATCTCATATATGGACAATATCCTACCAGAACCCCTAATACCACATGAGCTATGCTTAGTGTTGGAAACAAATATCAATTTTAGGCCTTCCCAATCTAATGAGAGTGTGCAATGGTAGAAATGAAATATCAGGTGAAGAAATTCCCATATGAACCAACATTAATACTAAACGCGCGTGAATGCATGGAGGTACAACACTAGGGGTGTCGTGGATCCATATATAAAAAGGGAAATAAACATGCGATTCAGAAAATTTGATATTTTGGATGAAATGGAAGTCACATGATGATGAAGGATAACAATTGACCATGTTCAAAACACAACATCCATTTCATGTTAGCCTTTAATGGTAAAAAATAAATGATGGACAACAACTTACCATATTCAATATACAGGATTGTATAAAAATTATATTTTAAATCCTTCGGGGTGTTGGCCCAGGACAATAGGAGAGCACTGAGTCCTAGTAACCATGCCATTTGGGCCCCCCTTTAGATGTGAAAGATAATGAAATTCCATATGAAGGAATGTGCGAGGAGCGAACCGTACCCATGGAATTTAAGTTTAATGATCCACACGCCTGTGGAGTGGTAATATTGAAAAAGTAAATGGACAATTATTATAAACCCAACATGAATAATTACCATAGAATTATAAAACACACAATGTACTTCTTGGATAACCTAGTTTAAAAGGATCTGTGGAGGAAAAAGTTGTTGCAACTGGACCACATAAAGAATGGCTGGGAATTACTACGTATCACAAATGAATTGGAATCAAAACACACGTAGTACATGAAGGAGGTATGGAAGGTGGGGAATACCAAAAGGGAGAGATATCCACTTTTGAATAGGAATATCATAATTTTTATGCTATATAACATTGTGTGAACATAGAGGGGAAGAATCCTAGATCAAGGGTGTAGATATCATACTGTAAAGTACCCGGTTTAATGTCCTATGTGTGGGAAATACCTATGTTGTTTATCATCACGCAGTAGGGATGAACAATGAAGATATTTTATGGTTGGTATGTAGTGTGGTTATTGGAGTCCTAACATGAATGAGGAAGGATTATTCCACACCACATCACACACATCAGGTAGAATAAACATGGTTCAATGTCCTGATGGTTGGACTTTGGAACTGATGCTCATTGTTTAAGGTCATTGAGATTGGGTTTTAAGGTGCCGAGAGGTGTTGTGTGACACAACAAGGAAGACCCAACATGGGTAGGAAAGAATAAATCCATACCAGAACACACCTTTTTTAGAATAAAAGACCCATACCCAAAAAAAGTGGACAAAAAAGGTTCATAAATATGCGGCTGGACCCTAAGGAAATGTTCTTGGGCATCTCTACGTATACCACAAGAGTGAGAATCAAGCCACAGGTAGTTCTTAAATGTGGCATGAAAAACGACCAATGACAAAGGGGAAATGTCTTCTCAAATGAAGACATCATATGGTTGTGTAGTTATCAACACACAACATGGATGAATAATATGTAGTTTAACATCATACGATAAGGATATAAGAGATCTTAGTTTATGGTCACAGAGCTCAGACCAAGATAAATGTAGTTCTTCAATGTAGGCATAGACCATACCCCTAAGCCCACATGAGATTTGATTGGTGTGGGAAATAAGGGTGGATAATATATTTACAACACATGGAATATTCCATATGGGGAGATGGTTTATAGTCCAAGATGACCATATGATGCTGATTCATCATATTAATGAGCAAAGATTCACTAGGGGATAACACCAAGAGTGTTGAAATTCCACTTGAACATGTTGGAGTGGAAATGGATGTGAATTATGAGAAACATATTTAGGGAATAATGGGGTGGCATAATGATGGAGGATAACTATTGACCATATTCAAAACCCAACAACCATATCACATTACATTAAATGGGAACAACAAAAGATGGTCAGACACTGGCTAAATTCTCTACAAGGGATGTGTCACATAATGTCATTCAAAATAATCTTGGATGTTGACCCAAAGTGGTAGGTGATACATAAGGTCGAGCATCCCAACCATCCAAGGGACCTTTTGGATGTGAAAGACGATGAAAACCAAAAAAAATAGAGACATGAAGCATGTAAATGGATGAAATCATGCCCATGCAGAATCCAACAATCTATGTCCTAAACAACAGTGCATATGACCATGTTGATGGATCATAAAAAGGGTTGATGATTCCAATTGAGAGAAAAATATTTGAGGAGGTGAGTGGAGGAAAAGAGAAAAAATGTATTGATGAACATGGGGTTGTACCCAAAGAAAAAATGTCCCGACGTTCCTATGTATCTTGTGAGGGTAATAATCAAGCCATATGTAGCCCTTGAAATTCCATGTAGTTTAACGTCATGTGGTAAGGAAGGAGGTGATATATGGGAGATACCTAAATGGAAGTACATGAAATTCCTACCATAAACCTAATGTGAATGAGGACCTAAGAAGTCTACACCACACCATGCATTCCATGGATGGGGTTTTGGACTAGGGGCCAAAGGATATGGACTTCAACAAGATGTTGTCTAATTTCACATCAGATAAAATAAAAGGGATTTTAGTTTCAGGTCCTAGAACTCAAACAATAAGATAGATCCAAAAATAAAAAAAGGTCATGGGACCTAGGTCTAGTCCTTAGTTGAAATGACCGAGAATTCATAATTATCCCATAAGGATTAGAATCAAACTATACATAGTTCTTGTAATGTCATGCAATATAACATCACACCTAAATGATGTAGTTTTGAGACACAATTTATTATCATGCGGTTCAAACAATAAATGTATAGAAATTACCTAAGGGGGATGCACACAACATGGTAAAAAACCCGATGTAAATGTTCCCAAGATAATTCCACACCACACCATTCACTCCAAAGAAAATGATACGGCCAAAGGAGATTCCAAAAATGAAGAAACACGGGGAAAAACCCAAACAAGAAATTCCCCGACACCACTAAGTATCCTACGATGGTATAAATCAATCCATATATAGTTATTAAAATCCTATGTAGTTTAACATCATGTTTTAAGGACATATAGGGTAAGGGAAGTTCTCTAGAGAAGCACAAGGCACAACCATTATAAACTCAACGTGAATAAAGTCCAAAGAAGTCCACACCTCACAATGTGCAGAATTTAATGAGAAGAAAACACAAGGGGTAAAATAAAATAATGAATAATTTAGTAGGGCTGTACATGAAGGTGAAGTACTTGAGGATTCATATATATCCCACGAGGGAAAGAATCAAGCCACTCATTGTCCTCAAATTGACATGAAGTTTAACATCGTGTAGTAAGGATAATGAATGAAATGGGGATCTATAGGGGAGGCAAAAAATGCAGCTGTTGAAAACAAGATATGAATGAGGACCAAAGATGTCTACAACACACTGTATTATCCCATAATGATCGGGGACATGAGGCTGAGCGATAGATATGGTCATGGAGCCTGGGCTGGACTAGAAGATGAGATTTATGGGCATTCATACATATCTTGTGAAGGTAGAAATCAAGACACACTTAGTTCTGGAAAGTCTCCACCATAGAGGTTTAAAGAATGTATGGAAATAAAAGATATGGGATGTATCTTTCTTGTTCTACCTCATTTAGGTTTGGTTATTTGGAGAAAAAATGAAGGAAGATGAGTCCATGTGTTTCTGTAGGAATCACGAAATATATAGGCCTTGAAAAATTGCATGGCTAGTGATGAATGCCAAACATGATTCCCCCTTAGGTGAGGAAACCAGAATGCAGTTATGTTTTTTCATCATGTGACTAGGACTATAGTTTCACAATTTATGGTTGTATGACCAAACCAACCCATGCACATTAACATTTTGCGATAAGGGTGTATATAGGATATGATATTATTGAGGGAGAAACATGGTTTGGCTGTTGAAAACTGACATTAATGAATAAAAAATAAGTCAACATGACACACCATGAGTCCTCATGAGGAATATTTAGTCGTGAGACCAATGATAGAGAATCATGGGGCTAGGCCCAAAGTTTAAATTTTCATGTGTTCATATATATCCTTCGAGGGTAGGAATAAAGCCACACATTGTTCTAGAAGTGTTTTTGCAGTTTAACGTCATGCAATAAGGATGGATAGGAAGGGACTATCCCATAGAGGAAATTACATGATGCAACTATTATAAACCCAGTGTGAATAAGGACAAATGAAGTCCACATGCCACACCATGTAATCCTAGAAAGATCATGGTAAAGGGGCTGAATGGAGGATATAATTTTTGGAGATTGGGATGGACCTAAGAAAAAATGTCAGGGTCTTCCTATGAATCTTGTGAGGGTAGGAATCATTCCATATGTAGTTCTTAGGATGCCTTGTAGCTTAATTTCATGTACTAAAATTGGAGAAGATCTTAGTTTAGGTTCTTAAACCTCACAACATAACGATATGTTTACCATTTGTTCTTTATCATCATGTAGGACGATAATGGGAAGTTGAACTTCATTCATGATTAATATTCCATGCATTTTAACATCATACAGTAAGAACCTAGAGTTAAATAATGTGAATTATTGCACATGGAATTTGACATTGGTGGGAGGAGTGATACGTTCATTATCCATGGTGACTAAGGAGTACGCGCCACTTTGTTAAACATTGTGAATGATATAAGGTCCCTCCCATTCGGTCTCAAAATTTTGCAGATTTCTATCAGATATTATTGTTATTATAAGGGCCAATACCATGTCACATTGAAGAAAAGTGAATAGATAAACTTTCTTGTTGAAATATCTAGTTATTTTATCTTGATGTGTCTCTTAGTTGTGAAAGGATCAACGCATATTCTTTTCATGAGATTTTAGTTCAGATAGATGAAATTTGGATGCTCTGTCTAACACCTTTTGATTATAGATGGATGTTCGGAGTGATGGAAACTAAATATTGATGGGAAAGACTTCCACTATTTCATAGACTAGGGAATATGGGGTCACCAGGGTGAAATTACAAGTTGTCACCTAGTAATACCAGAGAGCATTGGAAAGATTGATTGGAAGACCATAATTTTTTTAACCAACCATCTTTTAAAAAGTGTTATATAGGGTCTTGTTGAATAATTTTATCTTCTTATATTCTTGCGCATGATAGTGAGAAGGACGGTTAGAACAGATATTGTACTTGGCCTACAATTTTTTCAGCTCGACTGCTCGTAAGCTGGTGCCGTTATCGGTGATGATAACATGAGGAACCCCAAATTAGTGGATGATATTGGAGCTCATGAAATTGATGTTAATATGTGACTTGACTTCCTTGAGTGGAATTTTATCTTCCCACTGGGAAATAAATATGTGGTGTTCTAGATGAACCTACATGGGTGGGGTGTTGCTGGTGGATATAGTCCCACGATATCATGTCCCTAGACTGCAAAGGGCCAGGAATAATTGATAGTGTGGAGAGGTTATCTCAACCGATGCACAATGTTTTCATGGATCTAAAACACATGGAACCTCTTGGAGAACTCTATGAAGTCATGGATCATGGTGGTAAAAAATTATCCCAACCTTTGGATTTAATGAGAGCGTTTTGGCCCTACCTGATGAGATCCATAGGAACCATCATGAATTTCCTACATTACATAGCGAATCTCATCTCTATAAATGAAACATAAGATATCCCCATAAAACCCACTCATATAGAGTCTTGGTTCAAGGATGGGGCACTTTGAAGAGTGAAATGTACTATACAGCAAAGTATTCCCTCATGCTCATCTCTATCTGTGGGGATATTTCCATGTTAAAGATACTCGACAATTGGAGTTGTCCAATAAGGGGTCTCTTCCGCTACGAAAGCAGGACCCGATGGTCTTGATGTCGATATACCAGTGGTATAATGGATTACCTAATGGATATCATCATCATTTGGAGTTATGAGAGTGATGAATCATCATTTTTTCATATGGATAATGAGATCACCCTAATCAAGCTCTATAAGAGATGTGTCAATGATCGCCAAGGAATCTTTTTGTTTGTTCTGTTATCATGGAACATGTGTATCCTTTAGTAGATAAGAGAACTAGGATATCAGTTTATGAGTATGATCTAATATGGGCAAGAGCTCTAGCTTTCTAATGATGTAGTAACCATTGATTTCTTTAATGACCAGCTTAGAGTCCCCCTTCACATGTAAATAGGGAACATAAATCTCGAGGGCCAGTTTGAAACCAGTGATGAGGTCCTGATACTCTACCTCATTGTTAGTGAAACCTTCTAACAAAATCAACAAATATGGAATTATGGAATGTGTAGGTGCGATGAAGACAACACCTTGGCCCACTTTGTTGAGTTTTGGGTCATTGAACATTCTAATGATTGGGCTCCGTGAGGTTCCATCGAAGTGCATCTACAAACACGATATTTATTTACCAACTAAGTGAATAGCCTTGTCCATGAGGTCAATATTAAGGGACCCATATGAATGTTCCATATAGGAGGACATGAAATCTTCTAGTTCCTTTACATTGATATATTTTTGGGGGACAAACCTGATGTCGAACTGTTGAATAATCACAACCCAATGATCTAGATTACCTATCAACATGGGATAGTTATGAATGCACTCTAGTAGGTCTATGGGCGTCAACAATTGTTGCTCAGAGTGATGAAGGCGATGTCACAACTTCAGCACTATGAATACCAGTGCAAGACCACAATTCTCAATAGAGGAATATATGGTCCTTTTATTGAGGAGCATGTAGTTGAGATAATATAAATGGTTCTTTATGCCCTCATTGTTCTTCTAGGGAGAAAGGGAACTGAGACACCATTCCAGGGAGGTCAAGTAAAGGACTAGTGGATTTATAGAGATGGGTGAAATCATATCTAGAGGAGATAGTAGGTACTACTTGATCTCTTCATAAAATGGTCTAACACACTTCATCCCACTAGTAGTCGACACCTTTATTCATGAGCTTGGAAAATTGATTACACTTTCCAACTAGATTCCGAATGAATCAACGTATATACACTAAGTGAACTTGGAAACATCATAGCTCTTGGAGGTTTCTTAGAGGATTAATCTGAATGATGTCCTTGATTTTTTCTATGTCAATATTGATGCTTCTATATCTAACAAAAATTATGAGAAACGTTCCATAGGTAGAACCAAAGGAATACATCAAGGGGTTTATCTTTAGATGGTTAGAGCAAAGAAATCCGAAACATTTCTCAGGTTCTACAAGATGGTCTTGACACTGGCTGGATTTTATCACTAAATCATCTACATATCATTCCACTATTGTCCTAAGGATCGAATTGAATTTCTAGTGCATGACACACTGATTGGTTGCAACTGCAATCTTATGATTGAAAGACATTACTTTGTAACAAATGGTGCCTTTTAGTTCTCAAAAGGCATTAAAATATTAATCCTCAAGGACCATTCCTATATTTCTATATCTATAATACCCATCAATAAAGTAAATATCATATAATCCAATGATAGTTTAGATCAACAAATCTGTCACAGGAAGTGGGATGTCATCCTTCGGGAAATGGCGGTTGAGGTCCTGGAAGTCTATGTAGACTATGACATGTCCATTATTATTTCTAATAGGGACAATGCTGGATAACCATTTCAGGTACTATATTTCCTTAAGAAATCCTACTTTAATTATATTATCAACTTTGGCCTCGACAATGTCACTATGAGAGGGGTGCATCATTATGGGAGGCTGTTTTAAACAATGATCGTTTATTGGGAGACCGAGGTGTTGGATGGAAAAATGATGATATATTTCTAAAATATCACTGTATATTTAAGAAAATACATCGCACTTTTTCTTTAGGAAATCCACATATTTCAATTGTTCCTTTGCGGGCATAGCTTGGATGATCAGTGTTAGCCTATGATCTGTCTCAGTATCAATTTTCACATGTTCCAACACATAAATAGTGGTGGAGAACATTTACTGAACACATGAGGAGAGTCTTCCAAATCCTCTTCACCATCTATAGTGGGATTATCATCAATATGGGGAAATGTTTTTGTGTTAGTAGATTTTTAAAGAATGTTGGTGCCAGCCTGAGCGGTGGTGGAATCTTCATTGGAGGTCTCCCACACTGCTAAAACCATGGATACAAATGCTTTTGATCTAATTCCATTATAACATTGACCCAATCATCCACATTTGATAATATAAAAGAAGTAGTGGTGCGTTTTCTTAAACCGGTTCAACCCAGCCCGAAAAAACTAGAAAATATGACGTATTTCCATTTCCATTGGGTGAAAATCCTAATACCTTACAGGGTTAGGGGGCTCTTGAATAAATTTAGCTTGATTAGTATATAAATATGATGTGATCTTCTGGAATTCATATATATGGGAATACACTCTTAAATTCTTTTAGAAATGAAGAATTAGTGCCAGAATTCTAGGGTCATCACCTCCAACCGGTAGATTGGGAGAATTATTGCCCAAGTCTATCCATGGGTAAGTCACAACAGTAGCGTGCTCATCCTCAATGGCTTGAACCTTCTTGTACTTTCTATTTTTGTAGTCAGTTTCCAAGTAACAGGCTTCACAAGAGGCAAAGGGAGAATTATACCCTTGGAGTATTCTCACTTGACCATTAAGGAAGTACTTAAGGAATTGGTGATATGAATAGGGGAATTACATGTGTAGATGAAGCCAGGGTCTACCTATTAGTACATTGTAGGTGGTGTCCTACGAGACATACATGAACTCTGTACTGGAAATCATACAACCAAATGTTTTCTTTAAGAAGATTTTCCAAACAATAATATGCTCTATCTTGTCATAACCTTGAATCTGCATGTCATAGGGATCCAGATCTGCTTCAGGTAGCCCCAGCTTGTGAAGCGTCAGGGTTGGGTTGATATTTATCCCAGAACCCATGTCGACAAGACAACGATAGATTTACACCCCGTTGAACTGACTAGTGATATTCAACCGGTGGGTGTGCCGCCGTATGGGAGAGCCTTCATCTTATGTAGAAATATAGATGATGTCCTGACATTCCTTAAGCTTGAATTCTTCATCCTAGAAGGCTTTTGTGGTTTCTACCTCTGTTTAAAACTAGAGAGGGATCATTAAAACCCTTGTGAGGGCTTCACACATATCCGCTGATAGGATGCATTCCTTGAGAATAGAGAGACTTGAATGAATGATAGAAAGGTGATTGAACACTTCATACATTCTTGTGAGGAATCATCTTTTTCTGATATGAGGTAGATTAGCTGTAGGAGGCCTAGGTAGTGTTGTAGGTCGAATCGATAGATTTTAGAAGGTGTTGAGAATTTTCGGTTTCTCACTAGTCGAACCATGTAAAGTGACCATCAGCTGACGAACAAATGATTGAGGGATATCATTGACTGAATTTGTTTTGTCATGATGTGGCCATGGTTTATTTTCCTAATCATGAAATATAAATGGTGGTGGAGGTTAATCTAACAAAACAAGAGGAGAATGTTGTGCGTGATAAGCTCTGCATTGGGTCTGCTATATTGTTTTGGTGGCATGCATGGTTTGGATGGGTCCACTAAACTAAACATTTGGAAAATTCACATACCCATGGTTTCATCGACATGAGAATATACTGTGGACATTAGAATGTTCCTCCAGGTATTCCTCATCTTTGGGAACCATGTAAGGGTCCACTAATTCGACGACATTCACTAAAGCATACTCCATATCATTGCGCTAGGAGTCTTATATTGTTAAGTTATTTCTAGGGTTAATCCCCATATATGGGAGCATGGAATCGTGAAGAGTATAGTACATATTTGGAATAATAAGGGGCTTATATGTCCCTTGTTTCATTGGTTCCTACTCCCTAGAGATGGTGAAATCTGGGATGCCGATGCAAAAGTAGCATCATGGGGTGACAATGTGAATTTGGAAGGCTTAGGTTGATTCAAAAGGGAATTTATAATACTATGGGACCATGTGACTACCTTGTGTGATATCTAGTCTCCA
Organism: Viscum album; assembly: GCA_963277665.1. Taxonomy (NCBI): domain Eukaryota; kingdom Viridiplantae; phylum Streptophyta; class Magnoliopsida; order Santalales; family Viscaceae; genus Viscum; species Viscum album. Next base: position 1,998,436,913 of record OY728140.1, on the reverse strand, counting down.
TACATTTTAGACCCACAGTGAGATACGTGCTCCCATTCGCCCTCACTATAGCTATCGAGATTTCAAGAAAAACATGCCACCTATGTCAGGGTTCGACCCAACCAAGATTTTCTATTATCGACAAGGTCCTGGAGCCATTATTTGAACACATAACACTATTTGAGATTTTTTCCAAGGAAGTGATGATGAAGGCGGTAATTGGGGATATCAGTAAGATCAACTTTTCATGCCTCCTCTATTCTGAGAATCAAAGGATTCCTTGATCTAGGGTACTTCAGAAATGTCTGAGGTCCTGAGCCACATTGAATGAGTTGGTTTGGTTTCTATGATATGGGAAAAAAGATTTGGGATCTTGGCCCGAATTAGGGGATAAGGGAGCTTGACAATGAGGTGTAACCCATTTGTCTTGCCTAGGTGGTGGCGGTGCGTTACGCCGTGGTGCCTGGGCATTTTTAGGTAGACGATTATGAGCCAGAGCCTGAGCCTAAGGGGGTGTCCCTTAGTGAGGTTGTGGAGTGGCTCTACTAGTAACAATTCTAGAATTATATAGTCCCTTAACATTTAAATAATAGTGTTCATGGAATTTGGGAATCTTCTTGTGGGAGATGAAGGAGGCAACAAGAATCCTTCTTGGATTACTGCAAAGCTTCCTCTAGATACTAAGCTTTTCTGAGAAATCTTGAAATCCACCTGGGAAGTTCCAAGTGATGAGATAAGGGACAAGTTCAGTCTTCACATTCCATATGCACATTGATAGAATCTATTCTTATGTTATAGTCATATCGAGTGAATACATGAGACCCTTCCACCTAACAAAAAATACCACAACTCACTCATCCGGCCATTAATTTCACTAAAAGTGGATTACAATACTAGTCTTCCTGGTTGTGGAACTGAAGTGGAAAAGAAAATATCTATGACAATCCTCCCATCCAGCCATGGACCCAGTGGCTAACTGGATGTACCAGACAAATGTGAACCCTTCAAATGATTTTATGAAACACCAAAGCATATCAGCTTCCTGTTGTGATGATGTTCCCAGAATGAGTCCACATATTGAAATGAAATGGGAAAGGTGTTTTAGAGGATCTCACATCCCACTATAAGGGGTGAAAGTAGAATTTATGAAGTCTGCATGTTCATTCATATCATCCACCTATGTTGGATATGTCTTACTATCGGGCGGGATTTCCACCTGTGATGTTTCAAGAGCCTCAAGGTGAGTGATAAGAGAATCCATCAGATAATCATAATGAAGATTCATGTCTTGGATAGGGTATCAGACCACTAATGCATTGGTAGGTTCATTAATGTGGAAATCTAGCTGATAAGATCATGGAATAGCTATTGGGACGACTTGAGGGGATGCTGGATGAACCTACGGAGTGACTAGTAGAACAAGAAGAGTGGCTTACAGAACCTGGTCCAAGTCCTCAGGAAAGATTTTTCATATCTTGAGTGGGTTCAGTAACATACACCATGATCATTTTCCATAAACAATGAATTTTACTCGATCTACATGGGCAGTATTGTCAAGATTACTAGGAATAACCTCGCTAAGGTGGGATCCATTCTTGTCCCTGCTGCCCTAGTCAAGGATCACCGTAATATAACTATCACTCCATAGAATGATCAGCATGGAGTTCATCAAAAAAAATTGTCGAGTGAGATGTTGATGCAATACATCCTTTTCAGGGTCATCCTATCTCTTATTCATTGATCTAGATCATTCAGGGGGTTTGATAATCCCAACGTGCTCTTTAACCTTGCGGGGTATCAATCGAGAAGCAATGACTCGAATGGGGCATGAAGGCCAAGAAATATTCTTTTTTGGTGAGTGCGGATACCTGTAGAATCTATCAGGTGTTGTGTTACCCTAGTGCGGTGTCCTTATTCTCCAGGACCTATGCCGATGTCCCCTTCTGAGTATATATTAATAATAACCATATTTATTGTGGCGACGACTGAATGAATATCCTCAATATCACCTGGCGAACCAGGTTGGCATTGGATAGGGATGAAATGGAGAGAAAAATATTATCCCCATACATAGATCAAGACATGTAGGGAATCCTCATTAATAAAAATGCATAGCACTATAAAACATTGAATGCATCATTACTGAAGGGTCCAACCAGGTGATGCAGGGTGCTGTGAAAAATGGAGTAAGACCAACTCAACCGGGTCACACAGTTAGACATTGATGTGGAGGTGATCCTGACATTTTGGATAATCCAGACATTGATAAAGAAGACAAAAAATACATAATCCATAAGGTTCAATGGATGCACATAACCTTGTATTGGGTGAGGGACTCCAGAATATTGAAGTGTGAAGTTGCAATCAACTAGAAAATCATGGGGAAATGGGTCTTTGTGAGGATGTACCACAAACATATCATCTCCAACTCATTATCTGGCCATTGTTTTTCTAATTCATCAAATGGAATGGTTGAGGTACTAGTAGAAGAACTTACATGAACCATAATAGTGGTAGAATAGTCAGTGGAGAGCATGGTGTGCGACCTGAAAAACCGATGAATTTTGTGATATCTTCTGGTGAATACACTTGATATACCACCACATACCTGTTGGATGGGTTCTTGACTAGTAATTCATGTATAGGAGGGGATTTAATTAGAGGTGGGTTAGGCTGGTGCTCATAATTGACCTGTCCCCATAACAATTCTACATTATCACTTGTTGAGATAGAGAATGATCCCAGTGATAACAGAGAGGATTGCACAACAAGACCCTGTAAAGGAGCCAAATCCTCCTCCTCATATATTTGTCTACAGAGGTATTCGGAGATCCAATGCACCTCTCTTTCCTAGAGTGCAATTTCGAAATCCCTAGATCCTACCTCAGACCCTAATACAGAAGATCAGGGTGAGGGTTCCATCACCAAGTCATACTTCACTTTAGAGTCTAAAAAGAAGATTGGCTTGATTACGACCCAATATTTCTCATTGTTCATCCTCTTGTGGTGCTTCCCTACCCTCATACCCCTGGATGGTTCTTCAGGTCAGGGTTGATATTTGATATATTAAATACCTATAATTAGAAAAGATAGGGATCATGGAGCACCTAGGAAGATATCAAATGGAACACAGAGAGGACCTCCGTGAGTGAGATTGTTTGAGTAAGGAGGACCTCTGCATTGGAGAACTCTGTTAGATTTGGAATGAGAAGGGCTTTTATATTAAACAGAATAGATATAGAAAAGTCCTTCATGGTGAATTTTAATGAAGTGGGTAGGTCCTCACCTAGAATCAGTGGGGACATGGGGAGGACCTCTACTCTAGTAGGTGACAGGGCGAGGGGTATCCACATATTGATAACCAGGTAGGCTGGGGAAATTTTCATACCTAATACCAAGGGAATGAGGTGGACCTTCATGTTGATGGTTAGAAAGGCATGGGGAAACGTTTCTTGGTTTGATGGTGGTGTAATGGGGAGGACCTCCATGTTTGATGTGAGATTAGGGAGGACCTCCATCTGTCTGATGATGGTATAAGGGGGACCTCCATACTAAACGCCATCATCGTGGTTCATCCCTCAATAGCTGCTACTTGCACCAGTGACCGAAGGAGTCAACTCAACAAACTTCTAGGTTTGATGGTGCCTTAATCCCAACTAATAATGGAAGTACCCCTACTAGGTAACAGAGAGGTGCCCCTGATTTGTTATAACAGGGGGTTAATTGTTTATGTCAATAGTGGCATGGGCCACTAGAGCAGTGGAAGAAGATGACTCATGGAAGGAATCCTCTTTAGTGTGTACTTGTTATTGAATTATATTCATACGAACTAGAGTCAGCTGTGTTGGTGTGTCAACCACCTGCTCTAAGGCTTATAAGATAGGCTGATGGAATTGATGTGGCATGGTCAGATCCCACTTTGGTGGATCCAAGGGTGAAGTCGCAACCATGGGGACTGATACGTCCCTCAATTCATCAGCATAAGTGGGTGGGTCATAAAAATACTCTAAAGAGAGGATCCCGAAGATATTTTAGACTAGAGTGGGGAGCAACGACTCCCAATGCGACCCTTGGGGAGACAACGATGATGAGGCACACAAGTCTCAAAATATTTGCGGGCCATATACCTCCTTGGGATGACCCCTCCAGTTTTTATCATTGACACATGATATAAATCACCCTCCTTTGAATGAATTTATAGGGTGATATGGGGAGTGGGACCTAATAGTTGTGGTTGTAGAGGTTTTTTTAGAACAGGTGAAGCCATGCTGGGTTGCAGCATTCGTATTTCACCTTCCATGACATCTGTGGGTAGGAGGTGATCAGTTTCCTACAACTGTAGCCCTAGTATTTCAAATTAGGAAGATTAAATCAGTAGTACAGATAATTGGAAAGCGATGCCTAGTGTCGGAGCGCCGTTTAGTCTTGCATGGCTGGATATAAAGATCCACACATACAATTTCTCTGACTAGGATGCCCAATGATTTACAACCCAAAATCACAATGACCTTCACGCCAGACCAACTATTTGCACGGAGGGACCTGTCACTAAATAAAGGGATATAGTGAAACACTTATCAATTTATTTCTCCAATGATACTAATACTTATATCAAGGCGATTAATTTCATGTAGTGTTCACCATTTATATTTTGGATGCTTTCACTGGGTCGTGCATCCATAAGTGATGACACACTTATTGTTTCCCCACATTCCCACATTCTAAAGGAAAAAACATTCAATACTTCTACAATAATTTTTTATCCTTGAAGAAAACTAGATGATGGAATATTGGTCACTCCTTCCATGGAGTCCTCCTAGTAATTCATCTACTAGTTCAAGTCTCCCAAATAGAATAAGATGTTTTTTGTGAAACTCTTCTCTGTTCCACATATTTGTGGACGCTTGTTAATTACACAGCTTCTATCAGGACATTCCAATGGGTCATGTCACAGAAGAAACCTTCGGCCACGGGACTACTCACGTTGGGGCATCATGGGCGTGTCTGGATGTTGAAACACTAGTGCTCCTGGATTTTCCCTTATCAGAGAGATTATTTAGGGCATGGAATCCTGAGGCATCCCATGTAAAATTAGGGGAATTATATGCTGGAGGAATGTCTCTATGGTTTTTCATGGCTTCCCATGTTTAACATGGGGTATGACATGAGTTTAACAACAATCATAGACAAATTAGAGTAATCAGAATACTTATGGGAGTGGATAATATTTCTACATTACTAATAAGGAGTACATAAAATGTTTACCAAATAGATGGGTCAGAAAGACCAATTAGAGCGGACCCAGGATGGTGTGTCCCACAAAGGGGATGGTTTCACACCATGAAGTCTAATTTTGATTCCATATAAGTCAAATTAGAGGGGAGAATGGGTCAAAATAAGGGGTCACCATGGTTTCCTTTTAGAAAGGATTAAACCTCAATGAGGCTTCATGTATACACTGGGTAGAGAACATAGATAAAAACCCATTTATTTTGAATGGGTAAGGAATGGAATCTGTCTGTACAAAAAAGGAAAAAAAATCTGGGAGTGTTTTGGGACTTATACATGGTTAGCATCCAATATAGATGGCATGATTTCTGAAAGAGGTAACGACACTGGTAAAATTAGGATAGACATGGTTGAATTGATGAAGGATAGAATTAATGAGGATGGGACTGAAAACTGATATGAAGGTGATGGTACATGGATCGAACCTCAAAGAGTCTATTAACATATAACCATGATAGGGAATCAATGTCCATGCCGTTTTGGGAATGGGATGATGAGTCACCCGAAGAGGTGTCCCATGAGAATGAGCGCATGGATAAGACTCAAAGGAATTAGAACCCCCAGGTTGAGGCAGGATATTCATGAGACACAAAGGCTCAAGGGAAGGACCATGATGGGATATGAGATATGGAAAATGAGCTCAAACCTTAGGGAGGATTCCGACATACCATTATACAAAATGGGAAAAGATAAAAGTCCACATAGTTCGGATATACGGGTATAATATCAGAGTTTACATAATGGAAAAATATCGGAAAGCATATAGAGGATTACATGTGGTTATAATCCATCGTAATAGGGACACTCTTGGTCATAGGACTATTGGTTGAGTGTGGGGTTTACACATGGTTATCTAACCAAAAACTATTCTAACACCACCATGTGGTGAATCAAGGATGTGGGCTCCAACCATGGGGACACCAAAGTTTTCTAGTATTTGTGGTTCAAACTCGGTGAGGCTTCCTACGTACCCTATCTAGAAGTCAGGGATCAAAACCCTTTTAGTTCGTATCATAATGTTTAATATCATGTAGGACAGAAGGGGCATACAATTTAACATCATGTGGGATGAGGGTGGACAAATTTTAAGTGGTCGGGACAAATGTGTAATGAGAATTAAACTTGTGGAGGCTACATATGTATGTTTCTTGGAAAGGAAAAGAATCAAAGTTGACATAGTTTAGTGTAGATGTGCTAGTGGTTTACGTATGATTAACAACCCAAATAGGATGTCATGGTCAATGATTACTCTAGGTCTATAAGATTCATGCTTAGTGTGAGAAACAAGAGGCAACAAAAGACTTGACGATCGCATCATGAAATGTGAGTTTGCTAGGAGTGGAGTAGGAAATGTGCCTAGTTAGTGGACCAAATAGGAAATAGGGGCTTACTCTAAGAGGGATGTTAAAGGTGAATGTCATGGTGTATGAGGAGGATATGGCCATCATACAAGGAGTTACCAATAAAGTTATGTCGGCTCTTACACAAAGGCTTCCTGAGGTCCACATGGCAAAAAAGCTTAAAGAGAGATGAGGAGTGAGAGGGTGCGGGTTCCCATCCCCTTATTGGTCCTCTGGATATTGTACCTCATTCGGGGGGTCAAAATATAATGTCATTTGTTGAGGACGTGGGTGTTGGCAATTTAACGTCCTGTATCTCAGACGATGAGAGTTCACTCCTCACCCCTTGGACTTAGATAACTGGATCACTTTAGTCCCTTGGTTAAGGTAAGGAAACATCAATGTCATGGTTAATGGGGTTGTGGAATGATCCATTGAGGGGATCACTTTAGCGTGGCTATGAAAATAAGTAATAAACATTAGTATGCCTATAAGAAGAAGCATGAGGCAGGGAAACACAACATGAAGCACCACCGAAGGGGATTTGAAATCACTTTGTACAAGCATGGATGACATCAATGAATATGGGTTCAAGAAGAAAAATGCCTCACTGATAGTGGATTTTCAAAGCGTAGGGGTAGGAAAAGGATATAGGCTCGCAGATCACAGAGCTTCTTAGAGCTCGGGGGGTCGTAGAGCATATGGATACATATTCCATAGGGGATAAAAGAAAACATGGATCAAAAAGGATAGTTCTCAGAAAAGGATAGGTATTTGTAAAGCATTGTGATCCAACCTTTGCATGGAGTTCACATGTGCTTGGTTGGTGCTTTGCGAAGTCTCGAATACCCGAAGGGGTATATTTCATTTACGATATACCATAGCCTTCGTAATGGGAATCCCTTTTATAAGAGGGGTAATTTTGATCAAAGGGAAAATGATTTAAAATTGACCTATTACATTGGATGATTTATTTTTCCAGTTGGTTCCTAGATCAATGAATTCCTTACAATTTGGTAATTTAGGAGGTGAATGGTCGGGCCCCCACTTTGGAGTGGGTGGTTCTGGGTATTTATTGTCGCCAAGGGGGGTGCAATGGGATGAGGGCATTCCATGAATAAATTCACACTCAAAAACTAGAGGTATACTCCATTATGTTTCTTGGAATCATAGAGCCAACCATCAGTCCCAACAGGGTGGTCATAGAGGATTACATATTCCCTCAATTTCCTCAGAGTCGCAGATGTGGCCATCACTCCCACCGCGGTGGTCGCATAGACCATGGTAGATTTGTGATGACTATTGTACTAGAGGGCGTTGCAATGTTTCTTCGCGAAGAAGCCCATTTTTCAATATTTTAGTTTTCATCACTTATTTATTCCATGAAAATGATTTGGGTACCAATACATACCCAATTATAAATTAAGTAATTGGTAATATTTTACAGAGTTCCACTCTCAATTGCATTTTATTAGGATTTATTATTTTCAATGATGTTCTTTAGAAGCCTTAAGAATGATCAAAATACCAATTTGTGCTTCAACACTACTTATTTTCATTATATAGATAGTCAGTATGAGAGGAAGACTCCACACATGAAGAAATATTGAGAAATTTTATTGTGTATTTTAATGGTGATTAGGGTCAACATATTCTTTTGTTATAATTTTATTAAAAAAATAGTTTTTACATATGTATTCAGATGGATCCTTGTGAATCCCTATATGATAATAAGTGAAGAACATTAAATTTTTTGCATGAAATTTGATATATAAATCTATTATGATCTAATAAAGTAAATGAGAGATAAATTTAGAGAAATTAATCAACATATATGTGCAGCTCATAGTTGAAAAAGAAGTTATAATAATAATCATAATTAAGATATAGTGTTCTATGTTGGTAAAAAGGTACCATAAGAATATCTCACAAGAAGATGGTTATTATAATTTAAAACAAGGGAATTATATTAATTAGATATATCGATCCTTTTTGAATTCTCAATCGTATTAGGATTTTGTCGTATCTCTTGGTGCTTCCACAGAATCTTTCTCATGTTCATGTTGTTTTCTATGCATCTCTTTGAAGGATTTACCTGCCTAATTCTTCAAAAGTAATAAAAATAGAGGTTATAACACTAAATAATTATTTATCTTATGATGAACAATTAATGGAAATTTTGGATCACAAATAGAATGTTCTATGAAACAAAAATTCTCACTTGGTCAATGATTTGTGGTGAAAAGATAAATTTGAGAAAACTACATATGAACCTAAGGATGTGATGATCCAAAAGTATACATAGTTGTTTATATAAAGGGGATTTAATTTGAGATAAAAATTCTCATAAAGGAGTTATAATGTAACACCATGATATTTTTTGATATATTTCCTCATAAATAAATTTTATGTGTTCAATAACTTTCGTTGTACAAATACTGAGCTTTAAGCGAACTATGTTGTATGATAAAAATTTTATAACTAAAATATTAATGTTATAAAATATTGATTAAATTTAAGTTATGAATAACCTTAACAACATTAATAAGAATATAAATTATTTATATAATTTTATTTTATTAATTTTTATTAGATGCATTGTATACTTCAAAACATAATTTTTCATAAAATGGTTTTTATTTATTTTTGTTAGAAAATAATTAAATTAATTTATATAACTTTTCAAAAGTGGATTTTAAAAAATTATCATCATTTGTGGCATGATCAAGTCTAAATCTTATATAAGTATATTTTAGATAATTGTGTAATGTTTTTATTTATTGATGAATAGTGAATATATATTTTTTTAACTCTATTTTTTTTCAAGAATTAATATTGTTAAATTTTATTTTAAAAATTATAAAATAAAAAAATAATATATATAAATTTTTAATAATTTAATTATAGTCATTTGAATTAAAATTCACTTGGTTTTTAATATAAAAATTTTAAAATTAAGGAAACATTTTTTCGAGAAAACTACTTTTCATCATGTTTTGTGAGTTTAAATATCAAAGAAATTATTCCAATTTCATGGATTTAATTTGATTAAATTTATTAAATATATTTAATTATAATTATCGAAATTAGGTAGAAAAATGAACTGAATTATTTTTTCATAATTAATATTAAAATTTTAAAAATTCAATTCTGATGGTTTTGGTTAAAACAGGTTTATCGAGGTTGTTAAAACAAAAGATAAGAGAATATTTTTTATATAACATTCCAATATACTATTTTATAGATATATTTATAGATATAAAAATGTTACCATCAATATATGTGGATTTCGTATGATTTTTATTGATTATGAAATTATTATGTTTTTATCTTTTATGGAATTCTACGTGTGCCCTCTCCCCTAGTTATAATAGGAAAACCGTCATTTCTATTCATTATACCCATTTGAGGCACAAATATATACTAAAACCTATCAAATTATCACATAAAAATATCTATACATGAAATATAGGTATTTTTAATCATAGAATACCATTCTTAGTGACCCTTAGAAATGATCTAAAAGTGTATAACTGAAGGAATGGTAATTAACCTAAAACAATATTTCAAATTATTTATTCTTCTAACTCCAAAAAATATTTTCTATTCATCATAAAACAATAAATTATGTAAAAAAATACACTAAAATATTGTAATTATTATTTAAAAACCATTATTCTCCCACCTTTCCATCAAAATATATTTGAAAGTATCACTCATGCATTTTTCGGACAACCACTTCCATATAGCATTACAATTCATATTCCATCACCATCATTCATGGATGGTTACAATGATGGGTCTAATATCCATATAATATATGTATGTTATAATTATGACACTGAAATTATTATATATTATATTCATTATTACCTTTAAAATCATTGGAAATCAATAATGCTTCTCATGCGTATGTGTGGACTACCACCTCCACAAAGAGATGAAATTCATTTTACATTTAGAAATTAAATGAATGGTAATAATGATAAATTTAATTAATACAAATAACACATGTTATATAATAATTATTATTTATATTTTAATAGTTTTCTATATTTATTCTTTTCATTTTTCTGAAAGGTGAAAATAGTGTTCAAGTACATATACAACATATCTTATCTATAAACGGTGCACGGTATTATTCTATCTCTACATTTCATGGATAATTAGAAATGAGTTTATAATTAATGTATAAGATATTTATATCATTATTATAATTTCATATATTAAGAAACCATGATAAACAAAAATGTACTAAAACTAATAATCTGACACATAAATGAAATACAATATAGTTACCACTTAGAATTGATTATTTTAAAAAATAAATTTTAATCACTAGGAGCTGAAATGTTTTAAGTGGATCATATATGATATTTTATGTTTTTATATGGTTCTGGAATAAAATTATAATAATTGTAAATTTATTATGAATGATAAAAAAATCACTTACGAAGGAAGTTAAACCTGATGTATGGGTTTATTTTAAAATAACATCATTATTTGAGATTATATATGTTTAAGCCTCTATTGATGGAATTTTTTGATATTTATATCCGAAGCATAATCCATTTTATTATAATTTGATTATTCATGTAATTTAAAAGTAATATTACCATTTTACTCTTTTTGGTACATAAAATGGCTAGGAAAATTTTTTTCAGAAAAAAATTCACTTCCTTTATAGTATATTTTATTCCATGTTATTTTTTTCTTAAAAATGTTTTAAGAATGTTATTTCTATTACAATATGAATTTTCAAGGAATTATTACCCATTATTGAATTTATGACAATTTTTTTCAAAGGAATCTTAATATCATTTTCATAATGTGATACTTTTTATTATATACTAAAAATTCAAAATGGATCTTGGTTTTAACATACCAGATATGATCAGAATTTCCCACCATCATTACATGTAAATTATTTTAAGATTTCATTGTGTATTTAATGGTTATTTCAAATGATAATGTTTTTCATAAAATTTTAGAAATCTTTTGTGTCTGAAAAAGTGAATTTCATAAGAACAATGTATTTTCCTCATGAAATATTCTACTGATCTTATTATATTATTTCCACCTATGTCAACATTATTTGGTGAAACATATGATGATAGAACCTAATTATAAAATACTACAAATTTATCTATATATATTATGATAAGTTTTAATAGGGAATGTATTATCATTACATATTCTATTTCTTATAATATAGAAAATTATAGATTGTTAAGGAATGGAGACTATGTTGTATTGTTTATTCATATGATGAATGTATTGAACATATTATGTGAGGGATCATTTATTCAATAAAAAATCACCTCAATGCATCTTTAGGTCTTACTAGGGAAAACATATAGGGTGTTTTGAATATTGATTTATACATTTATATACAATTTCATAGAATATGTCCTCGAAAGTAAGAATCATATCTGATAGATTATGCATTCCATCATTATTAAAGAAATTAATAATGTCCATTACATTTTTAAAATAGTTATGCAATACATTAACATGTTTCAGGATCATGTGACTATTTATATGTAATTATTGGATCATTATTTTCTCTTTCAATATAATTCCTGACTAGTTTATCTTATGATATACTTTTATATATTATTTCCATTATTTATCATATGATATCAAACATTCATATATTTACCTTATCCACAAAATCCCATTATTTTCTCTATGAATGCTATGAAAAGATACTGAAGAGAGAATAATTATATTTTGAAATTATATACATTGTCCTATTTTAGGGCTCCAAACCTAATGTGAGACTCTACTATGTGACTAGTTACTGAGACTACAAAATGTTTTTTGTCCATTATGAAGTGATCTCTTATATATAGTGCCAACATAATAAAGTAAGCATCGAGTGTAGTATACTAGGAATGATGTATTTAACTAATTATTTAAAAATGAATTAGATAGATATATTATTTAGGTTCTAAATGTCATATATTGAAAAATACAAATAAATGTTTATCATCTGAAAAAAATTAAACAAAACATTATTAACTTCTAGAAATAAAACTGGCTATATAACATTTTCATAGGGTATCACAAAAAATGTAGTAACAAATTTGATTAGAATGTCTTCAAAATTAAATTAAATAAAATAAAAATATCATGATATCATTTAATAGGTGATATATGGATTACATTAAAAAATTAAATATAATTTATATTCTACATAATTAAATTAATATGGATGAGAAATCATTAAAAAAATTATATTTTATTTGAATATTTTCTCAAACACAATGATTTTAGATAATTAAAAATTATTTATTAATATGTGAAATGGGTATTTAAAAAAATTATTTTTATAATTATAGTCCAAATAATGGACAATAAAAAATAAATTTTGTTAAACTGGAATAATCATGCAGCGGAAGACATAAAATTGTACAAATGATGGATGCAATTCTTTATAAGCACTTTTTAATGGTTTTGAAGTAACTCAAACTGATACAAATGTTTTAAAATTAATTATGGAAAATGGATATAGATAAATATGAATGAAATAGAATATAATAAATATTTAATATTCAAAATAAGAAAAAAAATATTTCTTAGAAAATAAATTGATATGTTAGGGAAATTCCTAAAATAAATATTTTAAGTATTACATTAGATTGAAATCATTTATAAAGTGAGAATCAATCAGACAGAATATTTTGATAAAGAAATTATATTTACCACGAAAGAAAAAATATAGAGGGAAAAAATGGGTATAAAATTTTATATTTTAAAGAATATATTCAAATATGAATGTATATGACTCAACAAAAAGAGACTAATTTATGAAAAATCAAAAAATTATATATTTTATTACATAAACACACTATAATAAACTATATAATAATAATAGGTTTATTATTCATATGCGTTGTACCCCCGGTTTCGGGTAAGTAACCCTTGTTTTTTTCATTTTAAGTAAATGAAGCATACGAGAAATGGTTGGGGAATGTTTGGTGACTTTTAAAGTGTCAAAGGGAAAAAGGTGGTGACACATGAGTTTTGCACGAGTTGCCCAAACCGTGCGGAAGCCGTACAGGTGGTGTCACTTTGGACAGAGGAGACTGCACATTGTTCACATGGTTTGGGAAAACCATGCGAGGAGGTCATGCAGAGCGCCCCTTCCAAGCATTGACTACCACACGATTAGCGCACGACTTTACTAACCATGCACGGAGTCAACATGGAACCTATTTTTATGGATCTAATCCATTTTATAATTAAACCCACTTGTTTTTTCTCCTAGATGGCCCTAACTCGAGATTTCTCTCTAGTGAAGGTGGGAGAACATATTCCAGGTGTTTTGGAAGCGATCTGGAGGGTTTCTTTAGCGTTTAGAGGTCAGTTGATTGAGGTAAGTATTGTTTCCTTTATTTTTCTTAGATCTCCTTCTCCCCTCTTGATGGATCCTTAGATCTATGCCCAAGGTGTGTAGATATAACGTAGTGGATGACCTTTATGTCGGGTTTTGGTCTTTTTGGTGATAGGGGAAGGAATCTAAGGAGGTTTAATGGTGTTTGAACTCGGTTCTTGGTTGATTTTGCCTATTCTGATGAGGTAGATGGCTTCAATCTCGATTCATCTTTCATAGAACATGAAGGGTTAGTTGATATTGATTTAATTTCTGTGTTTTGACTGTGAAATTGTTTTGCAAAGCATGTTATTAATCTTCTTTAGTGATGATTTATGGGTATTGATGAAATTGTGGAAATTGAATGAATGAATTGTGAAAATTTATTTAGTTTCTTGATTTTAAAATTGTGATTTTAAAATATGGATTTTCATGATTTGGAAAATGGTTTTCGGGAAAATGGTTTTCAATAAAAGGGTTGTTTTATTGAAATGGTTTTGGTAGGTTTGGAATGGTGTGGTTTTTGAGAATACTTGGTGGGTGTGATCATATAGCATTTACGAGCCCTGGTTGAAATATGACCTTGTGCTCGGTTCCAAAGGTGTAATGGAACATGGGGACTAATTACCTTGTGATGAATCGGTAGATCGACGAGAGACCACTCATGAGTATGGAATTGTCATAACGAAACATGGATGGTTGATTTCACGGGTTGTGAAATGGTTGGGTGTGCCAAAAAGGATTTTGTAAAATGGAAAGGTGAAATTGGTTAGATACTTTTCTTGGAATCATTTATTGAGAATGATGGTTTCTATTAGAAAATGGGTTTGACTTGGAACATGATATGTGGTGAACTATTTTGAAATTTTTTTATATAAATTTTTTTCTATAAATGTGCAAACATGTTTTATCCTAGAAGCATGGGTTGTGAAGTCATCAGTGAAAACCTACCGAGTTTCATTAGTCACCCACTTCTTTGGCACGTTGGTGCTTTTGCAGATGTCATATATCGAGATGTTGGAAAAGGTAAAGTATCACATGTTTATAGAACTTCATCATGATACATGGGATGGATCATGACGTTGGAGCTTGGAGCTTGTGGAGCATGGAGTTCGGTTTCCATCTTATAGTCTTTGAGTTTGTCTTTCTGCTGTTTACACTGATTTAGTGTTGGTTTTTGTTTTGGTACTCTTGGTTGGTTTATGATAGAATAAATGTTTGAGTTGTCTTAGTTTTTATCATGCATCATTTAGATGATTAGTTTGGTTATGTTTGTTGGTTCTGTGGTATGTTCTAAATGGGTAAATCGTCCCCCACATGTTTTGAAACCCTTCGACATTTATTTCTAGCCTTTGGTGCCTTGGGGATGTCGCTTAAGGCCAATTATTGACTTGATGTATTCTCAAACCAATGAGAATTGGTGAGTCATTACAAATTGTATCAATTTGTTCGGTCCTTGAGGTATATGCAATCATCTTGTTCCTTTCTTTGTGGAAAAAGTAGTCATCGGTTTTTGTTGTTCTTGGTGTTGAGTTCTTACGTGTATATTCTTTGGGTGGTCATCTTAGGAAGGAGTATGATTGTCGGAACTTGGAATGTAGATCATAAAAAGACAAAACTAACCTTTTTATGCTAAACTTCGTGTTACAAGGGAGTTGGGTACATAAATGTTATGGAGACACTTATAGGATAACAAATCTCATTTTCATGGGTTTAACCAATGAGATGAGCATGACATGAATTAGTGGAATACTTACAACTAGAAGTGCATATATCATTTTGATAAATGGACTATTGTTTGATGCAAAAGATTGATTTCAAAAAATTTTAAACTTGTTTTCAAATAAAAGACTTTGAAAAGAGAATGGATGATGTATTTTGAAAATAGATTGATTTCCAAAAGAATGAAATGATTTTTCTTTAAAAACGGGTAAATGTGGAAAATCATGATGGTTGGAAATCAATGTTGTGACAGTGATGTGATAGAAATTGAAATTATAATACTTCAGTTTCTAGGAAGTGAGTCTAACGACGTTCATTGTTTGAATAGAAAATGGAACCCATTAGGTGTCGTAGAAACCAAACAGAAGAGGTTGTGGAGAATGTGGTCGCACCTGAGCCACATGTGAACCAGCGGCTAGTCCAAAGTATAGTTCAATCCTTTCATGATTTAGACACAAGGAATCAGATGGATGAGTCATGGAATTTAGACCATTCCCTCCAGTTCAAGAATCAGAATCCACCCATCTTTTGGGGTGATTCTCAACCAGAAAGGGTGGAGGTGTGGTTGAGTAGGATGAATCGTATCTTCGATTTCATCGACACACTAGCAGAACTAAAAGTAAATATGATGACCTATATGCTGGACGATCTTTCATGGTAGTGGTGGGAGCAAGTGGTGTAGGCCAAGGTGGATCAAGGCCTGGGATGGGAGGAATTTGAGGAATTGTTCAATAAACAATTCAATCCTCACACGTTCAAGATCCATAGGACGACAAACTTTTTAGCCTGAAGTAGTAGAATCTATCTGTCATGGAAAATGAGGCTAAATTCATGAATTTAGTGTTATTTACACCGAAATTTGTTGTAAGTGTGTCATTGAAGGCATGTATCATTGAATTAGGGTTGCGACAGGAGATTCGCTCGATGATAGTTGTGATATGTATTACAGATTATACGGAGATGGTAAACAGAGCAACAATAACTAAAAGAGACATCTCAGGAGTTATGGGAGGTGGAATTATGATGATACCCACAGTAATGGTGGGAACTCTAATTCTAGGAACAAGCGAAATAGGGACACCTACTTCCATGGTGGGAGTGAAAATCATAATCAGATGGTTGGATCAGCGAATCTTCCTCCACAACCCATGATGGAAGCCAGGTGTTTTCAATGTGTATCGATTGATCACATGAAATGAGAATGTACGACACCACCAAGATCATGCCACAATTACAACCAGATGGGGAATCTTCAGTGATATTGTTGTAGTGCTGCAAGTTCGGGTGTTCATGACACTTCTCAAGTGTTGCAAGAATCTTATGCTTCGACAGGGCGAGGACAGAAAAATCATTCTCACCAGTAGAATAGAGCTAGCTATGGTGATTACAGGAATACCATGTCTCCTCAGGCAGGGAAATATCAATAAGAAAATAAGGAGCAATGTGAAGACACCAAGCAATTGTATGGAGAGGAACAGGTGATTGTGGATGACCAGTACAGACTGTCTATGGTGAGAGGTACAATTCTTTTTAACTCTACCCTCATGAAATTTTTGTTCAATACCGGTGCATCACATTCTTTTTTTTCTTCTCTTATTGCTGCTTTGCTGAAATTAAAACATGAAATGGTTCCTTCTGTGATAAAACTTCAAACAACTCTTAGTGAATGAAAATGTAGAGCATTAGTGTGTAGAGCATGTTCTATAAATGTTGATAGAGCTGAATAGAAATGGGATTTCTCTATGCTGGAGATGGATGTCTATGATATATTCTTGGGTATGGATTGGTTGACAGAGTTCAGGGCTCACGTCAACTTTTATAGCAGAACAATCAGTTTCACAAATGAGGATGGCGTCGAGCATTTCTTTAGAGAAGAATGAGTGGTGAAGGCAGGTGCAACGGGCTTGTAGGAACCAATAGTGGTAACAATCTCTTACCAAATGGCTGCGTTAAACTTGGAATCGATGGCAGAAATCTCGAATAGTAGTTTTCTAGTTGTCGTGGATCAATTTCGCGATGTTTTTCCAGAAAAAATCTCAAGGGTACCACCTTTATGAGAAGTGGAGTTTATGATTGATCTCCTTCTAGGGACCAGTCCTATCTCACTTCCATCTTTCAGGATGACACCAATGGAGTTAATGGAATTGAATGTTCACTTGGAAGAACTAAAAAACAACATTTTTATTTTTCCAAGCGTGTCTCCTTGGAAAAAACCAATTTTTTTTGTAAAGAAAGCAGATAGAACTTTGATGCAATGTGTGGATTATAATAATCTTAACCAAGTTACGATAAAGAATATATATACACATACACATATTTATGACCTATTTGATCAGTTTAGGGGAGATCAATGGTTCTCTTTGATTGACTTGTGGACAGGATATCACCAGTTGCGAGTTCGAAAGGATGATTTTCCGAAGACAACGTTCAGAAGTAGATATGGCCTCAACGAATATGTAGTCCTGCCTTCTGTTCTTATGAATGCACCATAAGTATTTATGGAAATGATGAATAAGATATTTTAGCGTTATCTGGATTCTTTTGTTGTAGATTTTTTGGATGACATATTGGTTTATTCAAGACAAAGGTATGATCATGAGAAACACTCGAAGATAGTGTTAGAAATCTTTTGATTCCAACAATTTTATGCCAAATTATCAAAGTGAGATTTTTGGATACAAGAGGTACACTTTCTGGGCCATGTTGTTTCTGATAAAGGTGTTTAAGTGGATCTAGAAAATATTGAAGATATTCTTTCTTGGCAACCGCCGAAGAATGTCTTTGAGATATGCAGTTTCGTTGGTCAAAATGGTTATTACCAATGCTTTGTGCATGACTTCTCATGACTAGATTCGCCTATGACAGCATTGAAAAAGAAGAACAGTGTATTTCAATGGACTGAAGAAATTCAGAGATCTTTTTGGGAGTTGAAAGTTCTCCTTACATCAGCACGCATATTGATTTTGCAGAAATCGGGACAGGGGTACGTGGTGTATTGTGATGCTTCAAGATTTGGGATGGGATGTGTTCTCTTGCAAGGATACCATGTTGTTACTTATGGCTCAACACATCTGAGAGTGCATGAAAATAACTATACAACAAATGATTTGGAGTTAGATGCAGTTGTCCATGCCTTGAAGACTTGGTGTCATTATCTCTTTGGTGAGAAATTGACTATATTTTCTGATCATAAGTGTTTAAATCATATTTTCTCACAACGAGATTTGAATCTAAGGTAGAGGAGATGGATGGAGTATATTAAAATATTCGACTTTGACATGATGTATAAACCGGGTAAGGGAAATTCTGTGGCCGATGCATTATGCAGAAAGTCGTATGCTCAGATGGCGAAAGAAGCTTCAGATGAGTGGTAGTTGATGTCGGTCCCAGCCGACATGCATATAGAATTTGAAGTCCGAGTTGAGGTTACAGTTTTCTTTCCATTTTCACTTGTTTCTGACTTGGTGGAGATAATAATAGAGTAACATTCATCTGATGTAGATTGTTTTGCAATGAGTTCAAAACTCAATGGTGGGGAGACCATTGAGAAATGGAAGCTGGATGGCAGTTTAGTTTTGCGGTTTCAAGATTGGATGGTTGTACATTTAACTTCTTAGGAAGAACTCCTTCATGCTTACCACAATTCTAGATGGGCTGTTCATCCATGAACACAGAAGATATATAAGGTGTTGAAGGCGCAGTTTTGGTGGAGCGACATGAAACGTAAAGTGGCCGAGTTTGTCTCGCGGTGCATAACATTTCAGCAAGTTATAGAAGAACATCAATGGCCAATGGGTATGTTGTTGTATTTACATATACCAGTGTGCAAATGGGATCAGATAGCAATGGATTTTGTTATAGGTCTTCCAATAATGGTCTGGAAACACAATGCCATTTGGGTGTTAGTGGATCTTCTAACCAAGTTGGACCATTTCATACCTATTTGAGAAACTCATACGGTGTAAGATCTTTCAAAAATCTATTTCTGAGAAGTGGTAAAGAGACATGACATACAATTTTCAATCATGTCAGACAGAGATCTGAGGTTCACATCTTGTTTCCTGCGATCCTTATAGAAAGTCCTAGGAACTCATTTGAATATGAGTATAGTGTATCATCCTCATAAAGATGAACAATCCAAAAGTACGATACAGATGTTGGAATACATGTTGTGGGATTATGTAATGGATTTTGGTGGCCTGAGGGAAGAGCATGTTTCTTTAGTGGAGTTCTCATACAACAAAAGTTATCAGGCCTCGTTACACATGGATCCATTTGAAGAATTGTATGGGAATCCATGTTGTTATCCTCTTTGTTGGGTGGAAACATGTGAGACTTTACTAGTTGGGCTAAGCGTTTTCTAAAAAACAATGGAGAAGATTCAGTTGATTTAAAAGAGGATGGAGACGACACATAGTCATCCAAAATCTTATGTGGATCATCACTAATGACCGTTGTCGTTTTCGGTGAGTGATCTTGTCTTTTGGAGAATCTCTCCAAGGCTTGGACATCTTCATTTTGGGAAGCATGAATTTTTTTCCTTGATATATAGGCCCTTTTGAGATACTGAAATGGGTTAGTGAGGTGACGAATCGGTTGGCATTGCCACCACGGCTCAGTGCAGTGCATAATGTGTTCAAGGTAGCTCAGTTGAAGAAGCATCAGCCCGATCCTGACCATGTGATCAGATGGGTTCACGTTGACCTAGAGCCGGATGATTCATCGGTACATATTTCAGTGCGGATTGTGGATAGGTAGGAGAATTTATTGCGTGGAAAAAGCATCGACCACGTGCAGGTTTTGTGGCAACATGGTTTGATTCAGGAAGAGACTTGGGAACGCGAGAATGAAATGAATGAGCAGTGGCCAGAACACTTTCAGGTAAGCGAAGGTTTTCTACTTTCCAGGGACAGAAAGGCCAATGGTGGGGAGAATGTAGTACCCCTGGTTTCTATTAATTAACCATTTTTATGCTTTTTAAGTACATGAAGAATATGTGAAATGGTTGAGGAAATTTTGGAGACTTTTAAAGTGTGAAAGGGAAAAAGGTGGTGACGCACTGGCTTCTCCCGAGCTATCGAAACCGTGCAGAAGCCATGTAGGCGGTGTAACATTTTATAGAGGAGATCGCATGGTGTGCACATGGTTTGGGAAAACCATGTGAGGAGTTCATGTGGAGCGCCCCTTCCAAGTAGTGACTATAGCACGATTAGCGCACGATTGGACTAATCATACATACTAACTGTGTGCAGAGTCAACATAAATCCTATTTTTAAGGATCTAAATTGTTTTATAATTAAAACAACTTGTTTTTGCTCCTAGACAGCCCTAACTCAGTATTTCTCTCTGGTGAAGGTCAGAGAACTCTTACCAGGCATTTTGGAAGCGATCCGGAGGGTTTCGTTGGCATTTAGAGACCAGTTGATCAAGGTAAGTCTCATTTCCTTTAGATTTATTATATCTTCTTCTTCCCTCATGATGGATACTTAGATCTACACCAAAGGTGGGTAGATCTAAGTAACTGGATGACCTTTAAGTTGGGTTTTGGTCTTATTGGTGATAGGGGAATGTATCTAAGGAGGTTACGTGGTGTTTCGACCTGGTTCATGGTTGGTTTCGCCTATTTTGTTGGGGTAGGTGGCTTCACTCTCAATTCATCTATATTTGAACTTGAAGGATTAGTTCAAATTGATTTAATTTCTTGGGTTTGATTGTGAAATTGTCGTTCAAAGCATGTTATAAATCTTCTTTAGTGATGATTTATTGGTTTTGATGAAATTGGGGAAATTTAAAGAATGGTTTGTGAAAATTGTTTTGGTTTCCTGAGTTTAAAATATTGATTTTAAAATATGGATTTTCTGGATTTGGAAAATGGTTTTTGGGAAAAAGGGTTTCAATAAAAGGGTTGTTTTATTGAAATGGTTTCTACATGGTTGGAATGGTGTGATTTATGGGCATACTTGGTGTGTGTGTTCATATTCCATTTATGAGGCTTGGTTGAAATATGAACTTGTGCTTAGTGCTAAAGGTGTAATGGAACATGGGGAATAATTACCTTGTGATGACTTGGTAGATCAATGAGAGACCACTCATGAGTATGGAACTATCCTAACAAATTATGCATAGTTGATTTCACAGGTTTTGAAATGGTTGGGTGTGTGAAAAAGGGATTTTGTGAAATGGAAAGGTGAATTTGGTTGGAAACTTTTCTTGGTTGATTTTCTTGAGAATGATTGTTTTTGTTGGAAAATGGTTTTGATTTTGAATTGAATATTTGGTGAAATGTTTTTCAATTGTTTTATATAAATTGTTTTATATAAATGTGCTAACATGTTTAATCCTAGGGGCATGGGTATGGAAGTCATCAGGGAAAACCTACTGAGTTTCATTACTCATCCCCCTGCTTTGGCACGTTGGTGCTTTTTTAGATGTCATATATTGAGATTTTGGAAATGGTAAAGTATCACATGTTAATAGAACTACTTCATGGTACTTGGGCTGGTTCGTGATGTTGGAGCTTGTTGATCATGGAGTTCAATTGCAGTCTTGTAGTCTTTGAGTTTTTCATTCCGCTGTTTACTCTGATTTAGTGTTGGATTCTGTTGTGGTACTATTGGTTTGTTTGTGATAAAATAAATGGTTGAGTTGTATTAGTTTTTATCATCCATCATTTAGTTGATTATTTTGGTTATGGTTTTTGGTTCTGTGGTATGTTCTAAAAGGGTAAATCATCCCCCACTTGTTTTGAAACCCTTCGGCATTTATTTACAGCCTTTGGCACCGTGGGAATGTCTCTTAAAATCAAGTAATGACTTATTTTATTCTCAATCTAATGAGAATTATCAGGTCATTACAATATGTATCATAGAATTATTTATATTTATTTTTCTTATTACCATTCATTTATAATTTTCAATAACCATTTTTTGATCAGTTATAGTTAATATTTCTTTTTGGGTTCCATTTGCTCCACTGGTTCCATGATTTATTTGATATGGCGATTTCAGTAATTTCTCCATGGTAATTTGATTATAAAATAAATAATAGTAATGTAGAATATTTAGATATTTTTTTTATGTAATATAGTTTTATTATTATTTCAAGGATGTTACGATAATAGTTTATAAAAAAAATAAGAAAATATCCCCTTTTGTGATTATTGAATAAATTTAAAAAATTATTATCATTAATATATGAAAATATATATGTTATAAATAAATAATTGAAATAATAAAAAAAAATATTCATTAATACCATATATTTCCACAATTTTGGTTTTCATTATTATTTAAAATGAAAATATTATGGGATTGTTATTATATATCGTTAAACCGATCAAAACATGAAAAAATTGTAATTTAATGGTTGAGTGTGATCTTAATTCATTATAATATAACTTTAATAGAATTAAATCTATATTAATATAAGATATAATATTGTTAAATAATATTTATAAATATTTATGGTGATATGATAAAGGGAAAATATGTAAACAATGTTATCCCTTACTAAATTGGAACTGAAATTCATTGGAAAACCAGGTATTATTTTGAATGATTTAGTGATTATTTTTAATATTAGGGGATTCAAATATAAGATAAATGATTATTACAGATCTTTTTTCAGATAAAAATTTTATATAATACTAAAGGATATGTGTTTCATGAGGTTTTTAAAGGAGGGGACATTTTATAAGTGTTTTTGAGTGACATATTTCTAAATAACCATTTATTAATGCTTATGGAGAATACTTTTATGTGTAAAAAAGCTAAAAAATGGAAAAACAATTGATATGGGCCATGGAATAATTAATTTTTAGAATTTATATACACGTTTAGGGGTATTTTATTACATTACTTCTTATCTCAACCATTTTACCTTTTTAACATTTTATTATAGTAACTCACATCTAACGATGATAACATATTTTTTTTACAAAAAATTAAATTGAAAAAATTAATATATTTAAAAATCATGCTTCCAAAGAATATAATTTTTAAACTGAACTAATAAATGTGGGAGAAAATAGTAAAAATTAAAAACACATAATGAATACAAACAATTTGTTTTTATGAAATTATATTTATAATACCATTAAATGAATTTATTATTTCCAATTAACAATGTATAATTATTCCATTAAGTTTAATAGATATATACATATATAAAATTTATTTTAATAAATTCCATACTTCAAATGTGAGATAACAATCTTTAAATAAAACATAAATTGTATAATAAAAACCATTATTTTTAAAAATATTACTCTATCCATGATTGATTAAAATTTTATTACTAATAGTTAGTTAATTATTACATAGAAATTATTTATATATTTTTCAAAAAATTCCTTGAATTTTTAAAATATAGTTTTTTAAATCATTAGTTAAAACAAATTTAATTACATTTTTTATGCATAAATAATTCATTAAAATAAAAGATATGTTCAAAAATTAATTATTATCATTATATTTCATTCTAATATAATTTTTATATATTAATGAAATCAAAAATATAATATTTTCAAGATTTTACTAAATTATATATGTAAGCTATAAAATCTTAAATATACATATGATATTTATATATACCAAACAACAATATATTAAGTGAATGTATGACCGATAACCATATAACGATTGTGTTTCCCATTTTTGTCCCTCCATATAAAATTGTTTACTTCACTAAAATCATTCATCCTATTTTATTCCCTAAAATGAATTCGATATTAAAATTATTTTTTATTATTTCCATTGTTACCATCACTGTTATGATCTTTCTAGGGGATCAATATGATGAACATTTCAATCTTATTGTATTTTTATTTACTTTTTATTATATTCAACTTTTAATTTTTATAATCATAAATTATTTAAATTTATTTTTATGTATTAATATATATTTTAATTTAAATTTAGACATTCTACAATAATGGAATAAGTAATTATATATTTTTGGATAGTGTTTCATGTTATAGAATCCATCCAACACACGGAAAATGACATTAAAAATATGAGTTGTTAGAGGTTGGTTTGTGCTGTAGGTTATTGTTAGTTAATTTATATATATTTGTTTCTAGTGGATCATGGTGAGGGGACATCCATAGTTATAGGTACAATATTTAATACCACTAAATATGATGGAATATTATTTAATACTTATAATTCAAATAATTATATATATTTTTACATGGTATCTGATGTGTATTTTCAAATTGTGTTTCTATATGGATTGTTATCAAAAAATAAATTACTAGGATGAAGGTAAGATTTTATATTTAGATTCTTAACAAATTCCGGTATTTTTATAATGATATGTGGTTGTTTTAGAATGTGTGCTGATTTGGATCTTTGTATGGTTACAACTTTCCAAAAAGTGTCTTTTATAAAATAGCGAAAACAGTTTGTTGGCTAAGGAATCTTATTTTTTGAGAGTTATAATATCATGAAAATTGAGATATGTATTATTTAAGATAAATATTTGTGATCTTATCACAAGTAGAATGGTTGTATCTTGGATTACTATAGTGAATTAGAAGTGTATTTTTTCTCTTATGGTAGACAGATATCACGAGGTGGGTACTGAAAATATTTCTTGATTGGAACTTGATAAGTATGTGAAACTAGTTGTTTAATTGGTTATATATACAAATAATTTTTCTTCTCTCTATATTTATATATATATAATCTTATGGATCTAGATAATATTAGAGAATTTAAAAATCTCTTGGAAGTTATTTAATTGTTTGTATTAATTTCTAAATGAGTTTTTTTGTGGGGTAATACATTTGATTTTTCTATGATGTGTGATTGGATCATGTTCATATGTCTTTATTATCACTCATTGAATCGTGTAACCATTAATAATTTAAATCCATTATACAACATTAATTATTTTTTACAGTGTGTTATAATAATCATCGAAAGTCATATTTAAAAATGATTTATTACCATTTTCAGTTCTTGGTGTAGTCATTTAGAGTGGTTAATGAACCAACTATGATTCTAGACATAAAAAATCATGTTTTCTTTGTTTATAATGATTTTATTTGTAGTTTTTTTATCGATTATATATTAACACAGTAATAATAATACAAAGAGAATAAATAAAATATAAAATTATATTTAGATACTCAAAAGGATAATAATTTTTTGTTAATATGTCAAATTTACATTACATGATTTAAGTGATGAAACTCATTTTGTATGATATGTTAGAATGTAGATTTTTTGGGATCATGAGATGGTGTAAACTGTGATGTACTTGGTGAAACCTAATAATTATTTTGATATTTAATGTTTCTATGGGACTGTGTGTTATTATCATTGTTTTATATATTATTTATATTATCTTGATGTAATGATGATGAAATTGACTTAACATGTGGTGATGTATAATGTGATGATTGATTGAACCCAATTTTTTTATATTCTTATTCTATACATAAATATTTATGAACATATGATACGTATATTTTGTGTCAATTATCAACATTTTTAGTTTGTTAAAATAAATTATAGATAAATATAAAAATAGACTCAAATAATCATTTTAATGAATTATTTTATAATATTTTATTTATTTCAATATATGAACATTGAATTATTAATTTATATTTTTTTTAAAGTGATGGAAATCAATAATCCATAGTGGGAATTAAATACAAATAAGTTGTGAAATATATTGAATAATGTAGGAAAAATTAAAAAACAAAAAAAACTACATTAGATCCTTATAATTTTTCATATTTTTAGTTACATACCATATAAAAATATAATGATATGATATAATCCAATGTATTCTCACACAATACCGGGAGACTGTTTTAGGGTTTCAACCCTACCCTTTGTTCACACTTAAGTGAGCATTCTAAAAAACATACATTGTATTATCTAGTCATAATAGCTTTTTAATTCAAATAATCCTTAATACCCAATGAAACAAATTCTTAAAATCATAAATAGTATTATGTAATAATACAAAATAATTATCCATAAATCATTACTAGATTAGTATTGTGTTTTGGAGGAAAAACCCATATACTCAAACATAACATCCATCATATAATAATACTGTTAAATACTACAATGTTTAAGTTTCTTTGCACAGACAGAAGATTAATTTTGAATGTAAACGTTGTTTTCATGAAAACATAGTCTTAATATTGTCTTGATTCGATATTACCAAATGAATACACTCCCATGAATAAAATGAATTATAGAATTTAAGGTGAATATTTTTCCTCAAATGATAGCCACAAAAATTTTCACGAATCATTTATATAGGAGTAAAATGATAAATGATGGTTTTTAATGAATTGATGAAACCAAATAGCACACATGAAACCTTTGTGTATAATTAATAATTCATTATAATGATTTTTTTACCAAATAGGTTAAAAAATAAATGTAAATTACAAGTGGATAATGATCTAAGAGAGTGGTTGATGTGATATGGTGGGAATTAAAATCTATTTTTTTAATACATAGTGATCACAGAAGACACATAGATGTAAATCAATGGCCCATAGAATATTGATATGATGTTAAATTAATAAAGGTATGTTAGGGAATAATATTATATATTTTCTGATTAGTTTTATTTTTTATGTTTTCTTTCATTTTATATTATATAATCAATGTTTAATACTATATAATATCTTTGTATCCATTATCATAGAGTGATATCTTCAAAGGGGTAGACTAAAGAGAAGAAACCAGTGAACTGTAACTAGGTCTAAAAATAATAACATGTTCTTGATTTAAATTTTAAAACATTATTTTTCAATCTAATTACCAATATTGGGGCATGAAATTTATTTTACCAAGAAAAATTGTATCTCTAAATAAAGAGATGGTGGAATTTTAATTCATGGGAAGTTTATAAATGTGAATCTCTAACTAATTAATTATAAACATGAATTTTTCTCCCTTAAAAAGAAGATTAACATAGGCTTCATCACAAAATCCTTTCCCATTTGAACCAAAAAATATAATGAATATTTATTAAAGAATAAAATAGATTATAATATACATATCATTTCATACGGTCATTCTCACATGCGTGACACTGGTTTTCTAGAAGATTTAAAATTGGAAGGATAAAAAGTCAACAATATTCTTTGAGCTGGTGCAAATTGATGTTTGTGAGATGATAACATGTAAATCCTTAAATAAATAAAAGTATTAGGTAATTATATTTTACAATTACAATAGAATTTAATTGGGGAGAGTGATATCTCCCATGTATTAATTGTTTATATCCATTAAATGTCATCAATATATAGAGAAAATATTATTGTGTAGAATATTACATAATTTTTGTTTGATAATGAGCTAAGATTCTCATTTGGATTTATTTTTAAGGAATCCACAACAAAACAGTGTGGTTGAGAGTATAAAATGGATTATTAAGAACATATCATGAATTATGGTCATTAATTCCCTACCATAATTATTTTTTAAGGAAACAACATTGAAATCAATTTATATGTCAATAAGAGCATTAATGTGTCAAAATAAAGAAAAAATACAATATGAGTTATGGTATTGGAAGTATCATATAATGATGTAAAACTAGATAGTCACTAGTGTATTCTTAATTCTAAACAATAATAAAATCCATAAAATATTTAAATGTCATGTAGTGGAAGGAATACTTCTTGGGAACTCATCGTTGAGAACGAAATACATATTATTCAATAAAAGGATATGAAATATTGTTGATATTAAAAATGTCACTAATATGGAAAATAATAATTATTTTCTGCAAAATTTTAAGAATCATGTAGAGGAAAGTGATGAGTAGTTGAGTATCTTAGTGTTTATACATGGGGATATTGATATTATGTGAAAAGAACTGAAGAAGAAGAAGATAAAATAATATTGTCTTTATTGATGAAAACAAGAAGGGATGAAATATATAAATATAAATTCATTGATGACTGATATAATATAGTGAAAAAAGAAAATGATTTCCCAAAAAAACATCACTATTATCCTAAGTAGATTAGAAGAGTTTTTAATATAATATAAAATTTGAGATCCCAATCAATGCGATGCATAGAGAGATTGAAAAAATCAATCATAACAGTATATGACAAGTTCTTTCAAGGATAGAGAATAAAATTTTTATCCAAACTATATGGGATTTACCTAGGAAAATAACTATATATGTAAAACTGATTCAAAACAAAAAATTATTCATTTGAAAGGGGTATTCCATGATTAAAATAATAAATTTTTATAATGAATTTTATCACATTTATGCTTATAAACAATTTAATTACAATCATCCATAATTGTGTAAAATAGGATCATTGTTTTTGCAATAAATTTCAAATTAGATATTCCATAATTAATTATAGAAATAAGAGGTTTAAATAATGTTTTAATATAGTTTTCATAGTAAAAAATTTGATATAATAATATTTCTTGTTAAAGTTTGTATTTTATAAGAAAATGAATTAGAATTTAATTATATAATTGATCAATACTTTAATCTGTTTGATTTTTATCATAGATGATTCAATCATAATAACTATTTAAAAAAAATTAAATTGTCACAGGATAATATTTTTTTATTTGATGATGAAATAATATTTGGGGTGTCATATGAAGCACATTAAAAATCATTTGAATTCAAGAGTCGTGGGTTTAAAATATCAACGATAGTTTATTTGATTTTTTTCAAGGTTTATAGGTGATTCATGCATGTAGTGTTACATTTAGTTTTCAATGAAAATATAGTAAAGATGTGTTAAAAATATTCTAAATAGAGTATTCTATGGACATTAAATCTCATTTTGTTAGTAAGATTTAGTTTTTAAGGTATGAGAGTGGAAAAAATGGTCAATGTGTTTAAATATAAGAAAATCATTCAATGGATTTTGTACCTAATGAGGACATAACATGAAATTGTGTTTCCCAATTTTTCGAAAACATGATAATAATATATCAAAAGTAAATCCATTTTAATGAAGTGAAAATAATATAATGGTCGTTCAGAGTAAGGATGTATTTTGTTTTATTTTATCATGCTACACAACAATAGGTGTTTTTGGATATTATCCATATGGATTGAGACTATTTAGTAGATTATCAAAGTTAACATCATGTGGGTGTTTCTTATCTAAAATTCCAGAATATTTCTTTTCTATGTAAGAATAAATATTTATATTTGTGAAGAATAATAAATAATGAATATATTGAGGCAAATCCAAAATGTAATAAATTAATATTGAAGAAACATTACATTTAGTGATCTTGATAGGAAGTTAAATCCTCTCTTAAAACCATTTATGATATTTGGAGTGCTATTAATATAGAAAAAAATCATATCCATAATTCAATAAATATTTATGTCGAGATCAAATGTTATTTATTATGTAGAAGGTTTAGAAAAGGATATAAAATATGATACAGCTGTCGATACAATGTGATGCTTGATACATCATTATTTTGGTACCTCATAAGAAAGTATTTGAGAAGAATTAGTTTTGTCTTGGTGTTATCTCTATAAACCTAAATTTTTTTGATAAGGGATCCCAATCTCGAATGTTTTTTTAATTACAACACATATTTCAAAAAATTGGCATCATATATTTATAGTAATGGAAAATTATTTTATCCCTCATAGAATAATTCTTTGAATTTAGAATAATCTATTATGAAATTTTATATAAGTAATCATTGGTTTTATTCATAACAGGTGATATTTTTAGTAATGTTAGTTGGAATGTATTAAATATTGTTTTTTAAAAATATATATCAAATAAGTTACTTTTTTTTCTATGTTTTTTTAACATGGATGAGGGTCGTTGGAATGTTAATAAATGAGGAGAAGGAATTCCACTATAATATTTTTAGGGTAGAGGGATAGAATATTAATTTTGAGCAGGATTTTATTGAGATTGTTTGGTATGAAAATACTTAATATAAAGTTCTATTAAAATTATAAATTATTATCTATGTGAAATAAGTACTGTAATTGATAATGAAAATAATTGTAACATTTCACGATGATATTTTTATTCAACTATTATTTCTCATGAAAAAATAAATCATGTGAACATAAATATAATGATTACTGAGTAATTGATTACAATTTCTAAAGATAAATGTTACAGTTGGAATTGTGGTGAGTAAAGCTAATGGTTTTACTGGAAGGTATGATTAAGGGTTGTAATAATCATAAAGATGGATATTATTAGAAAAAAATTACCCAAGAAGATATTTGGGTGGTGATTTTTAGATGTTTTTTTCAAATACTGTAAAATAGTATTCAAATTATTGAAAACTATTGTCAAGAAGATTCATAGGGGTCCTTTATATGGTTCCTCAATGATTATTGAAATTAAATCATATTGGTTCTTATTTTGACTTCAAGAAGAAGCTCATACTGCAAGAGTGGACTTGTAATTTTTAGTGCATCTCTATTTAAGTACATTGATTATTTGTACTAGGAAGAATATTTATAATTTATAATTTTTTTTAAGATTAAATGTAGTCTAAAAAGAATAATTTCTTATAGATCGTGATATTTTAGTTCTTTTCACAAAATATATATGTGAAACCAAGTGTTATATTTTGGATCATGTGTAGAAAGATCATGAAGTAAACATCAGAGGGTATTGAATTGTGTAAATTTCATCATTATTGTGTAAACACCATAAAAAATAGTGTCATACATGATGATGTAAAGTTATTTATATTGGTATGTTAAAACCTTTAATATTTTTAATTGTTATTTTATAAAAAAATTAGATGCTGAAATTATCATAGTTCATGACATGATAGTATTTTAAAGGGATAGTTACATAATGTTAATGGGTTTTATTCTATAATGGTCTTCAGTACAAATAATTACCCAAATTAATTTTTTGACCTTTTCTTGGAATTCTTAAAAGATAAAATTTCAATAATGTTTACAAGGATTTAGAGGTTGATTTGAGAAGAATTTTATCACCATATTAAAATGAACTTTAATATCCCACACATGTGTATTTTAGGATTTTATTTAAAGATAATAAATATATATTTACTTATAGAATAATAATGGAAATTATTTTTTGATCAATGTAGTGTTGAAAAAAGGATAAGTGGATTTATGTTCATGTTGGAATGAAAATTTGGATAACTGGGAGTTCTCCTTATGGGATAATATTTAAAATTTATCACTTTGATAATGAAGGATTAGATTACTATACTTCCATTGATGTGAATAATATTCCATATTTATAAAATATCAAGATGTCTCTTAGAGGAGTAGTGAATGTCATAAGTGATAGAGACAAATGTGGTTTCTAGAATTATATGTTTTTTAAATGTAGATGTATAGTATAATCACTCTAATATTTTAATTAATGTATTTTCCATATTGACACATCATTGTTGTATGCTCCATGAATGTATCCCAATATTAGTAAACCATGTTAAAGTAAACTAGGTTTCTTTTTATTGATTATCTATTTTGTATTTTGGTGTGAGTGAGAGAAAAATATAATGAATAATCATTGAATAAGATCATTGGAAGGGTCATTTGAAGTAAATAAACCCAAACCTACCCTCTCTCATTGTATCTTACTTGGATGGGTGAAACGGCTGCATTGATAAAATATATTTGTTGTATTAATACAATTTATTTAGTCTATTTTGGATAATTCAGAACATATAAGATGTATTATACTCTATTGATATTTTATATTCCATTTTGGTCAATTGATATATTAGTAATATAGATTATATAATCCTAAATATGATTTATATATACAAATTACGGAAGACTAATTCATATGGAGATATAAGTGTGTCTGATAGAGATGAAACTATAAGATAACTCAAAGAGTGTTCCCTTTATATCCTAGATTTCAGCATCGATGCCCTAAGTTTGTGTTGTCCATGGATCTGGTCCCTCCATCCCTGGTAGAGGGTAGGGGGAAGAGTTCCTTTGAACTTATTCCCCTCATCCTTGGAGCTTTTATCCTTTCATTAACACCATGTTACTTCCTCCTTTCCTTACAATTCCCATTTTCCCTAAGTTATCTGTCCTCTTAAATTAGTTCTCTGAATAAAAAACAAATATTATATTAGATAGAGATGAAATTGAACCCCATTTTATATTTATAATAAATGATTTTCTGAGAGGTTTCTCTTTTTTTTAAATAATTTATTGTGGAATTTTTAATCTTTTTCAACATTAAAATTTTTTAAATGGGGAATATTTTTAGCCTTAAAATAAGGATTAATTTTATGATCAAAGGTACCAAAATTTGATAGTGCTTATATGATAGTCCTGAAAAATTATTTTTTTATATATTCATAATTATTTTTAATTTTTAATATACAATGTATGAGGGATTAGTGTAGGTGTGATATTTTTATAATTACACAAAACAAAATAAATCATAAATGGTGAGAGTATACATGTCTTTGTTTATGGTTGATTATGGTCTATGAAATTAAATCATTAAGCTCATTATGAATTATATAAGATATTTTTTCATAAAATCTATTATGTTAATTTTAATGTTTAATTTATTTTATTACATATGATAATGTAAAAATCATCTGATAATTAAAGGTATTTCAAATAAGTTATGAAATTATATTGTTTTCTATTGTATAGAGGTACAAATTTAAAAAGTGAAATGTTAACCATTTAATAATTTATGAAATTGAAGATTCTAATAGGATACCTTGTTCGATGATGATATACTAATTTAGGGTATTCAAGGGCCATAATTTCTCTCTTGCTATATGCACTGTATAATATTAACTACCTAGGTGGAAACTATCTCTAATATATTCTCTCAATTTAACATTATAGAGGTTGTTCTAGAACAACAATGACGAAGAATAAGTACTATTAAATGATTTAATGAATTTTTTGGGAATTTTTTTTTGGAAAACCCCCTTGGTTTCTTTTGAGGGAACATGATGAACCTCTCTATAATAATTAATTCATCCTTGATTATAAGGTATACTTTTTATGGTTATTATTTCATATTTTTGATCCACTCTTGACTAATATTCTATATGGGTTTTAATTTTCTAGAATTTGGGGATTTATATGATTGAAAAATTACTTTAATAGTACTAAATAAATGGTTTTATTTGTTATTTTATATTTTATTTCACTAAATGAATTTCTGTAGTTTACTATTTCCTTTGTGTTAGGAAAAGGGTATAAACCTTAAATACTATTTAGTGAATTTATATAAATTTATTTTTCGTGAATGTTGTCTTTTATTGTTTTAGAAGAACATGGTTTACAACAAAATGACGGTTTTTGTTAGCCAAGATTATTTGTATAGTGAATTTCATGATGGTTCTACATTGATCTATGAAAAAATTAATGAGAAACACTTCTTCTTCTTTAAAAATCTTCCCTTATAACATAGAAAATAATCATTTACTACACCATCATTCTACCATATTAATTTTTTATATACTTATAAATAGTAAGATTAAGTCCAAAATCCTTAAATATGATCCAATTAGAGGGGAATTGTCATCACCCAACCCAATGGGGATCATGTAAAATCTACCCCAAGACCGCCTCCATATGCTTGAGGCTGGAGACAAGCGTTGAAAGGAATAAATTGTGTAGTATTCCTTTTCTTGAAGAACATGTACACACACCCAACCATCTCAATTCTGAAGTGAATTGGAATAAAACAAAAAATTTAAACCCCTTGAGTAAAAAAATACATGAATTCCAATAGGTAATTCATAGAGTAAGATAGTGTTAAGTAAAAAGTTATTATGAAAATACATTCACAACCTAAAAGATGTCCCCACCTAAAAAAACATAAAATTAAAATATTGACAATCCAATATCCAAAACTCTAATCCCTTACCCATGAACATGTTCAAATGCACAAGGAATCTCTATTCTCCTTTTAATTTCCACGGACCTGTCCCTTTTCTATATAAGACACACCATGTACAGTAAAATTCCATGTATGGTTGAGTATATACAAACCCAATAGGACACCCCTAATGATAAAGGGGATTAGTATGATACATGATAGGAATATAAAAATCAACATAAATACAATGGGTAACAAAATCCCACAACATGAATATATATATATATATATATATATATATTTTAAAACCAATAATACCAAATGAGAGATGAGGGGGATCACCATCTCATAGCTCAGTACCGGAGAGAGTTCCATTAGTTCCAAGAGATCCAAAAATGATGCCCAACATCTCATATGTCTTTCAGTGGAAACATCCATGTCAGATAACACATCCACAATATCACATAGAGTCAAGAATTAAAACCTTTTTTTGTTAGACACATTCTCTTATATAATAAGAGGGCTCCATTATAATGGTCGACTGAGAACCCATTCCCTATTCAATAGGAGGGTGCAATAAGATAGAAGTTAGAGGAATCATAAACTTTACTAAGATGAGGATCCACTCTAGTAATATGTAGAGGATCCTTTCCCTTCTTAGTTAGAGGGTCCCACTCCAATGGCTGAGGACCCATACCCCGATATAGCTATAGGGTGCTACATAGATAGCTGAAAGGGGACCCATTTCCTATCCCCGTAGGAGGGTGCCACTCTAATAATTGAGGATCCATACCGTAACACTATCAGAGGGTGAAACATGGTAGATAAGTAATGGCCATCTTAGCTTCATAGCATAATGGTGCCACTATAATGGTTGATAGAGGACCCATACCTAGATTATTAAGTGGGTTCCACTCTAATCGTAGGTCAAGGACCCAGTTCCATCCCATATGGAGGGAGCCACTATGATCTATCAGGTGATCATGCCTAACCACTGACGTTGTCGAGCATCCTTAAAATAATAATATTTCCCATTAAATATCTCATTATGTCTCAAAAGCCACCCCTAATGTCACCATTTTATTCTACATGAAAAAACACATAGGATAGGATACTTGGTGACAAAGTATGAGTTTAAATAAAGGAGATATGAGTGGTTAAAGTTTCATTAAATGGAAATTTGGAGTACATGATGTGTAAGGGGATCCAAACACCATGTGACCCCTATAACATCCCTTCCTAGTTTCCAATACCTGATTCCCCGAAAAAGACCACCATATGAACTTAGGTGCGCCTACCCGTATGCTAGAGGCTGCTGAATATAAGTGAGGGTCTGATATACCAATCATGTGGAGACTATACCCACTTTTATTAGAGTACAAATTTTTTTGAAAATAATAAAAAAAGAACTAAATAAAATATAATCATATCTAGAAAGATCTACGATCACAAGATGGTGAAAACCTTTAATACAATATCAAAACTAAATAAGAAAAATATGAAATTCCAATTCACCTCTCAAGTTTTTAAAATGAATCCCAAATTAAAGACAATTATAAATTCCCCAATTGGGTCTGAAATCATATTCGGTTCCCTCATCCATGATCCATACATATTCATCCATAAAAAACAATGCCTTTTCCCTAAACCTATCCTGCAACCATAAATTCTATTTAGTTACCAATTAGGAACCCCGAGTAGGGTGTGAGTACAACTTAGTAACACACAAAAAACAATGTCTAAAATAATATACATTTAATAATAGAGCATAAAATTGTATAAATAAATAATTACAATTCATAAGTATATAGTTATTACATTATTAACCATTCATTATTCTATTATGTAAACCCCCGACTTCCTAAGGACACTAAACCTCAATACCAACTATAGATCGTGATTGAGTTTGAACTACCACGATTCGATATCATATATATAAATTCAAATGTCTCCATTTATTATAAAAATTCATATATACTATATAGAATAAAAAATGTAAATTATTCTTCCATGTTTAATTTTCACATAGGGTTATAATCTCATGGGTCTAATGTGAGTGAGAATAAACGAAGCATAATATATTTCTAGGAAGAAGGGGAATGTTGTAATAGTCTTTTCTGTATCCAAAATCCAAGATCTCCTATGGTACAATGCGAATAAAAATTTAATTTCTCACTATCTTCCTCCCTGAGGGCTCCCACTGTCCATCAAAAATAAAAATAGAAGCAATCATGGTCTTCCTTGGGAAATCACTCGCTAACACCCAGGTTAACCCATGTGATACTCTATTCCAATGTAATCACAACCAATTGGCATAAAACTAAAGGCTATTTCACAAATAATTTTATTAAAAACTTATATAATTAATTAATCAGACCCATATCATTAATTAATTTGCAGAATTAATTAATCATATCATATCAATTAATTAATTCAATAATTAATAAATCATATCTATCACATTAATTAATTTAACAAAAAATTAATCACATATCCTCTGTTAATTAATTCAATAATTAATCAATGATTGCCTAATCTTAATGTCCAATTATTAATCTTACAATTGATTATTCTTAATTCACAATTCAAAATTTCGACAATTAATC
Organism: Viscum album; assembly: GCA_963277665.1. Lineage (NCBI taxonomy): Eukaryota > Viridiplantae > Streptophyta > Magnoliopsida > Santalales > Viscaceae > Viscum > Viscum album. Next base: position 1,998,399,788 of record OY728140.1, on the reverse strand, counting down.
AAACATGTGATTATCCATAATTCAACAATATAATTATTCAATCAAATCCAATATCCTTAATTAATTAGTTGACCACAATAATTAACACAATTAGGAATTACAATTGCTAAAATGATGACATAAATTATAGAATTACCTACAATAAATAGATATCAAGACTGTGGGATTTAAATAATAGTCCACTTACCTTGATTCGTCTGTGAACTATGGACTAAAAAAATTATGAAATTTTTTGGGAGTAAGGGAGTAGTGTGAGAACCAGATCTATAGTCTAAATAAAGATGGGACAATTCGAGATTTCCAATATCGATATCTGGATCTATAATCTGAGATTTAGATCCACAAAACTACGTATAGATCTAACCAAAATATATAATAACTTCCCATTAGAAAAGAGTGATGAATGGAGAAGGAATTACAAAGGAATTAGAATGAGGTCCTTTTACTAAGAGGGGTGAAAATATTTAATCTGTGATTCAAACCACTATTAAAGGAGTTTTAGAGGGCTTGGAATCTATTTAAGATGAACTAAAATACCAAAATAGGTACTAGGTCTTAATGGGGGTCGATTTTGAATTAAAATAGTTGTTCAAGAATTTTTAAAAATAATATATTTTGATAATTTAATTACCTTACATGAGTTGATGGGAATGGGAACAAGATTTCATCTATCCATCCTATAAAACCATGAGACACTTATAGGGGTGCATGGTTACTCCTCAAAGGGACCACAGTATGAAAAACCAGTCACTAACCATGTAGTTCCCCTATATTTATGGTTTCATAGTTGGTTGTGCTATGATGGTCAATTATTGAAAAAATGTGTACTAACCATGCACTATCCTATTTTTTCCATTTTTCTCAATTTACACCCAATGACACCCCAAGGTAAAAATGAAATGATATTTACACAAAAAAATGACAAATAGTAACTGTATAAGAGCCTAAGACAACTCTAGAAATGGTGAGGATCTTATAGTCCAACTATTCTATATGGATGTGTCCTTAAAGATACATGAATCACTACCCATATAGTTTTACAAAACATTTAAATAAACTAAATAGTCTTCCTTATCCAACTAGAGACTTTCCCATGCTATTAGATGTGTTCGTGTACCTTTTACCACATTTGTGTACTCGGACACACGACATGACCTCTCGCATGAGGTCTTAACCATGCTCCAGGTGGTGCCTGTGTACCCTGATACACTGCCTGTGCCTAGCTATTCCCATATCCTTCTACTATAGGATTAAACACTAGGTCACCAAGAATGAGTCGCATGGTGTGTGGTTTTCCCACACAATGTGTAATATCTAACTCACCCTAAATCCTACTCACCGCATCCATGTGGCTACATAGTGTGTGTTTTTTTGGAATGATTGATGTGTGGTTCAGTTTTTTTACTGAAGGTTATATCTACTTCAAGTATTCTAAATACAACCTTGCCTACCTATATCTCACCTACCCATATCCCTAAATTAATTGGTAATCCTTTGATAATCATTTTCATCCATGTTTTGACAAAAAATGGATTATATATTGGTAGATACAACTCTCATATGTATCCAGCATATCTCTCGTAACCAGTAGTGCCTCACAAGATTCTGGATCCATGGTCGAATCACCTATATATTGAAACTAATCGAAAATATGTTCTTGATCACCAATACATCCATTAAAAATGAACACTTCATGGATATGGAGGTTCGATCGGGCTCAATCCCTGCTAGAAATATTGAGCAATTGACCCATATCCCAATAGAAAAAAGTGTTAATAATGAGTGGGAGAGAATATAAAAAACAAAGTGAGAAATATTGGCCAAGATTTATTGGCCAAAATATTCAAATTTGGGGAAGATTTGGTTGAGAGACATGGAATAAAAGATATAAACTAAATAATAAAATTTAAATCGTTACACAGGTGCATGAAAAGTTTTACATCCACACTGATTAAGAGTCATATTTTACCATGCTTAATCAATTTAATAAATTGGAAAATAATACAAAAATTGATGTCACATATCTATAATTTTAATGTTTTAAATGATGAATATAGTCTCCAATTAATTAGAGAATTTATTATGTTTTCTATGCCTAGTTATTTAGGGATCAGAGGTTTTTTGTTGTCAGATCTTGATTCACCAATGGGAGGTGGAGAGGGAATCCTATCCATTTTCCTAGAGTTATTTGGTTAACATTGGTGACATTCTATAATGATGAATTTATAGAAAAAATTGAAATATGTTATTTAATATAACATAATAAATTTAATTATTGATTTTAATTAAAATTTCCAACCAATGGATGCGATATCCGAACACCCCACACCGACAAAATCCTTATGAGGGGAATTGTACAAAAATAGTCTCAAGGATTAAACCACCTTTGATAGAAATATTTTATGACATTAACCAACAGAGAATGAGATGTAACTACCCCAAGCCCACCTCTATAGTCATGGGGTGGGAAATAAGCACCGAGAGGCATAACTAGTATTGGAGTCCCTTTCCTAATATACTTTTATTCAAACACATGATCTTATAAATTTAGAGGTGCAAAGGGACAATTGAATAATATGTAATGTTTAGAGAAATACCCATACACAAAAAATCTATAGGGAATACAAAGCTAAGAAAATGTGAACCAAAAAGTATATGGTAAAAATACATTACCTACTAGAAAGATGTCTCATCCCAAAAAAACAGGATAACTAAATTGTAGAGAGAGTCTAAATCCAAGTCTCCAAGACCAAACCATAATATGTGGTCAAATTCTCTAGGTATTCCTATGATCATCTTTAATCACCATAGATCTATCATTCATCTTCATAAGACAAGAAATGTGATGGAAAATCCAATATATTGTTGAGTATATAAATAAAAAGGAGGATCCTTAGATTATAATGTGATGGGGTAGTAAGAGACACAATACGAATTGGAAACACAACCCAATGAAAGAGAGTAATAAAATACGACAACTTAGATATATATATATATATATATATATATATATATATATATATTCCTAATAAAATAATCCCAAACTAGAGAAAAAGGGGATATCCAAATCACAAACCAACATAGGAAAGATTTCCATTGTTCCTAGAGCACCAAAAAATGATTCCCAACATCTCACACATATATCCAAAGAAACATCCAAGTCAAACCCAAAATTTTCATTGTGCTGCATAGTCCAAGGGGAAAATTATACGAAGAAGACACACACATTAGTATAATAGGTGGGTTCCACTCTATTGGTCGATTAATGACACATGTTCTACCCATTAAGAGGGTACCACTCAATAACATATATAAGACCCATACCCTAACCAGCAAGATGGATCTACACTAGTTGTCCAGGAAGTAGACCATAATATCACAAGAGGGTTCTAATTGGATAGTCAATCAAGGACCCATCCTCTATCCCAGTAAGAGGGTTCCAATCTGATGGTCGAGGACCCATACCCTGACTCTGTAGGAGGGTCACACTCAAAAGATACGTAGAACTCTAATGCTCATCCAAGAATGGGGGTTGCGCTATAATGGTTGGTAAAGTGCCCATACCAAACCAAGAAAGAGGATTATACTCTAATGGTAGGTCAAGGACCTATTCCAAGATGATCTATAGAGAGACACTTTGATATATTTGATGATCATATCTTATCACATCCATCAACGAGCATTACCTATTTAAGCATCATGCTTGAAAAATTAGACACCATATATCAAAAGTAATTATTGAGGAAACTATCATGTTCTTGAGGAAGAAAACAATTAGGTCAGGCTACACATAGTCCAAAATATGAGTTCAAAATAATGAGATACAAGTGGTTGATGTTTCATCCAAATGAAAGTAGTGTTACGTGACATGTATGTGGACTGACAAGGCATGTGGTCTTGCTATGCTACCAGGATATGTCCCTGATAGTACATACCTCACTGACCATGTATTTCAATGTGATGTGTATAGGCACTCCAAAATGTTCCTCTTACACAATTGGTCCTTCCCGTGATCTTGTCAATGTATTTGTAACTTTTCCAATGTTTGTATACTCTAAAAAATAGTGTTTCCTCTATCATGGGGTCCTACTTATGCTCCTAGATATGTTTGTGTGAACTGGTACATGATGTGTTCTTTGAAATTCCCATGTTCATATACTACCAGAGTATAAACTACTTCTCTAGTAATAAATCACATGGCTTGTGGGTTTCACACCCAGTGTGAGATATTTATCTCACATGATGCCCTGGCCACTACAACCAAGAGACTATATTCCATGTATTATTTGGACTACATGGCATATAGTTACGATTTCAAAGAAAGTGAAATTTGATTCTGGTGTTCCATATACAACCCTTTTTCTTATTATATCACTCCCAAGTCACCATAAATCAAAGGTAAATCATTCTTTTATCATTTCCTTTCCTTCGTTGGTTAGAAAACAGATTCTCGACTGGTTCATTCAAATGTCATATGCATCACATGCCTCTCCCATTGCTTGTAGAACCTCACTGGATTAATGAAACATGTTGGAGTCACCCATATCCAAAAAACCATCCCAAATCCATACATGATCATTAATCCATCCTTTTTATGTGAAAACTTCATGAGTTTGGGGGCCCGATAAGGCTCAATCCAACTCAGAAACATTGATCTAGGGCCTTGTAGACAAATGGAGAAGAATGTGAAGAACATGTAGGGGAAGGATCCTGGAATGAGATGTTAAAGATGTTAGAAAAGAGTTTTTGGGAAAAAATTAAAAATTATTAAATATTTGGGTTGGAAACATGGCGCAATAGATATGGTCGGAATAATAAAATTAAAATCCTTACACAAACACATGCAAGGGTTTAATTTGATGTCGATAAAGAGTTAGATAAAATCAATATATATATTATATTAATTGAGGAATAATCCATGAATAGATGAGCCCTACGAGGATTTGGATCAATTTTCCACACATAACTCACATGATATTTATTGATAGAATTCATTATGTTTGCTGCGCCTCAATCTTCTGGGATATAAAGTACCTTCATTGTCAGATATAGATTCTTCAATGAGAGGGGGATGGATAGTCCAATTAAAAGTCCCAAGGTTATGTGGCTAACCATGGTCATACACCATAAATGTAACTTATATATTAAATATAACTAGGTTATTTAATTTTAAATAATAAAATTTAATTATTTATTTCAATTAATGAACCCACAAATAGTCATGATCTTGGAATTCCCCGTAGTCACAAATTTTAGGTCTCAGATAGTTGAATATCAAAATATTAACTTGAAGTTGGTCTTATATTTCTAATATAGGATCTAATATAAGAGAAATCCCAATGTCTTTTATGAAATTTTTATTGTGTAATATATAATATATTTAATATTTTTATAAAATTAATTCCGAGCACATTGGGCCTCAAAATTGAACAATGCCTCAATGACTAGATCTGAAAATATATCTGGATATATTCCAGAGTCCTATAATAAAAATTAGGGTCTCAAAATAAATTAGTATGGAGCTAAACAAATTGGACCTCACCCTCCAAGAAAATTGAATGAAATAGTATATTCGATCATTTTACCTTAGAAGCTAGCAATGGTTCCATACATATAGTGGTATAAAATATCCAATAGAATCCTTGAACACTTTATTTTAACGCATTACAAATAAATAGTATACTAGAACCCACTATATAATAGTAAATTAAGAGAAGTGATTATATGGATGTAAATCTGTGAAAATATTCTTAGGTGCCATTTACTAAAAAAAGATGTTTATGAACAAAATTTTTATATTCCATTCATTGAATGATGTATTTTTTTAGAATTTTTTTTCATATGGTATGAAATGACAAATGTTTTGGATTATTTATTGTAACTAGGTCAAAAACGCCATGTTTATGAATATAAATATAAATATTCATAAAAATTTCAACACACAAATTTTCAACTGATGTATCAACAATATAAATGAATAATTATAATAAATATATGGGATTTTCCCAAATTATAATTTTTATCATTTATAATTAATACCAATATATAATTTAAAGATCATTTTACAAATAAAAAAACAATTGACACTAACTTTCACCATGATATAATTTACGATTTAGTGTCTAAATACAAAAATCTCCAACCCACATTAACGACTCAAAGAACTTATATAACACATTACAACACATCATAAATCAATTGAAAATAGTTTTTTACATGATTATCTTATATAACTATTTAAATAAAATTCAATAATTTGTACCGAAATTAGTTATTATTATAGGGCCAATTATGTTACCAAATGATACTTTGTATCGTTGAGTATAATTATAAAATACAATGTATATAACTCTATGAAATGACCATCCACTTTCCAGATATCATTTTTAGTCATTCCATGAAGGGGTTTGGTGTGATCTTAGTGAGACACACTAATATATCCATATGAATAATTATACTATAATAGGTATATATCTGAATGATATAACTGCTTATCTAATATCTTTATTAATGACATTTAGTGACCATAATAGACAAAAATTTTCATAAAAATAAATGTTATCTGATACATATAAATTTCTCTAGATTGAACTAACACTTAATAATCAATTCTTTTAAATGGTTAAGAACATAATATGTCACTCAAATGAGACTATACATGAATTTACATGTTCTAATTCTATCAAAGCTACATATTTTATGTTATTCATAAATTAAGACAAATAATACCTTCGTTTATCTCAAATGATGACATGATTAACAACTCACCCATCGAACCCTAATAATCTTATCATCAATGTTATCATAATAATGGTATCAACGTATAACAGTTCACATGATAAGTACATTTTGAACCATAATTTATGGTGATTCATGAGAAGCACACAACCCTAATGTATATCATTGAACATGTGACAATACATGTGATATAAATTAATTGGGCTGTCAAGATAATAAGTCTCCAAATATTATATAATCTATTCATTCTGTATCATATTCAAGATTTTACTCATAGTAATCCAAAAAAATTAATAAAACCTATACCACACTATGATGATCATTTATTTGATATAAAAAAATATCTTACATTATGGATATTGTACCATTCCGCCACTCGTAAAATATATTCTACAAAATTGAATGAATAATACATAATTATTTATATAATAATAAATTCAAAATACATTTTTCAGGTTAATAGCCATTATATATATTCTTTAATATAATTAATACCTAGTAAATTTAAATAACCCACATACGTTCTCAATGTTATTATATTTTTTAATGGTTCCACTACATTATCTTTTTTATACCACTAAAAATCATTAAATCATCTTTTTCAATGATTTCATAAATGAAATATATTTTTGAGTGATATTTTGTGTAATTTTATGAGATGGTTTTTCCTTCAACAAATAAATAACACAATAATTCTAAAGTAATACTAATATTCTTCGAACCACCATTTGTTATATACTGAACTTATTGATCTAATTTTACAATTTCACAAATTTTTTATTTTATATTTACTCAACCTTCATTAGAGAGGTAATAATAGTTTATTATTTGTATGTATTCCAACTCATGACTCTACCATTGATGAAAAAATTAGATTGGGATTCCACATTAACATTTTTAGATTTGAAACTATTGTCAATGAAATCATTTCTAATACTTTCAATGTGAAAAAACATATACTAACTTATTCTCAAACACTGAATGATTCCTTTAACAAACCCCAGTGACTTTCAAAAGGATATGATTATGGTCAATTATTATTTCTGAAATAAAAGAATGAATTAGGTTGAGTAAAAAACATAATATACATGACTGATCATATGGTGAACACATGTGGAATATTATCCATGATTCTAATTTCTAAATATTTACATTGGAATGGGTTATTTATAATAATGTATTAATAGAAAAATGTTAAAGACTGATTTTTGACATTATCCATGTTTAAAGACAATATCATTTTACTATTATCAGTTTTGTAACACAGTTTTTAAATTATTTTAGATCTATATTTAGATGTATTTATTCCTGTAATATTTGATTATCCACTTTTTTCATTAATAAAGGTGTGTCATTGAAACCATACCATTATAAAATGTATTTTATGTATTTAATTTATAATAAGTAGCAAATTATCTACCTTTAAAACCAATAGTACCACAACACACCAACTAACCTAGTTGTATAAAAAAGAACAATCTTTATTCTTAATGAATATAGCCACTTTTATTACATCATAAACTTATTTTTTAAAACTACAAGAATATTTCCCTTTGTATTTTTGGTATATTGAATCTTGAATTCTATATCAACATCTTTTGGTACATCAAAATATTTAGGCCGCAACATATAAATATCCTTGAGTAGATTTATATTTAGGAATGAAATTTTTGTATCCATTTTTTATATCTCAGAAAAACAATGATATTCTATAGTAAGAATTATCCAAATACATTTTTTCAAAGAAATTATGGAAAAACGTCTCTTAATAGTTAATAACCTGAATTAATTTATAAAAATTTTCCATCAATATCCCATTAATGTTTGAAACACTAGAATCAATATAAGATTAATTATGTAAAGCTATATTTCATTATATATGTCCCAATAGATAAGGTGTATCCACCAAGTTTAAAACATTTTTAGTGTAGTTGGAGTTTATCTTATACCACAAGGTCTCAATCTATTTCTCTAAATCATCACTCAATATAGACACCCAGTATTTAGTATGTTCATTATATATAAACGTTAATACACATTTAATTTCTTTTGAAAATTAATAACTCTCTAAAAATGGATTATTCATACCAAATAATTAATGTTTTCATATAAAAAAGTGAGTTATATTCTTATAATATCTTATATAACAAAATTTCTTACCTTTATAGAAAAACACATCATATTTTTTTTGGTTTTAAAATAATATAGGTTCAATTCTACTCACACTTACTCATCAATTATTTTTATCTAGGTTAAGGAATAAACCATTGTGGGATATAAAAACATTTTTCTTAGTAATAATATAAAATTAATATCAAATATTATTATTGAATAACTATCAAAAATGGAATTTTTTTAATATTTTTTGTAAATTTTATCAAAATTCATACAATTTACAAATGATTAAAAAAATTATTTGAAAATAGAAATTTATATATCTCACATTATAATTCACATATGATACATTTATAAAAACATAATACAGTGAATGTTTAAGTATGAAAAATTATTAATCTAGAGTATATCATCATAATAATATTTTACTGGTCACACTGAGTCATCATAAATCAAACAATATATAGTAAGTTATTATTTCTCTTATCAAAAAAATATTTAAATATGGTGTTATAATAATATTGTATTCTGAAACTATTCAATAATATATTTGGTGATCAATAAATCATATGATAAAGTATTCACTAACTAGAAATAATTAATGAATCATAATATTTTTACACAGTTGACATTGAAATTTGTTTTAAAAGTATTTAAATTTATCTATGGCTTTGAACTTGTGTCTCATAAGAAGAAGATATTCATAATGATTATAATAATCTTTAGATTATTTTGTTAATTCCTTACCCACCACATACTAGTTTACACATTGGTTCACATATAAACTATGTATCATGTCCTATATTCAACTATAATTGTCACCTTTTCTATGAAATTCCTCTTTATTAATTTTTTTCTAATTTTTATGATTCATAATTTTAAATGATTTATAGTCAAACGAGTTAAAACAAAACTCTCTGGTGTTTTTCCATAAATTTTTAAAATACTTTCCCACATAAAAATTCTAAATAAAACCAATTTTGGAGTTGTCATTTACCTTCTTATCTTGTCTTTTATATACCATTTTATCCATATCAACAAAATATTTAGTATTTAGTAAATTTATATTGCCTTATTTTTAATAATTAATGAATAATAATTATTTTCAAATGGGATATATAAATAAATTTTAAATTTATGTCCAAAACAAAATAATTTTCTTAATTAGATAACCAATACATTGTGTATTCTTTGGTCAGATTAATCAACTTATAATGTATAATCTCTTTTCGTATTACTAAAATATTGATATAATTATCCTTTCATGAAATCACTTCAATTTTAGATTTTGTGTACAACTAATTTATTGATTAATGTAGACACATTATCAAAAACTGATGAATTATAAATTCAAAAAATAATTTTTATATCATCTACATTTATATTCTCCCAATTAAACTCCCTTATAATTTTTCATGACAATAGAAAACGCATAATTTTAGAACTGTTCTATCAAATGATAAAAATTAAACTTAATTTTACGATAGATTCCATTATCTATAATAATATACAACATTTTGGGACTATCATATTTAATATCATTTTGGTTTATACATTTCGTAAATATACTACAAAAAATAAAGATATCCTTATACATTATATTTATTTAATGGGAAAAATCCATATTTCTAATTATCTAAATGAAGCTAGCATGTAACTCAATCCATTACTATATCTAGTAGATAATTATTTCAATATATCAAAAATTAATATTGAATAGTTATTAGTATAAATACTTTCTCAATTTATCATATGAATTATTATAACTCCATTTAAATAATAACATAATGATTAGGGTTACCAGGTAAAAATATCCCAAACCATAAAAAGATATATTCACTTAACCATTAGGGTCACCTAAAAAACTAATATACCTTAATATAAAATTTATATAAAACTAATGTTAAGGGTTACCAATTCTGAATAATCAATTCCATGACAAGAGTTTTCTTTAGGAGCAACACATTTAGTTCATATAGGTTTATTCTTCACCTCTCAGAATTCACATAAGCATATTACAAATATCATTTGTAAATATTTCATATCATAAAATGGTTAAATATCATATTATTTTTTATGTATTCCTACATAAAGTGATTGAGTTTCTAAATCATATTCCTTCAACCAAATTGTATATTTGAAACATATTAATGTATTCCAGCTTATGAAACTCATGATATTTTGTACTTTTCGAATAATTATATCAATTTATATTCACAATTACTCAAATTATTATCATTTAAAAGGTATAATACACTATTTCATATAATGTATTAGAATATTATCAAACCCAAATTCCAAAAATAGGATACATTCTATGATAAGTAGATAATAATTCATTTATTTTATTAAGATATATAATGTTAGTCTAGTAAGAAATATGAAATAATGTCCTATTATCTATAAAGGAAAACTAAATAATTACATTAATTTAAATAATTCTAAAAAAAATAGTATTCATAAATCATAACAAAACTAGACTATTTAATTAATAACAAAAATAATAATTTATAATGTTTTTTAAAAAATGTAAACATTTATGCCATAATTTTCATATATGACATAAAGGTGTTTAGGATAATCACATGTAGTTTAATCAATTTAAACTAATTCATAAAACATTATTTATATATAGATGATATATATACATTAATACCAAATTGGTATTTCGTTATTATATTAGAAGTTGAAATATATTAATCATATATAAAATATTTTCATAATAGAAATATCTAAAACCACATATTATATAGTCAATTTTGACAAAATAATGATTAATAAGGAAAATATTATTTTATTAATTATCGAAAAAAACTGACCAAAAACTATAACTTGATTTTCTACCCCAGAATTTTTTTTCACAATATCTTACATTAAATGAAAAATTATAAAAAGGAAACTGTAGTGGATAAGGATTCTAGTGAAATATAAATTTATAAATAATATTTGGGGTAATCAATATTCTCACAGTCAATTACAGTAAAAAAACACCTATATATAATATATTCTTGAAGACGAATCCATAAAATTAAATTAATATTCAAAAATAATATATCCCACATTATCTATTATAGATTGTTGAAAATAATGAGTTAGATAAAGTTCCCACAGAAGCAAATAATGGGTTATTTTCTCTAATGGTATATATTAACCACTTGAATAATTTAATACATATATAAGAACAATTATTCCAAAAATATAATATAGAAACTCCCTTTTAATGTTATATTATGAGAATATATTAAAGTTTAAATAAACGTCATTTTAGAATAACCTTCACTGTACACAACAATAATCAAAATTATGTATATGAACACCATTAAATTTCAATACTTAATCAAGTAATGTTTCATATAAGTGTCTAATTTTGTATACCCTATAAAATCTATAAATTTTCTATTTCTACTATTATATCATTTTATAATTGAAAAATTATTATATTTATAACCATTTAAATATAATTTTATCATTTATATGACCCATTCATTATCTTGAAACTTTTCAAAAGAAATAACAATGTAATAATCTTATAATATTAAGTTAAATGACTTTATTATCATTTTAAATGATTAACATGGCATAGCATCATGAACCATGGTCTAAAAAAACAATTTCATGATGACTCTCAACTTTCCTCTGTTCATAATTTAGTTTATAGATACTTTAATATATAAACTTCACAAATTCTTTATTAAAATTTTCAAAAAAAAATCACAACAAATAATAAATCAATACGAACATCATTCTACATTAATATCATTTAAAATTTATTAAATTTTAGACAAATAATGTATTAAAAAAAGAATATATATTTTTGGGCCTATAATGTGACACAAGGGGCATTTTAATCATTGAAAAAAATAAAACCCCCAATCCATAACTATATGAAAGCAGTATAATCTAGAAAAATGTCATCGAAACTTATACGGTAATGGATTCCATCCTGATTCCAGTCAAACACAATCAGAGGTTTCTAAAAACCATTCAATTAAATATATATCTCTATAAGATATATTTATATATATAATCCTTATATTTAGGATACATAGTGACCAATATGTATAGAAAATGTAAATCTTGTATAGGACATATCACACATTCAAGATACTTCAAAATAAACCGACTAAATTTAATGAAAACATTATAGTCCATTGAGGAAAATAGTTTATCAGATCACATGTTACTAAAACAAGAATGGATAGTAATTTATTCAATCCAATTAAATAAATTTACTAGCTACCACACTTTTATACAAGAATAAAAATCATATATTAGATAAACCCATATGATAAATGGGTCATCTAGATACAAAATAAAATAAATATTAATTTATTGGAAAAGCTTGGGTAAGAATGGAATCCATATATAACCATTCCCATAGTAATTATTTTGAAAATATGAGTTAATTTACACTCATATGAATCATATATACCTATTTATATTAGTGACCATATAACATTCCATGTGATATAAACTCACAAGTCAGTCTAGTTAATAGGTCTATATTTTTCATCTCATGGAAAAATCTATACTTGATACAAGATTCCATTCATTCCAATCCTAAAGTATCATCATAACCCATATTTATCAATGAAAACACTTGATTATGAATGAATTAGAGCCATATATTTTAGAGATTTTATAATTTCAAAATTCAATTCATATAATAAACTCATTTGGATTAATTATAAAGAAATATAACATTTATTATAAAATTATGACACATTTACACTAACAAAAACCATTAATTGTCATCTCTAATTTATAAAAAACAATGACATGTCACATGAACATTATTCTTCTATAACATCAATTTAATTTTTAATAGATATTATAAATCAGCTTATATACCCACTATAAAAATCAATAAATTTATTGTATCAATTATTTCTCAAATGATACCGTATTTTCCAATGATGTTCTTAACCTTTTAGTGGGACTAGGATTGCTTTTACTTAGATTTTTTTTTAATTTTACATTTTATCATAGTTTCTTTAAAAAATCCCTGATCCTACCAATGATTATTATGAACATCTTCAAAGAAAAATTATTTCATAATATGTGTTCTCGAAAAGTGCCGTATAACTAATTTATTAGTCATACATGATGGTTTTTTATAAATCATTCAATTAATATCAATACCACACCATCATAACATAAAAATATATTTAGTTATCATATAATTTTCATTCATTTAGAAACTGGAATCAACATAACACATTATAATGAATAATCCCTCAACTCCAATAGCCTATAACACATCTCAACTTCATATAAAGTAAACTGGGTTAATATTAATATTAATTTAGTGAATATTCACAGAAATTAATATAGATATATAAATATATACTTACTATACTGAAGGAATAACAGACATCCAGATGATTACAAAACATGAAAGACATGATTGATACTATGGAGGGACCATAATGAATCCTATCAATGGTTCACCATTATATCTTCATATAATGACAATAATACTTAACAATAATAATTCCACATAAAAAATGTAGAAAATAATTATATATGTTTACCATGAAAAATCACTCTGAAGCAGTAAAAAATAAGTATTCTAACTCAAACCATGAATTATTTTTTATTTTCCCTCATATATATTCATTCCCACAATAAATGAATAATTTCCCATGTATTTAATGGTGGTGAAAATTCCCAAAATACATTTTAATATATCAAATTGGAAACACAAATTATAATTATTAGTAATTCATCCAAAAACAACAGCAGATGTAACATAACACTCCCACTGAACTAGTTATATACAGAAGAATCATCTATGTAATTTATAAAATAAAACAATTTGATTTCATCATCAACCATGATATTCCAACATCAAGAATATTTTTTCTATATATTAATAGTCATTTAATTTTTCTGAACATTAATTATATCATTTGAAACATCAAAAACATTGATTTGTACCATATACAATTCCTCTACCATATTATAGTTATGTAAATTGATGTTTGATATCCATTTAAAATATGTTAAAATAATAATAATTTTATTTGGTATGATATATTTAATGATAAATTATATAAATAACTGTGAAATGTTCTCATATTTGTAAAAATATAACATTTGTATCTTTTGTTCACAATGAAAGTATTATATATAAACACTATACTATCCACATCAGTTTTCATTTTATATGGTGAATTAAAACATATAGGTCTCACCCCTTTAGGTTCATTACCCATATATAAAACTTGTTTAGTGTATATAGAGTGTATCTTAGATCTTATCGAATCATAAAATTTCAATGAACAAAAACTCTAAATAGTCTCTTGAAAAGTATTAGGTTAACCACCTATGATCATTTAATCATTATAATTTTCCAAAATAAATTGATATCTCTAGGGATCATGAATAATCATAGAAGACCTATGAGGGTAATTTATATGTGAGTCATTTGTGATGCCAGAACATCTTATTTAAAGAATCATAATATATCATATAAAGGTCCTTTTCTATTGTTTTTTTACTTCTCTATAACTAAGTTTTCACCCATAAACATGTCAATCCATGTAATACATTAAATTTTTTTTAATAAACATAATGTTTTTAATAATAGGATTATAAATGTAATATATAATAATTTTTTGGGTAACCAACCAAAAATAATTTACCTAATTTTAAGGAATGCCTATCCATAGTAAAATATCAAGGAAATTATTAAAAAAACTAATTTCCACAAACAAACAAAATTTATAAGGATCACATCCCATATATCATATGGTGTCTTCATGACCCTAAAATATATAATTTTATCTATTATAAAAGAAGTTGATTCCAAATAATATTGTCACGACCCGACCCGGTGGGGCCCGAGCCGCAACTCCCCAAGCTCGCCTCCAATAGGCCAGGGGCTTGTGACTAGCACTAAGTAGGCATGCTACTAACATGGGAGGCATTTCCTATTTACCTATACGCACACACACATATCTCCAAGCCTACAACGCTAAAAAAGTAAAAATTACTAAAATGGAAATGCATGCATACACTAAAAATCTCAACCAACAGAGTACGACAGGAAAGTAAAGTACAAAAAGTGTAAAACCCTGGGCCAAAAGTACAAGCCCACCAAAATAAAGTCTATAAAAAGTCAAAACTGTAAGGAATGCTGCTAGGACTACAATCTGTAGCTGTAGGAACACACCTCGTCCTGCCTGATCTCACTGAGCACCGTCCGGTCCTGGTCCACCTAGAATCCTGTTAAAGGCTCGCTCGTCTGCACAAGACACAGAACGTGCGGGAAAAGCCTGTGCAGGGGTGAGTATAACAATACCAAGTAGGCCACCCCAAAACCAAAAAGGAAATACAACAAGGGAAATACCACAAAGCAAAGATACAGTCATCTCCACATAGTATATGTCTATAGAACATATGAAAAGAATATCCAGATACACTCATACATGATCGACTATCGCGAAACCACCACTAAGATCCAGATCGATGTATAAGACCCCAGCCTTAAACCTTACTTAATCTTGAGTTATTACAAGATTTCACATTGAGGATCTTTTCGGGTTTAGAGTTTTAGAGAATTAGATCATAAAACTGGCATTACATTCCACATATAAACAAAGTGGTTACAGAAAGATAGTATTCTTCATTCCCATCAATGGAAACACATTTAAAATAAAACATGGATTATTTCTGGACACATCCTTGAATCTATCATCTTATCATGTACCTTTCCCTTGACCTGTGAAAAACATTTCAAAAACTTGGTATGAGCATAAAAACTCAGTATGGGTTATAGAAAAACATGGAAAGGAAACATGAGTTCATATATACATAAGAATGAAATCATACTTTACCCATAAAACATAGGCACTTTAACATACCTCATAAAATCATGAATAAATCATAGAAATCATAAGACATAAAGGTAACTTGAGGCATTCATAACATTCTTACGTAGGGAGTAACCCTCTTGGTTACGTTTGGAATACCCATCACAATATATTCCCTAAAATCTCTCGGAGAAACCTGAACGTTTCACTCCTTCGCGTTACCCAATGCATTGGAGAGCTATATCAGGCTCACCCGCCCTTAGTTTATCACGGAACCACCTGTCTTCATAATAATGCCCAAGAACCATAACATAATTCATATCACATAAAACATTCATAAAGGAAACATAACATATCCACCTTTCAATCACAAGATATCAATACAACACATTGATATAAAAACATTATGAAAAGCATTTTCAATACCAAAATAAAAGAAAAGTAAAACATGGTATTTATTTTTCTTTTAAAAAGAAGGTATGGCTTGTAGAGGAAGCCGAAAGTCAAATAACGGTCACGACGGCGGAGAAGTCGTTGTCGCCACATACGTACGACAAAAACATTCCCTTTTGTCTTTTAGTAAACACTTCGTATAAAAAAGATTCCTTTTGAATAAACGTAAAAGTCAAAGGGGTTTATAAACCGTATAAAAGAAAGTTGTGTATAAAATAAAATATGCCTCAATGAAAGGAGATTGAGACGAAGTCCCATACCTCGTATCCGACTTGACCCGACTGTTCTTTAATCTCCTGAATAATAAACTTGAGTTAATCTCTATGTTCTTATGAATATTTTTCAAGTTCATTATTCCTTTTATACCATGTTATGAACATCATGTAATCAGTTAAGTTAATAATGTTCATTTTGTCGGTATTTGGTTCTTAAGTCAAAAATAGACTTCTTACACTTACATGTTGTTAATTTGGTCATAGGTTCGTTATATACAGAATGATATTAATGATTTGGATAACATATATATCATATATATTCATCATATACATGTATTTATAATATTACATCACATTTAGAGGTAAGAAATGAAATGCACCATTCATGGAGACGGTAAGCCGTACGTACGCATGAACGCTACTTCCATTTCTATTTCATATTTTCTGGAATGGAATCATAATGATATAAGAGTATATTATAATTCCAGTATAATAAAATATATAATATCATTAACTTTATCCTTTACACATCCCACTTATGGTATTAACGAATCAAATCACTTTCAGAGGGCGGTAGTCCGCACTTCCTAAAATGAAGATATCGTATTTACCCATAATGGAAACCATAAACGTATGCCCAAAATGAAAAAAACAGAAGCTTCAGGAAAACATAAACATATTATATATCATATATAAAAATAGTGAAATCATAATGGCCACCTTTGAAGGTGTTAAATGAGTATTGAACAATCATCGTTTCGGGAGGCAGAATTTCGCCATCCACGGAAACCGAATGTTCTTTAACCATTTGATGTAGTTGTGTGAGAGTGTAGCTCAAATAAATATTATAACAACATCCTAGTATATTTAAGATACTGGTGTTGTTACAAAATAAGTAAATAAAAAGAGTTTAGGGGGTTGGAGAAGAAAAATAAAACAAATGAACATGAGAGAATGAATTACCTTTAAAAGTGTAACTCCTTTTGATTTGAGCCTAAAGGCTTCCTTTGAAAGGATTATGCCCAAAGTTAATCCTCTAGGATGAGGAGAGGGATGTGGAGAGAGTAAATTGGAAGGGGTTGGCCGAGCCAAAGGCTTGAGGAGTGTGTGAAATGAGGTAGAGGTGGGGGCCTTTTATAAGAGGAGAGGAGGGGCACTTTTGGAAAGTAAAGAAATATTACTTTATTTGAAAATGTGTTTCGGTTTCAAAAGGTCCCACATTGATATAATTCGTGGATAAGAGGATAAGGGTTCTAAATCCACTCATCCAATTGGTTTTGGACATCTGTAGTTCATAGATTTTACATTATCTTGCCATTTTATTTAAATCGTCAAATAATGATGTCATCACTGCATCATTATTATGTCATAAATAATTTAATATATTTAATGTCTAAAAATCATAAAAAAGTACTATGAGGTAGGAAATATTTTTAGCTTTCCAATTATTATTTATAATAAAAAATATGATCTTTATAACCCCATGTAAAGTTTTTTTTCCGTAAAACGTATTATGTTTGTGTCATTTTTACCTTTACATTAAATAAAAAGTTATTTATGTCATTTCCCAACCAAAATGTCCCCATGGGGTCCCCAAGTTTACCCATGGCTTGTATTGGTCGGCCATGACACAACTAATAAGGTTGGGACATGTTTCTAGGTCATTTCATATTATTAAAGCATTATTTATACCTTAAACTACACTAATTACTACTAATCGCGATTAAAAACTTAATAAGTAACTGTTCACCAAAAAATTATTTTAATCTCATTGAACCACATTTTACTTCTTGATGACAACCATGTATGTCGGATTTTCAAAATTCAATACACATTAGTGGTAAACTTTCATTTAACTGAAAAATCAGTTTGCTTGATTACCACTTAGTGGTTTCACTATTCATCAAAAATTGAAGTTTTTCAGAAAATTACTAAAAATTCACCCTAAGATATATTTGATATTACGAATTCAAAAATGAAGTCTATTTTAAAAAATTCAAATCATATAAGTCACATTAATTAATTTAATAATTAATTCCCGCTGCCAGAGCAAATAGCGTGTTTTTACAAAACAATAAGTATCAACAGATTGACACCAGTTTAAGTCTAATTTCAAAGTGAAATTGATTCCAATGACCACCATTGGATAAAATGGTAAAAATATATTCTAATTTCACTTCAAAACCAATTCAAAAAATAATCTAATAATATAAATAAATTAGATTAAAAAGCAGTTTTGATGTAAAATGCAGTATTTTTTACTATTCATTAAAAAATGAACATTGTCAGAAAAATACAAAAAATTCACACAAGGTAAATTTTGATGTCCCAATCATAAAGAATAAGTTTATTTTGACAAAAATAGTTTATAAAATTTTCAAAATATAGATTCAAAAATGGTTTTCCATCAAAAGGCAGTAAAACAATCTTTTAAGAATATTAGTGTATTCCATGCATAAGATTGTATTTATTTTCATTTTAAGCCTCTATAACACTATCATAATCATTAATAGACATAGATAAAAGTATCTATTATTCATTACTTACTTGGGATGTTACATCCTTCCCCCCTTTAGAAAATTGCATCCCCTCAATTTATTTACTTATCGAATAAATGGGGGTACTTATCCCTCATTGCATTTTCAGATTCCCATGTGGCCTCTTCAATCATGTGGTTTTTCCACAAAACCTTTACCTACTTAATCACCTTATTCCGTAACACTTGCTCCCTGTGGTCAAGAATCTGGACCGGTTTTTCCTCATAAGATAGGTTCTCTTCCAACTGAACTACCTCTGGACTCAAAACATGAGATGGATCTGGCATATACTTTCTCAACATCGAAACGTGAAAAACATTGTGTACCTAAGATAAACTCGGAGGTAAAGCCACTCGGTATGCAACTGATCCAACTCTTTCCAGAATTTAGTATGGTCCAACAAACCTTGGACTCAACTTTCATTTCTTACCAAATCTCATCACGCTTTTCCAGGGAGAAACCATGAGAAAAATATGATCACCTACCTCGAAAGATAGATCCTTCCTCCGGTTATCCGCATAACTCTTCTGCCTGCTCTGAG
Source organism: Viscum album (assembly GCA_963277665.1). Classification (NCBI taxonomy): domain Eukaryota; kingdom Viridiplantae; phylum Streptophyta; class Magnoliopsida; order Santalales; family Viscaceae; genus Viscum; species Viscum album. Next base: position 1,998,379,372 of record OY728140.1, on the reverse strand, counting down.
ATGTTCTCATGTGTTTCTGAATCAGCTGAACTTTTTCTACCATCTCTTCTACCAATTCTGGTCCCATCAACTTCCTTTCACCCACTTCATCCCAGAAAGCTGGAGTTCGACACCGCTTCCCATATAATGACTGAAATGGTGCCATCTGTATACTGGAATGAAAACTTTTATTATATGAAAACTCAACCAAAGAAAGATGTTGGTCCCAAATTCCCTGATAATCCATAGAAGAAGCTCGTAGCATATCCTCCAATGTCTGAATTGTTCGTTCTGACTGCCCATCTGATTGAGGATGAAAAGCTGTACTAAAATTTAATTCAGTACCCAACAACTTCTGAAGGCCTTTCCAAAAGTTAGAAGTAAACCTGGGATCACGATCCGATACAATGGAGAGAGGAACTCCATGTAACCTGACTATCTCTTTAAGATACAAACGGGAAAGTTGATCAAGAGAGAAAGTATCTCGAATAGCAAGGAAATGAGCAGATTTGGTCAAGCGATCAACAATAACCCAGATTGCATTATTAACTCGAGATGTCTTCGGTAATCCAACAACAAAGTCCATGGATATATTCTCCCATTTCCACTCTGGCACTGGTAAAGGCTGAAGCATCCCTTTCGGTAACTGCCGCTCTGCTTTAACCTGCTGACAAGTCAAACACTTCACAATAAAATCAGCAATATCTCTTTTCATTCCATCCCACCAGTAATACTCCGTCAGATCTCTATACATCTTAGTACTTCCCGGATGAACTGAAAACAGAGAACTATGAGCTTCACATAACAACTCTCTCTTCAACTGTGAATCACAAGGCTCACACAATCTCTTCCCAAATCTCAAAACACAATCATTATCAATGTTGAATTCAGGAAACTTAACTTCATGAACCAGCTCTACCCTTTTCTGCAACTCACTGTCTTGCTTCTGTGCTTTCTTGATTCTATCTGATAGAGATGATCTCACTGATACCTGAAACAAAACAGAAGGACTTCCTGCACCAACAACTTCTATGCCAATGTTCATCAAATCGTTAACCAAAGGATCACGTTCCAACCGCAACATTGTTAATGAAGCATTACTTTTTCGACTCAAAGCATCAGGCACTTTATTTTCTTTTTCCCGGATGGTAATGAATTGTACAATCATAATCCTTGATTAATTCCAGCCATCTCCTTTTTCTCATGTTTAACTCTTTCTGAGTGAATATATACTTTAAACTTTTGTGATCGGTATATATTTCACACTTTAGTCCATACAAATGATGCCTCCAAATTTTTAAAGCAAAAACAACAGCAGCTAGTTCCAAATCATGTGTAGGGTAATTTACCTCATGAGTTTTCAACTGTCGTGAAGCATAAGCAATTACCTGATCATTCTGCATTAGGACGCAACAAATTCCTTTCAATGAAGCATCACTGTATATAACAAACTCACCATTCCTGGAAGGTAGTGCCAAAACTGGAGCATTCACCAATCTTCTTTTCAATTCCTGAAAACAATCATCACATTCTTTTGTCCAGATAAACTTAACACCCTTCCGAATTAGCTTAGTCATTGGACTAGATAACCGTGAAAAATTTCTAACAAACCATCGGTAATATCCCGCCAAACCAAGGAAGCTACGAATCTCGGTTATGTTTGTGGGTCTTGGCCATTCTTCCACAACTTTTGTTTTTGCAGGATCAACAGTTATTCCATCTTTAGAAACAATGTGACCAAGGAAAGAAATTTATTGCAACCAAAACTCACACTTGCTGAATTTCCCATACAGTTTCTTTTCTTTTAAGGTTTGCAAGATAACCCATAAATGACTTTCATGCTCCTCTTTACTTTTAGAAAACACCAAAATATCATCAATGAAAACCACCACAAACTTATCCAAGAACACATGGTAAATTCTATTCATTAAGTCCATGAATACAGAAGGTGCATTGGTTAGCCCAAAAGGCATTACTACAAATTCATAATGGCCATATCTCGTACGGAACGCGGTCTTCGGAATATCTGCCTCCTTTACATTCAGCTGATGGTACCCCGATCTCAAGTCAATATTTGAAAAAAACTGAGCTCCCGGGAGCTGATCAAACAAATCATCGATATGAGGGAAATGATATTTGTTCTTAACAGTTATATTATTCAAGGCTCTATAATCAATGAAAAGTCTCATAGAACCATCTTTCTTTTTAACAAATAAAACAGGAGCACCCCATGGTGATGTGCTAGGTCTAATGAAACCTTTCTATAATAAATCGTGCAATTTCTCCTTCAACTCTAAAATTTCAATTTGTGCCATTCGATAAGGGTTTTTTGAAATTGGCTTAGCATCAGGAACTAAGTCAACAGTAAACTCAACTTCCCGATCTGGTATTATTCCAGGCAACTCATCAGGAAAAACATCAGGATACTCATTTACCACTGGCACATCATTAATCTGAACTATTCCTTTATTTTCAACGACGTGTGCAAGGTAACATTCATTTCCATCTTTTACAAGTTTCTTGGCCTCTTGATATGTTATCAAAAGTAAGGGTTCATTCTTGTTAAAAAACTAAATGTATTTTTGAAAAGAAACTTCTTTAGCTCTACAGTCAATCTTAGCATGGTAAATAGAGAGCCAATCCATACCCAGGATAACATCAAACTCTACTAGATATAGAACAATAAGGTTTGCAAGTAGGTTCTTTCCACAGATGAGGATAGAAAGATTCTTATAAATTATTTTTTCCTCGACATTTCCCCCAGGTGTTTTTACCAAAAGTTCAAGAGTCATTTCTTGAGATGGTATTCCCATTTTACTAGAAAAGGTTTCAGAGCTGAAAGAATGTGTAGACCCCAAATCAAACAACACACTGGCATAATCTGAAAAAACAAAAAAATTACCTGATACCACTTCATTTGATGGCCCGACATCTGCTGAAGTAGTTGCAAAGGATTTCACCACCCCTTTCTTCTTGTAGTCTAACTGCTTCCCATCACTCAAGCTGCTTTTCGGACACTCGTTTGCATATTGACCCATCTCATTGCACTTATAACATTTCACTAACTGTAAATCAAATTTCTTCTTACCTTCACCTTGATCCTTTTCAGTGCAATCACGAGCCTTATATCCCATCTTACCACATCGGTAGCACTTCCCAGAATTCAGAAGACATTCCCCATCATGCCTTTTGCCACATTTATCACAAACTAGAAACTTAGTTCTCTTACCATCAGAACTTTTTTGAAGAATTCTTACCTTTCTCCTACCACCTCGGTCTCTTCTTCTTCTGGTTGTTATAGAAAACTTGGTTATCGGAAAACTCCATTTCCACCTTCTCCGCACATCGAACAATCTTTTAATCACTTTTAAACTCATGAGACGCTAATGCCCTTCGATATTTTGGCTTTAATCTTGAGTAAAAACGATTGATTTTACTATCAAGGTCCCGGATAAAATTTGGAGCATACCTTGCCAATTGAGTGAACCTTTCTTCATAGGCAGCCACTGAGTCTTCCTCTTGCCTCAATTCCAAGAATTGCTTTTCCATCCTAAGTCGAACAGCCTTAGGAAAATACTTCTCAAGAAACATACCTTTGAATTCATCCCAGTCAAGAGCATCAATCTCATCGGCGTCCCTGATATTTTTAACCATAGACCACCACTGATCTGCTTCACCCTCCAAACGGTAAATAGCAAGACTAACCTTTTGATTTTCTGAACACCCCATGAAATCAAAAATCTTCTCCAGTTCTTTAATCCACCCTTCAGCTAGCACATGGTCAGATGATCCTCTAAATGATGGTGGATGTTGCCTCATGAAATGTTCCACCACTGACATGTTCCTCTGCGGTTGGTCTGGCTGATCTCGTGTATGGATACCACCTCCATTTATCGCTTGAGTCAACTGCGCCATTACTACAACAAACTGTTCAGTTCCAATTCCGACCATTTCTGGATGCTGATTCGGAAGGTTATTTTCTTCTGTATGCCTTCTTAGCACTGCTTCCTTGTTTCCTCTGCGGAAAACCACTCTGAACAAACATCTCTTAGTTGAAGCAACATGGTAATCTTTAAATTCTATATCATTTCGAAAAAAAAATATTTTTGGATAATAATTTAATAGAATTATAACTCCTAAAGTTATCTAAACCGACCTTTGATACCAACTATAAGACCCCAGCCTTAAACCTTACTTAATATTGAGTTATTACAAGATTTCACATTGAGGATCTTTTCGGGATTATAGTTTTAGAGAATTATATCATAAAACATGCATTACATTCCACATATAAACAAAGTGTTTACAGAAAGATAGTATTCTTCATTCCCATAAATGGAAACACATTTAAAATAAAACATGGATTATTTCTTGACACATCCTTGACTCTATCATCTTATCATGTACCTTTCCCTTGACCAGTGAAAAACATTTCAAAAACTTGGGATGAGCATAAAAACTCAGTATGGGTTATAAAAAAAACATGGAAAGGAAACATGAGTTCATATATACATAAGAATGAAATCATACTTTACCCATAAAACATAGGCACTTTAACATACCTCATAAAATCATGAATAAATCATAGAAATCATAAGACATAAAGGTAACTTGAGGCATTCATAACATTCTTACGTTGGGAGTAACCCTCTTGGTTACGTTTGGAATACCCATCACAGTATATTCCCTAAAACCTCTTCGGAGAAACCTGAACGTTTCACTCCTTCGCATTACCCAATGTATTGGAGAGCTATATCGGGATCACCCGCCCTTAGTTTATCACGGAACCACCCGTCTTCATAATAATGCCCAAGAACCATAACATAATTCATATCACATAAAACATGCATAAAGGAAACATAACATATCCACCTTTCAATCACAAGATATCAATACAACACATTGATATAAAAAATTATGAAAACCATTTTCAATACCAAAATAAAAGAAAAGTAAAACATGGTATTTATTTTTCTTTTAAAAAGAAGGTATGGCTTGTAGAGGAAGCCGAAACTCAAATAACAGTCACGACGGCGGAGAAGTCGTTGTCGCCGCATACGTACGACAAAAACATTCCCTTTTTTCGTTTAGTAAACGCTTCGTATAAAAAAGATTCCTTTTGAATAAACCTAAAAGTCAAAGGGGTTTATACACCGTATAAAATAAAGTTGTGTATAAAATAAAATATGCCTCAATGAAAGGAGATTGAGATGAAGTCCCATACCTCGTATCCGACTTGACCTGACCATTATTTAATCTCCTGAATAATAAACTTTAGTTAATCTCAACTTGCTTATGAATCTTTTTCAAGTTCATTATTCCTTTTATACCATTTTATGAACATCATGTAATCAGTTAAGTTAATAATGTTCATTTTGTCGGTATTTGGTTCTTAAGTCAAAAATAGACTTCTTACACTTACATGTTGTTAATTTGGTCATAGATTCGTTATATCCAGAATGATATTAATGATTTGGATAACATATATATCATATATATTCATCATATACATGTATTTATAATATTACATCACATTTAGAGGTAAGAAATGAAATGCACCGTTCATGGAGACGGTAAGCCGTACGTACGCATGAACGCTACTTCCATTTCTATTTCATATTTTCTGGAATGGAATCATAATGATATAAGAGTATATTATAATTCCAGTATAATAACATATATAATATCATTAAATTTATCCTTTACACATCCCACATATGGTATTAACGAATCAAATCACTTTCAGGGGGCGGTAGTCCGCACTTTCTAAAATGAAGATATCGTGTTAACCCATAATGGAAACCATAAAGGTATGCCAAAAATGAAAAAAACATAAGCTTAAGGAAAACATAAACATATTATATATCATATATAAAAATAGTTACATCATAATGGCCACCTTTGAAGGTGTTAAATGAGTATTGAACAATCATTGTTTCGGGAGGCAGAATTTCGCCATCCACGGAAACCGTATGTTCTTTAACCATTTGATGTAGTTGTGTGAGAGTTTAGCTCAAATAAATATTATAACAAAATCCTTGTATATTGAAGATACTGGTGTTGTTACAAAATAAGTAAATAAAAAGAGTTTAGGGGGTTGGAGAAGCAAAATAAAACAAATGAACATGAGAGAATGAATTACCTTTAAACGTGTAACTCCTTTTGATTTGAGCCTAAAGGCTTCCTTTGAAAGGATTCTTCCCAAAGGGAAACCTCTAGGATGAGGAGAGGGATGTGGAGAGAGTAAATGGGAAGGGGTTGGCCGAGCCAAAGGCTTGAGGAGTGTGTGAAATGAGGTAGAGGTGGGGGCCTTTTATAAGAGTAGAGGAGGGGCACTTTTGGAAAGTAATGAAATATTACTTTATTTGAAAATGTGTTTCGGTTTCAAAAGGTCCCACATTGATATAATTCGTGGATAAGGTGATAAGGGTTCTAAATCCACTCATCTAATTGGTTTTGGCCATGTGTAGTTTATATATTTTACATTATCTTTCCATTTGATTTAAATCGTCAAATAATGATGTCATCGCTGCATCATTATTATGTCATAAATAATTTAATTTATTTAATGTCTAAAAATCATAAAAAAAATACTATTATGTAGGAAATCGTTTTATCTTTCCAATGACTATTTATAATAAAAAATCTGATCTTTATAACCCCATGTAAAAATTGTTTTCGTAAAACGTATTATGTTTGTGTCATTTTTACCTTTACATTAAATAAAAAGTTATTTATGTCATTTCCCAGCCAAAATGTCCACATGGGGTCCCCAAGTTGACCCATGGCTTTTCTTGGTCGGCCATGACACAACCAATAAGGTTGGAACATGTGTCTAGGTCATTTCGTATTATTAAATCATTATTTATACCTTAAACTACACTAATTACCACTAATCACGATTAAAAACTTAATAAGTTACTATTCACCAAAAAATTATTTTAATATCATTGAACCATATTTTACTTATTAATGACAACCATGTATGTCGGATTTTCAAAATTCAATACACATTAGTGGTAAACTTTCATTTAACTGAAAAATCAGTTTGCTTGATTACCACTTAGTGGTTTCACTATTCATCAAAAATTGAAGTTTTTCAGAAAATTACTAAAAATTCACCATAAGCTATATTTGATATTACGAATTCAAAAATGAAGTCTATTTTACAAAATTCAAATCATATAAGTCACATTAATTAATTTAATAATTAATTCCCGCTGCCAGAGCAAATAGCATGTTTTTACAAAACAATAAGTATCAAAAGATTGACACCAGTTTAAGTCTAATTTCAAAGTGAAATTGATTCCAATGACCACCATTGGATAAAATGGTAAAAATATATTCTAATTTAACTTCAAAACCAATTCAAAAAATAATCTAATCATATAAATAAATTAGATTAAAAAGCAGTTTTGATGTAAAATGCAGTATTTTTCACTATTCATTAAAAATGAACATTGTCAGAAAAATACAAAAAATTCACACAAGGTAAATTTTGATGTCCCAATCATAAAGAATAAGTTTATTTTGACAAACATAGTTTATAAAATTTTCAAAATATAGATTCAAAAATGGTTTTCCATCAAAAGGCAGTAAAACAATCTTTTAAGAATATTAGTGTATTCCATGCATAAGATTGTATTTATTTTCATTTTATGCCTCTATAACACTATCTTAATCATTAATAGAAATAGATAAAAATATCTATTATTCATTACTTACTTGGGATGTTACAGGAAGATTCCCCTAAGAACGTAACAAGGAGAACATAATCCTAGGTCTGAAGAGAGAGATACGAAGTAATCATTCTAGGAGAACACAATCCAGATGTTCTTTGAGAACATGATGCCCAGATGAGGATCACAACCATGTTATGGGGTGATTCCGACAACTCGGTATCTGCTAATCAGTTAAGCAGAGGATCGACGCCCTGATAAGGTTGGTCACGTCGATACCAAGAACTCTACCTAGGGTTCATGGAATGAATAGAGGATCCGACTCTAAGTCTCATAGAGGGGATTCCAATAACTCTATTCAAGAATTCCTACTGAAGGGATCATACTTATGTATAAATGAAATGATTCTAGAAGCTTCCGAGAAAAGATCACGGTTACGAACCCTAAGAAAACTAGTCCATGTCACAGAATGCTAGTGGCTCATGCCTTGAAATATTGGATACACGGCATGTAGTATGGTTACACGCCGTGTTCCTTGACCCCAGGTACTACCCGTGTAACGGCCTGTGTCATCTGTCCAGTCTGTTTAAAACTAAACTACACGGCGTGTAGAAGAATCACACGATGTGTTCCTGGACTCGTGCAAAAACCTAAGTACATGGCGTGTAGAAGAATCACACGTCGTGTTCCTGGACTCTGGGTACTGCCCGTGTAAACAACCCATGTCACTCGGCTTGTCGGATAGAATGTAACTACACGGTGTGTAGAATAATCACATGCCGTGTCCGAGCACCTGGGGCTCGCTCCGTGTACGTTGGCCTTGTGCCCGTACACGGCCAATGTTCGTGCCCGTGTCGCCTGGCCGTGTACCAGTACACGAGGTATCCTGTGTATCTGGACGGAGTGGGGTATACACACCGTGTCATTGGCCGTGTACCCAACCCGTGCACATGTACTCTCGGAGTACACGCCATGTGGTCTGTAGATGAACACATGCCATGTAGCCCATACTACAAAACATGTAGTCAGGAAATTTCCAGAAATGCCGTCTTCTTCCTCACGCCGCGAAGGAACTTTCGAATCCTCGGTTTCTCGACCGTTCGTCCTGATACACCCGGGATTGGTTCGTTTCATCATATGAACACCACATGGGTTTTTTCAGCTCTTAAATCGGGTCATAAACCTCGAATGAACCATCTGAAGAAAAATGCCCAAAAACTCACATCTTCTGATCCGCTCTGAATCACCTGCCGAAACATTCGTCGCACCTCCGTGACATCACTCCGGTGTTGGATCTTCAATCTCGGATCGTTAGGCCAAAAAATGAATGCGCAACAATAGATTTCCTCCAAGAATGCGTATAACGCAACGAAGAATGCGAGGGAGAAAAACACAAGAATCAAACATGAGGGACGAACCTAGATCGTTGTTCATGACGATTCAGGTTCGTCGTCGTTAGATCAAAACCAAACAACCTCAAAATCCCCGCAAAAACCCTTCCTTCAAGAACAATCGATCTGAGGGATAATATATTCGTGGATTAGTCCACGTTCATCTTGGAAATTAAAGGCAGGGAAGAAATCATCAAATAAACATACTACCTGGATCCGTGGCATTTTCTGGCGAAGATTTGGTTATCGCGTCGTCGTCACCAGTGAAGCTCATCAAGAACACCGTTTCCACATTGGGAGGTCTTCATCATAGACTCCAAAGCCGCCAAGGGTTTTGGAGTTATGAGTTTTGTAACCCTGGACCCCTGCGCAGGAATTTATTTTAAAAAATAGATAAGAGATATCTGTTGCAGCAGATTTAAAAGATTTCGCTGCAGAATAAAATATTTTTATTAAAATATTTTATTACTCTTACGTCTCAAAAGCTGGATTTCATCACCAACCTGCGACGGACAATGTTAGACCTCACCTAAGGAACAATCTTTCTTCCGAACGCAATAGTGCCCTCGTATTTCTGATCCAATCACATGTTTGGGAGTTATTCCACTTTTCAAGAAGACCGCACATGCACGTTATTTAATTATTTAATTAAATTAAAACATTTGTTCCGGGCTCACCGGGACTCGAAACAGCACGCCGTCTCAGAGCCTAGTATTTAATTAATTCCGATATAATATTAAAATAATACATGAAAAAATATAGGACATTACATCATACCCACCCTAGGGCTTTTACATCACCGAAAATCCAAAAAAAGGATACTAAAAAAGATGTGGGTACTGAACGCGAATCTGAGCCTCCCACTCTCACGTGCTCTCCTAGAGATTCCCATGCTGCCACAGGACAAAAACTAAGGGAATAGATCACCCACGAAGCATCTTCTCTTGACGATCCTCGATATCCATATGGTACTCAGCAAAGGTCGCTCCATCATCAATGTCCAGCTCGCCCTAGTCTATAACGTGCGATGGATCATGCACGACCCTCCACAGCTGCGACACATGGAAGACGTTGTGTACCCAGTCCATCTGAGGAGGAAGAGCCAAGTGATATGACACCTTTTCAACTATACTCAAAATCTGGACAGGGCCGACGTACCTCAGAGATAGCTTGCCACCTCGGCCAAATCTCCGCAATCCCCGTCGAGGTGAGGCCAGAAGGAACACATAGTCTACCTCCTCGAACTCCAAGGGCCTCCGCCTCATGTCGGCATAAGACTTTTTCCGACTCTGTACAGTCTTCATCTGCTTCTAGATGACCTACACCTTCTCAATAGTAGCACACACCATCTCTGGGCCCATAAGTGCTGACTCTCCTAGGTCAGTCCAGCAAAGCGGTAACCTGCATGGTGACCCATACATAGCCTCGAATGGTGCCATAGCAATAGTGGAATGATAACTGTTGTTATAAGAAAATTCCACCAATGGTAGGTGATCCTCCCAGCTATGACCAAAGTCAATTATGCAAGCTCGAAGCATATCCTCCAGAAACAGGATGGTCTGATCTGTCTGACCATCAGTCTGTGGATGAAACGCTGTGCTCAAGCGTAACTGAGTCCCAAAAGTTTCCTGCAATCCTTTCCACAATAGGGATGTGAAACGAGCATCATAATCTAAGACGATCGTCGATGTCACTCCAGGAAGTTCAACTATCTCCTGCACATAGATGTGTCCCAAGATCTCTATTGAACACTGCTCCCATATGGCTAGGATGTGGGCTGACATGGTGAGTCGATCAACGATCACCCAGATGGCATCATGTCCCATTGATGTACGTGGTAAACCTGTCACGAAGTCCATGGATATCCCATCCCACTTCCACTCTGTCACCTAAAGGGGCTGAGTCAATCCTACTCGACTCTAGTGCTCAGCCTTTATTTGCTGACAAGTAAGGCACCGAGAATCAAACTCTGCCACACGCTTCTTCATTCCTGGCCACCAAAACTGACGTTGGAGGTCCTGATACATATTTTTCATGCCTGGATGTTCCACCAAAGGAGATGTATGGAACTCCCTCAGAACCTCCTCCCACAACATCACTGGTACTAATTTACTCCCCCTGAAATGAACAATGTGCTCTGCACCTTCTGAATATCCATCATCCACAACACCTGTGCATATCTAAGAACGTAGTGTCTCACAGCTAGAATCCTCGCGATGTGTTTCCCTGACTCACTGTAGGAGTGGAGGGGTGAAAACCATCGATTGAAGGTAAGCACACTCATATCCATCAATAAATGATAACATTAAAAAGTCCAACTACCTCGTTGCCCCATCCAGAAACTGCGAACTAGGTTTCCTACTGATAGCATCTTCCACAACGTTCCCCTTCCCAGGTGTGTAAACGATATCAATGTTTTAATCCTGGAGGAACTCAATCCATCGTCTTTGTATCAAATTCATATCCCTATGAGAAAAGATATATCTAAGACTCTTGTGATTAGAGTAGATGGTAAATTGCTCTCTCATTAGGTAGTGTCGCCACATCTTCAGTGCGAAGACTACCGCTTCCAACTCAAGATCATGGGTTGTGTAGTTCTGCTCGTGTGGCCTCAACTGACATGAGCCGTATGAAATCATTGCTTGCCACTGCATCAGGACACAACCTAGCCCAGTTCCTAATTCATCGTAGAACACTACGTACTCGACACCCACCTCCGGTAATCTCAAGATCAGGATGCTCATTAGACTCTATCTCAACTGCTGGAAGTCCTGTTGGCATCTCTCGGTCCATACGAAAGGCTGCCCCTTTTGGGTCAAAGTTGTCATGGGTGCTGAAATTATAGAGAAATGAAGAATGAATCTCTGGTAGTAGCCTTCCAATCCAAGGAGGCTCTTAACCTCTGTCACACTCCGAGGTGGATCCCATGCTAGTACTACCTCCACCTTGGCTGGGTCCATTGCTACAACATCTTCTGAGATAACGTGTCCTAGAATGTGGACCACTTGTTTCTAGAACTGAAACTTCGAGAGTTTCCCATACAACTAGTTCTCTAGGAGTGTGTCCAGAACCATACTTATGTGTCTCATGTGCTCCTCCTCAGACACAATGTACACAAGGATATCGTCATTGAAGACTAATATGAACTGATCATGATAGGGCTGAATGATCCGGTTCATGAGTCCCATGAACACTGCCTGGGAGTTGGTCACGCCGAAGGGCATCACCAAGTATTCATAGTGACCGTAGCGACATCTGAAAGACGTCTTCAGTATATCCTCATCTTGTACTTGCAACTGGTGATAGCCTAATCGTAGATCAACCTTCGAAAACCATCGTGCCCCTCTCAACTGATCGAAGTGGTCATCGATCCTCGGTAGTGGATACCGGTTCTTCACGGTCACCTGATTCAAGCGCTGGTAATACACACATATCCTCAAGTTCCCTTATTCCTTATAAGAAAATAGAACTGGGGCCGCCCAGGGTGAAACGCTGGGTCTCACAAAGCCCTTCTTCTGGAAGTCGTCTAGCTGCACTCTTAGCTCACGAAGCTCTGCAGGAGCCATCCGATATGCTCATGCTGATATCAGTGTCGTCCTGGGTTGCAACTCAATGCGGAAATCCATCTCCTGATGGGGAGGTAGTCCGGGGACATCCTATTTAAAGATGTCCTCGTACTCAGCCACCACTGCTGGAAACTAGAAACTCGTAACACCTATCACACTAAAGGCAAGGCTGTCCAACTGATGTGAAATCAGATGTGCCTTCTTATGCACATGTCCATCTTGAACTGCCTGGGTCTCTCTTTTACCGATAAAAGAGAACCTCGTTCCATCACTGCAGACACACTGCAGCCTTCGCCTAAAATAGTTGATCTAGGCATGAACTGTGAATATTCAATACATACTAAGAATGACATCGTAAGTCCTCGACGCTAACACCAATAGGTTCCAACCGAAACTCTCACCTCCAAAGGTCAGGTCACATTGTCTATAGAGGCGTGTGATCTCTATATCTTCTCCATTCGTTGTTTCTAAGAGTAAGAGTCGATTCAACAAATCAACTAGAATCTCAAGGACTCGAACAAGATAAGCAGCCTGAAAGGAATGACTAGCACCGATGTCTATCAGTACGGAAACCAATGTAGAAAAGACACATATTGTACCTCTAATCATTCCAGGGGTACCTGGGTGATAAGCCTCTACCGGCTGTAGCTTTCCCTGCCTCTGTCTACCAGCTCCATGAGCCTGGGGTGGACCTCTTGGGGGTGTTGGTGGTAAAGGGTCAAAACCCTGACCACCTCCAGCTACTGTCCCAGATCCTCTACCACATCTGATGCCCACAGATCTGTCTTCTCCTCACTTTGCCTCTGCCTCGGTGGTCCATCCACTACACTCGTGTTAGTAGTACGACGTGTCAGACAATCTCGAGTGAGATGTCCCCTGACATCACATGAGTAGCAACGCATCTCTTGAGGCTGGATGGATGCGCTCTGCATACCCTGTATGGTAGATCCCCTATCATAGGATCTCCTCTGAAAACGTCTCCCACACCTGGGTCCCTGACGTCGGCTCCCTACTACCGATGTATCTTCTCCAGCTCGCCCACCACTGACAATTGCCTGTTGTCCTTGCTCTGCCAAGAAGCTCTTGACCACCAAAACCTTCTTGAGCACCCCATCATATGTAGTAATGATCATAGGGATGATTCTAGATTGGATATCTCTGCACAAGCCACGCTCAAAAGTCTGAGCTCGGATGTAATGATCTCTGACCATATCCATCGAGTACCACAAGAGGTCGATAAACCTTGATGAATAGTTATCTGCCGACATGGTTCCCTACTAGATATTAAGAAGCTCTTGTATACGTACTGATCTCAGGGTAACCGGTGAAAAATACTCTCTGAAGAGTTACCCAAACACCGACCACGGAAGAGTCACCTCATCGTGGGTCTGGATAACCAAACTCCACCATCGTCCTGCCAAACCATGAAGAAGGCTCACTTCCAGGATCACCATCTGGTCTACTGGTGTCCTGACCAAACGGAAGACTCTGGTCACTGTATCAAGCCAGTCCTCTGCTACCTGAGGGTCATGCTCGCCTCGAAACCTAAGGGGTCTCTGTCTCTGAAACTCGTAGAGTGTGCTCAGCCATCGCTCCTCCTTCACTGGTACAACAGGCACAAAACACTGCTCTATAGGTGGTGGGACAACTGGCACACCACCTGATAGTAAAACTGGGGGATCCAGTCCCTGTATAGAAGCTTCATCACTGATGGGGTCATCCTCGTGATTGAGCTGCTAGATCCTAGAAGGTATGCGTTGTGGAGGCATCCTATAAAGAAACAAGATGTATCTCAGTCAGTGAGTATATCTAGAGAGATGACTCAAGAAAAATATGGAAACCACAGCCCATTCATATATGATGCATGTACCCTTATTTTCCCCTGCAACTAGTGTTCTCATGATCCAAGTCGAAAAACAGGTTATCAGAGTCCTGGTATATGGATACGTCGGCCCCCTGCACCAACACTGGGATCCTTAGCCTGAAAACCGAACTCAAAACACTTAACACTGTTTCCCCAACCAACTCACAGACTCTCGGTCCTAAGGTAGAACCGACCACCTCTGATACCACTCTGTCACGACCCGACCCGGTGGGGCCTTACCCGTAACTCCCCAAGCCCGCCTCCAATAGGATAGGGGCTAGTGACTTGCACCGAGTATGACTAGTACTAACATGGGATGCATTGCCTATAAACCTGTACACACACACACACACATCTCCAAGCCTACAAAGCTGAAAAGTAAAAACTACTAAAATGGAAATACATGCATACACTAAAAATCACAACTAACAGAGTACAAGAGGAAAGTAATGTAAAGCAAGTGTAAACCCCTAGGCCAAAAGTACAACCCCACCAAGAGAAAGTCTATAACAAAGTATAACCTATAAGGAATGGTACCAGGACAACAATCTATAGCCGTAGGAATACACCTCGGCCCACCTGATCCCACTAAGCACCGTCTAGTCCTGGTCCAGCTATAATCATGTCAAAGGGTTTCTCGTCTACACAAGACACAATATGTGCGGGCAAGGCTCATGCAAGGGTGTGTATAAAAATACCTAGTAGGACACCCTGAAACCACAAAGGAAATACAATAAGGGAAATACCACAAAGGAAAGATACAATAATCTCCACACAATATGTGTCTACCGAACATATAACAATAAAATCTAGATATACTCATACACGATCGACTATCATGAAACCACCACTAAGATCCAGCTCGAAGATTCCACTAAGCACGTAACAAGGAGAACATACTCCTAGGTCTGAAGAGAGAGATTCAAAGTACTCATTCTGAGAGAACACACACCACAAGTACATTGAAAACATGATGCCCATATGAGGATCACAACCAAGTCATGGGGTGATTTCAACAACTCAGTTTGAGCTAGTCTGCTAAGAAGAGGATCGACGCCCGAGTAAGGTTTGTCACGTAGATACCAAGAACTCTACCTAGGGTTCCAGGAATGAATAAAGGATCCAAATCTAGGTCTCACAGAGGGGATTCAAACAACTCTATTTATGAAGTCCTGCTGAGGTGATCATACTCCTGTATAAATGAAATTATTCCAGATCATTCAGGGAAAATATCAAGGGTACGAACCCTAAGAAAACTAGTCCATGTCACAGAAGACGAGTGGATCAAGCCATGTAAAATTGGTTACACGACGTGTAGTATGGTTACACACCGTGTTCCTTGACCCTCTGTACTGCCCGTGTAATGGCCCATGTCGCCTATCCAGTCTGTGTAAAACTAGACTACACAGCGTGTAGAAGAATAACACGTCGTGTTCCTTGACCTGTGTAAAAACCTAACTACATGGCCTGTAGAAGAATCACATGCCATGTTCCTTGACTCCGGGTACTACCCGTGTAAATGTCCCATGTCACATGTCTTGTCAGATAGAATGTAAATACGCTAAATGTAGAATAATCACATGCCATGTCCGAGAACCTAGGGATCGCTTTGTGTACGCTGGCCATGTGCCCATACACGACCTCTGTCTGTGTCCGTGTCTCCTTCACGTGTACCAGTACACAGGGTATCCGGTGTATCTGGCTGGGTCTGGCCGGGGAGGGGTATACAAATCATGTCCTTGGCCGTGGACCCAACCCGTACACCTGTACTCTCTGAGTACACGCCATGTGGTCCGCTGATGAACACACACTATGTAGCCCATACTAGACAACGTGTAGTTGGGAAATTTCCAGAAATGCTGTGTTCTTTCTTGCACCGCAGCTGAACCTCCAGATCATCGGTTTCTCATCGGTTCATCCCGATACTGTAGGTATTGGTTCGTTTCATCATAAGAACACCGTAATGGGTGTTTTATTCTCTTAAATTAGATCATAAACCTCGAGTGACCCATCCGAATAAAAATGCCAGAAAACTCGTATCTCCCGATCCACTCCGAATCGCCTTCCGAAACCATCGTTGCACCTCCGTGACATCGCTCGGGGGTTGGATCTTCAATCTTCGATCGTTGAGCCAACAAAAAAATTCACAATGATCGACTTTCCCCAAGAATGTGTAGAACGAAAAGAAGAACATGAGGGAGAAATATACAAGAATCAAACAAGAGGGACGAACCTCGATCGTTGTTCATGATGATTCGGGTTCATCGTCATTAGATCAATACCGAACAACCTCAAAAGCCCCACAAAAACCAGTCCAACAAGAATGATCTATCCGTGGGATAATCTATTCGTTTGTTAGTATTCTTTCGTCAGGGAAATCAATGACGAGGAAGAAATCATCAAACAAACATCCTACCTGGATCTGCGACATTCGTTGGCAAAGATCCGGTCGCCGCGTCGTTATCGCCGGTGAAGCTCATCAAGAACACCGTTGCTGCGTTGGGATGTCTTCCCCAGAGCCTCCAGAGCTGCCAAGGGTTTCAGGGTTATGAGTATTGTAACCCTGGACCCCTACACAAAACTTTATTTAAAAAAAAGATAAGAGATATATATTATAGTAGATTTAAAAGATTTTGCTGCAGAATAAAATATTTTTATATAAAATATTTTATTACTCTTACGCCCCAAAAGCTGGATTTCACCACCAACCTACAGCAGCTGATGTTAGGCCTCGCCTAAGGAAAAATCATTGTTCCTAATGCAACAGTGCCCTCATATTTCTGATCTGAGCACACATTCAGGAGTTATTCCACTTTTTCAAGAAAACTACTTGCGTGGGTTATTTATTTATTTAATTAAATTCAAACATTTGTTCTGGGATCACTAGGCATTGGAACTGCATGTCGTCTCAGTGCCTGGTCTCGAATTAATTCCCATATAGAATTAAAATAATACATGAAAAAATCTAGGACATTAAAATATCCTCATAATGATAAATTAATGATACATAAATTTATCATTGATAAAATAATTTCTATAATGGTTCAACTATTCTATCAAAACACACCTTTAAAGAAATGTGTTTAAAAATCCATGAACCAATATACCAAAATAGAAAACTAAATTGGGGGTTACATTTGAGCTCAAGTGTGCCTCCCTATATGCCAAAGGATTTCAACTAGTTGTATGGGCCTTATAAAACTATATAGAGATACTATGTCCCTAGGAATAAAAAAACTAATAAAAAACAACATTAAAATTTATAAATATATGAATATTAGAGTAAAAAATTGATTTATATATTTAAATATGCAATATAAGTATATAAAAACACAATGTGATAATATAATGTACTCATGTGGGTCACATAGTCATACATTAGTGAATATCCACTCAATGTGATGATTATAAACAATAAAAAATTTAAATGAAACAAAATTTGACCCATATAGAAACCTTGAAATATCATTGGACCTATCTTTACATGTTCACCAATGATATCTATAACTCAAACATATAATAAAATCAAATCCTTAACCTCTATGTTAACTATAATGTTTGCATCCACACCAATGTTCCCATGCAGCGTCTTAGCATAAAACATATTAAGGAATCACCAACAACTTCCCTAGTAAAAACTGGTATATGTTCCATAACCTGCTAAATGAAATGTATTCCATAAGAAATCACTAATACTATTGTTTAACAGTGAGATACTCAAGATCCACTCTAATTTTCTTATCATGCATTTTTTTCTAGTTCCATAAATGGGACAATTCCCACACTGTGTGCCTATAACTATATAGTGAATGTTTCATCACTCATCTTAAAAATAATAAACCTAGTGAACATTATTTATTCTTAATAATAGTAATGATAATTTTTTTGATCAAGTGAATGATATTTCACTATAATAATAACAATGAAAAAATGATTCATTCCTTGGTAACAGATATATCCATACAGTCACAACGTGGGATATTCATGTATCTGAGGTGAATGATATATCACCACCATATCTATATAATAAAATAATGTATTCTTATTTAAATGGGAGGTCTGTATATTATTTATAAGGGTGAATGAGTTTTCACTTGGTGAATTAATCATCCCAACCATAACTTCCAACGTGAATGATGTATCTCATGGTGATTGATAAATTTCCTTAAAATCAAAAAAGGTGAATTTGACTTCACTAAGTGAATGATATATCACTATAGATTGATTTATGGGAGAAAGATGCATTAAAGAATCACAAGTCATGGTGAATGATGTATAATATATAAATATAATGGTGGTGAAAAATATATTACAGTGGGTAAATGATATATCAAACACTTAACCAATAAGGTTAATTTTATAATAGAATAAACGAATTTAAAGGTGAATGATGCATCATTAACTCACAACCCATTTTGATATATGTTCCACTTATTCATATAATAAAGATATATTACATATCACTAAGGGTGAATGATATATAACTATCTTAAAAAATATTGAATGATATATTACCACTCTAATAATAAATAATGACCAATATATGATAGAAAGCATGTTCTTAGGTGAATGATTCAACACCAAATAAATAAAATACATATGAAAAATTGATCACCTCATAAGTATGTATAATAATAACACTATTAAAACACCATTTAATGATTTATCACTCTACAAATTAATTTAATCAATCCACAATATACTGACTTCTCTACCCATTCCCACAATTTTGTATACAGAGGATACTTCTGTCCATTCATTACTTCCCTCATCATGATATAGAATACCATAAAACTTCCAATCATTCAATTTTCTTTCCTAGGTGGGTATTCAACACAACAATTTTCAATCACTAAGGATTCCTCACCTCTTAGACCAAAAAAACCTAAAGTCCCATAATTATGGAACATGTAAGGATTCTTGAAAAGGATGACAACTCATTTTATAGATATGGAAATCCATCATGGTCCCATTATTTAGGGTTTTCCCCAATTTGGTAAGGAAACATACCCATTAACAACAATTTTTTAAATACATATGTTTTTAGAACATTTCATGATTGAGGTCGTCCAAAATCATTACCCTAAAATAATGAAAAATACATATGGTTACATTACAAGTCATCATCATATACCCGTATAGACTCATATAGAGTACAAACAACATGAAAATAAACCCTAGCGTCACCCTTTTTCATCACTCTAAATTAGAATCAAAAATCAAATAAGACCATGATAGGTCATTAGATCCACTAATCAATGATCAAAATATTCTTTTGGTTCCAATTCATCTTTAATAATTCCTCCTATATTAAAAATATCTAAATTGATGTATATTAATTAATTTAGAACCCATGAGGTCCCATGATGTTTGAAACCCAACTCCCAAACCATGAAGAATATATTGGAAGTCACTCATGATTATATCATTGTCCAAACACACTCACTTATCCACACATACAATCTTTATAATATAAGAAAATTATTATAAATTGGATATATAGACTATCAGCTACCATAGATGAAAAGTTAACCCCTTTTTATAATGGTCGAATCCCATCATCATAGCCTGAATATGTCCATACTCCTCATTTCTCACACCTAAAAGGTCGTAACCCCACAAAACCGACATTTTTTTGTTATTATATAAATATATAATTAATATATATAAATTACCCCATAATTAAGTCCTTGAGACATAAAAATTTATATCTTACTATGAATTATATCGCAATTTAAACCTCACGAATTAAGGTGCAGTATACTCCAAGCACACACTAGAGTTCACAATTGAAAAAAATAAAAAAATAAGGATTCGTCATCCTATTTAATCATAATATCATGAAATCCATAAATAAATGAATAAATTGTCTTACCTGAAGTGAAATTTGATAAATATAACAAACCATCGAGGGCTGACATAACATATTTCTTGATATGACCCAAAACTGGGCCCAAAAGGCATTCATAATCCGCACAATCTAGAGAAAGGTTCTTGGGTTTCATTAATTCACATGTGAGAACTGTTTCAAAATAAAATAATCATATAAAAAATAAAAAGAAACAACCTATTTTACTACATGTCTTCCAGTTTATTATATATCCATGTACACTAAGTTAAAAAAATAAATAAATAGGATAAAAATGGCATAGAAATATCATTTAACTAATATTATACAGTTTGATCTAAATAAATATGATGGAAGATGATACAAAAATAATAAAAGATAAAATACCTCCAATCAGAATGGGTAATATAATATCAAAAAAGGAAACAAAAAAGAACCAATATCTCTAACATTACCTCCATGAGACCAACAATAACTCATAATTTCGTCAACACCAAAAAAAACATACTAGTTAAATGGCCATAAAATTTGAATAAAAATTATGCCCCTAAGAGAAATAGAAGAGATGTATATATATACATTGATCATTGTATGTAACGACCTGGTAATTCATTAATAAAAATTCCACTTGATCAAATTAAATGTCTTATTTCTAAAATGGTTATGTAAAAACTATGCACATCCTTGGTTTTTTATATTTGTATTTTAAAATACTGTTTAGAAATTTTACTATTTCTAATATTGCCGTGGAATATTGAAAACATGGTTAGAATAAATACAGGTCTTCAAAAAAATACAATTTACATAGAAAATGAAGTGATTGCCTCATCCAGTAGAATTTCTCCATATGAATCCCATTTGTCAAAGCTCGTAAAGAAGTTAGAATCACTGGGAATCTCTCTTGACCAAGATCATTCCGATATTCAGCACGTTAAGCTTGAACGGAATCAGCTACAGGATACGTAGAAGTTAATAGAGATTACTACCTGATCGATGTTATTTGATCCACCCCAAGAGTCTGTCACTATCACACACCATACCCTTAGGTCATATTCATGTGTTATAAGGGGTTATATTACAATACATTAGAACTTTGGTTATGTGAATTATTTTTTTATATAATATATATATTCATTTTATTATTGTTACTTTGTAAATGGTTTTTAAATAATAAATAGTATTTTATATAAGTATTAAATTAAGAAATATATTTTTATGAATTAATGGATTTTTGTATTAAATAATATTTTTAAAAAATATTATTACTAAATTACTATTTATTAAATATAAATGATCTTATAATTTTTATGAATAAAATTGTAATGTTTATTAAGGTTTGAAAGTTTTTTTTGTCAAAACCCAGGAATTTTTTATTAATGTAAGTTTTTATTTTAAATGTGAAAATTAAAATATATAGAAAATTAATTAGTTAAAATTATTATTATTTTTAGATTCATGATGTGAAAGTTATCCAACAGTTAATTTTTCATAATTTTCTGAGACAATCGATTTTTCTGGTGAAAAATTAAATACCGAATAAATATATAATGTGTTTTATGATATCATAATGACCCAATAGTGATGTAATAAAATAAAATAAAAGGGGATTTTGTAAAATATATGTTTTAACCTTAAAATGTAATTTTATATTAGTTTTATAAATTTTATAGTTCCTTATTAGACCCTCAAAGACTTATAAAATATTTTAGCTTTTTAAAATGTTTTCCTTGAGAGTGTAACTCACCTCTACATAAGAAAGAATAATATTTTATTATGTTAGACCATTGGACATATAAAATAATTTTTCCACTCCCCTTTTAAAAAACCCATTGTAAAAATCCATGGGTTTGTTGGTGGTTTTTATTAGTTTAAAGTGTAGTGTCCAAATCCTAAAAAATAATTAATTTCCTCTCATTTTTTATATAAACCCACTCAAAATCTCACTTATATTCACTAAAAACCTATTGAACTCCACAAAAATATTTCATTATTTCTCTATAATCCTCCCAAGGGTCACCAATCTCCCTTTAATCCTCTCTTAAACCTCCCCCAAGCCTTTGAGATCACCCTTCCAAGTAAGGGATTTCTTTCTTTCTCCTTTTTGTCCAAATTACATTAAGTTATTATACCCTTTTATTTTTAATTAAAAATGATGGTGTAATATTTGAAAACTCACCCATACTTACCTCCTTATTTTTTAATTATGAGATTCCTCTTTCCCTTCCATTATTTCCTCTCATATACACTTGTTACCATGCAGAAATTCTATAATTAATTTCTCTCATATCTTTTACATTCTATAAATTCTTTTATATTATGCATCTAAATTATATTAAATAAGTTGGTATAATATGTATATGAAACCTTTACTTTAAATTTCATGTATATATTATTAGATACCCTTTTCTCTCTCATCAACCCATAATATGATTTCTATTTGACGTCTTTATGCTGCCGAAGTTACACACAAATTTCCTAGGACAAAATCATCATGCAAGTGAATACCATACACATTTCTATATCAAGGGTATTCAAATTTATGCATATGTACTTATTGATTGAGGACATAAATTTATGTATTCATCATCTCTTATTCATATAATAAATTATTATTTTTAATTAATGTTTGATGTATGATCCATGTGGAACACTTATGCATGTAATGAAATGTTCATAAAGGGTGTGCCCTAATAGCGTTCCAATGCATTATGTAAAGATTAGTATCATGATATGTAAAATGAAATTATAGTTTAATCATGATAATTCAAGTGAAATGAGGTTTTAGTCATGGTCCATGTGAAATTAGTCATGGATCATGCAAATATCATGTTAAATGTTGTAGCCACATTTCCAAGCAATGATAGTCATGCTATATCATGCCTTTATGTTCATGTTTCCCTTGTGTTCTGTTGAAATGAATATTGTAAAACATTTACTATATTATTCATGTCATTCCTTATTTAATCTCTTAATCATCTTTATAGCTCACCCATTTCTCATGTATGTTTTGAGTTTATCCCATGAAATGATAAGTACGAATGAATGTTGTGGTCATGTAAATTTTTTTTTCAATAAAGATGTTGTATTTTGTATCTTATGTTTTCATGTAATGTTCCAAATTTACCAATACACTAGACACATCAGTCCTCATAGTTTTATTAAGTTCATCTTTATTTAATAAATATGGTTTTAGTGTGTAATAAAGGGAAAGGTTGTTATAGTTTGTATCAAATTATTTTTTAGTTATGTTTTAAATTAGGATTAGAAAATCCTAGTGAAATTCTTAGATATAAAACTATGAATAATAAAAACATACCTAAATTTTCATGAGTATTTATTAAGTTGTTAATCATGAAAATAAATCTCTTTCAGGATACGAGCTGGTAGAGGCAGATCTGGTATAGATGTATCAAGGGTAATACCCGAAAACGCCGCTTTAAGCTTGAATCGAACGTGAACAGGTGCACGATAATGGGCATTGCTGCAATCTTGGTTATGATAATCTCAGAGGATATTATTTGGTAAACACATAATCATAGTATGAAAAAATTTTAATAGAATAAAAAAATTCCAATAATAATATATGTTGGGAAGTAGATCATGGATAACATAGATTAAAGCCTTTAAATTCATAAGTTTAGAAAATAAATGAAATTTATATGTTATTATTTTTGGTCTTTGGATCACCATTATTTTTTACCCCTATAATTCATTTTATTCTATGAAATAGAAGGTAATATAAGGACTAAGGCTAACAACTAATAAAAATATCAATGTGATGACTGTTCTAATGAGATTCAAAATCTGATGGGAGTGGAAATCAAAAACATTGTCACAAATCACTCTTAGTTAACAAAAGATTTGAATAGAAACAAGGGTCTGGAGGAATGTTCAACCCCCCTTAAAAAAGAAAAATTCACAATCGAGAGATTCATGATACCAGAGCCTCATATTTTTAATGGATCATATTATCCCCCAATTACTGAAAAATGGATCAACTCAATTAAAATGATCTTCTACATCCTTCAATGTTCCAAATAAGAGATGCTTCTTCTGGCTACTTATCTTATGGAGGATGAAGTTGATCAATGGTTGAAATTGATAAAAAATGCAATACCATAGGAGGAGATTGAGGCATTGTAAAGGAAGGATTTTTGGAAAATGTTTTTTGATAAATATTTTCCTCACATACTCCCACTTAAGTTGGAAAGGGACTTTATTTCCCTTAAGAAAAACATGACAAATCCATTAGAGCATACAAGGAAAAATTCACATGGAATGTGCGATATACCTTCAGCTTTATTGTTACCCACAAATTCAATGTTGACTGCTTCTCTGGTAGGATAAAACCTATCCAACAGAAAGCCCTAGGGACCATTGACATCAAGAGATATAAGGATATTGTACGATGTTCCCTCAAATAAAAAATGGATATTGATGAATCTCAGGGGTGTCTTGAGGGTAACAAGTGTAAGGTTGAATATAATTCCAGCTGTCTGATAGATAATTCGAATGGTTTCATGAAATTATAGAACCCCACATTCCAAAGGTGAAAATAATGAACCCCAGAAATTGATAGAAGGGGATGAGGAAATGCTTTAGGTGTGGAAGATATGGGGACATAACTAT
Organism: Viscum album; assembly: GCA_963277665.1. Lineage (NCBI taxonomy): Eukaryota > Viridiplantae > Streptophyta > Magnoliopsida > Santalales > Viscaceae > Viscum > Viscum album. The sequence goes on along the minus strand of OY728140.1, from coordinate 1,998,354,416 downwards.
TAAAAGTCATCAAGAAAAACCTGCTACTACAACAGAGGGGAGGAACAATTTGTTCAAACCTCAAAATATTTTTCATTGCTTCAACTTGAATGAACCAAGACACTTTTAATACTATTCTCTTATGCTATGGTTTTTTGGATGCAACCAACAACCTCCAAGGCAAACATTGAAAGATTTTTCCATCACAACCACCGAAGAAAATCTAGAGAGCTAAGTGGTGATAGGTTTGATAGTTTTTCATTCAAGAATAGAAAATGTAATTGTTTTTTTGGTTGTACAAAATATTTTATATATCTTGAAAGTTTAGTTGAACATTCCTAGTACCACCAAAATTCATGGAAGTAGAGATCTTGGTGAGAATGGAAAATGGGGCAATCATTGCATCCCATGAATAAAACTCCTCCTCAATCACAATCTATGGATTGAACATCCCAATGAACCTCTTCATACTCCCTCTAGTGAAATTTGATGAAATTCGTGGAACGAATTGGATTTCCATATATAGAGCCATCATAAATTTCCGTGAAAGGTAAATCACTCTCTGTATAGCGAATCGACCCCCGATTTTATACAAGTGAAAAAAGGTGGATGAATATTATTTAGCACCATAATCTCAAGCATGGATATTATTGCACTATAAACACATATATCTTTCAAATATGATCTATTCTAATGAAGTAACCATCCTTGGAGACTTGTGATGGAATTCTCTTAAGTGTTTCCTGAGGAACTGTCTGGTCTTCCTCCTAGAAGAGATGTTGAATTCTTGATTGATTATATACCCATGGATTTGAAAATATACAATATTATATATAGAATGAATGTTTTAGGGATTGAGGAGCTAAATAAACAACTACATGAGTATCTGGATAAAGGGTTTATTTTCCCATGTGCTTCACCATTGGGTGCACTAATCCCATTCATCCAAAAGAAGGATGGGTCAATGCACCTTTGCATTGATTATGATGATATCAACAAAATCATAATAAAGAGAAAGTATCCTTTTCCATGAAATGATGACTTTTTTTATCAGCAATGTAGAGCACAATACTTCTCCAAGGTGGATTTGTAGTTGGGATATTACCAATTATGGGTGAAGAAGGAGGATATCCCAAAGACTACTTTTTATATAAGTTATGGGCACTATTAATTCTTTGTAACACATTTTGGACTCACTAATGATCTAGAAATATTCATGGACATGATGAATGTAGTATTTAGATATTAACTAAAAAAAATTTATAGTAGCCTTTATTGGTGATATTCTAATATACTAAAAAACCAAAGAGAAATACGATGAGAATCTATGAATTGTACTAGAGACCTTACGAAAGGAGATGTTATATTAAAAGTACAAAACATGTGAGTTATGTTCGATGTAAGTATCGTTCTTTAGTCATATAATCATACACAATGGGATATCTTTGGATCCCTCTAAGATAGCTGCCATTGAGGGATAACCAAGGCCAACATCTGTGATAGATATCCATTGCATCCTAGGGTTAGCTGGATACTATCTCTGATTTGTGAGAAATTTTTCATGATTTTATAACCCTCTTACTAATCTAATGGGAAGGTATTCAAGTTTTCTTGGAGTGATTAGTAAAAATATATCTTCAAGGAATTGAAAAATATGCTTATCAATGTTTTGGTTCTCTCATTACCCACAAGTGAATATATTTTTGTGGTATTTAATGATTCTTAGAATAAAGGCCTGAGGTGTGTTTTGATGAAAATTAAAAAAGTTATTTTATATTCATCAAGGAAATTGAATTTTCATGAGAAAAACTATCCATAACGTGATCTGAAGCTGGCTATATTGATCTTAGCGTTAAAAATTTGGAGACAATTCCTCCTTGGGGAGAAGAGTGAAATATATAAGGATCACTGAATCCCAAGTATATCTTCACATAGAAAGAGATGAACATAAACCAATGAAGATGGTTATAGATGATCAAATAATATGAATGTTCAATCCATTACCACCCTATAAAAGTCAACATGGTGGTATCTGATCTAAGTAGAAATGACACAATGATTATATCATTGATGAGAATTTAAAAGGATCCAATCTTCTTAGATTTGATGAAGATGGAAATGGGAATCAAAAATAAGGGAAAATCATCAATAATTTCACAAATTAATTCTCAACCATTTATTTTAAAAATGTTAAATGATGTTAAAAATGATGATGTGAGAATTCAAAAGAAATTGGAAATATAAAAATAGTGAAATCCTCTAAGTTCAATGTTAATGACGAATGAATTGTGTGATTTGGGTCAAGACTATGTCTTCCATCAAATCCGGATTTAAGGAATGAGATTTTGTATGATGCACATAGTTCAAATTTCTCCATCCACCCAAAAAATACAATGATTTATTGAAATATCTGAGAGAATTATTGGTGGGATTAAATGAAGAAGGAGATAATCGAGTATAAATCAAACTGCCATGTGTGTCAGCAAGTGAAGGATGAGAGGAAAAAGTCTAAGGGGATAATGAAACCATTACCCATACCAACATGGAAATTGGAGAACATCACCTTGTAATTTTTCACCAGACATTCGAAAAAATTCAAATGATACAATACTATCTGATTTATTGTGGATTGTCTTACAAATACTTCCCACTTCATTGGAATTCAGGAGGATTTTTCATGGGATCAAGTGGAAGATATATAAATAAGAGAAGTGGTAAGGATTAATGGAGTAACATAATCAATTGTATTCAGTAAAGATCCAATATTAACCTCTATATTCTGTAAGATTCTCTAAATGATCTGAATAATTAACTGAACTTCATTATAGGTTATCACCCTTAAACTGATGGCCAATCTGTGTGGACAGAACAACACTTGAGGAAATGTTGAGATAATTCCAAATGGACTTCAATGGTGGATGATATCAACATATTCCCTGGGTTGAGTTCTCTTACAATAAAAGTTTACACTCAAGCATTAAAATGGCTCATTATGAAGCCCTTTGTGGGAATAGGTGGAGAGCACTGGAATGTTCAGATGATGTTGGGGTGAAAAAACTCATAGGTCCAGAAATGGTTGAAGAAATTGTGGAGAAGGTTAGGACAATACAAAAACATATTAAATATGCTCAGAGTCAACAAAAGGGATATGATGATAATCATGGATGAGACCAAGAGTATGATTCCAGAGAAATGGTATTTGTCCACATATCACCATGGAAGAGAGTCATGAGATATGGAAGAAGGAAATGTTTCTTCCAAGGTATATCTGCCCTTTTGAGATCCTTGATTGCATTGAAGCAGTGACCTATAGACTAGTACTCCCACCGAACCTATCTCAAGTATATGATTACATCCATGTATGATTCTTCAAGAAGTACATACCTAACCCATCACATGTACTAAATCCAAAGGTGGTACTATTAGAAAATGACCACTTTTATGAAGAGAAGCCAGCGAAGATCTTAGATCACATCGAAAAAGTTCATTGAAAGAAGAAAATTTCCCTCATCAATGTGTTGTGGAGAAATGATATGTTTGAAGAAGCCACATGGGAATCAGAGGAAGTGATAAAGCAGAGTTACCCTCATCTTTTTTTGTGTAGGAAAAAGAAAATTTCAAGGGAGAAATATTTTAAGGGGGGAAGATTGTAACGACCAAAAATTTTAATAATTATAATTCATTTTGATCTAAACAAATGAATAATTATGTGAAAATTATATGTAAAATATATGAAATTACTCAGTTTTATGTTTTTGTATTTTAATATACCATTAAATTTTTTACCATTTCTGATATAGTCGCTGAACATTGATCAAATGATTAATATAAATATAGGGCTTTAACAAGTCCAACATACTCAGAAAAAAGAATGATATGAAATCATCCAATAGAATTACTCCTTATAAAGACCATTTTTTAGAGCTTAGAAATGTGGTAGCGTTATTAGGCATCGCTCTTGACCCATCCCAAGCTGAGATTAAACATGTTTAGCTTGAACAAAATCTATTATAGAAGAAGTGGATGTTAATAGTGATTATCACTCGAGAAATGTTATCTAAGACACCCCAAGAGTTTGTCACTATCTCACACCTTAACCTAAGATATTATGAAGGTGTTATAAGGCATTATGTTACAATACCATAGTGCTTTGGTTATGTGCATTATTTAGGTATAAGTAATATACATTCATATTACTATTGTTACTTTGGAATTTGTTTTAAAATCACAAATAGTATATTTAGTTAATATTAATTTAATAAACCTATTTTGATGAATTATTATATTTTTTAATTGAATATTAATTTAATAAAACATTATTACTAAATTATTTTTTATAAAATATAAATTATCATATAATTTCTATAAGTTCAATTGCAATTTTTTTAAGCTTTGGAAGTTGTTTTTTTTTGAAAACCCATGAATTTTCAATAAAGGATATTTTTTATCCTAAAAGTGAAAATTCAAATATTTATATAATTTTTTAGTTAAAATGAATATTTTATTTTCAATTCAAGATGTCAAAATTTTCTAATAGTGAATTTTTAGTAATTATCTGAGACAGTCAAATTTTTGGGAAAAAATAAAATACAATTTAAATATATAATGTGTTTTATAATTAATAATGGCCGAATAGTGATGTAATAAAATACTATAAATGGGTTTTTTGGATAATATTTGTTTTACCCTTAAAATAATGTAATATTAGATTTTTTGATTAATTTTATGGTTCCTTAGTGGACCGTTCAAGACTTATAAAATATTTTAACTTTTTAAAATGTTTTTCGTGAGTGTGTGACTCACCTCCACATAAGAATGCATAATATTTTATTATATTTATGCCATTGGACTTATAAAATAATTTCTTCCACTCCACTTTGGCATAAAACATGGTAATAAACAATGGGTTGGGTTTTTATTTTGATTAGTTTAATGTGTAGTGTCCAAAAATTAAATAATAAATAATTCCCTCTCATTTCCTTTATAATCCCACTCAGGATCCTACTTATCTTCACTAAAAACATTTTCAGCTCCCCCAACCTATGTCCTTCTCTCTCTATAATCCTACCAGGGCTCCCCAAGCTCTCTATAATCCTCTCCCAAGACATTGGGATCACACTTCCATATAATGGATTTCATCCATTCGACTTTATGTCCTAAATTATTTAAGATGTTATAACCTTTTATTTTCAATTAAAAATGTTGGGAATGATATCAAATATCTCCCATATTTCCCTCCTTATGTTTTAATATTTATAGAATTAATTATCTTTCATTAATGGATCCCATGTATACCTGTTAATATGTAAAAATTCCTTAAGGAACTTCTCTCTTCTCTTTTACATTCAAGAAATTATTTTATATTATGCATCAAAATTCCATTACATAAGTTGGGATATTTTTTCCCTATAACCTTACAATCCATTTCATTTATACATGATGGGATACCCCTTTTTTATCCCATTTACCCATTTTACAATTTCTATTTGACGTAGTTATGCTGCTGAAGTCACATGAAAATTTCCCAGGCCAAAATCACCATATAGGTGAATACCATACCCATTTCCTTATCAAGGGTATTAAAATTTATACATATATACTTGTTGTTTTAGTAAATAAATTTATGTATTCCACACCACTTATTCATGTATTAAATTATCATGTTTAATTAATTCATGTTTTATGATCCATGTGGCACACTTGTGCATGCAATTAATGGTTATAGAGGGTGTTCCCTGATAACACTTCAATGAATTGGGTAAGGATTAGTGTCATGATATGTCAAAAAAATGTGGGTCTACTAATGATAATTCATTTGAAATGAGGGTTTACTCATGCTTCATGTTCAATGAGCAATTTCTCAAGCTAATATCATGTTAAATGTTGTGGCCACATGCACAAGCTATACTAATCATTCTATATCATGCCTTTATGTTCATGTTTCTCTTATACACCGTTGATATACCTATTGTAAATTTTTTACTATATTATTCATTTTATTCCTTATTTACTACCTTACTAAGCTTTATTTCTCACACTTTTCTAATGTATATACTCAGATTATCCCATGAAATGATAAATATGAAGGAATGTTGTGGTCATGTAAAAGAAGTTTTCAATAAAGATGTTGTCTTTTATGTCTTATGTTTTCATGTAATGTTCCACATTTCCTAAGACACTAGACCTATCGATCCTCAGAGTGTTTTTTTAAGTTTATATTTATGTAATAAATAAGATTTAAGTGTGTAATAAAGGGAAAGGTTGTTATAGTGGGTATCAATGGATAAGATTTATTTTTTTTCGGATTATTATTAGAAAACACTAGTGAAAGCCATAAGGACAAGACTAAGTACACTAAAAACATTCCTAAATTTTGGTGAGTATTCATTAAGTGGTTTATCAAAGAAAATACATCCATGTCTGGATACGAGCAGGTAGAGGTGGCTCTGGAACATATGTATCATATGGTAAAACTCAAAAACACCATTTTGAGATAGAATCGAATGGGAACTGGTGCACGAAAATGGGCCTTGCTACACTCTTGGTCAAAAAATCCCGGGGGATATACTTTAGTAAATTCATAAGCTCATTATGAGACATTGTTAAGGGAATTAAAAAATTTCTCTAAGAATATATGTTTGGACGTAGATCATGGATAATCTAGATTGAATCCTTTAAATTTGTAAGATAAGGAAACAAATGTAAGTTATAAGTTATCCTTTTTTGTCTTTGGATTCCCCTTTAAGTGTTACCCATAAATTTCCTTTAATTCCAGCTAATGGACGGTAATAGGGGGACTCAGGATAACAACCGATGAAAAGATTAGTGTGATGACTATTCAAATGATATTCCCAATCTGATGGGAGTAGGAGTCACAATCTTTGTCACAATTTTCTCCAATTTAACTCAAGGTTTGAATAGAATCATGGGTCAAGGATAATGTCAAAATGCCCCTTAAAAAAGTCGTAATTGAGTTCTTCATGAGAAAAAGGACTCCAAATTTTAATGGAACATCAAATCCCCCAGTTTATTGGAAATGTATCATCTCCATTGAAATGTTCTTCTCTATCTATCAATATTTCAAAAAAAGAGAAGGTTATTATAGATACTTATCGTATGGAGGGTGAAGCTGATCAATAATGGACACTGATAAAAAATAAGAAGCTTGAGGATGATATTGAGGCATTAGAATGGAAAAATTTATGGAAAATGTTTTTCGATAAATATTTTCTTGCACATCCTCTGAATTAAGATCGAAAGGGACTTCCTTTCCTTAAAAAAAGATGAATCCATCAGAGCGTACGAGGACAAAATCACAAGGCCTGTATGATATTCATCCTGCTTTGTCCTTTGCAGTGAATGCAAGGTTGACTGATTCATTGTTGGGTAAAACCAAGCCTATGGAAAGCCCTGCTGATATATGACTTCGAGAGATATGAAGAAGTTTTCTGATGTTCCCACTAATGAATCTCAAGGGTATCGTGTGGATAATAAGTTTATGGATTACATTAATTCAGGTATCCTGATGGAAAAATACAATGATGATGAGAAATTCTAGAAACCAACTTACCAAAGGTGTATAAAGAAGCACCCTGGTTATTGATAGAAGGGGACGAGGAAATTCATTAGGTGTGGAAGATAAGGGAACCTGGCTATTAATTGTTGGCAAGAAAAACCCACTATTATGATAGTGGAGAGGAATTATTCATTCAAACCTAAAACAATTTTTCATTCCTTCAACTTGAAATAACAAGATAACTTTTCAAACTAGTTCCGTAATCCAAGGGCTTTTGGACTCAACCAACAACCTCCAATGGATCCAGTGTGAGGTTTTTCCATCAATACCTTTGAAGTGAATCTTTATTAAGAAGTGGTGATACTCACACTAGTTTTTTATTCAAGAATATAAAATTTACTTTTTTATTATGGTTTTACACATTATTTTGTATACAGAATGTTTAGTAGAATAATCCCAACACCACTAAAAATCATGGAAGTATAGATGTTCGTTATAATGAAAAATGGGGAAATAATTTCATCCCCTGAATAAAACTCATCTGTATCACAATATGTGGATTGACCATTTTAGAGAACCTTGTCAACCTCCCTATGGTAAAATTTGATGCAATTCTTGAAATGGATTAGGTTTCCCTATATAGAGCCAATATAAATTGTCGTGAGAGGGAAATCACTCTCCATATATCCAATCGACCCCCCAATTTTGTACAAGTTCAAGGAGGAGGATGAATCATATTTAACACCATAATCTAAATAATGGATATCACTGCACTATTATCATAGGTATATTTCTCATATGATTGATTCTAATGAAGTAACCATCCATTAATACATTCCTATTGTGAGGAAATTTTCTGAATTGTTTCCTGATGAGCTTCCTGGTCTTCCTTTTAGAAGAGATGTTGAATTATATATTGATATTATACATGGGGATTTTCCAATATACAATACTATATATAGAATTAATGTTGTGGAGAATGATGTGATAAAGAAACAACAACATTAGAATTTGGTTAAAGGGTTTATTCGCCCATGTGATTCACCATGGGGTGCACTAGTCCTCTTTGTTAAGAAGAAAGATGGGTCAATTCACCATTGCATTGATTATCGTGATATCAACCAAATCAAAATAAAGAACAAGTGTAATTTTCCATGAATTTATAACTTTTTTGATCAGATATGTAGAAATAAATACTTCTCAAAGGTGGATTTGTGGTAGGGATATTACCTTGTAATGCTGAAGAAGGAGAATATCCCAAAGACTTCTTTTCGTACAAGGTATGGGCTCAATGAATTTTTGTTAATACCATTTGGACTCACTAATGCATAATAAATATTCATGGACTTGATGAATATAGTATTTAGAGATTACCTTAAAAAATTTATGGTAGTATTTATAGATAATATTCAAATATACTCCAAAACCAAGGTGGAGTATGAGGAGAAACTAATAATTGTACTAGATTCCTTACGAAAGGAGAATATCAATGGAATGAACAACAACCCTCTGTTATGGTTGAAGTAAGCCTCATTATTTTGTCATATCTTCACATGTAATTGGATATATATCGATCATTCCAAGATAGATACAATTGATGGATGGCTGAGGCCAACATTGGTGATAGATATCAATACCTTATTGGGGTTAGTTGGATATTATCAACGATTTGTGATAAATTTCTCACATTTGTTTAACCATCTTACCAAGCTAACCCATAAGGATTTCATTTTTTGGAGTGATTAATGTGAATATATCATCAAGGAGTTGAAAAAGAGGCTTATCACTGCACCCATGCTCACATTACCCACATGTGGAGAACATGTTGTGGTATTTAATGTTGCTTTGAAGAAGGGACTAAGCTATTTGTTGATGAAAAAAACAAATTAATAACCCAATATTAAATTAATTTGAAAGTTCATTAGAATAACTATCCAAAACATGATCTAGATTTGGCTGAAGTGATATTCCTTTTAAAAATTGGGATACATTACCTCTTTGGGGAGAAGAGTTAAATATATAAGGATTAAAAAAATCCTCAAGTGTATATTCTTTTAGAAAGAGTTGAACCTACAACAATGAAGATGTATAAATTTGATCAAAGAATATGACTTCTCAATCCCTTACCACCTAGGAAAGTGAACCAGGTGGTAGATGATCTAAGTAGAAATGACCCCGCCATCCTATCCTTTATGTTAATTGAAAATGATCCAATCTTTTATGATTTGATGAAGATGGACATGAGAATCATAAATAAGGGAACATCATCAATCCTTTCACATATTATTTCTCATCCATAAATTTTATAAAAGATAAATTAGGCTCAAATGGATGATGTGGTAATTCAGATGAAATTTTAAACTAAAAAATATTGAAATCCTCAAAGTTCAATGTTAATAAAGAGGTAATTGTATTATTTGGGTAAAGAATATGTGTTCCATAAAATAAAGAGTTAACGAATGAACTTTTGGATGATGAAAATAATTAAAATTTCTCCATCCACCCAAGAAACACAAAGATTTATCGAGATATGTGAGATATTTATTTGTGGGATCACATGAAAAAAATATTGATGAGTATACGTCAATGTGACTAGTGTGTCAGCATGTGAAGGATGAGAGGCAGAAGTCTAAGGGGATGATGAAAAAATTTCCCATACCAAAATGGAAATGGGAGAACATCACTATGGATCTTGTCACTAGTCATTCGAAGACATACAAAGGAAGAAATTCTATCTTGGTATTTATGGATCATCTTATCAAGAATGCACGTTTAATTGAAATTTGGGAGGATTTTTCTTGGGGTCAAGTGGCACAGATATAAATCAGAGAAGTGGTAAGGCTCATGGAGCACCACTATCTATTTTATCCAGTAGAGATCCAAGATTCACCTTCATGTTTTGGAAGAGTCTCCAACATGATCTAAATATAGAGATGAACTTTAGTACAACTTATCACCCTCAAACTGATGGTCAGTATGAGTAGACTATCCAAAAACATGAAGACATGTTGATAGAATTTTCAACAGACTCAAAGAAGGATGATATCAGAATCTTCTTATGGTTGAGTTCTCTTACAATAACAATTTCCACTCAAGAATATATATGGATACTAATGATGCCCTTTATGGAAAGAGGTGTAGAACACTAAAATACTGGGATGTATTTGTGGTGTAAAAACTCTTTGGTCCAAAATTTTTTTGAAGAAAAAGTGGTGAAGGTTAAGACCATAAAGTATCACATTAAAACTGCTCGGGGCTGACAAAATTTCTATGTATACAATGATCCACGAGACCTAGATTTTGATGTCAGAGACATGGTATTCATTTACATTTCACCATGGAAGAGAGTTATGTGATTTGGGAATAATTGAAATCGTAGTCCAAGGTACATCTTCCCTTTTCAGATCCTTGATCGCATTGGAGAACTAGCCTATCGACTAGTACTCCCACTGAACTTGTCTCTATAACATGATGTAATCCATTTATCACTCTTAAGAAAGTATATACCTGACCCATCACATGTACTCAATCCTGAGGCGGTACTATTAGAGAAATACCTCTTCTCTGAAGGGAAGCCGACGAATATATTAGATTGTAGGGAAAAAGTTATATTAAATAAGACAATTCCCATATTAAAGGTGTTGTGGTGAAAGCAAATGTTTGAAAATAAAACATAGGAATCATAGGATGTGATGAAGTAGAGTTACCCTTATCTTTTTTAGTGTGGGAAAAAGAAACTTTCGACGGAAAAATTTCTTGGGGGGGGGGGTGATTGTAACGACCCAAAATTTTATTAATAAAAATTCCCCTTGATCTAATTAAATGTCTTATTATGTAAAATAGATATCGAAAACATATGAAATTCCTTAGCTTTATGTTTTTGGATTTTAATGTACCGTTAATTATTTTTTACTAATGCTAATATAGCAATTAAACAATGATTACATTATTAATATAAATATAGGGCTTTGACAAATACAATATACTCACACAAAGGAAAAAATGTCCAAATATAATAGAATTACTCCATAAGAAGTGCATTTATCGAAGCATAAAAATGAGGAAGTGTTGTTTGGCTTCACTCTTGACCAAGCCCAAGATGGGATTAAACATGTTAGGCTTGAATAGAATCACCTACAAGAGATGTGGAATTCAATATAGATTTCTGAACAACCAATGTTTTCCAAGCCACCCCAAGAGTCTATCAACATCTCACACATTACCCTTATGTCTTATGAATGTGTTATAAGGGTTTAAGTTACAATACCTCATCACTTTGGTTATGTTCATTATTTTTGGATAAATAATATACATTAATATTATTATTGTTACATAGGAAATGGTTTTTAAATAAAAAATAGTATTTTTAGTTAATATTAAATAAAGAAATCTATTTTGATGAATTAATGGATTTTAAAATTAAAAATATTTTAAAAAAATATTATTACTAAATTACTTTTTATTAAATATAAATGATTATATAATTTTTAGGAATACAATTGTAATTTTTATTAAGGTTTGAATGTTGTTTTTTTAAAAACCCATGAATTTTAAATAAATGCGAATTTTTATCTTAAAAGTGATAATTCAAATATTTATAAAATTATTTAGTTAAAATTAATATTATTTTTGGGTTCAGAATGTCGAAATTATCAAATGGTGAATTTCTTATAATTTTCTAAGATATTAAAATTGTTGGGTAAAAATTAAATACCGTTTAAATATATAATCAGTTTTATGACATTATTATGACCAATAGTTATCTAATAAAATTTTATAAATTTTTTTTTTGATCTATATATGTTTTACCCTTAAAATAATATGATTTTAGATTTATTTTATTAATTTTATAGTGTCGTAGTGGACCCTCGAGGACATATAAAATATATTAACTTTCAAAAATGTTTTCCTTGAGAGTGTGAATTACCTCCACATAAGAAATCCTAATATTATATTATGTTTTTCCATTGTACTTATAAATTAATTTTTTACAATACCCTTTTTAAAAAACCTTGGGAAAAAACCATGTGTTTGTTTGTGATTTTGATTAGTTTAATGTGTTGTGTCAAATACCTAAATAATAAACAATTCCCTATCTTTTCCTATATAAACCCACTATAGCTCCCAATTAACTTCAATGAAAACCTTTGGCTCTAGACCAAACTCGTTCATCCTCTCTCTATAACCCATCTGTGGCACCCGAAGCTCCCTAGAAGCTTCTATCAAGCCTTTCCCAATCCTTTGGCATCACACTTCCCAGTAAGGGTTTTATTCCTTTTTCATTTTTGTCCAAATTTCATTATGTTGTTATACCCATTTATTTTCAATTACTAATGTTGGAGTATGATTTATCACCTCAACCATACTTCTCTCTTTATGATTTAATGATTATAGACCTCTTTATCTCTCTATAATTTCTCCCAAGTACACCTATTACCATGCAAAAGTTTCTTAAGGAATTTCTCTCTTCTATTTTTCATTCATGAAATTATTTTATATTATATATCTAAATTCCATTACATATGTTAGAATACTATATTCATGAACCCCTTACTATACATTTCATGTAAATATGATAAGAGTCCCCTTTCTCCCTTATCAACCCATTTTACGATCTCTATTTGACGTCTTTGTCCTATCGAAGTTACACCAAAATTTCCCTTGAAAAAATCATTGTTCAGGTTAATACCGTACCCATTTCTATATCAAAGGTATTCACCATTATGAACATGAACTTATTATTTGAGGACATAAATTCATGTATTCCATGCCTTTTATTCATGGAATAAATTATGATGTTTAATGAATCCATGTTGTATGATCCATGTGGCACAGTTATGCATGAAATGAAATGTTTTTAAAGGGTGCACCCTGATAACACATTAATGCATTGGGTAAATATCAATATCATGAAAGTTCAAGTGGAATGAGGGGTTACTCATGATAATTAAAGTTCAATGACGGTTTACTCATGATCCATGTGCAATGAGCCATGGCTCTTTCTAATATCATGTTAATTATTGTTTCCACATTTCCAACCTATGATAATCATGTTATATCATGCCTTTATGTTCATGTTTCACTTTTTCTCCATTGATATGTCTATTTCCTAACATGTACTTTATTATTCATGTTATGACTTATTTGATCCCATTCTAGGATTTATTGCTCACCCTTTTCTTAGGTATGTCCTCATGTTATTCCATGCAATGAAAAGTATGAAGGAACGTTGTGGTCATATAAAAGAAGTTTTCAATAAATATGTTGTATTTTATCTATTATTTTTAATGTAATGTTTCTAATTTCCCATGAAACTAGACCTATCAGTCCTCATAGTTTTCATAACAGCATGTTTCTATAATAAATCAGGTTTAAGTGTGTAATAAAGATCAGAGTTGTTATATTGTACATGTAGGATGTTATCCAAATATTCCTAGTAGGATCTCACAATAGAGACTATTTAGTTAATTTAATAATACATCCAATAAATTCTATTTTGATCATAATTTATAATATTTGGTTTCAATGAGAGGAATCATAAAAAATTGTAATTATTATTATTATTTTCTATCCAAAACCAATGTGAACATCTTTAGATAATAAGAGAGGCCCAACCAACCTATATATATGATTTTAAAACTATATAATATACCACGTTTTTTCATTAAAACTATTTTGAATCATGAAGAGAGTGATTTATAAATAATTATACCGAACAAATCAATTTTTCTTCACCTTATCATAATGTTTAAAAATACCCATTAGAATACATCTTTACTTTTTTTCCTTCAGTGGAACACTTCATTAATTTATTTATTTATCATTTTGAATGTAATACATAGGGAAATCAGAACATGAAAACAAGAAGGAACAAATATACAAGTGAAGAGAAATTTTCATAAAAAATCAATGGTTCCAAATAATCTATAAAGGGATACAGAATATAAAAAACATATAAAGGGCTAACTTAAACAATACTTCATAGGATCTAAGAATCATGGGATAGTCTCTCGGACTCAAGTGACACAATCATGGATGAAAGAAAGTAACCCTAGGGTGAGAATATATAATTCACTAATGTATCTATTGTTAGTTTGAAGTAGTTGGTATATAAAATACTATTGGAAGGAGCTCAATAAACCACAGTTTACATAATCTATCTGATTAGAACTCAGTATGTCAAAATATACAACACTCTCTATGAAGTGCATAATTTGTACTAGGGACTACACTCATCAAATATTTATACATACATACTAGTTCTCTTATATCATCAAAAAATAGAGCATTGAAATTTTTTATAGAATTATAACAATACATATTTTTAAAAAAATAATTTTAAATAAATCTGATCTCACCTCATACACCCTCATGAGAAACAACCATTTTCACATCAATAAACAAGACTCAGAAAAAATAGAGATTTTAGTTGATTTGGGCCCCAAGACTAAACAAGGAATTAGAATAAGGGATTATCAAAAAATTTGATTCCCATTCATATTAAAACATTCAATTATAATATTCTAAATATACCTTTAGTATAACACCTAGAATACTAAGACAATTTACACTACATGATGCCTTATTACAAAATACTATTTCAAACTAATCCAAAAAAAATCAATAAAATCAATAGGGATGTCAAAAAATTATTTTAGATTCACTTTAGAAATAATTAAGGGAAAAAAATATTCAATAAAATAATATATAATGGTAAAAACAATCCCCATTTAACAAAAAAATACATTGAAAAACATGAAACTCTTATCTTGGAAACTTTTTGGCTCCAATATACTATTTAGAAAACATAATTTTACTTTAAAAGGGAAACTCAATAACTTTCATAAACATTTAAAAATGAATGAAACTTCATTCTAAGTAAATAAAACATTCAAAACACATGATAAAATCCATCATGTGTAAATGTTCATGTGTACATTAAAAATGAAACAATCATAAAACCTGCAATCACCATAAGAAATATATTATTAAGGAACGTTAAATAAAAACCTCCCTATTTTAATTGAAAATGAAATAAAACACATATTCATTTATAGATAATAAAAAACAAGGTAGGATGAAACCCCTAGATTACCAAAAAAATATAATACCCATCATCAGACCCATCCCATATCCTAATTCCAATTGACATAGTGGTTAGGGTTTATTAAAGAATAAAAATATATGTAATACGTTTAATGGAGAAGAAGTGAAATGATAAAAAATATTGAAGAATTAATTAACCAATAATATTTTCTAGAAACAAATTTATGGGGGATTGAGGTCAAATAATGATTGTTAGATGAATCTACCCAAAAATTACATATAATTAGATTATTTAGATGTGAGAAGAGAGAGGATTCTATGTAATAAAATAAAGGTGAAAAGAGGGACTCTTTACATATTATGTAAAACATGGTAGGTCAAACACTTGTTAAACCATGTTCTAACCATGGAGATCCCACTAGAGAAGCATATAACACTCAAATAGTTTAGTTTCATGGTTTAAAAACTATATTAAAACCTTTATAAAACACCATATAGAAAAATAATTCATTATCACAATTCCGATAACATTTTTTCTTCTTACCATGAGAAATTTAGAAGCCATCACCCTAAAATAAAAGCCACATACACTATTTTTCAAGGGACTTAATATGATCCAAACCAAACCATTCACAACACAAACACACCAATGATGAATGAAAAAATTAATATGAATAAGACATATGAAATACAACCTTTTTTTCCCATAACTTATGTAATAAACCATTTAGTTGAGTAAAATCTACATGATTTCAAACAAAACCTTCAGAAATTTAAAATCAACCAAAAATAATATAAATTTACCAAAATAATGAAATATATGTGTAACTATAATTATCATTTGGTCTACTCCAACTACCAAAAAAACCATCCATAGAGGATGATTTCGATTATGATCTAGTCAAATCATTATCAATAACCCAAAATCACATAATCTAGAATCTTAGAAAACATTTGGTTGAAATGCAGGGGAGAAATAGAGAATATTATCTTCATAGTGTAACAAAGAGTATCTCCCAAATACACCATGATTAATGGAGTCACCATAGGGGAGAAAGGTAGAGTGGTAAATTTTCCAATATGTTTTTAAAACTATGATAATAATCCCATGAAGTAATATTTCTCTTTTAAATCAAATTGACAGCTTATCTATAAGATGAAAAAAGGTGCTAGTATCTTCTAGTTACTTGGTGCACGTAAATCATTTTACCAATGCCTCTCCATGTACTCGGTGTAGATTATGAAAAACCTCTAATTCCAAACCAAGGGAAATTCCCCATAGTTATGGAATTAGATACGCATTTGCACTAGAAAGGGTAATCGTTGGAACATTGTAGCCACCACTCTCTCTTATAGACTTACAGAACACCTAAAATTTCATTCCAAGAATTTATCAACTGAGTTTCCACCAAATAAACTATCATTAATCTTTGAAATTAAAATAGTACATATAAAATCTATTACAAAATTCAGAAATCTGAAATGGTTTTGTTTCCACATTCATTGAAACTCTTTCTTTTCTCAAGTTACATTGACACATGTTGGTGTGTCTCATTAAAAAATCCAAAAAATAACAATTATTTCACATAAAAAATCTTATTTTTAATTTTTAATGTTCCATGTTTTTTGGATATATAAGAAACACATTCTAATATTTGATATCCCATTAGTCATTTCTTTGTTGATACCCCACCGAAATCCAAGATAATACTTAACATCCTAATTATCTATAACTCAAATTCATCATAAATATAAAAAATTATATAATTGAGAAAGAATTATTGATTTAGGATCCATTATACTCAATCATGATAAAAAACCTGGTATCCAGTTTACCACAACAATGATTTCCATAAAAAACAAAATCCCGCACACCTCGATGCTGACTGAATTTTATAGCATGACAAACGTACCCCACACCAATTGAAATTCATGAATTTACAAAAAAATATTAGTATCACACATTAATGTTTTATTTCATTGTTCTATAACATATCATGACCCACTCAAAACTAATCCAAAAAATCATTAATACCTAAAACCAATAGTCTCAAACTCTCGACATAAAACATTAAAAAATCCTCTCTTCATTATACACTTCATATTAATTTCATTGAGTATGAATATTACTTATAACCAACCATAATACTAGTCCTTTTATTGGAATACATATCAATCGGTTTATGAATTTACTTTATATGTATAGTCATTTCTCATCTATACCCATACCTATATATTTACCATGTACCTAATATAATCGACCTTCTTCTCATTATAGAAGTGATGTGAAACCCCCACAGCCAAATTCTTATCTCTTCCATACACATCTCTGTTTATTATTAACATAAATTACCTTAAAATGACCAATCAAAAATATCAAACTATGTAGTACCCACTAATTTCTATATTATTCTTGATATATAATCAAGATCCTTCGAAATTGAATTATTATTAATGCATTGAAACTAATGAGTCATTATCATGATATTGTGATAGACCAATACCATGCTCCCCACACTATAGAATATAAAATTGTGATTCTCCTTGAATTTATATCTAATTCCATTCAAAATCCAATATCAAATCCCATAGTCTTGACTGAAATATCTCAATGACCACATCGTAGCTCACAATCACATAAAAATCACATTTTACTAATTTCATACCTCTATTTAATCATTACCCACCATTCCATAGTAAATGCACTATTTATTTCTACCACATTCAATATTTTTTATTCGAATAATTATTATCATAGAAAACCAATTTAGCATCAAAATAATTTTTTTTATCTTTTAATATTTTTTTCTCAATTCTCAAAGGAGCTAAAAATTTCAATATACTCATAGTTATCATAACTATCAAGAACCTTAAGTATAAATATAGAAGAACTATGAAGATATTATCTTATACACCAGTCCTACAATCATAAAACTTATGTCAATTACAGTGACTCTGGTTTTGTAGTATAATTATTCGGAAGATTTCAAGGAAAATTTATGAAGCCAGGTGAAAAGTCAACATGGGATTCTAGGGCATAGAGTGTATTAGTGTGGTGATATTCATAAAATATATAATAAATTTTATCATAAACATATAGTTCCCAAGTAAATGTTGAATAAATCATATGTATAGAATGAAATCAAATATATGAGACCAAAATTGGGTACAGAATGTGCATTTTACCCTTGGTGCAAAATAATGTTTGGTGGAACTTGGTTCCCGGTTGACGATGAGTGTTGGTCGGGTGTTAAATAGAGGTTTATTGATTCAATAAAAATATATAAATAAACCCCATATATGTGTCACATGTAAGGCGATTGGAAGATATTATCCTCACCCATAAGATGATAGTTTAATTGAGGATGATATTATAAGAGTAATCCCCATCGAGACTTATTTTTTTCGTCGATCATCACCAGATTGAGGCACAACACTTTCAACTCATTTTTTGCAGAATCAATGTGATAGTATTTCTCAACAAGGTAGGGGTATTTGATATAATTATGTCACAACCTAATTTTAATTCATTCATTTATGGTTATAAAGCCCCTAGATGACTTTTAGGGACCTGTGGGTATCCATTTGCGGTTTTTGGATGAAAAGAGTGGTGTCTAGTGGATTAAAAGAGATTTCTATTTGGAATTTCCAATCACATGGAATGTAGTGAAGGTAAAAAATCCATTTATTTTTCTATTTGAGGATGGTAAAATTTTGGGGACTATACTCATTGTACTTAGTATAGTGAACAAGGAATAACATACATAGAAATTACATCATTTTTTATGAATATTCAACACATTACAAAACTATATTCCTGAGGACCATAGCTATTTAGTATCATCATAAACTGGGATCCCATTCTTCTAATTTGGGGATAGATCTTTAATATATCCCATAATGATCTTACCCTTTTAGTATTCATATTTGAAACATTTGTTCATATCCTGGGGAAAGGGAAAATAAGAAATGAGTGATAATAAACACTATATAAAGGTGGATAAGGGATATATGTAAGAATTACATGAGAAAATGGTTTTGAGAATAGGATGATAACATTTTAAGATCATACCCTACATATTATAGATCATAATCAAGATATTTTTAATAAATATTTGAATTTAATAAGACATTAATCATAAGATAATGAAGACAATAATATAATAAAGAATATTATAGGAATATGACATGGAATTTTTTTCATACAAATAAGAAGGTAAAATCATTCCCGATAGATCAATACTCATTTAAAAACATATCAGGAAAAATCAGAGTTTCTATACCTGTTGGGTGGGACACACTTCCGTCCTAAGTTTCACCGCTTTCCTTATAATGGAACTGGTTCCCTCCCCAATCCATGTTAGTATTCATAGTTCTCCCACAAGAAATCCTTATTAGTAAGTGATCACACCCAAGACCATCTTAGTAGTAAAGGTTCACTCCAAAGACCATATTAGTGGAAAAATTCCTTTACTGAATAGAGTTCACTCCTCGTTCATGCCATGTCCATATCATGAGATTTTAATAATTAACCATTTCATTGGAGGTTGATATAGGCCCCACCCATCTCTTAATGTAATCATACATACATGTGACAAAATAAAACAAAAAATTTACCATATCCTGACCCATAAAAAGATATGCTCTTCATAATATCATATCATAACCCATGAAATAAAATGAGTATCCTAAAATTTTAATCTTATCATAACATATGGAAAACAAATATATTTCATAGTCATAGAATATCCCATGACAGATAAACAATAATCAGGAAAATAATTACATCAAAATATATAAAATTAAAAGAAATAATATGAAAGATAAATTTGTTTCACATCTCTCGTAATGCACGAGTAACACAAATAGATATCATCATATAGGTAAAATAATTTTTATTGATTTTTAAAAAAAACATTCTTGAGAAAGATAGTTTTTATTTTAAAAACACAACGAGAATAATTTCATATGAAAATTACATTTCAAAAACTAATAATTTAATATTAAAAACTTTTTTAAACATTTTATATGAAAATTTATTTTAAAACATATAAAAAAACAGAAAAACCATATTCAAAATATTTTATTTGAAGATATCATTGAAAAATAAAAAGAACCCAATTTTTTTTGAAAACCATTTATTCGAAAATATCATGGATAAAATATACATGAAACTTTAAAAATTTTAAAAAACGTTTTCATTGAAAATATATATGAAAACATTTAAATGAAACATGAAAAAATTTAGAAAAAAATTTAAAATAAAAACATTACAATTATTTTTCCTTCAATAAGAGTTTAAAATATCAATTAATTATTTTAAAATAACTTTTAGGAAATATGGTTATTGAATAAAATAGATTTCAGATCGAAGAGAGAAATAATGTCATATTTTATTAAAATTATTTTCTTAATTTTCCTAAGTACCAAAGAGTGAAATATGGTACCATTAATTGTTAATATCATGAATTAATATAGTATAAATAATATTCATGAAATTATTGAGTTATTTATCATAATATTGCATCAATATAATCACAATCTTAAAAAATCCTGGTAAATGATGAGACTATATCAATAAAATCTTACCATTTGTAACATTAAATAACAATACCATTGAAAGAATAATAGTACATGAACCATAAAATATTATAAGAATAATGATATTAAAGATAGAACATTTCAAGGGTTATTATATACACCTCATAAAAGAATATATGTGCATAACATAACATGTCTGTTGAAGAAGGAAAATTTAGATAAAATTACCTTACCAATTTTGTATATTTGGAACCCAAAAACCACATTAAATAAAAATCATAAAATTGATTTGTAAATACTGATAAATTTAAGGATAAATATCATATAATAATTCAATGGGAATTATTACACCATAACAAGAACTGAGTGGTTAATAACGTGTATGTTTCATAGAAATGGATGTGAGACTAGAAATCCCCATACTACATGTATGAATTTTGAATAATGAGATCCCTCATAGAGTGAAATAAATTGAAACTATTAACGTCTTTAAATAATACAAATGAATGAAATATAATATCATAGTTTATTATATTAACCAAAATAACCAGAATAAGTGTTTAATATAACATATATATCATATAAATAAAAATGATATTAAAAAACCATTACCTTGAGTATTGAAATTAATTGTACAAATAAATCCCAAATTTATAATAAATATATGTTAAAATACTAAAAAGGGTGATATTATTATATATCCCACCATATGTGATTTTATTGTTACTTTATATGACATATTTATTAAAAATTTCATGTTAAAGTTAATTTTTAGTTAACAATTTTTTTGTATATGTTTTGACTTTTTTATTGTTGATCATATTACATAAATAATGATTTAAATATTTCCATAATATAAAACATGATTCAAAAATAATGTATATATATTAATTATATAAGTATATATAATAATCTATAAAACATAGAAATATTAAACGGAATACTCCATTCATGGAGACGGTATTCCATACATACACATGATTGTTAGATCCATTTTCTTATTACATTAAAAGAAATAAAGTAAATGAAATATTTGTATTCATATATATATTATAATTAAATAAGAATTATTATTACATATATATCAAATATTTTATAAAACCCATCTTTAATACATTCTAAGCAAATTTTCAATTAATCACATTGCGTAGAGGAGGCAGTAGTGAAAAAGTCTACAAAAAAAGTTATCGTATGCACAAAAAATGTAAAGAATGAAAGTATGTGTTAAATAAAAATAAAATAATAATAAAATAATAATATATATTATAAATATCATATCAAAATAGTAATTACATCATTATTACCATCCTTTATTGGTGCTAATGTAAGAATAAACGACATAAGTTCGTGACATAGTTGTCCTTTATACACAAGAACAATTATTTTGTATCAAATTTGATGGACGTGTGTGTGATTGTAGGTATAAAAAATTACATATTAATTTGTTAGTATATTTAGGATACTTACGTCATTATATGAAAATGTAACAAGAATAATTTAGGGTGTGGATAAAAAATTAAAAGAAAATTTATAATTGAAGGATGTCACCTCTTATTTGGGTAACTTCTTTTGGCTTACACTAAAGGGATTCCTTGGATAGATTTATGATCAATACGATGCCTCTAGGATTATGGTAGGGAATTTGGTAGCTTATTTTGGAATTTTTTTCTCATAAAAATGTCTTTAGATGTGTGGATATGTGTGGGGGTTTATGTGCCCTTATATATTTAAAGAGGAGTGACATTCTTGTAAATATAAAAAGGTACATGACATTGAGAGGTCTCCTATACATAATGTGCCTCCAATATTGGTAAATATAAAAAAATGGAGTATATGGAATAAATTTGGGAATAAAATTTATTTATGAAATATATCTACGTTATTTGGTCCCTTAAATTAAATTTTTACCATGAAACAATTTCGTTTTTACCTTAATTTCTATAATTAATTTTAATTACGTTAATTAATATTTTTCTAAAAAATAATTTGAGCTTAATAGAAATTAAAAATTACTAATAAAAAAATATGGCATAAATTTTTAAATATTATAAACATAGATGTAAAAGAAATTAATTTTAAATTAAACCCACAAACGGGAGGAGAAAATGAGTTTTTAATGTGAAAATTTTCAAAAAATTAAAGTGTTATTATATACAATTTCAATGTGAAACACATTAAAATGAACTAAATTTCATTAACATCGGTATAATTTATATAAATAACTGTAAAACACATTTAAAATATAATTTAACTAGGTTAATAAATTAAAATAAAGTGTAATTTTCTATTGAAATTCTATGTCCATTCCCAATTCATCAAAAAATGAAACTTATTAGAAAAATATGAAACATTTACCCAAAGTAAATATTTATATTCCTCTTTAAAAAATGAAATTAATATATTTTAAATAAAATTTATAAAATTTTAAATAGATAGATGTAAAATATATGTTCCATTAAAATGGGTTATATTACCTTATAAAAAGAATATATATCTTTTTTTATTAAAATTTGATGTATTATTATATCATATCTTGTATAACATATGACGAACGTGTAATTTTTGATTGAAATATATATATATATATATATGATTACATATATATCATTACAAATAATAATATAATTTTTTAAAATAATTTATTGATGTAAATGTGTTTAATTATCTAAATATAGTTTTCCAGTAAGATATTTCCATTATTTTGTAATGGGTTTCTTTTTAATTTTAGGCTAATTGGTAAAAAAATTATTATTATATAAATGTTTAAACACTATTTTTATAATAAAATTAATATTATTCATAACCTCCATTCTAATATAAAGGTGAAAAATTTAATAATATTTTATTAATATTATTTATAGTACATTATAGTTGGGTAAAACAAGGTCATGCATGTAACAGAAGCTATCAATGGAACTTCACAATGTATGTAACACAATTAAAAAAAGTGGTTTGTGTACTTAAATCTAATATACATGTTTAATTTAGTTTGATATTAACTTTTTGTTCTCACAACACAAATAAAACATAATCCATTCATAAAAAAAATATTCAGTGTTGTGTGAAATGAAAATATAAAAATGTTTAAAATAATTTGAATTTTTTTTTCAAAAAATCTTCGAGTGTTACAATGGTAGAAAAGAAAATGTATAGTAAACCAGGTCATGAGTACTACTGACTTGGATATTATTTCCATAAAAATGATATGGTTGTGGGGAAGTATATGTCCATATTATAAAGACCCATGTAGAGTTACATGAACATGCCTGGAGGACACATGATTAGGCCCAAATTAGGAAAACACGTTGTGTAGCAAGGGTACATGCCATTTGTGGTTACATAGGAATATGGGTGTGTTTGTGAAAGTATACACTTAGAGATTCTAGTGAGGTCACACACCGAGTGACATGTGGTACAAATTGTGTATTTCCTTTCATACATTTTGAGTACTGATGGTGACACAGTTAAAGGATGTTGTCGAAAAACATGTCCTTTATTGATGGTACATATCATGTATTGACCATATAGATATTTTGATTCTCAAATATAATTATTTGTGACTTGGAAAGTGTCCTAAGAGTACCCAATCCTAAATTTTTTTTCAAGTGGTATTCAACGGTTTACATGGGTTTTGGATTTAGAGATGTGATGTGAGGTGACATTTTGGGTCGCTTCAATTAGTGATGTATTTACCCATAGTGGTTGTGGGAGTTCCATTAATATATTCTTAGGTAGGGTTTAATGTGGATTCACCCCTTATTATAGGTTCATGGCGCCTCTATGGATACCTTAGGCTTGATAAATATGGGTGTATTCCCATATTCTAGTGTAAGTTTTCTTAGTCAACATCAATTACAAACTCATCATCTTGGATCATTTACTCCCTAAAGAGGCCTCGAGTGAACCTCACGTCCTTTCATGTCTCCAATGGTATGGTCGGTTCTATTTGTTTAACCTATATTATAATGATCATTGATTCTATACCAAAAAGTACATTTCTAGTCTGGGAGAGAGCCTTAATGACCCCTAGGTGATGGCCACATATATGTGTATGAGGATATAATATTTTTAATAGGGAAGTAATTTGATGGATTATGTATCATGGTTGAATCCTATTAGTTTCCTTCAATATTTTACCATGATGGTTTCACTAGTTATTATTTGTGAAATTGATGCAATGAACCAAATATGGGATTCAATTATCTAATTAATGAGTTGTCCCAGATTTGGGTTGTGGTGGGATCCTATTTCTGTGAAAATTTTTTCAGCTCAAGTTTGTAGTTTCCGCTACTGACCTATTGAGTGATTACCTATCCATGTTTGGTGATCTACTTGATCAATGGGTGGATTTTCATGGATATATTTATAAATATTTCCCTGTTGGATAATTATGACGAGATATGGAAGGGTTGTGCCATCGGTCTAACAATACTTGGCGACTATTTAAACAAGTTCCATATGGGATGGGAGATACGTAACTAATAGAATGAAATATATCGGTTGTGTTCCACATAGGATGGTGGGGATGTTACAAAATCATAGTGTTTTATGATGCATAATAATCCTTAGTTGTATTCCACTAAGAATATAAGGGTTGGTGGAAAGAATACTTCTAGACAAACATCACTGTTTGATCCATATGTTAGTTACTATGTATGGTTCTATGGTTTAGGACCCTGAGGATTAGAGTCTATAATGTTTATATCTGGGATATTCTGTAATACCTTTTAATAGGTTTCATCTTTATTGACATTCCAATGGGTATGATATGACTAGACTTGTATAGCTGAGGAGTGGTTGATATGGCGTCTTCTCTCTCAGTTGGGGTTTCTCTTATATATTTTGGTTGAGTTAACTGATTCCTATCAGTTACTCCAATTTGTTTTTTATTTTAGGGATCCTAGTGTGTTTTTTTCTAACACATCCACAATATCTACCCACAAATGTCACATGTTATGAAGACAACATGTATTATGACACTGTCTTAGTGAGAACAAGAGTTGGTGGAGCATGTTTCATGGATAGTCTGACCAATGGAGTATACCATCTTTTAATTTTAAATAACTCCCCTAAAAAAATAGGTTTATAAATGTTTTTGGTTTATCTTGGAGGGGTTTAATTTTTTCCTTTTAATTAATTTTCAATACTATCATACTCTATTTGGGTGATATAGTTATATGCATGAATTTTGCATCAATTTTAATATTATCCATTCTATCTATCATGGTTATGGATGTGGGTTAGTGAATAAAGATACAATATGATAATTCTAGACATATGTGTCATATTACATATTCTTGCTAGTCACTTTCTCGTGACCTATTTTTGTAGGGTTTGGGGTATTGGTGGATCAACCTTCCACCAGCCGTACATTCCGTGGTGGGGTGGGGCATCACATAGGGGTATTAAGGTCATTCCCATTGACTGAATAATTAGTATCTCTATATTTATGAAATTATTTTGGGATTTAAGAAAAAATGTTAAAGTGTTAGGGTTTGGTTTTACGGAAATAGTCTCTAGTGTGGCTGCGGTTATCAATGTATCCATTCACTATGTGTCTGATAACCTTCTTGGAGAGTTTAAGAATATAGAAAATGGTTCCAACGAATAATTTATAACATGAAACATATAAGAAAAGTTTGTCATTTACACATACTTATTGTGTCATCTCCTTAGATATACTCTTTGACTGTGGTATATCCTCTCTTATTTCATGATTTATCCATGATGATATCCTTCATGGATTCAACATCCATGTTTAGGGTATAACCCAATGAGTGATGTGGTTTCCCTATAGGAGCCTCTTCATGATGTAGTTTTTCTTTTGTCTAGACTTCTAGAAATTCTTCTACACTTTGATCATTATATAGATCATCTGATGACATTTATTGTTGATGCGTCTTGTTAGATAGATCCATGTAGGACTCTATTTTTTATAGTTGAAAAAAATCAATGATCTATCACATATCAAAAAATTTTGAGGTACTGACCACCTTTGGTCAGGGTTATGGAGGAAAAACAAATATTATTCATTCAATAGAAGATGCGCCCTTATTTAAGAAGACCTAAGTGAAAATTAAATCCTCTCGGTCTGAGGCATTGTTATGCTTGTGAAGTGTATAGAAATCATATGTTAGATAGTCCTACCTATTCAGTGGTAGTAATAGATATGTTCATTTGGAAATTGAGAGAGTGGAAAAAATTTCAGTGATGTCCATAGTGCGGTGAACATGGGATATGAGATGGAGGAGTAGCAAGAGGTGGATGTAACTTTTTTTTCCACCACCTAAAACCCTAGGTAGTCTAGGCCATGTTAAAAGAGCTGGTGGATAGAGACCTCTTTGGTTAAATGTGATGTAGGGTTTTGATCTAGAGGCTCTTGAAAAGTTTGGAGGTATTCTATATATCATTTCTACTTAAATAGATATTATTTTAAATATATATGTAAGATACTCATTCCATTCCATTTATTTCGTGATGTTTGTCAAGGGTAATGCAAGGAAACAATTTACCATTGAGATGGAAATGTTTG
The DNA here is from genome assembly GCA_963277665.1 of Viscum album. Taxonomy (NCBI): domain Eukaryota; kingdom Viridiplantae; phylum Streptophyta; class Magnoliopsida; order Santalales; family Viscaceae; genus Viscum; species Viscum album. Next base: position 1,998,326,802 of record OY728140.1, on the reverse strand, counting down.
ATGACACCTCAAACTCAACCAAATTAGAGATACATCATCCACTAACACTTGTTGTTGTAACATGGTAAAAAATCATGTGGGTGAGTCATTACCACCCAAATTAGATAGTGTTGATTTGTGGAAGATTACATCCTATTATTTTTTATATCTGGAAGTGTTGGTATGTTGAGGTGTCATAGTAGGACATAGTTAGAGTGGATATTCGGGCTTGGAAAGGGATGGGATTAACGTAGAATGGGCTTCAATCTATGAGGATAAACCTTAGTTTGAGGACTGACTTGTGACTACCCTTCCATAGTTAAACATTGTGAATAGTCATGATCTTATTTCACTATTTATATCACATTTTTTAGGCCAAGTGACACCATATAAACCCTTTTATCTTGACTATTGTTTTGGATAACTTCCATAGTGTTTTGTGAGTTGTTTTGTAGTTGGAGGGGTTGAGAGGATTTTTATGACCCTATGTGATCACATGGTATTTACTTAGTTACTCACCTCTAGGGAGGATGTAGTTGGCTTCTCCAAGATTAGGTGACTATCAGAGAGGATTACCCACACATAATATTCAACATCTTATTTTCTGAGAGGATTGGGGAATATGGTTATCTATGTTTGGCCTCAGGTCAAGTTATCACTAGGTCCATGTTTGAGTGAATTTTTATTAGGATTAGGGTGATGTTTTTCAACACATTGGACAACCCATAATTTATTAAGAATGATTGATTGGATACTTAACCCTTATTTAATTAGTTCTCTATATTCTTCATTAGTGACATCCCAGTGTGATCAACATCAAGATCTATATACAATATACACATAAATATAGTTGTAAACATACTACGAGAGTACTAATAATACAATGAGCTCTTGATGTATTGGATTTAAATATAGAAGTTTCACTCTTGGTTATTTGTGTTTAAGGACACAAGAGTGCTTGTGTACTATGGGAATATTTATAGTAGTGAAATATTGAGAACCACTCAAGGGAATGTGTGTAGTTCCTAGTGATATAAATGAAGGTATCAATATACTTTTGGAGAGAATATTGATGGATTGGACTTCTTCTTATAGTTTATCCATATGGTTGAGGGTTGTATATCATATCGTATTGTATTTTTTTTACCCATAACTTTTTTAAAATTTTTTATAGGAAAATATTGGATATTTGTTTTCAAGGTCTCACATTGTGTGATAACCACTGGACATTTTATTGATGGATTTATTGAAGGTTTAGAGTATTTCACCTTCCAAGTATTTATGATGACACTAGTTACATATAGAGATGAGGTGTTGTGGAGGTTTTATTCCTTAGTAGTAAATCCTTGAGAGGGATGGTAGTCCTAGAATCATTTGGACATGTGTTTTTTCCCTAATAGATTGACGATGAGGTATTTTATCACTGAAATATCACCTATTTAAGGGGTACAAAAAGTTTTATAGGGTAGAAGGTTGTCACAGGAGTTCATAGAACCTTTCTTATACTATTATTTTTGTCTATGATGATGCACTAAAATAGAATCTTTTATGAGAGTTAGGTTGGGTGCTACGTGTTTTTCATCTGTCAAAGATGAGGAGATATGTTCATCAGTCATGTCAAATGAATTCTTGAAAAAATAGGATGGTGATTGTGTGTTTGTTTTTAAATATACCTAGAGGAATTTTTGAGCTTCCTAGAGAAGACCCTTCATGGGTTTTTGTTTCCCCTTAGTGTGAGTTTTTGATAACATGGGAACCTTTTAGAGATCTTTCTAGTGAGGGAGATCCATTTGGGAACTCGTTTTTATTCCTTATGCATAGGAAATTTATTTTGGGAGGAAAATAATTGAAGGTGGGGTGAGTGTGGGGACTCGATATATTCTTTATAAGACTTTGGAAAATTTCATAGAATATTAATCAATCCAGGAACTGAGTCAACTTAGGATTCAAAAGACCAGAGTGTCTGGATGTAGTGATATTAAGAAATATTAAATATATTTTATCCAAATAACATCAATTTCTCTAGTAAATGAATAATTTTTTTATTTGAAATGAATAATGGAAATATGAGGACACAATTGAGTTATGAACTAAGGTTTACCTGTTGGAACAACATAATGTGTTTCTATGTTGGTTGCCCAGGTAAAGTTGAGTGTGGGTAGAGTGTTAAACTGTGGAAAATTTATTTAATAAAATTAAATGAACAATCTATCACCCTATTATGTGGTGTAGATAATTTAGTGGGGGAACATCTCACCCTTATGGAGACATATGGAACAAGAATAATCTTAGAGAGGAGGCACTTCGAGCCCCATTTTTTCATCGATTGTCACCAGATCAAGGGTCACAATTTTATATGAATCATTTCAGACCTGAAGCTTTGGAATATATATATGAGGTAGGATTATTTATGATATTTATATTCCAAAACCCTTTTAATTTAGTTTTTAAGGTTTTAGATTCCTTAAATGAAAACTAGGGACCCCATGGTGGTTAATATAAGGTTTTGGGTGATAATTGGGGGTTTAGGGGGCTCAAAGGGTATTATTATTCGGAATTTACCATCACATAATGTGTAGTAAAAAAGATCTTGTAGTGTGTTATTCCCATTTGGGGAAGGTGAAATTTAGAGAACTACATGCTATGTATAGGGGGAACACATAATGTATTGGGCACTTTTCGTGTGGCCAAGGGACATGGGTAGTGTTTCTGTGTAAATGGACAAGGAAATGTAGAAGAACATGAAAATATTACATGGACATGGGTTGAGTTACATGGATATAGGGAAAACAAATAAGCTTGGGATTGGACTAGGAGAACACATCATGCACTAAGGCTACATTCCATGTGTGGTTACATGTCCATTTGACATTGAATTAGATTGGAAACACCCAAAGATATGGGTGAGGTGACATTCTATGTGACATGAGGTACACTGTATATATTTTATTTTTTACATGTTGAGTATTTAAAGGGGCATGACTCGGGGCTATTGTTGAAAGGAACACCATAAACAGAAGGTACACACTATATACATTTCTTTGAGGCTTTTCTCAATTGTGTAGATCCTTTTTCAGGTGTCAGATGGAGGCCTATGGATATCCTATCTTGAGTAGTTTTCCATGTGGGATGTTATGGGGGACATGAGTTTGGAATTAGAGATTAGATGTGGGGTGACTTTGTGGGCCTCATTTATTTTCAATTTATATAATAGTATTGGTTGAGTGAGTTCCCTTTGTAAATTTATATGAGGGTTTAGTGAGGCATTACATCCTCATGATAGGTTTATTACCCCTCTATGGATTCCTTGAGATTGTGCAGTGTTGGTGTATTATTATATTCTACTATGAGTTGTCTAAGTCCACCACAATTTCATACTCAATGTATTAGATTATGTATCCCTATGAGAAGCCCAGAATGATCCTCACATCCTTTCATATCTTCAATGGTAGGATTTTTGGTATTGGGATGACCGCTATTTACAAGGATATTCATAGCCTACCTAATAGGATCTTTATAGTAGGGGATGGAACCCCTGTGTGCCTAGGGCAATAACACCTATTTGTGTATTGAGAAGAAACCTTTCTTATGGGGTACTAGTATGATGGAGTTCCTATATCGGATGAATCCCACTAGTTTAGTTTGATATTATACCATGATTTTTCTCTACCATTAGTTTCTGGATATTATATTAAGAACACTACCTGGGTTTCAATCAACATATTAGAATGTTTATCTATGTTTTGGTTGTACTGTGATACACATTGATTATACCATGTTTCAGATAGGATTTCATGTTCCCATATACATTTTAGGAGAGATAACCTATAAATGTTGAGTGATCTATTGAGTTAATAGATTTGTTTTTGTGATGATATATAAAAAACATTACCTCTCATATAGTTACTACTAGAGATTTAAGGGTTATTCCATCACTTTAGAGACACACGACCGTTGTTGAAATATTTTTTATCTGGGATGATGTTAGTGTACCTGATTTAATGACATCACTCAATTGAGTTACATCAGGCATTGATGGGATTTAGAATATTCTAAGTGATTCTCGATGTTTGGTATCCCTCTTTTGTGTGACGTCAGGGATGTTAGAGCACATGGAGAGCGTACTCTTAGGATATAGATGCCATTTGAGCCCTGATGTTTTTTTTGGGTAAATGTATAGTTGAGTACCATGACACATGGAAGTTTTAAAGAGTATATGTAATATATTCTGGGAGACATTGTGGAATGTTTCATATTTAATGACATTATAGTGGGTATTTGATGACTAAAAATTTATAATTATGGATGGGTTAAGAGGGAATATTCTCTCTCGTATGAGTTTTCTCCTATTGTTTTCTATTTAGTTAACTAATTTGTATAAATTTCCCCTTATTTGGGTTTTTGTGGTTCCAAATGGGTTTTTTTATAACCATTCCTACATAAGATCTTCCAGTAAAAGTCATGTATTGTGTGGACTATAAGTATTTTAGCATTTTCCCTTGGGGACCAACAATGGGTGGATTGTAGTTCAGGACTAGACTGACTAAGGAGTGTACTATCTATGCATTTGACAGTAGTCCCATCATATAGAGTAGTATGGACTTGTTTTAAATTTTTATTAGTTGGATTTTATTTTTCACTTTTTATCTATTTCCATTACTATCATAATTTTTTTGTGTGATACAGTTGTATGCATTATGTTTTGTGTCATTTTTAATATTATCGATGCTCTATTTCATGGATATGGATGTGGCTATTTTGGTATATATACCATACGATAAGGCATTCCATGTGTTTTATATTCCTACTAAAAGATATTCTCTAGACCTTGGCCTATTGGGTGTGGGTTTGGGGTAGGGGCAGCTTGACCTTCTTACATCCAGGTGGCCCAACTGGGTCTATTCATTACATTAGTGATTATTCTACACATGTTATTTCTTAGATAAACTCCTTCCCTAACTGATGGTATGGTATATCATCATAATGAAAAACACCGTCATTCAATTATATATCTTACATTTTTTATCACACCTATCCCAGAGTTACCTCATACTAGAGTGCATCCCATGGGTAATAATCCATTGAAAACCATTAACATCCCAAAACATAAAATTGAGTAATAAATAAACTATGGAGTCATCTATCCCACCACAAAATGCATGCAACACATAAGGATTGAAACCTCCTATGAATATGAAAATGATAATAGAATTACACTACATTCAGTAATAGTCACAGTAAAAAGGATTTCTTATAAATATTAAAATGAAAAATTTCATAATGACATTTTTTTATTAGTCAATTTATTTAAATACACACAAACACTTACTTGAAGATTTTTTATAATCCTTCCTATGGATTTTCCTACATGGAATCCATGAATGATCCCATTATTTAACCATTAATATCACTATCCCAATGTTGATCATAGGTCACAAAATCTATCCTACCACATAGATTGTATTGAAATCCAGTATCTTGTTACCATGATATGGTTGACTTAAAAAACACTCAAAATGGATTATAACATACAGAACTGGATAGAGGAATCTCATTCCACAAAAAACATAAACCATAGGGATACCATGTTTTAGATGTTGAATAAAATATTTGGGATCCATATTCAATAAATCCTTGTACCAAATTCATAATTAAGAAGCCGAACATACCCTTAATCATGTCAAACAAATGAATCTTGAATCACCAAACATGCTTCCCAACCATTTCAAACCTATGTCATTTATAAGTATTGAATTAAAACATGATCACACCTCATTATTGTCACATAATTCATACAAATCATTTATCCTTGCTTACTATCTATAAGGGATAAATAAAAATGGGATACCCCTATCCCTCATCCACGCACATAACATTGCAACCCATCCGTACTGAAATAAGAAAAACACCGAACTACTATAATAATATAATTGAACCAGTAATATCTTGAAATATATATTATCATTAATGGGATACCCTTGAAACTCTATGGATAATACCCCCGTAGGGCCCACGTTATGAAGTATCTTCAATGATGTAGTATAATATATGTCAAATAAACTCATAATTTATTAACATATCCAAGGGATATTTTTTATATATACTATCCCTATGCCCAATATCATTACCCACATTAGGTCAATATCACACATCTATGTACATTTTAAACATTACCACCAAGAAGCATGTTTGTTCATTTCCACACAAAACTTATAACATTAGTATTAGGAAAATCAACTCATTATTCAATAACACCCTATAAAATAAGGGTCTCATATAATTTAAGTTCAAATATAACCTAACTAATAATCCCTATAGGATATGTATAAAATAAAAATAGTTTCAAATTAACCATCATCATATAAAAAACAAAACAACTAGTAACTATGGTTCATTTTATGATCTTTACACTAAAAAGTATATAACAAAACAACATATAACTTGTTGTTGAATATTTTGACAATGGATGCCTTTATCATAGTTATATCATTAATCATGTACAAGAATACAATGTCTTTGAGAATATTATATACTAACATTTATTAATGAATTTATATTCTATTAAAACCCCTAAAAATGTTCAAAATAATAAATCAATATATTAGAACATCATACATAGAATTATCAAATAATCTTAAATATAACAATGTAAAACATAGAAAAAAATTCCCACATCCTAGAAACATATACATTAGGATATGAAGTTGTTGTAGAAAAACAATAAACACTTCTATCACAATTTTAGATTATTTTATCTCTATTTAAAAAATCTAAAATTATACGAAAATGAATACAATGATTTTTTATTAAATTGTAACATACCCAACTAGGTTTACCTAAACAATAACCAAACCATGATAATGAAATTACCTTACGCACACATCCATGTATGCTCGAGGCCGGTGACTATCTGTTAGAGTCTATTAAACCATGTGAGGAGACTATACCCTATAGTACCATTGTAAGGATAAGAAAAAATAACATCAAAATTCAAAAGTATATGAACAACATGGGAAAAAATATTATTATTATAGTAAAATTATAGTGTAAATTACTAAAAAAATTATTATAGAGAACAATATAAACATAAATTCCATATAATCATACATCCATGGAATACCACAAATTGGAATGATCATATATATCATATCTGTTAAACTATGAATAAAAGGATGTCCCAAAACTATCCTCCTAATAGCCTCAAACCTATCTCTATATCTTTGATAATATTCTCCATCCCACAAAATTATAATACTACTATAACCCTAGTCAATAATTCAATCATAAGTTCATCATGTATATTACTTTTCCAATGTATGGTTTGAGTATAAAATTTAGCGGTCCAAAATCAATGGTGTCCTTAATAAAAACTGATATATTGGGAATAGATGTAGTAAATGAATGGAAATATATAAAATTACATTAATACACTAGTTTTACCATAGTATAAAACAAATATTAGGTGTGGTAACATAGAATGGGAGGGGGTGAATCTATGATACTTTTTGTATAATTTCATTCATTAAATTGAACTGTATTGCTGCTTAAAGTAGATGCTCAAATATTTTTGACTATCAATATTATTAAAGTATAAAAAAGGTAAAAGGCCCTTGAAATTCATATATACCACGTTAAAAATTGAAATCATATTCCTTTCCATCGACATGAAATTTTAAGAGTCATATATTCTTCATTAAGATTCAACATGTATATAATAAAAAAGATATATCCTGAAAACCCTAAAGATAAATCTTTCAAAATTCCCAAGAGAAAATACCCCTAAATGTCTACTCATAATGTTTTTAAAATTATTTCCTCCTATTGAGTGATATATAATACCCTCCCTTATATTTAATCCATATCATAAAAATATTTCCTTTTCCACTACTATATCAGATTGTTAAAATATATCAAAAAAATTCATTATGTGTCCTCTAGACTCCTCCTTGAATCTGTATTTGAATATGTTATATATTATAGTATAAATTCATCCTTATTCTTATTCAAGTCCACAAATACTCTAAATTTTGTGATCCTCATCACATTGGTCATGAAATATTCTTACTATAGACTAATATCACAGGTAGTAGGATGTCATTATTACCCCTATTCTTTTTATGGAATTAGTATTAAGTGTTTATGTTGGCCTTATTCACATTTATATTTGTGGAATAGGATTTCCTAAATTCATTTATGCTCTCTCCTTTGACATAGAATAATATTCCAACTATGGTTTTAGTATCAATATCTCATGTTCACTATCAATATTTTTTCATTATTTCTGAAACATATAAATATTCAAAAAATATTCCATGAATATTAATTACATAATAATTATAGAAAACTCTATAATTTCAACATTGAAATATATTCAATTATTAAATTTAATTAATTATATACTTATAATCATCATTTTTATCTCATTAAAACATCATATTGATCCATCACATGATATTTGATTAGCTATTTACTCATATTCATCATCAATTCTCACACGTGGATGTAGTATACATTCACATCTGTATCAAATTAATACTAAATATATTATTCATTTATACACCTAAATCATAATTCATTCTCTTTTTTTATGTAGATTAACAATCAAAATCATGGTCTCAAATTATATCACATTACTCTTATATAATCTTCATGAGAATCAATATAAAAATAATTTTCATATTATAATTAAATATCATTGGTTTGGATTATCTTTTTCATACAGATTCATTTGTTACACATATTTTTATTCTTGTATTTTTTTGTCAAAACACATGTGAATGATATTACATTTATATGAATAATCAAACAATTTTTTGTGTATGATTTATTATTGGAACACTTACATGACAGCGTATAAAATTCTTAATGTGACTATCACATTATGTAGTGTAATATTTAAATAACAGGATGATTAATGATTACCTATTATTTACTTATCGTGAAAAAAATATATAATTTACATGGATGATCCTTGATTTATTTTTTTATTTTTATTATATATAATATCCCACTTTAATAGAATTCCTTTCACCATTATATATACTATAATTATCTTATGTGAAACTATAAATACAAATTTCATGAATAATGAGAATGCTTGGGATATCTTGGATGATGAAGTCTTCCTTGTCAATTAAAGTATATATATTTTTTTGATTCTTAATTCTTGATAGGGGTTTCAGTTAAATGGATCCAAGGTATGATTATCTATATTCCTTTTTCTATCTCTACCTTTCCTTTCAGAATATCATATTTAAATAAATTTATATTACAGTAGCCACTACACATTAATCGTGTGTTAATCTTCCAAATCATAGAAGGATTATCTCACTATGTACAAGAATATCATATTAAATACATGTTTTTGGATATTTTATTAATGTATTTAGATTTCAATGATGAAAAAAAATGTTCATCACCATCCTAACATAGGGTATGAACTCACTGATCGAAATCCTCATACTTATCTCTTGGTAACTTCTCATTCTAAATATAGATTTATAGAGGTATAATAGATGATATGTGAATTTTTCTTATCATAATAAAGATCAATGTAGATCATCAATGTAGAAAAAGGATGAATATTATATATGGTTAACTCAGAAGTCATGGAATCTTGAATTACACTCATGGAGCATATGTTAATATTTATTTGAATGTTCTTTGACAAATCTTATGGAAGATTCCCATTCACAGTTGATTAAATTAACTCAAGAAATATCCTCACTTTAAAAATATGATAGGTGTCTTCTTCATAATTAATTATTATGTTTACATTAAAACATACATACATAAGATATATATATATTTTACTGATAGAGGATATCATCTAGATCTATAGATGGTGTTTTGGTTTTATTGGTGGATATATATCATGACTTCATCATATGAAAAACCATTTAAGGGGTTTCTGAGGAAGAAGAAGAAACTATGATGGATTATTAACTGGATAATATGAATTTAATTAAATTAAAGAGCTTATTATCATATATTTTATTTGTTTGTGAACAATGAAGTCAAGTTTGACACCCATACTAGAGGTTTACTAGACCATCATACTCTTAATAAACAATTCCATTCCCATTGAATCTCCATGTTTGTGACTGAGTCAACTACGAGACCCTCTCATGCTCCCAATATGATTCCCTTTATAGTTCCTCCTCCATCAGTTCTAATGAATTATGAGGGGGATCTTACCAAATTTTTTTGGTGCTTCATTATAACTTCTCTCCTCTTTATCAAGCTTGGAAATATAATGTCCTTGGGGCCAAATAGTTGTCTATATTTGATATGGATGGAAATCATGGGATTCCTCTCTAGAATTTAAATATTTATTAAACACTCTTAAAAAATGTATCCAAAATTACAATTGGAATCTTTCTTAAAATCGTCTTGTTTTGTCTTTAATTCCACAACCCAATTGTCATCCTGAAATATTTTAATATTTCGCGATCATATAATAAAAATATCCATGAAAATAATATATACATATACATATATATATATATATATTTATGTACAAAAAAAATATTCATGTTTTAAAAAATGTGTATTCCTCAAACATCATTATCAGTGTTTATGATCTCATAATTTACAATACCAAAATTTATATATATATTATGGTATAATGAACCAGTTTTGAAAATTTCATTAAGTAACAACTCCAGAACATTATTTTCATCCTTCTTATATATAATTGTATCAGATCATTAAAACTCCAAAACATATTTTCGTACTTATTAAAAAAAAAATCAATTGATGGGTACTTATATCTCAGTGTTTGTGTTTATTGTAAGTACATCCAAACCTATCTGTCACTATGTTTTAATTTTCATCTATACCATATTAACAATAAAATACAATTGTCATGTAGGGGATGAACATCATTCTCAAATTCCATATTATATATTGCATAATTTTTTTAAATATTCACTTATTATTTCTTTTATTTGATATATATTTCATTCTATTTTATATGTTGTTAAAAAAATGGAACCACATATGAATTCATAAAATTTTCTATTAGGTAAAATCTCTATGTATTTTTTGAGTGTACTAGATATAGATAAACATATATCACAACCAAGAAATTAAAATTTATCCATAAAAAATCATATGTGATAACATTCAAAAAGGCCTTATTTTTGGGTCTGCTCATCAAATTTTCAAATAATACATGACCTACACTCATTCTTCACAATACAAGTTAGTAATTTAAAGAGATTATTAAATAAAATACCCTATCACTTATCAAACATAATTATATCTTTATAATCACATTTATTATAATAATTTTTGAGTGAAATGTGTGATTGATATTACCTTAAAAAGTATCCATTTATAAATTCCATATTTTTAAATTAATACAATCTCAAACCACATCTTTTTTATCCCACATATGGGGATTCATTCAAAATTTTTTATAATGGTTTGTTATTTCAGAGAATTAAACATTATAGAAACTACAGTATTTCTATCATATAGTGGAAATATCAATAAAATCATAATTTTACATAATTCAATCAATTCCCCTTTTGTTAGCATAAAAAATATAAAATAAAATATATATAGTTACAAAAAAATAACATAAATAAATATTAAATCATATTTTATGAATATTAATTATATATTATTATGACCAAGTCTCTTTATATAATAGTATAAACTATTTAAAAATATGTATACATAATAAATTTTTAAAAAAATTATCTATAAAATATCCAATTAAGTTCCTCATGAAAATCACTATTCTTAAACATATCATACTAGAAACCATTTTTCATATCCTAAAAAAAGGAAACAAAAAAATGGTGAGCTCATATTATCATAATGTTTATATATAGAAGAAACAAATCAATGAAAATATATAATAATAACATGAGAATAAGGGTTTTAAAACATGGAAATAATATCTACAAATCATTCCCAATAATTTATAGATCATAATCACAAGGTATCGTATAAAGAAATGTGTATCATAAGAGATGTATAAAATAAAATGATCCCTAAGAGAATAAAATTGGAATAATATCATTTCACAAAAGAGTGGAATACTGTAAATAAAAATCATAATCATAAATATAATTTCAATGTTACCAAGGAGACATCCATCATATGTTAGGCTTCGTCCAACCACTGGTGTACATACTTCGTTCTTTGGATAACCTACCATTTACTCCAATTTAGGCATGGGAAAACCAACCATGTACAATGTTTTAGGCTTGGGATAACCCCTTATATATTGGATGATCCCATAAAAAATTAATCTTTACCAAATACATACGAGGTATTTATCAAAAACACCCATAAAATAATAATAATCCATATATATATATATGTTCCAAACATCTGAATTTTTTTATCCTGAAATCAAACCATAAACCCTTTAATAGAAAATAATTTTCATCAATATTTCACCATAAATAATTATAAACCACTTAAATAAAGAATAACTTCATTAAAATTTGATGATATCCCTAATAAATTATAAAAAACATCCAAAAATGTTTTTATAGATGAAAATACCAGGGAAATATCACTAATGTTGTTCACGATGAAAATACCCTGTTCATTTCAAAATAACATATTAAATTAACATGAAAATTATGAGAAAAAATTTTCAGTTAAAATAACTAAGGAAATATGTAATGTAATATTCAAGGAAGAGCTTCTAGGAGGAAAATTAAACCAAATGTTACTTTCCCACTTTCGATAAAAATTAAAAATTTACTCATTCCAAAAATAAATATAAGATTCAATTTAAAAAATATAATTGTAATTATTAAATATATAAAATAGAATTTATAGAATAATTTTGGAGGGTTATAATAATTATTGATAAAATTTGATATAAAATAGAAATATGGAAGAAAAAGCTTCCTGACTGAATATAAAAATGAAATAGATAATTTTCTGAAAGAATATTCCATATCATTGAGTAAATATATAGATGTTCATGAAATGATTTTTTTTTATTTTCATAAATAACGACAATATAAGAGTGGAATTGTAATTTATGATATACAAATTATATAACATCATAATTGTAATTTAAGCATAAAAATCCTAATAAAAATAAGACAATAACATAAAAGTCTTACATAATGATTTTTTTTTGATTTATAAGAACTCTAGAATCCAATATAAAATATTTAAAAATATTTTATTTATATAATATAATGATATTCATATCCATAATACAATATATGTTCCACTTATAACATTTCAGCAACCATTCTTGAATAATTATTTATTAACACTGCCATTCTTGGAGACAATTGTTTCATATTTTATTAATGTTTGGATTCCACAAATATAGTACTTGCAACGTGATTAGGGTTCCGTAATCTACGGAAGGATAATATTGATATATATATATCAGATTTATTCTCTATATAAAAATGCATTACCATACATAAAATGTATATATAGATAAATGAATTACATTATTCACGAGGATATTAATCTGTACACGTTCATGAACATTTTCTCTAGTTTCTAATGAAAAGAATGAAATAAAGATAGATAATATATCACTATTCTATAATCCAAATTATACTATTTATATACCATATATAAATACTTATTAAATACTATATTCTAACCAACTAGAAAAAACGGTTACGAAAAATGAATCATATCACCTTGTCGAGGTGGTAGTCCTCATGTATACACCAACGATGCTTTCAGTTTCTATTTGATAAAGAAGTGGTGGAAAATGATTATGGAATGATCTAAATAAAATATAAATATATTTAAAATAATTTATTAGCAATTTTATAATTTCTATAATTTGTTTAGAAAATATTATTGTAGAAATAAAATTGAAGCGTCTGGGTTAATATTTATAAATCTTCATTGAGATACTTCCTTTGTATTTCACCGTAATCCATAATGGATTAAACATAGCTGAATACAAAGAGATATATGAGTAATTTAATGTGTCGTGTAAGGTTTTGGATCTATAATATTCAATGATATATGTTTCATATTTTGTGAATAATGATAGAGAAGAGAAGTCGTTTTATAAGTGAGGGGAGGGATACAAATTGAATAATTAAAAAGTTTTCAATAATAGAAGCACACTTTCTTGTGTAATTTCAATAAAATGGTTAATTAATATAAGATAAGATAATAATTGAATATAATATATTTAAACAATAATAATTATACCAATTTTTTATAATTCCTACACTTATCTCATTGTTTAATAGCCCACCACCTATTAACCCATTTTAACAGTAACTATGGTAATAAAATGATACTATATTTACTCTTCATTATGTCAAAAAATATATTGTATTTTATTAATTATGATGAATCAAAATATTAAATCCATTTTCATTGATTCATGTTTCTATAATTCTATGAACTCAATATTATATAAGTTCACAAATTAGAACAAAACCCCAGTTTCAGAAAAATTAAATGTTAATGATACAGAAGATTTTACATCCCTTTCCCACCATGTAAAAACAATAAAATGAATTTAAAAATAATTTATATATTATATAATATATAAATTTAATTAAAACAAAATTAATAAGTAGATATATAATTTTATTTTCATATGATAAAATCACACTACACAGAGAAAAGTTTTTTTAGAGAAATGGGTTTTAATCTTAAAAGTATACTTATACAAAATATGATATAATATTAATTATAGTGATGTTAATCGAAATTTTTTTAAATAATTTATATTTCATTACATGGAAATAAAATTCCAAAAATTATAGTACTTTAAAAATACTTTATTTAATGAATAGAAATAATAGTTTTACAAAAATCTATATTTTCACTATTCACTGAAAAATAAATCTATTTTAAAAAAATCATAAAATATTCCTAAAGAAAAAATACACAAAATGAATGCAAACATGATCTTCATTAACTCACGAAATATATATTATTTAGAAATTAATTATAAAGATCATGTTCAAAATGATTTGTGAATATTGTTTTTGGAAGAAATTTATTTTGAAATCATAAAATAAATTTATTAAAAGATGAAAAATTATTCATCATGATTTTATCAATAAATTTTATTTATTATAACCATTTATAAATATTATTTAATAATTTGGTAATTAATTTTCATACCATCCGACTTATAAGATATATTATTATGGTATGTTATACCATAGTTCACTTAGACATAAGGTTGCGCCTAAGACATGTTAACAAATAAATAATGTTTATTTAAATGGAAATACATATAAAATATTGAGTTGTTACAATATACCCCTATTAAATTTATTTTTCCCTCCAAATTATTTCAACTTGATAAAAAAATATTTTACATCTACTTCATAACATTCTTGTGTTTCAATGTAGTTTCTTTTAATTTATTATTACTCAAAATAAATCTAACCTGTTGAGTAGTCTTATTCCATATAAATTTAACTCTATGATCCATTATATTTATTGGTTTTCATTTCTAATAAACATAATTCTACCATGATAAAACCTATAAATTAAATAAATGTTAAGGATCTGGTATTTACTTATTCAAATTAGATACATGCAAGAAATATTTAATTTGATAGAGGTTTGGTGGAAATGTAATGTGAATATCAAAATTCCCAATTGATCAAGAATGTCGAAGGGGAAAATATTCCTAAGTATTGGATTTATATTTTTTATAAATATATTATAATTTTTTATTTATTAATTAATATGAATACATTCTCCGAAAATTTGAATTTCATTCAATTTTTATGATTTTCAATATAACTCTTGTGATATCCTTTGATTTTAAAAGAGTTTTTTTTCAATAGCGTACAAGATTCACAACACTGACTTTAAATGAAACAAAAAAATTATTATATGACCGATATAACCTCACTGTTAAATTTAATGTTTTGTATATGGTAAAATATTTTCTAAAATACATATAATGGTCTAAATAAAAATAAATTTATTGATTTATGCTTTTGAAAAAAAAAACAATAAATTTTTATTAAATCTATTTTTTCATTCAAAAACATGTTTTATTGGATAAAATTATATTTATTTAGAAATAAAAATATAAAAATTATCTATTGTAATAATTTTGGAGTATTTTTATAATGATTTATTTTTATATAATAGTGAAAATACTAATATCTAAAAAACTGTTACTTTTGAAATTAAAAATCTTTATTATGAATTGAATATTTTTTAATGTAAAATGATGATTATTTAATTAAATATAGTCTAATTAACTTCATTTTAATCATTATTATACCTGATTATGGTCAAAGTAAAAATTTGATCATAAAAATGAATATTTTCTAAAAAATAGTTTATCAATTTGTTTTATAGATTTATATTAAATGTAATTTCTTCCAATTCTAAATTTTAATATTTAAAAATTAATTTCCTATTTTTTTGGATCATTTTTTTAAATTGGTCTTTTTCATTTATTGACATTATGAATATTAACTTTCATACTTTTAGTTTCCACAGTCAAGGGTAAATCGAATAATTAATGTTTAAAATACATGAAACAGATTATAAAAGGACCATAACACTTAAACTAATTTTATTGTAAGAATATATCTCATCCACAATCATTCAAAAGATCAATAGATGTATTTTTTTGAAAATTAGACACAATTTTTACTATTATAATATTTAATTCAATATAAACCCATAATGTCACAATATTGTTTTTATTAAATATATTATTATCAATAAAGGTGAGAAAAATATGATATTTTATTTTATAAAAATTCATTTTAAAAAACTTATTTATTATATAAATTTTTATTAAAAAAAATTAGTACAGAAATAATTCCCCTAAAATCATACGCAACACTGATAAGGTAATTATTCAATTACATAGAAAATATAATAAATAATATTAAAAATAAAAAAATGAATATAATTTAAGTGAGATATTATGTTCCATGAATTTTATGGATAAATATAACATGTTTGGGATGTTTGATTTAATCATATTTGAATTCTGTTGTTTTCTTAATGTTAATAAATTTAGTGTAATTGAATATTTACAAAATTGATATTAATGATGTTTTATAAAAAAGAATTATTTTATTTAGTGATTTAATATTTCTTAAAAACTTTTATTCTGACACCCTTTTTTATTAATTTATTTTATCCGAATAAATTAAATTTCTTTGGAAAATCGGTTACAGGATGCTATGATTTATAATGATCTATGTGAATATTTTTATATTACTATTTAATCATGCCCATTATTACCTAGATATTAAACATGGTGTAATGAATAGTAATAAACAAAATTTTAATATCAGTTATAATAGTTTTATATAATGTGATTATGTTGATAAAAAATTACCTAATTTGGGTATAGTATTTTTATATTTTCAAAAAAAAAATTCTCCTAAAATGTTATTTTAATATATATTTGGTGCTTCGGGGTAAAATTACAATGAACCCACACAAAAAATGCACATAGGCTGAAAACATATGTCATAGCTTCCATAAGGGAAAACCCACCCATCAATCCATATTTATTCATTATTTGGTCTGATGGCCTAGTGGGCATGAAGCCCATAAGGTAGCCCAAAGCCCCAAAAACTGGCTTGAAGGCACAGTGCGAGGTTCTTCCTGCATCATACAATTTCATTTTTATGAACAATAATAAAAATAATTTTTGATAATATTAGAAAATAAATTTAAAAAAATATTATTTTTTTAATCCATAATATAAAAACAAAATCAAGGTTATATATTTGTATTTTTCTAAAAACCTAAATTTTTCGATTAATAGTTAAAATTATCATTTCTATTAGGAACTATTTTTTTGAAGAATTTATAATGTAATATTTTTGAAATGTATTTAAAAGTAAATGTTGTAAAATTTTATATCATTTAATGAAATTTATATCATTGGAATCATTTTAATATTGATTGTGATATAAAAATATTTTAAACTTTTGATAATTTTCAATTTGAAAAACCCTTTCACGTTACAACTATAGGATTAATATTGTGTTATATTTATTTAAATTATATTGTTGGAAGTCCAAAAAAATCCATATTAGGAATTAGAATAATTAACATTATCTAAAAATTTTAATGAATTTTTTATAGATAATGAATAGTAAAATTTTAAATATTTTAACACATTTAACATATGAATGTGTTTATAAAGGGTTTGAAATAAACATATACCATTTTAAAATGATCCAAAACTATTTAAAAACACATTTTTTCCATATTTATACATTAAATATTATATTATCTATAATTGTTAATTTTTAAGTATCCTTAAATGGGAAAAAAGTGGGTACTCATTTTTCTTATAAAACATTACGAGTGTGCGAGACACCTCACTTATAAAAGGAAACTCACTCTCTAGTCAAATCACAACTATAAAACCATTTATTTTGAAAATACCTATAAATATTCCTCATTTAATTCTCTCATATCTTTCCCTAATCCTTATTTTAATCATAAATTAAACCTTGTAAGGGTTTTGGTGAAAACCCAAGGATGGTACCCAAAGAGTAATAATATTATTCAATGAGAAATTTCATTTATTTCATTCTCAAAATCTTTTGATTCATATTAAACCAGAAAAATATAATAAACTCATTATATTAAATATAATTATATTTCTTTTGGATATGGAAGTGAACTTTTCCCATCCCATCGTCTCTTAAATGGGACGCAATAAGTTCACTCGTGGGTATAAAAGACCACCTCCTCATGAACCGTTGTGACATGTTTTCCATTAAAACCTCTAGTGGTTGGGTATGATGATAGAAACAATGGATATATATATATATATATATATGATATTTTTAATATAAATATATATTAGGTACACTTTGTTAAATACCCTAGGGGGTGGATCTGGGTATGGAATATTAAGAATACTACCCCTTTGGGTCTAGTTTCATCGTAAATAACATAATTCTCTCTTTCTACCATAGAAATGTACGACCTGAATTTAAATCATGCACATGTCACATAAATATTTCATATTTCAACCTCACAAGGCTACATATTACTAGCATACAACAATGTCATACCAATGTACCTAATTTACTAAAGAAAAATGATAATTACAATGTTAGAGCTAAATAAATTTTATACCTAGGATCATTGACTTTATAATATTTAGGTCTGATCACTATATTCCTAAGAGACACTCCTGGATCATTTTTCTTTAGATGACTATTGGTGGAAAGGATCACTATCATAGTCTTCATTTTCTCACTAATCTTGGAAGGGATCCACTCAATGTTTATGGACATGTATGTCCCTTCATTATATATAATGATTAAATCCTCCACTGTACGAAGTCACTTTATTGAATTCTATCATTTATACCCAGATGAATACCACATTTCCATAGATGTATTGGGAAAAATCAAAATTTCACGCATCCTTAAGTTGAATTGTATGGAACTCTAATTCCTTGCACTCAACATTTGTCTTTGTCACAGAAAGAAAACTTGTGGGACTATTACAACTTGCGTGAAACTACCTTCTTACAAACAACCCCTTACTTGTGCTCAACTACCTTCGGAAGTGAATATCCTTACTTGAATGAAAACTACCTAGTTGTGAGAAAATCATTACATTTGTCATTTAGATGTCAGATTTTCTCTAGGTGTTGAGTATTCGAAATGAGGGGGTATTTGGCTATTTATTGGAATTTTACCAAATATACATGAAAAATTAACAAGTTTAACTAGCATGAAAGTCTCATTTACGCAAACACACCTTTCGCCCAAAACTATCAAACCTAATAAATTTTTTTATATCTACTGACCTATAACCTAGATTTTATAGGATTGTGGATATTTTCATATTTATAACCACTATTTAATTAAAACTATGTCTATATCATGATTTTTAGAGAAGATTTAAGGTAAATGGTGGAAGTATTTTTTTTTGATTGATATTCCATTGGGATCTGACTCCTCCCCCGACACAGCTCCCTCCCTGAAGTCGTCCTCCCATCTCGTATGTGGTATTTTCTCGTGACCCTCCTCCCCAACACTTTTAATCAATGTCGCCTCCCCACTTCCCGACCAATGTTATTTCATAGAAGCCTCTCCACCTCCTCCTTATGCATGACTTTGATATAGGTACACAATACCGTTCCAGGGTCTCCTCTCCATGACCATCCTCCCCCGATGCTACACGTAATGCGGCCACCCTGTCAACGCTTCTTCGAGACAACCACCCCACCCCCTGGTTCAGAGTGTACCTGATGGGGCCACCTAAACTCTTTAGGATCCATGTACTCTTTATCTAGTCACAACTTTTTCCTACCATCCAATGATATTTTGGGTTTTAACTGAAATTTTAGTATTTTGTGAAAATTATTTTTGGAAATTGAATAATTACTAAATTTTGATCCTCATTATTACATTGTCCCTAGGAATTATATTTCATTGTAAACGACATAATAATAAATGTCGATTAATTTATTTAATAACTTATAAACCATACCCTTCTTTAACATACATCCCATTAAATATCCCAAGTACTCTTTGATGGATTAATTTTCAAAAACATACCTCTATAAACAGTAATTAATTTCATGAAAAAAATAGTTCTTCACACAGTGCACCTTAACCCACATATTCCCTTTCTTATATTCAATTATTAAACTATACAATTTCCCTAATAAATCTATATTTTTATTAATATGTCATTGGAATATCATAATTATTATATTAGTGGGGGTATTTATAGTAAATTCCCCCAAAAATATCAAATCATGAGAACCATTTTAAATAGTCTATATACTCATCTTCAAAAAAATATTATAATATACACAACACTTCTGATATCTTTATCAAAACAATAAATTATGCCTTCCTTTTTATGATTCTATCATAATCATAATCCTTCATTGTGAATCATATACCATAATAAGTATATGTAAACTTCCACCTTGATTAATTATTCAGATACCACTTCGACTATTTTCCACGATGTAATACATTTTAACTTCTACTTTAAAACCTCAATTTATGGTACTCATTTGATTTAAGAGATAATCTTCTTCAGAAATAGAAATGTTGATGATAAATGTTATTATGATCTGACCACCACATACTTATTATGTGATTGTATACTCCCTAAATTTTTCCATCCTACCTATATAAAAACCCTTACTTACCTATTTTCTTAATCATTTTATAATCCCTATTCATGTTTTCTACATCTAGTAAACTACCTTCCTTAGATTTACCATTATGGAATTGGATTTAAAAAATCAAAATAATATAAATCTCCAACTAAAATAACATTTGTTACTTCTTTTAGGAAAACATTATTCCTAAATTGTTTTTTACTATTTACATATATTTACCTCTATATTAATTTATTTTATTCATGAAATTAAATTTCATCATTTATATTTTCACACATATTATTTCATCTTTTAATAAATATTCTACTATCATTGATATTTTATTCACAAAAGATAGATATTTTATGAATGTATAGTCTACTTGATGAAATGTTTATAGTGGACCCACATTATCATTCCCCAATAGTATATTTTATTGGTTACTATATTAACATCCTCAAGATTGTAGAAATGTTATAGTTGTCATTTAATTGTTATAATATTCTATACCATAAATGACATTGGGTAAAAATGAATATTATATTCGACATACATATTACATATATTCTTGAGATTATTAATATGTTTTCATTTTTTCACAAGGCATAAATATCATGATTAAATCACTAGTTTCTGATCATAACCATTTCACTATCCTTCTGTTTAGGTAGACATCACAACATCATTTTCATCATCTATTTTTTCAGATAAATTTTATAATTATTTTAATATATGAAATGAATGGTCATAATATATTATTCTCATATAAACCTCATTTGAGATAATTTTTTAAATATTATTTCCTATTAATTTCATGGTCTCATTCATTCTGATTTTATATATTTGTATCATGTTGGGAATACACCATGACATCTCCAACACAATCCTATAAAAAAATAAAATTACAATATTTTTAAGTCAGTAGAAATGAAAACTAGTGGGTTTATCAATGAACCTAGGTGAATAACAAACAAAAAACAAATTTAGAATTTAACACCATGTCAATTACTTTTAGCTCAGAAAAAAATTATTACCACCCTACACGATTTAATATGTGGGGTGAATCATTTTTCTAATATAATCTAAATCATCTCCATATAGGTTTTCCATTAGCATATTGATCTTGTGTTACAAGGAACTATGTTAAAGGGTTTGATAATGAAGGTACTCCCACAAAAAACATGCACCTAAAAAGATTATATTATATAGTTCACTATAAAAAGATACATCTATGGATCACATAATGAAATTGTATTAATGTTCCAAATATGACATTATAATAGTTTAGATCATACATGTTCATTCATGGCCAAATGATACCAATGTGGAAATATATTGAATTATTTCAAATTTGGTCAGTCTTTATATAAAGAACACTTTCTCTTATACTTATTTTCCACCTACATCAATGAATTTCTTCAAAATTTTACATATACATAGATTTATCAAGTATAATTATAGTAAGAACAATTTTTTTCAATCATTAATTATAGTTATATATTCTATTTATTTCTATTTTTGAAACACACTGCATATTCCAAATCAATGGGTTAAACTCTTTTTATTGAGTTTATTCTCATGTATTGTTTATAAAAATAACAGTCATCCAAAAGAAAAAAATAATTATTCAATGAAATTACAATATTTTTATTTCTATTTAAAAAAAGGATTAAAAAATATTAAAAAATATTATTTAGTGGAAAAAATATATCAATAGTAATATATTATTCAACATATTCTCATGTGAATATGGATATTTGATATCATCCAACTCGTCTTTCTCAGAATCCAGATATTCAATATTTTTTCAAGTTGATATTTGTATTTTTTTGACATAAAAATTCATCAAGGTATCAGATATGTTATTTACTTATTTTTCTCATTTTTCTTTAAAATATTTATGACATATCTTATAACATCACACAGAACCCATTTTTTCATTAAATATGTTCATATTTATTCATATAAGAATTTCCCATGAATATATTATATTTTTTAATATAGAAACTCTTTGTATCAACACCTTGGATTAAGCTTTCTATATATTTAATGATTATTAACTGAATAGTGTGAATAATATTTTAGTCATAAATGAAAATAGGTTTTTCTTTATTATATTTTCAATAAAATTTTTATAATTAATTATATAATTCATTACTATATTATTTATAGACAACTATCCATTATTCATGGGTTATCTTCTATGTAATTTCCCTTGAATATTGTGGTCTTAATTCATCTATAAAAATTACATTCTTCTTAAATCACTTTTTACCAAAATTATTATCATATATATTGAATAATAATATTTATATACCTGGAAACACATAGGTAAAGCTTAACCAAGATCCAATACATAATAAATCATTCTTTTATGGTACCATGATAATCATTGGTTATTCCCCCACTAATTTAAAAATAACATTTCTGTGATAATATTTAAATCAATCTAAAATATGTTTTATATTTGAAATTTTTTATTATACTATTCCATCCAGCTAAGACATAAATATAAAATGAATAAGGAATTAATTTTATGATGGGACCAGATTACACATATAATGTTCAAAAGAAAATAGAATAACCCTTATGAAATTTCCAACAAACCCTTATGAAATTTTTATAATGACCCTTACAGAATATCATTTTTCCATTATACTCAACAATACGGTAGGAGATCTTATGGAATTTTTCAACTAACATTTAATTCCCCATTCTAGTGTTATTCCTAATCATTAGTTTTAATAAATATTTATATCTATTTTGTTGACTATATTTATGCATAGATTTCTTTTTTTATTTCAATGAAATGGTGTGGAATTACCCTTACATTTTGGTCAGGTTACACCTTACGAATATAAGAAATTCCTCAAAAAAATTTCATTTCAAGAATAATTTCCTATATTGGTGTCTTTATTGAACCAATTCGGATTTAACTTATATACATAAACTATTACAATTTTATTTTTCAGATGTATCCACATTTTAGTTTTCAAATATAGAAGACTCTCACACATATAGTGTTGTTACTCAATTAAATATGATGCATTTGAAAATTCTTATATAACCTTATAACATTAGAAATATTCATAGACTTAGGTTAATATTCAAACATTAAAATATGGAGTTCAAAAATCCATATTTAAAACAACATATTATTTTAAAATCTCCTCTCTAGAAGATTCAATATATATTCCTTGAGACATAATCATTAAACTTCTATGAATAAAATTCTTTAAATTATATTTTGATCCAATATCCATAAAAACAAAAATATTAGAATAACCAGACATCTACTGACTAACTTATGAGATTATAACTTCTCTATTCTCTATCAGTGAAAAAAAATTTAATGAAAAATATTTAAAATTGATTATTTTAATTTTCATGTATAACATTCCAAATTATTTATATTCAATAATAACCAAATTAATAATTTCTTTAATTTCTTTAAAATTCCTTAATTTCATGAAATTGATAACCCTACGTTCTTCAACTACTATATTAAATCTCTATTTTAACTATTATTAAAAAATACCTCACGAAAAAATTAGAAAATAATAACAATGATTCAAGTCATCCAAAACCTACTGTGTAAATATCAAATGAAAAATATTATACCCATTATATAGTACACATATATAAAATGCATATTCCTGATAGAATTTATAATGATTCAAATGTCAAATAACACCCAAACACATTGGATCACACTTATTTTATTAAACCAAACCCCAAATATATTTAATCATTGGAATTTTTTTAACACATTAAAAAGTTTTGTGTTGAAAATTGAAGAATACATGATAATCAGATTAGAAAAATTGATAAAATGGTATCCAATATCATTCCCAGTTTCACCATAATGTGTTGTTATACTCCATTATTTAAAATAAACAATGGAATGGTGTCCTTAAAAAAACTATGGTATATGATATGGTTTATATTTTAAAAAAGTTTATAAATTAAAATAAATATTTGTATAATTAATATAAAACATCATAACTCATTGTGAATCCATCGAAAATAATTTGTGAATTGATTTTTATTGTCTATTAGATTTCCTATAAACTCTTTTTACTCTAAACAATCCTCGTTCATGGTGCATGTATGTGACTACTAATGTTTTTTATAATTTAAAACTTTTATAATTCCCTAAAGAACAAATTTAAGATATTTGTTATGATTGTTTTATGAACATGTTATTAAGGACTTTTTATTATCTTATAAAACAATAGAAGTCATGTTAATTCATTTTATAAATTATTTTTTTAATTTATATATTTTTCAGTAAGAATGGATAGATACTGGATGTAAAATCTTTATTGGATAAATTAAGTATTTAAGAAGAAGTTCTGATATTTTTTGGACTTCACATTCACTAATGATTCAGATGGGGGATTGATTCGATGCTTGCATTTTGATTGTGCTGGAAGGCCATGGATAACTCATGAGGAAGTGAGTAACCATATCTCTAAACATGGTTTCCAAAAAATTTATCACATGTGGCATCACAATGGAGAATAATATCATGTGGAGAATGACATTGAATTAGTTGAAATGATTTGTATGAAAAATCTTATTTCTGATTGGTTTCATTTTTTTGAATTCAACTCCTCATGTAGATTGGTGCAAGAAGAATTAAACATCATAACATAGTTTTAATATATTAAAAAAGATGATTATGTTGAGAGTGTTTGAAATATGATGAAATAGGTGAATACCCCAATATATTAAGAATGTTGAAAATTGAGAAAAAATTATTTTTTAATGTGATTATATCATTGGAAAGACACATGAATTTAGTAATATTTAGGTTGATTATCTCTCTAAATTTATTACATATTTATAACGTGATGAGGCATGTATTAAAGAATATTATTACATGTCTTCATATTACGTTGAAAATTTTGGATTTTAATACATTAAGATTCATTCTTACCCAAAATATGTTTTTTTCTATTCTGGAAAAAAATTGAAGTGTTGAGTTAGTGAAAATAGTTCATCACATAAAGGTTTAATGATAATAAAGGAAAAAATAAATCCCACATTCCATATAATGTGATGTGGCAATTCCCTTTAATTCACATGCTTAAAAAAATTATTATATCAGAAAAAATTGTATGAAATATGATATGGAATGATGATGAATGAAATTTGGATAATGATGAAATAATACATCTAATAGATGGGTTGCCTTGGACGAAATTTGAAAGGTAACTTCTTGGTTTTACAGCTAACCCACGAAATGTTAGATTGATATTTTCCTATGATGGTTTTAACCTATTTCACCAAATGCATACTACACATATTTATTGGCCTGTTTTCATTCACATTTATAACTTTCCTTCAAGGATTAGTATGAAGAAGATATTTAATATCATGAGTATATTGATAACTGGACCTGGTGATGGTAGATATGATATTGATATATAATTGTAGCCATTAATAGATCAGTTAAAGGATCTTTGGATTGTTGGTTAAAAATAATACAATATATTAAATAATGAGTTATTTATGTTTCATATTTCTTTATTGTGGATGATAAATTATTTCTCTACTTACAGAATTTTTCTAGTTATATAACTAAAAGGAATTTATCCTTGATAATTTATATAAAAAAACTTCTTCATAAAGATTAATGTTTTGAAGATATTTCATCTTCATAGGGAATCAATGATTTCTTCTAATGGGTCATCCATATAAGAAAAATTGGATTCTATTTGATAATGCCATCAAGATAGATGAGACACCTAAACAAATGTCTGGTAATGATATTGAAAATGAACTTTGAGATTTGAATTATGTTATTGGAAAAGTTTAATCAAATATCAGAAAGTGAAAGTATGTTAATCAAAATTTCAAAAGAAATTGTAGAATGAAAAATATATTCATTGAGTTTTCATATTTTATATAGAATTTATTGTTTCATTATTTGGAAGTAATTCATATAGAGAAAACAAATTGTGAGATGTTAATTGTTACTATATTAAATGTTAAATGAAAAATAAAATATTATTTGTGGGCACATCCTGATTTTTATGGACAAGTGATTAACACGAATTCTTCATCATGTGTTATATTTCCAAGACAAGTGGAATACCATGTTTTCCTACTATTCGATGAAAAATGAAGTGAAGAAACTATTTATTTTTTTCATGGAATGTTTGAAGGTTCCAAATGGTTATACAATTAATATTTCAAAAAGGGTTAATAAGAAAAAAGTGAAACAAAAATCACTTAATACCCTTGATTATAACGACTCTTCATTTTCTTACATTACTATTATATCATTATAATGATAAAAAATAATAGTACTACACCACAAAAATATAATGGTTTAGTGCCTTCGGAAAACTAGGACAAAACTAAACATTTACCACATCAAGCATAACATTTATTTAATTCATTTATCTCTACCATCTTATTGCTACTTGACCTCTCTTTAGTACATGTAGTCATCTGAGGATATACATAAAAAGAGAATTCAGATACAATCCTAGTAAAATGAAAGATAATAACAATATAGCATGGATGTGAACAATTACAACATAGGCGAAGGATCATGAATATGATAGGAAGCATTAACAAAATACTTGAAATGGGGGAATGTATAACAATGAAACATCATGTCTTAGTGGTTAAAAACCACACATAGTTATGAATAATGATAGAATCATGTTCATACATAATTTCACTTTAACTCATGAGATTTATCACTTTACTCAATTCATTAATGCTCTGTGTAATTCCTGGCATACCTGTCAGATTATAACATTCATTTTCCATAATATAATCCTGGGCATACCCATCACATCAAAACATTCTCATTATGATGCATGCCACATAGAAGATATATCAATAAAGAACATAAATAACCCATGTAAAGGAATGATTTTCATATCAAAATAAAACATTCATAAATATTGGGTTCCCAAAAGAATGAGGTAATAACATACTTGATACAAGAACCATTAACTTTGAGTGAGAAGTAAAAGGCATTATTTTGAAAGAAAAGTTCTTTTGAAAAATATTTGTTTGACATATATTCCAATGGAAAAATGAATATCCCATAAAAGGTAATATAATGATGAAAAATTATATTTATGTAGTAAACATAACAAACATATAGGGAATGAGGGATAACCCAATGAAATGAAGTTAGGTTCATGATTTTTACCTTATCTTGTATCCAAACACTTTCTTCGTTTCAATGTCTTCTTGAATCCTTCTCTTGAGATCCTCCATCAGAAACATAGGATTGGTCTTTTGATGGGACCAAAATCTCTTGTATGTGAGGGAATGAATAATGAAGATGTTGGGATAGAGTTTAGACAATTCATGAAGTTTGAGAGGTGTGTTATGGAAAGGGGAGGGAGAGGGGTAATTTATACATGAGGAGGGGTTTCTTTTAGAATAAAATATTAAATAAAACAATATATTAAATTTTAGACATGTAATAAAAGTTTTTTGAAATCATGAATCATATATTAATATAATATAATTCAATTTGTACTTTAAATAATCTTTATAATTCAAATTCATTACTTTATTAAAAAGAAAGTGAAATAATGAGAAAAATATACTTTAAAAATCACTCCTGACTATAGGCATTAGAAAGTTATTTTTAGGTTTTTAAATCGAGTTTATTTTATTTGAAGGAACCATTTATGAAATTAAATATAACATGGTCGAATATAATGGTCAAGAAAGATTATGTAATCATTACATAATGAATGATGCAATTTAGGATATACCACTTATGTAGAAAACTGTATTTCTAATATTCAACAAAAAATTAAAGTATTTTAGAAAATTACAAAAAATTCACCCAAATAATTTTTTGATGTGTATAACCCAAAAATAAAGTCCATTTGATTAAATAATTTTATAAATATGCTTAAATTAATTTTTAATTAAAACTGTAATTTACTTGGAAATACAGTTTTTAAAATTTAAGCGTATTTCATATTTCTTTCAAAAATTACATGAAGTCTTTAAAACATAAAAAGAATAGGATAAGTAATTTATGAAAACAATTTAGGAAAATAAATTTTCTTTGAAATTAATTAATTAATTATACTTATTTATTTATGACTTACAAAAACACCAATATTTTTACTATAGTCAAATTTTCACTTATAACATGCCTAAATTTTATTTAATCATTCATGGATGAGGTTACTATTATATTAGATGACTTAATATTAAGAAGGGTCTTATTACTATTCATAAGGGTATGTTACTATTCCTAATAGTAGGTTACTATTCACCCAAATTTAATTTTTTTCTTTTAGACTCAAAACATCTTACTGATTGCACCCATTTATGTCATATTTTGAAAATTCAAAATATATAAGTGCAAAAAATTATGTTTAATGGTCACATAGTTTGTAGTATCATTACATGTTTTTGTGCTTACTAATGTGATTATAATATAATGAATAATTACAATAATGGAATTCTATTAATAAAACATTTTGTCATTACATTCTTCCCCCTTATAAAATATCACCCTCAAAATTTCATTTTATATAAACAGGCGAGGGTACTTCTCCTTCATTGCCTCCTCTGGCTCCCAAGTTGCCTCTCCAAACATTTGGTTCCTCCACAAAACCTTGACAATGTGTTTTTTCTTGTTGCGTTGAAACATATCCTTCCTGTACAAAGTCATTACTAGGTGCTTCTCATAAGAGATATCATCTTCCAACTGTACCACCATTGAGTTTAGTACATGAGAGGGATCTAGTATGTACTTCTCAATATTGATATGTGAAACACCTCATGAACGTGAACCATATTTTGTGGAAGTGGAAGCCAATTGGCCATAGCTCCTATGCGGACATGGATATCAAAGGGTCCAACGTACCTAGGGCTTAGCATCCCTTATTTCCAAAATAAATGAATCTCTTCCATGGTGATATTAAAAGGAAGACTTTATCTACATCGTCAAACTCCAATTATATTCGATGGTTGTTAGCATAACTCTTTTTTCAAATCTGAGAATCTTTGATATGTTTTTGGATGACTTGAACCTTTTCTATTGTCTCTTGAACAAGATCAGGTCCATGTAGCTTTTTATCTCCAACTTTTTCCCAATAGCTTGGAGTTTTACATCAATTTCCATAAAATGCTTTTTGTGGAGCCATCTAAATACTCAAGTGGAATATGTTGTTTATGATAACTCAACCAATGGGAGATACTGATCCCCTACACTTTTGAGTTTTAGAGTTCATTCTCTTAGCATATATTCATGTGTTTGAATATTCCTTTTAGATTGGCCATTATTTTGGGGGAGATAGGACATGATGAAATTTAATTCAGTACAGAAAGCATGTGGAAGCATCCTCTAGAACATAGATGTGGACCCTAGATCACGATTAGAGACAATCGATAGTGGAACACCACAAAGTCTCAACACTTTCTTCACATATATCGTTGCAAATAGATCAATCGAGATATGTTCTTGAATAGAGATAATATGGTTAGTCTTAGTGAGTTAGTCAACCACAACCCATATCCCATTATTTCTCGTGGATGCCTTAGGGAGATATGTGAAAAAGTCCATAGTGACATATTCACATTTCCACATGGGTATAGGCAAAGGCTACATAATACCTTAGGAATTTTGGATATATTCTTTAACTTTCTGACATACCAAGCACCTTGATATATATTCTACAATCCCGTTCTTCATGGTATCCCACTAGAAGTACTCTCTTAGCTCTCGGTATATCTTGGTGTTACTAGGATAGTTAGAGAATATTTAGCTTTGTGCATTGTCTAATAGCTCCTTCTTTATCTTGGGTGATGAAGGCACACAAAAAATCATTGCAAACTAAATAACACCATTATCCTTTATATGAAACACACGCAGATAACCTTCCTTTATTATATTCAACTTGTATTGTAACCCCATATCATTCCTTTGTTCATCCTTAATCATCTATTGGATTTATGGTGGAATAATCATTTGTGAAAGGTATGATGTGTCCCTTTCCATTATGATTTCCAAATACATCATTTTCATATCCTTGAATATGGGGTCTTTATCAATCCATAACATGGATAGAGTAACATTTTATTTTATTCTTAGATCATTAGCTACCTTGATCATCTTTCCATGATTATAGTGAATATAGAAATCATAGTCCTTGATTAGCATTAACGATCTCCTTTGACACATGTTGAGATCCTTTTGTGAGAATATATACTTTAGGATCCTGAGTTTGGTGTACGTGTCACACTTCTTACCATAAAGGTACTGTCTTCATATTTTCGAAGAAAAAAATATCCACTGCTAACTCTAGATATTACATTGAGTAGCTCTTCTCATAGATCTTCAATTGCTATGAGAGGCAGGCTATAACATTATCATATTTGATGAGTACAAAAGAAAAAACATTCTTTGAATCATAACTGTATATCACAAAATATTCTTCACTTTTTTGGTAATGTGAGTACATGTGCAGTGATATTCATTCTCTTTATCACCTTATGTATTTCTTCACATTATTTTGTCCACACATAATTTACCCATTACCTTAATAACTTAGTTATAAGGATTGGAAATCATGAGAAATTTCTCACAAAATTTCAGTAGTACCTAGCTAATCTATGAAAGCTATGGATTTATGTGACACTATAGGGCCTAGGATATTTCTCAAATGCCTTTGTTTTAAAAGAGTGAATGAAAATTCCCCACTTGTGATCACATGTCAGAATAACGTGACTTGTTTCATACAAAAGTAACACTTTTTTAACTTGGAGTGCAACTTATCATTTCACTATGTAACCATCATAAGTCATTAATGTTCTTCATGTTCTTCCTTGCTCTTGGAGTATGTGATAATATCATCAGTAAACACTACCAAATTTTTTTGAGGTAATGTCTAAAGACTCTATTCAAAAAAACACATTAATATTGTAGGGGAATTAGTTAATCCGAAGGGTATCACAAGAAACTCATAGTTCCCACAACGTTTATGGAAGGTAGTCTACACAATATATTCTTTATTCTCTTTTTTCTGATGATATCCCGAACAAAGATCCCCCACTGAAATGTATTGTGCTCCTCATAACCGATCGAACAAGTCATCAATACATTAAATAAGATACTTGTTCTTTATGGTGACCTTGATGAGTTCTCGATAATAAATACACAAGCACATTGTTCCATCATTATTCTCCACAAAGAGCACTAGAGCACCCCAAGGTGGCGCACTTGCGTGTATGAACCCTTTCTCAAAATGATCTTAAAAATTCTTCTTTAACTCATCCAGTTGAATAAGATCCATCCTATAGGGACACTTAGATATAGGAGTAGCGCCTCATATGCGTTCTATTGAGAAATATACCTCATGATATGGGGGTATTCCAGGTAACTCTTCAAGAAATACATCCTCATATTCCTTCACGATGGGAATTTCTACAAGGTTGGTACGTTCCTTTGACTCAACCATTTGCGCGATGTATGCCTCTTCACATAGAATCCATACCCACACCGTTGAAGGATTTTTCAAAGGGGATTCATTATCTTCCTTGAATTTGTTAAGGATCATGGGATGGTTCGAAATATGAAAAGATATTTCATTTTACCAACAATTGATAAGTGCTCTATATAACGAGACCCAATCCATTCCCATTATAGAGTCAAATTATACCAAGAGAAGTATTGAGTGATTATATGGAAGAATCATTCCACATAAATAAAAATTAGTAGTGTCCAACACTTGGGTTGCAATGATTGCACCACATGGTGATTATTACAGATATCTATACTTCAAGGTTTTAGGTCTTCAATCCAATAGTTCTAGAAACCATTCTTGATATAAGGAAATGCGTAGAACTAGAATCAAATAAGACATTTTTTCTATTCCTGAATGAATAAAAATCATTCCTTGTATGAATTTATTATCTTTATCCACTTATACAGTAGTGATGACATAATAATTCCCTTGTTCCTTTGTCTTTGGTGGATTCTAACACTGATTACCCACAAGTAATCGAGGTTTAGTGAACTATATTTCATATTTTATTTACTCCCTATAGCTATAACATTGAAACATGGGTGGTTTTCTCATTTATTCCACCACATTATTATTCTATCTCATGTATTCTAAACATTCATGAGAATGGTGACCTTTTTCCCACACTTTAATCATTTCTCTTTCCCTTGAGGTAGTTACCATGAGGAAACTTCCTACATTTCTGGCATGCGGGTTGTTGAGTTTTCTTGGCACCTTAATCAATAGATTCTTCAGCTTGAAACTCTATCTTTAATTTTATATCAACATAGCCATGGGAACATTCTCCAAACTCCATCTACACATTAATATCACATCTAACAACTTCTTCATAAAACGTAACGTCTCAAATATCAAGAGACTTTCGAAGTTGTAGTTTTAATTCACTAAAGAATATATCAATTTTTATATCATTGTTGATAATAAAAAAAGTGTACCTTGAAGGGCATGTGAAATTATCTTTGTAGGTCGCGATATATTCTCTTTCCTTTTTCATGAGCTCTATGAATTCAATATCTATGTTCATAAGAGGATTTAGTGGAAAATACATGTTAAGAAAGATGATCATAATGTATTCTCATTCCATAACTGAAACTTTATCTATTGTCTTGGTCTTATTAATCAAAGCCCACAAATGATCAACCTCTCTATCTAAATGTTAAGAGACTATAGTAACCTTATCTATCTCAGAATAGTGGAGCACAAAAAATATCTTCTCCATGGATATGAACCACTATTCCACAACTAGTGGATCAGATGATCCACTAAACACCGGTGGTTGTTGCTGCATAAAACACTTAATAGCCAGCTGCTCTATTTTAGGGAAAAGTGGATGTTCCCCCTTATTCCGATTATTGTTCATAACATAAGATATTTTTGTAAGAATCAATATGATGTTTTAACTCAACCTCCAAAAGCATTGGGGATTTCATTGGAGAATTCGTTGCATTATCCCACTCACGAGTTGTTGGCTTTCTTTATCATGGTCCCCACCATTATCTAAAATAGAAAATGCGAGAACAAAACATATGTACTAAATTATTAAAGAACTTACTCATTTTTAAAATTAACACTAAAATCATAAATTGTCGGATCCCTATGTAAATATTCTATTGTTCATATTAGTACTTAGTCTCATGTAAGAGGTTTTCTCTAGGGTTCACTATCCTAATTCAAAAATTAACTAAACCTTACATCTGATACGAATTATAATGAACATGACTTTTATTACATTACTATTACATCATTATAAATATAAAAAACATAATAGTATTACACCATTATGATCAAGAGGATTAGTGTCTTGGAAAAACTAGGACCAAACATAAAACTTACAACATCATGAATAACATTTATTTAATTCATTCTTCTGTAGCTTTTTATTGGCACTTGAACTCTCCTTGGTACATGTAGTATCCTAATGATATACCTAAAAAATTGGGTGAGATAAAATCCAAGTAAAATGATAGGTATGAAAAATATAGAATGGGTGATCACAATAACAATATAGGAGAAGGATCATGAAGATGAGAGGAAGCATTAAAAAAATACATGAAATGTGGAAATATATAAAAAATGAAACATTATGCCTTGGTGGTTCACAACCATAAATAGTTGTGAAAAAAAGTAGCATCATGTTCACACATTATTTAAAATTAATTTATGAGATTCGTTATATTACCTAATGCATTAGAGTGTTGTATAATTCGAGTCACACCAATCAGATCATAACATTCATTTTGCGCTATATAACTTCAGGTGCCCCCATTATATTATAAAAATCTCAGTATAATGAATACCACATAAAACATATGTCAAAAATGAATGTAAATAACCCTTGTAAAGGAATGGGTTTTATATAATAGGAAAACATTAATAAACATTGGGTTCCCAAAATAAAAAGGGAAAAACATACTTGATACAAGAACAATCAACCTTGAGTGAGAAGTAAAAGACATGTTTTTGAAAGTAGAGTTCTTTTGAAAATCATTTGTTTGAGATAAAATTTGATGGAAAACATGAAAATCCGAAAAAGGCATGATAATGATGAAAAAACTGAATTTTATGGAGTGAACATACCAAAAATGGAGTGAAAGAGGGAGAACCCAAATAAAATAATTTGGGTTAGAGAATTTCTCCAAACCTTATATCTGAACGCTTTGTTCACTTTATTATCCTCTTGAATCCTCCTCTTGAGATCCTCCTTATAAATCCTATTATTGGTCTTTTGATGAGACCAGAAGCTATTGGACAATGGGGGTGGGGGTAAAGAAATGTTTGGAATGTGTTTAGAAATGTCATGATGAATGAGTGGTGTGTTTTGTCAAGGGTATGAAGAGGGGTTATTTATATATGAGGAGTGGGTGTTTTTAGAAAAAAATATTGAATAAAATAATATATAATATGTTAAAATTATAATAGTAGTATTTTGGAATTATAAATAAAATATTAATATAATATAATTTTTTATACTATAAATCATCATTATAATTCAAATTCAATAATTTATTTATAGTAAAGTGAAAGAATGAGAAAAATAAACTTTAAGGAATCACTTTTTGACTTTATAAATTGCAATGTTATTTTTAGGTTTCGAAAATGAGTTTATTGTATTTTAAGAAAAAATTTATGAAATTAAATATAACATGGATGAATATAAAGTTTTAGAAAGCTTATGTCATCATTACATCATGAATGATGTAATTTAGGATATAGCAGTTATGTGAAAAATTGAATTTTTACTTTTCACATGAAAATTAAAGTATTTCAGAAAAATAAAAAATTTTACTCTAACCATTTATTGGTGTTTAGAAAACAAAAAAGATGTACATCTTTTGAAAATAATTATTTAAATATGTTCAATTTACTGTTTAATTAAAATCATAATTTACTTTAAATATACAATTTTTAAAAATAAAAAAAAATTCATAATGCTTTCAAAAATTATATAAGGCTTTTTAAAACCCTAAATCCATAGGAATATTAATTTTTTATAACATTTTAAGAAAATAAAATTTCATTTAAATTAATTAATTAATTAAAATTAACTATTTATGACTTACAAAAAGACCAATATTTTTATTATAGTAAAATTGTCACATATAAAATGGCAAAATTTTATTTAATCATTCATGGGTGAGGTTACTATTATTTTGGATGACTTACTATTCATAAGGGTTATTTTACTATTAATAAGGGTATGTTACTATTCATAAGGGTAGGTTACAATTCACCGATTTTTTTTGTTTTTTCTATCGGACTCCAAACATCTTACTAATCACACCTATTTATGTAATATTTTCAAAATTCAAAATGTTGAAGTGGGAAAATTATTTTTAATGGTCACATAGTATTTAGTATCATTATATGTCGTTGTGATTCCTAATTTGATAATACTATATGGAATTATTATAATAGTGGAAATCCAATGATAAATCATTGGGTTGTTACAATGATTACCATGTAGTATTACATGATTTGATTTCCATTGTTATTTGACAATTACATTCACATAATGTTATATTTCATATAATGAGGTTATGCATTATTATCAAGAACTTTTTCCAAAAGATTATCCCGAAGTGTTTTTTATAAATTATAGAGAGATTTACAAATAATTCTTTGAGGCATTTAGAAAAATTTCTCATGTGATAGATCTGACTATGAATCTTCCCACAAAAGGTCTTTTTACTGGTCTTGTTTCGAGTCGGTTGATGTATCCTATAAATATAATGATTTTGACCTTCAAATATTTTGTGAGAAATAAATAGCATCCCAATGTCAATATTGTGAATTTATATTTGGCATAAGAATGAATGGATTTCGATTCATCGTATTTGGATAATTTCACTATTAGGGATAATTGAAAAATGAGAACTGATGATAAGCAATATGATCGCATTGAGCCTGTATTTCCTTTACATCCCCAAACAGGGTGGGGTTATCAAGATTATACTCATTATATAATATAAGCAAGGAAGTGTGGGAAATTACTTATCATACAATATTATTCAGCAGTGGGTTCTTGATGATTACATAATGTTTGTAAACTAATAAATATGGATTTTTTTTCATTTAGTACATTGTTCATATCTTCAGGAATTTTAATGATTTTATATCTATAGTAAAAATTTAGAAATTATAAAAAAGGTAAATCATTATCTATCTATTAAGAGGATGGAACAATTTCATAGAAAATAAATTTATTCATCATTAATGTCAAAGGTAATATATTTATTTTTATTCTTCTCATAACATAATCACATGTCACTATTTAATATTCTATGATGACATATTTTTGGTTTTAACTCTACTAATAAATGATGTATCAAATGAAATAAGATCATTTTCAATTATTCCAAATGATGTGTTACATGATTAAATTGAAATGGTTTTCAATGGATTTAAATTCTTTATAAATATATGTTCTACAAAAATGAAAAAATTAGTATGATAGTGTCACAATAAGTTCCACACCATATTTTTATGCGAGTAAATTAGACGGAAAACCTTGATAAAAATATATATCATATTGTGGTGTTGTTGAAAGTATCATTTTTTTATTTTACTGTGTACATGGTAGTGTCACAATGAAAAAATGAAAGAGGTTTGATACCATGACACGAAAATGAATTAATTTTAATAACTATGAATGTAGAGTGATTAATATGAACCATCAAATTCATATAGATGACCCTCATATTCATGAATTACGAGATAGATACATGCTTTATGTAACTGGACCATTACAATAATAATTTGGTGTTATTGTTAATGTCATTTGTAGAAATATTATTGATGAATACATGGATTAAAATTATTTAGTTGATGAATTTTTTTTATTTATTTGAATGTGGAATTTGTTTATATATACAATTCAATTTTAGAATTGGCTGTGAAACATAAATTTTCTATAGAGCACATATGTTGGTGACACATTTGTAAGTATTTACCTGATATTATTTAAATATTGTATGTATTTTTTTAAACATTCATACATCATGTCAAATTAACAATTATATTTTATATCATTGTCAAATATAAAACTTTTTATTTCTTAACAAAATTAATTATTAGCAAGTATCTTGTAATTCTGGAAAATAGAAAAGTCATTATACTTTATCAATATAAATATCACACACGAAAATGTATGTCATTATTTTATGATACAATTGTATTATTTAACATTTTTAATTATCACTATTTATTTGAGAATATTATATCAATTTTCAAGGTCAAAATGGCATATTGTAATGATACTAGAAGAAGTAAGAGAATATAAAGAAATGAACAACATATGTCTCCTTTGGTCACCAATGTAAGTAAAATTTATGTTTGAATATTATGATCTTTAATATTATTTATCATGTTATCATTCATTTTATTTTATTATCTATGTTATTTTATGCTACATTGTCTGGGAGATAGATTATTCCATTAAGGCTGATAGTATAAATGGGGGTAATGATACGACCGATCTTGTAGTTCAGCCTACTATTATTATACTTTAGACACCAGAAGTTCAACATTCCATTATGTAATCTCTATATTTTCTATATCCTCCTTTTCTATATCATATTCTTCCAACACCCACATAGAATGGTAGTCCTTAAACTAGAATCCCTTCTTATTTTCCATTCCCACTATCCACTGTACATGCCACTGTACCCCCATATATCCCACTGTCATATCCATATCCCTATACACATCCATATCTATATCCATATCCACCCACATCGTACATGGTTATCCATTAGGTTTTCTCCATCAATCAGTACAATTATCATCATCATCAATAAAAAGTACTTCTAAGGTAGATATCCCTCATATAATAGAGGATAGTCCACCTTTTCTAGATGCAACACTTTAAGGGTAAATAAATCCCCAATCTGTTGATATATGTTTAAACATTACTGTTTGTGATTAATTATAAATTTCTATATATTATTTTCCTTTAGTATTTTTTTAATTATCAGCAATATCCTCTACCAAATGTTGAGGCCATATAAAAATTAAATATTTACCAAATCCACATATGCCTATCATTTTTCAATAAAACGAGGATAGATCTATAAATGAAAAAATGGTCATTAATGTAAAAGCTTAATGGGGACACATGATAAACACATCAACATAATTTAGATTCAACTAATAAGTTGGAGGGATGTTGGAGAAAAAATGAAGAACATTTATTGGATAAATATTTGTGTATGTAATGTTAATAACCTTATATATATTTATATATATTAATTTATAATATTTTTATAACTTATATGTTTTCCATTATATATCTAATATAATTTTTTGGATGAAAAAATGCCAAGGGTACAGAGTTAATAGAATTTATATGTTACAATCATAAAAGTATGAATTCTATATTGGATGGAAATATTGAGTTGGAATGAAGAATGAATAAATACTTGTAATTCATGTTTTCCCAAGATAACAATAAAAATAATTTATTGGATATTAAGAAGAATATAAGGTTTAAGGTATTTTTTAAATTTATTTATATATATATATATTCATTTATTTATTTGAAAATAGTTTTTAGAGTATAAATTACTTGTTTTATTTATGTAAATAGAAGTATATATTTATTATTTGTAGTTGAAATCAGATAGAAATTAATTAAATAAGAGTGCAATAAAAAATGTTCATGCACTTGGACACACTTTAATTTGATATTTAGATCAAGCACATGTAATTTAATATTTAAAATATTAATCATGGATTAGTGTAATTTTTTTGACATATAAAATATCTTATTTTCCACGAAAGAGACATTGAATACTGAGGACCACGTTTCTCGCTCTACATTTTTTTGTAAAAGCAAAAAAATGAGAGGTAAAAAGGCGTAAAAAGAAAAAATCGAGAAGAAGATTGTAAGTATATTTCTATTTATTTTTCAAGGACTAAATTTTATTCCATATATAATTTTATCATTTTAATTTATGTTAAATTTAAATTAATAAAATGATTTAAAGGCATTAGCAGCAAAAGTACCTAACAATTTGGGACCAAACGTTCATCTACAATCGGTATTAGGCGAAGATGATAATGGATGTGTGCCTTTTCAACATAATAATTAGATTTTAACATCTTGATAATGGTCTTCAAACAACATTTATATGAGAACTAGTTCTTGTTTGGTCATAGTGGAACAAATGAATGCTGTAATCAAACATGTAGCTTCGAAATCCGAAAAGATGATAAATAAAAATATAATAAAGTTATGTATACTCATTATTATGAAAATACACTGGAAGTATATTTAGAGGTTTATGCGTATTTGATGTCGATGCATTCTTATTTTGTATATTCCTATGTTAAAGGCAAATCCATAGGTGGAGATGGAGCTGGTGAAGATGTCAGTGCTGGTGCCAGAAACTATTCCAATGCGGACGATGATGATGGTGGGGTGGGTTGTGGTCATGGTGTTTCTATTGAAGTTGTGGATGGTGGTTGTCATGGTTTTCATGATACTAATATCAGGACTCAGTATTGATGTAATTTTTATTTTTAGGCTGTTAAAATGTAGAATTTTATTATGCAGTTAAGTTTGATTATTGTAATGTTGATTTGTGTTGCTGGGATTCTATCTGTTTCTTCTTAGATTGAAAAATTGTAATATGATGTATATTTTTTTCCTTATTAGTTATGTTTTATTATTATTATATTGAAATTTATCCTCCTCTAATGCGACCACCATATCTCTTCCACAACACTACTCCGAGGGCCCCATACTAATACCGAAAGAATATTGACGGTATGTAATACAATTTCCATTTTTTTCTGATTTGTTTATATTTCTAAGATTAGATTCCCCCCAAATTTTTCCATATTATTAATTTATTCTATAGTTGAACCCATTCTATTAAAATAAAGAGAACGTGAACCTTATGTCCTGATCCATAACTATAAATAAACATAAGACCCTGCATTTCATATCATTTTCTTTTCATTATATAATTTTAAGTGGTGTTTTATGATTTGAGTATCTCAATTGTTTTAATAGTTTTGTTCTATTATCAAAATATTTTAGTGAATACATTGAATTAGACAATATAATTTACTTCAATACAAAATGAAAGGGCTTCCATGGAAGCTAATCCATATAGTTGTGCACTATACCAATTTGCATGATTGTTCATAGAAGTCATGAAAAATGTACCTATGGATGTTTTACCAGGATCTGGTACATCATCGAAATTGGGGGTTAGATAAATCATGATAATCCATTCAATGAAATTGATGTTTTTCGAAGGGAGAAATGTTTTTATATAGGCTTGTTTTTAGCAGTATGGGTTGTAGTTATTATCTTCATTTTTATTATAAAAAAATATATTTTCAATTCTATATTGGTTATGAGTGTAAATAAAAAATTAAAATGAATTAATATTTGAATGTTTAGAATTGATTAATTATTGGAAATTAGTTTTAGTGATCTCAAAGCATGTTTGGTTTCTTGTTTCGTGGATGTGAAGAAAAATTTACCCCAATATTAAGAAAACTATGTGCCACTAGGAAATTGTGTGTTTTCACACCATGATACACATTCCTAAACAAGTTATAAAAGAGTTTATTCTATAAGAAGATTACCGATTTATCATAGATGTGCTTGTTTCATACGTAAATTAAATTTGTGGGTTTTTAGTTATTCTTTCTCGAATATTCCTATTTGTTTTCGTTGAATGTATATTATTGAAACTAACTTCTGATTTTGGTAGTCATTTAACACTGTTAACCAGTAATCATTTTCATTTTTCTTATTTTGTATCGAAATAAATACCCACCTATTTCATTTAATATATTTCATTAAACCCAATACCAAATCATTTTTGGTCATATAACATGAGTTTTCCTTGAATCAAAAATAGCTACATCCGAATCTAACTTCAACTATTAAGACTAATATTAAAATTGATATAATTTTTTTAATTTCATAATATATTACATATTTACATTATTGGATATCATAATAATATTTATAATTTATTTATTCATTTTCATATTTAGTAATACAATCTCGAGCATAAAGATTTCTAACTAAGGACACCGAGTTGGTGATAACATAGGTTAGTGTCTAATGGCCAAACCTATGAAGGCTCTGAATGTTGCTGATGGGGATAAAGTCACTGCTCTCATGAAGCTTACGAGTTATAGTATATGGTATTTTTTCTTTAGTTTTTTTTCATGTGATGCATTGGTACTTAATTGAGTTGTATATTTTTATCAGTCATCTTCCTTTTCTATTTTATTGTCTTCAAATTAAGTGTTTGTTACATGTAATGGGATTTTATTTAAAATATGGTTTACTAGGTATGTGTTTTAAATGATAAATTTTGTAAGTGGTCTATTACATATAATTTTATTAACACACTCCAGTTCCCACCCATGAAATAGTTAATGATTTTTTTGGATAGGTATTAGAAAACCAAGAAAGTGCTCATGCCACATAAAATAAAAGTGGTTTCCCCTAACACTAATGTATCTTGAAATGAATAATGTTTTATAAAATATTTTATGTTTGTATTAATTTTTTTTCCATTTTAGAAACCATAATGTGATTTATACGTATGACATATTCGTATGCAATAATTCTGTAAAATGTAAATAATTTTTGCTGTATAATGAATTCTATGAAATAAAACAGCTAATCTACTTTTTAATTTGTTAACAATACAACACCGAGTTAGTGATGAAACAAGTTGTAGTCTAGAGGGAGAACTCTATAAAGGCTCTGAAAGCTTATGATGGGGATATAGTCTCTACTATCACAGAGATTACCAAATATGGTCTATAGACCTTTTTCATTCTGTTCAGTTTCATGTGATTTATTTAGCCAACATTTAGTTGGACGTTTCTATCATTCATCTTTTTTTTAATTTATTATCTTTATATATAGTGATTGTTACATGTGAGGAGTTTCTATTTAAGAGATGTTGTAGTAGGTATGTATTATCTTTGAAAAATACTATACATGGTCCATTACCTATAGTTTTATTAATACACCATCATTACCTCCAATGAAATAGTTCGAGACTTATTTGGATGGGTATTAGAAAACCAAGAAAATTACCATCCCATATAACATAGATTTGGTTTCATGTATCTCTAATATATAGAGGAAATAATGTTGTTTATAAACTATGCTATGTTTTTTTAATTCTTGTTTACAGTTTTAGAAACCATAATGTGATGTATTTGTGTTACACATGAATATGTTATAATTATGTAAAATATATGTTATATTTTCTGTATGATTAAATATATGGAA
Source organism: Viscum album (assembly GCA_963277665.1). Taxonomy (NCBI): domain Eukaryota; kingdom Viridiplantae; phylum Streptophyta; class Magnoliopsida; order Santalales; family Viscaceae; genus Viscum; species Viscum album. Next base: position 1,998,283,451 of record OY728140.1, on the reverse strand, counting down.
TACAATATAATGACTAATATTTAAATTATTAACTATATTACCCCAATTTGGTGATGACACGTGCTAGATTTTATAGGTACAAGGCTATTAAGGCACTGAAATATACTATTGGGGATAGAGTCACTACATCCATAGATCTTACCAAATAAGGTCTATGTAATTTTTTTAATTCATTTTCATGTGATGTGTTTGGACAATAATAAATTTTATGTTTCTCTCATTTGACTCCATTTTCTATCTAATTTCCTTCATCAATATTGTTAATTACATTTCAAGAGTTTCTACTTACCAAATATTCCTCTCCTAGATTTCTTCTTGTAATCTTTTTCCTATTACTAAGTTTAATCATGTTTTTATTTTAATTGGTAACCTTTCAAGATCTATTCTTTTACCAGGCCTCTAGTTTTGGAATCTTCTTTGGTTGTTTGGTTGTTATGTTATGTATGCTTGGGTGATGAAGTTCTATTTTGGTATTCTAGTGTGTGGTGCTAGCTTTTGAAACTATTTTCTACCATTTATTGTGATTAGTGTCTTTCACTAGTTGTCCTTGTGAAGGGATGGTAGGTTGCACATGGGTTGACTTTTTTGTTACTACATGGTGTGGGTAGTGGTTTGTTCTTATTCTAGGGATGTTTTCTTCTAGGGTGATATTTGATGGGGTTGGTATGTATGATCAATTTAACCAAGGTTCTTCTTTCATGAAATGTATGGAGGACTGTTTTCCAAGACGGGAGATATGTAGGCTAATGCATATGCTTGGGCGTGTTAGTTTTAGTTTGTTTGGCTGGGTTGTGCTTTGGATGTGGATATTACATGATGTTGGATGGGTTAAATATGGGATAGATTTGGATTTACAGTTGTGTTGGGGTGTTATTGATGATAGAATAATGGTTTTCATTGGTTGGGTAGATAATATGTCTTCTGTGTATTATTGGTGTTGGTGACTTCATTGGGGAGTTGGTATAATGCTAATTCCTAGGGTTCCACTAGATAATATTTTGGCTTCTTATGCAGCACTAAAATACTTAAAAGAGGCCTACTGCTATCATGGATTTTATGGGTAGGCTTATTAGTTGTGGGGATTTTGGTTTTCAAGGGTGGCCTTTGTGGTGTCTTTGTTCTAGGGTTTGGGTGTTGTGAATTCTCAATGATGCTGATTTTTTTGGTTTTAATCTTGTATTTATAATGAACAATCATACAACAATACAAATTTATAGTATTAAAATTGTATTAGATACATGGTCCATGTAATAGAGGTGTGGGATATTTTTAGTATTTACCTTTTATTAGTATTTTTGTTTAAATATTATTTTTATATTATTTTTAGGATATATCCATAGTTTTAAACTCTGGTAAGAGATCAACTACCACCATTTTAAACTGTGTCTACAATCTGATTCGGATAGAGCTATTTCCGTGATTTCCAACTGTGGTAATAACTATGGAACTTTTTTCCACACCAATAGGAGCCATATCCATCCAAACACAATCAACCAAAAAAATGAATCAATGTTGCGTTGAGGTATTTTTCCCAAAAAATAGAATTATTTAAATATATTATCACATACAATGTTTTTTACATTCCATTCTATAGAAAATACAATAACACCGTCCATGTCTATGGTGGAATACCACATTCCAATGTGATGTCATAATACATATATTTAATTAATAAATGTGTTGTGTATTAAATATTTATTATTATGGAAATATCATTTGTTATTAAACTTTTTTTTTGTTTCATTCTTTGAGGAAATGGAAACAATTTTCATGTGTACGTACGACCTATCATCTACATGATTATCATATATCATTTTCTATATCTACTTTTTATAGATCAATATAAATTCATTTATAATACATAAAAATTATATTTATATAATTTTTAACATTATTTATATGTTTGAACAATCAAAAAATTGTGATGAGAAAGTATAAAAAATAAAAACAAACATGAAAAACAAAGCTATTACTTCCCAAACTGTGAGATTAATATGTAATCATTAATTAAAGGTATGAAGTAAATCATATAAGTAATGATTTAAATATATATGTATGGTTATATAATATATGTATAATAAATACATATATATTATATATTAGCTTTTTATATGAACTACGGATGTTGAGACTTAAGGTAATGTATTTTTTTCTCAATTTTACATCATTTAGCCATTTGTTATGTTATACACCTATCTTCTTTTATGAGGTATATATATAGCCCCATTAAAATTTAATATGATTAATTTATTTATTCTCATGAAATTTTATGTTTAATTTAATTTAATTTTTTCATTTGTTCTTCATATTTACTATTACCAATGTTGTAAGGGTTTTAAGATACAATCTCATTGTTTATTTGGATTGTTTATGACTATATTTCCAAAGTTAAGATATTATTCTCCATATCTCAAATAAGCTCATGAAATTTATTATCCAAATGTTATGTCTTGAAAACACATGTTTCTGTTCCATTTTCTTATCTTTAGGTACTATAGAGGAAAAAATAGTTTTTAATGAAAAATCATCTTTATTTCTCTCTTCAGTGAAAAACAAATTTTCTTAAAAAACCGTGTTTCCATAGTATTTTTATACTTTTTTAATCATTATAAAATACATTTTATAAATATCATTATAACCAAATTTTACATTTTTCTATTTTTGTTGAATGTAATCTCAACATCAATTCCCAAAATAAGTCACATTTGGATTTTACCAAATATTTGAAAGGCATATTTGTTTTGAAATGTATGGTTTGAACATAATTTTTTAACATCATGATAGTTTTTTTTCTTTGAATATTACATTAAAATTTTCAACATAATCTTCTATGAATTTTATTTACATAATATTTTCTAAATTTATAAATTTCAAATTGTGATTTTCAATGAAATGAAATTTTCCTCAGGAAATACTCCACGTGATTTTCCATTAAAATCCATTTTCCATCAAATATGAAATCATTTGATGTTACTAATTATTTATTAGGGAAACATATCATAGATACTATTCATATTTTTCCCCTAGATGGTTTATTTTTATGAAAAAAATATGATTATGAGACCTGGTTCACTTCCTTGGGTTATACACTGATAAAATACTTATGAAACCCAATATTTTTCCATGGGTTATGAATTGATGAAGCCATTAAAATATTATGAATCCTTTTTCATTAAAAAATTTATGCTTTCATGAAATATTGATGTAACACATTTAATATTATTGGTATTGATACATTGTATGTTTTATGATAATTTGGGAAAAATATCAATGATTGTCATTATGTGATTGACATGACCTATATCTCCCTCCAATTAATTGTGTAAATGCTGATTTATCCTAAGATAAAATGTAATTTAATGGGGTATGAACCTAGTAAGTTTGAGACTCATTCCACTATGATAGTATTTTGAGTGAACCTTGACGACTATGATGGCTTCGGGAGTGGATCCATTCTACTATGATTGTCTTAATAATAAGCCTTGAAATACCATTGAATTGGTTTTATATGATTATTTGTATTATTAAATTCCATGTCATATTCCATTATTATGATATCACTGATCATGTTATATTACGACTTTATGATCCATGTCTTATCAAATACTACTCTTTATTCCATGACCAATGATTATGATCCATGATATATAGGTTTTGGATCTTAAATGTTATAATCATCTTATTACAACTATATGCTAATTTTATGGTTATGTATATACATTATTTAGAAATAATAATAATTATAGAAAATATTTCCGTATTTTTATTATCACCATGTAATTGATAAATGTATTATACATTATTTTTTAAGAATTTGCTAGTTATGGATAAAATAAATGGAGATAATATTGTTCACCTATGAACCAACTATTTATGTTTAAATGTTTCAAAAGGAACTGTACCATTATGATCATCATGTATATGTTTTTATAAGGCAATGAATGTTTATTAATAAATTATCAAATATCAATGTAAGATAGGATTTAGTTGTTGTAGTTGGTATCATTTTATAGGTTTTATTTTCCTTCGGAAATAAGGATAAGAAAACATTTTTGAGAACCCATATGATATGACTATGTATATCTCAACATCCAATTGTTTTTGTAAGGATGCAATTATGTGGTTTACCAAGAAATACATTTATATTTGGATACTATGGGTTAACATTGTTATGGAATAGATTCACCTAATAGTAATAATTATACAAAAGGAATTTCATACTTAACACGATAATTTCTCAGTACATGTCAACAAGATTTAATACACACTTGATTTTACACTACTAGGGGACATGATTTTATTGAATCATAATTTCATTATAACCCTCATAGAGAAATTTAACAGATGATGACCATGTATAACCCAGGTTAAAACTAAAGTGTCAATGATTAAAAATAAATTATCATTATTTAGACATCATGAAAATATTTTTCATGACAATGTGTGTTTCTAATATTATTAGTGTTTATCAGACTATGATTTATAGTTTTAGTCAATGGATAAGAGATAAATAAATCGTGTCAGTTATGAATGAAATGGAAAATAAAAAAATTCCTCCTAAAAACTTGAATATTTTGGGAGTTATAATAAAAAATAATGTATCAATGATAATAAAACATTCTCAAGAAATGGATCATGCTGTACTTATAAATGAGAAAAGGATGGGAATTTTTTTGAGTCCATCGTGAGAAACATTCACATTATTGAAATGGGTCTTCTGATACATTAATTATTGAGCAATGTTTTAGAATCAGTAAAAATATTTTTTTTTCAAACTCTTCTGTTTGGAAAATGATAAATTCAATTTTGATGTCTACCATTTTAGGGTAAATTTGATAAATGGTGGATTCTTATCAATAATTACAGGAAACATAATAAAATTAACATGAGGTATTGGGACACATTCATGAACTTATTTTCTAATAATTACAGTTTTATTTTATTCATATGAGGATGGAGTATATTTTCATTGATCTAAAATAATAGGATGAAGAATACACTTGTACATGTGTGGAAAATTATACAAGACATGTGTGGTACACTTCTGGTGAAATAATCTAAACAAAATGTAAGGCTGATTGATTCATTTGTGGATCAAAAACATGTTTCCAAATGGTGTAAACAATAAGAGAATTTAGTATCTATTAAAGGATTTTTGACGTTTTATCATAGTGGAAATGGATGAACGAGTTACATGTCAATATTTTTTGATAAAAAGTGTAATATTAATTTAAAATAAAAATATAAAACCCATTGATAAAATATTATTAGGATTACTTTATGATTAATGTGTCAGAATAAATATGGAAGAAATTTTCTTATGGTGGCTAGAAAAATTTTAAAGTGTTTTAATGATGGTTACTGGGAAATAAACATCCCATGTGATGGAAAAAATCTAGCTAATTAACTGAATAGAAGTAAATATCAACAAGATGGTTTATCCAAACTATAGTGTTTCAAATGAAAGGATTATAGGAACTATTATAACTAGTACCCAAATCCAATGGATAATGGTGGTGATCATCATTAGAAACCTCATATGTTTAGGGAATGTGGTAAATATCATCTGATCACTATTTTGGATGAGGATTGATATAATGACATGGTTAAAGGTGTACTTACCATCCACTATAGAACTACAAATGTCTTATTTTACTTTTTTTTTCTACACATTAATAATTACCTAAGGGTATAAAGATGCCTCCCTAATGATTAGATGAAAAATTAGATCTCAAAAACTCTAATAGTATTGTGATCGCTTCCCAAGTATACAATTCTTTTATAGTTGAAATTTGTGAAAATGTGCATCCCAAAAATCATCTCATTATTCCTATCGTTTATTTTTATGTCTTATTTTTAACGGATTTATTTTCTAGATATAAATCATACATTTTTTATAGAGGAAGGGTATCCATGATTGATATTCCAAACCAACTGATGATAATTTATCAGTTCAATGATTAATATTAACATCTAATGAAAATCATATCCAATATATGGGTTTTTTATTTCTACTGTGGAGAGTTTATCTAAGATATTTGGGGATAGACTAAACATAAATGATATGCCTATTGTGTAGTGGTTTATTAATATATTTTCTAAAATAATTTTCTAGAACTCCACCAAAACATGACATTGAGTTACCAATAGAACTCGTATATAGTGGAATGCCTATATCATAGACTCCTTATAAATTATATTTAATTGAGTGGAAATAATTAATGAATAAAATCCAAGACAATAATTAAAAAAAGGTAATATATCCAAGTGTATCATCTTGGGGTGAACCCACAATATTTGTAAAAAAATGACGGGTTAGTGAATATTTTTATTTATTATTATGAGTTGAATGATAAAAAAGAATGAGCATGTAACCTTTAAAACATATTGATGACATATTTGATCAACTTTTTGAGGATAAATAATTTTCTAAGAGTGATATTCATTATAAATATGATCAATTGATGGCCAATAATTATGATATAACTTCAATATTCTTTCTTACAAGGTTTGGAAAATATGAATATATATGAATTCCACTACATCTTACTAAAACCCATGTCATCTTAATGGGTTTAATGAATTGTTTCTTTAGAGATTACCTTAATATGTTTTTGGTAGTTTTCATAGATATTATTATTATATATTCAATATGGAATAAAATGATGTCCAGTTGAGGATGGTACTGACGTCTTTTAAAAAAGATAATTTTTATGAAAAATGTTATAATTGGTAAATTTGTGCATAAAATTGATTCTTTATATAATCTTATGATATGGTATATCTATGGATCTATAAAATAATAAGGCTATTGAATGATAGCCTAGAAAAACTATGATGAATAATATATGATGTTTTCTTGGTTTTTATAGATATTATCAATTGTTTGTGGAAAAAATTCATCTCTATATAATCTAAAAACTATGATAACTCATAAGGGAGATATGTACTATATTAGAGATGAATGTGAGGAAAATAATAATGAACTAATGGGATGATTAATCATCCCATTTGTTCTTACATTAACATATATTCAAGAAGGATGTTTATACTATAGTGATGCATCCAATAAGGGATTGGTATGTTTTCTTTGTAATAATTACATGGTTATAGATTCTCCTCATTATTATTTAATGTTCATGAGAAAAATTAACCAACTCATGATTTAGAATTAGCTACAAGAATTCTTTTCATTAATGGTGTGGATACATTATATTTATGTAGAAATGTGGCATACATATATCCATAATAGAAGGTTAAAATATATATTCTCATATAAGAAGTTGAACATGAACTTCAAAATATGATTAGATATTATTATTGATTATGACTACTCAGTGCATTACCACCATGGGAAATTGAATAAGGGGGATGATTCTTAGATTCAAAAGGATCAGGTTAGCTTGTTAATGATGAGGATTAAAAGATCTAATATATATCACTATTTAAAAAATAAGATCTAGATATTATAATATGTCAAAAAAATATCCATATCAACCCAATATTTAACCATCTATCCACATTAGATTAAAGAGGCGTAGTAAGAATATGTTGAGGTGAAAAAGATGATTATAAATTTTCCTAAGATTAACCGTGATTATAAAGGAATGATACTATTTAGAAATTGTGTATGTGTTCCATCTATAATAGATTGAAAGATGGTTTTATTAGAGTAAACTAATACTTATTCATTATTTATTCATTATGGAATCATGAATATGTATTGATATTTGAATGAGTATTCCTGGTGGGATTGGATAAAGATAGATATCACAAAATTTTCATTTAAATGATTTGTATATCTATAGCATCCCAGGTAAATAAAGAATATCACTTTTTTATATTTTTTAATATTTGTGAATAAAATATTAATATTACTTTAAAGAGAACTCTATGCTCGATGGTGTACCCAATATGCAACAATGAGTTTCTTTGAAATCTTACGTTGCACTCTAATAATAAAATAATATTATGGTACTTAAAGACAAGACATTATATTGGCGGGAATGAATAGAAATAACTAAAATATTATTTTATAAGTTTGTTAAATGTTTTTACATTTATACAATAAAATATAAAGGCTTAAAATAATAAAAAATCAATTTTAAGCAGAAATACTCTCAAATTCACTAAAAAGTCATTTTTTCACCTTTTGATGGTGAACCCTCATTAATATAGTTTTAGTTACTCTTAAACATTCTATTGGACCAAATAATATTATTATTTAGAATCGGGACATAAAAATTTACTTTGTGTAAATTTTTTGTATTTTTCCAATAAAGTTCATTTTTAATGAATAGTGAAAAATGTTGTATTTTAATTCAAAACCTCTTATTAATCTAATTTATTTATATGATAAGATTATATTTTGAATTTGTTTTAATGTACATTTATAATATATTTTTACCATTTAATCCTATAGTGGTCATTGGAATTAATTTCACATTGAAATTGGAGTTAAACTAGTGTCAATCTTTTGATATATATTGTTTCATAAAAACACGCTATTTGTTCTGACAATGGGAACTAATTATTAAATTAATTAATGAAACTTATATGTTTTGAATTTTCTAAAATAGAAATCATTTCTGAATTCAGAATATCAAATATATCTTAGGGTGACTTTTTGGTATTTTTCTGAAAAACATCAATTTTTGATGAATAGTGAAACCACTAAGTGGTAGTTAAAAAACTGATTTTTTTGTTTAAATGAAACTTTACCACTTCTGTGATTTGAATTTCAAAAATCCGACATAAATGGTTGTCATTAGGATGTAAAATGTGGTTCAATGGGATTAACATAATTTTTTTGGTGAATAGTTACTTTAAGTTTTATTAATCGTGATTAAAGGTAATTTGTGTAATTTAAGGTAAAGATAATGTTATAATAATATGAAATGACCCTGAAACATGTCCTTCCCTTATTGGATGAGTCATGGCCGACCAAGACAATCCATGGGTCAACTTGGGGACCCCATGAAGCCACTTTGGTAGGAAAATGACATTAATAACATTTTATTTAAAGTTAAAATTAAAATGTCACCAACATGTATTATTTTACAAAAAAAATTACATGGTGTTATACAAGTCCTATTTTTGAATATAAATATTAGTTAGAAAGCTAAAAAAAATTTATACATAATAGTTTTTTTAAAAAAAATTTAGACATTATATATATTAATTTATTTATGATACCATGATGATGCAGCGATTACCTTATTAATGTACAATTTAAATAAAATGAAAAGATAATGTAAAATCTATAACATACGCTTGGAAAAAACATATTTTATGAGTATATTTAGAACCCATATCACCTTATCCTAGAAATATATCAATTTGGGACCTTTAAAATCCGAAACTCATTTTATAATAAAGTAACTTTTCAAGACATTCCAAGAGTGCCCCTCCTCCGTTTTATAAAAGGCCCCCACCTCTATCACCTTAGCCACACCTCTCAAGCCATTAGCTCGGCCAAGATCTGCCCATTTTTTTCTCTCCACATCCCTCTACTCATCCTATAATGCTTATCTTAGGCAGAAAGTGCTTCAATAAACCCTTTTTTTTCAAACTGAGGGGAGTTTCCCGATTTAAAGGTAAAGACTTACCTAATGTTTATTTGTTTTATTTTTTTCTCCATTCACCTAAAATATTTTTATTCCTTTATTTTGTAACAAAAAAGTATCTTCAATATACTAGGATGTTTTATGATAATTATTATAGCTACACTTACACATACCTCCGTCAAATGGTTAAAGAACATACTGTTTCCGTGGATGGCGAATTACTGCCTCACGAAACGATGATTGTTCTATCTTCTCCTACCACATCTCATGGTGGCCATTATGATGGAAATATTTTTATATATGATATATATTATTTTTATTTTCTCTTTACGCTTCTGTATTTTATATTTAAAATATACCTTTATTCTTTCCATGTTGTGCAAATGGGATAATTAAATTTGAGGAAGTGTGGACTATCTCCCCTTCAAGTGTTGTGACTCGTTCATGCAAAACATGGAATGTATAAAGAATAAAATTAATGATCTTATGTGACCCATATAACATATATATTATACTTTAATTATAATATATATATCTCTCATCTAGTTTTAATTCCATTAATGTGATAAATCAATGAAAGTAGCGTTCATGCGTACGTACGACCAACCGTCTCCATAAACGGTGCATTTCATTTATTTTTATCTACTAATATTATGGAATAAGTATATAAAGAATATATAATTTATATATATGATATTTACATCATTATTACTATTTTGGATATGATGTTCTTACAACTACATTGACAATGCTTTTCAAACAAGTTCATTTTTGACTCTTGTACCAAACATCGATAAAAACGTCTGATATGAACTCACATTATTACCCCATTATTATAACATTATAATATTTGATATGAACTGAATAATAATAATTAAAGGAGGTACTTAAGAAATTATAAATTTAACAAGGTTTATTATTCAGGAATATAAAGATACTAACAAGACAAGTCGGAGTTGAGGTAAGGGATCATACCCCTCTCTTTCTTTTTAATTACTCTTTTTTATGAAACTTACTTTAATCTCCTCTTTCTCATGTTGGGGAATTTTATTTTATATTACTCTTTCTGTAAATTTTATGTTAATATGATGATAGACCCTATTTTATCTCATCAATCTATTTTTGGAAGTTTTATGTGGCGCCGTAAGGCTGCCGAATTTTCATAAGGGGATTTTCATCTCACTTTTTATTCCAGTGAGATTCATGCTACATTGGCCACTATTTCCTTCTTTGTGGTGTATGTAATGCCCATTGTTTTAATATTAGTATAATATAATCTCATTTATGGGTAGTTACATCTTCATTGTATGACCCTTCATTCATGGGGTGTACGTTTCGAATGTTTCCCAAATCAGTAAGGGAACCTTTCACACTCTTATTTTAAAAAGACTTATTTTGTCATGTCTTTTAGTTTAGATATTTTTATGTTGAAATATGTTCTTATATATGCTTATTGATGTAAATATTATGTCCAAGTAATGAGATACCATTTTCTCTCTCATCAAATAATTTTATGAAATTTAATGTGATGCCGTTAGGCTGTCCAATTTTACCAAGGGAACTTCTTAACCCAATTTTGATTTCTTTGGGTTCAACATGTAGTTATTGAACATGTCATCCATTGAATATGTGTGAATGACATTTAATTGTTTTACACTTCATATAAACTTATATTGGGTGTATTTATATTTTTCACACATAATTATGAGATTGATTTATCCTAAATTTAAGGATACCTTCTTTATAAGGGATTTCATCTCATTTTACATTTCTATTGAGACTTCATTGTTTTTATGCACCAATTAACTCTTATATAGTGTATATACTGTCCTTCGGAATATTATATCATGAATCCCTTTATTCTCATGATATTATAAAGTTTTTATTAAATGTTATTCCTCAATTATTGTATTTAAGTGTCTCTCATTTTGTTAAAAACCCTTTAACTAAAATATCATTTTAAATGTTTTAATTATTTATTCTTATAAATATTTGTCATTAATATACATGTTTTCAAAATGGTTTTAAGGATTTATTTATATGGATATTAATGGTTTAAAATGATAAAATCATCAAAGTAGTATGGGACACTTTGATTCAAAAATATCTTTATTAAATGTTTTAAATGGTTTATAAAATGGTTTTTAGAATGGATTCATTATTTCAATATCTTCAAATGTTATATTTTTATTGAAATGTGGAAATGTTATATTTCCTTTATGCTTATGTTATGTGCTATGATTATGTTATGGTTCTTGGGCATTGTTTATTAATATTGGTGGTTTCGTGATAAACTAAGGGCGGGTGAGCCCGATATAGCTCTCCAATGAATTGGGTAACGCGAAGGAGTTAAACTCTAAGGTTTCTCTGAAGAGATTTAGGGAATTTACTATGATGGGTATTCCAAATGTAACCATGAGGGTTACTCCTTGTGTAATAATGTTATTAATGCCTCAAGTTACATTTATGTATTGTTATTTCAATTCAGTTATGCATAAATCTTATGATTTCATGAGGTATGTTAAATTTCATATGTTTTATGAGTAAAGTATTATTTCATTGATTATTATGTATACATGGAATAATGTTTTCTTTCCTTATTGTTATAACCCTTACTGAGATTTGTATGCTCATCCCAAGTTTTTTTGAAATGTGTTTCACAGGACATAAAGTAGAATAGGGTCAAGGATGGGATCAAGGAAATTTCATGCTGTCTAAAACAAGAACTAGACATGAATCTTTTGTTCAAGAGTTTTTATTTTGTGAAAAAAATGGAAAATCAGTAGATTGTGTACTTTGTAATCATTGAGATGTAATAGTTATGTCCAAATTCTCTAAAACTCTAAACCTGAAAAGATCCTGAATGTAAATTATTCAATTTAATTCATGATTAATTAATGTTGTAAGGCCGGGTCCTTATAGTTGGTATCAGAGATCGGATTAGACAACTCTAGGGATTAGGAGTTTTTGTTAAACAGATGATTAGTCCCTATGTTTATTATCTTAGTTAAATCCTTGTTTTATAACTTTTCAGATCAAGGAAATGGAAGGAGGAGGATCTTAAACGACATTCGTATCTCTTCCTGAGGACTTGCTTGCATCCATTATTACATAGTCATGTTTGAATGATTGTGGAACATTTTCTAGCATACAACTCACTTGAAAGTTGTTGTTTGAGATATCAAACACCTCCACTATACCTCGTTATCATCGTGGATAATGGGTTTTATTTAGACAAATCTTATTTTCACAATATTCTCATATTTTCATGAAAGGTAGATATTATAAAGGCATTTTAAAATATTTTACCTTATCACAAGATTTTTTAGCATATTATGATTTTAAAGAAGGTGCTGAAGAACGAGACCCTTATGCAACCTATTTATGTTTTCTTTTAAAATATAGTCTCTCAGCACATACCTATGGTATTTTAAAAGGTCCATTAATTGAAAGTTTCCACTCAAGTTCAATCAAACTATTTTATAGAAATCATGTCTTATCAGATATCTTGAAATTATATGTCATACATGATTATTTTCAAAAAATATTTTTTTAACACCCATATGACCCATGTTGTACACGGTGTATTTGGAAGGAGGAAGAAAATGATTTTGAAGGATCTCTAAATCATTGTTGCAATGCATGGACCTTCTACCTACGTCAACATGATGACGATGAATCCAAATGGACACCATGATCAAGGTATGATGTTCTTCAAGTTTGGGAATCATTTTATTTTATCTTATAGTGCTGAAATAAGACATCAAGGATTAAGATGTTGAGATTGTAATGAATTTCGATGAAAATGGGAGGTATAAGGAATTCATTGAGGTTAAAACATGTTAGGGTTATTTTTGGAGTTTTATAAAAAGGACAACCCATAGGATGGGTGAAAACCCAACACATCTGGTAAGGCCACAGGAATCAAACCCACAACTGAAGGGTGAAAAGGGGGCATCACCTACCACTGGACTACATGAAGTCCATGGTTAGTATGACTTATTATTTTTAGTTATATAATTTTTTGAATCAAGAATAAGTTGATTTTGGGTTATCTAGGAAAATATTGACCTATCATGGAGGATATGTGATTAGGTTAATTACTATTCAATATGAGACATTAAGAGTAACTGATGTTATTTGGAGATAAATGTTAATTTTACCATGGAAGACTATGTGATTAAATCCTTCAAATATTTGGGTTTCGATCTTATTTTGGTTTATTTGTTGAATTTTATGGAATGTTTTTTTATCGAATTGTTTTCATTGAACGTTGGGTTTTGTTGGACAAATTTTGAAGATTAAGAATAAATTTTCTTTTTATAAAGGAAAATCCTTTTTGGGTATTATCTGATCTTGTACTAAAAATTTTGGTTTTGGTTTTTGTCTAAAGACATGGGAAATATATTGTTCACTTTTGTGGATTAAGTTATTCTCTAGATGTTGATTATAGTGCTCTTAATGTGAACATGTCATCCTAAATACTCATCATTTGGAGAAACTATGAGTTTGTGTTAGAAATCTAGTAAAAGATAAAAGTCAACACAACAAATAAGTATGTTCCCTTATGATTTCATTAAGCTCATAAATAAATTCCTCAAAGAAAATTAACTTAAAACAAAAGGGTTGTCTATTAAATTTTCCTACTGGGGAATCAAATACCGTTTAACCCATCACAAGATTTTGATTTTCTTGTGGTTAACTTTCTCCTAATCATTTTTTCTATCACTCTCCATCAGAACATGACCCATTGTTTTCTATTCCATGTCCATTTTTTCCTACATTTAATTCTAGTATGGGTTAACTTGGGTGACCTTTGTACTTCACTTTCTTTATTTTAATGTGACAGTTTAATTTACTCCTTTTACGATGTGGGGTTTCAATGAAGTTTCCAAGCCCAATTTTAAAATTGGGAGGACGCAATTCCAAAAAGGGGGAAGGATGTAAAATCCCAAGTAAATAAGTAATATTAATTTTTCATATTTATTAATATTTGTGAATAAAATATTAATATTACTTTAAAGGGAACTCTATGCTCGATGGGGTACCTAATACGCAACAACGAGTTTCTTTGAAATCTTACGTTGCACTCTAATGATAAAATAATATTATGGTACTTAACTCCTAGTCGTTGTATTGGAGGGAATGAAAATAAATAACTAAATTATGATTTTATTTGTTTTTAAATGTTTTTACATTTATCCAATAAAATATAAAGGCTTAAAATAAGAAAAAAAATTCAAATTTTAGCAGGAATACTCTAAAATTCACTAAAAGGCCGATTTATCACCTTTTGATGGTGAACCTTCTTTAATATAGTTTTGGTAAAACTTATAAATTATATTGGACCAAAAAAAATTCTTCTTTATAATCGAGAGATCAAAATTTACTTTGTGTAAATTTTTTGTATTTTTCCAATAAAGTTCATTTTTTAATGAATAGTGAAAAATGTTGTATTTTAATTCAAAACCTATTTTTAATCTAATTTATTTATTTGATTATATTATCTTTTTAACTGTTTTTAAAGTCCAATTATAATATATTTTTATGATTTAATCCAATAGTGGTCATTGGAATTAATTTCACTTTGAAATTGGAGTTAAACGAGTGTCAATCTTTTGATATATATTGTTTCATAAAAACACGCTATTTGTTCTGACAATTTGGAATTAATTATTAAATTAATTAATGAAACTTATATGTTTTGAATTTTGTAAAATATACATCATTTTTGAATTCAGAATATCAAATATAGCTTAGGGTGAATTTTTTGGTATTTTTCTGAAAAACATCAATTTTTGATGAATAGTGAAACCACTAGGTGGTAGTTAAAAAAATGAATTTTCATTCAAATGAAACATTACCACTTCTGTGATTTGAATTTAAAAAATCCTACATACATGGTTTTCATTATGATGTAAAATATGGTTCAATGGGATTAAAAAAATTTAAGGTGAATAGTAACTTTAGGTTTTATTAATCGTGATTAAAGGTAATTAGTTTGATTTAATGTAAAGATAATGTTATAATAATATGAAATGACCTTGAAACATGTCCTGCCATTATTGGATGAGTCATGGCCTACCAAGACAGTCCATGGGTCATCCTGGAGACACCATGGAGCCACTTTGGTAGAAAAATTACGTTAATAACTTTTTCTTTAAAGTTATATTTAAAATGTCACATACATGTATTATTTTCCTAAAATTTTTTTACATGGTGTTATACAAGTCCTATTTTTAAATATAAATATTAATTAGAAATATAAAAATATTTTCTACAAAATAGTAGTTTTTTTACAATTTTTAGACATTAAATAAATTAATTTATTTATGATACCATAATGATGGAGCAATTACCTCATTAATGAACGATTTAAATAAAATGAAAAGATAATGTATAATCTATAAATTACGCTTTGAAAAAACCTATTGTATGAGTATATTTAGAACCCTTATCACCATATCCTTGAAATATATCAATGTGAGACCTTAAAAATCTTATACTCATTTTATAATAATGTAACATTTCAAGACATTCCAAGAGTGCCCCTCCCCCCTCTTATAAAAGTCCCCCGCCTCTACCACCATACCCACACCTCTCAAGACATTAGCTCTGCCATGATCTGCCCATTTTTTCTCTCCACATCACTCTCCTCATCATATAATCCTTACCTTAGGTAGAAATCTCTTCAATAAACCCTTTTGTTTCAAACCGAGGGGAGTTACCTGATTTAAAGGTAAAGTCTTCCCTAATGTTCTTTTGTTTTATTTTTCTTCTCCAACCCCATAAAATATTTTTATTCCTTTATTTTGTAACAACTCCAGTATATTAAATATACTAGGATGTTTTTATGAGAATTATTTAATCTACACTTACACACACCTCTATCTAATGGTTAAAGAACATACTGTTTCCGTGGATGGTGAATTACTACCTCACGAAACAATGATTGTTCTATCTTCTCCTAACACCTATCATGGTGGCCATTATGATGGAAATAATTTTATATATGATATATATTATACTTAGGTCCTCAATATTCTTCTGTATTTTATATTTAAAACATACCTTTTTTCTTCTCATGTTGTGAAAATGCGAGAATTTCAATTGAAGAAGTGCAGACTACCTCCCCCTCAAGTGATGTGACTCGTTCATGCAATACATGGAATGTATAAAGAATGAAATTAATGAACATATGTGACCCATATAACATATATACTATACTATAATTATAATATATATATCTCTCTCATCTAGTTTTAATTCCATTAATGTGCCAAAGCAATGAAAGTAGCGTTCATGCGTACGTACGGCCTACCGTCTCTAAGAACGGCGCATTTCATTTATTTTTATCTCCTAATATAATGGACTAAGTATAAAACGAATATAAACTGTATATATATGACATTTAAATCATTAATACAATTTTGGATATGATGTACTTACAACTACAATGAATTTTTTTTTCAAAACAAGTTCATTTTTGACTCATGTACCAAACATCGACAAAAACGTCTGATATGAAGTCACATTATTAACCAATTATTATAACATTATAATATGGGATATTAACTGAATAATAATATTTAAAGTGGGTCCTTATGAAATTATAAATTTAACAAGGATTATTATTCATGAAAAATAAGAAATGGACAAGACAAGTCGGACTTGAGGTAAGGGATCCTACCACTCTCTTTCTTTTTAAGTACTCTTTTTTTGTAATTTACTTTAAGCTACTCTTTATTATGTGGAAGGATGTTATTTTATATTACTATTTCTGTAAATTTTATGTTAATATGATGAGATACCCTATTTTATCTCATCAATCCATTTTTGGAAGTTTTATGTGGCGCTGTTAGGCTGCCGAATTTTCATAAGGGGATTTTCATCTCACTTTTTATTCCTGTGAGATTCATGCTACATTGGCCACTATTTACTTTTGTGTGGTGTATGTACTGCACATTATTTTACTATTATTATAATATAACTCATTTATGGGTAGTTAAATCTTCATTGTATGACCCTTCTTTCATGGGGTGTACGTTTCAAAAGTTTCCCAAATCAGTAAGGGAACCTTTCACACTCCTCTTTTAAAAAGACTTATTTTGTTATGTCTTTTAATTTACATATTTTTATGTTGGGATATCTTCTTTTATATCTTTATTGATGTAAATTTTATGTCCAAGTGATTAGATACCATTTTCTCTCTCATCAACTAATTTTATGAATTTTAAAGTGACGTCGTTATACTGTCGAATTTTACCAAGGGAACTTCTTAACCCAATTTCGATTTCTTTGGGTTCGACATGTAGTTATTGAATATGTCATACATTGAATATGTGTGAATGAACTTTAATTGTTTTACACATAATATCATCTTATGTTGGGTGTATTTATATTTTCCACACATAATTATGAGATAGATTTATCCTCAATTTAAGGATACCTTTTTTATAAGGGATTTCATCTCATTTTAAATTTCTATGGAGACCACATTGTTGTGATGCACAAATTCACTCTTATATGGTGTATATACTGTCCTTTGGAATATTATATCATGAATCCCTTTATTCTCATGATATTATAAAGATCTGATTAAATGTTATTCCTCAATTATTGTATTCAAGTGTCTCTCATTTTGTTAAAAACCCTTTAACTAAAATATCATTTTAAATGTTCTAATGATTTATTCTTATTAATATTTCTCATTAATATCCATGTTTCCAAAATGGTTTTACGGATTTATTTATATGGATATTAATGTTTTAAAATGTTAAAATCAAAAAAGTTGTATGGGACACTTTGATTCAAAAATATCTTTATTAAATGTTTTAAATGGTTTTGAAAATGGTTTTTAGAATGGATTCATTATTTCAATATCTTCAAATTTAATATTGTTATTGCAATGTGGGAATGTTATCATTCCTTTATGCTTAAGTTATGTACTGTGATTATGTTATGGTTATTGGGCATTGTTTATGAAGATGGGGGGTTCCGTGATAAATCAAGGACCGGTGAGCCTCATATAGCTCTCCAATGAATTGGGTAACGCGAAGGAGTTAAACACTAAGGTTTCTCTAAAGAGATTTAGGGAATATAGATTGATGGGTATTCAAAATGTAACCATGAGGGTTACTCCCTACGTAAGAATGTTATGAATTCCTCTAGTTACCTTTATGTATTATGATTTCTTTTGAGTTATCTAAAAATATTATGATTTCATGAGGTATGTTAAATTTCTTATGATTTATGAGTAAAGTATGATTTCATTGATTATTATGTATACATGGACTAATGTTTTCTTTCCATATTATTATAACCCTTACTGAGCTTATTATGCTTATCCCATGTTTTTTTGAAATTTTTTTATAGGATATAAAGTGGAATAGGGTCATGAATGGGATCAAGGAAATTTCATGTTGTCTAAAACAAGAACTGAACATGACTCTTCTGTTCAAGGGTTTTTATTTTGTGGAAAAAATGGAAACTAAGTACATGTGTCTACTTTGTAATCTTTGAGATGTAATAGTTATGTCCAAATTCTCTAAAACTATAAACCTAAAAATATCCTCAATGTGAATTGTTCAAATTAATTCAAGATTAAGTAATGTTTTAAGGGTCGGTCCTTATAATATCAGTACGGTAAGGCTAATATACAATGATGTATGTTTATTTTACATTCATCACCCTTAATATAATGGTAATTGGAAAATATAAACAGGAATTTTATCATTGGATACATAAAAATGTCTAAAGTGAATAATACTATATAGGTTATTGCCGATCTCCTTATAAAGTCGTCATAATATATCATGATTAGAAAACAAAATATGCCTCCAGATCAACATAACATGATATACATTAAGGTAAAATGTAAATAATATATGGTGTGATATATATAAGTATCTTTTGAAAATAAATTTATTATAAACTTATATATATTATATAAGAGGTTTGAATGTGTATGATAGAAGTTAATACTTAAGGAAATATATATTTGTCTCAATTATTTTTCTTTGATACATATGATATATTATGCACCTATTACCTTTTATGAGGTGTATATACAACCCATTAACATGAAATATCATGAATTTTTTATTCTTATGAAATTTTATGTTTAATTTTATTTTATTTATTCGTTGGGTGTTATGATTCAATGTTATCAAAGTCGTATGGGTTTTTTGATACTATATCATCCTTTATTAGTAATTTTTAAAAATATGTTTCTGATGATGAAAAAATATAACCAATAACTCAATGAAACTCATCACTTTTCATGTACTCTATTTATTTCATGGTGATACATGCATTCCCTTTATTTTTATATATTTATATACCCACTAGTCTAAAGTAATGTTTTTTCTGGAAAAAAAAACATAATTATTTCTATCTTTGATCAATATAGAATTTTCATTCAAAAAATTGTTTTAAAAATGATTTCAATTTTTTTTAACATTCAAAAAATTATTTGTAAAATACTTTTTTACCTATGGTTGAATTTTAATTTTATTTAACGTAATATCCATGTTATTTTTTATAACAAGTCCAATTTTCCTTTTACCCAAAATTGGAATGGAATCATTATTTTAACGTGTATGACATGGAGCTAAATTCCCAACATCATGAAAATTATTTTATTTTAAGATTAATTTAGATTTATTAAATTATATTTTCAAGGAGAATGATTTTAACAATATTTTATTGATTTTTAATTTTATAAACATTATTTTGAAGGAAATAATTTTTTTCAAGAAACATTATAGGTGATTTTTCATTCTAAATCAATTTATATTTATAATGAAATCCTATGATGTTACATATTATTTTATAGGGATATGAACCTAGGTTACAATATATATTATATATCTATATGGTTAATATTTATCATGAAGGAGTTTTGTGAAACATGTTTATTTTCTATCGGTTATGACATGATAAAATCCTTATGAATCTTTTTTTTCCACGGGTTATGCTTTGATTAAAGGATGAAATGATTATGAAACCCATTTCTTTTCCGTATGTTATGTTATGATGAAATATTTATTAAATAAATTTCCTTTCTTGTTTTATAATACATTTAATTTTTTATGATATTATGGAACATATATATATTATTTTCATTATATATTGGGGAGGGATATATCCCTCCAATGTATTAGGTTAAAACTGAGATCCCATTAAACAAGTAGGACTAGAATGGGGAGTGAAACTTGTTAGTTAAGGTAATATTAACACCATGATAGTTTTGAGAGTAAAGAAATTCCTATATGATAGTATCCTAAATGATACATTAAATTAAAAGTTAATGATTTACTATGTGTGTATGTATTCCAAAACTCCATGTATTATGATAGTATTATGATTTCATGGATCATGTTATAGTATTACATTATGATTCAGGTCTTATGAAATGAAACTTTGTATTCCATTACCTAATATAATTAACTTTTAGAATTAGGGTATTTTTTCAAAATAATATAATCATGTCCCCATATACATTGACTCTTGTTACATTTAGTATCTCCCTGGTTTACCCTTAAACATCATTTGTACTCATCCATTCTTATCATTAATTTCATAAGGTTATAAATAATTTAATTTTGTATGATTTATATAATAAGGGTTTTAGTTATGAATATATTATTGTGAGATGATTTAGTTCACCTATGAACTAGTTTTTTCTCTTTCTCTATTCCCAAAATAATAATTCTTTTACAATAGTTAGGCGTTTGTTTGGGTAATGTAATGGATATTCATTAAATAATGATGAAATATCTATTTATAATAACCCTGTTCATTATAATTATCATATTTTAAGGTAATTTAATATGGTTTAATACATAATCTATTGTCATTTTATTGTCTGTCTTTCCTCTTATCTTAACTATATTATCCCTGAATGAGTTAAATACATTTACATCACAATAACTGTAAAAAGGGTAAATTATGTGTTAAAAACGAATTATTTGGGTAAAAATATGATCCAAAAATTTAATAATTTTAATAATTTAGTGTATTTTCATTTATCCTCATATAAAAATATAATATTACAAATTTTGAACCATTTGGAAGTCAAAATAAATTTATATAAATTCAATATTTTAAAAAATTATAATAAAGTACCTCCACTCTCTTATAAAATAAAAGCCCATATTATAATTTATTCATACATAAAAATAGTTTTGGATCATAAAATATCTACCAAATACCTTATTAAAATCCATCGCCACATTCTATATGTATGAAATGGGGGAATAATTCTAATTTTATAGGGATTAATGTGTTATGTGAAAGAAGTTTCCTGAAGAAGTGGTATAGTTATTATCCAATAAATTTCATTTTATTTAATAAAAAAATCACATAAAATATAAAAAAAAATATTTTAAAAATAATATTAGTATTTTACATATACTGGTATTTCATTATGTTATTTTTATAACCTATACCCATCTCCAACCACTTTCAAAATGGAATTAAATTCATCATTTTTCTATATGATAGACTACCACCTCGGGTAACGATGTAATTATTTTTCAATGAAAACCTACCACATATGGTTATAATTATATATTTAATATATATATATTTATATATGATATTAATGATATATGATTCATTTTTTATATGTAATATATCATATATTTTCTTAACTTTCCATACATCGAAAAATGATAATGTTGTTCGTGCATACGTGTGGACGAACACCTCCACGAAGAGATGTGATTTGTTTTTCATCACCACATCACATAGATGATATAGAGTAGTTTAGTTAAATAAATATCATTATATTTATAATATTATGATCATTCTAAAATCATAATTCAACACTTCACTTCTTTATATGATGATCATTAAAAAATTGAAACATTTCTCATGCATAAGAAAAACCTACTTTCTCCATAATTAGAGTGTTTTTCATTTATCATTAAAATATATCGTGATTGTTTTAAAATTATAATTGATGAAAAAAATTATAATTATTTTATGAATATTATTATATATATTATTGAATAAAGAAACCATTGACCATGGTCAACACACCAAAGTTATTTTGAAATTTTGGAACGAACATCCTCAAAACATCATATGTCGACTTAATTGATTATGTAATTAAATATTCTAATGTAATAAAAGAAAAAAATGTCTTAATGTAAATGTAATATAAATTTAAAAGGGTTCTTAAACAAGTAAATACTTTTTAAAAGATTAATATATATGAGTTAAAGGACATACATGGAATTTATAGATTCAAGGTAATGGATTTCATCTCAAATTAATTTCATTAATTCATATTTTATTATTATGTGACAAATATTTTTGATAATGTTTATATACATCAAAAGTTTTATGTTATATCCTAAATCATTTATTAAAAATGATATTTTATGATTCAACTAAAATTATTTCATCAAATGAGGTTTGACATGAATCTTACCAAGTGGTTCTTCAGTTGGTTCATAAATATTCATTATTGACAGGATTATGAATAGATTATTTGTAAATTTATCTCTAAATTTTTTTATAATATATTTATAATTTTTTATTTAAAATTTATTCCCATAATCTCCTGGTTGATTAACATGTATTTAAATGATATGATCTTTCTAAGGTTTATTCATCTCAAATTCCCCGTAGAAAATATTTTTATTATATGAACATATATTATTTTATGTTATGATTATACTAACTACATGAAATGTTATATCATGAATATAATAATGTTAATGAAATTTAAATTTTCATTTTTCATTATTTCAAGGGTATTATCAATTAAATTTCAGGAAAGTAGAAAATGCTTTATGTAACAATTTATTTTATATTTGAGGTTGATTATATTCATGGTCTCATAGGAGAAATAATAGGATAATATTCTCATGAACAACCACACATTTACCCTCATATAGTTACTAATTTATTTTATTGGGTTTCTTTCAATTTTCCACTTTAATAAAAAACATCAAAAAATTTGTTCATAAGTGATACTAATCATGAAACCACTTTTAGACCATGAATCTCTCTTCTAGATCCATATTTTCTAAAATATCTTTAAACGTGTTATTTTATAAATATAATAGTTTTATTAATCTAATTTAGATAATATTAGAAAACAATTCAGAGGGATTTAGATGTAAATTTCTTGAAATTTTCATAATGGGTCACTTTTGACTCCCTTTACAAAATGTTTGAAAAGAATGAAAATTTTTAACATTGAAAACATGAATGAATTTCCCACCATCATTACCATTATTTTATTTTAATATTAGTTTATATGTTTACATATATTTTTTTAATAAAATTATTTTAAAATTATTTATTTTTAAGGTTATTTTCAAAATGAAAATCTTATTTTCCTCATAAATTATTTTAACGATCATATAATTTTATTTCTATTCAGAAATTTTATGAAATGTTGAAGTTGATTATTCTCCACTAAGCAAATATTTTATTGATATAATAATTACTATTAATCTGAATTTATTATTCTTGGCTCGTAGTTATTTTAATGGAACCCATTTCTTTTTCATTTGTTAATTATTCTATGAAAGGAATAATGTTTGTTTCCATGTGTATTATGTTGAAATAAATTATCTATGTACTTTATTAATGTTATGGTTCTTAGAAATTTTTATTATTATGAAAGGTTCCATTATAAACAAAATATTAATTTCCATTTTATAAACCAAATATGGTAGGTTTCATTATTAATAAATATTTGTTGCTCAATTGATAGCCATATAATTCGTGAGGTATTGAAGTAGACTATATGATTATTTCATTTATAAGAGTGATCTAAAAATTATGTTCCCAGTTATATATATATTTTATATATTATTTATATAAGTTCATATAGAAATATTGTGATTTCCCAAGGTAATATAATGATGTTATGTTTTAACAAAAAATATTTTAGTCTTATCATGAGTTAAAAACTAGTGGTTTTAATGATTCATTTGATATTATTGACATAAAATGGCTCATGATTTTATATTCCATTGAATATTCCATTTGATAAATATATATTTTATGTTTTAATATTTATTATCCATGTATTCATGGGTATTAGTTCCCTTATCATATGCTCACAGACTATGATTATTTCATCAAACCGTTATTCTCATCTTACTCACATTGATGAAATACAATTTATATTTTTTATCTTTCCCCATTCAAATTATTTATCTAACCTATGGTATGTTTTATTTAAAAAATGTTATGAATAATTATAAAAAATGGTTTAATTCAATAAAGGTTTCAAATGTGAAGAAATTTATGAGAGATATTGATGGAAAAATATGTAATATAAAAGTATGGCTATAGTGTAGAAAACAATCCCTTCATATTATGCTTGTTATTTATGTATTTTTTTTCATAATTATATAAGTCTATAAAAATAAAAGTTATTTGGGTTGGTAAGTGATCAATTGTTTAATTTTTTAGTTTTAAAGGTTTTTATGGAAGAAAAATTGGGGTCACATTTATTGCTATCAAATCATAAAATAAAATGTTTATGTTTTTTACACCAGACCCGGTTGTATGTGTTCATAGATATTAAACATGGTATTAGAAGATCTTTTAGATAAAAATTGATATTATAATGTTTTAAGGTGATGTAATCTGATTATTTAGGGATAACATAACGAGTTTTTGAGTTTATGGTAGATCATAAGTTCAATGTATTAGGCACCCCTTCTTATGTTTTACATGATTAAATTTTATAGTGGATAATGATAATTTTTGAGAAGATTTATTATTTTGAGGTTTATAAAACTCATATAATTTAAATGAATTATTATTTTAATATTAAATATTGAATTATTTTTTATTTTAATAAATAATGAAATTCATGTTTATTTAGATTATTTATGGAAATGATTAGCATATTTTGGAGATTATATTATTAGGGAATATAACTTTTTGGGTATATGATATTATGGGAGACTATTCTTATTTCAAAATAAATTTAAAATTTATTTTAGAATCATATAGGATTAGATACATATAATTTTTTGATTTTATTCTTGGTCAGTAATATTTCTATGAATTTTATATATAGTTATTTATGTAATAACATGGTATGAACTTTATGTATTACAATTTAATTTTTGATATTAATGTATTAAATCATTGTATGAAGGTTTATTCATATTGTAAATTTTATTAACATGTTATTACCATTTTGGTCTTGGTTAGTATATTATTTAACCATGAAAAATGTTTTATCATTTTTTGGAATTATGTGATCTTTTAAAAGAGGATTCAAGTTCTTCACTTATGAAAATTATTTTTTAATACTCATTATTTTGTCAAAAAAGATTATATATTAGTGGAACATGATTAATAGATTAAATTATACTTGAAAATTAAATATATTTCATTATTATTCTATTGTATAAGGTAATGGAATTTCTCAACACTAAGGAAATGGATCAGGAAAAAATATTATCATATTACCTTTATTTTTTATTAATTGACATTTTCTCCAACCAATATAAATTTATGTTTCTGGGGTAATAAAAATTATACTATAAAAGCTCTATATAACTCTTTATTTATCCATGGATTTTTTTTCAATTATTGTTCTATATGTTCACTACCAAACAATTTTTTCCTTCTTATAACTTATTTTTTTAAATTTTAGAAGCCCATCGTACTTCCATTTTCATCTATTAAAAAACTTTTTTTATTAAACCTTTTTACAATGTGAGATCTAACCATAGGTTTTTCTAAAAGTTCAAAATATTCATTACTGATAATTTTTTTAATTACTATGAATAAATTTATTAACTTTTTGGGGAGAATTTAATATCATGATATTTTAAATGATGGACTATGTTTAATAGTGTAAAAGATACCCAAACCAAGATAAAAAATTGAAAATATTATTACATGGAATTAATAATATAGTATTTAATTTTGAAGGAGCTAATATGATTAAGTACACTTCTAAATTCATATAAATTCTCTACTAAATATAAAATTTGTGATTTATTCATAGTAAATAATAACTGAATTTTTTTGAAGCTATATTATTCTTTAAAAACAAATTTTCTTCAAATTTTCCTTTTTTTCATTGGATAAAATTATTATACTTAATATGTCGAACATTTATAAATTTTATTTCATAAATATGATACCTTATTAAAATAAAAATATAAAATTTTATTTGGTTGATTTTTTTAGTTGTGTTTTAAATATAGATTTTTCAGGGGATTGTGGAATATATTGTTTTTTACACAATTGAAATTTCTATTTGATAAGAATTTGTTTTTTTAGAATATCATGTTTTTAAACCAGACAAAAGTATGAATGTCTGTTGTAATATATTTTACTAAAAAAGTCATTTTTAAAACTAAACTTCTGAAAAATAATTTTTAGAGTTGGATCACTCTTATGTGATGTTTTTGGACATGAGAGAAGTCTAGAGATGTTTCTTGAGTGGCATGAGATGTTATGGGAGTGTAACACCCAAAAAACTACAAGGGTTTTAAGAAGAAATAGAGGGTGCAAAATTTGCGCATGGTCTGCCTAACCATGTGGACCATTTATGTTAACCATGAAAACATGTTTTAAAATGGATAGTGGATTTGAGCACACTTTGCGCCCAGTTTCCTGAACTATGCACCTCCCAAGGTTTGGAAAAACGTTTATGATGCCTTGTTTTTGAATTTTATATTTTTAAATTTAATTAAAATAAAATAAAATAAAAAGAAAATAAAACCTAAACTACTCTTCCTCTCCCATATAAAAATTATGATGCAACTCAAAGGGGAATCCCCCCTTTGACGCACGACGCCACCCTCAAACCCCCTCTCTTTGTACATTTCCACCTGATTCTATACCATTTTTTCATTCCAATAATTATGGTGAGTCCCCTCCCTTATTATACTCCTTGTTTTTGGATTTTTTCGACGTAATCGGTGCCCAGTGAAGTGCAGATGACCCTAATGTTTAATCAATAACCATGTTTTCAATTTTCTCTTTCTTTAGGTAGGTGCTAATGGTCCCCATGGACTTGTGGGGGTGTGTTCTAGAAACCGCAGCCAAATTAGAGGTTGTTTGGGTGGATTCTGTATGTTAGATTGATTTGGGTAAGGTTTTCAGCTTCTATTTTGTATCACACAAGTTATATTTAGGGAATTTGGTATTAATGGGTCATTGAACTCTTTCTTATAGTGCGTTGAGCTTCGCAACATGGTATCACTTATTTTTAGTTCATCTTCGACACCTGTGGTAAGGGTTTACCTATGCTGTTTGGTCCAACACTATTTAAATTATGTTATTTAATTGTTTTAATGTTTTAGTGTCAAATGTGAGTGTTTTGATCCATGATTGTTGGTTTCGAGTGTCCAATTCAGGATATACTTGCATGTTCACACATTGGAAAGTAAGAATATGTATGTGGATTCCCCCGTTATGGCTTTAAATATACATAGTAGGGATTACCCTCATATGGGGATATGTGTTTGTCAGTATATATAAAAAAATTCATGCATAGGTGAGAGGTGAATGACATATGCATATAAGCATATATGTGATGATTCCCTTGCACATTCACATGGTCATGTAGGTGTGTTCATAAGGGATGGGTGTCCCCGCATGTATGTGAAAGTGTGTATGCTCAGTGGAGAGTTTCGTATTTTAATTAGAAATATCCAAAAAAGATTTAAAGTCTTGGTTTTACCTTGAGGTAGGGTCCCTTTACAAGTCCTCAATTTAACCACATTTGATGTTTGTCATAATTGTTGTTTAGTGTTTTTGACACATTCAAGACACCGTTCTGGTGTGCCTTGTATTAATATTTATAAAGGTAAGATGTTCTATATTTAATGGTTGACTTATCCTATAAATTTCCTAATGAATTTACATTGTATGCTCATCACTTTACCCACCCAATATTAGTGATTTTAATAGAAAATTAAAATATAAAATGTGAATTGGCGAGTATATTGAGAATATCACTTATCATTATTAAGAGCAATTGAATAATGGTTTCATGTCCATAGAACCAATTTCCATGTTTATGGAAGGTAGTGGAGTGAACATAATTATTGAATATGCCTTAATGGATTTATGAATTAAATGGTGGCAATGCTTCTTGACCATTACCCAAAAATGTAAGGCAAGGATTGAACCAATAAATAATCGGTTGTAATGATACATTACCTTTCCACACAAATGGATGGAAAGGCTTGGACCAAAATGAATCTGTACCTGAATGATTTTTTAAATAGGAATGGTTAGACTTGATATTTTCATGGTGTATGATCATAGAATACCATGAGCACTTGTGTACCACATTCAAACTTCAAGGATGAGTTTCTAAGGCTACGACTCGCCTAGATATCGTTCCTTGTACAATCATTAGATGCTCTATATACTACCATTAGGTCCCCATGTAGTATTACAATATTCCGTGGAAAAAATCCATGGTTCCAGCATTGACAAGTTGGTTCCATAGATAAAATCCTTGGACCCAGTCTTTGTTTGCCCCATTTTTAACTTGGATATAGTCCATGGACTCGGTAGGAACTTTATTGTGGAATTCATAGGATTACGCTCCATGGATGAAACTCTTCCACCTTAGCTAGACTCAGATACTACTTGGATAGCGTTCTATGAGATCTACGTTCCCTTTGTTTTTACCAAGGAACTCACTCACCAGATATCTTTTTCAAGTTTCCTTGTTACATCTTGGAACCTTGACGACTTATACTATCTCAAGGGTGTCTCCTTGGTTATTTAGTTAAGAATTAATTACTAAATATCATCACCATATGCCTTGGATTCCCTCCTTCGTACCTACATTGACAGGTAGAATCCATGGTTAAAGCCCTCCGACCTCGGTCATTGCATAGCCCCATTGTACCTTGGGGGAAACTCATTGTAATTGGTAGGTGACATAATAACATGTGAATTATGAATAAACTATTAATACTCAAGTAATGAAAAGGTTACATATCCAGAAATCATCATACGAATGAAGAAGGTACTTGGTTACCTAGTTATAATTTACTAGATACATTATTTAGGAAAGCTTGCACCATGTTCAATTTATATTCCACTTTCGGGTTTGAGCTAGATACTAGTGGTGAAATCATATTAGGATTTATATCTCACACCCTAATTGGGCCATCATTGCACTAGGGTACCCTAGTAGACCTTTACTGTTTGTAGAACCTTGGAACTTTCTTGTTACTGTTTTCTTGTACCCAAGAGTTAAGAGTAAGGGACTGAATAGGAGCTCAGGATGCTTGTGGAGGTCACCTTGGGTTTTTAGTTATTTTCTTTACTTGAGTACTACATTGTATTTTATGGAGAAGCATGTTGTCCTATTTACATCCTTCCATCATGTATCAATATCATGTTATACATTCATCTATTGTATAAACTGAAAATGGCCATTTTTTGTTAATTTATATGAAATCTATCTTCCACTGCATTGTCAATTTTGTATTACTTCTCCAACTATTGAATATTATTTAATCTGTAATACTATTTTACAACATTGATAAGAGGGTATAGTCACCCCACTGACTATCCTTACACCTTTTCTGCTAGTTGGTAGCCTCTAGTGTATAGGGAGGCGTGCCCGAGGTCATATGGTGATCGGTGAAGCCACCATCTTAGTGGTGACCTGGGTCAGGATGTTACAAAGTGGTATAAAATGTGGTTTTCCCTTTCTCTAAATATTTTGGGTTGGTTGATATAAGACTCAGGAAGTGTTGTTGATTGGATAATATCCATTCTTGGGACTGATCACCCCATGTATGGGAAACGACAAAGTGGCCAGGTTTGGGATTGCTGTTTTTGATATTCGTTGTTATGATTGAAATTATTTCACCTCAAGTTATTGGTGAAAATTTTACTACTTATGATTTAGGGAATTATTAATAATACCCTTGTCTATTATGGAAATGATGAAACATACATTCATCATATTAGGCACTTAGAAATTCAAATTCCATGCATATATGCCCTATCATTTAGTTGAATATGTAGGTATCCTACTAAGAATGATTCTGTGACTTATTAATATTCATTCTTAGATTTATATATGTTTAGGTAATTCATTAGAAACCTTCTATGCTAATTTCTCGTTATATCTTTCTCATGTGTTTAAATTTCCATGCTTTTGTGATATCATCTTGTTTCTTTGTATTAGCTGCTGGTAGAGACATGCTAGCTTACATTGATATATGAAAATGGTTTCCTGGGAAATATTATTGGTTATGGTTATAACATAATTCAGTTTTAGTTTTAATGTGTATTGGCACCTTATATATGTGAAAACATAACCAATTTAATTGACCCATTGTGAAAATCTTACTAATTCCAATTGTTATGTGAAGTTGGTTTTAACCAATGGGAGCCAAATGGCAAACTGTAAAGTGTATGTGTGCTTTATAGGTTGGTAGGAAGCCAACCATTTAATTTGGACCATTATGTTGATCTTTTCAATTTCTTAAATGACATTGGAACAAATTAATGTCATCCAATCTTTAATCCATGCTGTGTATGGGTGCTCCCTAAATTGGGATATAACAACCCATATTATATGAAATGGCACGATGATTTGTAAAATTCTTATAAATTTTAAATAATATTTTCTTCTGATCAGAAAACATGGTTAGCTTTTAAAATTAAATTGGTCCCATGTAGGTATGTTGGGGAATGTTTTTATGAGATGTCTTATTTCGGTGTTTACCACTTTAATAATTGTTCATTTTCTATTGGGTTGATTTATAGAGAACCCAGGAAGGGAAGTAACACCATCATATGTCTCCTTGTATTTCTAATAGGAATTTATTTTGATAAGTTTCTTTAAAATGACGAATTTTTAACAAACATAAAATTTTTTAAAAATGGAGTTTAGAAAAAATATTATGTTTTTCCCTTATGGAATTAGATAAAATCAAGTACCCTGTGATTTCTTATGAAAATGGAACTTTTATTTTTTGATTAAATCTTTTGACAATTAATGATTAAATGTGATTAAATATAAGAGGATAGGAAATAAAACTATAGTGGTGTCTACTATTTTAAACCATTGTGTAAGGGTGGTTCAGACTTCTCATTGAGTTTCCTTAGAACAGAAGTTTGAGTACATTCTATGGGAATTCTATTCCTTAGCAATGGCTTTACTATTGGATTTTGAGCCCAGGGACTATTATTTTTCATGACTCAGTTTAGGGGTTGACACTTGTTCTTTTTACGGGGATGAATCGTTGTAGGTACCACCATCAGTACATGACTACATTGCAAGCTCTATCTTTTTCTCACTTTTTGTGCCATTTTGGTGTCATAGTCCAAAGTAAGAATTCAGTTTTTTTGTAAAACCCCTATTTAGATGGGTGTTCATTTCATTCATGACCCTTTTATAAGATCTAGCATTGATTAATTCTATTTTTTAGCTGGTTAGATGTTCTCTGAGCATGTAAAAATGCTTCACAGGTCGTTTGACAATTTCTTCTTCTTAGTAATGGACGAATGGTTATGGCGCCCCCTAGGAAAATGGTCATATGAGGCAATATGAATCTGAAATAATTTTTCTTGTTCTATTTAGTATGGTCTCGTGTCGTCTCCATGTAAAGTGATTTGATCATTAATGTATTATTTCGATTCCAATAACAGTATAGGTTTTCAAAAGAAATGGGTGTTTTGACATATCGGTCTCATTGTTATTATCTATAATGCTTATGAGCAGTTATATTTCATTCCTTTTGAGACTAGTAAAATACTAAGGTGGGTAGGGTCATATTGAACCAAGTAAACTAGTCCTTCTCTATATAAGGATCACAACCTAAGGGGACCATTGGTACATGGTTGATTTTTACTTGAATGCCTTTGTGGATTGCTGGTGTGGTTTATGTCGGTGCTTTCTTAGTAGAACGACATTGATCTGGTTTGACTATTTTACCTTCCAGCTTCTTAGTGTGTTTGAATAAAAACCATGTCATAAATCCTCTTAGTTTACTCTTCTTCAAGGATGAGTACGTCCCCTATCTTTAAATCATCTTTGAGGCACTAAGAGAGAATCAGACTTACATAGTGTTAAATATTTAAAAGTCGTTGAGCTTGATGGATGGTCTTTGTCAGCGTTGAATACTAAGCATGGTTCTCCTCAAGGATTGGTAATTCCTAAGTGATTTCTAGGTTCCCATGTAGGAATGCCTTGTTTGGACTCAGGGACTTCGACTTTACATTTTATTTATCTCCCGTTGCCTAAGCCAAACATCTATGAGATATGTCGACAAAGTGTCTTGAATCAGTATCTCATCATTTAGTTCAATTTTACATTTAGAAGGGACAATTTTATAGTACATTTCGAGGTTAGGGAACTGTGTTCTCAAGGTCAGATGAGTCTTATATGAGAGAATGCTTGACCAATTCTACGAGGTCGATCAGAATTTGATCGTTTCCTTTTTAGGAAATCAACCTAGGAGTGTCAAATAACACTTAGAGTTGTGCGTTTTACAACAATTCCAGTGGTAGAGGTACCATGACATGGAATTTTCCATTTATTATGTTATGACCTTTGTTAGTGAGAGTTGTCGATCGAATGTATATCGAGATGATGATATGATCGTGTCTCTATCTAAACATGATCATGTAAGCTCATTTTTTGTGTTTAAGTTGAACAATGGGTGTTGGATCGGGTTGTAAAGGACAAAGTGTAGAGTGCGTTGGAAGTTCTTAATGTGCATTGGGTGGTTGAAATGCAATTAAACCAATTGAATAAACCTTCACATCCATTGTAGGTTGGGTGATTTTTATATTGTTCTCGAAGGATTCTATAGGAAAAGAAGTTTTTAAGGTGGGTATATTGTAGAATCAACTGTTTATTAACCAGAAAAAAGTACAAAGTGTTTTTTAAAATTTTATTTTTCTAAAATAATATATTTGAAAATCAAATTTCAAAACATATTACTGATAGTTGGATCATTCCAAAGTGATTATTTTGGGCATGGGCGATGATCTGATAATTTTTCTTTAGTGGATCGAGATGTTTCTGGAGTTTCAGACCTTAATATTATATATGTTTTAAGAAGACACAGAGTGTGCATGGTTTGAGAATGGTGTGTGCATGGTTTTCCACACTGTGTGGCCGATTTTATATTACCATGAGACTCTATTTTAAAAGGTAAAGTGGTTTTGCTCACGACCAATGCATTGTTTCATAAACCCTATGCCTCTCCCTGTACGGATAGTAGACTCCAAATAGTTTGTTAATAGTTTGGTAAACCATGATGGTTAAACCATGTGTGATGCCCAGTTTTTAGAATTTGATTTGATTTAATTTAAATAAATTTATTTTAATTAAAAATAGAAGAAAACCTAAGTTACTCTCCCACTCCCTTCTCAAAATCATGACGTATTCCAATGGGGTATCTACCCTTCAACACTCGGTTCCATCCTTGGAACCCCATAACCTCAGTCGTTTCATACCTGATCTCCATCGATTTTTTGTTCGAATCATCATGGTGATTCCTCTACCTTTTCCGACTCCATTTTTTTCATATTCACATCGACCTAATCAGTACCTAGTGATGTGTGGATGAATCTAGGATATAGGGATAACCATTATTTTCAGTTCCTTATTTCATTAGGATGGTGGAAATGGTCACCGAGGACCCGTGGGGGCATGTTTCGGCAACCGCCGCCAAAGGTGAGGTAGTATGGGGGGTTTTGGTCCATCAGTTTGGTTTTGGGGTATGGTTTCCACCTTCTTTTTTATATTTCACGTGTAAATTTTTTGATTTTGGTATTTTTGAGTCCCTTTCTTGTTTCTTGTAGTGCGTTGAGATTTTCTGTGTGATTTGACATCATTTTGTATCATCTTCGACACACGAGGTAAGGGATTACATATGTTTCCTGGTCACACACCATTTAAATTTTGTTAATTAATTGATATAAGGTTCTTAGTTTTAAATGTTTAGTTTGTTGGTCCTTGCTTGTTGGTTTTGAGTCGTAATGTCAAGGGAGACTTGCCTGCATATGGACAAGTACGTAAATGTATGTGGATTCACCTGTTACGGGTGTAAATATACATGGCAGGGATTGCACACATATGGGGATATGTTTTCTCATGTATATATATATATATATATATATATTAACTAATAAGTGAGTGGAGACTAACATATGAATATACGCATATATGTGAGGATCCCCTTGCACATGCCCATGGCCATCCGTTTTTGAGCATAGGGTCTAGGTATCCTCTCATTTATGTGAATGCGTTCCCACTCAGTGGGGGTGCATCTACATTTAGTTTGTAATATCCATGATTGGAGTGTAAGGCTTTTCTCTTCCATGAGGTAGGGTCCCTTTCCATGTCGTCAATTTTATAAAAGAATTAATAATTTTCTTAATTAAATTTTATACGAAATTAATTCCTTGTAGTGAATTATTTATATGGATTTCATCTTAAATTTGTATTTAGAATCATTCAGTTAGAATGATAAATGTAGTGAATTATTTGTTTGACAAGAAATATCATGTTTTTATAATAAAACCCCTCCAATGGAGGTGTTCTACTTTCAAACTAAAATGTAGTGGTCAGATATTTATTTGTTGACTTGTTGTGTTTACAATTTTTATTCCCTGATATTATGTTGAAATAAGACATGTTTAGGAAATTTCAATAATGACATTAGAGAAACATATTTACCATTTTGAAATAATAAAAAGGTTTTATGCACCTCTTAGGTTCTTGGCCTAGTCATGAATTGGATTTAACCATGAATGATGTTTGCCACAATTTTCGTTTTGTATTTTTGACACATTCGGGCCACTATTCGAGTGTGCCTTGGAATATCCTTTCTAAAGGTAATACATTTTATATTAAATTGATGAGTTATTCTTTTAATTGCATAATGTAAATTAGCTTGTATTCTCATCACATTACCCGCCTAAGGGAAGTGCTTTGAATTGAACATTAAAAAGATAAATGTGAATTTGGTTGTATATTGAGTATATCAGTTACCCTTATTAAGAAGAATTGAATAATGGTGGTATGAATGTTGCACCCCTTTCCATGTTTATGGAATGTATATGAGTGAACTTAATTATTTAATATTCCATAATGGATTTAATAAATAATTTGTTGCAATGTTTCTTGATTATTCCACACAAATGGAAGGTAAATCTTGAACCAATAAATTAGCGGTTTCAATGCTACATGACCTTTCCACACTAATGTATGGAAATTCATGGAGGAAATTGAATCATCACATGGCGTATTTATTAAACAAGAATGATAAGAATCAATATTTTCATGGTTTCTAATCCGAAAAAACCATGAACACTTGTGTACACTAGTCTAAATTCAATGATGGGTTTCTAAGGTTAAGACTTGCCTAGATCTCATTCCATGTCTTATCTTTGTATTTCCGATATACTACCATTGATTCCATATGTAGTACTATATGATTCCATGGATACACTCCTTGGATCTAGAATTGACAATTAGGTGCCTTGGATATAATCTTTGCACCAAGTCCTTACATAACCTTGTTTCATCATTGATGAACTCCATGGACTCAGTGGGCACCTTATTGTGGAATTCATAGTATTATGATCCTTGTATTACAGTCTTACTTCATATATATCCTTATATACTACTGGGTTAGCATTCTGTGAGATCTACGTCACCTGTTTAATTTATATTGCACTGTCAGGTTTGGGCAAGACACCGATGGTGACAGATTACTAAGATTTATATTTCACAGGCTACTCAGGATACCATTTCTCTTGGGTAGTTGAGTAGACCATTTTTGTTCATAAGTCCATGGACCTTGCTTTTTGTTGTTTGCTTATACCAGAGAGTTAGGAGCAAAGGACTAAGCTAGAGCTCATGATACTTGTGGAGATCGCCTTGGGGCTTTTTGTTATTTTCATTACAGGAGTACTACAATGAATTTTATTGAAAATGATTTTTTTTTTCATTTTTACTTCTTTCCATCATGTATAAATATCATGTCATGCATTCAAATGTTTTATGAAATTTCATTGGCCACTTTTGTTCATTTATATGAAATTTTTCTTCTGCTATGTTTTTTAATATGGATTACTGCTTCCAGTATTGATTATTATTTACTCTATTATACCACTACACAACTCTGATAAGATAGTATAGTCTTTCCAATTACTATCTTTACAGCCTCGCAGCTAGTTAGTAGCCTCTAACAAACGGGGAGGCGAGCCTGAGGTCATGCAGTGACCGATCCAGCCACCGTCTTAGTGGTGAGTCGGGTCAAGACGTAACAATTTATATTATTTTTATATGATATAAAAGTAACATAAATATTATTTAATTATATTTAATTTAATTAACATCATTTTAACCATCATTATACTATATTTTGGTTTAAGTATAGTTTTATACTTAAGAACATTTAAAAAAACTATTATTCATGGCATTTTACACATTTATATAAAAAACAATATATTTCATATTCTGAAACTGTATCATGAAAAATAAATTACATATAATTAATAAATAGGTCCAAATTTGTGAAATGGTACACTTCTATTTTTAAAAATTATGAATAGTAACCTCAGTAATATTTGTTACCTCGATCAATGGTGAATCCGATAATAAATGTTTAATATCAAATAATACGTAGAAAAAAATAACCCAAACATGTGAATTATTTTTATTTTATGATTATATATAATCCTTAATCACCCAAAATATGAATATATGGCCATTTGATTTATTTTTCATATCTTTATAAGGTTTAATTTAATATAATGCAACAAAATGTAACCCTCTTTTCTTAATAATAATGCTATTTTAATTTTTCTGATGATCAAAGGATATGTTTGATTAAAATGATTATTTTTCAATTAAAATTAATTTAATTCATTGTAATTTTTTTAGTTTTTAGTGAATAAATAATTACTTTAAGGCCTTCTCAACTTTAAATCAGTAAGTATTCAATTAATAAAAAATTGGATAATTCTTATGAAAAAAGAGTAAAAGATATATAATATTAAATAATTACTGGGATAAATTAATTTTATAGATAGATATATATTTTTGGGTTTTTCTCATATGTCATATATTAATTCAGTGGTTGTCTTGAGGTTATTAATGTCAATGTAAATGAATAGTTATAAAATTTATAATAATTATATTTTTTTTAAATATATTATTAAATGCATTAATTTTATAAATATGTTATCCTGAAAAGTGTATGGAATATTTTTTTATTACATCAACTATGGTCCATTTATGTTCCTTCTTCTATATATGGTAAATATAATGATCCCATATAAGTAAAATACATTGATATCACCGTAATTGTCAATAGATTAAATGAAGTGCTAAAAAAACTATAACAGAAAAATTACGATCCAATGTTTTCCAAAATTTATTTTAATATAGGATTTAAGCCAATATCCATACCATATTTTAATATTATCACTTTCTAACCATTTTTACCTCAAAATTAATTTATAATAATTTAATATTTTAAAATTTTACAAGAGTGCCTCTCCCCAATATTATAAAAGGGAATATATTCTTCTAATCTATTCCCACTACAAAATCATTTTTTTATAAAATATATACACAAAAAACTTTCTAAGATCCCTAAAAATATTCAATATATTCTATTTTGGTCCTAATACAATTATTAGTGGGCTTAAGTTATAAAACAATGGTTTTTGTCTGAAGAAAAAGTATAGTTTATAATCAAGCATTTTCTTTTTATCACATCTCCCACAACCTAAAATTTTTATCCAAACATGGTGAAATAACAATATATGTGTCATAAATATAATTTTATTTTATTATTTATGCTTAGTTAATTTTATCCATATCCAACCACCATTAAATGGGAATGAAATTCATTAATCAAGGGTATATCATACAACCACCTCACAGACCGATGTAATTCATTTTCCATCACCACCTATCATGGTTAGTTATAATGGTGGATTTAATATATATGTATATATAGGTTTACTGAATTATATAACCTTATAGATAAGTAATATATCATATATTTTTATAAAATTCTATACTCTTAAAAATGATAACTTATTTTTTGTGTACGTGTGGACTACGACCTCTACAATGCGTTCTTATTTGTTTTTCATCACTAAATCACATTGATTATATATATAAACAAATTAAAATAAATAATTTGATATATAGACATTATTATATTTCCAAATATATATTATAATACATGCCATATTTTCATAATTATGATTGAAAACCAAAAATGTTACTGAAGCATACGTATGACGTACCCTCTCCATTATTGAAACATGGTTCATTTATCATAACCAATTTTTATAATTGGATTTAAAAGTGTAATTGATCTATTAAAAAATATTATTTAATTATTATTAATCAACATATTATAGAATAATTACCCCATATACCATGGTCTATACATCTATGTTGTATTAAAATTGGGGATAAAACATCCCCATAACACCTAGCGTAGAATTACTTGATGAAGTACTAAAATATGAAAATTTAAATAATGAAACAGATTGTTAAATGATATATTAAAAATAATTGAATCACTTTATTAATAATTTAATAATATATATATGTTTATTATATATGAGTTATAAAACATAAATTGAATATTCTTGGCTCGAGGTAGGGTTTTCATCTGAATTTAATTTCATTTAGGCCTATTTTATTCTTATGAAGAAAATTTATTTAATAACGTGCATATAAAAAATAGTCATACAATGAATCATTCTTTTAGCATTTTATTTCATTATGTAACTATAATTTTTTCTTCCAAGATGATTTGACGTGAAATTTTCAAAGGGTTATATATGTTCTTAACCCAATTTGATTTCACTAAGTATAACCATTATTCCATGAATGTTTTATTCCATGATTTTGTATGAATTGGGAATTGAGTGTTTTAAAATTGATTTTATTTATTTATTTATGTATTTACATTTTTTACAAATAATATTTCTAGTTATTAAATGTCAATTCAATTATATGATCTTTGTAAGGGTTATTAATCTCTAATTCACATTCCTTTGGACGTACATTTACAATAGGAATATATATTATTTTATGAGGTGTAAATAGTTACCCTTTTACATGTTATATCAGTATTCTACTTAGTATAATGAAATTTATTGATTCATTTGTATTTATTATTTAATAGAGATTATAAATTAAATATTAGAAAACATTCACTAAAATTATATTAAAATATCATTCCTTTTGGGATCATTTTGGTCCATGGTTACTTAGGGTGGAATCATGTATGATACCTTCACACATCTAGAAGGTATGTCCTTGACCTCCTCTGGGTTATCATTTCTCTAGTTTTCTATTGGGGACCAAGAATGAACTATGAGGATACCTATAATGGTGATGTTAATGATTTGTTGGAATCATAGCTTTAACAGACTTTTCTATTGGATGGAGGATAATTTCACACTGTGAAACTTGTTAGATGACCTATTTGAGTTGCTGAGTATAACTTGTAATAGCTTCACTCTATGAATGGTTACAAATCATGAAGAGGATTTACACATCATTAAAGTTTTAAATAATGGTTTTTAAATTTGAGGTGATAGATTTTTCTACATACGTAAACAAAGTTGATTTATAATTTTGTAAAGAAATTGAAAATCATGAAATTCCCAAATCAAGGATATTTTTGGGAACCACTAAGGTTTTTGGGGATCATTTGTTAATATTTTTCCATTTATACTGAAACTACAACTCCTCAATGTGATTTTCGGAGAAACTGTTCCTTCCTGATCTATTTCCTTCACATTCGATCATAATTGATGTTACGGTGTGAATATTAGGGTATGTGATCTTTCTTCTTATTGATTGAATTTGATCACGGTAATGCACTTGGGTTTCATTATCAATGTCATTGGACTATGTCAATGTTTCTTCATTTCTCATTCCATGATTTATTGTGAGATCTCCTTTTGGGGTCATTATTCTGGGCGTCATGGTGCGATAGGTTTTTGTTATCGTGTTATGTGAAATTTCCTCCCCTCCACCAACCCCATTTTTCAATTCAATCAGTCCTAAGATGTTTGTATTGGATTTTAGGGACTTCATAAACATATCATGGGTTTTATTATTGGTGGAACCCATTGTGGGTGTGTGTGACCCATGTTTTAAGGTAGGTGGTTTTGTCTGTAGACTATGAATGATAAACTGTATTGTTCCATTATTGTGAATTGGTTTAAAAATAAATTGTTATAAAATTTTATTGATTGTTTGTGTGTTTTGGAAAAATATTTTTTATGAAATTGGTTTTCCTATTTTTATGAAAAATTGAATTTAAAAGGGGTATTTTTAAAGAATTGATTTTTTTTGTAAAATGGATTAAAAAATTGATAATATTGTAAAAATGATCACATGGGTTACCTTGGGTTATAGTTTTATGGTTAAACTTAAGATCATCATCTACTATGGGTATTCACTTTCTAGGATGTTCCTGTTGTCCTAGTGTGTATTTTGTTGGTTCTAGGAATGTATATGATGTTGGGGATTCACTTTTTGGGGCGTCTCCCTCATCCTGGAGTGTAGATCATTAGATTCAGGTACCATGATGGATTGATTGATAAATTAATGGGTACGAGTAGTCAGTCACCTAACCTGTTGTATTTCTTGGTATTGTGATTCTTGTGATGCTACTGTTTATTTCATATTTCATGGGTTTGTATTTTTTTACCCTTTCCATACATTTTTATTCTTGTGAAATAAAATAGAGAAAATAATTATTGAAATTGATATACCTACTTTTGATTTATAATTTAAAGAAAATAAAATTGTTTAACACATTTTATATGATACTACAACACTTTTTATCATGCCATGTTTTTTTTAAATTTAGAAGACAATATATTTTATATAGGGACTAATAATAGAACACGTGGGTGGGATCCTATTGATCCTATTATCTCTCAACTTGTACAGTAATTCGGTGGTGCACATAACTTTGTATGTTTTCTAATATAGGGAAATGAAAGGTTCCATAATGATGTGATGAGGTTATGTGTAACCTAGGTTGGGTAGCTCATGGGGAGATGGTGGAATTTTTTCCACACCATCATTTGGAGTAGCTGTTTAGTTCTTATCTTTTATATTTGAACTTTTCCTATAGAGTTTTTGTTACTTGTTCATTTGTTTTGTTTCTGCAGTCTTTTTATAGTTATGGAATATATTCATTAGACTTCCAGTTTTTTTCATGTATATATGCCTAATTTTTTGTTCAGGTTGGGCCAAATCATTGTCCCTTGTTTTTGTTTGATGACCGGGTTTTTGTCACTGGCCCATGGGGATCGAGAAATCCCATTAGGTATGTGAAGGAATTTGTGAGGTGATAGGATTGAGGGTAAACCAGTTTGGTTGGTTAAAATTTTGTATCAATGGTTGGTTTTCCTCAAGTGTTCTTTATATTGGGATGCATTTTATATGGGATATAGGATTATCGAGACTTGAGATATATTTTGTGAAAACCGTCTGGAAAACTATTACAATAATGAGAATCAAGTTATCATGGGAAGTTGGGATACATGCCTCTAGGGTTGGTCTTGGTTTGAAATATCATATTATGCTTACAATTTTTATAGTTTGAACTGATATATTTAATTTTGAATTATCATTACTATGTTTCAGAATGCATTAATATTCCTCCAAAACATCTTCCACGAGTTATTCAAGAAGGTGTAATTGATTCTCCATAAGGTAATCTATATATAGATCAAATTTTTATCATGAATATCATATGGGAAGATTATACTATTGATGATGGTATTCCATGTGTTCACAATATAGTTTTTTAGGTATATCTTGGAGATGGAGAAGTGAGAGATCAATCATGTGAATTCTTGCGCAAGATGCCACCATCCTTTAAAAGAACATCTCAGCATCAAGTTGAATAATTTTGGTTGTATTCGATAAATCAAATATTAGACATCATGGAGACCATAATATAATTATGTTGTATTGCGCAGAGTTTTGGCTTGAATATTATAACAATAGATGGTGGAATTCTATGGTCCAGAAAGATAGAAACATGGACTCGGATTGGAAGGGTTTCAAAGCCCTATTCATCCCAAAAAAATTTATAGAGACTCTATATATGGTGATGTCTTTGGAGTTAATTTCCTTACAACATGGAGAATATTCATTTTTGGTATAGACAAACTAGTTTTCTTAGACAGTCTGTTTTTCGTCAGACATAGTGAATAATGGCTTTTTAACCACTCAAAAGCACATATAGGGTTTGTGACTGGATATTAGATTGTCGGTTAATATGTTGAAACTATTGCCTATTTAAATATCATAGATAGAATTATGATGGAAAATATGTATATGGAAGGCATGGTTGGTTTTCCCAAACCTTCTCTCCCATCTAGTGGAAACATCAGTGGAATTCATGTGAAGAAGTGGATGTTGTTGGATCATCGCAAAAGTGGTGGTGGTGGGTCTTATCAGTGAGCCTCTTATTCAATTTCTGTTATGGATAGTAGTGTTCCTCTGACATGATATCAATGTAGCAAGGTTAGGAACACCAACATTTTTTTTATTATTACCACAATTATGTTCAATGACTATGGTTGTGTTGGTCATTTAATATTTTTCTGTCAGGTTATGACTACACCTCATTATGGTCAGGGTTCTTCGATTCCAAATGGTACTGTAGTGTATTTAAAATCTTCATGGACTATAGGGCTCTAACCATAGTACTCGACAGTTAAGCACTTTTATGTAGTATATGAGTTTCCATCGGAAGTTGATACCAATCTGGAGACAGTGGGAGGTACTATCCTTATTTCATCTTCTTTTAAAATTTCATTATTTGATATTTGTACCTCAAACTTTTTTATATATGTATGTTTTATTGTTAGGAATAAAATTTCAATTTAATTTATAGACTTTTTAATGAAGCTAGTGAAACCTCTCAGAATGAAGAGAGCGACATGGTTTCAATGTCCATCTAGATCATTAACAATACATAATATAGAGTTCATATGGGATTTTCTCATTCTTGATCTAGATTTATTTGATGTAATTATCGGTATGAATTAGCTTGTCTCTTATTGAGATTAGGTTGATTGTGTCCATTGGAGTGTTTCATTTATTAGTACCAATGTGATCTCTCATGTGTTTTAGGGGGAGTGGGACCTCATGTCAGGTCATGCAGGGCCTCCCTACTCAGATCTCAAGAGTTTGTTGCCTATATTTGAATTTGAACACGAAGAGGTTTTTTCTATTGTTGATCTTCTTATGGTTGTTTGGGACTTTTATAATGTTTTCATAGATCAATTCTCTAGTATTCCTATCTATAGAGATTTGTAGTTTACCATTGAACTAATTCTAGGTACATAGTCTATATCAATACATTATTATTATATGGAACTAGTAGAGCAGAATGATATCAAAATTCAATTGGTTAACCTATCAGAAAATGGGTTCATTCACCCTATTGTTTCACCATTGAAATATTATATTCTTCTTGTCTTAAAGGCATATAGATTACTTTTTTCATGTGGACTACAAGAATATGAACTGGGTAACAGTTAAGAAAAAATATCCTTTGCCTCACATGATTGATTTTTTTGATCAGTTAAAAGTTGAATATTGGTTATTGATGACTGATATTTGGTTGGGTTATCATCATCTCAGCGTTCGAGAGTTTGATATATCAAATACCACATTCCAAAGAAGTTGTGGAATGTATGAACATCTTGTGTTTCCTTTGGTACAAACTATCCCTCCTATAGTTTTTATGGATGTGATGAATCATATATTCAATCAATATCGGGACACATTTTTTTGTAGTGTTCTTAGATGAAATTTTTTTTATCTGAAATTCGAGAGAGGGAATGAGAACCATATTTGTTTATTTCTAGAAATACTGAGAAGTCACAATTTGTATG
Source organism: Viscum album (assembly GCA_963277665.1). Classification (NCBI taxonomy): domain Eukaryota; kingdom Viridiplantae; phylum Streptophyta; class Magnoliopsida; order Santalales; family Viscaceae; genus Viscum; species Viscum album. The sequence goes on along the minus strand of OY728140.1, from coordinate 1,998,238,968 downwards.
GAATTCATTCAAATGTGGTTTCTAGATTAATTACGTGAAGTTCTTAAGGAAAAATATTTCAAAACATGGCTTATTTGGTAATCAAGAAAAGTTGAAGGCTATTTCTTCATAGAAGGAACCACAAAATGTCTTTTAGATATGTAGAATCCATGGTATGAATGGATAATAAAAATGATTTGTTAAGAATTTTCTTAAGATGGAGTAACATTTGAATACACATACCATAAGAATGGTGAAATTAACTTGGGATGAAATGTTCCAATGTTCTTTTGATGAACTAAAATAACTTCAGAAATCAGATCATATTTTGATCATACCTGAGCCTGGTTAGGGGTATGTGGTGTCTTATGGTAATTTTCGTGCTGTATTGGGATTCATGATTATGATAGATGACCATGTGGTAGCATAATACTCTCCTTATCTTTGACCACATAAGTCGAATTACCCTACTCATGATTTAGAGATCCCTTTAGTTATGTGTGTGATTAGATGTTTTTAGCACTATCTTTTTTGGGGAAATTTTTATAGTAATATCTAATTATAAGAGTTTGAGTTATACCTTTTCAAAAAAGGAATTAAATATCAGACACAAAACCTAGGATGAATACCTTGGGAAGTGAAATGTCAATGAGAGTGGTAATATATGGAATGTACCATCACAAGATCTTCTAGAATCAAAGGAGGAGTAGAACCTTATGATGAGTTTTACTCAGATTCACCTAGATTCTCAATATACTATTTCATGAATTGGTTTAACTAGTGTTCAGTGATCATAATCTCTCCTACAGTCTATTTTGCAGAGTCGGTTGTAGGATGATGAGTATAGTTTAGTTCGAGAAAGAAATTATGGTGGAAAGACAATTTTTGGTTGGTCTCTTTGTTCAAATGGTATGATCCAAATTAGGGATCAAGTTGGAATCACAGTATCCATGATGTGTTTATCCTTATTTAATTGTCAAAAAACTTCATGGGACATTCATAAAATAACTCAAAATATGTATTGTTACATTATATAAAGATTTTGGTGGCTGGTTATGAAGCATGACGTTGAAGATTATGTATCTCACTATTACACCTGCCAACGGATAGAGGTAGAGCACTTGAAATACTATGGTTTTCCTAAACCTCTTCTAGTGAAAATTTGGATATGGGATTTGGTATCCATAGATTTGTTTTTTATATTACCGTAGACTCTCGGAGGGAGGAGTTCAATCTGGGTGGTCACTGATTGGGTGATGAAGTCTTTTAATTTCATTCTGATCAAGGATACTACTGTGGTTCAAGATCTATGTATTTTGTATGTCAAAGAGATTGTGAGGTTACATGTGAGTCCTTATTCTATTGTTTCAGATAGGGGTATTAGGTTTACCTAGATTTTCTAGATAAGTCCCCAAGATAAAAAGTGATCTCAAGTCATGTTGAGAACAACTTACCATCCAATGACAGACAGTCAGACATAGAGAGTAATTTAGATCCTGGAAGATGTGCCTCATGCATGAGTTATTGAATTTTTTTTGATCCTAGGACATCCATATTGAAATATATCTATTTTTTTATAACAACAGTTATTATTCACCAATAATAATTGATCTTTTTGAGGTTTTGTTTGGTCACAAGTTCATATCACCTCTTGCTTAAGTTGAGGATTGTGAAATATCTTTGGTTTGACTAAGTTTGGATCAGTATATATCTTGAAAGGTTCATGATGTACATCAATGTTTGGTTATGACCTAGAGTTGATAGAAATAATATGAGGTAAGAAGGCATCATTCACTATATTTTCACATTTGGGGTAGGATTTTCTTGAAATGATCTCATTGGTTAGGGAAGCCTCAAAGTAGAAAAAATGAATGTTTTCTCTAACATATGTTTGACCATTTGAGGTCACTAAGCATCTTATATAGGTTTCTTATCAGTTATAATTGTAGTTTCAATTTATGGGTATTCATGATTTTTTCTACATGCCTCAGCATAGGATGTATCACCCTAATCCCAGTCACATTCTGAGATGGGAAGAAATTGAGTTGTAGCAGGGTGTTTCTGTTCTACAGAAACCAGTAGTGTTCATTAACTCTCAAGTGAGGGAAGTCAATTTTGTTCGTGAGAATTATATTCCAAAAGAGATATAATTTTTATGAGACTTGGAAACATGATTCATTGATGAGGGAGCAGTGGCCTCATCTTTTTCCAAGGATTACATCTTCAACATGAATTTCCAAGGAAGTAACATCTTTATGGCGGGGAGTTGTAAATACCTATAATTGATATATTAGGTACTTACATGTCCTCTTTAAGGTTAAGCCTTTTCCCATTATTAGTAGAGTACTATGGTGGATCTTGAAGAAACACAATAACATGTAAGTCAAGGATTTGTTGGACTCTTAGCTTTAACTAACATTTATATAGGATGCAAGAGGATTTCATGTTATCATACTAGGTTACACATTGTGTAAGTGTTACCGAGAACAAGCCATGAAATAATTCATTATATGAAGGGTTACATGTCCTGAATAAGGGTTACAGATCAGAAATTATTTAAAGAAATGATTTTAAATCTAAGATAATGGATTTATAAACATACTTAAACAACATGGATTTCATTGTGTGTAAAGTAATTACATGTCATTTAATTCTCAGAGCAGGGATGTAACACCCCAACCCCAGTTACCCAGAGTCAGTGCATTATTACATAACATTGGCATGATAAAAGGAAATCATGTCCTGAAAGACTGATCAGTTTAGTAGCCTTGGAAATACTAGATACATCAATAAGGTCAACATTAAAACTTTAAAATAAAAACAACACTAAATTATTCACTTAGAAACATCCAAGCTTCATCAATTATGCCTGAAATTCACTCATAACTAACTTTTTCACATCCTGGGAAAAATAAAACATAGAATGGGGTGAACTCAGATGCTTAGTAAGGATAACAATATAGTGTAAACATTCACAAATAATCATAAACATTTAAGGCAATGTAAAACTAAAACAAAAGCCTTTTAAACTTGAAATTCACCATAATATGGAAAAAATGAAATGAAATAATTCCATTTACTTATTAACATGGATATTCTACTAGTAAAAAGATCACATGAAATATCAATAACCACTTTCATAGAGATGGAATTCATAATTCCAGATTATTATCACCACATAGTCAACGCCTTGTTCCAAGACTACAAATAAGATTTTGTCAAGGCCTTGTTCCAAGACACTAGTTTGTCTCATGAGTCCTACCGATGCATCGAGGACCTATAGAGGGATCCACCCATCACTTACTAAGTATAATGCATTCCTCATATGAAAAGTTTGAAACATCACATAAACATTCGTATTAAAACTAGCATACGAAATGTCAATACATTCTCCATAAACCATGAATGGTATAAAAATATCACATCCATAGTCAAACATAACTCCTTAAATAAAATGTGGAAGATTTTTTTGTAATATATTAACCTCAATCGAGAATAATGAATGATATTGACATAGATTAAAATAATCATTGAACTATTGAGAGAAATATCCCCTTTTTCTTGAAAACATTTAAAAGTCGCACTATTTGTCAAGAATTAGTATAAAAATAGATTTTTGAATCAATGTGTACCATACTACTTTGAAACTTTTAAAAAATATTTAATTTTAAAACAATAATGTCCATATAAATAAAACCATAAAACCATTTTTAAAACATGGAAATTAATGATAAATATTTTTAATAATAAATATTTAAAACTTTTGAAATGATATTTTAGTTAGAGTTCCTAACAAAAATAGAGTCACTTGAATAAAAATAATTTAGGTAATCAAAACATTTTAATATCATGAGAATAAATAGATTCATTGTATACTATTTCAACGTACATTATATACACCATATAATAGTTATTTAGTGTATAACAACAATGAAGTCTCAATGGAATGTTAATTGAGATGAAATCTCTTATAAAGACAGTATCCCTAGGTTAAGGATAAATGAATGACCTAATTATGTGTGACAATTTTAAATACACTCAATATGATTTTATATTCAGTTTAATTAAATCACAGGACATTCCCACATATTCTTGTAAAAACAACACCAATGAATTGGATGCTTAACTCAACAAATGGAGATTGAGTTAAAATTACTCTTATCAAGTTCATATAGGTGACTTAAGAATTTATCAACAGAGTGATTATGTGTATCAAAAGTACATCCATAGAAAGGGGAGTGGAAATTATTACATAAGCAAATGAATACTGATTCCACACATAATGTTGGAGTAAACTAATCATTGAAGTATGTATAAAGTCGAATGAGTGGAAATTGAAATTTCAAATTCCCTTATCAATTTGGAAACTTATGAAACAAACACCCATGGAGGAAGGATAATACAATTATGATGTAAATATCCATAAATTAATGTATATTACACAATTAACACAATCATGGGAAGTACACACACCACATGAAATAAATATGTGGTGAACAATGGAAATCTCACAGAATTAAAAGTTGGAAAAGAAACCCCTAACATTGTAATTTTTACTTGGTAGAGGATAGTATAACCTCATGTATAATGGTGAAATAATTTATATTGAATTATACAAGAATAATATAAATTAATATGATATCATATATTATCTTTTAACATTGATTTGTTAATAATATCTTAGTATTATTGTCATTTCTGGTGTTAACAGATTCGTTTTCCTTTATATTATTTGTTATGTGAGCCATATTTGTTATGGAGGGGATGTATCATATTCATATCCAGAATTATATCAAGTCCTTAAACCTTATTTTTAATCATAAAATGAAAATTAGTCTTGAATGGATATGATGAGGAATGGATCTCATCGTGTTCGTGGAGATTGTAGTCCGTACGTAAACACGAGAGACAATTTCATTCTATTGATATTAAAATAATATATAATTTGATGGTGTATCATATATAAAAAATAATTATCATGTTATATTTATTATTTAAATGAATTAAACATCATTATTATACCCATAAAAATAATAATGTATTGAATAACAATTACACCACGGCGCGGAGATGGTAAGCCATACATACACATGTATGGTGAAATGTTCATCAATGGATGGATAAAATACTGAATATGGTTTTACCATATTTATAATAACAGAATAGTATATAGAAGAAACTGGAGTAATTATTTTATAATTGAAGTAACAATGAAAGAATAAGTGGAAGAAGAAAGGAACTTAAAAGAGGGTGGTGAAATCATTACCTATTCTTCGGGTTCTTCCTTTCGATTTGATCAAAAGGGATCATTAGGTTGGATTTCTGATCAAACTAAGGCCTCTAGGATTAATTGAGGGAAGTTGAGAGGATATTTTGGTAGGGGTTGGCCGATAAAAAAGGCGTTTATGGTGTGAATTTTAGAGAAGGAGGAGTTCCATTTTTTAAGAGGGGTGAGGGGCACCTTAGAAAAAAATTACAATATTATTTTATAATAAATTCATATTCAATTTATAATGGATCGAAAGTGACTTAATTGAAGGATAAGGTGGGTATGGGTCTAAATACTTTCCACCAATAGATTTTAGGTAGGTTTTGGTCACTATATTAACCTTTTCATTTATATTAAACTCTTGGTTGAATAGTTTGACATTTACCGTGTCTCTTTGAATTTTTATATTATATGGTTAATAAACATACAATAAAAAGACAAGTGAACCCCAAGTGGTTAATTATTAATATATATAACCTTATATAAGTCATTTGGAAGATTATTAGATTTTTAGGAATAGAATATCAATTAATAATATAATATTTGTTTTAAAAACTCTTTTATGTCAATTTTGACGTTATTTGGTATTTTGTTTTTCTAAATTCATAAAAAAATTATTTCTTTGAATAAAATTCATATAACTAACCCTAATAATACATATTAACCTATAAAATTAGTTTAATTCATCAAAAGTCTCAAATTAAATTTATTTGGATATTTATAATATCAATTATTTTAATATTTCATTAATTAGATAATTACTGCATCACTATTGTGTCATAAATAATTTAAATTATTTAATGTCTAAAAATTATAAATAAAATACCATTATGTAGGAAATATTTTTATCTTTCTAATTATTAATTATAATCAAATTTATCTTATGTGTAACCCTATATTAAGAATGTTTAAGTTATTAAACATTGATTTTAACTCTTTAAACTCTTCTTTGAATTAATTAATAATAAATGTCCAAATTTAATCCAAGTGGACCAAAGAGGTCCATATTTTATTCCTAAGGTTATTTTTGGTCGAATTATACTTATAAAATAGAATTATGACATGTTTTATGGTAATAATTTTATCATTTTTACCCTTAATTACCCTATTTACTTTTAACCATGATAAATAAAAGTAAAAATTTACTATTCACAAAAAAATATTATTATCTTATTGAACCGATTTTTACTCCTTGATATTAACTATGTCTCCCATATATTTGAAATTCCACTCACAGAAGCAGTAAAATTATGTTTTATGTGAATTTTTAAATTTTCCTAGGAGGTGGGTAAAAGACGGTGAAAAGTTCAATAAAATTTTTATATATCTAAAATTAATCTAAAATAACTCCAATGAATTACATTGAAATTATATAGGTATTATGTATCTATTTTGACCTTAATTAAAAATAAAATAAATAATTATTTAAATAAAAGTTTGGTTTTATAATATAACACAATGTTTTTTTACTATTCATAAAAAATTGAAATTTTTCAGAAAAATACCAAAAATTCGCCTTAAGACAATTCCGATATTATGAATCCAACAATGAAATCCATTTTGGAAGATAAAATTTATAAAATTTAAAAAATTAGGTATTACTATTTGTAACAGGTAGTTTGATTAGTTGTGGTGTGTGTTAGAACTCGAAGTTGCGTACAACACACACTACTGTATTATTCAAAGAGAAGCGTACTATGGAAGCATGGGGTGTTACATTATCCCCACCTTCAATAAATTTAATCCTCATAAATTTTAAAATTGGTCTTGGGAATATAATGTAAAGTCCCACATCGAAAAAAGAGTCAATAAAACTATCACTTTACAAGAATGAAAGAGAAGTACAAAGGTCACCTAAGATAACCCATACTAGGATTCAATGTAGGAAAACATAGACATGGAAGATAAAATAAGTGTCATGTTCTGATGGAGAGGGATAAAAAACGAGATCAGGAAAAATTATCAACAAGAAAACCACAAACATGTGATGAGACAAATGGTTATCAGTTTCCCAGTATGAAAGGTAAACAGATAACATTTTTTTAAGTCACATTATATAAAGTTGAGGAATTTATTTATGAAATTGACTAAGAACATAAAGGTATATACATTATTTTTATGTAGAGTTTCATTTTTTCATAAATTTCTAACTCGTTTTTTAAATGATTAGTATTCAAGAAGACATGGTCACACTTGAGGATCTAGAATAAACTTCTAGATAATCACATGATCCACAAAAGATAAACTATATATTTACCCTATCATTAGAGATTAACCAAAAAAAATGGTCAGTACAAGTTCTGATGATCCCCCAAAAGGATATTCTTTTAGAGGAAGAAACAGTGATATTTATTTGTAAAATTAAACCTATAATACCCTAATGTTAAATAAATACCATTCAATAAACAATTGTCCTTAAAATCCTTAAATATAATCCAATATAATATTGAAACCCAAAAATTATAAGAATTTGGTTATGTATTTTTCCACATTAAATTTTTTCTCCAAATGACATCAACTACTCTTAAAGTCACATAATTAAAAGTAATTATCCTAATCACATGTTCTCTGTTATAGGTTAATCTTTTCCATAAATAACCCAAATAACTATAAATGCACAATAAAAACATAGATAAATATCCACCATTACACCCCAAATGAAATCCTATAGTATTCCATTTTCCTTGGGCATATAGTGTTCAATACAAAGTGAAAATATTCCAAAATAAAATTTATCACTTAATCACCAAACCATTTTCCTATACTAAGGGTATTCATTTGATAAGACATAAAATCCCAAATCAAATTATTATTGATCAATAAAATCATTTAACTAAAAATAATTAGTCACAATAACTAGGGACATGACGTAGTCCAGTGGTAGGTGATAAATCCCAATCACACTCTGGTTGTGGGTTCGATTCCCACAGATTTGTCTGATGCGACGGGTTGTCACACAGTTTGCATGTTGTCCTTTTTCAAATATTATATATTATAAAAGTAAAAAAATGAGATAAATTCCTCAAAATAATATAACCACAAATGTTATCTCATACTATGCATTTTCATACCAAAATATAATAACATGTAATTTTCTGAAACCCAATGATCATATAAAACCAAATGGTTATTTATAACTATATCCACAAGAGAAAAGATAAGTATTTCTAAAATATCATTCTCACATGGCATACTGGAGGGTTACAAATACAAGAGAAGATTATTCCAAATTAATATCATCAACAAATAACACTGATACTTTTAAAAATTTCTCCAACCATTTATTTCCATATAGCTTCTTCTTTAACATAGAAAATAGCCTATAGAATAGGATATTAACTTGAGTAATGGCCAGGTCCCCTACATTTACGGAAAATGACTTTAAATGGATTCTTGGGACCATTTTTATTGTAGAGACCCCATGTTTAATGTACATTGACATTACATTACTTTTGTGGAATACTTAGTACATAACAAAAACACACACACAAGTACCGTAATAGTTTAGTGTCTTTGGAAACTCGGAATATAATCTTCTAATCACGGTGAAAGATCTTCAACATCACGCATAACGATCTTCATTTTTTTATACCTAAAACCTTTCTTTATATCCTGGGGAAAAGAAAACATAAAAGGGTGAGATCAAATGCTCAGTAAGGGTAAAAAAAAGAAATATCAATCACATCATATTCATAAGAACATAACATTTTGGAAATCTTAACCTGCAAAAGAGATCATAATATCATAACATGGGATAAATCATAGTAGTGAAATGTAATCCCAATAATCATAACATAAAACATGAAACTTTGTGGCATACACACATAATCATAGAGAATCATTTTTTATTAGTCAAAACTCACTTCCAAGACTATCTTAGTGGAAAAAGTCCATTTCTGAACCGAGTTCACTCCTCGTTTCAGTCCTGTTTCACTGAACCGGTTTAACCTGTCGTTCAATACATGTCTATCTCACGAGATATAAAATATTTAACCAATGCATTGGAGGGAGATATAGGTCCCACCCATCTCTTAATGATACCATTATTATATGTTCCACAAAATCATAAACCATACATCATAGCATAACCCATGTAATAAAAATGGGAATCTTAAACATCGTGACATAATTAAACAATTCATATAAGATAAAGGATTTCAAAAAAATATTTCCATCACAACATAAAAAAGTCCATGTAATAATAGGGATAGAAATAGAACCCTATATTATCTTATATGGAAAATAATTTGATAAAACTCTTGAACTCCATTCTTGAGGAAAATATCCTTTCTACTTAATTTTTTTTTTCCTTTCTTAACATGTCATAGAATTTTAAACTAAAAGAATTTGGTTAAAAATAAACTTGAAAAATTTTAGAGGAAGCTTCTTGGAAATAATGTTTTAAAAATACATACATGCCGTATAAGTTAAAAAAACAGTCTTCATACTTTTGTCGGAAAAGTCAAAAAGTACCTTGTACGAAAGACGACAAAAGATTCCTTTCATATCCTTTATTAAAAACTCACCGAAGGGTAAAATTGGATTTAAAAAATTTTATGTGGATGGAAATAATATTACATATTTAGGAAACATGGATGTGGATGATAAAATAAACCCCAGTAAATGCCAAAGTATAAACAATCTCAGAGAAAAATGAGATTGTGATATTTCCCTTCCCTTAGGTCCGATTTTCTTTGTAAGTGTCTGAACCTCCTATATAATGATTTAAATAATGTCACTGAATTATTAAAGAATCATACTCATTGTTATGATATCATATATGGTTCACTTATGACTTTATATTACCCGTTCTTTTGTAAATTCCATGTTAAAGAGCATTTCGGGTAAAATCGTTTCATTTTTCATCCGTGTTTTGACTTGTAATTATTCATATGATTACATAGATCATGATTAATTAATTAAAGAATATAATACATTATTTATATATAATATATATTCAGAATATACATATATATAATAGATTAGTAAATGGAAAGAAATGCATTGTTCATGGAGACGGTAGGCTGTACGTACGCATGAACGCTGTTTTCGTTTCCTTATTGAGTTGAATGGAATTAAAAAGATTACATACATATATATACACATAAAAAAAGTATCATTATTATGTCATATATTTCATGATTACTTATTATATATACTTTATAATCATTCATGAATGGTTAACGTGGAGAATGTATCTCATCGCGTCGTGGAGACGGTAGTCCGTACGTACGCACGAGCGATGATATCGTTCTCATGACCGTGGAATTGTATTGGAGTGTATGTATAATAAATCAGAATAAATATAAATTTACAATAATAATATATAGTTACTATGTACACCATTATAACCATCCAAGTAAGGTGGTGGTGGAAAATAGATTACACCACAGCGTGGAGATGGTATTCCGTAAGTAAGCACGCGCGATGATTTCGTTTTCCGTAGGATGGATAGATGGTGAAATAGGGTTGTTTCATACTTATAATAAAACATCAGTATTTGAGTGATACTGATGTTATTATTTCATAATGAAACAACCTAATAAGAATAAGTGTAAGAAGAAATAAAGTTGAAAGAATCGGTAATGGACATTACCTCTTCTTTAAAGAGCCTATTTGAGATCTCCTTTTAGGGCACTAAAATTGGTCTTTGAGGAAGACCAGAACCTCTAGGATGTTTCTATGGAAGTGGATAATGTAATTTGGCAGGGGTTGGTCGAGCATGAAGGCTCAAAGTGGTGTGAGGAAGAGAGGGAGGATGTTCCCTTTTATAAGGGAGGAGATGGGCTCCTTTGGAAAAACTAAAAATATTATTTTATTATAAAGACAAATTCGGTTTTAAATAGATCAAAATTGATTTATTTAAAAGCTAAGGTGGGGATGGGTCGAAATACTCTCATATAATAGAATTTAGACAAGTTTAGGATCCTATTTCAACTTTATCATTTATATTTTACATTAAGTAAAATAATTTTACTTTTACCGTGTCTTCTTGTGTTCTTATACTATAAGGTTATTAAATTACTATAAGCAGCCAAAATAACCCCAAGTTGTTTATTATTAATATATATAACCTTATATAAGTCATTTGGCCGAACCTTAGATTTTTAGGAATAAAATTACAATTACTAATATAATATTTTTTTTAAAAACTATTTTATGTCAATTTTGACAATATTTAGTAATTGATTTTTTTGAAAATCATAACAGAATTATTAGTTCGAAAAAAGTTAATTACATAAATAATAACATGTCATATTAACCTAGAAAATTAGTCGAATTAATAAAAAGTCTCAAATTATATTTATTTGGTTATTTATAATTTCAATTATTCTACTTTTTCACTATTATGGTAATTACTGCATCATCATTGTGTCATTAATAAATTAATTTATTTAATCTATAAAAATTATAAATAAAATATCATTATGTATTAAATCGTATTATCTTTCTAATGAATATTTACAATAAAATTTATCTTATGTATAACCCTATATTTAAAATTTTTTAGTAAATAAACATTGATTTTAACTCTTTTAACTCTTCTTTGAATTAAATATTAATAAATGTCCTAATCTAATCTAAGTGGGCCAAAATGGTCATAGTTTTTTCCTAAGTTTGTTTTTGGTCGAATTAAACTTATCAAATAGAATTAGGGCATGTGTTAGTGTAATAATAATATCATTTTTACCCTTAATTACCCCATTTACTTTTAACTGTGGTAAAAAAAGTAAAAAGTTACTATTCACCAAAAAATATTTTCATCTCATTGAACCACATATTACTTACTGACATCAACCGTGTCTCTCGGATTTTTGAAATTCCACTCACAGAAGCGGTAAAAGTAAGTTTTATGAAAAATTCATTTTTTTAACTACCACTTAGTGGTTTCACTATTCATCAAAAAATGAATGTTTCCAGAAAAATATAAAAAATTAGGCCTAAGCTATATTTGATATTATAAATTCAAAAATGATGTCTATTTTACCAAATTCAAAACATATCAGTTGTATTAATTTATTTAAAAATTAATTCCCTTTGTCAAAACAAATAGCGTGTTCTTAAGAGATAATAACTATCAAAAGATTGACATTTGTTTATGTCTGGTGTAAATGTGAAATTACATCCAATGACCAAAATTGTATTAAATTGTAAAAATATATTCTAAATATTCATTATAAACACTCAAATTAATAATTTATCACTATTAATTATTTCGATTAAAATGGTTGTTTTTAATTAAAATTTAGAAATTTTCACTATTCATCAGAAAATGAAAGTTATCCGAAAAGTACCAAAAATTCACCCTAAGCTAATTTCGATATTACGAATCCAAAAATGAAGTCCATTTTGAGAAATAAAATGTACAAAATTTCAAAAAGTGGTTATTACTAGTCATAACGGCTAGTATTAATAATATTTTAATAGCATATCATTGTTTATCGAAACTCGGTATTGCGTACAACACACGCTATCGCAGAAGGTCGCGCTTATGTGTAATGAAAGGTAAGTAAAGGATGCATATTGTGCAAGCTTCTTTTGGTGTAGCGTACAACACAAGAAATTAATGAAATTAAAAAGAGTATTTTCATAAAATCTCGGGGTGTTACATTCTACCCCCCTTAAAATGAATTTCGCCCTCGAAATTCGTTGGGGTTATAAATGGTTTACTACTTGAAAATTTGTTGAATAGAAACCCACATAGTAAAAAGGAATACCCAAACTTGGCTTTAAAAACTAATGTATGAAATGTAACGGTTACCCAAATTAACTCATCACTGGGATTCCACGTAGGAGAACATAGGTGAAAATATGGATATAGAAGGAAAATCTAACCATCACGTTCTGATGGAGAGTGATAGGGTACATGGCTATGAAATATACAACAATCACAAAGCCATAGATTTGCTATGATCTAAGTTACCATCTGATTCATCAGTTATAAGGGCACTAGGACAACATTTTTGGATTTCAAGATCATTTCCCTAAAGTTGGTGAATTAAAAGAAATACTTACATGATTTTGGTACAATTTTACTGTTTTTTGTGCTTTGAACAATTTCCTCATCATCTCTTAAAGAAATGAATTTGAATTTGTTATTCATGAAGTGTTAATAGATCATGTGATATAATGATGGGTCATTCCATCTGTTTCAAACAAAAGGTTAACAAAAGTTATCAAATATACATAAGTCCATCTATGGTGAGGTTAATCATATACGATTCGAAAAATGAACTTATACTTCATATATCATACTGCGTAATAAAATAAAACTAGTTTCTACTAACCAGGGACTTCCTGTAGGCCAGTGGTAGGCGATAAAGGCCAGTCACACTTCGGTTGTGGGTTCCATTCCCACAGCCTTGTCTGACGTGATGGGATGTCTCCCGTCCTGCAGGTTGTCATTTTTCTAAAGCTATATTACTATAACATCCCATCAATAATATCGAAAAAGATCTATCCTAACTTATTTACAACATAATCCATTCCAACATTTTGGCTTATATAAAATACTTCGGTCCAAGCTCATAGTATAAAGAAAATGATTACTTGAATTGTCACATAACAATCACGTGAATGCCATAATTTATCCCCCATATATCATAAGATATATCTTATTGGTCAAATTACAAACATGTGAATACCTTAATCATGTATTCTCTTGAAGAATTAATACCAATTAATTGAACCATAGTGAAAACATGAATGTAGTCAAAAGTTAACTCTTTCTACATACCAAAATCCAAAAATTCTATATACTCAAAGAATGATATAACCTTCTCCCTATATCAGTCATGAGCTCATGAATACGGTCAAACATTTCATTTTCATGTTTTCCTTTCATTAAGTGCATATCATCTTTTTTTCCAAAAATATCTCAATCACATTCTATGGTTACCGGTACCATTGAAAACCACAATAGACCAATACATAAATATTCAAATATTCCACGATACTATATACATCATTATATTGGAATCCCATTACATAAACACTTAATCATTCCACCACATCGTTGTCATATTAAACATTGCCAATAGTGATCGCATGTGACTTCCCTTTGTCCTTTTCCTTAAGTGGTTTCTCATGTCGATCATCACTAACCATTGGATTAGGGCATTTATTAGCATAATGCCCCATTTCCTTGCACTTGAAAAATTTAAGTGTTGGTGGTGCGTTCTCTGCAGTCTTTTCCTTATTCACATAATTAGAAACCCTTTTTCCATTACTTCGACACTCAGATGCTCAATGACCTTCTTTTCCACACTTAAAACATTTTCTAGTCCCTTTAAGACAATCTCCACCTTGCTTCTTTCCACACTTTGAGCATAAGGAAACATTCATCTTTTTTTCACCATTATTCTGAGATTTCTCCTTGAACTCTATCTTTCGTTTCTTATCAAAACTATAAGATGGATAAGTAACACCAACTTCCATTTCTACCTTGATAGCACAACATACAATTTCTTCATAGCTACTGAAGTCTCTTATAGATAATGCCCTTTGAAGATTTGGTTTTAAGCCACTGAAGAATTGATCAACTTTACTTTCAGGTTGGATGATAAATCCAGATGCATACCTTGCAAGCCTTGTAAAATTCTTTTCGTATATACCAACAGATTCATCATCCTTTTTCTTTAGTTCAAGAAACTACTTCTCCATCTCTATTCGAAAAATACGAGGGAAGTACTTTTTAAAAAATATGTTCTTGAACTCGTCCCATTCCATAGACTCAATTTCATCTCTTGGCCTCGTATTCTTGATAAGATTCCAACATTGATCAGCATCACCTTCCAAACGATACACTACTAATATGACTTTATCATGTTTAGAACATTGAAGAACTGAAAATATCTTTTCAGTAGTACTTATCCATTGTTCAGCAACAAGTGGATCAGAATACCCAATGAAAGAAGGTGGACGTTGCCTCATGAAGAACTCAATAGAATATTGTTCCCTTCTCTGCTCATTTGGAAGTCTAGAATGATTCATAGCTTGTGTAAGTATAGCAATAAGATTTTTCACTCCATCTCCCATAACATTTGTTTGTTCAGGAGGACAATCATTTCATTTTCCATTACATTGATCAACACGGTTCCTTCGGGTTCCAGCCATCATCTTAAACCCAAAAAGAATAGTGTAAGAGGTAAAAATCATAATAAAGGGGGAGTAACTTCAATATCAAACATCTTTGGTTTAATCTAATATCGTTACCATAGTTCTAGGACTATATCCTATACGTATACTTATCCTTATGGACATCCCTAGACATACCTTAGAAATATATCAAGGGATCTCACTAAAGTTCTCACATTCTAGTTTCCAAAGGTTGACTAAACCATTCCTCTAATACCAACTGTAGAGACCCTAAGCTTAAAGTACATTGACATTAAATTACTTTTGCGGAATACATAGTACATAACAAAAACACACACACAAGGACTGTAATATTTTAGTTTATTTGAAACTCAGAATATAAACTTCTAATCATGGTGAAAGATCTTCAACATCTCCCATAAATATGTTCCTTTTTTTTATACCTAAAACCTTTCTTTATATCCTGGGGAAAAGAAAACATAAAAGGGTGAGCTCAAATGATCACTAAGGGTAAACAAAATAAATATCAATCACATCATATTCATAATAACATAACATTTTGGAAATCTTAACCTGAAAAAGAGATCATAATATCATAACATGGGATAAATCATAGTAGTGAAATGTAATCCCAATAATCATAACTTAAAACATGAAACTTTGTGGCATACAGACATAATCATAAAGAATCATTTCTTATTAGTCAAGACTCATTTCCAAGACTATCTTAGTGGACAAAGTCCAATTCTGAACCGATTTCACTCCTCATTTCAGTCCTGTTTCACTGAACCGGTTTAACCTGCCGTTCCAGCCATGTCTATCTCATGAGATATAAAATCTTTACCCAATTCATTGGATGGACATATAGGTCCCACCCATCTCTTAATGATACCATTCTTATGTGGGCCACAAAATCATAAACCATACATCATAGCATAACCCATGTAATAAAAATGGGAATCCTAAACATCGTGACATCATAAAACAATTCATATAAGATAAAGGAATTTATAAAAATATTTCCATCACAACATAATAAAATCCATGTAATAATATATATATAAATATAACCCTATATTATATTATATGGAAAATAATTTTGATAAAACTCTTGAACTCCATTCTTGAGGAAAATATCCTCTCTACTTAAAAAACATTTTTCCTTTCTTAACATGTCATACAATTTTAAACCAAAAGAAGTTGATTAAAAATAAACTGGAAAACTTGTAAAGGAGTCTTCTTGGAAATAATGTTTTAAAAATACATTCATTCCGTATAAGTTAAAAAAACATTCTTTGTACTTTTGTCGGAAAAGTCAAAAAGTACCTCGTACGAAAAACGACAAAAGATTCCTTTCATATCCTTTACTAAAAACTCACTGAAGGGTAAAATTGGATTTAAACAATTGTAGGTGTTTGAAAATAATATTACAAATTTAGGAAACATGGATGTGGAGGATAAAATACACCCCAGTAAATGCCAAAGTATAAACAATCTCGGATAAAAATGAGATTGTGATATTTCCCTTACCTTAGGTCCGATTTGCTTCGTAAGTGTCCGAAACTCCTGTATAATGATTTAAATAATGTAATTGACTTATTCCAGAATCATACTCATTGTTATTATATCATATATGGTTCACTTATGACTTTATATTACCCGTTCTTTTGTAAATTCCATGTTAAAGAGTGTTTTGGGTAAAATCGTTTCATTTTTCGTCTGTGTTTTGACTTGTAATTATTCATATGATTACATAGATCATGATTAAATAATTACAGAATATAAAACATGATTAATATATAATATATATTCAGAATATACATATATATATAATAGATTAGTAAATGGAAATAAATACACTGTTCATGGAGACGGTAGACCGTACGTACGCATGAACGCTGTTTTCGTTTCCTTATTGAGTTGAATGGAATTAAGTAGATAACATAAATATATATAAAAATAAATCAACTATGATTATTATGTCATATATTTCATTATTACTTATTATATATACATTATAATAATTCATTAATGGTTAACGTGGGGAATGTATCTAATCGCGTCGTGGAGACGGTAGTCCGTACGTACGCATGAGCAATGATATCGTTCTCATGATCGTGGAATTGTATTGGAGTGTATGTATACTATATAAGAATCAATATCAATTTACAATAATCATATATAGTTTTTATTTACACCATTATACCCATCCAAGTAAGGTGGTGGTGGAAAATAGATTACACCATGACGTGGAGACGATATTGCGTACATACACACGCGCGATGATTTCATTTTCCGTAGGATGGATAGATGGTGAAATAGGGTTGTTTCATAATTATAATAACATATCAGTATATGAGTGATACTGATGTTATTACTTCATAATGAAACAACCTAATAAGAAGAAGTGGAAGAAGAAATATAGTTGAAAGAATCGGTAACAGACATTACCTCTTCTTTGAAGCGCCTCTATGAGATCTCCTTTTTGGGCAATAAAATTGGTCTTTGAGGAATACCAGAACCTCTAAGATGTTTATATGGAAGTGTATAATGGAATTTTTCAGGGTTTGGCCGAGCTTGAAGGCTCCAAGTGGTGTGAAGAAGAGAGGGAGGAGGTGCCCTTTTATAAGGGAGGAGAGGGGCTCCTTTGGAAAAACAAAAAATATTATTTTATTATAAAGACACATTCTGTTTTAAATAGATATAAATTGATTTATTTCAAAGCCAATATGGGTATGGGTCGACATAATCTCATATAATATAATTTATACAAGTTTAGGTTCCTATTTTAACCTTATCATTTAGATTTAACATTAAGTAAAATAATTTTGCTGTAACCGTGTCTTCTTGTGTTCTTATACTATAAGGTTAATAAACATACTATAAGCATCCAAAAGAACCCCAAGTTGTTTATTATTAATATATATAACATTATCTAAGTCATTTGGACGAACCATAGATTTTTAGGAATAAAATAACAATTACTAATATAATATTTGTTTTAAAAACTATTTTATGTCAATTTTGACACTATTTAGTAATTGTTTTTTGTGAAAACCATAACAGAATTATTAGTTCGAAAAATGTTAATTAAATCAATAATAACATGTCATAGTAACCTAGAAAATTAGTGTAATTCATATAAAGTCTCAAATTATATTTATTTAGGTATTTATAATATCAATTATTCTAATTTTTCACTATTATGGTAATTACTGCATTATCATTGTGTCATAAATAAATTAATATATTTAATGTATAAAAATTATAAATAAAATATCATTATGTAGGAAATAGTATTATCTTTCTAATGAATATTTACAATCTAATTTATCTTATGTATAACCCTATATTAAAAATGTTGTAGTAAATAAACTTTGATTTTAACTCTTTTAACTCTTCTTTGAATTAAACAATAATAAATGTCCTACTCTAATCCAAGTGGGCCTAAATGGTCATATTTTAATCCTAATGTATTTTTTGGTCGAATTAAACTTATCCAAGAGAATTGGGACAAGTGTTAGGGTAATAATAATATCATTTTTACCCTTAATTACCCTATTTGCTTTTAATCGTGGTAAAAAAAAGTATGAAGTTACAATTCACCAAAAATTATTTTCATCTCATTGAACCACATTATACTTACTGAAATCAACCGTGTATCTCGGATTTTGGAAGTTCCACTCACAGAAGCGGTAAAATAAAGTTTTATGAAAAATTCATTTTTTTTAACTACAGCTTAGTGGTTTCACTATTCATCAAAAAATGAAAGTTTCCAGAAAAATACCAAAAATTAGGCCTAAGATAAATTTGATATTTTGAATTGAAAAATTATGTCTATTTTACCAAATTCAAAACATATCAGTTGCATTAATTAATTTAAAAATTAATTTCCGTCGTCAAAACAAATAGCGTGTTCTTAAGAGATAATAACTATCAAAAGATTCACATTTGTTTATGTCTGGTTTAAATTTGAAATTACATCCAATGTCCAACATTGTATTAAATTGTAAAAATATATTTTAAATATACATTAAAACCACTCAAATTAATAATTTATCACTATTAATTATTTCGATTAAAAAGGTTGTTTTTAATTAAAATTTAGTAATTTTCACTATTCATCAGAAAATGAAAGTTATCTGAAAAGTACCAAAATTTCACCCTAAGCTCATTTCGATGTTCCGAATCCAAAAATGAAGTACATTTTGAAAAATAAAATTTACAAAATTTCAAAAAGTGGTTATTACTATTCATAACAGCTAGTTTTAATAATATTTTAATAGCATATCATTGTTTAGAAAAACTCGGTATTGCGTACAACACACTCTATCACAGAAGGTCATGCTTGCGTGTAATGCAAGGCAAGTCAAGGATGCATTTTGTTCAAGCTTCTTTTGGTGTAGCATACAACAAAAGACATTAATGAAATTAAAAATAATATTTTTCATAAAATCTCGGGGTGTTACATTTATTTTCTTTCATAGTACTCTTCATTTTTCTTCTACAATTCTTCACTTTATGTACTTCTTTACCGCACATAAAGCATTTCATTGTTCCATTAATACACTTTACTGGTTGTCTCCTTCCACATTTCCTGGATAATGGAAATTATGGATTTTATTCTCCATGGTCTCCACTACTGGAGCTCTTATCATTCATCACCTTTCAATTCTTTTTTGAGTCTCGGAGTTGGTTAATATATATGTTGTTAATAATATTTTTGGAAAACTGATTTGGCTTGAACACAATATCTTTTACTCCTATCAACATTACATTTTGTGGCTCATTTCCACCACTGTTCCCACTATGAACATCATTCCCACAGTTAATATAAATTCCTTGGAATCTAGACATTGAACAAAACCAGAAAGCATTATGTGAGTAACAATATTCATAAAATCATTTAGAGAATATCATGAAACCGTATTCTCAATTTCAAACACCTTATTTTTATCCAAGTTCATTTATTATCATCTTAAATAAAAATAATTCTAATAGGTTTTTAAATAAAATGTAAATTATCCTAAGCATATCCCCTGGGTGTGTTGTAACCACGAGTGCAGCACAACCCGTTATCGTGAACCAGTTCCCGATCGAGTCTATCTCAAAGCGGTGTTTTCAAGTTTTACCCCTAGGTACATATTTTCCAGAGTTGCCTCTACCTCCTTGTATCCAAACAGGGTTGTTTTTCTTGGAAAACACACAAAATCTATACAATACCAAAATTTTAGGTAGTTATTATATACTAATTCTCAAAGTATATCTTAGGGATATGTTCTCTAATCATAGTTTATCTAAATCTAGTTTCCATGGTTTGTACTAAACATCCTCTAATACCAACTATAACAGTTACCCAGAGTCTGTGCATTATTACATAACATTGGCATGATCCATGAAAATCATGTCCCAAATGAACGATCAGTTTAGTAGCCTCGAAAATACTAGATACATTAATAAGGTCAACATTACAACTTGAAAAGAAAAACAACACTAAATTATTCCTTTGGAAACAAACAAGATTCCATGATTATGCTTGCAAGTCACTCATAACTAACTTCTTCACATCATAGGAAATATAAAACATAGAAAGGGGTGAGCTCAGATTCTTAGTAAGGATAACAATATAGTGGAAAATTTCACGAATAATCATAAATATTTAAGGTAATGTATAACTAAAACAAAATCCTTTTAAACTTAAACATCAGCATAATATGGAATCAATGAAATGAAATAATTCCATTTACTTATTCACATGGATATTATACTAATACAATAATCACGTGAAATATCAATAACCACTTTCATAATGATGGAATGCATAATGCCAGACTATCATAACCACATAGTCAAGGCCTTATGCCGAGACTACAAATAAAATGTTGTCATGTCCTTGTACCAAGATACTAGTTTGTCTCATGAGACCTACCGATGCATCAAGGAGCTATAGCTGGCTCCACCCATCACTTACTAATTCCAATTCATTCTTCATATAAAAAGTTTGAAACATAACATAAACATTCGCAGAAAAACTAGCATACGAAATGCCAATACTTTCTCCAAAAACAATAGATGGCATAAAAATAGTACATCCACAGTCAAACAGAACTCATTCAATTCAATGTCAAAGATTGTATTGTAATATATTAACCTCAGTAGAGAATAATGAAGGATATTGACATAGATTAAAATATTTATCAAACTATTTAGAGAAATATCCCCTTTTTCTTGAAAACATTTAACAGTCGCACTATTTATCATGAAGTTGTGTAAAAATAGATTTTTTGAATCAAAGTGTCTCATACCAATTTGAAAATATTAAAAGTAATATTGATTTTAAAACATTAATGTCCATATAAATAAAACCTTAAAACCAATTTTAAAACATGGACATTAATGAGAATGATTTTGAATAATAAATCATGAAAACAATTAAAATGATATTCTAGTTAGAGTTCCAAACCAAAAGAGAGACACTTGCATAAAAATAAATGAGGAAATCAAAACATTGTAATATCATGAGAATAAAGGGATTCATGATATACTATTTAATGTACATTATATACACCTTATAAAAGTGATTTGGTGCATAACAACAAAGAAGTCTCAATGGAATGTTAATTGAGATGAATTCTCTTATAAAAACTATATCATTAGGTTAAGGATAAATGAATGACATAATTATGTGTGACAAATATAAATACACTCAATATTATTGGATATTCATTGTAATTAAATCATAGTAAATTCGCACATATTCTTGTAAAAAAACACGAATGAATTGGATGCGTAACTCAACAAATGGAGATTGAGTTAAAATTACTCTTATCAAGTTAATATTGATGAATTGAGAATTTATCAATTGAGTGATTATTTGTATAAAATTTATATCCATAGAAAGGGGAGTGGAAATTATTACATAAGTAAATTAATATTGATTCCATACATAATCTTGGAGTAAAATAATCAATGGAGTATGCAAAAATCCGAATGAGTGGATATTGAAATTTCAAATTCCCTTATCGATTTGGTTACTTATAAAAAATAAACCCATGAAAGAGGGGTCATACAATGATGATGTAAATATCCATATATTAAATTATATTAAACAATGAATACAATCATGGGAAATACACATACCACATGAAATAAATAAGTGGTGAACAATGGAAATCTCATGGTATTAAAACAGAGATAAGAAACCCCTTACTTGGTACTTTTTCCTTGGTCGAGGGTTTTTTAACCTCTTGTATAATGGTGAAATAATAGTTATTGAATTATAAAATAATAATAAACATTAATATGATATCATATATGATCTTTTAAAATTGATTAGTTAAAAATATCTTAGTA
Organism: Viscum album; assembly: GCA_963277665.1. Classification (NCBI taxonomy): domain Eukaryota; kingdom Viridiplantae; phylum Streptophyta; class Magnoliopsida; order Santalales; family Viscaceae; genus Viscum; species Viscum album. The sequence continues at coordinate 1,998,216,269 of OY728140.1, read as the reverse complement.
TTATCAACGTATCGGGTGTTAAGAGATTTGTTTTCCTTTATATTCTTTGTTATATGAGACATATTTTAATGGATGGGATGTATCTTATTCATATACATAATGATATCAAGTCCTTAAAAATTACTTTTAATCATCAAATGAAAATTAGTATTGAATGGATACGATGGGGAATAAATCACATCGCGTTCGTGGAGGTTGTAGTCTGTACGTACGCACGAGCGACAATATAAAAATTTTGATATTAAAATAATATATAATTGGATGTTGCAGCATATATACAGAATAATTATAATGTTATATTTATTATTTACATTAATTACACATAATTATTATACCCATCCAAATAATAATGCATTGAATAAAAACTACACCATGACATGGAGACGGTAAGCTGTACGTATGCATGTATGGTGACATGTCCTTCAAAGGATTAATGGAATTCTGAATATGGTTTTACTATATTTATAATAAAATCATAGTATATAGAAGATACTGGATTTATTATTCTATAATGATAATAACAAAGAATGAATAAGTGGAAGAAGAAAGGAACATGAAAGAGGGTGGTGAAATCATTACCTCTTCTTCGGGTTGTTCCTTTCGATTTGATCAAAAAGGATCCATTGGTTGGCTTTCTGATCAAACTAAGTACAATAGGTTTAAGTGAGGGAAGTTGAGAGGATATTTGGTTAGTGGTATTCTGAAACAATAGGCTTTGAAGGTATGAATTTGAGTGAAGGGGGAGTGCCATTTTATAATAGGGGAGAGGGGCACCTTAGAAAAAACATAAACTATTATTTTATAATAAATTTATATTCCATTTATAAAGGATAAAAAGTTACTTAATTAGAGGATAAGGTGGGGATGTGTATAAATCTTATCAACTAATATATTTTAGATAGGTTTGGGTCACTATATAAACCTTATCATTTATATTTAAGTCTGAGTTTAATAGTTTGACATTTAACATGTCTCTTTGAATTTTAATATTATATGGTAAATAAAATTACTATTAGGTGCCAAGAGAACCCCAAGTGGTTCATTATTAACATATATAACCTTATATATTTCATTTGGACGAACCATAGATTTTTAGGAATAGAATATCAATTAATAATATAATATTTGTTTTAAAAAACTCTTTTATGTCAATTTTGACATTATTTGGTAGTTTTTTTTCTAAATTTATAACAACATTATTACATTGAAATAAATTCATCTAACTAACCCTAATATATCATATTAACCTATATAATTAGTGGAATTCATATAAAGTCTCAAATTACATTTATTTGGATATTTATAATATCAATTATTTTAATATTTCATTAATTAGGTAATTACTGCATCGCCATTGTGTCATAAATAAATTAAATTATTCAATGTCTAAAAATTATAAATAAAATAACATTATGCAGGAAATATTTTTATATTTCTAATTTAATATTTATAATTAAATTTATCATATGTTTAACCCTATATTAAAAATGTTTTAGTTGTTAAACATTGATTTTAACTCTTTTAACTCTTCTTTGAATTAATTAATAATAAATGTCCTCATCCAATCCAAGTGGATCAAAGAGGATAATATTTTATTCATAAGTTTGTTTTTAGTCGAATTATACTTAGAAAATAGAATTAGGATATGTGTTAGGGTAATAATAATATCATTTTTACCCTTAATTACCTTATTTACTTTTAACCATGTTAAATAAAAGTAAAAAAGTTACTATTCACCAAAAATTATTTTTAACTTATTGAACCACATTTTATTCCTTGATATTAATCGTGTCTCTTAGAGTTTCGAAATTCCGCTCACAAAAGTGGTAAAATTAAGTTTTATATGAGTTTGTAAATTCTTTTAGGAGGTGGGTAAAAGACTGTGAAAAGTTCAATAAAATTTCTATATATCTAAAATTATTTTAAACTAACTCCAATGAATTATATTGAACTTATATAGTTATTATATATCTATTTTTACCTTAATTAAAAATAAAATAAATAATTATTTAAATAAAAAATCGGTTTTAAACTATAACTCAGTGTTTTTTCACTATTTATAAAAAAATTGAATATTTTCAGAAAAATACCAAAATTTCAACCAAAGCTTATTTCAATATTCCGAATCCAAAAATGAAGTCCATTTTGAATTATTAAATTTATATCATTTCAGAAAGTGGGTATTACTATTCATAATTGGTAGTTTTATTGGTTGTGGTGTGTGTTAGAACTCGAAGTTGGGTACGACACACACTACTGTATTATTCAATAAGAAGCGTACTGTGGAAGCTTGGGGTGTGACAGAGGACAATTTGGGGCACTGCTCAGGTTTTTGTTTCCAAATCAGTCATTCTTTTAGCTTTTCTGTAGAACTGAACTCCTCTACAATTATTTTTGGATACACTATTCATTCTGGATTGATCCACTCAGCATTCAATATTCATTGTCGTTATGGTGTGTGTCTCAAAATAATTTATCTTTATACATCTTCATTGTCTTTGATCAGGGTAGACCATTATTCTTTTATCAGATCCACTTGTATAAGTTAGTGTTTACTCTTATCTTTAACCGAAGATCTATTGTGAAATCTCATTCCCTAGGTTGTTCCATTGATTGTCATGGTATAGAGGGTACTCGTTGTCATATTATGTGATGTTTTGTCTCCTACAATGACCTTATTTATCAATATAATCAATCCTAATACTTTTGTATTAGATTTTATGGCCTTCATGTACATAATTGAGTTTTCTTGGTTTATATATCGTATTGTGGACATGTGCGACCCTTGTTTTGAGGTATGTGGTTCTATATCTAGGTTGGGTTTCATAAACTGTATTGCTCTATTATTGTGAATTGTTTTACAAATAAATTGGTTTTAAATTGGCATGATTGTTTATGTGGGTTGGAAAGATATTTTGAATAATGGTTGTTATCTTCTGATTTTGGAAAATGGAAAAAATGGATATTTTAAAAGAAATGAAAATTGTTTTGTTTAATGGTTTTGAAATTATTTTTGATTCATTGAAATTATTGTGATACTGAGCACATGGGTTACCTTGGGTACAAGGTTGAATATTCGGATTGAGGTCATATTCCATTATTGGGGTTCACTTTCTGTGGTGTTTCTCTAATCCTTGAGTGTAGGCCATTGGATATAGGTACATATATGATGTTGGGGTTTCACATTCTGGGGACTATTCCTAGTCCTTGAGTGTAGATCATTGGATTCAGCTACCACAATTCACATTTTCATAGATTAATAAGTACGAGTATTCTTATGCATGACATATAGTATTCCTTGGTATTGTGATGCTTGTTTTGCTACTTTTTTTTACTTATTTATTTGAATTGGAATATATTAGCCTTGATATACATGATTATTATTGTGATACATAATATGCAAAATGTTATTTAAAATTGATATACCTACACTTGTTTTTGAATTGTGTAAAAAAGGAACTATTAAAATGTTTTCTATAATACGTTTTTACTTCTTATGATGCTCTAATTTATTTAAATTTAGCATGCATGAATTTTTATACAGATACATGTTATGGAACACCTATGTGGGATCCTATCGAGTCTTTTATCTCACTCCCTTCATACCTCTACGGTGGTGCATAGAATGTTGAATGTCTTTAAATATAGGGAAAGAAAAGGCATAAAAGTGAGGTAGTCCATTTTCATGTCATCTATGTTGGGTAGTTGGTGGTGATATTGTGGGAGTATATCCAATCCGTCCATTGGAGTAACTATTTGGTTATATTCCTATATAGTTGGAAAAGTCTCTTGGAGTTTTGGATACTTCTTTAACTACATTGTTTCCACTATCATTTTATTGTTATGGGATATATTCATCAGCATTCCACTATATCATTTGTATTCATGTATATATATGTTTCATGTTTTTTTACGGTTGAGAAAAATTATTCCCTCTTATTTTTTTTATTCTTGTGTACTTGTCTCCAGCCTGTGAGGATCATAATGCCCATCGGTTATAATATAGAATGGGTAATGTTCTAAGTTTGAGGGTATCTTTGGTCAGTTTGATACAAAGAATATGCTTTTATTTTTATAAAATAAATCTATTTTATTCTCCAATAGTTATAAATTTTTTTACATGTTTAATTTCATTTTCCTTCACTATTGATTGAAGAATCATCAAGATTGTTATTCACAAATGATACAGATTTTACATCTTTTTTAAACTATGAATCATTCTCTTCCATATAGACGTTTTTTAAAATATTTCATAAATAAATTTTATTTTCTATTTAATTAAGTAATAAATTTTATATTATCAATATTTTTTTTAAAATTTTGTAAAAGTAAATTTCACAACATTTTCTAAATGGGTTACTTATGACTCTAAAAAATAAATGATAGGAATATATATTTCAAACATTTATAATAAGAACATATTTTCCCACTGCTATGAACATTATTTTCTATGCGGATTCCCTTATAAGATTCCATGGATATGTTGAATGAAATATATTTTCTAAATATTTTGGGAGTTGTTATTTTTAAATTTTTATTTTCATTATAAAAGGGGTTTTTACCCCATGTATTATTTTTATGAACATGAAATTTTATTTCTGTTCATAATTTTCAAAAAACCATGATGAAAAATATACATTATTTAGGATATTTTGTACTGATTCCATCCTCATGCATTAATTGGATAGATTCCGATTGTTTGAAAGTTATTATCATGGAACACAAATATTTTCCACATGTTTATAAAGTTATAAAATGAGTAATGGATATCTCAATAAGGATTTTTATAAAATGTAAGTTCTATATAATATATTAATTTTATTTTCATTTTTTATTATTTATGATGAAGAGTGGTTCTATAATTAAACATGGATGGGTGGACTAATTTTAAAAAAGGTGGGTTGTCATGCTATAACCACATATCGGTGCGTCCTTGATAGACCTCATATGCATTGGGTATGGAATTATAAATTAAAATTATTATTATTGTAAGTATGATAAGAAGACTAATATACCAAGCCACATACATCACATACATATAATTTGTTTTTAAATAAATTTAATGATTTTCTATTGTAATATAATGAAATTATGTTTATCTAAATGAATTTTATTATTTTTATTAGTGAAATCCTATAGGGTACAATTAATTCTGATAGTAAAAATTTATATCTCATGGATCAGGATTATTGAATATAATGACTCTTTCATTTGAAACAGAGTTATGAAATTTTTAATTATTAATATCTATGTATAGAATGGTATCATTTTCTAATGTTATGAACATTCACTATGATTATGTAATCATACTATTATGATCATCTTACTCTCATTGTAGATATTCAATTGTAAATGATTTTTTATACCATTGTTGAGAATTCATCATCACCCATCTTATGGTTCCTTTTCCCGAAGTTATGAAGAATAATGATAAATGATTTGATTATATAATGGTTTCATATGTGAATAAATTTATAGGATATGATCAAGACTTAATATAAAATATAAAAATGTGAATATAATGAAAAATATTACCCCTTGAGCTCATGAGTTTTGTTTCCTCAAGAGTTTTTCATAAATGAATAAGGCTTTAAATATAAAATTATTTTGGTTATATAAGTGATCCATTATTTAATTTTTATTTTTTCAGGTTTGGGTGGAATAATTTTTTTTTCGCATTTATCATTATAAAATCCATAAAGGTAATGTATTTTATTAATTATATATTTGGGAATGTGGGTTTAGGGATGATAAAACTCTTATATTGACTCTTAGATTTAATGATATTATAATAAGTGGATCAAACTGTCACTACCATTTCCTTACCTAACTTAGGTCCATATAGATTTCTTTTACCAAACTCACCCAAACAGGATGGATTTCTCCACTTCATCAAATATTGGTCATTATAATGATCTATATGAATGGTTGAGGGAAAGATATTGTTGTTGAAAATATATACAAGATTATGTTGTTGATCTCAAGAAACATTGAAATTTAGAAAACATGATAATATAATATCATCTAGAGTTTTAATGGTTCTAATAAATTGACCATGTTTTATTGATGATAGGAAATACTGAAACAAAACTCTGTATCTATATCATTTTTAATATATTACTAGAACATCAATGAGAACATAAAATCTTGATAGAATATGGTAGAATGTGGTACTCCCTGGATCTTTATAACTTCATTAGTGTATATCTAGTAAATATTATAAAGGGATGAGTCTTCACTAAAAGAAATAAAATGCTCTGAAATTATAAGAAAATTTAATAAAACCCAAATAAATTAATGACCATTATATTTTTTTGGGAGGCTAACGACGCAAGACATGTTAGTGTTTCCACATTTCAATTCTAGTTTGTGTAACATTTGTAACATCTTCATAGATTTATGTCTTCCAACAATAACATTTTGAAATACCATTTACTAAGATCTATACATTAAAATATATAAATTAATGTTGACCTATGAAAAATACTTTTCGATATGTATACATCCAGGTAATTATATAATTAATAGGGAATGATGAGAAATGTGCCTCATATAATAGTTATTTCTTAATTTCTATTATTTTTCAGACACAAAATCAAATCATGAATCTTATAATTCCATCACAATAATCATTGAGACCATGAATATTTATCATATTCTTTTTTTGATTTTCATCATCCTTTATCATCTCATTAATTATCACATGTATAGATGTCTAAACATACACATGATCCACATACTATTTCTCCCCATAGCTTCATGATTTCAAAGTGAATCCTTTGAAAATTCAGAACAATAGGTATGATTTATATTTTGTAATAGATAATATAGAGTGAACTCCTTGACATAAATCATTAACCACCATGTTTGATCTCCTAAATTGGTAATGTCATGAGCATTCAAATTATATATTTAACTGTGACCATATTTTCTAGTGAATATTCAAAAAATTATTGATTCATATAATATATAATCATATATGGAAATTAGATATACAAAAAAAAATTATAATGATAATTCCCCCATATATGTGATGAAAATAATACCACTTCTAACTTGAAAACATTATTTGAGTAATATTACTCTATAACCATCAATTGGAATGAGGCTTTAGCTATCACTATATCATGGTTCATAAGAACACATGAAAACCTCTTATTAGATTAATCAATAAAAATAAATATAAAAATCTTGTCCTCTATAGTTAATCATGGGAATTAGTGAAATGACTGATCATCTCTTCATTTACTTGATATTTTCTTCACATTTCATAGAAAAAATGAAGTTAACCCCATCCTTGGAAATCTAGGTTAGTACATTTGATAGATCTGAGAAATACATCATAAAGTATCGATAATATCTAGTCAACATAAACAGAATAAATATATTAGTCACCACGGTTTTTGGGATATTTTTTTAATGACTTATATATTTAATTGGCCTACCAATATAACCTCTCTTGAGTTAAATGACTAAAAATGAAAATTTTTGTAATTAAAATTCAAACATGTTAAATGTTTAAAATAAATTATATTTCTTTAAAGATATTAGTAAAATAATTTACACAATTTATTGATATTCCTTTTTATTATAATATATAACAATATCATATATAAATCCTACTAAACACCAATCAAGGTAATATAGAAGTCTCTATCGATTAAATCCATAAAAAAATAGGGGAATTAGTATTCGTAAATAGAATCAATATAAATTCATTGTTTCCATACCCCGTGTGGAATAAAATATTGGGAATGTATTATCTTTTGAAAATCAACTGATAGTATCCATAATGGAGATAAATATTGGGAAATTATTATGGTCCACATAAATGGTAATGATCAAATTATGCTCCCCATAATTATTATAGAATCACATTGATCCATCTTAATTAATAAAAAATAGAACAAGTGTGCCCCAACGTGACACAAATGGAAAAAATACCCCCTTTTAAATATTCTCTTAGTGGTTATTATTACATTTATATAACTCGATTTAGGAAATTATATATAGAGTCATTGAAAAAGGTGTTCCCCATTGTATGATTGATATTGACAAAAAACATTCCAATATTGATGAAGGAAAGATTATTCATTTTCAAAAACATAATAAACTCCCATAAAATATTCATATTGTCAAGGATGATATTATCCCCAGCCATTTGAGATATATTCCCCCTTTTAATTGGAATCAATACCAATAAAATTGATGTAATTTCCATTGGAAGATAAAATTTATACCCATAGAGATAAATGATCATAAGTTGTTTGGTAATATCAAATGTGAAAAAAATTCCTCAGTTATTTATATGGGGTTTATAAAAAATTCCAATCCATGACCAGTATAACATCATATCAAACAACAAAGTGAATAAACATATTTTTACGAAGCACATTCCAACAAAAAATATAGTAGGTAAGAATAATTGAATTTAGATGAAATAATATCTCCATTAAGAGTTTTTACTACTACTTCAACATATAATATTTATTTTTATAATGTGATAAACATAGTAAAATAGTCTGATATAAATCTGTGGGTAGAACAAGATTCAAATTCGATAGTAGCAATTTTAGAGAGGATGAAACTTTTACTATACACCACTTAATATTCAGACCGCACATTAGAAATATTTATTGTTTTAGATATCTATTTTTCTCTAGGATTTGGACATTTCAAAAATATGTCATCTTAATTAACACTCATATTCATAAACATGTCATCATAATTACTATACTCTATTAATTTGAAATAGTAGAGTGTGAGTGATTCATTCTATGAATATTTTTCTCCATTGGAATCACTAGTTAACTTATTCCCATAACATATATTTTACACTTCACTGGTACCATCCACTCCAAAAATAAATTATTTACAAGTCCCCATAATATAATTTCCTCCCATTATTTTTTGAAAATACTAGAATAATTGATGACTCCCCTTATTCCCTCCATGAATTATGTTTTGTGAATTTAATTTTAATCTCATAATATTTTGATATCAATACCATGAGATTTATGGGTGACTTGAATATTAATTATTACATTTATTTCACATTAACGATTTTCTTTATAGTTACTAAATTATCTTCTAGTTAGCATATTTTAAAGAGATGGTTCTATACAACTGTTGTTTTGACCAATATTACATTCCAATTTTATTATTTTACTTGATGAATATAAGTAAGGTCTCATAAAAGTTTCCCCACTAATACTAATGGATTCATCTTCCTTATAACTTATGTCAAGGAATTAATTGTCCACAATTTATATAAATATAGATACTATACTTATTGAAAAACATCCTCTTAAAATCATCCATCCCTATAGAGTCAATTTATTATTTTTTAATATTATTCTTGATAAGATTCCCCATTGATCTTATCCACCTTCTCAATAATTAACAATTAAGATACATTATTCATGTTCCACGAACTGGAGAATAGGAAAAACCTTTTCAGTGGTACAGATTTATAACATTCAAATTAAAGGGTCTATAAAATCAGAATAATAGGTTAGATGTTTCCTCCAGAATGACTCAACTATAAATTTTCCCTCTATGGATTATTTGTAATCATAATAGGATTAATAGATTGAGAATTATTCATAATAATGTTAATAATATGTATCCCTCTCTTCCATACCATTTAGTTTATGATGAGTAAAATCATTTCATTGTCCATAACAGAAAGCATTAAAATAGTTCTTCCTAGTTCTAGATATTTTGTGAATCTAATAATCATATTTTGTAAGATGGTAATCATAGTGGGAAATCATATAGTCATGATAATCATTTATAGGATTTCTAAATATTGATACATTGTTTTCAATATAATCCACCACGAGCATAAAATGTGTTATACATGGTAATTATATATTAAAATACATCACAATATGTTATATATAAAATGTTATTTAACCCATGATTATAAAATATGAGTTTCTAAAATGGTTTTATAGTCTTATTCCCACTCATTAGGCATTAGAGATGATATAGTATTTACCTAATTATCCCCATTGATATTTGTTACCCATAGGTAAATATGGGATGTGTAACACCCGAGATTTTTATGAGTAATATTTTGTTTTTATGTTATATATATATATATCATCAAAGGAATCTTTCACTACACAATAGATTGGCTTACTTTACACGCAATCGCGACCTTCCTCGATAGCTTTCGTTGTACGCAATACCGAGTTTCACTAAACGACGATATGTTATTAAAATATTATTTAAAATAGCCGTTATGAATAGTAATAACCACTTTTTGAAATTTTATCTTTCAAAATGGACCTCATTTTTGGATTATGAATACCGGAATTAGCCTAGGGTGAAATTTTGGTATTTTTCTGAAAACTTTCAATTTTTGATGAATAGTGAAACCACTAAGTGGTAGGTTAAAAACTGAATTTTGCATAAAAACTAATTTTACCGCTTCTGTGAATGAAATTTAGAAAATCCGATAGACACGGTTGATATCAGTAAGTAAAATGTGGTTCAATGAGATAAAAATAATTTTTTGTTGAATAGTAACTTTTTACTTTTTTTACCGCGGTTAATAGTAAATAGGGTAACTAAGGGTATATATGATATTAATATTACCCTAACACATGTCCTAATTCTATTGGATAAGTGAAATTCGACCAAAAACAAACTTAGGAATAAAATATGACCATTTAGGTCCACTTGGATTAGATTATAACATTTAATATTATTTTATTTAATGAATAGTTAAAATAGTTAAAATCAAAGTTTAATAACTAAAACATTTTTAATATGGGGTTATACATAAGATAAATTCGACTATAAATATTCATTTGAAAGATAAAAAGATTTCCTACATAATTATATTTTATTTGTAATTTTTAGACATTAAATAATTTAATTTATTTATGACACAATGATGATGAATTATTTATCTTATTAATGAAATATTGACATAATTGATGTTATAAACACCAAACTAAATATAATTTGAGACTTTTTATGAATTCCACTAATTTTCGAGGTTACTATGATATATTAGTGTTGATTTAATCATCTTGGTTCGAACATATAATTCTGTTATGACTTTCACAAAAATCATATATCAAATTGTTTCAAAATTGACACAAAATAGTTTTTAAATCAAATATTATATTATTAATTGTTATTTTATTTATGAAAATCTAAGGTTCGGCAAAATGACTTAGATAATGTTATATATATTAATAATAAACAACTTGGAGTTCGTTTGGCATGTTATAGTAAGTGTATTAACCATATAGTGTAAGAAAACAAAAAGTTACGGTAAAAGTTAAATTATTTAACTTAGAGTTAAATATAATTGATAAGGTTAAAATAATAACATAAACTTGTCTAAATCCTATTGGTTGATAGAATTTCGACCCATCTCCACTTTACCTTAGAAATAAGACCCTTTCTAACCATTATAAACCGATTTTGACTTTAATATAAAATAATATTTTGAGATATTCCAAAGGTGCCCCTCTCCTCCCTTACAAAAGGGCACCTCTTCCCCCTCCTCCTCACACCAATTTGAGCACTCAAGATCGGCCAACCCCTGCCAAAATCCCTTCTCCACTTCCCTAGATTAATCCTAGAGGTCCTGGTCTTCTACAAAGACCAATCTAAGTTCTCTAAGCGGAGGATTCAAAGAGGCGTTTCAAAGAAGAGGAGCTTCGGACACGTACAAAGCAAATCGGACCTAAGGTAAGGGAATATATCACAATCTCATTTTATCCGAGATTGTTTATACTTTGGTATTTACTGGAGTGTATTTTATCATCAACATCCATGTTTCCTCAATATGTAATATTATTTCCATCCACGTACAATTTCTTAAATCCAATTTTACCCTTCAGTGAGTTTTTAGTAAAAGATATGAAAGGAATCTTTTCTCGTTTTTCGTACGAGCTACATTTTGAATTTTCCGAGAAAAGTACGAAAAATGTTTTTTTAACTTATACGGCAGGAATGGATTTTTAAAACATTAGTTCCAAGAATCTTCCATTATAAGTTTTCAAGTTTATTTTTAATCAACTTCTTTTATTTTATAATTGTATGACACTTTAAGAAAAGAAAAGTGTTTTTGAAGTAGAAAGAATATTTTCCTCAAGAATGGAGTTCAAATGTTTTATCAAAATTATTTTCCATCTAAGATAATATAGGGTTATATTTTTATCCCTATTATGACATTGATTTGATAATGTTTTGAGGGAATTATTTTTATGAAGTCATTTACCTTATATGATTTGTTTTATGATGTCATGATGTTTCAAGAATCCCATTTTTGTTACATGTGTTATGCGATGATGTATGATTTATGATTATGTGGCACACATAAGAAAGGATTCATTATAAGATGGGTGAGACCTATATCTCCCTCCATTGCATTGGGTAATGATTTATATCTCATGAGATATACATGGGTGGAACAGAAGGTTATTTCGGTTCAGCGATACAGGACTGAAACGAGGAGTGAACTAAGTTCAGAAATGGACTTTGTCCGCTAAGATAGTCTTGGAAATGAGTCATTACTAAAAAGAAATGATTTTCCATGATTATGTGTGCATGCCACAAAGTTTCAAGTTTTATGTTATGATTATGGGGATCTCATTTTCACTTCTATGATTTATTCCATGTTAAGATATTATGATCTCTTTTGCAGGTTATGATTTTCAAAAAGATATGATATGATTTTTATTTCCTTTATTTTCCCTTGCTGAGCATTTGAGCTCACCCTTTTTGTATGTTTTCTTTTCCCCAGGTCAGGAAGATGGATATTATGTAAAATATGCTAAAAGGGACCCTAGATATGATTAAATAAATGGGAGAAACTGTAGAAGATTTATGAACCAGTTGTTTATGTTTCCCAGTTTCTAAATACACTATACCTATACGGTTCTTTGTGGTTTTGTCATATGTTGTAATAAGTGTGCTTCAATTTTGAAGTATTAACAATGTATGTAAAGTATGGGTCGTTATAGTTGGTATGAGAGGAAAGGTATAGTCAACCTTTGAAAACTAGGATGTGAAAGCCTTAGTAAGAACCCTAAGGATAAGTCTAAGCATAGAACACAATCTTAGTGTTTTATAAATGGCCATGAATAACCTAGGATAAGACCTTAAGTGGGAAATTTTATTCTTTAATTATGTGGTTTTCCTATTATAATTAGTGTTTCTCACACTATTATTCTTGGTTTTAGTCAATGGCTGGAACCCGAAGGAACTGTGTCAATGCGGAATGCGATGGGCAATGCAATGATTGTCCCCCTGAGCAACCAAACGATATGGGAGCTGGAATGAAAAATCTTGTAGCCATGCTCACTCAACTTTCTCAAGCTATGAATCATGCAAGGCTTCCAAACGAGCAAAGGAAGAAGCAACATTCTGTTGAATCCTTCATTAGGCAGCGTCCACCTTCATTCAGTGTGTCTACTGATCCATTAGTTGCTGAACAATGGATTAGTACTGCTGAAAATATATTTTCAGTTCTTCAATGTTATGAACACGATAAATTCATCCTAGCAGTGTATCGTTTGGAAGGAGATGCTGGTCAATGGTGGAATCTTATTAAGAATACAAGGCAAAGGGATGAAATTGAGTCCATGGAATGGGACGTGTTCAAGAACTTATTTTTCAATAAGTACTTCCCTCGTATTCTCCGAACAAAGATGGAGAAAGAGTTTCTTGAACTGAAGCAAAGGGATGATGAATCTGTTGGTACCTATGAAGAAAATTTTACAAGACTTGAAAGGTATGCTTCTAGAATTATTATCCAACCTGAGATTAAGATCGATCGATTCTTTAGTGGCTTAAAACCAAGTCTTCGAAGGGCGTTAGCCATAAGGGACTTCAATAGCTACGAGGAAATCGTTCGATGTGCTCTCAAAATCGAGATGGAGATTGGAGTAACCCATCAGTCATATGGGTTTGATAAGAAGAGGAAAATGGAATTCAAAGGAAAATCTAAAGAGCACACTGAAAAGAATATGAGCTTTCCCTTATGATCAAAGTGTGGAACGAAACATGGAGTAAGTTGTCTTAAAGGGACAAGTAATTGTTTCAAATGTGGAAAGGAAGGTCATCGGGCATTTGAATGTCGCGATGATGGGAAGAAGATGTCTAATGATGCAAACAAAGGAAGGGATACACAGAATGAACCTACTACACTTCAATGTTTCAAGTGCAAAGAGATGGGGCATTATGCCAATCAATGCCCAAATCCAAGGGTTGATGATGATGGTCGACGTCAACAAACTCTTAAGGCTAAAGACAAAGGAATGTCACATGCAATTTCTATCAGGGATGTGGAGTATGATAATGAAGTGGTGAAAGGTACACTTACCATCCACTCTAAAGTAGAAAATGTTTTATTTGATTATGGATCCACCCACTCTTTTATTTTTGAAGAATTTTCTAAGGGTATCACCGTATTACCTAAACAATTAGATGTTGAGTTAGCTGTGACAACACCTAATGGCACATCAATCGCATCAAAAGTTTATAATTCTTCTCCAATTGAAATTTGTGGGAAAGTGCTTACTCAAAATCTTGTGATCCTTCCTTTAGTGGAATTCTATGTGATTCTTGGCATGCATTGTCTTTCTTTATACAGAGCTCATATCAATTTCCAAAGAAGGGAAGTCACATTTATTATTCCAGATTAACGTATGATCGTCTATCAATGCAAGTATGAACATAACCTTCCAGTGGAAATTTCTTCCATTTTATGGGTATTGATTCCACTAAATGAAGGTTATTTATCTCAAATGGTCGATGAGAAACTCGCGATTAAGAATATGCCCATCGTACGGGAGTTTGATGATGTCTTTCCGAAGGAATTACCGGGTCTTCCACCAAATCGTGAAGTTGAGTTTTGAATGGAACTCGTACCGGGTGCTTTGCCTATTTCATAGACACCTTATAGAATGGCCCCAATTGAGTTGCATGAATTGAAGAAGCAACTCCAAGAGAATCTTGATAAGTCATTCATATGCCCTAGGGCGTCACCTTGGGGAGCACCTGTTCTATTTGTTAAGAAGAAAGATGGATCAATGAGACTCTGCACTGATTATCGAGAACCTAACAAGATCACTATCAAGAATAAATATCCTCTCCCGCGCATGGATGACTTATTTGACCAACTACGCGGAGCTCAATACTTTCCAAGATTGATCTTCGTTCAGGGTATCATCAATTAAGGGTCAAAAGGGAGGATATACCAAAGACGGCTTTCCGTACAAGGTATGGACACTATGAATTTATAGTGATGCCATTTGGTCTTACTAATGCCCCTGCTATCTTCATGGATCTAATGAATAGAGGCTTTAGAGACTATCTTGATAAATTTGTGGTAGTCTTTATATGCGATATTCTTGTCTATTCAAAGAGCAAGGAAGAGCATGAAGATCACTTGAGAATTATATTGAAGACCCTGAGAAAGGAGAAGCTTTATGCCAAATTTACCAAGTGTGAATTTTGGCTTCAAAAAGTTGAATTTGTGGGTCACATAATCTCAAAAGAGGGGATATCTGTGGATCCAGCAAAAACAGAGGTTATCGAAAGATGGTCGAGACCAACAACAGTAACTGAGATCCGAAGTTTTCTTGGTTTGGCTGGATATTATCAACGTTTTGTAAAAGATTTTTCATGATTATCTAATCCACTCACCAAGTTTACTCGGAAAGGAGTTAAGTTTGTTTGGACAGAGGAATTTGAAGAGAATTTCAAGGAGTCGAAAAGAAGGTTATGCAGTGCACCTGTGCTCACACTGCCTTGTAGTGGAGAAAGGTTTGTGATTTACAGTGATGCATCCAAGAAGGGATTGGGGTGTGTTCTTATGCAAAATGATATGGTGATAGCTTATGCCTCACGACAGTTGAAAATCCATGAGAAATATTACCCAACACATGATTTGGAGTTAGCTGCTGTAATCTTTGCATTAAATATTTGGAGGCATTACCTTTATGGTGAAAGGTGTGATATTTATACTGATCATAAAAGTTTAAAGTATATTTTCACACAAAAGGAGATGAATATGCGTCAATGAAGATGGTTGGAGCAGATTAAGGATTAGGACTGCTCAATCCATTACCACCCTGGGAAAGCAAACAAGGTGGCAGATGCATTAAGTCGACAAGACCATGCTAGTTTATCCATGACGAGGATCACAAAAGATCCAATATTTATGGATTTACAAAGGATGGATCTTGGAATTATAATGGAAGGGGAAAAATCTTAGCTTTCTCAAATGAATGTTCAACCATCTATACATGTGAAGATTAAAGAGGCACAGAAAGGAGATGTCGAGTTACAAAAGAAGGTGAGAAATGTTCATGAATTCAACCTTGATTGTGATGGGATAATAATGTTCAGGAATCGGGTTTGTGTTCCTCCCATCCCCGAATTAAAGAAGGAGCTGCTGGATGATGCTCATAGTTCTTCATTCTCTATTCATCCTAGAAGCACAAAGATGTATAGGGACCTGAAAGAGTACTTTTGGTGGGATGGCATGAAAAGAGATGTTGCTGAATATGTCTCTCGATGCTTGGTTTGTCAACAAGTTAACTCTGAGAGACAGAAGTCTAAGGGGATGTTACAACCATTACCCATACCCGAATGGAAATGGGAAAACATCACTATGGACTTTGTCACATGACTTCTTAAAACATCCAAAGGCAATAATGCTATCTGGGTCATAATTGATCGTCTTACAAAGTCTGCACACTTCATTGCTATTAGAGAGGATTTCTCTCAAGATCAGCTTTCCAGGATATATGTAAAGGTAGTGGTAAGATTGCATGTAGTACCACTTTATATTATATCTGATCGGGATCCGAGATTTACCTATAATTTCTGGTGAAGTCTTCAGCATACTCTGGATACAGAGTTGAGTTTCAGCACTACTTATCATCCTCAAACAGACGGTCTGTCTGAGAGAACAATTCAAACCCTAGAAGATATGTTGAGAGCTTGCTCTATGGATTTCAAAGGAGGTTGGGATCAACACCTACCTTTGGTGGAATTTTCTTATAATAATAGCTTTCACTCCAGTATTCAGATGGCTCCTTATGAAGCTCTCTATGGAAAGAAATGCAGGACTCCAACTTGCTGGGATGAAGTTGGGGAAAGAAAGCTATTAGGACCTGATCTCGTTGATGAAATGGCAGAAAAGGTCAAATATATTCAACAACACATAAGAGCAGCTCAGAGTCGACATAAAAGTTATGCCGACAACCGAAGAAAAGACCTAGAGTTTGAACTGGGTGATAAAGTGTTCTTACGAATATCTCCCTGGAAGAGGGTTATGAGATTTGGAAAGAAGGGGAAGTTGAGACCTAGATATATCGGTCCTTTCGAAATACTGGATCGTGTTGGAAAGGTAGCTTACCGATTGGCGTTTCCACCGAATCTCTCTCAAGTTCACGATGTGTTCCACGTATCTCTCCTGAGAAAGTACATACCTGATCCTTCACATGTACTCAGCTCAGAAGTTGTACCGCTGGAGCAAGATCTTTCTTATGAAGAACAACCGATAGAGATTCTGGATCGTAGAGAAAAAGTCCTACGAAACAATACCACTCGATTGGTGAATGTTTTATGGAGGAACCACCAACATGAAGAAGCTACATGGGATCTTGAGGATATGATGAGGGAGAGGTATCCTCATCTGTTTGTTACAAAGTGACGAATTTCGAGGGCGAAATTCTTTTTAAGGGGGGTAGAATGTAACACCCGAATTTTTATGAGTAATTTTTTGTTTTTATGTTATATATATATATAATCAAAGGAATCTTTCACTACACACTAGCTTGGCTTACTTTACATGCAATCACGACCTTCCTCGATAGCTTGCGTTGTACGCAATACCGAGTTCCACTAAACGACGATATGCTATTTAAATATTTTTCAAAATAGCCATTATGAATAGTAATGACCACTTTTTGAAATTTTATCTTTCAAAATGGACTTCATTTTTGGATTCGGAATACCGAAATTAGCCTAGGGTGAAATTTTGGTATTTTTCTGAAAACTTTCAATTTTTGATGAATAGTGAAACCACTAAGTGGTAGGTTAAAAACTGAATTTTGCATAAAACTTAATTTTACCGTTTCTGTGAATGGAATTTCGAAAATCGTACAGACACGGTTGATATAAGTAAATAAAATGTGGTTCAATGAGATAAAAATAATTTTTTGGTGAATAGTAACTTTTTACTTTTTTTACCGCGGTTAATAGTAAATAGGGTAACTAAGGGTAAATATGATATTACTATTACCCTAATACATGTCCTAATTCTATTGGATAATTGAAATTCGACCAAAAACAAACTTACGAATAAAATATGACCATTTATGTCCACTTGGATTAGATTATGACATTTAATATTATTTTATTTAATGAATAGTTAAAATAGTTAAAATCAATGTTTAATAACTAAAACATTTTTAATATGGGGTTCTACAATAGATAAATTAGACTATAAATATTCATTAGAAAGATAAAAAGATTTCCTACATAATTGTATTTTATTTTTAATTTTTAGACATTAAATAATTTAATTTATTTATGACACAATGATGATGCAGTATTTATCTTATTAATGAAATATTGACATAATTGATGTTATAAACACCAAAATAAATGTAATTTGAGACTTTTTATGAATTACAGTAATTTTATAGGTTACTATGATATATTAGTGTTGATTTAATCAACTTGGTTAGAACATATAATTCTGTTATGACTTTCACAAAAATCATATATCAAATAGTGTCAAAATTGACACAAAATAGTTTTTAAATCAAATATTATATTATTAATTGTTATTTTTTTGTTAAAAATCTAAGGTTCGAAAAAATGACTTAGATAAGGATATATATATTAATAATAAACAACTTGGGGTTCATTTGGCATGTTATAGTAAGTGTATTAACCATATAGTGTAAGAAAACAAAAAGTCACGGTAAAAGTTAAATTATTTAACTTAGAGTTGAATCTAATTGATAAGGTTAAAATAATAACCCAAACTTGTCTAAATCCTATTGGTTGATAGGATTTCAACCCATACCCACTTTACCATAGAAATAAGACCCTTTGAGACCATTATTAACCGATTTTGATTGTAATATAAAATAATATTTTGAGATATTCCTAAGGTGCCCCTCTCCTCCATTATAAAAGGGCACCTCCTCCCCCTCCTCCTCACACAAATTTGAGCACTCAAGCTCGGCCAACCCCTGCCAAAATCTCTTCTCCACTTCCATAGAATAATCCTAGAGGTCCTGGTCTTCTTCAAAGACCAATCTTAGTTCCCTTAGTGGAGGATTCAAATAGGTGTTTCAAAGAAGAGGAGCTTCGGACACTTACAAAGAAAATCAGACCTAAGGTAAGGGAATATATCACAATATCATTTTATCCGAGATTGATTATACATTGGTATTTAATGGGGTGTATTTTATCATCCACGTCCATGTTTCCTCAATATGTAATATTATTTCCATCCACGTACAATTTCTTAAATCCAATTATACCCTTCGGTGAGTTTTTAGTAAAAGATATGAAAGGAATCTTTTGTCATTTTTCGTACGAGGTACTTTTGGACTTTTCTGACAAAAGTACGAAGAATGTTTTTTTAACCTATACGGCAAGAATGGATTTTTAAAACATTAGTTCCAAGAATCTTCCTTTATAAGTTTTCAAGTTTATTTTTAATCAACTTCTTTTAGTTTATAATTGTATGACATGTTAAGAAAAGAAAAGTTTTTTTGAAGTAGAAAGGATATTTTCCTCAAGAATAGAGTTCAAATGTTTTATCAAAATTACTTTCCATCTAAGATAATACAGGGTTCTATTTTAATTCCTATTATTACATTGATTTGATTATGTTTTGAGGGAATTATTTTTATGAAGTCATTTAACTTATATGATTTGTTTTATGATGTCATGATGTTTCAAGAATCCCATTTTTGTTACATGTGTTACGCGATGATGTATGATTTATGATTATGTGGCACACATAAGATAGGATTCATTATAAGAGGGGTGGGACCTATATCTCCCTCCAATTAATTGGGTAAAGATTTATATCTCATGAGATAGACATGGCTGGAATGGAAGGTTATTTCGGTTCAGTGATACAGGACTGAAACGAGGAGTGAACTCGGTTCAGAAATGGACTTTGTCCGCTAAGATAGTCTTGTAAATGAGTCATGACTAACAAGAAATGATTTTCCATGATTATGTGTGCATGAAACAAAGTTTCAAGTTTTATGTTATGATTATGGGGATCTTATTTTCACTTCTATGATTTATTCCATGTTAAGATATTATGATCTCTTTTGCAAGTTATGATTTTCAAAAAGATATGATATGATTTTTATTTCCTTTATTTTCCCTTGCTGAGCATTTGAGCTCACCGTTTTTGTATGTTTTCTTTTCCCCAGGTCAGGAAGATGGATATTAAGTAGAATATGCTAAAAGGGACCCTAGATATGATGAAATAAATGGGAGGCACTGTAGAAGATTTATGAACCAGTTGTTTATGTTTCCCAGTTTCTAAAGACACTATTCCTATACGGTCCTTTATGGTTTTGTCATATGTTGTAATAAGTGTGCTTCAATTTTGAAGTATTAACAATGTATGTAAAGTATGGGTCGTAATAGGAATCAACCACATGCACATACTAGAATCTAAATGTTGCTTTTTTTTAATAATAAAATCACACTTATTTATTTACCATAACATATGATGTAGTCATATTATTATGATTATTTTTAGTGTTTTCTCTAATGTTTTCTATTTATAGTATCCAAAAAATAACTAATCCTTTCTATGATACTAATAATAGTGACCAAATATATAAATAAAAAATATTAAATATTATTTGATCAATATTTTATACATATCAATTCCATCTATATAAGATCCATAAAGGTTTAGTGCCTTTCGATACATGGATACATAAATAACTAGTATGTAGAACATCAATATAATACCCCATTATGTTATTCACTTAGAAATAAAATACTTAAAACCATTCAACAAATGTATGTAAAATGGAACATAATAATTATTCAGTTAATATTATCAATAAAAGTAGTCATGGTTGATACCTATCAATGATCATTTTTAATCATAAAAATTGACTCATATTTTTAAATCATACCCATCAATTAACATATAATAATCATAGAGGATGCCATAAATCTTGCCCAGTCATATAAAATTATTTGTAAACGAAATAAATAACATGTTTCTTGAGATAATTATATCTGAATAAGATCATATCATAAAATAGTTTCATAAGGATCGACATAAAACACAATCATAGTTATATTATATGAATGCTAAAAATTAATATATTCATCATATGTTAGGCTTGGGATAACCTATCATGTATTAGAATTCAAATTATTATAAACTCTCACAGACACACTTTTGGGCTTGGGATAACTAATCATGTATCCTATTTTTGGTTTTGGATAACCTATCATGTACCCTTTGGGATCATAAATCATTAAACTTTATCCAATTACTTAGATGAATATAACATAACCACCCATCACATAAATATAATCCATTAACATTTGTGATAGAGGATCTGGATAATAATATTCATTACATCAAAGATTATCATATAGAAAAAATGGGTTTCATAATTTTTTCATCATCATAATTATAAAAAATATAATATTAATAAAAAATATTCGTTCATTATAACGTAATCTGATGTAACATCAAAGGATTTTTTAAAAAAAATACCTTTAAAATAACACTATAACCTTTCATAAGAAAAATAACAATTTATTTTAAAATAAATTCTTCAAAATATAAAAAATATCAGAAAATATTAATTAAAATTTTACATTTAAAATAATAATGTAAATATATAATTTCATATTAAAAGAAAATATTATAATTTTTTTGGTAAAATATGTTCATACGATGTATATGAAAACAAAGATTATTTTTAAATTTTCTCTAAAATTCAAAAGTACCTCATTCAAAAAATAGAAATAATAATCCTTTAAATTTTTTATATACTGTAAAAATGCGTAAAAATGTTTTTATGAAATAATTTTATAAGATAAAGTATTTTTTAAAACATTTTATCTAAAATATTGATACTGTATAAAAAGATTCTCTATCAAATTAAAAAAAATCAAATTTTAGTTTAATGAATTATTTTAGATCACTAATTACTTATAAAGATGTAATTGAAAGGAAATCATGTGATTTAGAAAAATAAATGGAGGATGATATATTAAAATTTATTTATGAATGATATATTATATTTCTTCATCATTACAAATTTATGCACAAACAGTTCTATCAAAAATGAAATTTTAATGTGGACCCCTTACATTATGTCCATCTTGTTTCATAAGCACTCTAAGATTATGTTTAATAAATAATAATTTATTATATTTATATTATAGATCAATACTATTTGTACCATTACCACATATCATCCACTTATAATGTTTCCACACCGATTTATTAGAAATTTGTTATTAAAATCATTGTTCTAGGTGACATCTGTTTTATTTTTTACGAATGTTTTGATTATACTATTTCTGTAATTTCATATTAATAATTTTTAAACATTATGAATAAATTTAAAAATGATATAAATATAATTTATATTATATATATATATATATAACCATCCATAAGAATTGTCGATAGAAAAATGATTAACACCATTCATTGAGATGGGAATCTGTACATACCAAGAATGTTGTTTTCATTTTCTAATAAAAATATAGAAAGAAAGATAAATGATATATTATCATTTTGTAATAAAAAAATATATCATTAATATTATATTTATTTAATTAATTAATCATTTTAAAAATACATTACTGACTATGATGAATAATGAATGACATCGCTTTGTGGAAGTAATAGTTCATATGCTAACAGTAGTTATACTTTTATTTCCTTTTTGATGGAGATGTTTTTTGAAATGGTTATTCCAAGATAATAATATCATATAAGTATATTTTTGGTGATTTCTAATTATTTTATGATTCATAAGACATGTTTATAAATTATAAAAGTGGAAATAAAATTGAATTTTTTTTATTAAGATTTATATCTCCTCTTTGAGGGACCTACATTAGCATATACCATAAGTCATCACATATTAGTATTCTGAGAAATACATGTTATTTAGGTTGAAGTGAAGAAATTATTTATTATTTTATATATTTTATTTGGGAGATATATAAAGTCTAATTTGTGTGAATAAGGTACGATAAGTGGTTCCATTTTATAAGTGAGGGGGTAGGGACACACTTAGAATTACATACGTTATTTCAAAAAATAAGGTCCCTTCATGAGAATGTGCTAATTTTTTTAAAACTACTCAATTAATATATATAAATAGTTTAAAATATATTAAATTATAATAATTAATTTTTTTTATTTTATATTCATACCCTTATCTCATAAATTAACCTCTAGATAAACATGTTTTAAACATAACATTGATAATTTCATACAATTTTTAAAAATTATATTGATCATGTTAAATTATTTTAATTTTTTGATTCAAATTATGGAATAAATTTTTATAATAATCATTTTATATAAGAGGTAGAATATATCTTTAAATAATTTTATAAAATTCAACAAAAACCTGGTTTAATATAACATAGTTTGACACATAATTTTGAATTTACATCCATTCCATGCCTTGTAAATAACTTCCAGTGGAAGTGAAAATATTTATTTTGATATATAAATTTTAAATTTATTTAAATACATTAATAAATAGGGGTAAAATTAATTTATTTTTATAAATATATATTTCACATATAAATCATTCACAAAAAAAATTAAGCCAAAACTGAACTTATTGAAAAATTAAATATAATGTTGATTACTATGTAATTAATTAGATTAATTAAATTAAATGTTACCAACGTTAGTTTAAATAAAAATTAAATAAAATTTTTTTAATTAAATTTATTTAATGAAAATAAATAGTTACTTTTAAAAAATCAGTATTTTCACTCTTCACTAAAAAATAAATCTATTTAGAAAAATCATAAAACTCACCGTAAGGAAATATGGAAATATTAATTGCATAAATGATATTCATTCCATAAAATAATATTTATATAAATGGAATACACTCAATAAAATGTCTTTCATAAAATATTTCAAAACCCATTTTGAAGAAAACATATTTTTTGAAGAATAGATTGATTTGATGAAAGATGAGTACATATTTATTATGAACTAATTAACAAATTTTCAATTATTAGAGACTATATTAAAATTTTTATATAAATTTTTTTATTCCCATTCCTACCATCCAATTTACTAGGTGGGATAGAATAATAAATTATATAATGGTTTATTTAAACATACTATTGCATCTAAGGGAAGCTAAAAAATACTTTATATTTATTTCGATAGAAATAAATTTAAAATATTCGGTTTTTATATTTTAATCCACTTAAAATTAAATTTTCCATCAAATATTTTATCACTCTAATGTGAAAAATGAGGATATCATTGCTTCATTAGATCCTTTTGTTCCATTGTAGCTTCCTCAAATCTCTTATTCCTCTAATGAACATTATACTTGTGAGTAGTATTATTCAATAGATTCATATCCACCTGACCCATGAATTATATTTGTTTTTATTTATAATAAATTTCATGATCCATTTCTAACACCACTATATTCACTAAATCTTAATGATTAGGTATTTATTTCCAAAAAATATATATATGGAACATATTATTATTTTAAGAGAGGTTTTGTGGACATTCAACGTGATAATTAATAATCCGTAAATGATCATGAATCTTGAAATTGACCAATAAAATTAATGAAAATATCATTTTATTTCTAAATATCTTAACCCTATTTGAAAGTCTAACTCAATGGAACACCTTGTCACCCAATTTGAATTAAATATCTCACAAAAGACTATTATTATAATTATTATATTGATTCTGAGCTACCTTGATAAACTTCTTAATAGACCAAACCATCACTACCATTTCCACGTATATATATAATCATTATACCATTTTTCTAAAACTTCATCCCATAATGTTAGTATTGTTTACTTAATTCCATAGATAACATCATATCGAGCCAACAGAATACTCGAGATAAAACTACTGTAATAAAAATAACATGGAAATAGTATGGCATTGATCACATCCAACATTATAATCTATAGAACATGATCATAGAAATTATTCATGTTTTGAATTGTTCTATTAGATGAACTATCTATATAAGGATAATATGTATTACTAAATCAAAACTCTAAATTCAGAGCTTTATTGAGACTTTTCCATATCATTTTGGTAAACTTCATTTCATAATATTATACAATAAAAGCTAATACATCAAGAATAATTACCCATTCATTAATTTAGATATGGGAAAACAGATCAAGAGATTAATATTCACTAAAAGTAGTGAAATGTGTCAACATCAGAAAGTTATCGAATAAAATCAAAAAATAATTTTGAAATTTAGATATTTTTTGGAAGTCAATTATAAAATGAAGGATGTTTTCTTACATTTCCAATATGATATATGTAAGGGTTATTACATCCCCATATAATTTTATCTCTCAAAATTAACCTTCCTACATACCATGAACCATGAAATGTAATCGGTAATATCACTCTTTTTGTTATCCTACAATAAATACTCGTTCAAATATATATATGTATTTGGACATAGATGATGAATATAGGATGATGGGCTATGATCTTATTCCAATATTTTTTCCTTTATGTATTATTTTGTTGATAAATATTCTTCATTTATACAACATATCATTCCATTATTATATTGGTTGAATGTATGAACATTTTTCACATTCTTTGTCATTTCCATATATTTTTCTACCCCTCATTTATCTTCACATGGGTTTCTAGT
This sequence comes from Viscum album, assembly GCA_963277665.1. Taxonomy (NCBI): domain Eukaryota; kingdom Viridiplantae; phylum Streptophyta; class Magnoliopsida; order Santalales; family Viscaceae; genus Viscum; species Viscum album. The sequence goes on along the minus strand of OY728140.1, from coordinate 1,998,190,338 downwards.
TGATCACTCACTTGAGAATGTTGATATTTACCCACATTACTCAATATTTCAAGGTCCATCATTAAAAAATATATAAATATTAGTTCTTTTATTATACTCATCTTAGATAATCATGAATGATGATTTCAACTCAAATCATCAACCTACTTGTTTTATTTCTTTGTGTGGTAATGTATTGAAAAGTGAAAATCATTAATCAACTCCATCCATCATCTATAGAAAATATTCAATTCATTAGTGGTTAATATATATTTCAAACAATTATGATAATTATATATATCACATAGTTCTTTATAAACATAATTCATACATATCATCTTTGAAAATACTACCACATATAACTCCAATTGATGTGTCCTGTATTTTTTATCATGAACTATAAACTATGAAGAACTATACACTATCAACATATAACTATACATATAAAGAAATCTCAAACACTTTTTAAAAGAAACTCTATAAAACAAAAACCACTCTCCATTTTAGTGTAGTGTGAGAACAAGTTCACCTAAAAATATTTTCTTTAGTTTCATGAAATTTTCCAAAAAATCATTAGTCTAAAAATACCTAACAACCTTCATGGTAAAATTGGTTTTTATATTAGATATCAATGAGAAATTTTTACTAATGTGTAGATAATATCCATCCAATCATTCAAGACTATGAATCTCATTCTCTGTGTTAGATTAGGGCCAATGTTCAATAGCTTTCACATATTATAGATCCACCAATAAACAATAAAATGACTGAATATGACCCAAAAAGTCAACATTATATAAAAACATCAATATTTGTAAACATCACATATATTTATTCATTCTATATATTATTTATAATAATCATGAATTGATCTTCATAATTATCATTCCTTTTGTAAAATATAAGAATATTTTCTATAAAGACTAACTTAAAACGATCAATGTAATATATAAGGACTCTATTAATTAAATACAATAAGATAGCATGGAAAATATTCATGAACTGTCTTAGTGAGGCCCATATTGTGACTCCTCATTCCCACCTATAATAGGACAGGGGCTGGTGACTTACATCGAGTAGGCATATAACTAACAGAGGAGGCATTTCTTATATACCAGTATGAACACAACTAGCTCCAAGTCCAAAAATGATGAAATAAAAAAACCACAAAGTAAATAATTAATGCGTAACATTATATCCTTACCAATAAATTATGATGGAAAATAAATAATGTAATGTATAGTGAGGCATAATACAAGACCACCAGAAAGAGTCTATAAAACAAAATTACAAACTGTAAACAAATAGTACTAGGACTATTGTATGTAAATATAGGAACACCTCGACACGCCTGATCTCACAATGATCCATATGGTCCAGGTCCTCCTAGAACTCTATCAAAAGGTCACTCATATTCACAAGACACAACATGTGTGGGTAAATCCCATACTGGGGTGAGTATAAAAATTCATAGTTAGACACCTAGAAACCACACAACAATTTCAAAAATGAGTGGAAATTATGATCTACATAAGTATATATCTAATGCACATATAATAATATCCAGATGTACTCAAACAAGTCTAGATGTAAGTCACAACTACCACATACTAACACTATGGATTTAGCTCAAACATTCCACAAAGAACTCATTCAGAAGAACTCACCTCTATGTCCGATAACACTGGTGACATCCTTCCAATATATATTTTTCATCAGGAACCATCATGAGAGATATACATTTATAGATCTAAAGATAGACATCATATACAGATGAGGATCATAGCTAGGTCCATGGGATGATACCAACAACTCAATCTGGATTAAACTACTAAGAAAATGATCAACGACCTACAATATTGGTCACATCATTACCGATGACTCAACCTAGGGCATGATGAATGAATAAAGGATCCCACTCTAGGCCTCTAGGGGGATTCCAGAACTCTATCCTGGATGTCCTACTGAAGGGATCATATTCCTATGATTAATAAATTATGTATACCTACCTTTAGGGAAAATAAAAAAAGGGAAAATACCCTAAAAAACTTTTCCATTATATGGGGGACAAGAGGATCAATCCATGTAAAAATGGGGGTAAACGGCCTGCAGTAGGGTCACATGCAGTGTCCCTTGACCTCGGGTGCTGACCATGTACAATGAAATGTTCCTTTAAACCATTCAATCTAAGATATGGGTACATGGAATTTAAAAGGTGTCAAATGTTGTTCCCTTCCATGTGGGGTCCGTCCGTGTGCTCTGGTCTTGTTCTTGTACATGGTGTTAACCCATATAACATTACACATGTATTAGAATAGGGCGTAATCCAGTTAAGTAGTTTAGGCCATGATGTATGGTTTATTCTATACAATGTAATCAACCTGTGTACTCCATCCCATGTCCATGTAATTTCCATATACTTGATGAGTGGTCCAAAGAAGAATATATACAATTTATATGGGGCTATATTTCCTACGTTCCAATGTTTTTATAATTTTTTATTCTTCTTTCTACTCAGATAGACCAATCATCGGGTTCTGATCCAATGCTCGGTTTGCCTAGACACTCAATAACAAGGTTCATCTCATAACCATAACTCCCAAACACATGTTTTTAGGCCATCAATATTCTTGAAAATTTTATTAAATCCAATATGACACATTTCAACCCAAGAAAAATCTATCCTAAATCATTTTGTTCATATATCACTATTTTCGCTACACCTCCATTAGGTTTTCCCAATATTGAATCTCCTATTTCAGATAATTGCTCTAGGAAATGAATCCACAAGTATGATTCATTAAAAAAATATTGAATAATGAAGAACTTTTCGATCTATCTGGGGAGATAAAATATTCAGGGAATAGATCCTAGGAGAAAACCATGGCTATTTTTTTTCTAGCCTCAATCCATTCTCATAAGAATGATCATCAATCAAAAAAATATTATCTATAATCAAACCACATAAACCCCACACTGTATAACCCATCCTGCAAGGAACTATTGAATCTCAGATGAACCTATTCATTCAATCGTCCTCATTTATCATTGAACACAGAAATGGGGAATGAATTCTTAAATAACACATCCAAACTAAGAATTAGATTGGTCATTATTGGAGATCGATTACCACTGGTGAGATCCATCAAGAATAGTGTTCATAGATATTAGATCCAATGTTCTGTCATCCCCCAATAAGAGAAAACAACAAATTTTCCTCTCAGAGCCTCCAAAAAATTATAGGGTTATGATACTAAGCCTAGATCAATACCTCAAGGTTTAATTAAATGAAAACTTTTCTCTACATCAATGAAATGAAAAAATAAAATAAACCCTCAATTTATTTTATTCATTAAAAATGCCTAGGACAATTTTACAATATTGACCCATGCCGACCAATGATAAGTCATTCCTATGGTAAATTTACTTATTTAAATGAAAAGATTCTCTTGTATTTTTGATATGGGAGACCATTTAAATGTTATTCTACATTTTCATGAAAATCACGCATGCGTGCTATTTAATATTGTATTATTTTCCAAACAATTATTATAGGAACACCAGGCCTTCGAATAACATGCCATGTCTTTTTGTGGTATTGAAATTAATTCACATAATATTTAAAATTTATAAACCTAAAAATTTAGGATAGAAAATTCTCCCCACCTTGGGGTTTTAAGTCACCAAAAGGCTAAAAAATTTAACTGAAATGATGTGGGTACTATGTAAAAATCTTATCCTCCCACTCCCATGTGTTTCCTAGATATTCTTATGCTACCACTAGACAAGCACCAAAGGGATGAATTATACACATATAATCCTCGCTTACCAATTTCCGATCACCAATGGGTACTCAAAAAAAGTTTCTCTATCCCTGATTTCCCGCTCTCCCGAGTTAGTGACGTGTCATGTGTCATGAATTTAACTAATGATATTCAACCCATGGAAGAAATCATGTAACCTATTCATCTATGGGGGTGGATACAAAAGGTACGCCACCTCAAAAACACAATGTAGTATTTGAAAATAGATGATAAACCTTAGAGAGATAACTTACCACTTTAGAAATATCTATATAATCCACATCCAGGTGAAACCTGTTAGAACAAGTATTTTCATTCCTATTACTCAAAAGGATTCTACTACCTCTCACTATATGGATTATGATGGCTCTGAATAGTCGTAATCTATACCTAAATGATGTGAAACTACACGATAGTAGCTCCATTGAATCTAGACCAATCAATTCTAAATCTACAGGATTAGTACAGCCATGTGGTGACAGGTAGGGTCAACTATACAATGCCTCAAATGGTTCCATAACAGTTCTGGTATTGTATTTTTAGTTTTACTCTAACTCCACTAGTGGTAGGTGATCCTCCAAACTATAGATGGAGTCTAATATAAAATTTCATAGAATATCCTCTAGAACCTGAATGGTCTGCTCCATCAGGCCATCTATCTATTGGTGAAATTCTATGCTCAAGAGAAACTGCATCCCAAAAACCTCCTCTAATCACATCACTAATTATGATGTAAAACATGCATCATGATCTAAAAAAATCATTGATGGCATTCCATGGAGTTTAACTTTCTCATTCATGTAGATGTGTGCCATGATCACTAATGAAATATTACCTCTTACAGCTAGGAAGTGGTCCTAATTGTTGAGTCAGTCAATAGTAACCTAGATGGGATTGTGTCCCTTGGATGTAAGTGGTAAACCCATGATTAATTCCACTGATATACTAACCTACTTCCATTCCATCAACACAAGTGGTTTATCTAAACCCACTAGATTCTAGTGCTCAACCATCACATACTGACAAGTATGTCTGTGAGATATGAACTCTAAAACACACTTCTTCATCATGTGTCACTAAAACTGACATCAGAGGTCCTAGTACATCTTCTCTGAACCTACATGTACCTCAATATAAGATGTATTAACCTCCCTAAAAACCTCTTCCTCCAATGTGAATGGTTCTATTGTACATCCACTGAAAAGAATGATGTGATTCCCACATTTTTATATCCATCAAGAGAATTCCATGTGTACATATGAGCACATAGTGTCCCACAATAAGTATCCCCAAGATGTTCATACATGAATCATTGTAAGAGTGGAGGAGTAACAACCCTCGAACTGAGGTAAACTGTTCCATATCCATCCACAAAAGACTACTATAATGAGGCCAAATTATCCAATGCATCATTTAGAAAATGTGAACTTGGTCCTCTACTTAGAGCATATGTCACTACGTTCCCCTTTTCCAGAGTATAGAAAATTTCAAATTCAAAGTTCTATATGAATTCTATCCATTATCTCTATCTCAAGAATAGATACTTCTGAGAAAATATATACTTTATACTCTCATTAACATAGTAGACAATAAATATCTCACCCATCAGGTAGTGTCACCACATATTCAAGGCAAATATTGTGATTGTTTACTCAAGATCATGGGTCACATTGTTATACTCATCTAGTATCAACTTTTGTCAACCCTATATATAAATTCCCACCTCTACATCATGAATCAACCATGCCTAGTTACTGGATCATCGCAGAACAATATGTGCTCAACACCCTCGCCTAGAAATGACATTATTGGAACACTCGTCAGACACTACCCCAAAGGATGAAAAGCCTATTGGCGCTTCTTGGTCGACATGAAAGGATTCCCCTTTCGATTCAATGCTATCATAGGTGATAATATCCTAGAGAAATCAGGTACGAATCTCTGATAATTTCCTTTCTATCCAAATTAATCTTCACACCTCCATCACATTATTTGTTGGCTCCCATACTAATTCTACCTCAACCTTAGCCAGGTCTACTAAAACTTAATCTACGGAGATTAAATGTTCCAAAAAAGTGGACCACCTAAATCCAAAAATGGAAATTTGAGAGTTTCCCATAAATATTGTGCTATTGGAGTATGTCCAGAACCATCCAAAAGTGTCTTTCGTGCTCATTATTGGACGCTAAGAAGACAAGGATATCATCAACAAAGACTACCACAATCTGATTCAATTGAAGCTAAATGAACCAATTCATGAAAACCATGAAATATTATGGGGTGTTAGTAATTACAAAGGACATAACCATGTACTCATAGTGAATGTAATGACATCTAAAATCTATCTTCAGTATATTTCATCATGTACGTTAAACTGGTGATATCATGATCAGAGGTCAAAATTCGAGAACGGTAATGTCCCTATAAATAGATCAAATAGGACATTTAACATCAGTAGTTGATAATTGTTCTTCATGGTCACTTTTTTCATTCCCCGGTTGTCCATAGACAATATAAAACTCCGTTATATAATTTTGGAAATCAAATATGGGGACACCTAGGTCGTTTTAATAGGACTCCTGAAGCCTTTCCTCTACAAGTCATCAGATTACAATCTTATATCTTGAAGCTCTGTTGTAGCCATATTATATGATGGCGTATATATTTATTTCATAAAATGATGTATATAAATGCATTAGGATATCTCTTGATGGGGAGGTAATCCTGTAATATATTCACGAAATAAGACCTCGTACTCTTCCACTACCACTGGAAACTATAATCTCATGACATATGCTATACTCAGGGTCTGTCTAGCCAACAGATGAGTAATCAGTTGAAAAATATTATGCATGATTCAATCCTGTGATACATGAGTTTTTCTCATTAACAAGGGTAAGCCTCATTCCATCACTATGGACACATCACACCCATTTCCTAAAATAGTCAAGTAGGATATTGACTATGGATAACAAATTCATTTGGATAATATTATCGTAATGCCACAATGCTTCCACCATGAACATAAAATTGAAACACTCACTTCCAAGGTCATGTTTACCCTGTTTTATTAGTTGTAAGATCATTGAGTCTTCTCTAGTTGGTGTCTCCAAGCGTAAGGGTCATGTCATTAGTTCAACCAGAATCTCTATGTATCGAACTAGATATGTTGTGTGAATGGAATTACTAGAACCCATGTCTATAATTATTGTAGCTAAAGTAGAAAATAAATAATTCACACTACATATCATTCCTATACCCCTTGAGTCATATGACTTTACCGCATGAAGCTTTCCCCTACCCTATCCTCCAATGCTCGCAACATGGGGTGGACCTCCTATGTGTGGTGGTGGTAATAAGTCAAAATGTCAACCAGCTCCTGAAACAACTCTCGCATTTAGGTCCCTAGATTTGAAATCATCTCCCTATTACCAATGTATATACTCATGCTTTTCCACTGATGACTATCAATCACGGTATTTTCTCAGTATATAATCTTTCAACCCCCAAAGAACACTCAAACACCCTAACAGAATCTAAAATGCATAGAGGGATAACTCTTTCTCAGATGTAACTATGTCGACATCAATCAATGGTCTGAGCCTTAAATTATTGACCACTAACCATATCCATTGAGTACATAGAATTTTTGGTTTACCCTAAAGTATAATAATCCATTATCATGCTACCCTTATTAAGATGAATAATCTCATGTATACGCATATCTCTCAGAATATCTGATGTGAAATCCTCTCTAAAAAGTCACTCGAACCCTATCTATAAAATAGTCACCTTGTCATCAGTTTAGTTGTTATAACCCTACTGTCCCCCTTCTAAGTCATAATAAATGATCTTTTCCAGAACTACCATCTTATATGATGGTTTCAATACTATGTGAGAAACTTAAGTCACCTACTCAAGAATGTCAATAGCCACATGAAGATTTTTCTCACCTCAGAACATGATGGTTCCCTGTCTCTAAAACTCATGGAGAACACTCAGCCTATGCTCCTTGTATTCTGGTACTTTGGGTACCATGTTCTGCTCTACATGTGGAGGTACAGCTGATGCAAGTCCTGGAGGTGACATTTGGGGAACTGGTCTTGGTATCAAAGCCTCATCCATGAATGGATCATCATCATGATCAAGCTAATGAATCTTAGAAGGTACTCGTCATGGACTTATCCTGAATGAAACAAGATGTACCACATTTATTGATTTTATCAAGAGAGATGACTCAAGAGGACACAAAAACCACAACCATTTCATAAATAAAGCTTGTACAATTAATTTTCCCAGCAACTAGTGTTCTCATGTACTGAGTTGAAAAGAAGGATATCAGAGTCAAGATGTATGTATATGTCATCCTCCCACACCATCAATGGATCCCCTAGCATAGAAAACCCATAACACTTATCACTATTGCCTGAAACCAATCTCAAAAACTACCTGTCCAATTATATAACTGACCACCTATGATACCACTCTATCCCAACCCGTCCCATTGGGGCATGTTCTATGACCCCCAAGCCCACATATAATAGTCTAGGGGATGTTTACAAGCACCTAGGGGGCATATCACTACCATGGTATTCATTTCCTATGTTCTTGTACGCACACACCCATTTACAAGCCCATCAAATGCTGAAATATAATAAATACTATGTAAAAAATCCATACATACCACTACATCCCAACCAACAGAGTACAATATGAATGTAAGAAAGAATTCTAAAATAGGGTAGAATACAAACCCACCAAAAATAATCTGTAAGCCACAAGTTCATCCTATAATCAAAAGACACTGGGACTTCTATCTTTAGTAGTAGAAACACCTCAACCATTCTTATCTCACAAATATCCCTCTTGTCCTCATCCACGTAGAACTCCATAAAATTTTCACTCATCTAAAAAAGAAACGTTACGTGCATTAGAATCCTATGTAGTGGTGAGTTAAATAATACTTAGTAGGACATACTGAAACCACAAAAAAAATCTCAACGAAATTTACATTCGTCTATACAAAAGTATTGTCTACATAACATATAATAATATCTAGACATACTGAAACCAAGACACAATGTTCAGAGGTAAATCATTACTATTTCATATCAACACTAGGAATATAGCTCAAATAATTCATGAAGCACTCATCCGAGAGAAAAAAATCCTAAGACCGACATCATTGATAACATCCTTCTGAGATGTATTGTTCATCAGTAACCAGCGTGATAGAGATACACTTAAATATCTGAAGAGAGATATGATTCATAAATGTGGGTCATATCTAATTCCATTAAATGATACCGACAACTCAATCTAGATTAACTCGCTTAGTTGAAGATCAACACCCTATATAGTTGGTCAGGTCAATATGAAAGGTTCTATATAGGAATGGAATAATTTATAGAGGATCCCACTCTAGGTCTCTCATGGGATCCTATTACTCTATTCAAGAAGTCATGTTGAAGGGATAATATTCCTATGAGTAGTAAATTTTTCGTACCTTCCTTCAAAAAATGATAAAGGTAATAAAAACTAAGGAAACATTTCTATGATAGAGAGGATAATAGAATCATTCAATGTAGAAAGGGGTAAAATGCATTGTGTATGGTCAAACGCAGTGTAACATGTCCCTAGGTACTAACAGTTTACAGCATCCCATGTATTTAGAACATGTCATGTATAAGATGGTTACACGGTTGGTAGAAGTTGACACAGGTCATGTCCTCCCATCTGGGGTCTGCCCGTGTGCTCTGGTGATGTGCTAGTACATGATGTCTGCCTAGGTAACCTATCTCATGTACTAGTTCCCAAGATAATCCATGTAACCGGTTCATGCCATGTTGTTTGGGGAATTTCACACTATATAGGAAACCAATGTACTCCACCCCATGTTTATATACTTTCCATTTATAAGTTGAGTGGTCCACCAATGAATAAATTCCATTTAGATGGGGCTACATGCCGTGTGTTGTGGATATTCAAGAAAGTCATTTTCTTACTACCACTTTACTCAATTGATCATTGGGTTTTTCTTTGGTTTTAGATTTTCCACAAATAACAAGATCAAGGTTTTCTTCACCACCATAACACCCAATCAAGGGGTTTCATGCTATTAATTGGCCTAGAAAACCGTCTAAATATTATACGACACATTTCACCCGAAGAACGATTTATCCAAAATCTCTTCGATTTATCCATCTTCATCACCATCACACATCTGTTATGTTTTCCCAATGATGGAATATAAATTTCAGATCTTTTCACAACGAAACAAAGGTGAAATAATATTTATTTCCATAACCATTCATGAACGATGAACACATAGAACTATTGAGGGAAAGAAAATGCACAACGAACAAATCCAGGGAATGAACCATGTTAATTTTTCATTTTTTTCTTCAATATGTTCCCATAATAATGATTAAAAAAAATTGCCTATAATAAATCCCGGTAAATCCCACAAAGTATAACCCATCCTAGAAGTAACAATCAAACCGCATATCAACCAAACTTTTGATATGTAAAAATTAATCATTTAATTCAATAATGATGAAGGAAATATGAAATAAAATATCATACATGGGAATTGGATCCCTTGATATTTAAGATCAATGGTCACTAGTAAGATATGTCCAGAATAGTGGTTATCGATATTCAATATAAATTTCCTTTTCTGTCCACCAAGAGAAATATTTATGGTTTCCTCTCAAGATCCTTTAGATAATAACAATGCTTTAAACCTAACCCTATATCCCAACAAAAAATTTTAATTTAAAAAAACTAGATGATTTTACCATGTAAAAAAATAGGAAAATAAAGTAAATTGTCAATTTATTTTATTCATTAAAAACACATGTGACTACTTTTCACAGTAGACCCATGGCGACCAAATTTATGTCGCACCTTGGGTAAATACGCTGCTCTAAACCCAACCGTGCCATCATATTCTAGATCCGAGAACCCATTTTGATGTGATTCCACATTTTCATGAAAACCAAGCACACGTGATATTAAATATTTTAAAATAAAATTAATCAATAATTCTTGGAACACGGGTCTTTAAAAGCGTGCATAATCTCGACACCTAGTCATGAATTTAATCCATATACAATTTAAAAATAATACATATAAATTTTTAGTTCCATTCTAGAAATAGTTAGACCAAATGGTATTAATATAAATTAATGATGTTTATACCATTTATGGGTATATTTCTTGTGTTTTATTCACTGTTTTCTCTCAATTTATACTACCAGTATCATAGATCAATATTCAAATAATATTGATCTACATATAATTATTCCAATAAATAATTAATATTGGGTATTGAATAATTATGACTAATCGTGATCTTTTTGTTATTTGTATAATCAATATAGAGTCATATGGATCTATATTTCATAGTAACAAAAAATAACAAGTTCACCACAATAAAATTCACATGGTTGAATGAATCACTTTTCAAGTATCTCTTCGAGTTTCTTCTTTAATTTCTACAACTCGGTTAGGGACATGTAATTTTGTAGGTTAAAATACATAAGGGAGGATGGAGAACGCGGTGCACGCGCCTCCTGTTTTTTCAAATCTCCCGACCGTTACGGCGGCTTCGGACTGGCCGGTGGACCCCATTCTGGCGTCAGCCCCCCTTCTCCCTGGATCCGCCTGTGGCCCCTCTTCCTCATCCTCTGGTTTGGGGGAGGCGTTGCATCCTGGTGCTCGCGGTGCCCGACCCTCTTTCTGGGATGCTCTCTGCGACTCTTCTGGTAATCTACCTGGCTTCCCAGCTGTCTCCTCTGCCGTTTCCAGCTCGTCGCGAGTTGTATCTCGGATCAGTCTTGATGTTCCTGCTGCGGCGTTTGCTGAGGCCTCGAAACACCTACGGTTTACTCTGCTTTCCTGGTTTGGTCCAGCCAAGCCCTCTTTGGCAGTATTTCAGCTCTTTGTGGGCACATGGGGCCTCCGTCTTCCGGCTCAGGTCTCTGTGCTTCATCGGCTTTCCTTCTGTATTGTCCTTACTTCGCATGAGGACTTTCTTCAGGTGTGGTGTATGGCTCCTCTCTCTTGGGATCGTTGGAGCTTCAATCTTTCCTGATGGTCTTTGGATGCTCACCGGGGACGTGAATCTCCCCTTTCTGCGGTGTGGGTTAGCCTTCCGGGTATCCCTTTCCCCTTCCAAAACGAAGGTCTTCTCAGAGCCATTGGAGATTCTCTCGGCGGCTTTCTGTGCTCCGATCTTTGTACCAGATGCTACGTGGAGGTGGTCGTGGCCCGCATTTGTGTTGAACTAGATCTGTCCCTCCCTATTCCAGAGAACCTTGATCTTCGGGTGGCGGGCTCGCCCTGTTGGTATCAAGTTCCCTCTTATCCGGTTTTCCCGAGTTTCTGCTCCCACTGCAGCCCACAGGGTCACTCCTTGCATGTATGCCGTCGTCTTCGGAAGGGTGGTCGTAGCGGCCTGCACAGACCCTCAGGTGCGGGGACTTATATTCCCTCCCCATCCCTTCCTTGTGGTTCAGTGGATGTGGCTCCAGTTCTGGAGGTCGGTTTGGAGTGTCTTCAGGAGGTAGCGGATTTCGGGGGCAATTGTGAGGATAAGTTGAAATCAGTCAGTGGACCTTGCATAGCCTTGATGCCTTTTTTCCCGATAGGTATAGCTCAACCGGTTTGTACCTTTTTATCCTCCTTTACTCTTTCCTCAGGATTGTCTTCTCCTCTTCCCCACTTCCATTTGGATCCCCTTCCATCTCGGTGTACCTTTGGACGGGCAGAACGTTCTCTGGAAATGGTTCCTTTTGGTTTTTCCTTCGAGAGTTCTACGCCTGCCTTGGGCTCTGATGTTTCCCCAGATTCTCCAAAGGATGCTGCCTCGCGGTCGGAGGACAGGCAGGTGAGGCTGAGTCATTCTCTCCCAGCAAGAACACACATCTTGCACCCATTGTCATCTGCTGCCGACAGGCCTTCTAGTATACCAAACACTAATGCATCTGGCGTTTGAACTCGAGCTCAATACATGAAACTACTGGGGGGAGTACCTTCCCATTTTGACAAGGCCATGCACTCTGGGGCCAGTCCCAGAAACCTATTTTCCCAATGACGTTGATCTTCATCTGGAATATTTGAGGAGCTGGATCTCGTATTAAATCCGAATTCGTTTCCCCGAAGATCTCCAAACACAGAGTCTCTCTCGTTTCCCTTCATGATCACAAACAACCATCATATAAAATCAATGTCTTTTCAAGAAAGATTAAAATGCATGATTGTATGCATGCTGAGCCAGTTAACAAGCACATATGGATCTTCTGGAACCGAGGCACCTCAGTGATCCTTTCCCCGGCCGAAGACCAGTTCATCACGGTGGCGGTGTCTTAGGGAACAAAATCCTTTTTCGCTACGTTCATTTATGAAAGTTGTGACCCTCATCAAAGGGAAGTACTGTGGGGGGAGCTTAATTCTTTCGATCTCGAGAATCAGCCTTGGTTTGTCGTAGGGGATTTTAATGTTGTTGCTGATCTATAGGAGAGGAAGGGGCGATGGCCTTTTAACAGACAATCAAGCCGAGCCTTCTCCCAGTTCATGGCTGGTAAGGGGCTTCTGGACCTTGCGTTTGTAGGCGATCGGTTCATGTGGTGTAATAATCAACTGGGAAACCGGCGATCGTGGAGTCCCCTGGACCGGGGCTTGGCCAATGTGCATGCTTTATCTAGCTATCCTAACTTCATGGTAACACATCTGGCACGAGGGATCTCTGACCACTCTCCTCTCCTTCTTTCAATCCACAATGAGCATGAGAGTACTGCTCGTTTTCGTTTCTACCCTAACTGGGCGAACCTCCCCAGGTACAATGAGCTGGTGCGCGACTCTTGGAATGAACTAGCAACTGGCCACACTTGGACTGCCTTTCATAGAAAACTAGGCCGTCTCAAATCACAGCTCCTGATATGGTCAAGGGACAAGTGCCTATCTGACAGTGATGTGGAACTGATTATGCATGATGTTGATCGTCTTGAAATACAACTAGAATCGGACTGGAATAAACGTATCTTTGAAGAGATTTCCAACAGAAAGGAAGAATTGAGGGATATGCTTCGCAGACAAGAACGTCAATTGAGAGAGGACGCACGTAAAAAATGGCTTAAGGAGGGGGACAATAACACAGTGTACTTCCACGCTTGTATCAAGGAGAAGAAGAGGTGGGTGTGCCCAAGAATTGAGCTTGAGGATGGGTCCTTTTCTGAAGACATGAATACGATTGGGGATCTTGCATGCGGCCATTTTCAAAACCTACTTGCTGGTCCTCGTGACTCTTCCTCGCCTGGATAGCCTGAAGACGTTTTTGGCATCTTTGATATTGTACAGTCTACATATACCGATTGGGACAATGTGCTTCTGAGTGTCATTCCTCATGAGGCGGAAATTCGCGAGGCCATGCAGAATCTTGACCCTGATAGCACAGCTAGGCCGAATGGGTTTCCTGGAGCGTTTTATAGAGCATCGTGGGAGATAGTGAAAGGAGATCTCAATGAGGTGATTCAGGACTTCTTCAGTGGAGGTCTGTTGCCTCGAGCGTCCTACGCTACTTATGTAGTGCTTATTACAAAATCTAAATCCCCCTACTCCATTGAACACTTTCACCCGATCAGCATGTGAAATATGCCTTATAAAATCCTCTCCAGTATCCTCAACAACCGCCTGGCCATGCATCTCCCTATCTACATCTCACCCGAGCAGCACAGTTTCATTTGGGGCCGATCTATTCAGGGGGCTATAGCCCTTGCACATGAATTGATTAGAGATATTAATCGGAATACCCAGGGATCCATCATGGTTGTAAAGTTAGACATGATTAAGGCATATGATCGAGTCGAATGGGCCTTCATCATCAAAGTTCTGAATGGAATGGGTATGTCCACATGGAACATTGATCTGATTTTTCACTATTTCAGTTCAACATGGATGTCATTAATCATCATGGGAAAATCCTTCAGATTCTTCAAAACGTCTCGTGGTCTTCGACAGGGAGATCCCATCTCGCTGACTATTTTTATCATCACCCAGAACATTCTTAGCCGCCTTATTCAGCAAAACACCAGAAGCGGGGGTATTCTACCTTTCTATAGAAGAATGTATCTTCAGCCGGTATCTCATCTCATGTTCGCAGACGACTCCATAGTTTTCCTTAATGCATCAAAAAGGCCGGTAAGGGATTTAAATAGGGTTTTGGAGGCGTATAGCAAGTAGAGTGGAAAAGTCATCAAATGAAGCAAGAGTAGCTTCTTCATTTCGAACAGATGCCCGGATGGTCGGATCCTCACTGTCATCAACATTCTGGGAATCCAAAAGGAGGAGTTTCCTATGAACTACTTGGGAGCCCCTCTGTCTCCAAAATCCCTTGGTATCCGCAACTTTGATCCCCTCCTAAGCAGAGTCACTAAGAAAATTCTCAACTGGAAAAACAGGAATCTTTCCTTCGGGGGGGGGGGAGGAGGATCACGTTGATCAACAGTGTACTCGTTTCCACCCCGGTACACATACTCTCTTCCATCAAAGCTCCTAAGGGAGTTGTCCGGAGCCTGGATAACATTCTTTCAGGTTTCATATGGGATCCCCATTTCAAAGGCAAATGATACTCTATGGGATAACCTCATTCCTTCAAAGTTCACTTTTCTGGTCTGGAGAGTCCGAAACAGAGCACTCCCCACTGATGAAAACATCAGAAGATGCGGCGTGCAAATGGCTTCCAGGTGCGTCTGTTGTAAGGCGAAGCAGGAGGAGACGTCGAAGCACCTGTTTTTTGAAAGCGAGTGGGCACTGGAAGTTTGGTCCTTTTCTGGTGAATTCACGGCAATCTCTATTCCACATATGAGAGAGGATACTTTCATGGTCCGCTAGTTTCACGGCTCGGATTCGGCGAGCTCTGAAAGAAAATAACGGAACCTTATACTGCAGGCTGGATGATGGTGTTTATTGCAAGCACGAAACAAAAATGTTTTCGAAGGGGTGGTGTCGTCCGGCTGTGAGATTATCTCTAGAACCCTTTCTCTCCTCCTCGACATGAGCAGGGATCTCATGTTTTGTAGGGAGACTCCTACATTGCAACGTATTAAGTGTATATCCCATAACCCAACTACCTCCACTAATCAGTCTATAGGAAACTGGGTAAGGTGGCTTCCTCCGGATCGGGGGCTGAAACTTAATATCAATGGTTCATGCTAATCTGGAGTAATGACTGGAGGTGGTATTGTACGTGATTTCTCTAGTTCGGTTCTCTTGGCTTTCTCTGTCCGGTTGGGGCATGGTACCTCTCTCATGGCAGAGGCAATGATAATGTACATAGGGCTCTCTGTGTGTAGGTAGTGAAACCTTCATATCATGGAAGCCAAAACAGACTCCTTGATGGTCCACAATTCAATTCAGGCCATGGGACCTACTCCTTGGTCGATTGAATATTTAATTCGTAAGTGTTGTTCTCTCCTCAGCACTCATACTAAGCTATCTCACACTTGGCGGGAAGGTAATAGGGCGGCTGACTATTTGGCATCTCTTGTTTTTCCTGGAACGGAGTACGTATATTTTCATGACCTCCAACGCTTGAAACCAACAGGGGTTAACATTCTAAAAGGGGATGATTTAGGTCTTCATTATTTTAGACCCCCGTAGATACATCTCTCTCTACCCTCCCTCCTTGTGGTTTGGGTTGTCGATCATGTTCTTTCCTGTTGTACTCTTTTATTATATTTAAATTGATGATGATGTTAGGGACATTATATATGTATTATTTAAAATAATTGAATAGATTTACTTTATTAAAATTGAATAAATAGTCTATATTTTTTTTTATTAAAAATAGAAATTTATTATAAAAAGAAAAAAAAATCTATTAAAATAGACATATCTTCAATTTTGAGTTTCCCACAAAACATCTGAGTTAAATACCTCTTTTTAATAGAAATGTAAAAGAACACAATTGATTTAATTTCCATTGTATGTTAACATATATATATATACCTAAATTAAAAAATTATAATATTTTGGTTCATATAACAAAATATATATTCCGTTCCTCAATAATTGATATTGGATTTCAATAAATAATTATAATATGAAATGAAAATCACATAAAATTACACTATAGGGAGAATAAAAATATTTTTTTGAACACATTACCAAAAAAATCAATATATGTTGAATTATATAGATTAGAGGAAATGATCATACAATTATTAGTTTTAATAGATAATTTAACATATAGTACTTGAGACAACACTGTGATGCCCTTATAAAATCATGTATATATAAATAGTGGGTAGAAAAAGAATCCAATATGTCTTTAGTAGTAATAGAGTGGATGGTAAGTGTATCTATTACATATTAGTTATCCTAAACCACTATTGAAAAATTGATTACATGATATTTACTTTTTTTCTATGTCTTAATATGTTTTTCAATAATCATTATCATTTACCCTCATATTCAAGAACATCTTATAAAATTCCCACACTTGTTGCATTTGAAACACAAGAGAATGTGTTGTGATTTCAGTATATCTTTTTATCTATATGAATTATTACCTTAATTATTCCCATTAAAATAGAATTTAATGGCGTGATGACCTTACTTCCCACACTTTTTTAATTATGTAATCCTTGAAAATTTCATGGGTGATTCATTTTGCACTTTTGGACTAAAGGGATGCTAATATTTTTACCACAATTTTTTAATGTAAAATTACTTTTGAATTAATTTTTTTTCTTATCAAAACAAAGAGTTCTATGGGTCACTGTAATCTGTATTTCTAGCTTTATTGGATATTGAATTATTTATTCATAGGTAAAGAAACCACTTATATCCACACCACATTAAAGAATTGGTTTTAATCCATTTATGAATAAGTAAAGCCTAATTTCGTGTTCAATGATAATAATATAAGCATTCCTCAAATTCCTTATAAAATTTAACTCGTAGTTTCTAATGTATTAATAATCCTTTAGAATTATATCAATGGATTTGTCCACTATTTTATTTCATGTAATAGAGAGAATGATGTTATAGAAAATAACCTGTGAAACTCATCCCAATCTATAGAGTAAATTTCTACTTGATTCTTTATATTGTTGACTTGGGTCCACCATTCATCCATTTTTTTCATCCAAATTAAAAATACATATATTAATGTTTTCATTTTTTGAGCACTTGGGAATGTAAAATATTTTTTAGTGGAATCAATATATTTCTCATCATCTACTAGATCAATAAACCCACTAACATATGGCGGAGTTCACCTCATAACACACCTAATGATATATTGTTAAATAGTTTTCTCATTTGGAATATCAGTATCATTGATGGATTGAGAAATTTTGGTAATCATAATCATAGATATTTTATATTCCATATCCTATAACAGTTGATTTATCAGGAGGAAAATTAGTTCATTTTTATCGCATTACAATTTAACATGGTTGCTTTTAGTTCAACAAATTTTCAAAAAACAAAAAACATTGTATGAGTAATAATAATCATATAGGGGAGTCAAATAGTCCTGATAATAATATATAAGATGTCTGAATATTTAATTTTAAATTTAAATATATTATTCATTTGGTTTAATATAGGTCATAGATGAAAATTATCAATTAAAATACATCATAATGGATCATAATCAAGATGTGAATTGACCCATTATTATCTTCCAAGCATGTCTACTCAGATGTTCCTTCAAAGGCCCACTAATCATGACCTAATTATGATCATATTAATAACAAATCCTCTAAATTTAGTGTTATTACTATTAGTTGTATCTATTTTACAACCACATCAGCATTCTACTATTCATAAAGGGATTCATATTCTAAAAAAATCAAATTTTATATATTTATAATAACATAGGATGAACCCTTATAGTTGGGCCTATAATAATAATTTTCACCAATTTTTTCTTAACCTAGTTTCCTAAAATTTCTAAAACATTCTATGATTCCATCTATATGGATCCATGATTTACATACATAAATATTAACTTTATTAGATGAATATTCAATACATATCACTACTATCTACTCAAGAAACATAAATTTTTAGTTCATTTATAAACTCAGATACATAAAAAATAGTACATAAATGATATATGTCAAATAAAATTAAGATCTTCATCACAATTACTCTTATTATAAATATCATACATAAAATCATTCTTCACATCTTAGTGAACATGAAACATAACACAGGGTGAGATCATATTGTTCGTTAGGGTAATCAATGGAAAAGAAAATCAATGATCATTTTTAAGAATAACATGATCATAAGGGTATGATAAAATGAGATTAAAATTTTAAATCCATACCAAAATATTCATAAATCATAATAATAAAAAATGTAATAAATTTTGGTAGTTCAGAAGACATGAATCATAAATTAATCAGAAAACACAAGAAATGATCAAATAATATTAGAATAATATCATATCATAAAAGGCTTATATAAAGTGTGGAATAATCATAATCATATATTTATTAGGTCAAGGATTCATACTAAGACATTAATCACATAATATTACTATTTTAACCACTCATGTAACTACGTTTGGAATGGGATTAATTCCTATGTATTCATATTTAGGCATAAGAAGACATCCCATGTATTATTTTTTAGGAATAAAATAACCTCACATTGTCCATTTGATCCCATAAAACAATATTCATCACCAAATTCAATAAATTTATATAATAACCAATAATCACATTATCAAAATATATTCATATATATTCTATATGACCATGAAATAATTTAGCACTGCATCAATGCTTAACCCATGGAAAATAAATTGGTTTTCACCAATATTCAATCCTAAAAATAATAATTTATCCAATGAAATAGAAATAATGGTATCATTGGATCATATATTACTTAAAATTCATGATATAAATCAATGTATGTTGTTATAGATTAATAAACCTTTAACGGATCAATAGAATATTTTTTGGAGGAAAATACCTATTTAATTCTGAAAGAACTTATTTAAACTATAAAAATTAAGAAAATAATAAAGTAATTAGTTGATTAAAAAAAATGGAAAAAGTATAAGAACAATAAAATGATATATTAATCATCAAGATAGGAAATTAAATTCACAATCTTCATGTTATATAAAATATTCATTTATCATTTTTAGGAAAAATACAAAAATACGTATTCATGAAAATCAAAAGAGATTTCATATTAAAAAATTTATAGATATTTAAAAAATGGTTATTAATGGATTAATAGAACATTTGGGAAATATTAAACAAATTATTTAAATATTGTTTTTATATGAGGTTATGGATGGAAAATATTTCCGGCCGAATTTAAAATAAAAGATAATTATCCATGAATATATTATTTTCAAAATTTTATAAATAGAAAGTTGAAAATGAAAGGAAAATATATCATTTCAAAAAAACCATAGGATATTTAAATAAATAATATCTTATGATAGATTTATCATAAAACATTATCATTTCAAATTTAATGTAAAATAATTCCATTAAAAATGTTATTGTGAAATTAATCACTTACCTCAAGTCCATCATTCTTAATAAAAACACTAGCCTCCTATATAATAGATTTAAATATATTATAAATAAAACATAGAACATTATTGATATCTATAATATCACATATTATCCACTTATAAAATTTGAACACCTATATATAAATAATTCCTTATTAAAATAATTATTTTGGGTGGTCACTATTTCATTTTAAAAGAATGTTCTTATTATGATATTATGGTACTAGGATATTGATCATAGTTCCATAATCTATATAATTCTAATAATAAAATAAATATCATATATATATATATATATTAATTATATACATATTTATAAAAATCCAAAATGATAGAAATGGAAAAATGAAATATACTGTTTGTAACACCCCGACATTTTAAAATGTGAATATCTTATTCGATATAGTGTATCACACACAACACTAAACATAGGGGAGCATATAATATCATGAGACTTTAAGATATATTTAATATTTTAAATAAATTTAATATATTATATATCTTTCAATGCACACAAGACATATTTATCTTTCATTACACGCAACAACAAATTTCTTTGATAACTTACCTTACACGTAAGTCTAAGTTTTACCAAATACCATCAATATAATTATTTAAAATATAAATTTTATCCAAGATATTAAATTTATGTTTATGAATAAGAATAACTATCTTATGAAAATATATGGTTTAATTTATTTATTATCAATTAATTATAAATTAAAATAAAACCCATTGGAATATGAATGAATTTTTCTTTA
Source organism: Viscum album (assembly GCA_963277665.1). NCBI lineage: Eukaryota > Viridiplantae > Streptophyta > Magnoliopsida > Santalales > Viscaceae > Viscum > Viscum album. Next base: position 1,998,169,240 of record OY728140.1, on the reverse strand, counting down.
TAAAAAACCATTTTAAGAGCCCGAATGTGTTTTAACCTCTTAAATTAAATTAATTAATATTATATAATGAACCAAATAAAATTTAAATATTTTATATTCAATAAAATGTTTTTACATTCATAAAATAAATTTGACATTCATAAGATATGAACAAGTCTAATATGACGTAAAAAACTATATTTTTCTAAATGTAGTTTTTCCATCTTTTAATAATGAACTTGTCTTTAAAACAAATTTTTAATGTTTTAGAAAATTTATTATATAAAATAAAATTAATTTTTACAAATAGAATGTATATATTATCTCTTTGTGAATTTTTTTTTTACAATATATTTCATTTTTTGATGAATAGTGAAAAATACTTGATTTTAATTAAAAAGTAACTTTTTATGTAAATAATTTATAATGTTATAATATATATCAAATTTTTTTTAAAGAAAAATTAGTACAGTAATACATATATTAATCCAATTTAGGTTATTTTAATAAATTTAATATCTAATTTGAATATAAAAACCCTGTAAATGTTTCATATTTTTCTCTTCAAAAACTCACTTTCTTGATACATCTGTATGGTTAATTCTAAAGTAATTTATAGAAATATGTGATTTGAATTTTGAAAAATAGAATAAATATTTCTAATCTAGATAATATATAATATCTAATAAGTATAAAATAATTTTTTTATGAATGTGATAATTGAATGATGTTAAAATAAATTATAACGATTAACAGAAAAATGAGTTTACCATGGGACTAAACAGTAATCATAAGGTCCCAAATGACATATATACATTTCAAAAACTCATTGGATCAAACAATTTATAACATAAACATTATATTACCTAGTTTGTATCATTATTTGAGCCACATGACACCAACAAACAAGGGTGTAATTCCCTCTTTCAAAAATTGACTTGTTTTCCACTCATTCCAGTTATAAAATCCCTCCCCTCTACCCATTATCTAAGATATATGGTTTCAATGGGATTAATGAAAAAATAGTATTCAAAAAATAAATAAATAAAGGGAAGATTGGAAAGATTGATTTTCTCACATGGGATTACTATTGAAATAATCATAATTGGAAATTAATAAAGGTATTGAGAGTTTATTATAAGGATAGATAAAACGGTCAGCATAAAAATAATGAAAGAGAAGAACTAAAAAACTTCTCTTTAGTGTTACAACATCATGGTGATGGGGTATAATGACAATTTATTCAACATGTGTTAATGTAATCTACCAAATAAGATGCTTAGTGATCAAGGTCAAGCATATGATATTAATACAATGAATAAAAAATATTAATGTTGTTGTATATTTGGATACATGAAATGGGTTTTTAATTTATTTTGTTTATTATATTATATTCATAAGAATTATGAAATATATAAGTATTGTATCGTAGTCCAATTTCTTAAAGGATTTCAAAGCATGTATTTATTAGTCCCAATAAAATTTACTCAGTAGTAAGTATAAATTTTTGGAAAACACGTGTTTTGGGGAAAGATAAAACTTAATATGTTATTTGTGTTGATATAATTATGATTGATAAGGAAAATTTAAATTATATAATTCTGAATACCTTTTAAATGATTCAAAATTATAAAATCATATGATTTTAGAATGGTTAAACATTTTGGGAATGGTTTATATTAAACCTTGCATGTGGACTTAGATATTAATGTAATAATTCACCTAATTAGGATTTATGATACTACCATATTGTATTTGGAAAATATTTTGAGATATATGGAATGAATTTTCACCCTTTATATGTTTTATGATTTATTAAATGTTAAAATTTTTTGCTTTAGGCATAAAATTATTCATTCCAAGGAGACTCATTTCTTGGAGTAAGGGATAAATTGGAAATTATTTGAATCAAAAAAAAAGACAGAGTTGTTATTATGAATTTCAAAAATATGAATTATTTATATTAAAATATCTTTTAATAGAGTGAAATAATTTCTTATCTATATGAAAAAGGGGAAATGAAACATTATTTTCTTTATATTTTCATTATTTTTTAATACATCAAAAAACTTTTCACACCTATGGTTTATGGATTTTTTCATTTTATTTCTCTTGAAAAGGTTATATATCACACTCACTATATAGTTTAGTTTTTTTCTCTTTCATGTCTATGCATTCATTTCCCACATATTATCTCATATATAAAACACTAGTTATGTTATTATTCCAGATAACCTTTTTACTTATATATATATCTTATTAAAAGGATTTTTTTTAATTTTTTTAAGATTATTGGTTTCCAAAAAAATGGATTTTAAAATATTAAAACATTTATTGAAGATATCACGTATAAATCGTGGGGTCACAATTTATTTAAGTTGGGTTGAATATTACACCCCCCTAATTTTAAAATACCAATATGTTATTAGATAGCATGTATGAGACACAAAACCATGAAAAGATGGGATTATTATATCCTAATATGTTATAAAATATTTAATATTTTATATAAATTAAATCTATGAAATATATTTAAATGTATGAAATTTTGATTTATATTGCATTACGTGAATGACGACATTATTCAATAGATTGTTTTACATGCATGGTCAAGTTTTAATAACCGCTATAAATATTATTATTTGAAATGAAAATTATCTACTAGATTTTAAAAATTAGGTTATCTATAAGATTATATTTCTTAATAAAATATATAATTGAAATAATTTATAATAAATTCATTATAAATGAAAATAAAATCCAATTGAATATAAAGGAATTTTTTTTATAAATAACTATTTTTATGCACCCAAAGGAATATTATCCAAATAATTTAAATTAATTAATAATTTTAAATTTTAATAGTGAAATATATAAATATATATTAAATTATATTTTTTTAAATTTAGAAAACAGAATTAATATGCATAAGATAATATGAAATCATATTTTATGCCTAAAAGTTTCTTTTTCTGAAGGTGCTTCTACTTCTTTTTAATAGAGAACATGTTTTAAACCAAATACGAACACAATTATTGATATTATTTGATAAATTAAAATTCATTTATAGAATAATAATTTCAAAATAATTTTAGGATGAATTATTGGAATTTTTTTAGAAATATAATTTTTTAATTATTATTGAAAATACTGTATTTTAATTGAAATCTAGATTTTCAATTAATAAATTCATATTGTTAAACTATATTTTAAATTGTTTTAGTTTCAAAATAGTTCAAATGTATAACTATTAATTCACATAGGGCCATTTTATTCATTTTCATATTGAAATTTAATTGAAATAATTTGTAAAATTTTTATCGTTAACACTTTGAATACTCACTTTCTCAAAGTGTCTATGAGAGAAATATTAAATTTAGTTCATAAAAATATTTGAATTTAATTTTTTTAAAAAAAATTAATGTTACAAATAAATAAAAGTTATATTTTATAATATGTTCAACTTAATTTATTTCTAAATTTAGTAGTGAGTGTAGTTAAAACTAATTATAGCTACTATGAAAAAAATAAGTATACCAAATTGATTAACATTAATATTAGTTAGAAAAATGATGGAGAAACATGTAAAAAATTTGGAAACTTTTTCTACCTTTTCCCTCACATGATAGAGTTTGGTGTGTTATTTCATCAATAGTAAAGGGAAAAACATTGGTGGAATATCATTTTTAAAAAATTTACATGAATTCCAACCACCCCACTTATAAAAGGCCTCCAAATCTCCCCATTATTCACACATATCAAACAACTTTTTTCATCCAAAACCTACAAAAAATTCTCCCCATGTTTCATCCCCTAATCATATAAGCCTTATATTCGGTTTAAAACCAACATACATATTTATTAGAGAAACCACAAGGCAGATACCTGAAGAAAAACTAATTATTTTATAGAATAATATTTATTTTATTTCCACCTAGAACTTCTTCAAATATTTTAAATAATTATTATATAATAAAATAAATGTCTCAAATATACAGATATTTTTTTATTTTAACAGTAAATATTATAAATTCATACACTTCAATTAAATGTGTATGAAAATGATCATTCTATTTTATGGTAGACTTCTTCCTCAAAAAATTGATACTATTCATTTTTCCATTACCACAATTTATGATTGGTCATAATAATGTATATACTATTTATATTATATATATATATATATTATATTTATTATGTATTTATGATTCAAAAACTTGTATATAACACATAAATTCATTATTTCCATTTTGTGGGGGAACGATAACATCTTTTGTGTGTATAAATGGCTATCACCTCACGAAGCGATATGATTCATTCATGATTTAAAAATAATCTATTAAGGATGGATTTAATAAAAAAAATTCATATATATTAAATAATAATGTCACTATAATTATAATATATATATATATATCTTATTTATTTTTTCTTCTTTTAGTGTGATAAAAAAATGGAAACAACATTCAATCATATATCGTCTCCATGAATGGTGTTTTTAATTTCATTTCACTAAGTTTTGTGGATTAATATAAAAAATATATATAATGAAAATATATGATATTTTAAACATGTTTTAAGTTCTTTAAATTATATAATCATGATAAGTTTAAGCAAAAAAAAAAACGAATACAATATTTGAAAAATATGGAAATTAACAACCAAAATGATGAAAATAATGAATGATTATTAGTAAATTGTTAGTAAGATGTAAAAAAAGAATCATATATAAAATAAAAAATTTTAAATTGGTTCCTTGTTAAGTTATTGAATTTTTTATAAACAATATATAGAATTATAATGATTTTTCAACTGAAATGGAGCTTAATGTAAGGTTTTTCATCTCAATTTATAGTCTACTGAGACGTAATAGTTATTTGGCACCAATTAAATTTTATGATATCTATATAATGAAAATTTTACTTTTAATATGATTAATAATTTATTAATCCTGTTATTTTACATTTCATTTTATTTTATTTCACCGAATGGGAATTTTAATTGAATACTACTAAATGGGAAAAGTTATTATGAAATATCAATTTCATTGGGGATTTTAAAAATTCTCCTAAAAATAACATTATTATAAAAATTAATCAATGGAAATTAAATTTCTATAAAATATCCATATTCTTATGTAGTTTATATGATTATTTTCTAAAATAATTTCCATTTTTATATACAGTTTTTACTTTGAAGGTTAATTGATTAACTAGGGAAATATTGAAAAATATGTATTCATTAAACAATACAAATATTTGATGTGAAATATTTTTTTCTGATTTAAATTTTTTATTAGATAAATTATAAATTATTTGGACTTGTATAAAATGGGGTTGGGATAGTTTATAGTAGACCCTTCAATTCATTGATAGTGTAATGAGCCGAATCAGTTGCCAAAGTCAGATGGGTTTTACCCAGTATGTTTTAAACCATTTTGTGAAAGTTCATGATGTTAAAGCTTCTATATTCTTGGGAAACATGATTTCTAATATTTAAAAATTTAAATCATTTAAAATATAGTTGTTATTATTATTAATGATATTTTCTTTGAATCACATTATCTATGGATTCATTTCATTCTTAGTTTATTGATTAAATTAAACATGTTTCAATTATTTACATTACCATATCGATTATTCATTATATAGAAATTTAAGTGGATGGTGAGATCAATTATCTACCATTCTAGATTGATTGTGGCTTTTGTTCTATGATATATTCTGCAGTACTTAGCCCTTACTTATAATCTGAGCGGACCATTATTTTTTTCCTTCCCCCATTAAATGTATAGAGAATAAGGTAATGAGTTTCAAGAATGTTGAGGTTTTACTTTATTAATATTTATTTTGATTTCACAATATATTATGGATATCATGCATGTAATATGGTTTTCCAAAAATTATAAACTATTTTGTTCATTGGGATTTAAATATTATATCATTCCATTGTAATAAAGAAGGCACCAGCTCCAAGATTCTGGTTTTGTGGTCATTACAATATATTTGGTGATGATAAAAAATATGTATGCATGAAAACTAATTTTATATTCTAAAAACTATGGAAAATCAAATAAAAAATATTTTATCATCAGAGAATCATAATTATAATATACATTTTTTTATATTTTTCAAAATCCATTATTATAAATATATATAAATGCAAGTGATGGAAAATGAATCATATATCTATAGGGATGCGTTATTCCACACATATTCTTTAGTAATAATTCTGTAAAGGCCAAGATTTTCCATGTATTTTATAATAATATGGAATTATTATGAGTCTACAAAAATTGATGGCGCGTGATTTTGGGGCCATGTGTGCCCAAAATAAATTTCTGAACATTATTTAAGGTACGTTCAGTAAAAGTGTGAGCGACGTATTCTATCTTTTGAACAGGCGATCAGATTAAAAATCTAAGGGCACTGTTGAATCCGTAGTTTCGAGATTCGATTAATGGAAGCTTCACTTCTACATCATTAATTATGTAGTAAAATATAGATTTTTGACATTTTTAAAGAATAACAAAATAACTTTGTTATTTTATTTGTTTATTTTCATTTCCTCCAACGGAAAAGTGACAGAGGCAGGATATATGATATGTCAAGGCATTAAATGGAGTAACTCCTCAAATATTTTAAAGCAACACCATTGGAAAAAAGAATGTTCCTATTAAATGAACCCCAAATAATTCCATGTGAATTAATCATCCTCCCCCTCTACTATTTATATGGAGCTTGGGGAAATGTATTGGAATTTCTTCACTAAGTGACGAAACTCTGGAAAAGTTCCATGATGCTCATCACATGGAGGATGGAGCCAGTTCCAGGGGCAGTGACAAGCGACACCAAATAATGAACTGAAGGACGACGTTGGAGTGGTAACATTTGTAGCTTGTTGCGGGGATGACAAGCGCCGAATCTTCATCTACTGTGGGCGTTCTCCAAAAATAATGATGTATGATTTTATTTTTTTATAATTCCAGGTGATTGTGGAATCATTTTTCCTCCCTCATGTTTTCAACATAACACGAAGGGCTCATGCGAAATGAACAGGACCTGGGCCTTCCATTACCTTGTTAACCGTTGGATTCTCTTTGAAAGAACACCGACACGACAACACTAACCAACCACAATAGAGGCGGTGTTCCATCACACGCCGTTGTAGGAGGTACACTGTCATAGGCCGTAAGAGGAGGCCACAACACTATTCCATGACAGTTTGCAGAACGGCCTGCACCGGTCGCCCTTGAAGGTGGTTCGGAAAGACGTTGTGCATCGACGGTGGGCAAGGGCCATGACCAAAGACGCAACATGTAAAGAAGGTGGCCGGCCCGAGCCGGCTGCTGAAGGTGGTGGTGGTGTGGCACACCATCGTGTTCTAATGGAGGAGTCCACAACTCAAATATGTAGCATGATTATTGCGGTGCGGCACCACGCTGCACTGGGTTGGAAGACCCCCGTTCGACAAAAACGGCCGAACGTTACGCAGTGGGGAAATTCCCCACCAGCTGGACGAAACGGCCCCACACTGCGGGGGCCAGCTATGAAGACCGGTTTGCCTTCTGGCTGACATGGCCAGATGCGAGCTGGCCTAGTGGACCGAACCCACCCAACATACTGAACCGGCCTAGTTGGTCGGGTCGGACCTGTGGCCCAGCGGGCCAACACGGGTCGGGCGAGCCCCGCCCGATGTTTCAGGCCAACTGCGGCCTTGGCCCACGAACCGAACAAGGCCAACCCCAAAGGGAAAATCCCATTAATGTGGGCCAACCATTAGTGGGTTGAACCAGAGCAGGGTTAGTACACCCCGTGATCCGTTGCGTCAGGTCGGTCTAACCGAGTCAGACTAGGCCCAGACCCTACCTATCCAGAACAAATAAATGCCAATAAATAAAAAACTGTGTGTCTGATTAACATGCCATCTGTGGAATTGGGACCCAAATTGGGAAGAAGTCCCTTTGCAATGTCCTGATGGGCCCTTCCTGATTCTGGTCGGACTGAGGTGTGATCACCATCGTTTCACAAAAAGGCATGTAACTAACAGAACATGTGTCTGATCGATGCGCCGTTAGCGGCACCAGAACCTGTTAGATGAAGCTGCCTTTTTTGTATGCTCCATGACAGTTTTGGAGAAATTTGGAGTTTGGTCAGGTTGGATACTACTCGAATCCAACCATGCCCTCGACATTAAATTACAATTACTAACAGACCAGACATCCGGTTGATGGTTCATCTATTGCATTGGATCCCTTATGGCATGAATGACAATCATGTTACTTATTCCTGAGACTTCATGATGGTTAAAATAAAACTGATGTCTTGATAAGAGGATCTCTCAGAATGAATCATGCTATGAGCAGGAATCCATTTGTGTCCAGTGAGTTGAAGGCTGGAGACAGATCATACGGTGGTTAGTACTGAGTGATCCTATATAGGTCTGCATCTATCGATCCTATGTGGGTCAGATCCTGTGAGGATTAGGTTTCAGTGATCCTATGTGGGTCAGTGCATACTGATACTGTGGGGTTCATATCCTATGTGGGTTAGTGCTCAACATTCATGTGTGGGTTAGTGCATACCGATCATGTGTAGGTTAGATCCTGTGTGGGTCATTGTGGGGGTTAGTACCTTTAATCATGGGTGGGTCGGTGCATATCAATCATGTGTGGGCAAGATTAGTCGTGAACTTCCTTAAAATTTGGATCATTATGTTTTCTCCTGAATGAGACATGTATATTTTGATAACATATGTATATTTATGGTAGTATACCTAAGTGGAGTTGTTTACTGCTTCGTGAATTGTGGTTAAGGTCTTTATTTGAGGTTTTTGATTTTTGTAACTCTAGGATAACATTGAGGGCCTCAGGGTCCCTATTGTGTAATGTTATACTCACACTTACACGAGCTTCATCCTCACCTTGTTGTGTCTTGTGCAGATGGTGGAAAACATTGATCGAGGCTAAGGGAGCAAGGACAAGATGGTGCTTAGAGGTGGACCATTTGAGGTGATCTGACGTAGGAATACTGATCGTGAGTTGTACCTACCCTTAATGTAGGATCCTTAGTGGATGATCCAAGAAATTTTTTTCTCTTTTCAGTTGTACTTGTAGTTTACAGTTGGTCATATATTCCAGCCCCATTACTTTTAGAATACTTTTTACTACAAAAGTTTATTTTGTGTGTTTTTATAGGTTTAATGTGAATGCCTTCCATTTATATGGGTATACATTTCTGGTTCTAGTCACCAGCCCCTGGCATATGGAAGGTAGACTTGGGTTAGTCACGGTACAAGCCCTAGGGGACGAGTCATGACAATGTGTTATCAGAGGAGTCAGTTTTACCGAAGAAATATAAATCAAATCTTTTTTATGTGGAAATAGTGTTATGTTTTATGATAGTGGTTTTCAGTTGGGGGAATCTAGTGTTGGTGTGGCATCTGACGTATCCATACAATAGGACCCTAAATTATGATTTACAGCTCAGTTGACAAAAACACTAATTTCATGTTTTTTGAAATATTTCATTGGAGATTTAAATAAGTCATCTCACGAGGTATAACTTATTGATCATGGAGAACCTGTTTTCATTTATGATTTCATCCACGTAGACAGACATCCATGATTTTCGAGAGAGTACATGATGATGGCCCACCGAGCAATGAGGCTTTAGTGTTGGTACCTCTTACGGTGATAGAACCTTCAGGTGGTGTACCAGAAACACCACTACCTATTGGGAAGCAGATGCCACCAGCCCCCTAGTTGAGGGTGCATGCTGATTATGTGTCTTTCATGAGTTTCAGTGGTAGAGAAGTCCGAGTTTTTGTGGTGAGATGGATCCGAAGGCGGATGAGAAATGGCTAGGGGATGTGGCCTGAGGGTTTATCCTAGTTTGGGCACTGGATGATCTGATGGCGATCCTAGCTGCTAGTCTCTTATAGGGAGTAGCTGGGAGATGGTGGAGTCGGAAACTCCATTTACACGATGAGGATACCCTCATATGGGAAGATATCAGGACATTTTTAAGTAATATTTCATCACAAACACTCTACAATAAGTGCGTATTAAAGAGTTGTTGCACTAACAGTAGGGAAACATGATCGTGGACCAGTACTCAATGAGATTCACTGATCTTTCTCGCTACTCCATAGACATAGTACGAGACCATTTTTTCAGGGAACATCCCATTGAGCATGGTCTTAGACGTGAGATTAGAGCATCGATGGTGGCACTCAATATTCTAATGCAGGATGGGGTGATAGAATTAGTGCTTTTGGTGGAGGGATTGCTAGCATAGAAGGCACGAGATCCCCCAAAATATGTAATGTAGGGGAGTCTTCCACTATAGATAGTAGACAGATGATGCAGGGGACCAAGGGGGCCATACCTTCTGGTGGACGACCTTGGGATATAGTGTCGGTGGTGAGGGGATCACGAGACATAGGAGGACAACTAGGGATTAGACAATGCTTCTCGTGTGGCGGGTAGGGTCACTTGGATCACGACTGCCCGACCCACCATACAGACGAATAGCTGATGGTATAGGGAACACCAAGTTATAGGTAGAGGTTTGAGCAAGGAGGTCCATAGGGTGGCAGACATGGAATATGATATGTCCATGTTGTAGGTGGTGGATGGTGATTCGAGGTTGTACTACCACCACATCGAGGTTTTCCACCCCTACCACAGGGTGCAGGAGGACAGGGGAATTCACAGCTCCAGGAAACTAAGGCCTATGACCACGGTGCTTTAGAGATGATTAGAGGTATGATCAATGCCTATTCCAACTAGATAATTTACATATAGACACAAGTGATATTATATATTTTTTTACCACGACCCTCATTCAGAGCTCATAGATTTCAATGGAGCTATTGGCTTGATCCTTATGGATAGAGACTCCTACATGAGGGGATTCAAGGATTACACACTACTATCGATAGTATGATATTACTCTAGGAGGAGAGAGATTTAACTTGGATATTCTAGTAGCTGTATCAGGTCCTTAAAACTACATCATGGGTATGGATTGGTTATCCAAAGTCGATGCTCAGATTTACTCTATTAGGTGCATGGTGTAGTGTGTCCATGCGGATAGGACCAGGTTTTTCTTTCACCAGTGAATAAGAATCCTCTAAATCACTATATGGACTTTCCCGGAGGAAGTTTCAGCCAATCACACATCATTTGGCTATACATACCCTCAGTGAGGTTGATGTTGAGATTCTGATCTATCCTGTAGTGGCGGTCCTCTATGACAATGTCTTCCCAGATGATGTTTTGGGACTACATCCTCGTAGAGGGGTGGACTTCCATATCAACATGTACCCTAGTTCAACACTGATATCTACTCCAACATATCAGATGGATCTCGTGGAGCTTCATGAGTTATGGTTATTTATCGAGTACTAGAAGAAGAAGGGGTTTATAAGGCCCAGTGTGTCTCTAAGGGAAGCCACGATTTTGTTCACAAAGAAGGAAGCTAGGAGTTTGATACACTATGTGGACTATCGGTTCTTGAACATGGTGACCATGGAGAATAAGTATCCACTTCTAAGGAATGATGATCTTTTCAATCAGCTAAAGGGTGCTCGTTAGTTTTCAAAGACAGACCTCATATCAGGCTATCATTAGATCATGGTACGAGATAAAGATGTATAGAAGACGACCTTTAGATTTTGTTATGTCGACAATGAGTTATTTTTAGGACTTTTAGTGTGAATAACACCCCTATAGTGTTTTTGGGTATCATGAACATGATCTTCCATCAATATCTTGATCGCTCTGGGGTGGACTTCATTGAAGACATCTTGGTGTAATCAGTGATGGAGGAGGAGAATTTCTATCATCTACAAATAGTTCTGGATACACTCTGAGTGCACCAACTATATGGTATGTTCAAGAAGATCATGTTCTGGATACGAGATGTTCACATTTTAAGACACATTATTTCAGATCATAGATTTGCACAAGATCCAGCAACGATAGAGGTTGTGCTGGCTTGGGAGCCACCCAAGAGTGTGACCGAGGTGTGGAGTTTTCTGGGGATGGATGGGTACTAACAAATGTTCGTACATAAATTTTCTAGAGTTACAACACCCTTTCCAGAGTTCATAAAGAAGAGATATCCCTTTGTCCGGATGGAGAGATGCCATCAGAGTTTTCAGAAGCTAAGGTAAATACTAACGCGTGACCTTATCTTGAGGATACTAGAAGTGGGTGATGTGATTGTAGTCTTCTACGATACATTAGGTGACAAGATTGGATGTATCCTGAGGCAGGACCAAACAGAGATCACCTATGGCTCTCAACATCTGAAACAACATGAGATGAAAAATGATTCCCATTACCTAGAATTAGTAGTGGTGGTCTACACCATAAAGATGTTATAACATTACATGAAGGGAAAAAATTTTATAGTCTATATTGATCACAATAGTATCAGGTATATTTTCTCACAGAAGGACCTGAACCTGAGATAATGATGATGGCTAGAGTTCATCGAGGACTATGAATTTGAGATAGTCTATACTCGTGGGAATTGTAAAATGGTGGAATACTGATAGAGATAACATTTTATTAATTTTTTATAAGTAATTGTACGATTTAAACACTAATAATTTATCAATTTGTGTTATTTACATCATGTTTTGATATATATGGTGTTTGGAGCCTAAATATGAAAACTACATAATTTGGAAATATGAAATGAATTTAATCACTTTTTTAATTTAGGAACATTGTTAAAAATATAGATCCAATTTATGTTATTCATTTTTTATTGGGTTAATATATTTATTTTCTTCATCTTTTGTATTTGGACCAGGATTTAATTCGACCATGCAAGTGTCTAAAATTTTCAATCCATTTTGGAAAATTATTCTGGACAATCACATGGAACCAACCTCAATAAAATAATCATAAATAGGTCTACATAAATCCAATTATTTTGATACTAATTGTATATGAAATAATATTTAATAAAGATATTATTTTTTGAATATCATGGAGATATTAATTCATTAAAACGACCCATGGATGCTCCTCTTTTGGGGAAAGAAAAAAAGAAAACAATCATCCAGAATAAAATCTAGAATTTAATTGTCTATATCTATCACTGAAGAGTAATGATAAATATGAAATTTTATGGTAAATCATAGAAAATATTTCATAATATCTTTTATGAATACACTATTCCAATATTATACCATTTAATTGTCCTACCTTGGTCCATAATTCTGTATACAGAATCTAGAAGAAATCATAAACCACAATTTTGATGATTTGAAATTTGAAGACAAAAGGATGGAAAACCATGGCCTATATCAAGAGGTGTTCAACCACAATGGAGAGGGGTTAGACACCACCATTGGAGTGTAGGCAAAGGAACATTCTACTGACATAGTAATTTTCCTTTCTTTTGTTTTTAATGCAGTTTTCTATTATCATGTACTGCCTTTGCATATTTTTAATTCAACTATTTCCATCTTCTTCAATCTATCTTAATCATCCAAACCTAATTTAATTATCCTATTTTCTTCTACTTCTATCCACCGTGAAAATTTACCCTTAAAAATGAGGTGATAACCCAATACTTGGCTTGGGGGAGGTATGTGGAAATTCCATTTATTCAACACTTAATTTTTTTTTATGTTTGTGATGACCAAGAGTGATGTACATGGGTGTGACGGTCATCCACCATGACACTGAACTCAAACATATATCTATTATTTTATTAAATCTTTTCCCTCCCTTCTGATAGATACAAGCTCTTTATATGGTGGAGTTGTTCCATTCAGAAGATGAAATGACATATGACGGAGCTAGCTCATGGGAGATGTCACACTCTCAATCGAGATGTGCCATCAACCTTAACTATAGGAGGTGGTAGAATTTAGATTGAGATATGCATTCAATATTTATTAAAACTAAATAAAATAATAGTAATTCATGAATGAGGTCTCAGAACTGAATTATCATTCATAATTTAAACACAAATATGGTGAATAATGGAACCCAAAATCCAACCCACAAAGGCCATGTTCTTTCTTAACTAATATCATTACGTCATTGCATGTTTCGTTAACTATTTCATTCATTTAAATTCCATATAATTTTATGATTAATTAAAATACCAAAAAATTAGTATAGTTTAACTGGATAAATTGGGTAAAAAACTGAGAAATCTCTTCATGTGAGATGAACCTGGTCTGCCTCTGCACTGCATTAGGAAAAATAAATTATTTTTCCACACCCTAAGACAGGTGTGCATTAAAACTAGCACTTTTTCCGTGGAGCTAAAAGCTTTTTTACATTAATATTTCGATTTTCAAATTTTAGAGATTTTTCATTAAAAAAACATATCTAAGAATACATTTATCTAGGATGTATTCGAATTAAAATTCTTATACATGGGATGATTTCTCACAGGTGAAATATCAAGAACTAGAAGTAGATTATATCGATATAAATTCACAATTAGATGGTAATAAAAAAGATCTAGATGAATTGGGGAGAAAAATGAAAATAGAATTTGACAATGTTCAAGCAAAAATATAGATACTTGATCCTGAACCAGAGCAAGAGCTTGAGCAAGCTGTGAAGAAATTTCCCCACTTGTTTTTGATGTTGAAGAAACTGAGGGTGTAAAAGCAGATGTTCTTGAAGATCAATTCCGCCTATCTCAACCAATTATGGAGAAGATGGATGAAAGATCATTTTATACTAATTTAAAAGAAGGTGATCATGGGAATTTGGAGAAACTATAGAGTTTATGGGTAAAAATTGAAATGCAACATGATCTCTTAATTCCTTACAATATATATGAGAAACCACCTTTATACATATCTCTATCCTTGCAAGATGAAGAAGTCTCAAAAGTGGTAGAATTCGAAGAAATAATATAGGATCCTGACTACATATCTCCATCATGTGAAGATCTAATCCAAGATGCACTTATCACAAAAGAAGGGATTGAAGAAGAAGAAACTGAAGGAGATGACCCTTTCTTGAACTCTATCTTTTATTATTTCATTCAATATGATTTGAGTAACATTCTTTATGATTTTTAATTTTTAGATTCGGTCAATCCTCATATCACATTGGAGGAAGATGAAAAAAGAGAAATTGCACCTGTTGAGGAACATATGGAGCTTC
This sequence comes from Viscum album, assembly GCA_963277665.1. Lineage (NCBI taxonomy): Eukaryota > Viridiplantae > Streptophyta > Magnoliopsida > Santalales > Viscaceae > Viscum > Viscum album. Next base: position 1,998,154,104 of record OY728140.1, on the reverse strand, counting down.
CTAAAGTCATTGATCATGTGCATGAGGAATTCCATAGTCATTTGAAACTTTATTGGAAGTCCTCATGATTTTATGTGTGTTTATTCCTTACAAATTATAGAAATTAGTTCCTTTGAAATCCTTTGGAAATGGAAAATATTCTAATGATATGATTATAACTCAACATTAATTGTATCATGAGGGATGATATAAGAGATTAAAATTAGAGTTAGATCATGATTTGTAATGTTTATAATAATAAGTTGAGAAACTTGAATGAAAGAAAGAGAACCTCCATCGTTTTATATGGGGGAAAATTAAAATTCATGAATAGATTCTTTTTTTTTTGGAAAAATGGGAAGTTAAAATTATATTTCTTTTTAGAACATGAAAATTTTATTGGACATTGATAGTTGGTTGGTTCTAATGCATTGAAATTTGAATATTGGTAACATTGCTTCCCTTTGACTTCCATGTTGAGATTTTATGCTTGAGGACAATCATATTTTAAGTGTGGAGGAATTGATAGAGATAATTTTTTCAACATTTATATATGTAATTAAATTATATAATAACTAATCATTTATTAATTTTTGTTATTTACATGAATTTTTGACTTATAGGGTGTTTTTACCTTAAATATGAAAAATGATTAATTTTGAAATATTTAGAGATCTTAATCAGTTTGGTAATTCATGAATACCGTTTAAAATATAGCTCCAATTAATGTGATTATTTTTTATTGGGTTCATATATTTATTTTCTTAATCTTTTGTTTTGGACCTAGGATTTTATTCGGCAATCCAAGAGATTGAAAAAATCAATCTAGTTGGAAAATTATTCTGGATGACCCTGTGGACCCCACCTCATTGAAATAATCATAAATATATCTATATATATTCAAATGATGTGATTATAATTTTATTTGAAATAATATTTAATGGGGAGTTATTTGGTTGAATATCAATGAGATATTATTCATTAAATCGTCCCACGAATGCTCAAATTTTGGGGCAAGAAAAAGGAAACAAACATCCAGAATAAAATCTCTAATTTAATTGATGACATCTCTTACTGCAGAGTGCTGATAAATTTGAAATTTTGTGTAAAATAGTAGAAAATACATTGTAACATCTTTCAAGAATACACCATACCAATATTTGGCCATTTATTTGGCCTACCATGGTCAAACATTTTATGGAGAGAATCTACAGGAAATCATAAACCATGATTTTGAAGATCTGAACATTGAAGATATATAGATTGAAAAACTTTGGCCAATAAAAGGTGGAGTTCACACATGCTGATGAGTGGTTCTAAACCACCATTGGAAATGAGGGCTTGAGATGTTCTACTGACTTAGGAATTTTATTTTATTTTCCTTTTAATGTAGTTTTCATTTCTCATTTATTGCATTTGAATACTTTTTATTCAAATGATTTCATCATTTTCCATCTATATTTATATTAAAAACATAATATAATTATTGTATTTTCATCTTCTTCTCTTCACCATGTCCTCTTACCCATAAAAATGTGGGGCTATCCTGATACTTGGCTTGTGGGAGGTATGTGTAAATTATATTTATTCTGCGCTTAAATTCATATGTTTTGTTATGTTTGTGAAGAGAAATAGTGATGTTCATGGGCGCCGTAGTCTTCCACCATGACACTAAACATGCATTTATTTCTATTCTTTTATTAAATATTTTCCCTCCATTCTGCAGGATGCAAACTCTTCATATGATGAAGTTGATCCACTCAGTTGTTGAAATGGAATACAATGGACCGAGGTCCTGGGATATGTCACACAGTCGATCGAGGAGTTCCATAAAACTTGATTATAAGAACTGGTGGAATTTAGATATGTATATGCATTTAATATTTTATAACACTAAATAAAAGAATATTATTTCATGAACGAGGTCTCAGAATTGAATTATCATACATAATTTAAACACCAATAAAGAGAATAATAGAACCCACAAACCAACCCACAAAGTCCATGATATTTATTTACTAATATAATTCTATCATTTCATGTTTATTTAAAATTTTCATTCATTTAAATTCCATATCATTCTATGATTAAATTAAAAAACCAAAAAGAGTAGTATAGGTGAATTGGATTAAGTAGGAAAACAACTGATAATGACATTCAAGTGAGACAACTCTAGTCAGCCTATGTACTGCATTAGGAAAATTAATTTCTTTTTTCAATTCCCTATGAGAGGCGTGCATCAAAGACGCACTAAGTAGGAGATATGGTCTACAGTTGTTGAGTGAGGCGAAAGAGGAGCTAACTGCATAGCAGATATCCTTTGTGAAGAGAGATGGTGAAAAATACCTCTAGTCTATTAATGTCACTCTCCCACTTCTTCAATGAGTTAAAGAGACATAATTGGGGGACTTTTACTGTGTGGAACTACATGCTCAGATATCCATAGGACAGGAACTTGATAGATTTTCTGAAGGTGGGGAGCACACAATACCTTTTAAAGGACGCACTATGGTACGAGTGGCATTACGAGAGGAGGTGTTGAGGGAGTTACATACATCCTCTATGATGGTACATCATGGTGTGGTGAAGATATACACAAACCTCTTATGTCAGAACTAGTGGCCAGTGATAAAGAAGGCATGGGTCGTGTTTGTTTCACGATGCCTCATTTGCCATTAAGTGAAGAATAAGCATCAGGTTCCATGCAGCTTAGTGCAACATCTTGAGGTGCTAGATTTGAAGTGGGATGGTATCTCCATGGACTTTGTGACATGGACTCCACTTACATCTCTGGGACATGAGTCCATATGGGTGATTGTTGACAGACTCACCAAGTAAGACCACATCCTACCCATCTGAGAGTGTGGATCAATATAGGGCTTGTGACTCCTCTACGTACCTAAGATTGTATGACTTCATGGGGTGCCATCGATGATCGTATCTGACTGTGACACATGTTTCAAATCCTAGTTATGTCAGGGATTACAGGAGGCATTTTAGACTTATCTACATTTGAGCACCGCCTTTCATCCTCAGACTAATGGTCAAATGTAGTGGACCATACGAACACTCGAGGACTTGCTTCGTGCTTTCCTCCTAGATTTTCGCTATAGTTGAGAGGATCACTTATCCATGGTGGAGTTTTCTTTCAACAAAAGATACCATTCCACCATTAGTATGGAACCATTCAAGGCCTTATATGGTCCACTTGGAGATCTCTTGTATATTGGATAGACCTAGGGGAGTCACCACTAATGGATCCAGAGTTGTTATGGACTACCACTGAGAAGGTGCAGATCATCCTAGAGTGGAATAAGAATGTATGAGGATGGAAGATGTCTTATGATGGCAGGAGACAGAGACTTCCGGAGTTCCAGGGGGTTCCATGAATTCTTGAAATTCTCCCCTCATCAGGAACTAAAGAGATTTGGCCAAGACGAAAAACATTCACCAAGGTTTATAGGACAATTCTTGATACTTTAGATGATAGGTGAGGTGGGATACTGCATGGTAATACCACCGCATTTGGAGAGGGTGCACGACGTCTTCCACATATCCCAGCTAAGGAGATATGTGAATGACCCATCCCATTTCATCGACCCTGGCGAGATAGACATTGAAGATGTTGAGATGTTTATAGAGGATCTAGTAGATATTGAGGATCGTCATGAGCGGGTCCTTCATGGACGATCGATACCTCTGGTGCACATTCATTTTCAGAACATGAACATCCAGGGGAGCACATGGGAGCGGGATACTCAAATTCATGTTCGGTACCCCCATTTATTTTATTAGTCTATGTTTGGGCTTTTAGGGATAGAAATCCCTAAGGTGGGGAGAATTTAAAGAACCATATTATGATTATATTTTTTAATAAATAAAATTATTATGAGTCTAATAAAATATATGGCGCATGATTTAGAGTCCTGGTGTGCCTCGAATAAATTTCTGAACATTTATAAGGTACATTCAGCAAACGCGCGAGCAGTGTTTTTTTCATTTGAACCGGTGATCAGATTAAAAATATGAGGGCACCATTGAATCTGCAGCGCCAAGATTTTCTCATGAAAGGATTCAATTCAACCAAGTATGTCTGAAAAAAAGTTAGATTTTGGACTTCTTAAAAGAATAATAAAATAATATATTTATTTTATTTGTTTCATTTAATTTCCTCTAATGGAAAAGTGGAATTTGTGGGACCAATAATGTGTCAAGCCATTAAATGGTTGACTTATCAAATCCTTTGTAACCGCAACATTGGAATTAGAATGGTTCTTATAAAATGAACCCCATTTAATTCCACGGGTGTTACTTGTCCTACCCCAATCCTATTTACATTGAGCTTGGAAGAAGGTATTAAAATAGCTTTACTAAGTGATAAAGCTCTGGTAATGTGCCTGAATGGCTAACACACGGCGAACAGAGCTGGTTCTAGTGGGAGGTGATGAGCAAAACTGAATCACAAACTGAAAGACGATGTTTGAGCAGCAACATTCGCTATTACGGGGATGACGAGGGATGACTCTTACTCAATCGCGGGTGTTCTCCAATGTTCTTGAGGTAGGGATTTATTTTTTTATAATTTCATGTGATTGTTGAACTCTTTTTCCTACCTAATGTTTTCAAGCTAATGTGGAGGGTACGAGCCAAATGAACATGGCCCAGACTCTCCGCTACCTTGTTAACCAATGAATTCTCGGTGAAAGACCGCCTACGCAGTGACACATATCGGTCATGATGGAGGGGGTGCACTATCATATGATGTAGGAGGAGGCACACCATTGTGCGTTGTAGGAGGGGGTCATGAAAATATATCACGACAGTTTGTAGAATAGATAGAACTGGCTGACCATGGAGGTGGTGCGCCACACCGTTGCGTGCCGCCGGTGGGCAAGGGACGAGGCCAAAGTCACAGCTGCTGAAGAATGCGGCCGAACCAAGCCGGCCGCAGAGGGTAGATGCTAAGCGTAACGTTGTCTCATGTCGTGTGAGGAGGTAGTGGCTCGAAGCCACAATAGGTGGAGAGTGGCACGACCTCACACGACACCGGGATGGAAGACCCCTAGTAGGCCAAAATGGTTGACCATTACACGGTAAGGTAGTGCCCCACCGGCTAGCTTAAATGACCCCACACCCACGGGGCCAACTGGGAAGACCGGTCCACTTTCTAGCCGAGCATGATAGACTCGCCTAACTAACCCGAACAACCTAGGGGTAGGACTGAACCCACATCCCAGTGGGCCATGCAGGTTGGTAGATCTGAACTCAATGGGCTAGGCCAACTGTGGACCGGGCCCACGAACTGAACCGTGCCGACCCCGATGGGCGAAACATATTAACGTGGGACGACCATTAGTGGGATAGACCTGATCATGGTCATGGAGACCCTGGGACACTTTGTGTCAGGCTGGTCTGATCGAGTCAAACTAGGCCCTAACCCAACTAGTCCCTGAATAAAGAAATGCCCATAAATGAAAAACCTGAGGTCCAATTGACATGATGTTATTGGTGTTGGGACCACTTGTGTTAAGTGGTCCATTTTTCATATCCTAACGGTCTTGACCGAGCAAGGATGGACTGAGGTGCGATAACCCACATTTCACAAAAAAAGGTGTCACTAACAGACTAGTCGCCCGATCGAAGCACCGGTTATAGCATCAGAACCCTTAGTAAGAGGTCGTTCTTTTGATATAATCTAATAGAGTTTTGAATAATGTAGGAGTATGTACAGGTTGGATCGTATTCAAATCCAACAAGTACCTCAACACTAAAATTCCAATAACTAACAGATTGGGCATCTAGTTGACGCGTCATCTGTTGTGTTGGAACCCTTTGTATGTGACAAAATATCTAGTTACATCTTCATTGGAATTCATTCTTTTTAGAATACAAATGATGTCTTGGGGATCAGTACTCACAAAATTCATAGTTCTACAATCCAAAATCATATGGCTGGTAGTGAGGCGGAGGTTGAAGATAGATTATATGAAGGTTAGTACCGAACGATCCTGTGTGGGTCAACACATATCAATCATGTTTGGGTCAGATCCTATGTGAGTCACTGCTTATTGATCTACTGTATGTCAACGCATACCGATCCTATGTGGGCCAGATCTTGGTTGAGTCAGCACTCAATGATCTTGTGTGGGTCATCATATACCGATCCTATGTGGCCCAGATCCTAGGTGGATCATTGAGGGGGTTCATACTTATCGATCCTCTATGGGTCAGGCTCTTTATGGTTAACAACAATGCCACTTGATTGAATTAGAAGATCTATATTTATGACAAATCATCTGTTTTTTTAGAAAGGTGATGACGTGAATTGGTTTCTTGATCCATGCCCTATAGGGAATTTATTAAAAAACAAAAGAACATAGTAAAAGCACAAGGTGCAATGTACATACACCAGTAGGTAATTAAAGATTATACATGATAAATCTTTAAGCATACCAATGTATAAGAAGAGACACATCCGGAAGAGTTATCCATAAAATATAAGTTCTTGAAGAATTTTAATCCAACCCTCTCAAGAATAAAACCTTCAACTTCAATCCTAAAACGTTTAAAACCAAACGTTCTGCAACCAGACAACACCGATCCATCCAAACAGAAGACCTAAAAATGAGGCCATGGTGTGAAAGAGGCAATAGAGTAGAAAATAGTTTTGTTTTAGCAAGTACTACACTCTCAAAACAAAATCAATGAGCAACATTTAACGCCAAAAAATAGAAATTAAACATCCTATATTGACAGAAAAAACTCAAAACCTGATAAATCTGCAGAACTATCCAAAAAACCCACCATAAAACCATCATCATCATGAAACAAAGACTCAAAACATAAAAAACATCATTAGATAGACCCCATGAAAAAATCATGAAAAAGAATGCCTGTAAATGAATAGTAATATGGTCTAAAGATCAAGGAGACTAAATAAAAATATTAATCCTTTCAATGAAATTGAATCGTTTGAAGTAATGATATTGCTCAGCAAATTTTATACCCTTTTGGAGTTTTTGGTGGGCCATTTTCTGTTTCCTTTCCATATGATCGTTCCAATCCTAGATTTCTTGCTCTATAAACTACTGCGAGAAATAATAAAAAAAAACTCGAGTCATCAATCTAAGGTTTTTCTTGAACTGGTCTAGTGGCATCCTTCCTAGAATCATCTAGATATCTAGTAACAATAGTTAATTCAGTATGAGTGTAATCATTACATCTTCTTGTTTTCTTCATATTTAGAGTTATAAATCCATCTGCATCCACCAAATTATTTTTTCCTTTTTTGGCTATGGACTTCATAAAGGACTCCTCAATCTATTTAGGTTTATTATCCTCCTCAAATGAAGATTCACTGGAAACTGAAGCATCAACATGGTCCTTCCATTTATCATCTTGAGTCTTTACCTTTCTGGTACTTTTACCTTCGTGGTGTTACAATTGTGGTTTTACATTCACGGTGTTACCTTTTTGGTACTTTTACCTTCTTGGTGTTACAATCGTGGTGTTTCCTTTTTTTACTTTTACCTTCATGGTGTTACCTTTATGTTGTTCCCCTGGAGGTATTCTTCATTTATGGATCTTTTGTGAACTGAATTAAAATTTGAATTTCTATTTTTCATCATGAATGAGATGGGTATCTTCTGATATCTTGGGTATATGTATAGGAATATACATATGTAGAGTATTTGACTACTTCATGCTTTGTTTTTGAGGTCTTAATTTTTTCAATTGTGGAAATATAGGACACCATCAGGGGTCTAAGGTTCCATACTGAGTATTGTTATACTAACTTTTTTATGGGATTCACCCACCCCTTGTTGTGTTTTGTGCAGACAATAGACTGTGTTGATCGAGGCTGAGGGAGCCAAGACTGGACGGTGCTCAGTGGTGGACCATTTGACATGACGTGACGCATGAATATAATTTTTTAGATATACCTACCATTTAGGTAAGATCCTCAGTGGAAAATCTAGGAGTTGTTTTTCTCTTTTTAGTTTTCCTTGTACTTTCTAGTTGGGCTTGTATTCCGTCCCCTATACATTTAGAACACTTTTTACAACAACAATTTACATTGTTATTGCCTCTCGTTGCAATCATGGATTTTTTTGTTTGTAATGGTTTATAGGAAATTATTTCCGGTTATTGGGATATGTCTTTCCAGTGCTAGTCACCAGCCCTGGACTAATGGAAGGCGGGCTTGTGGTAGTCAAATCATGGGCCCCAGGGGATCGGTCGTGACAAATTCAATTCCCCATTTTATGTGGAAGTGGTGGGAAATATATTTTCCATAATCCTAAAAAATTATCCACATATTGATGATGCTGTAGTAATAAGTTTTAATAATATATAATTGGTTGATTGAAGATAAAGGAATAAATAAAATTGAAAGGGATCAATTAAGATTTACGCATCTTCATGGATAATCCTCATTTGGAAAACTCCATATGCATCAATAGATTGGACCTAGTAGAAAAAATTGGAACATTAATTAGTATAGAGAATATAGAATGGATTTGGATTAGTTATTGGATGTTTTAGATGTCTCAAAATGGGTGAATAAAGGTGGAGGAATGGTTACTTTTTAGAAGTGATTTGTGGGAAATATGTGGAATTACTTAAATGATCTCCACAATAAAAGGGTAAATTAATTTTGAAATTAATAAAATTAATAATAACTCAAATAAAAATTAATCTATGGTTGAAATATATTTATATAATAATAATTAGACATTTTTATATTGAATTACTACTCCTTTCTCTTAATTTATTCCACTGTAAACCTGTTTTTTCCTTAGCCATGATAATTTTTCTACTATTTTAACTATTAATTATAAACAAAAAAATATGTTGAAACTACATAATTATCTTAATTATAAATATTAATAATATATAATCCATTACACTAGATTCAATTTTCTATATGTCTATAAATGTAATTTAAATTAGTGCATAAAACCAATTGAAAAACCATTGTTAGAAAAATTCACATTTTAGCATCAAAATTAATTTTATTCCCTTATATTTATTGTAATCACCTTGAAATGTATATTTAATTATTTTTTATTACATATATAATTATTAAATTTAACTAAAAAATATTTAGTATATATTAAATTTAATTATTAAGATAGAAACACATTATACACATGGGAAAAAATTTAGAAAAATGTGTTTTTAGCACATAAATAAACTTGTTCCATAATAATGTAGAATGAATAAGGACATCCTAGATTTTTTAATGTTAACTAAGGGATTATTATTTCATTATAAAGGGTTACTTATCTATATATTGGACAAGTAATGGTACAATTATTGATGTGTATGGGTTACCTGGATATATAGAGGATGTTCTCGGGTACAATGAATCTTGATTTAGTGTAATATAGCTATATAGAAGCTACATAATGGTTCAATAAATCATATATAAGGTAAATCTATTTTTATGGTAGCTATGTAATAGGAAATTAAAATAAGCGTAAGGCTAGCCTAGATATATAATGGCCATGTAAGGGTTCACTAAATCATGTGTAATGGTATCCAAGAAACAAGGATGTTGCATAAGAGTACAATAAATCATGGATAAGTGTAATATGGATATATAAAAACTAACAATATACTTTAAGGTGTATTAATGTTCAATATTATTCATAGTATGAAATGTTTTTGACTGTATCTTAATTATTATAATAATGTGGTGGGTATATTTTAAGAAGCTGGATGAAGGGATTGAAGTTCCTTTAACCATTTATTTTACTGAATTGGTTGTACTTTGTTTTTTCGATTTCATCAATCGTATATAAATTACTATTTTTTCAATGTACATTTCACCATTTTATATTACTATGTACCTTTATTTTTATTAATAATTTTGGACCTGTGGGATTGTTAACTTACAAATTCTCAAACCATTCTATCAAAATTTAAATAATTTCTAATTATAAGAGACTTATGAAGGTCACAACCCCCTCCCACGAATGATGCCCCTCCTGAGCTAGAAATGGTGAAAGGGAGATAATGATCCCTGAGTCCCACCTCCAGTAGGCCCCGGGGTGGCGACTAGCACCAAGGGTATGAGTTTTCACAAATATGGGAGGCACTGCCCTTTTTGTTTTTTAAGATCGAGAAATAGGACAAGTCAACCACTAAAAGGGAAGGAACAAGTGTATAGAAATAAAACCAACCAATCCCACATTCATGTTTAAACAATTTTTTTAACAAGGTACAAGTACAAGAATGATCAATGTACAATACCTAAAGAAAACAAGAGTACAAAAAATGCAACAAATCCAACTATCAGACTAGTAGTGTCCCACACAGCCCTGGTAGTCCTCCATCAAACTTGAAAGTAAAAGTAGGGTGAGCATAAATGTATACTCAGTAGGGAAACCTAAAGCTCTCGTGTGCAAGTGGGGAGACATCCTAATGTCCCGTGAGAACAACAGAAGAAACCTATCAAGGAATTCTATCCACCCAACCACACCATCCACACTCACCAAAACACAATCACAACAGGTAGTAGTATATTAGAACAAGAGTATTGGGTACCCCGCACCATTCCCCTTTAGTTAGCTGCTCTTCCTAACGGCGAACATCCTGATGCTGCCACACTCTCTCCGCCCGCAGACACTTGGGCCTCACAACCACATATCTTGACCGCAGACACCTGGGCCTCACAACCACATATCCCGCCCACACACAACTATCCCTCACCACCACGACTCCCACCCGCACACACCTGGGCCTCACCACCACGCATCACAACCACACACACTTGGGACTCACAACCACGTATCATGCCCGCACACACCTGGGCCTCATCCCGAAGAGTCTTGGGCTAAAACCACACCAATCGAAACCTACCCGAAGTGTCTTGGGTGTAAGGTCGCCTCAAGCCATCACATCCTAGGGAAGAAGGAGCAGGAAGGAGATAGTAACTAAGGGGAAAACACCCTCTCCCATGAAATGGGAGTGTTTGACACTAAGTGCTCAACATGGGTGGGGTGCGATAAAACACAAAAGATACACACATATATATGTATACCAAACACACATCCCATCCTATGGCTTCTAAACAGAGAAACTAAGCATGTTCCTCGGCACTGCTACCACGAAGCATGCATACAAAAAGCAACCCTAACCCCATTTAGGTTTTCATGTTTCAACAGAAATAGTTTGTTAGTTCCTTAACTACGGGGCAACTACCCACATCCAACCACATCGATTTTTCATAAATCATATCCCAGCCATCCACAAATCAATTTAGGAAAACACAACCAACACAACAAGTCCCTTTTTAACAACCAACCAACCCATTGATTATTAATCACATTCCATTACCATGACCAACCATTCACTAACTCTCCAACTTTTATTTATTAATCACAACCCATAGTTCCTTCACATTCAAATCCAACCCTGCAGCCCCACTGCAAACCACCATAACCACAAACACACTGTAACCCATAGATCATTAACCCTTTAATACAATTTATCAAATCCCCACTGCCCGCCACCAACATAACATTCACACCAACCCACAACCAAGTCAACCGCAGCCCTGCTGCTCACCCGATCCACAACAACCCACAAAACACCCCCATCACATGCCACGTATCCAAGCCAACATCCACAAGTTTATTATTCCATTTTGGTCAACCAGGGTGATCATACAAGGGTTCCAGATTTTAATTATCCAACTTTACGTGATTAACCAAATTCCACATTCCACAAGGTTACATTCAAAAAAACGGTCTAGAAGATAGTGCAAGATTTAATTGCAAAAGAAAAGGCCCCTAACAACCGTGATTTTCAGTAGGCATAAGCCTATTCAATTCACAACATAATATCATAGGATATAAATAAAAGTAACTGCATTCACAAAACATCCCATCCCCATTATTTAACTAGTTATTATCTATATTTAATTGTTCAACTTTTTCTCATGAAAACAAGAGGATACTCACCCCGCATGATCCACAAAAAAGAGAGACGAAGGTAAGATCCCTACCTCAACCAGTTTTGATCACAATGCTTCCCCGGATCAACTTTAAAAGACGTTCATCGGCGTCTGTCACTTCGGTCGAAACACGGAAAAACCTCTTTGGGTGTAAGTTGGAATGGAAAGGCCGAAGGAAAGACAACAGATCCAAGATCAGAAGTTTTTCCCTGTCATTACGATCCCGAGGACACTGAAGGATCGTAAATCAGAGCTCAAAAGAAGAAGTTATAGATGAAAAGGAGACTTCGAGTCTCTTGGGAGAGCTCTTCTCAAAGGAGAGGGGAGGAGAGGGATGTGTTGAAATGGAGGAGGTGACCCCTCCTTTTATAGGGAAGAAAAGAAAAAGTACACGACATGTACTTTATGGTACACGACATGTACTCGGCCGTTTCACACGGTCTTCATGCGGCTTCCAACATGGCTCTACGACCGTTGACTGGTCAACACACGGTTTGAGGGTAACGCATACGCGGGGAGGGACTACACGACATATAGTACTGGACACATGGCGTGTACCCATTTATTGCACACGACAAAGACAAAGCTCCAACAATTCACACAAACTTTGACTGGTAATGATTACGTGGGGAGGGACTACACGGCGTGTAGTATTGGATACACAGCGTGTACCCATTTACATCACATGGAAAAGACACGACTCCAACACTACACACGACCGTTGACTGGTAAACCGTATGTAGGGAAGGACTACAGGGCATGTTGTACTGGACACATGGTGTGTACCCATTTATTTCACAGTGCAAGGACATGACCGTTAACACGGGGTATACCCATCAAGGGGGTACATGTTGTGTACTCGCACTACACAGTGTGTAGTTTCAAAATTATGGAAAGTGCGGGAAAAGTACAATTTACCCTCCAGAACACTTCCTGACCTTCTTTTGACAATGGAATGGGCTAGAAAGGTCCATTCCATTACATCAGATACCTCTTAAAACATTCTCGTCCCTGAGAATTCAAAACCATCACAGAGGAACCCAACAAGATACGTATTAGGGATCTTGTTATAAAAGGAACCCAACCAACAACCCTAATTATAGGTGTTATGAATTCCATCACCTATGTTGAGACATTATCCACTTTAGGCGGAACTGACTCGCCTGTAAGGGTTTAATCGCATCCTCATTAATGTGTCTCTATTAAGAATCGGGTCATCCCACTTCCATACATTAGGATTTTTCAACTCACACTGCCCCCCAACACTGCACAACCCACAAACTACCTGAACACATGGTTTGGGGAAAAATTAAATTTCCTATGTCGAGATATTATCCGATTTAGGTGGCACTGACTCGCCTGCACAGGTTCAATCGCATCCTCATTAATGCGTCTCGATTAAGGATCGGGGTTTTCCCTTACCCACATGCCCAGACAAGTTACACACTCCCAGAGAACAAGGAAACAAAAGGTCTCAAAACTAACAAACCAAGCATTCCATATATCAACGGTATATAGAATAACATCAAAACAAAGCTCATAAGAACATGGGAAAACACAAGTCAAAACAACTCAGTGTACTGAGCACGCATCTGGGTCTCCCACTCCGAAGTGCTCTCCTCGAGGCCGCCAAGCCTCCACAACACACGAACAAATGGAATGGTTTTTCCACGGAGCACTTTCTCTTTACGATCTTCGATTCTGACTAGTCATTCCTCGAAGGTCGCGTCATCTCCCATATCGAACTCTCCCCAGTCAATAACGTGAGAGTCTTCATGTAAGTACCGACGAAGCTAGGAGATGTGGAAGACGTCATAAACCTTCTCCAATTGAAGTGGCAGTTCCAGCTGATATGCCACATCGCCGACTCGCCTCAGCACCCCAAAAGGTATGATGAACCTAGGTGAGAGCTTTCTCCCTTTCCCAAACCTCCTCTGCCCCTGTTGAGGGGAAAAATCAAGAACACATGATCTCCCACCACGAAATCCAAGGGCGTCCTCCGACAATCATCATAAGACTTCTGTCAGTCCTGAGACGCTTTCATCCTCTCACGTACAAGCTGGACTTTCTCTGTGGTGCTCTGCACTACCTCTAGCCCAAGAGCACCTGTGTCACCATCCTCTACCTATAAAATGGGTGATCAACATGGTCTTCATTACAAGGACTCCCACAGTGCCATGCTAATAGTAGAGTGGAAGTTATTGTTTTAGGAAAACTCTACTAAAGGCATGTGTCATACCCATGATCCTCCAAAATATAGAATGCATGATCGCAGCATGTCCTCTAACATCTGGATAGTCCACTCTATCTGCCCATCGGTCTGGGGGTGGAAATCAGTTCTAAGGCATCGTTGGGTTCCAAAAGCATGTTGTAACCCCCCCCCCAGAATCTTGAGGTAAACCGAGTATCCCAGTCTGAGATGATGGTCTTTGGAACCCCATTGAAATGGACCACCTCATCTACATACCTCTGTGCTAAGGTACTCACCGGGCCCGACTCCTTAATTGCTAAGAAGTGAGCTGATTTCGTCAGACGATCCACCACTACCCAGATAGCATCATAACTACCCTGAGCTCTGGGTAGTCCTGTGATGATGTCCATAGAGATGTCATCCCACTTCCACTCAGGGACATCTAAAGGATGCAACAAACCACTGGAAACACGTTGTTCAGCCTTCACTTGCTGACCCACTATGCATTTAGCCACAAACTCTGCCACTGCCCATTTCACCCCGGGCCACCAAAGTTATTCCCTTAGGCCTCGGTACATTTTTGAAACACCTGGATGTACCACCGTGGCTCAGCTCTAGAACTCATGGAGAACTCCCTCATGGATTGAATCCCGAACAAAAAACCTTCCATGGAAAAGCATCTGATGTCGGCTTTCCTCTGACTATCCTTCTGGAGCGTTTACCTGATCAACACGATCTCACATCATTTCCGCCTTAGAGTCCCCCCACTAAGACTCTTCCACCTGCTCCGACAAGGAGGACTACACCGTCATCTAAAACAAACAGCCCCTAACACCCTATTCCCTTCCATCTAAGTGTAAGGCGGCCAACTCTCCCATCGCTTTCCAAGAATCAGTGGATTCCCGAACCACTTCCTTATGTGACGTCCTGCTCAGGGCATCAGCCACAACGTTTTCCTTAACTTCAGTGTAAGAGATCTTGAAGTCATAGTCTTGGAGGAACTCGACCCATCTCCGCTGTCGCAAATTCAGGTCACCCTGGGTGAAGATATAACACATGCTCTTGTGTTGTGAGAAGACCACAAAGCACTCCCCAAAGAGGTAATGTCGCCACAACTTCAGTGCGAACACTACTGCTGCAAGCTCTGGGTCATGGGTGGCACATTTACGCTCATGAGGGCGCAACATCCTAGAACCATAACAGATCACACCCTTCTTCTGCATCAGCACACACCCCAGACCATGGCCAGAAGAATCACAAAACACCTCATACAACAACCCTTCTTCTGGCAACTTGAGTACGAGAGCACTGAACATCTTTTCCTTCAGGTAGTCGAAAGCCTTCTGGCACTGCTCGCTCCATAGGAAGCCCCGGTTCTTCCTAGTCAAAGCTGTCAATGGAGTAAAAACTCGAGAGAAGTCTGAAACGAAACTCCGATAGTAACCTGCTAACCCCAAGAAACTACGAACTTCTTCCAAGCTCTTGGGTGCTACCCAAGAAACAACTGCCTCCACCTTCGACGGGTCCACTTACACTCCATGCTGAGACAACACGTGCCCAAGGAAGTGTACTTCCTACGTGAAGAACTTACACTTCAACAATTTCTCGTAAAGCTGGTGGTGTCGAAGGACTTCCAAGACTACCCTGAGATGCTCAACGTTCTCCTGGTATGATCTTGAGTAGATCAGGATGTCATCAATAAAACCAATTACGAACTGGTCCAGAAAATCATGGAATACAAAGTTCATAAGTCCCATGAACACATTTGGTGCATTCGTAACCCCAAACGACATCACTACAAAATTGAAGTGCCCATACCTGCACCTGAAATCCGTCTTCGAGATGTCACTGTCCTTCACCCTCAGCTGATGATATCCCGATCGTAGATCAATCTTAGAAAACCAACCTTCACCCCTCATCTGGTCTAAGAGATCATCTATCCTTGGAAGGGGGTAACAGTTCTTGAACATTACCTGGTTCAACCTTCGGTAGTATATGAATAACATGAGACCACCATCTGCCTTATTCACGAACAAAACTGGAGCACCCCATGGAGACATGATGGGTCTAACAAGACCCTTCTCTATTAGATCGTCAATCTGAATCCGAAACTCCCACAAATCTGAAGGTTCCATCCGATAAGGGTCCATCGAAATCGGATGGGAACCAGGCTATAAGTCTTTCCCGAACTCAACATCACGTCAGGGGGGGGGAGAGTCAAAACCTCCTCGAGAAAAACATCGAGGAACTGCCCAACAACCTCTGGGAAACCCACCATCTCTGTATCAGCTGGAACCACTGATAACCCTCCTAAAAAAGAAACGAGAGCCTCTACATGCCATCTTCCCACCTGATAGCTCCTCTCACCAACAAAAGCTACACGCTGCCCGTCCACGTCGGAGAACACGACTCTTCTATGGAAGCAGTCGATAACGGAACTAACAGAAAACAACCAATCAATGTCTTGGATGACATCATAGGGAGGCATTTGTAACAGAAGAAGGTCCCCACTAGATCGATGTGATCCCAACGTCAGCCCACATCCACAGGAAACACAAGATACGCTGGTCTGGCCTCGAACTGCTGTACTCAGCACTGGTGGTATGGAAAGTCTCTCTATATCTAGTCCCAGAGCATGGGCTAGACCAGGTGCAACAAAGGTTTGTGAAGCTCCTGAATCGAAAAAATCAAAAACGAGAGTCTTGAACAAACAAATCGTACCTCGTACCGCCTCTGGTCCTGATGGAGCTGCCAACTCTACTGCGTGAAACTGTCCACGCCCATCTCTTTTTCCTCTCTGATGTTGACCATGTGCCATAGCAGTACAGAAAAGAAGTATTTCCTAGTCCCAACTAGTAAGGAAATTTCTCAGGGTTTTATTTTATCATTTTATTTCAATTTCTTTCCCAGAACACCCAAATCAAGTAAAACACAATCATGATGATGCATGTACCTTACCTAGGGTCTCTACCCTGTAATAAATGTAGTCTTACATGGTAATTCGGTAGGCTTAGAGTCCTTTCATCGGATCACAGGGGGCCCTAAAATCCCGTGTCCTAGCCGGTCTTCACTGGCCTATGTCATGCACCAAGATTAACTAACACTGTTTCCCAACCATCCCATGCAATCCTCACTATGCCTAACTCTAGACTCCATCCTATCTCTCGGAAACCTCCCTCTGATACCATTCTTTCACGATCCCCTCCCACAATAGATGCCCCTCTTGAGCTGGCAATGGTTAAAGGGAGATAATGATCCCTGAGTCACGGCTCCAGTAGGCCCCGAGGTGGCGACTATCACCAAGGGTATGAGTTTTCACAAATATGGGAGGCATTACGCTTTTTTTATTTAAGATCGAGAAATAGGACAAGTCAACCACCCAAAAGGAAAGAAAAATTGTATAGAAATAAACCCAACCAATCCCACATGCATTTTTAAACAATTATTATAACAAACTACAAGTAAAAAAATCTCAAAGTACATAAAAATAGAAAACAAGAGTACAAAAACTGCAACAACTCCAAATATCCGACTAGTAGGGTCCCGCACGGCCCTGGTAGTCCTCCTAGAAACCTGAATATAAACGTGGGGTGATCATACATGTATACTCAGTAGGGAAACCTAAAGCTCTTGTGCAGAAGTGTGGAGATATCATAATGTCCCGTGAGAACAATAGAAGAAACCTAGAAAGGAATTCTATCCACCCAACCTCACCATCCACACTCACCAAAACACAATCAGAACAGGTAATAGTATTTAAGAACAAAAGTATTGGGTACCCCGCACAATTCCCCTTTAGTTAGCTGCTCTTCCTAATAGAGAATATCCTGACGCTGACACACTCTCCCCGCCTGCACACACCTGGGCCTCGGAACCATGTATCCCACCCGCACACACCTGGGCCTCATGACCACATATCCCGCCTGCACACACCTCGACCTCACCACTACGTATCACGCCCGCACACACCTGGGCCTCACTACCACATATCCCGCCCGCACACACTGGGCCTCAGGACCACGTATCCCGCCCGCACACACCTGGGCGTCACCACCACGTATCCCGCCCGCACACACCTGGGCCTCACAACCACGTATCCCGCCTGCACACACCAGGGCCTCATCCCGAGATTCTTGGGAAACAGTAGAACCTACCCAAAGAGTCTTGGGCTAAAACCACCCCAATTGAAACCTACCCAAAAAGTCTTGGGTGTAAGGTCGCCTCAAGCCATCACAACCTAGTGAAGAAGGAGGAGTAAAGAGCTAGTAACTAAATAGAAAACACCCTCTCCCTTGTAATCGGAGTGTTCGGCACTAGGTGCTCAACATGGATGGGGTGAGATAAAACACAAAAGAGAGAGATATATATATATATGTATAACAAACACACAGACCACCCTATGGATTTTAAACAGAGAAACTGAGCATGTGCCTCGGCACGGCTACCATGAAGAATGCATACAACAAGAAACCCCAACACCATTTAGGTTTCCAAGTTTCAACAGAAATAGTTTATTAGTTCCTTAACTACTGGGAAAATATCCACAACCAACCAAATCGATCGTTTGTAAAGCATATCCCTGACATCCACAAATCATGTTAGGAAAACACAAACAGCCCAACAAGTCCCTCCTTAACAACCAACCAACCCATTGATTATTAATCCTGTTACATTACCATGACCCACCATTCATTAACTCTCCCACCTTTATTTATTAATCACAACCCATAGTTCGTTCACATTCAAACCCAACCCTATAGCCCTATTGCCGAAAACCATAACCACAAACACACCATAACTTGTACATCATTAACCATTTAATACCATTTATCACAGCCCCGCTGCCCGCCACCAACATAACATTCACACCAACCCACAACCATGTCAACTGCATCCCCGCTTCTCACCCGATCCACATCAACCCACAAAACACCCCCATCACATGCCACGCATCCAAGCCAACACCCACATGATTATTATTCCATTTTGTTCAATTGGGGTGATCATAAAAGGGTTCCATATTTTAATTATCCAACTTTACGTGATTAACCAAATTCCACATTCCACAAGGTTCCATTCACGAAAATGGTCTAGAAGATAGGGAAACATTTAATTGCACAAGAAAAGGCCCCCAACGACCGTGATGTTCAGTAGGCATAAGCCTATTCAATTCATAACATAATATCACATGATATAAATAAAAGTAACTGCATTCACAAAAAATCCCATCCCCATTCTTTAACCAGTTATTATCTTTATTAAATGGTTCAACTGTTTCTCATGAAAACAAGAGGATACCCACCCCGCATGATGCACAAACTAGGGAGACGAAGGTATGATCCCTACCTCAACAGGTTTTGATCACAATGCTTCCCCGAATCAACTTTAAAAGACATTCGTCGGCGTCCATCACTTATTTCGAAACCTGGAAAAACCTCCTTGGGTGGAAGTTGGAAAGAAAAGGCCGAAGGAAAGACAACAGATACAAGATCATAAGTTCCGCCTCGTCATTACGATCCCATGGCCGCTGAAGAATCGTAAATCGAAGCTCAGATGAAGAAGTTATGGAAGAAAAGGATCCTTTGAGTCTCTTTGGAGAGCTCTTCTCAGAGGAGAGGGGAGGAGAGGGGTGTGTTGAAATGTAGGAGGGGACCCCTCCTTTTATAGGTGAGAAAATAAAAATTACACATCATGTACTTTATGGTACATGGCGTGTACTCAGCCATTTCACACGGTCTCCACACGGCTTCCAACATGGCCCCGCGGTAGTTGACTCGTCAACACACAGTTTGAGGGTAACGCATACGCGGGGAGGGACTACACGGCGTGTAGTACTGGACACACGACATGTACCCATTTATTGCACACGAAAAGGACACAGCTCCAACATGGCACACGACCATTGACTAGTAACGCATACACGGGGAGGGACTACATGGCGTGTAGTATTGGATACACGACGTGTACCCATTTACTTCACACGACAAAGACACGGCTCCAACACGACACATGACCATTGACTGGTAACACGTACGTGGTGAAGTACTACACAACGTGTAGTACTAAACACATGGAGTGTATCCATTTATTTCACACAGCAAGGACACGACCTTCAACACAGGCTATACCAGACAAGGGGGTACACGGCGTGTACTCGCACTACACGGCATGTAGTTTCAAAATTCTGGAAAGTGCGGGAAAAGTCCATTTTACCCTCTAGAACACATCGTGACCTTAATTTGACAATGTAATGGGCCAGAGCGGTCTGGGCCATTATAATGAAAATTTTAAAGTCAATTTAATAAATAATGGGAAATTTTAATTACCCAATTTAATGAAAATTAAATTATGTGTTATAAAAATTTATATTCTCAGAGTTCACTGAAAAGTAAATATTATAAAATTTTATAAAACAATTTAACAAAGATAAAATTACAATGATTATTTAAAATATCATATCCATTAAAAAATATACAATTCCTATGTTGGTCTAAATTAATTGTAATTTACATCAAAATAATTCTTCCAAAGTCTATTGTGAGAGAACAAATTTTTGAGGTATAAAATGGCCATAATGGGAATTGGGTACTTAATTATTATATATTATTTTAAACCTTTATACATATTTTTTCATAATAATCTTTTTACAATTCGTAATATCCAATTTTAAATTCATGATATTATGGTATATTATATCCAAGTTCATTAATACTCTAGGTTTTATGCAAGTAAAATATAAAATTTATAAAATTTATTTCAATGTAAAAAATATTAAATCTTTGTTTGTTAAACAATATTGAGGGGATACCTTGGAATTTAAATGTGAGAAGTATAGTTGAAAGATATATCCTAAAAAGTAACAATAATTATTCCCAACATTATCAATGGGAATAATATTCTCTTTAGAAACATATGATGACATTTTAGATTGCATAATCTTATTTCTAGAGGTGATTCTAATTTTTAATTATCTGACCCTCGTAATTTTTTAGGAATACTCATCCTAAATACATGATCGTACCTTATTAGTTACAATGTGTACTTGAAACCATAGGAATTGTGTTTAAATCATCAACAACACCAGTAATATCCCTAGAATATATCACTTCCACTCCATTAGTTGGTGTCTCATTATTTCTCTCTAAAATTCATCTAGATTTTTTGATTGCTTCTTCTTAGGAAGAATTCAATTTTTAATATGCCTCATCTTCCCTTTAATTTGGGATGTATTTTTCGTTAATTTAATAATACTTAAAATTTATAGATTTAGATGTGAAATTTTTATTTCATGTAGAAACCTATTTTATATTACATTTATAATGAAAAGTAGTTGTACAATTTTTTGGGTCATAGTTTTATTAATAATTTTCAATGACTCAACCTCAATCTCTACTACTCTCATAATAATAATTCTTGATATCCATGGTTTCTTAATCTTTTACACATTTAAAATGATCCAAATTAACTTCTTCATATTCTACAGAAATCACTTCCTTATTATAATCTATAATTTTGTTTTCTTGAAACATCACTTTAAAAATTTAAATCTCTTCTATGAGATAACATATTTCAATATATATTTATATATTTTTACTTCTCAAATAGAAATTTATTCTTCATTACCATTATATTTTGTTCATGGAATCCTTTTTGATCTAACCTGAATATATACTCAATATATTTCTCTTCATCACCTTCTTCACTACATGAGATGTCAAAACGAATTTTATCAGTGTCCATGAAGGCCATGTGATATTTAGAGGAACTATCCCTTGGTCATATTGGGTATGATTAGTATACACATATTTATTTTCTAGTTACATTATTCTTATCATATCATGAAGGGTTGTTTTTATTCATGTTATTATATTTTTTGATATTTTCAAACAAAATATAGATTAATTTAATTTAAATTTCCCACTATTCATATCATTATTTACATTCTTTGGGTAATTGTTTACAAAATGAATAAAAAATCCCCAATTAAAACACTTACAAGGGATCTTACCATCCTACTTGCCTAATACTATTCCGAATTTTTTGATTTTATTATATTTTCCACCATCTTTATATTCTTATTTTACTAGTAATTCATACTTAATTAAATTCGAGTTGAGAACATTATTGGATTTTAATGATATTCTATATTTAATATTTTTCTTTAACATAAGGTATTTTATCATATTATAGTTGAAAAGATTATTATATATCTAATAAACTAATAAATATATAATCTCATTAATAGAAGATATATTTTGATAAAATATTTTAGGTAAATTTCATATAATATTTTAAAAAATCGATGAATCATCTAATGTATCATAAAATAATATGATGTTACTCAATATCACATTAACCAAGGATAATTAATCATCAATGGTCACATTATCTTCTATATGAATATCTTAAGAGTTTTATATTGAAATATTATTCTTGGATTTATTAATATTCAAATTACGTTCAAACATATTTTCATGTTTTTCTTATATTTACATTGATGTTTTAAGTCCCATCAACTATATGTATAATTTTTCAGATAAGTATTATGGAATATTAATCTCTGATTTTACATTTAATTATAAATTTGTCTTATCTTCTTGATTAATGTTGGGATCTATATTTTATGAAAAAAATATTTAATTAACCACATCACTTATATCAATTCATTGTGAATGTTAACATTGAATCAGTGTATTCATATATGCAGGAAAGTGAATTCTATCAATGAATAAAATCCTTTAGAGTTGATTAAATTCAAACTCTCCATCTTCAATATGAAATTTTATATCATTATTTAATGAACATTGTTTTCTTTGATTTAACATATAAATTCTAGATCTGGATTTATCAATGAGAGGAGGAGGGTGTGAATCAATGATCCTTTTTAATTTTATAGCTTTTTTTAATTAACATTCATTGATGTTTAATTCTCTATCTTATCTCTTTATTACCCCCAATCACATTTGAGTATGTTTAATGATAATTTAACCACACATAATGGTATAATATGTTTCTCCTTGAAATCTCACATCTTTCTAGGATTGGGTG
The DNA here is from genome assembly GCA_963277665.1 of Viscum album. Classification (NCBI taxonomy): domain Eukaryota; kingdom Viridiplantae; phylum Streptophyta; class Magnoliopsida; order Santalales; family Viscaceae; genus Viscum; species Viscum album. The sequence continues at coordinate 1,998,130,924 of OY728140.1, read as the reverse complement.
GTATTACAAAACATGGGATCTTCAATATAAATCAACATTAATACAAAAAAACATATCTTTTAAAAAATAATGATAATAATTATTCAGAAGTTCCCAAACAAATCCCCCAAACATTATGGTATTCATGTGTTCAGAAAAGTTCCCACCAATGGGTTCTTTATTGTCTTATCCTACCAGTTGAACCCAAAACTCAGAAATAATCTTCTTTAATAATTCTATTGGTATCATTATAATTCTACCCAATTGATATCTAAGGGTCCTCCTGAACCCTATTTTAATAGATATTTGAATCATATTTCTCATACTATATACATTCATCCTTGTTTATTTTCATGTATACACATATTCATTCATGTGAGGATGACATTACCTTTACCACACTATCTACTGATGATATAATATTGACATAGGTAGCATGTTTTCGATCCTTCATCAAAACTTTTTCATAGATTTAATAAATATTTGTTTCTATTTTCTTTATCTTTCACTTATCATTGAGACATAGGATTTCCTAAATTCTATCAGGCTATACACCTCATTACATGAAAATAATTATTATTAGGTTTTCAATATTTTGATATAAATAACTTTGTCATGATTTTTTTATCTTTTAGTAAACATATAAATTTTCTTAGAATATGTCAAGAAAATTAACCCCATTATAATTTTTGAATATCCTTAATTTTAGTACCAAAATATACTCTCATTTTTTTCTCTGGGAATTATTCATTTGTGGTCTCCAATTTCTTCTCATTAAATTATTGTCTTGAATCCTCTTGATTTTTATTGTTAAGAGCATACTCTTATTCTTCACATATTCTCATGTATGCATGTGTAAAACTTCCAAATCCACATTAAATTAATAACAATATATATTATTATTGAATTGGCCAAAATAAAAATTCTACAACATTTATATGTGATTAATTATCCACATCATTATATTATCCTATATCACATCAATGTGACGTGTTATTCATGACAATTAGTATAGTGAAATCATAATATTTGGATTTAAAAACCAATAGATTCATGATTTTTCTTCGTATGCAATCATCTGTTACACATCATGGGATTAATTTCCTGTGGTATCTACTCATATATAGATCGTCACTATTTACTATTTATTATATAATAGTATAATGAAAAGGATTTATTCATGGAATGACTTCATAAATGTTTATGAAATCCAATATGTGAATATGGAATATAAAAATATTTATATTTAAATGACCTAATGGTTCAGGTTTTCCATTCATCACTTACAATCAAAACACCACAATTTGTACAAAGATGAATGAAATTTATTTGAATTCATAAATTTAGGTAATTTATTACTAATTATTTGTATTGGATACAAAATCTTATGATCCATAATTCTCATGAGTGTAAAAATAAATGTGGGTTTCATGGAGAATGGTAATTATGAAGAAAACCTAGATGATACAATCTTCATTTTTCACTTGATCGTAATTCATGTATATAATTTATCATTCATTAGGGGGGATCATAAAATTAATGAAAGGTCGCATGAACCATATTACTCTTGGTATCTCATCATTCCCATGAAAAATGTAATATTTCAAATTCCTTATTTTATAATAGCCACCACACATTCATCATATTTTGATCTCCCAAATCAAAAAGGTATCATGTCACCAGGCTTATGCATATGAAATTATGTTTGTTCAATCTGATGATACATACATTTATTCAAGTTATATAGATATATGAAAGAATATAAATCAATATACGAACACTTTTATTGAACTTGAGGCTTGATACACTCATACTTATCCAATGGATGCTCATCATTCTCATAGAATATCTACAGAGTTATCATTCAAAATTTACGATGTCTTCTCATCACAAGTAAGATCGACACACATTAAGAATAATGTATAAACTCAACACTCAAGAAAGGTCCGTACATATATCATATAATAATTTATTACCCTAAAATAATTTCCAATAACTGTCATGTAATTGTTACATGATGAATCTCATTACATCATCACATTCATGATCGATCAACACAACTCATAAGAGAAAGTCTTTTACATAGAATATTCATGTTTGTTTCATTTGGAATATTCATTTTGACAAGTAAGTACATACAAATATTATTAGTGGATCCATTAATCATATATGATGTCATATTTAATTTTTGGGTGGAATATCAGTTCATTCAGTAGATGCAGTACATGAATTCATCATATAAACAACAAGTTTATATTTCCATGAGAAGGAAGAAAACATGAAAAAGTATGATCAGATAGATCTTTTTGATGTGATAGAATGAAATATCTTCTTTGTATAATTTTAAATTAATGTGAAAATATAAATTTTTCATGAATCTCACAATAGTGGTTTAATTAATAGTGAATCACATACTATTTTTTCCATTAGAAGATCAATACGAGTAGCCTAGTCCACTCCAAGAGCCTCTCACACTACCTATATTATACCCTACACTATAGTTAATTCTATACTCACTGTGAAATATATAGGATATCATAAAAACCTTTGAAAGAAATCCATATTCCCTCAGATCATGTATACAAGTTCTAGTATTGAAATTTCATTTGAGATGGCCAGAAATGTCTCTTTCAAATTTCGTTTTCCAAGGGATTTTTTTCATTGAATTTGAATATTTTTTTTGAAAAAAACTATTCATATACTTATGAAAACATACACTATTAATCCCTGATCAATGAATATTAATCAATATTAGGTTCTTCTATAAATTTAACAGAATAATATATTCGAATAATTCATGACCTTCTCAAAATATTCATCACGTAAAAATGATTTTTTCATGAATTTCACAAATATTTAGTTTTAAAAAAATTTAAATATCTTAAAAACAATTAGAACATGTCTTGATCTCTTAAAAAATAAAAGAAATTAGTTATATTTTGGTGGTTTTAATATATTACAACATTTTATTAAGGAAACAATTTTAACTCATTATTTTAATCATTCCCATAAATAATGGTAGAATCTCATTCATACTAAAAAATATATTAAATTCCATATTGAAAATAAATACAATAAAAATAAGGGAAATTAAAATAGGATTAACAATAGATACTATGATAGGTTTATCATACTATATTCATATAAGGATTTAATGGGGACACAGTACAAAGGTCTAATTATAATAAGTTGTCTCTTCTCATATAAATAATAAACATAGGTAATTGTATTTTACCACACCAACAATAACAGGGAATGATTTCAATCCTGGTGAATAATATATCAATGTAGTAAAAACAATAAAAAAAAGATACATCTCTTAGGGAATGATATATCACTACAATCCCTACATGGTATAATAATTTATTTTAAGTCGAATATTGAATCTATTAAATAATTATAAAGGTGAATGATATATTTTTAGTTAAATAATATATCACCATAATACTAATAAGGTTAAATGAAGTATAAAAAGTTAAATAGTGTATACCCATAATAACGATAATGGTATATAATGTATTGACTAGTGATTTACATATAAACAGAATTCTAACATAAATGAATGAGATATCACTAAGTGAATGATATATCATCATATATAAATTCATCAATCAGTGATTAATCACTGAATCACAACTAATAGTGAATGATATATCACTTACATATATAATAATGGTGAATGATATATAATAATTTGTTCATGATATGTGTAACATCTTGAACTAAGTGCCAGTCATCGGCACCCCGATCCAATATCTGGTATGACCTCAAGCGTACCTCACCATATGTGAGAGACTTCCGACTAGCAGTGAGGGTATATTATCAATCATGGGGAGAATATACACTCTTTTATCAGAGTAAAAACCCAATGTGAATTATGAAATTATAATAAAATAAAATATAACATAACTAAAAAATTTCCAATAACTCAAAATGACCAATACTCGAAATAAAATTTTAGTGGCATGATGTAGATATTATCTGAAAAATTATGTTTCAAGTATCCACATGAAATCTGAAAATTAAAGACACTATAATATCTAAAGTTGGTCCCAATCCAAATCTAATTCATTCATCTATGCTCCATCCCAACTCATCTATGCATCATTGGCCCTTTTTCCTAAACATGTCCTACTACCATGACAAGTATTCGATTTCTGAAAAGGCCACCCAATTTGGGTGTTTGAAAAACTCATTAGGCTACCAGTAATGGCGTCTAAAAAGATAATCATTCAAATATCATCAATTAAGTAAAAAATTTACAATTATACAATTACTTGTTATTTAACCAGATAATCCATAGGGTTCCGCAAAAATACTTGATATATTTATGTTCTCGATCCTTTGGAGTGTTATTTATGTAAAGGAAGATAAACCCAGGCCTTATGCTGATATCAAGAATATAATTTCCCATTGTTGGGGAAATCGTGACTCGAGGCTCATCCCAGTTGGGCGTGGATTCTTTCACATCATTATTCAATAAAAGGATGACTTGAATGCTATATGAAATATGGGGAATCAACAATTGAAAACTCCTTTACTTTAACTCTCTGAATGGGTTGTTAATTTTAATCCCCACACAATCAAGAAAATGAATGCACAGTTATGGGTTAGGTTTCATGGGTTGAACTGGGTCTATTAGAAACCTATGATTCTGAATGATATTGAATCTTGTGTTAGTGCACCAATCAGAATGCATCACATGACTATGGAGGGGGAATTGGGTTTCATTTCTCAGATGCTTGTTGATGTTAACCTAGAAATCAAGAGTCCTGAGAACATATATTTAATTTCTAAGGGAAAAAGATCAGAAGTTAGAGTGGAATATGAGAATGTTCTACCCTTTTGTGAGGTTTGAAAGATGGTGGGTCACTCAGTCTCCAACTGCAGGGTACTCCTAAAACAGGTCACTTCACCCAAGGCTGTGGAATGTACTGAAGTCAAGAAAGGTAGGAGATTCAAAAATGCTATGACTGAACATAGGGGTATTATAAGGGAGAAGGTAGGAACCTCTCATGTCCCTTTGAAGATTCATTTGGATCCAAAACTGATCCAGACTGCAAGGAATCAACTTGGCCCATCCAATTATGGGAAACAAAATGGGAAGAAATGGTGGAGGAAGAAGAGGCCTAGGGTGTTGTTTCTCCCATTAGAAACACTCAACCTGAATAGGGAAGTAAGGTGGAGGAAGACCTAGGTTTATTAATTTGAAATGATATTTACAATTAGAATTTTGATTTTCACCATCAAATGGTGGATGAATTCATTTCAATGGATATTTTTAATGTCATTAGGGACTTGATCTGTTAAATGGGGGATAATGATTATCCAACCGTGGATTCCCCAAGAAATGACTCAAATATGGAAGATTCTCATTCCACTAACAATTTCCTCTCCTCTTTTGGTCAAAATCATCCAATAGAAGTTTCTGATTCTGTTGTTAAGATCTCATCAGGGATGAAGAACTATTAAGAGTCTCCTATCACAGTAGTGACACAAAATCACATCAGTCTGGAACTTACTACTATGACTCAGGCAGTTCAGCTCGGGAAATTCCCAGAAGCTGTGAGTCTCATAACAATGGAACACAATGATGCAAATAATTTTAATGAGAGAAATTCAGAACAGGAGGGTTACATGCACAATCAAAATACTCTAACTACACCATAGACCAAACAATCTGGATAGACCAGGTGAATATGGAACTTTCTAAAGGGAAGGGTTCTATGAACTAAAATTTTGATATAAGTGATCTTTTAGCTCCTAAAAAGAAGGCTGGTAGGCCACCTAAAAAGTATGGTGGCACAAATAGGAGGGGTCCAAACCCTTGCCCCACCTCTAAATGAAGATTATGTTCTAGAATTTCCATGGTATGGGTAATTTAGAAACATGCTGATCTATAAAGTTATTCATTCAGCATCATAAACTAGTGCTTATAGGTCTGTCTGAGCAAAAAAAAAACATTTTCCCACTAATATTGCTTACTTAAGGAATTTAGGGTTCTATATAATTGATACCAATAGGTGTTCAACTGATGTCAAGAGTCTTTGGGTGATGGAGCATTAATCCATTGGCAACACCACTATAGTTTTATCAAGTGACCAGCATGTCACTTTCTCTTTTGGCTACCTCAGTTTCCATATCACATGTTCCTTTATTTATGCCCAGATCAAATATCATGATCGCAGAAAATTTTGGATGGATATTGCATCTCTCAAATCCACCATCACTCATCCTTGGATAATTTTGGGGGATTTTAATGCAATCTTGACTCCAGATGAGAAAATAGGGGAAATCAACAACTCAATATCCTCCAGGGAGTTCAGATTTTGTATTGATCAGAATGATTTGATTGATATTAACTTGGTAGGTTACAAATATACTTGGTATAGGATGCACCTAAATATATTCGTGGCCAGAAAATTTGATAGAGCCTTTGTTAATGGGGACTCTTTGGACAACTAGGGTTCAATATCATGCTCAACCCTATCCAGACTCAACTCTGATCATCATCTCATCCTGGTGGATCTTAGTGAAAAAGAATCCAAACCACCTCTTCTATTCAGGTTCAATAATGCTTGGGTCTCCTATATGGAATGTAGTTCATTGTTCATATCACTTGGAATTTAGTGCATTGCAGTGATAATGCTTTTTCCTGCATTACCAAATTCAAAATTCTAAAGGGGAATCTTTGAATATGGGGAAAAAATAATTTTAGTTCCATTGATTATGATATCGCTGCATTATAAAATTCTCTTCAAAGGGTTCAAGAGAATAATAGAAATAATGACTTGTATCAAGGAATTTCAGTGGAATCTGAAGTATACCTCAATTTGAATAAACTTATTGACATGAAGGATGCATTTCAATTGGATTACTTTAGAGCCATGTGGTTAACAGACATGGACATAAACTCAAAATTTTTCAACTCTCTTCAATGAATCGTGAGGGCTTCTAAACCTCTATCTTTAACATAAATGGGGAAAATATCATTGATAATCGAGTTGTTCTCTCGATGCATATCACCTCTCACTTTAAGGATATCTTTAATGGCCCCCAATCCATCAATGAGCCTGTGGATGGGGTTATCCCGAGAAAGGTGAATCCATATGTCAATTTCAATCTCACTACTGTGCCCCTTGATCAAGAGACAAAAGAGGCAGTCTTTAGCGTCAAGCCGGAGAGTGCACCTGGTCCTGATGTCTTTGGTGACTTCTTCTTCCAAATATTTTGGGATCTAATCCGTGTGGATGTTTTCAGGTTAGTCATTAATTTTTTCAGAGGTGGATCTCTCCCTAGATGTTTGAATTCTCAGTTTCTTTCCCTTATTACAAAGGAGGATAATGCTAATGAAGTTCAACTCTTAAGGCTAGTTTCTCTAGTAAATATAATTTATAAAGTTATTTTCATGATTCGTGCAAACAAGATTTCCAATGTTTCCTCCAAAATTGTCTCTCCAAATAAGTTTGGCTTCATCAATGGGATATCAATAGAAGGATGTCTTATCACTTCCTCAGAGTGTGTTAATCATTTTAAGAAACCCATCAGAGGTGGTAATATTTCTCTCAAATTAGATGCCAATAAGGCTTTTGACACAATGGACTGGGGTTTTATCTGTAAGATCCTTGTCATGTATTGGTTTCATGAGGTCTTCATCAACAGGGTCAAAAACATTCTAAGTTCTACTCAAATTTCAGTCCTCATAAATGGTTTCCATGAAGGATATTTTGGTTTCTCGAGTGGACTAAGACAGGGGGATCCACTATTCGCCATCCTCTTTTCAAATGCTGACGATTACCTTAGCAGGATTCTTTCTACCATGGATGATAATGGAAAGATAAAGTTTATTCATGCTGGAAGGGGTATTGTTGCTCCCTCCAATATACAATATGCTGATGATATTATCCTATTTACCCAAAGGAATAATGTTAATATCAAGAATATAAAGAGTGCTATTTTGCATTATGAATTGGTTTTAGGAAAGGTCATTATTTGGAAAAAATCATTTTTTTGGAATGGGATCCTCTACTCCTGAAAAATGATATCATTGGAGAATTCAGTTTTCGTGAGGGACATATTCCCTTCACTTATTTGGGAGTTCCTATGTTCTCGAGAAGACCAAAGGTCTGTCATTTTTTTAATACTGTGATCATGATTAAAAGACATCTTTCTACATAGAAAGGTAAATCCTTATTAATGGATGGACGTGTTTCCATGGTGAAATCAATTATCGTCTCCAATTTTTTATATAATTTTACAATGTATAAATGGACAATTTATTTAATCAAGAGTAGTAATTCTTCTATTTAGAATTTTATCTAGATTGGAAGCATATTGGAATGAAGATTGGAAACGGTTCCTTGGAATATGGTCTGAAAACATCATGATGTGGGTGGCATGGGCATAAAAAATTTAAGGGGTTTCAATGATTCTTTGCAGGCCAGATTTTTATGGAGACTTATAAACAGGAAATCTACTGCTACCAATTTTCTTCGGGCCAGGTTCTTTCACAGGATTAAAACAAGGAACATTATCTATGTTAATTCTTCGGTGTAGCCTTCTTTTATGAACATTTTTTCAAAAATTGATGTTGATTTTCATTGGCTTGTTTCCAAGGATTCCTCTCTCTCTCTTTTTGGATGTTGAATTGGACTGGGAATCTATTGATTGACTTGGTATTGGAGGGGGAGTCTAACCTGGATTATGATATTTCAATCAAGGAACATCGTATATGTCTGGATAATCTTCCAGCTCATATTTCCTTGATCGTGGATGATTATTACTGGTCTTCCATGGGTGATTTTTTTGTGATGGGAACCTACTGTAAATGGTATTATAACCACAAAATGGTATTATAATCATTATATTGGATGTTAAAATGATTTTAAATGGATTGGGAATTTTTAGAGTAACGTCTTAAGGCCTTATCGGTCTATTATGGCTTGGAGGATGGCACAAAAAAATTACCAACAGTTGATTTCTTGATGGTATGTGTTATCTCAATTTGTTCCATCTGTGTTTTTTTCTTTCTATACATGGAAGATGTGGATCATCTATTTCTTTGCTGTGCTGTGGCTTCGGTAACATACAGGGCATTTTATGACATTTTTGAGGTCCCGTTGCATCAATTCAACACAATTGAAGACCTCATTAAATGTTGGCACTCTTTGACGATGTCACCACATCTTCTTTTACATTTTCATTATACTACTGTAAAAGTTGTTCATTTAATCTGTTTTTCAAGAAACAAGATCGGACATGAGTTACAGGGCATCCAGTCTAGTGATGTGCTGGCAGGAATCCTCACTGCTGTCTGTGAGTTGAAAATTCTGAAAGGTGTGTTTTTTGAAAATTCATTTCATGACTTATTGTTTCTCAATCGGATTGGGATGAAAGGTAACTTTCATCCAACACATGGAACATTGGAAGTTATATGATAGGATCCCTTTATTGGTTGGATGAAAATCAACTCTGATGGTGCTTCAAGGGGTAATCAAGGGTCCTTTGGCTTTGGTACTATCTATAGAGATCCTCAAGGGAATGTTCATGGTTTCATCTATGGATCATGAGTTATAACCTCTGCTATTGAAGAAGAAATATATGGTGTCATCATAGCGGTGGGGCAAGTTGAGATTAGGGGCCCTACAAGATCTGGGCTTGGTAATAAGGGAGTCAATGTGAATGTTTTTTATTGGAGGACAATGTTGCTGATGATCTAATTCCCTTCTTTAGGAGGGACATTTGTAAATCTTCAACTTTCAGACTTGTGTAACCTTATTTTATGATAATATAGGGACCTTGTCTTTCTTTGAAAGATCTCAGTTTGTTAAAAAATCAAACGTAAAAATTCTATATTCACATCATTATATAAATTAATTCAACAATTAATTAGTGCCATCAATTTCATTACCAATTCAACAATTATTTAATCACATCAATCCAATTAATTAATTTAAAAGTTAATTAATCACATCAAACACTTAAATTAATTCACCATATAATTGGCCAGAACAACTCTATTACTTTATTAAATAATTAATTAGTCACATCAAGGATTGTATAATCACATAACCTCCATTCATAAATTCAATAATTAATTAATCCATTTTAATAATTACAAAATAAAAAATCATCCTTTAATTAAATAAAAAATAATGTAGTCTTATTTCATATCAAAAGAACCTCAATAAATAACTCAAAAAATAATTATTCAAAATCGTTATTAAAATTTTCATAACAATCAATTAAAAAAGTAACTGTCCTTATTCCAAAATTATAATATCTTAATAATCTAGTCTATAATTAGTTTTCGTTATTTCAACATTTCCATTATTAAAATAATCAATTAATTAATTCAATATTTAATAAAACATAATCAATAATTATTGAATTTCATCCAATAATTAATTCCCCAATTAATTGTTAACATCAATTCCATTAATTATTTCAACAAATAATTAATTTTGTCTAATACATTTAATTGATTCACTAATTGATTAATAAAATCAATTCCATTAATTAATTCCAAAATTAATTAAGCACATTCAATTCCATCAATAAATTCATCAATTAATTATTCATGTAAATTTCCTTAAATAATTCCATAATTAATTAATTATATTTAATCACATAGATTAAATCATGAATTAATATTTCATGTCACTTCCATTAATTGATTCCACAATTAATTAATCATATTCAATCACTTACATTAACTAAATAATTAATTTTTTACATTAATTACATTAATTAGTTTTATAATAAATTAATCTTATTCATTCCCTTAAATTAATTCACCAATTGTATGTTCACGTCAATCCAATATATTAATTATACAATTAATTAATCACATACCCTCCAATCAAACAATTCACCAATTAAATATTAATGTCAATTAAATTAATTAATTCAAATATTACTTTCTCAAATACAAACTCATTAATTAAATAAATAATTAATGAATCCAACAAAACCCCATTATATAATTAAAAAATTATTTAACTCAATTCAACTCCACTAATTAATTAAAAAATTAATTAATCAAAGTCAGCTAAATTAATTTATAAAAAAATTAATTAATCCAATACATCCCCATTAACTAATTCAAAAATTTATAAACCCATGTCATTTCATTAATAGTTAAACAATAAATTAATCAAATTTAACACTGTCAGTAAATTTGATAAATAATTAAACTAACACAACCGATTTATTAATTCATCGATTAATTAAATCAAGTCAACTGAATTAACAAATTCAACAATTAAATGATCATAATAAAATCCCTTAATTTATTAAAAAACTAATTAATTATATAAAAACCCATTAATTAATTCAACAATTAATTATCCAAAGTAAACTCCAATAATTAATTCAACAATTAATTGATCCTATTCAACACTATTAATTAATTCAATATTTAATTATTCAAATTATAAAAAATTTATTAATTCAATAATTATGTAATATATTACAACCATATTAATTGATATAATAACATGTTAACCAAAGTAAACTCCATACTTTAATTAAAAAATTAATTAATCACATTAAACTAGATTAATTAATTTTATAATTAATTATTCCAATTCAACCATCACTCATTAATTCAACAATTAATTAACCCAATTCAACTCCATTAATTAATTCTACAATTCATTAATTTCATTAAACTCCATTAATTAATAAAAAATAAATTAAACCAGTTCATCGCCATTAATTATTTCGGTAATTAATTAACACATGTCAACTCCATTAATTAATTCAATAATTAATTCATTAGAGTAAACTCTATTAATTAATTCGAAAAATAATTAATCAAATTAAACCACATTAAGTAATACAATAATAAATTAACCCAAGTCAACACCATTAATTAATTGAAAAAATAATTAATCAAATTGAACTATAATGATTAATTAAACAATTAATTAATCCAATAACTCTGCATTAATTATTTCAATAATTAATTATTCCTGGTATAAAATCTCAATATCCCCAAATTCACAATCCCAAAATTAATTAATTGATTTTATGAAAATAAATTACTAATAATCCAATAGAAATTCAATAATTACGTACACATAATCAAAATGAAGACTTTGGTATTGGAATTTTATACCACATACCACATTATTGAGGAATAACGCTTGCCAAGAGAAATCCCCAATTTGAGCTAAAAAATACATAGAAAGAGATCTGGATCGGAAACCCTAATTCATGATAAAAAAATAAATATCCCACAACTCTAGATCTATATCACCCAATAAAAGATCAAAATTAATCATAACAGTGTATATCATCCCTCTTAAAGGTGAGGGATATACATTTAATAAGATGGAAACCACATGGGAATAGATCCTGTAACATGGTGTGGTGGATAAGTTTAATATAGACTTTTAAATGAGAATAATGAATTTAAGAAGGTTTTTAATATTTCCAATGATTCCTAAATCAAGAGGATTTATTAGGGGAGAGGGGGTATTTTTGGTTAATATATAGATTCAAGTATTATAAAAAATTATTTTTAGGTTAATTAAAATCACACATACAGTTTTCTGGGTACATGAACATGGTTTACTAAATAGTGGGACCTTAACCATAATCCTATTATAGGGGAGGGGTAAAAGACTACTCTTTCTATGGAACATAGTTTCACAAAATATTTTCCATTAGTAAAAATCCCTCTCTATCAAGGGTTTAATAGTATGAGGGGGCATGTAACATGGTTTTGGAAAATAGTACAAAAAACATGTACTTTCCCTTTTCTTTAAATATTTTGTTTTTCAAATTCCTCTGAAAACTCATTAAAGATTAACCAAATCAAATAGTTCTCAAAACAAGTCAAAATAGTATATGAAATCAATCCTGATGCATATCTAGAAAAGGATGGGGTTTTACAATCTCCCCACCTTATAACATCTCATCTTCAAGATATAATCCTAAGAATCATTATGATTTAGTGTAAAAAATATTAGGCCATTGAGCCCCCACCCCAATTTCAATCTCCCATGTTTCCTCATGAACATGGCCATGTTTACAAAATATATGAATTATCTACATGGCCTTTTCCCACAACACTTTCTCACAGTGATCCTACACATGTATCAAACACTCCTCAAGGAATAGATATATTAATAAAACACCATTCCTCAACTTAATTGGTTTGTGTTTATCACTTTCATCAATAAATTACCAATAATAATGGATCACAACCCTCCCATACATAGCCTAATAACTGGGCATGGATTACTCATCCTCAATCGAGTGTCAAAATCAAAACATAAACCATCATCTATTCTGGGATATAAAAAATGACACACTTAACATTTATCACAATGTAACCTCTCTAAAAACCTCACTCGGGTATAACCTGTGGTTCAACAACCACCACACTACCCCACATTTTACATGATATAAGGGGGAAACATTCATGATGTCCGTTTTTATCCCATAATAAATATTCTATAAGTAGAATGAATTATAACCAATGCTCTCTTAGTGCACCCAAGACAATGTCATGGTATATGTCATGGTTGTATGAATTCTAGATGTAAACCGACATTGTCTCTAATGAATACAGAAATTTTAAACAATAATTCCAACCTGTTGAGAATCCCCCACCATAGGTTTCACTTCCCCCAAACCATGCCACATGATCAAAACCAAGGTTCTATAACTACCATGAACCATAATACATTTTGGTACATGATAAAAAATGAAAACACATTCTCATTTTTTCTATTTCACATTAGAAACCCATTCATCTACATTTCTTAATCATTTAATATTTTCCATGTTAACATTAAACACCTCTTCATTTCACATTTTTCATAATATCACATTTTTCAAGTTCACATTTGGAACCATTTTCAGTTCAATTACATGCCTGAAATGAAAATAATTTCAAGTTCAATAACATAACTAAACCCCACTTTTTATGAATGCCTAAAATTTTGCATGTCCCAAAATAAAATTGAGTCCCTAAAATGATGAATAAATACCCATATAAAATTCTATACTAGACAACGATTCAAATCTCAGAAAATTTCGAAAGAAATATTAACATCACACAACAAGTGCATCACTCAAGGTGAAATAACATCAACTATAACAACAAACATCAGTAATAGAAATACCACCATGGGTACTTGGATTTTACACCTATACATGAGTTAGGTACTCCCACGAATGAGCTATTAACCAAGGCCTGACTCAACCTATTGTCCTTCCTACCATTCCAAAACAGTAACATAAAAGAAAAATAAATGAAACCACCTATGATATCACATTGTAACATCTCGAACTAGGTGCCTCCAGCTGGTCGGTCACATGACCTCAAGCATGCCTCACCATATGCCAAAGGTTATCCACTAGTAAAAATGGTCTATCATCAATCATGGGGAGAATAAACGCTTATTTTTTTTAGTGTAATACACCACCAAAAAATAAAAAACAATAATAGAATAACATATAACATAACTTGAACAATACAAATATGTCAAGTTGAAAAAAGTGGAAATAGAATTTCAAAACTGGCCCATATACATGCCATTCCAATGTTTGTGTCAAGTGTCAACCTGGAATACCAAAATTAAAGACACTAGAAACTACCATGTGGGTACTAAAATATGCTTGGTTCCCTCATCCAGGACCCATCCCAACTCGTCTATCAATCATATGTCATTTTTCCAAAACTTATCCTACAACCATAAAATCTATTTGGGTACCAATCTTGCAACCCATGTAGGATGTGAGTATAAATCCATAGTCCCACGCCAGTAAAATATGAAACAATATAAAGTAAAATAGTGTATGTAATTGTATACTGAGTAAATACTGGTAATAAAGTAAATTTTTTACATTTTTTACCTTACACTTTATTTAAACACATAATCCTATGGGTAACCAAGGACACCTAAATGATATCATATTTATGAATTCCTTTTTTGGAATTCATAACTTATAGATGAATGCTATTTTTATAATTCATATTTTATAATACATGTTTAAATTCCACCTTTAGAATTCATTATTTCATAATTGAATTCCACTGTTACCATTCACGTTATATAATACATGAATAGATTACACCATTACCATTCAACACTTCATAGTTGATTTCCATTTTTACCATTCATATTTTATAATACATGAAGAAATTCCATAGATACCATTCATCTTTTATAACACATTACTGAATTCCTCTATTACTATTCATCATTTCATAATTGAATTCTATTATTAACAAATAAAATTTCTTATTATGTGACTAAAGACCACTTTTACCATTCATCATATAAATAAACATGTGACTTCCATGGTAACCACACACCATTTTATGTATCAAGTGGATTCCATTATTACCACTGATAATTTAAAGTCACATTTGAATTATATTATTAGAATTTACCATTTAATGTCCCAATTCAATCCCATTGTTACCATTAACCATTTCAAAAACATATATACCACAAAAAGACATTATTTAATTTTCCAATTAATTAATCATACTCAAAAATTACATATTCACATCATTCAATTACTTTATTGAACAATTAATTAACCCAATCTATTTATTATTACTAATTCAATAGTTATTTTATGATATCAATCCCATTAATTTATTCAAAAATTAATTATCCATGTCAAACCCTTCAATTAATTTACTTAATTATTTGGCCAAATAATTCCATTAAAAAATTCAAAAATTAATTAATCACATCAACAAATGTACAATCACCCAACTTCTATTAATTATTTACTCAACTAGTTAATCTAGTTCAATAATAATTAAATCAATACATCCTCTATTAATAAATTCAACAATAAATTAATATATTTTATAAAAAAGTATCTCAATAAAAAATTCAATAGTTAGGTATCCGAATTCCATAATCACAAAATATCAATAATTAATTCAACTAATAAATACCCTATTACACAGTCATAATATTTCAATAATCAATTCAACAATTAATTATAAATATTTCACTATTTATATAATCAAATTGAACCATTAATTAATTCAAAAATTAATTAATCCAAATCAAAAATTGATACATTTCATCCACCAATTAATTAACCAATTAATTATTCAAGTCAATTCCACTAATTTGTTAAAAAATTAATAAATATAATTCAATCATTTTAATAAATACAGAAAATAATTACTCACATCAATTCTATTCATTCATTCCACAATTAATTAATCTCCTAAAATCTCTTCAATTAATTATCTAATTAATTGTTCACATCAATTCCATTAATTAATTCCATAAATAATTAATCATAATAAATCCCAGAAATTAATTCATTATATAATTCTTCAAAACTATTATATTAATTAATTTTAAAATTAATTAATCACATTCAATCCCTTGAATTAATTAACAAATTATTTTTTTGCACCAATTCCTTTAATAAATTACATAATTAATTAATGATATTCATTCCCTTCAAGTAATTCACCAATTAATTTTTCAAACCAATTCCATTAATTAAATATACAATTAATTAAACACATTCATTATATACAAGTAATTCTCTAATTATATTTTCACGTCAATTCCATTAATTAATAAAAACATTTTTTAATTACATTAAAATCCTTCAATTACATAACTCATTTATTAATCAAATAATACCCATTTATTAATCTAGTAATTATTTTTTCTAGCCCAACTCCACTAATTAATTCATAAATTAATTAATCACATTAAACTACATTAATTAATTAAACACTGAATTAATCTATAAAATTCCAATAATTAATTTTATAATTTGTTAAACTAAGAAAACTCCATAAAAAATTCTATAATTAATGAATCACATTCAACTCCATTAATTATTTCAAAAAGTAATTAACCCATTACAACCCCATTTAATAATCCAAATATTTATTTACCCAATTAAACTTAAGTAATTAATTCAAAAATTAATTAATAACATTCAACTCCATTAATTAATTCAAAAATAAATCAATCTGACAGACCCCATTAATTAATTAAAAAATTAATTAACCTAAGTAAACTGCATTAATTAATCCAATAATTAATTTATCACATTTAATTACAAAAATATATTAAAAATTAAATAATTCAATAAAACCCACCAATTATGTCAAAAAATAATTATCCCATTTCAAATACAGTAATAAATTAAAAATTTAATTTATCACATTCAACCCCATTAATTAATTCAACAATTAATTATTCCAATACAACCCCATCAATCAATTCAACAACTAAATAACACATGTCAACTTTATTAATTAATTCAATAATTAATTAAACAACTTCAACTCATTAATTCATTTATAAATTAATTAATCCAATTCCAGCCCATTAATTAATTCAAATATGAATTTACTCAAGTCAACTATATTAATTATATGAATAATTAATTAATCAAATAAACACCATTAATTAATTCAAAAAAGATTTAATCCAATAATACCTCATTTATTAATTCAACAATTAAAAAACCAATTCAACTCCATTAATTAATTCAACAATTAATTAATCGAATTCAATTCCATGCATTAATTTTCCAATTAATTATTCTAATACATTACGGTGAATTAATTCCAATAAAATAGCACAATAAAATCCATTAAATAATTAAAAAAACAATTAATCATATTCCACCCCATTAAAAAATTAAAAAATTAATTAATCAATGCAATATGATTATTAAATTTTATAGTTACTTATTCCACATCTACAATCTAAATATCCCTAATTTTACTATCCATTAATTTATTAATTCTCCAATTTAATTAATTCAGTTTAAGAAACTCAATTTATAATCTTCCTATAGTAATTTCTATCATTACATTCACATAATCAAAATAAATACATTGAGATTTTAATTATAATCCACATACCTCATGATTGACGAAGAGTTCTTACCAACATAAATTCCCTATTTGATCAGAATAATGACATAAAACAAAATCTAGATTAAAAACCCTTATTCAAGACTGAAAAATCAGGATCACAATATTCTAGACCTATATCAAAAAATACTTTATCTTTATCCAACAATGTAAGGGATATAGTACCTCTAAAAGGTGAGGAAGATACAAGAGATAAGAAGAAAACCATATGTGATTATATCCTCTTACTAGGTTGGCAGATCATCAATCTAACCTTTGAATCCTAAGGAACAGAGTTTTAGAAGGCTTGGAATTTATACATGAGCCTCCAAAACAAAGAGGAATTATAATGGGATGATTTGGGTCGATTTTTGGAAAATATATGGGTTAAATTATTTTGAAATCTAATTTCCAAGTAGATTAGAACCTCGTGAAAAATTTTATGGGTAGCAGCGCATGGTTTTCAAAGTAATTTACCTCTTCTGGGGGGTGAATAATTTCTGCTTTTACTAGGCATATATTGAAAAACCATGAACCAGCTGTGATATCATTTTCTATTTTGGAATTCACAATTTTTTGGACCATGTAACATGATTTGGTAAAATATTGCAAAACCCTATAGTTTCCATTTTTTTTAAATTTTTTTTCAATTTCCTATGAGCAATTATCTGAAAATTAACTAAAAGAAAAATTATTCAAAAATACTCAAAATAGTACATGAAAATGAGACTAATATGTCTCTAGAAACGGTAAGGGTTTTACAATATATCACAATGGGTGAATGATATATCAGAGACATAACAAAATGGTTACCATTACATCACCATACATTGATTTTGGGATGAATGATGCAACATCTACTCAATAATCAAGGTAAAAGATATTTAAATTATATATATATATAAATGGTGAATTATATATCAATAATATAAAAAATAACTTTAATATGTAATTCATATCAAGTAATACAATTTGACTTGTGTATTAATAAAACAATTCTCTTGGTTGAGTGATTTAACACCAAATAAATAAAACACATGTGAATGAGTGGTCAATGTAAACTTAATTAGAATAATCTCTCTAAAAAAATATCATTTAATGATTTTTTCATCTATAAATTTATTATGCCAATATAAGTCTACTCAACATGTTAAAAATGTTTAATTTTTTCACTAAGAACATAGGTTTCAAGACTAAACATAGACAACATGACATAGAATATTATACAACCACTCAAACAAAATGGGCATACTATAGTGGGTAATCATCACAAGAATATTCATTACCCATGGATAACTGAAAATATATTCTAATAATGAGAAGAATTTAAACTATTAGAAAACACACAAGGATGTTATACGTGTCTCATAACTCAACATAGGAACAAAGAAAAAATTGTCAGTCCAATTCCCTAACTATCCTAACACTTTCTCATTGAAACATATCCATTGATGACCATATTAAAAACTACTATATATTTTTGGGCCTATCAAATTTAATATAATTTATATGAGTTTCTATAAAATTAAACGAAATATGTATATGGTTCCACACCATTTCATCTTTATATACCAAGAAATACTCAAATATAGTGTGGTCAATGTGAAAACAACTTATATAGTTACCCCAATCTATCTCTCTAAGATATGTTCAAATAAAATATTAGATATTTATAGGTATATGGATCCATTTATCAAAACATTGTACCAACATTGAGTTTAATTTCCTATTTAATTAATCCTTCCACATCTGTAACATATCAATAAATTTCTAGGAAATAAATTAATAACAAAAATTTCTCTCTAAGAGTCTGACCAGACTCTATAGATAAGCATCATATAGTGGAACTCACCCATGATTCCATATCATTTCACTTTCACCAACAAACACATTCTATAAATATATACTATATATGATAACTTATTTAGAGAGGTAACATTCAGTTCTACCTACCATATATATAGTGTTATAACTATAACACCATTGATGAAGCTGAACTATTACTATACTAACCACTAACCATATTCTTGAGGCAATAAATCTTTCAAAAACTCACATTAGTTACTTATAACACACTTATAATTAATTATCACAGTGTGAAAATATTTATGTTATTTTGGTATAATTCTTGGTTATCTTATTATGTGACATATCCCAATCAAATCCCTAGAAATGTGGTGTGGTATAATGTTGATATAACGATGAGCCTACTTTTGAAAAACTAATCAAAAAAGGTATTGATTCATAATAAAATATATTCTCAATTTGAAAAAAAATCCATAATTACATTAGTGAAATGACTCGACTCTATAGAAACCTTGTGAAACAACACTTGATCACCCTTAAATAGCCTCCACAAGAAGCAATACCTAAAATCCCCATCCTTACATGATGATTCTATCATACTATGATTGAATCCTAATTAAAATTTACAATTTAAACCCATGGAATTATTGAATAAGGATAGGGGAAGAAGGGGGAGAGAAAGAGAGGAAATTCACATCAAACTAAATTGAAGAATAGATTCTAATATTTTATGTATCAATGAGGTTACCCTTCTAGAGAATGATTGAGTGGGATGTATCTCCCTCTAGTTTGTTACATAGGGGAATATTTCCATAAAGGGAGTTTTAACGTAGAACACAAAATTACCATGCTATACTCCAGATTAAATTAATTCATTTAGGATCTACTAAATACCCAATTTTTATAACCTTCCCTTTTATAACTAGAAAAAATATGTTACCCTCCCAATTTTTTCCTCACTAGAACACCCAATCTAGTAGATTGTGTAATTGGTATATAACTAGAACCATCACCCATAATTATAGATGTACCAATCACCTCTAATATTGGTTTAAGAATATTACATCCATGATTTCACCACAATGACATCAATTTAATCTAAAATAATAAAATTAGAAATAAAAAAGCCTTATATAAAATTTATAAAATCAAAAAAAAATTCATGATTTTATGACCATTAGATCTATTTTTTTCTCTCAATACACCAACACGTACTAGTGTTGTAATGACCTTTTCCTCCTAGAGTGTTATATTTCAAAAGATGTGATTATTGAGGTGTCCAGACGTAGTTTGGGGTGATTTAGGACATGAGATTCATTCCAAAGGCGATTCATTTCAACAGTTTTCAAACAATATAGTTTTCCAAAGGTTAATAATCCTGGAAGTGACTCATTTTGAAATGAATTATCTGGTGGATACTCATCTGTGTCATGACTCCTCTAGTAGTGACTCGTCTTGTGGTGACACTTCTGACTGTGTCTCTTCTGGTGGTGAATCATCTGGATAGTGACTAGTCTGATGGTGACCAACATGGCAGTGACTCATTTGCTGGTTACTCATCAGGGTAGTGACTGGTCTAATAGTGACAGTTCTAACAGTGACTCTTCTAGTAGTGACTCATGCGGGTGGTGACACATTTCCACAATTTTCCATTTCCCAATTTCCCCTTTTTATTCCTTTTTGGGATAAATTAGTTTAATTATATAATTATTTATTTCTAAAACCAATTTTAAATGGATCAATCGTATCGTTAATTTATCTAAATGTTCAAAAGCCTCCAAAATGTTAAAAATTTATTGTCTTGATGATATCATCTTTAATGGGAATTCAAAAAAGTATATAATACTGAATGTTTAGGATCATTTCTTTATAAATAAAATATCCCCCTTACCTTTTATGGGTAATATTTCACATGATACTAGACTTCCCAATTCTTTCTTCCATGGAGTTGAGTAATTCAGTTACTGAAGTTAGTTAATTACTTTCTATAAACACACCTCTATATTTGGTGTAGAAGGTTGTGTCAAAAACCTTTCTTCGAGGTTGGATTTCATTTACCTTTCTTTATTGTGTATCATATGGGATGGGTATAATTTTTTTTCTTTATGGAGGTAGTTTATTCCAAATTAATAAAGAAAATTAAATTTTTTTCTAAAAATAAATACAAAGGGGTAGGTGAATGTGATTTTTTCACTTACAATTTTATTGAAATTGCTCTTATTTTATTTTTTTTATATTTTTATTATATAGGAATAATATCTCAATGAACATTGTTTCTATTAGTAGCTTGGTTATGCTATAGTTACTTTTCATGGACCATCTTATTTTACGATTGAATGGTGTCATCATAAATAAATAACTATATAACCATATATATTTGGTTAATGTAATGAATTCCCCATGATTTAATGGATTCTATAAAAAGAACCTATAATATATAAGATAAATTTAATAAGCCTCCATTCTTTTATAAATTCAAAAACGTGTTGTGATAAATGATATAATGTATGGGATGGTTGTGGTTTGAGTGACTGTGACATATGTGATGTGTGGGGGATATGTTCTGATGTGTATGGGGGAAGTGGATTAGATATGGTTGGGAAGTGATGTTGTGATGGTTTTTATGTGGTTTCAAAGTGGGTATGAAATTGAAGATGGAAGTGTAATTGACCATTGATATTTTGTTTCATTGTTTTTCTTATTGTGGTTTGTGTTATGTAAGTTTAAAATTATGTATGGATGAAAAAACAAATAATAATCATGATTTGGAAATTATTACATGGTGATGATTTGAATGACATGTTTAATGGATAGTTATAAGGCCATAGACTTAAACATCACTTTATCTTGAGTTATTTCAAGAATACATGTTGAGGATATTTTCCGGTGTAGAGTTTTAAGGAATTAGATCATAAATCATGCATTACATTCCTCATTTTAACAAAGTGGTTACATAAATGATAGTACTCATTTTTTCCATAAATGAAAACATATTTAAAATAAAACATGGAATCTTTCTTGACACTTCTTTGACACTATCATCACATCATGTAACTTTCCCTTTACATGTGAAAAACATTTCAAAAATATGGGATGAGCATAAAGAACTCATTAAAGGATATAAAAGTAAGAAATGAAATCATTATCCCATGTATGAAATCATACTTTTACTCATAAAATATAATAATTTTAACATACCTCATCAAATCATGAATAAATCATAAAAATCATAAGACATAAATGTAACTTGAGTCATTCATAACATTCCTACGTAGGGGGTAACCCTCATGGTTATGTATGGAATACCCATCACAGTATATTCCCTAAATCTCTTTGTATGAATCATAAAATTTAACTACTTCCCATTAACCAATGCATTAGAGAGCTATATCGGGCTCACCCACCCTTAGATTATCACAGAACCACCCATCTTCATAAACAATGCCCCAGAACCATAACATAATCGTATCA
The DNA here is from genome assembly GCA_963277665.1 of Viscum album. NCBI lineage: Eukaryota > Viridiplantae > Streptophyta > Magnoliopsida > Santalales > Viscaceae > Viscum > Viscum album. Next base: position 1,998,107,790 of record OY728140.1, on the reverse strand, counting down.
CATAAAACATGCATAAAGGAAACATAACATTTCCACATTTCAATCAAAAGATATCAATAACACATTGATATAATTAAAAAAATTATCTAATCCATTTTAAATAGCAATATAAAATAAAATTAAAACATTGTATTTTTTTCCTTTTAAAAAAAGTTATGGCTTGTAGAGGAAGCCGAAACTCAAATAATGGTCACAGTAGTGGAGAAGTCGTTGCCACCGCATACGTAAGACAAAAACAACCCCCTTTTTTCATTTAGTAAAAATATTTGTATAAAAAATATTCCCTTTGAATAAACATAATAGTCAAAGGGGTTTATACACCGTATAAAAGAAGGTCTTGTATAAAACAAAATATGCCTCAATGAAAGAAGATTAAGATTATGTCCCTTACCTCATATCCGACATGACTTGATTGTTCTTTAATCTCATGAAGAATAAACTTCAGTTTATTTATACTTGATTAAGAACCTTTTTCAAGTTCATTATTCCTTTTATATCACTTATTACCATGTTATGAACACTATGTAATTATTTAAGTTAATAATGGTCGTTTTGTCGATCATTGGTACTTGAGTCAAAAATAAACTTCTTGTAATTACAAGTTTTTCATGTATCCATTATATCCAGAATTATATTCATGATGTAGATATCATATATATCATATATATCCTGTATATACAAGAATTTATAATATTACATAACATTTACAGGTAATAAATGAAATGCACCGTTCATGGAGACGGTAAGTCGTACGTACGCATGAACGGTAATTTCATTACAATTTCTTATTTTATGGAATGGAATCATAATTAATTAAATGTATATTATAATTCCAGTATAATATCATATATAATATCATTAACTCCATCTTTTATATGTCCCAAATATGGCATTAACGAATCAAATCACTTTGAGGGACGGTAGTCCACACTTCCTTAAATGTAGATATCGCGTTTACCCATAATGGAAACCATAAAGGTATGACATAAATGAAAAATACAGAAGATTAAAGAAAGAATAAACATATAATATATCATATATAAATATAGTGACATCTTAATGGCCACCTTTGAAGGTGTTAGAAGAATATTATACAATCAGCATTTCGTGAGGCAGAAATTCGCCATCCACAGAAACAGTATGTTCTATAACCATTAGGTGTTGGTGTGTGTAATTGTAGCACAAATACTTCTTATAAAAACATACTAGTATATTGAAGATACTGTTTTTGTTACAAAATAAATGAATAAAAAGATTTTAGGGGTTTTGAGAAGCAGAATAAAACAAAAGAACACAAGTGAAGACATTTCCTTTAAATCGGGTAACTCTTGTTGGTTTAAACCAAAATGGTTTCTTGAAGAGATTTCTGCCTAAGGTAAGGCTTCTAGGATAAATATAGGGATTTGTAGAGATTAAGTGAGCAGATTTTGGCCACGACAATAGATTTAGAGGTGTGGTTATGGATGTAGAGGTGGGGGCCTTTTGTAAGAGGAGGGGGGCACTCTTGGAATGTTATAAAATGTTACTTTATTTTAAAATGATTTTCTGATATAAAAGGTCCCACATAGATATTCATCAAGGATAAGGTGATCAGGTTTCAAAATATACTCATATAAATGGTCTTTGAAAAGTTTAAGTCTTAGATATTACATTATCTTTTCATTTTATTTAAATCATTCATTAATGAGATAATCACTGCATCATCATGATGTCATAAATAATTTAATTTACATAATGTCTAAAAATTATAAAAAAATACTATGATGTAGGATATATTTTTATATTTACAATGAATATTTATAGTCTAATATATCATTTACAGAGACAAAACTAAATTTTTTTACTCGGGTGATACATTCTTTAGTGATATTCTCCTTTATTTAAAAAATAAAATGATAAAGTGTCACTTTCACCCAAAAGTGATTCTATTGGGTCCCTAAGTTTGGAACAAGGAATGAAATTGTCTCCCATGACAAAACCAGTAGAATTAAGACACATGTTGGGGTCATTTTATATTATTATGATATTATTTTATTATCCTTAACTACCAGATTACTAATTAATCAAGATAATTAAAGCTAATTACTGTCATTACTATTCATAATTTCCAAAAACAAGATTCCTAATTACATAATTTAGACCTTCTTATTCCAAATATGGAATATATTTTACCATATTCCAAACATAGAGATTTCAATAATTAATTTAAAAATAATTTCTGCTGTCAAAACAAATAGCTTGTTTTTTGAAACAATATCTATGAAAAGTTTGGTACTTGTTTCTTCCCAATTCCAAAGTGAAATTAATTCTAATGAACACCATTGGATTAAATGGTAAAAATATATTCTAATTAAACTTTAATAAAAATTAAAAATATAATCTATCCATATAATTAAATTAGATGAAAACGCAGTTTTGATGTAAAATACAGTATTTTTCACTATTCATTAAAAAATGAACATTGTTAGAAAAATACCAAAAATTAACCCAAGGTAAAAATTATTGTACCAATAATAAATAATATGTTTATTTTGACAAATAGAGCTTATAAAATTGTCAAAAGTTTGATTTAAAAATGGTTTTCCCTCAAAAGGCAGTAAAATCATCTTTTAAAAATATTAGTGTATTCCATGCTTAAGATTGGATTTATTCTCATTTTAAGCCTCTATAACACTATATAATTAATAAATATACATATATAAGAATATCTATTATTAATTACTTACTTGGGATGTTACATCCTTCCCCCCTTTAGAAAATTTCATCCCCGCAATTTATTTACTTATAGAATAAGTGGGGGTATTTATCTCTCATTGAATTTTCAGATTCCCATGATGCATCTTCAATCATGTGGTTTTTTCACAGAACCATTACTTGATGAATCAACTTATTCTATAACTCTTGCTCCATGTGGTCAAGAATCTGTACTGGTTGTTCCTCATAAGATAGATTCTCTTCCTGCAGGACTAACTCTGGACTCAAAACAAGAGATAGATCTATCATGTACTTCCTTAACATTGAAACATGAAAAACATTGTTTACCTGAGATAAAATAAAAGGTAAAGCCACTCGGTATGCAACTTATCCAACTATCTCAAGAATTTCATATGTTCTAATGATCTTTGGACTCATCTTTCCTTTCTTACAAAATCGCATCACACTTTTCCATGGTGAAACTTTGAGGAAGACATGATCACCTACCTCAAAAGAGAGATCCCTCTTCCTGTTGTCCGCATAACTCTTCTGCCTGCTATGAGCTATTCTTATGTGTCTCTGTATCAGCTGAACTTTTTCTGACAACTCTTCTACCAATTCTAGTCTCATCAACTTCCTTTCACCCACCTCATCCCAAAAAGCTATAGTTCGACACCACTTCCCATATAATGCCTCAAATGGTGCCATCTCTATAATAGAATGAAAACTGTTATTATAGGAAAAATCAACCAAAGAAAGATGTTGGTCCCAAATTCCCTAATAATCAATCGAACAAGCATGTAGCATATCTTCCAAAGTATGAATTGTTTGTTCTGACTACCCATCTGATTGAGGATGAAAAGATGTACAAAAATTTAATTCAGTACCCAACGACTTCTAAAGGATTTTACAAAAGTTAAAAGTAATCCTGAGATCCCAATTAGATATAATGGAGAGGGGAACTCCATGTAAGCTGAATATCTCTTTATGATACAAATGGTAAAGTTGATCTAGGAAAAGGTATCTCGTATAGCAAGTAAATGAGAAGATTTAGTCAAGCGATCAACAATATCCCAGATTGCATTACTACCTCGAGGGAAATCCCACAACGAAGACCATGGATATATTCTCCCATTTTTAATCTGGCACTGGTAAAGGCTGAAGAATCCCCTTTTGTAACTTCCGCTCTGCTTTATCTTGTTTACAAGTCAAACACTTCATAGTAAAATCAGCAATATCTCTTTTCATTCCATCCCACCAGTAGTACCCACGATGATCTCTATACATCATAGTATTGTCTGCATGAACTAAAAACGGAGAACTATGATCTTTACATAACAACTCTCTATTCAATTGTGATTCACAAGGAACACACAATCTCTTACCAAATCTCAAAACACAATCATTGTCAATGTTGAATTCAGGCAACATACCTTTCAGAACCATATCTACCTTTTTCTGTAACTCACTGTCTTGATTCTCTGCTTTCTTAATTCTGTCTGATAGAGAACATTTTTCTGATACCTGAAACAAAATAGAAGGACATACTACACAAATAACTTCTATGCCAAAGTTTATCAAATCCTTAACTAGAGGATCACTTTCCAAATGCAACACTGTTAATGAAGCATTACTTTTTCGACTCAAAGCATCAACCACTTTATTTGCTTTTCCTGGTTGGTAATGAATTGTACAATCCTAATACTTTATTAATTCTAGCCATCTCTTCTATCTCATGTTCAATTATTTCTGAGTGAATATATACTTTAAACTTTTGTGATCAGTATATATTTCACACTTTACACCATAAAAATTATGCCTCCAAATTTTAAAAGAAAAAACAATAGCAGCTAATTCCAAATAATGTGTAGGGTAATTTACCTCATGAGTTTTCAATTGTTGCGAAGCATAAGCAATTATCTAATCATTCTGCATTAGGATAGAACAAATTCCTTTCAATGAAGCATCACTGTAGATAACAAACTCCTCATTCCAGGAAGGTAGTGCCAAAACTAGAGCATTCACTAATCTTTTTTTCAATTCCAAGAAACAATCATCACATTCTTTTGTCCAGATAAACTTAACACCATTATGAGTTAACATAGTTATTGGACTAGATAACTGGGAATATTTTCTAACAAACCTCTGGTTGTATCCTGCCAAACCAGGAATACTACGAATATCCATTACATTTGTGGGTCTTGGCCATTCTTCAACAACCATTGTTTTTGTAGGATCAACAATTATTCCATCTTTAGAAATAATGTAACCAATGAAAGAAATTTTTTGCAACAAAAACTCACACTTTCTGAATTTCCCATACAATTTCTTTTCTTTTAATGTTTGAAAAATAACCCTTAAATGTCTTTCATGCTCCTCTTTACTATTACCAAACATCAAAATAACATCAATGAAAATAAACACAAACTTATCCAAGAACTCATGGAAAATTCTATTCATAAGGTCCATGAATACAGAAGGTGCATTTCTTAGCCTAAAAGTCATAACTACAAATTCATAATGGCCATATCTAGTACGAAACACAGTCTTTGGAATATCTTCTTCCTTTACCTTCAACTGATTGTACCCCGATCTCAGGTTAATCTTGGAAAAATACTGAGATCCCAGGAGCTGATCAAAAAAATAATCGATATGAGGCAAATGATATTTGTTCTTAATAGTGATGTTATTCAAGGATCTATAATCAAAGAAAAGTCTCATTGAACCATCTTTCTTTTTAACAAATAAGACAGGAGCACCCCATGGTGATGTTCTAGGTCGAATTAAAACATTTCTCTAATAAATCTAGCAATTTATACTTTAACTCTAAAAGTTCAATTTGATCCATTCAATAAGGGGGTTTTGAAATTGTCTTAGTATCAGGAACTAAGTCAACAGTAAATTCAACTTCCCGACCTGGTATTATTCTAGGAAACTCGTTAGAAAAAACATCAGGATACTCACTTACCACTACCACATCATTAATCTAAACAGTTCCTTTTTTTCCAAAAATATGTGCAAGGTAACATTCATTTCTATCTTTTACAAGTTTCTCAGCCTCTCGATATGTTATCAACAGTAAGGGTTCATTATTGTACACAAACTGAAAGTCTTTTTGAAAATAAACTTCTTTAGCTCTACAATCAATCTTAGCATGGTAAATAGAGAGCCAATACATACCCAGGATAACAACAAACTCAACAAGAGGCAAAACAATAAGGTTTTCAAGTAGGTTCTTTCCATGGATAAGGATAAAAAGTTTATTATAAATTCTTTTTGCCTCAACATTTCCCCTGGGTGTTTTTAACACAATTTAAGGAGTCATTTCTTGAGATGGTATTCCCAATTTACTAGAAAAGTTCTCAGAGATGAAGGAATGTGTATACCCTGAATCAAAAAACACAATCGCATAATATGAAAAAATAAACAAAGTACCTGATACCACTTCATTTGATGGACCAACATCTGCTGAAGTAGTTTCAAAGGATTTCACCACCCCTTTTTTCTTGTAGTCTAACTGATTCTCATCACTCAAGCTCTTTATCGAACACTCATTTGCATAGTTACCCATCTCATTGCACTTGAAACATTTCACTAAATTTAAATAAAATTTGGTCATACCATCACCTTGATGTTTTTAAGTGACATCAAGAGCCTTATGTCCCATCTTACAACATAGGTAGCACTTTCCATAATTTAGAAGACATTTTCCAGCATGACATTTACCACATTTATTACAAACTGGAATCTTAGTTTTCTTACCATCAGACCTTTTTGAAGAATTCTTCCCTTTCTCCTGCCACCTCGGTCTCTTCTTCTTTTGGATGTAATAGAACACTTGATCATCGGCGAACTCTATTTCCACCTTCTTAGCACATCGAAAAAGCTTTTCATAACTCTGGAACTCACGAGAAGCTAAATTCCTTCGATATTTTGGTCTTAATCCTAAGTAATAATGATTGATTTTAATATCAAGTTCTCGGATAAAATTTGGATCATACCTTGCCAATAAAGTGAACCTTTCTTCATAAGCAGCCATTGAGTCATCCTCTTACCTCAATTTCAAGAATTGTTTTTTTTATCCTAAGTCGAATAGCCTTAGGAAAATACTTCTCAAGAAACATACCTTTGAATTCATCCCAGCCGAGATCATCAATCTCATCAGCATCCCTGATATTTTTAACCATTGACCACCACTGATCTTCTTCACCCTTCAAATGTTAAATTCAAAGGATAACCTTTTGATTGTCTGAAAACCCCATGTCATCAAAAATTTTCTCCAGTTCTTTAATCCACCGTTTAGCTTGCACAAGGTCAGATGATCCTCTGAATGATGGGGGTTGTTGCCTCCTGAAATGTTCCACCACTAACATGTTCCTCTGCAGTTGATCTGGCTGATCTCGTGCATGGATACCACCACCATTTATCGCTTGAGTCAACTATGACATTACTGTAATAAACTATTCAGTTACAATTCTGACCATATCAGGATGTTGATTCAGAAGGACATTTCCTTCTGTATTCCTTCTTAGCACTTCTTCCATGTTTCCTTTGTGGAAAACCATTATGAACAATCATGTCTTAGATGAAGTAACATAGCAATATTCAAATTCTATATAATTTCAATTAGACCATAAAAAAAATATTTTTGGATAATCATTTAATTGAATTCTAACTTCTGAAGTTATCCAAACCGACCTATGATACCAACTATAAGGCTGCAGTCTTAAACATTACTTAATCCTGAGTTATTTCAAGAATACGCGTTGAGGATCTTTTCAGGTTTAGAGTTTTAGAGAATTAGATCATAAATCATGCATTACATTCCACATTTAAACAAAGTGGTTACATAAAAGATAGTACTCATTTTTCCCATAGACAAAAACATATTTAAAATAAAATGTGGATTCTTTCTGGACACTTCCTTGACACTATCATCACATCATGTACCTTTCCCGTGACCTGTGAAAAACATTTCAAAAACTTGGGATGAGAATAAAGAGCTCAGTAAGGGATATAAAAGTACGAAATGAAAACCTTAGTCCATGTATGAAATCATACTTTACCCATAAAACATAATCATTTTAACATAACTCATCAAATCATGAATAAATCATATTAATCATAAGACATTAATGTAACTTGAGGCATTCATAACATTTTTACGTAGGGGTAACCCTTATGGTTACATTTGGAATACCCATTACACTATATTCCATAAATATCTTCGAAGAAACCATAGAGTTTAACTCCTTAGCGTTACCCAATGAATTGGAGTGCTATTCCGGGCTCACCCGCCCTTAGTTAATCACGGAACCACCTTTCTTCATAAACAATGCCCATGAACCATAACATAATCATATCACATAAAACATGCATAAAGTAAACAAAACATTTCCACATTTCAATCACAAGATATCAATAACACATTGATATAATAAAAACATTATCAAAACCATTTTCAATACCAAAATAATATAATATTAAAACACGGTATTTATTTTTCTTTAAAAAAAGTTATGGCTTGTAGAGGAAGTCGAAACTCAAATAATGGTCACGACGGTGGATAAGTCATTGTCTCCGCATACGTAAGAAAAAACTATTCCCTTTTGTAATTTAGTAAAATGATTTGTATAAAAAATATTCCTTTTGAATAAACATAAAACTCAAAGGGTTTTATACACCATATAAAAGAAGGTCGTGTATAAAACAAAATATGTCTCAATAAAAGGAGATTGAGACGAAGTACCTTACCTTGTATCCGACATGAATCGATCATTCTTTAATCTCCTGAATAATAAACTTGAGTTAATTTATTCTTGCTTGAGATCCTTTTTCAGGTTCATTATTCCTTTTATATAACTTATTACCATGTTATGAACACTATGTAATTATTTAAGTTAATAATGGTCGTTTTATCGATCATTGGTTCTTGAGTCAAAAATAAACTACTTATAATTACAAGTTCTTCATGTATCCATTATATCCAGAATTATATTCATGATTTATATATCATATATATCATATATATCCAGTATATACATTCATTTATAATATTAAATAACATTTAGAGGTAAGTAATGAAATGAACCGTTCATGGAGATGGTAAGCCGTACGTACACTTGAACGCTACTTTCATTTATATTTCATATTTTATGGAATGGAATCATAATTAAATAAAGTTATATTATAATTCCAGTATAATATAATATATAATATCATTAACTCGATCCTTTATAAGTCCCACATATGGCATTAACGAATCAAATCACTTTTAGGGGGTGGTAGTCCGCACTTCCTAAAATGAAGATATCGTGTTTACCCATAATAGAAACCATAAAGGTATTCCATAAATTAAAAATAAAGAAACTTAAGGAAAACATAAACATATAATATATCATATATAATTATAGTGACATCTTAATGTCCCCCTTTGAAGGTGTTAAAAGAATATTGAACAATCGTCATTTCGTGAGGCAGAAAGTCGCCATCCACGAAAAAGTATGTTCTCTAACCATTAGATGTAGGTGTGTGTAATTGTAGCTCGAATAATTATTATAAAAAAATCCTGTTATATTTTAGATAATGGTGTTGTTACAAAAGAAATGAATAAAAAGAGTTTAGGGGTTTGGAGAAGAAAAATAAAACCAAAGAACGCAAGTGAAGACATTACCATTAAATCAGGCAACTCTTCTTGGTTTGAACGAAAATGGTTTCTTGATGAGCATTCTGCCTTATGTAAGGCTTCTAGGATGAATATTGGGATGTTAAGATATTAAATGAGCATATTTTGGCAGATCCAATGTCTTGAGAGGGGTGGGTAAGGAGGTAGATGTGGGGGCCTTTTATAAGAGGAGAGGAGGGGCACTCTTGGAATGTTATAAAATGTTACTTTATTTTAAAATGAGTTCCCGATTTAAAAGGTACCAAATTGATATATTTCTAGGATAAGGTGATAATGGTTTGAAATATATGCATCCAACAGGTATTTGAAAAGTGTATGTCTTATAATTTACATTATCTTTTCATTTTATTTAAATCTTTCATTAATGAGATAATCCTTGCATCATCATGACGTCATAAATATTTTAATTTATTTAATGTCTAAAAATTATAAAAAACTAATATGATGTATGAAATATATATATATTTCCAATGAATATTTATAGTCTAAGATATCATTTACACAGACAAAACTAAAAATGTTTTACTCGGGTGATACATTCTATAGTGATATTCTCATTTCTTTAAAAAATAAAATGATAAAGTGTCACTTTATCACATAAGTGATTCCATGGGGTCCCTAAGTTTGGATCATTGCATCCCATGGTCGAACATGACACAACCATTAGCATTAGGACACATGTTGGGGTCATTTGTTATCATTATGATATTATTTTATTATCCTTAACTACTAGATTACTAATTAATCAAGATAATTAAAGCTAATTATTGTCGTTACTATTCCTAATGTCCAAAAACAAGAGTCTTAATTACATAATTTGTACCTTCTGATTCCAAATATGGAATCCATTTTACCAAATTACAAACATAGAAATTTGAAATAATTAATTTAAAAATAATTACTGCTGTTAAAACAAATAGCGGGTTTTTTGAAACAATATTTATGAAAAGTTTGTTACTTGGTTATGCCCAATTCCAAAGTGAAATTAATTCTAATGACCACCATTAGATTATATGGTAACAATATATTCTAATTAAACTTTATGACCAATTAAAAAGATAATATAAACATATAATTAAATTAGATGAAAAAGAAGTATTGATGTAAAATGCAGTATTTTTCACTATTCATTAAAAAATGAACATTGTCAGAAAAATACCAGAAATTAACCCAAGATAAAAATCAATGTCCCAATCATAAGGAATAAGTTTATTATTCCAAATATAGATTATAAAATTGTCAAAAGTTTGATTTAAAAATGGGTTTCCCTCAAAAGGCGATAAAACAATCTTTTAAAAATATTAGTGTATTCCATGCTTAAGATTGGATTTATTCTCATTTTAAGCCACTATAACACTATCTGATTCATAAATATACATAGATAAAAATATCTATTATTCATTAATTACTTTTTATTTTACAATTGTGATATAAAATAGCCTAAAAACTAAATTTTTACATCTATTAGTTGAATAGTTTGGAAATCGTTACACAAGATAAATGACAAACAATTGTTTGAGACTGAAATATAAATTATGGATTGTGTTATGATTATATGGTGTTATGAATTTAGAGGGTGAAATAAAGTGGGTAATTCATGATTATCTTCGTGTTTTGTTTTTAAACTAATATGTTGGACTTGTGTGATTTTTTTCTCTATATATACGAATAGATTTTATATTATCATGATTTATATATGCACCCCACCAATGTCATGAAATTTATTATGAAACATGAAAAGTCACGCATGGGGTGACTTTCCCAGCACCCTGATGGGAGGATGGATGGAGGGACACTCACCCTTCTTAACTCCATCTTACAGGCTATAATGGACCAGGTGTCTTCAGAGGACTTGTGATGTGTGGTCTGAGGTGTCTTTGGGATGGGTTGTGTTTTTCCGTCCCATGTGTCTTCTGGAAGAAATACATTTTGATATCCGATGTGAGTACATGAAATATGTGATTTATTGTGATGAACTAATTGTGTGGTGTTGTGAGTTGTGGACCTGGTGTGTGCTCGTAGGATGTGATTTGAAATATTCAGAAGAGGTGGGAGCATCGGGATGATTGACATTGGTGTGTGAGAGAAGATAATTAGTGGGAAAGAGGTGTGGGACACAATATCATATATATTATTTATATTATATTACATGGATTCAATATTTTGTGAGAAATCCTTAGTGTGGTTGGGGTTATTGTTAGTCTACCTTTTATGAGTTTTGTATTTCTGTTGTTTTCAAATGGATGCCTTAGTATGATACTTCCATATCTGTAAGAAGGATATTAGTATTCTTACTGACTATATGTCTATGATCAACCAATTTATATATTTGTTTTTCAGTTTTTAATGGGGATTACATGGACTATGTTGTTCATTCCTAGACTTACCCTCAGAATGATTCAAGGATGCTACTGTAGTTATGTTTTTTGGTATTTACATTGGAATCTTTTAATTGATTTAGTTTTAATTTTCACTTGTGTTGTGGGTTTTTTTGTTTTATTATATATATTTTATGGAATTGAATATGGTTGATACCTACCATCTCATGATTCCATTTCCATATAAAGATAAATTCCTTCTATATTGCGAGATTCGTACTCCCTTGGTGTTAATCACCAACCAAGGGCCCATTTGAGGTTGAACATGGGGGGTCATTATATCATTCTATTCATCAGTGTATATTTGATGGGAGGGGTTCATTACATAGTCATATCATAGGTTATGTTTGAGATATAGGGTGGAGTTTTGAGTTAGGAACAACGATGAATGCATGGGATGTACGACAACAATGTTAGTTGACCATGGTGCATGACATATGATTGGGATAATGAATATGAAACATGACTATAGGTCCCCATGAACTAGTGCACGGAATTTGATCTTATTTAATGACCATGTAAGATTTGACTACTCTCATTTTATAGTCCTATAAGAGGTATAAACATCATGATGACTTTCTTTTTTATTTTAATTGGGTTGTTTCGTGAATTTTTAAAATTGTAAAATGAATTAAATGGATTAAAGTTAATTAAAATATATCATAATGAAAATAAATACAATAGGGATAAGTAAATACTTTTTTCTATTATGGGTATGGATCTCAGTCATCATCTGCATCTAGCTCAGGCAGTGGAGGGTTATCAGTATCACCTGATTGATCAACAGAGGGTTGATCTAGATTAAGATGATGATCAATGGCTGAGGAGGTTGTTTGCAATTTGACGATGTACTGTATAAATGTAAGAGGAGATATTTTATGATATATAAACATAGAGTTGGATAATGGAAATGGAGATTACTTTTGGTTTGATTCATGACAGGATAGAGTACAAGGCCTATTTTTTGGTCAATCAGATCCATGGAACTTCATGTCAGTGGTGGAAGTTGTACCTTTGTGAGTAGTGGGAGGTAGGCGTTTCGTGGGTTGACTACTTGAAAGAGTTTTGGGAATAATTCCTCTCATTTTCCATAAAGGCAGAGAAGATGCATGTATCATGACCCGTTCCCCAAGGCATGTGTTGTGACTACCCCAAGACCACTTTCCATAGGCCAGGAGCTGGTGACTATCACCAAAGGAATATTCCCTAAAATCGAGAAGACAATAAATTTATAACCTATAATAGACACAACCAAGAACACAAAAAGATACGAATTCAAGTAAACTAAATAGTAAACAGAGTGAGTACAGTAAGTAAAAGGGTCTATAATAAAATCCCAACTAGAAAGCACAAGGAAAACTGGAATGTGAAAGACGACTTATAGTTGAAAAGTAGCCCTGGGATCGTGCACCACGAATCCTACCTGAAGGGTATGTAAATCTCACGAACGGCTCTCTCTATAGTTTTCCTCATCTAACATCCACACTAAGATACCTCAAGTCCTGGTACTCTCATCCCTGGTTAGTGTTGTTCATCTTCTACACCAAACACAACATGGTGTGGGCATAGCCCGTGCAGGGGTGAGTATAACGATACTCAGTAGGGACCCAGAGACCCTCAAGGTCTTGTAAAATCCAAAAAGGATAAACCAAAAAGTATGAAATCAACTGACAACCCTACATAGGTATAAGCCAATACATATACCTAAATTATCATGCTTTCCCATCTAATTCATGATGAAACACATAGCCTAACTCAAAATCCCAAACTCAAATATTCCACAAAGGAATGAGTACCACTAAGGTATGTACCAGACATTTATGCCACAAGGAAGAATACAGAAAAGGTATAACCATAAAGGAATATACCACACAGGTACAGACTCAAGTAACACAAGGTACAACTGAGGTATAGTAGTAGAGATGATTATATGTAACTACTGAATCATATTAGTCTATTATGAGGAACGGCTTCTGACCCACACGGAATCGCTCAATGCTAACCCCATAGGATCGCTAGGTGATGAACCACAAAGGATCGCTCGGTGCTGACCGACAAAGGATCGGTAGGTGCTAACCCGCATAGAATCACTCGGTGATGACCCAGAAACAATTTATAGGTACTAACCCACACATGATCACTATTCATTCTTCATGTCATAGCCAGCTACTGGGTTCCCGCACAGAGCTTGATCGTCTCCGAGAGGGTCTTTTCCTCAAGCCACTAGTTGATACTCAAAATTCCACAAAGTCCAATAAAGAAGTATCACAATGGTCCACCATGCCATATGGGTCTCAAAGCAATAGATGATGCGTCCATCAGACCCCCGGTCTGTGAGTTACTAGCCTTTTAGTCCCGAGGGCCCGGTTGGATTCGTGATCAATCCAGCCCGACCATACTCCAACTTTATCCAATATTTTTTGGGGTATACTCAAAGAGACCACCTCGCCCCATGGTTTCCAGAAACACTAAAGGTTCATCAAACAGATTCCCGGTGCCAATGTTATGGACGATATAACAAAAAAGCTCAATGTTTGACAAACTTGGCAGAGCTTGGCCTCGGTTGACCCGACCTGGCTGCGCAGGGCCTGGTGTGACAATGGTGGGTGGAGCGAGGCCACGAGTGACTCGGAGGTTACGGGGGCCTCGGAGGAAACTAGGGAGGTGTGAGGGCGGAGGGGGCCACGAGGCCGCGGGGTGGCGTGGCCGTGGGGGCCGTAGAGGCTGCAGGGGCCGTGAAGGCCATGGAGGTCGTAAGGGCAGTGCAAGGCTATGGGGGCCACGAATGCTGTGAGGCAGCGAGGTCGTGAGGAGGTGAGGATGCAGGGGGGGAGTACATAGGGTGGCGTGAAGGTCTGTGAGGCGTCGAGGCTATTGGGAGGTGCGAAGGACCGCGAGGCAGCGAGGCCACAAGGTGGCGTGGAGGGTCGCGAAGTGGCGAGGAGTCACATGGTCGTCACCTTTAACGCAGCCGGTGATTTTTTGGCCACCTCATTTGTTCGTCCCTGTGTCACAAAGCCTCTTTATTCCATCGTGAAGAACACAACATTCATGAAGAACGGCGAAGGGTTTGGCCATGTTTATTTGGATCGCATCCTCCACATTAGAGCGGTAGCAAGTGGCTCAAAAAAAACATGAATGAACAATGTCAAACCATAAAACATCCCACAATTGATTATTCCCAAACCCACAAAAGAAATCTTTCGTGGACCAACTAGTAAAAGAGCGGATCCGCATTCTTTGTTTTAGAAGGGAAGAACATGGGAAATAAAAATGACACACAATTAAACTCTTACATCTTTCCTTTTTTGACATCGATGAGGAGGTATGGAAGGTCGTCTATTGATGATGTCCCATGTTGGAGGATGTCCTGAGGAATAAGTGGAAGTTTTGCTTCGATGTTCTTCATTAGAGGAGTGTTCTTCGTTGGAGAAGAAGAATTCCTCCAAGGTTCTCTCCCAATTTCCCTTTTCCAACACTTCCACCAATTCCACCAAAAAGAAAAGGGTAGCCAATATGATATATTTTCCCAAATCTAATTATTGTAACAAAATTAAATTTATGTCATTAATTATGATGTGGTTGGTACCATTAATGTGGTAGGATACCAAATGTTATCTCCCATTAAGAGGGTGTTCAATATTTATCCCCATATTAACGATAGTGTTTAGGGGGTTCGGGTGGTCCCCACCTGTAAATTCAAATTGTGGGGATTTGTGATCATTGTTCCTCACCTCTATATACCATGTTGATGGGTTTCAAGAATAACAATAAAATGTTAACATAATTTTATTTTTATTTTCCCACGAAAATTGAAAAACTATCATTCACCCTCGACCTACTATGACCAAGGTGAAGGTATCTTAAAGCGAATAATGACGCTACAAGTTTATTCCCGTAGATTGTTCAATTATAATAAATATTTTTAAATGAGTTTCAATGATAAAAATATAAGATCATGTTTTAAAAATGTTTTTACAAATTTTGAAATGGAAGACAAATTCTTATGTTAGCTGTTACCATCATTAGAGCAATTAAAATTTATTTTATACCTGTTAAAAAAAAATCAGTTATATTTTATAAGGATAACGATTTGCTTTATACCTCTTAAATATTTGGTCATTATCATCATTATTATTTATTTTATAGCTGTTAAATATTTGGATCGGTTTTTAAATACTATTTTTTTTATTTCAATCCATAATGGTGGATATGGTATGGTTGAAACACATGTTATTGAGATATATAATTTTTTTTATGAGCCTCAATGAATTTATAATGTGGTTTTTATATAATAATGTGGTGTAAAATTGTTGTAAAATATATTTAAAATAATTTAAGTGGGAAATTAAAGAGATAATGAATTATTAATGATATTTAATTAGATAATATATAATTAAGGGGATTAAATTAGGGATCATTATATGATATGGAAAATCAATAATTATTTCATTTATAAAGAGAATATGTGTTTGGTAATTTAGTGATAAAAAATAAATAAATAAATAAATAATAAAATCATGTTTGAATCATAAGAAGTAATTGATTTATTTTTGAACCAATTGTAGGATGTTTTTCTATATGATAATATATTTTTTTGTGAGTGGTCATGGATGGTTTATAACTTATATGAACTATTTGAATGTGTTATGACATGAGAAGTTGTTAAACAAGGTTTGAGTTTTTGTAATGACCCAATGTTTTATCAATGGAATTCCCTTTTATGACTTATAGTATAGTCACATTAAGAAGAAAAATCACATATCACGATACTAAATACTATGTGATCCTTAAACATTATTTTTTACACTTCTATGTTTTGAATTTCAAAAATTTGACACAAATGGTAGTGTTGAGGATTTTTTTTGGAGTTTAATATATCAAACTTAATTTTATGTGAATAGTAACATACCCATATGAATAGTAATGTTACCCTTATGAATAGTAATATTCTCTTATTAATAGTAAACTCACATATGATAGTAGATATGTAGGATTTATGTGAATGAATGATGTACCTATGTTTTGGAATAAGTAAAGAAATGTTTTAAAAAAATTATTTTCCATTTAAATTATGATTTAACATTAAAAATAAATTAATGATATTTAGCAAATAATTTTTGAAAAATTGACTTCATTTTTGGATTCTACACATCGAAAAAGCGTTAGGGAGTTTTTTAGGTATTTTTCAGAAATACAAGAATTTTGGTGAATCGTAAAATACATTAATTTACTGTTTAAATACATTATAATTTAAACAAACTATTCCTACAATCAAAAGTGATGTACGAACCCAAATCTCAAACTCACATGCTCTATTTACTATTTTTTTATCGTAATCATAACTATATTTGTCTTAGGTAATGTTAACAAATTAATGAATATTATTTTAAGAAAACCCTTCCCCCCTCCACTATAAATGCCACCCCTCACAACCTCATTTACTCACACCACTCAAGCTTCAAGCCTTCTCTAAACATTTCAAAAGAATCGTCCCTAGCCCCTCCCCCACATCCAAGAGATTTGGGTATAATCAATATACCAGTCCTAGTTTCTTCAATGAGGATCTCAAGAGGAGGTTTCAAGAGGTAATTCCTCTCCCTCTTTTCTTTTTTTTCCATTCAAATTTCTTTTCTTTCCTTCTCTTATCCTCATCTTATCTTATCCAAATAATACTATAAATATAATTTTCTTGATATAATGGTGTGATATAACTTTAATGTATGATTATTATTTTTAATGACCCCTCCACCTCTTTGTTAATAAATTGAAATCATTTCCCATAATGTGTCAATTTACCTAAATCATGGGAGATGCACTTCCTTTTCCCTTAAAATCCTTAAAAGATGAAAATAAAACAAGAAAATGATTGAAAATATATTGTAAATTATTTTTAATATCCCCTTTTTTGTTCTAGAACATACTTATTTAGATGACCCTATGCAATGAAATAAAACATGTTCTTTGTGATTAAAAAAACCACCCAAAATAACCAAATAATAATTATCATTAAATTTTATCTAATTATTCATCCCCATAGTACATAAAAATATTAATTATCAGATTATTTAATCTCCAATAATATCATTAATATCATTATATATCATTTCCTTATGTTTACCCACATTCTTGATGAACTTCTATTTGTGAATACAAGTCAACCGTTCAAGAAAACCATAAAATGGAAATTCCTGAACAATGTTTTTAAACTCTATAACTCATAAAAATAAACATAATATAACTTAATGAAACCATAGTGAACGATATTAATGTACACGAGGTTCTGGAGTGGTTAATTTATGAATCTAAATTGGGTATACAAGACTTTATTGTGAATAAATCATTTGGATATGAGGTAAAATGAAAATCTTGAACCCGACTTTCTTTCTTCAGGTCCAGCCTATTTGACTCTATTATTGGTATGGACAGTCATTAAAAATCATTTTTTCACCATTATATTAAAATTTTTGGGAAAAAAATATTTTTTACTGAAGTTTGTGTCAAACAATTGTTTTCTAAAATAATTGTTCTTTCAAAAAACACACCTTTTACTTCTCTCTCAAGGTTGATTGTTATCATATTATGTATGTTATTTATTCATAATTTTGGGTACCTAATTTTGATACATGTGTTACTATGTTATTAAAAACATTCTATTTCATGGGTTAGTTTTGATCAATTTTTATATATGTTCATTGTGGCCTGCACGATATTTAATAATGTTATGATGTGACGGGTTCACCCAGAATTATATAGCGCAATATGAATGTTTCAATGTGATATGTGCACCCAGAATTATAAAATGCTACAATGAATTAGATAAAGTGATGAATTTCATGGTTTTATATGAAATTATGTGTGAACAAGATTCTATCTTTTTTCTCAAATATGTGTGGTAGTAAACCTCTATGAAAATATGTTTCATTTTTTATGCATTTCCACATTTCAAGTTTTTTATTTTAGTTTCATCACATGATTTTGATGATGATGTTATGATTATGAACACCCCATGATATATTTCTCTTATCTACCCTCTTTCTTTGGTTTTATCTCAACCTTTATTGATTTATATCCTCAGGTGACAACTTATAATAATGAGAAGTCAAGTAAAATATAAGAGTATAGAGATTACCGAATTAAATAAATGTTAATGCTTGATGTTTTAAATGTAATGATTGGTCTTAGTTTTCACAAGAAACATCACCTCTGGATCCTCATAGTGTAATACTATTTATTTTATTTTTATAATGACGTTATTGTAATGTAACAAAAGGTAAGGGTCACTATATTTGGTATCAGAGTAAAAGTTTAGATAATTTGGTAATTAAGATTAGGGAACCCTAGGGAAAACTTCTAACATGAGACTAAGTAAAAATATGCAAAAAATAAGATTCACATAGGGATCCCATAAGTTATTATTTTTGTGTGAATTGTAATAATGAATATTTTATTCATGAATTGATGATTTATGTTTTGTTCTAACTTTTTATATTTTTGAAAATGGGGGGAACCAGGAGAACCCAGAAAAAAAACTCATGTGAAGTACATTGCAAGAATTTCTAAAACAACATCCCCAATGATTTGGGTGGGGGAGTTCATAACAACATGTAAATTCTTACCCAACTATCTCTTGTTATGAAAAATAACTATAATAATGGTAATTCCTTCCTTCACCATTGATGTAGCAACTATCTATCGATTTTTTATGCAGCAAAGAACACCGACGTTCAGTGGATCTTCTGATCCACTAGTCACGGAGCAGTAGTTCAACTCCATGGAGAAGATAATTTCTATGCTTCACTATGTTGAGACAATGAAAGTGACAGTGGTTGTTTATATTCTAGTTGGAGTGGCCAATAAATGGTGGTAATTGATTAAGCAAACCAAACCAAGGGAGGAAATAGCATAGATAGATTGGGGATACATTAAGATCACATTTTTAATAAGTATTTCTCACAAACTCTTCGCACAAATATGGAGAGAGAATTCATAGAGCTTGAGAAAAAAGAAGGAGAGTATGTCACAACCTATGATGAAAATTTCAAAAGGATTTCAAGTTATCATTGGTTTTTTATCAATATTGATAGATAAATTGATTGATTCTTTAGTGGATTAAAACCACACCTTCAAAAGTCTCTTGCAATTCTAGACATTTAGACTTATAAAGAGTTTTTATAGTGTTATCTCAAAGTAGAGATGGAGATTGGATAATGCTCTCATGTCTATAGTGATAAGAAACGAAATATAGAGTTTCATGATAGTGGATATAATGAAAAAGTGGGAAAAAAACACGAGGACCCACATGCCAAAAATTTGGGAAGATGCATTCTGTGAACTACATCAAAGGGATCGGGAAATGCTTCATGTGTGGGAAAATAAGAACACCATGCTCAAGAGTGTCAAAAAGACATCAGAAGGAAAAATAATGTAGCAAATGAAAGGAGAGAACCACCAATGGATCAATGCTACAACTGTAGGGAGCAAGGGAACTATGCATGCCAGTTCACTAAACCTAGAGTTCTTGAGGATAATCAGCATCAGCAGCCACCAAATCAAATGGAACGAAGGAAGAGATATGAAATCACTACAACAAAAGTGGAGGAAGATAATTAAGTTATATTTGGTACACTTTAAATTTACTCAAAAATTAAAAAAGTATTTATTTATTATAGTTCTACTCATTATTTTATATCTTGAAAGATTGCTAGAAATATATAATCAAAGACCCAAATCCTTGAAGCCGTGGTATCTGTAAAAACACCAAGTGGTGGAATCATTGAAACCCATGTGTTTTACTCTTCACCTATTGTTTTATATGGCAATATTCTTCAAGATAATCTCATAATACATCCCTTGGTGGAATTAGTTACTCTAATTTGAATGGGTAGGCTATCATTATTTAGATAAAAAAATCAATTAGGTAAAGGAAATATCTTTTTATATTCTGAACCATCCCATGATCCTCTAAAATTGCAAGGAATATCATGAGTCTCCTTTAAAAAAAACCTTCAACTGTGGTGGTGTTGATTCTTTATGAAGAATCAAACCTCACTCAAATGGATGAGTCAATGGAAGGTTCCAACCTTGAGTAAATTCCCATCATGATGGAATACAATGATGTATTTCCCGAAGAGTTACCTAGGCTTCTCCCATATCATGAGGTAGAGTTGTTAATAGAACTCATACCTAGAGATACTCTTTTCTAAAATTGACCCTATTGGATGGCTCTTATCAAACTGGAAGAGTTAAAGAAGCATCTACAAGAGCATCTGGGAAAAGGGTTCATATGCCCTAGTGCATTACCTTGGGGTGCGCCAATGATCATTGTGAAGAAGAAGGATGGAACAATTCGGGTGTGTATCGATTATCAGAACTCAAAAATATCACCATAATGAACAAGTATCCATTTCCAAGGAATTTGAATTGTTCAATCAATTAAGTGGGGCACAATACATCTCAAACACAGATCTTCATTTTTGATATCTCCAGTTAAAGGTGAAGAAGAATATATCCTGAATACTACATTGTATACAAGGTATGGGAACTATGAGTTTTTAGTGATGCCTTTAGAAAATACTAATGCCCCTATAATCTTCATGAATTTGATGAATAAAGTATTTAGACATTACTTGGAATATTTTTTGGATGTTTTTGTTGAAGATATTCTCATCTAATCCAAATGAAATGAGGAACATGAAGAATATCTAAGACTTATGTTGGTAAGATTGAGAAAGGATAATTTGTAATCCATGTTCAAAATGTGTGACTTTTGGATGAAGAAACTCACGTTCATGGGACATGTGATCACAAGTGAAGGAATATCCGTGGACTATTAAAAAACAAAGGCGACTGAGTAATGGACTCAGACGTCTAGTGTCCTAGAAATCCACTATTTTAATGGATTATATTGGTACTACCAATGTTTTGTGACAAATTTCTCATGATATTCAAGGCCAGAAACTATGTCAGTAGGGAAAGGGGTAAAGTATGTCTCGATGGAAGAATTTGAGGGACGCTTCAAGGAGCTACAAGGAATACTGATCACTACAATGTTACACACACTACCAAAATGTATTGAAAGTTTTGTGATATATAGTGATTATTCAAATAACATCTCAGGTTGTGTACACATGCAAAATGATAATGTGATAGCCTATGCCTCATGGCAGATGAAGATCTATGAGAAGAACTTCTAGACGCATGATCATGAGTAGGCATCCATTATTATTGCCTTGAAAATTTGGAGGAAATACCTTTATGGTGAGAAGTGTGACCTATACACTAACCACAAGAACTTGAAGTATATATTCACAAAAAAGAAGCTCAACAAGCAGCATATAAGATGGTTAAAGGTAATTAAGGATTATGATTACTCTATTCACAGTCATCCTGGATAGGAGAACAAGGTAGTTGATGCTCTAAGTAGAAAAAAACCTTCTACTCTATCCATTTTATAGATTTAGAATCACCCTATCTTCATGAATATTCAATGGATGGATTTAGAAATTATAATGGTAGGAGATACATCCTACCTTTACCAAAAAAAATTCACAACCATATATCTAGGAGAAGATTAAAGAAGTACAATGGGATGATATGGAGTTACCAAAGTGGGTGAATGCAGTAATGGAACGGAAGATTCACAAGATCCATATCGGCGATGAATGTGTGATTCAGTTTTAAATGTGGCTTTGTGTGCTTTCATCACCCGGAATAAAGAAAAATCTTTTGAAAAATGCACATTGATCAACATTCTCTATCCATACTGGTAGAACTAAGATGTACCGAGATATATGAAAAAACATCTGGCCAGATAACACGGAAAAGGAGATTGCGAAATATATATCATGGTTCTTGGAATGTCATCAAGATAATGTAGAGTGAAAAAATTCCAAAGGGTTTTCACATCCATGGCCTATACCCCTGTGTCAATGGGATAACTTCACTATGGACATTTTTATGGGTCTCCTGAATACATTGATGGAAAATATCACTATATGAATTTTTGTTGACTGACTCATAATGAATACCCATTTTATTTCTATTCGGGAAGACCTCTCTATTGAAAAACATTCAAATATATATGTGAAAAAAGTGGTGAGACTGCATGGTGTTCCAATCTCAATTATCTATGACCATGATCTAATGTTTACATCTATATACTTAAAGAGAAATAAAAAATCATTGATTGTTGAATTATATTTCAGCACGACCTATCACCCAAAAACATTTGACCAATCTGAAAGGACTATTCAGGCGCTTGAAGATATTAAAATAGCCTGATATCTTGAATTCGAAGCTCGATGGGATAATCATATTCCATTGATTGTGTTATAATACAATAATAACTTCAAATTGAGTATTCAGATAACTCCATATGAATCTCTGTATGGAATGTGATATTGAATTCCAACCTGTTGGGTTGAAGTTGGAGAAGGAAATCTACTTGGACCCGATCTTCTGCAACAGTCGACAGAAAGGGATTAAGTCATCTAGAAACACATCAAAGCTACTCAGAGTTGGAAATAGATCTACGATGAGAACTGTCTAAGGGACTGGGATATCTACATTGGAGATAAATTATTCTTTCAAATATCACCATGGAAGAGAGTCATGCGATTTAAAAATAAAGGGAAGCTAAACCCCAAGGTACATTTTCCCCATTGAGATCATTGACTGCATAGGTGTCCTGGACTATTGGCTTGAACTTCCACCAAATATGTCTCAAGGTCATGATTTTTTTTATGTATCACACTTGAAGAAGTACATACCATATCCTACACATTTACTTAACTCAGAGGCAATACAACTGGAAGATGATCTCTCCTGTGAGGAGCAGCCAATAAAGATTATAGATCGGAGGGATAAGGATATACAAAACAAGAAAATCCAACATGTCAAAGTGTTTTTGAGAAACCATTTTAATGAAGAAGCTACATCGGAACTAGATGAGGTGATGAAGTATAATTACCTTCACTTATTTTTGTAAAATGAAATTTCGAGGGATAAATTTCATAAGGGGGGAGGAATGTATTGACCCAACATTTTATTAATGGAATTTCCTTTTTTGACTTATAGAATAATCAACATAGTAATCAAAATAACATATCATGATACTAAATACCATGTGATCATTAAATACAATTTTTTCTGCTTATATGTTATGAATTTTGAAAATATGACATACACGGTGGTGTTCATGATGATTTTTGGAGTCTAATAGAAAAAACAAAATTTTGGGTGAATAGTAACATACCCAAATAAACAGTAATGTTACCCTTATGATAGTAATATACCCTTATGAATAGTAACCTCACATATGATAGTATATATGTTGGATTTATGTGAATGCATGATGTACATATGTTTTGTAATAAGTAAAAAAAATGTTTTAAAATCTGTATTTTTCAAGTAAATTATGATTTTAATTTAAAACTAAATTAATAACATATAGAAAATTAATTTTGAAAAATAGACTTCAATTTTTGATTATATTCTTTAAAAATTGGCATTGGTTAATTTTTGGTATTTTTATGAAACATTGGAATTTTGGTGAATAGTAAAATACGTGAATTTACCGTCTAAATACATTATAATTTAAAACCACTATTACTGACATTAAAAGAGATATAGGCCCTCAAATATAGATATCATATTGTCTATTTACTATTTCGTGACATGTAATCATCATTATTGATTGTCTTAGGGGAAATTAATAAACAAATGAGTATTATTTTAAGAAAACTCCTCACCCCTCCACTATAAATACCACCCTTAACACCCTCTTTTCCCCACACCACTCATGCATCAGGACTTTTCTAAACTCTGTCCAAGAATCTTCCGTTGTCCCTCCCCCATGTCTAGGAGCCTCTTGTCTTATTAAAATACCAATCCTTGCATCCTTAAGGAGGATCTGAAGAGGATGATTCAATAAGTAATTCCCCTCCCTCTTTTCGTTTTTTCCTTTAAAATTTATTTTTTTATTTCTCTTAAACTCAGCATATCTTATACAAATTTCATGATAACTATGGTATTATTTATATACTGGTATTATATCATGTTAATCGAATATTACTCTTTATAATCCTCCCCATATCTCTTTTTTAATAAAATTAAATTGTTGCTCATGATGTTTTAATTTACATAAATCATGGGTGATGCTCTTCCTTTTTCACTAAAATCCCTCATGGATGCCAGTAAAACCAACTAATGGTCGAATAAAGATTTTAAATTTTATGTCATATCATTTTTTATTATCTGGAACAAACGTATTTAAATGACACTAAGTGATTATGTAAAACATATTCATAATGATTAAAAAAACCACTCAAAATAACCAAAAAAATCATCATTAAATTTTATCTAATGATTAATCCTCAGGGTACATAACCAAATTCATTATAATTTCATTTAAACTCATGTAATAACATTAATAACATGAAATATCAGTTCTTAATCTTTACCCATGTTCTACACGAATATCCATTTATGAATACAAGGGAATCGTTCAAGAAAACCCTAAAAACGAACATTCCCGAAAAATTTGTTTAAACACTATAACTAATTGAATGGAAAATTAAATATCATAATAAAACCATATTGAACCATATTCATTTAAACATGGTTCTGGAGTTGTTTATTAATTTATATAATGTGGTTATAGATGACATTAATGTGAAAAAAACATTTGGAATGTGCTAAGGGGAAAATTTCGAACCCAACTTTCTTTCTTCAAGTTCTCCCTCTTTCACACCATTTTGGTATGGGAACTATTTAAAAATAATTTTTTCATAATTATCGTAACATTTTGGGGATATAAATGTTTTCTACTAAAGTTTATGTTAAACAAATTTGTTTCCAAAATAACACTCCTTTCAAAAACACACCATTTACTTCTCACTTAAGGTTAACGGTTATCATATCAACTATGTTATTTATTCTTAATTTTGAGAACCCAATGTTTATGTATGTGTTCTTATGTGATGAAATATATTCCTTTATATTGTTTATTTATGATCATTTTTTATATATGTTCATCGTGGCATGCATGATAACTGATAATGTTATGACGTGACGGGTGCGCAGGAATTATATAGCGCAATATGAATGTTTCAATGTAACAGTTGCACTCAGAATTATGCAGTGCTCCAATGCATTTGGTAAGGTGATTAATCTCATGAGTTTATGTGAAATTATATTTGAACAAGATTCTATATTTTTTCACGAATCAGTGTGGTAGTTAACCATTACGACATGATATTTCATTTTTTTAATTCATTTCCACATTTCAAGTCTTTTGTTACAATTTCCTCTCATGATTTTGATGATGATGTTATGATTATGCTCACACCATTCTATATTTCTCTTATATAACCGTCTTAATAGGATTTTATGTCACCCCTTTTTATGTATATCAAAATGATACTACATATACTAAGGAAAAGTCAAGTTCAAATAAGAATCTATAGAATAAGCAATTAAATAAATGTTTATTATTTATATTTTAAATTTAATGTTTGATCCCAATTTTACCAAGACACTATACCTTTGAATCCTCATGGTGTAATACAATTATTTTTTTTATCTTTATAATGATGTAATAGTAATGTAAGAAATGGGGAGGGTCATTGTAGTTTTTGTAAGGACTTATGTTAGGCCCATGGTCTTACCATTCACTTTGTGTTTTGAGGAAGACTAATTGAGGCTTGTATATAGTTTCATGGTTCCATGGATGAATATTGAGTTTCCAAAAAAAATTGATGAAGCTTGTAAATTTTACATTTTTTCTTAGATAATACCTAAACACTTATTTTAGATATTGTAAATTAAAAAAAATTAAATCATCCAATATAATTACTATTTTTATATATGATAATGTTAAAATCTAATGGTTGTTTTGAAATGTTAAGGGTTATACAAAGGATTATATTCTGAATCACAATTTGTAAAAAACATATATGCATAAAAAATTTATGAATGATATTGAATGTAATGAAATGATCCCTAAAAATGGGTGGATGATTATATGTATATCATGATGATGTTTATCTATTTCATTTTTAATTTATGTGAAATTTATTTCACTGCCATACTTTATTAATTATTTTACATAATTAATTCATGTAATTATACATTTATATTTATTTTTGGATTCTCTTAGGATTTATCATATGTATTGGAGTTTTTAGGTTGTTATCTAAATGTAATTATGCATGGTATAATCCAATTCCATATTTATTCTTATTATCAAAAATATATAATTTTTATTATGAAAAACTATTAGGTTGTAAATCACATCACAAGATATATTTAATTATCCATGAAATAAGATTTAATCCATTATTTGTCATATATCATGTTTAAGGTAATAGGACATTATTCCTTAGTTATGTGGGTGTTCTGATATAAAATCTTAATAAATGGTATTTGAATGGTTTATTTTCAAACATATAGGATCTCATTTTGTAATGATAATATGAAATGGTAATGAAATAAGTAATAAAAAATAATATTAAAAGGACCAATAGTCATCCAAATTCATTGAAACCAAATAGTTGTTTCATGATAGAGGGGAAGACTTTTTTGTTTTAAAAAAATGTCATCTAGTAGGGATGATTATTTGAATACATGATAATGTTTAAAAATAGTATTTTTATTCTCTATATTTTATAAAATTTATGAAATATTTTTTTAGTTATATGATACTAAATGTAAATTTAACAATTTTTTAATTTATATAAGAATTAAAAATCAAGAAAAGTGATGAATGGACCATAATAATTCATTTTAATGATATAGAGAAACATTTAAAAATTGAGGTGTTGGATTCTATAGATTACATAGGTTCTCAAAAGTTTTGGGAAATTATATATAAAAATATTTTCTTATAATTTTATCTAAATTTTCAACAACGTTATTATATATATAGGTGTTATAAATTATATGAGATGATATATTCAATACATATGGTTAATAATTTGATTCAATTATTTAGTAACATTGGTGATAGTGTTTTGATAAAAATATTTTATCCTGGACAGTGTAGTATTTTAAAAATATTTGTTATAATATAAGTGATATGATCTAAACCCTTTTCATTGACATTTTATATTATTAAAAAATCATTTATTAATGATTCTACAAAACATAGAAAACCATATAATATATTGTCATTGAATGTTTATTTTTTAAATATATTATAATTTAAATATTTATTATTTCCTTAGGAAAATATTTTAGGTGTTATCTATATATTTTAGGGAAAATAATTTTTCTAAGAGGATGGTGTTATTATGTTTAGAGTTTCAAAAGTTCAAAATATGAAAAATAAATGATTATTATTGGGTAATTCAATGTGAATGTTATATTATACCCTAAATTTTTAAGGATATATTTTTAATGAATGATATTAATGAAATGAGTTAAATTTATTTTTTAGATGTATTGGTAAAGAATTTTTTTAATTTAAATAGTGGAAATAAATTATGATTTTAAATGATATCAAATAGAAAATAATAATTAAAATATTCTAATTATGATAATGATGCACATTGAAAGAGTTTTATGTATTTAGAAAATATTAATATCTTAACATGGGATGCTTCGGAAGTAATGAATAATTTTATATTTAAATAGATGAACATGAGGATTATAAATTGTAATCTCATAACAATTTAAAAAACATATTCAATGATTTTACCCATTAATGAGTCCAGTATATTGATTTATAAATTTTTCACGTAGATATATACCAAAAATTACAAATTGGAGTAATTATTTAACAAAAAATTTAAACCATAGTAATTGTAAGGTCTATTACAAAGTCTATCATTAGGGATATGAAAATATTGATGATTCTTTAGGGTTTTTTAATACTATTATATTAGTTTAAATATATTGAAAATGTATCAAATTTTGAAAAAGATAGTCCCTATATTATCGGTAATTTATATAAAAATTAGATAAATCATGATGTGAAAATATAATTAACCAATCAATTTAATGTATTAAATTATAAAAAAATGATGTCTTTTAAACCAATAATATGTTATAAATATATTTTCTAATTAACATGGGTTTTTTTTCATGTAAGGATAAGTGGTCAACACATATGGTGAAAAATTAGTTTCTGGGTTCGATAGTCGAATACATATATAACAAGGTGTGGTATATATAATTGATACAGTATAATAGTCAACCATGTGTTTTATTATATTCACATACTTAAAACATACCTAACATTAGAACTATTGTACGTTAATACGATTATTACCCATGTGTGGTGTCTCGTCTAAACAGGGGTGGTTGGGTATGATCCATTTCATGTTATTACTTTTTTTTATCCATGATGGTATTATATGTATCTTATAAGGATTATGACATCCATGACCCAAATTGAGATATACATAACAAAATTATCTACAAAACTATATAAATGGAGGTGATATTCTTATGTAATTGGTTATAGAGCTTATGAGGATCTAATCTATATTACTGAATGACATGTAATATATTCAAATTTATATATAGAATATATGTCAATAAATGATAATTTATTAATAGAGGATATTATATTAATAAACACTATGTTTTATCGATACTTTATATACTTAAAATTAAAATATATGATTATTTATACATGTATATAATACAAATCACGGACATATGTATAAAGTTAATTATTCTTGATGAGATCCCATAAAATCTATTTAAAGATTGAGTAACATTAATTATTGTCTATAATAATCTCTTTACATATAATTATAGAATATTGAATTCATAATTATTACCAACACTACAAATCCCACTATTTTCACTTTTTTTTGTTGTGTGAATAGGGATTATGATTCATAATAAAATAGTTTTACAAAAGAAATTAAAGATAAACATAAATATATTTAGGATATTAAAAATAATTTTTGCATAAATTTATACATTTTATTAATATTACAAAACATATGGAGAAAGTAATGATTTTATTTTGAGAGTAATTTTATGAAAATATTTATATGGTGTTTTTTATATAAAATCACAAGTTATAATTAATGATGTGACATAATGTGATGGCCTGAAATGTCTTAGGATATTTTTTGAAAGCTTGTGATTTCTTGAAATATGTATTAAACATAAATGTTTTCATTATGGTATAAACAATTACATTTTTTGAATTGGTGTAAACTATAATGTAGTCAATGATACTACACCATGGTTTTATGTATGAAAGTTAATTTATTATTAAATAAGTTGTAACTAAAAACAATTATCTTACTATAATCTATAATGTTTTCTTATATCAACATGGAATTATTTTTTGAGGAGTTTTTTAATCCAAATTGACCATATAAATATTAAAAAATATATATTATGATAAAAAAATGACCCAAAATCTGGAAGGAATAAGTATGAACTAGATGGAAAACCAACCCCTAGTTTGTTTTTAATCTATTTTCATTGAAAGATTAAGCCCACCTCATGAAATCATGAGTCCCCTAACAATGAAAACATATAACACAACCAATATAAAAATTTTATTATGAATCTCAATGTGGACAACAATCTATTATATGAGATGTATCATCTATAAACATATGGGAAGAGAGATTAAATTTGATTAGGCTACAAGTTATTCTACTAAAAGAGTCTTAGGAAACAATTCCTCATTTATCATTATCCATCATCGAGGGAATGAACCATAAGAATTATATTATCATATCTATACCTCTAAAACATGATGGTTAGTAGTGGATAACACCCTATAATACAAATGATTCACATATATGGACTATTGTATATCATAATTAGTGAACACATGAAGAATATGAAATATCCTTAATCACCACTATATTATTCATCTAAAAATATAATATGTATCATGTAATTAGTGAATTAGGGTATTTGGTTTACTATAATATTGTTACAATCTTAGGGAAAGGATACATTGGATTCTAATCTGAATATAGTTTACA
The DNA here is from genome assembly GCA_963277665.1 of Viscum album. Taxonomy (NCBI): domain Eukaryota; kingdom Viridiplantae; phylum Streptophyta; class Magnoliopsida; order Santalales; family Viscaceae; genus Viscum; species Viscum album. Next base: position 1,998,077,068 of record OY728140.1, on the reverse strand, counting down.
TAGTTTATGAAAAAAAACACCCCTTATCATCATTTTTTGATGTTGCTAACCCAATCCTTACATGAATACTATCATTGAACACCAAACCCAAGAAATAAATGGTTTGATAACACCATGACAAAACTCTACCCATTATGGAGGCTCTTAGGTTGATGATAAATCTAGACGTCCACATCAATATCACATATAATAGGCATTAGTGTTGTAACTTGCACCGATGAGAAATATCCCACACATGGGATACATTATCATATAATAAATTTTAATCACTTCATAAAACACATTAATGTTTTATGAGACACAACCACTAAAATATATATAAATTATTCCAACTAAACAAAATATATGAATTTTATAATATAACTTCTGAGAACCCCATTGGTCAAAAACATTAAAAAACATTTTAACAAGGGTAAAACACTCCTATCAACAAAAATTTTAACTAATAACAGGCCAATATGGAGATCACCATACTATATGATAGCTACATGAATTAATATCACCCACTACAATCATCTCCTAGTCCCACCATACTCCACCTATACTGCATCACCCAATGTCTCTATGTATAAACTTTGAATAATCCTTGTCAAATCCACATCCGCAAGAATACCTCTGACCGATGTGTCATGTGCACAAACATAACATTTTTGGACCCAATATCCGTGAAGGGTGAGTATAAAAAAACATAGTGGGAAACCCAAAAATCTAAAATGATGAATAGGGAAAAATTATCTCAAATATAATGACATTATTCATTATCTAAAATTAATTCAAGAAAAGTATTCTATATGCGATCATTCAATAAATGTATTAAGGACTTATAGAGGTTCTAGTCATCTTAACACCAATAAATAGGAACCATGTCACATTAGTATGTATTATTTATCATAAAAATATAATTTTTATGAACCATGATGTCCATCACCATATGTAACATCACATATCGAAAGAAATTGACAATGTTCTTAGGATCCAAAAATATTGAAAAACCCAATATAACATTGACTTCTTATATACATGTCATGATGAAAATCTATAAGGGGAATCCTCTCAAACCTAAATAACATTCTCTTACTAAGTCAGCTTGAACTTCCAAGGGAAATAGATTTAGGGGATCCCACTCAATCATAAATCACACTCTCCTACAAAGGTATCCCGTGGAAATTAGACAAACCATATATGATCATATATATATATATATTCATGTCATCCATAAAGTCCAAAAAAATAAACAAATTCTAATAAAAATCCTTCTTCATAAGGATATATGATTCATTTCTATCAGAATTGAAATCCATGAGACCTCCCATAAAATTCCTAAAGGAAGGAAACACCTCTATTAAAGATATAATAGATAATGAAATTCAATACTGAGATTATATATAATTCATTAGTACATTTGAAGATACTCTTCTCTATCATTCAGATTTATATCTAAGATAGAGGATCACACAAGATTCCACATGGTTATACCATAATCAATTTGAATTTTCATATAGGAGGGGATATAACTCATAGATGAAAAAAATAAAATATGATCCTATATAAGTAATGTAATAGAGGAATATATCCTTAAGAGAATGGGGGGATGCACGATCTAATCCATGATTATCCTATAGATAGGGGATCACACAACCTAAGAAATAGGGGATGATACCAAAAACCATATAAGAATCAACTAGACCCTACCATCATTTTCCACCTGACATCATACTAAAAAACACTGTGTACAGACTTAACCCAACTAAAAGGGAATTGAGTGGTGTTTGGAAGGGGGAACATGACCTGTCACCATGTTCTGAAATCTTATCCATGTATTCCTCTCAATATTTAATGATAATATATAAATGTGAAACATGTGAAATAGTTGTCAAGGTGTGTGGACTACCCATGGTCAATAATAACATGAATTATGAACATATTGATCTGGCTAAGGAACCAAAAATCAATTCTCATCGGTCTCATTGTAAAAACATATACATTTCCAAATTAACCACGATAAAAAGTGAGATGAACCAAGATAAAGATTCAAACATTTCAAAATAGTATTATATATCCTAATAATGAAGTGACCCAAGATAAACACACATAAAATATAAATTGATAATATAGATATTTCATATATACACATATATTCATACAACCCAAAGACCTTATGATTTAGTTTCTCATGGAACATAAATTTAACTAATATATTTTAAATTAGTTAAAGACCAATACACATAATTTTTAACTTATAGAACGTTTTTTGTTTTCTCACATTAAAAACAATCATTATAACTAGTGTATTAGAGAAAAAAATTAATGGTTGAGCTCAAATTTCAACCAAGGGAAAATATATATCATTAATAATTAGATCAGAAACATGAAGAATAATATGTAAAAGATATAAATAACACAATAAAAGGTCAAGATACCATGGATAATAATAATAAAACAATATACAACAACATTATATTATAATAATGTCATTAAAGAACCATAAAATAAATTCAATTTCTTAAGAAATATTAATAATCAGAAAACCAATGAGCTTGATAAAAAAGTGTGGAATACATTAAAAATAAGTAATAATCATGAGAACATGAAATAACATGATAAAAATATTAAAATTTGAAAAAACTAGAAACATAAAATATGATATCCTTGTGAATCATGAAACTGACCAACCAATTCACACATAATTTATTAGATAAGATCATAATACTTTCACACTCAACCACTTGTGATTTTATTTACTTTCAAAACAATAAACATGTAAAACTATGATTATATATTAATTCATTAAATAAATACCCATTGTGAAAATATTTACATTCAAATATTTTTACATTTAAAATTATGAGTAGTTCATAACTCTATCACAGTCATAGTCCATGAGCTGATTGACATTATGAATTTTTCACAGGTAAAATTGTGAGTGGAGCTTAATTCAGTTGCATTAACCTCTTTTAAATCTAGATTCAATATAAATTTTTTAATTAACAATTATCTCTTGTGAGATATAATCCCTTAACCACATAATTAAAGGGAGATATTAGTCCCACAATTATCTTAAACTATGCATTTTGGTTCCACATGAAAATGAAACATTCATCATCTCATTAAGAGAACATAGATAAAGAATGAGTTTATAAAAAAAGGTAAACATTACAAATCATGAAAAAATATGTAAACATAATAACTCTCATTTTACATAATAAAGAAGATCATAATAACATATAAATTGTAATAAAAAAAATAATTCCATGATAAATAATCAATAGACTATAAATATATAGGAAAATAAAAATTGTCCATTTTTTCAAATAATGTAGTAAAATTTACTTTATATTTTTTAAGGGAAATGGTATAATTTTCAAAATGTTATTAAAATGTGTCCCTAATAATATTTCCATGATAATATATATAGTTTCAAAAAGGATAAGTAAAAATACAGTGAAAATATTTACTAAAAAAATAATATATAATAATATGAAAATGTAACTGACCTAGTGTTTTATATAAAAGAAGTGAAAATACCTTTAAATATTTTTCATATAAATTTAATATTTATTAATTGAATCATGAAAAATTTATAATATTTTCAATAATATGTTTATAAATACTTTGAAAAAATTTACTCTTAAAAAATTAATAATGGAAACATGAAATAGAAATATAGTTTTCAACTAAATAAGTGGATTTTTTTAAAATTTAATTTTATGAAAAATAATTATTAATGGAAATATGAAAAATAATATATTTAAGTCAAAATAGAATGTGTTTTGGATCAAAAATCCTTATTTTTTTGAAAGGAATGAAAAAAGTGTTTGATAATTTAGAAAAATGTTTTTCTGGAAAACCAATTTTTTTAACTTTTAAGAATATATAATTTAAAATAATATTAATATAAATTTATTGTTATCAAATATATAATGTTTATTTTAATATTATTTTGAATTTATAATGATTCTCCTACAAATTACCTTTATGGATAATAAAATTCCATGAGTCCAAATTTAATATAATGATTTCAAAAAAACATCCTTTCAACTTGTGAAACATTCTATAAAATAGTAATAAATAATAATGTCCAAAAAATTTAAGATATTATTACATTAATTAATAATTAATTAATGATATAATAAATCATATATGTATTTTAAACACAACTAAAAAAATAGGTTTTAAATTCAAACAATGTCTCAATATTGGGGAAATTGAGATGAAAATTCCTTAAAAAATTTAGAACATTTGACAAAAAATACATTAACAATGTTAAAAAAAACTAAACATCTAATTAAATAAAATTTAATTGAATAAATAAATAAATTTTACCACATATTATTAATTACACTATATTAAATAAATAATGGTTTCAAACATAAACATGTCTAAAAAAAATTAAGGTAAAAACCCTTACCATGATTGTTTAATTAGTTGATAAAACTATAGATTAATATAAAACTCATAGATAAAATAATAACCATTTACATTACATTACTCATAAATATTATCATTTTATAATTTAAATTCATAATTTTGTTATCAAATAAGTAAAATAGTTCAACTTCATGTTTAATATCTGATGTAAATAACTTGTACTTTTTTCACATGCTTAATAAATGTTTTATAACTAACCCAAATAGCATAAGAAAATAATTATAAATATGTCATATAAGGTTATATAATAAATAAATTATATTTATTTAAAAATATCTTACTTCAATAAATATATTATTGGCTGACAGTATAGGAAAACCTAATTAAAAATAACTTATTGTCAATATTTTTTGTAAATGCAATTTTTACATAAAAAATTTAAATACATCATAAAAAAGTTATATAAAAATATAATAATTAATATTTTATAAAAATATAATAATAATATTATTTTTAATTTGCCCATAGTCATATATAATCTAATATTATAGCATTATTTCTATTGGTGGTTAAACCAACCAATACATGAATACTTTTTAACTCAATGGGTGTGAATAGATTATTGGGGGGTTTCATTTTCACATAATTTTTTTATTAAATGAGAGTATAGATATTATATTTTATATGATGGTGAAAAATTAAATCATTGTTTTTATATATATTAAGAACACATATATAAAAATTGAACTTATAGTAGAGGTGGTGTTCCACACATACATAAACATATCATTCTGATTTTTCAAATCATGATATGTGGTGGGAGTGGATATTATGATGAAATCTAAAAACTAAAATTATTTAATACATATTTTATTTATCATTATTACTATCAATAAAATTTATGTAGTTGATAATTTAAAACAAATGAGATCTTTTCATGGAGGTGGTATTCTACACAATGCACTTACGATGTTATTTTATTTTTCTATGTCGATGAAAATAAATAAAAAAGTATTATGAAAATTATTTAACAACATAAAAGATTAATTATTTTAATTAATTCTTCATATAAAAATAATTATAATATATTATAAAGATTAAGAATAATAATAAACTCTAAAGGGAAAATTACATTTAGTTGGGAGACTTTTTTTTCCTCGGAAGATCCCCTAAAACTGAATGCAATAGAACAACTATGAGTGACAGGTGCTTATTTTTATGTGATATAGTGTTATTGAGAGTAAAATTAAATTTTTTGAAGGATTAGTTGTATTAATATGTTTTTATTTAAAAGGATATAAGTGATCACTTTTGGTAAAAACCCTTTATATTTCAATAATTCTCTGCCACATATCAATGGTTAATGGCTAAAAATAATAAACATAATGGATTTTTTGGTTGTTTTATATTATTTTATGAATAAAAAAAATCTTCTCAATTATTTTTTTACTTTTTATGGGGATTTTACTGTTTAGTTTATACATCCTACTCAATTACTTTTAAACATAATAAATAGTTTTAAACTATGTTATTTTTTTCTTTAATAAACGTATAACAAAACCCATATACCCAAATTTTATTTTCATGGATATAAATATAAAATTTATTTAATCCAATTCAATTTATAAATATTATAAAAGTTACTTTTTAATTAAAATAGATAATGTGTGGATAAATTGTTTTAGTACATAAAATGGATTTTGACCATTATGGATTCTTAATCATATATTATGCTAGTAAAAAAACTAAATGAGTGTTAATATATTTAATTTTTGGTAACAAATCACATTATATTCATTATATAAAGGTGTTGGATTAAATTAATTCTATATATATTTCTTTATATTAATAATCCAATAATTTTAAAATAATTTTTTCACAAATTTCTGGGTAGTTAGAAATAACCCTTATAATATAAACTTTAATACCTAAAAAATCAAATTTATCATTTTATGTAATATTAATATTATTTTAAAATACATAAGAATAATTTTATTATATTAATGTTCTATGTTTAACGATATTAATCATAACATTAGCTCATATAACATATAAACTTCCATTTTATTAAAATGATTATTTTTATGAAAAGTGATTTTTTATTATGATAGAATTATAAAAAAACATATTCTAATGAATTTAAAATATTTAGCATCATCCAATGCATATTCAAATAATAATAAAATAAATCAAAACGTTCATTTTATAATGTTATAATTACTAGAATAATATAAGCAAAACAATAGTTTTCATTAAAACACTACAAAAAATAACAAAATTTTGAGTATAGGTTTATAAATTAAACATCGTGATTTAAGAATTATTATTAATATTTATTATAGATTATATTATATTAACTATTTTTTCATAACCTGCTTTCTTATATATGTTGGGAGAGATAGTTGTATCCCAAGACCTTCCTTACTCAAGACAAATGAGAGATAATCACTCCCGAGTTCCTCCTCCAATATGCCCCGGGTTGCCGACTAGCACCAAGGGTAGGTAAAAATTCACTCAAGATGGAACGTGTAACCCCTTTTAAGGAAAAATAAATCAAAAAATATGATGGTAAATACCAAAAAACACCAAAAACATTATAGTAAATGAAACATAAAAACAAACCCATTCATGTTTTAAACAGAAATACTATAAAGTACAATGAAACCCATGTACCTAACCAAAAAACAAGGCTAAGAAGAAACATGAAAACTATTCTAATGCTTGATCTAGTATGTTCTAACACAATATTCAAATTCCTCTTGGAATCATGGAAAATAGTATATACATACATTGGGTGAGAATAGAAGTATACTAGATAAGAAAAACCAAATCAGTCATGCACAAGTTGGGGAAAATATAAAATTGTCCCAATGAGAAAATTGTAAAACCATAAAATAACCTAATAAGAAACACTAACCACACCAGCCTAACCAAAGAACACTCACCAAATATCAAAAGTAGAGTAAGTTAATAATATAATCCCCTAAATTATATGATACCTCATCCCACATAATACTGATTAACTGCTAAAACCTAATGACAAACGTCTTGGTGCTACCAATCTTCAAAAGGCCCCACCATCATAACCTACATGCACACACATTGGACACAAACCATATCCCATACTTCCCACATACATGTTTTCCTCAACCAACATATCACTCTGAAGACACCCATTCCACATCCAATACGTGGTTTCAAGGAAGAGAGGATATCATCATACGAAATGACCAGATCATAAAACCAGGGAGACACATTCAATGAACATAAAATTCAAATCGTGTTTTGACCATATGGCATGGACGTTTCGAGGTATAGGGGGATTTAGGAGATTAAATATATATTGGTTTTACTCATAGATAGTGTAAATATGTTATGAAATGCTAAAACATTATTGGTATATCATTTAACATCAATGAGGGGATGAACTAAAAAACTAGAAAATACTCACCATTACGCGAGTCATCATCAAATGATGCCTGTAAAGAGTCTGTGAGGCACTGTTTGATGATCCCAAATTCCATGAGCCGCCATTATGTGATCTACCATTTGGTGAGATAGTGTTACGTTAGTCACTATTCAGTGGGCTAACACTCTTTTATTCAACATTGGGTGAGTTACCATTGAAAAATTAAAAACTACAAAACTCATGGAACTTGCCGCGGTGACCTCCAAGAACACTAAAAATAGCCTATTTTCACAAAAAAATGGACAGAGAGGTCTGGTCCATTATATTTTTTTCAAAAAAATCCATATCATATTAAATTAATATTGTTAGATTAATCATTATTTTCACTATTAACTAAATAACAATAATTTTAGAAAAATATGAAAAAATACCAAGAAAATTTAGTTGTATTTAATTTTAAAAATGAATTTTTCATTATAAAATTTCAATTATAGATTTTTTAAATTAATTACTTTAAAAATATATCTTATAATTTAAATAAAACAAATTATTTAAAATATTTTTTTCAATTTTAAAACACCTTAATCATTTTCCTTTTAAAAAATATCAATATCATTGAATTACCTTATTAGATTATATTATTATCATATTTGTTATTATGTTTTAATGTGTTTTAGTTTTTATGGTTTATCTTATGAAATATTTTTTAAAAAATAATTCATTTTTAATAGGAAAAAAATTTAAGGTAATTACATTCATCTGACATTAAATAAACTATGTTATTAAAATTTAAATTATCATTTACTAATGTAAAAAGCTGTTAGATCCAATAGAAACTCATGATATATATTTAATAAGATATAAAAACAACTTATCATTGGGAAAAATAAGAAAGTATTTTTCTCAAATAATATTCATATAATATATTTAGGACATACCATTCAAAAAATCATTTCCATGATATTGTTTCAAAATAATACCGAAAATGAAATGGTTATGATTATATCCAAAAGATTTAAATAGTGAGAAATTAAAGGTTAAAAAATTATATATATTCCCAAATGGAACATCAATTTATACTTATGATACTTTCATCTCAACAATTTCATTTTTGGTTAATCATATACTTATCTAGGTTTTACATATGCTACAATTTTTTGTGATATGTTATGATTAAAATCTAAATTCCTTAATGTTTCAGAGAAAAAAAACATTCATAGTGGTTAATAATGGGAATATTATAATAAAAATTAGAACCATTATAATTGTCTAACATTATGTATAGTCATAGGTGCAATAATCATTCATATGGGCACTGATCGAGTCAATTCTCAACCTACCAATTTTGCGGTGATTAATCCAGGTTGAATATATTCCACAACAAAATTCACATTCAAATGTCAATATATATTTTGTTCCTTATAAAAAATTCTCAATAAATTAGCAACATTAGAGGATATCAACTTATACATAGACTCAAAACTAAGGATTTATAAATAGGTTCACTATCATAATTCTTTTAGAGGCTGAATTAATGTAAATGTACATATACACTAATATCCAAAATAAATAAATACTTATCTTATACCAACCAAAATAACCTAATATAAATGTACATAAGTAATAAATTAATAACATGGATTATTCATTAGATGAACAAATAGTTTCACCCACAAGGACCAAGTATTTTAGTGTAATAAATATTAGATTCATAAATAACTAATTAGAAGAACATAAATAGTTTATTGAAAACCATGATTATCTAAACCATTTCATGAAATATCAAATTACACAATAATCATCATATGTTAAGGATTTGAAACATAACAAAGTGGTGATCTCAAACACACAGTAAATGAAAAAAATATAAAAAAATTTTAGATTATAAACATCGAGTAAAATATGATAAATATATAAATGAACTAATAAAATCACAAAAAACTATATATATTAACCATAAAAATGTAATATTAATATATTATCATATGAATATCATTATAGAACAGAAAAAAATGAAAATTCATAAAAGAAATCTATAATCATAAATAATTGTGCATGATATTTAAATTTTGAACATAATATAAATAAATAACAAATAATAAAACATGTTATAATATGATAAAAACATTAAAATTTTTAAAAGAATAATTATATTATTTTTTCCCTTATTAACATGGATACTGACCAATTTAAAATCTTCTGGGTTTCAAATTTGTTCTCATTTAAAATTAATTGTAGTGATTAACAACATCAGAGTAACCCTTTATGAACATAGATACTTTATAATGTATTTAAAAATAAAAATATCTATAGTGATTAATTCTACTACACTCCTAAATAATTAACCTATATATCTATTGAATATTTCATAATTAATATTCTGAGCACAGCATTATTCCATCACTATTACCCACTATGAATCGAGTGACATTCAAACGTTTTTTGATAAAATTTCAGTATTAAGAGATATAATACTTTACCCAATGAATTTATGGGATATATATATCCCAATATATTCATAATGAATTATTTATTCCCACTTCAAAATAAAATATTCATCATATTTTAAAGAACACAAGGGAAATAAGGGGTTTCTTAAAACTATTAAAAGAATTACAATACATGAACATAATAAATAATTTTATATTGATAATATATATTTTTTAAAATAAATGGTATACTAATAAAATATTAAGGTTCATTATAATATCACATCAAGAATAAATATCATAAATGTGTAATCCAATGTAAAAATTAAATTTCTTCACAAACTCTATCTAAAATAATGAAGTCAAAATCACATTCAAAATATGTTTTGATGTGAATGAGAAGGAATTTTTAAACCTTAATATAAATATTCCCTAATAAATTATACGTTAATGTGAATATAGGTTTTAAAAAAATGAAAATTTCAAATAAATTATTAAATCATAATTTTAATAAAACGTTTTCCAATTTAATCATGAAATAGGGCTAATATTTTCAATAAAATTGGTAAAATAAATTTATAAATTTTTGATTTAAAATGAATATTAAATTATATTGTATTAAAATTTATATATGGATTTAAATTAAATAATATTAAATAATATGACCACTATTTATTTTAAAAATATTTTTTATAATAGAAATGTGAAAAATATATAAATATTTAAAAAATTTAAAAAAACGTGAAAATTTTATCTTAAAGAAATTAGTGTTAATAGTGGGAATGTGAAATTTTTTTTTGTCAAAATGAAAATTTAAGGAAATTATAAGAATCATTTTGGAAAGGTTGTAAATTTTTTTTGAACATTTTAAAAAATCCTTTTTGAAAACCGACATTGCATAGAACATTTTAAAACACATAATTTAATGAATGTTAAATTGATATTGAATATTACTAAATAAATATAGGGGAGATTAATTTTTTTATTAATTACATAATAAATTTACTTTTTATATAATTACATTTGAGGGGTATTTAATTTTTTTGAAATAAATTTAAAATAACTCAATATTTGATTTTGTACCATTTAAATAAATTACCATTTTGGAAGAATGGAAATGTAAATTAGTTTATAATAAAATTAATATAGAATATATTCATGATAAAATATATCATATATGTAGTATAAACAACACTTCAATGAAAATAGGTTCATAATACAAACATGGTCTCATTGATGGAGAAACTAAGACAAAAATCACTTACAATATTTGAAAATATGGAACCAAAATACCAAGTGAATGTGAAAATGAAATGGTAAATTGAATTTCATGAAATTTAATAAAATCATGATATGAATTTTATATTATAGTGTTAACTATAAGATATATAATATTAAAAAGTGTATAACTTAAACATGTCTCAATTCATGTAAATCAAGACAGAAAACCATACCCTATTTCCTTTTTTATTTGACGAATCTTTAACTTCATTAAAAAAATATCGATTAATTCATAAAAAATTTGGAACATAATAATATGTATTAACATTACTAATACTTAATAAAAATTATTTATCATTCATATGTTAATTATTTTAGTGTATTTTGACTATAACATGTTACTAACTGTAACTAATTTGTCCTTGTTTAATAAATGGGGTGTCATTACCCATAATTTGAAAAAAAATTCATTATTATTATATCATATAATTTTATTTATTAATTAATATTGATATATTTAAAATATTAATATTTCATACTATATGTTTTCTTGGTTATGATTTGAAAAAAAAGAATTGATAATGACTTGTTTCAGTAATATTTTCGGAAAAATGTTACCAAAATTATAATTTATAACATAATATAATATTTACAGGGCCATGATAAAATAAATATTTAATTAATATATTATTATAGTATTATTTTTTATGTTTTCATAGTATTTTTCAATAGGATTTTAAATCATCTTTCAACCATGTGGTTAAATGGGTCCCAACATGAACACACCTTCACACAATTTGCGAGTATTCTTAATAAGGTGATTCTGTTGACATAATAATTTTATAATATAAAAATATTGATTTTTTTATATTTTATGATCTATAATATTGTTTTATGACTTATAAAAATCATGATGATAAATGAAAAAAGGTTTCATACTTTAAAAGGTAATCCACATGTTTACACAATTATCATTTCCATTTCTCAACCAATGAGAGCGGATGTAGTTAGATAATAACTATAAATTCTGAATAAAAATTAAATGATATAAATTATATTTATTCATAATTTATTCTTTTAATACCATCCATGAAAGGAAGTACTGTAAAAAAGGACGTTACTTTCTGGAGGGGGTAGTCATCACATTTCTCTAACAATGTTCATTTATTATTCTAAGTGGATAAAAAATAATAAATAAGGGTTTTCTCACTAATATAGCAATATATTATTATAAGAATTTTATTTAACTAAAAAACTATTATGTTGATCTGATATCTATAGGATTAATATTTAGAAGAAATGTTAATTATCATATAACTCTTACCTTGGAGGATTTTTTTCCCTAGAATTTCCCTCTCAAATTGAATTTTATAGGAAAAATGTGGATTTATGTAGGAAAAATATTGTTTAATAGGTTTATGTGGAGGGTTATAGGGATATTTTCAAGGATTACTTAAAATTATAGTTGAATATTTTAAATGTTGTATTTGATCCACTATTATAAGTGGGAAAATGGATCTGTTAGAAACACCCATTATATATTAACAATTCTGTGATTCTATTGCATTGTTAATGGTCCCAATTATTCAGAATAATATACGATGGGAATATTTTTCGGTATATAATTTTTTAAAAAATGTTTCCTCAAATTTGTGTCATATTTTATAAGAGTTTTACTATAATGTTATTACATTTTACTCTTTTAACATTAAACATGGTAACTAGTTTTTAAATAAGTCATTTTATTTTTTAGATATTTTATAAAATTTAATATCTAAAAATATTTCGGTGTTATATAAATATATTATATATTTATTAAAAATTTTTAAATTTAAAATTATTTTTAAATTAACATTTAAATTAGAACAAACCATGTATCGAGAAACTATTTTAATCATAGTGGATCTTTTACCAATATAGTATCTTAATCATATTTAGTATGTATTTTAATCAAAATTAGTTTCAATAATTTTATTTATGTGTTTATGAATCAAATAATATTTCTTTTAGAAATAAATTGAGTTTAGTTTTTTTAAATAGTATAAAATTAATAAAATAATAATTTTCAAATTATTATTTCTCCATTGTCATTATAATTAATGGTAATCTAAATAATCCTAATTTTATAACAAGAAATGAAGTTTATTATTTAAAATGAATGGTAAATTACTATATAAAATTTATGAATCATTTATTCAAATCAATTTTCCAATATTTTGGAAAAAAAGATTAGTGTTGGAGTATATAACATTTAAAAACATTTTTTAACACTAATTTTTACGTAAAATAATATATGATTGTAATCTAATTGTGAATACCATTAAATATAAATAATTTCAAATATTTATTATCGGAAAATAGTATTTATTTAACAATAAAAACATCATTAACATCATTTCATTATGACAATATTAATTAAACAAATTAGTCTAATTTTAGCATTCATTAAAATGGTACATAATATTTCAAAATGTTGTGCATAGTTTTAGAATTTTGACATAGTATTAAAAAATGATTTATTATATATTATAAAATATTTTTATAATTTAAATAGATGATAAAATTTTTATTCTTAAAAATTTAATGGAATTATAAAAATTAGGATATTCAGTATTGAGATAAAAGAAATATATTTTAAAGAAATATCATAAATAAAATCAAAAAAAAATATTTCTTGTGAGAAATTAAAAAACCAATTTTACGTTTTAAAATTCAAAATATAATTTTCTTTAGAATTAAACATTTTTAAAATAAAATATATAATTTGAAGAAGATTATTTTTATTTTATATAACCTTTTTAGTATTAACGAAAAAATTATTTACTATTTAATGGTATAACTTGTTAATATTCATTATTGTTATATTAATAATTTTGTATTAATGTTATTGGTTTTTTATTGTGTATCATGTGACACATGTTCGTGAACAAAGTATGCATTTTAATGTATCTAAAATCTAAAGTCATTAAAATCTACCCACTTTAAATAAATTTTATATTTATTTTTTTAATTTTTTTTTACTATTAGAAGAAAATAAAGGATTGCTAAAAAAACAATATATATTTTTTTCTTTGTTATACAATTACATTTCATTTTTAATAGAAGGAATGAATTTATAAAAAATGATTCATAGATTTTTTTCTAAGATATATCATTCAAAAATTCAATTCCATGATCTTATTTCAACCAAATACATAAACCAATAATGTTATGATAATATCAATAATAGTTAAAGAATATGAATATTAAATTTAAATGCTATGATTATTTATCTAGTGACACATTATTTTAACATAGATTCATTCAATTTAACTATTCAAAACTGGGTTAATCCTCTAGAAATCTTATTTCTACAAATGATAATTTATGATGGAATATTTTACACTGGCCATCATAATTTATCAATGTAAATTATAAATAAATCTCCAATTTTTATGTGATGATCACATGATCAACCAATTTATATCCCATTGGAGTTATATTCATGGTGTTTTTTAGAACCACTTATCATGAATGAGGTTGATAATAAAGTCAATAATCACCCAACCCATTTTAATGTGATTATTATACACCCTAGTCTAGTTTTTATTTTTTTATTTATATTTTATTTATTTTGTGATGCTGGATATTTCTATTGAGGTTTGGGTTGATATTCCACAGAAAAGTTTAAATTTTTAGAGGTTTTATTCAATTTTTTTACCCTGTGAAAAATTATTGGGCACTGTTTGGTGAGAAATAGTGTGGCTAGGGAAAACATGAGGTATTTTCAACACTTTGTTTCATGAATAGTTTTAATTACATGGTTAGATGAATTTTTTCTCTAACCATGTGTTGAGAAAATAAATATTGTCACTTATAAGTTGGGTCTTAGTTATGGTTCATGGAATTGTCCTAATTAAGATAAATCATGTGGTATGTATACTAGTGTTTCTAAAATTTTTGATAGAGACACATTTCAAAGGTGGTGCACAATAACCCATACCATGAAAGATTTCCATGTCAGTGTTCCCCACTTCATGTATGGTGTGTACTATTAGAAAATGTTTTAGAAAACCCAATGACTCACACCATTTCATAAATTCCTAAAATCACTCTTTCCCCCTATTATGAATTGAACCATTTTGAACCCCACTCAATTTTTTAAATTTTGGTTCATTAATTAATTCCCAAAACCATCTTCATTGGGCTCTCCATCCATCAGTGATTCTCCAATAATATTCCACGGTGAGTTTTTCCTGATGTTTTGGCCAATTTTATCCTTTTAATGTCTTCCTCCAATGGTTTTTTTGGTTCCTCAGGATGGTATTCTCACATAGATAAACCATAAATATGGGAATGTGATATCAGATTATGTTTAGATTGATGATTGGGAATGCATTTTTTCCATTGGGCTATGTTATTCCCTTTCTCAGAGTTTCATCACATTCACCCACTATTTAGGTAAGTGTTTCTATGCACTTCCATCTTAGATCATTCAATTTGATTCTTAATAAATTATAATAATTTGTAAATGTATAAAAAAAATTTGTGACATGTTAGTTTGGCTTTATGGGTTTTCTTCAATTTGGAAATTTGATGAAAACTGGGGTTTCAAAGGATTTGATAAGTTATAGCTTTGTATATGAGTGTTAGGTGGATGATAAAATGTCAGTTGGTCTATTAAAGGATATTTTAGTTCATTAAGGGTTTTTCTTCATTTTGGGTTTTAGTTATTTTGGTGACATGTAAAATAACTATTTTTTGAGTGTTTTGGAACTTTTTCTATTGTTTGGTTCTTAAGTGAGGATCCTTGTGCTTGGTTAAGAATCTACAGGGAGTTATTTAAATATGACATCTAGAATTTCTGTGGATATCCAAACATGTTCTGGTGAATGTGGGTATTTATATATGTTCATGAGGATCACATTTAGGTAAGGGCACACATGTGTATGATAGCTCCATTATGATTCCCATCATTTTGAAACAACCTTTTTCATATTTCCTTCCCACCTTCACTCTACCACCCTAATTTTTTTAGTTACATTCAATGTTATCTAAGTAGATCACTGGTTCAAAAATAAAACCAAATATTATTTCTAACGGGGTAATAAAAAAATTGGACTATTTGGTTCCTTGAAACATGATTGATAACCTTATGGATTTAGAGGACCAATTAGAACCATTCACAAATGAATTATGTTTTCACGCTAGGTTTGGATGTGGGTCTAGACTGAAAGGTATTTTCATGAGAAATGGATTGTATATATAAATTTTATGATCCTTCTCATTTTACATGAATGCCTATTTGTAACTTTATATTGGTTATATATATAATGGCGATCAATCTAGTATTCGGTCCATTGAGTGAGCCTTCACATAGTCAATGTCAAGGATTGGGAAAGGCATGCATGGTGGAAACTGAGATCTTTATTTAATGACAAGCAGGTGATGATCTCCTCGTTATCCTTCAAACTATTATCATGGGATTCGTATAGTTTATATATAGGGTCAGTTGTTGATTAATATATATTTTGATTAGATTGATTAGATCCCCATGTATAAAGGATTGTCTAGGTGGGATTTTCCACTAGCAATGCTAGTTCAGAGCATCCATGTTTGATATTGAATAAAGAGGTTCACTATATTCTAGTAAGTGGGTATAAACCGAGTTTATTTACAGATTTCTAATATGTTTTATTAGTAAATAAAAATGATTACTTTTATATATTACTATTTTGAATTTGGTATCACTTTGGTTACTTGTTTGTTCTTTGTTTTCTATATTGTACTTGTATTATTCCCATTCATTTTGGGATTTAACTGATTTACCCTTTATATGGTGTTTATATTATTTTCATATTTTTCTACACATTTTTAATTTTATTCCTCAAATTTTAATTTTTTTTCCAATTTAGGTTTTAAAAAATAAGTGAGATGTGTAAATTATTATTCTTTTTAATGATAAAAACTTATTTTAAGTATATATAGCTTTCAAATTAAGTTATATGGTCTATTTCCAAAAATAACATGTATGCATTCTATGGTCATTACAAACATATCTATTTTATTCTCACACCCTACTTGTTCCACTCAACATCTATAGAGATGATAATTTCTCTACGTTCTATTTTGATAATGTAGACCTATGAAGTGGGATGGATTTATTTATAGTGGCCATGAAGATGGCACATTGAGATCATGCCAGTTATGGTTGGGTATTATTTTAATTTTTTATTTATATTATTCTATTTCATTAAACCACTATTTTATATGGATTATTTATTTATTTATTTTTGTTCAATATATGTATGTTACATACTATACATTTTATTATTTATTAATTTTTTATATGATAAAGCATTCCCAATTTTATGATCTTGGATGTCAAACACTTGTTTCTAGCTCATGTGGATCACGAACCTCTCACAATACTCATAATGGGAAAAACTAGTTGACCTGTTTAGGGATGAACCATGATATTTTAGGAAACAATGGTACTAGAGAGCCCATTTTCATTTTAGGGCATCAGGAATTTTTGATATAGTATTGTCGCAACATTAAAGGTACGTAAAGGACGAGTGTCACGAACTCTTACTTCCGATATGAATTGAGTTTATAAGGGTATACAAAGATGTGTGTCTCTATTTTTTATTTGTGTGTTAATTTAATTATTTTTTATTGGGTTTGTTATTTGGGTAATGAAAATAAAACTATACAACTTCTATATAGCGAGATTTCAGGGAGTATAGAACCGTGTCAAACCTGAGTGCATGGTTTATGATTCATCCAGTTGTTGATGATTATTTGAAGCATGTTCTAATAATCCATGAGGTTAGATAATTATTGGATAATACTTCCATTTTCTTAATGTTTTTTTTTCATATATGTTTTGGATACAATTTTGTTATCATGAGTGTGTTTTAAAATGAAAATAATTTTTTGAAAGTGGTTTTCAAATGAAAAATTATTATGGGAATATTTTTTATTTTAATAGTGGGATTTGGTGTTTGAGTTTGATTTATTAATGATTCAGATTTGGTATATTGGAAAAGTTTACATGGAGTAATATGTTTAATAATTTGGAATGGAAATGATTAATTTTGGTATGGTTCAGTGTTTGGATTGAGGTTCATTCAATTGTTCCCCCTTGTGTTGGGAGTTCCTGTCTTAGTGACATTATTCATATTAGTTTTCCAATGATGGGGATACCAAAAATGAATCTTCTTGTGATTTTATCTAGATTTGGTTAGGTGTGACTTGTGGAGTTGAAACCTCACTCTACGGATCATGGTTTTATTCCGCATCATTAGGTTTTGGAGTTTCAGTTTTGTTACTTGTTCGGTTGGGGGACATTCTTAGTGTAGAATGTTTTTGTGGTGTGAATAATTATCACAAACGACCCCAATTTTTATTTATTTGTTCTATATTTATTTATCTGTAGATGTGGAAACTTTTGGATGAGGTTCATGTTGGATTCTCGGTGAAAAGTTTCATGTTTTAGAGGTTTTGGTTGGGTTTTCCTCCTGTGTATAGTTAGTGTGTATGTTTTGGGGAGAAAAAACATCGCTACTGAAGGAAGGAGGTGTTTTCAATTTTTTTGATCATGTAATGATTGAGTTTCAATGTCTTAATGTAGTTTTTTTCCAAAACATTTTAGGAAAAAGACAGAGAATATGGATTGTTTGTTGTGTCTAGAGTTTGGAGCACATGTTTCGCACAGTTTTGTGAAACTACATGGAAATCACGTCGGGGTGTCTCTAATTTTTTATAGATAAATTTTTCATGGTTGGAAAAGAGTTTCCAAAAAATTGTGTCTAGACTATATTGATTTCACCATATTCTATTAGGGTTAGTATGTTTCACGTATTATTTGGTAAACTACGTTCCCAAACCATAAGACTTACCATGTTTCTTAAAATATTAAAATCTATATTTCCCCTCTTATATGTTATCCCAGTTTAACCCTCTTTATAATTTTTCAATATTGTATCATTAAGGTGTTCCAAATACCCTCTTAGTATTATTATATATACATATGTGATCCTCCTACAAGTTTTCAAGGCAAGTTTCTCTTTTTTTCTAGATAGTATTCTTATTTTCTTCACTTCATCCCTTGGATTCGTGGTTTTTCATTGTGTGGTTCTCTTTTATCCAAAAAATGGTGGTGGATATGTGATTTTGGAATGTATTTTCTTTGATTATAGGTTCTTTAGATTATTCATTGTGATTTTTTATCCGCATTCATAGATTTTTCCCACCTTTATACACCATTGAGGTAGGTTATTCCATTTATTTCCAATCTGGGACATTCCATTTGATGCACAACCATTTTAAATTAAATTTTAAATGTGTTAATCGTGCTTGTGTTTTGTTATATTAATTTAATATAGTGTTTTTTATACTGTAAAATTGAGTAAAATTTGTTTTTCAAATTATTTATTTTGTTATACATATGTAAATTCATACATGGAATTTGATAAAATGATAATTACTCTTTTGAAGGATATTTTTGCACATTGAGACCCTGTTTGTGGTAGTGTTGGTTTCTCTAGTTGTGTAGCATGTGAACATGAGATTTGTTTGTGGGCAATAGTACATTTTATATGGTTTGGTTTTTATGGGATGATCCTAGTGATTGGTTTTCAATCTTATTGGATTTAATTGAATTTGAATTTGGGAATTTTTATAGATATCAAAGTATGTTCTGTGGAATCTGGATATATTGATATGTGAATGATGACCCATATAGGTAGGTACACACATATATATGGTAATGCCTTAAAGATAACCATCTTGGAACCATGGTTTTTGAAATACACTTTTCTCCATTTCATCTTCCCCCTCCACTCCGCCTCCCTAATGTTTTATAAAAATGGTTAATGTTATATATGTTTCTCTTTATTTTCCAAATAACATTAAATGATATTTCTAATGGTGTTATGTAATTTTTTTTCCATTTGGTACCTTGAAACATGATTGGAAGAACATTGATGTTAGGGGCCCAGTTTTTACATTCTAGGAATGAATTGTGTTTTCACCTTACCTATTGAACTTTTTTTCGAAGGAAATGTATTTAAAAAAAATGGTTTGTAAATGTAAATGTTATGTACCTAACTGTACATTGTGATGTTTTGTAAAATGTTTTTAAATTCATATTATTTGTAGGCCACATCGAATATTTTTTATTGATCTATGTATTATGAGTACCCATATGGTCATCCATCCATTAAGAAAGAATTAACATAGTTGGTTTTTGTTATTGGGAAAGGAATGTGTAGTGGAATCTAGGAGTTATATTTCATTCCAGGCATGTGATGAACTACCCATTATCCTTTGTAATATTATCATTATATTCTTGGAAGTTATATAGGGGGTCAACTGATGTTAAATTACATGTCCAGATTAAGAGTATTAGAACCCCTAAGATAGAGGACATTCCAGGTGGTATTTTCCTCTACTGATGCTAGTTTGGAGAGACCCTATAGGTTATCTTCAATTGATGTTCACTATATTCTGGAAGGTGGGTTCAAACCCCTTGCATCTAGGGATGTATTTGAAATTACCATTTTTATATATTTGTATGATCCTATTCTATTTTACTATTGTTTGGTTTCTTGTTGGTTTAGTATTTTTTTAGTAGTACATGTACAATTCTCTTTCATTTCTAGCTTTTTTGGATTAACTATACTTATTGTTTTTAGTATGATTTTCATGTTATACTGAAATTTCATTATGCTCTGTTTCTACATGTATTTGGGATTCAAAATTGGGTTTTAAAATGAAATGGAAATTTTTACATTATTATTTTCTTAATGACAAAGCATTATATTCGTTATTTGTATTTCCAACTATAATGTGTCTATTTTTTTAGAAAAAAAATTCTTTGATTATATGGTGTTTAGCTTTTGATTTGTTATATTCTCACATAATACACTTGAAAATCGATATCGGTAGTCCTTATATGTTTTCGGGGTTCTAATTTTTTTTAGTTATTGATGTGAAGCTAGATAATTATATGATTAGTGGTAAAAAAATAGGTTACATGGAGAACAAGTACGTTTTGGTTAGGGTTTTGTTATAGTTTTTTATAGTATTCCATTTTATTCCAATACAATTATGTCTATATATATTTATGTATTTATTTCTTATTAGTGGAATTATGATACATACCTTGTATAGATTTATTTATTTTCTCTTCATGGGATAAATTATCCCTATGTTAATGAGATGTGATTTCCAACACTAGTTAATAGCCTGGGAGGATCAATAAATCCTCTCAAGCATTTTTGTGTGCCATATAATGTGACAAGTTCATTGTTGAAATATGTTGGTTCATGAAATATTATGCCTAGGAGAATTTTTTTACATTAACACCGAAATTCTAGTGTATATAAAATAATTTATTTCTAGTAGCACTAGTTACTGAATTCATTACCAAAATCTCAATACATCAGGATGTAATTAGACTCTAGTATAGAGTTATTACTAATAATCTCTTACATAATAGAATATGTAACTAAAAAAATAACAAATATTGCTAAATTAATAGAAAAAATTAACCCCAACTGTTATCCAAACATAAGTGTCCAGAA
Source organism: Viscum album (assembly GCA_963277665.1). NCBI lineage: Eukaryota > Viridiplantae > Streptophyta > Magnoliopsida > Santalales > Viscaceae > Viscum > Viscum album. The sequence goes on along the minus strand of OY728140.1, from coordinate 1,998,055,070 downwards.
AACATATCAAAATAATACATAGATAACATGGTTTAATCATTATATCAAAATATATTCACACAATCCACGTAACTACTGTTTTATTATCTTGGATATTTAATATATTAATTACTTATTTTAAAATAGTTGAATGTTATGATCCATAATCATACTCATAAGAACCATTCATAACATCTAATATGGTACAATCATATAAATTACCTTGGTATTGAATGATCAAGAAAGTGGTGATCCAAAATTCACTATAAGGGGAAATAAATTTCATTCATTATTAGATCATAAATATAAAAAATAAAAATATAATTTTATAAATTAAAAAAATTCAATCAATAATAAAAAAAAATAACATGATGGAAGAACTTTTGATAATAATAATATTGTTAAGTTACTATAAAATAAATGACATATCTTATAAAAATTCACAATCCTAATACAATAGATTTTGATATAGATGTTTCAAACATATTAAAAAATTTATAATAATAAACATTTCATAACCTATTAAAACATTTGACAATGTGAAACAATCATAACGAAATTATTTCATATCTTTTTGAAAATTATTACTCACCAACCCATATATATTTAAAATTCAGAATAGTTATTAATTCCTTCACAGTTACCCATTTTGAATTTAGATAATTTATAACCAATAAACATGTACAAATATGAGTAAATAATAACTCCAACACAATCACCCTTTTTAACCAATATATATTCTAAATTGATCCCATGTAAATTCTTGAGTATTGTTTAGTTCAATTACAGTCATCGTCTTTAAAGTTAGTGTCTTGCTAACCTATTCACCAATAAAATATTATGTATAGACTAAATACACCACACTAAACAATAGTGAACTGAGGAATTTTCTATCCTATTCACATAATATATCTATCTCAAGAGATATAATATTCAATCCATCTAATAATAGGTAGTTTTATATCTCACAATTCTCATAATCCACTCATTTTCATGAAACATAAAAATATATCGTTCATTATCACATAATGAATCTATGGAAAAGAATGGGTTTCTTATAAGATTCATAATGACCACATAAGATGATCTTATGATGTCCTAGAATATTAAGAGTCTCATTATAAAAAATAAATCATATCATTATAATATATATATAGTGACTAAAATATTTTATCATTACATAATTAACCCTGGAGTGTTAATAGATATGAAAATACAAGAGTTGTCACAGAAATTTTTTAATACATTTAAGTGAAAAATAAGTACAAATAATTTTTTAAATGGAAATAGATTTCGTTTTAAAACATATATAAATAGTGTAAAAAAATTCATTGAAATGAAATAATGTATTCAAAAACAATATGTGATAAACATTAAAAAATATTATTTTTTAGATAATATTAAATTATTTAAATAGGCAAAATAAATTAATATTTCAATAGAAGATGTGAAATATATTGAAAAATATTAAATTTAAAAATAATAATTTATATTTAAAACTTGAAAATTTAAAATGTTTTTCACGAGAAAAATTTACATAAAATGAAAAAAATTACTTTCAAAAATAATATTTATTTATATAAACATTAAATGAAAATTACATTTTCAATAAAATTAGGTAAAAATAAATTAAAAAAATTTACTTTTAAGATAATATTTAATAATGAAATAATTATGAATATATACGAGTAATAAAAATAAAATGTGTGGTAGATTATAAAACATTCATTTCATGAAGGATGAAAGTCATTTTGATCATTTTGAAAAAACTGTTTGAAATATTATATTTCATAGATCATTTGAGAAAATAAAATTGAAAATAAGGTAAGGAGAAATTTATATTTAAAAAAGATATATATAGTACATGAAAATGATAGAGTATTTACAATTAATTAATCAGCAAATTAACTAAATTAAATATCATATTTGAGTAGCCTAGATTTTGTTCAATAGAGTAGAAAATATATCAACAGGACATGTGTATCATTTAAATCAAATATGTTGAAGAATAATGTAAAATGAATTAAACTTAAAATTCTATTAATCTTGAATTAAAACGTGATATAATATATCATATAGGTACTATACACAAAACATATATGAAAATAGGCATGTAAAGAAAATATTATCAAAATGAAAGGGAAATTATGATGAAAATAAACTCAAAATTGAAAATGGGATCTAAAATCCTTGATAATGATAAAATTGAAAGTAGAATTTAATATAATTAAATATAATAGAATCATAATAAAAATGATATAATTCAGTGGTAATTAAACAATAAAAATATAAACACGATGTTTCAAATTAACATATTTAAAAGATGGAAAATTAAAGAAAAATCCCTTACATTTTTTCATTTAAAAGTTTATGATAGTCAAACATAAAGAAAAAAAATCATAGATTAATTAATAAGTAAGTTGGAAACATTATTCACAAATATTATCATTTTTAAACCCTCAATGGTATTCATTTATCATGATAGTTTTAATTACTTATAGTGTATATTTACTATCTTGTGTTAATAACATTAACTATTTTTACACGATTAATAACTTTCTTTTCATTAACCATAATGAAATACCAAATTTATTATTGATATATAATTGATAGATACATTAAATACAAGGTGTATTTATTTAGAATTGTTTTACTCTATTCCATTTGAGTTTTGGTTTAATTATGTGAAAACAGAATTGATGACTTCTTATTTTGATACATTATGTGAATGAAAATGTAACTTTAATAATTAAAAATATATATATTATATTATTTATAGAATAATATAATAATATTTAATTTTCATATATTTAAATTATATATTTTTTTCTATTCCCATAGTTACCCATAATTGAATTTTGAAGCATTGATCATGTAAGTGGTAAATTTATCCAACATGAAAACACACTAACTAGATTGGAGAGCATGGTAAAAGAGATCTTTCTTATTAAAAATATAATAATTTTTATAGAATAATAATGATATTTTTATATTTCTTATTATGTTGGACTATTTTTCAGTCATTTAAATAATCTATGAAAATCTAGTAATAAATTAAAATCTAATCATTCTGGTGGAATAATCCCCACATACACATGATTAATGATCCAGTTTCTCAAAAAAAGAGAGGGGTTAAAGGTGGATAATAAATTAATATTTTAGAATCATTATCAAATGAGAAATTTTATATTTATTCATCACTAACATTTTTAATTAAATCAAATTAATTATGAAAAAAATCAAATAACATTGCTTCGTGGATGAAATAGCATGTACAACACACAAATAATGTTTTTTAGTTTCTCTAATTGGATGAAAAAAATATGGTCTCAAACTGATATATAAATATAATCTTACTAATTAAAAATAATTTTTCAAATTATTATATTGATAATATATTTGTAATTGTAATATTATGAATGAAACATTAAATGACGTTAATAGTTATTTTAGAGAATTGATTTTTCCTTGGATTTTCCATTGAAATTGAAGATATTTAGATTACTATGAGTTACTATGGGACCATGTTTATCATAGTGGGTTATAGGTAGGCAAAATTAGAGGTATTTAAATTAATAATTAGAAATATATATGTGTATTTTAAAGTGGTAATGCAGTTAATTTTTTCAATAGTGAATAAGGGTAACTATGGAGACACTATTGATATTTTAAAAATTCTACTACACTATTTAAAGATCAATGATTCCATAGTTTCAAAAAAATGGAGTGTTGTGTATTATTTGGAACATAATTTCCTTTAAATGTTTTTACACAAATTATTATAACATGTAATAGTGGTTTAACTTTTTTTTCTTACATTTAACTATTTTACATTTAATAATGGTAACTAGTTTTTAACTAAGTTATTATTTGTTTCATTAAAAATTTATCATAAACTATATAATAAAAATATTGTGTGATGGAAATAAATTTTACATATATTTCATCTAATTAAATTTATAATTATTATGAAATTTAGTTTTAAATTTCAAATATAATTTTTAGAAAACCTTTTTAGTATAAAAGTAGTAATTTGACATTATGGATTATTAGTCATTTTTCATATTGATTAAAAAATAAATAATTTTAATATATTTGTTAATTCTTTTAAACATAATATTATTCTCCTTATTTTTTAATTTAATTAATTCAATATACATTCAATAATATTAATAAAATAATAATTTTTAAATAACTCTTTCCCCATTTTTTTTGAAATTACCAATAATTCTAAAAATATAATGTTTATACTGAAAATAAAAATTTATAATAATAAAAAATAATATTTTATTTTCTTCAATGTAAGATTTATTTTCAAAAATTAAAATTTTATGTGTAGATAAATTAATCTAAAATTTAGTAAATGTAATATATAAAAGCTCATTTTTTTGAAAATGTATATATTTTAGAAAATAAATTTATTTTTAGGATTGAATTATCAATTATGTAAGTTCAAATGGATTTATAACATTATATATCATTAAAATAGTATTTGTTTGAAATTAAAGGAAATTACAAACATAATTTTCCCATGATTTAATTAATATGACAATACAAATGAAATAACATTTTTTATTAATATGCAATATAAAATTTCAAAAAATTTATCATGGATTTAAAAAATCAACATATCATTTTAAAAGTATTTAATATAAAATATAATATATTATTTTATATGAAAGTGTTTCAATATAATATAATTTATATAAAATATATCTTATAAAAAAAATTGGAATTTTTAATATTCACAGACAACAAAATTATTTAGAAAAATGAATAAAATATAAACCAAGATATTTTCATTTTGAGAAATTCATAAATTAATTAAAAATTATAACATTAATTCTATAATTTTTAAATTTATCTTTTTTTCAGAAAAAATATATAATATGACTAAAATCAATTTTATTTAATATAAATTCATTATTATTACCTAAAATTATTTTTTTACCATATAAAGGAAATAACTATAAATGGTTTACCTTATTATTGATTATTATTGTTTTATTAATAATTAGTATTTAATTTTTTTTGGTTTATTATATTATATCATGTGATATAATTTATATAAATTAATATGATTTTTATAGGATAAAAAAACATTAGTCATTGTATATAATGTCACACAACATAGAGATCCTTTACGTTTAGTTTCATTGATGATCCGTTACACGGAAAACATTGTTTAAAAATAAGGTGAATATTTTTCCATAATATAACAATAATAGACTCAATTTTATACTTTTCATAGGTTACAATCAACATAATTACTAAGTTCAAAAAGATAACAAAGGGGTGATCTTAAATTATCATAAGGGGTAAAGAAAAGTGATAAAAATTGAATGATTATAAGTAATCATATGATGACAATGTAGATATAAATTTGATAAATAATGAATTTATAACAAAAAAATTATTATATTGGAAAAATATTTCATAGAATACAACATTGTAAAACATAAGAAACGACTTATGATATTATGGTAGCATGAGTCAATAAACACGATCCATGACAGTACAATGTAGTCATAAGAATAAAAATAATAAAATGATATAATTCAGATTACTGGAAAAAATTGAAATTAAATGAATTATAAAAATGTGGTAGAACCATATTTATAGGAAATGATTCATTTTAGAGGAGGCATTGACAAATAATTCCCATAGTAGAGTAGGCATCGCTAGTAGAGTCCCAATTTAACGAGAGCATTCCATACCCAATTCCCATAATAAAGACAGAATTCCTAACATGATTCCCATAGTTATCTACCAACATATAAAACTATAAAATATGAATTAAAGGGATATAAATTTCCACACATATCATCATCTATACATATGAGTTCCATAATAAAATCAATCAGCCATCATATTAAAAATAACATATGGAATGAAAATGGGATTAATTTATTAAATCATAAAAAATAGATAGAAATAAAATGGGGTTCATATCCTTTACAAATGTATTAACATAAGGAAACAATTAATAAATCTATTATAAATCATAAAATATTAAACCCATGGAAAATAAATGGATTTTCAATGACATTAAGTAACATTATATGTAAATATCATTCAATAATGATATAAAAGAATATAGATTTTAAACCATATTGATGAAGGATATGCTGATAAGAAAATAATTTTCACTAATGAATAATTGCATGAAATCTAGCTAAACACCATTTAAAAAAGGGGTATGGAATATCAAATTTATTAATGAAATGAATTGGTTTGAAAATAGCTATTATAAACCGAAAACAATTAGGAGGGAAAATTATATGATGAATGATTTCAATAAAAGATAATTGAATTCTATAAATCACATATATAAATATGGTTTATGGTTACATTAGAATAACTACCACAATCCATCATGATAAATTTAAAAGGGAAGCGACTTAGATGAAAATTACATTGAGGAAGTTTTAAAAAATTCACTTTGAAAATATGAAATATTCATGATCATTATAAATAATCTAAAAAGTAATTTTTTTTAAAAATCATGTAAAATATTAATTCCTATTTAATAATCCATGGAAAAATAAATACAATGTTTCATATATAATGATAAAATGTTACAGAAGGATATGTTCATATGGAAATTTTAATAGTGATTAATTATTTTCAAAATTGACCCCTATTAAAAATATTAAGTTATTTTCCCTGAGAAATTTCAAACAAAGGTCAAGGTATTTGAATGTGACTTTTTAAATTTTTTTAATAAATATAGGCATATCCACATTATTAGTAGAGTATAACTGGATCCCCTCCTTTCTATGTATCATTTTTTTTGAAAACCACATCAGATTAAATGATTATAAAAAGTCTTATATAATATAAGGTAGATAGAATAGAAATATAACCATAGATAACCAGGGAATAAAAAATTATTTTCATTTTATATATAAATAATTTAAAATTTTCCTAGATGTGTTATATTAATTTTAAGGTATCGATTTTGAAATTTTTGGGGAAATATGAACATTGCAGCTTCATGGGCATTAAAATCAACAACCTAAATGTAGAGAGATTAAAATTGAACATAAAATATCATGATTAAAGGTAATTAATGTTTTAACATTTAAATAAATAAATTTACACACTATATAAAATTAAATTAGTTCTTAATAAGAGGGATGTATCCTGAATAGAAAAAAATTCCATGAAAACCTTGTTATAAGAACAATCATTGAGTAAAGATGTAACACCTCAAGCTATCATGGTATGCTTCCCTTTGAATAATACAGTAGTGTGTGTTGTATGCATCTTTGAGTTCTAAAACACACCACAACCAATCAAACTAGCCGTTATGAATAGTAATACCTACTTTTAGAAATTATATTAATTTTATATTTAAAAATGGACTTCATTTTTGTATTCGGAATATTGATATTATCCTAAGTTGAATTTTTTGTAATTTTCTGAGAACTTCCAATTTTCTACGAAGAGTAAAAAAATAATTAAAAACAACTTTTTTTAATCAAAATATTTTCTAGTGATAAATTAAACCATTTAGGGGTTTTATGGTATAATTTGAATATTTTTTTTACCATTTTATATAAATGGTGGTCATTAGAATTAATTTCACTTTTAAATTGGACATCAACAATTGTAAATCTTTTGATTGTTATTCTTTCTTAAAAACAAGCTATTTGTTGTGATAGCTAGAATTAACTATTAAATTAATTAATTAAAATTATATGTTTTGAATATTGTAAAATAGATATCATTTTTTAATTAGGAATATCAAATACATATTAAGGTTAATTTTTGGTATTTTCTGAAAAACATTGATTTTTGATGAATAGTGAAACCACTAAGTGGTAGATAAAAAACTGATTTTTCATTTAACTGAAATTTTACCATCTCTGTGATTTGAATTTCAAAAATACGACATACATCATTGTCATTTGGAATAAAAATTTGGTTCAATGGGATTAAAATAATTTTTGGTGAGTAGTAACTTTTAAGTTTTATTAATCGCGATTAAAGGTAATTAGTGAAATTTAAGGTAAAAAGATATTATAATAATAAGAAATTAGCTTTACACTTTTCCTACTCTTATTGGGTGAGTCATGGCCGACCATGAAAATCCATGGGTCAACTTGGGGACCCCATGGAGCCACTTGTGTAAGAAAATGAAATTAATAACTTTTTATTTAAAGTATAAATAAAATTGACACAAACATGTGTTGTTTTACTAAATAAATTTTTACATGGGGTTATATAAGTTAACTATTCGACTATAAGTATTCATTGGAAAGTTAAAAATATTTCCTACATCATGGTTATTTTTTTATAATTTTTAGGAATTAAATAAATAAATTTATTTATCACACCATTATGATGCATCAATTAACTCATTAATGAACTTTTAAATAAAAGGAAACGATAATGTAAAATCTAAGCCTTACACTAGTCAAAAACCTATTAGATGAATATATTTACAACCCTTATCACCTTATCCTCAAAATATATGATTGTGGGATCTTTGAAATCCGAAAATAACTTCATAATAATGTAGCATTTCATGACTTTTCAAGAGTGCCCCTCCTCTCCTCTTATAAAATGCCCCCACCTCTACCACCTTATTCACAAATTCAAATCCATTTGGCTTGGCCAAACTCTGCCTAAACACTCTATAACTTCCCTCTATTACTCATATAATCCTCAATTTGGGTATATGTATTCTCAAGGAAGCCTTTGGCTCAAATCAAAAATAATTACCCGATTTTAAGGTAATGTCTTTCCTTATGTTCTTTTGTATTATTTTGCTTCTCCAACCCCTTAAAATCTTTGTATTACTTTATTTTGTAACAACACCATTATCTAAAATATACTAGGATGTTATTATGATATGGATTTGATTTACACTTACACACACCTCCGTCTAATGGTTAAAGAACACAATGTTTCTGTGGGTGGCAAAATACTGCCTCATGAAACGATGACTGTTCAATATTTTTTTAACACCTCTCATGGTGGTTATTAAGATGACAATATATTTATTTATGATATATATTATGTTAATGTTTTCTTTATGCTTCTGTATTTTTCATTAATGGCATGCCTTTATGATTTCCATTATAAGTAAACATGATAATTTCATTTTAGGAAGTGCGGACTACCGCTCCCTCAAAGTGATTTGAATCGTTAATGACATATGTGGGACATGTAAAGGATGGAGTAAATTATATTATATATGATATTATACAGTAATTATAATACACTTTTATATATTTTTGATTTCATTCCATTAAATACGAAATAGAAATGAAAGTAGCGTTCATGCGTACATACGGCTTATCGTCTCCATGAACGGTGCATTTCATTTCTTACCTTTAAATGTAATGTAATATTATGAATGAATGTATATACTGAATATATATGCTATATATGATATGTACATCATGAATATAATTCTGGATATAATGTATATTTTACCACATGAACAACTTGTAATTATAAGAAATTTATTTTCGACTCAAGTATCATAGTTCGACAAAACGACCGTTATTAACTTAAATAATTAAATAATGTTAATAACATGGTAATAAGTTATATAAAATGAATAATTATCTTGAAAAAGGTTCTTAAGAAAGTATACATTAAATCTAGTTTATTTTTTAGGAGGTTAAAGAACGATCGAGTCAAGTCAGACACGAGGTAAGGGACTTCGTCTCAATCTTCTTTCATTGAGGCATATTTTTTTTAATACAAGACATTCTTTTATACAGTGTATAAACTCTTCTGAATTTCATGTTTATTCAAAAGTAATATTTTTTATAGAAAGAATTTTACTATAGGACAAAAGGGAATTTTTTTATGTCGTACGTATGCGGCGATAACGACTTCTCCGTCGTTGTGACAATTATTTGAGTTTCAGCTTCCTTTACAAGCCATACCATATTTTTAAATGAAAAATAAATACCATGTTTTAGTTTTCATTTATTTTGGTATTGAAAATGGGTTTGATAGTGTTTTTATTATAACAATGATTTGTATTGATATCTTGTGATTGAAATATGGAAATATTAAGTTTCCTCAATGCATGTTTTATGTGATACGATTATGTTATTGTTTATGATATGTTTAAACCTATTTATATGAGGAATGCATTTGACTTAATAAGTGATGCGTGGAGCCCGATATAGCTCCTCGATGCATTGGTAGGTCTCATGAGACAAACTAGTGTCTTGGCATGAGTCCTTGACAATATCTTATTTGTAGTCTTGGCATGAGGCCACGGCTATGTGGTTATGATAGTCTGGAATTATGCATTCCATCATTATGAAAGTGGTTATTGATATTGCATTTGATTATTCGACTAGTAGAATATCCATGTGAATAAGTAAATGGAATTATTTCATTTTTTTTCCATATTATGCTGAAGTCCAGGTTTAAAAGGCTTTTATTTTAGTTATACATTGCCATAAATGTTTATGATTATTTATGAAAGTTTACACTGTATTATTATCCTTACTGAGAATCTGAGCTCACCTCTTTAAATGTATTAATTCTATCCAGGATGTGATGAAGTAAATTATGAATTACCTACAGGGGTAGTATGGGGGGATATGAAGACATGATGTTTTTGTGGTTTTTTTTACATTATGATGTAATGCAAGACTTGTGAATGTATCTAGTGTTTCCAAGGCTACTAAACTAATCGGTCTTTCAAGACATGATCTTTTGTGATCATGGAAATGTTACGTTATAATGCACCGACTCTGGGTAACTGGGGTCGGGGCGTTACAGTTGGTATCAGAGGCAGTTTAGTACTAACCTTTGATGCTAGATTTAGATAAACTATGATTAGAGTACATAGCCCGAAGATTGACTTTTAGTATTAGAATAGAAGACTTCCTAGAATTTTGGTATTATAGAGATTTTGAGAGTTCTATGAGAAATACATCTCTCTCTAGATACGAGAAGGTTGAGGCGGCTCAGGAACATATGTACCTAGGGGTAAAACCTGAAAACACCGCTTTGAACTAGAATCGAACGAGAACTGGTGCCTGACAATGGGCCTTGCTGCACTCTTGATTATGACACTCCCGGGAGATATGCTTAGGATAATTCTCATTTTCTTTCAAACCATTGTGAAGGGTTTAAGAGTATATACTTCCTAAAAGAAATTTTTTTTTATGATTATAGATTATATCAATAAATAGTTAAATTTATGTGAACTGTTTTACAAGTATTGAATTATGTATTTTTATTCATAAACTAATCTAGTTTATGCCATTGTTTAGAAATGGCGCCTAGTGGAAGGAATGGAAACCATATCAATGCACACACTCCATATAGGGATTACCCTCCTGCTAAAGATAATTATAGTGGATCTGGTGATACAAATGGTTCCGATCATCTTATCACCATACTGGGATAACACACTCAGGTTATGAATAATAACCTTACTCGTATGGAGCACCCTAATCCGAAATGTGGAGGATCAATGTTAGACCACTTCAGGAGGAAACAACCGCCAACAGTTAATGGGGGTACAAATCCATTAGTATCTGAGCAATGGATAAACTCCTTAGAGAAAATATTCCATGCCATGGGGAGTATTGAAAGGGAGAAGGTTGTCCTTGAATTTTACCGCCTCACTGGAGATGATGATCAATGGTGGTCACTGATTCAAAACACAAATGAAGATGATTAGGTATCAAATATGAAATGAAGGGACTTCAAAGAGCTTTTCTTAGAAAAATACTTTCCTCATGACTGTCGAGAAGATATGGAAAGGAAATTTTTGAGTCTGAGAAAAAAGGAGGATGAGAATGTCGCAAAGTATGAGGAAATCTTTACAACATTAGCAAGGTATGCTGCAGATTATATACGTAACCCAAGAAATAATATTGATAATTTCAATGATGGGTTAAAACCATTTCTATTTCGATCTTTAGTATCACAATCTTTCTCAACATACGAAGATATATTCTCGTGTTCTATCAAGACAGAAAATGAATTCTCTAAATCTTATGACAATAAAGTAAACCAAGAGAAGAAGATAACGGTGGAATAAGAGACAAATAAAGGGAAAAAGGGAAAGAAGGATTTTCCATTATGCGATAACTGGGGGAAGAATCACTGCAGTACTTGCCTAAAAGGAATGGGAGTTTGTTAGAAATGTAGAGAAAAAGGTCACCAGGCTTGTGATTGTAAGGGAAATAAAGAGGCTATTAATGTTGAATGCCACAATTGTAGGAAAATGGGGATTATGAAAATGAATGTCCTACGCATCAGGGAAACTTACCTCAGAAAAGGCCAAGGGATCAAGGTCAAGCTTATGATGTTACTACAGATAAAGTTGAATAATTATTGTATTTGTGTTTTTTAAACTCAAGAACCATATTATGGTTATAAAACTAATGTGATATATATAAGGATTATACTATATTAATTTTTGTTTTCATTAAGGTTTTAATATGATGAAGGTAATCATATTTTTAGTATGTCACAATAAGAGAATCTTTACTTTGTTTGGGGATTCTAATGTTACAATTGATTTTCGAATTTAGATTCCTTTTAGAGAAAGTCTGGATAAAGGTATTTTGGAAAAAATAATGTTTGGAATGGATTAAGTTGAACTTTTTATAGTATTGTTTAAGGTTAAAACATTTCTGAAGATTATTTTTGTAATATTATAATACTATAGTTTTAAGAAATGGACAACCTGGAGGTCGGGGGATAACCCATCGTTTCAGACAAAGCTGTAGGAATTGAACCCACAACCATAGTGCAACATGCCTTTATTACCTACCACCAGCCAGAGGAAGTCCATGGTTATTACAAAATATTTTTCCCTAATCTAAATGGTATTTGTTATTATTTTGAACTTTGTACGGTTCGGATAAATATAATATTTTTGAGTTCTATTATCTTTTGGAGTGAAAGATGGGTTTTTGGTAAAAATTTAGTAAGGAATGAATGTCTACATGAAAAGTATGTATATTTCTTTACATTCTTAGTAAATATCATAAATAAATTCATCAACTTTATGAAATGTAACTTAAAACTAAAACATTTTCAGTTAACTTTTCCTACTAGAGAATCAATGATCGTTTAACCGAACAAAAATTTGTGATTTTCTTGTAGTTAATTTCTCCTAATATTGTTTTATTCAACTCTCAATCAGACCTTGATGGTTTTTTCCTCCATATCCATGTTTCCATAGAATCCTAGTATTGGCTATCTCGGGTGACCTTTGTACTTCTCTTTCTTTCATTTAATGTTATATTTTTATTAACCTTATTTCCGATGTGGTTTTTCCACAAAGGTATTTTCTATTATCAACCTTTTATTTTCGAAGAACATTTTCAAATTGTGAGGTCGAAATTTATTGAATGAGGGGATATTGTAACACCCCAAGATTTCAGGGTACACTTCCCTTTGAATAATACAGTAGCGTGTGTTGTACGCAACTTCGAGTTATAAAACACACCGAAACCAATCAAACTAGCCATTATGAATATTAATACCTACATTTTGAAATTATATTAATTTTATAATTCAAAATGGACTTCATTTTTGTATTCAATAATATCAAAATTATCCTAAGATGAATTTTTTGTAATTTTCTGAGAACTTCCAATTTTCTATGGATAGTAAAAAAACATAAAAACAACTTCTTTAATCAAAATAATTTATAGTGATAAAAAACTAATGAGTGGTTTTAAGGAATAATTAGAATATATTTTTACCATTTTATCCAATGGTGCTCATTAAATTAATTTCACTTTAAAATTGGACATAAACAATTGTCAATCTTTTGAATGATATTCTTTCTTAAAAACACACTATTTGTTGTGACGGCGGTAATTAATTATTAAATTGATTAATCCAACTTATATGTTTTGAATTTTTTAAAATAGAAAACATTTTTTAATTAGGAATATCAAATATTTCTTAGGGTTAATTTTTGGTATTTTTCTGAAAAACATCGATTTTTGATGAATAGTGAAACCACTAAGTGGTAGTTAAAATAAAGATTTTTCGTTTAAATGAAAATTTACCACCTCTGTGATTTGAATTTCAAAAATCCAACATAAATAATTTTCATTATGAAAGAAAATTTGGTTCAATGGGATTAAAATAATTTTTTTTTGAATAGTAACTTTTAAGTTTTATTAATCACAATTAAAGGTAATTAGTGATATTTAAGGTAAAAATGATATTATAATAATATAAAATGACTGTTACACTTGTCCTACCCTTATTGGGTGAGTCATGGCCGACCAAAAAAATCCATGGGTCAACTTGAGGACCCCATGGAGCCACTTGGGTAAGAAAATGACATTAATAACTTTTTATTTAATGTAAAAATAAAATTGACACAAACATGTGCTATTTTACTAAAACAATTATTATATGGTGTTTTATAAGTTAATATTTCGACTATAAATATTCATTTCAAATCTAAAAATATTTCCTACATCACGGTAATTTTTTTATAATTATTAGGAATTAAAAAAATAAATTTATTTATCACACCATGATGATGCAGTGATTACCTCATTAATTAACTTTTAAATAAAATGAAAAGATAATTTAAAATCTAAGACATAAACTTTTCAAAATCCTATTGGATGAGTATATTTAGAACCCTTATCAACTTATACTCGAAATATATAATTGTGAGACCTTTGAAATCTGAAAATCACTTCAAAATAACGTAACATTTCATGACATTCCAAGAGTGCCCCTCCTCTCCTCTTGTAAAAGGCCCCCACCTCTACCACCATATTCACACCTTCAATGCAATTTGGCTCAGCCATCCTCTGCCCAAATACTCTCTCAACTTCCCTCTATTACTCCTATATGCCTTAATTTCGGCAGAAGTCTTCCCAATGAAGCCTTTGGCTCAAATCGGAAAGTGTTACCCGATTTTAAGTTAATGTCTTCTCTTATGTTATTTTGTTTTATTTTGCTTCTCCAACCCATTAAATCTTTGTATTACATTCTATTGCAACAACACTAGTATCTAAAATATACTAGTATTTTGTTATGATAAGGATTTGATTTACACTTACACACACCTCTGTCTAATGGTTAAAGAACATACTGTTTCTTGTGGGTGACGAAATACTGCCTCACGAAACGATGATTGTTCAATATATTCTTTTAACACCGCACATAGTGGCCATTAAGATGTCACTATATTTATTTATGATATATATTATGATTATTTTTTCCTTATTTTTCTGTATTTTTCATTTATGTAATGCCTTTATGATTTCCATTATGGGTAAACACGATAATTTCATTTTAGGAAGTGGGGACTACCTCCCCCTCAAAGTGATTTGAATCATTAATGACATATGTGGGACATGAAAAAGATGGAGTAAATGACATTATATATGATATTTTACTGTAATTATAATACACCGTTATTACATTATGATTTCATTCAATTAAACATGAAATATAAATGAAAGTAGCGTTCATGCGTACGTACAGATTACCATCTCCCTGAATGGTGCATTTAATTTATTACCTCTAAATGTTATGTAATAATATGAATGAATGTATATAATAGATATATATTATATATATGATATCAACATCATGAATATAATTTTGGATATAATGGATATTTTATCACATGAACAACATGTAATTATAAGAACATTATTTTTGACTCAAGTACCAAAGATCAAAAAAACGGCCGTTATTAACTTAAATAATTACATAATGTTCATAACATGGTAACAAGTGATATACAAGGAATAATGAACATGAAATTTTTTTTAAGCAAGTAGAAATTAACTCTATTTTATTATTGAAGAAGTTAAAGAACGATCGAGTCAAGTCGGACATGAGGTAAGGGACTTCGTCTCAATCTTCTTATATTGAGGTATATTTTGTTTTAATAGAAGACTTTTTTTATATGGTGTATAATCCCCTTTGAATTTTACATTTATTCAAAAGGAATCTTTTTTATATGAAGCGTTTTACTAAACGACAAAAGGTAATGTTTTTTTGTCGTATATATGCGGCGACAATTACTTCTCTTCCGCTGTGACCATTATTTGAGTTTTGACATCCTCTACAAGTGATAACATTTTTTTAAATGAAACATAAATACCATGTTTTAATTTTCTTTTGTTTTGTTATTGAAAATGGTTTTGATAGTGTTTTTGTTATATCAATGTGTTGTATTGATATCTTGTGATTGAAATGTGGAAATATTATGTTTCCTTTATGAATGTCTTATGTGATACGATTATGTTATGGTTTATGATATGTTTAAACCTGTTCATATGAGGAATGCATTGGACTTAATAAGTTACGGGTGGTGCCCACATTAGCTCCTCGATGTATCGGTAGGTCTCATGAGACAAACTAGTGTCTTGGCATGAGGTGTTGACAAAATGTTATTTGTAGTCTTGGCACGAGGCCTTGGCTACGTGGTTATGATAGTCTGGAATTATCCATTCCATCATTATGAAAGTGGTTATTGATATTGCATGTAATTATTCAACTAGTATAATATCCATGTGAATAAGTAAATGTCATTATTTCATTTTATTTTTTCCATATAATGCTGAAGATCATGTTTAAAAGGATTTTGTTTTAGTTATACATTGCCTTTAATGTTTATATTTATTTATGAAAGTTTCTGCTGTATTATTATCCTTACTAATCATCTGAGCTCACCCCTTTCAATGTTTTAATTTTTCTAGGATGTGATTAAGTAAATTATGAATGACATGTAGGGATAGAATGAGGGGATATGAAGACAGAATGTTTTTTTAGTTTTGATTTAATTTACAATGTAATGTAAGACATATGAATGTATCTAGTGTTTCCAAGGATACTAAACTAATAGGTCTTTAGAGACTTGATCTTTTGTGATCATGCCAATGTTATGAAATAATGCACCAACTCTGGGTAACTGGGGTCGGGGCATTACAAAAGAGTAATTTATGAAATATTACATAAGGATAAACTGTAGAAACATTGAAATTAATGAGTTTAAAATTATAATGAATTCATTGGGTATAAAAAATAATCTTGAAAATATATATTTCAACATCAAATCCTATAACACAGTGGAAAAAATTGAGTTTGTAGAAGCACCTAAATCTTATGAATGATTCTAATAAATATAACATGAATGTTATAGAGATAGATAGAAATTGAATTTGAAGTCAAAATGATGTAAATAATGATATTTCATGATATATTATATCTAATAGGTAGTATGCCATAATTTAAATAAAATAGTGTTCATAAAAGAAAACTTATCCTAAAGAAAGAACTTTTTTTATGAATCCATTATTATATTCTAGATTCATTCCATGCATATGATTGAATTCTTATGTAATAATATTATATTTATTTGATACCTTTTAAATATCATTATTAAAAGATTTTTTTGTTTAATATTTACCATTTATTATCATATTCTATTTATTTATAAGACATGTTTTTATGTTTGTGTGAATGTTGAATCGGCATCAACGTAATTCAGTGACTTTAGTGATGGAATGTAATGATATTAATACAAATAAAAATATAACCATTCAATGAAAAAAATGTGATTGTTATATTATAATTGAATTATTGTTTATGTTTATATAGTCATTCATGGTAGAGTTTTATAGTATTTCTCAAGTAATCAGCTAAAAAAAATCCAAACATAAACATGCTATATCCATATGAGTGAGTATGGTTTATAAAGTGTATACAATAATTATAATAGAATAATAACAATATTATTTATATTTTTATGCTTTTGAATCATATAATATATGTGTTGGAAAAAAATTGAAATATATTTGAAAATGAAAAAAAAATCACTTTGTCAAGTTGGTACTCTGTAAAATGAATGATTAATATATTCATGGTTTTATATGATATTGGAATTGAATAAATAAATATTTTTCTATTAATAGGGAAATAATTATGTATAATTTTGATACTGATGTTATCATATTAGTATGGTAAGAATTTGATTATAATAAAATATTAATGATCATGTAATACTAACCATGAGACTATAAGATCATTCAGGATAGTATTATAATAAATGGAGGGATTAGGGTTACTAATTTAAACAATACAATCAAGAAAATAAAATAGTATCCCAGTATAATTAAAACAGTACTATTCCGAGAAAGAATTATAAATAATGGTTGGTCTATGAAGCTATCAAAGTGTTCTAATTTCTAAATTTTGAAAATTTTATTTTTGGGAACACCATTTATTTTTCAATAATATCTGTATATATTTCAATTTAGTAATAATCAAAAAGTAATAATTATTGGAATTCACGGTCATATTGGGTTGATAATTCCTAAAAATTATTTAAAAACATTTTTAGAAAATGTTGGAATTTATTGATTCATATGTTTTTTACATTTTTTATTTTTAACATGGAAATAAGTTTCTAACTAAGTTGTTTATGTTTTAATATAAATATAAAAAAACCCCAAAAAATGTAGCCATTCAAAAACATAATTTACTATCAAGTTAATCTAATTCATTTTTATATATGATAAAATATATGTATCGCCCGTAAAATATATATGGGGTCCTTTTATTAAAATTTTATTAAACAGCCTTAAGTATGTTTAATGAAGTTGTTTTTGGGTGTAAGAGATGATTTGGTTATGTTTCAGTGGTGTAGGACATGAAATTAGGAGAAAAGAGGTGAATCATAGTACGTTTATAGTTGTCCCATAGTTAGTACTAATAGTAGACTTGGTCCATAAAAACCACATGGCTTGGGGAACATTTAAGATAGTGGATGGCACATCATTATATATTAGTTAAATTAACCATGTTGGTGCTTCTTGGAAACTATATAGCTTAGCTCCTCATTGATAGAGGAAGCATGTTAGTTGGTGCACAAACTGGCCATCCCTCTGTCAAAACTCTACGAACCACAAAAATTGGGAAATTCCTGTTCTTACATTTAATGGTTTAAGGATTATAACCCAATTTTCCACCATATTATACCCCAGTAGCATGGGTGATGAACCAAACCACCCTATACATCCAATAGGAGATTCTCTTTCAACATTGGCCATTTGGAGAGTTTTTGGGAGCGAAATGAAGACCCGGGTGAGTATAACCCTCACATGCCATCCTTTTTCTTGACTAGGTATTATATAGTCATTCTTCATATTCCGAAACCCGAAAAAAACAACTTTTAAAGAATATTCAATGTAAGAGACTTAATGGGTGTTTTTTTCTGAATCATAGGTGGAGGTTATAAATACATTCATAATGAGGAATGAAGTAGTTAGACTTAATGGTTTCTCGCACATTATTTTTATATTTCGATATGTGGTTACACAATTGAAATTTCTTATTGATTTTTATTTAATTTTACTATGGAAAGTCATTTTGGCATTATATAGAGGTGTGAGACCCTTCACGAACATATTTGGGTATATTAATGATGTGAGATCAATCCTAGGTATACCAATGGGGTATGAAGTACCCATGTAAGGGGTTAAATGAGTTGTAAAACATTAATATAGGGTAAATATATAAATTAGTGGTTTTTGAATTATATATGGGCATGCAGGAATGGTTTATCAGATAATTATGATATCTTCTCACTATTTTGGTTAGTGCTAAGATATTTTTTGAAAGGGATTAAATGTTATGTTTTGGATTTAAGACCTACCATGGTTTTCAATAAATGAATTGATGTTGAATGTGACTGATGTTTTTGACTGAGGTGTTGAAATCAAATGTTTTGAAACAATGGGGTCATATTAATGTTTTTGAAATGATATTATGAAATAGGGTGTATAGTCCCTTCTTGTGAAAATTCTTAATGATTCATTGAATGGTTGTGAATTAATGTGAAATACTAAGACCATGTTTTATTTATTCAATTTTTATTACCAATGTTTTTAAAGGGGTTGTTATAAGATGATTTCAAATATATTTTTTGAATCGTGTTTAATGAAATGTTTTGGTTTAGAGGTCAGTTGGGACCTTATTTATTGAAATGATATGTGGGTAAGGGGTATATAACCCATGACATTATATGTTAATGTTAAAATTGTTGTAAAATGAACTAATTGATGAATTATATTAGTTTATTACATACCATAAGTGGGTGAATGTAAAAATGGGTTTTTGTGTTAATGGGTTATTCATAATAAGTGGGATATATGTAGTGATTCATGCTTGTAAATGTTATATGTGATTAATGGTTATGGTTTTTGTTGGTTAAATCTACTATTGTAAAATATAAATGTATAGATAGTTTTATGGTATGTGGGGTATTGGACTGAGGCTCTTAGAACGAGGTGTTTGGACAACGCCTCTAAACCGACCTCTAGAATACATTGGTTTGGGATTCAGACTGATGCTTTAGGCACCTAATTGTTGTATTGTATGAGACATCAAATAATGAGTCTCCGGAGTAAAGTTTTGGTGATTTATGGTTGGGATGTCATAATGAGGCTTTATGAATACCAAACACATTGTCATGGATTAATTTACATATTGACGATTTGGGGTATGTTGATAAATTTCGACCAGTGAATTCCAATTATGATTAAAGTATGAATCCCCAGTATGCTATGTCCTATCTTTTTAGTGTAACCAAATATAGTTTTTTTGAATGTTTTCCATTAGATAACTAAGTGGTTAAAATGGTTCTTTGATTATTTCAATTGTCACGCATATAGATATATAAATTAATTTTTCTACCAAGATTATTTATTACACTAGGTTATGTGAATATAAAATTTTATATCATTGTTTTATCATTAGTCATTTTGGGTGGATTCTTACTATGTTTTACTCTAACCAATCTTGTGATTCCATGACACTTAGCTACCATAGAAGTAAATATATTTTTCTATTTTTGTTTTTGGATAATTGATTTGAATTTTCCTTATTCATGAGATGTTAGTTTGGAGAATGGATTTCAAGAATGGGTTGGGAATCAAGTCTATTATTTGGGGTATTTGGGATAGTTTTGGTTTTTGGAGCTCATCTGTATGAATTCCTTATTAGTAGTGAAATCATCATGTCGTTATAACATATGCTACTCGGTTTTTTGTTGGCTTCTGTCTCATGATTCCTATTTAGTTATTATGATTTGTAAAAATATATGTTGATATTATTTCTATTGTTGAATTACTATAATATGTCAGTATATTCTCCCCAATGTTTCTCCTTAGACTTAAGCTGTAAGTTATCAGCCTTTGGAGTACATGGAGGTGAACCTGAGGTTATGTGAGGACCCGAATTTTAGAAATGGGTATAGGGGCCACCAACCTAGGGATGTTACAATGTTTTATCATATGGGTGTCTTTTGTTTATCTATTTAGGTCATGGTAGACATGATAATAGGGGTTTTCAATACATGGAAATTATCTCATTCCAAGGTTCCTACAACTACTCTTATGCTGGAAAACACATGCTTTTTGGGGTGGAAATAATTTTTTTGATTGGTGATTTCTATGGTTGATTGATAATTACAACATGTGGGGTGAACTTGGATGTGATTTTTTTGATTTATGAAGATTTCTTCTTATCCCGGTATGGAGTGATTGGGTGGGTGAGTTCATGCCTCATACAATGAACATATGATTGTGAGTCCATCCTTATATTTTATTTTCTTGATAGTTCTTTGTGACTGATATGTTGGTAGGGTACTTTCCAATGGTGAATTTAGCTTGTTGATCATTCCATGATTTTTTTTATTGAAATGTTTTTAAAAATCAATTTTAATAAAGCATGTATATTTGGAATGTTTCATTGAAAATAAGTTTTTTAAAATTTTAAATTAATGGTATTGGAAATGAAATGTTTTGAAACGTTAAACCATCAGTTTTAAATGGAATGATTAAAATTAAGATATAAAATTGGAAATGATAGAACCTTTAAAAGGAAACATATGGTGGTTATCATTTTTTTTGGTTTTTAACCCAATGTATGGGTGTTTGGGTAGTGAGTGTTCCTTAGATTTTATACCATGTGTTACAGGATGTGAGGCCTAAAAGTTTTTCATATGCTAGTTAATTAAACTTTTATTTTCATTTCCTTAGATAAGTTTTAACCATGGAGTTATGCAATGATATCTGTTAATGTTGATGTGGTTTATCTTTTTGGTTTAGACCATGTGATCTTTTTTTGGACCCTATAATTGGTGTTTAACTCCTAGTTACAATGTGTGTTCATGAGTACGAATTATGTTTTGAAAAGGGGAAGGATTGCAGCCCGAGAAAAATGGTTTTTTGATGCTAGATGTGTATTACTTCAATGAATATCCAATGACCTTTTCTTTGTTTGAATCAGGTTCAGAAATATTTTATCTTTTGACCTCCATGGGGACATGAGATAGGGGTCAATCAAGATTTATATTTCTTCTAGTTACGTATTGTACACGTGGATGTTTTGGATTTAGTAGTGGAAGATAGAATGATTTTCTTAGTGTGGGGTTTCCCTAGAGGTCTGTGTGGGTTGAATTTTAGTCCTAATAAAGAGACTCTAGTTATGGATATGAGTCTAAAATAATTGGTAATTTAAGGTGTTCACATGGGATGTTATCTAGTAATTTAATATTCATTGGAAAATGAACAAGGAGTGGGTGCTCTGAATGTGGAACAGATGTATGATTGGTGACATTTAATTTGGTACAAGTGCATGGTTGTGCATTGGATTCATTAGAAGGGGGATTTATTAGTAGTTATGGTTGGTTGTATGGTCGGTTTTGGAAGAGGTAATGTAGTTTGGAGCCTTGTTCTATGGCTTAGTAGTGATTCATATAGAAATTACTTATTGTTTTGGGTGAAGAAGCCAATGGTGAAAAATGAATGGCTGAAAAATTTTGGTTTGGAGGTGGGAACCAAGAATGTGGTGGACATATGGTTTTTATTTCTTACCTTAGTGGTTGGAAACTGAGAATGTGTTTGGTCTAATTTGGGTGGTGGTCCCGGAGTCATGGATTGTAGTGTAAGTGGTAGTGAGGCCTAGATCTGTTGATATATATCCCATGTGATCTAAATTTGAGTTCTGTATATAGATCTAAGATTTTATTAGAACTCAAAGACTCTGATGAGGACCATATGAGGTAATTGTTTTGGTTGGGCATAATTCCATTTGGTATGGGTAGACAGGTGGCTCAGAATAAGTGCATGCCGTCCTCATTGAAACCATGGGAGATACACTAGTTGCGTGAGATGTCAACTGGTTAGGATTGTTGTGATGGATCATTATGTTTTTGTTGAAATATAATAAGATTATATTGGTTGAAACTAAGAGGTATGGTAGAGAAGATCCACATAAATTTTTGTTTCACATAATTTTAGTAAAGGAATATATAAATAGTGGTGAGTTTGGTAGGCACATCCACTTGAGTTGTGATGGAATGAATTGAAAACATAATATAATACATTGTGCTTGTGAATATCATTTCCAATATCTAAACATCATCCTTTGTATGCTAAAATATCTCAATATTTAAGCCAAGTTACCTAAATTTTATTGGGTTGGATATGGGGCCTCTATGTGGCTACTCTTAGGGAGCACTATAAGCGGATTGTGATTGTGGTATGTAAACCATATGACTATTGTGGGAGGGGTCATTGGAAGGGACCATAGGATGATAAATTCCATGAGTCCAGTTCTAGGGGGTCTCGAATGTGCAGTGGATGGTGATGTTGTATTGTTCTAGTATAAGGTAAATGTCCACACCCTTGTTTCGGGTTGAGATTGTGATCGAATTGTGAGTTGTGCTGGTTAAATTTATTAAGGATAGTTCAAGGAATGATTCTCTTATGGTTGGATGTGGTATGTAATCCATGGATGTGTGAAGGAGACTGTGTAGTGGGTGTGGTGGAAATAGGATGTCAAGGAGAAGTATACATGGTTCTTATTTCAATTCAATAGGGAAAAATGGAAGACCTTAGATGTGGCGGTAGATGATTCTAGGTGATGGATTTGGGTTACTTTTAGAGTTAATATGATTTTTTACATAAAAAAATGAGTTTTGGGTGCTAAAGAGCTGATATTGTTTGTAGTGAATCATATACTGTAGTGGTGAAGTTGGAACATAGGTTGGGAATATACTATATTGGGTGCATGTAAATAATATAGGTAATCCTTGAGATTGAATTAATCATGCCTAGGTATGGGAGAAACTTCACAAAATTGGATGTTGGGTGCCATCGAAGTGTGTAAACTAGGATTTCATGACTTAGTTGGGTAAAAAGGGAACATATGTGGTGAGCAGTAATCCACCACTGAAAAATGTTGTAATGATATGTGTGTTCAGATAATGTGAATTCATTGGGAGAGAGTTGTAAATATTAATTTATAGAGATATGGAGGAATATGTTTAAGCAGTATTGGACGTTTCAATGGAAAGGATAGATGATAGGGTTGGGATGAGTTTTTATAGATTTTCAGCTTGGTAATTTGGGAAAAGGTGTCGGGTAAGTTTTAAAAGATAATTTTAGGTTATATTAGTCTTTTTGGAAGAGGGATGTTTTTAGAATATGAAATTGAAGGTGATAATCTAAGGAATATGGTAGGGATAACCATATTGGCCATATAGTCTGTTAATGAGGTGACTGTTATTTCGAGTTTGATGGACTTGAGTAGGATCTATCTAAGAGTATATGTTTGTTGGTAGTTGTTGTATTGTGTTTGACTAGTTGAGTTCCATAAGATGAAGGCTGTTTTTGGGTTGTTCTTTGGATGTTCGGAAATGAAATCATGCAATTGGACCATGTGCTATGGATATATGTAGATCAATGTATGTGGTTGGAATTTGAGAGTTCCATTTAAGACAACAATCTTGGGTCCCCATTAGAATTATTGTAACTAGGTGACATTGTGTTAAGTGATTTGAACCATGATTTGTGGAGAGGATTGGACCCAATGTGTTCCAAATGGATCTCCTTAGGGTTGTTTATTGATTTTGGGTATCCTTTTATGTAGTTGTTTGGTAACATTACCTAAAACATTATCTCGTATTTGATGTTGGTAATGATGAGTTGAGGTGGATGCATCATTGAGGAGCATCGGGTTGGTGATTATGTATCATGGAGGGGGAAGTGTTTTTTCGATAGGACTATTTCCTTTAGATGAGTTTTATTAAAACATGTTTGATTTTAGATAGATTATTTTAAGATAAAAGTTGATAGGTGGTCCCATGGACCAACCTGTGGCCTTGAGGACGTAGTGATGCTTTGGAAGTGTTGCATGGGGATAAACAATTATAATTTGGAGAGTTTGTAAGATCTCAACATTTTGTAATGGGACACCACTATTTAAATTTTATTTAAACTTTTTTTGTGATGTATAATGATTTTTATCATGTGTGTAAGAGATGTTTTTGGGGGTTTCCTAATGGTGAAAGACTTGGATGAGGGAGGAAAGAGGCCAAATATTGTGCAACACACAATTAGTGCATACATAGTACAAAACGTGTGTCTGGACAAAGAAACCGTGCGGATCGAGGAAAATTGAAGATAGAGGCTACTGAACAGTTACTTCATGGTATGAAAAACCACATGGGTGATTCCAAGAAATATTGTGGCTTGGACACTCTTGGAAAAAGGGAGATTCATGGTTGGCACGTGTTTTGGCCAACTATGCAGCCAAACTATGAATCCATTTAAAAGTGAGAAATTCAAAATATTTCCTCTTAGTCTTTGAAGGTACTTACCCGAATTTCCTACCTATTTATCCTCCAGTATCTTGGGTGTTGAACAGAAATCCCATAGATATCCTATGGGAAATTCTCCTTACATTTGGTGCTATTTGGATAGAATATTAATGACAATAATATATCAGGATGAGTCTAACCATACTCTTACATCATCGTTCTTGATTAGGGTTTGAATAACTTTTTTAATTCATCCAAAATAATTAAAACCTTATGTTTAATAGTATTTTATAGGTTGGATATTTAATGGGTGTTTAATTTTGAATGAATGGTGGGTGTTAGGAAAGTTTTCTTCAACAGACATCTTATAGGCGGTCTTATGTTTTTTTTTCCAATGTATCATTATATATGTGTTTACTATTTCCTTAATTTCATTAATAGTTTCACATTAATATAATTTACTTGAGAATGATGTTGGGCCTTATATTGTGATGAGCGACCCTTCACTGACCCCATTGGGTCCGTTAATGATACGATAATGAACCAAGGGATACCTTTGTGGTATGTCAAACCCACAAAAGGGTGAAATGAGTTGGTAAACATTGATATAGGGTAAATAAAAAAATTATTGGGTTGTGAATTGTATTTTCATATTTTGGCATGGTTGATAAGATAACTGATAGGTTTAATTGATAGTTATATGAGTGCCACAGGGTTTTTGGAAAGTTTTTGAATGGAATTCATTGGGGTTTGACCTGACCATGGTTTTCAATAAAATAATTGATGTTGACTGTGAGTGATGTTTTCAAAGTAATTTTTGGCCTCAAATGTTTTTAAAAAATTAATTTTAATTAATGTATTTCAAACAATGTTTTAAATTGGGTTTTTTGTATCTTATTGTGAAAATTCTTATTGATTTTTCGTAATGTTGTGAATGGGAATGACAGACTTAGATAATGCTTAGTTACTAAAAGAGGAATACACATGTTTTTAAAAGGATGGATTCAAGATGATATGAAAATAATATTTTGAATTTTATTAATGCTATTATTCCTTATAGAGGACTGTTGATACCATTTTAATTCAAATGATATGTGGGTTAGTGAGATAGAACCCATGACATATATGTTTTCTTGTTAACACAGTTATGAAATAAAATAAATGATTAATTTTATTAGTGGATGACATTCAATATGGGGTTGATTGAAAAAATTGTTCTTTCTGATATTGGGATAGAACATTTAAGGGGGATATGTTCATTGAATTGTCATTATAAATGATAATTTTTTATAATGGGAATGGATTGTGTTAGGTATATATTTTATAGTTAAGGAAGCCTATGTGAGTAGCTTGGTTGTATGAGGGTTATTGGACTGAGGATCATCGTACTGGTTAGTCTGGACTGAGGGGACAAACCAACACATAAATTTCACAGGTATGTGGGAGTGAATGACGCTCTGCGTCCCTAATAGTTTCATTAGATGACAATAACAGGACTAAGTCTCCATTAAAAGGGTTTTTTGATTTATTTTTGGGATGTTGGACTGAGGTTTTAAAATTCTCAAACACTTGGCCATATATTCATTAACAAATTGATCCACTATGTTATTATGATAAATTTTGATTATTGATTTACCCTTGTGATTAAAAATATGAATCCCCCTTATGTTATTGATTAGGTTTTTGGTTTTACTAGAGATGGTTTAGTTGATTGGTTCCACCTAGTGAATAAAATGGTTAAAATATTTGTTTGAATTTATCATCTGTGAAACATATAGATATAAACGTTCCATTTCCATCCTTATTTATTTATTTTAATGGGTTATATCCATAACATTTTGTATATACTGTTTATTTATTTAAACACCGTGGGTGGTGGCCTCTAGAGTTGTACTCACACCCTACATAGGCCGCTATGACACATGGGTACATGAGTAGGATCCACTTGCTTCTATTATTGGTTCTAGATAGGGACTTGGAATTTTGTTTATAAATGGTCTATTAGGTTAGATCATAGAATTAATGACTAGGATGGGACACGGGTTCATGCTTGGGTACCTTTTCATAGTTTTGGTTTTGGGATCTCTTATCTATGACTACCTGATTTATAGAGAATTCATCTTGTGGTAATATCATTTATTACATGGTTATATTTTTAATTTTTTCACATGATTTTCATTTATGTCTTCCTTTTTTGTTGGATATGTATTGATATAATTTATTCTATGGAATTACTCTGATAGGAGGGTATATTATCCTCAACATTTCTACTTAGACACGTGATACTAGTGGGAAACCTCTTACGAAAGGGGTGGAAAACCTGAGAAAATGGGATGAACCAACTCAAGGAACTACGTATAGTGGCCACTACATCTGGGATGTCACAATTATATTTTAATTTTATATTATATAATAAATTGTTTTTTATAGAATGGTATTGTGACCCATTTGTTATTATAATATGTTTTTGTATTGGTTACCAATTAAATGTACGTTAATAGAATTATAAATGTGATTAAAAATCATTTTAAAGTAATAATTTGAAATATATTAATTTTTTTTATTACAAAAAAAACAATATTAAAAAATAATTCTTAGAAAATAAATCTTTTACCATTATCATGGTTGTTAAAATTAATAATAGAAATATTAAATTTTTTACCAAAATATAAATTGATTTCATTACATAATATTATCGTGTTGATATATAATATTAACTTTAATTAGATTTATTTAATTTCTAAATGTGATGAAAATTAATTTTTAATATTCTAGAGTAAAATAATTTTTAGAATAAAATATTACTTATATTTTCAATACATTATACAGGGGATTAATAGAAAATAAAAAATAATTATATTAATTTTTTTTAAATAAATATATCATTAAAAATGGATTGAAAATTATCTAAGTCATTATTTCATTGTGATAATGTTAGAAACAGATCAGTTGTTAACAAAATTGATAATTCTCTGCAATTCACTAAAAACTAAATATTATTAAAAAAATATAAACATTGTTATTACTATATTCATTAAATCCAATATCCAAAAATATAGTTAATTTTTTTCACATTTAAATTTTAAATATTTAGTAAAAAATGTTTAATAAAATTAATAAGTATAATGAAAACACATTTTTTAAAAATCAATATTATATTTATGAAAGGATATTAGTCATCCTTTGTAAGTCATACCATAAAAATGTTTTAAACAATTATTAATATCAATAAAAATATTTGTCATCAATTATATATTGATTATTGATAATGAAATTTAAATAAATGAAAATGGAATTATTATAAAATTATTTTTTAGAACAACAAATGAAATAATTAGTAATTTTATGTAAAAAAATTAAATTTAATTCATATAAAAAGTTGAATTTTTTCATATATATAAATGTATATATATTTTATAAAATGGTTACTGCTACTAATTCAAACTTATTTAATTAATATTTTTTAAAAATAATACTTAATATTTATATTTTTGTCTGTATATTTCAAAGACTTGAAAATCCATATAATTTTTATAATAAATTATTTTTCATTATTACGGGTCTACGAAAACTGGCGATGGTTTATTCTGAGACCCAGTGTGCCTAAAACGGAATTTTTAACCTTTTAAGGTACATTTAGTAAATGCGCGGGCGGCGTTTTATGTCTTTTGAACTGGTGATCAGATTAAAAATCTTATTGTACCGTTGAATCTGTAATGCCCAGATTTGCTTAAGGGATGATTAACATCTAACATAGTAGGTCGAGAAAAAACGTAAATTTCTTGGACATTAAAAAAATAAAAAACCAATTGAATATTTTTTTTATTTTTTCTTTTTTTGAAACCATTGGAAAATTGTGGTGGGACCGCGGTGCAACATCAATCCATTTAATGGCTCGACTCTATCTCTTTTGTGTAACTGAACAGTTGAGAGAATTGAAAAGGTTAATTAATTATAATCATTAATAAACCTCATTAATTTTGAGGTGTGTTGATCCTCTAATTCTCTAAATTTATTCTGAACTCATTCTTGGATTTTGGGAGAGCTACGAGAGGAAGGTTTGGTGAAAAGATGATGAAATTCTGCCCCGATGAAGAACGCGATTGAGTGACAAATATTGGAGGAATCAATTCGAAAATGACAAATGTCAACAGATTTATCATACGTGGACTCTTCTTCCACAACCGCAACATCTTTTCTGAATCTGAGGTAGGGATGTTATTTCAATACCAGTGATGTTGTTTCTTTTTCTCATTAATTAAAATAATGAAGAATCATGGAAGTATTTAATGGGTTATAGACTATGTATGATGAATTAATTTTTTCTTGCTTATTATGATGCTAACACAATCGGCGTGAGCCAGAGGAACAAGGCCCAGTCCCTCTTCCACTTGGGTTATTGTCGCGTTCTTCATGGTCGAAGATAGAACTCGATGACAACTTGAGTCCAAAGGCCATGTAGTAACGACATCATCCTGGGATGTGCGTAGGCGCATTTAGATGAAAAAATGGACCAGCAGAGCTCATCTGGTAGTCTGAGAATGTTCCTCCAGCAGGAAAAAGTGGTGGCCGGCATCTGCCATCCTTGTTGGAAGTAGGCGGCATGTCATCGAGCGCCACCAAGGGAAGCTGCAATATCGATTCGTGGAAGCCGGACCTCAGATGGTCGCGTTGGTGGAAGGTGGCATGGCATCAAGCACCGTAGAAAAGTGATCTACGACAACAAGCCATAGTAGAGGGGTTGCACACCATGAGGGTCCTGATAACATATAGGATAGTCGCACATGGAACCGCCAATTAAATCCCCTTAACAGCTTTCCTATTTTGGAATATGGTCCACCACCCGGATGGCAGACCTTGCCAAGCTAAGGGAGGAAGGCCTGGTCTCTGACCCAACAGGCCGAGCCTGCCATGGCCTAGCCTATTCGGGACAACCTATTCTCACTAGTGCAGAAAAACATTTTACGTCAGTTATTTTTAATTTTTTATGTCCGTTTCTAGCCGACGTTAATACGTGCGATGTTATAAATAAGGTTTTTGACGTCGTTTATTTAAAAAACAACGTCAAAAACATAAAATCGCGATGTTTATAACGTCCGTTATTTTAGAACCGACTTGATAAAGGGCCTCGAGAATGGTTTATCCCGTCGGTTATTCAATAACCGACGGGATAAACGGCCTGGACAATGGTTTATCATGTCGTTTCTTAAACAAACGACATGATAAATAGGGGCGAGTGGCTTTATCACGTCGGTTCATATAGAACCGACGTGATAAACTGGGGTGGGGGGGGGGGGTTTATCACGTCTGTTCGATAATAACCGACATGATAAACCGGGGTGAGCGTGGTTTATCACGTCGGTTCATATATAACTGACGTGAAAAACTGGGGGAGGGGGGATTATTAGGTCGGTTATTATATAACCACCATGATAAACCGGAGGGAGGCGATTTATCATGTCATTTATTCAATAACCGACGTGATAAACCATTGTCAAGGCCATTTAAAACGTCGGTTATTGAATAACCGACATGATAAACCATTCTCCAGGCCCTTTATCATGTCGGTTATTAAATAACCGACATGATAAACCATTCTCCAGGACGTTTATCACGTCGTTTATTAAATAACCGACATGATAAACCATTCTTCAGGCCTTTTATCACGTCGGTTATTAAATAACCAATGTGATAAACTATTTTCCTGGCATTTTATCACATCGGTTATTAAATAAACGACGTGATAAACTATTTTCCAGGAATTTTATCACGTCGGTTATTAAATAACCGACGTGATAAACCCAATTTTTTTTAAACAGAATGCAGTCATCTTCTCTCCACCAGAATCATCCAGAAAACAAATCAAGAAATCATACCACAAAAAAAGAAGTACATCAAAATTAAGCATATACATAGATAACATATAAAGCTTACCCCCTAGATAGCATCCACCCTCATTTATACCCCATGGACAGCCCTCCCCCACCCTGTTGGAGGCCTCACCCTCATGTATACCCCCTGGACAGCCCTCCCCCACCCCATTGGAGCTCCCACCCTCATGTATACCTCTTGGAAAACCCTCCCCCACCCCATTGGAGCCCCCAACACACTCCTGGACTGCCCCCCGACACCGGACACCCCCAAACACCCCTCGACAACCCCCCACCCGCCTGAACAGCACCTCCTCACCCCCTCACCCCACTTGACAGCCCCCACCACACACCTAGAAATCCCCAAACACCCCTGCACAACCCCCCCCCCACCCCTGGACAACACTCCCACACCCCTGGACCGGCTTCCCACACCCCTGGACAACCCTGCCACCCCCCAGGACTGTCCCCCACCCCATCAGACAGCCCTCCCAGACCGCTGGACACCCCCCAACCCCACTGAACACACCCCCACACCCTTGGAACCCCTCCCCCACAAACCCAAATCCATACTAGGAAAACCATCAAAAGTAGACCAAACCAAGAAGTAGAGAAAAATTAAACATTCAATTATATAACATTCAAAACATACACTGTCAACTTAAAAAAACTAAATCCAACCTAAACAAATACCAAATACACAATTAAAATGACAATATTCAAAATTAGATTTTATATTACAAACAACTAAAATTCAATCAAACCTGTAAAATAATTTGACCACTCCACTTGTACGTGTTTGATGTCTTCAGCAGTATAGGGTTGACGGTCATCAAAAAGCTACAAATGAAAAAGAAGATAGTTAACGTGTATAATGAATAAATCAAATTGAAATATTATGGAAAAGTTTAAGAGGAAATCGTACCAGGTCAAAATTCACAACTATCCCAGTTGTTATTATTTCATACATAAATCTTAACATATAATATCCGCATTCGATGAGGCCTTGTTGTTCATGACAATTCTGTTTTGAATGAGAGTAAATTCAATATATAATTTATATGTAATAAATTAAAAAGTACAAATTATAAATGTAAATTTACCTTCGCATTTACATATTTTATTTTTGCATTTCTTTTCTTTATGTTTTTTCGAAAGTAGACCCATGAACTATTAGAAAATAATAGGAATGGGGTAAATTTAAAATTCATTATAATATATAAAAATATTGAGAAATTGAAACTTAATTTTCCAATATATTCTTAAAACATTCTCGCACATCACCATGAACATAGCATATCCAATAAAGAGATTTCTCCCTTGGGCAAATAATCCCTAACATCCAATGATCACTGATAAAAGGAAATTTAATGTTAGTGGTTTTTTATGTTAAAAGATAATTATCCCTTTGAGAGAAATGTGTTTCATACCTCTCACAAAAAGGCATCATCAATCATTGTCTGATTATATTCTTTTCAAATATTTCAGCAATATAAACCATTCATTGTTCCTCAGTCAATGCACATGCTTCAGGGGAAATCAATTGTGGGTCCATGAATCCATATACTTCTGTCAGTTCATTCCTCTCAAAAAATTTATAAAGATACCTAATACAAAACATACATAAGTATACATTTTTAATAAATATAACACAGGGAAAAGGTGTTAAGACTTACATGGAAAAAATTTGCACCACGTTTATGCCCAACTTATCTCCAGTAACAAGCTCCATGATATCAGATTTTGTAATCCCCACACTTATTTCACATCCACAAACATGAGATTCCATTGGAAACTCATAAAAACCCAACAACAAATGTGAATATCTTGACAATCTGTCAAGACCACTGGAATCTGTATCTGATGTCATAGCATGTTGTCTTTGTTGTTGTCTATACAATATTTCTTTACCTTTGAAGTATTCATGTGAAAAAAAATTGTGAAATATAGTAGTTTTCAAATGATAAACCAAATTTAATAAAAAATAAATAAAAGATACAACATTCATACCTCTATGGTAATGAGTCGAAGAAGTCTGGATGGCAAAACTAAAAAATGGCCGATACTCTGTCTAACTGTCACCACCACTTCTGTAGGTATTGATACACTAGCTACTAAATCTATAATATCCTGTACAGTGACCCTCTGATTCTCTACCTCTAATTGTTGATGATGAGCTATATCTCTTATACAATATACCAACCCGTATGCTACTATATTATGTTGAGAATCATCAAAATACAAATTGTAATATGTAGGAGGCTGCGGCAGAGGCGTAGGATAAAAAATGGGGTCCACATGCTGAGGTGGGGGAGTGGGAGCTACTGGCGGAGGTGGAGGATAAATAATGGGGTCTTCAGGGGGAGGTGGAGGAGTGGGAGCTGTAGTTTGAAATTGTCTTTGCATTTCTGCAAACATAGAATGCACCGACTCTCTAATCTTGTCTTCCATTGTCGCATTAAGATTTTGAACATCAGCCTCCAAGGATTATATTTTTTTATAAACCCCCTCAATGTAAGAAGTTGAAGAACGTGGAAACACTTTTCATACCGATACACCTGCCGAATATCCTCTTACATGACCAGGATGTTCGGGCCTTCCCAATGCTGCAAATAAAATATCTTCCCTCCCAGTAGCTCTAAATATCCCCTCTGAACTCTACTCCTCAAGAGAGTCCTGTATTAATTAATTGAACATTTCTGTAATGATTGAAACTTATATGAAGAAAAAAGTCAACTTAAATAAATTAAATAGATATCTTACAATCCTCCCAGCTACGATTCTCGATTCTTCCGAAAGATATTTCCCTTTTTTCCCTTCTGAGCTCTCTTCCATTTTTCATCTCTAGATGGAGGGGATGGAGGGGCCACCTCTCCCGAGCTTGAAGACTCATCTCTTAGTTGTTTAAATGTTTCCGCCATCATTTTTTCTTCCAATAATGTATACCCTCCCCGAGATAAACTATGAGGGTATACATTTTTAGATTGGATCTCCTGATGAGCTTTCCTTGTTTGCTGTAATTTAAGAATAGTAAATCATTAACAAAACATTAATAAAATCATTTATATAAGAAAGTTTATAAAAGTTTAAATTGCCCTTACTAGAAATGACTCTTTTTTCTACTTTCAAAAAACATTCTCCATGTGTCTTCATCTATAAAAGGATATATACGACATGGATTGTCATGACTCCTATGACTATAAATGAAATCAGACGAGAGGGTTGATTTGAAATCCCTCCATCTCCTGGCAGCCAATGATAAGCATTTCTTCCAGACTCCTCCAGTGTCAGGAATATCAAATGTCATCTGATAAAGAAGTGGTTAAACATATTATATATACTAGAAACATTAAAATAATGGTCAAACAATGACAAAAGATCTTACCAAAATCGTCTCCCACAACTGAGAGATAATCGCTTTATCCACACCTCTCCAATCATCATAGAGAATTCTTACTTTGGTCTTAGCCTGAGTTGCAACAAAACTCTTAAAATCTTTGGCATTCAGACCTCTAGGAATTTCATCATCATCAAATTCAACTACTATCATCTGATCCTGCGTACGGGCAAGTGATAATTTTGGTAAATGTGTGCACCCACATTTACCAACCTTTGAACTCTTT
The DNA here is from genome assembly GCA_963277665.1 of Viscum album. Classification (NCBI taxonomy): domain Eukaryota; kingdom Viridiplantae; phylum Streptophyta; class Magnoliopsida; order Santalales; family Viscaceae; genus Viscum; species Viscum album. The sequence goes on along the minus strand of OY728140.1, from coordinate 1,998,019,995 downwards.
GTCGTAATAGGTGCATGTGAATGTTCATCCCTAGAGGTATGACCAGCAATATGCTCCTCTCCGGAATCATGTGGCTGATCATCTGAATGATCTATCATTATCCTTCAAATAAAAAAAACTTCAGTTCATAAATATACAAATTCAAATATTTTAATACTACTGTAATCAGAAAATTGAAAAGTGTACTAAGTTAAAAAACAGTAAAAATTGGTAATACGGTAAGCATGTTAAACAATGGTAAAGATGGAAAAGATGGTCATGATGGTCAAGATGGTAAAAATGGAAAAAATGGTAAACCTGGTAAACATTGTAAACATGGTAAAGTAATTGTCAGTGAAAAAATATACAAATTCAAATATTTTAATACTACTGTAATCAGAAAATAGAAAAGTGTACTAAGTTACATAATAGTAAACATTGGTAATATGGTAATCATGTTAAACAATGGTAAAGATGGACAAGATGTTCAAGATGGTCAAGATGGTAAAAATGGTAAAAATGGTAAACCTGGTAAACATTGTAAACATGGTAAAGTAATTGTCATTGAACAAAAATAATCATTTTAAAATTCATGTAATGGTTATAAACATGATAAAGTAAACTAAACAAACTTAAAACAGACAAAAACTTATACTTATTTTATTTTAAAACATGTTTTAATAAAAAAAAACTTACAATATCTAACATTTATGGAAAAAATAAATGTAAAAAAGAAATAGACATATGTTACCTATAATTTTAGGAATGTACAAATGTATTTTTTTTCCCAAATTCCTTCGCTGTGATCGTTCCTTATGGCACAAACTATGTCTTCAACATGATCATCATTATGTTCTGTAAATATTTCCATGGAAGTAGGGATCTCACATAAATCATCATATTTATCAAGTTCATCCTCACCAACATATTGTTTTTCCCTTGTAAAACAACAAACCACTGCATATCTGATTGATCGACTACATAAAAAATTTATTTTTCATGTGTTGCCATTATAAAAGAATCAGATGTGTCTTCCAATCTATTCATATTAACAAGTGTCATTCCAAATTCATCGTGTCTGACGCTGTTGTTACCGTTAAACCATTTACAGTTAAAAACGGGAAATATAATTTTAAAGTAATCAACCTCCCATATGTCTTCAATAACTCCATAATATGCATTGGATGCAGAAATTGGGTTTTTGTCCTTAGCACTCGAAAAATGGATTGCTTCTGCAAACACCAATACACCACTATTCTGAACTGCACTTCTGTTGTCCTAAGCTTTTGTATGAAATGTATAACCATTAATGTCATAACCGGACCATGTTATCACATTTAAACATGGACCACCCAATATCCATTTTAATGTTGCTGATACATCTGATCTACCAATCAAAGTCTTTTTAATCCATGACAAAAACGTTTTGTTGTGCTCATTCAAAATCCACATTTCTTTCTTCTTTCGATGACATTGTTTCAACTCATTAATATGCAATGTGATATACAGTTGAGGATCAGCTATGTTATTAAAGATGTATGATTCTAACTTCTTCATTTGTTCAGTTGACAATGATTTGGCTTTCAAGACGCGAATCCCCTTTCCCTCATTATTAACTCATTCATGGCGAGATGGAGGAAAACCTATGTGTTGCGCCGCAGCCAAGTAGCTCGTACAAAACTCTGCTACCGCCTCAGAAATATAATTTTCAATAATGGAGGCTTCAGGTCGATATATATTTTTAACATACCCCTTTAATATTTTCATATACCTTTCAAAAGGATACATCCAACAAAGATATACAGGTCCACAAAGCTTTATTTATCAATCCAGATGAATCATTAAATGCACCATTATATCAAAACAAGTTCGAGGAAAATACATTTCTAATTGAAAAAGTATTAAAATTTGATCATTTTCCAAAATGTTCAAAGCATTCACATCAATCGGCTTGTTACAAATTGAATTGAAAAAATAACACAACTTCATTATAGTCTTTTTGACACGAATGGGCAATATTCCACACAATGAAACTGGTAGAATTTGTTGCATCATGACATGACAATCTTGTGATTTCATACATATCAACTTCAAGTCCTTCAATGAGACAAAAATTTTTACATTAGAAGAATAACCTTGAGGCACTTTGGTATCATGAAGACACTGACAAAAGATAATTTTCTCCCTCTTCGATAATGTATGACAAGCCGGGGGAAGAAATGTTCGTCTTCCTTTAGGAGTGGGAGCTAACTCCAGACGTATTCCCATTGATAGTAAGTCTAATCTTGCATTCAACCCATCTTTAGTCTTTCCTTTAATAACTAACAATGTTCCAATCAAAGAATTACAGATATTCTTCTCCACGTGCATGACATCAATATTATGTTTAACTTCATGATACCACCAATATGGTAGCTCAAAAAAATTGACCTTTTCTTCAAAATATGACCATCATTACTAGATTTCTGTGTCTTTCCCAATGTCACGTCATGTTTTTTAACCCTCTGAAAATAAAGATCAGGGGATAAAGGTTTTGGAGTAGTATCAAATTCTTGTGACCCATTGAATACCTTTTTTAGTCTTCTATAAGGGTGTTCTATAGGAAAAATCATTTGATGACCCATGTACACTGTTTTCCTCCCATGATGCAATTGACAATAGAACGTCTGTTGTTTGCAAATTGGACATGCTTTATGCCCTTTAACACTGTATCCAGACAAATTTCCATACACTGGGAAGTCATTTATAGTGAACAGAAGCACTGCATGCAGTTGAAAATATTCAATTTTATAAGAATCATACACCCTAATACCATCCACCCATAACAGTTTCAAATCATCAATCAACGGTGACAAGAAAACATCAATATCACTACCGGGTGGCTTTGGACAAGAGTTCATTGTACTGAACATGACATATTTGGGCTTCGTACAAACTTCAGGAGAGAGGGTGTAAATTACCAATAAAACAGGCCATGAACTATGTGTGCTACTGAGTGTTCGGTATGGATTCATTCCTTCTGTGCAAAACCCTAGTCTGATATTTCTAATTTCATTTCCAAATGTAGAATACTGCGCATCAATTTTCTTCCATTGTGGACAATCAGCAAGATGGCATATTTTTCCATCACATACCAGCTCTTTAGCATGCTATCTTAACCTTTTTTCATCATGTGAATTAGCAAATAAATGTTTGAAACGATTAATTATAGGAAGATACCAAAATACCTTTGAAGGGAGCTTTGTAATCTCTACATCAGCCTATGATTTTTCTTTCACCTTATACCGTGATGTCCCACATTTAGGACTCTCTGACAGAAATTCATATTCCTTCCTATATATAATGCAGTCATTCGGACAGACATGTATTTTCTTGTATCCCAATTCCATCGGGCATAATATTTTCTTGGCTTTGTACTGTGAATATGGAAGATCGTTATCTTTTGGAAGAATGTATTTCATCAATTGTAGCAGCTCTGTAAAACTTCTGTCACTCTAACCATGCTTCACCTTCATGTTAATCAATCTTAACACTGCCGACAAAACTGTAAAATCTGTACAACTGAGATATAATGGTTTTTCAGCATCACCATATAGACGTGCAACTGTCGGTTCTATCTCAATTTGTTATGCAAAAATATCATGAATCATTTCTTCAATTCCATCAGAGTTACCATCTTGCGAATCATCACCATCAGTGACATTCCGTCCAGTTTCACCATGCCAAATCCAAAGGCTGTAACTCGGATTAAAACCATGAAAAATCAGATGATCTTTTATCTCTCTACTGTTCAACTTCTTCATATTCAAACATTTCAGGCATGGACAGAAAAAAATGTCACTACTTGGAACATTTCTTTTTGAAAAATTCCAAAAAGGAATCAACGCCTTCCTCAAATTCATTGCTCATTCGATATGACGTAATCCAACTTCGACTCATTATTACATTTAACAAATAGCAACAAAAAATATATATTTTTAAGATAATACAAATACATGTTTATATGAAAAAAATCATAATTTGAATGTAAAACAATTTAAAATATAAAACAAATCTATAGGTATTTAAAAAAATATGCTTGAATATTATTTATAAAACAAAATATAGTTAGATATAACAGTTTAAAATTTCATTGAATCAAAGAAAACCATGACCCCTACATAGTTTTATATTAATTGCGGTTTTGATGTTTTAATATATTTGATAAACAACCTATTTTAAATGGCGTGCAGACCTTGATATTCGTCTTCATCACCCTTCGGTGTGACTGGCAAAAAGAGGTCTACCAACATGTTATTATTTTATCAGCAATTCACTCATTCTTGTTTCTGATGATCGATAATTGCATTGGCAGGCTGAGAGGGCCGCCCAGCGCGTCCAACACTGTTCTGCTCAGAATAACAATAGTCCCAGTGATTCGGTTTAAACCTTTATTTCTGCTTTTTAATCCCATGTAACATATCTTGTGGGGATTTGATTTTGTACTTGGCCTTCAGCTTTAACGGTTATCAATCAAAAAAAAAACTCGACTAAAAAATCTGTTTATTTTTGGTTTTCAAAATCCAAAAACGAAAACAAAACAACCATGGAAAAAAACAGAATTTCAATTACATGAAACATGTTCATAAATTCTAATCACCAAGAATTAACAAATACCAACAACAATAGTGAACGGCCTGGTAATTACAAGACTAAACAGTTATTCAAACACAAAATTCTTATATTAATTCTCACAAAAACAGAAACAAAAAATCTGTAAAAAAACTAATTCAACCAAAACAGAACCAAAAAACATAAGAAATAATTTCAGGATTAAGCAAAATTTATATCCAGAACCATAAGCATGTTCTAGCACATAATGTAACCATAACAGTGAGCAATATTAAATAATGTCACCAACAATCAGCATTGATTTACACAAATGAAACATAGTCTGTTATATCAACAAAATACAAATAACCATTTGCAATAACAAAAAATTCCATGAGATTCTCAACATGATCAAATAGAAAAGCATATCTGATGCAAACAAATTACATCAAGAATCGAAACAAAAACGAACGAAAAAAATTCGTGGATGGATTACTTGAATGTTGCGAGTTGAGATGATAGATCTGAGAGGGGTCAAGAAGAAAAACAATGAAGCCAAAATGAGTTTAACGCAGGTCGATCGACGAGCCGATTAGGGTTTACCGCACGAGAGAGAAGAGTCGGCGGACTGTCAATCGAAAAATCGTAAATGACAGTCCACGATCTTTAATTTCTTTAAATTTTTTTTAACGTCGGTTATTATATAAATGACGTTATAAACTATTTTTTAAATTTATAATGTCGGTTATTTTTAAATTTATAATGTCGGTTATAAAATAACCGACGTAAAAAGAGCGTGGATATCTCGTTTTTTACGTCGGTTATCTTATAACCGACGTAAAAAACCAATGCGCGGGGGGTTTTTTACATCGGTTATTTGAAAACCGACGTAAAAACCCGATATCTACGCGTTTTTTACATCGGTTATAAGATAACCGACGTAAAAAATCTACTCGCCGCATTTTTACGTCGGTTATATATAACCAACGTAAAAAATGGTGACGTAAAATATGTTTTCTGCACTAGTGTCTATTCGATCCAGGTGAGGTTGATCTCGGGTCGGGTCGGCCCATGACGGGGGATGGTTGGACCAGACCCTGCCCCTTTTCGACCCAGATACGCATTAAAGGTCGTATCTCGCAAACCAGACGCCTGTTTGATGAGCCATATGCAACACTGGAATCCTTGGAATTAGAGAGTTATTTTAATATACTCCACCTATGTTTTGGAGGTAGATAGATTATGGATAAGTTGGATTAAACCTGAATCCAACCAGGGCCTTAGCAATGAAATTCCAATAACTCACAGATCAGACATTCAATCGACGTGGCATATGTCACGTTGGGACCCATACATCAAGGCGGTTCTTTGAGTTACTCCTTTTTGGAATGTCATAGAAGTTGTGGGACGACTGATATCTTGAGAAGAAGATATTATGGAACTCATTCACCCTGGGTACGTGGATTTCTGTGACTGGCTGTCAAATGGGTAGTGACCCTATGTGGATCAACATCATAACGACATATTTTGGATCAACATTATAGAGACCATGTGTGTATCATAATTATAGACAACCTGTTTGGATTAATATTATAGATACCCACTGTGAATCATCATGATAGCGACCTTGTGTGGATCTGTATCATTGTGACCATGTATGGATCAGCATCACAGTGACCTAATGGGGATCATCATTCTAGAGACCCTATGGGGATTAAAATTCTAACGACCCTGTGTGGTTTTTCATTCTAGTGACCCTATGGGGATCAGCAATGTGTGACTTGATGAGGACCAGCCCAAGAGCGTCTTGCTGTGAATCAGTGACGTACGTCCTTGTGTAGATTGAAAATGGAATAAGTCCATTGTGGTTCAATTGTGGAAATTTCTCACAGAATAAAATGATATAGCTTTTGACTAGTCATATTTATTCTTAAAATCTGAGTTTTATATCTGGTTTAAGCTCTCTATATTTCTTTGTTCATTGTGACTGAGATCGTGATTTTTGGTTTTCCTTTGTGGAATTCTAAGAGTCTTTGGGGGTATTGGGTCCTTACTGGGTATTATTATACTCACCCCTACATGACCATCACTCGTAATTTGTTGTGTCTTTTGTAGAAAACAAGAAGTTTGGATGAGACTTCATAGAGCCAGGACCAGTCAGTACATGGTGGTGACTGTTTAATGTGCAGAGTTGAGGAGACGGTATATACCTACCCTACAGGTAGGATCCTTGGGGGACAACCTCAATAGATTTTTTTCTATTTTTCTACTGTATTATATCTTACAGTTGTCCTTGTATTCTGACCTCCATTACATTCAATGCACACTATTATTACTATAGTTTTACTATATGGTTTTCATCTGGTCGTGTTATTGGTCTCTGTGATTTCATGTTCAAATGAAATCCAATCCCGTTTTAGGGATATGCATTTCTGGTGCTAGTCTCCAACCCCTGGTCTATGGAAGGTGGGCATGGGGTGGTCATGGCATGGTTTCTTAGGGATTGGTAGTGATAATGTGGTATCATAAGAGTCATTTCTAATGAATAATGATGACTCTAATATTTCTAATGGATCAATTATTTTATGTGTTTTCAGTGTGGTTTTATTTTGGGGAGTCTAGTGTTGGTACGGAGGCCGACACATCTATACACTAGGACCATGAATATTTATTTCTTACTCAGTGTACAAAAATAATGATTGCATGTGTTTTGGAAGTGTTTTACTTTTGACATCTTCATGCCAGCTCAGCGTGGAAAACATAATGACAATGGCTCACCTGTTTCATTTCTGGATGTCTCCATGTAGACAACTATCCATGAATCCAGAGAGAGTTCATGATGATGGCCCACCAAGGAATGAAGATTTGGTGCAAGGCCCTTTTATAGTGATAGCACCTTCGAGTGGTGCACCAGCAACACCACCACCAACTGGACAGTAGTTTCCACTAGCCCCAGTAGTGGATGGTTCACTGTGACTATGTTCATTTCACGAGTTCCTGTGGTAGTTGCCTATGATTTTTCGATGCAAGATAGATCCCCAGGAGGTTGGGACTAGCTGGAGGTTGTGGCTAGAGTTTTCCGCCTAGTTGGGACACCAATAGAGAAGATAATTATCCTAATAGATAGTCTTTTCTAGGGCATGGTAGGGTGTTGGTGCTTCCTGATGATTCAGTTCCATGTCAAGGAGACCCTCACCTAGACTAAAATCTAGAGACAATTTTTGGCATAGTTCATTCCAGGAACACTATGCTCTGTGCATATTTAGAAGCTCATTCACTAGCAGCAGGGAAACCTGACAGTAGCCCAGTACTTGGTGTGTATCACTGTCCTCTCATGATACTCGTTTCATATGGTATGGGACCTATTCATCATGGCTCAGACCTTTGTATAGGGACTCTAGTGGGAGATCAGAGCGGCGATGATATATCTCAATGTCCCAATTCATGCTGGAGTGCTTGAGAAAGCATTATTGGTGGATATCTTCGTAGGTGAGCAAGCACCGGCGGTGAGATCCACTACCATATGACTCGTAGCGAGGACATCTTTAGTATCCAGTAGGCAAATGATAAATAGGTCCAAGCGATCCATACCTTCTGATGGATAAACCTATGATGTTGGTTAGGAGGTTCAGAGCATACGACGGAGAAAAGGCCAGTAGAGGAGTATATTTTTCTTTACATGTGGTGTATAGGATAACATGGCTCATGACTACCTGACCCACCATACTGATGATCAACAAATAGTAAAGGGACTAATGAGGTAGAGTTAGATATTTGATCAAGGAGTTCTGCAAGGTGGTGGATGTGGCATGGGAGTAGGTCATGGAACAGGTGGTGGGTGGTGATTTGAGGTTCTACCCCCACCTCCTACAGGTGGTCCACCCGACCTCAGGGAGCAGGCGAACAAGGATGATATCTTCTTCAGGAAGATGAATTCTACTTCCACAGTGCACTAAGGATTATTTGAGGTACGATCTATGTCTACTCCACCCTATATATAATACTTATAGACACAGGTGCTGGTCAACCATTCATTTCAATGACTTTAGTTCGGATCTCGGAGATTCCAGTTGATCCATTTTCTCGATCCTTACGATTAGAGACTCTTATAGGAGAGGATTTACGATTGAACAATTGTTCTAGTAGATTGAAAATACTCTAGGAGACGAGATCATTCTCTGGGATATTTTAGTAGTAGCATTGAGGCCTTGCAATGTAATTTGGGTATGGACTGGTTATCCACAGTCTATGCTTAGATTGACTATCTTAGGCATAATGTGTAGTGTGTCCACGAGGATGGGATCATGTTTTCCTTCCCCAATCAGAAGGGAACCCATGAAACACGATATAGAATTTATCAGAGGAGGTTCCATCTGATCCCTAATTAATGGGCTAGGCATACCCTCAAACGAGTTGACATGAAGAGTTTGAGCTATCCTGTAGTGGTGGACAAGTCTGCTGATGTCATTCCTTATGATGTTTTGGTACTACATACATGAAGATAGATAGACTATTACATCAACTTATACCACGGGTTGACATCGATATCTACACCAGCATATTAGATGGCTCCCACAGAGCTTCAGGAGTTAAAGGTACAGTTGGAGGACTTGCACATGAAAGAGTTCATAAGGCCCAGTGTTTTTAAATACGAATACATGATTTTATTCACTACGAAGGCAGATCGTAGTATAATGAATTTTGTATACTATTAGTGCCTAAACAAGGTGACCCTTGAGAAATGATTATCATCTCTTGAGGATTGATGATCTCTTCGACTAGTAGAATGGTGCACAATGGTTTTCAAATATAGAACTTAGATCAAGATTTCATCATATCAAGGTAATAATTGAGGACATTATGAAGGCATCCTTATGATATAGGTATGGCCGGTATGAGTTCTTGGTAAGGAAAAATGGAATAACCAATGCTCTATCAGTGGTCATGTGTCTCATAAACAGAATATTTCATCCTTACCTCAATCACATCATGGTAGTTTTCTTTGAAGACATCTTGATATATTCAACATTGGAGGAGAAGCACGCAAGGCACCTATAGATAGTTTTGGATACACTCTGATAGATCTATCTTTATGGAATTATCTCGATGTTCCAGTTCAAGAGACGAGAAATAAACATCCTGTGGCATGTTATCTCAGAGGCTGGATTTGTAGTTGATCCAGAGAAGATAGAGGGGGTGATTGCATGGGACCACCTAGAAGTGTGACTGAGGTGCAAAGTTTTCTGGGATTGGCTAGGTACTACTAGGGACTCATACCTGACTATAACATAATTGTGAAAACATTGTCATATATAACCAATAACGTACAACCATTTGTGAAGAGAAAGATATTCTAGTTGAGTTTTTGGGAGCTAAGGCAGAGATTGATGTGTGCACCCATATTGAGGCTACCAGAATAGGGCATTTGGTATGTAGTGTACTGAGAGGAATAAGGGATCAGAAAAGGTTTTGTCTTGATGTTGTAGTGAGTGGTGATCTCATATGACTCATGGTAGTAGAGACAGCATGAGAAAAACTACAATACCCATGACTTGGAGTTATTAGCAGTGGTCTTTGCACTGAAGATGTTGTGGAACTATCTAATGGTGAACATTTTATAGTCTACTCTGATCACATGAGTCTCAGGTATATCATCTCAAATAAGGACCTGAACATGGGACAATAACAATGGCTAGAGTTCCTCCAAGACTATGACTTTGAGATAGTCTACACTCCTAGGATGGGTAACGTAGTAGTAGACACATTCTACAGAAGGTATTTTCTACAATTACATAGTGAGGAGACAAAGTAGATATAGACGTTGCAGATATCCTTCAGGGATAGAGCTGGAGTAGATTACCTCATGTCTTGACGGTTACCCCCCCCCCCACTCCTTCATCACGTTAGGGAGGCACACCGTGAGGATGTAGAGAATAAGGCCTAATGTGCTCAGATATCTTTATGATAGACTCCTAATGGATTTTTAGATAGTGGGGTTCACTTCATACCTTTCAGAGGAAGCACCATGGTATCAGTGATTCTATGATAGGAGGTGTTGAGGGAGTTCCACACATCGACAATGGAGGTACATCATAGAGTGGTGATGATGTACCATTTCCTCCAAAATTAGTACTGGTAGCTAGGGATAAAGAAATCAGTGGTGGGTTCGTGTCATGATGTCTTACTTGTTAGCATGTGAAGGAAAAAAATCAGGTAATTGCGGGACTAGAATAACCACTTGGGCTTCATTGGGCCTGTATTGTGGGCCCCATAGTCCGATCAGTGGGATGATATCCAATCTGCCTTCTTCAGAATTGTTTCCTTTAATCGCCAAATATCTCCATCATGCTTTATTAATAATCCATTGATCCCTTAATAAAAAATGTTCATAAATAAGTGAATATCCATTTCCAAAAATATCAAATTAAAAAATGGATAGTTACATTCTTTAAAATCAGATGAAACATTGGGCCTAAATTGGTGCACATTAGGCATGAAGTGCACAAATGATGAGAATGAGTGTTCAAAATGTAAAATGCACTAAAATGGTATTTATGAATAGAAAGGCACATGAAAACTACATATATTAGCAATGAATATTAGCCTCTTACAGTGGCTAATCACACCCCCCAGCTTGAGTTTTGCTAGTCCTGAGCAAAATATATCTCACAAAAATGAAATTCAAATGACCTTTTCCAAAAACATTTTAATACACATTTCTCACCCAAAGATAACATACCAAACAATTATGAAACCCATCAAAATCATTTAAAACAAGCTATGTCCATAAGCATATCTCAATCCCAAGCCCATTCCTTTGTTCAAATTCATTTCCATATTTCATCCAAATTCAATTAAGCATGATGAAGTGTTGTGTGTCACAATAGACATGGGGGTTCATTTTCATTCGAGGGAGAAAAGATGGAAGCGCTAGGAGCAATAAAATTTTAATAATAAGATGAGTACTCATTTTTTATTTTCTCTTTTTTTGGGTTTTTTTTTGCAATTTTTCCATGGTAATTGAAATTGAACTCAATCGGGTCAACCCATGTAGCAAGACTTTGTCGATGACTCCCAGGCTCAAAGACCTTAGGGCACCAAGTGAAGCTCACATACTCGGGCATCATCTCGAGTTAACTCAATCAAAAAAAAATACAAATTACCACAAATAGAGATAAAATTCCCAACTCTGGGCCAGACAACTATGGAGTCGTGATCCCCAAGTGCCGAAAGACACACATTAGGTCAATTCATTGCTCTACGCGCAAATTTTTTTTTTTGAATACTCTTGTTAAAATTAAAATGATCTCCAATCCTATGCTATTTATTATGGGTCCCAAAGAACTCAAACTAGGACCCCACAATCTAGAGGACGTGCATTGTGTTTTTTTATTAAATGGAAGAAAATATAACAGTGAAAAATCACATCGGTCAACCACACTTTCCAATAACTATGCCCATGAACATAAACTTGCATTAAAATCAGAATCAAGGCATACAAAATTATTTGATATCCAATTTCAGAGTTTGGAATGTGTGTTATCATGTTCAAGTTTAATGACATTTTTCCTTCCACACATTTTCATCTCCCCCCCCCCAACTTGGAATACACTGTCCCCAGTGTTTAAAGAATTGAAACATAGAAGTGACAGGATAGAAGTTCAACGAAGACATTGAAAATGAAAATTATGGAATGAAGTCACCTGGTGGTTGATGTTGAAAATGCATTCCCAGGTCTCCCTTCAGTTCTGTATTATCTCCCAATGGCTTGGACGGTTGTGACCAGCTTTTCCCAATGACCTATGACATGCCTTAAAATTTTTTTTAAATATATATTTTTCGTATTTTTTTTTTACCTAAAAAAATTTATAAATAACATAAATTGATGATACATTGTCTTCTCTTAAATTTCAGGGTAAGGTAATACTCAATGATCACACCACGTGACACGGATGAATACGGTGCTCCCCTTTCATACCCATCCTTACCCATAAAAGAAGAACAGGTCAACAATCTATTTTTTTTAAAATACCAACAAAAAAAATAAAATAAAATAAAATAAAATAAAATAAACTGATGATACATTGTCTTCTTTATATTTTCTGGGTAAGGTATTACTCAGGGATCACACCGCGTGACACGGATGAATACGGTTCTCCCCTTTCATACCCATCCTTAATCATAAAAGAAGAACAGGTCAATAATCTATTTTTTTTAAAATACCTACAAAAAAATAAAATAAAATAAAATAAAATAAAATAAAATGATGATACATTGTCTTCTTTATATTTTCTGGGTAAGGTATTACTCAGGGATCACACCGCGTGACACAGATGAATACGGTTCTCCCCTTTTATACCCATCCTTACTCATAAAAGAAGAACAGGTCAACAATCTATTTTTTTAAATAACAAAATGCAGAAGAAGGAAAAAAACGAGTCACAAAGATTAGAAAGATGAAGACCACGGGTTGCCTCCTGTGCAGTGCTTTTGTTTAACGTCGTTAGCCTGACATGGATTCTAAATCTATCAATTTTTTCCTGGTTCATAGGTTGGCTCTGTTAACTCTACCTCTATTTCATGTTTATTGAATGATTAAATGAATGGTTTTAACCTATGACCATTGACCTTAAAAATGTTACCACTTGTGGGATCCTGAATCTCTAAAGCCCCATGAGGGTACAAATGATGCACTATGAATGGACCTTACCATCTAGACCTTAACTTTCCCGGGTGTAAATGAAGTTTTGAACTATACAAGAGCACAGGTTTTCGCAGTTCAAATTGATTGAATTTTATATTCCTAGATTGGTAGGCTTGAACTGTAGCTTTATTTATCCATGAATTTTCATACGACTCCATCCTAAGTTCCTCAAGTTCATTAAGATCTAACTTCCTCTTTTCTTCGGCTAAAGAAATGTCGAAATTCATTTTCATGATTGCCCAAAATGCCTTATGCTCAATTTCAACAGGTAAATGGCATGCTTTTCCATAAACCAACCTATATGGTGACATTCCTAGGATGGTTTTGAATGCTGTACGATATGCCCAAAGGGCATACAAGAGTTTCTCAGACCAATCTTTCCTAGAGGGGTTGACAGTTTTTTCAAGAATTTTCTTAATCTCCCTATTTTCTAACTCAGCTTGACCATTGGTTTGAGGATGGTATGCAGTGGAAACTTTATGAGAAATTCCATACATAGACATGAGTGAAGAGAATGGGAGATTACAGAAATGGGTTCCACGATCACTGATTATAGCCCTCGGAATTCCAAATCTATAAAAGATATGCTCTTTTAGGAATCAGATCACAACTTGATGATCATTAGTATTGGTGGGAATGGCCTCAACCCATTTTGAGACGTAATCAATAGCTAAGAGGATGTAGAGGAATCCCTTAGAGTTTGGAAAGGGTCCCATGAAATCAATTCCCCAACAATCAAAGATTTTAACGACTAGAATGGGAGTGAGGGGCATTTTATTTCATTTAGAAATGGATCCTAATTGCTGACACTGAGGAAAACTTTTGCAGTATTGGAAGGAATCCTTAGTGAGGTTTGGCTAGTATAAACCACTTTGGAGGACCTTTTTAGTGGTTTTCTTTGTAGAAAAGTGGCCTCCACATGCCTCTCCATGAAAAAATTTTAGAATGGACTCTTGCTCAGACCCGGGAACACATCTCCTGATGATTTGATCAGGACAGAACTTGAAGAGGTAAGGATCATCAAACACTTAGTGTTTGACATCAGAAAGGAATTTCCTCTTAGCATGGGTCCCCAGGAATTTTGGAATGTCACCCATCACCAAATGGTTTTCTATGTCAGCATAACAAGGGAAATCACTCACTAAATAGAGGTGCTCATCGGGAAATGAATCAGACACAGAGAGGTGGTGTTAGTTGTCTTTGAATTCCATCCTAGAGAGGTGATCAGCTACAACATTTTCAACACCCTTTTTATCCTTAATGGTTAAATCGAACTCTTGAAGAAGAAGGACCCACCTAATCAATCTGGCCATGGAATCTTGTTTTTGTAAAAGGTATTTTAGGGCTGAATGGTCAGTGAAGACAATGCTGGGGGATCCTAAGAGATAAGACCTAAATTTCTCTAAAGCAAAGACAATAGCAAGCAGTTATTTCTCAGTGGTGGTGTAGTTTATTTGTGCATCATTTAAATATTTGCTTGCATAAGCAATGACACATGGAGTTTTCTCACACCGTTGTCCTAAGACTACTCCTACAGCGAAGTCACTTGCATCACACATGAGCTCGAAAGGAATTTTCCAATTTGGAGATTGCATGATAGGTGGAGATATAAGAGTTGACTTGAGTGTAGAGAATGATTCCTCACAGCTTTCTGTCCATAAAAATGGAGCATCTTTTACCAATAGAGCACAAAGTGGTCGAGAAATAGAGCTGAAATTCCTAATGAACCTTCTATAAAAACCAGCATGTCCTAAGAAGGACCTCACCTCCTTAACAGTTTTAGGAGAGGGAAGGTGACGAATGATGTCAACCTTAGCTTTATCAACTTCAATACCTCTACCAGATACTAGATGACCTAGAACATGTCCTTCCCTTACCATGAAATGGCATTTTTCCCAATTTAGTATGAGATTCTTATCCTCACACCTTGACAAAACCTTTTCAACATTTAGAAGGCATCCCTCAAAAGTATCCCCAAATATGGAGAAATCATCCATGAAGACCTCTAAACAATCCCCCACCATGTCCGAGATGATTCCCATCATGCACCACTGGAAGGTACCAGGGGAATTACATAACCCAAAAGGCATGCGCTTGAAGGAAAAAGTGCCGAAAGGACAATTGAAGGTCGTTTTTCCTTGATCCTCTAAAGAGAATTCGATTTGATTATACCCTGAGAATCCATCTAGGAAGCAGTATAATTGATGACCCGCCACTCGCTCGAGGACATGATCAATAAAGGTCAAGGGGAAATGGTCTTTCTTGGTACAAGAGTTGAGCTTCCTATAGTCAATACAGACTCTACATCCACTACTAACCCTTGTTGGAAGCATCTCTCCATCATTATTGGTTATTACTGTGATTCCAGCCTTCTTTGGAACAACATGGATTGGGCTAACCCACTCACTCTCAGCTATAGGATAGATGATACCAGCTTTTAACAATTTCAAAAGTTCGTTTCTCACTACTTCCATGAGATTAGGATTGAGTCGTCGCTGAGGTTGACGACATGGCTTTGAATCAGATTCTAGAACAAATCTATGAGTCCCAATAAGTGGGCTAATCCCAGGAATATCTGATAGAGTCCATCCAATGGCTTTCTTGTGTTTCCTAAGGACATATAGAAGCATCCTCTCATGATTGGCTTCAAGAGAGGAAGAAATGACAACATGAAAGGATTGATTGTCCCCTAAGAACGCATACTTGAGTGATGAAGGTAAAACCTTAAATTCAAGATCAGAGTGGTTATTACTTTCCAAGAAAGGATGAGACTTTGTATTGAACTCAGTTTCTTTGTTCACATTTCTTGACAAAATTGGTTCCTTGTGAAGAGAATTTTCATCGACTAAATTAGCTAGAGTAGTTTCATGAAGGGATATGGACTTGATTTTATTGATTTCACTAATGGTATCGTTGATTGGTGATTCTAGAAAATCATCAATAGAGCAATCTGAAAGAGATTCAAGCCAAGGAGTCAAATTTCCCTCATGTGAACAAAGAAAATCAATCTCTTCTTGACTTAAACATCCTTCGGTAATTCCTTGATGTTCCTTGAGTTCACTATCAACACTACCCATCCAATTAACCTCATGGATCTCTTCATCATCCCCAATTTGAGTGTTTTCATTGTAGATGTTCAAGTCTAGACTCATGTTTCCAAAGGTGATGGTCATGTTCCCATTTCGGACTCGGATAACAGAGTTGATTGTGGCAAGGAAGGGACGACCAAGGGTGAATGGGGTTTTCTCCCTAGGACCTAAGCTTGGGTGATTGTCAAGAATAATGAAGTCAGCTGGGTAAATGAAATTTTCAACTTTCACCAAAAAATCCTTTAAGATCCCCTTTGGAACTCAAATACTACGATCAGCAAGTTGAAGAGTGACAGATGTGGGTTGGAGTTCTTCGAGCCCTAACTGACAATAAAAATCATAAGGAATGAGGTTCACACTAGCTCTGAGATCACACAAGGCTTTGACAACTTTGTTCTCTCCTAGTTCAACATTTATGTAAGGGCATCCCGGGTCTTTCATCTTTGGAGGAAGGGTTCCTTGAATTGTTGTGATAACATTTGCTTCCAGAAAGACTTGGTTCTTATGTGAGAATTTCCGTTTAAATGTGAAGAGGTCCTTAAGGTATTTTGAGTATGCAGGAATGGTTTTAATGGCATCAAGGAGTGGAATGTTCAACTTGACTTGTGAGAATATTTCCCTCAATGTTTCACTCAATTCAGGCTTGGTTTTCCCCCTCATGCGTTGAGGAAATGGGGCAGGTTGTGGGGTTATTTTTTGAATAGTTGTCTCCTTCACATTCTTATTAGTATCATCAGTTTTTTCATGTGTTTCATTTGAATTTTCATTAGAGTTTGAATCTTCATGCGGGTTTTGGACTATTTGTTTAGGTTTCTCAATTGATTTTCCACTTCTCAAAACTGTCACAACCTTTAGTTGTTCATGAATTTTTTGAGTGCAACTTGTCTCCCCTCTTGATGTTTGTTGTTGAATGGCCTGTGTGGGCATGGGTGACTTTCCAGTTTTTATGGTTTGAAGTTCTTGTTTAAGGGACGAGACTTCTGAGTTCATCCTTTCCATTTGTTTGCACAGTTGTTCAAGGATTGGGAGAGGGACAGATTGGGAAGGGGTTTGTGTTGGTTGGGTTATCCCAGGGGGATACTTTGGTTGTTGGATGGGTTGTTGGTATTGGACTGGAGGATGTTGGTATTGGATTGGTTGTGGTTGGAATTGGTTATGGTTTTGAAAATTTTGTGTAGGGTAGGGGTTTGGTCCTTGTGGTTGGCTAGGTTGTTGGTTATCTTTCCATCAGAAGCCTGGGTGGTCATTATACCTTGGGTTGAATTTGTTTGGGTATTGAGGCTTTTGAAAGTTTAGGGCATTGACTTCAGTAGGTGGTCCTCCTAAAAGAACATCCTTGATGGATGGAATGGTTGGGCAGTTGTCTGTTTTGTGGTCATGTTTGTCACAGATTGTGCAAACAAGGTCTACAGTTTGGATTTCATTGATTTTCCTATGGTCTATCTCTTCAACCTTCATAGAGAGTGCTGCAAGTTTCACCCTAAGTCTTTCCTCTTCCCTAAGTGTATGGATTCCAGTAGTTCTTTGAGGCTTTTCAGAATAAGGTGATGTTCCCCATGTTTGGTTTTGTTCAGCAAAGATTTCTAGATACTCGTAAGCATCATTTGGGGATTTGTTTTTAAAGGTCCCATTACACATCATGTAAATGAATTGTTTGTTCCCCAGGCCCAAACCTTCATAGAAAATTCTTACTTGTTCATGAATAGAAAAACCACGGTGTGGAACCATTTTTAGGGTGTCTTTGAACCTCTCCCATGTTTCATAAAATGACTCTCCCTCTTTTTCAAAAAAGTTTTGGATGCTCTTTTTAAGTGCAATTGTTTTGTGATGAGGGAAGTATTTTTTGTAGAATTCTCTTTGCAGTTGGTCCCAAGAGTGGATTGATGCAGGTCTCAAGTTGTTTAGCCAATTTTTAGCTCGATCCTTTAATGAAAAAGGAAAGAGCCTCATCTTAGAAGATTCTAGTTGATGTGGGGGACACATGGTTTCAACAATGTCATTGAACTCTTTGACATGAAGGTATGGCATTTCTGACTCCATACCATGAAAGGTTGGAAGGTGGTTTAGGACATGGGGTTTGAATATGTAGTTGGTGTCTCCTATAGAATTGTGTCTAATGCATGAGGGGGCATTGGTCCAAGAAGGAGTGAGGTAGTCGTTCATGGTTTGATCAACTACATTCCCTAAGTTTGGAGCTTCTTGGTTTTGGTTTCCCATTTGATTCCCCCCAGGGTTTACAATTTGATTTTGTGGATGACCCTTCATTGGACTTGTTTCATGTTTTGACTTTGGGGTTTCAAGAATATTTGGATCTGATTTAAACAATCCCCTAGGTGAACTTGACTCCCCTATCCTAGGACTATCCACCCTAACTAGTCTGTTTGAGAAATCACGGGTGTAGGCGGACATGCGCCAAAAAAAAAGAGAGAAAGGGACAAGATAAGAGATCTTGGGTGAGAGTAGAAGAATGGGGGTGAGGAAAGAAGGTTTTTTGGATCTAAGGTACTTACTTGGTCCCCTGAAACGGCGCCAAAATTTGTTCTCGCCCAAATTTACCCAAGTTTTAAGGGTCAAGCGGTCGCTTGTAGTGTAGCTTGGGTTGTCGAATCCTCAGAGACCTAAGAAGAACATTTAGACACTCAATAAAAAGAGATGGATTTTTGGCTATGAAGTGGCCAACTTGGGTTGAATTTAGATTGTTTTGAAAAAGCACTAAAAGATCTATGTTAATTCAAATTATGAGAAAATGAGTTGATCCTAGGTTATGGCTCGGGGTGGATTGAATGAATTCCTTTTTTTTACGATTTTAATTTCATTAACTCGAGAAGAATTCATGAAATGAATTCAAACTAACCTCATCACTTGCAGATTAAACACCTTCAAAACATATGATAATCACCTATACACTTGTAGGATCATTTTCATGAGCACTCCAAGGTAAAGGATGTAATTAGCACATGAAAGTGGGGTGAATAATTTCAATAAGGAAGAGGAAGAATAAAAATCATTGAATGAAAGAAACTCAATTAAAAGAAATTAATAACATTTAGGGCATGAGAAATAACATTCAATCCAGCCCCTTGCTACTCCCTTGGATAAACCCATAAAAGATCTATCCCTCCATTGATGAAAAGTTCTCAACGGAAGCAGAAAGTAGACTTATGAGGGTGGAATTGAAGAAGTAAAAACAACAAAAATAACGATCACTCCACCGTTGTGTGAACAAAATCACAAGGTTTGGTGTGAATAAATTTACACCTTGAGGCAACGGTATCAAGGTGATAAGGATAAGAACAGAACAAGAGAAGAAGAAGAACTTTTATTGAATACTAAGGTGATTCGAACAATTTACATGAGTAGGAAGAACATTACAAAGGCAAATTGGCATAATAACATTACAATGAAAAGGAAGCACCAAACCTCCCAAATCCATCACCACTACTGCCTTAAATAGGAAAAAATGAAGTCTTGGCCGAGCCCCCAACATCCCATGTGCCTTTAATTAATTATGTTTGGGAAAGGTGGGTGGAACATTAATGATGAGAGACTTTTCCATTTCTTGCCCCGAAGTTGCAGCCAGCTTGCATCCACCGGAAAGACGCGGCTAAAAGACCTTCTAGAAGGCCGAATTGGAGTGGGCCCTAGAATACTTAAAGGAATCCCCAGATGTCTCCTAAAACCCTGTAAAGGTTAAGCCCAAAATAATTTGTGGTTCGGGCGATATGATTGAAATGGTGGGCCGTTTTTCTGGGCCGCAGACTCCGGCCCAAAATTAAATCTTCAACTTGGGACGCCTTGATCACCACTATTGAAGAAGAATTAGCACTAGATCCAGAAGAATTATTTGTTACCCTATATGTATTCTAGTATCCTATAAATGTTGGGCTTCATTGGACCTATATTGTGGGCCCCATAGTCCGATCAGTGGGATGATATCCAATCTGCCTTCTTCAGAATTGATTCCTTTAATCGCCAAATATCTCCATCATGCTTTATTAATAATCCATTGATCCCTGAATAAAAAATGTTCATAAATAAGTGAATATCCATTTCCAAAAATATCAAATTAAAAGATGGATAGTTACATTCTTTAAAATCAGATAAAACATTGGGCCTAAATTGGTGCACATTAGGCATGAAGTGCACAAATGATGAGAATGAGTGTTCAAAATGTAAAATTCACTAAAATGGTATTTATGAATAGCAAGGTACATGAAAACTACATATATTAGCCATGAATATTAGCCTCTTACAGTGGCTAATCAGTTCTCCTAATTTAGATCATAATTTGGTGGTGACTTTTTCATTTCTCTTCCTCTTTTATTTTGGCAAAATTTTATTAACCTTATTTCCGATGTGGGTTTTCCACAAATGTATTTTCTAATTTGAACCTTTTATTTTAGATGAAAAATTTCAAATTGCGAGGATGAAATTTATTGAAGGAGGGTTAATTTTTTTAAATTTTATCTTTCAAAATGGACTTCATTTTTGGATTCGGAATATCAAATTTATCCTAGGGTGAAATTTTGGAACTTTTCGGATAACTTTTATATTTTGATGAATAGTGAAAATTACTAAATTTTAATTAAAAACAAATTTTTTAATAAAAATAATTAATAGTGATTAATTATACTACTGAGTGGTTTTAAAGTATAATTAGAATATATTTTTACCCTTTTATCTAATGGTGGTAATTAGAATTAATTTTACATTGAAATTGGACAAAAACAATTGTCAATCTTTTGATATATATTGTTTCTTAAAAACACAATATTTTTTATGACACCGGGAATTAATTATTAAATAAATTAATTAAACTTATATGTTTTGAATTTTTTAAAAGAGACATCATTTTTGAATTATAAATATCATATATATCTTAGTGATAATTTTTGGTATTTTTCTGAAAAACATTAATTTATGATGAATAGTGAAACCGCTAAGTGGTAGCTAAAAAATTAATTTTTCATTTAAATGAATCATTACCACTTCTTTGAATTGAATTTCAAAAGTCCAACATACATGGTTGTCATTAGTGAGTAGAATGTGGATCAATGGGATGAAAATAATTTTTGGTGAATAGTAACTTTAATGTTTTATTACTCGCAATTAAAGGTAATTAGTGTAATTTAAGGTAAATATAATGTTATAATAATGTTAAGTTACCTTTAAACTGGTCCTAATCTTATTGGATGAGTCATTGACTACCAAGAAAATCCATGGGTCAACTTGGGGACCCCATGGATCTACATGGGAAAGAAAATGACAATAATAACTTTTTATTTAAAGTAAAAATAAAATTGTCACAAACATGTGTTGTTTTACTAAAACAATTATTACACAGGGTTATATAAGTTAAATTTTCGACTATAAATATTAATTGGAAAGATAAAAATATTTCCTATATAATGGTATATTTTTTCTAATTTTTAGACATTAAATAAATTAATTTTTTTATAACACCATGATGATGCAACAATTACCTCATTAATTAACGATTTAAATAAAATTAAAAGATAATGTAAAATCAAATAACATACACTCGTGAAAAAACTATTGGATGACTAGATTTAGAACCCTTATCACCTTATCCTAGAAATATATAATTGTGGGACCTTTGAAATCTGATAATCACTTCATAATAATGTAACATTTCATGACTTTCCAAGAGTGCCTCTCTTCTCCTCTTATAAAAGGCCCCCACCACTACCACCATATTCACACCTTCCAAGCCCTTTGGCTCAGCCAAAATCTGCCCAAATACTCTCTCAACTTCCTTATATTACTCCTAGAAGCCACACATTGGGCAGAATTCTTCCCAATGAAGCCTTTTGCTCAAATCAAAAAGAGTTACCCGATTTTATGGTAATGTCTTCTCTTATGTTCTTTCGTTTTATTTTTCTTCTCCAACCCACTGAACTCTATTTATTCCTTCTTTTTTGTAATATCACCAGTATCCTAAATATACTATTATGTTGTTATGAGAAGGATTTTATCTACACTAACACACACCTTCGTCTAATGGTTGAAGAACATACTGTTTATGTGTGTGGGAAATTACTGCCTCACGAAACGATGATTGTTCAATCGTCTTTTAACATCTTTCATGGTGTCCATTATGATGAAACTATTTCCATATATGATATATATTATTATTATGATTTATTTATGCTTGTGTATTTTTCATTTATGGAATACCTTTATGATTTCCATTATGGGTAAACACGATAATTTCATTTTAGGAAGTGCGGACTTCCGCCCCCTCAATGTGATTCGAATCGTTAATGCCATATGTGGGATGTATAAAAAATTGGGTTAATGATGATACGAATGATATTATACTATAATTATAATATGACTTTATATCATTATTATTTCATTCATTTAAATATGAAATAGGAATGAAAGTTGTGTTCATGCGTACGTACGACTTACCGTCTCCATGGACGATGCATTTCATTTCTTACCTCTAAATGTTATGTAATATTATAAATTCATGTATCTACCCAATATATATGATATATATGATATCAACATAATGAATATAGTTTTGGAGATAATGTATATTCCTCCACATAAACAATTTGTAATTATAGGAGGTTTATTGTTGACTCAAGTACCAAAGATCGACAAAATGACCATTATTAACTTAAATAATTACATAATGTTCATAACCTGGTAATAAGTGATATAAAAGGAATAATAAACTTGAAAATTTTTGTTAAGAAATTATAAATTAACTGTAGTTTATTATTTAAGAGGTTAAAAAACGATCGAGTCAATTCAGACACGAGGTAAGGGAACTTTTTAACCCAATTTCCGTTCTTTGGGTAAATCTCCAACTTTCAAATTATGTCATGATATTATTATGTCCTATCTTGTATTTATACATTCTTTATGTGTATATATAGTGAATACACATAATAGATCTATTTTATTTAAAAAATTATCTTTGTATGGGACTTCATCTCAATCTTCTTTCATTGAGGCATATTTTGTTTTATACACAACCTTCTTTTATATGGTGTATGAACCCCTTTGAATTTTACGTTTATTCAAATGAATTTTTTCATATTACGTATGCGGCGACAACGACTTCTCCGCCACTGTGACCATTATTTGAGTTTTGGATTCCTCTACTAGCCTTAACTTTTTTTAAAAGAAAAATAAATACCAAGTTATAATTTTCTTATATTTTTCATTGAAAATGGTTTTGATAATATTTTTATTATATCAGTGTGTTGTATTGATATCATCTGATTGAAATGTGAAAATGTAATATTTCTTTTATGCATGTTTTATGTGATACGATTATGTTATTGTTTATGATATGTTTAAACCTGTTCATATGAGGAAAGCATTGGACTTAATAAGTGACGGGTGGAGCCCACTATAGCTCCTCGATGCATCAGTAGGTCTCAGGAGAAAAACTAGTGTCTTGGCAGAAGGCCTTGACATAATCATATTTGTAGTCTTGGCACGAGGCCTTTGCTACTTTTTTATGATAGTCTATCATTATTCATTCCATCGTTATGAAAGTGTTTATTGATATTTCATTTGATTATTCGACTAGTAGAATATCCATGTAAATAAGTAAATGGCATTATTTCATTTTAATTTTGCCATATTATTCTGAAGTTAAGTTCTATAAGGCTTTTGTTTTAGTTATACATTGCCTTAAATGTTTATGTTTATTTATGAATGTTTTTGCTTTATTTTTATCCTTACCGAGCATCTGAGCTCACCCCTTTCTATGTTTTATTTTCCCACGATGTGTGAAAAAGTATTTTATGACTGAACTTCAGGGATAGTTTGAAGGGGATATGAGTGTATACTATGGAGACTATGTAGTCTTGTTTCTCTTTATGATGTAATGTAACATTTATGAATGTATCTAGTGTTTCCAAGGCTACTAAACTAATCGGTCTTTCGAGGATTTATCTATTGTGATCATGCCAATGTTACATAATAATGCATCGACTCTGGGTAACTGGGGTCGGGGTGTTATAGTTGGTATCAGAGGCAGTTTAGTACTAACCTTGGAAGCTAGATTTAGATAAACTCCGATTAGAGTACATAACCCTAAGATAGACTTTGAGTATTAGTTTAGAATAACTTCGTATAATATTGGTATTATAGAGATTTTGTGAGTTTTACAAGAAATACATCCTTGTATAGATACGAGCTGGTAAAGGTGGCTCTGGCACATATGTACCTAGGGGTAATACCCAAAAACACCGCTTTGAGTTAGACTCGAACGTGAACTGGTGCACGACAATGATCCTTTCTGCACTCTTGGTTATGACACTCCCGGGGGATACCCTTAGGATAATTTTCATTTTCTTTACATACCATTATTAAGGGATTATGAGTATATACTTCCTCAAATTTTTTTATGATTATGGATTATGTCCATAAATAGATCAATTTATGTTAAGTGTTTTGAAAGTTTGTTATTATGTATTTCAATTCCTAAACTAATCTAGTTTATTACATTGTTTAGAAATGGAACCTTTTGGAAGGAATGGAAACGGTATCAATGCACGTACTCCATGTAGGGATTCCCCTCATGCTCAAGATAATTATAATGGAGTTGGTGATATAACTTGTGTTGATCAGCTTATCACCATACTAGGATTACTCACTCATGTTATGAATATTAACCTTACTCATATAGAGCACCCTGATCCGCAACGTGGAGGATCAATGTAAGATTGCTTATTGAGGTAGAAACCAGCAACATTCAATAGGAGAACAAATCCATTTTTAGATGATAAATGTATAAATTACATAGAGAAAATATTCCATGCCTTGGGGAGTAGTGAAAGGGAAAAGGTTATCATGGCAGTTTACCGCCTCACTAGAGATGCTGATCAATGGTTGTCATTGATACCAAACACGAAGGAATATGATGATGTATCAAATATGGAATGGTGGGAGTTCAGAGATATTTTCATAGAAAAATACTTCCCTCATGACCATCGAGTAGATATGTAAGGGCAATTTCTGAGACTGAGACAAAAGGAGGATGGGAATGTCGCAAAGTATGAGGCTAACTTTAAAAGGATAGCGATATATGCTGCAGATTATATATGTAACCCAATAAGTAATATTGATCATTTCATTGATGGGTTAAAACCATTTATATGTCATGCATTGGTCTTATAATCCTTCTCGTCATACGAATACATTGTCTAATGTGCCATTAAGACGGAAAACGAATTCTCTAAATCTTATGTCAATAAAGTAAAGAAAGAGAAAAAGAGAGCGGCAGAATAAGAGGCAGATAAAGGGAAAAATGGAAAAAAGGATTTTCCATTATGTGATAATTGTGGGAAGAATCATCCCGGTACTTGCCTAAAAGGAATGAGAGTTTGTTATAAATGTGGAGAAAAAGGTCTCCAAGCTTGTGATTCCATGGGAAAGAAAGAGGCTATCAATGTTGAATGCTACAATTGTAGAGAAATGGGGCATTATGAAAATGAATGTCCTAAGAATCAGGGAAAAATACCTTAGAAAAGGCAACGGGATCAAGGCCAATCTTATTTTGTTACTACAGTTGAAGTGGAATAATTATTGTATTGGTTCTTTTGGACTCAAGGATTATATTCTGGTTATAAGAATAATGTGATATATATAAGGATTGTACAATAGTATGTGATGTTTTCATTAAGGTTTAAATATGATGAATGTAATAATATTTTTAGTATGTGACAATATGAGAAACTTCACTTTGTTTGCAGAATCTGATGTTACAATTGATTTTGGAATTTAGAGTCCTTTTAGGGAAAGAATGGACATATGTATTTTAGATAACTATAAATGTTGGAATGAATTATGTTTAACATTGGATAGTATTTTTTAAGGTTAAAAAATTTCTGATGATTGTTTTTGGATTATTATAATACTATAGTTTTAGGAAAAGGACAACCTGGCGGTCGGGGGATAACCCATTGCGTCAGACAAAGCTGTAGGAATCGAACCCACAACCATAGCCCGAAAGGCCTTTATTACCTACCACTAGCCTACAAGAAGTCCCTGGTTATTACAAAATAGTTTTCTTAATCTAAATGGTATGTGTTAACATTTGGAACCTTGTACGATTAGGATAAATATAATATTTTTGAGTTCTATTATCAATTTGAGGGAAATATGAGTTTGTGGTAGAAATTAGTTGATGGTTGAAATTCTACATGTAATATATATATATATACCTCTCTCTTATTCTATGGATAAATCAATTCTTAAAATTTTGGAAAAGAATATTAAAAAAATGTGTTATCGTAATACCTTATGTTTTGTTGAACTGATAATATTTTAAATCAACATACATTGAAGGCTTTTAGGCCCTCAATTTTATACTTGTTTATGATTGAAGACCTCAATCACTCCCTACAAATATTTACGTTTTTCTTCCAATTATATGTCTCTAATTGGC
Source organism: Viscum album (assembly GCA_963277665.1). Taxonomy (NCBI): domain Eukaryota; kingdom Viridiplantae; phylum Streptophyta; class Magnoliopsida; order Santalales; family Viscaceae; genus Viscum; species Viscum album. The sequence continues at coordinate 1,997,993,195 of OY728140.1, read as the reverse complement.
ACTAATGTTCTCCTAATTGAGATAATAATTTGGTGGTGACTTTTTCATTTCCCTTCTTCTCATATTAAGGATAAATTTTATTAACCTTATTTCAAATGTGGGTTTTCCACAAAGGTATATTCTAATTTGAACCTTTTATTTTAGAAGAACAATTTCAAATTGGGAGGACGCAATTTATTGAAGGAAGGGATAATGTAACACCCCAGGCTTCCATGATATGTTTCTCTTTCAATAATGCAATAACATGCATTGTATGCAAGTTCGAGGTTCTAACACACACCACAACTAATCAAACAAGCCGTTATGAATAGTAATACCTACTGTTTGAAATTCCAAAAATTATATATTTCAAAATGGATATCATTTTTGGATTCAGAATATCGAATTTATCCTAGGGTGAATTTTTGGAACTTTTCAGATAAATTTTATATTTTGATGAATAGTGAAAATTACTAAATTTTAATTAAAATCAACTTTTTTAATCAAAATAATTAATAGTGATAAATTATAATATTGAGTGGTTTTAAAGTATAATTAGAATATATTTTTACCATTTTAACCAATGGTGGTCATTAGAATTAATTTCACATTGAAATTGGACATAAACAATTGTCAATCTTTTGTTATATATTGTTTCTTAAAAACACGCTATTTGTTGTGACAGCAGGAATTATGTTGAACCCTCTGGGAATTGAGTTGCTTTATTATATTTTGATAATCCCAACTATATATTATTTATATCTTAATTATGTTCGATACATCTCAAATATTCTTTATTATATGTTGTTACTTTAAATTATGCTTAATAAAAGTCTTTTCGATATATGTACTCTGACCTAACACATTCTGCCAATAGAATGCTTAAACAGTTTATAGCTACCGATATAGAATAGTAGCTACTGATATGAATTAGAGCTACCGATATCGAATAGATCTACTGATATGGAGTTCACCGATACATCAAGTTAACTAGTACTCAATGTTCACCACTACATTAAACTCTACCGATACGGTACAACAAGTCTACCGATAGAGTTACAGTTACAACCTCACCGGTACTCAAGTCTACCGCTACATCGAAGTCGAAAGCTACTGATATAGAGATACCGATATGTAAAGTCTACCGATACATCAAGGAATCTACCGATAGGGACTTACCGCTACTGATACAAGGCAGAGCCACAACTACCGTTACAAGACCACTGCTACTGATGTGATCAAGTCTACAGTTGCAGCTACCGATACAATGTCTACCATTACAAATGAAGTCTACTGATACATACAACTACCGTAACAAAAGTCTACCGATATCAAGCGCTACTATTCCAGAGACAGAACCCGACACTGCTTGAATTTATTTATCTTTATTTACTCTAACCAATGGTCATATTAGGAATATTTTAATGCTCTATCATTTATTTAATGAAGGTTGTTGGATGTTAGGGAACTGTACCTCGTACTTGCAAAAAGTAAATCATCTTTTGTCGGAGCTCGTCCTTTAAATAAAGTAAGGATGTGCTACTACAAAGAGAGGATGAATAGACGAATACATAGATATATACATACCTCAAGGTGTGCTGGAAGAACAACAGAGCGTGAATGCAAAGAGATGATTGAACTTACATGAAGAACTCATTCATTACTGCATACCAGTGAAGAGGTGAGAACGAGAACATAACACAAGAGCTTCATCGACTGTCTGTACACCTAGAATTCAAGGAAACAGACGATACTCTGTTTTCCAGACAAAAACCAGATGTGGACCCAAAGTGAATTCTAATCAATCAAAGTAGTCCAGAACTGTATGTCAATCACTAGAGCCATTTCTAAACTCTAAATATTTGCTTTGTGATTTTTCTTTTTTACATATTGAGAAGTGTGTGTAATATGCTGTATTCTACACACACACTGTCTCATGTACTCAAACTAGAGGATTTGTAAATCCTCACACAAACTCTTGCATCATTTATTTCTCACTGGGATAGTGGTAGATGTCATGTGACCTGGAAAAATAGTTTCTATTGTTTTTGTTTCCCATGGAAAATAGTGGTAGAAGTTATGTGACCTGGACAGTTGGTTGTTGTTGTTTTTGTTTCCCAAAGATAACAGTGGTAGAGGTCGTGTGACCTGGACAGTTGTATATTGTTGTTTATCCACGATCCAGGGTGTTGATCACTTTTATATATTGTTTTGAGAGGACTAGGTCTCAGGTTGAGATTAAATCCCTTGGTTAAATCTGCTGTGCTTATTTATATTCAATGTTCTTTTTTATTCCGCTGCTAATTACTTTTAAACCAAAACTGTTTTAAAGTCACTTTGATAATTAAACTCTCAAGTGTTTATATTAGTTTTAAATCAGTAAGTTAGTGTCAAATGTTAATCATCTCTTCTGATTTTATTAGCTGAGAAATAATCAATCCCTTGAGAACCTAACAGAACCATTACTTTGGTATAAATTCACTACAGTTTAACTTTTTATTTTATTTGGGGGATTTTAAGACAATGCTTTTTAAACTGAAATTTTAATTGGTACTCAATTCACCCCCCCCCCTCTTGAGTGTCCTCTCCGACCAACATTTGGTATCAAAGTATGTTTAAATAATTTTTAATGTACTCTATTTTTCAACTGTGATTTTAGTTGTATTTTAAAGTTCATAAAATTTCTATTATTTCTAAATTTTTATCTCTTTAAAATCATTGCTTTATGTAAGCTATCATGGATAATAGACTTGAAGGAATTTCTACCAATATACCACCATTTTTCAATGGAACTAACTATGCTCAGTGGAAAATCAAGATGAAAATTCATTTAGAAAGCATGGGTTTTGATATTTGGACTGCTATAGAATCAGAATATAAAATTCCTACTACTGATAGAACTACTTGGAATGAAGCTACTAAGGCTGCCTACATTAATAATTGCAAATCTATGAATGCATTGTACTGTGCTTTAGGAGATGAGGAATTTAATATAATATCTACTTGTAAAACTGCTTATGAAATTTGGGATACCTTAGCTGTTTCTCATGAAGGAACAACTAATGTTAAAGAAATGAGAATGAACACTTATACTATTAAGTATAATAATTTTAAGATGAATCCTGATGAACCCATTTCTGACATGTATATCAGGTTCAACGAAATTGTCAACACAATGGTCTCTCTAGGAAAAGATGTTCCATAAAAGGAACAAATTATGAGAATTCTAAGATGTCTACCTGAAAGATGGAGAGGAACTTCTGTCTCAATTAGAGAATCTTGTGATATTGGTGAACTGACAGTCAAGGAATTAATTGGCATGCTGATGATGTATGAAGAAGAACTCAAAGTCAACAAAGAAGAATAAGATGAACCAAGAAGGAAGTCTGTTGCATTCAAGACGTCAACTTCAAAGAACAAGGATAAGGAGAAGCTTCAAGCTATAAATGAAAGTTCATGTTGTGAAGACAGTGAATGTGCTTCTAATAGTGATGTTGATATGGATCACATTGCTAGAAGTTTTAATAATTTTTACAGGAAGAAGATGTTTTTCAGAAACTCAAATTACAAAAGTAAATATGACAACAAGGGTCATTGGAAAAAGGATTGGAAGAAATCTGAAAAATCAGAAGATGTTGTCTGCTATGAGTGAAAAAGAAAGGGACACATAAAAGCAGACTGTCCAAAGTTGAAGTACAAGACGAGTTATGAATACAAGGAAAATAAGTTTAAGAATTCCATGAAGGCTACATGGAGTGCTTCTGAGGATAGCTCCAATGAATCTAAAATTTATGAAACTGAACACAGAAATAAGGCAAACATGTGTTTTATGACAAACACATCTGAGGTAACATCTGAAACTCCTACTTTAAATTCATATTATTCGGAATATGATTCTGACTCAGAAAAGATGTCAAAATATGAACTATTTGAATACTGTGATATGTTAGAAGAAACTTGTAATGAGCTGAAAGACAAATAAAAAGGTTAAATGAAACAGTATGCTTTAACTGTTAAACATAAATCAGATCTTGATATTGAAATGGGAAAGAATGCTCAGTTGCTTAAAGAAAACACTGAACTGAAATTATCTAATGAGAATCTTAAGACTGACATAGAAAAATTTACAAATGGTAAAGATACTCTTACTCATATTCTAGGTAAGGAAATAACACCTAGATACACTACCGGTATAGGATACCAACCTGGACAAAGGAAAGCTACCAACACTAAATTCATTCCAAAATCTGGAAAGAATGTAGCTAGTTCTGAAGATTCATATGCTACAACTAGTTATATTCATAGTTATGGATCTAATAAGGTTTATCATTGAAAATATATTGATTATAGACATTTTATGAGACCCATTAGACAAATATTGGTACCTAAAGTTTTATTGGCTAACCTGTCTGGACCCAAGAAAATCTGGGTACCAAAATCATTTCTTGTAAAAATATATTTTGTAGGGAACCTTCTTAAGGAGATCCTGTAGAAATACCGGGTACATGGATAGTGGATGTTCAAGACATATGTCATGAGGCTACTCATGATTTAAAAGATTAGTCATAATTGATAGAGTTTTTGTCACTTTTGGTGATAACTGAAAAGGAAAAATCATCAGCTTAGGCTAGATTGGTAACACTAACTCAGTATTAATTTCTAATGTTTTATTTGTTGATGGACTTAAATATAATTTGTTATGTATTTCTTAGTTATGTGATGATGGTTTTTATGTTTAATTTGAAAATCATTCTTGTAGTGTTTTTAATTCTAAAAATGTTTTAGTGTTTTCTGCTTTATGAAATGAAAATGTTTAAGCTATTGATTTAAATTCATTAGCTAAGAAGAATATTACATGTTTAAATGCATTTCATAATGAGTCTTGGCTTTGGCACAGAATATTAGGACACTACAATGTACATTCACTTTGAAAACTTGCTAGGAAGAACTTAGTTAGAGACCTACCCAAACATGAATTTCTAGAAGACAAAGTTTGTAATCCCTGTCAAAAGGGAAAGAAACATAAAGCTTATTTTAAATCAAAGAAAGAAGTTTCGACATCTCAACCTCTCAAGTTGGTTCACATGGATTTATTTGGACCTTATAGAGTTTCTATTTTAAATGGGAAGCACTATGTCTATGTTCTTGTAGATTACTTTTCTAGATATACTTGGGTATATTTTCTAGCTCACAAAAGTGAAGCTTGTTCTTGCTTTGTAAAATATTTCAAATCTGTAGAAAACCTTAGTGGAATTATAATTAAAACCCTAAGAAGTGATCATGGCCATGAGTTTGAAAATCATGAGTTTGAATCTTACTGCTCACACAGTGGCTATAGTCACAATTTCTCTGCCCCTGGGATAGCCCAACAGAATGGTGTAGTAGAAAGGAGGAATAGAACCCTGAAAGGAATTACTAGGACTATGCTTAATGAGTATGACCTACCTGTTTATTTTTGGGATGAAGCTGTAAATATAGCTTGTTATGTTATTAATAGAGTCTTGATTAGACATGTTCTTAAGAGGACCCCTTATGATTTGTGGAACCATAGGAATCCTAAGGTTAACTACTTCAGAGTTTTTGGTTTCAAAGTCTTTATTCTTAATACTAAAGATAATCTTGACAAGTTTGCACCAAAGAGTGATGATGGAATTTTTCTAGGATACTCTATAACTAGTAAAGCCTATAGAGTTTTCAATAAGAGAACCAAATGTGTGGAAGAATCTATTCACGTCAAATTTTATGAAACTGATCCACATGAGCCTAAGACTTTTCTTGAAAATCTTGAAGTTGATCTATCTATTTTTAACCTTAATGATAAGGACAGTGGACATATAATAAAAACATCCAGTTCTGAAAATTTTCCATAACATGCTTCTGTTGATTCCCAACCTCTTGATGAACCTGAAATTTCTAGTACTACCTTTACTCAATCAACTAGAATTCTAAATAATCGTTCTTTATATGCTGTTGTAATATATATTGATAAAGGGACACAGACTAGAGCTTCTCCTAGAAATCAGGTTGAACATCAAGCCTTCTTGTCACAGCTTGAACCTAAAAACATTGATGATTCTATTAATGATTAATTTTGGGTAATGGATTTTCAAGAAGAACTAAATCAATTTGAAATAAAAAAAAGTCTGGAAATTAGTAGAAATACCTAAGGACACTATAACCATAAGCACAAAATGGGTGTTTAGAAACAAAGTTGATAAATATGGAAACATCATTAGAAACAAAGCTAGGCTAGTTGCACAAGGTTACAATCAAGAAAAGGAATTTACTATGAGGAAACCTTTTCTCCTGTAGCTACACTACATGCTATTAGGATCTTACTAGCCTTTGCATCACATCTTAATTTAAAGATATATCAAATGGATGTTAAAAGTGCTTTTTTAAATGGTTTTATTGTTGAAGATGTTTTTGTAGAACAACCACCTGGTTTTTCAAATCCTCATTTTCAAAATCTTGTCTTCAAACTTTCTAAAGCTTTATATAGTTTAAAACAAGCTCCGAGATCTTGGTATGAAAGGCTTTAAAACATTTATATTTCAAAAGGATTTACAAAATGAATTTCTGATCCCACTCTTTTTATAAAAAGGATTTCAAAAGATGTTTTAATAGTACAAATCTATGTTGATGATATTATTTTTGGATCCTTTAAGAATTCTTTATGTACTGATTTTTCCGAAATAACGCAAAATGAATTTGAAATGAGCTTAATGGGAGAGATTAAGTATTTTCTTGGTTTTATAAATTTTCAAACTAAAGATGGTATTATTTTAAATAAAAGTAAATATACTAAGGATTTGTTAAAACGATTTGCCTTGGATAGTATTAAGGAAAGTGATATACCTATGAGTACCACCTGTAAATTGGATATTGATGAATCTGGGAAACCTGTTGATCAAACTAATTACAGAGGTATGATTTGGAGTTTACTTTATCTTACTGCTAGTTGAACAGATATTATGTTTAATGTATGTATGTGTGCTATATTTCAAGCTAATTTTAAAGAATCACACTTACTTTCTGTTAAAATGATTTTTCAATATCTTAAGTATACTGCAAATTGGGGTTCGTTTTATCCAAAAGGACAATCATTTGACTTAATAAGTTATTCAAATGATGATTTTGCTGGCTGTAAGTTAGATATGAAGAGCACATTTGGAACATGTCACTTACTTGGAAAATCCCTTGAATCATGGTGTAGTAAGAAACAAAACTCAGTTGCATTATCTACTGCTGAAGCAGAATACATAGCTGCTGGTAGTTGCTGTGCACAGATTCAGTGGATGAAACACACTTTACTGGACTATGGATTTGATTTTAAGCATGTTTCAATTAACTGTGACAACACTAGTGCGATTAACATCTCAAAGAATCTTGTGTCTCACTCTAGAACTAAACACATTGATGTTAGACACCACTTTTTAAGAGATCGTTATCAAAGAGGTGATATAAAACTTGAGATTATAGGGACTGAACTTCAATTAGCTGATATTTTCACTAATCCATTATGTTCAGTAAGATTAAGTTTCATTACACATGAATTAGGAATGATAACTTACCCTTGAAACCATTAGGAGACCTCACCGTTAGAAAATTCTCACCTTTAGAAAATTCTAACCGTTAGAAAATTCTCACCGTTAGGAGACCTCACCGTTAGAAAATCCTCACCATTAGGAGACCTCACCATTAGGACATCCTCACCGTTAGAAGACTTTACCAGTACATCTTGAGCTGTTTTATCTTTTTTAAAGCCGAGACATCGAATTATATATATATATATGATTTATTTTATTTGTGGATCCTAAATGATATTAAACTGAGTCTAGATTTCACTCAATCTCACCGCGAACTCGTCTGTTCGAATCCCTCCAACCTAACCCTCTCAAGCCGCAAAACCCTAAACCTTGAATCTGTAGTGTCCCTCATCAATAGACCTCAGGTTACAAATGGGAGTGATGATCAGCAAGCGAAAATACAGAAAGTATTTAATGCTAGTACCAGGGGAAGTGGAAGTGGAAGTGTATCTCGAACGAATCCAATAAACCTACATCTCCCAAAGAGAGAAATTGTCGTTGAGAAAGAGGTATGTGCAGAATGGCTCATGGAGAGAAAGTCCTTGGTTCTTTAAGTTTTAGAAGAACAAGGTTGGACTGAGTGCTTCAAGAACAACAATGGACCTTATTATCCAGGGTTGGTAAAACAGTTCTACAAATTCGTTCGTTTTGAAAAGTATGAGGATGAATGCAGAATTATTTCTTATGTGAATGGAAAGGAGGTTTCTTTTACTTTAGAACAATGGGATGGGAACTTGAGAGTTCAACATGAAGGAGATTATGCATTTTATTCAAAATCTATACCTTCAACCAGTGATGTGTTTCAATATGAAGATGCCTTGATAGAGCTTACAGGGAATGGGACCCCTAGAAAGGTGATTGCTGCAGAGATGGTAGGAGAAGATAAGCTGTTGTTTAAATTTCTTCATCTTGTTGTTAGTCCGAGAAGAGGAGACATTTCCACATTGAGATTCCAAGACATATATCCGCTATATTTGCTGAAGCACAGTGCGAGAATAAATCTATGTAGATTGATTATGGTTCAAGTGGAAGAGATGACTATACCGAAGTCCAAATCAAATACACTGTTTTTCTCAAAGCTGATTTCTGTGATGCTAAAAGTGAAAGAGGTTTTTGGACCTCAGGATGAGCTGGTTGTGGTTAAGGATAACTTCCATATTACAAGAACTGTCTGTAAATACATGAAAGTCAGTTGGAATCTTTGGAAGAAATCATGGGTGAATGATGATGGAAAAATCTATGACAACTATACTCCTGTGGATCATCCTTCTAGACCAAAGGATGTGAGTGATCCTGGTCTTGGACCAGATGAGACAGAACCGGTCTACAGTGATGATGAAGCTGAGGAGGAAGAGACATCTTTTGAGTAAGGAGAAGACCCAAACTTACCCCCTAGTCCTGCGTATCAAGTTATTTCTTATGGAGCAGAAAGCCCTCCAAAAGAACTACCAAAGAGAGAAACTGTATTGAAGTACAATGATACAATGACTACAGAAGATGGAGAAGAAGAATGCTAGTATGTTGTCAAGGACACCTCTGAGGAGGATGAGGCAACCGAATCATATCATGATGTTAATGGAGAAAAGGAGGCTGATGGTGCAGCAAATGATGAGGAAAATGTTGAAAAAGAGCTCAGTTTGTGTCCTCTAATAGTCAGTACAGTCAGAACAGTGCCTGATAAGGAAGGCGTAGCAGCAGAACCTGTTGATGAGAGAGTCATTAATGACCCAGAACAAATGGCTATTTAATATGATGCAGTTGTAGAGGAAATTGTAGAATTATCTCAGGAAGAACAGTTGGAAGAGATAACTCAGGGGAATGTTCCAAGTGAGGGGAAGAATCCTGGCTCAGTATCAGTGCTATATGACATTGAAGGTTGGACATCAGATCCAGGATATATGATTCTTGGACTTTCTTATGGAGATTCTGATGAGGAAGACCAAACCCAAAAGGAATCAGTTACCCTACCCACTATGTCTAAAACTGTGGCAACCAAGGAGGACCTTGAGTCCTTAAAAGCTGAATTGAAAGAAGAAATATGAGAATCAATGCAATATATGAAGAAAAGTATGGTTAAAGAGATGAAAAGTGTGGAGAAATCCCTTGAGTTATCCATTGTATGTGTTGTGTCTAGTCCTGTGAAAGAAATGATGGATGAACTTAAAGTGTTCCACACTTAGATTGAGAGTTGGACAAAAGCTGTAGTTGCCTTGAGACAATCGATTGCTTCTCTGACTACCATGCATAGCTCTCAAAATGAAGTAATATCTGACATTCAATATATAAAAAAAGTGTTCAAACAGTTTGTGGATGTTTTTGAGGCCTTTAAAAAGTCAGTTAAAGAACATCTGAACAGCCAGGATGAACTTGTTTAGAAGGTCGTTAGTAGTCTGACTCAATACTTCAAGGAGATAGTGTCTTTTTCAATGAAACCTCTTCCCTCATCCAGCTCCACTGTGAACCTTGACCAGATCCGCACTATTATTCAGGAAGAATTGGCTAAGGCCAGTCCCAGTGGTGCATCAGATACTCAGAGTCTTGCTACCACTAAGGAAGGTAGTAGTTTTGTTTGTGATCACCTACGGGCAGCTACTGCTTCTCAAGAGGCAATCAAGAATAAGGTGGATGATTATTTTGAAAAGGTTTATACTAAGAACCAAATGACAAACCATTTCAAACTCTTGATTGATAATATGAAGTTACCGCCAGTTACCCAAGACTTCATAGAAATGGTTAGTAAGCTCAGGGATCTTACTCTTACTTTGGACAAATTCATTGAAAATAGGGATGATTTTGTGTCTGCCATGGAGAGAGGAGGAAGCATTATAATGGATTTCATAAACCTGTTTCTGCCCTTCCTGCATGTGGATGCCAGACCAGTGATTGTACCTCCTTCCCTTCCTACTTCTGCCTCTGGGAGTACTCCTCAATTGACTCCAGCTCATGCCATTAAGAGCTTGACACCGATGATCACTCAGAGGAGCTCTGATATCAGATCTGGTACAGTTTCTGTAGCTGAACCACCAGTTGTGCCTTCCGCTATTCCAAAACCCTCTGCTGATCCTAAGGGAAAGACACCTGTTCCAGAGGAGGATTGAGTGTTTCTAGATCTTTTTGATAGGATTTACTTGTATTTTTTTGTTCTGATTTTATCAGTGTATCTTTTATATTAATGAAATTCCTCTTCATTCTATACATTACTGAGTTTCTATTACTTTGTCATTTATTCTCTGCTAATCTTTATCATTTCTCTGCTACCCTTCTTTTTGTTAATCAAAAAGTGGGAGAAAATGAGAAAATGAGAAAATGAGAGAAAATAAGAAATGAGACCTAAGAGTAAACAAAGGGGGAGAAACAGAAAAAGGGGGAATGAGAAACTGTGACTTGAGAAATAGACTTAAGAGAGAATCTTGCAGTACAATTGAAAGGGGGAGGAATATGGAAGTTTTTTTCTGAACAAAACAAAAGAAACTTTTTCTCAGAGGTAAATTTCTTTTCCACTTTTTCCTCTAAAACTACTCTTTTTTTGATATCATTTTTTATATATTTTTTTTCTAATACTACTTCATTTTTTTGGCATAAGTTGTGATTATCAAAAAGGGGGAGATTGTTGAACCCTCTGGGAATTGAGTTGCTTTATTATATTTTGATGATCCCAACTATATATTATTTATATCTTAATTATGTTTGATATATCTCAAATATGATTTATTATATGTTGTTACTTTCAATTATGATTAATAGAAGTCTTTTAGATATATGTACTCTGACCTAACACATTCTTCCAATAGAATGCTTAAACAGTTTATAGCTACCGATACAGAACAGTAGCTACCATTATGACTTAGAGCTAACGATATCGAATAGAGATACCAATACGGAGTTCACCGATACATCAAGTTCACCAGTACTCAATGTTCACTGCTATATCAAAGTCTACCGATATGGTACAACAAGTCTACCGATAGAGTTATAGTTACAAGCTCACCGATACTCATGTCTACCGCTACATCGAAGTCGACAGCTACCGAAATAGAGCTACCGATATGCAAACTCTACCGATACATCAAGGAAGCTACAGATAGGGACTTACCGCTACCGATACAAAGCAGAGCCATAACTACCGTTACAAGTCCACCACTACTGATGTGATCAATTCTATATTTGTAGCTACTGATACAAAGTCTACCATTACCAATGAAGTCTACCGATATAGACACCTACCATAACACAAGTCTACCGATATCAAGAGCTACCATTCCATAGACAGAACCCGACAGTACTTGAATTTATTTATCTTTATTTAATCTAACCAATGGTCACATTAGGAATATTTTAATGCTCTGTCATTTCTTTAATGAAGGTTGTTGGATGTCAGGGAACCATACCTCGTACCTGCAAAAAGTAAATCATCTTTTGCAGGAGCTCGTGCTTTAAATAAAGGAAGTATGTGCTACTACAAAGAGAGGATGAATAGACGAATACATAGAGATATACATACCACGAGGTGTGCTGTAAGAACAACAGAGAGTGAATGAAAAGAGATGAATGAACTTACACGAAGAACTCATTCATTACTACATACCAGTGAAGAGCTGAGAACGAGAACATAACACAAGAACTTCATCGACTGTCTGTACACCTGGAAGTCAAGGAAATAGACGATACTATGTTTTCCGAACAAAAACTAGAAGAGGACTTAGAGAGAATTCTGAACAATCAAAGGACTCCAGAACTGCACGACCATCACTAGAGCTATTTCTAAACTCTAAATATTATATCTGTGATTTATCTTTTTACATATTGAGAAGTGTGTGTTATATACTGTATTTTACACACACTCTCTCTCCTTTAATCTAACTGGAGGATTTGTAAATCCTCATTCAAACTCTTGCATCTTTTATTTCCCAATGGAATAGTGGTAGAGGTCGTGTGACCAGGACAGCTGGTTTCTATTGTTTTTGTTTTCAACAGATAACAGTGGTAGAGGTCGAGTGACCTGGATAGCTGGTTTCGATTGTTTTTTTTCCCACAGATAACAGTGGTAGAGGTCATGTGACCTGGACAGTTGTATACTGTTGTTTATCCCCGATCCAGGGTTTGGATCACTTTTATATAATGTTTTGAGAGGACTAAGTATCCTCTTGAGACTAAACCTCTTGGATAAATCTGCTGTGCTTATTTATATTCAAAGTTCTTTTTTATTCCGCTGCTAATTACTTTAAAACAAAAACTATTTTAACGTCACTTTGATAATTAAACTCGCAAGTGTTAATATTAGTTATAAATCAGTAAGTTAGTTTCAAAAGTTAATCAACTCTTCTGAATTTATTTTTTGGGAAATAATCAATCCCTTGAGAACCTAACAGAACCTTTACTTTGGTATAAATTCACTACAGTTTAATTTTGTATTTTATTTGGGGGATTTTAAGACAATGTTTTTTAAACAGAAATTTTAATTGGAACTCAATTCACCCCCTCTTGAGTGTCCACTCCGAACGAAAAATTAATTATTAAATTAATTAATTCAACTTATATGCTTTAAATTCTGTAAAATGGAAATCATTTTTTATTTATAAATATCAAATATATCTTAGGGATGATTTTTGGTATTTTCTAAAAAACATCAATTTCTGATGAATAGTGAAACCACTAAGTTGTAGTTAAAAAACTAATTTTTTATTTAAATGATAATTTACCATTTCTATGAATTGAATTTCAAAAATCCGACATACATGGTTGTAATTAGTATGTAAAATTTGGATCAATGGGATGAAAATAATTTTTGGTGAATAATAACTTTAATGTTTTATTAATCGCAATTAAAGGCAATTAGTGTAATTTAAGTTAAATATAATGTTGTAATAATATGAAATTACCATTACACTTGTCCTACCCTTATTGGATGAGTCATGGACGACCAATACAATCCATGGTTCAACTTGGGGACCCCATGGAGCCACTGGGGTAAGAAAATGACATTAATAGAATTTATTTAAAGTAAAAATAAAATTGTCACAAACATGTGTTGTTTTACTAAAACAATTATTACATGGGGTTATATAAGTTAAATTTTCGACTATAAATTTTCATTGGAAAGATAAAAATATTTACTACATCATGGTATTTTTTTTTATAATTTTTAGACATTATATTAAATAAATTTTGTATAACACCATGATGATGCAACGATTACCTCATTAATTAACGATTTAAATAAAATGAAATGATAATGTAAAATCTAAGACTTACACTTGTCAAAAACCTATTTCATGAGTATATTTCGAACCCTTATCACCTTATCCTCGAAATATATAATTTTGGGACCTTTGAAATCCTAAAATCACTTCTTAATAATGTAACATTTCATGACTTTCCAAGAGTTCCCCTCCTCTCCTCTTATAAAAGGCCCCCACCACTACCACCTAATTCACACATTCCAAGCCATTTGGCTCAGCCAAACTCTGCCCAAATACTCTTTCATCTTCCCTCTATTACTCCTAGAATCCTCACATTGGGCAGATGTCTTCCCAAGGATGCCTTTGGCTCAAATCAAAAAGAGTTACCCGATTTTAAGGTAATGTCTTCTCTTATGTTCTTTCATTTTATTTTTCTTCTCCAACCCATTAAACTCTTTTTATTCCTTTCATTTGTAACAAAAAAAGTAAAATAAATATACTAGTATGTTTTTAGTAGAAGGATTTTTTCTACACTTAAATATACATTCGTCTAATGGTTAATGAACATACTGTTTCTGTGGGTGGAAAATTACACCCTCATGAAACGATGATTGTTCAATCTTATTTTAACACCTCCCATGGTGGCCATTACGATGAAAATATTTCCATATATGATATATATTATGATTATGTTTTCTTTATGCTTCTGTATTTTTCATTTATGGAATACCTTTATAATTTCCATTATAGGTAAACGCGATAATTTCATTTTAAGAAGTGCGGACTACCTCCCCCTCAAAGTGATTTGAATCATTAATGCCATATGTGAGACGTATAAAGGATGGAGTTAATGATGTTATATATGATATTATACAGTAATTATAATATACCTTTATATCATTATGATTTCATTCCATTAAATATGAAATAGAAATGATAGTAGTGTTCATGCATACATACGGCTTACTGTCTCCATGGACGGTGGATTTCATTTCCTAGATCTAAATGTAATGTAATATTATAAATGAATATATCTACTGGATATATATGACATATATTTTATTCAAATCATGAATATAATTCGGGAGATAATGGATATTCTACCAGATAAACAACTTGTAATTATAATAGGTTTATTATTGACTTGAGTACCAAATATCGAAAAAACAATCGTTATTAACTTAAATAATTACATAATGTTCATAACATGGTAATAAGTGATATAAACGTAATAATAAACTTTAAAATGGTTCTTATGAAATTATAAATTAACTCTTGTTTATTATTCGGGAGGTTAAAGTACGATCGAGTCAAGTCGGACACGAGGTAAGGGAACTTCTTAACCCAATTTCCGTTCATTAGTTTAATCTGCTACTTTCAAATTATGTCATGATATTATAATGTCCTATATTTTATTTGTAATTTATTTATGTGTACATATAGTGAATACACATAATAGATCTATTTTATTTAAAAAATTATCTATGTAAGGGACTTCGCCTCAATCTCCTTTCATTTAGGCATTTTTTTTATAAAACATTCTTTTATATGGTGTAAAAACCTCTTTGACTTTCACGTTTATTAAAAAGGAATTTTTCATCTTACGTACGCGGCGATAACTACTTCTTTACCTCCATGACCATTATTTGAGTTTAGGATTCCTCTACAAGCGATAACTTTTTTTAAATGAAAAATAAATACCAAGTGTTAATTTTCTTTTATTTTTGTATTGAAAATGGTATTGAAAATGTTTTTATTACATCAATGTGTTGTATTGATATCTTGTGATTGTAATGTGGAAATGTAATATCTCATTATGCATGTTTTATGTGATACGATTATGTTATGGTTTTTGATATGTTTGAACCTGTTCATATGAGGAATGCATTGGACATAACAAGTGACGGTTGGAGCCCGCTATAGCTCCTCGATGCATCGGTAGGTCTAATGAGACAAACTAGTGTCTTGGCACAAGGCCTTGACAAAATCTTATTTATAGTCTTGGCACGAGGCCTTGGCTACGAGGTTATGATAGTCTGGAATTATGCATTCCAACATTATAAAAGCGGTTATTGATATTGCATGTGATTATTCTACTAGTACAATATCCATGTGAATAAGTAAATGGAATTATTTCATTTTATTTTATCCATATTATGCTGACGTTCAAGTTTAAAAGGATTTTGTTTTAGTTATACATTGCCTTAAATATTTATGTTTATTTATGAAAGTTTCTGCTATATTGATATCCTTACTGAGCATCTGAGCTCACCCATTTCTATGTTTTATTTTCCCACGATGTGAAAAAGTATTTTATGACTGACCTGAAGGGATAGTTTGAAGGGGATATGAGTGTAGACTATGGAGACTATGTAGTTTTCTTTCACTTTGTGATGAAATGTAACATTTATGAATATATCTAGTGTTTCCAAGGCTACTAAACAAATCGGTCTTTCGAGACTTGATCTTTTATGATCATGCCAATGTTACATAATAATGCACTGACTCTGGGTAACTGGGATTGGGGCATTACACATGGTCTTTGTTAATTTAATTCGCCACTTTCTATCAATATCATGGGAGGAGATCAAACTGCACAATCATGGCCGATCCTCTTCCCCTTTTTGTTGTTGATCATCGTTGTGGCTTGGAATGGTGGCGAAGCAGTGCTGTTACACCACGCGGGATCGAGAGAACCGCGGCCAGAGCGGGCCGCGACGAAGGTGTGTGGCGCCGTTGTGCTGCGCCGGTGAGGGTGAAGGAGACCGCAACCATGATTAGGCTATGGAGGAGGGGTGCAACACCATCGCGCCGCACTGGAAGGGATAGAGAAGTGGCCTTAGGCCGCGACAGTTCAGCAAGGGGGCGGCCGGACTCAGTCGGCCTCCGGCGCATCGGAAGGCGGGACCCGCGGGGGTCCAATGAAAGCTCACCAGCCGGCCAATTGGCCAGCCATTTCCAAATAACCGGGGGGTGTAACCCAAACTTTTACTAGGGAGGACCCCACCTGAAAGGGGGACCACCGTTTCTTAAATCAAGGGGGGCAGCGCCCCCCACTAGGCCGGACCCCCGCGTCGGCCCGGGCCGCGCCGGTTGGGCCGGGCCGCGCCAGCCGAGCTAGGCCACACCCAACTGGGACAGACCTGGACTCGGGTCGGGTCGACGGGTTTGGGCTGACCCATGGGGTATTGGGACGGGTCGAACCGGGCCCAAACCCCCAGTTAACGGACAAATCCATTCTAACACCAATAACTTGGGCTACGAATCTCCGATCGATGCACCGTCTATTGAGTTGGGATACTTGGATAGAGGTGGGTGTTTTGGTTTATTTGACTCAAGGATTCAGAGAAATTTGTGTATGGTCGGGTTGGTTCGAACACGAAACCAACCGGGCCCTCGGAGCGGAAACACTTATAACTTGAGCTCCAAACATCCGATTGGCATGCCTTCGACTTTGTTGTATACCTCTTAGTGAGACTGTTCTTTTGGATTATTCCGCTCAAGGTTTGGACGTAGCTGGAGTATAGTCAGGTTGGTTTTAGCTTAAAAACCAACCGGGCCCTTGGGATGAATAAGCCAATAACTCTCAGATCGGGCGTCCGATTAACTCGCCGTCTGTCGCGTTGAGTTCATTTAGACGAGACAGAACATTTTGATACATCAACTCTAGAATTTTTGATAGTTTATGTATCATCCCCTTGGCTCATGTAGTGGAACCTCCTGGAATCGAGTGTGCTGTGTGCGGGAACCTTAGAGCTGGCTTCAACTACGACGAAGATGAAGACTTCTGTACAAGGAACCTTAGTGGGTTCGATGAGGACAACTACCATACTAGGATCCCCAGTGGGTTCGACCAGGATGACTACCGTACTAGGATCCTCTGTGGGTTCGACGATGATGTCTAGCATACCGGGATCCTCCGTGGGTTCGACGACGACGTCTACCGTGCCGGGATCCTCTGTGTGTTCGATGACGACGAATTCTGTACTAGGATACCTTGTGGGTTCAGCAGCATTGTAGACTGTACTTGGATCCTCTGTGGGTTCAGCAGCGATGACTACTATACATGGATCCTTCGTGGGTTTGGCAGTGACGACTTCTGTATTAGGATCCTACATGGGATCGACAGAGGAGATGATTCAGAGGCTACATCTAATCATCTCCATCCTTCAGAAGTAGTATACCTGTGTGAGATGAGTCTTGACTTTCAATCATTATCTATGATATGATTGACATGCCTTCCTGTGTGGATTGGGTTGTGATTTCCTGTGTGGATTGGATTGTACCTTCTTATGTGGACTGGGATGAACTTGGGCTTGAATGTTGGAGAAGAGATGGAATTTATGACTTAGGTATATGTATGGGCATATACTTAAGTAGTGTGGGTTGCTACTTCGTGATTTCATATTTCCTTTTTGGGTTATCCTTCTTGGATTCTGGGAAACCTTTGGGAGTCTCAAGGTTCCTAATGAGTATAGTATACTCACCCCTGTATGGGGTATGCCCGCACAATGTTGTGTCGGTTGCATACGACAGACAGCGCTGATCGTGGTTGAGGCTGGAGGATTGGAACGGTACCCAGAGGTGGTCTATCATGTGTGATGTACACGGAGAGGATGACCGGACCCAAGGAGCCGACAAGACTGTTTGTACTCACCCTTCAGGTGGGAGTTCCGGAGGATGACTTCGTGGTCGCTTCTTTAATTTTTAGTAGTCTTACATCCCTTTCAATTGTACTGAACTTTCAGGTGGGTATGTATACTGGCCCATTTACATTCTAGCACTTACTTGTGTATATAGTTTACTTAGTATTTACTTCAGTTTTCATACTCTTTGGTGTTTGTTTTCTTATATAAAGGTAATTCCTTCAATTTTTATCAGGATTTACGCCTTTGGTTCTAGTCTCCAGCCTCTGGCCTATGGAAGGAGGGCTTGGGGTAGTCATGGTATGGGACCCAAGGACGGGTTGTGACATGTATAACTAGGTGTATCATAATTTTCTACCATTTAGGAAGGTAGTTAATATTTTGATGATAAGATTGATCCATCATGAGGTGTCCTACTTATCCAGTTTATTACAGGAATCAAAACACATCTAATTTTTTAAAACCGATTTAGTTTAATGTCATGTAATGATAAAATATTTGTGGACATCTAAGAAACATATATTTGAGATTGAGTCTTCATGAGATTTCCAACATATATTTGTTATAGAATGAATCTATGTTATAATAGTTAATTAACACCCTTCGAACTGTACCTAATGTAGAATATCTTATATAGGGAATTTTTTATATCCTTCCACGGATCACAGATTACATGCTATGATTTCCTTGGGTGGTGGAGAGTACTGATGACAATTAAGTGACCATCGTAACTCCCCATTCCCATATGAAGTCTTATCTATGTAATAAATATGGTATAGTAACTTATTTTTCTCACTACATATGTATGTTGTGATTATGTACCAAAACGTACCATGGAATTTTTAATGTGAATATCATTCCTTAAAGAGGAAAACTACATATTCTTTTTATGGAAGGAATCAAAGTCACCATAGTTTAATGTATTCCCAATCCACTATTTTATGATGTAGAGTGATCTTCCGATGATAGTTATTGGGTTCTGATGGATCTAATATTAGAGACAGGTTGGGACTTAGACTGAGGATGAATACCTTATGAGTTCATGATCTGGCCATATGATGGTGTCCTATTTTTTCTGGTCATTTCCTGAATCACTATCCTCAAAGATCTATTAGTCTGGGATTAGACTCTAACATTGCAAATTTGTGTTTGGGCTCAAGGAAAAATAGGGCGTCTTATATATCATAGGTATTGAATGAATCAATGTCTTCATAGTTCAATTGGTTGGGGAATACACCCTGAATTTTCCCTTATATGTGAGACATATAATATTATATCACTGATTATGGATTATACACTTAGGTTACCATTAATATGAACAAATCTTATCAAGTGAATGATAGGATCATTGTGACTCCCTATGCCCATGTGAGTGATGCTCGATGTGACAAACATGGGAGGGTTGATATTCAATCTTCTTTCTTAAGGATGCAGGACTTATGTACTTGGACATAACTTTGGATGGTTAATATAGATAATGGGCCTCAGGGAGGAATCCTACATATATTGGTTATATAATGAATCATAGTCAATATATTTCCCTTGGCTAGGGCTTACACACCAATGTTTCCATTCTGATTAAGGATTACACACTGAGGGTGGACACAATTATCAATCTCAGGGATACTCTTGTGACCCATACAACATCCCTACCCAATATTCATAAATTCCTCATTCATATAGATTGATTATATTCATTAAAATTTTATAGGATTCTTTGACAAGTTTAGCTATATTTTGATAATTACCAAATACAGTATCACGATATAGTTGTCTTTTCTGGGTGATGTTTCATAGCTTGGATGTAATTTTTAGAGTAATCTCATGATATGGAATATCTTTTATAGAAGAAATTGTGAGACATTGGTATCTTACCATCGAATCAATTTTGTTATCTTGGATACCATTCTTGGAGGACATCCCATGATCCTACTAACAAGCCTAGGTATAATTCTGAAATCTAATTTGACATGCATGAAAGACATTGTGAGAGTTAATGAAATGTGTCTATAAGATCATACATGATCTAGGATGGCATGTCTAGAGGTAATCAAAATATCTGGTTAGCCATCCTAGAGGGTTTCTTGAGCATCATTTGACATGCATGTGTGCTATTGTGAGAATCATATGATAGTTTTTAGTGAAGTCTAGTGAATGATAAAACATGTCTAAAGAACACTATAAGGTTTGAACGAAAATTCAGGTGGGATTTAAAATATATGGGTGGCATTCCATTTGGGTTCCATGCAACTTACTTTGACATTTACATAGGACTTTAAATGATCCAAATAGTATACCAATGCAGATTGTTTAGTTTCAGGTTCTATTTCACGATCCTGTTATATAAGGAAACATCCATAAACATTACATAATCATGAATAAGGTTAATAATTCACATTGTGGATCTTCTCAAAATTAGAGTTTTAGAGAATTAGGACATAACTATTACATTACATCTCAAAAATTATGAACAAGACACTCATACTCAGAATCCATTTATTTCATAAAATAAAAACCCTTAAAAGAAAACAAGAATTATTTTATTCATAGAATTATTCTTGAATTATTACTTTCTCTATCCCTTCCTTATACCATAGGAAAATATTTAAAAACATTGGATGAGCATAAAACTCTCAATAAGGGTTATTAGATAAATAAAGAAAACATTATTCCATCATAAATAAACATGTTCCTTAACATATCTCCTGAAATAATAAGATTTATGAATAACACAAGGATATCATAAATAATAAAAGAAATTTGTGGTAGGAATATCATACTTACAATGTATCTTTCACTGCTAAATAGGGATTTATGTTGGAATACCCATCACAAAATATTCGATTAGTATATCAAGAGAAAAATTAATATTTACCTCTATCATGTTACCTAATGCATTGGAGAGCTATCTTAGGCTCACGTATCCTTGGTATATCACGGATCCACCTGTATGCATAAATAATTCCCATGAAACATAACATAATCATAACACATGAAAATCATACAAGAAATATATCATTTCCACATCACATTCACAATATAAATTTTCTATATATTGACATAATATTTACATTCTAAATAGAATTTTAAATATATAAATCAAAAAAATATTATATGTTATTTATCTTCCTTTTAATAACATTACAACTTGTTATGCAAGACGAAGATCAATTAATACTCGTGGAGGTGGAAATTTAATTTTCACCATGTACATTAAAAAGAAACATTATTTTTGTTGTATAGTAAGAAACTTCATAGAGAACATATTCCCTTAAATGAAATGAAAATTTAAAGGAGATTTATACACCGTATAAAATAATGTCTTGTATAAATCAAAATATTTCTCAATGAAAGGAGATTGAGATTTAGTCCCTTAACTCATGTCCAACTTGACTCGTTCGTCAATTAATCTCTGAAATAATAAACTAAAGTTAATTTATATTTTCATCAAAACCTATTTATGGTTTATTACTCCTCTTATATCACTTATTACCATGTTATAAACTTTACATAATCATTTAATTTAATAACGATCGTTTTGTCAATATTTGGTACTAGAGTCAAAAATGATCTTCTTATAATTACAAGTTGTGTCTGTGGTCCAAAATCCATTATCTCTTGAATTATATTCATGATTTAGATATCAAAAATAAAATATTTATCTAGTATATATATTTATTTATAATAGTACACAACATTTGGTGATATGAAATGAAATACACCGTTCATAGAGACGGTAAGTCATACATATGCATGGACGCAACTTTAATTTATATTTCATATTTTAATTGAATGAAAACATAATGATAAATATGTATATTGTAATTCTTTTATGATATCATATATAATTTCATTAACTCCATCATTTATACATTCCATGTATGGCATGAAAGAGTCATGTCACTGTGAGGGGAAGATAGTATGTACATTCCCAAATGAAATTATCATATTTACCCATTATAGAAACAATAATGGTATTCAATAAATGAAAAATACAGAATAATATAGACAATATCAATATAAAATATGTAAAATATAAATATAGTTCCATCATAATGGCACCATGAGAGGCGGTGGGAGATTACTTAACAATCATCGTTACGTGAGGCAGTAGTTTGTCGTCCACATAAACAATTTCTTCATATCCAATAGATGGATTTGTTTTGGAGTGTAGTTAGTATAAATATCATAAAAACAACCTTGTATATTGATGATAGTCGATTTTTTTTAAAAAAAATTAATAAGATCCTATGGAGTGAAGAAGTAAAATAAAACAAGAGAACTTGAAGGAAGACGTTACATTTAAATCTTGTATATCATTTTGGTTTGAATCAAAAGGCATTTTGAAGTTCCTTATGGTTAAAGGAAGGATTTTATAAAGAAGAGAGTGATGCTGGGAAAATCATGGAGCTCTGTTTGGATGATCCATGGGGCATGAGCAGTGTGTGTAATGGGTTAGAGGGGGTGTCCTTTTATAAGAAGGAGGAGGGGCTCTTTAGTAATGTTTGAAAGTATTATTTTATTGTAAAATGATATTCAGTTTAAAAGGTAAAAAACATTATTTATTAGAATATACGGTGAAAATAATTATAAATAAAATCATAAAAAAAATTAAAGAGGTGTTTTATATTTTATAATCCTTATTGTTTTTATTTGACACTTTAACTTATTTAACTTTTACCATGTTCTCTTATATATTCATATTATACAGTTAATATATATTATATAAAATTCCATGAGACCCAAAATGGATCCTTAATGACATTTTAAAAATAATATATGTCATTTGAATGAATCATATATTTTTTGGATTATATTATTATTTAATAAAATTTTAATTGTTTTAAAAACATATTTATGTCAATTTATAAACTATTCATATCAACACTTTAAAGAATCTATATCAACATGATTGTTTTGAAAACCCATTATTAATTAAAATAAAACAAGTCATTATTATCCATAATGATCATGGACCACATTAAATGTTTCAAAATAAATTTATTTTAATATTTATAATTTCAATTATTTTAATCCTTTATTAATGAATCAATTATTGCATCACCACTGTGTCATAATTAAATTTATGTAAATAATGCCTAAAAATTATAAATAAAATACCATGATTGTAGGAATTTTTTTTATATTTATAATTACTATTTATTTTTGAAAATATCACTTATATAACCTATCCTAATTTTTTTTACTAAGAGTTATATGTTTATGTTACATTTTCTAAGAAATTAAATTAATTTTTATAGTGTCATTTTCACTTACAAGTGGATCCATGAGGCCCAAAATCGACCCAAGGATGCCCTGGTCAGACATGTATCATTAAATAAAATTATGACATGTGTTAGGGTAATTTATTATTATTATAATATTATTTGTTAACCCTTGTTTAATATATTTACCATTTCACCATGGTATATAAAATAATTTCTGATGTTACTATTCATAATGTCTAAAAATTAAAGTTGCCTACCAAATTTTTTTGGAAATCCTAATTAATAATATGGAATCCATTTTTCTAAATTCATCACACAGATGTTTCAGAAATTAATTTAATATTAGTTCCCATTGTTAATACAAAAAACCCTATTTTATGAAATAATAAATATCAAAAGATTGACATTTGTTATGTCAAATTTCAAAGTGAAAATACATCCAATAACTAGAATTGAATTAAATGGTAAAAATATAATATAATTAAAAATTAAAACCAATTAGAAATATAATCAAAACATATAAATAAATTAGATAAAAAGTAAGTTTAAAAGTAAAATTCATTATTTTTTCACTATTAATTTAAAAATGAACATTATCAACAAAATTCCAAAATTTTAACCAAAGTAAAATTTAATGTCCAAATTCTAAATAAAAATTTTATTCTGTAAAATAGAACATATAAAAGAGAGGAAAAAAAATATTTTAAAAGGGTTCTCTATTAAAAGGTTTTAAATCGACCTATTAATGAATATTAGAGTATTTATGCTTAAAATTAGATTAATTAACATTTTATGCCTCTAAATTGTAATGGGTAAATGTAAAAAAATTTAACCAACATGTGTAATCATATTGTTGTTAGTTATGTTAATTCCCTCTAATACAAAGACTATTCATTAATTAATATTTAAAATTGTAATATTATATTATTATTTTTCATTATAACTCAACGTTGTGTGCGACATGAAATTTCCAAGAAAACTGTTGTTGTGTATCAGTTACGCCATCGAACATAGACCCCCCTTTAAAAGTCAAATTATTATTTCATTCAAAACTCATAATAAATATGAAAATTCCATATTTTTTATTTACTTGGAATGTTACGTCCTTACCCATTTTAGAAATTTCATCCTCAAAATTTTATTCACAAATCAGATAAATGTGGGTATTTGTCCCTTACATAATTTTCAGATTCCTATGTCACCTCTTCAAATATATGGTTTTACCAAAGAACTATTACCTGGTAGATTACCTTATTGTATAATAATTTCCATCTCCAGTAACAAATTTGGATTGGTTGTTTCTCATAAGAAAGATTCTCTTCCTACTAAACTACCACTGCACTCAAAACATGAGATGGATCCGACATATACTTTCTCAACATTGAAACAAGAAAATAATTGTGTACATGGGATAAAAATATAGATAAATCCACTTGGTATGCAAGTGATCCAACATTATCTATAATTTCATAAGTTCTAATGAACCGTAGTCTCATCTTTCCCATATTTCCAAAACACATAACAATTTTCCATGGAAAACATTGAAAAATGCATGATCACCTACCTCAAAATAATGTTCCTTCCATCGGTTATCCACATAACATTTTTTTATTCTCAAAGATGTTCTCATGTGCTTCTAAATCCATTTATCTTTTTCACCCTTATCTTCTTCCAATTCAATTCTAATCACCTTCCTATAACTTACTTCATCCCAAAAAAGCTCGAGTTCAAAACTGATTTCTATATAATGCCTCAAATAGAGCCATATTTATACTGGAATGAAAACAACTATTAGAAGAAATTTCAACCAATGAAATATGTTGGTCCCAAATTCCCTGGAAATAAATTGGGCAAGCATATAACATATATTCCAATGTCTAAATTATTCATTCTAACTGCCCATCTTATTGAGGATGAAAAGCTATACGAAAATTTAATTCATTACCCAACGAATTTTGAAGGCCTTTCAAAAAGATAGATGTAAAACTGGGATCACAATTAGATACAATGGGGAGGGAACTCCATTCAACCTGACTATATAATTAATATACAACCAAGAATGTTGATCTAGAGACAAAGTATATCAAATAGGAAGGAATTAAGGAGATTTAATCAATCGATCAACAATAAACCAGATTGCATTATTACCTCAACATTTATTTTGGAATCCCACAAAAAGGTCCATGGATATATTTTTCCTTTTCCACTCTAGAACTGGTAAATGCTAAAGCATCCATTTGAGTAACTTCCCATTTTATTAATCCTATTTACAATTCATACAATTCACAGTAAAGTAAACAATATCACTTTTCATTCTATCCCACCAGTTATATTCCCAAAGATCTTTATACATCATAGTAACACAAGGATAAAACGAAAATGGAGAAATATTAGCTTCACATAACAACTCATTATTTAAATGTGAATCAAAAGGAACACATAATATATTCCCAAATCTCAAAATAAAATCATAATCAATGATAAAATTTGGAAAATTTCCCTTCGGAACTGACTCTACATTTTTCTTTAACAAACTCTCTTCCTTATACACATGATTAATTTTGTTTATAGATAATATTTTACTGACTCCATGATCAAAAGAGAGGAATATCTTTGACCAAAAACATTTATTCCAAATTTCATCAAATCTTAAATCAAATTATCTTGTTCCAAACATATCATTGTTAATATTGAATTTCTTTTTTGATTCAAAGCATCATCCACTTTATTTTCCTTTCTCGGATGGTAGTGGATCGTGCAATCATAACCCTTGATCAATTATAGACTTCTCATTTGTCACATATTTAATTATTTATAGGTGAATATATAGTTTAATCTTTTGTGATCAATATATATTTCACACTTTACTAGATACAAATGATGCCTCAATATTTTTTAAGAAAAAATAACAATAGCTAATTCCAAATCATGTGTAGGGTTGTTTAACTCATGATGTTTTCGCCGACATGAAGAATAATCAATAACCTTATTATTCTACATAAGATCACAACCACGTCCTTTCAATGAAGCATCAATTTACCTAAAATGTCATCATTTCTGAAAGGCAATTCCAAAACTGAAGCATTGAGCAATCTTATTTTCAATTCCTGAATACAACCATCACATTATTTTTTCCAAATGATCATAACACCTTTTCGAGTTGACATAGTCCGTGGGTTATATATCCATGTATACATTTCAACAAACCTCCAGTAATAACCTGATAAACTAAGAATACAATAGATCTTGGTTATATTTGAGGGTCCTGGCAATTATTCAACATCTTTTTTAGTAGGATCAACAATTATTCCATTATTGAAACAATGTGGCCAAGGAATGAAATTTGTTGTAACCAAATCTCAGTCTTTCAGAATTTCTCATACAATTTCTTTTCCATTATGGTTTGTAAGAAAAAACTTAAATTACTTTAATGCTCCAATTTACTTTTATAATAAACCAAAATATTATAAATAAGAACAGCCACAAACTTATCTAAGAACTCATGAAATATTCTATTAATAAGATCCATGAATATAACTTGTTCATTTGATAACCTGAATGGCATAACTACAAATTTTTAATGGCCATATCTAGTACAAAATCTGGTCTTTGGAATGTCTTCTTCCTTTAATTACAACAAACGGTACCCCAAACTCAAGTCAATCATAGAATAATATTAATGCCCCTAGAGCTAATCAAACAAATCATCAACATGTGGTAATAGATGATTGTTCTTAATAGTGATGTTATTAAATGCTCTATAATAAATTAAAAGTATCATTGAACCATATTTCTTTTTAACAAACAAGATATAAGCCCCATATGGTGATGTGATAGGTTGAATGAAACCATTATCAAATAACTCCTGAAATTTTTTATTGGACTCTAAAAGTTCAACTTGTGCCATTCGATATGGGGGTTTTGAAATTTTACTTGAATCACGATCTAATTCAATAGTAAATTCAACATCTTGATTAGGTATTTTTTCAAGAAACTCATCAGGAAATAAACTAATATACTCATATTCCACTAGAACAACATTAATTTGAACACTTATTTATTTTCAACAATATGTGCAAGGTAAAATTCATTTCTATCTTTTACTAGTTTCTCAACTTCCTGATATTTTTTAAAAAGTAAGGGTTCATTATTGGACACAAACTGTAATTATTTACGGAAAGAAATCACTTTATCTCTGCAATAATTCTTACCATGATAAACAGAAATCCAATATATAACCAAAATAACATCAAACACTAATACAGGAAAAACATTAATGTTTTCATGTGGATTCATTCCACACATAAGGGGATGAAAGTTATTATAATTTTTTTGTCTCATCATTTCCTCCCATGGTTTTTACCGTATGATCAGAATTCATATCTCGAGCTGGAATTTCCAATTTACTAGAAAACCTCTCGAGAATGAATGTATGTGTAGACCTTGAATGAAACAACACATTGGCATAAACTTAATAATAAAAAAAGAACCTTATACTACATCATTTTATGACCCTACATCTCCAGAAGTTATTGCAACGGATTTCACCACCATTTTGAATTTTAGTCCGACTACATTCCCTCAGTTGAGTTTTGCATTGGGCACTCATTTTTATAATGATCCATTTCATTGCACATTATACTGTTTACTAACTATAAATCAGATTTTTTCATACCATTACCCTTGTCTTCTTCAGTGCAATTATGAGCCTTATGTTCCATTTTACCACATTTTTAGCACTTACGAGAATTCAAAATTCTTTCCCCAATGCGATTTTTAACACATTTTTCACAAACATAAAAATTAATTTTCTTACCATAAAACATTTTTGTGGAGTTATTACCTTTCTTATGCCACCTCTAACTCTTATTCTATTGTTTTTAAAAGAATAATTGATCATCAAAAAACTATATTCCAACTTCTCCACAAATCAAACAATATTTTTAATAACTTTTGAGATCACAAGAAGCTAAATCCATTCAATATGTAGGATTATATCTTGAATAAAAATGATGGATTTTTATATCATGATCTCGTATGAAATTTGGAGCATACCTTTCCAGTCAAGTGATTTTTTCTTCATAATCAGCCATTGAGTCATCCTCCTGCCTCAATTCCAGGAAATGTTTTTCCACCCTTAGATGTACCACCTTAGGAAAATATTCCTCAAGAAAAATACCTTTGAATTCATCCCAATCAAGATCATCAATCTCCTCATTATCCCTAAAATTGTGTACCATCTACTACCGCTGATCACACACATCATCAAAATGGAAAATAGAAAGACTATCTTTTTTATGTTCTGAACACCACATGACATCAAAATCTTCTCCGGTGATTTAATCCACCATTTAGCTAGAACAAGGCCAGATGATCTTCTGTTTGATGGGGAATGATGCATCATGAAATGATCCACTATTGATATTTTCTTCTATGGTTGATCATGCTGATATTGTGTATGGATACTAACACCATTAATAGCCTGATTCAGTTATAACATCACTACAACAAACTGTTTAGTTTTGATTCCGACCATCTCAAGATGCTTATTTGGAAGGCTGTCTTCCTACTGATGTTGTCTTATCATCACTTCCCTATTTACTCTACAAAATACCAATATGAACATATAAATATCTTAGGAAAAGAAACATGATAATCTATAAATTCTACATAATTTCAATATTAACATAAATTAATGTATCGATATAAATTTAAGAGTATCCTAACTCCTAATGTTTTCTAAACCAACCTTTGATACAAAATATATGGCCCTAACAATAAACATTAAAAAATTATTAATTAAGATAGTAATTCACATTGAAGATCTATTCAGGTTTATTTTTTTAGAGAATTAGGACATACATATAAAATTACATCTCAAAAATTAAAATGAAGAAACTGTTACATAGTGTCCATTTTTTCATAAAATAAAAACCATTTAAATAAAAGAATAATTCTTTTCATGATATAAATTCCTTGAATTCTTTTTTTCTATTACCTATCTTTTACCTAGTGAAAAAAATTTAAAAACATAGGATGAGCATGAAAATATACGTAAGGGTTACAAGATAATGAAAAAAACATTATTCCATCATACAAAACATAAGTTATTTAACATAAATCCAGAAATAATATGATTTATGAATTAAAAATATTAATAATAAATCATAAAGGTAACTTGTGGAACCCATATAATACTTAAATTATAGAATTAATAGCTACATATGGAGTTACATTGGAATACCCAACATAGTTTATTCCTTAAATCTCTATGGAGAAACATTAATGTTTACCCCTGTCATGTTAACTGATGCATTGGAGATCTATCTCGGGCTCACCCTCCCTATGTTAATCGTGGAACCACCTATATGTGTAAACAATTCCCATGAACCATAACATAATTAGTACATATTAACAAGAACAAAATAGAGATAACATATCCACATTGAAATCGCTATATAAGATTTCTATATATTGACATAATCAATATAATCTCAAAACCATATTCAATACGAAAATATAAAAAATGAGTATATGGAATTTATCTTTTTTTAAAAACATTACACCTTATTTCAAGCCAATGATCAAATAATACTCAAGGTGGTGGAATGGTTGTTGTCATCGTGTATGTTAAAAAGAAACATTCTTTATTTCTTTTTTTTAAAAATATTCATAGAGAAAATATTCCCTTGAATAAAATGAAATTTAAAAGGGGTTTATACAATGTATATATTAAATTCGTTTATAAATCAAAATATTCCTCAATTAATGATGATTGAGATGTAGTCCCTTACATTGTGTCTGACTTGACCCATTTATTATTTAATCTCCTGAATAATAAACTAATGATATTTTATAACTGCTTGAAATCATTTTCAAGGTTTATTTTTCCGTTTATATAAGTTATTTCCATGTTATAAACATTACATAATCATTTAAGTTAATAAGGGTTGTTTTGTCGATATTAGGTACTTGAGTAAAAAATGAACTTCTAATAATTAGAATATGTTTATATGGTCAAAAGTTAATTATCTCAATAATGGTATTCATGGTTTAGATATAATATATATCATATATATCTAGTATATATATTTATTTATAATCGAACATAACATTTAGAGATAATAAATGAAATACACCGTTTATGGAGATTATCATATTTACCCACTGTGGAACCATAAATGAATATTATAAATGAAAAATACAGAAGCATAGATATAATATGAATATAATATATATCATATAGAAATACAATTCCATCATAATTTCCACCATGAGAGGCGAAAGGAGACAATTGAACAATCATAATTTCATGAGGCAGTAGTTTTTCATCCACAGAAACAATATGTTCATATCCATTTGATGGAGGTGTGTAGAAGTGTAGTTCAAATAAATATCTTAACTGCAACCTAGAATATCGAGTATACTGGTGTTTTTATGTAAACAATGAATAATAGAGCATATGGAGTGATGAAGTAAATAAAAGAAGAGAACATTAGGGGAACGTTAGATTTAAATAGGGTAACTACCTTTGGTTTGAACAAAAATGATTTCTTGAAGTGACTTCTACATAGGGGAATGCTTCTAAGAGGAAGAGAGGGATTTTGGGAGCTTCATTGAGTAGAGTTTGGATGATCCAAGGGGCTTGAGAGGTGTGTGTAATGGGTTATAGGTGGTTACCTTTTATAGTAGGATGGAGGGACTCATTAAGATCATTTGAATGTATTATTTTATTATTAACCGTTTTTGGTTTAAAAATGCCCAAAACATATTTAATTATAATATATGGTGCATATTAGTCTAAATAAAATCATCCAATAAATATTTGACAGATTTTTTATATTATTTAATCCTTATCTTGTTTATTTAACCCTTTGTTAACTTATTTACCTTTTTCCATGTACTCTTATATGTTCATAATATATGGTTAGAATATTTAATATAAAACTCCACGAATCCCAAAATTGAACATTAATGACATTATTAGCATCAAATTTTTCAGTTTTTCAAATAATTGATTTTTAAGAATATTTTATCATTTAATAAAATATTAATCGTTTTAATAAATCATTTATCCCAAATTATAAACTATTCATCTCATGAGTTTTTAAAAAAAACAATAACAACCCGATTCTTTTGAACAACCTTCATTAAATAAAAGATAACAAGTACTTATTATACTTAAAATATGTGTATGGAAAAAAATGTTTAAAAATAAATTTACTTTAATTTTTATAATATCATTTATTTGATTCCTTTATTAATAAAACAATTTTAGCATCACCATTGTGTCATAATTAAATTTATTTATATAAAGTCTGAAAAGTATAAATAAAATACCATTATAAAAGAAATATTTTGTCTTTTTAATGACTATTTATAGTCTAAAATATATCTTATATAACCCATTATAGAAATTGTTTTACTAAGAGATATATGTTAATGTTACATTTTTTTAACGTTAAATTATTTTTTAAAGTGCCATTTTCACTTATAAGTGGCTGAATAGGGTAACAAAATCGAACAAAAGATGCTCATGGTCGGACATGTATCAGCCAATAGGATTAGTACACATGTTAGGGTAATTTAAAATTATTATAATATTATTCTTTCACACATATTTACCAGATTTACACGTTAACCATGATAAATAAAATATTTTTTCATGTCACTATTCATAATGTCGAAAAATAAAAGGTGCATATTTACACAATTTGGACTTTTTGATTGAAGATATGGTAATCTATTTTTACAAATTCAGAACATATAAGTTTTATAAATAATATTAAAATTAATTCCCGTTTTCAAAACCAAAATGATAGTTTTTAAGAAATAATAACTATCAAAAGACTGATATTTTTATGTCCAATTTAAATGTGAAATATCATCCAATCACCAAAATTCCATTTAATGGTAAATATATAATATAATTGGACATTAAAACCAAATAATAAGACAATGAAACTATATAAATAAATTAGATAAAAGAATGTTTTAAATAAAATGCATTATATTTCACTATTCGTTAGAAATTAATCATTTTCAGAAAAATACCAAATTTTCATTAAAAGTAAAATTTTATGTCCCTATTCTAAATAAGTTTGTTAGTTTTCAAATAAAAAATTTAAAAGTGGAAAATAGTTGATTTAAAAAGTGTTCACCTTCAAAAGGCGGTAAATCACCCTTTTAATGAATATTAGATTATTTATGCATAAAAATGGATTAATTCCTATTTTGAGCTTTTATCTATTATTTGATAAATCTTAAAACATTTATATAAAATGTGTAATAATGTTTTAGGTAGTTTTATTCATTCTCTCCTATAAAATGTCTATGCATGAACTACAATTTAAAATATTAATATTATATAATTATTTTTCAGTATAACTCAACATTGTGAGCAACATAATATGTCTATGAATCATATTGTTGCGTGTTAGGTAAAACATCAAATATAGCATCCCCATTAAATTAAAATTAATATTTATTTCCCAAATATTTATAAACATGAAAATTTAATATTATTTATTTACATAGGATGTTACATGTAACAGGTTCTATGTGGTTCCCGAGATGTGAAAAAGGATCTGTATATGTATAATTTTCACATGTATCCCATATTTTAATCTCTTATCCATCCTTTTATCAAAATTTACTTAAATTTATTAATTTTTACAATTGTTTATGACTTATTTTATTTAGAAGATATGTGAGATGTTCTTCACTTGTCCTACTATAAGACCATCAAATTATATATGAATGCTCACATGAATAACATTATGAATGTTACAAAATCACTCGATTTGTTCCCCAGAACATACCTAAGGGGATGTTTTTTAATCGTGAGATATGACAATATGAGAAATAATCTTCAGTGATTTGTGGTGCCAGTGCAAGGTTCCATTGAATTTTTTCTCTTCACATAGGTTTAGATATGTATTTTTAATATTTGGGTGATAGATTTATAGGCCTCACCACCCTGGATATTCTATAACTACTGTGGAGTGTATCACAAAAATACCAACTAGAGTTAGTGATGGAATTTTGGGCCAATCTTTATGTGAGTCCCCACCATAAAATTTCAGAGGGAATCACACAATTTTTAGTGACCACAATATTATCCCATCAACACTTCCTTTATTGGATTTTTAAAAATAAATGGGGCCATGTTGAATCTTTATTAAATTCCAAGAGTCTTTTATATTATAATATCAATAAGTCTAAGGGAAATTGTAAAAACATGGCGAATTTTGAAAGTCCTTCACATGATCTTCAAAGACTGGTTTGGGACATTCTTTGAGACAAGGATGAGCTATCAAAGGGCCTTTACAAAAATAGACCATCCTGTCAGGGGGTCCCAGAGACTGTGCTACTGACATTTTAGGAATGTCACACTGTATTTATGGCCGTGAGAGGCTCCCTCCCTACCCCAATTTATTTTATTTTTTATATTACAATGGATTGAGATATTACAGTGTTTTATGAATATTGTGTAATTCAATTTCTTTACTTCTTGGTGATGTTTAGAATGACCAACAAAGGGTTTTTATTGATATGTGTGATTATTTCATGGAAAATTGAATATTTTTATTTGTGGAGGAAAATGGTGAGGGTGAGTTCACATTGACATGCGTGTGGTCCTTCACGTGAAGATGATGACAAGTGATTGGGATTTTTAAAAATGAGGGAGACATATTTCTTGGTGATTATGGTTTCTTGTGAGTCACTAGGTGTGTATCACAAGATTTTTATGTCCATAAATTTCTTCCTTATCCACAAATTTTTATTTTTATTTTTTATTTTACAAAGGATTGGGGGTTTCACGAGTTTTCTCAAATGTTGTTGAGAACAAACATTCTCCCCTTAAGTGATTCATTGTGTGAGTTTTATGACTACTAGAGTCTCCTACCTTTTAAAATTTTTCCATATATTTTAAAAGAAAATTTGATGGTTCATTGTGAATCTATAGGTTGACAAGTCACCTGACTTCTGGGAGAATCTCTCACTAACACGACATGATTTGTGATTTCCTAGGGTACATTTTCGAGAGCATAAGTGTATGTTTTGGGGACCCTAATGGATCTTAAAAAGGCTATGTGTGGTGAGGGATCATCAATATGAATATCCCCATGTCATGCGATCATGTTTCTTCTTGGTGTTCAAAATATCCACATGATATCGACTAACTTATACTTTTTTTTCTTTTCATGGAAACTAAAACCCATATTTAGGTATTTCATACATTGTTATTTTTAAAATTTGATATTACTTAGGCATCAACAAATGTCCCCCCTTAAGAGTGACATCTGTAAGAAGAATGGCTCAGTTATGGGGAAAGAAAATTACATCATGATGCTCTGGAGATGTCTCTAATTAGTGTTTTGGGTAATGATGAGTCTTCAAAAAATGTTTCATATCCCACAAAATTCCATATAAATAGGATAGTAGGGACAGTTTCATTCCATGTATACTTATCTTTTAAAATTTCTATCCACTTACATATGTAATGTAACCTAATTGAAAGACCTTATAACAACATCTAATCAAAATACCTCACAGTGAGCCCTTTTCGTAAGAACTTCTCTGCAAGAATTCATATTACTAGTGTTCTACTTGTGTCAAACATGTACTAAACACTGGTATTTGATTTATATTTGGCCATGTGTATGTGATTATTATGTGTTCTTTGTAGTAATTTTGGGCCCAATAACACGATCCTTTGACTATTATGAGGCTCGTGTGACCATGTCAAGGTCACACGATCATGAGTCTTCAAGGGTTCTTGAGGCTTCAATGATGACTTTTGGGTTTTTAGGACCCAAATGATCTCCATGGGTCAAGTGATTTATGAGTCCTTTATGTGATATGTGAATGGCCTGATGATTTATATGATGCATATGATTTTTTTAGTTTTTATATCTTTTCATTGACATAATTTTATATTATCTGTGTGATGTATGCCACATAATTTTTTTTCGAATGGATTACATCCATTTTTAATGTTACTCTACTATGGCTAATCAAAGTGAAATTATTAATAGAAACTATAAAGCAGTCCATGAATACCGTGTGGATTATAATAATCAGTTTCTGAAATGGATTATTCCATTCAATCATCAAAACTACCTTATATAACAAAAGCCATTTTCTATAAGGATTTAGCTTGATGGATGATTTTTTCATTTCTCCTATGGTATTCAATATTATATCCAATTGGGTGTAAGTTTGTATTGACAATATTCAGATAAAAATTGTTGAGTATGATCAATTGGTCATAGCTCAACCCCACGGGATTTTATATATGTTGGAAATCTCTCCCTTAGGTTCTAATGACTATGATTTATCTCTCCTTCCAATTTCTCCGAGTTACTCTAGTGTATCCATCTATTCTATGAACAATTAGGGCAGTGGATTGATCTTTATATTGGATCTACATTGATAAGCATATGATTAATATAAAATTATATTACATAAATTTTGATAAATATCTATCATATTAAAGAAGAAAATACAATAGGAATGTAATAGTCTACTGCTATTGGAATCTTGGAATATAATAATCTAACATGGTGAAATATCTTAAAAATCTCTAGCAATGATCATGCACTTTATTATTCCTATATAATTTTTTTAAATATATGTGGAAAACAGAAATAAAAAAAGGTGATCTTAGAGTCTCTATAAGGGATAATAAAGAATATATATAATAATAAATAAAAATTAAAAATATTATAAGACATATTCTTCCAAGGATTTGATACAATAGGTGTATGAGAAGGCGATCCTGAATTATAAGATCTTATTTTTTATAAAATGATAATAAAAACGAATCAGGGAATACATATTTTTAGTTTATAAGACATTAATCATAAGAGATTTAAGAGAATAATACATGAAAGTATTAAATTGGAATAATACATTAAATTTTTCGTATACACATAAGTATAAAAACAATTTGGAGAAGGATACCTACCAAAACCTTTATAACATATTATAAATGGGCTAATAACCTATGTACATACTTCGGGCCACATCTAACAACATTTACATCATATTTTTTCTATGATTGGGCTAAAATCTATATACATTCTTACATTCAGGCTTGGGCTACAATTCGTATACCTGCTTGTTTTTCGGCACGAGAAAGAACCCATGTACCTTATTTTTTTCGGGCATGTCCTATAAGTCATGTACCCATTGAGTTTATATAAAATTAATCATTAACTAATATATTGGATGAATGTATATTCTCCAAATTTCTCATAATAGAATCATGCATACATGCTCCACATAATTATAAAATATGCATCATATCATAACCCATTAAAATAAATTGGTTTCATAACCATCATATCATATCCCATGAACTAATATCATTATCATAAAAATTTCATCATATCATTACATTTGGATAAGTGATTGGTCTTATAATCAATTCAACCATGAATATGCAACACCCCCTTAATTTTCTTAATAAATTTTATTAATTTAAAATTATGTGATTTAAATAATAATGATACTTATAAAAATATATAATTTATAGGTTTAAAATTAATTAATGATATAAAATATGCTATTTTACAGAATTAATTTTTGTGTAAAATATTATTTTAAAATGAATATATATATATTTGATTATTTTTTCAATTTTTTAATTATTAAATGATTATTTAATAAAATTATATATATATATATATACTAGTATAATTATTTTGATTATTTATTAATTATGTTATGAATATATTCACTATTAATATGAAACCACAATATTTTATGTTATATTTCTTCAAAAATAACTTCAATTCATTAGATAGATTATATAAAAACAACACATAGTCTCTGTGAGGAAATTTTTTTTATAGTTATAACATATCCATGAAACATATTTTTCTACTTTTAAGCGTTGAATTTTGAAAAACGGACATACAACATTTCGATCATTACGTTTACAGAGTCGAATAGGATGAACATAATTTTTTTGTGAATTTTAAATTGACCATAATGAATAGTAATGAAACCTTATGAAAAATAATTTGACACTTATGAATATTAACCTGAACATTATTCATAGTAACCTCAACCATGAATGTATAAATTAAATTTCGGCACCTTATAAATGATGCTAAATGTTTAATAAATAAATAATTATTTTTTTTATTTTTGCATGTAACAAATACATATTTACAATTTTAAATTTATAAATTTACTTAAAATTAAATTAAATTTCATAAAATAAATTGATTAATAAATATTTTTGGGTCCTTTGAATTTAGAATAATTTTATGAGACCTCAGTTAATTTTAGAAAGTATTATAAAATCAGTTTTCAATTTAATGTTTTTATTTTTCAAGTAAATAAATGTTTTAATGGAAAATAAAATTAAACATATATTGAATTATATTTTTGAGAAATAGAGTCAATTTTTCAATTCTTCATGTTTAGAAATTGGTATGGTGAATTTGTTTTATACATGAATTTTTGTGAATAGTGAAATTCGATAATTTACGAAATATGCAAAATAAATGAATTTATGAATCATGCTTGAATCATTGAGGATGTAAATAACCATTTTTTAAACTCACATTAAAATATAACTATTTTTAGTTATAAGGATCAATATTATTCATAGTCTTGAGCCAAAATTAGACTATAATGATTAAAAAATGTAAACACCATCATCTCTTACACTATATAAACCACCCCTCACTCCTCGTTCTCTTCACCCCTATATGACTTGATTATTATCAATGATAATATAAAATACTCTTACATAGTCCCTACCAACATCTAGGTTCTATTGGTCTTTCCAAAATTCCGAAACCCCTTTTTTTGAGTAGGTTCTCAAAGAGGATACTTCTAGAGGTTAACCCTCTCCCTTTTTCTTTTAATATCATTTTAAAATTGTTTTATAGTCTTATATTGTCCATAACTTATCAATACAAATGATCATGAATAATAAATAGTCATATATATTCTAGAATTATATCTTATAAATATATGATAAATTTCCAATCTCCATACTCTATCTCTTTTATTTAAAAAATGAAATAATTATCTAGGAGGTGCCAATTTACAACCATCGTGGTCGAAGAACCATTTTTCTTTAGTTTCTCTTTCATGACTGGTAATGTAAACATATTAATGGTTGAAATAGATTATAAAACATGTATTATATCTTATTTAATTATTATACAACCATAATATGTACATATTAGTAGATAATAAAACAAAACATGTTCATTGTGATACAAAAAACCGTAGTAAAAATCTAAATGTTTATCACTAAATGACATGTTTAACGATTCATCCCAACACAATGTAACAAAATGATATATCAAAAAATTTAAAATTATTTATTTTTATTAATAATATATTAATTCAATCCTAGATAATTATATTCATTCCACATGATCTTCAATAATTTTATTCAAGATAACATACCATGAATAAAAAAATTGAACAGTCCGGAGAAACAGAATTCAATATTATAACTTATCAAAATACCATCATTGAACCTAATAAATTTATAATAAATTATACAGATGTATAAATTGTTTTTAATTACATTATTAATGGGTCTTATTTCATATTCCTAGACCTTATGGTCATGTTTAGAATACATTCATAGATAAGTTAAGTGTTTTCTCATATCAAATAAATGTTTGTGGGAGATTCTGTATTCACCTCTAATTCTTATGTATGAGATATTTATAGTTTCCATTTAATTAACATATCAAGAATATATTTATTTTCATGGAATTAATTTTTTCATTTTACTATTATTAACATTGGGTTATATGATTTGTTTTATTACATTGTGGTACATTATTCCACTCAAACATTAATTTTTTCCTTCAGGTTATTCATTCACAGTCCTTGCAAAAATTTAATTAGTATTTCATTCTATAGAAATATTATATTTTCAATTTTTATGTTCCAAAATTATATATTCATATATATTTTTCTTTGATTTATGGGTCTATATATTTTAAAATATATATGTTCTTAATTCTATACGATAAACAAGTATGATTCAAGAGAACATCATGAATTCTTTCACATTTTCAAGCGAACTAGGTGATAAATTATAATCCATAATTTTATTCAAAATTTTTCATCATGATAAACTATGTTAGTTCATTTCTTGTTTTATGAAAATAATCATTTCCTTCCACATTATAATCTCTTAAATATTTTCTTTAAACCACACTAAAATGTGTTATTTCTAAAGCTCCATTAAAGGAACTTTCTACATGATTTCACTTCAATGGGAAACCATTTATGCCTATAATATAATTTAAATGTATTTAATTTTTAATTTTTTGGATATAAATGTGTAAAATATAATTTTATGAAAAATAAAAATGGTTTTTGAATAGAACTCTTCCTTCAAAAATAAAATTACTTATCTCATATCACTTCTAATTCTATGAGATTTTTGACTTCTTCACCACTTATTCAATGAATTTGGTGTATATAATTCCCATTTATATATAAAATAATTATTCTTAATATTAATATGTTATTATGTGGAATTAATAATTAAAACATTCAATGTGGTATGGGACATATTGTAATGTTTGATAATCATTTTCCTTACCAGTTTATCAACAATTTAATTAGATTATTTTTATTTTTGATTATAATTCATATATTTAAAAATCGAAGGGAAAATTATGATATAAAGATATATTTTCAGAGAAATATGAGGAATTCATTGGACATAGTAGGTGTTGTATGTGGATCAATATCTCCTCAATGCATTGGTAGGTCTCATGATATAAAATAGAATTTGGTTTTTAGCCGAAGCCTTACCCTAGTATTTTCAAATGTCTTAGCTGAGGCCACAGAGAAATATTTATAATGTATGGAATATTCATTCCATTATTATGATATTTATAGTAGATAAATCATGCGATTATACGACTAGTAGAATATATATTTTAATTTTTCATGTGATTAATTTTTTTGCATTATTCATTCAGTTTTTATACCTTCCAAATTATTCTCATGATTATGTTTTTAGTGGAATTAATTATTACCTATGCCTTATTGTTTATGATATATTCAACTATATGAAATACACTTATTGAGAATATAATATCACCCCATTCCAGTGATTCCATTCCCTAGGTTAGTAAAAAGAAAACATTCAATAAACTTTCATGGATGTGGTTTATTACTTATTGTATCATGTTTTATTTTCTTTTTTCCAATGTATTATGGGTATCATGATTATAATCTGTTATACAAAGACTTCTAAATTGGAATTTCCTTCATGACATAAACCCTTTTAATAATTCCAATGTATTCAAATAATGCACTAGCTCTAGGATTATGGGGTTGGGATATTAGAATAGGTATCAGAGGAAGTTTAGTAGCAACCATGTAAACTAGATTTAGAAAACATAGGGAAGGGAACATAAACATAAGATAGAATTTGAGGGTTATAATAGAAGAAAATTCTTTAATTTTGGTAATGTATATAAAATTTGGATCATACAAAAAATTACATCCAATTATAGATACTTCATGTGGAATTGGTTTTGGAACAGATGCACCTAGGGGTCACAAAACCGATAAGGTGTTCCGAGCATGACTTGGGGTTAACCTGGTATACTACAAAAATCCTTACTACACAACTAGATTGACACAACTAATTGATACTCATAAGATAATTCACATTTTTCCATCATACCTTTATGAAGTATTTATGATTCCAAAGTATCCAATGTATATGGATATAGGATTTATGAAGAATTAATTTATGTTATGTGTATACCATGATTAGAGTTATTGAATGTTCATAATTTTATGAGCTAACATAATATATAAAATTATTTATAAATGATTCCCAATGATGATATCTTTCATTTTATTATGCTAAAATTATGAAGTGAAATAGTCTCCATGTTATCCTCATCATATGAGGAAATAATATCATGTCTCAACAAGACATGTACTGAATTATATGAGTCATATGGCTTTGAATAGATGCAAGGGAAAAAGGATGGAAGATAAAAATTTGATAAATGGAGGAAGGGAATGAAGGGTTTCACACATGTGATAACTCCAGAAATAGTCCACATGGAAAATGATTGAAGGGAATGAGATTTTGTTATATGTGTGAAGAAAAAAGAAATAATGCATATGATTTAAAGTGTAATAAAGTGGGTTCCAATGTACAATTCTTCAACTGTGAGGGGATGAGACACTATGAGAATCGATGTCTTATGTCTCAAAGAAATATATCCCAAATTATGCTATTAGATAATGATCTTGATATTTTACTACAAAAAATTAAGAGTATTAATTAATATGTATATTTAAGAGTTATGTCATTTGAATATTTTATCAACAAATTTAATTGTTATAATTTTTTTTAATATATGCGAATTTTACTGCAATACATTTTCATTAAGAATTCGGGACAATATGAGGAATAGTAACAAAAAAATGTTTTTAAGTGAAAATTTAAACATTTTAAAAAACACATAATTGAGGAAAATACAACCCTAATTAAATTTCTAATTTTGCGATAATGATGGAGAAATGATTTATTTTGATAAGTAATGAATTCCTTGAACTAAAAATTTACTTTTCAATAATTGGTCTATGATACCATAGATTGAGCTTACAACACTTCTGGATTTATGGAATATGTCCAGTAACATATATCATACTTAAGGATTAGAAAATAATGCTAGTTTCCATTATTTTTTAATTGTAATTAGATTTATTAGCATATTTTCATAAGATACACGATTATGTTATTCACATGTTTGGAATGAGAAAATTTCGAGATTCTTCCTGTTAATTATCCGATATTGATAAATTCGTCTAGAAAATTAAGGTAAATTCTTTATAAAATGTTGAATTATTATATTTTTTTAATATTTAACAATTTATGAATCGTTTAAGTTTATCATTGTATGAGTTTTTATATGTCAATGTGTTACTTCACCACATAACACAAACTATGCTAAGAGATGAAATATAGATAGATCTAGGATAACTCAAATGATAATATTGTGTTTTTGATATAAAAACATATATTTATACTCTTATAGAGTGGGATAATTACTCAACTGAGGGAAATGATTTTTAAATTAATTTTTTTTCTTCTATCAAAATCTTAGATAATATTAATGATTTTTACAGTTGTTTATAGTTTTGTAGCAATCAACTTTCACCAGAACATGATCTCAATCACTTTCCATTATAAATTCATAGTTTTATTTTTCTTCTAGGTCTAGGTTATTAATTCCATTTAATGTTACCAAATTATAAAGAATATTTTGGTTACCACCTCATTTTTCTTTACCTCTTTTTAAAAGTATATTTTAATAACCCTATTTCCCGATGTGGGTTTCCCATAAGGGAATTTTCATGCATCAACCTTAATCGTTCAATGTGAAGTTT
Source organism: Viscum album (assembly GCA_963277665.1). Classification (NCBI taxonomy): domain Eukaryota; kingdom Viridiplantae; phylum Streptophyta; class Magnoliopsida; order Santalales; family Viscaceae; genus Viscum; species Viscum album. Next base: position 1,997,950,152 of record OY728140.1, on the reverse strand, counting down.
CGAATTTCGGGGACACAATTATATTTAGGCGGGATAATTTATCACCCCAATGATTTTTTTAATAAATCGTAATAATTTAAAACTAAGTGTTTTAATTAATAATAATACTTATAAATAAATATAATGTATAGATTTCAAATTTAATAATGTTCAAAAAAACAAATACTATTTTACAGAATTTGTGTTGTGTAAAATAATATTTTAATATTTATATATATGTTGTTATCTTTAAAAAATAATTTTTATCAATATATTATTTAAATTAGATAAAATATATTTATTTAATATTATATTTATTTTTTAAAATACAATAATATGATATGAATATATTCACAGTTAAAATGACACCCCAATATTTTATAGTATATTTAATCAAAAATAATTTCAATTAATTACATATCTTATATGAACACAACAATGTGTATCTTCAAAAAAAGCACCTTTTTACAGTTATAACCAAGATAATTAACAAAATGTTTCCACATATGTGTTTTTAATTTCGAATAAAATACACACACCATTGTAATTAGTGATTTTTTAGAGTCTAATAGGATCATGTCAATTTTATATGAATAATAACTTACCCCTTATGAATAGTAATGTAACCTTATAAATTATAGTTCTACCCTTATTAATAGTTACTTGAATATTATTTATGGTCACCTCATCCATAACAATATAAATATAATTTAGGTACCTTATAAATGTCAGTGTCTATTGTTAATAGAAATAATTAAGTGTTGGAAATTTTGTATGTAATAAATATTATTTTATAATTATAAATTAATAAATTTAATTAAAATAAAATTATTTTTAATAAAATTTATTCATAAATAAGTATTTGTTTTCCTATGAATTTAGGATAATTTTATCATACCTCAGTTTAATTTTCGAAGTATTATAATATCAGTTTCAAATTTAGAATTTGTATTTTTCATGAAAATAATGATTTTGTTTAAAAGATTAAAATTTATATATTTATAAAATTATATTGGTAAAATGGAGTCCAATTTTTAAATATACTCATCAATAAAAATTTTAGGTAAATTTTGGGGGATTTTTTGAAATACTTCAAATTTTGGTGAATAGTAAAATTAGATAATTTACTAAATATTCTAAATAAATGAATTTTGGCATCATGATTGAGTCGTGGATGGTGTAAATGGTAATTTATTTCAACTAAAATGAACTTTATACTATTTATAGTCACAAAAATCCGATCTATTCATTGCCTTGAGCAAAAATAATAATGTAATGATTAAAATAATTAAAAAAATTCATCTCCCCCACTATGAAACCACCCGTCAATACCTCTTCGCTTTACTCCTCTAATACATTATTATTCTCAAATTTATTCTCAAATAATCTCCTCGAATACCTATCCACCTCCAGGATCCATTGGTCTTTACAAAAGGGCAAAACCCCTTCAATTAAGAAGATTCTCTAGGAGGATATTTCTAGAGGTAACCCCTCCCAATTTTTCTTTTAATTTTATTTTCAATTTGTTTTATATTTTAATCTTATACTCAGTACATCTATTTAAATGATATTGATGTATACCTTATAATATATATACTATAATTATATCTCTTTATTATATTATAAAAAATCAATATCCTTACTCTCTATCTTATATTTGAAATATGATTTCATCATTCGGGATGTGCCAATTTACAACCTTCGTTGGCAATGAAAATTCATTCACTGTTTTCCCCATTAAGACTAGTCATGAAACCATTTTTATGTTTGAAACAGATACTAAAATATGTATTATATCATATTTAATTATTTTATAACCATAATTTGTACATGATACTATATATTAAAACAAAACCAGTTCATTGCGATTGAAAAACCACCGTAAAAATCTTGACAATTATCACTAAATGACTTATCTAATGATTCATTCTAATAAAATGAAACCAAAAGATTTATATAACCATTTAAACATATATATTTTAATTATTAATATATAAATTTAATCAAATAAATTTATATCCATTCCATATAAACATCCACATTTTTAATCATGTGAACCGATCTTAAATAACAAAAAATAAACACTCCAAAAAAAAATTTAATATTATAACTTATCAAAATGCAACAATTTATCCTAATAAAATTATATTAAATTATATAAATGTATAATATATTTTGAATTAAATTATTAATTCGTCAAATTTCATATTCTAGGACCGTAAGGTCATGTGCAGAATAAATTAGCACATTTTGTAAATGTTTTATCATCTCACTTCCATTTTATGAGATATTCCTTAGTAACCACTAATTCTAATGTATGGCTTATGTATAATAACCATTGATGTATCATTTCATTAATAAAACTATTTTAATGTTATTAATTGTATCATTTTATTATTACTATAGTTGGGATGTATGATTCGATTGATTAAAAAGTTGTAAGGGTTTCCATCCGAACCATCATTTCTTCCTTTGGGTTATTCTTTCTATATACTTACAAAAATGTAATGAATATTTATTTTTCTTAAAATCTTATATATTCTTTTTTTATTTCCAAAATCATATATTCAGATAGTTTCATATTTATTTTATGGGGATTATATGTTTTAAAATAGTTCTCTTCTTAATTCCTCTAAACAAACAAGCCTAATTGAAGGGAATTTCTTGAATTCTTACGGAATATAAAGTGCACTATATAATCTGTTTTGAGACGTTAATTTCTATTTGTAAAATAAAAAATATTATAATGAAAAAATATCTTTGAAATTTTGATGTTTTATTAAAATTTTCATGTCTTTCCTCCTTAAAATATCATTATTATTTTATTTAAAACCCAAAAAAATGTTTTATTTCTAAATCATATTAATAAAACATTTTACCTGATTTCACTTATGGGGGACAAAATTTATGCCCAAAATTTATGACAAAATTTATTAAAATAAATGGATATTTTATTCTTTCACTTTTAATCCTGTGAGATATATGTCTTCTTCACAAATTTTTCCTTCTGTGTGGTGTATTTAATTACCATTGATATATCACATAATGATTCATATTATTCAAATGACACTATAATTAATTATAAATTAAATGTTTCAAAGTTGTATGGAACACTTGGGAATGTTTAACGATCACTTTCCTCAAGAGTTTATCAATGATTTAATTTGAGTATTTTTATCTATGATTATGATTCAAATATTTAAAAGTGGCCAGGGATAATTTTATCTAAATATATATTTTATTAGACATATGTGAATTCATTTAATTATAATATTATGGCTGGGGCATTTTTTATATCGTTGTTTCATGAGTAGGTCCCACGAGAAAGAATAGAATTATGTTTTGCCTGAGGCATTAACCAAGTATTTTCAGAATTCTTGTATGAGGCATCAATGATAGGTTTGTGAAGCCTAGAATTTAAATTTTATCATTATAATATTTGTATTAGATGAGTATTGTGATTATTCAAAAGGTAATATATCCACGTCTATGTTTTATGTGATTATTCATATGTGATTATTCATTTTGTTATAAAACCTTCTATACTATGCTAAATATTATGTTTTAGATGCATGAGTTATTCAATTTTACTAATTTATTATGATAACATCTACTATATGACATACCTTTATTTAGAATATGATCTTACCGGTGTCTTATGTTTCCTTTGGCCATGTTAGGAAGATGAAAACATTGAATAAGCATTCTAGGATGCAGTTAATTTAAAATAATATCATATTCTATTTTATTTTTACAATGAATTATGGGAATAATGGATATAATTTGGTCTTATAAGACTTATAAACTAATCACTACATTGGTATTTGATACTAGCTAATCCTTCCAATGCTAGAAAATAATGCACCAGCTCGAGGATTTAGGGGGCGGGGAATTCCAGAATAAACAATGAACAAAACAGGGTTTAAAGATCATAAAACCATGGAAGAAAAATTTGGTTCATAAATAACATTTCATAAATATATAAACAATTCTATAAATAATATGAATGATATTCATAAATTGTACTAATGTATGTCATCTTATATGGAGAAGGATTTTTAAAGATCACATGGAAGTTATTTTGAGAAAAATTTCCTATCTTTGAAAATACTTTTCATAATACCATTTTAAAATACATTCCTTATAAATAAATAATTTAATATAAATTTAAAACATTTCATTAGAAATAATTATTTTCTTCTATAAAAATTCATTTTAAAAAATAATTTATTTTGAAAACCATTTTAAAAAAAAAATTAAAAAAACTATCAAATACTAAAAACATTTTTCATTTAAAATTAATTGAAAATTTTTAATGAACTATTGAAATACTTTACATCCTTTACATTTAAAATAATGAAATTGGAAAAGTTGAATGGGGTCCCTAAAATAATTTAAAAAAATATTTTGATCATATTTTTTTTAAAAAAATATTTTTAATTAAATACAACATTAAATTAAACAAATGTCTGGGATATTAAGAAAGAACTCATTTAAAAAAATAACATTATAATATTATATTACAATATTCATGGAAGTTATGGTCATGATGGTGTGTATGTCCTTACTTGTTGATCATTACTTTAACATATTAAATGGTTAGAAATGTTACATAACCAGAAAATAAAAAGAATGTTATATTTGATACTATTTTTAAAAATTATTACATGCCAAAAACACTTCATATAACATTATATTATTATAGTAAATATTTTGGAAGACATTGTTAGAAAACATGGTTTTTAAGGAACAAAAAACCTGACTGATACTGGAAATAAGTTTTAATCTTATTAAAACCAATTTCATAAATATAAAAAGTAAAAACGATTGTAATAAATGGAATAAATACATGAAGATATCACTAATTAAAAATGTTTAATAAAATTCAAGAGGTATATTTATATATGGGTCATAACATTTCATCAATGGTTGAAAAATCATAAATAATATCGATAAATGATGGGATTATTTCAATAAACCATGAATAATTGGTATCTTTGAATTATAGTCCCCTTGTAAGAAAATGAAATTAAATGAATATTAAAATATTAATAATATTTTTATGTTCCTTATATAACATGTAAAATTTCATTATGTACACCTATTAAAATAATATTGTTGCATAACATGACATATGACTTAAAGAAGGAAAAATGAGAGAAATTTACTCTACTAATATATTAAATTATTAATAAAAAACCACATGTAAGATACTTAAAAAAATTAATATATATATACCCATTTATTTACATATACGAAAAATAAATTAAATACATGGACTGTATACACACAACAAATAAGCAATATTATTTGAACATAGTTGTGTATCAATAAAAATAAAAGTGAGATGAGAAAACCCCGTACTACTTATGTAAAATTAAAATCATGATACCCATGAAATAATTACATAAATTAAATCATTTAATAAAAAAATATTAAATTAGTTATATTAATTTTATATGTCATAGTATACACCACAAAAAATAACCTAGTGGTGAAAATAACATGTATCTCATAGAAATAAAAAGTGAGTTGAAATTCCCTTACCTTAGGTCTTAACACTCATTGTACACATTCAAAACAATTTTATAATAAATATAATATTTTTATAAATATAACAAAAAAATATTATTATATATAATGACATATATGATTCACTTATAACTTTACATTAATTTTTATTAACAATTCCATGGTAATGTAATGTTTCAGTTAATAACTGGATTGTTTATCTTACGTGTTTTGACTAGTCATTCTTGATAATCATACTTATACATTAATTTATCTATTTCTAGAATGTTAAAATTGTTGTATAAATAAAATATATTCAATATATAATTATTTATAGTAATATATAAGTTATATAAATTTTAAACATAAAGCACAGTTCATGGGGATCGTAGATGGTACGTACGCATGGATGTTGCGTCTGTTTTATTGTCATATTGAAAAAAATTAGATGACATATATATATAATTTAAATATTTTGGAATTAATTTTTCATATATACAATTCATTTTTACTAAAAAAATCCTTAATACATTCCATGTAATGTGTGATCAAACCACTTTTAGGAGGCGATAGTCCACACTTCCACAGATGAAGTTATCGTAGTCACAAAAAATGGAAATCATGAATGAAACTTTTATATAAAAAATCCAAAGGAATAAATATATCTTATATATCATATATATCATATAAAACTAGAATTTACATCATAATTCAAAATCATGCGAGGGGGTAATAGAAAAATGAAGAACATCACTTCTTGATGTGGTAGTTCACCATACACAAGAACATGAAGTTCGTCACCCTTTAGATAGATCTTTTTGTAAGTGTGGGAAAAAAACTTATAAAAAGTATCATATAATTTAGGATACTATGGTTATTATATAATCATTCAATAAAAATATATCATGGGTTGTAGAATGAAAATAAAAATAAGGAACTTGAGGAAAGATGTTACCTCTTCTTTGGGATACAATTTTGGTTACCACTAAATAGATTACATGGATTGAATTACTCCAAAATTGAGTCTTCTTTGATAAATATATAGAGGTTGTAAAAATATTTTAGGAGTTTTGGGTTATAAATTTTTTTTATAGTTATAAATAATGGTTAGGGTTTAGTGCCTTTATATTTTGGGGGATGAGTGAAATTTTTTATATTTTGGAAAACTGAATTATCCCCTAGTTTTTACAATGAAAAGTGGATAAATAATGGTAAAAATATGAGAAAAGGGATTATATGGAAGAAATATATCTTGAAAGTTGAATTTGGACAAGTTTTTAGGTCATTTTGGCCCTTATGTTTATTGTTTAGTCCCATGTTAATATAAATTTACTCTTAATCACTGTGATTAATTTTTAATATTTTCAATAATATTTTTTTGTCAAAATATAATAGTAACTGATTTTATAATATATATTATATTGGTTACAAATACAGATTCAAATTTTATAAATACTGATTACAATATTGATATTAATTAATTAGAATTTAATCTCGTATAAAGGATGATAAACAATGTTTTAAAGTAAAAATATGCAATTTTTGGTGATTTATATTTCCAATTTCAAAGTGAAATTTGATCCAAATACATATATTATATTAATTTATAAAACATTAATCCAATTTTACTTTTAAAATAATAAAATATATATTTTATCATTATAAATAAATTTTCTGGAAATAAATTTTTTATTTAAAAACTCTATTTTTCTCTAATGATTGAAAAATTAATATTCACTGACAAATACTATAAAATCACAGTATTTGTTTAATTATTTATTTAAATATTGTAGTTTATATTGAAATATAAAATCTATAAATGTTCACAAAATTCGATTTTGAAAAGGTTCATCCTTAAAATGTGGTAATTTTTTTAAAAAAATATAGGTATTTATACATAAAATTTGGTTTGTTTTTTTCATATATCAATAAAACATATTTGATTAATGTTAAAAATATTTTATAGAATATAAAAAATATATAAAAAATATATATAATTATCTAATTATAATTGATGTAATTTTTTAATACAACATTCCTTTGGTAACATAAAAATATTTTCTTTATATTCAATCAGATTATTTTTCCATTTATAATTGTTAACTAATGAATTCATATTATATATTTATAGACCATATATTTATAATTTAGTTAACAATTTTCATTTCCACTAATATAATGGATTTATTATATCTTATTGTACAATGTAATAATGTTTTATTAATATATTGTTTTGGGAAATCTTCATCTAGAATTCTAGAAAAGACATCGAGGAAAGTCAATCTTGGTTGTAACTTATAGTGAACTCAATGTTCTATATAGGGAAGGATAAATATTGTGTTTCATGTAGTGCATGATTTACTTGGTGTTTCATATAAATCAGTACAATCATAAAAAATCTATTTTCGGTTTTGTGTGAATTGAAAAATATCAAAATGATTAAATTAATTCGAAGAAAAAAAGTCAATAAATATCAGTTTTTACATTCTAACACCCTTAAAATGAATTTCTCCAATGATTCTCATCTGGGTTATCAATTGTTTAGTAAATCAATGTTTCATTCATAGAAGCTAACATTAAAAAAATTATTATTAAACGTCCTTTAAAATAGGAATTTTGGATACATAAGAGTAACCCAAAGTATCTTTTAAGTAGGTTTCAACATATGAGAAAATATATGGAAAGGGAAAACATATGCTTGGAAGAGAAATAAAACTTTCATTTTTTAATAGAGTGCGATAGAGAACAAAGATCAAAGAATTTTTACAATCAAATATCAATAAATCGTGATGATATAAGTGGCAATTTTATTTAATGAAAACAAAGGAACTATGATAATTTTTTTGTTTGAAGATCATTTTTACTAAATTTGATGTATTTTCATGAAAATATATAATTACATGATTTAAGAAAATAGATACCATTTTCTGTTTTGTGACCAACTTCCTCATCATATTTAATTTCATGAAATGATATCAGTTTTTTCATTCCTCATGCATTAATAGATAACTAGATTCATTAATATAAAGATATTCCACTCCATATATTTTTTTATGATGAGATAATAATTTATTCTATAAAAAATTATCAATTATTTAATATAATCCAATCAATAAATGGTTAACCATATAACCCTTCAAAAACCAGAAATTACAAAAAATTATAAAAAATGTTACAAAAGCAACTTAACATTGATCCCCTATATATATATATCATAATGAATCTCATAGTAGTAAAATTTGAACCAATGAATACCCTCTCATAATTTCTCTTAAAATAAGGTAATAACATTAATTACCATAATTCCTTTTGGAAAACATGCATGCTTCCTTATTACGAATATCATAGAACATATTTTGTAAATACAATAATTTGTAAAAAATATCCATGATAATATAAACCAATTTATCAAAAAATCTGTTACCTACTCTGTGTTCAGAAATACTATCCAATTTACACTATCTAAATCAATATTCTCTTTATCCAAGATAAAAAAAATTCTCAACAACTTTGAAATAATAATGTTTAGCTTAAAAAAATTCAAAATATCAGTTTTCCATTAAATCAATATCCTATGTCTTCATTATCATTTATTATATCATTTTTAATACTTAATGACATACTTATACTCAAAATACGTATATATTTCATTAGTCATAGAACATAATCATTGAATTATAAAACATATTAATTTAAATTGTCCAATATTATTCTTAAACCATTACTCGAGCTTCATAAATTGATTCTTTAATACCGCTTTTCCTAGAATATGTAATAGGAATAATGTAATAAGTTTCCTCAACCACAATATAATAATAATTTATACTTCTAATGTAAATAATATTGGCATAACAACACACACCTTTTGCGTGCCATTTTTTGTCTCCTTATCATTAGATATATAACCAACACTCATGATCTTTCATAATTCTATTTATTAGATTTTTAATTAGGAGATTGATTTTCCCAAAGCCCATACATTCTAAATAAGAAAAATTTAATTTTAACATCCTTCCTTCTTGTTTCTTCTACTGAAGAAAACAAAAAATCATAGTGTGAGAAACACATATTATAGAATACTTCCAAATAATCATGAAAAATAACATATAGTTTGTCAAAATAATTACACCTAATTATTTAATATATGAAACCATAGGTTTTTCCTAGGTTATACACCAATATATTATATTTAGATCATTAATTATGTTTTATATAGAGTTTGTGAATTCCCAAAGCATATTCACAAGGAGTTTCAAACCAAGTGTGTCGTGAGGCATGTTTTCATATACAAGGTTATACTCGAGCAAGGCTAGATGCACGGTGTCAGATTTATTACTACTAGGTGCATCAGTTCTAAAACCACATACACATATAGAGTCCAAATAGTGATGTTTTTATAGGAAACCACCAATTCTTTCTGTTAAAAAAATTAGAAGACATTTTCTTATACTTTTTCTTATTAATACACATAACATTGGAGACATCCCTATATATATCCTTAGAAAAATTCATAGGTACCTCACTAAATGTTTTCCATCAAAATTTCCATAATTTTACAAAACTTGTTATTTGATACAAAATATATGGACCGAGTCTTAACAAACATGGATATTCCACCAAGTTAGAAGAATATTGAGGACAATACACAAGTACACACTATATAATGTAACTGTTTAGTTTCATTGGAATCTTGTAATAAAATCTTCTAACATGGAGATGGATCTCCAATGTCTTCATCAATGATCAACCCTTCTAAAATCATACCTAAAAATTTTATTCGTAACATGGGGAATGGAAACATAAAATGAGGTTATTTCATATTATAAGTAATGGTAAACGAGCGGTCTTTTTAGAAATAAACATACACATAAGTGTTTGAGAATGTGACCATGAAATTAAATGATAATACAATTCATAAAAATATCATAAAAATGAATCATTGCATAATAATTGGTAGTTCGTACGACACAAATAAAAAGGGAATCAAGAGCATAATCCATGAAATAATATCATAGGAGTAAGAAATTTAATTTTTTTGAATACCCCTGAGAATATAAAATATTATATTAAATATACCTACCAAGACCTTCATAACTTGTTAATAATAGGAAAATCGCCTATGTATGTGTTTTGAGTATAGAATAACAACCCATATACCCTATTGTTTTTAGGTTAGGGACATATCATATTTACCACATTACATTTAGTCATGTGCTACAATATTCCTACCTACTTATTTTCACCAATGTTATATAACCCATGTACTTTTTTGTGTCTTTTGGAAATAACTCATGTTCCCTTTCAACTCATTTATCATTTCTAATTACCAAATTATTTAGAGTGAGATATTGGTCCCACTCATCACATAACAAAATTAGTTATATGTGTTCCAAAAGATGATAAAACATTTATCATATCACGAACCATAAAAAGATATTTTTTTATAAAATTCCTATCATAACCCTCTTAATGAAATGGGAATCATAAATATGTCATCATATCAATACCAAATGGAAAATAGATAGGTATCGTTATAATTGTATCAAATTATAACACGTAAAAACAAGAGGGTTTTAGGAGAATATAACACATGGAAGATAAATACGTTTCTAAAATATCATTCCATCAAGACATAAACCACTCACAAAAAAAATTTAATGGTATTCATGAACTATCTAAAACTATTTCATCATACATGGTGGGGGATTTTGAATCATCATATATAATATTTATTATGAAAAATAGCCATTATTTTAATATTCATTTCATAAAACCACTTCATAAAATTATTTATTATAAATAAATCATTAAAATTTAATTTATAACATTTATTATGGAAACTATATATTCTTCTATAAAAATTCCTTTTTTAAACATAAGGCATTTTAAAAATCATTTTCTATGATAAAATATTAAATAAAACTGAAAACAACTTGATATACGTTATCATTAAATATTATTTCAATAATTAAAATTGTAGCATCCAAAGTAATTAATGAATAATAGATATTTTTATCTATATTTATTAGTGAATTAGATATTGTTTTAGAGGCTTAAAATGAAAATAAATCCAATCTTAAGCATGGAATACACTAATATTTTTAAATGATTGTTTTACTGCCTTTTGAAGGCAAACCCTTTTTTTAATCTATCTTTTGACAATATTATAAGGTATGTTTGTATAAATAAACATATTATTTATTATTGGGACATCAAAATTTACTTTTTGTGATTTTTGGGTATTTTTCCGATAAAGTTCATTTTTTAATGAATAGTGAAAATATTGTATTTTAATTCAAAACCTATTTTTAATCTAATTTATTTATATGATTAGGTTATCATTTGAATTGGTTTTGAAGTTAAATTAGAATATATTTTTACCATTTAATCCAATGGTTGTCATTGGATTCAATTTCAGTTTGAAATTGGACTTAAACTAGTGTCAATCTTTTGATACTTATTGATTCATAAAAACATGCTATTTATCATGAGAGTGGGAATTAATTATTAAATTAATTAATGTAACTTATATGATTTGAATTTTATAAAATAGACATCATTTTTGAATTTGGAATATCAAATATAGCTTAGGGTGAATATTTGGTAATTTTCTGAAAAACTTCAATTTTTGATGAATAGTGAAATCACTAAGTGGTACTTAGAAAAAACTGATTTCCCGTTTAAATGAAATTTTTCCATCTTTGTGTTTTGAATTTCAAAAATCCGACATACATTGTTGTCATTAAGAAGTAAAATGTGGTTCAATGGGATTAAAATAATTTTTTGGTGAATAGTAATTTATTAAGTTTTTAATCGCGATTAGAGGTTATTAGTGTAGTGTAAGGTAAAAATTATGTTTTAATAATATGAGATGAGCATGAAACATGTCCTACACTCACTGGATGTGTCATTTCCGACCAAGACAATCAATGGGTCAACTTGGGGACCCCATGGAGCCACTTTGGTTGGGAAATGACATAAATAACTTTTTATTTAATGTAAAAGTAAAAATGACAGAAACATGAAATGTTTTATTAAAACAATTTTTACATGGGGTTATACAAGTCATATTTTTTAATATAAATATTCATTAGAAAGATAAAAATATTTTCTACATCATGATAGTTTTTTATAATTTTTAGTCATTAAATATATTAAATTATTTATGACATCATGATGATGAAGCGATTACCTCATTAATAAAGGATTTAAATAAAATGAAAAGATAATGTAAAATCTATGACCTACACATGTCCAAAACCTATTCAATGTGTATATTTCGAACCCTTATGACCTTACCCTAGAGTTATATCAATGTGAGAGATTTTTAATCTGAAACTCATTTTAAAATAAAGTAACATTGCTTTACTTTCCAAGAGTGCCACTCCTCTCCTCTTATAAGAGGCCCCCACCTCTACCTCCTTACCCACACTTTCAAAGCCATTGGATCGGACAAACCCTGCCCATTCTGTCTCCCAACTTCCCTTTCTTACTCCTTGAAGCCTCACATTGGGAAAAAGTCTTCCCAAGTAAGCCTTTGATCTCAAACCAAAGGGAGTTACCCGATTTTAAGGTAATGTCTTCACTTGAGTCCTTTTGTTTTATTTTGATTCTCCAACCCCCAAAACTCTATTTATTAATTTTTTTTGTAACAAATCCAGTGTATTAAATATAATAGGATGTTGTTATAAGAGGGATTCGAGCTACACTTACAGACACATACATCTAATGGTTAAAGAACCTACTGTTTCCGTGGATAGGGAATTTCTACCTCCTGAAACGATGATTATTCAACATTCTTATAACACCTTAAAAGGTGGCCATTAAGATGAAACTATATTTATATATGATATATAATATTTTTATGTTTTCCTTAAGCTTTTTTATTTTTAATTTTGGGCATACCATTATTTTTTCCATTATGGGTAAACGCGATATCTTCATTTATGGAAGTGCGGACTACCACCCCCTCAAAGTGATTTGATTCATTAATACCATATGTTGGACGTAAAAAGGATGTAGTTATGATATTATATATGATATTAGAATGGAATTATAATATACCTTTATATCATTATTATTCCATTCTATAAAATATGAAATAGAAATGAAAGTAGCGTTCCTGCTTACGTACGGCTTACCATCTCCATGAACGGTGCATTTCATTTCTTACCTCTAAATGGTTATGTAATATTATAAATGCATGAATGTACTGGATATATATGACATATATGATATCTACATCATTAATACCATTCTGGATATAATGGATACATGAACAACTTGTAATTATAAAGGGTTTATTTTTGACTCAAGTACCAATGATCGTTAAAATGACCGTTATTAACTAAAATAATTACATAGTGTTCATGACATGGAAATAAGTGATACAAAAGGAATAATGAAATTTAAAAAGGTTCTTAAACAAGTATAAATTAACTCAATTTTATTATTCAGGAGATTAAAGAATGACCGAGTCAAGTCGAACCCGAGGTATGGGACTTCATCTCAATCTTCTTTGGTTGAGGCATATTCTGTTTTATACACAACCTTCTTTTATACGGTGTATAAACCCCTTTGACTATTACGTTTATTGAAAAGGAATATTTTTTATACGAAGCATTTACTAAAAGACAAAAGGGAATTTTTTTGTCATACGTATGTGGCAACAACTACTTCTCCGCCGTCGTGACCACTATTTGAGTTCCGGATTCCTCTACAAGCCACACTTTCTTATTAAAAGAAAAATAAATACCATGTTTTACTTTTATTTTATTTTGGTATTGAAAATGGTTTCATAATGTCATTATATCAATGTTTTGTATTGATATATTGTGATTGAATGGTGGAAATGTTATGTTTCCTTTATCCATGTTTTATGTGATACGATTATGTTGAGGTTATTGGGCATTATTATAAAGACTCATGGTTCCATGATAAACTAAGGGCGGGTGAGCCCGATATAGCTCTCCAATGCATTGGGTAACGTGAAGGAGTGAAACGTTAAGGTTTCTCCGATGAGATTTAGGGAATATACTGTGGTGGGTATTCCAAACGTAACCAAGAGGGTTACTCCCTACGTAAGAATCTTATGAATGCCTCAAGTTACCTTTATGTCTTATGATTTCTATGATTTATTCATGATTTTATGAGGTATATTAATGTTCTTATGTTTTATGGGTAATTTATGATTTTATTCTTATGTATATAAGATCTCATGTTTCCTTTCCATATTTTTATAACCCATATTGAGATTTTTAAGCTCATCCCAAGTTATTTTTGAAATGTTTTTCACAGGTCAAGGGAAAGGTACATGATATGATTATAGTGTCAAGGAAGTGTCAAGAAACAATCCATGTTTTATTTTAAATATGTTCTGTTGATGATAAAAAATGAATACTATCTTTATGTAACCACTTTGTTTAAATGTGGAATGTAATGAATGTTTTATGATCTAATTTTCTAAAACTCTAAACCCGAAAAGATCCTCAATGTGTAATCTTTTAATAACTCAAGATTAAGTAACTTATAAGGCTGGGGCCTTATAACATTGAATTATTGAAATCATTGAAATCAATTTTTTTTTAAATTGGAGTTTTGAAAACATATAAACGATGGTTTGAAAATCATTTGAAACATATTGTGATCATAAAAAAATTTTAAATTTTTTTTTATTTATAATCCCTTTTAAATTTATCAAATTTCCTTAAAATTTGAAAATAAGTTCTTAAAAAAAAACATAGTTAATTATTATATAACGCATCAAGTAAACGATGGTCATGCCAGCAGGTAAATCCTTAAATTCTAAACATTACTTTTTCAATATAAAGGTTTAGAAATGTTCCATTACAAGAAAATGATGAGAAGATTAATTTTAAAACCATTTTTTTAAATTATAAAACATTATTATTACTATAATAAAAACATTATAGGATAATAGTAAATAATTTGGAAATAATTTTTAGAAAACATGGGTTTTTATGTATATATATTTCCAACCAAAGGCCGAAATTAAGTAGGATTTTGAATAAAACTCTTTCATAAATATATTTGTTACAAATTTGTGGAAAAAATGGTACCGATAGATGAATATTTCATGAATGAATATAATATAAAAAATCCATGAATTTTCTTGAGATATGGATCATAATATTTCATCAATGGAAGCATAATCATAAAAAATCATTATAAATGACGTGATTGCTTCGAAATACTCATACCACTTGGTAAATTTGATTTATACTCTTAATGTAAGAAAATAAAATTGAAAAAATATTATATTATTATTAAAATAATGATTTCCTGACATAACATGAAAAAGTAATAATATAGACCTCATAAAAGAATATTGGTGCATAGCATGGCATGTCTCTCAATGAAGGTAAACAGAGACAAAATTACACTACCGAGTTGGTAACTTTTTAAACCAAAACACCAAAAATATAGAAAAGATGATAAGTAATAATAAATAAAATTAATTACAAGAACCATATAATAATTCCATGTGAATTATAAAAGACAACATATAATAAATACAAGGGCAACAATTCTTGTGTCTCTTGGAAAATAAAATTGGTACGAGAATACCCCTTAGTACATGAGTAATGATTGAATCATGTTCCCCATGATAAAATAATTTTTTTAAAATATATTAAAACCCTAAAAATAAAATAATTTAATTATATAAAATTTCATTAGGAAGTATATACAACATCAAAAATAATAGACTGGTGAATATAACATGTATTTCACAGAAATAAAAAATAAGATGAAATTCCCTTACCATAAGACTTGACATTAGATGTACATGTTAAAAAACTCATGAATAATAAAAATAATATTCTTATAATACTTAAATTAAACAATATTATTATATATAATACCAAATATTTTTCACTTATAACTTTATATTACAACTCTATTAATAATACCATGTAATAGTGACGTTTTAGGTGGGGACTTCATTATTTATCATACGTGTTTTGGAATTGTATTATTGACCCTAATAAATGGATTATGATTTAATTATTTATAAATTTAAAAACATGATATATATATCATATCTACCCAATAAATATTTATTTATATCAATCTATAAATTATATAAATATTTAATGAAGTACACTATCCATGGAGACGGTAGGTCATACGTTCTCATGAACACTACTACCATTTTCTTTTCATATTGAATGGGTGAATATATATGAAGTATATTTATATATATAATTATAAATGAATTATTATTTTAATATATATAATATATTTTTACTATACACAACCTTAATATATTCCATATAAATGTTGACTGAATCACATCACTTTGAGGAGGTGGTAGTCCAAAATTCGACAAATGAAGTTATC
This sequence comes from Viscum album, assembly GCA_963277665.1. Classification (NCBI taxonomy): domain Eukaryota; kingdom Viridiplantae; phylum Streptophyta; class Magnoliopsida; order Santalales; family Viscaceae; genus Viscum; species Viscum album. The sequence continues at coordinate 1,997,933,301 of OY728140.1, read as the reverse complement.
ATAGTTAAACAAAATGGAATGCATAAAGGTGTGTTTTATATGGTAATTATTGAGTAATAAATAAATCATAAATATAATATATATCATATAAAAATATATTGTCAATCATAAAACCAAACCATGAGATTTGTTAATGGAAAAATGAACAACATTGATTTGGGAGGCAGTAGTTCACTGTACACAATGGTAAGTTCGTTGATCATTAGATAGATATGTGTATATTTTTAGGGAGAAATATTTTAATAATTATATATTAGGATATTTATGATATATATGATGTCATAAAATAATGTAATTAGATTATTTTATTGGGTATAGAATGAAAATAAATCAAAGGATCTTGAGGAAAGATGTTACCACTTTTTTGGGTATCACTGTTGAGTTTTCCCCGAAGGGATTACATGGATTGATGTATGCTAGAAAAGATGATATATGATTAAGGAAATGATGTTGGGAGAATAATGGAGTATATGTTTTGAAATTCAATGGTCTTGATAGGTGTGAAGAATGGGGAGGGATGAGTGCCTTATTAGAGGATTGGCATTCCTGTAAATTTTAGATAATACAATTCCACAATAGGTTATCCAATTTCATGTGACACATATAATGGCCCAAATCATAGAAAATAGTTTATAGGATTGAAATACAGTCATCCAATGGAATTTGACAAATTTTCTAGTTTATTTGGTCCCTTAAGTGTATGGTTTAGTCTCTTATTAAGCTAATTTTCTTGTTAATCATTGTAATCAATATTAATTACTTTCTGTAATTTTTTTTGTTAAAAAATGATAAAATTATTTTTAATTATAAATTATTTGAATTGGAAATATTAAATATATTTTTATAAATTCCAAAAAACAGGAGCGAACCGACCAGTTTAGGATATTCATAACATTGAAATGGTGGGTGAACAAGTGTTGGGGAATTTTGTTTCTAATTAATTTTTTTATCCACATACCTCTTAGACATGTTATGATATATTCTTTATTATTATTTTATCTCTATCCCATTCATGAATATTAAAGAACTAAAGAATAAAATTGATGTTTTAATATAATTCACTACTAAATAAGAGTATATATTCCACAACATTGTCAAGATATAATCCCTACTACATAAGAAATAGAAAAAAACATTTGAATGTGGTCACAATGAACAGGATATTACATTACACTCATGAAGGACTATGAAAAAAATCCAATATTTCATTCGTGTATAACTATGTAAGCAATTGAATAGCGAATGTTTGGTACAATTTTCATGGATATTTATACCACATCCCAGGATAGTCTTCTCCATCTTGATATGAGTTTGTAACACCACAAACAACCTCCACCAGTTAGTCAGGTTTGATGTCAATATTCAACATTTTTTATCCATAGTTTTTTTCACTTTTTTAATTTCAATAAAACATAAATGAAATTAATTTTATATGTTCCCAACATCAAAATTGATAGCTACACTATCTTAACATTCTATCAGTCAATATAAGATGTATGTATTGGACTGATGAACTAAATTCTTCATGACTATAATATTGATAAATTGATAACAATTTGGCCGTAAAATTATTCTTCTACCTTTGATTCATGAAAAAAATATATTGGAAATTTTGTATAACATTTTATTAATCTCTATTAATTCTTTAGTGACGAAATAACCCCAAGTAATCAACACTTTTCAATAATGCTAGAATCATAAAACTACATTTTTATTAATAAAGAAATAATGATCATCTCAACAAATAGTCATATAAATTAATCAACCTTGAATAATAATCAATCATTAATTGGTCACACTCTATTATTCTTGGACACATAATTATGTGCAACTGTTTATTTGTTTTTTATTCACTTTCATTATCCCAGAATACTAGTTCATGAGTGTGTCATAGAAAATGAGCACATCTTGTAAATCTAAAAAAACAAAATATCTGTGTTCTTCACAGAAAGAAATCCATTAATTGGAAAAACATTCCTTCAATGGAAAATCCTTCCTTCCACAAACAACCTTTACTTCCATAGGAAGCTGCTTCTTCGCAGACGGTGGATGCCTCTACAAACCACTAATTCTTCGCATCACCTTTTTCTTCGTAGTAAATTATACCCCAAAAATTCTTTCAAAAAATTGTTTTCACAAAATTAAATAATTCATAGAAATGATCCTAATGATCTAACTCTTCTTTCATGACCTGTCCCCCTAGGGACCGTGTTGTGAATACACTACGCCCACCTTCCAGAGGCCAGGGGCTGGCGACTAGCACCAAAGGCATAATTCCCTAAAACTAGGAAGGCATTGCCTTTATAACCTGTAAAAACACATACAATAAAACACACAGCTGAACGAAACACCATGAAAACTGTATAAAAAAGAGTACTGAAAGTAAAAGGGGGCATAATATAAGCTCAATTGGAAAGTAAAAGTACAATAGTGATGCAATACAACTAAAAGATAAAGGAAGACAACTACTGGATCATCCTTTGGGGTTCCTACCTGAAGGGTAGGTACTGATCGCCTCCTCAACACTCCACATCCACCCATCTCCTCTGCGTACAATCATGCCATATGGTACACCTCTAGGTACATTCGATTCCGGGTACTCTCAGCCTCAGTTATCATTGTCCGTCGTCTGCATCCAACACAACAAGGTGCGGGCCTAGCCCGTCTAGGGGTGAGTATAACAATACTTAGTAGGGACCCCGAGACCCTCAAGGTCTCACAAAAATACACCATGGATAACCCAAAATGAATCAAAACAAAAGGCAACCCTACTTAGGAATATGACCATACATATACCTATGTTATCAAGTGATCCATCTCAATCATGAGGGAATCACATAAAAATTGACCATCTCAAACCACGATTTAATTTTAGGTGTAGTATCATGTAACAAACCAAGTTAGATTGTCGAATCCTCGGCTACTAGAGAACTCATCTTCTATCTAGTAAAGTGGGCCTTCCCCGACACCAAGCGTGCTTCCCACTAACCATGGACTACTGAGGTACTCTTCCTTTCGAGTACCGTGGATCTGCCGCATCACCAAGCACGCTCTCAACCATGGTTCTGATAAGTCAACAAGTGCACTCCCCCTCGTAGTCTCTTGAGGTAATCCTCTTGTCGAGTACCATGGGCCTGCCGTGACACCATGATGCTCCCCAATGTGGGTCTTATATGACACCAAGCCACTCTTTACTAGATTAGTCGAGTCACGCCGATTTGAAATGGTCAGTCATCATCAGGTCTCATCTAGCTAATAGGTCTCCACACTATGGTCACTCATATCTGGTAGGATCCATTCCATGAGCTACTGGTCGATACTCCAACTGTCACGAAGTCCCAAGAAGATGTATCTCAATGGTCTGCCACATCAAAGGGGTCTCAATGCAATAGACGACGCGTCAAACGGACACTCGGTCAACGAGTTATTAGCCTTTTAGTCACAGAGGCCCGGTTGGATTCGTGCACAATCCAACCTATTTATTTCCCAAATAAAACCAAAATTAATGTGGAGTATACTAAAAGGGATTGTCTCGCTCCATGATTTCCAATACCATTGACAGTTCATCAACCAGACATCCAGTTCCACTGTTATGTCCAAAAGAAAATAATGGGTCATAGTGGGCCCAGGTCTGGTCCGACCCAGTCAGACCGACCCAGACCGACCAGGCATCGGTCGACCCAGTTCAGGTGCACCCGGCCTGAACTGTTGGGTCAGGCCTTGCACGTTATGCGTCCCGGTCCACTGGGAGGTCCGGCAGGCCGTGAGGGCTACGAGGGGCCTCGAAGACCACATGGTCCATGGGGCGGCTCAGTCACGGGGGTGCCACGATGAAACGTGGCCGGTTCGGCCAAGGCGTAGCAAGAAGCTTAAGCCAGTTTGGTTGGGAAGGCAGAGTGCTGTCGGGGCGGCACAGGCAGCGATGCCCGTGGGTGGCAGCATCGTTGCCTTCATCGCCTTCGTCGTCTTCGTCACCTTTCTCTTTTTTGAAGAGTACACCAGACAAGAACGATAGAGGGGTCGGGCCATTATGGTTTGACCTGCACCCTCTACATTTTGCATAGTACCATTTGGCTGAATAAAAAAGAAGAACGATGAACTTCAAATTTTACAACCTCCACAACGATTCTTTCCGAGACTACAAAAGAAATAAAGTAATGTATTATCACACAAATAAACCCCCTACCTCGGTTTGATACGTCTACGATGTCAGGGGGAAGAAGAAGAATCATTGGGAAAACACAGATATCGGTTTGTCATTGTCGAAGACTACCTACATTGGAGGAAGTATCGAGGAAGATGGTTGAAGTCAGGGTCGGCATTCTTCATTGCTGTTATTTATTGGAGATCATTTCTCCCAAGTCTCCCCCAAATTGAAAAGTGTTCCAAAATACTAGATTATGAAATCTATTATATTGTTGGAAGAATTAAAAAAAAATCATGAATTATGGTGGGTGGCATAATTAAAGCATGACAGCTGGCACAATTAATGGTATGTGTGTTCGTACAATTAACGTGGATGAAGTCAAGAGGCTCCTCCACATTAATGAGGGGGGGGGGGGGGGGTTGAGAGTTTCTCTCAATTAAAAGAGTTTTTTAGTCTAGGGTGGTCCCCCACCACTGTAACCTAACATGGGAGGTTATTGTTTGGGTGGTCCCCACCACTATAACCTCTCATCAGAGGTTAATGTCTGGTGGTCCACACACCTCAACATATACATGGAGGTTTAGTTTTGATGGACCCAACCTTCCAACACCGAGATGGTTGTTGAAAATAAAAATATAAATGTCACACACTTTTATTTTTATTTTATTTTTACAAAAAATAAACACAAACTATCTTTCACCCTCGACTAACTACCATCGAGGTGATATTCTTCTTAAGTAAAAAACGGCACTACGAGTACAACGGTGCCCTTAGATTTCAATTCCAAGCACCAATTCAAAATCAAGAAAAACCTGGTCACACGTTTACCGAATGTAGCTGAAATAAAGTTCAGAAATTCATTTCGGGCCCTTTGAGATAAGGAATAACCTGCCATATATTTTCACAGACTCATAAAATTCCGATAGATTTAAAGAAAAGTACATTGAAATAATGAGTTTTTACATTCTCCCCAGCTTTGGCTTTATTTCCCTGTAAGAAACAACTCATTCTAAGGGTAAAATTGGGGGGTACTAAACACGCATCTGAGCCTCCTACTCCCATGTTCTCTCCCAGAGGTTCTCGTGCTTCCTGTGAATTCACACCAAAGGTATCGAGCATCCACGAAGGACCCACTATTGTAAATCCTCAATCTCTACTGGATCCTCCATAAAAGTCTCCCCTTCATCAACATCCAACTCACCATGGTCGATAATGTGAGAAGGTTCATGCACATATCTCCTCAGCTGTGATACATGGAAGATGGCGTGCACTTGGTGCAACTGAGGTGGAAGAGCTAAGCGGTATACCACCTCACCAACTCTGTTGAGGACCTGAAAAGGACCAATGAACCTCGGAGATAACTTGCGGCCTCAGCCAATTTTCTACAAACCTCATTGTGGTGAGATCCATAGAAAGGCGTGGTATCCATCCTCGAACTATTGAGGTATACATCTCTTGTCGGCATAGGACTTCTAATTAATTTTTGTAGTGTTCAGCCACACCTGGATGACCTAAACCATCTCTGTGGTAGCCCGTACCATTTCTGGTCCCACTAGTGATGACTCCCCAAGGTCAGTCCAATACAAGGGTGATCTGCATGGTCGCCCGTATAAGACCTCGAATGGTGTCGTCCCAATGGTGAAGAGATAGCTATTGTTGTATGAAAACTCCACTAAAGACACATGATCCTCCTAGTTGTGACTGATGTTGAGGACCCAATAACAAATCTTGTCCTCGATGGTCTAAATGTTATGCTCTGTCTGACCATCCTTCTAAGGATGGAAGGAAGTGCTCAAAGGAAGCTCCGTCCTAAAAGCCTCATGAAACCCCTTCCATCTTCAGGATGTAAAATGTGTATCACGATCAGAGACAATTGTCATGGGTAATCCATGTAGCCGCACAATCCCAAGAAACTAGAGGCATCTCAATCTCTCTTTTAAACCCTACCCTCTGATCAGTAGGAAGTGGGCTGATTTGGTGAGTCAGTCGACGATCACCTAGATAGAGTCATGAACATTAGATGTATGTGGAAGTCCTGTCACGAATTCCATGGATATCTCATCCCAAATACACTCTGGCACCTCTGAAGGCTGAACCGATCATGCCAACACCTGATGCTCTGCCTTTACTTGCTGACAAGTGAGGCATCGAGAGACAAACTCTGCAACTGGTTTCTTTATTACCGGAAACCAGTGCTTTCATCGGAGGACTTGATACATCATTGCCACTCCTGGATGTACCGCTAGTGGGGAGATGTGGAACTCCCTCAACACTTCCTCATGAAGTGACACTAGTACCATGGTACATCCTCTGAAGAGGATGATGACCTCCCAACCATTAGAAAATCCATCGGGTGTATGTCCTGTGGAAATTTGAACACTTCATGTCTCGTAGTCAGCGTCCCCACGTTGCGCCTCCATTACTCACTAAAGAAGTGGGGGAGTGACTGTAAGAGACTCTAGAAATGTTTCTCCGTCTTTATCAACAAAGGTTATCTACAAAGCATCCAGCTGCTATATAACCTCACATAGCAACTGTATACTAGATCTCATACTGAGTTCATCTTCAACAACGTTCCCTTTCCTAGGACTATATAATATCTTGAAGTCATATTATTGGAGGAACTCAAGCAAACATAGTTTTCTTAGGTTCATGTTCTTCTGGTAGAAGATATACCTAAGACTCTTATGACCAGAGTACACGGTAAAATGCTCACCCTTCAGATAGTGTCGCCAAATCATCAATATGAATACCACTGCTGCTAACTCCAGGTCATGGTTAGTATAGTTCTACTCATTTTGTCCCAGATGTCAAAAACCATATGCGATCACTACTTTCTCCTACATCAGGTCACATCTGACACTATTCCCTGATTCGTTGTTGTAGATTACGTACCCTAGTCCTTCTTCTAGAAGGCTCAATATGGGGGAAAAATTCATCTTATGCCTCAGCTCTTGAAAGCTCTGCTGGTATCTCTCCGACTACACAAAGGGTTCCCGCTTCTTCGTTAAGGCTGATAGTGGTGCTGCAACTCTAGAGAAATCAGTCACAAATCTCTGGTAATATCCAATGAAGACCAGGAAACTCCATACCTCTGTCACACTTCTGGGTGGCTCCCAAGAAAGTACTGCCTCAATCGTTGCTGGATCCACTACAACTACAACCTCCGAGAAGACATTTCCAAGAAATTTAACGTCTCAGATCTCGAACTGGCACATCAAGAGCTTACAATAATGATAGTTTTCTCAGATTGTGTCCAGTACTACCTGCAAATGGTAGGAATTCTCCTCCTCAGTATTCGAGTAGATTTGAATGTCTTCGATGAATACTACTACAAAGCGATCAAGGTATGTATGAAAGATATTGTTCATGAGTCACATGAACACTGCTGGAGTGTAGGCCACACTGAATGTCATTAACAAGAACTCATAATAGCTATACTAGAATATGAATTTCATCTTCTACAAATCCACGTCTCGAGCTCTGAGCTATTGATACCCTGGTCTATGGTCAATCTTCATGAACCACCGTGCTCCTTTTAGCTGATCAAATAAGTATTCAATCCTTGGAATTGGGTATATTTTCTTCACGGTCAACTGGTTCAGGTACTGATAGTCAACACAATGTCTCAAGCTCCCATCTGTCTTTTTGGTGAACCAAATCGGGGATACTCATGGAGAAACACTGGGCCGAATGAATCCCTTCCCATGAAAGTTTTCCAACTACACCTATAGCTCACAAATCTCTATAGGTGAAATCTGATATGATGGTGTAGATATTGGTGCCATCCCGAGGTATAATTCTTTGTAAAAGTACACCTCTCTAAAATGAGGTAGACCTGGGACACAATCAGGGAGAACATCCGTGTACTGGTCCACCACTATAGGATAACTCACACTCTCCACATCAACAGCTCCGAGGGTATGGCTAGCCAACAGATAAGTGATCAACTAAACTCTCATCCAAGCAAGTCCATCCTATGCTGCAAAGGCTCCTTTCTCACAAGAAAAGTTAAATTTGGTCCCATCTGTGTAGACACACCCAAATTTTCACTTAATATAGTAAATATAAGCATGGGATTTAGATAACCAGTCCATACCCAAGATGACGTCTTGAGGGCTCGACAACGCTACTAGGAGATCCCAAAGGAATCTCCTGCCTCCTATAGTAATCTCACCCGGCCGACATCAGTGCGTAAATGTCGAATCTACTCTCGTAGGAGTCTCTAGCCATAAGGATCGAGACAACGACTCCGTAAAAAATCTCTGAGCTCCAAATGAGTGTAGTGAAAACAAAAGAATTACTAGAACCTATGTCTATAAATATTGTAGCTAAGGTTGTGTAGACACAGATCATACCTCGTATCATCTCCAGTGCATCGTGGTCAGAGGCCTCAGCTACCTGGAACTGAGATCTCTCATGTCCACCTGCTCCCTGGGGTTGGGGTGGACCTCCTGGTGGAGGTGGTGGTAATATCTCGAATCGTCGACCACCACGAGGTGCACGAAAATCTCCTCTCCCATGTCCGCCAACTCCCTGCAGACAACCTCGATCAAATATATGTATTTTATGGGGTGGTCCTTCGACCATCATCTGATCATCCGAATGGAAGGTCGGATAGTCATGAGCCATGTAACCCTGCCCACCGCATGTGAAACACTATCCGCTCCAGTCATGTCTGTCTCTGCTCCGGGTGCCTGACACAATAGATCCTGAGTCATGTTGTCGTCCAACAGTAGGGATGGTCCTCTTGGAACTATGTGACATTGGTCTGCTGCCAGCTACACAAGACTCAGCTACGTGATGACTGGTAGTGCGTCTCACTACTGGTGTATGGTTAGCAAGGAAACACTCCACCAAGAGAGTTATAATTAACACCCCTTCCTCCATTGCGATGATAAGTGAGATTCCCAAATCCTTGTCCTCTTTCTTGTGTCCCTGCTTGAAGGTTCGGGCCCTAAAGAATGGGCCCCACACCATATTTTTTTAGTAGCATGAGAGGTTAGTGAACCACTCTATGTACTAAGCTACAATCATGCTTCCCTATTTCAGATGAAGTAGATCATGTATGCGCACTGCATGAGGGGTTGTTGGGAAAAACTCTTCCCGAAACAGGCTCTCGAAGTCTGCCCAGAGATGCGTCACCTCATTTTGGACCTAGGGCATCAAGATCCACTATCTGCCAGCTGATCCCTATATATGGAAGGCATCAATGATCATCATGAGATCAACCGGTGTCCCTATGTGTCGAAATACTCTCACCATAGCCTCCTGCCAATTATCAGTCGGCTGTGGGTACGTCTCTCCCCTGAACCTGCATGGCATCTGGCACTGGAACTCATGAAACGCACTTAAGAGGTGTGCACCATCTACTACTAGGGCAGGTGGCATGGGGGGCCCAAAAGGTAAATGTACTAAGGGTGCCTCTACTGATTCCTATACTAGAATATGTCCCTACACCGAGGCCTCATCAGTCAGTGTGATATCAGTGCGTAAAACTCTCAGAACTCTCTCTGGCTGTCAGCATGAAGGCATCCAGAAAAGAAATAGGTCTGCTACGGTTAAAAGATTTACCTCATGAGAGGAGCTGGTTAGCTGACATAAAGAAAACTGTTTAAAACAAACACGCAATAAGTGTTTTCGTTCATTGAGTCAGAAATCAAAATCCAGGGTCCCGATGTATTGACAAGTCGGCCACCACACCAACACTAGAATCCCGGAACTAAAAACCACACTCACTACACTTAACACAATAGCTTCACAAAAAATATTATAGTTTTATGTTATGTTGTAGAACTGACTCCTCTGATGCAAATTTATCACAACCTGTCCCCTCGGGGCTTGTGTCGTGGCTACCCCAAGCCCTCCTTCCATAGTCCAGGTGTAAGATACTAGCACCAAAGGTGAAATTCCTTAAAACTGGGAAGGAATTTCCTTTATATCCTGTAAACACACACACATGTAAGCACACGGCTGAACGAAAAACCATGTAAACGGTAAAAAAAAAGCATGATGAAAGTAAAAGGGGCCAAAATACACGCACATAATGAATGTACAATTAAAAAAGTGATACAATACAACTGAAAGATTAAGGGAATACAACTACTGGATCGTCCTATGGGGTTCCTACTAAAGGGTAGGAACAGATCTCTTCATCAGCACTCCACGTCCACCCGTCTCCCCTGCATACTGTCGTGTTGTATGGTCCACCTCCAGCTACCGTCCAATCCTGGAACTCTCAGACTCATATAGTTTTGTTCTTCATCTTCTTCCAAAACAACATTGTGTGATAATTTCCCGTGTAGGGGTGAATATATGAATAATCCATATAAACCCCGAGACCCTCATAGTTTTAGAAAAATACACAAAGGATAAACTAGAAAGAATGAAAACAATAGATAATCTTACATAGGTATATTCTCATACATATACCTACGTTATCATGTGATCCATCTCAATCATGGGTAAAACAAAGAAAAATTTACTCAACTCAAACAAGGATTTTATTCTAAGGGGGCAGTGTCAAGTAACATCCCCACTCACATTGTTAAAATCTCGACTGTTGGAGAACTCCTCCTATATCGAATATAGTGGGCCTTTTGAGACACCAAGAACTATTCCCACTATTCATGAACTGTTAAGGTATTCCTCCTATTGAGTATCGTGGATCTGTAAGGTCACCATGTGTGCTCCCCACCGTGGGTTTTCTGCGTCACTAAGCAGGCTCCCCCTCGTAGCCTGTTGAAGTAATTCTCCTCTCAAGTTCCATGGGTCTACTGCGACACCAAGGAACTACCCACTATCGGTCTATCACGACACCATGGCTCTCCCCACTAGACTAGTCGAGTCACTCGAGTCGAAATAGTCAATAGTCGTCAGGTCTCACCCATCTACTAGGTCTCCGCACTACGCATGCTCGTTTACGAGAGGATCCGCTCCATGATCTACTGTTCCAAACTCCAACTATCACTGAGTTATATAAAGAAGTATCTCAATGTTTCCCCACATTATAGAGGTATCAACACAATAGACAACCTATCAAACATACGCCTGGTCTATGATTTATTTGCCTTTTAGTCCTGGGGCACTGGTTGGATTCGCGCTCAATCCATCCTGACCATTTCCAATATAAAACCAAAAATCTAGTGTAATATAATCAAAGGGACCTTATTGCTAGAATATTTCCAGTGCCATTGACGGTTCATCAAACAGACGTCTGGTGACATAGTTATGGCCATAAGAGTATAAAGGGACGTAGTGGGTCCGAGTCCGACCTGACATGGTCGGACCGATCCAGACTGACTTGGCAAGGGTCGACCCAGTTCAGATTGACCCAACACAACCCACTGTGTCAAGCCTAGCCCGTGATGCAGCACGGTCTGCTGGGAGGTGCGGCAGTCTGCGACGGGCTGTAGAGCCCACGGGGGCCACATGGTGGCTCAACCGCGGGGGTGCCATGAGGTCACGGGGCTGGTTCGGCCGGGGCATCGCGAGGGGCGTGGGATGGTTCAGCCAAGAAGGTGTAGTGTTGTAGAGGTGGCATAAGTCATGGTGGCAGTAGGTGGTGGCACTGTTGTCATCGTCACCTTCGACGTCTTCCTCGACATTCTTATTTTCAATGAGTACACCAAGAAGAATGGTAGAGGGGTAGGGGCCTTGTTGGTTTGGCTAGCACACTCCACTATTAAGGTGGTAGTGTTTGTCTTAACAAAAGAGAAGAAAGATGATCTTCAAATTTTACAACCTTTACAACTATTATTTCCCAAATAGCAAAATAATTCAAGGAAATTATTATCACACAAATTAACCCCTACCTCGGGTAGATTCATTGATAGAGTCACAGGGAAGATGACAAGCCATTGGGAAAAGACGGATATCGGTTCGTCGTAGTCGAAGACGTCTTACGTCGGAGGAAGTATTGAGGAAGAAGGTCAATGTTGTGGTAAACGTTCTTCCATGGCGTTATTTGTTGGAGAGTTTTTCTCCCAAGGCTCCACCAAAATGAAAAGTATGCCAAAATAATATATTATGAAATCTATTATTTTTTTGGAAGAATTCCAAATGTTTCATTAATTATGGTGGGTGGCATAAATAAAGCATAAGGGTTGGCACAATTAAATCTATGTTCATTTCCCCAATTAATGTGGAGGAATTCTAGAGGCTTGTCCACATTAATGAGGGGGGTTGAGAGTTTCTCTCAATTTAAAGTGGGGTTTAGTCCACGGTGGTCCCCACCACTATAACTTATTATGAAGGGTTAAGGTCTGATGGTCCCCACACCTCAACTTTTAAAAGGAGGTTTAGTTCCAGTGGACCCCACCTTTCAACACCCACATGGTTGTTGAAAATAAAAATAAAAATGTCATAAACATTTTTTTTTTGTTTTTACACGAAAAACCCAAAAACTAACATTAACCCTCAACCAATTGCCATCGAGGTAAAAGTCTTCTTAAGAGAAAACATGCACTGTGAGTCCAACGGTTCCCTTAGATTTCATTTCTATGCACCTATTCAAAATTTATAAAACCCACTGACACATTTACTAAACATACACGAAATAATGCTCATAAATTCATTCCAGGGACTCCGGGCCTCGGAATCACACTCCATCAATTTTCACGTACTCGTAAAATTCCCATATATTTAAACTAATAATAATTTAAAAAGATATTCTGAGTCTTTACATCCCCTTTCAAAGAATCCACTTATAATAACTATTATATATTGGAGAATTCTTCCTCACAAATAACTTCATACTTCCCCGAATTCTTCCAATAGTGAATATATTTTCTAATATAATTTAATTTTTTAAAATATAAGATCAGGGTTATTAATGTTTTAAAATAGATCCCAATACCGAAAAATATGATTTACCCAAAACATAAATACTTAAAACCATCACTGTGAAATGATATATAGATCGTGTACCACCATTCTCCTTTGTGGAGGTTGACCTCATCCACAAACAAAATAAATTTTGAATGAAAAAATTGCCAACACATTGTTAAAATGAGACATATCATATTAACTTAATGGATTGCAATAACAGAATGCCTCTTGCAAACAATTTTTCCCTATGCAGTGTACAAAGTGCACTTCACTGTCCACATAGTTATATATTGCATAAATCTTCCATTTCCAATTTTTTCACAGCCATTATGTGTTCCTCCAATGCTGTCTATGAATTGTGATTCACAATATATGAACTATTTTCTAGAAACAACATTACATAAAAACCCTCATATTCCATAATACACACTCTTGGTTTTTAGGAATTTTTTTTTGGGAAACACTAGGAAATGGTACCACTGTAAATATATGCATCGAAAATACAAATCACATTGATTGGTGGTAATAATTCTTAGTAAAAAAAAATTGATAAAATGATAAATGTTAAAACATAATCATAAAAATTTCCCCCATGAACTTTCACCAAAAACACTATATATCATGATATTTTATCTTTGAACAATCACCTTAACTATCATCATATGAACCAGTGAATGTATTATAACTTCCATGACATCCAATAACAAATTTAATTCATAATAAGACCAATTTATGATTGGTATAACCTCATTTCTTATGACTAAATACTCAATAGTATTTTTAGCACTTCTTCTCCACCATTCATTTAACAAGATAGAATCCCATGTTTTACAAGATACTTATTATTTTTTGGAAATAAAAAAGAACAAATAATTGTTATATTTTACTAGGAGTATTATTAATCAATGAAATCAAATGTTACAAAATGAGTCCATTACGATTCTACTACCATCACATTGAATCTCAATGTCTTCAAACCATTCACATGTTTCTTAGAATGTCAGGGAATGAGTACATCAACCAAGCTCCATTAACATAGAAATTACTTCATCATATTGACTGTAATGAGTGATTCTTATCTCATTAACCACCTTTTACAATTAGTTGAAAAACATAAAATACATAATAAAGTGGACTATTTAGTCTATCCCTTTGTATTTGTTGTAAATACATTCAAATATAATTCCAAAGGAATGTTTTGATATATGGAACTATTATCATCTCTCACTCCTTTACCGTTCAAACTTTCATTTAGAATTATCTCCCCTTGGTGAAATAAAATACAATTTTAATTGGAATTTTTTTATCAATCCATAGTTTAATAATGTGTCGTCCATCATTTTTATCTATGTCTACTTGTGTTGTTCTTGACGTAGAGAAAAAGGTGATTTGATTATGATAAAATGTTGTCCATTTCAAGATGATCATGATTCCTTTAAAAATGAGAACACATATACATTTCTTTAATGATTATTCAATTTCATTCCATGATGAAATTACTAAATTTAAGATGATTCTTTTTTATAACAATAATCCTGAAACATCTTCACTCACATCAACAAATAAATACAAAATGTTCAAGTAATATAGGATGTATAAGTGACCGTAGGGTAATTACATTCCTCTTATGTCACTAAACAATTCAATTTCTCCCCCTTTGTAAAATTTTAGTTATTTTTTAAAACCAAGGATAAGATATTTTGAGAGACATACCTTTTTTTATGACATGAATTAATGAAATTTCTTAAATAATAAGATTTGGTACTAATTGAAATAATAATTATGGAATCATTTTCATTTTCCTCCCCCTCAAGGGAATAATTTCTAATTTTATTCATAATTTCGGATCTCATCAAGAACGGATTTTCTAAAATTCCAGTATGGATTATAAAACAAAACTGGTCTTCAGCATGTGACATTATATTTTGGAAAACATTTATAAATTCATGAAGGATGATCTTCTAGATCATTATTTTCATAATTTTTTAAAATTAGATCAAATAAATCTTGAATTTTTTTATATTGGCTATACAAATTAGAAAATCTCATTATTAAAATTTATAAAGGATGAGAATCTATTAAATTTTTATTTAAATATAAATTAAAGAATCACTAAATGATGTTAACTTTTTCATCTTTTCTATCAAGAAATTATTGAATTCCCTATTTCATAGGTTCTTCCCCCTGAACATGCATCACCATCACTTCTATGTATTAAAATCATAAAATGAAATTAACAATGATTTAATATAATTATGAGGATACTCTCTTTCTCATTAATATGAACAGTAAGGATGAGAAGATATTCAAAACTATGTTGATCCATTAGCTCTAGTTTTCAAGATTTCACATATGAAAATCTGTTATGATTTATATTGAGGAAAAAAAAATTTCTCTGCATCCTCTTCTATCATGTTTGTAAAAATTTTATTATTAATAGCATTTAGGTTTTATACATTCAAACTCTTTTTGACGACTACATCATACTCTTGTATAATGGTTAAAAATCCTTTTGTAACATGACTATATTTATTGCATCTCTTATATAAAACAACTTTAAAACATGTGTTTTTTATTCAAAAAAAATCATGCAATTGTTCATCAACATGTGGAATATTTTCTTCCCATTTTAATTAGCTTTAGCTTATTCATATTCAATTTTTATTAATCATTAGAAAACTATAGGACATGTAACTAAAATGTCATAATGCACTGCTGGTAAATGTTGGGATCTTCCACACAGGTTCTTATAAGTGTTATCTATTTTAGTAGTTATTTTGGATGCAGTGCCCTTTAATTTATTAGGTTTAGAATCCATGGTTTTCCCACCATTATACTTTCGTACCATCATGGGTGGATTTTTTTAACAACATTATTTGAATATCTTCCGATGATTGATTCACCATTCCATGTAATATTTTGTGATCAAATTTTCTTATCATATTTGAATACATGTTTAGATGAACATGTACTTATATTGTGACCACTACCATTTCTTACATCTCAAATGTAATCTAGCATTCTAAATCTATCTGAAGTATACAGATGCACATAAAAATATGGATGTTTCTTCTTCTTTTGATTTATCAACCTTCACATAAGATACCTTTATATTTTAAATTTTAATTGTTATAAAACAAATATAAATCATATTTCGATAATCTATTGAAGCATCAATATTGATAGAAATATATTTTTTACTGATATTGTATGTATCATATTGTTGTTTCTTATTCATGATTTTTTTTGTGATTTCAATGCGGATAAATTTATAAATTCTTTTTTCTATCTACCCTAGTCCTAGTGGTTGTATTATTCTCACATTTATAAATCAATAGTTGTTGTTTTTTTCTTAAAACATACACCATTCCTTATAACATGGGTTGAAATGTAATTACAAGATGGTGTGAATGGTACCTGCTTTTTCTCCAATACTTTTGATAGATTATTTAGTGAAATATCAATCTTATTGTCACATGTTGGTGGTCCATCAACCATAGAATCCTCTAATGTACATTGAGTAAGAGTATAAACTTTTTCCCTTTTTTTGAAGACTCAATATGTGTCTACTCAATATTGGCCAAATAAACTTCCCAATCTAGACATTTCAAATTGAGAAGGATTTTATGATCATCAACCATCATAAAATTATTTTAAAAACTAATAATCATTCATTAAAATTCTATTTAATGATGATAAAAATTATTTTGAATCAAATATTCAGGTTCCTTGATATTCTTGGATATTTTATCCAATTTTAAACCATTGAAATCAGTCATCTTATTCCAATTTTCTTCAATTGCATGAATCTTTTCTCCTAGAGTATTTTTCACATCCCCATTCTCTGAAACATATTTGAGATATTTTTATTAACATATTTAAACTTCCCTCATTGTTAATTTAAAGGTACTAACCAATCTGGAGAGCATAAAAAATTATACAATTTTTGATTGAAATATATTATCCAAAAAATCATTTTCATATTATAGCTAGATTATTTATTATTTCACAAATTTAAATACTCTACAAACAAGGGAGTTTCTTTTTTCATAGAAACAGTGTATAAAAACTGTTAATATATCAATAGATAATTCATGACAGGTTATATATTGATCATCATCACCCCTTTTTCTATCATTTTCATCTTGAGGATTGTTTTAAAACATATTAACACACACCTCCTCACCACTAGATATAAGTAGGTTATCTATATACAAGGGGGAAATTTGATCCACCTTCTTATTACATTCCACGACCGATATATAATCATTTCTAGTAAGACATAGAGAAACAAAAACATTCACTTATTTAGATAATAGAGACATGTTCTTTATCCATCTATTTTCATTATATTTTCCTATTCATCATGATCTTGGTAAATATATAACTTTTCTATGAATTAAATCAATATTCACCAAAATTTATCTTCATTGTAGAGTCATGAGATATACTCATGTCTTCAAAAGACAATAAATTTTACTACAGATAATCTAATAGAGGTGAATATAGCTTTGATACTAATTAAAAGCATCATTTTTTAATATTCATATAATTGAGTGGGTGTAAAGAAGTGTTGGAGAATTAGTAATCCAAGTTCAATGTTTTTATCCCTATACCTCTTAAAAATGATAGATTATTTATCCTATTATACTATTTTCCCTATCGCATGCATATATATAAATGCAGTATAGAAAGCACATGATATTTTTTTAATGTTAAATACATAATAAGATTATCTTGTCTTGATAATGGTCTATAAGTAATATTGACCACACAACCACTAGAAACAAATACTTTTAATGTGGATATAATTAGTGGGATATTCTCTTAAACTTGTGTACCACAATGAAGAAATGAAATAGTTCATTCATAAAGAAATATGTAAAGAACTCAACCATGAATATCTTACAACACTTGGTTGGATATTTATACTACCACTAAATATATTCATATTCTTGTTTAAAATGGTTTGTAATAAAATGAAATTCCTCATCTTGTTGAGTAATATTCGATGTCATAATTCATTTTTGTTCTTTTGGAACCTTCTTATTACCTTTGTTACAAGAAAAAAGAAACATGATAAAAACTCCTATATATTCTGAGCCGAAAACATGATAACTGCATGGTATTCTTATTCAACCAGCCATTAAAATATGAATATATTAGACTTATGAAATAAATTCTCCCAATCCCAAATGATGATCAACTAAAACAATTCTTCAAGTCACACTATCTTCCCTAGTTGATTTGTGACACAAAAATATATGAAATATTTTATAGAAGTGTATGTATGTCTCTTTCTTCATCAGCGAAAAGCCAAATTCACTATATCACATTCATCTAATAATGAAAGAATCTGAAAAAGATATTTTGATTATTAAAATCATAATTATCCTCTCCGCACAACATCATAATAATTAATCTACCCTAAATAATAATCAATATTTATGTGAAAATTATTTTTCATCTTGGACACACAATAATGTGATATTGTGTAGCAGTGTCCTATTCTCATTCTTGAACACTCAAAACCAATACATGAGTGTAACATTTTAAATCTCTTATTCCTTTCTAAAATACAAACTAAGGTTAATTTCTGGTTCATCGTCACCCACAAAAATATCTGTCTTTTCTCCTGTCTATATATTTTGTATCAATAAGGTACACACATAGTTTTACATTGCGAAGCATAGTGGGGATATTATTCCCAAGAACATGATCATAGAACAATTTATTGATAATCACTACAAGAGAGTGAGTTTAGTAAGTGTTTAGTGTCATAGAACATATTACTCCCAAAGAACTATGATAGCATAATCACCTGTCACATATTCATGGTATTTATCATTCGAAAACTAACTGATATCCTCAAAAAATATCATTATATCCTCGACATACTGAGTATCACTATAATGAAAAAGTTATTTAGTGGGAACTAAGACTTATGTGGAAAACCATTCATATAATGAAAAACCATTCCTACCCAATATAACCACAACTTTAGAGACGACTAACTCATCTACATACCACTGATTCTTTAGATCCCTTTTTTTAGATCAATCAAACACAGTAAACACCATAAAAAATATATGGTCTCACAATTATATCATTCATGTAAATGGTCATCATTAACTACTTCCTCGTTCATATAATCCACACACACGACATCTTATCCTTCACATAATTCTCCCTCATGAACTACTTCAGGCTTCACTAAATTCTTCCAATAGTGAAAATTTTCTTTACTAAAATTCTCCTTGACTAATGACCTAATTATTGGTCAATATATATAAATTTGGATCCCCAAAATCGTCTAATATGATTTACTCATAACATTGATGTAGTAAGACCTTCTCCACAAAATATTATTCATTGTGTGTTCTGCCTTTTTCCTTTGGGGTGACTCACATCATCGTGGAAAATATCAAATTAAAAAACCAAAATTGCGACCTCATTCTATAAATATAACATCTACTGTGAAATGAAATTATCCAACGAACTATGATCCTCTTGTAAATTGTTCTTCCTTATGCGGTATATGTAGCGTGCTCCACTGTCTACATTGCTATACTTTGTAGAATTCAACCTTTCTATATTTTACCTACCCATTCAATGTATATCATATACATTCCACATATTTGTGCTTCATTTTCGATGAACTAAATTATGTGAACTCCTTTATAGACAACCATTCATTATCCATAAAACTAGACCTAGAATTTGAGGACCACATAATTTGGAAATAATCAGGAAACTACACCACCGTAATCAACTGCATTAGAATACCAATCATACTAATTCATGGTCATCTAGATTAGTCAAAAATAAAAAATTGATATATCATTATTGCTTCAACCATCTTCTACCATAATTCACTCAACAAATTTCATCATGAACCCCATCTATCATGATATTTAACCTTTGATCAATCACCTTTGTCATAATCATATTTACTATGAAATGTATTATAAAGTCTCTATCATCCAGTAACATCATTCACTCCTATTCAAATAATAATATGATTGGAAGAACATATTTTCTTCCAACTAGATGCACGATACAATTTTCATCCAGGCTTCTCCCCCATTTTTTTTTCATGCTAGCATCACTTGTTTTAAAACATTTGATTTATGGGAAATAAAAACAACCGAGAATAATATTATTTTACTAGGAATATTATTCTACAATTACAACCAATTTCATAAAATTTATCTATAAAAATTATTCCAGAATCTCTTTCAAACTCATACTTTTCAAACCATTCACATGTTTCTAGGAATATAATGACTTGAGGACTTTATAGAAGCTCCATTAACTTGGGAAATATTTCATCATATTAACTGTAATGAGAAATTAATATATTTTTAAACACTATTTAAAATCATTTGACAAAAAATAAAATCTATACACAATTTCACCTATTTAATAATTGATATAAATTATTTCAAATTTAACACATAGTCTTGAAACAAATATTTTTATATTAAAATGTTCAAATGTTTGGTGTGGTTTTATATCAAATTTCAAAGTGAAATTTATTTGAATAACCTAAATTTGACGAAATTTTGTAAAATTTCTCTAATTAAACTTTAAAACCAATCAAAATTATAATTATACCCTATATATAATTAATATGATAACCGGTAATGAATTAAAATTTCATATTTTTTCACTATTCATCGTCAAATGAAGCTTCAAAAAAAAATCAAAAAAATTAACCCTAACCTAATTTTGAGGGATATATTTCAAAAATTATATTTATATTGATATACAATAATTATAAAAGTTCCAATAATTGTATTTTAAATAGTTTATCCATTAAAATAATGTCAAACTATTTTTGGAAAAATATTGATTTCAATGCATAAAATTGAGTTTGTTCATATCTTATAACTATGTAATATATTTGATTAATGATGAAATTTTTTTATTGAATATATAATTTATATATTTCATTAATTTCATTCACTAATTGGAATTTATTTAATTTATTAAGTCAACATGCCTTTGGTCCCATACAAATATTTCATTTATATTCAATTGATGTATATTTCCAATTCTAATTTGTAGTTAATGAATTCATGTAACATTTTTATAGATAATATATTTTATTAACATGATTAAAAATATTCAAAATCAATAATTTTTTATCATGGTTTTGTCTTGTTATACTTAATAATAATTTTTTATTATAATATTAGTGTTCGGTATATATCTTTCTTTTATGTCACGCAAGCCATCATGGAATGTCAGTTATGCGTGTAATATACAATAACCTCAGTGTTTTTTATAGATTAAACTAATTTTTTACTCTTTGTAGTGCATTATTAACTTGATGTTTGATATAACCTAATCTATAATAATAAAAAAATATTATCAGTGTTTCGTGAAATGAAAAATATCAAAACATTTAAATTTATTCGATGAATTCTTATCTCAAAATATCAAGGAGTAGTACTACTTCTTGGTGGTATTTTCATTGATGAATCTTCATGGAAATTAGTAGTTAGAAAATTATACATTTTGTTTTCAAACAAGTTATATATGGTCTATCTATATAAAGTAGTATGGGTTTCAAAATTTGTTTTCCATAACCATATTTATTTTATTCAAGAACTGATCAATCATTGATACCATTAAACTAATTAATTTCACCTATCCCTTGATGAGTTGGAATCATAGAATGGGATATCTAAAAATTAGGTAGGTTATATATATTTTTGAAATTCCATAAATTTTTATCCAAATTTAAATGGGATTTTAACAATACCAGAATATGAGATGACGCGTAAGTCTTAGGCCCGGTGATCCAAGAATAAAACTGTGATAATTTTATAGTTCAGTTTTAATAGACCGGTTAGTAGGTATTTTATATCATTTAAACTGATGGTCAGAGAAAACATTTTATTGGATTCGTTGCACTCAGAATGTTGTGATTCACCTATGAAGGACTTCACTTCGAACGACACTGAATGACCAAAATATTTAATTTTCAAAATTTTTAAAGAAAAAGTTAACATAAAATAATATTTATTTATTTTAATTTTTTTGAATTTTTAAATCATTTAAGAAAAAAAATCATCCCAAGAATAACTGGTATACTATTTAATTTATGAAACAACATAACAACATGATGACTCAGCACAACTGAAACACTGCGATTCTTTTTCTTTTAATGATATTTCAGGTTAGAGAGTTATGTTAGAATTCCTCTGATGAATATTGAAGGGATTATATAAAATTATGAGCACATGAGAACTATGAAGCTTTGATGAAACTATATGAGATCAGAACCAATCTCGGAGATTGACGATCAAAAACAAAGACAAATCGGAGACGCTCTTCATCCATGAAAGAATGTTTTTGAGGTAGGGGTTGTTATTTTAATACTATTAATTCCCTGTTCTTAGTTTTTAAATTACAACTATAGATCAACCCACAAACTGATTGACCCACAGTTTGATTGTTCTTGCGGGATGACATTGTTTCATTCTTGATCCCTATAACTAGAGAGAATCAAGGCTATAATGAACAATGGACAAAGATTTTTCCTCATAGTGTATTCTTGTGACCCATCCCTCTTTATCCCTACATTTTATTTGTTCCCCATGGGTATAAGAATTAACGATCATCTCAAGTTGAACTTATGGAGCATCGATTTGATGTCTCATATTGTTGAAGGGCATAACTCCAAGGAGGTTCGACGACGATGACAATAGGTTGATTGAAGCGACACATAAGATATCAGCAATCGGTCATTTTTTGGAGAAATTGATCTCAATGCATTTTTAACCCTAGGTAGTGAATAAGAAAACCTGAGAGTTCTAGAACAACCTCCGAATAGAGGAAAGGACCACAAAAGTGTGTCAAGTGGTCTATAGAAAAACTCATCGTCTTACTGGCGTAGATGATAGCCATGTGCTAGTGAAATAGAGATCTTACTCATACTAAGAATTCTAGGAGAGCCTATACCATCTTTCGTATGATTTTTCTAATGTAGTGTTTCTATGTGACTGGACTCCCACGACCAGGATGACTGTGATAATCCTGATCCACTGATTTTAGACCATTTGGATGGGGTGGCAGCGCATGATATTGCT
Organism: Viscum album; assembly: GCA_963277665.1. NCBI lineage: Eukaryota > Viridiplantae > Streptophyta > Magnoliopsida > Santalales > Viscaceae > Viscum > Viscum album. The sequence goes on along the minus strand of OY728140.1, from coordinate 1,997,910,225 downwards.
GCCCATGGGAAAGAAGGTGTGGCTATGCCGTGTCCAATCTAGTGGTTCCAACTTACTCTGAAACAGGCTGGAGTGCCCTGGATGGTCGAGCCAATCCAGGTAGGCTGGGCCGACTATGGGAAAGATACACAGCCCAGAGAGTAGATCTCTATGGGCCAGAAAAACTTCACATTGGGCCTGACCCATCCAGTTTCGGACGGGCCCATCGGCATCAGGCTAAGTCTGACCCAGTCTAGGTTGGGTGAGACTCTGGTCATGTTGGTGGTCCCTGTACCAAGTTGGGATAGGTCTGTATGACCAAGTTAGACTTGACCCGGAGCCAACCAGCCCCCCGTTTCAAAAAAATTCATGTATCATTCAAATAGAGAATCCTTTTGATGATCCATCATTGAAGTTGGGACCCTTGAGATGATATAGTCTTTTTAAATAATCTAAGTGACATTTTGAGAATGTTAGGGGATGAAATTTTTGGATTGAAGTGTATTCTATGCTGGTACGGGTGGACTCTCTGTAGAAACGCTGTGATTGTTATTATAATATGTTATGATGGTTACTCCCTTGTCAACTCAAGGAGATGGTACTCTTTATACCTCAGGTTTTCAAGAGATGGGACTCCCCACAGTTTAGGTCATGTGATCTCAGGGTCGTTCGTAAAGGAATATTCGGTAATCTGATGTCATCCCAGGGAATGGGTCATCTATCCTTGGAGTCAGCACTCCCATATTGGACAAGGGAGCATGAATTACATACCAACCACATATAGAGTCAGTACTCCCCTACTCTGTAGAGAGTGGGTCCTCTATTTTAGTATTCAGTACTCCAATGTCGTTATAGGGAGCAAGTCCAGCTTACACATCGCTATGGTAGATTCGGTACTCCCCTATCATGCCAGGGAGTGGGTCCTCTAGCCTAGGGTCGGTACCCCCCAAAAATACTATTGTGAGGGTCCCTCGTAGTGTATGTATCATAGGAATCGGTAATCCTTTACTATTTCAAGGATCATGTCCTCCAGATGTGATCGAATAGCGTCATTAATCTCCTTCTAGTAGGGTGCGAGTCCTCTATTATAAGAGTTGGTACTCCTCTATCATACCAGGGTGTTGGTCTTCTACACATGAAATGAGAGAGTAAGTTACCCCCAATCACACTAGGGTGTGAGTCCTATAGTCACTGAGTAGTACTCCCCTACTAGGTATAGTGAGGGTCCCCGATTAGAGATGGATCTTTGTCAGCTGTATGACACAATAATGAGGTGCGGGCCCATCTAGTTGTTGAAAGTGATAATTAGATAAAAGATAGTGATCCCTCAACATATATAGGTGTGAAAAATCCTTATAGGAGAAACATATAATTAATGAGATGGTTAGAAACATGGATCCCTATAATGTGTATAGTGTTGAGGGTGGGTATTTTCACATGGGTTTCCTTAGACTTTCATTGGGCACATGACTATGGTTACTAAAACTCTAGTGTTGAGAACAAGAGTCAGACCTAGTAGAATGTTCTTGATGGAGAACATTCACATGGAAGTTCCATTCAATATAGTAGGATTGTACCCAATGAAGTATATCTCTCGAACGTGTGACATCAGAGATGGTTGAGCTCATGGAGTGTTATGTCCTTGTATTTGTGTTATAACATGAGCATTCGATGAGAATCCTGAAATTGGATATGTGGTTCGGACATCATATTTTTTTAGTGGCTATGACGAGTATATATAGATTTTCATGGAATATGTATGGAAATATAACCGAGTATATATGATTATGCATTCCTTTTTGGGGTATCTATTGTGATTTAACATTGTGAATTTTCGGTCACCTAATGAGTATTGTATTACTTACCCATGCCTCAGACTTGCACGCATGAATCGAGTGTTATGTAGAAGACCTATTCTTCGATGGAGTCTAGGTAGAACCAGGACCTGGTAGTGTTTAGTGTGATCAAATAGATGAGGTGTACTTAGAAAGCTTTAGGTAGCTACCTTTCACCTACCCTCAATGTATGCTTCCCAGAGGATGAGCTTCATGGACAGGGAGGTTTACTTTTGGTATGTTTTTTCAGTTTTTAGTATTTTATACTGGTCATCGTTTCCACCATGTACATTAATTCCTATGGTACATCGGTTGTGTTTAACTTAGTGGAAAATATGCATGTTTTACATGGATTTTATGTTCTAGTACCTTTGGTCGGGTGTTGGGTGAGGATGTACAGGTAATCAAGCAAATTCATCCCACTTGTGGTCCATGCTCGTCTTAAAGAGATGGAGGACATGGGAGAGGACAAATGCATGTGATATTGTTTTGTGACCAAGAACCTCTATGAGAAATTCGAGGTAAATATGTGTATTTTCTTTTGGATTCATTTTTAAATACACACATTTGTTAGAAGTTATCATATTTATTCGAGTTTTGATTGAGAATTCAAGGATTTGGTCGGACCATGGACTTGGCCCTCACAATTAGAGACTCCAGATGGAACAAACTAGTTGACCACACACTGGTGTTGATAGTGTGACATGACTCTTGGTGGTGAGTGTTACAGGTGGGATCTATTGGTCGTGGTATCTAGGACTTACAATGTCATTCTAGGTACAAACAACTTCTATTCATACATGGATTGATAATATTAGTCATTCAATGTAGTGTGTCTCTGATGGTGAAAAATAGTTTTTCCTTTTGGTGACAGGAAAACTCAGGTATCAATGTGTGGAATCTCGAGAAGAGTCATGTTTAGGGACATTCCATGATGACAGAGTTAGACCACATGATGTTTCTGTAGTTTAGAATAGTTGTTACCATACATACTCCAGTGACATGCCACTAGTGAATCTGGTAGTGTTCCACATTCAACAGGTTGTGTGGCCATAGGAGGTTGTAGATAGATGGCCTAGTAATACCCATCATTCACTTGTGGGCAGCCCGGTTTCATTCATAATTTTTCCTATGTGTTTAGAATCATCTTTGAAGGTATAAAATTTATGGAGGCTTTAGCCCAGTTCATCTAGGGGTGGATGTGAACTGTGGGTTTCTATTTTTATCTATGAAAGGTTAGCGTAGAGGTGAGTTTATAGATCTCATGATTACAAATGGATCGATTTACATAGTGCTTTTCCCATTTGTCACAGCTCCAGAGACGTGTGCCAGTTGTGGGACGACGTTCACCTAGTAGAAGATGAACATGAATGTTGTTGATATTAGGGGTTCGTTGAGGTATGTGCTTGTAAGCAGCACAATGACCATTGATCAACTCCATTTTCATCCCTTGTGTTTATGATTTTAATTTTCAGGGATGAAAAAAAATTTGGTTTAGAGAATTTAATGTTCTGAAAGTCGATGGGTTTTTTTCAAATCTAAATGGGATTTTTATGAGACCGTGCTATGAGATGAAGCATATTTTTGATGATCGGTGAGTCCATAATAGAATTTTTGAACCTTTTTTGTTCATTTAAATAGACGTGAGAGTGTGTTTTTGTATATTTTATACCATTCCTAAAATAAAAAATATAATGGACCTGTTGAACTGAGAACGACATGATTCTCCTAAAAAAGACATAACATCGATCGGCGTTGGTCGACTAAAAATGTTAATTTTCAAATATATGAAAGAAACGGCTAAAATAAAACAGAAATGGTTCATTTTATTTTATTTGATTTTTAAAATAGTTTTATCGTAATATATTTATACCTAAGTATAACTGATCTGATGTTTCTTTTATGAAACAATGTAATGACATGACGACACAATATAACTAAAACATTCTGACATGTTTTCTTTTAATGAGATTTCGGGTTTGAGATTAGGGCTATAATTCCTCTGATGAACATTGATGTGAATCTATCCAATTATGAATTCTAGTGAACTAAGAAGTGAATATACCAGCTTTGGATATTGGAACAGAGACTGGAGACTAAAAACATCAAACAATGACAATGCAGATATGTTCATCGTCTACTAAATGATTCTTTTTGAGGTAGGTTTGTTATTTTAATATAGTTATTTCATTGTCCTTTGTTTTTAAACGACAGTCGTAGATCAACCCAATAACATATTGGTATATGGATTGACCGTTCTTGCACTCTGAATTTGTTTGGTTCTTGATCCTTATAAAAGGAACAAATTTTTTCCATAAAAAATAATGGCTGAAGATCATTCGATGGTGTGTTATATTTTGATCCCTCCCTCTTTATCCCCATATTTTCCTAATTCTCCCGAGGTATAAGAATGAATGGTCATCACACCTCAACCTTGCGGTGTAGCGATTCAATGTCACATACCGTAGAATGACATACAACGAAGGATGTGCGACGACGACGATGGAAGGTGGATCAAAGAGGCTCCTGAGATATCATTAATCAATTGTTTTATAGCAGAAGGGATACCAATGATGTTTTGATACCTAGGTATTGAAGATGGTAACTTGAGAGAACTGGACAAGCTCTGAATCAAATAAAGGGCCACCGAAGAGCATCTATTGGTCCACGGAACAACCATCCAGTGTGCCAATGCCGGCCGTGACTGGTAGTGGCACACAGTGGAGGCCGCATGCCATTGCGATGCAGGTCAGAAACATATTTCAGTGGCTAGGAGAACCTACAGAGTCTATCATGGGACCGCTAGATGTGGCGAACCGCTGCATTGACTGTTGTAGATCCACATGACCAGACACACTCATATGGGCCGCATGGGATAATCCTAGTCCATCTATAATGAACCGGTTAAATGGGTTAGCTGTCCCAGCTGGCGCCACATTGAGGAATGTGGATACAACTATGCCGTATCCAGTCCTGAGGAACCATCCTACTCCGATGTGGGTCGGGTTTCCCTGGCGGGCCGCACAAAACCAGGTGGGTCGGGATGGTGGCAGGGTAAGCCCAATGGGTTGGGCCTTGTGGGTTTGGGATGATCCAAGCTGGTTCGGGATGGGTGGGACCTAGTTCAGGTCGGCACCGGATCGGGTCGACCCTAGGTCGGGTCAGTGGGCCCCAAGTTGGGTTGGGTTGGGTCTGATTGACCGGGTCGGACTAGACCTAGTCCCAACTGGCCCCTGTTTCACAAAAAAAAACTAGCAACATTCAAATAGAGCGTAAATTTTAAGAGCCTTCAATGGAATTGGGGCCCTTGCAACTAGAATGTCCTTTTTTGGAACACTAATTGAGTTTTTGATAATATTAGAGGATGAATTATTTGGTTTGATGTGTAGGATCCCTTAGTATGGGAAGACTCTATGTGGAATCATGGTGATTTTTATGCTAAAATGATAGGACAATTACTACCTTGATGAATCAAGGTGCTGGTACTTTTTATCCATGTGCATTGGTATAGATGGGACTCCACACATTTTAGGGAACGAGTTCTTAAGGAAGTTCATAAATGATGAATCGGTACTCCCCTGCCATGATAGGGAGAGGATCCTCTATCCTTGGAGTCAGTACTCCACTATTGGTCATGGTATTGAGTCCTCCATACCAGAAAAATATATATTCTATACTCCCTTATTAGGTAGGTTTATGTTCTTATATTGTAGGGATCTGTACTCCCATTCATTTATAAGTTGTGGGTCCCCCTTATAGAGTAATACGACCATGTGGGTACTCCCCTATAGTGCCAGGGATTGGGTCCTCTATCTCGGGGTTAGTACTCACCAAACATACTAGGTTGTAGGTCCCCCGTACCGAAAAAAATAATAGACTCATTAATCCACTACTGTTTTAGGCTATGGGTTCTCCACATGTGATTGAATAGAGTCGGTACTCCCCTACCGGGTAGTTTGTGGTACACTATTATAGCAGTCAATACTCGCCTTACAAACAAGGGTGTGTGTCCTCCACAAATGAACTGACAGAGTTGATACTCCCATGTCACATCAGGGCATAAGTCCTCTATTCACTGAGTAGTACTCTTCAACTAGGTTGGGTTTGGGCCCTCAATTGGAGATTCATCTCCCTTAGTTGTTAGACACAATAATAAGAAGCATTCCCATCTAGTTGATGAAAGTGATGCCTACATGAAAGCTAGTGCTCCCTTGATAGAATAAGTTGAGGGCCTCTCCTTATACGAGAAAAATAGAGTTTGTAAAATGGTTAAGATCATGGCTCCATCTAATGTGTATAGAGGTGAGGGCATGCCTCTTCATTTGGGTTTCTTTACTCCTACATGGGGTGCATTACTATGATGACTAAAACTCTAGTGTCAGGCACTAGAGTCAGACCTAGTATATTTTCTCGATGGAGAAGCTTCTCTCAGACATACAATTCTAAATGGTAGTATTATACCTGAAAGAGTGCATCTCACAGACATATGCCACTAGGTAGGGCTGAGCTCATGTAGTGTGATCTTCTAGTCTATGTGATATGACATTAGCCTTTGATGAGAATGCACTAACTGGCTGTGTGGTTAGGACCAAATGTTTACTTAATGGCTGAGATGAGTATATATAGATGTACATTGTATATGTATTCAAATAAACCCATGTTGATCTAACTGTGCATTCCATTTTTTGTTTTATCTTTTGCTTTAACATTTTAATTTTGGGGTCCCTTACTGAGTATTGTTTTACTGACACCTGCATGGGATTTTCCCAAATGTGTCATGTCTTGTGTAGATGACCAATGCTTCGATAGAGTCCAGGGAGGACTAAGAAGAAGAAGTGTTTAGTGTGATACTACATGTGATAAGTACTTATATATATTCAGGTATCTAACTTTTACCAACCCCCCAGGTAGGATTCCTAGTAGACAAGCATCAGTGACTTGTAGTTTTACTTTTGTTCTGTTTTTCTATTGGGGGTATTTTACACTAGCCCAGGTTTCCACCATATACATTACATTTCATTGTACACTCATTCTGTATTACTTAGTGAATTAGATGCATGGTTTCCTTAGACATTACATTCTAGTACCTTTGGATGGGAGTTGTGTGCATGTGTACATGTACTCAGGAAAATTACTCCCACTTGTGGGATGATGCCATCAGTTCCAGTCGCCAGCCATTGGACATTGGGAGGCAGGCTTTGGGTATTCATGGCATGGGCCCTAGGGGAAAGGTTGTGGAAGGATCCCCCAACTTGGAGATATATATGTTAAGTTCTACCCTGCCCTGATTGTCTAGGGATATCCTTTTTAGACTCCAGTATTTTCGAGGGATGTTATCACCATTGTATAGGATAATCTTGGAAATGTAATGAACTTGCACTCACTTCTCTCCTTAAATGAATGGATCATAATTTTTTTATCCTCGCAAGGTTAGACAAACTGTTATACACATCAATCGATTCCCTTATCCACAAGTTCATGACAATGATGGATCATATTAATGCATTATATAAGATGGGGATCATGCATCATGGGGATATAATGTAATGTCAATGATATAATTAAGACTTATGTTGGAGGTATTTAAGTCCATGATAAAGAATATATGACTATTCCCAACCAAGGATGCACATATATAGATTTTGGTCAATATTCTGGTAATGGAAGCACAACAAGTAGAGGGATTTAACCTTTATCTAGTGGCGTTGAATCTTTCATGTCATACCAACCCTTGTTCCACATTCAGAGAGGAAGAATCCAGTAAATGTGTGGTGGTATTTTATAATTTTCATTTGGATTGATAAGAGATAATTTCCATTTCTATGAATACTTAAATTCCACTAGGATACATTATTACTAATCTATTATTTTGTTTCTTAACATATATGTGGTTGGGTATATGTCAATATGTCCTTAGGTGGTTATAGATAAATGGAATCAATATTAAAACCTTGATTTCACCATTTATCCCTCATTGATTAGTCTAATCGTTGACAATATTAGATGTTTCCTTGAAAAAAATCTCATGTATGACATATCTTCCTAATGGGGTGCATACAACCATGATGAATGAGCTGATTTTTTACTATCCATATACACCTTATTTGTTTGATAATCAGATTAAATTTCCCCAATGGGTCACTCCGCTTACATTGTCTGTTGTGGAAGGAGAGATACATCCATGGATCTTCCATAATTTTTTAAGATGTTGTTGCATGAAGTCATAAATGATGAGATAAATCTTCCTTCTATAGATGGACCCACATTTCATACTTACGATTATTCCCAGGATTGGGTTACTCATATGTGAAATCCATTTTCTCACCAACCCCTCTGTCTGTAGAAAATATGGATTTGAAATCGGAATTGCGTGAGACACTGAGGAAGAACTATTGTCCAAAAAATCACCATCACAATAGTCTGACAGATTATATCAAGAAAAGTATCCATTTTGTGTAATCGATAAGTGATTTCGCTATTGAAGGAAGATATATAGAGCATCTACTCTTTTGAATTTTCCATTTCAACTAGTTATTACTCTTTTTATAATAATTTTCTAATTTTTCCCTGAATCTCAAACACAACGTAGGATTATTTGGCAGTAGATTCACACATTGATTACAGAGAATCCATTGTAAAAATTTCGTGATAAAGTGGAACTCCTTCATCATCTATTAAACAACATGGGGGTGGTTGGATTTGATCAACAACCATGATAAGAAATCAGGACATAACATGGAATGCTTTTTAGATTAATGAGAGGGGATTATACGATCATGAATACGATGATCCCAATTCAATAAAAAAGGAGGTGTTGGATGAAATGGATTAGATTCAATAGAATATATGTAGATTTCAAGCCCATATAGATGTATGTACCATGAAAATATGAAGATATAAGGAAACCAAATATCCCCTTTGGTATACACTTTCTACGTCATCATCCTCATCGGTTACTACTCAAAACTGATTCGAGGAGATTATTAGTTTAGTAAGGGATCTCCACCAATGGTCAACAGTTGAGGAGGTGGGACAAGCATCACATCAGCATAAAATTAACGCTTCTCACTATAATATTGTCTACACGGCCAACTCAGCCTAATAAATGTTAATGCAGATTGAAAATAGACATGGAAATAGTTTTTTCTAAAAATCATGGAGAGTCTCCAAAACTTGAAGATTCCTCCTACTTCACTCTAGTAATGAATGGATTTTATGGACTCTATATATTGTACAGTTAAATTTCATGCAACTGGGAAGACTCCATAAAATTTTTCATCATCTGGTTATGAAATCCGTTTAATGTTTAACTTCATGTAACAAGAATGAATCCAAATATTTTATCAAAATCCAGGGAGGATTTTTGGGTATAGATTAACGCAACATACTTGGAGGAATCTATTCAGTTTATCATCATGTGGTAGAAACATAGCATAGTGTGCAGTTAGAAGGCCTGCTGCACTGACATTATGCATCATGAGAACTATATAATGCACTCATGAGATGTCATGCATTTTTGGGGGGCGTGAAATGATCCCCATCTATTTTTTCTAGTGATTAAACTCCATTTTGATATATCATATCTATAATGTAATTCCCATCAAAATTGGTTTTAATATTTGAAGTGTTCTATCCTTGTAACATTGGTATCCTAAAAAAGATGAATTCTCCATGGTGGAATGAATATAGGTGAACCTTTTCTTAAAGGCCCATGTGATCTAATTCTGATGAACATTAGGGGTTTTCAATGTACAAAACATGTTCTCATTGATCTGCTCTAACTATCCAGTGACTTATGTAATTCATAATGATTTGAGTGTTGTCCGTAAATGTATATTCAAAGGGAAGAAAAGTTGACTTCTATGACTACCACTTCCTCGGTCTTGCGCACCAATGGGTATGAAATTTATTATGTAGCAGTACATGTGGTAGTACAATGGGGCCATAAGTCATAGAGGATATTTTCCATACATAATATATTGTCCTTATTCACCATCTTTTAGATTATATTTGAAAGACTCTTATCAAAGACATTATCTGTAAATCTTCTACAACATTATAGAGTGATATTTTATTGGACTCGAAATTATACTCCATCTATAATTTCATCAGATCTTTTGAATAGTTGTTGGTGCCATTGGCTATCAATATTGTGTGAAGTACACCAGACATGGTGATGACATAAGACATTACAAGTTATTGATGTTCTTTTTTGAGACTTATATGAACAGTATTTCCTCACCACATTCAGAAAATAGCTCAATAGTAGAATATATTTACATAAATTACATAGTTTTCACGAGAGGATATGACCCACAACAACCATTCAACAATTACAATACGGGTAGGAATATTTAACAAGACACATCAATTACGATGGATAAGGGATGATGTTTACATGGATATAGAATGCATGAATTTTCGTTGTGAATTCCACACAGTCCTATATAATTATATCCCAATATTATCCCATACTCTAGATATGGTTGGAGATAATTTTCCCTGACCAATAACAATCACAAGATTTTGGATGGACATCATTGATAATTTCCTGGATAACTCCTTATACTATGCATATGATAAGGATTTTATCGAATAAATGCATATAGAGGGACCTCGGTTAATTTGATAGACTATGTGTGGTGAAGTTCACTAAATGAGGCCAATTTTTTTCAATTCTGGATCGATCAATCAGGAGAGTACCATTTTAGAGACAAATGGTCATGGGCTTCATCCATCCACTCTTGGATGGATGTTTATCAAGATATGAGGTGGTTTTAACCTGATTCAGTTAATCCATATCAAAGGAGACCATAAACCAGAACATACAATAGAGAGTGATATAGAATATTTATTTCTATTTACCAGGGTTGGACAAGATTCTAGCTATATTTTCCAACACATCACTGCAACCATTATGCGATCTGGGAACATGATGCAATATTGGTTTAAAAAAATTAACCATCCATCAAGTGATGTTTCTAGTGAGGGGGTATAATTCATTATTTTGGATGGAATATTATTCATTGATATACTTTATCACTATTTATGAATCTATATTAATATTTATGTATGGTATTTATAGCTATAGGGAAAATACCAAACCAACACTGAGGGATTGGTATTATTTATTGTAATTCACTCAACCTTAGAATAGTGATAAATAGTAGGGGATAACTACTTTTCTTATAGAGAAAAATATAATAACTAAGAAAACCCCACTACGATATATGTTTACTATTATTTTGAAGATGAGAAATTTGGAGGAACCATCGATAATTTTTCTCTCAGGATCTGGGAGTTTAATTATCATAAAATACATACTCATCTATAATATTAGTCTCCTTTTGTGTATTTTACATGGTAAGATGTGGTGTGTTGAAATCATTTATGGATTTAACTTCCACCATAATCTATTACATGAATGGAATTTCATATTATTATTGAATAAACTCCCTTCAAGTTATGAACCAAATCAACATAGGATGAACAAGTATTTACATGAGTAGATTAATATGAGAAACTAGTTGGACACCGTGGTTCCGTATGTAATGCCTCAAATTTTGTTCTTTGAAGATTAGTGGATGGTTGTTTTGTCGACATTAGAGTATCATGTATTAAATCCTATAATTGATTTGATAAGGTACTAAATACTATTCTCACTCCACAAATAATTTTCTAATTCTAGGAGGGATCCCTGTGTGTATTTCAAGGAAGAACATATAATATGAGTGGCCCCCTTTTCACTTGAGGAATCATAATATGTCGGTGTATTAAGTACTTCTTGAGACTTTCAAAGGCTTCTTAGTAGTCATCATCACACTATAAGGTGATCTCATTTTTATTAGCCTAGAAAAGGCGACATATTATTCAACCAAGATAGATATGAAATCTTTACTATAGTGGAGGAAACAAGAGATCTCCCCATTTCATTGAGATTGAAGAGAGGGAATTTCTAAAATTGAATTATGCTTCTCTGATCCAACCTCGATGTCATGGTGGCATACCATAAAGCCACAGAAGATACCTAATATGAACTTGATGGGGTATTTTAGTAGATTCATCTTTAGACTATGTTGTTGCAACTTGTCAAGTATTTTTTGAAGATTGATGATGTGATCACATATCTCTCCAAATATTGCATCCATGTCTCTAACATTGCATTCTCCTTTTCTTCCAAAAAACTACATAATGATATGATGATTGGAATGTTGATATGTATATCCAACAGTCATTCATTCAAATTGAATGACCTGATAGGAAAATATCCTATGAGGTGCATTAAAGTGGCTTATTCATCTTATGAGGAAATCTTTATTAGATTGTACCTAAATACTTGTCGATGAAGGAAAGGGATCCGATACCAGAAATTGAATCAATTAGGACATATGTGATTGGTAATGGGATATTTTCCTTTGAAAAGTGTCAATTAAAGTCCCACAAATTGATACAGATCATAATCATCCCATTATTTTTCAAGATAGGTTTGATATTTGTTATCAATCTAGGGTATTATACTACATCAAAAATGATAGATTTGATCCTTTTCTGAACATCCATACATAAATTGGTGGAATGAGAGGGGTGAATCCACTATTCTACCATCATTAATCCTCAATTGTCCTAGGGTAAGATGATATGGTTGTTATCCACATCTAGTTTCAATCAGATAATTATGATATAGTTCCAAGGGAATAAATATTGACCCAACTTAAAAAATGTAATATAAATATCTTTCTCTTCAAGTGGAATGATGAAACTAATTAGTGTTGGACACATATATTCTTCTTCTCCTAGATTCACCTACACGAGATTATCATATTGAGATACCCTCCTTGAATGTAGGAGGGATGTTCTTAAGGTAATCTTAATCTTCATTCACGTCTACATTTCTTGAGAAATTCATAGATAATGGTGTAAATATGGAGGATTCTCTATTAATATTAGGGTGAGATGGGCTATAAGGTGAGACATTATAATCCCAAACTACCTGATATGTTAATGATAAATGAAAAATGTGATTTTTTCTTACACTGTAACAATGAAAGGTGAAGATTGACCTCTCAGATCAGGTTTATCATCATGACTAGATTTGTGGGGATCACATATTCCATGTTGGGACTACACCATGGATTTTCGTGGTCGATCCCCAAGTCATTAGTAGATGTAACCTATATATAATTATTTATAAATGGATGTTTTACACCTTTTTTTAAAACACTACAACATCATATGTTTCCTCAAATGTCTCTACGGGGTAACTGTCACCATATAGTTTGTTGATGTTTCCATCAATTGGGTATTTCAAACAAATATGGAATGTTGAAGGTAATTCAATGTATCTATAGACCCATGGGACCTTGAGTATAACATTATACGCAGTGTCTTACAAGATAAACACAAAATTGGAATTGAATTTGAGATCCTCAAACAGATATTCCGGTTTATATTTCCAAGAGGTATTTTATCATTATTATCAAAACAATGATTTTTTTCACACCTTGACAAATCATTCAGTGAACCACATTATTCTTTTGACTAATAAATGGCTATGTAGAAAAATTTCATTAACGATCTATTTAATACCACCTATCCAAAATCATCCATGCCTTAATTTATGTATTTAAAGATGATGAATTTAGAGGTATTATGACCCAACCTTTAAAAAAAATTAATTTAGCCATCATTGATGGTGAGTTTGACCACATTGAGCATCCTGGGCTGTGGTTGATTGATAAGGTTATTTTCCATGTATATGAGGAAACAATCAGGGAAATATTAGTTTCATAAAGAGTGTTCATTATACATCTACTCCTCAGATTCATGGTGACCCTAATTTATATCTTCTATTGGATGTGGGAAATTATTCTATTTTTTCCACTTAATAAGAGATAATGGGTTGTTAGGGACATTTCTAACTGCATGTATGGGCACTAAAGCTTTATTGAGCACGAGATGTATAGATTCTATGTTTCCTATCATTTTTCCCAGTTACGAGTTCATGAGTCGATTTTTTGTCTAGGTTCACATAAATAGAATAATAAAATTTTTGTTCAATTTCAATGAACTCGTGGAATAATACATGATACATCAATTTGATTATAGTTTTCTACAACTCATCCTAATTTTTTTCCGCATAGAGTTCAAGAAATTTATTCTGCAAGAGTGGAATTCTATGTGAATATGTTAAACATGTCCCTCAAGATAGGAAGTTAGACTCCCTTTCATTTTTTTAATATTATAATGTTCTTATGGTTGATGATTTTTATTTTCATTATAATAGAGCTAAATTGATCATGGAATTCATGATAAACGTATTCCCACCCTACCATAAATGTTATTATAAGACTATGATATCAAAAAAAAGGATGGGACTTTCCTATTCTCCACAAAATAATCTCTACCTTTTTGCATCCTGTTGATCTCGAGGACACATCATCGACCCAAATCAGGATGAAATGTGTGTGATATGTTGTTTTGGGTCACATGCACCATGAAAAGTATAGAGTTTGAGGGTCAATATTGAGGCCCATCATTTTTTCGTTTTGATTCTCAATTAACAACTATAATGAGTGATTTCCGTAAATATGGAGCATTTTTCACCAAATTGAAGGGAATTCATGATCATTTTTTTATTCCTCATCTATTTAGATAGACAGTCTATATGTAGATACAATCTAATTCATAGAGACTACTATTTCTTGGAGATCAACTCTTATAGGAGGATGCATATTTGTCTCAACCTTATGATGATACCCACCAATAATATTTACCATGAGTATCTATAATGAACTATACTTTACATACAAGATTAATACATCAAAATTGAAGCATACTTATTACAACATATAACAAAACCATGAAAGGACCGTATAGGTATAGTGACTTTATAAACTGGGAATCATAAACAACTGGTTCATAAAGCATCTACACTATCTCCCATTTATTTATTCATATCTCTAGTCTCTTTTGGCATATCCTACTTAATAACCTTCTTCCTGACCTGGTGAAAGAAAACATACAAAAGGATGATCTAAAATTCTCAGTAAGGGTAAACAAAAGAAATATCAATCACATCATATTCATAATAACATAACATTTTTGAAATATTACGCTGCATAAGAGATCATAATTTCATAACATGGGATAAATCATGGCAGTGAAATGTAATCACAATAATCATAACATAAAACATGAAGCTTTATGTGATACACACATAATCATAGATAATCATTTCTTATTAGTCAAGACTCATTTCCAAGACTATCTTAGTGGACAAAGTCCATTTCTGAACCAAGTTCATTCCTCGTTTCAGTCCTGTTTCACTGAACCGGTTTAACCTGCTGTTCTAGCCATGTATATCTCAGGAGATATAAAATCTTTACCCAATGCATTGGAGGGATATATAGGTCCCACCCATCTCATAATGATACCATTCTAATGTGTTCTAAAAAATCACAAATCATACATCATTGCATAACCCATGTATTAAAAATGGGGTTATTAAACATCGTGACATCATAAAACAAGTCATATAGGATGAAGGAATTCATAAAAATAATTCCATCACAACATATTCAAATCAATGTAATAACAGGGATAGTCATAGAACCCTCTATTATCTTAAATGGAAAATAATTTTGATACAACACTTGAACTCCATTCTTGAGGAAAATATCCTTTCTACTTTAAAAACATTTTTACTTTCTTAACATGTTAGACAATTTTAAACTAAAAGAAGTTGATTAAAAATAAACATAAAAACTTGAAAAGGAAGCTTCTTTAAAATAATTTATTAAAAATCCATTCGTGTCGTATAAGTTAAAAAAACATTCTTCTCGTACTTTGGATGGAAAAGTCAAAAAGTACCTCGTACGAAAATGACAAAGGATTCCTTTCATATCTTTTACTAAAAACTCACCGAAGGGTAAAATTGGATTTGAACAATTGTAGGAGGATATAAATAATATTACATATTGAGGACACATGGATTTTTATGATAAAATACACCCCAGTAAATAGCAAAGTATAAACAATCTCGGATAAAAATGAGATTGTGATATTTTCCCTTACCTTAGGTCTGATTTTCTTCGTAAGTGTCCGAACCTCCTGTATAATGATTTATATAATGTAATTGACTTATTACAGAATCATAATCATTGTTATGATATAATATATGGTCATATTCTTAGCTTCTTATTAGTAATATTTCATTGCTACTTGTTATTAGGATGTTTATTACTTTTTGTTCTTATGCGTGTTTTGTAGAATAAATTATTATTTATATCTTTAGGTTATAGATACCTCATTTCCAGAATGGTATTAGTGTACTATATATCATATTTATTTATTCAATTCATTTATATAATCATTATGAAATGAAGATCATGTAGAACAATTCACATCACATTGTGGAGATGGTATTCCTTACGCACGCACGAGCGATGATATAGTTCCCATGATCGTGGAATTATATTGGAGTGTATGTATACAATTTAAGAATCAATAACACTTTAAAATAATCATATATAGTTATTTATTTTCACCATTATACCCTTCCAAGTAAGGTGGTGTTGGAAAATAGATTACACCATGGCGTAGAGACGGTATTCCGTACGTACGCACGCACAATGATTTCGTTTTCCGTAGGATGGATAGATGGTGAAATAGGGTTGTTTCATACATATAATAACATATCAGTATATGAGTGATACTTATGTAATTACTTCTTAATGAAACAACTAAAGAAGAAGAAGTGGAAGAAGAAATAAAGTTGAAATGATCGGTAACAGACATTACCTATTCTTTGAAGCGCCTCTTTGAGACCTCCTTTTAGGGAACTAAAATTGGTCTCTGATGAAGACCAGGACCTCTAGGATGTTTCTAGGGAAGTGGATAGGAGAAGTTGTCAGTGGTGGGCTGAGCTTGAAGGCTCAAAGTGGTGTGAGGAAGAGAGGGAGGAGGTTCCCTTTTATAAGGGAGGAGAGGGTCACCTTTGGAAAAACTAAAAATATTATTTAATTATAAAGTCATATTCTATTTTAAATAGCTCCAAAATTATTTATTTAGAATATAAGGTAGGGATGGGTCGAAATACTCTCATATAATAGAATTTATACAAGTTTAGGTTTCTATTTTAACCTGTTCATTTAGATTTAACATTATGTTAAATAATTTTTCTTTTACCGTGTCTTCATGTTTTATTACAATATAAGGACAATAAACATACTATAACAATACAAATAAACCCCAAGATGTTTATTATTAATTTATATAACCATATCTAAGTCATTTGGCCGAACCATTGATTTTTAGGAATAAAATAGCAATTAATAATATAATATTTGTTTTAAAAACTATTTTATGTCAATTTTGACACTATTTGGTAATTGATTTTTGTGAAAACAATAACATAAGGATTAGTTCTAGAAACGTTAATTAAATCAATAATAACATATCATATTAACATATAAAATAATTGTAATTCATAAAGAGTCTTTTATTACATTTATTTGGGTCTTTATAACATCAATTATGTAAATATTTAATTAATTAGATAATTACTACATCATCATTGTGTCATAAATAAATTAAATTATATATTTTCTAAAAATTACAGATAAACTACCATTATGTAGGAAATATTTTTATCTTTATAATGAATATTTATAGTCGAATTTATATTCTGTAGAACCCTATATTAAAAATGATTTACTTATTAAACTTTGATTATTACTATTTTATCTCTTATTTAAATAAATCAATAATAAATGTCCTAATCTAATCCATGTGGGCCTAAATTGTCATATGTTATTACTAAGGTTATTTTTGGTCGAATTACACTTATAGAATAGAATTAGGGAACATTTTAGGGTAATAATAATATCTTTTTTACCGTTAATTACCATATTTACTTTTAACCGTGGTAAAAAAGTAAAAAGTTACTATTAACCAATAATTAGTTTCATCTTATTGAACCACATTTTACATACTAACATCAACTGTGTCTCTCAGATTTCGGAAATTCCATTCACAGAAATGGTAAAATTATTTTTTATCTGAATTTGGAAATTCTCTTTTGCGGTGGGTAAAAGACGGTGAAAAGTTCAATAAAATATTTATATATCTAAAATTATTATAAAATGACTACAATGAATTGTATTGAACATATATAGGTAATATGTATCAATTTTTACCTAATATAAATTTAAATAAAATAAACAATTATTTAAATAAAAATTCAGTTTTTAAATAGTAACCTAGTGTTTTCACTATTCATCAAAAATTGAATGATTTCAGAAAATACCAAAATTTCAGCCTTGGCTAATTTCGATATTCAAAATCCAAAAATAAAGTCCATTTTGAAAAATAAAATTTACATAATTTTAAAAAGTGGTCATTACTATTCGTAACAGCTAATTTTAATAATATTTTAATAGCATATCGTTGTTTAGTGAAACTCGGTATTGCGTACGACGCAAGCTATCAAGGAAGTTTGTGATTGTGTGTAAAGTAAGCCAATCTAGTGTTGTGTTTAGTGAATGATTGTTTTGATTATTTATATAAAATAAAAACAAAACATTTCTTATAAAAGTCTCGGGTGTTACATTCTACCGCCCTTAAAATGAATTTTGCCCTCAAAATTCGTCACTTGTAACAAACAGAAGAGGATACCTCTCCCTCTTCACATCCTCAAGATCCCATGTATCTTCTTCTAATTGGTGGTTCCTCAATAAATCTTCCACCAAGTGAGTGGGCTTGTTCCGTAGAACTTTTTCACTATGATCGAGAATCTCTATCGGTTGTTCTTCATAAGAAAGATCATGTTCTTGTGGTACAACTTCTGAGATGACTACATGTAAAGGATCAGGTATGTACTTTCTCAGGAGAGATACATGGAACACATCGTGAACTTGAGAGAGATTCAGTGGAAGCTCCAATTGGTAAGATACCATCCCAACACGATCCAGTATTTCGAAAGGATCGATATACCTAGGGCTCAGCTTTCCCTTCTTTCCAAATCTCATTACTCTCTTCCAAGGAGATATTCGTAAGAACACTTTATCACCCACTTCAAACTCTAAGTCTTTTCTTCGGTTGTCAGCATAACTTTTTTGTCGACTCGGAGCTACTCTTATGTGTTTTTGAATAGATCAGACCTTTTCTACCATCTCATCAACAAGATCAGGTCTTAATAGGTTTCCTTCCCCAACTTCATCTAAGCAAGTTGGAGTCTGGCATTTCATTCCATAGAGAGCTTCATAAGGAGCCATCTGAATACTGGATTGAAAGCTATTATTGTAAGAAAATTCCACCAAAGTTAGGTTTTGATCCCAAACACCTCTGAAATCCATAGAGCAAGCTCTCAACATATATTCTACAATTTGAATTGTCCTCTCAGACTGATCGTCTATATGAGGATGATAAGCAGTGATGAAACTCAACTATGTATCCAGAGTTTGCTGAAGACTTCACCAGAACATTGAGGAAAACCTCGGATCCCGATCAGATATAATAGAAAGTGGTTCCCCATACAATCTTACCACTTCCTTTACATATATTCTGGCAAGCTGATCCAGAGAGAAATCCTCTCTAATAGCAATTAAGTGTTCAGACTTTGTAAGATGATCAACTATGGCCCATATAGCATTATTTCCTTTGGATGTTTTAGGAAGTCTTGTGACAAAGTCCATAGTGATGTTTTCCCATTTCCATTCGAGTATGGGTAATGGTTGTAACATCCCATTAGGCTTCTGTCTCTTAGCTTTAACTTGCTGACAAACCAACCATCGAGAGACATATTCTGCAACATCTCTTTTCATGCCATCCCACCAGAAGTACTCTTTCAGGTGGCTATACATCTTCGTGCTACAAGGATGAATAGAGAATGAAGAACTATGAGCCTCATCCTGTAGCTCCTTCTTTAATTCAGGGATGGGATGAACACATACCCGATTCCTAAACATTATTATCCCATCACAATCAAGGTTTAATTCAGGAACATTTTTCACCTTCTTTTGTAACTCTACATCTTATTTCTATTCCTCTTTAATGTTCACATGTATATATGGTTGAAAATTCATTTGAGAAAGATACTATTTTTCCCCTTTCATTATAATTCCAAGATCCATCCTTTGTAAATCCATAAATATTGTATCTTTTGTGATCCTCATCATGGATAAACTGGCATGGTCTTGTCGACTTAATGCATCTGCCACCTTGTTTGCTTTCCTAGGGTGGTAGTGAATTATGTAGTCGTAATCCTTAATCAGATCCAACCATCTTCTTTGGCGCATATTCATCTCTTTTTGTGTGAAAATATACTTTAATCATTTGTCATCAATATTAATGTCACACCTTTATACATAAAGATAATGCCTCCAAATCATTAATGCAAAGATTACCGAAGCTAACTCCAAATCATGATTTGGGTAATTTTTCTCATGGATTTTCAACTGTCGTGAGGCATAAGCTATCACCATATCAT
Source organism: Viscum album (assembly GCA_963277665.1). Taxonomy (NCBI): domain Eukaryota; kingdom Viridiplantae; phylum Streptophyta; class Magnoliopsida; order Santalales; family Viscaceae; genus Viscum; species Viscum album. The sequence continues at coordinate 1,997,889,924 of OY728140.1, read as the reverse complement.
TTTGCATAAGAACACACCCCAATCCCTTCTTGGATGCATAACTATAGATCACAAATCTTTCTCCACTACAAGGCAGTGTGAGCACAGGTTCAATAGATAACCTTCCTTTCAAATCCTTGAAATTATCTTCACATTCCTCCGTCCAAACAAACTTAACTCCTTTCTGAGTCAACCTAGTGAGTGGATTAGATAATCGTGAAAAATCATTCACAAAACGTTGATAATATCTAGCCAAACCAAGAAAACTTCGGATCTCGATTACTGTTGTTGGTCTTGAACATCATTCGATAACCTCTATTTTTGCTGGATCCACAGATATCCACCCTTTTGAGATTATGTGACCCAAAAATTCATCTTTTTGAAGACAAAATTCACAATTGGTAAATTTTTCATAAAGATTTTCTTTTGTTAGGATCTTCAATACAATTCTCAAGTGATCTTCATGTTCTTCATTGTTCTTTGAATAGACAAGAATATCGTCTATGAAGACAATCACAAACTGATCAAGATAGTATCTAAAGACTATATTCATTAGATCAATGATGATAGAAGGGGCATTAGTAAGACCAAATGGCATCACTATAAATTCATAGTGTCCATACCTTGTACGGAATGTCGTCTTTGGTATATCCTCTCTTTTAACCCTTAATTGATGATACCCTGAACAAAGATCACTATTGGAAAAGTATTGAGCTCCACGTAGTTGGTCAAATAAGTCATCAATACACGGGAGATGATATTTGTTCTTGATAGTGATCTTTTTAAGTTCTCGATAATCAATGTAGAGTCTCATTGATCCATCATTCTTCTTAACAAATAGAATAGGTTCTCCCCAAGGTGACACACTAGGGCGTATGAACACGTTATCAGGATTCTCTTGGAGTTGCTTCTTCAATTCCTGCAACTCAATTGGGGCCATTCTATAAGTTGTCTTTGAAATAGGTAAAGAACCCGGTACACGTTCTATTGAAAACTCAACTTCACAATTTGGTGGAAGACCCGGCAATTCCTCCGAAAATACATCATCAAACACTCGCACAATGGGAATATTCTCAATCATGATTTTATCACCATCCATTTGATATAAATAACCTTCATTCAGTAGAATCAAGACCCATAAGATGGAAGACATTTCCACTGGAAGGTTATGTTCATCCTTGCATCGATTGATGATCAAAGATTGATCTGGAATATGAAATGCGACTTCGCTTCTTTGGCCATTGATATGAGCTCTATATAAAGAATGCCAATCAATGCCAAGAATCACATCAAATTCCACTATAGGAAGGATCACAAGATTTGCAGGAAGCACATTCCCCCAAACTTCAATCGGAGAAGAATTATTAACTTTTTATGTGACTGTTGTGCCATTAGGGGTTGTCACAGCTAACTCAACATCTAATTGTTGAGGTAATATGATGATACCCTCAGAAAAATCTTCAGAAATAAAAGAGTGGGTGGATCTAGAATCAAATAAAACATTTTCTACTTTAGAGTTGATGGTAAGAGTACCTTTCACCACTTCGTTATCGTACTCCACATCGCTGATAGAAATAGCATGTGACATTCCTTTGTCTTTAGCCTTAAGAGTTTGTTGACATCGATCATCATCAACAACCTTTGGATTAGGGCATTGATTGGTAGAAATCCCCATTTCCTCACACTTGTAACATTGAAGTGTAGGAGGTTCACTCTGTGTATCCTTTTCATTGTTCGCATCACTAGAAATCTTCTTCCCATCATTGTAGTATTCAAATTCCCGATGACCTTCCTTTCCACATTTGAAACATTTACTTGTCCCTTTAATACAACTCCCTCCATTTTTCCTTCCACACTTTGAGAATAAGGGAAACTCATCTTCTTTTCAGTGTGCTCCATAGAATTTCATTTGAATTTCATTTTCATCTTCTTATCAAACCCATATGACTGATGGGTTACTCCAATATCCATCTCAACTTTGAGAGCACATCGAATGATTTCCTCATAGATATTGAAGTCCCTTATTGCTAACTCCTTTTTAAGACTTGATTTGAAGCCACTATAGTATCAATCGATCTTACTCTAAGGTTGGATAATAATCCCAGAAGCGTACCTTGCAATTCTTGTAAAATTTTCATCATAGGTACCAACAGATTCATCATCCTTTTTCTTTAGTTCTGGAAACTCCTTCTCCATCTTTTTTCGAAGAATACGAGGGATGTACTTATTGAAAAATATGTTCTTGAACTCGTCCCATTCTGTGGATTCAATTTCATCTCATTGCCTCTTGTTCTTGATTAGATTCCACCATTGATCAACATATCCTTCTAAACGATACACTGCTAAGATGACTTTATCATATTTAGAACATTAAAGAACTGAAAATATATTTTCAGATGTACTAATCCATTGTTCAGAAACTAATGGATCAGTAGACCCGCTGAATGAAGGTGGACACTGTCTCATGAATGATTGAACAGAATGATGCTCCTTCTTTTGATCGTTTGGAAGTCCTTCATGATTCATAGCTTGAGAAAGTTGTGTGATCATGGCTACAAGATTTGGCATTCCAGCTCCCATAACGTTTGGTTTCTCAGGGGGACAATCATTGCATTGCCCGTCGCATTCCGCATTAACACGGTTCCATCGGGTTCCATCTATTGACTAAAAACAAGAATAATAGTGTGGGAAACACTAATTATAATAGAAAAAACACATAATCAAGAATAAAATTTCACACTTAAGGACTTATCATAGGTTGTTCATGGAAATTTTTAAAACACTTAGATCGTGTTCTATGCTTAGACATTTCCTTAAGTTTCTTACTAAGGATTTCACATCCTAGTTTCCAAAGGTTGATTATACCTTTCCTCTGATACCAACTATAATGGACCATACATTACATACATGGATAATACTACAAAATTGAAGCATACTTATTAAAACATATAACAAAACCATGAAAGGACCATATAGGTATAGTGTCATTAGAAACTGGGAAACATAAAAAACTAGTTCATAAAGAATATACACTATCACCCATTTATTTCATCATATATATTGTCCCTTTTGGAATATCTTACATAATAACCTTCTTCCTGACCTGGGGAAAGAAATCATACAAAAGGGTGAGAACAAATGCTCAGTAAGTGTAAACAAAAGAAATATCAATCACATCATATTCATAAGAACATAACATTTTGGAAATCTTACCCTACAAAAGAGATCATAATTTCATAACATGGGATAAATAATGGTAGTGAAATGTAATCACAATAATCATAACATAAAACATTAATCATTGTGGCATACACACATAATCATAGAGAATCATTTCTTATTATTCATGACTCATTTCCAAGACTATCTTAGTGGACAAAGTCCATTTCTGAACCGAGTTCAGTCCTCGTTTCAGTCCTGTTTCACCGAACCGTTTTAACCTGCCGTTCTAGCCATATCTATCTCATGAGATATAAAATAATTACCCAATGCATTGGAGAGAGATATAGGTCCCACCCATCTCATAATTATACCATTCTTATGTGTGATTCAAAATCATAAATCATACATCATTGCATAACCCATGTAATAAAAATGGGATTCTTAAACATCATGACATAATAAAAAAGTTCATATTGGATGAAAGAATCCATAAAAATAATTCCATCACAACATAATAAAATCAATGTAATAATAAAAATAGAAACAGTACCCTATATTATCTTAGATGGAAAATAATTTTGATAAAACACTTGAACTCCATTATTGAGGAAAATATCCTTTCTACTTCAAATTTTTTTCCTTTCTTAACATGTCATAAAATTTTAATCTAAAAGAAGTTGATTAAAAATAAACTTGAAAACTTGTAATGGAATCTTCTTGGAAATAATTTTTTAAAAAGACATTCATGATGTATAAGTTAACAAAACATTCTTCTCATACTTTGGCCAGAAAATTAAAAAAATACCTCATACGAAAAACGACAAAATATTCCATTCATATCTTTTACTAAAAACTCACAAAAGGGTAAAATTTGATTTAAAAAATTGTATGAGGATATAAATAATATTACATATTGAGGACACCTGGATGTGGATGATAAAATACACCCCAGTAAATACCAATGTATAAACAATCTCGGATAAAAATGAGATTGCGATATTTTTCCTTACCTTAGGTCTGATTTGCTTCGTAAGTGTTCGAAACTCATGTATAATGATTTAAATAATGTCATTGACTTATTACATAATCATAATCATTGTTATGATATCATATATGGTTATATTCTTATCTTCTTATTAGTAATATTTCATTGCTACTTGTTATTCGAATGTTTATTACTTTTTGTTCTAATGCGTGTTTTGTCAAATAAATTACTATTCTTATCTTTAGGTTATAGATACCTCATTTACAGAATTGTATTAGTGTACTATATATCATATTTATTTATTCAATTCATTTATATAATCATTATGCAATGAAGACCATGTAGAACGATTCGCATCACATCGTGGAGATGGTATTCTGTATGTACGCACGAGCAATGATATCGTTCCCATGATCATGGAATTGTATTGGAGTGTATGTATACTATTTGAGAATCAATACCACTTTAATATAATAATATATAGTTATCTAGTTTCACCATTATACCCATCCATGTAAGGTGGTGATGCAAAATAGATTATAGTACGGCATGGAGATGGTATTCCGTACGTACGCACGCGCGGTGATTTCTTTTTCCGTAGGATGGATAGATGGTGAAATAGAGTTGTTTAATAATTATAATAACATATCAGTATATGAGTGATACTGATGTTATTACTTCAAAATGAAACAACTAAACAAAAATAAGTGGAAGAAGAAATAAAGTTGAAAGGATCAGTAATAGACATTACCTGTTCTTTGAAGCGCCTCTTTGAGACCTCCTTTTAGGGCACTAAAATTGGTCTTTGAAGAAGACCAGGGCCTCTAAGATGTATCTAGGGAAGTGGATAATAGAAATTGGCAGGGGTTGGCAGAGCAAGAAGGCTCAATGTGGTGTGAGGAGGAGAGGGAGGAAGTTCCCTTTTATAAGGGAGGATAGGGGCACCTTTGGAAAAACTAAAAATATTATTTAATTATAAAGTCATATTCGGTTTTATATAGCTAAAAATTGATTTATTTCAATTCTAAGGTAGGTATGGGTCTAAATAATCTAATCCAAAATAATTTAGGCAAGTTTAGGTTTCTATTTTATCCTTATCATTTAGATTTAACTTTAAGTTAAATAATTTTACTTTTTCTGTGTCTTCTTGTTTTCTTACACTACAAGTTTAATAAAATACCTATAACAATCCAAACGAACCCCAAGTTGTTTATTATTAATATATATAACCATATATAAGTCATTTGGCCCAACCATAGATTTTTAGGAATAAAATAACAATTAATAATATAATATTTGTTTTAAAATCTATTTTATGTCAATTTCGACACTATTTGGTAATTGATTTTTTTGAAAATCATAACAGAATTATTAGTTCTAAAAAATTTAAATAAATCCATAATAACATGTCATATTAACAAAGAAAATAATTTTAATTCATAAAAAGTCTCACATTACATTTATTTGGGTATTTATAACATCAATTATGTCAATATTTCATTAATAAGATAATTACTACATCATCATTGTGTAATAAATAAATTAAATTATTTATTGTCTAAAAATTACAAATAAACTACCATTATGTAGGAAATCGTTTTATCTTTCTAATGAATATTTATAGTCGAATTTATCTTATTTATAACCCTATATTAAAAATTATTTACTTATTAAACATTGATTATAACTATTTTATCTCTTCTTTAAATAAATTAATAATAAATGTCTTAATCTAATCCAAGTGGGCATAAATGGTCATAATTTACTCCTAAGGTTGTTTGTGGTTGAAGTACACCTATAAAATAGAATTAGGACACATGTTAGGGTAATAATAATATCATTTTTACCCTTAATTACACTATTTACTTTTAATCGTGGTAAAAAAGTAAAAAGTTACTATTCACCAAAAATTATTTTCATCTTATTGAACCACATTTTATTTACTAAAATCAACAGAGTCTCTCGGAATTTTTGAATTCCATTCACAGATGTTGTAAAATTATGTTTTATGTGAATTTTGAAATTCTCGAAGTTGGGTAAAAGACGATGAAAAGTTCAATAAAATATTTATATATCTAAAATTATTATAAAATGACTCCAATGAATTGCATTGAACTTATATAGGTATTATGTATCATGTTTGACCTAAAATAATTTAAAAATAAATAAATAATTATTTAAAGAAAAAGTCTGTTTTTAAATTGTAACCTAGTGTTTTCACTATTCATCAAAAATTGAATGTTTCTAGAAAAATACCAACATTTCACCCAAGGCTAATTTCTATAATCCTAATCCAAAAATGAAGTCCATTTTGAAAAATAAAATTTACAAAATTTTAAAAAGTGGTTATTACTATTCATAACGGCTAGTTATAATAATATTTTTATAGCATATCGTCGTTTAGTGAAACTCGGTATTGCGTACGACGCAAGCTATCAAGGAATGTCGTGATTACATGTAAAGTAAGACAAGATATTGTTGTGTGTAGTTAAGGATTACTTTGATGATTTATATAAAATAAAAACAAAACATTTCTTATAAAATTCTCGGGTGTTACCGTATCTCTTCAACAAGTTTTCTTAGATTTTGTATGTTACTCACATATTATTACAACAATTCCAATGTGACTAGATCATCAAATCGTTTTGTGTGATTATTGGGATATATCCATACCTTTATGTTTTTTATAGGTAGTGTTTTTTCAAAGAGGATAAAGCTCGATATTGATTGGTTCCAAAATCTGGAGCTTTTTTTAGTTACTTGTGAATGCAGCCTCAGTTGGTGAATCAATGTCAATGTCATCATGGGATATATTTTTCATTTTTAGTACCTCTATATTTGAATATTGATATTTAAAATCCATTATGTTTATGGTGATTGAATTCCATGAGGAATATAAAAAAATTCGGTTTTCCAATTACTTTCAATGCAATATCTTGATTTTTCACTGCATTATTTAGGGCCATTAATCAAACCCCTGGCCATACCTTGCCATTTTGGCATGCAACCACACTGGAGATTGATACCATTTTACATACTATCTTCCCATATTGGTATGTGAAGAATAACATTGTGGGAGTTTTTACTTGGATTTTATGAAAGTTCCATGAATAATATAGGTTTTCCTTATGGATGGAATAATGGATGGGTTTCTAATCATTGATTTTTACCTCCCAAACTAGAAAATACAGCATATATATATGTTGTTCATGATGATGAAAATTTCCACAGCCTTGTGGGCTAGGGGTTATTCGAGGCTTGAATCATAATTTATTGATATTATTATTGAGGATTTAATGATTCCATTCAAGGATTTTATGACTCATCGAAATGATATTTAGATATAACTTCTCCCATACCAGCAGGCTATGGTTTATCTAGAATAACCATTGATTTCCCAAGCATCATTTTTGGGGATGATGAACATGGTGATAACGATTTAGATATAAATTCTTCTAACCCATTAAGATGGCGTGTTATTTTAATTTCTAAGTATATATCCTAAACAATCTTGGTAATTGAAGCACTAATTGGTGGAGGTGGTGGTATATATTCCCCCAACCCAGCAGGTTGAGTTTTCTCTTAGGCTAATACTATAGTAGCTACTACTATGACCCATTTGATGTGGAACAGATATGATCATATTGAATTTGGATGTGATTATAGTCGAAGATATAAATCATTAATCATGGGAAGTTTTCTAGTGGATTAAAACATCATCTTGAATGTTGGTAATTCATTCTTATTTATTTGATGGGTCTTGTTCAATGGTATGACATCTATGCTACACTCCTTTTGTGATCTCTGGGCATCATTGAAGCAAGAGAATTTTGTTTTATTATCCTATTGGACTAAGCATTACCCAATCCCTCAATCCCTCTTGAGGTGATTACATTACATGACACCTTATCTGTGGGGTTCTATTGTTCTCTGGGTTTCAAATAGTTTAACAATAAATACTTTCCCCATCCCCGAATACAGATACCTGAAGTGGCTACGGAGATCAATGAATGAATGGTTATGATGAAATGGTGTCAATAATGTTGCATATTTGGACTATTATTTTTGGTTTTGGATCTTGAGTAATGTATATAATGGCCATGTCCAGCTGACAACATAGTGGCTTGATGGTATGAAGGTGAAACTCATATCGTAGATAATAGAGGCATCATGCCTTTAGTATCTGATGATTATCCCATATATTTTTGTGTATATAAGAAATTTACTACTTTTCTAGCCCATCTAAGATATCATATTAATATGTGGTGAAGGGAAGGAACCTGATGGAGATATTATTTCCAGCTATATCTCTATCTATTTCAATTTCACCCCCTCGTAATCATACTTATACACCTCCGTCTGACCAGAACATAGAATATGGTTCTTGGGGTTGACTGTTGACCTAAAGAATGTGCTAATGGATGTTTATGGGGAACAAGATACCATTGGACCTGATGTTTCGGGAACATCTACATATAAAAAATTCTGATTTTTTATTTCCTATATGTGTATAGGTGTCCATGAATAACGAGGATATCATAATATTTATAGATATCCCTATGGGGTGGGTGACCAACGTGGATGTCATGATAAGAGTACCTAAAATCCATATCTAAAATACCATGAGGATGAATATAATGGAAATTAAAATATTATGATTCATTTGAATAGTTAAATCACCCTTTTGATATTGATAATGTGTATCCAATGACATCATGTACACTTGAATTTTGAAAATCAGAAATACGGGTCTCATTCTACATCATGATCGGAATATGTTGACCAACCATTTAGAATTGTGTAGGGATATAGACATGTTGTGTGATGGTATCTAAAACATTTTTATAACCATCTTTTTTATAGGATTATGATACTTCTATTGAGAACTATTATAATATTCCAATTATATTCCTCGTTTTTATTAGAATATGAGCATGTCCCATGTAAAGATGTATTCTAAATTGGTGAGGATCGATCAAGATTGGAATAAGAGACAAATCCTAGGACTTTGTAATATGTCACTGATTTCACTTTATAGGAGTAAGATCCTTCCATGAGATATGGGTCTCTCTCACATTGTGTGATCTGATTGAAATAGAAAAATGAGATTAGTCTGAATATGAATTTCCCCCAAAAAAATTTGTAGATAAACATTATAATGGGAGAATTGATATGACCATATTCTTATATTACTTCAGAAGTATTTTGGTGTAGTCTTTTATATGTGGAAGGAGTAACATGAATTTATCTTCCCTCACTTAATAGAATATTCTAGGACGATTCAATGACAGAAATATCAATCCATTTAGTTTCATGTGACATTATCACTTAGTGAACCCATGAAAAATGAAGATATGAACCTAATCCTATGCATTTGGAGTATTATATTATTCTTATTTGATGGGAATATGACCATTTTCTGAGACATGTTCCCGTATCACTTTGTTATCCCCTCCTAGAATACAGATATAAGCCTAATCTTTGGCCTTAGGAGTATTTCATAGGACTTTTCCAATAGCCATGTTCCCCTATCTGAAGAAATGTTCCACTTTCACCTTGTGATCCATGGTTAGAGAGTGAATATGAGTGAGTTCTAGTGCCTCTTACATTACATGAATATACTAATAATCTCTTTATGAAAGAGAACGAATGATACTTTTATCCATTGCAACGATTTGTTCATAATGATTTGTTTTTTAGCTACCATTACCATATGGATATAAATATCTGACTATCCTTATATTTATACCAATAAAAAATATTTTAGTACAGTTCTTCAGACGTTTCTATGATGTATTGTAGTTTTTTCAATGTTTATATAGGGATATAATTATATACATCTTCTATAGAACATATTTTCTGGCAGATTTTTTTCGATTGAAGGATGAATATAATCTCACTAAAATCCCTTTTTTTCCACCTAAATATGATGATGTAATTCACGCAATTTGGTAGGGATATGTGCCTCCCCTAACTTATTACATGAATATACATTCAAAATTATTCTACGTGAGAAGGGATATGAACCCACTCATAGGTTTATATTTGAATATGAAGACGAGAATCATCAGTTGGAGTGGGGAAATAATGCCGCTCCTAGATATCAATCCCCTTCCGCACCCAATGTGTCTTCCTTATTACCCTTGAATGCATGTGAATGGTAAAAATGTGTCATGTGATTCCATTAGTAGGGGTTTGGTTGGTATTATTGGGATGGTGCTAGTGATGATAGTGGAAAGGGTTCATCCAGAGCATCACCAGAACTATACATGTTCATTATTTGACTCCCTAGACCACCATTAATAGATATTGAAGGTGAAAATTTTAAATTTTCACGGATAAGCTCCAAAAGAGGTCTACTGCGGTGATAAGGTCCATTTTCATAGTTTCATTTTATACTTGATGATGTGGATTCACTAGTATCAATATTTTGATACCCATGCCTGTAGCTTCGAGGGTAAGGATTGAAGCATATCGATGTTACTCTTCGAAAGTTTTGTTCTCCACCTGTCGTTGATTTTGTTGGGTAGGTGCGATCAATTTGTGAATTGAGGTAATTCTGACCACAAATAACATGTCATAATAGCTGTTAAATGTTAAAATTATCTTGGATCAAAATTTAGTTTTTGAGTGTAGAATTTGTAGTCATGCAGGAAACAAGTGACAAGGTATCTGATTTGTGGTTTATCATAGGCATGATGTGTGATAAATTAGATGTTCATGGTTAATAAAAAATTGACTTATTCTATATTTAACCATTTATATTGTGTGAACCTATCAAAGAAATGATATACATATTTAATGATAACACTAGTGATAGAGGATCAACTATGAGATTTATTCCATGGTTACCTACATTGTTTGTGATGTATATGAAAAAAAATGTGCCCCACACACGGTTAACTTAAAAATTTGTTGATATAGAGATTCACAAGAAGGTTCAACATTTTGTTTGCATATTGTTTTAAAAAAATGGCCCAATTTTTAACAACCCAATAATTTTTATTTGAGATATTCACCTATAGGTCACCATTTTTTAATGTATAGTGTGAAAATTTGTTCTACCTGATAATATACCAAATGTTTTGTTATTTTAGAGATTCTTGTTGGGTTCAACATTTTTGTTTTAATGGAGAAGTGATGGATGGGAAACCCTATTGAGATTGATTTTTGGCCTAAAGATAATATTTTACATGTTTATTTCATGCATAATCATTAACATCGAGTCAACATTGTTGTTTGTAAGGAAAAATCCAAATGGTTCCCTCATACATAACTAGGTACAAAACTGGTTCCAAAAGGAATGTTGTCAAATGAGGTTTTAGTCCCAATTAATCTTTGGGACCTACATTGGTATATATCATGGGATGATAGACTTAATAAACTGTTTTAATGGATTATTTTACTTAGAGACTCTCTTATATAATTATGATATGTTTGAGAATCTTTTACTAATTCTTATATGAGAATAGTTACCCAAACCAAATGATTATAGGTTAAGAATATTTTATATAAAAAAGAACATGAGACACATTATTTAATCAATATGTATGTTCTTGAGGTTCTTTATTTTTATCCTAGTAATGAGTACCATCTTTTATACTGAATCCACAGATGTAGGTTCTAGGTAATTTACATCCACATAGGTAGGGGGTTAATATTCCATTGAGGGGACTGAGCCATTATGAGTCATCACACATATCCTATTTATTGAAGGGATCAAAACACACATAGTTTATAAAAAATCATATAGTTTAACATCACGTAAAGGGGAAATATTTGTATTCACCTAGGAAATATATAATTTAGCTCGATATTTGTGAAGACATCCTATATATACTGGTTATAGAAAGAACCTGAATTTTCATATTTCATTCATTCCCTTGGGACATTCCCTAAGGTATATTCCATTATATGGGTGATATTTTATAACATTCCACTCATCAGAACTTAAATAATTATATTTCCATAGCTGGTGGAGATTCATTATGTGAATGAGATTACCATCGTAACTCCCTATGACAACACGATCTATAGTTTATGTGATAAACAAGGGATAATAGGTAATGAGTCAGTGCATATGGATGTGAGGATTTTTTTATCAGAGCACCCAACAAAATTTTAATATAGATTTCATGCCTCATGGAGGTGTTATGAATTTTCAAATTATTATTTGAATTAGAGTCATCATAGTTTAATGGATTCTTCATCAAATGATAGATGAGGTAGTCTGGTTAACCCATAGGTATAATTGTGTTATGATAGTTGAGATGTCTGAGACATAGTGTGATATATACTATGGTGGATTCCCAATTGAGTTTAGGATCGGGCCTTAAGAATGTATCCTATGTATCTTATTTATCCTACTTTTGTCAAGAATCATCGTCCTTATAGATCAACTGCTTGGTTGTTACATGTTGACAATGCACTATTGATTTTGGGCTTAGGCCTTATGAATAAATAATATGTTTCATGTTTATGGATGAAATAGAGTCATCATAGTGAAATTTTTCTGGTATTACACATTGATGCTTCCCTTATATGCACGACATATCATATTATTCGCCTGATTGAGTCTCACAAACAAAGGTTTCCCATAACACCCATATTTTTTATGGAACCTAATTTTTGAATGAATTAATTTATATTGATTTATTTTTATTTTAAAAAGTAAAATATTACTTTCATGCAGAACCAACATTGCTTATTCTATACACAACCCTGATATGGTATGCGTTATACACAATAATGAGTTTCTAAAATACATCATTTTTTTGTTATAATTATTTAAATGATAGATAGATTCTAAAATTAGAAAAATAATTAGTTATACCTACATTATATATATTATTTATTATGGGATCACATAAATAATAAAAATCAATATTGAAATATATAATTTTTGGTAAAGTATTTATACATTTTAATATAATATTTTCTTAAAGATACTGGTTTTACGTTATTATGTGAATAATTATAAAATTAATTTTAGATAGTAATAGAAATTTTTTTTTAAAAATTTAAATTCATTTTAGAATTCAAATTTTAGAAATTAGATTTTTGTGATTTTTTGGGAATTTTTTGAGAAACGTCAATTTTTTGTGAATAATAAAAAGTACTGCAATTTAGTTTAACAGAGCCTCTTAATTTAAATAATTTTTTGTGTTAATTTGTACTTAAAGTTAAGTCTTAAAGTCAAAATAGATCAATTGTGAATATATTTTTCTATTTTAGGTAATTGTAATCATTTTTAATATGAAATTATATATAACAACTAATCGAAGGTTTGAATGTTTTTTCTTTAAAAACCCACTTTCTCGCGACGTCTACGAGATTAGTGTTAAATTGAAATTTTTCTATTTTGTGATTAGAATTTTGAAAATTTGAAATTGAAGGTCTTAATAAGTGTGATATATATATATATTCTAATAATATTAAGATATTTTTTTATCAAAATTATTAGGGAAAGTGATTAAAATTAATCACATTGATTATGGTTTGATTAAGAATAATTAAGAACTAAACATCAATATTAAAAACCAAAATGACATAGATACCTATCCAAAAGCCATTTTTTTCAAATAATTAAACCATATTAACTATTTTTTGTGGGCTGTTGGGATACTATTAAATTATGTTCCCTGTATAAAAGGTTATGTAATGAAAAATACCAAAAGGGAACTTTCATTACCTTTATAATTTTTGAAATATTACTATATGTAAACAAATGATATACTTGGATATACATATCCTATTGAAATAAAAAATATGAAATTTTTATCAAAATAATTTAAAAATAATTTTTTTTGATTATTTAGTTTTGTAATATTCTTATGAAATTCTAATGTAATGATTATTATGGGAATAATTAACTAAAATAAATGGTACTATAAATTTTAATAGTGAAATTATTTGAAAAAATTATGGTCACTAATTATATTTTATTATTAATAGATCATTTTAAAAAATATTAAAATTAACTTATTTTAATTATAATATTATTTTGAATTTTTTAAAATTAAAATTAAATAAATAATATCAAATGTTACATTATTGTTATTTTCGAATAAATTATTTAATATGAAACGATTGAAAATTAATAAAAATACATTATTTTAGAAATTATTTTGTATGATCTAAAAAATAAATATGTTCTATTAGTAGAAAAATATATCATTTATAATCAACATATTAACCTTTAAATTCTAAAATTATTGTTATCATGGTCAGAGTTTAGGATGTGTTTTGAGCACCACATAAAATGGAAACAACTTTCCTGTATATATATGTCAACCATCACCATGAACGATGTATTCCATTTCCTTTTTCTATATAATTTATATTATTATGAAAAAATATAATGAATATAAATAAAATTTATATCATGATTTATATACTATAATTCATTATTTATGTATAATAACCAAATATATTACAAATTAAGACACATGTGATGAAAAAATCAAATATTACCTGACGTGAAACTATATCACTATATTGTTAACATGAAAATAATTAAAGGTCGTTATAAAAAAATTTATTGTATTATATATAATAATATTATTCTATAAAAAATGTTTAATAAACATCAATATATTATATAGGAATAATTTTTGAGTATGCAATGAATCATGTTAATGGTAAAGGAATTTCATCTCACATTTTATTTCTATTAGATACATGATTTACTCACTAGAAATTACTCTTGTGTTGTGTGTATAGTTGACATGTATGAATTATATGATTATTATATTTAAATTTATGGGTATTAACACATCCATTTTAATACCTTTCTTTCATGGGTCCATTGTTTAAAAAGATCCCAAATTGGTAATGTAATTTTCACTCCATCTTAATTATTTGAGGAACAAGCCACGTTTTGCAACTATATATTTTCTTGAGATTTATATACTTGATTTCAATGATTATATAATAAATCAAATTCTATTTTTGATAACTTAAGATACATTTTATTTCTTTTTCTTACATGGGGAGTATGGTTCAAAGTTACTAAGTAGTAAGAATATAATTAAACAATCTCCCTATATTTTGATATTCTTTATTTTTATAAAATATAAAGATATTTCTCTTTTATTGAAAGAAAGAGTAATAATGTGCTAATGATGAGTATAGGAAAAAAGGCAAACCCTAAATCAGTAACTACTTACCGATCCTTTTCAACAGTCGTGCACTTAACCTCCTTTCTTCTTCAAGAAGTGCATTCCTGTCAACCCTTACATGACCACACCCATTACCTCATGATCACTCCTACCTTAAGTGAGGGTTCTATTATTTATATACGACATCTATGTACTAGTGCTTTCAGAAACAGAGATTTCCTTTTGTCGTTTCATGCATTTTTTCAGAGAAGTGTCTCTTGTCACAATCTTCTTCATTCCTTCAATGCTCATTACGTCAATCGGGTCTACAATTTTCTAGACCTGTTCCATTAAATTATCAACCATTACATATGTGTCTATCATAGAAATTGTCTTAATATAGGAAACCAGCTGAAATCCTTCACCATCCATAGAAGGCATTGATGATTTAGAAATTAATGGAGAGTCATATTCTGAGATATGATTATCCATTCTGTTTCCTATAGCAATCAACCATTCCAGTGTGAGCTGGTGATCCACCAATAGTTGTATATATTCTTCATTCTCTTGAATATCCACTATTAAATAATCATTTAAAGAATAAAAAGGGTGATAAAAAACATCACCATTTCCTAAAGTAGTCAACTATTCTAACAGAATATGTTGATCAACCATGTTTTGATTAACTTCTTCATTGACATGTTCAATAAAGTAATTTCCACTATATAAAATTTGAGGATTATCCTGAATATGAAATTTTTTCTGGTCAACACCTTTTTCATTATTTTAATCAGCATCATCATTTTTTCCTCAGAGAAGATAAACATCCAATACTTCTTCTCCCTCTGGGACCCCACCTGTTATCCCTTTCTATTGGGTATTTTAAGAATCACATATTCCACTAGTGAAAAATTTCCTATAGTGGAGTCCCTTTATGAACAATAGATTTTGAAGAGTCTACATTTTTTTTTTCAGTTCATTCTATTGAGATTGGAGGAGTGACCTCTCTCATTTCGAGATTGTTTATGTTTATTCTTTCTCCGATGAAATATTTTGACCCTTATCATAAAACCACTCATGAATTTTCTTAACCCCAAATAATTCATGATATATTAATACATTAGTAAAATATTTATAAGATTTGGCAGATATGATATTTAAAAAAGAATTATTTTGAATTAAAGACCCCCCCCCCCTCTATAGATGGAACACTACATTAATTGAAACCATGCTAGCTTTAACTATTTTAATGTTTGTTTTCTAAATACTTTTTTTTGAATTATTTTCAAGGATAATTGGTTTCAAAACGTTTTCACTCATTTATTTAATATTTCAAATAATTTTAAATAAAATGGTTTAAAAATGGGTTCAATATTCAATTATTATCTTAAAAGAATAATGGTTTTGAAAAAAAATTTAATCTATCTATATAGGATTTCATGGAAAAAGGATTCCAATTTTTTTTCAAATAATTCTTTATATGTTTTATATTTTATTTTCATGTAAAGGTGTTTCAAATGGTTTTATGTTTTAGATATCCTTTTTAATGATGAAATTATATTTACCTCTAGGCATTTTTAAAATATTATTCCATGTTATTTTCCATTTATGAAAACTTTTGTTGATATTAATCATTTCTTTATAGGAAAATACATAATGATTCCATTCATATTATTTTCTGAATTTTTTTTGTCATGATTTAATGATTCCTATGACAAACTTGTCACTTCCATGAGTTATATTATTTTGAAACCTAATTCATTACACTGGTTATTCATTGATGATATGAGTATGTCACCTATTTATTTTTCATTGATTAAGATGTGATGAAATGTTAATGATACCCATTAAATTTTTTGTATTATGATATGATGTTTATAGAACCATTTTTTTATGTGTCATGATATAATATTTGATATCTTGTGGCCTAGTTATGTATGAGTTATTATGCGGGGGATGTTTCCTATATATCATTTCAATTAATTTGGTAATGATAAGTTGTATATGAGACCAAAGTGTACTTGGTTTTCAGCCCATGCTCGAATAATAGATGGTACATGGGTTGTATCCTAAACCTAAAAACCCAAAGGTACAAGGGTTTTAGGACAAGTATAAAAGTAATAGGGAAATGGGTTGTTAGACTTGGCCCAAAGAAGTATCATGGGTTTTAGACCATTCCCAAAACAAGAAGGTACATGGGTTGTATCCCAAACTAATAAACACGAAGGTATGTGGGTTAAAACCCATTAACATAATTAAGAGGGTACACCGGTTGTTATCCTAATCCAAAAGCAGGTAATAAGTCATATCCCAATCCTAACATGTTATAACAGTCTTGTTTGGTATTCTTTACAAATTATTTTATATTATTATATGTATTCCACAAATTCTATGACTTATTCATTACTTATGATTTCATGGATTTTAATTTTTATTTCCTTCAGATTTATTTCTTGTTAACTAAAAATAAATATTACACAATTCATTTTTATGATAATTTATATGTAGGGTATGATCTTATAATCTTATGATCAAATTCTCATACCTATATACTCATGTTTACACTTAGATGTCTTCCTTGTGTATCCTTACAGAGCATCTGTGCTAACCCCTTTTTATGATTTCTTCCCCATCATAGGAAGATATATTTCATGAATTATATTTATAATTGGGGTAGTAGTCTTTGAGAAACTAATGGTAGATAATTGTTTTTGATAATGTACTGGTGTTTATGTTTCCATATGTACAAAGGCACTAAACTAATATGGTCTTTGGGTGTAAATTTGTAAAAAAAAACATTTTTCAACATAATATTTCTAATGAAAATGTGTGAAAATAGGGGGTATCTATAGTTGGTATGAGGGTGAATTTTTATTCATCCATTGGAAACAAGGATGTGAAAAATTTAGTGAGATCCCTAGTAATATTTTTAAGGATATTTTTAGATATGTCTCTAAGTATTATTATATGAAAAAGTAAACCTTAAGAAAAACTTCCTAGAATTTTGTTAAATGATGGAGTGAATGTATAGTGAACCTTCCCTTTTTTTACATTACTATTACATCATTATAATGATAGAAAAATAATATTTTTACACCACGATGATCCATAGGTTTAGTGTCTCTGAAAAACTTGGACCATACATTATGTTTAAAACATCAAGCGTATTCTTTTATTTAATTCCTTCTTCTCTAGCTTATTATTTGAACATGACTTCTCTTAGAGGATGTCATCACCTATAGATATACATCAAAAGGGGTGATATAGAATCCTAATAAGTGGGTAGATAAGATAAATATATAATTGGGTGAGAAAAATAAAAACATCATCATCAAAATATTGAGCAGAATCTTTAAAAAATACTTGTACTGTGGAAATGCATAAAAAAATGAAACAACATGCCTTAGTGGTTAACTACCAAATATTGTTGTTAAGAAATCAATAATCTTGTTCAAAAATCATTGATCTTAAAAGTATTAGATTCAAAACATTACCTAATTCATTGGACTGTTGGATAATTCTTGGCACAATTGTCACATTGAAACATTCATATTGCGCTATATAATTTTGTGTGCACCCGTCAAATCAAATCATTATCAATTATCAGGAATTCCAAAATCATCATATATAAAAAATGAGCATAAATAAACCATGAAATGGAATGGTTTTACCTCATAATAATACATTAATAAACATTAGTTTCCCAAAACATTGAGGAAATAACACACTTGATATGATAACCATCAACCTTGAGTGAGAAGAAAACAGTGTGCTATTGAATAAAAAATTCATTTCAAAAACATTTGTTTGAAATAAACATCTATAAAATACATTTATATCCAAGAAAATGTAATATAATGATGATTAAATGATTTTTAATGAGTTACTATTCCAGAAATGGAGTGAATGAGGGAGAACCCAAAGAGAGAAAGTTTGATTTATGATTTTCACCTTACCACATTTCCAAATGCTTTCATTGCATTAATGTCAGGTATAACTACATTATATTATTTAATTAACAACTAAATTCTTTTTTACATAAATATGATTCATTATGTTTTCAATAAATTATTTCATGTGCCTTGGGATGAGTTATAGAGTTTAAAAACATTGTTTGGGAATGTTCATTTATATGGTTTCCTTGAACGGATCACTTTTATTCATAAATCGATGTTCTTGTAGAACCTGGGTAAACATCTATAACTGATAATTCATGTTATTAATTATATTATATGATATTAAATATTCTTATAATTAATTTGGTTATGTACCACGAGGATGAATCTTTAGATAAAATTTAATGACGATCATTTTTGTTATTTTGGGTGGTTTTTTAATCACAATGAACTTGTATTAAATCATCACATAGTGTCATGTAAATTTGAGAGTTCCAGAACATAAAAGGGGATTAAACATAAAATTTACAATCTATTTTAAACCATTTCATGGTTTTATTGGCTACCTTGTAGTATTTTAATGAAAAATTAAGTGCATCGCCCATGATTTAGGTTTACTAACATGTCATGGGAAAACATTTCATTTTATTTACAAAGAGAGGGAGGGAGGAGTATAACAAGTAATATTTCATTAAAATAATATCATACCAATATATCAAGAATACTTGAGTAATAAATAAATTTGGATAATATAATATGAGTATAATGGAAGGAAATTATATAAATTGAAATGGAAAAAAAGAAATAATAGAGAGAGATGAATTTCCTCTGGAATCATCCACTTGAAATCCCCCTTAAGGATTCTAGACATGGTATTTTGATGAGACCAAAAGTTCTTGGATGTGGGGGTGGGGCTAGGGATGTTTTTGGGTAGAGTTTAAAAATGTCATGAAGCTTGAGAGGTGTGAGGAAATGAGGGTGTGAAGGGTGGTATTTAGAGTGGAGGGTAGAGGAGTTATATAAATATAATATTTATCAATATATTAATTTCCCTAAGACAATAAATAGTGTTTATTACATGACCATGAATAGTAAATAAAAAATGGGAGTTTATAGGTTTGGGTTCTTATATCACTTGTGATGAAAATAAAAGTGGGTATAAATTATAATGTATTTATACGGTAAATTAATGAATTTTACTATTCACAAAAAAATTCATGTATTTTTGAAAAATCCCACAAATTCACCCTAAACTTTATTCAACAGATTGAATCCAAAATTGATGTCATGTACTAAACAATAAATTTATAAATATATTTATTTTGATTTTTATTTAAAATCATAATTGACATGAAAAATACATTTTTTAAAACATTTTATACATATTCCAAAACATAGGTACATCATGATTTCACTTAAATACTATATATATACTATCATAGGCGACTTTAATATTCATAAGGTTATATGAATATTCATAAGGGTAAAATTACTATTCATAACGTTATGTTACTATTCACAAAATCTATGTATGTTCTTTGAGACTCCAAAAATCATCCTGAACAAAACTGTGTATGTAATATTTTCAAAATTCAAAACATGGAAGTAGAAAAAATTATGTTTGATGATTCCATAGTATATAGTATAATTATTTTTATTTGTTGATACTAATAAGATTACACTCTAAGATATAAAATGGAATTCCATTGATAAAACATCGGGTCTTTACATTCTTCTACATTACGAAATTTCACCCTTGAAATTTTATTTTACAAAAACTGGTGAGGATACTTATCCTTCCTCACATCTTCCAGTTCCCAAGTAGCTTCATCAAACATACTGTTCATCCATAACACTTTGAAAATATGTTTTTCTTTTTGTACCTAACCTTATCTCTCTGTTCCATAATCTCTACTAGCTACTCCTTATAGGAGATATCATCTTCAGCAGTACAATCTCTGAGTTTAGTACAGGTGTGGGATCAGATATGTACTTTTTCAAGAGTGATATGTGAAACACATCATGATATTAATCCATATTTTGTGGATGTTCAAGACAATAGGCTATGACTTTTTTGTGGAAAAAAATATCAAATTGGCCATTGTGCCTTTGGAATAGCTTTCCTTTATTTCCAAACCACACTACTCGCTTCCATGGTGTTATTCGAAGGAAGAATTTATTTCCAACGTTGATATCCATGTCCCTTCAATAGTTTCAAGCGTAGCTATTTTGCTGACACTATGAAGCTTTGATGTTTTTTTGGATGACTTGAACATTTTTTGTCAACTCTTGTATAAGATCGGGTCCCAGACGCTTTCATTATCATACATCATCCAAAAAAGATGGATTTATTCATTTGATTCCATATAGAGCTTCATATGCAGCCATCTGAATACTCGAGTGGAAGCTATTATTGTATGATAACATAACCAATGGGATATTCTAATCCAATCCACCTTTGAATTTTAGAGAGTAGTCTCTTAGCATATCATCAAGTGTTTGAATATTCTTTTTAGATTGTCCATAAATTTGAGGGTAATATGATGTGATTAAATTTAATTCAATACTCAAAGAATATTGAAGTATCTTATTGAGTTTAGATGCGATCCTTGGATCATGGTCGTAGACAATCAAGAGTGGAACACCATGTAGTCTCACCACTTCCTTCAAATATATTTTTTCATGTTGTTCAAGAGAGAGTTCTTCCCAAATATCGATAAAATGGGTAGTCTTGGTGAGTTAGACAACCACAAACCATATCAAATTATTTCTCTTCGACATCTTAGGGAGACCCTTGACAAAGTCAATAGTGACATTATCCCATTTCCATTTGGGTATAGGTAGCGGCTGCCTCAACCCTCTGGAATTTTGTTGCTCTGTAATATCATGCTGACATACTAAGAACTATAAGATATATTCTAGGATCTCTTTTTTTTCATGTTATCCCACCATATGTTTTCTTGGAGATCAATGTACATATTTATACTACTAGGAAGGATAGAGAAATTTTAGTTATGTGCATTTTCTAATAGCTCCTACTTTATCCTAGGTGGTGAAGTCACACAAATATGCATTCCAAACTGATTCACACCTTCATCATCGATTTGGAACATGGGTTGATTCCCTTCCATTTCTGCATTCACCCACTTTTGTTAGTATAGATCATCCCTTTGTGCATCCTAAATCTTATACTAGATAGATGGTTTCATAATCAATTCAGAAAGGTAGGATGTGTCCCCAGCCTTTATTATTTACAAATCCATCCTTTGAATATACATGAATATAGGGTCTTTCTCAATACATATCATGGACAGAGTAGCAGGTTCCTTTTTTCTTAGAGCACCAGCTACATTGTTTTCATTTCCATGATGTTATTGAATAGATCAATCGTAATCCTTGATCGTCTATAACCATCTAATTTGAAGCATGTTGATTTCCTTTTGGGTTAATGTATACATTATTCTCTTTTGGTCAGTGTATATGCCACACATCTCACCATAATGGTAGTGACGCCGGATTTTTAAGGCA
The DNA here is from genome assembly GCA_963277665.1 of Viscum album. NCBI lineage: Eukaryota > Viridiplantae > Streptophyta > Magnoliopsida > Santalales > Viscaceae > Viscum > Viscum album. The sequence goes on along the minus strand of OY728140.1, from coordinate 1,997,867,275 downwards.
AAAATCACGGCTACCAACTCTAGATTATGTGTCGGGTAGTTCTGCTCATGGATCATTAACAGTCGTGAGGCCTAGTCTATCCCATTATCATTTTTCATGAGTACACAACCCAAGGATTTCTTTGAAGAATAACTATATATCACAAAACATTATCCAGTTTTTGGTAGTTTTAGTATAGGTGCAGCGATCAACCTTATCTTTTTATCCTTGAAGCTTCTCTCACATTCTTCCATCTAGACATAATTTACCCTTTTCCTTGATATCTTATTTAGAAGTCTTGAAAATTGTGAGAAATTTATCATAAAACATCGATAATACCCTGATAATCCATGAAAACTACTAATTTATGTGGCATTAGAGGGCATGAGTAATTAATTAATCTCTTTTCATTTTGTGGGGTCTATATAAATTCCCTCACTTGTGATCACATGTCGCACAGACATGAATTGATTCATCCAAAAGTTACACTTGCTGAACATGACGCTCAACACCACCTTTCTAAATATTGCCAACACAAGTCATAGATGTTCTTAATTTTCCTCCATGCTACTGGAGTAGATGAAAATGTCACCAATAAACACTACCACATATTTTTTAAGGTAATTTATAAAGATTATATTCATCAAATCCATTATGATTTTAGAGGAATTAGTATGTCCGAAGGGTATCAATAGAAACTCATAGTGCCCTTACCTTGAACATAAGGTAGTCTTCAGAATATCTTCCTTCTTCACCTATAACTAATGATATACAGAATTAAGATCCACATTAGAGAAGTATTGAGCTCTTATTAACTGATCGAACAAGTCATTATCCCTTTGAATAATATAATTTTTCTTTATATTGATCTTGTTGAGTTCTCGATAATCTATACATAGCTACATTGTTCCATCCTTCATCATTATAAAGAGCACTGGAGAACCCCATGGTGATGAATTAGGGAATGTGAACCCCTTTTCCAGGTACACTTACAACAGCTTCTTTAACTCCTCCAGTTCTATAAGATCCATCCTATATGGAAACATTCGGATAGGAGTATCTCACTCTATGAGTTATATTAAGAACTCTTCTACATAAGTCGAGGGATGTATGCATAACTCATCAGGAAATATATCACTATATTCCCCCACAATGGGAACTTCCACAATGTTGGCACATTACATTTACTAAACCATTTGGGAGAGGTATGATTCTTCAAAGGGTATCAACACCCACACAGTTGAAGGATGTACCAACAGAGATTCATGATTTTTCTTGATTTTTTATAGAACCATCGGATTGTTCGGAATATGAAAAGATATTTCTTTTTCTTAAAAGTTGATATGATCTCTATATATCTAGAGCCAATCCATTCCCATTATAGCATTGAATTCTACCAAGGGATGTATTATGAGATTCGATGGAAGAATCTTTCCCCATACAGAAACATGAGAAGAGTAAAAAACATGGTTTGAAATGATTACACCACTTGGTGATTACAGATATGTCAACTTTATGGTTTCGGGGCTTCGATTCTTTAGTTTCAATAAACATGAAAGATATAATGGAATGCATAAAATTAGAATCAAATAATATTTTTCCATTATTGAGTAAATAAAATGTGTACCTTGTATTACTTAATTATCTTTCTCCACTTCTACAGTAGTGATGGCATAAGCCTTCCCTTGTTCCTTTGGATTTGGTGGCTGCTGACATGGATTACCCTTGGGAACTCATGGTTTAGTGCACTGGCTTGCATAATGCCCTTGTTTCATACAGTTTTAGAATTGAACCATGGGTGGTTCTCTCTTTTCATCCACTACATTTTCCTTATTTCTCATTTATTTTCGACACCCCAAAGCATGGTTCCCTTCTTTCCCACACTTGATGAATTTCCCAATCCCTTTAAGGATGTTCCCATGATGCAACTTCCAACATTTTTGGCATCTGGGTAAGTGTGTTTTCTTTCCAACTTTTTCATTATATCCACTAGCATGAAACTCCTAATTTTTCATCATATCACTATAGCCATGAGACTATTCTACAAACTCCAAATCCACTTTGAGAGCACACTGAACAGCTTATTCATAACTCCAACTGTCTCGAATTTCATGAGCCTTTCCAAGGTGTGTGTTTAATCCAAGAAAGAATCTATATTTTTTATATCATTGTTGATAACAAAACCTGATGTGTACATTACAGGACTAGTGAATGTTTCTTCATAGGTTTTGATAGATTCTTCTTGTTATTTTATTAATCTTTATTAAGTCTCTATCCATATTTTTGGGAAGCATTTTTGGGAAATATATAATAAGAAACATGATCTTAATGTCTTCACAATCCATCTCCTCAAATTCCTCCATTGGCTTGTTGTTTACAATACAAGCCAAACATTGATAGGCCTCTCCATCTAGATGATAAATGGTTAGTGTCGGATTCTCCATATCAGAACAGTGAAGCACAAAATAGATCTTCTCCAATGATTTGACCTAGTACTTCACAACTAGAGGATTAGAAGATCCACTAGACGTCAGCGGTCGGTGCTTTATAAAACACTTGATATCTAGTTTCTCCCTCTTTTGTGAAGGAGGTCATTCCCCATTATTTGGGTTATTGTTCATAAGCTGATATAGATGGGTAAGCTTCAACATGATGTTTTGAAATCCTCCTCTCAAATCATATGGGATGTTGTTCGCGCAATCATTGCATTGGACCTCCCATAGGTTGTTGGAATGGTTTCTTGTAGTTCCCACCATTATCTAAAATAGAAATGTATAGAACAAAACACATGTCAATAATCCCTGAATAACTGATTCATTTGTTCAATTTTCACTAAAATAAAATATTATGGGATCCCTATGTAAACCTTCTTTTGTGCATAATTTTACATAGTCACAATGAACTTGTATTATTTCATCACATACATTCATGTAAATATGATAGTTATAGAACATAAATGGTGATAATATATAAAAATTATAATCTTTTATAAAATATTTGATGGTTTTATTGGTAGCCTTGATGGATTATAAGAAATAATGATGTGCATCACCCATGATTTATGCAAATTAACACATCATGGGAGACTATTTAATTTTATTAACAAAGGGAGAAAAGAAGTAGTATAATGAGTAATGTTCCATTAACATGATATCATAACAGTATATAAATCATACTGAAGTTATCATGAAATTTGGATAAGATAATTTAAGTATAATGGAATGCAAGGAATGAAATTATAATGGAAAAAAGAGAGAAACAGGATAGAGGAATTGACGCTTGAATCCTACATCAAAGATCCTCATTAAGGAAGCTAGGCTTGGTATTTTTAGGATACGAGAAGATTTTGGATGTGGGGAAGGGATATGGAAGATTCATGGGAAGATTTTAGACAAGGATTGAAGCATGAGAGTTGTGATGAAACAAGGGTTTCAAGGGTGGTATTTATAATTTAAGGGAGAGGGGGGATTTTAATATAATATTAATTAATTTATTAATTTCCCTTAATAAAAAAATAGTGCTAATTCCACGAAAACGAATAGTAAAGTGGTCATGTGAGTTCATGATTTGGGTTCTTACATTTCTTTTGATGTTAGGAATAGTGAGATAAAATTATAATGTATTTATACTATAAATTAATGTATTTTATTATTCATCAAAAAATTCATGTATTTCAGAAAAATCCTAAAAATTCACCATAACCATTTTTTAATTTGTACAATCCAAAAATGAATTTATTTTTTACAAAATTATTTTATAAATATTATTAATTTAATTTTTAATTGAAATCAAAATTTACTTGAAATATACAGTTTTAAAACATTTTAATATTTATATCAAAACCAAGGTGCATCATGATTTCACTTAAATGCTAAATATACATTATCATAGGTGAGTTTAATTTTTATAAGGGTATATTAGAATTCATTAGGTTAACATTACTATTTATAAGGGTTTGTTAATATTCACTTAAAATTTTTTTTGTTCTATTAGACTCCAAAAATAATCCTGAACACAACCGTGTATGTCAGATTTTCTAAATTCAAAACATAGAAGTGGAAAAAACTATGTTTGATGAAAAATATTATTTAGTTTCATTATATTTCATTCTTTTTCCTAATGTTATTATACTATAAGGCATAAAATATAATGACATTGATAAAGCATTGGGTTGCTATAGAATAGTTTTCTCAAAATACTTCGCTCTGTGGATACTACAAGTGGATGTGCTCTATAAAAAATGTATCTACTTTTAAAAAAACATCCATAATGTCCCATGCCTGAATTTGGGTATTCAGGTACATGATGCACCTTTCTACACACCACATTTGACATTCAGGGGTGATAGATTTGAGAATTAAAAAACACTTTACAAAACACCAGGAAAGATTTAAATATAGGATGAATAGGAATAATCATATATAATCATAAGGAATCATATATTAATGAAGTATGATCCATGATTGAGGCACCCAGTAAATAATTTTTCATGAGTATCAGGTTTCCCTATACGATACATGTTTCTCAAACAATACCTTGTTGTTTAGTCAATAGAGAGAACTCAAAAGAATATAATTTAAATTTAATGATTTAGATGTTGAAAATATGAGCATTATGATGATTTATTTCCCAAGTGGAAATCTCATAAAGAGATTCAGGATTTTGGCATGAGTAATGTTTATATATATAAAGAAAACGAGACATCAATCAATATGGTAAAGTTATGTGATGTTCATTGAGTATTATTTATATGATAACCATGAATAGATTAAGGATTATAAACCTTAAAACATGATTCATATTTCATATTCTTAGAAAGAGGCATTAAGGACTAATCTTATAAATACCATCTAGTGGATTATTAATAATGATGGATAAATAAATTACATACATAGTAGAATTAAAATTTCATGTTATATGAATCATGAAATATATATGTATTTTTAGTATATGTTTTTATTAAGTACTGAAAAGTATATGTTGAATGATAATGAAGGAATAGAAAAATAATTTCATGGAAAAGTGATATTTTTATTTATGGAAGGCAACCATTAATTAATGACTAATATTGCGATAATGATGTTTGGATAAAGATACAATGGACATGAATATGTAAATTGGATTGTACATATTATCCCAGTTCAAATTCTTAAAAACATTTTCTATGTTGTCTAGGATGAAGATTAAAACATGTAGATTTAATAAATATTTCTAGAAATCATTTTTATAAGGAAGCATGTATGTTTCCCAAAAGTATGTTTGGTAATTAAAGGAATATATAATGAGGGTATTCACATTTTTTTAATGTGACAACCAAGTCAAAGTGTGTGATATAAGGGTATCAATGTTATGTAGATTTCATTAACATCTTTATAATGTGTTAAATTTTCATCTTTTATACGTTTTAAAATGGAACCATTAAGGGAAATGTTTATGTTAAAATTCAGATGAATTCAGTAATATTAATGTGTCATATCTCTATTTAAGGACTTATAGATATTAGAGAGCCAATTCAATCTATGATATGTTGATGATAACTGATATGATAGAATATACATGTTCTTATGATATTTTAGTAGTTGATAAATAGAAAAGACACATTTCAATTTAGAGAAAGTGGTGAAGTGGACCAATGACAAATAAAGGGTGATATTATCTTGAAATCATGAACCTATAATTCTTCATGAAAAAGTTCAACTTTATGAAAAATAATCTTCAAGAAAAAAATATAATCCTAGTACCATTCTTTATGATGAGATATAAGGTCCCTTTCTTCATTTTATATTTATAGATTTTTTATTGTAATCCTTGTCCAGAAAATGTTATCTATAACACTCCTTCAGAACTGGATAGTCAAATTTCTCTTACATGTCCATGATTTCACATTCCACCTTTGTTCTCCATCATGGAAACTTAGATATGTGTTACTATGGGTAATCATTATTCTTCTAGAATTATTTTACTTAATATTTTATTAGTGATTATTTTTAAGATGTGGGTTTCTATTAAAGGAACATAAAATTATTACACCTTTGATAACCCAAATGAATTTTAAGGGAGAAATTAATTTTTATGGGGATGAATGTTACACCCCCAATTTTTATGAAACATTACATAAATAAATAATATTCATTGATATATTACATTTCAATAAGTGAAGTAATCATTTCACATAGAACCAACATGGATTATGTTATATGAAACAACAATATGTCATGCATTATATGCCACATTATGTTTCTACAAAAAATAACATTATTGTTATAATTATTTAAATAAGATAATTATAACCTAGAAATTAAACATAGTAATATGAATTTTAATAACTAATATTAATATATTATTTAGAATCTATTGACATAAATAAAATAGATTTACAAATAAATATATAATTTTTGGTAATGTCTTTATATGTTCTAAAATAATTTTTCTTAAAGAAACTGATTTTTATGACCATCTATGAAAAATAATATAAATAACATTAAACTGAAATATGAATTTAATATGATAAAATTAAATTAGTTTTCAAATTCATAATGTTGAAATTATCATTTGGTGAATTTTTGGTATTTTTTATCGATATTTTTTTGGATGAATATTAAAAATTACTTCAATTTTGATAAAAAAAAAATTTTCATTTAAATATTGAATTGTGTTAACTATATTTTAAATTTTTTAATGTTAAAATAGATAAATTGTGAATATATTATTCCAATTTTGGTTATTATGATCAATTTTATACTGAAATTATATATAAAATACTATTTAAATTTTTTATGATTTTACATTTAAAACATGCTTTCTCTCCATGTCTACGAGATTAGAATTAAACGTAATTTTCCAGCAGTCATGATTTGAATTTAAAAAATTGACATAATAGTTAGTAATAATTATGATATGTTTATTTTAATAACATAAACATAATTTTTTACCAATAATAATTGTAAAAGTGATAAAAATTTGTCACGTCGATTATTGTATGATTAAGATTAATTAATGACTAAACCATAATCATAAGGCCCAGTATGTCAGATAAACATGTCCAAAATCTATTTTATGACAATAATTAGACCATATTCTCTCTCTAATAGAATCTTATGGTTTATTGGAATATTATTAAATGACTGTTCCAAATATTATAGTTTATGCAAGGAAAAATATAAAAATGGATCTTTCCTTACATTTAACATTTTTATAAATTTGACATATGTAAAAAACATCATATTTTAGGTTATACATATCCTATTGAAAGATAAATGGATTCTCTTAATGATAATAATTTTCAGTAAATTCTATAGTTGATTTATTTACATAAAATGGTTACGAAACACTAATGTGGTGATTAATTAGTTAATATTTAACTCAAATAAATGATATTTTAAATGTTAATGGTGATTTAAATTTGTTTAATTATTTCCTTTAATTAAATTTATATATTAATATATCATTTTTCACATCAGTAAACATAATTTATTTGAATTCCTATATTAGTTTTATATTTAGAAAAAAAATTAAAATTAATAATGTCAAAATTGACATTATTGTTTTTTTACAATAAATAATATTATATTAAATAATTTAAAATTAATTAAAATATATATTCAGTTACAGAAATCAAGCGATTAAAACTTTACAAACATGAGTAATAATTCTTGATATGAAAATATTTTATTTCTTTTCATTAAATTAAATGCTATTTTATTAATAATTTTTTTAATTGATTTGGAGGTGAAAAAAACTCTATAAAAATAATATTAATTTCATTAAAATAAATTTTTAATACTTCATCCAATACATATATTTTATTTTTTAAAAAACAATATTCACAAAAAAAAACTTTACACACTTTTTAAAGTGATTTAAAATAAATATCTTTTCTAAAAAAGTATAAAATTAAACATAAAATATTTTTTTATTTGTAATTAGAATTTTAAAATTAGTAATCATGGAAGTTTATGTTTTTTTCACAAAAATTAATGATCAAAGAATAACATTAATTAATATAGTAAATTTAATTACATTAATTTTAAATATAATCTCAATTAAAAAAACAAAAATAAATCATGTTGTCTAAAAAATATTAGTATTAGAGTATTATAGACCTTAACATGTCCCACATTCCTTTATTTCTAACATTTTGATAGTTTTACATGGGAATAGTGTTTTTATTATTATTGTTAAATAAATAAAATTTTAAAAAATATTTTTTCTTCACATATAAAACATGAACACTTCCTCAACATCACTATACACATATACCCTCTTATTTCATCATGAAAATATAATAGTTCTCATCCTATAATCCTTTCCAATATTAGTAATAATCAAGTCTTAGCACGTTACCCAATGACCTCTGTTTTTATGAATATTTCCAAGAGAAATATCCAATTTCAATGAAAACACTTCCTTTTTCATAATATTGACTCTTTTATTTCATTACCATTTAAAATAATTATTTGAAATAGTATATGTATAATGTAGTAATTATAGTTTAAATATTGTTTTGATATTTCTAGAATAAATATTTTTCATATTACCCATTTTCCATTAATGAAATATCATTAAATCATGATAATTGAAATTTTAATTATTAAGGCCTATAACTAAATAATCCTTAGAATTAAATAATGACATAGTATATAATTTTTAAAAAAAATTCTAGAATCATTAATTATTTATTTATGATGTTCTTTTTTTGGGTAAGAACCAATAACAACACTTCAATTTTGAATCATATTCAAATCTACCAAGATTACTCACACATGATAATTCAATTATATAATAACTAACTAATATAAATGTACATAATAATAATAAATATTTTTTATAAAATTTCATTGATATGAAAAATATTCTTAAATAGGTTATTAAGATATTTATTTTTTTATTCGAGAGATTTGACTACATGAGTGAATGTCATGAATTAAGGTGTGTGGTTATTCGTAAAAAAATTAATATCTTGAGACACATTTATTATTGGAGACATTATATAATTGATATGTTTTTATTAATATACAACTTTTTTATTTCACCAAATTCATTTAATTAATGTTTTTTTTATCAATATAATTTCTTAAAATGGATTTTGATTCATAATTGGTCATAGTTGTTAGTGATTTCATTATCTCAATTTTTCTTCATTGAGATAAAATTTATGTTCACTAGTTATTTAATTATATATATATATTGGTAATCTATACCTTTTATCATAATTTTTCTTGAAGATTTACATATTAAAAAAATAAATCACGATATCCCTTAACAAGTGTTTTTGTATACTTTGTTACTATATATTGGAGAAATTATTACAACTGAAATATTATATCATTGTGTAATATCACCCCTTTTGAGATATCATTATATATTTATTAGTTTCATCCATTATAAGTTTTGACAGAACAAAATCTGCTTATAACTCCATAAAATTAATATTTTGATTTATATTTTATTACTTTATAGATATCGTTCCCATAAATGTATGATGTTGTTAACAAAAATTCTAAAAAATTCCATGAAAGAACATTTTCATCCATTCGATGTTATTAAGTGTGTTTAAAAATGATTTTAACTCTTTGTAATTATTAAAATAAAAGGAAATATTTTCATATTTTTCAAATGAAAAATTTTGATTTGTGATATTGAATTCAAGATTTTAATCCAGATATTAAAATTTTATGTTTTATGATAGACTTATTCATGTGTTTTTATATCTTCTAGGTTTTTATTGAAATATTATGTTTCATAAAAAATTTAATTCAAAAAACATTTTTTGTTTTTCATTGAAAAATTTACAACTATTTAATCAAACTAAACATATTTTATTTTAAAGATTTAATTTTTGAGTACTATTTAATACTTAAAATAAAATATTATTTGCACATAATTTTCATTTGATTTATCTAATGGAATTGAAACTAATTTTCTTATCATAGTCAACATCCTAATATAATCATATGTCACAATGGTAATATTTTTAAAGCAATACTAAATATCAATCTATGGATGTATCATGAAAAGTTCTTGGATTATTTTTATTAAACCCATTTATGTTCCATGATTTAATTTAGTGTTATATTATGTATGAATGGATCAATATAATAATGTAACATATATTTATAGATTATTATTATTATGAAGTTTGGGGTTCTTATATTTTTTATACCAATACATTGGTTATGTATGTAAAGATAAATAGATAATAGTTATAATTGTGTAGAATTCACTATCCTATATAGAAATCAGAATGGCATGTAGGCCCTACTATATTATAGGGTCCATGAAGTGATTTATTCTACACAATGTTATAGAAATCAGATAGTGATTCATTCTTTACAATGATTATTTTAATTAGGTATTGGTTCTTACTCCACTATGTGAATCATGTTGTGATGCCTTCCCCATATAGTGGGAATTGAATAATGATTTATATTTAAATATTTTATTTCATTATGAAAATTCTAATTCATTATATTACTATATGTAAAATTTTACAAGGCATTACATATCTTAAATCCTCTAATTTTTATCAATTGATCATTTTTATTATTTACTTGATTATGCAATAATTTTCCATGGTAAATGTTTGTTCATTTGAGAATACATGTCCTTAATCATAACATATGGAAAAATATAATTTTTCAATGTTCTATTAATATGATATTTCATTTACCTCATGTTATTTCTTATGCATAAGATCTTAACCAATATAAAATATTGATATGCATTCCATTACCGAGTGTCTAAGCTCACCCATTCTTAGGTTTCTCCTAACTAGGTTATAAAGATGAATAAAAAATATTTTCTAAGATCCAAAAAAATTGAAGAGATATATTATTAAACTATATTTTCAAATCTCTTTAGTTGGTTAATGATATATTTCTATGTAGTTGGGAGGGTATAATGAGTGTCTTAGGGCTCCATGATATTAAAAGGGGGAAATGTGACTTACGATTCATGGTGAATGGTGGGAACATGATTAGTAATAACTATCCCCATAACTGTGTATCCTACATGATGATGATCCACAGATCACAAACAGTGTAAGGTGGAATAATAACTCATGTTGATTGAGTTATCTCACTGATAGAGGGGAAATCAGGGTGTCATTAAGATTTTATAAACAATGAATATTACAAAATAAATTATGTTTATCAATTTCTTCTTATATAGATAATGCTAAATGATTAGTGCAGTATTTGGAAAACCATTTGGACAACACATGTGCCTCATTAAATGTGTGTAAATTAATTTTTTTTCTAATTTTAACATCATTAAATATCCCCAAAGGTTGTTACTCATTTATTCTATAGCATTCTAGGGTGAAAACTATGATCTCCCCTCTCATCTTTGGATCACAGTCCAATTATTCAAGGGTGGTTGAAGTGTAGTTGAGTGAAAATCAAATATCTATATATGTCCCTAAATAATTTTCTAAATATTTTCTAAAATAGGTTATGCTCTGTTGTTTCTCTTCTTCAAATAATTATGAATCAAATTTATAGGGTGTTTCTCACCTTGGTGTTTGAGGATCTTATAGTTTTAAAAATGGGTTATTTGTGGATTATTTGTTTCCTATAAGCATAATTTTGGTGTTCTATAATATTTTTACCATAATAATTATTTTTTTTGTTTATGTATTTGGATGTGAAAATGAATTAGATGTCTATTTTCATGTGTATTTGATTAGGAATGGTAATTTGGTTTTAAAATGGAGATTAAGACCCTTTATTTTCCTTGATGGGTCTATTGATTATTTTATATTGGGCCTAGGGTTACCCATGTGTTATGAATATCCCCAAAAAGTGGAAGAATGAGATTCTAAATGATATAATAGGGAATATATAAAAGTAAATAGATCGTAATATTTATTTTACAAGATAGTATATTTAGTGGGATACTTGGTATAATTTGGGGATAATATTTTATAACATGTTAAGTGTATTATTTAAAATATTGTATATGTTACGAATTATAAAATTACTAGGATTCTATGGAAATAGTTCAAATGTACAGTTTTAGATATTTGTTAGATTTTCGTATTAATTAAAGGAAATATATGTTCTAAAGGTGGTGGTTTTTTGAAATGAGGTGTTGTCCTCAAGGTGAATTATAAAAGGAAATTTCTAAATTGGTTTCAAATGTTTATTTTAAATTAGGGAATGATATCCATTTTGGATGAAATTACAAAATGTTCATTTGAATTCATTTATTGGAAATGATGTAATTGTGACATTTATTGTTTTCCCATGTGGAAGACCAATTCCTAAATGATTCATTCCATGCTTCAATGAATGGATGTTAGGTTTAACATGTAATTTAATTGGGATAATTTTTTATTATTGGTATGTGTTATATTTGCTTTATGAAAAAATTATCTTTTTTGTTAAATTAATGACTAAATGATATATAATTGGGGTTAGACACACTAAGAATTATGTTAAATATATTTATTGTAATATTATATGAAGGATATGAATAATTCTATGGATTGGATGTTGGATTGATGCTATTAATATTTGCGCCTGAGAAATAATGATTCTAAAGGGTCTAAATATATATTCTATAGATTAGATGTTGTATTTATTCCCCTTATCTTTGGGTCAGTATAGATGAATTCTCTAGGACACATTGATGTATTGTGTGCACCCATAATGATTTTCCAAGGTAAATTGTATTATTAGAATTTTATTAAATAATTAAATTTTCATTTAAAGAGTTAACCACTTTTGATATGTTTCAAACTTTCTTCATGGGACAATTTATTTTTGATGGGGTTTGGTGTCACTTACAACCAGAGAGAAAAAATCGATTAATTTAAAACATCGTAAATAATGGAAATCAGTTTGTTTACTTACCTTTTTATTTATAACTTTATACCAACATAAACAATTATATATATATATAAGTTTTATCATTATATTTCATTGGTGGTATCCTACTGATTTGTACTCACTCTTGGTTTTTCTACCATAGAATATAGGAACCCAATAATATAGTTCATTTTTAGGTAAATGATCTTGAATGGGACTAAGAAACTTTTATTGGATGATGAGATAGAGTATTGTATTTTATGATCGAGATTATACATAGGCCCTTGTTCATGTTTTTCCATCGTTTCTTATTTATAATTGTTTTTATTACTACAGAACATGTAGACTATACATTTTATTTTTATATCATGTCTCACTTTGGTTATTTCTTAAACTTGACAGATATTGTAACATTACTAATTAAACTAGTTTTTTGATATATTTATATTATTTATTATAATTATTTACTTTGATTTTAGGGTATAATCTCCTCAATGTGTCGGTATAGACTCAGACTTCCATTCAGCAACATTTTTCATACATGGTTGCACACCTAAGGTCATGTGTTGAATTGACTCATTGTTTCAATTTAGTTTCTTCTTGGATGATACCATAAGAATGATATAAATTTTTTTATGTCTTAATATTTGGTAATAGATGATAGAGGATTGTTCTATTTTAAAATATTGGTACTAATCTATTTTTTGAGTGATAGTAGTCCAACACACATCGGAATAACTGAGATCCTAGGGTTTATAATTTGATGTTGTTTCTATCTTCCTCTATAGTGTACTTCTATTCCACATCAGTGGGTGAGTTTAGATTTTATTTTACTAATTTATCATATTTATATAATTTCCTATCATGTTAATATATATTAAGTGTTTATGTATCATTCTATGAACATATAATTGAAACATCGTCCATATTCTTCCTATGACTAGCAGTTTTTTTGGGATTCATTATTCTGGTAGTGCATTTAATATACTTGGTATATGTGTCAATGTAATTAATATCCACAAATGTTTGTAAATTAATTAGATTATATCATATTTATTGAGTTTGTAACCTTTTATATGGGTAATATATTTGTAGACATGTGAAATCAACATGGAAAAATCTATAGATAAATTTTGAGTAATAAGTTATTATAAAGGACAAATAAGGTGGATTTTTTTTAAAACGAACTATTAGTAAGAAATTTATTTATAGTTTTCATATCATAACAAGTTAATTAAAATATACGAATCCAAAACCATGAATCATAAAATACAAATAATATGGATTATTTTGAGTTATTAGTTAAGGAATGCTTTTGAAATGTGAATTCTAGTTTTAAAATGATAATATTTAATTGAAGGTAAAATGAAAATTATGGAACATTATTGGATTTGGTGACTGTTATCCCATTTTTATACCACACTATGTTCTGGTGGTTAGGATTTTTAGAGTTACATAGTTTTGTACATTTTTTATATGAATTTTGAGGCCTTTGTGGGTTTGAATATGTTGGGTATCATAATGATTTTTGTTTTTTCCTTTGATTTGTGCATGTCCAATAGTCTGTGAAAAGTTTTACATTAATATTTATTTGGTAACTCTATTGGGTTTTGATATTGTCAGTTGTTTAAACAAGAAATTGGTTTCATGGGTTGTACATCCATTTTTAGTTGTTGGGTTGTTATATATGTGAGACCATGAGTTTGTTATTGGTTTTGAATCATGATGAGAAAAAAAAATTCGAATGGGGTATGGAGTTCGTCCCATGACCAGAGAATTTATTACATTCATTTTGTATGGATTTGTAAGAGATATATAAGATTTTGTAATGAAACTCGGGTGGTGGTCATGAGATAGAAGGTTTTGGTAATTGAGGGAAACTATGAGAGAGTTATCCCAATTTTGTGATATCATTGTTATGAAAAGCATGGGAGGTTCTTTTATAGATGAAATCATAGTATAGAATGTTTCATTGTGTTTTTAAAAAGCCATCTTTATTCTATGGTTTCATTTTGGAGGGGAGAACTAGAATTTATTGTTCTTGGATTTATGGTTAGTATCAATTGAAAATATCATCTAGTTTATATAAATTAATTTAATGATGTATTATAATTGTGAAATCATTATTGACATTTTATTAATGTGACATGGGTTAGTAGAGTGTAGATAGATTCCCTTGATCTAGTGATGATGATCATGTCAGTGGGTGGTAATGTAGTTGGACATAACATGATATAATGGTTGGTTTGTTGCATTGAATTTCAATGATACCTTGAGAAAGATGATCCTAATGGTACAAGAAACATATCTAGTTACAATAGTATGCACTTAAACATGATTATGTGACATGTAACTAATAGGATATTTAGTTAGGATCAATGAATGGTGGTAGGAAATATTTTGACCCTAGTGTATCTATTGTAGATAATATGGTAGGCACATGAAAGAGGTGTGAAATTCTATTTTATATAGAAAAAATAGTGGATCATGTGAAATTTTAAATCATTTTATGTAAAAATTAATGTGACTTGCACTGACCATGTTGGGGACTATTTTTTTGATTGTCATGACAGACCATTTTTTTTATTAGATTCATTCGTGTCATATATAAATAACTCAAGAAGAGTATTTCAGGTATTTTAATAGAGTATGTTATTCCATAGATATCTATAAAAGATCAATGGGGAGATATAGATTTCATTTATAATCACGATGACTAATAACTGATGAGACAATTATGGGTAGACGATCCTAGGGAAATATTTGGCATTCCATATGTTCATGCATAATGATGCGAAATCGTAAATGGGTATGTAAATGGTGGTATCCATTTATCACATATTCGTATAATACCAATTTAGAGGATATTATTGAAAATATATTTATTTGATTCTGAGTATTCTATAAGGAAATTTTGTACACCCAAATCCTTCTAAGAATAAATTCTATTTTATTGAAGGGTCTTTATGGATATTAAACGCATTGAGCAGTCCAAATTCATCCATGTTTTGGGAAGTGAACCATCAATAATATCTGATTAAGGTCTTTATGATTGAATGTATGTTATTTAATTACCTGTGTTTCCTTATCTAATGTTAGGAAAAGGTAGTAGTCAACTACTAATTTTTTTTCAACAAGTCTAAAGTGATATATTGATGTCTACCAGGGAGTTTCTTTAGGATTTAAAATTTCAACCATAGTTGTTGCAGATTCATGATTTAGGTGATAGAAATGAAAATCCTATAATGATTCATGTGTTGATCATAGGAGTGTGACCCTCATGTGGGATGAGTGGGAAGATTGTCGAACAGTTCATGGAATAGTCATGAGGGATATACAATGCCCAATAGAAATCAAGGAGGTTTGTGCTTGATATCCATAACAATTTTTTAATAGAAATAGATTTGGTGATAGTGTAATTGAGTTCTAGTTTCAGTGTTGACATGGTTCTAAAAGAAATATGTGGTTATTTTGTTTTGATTGTGTCGATGTCTCTAGTCGGTAATGATTATGGTTTTCAGGTTTGTGGGTGACAAAGTAATGGAATCAAACTAGTTTTTTTGTTTTGGAGCACAAATGATATGTTTTGGGGGTTTTGGAATAACTCAAGTTATGAAGGAACTAATGTTGAGTGAATAGGTGATGAGTCAATATTTGGATCTGGTTATTTTTACAATGATGTATAATCAAATAGTCTGACATTAGATAATTTAAGGAATGGACGAGGTATGTTAAAAACCATATACAACATCTCATATTGGGGAATATTGGTTTACATTATAAAATTAAATATAAATTTTAGAAAATGTAATATTATTTTAGGTTCATTAATAGACAATTAGAACACATCTTTTTAGTTGTCTTTTAAATGATGAAGATGGTTCCAATGATGATTGGTATACAAATAGATGTTTATTCATGGTTTTTTGGGAACCACAACTGGAAATTATGATAGCATGATTTTGAGGATCCAATTTTATTTTCTGATGGTAGAGGATCCCTGAATTATGAATTAGTAGTGGTAAGATAATGATTATAGTGGGGATAACTAGAGATCCAACTTCAGATAAGGTGATGAAAAACTCATTAGTTTATTTGGATGGTCCAGGTCAATCATCATCATGATTTTTTAAATTTAATGATGTGATTTGGCCCAAATTTTTTCCATTTCAGTTTATTGAGGAAATGTTTTTTCAGTTTTTATGTTTAGTTATTCATAATAAAAACAAGTCTATTAATTATATTTGGTGACAAACATTGTTCATGTGGTATTAATGGATGGACAGTTGAGTAATCTCATTGATGATAAGTATTAAGATGGATAGGTTGTGTGATCGTGAAATATTTATTCGGTATGTTTCTATTCATATTTTGGTAAAACCCTCTAGATGATTTTTTATGAGATATTTGCATGGAGATAAAAATGTTTCATGAGTTTCAAAAGATTTTGAGACATGGAAATGGGTATAAATGGGTCTTATACTGCATAGAACATGTTTGGTGTATGGTTTGAACTAATGGTTTCCCATAAACATGTAACTTATCGGAGAAGGATTATTTGTTCACAAACTATGTAATGTATCTTAATTTTTCATTTAGATAGAGTTACCTCATGGACAGAGGGGAAAAAAATTATCAATGGTTATTGATAAACCCTGAGGACGGATAAGGAAACTATGTGGATTTATATCCTATTAAACATATAAGACCAAACAATTAGAACATGAAAGATAATCCCATTCAACTAAACTAAGATTTTAATGTCCTAAGATTAACATAAAATAATAAATCATCAATTGAGATAAATAGTAATCACATTAAAAAAATAAACTTTTGAGGAATGTAATAGTGTAGTTTCATTAGAATCTTTTAACATAATATTATAACATTGTGTATTTTCTTTATTGACTCTAGTAAATATCTTCCCCTTTTGTACTCATATTTAATATCCTTTCTTGAAAACTTAATTAAAGGTAATATAAAAACGAGTTGGATAAGAAGCTTTGTAAGGGAAAATAAAGGATAGGTGTAAGAATAAACATGATTATATTTCTATAAGAATGTGATTATGACATTAGAATATCAAAATATACTTGTAAAATATCATAAAAACTAATAATTTAACAAATATAGGATGTCTTGAAGACGTGAATCACAATGCAATCAAGGGAATAATCCACAAAAACATAAAATTGGACTAATTTATAGAATTTCTAGAATACACCTAAGCAAAGAAAATATAATGAATATGATACCTCCCAAGACCTTCATAAAATTTTAGGATTGGGATAATAATCCATGCACCTACATCCATCATCGGATAATAACCCACATGCCCTCATATTTTTGGGAATGGGAAACAACCCATGTACCCTCTTACTATTTGTCTGGGCTATAACCCCCATATGTGCATATTTTCATGTTTGGGATACAACCCATGTATGTTCTTATTTTCATGCTTGGACTACAACCAATGTACCCTTTGAGATCATATACAATTTATCATTAATCAATTCATTTTAGGGAGATATATGTGCCACCCATTATATAATAAAATCATTCATACATGTGACATAAGATAGTAAAATTTTTATAATATCATGACCCATAAAAAGATACTGGTTTCGAAAACATCACATAATGACCCATGAATTTAAATTAATATCATAAATATTCTATAATATCATTAACTTTGAAAAATAGATAGGTATCATAATCATTTATTCAAGGAATGACCCTTTAAATGAAACGAATTTCAAGAGAATATAACATGTTTAAGAGAAACAAGTTTCATAACCATCATTCCATCAAGACAATAATAATTCAAGATATAATATGAATGATATTACGAAACCATAACAAATTACTTCATAGTATACAGAAGATAATTTTGAAATATATTTTAAAAAATTTTATGTGGAAAATATCCGCTCTTCTTTGAAAAATTGTTTTTCTAAACCTATAAACATTTTGAAACCATATTCCGTGGAATTAAAAATTATAACATATATATAAATATAGAAAACATATTTAAAACTAGTACATTTAGAAAACCTTTAAAACATACATATAAATCATTATAATGTTTCGAAAAATATTTCTTTAAAAACAATTTGAAAACATATAAAAGACACTTAAAGAACATTAGAAAACCATTTATGTGAAAGAAAATTTTAAAAATATATAGAATTATCTAAAAACATTTAAAAATTTTAAAATAATTTTTTCATTGAAATAATATTAAAATATCATCATTAAAAAATTAAAACATTTTTTCAAACATGGGTTTTGAAATTCATGGTATATGTGTCAAAAGAGGAAAATTGAGACAAACCCATATTTATTATTATGTATCTTTTAAAACACAAACCCCATAAAAGATAATCATAAATTGGGTATCTTAAATTATATATATTTGAGGATAATAATCGTCGAATATATTCATGGGAAGTATGTACACCATTAAAATTATGTATTTTATATTTTAGGCCTAAATTTTACCAAAATAAAAGTGGGAGTCAAAATCCCATTAATACTTGTGTAACTATAGAATCATCATCTCCAATAAAGAATAATATAAATACAATATTTTTTTATAACTAATTAAAATTAATTATTTGTATATCTTGTCTTAAGAACCAATATATACCATAAAAATTATATAGTGGTTAATATTGAATGTATCTCACATAAATAAAATGTGATATGAATTCCCATTACATTAAGTAATGAATTTCATTGTAAACAGTACAAAATCCATTATAATAATTACATGTTTATTATAAATATTTAACAGAACCATATTATTTTATCTAATACCATATATGATTCCCTAATTAATTTAAAATTCATATTTATAAACAATTCCATGTTAAAGTAATGTTTCTTGTAAAAACTATTTGTTTTTCATATGTGTTTTCACTTAGTGTAATTAATCCATTTAAATTGATCAGGAAATAATTATTTGACGAATATAAAAAAAGATTAATAGATACTATATATTACATATATTAATATTTATAGTAATAAATAAAATATATAAATATTAATTTAATACACTATTCGTGGAGACAGTAGGTTATACATACACATGAACACTACTTTTGTTGAATTGTCTTATTGAAAAAATAATGTAAATGACATATATGTGAATATATAATATAATAATATTTATATTATAAGTTAATATATATCATATATATTTACTAAAAACATACTTAATACATTCCCTATAATGTTTGAACGATTAACATCACTTTGAGGTTGAGGTAGTCTACAGATTCACAATGGAAGTTATCATTGTATCCAAAATTGATAATAATGATGGTATGCTTTATAAAATAATTAAATAAAAAATAAATAGTAAATATCATATAAATAATATAAAAATATAGTTTACATTAAAAATTTCTACTATTAGAGGTGGTAATGGAAAAATAAACAATAACATTTCATGAGGTAAAAATTCACTATAGAAAAGAATGATATGTCCATTACCCATGAGATGGATGTATGTGTAATTAAAGTCCATCCCTTAGAATGGATGCATCTCATAAGATTTATCATTTTGGGGTCACCCTATAATAATAGAATATGATTATATGAGGGGGTGGATAATGAAAATAAAACAAAACATCTTGAGGAAGGATGATACCTCTTCATTGGAAGACACCTTTTGGTTTTCACCAAAGTGTTCAATTGGATGGATTTCGGAAAATATAGCGGCATATAGTATGAAAGGGAGAATTTTGGGACCTTATATGGTCATATTTTGGACTTTCCACATTTCTTTAGAGATTTGAATATGGGGTATGAGTGAGTGCCTTTTTATAGTGGACCAGGTGTTGGATTCTTATATATACTAAAAGGTGTGAAATGATATGATATTTTATAAACCCCGTTTGCTTTAAAAATAAAAAAATAATGGATAAATGTGAATTTATATTCTATAGAAACTAAACCACAAAACATAATTCCATTTTTTAATATTATTCCTTAGTCGTTAGGTTTCAATATAATTTTCAATTTTCTTTTTCATTTTAAAAAATTGTTTTCTAATCATATTAATATTAACATTAAGAAGAAATTATGGACTTATTTATTATAAAATATTGTTCGACAATATTAAAAATTTGATATTTTTTCTGAAAAAATAACATTTCTTGTGTTTTAGAAATTAATTTTAAATGAAGCACATATAATGTTCACAAACACTACATTAACCTCAATAATGCTAAAAATTATTTTACTATTTAGTGGTCAACACGTTCATTATAAATGATCATTAGCTCCATTAATAGACCATATTCTATATTAATTGACACTTACGAATCCCTTTCAATTTTTTTAATTTTTTTTAGTTTTAAATCGTCTAATAAAATATAATTATTTATAAAATAACATTAATATCAATTTTAAATTATTTATTTAACTTTATATAAAAATATAAAAATATTTTTTGAATTAATATATATTAATTTCATATCTATCGTAACATATGATAATTTCTATTACTTTTTTTGGATATTATATTGATTGATTTTGATACCACATGCTGATATTTCATGCGTTTTTGAGTCCCGGTGTTCCCAGAATAAATATTTAAAAAATATTAAACTCTTAAATAGCATGCACCGCTATTTTCCTAAGGAAGTTGAATAAATCATAAAAGGAAGCCCATACCCAGTATTTTATTTCACAATTGAGCATAGAATTCCATATTTACCCTTGTAATGACAAAACATTAGTCGACATAAGTCATTTAAAAAAAATATCAGAGGACCTAATGAGAATTAAAAATTTTAATAAAAAAATTCTTGTTGAATTAACATCTTAAAAGCATTAAAAATATTTTTTTAGAATTTAATGAGTTGTCTACAAAACCATGTAATACATAAAGAACCAACGGATTGAGATTTAAGGATCATATCTCTAGAGACTATGTTAGTTCAAGGGTTGATGACCGACACACCTTAGATTTAGAAGATCATGCATTTTACAATGACGCAACATCCATAATTTTTCAGAAAGTTATCTGAATCGAGGAATGACTTGATATCTTGATTTTTATTTACCCATTATATAATTTCACGATGTATAATGGCAACTCAATGAATATATTGATCATTTATTTAGTCATATTTTTAGGAATGTTTTTTTTGTGGGTTAACAGGGTTTATTAATTGTGTTTTTCTGACCCCAAATCCCCCATTCAGGATTTTTGTCCAACATCACTTGTCCGGTGGTGTTAAAAAATTTCTTCTGGGAATTTACCCCCATAATTATTTATGTTTATCAATTTTGGAAACCCAAAGTTAATCGATCAATATTTCATGGTGATTATGAATATGATCTATCCACATATTCATGGAGAATTGAACACTGAGGCTAGATCTATGTAGATTAGGACACAAGGAGCACAAATATTCACCCTTTTATTTTTAGTTCATTAGATAAGGGATGGTGGTATATATAAGGGACCACTATGAAGACACCGATGACATGATGTGTGGAGAAGGTGCGACTAGTTGTGGTTGAGTGGGACGAAGGTGGAAATGAGGACACATAGGTCGTAGAGATACAAGATCAGCACTGATGGGGCCGGACGTGGCAAACATAATGACAAGACGTAAGGGGTTGATCTTTAAGAGAGTGTGTATGAACGAGGTGGGATAGGATATGTAGGCATGGTCAAGACAGGTTATCTGGTCTACAAACTAGTTCAGACCTAGGGTCACTGAGACGAACACATCCATGGTCGACTACGGTGGTCAACTGTGATCCATGGTAGCTTAAGGTTCCACATGGCACAACTACCACCGGACTAACCATGACGGTCGACCACACAGGTGACCTCAGGCATAGAGACCACATGACAAATTCATTTGTTAAGACAATGACCCATGATAGTAGGATAGACCTACTATGGTGGTAGGTACACATTCCCTAGTAGGCCTATGGGTAATTATCATTCAAATGAGCATATCTCATAAACAGGTTGTCTTATCAAACAATCGTTTTTGGTGTTGAAAACCTTACATTGAGGAGGACTTTTGGGGACAAGTAGTGAGTATTTCATTTCAAATAGTATAGGATAAGAGCCATCCATTTTTCAGGTCTATGATGGTTTGGTTCAATATTATGTCCACATCAGTGGATTATAATTCCCTCAAGAGGATGTGTCTCAGATAGAGTATGATAACCTTCCCCCTGACTAGAGTGTGATCATATATCACTCTTAGTGAATTTTGTCAAATTTTTTATCCTTATTGAGAATGTTTCTGGTCCTATATCAAAGGGGTTACTTTTGTTGGGTTAGTATTATCCCCCACTGTATTTGAGTGTGATCCCCTACGATACGGGTTGACATAGATTTGGAATGTGGTACTCCCCAGTGAGTCTGGGTGTAATTCCTTGTACCCCCAGTTAATTCTGCGTGTGACCCCCTCTCCATGTATGTTTTTTTAATTGAATAATATTTCTTCTTTTGGAAGTTCACCGACAAGTTCAACCTCTTTGGGAGTGTCTTTGATGATATCATGACTCAAGGAGTGAGTTCTCCCAGAATGGGTGTTCATTGTGCAGTATCCTATGGATGGTAGGCTGTTATGACTTACCTCTATGTTGTGTGTCTTAGAATGAGTATATCTTGATAATATTGTTATATGTACTATAGATATATACTTGGGTAAATATAATTTTACTTTCCTTTATGGTATTCTTATGTGGTGTTCCTTTGTCATATTCCATAATGGTATATCTTTGTGGTACTTATTTTTCATTTTAGGGTGTCCTACTATGTATTGTTATACACACCCCTGCACATGATTTTCCAAAACATGTCTTCCTTATGTATATGATAAACCTTTTAATAGATCATTGCGTGTAACGAGTCCATAAAATACTTAGTGAGGCCATATATACTGAGTTGTGTTCATGCGACTCTCATATAGTAGTCCTACTACTTTTTATTTCTCTTAGAGTTGTGTTACAAATATTTTTTGGTGGGATTGTATTTCTCCCTATTTACATTCCTGTAAATTTTCTATCGTAATATGTTATGACATCGTAGTAGAATTAATTGTTTACTAAGTGGTTTTTTACATTTATTTATTTTTTAGTCATGGATATATGTTCATGTGTATAGGTAGATAGACAATGCCTCCCATGTTGGTGATTTTCCTACATAGTGTTATTCTACAGCCACATGTTTATTGACAGTGGTATTCGGGTGTCATGGCATGGTCCCCACTAGGATTGGTTGCGAGTTTTTATTATTATAATACATTGTTATATGAAAATATGTGAACAAAATATTAATTAAATTTTCTTTACTTATAATTTTGTTATCACCATTTTTTATTTTATTATTAACATTATAATTCATGTGATTGCATTTTTTAATGGTTTAATGTTCCTAATTCATTTGGAAAAATTAATTATAAATAATTTATGATAAATATAACTCATTTATATTTCAAAATGATATGTATATATGAAAATATGTTATTTTTCTATATTTTAATGTTTTAGAAATGGTAATGGTAAGGACGATTTTCTTCATGTTTTTGTTTACATCACTTTTTTTATACGTCACTCTCATGAACATGTGTCCCTAATAGCTAATAAAATGAGAACCAATATTGGATATGGTCTAAATATTTTTATAAATTGGACACTAAAAATGTATAGGTTATTCTGGTCGTTAATATTATGTTTTATTCCTTTATTAAGAATAACATAACATTAATCATTATAATTAATTTAAAAATTTTAGAACACATTTTGGTGAAAGAATATGTTTTACGTGATAGAATATATATTCTATACTAATTATATCATTTTATATCCATTTTATCAAATTAAATTCATATAATTGGATGAAATAAACTTAATTTTGACCCCGTATAATTGGTTAGAACAGAAATTATTAATGTAAAAATTTTCAAATGTTTGTAATGATTTTATAAAAAATTACAATGTTACATCGATAATAATGACATAAATTAGATTAATTTTTTTAAATTATCTAATTAAAATTAAAAACCAAAATAAAATATAATTTACTTTATAAATAAATTAAAAAAAATTAACATCAGAATAAAATTCAATGTGTTTTTTTATTCATCAAAAATGAAACTTCTCATAAGAACTCAAATAATTAACCCGAAATAAATTGTGATATTTTCATTCCTATAATTACTTTTATTTTGTGAAATAAAAATTTAAAAATGTCAAAAATTATATTTTAAATGGGTACACCATAAAAAGACAATAAAATTTCCTTTATGAAAATACTTTTTTATTTATAAAACTAGATTTATTCTTATCTAATATCTATAAAAACTATTCGATGAGTGTAAAAAATAGATTTAAAATATAATATAAATATTTATATTATTTAAAATATTAATAATATGTTGTTTTTTTAATTTATTGGAATAAAATTATGTTTTTACATAAAAAATAGTTTTCTTAGATATTGAATTTCATTATTTTCAAATATATTTTACATTAATTTATAGATAAAAGTATTCATTTTTTTCAAATATTAAATAATATTTTAGTCATAAATTACATCCTAATATATAGATGAAATCTATAATAATATTTAAATAATAATATTAATAGCATGAAGTAATTTGGTTAAAATAAGTCTTGCGTGTAACACATTATATCAATGGAAATTGACATTTCATGTAGCAAAATAAAAATATTGTGTTGCACGTAACACACACTGATCTATGTGTTGTATGTAGTGAATTATTTACATTGTATTGCATGAAATGGAAACCAAATATAGTAATTTCATAAAACACAACATATATTTTGAGAAACATAAAATGAGAAATAGAAAAAAGATTAAAATATTTTAAAAAAAATTTCATAAAAATGTCAGTTTGTCAAAATATACATCCTTAAAAATTAATTTATCCATTAAATTTAATTTGTGTTATAAAATTTTTAATAGTGGAAATTTCCTATCATATAATCCCACATCAGAAAAATAAATAATAACAAATTCATTTAAAAAAATGATAAAACATGAAGGCAACCTAGTGTAACTCATATTATGTTTCTCACAAAGGAGAATATAGGTGGGAAGTGAAAATGGACATAAGAAAAGAAATCTAACTACCATGTTCTATTGGTGAGTTATACAGATCACATGTACAAGAATGTTAACAATCAGAAATCCATAAAACTATTTTGATCTATGGGGCCATTGGATTCGTCAGAAATGAAGGTACTAGGATAGAATTACTGGTTTCAGGGTCATTTTTCGAAATCACAAAAAATAATTCACAAGAATATATAAGTAATTTATTTTATTCATTTTCATATGCACAATATCATCCTTTGGTTCCACCCTCATCTATTTACATGTCATACCTTACATTATGAAATGATGTTGAATTTTTCAGTTCCTAATGTACTAATAGATCACTAGATCCATAAAAAGTCATACCATATATCATTAGTTACCATTACCCCAAAATCATTAAAACATAAAATCCAATGTGCAAAAATCATAAAGTTGTGATATAATTCATTAATTCCAAAAATTACATCTAAAGTTTAACTAAAAGATTCTATAAATATTAAACCTTATAACCATCTAAAAGGGGAAAATCCAATGAATTATAAAGAAGTCCACTAAATTTCACAAAAATAATCGCATTAATTATCCCACATATATTATAAATTAGATATTATTTATCACTAACCAAACATGTAAATAACCTATCTAATAGTCTCTTAAATCATTAAAATAACCTAAATTACCATAAATCATTTTTCAAAACATGTATACTTCCTTATTTATAATATTACACAATATGATCCTTAAATCAAAATTTTTTTAAATCATAATATTGACAACATTTTCAACAAATCTATTATGAGTTTTGATGTCACAAATAATTTCCAATTTAGATTATCCATATCATGATATCTATTTCCATGTAAAATATTATTTTCTCATCCTTAATAACATCATAAGGATTAACATACGTTAATGCAACATTTATATTAAATCAATTTTTTAGGTTTTTTGTATCATTTAAAAAATTCTTTGAAATACATATGGATAAACATTAACAAACAATCCTTATATACATTATGAATGATATAAAATAATCCTTGAATTAAAAAACATAAAAACATAAATTATAAAACATTATTCTTAAAAAATTCCTCTAGCTTCATCATATTAACTATTAATACATGTTTCCTATAATATGAAATGTGAATCTTGTCTTAAGGATTATCAAACTAAATCGAATCATGCTTCTTACATTTAATGGAAATAATACTGGATGAATATCCAAGAGCCTTCACATGTCTTTTACGGTTTCTTTAAATATAATAATATAACCTTTACTCATGGAATTTCCGGATTCTATTCATGATATTTCCTAAAATAAATCTATTTCCATCATTCTAATACTTTTTAAATATGATGTATTCAATGTTAACCATGTTTTTTCCAGTTCTCTCTATTGAGTAAAACAATAATGCATACGTTGATAAACAATTATCAATTAAAAATACAATGAAATATTGTTAAAAATATGTTGATGCATAAATAATGACACCAATTTCAATAATCTATGAAAATTAGGTTCTTCCAATTTTAATAATAATTATTTTTATTTAAAATGATCATGAAAGTTCATTATAAAATTTTAAATTCCTAGCGCGTATCCCTAGGTGTGTCACACTAGGTGTGTAGAAAGACCGATTCTCTTTACTAGGTTACACTCATGTTAGGCCAAAAACACCTTTTTAGTGTTTTAACCAATAGGTGCATCTATTCTAGAAACACATATACTTGTATTATCATAATTCAGATGTAATTATAAGAAACCACATTCTCTAAAATTTAACACAACTCCTAGATATTTTAATATACATTTTATTATACTTATACTTATATTAAAAGTAACCCCTAAACATATCCTTAGAAACATTCATTGGAATATTAGAAATTTTTTCTCTTTATTGTTTCACAAGGACATCAAAAACATTCATTTGATAATAATTATAACTGTAACACCCCAAGCTTCCATGGTACATTTCACATTTTATAATACAATAGCTTGCATTGTACGCAACTTCAAGTACTAGCTCACGACGACCAATCAAACATGCTTTTTTTGAATAGTAATACATAGTTTTTGAAAATTTATAAATTTTATTTTTTCAAAATTGGCATCATTTTTGGATTCATAATATAATAATTCTCTTTGAGAGATTTTTTTTATTTTTCTAAAAACTGTCAATTTTTATGAATAATTAAAAACATTACGTTATTGTTTAATATCAACTTCTTATTTAAATATTTTTTTTTATTTTTTTTAAATTTCTATTATCTCAAAAATAGATAAATAACAAAAATATAAGTTTAATATTATTCATTGGAGTCATTTTATAATATTATTATATGTATAATTTTTATTGAAGTTTTTAACGTCAGTTACCCACCTATTTGTAACTGGGTTCAGGGCATTAAAGTTGGTATCATAGGATATTTAATTAAAACCATGAAAGAAGTATTTATAAAAATATAGATTAGATAACATTACCCTAAGATATATTTTGAGGATTAGTATAGATGAACTTCCTAGAAATGTGGAAATCTAGATATTTTGTGTATTTTACATGAAATACATCCCTGCATGGATACGAACAGGTTTAGGCAACTTTTGGATAGATGGACCTAGGAGTAGAATATCCATCCAGGATTTTTATGCTTGACCTGTTGTATCCTGGTACACGACAATGAGCCTTGTTACACTCTTGGTTATGACACTCCTGGGGGATATGCTTAGGATAATTCACATTTTCATTACAATCCATTATTAAGTATTTATTGGTAAATAATTCTTTAAAGAAAACTTTTTTTATGATTATAGATTATAGGAATAAATTTTTCAATTAATGTTTTGTATTTTACTGGTTTGGAATTTTTTATTGTGATTCATAAAATAATATAGTGCATGACATTATTTTGAAATGGTTCATATAGTAAGGAATAGAAACCATATTGGACTAAAAATCCATTTGTATATGACCATTAGATATGTTCTCTTGGGAAAATATTTCATTCCTGGGGGAGTAGTGAAAGGTAAAATGTTTTCTTGGCAGTTTATCACCACATAAGAGATACAAATCAATGGTGGTCATTAATTCAAAATAAAAAGTGGGATGATGAAGTATCAAATATTTAATGGAGGGAGTTTAAATATATTTTCCTAGAAAAATTCATTCCTCGTGACCATTGAGTGAATATGGAAAAAAATTTGAGTCTAAGGAGAATGGTGGATGATTGTGTAGAAAAATATGAGGCTAACATTACATGGTTAGCAGGGCATGCTGCAAATTATATACGTAACCAAAGGAGTAATACTGATCGATTATTTGATTGGTTGAAATATTTCTCCCTCATAAATTAGTCTCACAATCCATATCATTGTATGAAGATATGGTCTCATGTGATATCAAGACAAAAAAATAATTACCTTAGTCTTACGACCATAAATAAATGTAAGAAATGAATATATCTGTTGAACATTGTGGAAATTGAAATAAGGGGAGGAAGGTAAAAGTTCAATTTTCATACTTTAGTAAATGTGGGATGAAACACCATGAAACATGAATGATGAGAATGGGAGTATGTAACAAGTATTGTGAAAAAGGCCACCAAGATCATGATTACAATGGGAAGAAAGATGATTTAAATTATGAATGCTACAATTGAAGAGAAATGGGGAATTATGAAAAGGAATTTCCTAAGAGCCAAGGGAGCATACCTGAGAAAAGTCCAAGGGAGTAGAGCTAAGCTTATGCGATCACTGCAATTATGGTTCAAGCTCTAAATGACATGGTGATATGAAATTTAATGTTCCCTCGAATTTAGACAATGCTTTATTTTCTTATGGATCATCACATTTGTTCATTTCTTCCATTTTTTCTTTGAAAATTATATATTTCCAATTCTATTTTACAAGGGAGTAGCCAAGAATAAATCCCAAGGGAAGTATCACTGCAATAATGTTTTTTCAATCAGCTCCCATTAGGGAATATAAATGTTAAAAATCTTCTGATCTCATCGTCATACTCTTGATTTAATTTGATATAATCCTCGGTATAGATTTTATTTGGTATCATCATGCGAAAATTTATTTTATGATGTAGGAGGATACAATTTTTGATGATGAAAAGGAGTACTTTATCTTTAGAAAATAAATTTCCCCATATGATTTTTATCTAGATAAAACCCATGTCTCTCTAGTAAATAAAATTATTTAGGATGAAGAGAGTGAAATAACTTTGGGTGGGAATGGGAATGTTCAAATAGAGGACATACCTATTGTGAAACAATTTGTTGATGTGTTTCCAGAGGATTTACATGGACATCATCCAAAATCAGATATTGAGTTTTCAATTGATTTATTCCAGGTTTAGGGCCCAAATCAAAAGGCCCTTATTGAATGGCCATTGTGGAATTAGTGTAACTAAAAAACAACTAGGGGAATTTAGTAATAAAGGATTTACTCTCCCTAGTATTTCTCCATGGGGAGCCCCTATTCTTTTTGTTAAGAATAATGACAGAACTATGAGGTTGGGAATTGACTATAGTGAGATTAATGCTATGAGAATAAAGAACAAGTATCCCATAGATCCCATTGATGATTTATTTGATAAATTTTTTAAGGATCATTTTTTTCAAATATTGACCTTCGATCTGGGTATCATCAGTTGTGTGTGAAGAAGGAAGACATTTCAAATTCAGTATATTGAACCAGGTACATGCATTATGAGTTAACAGTAATGCCTTTTGGACTGACTAATGCATCCTCTGTTTTCATGGATCTAATGAATAGTGTTTTAATGTAATATCTAGTTGACTTTGTAGTGTTATTTATTGATGATGTCTTGGTATAATCGAAATGCTATGAAGATCATGAAAATAACAAGCACATTATTCTAAAGACACATGGAAGAAATGAATTATATGGGAAGTTTATAAAATGTGAATTAGGGCTTTAGGGGAATTATTTTCTAGGACATATTCTATCTATGTATGGAATCTCTATTGATCCTTCAAATACCAAGGCAATCCAAGAATGGACAACATAAACTAGTATAACTGAGGTACATAGTTTTATTCGTTTAGTATGTTATTATGGGTATTTCGTCCAAAATTTTGCATGATTGGATATCTAATTATCTAATCTCACACATAAAGGGGTTAAATTTGTTTGAAAAAATGAGTGAGAAGAATGATTTTAATGATTTATGAAATGATTAGTTAATGATCCAATATTGACTCTACCATCATGGAATGATGGGTTTGTTATTTATAGTGATTTTTTAAATAAAGGACATGGGTGTGTCCTTATTTATAATGATAGAGTTATTTCCTATGCATCATGACAACTAAAAAATCATGAACAAAACTATCATACTCATGATATTGGGTTTGCAGCTATAATATTTTCTATGAAGATATGGAGGCAATATCTCTATGGTAAAATATGTGACATATATAATAATCACAAGAGTTTGAAGTATATTTTCTCACTAAAAATACTTATCATGAGTCAATGGAGATGTCTTGAACTAATAAATTATTATGATGAACTATACTCTACCACCCGGGGAAGGGAAATAAAGTGGCATATTCTTTGAACATAAAGTATCATTATGTTTTGAACAAGAATAAATTTGAAAGGGATCCTATGTTCATGGATATATTAAAGTTATATATTGGAATAACCATTGAAGGTAAATCATCTATAATTTTTCATATGGTTTCCAAAACGTATTTATAGTAAAGGAAATAAGTTTTCATACTAATAATGGGGAGTTTCAAAATTAAATTAACGCTGTGAATGAAAGGAGATTTATTGACAATATATATGAAGATGAAATTTTGAAATTTGGGAAGAGGATTTGTGTTACTAATATTTATGATTTAATAAGGGAATTGTTAGATGAGTCTCATAAATCCAATTTTTCTATACACCACAATAGCACTAATACATATAGGGATTTGGAAGAACATTTTTGGTGGGACAACATGAAAAGAAATATTATTGATTATGTGTCAAGATGTATGGTTTTTAAACAGGTTAAGGCTGGAAGAAAACATTATGGAAGAGTTATGCAACCACTTCCCACACCTGAGTAGAAATGTGATGATATTACGATTGAATATGTAATTGGACAACCAAAGAATCCTACATGGAATGATTAAATAGTGATCATTGTAGATCATCTTAAAAAGTTAGTACATTTTTTTGCAATAAGAGATTATTTACCAGATGAATATTTAACAATACTACATATTAAAAAATTGGTAAGACTTCATGGTGTACCCCAATCGATTCTCTTTTATCATTATCCACATATTACCTCATAATTCTGGAAAAGTATTCAGAAAGACGTAGACACAGAACATCATTTGAGCACTACTTACCACCCTTAAACAAAAAAACAATCTGAACAGACAATTCAAACATTAGAAGACATGTTGAGATCTTTCTCACATGACATTCATGGTTTGTGGGATCATTATTTACCTTTGGTAGAATTTTCTTATAACAGTAGATTCAATTACAGTATTCAAATAGCACCATATGAAGAGCTATATAGAAATATATATCACACACCAATTTATTGGGATGATGTTGGTGAATGAAAAATCATAGGCCCATAACATGTTCAGGAAACAATGGAAAATGTAAAGATTATCCAAAACCACATCAAAGCAGCTCAATTTAGGAATAATAGGTATACAGATAACAGAATGAAGGATTTGGAATTTCATGTAGGTGATCATGTTTTCATGAATGTATCTTCATGGAAGGGTATCATACAATTTGGTAAGAAGGAAATATTGAGTCCCAAGTACATTAGAACTTTCAAAATTCTTGAACAGAATAGAGTTTTAACTAACCATTTGGAAATGTTGCCTTGTCTCTTCAAATTTCATTATGTGTTCTATGTATCACTATTGAGAAAATAAATTCCCGACAATACACATTTACTCATCAATGAAAAAATAAAACTGGAACATGATTTTCTTATGGCCAAGAGACTATCCAAATTCTTCATACCAAATAATAAGAGTTGAGAAACTAGATTATTTGTCTAGTAAAGGTTATATAGAGAAACCATAAGATGGAAGAGGCAATGTGGGATCCCATGGAACATATAAAAAGAACCACCCAAATATTTTTAAGTAGTAATATTATAGAAATTTCATGGATTAAATTATTTGATGTAGGGGAAAACGTACCACCCAAGCATCCATGATATGTTTCCATTTGAAAATTAAATAGTTTGTGTTGTACACAACTACGAGTTCTTGCTCACCATGACCAATCAAAATAGATATTATGAATAGTAATACACAGTTTTTGAAATTTTATAAATTTTATTTATCAAAATAGACCTTTTCTGGATTCATAATATCAAAATTAGCTTAGGGTGATTTATTTGTATTTTTTTGAAAACTATAAATTTTTGATGAATAGTGAAAAGAACTGTGTTATTGTTTAAAATAGATTTTTTAATTAAATAATTAATTATTTAATTTAAATTTATTTTAAGTCAAAATAGATATATAATACCTATATTAGTTAAATATAAATCATTGGAGTCATTTTATAATAAGATTAGGTATATGATTTTTTATAACATTTAACGTCCTTTACCCATCTACTAGGAAAATTTACAAATTTCCATAAAACATTTTTTTTACCACTTCTATGAAATTAATTTCAAAAATCAGAGAGACATGATTGTTATTTGTTTGTAAAATGTGGTTAAATAAGATGAAAATAATTTTTGGTGAATCGTAAATTTTGACTTTTATTTACCAAGATTAAAAGTAAATTTCTTAATTAAATATAAAAATGATATTATAAATAACCTAAAAATGTAATAATTCTATTTTATATGGTTATTTCGACCAAAATCAACATTATGAATAACATGTGATCTTATTTTATCCACATGGATTAGACTATCACATTTATTATTATTTTATTTAAATAAGAGTTAAAAGTGTTAAATTCAAATTTTCATAACAAAAACATTTTTAATATATGGTTATATATAAGATAAATTCAACTATAATCATTCATTATAAATATAAAATTATTTTCTACCTAATGGTATTTTATTTATTATTTTTCGACATTATATAATTAAATTTATTTATGAAACAATGATGAATCACTAATTACATTTTTAATGAATGATTAAAATAATTTATTTTATAATTATTTGAATTAATGTAAATTGAAAATTTTTATACATTACAATAATTTTATAGGTTACTAGGACATTTTAGAAATGATTTAATTAATTTGGTTTGGGTTTATTAGGGTTTATTGACATTCAAAAAAACCAAATACTAAAGATTGTCATAATTGACATAAATGATTTTTAAAAAAACACTATATTATTAAATGATAAAATATTCCTAAAAATCTATGGATCGGCCAATGGAATTATATAATGATATATGTGTCATTAATGAACCACTTGGGGTTTGATTGGTATTTTATAGTATGTTTATTAACCATGTAATATAAAAATACAAGAAGGCATTGTAAAAGTTAAACTATTTAACTAAGATTTAAATCTAAATGATAAGGTTAATATGGTGACATAAACATATCTAAAACATATTGGTTTAACGAATTTAGACCCATACCCCCCACATAATCTAAATAAATCTATTTTCATCCATTATAAACTGAAAATTATTGTATTATAAATTAATATTTCATTTTTTTCCAAAAGTGACCCTCACCTCTCTTACAAAAAGGTACTTACCCTTCTCTGAAAAACCCACACCCAAAACCATTTGTATCAGAAAAAATTTGCTCAAATATTCACCCAACTACTCTTAATTCCTCGTAGTGGCCTTACATTGATCAAAATTCTATCATAAGGGGCCCTTTTGATCAAATCAAATGGAAGCGCCAAAAGAAGAGGTAATTATTTCATCACATCTTTCAATGTTCATTGCTTCTTCCACTTCATCTTTCATTATTGTTTCCATAAAAAAAATATAATTCCTGTAACTTCTAAATACTGTGATGTTATTATAAATATGGTACAACTATATTAATTATTATATAATTCATATGAATGAAAAAGTCACTATACGTGTGTACATACGACATAATGTCTCCACATCGTGGTGTTGTTTGTTATTCAATACATCATTATTTTGATTGGTATCATAATGAGCATAATTTATGTAAATAATAAATATAGCATGTTAGTGATTCTGAATATATAATATACCATATAGTAATATAATATTTCACCCTCAATAGAATGATATTTTTTCTAATGCGTACGTATGGTTTACAGTCTCCCCGAACGCGATAAGATTCATTCACCATTGTAACTGTTAGATAATAATATTAATTTTATGACTAAAAATAATTTATATGAACTTAATATAATTATGGATATGAATAAAATAAATCATATTCATCAAAAAAATTAGTTATGTATTAAAACATATAAATAAAAATGAATCAGTCATCACCCGAAACAATTATATTACTAAAATATTATTAACAATGAAATATTAGAAGATCATATATGATATCATATTTATGTATATGGTTCTTATATATTTTAATAACAATTATTTAACTATTATACATAATATTATTTTACCCTAAACCAATGACAAGTACAAGGTAAGGGTTAATTTGACAATCTCATTATTATCTGAGGTTGTTTATACGTAACTATCTATTGGGACCTCTTTTATCACCAAGATCTGTGTTTCTTAAGATTGTATTTCAAAAAAATTCTACTATTTACTAGACTATGGGTTCATGTCATTTATACCATTGGTTGACGTGTAAAAAAATATTTTTAATGGAATATTTCTTTCGTTCTCATAAAAAGGTACTTTATGACCTTTTCGAAAAATTATGGAATGAAAGTTTCTAACTTATAATGTGAGTACAATTATTTTTCTCAATTATTACACCTTCAATGATTCCCATACAAGATGATACGAATATTTTGAAAATATATTTTTTCTATTATAATTATGTTATTTTTAAATGATTTCAAAATAAAAATAGATAATTCTGAAAAAATGTTTTGATTTCATCAATGAAAACATCAGTTGTTGGATTTTACACTTTTATGAAGTTGATTTATTATGATACAATCTTACATATTGTATTGACGATTCTATGATATGTTTGACTGTGAGTGTGTTATTTTTATACCATTCATGGTTTATGGTTAGAGCATTAATATTTCTTATGCTAGTTTTATAAGAATTTTTATGTTATGTTTCAACCTACTCATACGAGGAATGCATTTTACATGGTATGTAACAGGTGGAGCCCACTATAGCTTCCCGATGCATCGGTTGGTCTCATGATGCAAACTAGTCTTATAGAATAAGGCCTTGACAGAATCTTATTTGTAATATTGTAATGAAGCCTTTACTTTGTGGTTATGTTGTTTCGCATTATGCATTCTATCATTATGAAATTGGCTATTGATATTGCAAGTGATCATTCAACTAGTAGAATGTCCATGATAATAATTAAACGGAATTATTTTATATATATTTTCCATATTATTCATAAGATTATATATAAATGTATTTTTTTTAGTCTTCTATATTTCCATATATGTTCATGCTTATTTAGGATAGTTACCTCCATATTGTTATTTTACTAAGCATATGAGCTCACCCATGTATTATGTTTTCTTTTACATGGGATTTGAAAAAATATATTATTGTTAACCTACAGGGGTAGGCCAATGATAATAATGTCTTCAAAGGGGACACCATGTTATTTTTATATATTTCACGATGTAATGTTAAACCTATGTATGTATCTAGTACTTCCAAGGCTATTAAACGGATTATAATTTGGAGACATGTTTCCTTGTATCTTGCCAATGTTATGTAATAATGCACCACCTCTAGGTAACTGGGGTCAGGGAAGTACAATAACATCTTATACTTAACATACATGGAATTTTATTCAATATAGATGAATATTAAAAACATTAAAAAAGTACATGCCTAGGTAACATGATAGTTTAGTGTCTTTGAAAAAAATAAAACAAGATATTATAACATCATGAAATATCATCAATGTGTCTAGTAAATATCTCACTTTTAGTAGTCTTATTTAAAAACTATTATTCATAACTAGGGGAAAGAGAACATAAAATGATGTGATCTCTGAATCTCATCTATGGTTAAAAAAAGTCGATATATCTGCATAAACATGAGAATAAGGGCATGATAAGGTGATCATGATAATGGAATATTATACCCTACATAAAAAATATTATATAAATGTCTCATAGAATAAATATTAGTAGTTTATAATGCATTAACCATTTATGAATCAAGATAATAAGTCATGAAATAAAAACACATTTATAATACAAGGAAATTGTGAAATACAAAAAAAGTATAGAAAATATTATGTCAAGGATACTTACCAATACCTTAATAACAATTGAGGCTTGGATATTAACATGTTTACCTACTTCAGGCTTGGTTTAACAACCCATGTACCATCTTGTCTTCGGGTTTCGGTTATAACCCGTGTACCCACTAACTTTCAGGCTTATGCTACAACAAGTTTACCTAATTATTTTATGGCTTGAAGTAGAACACATTCACCATAATTATTTCAATATTAGGATACCAAACATGTAACATTTGATCTCATATGCCATTTAAAATCATTCAATTCATTATAGGGAGATATAGGTTTTAGCCTATATATAATAAAATCACGAATACATGTCCCACAAGATATTAAAACATGCATAATATCATGACTTCTATAAAGATATTGGTTTCATAAAAATAAAATTATAAACCGCATAATATAATGGGTATCATTATCATCTCATCATATTTTTACCTATGGTAAATTTATTGGTCTCATAATCATTTCATCAAATCATAACCCATGAAAAGAAGTGGGCGTCAAGAGAATATTAAAAGTGCAAGAGAAATATGCGTCCTAAACATCATTCTTTGTGGGCATAAACAATTATGAAACTACATTGAATTGTATTCCTAAATTATAACAATATATTTAATCATAGATGGAATTGTTTTTGAAATATCATATAAAAAAAATTCTTGAGGAAAATATCTTTCTTTTTTCTAAATTATATTTCAAATTGAAATCCATTTGAAATCAATTATCATTGAAAATAAAATTTTATGCTTATAAATATTTATTTTAAATGTTTTGAAAAAAATTAATTGAATAAATATGAAAACATATAAATAAATATTAATATTTTTGATAATCATTTCCATGAGAAAAAATTTAAAAATTATAAATAAATCTTGATAGTATTTTGAAAACCTTTTCATTTAAAAAACTATGAAAATTATAGATAATTAATTGAAAATAGTAAAAAAATTAAAATCAATTCTCCGTAAAAAATTTCTCAAATTAAATTATTTAATTAAAACTTTTATTCATTTTGGAAAATATTTTTTTTGAAATTTATTGACAATGTCTCAAAGGAAAAAAAATTACGACAATACTACCATTCCAATTAGGTAGCATTTGAAAAATAAACAAAATAAAAGATAGGAAATTAAATTTATATGTATATAACCATATATTTAGGAAAAATAATAATATAATATATTCATGTTTATTATATAATGAATATAAAGGAAATGGGTGGTGAAGAAGGCATAAATATAAAAAAAATAAAAGTGAGACAATGATTCCCCTTACAATGTGAGTAACATTAGATTCGTGATGCCAATGAAAGTATTAAATAAATTAAAGATGTAAATATCCGTAACTAAATTAAATTAAGGATAAATAATCTCATAAGGATGTATATACACCATAGAAAATAATAGAGTGGTGAATATGGTATGTATCTCCTATAAATAATAAGTGAGATGCAATTTTTGTAACCTTAAGTATTAACATTTTTTATACTTTAAAAGCTAATATATAATAAATATAG
Source organism: Viscum album (assembly GCA_963277665.1). Lineage (NCBI taxonomy): Eukaryota > Viridiplantae > Streptophyta > Magnoliopsida > Santalales > Viscaceae > Viscum > Viscum album. The sequence goes on along the minus strand of OY728140.1, from coordinate 1,997,828,447 downwards.
GATTATTATAAATATAAAAATTAATCATATTATTATATCTAATACCATATATGTTTCACTTATGACATTATATTTCCTTTTTATAATAAATTTCATGTTAATGTAATGTTTTGAATAATAAATATTTTTTTTAAAAAATGGTTTGACTTATTATTAATGATCCTCTTAATAAGATCATCATGTAATTATTTCAAATATTCCAAAAATGATTTATATATCATATATATTCAGTATATAAATACTTATTATAAAATATAAATGATTTAAATAATAAAATAAACACACCATTAATGGAAATGGTAGTCCGTTGGTATGCACAAATGATGATTACTTTTTATTGTCATATTGAAGGAAAGAATGTAAAGAACCCAATCACACAGATACATATAATATAATTATAGTATAATTATTATTTTATATATATCATATATGTTTAATAATATTGTCTTTATTAAATTTTATGTAATGCGTGAATGAATCACATCACTTTGAGGATGGTGAAGTCCACCCTCCCACAAATTATGTTATCATAGTTACCCAAAATGGAAAGCATGAAGGTTTTTTATTATTATTAAACAAGTATAAAATACCATAAATATTAAATATAATAGATAAAAACATTTTTCCTTTATAATATTCAATCATGGGAGGTGGTAATGGAGAAACGAACAACATCATTTCATTAGGCGATAATGCGTCTTACATAGGAACTATAAGTACGTTATCCATTAGATAGATGTCCGAGTAAGTGTTGGTATAAAAAATATAATAAAATAATCTCATAATATTATGTATAGTAATATTATTATGTAATCCCGAAATAAAAATATTTTAGGGGGAGTGAAATGAAAATAATAAAAAGGTTCTTAATGAATAATGTTACTTATTTTTTGGGTAACTCCTTTGGGTTTTCACCAATGGGATACCAAAAAGGATTTTTTTTTTAAATTTTTTTGGATTATATGATGAAGTTTTGGATTTAGGGACCTTATTTGATCTGAATTGGGATTACCCATAGGTTCTGAGATGTGAGAATAAGGGGGTGGGGTTAGTGCTTTTTTAGAGTGGAAGATGAGTGGTATTATTTTAAATACCTAAAGGAAAACATTAATAAGAGTTCTCCCTTACTTAATGTGCATAAAAAATGAAAAAATAATGGATTAATGTGAATTTGTTGTCTAACCAAATTTCTAACACAAAAATATAAGTTCATTTTTATAATTTTACACACATGTATTTATGATTTCTTGTATTTTTTATTTTGGTTTTTCATTTAGGTAACTAGTTTTCCAACCATCGTAATATGACCATTAAAAATAAATATGTTTTTATTTATTAGAAAATATAGAAAAATTTATTTGGAAATATGATACCTATTTTACAAAATAATAAATGCATCTTTGTTGGAAACTAAGTTTAATACAAGCACACATAAAGTACAAATACACTACTTAAACAAGAACCATTCTAACAGTGTTTTAAAAATTTAAGGGTCTATATAATAATTATAAATGTTAATTAATATATTTATAGAACATGATATATATTTATAAACACCTAAAAATAAATTTTCAAAAGGTATATAATTTTTATTAATATTAAAATTTTTAATAAAATATAATTTATTGTAACATAACATTAATTTCATTATTGACAGTATTTTTTAGTTTAATATCAAAAATACAATTACATTATTGCATGTTAAAAATATTAATTTCATAACATTATAACAAGATATATTCATCTAAAAAAATTAATTTTACACAACAATTCATTAAATATAATTTACAATTAATGCTTTTATCATCTTTTATTTTATTTTAATATTATCTAAATAATATGTGCTTTCATGTTTGTTAAGAATTAAATTCACTAACTCGTCTATAAAATAAAATTTAACATAATTATGAATAAAATAACTCATTTATCATTCAAAATTAAATTTTTAACTTAATAAATATATATATTTCATATCTTAATGTTTTAAAAATGATTAAGTTAAGGAATGTTTTTGGATTTTTCCTTAAATAATAAATTATTTAGTGAAAAATAATGAAAATTTCCCCAATAACTAATATAATTAAAATCATGAGATTATATGATCAATATACTTTCATACAATGTTCATTAAAAAATATTTTACGTCATTTTGGACCTTATGATTAAGGTTTATTCCCACATTACGCTTAATTTTACCTTAGTCGTTGTAATTAATTTTTTTTCCAAATACCATTTAGGGCAACAAAATTAGTTAATCATATTAGACTATAAATATTTTAGTGATTAAAGTTGTGTACATCTATTTTTCAAAATTCAATTCATATAAGTTGTAAAATTAAAATTAGTTTTAATCTTTCAGAAGTGGTGAGAGTGTTAATGGACCCTACACCAGCCTGATAGATGGGCGAATCAGTTTTTCATATTTTTATGTTCTTTACGAGACATTGTTCTCACATTTGAAAGATCATTTTTAAACCTATATGACGGATATGTGCAGTAATTAAAACATTCAAATGTAGTAGGCCTACACAACTGTTTTTTACTTGGTTCACCACTAACAACTACGTACAAGGAGAATACGTTGATAGGTTATTGGTTGTACCAAATTACATTACTCATCACTAGATATGGTTTACGAAGGATTAGGAATAGTCACTCTGTCCTAGGTACACTACCATTAAAAAGGTTCAGGGATATCCATTGGTTCCCAAATATCACATTCATTGACTCCCCTAGCTCGCTACCTTGAGAGATGTCTCACTCACTTTATTAATATGTTGATCGCTTCAACAGATTGGAATCAAAAAATTTTGTACCTATTCTGCAAGAGACATTGAATGCATCTATGTCTGAAATTGATTCTCTTTCATAATCAGGTTCTCCTATAGTATAATTATTAAATTCACTATAAATTCTTCTCGTTTTTTATTTTCTAGAATAAAATAAATCCCTTTTTATGTTTTTGTTTCCATGATTTGATTCAGATTTTATAGAATATCTTTGATCTGTGTACCACACCTACTTTTCCTACAACAATTGATCATCATATTGTGCCTGCTCTACATACTACCTCGGCTCTGCGTAATACCTCTACTCCACATACCACACCTGCTCCTCACACTGTGCATGCTCCACACTCTACGCATACTCCATGAACCACACCAACTCCATAGACTGCTCCTGATCCACACATTGTGCTTGTTGCATACACCACACCTGTTCCGCAAACTGCCTCTATGTACCAACTATGTATACAGCCTCTGTGTACTGCCTTTGCATAATGCCTCGACATACTACCTCTTCATATCATGTCTGCATCCATTTTCTTCATTTTGTGGAATTTTCTTCAAATTATATAAATTATTTCACACCCCCATACCATATTTTCTTATAAAAAATCATAAGTAGACTACTCCTTCCAATAACTAAAATTATTACTTCTATCATGTACTGCATCATGCTATGAAAAATATCAACTATGTACTACTTTCTCACATTGACAAATCCTTTAAAAATGATGATATTTTCTTATAAAATTCACACTTACATAATGATGGAATTATCACTCCATATATATGTAAATTACTCTTCGATTTTTTATTATCATTTTTACCCAAATTTTTAATGCATGACAAATGTCACGGAATAACGATCTTCATCTTCATATGTTAAACCACCACCACAAATGACTTCTTGTTTCATGAACCAGAATATTCATGTGAAGCTTAATCCATGTAACATTAATCGTCTATGTATCGTATGTTTTCAGGTCCACATACTACATGGCTTCCTCCAATGAAGAGCCATCCCACATACCAGAACTCCATCTATGAAGATCCATTTTCTATACTGCAACCCGTTCTGCAAACTGTTTTGTAAACCCTTCTGCGTACCTTTCCTACTACATGATATCTGTCTGCAATCCATTTCCTTACATGGTACTCGATCCGTGCTCTGGGGTGTGTGGTTTTCGTCCTTTGCTGATTTCCTTCACTATTTCACATCTTATTCACTCTAATGAATAAATCCTTCAATTTCCAAAAATAAAATCAGGATTTTGAGGTCCAACAATTTGGCAGACATAGGGAAACTACCCCACCTCAAATATCTACATTGGAAAGAACACCCATGCTTCTTCACTATCATTAGGAATATTCAATATTCAGAAATTTTCATCATAAACTCCTTCAAATGTGATATATACTCTTTAAACAATCAATTTTAGCATCATCAGATTTTCGAGGGAAAGTATTGCACCTCCCTTGTCTTCTAGAAACATCAGTCTTTCCAATGAATAAAAAATATGACTAGCATCATATTCTAATATTTGTATGATATTTCATAAAACATTAAATCTCCACATGATCCCTCCAGCAATAATTCATGTTTTTCATGTAGGCTCTTACATGTTCTTTGTTAATTGTGAGATATTACATGACCATTTTATAACATGAATCCCTTCTACACTCTCTGAGATGGTTTCATTGTTCTATACAATGTATAATTTTGGAAACATGTATTTAGTACATGATATCAGTTCAAAAATCATATAAATTTATCACTTTCAATAACATGGAATTTCTTCTTCTTCGCCATCTTTATTTTGATCTTTATTTAAAACTATTGACAACAAATACAACCTTATACACAAATTGGACCCATCAATCACCCCTTTGTATTTTTTTTCAAAACCATAAAGTCCTCCTCAAATGAATTTTTCAACATCAAAAGGATAATATTCCATCTCCCCTTACATTCATTTCACTTCTCTCCCCCTTATTGATAATAAATAAAATTTTATAGGAAAAGGGTATCAATTCGTACCTACTAAATGTTCCATAAATCATTTCATTTTAAGTATTATTGAGCAATTCTCGATGTAGAAAATAAGAGGATCTTATTTAGACAACAAGGATGTCCATTATTCAATGATCATGATACCTTATGATATAAGAACTCATATACTTTATTTTCATGGGGTTTCCACTTTAATTCTAGGCTGATGAAATTTAATGTGATAAGAAATAATCATCCTGAAACTCTGGCAAACACTTCAACAAACATATAAAAAAAATTCATGTTCCACTATAAAAATAAGAGGCCTTAAAGAACATCCATTATTATAATGTCACTGATTAATTTAGTTACACCAACATTGTAAAATAATCTTCATTTTGATTAACTGAGGATGATAGAGAAAGGAATGACATACCTTTTTCAATGAAATGGTCTTCATGAAATTTCTAGAGTAATTTAAATTAATACCAACTAATGTTGAGAATTATTAGAATAACATCTCTACAAGATTCTTCATTTTTCTCCCTCTCAAGGGAAACATTCCTCATCATCTTTATTAAGGGTGATCATTCAATATTTTAGTCATTTAATATCGATTGAAGAGTATTACAAGGATGAAATCTTCTTCAGTATAGCTATAAAGAGTTTTCAATATTCACTACTTATGAGGTTATCCCCCTGGGATCAATATTCACCATAAATTCCTTGTATTATTAAAAAATTACAATACACAAATGATTAAAGGAATAAGGTGTTTCCTTTTTTCTTATTAAATGTGAGTAGGATTTCAGAGATCGTTTTCTCAATGAAGATACTACATATTCTCTATTATTAATTCTTGCATAACTGTATATCTTTTCTGATCCATGTTGATATGTCATGAATCACATAGCATTTTTTTACATCGTATAGAGATTTGGTGTTTATAACAGCCATCGTGAATGATATATTCTTACTCCTTTTTTGGAAGAATTCATTCTCTTGTATTATGGTTAGATAACCTTTTGCAATATAACCAGATTTCATACATATATCACCCAAAACTAATTAGAATGTTTTTTTCTATTGGCTTTCACTCACTTATTGGCTTTATCATTATCACATGAATGTTTTGATTTTTCTTTACAACCATCCATGGCCATTTCATCTAAACTTTTCTTCATTATTTCCAAATAGTTTAGACAGATAACCGACTAGTCATTTTTAACTACTAAATCTTGTTTGGATTATCCACACGTGTTTATCTGAGTTTCATCCATCTTATTATCTCTTTTAGATGAATTTCCATTCAATTTCATGGATCTAAAATTTAGTGTCTTATCATCTTCCCTACTTGAGATATTATTGGGAAATTTTTTATTCAAAATATTCTTTTTTCTTCTTCCCAAGAAAGGTAATTCACACATATCCAGGGTCGAAGGAAATCATTCATTTATCAACGATGAATTATTATTGATATGAGTACACGGATACATTGTGAAAACTTCCATTACAAACACCACAGATGTTATCAATAATTTCAAATATGTTTGTGGTAAACATATGCTTATGGACCTACAGATGTTGCTTCATCTTCTCTGTATTTCTTCCCCAAGAGTTTTGATACCATTATACTTTTAAATTATAAGGATTGTACCCACATTTTATTGCAATGTGCCCAAATCTGTTAGAGTAGAAACAAGTACCAAACAATCACGATTTCTTTGTATTATGTTGATGGGATATCTTCTTGACTAGTTGTTCTCATCATGGAGATTCACATTCCATTGTATTCTTCCTATTTACCCCATACATGGTGATATAAATCTCCTCACCATTCCTCATCCATGATTGTTTTGGATTTCTCTTCAATCCTACACTCCTTGTGGAAACATTTTAGAAACATGACTATAAGAAGTTTTGGATGATACCTTATTCTTCTCAGATACCAATGATATATAAATGAGTGAATCCATGAACTTATTATCACATGTCTATGGTATTTTTAATGTCTAATCTTTGAGTGACCATTGATTTTCAATAGATAGTGTATCATAAAATATATAATCACGAGTTTTCATAATCTTCATGACTGATGATTGAGGTATTTCAGCTTTAGAATCATCTAGTGAGCATTGAGTAGGAGAAACAACATTTTCACTCTTTTTTGAAGTCTAATTATGCGTATTCTAAAGATTTGTCATGTGGGAAAATAATGTGTGGCATTTACTATTGACAATAAACTTCAGGTATTCAATCCTAGTTATCTTCTTATTACAAGCCTTCTTCAATATAGAAACTTTAACCTCATGAAGATTCATTTTATTCTAAATCTTAATGTTATGTTCCTTGAACTTCTTGGATGTTTATTCCAAATATAAACTCTTCACTTTTGTTCTCTTCTTCAGCTCAGCTTCAAGTGCATGGTTCATTTCTTCTATAGTTTTATTTACTTCTTATTGTTCTTTAAAATCATTAATTTGTTTGGTATGATTTAAGAATTCATGAATTTTTTCTTCCAAGGCCTTTTCCAAATTATGTGATTCATCTTTCCATCGGGTTATCTCAACCTCATTACATTGAAAATTTCTGTATAGTGCAAAAACACATTCTAAAGGAATATAACACAAATAGGTTCTTAATTTATCCTGATTACTTGATATATAAGGGTATTCTATTCCTATGGTAGAAACCTCATCCACATACTATTTACATTCAAAGACTGATATTTCTTCCTTTCTGGAAGGGCATGGAGAACCAAGAACTGCATCTTTTTTTGACATGAGATACTTTTTCAACATGTTTTTATCTCTCTTTTCACTATTTGTAATGGTATTTTTGAATGAATAATTATACTCAGAAATGACTAAATCATTATCAAGACTTCACATCATTTTTGATATTATGAAAGAAACTCAAGTCCTATTCCGAATATAATTAATATAAGGGATTCAACATAGGGGAACCACTTCCCTCTGATACCAATTTAAGGACCCTAGACCAGCCTGAGAGGGGGTGAATTAGGGTGTCTACTTTTTTCATAATTACTGGATCTTATAACCACTTTGGTTAGAATTTTTTTAACTTTTATGATAGATATCTAAAGGCATTAAAAAATTCACATGAAGTATGAAAACACAACACTCGTTTACATAGTTCAAAAATAAGGGATACGTCAAAGGAGTATAGGTCGATAGGTTGACGGTCATACAAAATTACACTAATCTTCACTTGATATGGATTACAAATTTTTGGGCATAAAATAAGGACCCGGCCTTAAAACATTACTTAATCTTGAATTAAATTGAATAATTCACATTGAGGATCTTGTCAGGTTTATAGTTTTAGAGAATTAGGACATAACTATTACATCTCAATGATTACAAAGTAGACACATCTACTCAGTTTCAATTTTTTTCACAAAATAAAAACTCTTCAACAAAAGAGTCATGTCTAGTTCTTGTATTAGACAACTTTAAATTTCCTGGATCTCATCCCTAACCCTATTCCACTTTATGTCCCGTGAAAAACATTTCAAAAAAACATGGGATGAGCATAAAAATCTCAGTAAGGGTTATAACAATACGAAATGAAAATATTAGTCCATGTATACATAAGAATCAATGAAATCATACATTACTCATAAAACATAATCAATTTAACCGACCTCATGAAATCATAAGATTTATGCATAACTCCATAGAAATCTAAGACATAAAGGTAACTTGAGGCATTCATAACATTCTTACACATGGAGTAACCCCCATGGTTACATTTGGAATACCCATCACTGCCTATTCCCTAAATCTCTTTAGGGAAACCGTAGCATTTTACTCCTTCACATTACCCAATTCATTGTAGAGCTATATCGGGCTCACCCACCCTTAGTTTATCACGGAACCACCCGTCTTCATAAACCGTGATGAAGAACCAAAACATAATCATAGCACATAACTTAAGCGTAATGGAAAGATAACATTCCCACAATACAATAAAAATATAACATTTTAAGATATTGAAATAATGAATCCATTCTAAAAACCATTTTCAAAACCATTTAAAACATTTAATAAATAGATTTTTGAATCAAAGTGTCCCATACCACTTTGAATCTTTTAACATTTTAAACCATTAATATCCATATAATTATATCCTTAAAACCATTTTGAAAACATGGATATTAATGATAAATATATATAAGAAAAAATCATTAAAACATTTTAAACTATATTTTAGTTAAAGGTTTTTATCAAAATGAGAGACACTTGAATATAATAATTGAGGAATAACATTTAATCAGAACTTTATAACATCATGAGAATAAAGTGATTCATGATATAATATTCCAAAGGATAGTATATACACCATATAAGAGTGAATTGGTGTATAAAAACAATGAAGTCTCAATAGAAATGTAAAATGAGATGAAATCCCTTATAAAGAAGGTATCCTTAAATTAAAGATAAATAAATCTCATAATTATGTGTGAACAATATAAATACACCCAATATAAGTGGATATGAAGTTTAAAAAAATCAATGTCATTCACACATATTCAAAGGATGACATATTCAATAACCACGTGTTGATCCCAAAGAAATTGAAATTGGGTAAAGAAGTTCCCTTGTAAAATTCAATAGCCTAACGACGTCACTTTAAAATTCATAAAATTAGTTTATGAGAGAGAAAATGGTATCTCATCACTTGGACATAAAATTTACATCAATAAGGATATAGAATAACATATCCCATCATAATGAATATGTAAAATAAAAGACATAAAAAATAAGTCTTTTTAAAAGAGGAGTGTGAAAGGTTCCCTTAACTATTTGGGAATCTTTTGAAACGTACTCCCCATGAATAAAGGGTTATACAATGAAGATGTAAGAACCCATAAATGAGAGTATATTATACTAATAGTAAAATAATGGGCATTACATACCCCACACAAATGGAAATAGTGGCCAATGTTGCATGAATCTCACAGGAATAAAAAGTGACATGAAAATCCCCTTACGAAAATTCGGCAGCCTAACAACGCCACATAAAACTTCTAAAAATGGATTGATGAGATCGAATAGGGTATCTCATCATATTAAAATAAAATGCACAGAAATATGAATTTAAAATAACATCCCCCATGTAACATCCCAAGTAAGTAATGAATAATATATATTCTTATACATGTCTATTCATGAATTATATATTGTTTTAGAGGCTTAAAATGAGAATAAATCCAATCTTAAGCATGGAGTACACAAATATTTTTTAAATATTTTTTTACTGCATTTTAATGGAATAGAATTTTGAAATAAAACATTTAAAAATTTTATAAGATCTATTTGTCAAAATAAACTTATTCATAATTAATGGGACATTGAAATTTACATTGGATAATTTTTTTGGTAGTTTTCTAACAATGTTCATTTTTTATTGAATAGTGACAAATACTGCATTTTACATCAAAACTGATTTTTCATCTAATTTAATTATATGAATAGATTATCTTTTTAATTAGGTTTAATGTTTAATAATAATATATTTTTACAATTTAATCCAATGGTGGTCATTAGTATTAATTTCACTTTGGAATTAGGCATAAACACATGCCAAACTTTTTATTGATTTTGTTTCTAAAAAAACCCGCTATTTGTTTTGAAAACGAGAATTTTTTTTAATTTCATTTTTTCAATTTTTGTGTTTGGAATTTTGGTAAAATGGATAACATATTTCGAATCGGAAGGTCCAAATTATGTAATCAAGACTCTTTTGTTTTTGGACATTATGAATAGTAACGATGGTAATTATATTTAATTATCTTGATTAATTTTTAATCGGGTAGTTAATGATAATAAAATAATATCATAATAACAAAATGACCATAAAATTTGTCCTAATTCTATTAGTTGTGTCATGGACAACAATGGGATGCCTTGTTCTATTCTTGGGGACCCTATGGAATCACTTTTGTGTGATAATTACTTTTTATCTTTTTATTTTTAAAGAAAGTTAAATATAACAATGAATGTATCACCTGAGTAAAAGAAATTTAATTTTGTCTAAATAAATGATCTATTTCAATATAAATATTTACTGGAAAGTTAAAAATATTTCCTACATCAAAGTATTTTTTTTATAATTTTTAGACATTAAATAAATTAAATTATTTATGACATCATGATGATGCAGTGATTACCTCATTAATGAACGATTTAAATAAAATGAAAAGATAATGTAAAATATAATACTTACACTTGTCAAAGACCTATTGGATGAGTATATTTCGATACCTTATCACTTTATTCTCGAAATACATCAATGTGGGACCTTTAAAATCCGAAACTCATTTGAATATAATGTAACATTATATACCTTTCCCAGAGTGCCCCTTCCCTCCTCTTATAAAATTCACCCACCTCTACCACCATACCCACACTTCTAAAGCCTATGGATCAGCCAAGACCTGCTCATTTTATCTCTCCACATCCCTCTCTTCATCCTATAATCCTTACCATAGGTAGAAATGTCACGACCCGCCCTCGGGATCCGTGCCGTGACTACCCCAAGCCCGCCTTCCATAGGCCAGGGGCTGGCGACTAGCACCAAGGCGTAAATCCCAGTAAAAAGGGAAGGCATTGCTTTTGTAAAGTAAAGAAACACCACAGATTAAGCAAGAGGAAAGTAAACACTAAGTAAAAACAGAGTACAAATGAAAGTGCGGAAAAGTAAATGGGCCAGTATACAAAACCAAACTGAAAGTAAAGTACAACTCGAAAGGGAAAACAACAACTGTAAGTAAAGCCGCAACACCGAGCTGTCCACTGGAGATCCCACCTGAAGGGTGGGTACAGATATCTCCACTACTCCTCGGGTCCCGTCGTCTGCTCCGAACATGTCCCGCCCAGTGGTCTATCTCCAGGTACCGTCCTGCTCTGCAAGCCTCAGCCAAGATCAATGTTTTCCGTCGTCTGCAACCAACACAACGTAGTGCGGGCATAGCCCGTGCAGGGGTGAGTATAAGCTACTCAGTAGGGACCCCGAGACCCCAGAAGGTATCTCAAATCCATAAAGGATAAACCACAAAGAAAGGTGCAATCACGAAGTAACAACCGACACTGCTTAGGTATATTCCCATACATATATCTAAGTCACCAATTTCAAATATGCTCCAACCTCCGAGCCCAAGTACAACTCAGTCCACACAAGAAAGTAAACGTATTCCACACAGGAAATCAAAACGTAATCCACACAGGATAGAACAACACAATCCACACAGGAAAGCAACAAGATTCAGCTCACACAGGTATACATCTTCGAAAGACGATAAAGATGTGCTCTGATCCATCTAAGTCATCGGACCCAAGAAGGATCGATAGGTAACTCACCCCCGCAAAGACCCACACAGGATCGGGCCCACACAGGACCTGTAGGCGCTGGTTCACAGAGGACCGCTGAGCGCAAAGACCCACACAGGATCGTACCCACATAGGATCGGGCCCACACATGACCTGTAGCACTTATCCACGTAGGATCGCTGAGTGTTGTAGTCGTCGTCGAATCCACACAGGATCTCTGTACTGTCATCGTCGCAGTCAGAGTAGCAGTAGCAGTAGCAGTAGCAGTAGCAGTAGCAGTCACAATCGCAGCCAGCACTAGGGTTCCCGCACACAGCAAGCTCGTTCGGGAGGGTCCGCTCCACGAGCCGAGAGGCTGATACATCAACTGTCACAAAGTCCAGAGTTGATGTATTCAAAAGTTCCGTATCGTCAACAGGAACTCAGTGCAACTGACGGTGTGTCGATCGGACGCCCGGTCTGAGAGATATTGGCTTTTCGTCCCAGGGGCCTGGTTGGTTTTTAAAGCAAAACCAACCTGACCGTACTCCACCTGCGTCCAAACCTCATGCGGAGTATGCCAAAAGATCCGTCTCACTATGAGGAACACAACAAAGCTGACGGCACGTCAATCGGACGTCCGTAGCTCAAGTTATGAGCGTTTCCGCTCCGAAGGCCCGGTTGGTTTCGTGAACGAACCAACCCAGTCGAACTCAAATTATTCCGAAACATTGAGTGTGATATACCGAATTGACCGTCCCGATCCAAGGAACACAATGCCACTGACGGTGCATCAATCGGAGGTCTACAACTAAAGATATGAGCATTTTACCAAAAAAGGTCCAAAAAACGGGGGGTCTGGGTCCGGGCCGCCCGGCCCGACTCCCCCTGGGTCGGCCCAAACCGGGTCGACCTGACCCGGCTCGGCCGGCCCGGCGTGGGGCGGCCCGGACCGGCGCGGCCGGTCCGTGGGTTGTCGTCACGCGACAACAGCTCAGCCAAACGGCCGAGCGTCTGAGGGAAACGGGGGGGGGGGGGGGGGGGGGGGCGAAGCACTCCCCGTGTAATGAACAGCGGCCCCCCACGTGGGGGGTCCGCTCTGTCCGCCTCCGGGGGTTCAAACCCTCGGGTCATCAGGAAACGGTTGGCCGCTTGGCCAGCCAATTAATTCCAACGTGGGACCCAAAAAGGGTCCCGCCCCTTGACCTCCGCGGCCGGCAAAGCCGGCCTCCTTGCTGACCGCCGCGGCTTAGCCGTGGCGGGTTCCTCCGGCGGCGCGCCGCCGCGCCGGGGTGACGTGCGGTCGCCGCCTTCCGCGGACCACCAGACGCACTCCGATGGTCCGTTTTGCTTGCAAACTTCGCCGGTGGCCCTCCAAAAACATGTTCTTCAAAATGGATCCCTCAATACATCAATTTGGATCCGCATGCTCGTCTCCATCAATCCGCGCTTCAACAACAAAATTGCGGAGGGTTGTCGGGCCGTGTTCTTTCGGCCCGCACCCACCGCGTTAAGTGCTAACAGTTGGCAAAATTAAACACTTGTTCCCAAAAATTTATCGAGCACAACATTAATTATCTAATATTTAGCCAACTCCCAATAATTCTCCCGTAACGAAAATATTCTCATCCCACGAATAAAACATGCGCGGATCAACTAGAAAAGTGTGTGTGTTGATCCGCGTTTTTCGTTTTATAAGAGAAAGAAAGATGGAAAGGTAGTAGTTCTTTTAAAAAAAATAAATCCCTACATTGAATTCAAGTGCGGAGCACGTCAACAATCCGCGGAAGACAAGCGTCGCGGAGGTCGGGCGTCGCGGTAATCGTTCGTCAAATCCGTTGACGAAGAGGTGTGTCCGAAGAGGTACGTCGATGGAGAATCTTCGTAAGCCAACGAAGGATGTCCGAGGAGGAAGCGGTGTTCCCTTTCATTGACACGGAAGACGTCGTCGATCTTCGGAAACAACTGGTTACGAAGAAGAGAGGTGCGGCGTTCTTCGTCGGAGCTCGAAGGTTCTTCGCGTTCTTCGTCAAGCTTGAAGAAGAAGAAGAAGAAGAAGGAGAAGGCTTCAAAACGCTCAAGAGGCTAGAGAATTCTAACCAAATAAAATAAGCTAAGAGAATATTTTATTTACTCAACCAAACCTTTTGAAATTCAAAGGTTTGAAAAAGATTAAACAACTCAACCCAATTAATATGCTAGTTGTCAAGTTCATTTAAAAGGGGAGTTAAGGGAGTTTGGAGAGGAGATGAAAAGTTGGGGTTCATGTGGGCCCCACCACACTTAATCCTCTCAAGGGAGGTTAAGTGGGTGTGGGTCCCACCCCGAACTTCCTTTGAAAGGAGTTAACCAACAAGTAAGAAAAATAAAAAGTGTTTCACATTTTTATTTAACTTCTTATAATTGTCCCAAAAACTACCTTTCATCCCGCAATAAACGGAACATCAGAAAAGGTCTCCATAAGCGAATATTGGCGCTACGAGTTCATCGGTGTCCTCAGATTTCAATTCTGAGCACCGGGTCAAAAGTTAGAAATTCCCGCTCGTTCGTTCACTGAACATACCCGAGCCGAACTTCAGAAATTGATTCCGGGCACTCCGAACCTCAGAATCAGGTGCCGTCAGAAACCGCGCTCTTGTAAAATTTCAAAGAAAATTAAGAAAAAATTTCCCTTTAATTTTACGGGTCTTTACATTACTCCCACCTCAGGGCTTTACATCCCCGTAAAGATACATCAAAACTAGGGAAACAAATGAGGGTACTGAGCACGCATCTGAGCCTCCCGCTCATATGTGCTCTCCTGGAGGTCCCGTGATGCCATTTGATGCGCACAAGAGGAATCGATCACCCATGTAGGACCCGCTCCTGTCGATCCTCTATCTCCATCGGGACCTCCGTAAAAGTCACCCCATCGTCGATGTCAAGCTCCCCATGGTCAAAGATGTGCGTCAGGTCATGAACGTATCTCCTCATCTGAGATACGTGGAAGACGTCGTGCACCGGTGAAACTGAGGTGGTAGAGCCAAGCGATAAGCCACCTCGCCAATCCTGCTGAGGACCTGGAAGGGTCCGATGAAGCGCGGAGATAACTTGCCGCCATGGCCAAATCTCTGTATACCACGTCGAGGTGAGACCCGCAAGAAGACGTGGTCGCCATCCTCGAACTCCAGTGGCCTCCGCCTCCTGTCAGCGTATGACTTCTCCCGGTTCTGAGCTGTCCTCATCCGCTTCTGGATGACCTGGACCTTCTCTGTCGTGGCCTGGACCATCTCCGGTCCTACAAGTGCTGACTCCACAGGGTCTGTCCAGCACAAAGGAGATCTATAAGGTCGGCCGTACAACGCCTTGTACGGTGCCATCCCGATGGTGGAGTGGTAGCTGTTGTTGTACGCAAACTCCACCAAGGGTAGGTGGTCCTCCCAACTTCGACCAAAGTCGAGGACACATTCTCGGAGCATGTCCTCGAGAGTTTGAATGGTCCTCTCCGTCTGACCATCTGTCTGAGGGTGAAAGGCTGTGCTCAGACTTAGCTGCGTCCCGAACGCCTCATGTAACCCCTTCCAAAGCCGGGAAGTAAAGCGAGCATCTCGATCGGAGACGATAGATGATGGCACACCATGGAGCCGCAAAATCTCCTGAACGTAGAGACGTCCCAAGCTCTCCACTGAACCCTGCTCTCTGATGGGTAAGAAGTGTGCCGACTTGGTGAGTCGGTCAACAATCACCCAGATGGAGTCGTGACATCTGGAAGTGTGTGGAAGTCCAGTCACGAAGTCCATAGATATGCCATCCCACTTCCACTTCGGAACCTCCAAGGGCTGTACCAAGCCTGCTGGTACCTAATGCTCTGCCTTCACCTGCTGGCAGGTGAGGCATCGAGAAATGAACTCAGCTACAGCCTTCTTCATGCCCGGTCACCAGTGCTGTCATCTGAGATCCTGGTACAACTTTTCCACTCTTGGATGTACCGCCAAAGGAGAAGTGTGAAACTCTCTCAGCACCTCCTCTCGCAAAGAGACTGGTACCATGGTACGTCCTCTGAAAAGGATGTTGTGCTCTGCTCCAAGGGAGAAACCATCAAGTGTCTGTCCTGAGGATATCTGTGCACGCCATGTCTCACAGTCAGCGTCCTCACGCTGTGCCTCTCTGACCTGCTGTAGTAGAGGAGGGGTGACTGTGAGAGACTGGAGGAAGGCTGCTCCATCTCTATCCACGAAGGATATCTGCAAAGAGGCTAGCTGCAATGATTTCTCTTTTGCCGAAAAGTGAAATCTGGTCTCATCCCCTGGATGTACCACGTTCCTTGCCTAAAATAGTCAATCCCGTCATGATTAGTTAATTCATGTCATGGATGACGTCGTAAGGCCTCGAAGCTATTACCAAGAGATCCAACCGTTACTCTCACCTCCAAGGGTTGAGTCACACTGTCGGCATCAGTGTGTGGTCACTGGGTTTCCTCCCGTAAGAATCTCACAAGTGAGGGTCAAGTCAACAGTTTTTAACTGGCACCTCTTAGTAAAAACAAACAAAAGACAAGAAAACAAAAGTCACCAAGGCAAGTATCTTTTATTACTTCATCTTAAAGTACAAAGACACAAGGCAACACAAACTATAAAGCTATAGGTATTATGGGAAAATGCATCTATGCCTGGAGCTAGTCCCGCACTAGTCCACCCACTTATGGAGCTCCATGATCGTAAGCGTCATCTTCCTGAAACTATGCTCTTCCCTGAGGTCGGGGTGGACCTCCTGGTGGTGGTGGTGGTAGAGCCTCAAAGCGTCGCCCACCACCTGCTGCTCGGCCAGCTCCTCTGCCTCGTCCTCCTGCTCCCTGCGGACCGCCACCGTCAAACATCTGCCTCTGCCTAGGTGGTTCTTCAACCGTCTGCTCCTCCTCTGCATAGCAGTTCGGGCAGTCACGAGCCAGGTGGCCTTGCCCGCCGCATGCATAGCACTATCTTCCACTCGAAAGACTGGCTCCGCGTTGTGTGCCCCGCACTGCTATGCCAATGTCCTGAGGTCGTCTGCCTGAAGGTCTGGTCTGCCTGGACCCCTGATTCATCCGTCGACTGCCTTCTGCAGATGACTCTGCCACGTGCCGCCCTGCGGTGGGTCGCTGCGCTGGTGTAGACTCAGCAAGGAAGCTCTCGATCAGAAGGGCCCGCTCCAGTACCCCTGTCTGAGTCGGTATGCTGAGGGAGATCAGTGATGCCCTGATCTCGTGTCTCAAACCCTGCTCGAAAGTCCGGGCTCGGATGAATGGGTCCCGTACCATGTCGGTCGAGTAGCGCGAGAGATCAGTAAATCTCACCGAGTACTGAGCGACCGTCATGCTGCCCTGCCGCAGCTGAAGAAGCTCCTGTATATGCACCCCATGAAGGGTGGCTGGGACGAACTCCGAGCGGAAGAGGCTCTCAAAGTCCGTCCATAGAAGAGATGCCTCATCGTGCACCTGGAGCATCAAGCTCCACCATCGTCCTGCTGTTGCGTGTAGTAGGCGTGCAGCGAGGATCACCATGAGGTCTGCTGGTGTCCTCACTAGCCTAAACACACGTACCACTGCCTCCAGCCAGTCCTCGGCTGCCTGGGGATCCGTCTCCCTGTGAAACCTGGGTGGTCGCTGGCGCTGAAACTCATGCAGTGCGCTGAGGCGACGTGCGTCGTCAGTGGCTGGTGCTGGAAGCATCGGTGGCTCGACGGGTAGAGCTACCGCAGGTGCCACTACTGACAAAGGGACCTGCACCGAAGCCTCGGTGCTCGGTGGGCTGTCGTCACACTTGACTCTCGGAACCCCAGATGGCTGCCGGCGTGGGGCCATCCTGAAAAGGAAAAGGTGCGCCACGATTAAAAAGTATACCTGGTGAGCTGACAAAAATTAATCACAACGAAAACTTTGAAACACACACGCAATCAATGTTTTCGTGCATTAAGTCGAAAATCAGAAGTCAGGGTCCTGGTGTATGGATACGTCGGCCGCTGCACCAACACTGGACTCCCTGGACTGAGAACCACACTCAATACGCTAAACATTATTGTTTCACATAGAAAAGATCAGAGTTCGCGGTAGAACCGAACTCCTCTGATACCAATTTGTCACGACCCACCCTCGGGGTCCGTGCCGTGACTACCCCAAGCCCGCCTTCCATAGGCCAGGGGCTGGCGACTAGCACCAAGGCGTAAATCCCAGTAAAAAGGGAAGGCATTTCCTTTGTAATGTAAACAAACACCACAGAGTAAGCAAGCGGAAAGTAAACACTAAGTAAAAACAGAGTACAACTGAAAGAGCGGAAAAGTAAATGAGCCAGTATACAAACCCAAACTGAAAGTAATGTACAACTCGAAAGGGACAATAGCAACTGTAAGTAAAGCCGCAACACCGAACTGTCCACTGGAGATCCCACGTGAAGGGTGGGTACTGATAGCTCCACTGCTCCCCAGGTCCCGTCGTCCGCTCCGAACACGTCCCGCCCTGTGGTCTACCTCCAGGTACTGTCCTGCTCTGCAAGCCTCAGCCAAGATCAACGTTGTCCATCGTCTGCAACCAACACAACGTAGTACGGGCATAGCCCGTGCAGGGGTGAGTATAAGCTACTCAGTAGGGACCCCAAGACCCCAGAAGGTCTCTCAAATCCACAAAGGATAAACCACAAAGAAAGGTACAATCACGAAGTAACAACCGACACTGCTTAGGTATATGCCCATAGATATATCTAAGTCACCAATTTCAAATACTCTCCAACCTCCGAGCCCAAGTACAACTCAGTCCACACAGGAAAGTAAACGTATTCCACACAGGAAAGCAAAACGTAATCCACACAGGATAGCATAACACAATCCACACAGGAAAGAAACCAGATTCATCTCACACAGGTATACATCTTCGAATGACGATAGAGATGATCTCTGATCCATCTAAGTCGTCGGACCCACGAAGGATCGATAGGTAACTAACCCCCGCAAAGACCCACACAGGATCGGGCCTACACATGACCTGTAGGCGCTGGTTCACACAGGACCGCTGAGCGTAAAGACCCACACAGGATCGGACCCACACAGGATCGGACCCACACAGGATCGGGCCCACACATGACCTGTAGCACTGATCCACGTAGAATCGCTGAGTGTTGTAGTCCTCGTCGAATCCACACAGCATCTCTGTACTTTCGTCGTCGCAGTCACAGTAGCAGTAGCAGTAGCAGTAGCAGTAGCAGTAGCAGTAGCAGTAGCAGTCACAGTCGCAGCCAGCACTAGGGTTCTCGCACACTACAAGCTCGTTCGGGAGGGTCCGCTCCACGAGTTGAGAGGCTGATACATCAACTGTCACAAAGTCCAGAGTTGATGTATCCAAAAGTTCCGTATCGTCAACAGGAACTCAACGCAACTGACGGCGCGTCGATCGGACGCCCGATCTGAGAGATATTGGCTTTTTCGTCCCAGGGGCCCGGTTGGTTTTTAAGGCAAAACCAACCCGACCATACTCCACCTGCATCCAAATCTCGGGCGAAGTATGCCAACAGATCCGTCTCACTAAGAGGAACACAACAAAGCTGACGGCACGTCAATCGGACGTCCGTAGCTCATGTTATGAGCATTTCGGCTCCGAAGGCCCGGTTGGTTTCGTGAATGAACCAACCCGGCCGAACTCAAAGTATTCCAAAACATTGATTGCGATATACCGAATCGACCGTCTCGATCCAAGGATCACAATGCCGCTGACGGTGCGTCAATCGAAGGTATATAGCTCAACATATGAGCATTTGACCAAAAACGGTCCAAAACGGGGGGTCCGGGTCCGAGCCGACCCGGCCCGACCCCCCCTGGGTCGGCCAGAACCGGGTCGACCCGAACCGGGTCCGACCCTGCTCGGCCAGCCCGGCCCGGCCAGGGCGTGA
Organism: Viscum album; assembly: GCA_963277665.1. NCBI lineage: Eukaryota > Viridiplantae > Streptophyta > Magnoliopsida > Santalales > Viscaceae > Viscum > Viscum album. The sequence goes on along the minus strand of OY728140.1, from coordinate 1,997,808,445 downwards.
CCCTGCCCGGCGCGGGGCGGCCTGGACCGGCGTGGCCGGTCCGTGGGTTGTCGCCGCGCGACAACAGCTCGGCCAAACGACCGAGCGTCTGAGGGAAACGGGGGGGGGGGGGGGGGAGGCCCTCCCCGTGTAATGAACAGCGGCCCCCCATGTGGGGGGTCCGCTCCGTATGCCTTCGGGGGTTCAAACCCCCGGGTCTTCAGGAAATAGCTGGCCGCTTGGCCAGCCAATTAATTCCAACGTGGGACCCAAAAAGGGTCCCGCCCCTTGACCTCAGCGGCCGGCAATGCCGGCCGCCTTGCTGACCGCCGCGGCTTAGCCGCGGTGGGTTCCTCCGGCGGCGCGCTGCCGCCGCCGGTCGCCGGCACCGCCGTGCCGGGGTGACGTGCGGTCGCCGCCTTCCGCGGACCACCGGACGCGCTCCGGTGGTCCATTTTGCTTGCAAACTTCGCCGGTGGCCCTCCAAAAACAGGTTCTTCAAAATGGAACCCTCAAAACAACAATTTGGATCCACATGCTCGTCTCCATCAATCCGCGCTTCAACAACAAAATTGCGGAGGGTTGTCGGGCCGTGTTCTTTCGGCCCGCGCCCACCGCGTTAAGTGCTAAAAGTTGGCAAAATTAAACAATTGTTCCCAAAAATTTATCGGGCACAACTTTAATTATCTAATATTTAGCAAACTCCCAATAATTCTTCCGTAACTAAAATATTCTCATCCCACGAATAAAACATGCGCGGATCAACTAGAAAAGTGTGTGTGTTGATCCGCGTTTTTCTTTTTATAAGAGAATGAAAGATGGAAAGGTAGTACTTCTTTCAAAAAAATAAATCCCTACATTGAATTCAAGTGCGGAGCACGTCAAAAAACTGAAGAAGAAAAGCGTCGCGGAGGTCGAGCGTCGCGGTAATCGTTCGTCAAATCCGTTGACGAAGAGGTACGTCAGAAGAGGTACGTCGATGGCGAATCATCGTAAGCCGACGAAGGAAGTCCGAGGAGGAAGCGGCGTTCCCTTTCGTTGACACAGAATATGTCGCCGATCTTCGAAAACAACCGGTTACGAAGAAGAGAGGAGCGGCGTTCTTCGTCGGAGCTCGAAGGTTCTTCGCGTTCTTCATCAAGCTTGAAGAAGAAGAAGAAGAAGAAGGAGAAGGCTTCAAAACTCTCAAGAGGCTAGAGAATTATAACCAAATAAAATAATCTAAGAGCTTATTTTATTTACTCAACCAAACCTTTTGAAATTCAAAGGTTTGAAAAAGATTAAACAACTCAACCCAATTAATAAGCTAGTTGTCAAGTTCATTTAAAAGGGGAGTTAAGGGAGTTTTGAGAGGAGATGAAAAGTTGGGGTTCGTGTGGGCCCCACCACACATAATCCTCTCAAGGGAGGTTAAGTAGGTGTGGGTCCCACCCATAACTTCCTTTAAGAGGAGTTAACCAACAAGTAAGAAAAATAAAAAGTGTTTCACATTTTTATTTAACTTCTTATAATTCTCCCAAAAACTAACATTCGTCCCGCAATAAACGCAACATCGGAAAAGGTCTCCTTAAGCGAATATCGGCACTACGAGTTCATCGATTTCCTCAGATTTCAATTCTGAGCACCGGGTCAAAAGTTAGAAATTCCCGCTCATTCGTTCACTGAACGTACCCGAGCCGAACTTCGGAAATTGATTCCGGGAACTCCGGACCTCGGAATCAGGTGTCGTCAGAAACCGCGCTCATTTAAAATTCCAAAGAAAATTAAGAAAAAATTTCCCTTGAATTTTACGGGTCTTTACAAGAAATCTCTTCAAGAAAACCTTTTGGTTCTAACCAAGAGGAGTTACCCGATTTAAAGATAAAGACTTCTCTAATGTTGTTTTGTTTTATTTTGCTTCTCCAACCCCATAAACTCTTTTTATTCATTTATTTTGTAACAACACATGTATTTTCAATATACTAGGATGTTTTTATAATAATTATTCGAGCTACACTTACACACACCTACATCTAATGGTTAAAGAACATACTTTTTCCGTGGATGGCGAATTTTTGCCTCATGAAATGATGATTGTTCAATATTCTTATAACACCTTCAAAGGTGGCCATTAAGATGTCACTATATTTTTCTATGATATATAATATGATTATTGTTTCCTTAATCATATGTATTTTTCAATTATGTCATACCTTTATGGCTTCCATTATGGGTATACACGATATCTTCATTTTAGGAAGTGTGGTCTATCGCCCCCTCAAAGTGATTTGATTCGTTAATGCCATATGTGGGATGCATAAAGATGGATCTAATGATATTATATATTTTATTATACTGTAATTATAATATACCTTTATATCATTATGATTCCATTCCATAAAATATGAAATAGAAATGAAAGTTGCGTTCATGCGTACGTACGGCTTACCGTCTTCATGAACGGTGAATTTAATTTCTTATATCTAAATGTTATTTAATATTATAAATGCATGTATATAATGGATATATATGACATATATGATATCTAAATCATGAATATAATTATGGATATAATGGATATTTTACCACATGAACAACTTGTAATTATAAAGGGTTTATTTTTGACTCAGGCACCAATGTTCGAAAAAACGACCATAATTAATTTAAATAATTACATACTGTTCATAACATGGTAATAAGTGATATAAAAATAATAATTAACTTTAAAAAGGTTCTTAAGAAAGTATAAATTAACTCAAGATTATTATTCAGGATGTTAAAGAACAATCGAGTCAAGTCAGACCCAAGGTAAGGGACTTCGTCTCAATCTCCATTCATTGAGGAATATTTTATATTATACACAACATTATTTTATACATTGTATAAACCCCTCTAACATTTATGTCTAGTCAAAAAAAATCTTTTTTTTATATGGAGAGTTTTTATAAACGACAAAAGGAATGTTTTTTTGTCGTACGTATGCGGTGACAACGACCTTTCCGTCGTCGTGACCATTATTTGAGTTTTGACTTCCTCTACATGCCATAACCTAACATTTTTTTAAAATGAAAAATAAATACCATGTCTTAGTTTTCATTTATTTTGGTATTGAAAATGGTTTTCATAATGTTTTTATTATATCAATGTGTTGTATTTATATCTTGTGATTGAAATATGGAAATGCTATGTTTCCTTTATGCATGTTTTATGTGAAACGATTATGTTATGGTTCCTGGGAATTATTATGAACATGGGTGGTTCCGTGATGAACTAATGGCGGGTGAGCCTGATATAGATCTCCAATTCATTGGGTAACACGAAGGGGTTAAATTTTAAGGTTTCTCCGAAGAGATTTGGGGAATATATTCTGATGGGTATTCCAAATGTAACCATGAGGGTTACTCCCTACATAAGAATGTTATGAATGCCTCAAGTTACCTTTATGTCTTATGATTTCTATGATTTATTCATTATTTTAGGAGGTATGTTAAAATGATTATGTTTTATGAGTGAAATATGACTTCATACATGGACTAATGTTTTAATTTCGTACTTTTATATCCCTTACTGAGATTTTTATGCTCATCCCAAGTTTTTCAAATGCTTTTCACAGGCCAATGGAAAGGTACATGATGTGATTATAGTGTCAAGGAAGTGTCAAGGAAGAATCCATGTTTTATTTTAAATATGTTTCTGTTGATGGGAAAAATGAGTACTATCTTTTATGTAACCACATTGTTTAAATGTGGAATGTAATGCATGATTTATTATCTAATTCTCTAAAACTCTAAACCTGAAAAGATCCTCAACATGTATTCTTAAAGTAACTCAAGATTTGGTAATGTTTATGGTCGGGGCCTAATAGTTGGTATCAGAGGTCGGTTTAGATAACTGAAAGAGTTAGAATTATATTAAATGATTATCCAAATATATTTTTGTATGGTCAAATTTAAATGATATATCATTTGAATATTACAAAGTTGCTTCATCTTAGACAGGTTTGTCCAGAATGGTTTTCTGCAGAGGAAACAGAGAAGCAGTGCTAGGATGGCATACAGAAGGAAATAACCTTCCGAATCATCATCCTGAGATGGTTGGAATTGGATCTGAACAGTTTTTTGCAGTAATGGCGCTGTTGACTCAAGCAAAAAATTGTGGTGGTATCCACGCACGAGATCAGCCAGATCAACCGCAGAGGAACATGTTAGTGGTGGAACATTTCATGAGGAAACATCCCCCATCATTCAGAGGATCATCTGACCATGTGCTAGATGAAGGGTAGATTAAAGCACTAGAGAATATTTTTGATGTCATGGTGTGTTCAGAAAATCAAAAGGATAGATTTCATATTTACCGTTTGGAGGGTGAAGCAGATCAGTGGTGGGCGATGGTTAAAAATATCAGGGATGCTGATGAGATTGATGCTCTCGACTAGGATGAATTCAAAGGTATGTTTCTTGAGTAGTATTTTCCTATGGATGTTCTACTTAGTATAGAAAAACAATTCTTGCAATTGAGGAAAGCAGAAGACTCATTGGTTGCCTATGTAGAATAGTTCACTCGATTGGCAAGGTATGCTCCAAATTTTATCCGAGACGTTGATAGTAAAATCAATCATTTTTACTCAAGATTAAAGCCAAAATATCGAAGGGATTTAGCTTCACTTGAGTTCAAGAGTCATGAAAAGCTTTTTCGGTGTTCCAAGAAGGTGGAAATAGAGTTTGCCGATGATCAAGTGTTCAATAACAACCAGCACAAGAAGAGACTGAGGTGGCATGAGAAATGAAAGAATTCTTCAAAAAGGTCTGACGGTAAGAAAACTAAGTTTCTATTTTGTGATAAATGTGGTAAAAGGAATGCTGGGGAATATCTTCCGAATTCGTGAATGTACTACTAATGATGTAATATGGGACATAAGGCTCATGATTTCACTAAAAAAGATCAAGGTGATGGTAAGACCAAATTTGATTTACAATTAGTGAAATGTTTTAAGTACAATGAGATGGGTCACTATGCAAATGAGTGACTGAAAAAGAGCTTGAGTGATGGGAACCAGTTAAACTACAAGCAGAAAGGGGTGGTGAAATCCTTTTCAACTACTTCATTAGATATCGGGCCATCAAATGAAGTTGTATCACGTACTTTGTTTTTTTAGATTATGCCAGTGTGTTGTTTGATTCGAGGTCTACACATTCTTTCATCTCTGAAAAATAATCTAGTAAAATTGGAATACAAACTCAAGAAATGACTCTGAAACTTGTGGTAAAAACACATGGGAGAAATATTGAGGAAAAAATAATATATAAGAATATTCCTATCCTTATCCGTGGAAAGAACCTACTTGAAAACCTTATGGTTATACCTCTAGTAGAGTTTGATGTTATCCTGGGTATGGATTGGCTCTCTATTTACCATGCTACGATTAAATGTAGAGCTAAAAAGATTCTTATTAGAAAGACATTATATTTGTGTAAAAGATTGAACCCTTACTATTGATAACATATCAAGAGGCCGAGAAACTTGTAAAATATAGAAATGAGTGTTACTTTGCACATATCATTGAAAATAAGGGAACTGTTCAGATTAATGATGTGCCAGTGGTAAATGTGTATCCTGATGTTTTTTCATGATGAGTTTCATGGAATAATACCAGATTGGGAATTTGAGTTTACCGTTGATTTAGTTCCTGATGCTAAGACAATTTCAAAACCCCCTTATCAAATGGCTCAAATTTAACTTTTAGAGTTGTTGGAGAAATTGTAAGATTTATTAGAGAAAGTTTTCATTCCACCTAGCACATCACCATGGCATTCCCCTGTTTTATTTGTTAAAAAGAAAGATGGTTCAATGAGACTTTTCATTGATTATAGAGCCTTGAATAAAATCATTGTTAAGAACAAATATACTTTTCCTCATATCGATGATATGTTTGATCAGCTCCAGGGAGCTCACTTTTTTTCAAAGATTGACCTGAGATCAAGGTACCATCAGTTGAAGGTAAAGGAAGAAGATATTCTGAAGACCGCGTTTTGAACAAGATATGGCCATTATGAATTTGTAGTAATTCATTTTCGGCTATCCAATTCACCTGCTGTATTCATGGACCTTATGAATAAAATATTCCATGAGTTCTTGGATAAGTTTGTGGTTTTTTCATTAATGATATTTTGGTGTTTTCTAAAAGTATAGAGGAGCATGAAAGACATTTAAGGGTTATTTTTTCAAACCTTAAAATAACGTAAATTGTATGGGAAATTCAGCAAGTGTGAGTTTTGGTTGCAACAAATTTCTTTCCTTAGTCATATTGTTTCTAAAGATTGGATAACTTTTGACAATACAAAAACAAAGGTTGTTGAAGAATGGCCAAGACCCACAAATGTAACTAAGATTCGTAGCTTCCTTTGTTTGGCAGGCTATTACAAAAGTTTTTTTAGAAAATTCTCACAGTAATCTAGTCCAATGACTAAGCTAACTCGGAAGGGTGTAAAGTTTATCTGGAAAAAAGAATGTGATGATTGTTTTTACGAACTAAAAAGAAGATTGGTGAATGATCCAATTTTGGCACTACCTTCCAGGAATGATGATTTGTTATCTATATTGATGCTTCATTGAATGGACTTGGTTGCGTCCTAATGCAGAATGATCAGGTAATTGCTTATGCTTCAAGACAGTTGAAAACTAATGATGTAAATTACCCTACACATGATTTGGAATTAGCTGATGTTGTTTTCTCTTTAAAATTTTGGAGGCATCATTTGTATGGAGTAAAGTGTGAAATATATACCGATCACAAAAGATTAAAGTATATATTAACTCAAAATGAATTGAACATGAGACAGAGTATATGGATAGAATTAATCAATTATTATGATTGTACAATTCATTACCATATGGGAAAATCAAATAATGTGGTTGATGCTTTGAGTTGAAAAAGTAATGCTTCATTAATAATGTTGTGTTTGGAACGTGATCCTTTGGTTAAGGATTTGATCAACCATAGCATAGAAGTTGTTGGTGTAGGATTTCCTCTTGTTTTGTTTCTGGTATCAGTGAAATATTCTCTATCAGATAGAATTAAGCAAGCACAGAAGTAAGACAGCATGTTGCAGAAAAAGGTAGACCAGGTTCAAAAGGGAAAGTTGCCTGAATTCATCATAGATAATGGTTTTATTTTGAGATTTCGGAAGAGATTGTGTGTGCCTTGTGATTCATAGTTGAAGAGAGAGTTGTTATATGAATCTCATAGTTCTCCATTTTCATTTTATCCAGGCAGTACTAAGATGTATAATGATCTTCATTAGTATTACTGGTGGGATAGAATGAAAATAGATATTGCTGATTTTACTATGAAGTGTTTGACTTGTCAACAGGTAAAAGCAGAGTGGAAGTTAACTAAAGGGATGCGTCATCCTTTACAAGTGCCAGAGTGAAAATGGGAGAATATATCCATGGGCTTTGTTGTGGGTTTGCCGAAGACAGATCGAGGTAATAATTAAATCTGGGTTATAGTTGATTGCTTGAATAAATCTGCTCATTTCCTCGTTATACGAGATACTTTTTACCTAGATCAACTTTCCTGTTTGTATCGTAAAGAGATATTCAGGTTACATGGAGTTCCTCTCTCAATTGTATCTGAACGTGATCCCAGGTTAACTTTAAAATTTTATAAAGGCCTTCAAAAGTCATTGGGTACTGAATTAAATTTTAGTATGGCTTCTCATCTTCAAACAGATAGGTAGTCAGAACGAACAATTCAGACTTTGGAGGATATACTACGTTCTTGTTCCATGGATTATCACGGATGTTGGGACCAACATCTTTCTTTGGTTTAGTTTTCTTATAACAACAGTTTTCATTCTAGTATACAGATGGCACCATTTGAGGCATTATATGGGAAGTAGTGTTGAACTCTATCTTTCTGGGATGAAGTGGGTGAAAGGAAGTTGATGGGACCAGACATGGTATAAGTGTTGGTATAAAAGTTCAGATGATACAGAAACACATGAGAACAGGTAAGAGTAGGAAGAAGAGTTATGCAGACAATAGGAGGAAGGATCTCTCTTTTGAGGTAGGTGATCATGTTTTTCTCAAAATTTCACCATGGAAATGTGTGATGCAATTTGGTAATAAAGGAAAGATAATTCCAAGGTTCATTGGACCATTTGAAATTCTGGAGAGAGTTGGATCAGTTGCATAACTAGTGGCATTACCTCCGAGTTTATCTTAGGTACACAATGTTTTTCATGTTTCAATGTTAATGATGTACATGCCAGATCCATCTCTTGTTTTGAGTCAAGAGGTAGTTCAGAAGGAAGAGAATCTATCTTATGAGGAAAAACCAGTCCAGATTCTTGACCACAGGGAGCATGTGTTTCGTAATAATGGGATTTATCAAATAAAGGTTTTTTGAAAAAACCCCATGAGTGAAGAGGCTACATGGGAATCTGAAAATGCGATGAGGGATAAATACCCCCACTTATTCGATAAGTAAATAAATTACGGGGACACAATTTTCTAAAGGGGTGATAGATGTAACATCCCAAGAAAGTAATTAATAATAGATATTCTTATCTATGTATATTCATGAATTATATAGTGTTTTAGATGCTTATAATGAGAATATATCCAATCTTAAGCATGAAATACACTCATGTTTTTAAAAGATTATTTTAATGCCTTTTGATGGAAAACCATTTTAAATAAAATTTTTGACAATTTTATAAGCTATATTTGTCAAAATAAACTAATTCTTTATTATTGGGACATTGAAATTTACATTGGATAATTTTTTGGTATTTTTCTGACAATGTTCATTTTTTAATGAATAGTGAAAAGTACTGCATTTTACATCAAAACTGCTTTTTAATCTTATTTAATTATATAGATAGATTATCTTTTTAATTGGTTTTAAAGTTTAATTATAATATATTGATACCATTTAATCCAATTGTTGTAATTAGGATTAATTTCACTTTGGAATTGGGCATAAACAAGTGCCAAACATTTCAATGATTTTGTTTCTAAAAAAAACCCGCTATTTGTTTTGAAAACGGGAATTATTTTTAAATAAATTATTGCAATTTCTATGTTTGTAATTTTATAAAATGGATTACATATTTGGAATCATAAGGACAAAATTATGTAATCAAGACTCTTTTGTTTTTTGACATTATGAATAGTAACATCGGTAATTATCTTTAATTATCTTGATTTATTAGTAATCAGGTAGTTGATAATAAAATATTATCATAATAATAACAAATGACCCCAACATGTGTCCTAATGATACTGGTTGTGTCATGGCCCACCATGGGATTCCTTGTTCCAATTCTGGTGACCCCATGGAATCACTTTTGTGTGATAATGACATTTTATCTTTTTATTTTTAAAGAAAGTTAAATATAACAATGAATGTATAACCTGAGTAAAACATTTATAATTTTGTCTATATAAATGATCTATTGGAATATAAATAGTCATTGGAATGATAAGAATAATTCCTACATCATAGTGTTTTTTTGTAATTTTTAAACATTAAATAAATTAAATTATTTTTGACATCCTGATGATGTAGCGATTACCTCATTAATGAATGATTATAATAAAAAGAAAAGATAATGTAACATATAAGACACAGACATTTAAAAGTCCTATTGTAAGAGTATATTTCGAACCCTTATCACCTTATCCTAGAAATACATCAATGTGGGACCTTTAAAGTCCAAAACTCATTTCAAAATAAAGTATCATTTTATACCTTTCCAAGAGTGCCCCTTCTCTCCTCTTATAAAAGGCCCCCACCTCTACCTCCTTACCCACGCATATAAAGCCTTTGGATCTGCCAATCCCTACCCATTATATCTCTCCACATCCCTCTCTTCATTCTAGAAGCCTTACCTTAGGAAGAAAACTCTTCAAGAAACCCTTTTGGTTCTAACCAAGAAGAGATACTCGATTTAAAGGTAAAGACTTCTCTAATGTTCTTTTGTTTTATTTTGCTTCTCCAACCCCATAAACTCTTTTTATTCATTTATTTTTCAACAAAACCAGTATTTGAAATATATTAGGATGTTTTTATTATAATTATTTGATCTAAACGTACACACACCTACATTTAATTGTTAAAGAACATACTGTTTCTGTGGATGGCGAATTTCTGCCTCACGAAACGATGATTTTTCAATATTCTTATAACAACTTAAAAGGTGGACATTAGGATATCAATATATTTATATATGATATATAATATTTTTATCTTTTCCTTAAGCTTATTTATTTTTCATTTATGGAATACCTTTATGGCTTCCTTTAGGGGTATATGCGATATCTTTATTTTAGGAAGTGCAGACTACCGCCCCCTCAGTGTGATTTGATTCGTTAATGCCATATGTGGGACATATAATGGATGGAATTAATGATATTATATATTATATTATAATGGAATTATAATATACCTTTATATAATTATGATTCCATTCCATAAAATACGAAATATAAATGAAAGTAGTGTTCATTCATACGTACAGCTTACTGTCTCCATGAACGGTGTATTTCATTTCTTACCTCTAAATGTTATGTAATATTTTAAATGCATGTATATACTGGATATATATGACATAGATGATATCTAAATCATGAATATTATTATATATATAATGTATATTTTACAACATGAACAACTTGTAAATATAAAGAGTTTATTTTTGACTCAAGTACCAATGATCGAAAAAAGACCATTATTAACATAAATAATTACATAGTGTTCATAACATTGTAATAAGTGATATAAAAGGAGTAATGAACTAGAAAAAGGTTCTTAAGAAATTATAAATTAACTCAAGTTTGTTATTCAGGACGTTAAAGAACGACCGAGTCAAGTCGGACCTGAGGAAAGGGAATTCGTCTCAATCTCCTTTCATTGAGGCATATTTTATACTATACACAACTTTCTTTTATACAGTGTATAAAAACCTTTGACTTTTATGTCTAGTCAAAAGGAATCTTTTTTATATGAATCGTTTTACTAAATGACAAAAGGAATGTTTTTTTGTCATACGTATGCGGCGACAATGACATCTCCGCCGTCGTGACCATTATTTGAGTTTCGGCTTCCTTTACAAGTCATAACCTAATTTTTTATTAAAATGAAAAAAATAATACCATGTATTACTTTTCTTTTATTTTGGTATTGAAAATGGTTTTCATAATGTTTTTATTATATCAATGTGTTATATTGATATATTGTGATTGAAATGTGGAAATGCTATGTTTTTATTTATGTTTGTTTTATGTGATATGAATATGTTATGGTTCTTGGGAATTGTTATGAAGATGGGTGGTTCCGTGATAAACAAAGGGTTGGTGAGAACAATATAGCACTCCAATGCATTGGGTAACGTGAAGGGGTTAAATGTTAAGGTTTCTCCGAATGGATTTAGGGAATATACTGTGATGGGTATTCCAAACATAACCATGAGGGTTACTCTCTATGTAAGAATGTTATGAATGCCTCGTGTTATCTTTATGTTTTATGATTTCTATGATTTATTCAGGATTTGATGATTTATGTTAAAAGGCTTATGTTTTATGAGTGAAGTATGATTTCATACATGGACTAATGTTTTCATTTCATAATTTTATATCCCTTACTGAGATTTTTATGCTCATCCCATGTTTTTGAAAATTTTTTCACAGGTCAAGGGAAAGGCACATGATGTGATTATTTTTTCAAAGAAGTGTCAAGAAAGAATCCATGTTTTATTTTAAAACTGTTTCCGTTGATGGGAAAAATGAGTACTATATTTTATGTAACCACTTTGTTTAAATGTGGAATTTAATGCATTATTTATGATCTAATTCTCTAAAACACTAAACCTGAAAAGATCCTCAACGTGTATTCTTGAAATAACTCAAGATTAGGTTTTTTTTAACTCCAGGGCCTTAAACCCCATCTTAAGAAATAGGTTCTTAAATTAAGTTACATAAAAAAGAGTACTTAAAAAGAAAGAGAAAGGTAGGACCCCTTACCTCAAGTCCGACTTGTCTTGTTCGTTTCTTTATATTCCTGAATAATAATCCTTGGTCAGTTTATAATTGCTTATGGACATCCTTTAATGATTATTATTCAGTTAATATCACATATTATAATGTTATAATAATTGGTAAATAATGTGAGTTCATATCATACATTTTGGTCGATTTTTGGTACATGAGTCAAAAATAAACTTGTTTGAAAAGAATTGTCAATGTAGTAGTAAGTACATCATATCCAAAATAGTATTAATGATCTAAATATCATATATATCCAGTATATATTCGTTAAATACTTATTACACATTATTAGGATATAAAAATAGATGAAATGCACCGTTCATTGAGAAGGTAGGTCGAACATACGCATGAACGCTACTATAATTGCTTTGGCACATTAGTGGAATTAAAACTAGATGAGATATATATATACATATTTATATTATAATTAAAATATAATATATATGTTATATGGTTCACATATGTTCATTAATTTCATTATTTATATATTCCATGTATTGCATGAACGAGTCACATCACTTGAGGGGGCGGTAGTCCACACATCCTCAAATGAAATTATCGCATTTACACAACATGAAAAGAATAAAGGTACGTTTTAAATATAAAATAAAGAAGCATAGAGAGGAAATAAATATAATATATATCATATATAAAAATAGATCCATCATAATGTCCACCATTAGAGGTGGTAGGAGAAGATATAACAATCATCATTTCGTGAGGCAGTAATTCGCAATCCACAGAAACAACATGTTATTTTACCATTAGATAGAGGTGTGTGTAAGTGTAGCTCGAATAATTCTCATAAAAACATCCTAGTATATTTAGGATACTGGTTTTGTTATGAAATAATGGAATAAAAATATTTTAGGGGGTTGGAGATGAAAAATTAAAGAAAAGAACATTAGTGATGACTTTACCTTTAAATTGGGTAACTCCCCACGGTTTGAAACAAAAGGGTTTCTTGAAGAGATTTATACATAAGGGAAGGATTCTAGCATGATTAGAGGGATGTGGAGAGAAAAAATGGGCAGATCTTGGCTGAGCCAATGGCTTGAGAGGTGTGTGTAAGGTGGTAGAGGTGGTGGCCTTTTATAAGAGGGAGGAGGGGCACTCTTGGAATGTCTTGAAAAGTTACTTTATTATAAAATGTGTTTCGGATTTTAAAGGTCCCACATTGATATATTTAAAATATAAGGTGATAATGGATCGAAATATACTTATACAATAGGGTTTTTTCTAGTGTAAGTTATATATTTTACATTATCTTTTCATTTTATTTAAATCGTTCATTAATGAGGTAGTCGTTGTATCATCATGGTATCATAAATAAATTAATTTATTTAATGTATAAAAATTGTAAAAAATAATATTATGTAGGAAATATTTTTATATTTCTATAGAATATTTTTAGTCAAATATAGGACTTTTATAACACCTTTTAATTTTTTTAGTAAAACAATACATGTTTGTGACATTTTAATTTTAACATTAAATAAAACGTTATTAACATCATTTTCCTACTAAAGTGGCTCTATAGGGTCCCCAAGTTGACCCATGGATTGTCTTGGTCGGCCATGACTCATCCAATAAGGTCAAGACATGCTTCAAGGTCATTTCTTATCATTATAACATTATCTTTACCTTAAATTACACTAATTACCTTTAATCGCGATTAATAAAACTTAAAGTTACTATTCACCAAAAAATTATTTTAATACCATTGAACAGAATTTTACATCCTAATGACAACCATGTATGTCATATTTTTTAAATTCAAATCACAAAAGTGGTAAAGTTTCATTTAAACAAAAAATCAGTTTTTTATCTACCACTTATAGGTTTCACTATTCATCAAAAATTGAAGTTTTTCAGAAAAATACGAATAATTCACCCTAAGATATATTTGATATTCTGAATTCAAAAATGATGTCTATTTTAAAAATTAAAAACATATAAGTTTCATAAATTAAATTAATAATTAATTCCCGTTGTCAGAACAAATAGCGTGTTTTTATGAAACTATATATATCCAAAGATTGACAATAGTTTAACTACAATTTCAAAGTGAAATTAATTCCAATGAACACTATCGGATTAAATGGTAAAAATATATTATAATTGGACTTTAAAACCAATTCAAAATATAATCTAATCATATAAATAAATCAGATTAAAAAGAGGTTTTGAATTAAAATACAACATTTTTCACTATTCATTAAATAATGAACTATATTGGAAAAATACCAAAAATTTACACAATTTAAATTTTGATGTCCCAATTATAAAGAATAATTTTATTTGGTCCAATAGAATTTATAAAAGTAACAAAAAACATAATAAAGAGGGTTCACCATCAAAAGGGGATAAGTCGACCTTTTAGTAAATTTTAGAGTATTTCTCCTTAAAATTGAATATTTTTCTTATTTTAAGCCTTTATCTTTTATTGGATAAATGTTAAAACATTTAACAAACATATAAAATAATATTTTAGTTATTTATATTCATTATAACTAATACAATGGCCAGGCGTTAACTACAACAATATTATTTTATTATTAGAGAGCAACATAAGATTTCAAAGAAACTCGTTTTTGCGTATTGGGTACGCCATCGAGCATAAAGTTCCCTTTAAACTAATATTATTATTTTATTCAAAAATATTAATAAATATGGAAATGTAATATTCTTTATTCACATGGGATGTTACATCCTTCCCCCTTTTGGGAATTTCATCCTCACAATATTAAAATTGGGCAAAGAAACTTCATTGAAAGACCCACATCACAAAAGGAGTAAATTAAACTGTCACTTTAAAAGAAAGAAAGGGAAGTTCAAAGGTCACCTAAGTTAAACCGTACTAGGGTTCCATGTAGGAAAACATGGGCATTGAATAGAAAACAATGGGTCATGTTTTGATCAAGAGTGATAGAAAACATGATTAGGAGAAAGATAACCACAAGAAAATCACAAACTTGTGATGGGTTAAACAGTATTTGATTCCCCAGTAGGAAACATTAACAGTCAACATTTTTGTTTTACGTTACTTTTCATTGAATAATTTATTTATGAGCATAAATAAATCATAAGGGAGCATACTTACTTGTCTTGTAGAATTTCATCTTTTACTATATTTCTAACACAAACTCATACTTTCTCCAAATGATGAGTATTTAGGATGACTTTTTCACATTAAGAGCACTATAATCAACATCTAGAGAATCACATAATCCACAAAAGAGAACAATATATTTCCCATGTCTTTAGAAATAAACCAAAACCAAAATTGTTAGTACGGGATCAGATAGTACCCAAAAAGGATAATCCTTTATAAAAAGAAAATCTGATCTTAATCTCTAAAATATGTCCAAAAACCCAAATGTTCAACGAAGACCATTCGATAAATAATTTGTCCTTAAATTCATCAAAGTAAACCAACGTAAGATTGAAACCCAAATATTTGAAAGAATTAATCACATAGTCTTACAAGGTAAAATTAACATTTATCTCCAAAAAACATCAGTTGCTCTTAATGTATCATATTGAAAAGTAATTATCCTAATAATATATCCTACATGATAGGTCAATATTTTATTAGATAACCCAAAATCAAATTATTCTTGATTAAAAAAATTACATAACTAAAAATAAAAAGTCATACTAACCAGGGACTTCACGTAGTCCAGTGGTAGGTGATGCGCCCATGTCGCCCTTCAGTTGTGGTTTTGATTCCTGCATCCTTACCAGATGTGACGGGTTTTCACCCATCCTACAGGTTGTCCTTTTTATAAAACTCCAAATATAAACCTGATAAGTTTTTTCCTCAATGGGTTCCTTATACCTCCCATTTTCTTCCAAATTCATTATGATCTCAACATATTAATCCTTGAAATCTTATTTGACCA
This sequence comes from Viscum album, assembly GCA_963277665.1. NCBI lineage: Eukaryota > Viridiplantae > Streptophyta > Magnoliopsida > Santalales > Viscaceae > Viscum > Viscum album. The sequence goes on along the minus strand of OY728140.1, from coordinate 1,997,792,531 downwards.
CCATAATTAAAAATAAAATGATTCCCAAAAATGAAGAACATCATACCTTGATCATGGTGTCCATTTGGTTTCATCATCATCCTGTTCACATAGGTAGAAGGTCCATGAATTCCAACAATGATTTATAGATCCTTCAAAATCATTTGCTTCCTCAATCAAAATACACCTTATACAACATGGGTCATATGGGTGTTAATAGAAAAATAATTTTGGAAAATAATCATGTATGACAAATAATTTCAAGGCATCTGATAAGACATGATTTCTATAAAATTGTCTTACTAAACATGAGTGGAAACTTTCAATTAATGGTCCTCTTAAAATACCATAGGTATGTGCTGAGAGACTATATTTTAAAAGAAAATATAAATAGGTTGCACAAGAGTCTCCTTATTTATCACCTTCATTAAAATCATAATATGCTTCAAAATCTTTTGATAAGGTAAAATATTTGAAAATGCGTTGATAATATCTACCTTTATTAAAAATATGAAATTATTGTGAAAATAGGATTTGTCTAAATACAACCCATGATCCACGATTCTAACGAGGTATAGTGGAAGTGTTTGATATCTCAAACAGCTTCTTGCATGTGAGTTGTATGATAGTAAAAGTTTCACAATCATCTGAACATGACATTGCAATAATTATTGCAAGAAAGTCATCAGGAAGAGATAATAATGTCGTTTGAGATCCTTTTACTTCCATTTCATTGATCTGAAAACGTTATATAAAAAGGATTTAATTAAGATAATACACATAGGGACTAATCATGTGTTTAAAAAAAATTCCTAACCCGTAAAGTTTTTTAAAACGACCTTTGATACCAACTATAAGGTCCCGACCATAAAACATTACTTAATATTGAATTAAATTGAATAATTCACATTGATGATCATTTCAAGTTTAGACTCTTAGATAATTAGGACATAACTATTACATCTCAAATATTACAAATTAGGCACATCAACTCAGTTCCAATTTTTTTCACAAAATAAAAACTCTTTAACAAATGAGTCATGTCTAGTTTTTGTTTTAGACAACATGAAATTTCCTTGATCCCATCCTTTACCCTATTCCACTTTATGTCCTGTGAAAAATATTTGAGAAAAACATGGGATGAGCATAAAAAGCTCAGAAAGGGTTATAAAAATACGGAAAGAAAACATTAGTCCATGTATACATAAGAATCAATGAAATCATACTTTAGTCATAAAACATAAGAAATTTAACATACCTCATGAAATCATAAGATTTATGCATAACTCAAAAGAAATCATATGACATAAAGGTAACATGAGGCGTTCATAACATTCTTACGAAGGGAGTAACCCTCATGGTTATGATTGGAATACCCATATTACCTAAATCACTTCGGAGAAACCTTAGCGTTTAACTCTTTCACGTTACCCAATGCATTGGAGAGATATATCAGGCTCACCCGCCCATAGTTTATCACGGAACCACCCGTCATCATAAACCATTCTCATGAACCATAACATAATCATCACACATAACTTAATAATATAGGAAAGACAACATTACCACATTGTAATAAAAATATAACATTTGAAGATATTGAAATAATGAATCGATTCTAAAAACCATTTTCAAAACCATTTAAATCATTTAATTAATAGCTTTTTGAATCATAGTTTCCCATTCCACTTTGATGTTTTTAACATGTTAAACAATTAAAATCCATATAAATAAATCCTTAAAACCATTTTGAAAACATGGATATTTATGAGAAATATTTATAAGAATAAATAATTAAAACATTTATAATGATATTTTAGTTAAAGGGTTTTTAACAAAATGAGAGACACTTGAATACAATAATTAAGGAATAAAATAGAATCATAACTTTATAATATAATGAGAATAAATTTATTAATGATATAATATTCCAAAGGATAGTATATACACCATATAAGAGTGAATTGGTGCATAACAACAATGAAGTCTCAATAGAAATGTAAAATATGATGCAATCCCTTATAAAGATGGTATCCTTAAATGAAAGATAAATAAAACTCATAATTATGTGTGGAAAAAATAAAAACACCCAATATAAGTGGATATTAAGTGAAAAACAATCAATGGTCATTCACACATATTCAAAGGATGACATATTCAATAACTACATGTTGATCCCAAAGAACTCGAAATTGGGTTAAGAAGTTCCCCTGGTAAAATTTGACAGCCTAACGACATCACATTAAAATTCATAAAATAATTTGATGATAGAAAAAATGGTATCTAATCACTTGGAAATAAAATTTAAATCAATAAGGATATTTAATAACATATACCAACATAAAAAGATGTAAATTAAAATACATAAAAAAATAATTCTTTTAAAAAGTGGAGTGTGAAAGGTTCCCTTACTGATTTGGGAAACTTTCGAAACGTACACCCAATGAAAGAAGGGTCATACAATGAATATATAACTACCCATAAATGAGATTATATTATAATAATATTAGAATAATGGGCTGTACATACACCACACAAAAGTAAATAGTGGCCAATGTAGCATGAATTTCATAGGAATAAACAGTGAGATGAAAATCCCCTTATGAAAATTTGTCAGCCTAACGGTGCCACATAAAACATCCAAAAATGGATTGATGAGGTCAAATAGGGTCTCTCATTATATTAACATAAAATTTACAGAAATATTAATATAAAATAACATCCCCCAAAATGAGAAATAGGAGCTTAAAGTATGTTACATAAAAAAGAGTACTTAAAAAGAAAGAGAGAGGTAGGATCCCTTACCTCATGTCCGACTTGTCTTGTTCGTTTCTTTATATTCTCGATTAATAAAACTTGGTAAATTTAAAATTTCTTAAGGAATTCCATTAATGATTATTATTCTATTCATATCACATATTATAATGTTATAATAATTGTGTAATAATGTGAGTTCATATCAGACGTTTTTTTTCGATGTTTGGTACATGAGTCAAAAATGAAGTTGTTTTAAAAGAATTGTCAATGTAGTTGTAAGTACATCATATAAAATATACAATTAATGATGAAAATATCATATATATCCAGTATATATTAGTTTTATACTTATTCCATAATATTTGGATATAAAAATAAATGAAATGCACCGTTTATGGAGACGGTAGGTCATACGTACGCATTAACGCTACTTTCATTGCTTTGGCACATTAATGGAATTAAAACTAGATGAGATATATATATATATATTATAATTAAAATATAATATATATGTTATATGATTCACATAAGTTCATTAATTTCATTCTTTATATATCCCATGTATTGTATGAACGAGTCACATCACTTGAGGGGGCGGTAGTCCACACTTCCTTAAATGAAATTATTGCATTTTCACAACATGAAAATAATAAAGGTATGTTTTAAATATAAAATACAGAATCATATAGAGGACATAAATAAAATATATATCATATATAAAAATATTTCCATAATAATGGCCACCATGAGAGGTGGTAGGAGAAGATAGAACAATCATCGTTTCGTGAGGTAGTAATTCGCCATCCACGGAAACATTATGTTCTTTAACCATTAGACGGATGTGTGTGTAAGTGTAGCTTGAATACTTCTCATAAAAACATCCTAGTATATTTAAGATACATTTTTTGTTACAAAAGAAAGGAATAAAAATATTTTAGGGGGTTGGAGAAGAAAAATGAAACAAAAGAACATTAGGGAAGACCTTACATTTAAATCGGGTAACTCCCCTCGGTTTGAAACAAAAGGATTTCTTGAAGAGATTTCTGCCTAAGGGAAGTATTATAGGATGCTTAGATGTATGTATTTAGAAAAATTGGGCAGATCATGGCCGAGCCACTGGCTTGAGAGGTGTGGGTAAGGTGGTAGAGGTGGGGGCCTTTTATAAGAGGACGGAGGGGCACTCTTGGAATGTCTTGAAAAGCTCCTTTATAATAAAATGCGTTTCAGATTTTAAAGGTCTCACTTTGATATATTTAGAGGATAAGGTGATAAGGGTTCGAAATATACTCATACAATAGGTTTTTTTACAATTGTATGTTATATATTTTACATTAAATTTTCATTTTATTTAAATCGTTTATTAATGAGGTATCACTACATCATCATGGTATCATAAATAAATTAATTTATTTAATGTCTAAAAATTGTAAAAAAATTATATTATGTAGAAAATCTTTTTATCTTTATAACTAATATTTATAGTCAAAAATAGATCTTTTATAACACCACGTAATTTTTTTTATTAAAACAATACATGTTTGTGACATTTTAATTTTAACTTTAAATAAAAATTTATTAATGTCATTTTCCTACCAATGTGGCTGAATGGGGTCCCCATGTTGACCAATGTATTGTCTTGGTCTGCCATGACTCATACAATAATGGTACGACATGTGTCATGGTCATTTTTTATTATTATAACATTATCTTTACCTTAAATTACACTAATTACCTTTAATCGTGATTAATAAAACATAAAGTTACTATTCAAAAAAAAATTATATTAATCCCATTGAACCACATTTTAAATCCTAATGAAAACCATGCATGTAGGATTTTTGAAATTCAAATCACATATGTGGTAAAGTTTCATTTAAATGAAAAAATTGTTTTTTAACTACCACTTAGTGGTTTCACTATTCATCAAAAATTGATGTTTTTTGGAAAAATACTAAAAATTCACCCTAAGCTATATTTTATATTCTGAATTAAAAAATGATTTATATATTACAAAATTAAAAAAATATAAGTTTCATTAATTAAATTAATAATTAATTCCCATTGTCAGAACATATAGCATGTTTTTATGAAACAATATATATCAAAAGATTGAAACTAGTTTAACTCCAATTTCAAAGTGAAATTAATTCCAATGAAAACTATTGGAGTAAATGGTTAAAATATATTATAATTGGACTTTAAAACCAATTAAAAAGATAATATAATCATATAAATAAATTAGATTAAAAAGATGTTTTGAATTAAAATACAACATTTTTCACTATTCATTAAAAAATGAACTTTATTAGAAAATGACCAAAAATTTACACAAAGTAAGTTTTTATGTCCCAATTCTAATGAAGAATTTTATTTGGTCAAATAGAATGTATAAGTGTTACAAAAACTATAGTATTGAGGGTTCACCATCAAAAGGAGATAAATCGACCTTTTAGTTATTTTTACAGTATTTCTGCTTAAAATTTAATTTTTTCATATTTTAAGACTTTATCTTTTATTGGATAAATGTAAAAACATTTAACAAACATATAAAATCATATTTTAGTTATTTATATTCATTCCCTCTAATACAACAGCTAGGCTTTAACTACCATAATATTATTTTATTATTAGAGTGCCACGTAAGATATAAACGAAACTCATTGTTGTGTATTGGGTACGCCATCGAGCATAGCATTCCCATTAAAGTAATATTAATATTTTATACACAAATATTAATAAATATTAAAAAGTAATATTCTTTATTTACATAGGATGTTACACATAATCACCCTATCCAAGGAATAGTTCCTTTACAATGGTTCAGAGATAGCCACTACTTCCCTCAGATCACATTCGTTGACTCTCCCTAGATCACTACCATGGGAGATGTATCACTCATCTTATCGTTTGGATGGTCTCTAAAACAGAATGGCATGAAAAGTCTTTATCTCTATTGAACATGAGATTATTCTTGTATTGATGTCTAGAATTGATGCTCTTTTGTATTCTGTCTTCTCCATTAGTGAAATTAATGAATTCAACTTAACATTGTCTTTTATTTTATTCAATAAAATCACAAGCTCCCATTCTGATTTCCTTATTTCCATAAACAATCCCTTTTTATCTGGACTTTTTTTGATCTTCATACAATGCCTACTCTATGTACCATGCCTGGTCAATGTACCTTTTCTGATCTGTGTACCACCTCTTCTCAGCGTACCACCTCTTCTCTATATATTGCACCTGCTCTGTGTATCGTGTATGCTACGCATACCACACCTACTCCCCACACCATGACTGCTCCGTGCACTACCTATGTGTAGCGCCTCTGCGTACATCATTCATTTTCTACCTCTACCTACTAAATCTATGTACTGCCTCTGTGTACCTCATCAATGTAACACCTTTTCATAGCTCCTATGCATACTGTTTTTTTTCTTCCACCAACTTCATCTTCAAATTATGCGATATATTTTATCTCCCATATACAAATTTCTCTTATGAAAAATATCATCTATAAACTACTCCTTCTTATTTTGTGAACTATTATTATTTTCACTTACCACATCATCCTATTCATAATATCAAATTTTTACAACTTTCAGACATAGAAGGGTTCTTCCACATCGATGATATTTTCTTATCGAATTCGCTCTAACATAATGATTGGATTAGAACTCCTTATATAAGAATGTAACTATGAAAATTTCACTTTTCCATTTTACCCATATATTAAATATGGGAAAAACTTCACATCATACTGATCTACGTCTACATAGAGTGACCCTATATAGCGTATCACTCAAATTTTGAAGACCGCTGCAATCCTATGAACCTTCATCTGTGTACCGTTAAACGTATGTCTACCATAAGCCTTCTAGTATGCATAATTCATCACCTCTACCCACAAGGAGCCATCCAATGTATCAAATAATCTTCCTTAGAGAACCATTTTCTGTACCACCACCCATTCAATGAACCGTTGCAGAAATTGTCTCATGTACATTTCCCGCTACATAATACTCGGATGAGATCATTTCCTAAACATGGTACAATGTCCTTAAATTGAGGTATGTGATTTGATTCTTTTACATTTTCCTCCAATGCCATGTATCTTTTTCAATCCTATACAGAGATCTTTTCATTTCAATGAAAATAAATTTTGATGTCCAATAATTTTAAAACACTTGTAAAATACACTACTTCAAGTATCATCTTCGCCATGATCACCCATACTTCTTCACTATGATATGAATTCTTCAATAGATATCATATTTCATTACAAACTCTTTAATCCATGTTATATAATCATTTAATGATCAGTTTAAACATCATCATATTATCCAGGGAATGTACTGCAACTTCCCCATCTTCCTGAAACATCAATCTTTCCAATCAACATCGAATATAAATAGCATCATCTTCCCAACATTGTTAGATCATTTTTAAATATTTAAATATATACATGATTGCTAACAAAATAATGCCTGTCTCTTTAAGCAGGATCTCACATGGTCTCTTTGAACATTGAGATGTTGCATTATCCCTTCATAACTTGATTCTATTCAACAACCTCTAAATAGATTTAAATTTTGTATACGATGTATTAGTATTGATACATGTATTTTGAACATAAGATCATTTTAACAGTAATTTGAATTTATCAACCTCAATTTCATGGGATTTATTATTATTCTCCCTCTCCAATTTGATCTTTATTGACAACTGTTGACATGAAATATAACGTTATACCCAATATCGTCCCAAAAAAGGTGAGTTTTATAGTAAAAATGTTTAAAAGAATGAAATGTTTTTATATCCAATAAGAATCTGACATTTATTGAAATTCCATAAATTAGATTTATTTTTGTAAAATTGATCTAATTAAATGTTAAAAAAATATAATATAAAATTTAACTGTTAAAATAAATTAGATGAAAATATGTTTTCAATAAAAATTCAACGTTTTCACTATTTATCTATATGTGAATCTTCACACACAAAAACCAAAAATTAACCCATTATAAATTTTGATATTAATATTCCAAAAATGAATTTATATTTTTCAAATCAATGTTACAACAATTTAAAAATTTATATTTAATATGTGTTCACTGTTAAGTGGCGGTAAAAATACCTTTTAGAGAAATAGATATTTTTTTAATAAAATAACATTTAATATTATCTTATATATATATATAAATAATAACAGACCTGTGTCAAAAAATATTTTAATATATAACATATAATTTTTATTCAAATTATTACTCAAATGTGTTTTCTAATTCATTGAAGTAAAATTTTGTTTTTTCATAGGAAAATTGATATACTAGAAAAAAGTTCCTTAATTTAAAATAGTTATTCAATTCATTTTAAGAGAAAATGGTTTATTTTATTCAAACTAATAACTAATAAATTACTCAAAACATAAGTCATAATGTTAATAATAAAATATTATTTTAATAGTAATATTAATAGTATGTTGTACATTGGTTAAACAATGTCTTCTTGTAACACATGATATCAATAGAAATCGAAATTTCATGTAACAAAAGCCAAAATATCTGTGGCATGTACCACAATATAATCTATGTGTTTCATGTAGTGAAATATTAAATTTTTTCTAGGTCAAATGAAAACCAATTAAACTTATTTTATATTACACATGATATATTTTGAGTTGCGTGAAATGAAAAATATCAAAAATATTAAAATAATTAAAAAAATTTCATACAATCATAGGGTTTTAAAAGGATCACCATTGAAAGTATGATAATTTCATTTCACACATTTCAAATAGATAACATTTTGACACCAAAAAAATTCCAAGTGTTGAATAACACTATGAAATACCTACATACCAAATTAAAAGTCAGAAAGGCTACAAAGATCATATCCAAACATTTATAATGAAACATTAATTACACATTTGTCATAATATAAACCTTAATAAAGATTAAATTTTTCCATCATAGATTGAGATAATTATAATAGATATTATATTAAAATAAAATATGTCACCCATACACCACAAAACATCATTTACTTTTTGAAACATAAAATTTCTACCATTTTTTAAACACAATATAATATTATGAAAAACCATTTAAATGTTTCTATCAACATTAAAAATCATTTTTCAATTTATATAATCTATTGTAATCCATTTCATTGAAAACCCATATTAATTATGAAACATTTTTGTCAAGACCAAACACTAAATTAAAATAGTTTTAAAAACATTTTTTAAAAAAATATATATCTATATAATGAATACAGTTTCATAAATTCTAAAAAATAATATTTCATCAAATATAATAAAACACCATTTTCACAGAAAAAAGTATTTGAAATTTATTAGGGACAACAAATAAAAAATATAAAATTAACTTGTATAACATAACAACTAAAAAATATCTAGATTAATTCCACTCCAAACAATATGAATTAACTTAAAGTGATTTGGGAATTAAATATACAGAGAAATGAGAAAAAAAGTAAATATACACCTTCTGAAACATTATCAATGTTTATATAAGCATTTATGTAGGCACAATATGGTTACCTTTGCAATGGGGTTGATTGATGTATTTCAGAATCTACATCCACTATCATGATAAACTCCAACAGACCCCCAAATCACTTTCTAATCATTGTGAAATCATACTTCATTTCAATATCAAAAACCCATAAACAATCAAAAAGTAAATTAAAATAGAAGACTCTATCCAGTATATCGTTAAATAACTAAAGCCTTCAAATTAAAAGTTATTGTAACATAGTCCCCACTACGTACCTCTCATTCAATGACAATATAACTACATGATATATTTAATTAAAAAATAATAATGAGAGCTTTAAAACCTAGTCCCACTTAAGATACTTTTCTCTGAAAGAAATTCATGTAGACCAACTTGATTTATCCATCTATAATACCCCCAAACAATAATATTTTTTACATGAGAAGAATCCATGATCCCATGGGGCTGATGGAAATAGTCATTGTAAATAAATGAAATCATTTGGGATTTTATTCTAACATGTCTGATTTGAAAAAATGATAAACTTACATGAAGAGTGATTATGAACAATTTTTTAAAAAGAAATACATGTTAAAAATAAAAAATAATACATAAAAATATTTATAAATTGACCATATATAAGATAGAATAGATTCATAATTAAATAAATCCCTCAAAACACCATATTCCATACTCGATAATAAACATCTCATAGTACACATGAAAAAATAATAAATATAATTTAATAAAAAAATATCCATTACATTACATTTTAATTAAATAACTAAATGAGAATAACTGGATAGAAATTCTATGAATGAAAATGAATTGTCTAACCATACATCCCACTAATTTAGGTTATTTGAATAACTGGATAATGCGACTAATAGAACTGAATAACACTGACATCAAATCCCCACCAGTCACTAACAGTCCTTTACACTAGACACACCCCGTTAGAGAACAAGAGCTAGAAATTTGTTTGATTTTGGATTATATAATATGTCTGACCAAAAAAATGTAGCAGGCCACCAACCACATTTTAATAATTTTGTATTTAATTAAGGACCCATTTTTATATAGTTTTAAATAGGATCCTAAAATATGATTTCTTTTTGTAAATATTTTAATAAATTAACAACTCAAAATTGTATTGTAAACATTACACATTATTTTACATAAATTTAATGATTAACATAAAAAAAATTCTTCATAAAAAATATACACTTTATGAAATAACACCTTTTTATTTATATTCCAATTTTTCCTCTGGAAAATTTACTTGCATACAATGAAATACCCAGAAATCACTATATGAATCAAATAATAAAAAAATAAAGAACCATGTGTTAAAATAAATATATAAATAAAAATATCCAATATTAGGTTCCATAGATGTCATAATATTAGTAGAATTTGGAGAAGACCCTAAGGATGCACCTACGTCAATCCACCAACCAAAGAATATGTGTACTGGGCTATACTTTATGGTTATTAATATTAAGAAACCAATACTGACATCGCTAACTTGGTATATGCACCTAGTTAGGTGGGCATATCTAGTGACATATCACAGCTAGTGGAAATATAAAATACATGACCATTATTAGTAGTGGAAATGGAGAATCCCTTAGTAAGTTATTCTACCATTTAACCTGGGATCCTATGAAAAAAATTATTAAAAGTTGAGAAAAAAATCTATGATAAAAACCAACAATAATAATAGGTTATAATATTAACCACACCTCTAACTCCCTCTCTAGAAATATCTTAGGTGTCATATCTATCATATCATGAAAAATATGAATCATGGCCCAAGGGACACAATCAAATTCACTCATGTCCAATGTGTCTTCGGAGGGTTTGAAAGGCACAAACCATTTTATAAATCACTTGAATATTAAAAATGAAACTTTCAAAAAAACATGGGATACTGATTTCTTTGATATAAAATTAATCTATTTACTATAATCTGTATAAAATCTTTAATTTAGAATAACCATTGAGAATAATTTAGTAACTAAACACCATTATTCATAAAAACCCTTTTCTAAATAAAAAATATCATTTTTTTATTTATACTATGTCTGAAACAAGGTAAAATCACTTTTTTAATTCACATTTTTTATAGATTTAATAACAAATGGATCCTTTAATATTGCTAGTTCCATCTATTTGATGAAATGATAAGTAATTTTTTGGTAACAATTATTTGAACTCCCAAAATAGTAGTAATTAGTTAATTATAAATTTTATTTTTCCATTGGGGAATCATATTAAAAAGTATATTATGTAGTTTTAAAATAACTAATTTTTACAATTTTATATATAGGGAAATCCCATACTTTTTATAGAAATCAGTTTAAAATATTTTACTATATGGTAATTCTATAAATATAATTAATACCACCATTAAATAATTAAATATTATATTAAAACCCCTTTGAATTTAGGTATCCAAAATTAGTAGTTTTATACATATGAAAACCAACCAATAATTGATTATATATTGATCAACGATTAAAAAATTGGCTATATGAGAGTCGAAGAAGGGATCAAACACACTAAAATTGAAGAAAACACAAAATTATGGTCAATATGAAATCCATCGTATTTATAATTCACAAAAAAAAATGAGAAATTAATATTACATAATAATGGAGAAGTGTGGAAAATATAGACTTTACATTAGGGAATCAGCCAATAATATTTGACAATTTGTAGGGAAATTACTATGTGAGAGGGGATAAAGAAAGCAAGGAATGTGTCTATGGAGAGATCATAGAGGGGGTCTCAAAAATAGGATGTCATGAGGAATAGAATACACGTATTTTAAAAATATAATGGAAGAATATTTAGATATTTCAATATATTAAAAATTAGGTATCATTTATGGTTAAACTGCATGGTTTACAAAACTTTGTGGATACCATACCACCGAAAAAACTAAATAAATTTAATGTGAACTATTACTCATATTTCCAAAAAATAGCATATTTAATTTCATGATTACTTTTTGATACGATACAATCCTAGAATAGACTTGAAAAATGTTGTATTTTAATTTTTCTCTTAATAATACAATAACGATTCAACCCTTAAAAAATTCAAAGTATTAAAAATAAATATTAATAAATAATGAAAATTTAATATAACATATGTCAATATAATATAATATAAAATAATAGAAAATAGTCAAAAGTGGGTTTGATAAGAAATAAAAACAACATCAACATAACTATCTATATTAAACAAATCATATTATTCTAGTATTCTAGATTTATCAAAACTATGAAAAAATGATTTTCTTGAAAATAAATTATTTATTCAAAATTTTATAAAAAAAATTATCTAAAATAGAGTTTATTATTTGTGAACATTAAATGGAGGACTTACAAGTTATTTATATTTATTAAAAAAACAATAAAACCATTAGAAATGTGACCATTATAATAGTACCGTAACAATTGAGAATAAGAGCATGACCGTTTTCATGAGAGTTGGTGTAGAAAAAATATTTGGGAACCTAATAAAATTAAAATAATGAAATTAAATAATGTTGAAAATTTTAATGAAATAAATATTCTATATAAATAAAAACTATTTTTGATTTTATTAAATATTATATGTTTTATTTTAGTTAAAGTAACTTTTCCTAAAAAACATTAAATTTTATGTTTATGTTTAATAGAATATTTTTTTAAAATAATTTTATTTATTTATATAGAAAAAATGGAATAAATTTATAAATCATAATTTGTTTCTAAATGTATAGAAATCTGATTTTATAATTAATGAATTTGTATTTATAAATAAATAATAATTTTATTTCAAATATTAAATTACAATATAAATGAAGTCATTTTTACTAAATTTTTATTGAATAATATTTTCAAAAATATTTTTGTTAGAATACTCGATATTTCTTAAAAATGTTGAGTTTTTGGTAAATAGTAAAATATAAAATGTTCAATTTATTTTATTAGTTTAATACACAATTAATTTTATATTAGATCACTTTAGAAACCATTTTATTGTCCTCACATGAAATAATTTCTATTTATAATTACATTAAATAATATAGGTAGTCTCGAATGAGAATAATAAACTAAAGAATAATATTTCAAAACCACCCATCACCAAATGTTCTAAATACCACACATCAACATGAAACACTACTCAGAACATCAATTATTTTCTATAAAAAATCCATATAATAATTTCATCTCAATATTCTATCATATAGTATATTCATGTTTTTATTATAATTTTTTATTCCATACGATAGAAAAGTTATTTAAATGATTAAATCCATAGAATTGTGTAACTATATCAGCCACCAACATTTAATTCTTTTTATTCTTATACCTCCCCTAAATATTTTATATTCAATAAAATATAAGGATATCAATAAAATATTTATATAAAGTTATTATTATAAGAATTTAATAACTACTATATATCTTCCACTCATTTAGAATCATAGAAAAATGATTATGATATTATATTCAGTTCACTCCCTCCATGGAACATATATTTTCTTTTTAGTCACAACCTTAATTGATTGATGTGATAATAATTTTATTTTTAAATATGAATTGAATAGATATAAATAATTTAATTAAGATTATAAATTGGGTAAATAAACATATATTTTAAATGAAATATACTATGTTCATCATATTATAAAAATTATTGATAAATGAACTAACAATTAAATAGAACCATTTATACTAAAAACAAGGTAAATTTTGAATTACAACTAACCGCAAAAATAAGTTTAAGCTTGTTAAGGATATTAAATTTAAGGAAAATTAAAATGGACTTCTGATCATATATTATAAGAACAATCGTCATTACAAATAAAATAGAGTGACTTTAAAACAATTATACCAACATCATCCGGATGATGAAAATAAATATAATGTCAGAATAATTTGGTCATAAATAAATATTAAATAAAAACAATAAATCCAGGTTTAATGAAGAAATTTATGGATGTATTTAAAAATAATTATGTTATTACTAAAGAAGTTATAGTCTCATATTTTATGAGTTGGGACTTTCTTTAATAGTCCTCCCCCTACCATTGACTTTAACATATGAGTTATTATTTCTCTATATTTACCTATGTTTATATCTCAATTATTAAAATTTATTTATTATATATTATACATATTATTTCCAAATATTTGTATCTATATTATTTCAAATTTATCACATGGTATTATATATGTTTTATATGTTCACATCACTAACTTATAAATAAAGAAAACCATATTAAAGAGAACATTCCAATTCGTTATTCAATTTCACGAGTTGATTTTTAAAATATTTTCAAAATCATTATTTTGAAAAATAATATCTATTTTATCGAAATAGATTATATTTTACGAGTAATTTTATTTCAATAATCATGAACTTACATTTTTTAAGGGTTTATACTCATATATTAAAACATGCCATAATGGGTTCAAATAAAATCCCACATATAATCTCATTAAATTTTATTATTTTTTTCATATGAAATCTATATTTTATATTTATAACTACTTAATCCCATATGAAAATCCAAGTGATGAATAGTGTTTTAATGGATTGAATAAAATAAATACAAATTTTAATATTTTCTCCTAGAATATTTTTAGTATATAATTAAAAATTTATCTCATGATAAGACTTTGGATAATTTTTATGACCACTTCGTTAGTCTAAAAATATGATTTTTAACAGAGGTCAAGTGTTTGGAGGAAATCCAAAGGTTTGATTTTCATAAAGAATTTAATATTAAATTAAATAAATTTTAAATTATATTCAGGCTTGTTCATTCATTAATATATTTTAAATAATATGATAGATTGGGATTCCATCATTGCAGAAGAGCTAGAATGGGGGTTTCCCTAGGTGACGTATTATCCCACCATAATATCCATAGTGATTCCATATTTTATTCAATTTTCTATTTTCCTAATTTCTATTTTTTAACATTTTCATACTCCCTTCATGGAATTTAATATACATTGGTTTGTCCCTCCTATTAGAATCATTCTGATTGTTGGGAAGAGGGGGAGGGAGAGTGAGGCAGTGTAATGGGGTTCATCGAAGGCCTTTATTAGAGCGTGGTGGTTCATGTTTGGTGGTATATGGACATATATTTTGTACATTATACCTAAAGAATGGACCATTATAATTTCATTTTTGAGAATACTAATAGTTATGTTTTTTAATTATATTAATCACTTTATCTATTATCAAGGACCTTGGGGGTTAATCTATGGTTATTATTGGATAATTTTTTTTTGGGGAATCAAATGGATATCTATTTAAGAAAACTATTTGGATTTCATGTTTTTTATATAACACTCAATGTTTGTTCTTACATTCGAAAATGTTGAGGATGAAGATGTTACATTGAATATATGTCTGGAACATGCCATGTGAGGGTAACTAAGGGTGTCCCTTGGGTCATGAATATACGCCTAGTTTCTAGGCACATGGATTTGAATGTACACTGCCCGAGGCCATGGATATTACAAAACTAATTTGAATGTTGGGTACTTGGACAAACCACATGTAGGTTACACATCATGGAACCTCGTGTGGGAGACACACCATGTGTGGTAGTTTTAGGATGTTCAATCCATCATTTTACACACTTTGTATTGAAGTGGTACACGAACACACCATTTACATGTTATTAATAACATATAATTTAATAATTATAGACAATTTTGTCTGGGATACATATCTAGGCATGGTCTTTGAGGAACATGACATGCACCCTAGGTATACACAGTGTAGTCCTTCCTCAAAGATGTTTTGTTGTTTTTT
Organism: Viscum album; assembly: GCA_963277665.1. NCBI lineage: Eukaryota > Viridiplantae > Streptophyta > Magnoliopsida > Santalales > Viscaceae > Viscum > Viscum album. The sequence continues at coordinate 1,997,776,443 of OY728140.1, read as the reverse complement.
ATGACTCATAATTACACAAATGGGTAGTATATTCTATGTTTCTTCCATATAGATCATGGTGGTGGAATATTTTAGGTTGTTAAAGGATATTTGAATTATATTTAGGTTTGGGAGATATTTTTTGGAGGATTTCATTGAGGTTTACATTCATGTTACATCTTCTGGTTATGTTATGTGATATGAGACCCATGTGAGGGTCATGAGTTTGTAGTTTTCCTGGATATAAGATTCTAGGTTAGATTTTTTTAGGATCACATGGAAGGATATATAATTATGTGATAAATTAATATCTCTAAGGATATCATGGATTTTTTAGGTAAGTACATACCAATTGACCCGGGTTAGTTAATTTGATGATTAAATCATTTATTTTAGGATCAACGATATTTGAGACTTCTGTCTAGGTTAACATTGTGGGGTAACACCTAGGGCTCGTCACCGTAATGCTGTTCTAATAGGTAAGAGGGTCATATTTTGCTTAATTATATTTACTATGGTACTCAATTATGGATTTTTTTTTCTAAATTCTAAATGATGTTTTCATGGAATATGATTTCATAAGAGGTTTCACTTGTGTTGTGGTTCCCTTTCGGGGTTTCCTACATTTTAGGTGGTCATGAGGGTCATTCATAATTACCATGTGTGTTTTATTATGGTTTTGGATACCCCCTTCAGGTGTCTTTTTGATTGACGATCTGTTAGTGATTTTGAAGGAATGCATTAATATGTTTCTCGTGTTTTGCATTTCTAATGTTTTTAGATGAGATAAAGGAACCCCTCATTGGGTGTCGTTATCTTACGGTGGCCTTTTAGAGAATTCTGGATCATCGGATAGTCATGTTCATAGATATCATCTAGAAAATGGAATCCCCTGTCAAATGATACATTATTATTTGATCTCATGGGTTGTGGGGTTGATATTTTTTGTGAGATAACAGTTGATCTACAGAACTAGTTAATATTTTTTGACGATAGGTTAATAAGTGGAATCATCCAATTTCATGGAATTACATTACAAGAGTGTTCTTAAATGAAACTACTTTAATGTTATGGATGTTTTGTATGATTTTTGGACTGAAAAACAATCTATTAACAATTTTTATGAGATTTTTGAGGTACGTTATGGTCAAAACATAGTTTTTGAGGAGACACATGGGATATATTGGACCTTGAATTGGCCCTGATCATTGTTTTGGTTGTCTCCATAATTTTATTTCTTTTTTTTCATTCTAGGGATGTATGATATGATCTAGATGTATTTACTACTCCATTTGAGAGTTAGGAACTGACTAGAGGTTATTTGGGTGTATTTTTATCTCTCCCATTTTTTGTATGGTTCCAATGGGATAATGTTTCTGTAAGGATCATGGATGGAGGGAACCCAAGGGTCCTGTTATAATTTTGGCCCTATTTATGTTCCCAAATTTTAATCAATATTTGGAAATATGAATGGTTTTATAGGGTCTAATGTAGAGTCTTGTAACTACACTAGATCATTATTTTAGAGTATTAGAGATTGATAGTTTTTTTATGGGGAAGCCAATGGTTATTCCATAGGAAAAACATTGATGCATTTATATTTATAAATACGGGAGATCATAAGTTTATACAGTTGATTATGGTGATTTCATGTGGTAGTATGATCCATTTTCAAAAAACAAACAAATACATTTTAAAATAATAATAAACACATTTGTTTCCTTGTCATGCAACCCTAATATTTAAGTGAATTGAAATATAATAAGAAAAATATTATTATTTAAATGGAACATCTATAACACATTTAATGAATTTGAGGCTATGAATATTTTTAATATCATTATGAAATAATGGTTTTATTCTCAAACTCAATAATTTTTTTTATTAATTCTTATGATGAAAGAATTAAATTTTTATTGATGTAATCTTATACATAAAAAATGATTAATATTCAAAAATGATTTTCATTTCACCAGTGATAGGATCGCAAAATCCACCATCCATTATGAAAAAAATCATTTCCATCTAGATTCATACTTAGTGTAAAACATGGGGGGTAACCAATTATATTGCAATAGTTCACTAATGTAAAAGTAACAAAAAATAAAAACCAAACACTCCTACCAAATGGGAGGAAAGTGATTGTACATGTTATATATGTAGTCATACACACAAATATCATCATAAAATCTATCAAAAATTTGTAATATCTATCATAATAATTTTTTATGTTTTATACCATAGTAATTCATAAAAATGAACAAGATGGGACAATTTGTCTAAACTCGAATGTTCATCATTTACTAGATGATATGGGGGAAAACCAAGAAGCAATCTCAGAAAAGATCTTCCTCATTATTTCATAACAAAACATCTATTGAATGTCCTATTACATTATCACCACACTCAAATTAATGTTTATGGGATAACCATGAGGCACACTAAACACCTCCTCATGTAATGTGAATAGAACTACGTCCCATACCTTAATGTGGATAATTTTATCCCCTATGATTTTAAATCCATTTGGATCATCTATTGAGGATATAGAGTAAAGAAAAACCTTAATATAAATATATCCTCAATAAGTACCACTCCCAAACAAAATAAGTAGTGGTGTCAATACCATATACTATAGATAAGATATGTCATATCTCTCGTGAATGCTATATCTAGTGAGAGAAAATTATCATATGCCTCCAGAATCACAGAGGTTTGGTATTTCCAACTAAAAGAATATTTAAAAAACCATTAATATTTTCATATGGTGTTCCCAAGAACGAACTGCATCAATCATTGGTGCACACACAACTAAACCATTCTCATATATAAGGCAACCCAAAAATAAGACCCCATGGATCAAAAATTGAAATTTCATGATCATACCATATAAGTGTTACTCCCTATGTATTTATAGGACAATATTTATATTCATTGTATGTTCCTAGAAATATATATTTTATAAAATAATTTTATTAAAGAAGAAAAATGAAATGTTTCCCATGTATGAAAAAAAGTTCCAATTATAAGAGTTATGAACATTTTAGTTTAATTAGTCACACTAGAAGGGATCAATAGGAACTCAAAATGTAAATAATTACTCTACAATACCATATTTGTAATATCATTTTTACTAATTCTCATTTTATATATTCTAGACCTAAGAAAAATATTTAAAATTTTTCCCATGAATTTTAACTAGTAGGAATAGCCATTAATAATTATTATGGTTTTACATTTGATCCTTCACTAAATGATATAGGCAATGATTGTTAATGAAATTACATAAACACACACCCTCTATTTTAATGAACAAAACTAGTTTTTTCATGGGTGGCACACTAATTCTAATAAATCCATTTTTAAGAAGTTTGTACAACTTCACCCCAAACTCCTAGAGATCATTAACAACAATCTAATATATGGAAAATATATTTATGTGGTTTATTTCTGAAATACAATTCATATGTTAATCTATTACCTCAAATTTATTATATTTTTAATATTCAAGGGAAACATCAATAAATACGTCCATAATTTATAGAATATATTGGCCATATGAAAATTATTCAATGATGTATATAATTACTAACTAATGGATGATTTGTTTTATAATCTTGCTCATGTGACCGACTATATCAGTTTTATGATCACTTGTTTCTATAGAAGGGAATTTATCCCCATCAACTTGCAGGAATATAACTATAATCTGATGATATTCAATATGGAAAAACACTACCGACAACCATTTTATACCCACTATGTCCTTATCTGTTCTCATAATAACAACCATGTAGTCCCATGAAAAACACTCCCCATAATATAACCTCAAACATAAAATTACATGAAACACATCCAACACACCTATACACCACACCTTTTGTAAAAAACAATGCACCTTCCTGGCATTATATAATGTATCAAAATAACATGTGTTGGTTGGGGAAGATTCCAAACTCTTTTAATTATCTAATTAAAATAATATAATCCCAAAATAGGGATTAAAAACATATAATGGATGTTATGAAAAAAAATAATGAATGTAAAAAACAAAAAAACTGGTATATCTCAATTTTTGTACTATGACTTAAGAATGTTTATAATAGGCATCTTATATGATTCCTACTATAAATTCATGATGTGTAGGGAATCCATAGTATAATTAGATTTCCAACTATTGAAAATATGTTGCTTAATATTGTGATTTCGGAATCATTTATTTGATTTCTAAGGCAAAAAACCTTAAATATGGCTCATTCCTCCTCTCTATTAATACAATTAAAATCCCCACATTTATGTCCAATATTGAGTATGAGTCCTACACAAAAATAGATGAATGATACCTTATAGGTTCTATATATTTATTGGATCCACCATTTCCATTTCCAACTCTATAATCCTTATGATCTATTACCATGCATCTCTACATAGCCCATGCGTCCTCAAGATACTCCTAAACCTAAAATAGTGGAAGTTCATAGGGAATAAAGTCACTAAAAAATTCGGATGTCAATATCAATTATAGATATTGACTCCTCACCATATTTCCAAGTAACCAAAAACCATAATCTTATCATTATTCCATGGAATATTTTGATTGAAAATGCTACCATCAGAACTAGTGGTGCCCGTAAAAAATAAATAATCAAACTATAGACTATAGAAAAACCTCATACACATGAGGGTCTGTATGAACCTATAATATATGTTTTCCCAATTCATAAAACCCTTGAATCATTTTCAGAATATGTGAATATTTATCCCAAATACTAAAAACAAAGACTACTATGTATGAAAAAATAACATCAAACAAAACCACATGGAGAGAGTCCCCTCACAAATTGATAGGGATAGATGTATAACACTACCAAAAAAGAAGAAATAACTCATGAAAATGAAACTAAAATGGATCCTCAATAAAGTGCATGATATCATGGAGACCCTGAACTATTGTATCCTCACTCATATGATTTTTATTAATGATAGAATATACAGATCATAAGAAATTGTCATCAGAGATAAATATTGAATGTTTATATGATATAATATGTTGAGATGTCCTTATATTCTATTATAAATCTGAAAGGAAAAGAAAATAAAAATGATCAAATCCTATGGTACACAAGCACCATTATTTAAACATAAAATAATGCCTCAATATGTAGATTTTGGAAATAATTTAGATACAATCCTAGTGTACGAAATACATAAATCCCAAAAGTAATACCGTGTTCCTAATCATACAGAAAAAACCGACTAATAACTTACCTCTCTTCCATATTCTCCAAAACCATCCTCACGTAATGTCCAAATCTAAAAACGTATCTAAAAGAATACAACCTATGATTCAAAAAATTCACACACATACCCATTATTGGCTATATAAATGGGGTTAATCTATGTGTGACACCAAAATACAACCTCAAATCAACTAGATGATTTGTGACTAGTGATGACTAGGCATATTAGTAAATTTACCGGCCTTATTCCAGTCACCTCTTGTAACACCCCGAGCTTCCATGATACGCTTCTCATTCAATAATGCAAAAGCTTGCATTGCACGCTACTTCGAGTTCTAACACACCACAACTAATCAAAGTAGCTGTTATGAATAATAATACCCATATTTTGAAATTATATAAATTTTTTATTTCAAAATGGACTTCATTTTTGGATTCGGAATATAGAAATTAGACTATGTTGAATTTTTGGTATTTTTCTGAGAACTTCCAATTTTTTTATGAATAGTGAAAGATACTTAAAAAAAACTTTTTTAATCAAAATAATTTATAGTGATAAATTATAATATTGAGTGGTATTAAAGTATAATTGGAATATATTTTTACCATTTTATCCAATTTTGTTAATTATAATAAATTTCACTTTGAAATTAGACATAAAAAATTGTCAATCTTTTGATATATATTGTTTCTTAAAAACACGCTATTTGTTGTGACAATGGGAATTAATTATAAAATTAATTAATTCAACATATATATTTTTAAATTTTTAAAATAGACAAAATTTTTGAATTTGGAATATCAATTATAGCTTTGGGTGAAATTTTGGAATTGTTCTGAAAAACATCAATTTTTGATGAATAGTGAAACCACTAAGTGGTAGTTAAAAAACTGATTTTTCATTTAAATGATACATTACCACTTCTGTGATTTGATTTTAAAAAATCCTACATACATGGTTTTCATTATGAATTAAAATGTGGTTCAATGGGATTAAAATAATTTTTTATGAATAGTAACATTTAAGTTTAATTAATCACGATTAAAGGTAATTAGTGAAATTTTAGGTAAAAATGATATTATAAAAATATGAAAATACCTTTAAACTTGTCCTACTTATATTGGATGTGTCATGGCCGACCAAGACAATCCATGGGTCAACTTGGGGACCCCATGGAGCCACTTTTGTAGGAAAATGACATAAATAACTTTTATTTAAAGTTAAAATAAAAATGTCACAAACATAAGTAGTTTTACTAAAAAAAATTTAAATGGGGTTACACAAGTCATATTTTTGACTATAAATATTAATTATTAATCTAAAAACATTTCCTAAATCATGATATTTTTTTTATAATTTTTATACATTAAATAAATTAAATTATTTATGACACCATGATGATGCATCAGTTACCTCATTAATTAACGATTTAAATAATATGAAAAGGTAATGTAAAATCCAAGGCATACACTTGTCAAAAACCTATTGGAAGAGTAGATTTAGAACCCTTATCACCTTATCCTAGAATTATATAATTGTGGGACCTTTAAAATCCGAAACTCATTATATAATAAAGTAACATTTCATTACTTTCCAAGAGTGCCCCTCCTCTCCACTTATAAAAGGCCCCCACCACTACCACCACACTGACACTTTAAATGCCTTTTGGATCCTCCAAACTCTGGCCAAATACTCTCCCAACTTCTCTATATTACTACAATAATCCTCACTTTGGGCAGAACTCTTCCCAAAGAATCCATTGGCTCAAATCAATAAGAGTTACCCGATTTTAAGGTAATGTCTTCTCTAATGTTGTTTTGTTTTATTTTGCTTCTCCAACCCCTTAAAATCTTTTTATTACTTTATTTTGTAACAAAAACAGTATCTAAAATATACTTGGATGTTTTTATGATAATTATTTGATTTAAACTTAAACACACCTTCGTCTAATGGTTAACGAACATACTGTTTCTGTGGGTGGCGAAATACTACCTCACGAAACGATGATTGTTCAATATTCTTTTAACACCTCTAATAGTGGACATTTTGATGACTCTATTTTAATATATGATATATATATATTATGTTTATGTTTTCCTTATGCTTATTTATTTCTCATTTGTGGCATAATTTATGATTTCCATTATGGGTAAATGTGATATTTTCATTTTAGGAAGTGCGGACGACCGCCCCCTCAAAGTGATTTGAATCGTTAATGACATAAGTGGGATGTATAAAGGATGGAGTAAATGATATTATATATGATATTATACTGTAATTATAATATACCTTTATATCAATATGATTTCATTAAATACGAAATAGAAATGAACGTAGCGTTAATGCGTACATACGGCTTACCGTCTCCATGAACGGTGCATTTCATTTCTTATCTCTAAACATTATGGAATATTATAAATGCATGTATATACTAGATATATATGAGATATATGATATCTATATCATGAATATAATTCTGGATATAATTGATATTTCACCACATGAAAAACTTGTAATTATAAGAAGTTTATTTTTGACTCAAGTACCAAAGATTTACAAAACGACCGTTATTAACTTAAATAAATACATAACATTCATAACATGGTAATAAGTGATATAAAATGAATAAAAAACTTGAAAAAGGATCTTAAGAGATTATAAATTAACTCTAGTTTATTAGTCATGAGTTTAAAGAATGGTTGAGTCAAGACAGGACACTAGGTAAGGGAATTTCTTAACCCAATTTCCATTCGTTGGGTTAATCTCCTACTTTCAAATTATGTCATGATATTATTATTTCCTACCTTGTATTTTTAATTTCATTATGTGTACTTATAGTGAATACACATAATAGATCTAATTTATTTTAAAAATGATCTTTGTATGGGACTTCGTCTCAATCTCCTTTCATTGAGGCATATATTGTTTTATACAAAACCTTCTTTTATACGGTGTATAAACCCCTTTGACTTTTACGTTTATCCAAAAGGAATATTTTTTATACGAATAATTTTACTAAACGAAAAAAGGGAATTTTTTTGTTGTATGTATGTGTCAACAACGACTTCTCCTCCACCGTGACCATTATTTGAGTTTCGGCCTCCTCTACAAGCCATGACTTTTTTTTAAATGAAAAATAAATACAAAGTTTTAATTTTCTATAATTTTGGTATTGAAAATGGTTTTGAAAGTGATTTTATTACATCAATGTGTTGTATTGATATCTTGTGATTGAAATTTGGAAATATTATGTTTCCTTTATACATGTTTTATGTGATACGAGTATGTTATGGTTTATGATATGTTTAAAGCTATTCATATGAGGAATTCATTGGACTTAATAAGTGACGAGTGGAGCCCGCTATAGCTCCTCGATGCATCGATAGGTCTCATGAGACAAACTAGTTTCTTGGCACGAGGCCTTGAAAAAATCTTATTTGTGGTCTTGGTACGAGGCCTTGACTACGTGGTTATGATAGACTAGCATTATGCATTCCATCATTATGAAAGTGGTTATTGATATTTCATGGGATTATTCGACTGGTAGAATATCCATGTGTGTAAGTAAATGGCATTATTTAATTTTATTTTTTCCATATCATGCTAAGGTTCATGTTTTAAAAAGTATTTTGTTTTAGTTATACATTTCCTTAAATGTTAATGTTTTTTTACTAAAGCTTCCGTATCCTTACTGAGCATCTGAGCTCACCCATTTCAATGTTTTAATATTTTCTAGGATGTGAAGAAGTATTGTATGAATGACCTGTAGGGATAGTCAGAATAGGATATGAGTGTGGACTATGGAGACTTTGTTATTTTAGTTTTTCACTTTATGATGTAATGTGACATTTATGAATGTATCTAGTGTTTCCTAGGATACTAAACTAATCGGTCTTTCGAGACTTGATATTTTGTGATCATGCCAATGTTACACAATAATGCACCGACTCTGGGTAACTGGGGTCGGGGCATTACAGTTGGTATCAGAGGCAGTTTAGTACTAACCATGGAAGCTAGATTTAGATAAATTCTGATTAGAGCACATATCCCGAAGATAGACTTTGAGGATTAGTATAGAAGAACTTCCTAGAATTTTGGTATTATAGATATTTTTGTGTTTTCCGAGAAATACATCCCTGTCTGGATACGAGCAAGTAGAGGCGGCTCTGGAACAGATGTACCAATGGGTAAAACCCGAAAACACCGCTTTGAGCTATACTCGAACGGGAACTGGTGCATGACAACGGGCCTTGCTGCACACTTGGTTACGACACTCCCGGGGGAAATGCTTAGGATAATTCTCATTTTCTTTACAAACCACTATGAAGGGTTATGAGTATATACTTCCTCAAAACAATCATTTTTATGGATTATATCTATAAATAGTTCATTTTATGATATGTATTTTACAAGTATGGAATTATGTATTTTGATTCATAAACTAATCTATTTTATTCCATTGTTTATAAATGGAGCCTAGTGGAAGGAATGGAAACCATATCAATGCATGCACTCCGTGTAGGGATTTCCCTCCTGCTCAAGATAATTATTGTGGATCTGGAGATACAACTGGTGCTGATCAACTTATTACCATACTGGGACAACTCAACCAGGTTATGAATAATAACCTTACTCGTATGGAGCACCCTGATCTGCAACGTGGAGGATCAATGTTAGACGGCTTCAGGAGGCAACAACCGCCAACATTTAATGGGGGTACAAATCAATTAGTATCTAAGCAATGGATAAACTACTTAGAGAAAATATTCCATTCCTTGGAGAGTAGCGAAAGGGAGAAGGTTGTCATGACAGTCTACCACCTCACTGGAGATGCCGATAAGTGGTGGTCGTTGATTCAAAACACAATGGAAGATGATGAAGTATCAAATATGGAATGGAGGGAGTTCAAAGATCTTTTCTTAGAAAAATACTTTCCTCGTGACCATCGAGAAAATATGGAAAGGCAATTTCTGAGTATGAGAAAAAAGGAGGATGAGAATGTTGCAAAGTATGAGGCCAACTTTACAAGGTTAACGAGGTATGCTGCAGATTATATACGTAACCCAAGAAGTATGATCGATCATTTCTTTGATGGGTTAAAACCATTTCTTCGTCGAGCATTATTATCACAATCTTTCACAACGTACGAAGATATAGTCTCGTGTTCTATCAATACAGATAAAGAATTCTCTATGTCTTATGACAACAAAGTAGAGCAAGAGAAGAAGAGAACGGTGGAACAAGAGATAGATAAAGCGAAAAAGGGAAAGAAAGATTTTCCATTATGCGATAATTGTGCAAAGAATCACCCTGTTACTTGCCTAAAGGGAATGGGAGTTTGTTACAAATGTGGAGAAAAAGGTCACCAGGCTCGTGATTGCAAGGGAAAGAAAAAGGCTATCAATGTTGAATGCTAAAATTGTAGGGAAATAGGGAATTATTCAAATGAATTTCCTAAGAGTCAGGGAAACTAACCTCAGAAAAGTCCAAGGGAATAAGGACAATCTTATGTTGTTACTACAGTTGAAGCGGAATAATTAATGTATTGGTGCTTTTGGACTCAAGGATTATATTCTGGTTATAAAAATAATGTGATATATATAAGGATTGTACTGTAGTACTTGTTGTTATCATAAAGGTTTTAATATGATGAAGGAAATCATATTTTTACTATGTGACAATAAGAGAAACTTTACTTTGTTTAGGGAATATAATGGTACAATTGATTTTGGAATTTAAGGACCCTTTAGAGAAAGTCTGGATGGAGGTATTTTGGATAACTATTAAGCTTGGAATGGATTAAGTTGAACCTGGGATAGTATTGTTTAAGGTTAAAACATTTCTGAAGATTATTTTTGGAATATTATAATACTATAGTTTTAGGAAAAGGACAACCTGCAGGGTGGGGCATAACCTGTCACGTCGGACAAAGCTACAGGAATCGAACCCACAACCATCGTGAGACAGGCCTTTATTACCTACCACTAGCCTACAGGAAGTCCCTGGTTATTAAAAAATAGTTTTACTAATCTAAATGGTATGTGTTAATATTTGGAACCATATACAATTAGGATAAATAGAATATTTTTGAGTTCTATTACCTTTTAGAGTGAAAGATGGGTTTGTGGTAAAAAATTATTAAAGAATGAAAGTCTACATGAAAAGTATGTATATTCCCTTACGTTCGTAGTAAATATCCTAAATAAATTCCTCAAATTTATAAAAGGTAACTTAAAACAAAAACGTTGTCGGTTAACTTTTCCAACTGGGGATTCAATGACTATTTAACCAATCACAAGTTTGTGATTTTCTTATCGTTAACTTTCTCCTAATCCAGTTTTATACGACTCTCCATCAGACCTTGATTGTTTGTTTTTCTTCCATATCCATATTTTCATAGAATCCTAGTATGGGATATCTCGGGTGACCTTTGTACTTATCTTTCTATCTTTTAAAGTTATATTTTTATTAACATTATTTCCGATGTGGGTTTTCCACAAAGGTATTTTCTATTTTCAACCTTTTATTTTCAAAGAAAAATTTCAAATTGTGAGGATGAAATTTATTGAAGGAGGGGAGAATGTAACACCCCGAGCTTCCATGATACGCTTCTCATTCAATAATGCAATAGCTTGCATTGTACGCAACTTCGAGTTCTAACACACCGCAACTAATCAAAGTAGCCGTTATGAATAGTAATACCAACTTTTTGAAATTATATAAATTTTATATTTCAAAATGGACTTCATTTTTGGATTCATAATATCGAAATTAGACTATCTTGAATTTTTGGTATTTTTCTGAGAACTTCCAATTTTTTATGAATAGTGAAAAATACATAAAAACAACTTTTTTAATCAGAATAATTTATAGTGATAAATTATACTATTGGGTGGTTTTAAAGTAAAATTAGAATATGTTTTTACCATTTTATCCAATGGTTTTAATTATAATTAATTTCACTTTGAAATTAGACATAAAAAATTGTCAATCTTTTGATATATATTTTTTCTTAAAAACACGCTATTTGTTGTGACAGCGGGAATTAATTATAAAATTAATTAATGCAACTTATTGTTTGTAATTTTTTAAAATAGACATCATTTTTGAATTTGGAATATCAATTATAGCTTAGTGTGAAATTTTGGCATTGTTCTGAAAAACATCAATTTTTGATGAATAGTGAAACCACTAAGTGGTAGTTAAAAAACTGATTTTTCATATAAATGAAACACTACCACTTCTGTGATTTGAATTTCAAAAATCTGACATACATGGTTTTCATTAGGATGTAAAATGTGGTTCAATAGGATTAAAATAATTTTTGGTGAATAGTAACTTTTAAGTTTAATTAATCACGATTAAAGGTAATTAGTGAAATTTAAGGTAAAAATGATATTATAAAAATATGAAAATACCTTTAAACTTGTCCTACGCCTATTGGATGTGTCATGGACGACAAAGACAATCCATGGGTCAATTTGGGGACCTGATGGATCCACTTTGGTAGGAAAATGACATAAATAACTTTTATTTAAAGTTAAAATAAAAATGTCCCAAACATAAGTTGTTCTACTAAAACAATTTTTAAATGGGGTTACAGAAGTCATATTTTTGACTATAGATATTAATTAGAAATATAAAATGATATCCTACATCATGACATTTTTATCTAATTTTTAGACATTAAATTAATTAAATTATTTATGACACCATGATGATGCATCGATTACCTCATTAATTAACAATTTAAATAAAATGAAAAGATAATGTAAATTCCATGGCTTACACTTGTCAAAAACCTATTGTATGGGTATATTTCGAACACTTATCACCTTATCCTATAATTATATAAGTGTGGGACATTTAAAATCTGAAACCCATTATATAATAATGTAACATTTCATTACTTTCCATGAGTGCCCCTCCTCTCCACTTATAAAAGGCCCCCACCACTACCACCTTACTCACACATTCAAAGCATTTTGGATCAGCCAACCTCATCCAAAAAACTCTCCCAACTTCCCTCTCTTACTCCTAGACTTTGGATGAACTATTCCCAAGGAATCCTTTGGCTCAAATCAATAAGAGTTACCCGATTTTAAGGTAATGTCTTCTGTAATGTTGTTTTGTTTTATTTTTCTTCTCCAACCCTTTAAACTCTTTTTATTCCTTTATTTTGTAACAAAAAAACTATAAAAAATATAATAATATGTTGTAATGATATGTATTTGATTTAATCTTACACACACCTTCGCCTAATGGTTAAAGAACATACTGTTTCTGTGGGTGGAGAAATACTTTCTCACGAAACGATGATTGTTCAATATTTTTTTAACACCTATAATGGTGTCCATTTTTATGAAACTATTTTCATATATGATATTTATATTATGTTTATTTTTTCATTATGCTTCTGAATTTTTCATTTGTGGAATACTTTATGACTTCCATTATGGGTAAACGCGATATTTTCATTTTAGGAAGTGCGGACTACCGCCCCCTCAAAGTGGTTTGAATCGTTAATGCCATATGTGGGATGTATAAAGGATGGATTAAATGATATTATATATGATATTATACTGTAATTATAATATACCTTTATATAATTATGATTTCATTAAATACGAAATAGAAATGAATGTAGCGTTCATGTGTACGTACGGCTTACCGTCTCCATGAACGGTGCATTTCATTTCTTATCTCTAAACATTATGGAATATTATAAATGAATGTATATAATGGATATATATGAGATATATTATATCTATATCATGAATATAATTCTGGATATAATGGATATTTCACCACATGAAAAACATGTAATTATAAGAAGTTTATTTTTGACTCAGGTACCAAAGATCTACAAAACGACCATTATTAACATAAATAAATACATAATGTTTATAACATGGTAATAAGTGATAAAAAAGGAATAAAAAACTTGAAAAATGTTCTTATGAAATTATAAATTAACTCTAGTTTATTATTCATGAGGTTAATGAATGGTCAAGTCAAGACAGGACGCAAGGTAAGGGAATTTCTTAACCCAATTTCCATTCTTTGGGTTAATCACCTACTTTCAAATTATGTCATGATATTATTATGTCCTATATTGTATTTTTACTTTCCTTATGTGTACTTATAGTGAATACACATAATAGATCTATTTTACTTTAAAAATGATCTTTGTATGGGACTTCGTCTCAATCTCTTTTCATTGAGGCATATTTTGTTTTATACAAAACCTTCTTTTATACGGTGTATAAACCCCTTTGACTTTTACGTTTATCCAAAAGGAATATTTTTTATACGGAGCATTTTACTAAACTATAAAAGGGAATGTTTTTTTCATACGTATGCGGAGACAATGACTTATCCTCCGCCGTGACCATTATTTGAGTTTTGTCTTCCTCTACAAGCAATAAGTTTTTTTAAATGAAAAACAAATACAATGTTTTAATTTTCTTTAATTTTGGTATTGAATATGGTTTTGAAAGTGTTTTTATTACATAAATGTGTTGTATTGATATCTTGTGATTGAAATGTGGAAATTTTATATTTCCTTTATGCATGTTTTATGTGATATGATTAAGTTATGGTTTATGATATGTTTAAACATATTCATATTAGGAATGAATAGGACTTAATAAGTGACAGGTGGAGCCCGCTATAGCTCCTCGATGCATCGGTAGGTCTCATGAGACAAACTAGAGTCTTGGCACGAGTCCTTGACAAAATCTTTTTTGTGGTCTTGGCACGATGCCTTGACTACGTGGTTATGATAGTCTAGCATTATGCATTCCATCATTATGAAAGTGCTTATTGATATTGAATGGGATTATTCGACTAGTAGA
This sequence comes from Viscum album, assembly GCA_963277665.1. NCBI lineage: Eukaryota > Viridiplantae > Streptophyta > Magnoliopsida > Santalales > Viscaceae > Viscum > Viscum album. Next base: position 1,997,761,366 of record OY728140.1, on the reverse strand, counting down.
ATATCCATGTGAGTAAGTAAATGCAATTATTTAATTTTATTTTTGTCATATCATGCTGATGTTCAAGTTTAAAAAGGCTTTTGTTTTAGTTATACATTGCCTTAAATGTAAATGTTTTTTTATGAAATCTTCCACAATATTGTTATCCTTACTGAGCATCCGAGATCTCCCCTTTCAATGTTTTAATATTTTCCTGGATGTGAAGAAGTATTGTATGAATGACCTGCAGGGATAGTCAGAAGAGGATATGAGTGTGGAATATGGAGACTTTGTTATTGTAGTTTTTCACTTGATGATGTAATGTAACATTTATGAATGTATCCAGTGTTTCCAAGGATACTAAACTAATTGGTATTTTGAGATTTGATCTTTTGTGATCATGCCAATGTTACCCAATAATGCACAGACTCTGGGTAACTGGGGTCAGAGCGTTACACCTCTATACAAACACACAACTTTCTTAATGTAATAATGTAGAGATTTAATAAAAAATAAAAAACATCATGTTTGTAAAAAATGAAATAAAAAAATCTATGAAATAAATTAATGTTTGGAAAATATAATAATACAAGTAAAAAATGTGATAAGGAATTTCTAAAAATGGAATAAATTATCAACTAGAAAATAATTTATAAAAAACATAAGTATTGGGGAATATTAGATAACATTATCCATGCTTATCCAATGAACATGGATTACATCTCTCTATAATAATATGGTCCATTGATTGCATGTCCATCGGTGTCATCACCAATCTTCATATCTACTATAAAATACTCAAAAAATCAGGGAAAATCCATTGTAAGGGTGAGTGTATATAAAATAATTAAAACACCATAAACACTAATAAAAGAGGAAATAATAAAAAATAGTCACATCAACCCTTATTTAGTTTTGGTAAAGGATACCAACATTTTATATTCTCAAAAGAAACCCAATCCAATGGAAAACGGATTTCAAACCTCCTAGACAACTATTAATTAATAGTCTTGCCATATCTCCATAGATCCGATCACTAATTTCAAACGACATATATGTCCTTATAATATACATAGTGAAGATAACACTCATCAATAATGTGTATCATAGCATAGGGACCACAAAATCCCACCCATTTTTATCTCATAAACTCTAATATATATGAATGTACCACAACTTAGTACTACATAGAATGACTAATGGAGAAATGATCCAATATAGGACATTACCACTACTTGATCTCAATGAAGTGTATTGCACTAAACAGATATAGAACTCAATCCCCTATAATGTGTGGGAGAACTATGTATACTTGTATAAAGGATATGTAAAAAACAACACATTTCGTGATATATGGGAGTACAAACCCTAGTAACACATCGATGGTCAAACACAATCATAATCAAGTGTTATGTGTTACTGAAGAATGAATTTTCTATATCCACCTTGTGTCACATCTATCCACCTTAATGAACATCACCATTATGTTCTATAATGAAACATACTATGTATGGGAAACTCAATTTCCCAAATATAAGATCCAAAGAATCTGATAGATGAGGTATAATTAACTGAGTGTAAGAGATTGTGTGTCATCCTATTTTATGTGATGTGTCTCATGGGGAAGAATCCTTGATGGAACCCATCACTACACATAGTGTGTAAAATCCATAATACATAACATGTATGAATGATCACATTATTTCTAAATACACATAGAAACATGATTGTTTCTTTCTATGGACATGGATTGTCATATTTTTGTGAGTATACGTTACATGTATGTTAGGTCACACAACATGTTCACTTACCAAGTTTATTGGATGCGTACAAATGGTAGATGAATTAGATATCTATATAAATATACAAGAATTGTCTCTAATGGTACCCAAAGTGTCTTACAATATGAGATCTTGGTTGTATACCTTCAGCAGATATATTGGATGACCATGTATCATCACACATCATGTTTTCTTGGGGACACAACTTGTGATATTTATCTCACCTGAAACCCTAGTTACTATTAAAACCTAGAAAACATTGAGTTTGTTAATTTTGGACATGAAACATGCAATTTTTCTATTTTTTTAATAAATGGGCTTACTTAATAAAAATTTCAAATTAACCAAATATGATATTTTCCTCTTCTTATGTCCCAATCATAATTTCTTAATCCGATGGTTATGGTAACTAGTTGTGGGTTTTTCGCCTTTAGTGGTGCAAAATTAGATCTCAAATATTTCTAGGAATAACTTCGATAGTATCTATTAAGATAATTGAATATTAATACTAAATACCATCTTATTAATACTTCTAAATTCCAATATCCATCCAGAAACACTAATTTCCCAATCACTCATGCTTCTTTCATGACTCTGGGGGTTTAATTGCAATCAATTCTAGCCTGTTAATGTCATATTGAGGCCAAAAGGCCACATAATTATAATGTGAAGATATTTTAGGATAAAATTATAATAACATGGTAAAAAACCATTATATATTTAAATTAAATCAAACTATATGAAATTAGAATCCACAAGATAAAAAAGGAATGGAGAAGAAATATTAAAATTATTCATGATTTCTATATAAATTGTCTAATATGAGGCTTATAAATTCATTAATAAACCATAAAAGATATGATATCAATGTTAATAAAATTTAAATTGTATAAATCCATTAAATAATATGACCTATTTCAGGAAATAATTTTTCATTTATTAATAATTAATACTCAAGAAAATAATATGAAGATCTAACTCCTTTTGCTATATGTTTCAAAGTTCTAGATGATTGTTCATCCTTTATCACTATTCTCAGATCCATTTTCATCAATAATGCTCTAATTATACAGTCAAATTAATAATATGGTTATGTGGATACCCCTAGAGGTTTTCTAGTGTAACAAATTTTTATAGGTATAATTTTTTGGCTATATATGTAAATTAAAAAAACACTTGTAACTAATTACATAATGCACCACCGATGGTTTCCTTAATCAAATGAATAAAACAAAATAAATTTATTTAATGAAAATCTTAAAAACTTTATTTAGGAAACAAATACTATATTATATTTATCATTCATATTCCTGATAAATAGAGAACCAATTTATTCAAAAAATATTAATTCACACTCGTATATAAATATTTATAATTTAATTATAATAAAATGGGATCTTTAAACTCAAAAAAAAGTTATGATATTGAGGGAAAATATAGTGATATAATATGGAATATTAAAAATACTATACAAAAAAAACTAGAGTAATAAACTTTATACTTTACCTTTTACTCTTTAAAAAATTATTAAATCACACATGCATATATGTAGAATTCCACCTCCATTAATCTAATTGATTCAAATTGTAGTCCATCCACTGATAAATGATTCGAAAAATGAATATAATTAATAAATATTGTATTTATATCATTAAAATCTTTTTTATGTGATGGAACCAAGATAATGATCAGTGTAATGGAATTATAGAACCATTCATAGATGAATAATTAATCATTTTACAATAGAAAATAATAATTTTAATAAATAAACATAATGTAATAGGTGATAAAATTTTAAAAGTGAATAATATTTTATATTATATCTTTGTAATATTTCTTTTTTAATTATAATAAGTTTAAACTTATTAAACATGTGATTAAAATCACATACTAAGCATGTAAGACCTCAAAAAATGGTTAGTTTGAAAATATTATCTTAATATGAGAATGTTTATCTTTATGATCCCATTGGGGGAATTAAAAGATCATTCAATAATTGTACCCATGTAATTTAATCTCCTATATTATTTTATTAAAATTAAATAATTTCTATTTTGTTTCCTCTCTTTAGGTACTCACAAATCTGATGAAATTTTATTAAGGAAACAAACATCATTTTTTTATTTGGACGAGAATCATTTTATTCCATGTATATTTTTTAATTTAAATATCCTAGAGAATATATTCAATATTCAATAATTATTATTTAACGTCAATTTTAATATTTTTTAATTTCTATATGATAATTTAATTGGGATCATCTTATCATGATCCAAATGAAATTTTTTTTGTGAATGTGTGATGAAAATTTTATTTTAACTCTTACCAAACAAAAATATTTTCTTATCATTATAAATATTAATTTAATTAATTATTATCTTAAAAAATTAATTTTACTTTTTCAAAGAAAACATATTCACTAATTATTTTTAATTTTTTCATTTTTAATATTGGAGTCAAAAAATAGGAAGGGTGTTTTACATATGAAATATCATAGTGAACTTTCCAATGTTTTTTCATATATGTTAACATATACTAAAATTTATTATGGTTTAATTGGAATATAGTCATAATATTAAATCCAAATTATTTTTTGGATGAGTTGTGATCATGATATATTCATTGTATAGATAATATATTATCATTTTTAAAACTAATTTCAATATGAATACTTATTTTGACTATTTATTGGATTATTATTCACCTATTTTGAATGATTATTACATTTCACATAGTATTTAATGGGAAGGACCTATTACAGATCCCAAATGAATTGGTTGGTTTAATTGGAAAAAACTTTTTTTGGTATATGGAATAAATCAAACCTCTTTTTGATTGATATCTTCCAATAAGGATTTGATGGTATGATTGTGATGTTTAGAAATATGAATTCCAACATTATGAAACCAGTTTTTTTATCCATATATATTTTTTTATCATTCACTATCATCCATGTATTTAGTTATATTTTATGATATTAGATATGATACTTATTTTTTAATCCCTTATATAATATTATTTCATTGTTTATTATATGATAGATTTTATTGAACCATTTTCTTTTAATGAGAATCCTTGATCTCCCATTATAATGTTTTCTCTTCTATAAGATTCTATAAATGAATACATTATTGATTGTATGTATTTTATATTAGAAATAATAATTTTCTAAGTATATTTTTTATGTTTAATTTTATGTTTTATAATATAATGTGGGAATCATGTATATATAATTTCTCTAAATACTAAATAAATATTATATCCTACTGATGTGATCTAATGTATCTTATTACAGTGTATAAAACCAATGATTGGATCTTGGATACTAATGTTGGGTATAAAATATACCACATAAGAAAGGGGAAATCCTCAAATTTATGAAATGATAAAGAAATAGTTGTGGGACATGGGAAAAGATAGTTCATATTATTTGAACCAATGTTAATTAATGTACAATTTAATTATGATCATAACCTAAAATTATGTATCCATATAGAGTGAAAAAAACATGCAGAGAGGTCTCATAGATAAATTTTGGATTGAAAATATTTTTAAGGAGGATAATGAATTTACAAAAATGTAGTCTTGTTCATAAAATATATAAAGAATTTTTTAAATATCTAAGAAGATGATATAACAATTACCCATATGATCATTCACATGGGTGAACATCTTCATGTATTTTTCCATGGTTCATTCAATGAAATTCAATGAAAATAATTCTATATAGTTTTTAGTGGACCAATATCCAATTTCCACTCATTTTATTGATAATTTTTTGGAATTATCACATAATCACATTTAAGTGATTTATACCAAAGATTTCGAAGAATTGGAGAGGACAAATTAACTATTGATTTAATTGCATAATGTTTCAAATTTCACATCAATTATATAGAAAATCCTTAAACATTCTCTGAACATAGAGTAAAATATTAATATAACCTATAACCACTAAAAAATGGGAAATATGAATATATTATATAAATAATCCAGAAATTATGATATATGTAAATAAAAAATTTATGTGAATAGAGAATAAAAATCTTCATCTAGGTAATTCCTCGTACTACAATAAATCCCAAAAAATATAATAAATAGTTCATTATATATCCTTATATTGATAGAATGTATAACTAATTTTTTTTAGATAATGTTTGAGAACATAAGCTACTAGGTCCCAAACAAGATGAATATATGGCATATAACGTAAAAACATTTTTGAATACATTAGAATAGATAAATGGTAATAAATAATATACATTTAAATTAATAAGTTAATTTCTATTTTATTTTTCAGATATAAATTCTTCATTCATATATCCTTATTAAAAGGGATTATGTGGGTTGAAAATAAGTGAATCCTCTATCCCATCTTAAAATTACACTAAAATATTTTCGAAAATATTAGTGTTTTTTCCATTGAGTAGAACCCACCAAAAAATAGTCTCATGTGAATGATATATTCCACATATCAATTTTGACAATTCTTATAATGGATCCCAACCATTTACTAAATATTTAATTTTTATTGATAGAGGATGGACTCAATTATGTGGAGAATATGAAGATGATACTGGATAGTATATAAAATGTCCAACATGAGAATATGACACACCTAGTGATTATTATTTAGTGAAATGATAAGTTTAAAGAATGAATATGGGAAACTGGGGAATAAAAATGATTCACCAACATCTATTTTTATATTAGTGTATAAAATTAAACTTTAATGATGAAAATTATAAATAGAGGAATAATTTTACTTCCTAGACATAGAAACACACACACACACACACATATAGAAATTTACTTCTAAAAAAAATCAATTTTGATATTTTTTTCTATTTTATTCCACATCCTACATAAGATAAAATAAAAAAAACATTATTATATTAATTTCTAGAATTAATTATCTAGATCAAATATTCCCAAAAAAATGATTTATAAAATCCGAAAATAAAATAACAAGAATGAGGGACGTTAGAGAAATTTTATCTCCTAGAATTTTATCAACAGTTAAAATCACTATTAAATATAATTTAAATGTTTGTAACACAGTAAAATTTTTAGAAAATAATAATATATAACCTAGAGATGAAGTAATGTTATTTATGAATGGAATAAAAAAGGTTGTCAATATATGTATAAAACTAACACAATCATTAAAAATATGACCACTAGATTCATTACAAGAGTATTGGATGTAAAAACCTGACTATTAAATTGATTGTTCCAATAGTAAGAAAATATTCTTCTATATCATGCACAATAACAGTAAACTTAATATAAAAGTTTAAAATATCATTAAAAACTATATTAAACACAATGAAAACATATTTTTATTCTTGGAAGAAAATATATGTTTTGTTTTCACTGTAGTAGATCTGTATGTTATATCAACAAAGGTCAAATAAAATTTTATCTTAAAAATGAAATAAAATAAAATATATTTATTTTAATTTAAAAAATAGACTAAAATTTTAATCATAAATATATTTTTTGTGGAATATAAATTTCTCCATGAATAAAAAAATGACATTTAAAAATATAATGATTCTTTTTCCATAATCTGTTTCCCATAGTTATGAAATTATTTTTATAAAAATGATTTTATCTTTTAAATTATAATTTTAAAATTATCATAGGGTAAAAATTCTTTATTTTTTAGATATAATTTTGTCTTCATTCAATTCTGAAATACAAGAAAATTAATACATTTTACATTATAAGTAAAATTAATAAATAATTTTATTTTTGTTGATATAAGAAAATTTATGTCAGACTAGCATGATCCAAATAACATATACATTCACTATAATAATTACTATTTATAGTCCAGTTTAAAATTTTTAACTAATAAATATTTTATCCAAAACCACCAATTTACTCCTCGAATAAATATAGCCTTTGACCAGCCCACCAATCATCAATCTATACGTTAATTAACATAAATAGTACTTTTCGAAATATCTTATAATTATCAATATAAACAATTTATATTTATTAGCCTACTTAAAATGACATTCATTTTTTCCATACATTGTGTAAAAGGATTGAATCCAATAGAAGAGTTAACTATCTCAATCATGCAATTTTAAGTTTCATTATTTTTATACATCCTCCAAATATATTCTATATATCCTAAAATAATTACATAATTATAATAGCAATAAAAATACTTTTTTACTATTATGCAATAATATATATATATTTTATTCTACAATGAGAACACCTCCCATATTGTTTTTTGTCACCACCTACAGGGATGAAAATTTTCATTTTTCATGAGAGACTTCATGAATTATTGTGTAAAAAATTTTCTATTTATATATAAAAGTTATAATTATTATTTATTTTAACTTATACTATTTATAAATAATTATACATATTAAATAAAATTGAATAGTTTCTTTATCGTTGTAATATCAACTTAAATGCTCTAACCATTTAGTAGTAATAATTATAATCCTAAAACTAGGAAGAATTTTTATGATTTTTTTACTTAGATAATTTTTAATTTTTCTAAATACATGAACTCCATACCATTTAAATTTTAATGTTATGGACCAATTAAATAAGGACTCTATGATTTTGATAAACCAATGTGATTTCAGAATAATTATGTAAACATATGTATGAAAAAGATTAAAAAAATAGTAAAAGATATAGTAAAAGATCCTAAAATAAAAGGTATATATCTAATATATATGATAATTGTTATTAATCAATTATTATTTATTGTTTTTTTGTTATTTTGGTTGTTAGATGAGGGTACCAAACATGTCGGAATCTAATGTAAGGAAACTCGAAACCCCCCATCTTTATCATTTGAGTTATTATTAACACTATATTCCATAATTTATATTAATAAAATTATAATTAAATTATTTAGTATTAATTATATATGATACTATAAAATATTTCTATATTTGTCACTTTCTTTACACGGGATATAAATGTTTATTAGGATCCCTACATAGTAATTATTTAGAGTAATACTGATTAAATCTATATTCCTTTAATGAAACCATATATAAATATACTATAACCTTTTAAATTACAAAAAAATAATATCAATTATATTCGGATCTAGTTAACACTATTTTTGATTTAAATATAAATACTATGTGATTACATTATGTGAATATTATTTTCTCATTTTTAAATGTATTTCTTAAGAGGATCCATTATATAACTACTTCTCTAATACTTTTTTTATATTATTCACTAAAAACCAATACATTTTACCTTCTATTAATTATTTAAAAAATCACATCCATAAATAATAAATTTATTTATCTCCTCATAATCAGAATAATATATCACTAGTAATTCTTTAAGAGGTAAAATGTAACTCATATCTTTTTCTAGGGGTTTTCTTATTCATATGTATTATGTATTATTTTACATATGTGGAACCAATATATTCATATATATATATTAATATATAGTATGTGGGAATATATTTAAAGTTACTCCAAAATAATTTGGAAATAGTTTTATCTCAATGGATACAATGAATGGTGCACATGTTATTGTCCTAACACAAAAGTAAGGTTTCTATGATAGTGAGGCTTTTCCGATGCCTTTGATATTTTATTTAATATTGTTGTGATATTATTATGATTTCATGATACTATGACATTTTATAATTTATTCCATTATTCAATGTGACTATATATGACCCTCCTCTTGTATGATATCATGTTATGCCATTTGACTCATATGTTATACTTCATTATCTAGATTATTCTCCCGCAACTCTTCTGAGCTCATCATATTCATTATTTATGTCCCTAGGGAATACATTATAGTAAAAATTGTATAATAATACATATAATCACGTTATAGAGAGAAAAATGAAGATATATTAGTTTATTTTTTATGTTTATTTATTTGTTATAAAATCCCCAAAATTTATTAACCATTTTATTTTTGGTTATGTATTATGTAATTTTATAATAGTAATAATATATTAATAGGTTTATGTCCCTGAGTTTTTATAAATCATCCTAAAAATAAATTTTGGAAATTAAATACTATAAAAAATAATCAATTTCACTGTTATGTTTTTTCATAGGTTTCTCAACATCATTGTATCACGGAGTTGACTATTTTTTTAAATTTTAATGACATTAATGAATAAATATAAAAAAATATACTTTCACCCTTTATTCATGAATAGAAAGTCTATCATTAAAATCCTATTTTTTCATTTTTATATCCATACTTATAAAAAATATAATAGTATTTTGTGAAAAATGAATTATTTTTGAATAAGTAAATGATGGTGAATATCATAATTATGTGAATTAATGATTATTTAAAATGTACACAATATTAGAAATCCATTCATTAAAAATGTGGTTTCCATTACTAGAATATATGACTATAAAATTCACCATTCCTTTCTATGATGCGATTTATGTTGATTCATAAATTAGATAAATCATTAGGGAATCATTTTTAAATAACGTATATAATATTAAACATCTAAAAATCAATAAAATTATAGTTTTGGAAAATTAGGATCATTTTGAATCTTCAATACACATATGAATATAAAAAATATGTAACTCATTATCATTTTCATGACATAAGTTATCAAAAATGTCATAGCACATATGGCCATCTAGGGGTAATTTAAGTAAATATTTTGGGAATTTTTATATAATGGTAATCATAATAGTAATTAAAGTGAAAGGATTTAACATGAAAACATAAATGATAATATATTACATTATCACATAATGTTCATAGGATATATTTCAATATATTAAATAAACATATAGTCAATACATTAAATATTTCATATGCATTGTAAAAAATTGTAAAAATTATAATTCAAGTAATAATATCTAGATGAAACAGAAGTCGATGATCTCTAAAAAATCATAGTATATAATATATAATTGAATAACACCTATTAAATTTATTTTATAAGGTGATATATTTATGTCCCCCCATCACATCATAATATGTTCAAAATAATTCTTTCAATATTGAATATTAATAATAAATTAATCATGTATCAATCCATAAAAAATACACAGACACATATATAACCTATGCTAAAAAGGATACAAGTTTCATAGTAAACTAATATATGATGAAATATTATAAAATTTTATTTAATTAATATAAATTAGTGTAATTAAAAATGATATTAAATATGAATAACATAATATACATTAATATTGGTTACATATTCAATAAATATTATTTTCATTGAAATAGAAAATAAAAATAGAAATTCTTATCAAATTTAAAATTTGGTTGAAATAAATAAAGGAATTATCAATGGCCCCTACAATAATATTAATAATATATAAAACAAATATAAATAGATTAATAAAATATAGGGATTGAACATAATGATTTATAATAAATAATTATAATCAATTGTAAAATTTTTTAATAGAAAATGCTTACACATCCTCAACATTATGATATAGAAATATAGATAAATTCAACGATTACAAAATGATGTTCAAAAAAACATTGTAGTCAACAATTAAATGAAAATATGAAAACGTATACATTTGTTGTACCATCTCAATACATATTTACCAGCTATTTTTTACCCCAACATTTTTATCTTCTTTCCCAAAGTCTATTGAGGACTCATAAGGAGTTTGGAGGATTCCTATAATGGTGATGTTGGAGATTTGATGGAATCAAAATTTTACCACAAATTTTCTTTATTATGTAAAAGTATTTCACATTGTGAAACTAGGTTACACATTTTGTGACTATTGTTGAATACAAGGCATGAAATAATTAATGTAGTGAATGGTTAAAAATCATGAAGATGAGTTTCAAATCATGGATTAAAAAAAAGTGATTTTAAATCTGAGGCGATGTATTTCTCAGCGTACTTAAACACTGTGGATTTCAAGGTGGGTAAAATATTACACATCAAGTAATTCACTGAGCCAAGATGTTTTAGGGCCCTAATCTAGTATTTTGTTCCTATTTGATCACCAATTTTACTTTTCTCTCTATATATAACTCCTCTATAAAGATTTTTTAAAATACCATTTATTCCAGATTAATCTGATCATCATTAGTTGATCAGTATGGTTGTGATTCATCTCTCTGAGTAAGTTATCTAATAATTTCTTCATTGTCCTTAATCATGGTTACACCCTTGGTTTTGGTAATTAGATCTATTTTTCTTATGTTGTGTTTTTCATTCATATCCATTGCACGTGGTCAATCCAATGTCTAATCTTTTATTTGTTTTGGTACGACATGTATTTTTTATTGACGTATGTGGTGTTAATTATTCTTTTTTCATACCTATTTAATAATTCAATCAGTCTAAAGATATTTATATTGTATTCTAGGGACTTCTTAGATGTTGTTGGTTGTTTATTGTTAGTGGATCTCATTGTGGGCATGTGTGACCTGAATTTTTATGTAGGTGGTACTATCTAGAGCATATTATTGATAAAAAATATTATATAATTTTAATGGATTATTTGAAAAATAAATTTCTATGAAATAGGAATTTTTGTTCATGTGTGTTGGAAATAGATACTAAATGAATGTGTATTTCCTTGGGTTTTAAAAAATGGAATGGAAAATTTGTATTTAATAATAACGGAAAATGGTTTTATGAAATGGTATTAAAATTATATTTGAAACACTAAAATGATTGTGAAAATGAGCTCATGGATTACTAGGGGTAGTAGGTTGATGTTTTATCTTGAGGCCATCATCCATTATGGGGGATCACTTTTTAGGGTGTTATTATTGTCTTAGATAATAAATTATGGTCTCTAATAATGGATATGATATTTAATTTTCAATATATAGGGTGTATTCCAAGTCATGTACTGTAGATCATTGTCATTTTGTACCATAATGAAATGTTTCATTGATTTATTTTGGTACATGTAGTCTACTACCTTTCCAATATTATTATAGGGTATTGTGATTCATTTTACGCTATTGTTATTTTTTAATAAATGGTTTTGAAATATTTTATCCTTGATATGAATTTATATACTTCCTAAAGATAATATAGAAAAACGTGCATTGAAATTTATATTCCTTATTCTATTATTGAACTGTGATTATAAAGGGAATCAGTACCATGTTTCAATGAAACATTATTTCTGCTTATCATCTCATGATTTATTTAAATTGATCATACATGATTTATTTTAAATATTCTTGTAATGGAACACCTGGGTGAGATCCTATGGAACATTTTAGCCCACACCCAAAATTCATATTTGTTGGTGTGTTGACCATTGTATGTATTCCATTTTATAGAAATTCATGGATCCACGTTGAGCTGGTGAGATTTTGTGTCAGTTAGGTTTGGTAGCCGGTGGTGATATGTTGTGATTTTGTCCAAGTAAAATTTGGGAGTAGCTATTTCGTTCTATGCCTTTAATATTGGACTTTTCTATTATATTTATTTCTACGTGGTGGTTGTTTTTATTCATTTATATTTTTTAGTTATAGAATATATTCACCAGTATTCCATTATTTTCTTGGCTTGTGTATATATATGGCTCACATTTTTTTAGGATGGACCAAATCATTCCATCTAGTTTTTTATTCAATGTCAGGTTCTTATCAATAACTAGTGGGGATTGGGAAAGTCATTCTGGTCAGTGATGAAATGGTTTTGGTACCAGTTTTGACTGTAAAGTGGGATGATTCATTAAAATTTGGTATCATAGGTTAGGTTGTTCTCAATATTCCTTGACGTAGAATGTCAAATAGAGATTATATTGTCATGATTTAGATGTATGTTGTTATGAGTTTCTGGCACGATCTTGTCGTAATGAGAGTGATGATTTCATGGGATGTTCGGACACATGTCCCTATTGTAAGGATTAGTTTTAAATATCAGTTTTTCATGTAGGTTTTTTGGTTTCAACTGAGATTTTTCATATTTTTTGATCATTCAAATGTTTCATTGTGAAAAAATGATCCCCCAAGACATATTCCATTAATTAATTGAGAACATGTAATTGATGCTTCATAAGGAAATCCACCTATAGATCAGAATCTCATTGAGACTATTATAAAAGCTGTTTGGGATGTTAATAAGGGTATACCATGAGTTCATAATGTAGTTGTTAAGGTATAACAAATGGAAATAGGAGAGAGAAATTGATCATGAGTGTTATTGCGTGAGGAGCCACCGTCCATTAATGGAATGGGGAAACATCAAGAGGCTGAGGAATTAAGGGATATGGTTGATGAAATATTCCAATTCTAGGATACATTTGAGAATATTATGGTGAAATGTGCAACATTCTAGATTTGGTTTCATGGATAGTGATGGTGGGATTCTATGATCTATGCATATAGATACATGGAAATGGATTGGAAGGGTTCTAAAACCATTTTCTTTTTATATATTTTTCTACAGTCACTCATGATGGTGAATTCAATGGAGTTCCAGTCATTACAACATGGAGAGAGTTTCAGGTTGTCATACAACGACCAGTTTGTTGAGAATGTACGTTTTTCTCTGGACATAGTGAAAATTGACCAAATGAAGGCTCAATTATATATGTTTTTTTTGAAACATTTTACATATATGGATATGGTAGATGAATTTATGATGAAAAATATGAGAATGACATGAAATGATTGATTTTACAACCATTCTCTTCTATATAGTGGTCATTTTTGTGGAACCCCAGGGAAGAAGTGAAATTGGAAGGAACTCTGCCGAAGTGGTGGTGGTAGGTTTCATCAAGGAACCTCCTATACAATATTCAAATCCTCATGTATCTCTCATATTACTTTCTATCATCATAGGAAAGTCAGACACAACAATTGTCATTTTCATATACCAATGATGTTGGGAAATAGTTGAGGACATGTTGGTCATTTACATATTTTCTTTCAGGCTATGTAATTCCTTGACCCTTGATTCCCAGGGTCAATGAATTATTTTAATACATTTTCATGATTACAAGGAATAAAGTCCCGAAAGACCGATCAGTTTAGCAGTCTTGGAAAATAAATTACATATATGAATGTTATAATACACTTTCAAAACTACAACAAAAAATATCCTTTGAGAATGACATTTTTCTCTTAGTGTAACCTTGTAACACAAATAGAAAACACTTCTTGGGATCATGGAAAAATAAAACATAAGAAAGGGAAGAGGACATATGCTTATTAATGGTAAATAAATTAGAGGAAGTTAACATAAACAATATGCATGAAAAATAATTGAAAACACTGGCCTTTAAAAATAATGAACTTGAACAAATTATGGCAGAAATATGTGTTGAGTAAATAATTCAATAATAAAACATATTCATGGGTATTCTACATGTTGAATAACCACATGAACCATCGATATTATTTTCATAATGAGGGAATTTATAATTCCAGACATTTTGAAAGATTTTGTCAAGGCCTCGTCCAAGACATCTAAAAATGAATAAGGCCTTGACCAAAAACATATATCAAATTGGGAAAGGCCTCAACCAATTCCAAGTATAATCGTCTCAAGATACATACCGATGCATCTAGTAGTTATACAGGGCTCCACCCATCACTTACTATGTCCAATACATTTATCATACGAAAAGGAAGAAACATAACATAAACAATCAGATTAGAAAGAGCATACAAAATGTCAATACTTAAAATGAAAACCATGAATGGTATAACAATAATACATCCACTTTAATAAAAATCACAAAACCTTCAATACAATATGGATTATTGTAATCATAATAAATCAACATCAAACAAGTATAAAATGTATAAATGTCTCTTCACATAGATGAAAATGATTTGTAAAACTCTGTGAGAAATATTTGTATTTCATTAAAACATTTAAAAGTCACAAAATTTAGAAATTAAGACTTTTAGAGAAATTTTTTAATCAAAGTGTCCCATACCACTTTGAAATATTTTAATGGAATTAACAATTTAAAAACATTCATGTCCATATAAATAAATCATTAAAAACCATTATGAATACATTGACATTAATGAGAATGATTTAGAAGAATAAATATTTAAAACATTTAAAATAATGTTTTAATAAAAGGTTCCCATAAAATAATCCCATTGAAAAGTATTTTTTGAAACATGGACATGGATAATAAATACATCCCAGTAAAATCATACCCATAAACAATATTGAATAATAATGAGATTTGAAGAATTAACCCTAACCGTATACTTTCAATTAGTCGAGGGTATGTTTAACCTCTTTTATAAAGACCGTAGTATGTAATTAAACTATACCAGAACCAAATTAATATTTATGATATCATACATGATTCATTTATGACATTATACAACCCAATTAATAATAATTTCCATGTTAAAATAACATTTCGGGTAATAATCACTTTCTTTATCGTACGCGTTTCAACTTGTTAATCTTGGTTGAATCGCATAGACCATTATTTAAATACATAAAGAATACAAAACATGATTTAATTATCATATATATTTATAATATAAAAATGTATAAAAGATATATATTTGAAATGGACTGCACCGTTTATAGAGACGGTAGGACGTACGTACAAATAATTTTTTTTCCTTTTTCATATCTTATTGAACAGAACCAAGTGAATAAATTATATGTAAGTAAATATAAATATATATATATATATTCAGTAGAATTATTATTTCATATATTACATACTTATTAATGATATATATTTTATAATCATTGTTTAATGGTGAATAGGGAAATGAATCTCATCGCGTCGTGGAGACGGTAATCCGTACGTACGCACGAGCGACAACATCATTGTATTGATGGAAAAACCATATGTAATTGGATGTTATATAATATATAAATAATAATTAACATATTATATTTATTATTTACATCAATTATACATCATTTTTATAACCATCCAAATAATAATGATTTGAATAACAACTACACCACGATGTAGAGACGGTATGTCGTACGTACGCATGTATGATGAAATGTCATTCATAGGTTGGATAGAATAATGAATATATTTGTATGATATTTATAATAACAGAATGGTATATATAATATACTGTATTTTTTGTTTTAAAATGGAAACAACAAGGAATGGAAAAGTGGTAGAAGAAAAGAACATGAAAGAGGTGATGAAATATTTACCTATTCTTCAGGTTCTTGTTTTTGATTTGATCAAAAGGGCTCCATAGGAAAGATATCTGACAAAAGTAAGGCATCTATGAAGAAGGGAGGATAGTTTAGAGGATATTTGGGCAGGGGTTGGATGAGCCGAGTGGATTTCATGGTGTGAATTAGAGAGAATGCGTAGTTCCCTTTTATAAGAGCGGTGAGGGACACCTTAAGAAATGATTGAAATGTTATTTTATAATAAATTCATATTAATATTATAATGTATATAAATTTATTTATTTATAATATTAAGTGGTTATGGGTAGAAATCCTTTCAACCAATGGGTTTTAGACAAGTTTCGGTTACCATTTTAACCTTATCTTTTAGATGTAAGTCTAAGATAAATAATTTAACTTTTACCATGTCATCTTGTATTCTTACACTATATGGTTAATAAACCTACTATAAACATATATGAAAATCTCATGTGGCTAATTAATTACATATATAATATTATTTATTCTCTTTTTCCAAACCATATATTTTTAGAAATGTTATATCAAACAATTATATAGTATTTGTTTTAAAAATTAATTTATGTCAATTTTGACAAAATTTGGTATTTTGTTTTTGTGAAAGTTATAAAAACCGTATCACTCTGAAAGAAATTTATCTAATCAAATATAACAAGACATATTTAACTATAAAATTAGGGTAATTTTTCAAAATTCTCAAATTACATTTATTTGGATATTTATAATATCAATTATTTTAATCATTCATTAATTAGGTAATTAATTTATCATCATTGTTTCATAAATAAATTAAAAAATTAAATGTCTAAAAATTATAAATAAAATACAATTTTGTAGGAAATCTTTTTATCTTTCTAATGAATATTCATAGTTTAATTTATCTTATGTATAACTAAATATTTAATTTTTTTTATGAAAAGTGGAATTTAAAACTTTTAACTATTATTTAATTTAAATAATTATAAATGTACTGATTTAATTCATGTGGACCTAAAGGGACATATTTTAATCTTAAGGTTGTTTTTGGTCGAATAACACTTATCCAATAGAATCAGGACATGTTTTATGGTAATAATTATGTCATTTTTACCTTTAATTGTCCGATTTAATTTTACCCATGGTAAATAAAAGTCAAACATTACTATTCATAAACAATATTTTTATCTTCTTGGACCACATTGAACATACTGATATGAACCGTGTCTCTTAGATTTTTTAAATTCATCTTACATAAGTGGTAAAATTATGTTTATGAAAATTTTCAAATGCACTTAGGAGGTGGATAAACGACGGTAAAAAGTTCAATAAAATTTGTATATATCTAAACATATTATAAAATGACTCTAATGAATTAAATTGAACATATATTGGTATTATGTATCTTTTTTTACCTAAAATAAATTTAAATAATATAAATAATTGTTTAAATAATAAGTTAGTTTTAAATAATAACTCACTGTATTCACTATTCATCAAAAATTAAATCTTTTCAGAAAAATACAAATATTTCACCATAAGATAATTTTGATATTCCGAATTCAGAAATGAAGCATACTTTACCACATAAAATACATAGATGTTTCATTTGTTAACTTAAAATTATTCCCCGTTGTCAAAACCAAAAAAATGATTATTTAAAAATGTAAAAATTGTCCAAAGATTGACATGTGTTTATGTCAAATTTAAATGTGAAATTACTTATAATGCCTTAAATTGTATTAAATGATAAACATATAATGTCATTAAAAGAGATGTTTTCAGTTAAAATTTAGTAATTTTCACTATTCACCCATATATGAATGTTATCAGAAAAACACCAGAAATTTATCAAAACTAAATTTTTATATCTATATTCTAAAGAAGAAGTTTATTTTGTCAAATTGAATATATAATGGTGTAAAATATTGGATTTGAAAATGGTTCTCCATTATATGGCGGAAAAAATTCATTTTTTAAAAAATTCTTCTTTAATCTGAAAAAAAGAATTTGTTATTATATTATGTCTGAGAAACAAATAATATGGATGTTAAAATTATATAAATTATATAATAATCAAAATTCAGTAAATACTATATATAACCTCTTTTTGAACGGCTTGTTTTGCAATGTAGTGGTGTTCTCGAACTCTATGTTGCATGTAATGCATGCTGTTAAATTATTTTAATGAGATAACATACTATGATATCTAGGGATGTTACATTCTCCCCTCCTATAATAAATTTTGTCATTGAAATTTGAAAATTTTCTTCCAAAATATATGGTTAAAAATACAAAATTATCTTTATGTAAAATCCACATAGGGAATTGGGTTAATAAAATTTACTTTTAATAAGAGGGAAATGAACTAAAAAAGTTACCCCCAAATTATGATATTTATTAGGAGAACATTGGTGGAAATTAAAGACCCATAATTGAAGAAAAAATTTAAATATTTATTGGGGGTGATTTATGTCATCAATCAAAAAAAAGTGTACAGTTGAGAGCCCCAAATCCATCAATCTATGATAATTTAAAATATCATCAGTTTAACATAACATAAGGTATTAAGACAACACATTTTTTGTTTTAATATCCCTTACCTAATGTTTATGAATTAATTTATTCATATAAAAAGAGGGAAAAATATACCAGAAATGTAGTGTTTCAGGATTCAACTAATTCCTAATACAACTAATCTTTCTCACTAAATGATAATTTAATTAAAAAATATTCTATTTATCCTAAACGTATAGGGTTCCAAAGATAATAAATATATAATTCATTGGTCCGACTATTTGAAAAAACTAAATTTATACAAACCAGGACATCACGTAGGCTAGTGGTAGGTGACGCACCCTTGTCACCCATCATTAGCAGGTTCAAGTCTCGCGACCTTATTGGAAGTGACATGTTTCCGTCTGACCTCGAGGTTGTCCTTTTTATGACAATCGAGAAATAATCTCAAGAAATGATTTACCCTTAAAAATAGTATCCAATGTCAAATATAATCGATTCCAACCTTTATAATTTGCTAAAATACATCTATCCAAACACACAGTACAAAATTTATAAGTAAGGTAAACACAATGAAGATCCTTTCTTCCAAGTAAAAAAAGGCGAATATTTTCATCATTTATTATTTTAAAACACGATAACACCCTGAATTATAATATAACTGTATTTATTAAATTCATTCTCCCTTATTCTTTATAGAATATTGTAAATACTCTTTATATATAAAAACTTTGTAAACTCCAACAATAATGGAATAAATAAACAATTAACTAGTTCCAATGATGTCAATAATATCCAATATAATTTTTCCAAATCAATAATCTCTTAATAACAAATCTATATCTCATTATCAGGACCATATTAAAGTTTTTTTTCCTTCAATAATGTATTTTAAAAGAAGTTTGACTTTCTATTGAGTCACTTTTCTTGGTTCTACTAATCTCAAGTACTAAATGAAATAGTACTATAGTACAATCCTTATGTACTCTATAATTCTTATAACATGTACATTATTAATACAATACTCAAATGATACAATACATTAATAACAACATAATAACACTTAATCATTACTCTTCATCTTCAGTAGTATCATAACTTGATTATTATCTAATGGAGCATTTGGGGTATACTATGATGATTTGGACATTTATTCACGTAGTGTACCAACTGCTTGCAGATGAAGCATTTTACATTTGAAAACTTTTTCTCACCCATGAAATCACGTAGTTGGTGTCCTTTTTCTCAACACTTATAAAAAAATATAATTCCCTTAAAAATTTACCAAGGTGATTCTTTCAACAATTATCAGATATGGGAAATCCTATATTCCCTTATTCACTTTATCCATCTTTCTCTCTACCATATTTATCTTCATTGGCTTCCCTTAAAAGCCATAGGACTTGGAAAATTATTTACTTATCTAATTTACACATGATACTATTTCTTCATATGATGATAATACGTGGGAGAATATTTCCTATATAAATTTTGGATTAACACCATGAATGATATGATCCTTCCAATTTTCATGGATCATGTGTATTGTTGGAGGTCTCATTCCATCTACTGGGTGCCATTTCTATACAATAGCATACACCAGGTTAGTTTATGAATCGTAATGCATAATTATAAACATGTAAAACAGTTAACCTAAATTTAAAAGTTCATAGATATAATCCATACTCCAAAAAATGTTTTATTTGAGGAGTTATATACTCTTAAACCCTTCATAGTGGTTTGTAATGAAAATGGTAATTATCCTAAGCATATCCCCTAGGAGTGTCATAATGAATTGTGCACCATGGACCGTTGTCGTGTACCACTTCCAGTTCGAGTCTAGATCAATGTGGTGTTTTTGGGGTTTACTGCTAGGTACATCTGTTCCAGAGCTACTTCTACCTGCTCATATCCAGACCTGGATGTATTGCTTGTAAAACTCACAAAATTCTAAATTACCAAAATTCTAGGATGTTCTTATATATTAATCATCAAAGTCTATTTTAGGCTGATGTTATCTAATCAGAGTTTATCTAAATTTATTTTCAAGGTTGTTTCTAATCCTCCCTCTGATACCAAATGTAACACCCTGACCCATGTTTTCCAGAGTCAATGCATTATTTTAATACAATGTCATGATTATAATGAATGATATATTGAAGGACCTATTAATTAGAAATATTGGAAAATAGATTACATATATCAACATTAAATTACAATTTCTAACATACGACAAGAAAATAATCCTTTTAGAATGTCATTGTTCCCTTAGATTAATATTGCATCTAAAAAAACACTTCTTGGGATCCTGGAAAAATAACATATAATAAATTTGTGATCTCAGATGATCTATAAGGGTAAATAATTTAGCGGAATATAATGTAAATAAAAGGCATGGTGAAAAATTTAAAACATATGCCTTTACATATAATAATCATGAACACTTTATAGTAGAAATACAAGTAGATTAAATAAAGCCACAATAAAACATAGTCATGGGTATTATACTAGTCAAATAACCACACAAACCATCAATATTATTTTTATAAAGAGGGAATTTATAATGCCAGACATTCTAAATTTTTTTTAAAGGCCTCGACCCAGATGTCTAAAAATGATTAAGGCCATAGAAAAAACCATATATAAAATTGGGAAAGGGCTCGACCAATTCCACGTTTAATTGTCTCATGAGACCTACTAATGCATCGAGGCGCTATATCAGGCACCACCTGTCATTTACTATGTCCAATATATATTTCAAATTAAATGTTTGAATCATAACATAAACATTCTTATCAGAACGAGCATACAAAATGGAAATACGTTAACCATAAACCATGAATGGTAAAAAAATAACACATCCATAGTCAAATATATCACAATAACTTCAATAAAATATGGAAGATTTCTATCATTGTAAATAAACATAAAAAAAGTTCAAAATCCATCAATGGATGTTGACATAGATGAAAATTATTTGTAAAAAACATTAAGAGAAATATCATTTTTTCTTTAAAAAATTTTACAGTCACACAATTTATAATGGAATACACTTAAATAAATTTTTTAATCAAAGTGTCTAATGCCACTTTTAAACTTTTTAATAGAATTAAAATTTTAAAAACATTCATGTCCATATAAATAAATCCTTAAAAACCCATTTTGAATACATGGACTTTAATGAGAATGATTTAGATGAATTAATATTTAAGACATTTAAAATGATTTTTAATAACATAGACCCTTAAAATAATCCCATTGAAAACTCTTTTATGAAACATGGACATCGATAATAAATATGTCACAGTAAAAACATACACGTAATCAACCTCTAATAATAATGAGATTGAGGAATTAACCCTTACCTTATACTTTTCATTAGTTAATGGTATGCTTAATCTACTTTATAAAAACTATAGAATGTTATTAGATTATACCAAAACAATATTTATATTTATGATATCATACATGATTCATTTGTGACTTTATACTACTCTTTAATAATAATTTCTTTGTTAACATATCATTTTGGGAAATGATCTCTTTCTTTATCGTACATGTTTTATCTTGTTAATCTTGATTGTATCAATTAGATTCTGATTTAAATACATCCAGAATATAAAACATTATTTATATATCATATATATATTTAGAACATAAATATGTATAATATTCATATATTTTAAATGGAAAACACTGTTTATAGAGACGGTAGGATGTACGTAAGCATAAACGTTGTTTCCATTTTTCATATAGTATTGAACAGAACTAAGTGAATAAATTATATGTATGTACATATATATATATCTCTCTAGTATCATTTTTATCTTATATAATACATACATACTAATGATATATATTTTATAAACATCATTGAATGATGAATGTGGAAATAAATCATATCACATCGTGGAGAAGGTAATCCGTACGTATGCATGAGCGACAATATCATTATATTGATGGGGAAATTGTATGTAATTGGATGGTATATCAAATATATGGAATCATTAATATTTTATATTTATTATTCACATAAATTATAAATAATTATTATAACCATACAAATAATAATGTATTAAATAACAACTACAGCACGACATGGAGACGATAAACCATATATACGCCTGTATGGTGACATGTCGTTCATATGATGGATATAATAATGTATACGGCTGTGACATATTTATAATAGCATCACAATATATAGACGATACTAGAGTAATTGTTTTATAATGGAAACCAGAAGGAAATAAGAAGTGGAAGACGAAAAGAACATGAAATAGGTGATGAAATATTTACCTCTTCTTCGGGTTCTTCCTTCTGATTTGATCAAAATGCCTCTATAAGTAAGATTTATGACCAAAGGAGGCCTCTAAGATGAAGGGAGGATATTTGAGAGGATATTTGGGCAGGGGTTGATGAGCCATAAATTATAAATAAAATACCATTATGTAGGAAATCGTTTTATCCTTTTAATGAATATTTATTGTTGAATTTATCTTATGTATAACTATATATTAATATGTTTTAGTTATTAAAACATGAATTTTACACATTTAAAGATTCTTTAAACAAAATAATAATAAATGTCCTAATTTAATCCATGTGTACTTGAAGGGTCATATTTAATTCCTATGGTTGTATTTGGTGGAATTACACTTATCCAATAGAATTAGTGCATGTGTTAGGATAATAATAATATAATTTTTATCTTTAATTATCCTACTTACTTTTAATCGAAGTAAATAAAATTCAAATTTACTATTTACTAATAATTATTTTTATCTTATTAAAGCTCATTTTACATACTGATATCAACCATGTCTCTAGGATTTTCTAAACTCAATTCACAGAGGAAGTAAAATTATGTTTAATGCAAATTTGCAAATGCAATAGTAGGTGGGTAAAAGACCGTAAAATGTTCAATATAATTTTTATATATCTAAAAATATTAAAAAATGAGTCCAATTAATTACATTGAACTTATATATGTATTATGTGTATATTTTGACTTCAAATAATTTTAAATAAAATAAATAATAATTTAAATAAATAGTCGGTTTTAAATAATAACTTAGTGTTTTTTAGTATTCATTAAAAATTGATAGTTTTCAAAAAAATACCAAAACATTACCCTAAGATAATTTTGATATTCTAAATTCTCAAATAAAGTATATTTTACCAAATTCGTAACATTGACGTTTTATTTATTAATTGAAAATTTATTTCTGTTGTCAAAACAAAAAAAATTGGTATTTAAAAAAGAAAAAAATATCAAAATATTTACATGTATTTAAGTAAAATTTAAATGTAAAATAACATATAATGACATAAATTATGTTAAATGATAAATATATAATATAATTATACATCCAAACCATTCCAATTTATAATTTCAAACTATAATTATAATGATTTAAAAGTGTGTTTTCAGTTAAAATTGTGTAATATTCACTATTCACCCATCTATAAAAGTTATTAGAAAAACACCAAAAATTTATCAAAAATAAATTTTTATGTCCTGATTATAAATAAGAACTTTATTTTGTCTAATTTAATATATATAAGTGTTATATATTGGATATAAAACGGTTTCTCCAATAAAAAGTGTTAAAATTGTGTTTTTTGAAAAATACTTCTTTTATCTGAAAAAATGAATTTTTTCATATATTATGTCTAATAAACAAATAATAGGGATATTAATATTATATAGAATATATAATATTCAAAATGCAGTTAATAGTATTTATATCAGCATTTTTAATGACTAGTTTGGTTGTTTTTTGGTGCGCTCAAACACGGTGTTGTGTGTAGCACAATCTATTAAATTACATTAATGAGATAACATACTATGAGATCTTGGGTTGTCACTGGATATAACCTCAAATCATTATGGTTTGGGTTTCTCGACTCCAAATTATTCAACTGTGTATTTATATGCTTCATTGATTATAGTGAACCAACCACAAGCATGAGAAGTTAATCACATTAACATAGTAGGTGAGTGTCTAGCAAGAGTTAATGCAGGTATATAAATAGTGAGATGTACTTTCCTTATTTTGTCATTAGTAAAAATTTATTTTTTTGAGATTGGTTCCTCACACTCATTTTTAATTTTATATTTCAATGATAATCATAAACATACAATGAAATTTATGTATTTTTTAATGGACTTAGTGAAATCATTTTGAATGTGGAGATAACATGGGTTCTGGTGTGCTTACTGTTCATTAATGAAAGTTGATAGAGAGTAGGTCAAGAATTTTATTATTCTTGATCTTTATATGTTTGATGTCATTTACAGTTTATATTTTCTTATCTCTCATTAAGATGAGATTGATTGTTACCATCATCCGGTTTTGTTTCATATTTTTTATGGGAGCTCTAACATGTTTTAGGGGGAGTGGGACACATATTAAAGTCATGCAGGGCCATCCCGGCCAAAGATCATGAGTTTTTTTTATATTTTTTTGATTTATCCTGATGATGTTTCTTCTGTTGTGGATAACCCCATTGTTGTTTGGGTGTTTTATTATGTTATCCTAGATGAATTCTATAGTCTTCCTTTATAGAGAGTGGTAGAGATTACAATTTACCCTATGAGAGGTAAAAATAAAATATCAGTACCATTTTATCATTTAGAACCAGTGGAGTTTAAAGAGCTCAATATTCAATAGGACGACTAGTTGCGATTTTTTTTGTTTCACCTAGATATTCACCTTGGTCATCACATGTGTAATCTTCCATGGATGCCACTTGTTCACTACATTAATGTGTGGACAATAGAATATTGAACCATGTAAAAGTTAAGAACAAATAATCCTTTCATCATGTGATTGATTTGTTTGTTTAGTTAAAGGGGTATTGTTATTCTCAAAATATTGATATCCAGTGATGTTTTCATAACCTCATAGTAAAAGAGTCATGTATACTGAAGAAAATGTTTAGGAGAAGGTATGGAGACTAGGAATGTGATCCCTTTTGGTCTGACTGAAACACCTACTATTTTTTTTGGAATTGATGAATCATATTATAAATTAAAATCTTGAATAAATTGTGGTAGTTTTCATAACCAATATTCCCAATTATTTGAAATTCCTGTGTGATCATGAGCACCATCTGGTTTTTGTTATAAAAATTCTTACAAGTCACTGTTTGTTTTGAAATATTTTATGCTAATTTTTCTGGATTCAAGATGATATGTTCTTAGGGAAGAATATTCATAAACATTTCTTATTAGTTGATCTAGAAACGAATAACTCTATATAGACATGGAAGGAACCATAGATTGTGTTTCATATACAATGTTTTTAGGGTATTTTCATATATTAATGATGGTTTTGTAAGGATTTATAAATGTTGGAAGCACTGTTGATTACACTAACCAAGAGAGATGTGAAATTCACATGGGAGGTGTAATGCTAGTCTTTTTTCGATGAACTGAAATGAGATCTGACATCAACTCCTACAATGACATTACTAGATGTAACGCCCCGACCCCAAAAGCCTAGAGTCGGTGCATTATTACATATCATTGGCATGATCACAAAAGATCATTTCTCAAAAGACTGATTAGTTTAGTATCATTGGAAGTTCTACATATATTAATAAGGTTTACATTACAACATAAAATTGAAAACCAAAACAAATTTTTTCTATATACAACACTGAGATCCCATAGACTATCCCTCCAAGTCAGTCATAATACACTTCTTCGCATCATGGGAAAAATAAAACATAGAAAGGGATGTGCTTAGATTCTAAGTAAGGATAACAATATAGCTAAAAAATTCATAAATAAGAATAAAAATTTAAGGCAATGTATAAAACAAAAAAATCATTTTCAACAAAAACCTCATCATGATATGGAAAATAAAAATCAAAATAATGAGATTTAATTACACACATGGATATTCTACTAGTCGAACAATCCCAGGAAATATCAATAGCCACATTCATAATGATTGAATACATAATGCCAGACTTCAAAACCATATTGTCAAGCCCTTATGCCTATAATAAAAATAATATTTTGTCAAGTCCTTGTGCTAAGACACTAGTTTGTCTCAAGAGACCTACTGATGCATCGAGTAGCTATAGTAGGGTCCACCAGTTACTAACCATGTTTAATGCATTCCAAATATGAAAAGGATTAAACATAACATAAACATTCATGTTAAGAATAGAATAAAAATGTCAATTCATTATCCATGAACCATGAATCATACAAAAATAACACATCCATAGTCAAACATATCACAAAACCTTCTATATAATATGGAAGTATTGTATCATAATAAATCAACTTCAAATAAGCTTAAAATCCATCAAACGATGTTGACATAGTTGAAATCAATTTTTTTTGGAAAATGCATGTTTCTTTTTCGAAATCATTTAAGAGCCACATAATTATAAAGAAAACATTTATTTTTGAAATATTTTAATCAGCATGTAAGGGAAGATTAAATGATGTTATAACAATGGAAAATAGCCCACCCGCTGTATAAGTTAAAAAACATTCTTATCTTAATTTAGGAAAATAGTTCATATGGTACCTTTTTTGGAAAATGATTGAAAAGTTTCTTCCAAACCATTTTCAAGAAAGACAAACAAGGGTATAAATTACTTTAACCCATAGTCGAGTAAATAGTAAAAATAATTTAGAATACATTTTTATGAAACATGGATGTGTATGATAACGAGGTCCTAGTAGATACTTGTATAAAAAACCATGGATAATAAAGATATTTTTAAATTAACCCTTACCTTGCACTTTTCCTTGGTAGAGGATAAGTTAAACTACTGTATAATAGTGAAATAAATGTTATTAAATTATAAACGAATAATATACATTAATATGATATCATATATGATATTTTAACATTGAATTGTTAATAATATCTTAGTATTATCATCATTTCATGTGTTAACTCATTAATTTTACTTTATATTCATTGTTATGTACATAATGTTTTTTGTGGATAAGATGTATATTATTCATATTCAGAATTATATTGTTTCGATAAAATTTATTTTTAAACATCTAATGAAAATTAGTCTAGAATGGATAAGATGGGGAATGAATCTCATAGCGTTCATGGGGACGGTAATCCGTACGTACGCACAAGCGAAAATATAATTATTTTGATATTAGAATAATATATAATTGGATGTTATATCATATATACAGATTCTTTATCATGTTATATTAATTATTTACATCAATTACACATCATTATTATACCCATCCAAATAATAATGTATTGAATAACAATTACACCACGAAGTGGAGACGGTAAGCCATACATACACACGTATAGTGACATTTCACTAAAAAAAGTATAGATTAATAAATATAATTCTACCATATTTATAATAACATCACATTATATAGAAGATACTGTATTTATTATTTAATAATCGAATAAATAATGAAAGAAGAAGTGGAATAAGAACGGAACTTGAAAGAGATGATAAATTATTTACCTCTTCTTCATGTTTTTCCTTTTGATTTTATCAAAAGGGCTCCATAGGTTTGATTTATGACTAATGTAAGGACTCTAAAATAAAAGTATGATAGTTGAGAGGGTATTTGGGAAGGATTTGGTAGATCTAAATAGCATTGATAGAGTGAATTAGTGAGAAGGGAGAGTTCCCTTTTATAATAGGGGTGAGGCACACGTTAGGAAAATCTAGAAATATTTTTTATAATAAAATAATTTTCAGTTTACAATGGCTACAAAATGGGTAATTTAATGTATAAGGGGTAATGGGTGGAAAATCACCCAACTGATATGTTTTAGACTAGTTTGGGTCACTATATTAACTTTATCTTTTAGATTTAACTATTAGTTAAATAGTTTTTCATCTACCATGTCTCTTTTTATTTTTATATTATATGGTTAATAAAAATAATATAAACTTCCAAGTGAACCCCAAGTGGTTAATTAATGAAACACCTATTATTATATAATTCTTTTGGCAGAACCGTAGATTTTAAGGAATAGAATATTAACTAATAATATAATATTTGTTTTAAAAACTTTTTTAGGTCAATTTTTACACTATTTGGTATTTTGTTTTTACTAAATTTATAACAGCATATTATTTAGAAAAAAATACATCTGAGCAGCCCTAACATGTCATATTAACCTATAAAATTAGTTTAATTAATTAAAAGTTTCATATTAAATTTATTTGGATATTTATAATATAAATTATTTTAATATTTCATAAATTTGATAATTAATGCATCATCATTGTATCATAAATATATTAAAATATTTAAGGTCTAAATGTTTTAAATAAAATACCATTATCTAAGAAATCATTTTATCTGTCTAATTAATATTTGTAGTAGAATTTATCTTATGTGTATCCCTATATTAAAATTTTTTAGTTATTAAACATTGAATTTAACACTTTTTACTCTTCTTTTAATTAAATAATAATAAATGTCCAAATCTAGTCCAAGTGGATATAAAAGATCATATTTTATCCATAAATTTGATTTCAGTCGAATTACACTAATATAATAGAATTTGGACATGTTTTAAGGTAATAATAATATCATTTTTACCCTTAATTACCCAATTTACTTTTAACTATAGTAAATAAAAGTAAAAAGCTACCATTCGACAAAAGTTATTATCACCTTATTAAACAACATTTTACTTAATAATATCAACTTCATATGTAAGAGTTTTGAAATTCAACTCACAAAAGCGGTAAAATTATGTTTAATGTAAAATTTAAAATTCTCTTAGGAGGTGGTTAAAAGACAGTAAAAAGATCAATAAAATTTTTATATATCTAAAATATTTATAAACTGACTCCAATGAATTACATTGAACTTATATAGGTATTATTTATCTATTTTAACCAAAAACAATGTTAAATAAAATAAATAATTATTTAAATAAAATTTAGTTTTAAATAATAACTAAGTGTTTTTCATTATTCATAAAAATCGAATGTTTATAGAAAAATACCAAAAATTCATCCTAAGATAATATCGATATTTTAAATCCAAAACTGAAGCCCATTTTGAAATATAAAATATATAAAATTTGAAAAAGTTTTTATTACTATTCATAACGGCTTGTTTGATTGGTTGTAGTCTGTTAGAACTTGAAGTTGCATACAACACACTATTTTTTATTACTCATAGAGATGTGCACCGTGTATTCTTGGGGTGTTACATTATACCGTCCTTCAAATAATTTCATCCTCTATATTTGTAGAATATTACTTCATTAAAATTCTCAGGTGGTTCTTCATCATATGTTCATCAGGATCCAATGTTGCCTCTTCCATCTTATGGTTTCTCCATAGAACCTTTACCAGACGAATCATTTGGTTTCTCAACAATGATACGTGGAGCATATCGTGAACTTTGTAGAGACATGGCAGTATTAACAAACAATAATATACAGCCCCAATTCGTTCAAAAATTTGGATAGGTCCGATTTACCTAGGACTCAATTTTCTATTATTACCGAAACTTATAACACCTTCTATGGGGACACCTTCAAGAAAACATGATCTTCCACCTAATAGTCCAAATCCTTCCTTCGGTTATCGGCATAGATCTTCTGCCTACTTCGAGCTGCATTGATGTGGATTTGTATTACCATCACATTTTCCATCGTTTCCTCCACAAGTTATAGGCCTATGAGTTTTCATTAACCAGCATCATCCCAACAGGTTGGTGTATGGAATCTATTTCCATATAACACTTCATATGGTGCCATCTAAATACTTTAATGGAAGCTTTTGTTATAGGAAAATTCTACCCTAGGTAAATATTGATCTCATATAACTTGAATGTCAAGTGAGTATGATGTCAACATGTCTTCTATAGTTTGAATAGTCAGTTCTAATTTTCCATCAGTTTGGGGGTATTAGGCACTGCTCTAACAAAGATCAGTATCCCAGGATTTATAAATACTTTTCCAAAATCATGATGTAAAATGGGGATCAAGAAAAAAAAATTGTTAGTGGTACTCCATAATGTATTACAACGTCATTAATAAATAGTCTTTCTAGAAGTTAAAGTGGTAAATCTTCTCATATATAAAGAAAATGTGCTAACTTGGTAAGACAGTGAACAATGGCCCATATTGCATTGTTTCTTCTAGGATTCTTTGTAACCCCATGATAAAGTCCATCCTGATATCATCCCATGTCAATTTAGGTATTTAAAGAGGTTGCATGACTCCTCCAGGATGTTTCTGTCCAGCTTTCCCTTTTTGAAAAACCATATATCATGTCACAAAATCAGTAATATCCCTCTTCATGTAGTCCCACCAAAAATATTTCTTCAAATCTATATATATCTTGGGGCTACTAGGGTGTATAGAAAAATTGGAACTATGAACATCATCCAACTCCATTTTTAGATCAGGTATATCGGGAACACAAAGTCACTTCCCAAATTTCAAAATTCCATCTTTTTACACAAAAGACAATCAATCTCCCATCATTCACAGCATTAATATTCTATTGAAACTATTCATCATAGGTCTGATAACTCTTTATCGTTTCTTGTAAATATGGTTTGGAAAAGATTTGAAAAAGTATTTATGTTTCACCTTCCATGGTTATCCCCATGTCTAACATTACTAGATCATTCTATATTGGATCCTTTTCAAATCACATCTTGTTCAGAACTCCATGATCCTTCCTGCTCGAAGCATTTGCGACCTTATTTTCCTTCCATGGGTGGTAGTGTATAGTGAAATCATAATATTTGAGTAGTTTATGCCAACTTCTTTGCCTCATGTTTAGTTCTTTCTATGAGAAAATATACTTCAAACTCATGTGATCAGTATATATATCACATTTTTCACCATAGAGATAGTGTATCTAAATATTCAAAGTAATGATTACAGCTGATAACTCAAGAACATGAGTGGGATAGTTTTGTTCATGAATTTTCAGATGTCGTGAGGCATTGGAAATTACTCCATCATTCTGCATAATGACACAACCAATGACTTTCTATGATGCATCACTGTAAATAACAAACCCATCATTCCCTGATCGTAGAGTCAAGAAAGGATCATTAACTAATCGTCCCTTCAGTTCTTCAAAACATTCTTGACACCCTTTTTTACAAACAAATTTAACCCCTTTTTTGTTATCTTAGTTAATGGGTTAGCCAACCAGGCAAAATTTTGGACGAAATGTCGATAATAACATGCTAAACAAATAAAACGATGTACCTTAGTTATACTCATCGGAGCTGGCCATTCTCGGATTTCCATGGTCTTATAAGGATCAATAGGGATTCAATCCTTAGAGACAATATGGCCAGGAATAGAAATCTCCTGAATCCAGAATTCACACATGCTAAACATTCCATATAATTTGTGTATTCTAGGAATCTTCAGGATAATGCACAAGTGAATTTCATGATATTTATATCATTTAGAGTATACCAAGATATCATCAATAAATTCCACTCAAAGTCATCAAGTTATTCTGTGAAAAATCTATTTTTTAGATCCATAAAGACATAGGGTTTATTAGTCAATCCAAAAGGCATTATTGTAAACTCATAATGCCCGTACCTAGTTCGAAATGTTATCTTCACAATGTCTTCCTTCTTCACAAAAAATTAATGATATCCAGATCAAATGCAAATCATTGAAAAGAATTGAGCTCCATGATTTTGGTCTAATAAATCATCAATGTGGGGTAGGGGATACTTGTTCTTTATTTTTGTAGAATTAATCTCCCTGTAGACAATGCACAACCTCATAGATACATATTTCTTCTTAACAAAATGTACATGGGCTCCCCATAGAGAATCAATAGGGAGAATAAATCCCTTATTACTCAATTCCTATAGTTTTCTCTTTAGTTCTACTAATTCCACAATGGACATTTTATAAGGGGTCTTAAGTATGGGCCTTGAAACAGAAATTTAATCAATGTAAAATCAATTTCTCATTTTAGAGAATGTCTTGGTAAACACTCTATGAATACAGCTACATACTCTTTCAAAATTGGTATATCCTCTATTTGAACATTATTTTCCCCACACAATGTTATTTCATTTTATTCTTCCACAATAATTAAATTTAGTTGAGCTAATGAGGGTGGATCTAAATATGAATTATGTGGTGATGATTCTTCTCTAAAGATAAGGTTTTATTTATCATCATCATCAAAAATAGAAACCTTCTTCTTCTTACAATAAATATATTCATAATGGTCTGAAAGCCAATCTATACAGAGGAATATATCAAATTCAATCATGGGTTTGATGATGAGATCAGCAGATAATGAAAATATATATTCCCTAATGGGGACTGATTCAAAAAACATTGTTGCAATGATACTTTAATTACAAGATTTTACCGACAACTCCCTTGTTAAATCAAATTGGGAATATATAATATTCTAGGCAATCTTGGAAGATATGAAACAATTCGATGATCTAGAATCAAATAAAGCATTATTAAAACCTAAGGAAACCATTAAATTACCTTCCAATACGTCTTTCGGAACATCAGCCTCAGAAG
Organism: Viscum album; assembly: GCA_963277665.1. Classification (NCBI taxonomy): domain Eukaryota; kingdom Viridiplantae; phylum Streptophyta; class Magnoliopsida; order Santalales; family Viscaceae; genus Viscum; species Viscum album. The sequence continues at coordinate 1,997,727,464 of OY728140.1, read as the reverse complement.
TAGTGATAGTATAAGCATGGCCTTGATCCCTTGTAAATTTTTAAGGTATGTTTCCCTGATTCTCCAGAAATTCATTTTCATAATTCCCCCTTTCTCTATAATTGTAGCATTCAACATCGATAACCTTTTACTTCCCCTTGCAATCAGAAGCTCGGTGGCCTTTTTCACCACACTTGTAATAGACTCACATTCCCTTCAGGCAAGTACCAGGGCGTTTCATCCCACATTTACTATAGGATGGATATTATAATATTCCTTCTTACCCTTATTTATATTTCCCACATTTACAACATATCTATTCTTCTCTTTATTTTCTTTAAAGTCATACGACTTACAGAATTTTTTTTCTGTCTTGATAGCACATGATACAATATCCTCATAGGATGAGAAGAATTGTGAGACTAATGCTCGAAAGAGAAATGGTTTTAACCCGTCAAAAAATGACCAATAATACTTCATGGGTTCCACATATAATCTACAGTATGCCTCGCTAACTTTGTAAATATTGCTTCATACTTTGTGACATTCTCATGCTCCTTTTACCTAAGACTCAAAAATTGTATTTTCATATCTGCTTGAAGGTCTTGAGGAATGTATTTTCCTATGAAAATTTCTTTAAAATAAATACATACAATATTTGATACTTCCTCACATTCCTTTGTGTTTGAGTCAATGAACACCATTTATCAGCATTTATAGTGAGGAGTTAAACTGCTACGACAACTTTTTCCTTTTATCTACTCCCAAAGGCATGGAATATTTTTTCAAAGAAATTTATCCACTGCTCAGCTACTAAAATATTTATTCTCATATTGAATGTTTGTGTTTGTTTCCTCATGAAGTGGACTAACATTGATCCTCCATGCTATAGATTAGGGTGCTCCATACAAGTAAGGTTATTATTCATAGCTTGAGTGAGTTGTTTGAGTATGGTGATTAAATGATCACCACTAGTTGAATCATCAGCTCCACTATAATTATCTTGAGTAGGATGAAAATATCCACATGGAGTGCATTAATTGAAACTATTTCCATTCCTTCTACTAGGATCCATTTGTAAACAATGCCATAAAGTAGATTAGTTTATGAATCACAATACATAAATCAAATCATGTAAAACACATAACATAAATGGATCTATTTATGGATATATTCCATAATCATAAAAATGTTTTCTTTGAGGAAGTATATTCTCATAAAAATTTCATTATGTTTTGTAAAGAAAATGAGAATTATCCTAAGAATATCCCCCAGGTGTGTCGTAACCAAGAGTGCAGCAAGACCCATTGTCGTGCACCAGTTCACGTTTGAGTCTAGCTCAATCTGGCGTCTTCAGGTTTTACCACTACATAAATCTATGCCAGAGCTACCTCTACCAGCTCGTATCTAGATAGGGATAAGTTTTTGGAAAACACATGAAATCTATAAATACCAAATTTCATGGAATTTCTTTAATATTAATCCTCAATTTCCATCTTAGGGCTATGTTCTCTAATCAGAGTTTATCTAAATATAGTTTCTATGGTTTGCATTAAACATCCTCTGATACCAACTATAAAGCCCTGAACCTAGTATCCCAGAGTAGGTGAATTATTATATATCATTGGCATGATCACAAAAGATGATGTCTCGAAAGACTACTTAGTTTAGTAGTCTTGGAATTACTAGATATATTTATAAGGTTTACATTACCTCATAAAATAGAAAGCTACAACAACATTGTATCAATAGACAACACTGAGATCCCATAGACTATCCCTGAAGGTCATTCATAATATACATCTTCACATCCTGGAAAAATGAAACACAGAATGGGCTGAGCCCAGATGCTCAGTATAGATAACAATATAGAAAAAACCATCATAAATAAGCATAAACATTTAAGTAAATGTATAAAACTAAAAAAATCATTTTCAACTTAAACATCATTATTATATAGAAAATATAAATCATAATAATTATATTTACTCAATAACATGGATATTCTACAAGTATAATAATTACATGCAATATCAATAACCACATTCATAATGATGGAATGCATAATGCCAGACTTCATAACCACAATGTCAAGGCCTTGTGCCAAGACTACAAATAAGATTTTTTCAAGGGCTTATGCCAAGACACAAGTTTGTCTTATGAGACATACTGATGCATCGAGGAGCTATAGATTTCTCCACCTGTTACTTATTATGTCCAACGCATTCCTCATATGAAAAGGATCAAAATAACATAAACTTTCATATAAATAATAGAATACGAAATTTCAAAACATTATCCATAAAAAATGAATGGTATAAAAATAACACATACACACTCAAACATATCACAAAACCTTCAATACAATATGGAAGTTTTGTATCATAATAAATCAACATCAAATAAGCTTAAAATCCATCAAAGGATATTGATATAGATGAAATCAAAACCTTTATAGTGAAATATCTATTTCTATTTTGAAATAATTTAAGAGTCACGTAATTATAATGAAAACAATTATTTTAAAAATAATCTTATAATCATGTATTGTATGATTCGATGATGTCATAACAGCAGAAAATAGCCGCACCCATCGGAAAAGTAAAAAAATCATTCTTACCATAATTTTTTCGAAAAGTTTATAAGGTAACTTTTTTGGAAAATGACAGAAAGATTCCTTTCAAACCATTTAAAAAAGTCATACAAGGGTATAAATGAATTTTACTGATAGTATATTAAATAGTAAAAAAAATTGGAATACATTTTTATGAAACATGGATGTGGATGATAAAGAGGTCCCATTAGATACTTACGTAAAAACATCCTCATATAATAAAGTGATTTTGAAATTTACCCTTACCATGTACTTTTACTTGGTCAAGAGTTGGTTAACCTCTAGTATAATGGTGAAATAATTGAAATTAAATTATATAAGTATCATATACCTTAATATGATATCTTATATGATCTTTTAACCTTTAATTGTTAATAATATCTTAGTATTATCGTCGTTTCAGGTGTTAACTGATTCATTTTCAATTATATGCTTTGTTACTTAAGTAATGTTTCTTATGTATAGGATGTATATTATTCATATTCGTAGTGATATTATTTCTTTAAACATTATTTTTATTCATCTATTAAAAGTATTCTTGAATGGATACGATGAGAAATAAATCTCATCGTGTTCCTGGAGATGATAATCCGTACGTAAGCACAAGAGACAGTATAATTATTTTGATATTAGAATAATATATAATTGGTTGGTATATCATATATACCGAAAAAGTATCATGTTTTATATATTATTTACATCAATTAAATATCATTATTATACCCATCCAAATAATAATGTATTGAATAACAATTACACCACAACGTGGAGACAGTATGTCGTACGTACACACATATGGTGACATGTCATTCGAGGGATGGATAGAATAATTAATATGTTTGTAAAATATTTCTAATAAGATAACATTATATAGAAGATAATAGAGTTATTATTTTAGAATAGAAATAACAACGAAATAGGAAGTGGAAGAAAAAAAACTTGAAAGAGGTGATAAATATTTACTTCTGCTTCGGGTTATTCCTTTTGATTTGATCAAAAGAGCCACTTAAGATGGACTTATAACTAATTCATGGATTCTAGAATGAATGGAGAAATGGTTATAAGGCATTTGGGTAGTGTTTGGCTGAGAAAAATGTCTTTGATGGTGAGAATTAGAGAGAACGGGGAGTGCCCTTTTATCAAAGGGGTGAGGGGCACCTTAGGAAAAGCTAGAAATATTATTTTATAATAAATAAATTTTTGGTTTTTAATTGCTCCAAAATATATAATTTAAAGTATAATTTTATTATGGGTCAAAGAACAGTCAACCAATAGGTTTTAGACAGGTTTGGGTTACTATATTAACTTTATCCTCTAGATTAAACTCTTAGTTAAATAGTTGGACATTTACAATGTCTCTTTATATTTTTATATTACATGGTTAATAATCTTACTATTAACATCCAATATTACATAAAGTGGTTTAATAATGATACACCTATAATTACATAACACTTTTTTTGTGAACCATAGATTTTTAGAAATAGAATATTAATAAATAATATAATATTTGTTTTAAAAACTCTTTTATGTCAATTTTGAAACTATTTGGTATTCTGTTTTTTTAAATCATAACAGCATTATTAATTCAATTTTTTTTCTAAACATCCCCAACACGTCTTATTAACCATGAAAATTAGTTTAATTCATAAAAAGTCTTAGATTACATTTATTTGGATATTTATAATATTAATTATTTTAATATTTCATTAATTATGTAATTACTAAATCATAATTGGGTCATGAATAAATTAAATTAAATATTGTATAAAAAGTATAAATAAAATACCATTATTTAGGAATTTTTTTATCTTTATAATGAATATTTATACTAAAATTTATCATATATGTAACTATACATTAATTTTTTTTAGTTATTAACCTTTGAATTTAACACTTTTAACTCTTCTTTAAATTAAATAATAATAAATGTCCTAATCTAATACAATGAACCTAATAGATCATGTTTTATTCATAAGGTTTTTTTTGGTCCAATTAATCTTATCCAATAGAATTATTACATGTTTTAGGGTAATAATAATATCATTTTCTCCTTTACTTACCCTATTTACTTTTAACTGTGGTAAATAAAGGCAAAACATTACTATTCACCAAAAAATATGTTCATCTTATTAAACAAAATTTTACTTACTAATATCAACCATGTCTCTCAAATTTCATAAATTCAACTCACAAAAGTGGTAAAATTACGTTTGATGTAAATTTTCAAATGCTCTAAAGAGGTGGGTAAAAGGCGGTAAGAAATTAAATTAAAATTTTATATATAAAAAATTCTTATTAATTGAATCCAATGAATTACATTGAACATATATAGGTATTATGTATCTATTTTTACCTAAAATAAATTTAAATAAAATAAATAATTATTTAAATAAAAATTCAATTTTAAACAATAACTTTGTGTTTTTCACTATTCATCAAAAATAAATTTTTTCTGAAAAATACCAAAAATTCATCCTAAGATAATTTCGATATTCAGAATCCAAGAATGAAGCCCATTTTGAATGATAAAATTTATAAAATTTGAAAAAGTGGGTACTACTTTTCAAAATGGACCGTTTGATTGGTTGTGGTGTGTTAAACTCGATGTTGCATACCACACACACTATAGTATTATTTAGAGGGAAGCGTACCATAGAATTTGGGGTGTTACACTAGATCCCTATAAGGGATCGAATTTGTTTTTTGATGCTTATGGTGCTGGTTTGGGGTGCGTTATATTGAATAATGACCATATGGTAGCTTACAACTCCCATCAGATATATCAATATGAGAGGAATTATCCCACTAAGGATTTACAGCATGATACAATTATAAACAAGCTTAAATGTTGGTGGAAATATTTTTTTTTGGAAAGGATAATTGTGTCCTCTGATCATAAATGATTGATTTATATCTATTCTATTAATTATTTAAATCTAATACAGAGATGATTGGTAGAATACCTTGAGATATTTGACTTCAATATCACCTAGAACTTGGGTAAAGAGAATTTTGTTGTAGAATCATTTAGTAAGAAAGTACAATCATAGACTATTATAGAATCAAATAAGGGGTGGATCCTTATGTTTCATTTATCCCTGTTTCTTAAAAATACTTAGGAGGATGGTTCATGTTTATTTCTAACAAGTTTTATGTTGTCAAAAATATTGATGGAGTTTATCATGAAGAGTCACCAGCAAAACATTCAATTTAGTAATGTAAGAGAAAGGCTATATAGTATAGAGACCATTTCTAGTTGGTCAAATTATTCATATGGAATGTTACTATTTGAGAATCGAGTCTTCATCCCAATATCCAAGAAAAGTTTAGTCTTTTTCAATTATCATATAAATATAGGGGAAATTTATCCAAGATCTAAAAAGACATATTATGACATGATATGATGATTCTGGTGCCCATGTATGGTGTGTGACATTTCAAATTATTTTTCTCACCATTACACCTACCATCAAATTAAGGTATTGGTCATGAATCCCTTTGTTTTACATCGGCCTATTCTGGTGTCGATCATGAAATGGGATGAGGTGTCCATGGATTATTTTCATGGATTGCAAGAAAATCTATGAGGAAAAAAAATTCTATTTTGGTTTTTTTGATTTGATGACTAAGTATTCTCATTTCATTATGATCAAGGAAAACCTTACAGACAAATAACATGGTATGATTTAGGTGCAGGAGATTGTGAGGCTACATGGAAGTCCTTATAATACTGTTTTAGAAAAGTATCATACGTTTACCTTGATGTTCTAGAAGAGTTTCCAAGATGAAATGAAAACTCAGTTCTTGTTGAGAACAACTTTCTATCTACAGAGATATGGTTATATGGAGTGAATAATTCATATCCTAAAAGATAACCATTGTTTCAGTGATCATGACGTCGCTGGATAATGGGATATGCATCTGGGATTGGTTGAGTTTTATTACAAAAATAGTTATCAGTCATCAAGAACAATGGATCCATTTGAAGCGTCGTATGGTCACCCATGTAGATCATAACTATGTTTGGTAGAAGGGAATGATATATTTAGTTGGACAATGTTTGGCCAAGGAGATGTCCCCAAGGATTTAGGATGAACACCCACATATTCTTATAGGAAAGAGATAATATAATTCATCTACAGATTAGTGACATCATCCTTTGAAGTTTACCATCGGTGAATGGTTTTTCTTGAATGTTTCTCCTCAGTTAGGACACCACCATTATGCAAAATAGTTAATATTGTATTTGATAAATGATAGACCATTTTATGTAACTGAGTGGCTCAGATTGGTTTCTAATTTGTTTATATTACTTTTAAATTTGGTGTGTTTTCATGATTTTTTCGACATGTCTCATCTCATGAAGTATCATCCTAACCCTGATCATGTTCTGAGTAAGGATAAAATTGAGTTAGAGATTGATTTTTATTGTATGGAAAAAGTGGTTGAGATTGATGAATCTCAAGTTAATGTAATTTATTAGATTTTGATTCCACTTCTCAGAGTTCTAATGAAACATGGATCAGAATCACATGAGACATGGGAACACGAGTCGTTGATGAGGGAGTAGCAAAATAATCTTTTTTCCGTGGATTACATCTTCAACATAATTTTCCACAGAAGTAATGTCATTATGATTGTGATTTTGTAACATCATGTTACTGATCTATCAAATATGTTTTTATCCCCATCTTTGTTCTCCTATTTCTCATTGTTTATAGTGGGCTAGGAAAGAATTGATGGGTTATCTATAACTGTATAGTATGAGATTTATTGGATGATTATCATTAACGAATTTTTAATGCAGGATGCAGGAGTATTTTATTTTGTGTATATATTTTACATAACAAGTAATTGTTACTAAGTAAAATTTCATTAAAATCATTACTATATGAAGTGTTAAATTTCAAGAATAAGAGTTAAATGTTGTGGATTTTTTAAATAATAGATTTTAAATATGAGGATATAGACATCTCAGCATACAAAACTAGTATGGGTTTCATATGATAAAAACGAATAACACTTTGTGGAAGTTCGTGAGAAAGGATGTTTAAGGAAACCACTTGAGTATTTGGTTCCCATTCAAAAACCCGTTTTCATTTTCTCTCAAACAAAAACACCTATCTAGAAAATTTTGGAGACACAATTACTTCTAGATATACCCACTCATCATTCGATCTGTGTTGCTATTAGGGTGACTCTATCTGTGTATGTGATATTTTTACAATATCATTTTCCTTGATAACAGAATCACCCTTGGGGTACGTTATCAGATCCATTGTTCTATGTTGTTTATCTATCTAATATTATTCTATATCTGTTTTGAGAACTCATTCCGAAGTCTATTCTTTTTTTGGTCAGGGTGCATAGGGTGTCTATTCATGAGGTACGTGGTGTTACTTTTTCTTCACTAACCCTCATTTTCAATTGAATAAATAATAAGACCTGTGAATTTCATTCTAGGGCCTTCATAGATGTTGTTGGGTTTTCTTTGTTGGCTGATCAATTTGTGGGTATATGCAACCTGAGTTTTGAAGAAGTTAGTTCCATCTATAGAATGTGTTTGGTAAAATATATTGCAATTATTTTGAGTGGGTTTGTAAATAAATTGGTATGATATTACAATGCCTATTTTTGTTTGTTAGAAATGGATTTTGAATTAATGGGGGGTTCCATTTTTTTAAAAATGCTATGAAAATGGTGTATTTTTATATCATTAAATATGAATTTTTAAAATGGGTTAGAAATTATTTTTGAATCATTTAAATGATTGTAAAAATTATAACATGGGTTACCTTGGGTACTGGGTGAGAAAGTTTTCATGAGGACATTATTAATTATGGGGGTTTAGATTTAGGGGATTTTCCTCTTATCCATGTGTTTAGATTATTGTCTATTGAAATGTATATGATATTGGAGTATCCCTTTTAGGGGTGTATCCCTAGTTTGGGAGTGAATATCTGTTGCTTCAGTTACCGCAATGCGAAGTTTCATATATTTTTGCATATGAATGTTCTGCTTCCTAAACTATGGTATTCATAGGTATTATTATTCCTAAGCTACTACTATTATTTAATATTTATTGGGTTTACTCTATTTTATCTTTAATAACAATTTTTATGATATTTAATGATACTATGGAAATTATTTATTGAAATTTGTATACATAATTTTTTTAACCGTGATAAAAATGTAAATATAGCCATGTTTTTCAAATAACTACTTTATGTATTATCATTTTATGTTTTTATATAAATTGGGCATACATGAATTTTCATATAAAAACTTTTCATGGAACACATAGGTGTGATCCTATAATCCCCATTTTCTCACGCCCTACACACCTATTCGGTGGTGCATAGTCCTTTGTATGCCTTTAAATTTATGGAATAGAAATGCACCTAGTTAGGCAATATGGTTTTGTGTTAGCTGGGTGATGTAGTTAGTGGTGAAAATTTCAGAGTTTATCCACATAAAATTTTAGTGTTTTTGTTGATTTTATTCCTTTTCATTTGGACTATTCTTTTAGTTATTTGGATACTTTTGTCATTGTTTTGTTTTTTTGTCATTTTATAGTTTTCTAATATATTTATTACTCATACATGTCTTTTTGTAGCTCATATATATATATATATGTGCCTTCAGTTTTTTTTAGGTTGGTTAACATAATTCCCTCTGGGTTTTTGTTCAAAGCCCAGGTTCTTGTCTCTAGCCTATGGGTATAAGTAATTCCCTTTTTCTATGAGACAGAACAGGTCGAGTGTCAGATTTGAGGGTTATCTAGATTAATTCGTTATATTTTCCCAAAAGAATTAATATTTTATATAATTAATCACAACGTAAAATATAATAATAAAATTAATATATAAATAGTTAGTAAAATTAAATTCAAAAGGGAAGATGATATATAGTGATATTCCATTACCATAGGACTAGTGTTTTTTTCTCATTCTTAAACCAAATATAAATAAAAATTAAAACAAACAAAAAAATTATTTATTTTTACCTAAATTACAATATTTAATAATTATTCATTAATATTTTTATAATAAGTAGGGTTAAGGATATTTTTTATTGAAGAATTCAATTTCTATCTTAAAAATTTATCTATTAGCCTTTTATGTTAACTAATGAGTTTCATAAAATCAAAAAAAATAAAATAAATAAAACTACCATCCCACATAACCACAATATATTAAACACTAACTAGCTATGATGATGTGATAATTACATAAGAGAATATAACTATTAGCAATAGAACCAAAAATTTATAAAAGTTTCCAAGGTGTTAGACATAATATATATTAGTGTTCTAGTTTATGTGCATATTACATCTAAAAATGTCATAAACATTTTATATAAGAATAATAAAATTAACATCATATGTATGTTATATATAAATAAACTCTATAAGATAAAAAATTTTAAAATAAATAAAATAAAATAAAAATAAAGTTTGTTTGCTCTTAATTATGATTCCTCAATTTTCAAATGCAAACTATTTGGTTACATGTGGTGTAATGAGGCCAAAACATCTATAGGAAGTGTGGATGTATTTAAAAAAATATTGATATAATATTCGATATGGGGAAATTTTGGAGTGGAATTAATAATGGGAGTAAGTGAGGGAATTTATTGTTTCAGAGGAGGGGTATATTATGATAACATATTGAATATATGAAAATTTATGAACAAGATATGTTGAATTGATCCATTTATATATATATATAATATTTTTAAAATTACATATTTAAAATATTATTATGGGTTCTAAAATTAAATTCAATTTATTTAAATAATTATATAAGATCAATAGATAAAGATATAAATTTCTTATGGTGTTAATTACATATATATGAATTGATAGATAAATAATAATTTTAATATTTCAATGATTTATTCTAAAAGAATTAATCTATAAAAATATAATTAATCATGGAACATTAATAGAAATAATAAATTAATAATTAAAGTCACATATTTTCATAAAACATGGTTTCTTGGAAAATATGTTTAGTTAATGTTCACTTGAAAATATATGTTTATTAGAAAAAATACATGAAACCAATGTTTGAAAATTTTGATGTAACAATTATAAATTTATAAATTGTGGTAATTAAATAATATAAAAAATCAGATAAATTAAATTTTTTAATTTGATTATATATAATAAGGTTTAATAAATAATTATGAAACATATTAAAAAATTTCGTTATTTAGATTATGTGAATTAAATAAATATCTTTATTCAAAATAATATTAATTTATTTTATTTTGATAATAATATATTTTTATTTGATTAATTATATAATTATTTATGTTTTAATTATAATGAGTAGTTTAATAATATGAAAATTATTTTTCTATTCCAATGATCATATGTTTAATAAAAAACTTACGAATCCCAGAAGTGAAATTACCTTTAAGTACAGTATATGTACCTTTAAATTTTGTAATATTTATTTCAATTATTTTTATCTCAAGTATTTTTATATTTCCTTATCATTATAAATTTTTATTAGATTTATTATTATAATGTTCTTCCTGACTGTGTTATTTATGGTAGTATATAACCCATTACAATTCATCTTCATTTTCTGTTACATTGTAATGTAGCAATTAGGGTCACATTAAAAGGTATCCATGAGGTTACAAATCAGATGGTATCGATAAGGGTACATTAATAATTAATTTGTTCCCAATATATCATTATGCTATTTTTTACAATTTCATTGTTTAATGGAAATCATATCTGTGGAAAAAGAAACTATATTATAAATATGGGGTGAGAATTTTGTGGTTACGAAAATGTTTTCAAATGTTTATAAGTATTAATGGTATATTTTTTCTCTCATTGTTTTTAAGTCCCTTCCTGATATGTTTGTCTGCATCCAATGTTTTTAATAAAAATCATTGTTTTTATGGATATTTATGTGAAAATAAGAATCCAATATGAATTTTTTGAAGACATTTCTCATAATTTATTCATGTTATTATTAAAAAAACATTTTTTATAAGACAGTTTTTGTTATGGAAGAAATGGATACACTCTTAGTATTTTCAATTTTTTTAAATTTTGGGATGATATATGTGTATTATGTCAAAATTTTCTAAAACTCTAAACTGAAAATATCATTCTGAATGAAATAATGTTAATTATATATGAATTTTTTAAATTATATAATGTTTATGGTCGTGTACTTATAGTTGGGGTTAAATCATGGTTAATAAAACATTAAGGGATATAATTATGATAATAGAATACCATAAATGAGTTTTACATTATTTTTAATATTAAATGATATTTAATTTTATTATTATGAATTTGATTCAACTAATATATGTCTATTATGAATATTTTTTCATATAAGAAACATGGAAGATGTTTTAGGAAGGAACCATGATAATAATATCATTCTAAATACACAACATTGAATAGTGGAAATTGGAACTAAATTGATTATGATAGGAATGGAATAGGTATTGCATGCTCTAAATAGTTTTGGAATCTATGAAAGAGAAAAAATAGAGCTACCACAAATGATCATGATTATAGTGGAATATTTTATGAAGAAACACTCTCATTCTATCTATGGATCTTCTAACCTAATAGTGGATTAATGGTATAGTAAATCCGTTGAAAATATAATTTATTTTATGAGGTGATTATAAAATCAAATCGTTAGAATTTATATTTAATATTTTGAAGGTAAAGAGAATAATTTATGGTTAATGTTTATGAGTGTCAGGGATTGTAATAATATTGATTCCATGAAATCTGCTGATTTTGAAAATATGTTACTTGAAAAATAATTTCTTAATACGGATATACATATGAGGGAAAATAAAATCATTATATAGAAAAAAGGGGGTAATAAATAGTGGACATATATGACTGAAACATCACCCAATTGGTTTGGTATGCTCTTAATCATATTTAATATCCTCATAGAAAAATCAATCATTTTTTAAAGAGGATTATCCCAATATATTTAAGAGCATGGGACTCTCATGAATTGAATAATTTTGAGATAAATATTCAATATGATGATTGTGTATAAATGGAGTTTACTAATAAACATGTGTATATTATAAATATATAAATGACATGGACTCATTAGATAGTGATGGGTAACAGTGAATAAATTAAATAGGATGGTGAAAAATTCAGTTTCTAATTTGTAGAATGTGTGGAAAAAATAACAATAGGGAATGCGTTTACAAATATGGGATGTGATTTTGATGTTATATATTTAGACATATGTAAGGATATCTCAATGAGAAGGATATTTTTTTTGTTATTTCTAATTATGATAATATAATTATAAAATTATTTAATTGTGGTTAGATGGGGAATTATACAAATACATTCATAGATATATATGTGAATAATTGAATGTGGCCTGATTATAGCTTGAAAGGTGCGGTGAGATCCTTTGTGACTACGTCATTTTATTTCAATCCATCAAATGAAGTTGTATAATGCACGTTTTCTTTTTTAAATATATTTTTATTATGTATTGATTGATATGGGATCTACACACACATTTGATTATGAGAAATTTTCAGTTCAATTGAATTTTCCACCTAATGAAATGAGATAAGAACATATTGATAAAACAATAGGGAAATGTTTATAGCAATAATGAATTATAAAAATCTTAAACTTTTTTATTTGGAAATAAATTTACTTCAGACCTTGTTGTTTTTCATTAGTATTGTCTGATGTAATTCTGGGTAAGTATTTCCTTTCTGTTTATTATGTAAAGATTGATTGTAGAGAAAAAGAATATATTTTTTCAAAATAATTTTTAGTTTGTATACAAGAATGGATACATTCCACTAATAACCTATCAAGACACTAAGAAACTATCTCAAAATGTAAATTAATGTTTTATCCTATACTAAGGATTATAATGGAACTATAGAGTAAAATTATGATATATTATTAAATTAATAACTTGATGTTTTTCCCGATAACATACCCTATGTTATTCTAGGCCAGGATGATGAAATCACAATAAAATTATTTCATTATTCTAATCCAATTTCAAAACCCTATTATTGAATGGATCAATTAAAAATTTTATAATTGATAATCTAGTAACACGGTATTCTCGATAAAGGGTATATTATTCATAGCAAGTAAACAAGGGATAACTTTGTATTTTTTTAATAAAACAAAACATGATTCCATGAGACTTTATATTTATTATATATCATTGAGTTAATTTTAATTTATGAATATGTGTCCATTGCCTCATATAGATGAATTGTTTGATCAGCTCCATGGAGCCTTATATTTTTACAAGATTGAGATGAGATCTGGGTACCCAAAAATGTAGGTGAAAAATCATGATATCCTAAAAACATAATTTCATAATATATAAGTAATATGTGAGTCTTTTAGGCACATAGGTTTCAGCAATTAACCTATTGTATTAATGGATCATTTGAAAATAATATTCAATGAGTATTTGAATATGTTTATTTAAGTTTTTATAGATGATATTAGGGTCTTTTTGAAATTTGTTGATGATCATGAAAAACATTAAAGTATTTTTTTGAAATCTATCAAAGATGAAAAGTTATATAGAAAATTTTGAAAATGTGAATTTTGGTTGAAATAGATTTCTTTTCTAATTAACATTGTAAATAAGGATGGAATTATTGTTGACCCTGAAACAAAATGTTGTTAATGAATGTATATGACCAAAAAATGTTACAAATTTTTTTAGTTTTATTGGATTAGCTATTACAATTTTTTTTAAATATTATGTATGATTATCTAACTCATGAACTATGTTACTAGAAAATGTGTTAAATTTTTATGGATAAGAGAATGAAATTTTTTTCATGACTTGATAAGTATATTGGTGAATTCTCTAATTTTGGAAATGAATTCTATAAAGAAAACTATGTAATCTATAATCATGATACATTGAATGGACATGGTTTTGTTTTAATGTATAATGATCAAGTAACTTATTATGAATCAAGACAACTAAATCTCATGATTTAAATTATTTCACATGAGATTTTGAATTAGAATCTATGGTTTTATATTTATAAATTTTGGAGAATCATTTTACCTAGCCAAATGTGAAATATATACGGGCTATAAAATATTTATGTATATATTTACCCAAATGGAATTTAACCTGAGGCTTAGAATATCAATTGAACTGATAAAGGATTATGATTTCACGATCAATTATTACCCTGGAAAAGCATACAATGATACATATTTCTTGAGTTGAAAACATCATTCGACATTAACCATAATATGATTGAAATATGACTCATTAATTAATGATTTGATAAATTTTTTCTTGGAAGTTGATGGTGAAGGAAATTAACTTATTTTCTTATTCGTGTCAGTTTTTTCATCTCTTTAAGGAAGAAATAATCAAGATAAGAATGAATATCGTGAGTAACCAAAAATGTAGAATTTTGATAAAAGTGTGATGTTTTTATAACTTAACAATAATAAAGACTGTTTTTTATGATTTTGGAACATATTATATGATCCTTGTGAATATCAGCTAAAAAAATAATTGTTATTTGAAGCTCATAGTTATATGTTTTCAGTTCACCCTAGAAATACTATGATGTAAAAAAAATAATGGATATATTATTTGTCTTATTTAATTAAAAGATTTTTTAATTCTTTTACCATGAAATAGTTGACATGTCAACAGCTAAAAGTATAGATACAACTACCAAAGGGGATTCTGAAACCATTTTTAATTCTAGAGTGGAAATGAGAAAATATATATGTGGACTTTGGTATGGGACATCGAAATAGATCTCGAGGTTACAATATGATGTGGTATATTTTTGACTAAATGAAAATATATTCACATTTCCTTCCTATATGAGATAATATGTTTTTTTGATTGAATATCTTGATTTTACCTTAATGAGATTGTTAGGTCACATGATGTTCTTCTTCCCAGTTTATCTGACATATATCTTAATTTCACTTCTATCCTTTGGAAATTACTTTAAATTTATTTAGACATATAATTATATTTCATCACTAATTTTTATCCCCAATCCAATAGTCATATTGAGAGAAAATTATATATAATGGAGGACATGCTCTGATCTTGTTAAAAGGATTACCAATGATGTTGGAATCATAATTTTTCTTTAATTGATTTTTCTATTAATTAAAATTTTCATTCGATTATACATATGTATCCTTTTGTGTAATTATATGGAATGATGTGTTGAACTATATTATTTTGGGTTTATGTTGAGAAAACAAAGATGATGGGGCCATAATTAATATAGTAACATTATTAGATAGTTAATATGATCTATAAACCTAAAAGGATATATTATAGATGGATGAAAATTTATGTATTTAATAGGAGGGGATAAATTTCTTTCAAGGTAGGCAATCATGTTTTTCTCAGAATCCCACAACGGAAATGTGTTATGTGTTTTGGTATGAAGGGAAATCTATTTCAATAGTTTATTGGACATTATAAAATCCTAGATAATGTAGGACCAGTCGCCTACCAAGTTTTCTCTATCTAATTTTATCAAAGGTACAAAATTATTTTTATGTTTTGATGTTGAGAATGTATATGATATATTCATCTCAATTTTTGAGCCCATATATAGTTCTGATGGAAGAGAGACATTCTTATAAAGAGAAACATATGTGGATTCATGATCATAAAGATAAAGTAATGCATAAAAAGTTAATATACAAGGTAACCGTTTTGTGGAGAAACTAAATGGTTAAAGAAGAAACCTAATAATAAGAAAATTTTACAATGGAATTTTTTCCTAAATTATTTAATATGTAAATAAAAATTGCAAGGACATACTTTCCAAATGGTGGGGAGAATAATACTACCCTGTTACACATATAATAATTTGTTTACACATTTGGAATTATATAGTTCAATTCAATTTAAATTTATATTAAATTAAGTTGGATTTATTATTAATAAATCTATACTAATAGAATTTTATCCTCACTGTTGAGAGTATAAATAAATTTACATATCATATAAATTTAATAATGATATATTTATATCATGGAATATGAAAATAGATATTTTGGAAATGTAAAATTAATTGTTCGTCTATTTTTATGTCATAAATATTTAATTTCAATATATAAATAAAACAAAATATATTTTAATGATATATATTCATAAATGAATATTTTTTGTTCTGTGATTATAATATAATTTTATAAGACAGTCACAAACTTTTCAACGTCTCAAAAAACTATTTATAATTTAAAAACTAATAGATTTTGCATAAATTACGAGTTTTAATTAAATAATAAATTTATCTTATTAATATTATTTTTTTCAAAAAACAAAGTTTATTTTTTAATTTTACACCTAAAAAATTGTTGATGGTGAAATTTTGGGATTTTTAAAAAAATACTTGAATATTTGTGAATAGTAAAAAATGGTAATTTACGATATATATACATTATAACTTAAATACATTATTCAATAATCCATCGCTGATGTAAGCACACCATAATAACAAATACTCATTATTTTATTAAATATATTTATTGATAATTGGAAAAATATTCATATACCTTATCAAAAACAAAAAACTCAACAAAATAATAATGAGGAAATACCCCTCTCCTCTACTATAAATACCACCCCTCACCACATCTTCTTCACACAACTCAATGACTTATAGGTTGTTTAATTTCATCCCAATTCCATTCCCAATTATCTTCCCCACATCTAAGACCCTATGTTCTCCATAAAAGGCTAAAACCAATGACCTTAAGAAGTTCTCAAGTAAGAGAATCCAACAGGTTAAATCTATTCCATGTTCATTTATTTTATTTTCAATTCTTTATGTTTATATTATATTATATTATATTCACCTACCCTTATACATGTAGAATTAAAACATAAGATTATAATATATAACAAAATGTTATATTGTTTATTGGAAATTTCATCATCAAAATTCTCATCCTCTCCCTTTTATTCTAAAAATGAGAACATCATTAGTGATGTGCTGATTTACCACCATCATGGATGATTAATTTAATTTTTCATTAGAGCATTAAATTATTTTCATAAAACCATTATTATGATTAAATAATATTTTATTATACATATTATAAGTTATTTAATGTTTTGCATCCAATATATAAACACGATATTTAATAAAATTATATAATTTTGTGATAATCATAAAATGACTAAAATAAATTAAATAAATTTCATTAATTTTTTATTTAATGATTCATACCCTTTTTAGAAAAATTGATATATGGAACAATTTAGATGTATAGATTAATATTATCACAATTTTATTAATCCTATAGAGGATTCATCAATTCGATAGAAAATCCATGATGAACCAACCATGAAAACCTTGAAATAAAAGCACCCAAATTAATAGAAATAACAATATATTATTAATAAAAGGATAGAAATATGTTATAATAATATCATATATTTAATTATAATATAAATAAAATTCCTATAAAATATTAAATTTTTTATTTAAACCATTATACATATGTTTTGGAATCATTTTTAGTAAGACGAACTTGATGCAAGGGAATTCTTAACCAAATATCTATTCTGTAGATTAACCTTATACATCACAGATTATGTTGTAATTATATTGTTTTTGAAATGAATTTTGATTATAATAGTTTTTATGTTTATTTACATTATATACAGATATTCAATTCTTTTTATAATTTCTCTCATAAATTATATGACAATTGTAACAGACTATTCTTTAAAAATCATATTTAAAATATTTATTTTAAAAAAAATAAAATGCAATATTTTTTTGAATGTAAACTCATTTTAGGATTATTTTTTGGTTCACGGGAATTTTTTATGAATATGTGTGGATCCTATATCTACTAACTATTCTTTGGGAATGGATATTATTTAGGTCAACCATATGGTTACTATAAGTGTAATTGCGATGGTTACACAAGAAGCTAGTAGTGAGGGTTATAATGTAAGAATGTCACAAAGGTTATATTTTATGAAATACATGAGTATCAAAATTAATATGGTATCCATGAGGGTTAAAATATTATGTATTTAATTAAAAATATTACATTTATGATATTTTTTATGTTTTCTATATTATATAAATGTCCCTAATTTCACAAATTAATTATATTATACATATTCTGTGAGTAGTATGTCTTTGTGAAAACAATTTCATATCTTTATATGTATTCATGGAATATTGGTTTTACCTATTATTTTTATGTCCATTAAAAATATTTTGCTTCACATTGAATGTTTTAAAATTTTTTTATAAGGCTTAAGGATGGGTAATAAGATAGGACAATCTAAGACGAATGTTGAAAAAAACTATCACAAAAAAGATCATGTTTTTATTAAAAATATTTATTTTATATAAGAAATGAATATTGTTTTAATAGTACCAAACTTTTATCATATGGGATTATATGTGTGAATTATATCCTAATTTTTTAATACTATAAACTGAAAATATAATTTGGAATGTAAGAATTTTAATTTTAAAATAATTTACCAAATAATATAATGTTTATAGTCGAGAACTTATACCGTAGATATTATTAATAATTTTAAGGCAAAGGGTCAAACATATCATGTAGTTTAATTTTACCAAATAAAAAATTATATTTTCATGATTACAAATACTACACACTAGTGAATTTTGGAGGGGGTAACCTAACACATAAATAATATGCGATGTAAATTGAAATATTCCATTTACCATACTCTATAAGGACATACAATAAGTCTTATGCTTATGAAAAAAATATTCATTCATACAATCAAGTGGACCTATATGTATATAACCTAGTAATATATACCCCATTATATAAATTTCCAAAAACAATTTGAAAATACAAGGCATTAATATATATATATATATCATATATTCATTCTATAAATAACTATTATTTTTATCCATGGTTTTTAAAAGTAAAATACTAGTCTATAAATATCCTGGTCTAATAAATGACATAAATTTCAAAAAAAATATAATCGATCAATTCTTTATTAAATCTATTATTAATTACAATGAAATAAATACTACCAAAAAATATTTCACTAGGTAAGGAAAAAAATTATTTACTTAACATAATGAATATATTAACCCAAATAGTTATTCATACCTCTATAAAATGATTGTTAATATTTAATTCAGAAAACTAAACATTCAAAAATTAAATTATCAAGGTCATTAATTTTTAAATATATCTTTCCATACTATTAAAGAATTAATATTGATGTTAAATGCTTAAATGATTCTAATTATCCTTATAAATATTTGAAAATACCAGAATATCATCAGTAAATATGAATCGCTAATGAAAATTATTAAGTGTGTTATTATATTTTATTCATTACTATATCAACTAAAAACCTCAGGTAAGATATAATTTTTTTTTAAAAATTATAATATTAATATAATTTAATTTCAAACCATTTGTTTTCCCTAATTTTTACACTCTTATAGTTTATGATTTTTTTCACTTAAATTTAAATCCCTAAAAACACATCTTATACACAACTCATTATTTTAACAATCCATAGTATATTATTTATCTAAATAGATAAACATGACCATTATAATCTATCCCATAAATTTAATTATAAATTTCAATAATTAAAATTTTAATATAAATTATAATTGTCTTCTATAAGTAGAGCTTATTAAAAAGAAATGTACTAACAATTATATTCATTGAGAATAACTTTATGAGAAAATGATTTTCATAGATTAATTATAATAATAATAAAATTAATTTAAGGAAATTTTATAAAATATATTTGAGTAAATAGTATATTAATTTTTGAAATAAATATGTCAATTTTATATTCATATGATTTTGTCTTTATTTTTCGGAAATTATTACTTTTTTACTTAACATTGATAAATTTTGGTTTTTATTGAACACTTTATTTTATATTAAAAAAATTTAGGGTTTTATTTCATAAAAATGTTCTATAAATTCATATTAAAAAATTAATATTATAATTAATAAAATATACTTCAATAGAATCAATTTCATTTTGAAATCTTATAATGAATCCTTTTAATCTTTTAAAAAATTTCCCTTTGAAAATTGGATTTTCTCCATGTATATGAGCTCAATATTAAAATTTAAATTTCCACTTATGTGATATTAATTTCATAAAATTTATAACATATTTTAACTATAAATATTTTATTTTATAAATAAAAATTAATTTCTGCTCATTATGATTAATAATGAAAAAATATATAAGTTCCCTAGTTATGGTTAAAATAAGGTTTTACGTGTTTCATCCACTGGTGTTAAAATTAATTTCCCACCCACATAGTATTTTAGTTTAGTAATATTATTTAATATTCATAATAAATGTTTTCAGTGTAAATAAAAAATTTGGTTTCAATTTTATCCTTAATTGAATGATTTCCTAGGTAAAAAAAAATTAAAGTTATCATGGTGAAAACTATAATAGTTAAATTAAGTAAACATAATGGATATAGAATGAACATGTAGTTTTTTTAATTTTTTACATTTTATATGGTATATTATATATCCAATATTTTATTTATAAACTTTTTTGGGGGATTAGGTGATACTGACTTCCCATTATTTTACAGTTTTTCGTATTTTGAAAAATTCAACTCTTTCCACATTATAAAAGGCCACCTACCCCCACATATTCGCAACTCTTATTTAATTTATCATGAAACCATCCAAAATATATTTACAACATCATTTATAATATTTTATATATTCTTTTAATTCAAAATATCAAACCATATGGCCCTTATAAGAGATCTCAATGAGGTTGTTCAATGAGAAGAAAATTATCTTCACTATCATCTTTCTTTTTATGTATTCTTGTACCACTAACATTGTTGGTATACTAATTATAATATAACAACCCCACTATTATCCATATACTATGATATTATTATGTTCATTAAATAACTAATACCTATTTTCTCTTCCATCAAATGGGAAACAAAACAAGAGATCATGTCTAAAGGAGACTACCACCTCAAGAACCTATATTATTTATTTCCATAACCCCTATCACAAATTAATACAACAATGTATTTAATATTTATATATGAAATTTATGATATCATTATAATTATTGAATTATATAATCACATATTCTTTTTTTATTTCCTTTTAGTTGTAATACTATAGCATTACTCATTTGTATGGCATACTACAACCTCACAAAGCGATATAACATCTTATTCTCCAAATCATTACATGGAAATTAATAATTATCATTTTAATGACCTTTTGTGTTATATATTATGTAAAAAATAATTATTTAAATTTTATATAATATTTACCATTATGTCATTTATTGTTAATAAAATTGAAATCGTGTTTATTCATATGTACAACCAATTGTTTCCTTGAATGGTGTATTTCATTTTGTTTCTGTAATATTGATTAATTAAAGAAAATTAGTATAATATATATATTCTATATTTATATAAATTTTATAACTATAAATATTATTCTAACTTGTTCAATCTTAAATTAATAAAAATATAAAATAAATACACTATGGGAAAAAATAGTTATTATACATAACATAATTTTAAAATGGAATTTTTTATCAATAGGCAATAAAATGTCAATAATAAATAATTTATTGTATAATATATATAGTTATGGTTCTATAATATATATTTTATATAAATATATTTTTTATTCATGTAGTTTAGACATTTACGATGGTATTTTGGACTTAAAGTAACGTATTGTTAATATCAATTTTTTTTTGTTTTTTGGAGACATATTCCATATTCACTGCCCATTTATTTTTTCTAGTATATATAATAACAATAATAAATTTAATATAATAAATTTATTCATTGAATGATATTTTTATATATCTATTAATTTTATTATTTCTTTTTTATTACAATTCCAATGATTACTAAAGGGTTAAGTTATTGTATCTTAGTTTTCATTCATTTGGATATATGTTAACATATAAAAATAACTTATTTTATGAGGTGTATATACTACCAATTTTAAATGTTGTTCCATGAATATAATTATATTAATGATATTTATGGTTTTATATTATGTTACAATTTTATGGTTTAATGATTTAAAAGTCCCCAAAATATTAAGGGTTTGATGTTACAATCTCAATTTTTATCATGTTAGTTTTTAATTATGATTTTGATGATGAATATTTATGATATATATCCCCATATAATAATTTAGGTTATTCTATTGGGGTTTTTTATAGTAGATAATTATTTTCATTTCTTTATTCTATATCAATGGATTAAAAATGAAAAATTAAACTATTTTTAAATATTATTTTTTTCTCTACATTCAAAAAACATTTTATACCATTAACACGTTGTTTAAAAATGTTTTAATTCTTTTGACATTATCCCAATGATTCAATACATTCATTCTTACCGAAATAAAAATATTTTCAACCTCTTTTAAATGTAATATTTTTTTCTTATTTTTAATAATATTTAGATGTATTTTAAATAAATTTTGATAGAAACCTTTATTATTAATTGTATGACATGAATTGAATATCCCAACATATTTACTACTCATTGGTTTTAATCATCCATTATATGAATTAATGTATATTTTAAAAGAAATTTATTTTCATATTATTTTATTATTTTCTATATTAGAAGAGTTAAATTTTGTTGGAAGGTTATTTTCCACAGGAAATGTTCCAAGTGAAATTTCAAAATCATTTTCCATCTATGATGAAATTCATTGACGATAAAAAAATTTTATTTGGGATATGATTAAATTGTACCTTTCATATTATTTGTCTCCATTTTTTATAATTATGAAGATGATATATATTTGAAACATTTCCCTTTTCCACAAGTCATGCATAATTAATTGATGAGATGATTATGTAAAACATTTCCATTCTATGATATTTTATGAAGAAAAGATAATGAATCTTATTTTTCCCACGGGTTATGTGTAGTTGAAATATATATGAATCAAACTTTTGTTTATATAATTTATGGTATGATAAATGTTTTATAATATTTTAGAACCAAAATATATTGTTTAGATGAATGGTGGAAAATATGCCTTTTTCAAATTCATTCGGTAAATAGTTATATCTCATGAGGTAAATGTGGTGAAAAATCCATTGATCCTGATCCATAATAAGAAATAAGTCTATAATCTTGGTCAAAACTTGGAAACATACTGATTGACCTGATCTATAATGGTAGAAATTCAAATGAGCTTGATCTATAATGAGAAATGTGTGATGATTTTTGATCTAATATGTTTGATGATCTAGAAAGTTAACCATGACAAATGAAAATGGTTTTTATGACATTATTAGTGAAAAAAATTAATGAAATGATATTATAGATCATGAATTATGAAAATTTCAATCCTTTATGAGTCATGTATTACGTAATTATATTTCAT
This sequence comes from Viscum album, assembly GCA_963277665.1. NCBI lineage: Eukaryota > Viridiplantae > Streptophyta > Magnoliopsida > Santalales > Viscaceae > Viscum > Viscum album. The sequence continues at coordinate 1,997,703,423 of OY728140.1, read as the reverse complement.
TATTCCATGAATCTTGTTTATAATATATGATACATTAGGTATGATCATAATAATTTATGTTCATGATATCATATAATTATTTATATATTATCATTTCATATGATCATATAATTATATTACCCAATTTTAAGCATATTGAGAATATGAGAACACACATTCACATGTATTCCTTCACAAGGTTTTGAATAAATCATTTTAATATTGTATTATTTGAAGAGTAAAATTACAGGAAGTAATTTGTGGGAGATGTTGAATATCATTCACTAAATGAAAATATTGTGTACCCACTAACAAAAGGCACTAAACCATTATGATCCAAAGGTTAATATTTTTGAAATATATTTTGTATATATCTTAAACGATTTAATATTTTTGTATGTTATTTTTTTCATTATAGTGTCATATAGATGAATGGATTAATTAATAATCAAAAAACAAGTTTTGAAAATTTTAATGTGATATATAAGGATATTTATAAGGATATTTGAACATATATTTATGTTGGAACCAACTTGTGTATAGGTTTGTTTTTGTTGTCAATAGTTTTCAATGGAATATCAAAATGAAAGAGATCAAGAAGTACTCCAATAAAATGGAGGAATGGAAGCTCGCAATGAAGGAGATCATGAAGTACTCCGATGAAGTAGAGGAGTAGTGATTTTGACGATTGTTGTACTAATCGGAAGTTCAAAGAACATGTGTCAAATGTGATACATTGCTTACAAAAATGTAGAATGTGAGGTATAATCCATCCGAGGATGATTAAAGAAGAATGAGGTTTTTAAATGAAGTCCATGTAATTTCTCCTTATTGCATGAGAATCATGGGCTTTAATGAATACCATGCAATTCCTCATTATTGCATGAGACCCATGGGTCTGATGAAGACCATGCAATTATTCATGATTGCATGAGAACCATGCAAGAGACTTCTTGAAAAATTGAATCGGTTTTCATGAAGTTTATCATGACATTTGATGAAGAAGACAATGTGCCAATGATTGGAATTCTATGATTGCCGTGCAAGGATTGGAATTCTGCGATAGCCGTGCACATCACATTGTCATCGAATATGATGATGCTAAATATGTTCCTTCAATGAATACATATCACAATAGCGGAGGTTTTCATAAAAGTAGAAGAGTTGCTGAAGTATACAGATCACCAAGAATAAGCATTGTTGAGGTGATCGTCCTTGTCGACAAAGCAAACAAACGAGATTCAAATTTGTTGGCAAAAGAGATTATATGGAGGCAGGTTGAGTTCGAGGACTGTGGATAATGATCCATGTTTCATTCAAGGAACGTCGAAAAAGGAATGGATAAACTAGAGGCAGACAAAAAGAACAGCATTGAAGGTGGCGCCATTTTCCAGTGTTTGCCAAATTTTTGGGGTCCAAAATTTGGAGGTTGGTGAGCATCGCGAAAAGTGGATTTCCAGGAAGATCATAATTTAATATGGCAAAGGCTTGAGTTTCGTGAATATGGGATGCATGGACTTGATTTCTCGAAGACCAGAAGAATGGAGGCGGTGAGTCTTCGCGATTACGTCAAGCTTCGCGAACAGCAGAGGCGAGAGAGTATCGCGGCGATGAAGGGCTTTGAGAGGGAGCTTCGCGGTGAAGGAACGAAAGAATGATGATGGTGATACTTCACGATTATGTCATGCTTCGCGAAAGGTAGAGGCTGAAGCTCATCGCGAAAGAGAAGGGCTTTACGAGGGAGCTTCGCGGCGAAGGCGCGTGCCGCGAAGGAATGTTGACGGTGTTTCTCCGCGATTACGACGAGATCCGCGAACGGAAAATTTCCGTTCTACTTCGCGATTTTGAGAGATTTTCGGTGGGAAGTTCAGAGCTTCGCGATTGGTGCTGACGTGGCGTTGACTTCGCGCGGAAAGGACGAGGGTCGGTGTAATCGCCTATAAATATAGGACTACCCCTTCATGTTAAGCAGAGAGAGCTATCAGTGAAAAACCATTGCTCTCGGTTCGCAAAGGTCACTCGCGAAAGTAGTTTTGATTCGCAAAATTTGAGCTTCGCGGCAGCTATCCGAGCTCTACGAAAAGGTTTCACCCCGCGTTGGCTCATTGAGCTTCGCGAAGAGGCAGGAGCTTCCCGGCGACTTTCCCAACTCCGCGAAAAGAGTTCTCCCCGCGTTGGCTCAGTGAGTTTCGCGATGTGGCAGGAGCTTCGCGATACCCAAGCATTGCGAAGGCTTGAGCATCGCGAGAGTGCTTCGCGATTGAGCTTCGCGAAAAGGCAGGGGCTCTGCTCAGAATTGCTTGTGTTTTCAAAAATTGGGAGCCGTGAGATGTAGGGTACTTTGTGAAGACCCTTTTTTGAGGATGTTTTCCTAGTGGACAGGGGAAAGAGGAGTATTCATCAGTGGATGAAATCTGGACTTTGACAGAGCATCAATTATTGAACAATCACACAAATGAATGTGATTTAGGCAAACAAGAACAGGGGATCTAGTGCATTCAGTCATTTCACTAAAGGAGGACTGAACAGAAAAGTGCATCAACTCTGAACTCTGATGCAAGAAAAGTCTCATGCTGAATAGGAGACAATGAACTTCATGAATTTCAATTGAAGAGACCTTCACGTCTATAAACTGAGTGTGACTTCACCCAACGGCAGTGAGCCAGGGGGAGTGAACGGGAGTGACCCAAGGGAAGCAGTGAGCTATCCCTGAACCTTTGTAAAGGCAGTGAGCCTGGGCCAGAGTGACTGTGCCCAAACAATTGTATCCGCAGCTAGTGAAGCATAGTGGATTTAGGTACGACCGGAAACCTGTCGGCGTATGCTTCTTGGACGTAGCCCTTAGTGGTGAACCATGTAATAATAGTTGTGTCATCTGTCTCTGCATGTGAATGTTTAATTGTTGATCATATACATCATATAGGTTTAAGTAGTTCCTACCAACGTGGGAACAAGATCCACAACATAAATAAGAAAAAGTTGCCACCCTGATTCACCCCTCCCCTCTCAGGGTGTCCCGGGGTCATACAAGTGGTATCAGAGGGAAAGGTTAACGTATGTTGGATACTCTCTAGTAATTCTATTGAGAAGGGGATTTGAGTTTCTTTCCTAAAGTCAACAATGAAGAGAAGTCTTGATGATGTTTCTGAGAAGACGTCTACATCTAGGAAGACCATGACAAATAGGAAAAAGAAAGAGAATAAGCATCTAATGATGTCCCTCATATCCAAAGAAGATGCATTGTCTTGTTCTCCATGCCATTCCAAAAATGAAGAAACATCAGGTATGGAAAGTATTGAGCAGGTGAATTAGAATTCTTCCAGAGGAAAGGATGAAACCCCCAATTCATGCTTTCAAGAAAAACTCAAAACATATCTGCATGATATTCTTGATGAAAGGGCTGCTATTATTTGTAGCCTATTTCATTCTATGCAGGTTGAGATCACTCGACTTGAAAGGGAAGCTAGCAATATGGAAGAGGGGTTGGAAAGATAAGTTATTGAAAGTATGAAGCTCACCAAACAGGTGAAAGTCTTTGATTAAATCGAGATAGTCAATAAGACTCTAAAAGAAAGGATCCATGCACTTGAAGCTGAGATGAAGAAGAGCAATGAAGTCAAGAATTTTTTTTTTGGAAGAAACTTCCATTAAATTCAGGGAACTTGACTCTTTGTTACAAAACAAATTTAAGATTCATGAAGATGAGGTTGAAAGGTTGAAGAAGACTTGTGAAGAGAATATGATCACAATTGAAGATCATAAGACCATCCTCAATATTGTGGGTCAAAAACTGGAAGCTCAGTTGACCACGATTGAGAACACACATATTGAGACATCACAAAATAATGAAATGAGTGATTCTTGCACTCAATGTTCGTTGGAATCTAAAGCTAAAATTCCTCCAACATGTGATAAGAAGATTATGACAACTCTTGATTATCCACATCAAGAATCAGTTTCTGCTGGTACTCAATGCGCACTGGAGGATTCTACTGTCAAAAGACCTCCATCATGTGATAAGAAGTTCATGACTTCACTCTTTGATCTATCACAATCAACTGAGAAAGTGAAGGTACCATCCAAACCATCATGTACTCATATTTCTAAATACACTCCGACAATCAATGTAGGTGGGAAGAAAAGTTCTAAACATGTATGGATGAGGAAAGGTGAGAAGAAGAAACCTACCACCATGGCTAGGGTGGATGGGAAGAAAAATGAGGAAGTGGGTTCCTCAAATAGATCACAAAAGATTAAGCAGATGGCCCAACAACTGAATATAGAAGACACAAAGAAGAAAAGATTTGTGGGTCAATGTTGGTGCTGCAACAGATTTGGGCACTGTGCACTGGATTGTCTCTATAATCCCTTACATGGAAAAGCACAGAGAATGCCTATATCAAAGAGGAGGAAGCCAGAGAAGAAGAAGAAACATCCACAGGTCCAGAAGCATCTGTTTACAGCAAATAGATTTGGAATTCCTGATAACATCTGTGATTTATGCAACGACAACGGTCACAATGCAGGCACATGTCCATATCAACATGATTTCACTATTGAAAAGAAAAGAATACCTCTGATGCCGTCAAAGAATGAAGCAGCTACCTTGGGGAGAAATCAGAAGAATGTTGTGACACACATTTCCCCAAGAAGATCTCAAGTAGGGAAGCTGAGAAGACCCAGGATTTTAAATCCATGAAGTTGAAGGGTCATTCATCCAAAAGAAACACTAAGTGGGATGAATTTTGGATGAACCCATGTGGTAGACCTAAACCAGCTTCAAAAGTTCCAAATGAAATATTGGTCATCTGGCCATATGATTTGAAAAGAATAAGGAAACTTGAAGATGAGAAGGTCAATGTTGGTGACAAAGGAAAAGGAAAACTTTCACATGATGAAGACACAGTGCAGGAGAGATTGCAAACAAAGAGAAACACACGTGTCAAAGAAGTTCTGTGTGAGAGATGCAAGAAGTCTGGTCACATTGTAAAAGGTTTCCTAACCTTAATACCAGAGAAAGAAGCAGTCCTTAAGATGAGTAAGAATGTATCATTCATGATGGCTGCTAAGCAGAACAATTCTCCACACAAAGCAGAAGAGAATGTGAACAGAGCCATGCCACACAGACAGATGTAAGAACATATGTTCAAATGTGCAGGCATGAAGACTGGAGTGAACAGAGGAACTTGGTTGAGAAAATAACCTCAACCAAGAAAGTCTTCTTGATGAATCAAGAAGGAACCAACTTTTTCCCGTAATCATTTGTGTATTGTATTTGTACTAATAATGCAGGAAATTGAAGGTGAAGCATGCTCTCAGGGGGAGAACTTGAGAAGTAGTGAATGTTGTCAACTCTTGATACCAAGCTGAAGAAGTTTCCATCCTTAGTAGATTATTAAATTGATATTCAAAGATTATGATGATGAAGGATCACTCTTGATGAAGATGATGAGGAGTGTTTCCCTTGAGTGGTAGAAGAATGAAGAAGCTTCCATAATCACTGTTTCAATCAATATCAAATCCAGGTGGACTCAAAAGTAGTTATTCTGTGAATTTCGTGAAGAACACACCAATGGAGAAGGTATGTCAATTCTCAATCTCTATCCCTTGGTTACTCAGAACAAAGATTATTCTACAAAGGGGTAGTAACTGAATTGATCAGTGACATAAAGAGAAAGGAAGTGCCCCATGGTCACTTATCCTGCCGATTTCACTTGAATATTTTTGGTCTATTTGCTTATGTGAGTGCAGGAGTTTCATGTTGATTTTTCCCAACCATGTTTGTTTTTCTACCTGGAATAAAAGTGGTAAACCCCTGAAGACAAGATACATGAGTTATCATCTCATGTTGGTATCATGATCTATCGATCACGAACAGCCTTGTTGACTTAATCAAATCCTCTTGTTTTCTACATCGAGTATTTCTCAAGTAGACAGAGAGTGAAATGATTAATGAAACATTGCTTAAGTATGGCTTGATACCCTCCCTACCATGTGCTTTGTATTTATTGTCAATAAGGGTGAGAGAAAGTGAAATGAACGTTTGAAAAGAAAAGTTGATTGAATAGAAGAACGTTTGAAAAGAAAAGTTGATTGAATAGAAGATTCTTGTTTTTGCATTGACAAACTCATTTCAAAAGATGTATAAGGTATTGAAAACAAAACAAAAAGGGGGAGATTGTTGGAACCACTTTGTGTATAGGTTTGTATTTGTTGTCAATAGTTTTCAATGGAATATAAAAATGAAAGAGATCAAGAAGTACTCCAATAAAATGGAGGAATGGAAGCTCGCAATGAAGGAGATCATGAAGTACTCCGATGAATTATAGGAGTAGTGATTCAGACGATTGTTGTACAGATCGGAAGTTCAAAGAACATGTGTCAAAGGTGATACATTGTTTACAACAATGCAGAATGGGAGGTATAATCCATCCAATGATGATTAAAGAATAATGAGGTTTTTGAATGAAGTCCATGCAATTTCTCCTAATTGCATGAGAAACATGGGCTTTGATGAATACCATGCAATTCCTCATTATTGCATGAGACCCATGGGTCTGATGAAGACCATGCAATTATTCATGATTTCATGAGAACCATGCAAGAGACTTCTTGACAAATTGAATCGGTTTGCATGATGTATATCATGACAGTTGATGAAGAAGAAAATGTGCCAATGATTGGAATTCTATGATTTCCGTGCAAGGATTGGAATTCTGCGATAGCCATGCACATCACATTGTCATTGAAGATGATGATGATAAAGATGTTCCTTCAATGAATACATATCACAATAGTGGAGGTTGTGATAAAATCAGAAGAGTTGCTGAAGTATACAGATAACATAGAATAAGCATTGTTTAGGTGATCGTCCTTGTCGACAAAGCAAACAAACGAGATAAAAATTTGTTGGCAAAAGAGATTATATGGAGGCAGGTCGAGTTCGAGGACTGTGGATAATGATCCATGTTTCATTCGAGGAACGTCGAAAAAGGAATGCATGAACTGGTGGCAGACAAAAAGAACAGCATTGAAGGTGGCACCATTTTCCAGGAAGATCATAATGTAATATGGAAAAGGCATGAGTTTCGCAATGATGGGATGCATGGACTGGATTTCGTGAAGGCCAGAAGAATGGAGGCGGTGAGTCTTCGCGATTACGTCAAGCTTCGCGAATGGAAGAGTCGAGAGAGCTTCGCGGCGATGAAGGGCTTTGCGAGGGAGCTTCGCGTCGAAGGCGCGAAGGAATGATGACGGTGATAATTCGTGATTACGTCAAGCTTCGCGAACGGCAGAGGCTGAAGCACATCACGACGGAGAAGGGCTTTGCGATGGAGCGTCTCGGCGAAGGCGCGCGCCACGAAGGAATGTTGAAGGTGTTTCTCCTCGATTACGATGAGCTCCGCGAACAGAAAATTGTCGTTCTGCTTCGCGATTTTGAGAGATTTTCGGCTGGAAGTTTGGAGCTTCGCGATTGGTGTTGACGTGGCGTTGACTTCGCATGGAAAGGACGAGGGTCGGTGGAATCGCCTATAAATAGAGGCCGACCCCTTCGAGTGAAGCAGAGAGAGCTCTCAAGGAAAAACCATTACTCTCGGTTCACAAAGGTCACTCGCGAAGGTAGTTTTGCTTCGCGAAAGTTGAGCATCGCGGCGGCTATCCGAGCTCCGCGAAAAGGTTGCGCCCCACGTTGGCTCATTGAGCTTCGCGAAGAGGTAGGAGCTTCGTGGCGACTTTCCCAGCTCCACGAAAAGAGTTCACCCCGCGTTGGCTCAGTGAGCTTCGCAAAGTGGCAGGAGCATCGTGATAGCCAAGAATTGCGAAGGCTTGAGTATCGCGAGAGCCCTTCACGATTGAGCATCGCGAAAAGGCAGGGGCTCTGCTCAGAATTTCTTGAGTTTTCCAAAATTGGGAGCCGTGTAAAGTAGGGTACTTTGTGAAGACCCTTTCCTAAGGATGTTCACCCATTGGACAGGGGAAAGATGAGTATTCATCAGTGGATGAAATCTGGACTTTGACAGAGCATCAATTATTAAACAATCACACATGTGATTGTGATTTAGTCAAACAAGAACATGGGATCTAGTGCATTCAGTCATTGCACTAAAGGAGGATTAAACAGAAAAGTGCATCAACTCTGAACTCTGATGCAAGCAAAGTCTCATGCTGAATAGGAGACAATGAACTTCATGAATTTCAATTGAAGAGACCTTCACGTCTATAAACTGAGTGCGACTTCACCCAATGGCAGTGAGCCAGGGGGAGTCAATGGGAGTGACCCGAGGGAAGCAGTGAGCTATCCCTGAACCTTTGTAAAGGCAGTGAGCCTAGGCCAGAGTGACTATTCCCGAACATTTGTATGCGCAGCTAGTGAAGCATAGTGGATTTAGGTACGACCAGAAACCTGTCGGTGTATGCTCCTTGGACGTAGCCCTTAGTGGTGAACCAATTAAAAATAGTTGTGTCATCTGTCTCTGCATGTGAATGTTTAATTACTGATCATATCCATCATATAGGTTTATGTAGTTCCTACGAATGTGGGAACAAGATCCACAACTTAATGAAGAAGAAGTTGCCACCCTGATTCACCCCTCCCCTCTCAGGGTGTCCCGGGATCAAACAATTTATATGTTTAATTCATAGGATGAGTAAATTAATTTTAAAAAATAATGGAATTTTTTTAAAGGACAGATAATATGGGTTCTAATAAATTACATCCATGTCTTTATAATGCTAGTGGGAGTAACCTTGGAAAATAGGTAACAAGTGGTAATATCTCCAAAAAGTGAAAATTAATATAGGCTCAATCATCACCTAGTGAATGAAAATACACCTTGATACACACTTGGATTGACTCTCATAGATAATATTATTTGGATATTCCTAAAATATTCATGATCATTCATAATGGATTGAAATAGATGATTAATATTGATAACCTTGGATAAAACTAGTGTTTCAAAGATTAAAATGGTTTTTTCCTGATTTAAATGTCCTATAACTATTTTTCTATGACTATGTGTTTTATAAATATGATGATAGTTTCTCAAACCATTATTTTTTGTTTTAGTCAATTACTTGTACATGATTAAACTGTGTTAATGAAAAATTTAATTGTAATGATTTTACTCTTGAAAAATAAGATTTTATTTGGCCCAAATAAAAAAATAGTCTTTTTATCCCCACATAATACATTTGGGATATTAATCATTCTTAACATAAAAATGAGAAAAGGTGGGACTATAATTTTATTTGTTCAATTATACTATAATTCTAACCTTCCTTCAATTGTTATATTGATCCAATAGTTCTTGAGAGATTTCTCTATAATAGTAAGAATATATTTCTATTATCCAATGATTATAACCTGAAAAATTCATTTTGGAAATTATTATTTTTAAGGTGAAGTGGATCAATGGAGGAATAATAACATGATTTTGAAGAAATAAAATGAAATTTATTGCATTATGTTTGATGAGATCAATATATTATTTTACAATATATATTAGTCATATATAATTAATATTGTAATAGGATAAATAACCCATTAACATTGAATGAAAAACATTATTATATTGTCACCCATGATATATATGTTATAAGTGTTGTGGGGAACACTTTTTTCATTATCATCCAATCAGAACACAATGTTGATAAATTCTTTTGAGGCTAAAAACATCACTGATGGGGGATATCAATAAAATAATTCATTATATATGAATGAATAATTTAATTTTCAATGAAGGATGAAATAGATATTGAATTTACCCATCAATGTCATTGTCTTTATATGAAAAGAAAGATTTAATTCAATTTAAACTATAAAAACCATGGAGGGACGAATATGATCAATCCTTGATTCTCGAGCTGTTGAAGGAAAAAAGGAAGAAATTCTATTTCCGGGAATAATAAGTTTTCTAATCATGATATCTAGGGTCATATAGAAAATGATAATCAACATTATTAGAAGAAGATAAATAATGATGATAATTGATGGAATGGTGAATACAATTCACCCCTAATACTCCATGGATTCTTATGTAATAAATTTGGTCCTTATGATATTGATTTGTATAATCAAATTGATAATGAGGATAATAAGCCACAGAAAACTCTAAATAAGATGGGAAAATACAAGTACATAGTATGAAAAAAATTTATGATGAAAATTACACGTGTGATATAGAATTTGACTTTACTGACATAGTGTATCTAATAATATCTCAATGGTTGTAGGTACTAATATTTATAATGAAGGGAAAATTAATCCTTCGGAATATCATTCATATTTCATTTCTTGATAATATTAGGATGGATGCATATCTTTTGGTACTTACAAAAATACTATATCAAGTCCATAATGACTTTTATGTTTCTTTCGTAAGGAAGTAAATATCAAAAACATAAATTTTACCAAACTCATTGTTCATACTAAAATAGAGTTCCCATTATTATATGGGAAAACTAGTGGATTTTGGGATTACATGGATATATTTAATTGAAGCAAGGCCAGTCACCTGCTCAACGTTTTTTTGGAAAAGAATCAAGTATAAGAAAGCTATGTGGGAACCTATGAATGAGAAAAGGAAGAATAATTATTAAATTTTTTTAGAATAATTAATTTATAGGGTGAAATTATTTATATTAAAATTTTAAAATGTAACAAGAAAATATTTAATGAGTTATGATTTTCTATTAAATTTAAATTCTTTGAAAACATTCATTACAAGATGTTGTATTAAAAAACTTCAATATACTATTTATATTATAACATAAAATTGACCTTTATAACCTAGTCATGAAAAATATTGGTATAAATATAAGTAATCACCTATTAGATATTTTTTTACTTTTTTTCATAAATAAAGTAATATTGATATAAAAGTTATTAATTTATCGAGCTGTATAAACAATTTTTTATCAAAAAAATCCTTTTGTTGATATTTCGAACAAAAAAGTTAATTTTTAGATTTTTTATTGTATGTATATTTATAAATAATCATTATTGTAATTACACTATTAAAAATATCTTTAGATAAATTTTCATGTTTTTCTGAAATGTCAAAATTCTCTATTTATTGCGTAAAATACTTTCATTATTGACTACTATATTTTTTAATGAATTGAACATTTTATATTTTTATTTAAATGAAAAAAAAGTTATATAAATTATTTTATAAATAATAATTTATATTTCATTTTAATAATTTCATATTAAGTTACTATTTATAACAATTTAAAACCAAAATAAAAGCGACATGTGAAAAACTACATTTTCATTTTGTTCGTTGTGTTAATCATAATTTATATTCATACACATAATTTGTATGAATTTGTTAAAGTGGATTCTATATATGTATTGAAATTAAATTATAAAATATAAATATACCAATTTATTTCATATCCTAGATATTAATAAAGATTAAAAATGTATTTACTATGATTATGTTTAAAATGGGGTTTTGTGTGTGGCATGCACTTGTGTTAACATTAATTGCCCACAAACGTAAATTTTTAATTGATTAATTTAACTAATTATTTATATATTATTTTTGAACAACTTATCTAATATGTACAATATTTATTTTATTCTCAAAGGTTAAATTACCTAGTTAAATAAAAATATACAAGTTACAGTTTTGAAAAATAAAATGACAAAATTAATTATACATAATGTAGAAGGAGGAAGATGTTAAAAACATTTTTTATATAGATTATTAGTAACCATTTTACCCATTTTCTAAATCAAATATACATTTTTTTGAAACATTGGCTGATAGATTCTTCCCATAACTAATTTTCTTTATATTTACCAAAATGCCACTCCTTCAACATTATAAAATGCCACCTCTCCCTTGCATATTAACACCTCTTACAAAATTTGTATCAATGAAACCCTGAAAACACCACCCTAAAACATTCAATTAAATTTTATATAGCTTATTTTCATTAACAAAAGTCAAACCATAAGGTCCATATTAAGATATCCAAATGGTTTTTTCCGAGCAATGGCAATTGTCTTCAATAAACACTTTATTATTTACCAATTTCCATTTTCATTCAGGTCACATTAATTATAATGTAATAAAAATTGTATATAAAATATATAAATATATTATTATTGATATGTAATTACTTATCTACTTCTCATATTCCATCCAATGAGAAAAAAAACCATTGATCGTGTGTCGAAAGACTATAACCTCGAGGAACGATGTTATTTATTTACCTCACCACCACCCAAATATAGATATAATGATGAGTTTAATGATTATATATAATTTTATTGATATTATTAATATTTTCTAATTTTAATATTACATATTCCATCTTAATTTCTAATGATTTGGAAAATTATAATGTCGATGGAGTTTACGAAAAAAAACCCCCTTACGAATGGTTGTGATTTGATTCGTTACAAACGTAATAAATTGAATGTAAAAATGATTGGATTAATGATTATATGTTACATAAATGATATTAAAACTATTATATATCGGTACTATATTATTTTTCTTCATTCTAATCAATACATCTAAAAAAATCATGTGTATGTACAACCTATTGACTTCATGAACAATATATTGAATTATTTAACTCTATCATTTTTGGACTTCTCTAAATAAATAATATATATATATATATATTATTTATATTATTTTTATACTACTAATATTGTAGAGAAATTACCACTTTAAAAGTTACAAAAATACCAAATCAAAACACACATGTAGAATAAAGTGATTCTTACACAAAATATAATTTTAAATTTTTTTTATTAAATAGGTAATAAAAAATTATATGTAAATCATATATTGTTTTATAACTATATGTATAGTTATTTGGTATATGAATATAAATCCTATATTTATTGTATATGTGGAAGGATTGAGTGTGAATGAACATAAGACCAAAGGTAAGGTATTTCATGTAATTATTTTATTTCAAAAAGATATATAACATATTCAAAACTAATTTCTTTTTTGTGGTCCAAATATATACCCATTGAAATTTCTACATCATGAATATACTTTTTTTATCATATATTGGGTTTTATTTTTTATCTTTATTCTTCTTATGATTTAATATATTACTATTGTATTATGTGATTTTCCCTGAATTATTCTTATTTGAGAGACATATTATGTTATACACCTATATTATTTTATATGGTTTATATAATAGAAGTTTTACATGATATATCATGAATATAATTATATTAGTCAAATTTAATTTTCTTACTTATTTCATCCATTTATAGGAATTATTATTAACATTTCATCAATGTCGTATGGGTTTGTTGTGGATATATCACTTTTTACCATAATTATTTATGATTATGATTTCAATAATTAAATAACAATACTTATATGTCAAGAAAACTATGTATTTTATTTATATATATAATGATATATGATACATTAATTCCAATAATTATTCTCTCTTAATAGACTAAACTGACTGAAATAATGTTTTTATGAAAAATTATCTTAACCGGTCTCTTTACTAAAAACAATTTCTACCATATATCTATTTATTTTTAAAATGTATTTCAAAAAAATTGAAACATGGTAAAAATAAATTTTTAATTACATTAAAACCAATTTTATAATTCATATGATGTTTTCAAGATGATAATTCATGTCATTTTTCTAAGAATTATCATTTAAAATTTTCATGTAATATAAAAGGAATCATTTTTGACATGTATGGACATCAAATTTCAAAATAAATTGAACGCTTAATATTCTATTGAATAAATTATTAGTTATAATTATATAATAAAATAATTTTTTTTAATTTTTTTAATGAATTTATAGTTTTAAAATTTTTATTTTTATTGAACTGTTACTTTCATGATGAAATATTCTATGTTATAAATAAAAATAATATTCCATATATGATGAAGTAATTTGATTTAACATAATATTTATAGGTGATGTGATCCAAAAGAAGATATCTTATTATTTTTATATAATATTTATAAGTACAATGAAGATATTTTTTTCAAATTTTTTCAATTCTTATGTATTGTGCTATTATGAATTAATGGGAGGATTATGATACCCAATTCCACTATATGTGTTATTAAAATATGAAATTTATATGTATATTTTCCTTTTATGTGGGTTATGATATGTTGAAATTCTTAAAAACACATATCCATTCAATGGGTCATGATATGACAATTTTCTTTTGTTCTATTGGAACACAAATAAGTGGATTATGTGACATGTGTGACCTAGATGTCTCTCAAATGTAATGGGTAAGGATATATTTCCCATCAGATAATAATTTTAATGAAGTTTACATGTTTGATCTATTATGGGAAATCAGATTATTTTATAAATCCATAATTTGAAACTGGCCAATGAGATTTCTCCTTAGTGGGAATTAAAAATATTTGCATAATTCATTATGGGAAACCAGTGATATGACCTATGTTTTATGTGTTTGACGGATATAGTAGTTAATCATGTCAAAATAATTTTTTTGTACATATTTTGATATCAAAATTTAATGAATTGATCTTATATTCCATGAATAAAATGATTTAGCACTCTTATAAAACAATTATTTGTGAATGAAAATGATTTATGAGATGACTCTTGTTTAAGATATATGACATGTTTTGTATCATCATTGTATGATATCTTCTTTATATAAATATATTATTATAATATATTTAATTCATATGATGATTTAATGATGTATACCATTTTAACCTTGCTCTTCTTATGAGCTCACCCTTTCATATTTTTCAATTCAATATGATTTGAATTATAGTTTTATATAGGATATTTTTATGTATATTACAAAATGGGAAGATCTTTATGGGAAATTTTTATGACTTTGTACTAAATGTAAATATTATGTACTTTTTCTCTAAAGGCACTAAATAATCATTGTCATTGTTCATGCATTTTTGAAATGTATTGAATATTATTCTAAAAATTTGTGATAATTATGTTTGAAAACATTATGAATTTACACATGTATTGACTTAGAATAAATTTTAAATTCTTGTTAAAAACCATTTCAAAATCATTTTGAGATCATTATTGAAATTAATACAAGACATAAAATATTAATCAACAAAAGCGTGGTAAATTATTATATGATTATAAAATATCATTAAAAATAGTTCTTCTCAAATAAAATAATTATATAAACATATAATACTGTAATATTTAATATTTTACACTATAATTATCATATAAATCACATCAATCTACTAAGGTTAATTTATGTTCTATTCTCTGATAACTCTTAACCATGCCCCTTAATGTAATTTTGAAATTAGTCTTTTATATCTTATAGTGAAGAGAATTTTATTCTCTAAATCATATCAAACAATTGTATCTGTTACGAAGTCCAATAATATAATCCATCATCATAAAATTGTGTGAGAGTATATTCCATTATTATGTAGTATTATTTAGGGTGATTACCCCAAAATAAATATGTTCCATGATAATACTCCCATTACAACATATATAAAAGGATTTAGTTATTTGGATAGACACACAATGTATACATTAACAAAACATTGAGATGTTTCCAAAAATTTAGGCTATTAAGTAGACTTATACTTATGTTTTTTACAATAGTACACTTATCATATTCCAAAAAATATTCAATATTACATCATATAATCAAAAGGGTTGTCTTTATGTATGAAATTGTGTTTAACCATAACTTATAAAACTTTGATAAATGAACTAATTCATAAATTATCATTATTTTATGATATCATAATATCCAGTGTTATATAAAATATTTTCTAATACCATTATTAGAATCTTAGGAACCACACTAATAGATCCGATGTTGAAATATAATATTTTATATAATGGATTTTATACCAACATCAAATTCTTATAAATAACAATCACATTATAATATGACATAATGAAAATATTTCATTACATACATTCCCAAGACCATTTTTATTTACAGAATTATAAAATTATGAAATATTATAAACTAAGAAATATCATGTCAATATCAAAAAAAATAATTTTTTACAATTATATAATAATCTATTTAATGGATAATTATTTTTGATGTATCCTTAAAATTATCAATATATTAAAACATGTTAAACATATTAGTTGTCATATTTTTCTTCATGCCCCTAAGAAATTCAAGAATAATAGTGGTGGGATTAAAACTCAATAAGGATAAACATTATTATTAAATATAAAATAAAAAAATTTCAAAATAAAAGCATAAATATTTTAGTATGAATGTATAAGAAAAATAAATTGATAATATAAGGAAACTGAAGCATAATATATCCCTAGATTAAAATGGAAATATAACACATAGATAATAATAATATCATCATTAGGGATAGAATAAATATGGATAAATATATTAATCATACTATATATTCCAATGAAAATGAATCATTCTATACTTAATTGATGTGTATAATAAATCCTTCTTATTTCAAGAACACAATGAAGCCATTAAGCTTAATATGGTAGGCATACCCCAAATACAAAAACATGGTAGTTTCATGAGACCAACTGATCCATTGATGGAATATATAATGGAAGAACATATAAATAACATATTTTACTCTAATTTATTTAATATATCTATTATCGGGCAACAAAATACATATTCAAATATTCTAATAATAACCAATATTAAAATAAAAATAACTCAATGATAATAATTTTACCCATTTCATAAGAAAGGATAAAATGATAATTAACCATTCAAATAAAGAAGGAGGGTGGTTGAAAATTTCATTGTTAACATTCATGTGTAATCAACATACATCCAATTGGAATAAAAATTATATGAAATTGTATAATTAAATAATAAATAAATAGAATAGATTTCTATATCGGAATGCATGAACATAAAAAAATAGATAAATGGTTCAATAGATAATCCAACAATTTCACAATACTATTAGAAAAATAAATATATGGGAACACCCATCATTAAATGGAATTAAATAAAGAGTATTCATAGAAGAATATAATTATAAATTAATATTAGATGAAAGGGAAAGACAAAGCCACTGATAGATCATATCCTTGAGATGAAATAAAATTATAAAATGTATAGAGTAAAAAATGTGTATGGTCAATAAAATTATCTATAGTGTATTAAAGGATAAATATAATTATATCGACAGGTGTGAAAAACAACCTTGTAAAGAAATGATTCAAATGTCATCACATAAGAAGGGATCAAGAATTGTTTAATTTTATTACATGAGAAAATACCCCATATTAAATATATATATATATATATATTATGTTAAATAATATGTAAAATTTCATCTGTGTAATTACTTTTGAATTAGAAAATAAAAATTATGGTTGATATTTAAATGAGAAATGTAAAAATATTATTAAAATTGATGTAAAATAAAAATCTAGATATCAAAATCATAATTAACATTATAAAGGGTGAAGTGAATGTCATGTGTTTTTTTAAATTAATCTCAAATAATTGGGCATTCAAATTAATATAATTTTTTTACAGACAACATTTATCCATAGATAAAACATTTTATTTTGATAAGAAAACCCATTTGATAGTTTTTATGTAGATTTTTTCAAAACCTACTTCCAATAAAAATTAAATAAATATTTATTATGTTAGAACAAAAATTTAACATAGATAAATTTGAAATAAAATATACTAAAATATTTCTATGGGATAACCCAATCAGGGAAGATAACATTTCAGAATAAAACATTATATCTCAACAAAATAAGGATTGTACGACCTTTATCCCTTAAAAGAAACACATTCTATAAGGTATAAATATTTAAAAAATGATTTTTATGGATGGAAATTAAATCCCATGAAAAAATGATTGAATACCACATAGACAAATTAAGTTCCAAATGATCCCAACATATTTGAAATATTTTGATGATACTAATCTTGAATAAATGAATTAATGAAGATTTAAAAAAAAAATTTGATGGCATGATAATATTATCAATAGCCATTTGAATAAGTGAATATTATTTATGTTATTAAATCTAATGATTTTAAAAAACTATGATGAAAATAATTCCATGTGATGTTAAGAAACAATAGTATAAGAAATGTTTCATGAAATGTATTATGTATCAATGAATCAGAATTTACTCTATGAGAAGACTTACCATTTATAATTTTTTAAATGAAAACCCTATAATCTCCTGTATAAAAAATAACTATATTACTAAATATTGTAATAAAATTAATAATATTATTTCTATTTATAATCTTTATATATAATCATGTTGTATATGAATTCTCATTTTTTAATTACTATGTTAATTTTTGGCAGTAAGTTATCTTGACCATTTTAAAGTAGATTAATAAAAATGGAGATGGAATTCATTCATTATATAAATTTAATAATATATATATCATTAAAATCACTTTAATATATGTTCCATTATATTTAAAATAGTACAATATCATTCTATAGTTGTTTTGGGAATAATACAAGAATATGAAATTGATGGTGATTAGGATTATACTATTCTTAATAGGCATATGATGTTTTCTTGATTATTGAGTTTAAAAATAATTTTACCATTCTATAATAAAAATAATTTATTAGAATATTTATAATATTTTTTTCTAATAATTTTTTTCTTGAGTCTTCCATGATAAAAAAACCATACCATTGTTTTTGAATGTCATTAAATCAACTAATACATAACCATGCCATGATTAATGTTTTATTATGTGTTGGTTTATAGGTAATATCATTATACAAGATGTATAATGAAATTATAGTGGTTTTTAGTGTGATATATAATAATATTAATATTGTGTCATATAATGTAATGGATAAAAATATATTTCAATATATGAATAATGTATTTTCCACATAGTACACTTGCTTTAAATTTTAGAAATAAAAATTATCATTTCTTGATCATCTCATAAATATGTTTTTGATGTTTTTTAAATGAACCATATTGATACAATAAAAATAATATTCATCCATTAAAACCAATCCTATTACTATCCATGAAATTCAGTAATGAAAATTGGAATAAATAAATCCATGGAGGTTGTAGTTTAGACGTTCACATATATAATGATAACATTCATTGTAGAATAGAAGAATGGTTTAAGATGTCATATTATATAAAAACATAATGCTATTATATATACCACAAATAGGTATTAATATAATATTTTTTATCATCTAGGTTAGGTGTTTTTGGGAAACAAAACATGTTACTTTGAAGAGATAATAATCCAAACATATGCAAAAATCTTGTTTTTAGATTTCATAATGTATAGTTAAAATTTTGGTGCTGATTATTCCATTAAAATAATAAAATTTATTATATAACTAATAATTATGTTACCAAATATGGATGAGGAAATTATAACTGTAGTGGTATAATAGAAATGGTAGATGTTAAGAAAAAACAACATCCCACATTGAGAATATTGACTTTTCCTTATATAATTCATTAGATACAAAGGTATTAGTTTAAAATAAATTCAAAAGAAGATAATTGAATAAATATATGATTAAAGGATATGGAAATTTGGATATTTTTTGGGGGAATGAAAATTTTATGTGAGATATTGAAGGGATGGTGTGAAAAACCTTTTATAAGTTAAAATAGAGGGAATTTTCTAGAATTCCAATAACGTTTTAACAATGGGAAGTAATTATTAATGCACAAGAATCCAAAATAGAAATACAATGGTGATTATATGTTAAAGGATTGATAATTTACCCAAAAAGACATTCTCACACATGATAAAAACATGTTTTATGTCATTATTTATTGATTTTACCATTTTTTATTTTACTATTTTTCGTAGTAAAAATTTTATACATAAATAATATAACCATATTTATTAAAAATAAATGGTCCCATTATAAATTAAATTGAAACCCTACATGAAATTTCTTCTTTCATTTTATTAAATTGAATTTTTTAAATTGGAAATTATTAAAATTATTAATTTTTTTATAATATATTAAAATCAATTTTAAAGGAAAAATATTTGAAAATTTCTATTGCATTAGATAGAGGTTTTAAAATAATAATAAATATATACTTAAATTTATTATACCACTAATAAAATATAAAATTTCTATATAAAATTGTTTCATAACTTTCAAAATAATTCTGAAAAAATGTATTCTATAATAGAAATTTTATTTTAAAAAACACTTTATTGAACTATTCATATGAAAATAAATTTCATTAGTTAAATATAAAATACTCATCTTATGATAATATTTATATTTATAGTTATATTTTTTTTATTATATCCATATTAAAATTTAATGTTTATATATTAAATTTTAAATGAAAATACAATATATAATGAAATAGAATTTATTAAAATGACCTTTTAAGACATATTGTTTTGAAATAAACATTAATTTAGATTTATATTAAATTAAATATTTATATTAGAATGTGAATATAAATTCCACGTATTATATTAATGTCTCAACTATTATCTATTATATTTATTTAGGTTCAATATATTAAACTATTTCTAAGGTTTCATCAAAAGACATCAGTATCAAAATACTAATCAATGAAAATTGAAATAATTTTCTTAATTAATTAAAATATTTATAATCATAATATTTATTTAATTCATTTAATTTTAATATATTTATTTTTTTAGTAAGGTGATGCATTAGTTCAGTGATTTATTTAACACAAGCTACTGAAGATAAAAATAATTCCATAGAACCAAAATTATGTGTCACTACATCCTCCCAGTACAAGGAATTTAACCGAACCATTATTTGATGTATATCAACAATTTATTACATGTATTTATTGGAATTTAGATTCCTATATGAAGAATAATTTAAAGAAATTAAAGAAATTTAAATATTTTAAATGTGTTTATATTTTATGAAAAAAATATACATATTACACTAAACCAATCTTTTTTGGAGCTGTAATATTATTTTAAATTTTATTATCAATTATTAAATTATTTATAATATAATGTTGAAATTTATGTAGTTATAATAATTGAAAAGTTTATTTTTTTCATTGGGAATGGTGATGATAGTAAAATACAATATACCATAAATTTTATGGTTTAAAAAGATTAGAACATTAAAAAAATTAATTTATCAACAAAAAAGAGTATGTTATTTACCTATATATAATTTAAATAGATATTATTTCTCATACAATTTTTTTTCCAGTAAAAAATTCTCAGGTAATAATGAAAATAGTGAAATGTATAGTTTTCATTCACTCATAAAGTTTTAATTATTTATTTTATTCTACTATGAGACAATACATTATAGGATATAATATTTTTTAAAATATAAAATTATACTCATATATAACATTATGTTGTCATATATATAAAGAAACGAACAATGAAATTATTTTAACCAAATCACTAGTCTATTTCGTGATTAGAAAATCAATGAATATTCACCCCCTATATTTCCTAAGTCTCCATTTATTGTTATTTGAGACTATCTTGTTCATTGATTCACCATAATCATGTTTATTTTATATCAATGACTTGGAAAATGAAATAATAATAATTTTCAGGATCCGTACCATTATCCTATACAAATGTAATGAAATTTTTGAATACTCTACACCAAAACTGTTCCATGTTATAGTTATTTCACACAAGGATGTAAAAATATTACACATATGATTAAGAAAGTGTAATATTTAAACCATAATATTATTTATATCCAATTTTAATATACTAAGGTATTACTCAAAAGTGATTCATAATATTTTCATGGATTTTTTGTTATATTTATCAAAATAATATACATAGAGTAGGACACTTAGGTCTTGGTTCACATTGAAAACAAAAACTACTGAACAAGAAAAGTTAAAAAAGGTACTTTAAGATAACTTGGACACTATTTCTTTCATGTATAATTTTTAAGATAAAATTTATTGTATGTGTAAATTCTTTTTTCAATTTTAATTTGATTATATGTAACCGATTTGTTTGTATTCTACTTCTTATTTTTGTAATGAACAATAATATAATCAAATGAAAATTATTCTTGATCCAATTAAGTGTTTTATTATGTAGAATGATCATATAAAATTTAATCACTTCCACGATCTTATATTTTTGGATTTCACAATACAATTTTGAATTATGACTATTGTTAATATAGCCACTGAACATTGACCACATTATTAGTAAAGATATAGGGATTTAAAAAATCCAATTTACCTAGAAAAAAGATGTTATAACCTCATCCTGTAAACCGGTCCTGTGCAAAGCCCATTTTTCAATTCACAGAGAAGATGTGGTGTCATTTGGCTTCTTTCTTGATCATAACCAAGTCAAGATTGAACACATAAAGCTTGAATAAAATTTCCAATGGGAGATGTGGAAGTTGATAGAGATTACCACATGAGTGATGTAATTCAAGACAAATCAAGAGTCTTTCACTATTGAACACCTTTACCTTCAGTCGTATTCATGTGATATAAAAGATTTTGTAAAAAGACCCTAGAATTATGATTATATACATTATTTTGGTATATAATAAATAATATACATTCATTTTATTATCATGACTTTATAAATAGTTTTTTAAGAACAAATAGCATTTCTAGTTAGTATCTAATTAAGAAATCAATTTTAACGAATTAATGGATATTTTAATTAGCTAATATTTTAATAAAATATTATTAATAAATTAATAATTTATTAAATATAAATGATTTCAAAAAATTTATAATACAATTTCAAATTTTATTATGGTTTGAAATATATTATTGTCAAACCCCATGATTTTTTATTAAATATCGGTTTTTATTTTAAAAGTAAAAAGTATAATATTTATAAAATTATTTAGTAAAATTTATATTATTTTTTTAATCCGGACCTCAAAATTATCCTACAGTGACTGTTTCATTATTTTATATAACAACCAAATTTTTGGGTAAAAATTAATTACCATTAAAATATATAATGTGTTTTATGACATCATAATGACCCATTAGTGATGTAATGAAATACTATAAAAATTTTGTTCGGACAATATTTGTTTTACCACTAAAATAATGTGATTTAATGTTTGTTTGATATATTTTACATAACTTTAGTGGACCCTTCAGGATATATAAATTAGTATCTTTTTTTAAATTGATTTCCTTAATAGTGTGACTAAAACCCATATAAGTATACCTATTATTTTAATATGTTTGGAAATTTGACATATAAAATAAGGTTTTCCACTCCCCTTAAGATAAAACCATTGGCAAAAAACCATGTTCTGGTTTGTGGTTTTGATTAGTTTGACGTGTGTTGTCCCAAACATAAATAATAAATAATTCCTTCTCCTTTCATATATAAACCCACCGATGCTCCAAATTCCACTTCACCCAGAGACTTTTTTGTTCATGAAACCTCTTCTATAATTTCTCTATAGTCCTCCCAAGGTTCTACATTCTCCCAAGAAGACTCATTCAAGCCTCTCCCAAGCCTTTGGGACATCACTTCCATGTATGGGATTCCATCCTTCCTCATTGAAATCATATTTCATAATATTTTTATGTCCTTTTATTTTCAATTATTAAATATGGTGTATGATTTATCACCCCCCCCCCATACTGACCTACTTATTTTTGAATGATGGTAGACCAATTTCTCTCTCATTAATTCCTTCTATATACACTCATTACCTTGTCGAATTTCCGTACGGACTTGTCTCTCGTTATTTACATTACAAAATTAATTTATATTATCAATCTAAAATTCAATCACTCATGTTGGTAAATGTATCAATATGACCCCATTAATGTAAATTCCAAGTATATATGATGATACACCCCTTTATCTCTCATCTACAATTTTTCAGAATTCTTATTTCACATTGTTATGCTGCTGAAATTGCACTGCGATTTTCCAAGAAAATGTCATTATTTCTTGAATACCATGACCATTTATCTATCAAGGTTATTTTATTGTATACACATTTAATTATTGATTATAGAGTTTCATTTATGAATATCACATTCCTTTATCATAGACTAAATTATGATCTTTAATGATTCCATGTTGTAGATCCAAGTTGAACACTTATAAATGAAATGAAATGTTTAAGAAAGGCGTGCCTTGATAGCACTCCAATGTAGTGGGAAAAGATTAGTATAATGATAAATGAAGTGCAATAACGTTTTACTCATGCTAATTCATTTGAGATTATGTTTTACTCATTCTCCATGTTCAATGAGCCTTGGCTCATGCTAAAACCATGTTAAGTGTTATTGCAACATATCCATGTTATGATTATCATGTTATATCATGAAGTTATGTTCATGTTTCCCTTCTGATCCATTGGAATTCCTATTGACTAACATGTGTTGTAATCTTCATTTCATGACATGTTTATTTATTTACTAGGCATTATAACTCACCCTTTGTTATGCATGGCCTTAGGTTATACCATGTAATGCTAAGTACGAGGGAATGTTGCGGTCATATAAAAAAAATATTTCAATAAAGATGTTGTGTTTCATGATTGAATTCATTATTTAATGTTCATAATCACCAAATACACTGGACCTCTCGAACATCATTGTTTTATCAAGTGAATATTTTATGTAACAAATCATGTTTAAGTGTGAAATAAAAATAATGGTTGTTATTATTGGTTTCATAGGATAGGTTAATTTATTTTTGGGATTATGATTATAAAACCATAGTGATTCATTATGGATAAGAGTATTTATAAAAAAATCCCAAAATTTCTGGGAGTATTGAGTAAGTGTTTTATCAAGAAAATACATCCTATTTAGTATATAAGTATGTAGAGGTGGCTCTGACATACATGTACCTAGGAGTGAACACTCTGATAAAGAGTATTGGGTTTGACCAAGGTTCAAGAATGTGTGTTGCTGCACTCTTGGTTACGACACTCTTGGGGGATATAATTTGGTAAATTCACAAGCTTTTTTTGAACCATTATTAAGGAAAGAAAAAATTCCCTAAGTATATTAGATAGAAAGAATATCATGGATAATATAGACTAAAGCCAATATATTCATAAGTTAAGGAAATAAAATCTATTTACATGTCATTTGTTTTTTCCTTGTATTGCCGTTTATGTGTTACCCCTGAAATTACTTTTATTCCAGCCAATGGCCTATAATAAGATTACATGGGCTATCAATTGAGGTGAAGGCCAATGCGATGACTGTTCTAATGATATTCCCAATCATATGAGAGTATGAATCTTAAAATTTTTCCTAATAAACTCTCATTTAACTCAATCATTTAATCGAATGATGTTTGAATATGAACATTCAACCCCTCTAAGAATGAACATGTCACTAACGAGAGCTTCATGAGACAAAGGACTCTTAATATTAATGGATCATTTGATCCCTCAATCATCATAAAATGTATCCACTGCATTGAAAAGGTCTTCTCCATCCTTCAATGTTCTAAATAAGATATGGTTCATATGGATGCTTATCGTGTGGTGGGTGAAGCTGATCAATGTTAGACATTAATAAAAAATATGATGCCTGAAGAGGAGATCAATGCATTAGAATGGATGGATTTTCGGGAATTGTTTTTCGATAATTATTTTCCTCCCTCCCTCTATTTTATAATATAAAGGTACATCCTTGAACACAATAAAAAATATGATGAATCCATCAGAGCATACTCAGAAAAAATCACAAGGATTTCATGATATGCCTCTAGTATTGTCATTACCCCTAAATGTATGGTTGACTTCATCTTTGATAGGTTGAAACCTATCATGCAGAATGACATGGTGATCTGTTACTTATACAACAATGAGTAAATTGTTTGTTGTGACCTCAAGGATGAAATGGATATCAGGTAATCTTAGGGATGACACAAGGATAAAAAGAATAAGGTGGAATTCAATTCTGGGAATCCAGTGGATAAATCCAATTGTTTTAGGATGATCTAGCACCCCACTTCCCAAATGTGTAGAACGACACAGCCAGAAACGTTTTGATGTGGATGAAGAAATGATATATGTTTTGAAGATATGGGAACCTAGATGTTAACTGCCAACAAGAAAAACTTATAGCTGCGATAGAGTAGTGGAATACTCTGCTCGAATCACAATGCAATGTTCATTGCATCAACTGAAAAGTACCAATCCCCCATAAAAATCAGTGACCTAATCAAAGGGGTTTAAAATGCATCAAACAACCTCCAAGTCAGAAAAGGATGGATTTTTCCATTAATACCACCGATGTGAACCACAATAATGAAGTGGTGATATGTACTCTAGTTATTCATTCACAAATTGCGAACATACTTTTTCATTTGGGTTCAAAATATTAATTTCTATCTTGAAAGTAAATTAGAACAATCCAAACACAAAAAAAAATAATATAAATAATGTTTTTGGTTAGTACATAAAATGGGAAAATCATTGTATGCTGTGAGTATAAATCCTTCTCGGTCAGAATATGTGGATCAATAATTCTGGTGAACCTGTTCATACTCCCTCTAGTGAAATTTGTGCAATTATTTTCATGGATTGGATTTCCTTATATTGACCAATAATAAATTTATATGAGAGGGAATTCACAGTCTAATTGGAGAATCAACCCCCGATTCTATACAAGTGCAAGGAGGGAGATGAATATTCTTTAGCACCATCATTTCAAGTGTGGATATCGATGCCCTATGAGCATGGGTATTTGATTCAGATGATTGAGTCTAAGAAGGAAACAATTATTGAATTCATGCCTATTGTGGGGGAATTCACTGATGTGTTTCCCCAGTAATATCCTTGTCTTCCTCCAAAAAGAGATGAAGAATTCACAATTGATCATATACATGGGGTGCTAAAAATATCCAAGGCTTTGTATAGAATGGTTGTTTTAGATCATGAGGATATGAAGAAGAAACTAAAAGAGAATATGTATAAAGGGTTTATATGCCCATTTGCTTTACCATGTAGTGCATTAGTCCTCTTAATCAAGAAGAATGATGGGTCAATGTGAATTTACATTGATTATCGTGAGCTAATCAAAATCACGATAACGAAACAGTATCATCTTCCCTGAATTGAGGACTTGTTCGATCAATTATTTGGATCAAAATAATTCTCCAATGTGCATTTTCAGCAAGGATATTACCATGTAAGGGCCATAAAAGAGGATATCATGAAGAATTATTTTTGTACATAATATGGTAACTATAAACTCATATTAATTCCTTTCAGACTCACTAATTATAATATATTCCTCATGGACTTGATGAAAATATTCTTTAGAGATTTCCTCATCCCAGTTGTGGTATTATTTATAGACAATATTCTAATAAAATCTAGAATAAAGTAGGTGGATGAGATCCATCTAAAAACTGTACTAGAGACCTTGTGAAAGGAGAAGATCTATGAAATGTACAACAAATGTGAGTTCTAGTTGAAGGATATCTCATTATTGGGCCATATCATCACAACAATGGGATATATGTGGATCACTCTAAGATAGTTGCAATTGAGGGATGGTCGAGGCCAACATCAGTGATGGATATCCGTGGCTTCTTTAGGTTAGATATAAATTATTAATGATTCGTGAGAAATTTCCCATGATTATCCATCCCTATTACCAAGATAACTAGGAAGGGAGTAATGTTTTCTTGGAGTGATGAATGTGAATAATGCATCAAGGAGTTGAAGAGGATGCTTACCACTACGCCCATGTTCAAACTTCCCACAAGTGGAAAACTTTTTTTATTATTTAGGGATGCTTCAAAAAAGGGAATGGGATATGTGTTGATGAAACATGACAAATTCATTTCCTATGCATCAAGGTAATTCAATTTTCATGAGGATAACTATCCAAATACTGATTTGGAGTTAGCGGAAATGACATTTGAATTGAAATTTTGGAAGAATTTTCTCTTTGGTGTGAAGTGTGAAATATATATAGACCATAACAACATTAAGAATATGTTCGCATATAAATAGTTGAATATGAGCCAAAAAATATGGTTAGATCTGATTAAATTCTATGAATTCACAATCCATAACAACCCTGGGAATGATAAAAAGGTTAAAAATTCTCTATGTAGAAAGGATCTAGAAATTATATCATTTATGAGAATTTAATGGGATCCAATGTTCTTAAAATTAATGAACATGGACATGGGAATCATAATGAAGGGAACATCATAAATCCTTTATCAAATTATTTACTAACCATCTATTTTGGAATGGTTAACGTATGCTCGAAAGGATGTTGTGGGAATTCAAAAGAAGGTTGAAACTATCAGAAAATGAAAATCCTAATAGTGTAATGTCAATAATGATGTAATTGTGGGATTTGGGAAAGGACTATGTGTCTTATCATTTCTGGAGCTAAAGATGGAGCATTTGGAAGATGCACATAGTTCAAATTTCTCCATCCACCCAGGAAACATATTGATTTATCAAAATATCTATGAGCATTATTGGTGGGATAAAATGAAAAAGGAGATCGTGGAATATACATCAAAGATCATCGTGTGTCCTCATGAGAAGGCTGATAGATAGATGTCTAAGGGGAAGATGCAGCCATTACCTACACCAGCATGGAACTGGGAGAATATAGCAATGGAATTATTCACCAGACATCAAATTTCTTCCAAAGGAAATAATTCTATCTCATTTTTTGTGGATCATCTTACAATATATGCCCATTTCATTGCTACTTGGGAGAATTTTTCACATGATAAATTGGCACAGATAATAATAAGAGACGTGGAAAGGCTTCATGAAGTACCATTATCTATTGTAATAGATCAAGATTAATGATTCACCTCAATGTTTTGTAATGTTCTTCAACTTTCTCTTGATACTGGGCAAAACATTAGTACGTCTTATCATCCTCAAATAGATGGGTAATCTGAGTGGACTGCCCAGACACTTGAGGACCTGTTGAAAGCATGATCAATGGACATTAAATGAGGATAGGATCAACTTCATCTACTAGTTGAGTTATGTTATAACAATTGTTACCAATCGAGAATATGAATGGTACCATATGAAGCCCTTTATGGGAAAAGGTGCAGAAAAATGATATGTTGTGATGAAGTCAGTGAGAAAAATCTTCTAGGACATGAAAAGGTCGATGAAATGGTAAAGAAAGTGAAAACCATTTAGCAACATATTAAGGAAATCCATTGTTGATAGAATATTTATATAGATAACAATCAATAATACTTTGAGTTCAAAGTTGTATACATGGTGTTTCTATGCATATCTCTATGGAAGAAAATCCCAAGGATTGGAAGGAAAGGGAAGTCAAGTCTTTAGTACATCGGCCCCTTGACGATTCTTGATCGTCTCTGGGATGTGGCCTATCAACTAGCACTTCCAACTACCCTGTCCAATGTTTTTGATGTATCTCATGTATCCCTCTTAAATAATTACATAACAGAACAAACATAAGTACTACATTCAGAGGTAGTAGAGTTAGCAGATGATATTTCTTACAAGGGGAAAATAGTGACGATTTTATATGGTAGGGAATATGTTTTTCAAAATAAGACACGAATACTCATATATGTGTTTTGTGGAAACCACTAGTTTGACGAAGCAGCATGGGAATCATAGGAAGTGATGAAGTAGACATAGCCACAGAAGTATTAGTGTGGAAAAAGAAAATTTCGTGGGTGGAATTTTTTAAGTGCGGATGATTGTAATTACCCAAAAATTTATCAAATGAAAATCCCTCTAGATCTAATTAAATGTATTATTATGTAGAATGATCATATAAAATGTATGCACTTCCATGTTTTTTTGTTTTTAGATTTAATTTTTTAAGACTTGTGATTATTGATAATATAGCCATTGAACAATGATAACATTATTAGTACTAATATAGGGCTTTAACAAATCCAATTTACTCAAACAAAATAAGTGATGGCCTCATCCAGTAGACATCACCCGTACGAATCCCATTTTTCAGAGCTCAGAAAGGAGGTTCTGTCATTGGGCTTCTCTTTTGACCAATCCCATGTCAAGCTTCACCAAGTAAAACTTAAATGAAACCTCCTATAAGAGAAGTGGAAGATCATAGCGATTAGGAAGCAAGAGATATTATCTTAGCCACCGCTAGAGACAGTCACTATCACAAACCTTACCCTTCGGTCATATGTACGTGTTATAAGGGGTTATGTAACACGACTGTATAACTATGATTACATGTTTTTTTTGTATATAATAATTAATACACTTTCATTTTATTATTGTTACTTTTTAAATAGTTTTTTATGCATAAATACTATTTCTAGTTAATATTCAATTATAAAATAAATTATCAATAATTAATGGATTTTTGAATTAATTAATATTTTTATAAAATATTTTTATTAAATTAATTTTTAGTAAATATAAATTATCGTATAATTTTTATAAAACAATTTCAATTTTTATTAAGGTTTAAAATCTATTTTTGTCAAAATCGATTAGTTTTTTATAGATATCGGTTTTTATTATAAAAGAAAAAATTTATATATTTAAAAAATTATTTAGATAAAATTGATATTATTTTTAGAATTATGTACTCAAAATTATCCAACGGTGAATTTTTCATAATTTTGGGAGACAATCAAATTTTTGGGAAAAAATTAAATTCCATTTTAATGTATAATTTGTTTTATGACATCATTATTACACAATAGTGATGTAATAAAATACTATAAAAATTATGTTCGTCCAATATATGTTTTATCACCAAAATAATGTAATTATAGGTTTTTTTGGTTAATTTTACAAAGCTTTAGTGGTCCCTTCAAGACTTATAAGACATATTGGCTTTTTAAATTGATTTCCTTGAGTGTTTGACTCACCTCTACATATGAAAACCATTTATTTTAATAACATCATCCATTTTACTTATAAAATATATTTTTACACTCCCCATTGGAAGAAACCATGGGAAACCCCATGGGATGGTTTGTGGTTTTGATTAGTTAAATGTGTTGTGTCCCAAACCTAAATAATAATGAATTCTCTCTCCTTTCTTATATAAACCCACCTAGGTTCCCACATCCTCTTCACTAGAATTATTTTTAGTTCGTCCAACCTCTGCCCTACATCTCTAGAATCTTCCCAAGGTTCCCAAATCTCTCAAGAAGCCTCTCTCAAGCCTCTCCCAAGCCTTTGAGACCACACTTCAATATTAGGGATTCCTTCCTACACCATTTTAACCAAATTTCATAATATTTCTATGTATTTTTCTCAATTATAAATGCTGGTGTTTGATTTTAAAACTCCCCCATAATTCCCTTATTATGTTTTAATGATTGGAGACCCCATTATCTCTCATTAATTCCTTCCATGTACACCCATTACCAAGCTGGAATTCCGTAAGGAATTTCTCTATCTTCATTTACATTAATGAAATTATTTTTTATTATAAATCAAAAATAAAACATTAACCATGTTGAGAAATGTATATATGTAACGCCCTTATAGACCGTTTCATGTAAATATGATAAAACACCCCTTTTTTCTCATCTACCATGTTTTTAATTCTAAATTCACATCGTTATGTTGTGGAAATTGCAACACAATTTTCCAAACCAAAGTCATTGTGTCAAGAATACCTGCAAATTTCCTTAAAAATGCTATTCACATTTATACACATTAACATATTTATTATATAGTTTCACATATGAATTCCAAATTCCTTTCTCATTGAATAAATGATGATCTATAATGATTCTATGTTCAATAACCCATGTGGCACACTTAGGCATGAAAACAAATGGTTAAGAAGGGTGATCCATAATAGATCTCCAATTCATTAGGTAATGTTTAGTATCATGATACATATAGTAAAATGGATATTTACTCCTGCTCCTTGTGCAATGATCATTTACTCAAGATAACACCATGTTAAGTATTTCTTCAACAATTCATTGTTATAATAATCATGAAAAATCATGCCTCTGTGATCATATTTCTCTTGAGCTCCATTGATAAGCCTATTTCATAAATTTTATTGAAATATTCATGTTATGAATTGTTTACTCCCTTAATGGGATTTGTATTTCACCCCTTTTTATGCGTGTCCTCAGGTTCTCCCGTGAAATTCTAAGTACAAGGGAATTTAGTGGTCATGTAAAAGATTTTTTCAATAAAGATGGTGTGTTGCATGTTTTAACTAATTATGTAATGTTCCAAAGACCAGGTGACACTATATCTCCCGATCATCTATGTTGTATCAAGTGAATATTTTATGTAAATAACATTTTTATGTGTGAAATTAAAAGTTGGGTCTTTATAATATATATGTAGATAAATATTTCCGGAACATTTAAAACGATGATAGAAATAGTTGTTCCATGAATGGATTATACATATGATATCTTGTAAATTGAATGTAAAATTCAAGAGTAATATATGTTATGCAATGTATTCCCTAATTTTAATTTGTTTTAGATGAATTTAATTCTTTGGATCATTATAGGTACAAATAACAATAAATTAATAGGCATAATAAGAAATGTATTTCAGGAAACAATATCTACGTGTTTCATAAACCCATAACAATTTAACTATAAGAAAAAAACTTATGGGTCATTTTAGGAAAAATTCTTCCATGGAAGAATAATATTGAATTATATTGTCTATATAAATGTATTTTTCTATACACATCATGGAAATAGAGTCACATGATAATTACATTATCTATAATATCAATGTATCTGGAAATAGTTACTCATCTCAAGAAATGTTAAATCACACTATGAAGAAATTGATCTAAAAATTTAGGTCATCTATTTAATTAATTTTATGTACCATGTTTGTAGAGTCCCATTATAAAAATTTAATTCTTAAAATATTATTTAATAGCACACACCACTACATGATAAATTTAAAAGGTTATATTAGAATGTAATTTGAATTCAAAACTATTTTAGTATTAAAATTATTTATATCTAGTGAATCATATTAACATGCCATGAATCATATGAATATTAAAAATAGATAAATTAGAAATTAAAATATCCCAATGTAATTTAGTATTTCATGTCATGATTATTTGAAATTGGATAATTCGTTTTGATTGTATTGTTTTGCTTTCATAGATAGGGTTATAATTTAATGTAATTTATATTTCCTATTCTTATTTATTTCCATGGTGAAGATAAAAAGGGATTTTTTTCTAATAGATTCAATTATTGAAAAATAATTATATCCTATCATAGACATGAGTTCTGAATATTAAATTCAAATATATTGGGGGTATATTTTATGATGGCTCTATATTGGGGGAAGTATCACAAATAGAAAGGGATAGAAAATTCATAAATTCTAATAAACATTCGGTTATCAGTGATTTTTATTGAATATCTTAAATTTTAATGTGAATATTGATCACTATAAATTTCATTAAATATAATTATTTCATGAAATAAAATTTATGAGTAATATTAATGACCAAGAATTATAGTGTAGAGTATCATGTTGAATAACTATTTTTTTTGGTGTTTGATTTATATTTTATATTTCTGATAGTTTAACATACATATTTAATATGTTTTTTAATAAGATTTAATGTAATAATTAGAATATAGGAAGAGTCTGTGGATATTGGGTGAGAAGATGTCTTGTCCTAGTGTTGTAATATATAATAAAGCGTAGTATTTTATTATAATATTATAAAATTATTTACACACATTTCACATAATATTTCTGATATGAGTGAATAATAATAAAATATTTTTCTATGTTTTTTTATTTCTATAATTTTTTATAATCAAATATGATTGATTATTTGAATTAAATATTCCTTTTATAGTTCAATCACTTGATCACTTTTAATGATAAGTGAATAATTTTAAGCACCCCTATTCTAGAACAACTTTTACTGAAGACATTGGTACCACATTTTACAAAAATTAATATGTTTTCAAATAGTTATATGCGAATCAAGTTGTCCGATGAAATAACTATTATAGAGAATACAATAAAGTCCATGAGTGTGATAATATATTATGGGTTAATATATTATATTTTAAAAAGTGGAGTATATCATATATTAAATCTCATGGAATGGAATTATACTTATATAATATTCATGTAATTCTTGTATATGAAACTATTGAGAGATCGATGATGGATATATGAATTTTTTTTCAATTGTGACACTAGGGTTATATATTCTTTATCAAGAAAATTATATAAAATATATATATATATATATATATATATATCAATGTGACATTTTTTAATCTAATTTAGAGTTTGAAACAAACATTATATAATATAAGATGATGAAACAATTTTTAAACAAAAAAATAAAAAGTTTCTAGAAAAGTGGATTGAAAAATTGAAATTGACGTTTGGTGAATTTATGGATGAATTATTTAATGATATTAGTAATGTTTTTGTCAAAATGTTGAATCAATAAATTGATCATGGTAAATTATATTATAAATAAAATCATTAAATGGATACCCATAATTTA
Organism: Viscum album; assembly: GCA_963277665.1. Taxonomy (NCBI): domain Eukaryota; kingdom Viridiplantae; phylum Streptophyta; class Magnoliopsida; order Santalales; family Viscaceae; genus Viscum; species Viscum album. The sequence goes on along the minus strand of OY728140.1, from coordinate 1,997,669,002 downwards.
CAACACTAATGTATCATCAGTTGTGCAAGTTATCCTCAGAGAATTATTCCATGATTTGTTAAATAGTACGATGGATTAATATTATTATTAGTTAATATAGAGAGTTCATTTGAATATTAATATATATATTTTTTAATCAATAAATTATGAATAAATTTTATTAATTTTTTTTACAAATGAATGTGATATAAGTGTTGTGTTGTTATCACAAAAACAAAATCAACTATGTAACGTCAGATTTTAGGGAAAATTATCCCTAGAATTTTTAAATTATTGAAATATAGGACTACTATATTCTATGATTTAAAAGAGATATGATGAAAAAGATGGTGATTTTGAAAATACACCATCATAGATGACGTTTTTTTTCTAAATAGTGGAAACACTATCTATACTAGCTGATTTTAGATAAAATTTAAATGGAATGTATTGGTTAGAATAGTCAAATGAGATGTTGGGGATGATATTGTCATAGTAATTTAGGATTATTTTTACTAAAAATATCAAAGTTTTAATTATAGATTTATTTGAATATTATACCACAATGTGGAGGCGAGTGATCAAATAATATGTGATTTATTTATTAATGTATAATATGAAGGGACCATTGGGGATAATGATTTAACAATTAAGATTAATTAGAAAACATAAATTTTTTTATACAATCATTTACATTTATTTAATAAATTTAATTATGTATTTGATATAGATGAAATGGTATTGGATAAGTAAGTAAATAATAAATTTTAATATAAATAATAGGCGGATTATAGATTGAATATTAAGGAAGATAATATAGAATATTAAGAAGAAAACATTTATAGGATGACATATCCCAGATAAAAAAACATTAATCAAAGATTAAAAAAATGGTTCAAAGAGAAATATATGGATAGAGAATTTCTCATAACAATTTTAAATTATATTTAATGTACAGGTGAGAAAATACATGAGGAATGAATCACCACTCAATGAAAATGTTATTCTGAAAAAATGTTCACGGTTACGTTGCTCATTCATCAAAAAAAGTTTAGCTAATGTGACAATAAAATGAATGAGGAAAAGATTAAATTTTTTTAATGATTGATAAATTAATAACAATCAAGGCTATATTATAAAATTGGTGATGTATAGATACAAGATTTAATCAAGAAATTTACATTTCTAAGTTCTTATATTTGTGGTTTTCATGAACAAAATGTATCCAAATTTTCTAAATATGATTGTTACTTAAGACATAATGAATTTGGAAACCATCACAAGAGAGTTGGATCATACCAATTAAATAATAATAGAAATTTATTATTTTTGGTATAGCTGTAATAACACATATTCGGAGGAAAAAATATATTTATAGTATATAAGAGTTATATAATATTATATAAATCAATATAACATGTATTTATGAATATATAATTATATTACACTGTATATATATATATATTATTATCTATAGATGAATAGTTTAGTCATATTTAATATATTTAATAGCATGGAATGTGACCAAAAAGAGTATTCAATCATTTTAGAACACATTCAATTGAATGTAAAACGATTGATAATATAAATTCAACTAACACTTTCTTGAATGAATAAATTAATGGTCTCACATATATTATCAATAATAGGTATTCATATCATATAAATATAATATGAATATTTTGAAAAATATAATAGGATAAACAGATGACCACTAGGTAAATTTATTTTTTTTCACTATTATCCTCACAAGTCTTAGAATCCTCATGCAGAGGATCTAACATTAGTCCATAACCACTGATGATGTGATCTATTATAAATGTTTTTATTTATTTTTTTTCTTTCATGAACATTTGGATTTTGGTGAAAAACTATTATTAATGTTTTATTATTTTTAATCCATGTATAATTTCATGGGACCAAGAATTAGAATTCATGTATCTGTTGAATTCACCGATCATTTCATATTGAGTTAGTTTTTGAACCCTATATAAAGACTCAAATGTTATTCATGCTCGATGCATGGATTTCCATGTAAGATGATAATGATTGTGTATATATATTAATGAGTTTGGTTTCCCAACCTCAATTGTGAAAGTATATATCCTACAATTTAAACTGTATTGTCTTATTCATTTTGAATCTTTTAATGATATTGGATTACGTTTTTTAATTACTTATAGGTATTTTTCAATTTGTCATGATGGTCAAATTTCCACACAATTTTATATTCCACAACTTTTTGGTGGAATAGAGGTATTGTCCCAATGGTTTCCAATTAAAAATAAATAGAGGTTATAGAAATAGTATGAATTTTAACGGTCAGTGATACAAGATGATTGAGGATCTGGTATCACTTAATCAAAAAACATTTTGTGGGGGAGTTTAATTCATTATTTTTTGGTATTTTGGTGATATTTTATAGTCTTTTTTATGTAAGAGAGAGATATATATATATATATCATCATACTATGTAAATATTAAGTGGAATAAAAATTTCATCCAGAACTAAGAATGGTGGTTCTCATAATCATAGATTTATTACTAAATTTTTTAGGGAAATTAGGTTCCCTCTTGATAATTTCTTGATGATGACACATACATGGAACATGGGAAACAATTAGTCTGATTTATGAAATCTAATGCTATCCAAGATGATATAAATTAATTATTCATTTTCTTGAACACCCTTCCCCTAATTTTAATTATTTTATCATTGGAGAAGCCTTTAGGATCCATTAATATAGAATGATAAATGTTGTTTGTGGATCTTGATAAAAATTATTTATCATTAATATAAAAGTTGTAGTTATCATAACAATGTGTTCTTGGGGTTATGGGGAAATATAAATTATTGTTTAACAGCCTTATTTCAATGAGATAAATTAATGAATAAATTATTCCTATATATAAATGGATTTAATAATAATTTATTGATTTAAATAATATTTTGGGGAATATAAATTATTCTAAAATTTAATTATAAGGATAAAATATAAAAAGGAATTCATCTAATTCTATTAAAAACATATAGGGTAGATGGTAATTTCTTTTATAAAATTAAATTATAATAGTGTTATTTCTATAATGGATGAATAAAATAGATTGGGGAACTACTTAATAGGTTACATTATTCTAGACATTATTAAGATGCTTTCCATGTTTAATGATCTACTGGATATTTCTAACCTCATGAGAAATAGAATTTTTTTGATAATTTTATCTAACAAAATATTGTTTGAATAAAATTTCCATAGATGTAGAGGAGTGTATTAATTTTATAATATATTTTACAATTCCAAACAATATGTTTATATTTTCTTCATTGGAATATATGGAGGCAAATAGTTCTTTTTTTACAGATTATATAAATATAGGATGTTAAATATTTATGTTATTAAATAGGGAATGAACAGATTGAATTTTTTTTTAATAAATAAGATATTAAAATGAAACTATAATTATTACAAAAATTTATGTATCATATAGTATAATAGAGTACATATTTTAGTATTATTAAAATTATCTTTCAAATTATTGTATTAAACATAAATCATATTAAATGAGAGCTCCTCAATAGAAATTGGTTGTGGAATAGAGAAACAATATAGTAAATAAAAAGGTAAATATTGTTTTTTAGAATGCGTAACTTTATATACCAGATATAAATTATAAGTGCATGTATATTCATATACATATAATAGTCCCTTAATCTATGAAAAATCTAAGAAGACTCTATATAAAATTTGTAATTGAAGGAGTCACTTTTTGAAAAAAATTTATTACTCCAATAAATTCTTTATTATGAATTATGTTGAAAATAAATTTTAATATGGTTATTTAATAAATAAATATTTTTTTTAGGAATATCATAAAAATACATGTCATGTTAATTTATAAAAAATTAATATTTTTTAGTGTAATTATGTGAAGCTGGTTGAATATAAGGAAAATGGAAATTTCAAAAATATTAATCACAATGAAGTGTTTGAATTAGATAATGAAATATATCTAGATTCATAAAAATTATAATATATTTTGATTTAGGTTGGTTCTATAGTATGGTAAAAAACAATATTTTATATTGAAATGGAAACAAGTTCATATTAATTATTATACAAATACGAATCAACATTGAAATATATAAATTAATATTTCAATAAAATTGAAGTGATTTAAACATGGGACTATTTGGATAGACATAGATATCATTATGCATTTGAAAGAAAATGAGTCTTATAAAAAAAAATATATGAAAATAGTCGTGTGGATTAGAATAATGAATGTATAGTATGAAATTATTATACAAGTTTTTAAAATTTTAGTTGAATGGGATTCTATATATACTAGAAGTAGTAATTCTTATGTTTGGTATAATATTTTTTTAGATTAATTGTCTATATTTTCAATTCAAAATTTCACATCAATTTGATAAATATTCTTACTATGGTGATATGGAAGAGTTAGAATTAGTCAAATATGATTAGATAATGTTTTCTAACTGGATCATATGTAAATATATGTTTTGATATACTAGAACATTTGATGATGTTTTTCTAAAAAATAACATCATATGATGGTTTTGAGTTAGATTCTCATTTTCAAAATGTTTTAGAAGATAATTTATAGGAATCCTAATTAGGTGATTATTTTTTATCATGAACGTTTCAAACATCATGATATAAATTAATATCATTATCTTTGTATTTAAAATATATGAGGATAATTTTTGTTCATATTTATAAATATCTCATTCTGATGACTGTAATGAAATTCCTGGATATTAAAAATAAAACAATGTTATGTAAGAGTGAAAAATTTTACTATTATTATTATAAAATTAATTTTTAATAATGTGTGTGATTTAAAAAAATTTGTTGTTTTAGAATCATGTGATATCTTGATAATATGGAAATAATAAATTTTGTTGAGAATAATTATGAACTAAAATGGGTAGAGTAATGTGGGAATAATTTAATGGATATCATCTAAAAAAATAACATCGTGCTAAAAATATCATCATTACAAAGTCTAAGTTATATAAAATGCATTTTTGAATATAATTCAAAGAAAGGATTCCCGAAATATTATTTATTGAAGTGTATTTGAGGAATTTTTTAATATAAAATATTTTTATTGAAAAAAGAAGGTGATATTTGGAAAATAGAATGATACTGGAGTAAAAAATAAGGGCAAAGAATGTAATCAGATGAAATTTTATTATAATACTCATTGGGATAACATTATTTAAAAATTTCATTCATTTGGATATTTACAAAGACAAGTAAAACATATTTGTAATTCCAATGTGGTGTTCTTGGTGTTTTATCACCATAAATAGTCAAAATGGAGGATGTCTAAAATACCTACAAAGTAATAAGTCAATTTTTCCTTCATATACAAGGAATCAACTAACATTATTATTTAGTTAATATTTCTTAAATGACCATGGTACGTATTTTTTGGAACATTACACCTAATATCACATGAAAAAAAATATTTAATTGGTCCCAAAATAATATGTCGGGTTTTGTTTGGTGAAGTGAATTTCATTACAAAATTCTTTCAAATTATGTTATATAAGATGATGCTAATATGGAATTTGAATGTTCGAATTATAATTTAATAATGATTTATGATTATCACAGTATTTGATGGTAGGTTGTGTACGTTTGAATATGAGAAAAACTACTAAGTAGGTTATTTGAAATTCATTGGTTCATTAAGTTTTAATGTTGATTTTTAATTTCGTATTTTTTCCAAGTGATGAATATATAAAAATTATATATAGAGAGAGTATATTTTTTACTATTCACATGTGTGAAATGGTTGAAGTGTTATAGGATTACTGTAACGACCGAAATCTGAAGGCACACAATTGGTTCTCTGTACCGGGTTCACCACATGACCTCAAGCACATTTCCCCAAATGCCAGAGGCTGTCAACTTGCAGCGAGGGACTTGGGGAGTCATTGGGGAAACTATGAACTCATTTGGTATGGTATACAAAGAAAGTGAAAAAATATTCAATAGCGGAAGTAGTAAGAAAAATACAATAACTGAAACTAAACAATGAAAGAAATGTATAATATAATATTGATGAAAATGATACAACTGGTACAAGTATCTAAGGAAAGTAGAAAACACAACAACATACTGAAATACAACTGAGAACAAAATACTAAAAGTAAACAGTAAGTCCAGCATCATCGCAATCCTAGACTCGGTCCAAGTCTCTCCAAATCCAACCAACAATCATTTACTTGAAGTAGAATATCAACAATCCCTATCCACACCTACAACCATATAACATTATTGGGCCAAAAAGCAGGACCCAAACAGGGTGTGAGACTAATCCAAGTGGGTAATCACCACAAGATCTGTGCCCTACTGTCAGTATGCAATTTAGAAAAATTAAATGAAATAAAATTAGCAGAGAAACATGAGTACACTAAGTAAACAATCCTAAAAAAATCCATTCAAATTTAATTAGTAATTTAGTTCGGTCATTTAATTTTCACCCATGCAATCTAGAAACGACTCTATATTCCCAAATCATAGAATGTAACACAACATGTATCTCAGTAGACTACCTAAACATCAAGCAGTACAAACACAAGCTTGTTCTTTGGCTTGGTGGACTCATCACAACTAACCAAACAATATTCACACTAACTATCTAGGTGGCTCATACTGGAAGACCCCTATATTCAAGTAATCATACGACGGCACATACACTCTGGGAAGCACTCACCATCATATCCCATGTGGTCCTGCAATGATAGATATAGACTCTCTAAGAAAGAACTTATGTCTAATTCCCCATATAGTCCCGATACGTGACTAAGGGCACTCTAAGGAAGCACAAAGACCAATTCCTATAAGTCATACGAACGATACAAATTTATAACAGACTCTTTAGGGATTCCCTTACTCGTTAATTCCCCCTTTATTCTACCACACTAGGTTCACACTGCCCTTAGTAGTCTAGTCATGCATAATCGACTCTCAGCAGCCCTAAGTAACTTCAACAACAACTTGGCTAATATCTACAATGCATCAAAAGAATATAAACAACATGAAATACATGCAATAAAATATCTCAAGGTAGGAAATCGATGAAATAAGGTATGCCTCATAGGAAACCTAGGAAAAACGATGGTAACAGCCAAAACAGTGGAAACACCCATGGGGTGATCCTAAAACATGCTAACAAAAAATTATTAATCATCTAATACCCTTAAGCATTCATGAAATCTAAGGTTGAAAATAATACAGGTTTAAAACCCTATCCCGAGATACCCGATACATGGTAATCCATCACTTTTTACACAAAAACTCAAAGACATTAAACGTAGGGAAAAAACCAACCTCGATCTTAGGAGATCGATATACATGATCCAAGGCCTGTAAATCGGTCTAAAATGGAGAATATATGCAAAAAATCTAAAACGTTCAACCATAGATAACTCTTATTAGAGAAAGAATTGGGAAACATGGCCATGGAAGAACCAAGAACTCACTTTTGCGATTCTATTGCAACTGATGGCGTTCGATTCAGATAACTAGTGATGGATCAACAGCTCGTAGATGATTCGGCCTCCTCGGAGGCTCTGTACATAATTAGGTGAAGAAGAAGACAGAAATAGGGATTAGTCGTGACCCTGGTCCATTTAATGATATAAAAATAAAATTACACGACGTGAATTTATTAATTAAATGGTGTTTACTAGCCTTTTCCATACACCGTATTAAGAATCCTCCACATTACCCCTACACACTGTGTGTGTGGCCCAGACACGACCAACACACGACCTCGCGCAGGATCAAAGTACACGGCGTGTACATATAAAGTACACGATGTGTACATTAAAAATTTCCAGATTTTCCACTTTTCCTCAGAAACGACCACAAAAAGAAAAAAATACCTTAAAAGAAGATTTGGGTTCATAAAAAAATCCCCACTTAATGAAATTTGTCCCTGAATTTTCCTAACAAGGTGGCGAAGAAGAAACCATGGACAACTTTGGCCACTGTGATCGCATATCGGCCTCCCTCTCCCAAGTCTCGTCCTGCACACAGTCGTTATGCTAAAAAAACCCATAATAGAGAAACATATCGTCCACGAACTACCTTTGCACTACGATGAAAAATCATGATAGGATGCTCCTCGAACGATACATCATTCTCTAGCTCAACCACCTCGGGTGGAAAGACACGAGATGGGTCTGAAAAATAACGTCAAAGATGAGAATCATGGAAGACATCATGCATATCCTAGTACCATTGAGGTAAATACAACCTATAATCAACCATCCCGACTCTTTCTAGAACCTCAAACAGCCCGACATATATCGGGTAATGCTTAACCTGTCTCCTGATCCTCTTGTGTCTGAACCTCGGTGAAACACATCGGAAAACCAGATCTCCGACCTTGAACTCCAAAGGTCATCTTTGTTGATCAGCATAAGATTTCTGCTGAGACTGTGCACTAGTCATCCTTTTATGAATCAAATCCACATGTTATGTGGTCTCCTGATCAAGAAGTGGTCCCAGCATAGCTGCCTCTCCTACCTCCAGCGAACACAAGGGTGATCGGCACGACCTACCATACAAAGGCTCCTGAGGTGGCATCCAAATAGTTTCTTGAGAACTATTATTATAGGCAAACTCCACTCAAGGTATATGTTTCTCCCAAGATCCTCCAAAATCATAGACGAGTGTTTGTAGTTTTCCCTCAAGTACCTGACTCGTGCTCTCTGACTGGCCATCTGTCTGGTGATGGTAACCTGTACTCAGAAGTACCTCTATACCCATGTCCTTATGTAGCCCTTTCCCAAAATGTGACGTAAAGAGGGCGTCCCTATCTAAAATGATAGTAATTGGAACCCCATGCAAGCGTATAATCTCATGGATGTACAATCGTCTAAGCTCATCGATACCGAAGGTCTCCTTAATCGGCAAGAAGTGAGAAACCTTCGTGAGATTTTCAATGACAATCTATACCGCGTCATTCCCTCGAGGAAATCTCGGTAACCCTATCAGGAAGTCCATCGCGACATCATTCCATGTCCACTCGGGAATGGGTAGCTACTGTAGAAGCCCTGCTGGACACTGGTGCTTTGCATTCACCTGCTGATAGGTGGAATATCTGATGACAAAACCAGCAAAATCTCTCTTCATACCTGGCCACCAATACTGGTAGTGAATATCATGATTCATTTTGGTTATGCCAGGATGAACTGCCCAAACTGAGGAATGTAAGTCTCATATCATCTCCTCATATATACCTACTGGCACCCATACACATCCCTAGAAACACAAGATCTCATCCTCACCTACAGTCCATCTGGGAAGAGGGTCTCCTCTTGAAATTAATTCTTGTAGGACTAGGCCTTTGAAGTCTAATAGTTTCTTCATTCGAACTCAGTCAAGAAGGGTAGAGGTAACATCTACAGAAGAATGAAATGTCTGACTCTGCCTATCAAGCACCTCCAAATGCATTTTAGAGAATAGAGTAATAAGCTGCCACTCGCTGCTGTCCCCCTGAACTTCCTGTATATGTGTCCTTCTTCTCAGTGGCTATGCCACAGCGTTGACTTTCCCAAGTGTATAATCAAGCTCGAAATTGAAAGACTGTAGGTACTCAACTCACCTATGATGCCTCAGATTCATGTCACGATGTGTCAATATATACATGAGGCCCTTTCGGTGGGTATATAAAACAAAATGCTCTCCTAGAAGATAATTTCTCCCACAAGGAAAAGCATGAACAACTGCATCGAACTCCAGGTCATGTGTAGGATAGTTCCTCTCAAGGTTCCTCAACTGTAGAGATCCATATGCAACAAAACGATCATCCTACATAAGAACTGCTCCATGCCCGATACATATGCATCACAGAAAACTGTAAAACTCATTCCTGGCTCTAGGAAAAAAAGAATCATTGCTGAACTCAATCTCCCCTTTAGCTTCTAAAAGGCCGAATCGCAGGCATCTAACCAAACATACTTCAAACCCTTCTTAGTAAAGCTCATTAGTGGCCCTGATAAGCATGAGAAGTCCTATATAAACCCCCCATAGTAACCAGCCAGCCCTAATATACTTTGTACCTAAAAGACATTCTTTGGATGCTCCAAGGTAACTACTGCTCTCACATTATCTGGGTCTACTAATACTATTGTATCTGATATTAAATGACATATGAAGTGAATCTCATCCATCCAAATGTGGCACTTTGAGAGTGTAACATATAACTGATGCTCCCTTAGTGTACTCAAAACGATCTCAAGATGGGTAGCATATTCGTGTCGAGTGTGAGAGTACACCAAGATGTAATCCACAAAAATCACCACGAATGAATACAATTAAGGATGGAAAACTATGTTCTTCAGCGCCATGAAAATTTATGGTGCGTTCGTGAGGAAAAACGGAATAACCAAATACTCATATAGACCATACCTGCTCTGGAAGGCTGAAAGAGGTATATCAGATGGTCTGACATGCAAGTGATGGTAACCGTATCTCATGTCGATATTCGAGAACACTCAGGCTCCTCAAAGATGAACAAAGAGATCATCTATCCATGGAAATGGATATCGGCTCTTAACCATCATCTGGTTCAGCTTCCAATAATAAACCCAAAGCCTAAGGGTTTCGTCTTCCTTCTTCACAAACAGGACAAGAAAACCCCCAGGAGAATTACTAGGTCGGATGAAACCCCTTTCCTGCAACTCCTCCAACTTCTTTTTGAGCTCCTACAACTCCGTTGTAGCCATCCTATAAGGAGGAATGGACACCGGTTTCTCTTCTGACATAATGTTGATAGAAAAGTCTACCACTCGATTCAGAGGCAAACATGAAAAGTCATATGGATAGAAATCTATAAATCGATTAACCACTAGAGGAAAATCTATCTGAAAAGTCACATGTTCATCCAGATATAAGCTAGAAATATGGGCCATAACACTACCAAACCCATAATTCTCTGGTTCCGCTGTGCTCATATGGACATCCCATTTTCCCTTGTGAAGAAAAGATCTGCCCTCCGTTGATGTGAAACTCACCCTACAGTGATAGCGATCGACAAAAGCCTGGAAAGGAACTAACCAATCCATCATGATAATGAAATCATATCCTTTCATTTCGAAAACATAGGGACTCCATGGAAAATGACCCCCGCCAACCTCATGGGGTAAGTCTATGAACTGACGCATGCTATGGGTTTTAATTCCCAAGGGAGTGTTTAGCCTCGTCATATCCTCATAAGTATAAACTGTAAGTCTAAGGCTATACATAGTATGAACAGAAATAATGCTATGAGAAACTCATGTATTGAAAAGTGTAGAGGATAAAACTGAGGCTACTAAAATCGTACCTCAGATTGTGGAAGGTCCATGATCCTACTCTATATAAATCTGCTCTACCGCAAAAGTCTGTCCTACCCCACGACCCTATGTAGTAGCATGAGATCCCTGAGCTGACCCTCACTAAGACTGACCATTGTGTCCACATCTTCTTCCATGGCCAGAACGACCTGAGGAACTATAGCCCCCAGTATGCTGTGGAACTGGTAATCCTGCTCCTGTATGCAGAGTCGAAACTAATCCTCCTTCCCTTGCTGCTGGAAGAAGAACCATGTAGAAACGCTGCAGATGACCCATCTTACAGCATGATCGGCACTCCATTGGGTCTCTCGGGAACAGAGGCATGTTATAACTGTTTTTACCACACTAATAGAACACAAATTTATTTCTAGAAGAAAGATATCATCTACCCGAAGGAATGCCTCGCTTCCTCCAGTCACCTTGGGTAGACTCTCGGTGGTGCTTCTTTCCATCTACCTGAAAATATTCAGCCTTGCAAGCTGATCTGCACTAGTCCACATCTCTAGTCTCCCTCAGGTTTCTCTCCGTGATAAGAGTCTGGTTGACTATCAGAGTAATAGAATTCAACTGGTAGATGTTCACCTATGATATGATGTCGGGTCTGAGGCCTTCCTCAAACTTCATTTCTAAAAAAAGATCATCATTCCCAAGAACAGTAGTGAAATGCCGTTACTCTATGAATCCATAGGAATAATCCATTACAATGAGAGTACCAAACTGTAGGTTCAAGAACTCTCTGGCTTTGTCAGCGCTCAGTGTCACCCGGTAGAAGTAGTCGTAAAACATATGCTAGAACTCGTCCCAAGCCATAGACTATTGGAACCATGCCTGTGAAACCACATCCCACCATCTCTTGGCGGAATCTCGTAGCATATATGTTGTGAGCATCACTATCCTCTCAAGAGGCCTCTCGAGGTGCTTTCTTATGGATATCATGGCTTCTAGCCATGAATCCATAGCATGCGGTCCACCAAGCCCTGTGAACATTGGAGGATGTTGTTGCTGAAAAACTGTCGTCAACTCTACCATAGACAGGGAGGATGCGGAGCTCCCTGTAAGGATTGATGAAACTCATGAAACCCTCTCTAAACTGAGTGTCGGAACCAGTGATTGGAATCATTGTAGGTGCCATGTCTAGAATGATATTTGGAACTACTGGTAGTCAATGTTTTTCCATATCAGGTGTACGGTCACAACCTGGTGTCTGATGTGAAAAAAGAGGATGTCTTGGTGCCATAGTTCCAAAAAGTTAAAATCACACCTTCTCTAATGAATAACATAGTTCCAAAATAAGAGTGTAAAACCGAACAAGAGGGAGAAACTTTACAATTCTGGAAAAACATGACTACACGGTGTGTTAGTAACACTACACTGTGTGTTTTTCAGAAATTTTACACTAGGCGTGAACCTTTTCCATACATGGATGTGTAAACCACCCATCTACACGGCGTGTTCTAAAACTACACGGCATGTAATAACCCTTTTTATCCCTACCCGATCACTTCTACATGGCTAGGCACACGGTCTGTCCAAGTTGGAAACTAAACGGCATGTTTATCCACTATACGATGTGTTTTTAAGATTTTTCCCCTGTCTGTGTCGTTAGTCACATGGACTGGTACACGTACAACTACTACACAACATGTCAACATGGTACACGATGTGTTTCCCTATGGATTTTCCCAACCCATGTATTCAGCCACACAGAGTGGTCACATGACATCCCTATGAAAAAACTACACGGCATGTTCAAAGGAGACACGACGTGTACTAGATATGCCTTACCGGGCCCATGTTGTTAGCGACAAAGCCTGACACACGGCCGACCCTACATGTCATGTTCGAAATGGACACAACATGTACTTGAAGGAAACCCCTGACCCATGTTGTATGTGACACGGTCGGATACCCAAGTCACACTACACAGCGTGTAAACTAGTAGACATCCTGTTCCTACAAGAACTCTCACAACCCCCTGTTCCTTTCCACACAGTCAGTGACAAGGCTAAAAACTACACGGCATGTATTCATGATGTACACGCCGTGTATTCTAGGTTTTTCCTTACATTAGCCTCAGAACTGCACTGGAGCCTAGAAAACATAGAAAAACAAGCGGTAAGGAGCCAAATTCCGATCCGTGGGCACATAACTCCTCTAAGACCAAATTCTGGCATCCATGATAAATAATCTATAAATAAATGATACCCTATCACCATGGAAAGTATTCTATCACAACAGCTATCACAACATCATTCATCATCTACAAAATATTCTATCACAATAGGATGAAAATTATAATTGAACCTAGATGGAATAGAAAAATTCGAGACATGTGATTTTCTAACAAGTGCCTACATGATGCATGAGATGGCATACCCTCATCTCATCAGGTTGCAAAAAAATTAAACCACAATCATATAAACAGTAACAACATAAAACAAGTGCACCACCCAATGGTGAAATCAAGTAAACTATATCATTTTCAAACCTTGAAAATTGAAAATTCTAGGTAATCTTGATTTTTTCTTGTACACGGGTACAAGAAATCTCAGGCACAACTATTTACTATTTACCTTTTTCATCCTATCCCTGTCTAATGTCGCTAAATATAATTCTAATAGAAAAGGAGATAAATCCCCAGATACCACTTTGTAACGACCTAAATCTGAAGCCACTCAACTGGTTACTCATCCCCTGTTTTCCACATGACCTCAAGCCAATTTCACCAAATGATAGAGGCTACGAGACTAGATTCAAGGGTCTTGGCGAGTCATTGGGGGAACTATTCCCTCATTTGGTAAGGTATACAATGAAAAAGAAATAACAGTCAATAGAGGATGTAGTAAAAAACATTAAATAACTGAAACTAAATAGTGGAGGCAATGTTCAATATAACAATGATGAAAATGATGAAGTAGATACAAGTATATAAGGAAATCATAAAACCCAAAAACATGATAAAATACAACTGAGAACAATGTTCTAATAGTAAACATCAACTCCAGCAGCATCGCAAGCCTAGGCTCGATCCTATGCTCTCCAGCTCCAACCAGCAATCATGTACTTCAAGTAGAAGGGACACAATCCCTATCCACACCTGCAACCATATAAACTATTTGGGCCAAAAATCTGGAACCAAACTGGGTGAGAGCCTAATCCTAGTAGGCAATCACCATAAGAACTGTGCCCTATTGTCAGTGAGCAATTTAGCAAAAGTAAATGAAATAAAAGTAGTAGAGAAACATAAGTACACTAAGTAAATAGTCTTACAAATATCCATTCACATTTAATTAGTAATTTAATTCGTTCATTTAATTATCACCCATGGAATCTAGCAATGACTCTATATTCAAAAGTATTGCATGTAACACAACATGTATCTCAGCAGACTACCTAAACTATAAGCTGTAGAAACACAAGCTTGTTCTTTTGGTTGGAGGACTCATCACAACCAACCAAAAAATATTCAAACTGACTCTCTAGGTGGCTCATATTGGCATAGCCCTATAGTGAAGTAATCATACGAAGGCACAGAAACTCTGGGAAGCACTCACCGTTAATTCCCATGTGGTCTTGCAATGATAGGTATACACTCTCTGAGGAAGCACTTACATCTAATTCCACCTATATTCTTGATACGTTACTAAGGACACTCTGAGTAAGAACACAATTTCCAATTCCTATAGGTCCTATGAATGATAATAATTTATAATAGACTCTCTAGGGAAGACCTTAATCATAAATTTCCTCCTAAGTCTACCACACCAGGTTCACAAAGCCCTGAGCAGTCTAGTCGTGCATAATAGACTATCAGCAGCCCTAATTAAGTTCAAAAACTACTTGGATAATAGCTACAATGCATCAAAAGCATATAAACAGCATGAAATAAATTAAATTAAATATCTCATGGTAGGAAATCAATGCAACAAGGTATGCCTCAAAGGAAACCTAGGTTGGACGACAGTAACAACCAAAACAAGGGAAACACCCCTGGGGTGATCCTAAAACATGATAACAAAAAATAATTAATCATATAATAACATCAATAATAGTAGAAATATAAGGAAGATAATAATACATGTTCATAACCCTAACCCGAGATACCCGATACATGGGAATCTGACACTTTTTTCATAAAAAATCAAATTCATTAAATGTAGGGCAACAAACCGCCAACCTCGATCCTATGATATAGATATACTTGAACCTTGGCATGTGAATCAGCATATAATGGAGAATATCTATAAAACGTCTAAAATGTTAAACCTTAGATAACACAAATAAGAGAATGAATCAGGAAACGTGGCCAAGGAAGAACCAATAACTCACCGCTGCAATTCTATTGCAACCGACAACACTCGATTCAGATAATTGGTGGCGGATCATCAGCTTTGAGATGATTCGACCTCCTCGGACACTCTGGACATAATTAGGTAATGAAAAAGTTGGAAAAAGGGATTAGACACGACTCCGGTCCGTTTAATGAAATAAAAAGAAAAGTACACGGTGTGTACTCCTTGAGTACACAGCATGTACTCGACTTTTCCGTTCACCGCATTAAGTGAACTCCACATCACCCCTAAACACCATGTCTGTCACCCGGACATAGCCAAAACATGGCCACCTACAGGATTAAATTACATGGATTGTACTTATAAATTACACAACATGTACTTAGAAAATTTCACGATTTTCCCCTTTTCCTAAAAAATTACTAGAAAAGGAAAAACATACAAGAAATGAAGATCCAGGAACATAAAATTAGTTTCTTACATATACATAGAATTAAAATATCTCAGACTTAGTTGTGAGAAATATGTTACTAACTAAGGAATATTTTTATTGAATAGAAGAATAATTTTCTAACATATATATAATAAGTGAGGAGAGTTCATATATGGAAATTTATATAATGAGAGATCATAAGAACAACATGTATATAAGTTCAAGAGAGTTTATTGAGATCCTAAACAACATTTTTGATGATATATTTTGATATACCTTATACACAAAATTTATGAAAGTAAAACAAACTAACAGAAGAAGATATGACATACAGTTGGGAAATAATGTAAATAAGACTAAAATTTCATAAATAGAATATTTTTTTATAAAGGAATAAAAATGGAATTTTTTTGAAATTTATTGTAAAGGATTTTATTGATTAATGTTTTTAAATATTTTATGCTCAGAATAACATTAACTGTTGTTTTGATAGTAGTGAAACATATGTTTAATGGTGTTTTATTCTTATTGTTACCATATAAAAGGATTTTTAATATTTTAAATTATGTTATTGGATTATATATAAACCTTAACTAGGAAAATATAATCTGAATTATTAATGGATCTTATATGTACTTGTCTTCCAATTTTTCTATTTAGATTTATGTTTCATAAAAATGATATTACTCTTTAATAGGAGGTGAATGTTTTGTCATAGGAAAGATAAACTTATTAAATGATAAATGTTACAAATTAACCCATCACCCTCTATGTGATAACATTAATCCTTCCAAGTTGTATTAGAGTGATGATTCCTTTGTTGACTCTACTGAATTTGGCTAAGAAGTCAAGATTCTATGCATGGTAATAATTTTATAAATAGTAAGTTGACTCTAGTTTTTGATTTAATGATCCACATTTCCTGGTTTGAAAAAATTATTCTAAATCGTATGATCCATAGTTAGGATGTTCATGAATCTATTACAGATGGTTCCCCTCCTCATGCTAACAAATTTTCTATAATATCTATTGATAAGAAACATTTGGAGAATGATGGGAGATCCCAGAAAGTTATTCAATCACCACTCTCTAAAAGATTATTTTATATAGTTAAAGTAAATTTAAATGGTAAATTAATTTTGTAAATGATGCATACATTCTAGGATTTAAATAAGAAAGTAAACCAAGAAATAATGAAAATATGTTGGCTTCTAATTGTAGATACAAAAATGGTTGTCTGTGAATTTGTAGATTATTTCTGAACAAGGGAAGATGATATTATTGTTAATATCATATTTGTTAGTGAGAAGTTATAACATGTGATTATTATTGAAAATATAAAATATAATTTTCCAATAAGGTTAATTAAGTGTTAATTTGTTGAATTTTAGAAAACCCAAATTTTTATATTTGGTTGATATATATAGTGATCACATTAAAAAATAAATGAGAAGATAAATCATTAAAAAAATAGTATGATCACAAATTTTAATTAATATATTCTAAGAATGAAAATTATTATAGTGTTCCTGTAGTCAATAATGTTGGTGTCTCGAAAATTGAATTCATGGTTATTAAAAGTTTTAATGCATGTTTTCCTTGTTTTCTAATAATATCTATATCAGTACTAGAATGTACATTGTGAAATTAAAATGAAATTGTTTTGGCAGAGGACCTATTTGTAACATTTCTGAAATTTCCCATTTATAATGATTGATATAGAAGATTTTCATGCAAGAAAATCAAGACCATCATTGATGAAGAATGTAGAAAAATGTATTCTATTTCATTTTAAAAGATAAAATATTATCAAAATAGGAAAGTAGATGATTTTTTATCAACTATGATGATGCTGTAAACATTGATGAAGATGCTCAAATATTCATTGATGATGATCCTTAAAATAAATTTATTCAAAAAATTATATTTTTAATTGATCAACATTGATGAAAATCATAGCTCTGATTTAGATGATGATCATTTGAAATTTTCAGGAAAAAATGGAGTTTGAATAATTTGATCAAAAGACAATATGTCTTGGAATGGATCTCATGAATATAAAAAGTGAAATATGATAAAGATCATCAATAATATTTTATTTAACAATATTCGTTATTTTTTAATGTTTTGGATTATATAAAAAAATTTCCTTGAAAGTAGAAAAATATCAATATTCATATTTAAGGCATGATTAATGTGATTAAAAATGAATTTTAGGATTTGTTTTTTTTTGAAAAAAATGAGTAAGGATTTCTATAGTGGATGTTCTTGACCCTAAGAAGTTGTGAATAAAAAGTAAAATTTTTCATCCAGGATTTGATTGCATTTTTTCTTTTATGGGAAAAAATTAAATCATAATATGTTAATTTTCTTGGATTATTCAATTTTAGATTAATAGTTGGATGTCTCCAAACATCATATTATGACGAAAATTAGTACAAGTGGAAAAAATTTCATCTTCACCTTTTTTATGTGAAATTTTCCCTAGGGAAAGGATGGTTTTATGGAATGATTTGGAATATTTTAATGGTGAAAAAAGGAAATACTTATTGGGTGGTGATTTTAATTAAATCATGGATATAATAGAGAATAAATGCAGTATGGTTTATCTATTGAGAGATAAGTAATACTTTTTACCATTATAGCTAGGACTATATTGATGGATTTGGGTTTCATAGGTAGAAAATATTACTAGTGTAGTAATAAAAACGTTTTCTGACTCACCATGAGGTATTTGGGCCCTGTCATATCAAATATGTAGGATATTTCATGCTTCAAGGATATGAGTCTTAACTAAACTGTTCATTTGGTTTTAATTACTCATTGTTGTTCATTAACATGGTTGTGATGAGATTTGATATAGATTGTTTTTCTTTTATATTTATTGGGATGCTAAAATAAATTATCAAATGGTGGAGAGGACGTCATGGTACGTACCAATGCATGAAAACTCATGGATGTGTTTTCCTAACAATCTCAGAGGCCTTTGAGGGGACCTCCAATCATTATTGTATATACGACATTCCAGATTCTCAAATTTGGATGAAATCAAGAATTATATCTAAAGACTATATTCTCATTTAGATGATTTGTGGGATGATGAAACTTTTAGAGACATAATAAATAAGAGGAATAATCATAGTGAATTATTTCATGAATAAGAGAATGTGTTTTTTGACATATAAATTGATAACTAGCATAAAGAATTTGACATGGACATGTTTTTTCAGACTAATATTGATTAAAAAAACATGAAACCTTTCCTAATATGTTCATGGATGATGGGTCATTTTCTGCTGATCTGGATAATACTTGAGGTATGCATGAGAATTTTTTCAACTCATTTATTTTTTAAATACTCCTAGTATGAATAGGATATATTATTCATTACTATTTTATCACTTTGGTTGTGTCATATTTTATCAAAGAATATTTCATGATTATTCATTATGATTATTAAATTATGAATTTTCATAGATTGATGAACTATAATAGTTTCCCAAAGACTTTTGGTTTTCCAACAATTTTTTTTGTGGAATTTTAGGATCTAATCAATGAGGACCTTATTGATTCGATACATGATTCCATTCAGGGATGACTTAAACCGTTGATGGTTTTTGAAATCGCACTTATAATTATCTCTAATGTGAAGGATCCATCTTATTTCAATCAAATAGAACCTATTTTAATTTTTAATTTCTCCTATAGTTTCATAGTATTCCTATAATCAGGCTATCAAAATATATTCATAAATTGGTGGCACTAGAGTAACATGATTTTATTAAGATAGGATCAATGCATGTAGCAATGGGTATTTTATAGAAAATGGGTTTAGACACCCCCATTAAGGCACATGGTGCAAATGTGGTCATAAAAATTTACATGGGTAAGGAAAATAATAGGATGGAATGGAGATATATTCTCCGATTTATCAACTACATGTTCTTTTCTAATTATAAAAGTAACATAATTTTTAGTTTCTTTAGTTCCCCTTGGTTATAATATACATAAATGGGAAATTGGATTGTCTTATTTCAATTAATTTTGGTCCTTAGACATGTCAACCCCCTATCTTCTAGTATTTCTTTTCATGGAACAAGTCCCTCTTAGTAGGCTCCTTGATAAGAATATGAACTATAGAAATTAAAATAATTTCATGTCTAGGAATTAGTTTAGTAGTGTCTCTTACCATATTTACACAGATGACTTGTTATTATTTCTAAATATAATTAATATATAAATATATATATAAGTCATAAAATATGTTTTTTATGAGTATATAATATGAAATACTGAAAAAATAAATCTTGATATTAAAAATCTCTACAGGAAGTGTGCATTCGTGGAATGACATTTAAAATGATTAGAAAAGTGATTTTATTTTAAATAATACAGTTTCCATTTGAGTACATATGTGATCATTTTTTCCTGAATGGCTGCGCATTTGTCACCATGAGGGGGTTGTTAATAAAATAATCTGGCATATCAATATCTAGAAAAATAGGTTTCTATCTTTTGATGGAATAATTATTCTAGTAAATAATGTCTTCAAATTTATCTATATACAAATTTTATTTGTCATCAATGTTCATAAAGGGGCGATAAAAAAATATCAAGAAATTATGGTCATATTTTTATGGGAATACAATGGAGAGTGGTGGAGTCATTGAGATTCATGGAAGAGGATTTCCAGACAAGTGTAGTAGAGAGGTATTAATCTACACAAAGTAGAGGTTTCTCTAAATAGTATACAGACTATGTTTTTTAAGTGATTATGGAATTTCAATATCAATAGAGTAATTTCATTAGGGATATGTATGGTCTGATTATTGATAATTCAAGGGTAGATATTTCATGGCAGAGGAATTAGATTCGTGAGAACAGTAACATACTCAACCAGCATTCTCAGTGGATTTTGGAATGAAGAAATATTTTTTTTGGTTCAGCAATTGTCTAGGTACACTGTTCATCATCCTTTATTGTTAATCTAGTAATATTTCATTTATATAGGTGTTCTAATTTCATTGGTTTATTATTTCAATAGTCCATCAAAGAGATAGTAATTTTTGGATAGTGTTGATGTTTTTTTTCTGAAATAGGTGAATTGCATTTCACTAAATCTCCAGTGAGGGATTCCTCATCCAAGGAATAAATATGATACTCTGAACGTTACTAGGAGAGATAGTAGTGTGGATTTATATTATTTCAATGGATTACCAATAAAATAAAACATTAGTATTTTAGTAATTTATAATAAGTGATTTCCCACAGATGAATTGTGATATAAAAGAGAATTTCAATTGCATCATTATACTAGTGCTATCAAAATTCCATTGTGGATTCCACCAAATTTTTTTTCTTTACTACTGAATGAGATGATAATGTTTGGTGCCATGTTAGTAATATTTTCTTTCCTCGGCGTGTAGTCTATAATTGAATTTTATTTCAAAATGATTGGTATTTAAGGTGATGTCCCCAATGAGAAATTATGAAAAATAATGGTTATACTGATTACTTAGGGATATTAGACTACTTGCAATGCTAAAAATATATTTAACATTAATGCAAAAATGTTTACTACTCAAAATATACATGTTTTATCCCGGTGTCAGGTAGTGGAGTTACAAAATCATATAAATAAGTAGCACATGAGTTGTATCATGAAAAAGATCAATACATGCATATATAAGACCTATTTGAATTAGGATGTATATTAGGTTCCTTAGTAAAGGAGATATAAAAACTAGAATCCTTATGAAAATTTATAATGCTGAATTTTTATGAGTCGTGTTTTCTTAGATTGATGTATGGAGGTTGTTTTTTTGGAATCAAACTGAATCTATTGTCATTTATTTAATAATATTTTTATTGTCAAGGTAATTCTATTATGGTGGAGTCTAATGAACATATTTATTAGTTGGAGGTATTATATCATCATAATATTCCACATTACATTATCAATACTGACTCTTAAATCTATAAAAATAATATCTGAGGTAGTGTGCTCATTCCTTGGTCCATTTCTTATATCATTTAGAAGTGAAATATTAATTTTACTAATGAATTTATATTTCTCCACACAAGATAGTAGAGTAACAATGTTGTGTATTTTTTTCCTCTAGGGTCACCTAGTATGATCCTCAATTTTTTTCACTCATGTTGGAATCCTTCCTCTATATTTGGAGAATATTTTTTATGAATACGCCCTTGACTTTTATTAATTTTTATTTTTTATGCCCACATCTGTTTATATATCATTCCTATATTATTTTTTGGTGTTGTGACATGATTTTAATTACATTAAAAAAAGAATATAATTTTTTTCTCAAATAAAAAAAAAATTAATGGATTCCAGATGGTTTTATTGAAACACCTCTCAAATATGTTAATGGATAGTGACCTTGGACCTTAGAATATGGGTGTTGTCAAAAAATATAATGATATTTGAATCTTCTTAATAATGTGAATTTTTTAAATACAGTAATAATGACCTTTTCAATGATGATTCACTCAGGATAAAATGTGACATATAAACCATCATTGGGAAAGGAAATATAATACCAAAAATGGACTTATTTTTAATTAGTTATAAAATAACTTGTTAAGTCTATAAAAAAATTTATATTATGGTAATAAAGTTTATTTAGAAATAATTTCATTTAAAGGAAAATAAGATGGGAATGTTTATACGAATGACCAATCAGCTTAATGATTTTTATTTCATGTTAGAAATGATAAAGATCATGTTATATTAGTATGATGGATGACAATCATAAATGGTATAAAAGGTAGGGGAATATGTGTAAAATAAATATGAAAAATATAATAAATTGGTATAGTTTTCATGATTTTACTTACATGAATAGATGAAAATATTAGTTTAATTATGTACACATGATTTTTCAGATTCATTAAATTTGAACCCTATAGATAATACATTTAGATAAATTAAATCCATTTAGTAATAAATGAACACATGGAAATTAGTAAATTATTTATTCAATTAATGAACAATCATTCGTTAAAACTAAAATGATTTTGAATCATAAATAAGAGGCTCTCAAATTTTCTAATAAAATTGGAAGAATTTTTGAGTGAGTATATATATATATATTGATGATAATACCCAATGATAATGGTGAGGAATATAATAATTATGTTATTACATATTATCTTAAAAAAATGAATGTTATAATGACTATAGATAAACATTCACATTAAAAACAGGGTTTTATAATGAATTAACACAATTATAGTGGAAAAGTGAAAATCATATTGATTGAGTATGACACATCGCATTATATATAATTAATGGTTAATATTAATACTATTTTGATTAATAATTTATGTTTCTAAAAACAATATTGTAATATGAATCCAATTTTTTTTTATAACAACCACTTGAGTTTGATGAACATAAGGGTGATGAAAAATCCATGTATTATAAATTTAAATGGTGGATATCCTGGGATGATTGATTAGATATATGCTGATGAAATATATAATTTCTATGCAAATAATATTTTATTATATAAATGGTTGAATAATTGAGTCATAAAGATAGTTTATTATGAAGATGTATTGTTTTTTGTAGAATATGAAATGAAAATTTTATAAAATAGATTTACAATGGTGGTGTTTAGGAGATGAAAATATAATATTTGAGGATAATAAAAAGCATATTTAAAATGAAGACCTCGAAATGTCTATTTTTAGGGATGAGAAAAATCATCAAACATTTAACATAGGTTTAGAGGGAATGATACTGTTCACAACATTTTTTTTATTAATACATACATGTTAAAAGTAGAATAACATCGATGTTAGTTCACCAAACTTATTTGTAGTCTAAATATGAGCCAAAATATGTTTATAAATATTGTAGTCAACAAGAGTGGAATTATGTTAGGAATGTGGATATGTATATGATTTATAACAGTGATTTGTGGGAACATTATCTGAAAAATTACTTAAAATTCCATTTCAATAATTTTGAATTCTAAAAAAAATTAATTTTGATGGGGATGAGATAGTAAAAAATGAATTAATTATTTGTAATGGTAACTGAAATATTTATCAGATTAATTTTTATGATTCTTTTTATCCATTAGTATTAATAAGATCTATCAAAAAACTTCCTTATACCCCATATAGTTATGTTAGAAATTAGATTATAATGATATAAAGTGATCATTTCTTAATATAACACATGATGAATAACTTAATGTGGAACAAATACATGGATACACAATTCAAAAAGTTAAATGTTTTGCGTGTAAATTAAAGGGGTATTTTTACATGTTAATGCTATCCCTAATGGATCATTACTCAAAATTTAAATTATTTTTTTTGGATGTTGAACATCAATAATGAAAGATTTTATTGTAGTCTCTAAATCAATGAATATAAAAAGGATTATAAAATTGTGAATATCTATAATGATTATTATATTTTTTATGAGAATTATGAAGAAAGTAGTGAAATTTTTTCCAAGGTGATGAAGAACACATTTAAAATTCCCATACCTAGAGAGATTAAAATTTTATTTTGTTATATATTAAACATAAGAACAAATATATATTACTATATAAATAAAATTAAGCTACAATGAATCTCTTAAATATTAGAATCAAATAATCAAAAACAATTTCAACACCAATTTTAATGCAAAATATGTTTTCAAAATGTAATGACGATATAGAATTTTATCCATAATAATTTATGAATATGGATTGATGTTTTATATATCTGAATGATTCAAGGACTTATTTATTATATGATATTACCTTTCGCGTAAGAATTAAATGTGATAAAAACCCCAATATCTTAAAATAAATTTTTTATTAGATATATTAAAATATTAACATTATTCAGAAGAAAATATAAAATACATGGAATGATGGATTTTCTTATTAGTAAATATGAATATTGGGTTTTATATATTGATGAATGAAATATATATCTGGTTTAAATTTAATACATTGTGAATATTTTTTATGTTGGTAAAAAATTAGGCAAAAGTATATAATTTTATCTATGATTAATACTGAGTAAATTTATTCCATCAATCTACATCACAATATATGTTGATAATGACTAAGTTCAAGGGAATATTTGTAAAAATGATGTTAGTACTATATTGTGGTTTTTAAAATAAATTTTCTATAAATATCAACAAAATTTATTTTAATCATTCCTTGTAAAAGAATGAATATATCAATTCATAATTCATCAATGAAAATGACGAGAAAAAATGAATTAATACTAGAGTACATTAATAAAATTAAATATGTTGGTGATATTTACCAAACAATTCACGAATGAAAAAATTTATGAACAGAGGATAAATGTGGGTTTAAAAACTCAATCTATCAATAGATATGGTATTTGAATCTATCCCCTCTCTAATATTATCCTGTAATAGTTATTTATCAGCGAGATTAATTTTATAAAATAAATCAATCCATTATTATCGTGCAAACTGTTTTATGAATCCAGGTATTGTAATGGAATTTATAAATGTGTTATGCTATGATTATAGAAAATATGAATTATTTTAATTATTTTATGATTAGTTGATGGAAAAAAATTACATAAGGAATCATTGTTTTTGTTGGAATTGTTGAAAAAGTTGTTTAATTTTCTATTTTGATGAAAATGATTTTTAATATGTTTATTAAAATATGTTCATTAAGAAAATATATATGAACCACATGGTTTTTATGTTCTTTGATTATTGTTTGGAACATTTATTTCACTCATGTTGGATTATAATTGATTTATATATTATACAGATATCAAGATAGAAATTTTCAATTATTTATAATTCTACATTGATAAACAAAACCAACTGGAGAGATTATTGGAACCATGTTGGTTGAAGGAGATTCCATATATACTAAATGTTGTTAGGATGATAATATATATAAGATTTTTATTGTAATATTTTTCTTATGTTTAATTTGAATGAAAAAAAAATTAATTGGTTTATTTTGAAAAATGTTGATCAAGATGATTTGGAATCAAATGATGTGGAATAGACAATAAATTTTATCAAAGTCAATCTGATATGGAAATGATTTCAGACACACAAAAAGATAAAATGATGTTTTTTGTAAAAAAATCCATTAGTTTAGAATTTTTTTCATGTATGTTTATATAAAAAATGTTTAGGAAAAAATAATCCAAAATCAAAATCCTGTAATGCATTACATATCTGATGGTTTCCAACAACATGAGATTAAAACTATCATGAGAAAATAGTTTAGATTATGTGGGGGAATTTTTTGGTTTTTTATGTTTTCATTATAATGATTATATGAAATATACTTGATAGAAAAATGCTGTTAGAATTTTTGTAGATTAAATAGTTTATTATGAATTTTACTTTAACAATGTTTTTTATTATTTAGATTTTTTACAATGTTTTTCATGTTCACAAAAACATATGATTCTGAAAAGAAATAGAAATGCACTTTTTAGTGAATATTTGTGAATAATATGGGATAAACTAATTTAATTGGCATTATAGGGGTTATTTTGATCAAATATAATTGGACATACTTAATAACCATAAACTCAATTTTTTAGTTAATGTGGATTGGTTGATGAAAATTTTAGTAAAAGTATGAGTGATAATGTTTTCCTTGATGTTCTTTAGATGAATGTTTTCATAAGAAAAATTAGGATGATAAAATCATAATTAGTTTAAATAATTGAATTGTTTTAATGTAAAAAATAATGATTAATGTAATTATTTGATGTCATGGGACAAAAATCATTATATAAACATTGCTTACAAATTTTTATCAAGTTTAGATGTAAAAATCAATAAATTTTTTAATATATTTAAAAGTCAAGTTAAAAAATTAGTAAAAAAAATTCTAAATAAATTAATTCTATTTGAAATTAATACACATATGTTTATGATTTACAATTCATATCCACATATGAATAATGTTTTGGTGAGTGTATTTACAAAAA
This sequence comes from Viscum album, assembly GCA_963277665.1. NCBI lineage: Eukaryota > Viridiplantae > Streptophyta > Magnoliopsida > Santalales > Viscaceae > Viscum > Viscum album. The sequence goes on along the minus strand of OY728140.1, from coordinate 1,997,641,929 downwards.
ATTACTCTGGTGTTTTTTTATCACAGACCAAACTATCATTTGATGTAGAAAATATTTGAAATATTATATGACATTTATTTAAATGATTTTGGAAGAATATTTTTTTAAAAAAAATCATATAGATAATAAATATAATGATACTAATATGGTCTATATATTTTGAAAATATTGCTGGATAAATTCTATGATTATCTCTAACATTGAAATATGGTTGTGAATTGTTTATTTCATAAAATATACTAAGTGGGAGATATAATTTTTTAATTATCATTATGTCAGAAAAGAAATTTGGAATCCTTCATATTCTCTATGTCATGAATCTTTAAATAGGATGAATTTATAATATACTATTTTTATTGTTCACAGATGAAAAAATGATTAATTATTAAAAATTATTTTCTCACAGATACTCCACACAAACATCATTTATCTAGAGTTTTGAGTAGCATGTTATCATCTAAATAATACCATTGATAATGATAAGGGGAACTTTTTATTGAATTGATATGTTTTTATGGGTTCATTGTGTAAATAATTATATTAGGTGAAACTTAAATTACCTTAGTGTTGCGATGATGTATATATTTTTATAGGGGTCTTGATGAACTTTCTAGATGATCTTTTTAGACAAAAAGTCTAGATAGAGTTTCTAGATGAACAATCTAGACAGAAAACTAGAGAAATGAAGAATAAGTTTTCTTCAACTGGGTAGGAAAGTGGAGAAATTTTCATAAAATGAAGGGAAATATTAATGTTTATACATGCATAAAAAGGAAAATATTTTTTGACAACTCTATAAAGGTTCAATAGTTTTTTAAAAATCATTGTTATATATATTTTTAAATGAATCACGTGGACTATAGTTTTGATAATAGTTTGATGAATGTTTTTAGATATTTTATTATTTATATAAATATATATAGGTATTTTATTTCTTAAGTATTTGGTGGTATTGAATTATTTCAAAACCTTTAAAATTAATAATTACTCTTGTGAAGTTGTGATCCTTTTAAATAATTCTGTTCTTACAGTTGGGTTTGGATGATTGTTTTTCATCTATGTTATAAATATTTAAAAGTTTGATAATTTTTTCATTTAAAAGAATATATTTATAAACATATAGCTTCAGAAGTTAACCCTCGCACCATCTAAGTGATCACATTGTTTTTATCCATTCAATTGTTGTTAGTTTTGATGCTGAAGAATCATTATCTCAAGTAAAAAAATAAAATCTATCATAACTTGACAAGTAGTAATTTTATAATATATTTCATCATTGCTAAAATAGTTTTGAATTAATACCATTAGAATGGTTTCATGAATGAATATGTTTATATAGAAAACTAAATAGATATTTTAGGCAACTCAGGATTAAAAATTATTCTGATTGGAAAAAAATAAATATACCATAATCCAAGAACCCTAAATCTAGTATGCATGACTGGTTACATTAATGAGGATTTTAGGGGTCACTTTTAGAGGGGTTGATGAAAACACTGTATGCAAGTATCAAATTATTAATAGAATATATGTATGATGTATGTGGATGAAATCATTTTAGAAACAATTCGATGAATTTGGTTGTTATGTTTACACATATAATTTTTATTAATATTGTGATATTAATTATAATAAAATAAAATTATATTTTTCAGCTATATATACAAATAAAAGAAAAAGTAATATTCATATGATGAGAAAAATTTCTAGTAGAGGTTCTAATGAAATTTTGAGTGGAATAAATGAAAGAATGATTCCACTTTTATAATAATTTTAACAAAAATAAGGATAAAATTATATTGTTCAGGGGGTAGGATAAAATAATTATAGAAGAATCATCAATATTTTTATTTATAATACTCCAAAAATGATTATAATTTTCAATTCTATGTGTGTGAGAGAATGTTTTTACTATTTTTCTAAAACTAAACACATATTAGATGTATCGAGGATACGGAAATATAAATACTTCATATTTATATATAAAATGGTGTTAGAATGTGTAAAATATAAAGATTTTTCATATATTTAGATATAAAAAATGTCGGTAAATTTTTTTGTAAATAATCACAACTGCTAGAGAATTTTACAATGGATGAAACTATATTAGATTACTAAGTAAAATATGGTATTATATTTCCAAGTGTAAAATTAGCAATGTGAATACATTATTTACTAATAACAATATATTAATAATATCATTGAGATAGTAATTTGAAGAAAACATTGATGTTTTATGTCAACCAATGTGCATTCATAGTGTAAATAAAAAGATCCTTTTAATTTGACTGGAACTTCATTTTTTTGATATATCAAATAAGTCACTTTTGGGTTAGTAAGAACTGAAAAAAAAGGAAAAACAAGAAAACATAATCATATGTCAGAAGATCTTGGAACCACTCCCAAGATAGACATTCCCAATAGAGAAACCATAAAACAACAACCGAAATCTCTTTTGAGGCAAAGTGAGAACGATATAAAACTGCTGGCCAAACCGACCCACCAAATTCCATTGATGTAGCACTTAGGACCAGACCTATTGAACTTCCCCACAGGACTATCAGATCCATCAATATCCATGCCATGAAAACAAAATAGCTCCCCAATAGATCCAATTTCAACGATTCCACCAACACGATCCAAAACATCATGAAATCCATCACAGCCAACAAAAAAAGATCATTTTAATTAAAAAAAATAATAACACTCAAACATTAAATACATTGAGAAATTTTATCATATTATTATAGGTAATTTGGAGATAACTATATTTAAAATTGAATATTTTTGAACAAGATATAATTTTCCTAACATTTTCACTGTACTATTAGATACCCATGTATTTCATAAGTACCAGTTGATAATTTAATTTTAAAAAATTCAATAAAATCAATAAAGAATAAATAATCTCCATCCAATTTTATTATATATTATATTTTAAAATTACATCTATTTTTTGGGAAGGTGTAAAAAGATATGAGATATATTATCCCTAAAAATTTGGAAGTAATTTTTTTTGTTTTTTTTCACAATAGAAATTATTGCTGAAATAAATTATTTATTTTCCATAAAAAATTTAGATTTAACTCTCATAGGTGATTTTATAAGTTAAATTCTCTATTTGATGAATTTATATAGTTTTAGTGTCAATGATAAAAAACAATAATCTAAAAGAATAGATGATCCTTTGGAAAGATATTGTTATTATGAGAAAATAAAATAAGAAGTTAATTTCTCAAAAATAGTGAATGATGAATAATAATTCTAATGGGAAATATAACTTGATGTTTTTTATTCATTGTAAAAATAAATATGGAAAATTATTTAATACATATATTATAATACTGTGTATCTGTCAATTGGAATTATTTTATGGATTAGAATAAAATTAAAATCCACATAATGTTTCTTTTAAAATATCTATTAGTTTTATATATCTATATGTAAAAGGTTAATTTTTTGTCATGATATCAAAGGGTGGTTTAGGTAAATATTCACTACATGAGATTTTAAAATTTTATTATAAAACATTCATGACATACAATGATACTTAAATGTCATAATATATTAAGACTCTCATTAATATAGAGATTATGGTGAATTATACATACTTCCACGATGAAACTTGTTGCAACATTATGACATGGAACTGATAAAAAACATGATATAATTAAATAAAAACTATTAATTCTATGAATTAAGAAACTTATATAAGGTTAATTTGAAAAAATATAAGCTTCATACCTAAAAATGTAATATTTTATACACTGTATTATTTTGAGTTCCATTGTACATGCTGTAACAAAATAATCTCATATTGAAAATGTTCATGTAAATTTTTAATGGTTTTGCAATGAAATATTCACATAGTGATATGTAAAACTATGTCATTACGTAATTCATGTATTGATAGAGTGATTTTGTTTGTTGTAGTTGATATTCCCTAAAGTGATGGTCACATAATGAGATGTCAATTTCCATATATAGTTGAAGTTTCCACACCATGACATCCATCCATGAAAATGGTATATATATATAAAAATTAATTTTCATAATAATTTATTTCTTAAATAAGGTTATTGTTAAAATTTCCCATTATATTATATAAATCATACAAATGTATAAAATATTTAATATTGAACATTACTTATCACCCCATGAGGTTGTATGTAATGCAATGATGTAACACCCCGACCCCAGTAACCCAGAGTCGGTGCATTATTACATAACATTGGCATGATACAATGAATTATTTCCTGAAATAATGATTAGTTTAGTAGACTTGAATGTAATAGACACGTAAATATGTTTTACTTTACAATATGAAATAAAAAACAATAGCTTGTTGTCTCATTTTAACACATTCATTTCCCTAAGTATATCCCTGCTGGTCAGTCATAATATAGTTCTTCGCTTCATGGAAAAAATAAAACATAGAAAGGGGTGATATTCGATGCTCAGTAAGGATAACAATATAGAAAAAACTATCATAATTAAGCATAAAAATATAATACAATGTGTGAGACTAAAATTTAAGACTTTTAGACTTAATATTTAGAATAATATGGAAAATATAAATCAAATTATTCAATTTATATATTCACATGGATATTCTACTAGTATAATAATCACATGTAATATCAATATCTAATTTAATATTGTTGGAATGAATGAATCTTGACCTCATAACCACATAATCATTTCCACGTACCAGGATGACAAATAATATTTGGTCAAGGCCTTGTTCCAAGACACATGTTTTTATCATGAGACCTACCGATGCATTGAGTAGCTATAGTGGGCTCCACCCATCTCTTTCTAAGTTCAATGTATTCCTTAAATAAAAATGTTTAAACATTAAATAATCATTTTTATTAAAACTATCACACGAAAAGTTAAACAATTTACCATAAAGCATGAATGGTATAACAATTAAAATTCTATAGTCAGTCATATCAAAAAAACTAAAATATAATATGAATGATTTTATCATAATAAATTATCTTTAAACTAGTGTAAAGTTCTTCAAATTATGTTGAAAAATATGAAATCAAAACTATTTGATAGAAATATATATTTCTATTTTGAAATCATTTAAAAGTAACATAATTATAAAAGAAAACATTTATTTTGAAATATTTTTATAATATTGTATGTGATTCTTTAATTGTGTTATAATGGTGGAACCTAGTCACACACTCAATATAAGTAAAAAAACATTCATTCCTTAATTGGTTGAAAAGGTCATAAAGTAGTTTGTTTGGAAAACACTGGAATGATTACTTTAAAAAAAATTAAAAATAGTTAAACAAGGGTGTAAATTAAATTAACCCATATTATATAAAATAATAATATGTTTTAAAATATATTTTTCAGAAACACAGATGTGGATGATAAAGAGATCTGAGTAGATACTCACGTATAAACAACCTCAGATAATAAATAGATTGTAAAATAAACCCTTACCTTGTTCTTTTAATTAGTTGAGTGTAGGTTAACATATTTTATAATTTTGAAATAATAATTATTAAATTATACAAGAACCATTTTAATAAATATGATATCATATATAATCTTTTAAATTTGTTTTGTTAATGATATTTCAACATTATCATCGTTTTGGGTGTTAACTGAATTTTTTCCATATATGTTTTATTATGTAAGTAATGTTTGTTATGAATAGATTGTATTTGACTCATATCCATAATGATATTATGTTTTGAAACAGTATTTTTTAATAATAAAATAAAATTTATTTTGAATGGTTACGATGGGGAATGAATCTCATCGTGTTCATGGAGAGGTTAATCCGTACATACACACAAGCGACAATACCATTATGCTGATGGTGAAATTATTTTCAATTGGATTGTATATCATATATATAGATTCATTAACATGTTATATTTATTATTGACATTAATTATAATCGTTATTATACCCATCCAAAAAATGAAGTGATGAATAACAAACTACACCATGGCCTAGAGATGCAAAGTCATACGTACATAGGTATGGTGACATTGTTATTCATAGGATATGTAGAATAATGAATATGGTTGAACCATATTTATAATAACATCATAGTATGTATAAGGTACTGGTTTTATTATTTTTGTATGAAAACAACAATTAAAGTGGAAGTGTAAGAAGAAAAAAATTGAAATATGTGATGAAATAATTCTCTTCTTGGGGTTCTTCCTTTTTATTGAAAAAAAGGATCCTTAGGGTTGATTTTTCATTAAATTAGTACCTATATGTTGAATTTTTGGTAGTTAGGAGAATATTTGAACAGGTTTTGGCTGATCCAAATGGCTTTGGATGAAATATTTTGAGAGATGGGGAAGTATCCTTCTATATGAGACATAATGGTCACTTTAAGAGAAGCTTGAAATATTATTTTATTATAAAATCATATTCGGGCTTTAATGGAACCAGGATGATTTATTTCAAGTCTAAGGTGGGTATGGGTCAAAAACCCCCCATCCAATGGGTTTTAGACTAGTTTAGTTCAATATATAAACCTTATGTTTTAAATTTTACTCTTAGTTAAATAGTTTAACTTTTACCATGTATTCTTGTATTATTATAATAAATGGTTAATAAACACACTAAACATTCAAATAAAATCCCAAGTGGTTCCTTATTGACATATATAACCATATCAAAGTCCATTGACTAAACATTATATTTTGATGAATGTTATATCAATTAATAATATTGTATTTGTTTAAAAAATAATTTTTTTCAATTTTGACAGTATTTGTATTTTTTAGTTAATGTCATAACAACATTATCACTTCGAAAAAAAATATTTAATGAACTTAAAATTTCATTTTAAATTAAAATTTTAGTGGAATCCATCAAAAGGCTAAACTTACAACTATTTGGATATTTATATTGTCAATTATTTTAAGCATTCACTAATATGTTAATTAATACGTAATAAACATGTCATTAGTAAATATAATTATATAAGGTCTAAAACATATAAATAATGTACAATTATGTAGTAAATATTTTTATCATTCAAATTAATATTTATAGATAAATTTATTTTATGTATAACACTATATAAAAAATGATTTAGTTATGAAAATTTGTATTTAACACTTTTAACACTTCTTTAAATTAAATAATAATAAATTAAATAATTGAAACCAAGAGAAAAAATAAGGATTATATATTATTCTTATGGTTGATTTAGGTTGATATATATGTATGCAGTAGAATTAGGACATGTGTTAAGGAATATATAATATCATTTTTACCTTTAATTACCAAATTGACTTTTAACCGTGGTAAATAAAATTTAAAAGTTACTATTCAAAAAAATTATTTTCATCCTATTAAACCATGTTTCACTTATTGATGTCAAACGTGTCTCTCATATTTTTCAAATTAAATTCATAGAAGTGGTAATTTACATTTTATGCCAATTTGCAATTGTGTCTTGATGGTGGGTAAAAGATGTTAAAATATTCAATAAATTTATATATATATATATAATATTATTATAAAATGACTCCAATGAATTTAATTTGACTAATAAAGGTATTATTTACCTATTTTGACATTAAAATAATTTTGAATTAAAATAATAATAATTTAATTAATATTCGGTTTTTAACAAAAAAGCAATGGTTTTCACTATTCATCAGAAATGAATGTTTTCCAAAAAAAAAAAAAAATAACACTAAGCTATTTTTATACTGTGAATCCAAAAATAATGTCCATTTTGAAGTTTAAATTTTAAAAAATTTCAATAAGTGGTAATTAATATTGATAATTTTTTTTAAAATGGCTAGTTTTATTTTTTGTGGTGTTCTAGAACATGAAGTTGTGTACATCACAAGCTATTGTATTATTCAAAGGGAAATGTATCAGGAAAGATTGAAGTATTACATTATTCCCCCATTGAAAAAATTAATTCCTCTAAATTTCTAGAATAATAACGCATAAAAATATTTGGGTTGTGCTTTATCATATGTTCCTCAGTTTCCCATGTTTCCTCTTCCATTTTATGGTTTCTCCAATGAAATTTTATGATACGAGTCATCCAGTTTATCAACACATGTTCTTTGGAATCTAGATTTCTGATAGGCTTTTCTCAATAAGACATATCAGGTTCCAGTTCTAATTTTTCATAGGATAATACATGAATTTGGTCAGTCATGCATTTTCTGAATAGTGATACGTCGAACACATCAGGAACGTTAGAGAGAATTAGAGGAATTTCCAAACGATAAGCCAAAAATCCAATTCGTTCTAGAATTTCGAAAGGTCTGATGTACCTTGGACTCAATTTACCCTTCCTACAAAATTGTAAAACACACTTCCTTAGATATACCTTCAAGAAAACATGATCTCCTACTTGATAATCCAAATCCATCCTTCAGTTATCAACATAGATCTTTTTACTTTTTTAAGAAACTTTGACGTGGGTTTTGATAATCATCACCATTTCCTATGTTTCCTCACAAGTTCTAGGCCTACGAGTTTTCACTCACCAACATCATCCCAACAACATGGAGTGTGACACATAGTTTCATATAACACTTAATATGGTTCCATATTAATACATGAATGAATGTTATTTTTTATGAAAATTTTACCAGAGGTAAATATTGATCCCACATACCTTGAAATTCAAGTGAGAAAGATCTAAAATTCCCTTCTATGGTTTTAATAGTCTGTTCTGATTTTCCATCAGTTTGAGGGTGGTAGGAAGTTCTCAAATGAAATTTAGTATCCAAGGATTTTTGATGACTTTTGCAGAATCCTAACGTATAATGGGGATCATGATTATAAATAATCGACAAAAGTACACCCTGAAGTCCTACATCATCATTAATATATATTCTTTCTAGATGTTCAATTGATAAATTTTCTCTTATAGAAAGAAATTTTCTAAATTGGTAAGACTATAAAAATTGTCCCATATTGCCTCATTCCTTCTAGGAGTCTTCGGTAGCCCCATGAAAAATTCCATCGTAATATCATCTCATTTCCACTCAAGTATGTGAAGAGGTTTCATGACTCCTCTTAGAATATTCCTTCCAGAATTAACCTTTTGAAAAACCATACATCATTACACATAAATAGTATTTCCCATTTTCATGTTTGCCAACAAAAAATATTCCTTGAAATCTCTATAAATCATAGTGCTACCAGGGTGTATAGAGAAATTAGAGCTGCGAGGATCATCCAACAATTTAAATTTTATATTAGGTATATCTAGGACATAAATCCTTTTCCCCAATTTCAAAACACCATCTTCATATATGAAGTCGATCAATCTCCTATCAATAACAACATTAATTTTCCATTTAAACTTCTCATCATGAGTCTGAGAACATTTTATCTTTTTTAGTAATGATGGTTGGAAACCGTTTAAAATGTACCAATGTTTCACCTTCCATGATTATTCCCATATCCATATTTAATTGATCAAAGAACATAGGATCCCTTTCAACTTTTATATTGGTCATTACTCCATGATCATTTCTACTCAAATCATATTTCACATTATTTTCATCTCTAGGGTGGAAGTGTATAATTCAGTCATAATATTTGAGTAGTTCAAGCCATCACCTTTTCTCCATGTTGAGTTCTTTCTGCGAGAAAAAATACTTCAATTTATTGTGATTCGTATATATCTCACATTTTTTCCCATGTTGAGTTCTTTATGTGAGAAAAAATACTTTAATTTATTTTTATTCGTATATATCTCACATTTTTAGAAATGTATAGTTACATTGAATAATTGTATCTTCAAGGATACTTATTGTTATATCCTAAATAAAATTTTTTAAGGACTCTCAAACATGGTACATTATTAATTTTATATGTAATGTTCATACATAAGAGTGATTTAATAACATAAATAATTGATTGAGATATTAATTTTTTCATGTTGAACATGACTATATTGCGAGTGAGTGACATTGACCAGATTATGTATATTTATTTTGACTCTTTCTACATATAATGAGTTTAGAATAAATTGGTTCAGAGAATATGATAATGGATAATTTAAATTAACAAAATTTTATTGATAAAAATAAATGAGTAAAATACCACTAGATATAAGAATCTATTAAGGTGTCTAAATATAGAATTTTTTTGATTAGTTTTATTTATCAATATGATTCAAGGCTGTAGGAAAACAATCAAGAGTTCGTATAGTATTATATGTTACAATCGACATATTTTTAATGATAAAATATTAGATTATTTTTTATAATTTTGTGATATATTAATATTTATTCAAAAAAAAATTCTTTTAAGAAATTATTTCATTTGAAAAAATATAAAATATAATAAATTATATTTTTCTTATAAAAAAAATTATAATTTTTCATCAAGATATAAATTTTTTATAAAAACGCTATAATTTTTTTGTAACTTGATTTCTTACTATGGTACATTAAAATAAATAAATAATTAATTATTACATCAAAAATGAATATTCATGTCAACTATACGAATTATTATTTATTTTTAAAATTAATTCCTTTGAAAATTTTATATCAATGTATATGACAAGAGTATGGGTTTGCATTTAGAAAAAAGTATTCATTATTTTAAATAATGTATTTTCCCATTTATTGAATGATTCAATGTCAAAAATAAATTTAAAAAATTTAATTGTGAGAAAAGGTATTTCGTTATTTGAATCATTACCATGAAATAAACATATGGTGATTTTTTGATATTTTTCAGAACAAATTGAATTTTTGTCAATAGTGAAAAAAATAATTTTTAAGAATACTGAAACTATAATGTAATAATTATTATTGAAAAAAAATCAAAATTATTAAATGGATCATACAATATATCAAAATATAAATAAAATATATTTATATTATCATATTAATTAAAATTATTATTTATATCATGATAAATATGAAAATATTTATTGGTCTTTATGTTGTTCTTACACAACATGAGAAAATCAATAATAAATACATCATATAATATTTATGGAGAGATAAGTTTAATAAATACAAGAATGATATAAATTTTTTTTATTGAATTACTATAAGGCATATTTATGAATTTTATAATTATAAGACATTTTAATTTTCTAAACAATTATCCAATATAGACATAATGTAAAGATTATTGAAATATTTTTTTTATATTTTTCAAGATAAATAGAGGAATAATAATTCACTATAATTTTTTCATGTGAAAATAATATATAATAATTAATTGTAATTATATTAATAATTTACACAAAATTTTAAATAATAGTATAACTATCCACAATGCTTAGTTGTTGTAAATTCAATTCTTGTGTAACTGTGAGAAAAATCAAATTAAATTTTATGAAAATTATTATCATATGGTATATATGAATTATGGCACTTAATGACTATTTTAAATTAAAAATAAAGGTAATAAATTATTTTGAGTTTTAAATTAAATATTTAAAGTAATTTAGATATTTTAAATTCAAAATATAATAATAAGCATAAAATTTTAATAAAAACCATTTAATGTTAAATATGAATTATAAATTAATTGAAAATAAAACGTTTTTATTTTCATTCAATTTAGATTTTTATTTTTAAATTTTGTATTCTATGTTAAATTTATGATGATATTTAAATTTTAAAATTAAATTCCTAGAACATAAGGATTTAATATTTGTAAAAATGACATCAAATATTTATATTAAAAGTGAAAAAATATATTATTTATAATAAACATATCATGTTTTAATTTATCTGTATCTCATAAACAAATAATTTTATCAATATTCCTTTCACAATTCGTAATGTAATAGCCTTTTCTAATTTTTATTCTAGAAATTCACTGTGTATAATTCAAATGATTCAATTCAAAGATAATATTAATGGTTTTCATTCTCCTATCCCATTCGTTACATAAAATTCTATTAATAATGGTCTTATAAAACATCCCATCATTTAATTATATTACTTTAATATCATGTTATTGTAGTAATTTTAAACATTCAGTGATGGATGATATACCATTACCTTTATCCTAACTATTTTCATAGGATATTTCTATTTCAAAATATTATATTTTCATAATTTATCTTGTAGTTTCACTTATCTTTTTTATAATTTTAAATATATTTATGTAATTAAAAATGATATCCCAATAATTTTTTATATATAATTCAATGTAATTATAAAATGAATATATATATTGGGTTTTCCAAAATTTTCTTTTATATAAAAAATATATTTTCCAAATTTTCGTTTATTCTACCAATGTGAAAGATGTTATTTTCAATCTTTTCAAATTACCAATATAAGATTGATATGTTATTAATTTATAAACATATTATTATAATCTTCAATAGAATGGAACAACAAATTTATTGAATATTGTTGATGTACTATTTGTGTAACTAAAAAATACCAGCTACGGGGAACTCAAGATCAAGGAATGGTGATTGAAACCCTTATATTTAAATAAACAAAGTGAATTTCCATTTAATAATCACAGATTGTGTATATAAATTAATAATAATTAATTTTTATGATAAAAATGAATTCAATAAATTAATTTTAAATGTTAATACACATTCATTGGGTTATATAATAGATGATTAATGGGTATTTAATTTATTATATATGAATTTATATATAATTGTATAATACAAGAATCCCACATAAAGATTATTTATATCAATTTCTATTACTGGACACATGTTGCATATTATGAACCAGTTTACTTATATATGGTTTATATATAATCATATTATATTCATATATATATATATATATATACCTATATATCATCATTTTATTATAATTTTTTATTTAACCATTATTTTTGATATACCCTTGTTTGGTATTAATTTTATCAATTAATTATATCGTAAGGGGTTTTAATAATGAAATTTTCATAAATGGAGTTTAATTAATAAATGTTAACTCTTCTATTTTATTCTCAATGAACTATTCCCTATGATTTTTTACATATTATATAATATTTTATTCAATGTATTTTAATTTAATTCCAAAAATATCCCTTTCAAATTATTCTCATATTAAAAATATTGATTTTATCATGTTTATCACAAAATAATTTTTTTCCAATGAGATACGTTCAAAATTCACTATTAATATTCATTATATAATTAATATATTTACTCTAAATAAGTTAAACCATTTTTTGGTGTAATTCAATGTATTAATAAGGACATATTATTTTCTTTCAATCAAATAATTTTGATTCAAAACATTCAACAGATAAAATGGTTTATTTTTAAACATACTTTGAAATGAAGATTATTTATATTGAAATTCCATTTTAGGAAATTGTTCATTTTTCTAAAACATTTCTGATCAATCATCCAATATTATGTTATTTTTTGTGTTTTTCATGTCTTAATTAAATGTCACTATATACAATTTTACTACTCTGATCTCCTTTAATATTTCTTGTTTAATAGAGATATCTTTTAATGATAACATCAACCTCTTTCTACTTGATGAAATTTTATTATGATTTATTGTAATCAAAATATAACCCATTCCACTATCATTGGTTAATTATGATACGATATAATTATTAATGATTTCAAGATTTTATCATTATTTTATGGGTTTCTCTATTTGTTCCCCTTATGCATTGTGTTAGTAATTATATCTCATGATATGGAATTCTATAGGCAATTAAAAATAATAAATACACTCTTGGGGTCCATCTAAATTTTGATTATGACATTAATAATTATCATTTACATAATAACGAGTTTACTACTATTATATATGTGAAAAAATTGGACTTCCATCTTATTATAATGTTATATTTTGATACTTCAGAATTATTATTTGATTATTTCAAAATAATATGTCAGATTTAATTTATTAATCATGAATACATTCACTATGAGTAATAATTTATGATATACGTTTTATGATTTATGAGTTTAATTTTCCATGTTCATTCACCAAGAATATATTCACATTCACACATTAAAATCTTAGTTTCTTATGATCTTGGTTATTATTGTACATTTTTTTCATTATTATAATTTCAGATCACCCTTTCTTATGTTTATATACGATAGGTAAATGTAAATAAGTATTATGTATGATGTGTCTGTAAGGGTACCATGCAGAGATAATCTTATAGGATATATGGATGTATTTTTTAACCACTAATATTGTTTATTTTAGTGGATACATAATATCTTAGTAGTAGTAAAAGTATTCAATTTACATTGAATCATATTTTAATTCTCATTAACACTAAACAATAAAGTTATTTTATATATACATTATGAATTACACACTATAGATCATATAATTATGGATGGTTAAATTTAGTTCTATACAGTTCGTGTTACAATAAGGTATAAATTTATTTATAGGTTCAAATGTTATTATTTGATGATTATTTTATAGTTGTAGATACAATTATTGACTAATATATTTATGTGGGATTATAAATACAATGGTTTATGTTACCATTTGTAGTCTTATATAGAAAGATTTTATGTTTTTTTGTGGTATTTTATAAGGTTTTAGATAAAATTCATTACTTATGTTTAGATATCATGTATACTTCATCAACAATTTCATGTTATGATCACTAAGATTAATTTGAAAAAATGGTTACTTTTTAGGTAAAATAATATATTTTTTATAGAAAATCATTGCAAATTAATATTTATTTAGAGGCAAGAAATTTTACTTTATTTTTGTAAAAAATTGTCTATATTTTCTGTATAACTAAATGAGATATGTTTATATGTGTGTGAATTAAGTGATTTTACGTCAAACTAGTCAATATCATATGATGAATAATTTTTAAGCTTATTAATGGTTGTAGAATTCATATAATTATTCCAAATTTTTGGATAATATTAAAATGATTACTATAGTTCCATATTTTTGATGATAAAGTGAATAAATTTATTTCTTTGGAAAACATGTGATTGATGTTTTCTTGATTTTTAATATTTTCTTTTAAAGCATTCATTTAAACAATATATTGTTCAAATATTATAATAATTTAACCTGAATGTCTATGTTTTTTATTATCATATTTTTTTCATTTCAATTTCTGAATGATGAATATAAATTATCTCCAAATCCGTTCCTTTCTAAAATAATATATATATTTTTTAAAAAATTATATTTTTTTATAAATGTGGATTTACATAAAAATATTTTCCATTCATAAAAGATAACAATTTGAATTGTATATTTTCTAATTTCCTATCAATATATATTATATTTACTATTTTCTCTATTCATGGTCATATTTTTTGATATTTCCTTTTTTATTTTCATTTTCACCCCTAAAATGAATTTAATAAACATTTTATTGTTTTTTTTGAACTTTGAAATGCCTTTCCAAATAAGATAAACAAATAAATTTAAATTTTATATATTGGTGTAGGAGAAAATAATTATCATGAAATTTCATTAAATAGAGGTGGGGGATGAGACAATCAGGTATTATTGTTTATAATATATATTACATTTTTATAATTAAAAAATTTAATTTATATTTACTCCATATTTTTTTCAAAAATATAATGTGACTAAAAAATGATTTATAATTAATGTTAAATTTGTGATACATTTATAATTATTATTATTTTACTTCCTTATATAAAATAATATTATAAAAAATACTAAATGTACTGTTTAACTTGAATTTTTTGTATCATATAATAAAAATTCTATTATTTGATATGATATAAATATATATTATATAATTAAATGAAATAATGTTGATATTATTAATTTTATTCATATAAGTAAGTTTATTTTTTTATGAAACAAGAATATAGAATTTCCATTGATAATGATAAATTAATTTTGTTACATATATTTTTTTTAATAAACTTTTTACGTTTTCATAATTTCAATTTTTATATTTTGGAACTATATTTTTATAAATTGGTATTACTGTTTTAATGGGTTAATTGAAAATATCATATGGTGAGTTTTGTTAATTTTTTCAGACATATTTTTATTATTTTCAATATAGGAAGACCCTTCTATGGAATAACATAACTTTTATGAAATCATTAGTAAATAATTTGAAAAAATATATATAACATATTAAAGGTGTATTGAATTATAATATACTAAATAAATAATATAAATATTATTTTATTAATAGAAAATAAAATATTTTTACACGATAAAAATTAACAAATTTAAAGTTGTCAATAGAATTATTTGGGAACATAATAAAAGTATAAATATGTGTCTTTCATATGAGACGTAATGAAGAAAAATTATATGAAAAACTTGAAAAATCAAAATATTGGTAAAATATTATATTATTTCATAGTAATGAAATTTATAAATAGATAACACTTTAATTATTTAAATTCCCTCCCACTACATATAGAAGGTATGGAAAGTCAAAATATTATATTTAGTATGTTTTCATTCAAACGGTGAAATAAGTATACAATACACAAAAATATTTTTTAGTATTGAGGACTAAATAATTATATATATGTTAGTAATTTATTTAATTTTCAATGAATTTCTTTCTTATCCAAAAAATTATCTAATTTCAATGGAATACTTGTGATGTTTTGAAAAAAATAAATTAATATTTTAAAAAATAAATTGAAAACTAATATTGATGAATAATAGTGATGAATGATTAGTTGGGATGAAAAATTAAATTTTGTTAAATGGTTTATTTTTTAAATGTAATTAAATAATATTTCATATATTATAAAAGAAATAATATTAAAATAATCATTACAATTTCGTATAAATTTATTTAATTAAAAAATTTATTTATATGGGAATAAAAATTCATAAAAATCTTTGATGAAGTTACTATGATTGGTATTTTTCTATAATATATACTATGATACTTTTATTGATACAATAAATATTAAAATTACATTCATGAACCTTAAATATAGAATACTTCCATAAATATCAATGAATATTGCCAATAAAGGGGCTCATTCTATATTTTTTAAGACTCATATCATTTTTTGGTTTATATTAATATTATAAACCATTCATTATCTAAATTGATTTTTCTCACATTTATAAGGGTATCAAATAGATAAAATTAATATAAAAAAATTAATTAATTTCAATTTAAATGAGATAATTTAAAGTGCATGATACAGGTTTCCAATCAGTTTTCTACAATATAAATATGATTATTTTTTTATAAAAAGTTAAAACTCCTCTACTTTGATATAAATTATTTTAATATATTTTCATTTTAATATATTTATTTCACCAATAAATATTCATAAAATACTACCTCCACAAAATTATTTTTCATAATCAATTTATACATAAATATTAACATTATATAATGGTTTTCATTCTATATATATTTCCATTTCAATATTTTCAATATTTAAAATAAATTTAATATTTAATTATAATATATTAATTTTATAGAAAAATAATAATTATTACATTCCTATATTTTAAAATAATTTTAAAAAATAACATATGTAACGCCCTGGCCCTAGTTACCTAGAGTTGTTGCATTATTACAAATCATTGGCTTGATCGCAAGAGATCATGTCCCGATAGAATGATTAGTTTAGTAACCTTTGATGTACTAGATACATACATAAGTTTTACATTACATAATGAAATAAATAAACACAACATTTTCCCCCTTTGAACACACTCAAATCCCTTATACTATTCCAACATGTTAATCATGATATTCTTCTTCAAATTATAGGAAAAATAAAACATAGATTGGGGTGAGATCTTATACTCAGAAAGGATAACAATATATCAGAAACATTAATAAATAAGAAAACAAATTTGAGGCAATGTATAAGTCTAAGACACAATCCATTTAAACCAAAATTTTAGCATATTATGGAAAATATAAATCTAATAATTCCATTTACTTATTCACGTGGATATTCTACCAGTTGAATAATCGCATGCAATATAAATATATAATTTCATAATGATGGAATGCATAATATCATCCATCATAACCACATAGTCATGGCCTCATGCGAAGACTAAAAATATGTTTTGTAAGTCCTTGTGCCAAGACACTAGTTTGTACCATGAGACCTGCAGATGCATCGAGGAGCTATAGAGGGATCTAACCATCACATACTAAGTCCAATGCATTGCTCATATGAAAATGTTGAAACATAATATAAATATTCATATTAGAACTACCATAGAAAATGTATATATATTAACCAAAAACAATGAATGGATTAAAAATAGTACATCCGAAATCAGTCATAACTCATTCAATATAATATGGATGATTTTATTATAATAATACAAACTCAAACAATAATAATTAAGGATATATACATAGATGAAAATAATATATAAAAATATAGGAGAAAAATATCCTATCACGACCCGTCAACCGAGGCCCATGCCATAACTACCCCAGACCCACCTTCCATTGGCCATGGGCTAGCAACTAGCACCAAAGGCGTAAATCCCCAATCTGGGAAGGCATTTCCTTTATAACAGTATATGAATGCATCAGACTACAGAACTAGAAGTAAAACACTATGTAAAAAATGTATAAAAAAGTGTGCTAGAATGTAAAAGGGGTCAGAAATACATGACCAACTGTAAAGTACAAGTACAACTGAAAAAGGAACAAAAGGATTAAAGGTAAAGAGCATCTCTTGGATCATCCTCTGGGGTTCCTACCAGAAGGGTAGGTACAAATGGACACCTCAACACTCCATGTCTGTCAGAATCCTCTGTGTACCGACTCATCATAAGGTCCACCTCTGGGTACCATCCAGTCCTGGTGCTCTCGGCCTCCGTCAACGCTGTATGTCGTCTGCATCCAACACAACGAGGTGCGGGCATAGCCCATGCATGGGTGAGTATAACGATACCCAGTAGGGACATCGAGACCCTCAAGGTCTCACAAAATCCAACAAGGATAAATCACCAAGTACAAAAACAATAGATAACCATTACATAGGTATATTCCCATACATATACCTATGTTATCTAGTAACCCAACTGAAACATGAAGAAAACACAGAAGTCACTGACTCATCTCAAAACCCGGATTTTATTCTAGGGGTGGTAACATGTAACACTCCCAATCAATCATTCAAAACCATATCTGCTGGTGCACTCCTCCTCTATAGAGTACTATGGTTCTTGCACGTCACATAAAGGCACATCCCACTATCCGAGACTATCGTGGTACTCCTCTTGTCATGTATTGTGGTTCTACTGCATCACATAGAGGCTATCCCCACTGTGGGTCTGCTGCACTCACACAGAGGACCTCCCCCTCGTAGCCGAGTGAGGTACATTTCATGTGGAATACCATGGGTCTATCCCATCACAATGAGGAACTCCCCACTTTGGGTCTTCTGTATCACACAGAGGAGCTCCTCACTAGGGTAGTCGAAACACTCTAGGTCGAAATGTCAGTAGTCTTCAGGTATCAGCCAGATACTAGGTCTCTGTACTCTGATTTCTTGTCTCCAGGAGGATCCGCTCCACGAGCTACTGGTCGATACTCCAACTGTTACAAAGTCCCAAGTTAAATTATTTCAAAGTACTACCTTGTCATATGTCTTTCAACGCAATAGACGGTGCGTCAATCAGACGCCCGGTCTGTGAGTTATTGGTATTTCCATCCTAGGGGCTCGATTGGTTTTTAGGTTCATACCAGCAATGATGTACTCCAAATGTGTCCAAATCTCAAGTGGGATATCCCAAAATAACCGTTTCACTCCATGTTTTTTGTCGCCGCATGCAATTTTTCGATCAGACATCCAAATCCCATGATATGGTAAAAAAGGTGTAAACAGGCCAAAGGTGGACCGGGGCCGGTCGGACACAGTCGGACTGACCCAGCTAGACCTAGGTCCGGAATGGGGTCTGACTCGATCGACAGGTCAGACCAGGTATGAGGGGGCGGCCCGAACCGAGTGGGCGGTTGGGCCCGAGTGGGCGTCTCAGCCCGAGGGCGGCCTGTGCCGACCAGAGGGTGGCCCGGGCGGATGGGGGCCTAGCCCTAGGGCGGCCCGGCCCGGATGGGTGACCCGATCTCAGGGAGGCCCGACCCGGCGGTTCACAAGGTCTGCCTATGTCGTGTCCAGGGGGAAAGTCGTGCACCCCTTGGCTCTTGAACAACTATGACATTCGGGTGGAGCTCCAACCAGCACCAGGTGGGGCCGGTCGAGCACACATGGGACCCGATGTGGTCTCTGTCCTCCTGGTTGGCCGAGCGGCCAGCCACTTCACACATCTGGAACGGCACGATGGTGTCACACTCCTCCACCACGTCCCTCCCTGGCCGTGGTTCTGCACAAACGGTGCGGTGTGACGGTGTTGTGACCCTCCACCACGACCTGCCCTAGACGCGGACCCCTACTGGCCTCTACACTGTGTAATGACGTCGTGAGCCTCCACCATGGACCACCATGGCCGCATATCTCCTTCCTCACGACACAGTGGTGCCGCTCCCTCTTGGAGACCCAGTGTCCATACATCCCTGGTTTCCTCATGGTCAGCCCACCGCCGGCCGCTATTGCTTTTGCTTCAGTATGTTCCTCTGGTGGTAGTGTTGCACCACCACCATCATCAACAAAAGAAAACAACAAAGGGGGAGATTTGGGCCGTGTTCGTGCTGTCTGATCCATCCTCATTATGGTATTATCAATCGGAAAATCACATTAAAAAATATTCTAAGGCAAATAATGGAAACAAATTCAAATCAATACCCCTACAACGCTTGTTGTTCGTTGACAGTGGAAAAAGAGTCTGTAGTAGTCGAAGACGAAGAAAATGTCGTCAGTCTTCTTCCTGGTTGATGGTTTCATCCCTTGACCGAAGGTTCTTCATTGAAATAGGATACGTTCTTCATGGGTGAAATATTTCTCTTCCCATTGCTCCACTAAGATGCAAAAAAAATAGATGATGTTTTCTATTATTTTTTGGCACAACCATTCAAATTCTTATGTTTAATTATATGAGACTACTCATTTAATTAATGGGTGGTGTTATCTCAAATAATTAATGATGTAAGGTTAAGAGTTTCATCATCCTTTATGAGGAGTTAAGGGGGGTTTAAATATCATGTGGGCCACCAAAGGATATCCTCCCGAGGTAGGATATGTGGGGGTGGGACCCACCACCATAGCCTCTCTTGGAAGGTTATGGTGTGGTGGCCCCCACCACTAACCTCCTCTTAGATATTTATCCACCCAAAAAAATAAAGCAAACACATTATTTTTATTCAATATTAAATTTAAAAACCCAAAAACTAACTTCCATTATCGTTAGAGCACAACTTTTTTGAAGGTCACACTAAGCAATTACCGACAATGTGAGTTCAATGGGGCCTTTGGATTTTAGTTCTTAGAACCAGTTAAAAAGTTATAAAAATCTCACTCGTATGTTTACTGAATGTACTCGAACAAAACATTAAAATTTGATTCCGGGCAAACTGAGCCTCGGAATCACGCGCTGTAAATTTTTTCGGACTTGTAAAATTACAGTTTATTTACGAAAAAAATTTCCATAGAATTTATAAGTATTTAAATTCTCCCCACCTAAAAGATTTACGTCCTCGTAAGCTATAACTCACACTAAGAGAACAAATGGAGATATTGAGCATGCATCTGAGCCTCCTGCTCCCTTGTGCTCTCCTGCAGGTTCTCATGCTGCCATCGAACGCGCACTAGAGGTATCAATCATCCACCCAGGACCCACTACTATCGATCCTCAATATCCAATAGAACATCCGTCAATGTCGCCCCGCCATCGATGTCCAACTCCCTATGGATGATGATGTGGGATGGGTCATACACGTATCTTCTTAGCTGAGATACATGGAAGATGTTATAGACCAGATGCAACTGAGGAGGAAGAGACATGCGTTAAGCCACCTCGCATACTCTATTGAGGTCCAATAAATGTCTGATGAATCGTGAGATAAGATTCTGCCTCAGACAAATCTCCATTGACCTCGTTGAGGTGAGACTCATAAAAAGAAGAGGTTGCCATCATAAAACTTCAGAGGTCTCCATCTCCTGTCATCATATGACTTCTTCCTACTATGTGCAGTCTTTATCCGCTCCTAGATGATCTGAACCTTCTCCGTCATAGCCTGTACCATCTCTGGTCCCACTAGTGTTGACTCCCTAGGGTCAATCCAACACAAGGGTGATATGAAAGGTCTCTTGTACAAGGCCTCAAAAGGTGGTGTCCCAATGGTGGATTTATAGCTGTTCTTGTATTCAAATTCCACAAAAGACAAGTGGTTCTCCTATCTGTAACTGAAGTCGATGAAAAAATCACGGAGCATGTCCTCGAGGGTCTGGAGGGTCTGCTCAGTCTGACCATCCGTCTGAGGATGGAAGGCGGTGCTCAAATGAAGCTATATCCCGAAAGCCTCCTAAAATCCCTTCTATAGGTGGGATGTAAACCATGTGTCATGGTCAGAGACTATAGAAGTATGTAATCCATGAAAACTCACAATCTCATTCACAGAGAGGCGTCCCATTCCCTCAACTCATCCCTACTCTCTGATCAGTAGGAAGTGGGCCGACGTGGTGAGTCAGTTGATGATCACCCAAATCAAGTAATGACCCCTGGATGTATGTGGAAGACCCTTCACAATGTCCATGAATATCCCATCTCACTTCCACTCTGAGAACTCTTAAGGGCTGAACCAAGCTTGCTGGTACCTGGTGCTCTACCTTCACTTGCTAGCACGTGAGGCACCATGAGACAAACTATACTACCACCTTGTTCATACCTGACACCTAGTGCTGTTGTCGAAGGTCCAGGTACATCTTCGCCACTCCTGGATGTACCGCTAATGGAGAATTGTGAAACTCCATCAAGACTTCCAACCGAAGTGAAACCGGTACCATGGTACACCCTCTGAAGAAGATGATGTGATCCACACCTTCTAAAAATCCATCAGGTGTCTGCCCTGTGGATATCTGAGCCCGTCGTGTCTCACAATAAGCGTCCCCTTGTTGTGCCTCCCTAACACAATGAAAAAGTGGGGGAGTGAATTTAAGAGACTGTAGATATGCTTCTCCATCTCTATCCACAAATGATATCTATAAGGCAGCCAAATACTCAGTCTCCTATCCTAGAAGTTGTATACCAGTCCTCCTACTGAACACATCAGCAACAAAATTCCTCTTCCCTGGAGTATAGACTATCTCGAAGTAATAGTCCTAGAGGAACTCAAGCCAACATCACTGTATCAGGTTCTGGACCTTCGGAAATATGATATATCGGAGCTCTTGTGAACATAGTATATAGTAAAACGTTCACCAATGAGATAGTTCCACCATATATTCAAGGTGAAGACCACTCCTGCTAACTCTAGTACATGGGTAGCATAGTTCAGATCAATTTCACTTAGCTTCCGAGAACTATTTGCGATCAGAGCTCACTCTTGTATCAGGACACACCTGAGTCTGGTCCCTAAGGCATCACAGTAAACTACATACCCTATGCACTCCTCGCGAATCCTCATGATAGCCTCCGCCTTAGCTACTGAAAGATCTTCTAGCATCTCTCTAACCACGTGAAGGGTTTCCTCTTCTTCATCAAGGCTGACAATGTTGCGGTAACTATAGAAAAGTCTGGAACGAACCTCCGGTAGTATCCAACCATGTACAGGAAACTTCATAACTCCGTCACAATCCTGGGTGGCTCCCAAGAATGTATCGCCTCAATCATTGCTAGATCTACAGAAAATCCAGCCTCCAAGATGACATGTCCCAAGAAGTGAACCTCTCGAATCCAAAACACGCACTTAGAGAGCTTATTATAAAGCTGGTTCTCTCAAAGTGTGTCCAGTAATACATGAAAATGGTAGGCATGCTCCTCTATAGTAGATGAGTAAATCAGTATATCATCGATGAAGACTACGATAATGAGATCAAGGTATGGATGGAAGATCATACTCATGAGACACATGAATAGTGATGGGGTTTTGGTAACATTGAAGGGAACAACCGAGAACTCATAGTGGCCATACCGACACCTGAAGGCCGTCTTATGCACATCCTCATCTCGAACTCTGAGGTGGTGATAGCCCGATCTAAGGTATATCTTTGAGAACCACCCTGCTCCCTTGAGCTGATCAAAGAGATCATCAATCCTCGGTAGTTGTTACTTGTTCTTTACGGTCACCTGGTTCAGGTGACGGTAGTCGGCACAAATCCTCAAGCTCCAAACCGCCTTCTTGGAGAACAGAATTGGGGCTGCCCTAGGAGAAACACATGGCCGAAAGAATCCATTCTCTTACATGTCCTCCAGCTTTACCCGCAGCTCACGAAGCCCAGTGGGAGCCATCTGAAATATTGTATTAGATATAGTTGTTGTCCCGGGGTACAATTAAATGTAGAATTACACCTCTCAACGAGGAGGTAGTTATGGGACATCGCCAGGGGAAACATCCACATACTGGTCCACCACTACATGATAAGTCAGAATCTTCACATTAGCTGCTCCTAGGGTAAGGAAATCCAACTGGTGAGTGATCGGATTCACCCTCCTCCGAGTAATCCCCTCATGTGCTTCAAAGGTTCCCTTCTCACTAGTGAAGGTGAACCTGGTCCCATACATGTAGACACTCTAAACTTTTCACCTAATACATTAAATCTGGGCATGGACTATAAATAACCAGTCCATACCCAAGATGATGTCGTAAGGCCTCGACACCGCTATAAGGAGATCCCAGCCAAAGATCTCGCCTCATAGAGTCAGCTCACACTGCCGACACCAGTGTGTAATCATCGAGTCTACTCCCATAAGAGTATCTAGCCATAAGGATTGAGCCAACAACTCCATCAGAATCTCTGAGATCCAAACGAGGGTAGTGGCAAAAAAAGAGTGACTAGCACCTTTGTCTATAAGAACTACATCTAAGGTGGAGTAGACACAGATCATACCTCAAATCTTATTTGGAGTTCTGTGTTCTTATGACTCAGTTTCTTGAAGCTGATCTCTCCTCTTTCCAACCACTCCCTGCAGTTGGGGTGGACATCCTGGTGGTGGTGGTGGTAGCACCTCATAACGTCATCCACCGATAGCTACACGACCAGCTCCTCCTTCATGTCCACCTATGACCTTCGGACCACCTCATTCGTAACTTTTCCTCTTCCTGATAGGTCCCACAACTGTCTGATGATCATCTGAATGATAGGTCGGACACTCACAATCCATGTGACCATACCCACCGCATGAGTAACACTACCTGCTCCTAGAAGGTACGTCACTGCCCCAGCTGTCCCACACAAAAGATCCTGAGTCCTGCGGTCGTCCACCCACGGGTCTGGTGTTCTTGGACCTCTATGTCGTCTGTCTACTTCTAGTCGAAGAAGACTCCGCTACATGTCTACTAGGAGTGGGTCTCACTGCTGGTGACTGCTCATCCAGAAAACGCTCAACTAGGAGGGCTCTCTCTAACACCCCCGCCAACGTTGGGATGCTGAGGGAGATAATTGATGCCATGATCTCTCTCATGAGCCCCTTCTAGTAGGTCAGAGACCTATGGAATGGGTCCCGTACCATATTCGTGAAGTAGGGAGAGAGGTAGGTGAACCTCACCGAGTACTATGCTACAGTAATTCTACCCTCCTGAAGATGTAGTAGCTCCAGTATATGTACTTCTCATAAAGTCGCTGGAACAAACTCATCCCAAAACAAACTCTCAAATTCTGAACAGAAATGTGAAGCCTCATCATGAACCTAGAGCATCAAGAACCACAATCTGCCCACTGCTTCCCGAAAGAGGCTGGCAGCAAGGATCACCATGTAGTCTGCTGGTGTCCCTACTAGCTTGAAAACTCTAACCACAACCTCCAGTCAATCCTCACTCACCTGAGGGTTCGTCTCTCTCTGAATCCTAGTTGGAATCTAAAGATGGAACTCATGCAATGCACTCATGAGGTGTGAATCATCTACTGCTGGGGCTGGTGGCTTCGGTGGGCCGACTAGAAGTGGTACAGCTGGTGCCTCTGCTGGTAAAGTGCCCTGCACCGAAGCCTCGTCGCTAGGTGGGATATTAGAGCATTCAACTCTAGGGGCTCTACGGGGAGGCATCCTGAAAGAAATAGATCTGACACGGTCAAAATACTATACCTAGTGAGATGAACTGGTTGACCTGACTTAATAAAACTTTTAAATAAATGCACACAATTACTGTTTTTACTACTATGTCAGAATCCATTAAGCAGTGTCTTGGTGTATGGATATGTCATCCGCCTGTACCAACACTGGATTCCCTGAACAGAAAACCACACAATGTACCCATAACACTATTTCTTCACAGAAAATAATGATCAGAGTCCTCTTTTCTGTGGTAGAACTAACTCCTCTGATAACAATTTTTCACGAACCGTCCCTCGGGGACCGTGTCGTGACTACCCCAAGCCGCCTTCCATAGGCCAGAGGCTGGCGACTAGCACCAATGGAAAAAATCTATAAACTGGGAAGGTATTTAATTTATTAAAGTAAATGAACACATCAGAGTACAAAACTAAAAGTAGAACACTATGTAAAAAATGTATACAAAAAGTGTGCTAAAAAGTAAAAGGGGCCAGAAATACAAGCCCAACTGTAATGTCCATGTACATCTGAAAAAGTAACAAATAACTGAAAGGTAAAGAGCAGCTCCAGGATTGTCCTCCGAGGTTCCTACCTGAAGGGTGGGCATAGATGGCTACCTCAGCACTCCACGTCCATCATACTCCTCTGTGTACTGACTCATCGTAAGGTCCATCCCCAGGGACCATCTAGTCCTAGCTCTCTAGGACTCTGTCAGCGCTATCCATCGTCTGCAGCCCATACAACGCGGTTCCAGAATAACCCATGAAAGGTTGAGTATAACGATACTTAGTAGTGACCCCAAGACACTCATGGTATCACAAAATCCAACAAGGAGAAATCAAAATGTATGAAAACAACGGATAGCCATTACTTAGGTATATGCCCATAACTATACCTAATTTATATAGTTACCCAAATCAATCATAAATTAAATACAAAATTCACTAACTCATCTCAAAACTAGGAATTTATTCTAGGGGTGGAAACATTTTAAACTCCCAGTTAAACTGTTGAACCCTCACCTAGTGTTGTACTCTTCTATAGAGTAATGTGGGCCTACAGCATCACACAGAGGCGCTTCCCACTATCCTGAACTACTGTGGACCTAATCCTATCAAATATTTTTGTTCTACTGTGTCACACAGAGGCGCTCCCCGCTGTGGGTCTACCGCAACCACACAAAGGCTATCCCCCTCATAGCCTGCTGAGGTACTCATCCTATCTAGTACCGTGGGTCTGATGCGTCACACATAGGCACTACCCACTGTGGGTCTGGTGCGTCACATAGTGGAGCTCCCCAATAGGATACTTCAAATACTCCAAGTCGAAAGGTCAGCAGTCATCAGGTATCAGCCAACTACTAGGTCTCCGTACTCCAAATGCTCGTCTCCGGGAGGATCCACACCATGAGATAATAGTCAATACTACAACTATTACAAGGTCCCAAGTAAATGTATCCAATGGTCCATCTTATCATTGGGGTCTAAACGCAAAATACGACACGTCAATTGGATGCTCATTCTGTGTGTTATTGGCATTTCCGTCCTGGGGGCCCGGTTGTTTTTTAGGTTCAAACAAACCAGGCCATACTCCAACTATGTCCAAACCTCATGTGCGATATTCCAAAAGAACCGTTTTTCTCCAAGATTTAGGTTTCCCTAGGTGGTTTGTCGATCATAAACCCGTAGCACAAGATAGGGGTGAAATGGTGTAAACATGCCAATGTGGGTCTAGGTCCGGTCGGACAGAGTCTGACTGACCCAGCCCGAACCAGGTCCGGAAAAAAGATTGACTCGATTCGTGGGTCTGACCCGGTCTGTGTAGGAATCCTGACTTTAATGGGCGGCCCAAACCGAGGGCGGCCCGACCTAGTGGCGGCCCGACCCTGATGGGAGGCCCGACGGCTCGTGGGGTCCGCCTGAGCCAAGACTAGGTGGAAGCCGCACACCCTCTCTCTCTTGAATGACTATGTCATTCAGGTGGAGCTCTAACCAGTGCCAGGTGGCGTCGATCCAACACATGCGGTCCCCGACGGGGTCCCGCTCCTCCTAGCTGGCCGAGCGGCCAGCCTCTCCGCACCACCGGCGCAGCGCGGCGGCGCCACGCTCCTCCACCGTGGTTCTTCACTACCTACGCGGCCCGACGACGTCGCGGCCCCCTGGCCCCCGCCCCCTGCTGGCCTCCGCGCATCAGGATGTCGCTGCACGCCTCTGTTGTGACCCTCCTAGGCTGCGGTTCTCATTCCGCATGTCATGGTGGTGTCGCTCCCTCTTGGCTACCCGGGGGACTTACGCCGCTTGTTTATTCACATCGGGCCCGTCGCCGCCCCTGTTTCTATTACCTCTGTCCGTTCCTCCGGCGGTAGTGTTGCGCCACCACCATCGTCAAAAAAAGATAACCACAAAGGGGAAGGGTTTTTTGTGTTCCTACGGTCTGATAGCTCCTCGTTATGGAGTTTTCAATCGAAAAATATCATTCTGAAATATTTTAAGGTGATGAATGGAAACAAATTCATCTCAAAACACCTACCCCAATTTTCGTTCGTAGACGGTGGAAGAGTTAGGATTAGTCAATGTCGAAGACGACGACGTCAGCATTCTTTGTGGGTGATATTTTCATCCATCGACCGAAGGTTATACGTTGTTGGAGGAAGCATTTTTTGTAGGTGAATTCATTCTCTCTCCAATGATCTACCAAGATGCCAACCAAAAATAATAGATGAAATTGTCTATTATTTGTTGGCACAACCATTCAAATTCTTTTGTTTAATTAAATGAGACAACTCATTTAATTATTTGGTGGTGTTAGCTCAAATAATTAATGAGGGAAGGTGAAAAGTTTTGTACTCCTTTAATGGGAGTTAAGGGGGGATTAAAGATCGTGTGGGCCCCACCCAGGATATCCTCCCATGGGAGGTTATGTGAGAGTGGGCCCCACCAACATAACCTCTCATGGGAGGATATAGGGTGGTGGCCCCCACCACTATCCTCCTCTTGGGGCATTAACCAGAAAAAATAAAAATAAAGCTAGAACTTTATTTTTATTAAATTTTAAATTTAAAACCCCCAACACTAACCTCCATTCTCATTAGAAGGCAATTGTGGTGAAGGTCTCACTATGAAATTACTGACTATGTGAGTTAAACGGCGCCATCTGACTTCAGTTCCGAGCACCGGTTCAAAATTTATAAAAATACCCCTCGTATGTTTACTGAACATACCTGAACAAAACATTATAAATTTATTCTGGGCAAACCAGGCCTCGAATCCAAGTGCAGAAAAATTTTGGGGACTCATAAAATTCCCGTGTATTTAAGAATGAAATTTCCACCTAATTTACGAGTCTTTACATATCCATTTTCAATAATACTATTATATGTATCAATATTTATCAAGAAGCCGTTTAAAAGAGATTTTGAATCAAATTGTCCCATAAAACATTGATACTGTTAAAATAAATTTAATTTTAAATCATTCATGTCCATATAAATAAATCCTTAAAACCATTTTTAAAACATGGACATTAATGAGAATGATTTAGAAGAATAAATATTTAAAACATTTAAAATGATATTTTTGTTATAGTACCTAACCAAATGATAGACACTTAAATAAAAATAAATGAGGTAATCAATAACATATAATATCATATTAATAAAGGGATCCATGATATACATTTTTAGAGTACAATATATATTCCATATAAAATTGAATTGGTGCTTAACAAAAAGATGCCTCAATGAAATGTAAATTAAGATGAAATGGCTTATAAAGTCTACATCCTTAGGTTAAGGATAAATCAATGACATAATTATGTGTGAAAAATATATATACAATTAATATGATTTGATATTTAGTGTTAATCAACTAGAGTACATTCACAGAAATGCTTGTAAAAAGAACACCAGGGACATGTATGTTTAACTCAATAAATGGAAATTGATTTATGATACTCTTATCATGTTTATATCATTGACATGATAATTTATTAAAGTAGTGATTATGTGTGTCAAAATTATATCCACACAAATGGGATTGGAAATTACTATATAAATAAATAATTAATTATTTCACACATAACCATGGGGTAAAATGAACAATGATGTTTGTGTAAAACACAATTACTGGAAATTGAAATTAGAAATTCTATTACCAATTTTGTAAATTTCGAAACATACAACCCATTAAAGAAGGATAAAAAATGAATTTGTGAATACCAATAAATTAATTTATATTACACAAAGAATAAAATCAAAGGCAGTACATAAACCACACAAAAGGAAATAGTGAAAAATATAACATGAATCTCTCAAGAATAAAAAGTTTGATGAAAACCCCTTACCATGCACTTTCCCGTAGTTGAGGGTATGTTAAACTATATTATAATGGTGAAATAATTGTTATTATTTAATAAAATAACCATATACAAAAATAATATATCATATATGATCTTTTAATATTTATTTTTTAATAATATTTCATTAGTATCATTGTTTCATGTGTTAATTGATTCATTTATCTATATATGTTTTGTTAGGTAAGTAATGTTTGTTATGAATAGGATGTATTTTATTTTTATCCTGAATGATATTATGTTCTTATAAATTATTTTTTTATCATAAAATGATATTTATTATTTAATGGCTACAATGGGGAATGAATCTCATCGCGTTTGTGGAGACGGAAATACGTACGTATGCACGAGCGACAATACCATTATATTTATGGATAAATCATATGAAATTTGATATTATATCATATATAAATAATCAATAACATCGTATATTTATTATTTAAATAAATTATGCTCATTATTATACCAATACATATAATTATGTGTTGAATAACAGACTACATCACAAAGTGGAAATGGTAAGCCGTACGTACGCACGTATGGTGACTTTGTCATTATAGGATGGATATAATAATGAATATGGTTGTACTATATGTATAATAACATCATAATATTTCTAAATTACTTTAATTATTATTTTGGTATGGAAAAAACAAATAAAGAGGAAGTGGAATAAGAAAAGAACATTAAAAGAGGTGATGAAATAATTTCCTCTTCTTTGGGTTCATCCTTTTGATTTGATCAAATGAGCCACGTATGTTTGATTTATGATCAATGTAATGCCTCTAGGTTGATTTGATGGTAGCTGGGAGGATATCTGAGTAGGTTTTGGCTGATCCAAATGAATTTGGAAGTGTGATTTTTAGAGAAGGGGAGGTAGCATTTTATAAGAGAGTTGAGGGTCACATTAAGAAAACATCGAAATATTATTTTATTATAAAATATTATTCAGTTTATAATGGCTCAAAAATGATTTATTTTGAGGATAAGGTGGGACTGGGTCGAAAATATATCAACCAATTGGTTTTAGATAGGTTTGTGTCCCCATATTAATCTTTTAATTTAGAATTAACTCTTGGTTAAATAGTTTAACATTACCACGACTCTTTGTATTTTAATAATATATGGTTAATAAACATACTATAAAATTTCATGCAAGCCACAAGCTATCAAATAAAGATATATCTATTATTATATAAGTCTTATGGATGAACCATGGATTTTATGTAATTTTATAGAATTTAATAATATAGTATTTGTTTTAAAAACTCATTTATGTTATTTTGAAATTATTTTGAATTTAGTTTTTGTGAAAGTCATAACAATCTGATTTATTTGAAAAAATAAATTAAATCACCCCTAACATGTAATATTAACTAATAAAATTAATTGAATGCAACAAAATTCTCAATTTAAATTTAATTTAATATTTATAATATCAATTATTTTAATCATTCATTAATATAGAAATTATACATCATCATCATGTCATAAATAAATTTAATTACACAATATATAATAATTATAAATAAAATACCATGATTTAGGGAATATTCATAGATTTCTAAGGAATATTTATAGTAAATATTATCATATGTATAACCCTTTATTCAAAACGTGTTAGTTATTTAAATTTGAATCTAACACTTTTTACTGTTCCTTAAATAAAGTAATAATAAATATCCTAATCTAAACCAAGTGGACTAAAAAGATATAATTTTTTACTATGGCTTTTTTTGGGTGAAATAAATTTATCCAATAGAATTATGTATTATATTAGTGTAATTATAATATCATTTTATCCTTTAATTACCCAATTTACTTTTAACCAGGGTAAATATAATTCAAAAGATTCTATTCATCAAAAATTATTTTCATCTTATTGAACCAAATTTTAAATAGTAATTTCAACCTTATCACCCGTATTTTTGAAATTAAATTCACAAAAGCGGTAAAATTACTTCTTATACGAATTTGATAATGTTCCTAGAAGGTTGGTATAAGACGTAAAAAATTCAATAATGTTTTATAATTATAATTTTTTTTGAAAAATGACTCGATTGAATTAAATTGAAATAATATAGGTAATATGTATCTATTTTTAAATAAAAGAAAATTAAATAAATTAAATAATTATATAAATAAAAAGTCGATTTTAATATAATAATGAAGTGTTTTTCACTATTAATTAAAGGATTAAATGTATTCAAAAAAATACCAAAATTTTACCATAATATAATTTTGATATTCCAAATCAAAAAAATTATATATATATTTTCAAATTCAAAACATATATGTTTCACTAATTAATTGTAAATTAATTCCTATTGTTATAACTAAAATGCAGGTTCTTGAGAAGTAAAAAATATCAAAAGATTGATATGTGTTTATGTTCATCTTAAACTTGAAATTAATTCTAATGAAAAAAAGTGGATTAAATGATAAAAATATAATCTAATTATACATAAAAAACATTCAAATGTTTAATTTAACATTATAAATTATTTTCATTAAAAAATATGTTTTCTAGTAAATTTTAGTATCTTTCAGTATTTATCAAAATATGAATATAATAGAAAAACCAAAAATTTATCCCGAATAAATTTTTATGTCTAGATTCTATAGAAGACTTTTATTTCATCAAATTTAATATATAAAATTGTCAAATATTGGATTTAGAAAGGGTTCACCATTAAAAGGTGAAAATAATAATTTTTTTAAAAAATAATTCATTTATCTGAAGAATTGAATTTTTCCTTATATTATGTTGTACAAAAAAAAAATATGAATGTTAAAATTATATGGTATATATATAGAATTCAAAATGTGGCTGTTATTGTTCATAACATTTTTCTAAACGACTATTTTCATAGGTCGTGGTGCACATGAACTCGGTGTTGCATACATCACAAACAATTGTATTATTCAAAAAGAAGCATATCATGGAATATTGGGGTGTTACATTCTTCCCACTTTCAATAAATTTCATCCCCGCAATTTGAAATTGTTCTTTTGCAAAAAAGGTTAAAAATTATAAAGTACCTTGGAAGAAATCCTACATAAAAAATAGGCATAATAAAATTTAGCCTTAATTAGAGGGAAATGTAAATGAAAATGTCACCACCAAATTGGGATTTCGAATAAGAGAACATTTGTGGAAATTATAATTGGAGGAAACATGTATATATTTATTGGGAAACATTGTGGTCATCAATAAAAAAAATTGAATGGAACATTGAGAGACTGAAATTCATAAATCTTTGATTAATAATGTATGGTGTTAGGAAAATACATTTTGGGGT
Source organism: Viscum album (assembly GCA_963277665.1). Lineage (NCBI taxonomy): Eukaryota > Viridiplantae > Streptophyta > Magnoliopsida > Santalales > Viscaceae > Viscum > Viscum album. Next base: position 1,997,608,220 of record OY728140.1, on the reverse strand, counting down.
TTAATATTCTTTTCCCAAGGTTTAAGTATTATTTTATTCACAGAATAATAAAATACATAATAATAGAGTTCCATCATTTAACTAATATTTTCCACAAAATCAACATTCACTTTAAACGATGACTATCAAGAATCCATGGTAACACCAGAATTACAACAATCAAATTATAGAGAATCACATAATCCATAATGGATGAACTATATATTTCCCTTACCTTTAGAGATTAACAAAAACTAAAATGGTATGTATAAGATCCAATGTTCCCCAAGAAGGATAATAGATTAGGGAATGAAATACTAATCTTAATTTTCTAAAAATAAACCAACAATAATCAAAGTACAATTAATACCATTAAATAAAAACTTATCATCAACATATTTAAATATAATCCAGACTAAGAATGAAAACTAAAAATCAGAAGAATTTGATTCTGTTGTCATCCACATTATATTATATCTACAAATAACACTGACTACTCTTAAAGTCCCATTCATAAAAGTAATTAACCTAATAACATATTCTATATAATAGGCTAATCATTTCCATAAATAACACAAATATCTATAAATACACAATTTTAAAATAGATAATAATCCTCCATTACTCCTCAAATAAAATCCAATAGTATTCTTTATTCTATAGGAAGATAGTGTTCCCAACTGTTCGAACGTCATCCAAAATAATATTTATCACTTAATCACCATAACATTTCCTTACATTAAGGATATTCATTTTTTAAATCATATGATCCAAAATCAACTTATCAATGGTAAAAAAAATATCATTTAACTATAAATAATTAGTCACACTAACTAGGGACATCATGTAGTCCAGTGGTATGCAATAAATCCCAGCCACACTTTCGTTTTGGGTTCGATTCCCTTAGATTTGTGGGATGTAATGGGTTTTCACACAGTCTACATGTTTTCCTTTTTCAGAATATATATTTTATAATATTCCTAAAATAAAATAAATTCCTCAAAATATCCATAACATAATTTAACCAAAAAATTTATCTCATACCTCACATTTTCATTCCAAAAATTAATAACCTGTAATTTCATCAAATTCATGGATCATATAAACCCAAATGGTTATTTATAACTATATCCACAAAATAATGGATAATTATTCCTCAAATAGCATTTTCACATAAAATACTTTAGGGTTACACATTCAAGAGAAAATCTTCCAAATAATACCATAAACCAAGTGCAGTAATAATTTTAAACATTTTTTCATCCATTTATTTCTACATAGGTTCTTCAATAACCAAGATGATATCCTATAGATTAGGGCATTCAATATTGTAATTACCAAGTTACCTAGATTTACAAAAAATGACTGTAAATGGATTCATTGGATCATTTTTGTTTTCCTCCATAGCACTCTTTATTTTTCCTCTGAAATTCTTTACATTATGTCCTTATTTCCCACACATAATGCCTTTCATTATTCAATTGAGACACTTTATTAGGTGTCTCCTTCCACATTTACTTTAGGATATAAATTGAGATTTCTTTTCTTAATGGTCTCTAGGGATGGATCTCTTGTAATTCACCACATATCTCTTCTTTTTTGAGTCTAGGAGTTGGTTAATATATATGTTGTTGAGCATATTTTTGGAAAACTTATTCTTCATGAACATGATATATTCTATGCTTATCAGTATTCTATTTGAATTCTCATTTCCAACACTATTACCACCTTTTACATCATGTTCAATGTTACTATGACTTCCTTTGAATCTATCCATTGTCTAAAACCATAAATCATTGGGTTACTAAAAATATTCATAAAATCATTTAGAGAATATCATTACATATTATTTTAAGTATAAAACACATTAGGATTAACCAAGGTTATTTATATTCATATTATATTAATATTCATCTAATATGTTTGTAAAAAATGTGAATTATTTTAAGCACATCCCCACATAGTGTCATAATCTAGAGTACAACAAGGTCCATTGTTGTTCACTAATTCCCGTTAAAGTATATCTCAAAGAGGTGTTTCAGGTTTTACCCCTAGGTACATCTATTCACGATCTACATCTACCTTCTCATATCTAGTATGATATGTATTGCTTGGAAAACCCACATTAAATTTATACTACCAAATATTTTTTTTATTATATACTAATCCTCATATTCATTCATAGGGTAATGTTCTTTAATCATATTTTTTCCTAAATCTAGTTTACAAGGATTGAACTAAACTTGTTCTCATACAAACTATAATGCCAAGAGTATATATACCCAGAGTCAGGGAATTATTACATATAATTGTCATGATCACAAGAGATTTTCCCCCAAAATACCTATTAGTTTAGTATCCTTGGATGTACTAGGAACATATATATATTTTTCATTAAATCATGAAATAAATAAAAACCACATTCTGTCCCCTTTGAACTCACTCATATCCCTTTACCAATTATTGAAGGTAAATTATGACATACTTTTACAAATCTTGATTAAAATAAAATATAGAAAGAGGTGAGCTCAGAGGCTCAGTAAGAATAACTATATATAAGATACTTTCTTAAATAAGCAGAAACATTTAAGGAAATATATAAGACTATAACAAAAGAATTTTAAAAATAAATTTCTTCATAATATGGAAAATATAAATCAAATAATTTCATTTAATTACTCACATGGATATACTACAAGTCTAATAATTTCATGTAATATAAAACACTGATTTTATAATGATGGAATGCATAATGTTGAATATCATAACCACATAGTCATAGCCTTGTGCCAAGAGTAAAAATAATATTTTGTCAAGGCCTTGTGACAAGACACTATTTTTTCTCATGAGACCAACCGAAACATCGGGGAGCTATAGAAGGCTTTACCCATCACATACAAAGTCCAATGCATTCCTCATATGAAAAGGTTGAATCATAATCTTTAAATTCATATAATAACTAGCATACAGAATGTCAATATTTTATCCACATACCATGAATAGTATAGAAATAGAACTACCACAGTCAAACATAACTGATTCAATACTATATGGATTATTTTATTATGAAAAATCATCCCCAATTAAAACTAATTATGTATATAGACATAGATGGAAATAATCATTTAAACTATTTGAGAGAAATATCCAATTTTCGGTAAACCATTTTAAATTTTCACTATTTAACAATTAGTCATTTAAAATAGATTTTTGAATAAAAGTGCCCCATAACCCTTTGAAATATTTAAAAGGAATTTTTAATTTTAAAACATTCATGTATATATAAATAATTCCAGAAATTGTTTTTAAAACATGGACATTAATGAGAAGGAATTATAAAAAAACCCTTAAAACATTAAAAAGGATATTTTAGTTATAATACCTAACCAAATGATACATTATTCAATAAATAAAATTTAGGTAATAAAAACCTTATAATATCTTGAGAATAAAAGGATTCATTATATACTATGTCAAAGTGTAAAATATACACCATATAAAAGTGAATTGGAACATACCAACAAAGAAGTCTCAAAGTAATTTAAAATGAGTTGAAATCCCTTTTAAAGCATGCATCCTTTGGTTAAGGATATATAAATGAAGAATTATGCGTAAAAATTATTAATACACAGAATATTTTAGGAATTTTTATTGTAAATCAATCCGAGTACATTCACACATATTCTTGTAAAAACTACACCAATGTCTTGGATGCTAACTCAATGAATGAAAATCGAGTTATAATTACTCTTATCATGTTCATATCATTGAATTGAGAATTTATCAATGGAGTGAAAATGTGTGTAAAAGTATATCCACTTTATTGGTAGTGTAAATTACTAGATAAATAAATAAATAGTGATTTCACACATAATCATAGAGTAAAATAATCAATGATGTTTTCCTAAGACCAAATGAGTGGAAATTGAAATTAGAAATTCTGTTACCGATTTGGTAACATAAGAAACATACCCCAAATTAAATATGGATCATAAAATGAAGTTTTAAATACCAATAAATTATATTTTATTACACAAAGAATACAATAATTGGTAGTACATACACAACATAAAATAAAATAGTGTCAAATATTACATGAATCTCATTAGAATAAAATGTGAGACAAAAAACCATTACCATGTATTTTTCCTTAGTTGAGGGTAGGTTAAAACCTTGTATAATGGTGAAATAATTGTTATTAAATTATAAATAAACCATATACATTAATATGATAATACATATGATCTTTTAATATTTCTTTCTTAATAATATTTTAGTAGTATCATTGTTTCAGGTGTGAACAGATTCATTTTTCGTTATATGTTTTGTTATGTAAGTTAGGTTTGTTATTTATAGGATGTATTTTATTTATATTCTGAATGATATTATGTTATTAAACATTATTTTGTATTAATAAAATGATATTTATTCTTTAATGGTTGTGATGTGAATTGAAAATCATTGTGTTTGTGGAGATGGTAGTCGGTACGTACGTACGATTGACAATACCATTCTATTGTTAGTGAAATCATATATAATTTGATGGTATATAATATATAAAGAATAATTAACATGTTATATTTATTATTTAAATCACTTATAAAAATTTTTATACCCATACAAATAATTAAGTGTTGAATAATGAACAATACCACGACGTGGAGACGGTAAGGTGTACGTATGCACGTAAGGTGACTTTGTTATTAATAGGGTGTATAGAACAATGAATATGGTTGTACCATATTTCTAATGACATCAGTGTATGTATAAGGTACTGAAATTTTTATTTTTGTATAAAAACAACAATGAAAGAGAAAGTGGAAGATGAATAGAACCTTCAAAGAGGTGATGAAATAATTACAACTTTTTCAGTTGCTTCTATTGGATTTGATCAAAAGGGATCCAATGGTTGAATTTATGATCAAAGTAAGGAATATAGATTAAATTTATAGTAGATTTGAGGATATCAAATTTGGGTTTTTCTGAGCCAAATTCATTTGGATATGTGATTTTGAGACAGGGGTAGGTACCCATTTATAAGAGAGGTTAGGGTCACTTTATGAAAACATTGAAATATTATTTTATTATATAATCATATTTAGTTAATAATGGATCCAAAAGGATTTATTTTGATGATAATGTAGGTATTGGTCTAAAACATCTCAACAAATTGGTTTTAGAAATATTAATTTCACCACATTGACCATAACTTTTAGATACAACTCTTGTTCAAATAGTTTAACATTTTCCATGTCTCCTTGTATATTTATATTATATGGTTAATAAACATACAATAAAATGTCAAGAGAACCCCAAGTGGTTCATTAATGACATATATATTATTATAAAAGTCATTTATCAAAATTAAATATTTTTATTTCTATTATATCATTTAATAATATAGTATTTGTTTTAAAAACACATTTATGTCAATTTTGATATTATTTAGTAATAGGTTTTTTTAAATTTTATAACAATCTTTTTTTTTCTAAAAAAATAAATTAAATCATCCCAAATATGTAATATTAACTAGGAAAATTTGTGGAATGCATCAAAATCCACTATTTAAATTTAATTAAATATTTATAATATTAATTATATTAATATTTCATTAATAAGTTATTTACTCCATCAACATTGTGTCCTAAATAAATTTACATATATAATGTCTAAAAATTATAAATAAAATACCATGAGTTATTAAATCTTTTTAGATCTATAATATGTTTTTATAGTTGAAATTATTTTCCACATATACTGATATTAAAAATCTTCTATTTATTGAAATATGAATTTAACACATTTAACTCTTCTTTAGAAAAAATAATATGAAATGCCCTAATATACACCATGTAGACCAAATGGATCATATTTTATTCCAATGTTTAATTTTGGTCCAAATGCACTTATCCAATATAATAATGACATGTATTATGTTAATTATAGTACCGTTTTACCATCAATTACCCAATTTCCTTTTAACAAGGACAAATAAAATTAAAAAGTAATTGTTTACCAAAAATTATATTCACTTTATTGAACCAAATTTTACTTACTGATGTCAATATTTTCTCTCGGAGTTTTTCAATTCAAATCACTAAAGTGGTAAAATTACGTTTTATGCCAATTTGATATCATTCTTAGAAGGTGGGTAAAAAAAGTAAAAAAATGAATAAAATTTTATACATTAAATTTTATTATAAAATGACTGAAATGAATTACATTGAAATAATATAAGAATTATATATCTATTTTGACATAAAATGAATTTTTAAATAAAAATTATATTTTTGAATAATAACGCAGTCTTTTTCATTATTCATCAAAAAATGTAAGTTTTCAAAAAATACAAAAAATTAACTCTAAGATAATTTTGATATTCCAAATCCAAAAATGATGTATTATTTATAAAATTAATAACATATAAGTTTTATTAATTAAATAAAAATTATTTCTTGTTGTCAAAACCATAAAGCATGTTTTTGGGAAGAAAAAATTATCAAAAGATTGATATGTGTTTATGTCTGGTTTAAAATAAAAATTACTTACAATGTACAACATTGGATTAAAATATAAATATATAATATAATTATACATAAAAACCATTAAAATGTATAATTTAACAGTATATTTTTTATTAAATTAGTTGTTTTCAATTAAAATTAATTATATTTCATTATTCGTCCAAATCTAAAAGTTACCAGAAAACACTAAAAAATTATCCCAAAAAATTATTATGTCCCAAATATAAATGATAATTTAATTTCATAAAATTATATATATAAAAGATTAAAATATTGGATTTATAAAGGGGTTTCCATTAAAAGGAAAAAACTGCATTCTGTGAAAAATACATCTTTTATCTGAAAAATTGAATTTATACGTATATTTTGTTTAAGAAACACAAAACATGAATGTTAAAATTGAATTTTATATAAAATAAATTCTAAAAGTTGTTATAAAATTCATATCCACTTTCTAAATAGCTAGTTTGACAGGTCATGGGGTCTTGAACTCAGTATTGCGTGCATTGCACACTAACGTATTATTTAAAGAGAAGCATATAGTGGAATTTAGGTGCGTTACAACATGCTCCTAGATGGGTTCATTCTAAATCATTAAACTATGATTATTTCATAAAATTATGTCATCCATAGAAATATTGGGAACATTATTCACTAAACTAATATTTAATTCATACTAAATTAATTTAATTATTATAATTATATAATTGTAATTTTATTACTTAACTAATTATTAATATATCCCCATTAGTTATTTATATATTACTGATACATGAATATTTTGGATTCCATATTCACAAATCATTCCTAAAATATCAATGAAAAGTACCCATGAAATCAAAAACATATTAACATTATTTTAATAAATTAAATTAATTATTTACGATATTATGAACTTATGATTAAGGAATGAATAAAAAAATTAATATATTAAAAGAAAATAAATAATTAAAAGTCAAACAAATTTTTTTAAAGAAATAAATTTTTTTAAAAATAATGTAGTAAATTAATATAAAATAGTAATATAAATTGAAATCACCATTAATATGTATATTAACTAAATTATAATTGATTATGAGTTTTTCATATAGTATGTTAAAATATGTATGATATAGTCGGATTCAAATGTAAATATTCTTATCCAAAAATTTATTCCTTGAAATATGTTTCATGTCATTCAATAATTTACATGTATAAGGTGTAATTATTTTCCCATTGGATTATTAAATATTATATTATTATTTATTACTATAAATTTAATATTCATTTAGTATCCATTTTTTCCAATTTCAATAATTGAATACATTAAAAATTGTATACAAAATTTTCATATCTCTATTATACATTTTTAGTTATAAAGTTCATTTTTTAAACTATATTATTCAACATTTTTTTTATTCTATAATATTATTAATTTTAACAATTGATTTCAATGATTTTGGGATTTACAATTACATCACATAACACTGTGATAATCTTATTTTTAATTCAAAAATTATAATCTATGAAAGAGAATCACATATTAATTTTCTTTTATTGATATACATTATTCATTTGAAACCTACCTTCCACAAGTAGGTTTTATACATCCTCAAGAATGTATTTCACAATTTTTTAATGTAATTATTTATATTGATAAAGTAATATCATATTATTTCCTTAAATTATTCTTGATTAAAAAACTAATAGATTTTAATGGATAATTTTTCAATCCCTCATTGAAATCATGATTTTTTTGATAAATTTACATCGATGATATTTATACATCCAAACCCACTAAAATCAAAAATATTATTATATTTTTGTTATTTTTTTGGGTTTCATTTCATTCCATAATTTAATATCAATTATTTTATAATTTAACTATCTAAATATCTCTATCTATTTATTTCTTTACTCGAAATATGCTAAAATGATACCATGACATTTTTCTCTAGATGTGTTATCATCATTTTTGGGGAAACAATTTTGATTTCATTTTCATTGTAATGGATTATTTATTTTTTTAATGGGATTGTGATATTTTTTAGATTATTTTCAAACATATATGTATTGATTAAAAACATTTATTATTGGATACATTATGGGATTACAATATATTTTGTAGGGAATTATTCCACATTAGATTACATGTAATATACTATGGATTAAACATATTCTACTATGGTACTTTAAAAAATATCTGATGGTGGAATTGTTATAGAGCACTAAAATATGAATTTATTTTCAATGATTTAGTATATGAGACAATGTTATTAAATATTCATATTCTTATTCCATTTTTTCTTTGATTAGGGTTGTTAAAACATTATTCCACACTCATATCCCAATTTATGACATTATTCCAATACGCATATTCTGTGATTCCTGATTTGTGATCAATGCTTTACCTAGTCATATTATTTTATGATATTATTTTTCACAATTAATGTTTTATCATTCCCACTTGTTTATTTAATGATCACGTATGATCTTCAATTGGTAGAACTTATGACTACCCATTCTAAGAATTTTAGAAAAAAAATTGTTATGTTTTTCTTCCCCATGTTAATGAATATTAGTATTATGTATCATATTTATAGTGGAAATATTAAGGGTTGTGTTAATAATTTCGTTTCATAATTCTCTAAAACTATAAAACATAATATTATATCGGTTTGAAGAAAACAATATATAAAATAAATCATATATTTATAATTGGTAATGTTTGGGATGTAAAAAAAACGAAAGGGTTTTAACTAAAAAGTGATTTAGAGAGCTAAATGTTTTGATGTTTTTAAAAATAATATACATTTTAAAAATATTATATTGATATCAAAAGTCATAAAAAATCAGTATAACAAAAAACAATATCTAGTCTAGTCAACAGAAAACCAATGATAGGTCATATATGAATTAATGAGGATTACTAATCAGGCGCTTTGCCTATGGGGTTCTTGATATAGGGGATGTGAAATTAATGATAATATATAGTTAAAATAATTTTATTGTATACTTTAGAAAAATTGGGGGTGAGAATAAATCCATAATATCCACATATTAAGGGGACATTTATTTGAAAAAAAGTTATTGAATTTAAGTCAATCTCTATACAATGCATGATTTTTTTGGAGCACTGACAATAAAATAAAAATTTTATATTGTTTCAATTGGGATATATTGATTGTTATATTTTTTTGAAAATATCAAAATTATACAATTTATAGAATTAATCACAGATGAAAAGTTAATAATATTCATAATATAAAATGGAAACATATGATTCTCTTCTATATGAGGATTTTTGGATATAGATTCTGGTATTTGATTTAAAATATTATTTTCCTATAGATACCTATGAAGATGGGTTATGTTAGTTCAATATGTAAATTTAATGTTTATAATATAATTATTAATGATGATGTGAGTGGTTTAGGTTCTAAATAATGTATGATTGAAAATTTATGAGTAATGTAGTTGGAATTTTTTTTATATGTTTAATGTTTAAAACTTATGTCTATATGTTTTTTTCATGTGAGATAAAAATGTAATTTTGTAAATGTTGTTTTAGAAAGTTAAGAGAAGGATAAAATAACTTTTTCTATGATGTTATTGGATTTTTATATTGATTAAAAAATTGTATGCATCATAAAAGACGTTTTATATGATTTTCTATGTGATATTCAGGACATTTGAATCTAATAATTTGAAATTAATTTTTCCTTAAGAATAATTTATTGGAAAATATGAAAATCACATTATACCCTTCCTCTAATGGAACCACTTCTGGGAAGACAATGAATGATGAGTTATAATTACAACCATTTCCATCCTCTAGTAAGCCCTAACATGGTGAGTAGAACTATGGGAATAAAAATATAAATAATATATAGAATTAACCATAGTAATATTATATAATTACAAAAACAGAACAAATAAAACTGAGGAACTATAAAATATAATCTAAATGTAAACACAATATCATCCCTAAATGTATTTACGATGTCAATCATTAAAAATAAATGTATCCCTATAAATAAAAATGAAAATCATATGAAAATCTGTTATCTATAGTTGCAAATTCAATAAAAAAATTCCCATATTGAACAATTATTTCCTCCTAGAAAAATTAATAAATTTTATATATTATTTCAGTGAGAATAAAATTCATACTCAGTAGGATTATACTAAAGGTATTTAGTAAAAATGTGAATAGAATGTAATAATTAACTAGGGAAAACATTAGATCTAAAATGAACCTAATCATGTAAAATATATATTCCAAACCACACCATGAAAGGGTCACTAAAACAATCATCTAAAATGGTAGAATAGTATCAAATTTACAAAAAGAAAAGGTTCACCAAAACCTCGTACCCATTTATATTCCACCCTCACACACCAATATAAAATGTCATTTCCCATATCATATAGATACATGTCACATCGACTGACAAAAAATATATAATCCTTGTTGGGATGAATCCCAATATATCCTAAAAACATATATGGTCTAGTATATGGTGTTGGAGTAACTCATTATAACTTCATCATTTCATCACATGACTCAGGTATTAAGCTATCATGAAAATTAAATACATCATAATTTATCACTCATCAAACCCCACTTAAACCCCCAAAAAATATCGATTCCAAGAAATCACTGGGAAATATTCAACACAAAACCATATCTTCACTAGGTAATCTACCATAAAACACAATTTCATCACTCATTAATATCTAACACCAACCAATACCAGCACTATTTTTGAAGGGAGATTAGGTAATAGGGGGTATCCATCCATCTAAATCATAAACAAACTAGATTATAGTGAAAACACCAAGAATCCAAAACCATTCGGCATTTTTAAGGTTATCCATTTCATGTGGGTAATATATATAAATAATATAAATAATTATAACACCCATTACCCAACATATTCATTAACAATAAATTCACTAGTGTACTCTATAACACCACCACTAAACCATGTGACATCTTCCAATACAACTTCCAACACCAATTAAAGCACGCCTCCAAACCAACATGCATAACAAAATAGTTTCAACTATAAATATAATCTTCCACAATTTATATATTTTAATGATTTTACACTAAAATACATTTAATTATCCATTTAATTCACTTCAACATAGACCATTCATTTATAAATTGTTTCATTTAATCCAATTACCACAATTCAATTTCAGCCCATTACCATATTCATAATTTACCCATGCTTATTCTATATGAAATACATGTCCCTACATATTATATTTAATATTGATTCCATTGATATATGATAATATAATATAACTGAAATTTACGATCTAAGAGTTAAACAATGACTACAATGGTGGGGTGGGGGAGGTGGTGAGTTATAAATTCTAAAATATTGATCTATTACATAACATTGAGTATTTAGATCAATGTTATGGATTCATTTTTAAAATATTTTATTGTTTTAAATGGATTAACTTCATATAATTAAAATTTAAATAATTAAAATTTAAAATATTATTCAATAAAAAATTCACAACTTTATTTATAAAAATGAATATAAAAAATAATGACGTGTATACATAGGAAAAAGAGATCATTACAATGATCAAAAGAGAAATGTTAAAAAACAATATTAAATGAAATAATAACAAATTAACATGTAATGTGATGGATGTTAATGTATTTTACTAATGATATCCACATTATTCCAAAAAAATATAATTTTTTACTCTTAACTAATTGAAATACATAAATAACAAAGATTGTAAAATAAATTTCCAACATATCTATAGAATACAAATGTCTTAAAGATAAAATTCATCAACCAACTTATATCCATAATACCTACATCAAAATAGATCAGAATCAAGGATTATAAATGAAAAATATTATATGTTATTTATAATAAAAACAATGATTCGTTAAAATAAAAAATCTTTAATGATTTACAAGTTTAAAGTAATAAGATGTTTCAAATGAGTAAACAACAAATATTTTGAATTTAATAAGCTTCAATTTACATACTTATTAATGAAACACTATTTATAGGCGGACCACCAATGGGAATATTTTGTGATTCTCATATTGGAATTGCACAAACTTGAATAATCACCATTATTATATCTTAGCGTGATCTATTAAAACAGTGTCCAATGGTGAAATTTATTAACACATTTAAAATGATATTAAATATAAAATTTAGTTGAAATGACCAATTTTTATATTATAATATTTATTCTCCCAATAGACTCATCTTCAATTATTTGATAGAGTAAACATTATTCTACTAACGGGATAAACTATGTTTTCTTAATGGACTGAAAAAAGTTTTCTAAATAGAGTATACTAAGATTCATCAATTATATTTAATTGAGATTATCTACTAAATAAAATATTTAATTTTTTTATTTATAAAAATATATACATTTGAATGAATTAATTTTTCTATTAAAAATTCTATAAAATAGTTTTAATTTTAATGTTTTAAATACAAGTAATTTTTTAGACAGTGAAATGTTATTAAAAAAATATTTGAGTGTATAAAACATAGAACTCTAAAATCAACACACTCCCAAAAACTATTTTCCATGCCACTTCAATCATCAATATAACCCAACAAATATGAATCCATCTCAAAAATCTCCAACCATCTAATAATAAAAATCACACATCACAAACAACAAAAATCAATCTATATCAGATCAAATTTCAACCATCCATTATATCCTTTACCAATGCATTCCACACCCATGTTGGTCACCAATATGATTTTAAAAGATTTAAAAATGGTTCACATATCCACCAATATCCAGACATAAAATCACTTCCCAGTGTTCACATTTTACCATAATTACAAATTTAAGAATGGATTTAATGAGTTTTATTCCATAAATAGATTTAGAATTCTCACAAAAGATAAAATTTTCTAGGGGAAACCAAATCATTACCCAAATATATATTTTTATCATTTCATGCAGGGTGAGGCTAATTTAATCAACATAATAAAGGTTTAAAAATAATATCATGCACAATAAAATAATTGAAAATTATTATCATAATTATTAGAAACAATAACCAATATGTATACTTTCATTATAAAAATCATAAAAAATAGTAAAAAATAATATATATACTTATACCCTTCAATAATAAATTGGTAAAACATATTATATTATTCATAGAACTATTACTATTATCCCAATATAAAAAATAATACAATCCCTACCACATCCATATATATACTCATTGAACAAGGATTTCATACATCAATGAAGAAATTTGATTAACTGTATAAAATAGTGTCTATGATAAAAAATAAGTACATGAAAATAAAAAATAAGCATTGATATAATTAAAAACATAAAAAATACATCCCCAAACATTCCCCAAACATTGAATAATCACCTCTATGAATTCCACATGGAATGAATAAGAGTAAACATAAGATAAATATGATTTAATAATAATCGATCACCAAATAAAATACTAAAATATATAAGGATTAATTTAGGGATAATGGGGATGAATTATCCCTTTAAATTTTATAGTTCTCACCCAATGTTCGAGGGAAACAAGAAATTAATGAATCAATTAATGAGGTAATTAGAATTAATAAAAATACTAGATCTTGAAACATTCATTGCTTGATCTCTATTTAATGTCATGTGATTTCATGAGCCCATGTGTTTTAGGTATTGAAACAGTTTTAGGCCACTATTACCTCAACTTCCAAACACTATGGAAATCCACTAAATTTAATGGCACTTCAAGAGTAAGTTAATTTAATCCATAAATAGTTCCTTCATATCATGAATATAATAATAAAATAACATACATATTAAAATTACTTTCATAAAATCAAACCTATAATCCACAAACAACTCATAATATCATGAACACATATTCAGATCAGGAACCACATGATACAATAGAATTATTTATTCTTTTTCATAAAAACCATCATTTAACCACTTCCAAACACCTCCAATGTACAAACTAGAAACATAATGGGTTGGGAATCCACAAACCATTAGATTGGAAACCTATTAAATGAATCAGTTCCCCTATAATTTAAATAAAAATTATAATGTAATTGAATAATTCCAATAATAACCCCTAATATATCATTCATGGATCACATTATTCACCGATAACTACTACTAACCAAAAACATTAATAAAATAAAAATAAATATACAAAAAAATTAAAAACAATGTCACCATCTTCTTATCCACAACATTACACAATATTTTATAATATATAATACTTTCTAATCAATATAACCACTAACATAACAATTAATACCTCTAAAAATACCATGAAAAAATATTAAACAACAACAAACTTTACTTAAGAAACATGAGTCAAGGAAACATTCCATCTATATCATGATATTATATACATTGGCTAGCATTGAATCAAATACATAATTTTAAAATGTTTCTAGAATATAACATTGAATGACATGGAATCGGGTTTCACCTCTGTATATACTATATGTTATATCAGACACCAGAAATAAACAAAAAAGGAATACATCTCAAATCATTATGATTTAATAATAATATCATAAATGAAATATATAAGAAGGAAAAAATCGATACTAAACATGGTAATAAGAATGCATCTGCATCTCAGGCTCTAATGAAATCTCATATGAGACACCATGCCACCAAAAAAATGATCCAAGGTGATGGTTAATCAATTTATCAAATTATATTCATAATCCATAATCAATGATATTTTACACAATAATGATAAGTTATCATTGATATCCACCTCTACAAAGTCAATGATGTAGGAGTAATCATGAAGATTCCAATGAATATGGGAATTATGGAATATTTTTTTGGCTCATATCGATTCATAGAAGGTGTTCTAATATATAATATACCTTGAAAATGTACTGTAACTCCTCAAAAGGAATGATAAACCATGTTGAAGTATTAATTTCTCTACCAAACCATCATTGTTACTAAATGGTAGAAAAACATGATAGAATGTGGACTCCAACCAAAATTATTGTATTTTATACCTAACATTCACATATTCATTCTTATATTCATGTTACACCCTCATATGATTTCATATAATATATATTTTCTCTTATAGGTTCTCTAATATTTCAGAACCATGTACATCAGTGACCCCAATGATTTATCTTAGAGATGGATGTTGAGACATTCATACTTATAAATTTTTAAATAGATCCACATTCAATGATTAATGATAGATTTTTTCTGTGAACTAATCCAGTTAATATACCCAAAAAGATAAGTTACAATCAGACCTACTCCAATCCACATGCAAGCCCTAATCAAATGAATATAAACTACTCATAACCCAATAAAATATATGATGCAATATCTTGATATATCCTCCAAAATATGGAAGGAACACTCAATATATCCATCATTATAAGGGTGGAAATAATTGATATACCACACTTAGGATGAAAAGTCATGGTACATTCCCCTATAGAATAATTAATATATGTTATGATCGCCAAAACATATGATGTTTCTTGGTACCATGTAAATCCTAAAAACATCATCCACATACGGAATTTCTAAAAAAATCTTTTATGCCCAATCCATAGTACAACCAAGAATTAAATTACATTAAAAATTATTATACAATCTGAAAAAAAACATCACATTATCAATAATCGTGGGGTATCCATATGATGAAAACAATCATTATACCCACATATATCCACTAAAGTATATCCCAAGGGTGAAAAAAACCACAAGTAACACGATGTTTCTATTTAACTTAATAAAAATTTGACAATATTCCTGAAAATATTATTCATAGAAAATAAACTCATAAAACCAAATCTATCTCACAATTCAATGATACATCTTAGAATCACCAAGATATTCTTCTAAGTGTGATATTTGTAATGCATGTTTCAATACATATTTCCTTGGAGACATTGTAAATATCATTTTATGAAACAACATATGGTTTTTATTGTCCTCTGACCATTCCTCTAGAGCATCACCTTGGCCAAATCTATCATGAATCACCTCTACCATTGAGACCTTAACCAAGACTCATCCACATATTGTAATAAGGATTATTCCATTTTCATGTGAAATAAAAAATCCTTTAAACTTATTTTACCCATACAAAGATAAAACCTTGTAACCTCCCTAAATCCTTTTTAATCATACCCTCATGACTGAAAAATATATCATACATATTTTTATTTTGAAGAATATTCTACCACATTCACACATAGTGGGGTGTATGAGTCCTCGAAATTATATTCATTGTAATACAACATCCACCAAAACATATAAAATTCTAGTTCCATCGATAGAAGTCATTTTGTATAATTTTTTTGTCCAAGAATATAACAAAGAGATCACCAATGCAGCAATTTCACCATATATTTATTAAAAAAACACAAAAAATCTTGATATTTGGATAAATAGTTATTGATGTTGGGATAAGACATATAGTACCCCAAAATTGCACCCCTCCACAACATTAGGTCAGATCATAAACCGAGTAGGGACGTGACACTGAAAACCTCAAGCATCGTAACCTCCAAAAGAAACTGAACTATTAAGGAACTGAGAAATATCTCATGTAGAAACATCTATAATTCATTATTTTGATCATTCCATAAATAATATTTGTCCCAACTGGTCATAGAGTTCATGGAGACATTTTATTTCAAATATCAAGCCAGAAAGCTCTATGGTGGTATTTATGATCCTCTTATGTCATTGAGTAAATAAAATATTCAATGATGAACATGAATATAAGATGATATAAGAACACATCTAATATATAAATAATGAGTCCGATGAACACAATTAGTGAGTTCCTAAAATTATGTGACATGTCCAAGAAATAGATGTTCCTACATCTACACATGATGGATTTGTTTTTCACATATCATCATCTTTCACCATAATCTGGGGAAATCATGACTAAAATTCCATATTATATAATTATGTATACCCCTTAAACTATTAAAATATATTTTTAATCCTAGGAAGAGGTTAATAATTCAAGAAAATCACCTGATTCATCCGATAGTAGTGTACACTAATCATCATACTACCATATTCCATATTGGTGAAAAACACTAGATCACCCTAATGTGATACACAAAGTCATATGATACCCATATTCAAAATATCATCAATCAAATATCCTCTATAATAACAGCCCCATATGTTTTATTTAATATGTATCCATTGCAACATGTGAAGTGTATAATTGTAAATCTATGCTAAAATAAAATCAAAAAAATTGTTTTTGAGAAAAAACATAATATATAAAGTCATCTAGAAAATTCTCTATGAACATAAAAATAACCCATTTATATGTTTTAAATAATAGTTCCTCCAATTAATATAGTAGTTGATCCACTTATCTACATCCCCTATGATAATACCACTCATAAACGGTCACGACTCGTTAGACTTCCAGATTAGAAAACAATTCTCCAAATTTTGTGAATGAAATAAAAAATATTACACAACTACTCCATATTAAGGATTCATTTTTATGGATTTTTGTTGTAGACAAAACAAATTAAATTCCCTACTCACTAGTGTTCATCAATACTAGTATATCTACTCATTTAACTTCATAAAAAATAGTCCATCAACCAACAATCATGGATAGTACAAGGGTAACTAAAAGACCATATAAATATAATAACAAATAATAAAATAATGTTAGAGAAACATAGGTGTTTTTTTCACCTTGATCATAGAGGGAATAGAAAATATAATAAGATATACATATCATACCTCAGACTAATGATTGAAATTTTTGGGTTGTAACCTACATAAGAAGAATATTCCCATGACCATATCATATTATATAATATTTATAGAGTGAATGAGAACTCTTTGTTCAAGGTAATTGAGTTTAGGGCATTCACTAAGACCCTGTAACAAATACTTCTATCCTTACCTGCTGAATAGTCATTGGCAGTCTATGCAACTGAAACTGTCTCAAAACGTACTATATCTTTGTTAAAAGGGTTTTGAATAAACATCAAGAACTATCTACACTAGGCTATTACCCAATAATCATGATGAAGTAAACCCCTATTGATGATTCCCAATAACAAAACACACCTCAGTAGCTATTCAGAATCGACTAACCTGATAAAGTCAATTGATGTTATTGAGAGGTTTGCAACCTTTTATTTGAATTCGCACCTATTTAGACATATGTGTACCATTTCATGGATTCGTAATCTATATTATTGCATATTTGACACATTATAAAGGTAAAATACCATATAAATTATCCCATATATAACCTCTTATGTTTTTGCACCTACAAAATCAGAGAGAGAATAAATACAGTGATAAAACACTTGATTAATGCACAAAACACATCATCCTAACACCTCTATTTAAAATCATCATCTGGATGTACATTGGGATAAAATTGTGAGAGGTCCTTGAAAAGAACATCATGCTACCACATAATTAATGTCTCGTAATTAATGGATACAATGTATTATATTATTACTTCTTTGATCATTGATGATAATAATTTGAAGAATAACTCCTTCTAAATTTTTGGACAGAACACCCCTATCTCATTTAGGTCACCATGATATAATGTCTATAACTAGAAGATAGATTCACACATCATAATACCTTCCAATGACTCTAAAATATCATCTCGATATTATATCATACACAAGGAGATCTAATTCCCCTCTAACCAGTGATCCCTCTCCTGATCAAATATAGTTCCCTCACACATTACCAAGATATTGTATTGAAATTCACATACAAATCTATAAAATAATTCATATTCCTCAGTTAGGTTAATATTAAAATGATCAATTAGTTAATCTAGATGATTCTATATAGCCTATGATATAGATGTTAGGTTGAAACAATCAATTATGGAAATGATTGACGAATCCCTATACTCCATAGCACAAACTTTTTTGAAATTTAATTTAACTAATTTCATTTTATTTTCAATTATTAACCCATTAAAAAAATAAAATTAATCATGATGTATGTTCCACATCCCTCTAACATATCCTATAGAATGTTAACAGTGATCCATGGGTGATAATGAACTCACATGTACCACCTCTAATAGGCCCCAGTCTTGTGACTATCAGAAAGCCTATAAAAATAGAACAAATGTAGTGATTTTCCACATAAATAATATAGGATTTGGAGACAAAAGTAATGAAAAAAATTAACATATAGTATGGAATATATAATTATAAAAAAAGAATCCAAAAATTATTTATCCAATTTAGTGAATAGAAATTAATTTATCAATGAAAACAAAAAAACCCATTCCTATAATTTTAAATCAACAAAATCTCCAAATCCAATCTTGTGAATTCTAACCCTATCATTTATGTCCTTCTTTAAACATAAAAAGTAATGTATATATATAAATATTGTGAGACTAGCCTATATACTCTGCAGAATCATACCCAAGGTATCTAATTAACATATGAAAAGAGAACATTAATGTTCTAATGGTAATCTCGTAGAACCAACACGCATTAAACATGTCAACTAACCAATCCCATCCTCAAAATATCATTCTAACCAAATATATAATCTAATATAATATCAAAGAATCAAAAGAAAAAATGAATAATTAAAACTTCTTCCCCACTTATTTACCATTATCCCCACCAACATAAAAAATACCACACTCCTATACATTCCAAACACATCATGTCATATATTAGACCTTCCATGATTAGGGTTGGGAAACATCATTACATAACAACATATGAAAGTGTCAAGAATCATTTACTATCATCACACATGATCATTTCAAAACCCAAAGAAATAATAATGGATGTAGGTTACCATGAATATGATGGAAATAAATATTTATATCGACTCCCATAATGCTTTACACCCACCCGATTTGACATCCTCAACATCACTCGAAATCTCTATTACAAGCCCCTATTCTCAAATGTTAATCTCCATTACCAACTAGTTTCATCACATGATAATCTCCAGTACCATACAATATCACCACTAGGTAATCTCAAATAACAACCCGTATATTAAAATTTTCTAATGGGAGATGGGATGAGGGTGAAAACCATTCATCAAAATCACTACCATTATGGATGCTGGGTAGAAAATGTATAACAAAAAAACATTTTTTTTTGGTAAGGTAATCTAACTAGTATGTGGTGCTTATAGAAAAAACAAGAGAATATATGGTAGGTAGATAAGACACATTACCAAACATATGGGTTGATAATAATTACACAAGAATACACCATAACACCACCAAGACAACAGATGACATAATCCATAAACACAAAAAAAACTAAGTTCATTACATCTCATAACAACCACATATAACATTGCAATTTCAATTTTTAATAACACCTTACAACATTTTTAAATTTTAACTATTTTCTAGAGAATCCAATTTAATAATTCATTTAATTAAATTATAATAAAAAACCTAGTCATTTATCTATCATAAAATTTAATCAAATTGAACACCATAAATATGAACCCATTATAAAATTTATAATTAATCTATTTCTAAATCACATGCTTACATATGTGATTTCATTTCACAATTAAAATAAATTATATGGATAACTAAAAAAACTAACATAACCACACAAGACAATAGTTCATCTATCTATCATCAATGATCTTTATAGCCAAATTTGTTCCACGATATCTCACCAAAACCCAAACATCTCACTAAAATTACCAAAAATCAAAACCACGAAACAAAAAACACATAAACTTTGATTCCATATAGAAATAATTATTTTTACCAATATATTTCCAACTTAATATAGTCATTTTTATGATCTTACATGCCCCAAATAGTATTTATGAAATCATCATTGACTAATTGAAATGTCATAAATACATAAAATCACATCATATCATCCTAAATTAAAAAAAAATATATATTTTTATGGGCCTAAATTGAATTTATTTATTATTTTTCAGGGGTATTGTCACAAAAATTATTGAGAAAAATTATCAAATTTTCATTATTCATATTTACATTGATATCATTTTATTCACCATGAGTTCAAAAAGGTGAAAACTATAAATATCTCATAATCATATCTATTTAAACACATGAAAAGAACCCATCGACAATTATTTTTTACAATAGAAATATGTATGAGCATTCTAATAAATAATGTCATTAAAATTAATAAAAAATTTGATTTATTCCTATTTCCAAATATTTTAAAATATTCAAAATATTTATATTCCAAATATTATCCTTACAATCCACCCAAATAATAGAAAATAATGACTCAATTAAACACACAATTACTGACATCTTAAAATAGTGATAATAAAGAAACACTAGTTGAAATAATATTTTTGAATTTCCATTCAGAACATGGTGATGGGGATACAACAAGGTGAATAAAACATCATAAGTAAACCAAAAATATACATGAATCAGATTACGAATTAAAAAAATATGGCCCACAAACATTCACCAATCAGTGGATCACCAATATATTGTTTTCATTGGTTAATGTATTGAAGGAAAAAAGTTTAATTGAAATTAATACCCATCAATTTTAAAGATAAATCTTCAGATAAAAAGGATAAATGGAGGGGTAATGACTATAGATGATCCTAAATTATTTATATGTTTTTATAAAATGGTCAAGTGAAATATTAGAGGAATGACATAATTTGGGAGACCCAAATTTTTTAAAATAAACTACAACATAGAAAATTAATTTTAAAAATAACTAATTCATTTCATTATTCACAATGAAGACTTCTTGTCTGGGTAGTTAAAAATATTTACATCATTAATCCCTCAAAATTTAATCCGAAAAATGTAATATGAATTTCATGGTTCCTCAGTTAAAATTCAGTCACATCTTTAATGAAACATTCATGACATGAATTTTTTTATAACATTACCCCATATTGAATCGTATTTTCATGTACTTGTAGAATCTAAAAAATTAATATCCGTTTATTTCATGGACATATATACGAATCCTTAACCACACAATGTAGTATATTTATGGATCTAAACTACATTAGGACCTCATCGAACCTCATCCAATCTCTAAAATTATCAGAAAATTGAATTAATGGGAAAATGAATAATATTGCATTAATGTAATAATTTATAATAACAATACAATATCATATAATAATGAGTAGTATAATTTATTGTATTTTTTTTTCTAAAAACAAGGAGAGGTTCTATATAAAGATGTATTAAAATTATTTGAGAAGACAACTACAAATATATTAGATTTATTTCAATAATTAATGTGATATTTGAAAGGGTAAATAAATATTCTATTAGAGGTTAATATTTTCCACTATGTAAACAGATAATATTTACTATAAAAGATTTAATTTGTAAATATCATATTCTAATGTTCATTAGAAGTCATGAAGTATAATTCATAATACAATAAGGCAAGAATTCTTTCACACAATAATAATTAATTTTTTACAATATGAACTAATAATATAAGAATAAAATAATATTATGAATGTTTTGGGGGAATTAATAAATTATAACTGAGGAAGATCAGGGGAAATGAAATTTTATGAGATTTTTGGAGTTATTTATATTTAAATAATATATTGGTCATGTTGGATATCCTTTAATTATTTAAATGGTATAAATTGAATATATATTTGATTAGAAAATGAAATGATATATTTATCTTTATATTTTCAGATTTTCACGTTGATATTAATACAAGTTTTGGACCTACTAATCTTTTGGACACATGGAATGATCATGGAAAATCAAGGGTTCTTAAATTTTTTCAAATTATTTGATTAAATGTGGGAATTTTTTGATAGTCAATATAAATAGTTTATATTAGTTTTAAATGACAAAAGAAGGAAGGAAAATGTTGAATACATATAAGTATTGATGGTATGTGAATATTTATTCATCTATTTTACTTAATAAAAATATAAGAGATCCACCAATCTCCTTTATTGACATATATAGATCTATTCAAGGAAAAAGGATATATGATTTAAAGTGATATAATTAAAATTATAACATTTAATGTATGAATGAAAAATATTATTTTAGTGTTCGTATTTCTTCATTTTCCAGAATATACATTAAAAATTGTTAAATTATAGAAGATATTGAAGAAAAAACCACATATAAGAATTTATATCAGCAGACATTTAATAAGTAGGGTAAAGAAAAATATATATCAATAGAGTTTATTTCAAGAGATATGGATTCAAGGAAATTCAACATTATTTAATGATGTTGATGAGAGCCCTATTTTTTAAATTATTTATGATATCCTCACTTTTATAAACTGGAAAGAAATATTCTAAATTAAATTCAGGGAGAAGATGAATAGTGGTTGTCCCTGTATTGATATGTATTCTTTCTAAATTTTTATTAACTACTCTGAATAGTATTACTTATAGGTAAATTAACTCAATATTTTCATGTAATTCAGGGATTAAATTATATTGGTGAACTAATTTAAATTCTTTTGTCATTTGAATGATATAAGTATTTACAAATTCATTTAATTACTTTGGTTGAATTATAGTAAGAGGATGAGAGGTTGAACATGCTTAATACAACAAGATAACAATTTCCAAATGGTTTGTAAGGATATAAGAATAAATGAATAAGATAATTATACACTTTAATCCACCCCAAAAATATTCATGGATCTCATATTCATATTATTTACAACATGTAAATTAATAATGCCTCACATAAAATGTAATAACCTTTAATGATTTTTAATGGGGCTTCTCGATCCTCTACCCCATCATGGAATCGAATATTTCCCAATATTGAACAATAAATCATCAATTAATCTACACTGAAAATTAAATTTTTTAAAAATTTAATGATTAATTAGGGAATATAATTTCATTCATTTTAACTTACAAAAACATGTTAATTCATCCACCTATAGCCTCAGAGGGTTGTGTTCTACCAAATACCATCGGTGTCACACTGACTGAATAATTATTCCATAGAATTGATTTTAATCAACTAAAAAACTAATAGAAATATAATAGTAATTGAGATTGTAAAGATATGGGATAAATATAGAATGGATTAATAAAAATTAATGATACGAGAAATTAGATCGAACAATACTACATAAATGGTGTACAGAGGGGAAGATGGAAGGGAAAGTTAGGATATATCCTCTTTATTACAATGTGTGTAAAAATAATAAATAAAAAGTGGATATCTATTTAAATTTAATATTACTGAAACAAAAAAGGCATTATTTAAGGAATAATCGACTAAGTCACAATTAAACAACACTACCTCCGGAATCAGAAAACTATACAATTTATTTTTGATATGTGATCTCACGAATCACTATAGAATTCCCAATTACTTGGAATATTGAAATATCATCCACCAGTAATTTAATCATATGCCTATTCCCCAAGGTGGAAATAACTAATATATTGATAATATTAAATATAGTTCAAGGAAAACATAACATTTTTTTGAAACATGACCCACTTCATTCTGACATTATATTCTTTCGTGGAGGGATATAGAAAACCACACCCACCAGCTATAGATTGATATTTGTTTAATTGATCAAATATATAACATCTACTTTACTATCCCAATAAAATTTATATGATACAATATGTTTGAAAATGAGCTATTTTTTTAATATTACTTATCCTCTCACATGATGAAATTATTCTAATTTTTTTTGAAACTTTATCCCTATAAAAAATTATGTAGAATAAATAATTTTCAAATACCTAAAATACATACACATGTCACCAAAAACATTTGAATAGAAAAATTCCGTGAAACATATCTTGTATTGGAAACATTGTTTAAAAAAATTCATTGAAATATGTTGTGTTTTACAGTAATTCAACAAAAAATCTCATCAACCTTGAAAATTTACATAATGAAAATCATTGGAACCACACTAGTGGCCATGAATTGATGTTCACTCTAACATTCATTGATTTACTATTCATGGTTATTTTAGTGACACATATAACCATGTATAACATTTTAAAATCCATGAAGCCACTTTTTAAAAATCAAATCCATTTATGGCCATCCGTTAAATGAGTTGAGATGATCATTTATACAGAATCATTCCCATTCACCCATAAAACTGAATCTTTGATACCTCATCTCACAAGATATCAAAAACAATAAAAATTTTCATACATTATAGTTCGGGATTACATGCAATAAATAATGTGGATTTCACACTCATCGAGGAATTAATGAATTAAAAGTTTTCCATTATCACATTCCAATGGTTGAAACCACAATTCTACACTATTCCACCATAATCATGGCTGTAATACAATAATATAATGACTATTTTCATGACATGATTCTTCTTGACCCAATATACCATTTCCATTACTTGAATCCTCAATGAATTTCACTAGTCATTATTCCTCATCAAATAAAAAAACATTCTATAGACTTAGATACCCTATTTGAATATATCATGAAATTAATACCTCATCATTTCCACATTAAATAACCTCTAAATCACCCTTTTTAATTACCAAACAGGCCATGTCTACCGTATCAAAATCAATACATACAAATAACATTTTATTTTTCATTTAAAAAATATAACCTTAATACATGGATCAAATAACTATTCCATTACCACAACCACTAATAGGGTAGGTCTACAAACAAATTTCCACCATTTAGTGACAATATTTTACAAAAAAAATGAACTAGACAGTCTAGTAATCTATGATATTCTCATAATCATAATATTTTACTCATTCTAAATCTACAACCACATTATAAATGAAAAACTTTTTTTCAAAATGAATTTCCACTAATTATCCCCACTAATTATATCATGTTAGAGCTATACAATGGGACCTTATTGATGGAATGTTACATAAAAGTAATATAAATCTCTATTCTTATATCACACGACTAGTCCCATATCATGATGCCACAAAATTATTCGTAAAAACTCATGTTCTATTAACTATCATTAATATACTTGACATTAACATTCCAATATGAAATAGTAAACACAAAATTCATATTATAGGATCGCTATTGCATTTAAAACTTTTTTTTCTAACATATAACCCATTAAATAAAAGCAATTTTTTACTCCAAAATACTTATTATTATTATTGACATTTTTATTGATGTGTGAATAATCTATCATAATGTAGTAATGATTTTATGTGTTTTATTTTTTATGTGATTTTAGAAATTCAACAAATTATACAATAAAAACAATATATATATATAAATTATATAAGGAAATTTTTTTGGAAAATTTTAACACTCTAAGATTCCACAATATACTTCTCATTGAATAATACAATAGCATGCAATTTACGCAACACCAAGTTAAAGTGCACCACGACCTATCAAACTACCAATTTAAAAAAGTGGTTTTGAATAGTAATAACGAGTTTTTTAATTTTATATATATCGCATATAATTTTTATTTTAATCATTTTCTTTTATTATACATAATATAAAGAGCAATTCAATGTTTTAGATAAAAGAAGTATTTGTCAAAAACAAATTCTGCCTTTTAATGGAGAAACCATTCTAATTCAAATATTTGACAACTTTTATAAATAAAAATCTATGAAATTAAATTTTTATTTATAAGTGGGACATAATGATATAGTTTGTATAATTTTATGGTGATTTTCCGATTACATTCATATTTTGTTGAATAGTAAAATATACTAAATTTTAATTGAAAACATATTTTTTAATAAAAATAATTTATACCATTAAATTATACATTTGAATGGTTTTTAAGTACAATTTGATTATATTTTTATCATTTAATCCAATACATGTCATTGGGAATAATTTCACTTTTAAAACATACATAAACACATAACAATATTATGATACTTTTTACTTCTCAAAAATGAACATTCTGGTATTTACAACAAGAAAAAATTTTAAATTAATAAATGAAACATATATGTTTTGAATTTTGTAAAATAGAAATCATTTTTGGAATCAGAATACCAAAACTAGCTTAGGGTGAATATTGGGTATTTTTCTTAGTACACTCAATTTTTCATTAATAGTGAAATAACTGCGTTATTTTTTAAAAACTGGCTTTTTATTTAAATTATTATTCATTTTATTTAAATTTATTTTAAATAAAAATAGAGACATAATAACTATATTAGTTCAATGTAATTCATTGGAGTCATTCGATAAGAAGATTATATGTACAAAATTTTATTGAATTTATTTAACTCTTTCAGCCACCTTCTAGGAACATTAGAAAATTTGCATAAAACATAATATCATGTCACGACTCGTCCCCCGACGACCGTATCGTGACTACCCCAAGCCCGCCTTCCATAGGATACGGTCTAGAGACTAGCATAAAAGGCGTAATTACCTAAAACTAGGAAGGCATTGACTTTATAAAATGTAAACACACACAACCAGAGTACAAGAGAAAGAATACCCTACGTAAAAAAATGTATAATAAAAGATTTGCTGGATAGTAAAAGCGGCCAGAAATACAAGAACAATAGTAATGAAAAAGGAAAAGTCAAAAAGTACATCTAAAATACAAATTTGTGGAAGGTGTCTAGCAGCTCCTAGATCATCAAACATGGATCCCACTTGAAGGGTAGGTACAGATAGCCCCATCAGCGCTCCACGTCCATCCGTCTCCTCTGGGTACCGTCTCATCGCGAGGTCCTCCTCTGGGAACCATCTATTCCTTGCACACTCCTCCTCAGTCATTGATGTCCATCTTATTCATCCAACACAACAAGTTGCGTGGATATCCCGTGTAGGGGTGAGTATAACGATACTCAGTAGGGACCCTGAGACCGCCGAAGGTCTCCCAAAATCCACAAAGGACAACCATATAAGAAAGATAAAGCCATGAAGTATCAACCAACCATAGATAGGTATATGCCCATACGTATAACTAAGTTATCTATCTCAGTTCAGCTCCTACTCTCGATATCAAGCACAACCTAGTCCACACAGGATGTAAAGTCAATCAAATCGATGATAATGATTGAAATTCAGGACTCATCTCACACAGGTATACATCTTTCATATAGTGATAGAGATGATCAGATGTATTTACTGATTCATCTAAGTTGTTGGCCCCACACATGATACGAGACCAGCTATGTTGTCGGACCCACATAGGATAAAAGACCAGCTACTCTGTCGGACCCACACAAGATACAAGTACAAAGTTCAATACTGCAGGACCGACATAGGATACAAGATCAGTAGTCATCGATGTCGAAGAAATGAAGGATTCCATTACCGTATTCGTCGTTGTCGAACCCATGATGAATTCCAGTATGGTAGTCATCGTTGTCAAACCCATGGTGATTTTCCATACTATAGTGGACGCAGTCGCAGCTAGCTCTAGGGTTCCTGAACACAACATGCTCGATTCTAGGAGGGTCCGCGCTTCGTGCAAAGGGGTCGATACACCAACTGTCATGAAGACCAGATTTGATGTTTCTTGAAGTTCTGTCTCATAAAAAGGAACCCAATGCAATATATGGTGCTTTAATCAGATGCCCGGTCTGAGAGTTATTGGATTTTCCGTTCAAGGGGCCTGGTTGAAATTACACTTGTTCCAAACCCGGCCATTTTTCAAAGGTTTCCAAAACTCACATAGAGTATTACAAAAGGACCACCACATTGCAAGGGTACTAGTTCCACAGACAGAGCATCGATCAGATGAATGGTCGTTATGTTATTCGCATTTAGAAAAAATGGGCCCGGTCCATCAAGCCCGTTGGGCTGGCGAGTCAGCCCGTCCTGCCTCGGAGAGTCTGACCCAGCTAAGGGGTCATCCTAGCACGATGTGGAATGGCCTGCCCGGGGGGGGGGGGGGGTAGGTCCGGCCCACGGCTCGGCCAGCTGGCTGAGCAGTGCGGGGGGCGCAGCCCCCTAGTTTCATGAAACTACGACGCCGATCGGCCCCACCCTTCCTGCCCGGCCAGCCAAAGCTGGTCGGATATTCTAGTGCGAGTGGCCCGCTCGTGTGGGCTGCATTCCTCCACATGCGGTTCCATGATGTGCTACAGCCTTCAACCCGGCCGGCTGGCGGGGTCTGGTTTGCTGCCAAAGCTGCCCGCAGAGCGCGGGCTGTGGTGCTCAACAACATGACACCACAAGGCACTGCGATCCTCATGTCCGACCGGCTACGGTCGGCCTATTCTTCATAAAAGCAGCCCGTAGATGCGGGCCGTGGTTCCTCTCTACGAGGCCGGCACACTGCCTCTGCTCCCTCCAGTCGTCGCTGCCTCTTCCATCTCCGCCTCCACCGTAAATAAGAACACGGATCATCGGAGGGTCGTCGGGCTGTGTTCATTCGGCACGAGCCCTCCACGTAAGGTGGTAGAAGATGGCTGAAGACATTCCATAGAATTCAACACAAAAAAGATAATTTATTCGCTAAAAAATTATTCAAAACCCCATTTTTGATTCCACTGCTTGCTTGTCCATTTCGCGGGAAGAGGATTTGAAGATGACGTTGATTCGTTGACGTCAGGACACGTCCGAGGAGAAAGCGTAGTCAACGTTCCTCACTGGCAGAGTCTTCTTACTTGATGAAGAGGAAGAAGAATGAAGAATATGACGATCACAAGCCTTGAGTTATTCATTGGAGTGGGTAAATGTTCTTTGCGGAAAGAAGACCCTCTCCTAATTCTCCAAAAGTTCCACCACCAAAATATTTGTGGATAAAAAAATATAACAAGACATCCACCTTTTAATAGAATTTCCATGAAAATAAAATTCATTTGAATGAATAAAATGATTAATTAAATGTGGAATTTAATTAATCCTAGGTGTTGGAATTAATTAAGAGAAGTTGAACAGTTAAAAACTCAAAAGAGAGGAGTTGGAGAGTTTTAAGAGTTAATGAGGTGGTTTCAAGGGGTCTAAGGGGTAGTTGATGGGTTAGGGGCTCATGTGGGCCCCTCCGCACATTATCCTCTCATGGGAGGTTATGTGGGTGTGGGACCCACCTCTAACTCCACCATTATGAAATTACCACCAATTAATAAATTAAATAATATTGTGTACACTCACAAAAATATTATTTTAATTTGTTACGAATCCCCAATATATAACATCTACTCTTGACCTAACGCATCTGCCGTAAAGGTCCCTTTATGTTAATACTGGTGCTGCAAGTTCATCGGTGTCCTCAGATTTCAATTCTGAGAAACGGTTCAGAATATATAAAAAACCACAAGTACGTTTACTGAATGTACCCAATTAGAACTTCAGAAATTGATTCCGAGCACACCGGGCCTCGGAATCAGGCGCCTCCAGAAACTTCGGACTCATAAAATTCCAAATAATTTCTGAAATAAATTTCCTACAAATTTTAGGGACATTACATTAAACCCACCTCCGAGATTTACGTCCCCATAAAGGTACAACATACACTAGGGAAACAAATGGGGGTATTGAGCACACATCTAAGCCTCCCACTACCATGTGCTCTCTTGGAGGTTCCAGTGCTACCAGCGAATGCGCACTAGAGGAATAGACCACCCACATAGGACCCAATCTTGTTGATCCTAGATCTCCACCATGACTTCTGTGAATGTCACCCCATCACATATTTCCAGCTCCCTGTGGTCAATAATGTGGGTCAGATCATGCATGTATCTCCTCAGATGAGATACATGTAAGACTTCGTGCACCCGATGCATCTGAGGTGGAAGGGCCAAGCAGTATGCCACCTAGCCTACTTAGCTGAGGACAAAAATGATCTGATTAAACATGAAAATAAAATACCGCACCAGATGATTTGTACCTTCTCCTTCATATCCTAAAATATCTTTGGTCTTACAAGTGTTGAATCCCTTATGTCAGTCTAGCATAGAGGTGATCTATATGGTCGGCCGTACAGTTCCTTGTAAGGTGCCATCACGATGGTGGAGTGATATCTATTTTTGTATGAAAACTCCACCATGGGTAATTGATCCTCCTAGTCATGACCAAAGTCGAGGACACATGAATGGAGCATGTCCACAAGAGTTTGAATGGTTCTAATAGTCTAACCATCCATCTTGGGATGAAAGGTGGTGCTCAAGTAAAGCTACGTTCCAAAAGACTCATGTATTCCCTTACATAGCCGAGAAGTGAAACGAGCGTCTCGATCATAGATGATAGTCTATGGAACACCATGAAGTCGTACAATCATATGAATGTGGAGGTGTCCCAAAATCTCTATTGAGCCCTGATCTCTGATCGGTTGGAAGTGGGCCGAAATGGTTAGTCGGTGGTACTAAGCCTGCTAGTTTCCGGTGCTCCGCCTTCACGTGTTGATAAGTGAGGAATCATGAAATTAATTTTGTTACAAGCTTCATCATACCCAGCCACCAGTGTTGTCATATGAGGTCTTGATAAATCATCGGCACTCTAAGATGTACCACTATAGGGGATGTGTGAAACTTTTTCAGCACCTCCTCCTGTAGTGAAATTGGTACCATGGTACGTCTGCTGAAGAGGATGATGTGCTCCCCTCCATCAGAAAATCCATCAGGCGCTTGCCGTGCGGATATCTGAGCACGCCGTGTCTCACAGTCAACGTTCCCACGTTGTGCCTCCCTAACTCGCTGAAGAAGTGGAGGATTGACTGTGAAAGACTGAAGAAAGGCTGCTCCATCTCTATCCACAAATAATATTTGCAACGCGGCTAGCTGCTCTGTCACCTCTGCCAGCAGCTAAATTCCTATTCTCCTGCTGAGAGAATATGCTATAATGTTCCCCTTCCTTGGAGTATATATTATCTCGAAGTCATAGTCCTATAGGAAGTCAAGACAATGTCGATGTCTCAGGTTTAAGTCCTTCTGTGAGAAGATTTACCTGAGACTCTAGGGGTTGGAGTAGACTATAATGATCTCGACCATCAGATATTTCCACCACATCTTTAAGGCGAAGACCACTACTGCTAACTCAAGTTCATGGGTGAAATATTCATGTTGTGCTATATCAACTGCTATGAACCATATGCGATCACTGCTCTCTCCTACATCCGGATACACCCGAGTCCAGTCCATGATGCATCATAGTAAACTATGTACCCTACAGCCTCCAAAGGTAGTCTCAATATGAGCGAACGGGTCATCCTCTGCATCACCTCTTGAAATCTCAGCTGGCATCTATCTGACCACACGAAGGGTTTCCCATTCTTCGTCAAAGATAAAATCGCTGCTGCATCTCTGGAGAAGTCTGGAAAAAATTTCTTATAGTACCCAGCGAGAC
Source organism: Viscum album (assembly GCA_963277665.1). Classification (NCBI taxonomy): domain Eukaryota; kingdom Viridiplantae; phylum Streptophyta; class Magnoliopsida; order Santalales; family Viscaceae; genus Viscum; species Viscum album. The sequence continues at coordinate 1,997,575,475 of OY728140.1, read as the reverse complement.
CCAGGAAACTTCATACCCCTATCACACTCCTGGGTGTCTCCCAAGAAAGTACTTCCTCAATCTTCTCACGATCCACTGCTACTCTAGCCTTCGAGATGACGTGTCCAAAAACGTGAACCTCTAAAATCCATAACTGGCACTTAGAGATCTTACCATTAAGTTAGTGCTCTTGGAATGTATCTAGTGCTACCTGCAAATGGTAGGCGTGCTCCTCCTCAGTAGTCAAGTAAATCAGTATGTCGTCGATGAAGACTACAACAAATCGATCGAGGTAAGGCTGTAAGATCCTATTCATGAGACTCATGAACAATTATTGAGCGTTTGATATGATGAAGGGCATAACCAAGAACTCATAGTGTCCATACTAACACCTGATGGTCATATTATCCACATACACGTCTTGAAATCTGAGCTGGTGATAGCCTAACCTGAGGTCTATCTTCGAGAACCATCATGCTCCCTTGAGCTGATCCATGAGGGCTTCAATCCTCGGATGTGGGTAATTTTTCATTATGGTCACATGATTCAGGTGATCATAATCAACACATAGTCTTATACTCACATCCGCCTTCTTGGAGAAAAAAATCGTAGATGCCTTGGGTGAAACACTGGGTCAGATGAATCCCTTCCCCTGCAAGTCCCCAATCTGTACCCGTAACTCACGAAGCATAACGGTATCCATCAGATATGCAAGAGTAGATATCGGTGTTTTCCCTGGGTCCATGTCTATGTAGAAGTATACCTCTATGTGAGGAGGTAGTCCTAGAACGTCATCCAGAAAAACATCCTCATATTGATCCACCACAACAGGAAAACTCGGACTCCTCACATCAACCACTCTGAGGATGAGACTAGCCAACTGATGTGTGATCGGATGCCCTCTCCTCTGCATAAGTCTATCCTGCACTGCAAAGTCTCCCTTCTCACAGGTGAAGGTGAACCTTGTCCAATCAGTGCGGATACACCACACATTTCACCTAATACAGTCAATATTAACATGTACAGTTGATTACCAGTCCATACCCAAGATGACGTCGTATGGCCTCGACGCCACTACAAGATGATCCCAATCGAAGCTCTTGCTTCATAGAGTATGCTCACACTGCAGGAACCAGTGCGTAATCATCGAGTCTGCTCCCATAGAAGTCTCTAGCCATAAGTATCGTGGCAACGAATCCGTCAAAATCTCTATGCTCCGAACAAGGGCAATGACAATAAAATAACGACTCACACATGTGTCTATAACTTCTACAACAAGGGTGGAGTAGAGAAAGATAGTACCTCGAATAATCTCAGGTGCACCATGGTCATAGGCCTCGAATTCCTAGAGCTAAGCCTGTCTCTTTCTGTCATCTCCATGTGGTCTGGGTGGACCTCCTGGTGGTGGTGGATGTAGAGCCATGAAACATCGTCCACCACCCGCTACTCGGCCAGCACCTCTGCCACGTCCGCATGCTCCTGACGGACCACCACACATGATCGTCTGCATATCCTAGGGGGACCCCTCTACTGTCTTCTGCTTTTATGAAAAGCGGGACGAGAAGTCACAAGCCATGTGGCCCTTCCCGTCAAATACATAGAACTATCTGCTCCTTGTAAGGCTGGATCTATTTCATGTACCCCGCACAATTGAAACTGTATCCTAAAGTCACCCACCGGATGGCCTAGTACGCTTGGGCCTCTTCGTCTACTATCTATTTCTAGCTGTAGATTACTCTGCTATGTGTCATCCTGCGGTGGGTCTCGCCACTAGTGACTACTCAGCAAGAGAAAAATCCAAAAGAAGGGCTCTCTCCATCACAACCACCTGTGTCGGGATGGCTAGGGGAATCGTCACATCCCTAATCTCATGCCTGAGTCCCTGCGCGAAGGTCTGGGCCCTGAAGAACGGGTCTCGCACCATATCTGTGGAGTAGCGTGAGAGGTCGGTGAACCTCACTGAGTATTGAGCTACTGTCATGCTTCCCTGCTGCAGATGAAGGAACTCCTGAATCTGCACTGTATGAATGGGTGGCTGGAAAAACTTTGAGTGGAAGAGACTATCGATGCCCGTCCAGAGTTAAGATGCCTTGTCATGCACCTAGAGCATCAAGATCCACCATCTATCTATTTCTGCATGCAGGAGACTCACAGAAAGGATCACCATAAGGTTGGTTGTTGTCCCTACAAATCTGAAGACTCTGACGAAATCCTCCAGCCATTCCTCACCTGCCTATGGGTCCGTCTCTCCGCCGAACCTAGGTGGCCTCTGTCGCTGGTTCTCGTGCAACACACTCAGGCAGTGTGAACTCTCTCTTATTGGGACAGGTGGTATCGGTGGCCCAACGGGTAGTGGTACTGCTAGTGCCTCCGCTGTGATGAGGCCCTGCACCGAGGCCTTGTTGCTCGGTGGGCTACCATCTTGTACGTAACTCAGAACCCAAGCTGGCAGCCTTCGTGGGGCCATGATAAAAAAAGGTGTCCCATAGTCAAAGTGTATACCTGGTGAGATGACACAATGTAATCATAGAGAAAACATTTGAAACACACCTGCAATCAGTGTTTTCGTGCACTGAGTCAAGAATCAAAGGTCAGGGTCCTTGTGAATGGATACGTCGGGCGCTTCACCAACACTAGATCCCCTGGTACAGAAAACCACACTCAATAATCTTAACGCAATTTCTTCATAGAAAATAATGATCTGAGTCCTAAGATCTGCAGATGAACAGACACCTCTGATACCAATTTTTCATGACCCATCCCCCGGGACCCGTATCGTGACTGCCCTAAGCCCACCTTCCCTAGGCCAGGGGCTGGCAACTAGCACCAAAGGCATGTTTCCATAAAATTTGGAAGAAATTTTCTTTAAATAATATAAACACACACAACCGGAGTACAAGCGGAAGAAATCACTATGTAAAAACTATATAAAAAAAGATGTGCTAGAAAGTAAAAGGTTCCAGAAATACAAGCCCAACAGTAATGTTCAAGGAAAAAACAACAGGTACAACTAAAAGGCAAATTGCTGGAAGGTGTCTAGTAGCTCATGGATCTTCCCCCAAGGATCCTACGTGAAGGGTAGGTACAAATAGCCTCCTCAATGCTCCATGTCTGTCTCTCTCCTCTGGGTACCGTCTCGTCGTGAGGTCTACCTCCGGGAACCGTCCAGTCATCACACACTCCGCCTCGTTCAGTGGTGTTCATCGTCTGCATCCCACACAATGATGTGCGAGCATAGCCCGTGTAGGGGTGAGTATAACTATACTCATTAGGGACCATGACACCCCCAAACATCTCCCAAAATACACAAAGGACAATCCACAGACGAAATATACAACCAAGAAGTATATCGACCAACCCTACTTAGTTATATGCTGATACATATATATAAGTTATCAATCCTAGTTCAGATCAAACTCTCAATCCCAATAACAAATCAGTCCACACAATAAGTAAATTCAATCACATCGATGATAATAAATGAAAGTCAAGACTTATCTCACATAGGTATACAAATTTTGTATATTGATAGAGATGATAAAATGTAGTCACTAATTCATCTAGGCTGTCAGACCCACACAGGAAAGAAGACCACTTAAGCTGTTAGACCCACACAGGATACAAGACCAGCTACTATGTCGGACCCACACAGGATACAAGTACAGAGGTCAATACTATCGGACCCACACATGATACAAGAAAACTAGTAATCGACCTCGAAGCCATGGAAGATTCCAGTACAGTAGTCATCGCTGTCGAACCCATGAAGTATTCTAGTATGGTAGTCGTCGTTGTAGAACCCACAGAAGATTCTAGTACTTTAGTCGATGTAATCGCAACCAGCTCTAGGGTTCTCTCACACAGAACGCTCAATTTCAGGAAGGTCTTCTCCTCAATAAAAGGGGGGTCAATACATCAAATGTCATGAATTCCAGATTGTATTTATCCAAAAGTTCTGTCTCATCAAATGGAACCCAACACAATAGATGGTGCATCATTCCGACGACCAGTCTGAGGGTTATTGGCTTTCCCATTCTAGGAGCCCAATTAGAAAAACGCTCATTCCATACCCTTACATTTTCCAAATTTGTACAAAAAACACTTAGAGTTTCAAAAAGGACATCCTTGTCACAAGTGTCACAGTACTGTAGACGGTGTGTCGATCGGACGCACGATCAAGAAGTTATTCACATTTAGACGAAACGGGACCGGCCCGTCAAGCCCAGTGGGCTGGCGGGTCGGCCCATCATAGGCTCGGTGGGTCCGACCGGGCTAAGTGGTTGGCCTTTCCCATCCCGGATAGGTGTGGCCTGGCCGGTGGCTGGCCGCGTCTCATCCCTCGGATTCATGAAACGACAGCGCTTAGTAGTGCCGCCCCTTCGGCCTGGCCAGCCGAATCCAGCGAGATTTTATGGTGCGGGCAACCTACTCAGGTGGGCATCCTTCCACTACATATGGTTCCATGTGGTACCGCGACCATTAACTCAGCCGACATGCAGCCGCCTGGATTACCGCGGAAGCGGCCCAGAGAGTATGGGCCACTGTCCTCCTATCCGGCCAGCTACGGCCGGCCTGTTCTTCTTTGGCCGAGTGACCGGCAGATGTGGGCCACAGTTCTTCTTTCTGCGGCCAGCACATGGCCGCCGATCCCCTTGTTTGACTCTGCCACTTCCATCTATACCTTCATCACAAATAAGAACAAGGATCATTAGATGGTCGTCAGACCGTGTTCATTCAGCCCACACCCTCCACATAAGGAGGTATTAGTTGGCCGAAGACATTTCAGAGAATTCAACAAAAATAAGATAATTTATTCTCTTCTAAATTATACAAAACCCATACCTTGATTACGATGCTCACTTTTCCATGTCATGGGAATAGGATTCGAAGATTACGTGGATTCATTGATGTCGGGACGCGTCCGACGAGGAAGTGTGGTCGACGTTCCTCGCAGGCGGAGTCTTATTCCTTGACGTGGAGGAAGAAGAATGAAGAAGACAATTGTCACATGCCTTAAGTTCTTCGTTGGAGAGGGTAAATGTTCTTTGCAGAAAGAAGGCCCTATCCTAATTCCCCAAAAGTTCCACCACCAAAATATTTTCCAAGGAAATATTATAATAAAACTTCCCCATTTTAATAGAATTTCCATGCAATTCAAATTGATTCGATTGAATACAAAGATTAATTAAATGTGGCATTTAATTAATCGTAGGTGTTGGAATTAATTAAGAGAAGGTGGAAAGGTTAAAATTCAAAAGAGAGGAGGTGGAGAGTTTTATGAGTTAATGAGGGGGTTTGCAGGGGTTAAAGGGTAGTTGATGGGATATGGGCTCCTGTGGGCCCCACCACACATTATCCTCTCATGGGAGGTTATGTGGGTGTGGTACCCACCTATAACTCCACTATTATGGAAATAACCACCACTTAATAAATTAAATAAAATTGTGTACACTCACAAAAATTTTATATTAATTAGTTACGAATATCTAAAATATAACTTCTACTCTCGACCAAACGAAACTACGCTAAATGGCCCCTTAAGCGAATACTGGTGCTGCTAGCTAATTGGTGTCTACAGAATTCAATTCTGAGCACTGATTCAAAAGATAGTAAAACTCACCCCTACGTTTACAGAACGTACCCAAACAAAACATCAGAAATTGATTCTGGGCACACCGGGCCTCGGAATCTGGCACCGTCAGAAACTGCAGACTCATAAAATACCAACGAATTTAAGAAAAAATTTTCCATGAAATTTCTCAATATTTACATATTAAAACTTCTGTTAATTGAATATCAAAAATTTGAGAGACCCGGTTGTTATCAGTAAGTAAAATGTTGTTTCATAAGATGAAAATAATATTTGGTGAATAGTATGTTTTGAATTGTATTTACCATGGTTCAATTTTAATACAAAATTTAAATTAAAAATGAATATATAATTACACGAACACATGTCATAATTTTTTTGGATATGTTTATTTTGACCAAAAAAAAACCTTTGAAATAAAATATGATCCTTTATTTCCACTTTGTCTAGATTAGGATATTTATTAATATTTTATTTAAATAATAGTTAAGTGTTAGATTCACATTTTAATAACTAATTTTTTTTAATATTTGGTTATGCATATTATAATTAAATATATAAATATTCATTATATATCTAATAATATTTCATACATCATGGTATTTTATTTTTAATTTTTATTAATTAAATATATTTATTTATTTTGGAAACAATGATGATGTAGTAATTATATTATGAAATAATGATTAATATAATTTATATAATAAATATAAAAATAAATGTAAATTGAGAATTTTAAGGAATTGCACAAATTTTCTAGGTTAATATTATTTGTTAATGTTGAATTAAATTTTTTAAATAAATCAGATTTTTATGACTATCGGAAAAACAATATATTAAATAATGACAAAATTAACATAAATGTCATTTTAAAACAGACAATATATTATTAAATGATATAACAGTACTAAAAATATATGTTTAATAAAAAGGACATATATAATAATAGATATTTTATTAATGAACCTCTTGGGGTTTTCTTTACATTTCATAGTATGTTTATAAACCATATAATATAAAAATACAAGGATACATGGTAAATGTTAACCAATTTAACCAAGAGTTAAATCTATAATATAAGGTTAATATAGAGAACTAAACCTCTCTAAAACCATTTGGTTAATATTATTCGACCCATACCCACCTAATCCTCAAAATAAATCCTCTTTGAGCCATTATAAACTGAATAACATTTTATAATAATATAATATTTCTAGGTTTTCCTAAAGTGACCCTCAACTCTTTTATAATAGGGTATTTCCCCTTATCCCAAATTCACACCTCCAAATACATTTGGCTCTACCCACCCCTGTTCAAATATCATCCCAACTACACTAACTTCAACTTAGAGGCCATACATTGATCAGAAATCTTACATAAAATTCCCTTTTGATCATATCAAAAGTATGCACCCAACGAATAGGTAATTATTTCATCACGTCTTCCAATGTTATTTATTTTCTTTCACATCCCTTATCATGGTTGTTTCCATGAAAAAATAATAATTCTAGTGACATATAAATTCTATTATATTATTATAAATATGGTAAAAAAATAGTTATTATTCTATCCATCCTATCAAGGACAATGTCACAATAGGTGTGTCTATATGACATACTTTCTCAACATAGTCGTGTAATATGTTACTCAACACTTAATTATTTGTATTGGTATAATAAAAAGTATAATTGATCTAAATAAAAAACATAACATGATTATTATTCATTATATATGATATACAATACAATTAAATATTATTTCACCCTCAATATAATGGTATTGTCGCTCGTGCGTACGTAAGGATTACCGTCTCCACGAACACAATGAGATTAATTCCCAATTGTATCCATTCAATAATAAAAACATTTCATGATTAAAAAATAATTCGTATGAACATAATTTCATTATGGATACAAATAAAATACATCATATCCATAAAAAACATGACATATGTAACAAAATATATAAAGATATTCAAATCTGTTAACACCCAAAACAATGATACTACTGAAATATTATTAACAAAGTTATATTAAAAGATCATATATGATATAATATTTTGGTATATGGTTCATATATAATTTAATAACAATTATTTAACCATTATACAAGATTTTAACGTACCCTCATCTATGGAAATGTACAACGTAAGTGGTTTCAATCTCACTTTTTATTCATGTGAGATTAATGACACATATTGAACTATTTTCTTTTGTGTGGTCTTTGTACATCTCATGATTTTTTTATTTGTTTAATATAAATTAATTTATTGGTATTTATAACTTAATTATATTATCATTCTTTAATGTGGTCTCTGTTTCATAAGATACCAAATCAGTAATAGAATATCTAATTTCAATTTCTACTCATTGTGTTTTACACTATCTTCATTGATTATTTTACTCAAACATTATGTGGGAAATAACAATTTATTTATATATGTAGTATTTTACACTCCTATTTGTGTGGATAAATTTTTGACACAAATTATAACTCTAATTATAAATTCTCATGTCACCGATATTAACTTGATATGATTAATTTTAACACAATTTCTATTAATTGAGTTAAACATCCAAGTAATTGGTGTTATTTTGTCAAGAGTACATGTGAATGTAATATGATTCATTTACACTGAATATCTAATAATATTGAGTTTAGTTATATTTTTCAAACATAATTTTGTCAGTGATTTATCTTTAACCTAACGATATGGTCATTATAAAGGATTTCGTCACAATTTAAATTTTATTGATACTTTTTTGTTGTTATGCACCAATTCTCTTTTGTATAGTGTATATACTGTAAATTGACAAATAATATCATAAATACATTTATTACCATGAATTATAAGGTTTTCATTAACTAAATTATTTTTATTGAAGCGTCTCTAATTTGGTTAGGAACTATAACTAAAATATCATTTTAATTGTTTTAATGATTTCTTCTTATAAATAATTCTCGTTAATGTCCTTGTTTTAATAATGGTTGTAAGGATTTATTTATATAGACATAAATTTTTTTTAAAAAAATTCCATTTTAATTTTTAAATGTTGTAAAAGATACATAGATTTAAAAATCATTTTTAATGGCTTCTTAATAAATTGTGAAACTTTTAAATGTTTTAAGGATAAAAGGATATTTCTCTCAAATAGTTTTATTCATTATTTTAATCTGTGTCAATATCCATATTTATTCTTGATTGAGGTTAATTTATTATAATAAAATCTTATGTATCTTATCAAATTTGTTAAGTTGGATTGTTGATGTGCTATTTTAATACCAATAATAGTTTTTGAATAAAATATTGACATTTAGTATGCCTATTCTAATACGAATGTTTTGATTATGTATCAAAATTTTCATATGAGGAGTGAATTAAGCTTATTATGTGATTGGTGGATCCAGATATAGATCCTCGATGCATCGGAAGGCCTCACGAGGAAAACTAGGGTCTTGGAACAAGGCCGTTAAAATTCATATTTTTAGTCTTAGAAAGATTCATTTAATATGTGGATATGATGTCTGAAATTATGTATTCCATCATTATTAATTTAATTATTGATATTATATTAAATTATTATACTAGTAGAATATCGATGAGAATATGAAAATGGAATTATTTGATTTATAGTTTCCATATTATGCTATAATTTTTTTTAATTCGAGTGTTTTAGTCTTATACATTTTTTTAAATGTTTATGCTTATTTTTGAATGATTATGATATATTTTTATCCATACTTAGAATCTAAGATCACCCCTTTCTATGTTTTATTTTCCCCAGGATGTGATGATGTATATCATGATTAACCTACAGGAATCGATTAAAGAATATGAAAGTTTTAAAAGGTAAAACAACAGTTTTTTCTTTATTTCATAATATAATGTAAAAATTATGTTTGAATCTAGTACATCCAAAGATACAAAACTAATAAATATTTCAGGACATGATCTCTTGTGATCATTCCGATGATATGTAATAATACACCGGCTCAGGGTAACTAGTGTCAGGGTGTTACAGTTGGTATAAGAGGATGTTTATTAGAAATGATGGAAACTAGATTTAGAAAAACACTATTTATATCATGTTAGATCCATCCAACAAGACATGATTTAGGGTATGTCAAATAAATATAATATAAATATATATTTCCATATCACACCACTAGTCCCACAACATGATTCTACAAAAAATTGTTAAAAACTCATGTTCCATTAACTATCTATAATATAACTAACTTTAACATTTCGATATGGAATAGTAAACACTAAATTCCTATTATAGGATGCCTATTACATTGAAAAAATGTGTTTTTCCCAAAAAAAGATTTAATAAATACATTAATTACTCCAAAATAATAATAATTATTATCGACATTTTTAATGAAGTATGAATAAATTAAAATAAAGTAGTAATGTTTTTATAAGTTTTATTTTATAATGTCTCTTAAAAATTCCAAAAATTATAGAATTCATAATATATATAAATACATAGAGAGTTTTTTTGAAATCTGTAGCAACCCAAGCTTCCAAAAAATCATCTCTTTGAATAATACAATAGTGTGCAATGTACTGAATACCGAGTTTAAACACACCACGACCTATCAAACTAGCCATTTGGAAAGTTTTAATCAATAATAATAACATAATTTTTAATTATATATATATCCCATAATTTATACATTCATATTTTATGTTTTTAAGACAAAATATGCGGGCAATTTCAATTTTTGAGATAAAATAATTATTTTAAAAAAATTGCAGTTTTTCTGCCTTTTGAGGGAGAAAACATTCTAAATTAATTATTTGACAAATTTTCTATATAAAGTTTTATGAAATTAAATTCTCGTTTAGAAGTGGGACATACAAATTTAGTTTGGTTATTTTTTTTGTGTTTTTTCGATTATATTCATATTTTGATGAATAACGAATGATAATAAAATATAATTGAAAAAATATTTTTTTAATCAAAATAATTTATAGTGTTAAATTATACATTTTATTGGTTTTAAGTATAATTTTATTATATTATTATCATTTAATCCAATGTTTATCATTGGAAATAATTTCACTTTTAAAACGGACATAAACACATTTCAATCTTTTGATAGTTTTTTCATTCAAAAATCGAAATTTTGGTTTTGGAAACAGAATTTTATTATAAATTAATTAATGAAATTTAAACTATTTAAATTTTTAAAATGGAAATCATTTTTTATTCAAAATATCAAAAAAATTTGGTGACGTTTTAGTATTTTTCTAAATACATTGAATTTTTGATTAATATTGAAAAACACTGCGTTATTATTTAAAACTTGACTTTTTATTTAAATAATTATTTATTTTATATTAAAATAGATACATAATACCTATATTAGTTCAATGTGATTTATTGGAGTCATTTTATAATAAAATAAGACGTATTAAATTTTACTGAATTTTTTCGTCTTTTACCACCTTCTAGGCACATTATAAAATTTTCATATAACGTAATTTTACCACATATATAAATTGAAGATGAAAAATCTGAGAGACACGGTTGACATTAGAATGTAAAATTTGGTTCAATAAGATGAAAATAATTTTTGGTGAATAGTAACTTTTGAATTAATTTACAATAGTTTAAAGTAAATAGGGTAATTAAAGGTAAAATTATTATTATATTTACCCTACCACATTTCATAATTCTATTAGATATGTTTATTTCCACCAAAATCATCCTTAAGAATAAATATTACCCTTTTGGTCCACTTGGTTTAGATTAAGACATTTATTATTATTTTATTTTAAGAAGAGATAAAAGTGTTTGATTAAAATATTAATAATAATAAAAATTTATAGAGTTATACATATGATAATTTTGATATTAAATATTCATTAGAAATCTCATAATATTTAAAACATCATTTTATTTTATTTATAATTTTTATAAATGAAATATGTAAATTTATTTATAGCACAATGATGATGCATTAATGACCTTATTAATGAATGATTAAAATAATTGATATTATAAATATTAAAATTAATGTAAATTGAGAGATTTGATGAATTACAAATATTTTATAGGTTAATATTACATGTCATGGTTGATTAATTTTTTTTTGACGAAATAAGATAGTTATGACTTTTTTTTAAACCAAATACTAAATAATGACAAATTTGGCATAAATTAGTTTTTAAAAAATGCTATATTTTTAAATGATATAAGAGTCTTACAAATCAATGGTTTATCCAAAAAACTATAATAACTATAAATATTTAATTAATCAATCCATTGGGGTTCGATTTATATTTTATTGAATGTTTATTAACCATATAATATAAAAATACATGATGACATGGAAAATGTTGTACTATTTAACCATGATTTAAACATAAAAGATAAGGTTAATATGGGGATATAAACATGTCTAAAACCAATTGTTTTAGAGGTTTTCGACCTAGCCCCACCATATCTTCAAAATAATTTTTTGGTCCATTATAAAAAGAATATGTTTTTTAATAAAATAGTTTTTCATGGGTATTCTAATATGACCCTCAACTGTCTTATAAAAGAGAACTTAACCTTTCTCAAAATCACACATAAAAATCCATTTCGAATGGGCAATACATGATTCAATTTACTCCCAATAACCCTAAATTCAACCTAGAGTCCATAAATTGATCAGAAAGCCAACATATGAATCCATTTTGATAAAATTAAAAGGAATCACCCGAAAAGAGGTAATTATTTCATCATATCTTTCAATGTTCATTTATTTATTACACTTCCTCTTTCTTTTTTTCTATTCAAAAATAATAAATATAATAAAATATACATTCAGTGATGTTAATATAAATAGGGTAAAACCATATACAATATTAAATCCATCATCTTAGTTACAATGTCACCATATGTGCATACGTATGAGTTACTGTCTCTACGTTATGGTGTAGTTTGTTTTTCAACACATAATTATTTTTATGGGTATAATAACACACATAATAGATTGTAATAATAAATATAAAATTTAATTATTATCTATATATGATATACCATCCAATTACGTACGATTTCCCCATCAATATAATCATATTGTCACTCGTGCATACGTACAGATTACCATCCCCACAAAAGCAATAGGATTCATTCCCCATTGTAACCATTCAAGAAAAAATATAATTTTATGATTAAAAAATAATGTTTATAGAAATAATATCATTCTGGATATGAATAAAATAAATCCTATCTATAATAAACATTACTTGAATAAAAAAACATATAAATAAAAATGAATCAGTTAAAACCCGAATCCATGATAATAAAAAAAATATTATTAACAAAAGGAATATTAAAAGATCATATATGATATAATATTTATGTATATGGTTCTCTTATCATTTAATAACAATTATTCCACCATTATATAGGTGGTTAACGTACCCTCAACTAAGGAAATGTACAAGGTATGGGGTTTTCATCTCAATTTTTATTCTCGTGAGATTCATGTTTCATTTTCCACTATTTCCTTTTGTGTGGTGTTTGAACTGCCCTTGATAGTATTATTTGGGAAATTTAATTTAATTAATTGGTATTTATAACTTAATTATATGATCATTTTTTAATGGGTTCACTTCATAAGTTTCAAAATATGTAATGGAATTTCTAATTTCAATTTCAACTCATTATGTTTTATGATAACTTCATTCAATATTTTAATCCATGATTATGTGTGAAATGACTATTAATTTATTTATTTAGTAATTTCCACTACCCTTTATGTGGATATACTATGGACATACATAATTACTAAATTGATAAATTATCATGTCATTGATTTGAACTTGATAAGAGTAATATTAACTCAATTTCCACTAATTGAGTTTATCATCCAAGTCATAGGTGTTGTTTTTATAAGAATACATGTTAATGTACTCTGATTGATTTACACTAAATATTCAATAATATTGATTTCAGTTAAATTTTTAAAACATAATTATGTCATTGATTTATCACTAACCAAAGTCTTTATAAGGGATTTCATAACAATTTATATTCCATTGGGACTTCTTTATTATTATGTGCCAATTCAATTTTATATGGTGTATATACTTTCTTTTTGACATAGTATATCATAAATCCATTTATTCTTAAGAATTATAATGTTTTGATTACCTCAATTATTTTTATTGAAGTGCCTCTCGTTTAGTTAATAACAATAACTAAAATATCATTTTGAATATTTTAATGATTTATAATTCTAAATATTTCTTTTTAATGTCTTTGTTTTTTAAATGGTTATATGTATTTATTTATATAGACATGAATTTTTAAAAATAATTTTTTTTATTGTTTTAATGTGGTATGGGACCCTTTTATTCAAAAATATTTTTTCTATGACTTCTTGATAAATATAGTGACATTTAAATGTTTAAATGAGAAAGGGATATTTCTCTCAAATAGTTGTAGTGATAATTTATATATATGTGAATATCATTCATTATTCTTAATTGGTGTTGATTTATTATAACAGAAACGTCCATATTTTATTGAATGTGTTATGTCTTATTTTGGATGTGATATTTTTAAAACATTCATCATATTTTGTTAAAATATTGATATTTAGTATGCTAGTTCTAACAAAAATGTTTAGATTATGTATCAACCATTTCATATGAGGAATTAATTGAATGTATTAAGTGATTGGTTGATCCTACTATAGCTCCTCGATGCATCGGTTGGTCTCATTAGACAAACTTCAGTATTGGAAAAAGGTCTTGACAAAATCTAATTTGTATTCTTCATAAAATGCCTTGACATAGTGGTTTTGATGTCAGACATTATATATTCCATAATTATGAAATTTTCTATTGATATTACATGCGATTATTAGACATGTAGGACATCCAATTGAATAAGTAAATGTAATTATTTGATTTATATTTTAAATTTTATGATGAAATGTATTTTTAAAAGTCTTGTGTTTTAGTCTTATACATTTCCTAAAATATTTATGCTTAATTATAAATGATTCTACTTTATTTTTATCTTTAAATAGAATCTATTATCACCCCATTCTATGTTTTCTTTTCCCTAGGATGTGATGATGTATATCATGATTAAATTTTATAAATCAGATATATGATATGACTATGTTGAAAGGGGAAACAATGTGGTTTTTTCATTATTTCATGATGTAATATAAAACTTATGTATGCAACTAGTACATCCAAGGCTACTAAACTAATCATTATTCTGGGAGATGATATTTTGTGATCATGAAAATGATATGTAATAATGCACCAACACTGGGGAACTAGGGTCGGGGCATTACAGTTTGTATTAGAGGAAGATTAGTATAAAACATGGAAACTAGATTTCGATATACTCTTATTAGATAACATAACAGTAAAATACACTTTGGTAATATTATACAATAACATCCATAATAATTGGTAATGAAAATATTATGTGGTTTTTTCCAATAAATATATCCCTTTCCGGATACGAGTAGGTAGAGGTGGCTCTGGCACAAATGTACCTTGGGGAAAAACCTAAAAACACCGCTTTGAGAAACACACATACGGGAACTGGTTCACAATAACACGTCATGACGCACTATTGGTTACGACAGTATAGAAGGATAAGATTAATATAATTCACATTTTTTAAAAATAATTGGATGTATTTTAATATAAGATGATAATAAATATCTTTTGTTAATCTTAATGTGTTTTAGATAGAAAATTTGGTGTCATGATTTTTTATATATGATTTTATGACAATTGTTACTCACACAATGCTTTTTGGTTTTAGTCAATGGCTGGATTCCATGGAATTCATAGTAACACAAAACATGATGTACAAAGTGGGCATGTTGGTGGAAGTGAGCAAAAAAAATGGAATGTTGATAGGAGTAAATGATATTGTGTTCATTAAGAATCATTTATCCAAAAATATGATCAAAAAAATATATATTAACCCACTATTGGAATCAACAAATAGGATAATGGTGGTAAATGATAACAGTTCCAGCTGTGGGAAACTAGGAGAAAAGAAAGATCAATTTCCATCATATAGGAATTGTGGAAGAATAATCCCACGTAATTTTCTTTATAGAACAATGAAATGCATTATGTGTAAGAAATAAGAACATAATGAAAATAATTACTAAATAAAAATAAAAGTATACTATGGAAAAAAATAAAAATGATCCCAAATATCCATTTACAGTCATTTTTTGTAAATGTTGGTGACCTAGGAATTACCCGAGTAAATTCCCCACACTATAGGATAAGCACTTGGTCATGAAAAAAATTATGTTGAAAAAAATATATGGATAAATGTTTGAAAGTATCGGTGCTCTTTGTTTATCTGATTTCTCTAGGATACATTTCCCTAGTATGTTTAACCCTACAGTTTGTTATGTGAAAATGCTTTTAGAGGATGAATTATCTTTTATTTTGAGAATATAGTTATAAATAACCATTTGGGTTTATATGATCCTTGAATTTGAGGCATTTACACGTTATTAATTGTTGGGATTAAAATACGAGGTATGAGATAACATTTGTTCTTAAATTATGTTATGGTTATTTTTAGAAATTTTTCTCATTTTGGGAATGTTTTAAAATATATTTTAAAAATAATAATAATACGCAGACTATGTGAGATCCCGTTGCATCGGACAATGATACGGCAATCAAACCCACAAATCAAGTGCGACTGAGATTTATTGCCAACCATTAGACTACGTGCAGTCCCTGATTAGTGTGACTAATTCGTTATTGTAAAATAATTTTATTGATCAATAATAAGACTATTTGGATTGTATGTTTTATAAAATGGGTTTCCTTAGTGTATTAAAAATATATGTTGATTAAGTGTTAAATGTAATTTTGGAATTCATTCACCTTGTTGGGAACACTATATTCCAAATGGAAATAGAATCCAATTTTATTTCATTTGAGGAGTAATGGTGGATTTTTATCTATCTTTTTATTGTGGATTTATAGCGATTTGAGTTAATTATGGAAATTATTAAACTATAATTTAGAATATTTTACTGGGTAAATTATTTTTATGTATGAGACTTTAAGAGGAGTCGATGTTATTTGGTGATAAAATTTAATGTGGAAGACCACGTAATGAATTTTTTAGGAGTTTTGGGTTTCAATTTTACTTCGGTTTATATTTAAGGATTTTAAGGAAAAAAGTTAATTATATGCTTTTTATTAAACATTGGGTATTGTTGGTTTAACTTTAATAATTAAGGTTAAAATTTATTTTTCTAAAGTATTTTTTTGGGATCACCTGATCTTGTACTAAACCTTTTGGTTTTGTATAATCTATAAAGACAAGGGAAATACATTGTGCATCCTTTGTGCATTATGTGATTTTCTATAAGATGATTCTAACACTTCAGGTGTTACCAAATACTCATGAATACTCATCATTTGGATTGAAAGAGGATTTTGTGGTTGAAATTCATTAATTTATGGAACTCTTCTTATCAAGTATTTTTTTCTTATTCTATGCAGAAATAAATTCTAATTCTTTAGTGGAACGATCTTAAACCCAAAAATGTCTTATCCTAATACCATATGTTATTCATCATATATTTATTTCGTTAATTACCATAATTTTCCATTAACTTGTTTGGGATTGATGACCTTAATAACTCTCTATAAATACTTATGTTTTCCTCTTATTAAAATTTCATCCAATGTTCTCCTATTCAAAATCATAATTTTGGGAGAATTTTTCATTTTTTCTCCCTCTTATTAAGTCTATATATTATTAACCCTACTTATGATGTTGGTTTCCCACAAAGTTATTTTATATATTCTACACTTTTATTTCAGAAGAAGAATTTAATATTTGGAGGACACAATTTTTTAAGTCAGGGAAGAAAGTAAGACACCGAGATTCCATAGTATGCTTCTCTTTGAATTATACAATAGTGTGAGATGTATGCAACACTGAGTTCAAGTACACTAAAAAATATCAAACTATCCATTTATTAAGTGGTAATAAAAATTAATAACAACATTTTGAATTATATATATATCCCATATATTATTAAAATTAATCATTTTTGTTTCCTATACATTATATAAAGACAAATTATATTTTTTTAGATAAATGTAGTATTTCAAATAAAATGTGATTTTCCCCCTTTAAATGGAGGACCCTTTCTAAATAAAATATTTAACACTTTTATTTATTAAATTTTATGATGTTAGATTCTGATTTATAAGTGGGAAATAAAAAAATAGTTTGGAAAAATTTTTGGTTTTTTTCTGATATCTTTCATATTTTATTGAATAATGAAAGATACTAAATTTTAATTGAAAATATATTTTTCAATAAAAATAATTTATAGTGTTAAATTATACATTTTAATGGTTTTAATGTATAATTATATTATATTTTTATCATTTAATTAAATTTTATTCCTTGGATGTAATTTCTATTTCAAATAGAACATAAACACATATCAATCTTTTGATTATATTTACTTCTCTAAAACCTGTTTTATGGTTTTGATAATTGGAATTAATTTGAAATTAATTAATGAAAAATATATGTTTGGAATTATGTGTAATATAAATCATATTTGTGTTTGTAATGTCAAAATTATCCTAGGGTTATTTTTTTGGTATTTTTTGATAACATTAATTTTTTGATAAATAGTGAAAAACATCGCATTATTGTTTAAAAACAAACTATATATTTATGTAATTTATTATTTAATTTAATTTAATTTTATGTAAAAGTATATAAATAATAACTATATTAGTTCAATTAAATTCATTGGATTCATTTTATTATAAAAATAGATATATAAAATTTTGTTGATATTTTTATGTCTTTTACCCACCTTCTAGGAACGCTAGGAAATTTGCATAAAATGAAATTTTACAACCTCTATGAAATGGAATTAAAAAATCTGAGAGACTTGGTTGACATCAGTAAGTAAAATGTGGTTCAATAAGATGAAAATAAATTTTTGTGAATATTAACTTTTGAATTTTATTTACCACTGTTAAAATTAAATAGTCGAATTAAGGGTAAAAATGATAATATAATTATATTAATACATGTCATAATTCTATTGAATTAGTGTATTTAGACCAATTTAATCCTTAAATTTAAAATATTATACTTTTGTTTCACTTTGTTTAGATTATGACATTTATTATTATTTTATTTAACGAATAGTTATAAGATTTAAATACAAATTTTAATAACTAAACCATTTTTACGGTAGGGATATACATAAGAAAATTTCAACTATAAATATTTCATATAAACCTATGAAGATTTTATACATCATGATATTTTATTTATAATTTTTAGACATTAAATGAGTAAATTTATTTATGACACAATTATGATGCAGTAATTACCATATTAATGAATGATTAAAATAATTGATAATATAATTATATAAAACAAATTTAAATTGAGATTTTTTATGCATTCCAAAAATTTAATAGGTTAATATTACATTTTAGAGTTGACTTAATTAATTTTTTTCAATGAAATCCAATTTTTAGGACATTCACAAAAAAAATACTAAATAATGTCAAAATTGACATAAATGAGTTTTTAAAATAAATACTATATTATTATATTATATAATATTCCTAAAAACTATAGTATGGCCCTAGGACTTATGAAATAATATATATGTCATTATTGAACCATTTTGGGTTCTCTTGACATTTTATTGTATGTTTATTAACTATATAATATAAAAATACAAGGATATGTGGTAAAATGTTAAACAATTTAACCAAGAGTAAAATATAAATTATAATGTTAATATGCTGAACTAAACCTGTCTAAAACCAAATACATTGAAAGGTATCTGACCCATCCCTGCCATATCCTCAAAATAAATCCATTTGGAGACATTATAAAGTGAATATTATTATATAATAAAATAATATTGATAGGTTTTCCTAAAGTGACAGTCACCTATATTATAAAACGGTATTTCTCCTTCTTTAAAAATTACACCTCCAAAGCAATTTGGAGTGAAACCCTACTCAAATAGATTCCCAAAACCCTCAATTATAACTAAAGGACTTAATTTTATCATTATGCCAACCTAATGATCCCTTTTGATCAAATCAATATGAAGTACCTAAAGAAGAGATAATAATTTCATCACATCTTTTAATGATCTCTTCTTCTTCAACTTCTTCTTTTATTGTTATTTCCATACCAAATAATAAATAAAGTAACTTCTACATACTGTTATGTTATTATAAATATTGTACAACCATATTCATTATTATATCCATCCTATGAATAACAAAGACACCATACATGCGTACGTATAACTTACCATCTCCACGTCGTGGCGTAGTTTGTTATTCAACACTTAATTAGTCTTTTTAGTATAATAATGAGTTTAATTGATGTAAATAATAAATATAAAATGTTAATTATTCTTTATATATTATACCCCATCCAATTACATATTCTTTAACCATCAATACAATCGTATTGCCGCTCATGCGTACGTACGGATTACCGTCTCCACGAACGCGATGATATTCATTCCCATCGTAACCATTCAAGAATAAATTTAGTTTTATAATTAAAAAATACTATTTAAGAAAATAATATAATTATATATACAAATCAAATACATATTATCCATAACAAACATGGCTTATGTAAAAAAATAATGAAAAACGAATCAGTTGAAACATGAAACAATGATACTACTGAAATAATATTGACAAAGAAATATTAAAATATTAGATATGATATCATATTTATGTATATAGTTTTTTGTATAATTTTATAACAATTATTTCAACATTATACAAGTGGTTAATGTACCCACATATAAGGAAATGAACATGTGAAGGTGTTTTCATCTCACTTTTTATTCTCTCGTTATTCATTCTATATTGGCCACTATTTCTTTTTTAGTTATAGAATTTCTAATTTCAATTTCCACTCATTGGGTTTTACGCAAACGCCATTGATTATATTACTCCATGATTATGTGTGAAATAACCATTTTTTTATTTATGAAGTAATTTCCACTACATATTTTAGAGAGATACTTTTGAACAAAAAATCACTCTATTGATAAATTTTCAAGTAAGCTATATGAACTTGAAAAGTGTAATCTTAACTCAATTTTCATTCATTGAGTTAAACATGCAAGTCATTGGTGTTGTTTTATAAGAATATGTGTGAATGTTCTATGATTGATTTATACTGAATATCCAATCATATTAAGTGTATTTATATTTTTTAAATATAACTATGTTGTTAATTTATCTTCAACAAAAGCATACTCTTTTTATAAGGGATTTCTTCTCAATTTGCATTCTTTTGATACTTATTTTTTGTTATGCTCCAATTTACTTTGATATGGTGTATATAATATACATTAACATAGTATATCATGAAACCCTTTATTCTAATGTTAATATATGTGTTTTATTAAATAAATTTTAGTATTCAATCATCTCTCATTTGGTTAGGAACTATAGCTGAAATATCATTTTAAATGTTTTAATGATTTATTCTTCTATATAAATATCATTAATATGAATGTTTTAATAATTGTTGTATGGATTTATTTATATAGAAATAAATGTTTAAAAATTAAAAATCCTTTTAATAGTCTCAATGTGTAATGGGACACTTGGATTCAAAAATCTATTTTGAACAAATTCATGATAAATAGTAAGACATTAAAATGATTTAAAGGAAACAATATCTCTAATATTGCTTTAGTGATTATATTCATCTATTATAGTATCCTTCATAATTATTGATTGAGGTTGATTTATTATAATAAAATCTTCAATATTTTATTTAATGAGTTATGTTTTATTATGGATGTGTTATTATTATACCATTCATGGTTTTTGGTTAAAATATTGGCATTTCGTATGATAGTTTTAATACGGATGTTTAGATTATGTTTCAAACCTTTCATATGAGGAATACATTGGACTTAGAAAGTGATGTTTAGAGCCTGCTATAGATCCTCGATGTATCAACTAGTCTCATGAGAAATAATACTGTCTTGGCACAAGGCCTTGACAAAATCTTTTTTTAGTCTTGGAATGAGGACATTACTATGTGGTTATGATGCCCGATATTATAAATTCTATAATTATGATATGATATATTGATATTAAATTTGATTATTCTACTAGTAAAATATCCTTTTGAATATTTTAATGGAATTATTTGATTTATATTTTCTATATTATTCAGAATTTTATGTTTAAAAGGCTTGTGTTTTAGTCATATACATTTCCTTTAATGTTTAGGCTTATTTATGAATGTTTCCTCTATATTTTTATCTTTACTAAGCATCTGAGATCACACATTTTGAAGATTTATTTTCCCTAGGAGGATAATAATTATTTCATGGTTAACCTGTAAGAATAGGCTATGGTATATGAGTGTGTTAAAAGGGGACCAAATGATGTTATTATTTATTTCACAATGTAATGTAAAACTTTCGTATGTATCTAGTACTTCCTTGGATAATAAACTAACCGGTCATTTGGGACATGAAATCTTGTGATCATGAAAATGATATGAAATAATGAAACAACAGTATGTAACTTTGGTCGGGGTGTCACAAAATTTCTATTGGATTATTAGTCTTCATATTTCAAAATCATATTATTTGATTGGATTCATAATATGAGGACTTATGATTTGAAAGAAGTCCTACAATGAATATTTATGATATGAAAATTTAATTATTAGATATAAAAAAATATTTTTATGATTGAAAATTATAAAGAAGAAATTTTATTATAGGATTAGTAGTATTATTATAACTATGGTCTTAAGAATAGTCTGAAGTTATATGCTTACAGATAAATTCATAGGATTGAATATAATGATCTTAAAAAATTTATATTATCAGATTTTTGAGTTCTTATTTAATGAAGTGTCTTATGATTAGAATTTAATTATTATGATCAGAATTAAAAATAAAATGATTAGGGATAATGTCATATTATCATTATCATGCCATACAATAATTTATTATGAAATTTAATTATTTAAAAAAAATACTAATGAAGTAATGTTACGTAAAATTAAAGTAATTCCAATATATATTTTTTAATATATTATTATTTAATTCATGAATCTTAAATGGTTTCTATATTTCCAAATATTACTATTGAATTATTTTTTAGAATAATTATACTTTAATAATTAATGACATAAAAATTTAATTTTTCTTCAATATATCATATATTTATAATAGAGTCTATATATAAAGAAATAACCACATTACTTTTTTATTTTAAAAGATAATATATCTTAATAGTTATACCTGAATAAATATTAAATTTATCATATATTTAACAACATCAATTTTAATTTAGGGTGAGAATACATTAATATAAAAATATTTGGAGTTGATATTAAGAAACATGAACCATATAAATAATTGTAATGCCCATTACTATTGTTCTATTGTACAATTATTAAAATTACTATTATGTTCATTCATGATGAATCTATAATAAACAAACATTATTCAAATTATCTTCAAAATATAACCCTCCTCCCAAATTATGATTCAATATTGAATATAAGTTTCCACTTTTAACAATTTTTTAATTATATTATCCTTTTAATATTTCTTTTATTGTAAAAGTCAAAAATATTTTCATATAGTGTTGTAAATTTCATGGGAATTTCTTGTTTGGAGTTGCATGATATTTTTTTTTCATCACTCCTAGTTCCCTCAATGGATGCTTCTTCTATGTAATATTTTGGGTTTTTGAGTTTATCATGAAACACAATGTTCCTTATATGTTGGTATGTGATTGTTTTCCAAAAATTTCATTTAATTTAAAAAATAAATCAATTATTTATATTTTAGAGAACATGGTATCCATTATTTTTGATCTTAATTTAGAACTACTATAATTTTCTCCCGATCTCCCATTAAATTTTTATTAATTTTAATGATTTAATTCCTCGGAAGGAATGGATTTTGATTCCGGTTGGAGAAGAATTTATGTGGTATCAATCAATGATTTGTAAGTCATGTCCTGGGTATTTATTGAACTTAAAAATATTATGACATCAAATTTCATCATTACATTATGAAAATATAAATCAAAAAGAACAATTCATTATTCTTAGACATTTATCTCGGTCAAATCCTTTTGAAGACCCCACTACCAACCATAATTCATTGTATGATATTGGTTTATGTTGGGTTGATGAGGTGTGCAGAGATATCTCACGGGAGTTGGGAAATATTATTTCTCAGTATTTACTTATTTAAGAGACCTTGGTTTTCATGGATAGATACTATCTGGTTCTCCCTAAATCATCAATAGATGTTCTTCTCATGTATTTTTCATTTTAACCTATAAAGGTCCAATTGGGAATGGGGTTAGGGATCCATTATTTCACTAATAAGGGTGAAAAATCTATAGTTATTGGGAAATGTATTGTTGATTTGTTATCATTCAATTCATTATTTGGGGGTTATCCCCTTGTTATGTAAAATTCATGGTAGTTCAGGGGAAGTCGTGTCAGTGTGTTAGGTACAATTGATTAACTCCTCTTTATATAAAGCTATTATATAGAAGGAGGGGGAGTTCCACCTAGACGCAGATATATTAATGTGGTTAGTTTCAAACATCCCTGTCAATAAAGCTATAAAAAATAATTATTTCTCTGAAAATCAAGGAAATGTAAGAAATTGTAAATGTCTGATCTTATAGGATAAAAATAATAATCCTTAATTTATGGGACACATATTTTTGTAGCCGCGAGGTTCAAATAGGACACTATAGTCACAAAATATAGATAATATTATATTTATATAGTTATTTTTTGAGGAATGTTTATTCGTACACATAATTGCTATGGAGTGATGAGAGAAGAAGAGTGTCAAGATTTTGAGGAAGGAAATGATGTCGAGCCCTCCTAGGGAGAGAACCCCACTTATGAGATAATAGGATCATCAATAAGACATTTGTTTTGAATTATATATCCCTATTTATTCCAAGAAAATTTTTATTAGTGTGAACTATCAATGATCCTCATTTAAATAAAGGAAATAACTCATTCATTGATTCAGACAGGTTTATTAAGAAAACCAAGAGGCTGCGAAGAAGAAAATATTACTCTTCCTTAAATATTTCTCCCATTACTTGATCCTCAAGTAATGAAATGGTACACTTTATGTTTTCAAACATTAATGATAACAATTATTTGGTCAATTATAAATGACATGAGAAACATATAGAAAATAACACTACTACGAAGTTATAATCACGAATATGTGATGTATTTTTCATCGACCTGGTGAATGATGAAAATGTGGGTACTAAATCCAATATATAACATAGTGGAAAATAATTTATCGTGTTTTATGGGTGGGATTCCATCATTAGTTTCAATTAATAATTTCTAGATATGGGTCTACAAGTTATTACAATACATGAGGAGTTTGACATGATGGTTGGGAGGAGAATTCATGTAAAAATATTATAGGATTAGAGTGAACAGATTCAAAAAATATGGCATATTTCCATGTTGATTAACCTAGAAGAATATTAATATGGAATAGCTAAATAAAACATTGAAAAATATGGAATAAAATATTTGAAACCTATTGAAAAATTATCCAGATGATAAGGCTACCTCTCTTCAATGGAGTCTCTAAAGATGTAAGGTTTCTAATAGACTTAAACTCCAATACATTTATTAAGAAATTACGTATGATATTGGTATATTTTTTAAATATATACTGGACGGGTTAAAAAAAATTTACATGAAATTTAATTATATTAATAAAAATATATATTTTGTGGGGTGATTTGTTAATAACATAAAATCCAAGATAGTAAGGTTATTATCTGTGATTGGGTCCTAAGGAGTTCAAAAGAGTTTTTAAAATTTGAAACATCCATTGATATGCTCAATAATATATCTATTTATTATAATAGTACTGATAATTTCATAATAATTAGAAATAAATCTATCAAGTGTAAATTTTAATAATTAAAAAAATGTAATTTTGAAATAATCATGTAATTGAATGAAAGGTTAACACAAATTTATACTAAAATAGCCCTCCTGAATAATATAACTATATAGTAAAATCATTTTTGTAACGTTCACAAATATATATCATTTATATTGATTATAATTTTATTTAAAATATAAACATAATCTACAATTAAGGATTAAAAATGAAATAGTTAAGTAGAATAATAATTTTATATGAGGTCAGAATAAATTAAGAGCCTATTGATCATTAGAGGATCAAGAAAGAAAAAGTTTTCCTTAATTATACTAATCTAAATGAAGAGAAAAAATAAAATGGAATATATTTTTAAAACTCATATGATAAAGTACTCTCAAGAAGATGATATTTATATAATAAAAAAATTGATTTTAAAATAATAATATAAAATGAAAATAGGATTCAAACATTCATTTATAATTTAATTATTCTTGAAGGATATTAAATTGAAGTCATATGTAATGATTTTATGGTGTTTAGGAATTTTAAATATTATTTACCTTACAAAGGATAATAATTACTATAAAAAAAGGTTATAGGATAATATTGTAAAAATAAGATATAAAATCTTCTAAAACATTTATATGATGATGTAAATATTGCTCCTCATTCTTATTTAGAATTTAAAAAATTAAATAAAAAGATAATATGTGTTTATTTTTATAAAATAAAGTAATAAAATTATATTATAATTATGATCATTAATATGATTCTTAATTTGAATATTTATTCCTAATGTGATAAATCAATATTTATTCATTGTTAGTATTAATGTATATATAAGAGAAAAATAAAAAATTACACATAAAAATTTATATGAGGTTTTTATAATTAATAATGATTAGATAACTAAACAAATTTTGGAATCTAAATCTAATTTTGAGAAATTTTATTCAAACAATATTGTATATAAAATTAGAATTTTTTAATTATTATATAAGGTGAAATCCATAAAATTTAGGTCATGTATGATTATTAATGGAGTGGGAAATTTAAATATAATTCTAGGAACGAATTAATATAATAAAGTAATTTTTTTCTATTTAAAGAAGAGGGGAAGATTTATTCTTCAAATTTCACTGTATAAATATTAATAACCAATTAATAATATTATTGTAGTTCATTATTTAGTAAATTAAAATTATGATGATGAATATAGTTCAAATTGAACTTAATTTTGAAGTATTTAACATGTCTATAGTTCTTAAATTATAACTAAATCGTAGTATAAAAATTATGGACATATTAATCAATTATGTGCTCCATTTTTACATTTTATGAAACACAACTACACCCAAGAGAATTTTGAAAAAAATTATTTTTATTTTACAATTCATATGTAAAAGTTAATATATTTGTACAAAGATGTAATATTTTTAATGTATAATATCTATTCAAGTAATATGAGTGGAGAATTTTTACAATTATTATCACTCAAAAATTATTATGGAGTCTAGGTCAAATATTAGTCAAAATACTAATGAAAAAATTCATTTGAGTTGGTGATACAAGAGATAGTGATTCAGGGATAATCAATTAGGGTTATCTATTTAAGGATTAAAAGGTATAATGATATGTATTTATATACTATTTGATGATTGATTTACTATTGATTATTCAAGAAACACTTTTCAAAATTGAGTGATAATTGGATTTATTTAGATTACCTAGAATATAAAAATATTCCAAATTATATATGAATAATTTTTATGGATATAATCAAATTTTTTTTATCATAAACAAGAAAGAACATGGATTTTTCATAGTAAAATCACACTCTAGAAAAATTACTCATTATAAAAAACATATAAAAATATAATTCTATTATAAAGTCCCCTCAACATTAATTTAAAAAATGTGTCAATGAAAGGAATGAAAAATATCAATGAAACATGGATTATATTTTAAACAAAATGAATGAGTTACTTGTTCATAAAAACATGAAAAAATGGATAGGGTCTATGTATATCATCGTGAACTAAATTCCATGGTGTAAAATAATTGTTATTTAATTAACTATTTTTCTATATTTACCATGTTATATAGTTTAGGGAATAAAAGTGATGGTTTTGCTACTTTTATAAATTTTTCAAGATATTACAAATGAAAAAACAGATTAATCTTTATCATTGAAATGTGACAATGGGGAGTGTTTCCTAATCATGGATCCAACACAATTTTCTTAAATTAAGAAACTAAACATATCATATCTTCCGTTAGGTAAACTTTTTTTGAAATATTGATTATGAAATAACATGATATTATTATAAATATATTATATGATTATAGAATAAAAATTGATTTTTTTGATTAAACTGTAAATGGAAAATTCTATATCATAAGTATAATTCATTTAATGGATATATTGATGAAAACATTCATTTTCTATGTAATGTGATGGTAAACTAATGGTTTGATAATTCAATATTTAAGGATTAAACGTCTATATGTTAACCTCCATGGAAAATCTATGTATTTCAAATCCAACGGATGATGATGGAATATACTAAAGATAATATATAAATTAAAAATCCATTAACCATTTAAATTATCATTCAAATATAGTGAAAAAACTCATGAAATAATTTGATGAAATGGATCAATTTAATCAAAAAAGAATTCATATTTATTTAATAAGTAATTAACTATATAACATCAAACATAAAAAATTATTGATAACAAAATTGATAATGTTATGAGATATGATCAAGAATAATATTCTACTTAATGTTTACGAATAAGTGATCCTGAGAGTGTTCTTCCAAGATAGACAATAACTCATAAAAATTTCCCTTATAAATAGTAAAAAAAATTAGCATATAAATGTATTACTAGAAGGAATATTGGAACCCATTCATAATTATGTGAATTTTTATTAAAACATATATTTAAAATAATAGAATAGAAGAATACTTTAGTGATAAATATAGGTGGTTAGAGTATCCATAAAAGACGAATTAGTTCTAAATGAAATGTTTTTGGGAATATATTTATATACCCAATAATTATTTTATAATTATATGTAAATTTTTATTTAGAAATAAAATATTGATCAGTGCATTATAATTAAAAATTTTGATTGATCAATAGATAATGGATATAACCAAGTTAAAGTAATATGTTATATTGAAACTATCCCTACCATAGTTATAATAAGATATATTATAATTATACTAGATTTTTTATATCATATTAATCCTAAAATAATATAGATTGTTGTTAAATCCAAATTAATAATTTCTTTTATAGAGGAGGTATTTGTTTAAAAATGCCAATGTTTTGAAAATCCCCATTGTCTATATTATTCATTCATAAATATTAGTGATTTTATTGTCTTAAAAAATAAAAAAGTATTTGTATAAAAAGTATTCTATATTTATTGGTTAAATTATTTTTTATGGTAATTTAATACCACAATATACTTAGGAAAACATCATAAAAAACTAAATTGTTAATAGTTATTTCAATGATTTTATTTTTCCTAAAAAAAAAACAAATATTATGGACGATTCAAAACACATGAGAAAAAATTTGAAAATATATTGATAATTTGAGTTAAATTGAATTTTTGGCATTTAAATTTACCAATATTATTTTCAGAATATTTTGTATCAATATAAATGGATACATGATTTTCACCAAAGTATTCGACACGAAAAAATTATTGTGTATGCAAATTCATGGGTTATAACATTAAAATTTATTTTGATGAAACTATTATTCTATTTGAAATCATTTTATACAGTGTAATTATTGTAAATTTTTTACATATATCCTATATTTGTTAATATATTATGACTTATACCTATTAATGTTCTATATTTGATTAAAACCATAAATATATACATTTAACCACTACATAAATATTTTTATGATATTGTATTGGAACGATTTTAAATTAATTAATGATTAAAAAAATTATATAGTTTTATATTCATATGATGATTTGTAGGTATTTTTTTATAAATAAAAATTACATTAAGAAATAGAAAAAATTTTGGGAAGAAATTTTTTTTCCATGAAAAAAATTATGTTTCGTTTCATTTACAATTACATAGGATGCATTAATTACTATTTTTAGTTCATATTTCTATGTGTTTTAATGAAAACATCATGATTTAAATAATTGATAATTTTTTATGTATTAATTAAATTTTATTAAAATAATTCCATTAGAATATACATGAATAAATTTTTATTTTATAGAAAAAATAAAATATATTTATGGAATCACTTCATAAATTTCCTTTCACAAATTGTGATATATATTTTGAAATCATATCTGATAAAAATAATTTATTGGATATATTTTTAAATTCCATAATAATAGAAATATTATACATCATTAATGAAGTTTATTTATTTCCTTTATTTCACATTAATTTAACAATACTAGTTTCTCATGATAACTACTTAATAATTTATTTATGTTGATTCTGGTGTCCCACCTGATTACATCTAGATGATTTCAATTTATTTGATTACTAATCTCTTACTTCGTTGTTATATTATAAATAAAAATCAATTTCCACATGACTCATTTTAAAAATGAAATTATCCTTTTAAAATAGTGTTAATATTGTTATGTTGATCCTTAAATTTATACCAATATTTTAGAATCATTTAGAGCTTATATGTTCCTTAAATGAATATAAATGGAAAACCATTTTGTTATCAAACATCAATCATATATGATAATGGGTACATCAAAAGTAAAGGATAATATTATATTAGGATGATCAATGAATGAAATATTGATCATGGGATGACAGTGAGAGATTCTAGGGATTTTCATTGAATTTTCATAGAAGAATATATTTATATCATCTTAATGATAGTACTGAGTTTTTATGAAGGGTAATATTTATTTTATTGGAATAATAATAGAATTTTTTTTAAAAAAATATGAGTTTTATATAAATTCGAAATTTTATTCCATGATGATGTTTCAATTCAGTTTAGAATTAACATGAACATTATTTCCATTTAATTAATTAAACATAAAAAGGATTTCAATAGTCTCCATAACGGTTTCTATCTACAAATTCATATCATAATCATTAGTGGTGAGATTAAATATTATAATTAATTTCCACATAATATGGATGTCCAAATATCAATAATATGTCATTGAAAACCATTGAACAATATTAAATGGTTCTATATATTTTTATTCAGACATATATAGATCTAAAAAATAGGGAATTTGAAATAGTTATATTCTATGGAATCAATATGATTAATATAATACTGAACAGAAATATGTTAAACTTTTATAGATAAATGATGATCTATATGAATCATTTATATAATTAAAATAAAGATATAATATTTCATTATTATTTAAGGTAATTGACACTGATATCTAAGAAATTTTATGTGGTACAAAATAATAATCAGGGTAGAAAGTGAAATAAATAACACTATATCTGATGGGATTCAATGAAATATGTTTTTATCATAGATTTATTCCGATTATAAAATTTTTTAAAATAAGAAATTTAAAAAGGGACCTAGAAATGATGAGCATGTTCATAACCATCATCATGTTACAGTGGTAAACATTAGAGATGTTTTTTCACATCTTCCATACTAACCTAAATATAAATAAGATACTATTACTGAAAAAATGATAGCTTATATGAGAATATCATACATTCATTTGGGGGAGTTATTTGGTGAAGAATTTTTTAAAACTATTTACTATTATGGAGAATTATATGTGGAAGAATATACATGTGATGAGAAAAGAGATTTTGATGTTGAGACCCAAGAAGCTGGTGTTGGAACTCATGATTAGTAAAGGCCTATAGTTAATATTAATCTTAATGACATCACTTTTGAAAATATAAATAAATAGGTTATTAGAGATATTATAGAGATTGAATATCATGATTTCCAAGAAATAAGGGAATCCTTGTATTGGGAAAGGACCATTTTACAAGATGTTTTTAAGGCTGGATATCTAACTAAAGTTATTGATACAGTTAGAAAAAACCTAATGGATTTAGTAAGGGGAATTGTTAAACCTTATCTAGAAAAACCATATAACAATGTTATTTTAGAGAAACATTATAAACTATTTGGGAAATAAATATGTGAAGAGTATATTTTTGGTTGCATATAAAAATAATCTCATTTCATTAAGTTGATAAATAAGATGGTGTACCACCGTTTTACATGGACGAAGTTGAAACAAATTATGGATATATTTTTATATAATTTTATTTTTTCATGAATAATTAGTTTGATATTTTAAAACGATATATAAATTAGTTTATATCCGTGCATAAAGTAACAGAATTAGAGTTATGTGGTTCAAAAGAGAGTTTGGTTCCCAAAATATGTTTAGATTTGTTGATACAAAAAATAACCTCTAGAAAGATGTATAACTCATGAATATTTATATGGTTTCAATGAAATATCATGATATTATGAAAAAATGAAATTATCTACGATTGATTATAATAAAATTATTTTCATTTAAAAATTACTAATAAATCATTGATGAGTCAATATGATTAGTAACAACCCATTATTTACTGTTTAGAATAGTAAAACATATCCAACACGGTGTGAAAAGACCTTTTTTTGTTCTAGATTCTCTAGAAGTTATTTTGAGGTTTGTTTTGATAAACATAGATATTATAAATTTTAGATTATTATATTTTCAATGTTAGTTAGTATCATATTAATTTTTTTATAATTTCAATGAAAAATTAATCAAAAAATAATGATTTCTTACATGATATTATAAATACGAGGAAAGTTATTAAAAAATCATGGTCTGAGATTATTATATATTTTGATGAATTTAATGGATCATTAGAACAAAATTACGGCGACTACCTTGTATCCTCGAAGAAAAATATTATCATTCTTATGGCTTGGGACCCAACTCTGAATAAATACATTTTATTTATATTTTTCTTCATCAGATATATTTAATAATAGAATGGGAATGTTTTTTATTTTTATTTATTATTTATTATTATTATGAATATTACCATAATGATGAATTTTATATATGAACATCTATAATTTAAAGGATGTGTATGCACCAAGAGAACTATATCTAGTCATTATATCTTCTGTCTCTAATCAGAAGTTTGGAAAAAATCCAATATAGAAGTTCTAAGGAATCATTTCTCAATATATGATAAAAAATATTATATTTACGATGTTATGAATGTTTTTGGAATCAAGCTTTGCAAGTGGTACACTATCATCCTCAATTTATGTAAATATGATATTATAAAAAGGATATATCTATGTAGTATTGCACTATATCTATTTTTTGGGAAAATATTTGAAGTAGATACTCTTAATGAAATATATACTTTATCTAATATGATGTTACATGTCACTTGTAAACATTCCACATTATTTATGAACTGGAATTATAATATTTTTGAGAATTTTTTTTAGAGACTCTTCCTTTTTTAAATACTATCTTAAAATTTTCTATAATATATAATTCTACAAATTATCGGGATATTTAATTATATATATACATTATCTATGGCACATTGATGTTGGTAGGGGATAATTAATTTTTATTAGATGTATCCCACATAGAATTATAACTACTTGTGAGGTTATTCCACATATTATCTCTATACCCACTATCCATAAATCATAATGTACCACATAATTCACCTTAAGTAATATACTATATCGGCAAAGACATTTATATCCCAATAATTAATACAAATTATATATATTCTAAATAATTTTTTATGTTTTTATATTTAGTTCTCTATTTATAATCAAAAAGAGTTATTGAACTAAAAAATTATTTTCTTTATAAATGAAAATTAAATTGAAAAATTCATTTCATTTTTGTACATTATATCTCACTCAATAATCATTCCATTTTTTTATTGGATGAGTTTTATCTCAATACCTTATCACAAATTTCATATAACTAAAAGAGGCAAAAAAATATCAGAAACAAAAATTTATAACATTGATTATTAGAAATATTTACTAATATAATACTATTTATATTGAATATTATTTTAATTTATTAAAATTGAATCATTTATTTGAAGACCATTATTGGGAATACAATTATAGAAATTGAATAATCTTCAATATTAAATAACTAGAAATTATGATATTAAAATTTATAGTATTTTGATTTTAATTTTTATAAGATTTTATATTGAAATACTATGGGTTTTATGATTATAAATGTGTGGGGATTCTTTTTGGTCATATTTGTTTTCACAAATATAATCCAATTTAATAAAAAAAATTGATTCCCTCAATATAACCCTTTTTAATTACATATTATTTTTCACTATATATGTAATATTTTTTAACCATAATATGAATAAATTTATAAACTATGATAATACATTGTAAATTAACTAGTATATTTAAATAGAAATAATATGTTCTATATTTTGTCTTATGAAATTATAGAGTTAGTAAAATTATTTAATTATTTAATTTTTTTGATCTGTTGATGTAATATGCCAATTTTATTTTGTACAATCGAATTAAAACAATAATGAATTGTTATCATGTGGAATTTATAATATAAAATAATAATGATAGATATTATTTCATAAGATTGGGTTAATTATTATAATCAGCTGTGTTATAATAATATTATAGGTAATGTTTTATGATCATGAATAAGTCATATGATTAGAATAAATGACATATGATGAAGACAAATGGTCAAATAAAAATATAAAATTAGACCTTCAGTCTTTGAAATTTATTGAGAGTTGAATTATCTGAATAATGTATTCTGAACATAAGTGAATTCTAAAAAATAATAAATGTATTTAATTGAAAATAATTTCATTCTTTAATGTAATAACAAATAATGAAGTCATATAAATTAAACTTACATAAAAAATTAATTCCTATATAGATGATGTCTAGTGAATTAATATATATATATATATATTGATACATTATTACAACTTCACGTAGTTTATTTTCACTTATATTATTTGAGTGAACTCCAATCATTATTTTTATTCATCACATTTTTATATAATCGAATGGATAATTATTCAACTAGGTAAATATAATAATTACATGAAATAATATAGTTTTTATGGATACCAATGTTTTAGTAAATAACTAATTTATTTTCTATTTTAATTGTAGTGAGTTACATGAAAAATATAAAGTGATTTATTTTATGATTAAATTATTTTTATTACTGATAGAAAATATATAAAGTGAGAATTTATGAAATTAATATTTTTTAAAGCTCATTTTTTATTTGTCCATGAAAATAAAACCCACGGTTATTAAAATTATGCAATTAGGCTCATATACAGAATTAAATTTTAATTTGTGTTAGTTTAATGTATAACTAATAGATTATGTGTTATGATCGTTTACTAATTATTTCCTTATACAAATACACATTGTTGTTTAGATTTTTTTTATATATCATAATTTCTATGTCATTACACACCTAGAACTGATTATAGTAGAGGTAGTGGGTATGCCTTGTAATGGGTTATCTCAACTTAAATCATTTAAAAAATTCTATTAAATGAATTTTTCTTCCACTAATCTAAGAATACCTTAGGAAAATGTATAGTAGTGTTAAAATAGTCATAATTATAGGGAGTATTATTTGATTGGAACTGAAGAGGTTCCTCTTTCTATAATCCACTATAAATTCACCATGTACTGAACAATATTTTATATTTCACATTGTAATTAAATATATAATAATGAGTTAATGATGGATTTAAATTAGAATATTAATATTCCATTTTAGTGGAAAAAATTATTAATATTATATTTAACTAAAACCCCCCATTTTAGAATTTGTATCACTTATAATATGACAAAAAATATTTCTCATTAGGGACAAACTGACCATAATTATGGAACCCTCTATAATGACTTTTCATCCCGAACACATTCAAATGGACGAACAATGTCAGTTATTAAGCACTAAGAACTCATCTATAAATTCTAGAGGCATCTAACTATAATTTTATATGTAGAGAATATAGTAGGGAGACTTTTTCTTTGGTCAAGAGTCACAATATAATATAAATAAAAAAATATCATTGTATCAAAATAAGTGGAAATTGTAAATCATATATCTTAAAAAAGGATGAATAAAGTAAACCAAATATTAAATTACCATGATATGTGTATATAAAATGTTTCTAAATGTCATATTTGATGTAATAATTATAAAATATCATTATCATAAATATAATTACAAAATACCTTTTCCAAAAATTAATATTTATTAAAATATCCATGTTCCAACCCATACTGAAAGTAGAAATCATCAATAAGGTCCTTTTCATTATCTAAACTGAAATCCATGTAATCTTAATAGGTGCCAGAGGGAGATCAATATGTGGTATGAGTAAAACTCCATTGGTTGACACCGCCATATATAATCAAATCCAATCATATACTAAGTGTCTAAAATTAAGTGATATTAATGAGTATTAATTATTCAATTACTACTGTTAAATTATCTATATTCTTCGACGCCATAACAGAATATCTCTTATCAAATAGCACATCTAATATATATATAACCAGAAATACATAGAATAATCACATATCTATGAAAATACCAAAAAAAAACTACAATATAACCATGAAAAATCAATTATATAATCCATTCACCCAAAAAAATAAAATCCTTTTACATAAGCATTTAATAATCGATTAGAATGGGAATCTATATAATAACTTCAACATCATTATGAAAATCCATTTTTATATGAATCTCAACATCACCAAGAATATACCTTTATATAATCATTTTATCCTGATCAAGAAAATCCCCATATATATATATATATATATATATATATATATATATATTCCTTCATAAATAGCAACAGATGTCATAACAGAAAGAATAAAAAACATAAAATAATATGTAAAAATGAAACATACATTTAATTACCATTTTTATTCAATTATTCATTAATTAATTAAATAATACATTATTATGTATCCATATTAGGGTACAAAATAATTTATATGAAATCATCAATATACATTTAGTAATCAAAATAACCATTTCCTTGTTGAATCTATCACAATCAATCATTAGAGATTCAATCTCATGCTTAATTATATTTTATTGAATTATCAAGTTAATTTTTAATCATTGTTTGGATCAAACTACGTGTAGCCTCAAGCTATGTCTAAATAACACCAGATATAAAGAGAATCATAGAGTTTTCCAAATAAATGTCTACCACCACCCATTTTTGTGTGATAATGAAGACATTATGGAAACACAACCTCATAATATTACCTATACAAAACAATTATAAGCATATCAAATATATTTATTCTATACCACTTATATTTATCTAGAGATTTCAAAAAAACATCATACAACTATCACCAACACAAATGATGGTGATGGTGATCACATGTAAATAATCTATCACAAAATTATCAAGACCAAAACTAGATTAAATAGTGGTAAATGTATTACTCTTTAATAACATGGAATAAGAGGCATATCGGCGAATTCTAATGTAATGAAACTCACCTAAGTGTAAAAACATGATCAAAGAATCCAATGGAAAATAATCACTCAAAATGCATATGGAGTCTCCCTAGTGTTAGAGATATATAGAGAGAGATACACATTGAATAACAAAGAAAATATATGCAAAATGTTGTATAAAAAAATTGGACATGAGATAATAAATTTCTGAAAACCTTTCATAACAATAATATATTGATTTCATAAATATACTAAAAAACATCACAATCAGTAAAAATAAACATGATTGAATAGTTCATCTTGTGAAATATTTCCATGGTGTGTAACCATTTCACACTATAAATGTGTTCATGGATTCTTCTTGGATATTGGATCACTTCATGAATCATATTCTAG
Source organism: Viscum album (assembly GCA_963277665.1). Lineage (NCBI taxonomy): Eukaryota > Viridiplantae > Streptophyta > Magnoliopsida > Santalales > Viscaceae > Viscum > Viscum album. The sequence continues at coordinate 1,997,537,976 of OY728140.1, read as the reverse complement.
ATGCAAACATCTCTAGTAGTCTAATATTAGTTTAACATATGTAGAGACAAAAAAAATCAGATCTAAATCACTCCAAACCATATAAAACCCCCCTAATCCCTGACATGTATATATATTGACAAATTTAATTCAATCAAACATACAACCCTAAATATTTGATCATTTTCCCCTATAAAAATATCTCCATCCCCAAAAAGAAACTTGGTCAGCATGGTTCAAAAATTATCGAATGTCCTAATTATATAGGTTCAACCAAAACAGTAATTTAGAAATACCATGAACCATATGGGATATTACAACCTCCCCAGCATATATAACATCATACAAGAGCTTCTTTAGGCCTATCTATGGGGTGTCAGGAAACATGACTGTATACTATAATTGTACCTCAAATTTACTCTACCATGTTTTTTCTTGAACACACGAATCTATCCTTTTCACATTAACTATATGAATAGTCAATCCCCAAAGTTACATATTAGTATTAAAAAAATTCCAAATCTAATTCTCTTTAATGTTAAAACTTCACCAAGGAGAGTCTCACCATCTTATACCACATGAGAATGTTGATGTTGATATCTATGAAGATATGATATGTGAATCACATCATCCAAGTTGATTTAATATTGTTTAGGGTCCAATTAGTATTCTATAGGTCCAAACCATTCCACTATCATAGCAATATAGACAATCAATGGAACTAGTTTTCTCTATTTATAATTATTGTGTAACCACATCCTTGTCAACACATAATGAAAAAATGATTCACTACAAAATCCATATGTCATATCTAATGGTCAATGAAATTTTTTTACTTCTACACACAATAAAAATCCACCTCTTAGATAACTGAAACCTATCAGATATATACTATACAATACTAGGTCCAACAAACACTGAATCACCTTCATGAAACCAAATATAGAGGTTATTGTCATGTAAATTAAAACAAATCCACTAAAGGATCCATTTGAATTTATTTAGGGAACCTTATAATATAATATAAATTTTGATAGTGATAAATATAACTCACATGAACCACTGAAATAAAAAACAAAGGCTAACAACATATCTTCAATTATCTAAATGGTTCATTTATTTTTGATTTTAGTCAATGCATGATATGCCATACATAGTATAAAATGTGATCCTAAAGCCTTATATAGACCCATTAAAAGATGAGATATGATAATATGTTCTCTATTAAAAATGATAGTCATCTTAATATAGTAGAATTAGAATAACTTCTGAAAATAAATACTACACATATCATCAATATTGAAGGTCTCCTTAAAAATAAAGAATCAAGATATCTTCATTAATCGATCTATGATCATCCATAATATATTACTATTATTCTATGACCTAATTTATACTACCACATTATCAATAGTGACATCACCTAACTTCCATTATGTAATTAGAAGGTGTTAAAATACCCCAACTATCAACTGATGCTTGGAATTCACCTACTAATAAGTTAAAAACCACACCACAATGCCAAATAACTCATTATTCATTACTATAAAATGTTATGGTTTATGGATATCTTGATACCTCATTATCATGCATATATATATACCTCTCATATAGAAGAATAAAACTCTCTCATTATCTCATCATGGATTCACTTAGGAACCCATAATTGTCAATTGAAAAGAATGAAATTCCCAAATCCCGGTGACATTGTTGACAAGGGATCCCCACCATAAAATAATACCATATGTGATATGAAATATGAATTAGTTAATAATTTTTATTCATTTGATCATGGATAATAGGTATAATCGATGATGAAGGCAACACTACACATCTCTAAGACTCCTAGACAAGTAGGGGCATGTCTTCTAAGAGTTTCCTCATCTTCCAATTGTCTCTAGACTCCCACATAACCTCTATCTAGGTTATCTAGATTAATAAATTAATAATTAAATTTACATTAAATATTTCATAAGATAACATTATGATTGAATACATTATATAATTGACCCTCTTTCTCAATTGAAGGATCATGTCTTAGTAAGAAATGATATAGTTGTGGCTATTGTGTTATGTTTACTCCACAAACCTCTCACCCAAATTTTATCATCTATAAAATATCATTGAATTTACCACAACATGTAATTCAATTTCATAAATAGGATAAATAGTATTATATATTTGTATCTATCTGGATCCATAAAAAACCACTAGGTCCTTTTACATGATAAATGTTTTGAGTCTAACTCGGAATTCATCACTGTAAATGATATATTTCTGAATCAAAATTGGTATGATGTGGATCCGTGTTGATTATATAATACCCCTAATCTCTATAATATCAATATCACATGCATATAAAGAATAACACCACACCTTTGTGGGTCAGAACAATCATTGGTGCTTCAATACGTGATAAGTCTTGGATGAATCACTGATAATAAAGTGGTAAACCCAAAAAAGTATGACTCATAAAGGACTTATAGGGTTTCTCTAAAGGTACCACGACTCAAAAAATTAAAGTTCTACTAAAATTTTGATTATAAGATGACATAACCTAATAATATCATGTTATCAATTTAGAAACTGAATTTGTATATATTAGAATGATCCCATGGATCATTAACTATACTAAAAAAGATTTTGAATTTTTTGAATGATCTTATACTATCCAAAGTTATAATAATATGAAAAAATAAAAAAACCTAAATCTTATATTGAAAATGAATAAATATGTGATCCATAATGACCATTTTTACCACTTGTTCCTTCATCTAACCAACTGACATCACTATGAACTCATACCATCCAAAAATACCCATAATATTTTTTTTAGGTATTTTAGATGTTCAGAACCTCAACTAGTTGTACCTTGTCACTAATTTATCATGGATTTGATCTTATATATTCTAATTTGATTATTGAGAAAACAAATGTGTGTAATGTGATACTAGTTTTTGACCATCATCAAATTCAATATCTGATGAATCACAAATAAATCTAGAGTCCCATCATTCTTATTACTAAAAAGAATTGGTTAAAACCATGGAGATTTAATAGGAAATATAAGACAACTGTTTTTCAGATCATAGAATTGAAATATAATTTCAAAAATCATATCGGTTCAATATTGAAAGGTATAATAAAAACTGACAATACTTCACACACGATCATGATTATAAACTAGATCTACCTCTTGGGTTGTAATCCATAAAGCTAATTAGGAATGTCATTAATAAAACAGTCTACCATTTATGTAAAATTATTATAATTTATTCCACTATAATCTAGATAAATACTTCATATTTAATCCATGATCCAATATGATGTAGCAAAAAACTTCATAGTGGGTAGCTTGAAGATCTCACACCCTTGGTGAAAATAGATGACACATTTTAGAGATAAAATGGAATCTATCCTCCCATTAATGTCGATGTGATCCTAATATATACTTATGAAATCCATTCCATGGATGAAATTAAATCATTTATCTTCCAACTCAATAGGTACCCAAAAGAAATATTTGCCATAATGTTTTGCAGAACAATCATTGTAATGTTTGATATTCTATAACCACAATCCCAATAGTGTATCAATGGTTATGAAACCATCAATGATTTCCAAAACCAATCCATAAATATTTTTAAAAATAGTATATATACTAGAATGTGATTATCACATATCCAAAAATGCATGAAAGTGTATATGACACTAGAATAGAATCCCTAATGGTAGAAAGTCATGAATCTAAACTAGTTTTAGCAGAATAAATTTCATGAATAAAACATTTCTCTATATCCTAGGCATTAATATGAACCCAATTCTCTTTCCCCATGAATTTTATAACCACTCCAGTGCAGTAGTACAAAATCCCATACCTCAACCTAAATATCCAATTGAACTGAAAATACATGTCTTCTCAAATTTATGTGTGTCCTTACCATAATATAGAACATATCAAAACCTATTGTAGCTACACTTATACATCACATATATATATATATATATATTAATTTTTTAGGTGACCCATCATACCACAATCACAACACTCCACTTTACGGTGACGATACTGATACCACATTAGAACAAACATGACACACAAAAAGAACAACCATGGATAAAAATCCAGATATGGCTTCCCAATACACTATATTATCATCTTACAATTCCATTTTCAATAAATATAACATCTATTATTCGTTCCATCAGAAAAATAGATCTTTATACACCCATCAAAAATAGTTCGACCTCTTCTCAGTGCCTCTATATGATTCCCTTCACGATCATGGACTAATTTAACATGGATTAATATATATACTCAAGAAATAAAATCACCAATGACATAATATCATATAGAAGACCATCATAGAAACACCTCAGCCGAAAAATATCCTCATCTACTAAATATGTCACACAAAATTAATTTTAGTATAACATTCAACATAGTCCTTGAAAAATGGGTTCTATTATTTTAGAGAAAATACACATTAGATTCCTCATCCAAAAATGTTTTTTGATTGTAGTGACTTATAATATTTATCTTCATTCGACTATTCTAAAACTCTTATAACTTATCCCTTTACCTTTAGTGTCCCACAAATTCATGGCTAGTCCATAATACATGTTTAAAAAACATCCACCTTATATTAATGGGTTTCTTCAACAACGTTAAGAATTTATTCAATAAATCAATCTGGAAATCATCTTCATATGATCCTCCCTATCGAGTGAACCTCAGTCCTTACAACAACTAAAATTTTACTGACAACTAATACACTCAGTTTATGGTGTTAACCGTTTCCTATTAATTAGATCATGTTACCCCTTAAAGCTATCATTAAGATGAAAATTCATCTAATACTCATATTCTATGTCAATATCTATTTTATATATGCAATTAGTGTAATAATTATCTCTTTATTTTTGTTAAATTTTAATATAGAAATGTGGCATTTTCTAATCATGACAAAAACACTCCATAGAACACTTGATAACCACAAGTTAATCCTCAACATTTGAAAACAATAAATAAACAATATATCTTGGTATATCTAAAGATGTAATGAGAATTGAATTATAATGAAATAATAGTTATTTTGTTTCAATAATCATATATTACATGTATCTCATTTCATTGTTAATACATAAAAATATAACACGCAATAAATATGTACCTATTACTCACAATGCTTGATAATATAAATTTGTATGTTCCGACAATGATTATTAGACACTAATCTTCCTCAATAATAATCCATTAGTATAAATATAAAAATATAATAACATTACACTATATTTGAATCATGTATTGTGGAATAATATTAACCATACTAGACAAACATCATAAAATACAATCTCGTCCATAGGTTCTCAGATTCCCCCTTACATGGGTTAAATAATCCTATAAATATTTTATTACCATGTAAAAAAATATTATTTAATCCTTTATACCATTATAAAATAGAAATAAAACACAAAAGAAAATCCTTGTACCTCAGATACCACATTTTGAGATCCCCCAATATAGAACTCTCTCACGTGGAAAAGTTACATTATTTACTAGAACTGAAGAACACATACCAATATAATATAAGATAGAAAATAGTAGTGTAGTTGTAATGAACATATTGGGAAGACTATACCCCCATATATAGAATTATAATATATAAAAAAAATATTCAAATATAATTGAAATAAAAATAAAAGAAATATTTAACAATACAGCTACAATATAATGTATGAACCACATAATCCAAATAATTAAAAACCATGTATTGTTAGAAATGAATGTCACCAAATGTAAAGACTTAATTAAATATAGATAAAATACCAAAATGGAATAAGTATATGTAGAATACAATGGTCTTGAATCAATTGACAATCCTATCTCCATGATACAACCCATCCAGTGAGCAACAATAAACAATAATGTATTTTACCACCGTCCAAACCCATATCTATATAATTTACTCACGTAACAAATAATTTTATAAATAGGATGTAAATACAAAGTTTAGTCTAAAAAACTACTTGTAATAAACAATATACTAATAATAAGTGAATATAATAAATTCATTAATAAAATTATTAATTAATCAATTTATATTGAACAATAATCAACCTTTTCCTCACCATTCAAGAATATGTATGACTATATTTCTCTACCTTTATATTTGTAACCAAAAATCCACTGAATAATTACACAAATAAGATAAACCCTAAATTAATTTTAGAATATATAAGAAAATACAATTATATAATAATTCATTTAGTAGAATAAAAATTACATTATATAATAATTTCAGAACCATATGTAAAATTCCTTTATATAATAATTTTATCATCACCTGGATAATACCTATATATAATAATTTTTTCATCAAATGAAAAATACATTTAGATATGAATTTCCCCATCAATGAGAAAATACCTATATATAATAATTTTAGAAAAAATCAAAACACAATTCATATCTAGAAGAATAACACAACCAAATATAATAATCAAATATTGAAATTTTAGCCAATTAAAATTTTAATTTCATTAATCATGTCATTCCCAAAATATTTAATTAATAAATATTCATGCATGTGTAAACACCGATTTATATGAAATAATTAATATTTTTCAAATTATCAATGAATCCATTTTCATGGATAATTGATCATAGAAAATCAATGGAGATTTCATGTATTGATAAATCATATTTTATACTACTAATCTGTTAATTTTTAATAAAGGGTATGATCACCCCATTATTATCTGTAATCCAAGTATCATTACCATTATATATAATGGAATCCATATATTATTACAATCATATGATTATCCTGATGAATCATTTCTTTGTTTTAAAACACATGTTGTGTTCGCACAGTCACATAATAGGACACATACATAACTATTAGATGTAAACTAATGGAATTTTTATTAGAACCCAAACCTTTATATAGATAATAAAGAAACACTTCCATCAAATAATTCCAAAAATATAAATGGATAAGGTTATAAAACTAATAACCATGATTACAAAACCATCAATATCAAATCCATATTCAATGAAAATCACAAAAATTATACTCAGGTAATTGAATACAAGAAGATGAGAGTAGAGATCTAAACAAAAGAAACTCATATAGGATTAAATTCTTGATTCATACATCCTTAATGGAGATATTAAATATAAATTTTCAAATAGTCTCTTTAGGGTTATATAGTATGTGTTGTGAACATTGGATGAAAAAAAATCAAACACATTGTGTGGTCTAAAACTGATGCTCATGACATATTCATAACCTGAATCCCTTTATCAACATGAATTTCCCAATTTATAATGTATTTAAAAAATGTCTCACCTTGGGTTAAAATGACCCTAATGAAATATTTGGCAACAAATATATAGTTTAATAAAATGTAATACTTAAAATATATAAACTTGTTTTTCATGATTTACTTTTGAAAAGCCAATATCATATAACAAGTTCTTGATGTAAAAGTGTCCAATAAAAATCACTTATCTTAACATATATAGTAAAAACCAGAACAACCATTTAAGCCTTAAAAAATGTGGAAAACCCATATTATATCGTGAAATATTTATACCTACATTCCATTAATTTTAATAAATAAATTTCTAAACAACAGGTCATTTTCATAAGAAGAGGATCACCATCCGAAAAAAATGGTCTCGACCACTGTTGATTTAGAAAAAGGAAAATACAAAAAAAATTGGATTAAAAACACAAATAGTGGAATGCCAAAAATATATTTGTTCATAATTCCTCATAATAAATCAATAGAAATTCTATGCCACTCGACCCTTTAAATATCCAAATAATCAATATTCTACCAAAAATATTAGATAAGAATAAAGAGGTCACTTGTTTTCCTTAATATCATGTTTCTATATTTTTTTAGTCATATGAATCCTTTACCATAATTTATTTTAATATCATTACGTTGATACATCCTATATTCCACTATTTATATCATGATTTATTGGTTCTCGTTATTTTGTCATCATTAAATGATCTTATAAGGATAACATTATTTCTTTATGATAAAGATACAACAATAGTGTTACCCCCCTTAGACATTCTATAATCAAATCATGGTGTCTAAAACAACCCCTATAGACATATTATAACCAATAACAACACAAGGATGATAATTAGTTAGTGAAACAAAAACCTATAGCCTAGATCCTTATAAAAATAAAACTATGGTTACCTTGATCCCATGAGCCATAAAATCACCCTAATTTTGTTAAACACCACAAGTGTAATGTATGAAATAAACTTATATCCTCTTCAATTAAAATTTATATGTATGTATATATCTCCCACATAAAATTCCCATATAATACCACCATGATCATAATAGATCCATATATTTCTAGTGACTCCATCAAATTGAATTTTTCTATCATAATAGTTTTCCACATTTGTTAATTCATTATGTTACATTTAATTGATTTCACCACATTCTTATCTAATTAGATATTTCACCATCCCTGGCCAAGCATAGATCATAATATTTTACCCATTTTTTGTATTGTTTTTGGATAACTCTCCCTACAATCCATTATAATAGAGCCTCAAAAGAACACTTACAATGATACGAGATATCAATTTTTTTAAATTGTCTCCCATAAGAAAGAGTATTGAAATATTATTACTACACAACTATATTACTCACATAATATTATTCATAGTTAATCAATACATATTTTAGATTCCAAATGAACTAACCATTCATTTTATGTGTGTCAAACACCTCCACCATCTTTCACCAGTTCAAGCATGGTATATCAAACGCAATGAAGGAGTGCCTAATATATTATTTTTTCAATATAAATTATAAAATATCTGAATAATATTATGAATATGGTATAAAATATATGACGATTATCTTTCAAATTATATTCATTAAAAAAATAAATAATAATTTCCAAATTTTTCTATTCATCCTGATTATTTTCCCTTTTATCTTTTTTCATTGAGCACATTAGAGTAGAATAAAAAGGCTGATTCCTATAAAAAAATATACACATGTTCAACACATATTAAAACAACATTATTAACACTCTAGATTATTTCATATAATATCCAAGTGTTTCACATAATTAAAAATTGATTATGAAAATATCGCTTATTCATTTTGTGTTATTGAGCTATAGGATGGGAAAATATCCAATCCATTTCACTATCTATTGATAGAGTTTTTTTAATTATTTTGTCTAAATACTTATATGATAAAAGTTATAATTTGAAATATAAAAATATAATTATATATTAAATATTTAATAAAATACCTTATAAATTTATTTAGGTTATGTAATCAATTTATCAAATAGTAATAATAAATAATAAGATTATTATATCCCATAGATGGAAAAATATATAATATAATTTAATTTCATAAAGTATATAATATTTATATATTATATCTTACATAAATATGTTATTTTAAACAGAACATTTCACATGTTATATATCATATTATAAATAGAACCTTCATCAAATTTTTGAATAAATATTTACATTGATGTTAATGTAACTATATATATATATATATTTATATTCATTTATACACTAACCGTGTGAAAAAATATATAAATATTTATTATCATATAAAAAAATAAATAAAAATGGAAAACAAAATCAAATATTTGAGACTATGATATCTTATTACTAATTTTATACCATAATCATTAATTGATTAAATACAATTTGAAAAGATGATAATAAGTTTATTCGTAAATATATAAATCAAAAAAATTAAGAATATTATTGATGAAAATCACATGTAATCTTCTTGGAAAAATCCATATAGAAAATAGTTGATCATACATAATATATAAGATCAATTTCTACAAAATCATCATTGAATGTGTAGAGAAATATTGTAATGTTGAAACTGTATCAATTTTATTATAAATGGTACTGTGTAATATAAATATTTTTTCGACTATTACATAAATAGTAATGATATATTCATTTTTCATGATCATAAATTCTGAATTTATCATTAAAATATTTTTCAAAATAAGAATATCTATAATCGTCATTGTATTTGTACTTCATTATATAATTCCACAATAATAAATGGGTTATATAAATTAATCCATTAACTATGCACATACAAATTCCATTTTTACATATTTATTTAAATTTTTATATCTTATGATATAAAAAACACACACTATGTCACTTCGTGTATATATCATAAAATTTTTCATCCATAAAAAAATATGTAACTAATGAAAAACAAAAATATTATTATAAATTAAATAGGCTAGTAAACACATTCCATTAAACGAATATCCAATGACTTAAAAATCATTATGCACTCATTTTAGAGGATCAATACCCATGAAATCAATTTACATAGATCATTTAGTTTGAAAATAAGGAGAAGAAGTCAAAATTCAATTTTATCCTCTAACTAATCATTGTAAAAAATAATTTTTCTATCATTATATTGATCTATCTAGAATATATTCATTTTTTAAAAATATTTTCATATAATTTCTAACTTCTGATTATATTAGTTAAAGTATTTTCTTTTTTATTTGCAAGGAATATTTTCAATAAACTATCGCAATGATTTTATAATTTAAAACATCCAATATGTTTTTACTTATTTATTATTATTTTTCATTATAATAATTATTATTTTTTCTATAGAGAAAAATCCAACATAATCTCACTTACAATATAGAGAAATTGAAAAAAAAATTAATTTTTTCTTTCAATTGATGTTCATGATTCTATTAGGATGTAGATTTAGTTAATGGGTGTTAAATATTTTAATTTAAGAATACTATAACTATAATTACTTCCATCATATGATAAAAATATCTAAATATGTGATAATTTATTTTTATATAATTAATCAATTTATGTGACCTGGGATCATTTGCTAAAAATAATGATGAAAAATTATCACAATAAAACATAATATTATATTTATATATGTGTGTGAAACCAATATAATTTAAAATATTTCACATCCATACTACTTCATCTGTTACATTAGATGTTAAAATTTAGAGAAACACAATTGTAGAATATTCATACATCAACTTTTTTGAGTAGTTCCACTACATTGGTCGACTATTATTTAATAACACATTCCCAACTCTGATTTAAAATCAATATGATATATTTATAAAATTATTTAGGTTTATCCTTTGAAAATTACTTCATATTCTACTCCAATTAAAATAAATATATCATTTTTTTCCAACATACTTTAGGATAGTCTTTATAACTATATGATTATTCTCACATAGACCTACTTGATAAATCAAAACCATTATGATGATATAAAAACAACAATACTAGAATATATCATCACATAAATGCAAGATCTTTCAGTAAAATTGTTGGTAATTACACACATTTAATCAATCAACAATTTTATTCACTGAAAAAATTTGTATATATACATACAATGTGACACAAATCAATCATATATATGATTTTTCTATATATTATCATCTCAATAAAATTTAATATAAATCCTTGGGTTCATCCATGATTCCCATTATATCTATCTCATCATATATTGATCCCTAAAAAATTGTTTTCCCCAACGAATTTAGTCATAGAGAAGTTTTTATTCAACTATATATGTAATGAATTTAATACTATAATTTCATTTGACATCAATAATATTTCGTAATCATATACCAATATGAATTCAATATCACTCAAAAAAATATATATCTACCAAAGGATCAATTTAATCCTTAACCAAACTAAACTATATTATAGAAACATCATAATGAATATTCTTGGGACATTAGTTATTCCTAATTCTGTAAGAGGATATCTACAACAATCAGTCATTCTTATAAGATATGGTTTTTACTAAAAATCTATTAATTTAATTTTTAAATCATCCAACTTAATAATTTCAATATTTTTTTAAAAAAATAATTCTAAATTAAATTACCATCATATACAACTATGGAAAATATATTTTATTACATTTGAGCATAAAAATTAGTGGAATGGATTCATCATTATATTATCAATGAAACTAATTGAAACACGTTGAAAAAATATATCCTTCAGTGTTATGAAGTTATACTCAATGTCTATATAATTATTTAATCCCTTTTTTCACTCAAAGAAATTTAAATCAACCATCGTATCAACAAAATCATAGATATTATTTTCATTTATATAGTTCATTTTACTAATATAATATTTCCACCATTACAGAGCTTCATAGATGTTTACAAATTAATTATAAGAGATTTATTCATTGTATTCAATTAATATTTGATCATATTTATTGGGAAATAAAAAAATATATATATATTACACAATCCTTTTTTTCTGCCACTGTAAAATACAAGTCTCTAGAGAAACATTTTATTTTGGATCATCTATAAAATTTTATTATTTTATCTATAGTGTAATTATTTTTTGGACATCGTCATTTTCTACCCTAAAATAAAAATAATTTGTTTTTTTGTGTCACCTTTCAAAAAAGTGTTCGTCTATAGAATATGTATATTCTTATCTAATGGTTTTTATCTTATATGCTTAATTATATTGAGGGTATCCTATAAATATAAATTCTAGTAGACATTCTTATAGTTTGATACTAGTATTACCAACAACTATTTTCCTACTTCTTCATACCTAAAAGGGTGACAATGAAAATTTTCTTCTATTTGTAAACTGATATGGGGTTTTAATTTATACCTTATTTGATACATAGTAACTATTTTAAGTATAGCATGTAATTTATATCCTTAAATTAAAATGGGATGATCTTATAGACTCATCAACTATCTCACCATGTACTTTAATATAAAATTAATTATTTCATTAACACCAATCTGTTTTGTTTTTAATGTGAGGTGACTTATGATAATACCACCAAATCTTTTTGATATTTGATGGATTCATATTTGATATATTATGCTCCATTGTACTGATAGGGTTGTAATTTTCTCTTACCAATCATGTTTTTTACTATGTTCTTATATTCCATAAATTTCATAACATGACTTAATCTATATCTCATTAAGTAGATATATTCATATGTATATAAATCATTCAAATATATATTAATATATTAGTTTCCAACACAATATTTAATGTAAAATTTCACTACAAATCACTTTGAATAAATTTGAAATTTCATATGTATCCCCCACTATTTTTTATTAAGTGATTCTTGATAAATATTTTTTATAAAAAAGAAATACATATATTTATGGGTTTAATTAATATTAATATTTGTATTATCCTAAATATTATTTTTTCAGGAAGAAAAGATAAATAATATAATGTTGACAATTTTACATGTGGGTGTGATATATGATATATGAACATATTTTGTGATCAATTCCAAATAATTTATATTGATATTCTATTATATAAATAATGTTATTTAAATGTTTTATTTCATACTATATTATAACATCATTAAAGGTTCATTCATTATTTGATTACATGAAAATATAATGATAAATGTCAAAACTGGACAAAGATATAATGCTTTTCGATTTAATGGGAGATTACCCACACCCCAAATTCTGGATCTAATGCATCATATTCATTTTCTAGAAACATGAATTAGAATTTTAATATAGAAATGTGTCTAAAAAAGATTACTATTTATATATTTGGGAACTAGTAATATTTTACAACATCAATTTATATAATATTTGAAAAAATTATTCAATACCATCAAAATGATACTTAAATAAAATTCAAAGCCTCAAAATATTTTAACTCAAGAAGGATAATGAACTATTTATATTAATACAACATATTATTCACCATGTAATGAATGATTTAACACCTAATAAGCCTTTTAGGGATATTACCCCTTTATGCATCTGATCTATAATCTTTATCCACTTGTATTGTCCATATAGGGAGTTCATTATAATAAGAAAAAAATTCATTAATGTAAAAAAAATATAGAATTTTATAGTTTAATTATTTATCTATTTTATATAAACCAAAATATAGATGAGATAATTTCCCAAAAAAATCCATTCTTTGATAAATTTTATTGAAAATTAAGATTCATATAAAAAATATTACATATTTTTATGATAAAAATCATTAAAGGAATCAAAAAAGTATAGATGAATATTATAATTGGTAGGTATGATACATTATTAAACATATTAAAATTCAATAAAAAATTGGTTAATATGATCTATATAATTATATTATATATCCAATTAATTTTAAATTAAATAAAAAGACTTCTTTCAAAAATTCATTGCTAAATTAAGTGATCTATATAGAACAAAATTAGAAAAAAAATACAGTCTTGGTGAATAAATATGAATCATGTATAATATTATAAAATCCAAAATTATAAGTATAATATAGTTTTTAATTATAGGATATGGAATATATGTATCCAATTATCATGGAATCATCACAACATATAATCAACATAAAACATTTCATCATAAGCATAAGTACAGTCTCACTGAAAAGACCCCATGACATAGTGTGTGAGGATAATGAACCACACACACTATATGGTATCTCATTATATGAAAACACAAACCAAAAAATTGATATGATTATAATTAAATCCTCACAAATAACATTAAAAATATACTTCAATATGTGTTCCACATAATAAAATCTTACTAAATTCATAAACATTATAAATACCTATGAAATGATATGTCTTTCAAAATCATAACATAATGTAAAATAAAATTTAATATTGTAGAAATTAAAATGATGTGAAAATATTCAATTATTATATTCTATTAATAAAATTATAAATAGTTATAATTAATGAAAATTATTTTGAACAGAATAACATATATATCAATGTTGTGGGGAAGTATTATTGTAAATGATTCTCTTATGATTGGAATTTATAAATGATTGTATAAAGAATGAAAAAGGTGTACTCATGGTGTTTTTATTAAATGTATAATTGAAAGGGAATTCTTATTGAAAAGTAATTTTTTTTATGAAACATTAATAATTATCGAAAATAGATTTATTGGTAAAATAAATTATATAGTAAATTAACTTTTTATCTTTAACTGGGTTTTCATAAAAGAATAAATATTTATGGGAACTTTAAATTCTTTTATATCCCCAAATAAATGTTTATTCCACTTGGTATATATGTGATTAACATAAATTTAAATATAAAAGATATTAATTTTAATTATATAGTGGAAAATTGAATGTTATAGAGGAAAAATCACTACCTAAAAAAAGTGGGTTGTTCAAAAGATCACTTCCCTCAGGTCTATGATTTCATAGTGCATGTGTAAGAAATCCTATATAATTAAATTAGGTTTCTTAAATCATTAATAATATAATTATTCATGTTTAATATATTTATTATTAAACTTTTGTATTATTTTATAGAAATCTTATTTATTTACGATGTCTATATTAAATATCCAAATTTTGTTCATGTCATGGTTAGAAGGCCACAATTGGATATAGAGAACATTGAATGTTTATATAAAATGGTTACATAACTCTATAATTGTGAATAAATGATAATAATTTAATTATATGATTTTAAATTTAATCAAATATAAATAATTGTGACATTGTATGTTTTGATCATTAAACATGAATATCATTAACAAATTATTGTGTAACATTTATCACTTTAAATATCATGAATAAATTATTTGATTTTATTTGATCATCATATTTATTTAACCATTACATATTTTTTATGACAATATAATATCGATATTTTAATCAAATTGAACTTCTAAATTCCTATTATATCATAGAATTTATTGGTGGAATAAAATTAAATAGAATCCCCAATGAGGAGGTGAATAGACCATAATATGTATAATGTTTTTATCATAGAATAAAATTAGAGGTGGATATATAATTGATATTATAATAGAATAAAACATTTTATGTATATTAATTATATTTATGTCAATATCTCTTATTATATGAAATTAATTTGTTGGATGTGGTAGAAAAAATGACCAAAAATACTCAGTTAAAGACAATACCTCATCATTGGGATGTCCTCCCATAGGTTACATCTTAAGGCCCTTTTGAACATTTTTTGAGAATAGAAATCCTATGGTGAGATAATGGATTTTTGAAGGATGTGTGGAATAATTTTTTCATGACATGAAAATTATAATGAAAGGTGAAGTGGGGAGGTAAAGGATAACATTTATAAAGGGATGAAAGGTGTGTTATAAAGATATTTTTCATTATATTAATATTTCTTCTCAAAAACCCCAATATTAATTATTAATGTGACTATAAAAAATAGTGCATGTGAGGATGAGAAAATGGTTTTTACATCATCACTTATGTAATTAGTTTTTTATCATTTAATATTATGTACTATATTAGGTCTTATTTCACAAATCAATAAAACTAATTTCATAAGAAAAATAAACTGGAAATAATTTCAAAATAATGATACAAAAATGATTAAAAATTACAATCAAATAAATTTCATGAATATGATATATTTACTTTTTAATGGAATTCATGATCTATTAAAAATTAAACTTTCATGGTATGATTATATTTCAATCCATTGGAAAGTATTATTTGGGATATCATAAAATAATATTTACACACACACATATATATAAATTAATAAATTTATAAAATAATTTTGTAAAAATAAATTATAATTATTTATTTTGAAATGATTTTAAAAATGTTTTTTAACAAAAATAAAACACATTTATTTTCAAACAGTATATATAATTTTCATTTAATTGTGAAAAATATAATTTTATCATATTTCATAGTTTTATATAATATTAATATAATATTTTTTTCATAAGATACTAAAATAATATTTTATTATTCCTTTGGTTTGTCTGTTGTTATAACTATCATGTTACAATTCAAAATTGGAAAATTACTATTCATAATGTTATGAATATTATTATATTGATACTATTTTTTACATAAAATAAATATATTTAATTTGAATCCATCATAATTAACTGTAATTGCTCCTAAGGATCCATGTTCTCTAATGTAAAAGACATCAACAATATTGTTAATGTTTTTATAATTTTTTTTATTTTAGTAGTGTGTGTAACTATTCTATGTGACCATAATGAATAATATTTTTATATTTAATTTATTTTATATGTTTCTATTTATTTTTCAATATAAGTAATTATATTATATTGATTATATTTATTCTCAAAAAATAAATTTTAAATTAATGTTAGAAATAGATTTTCATTTCAAATATATGAATCATGTATCATATAATACACTCCATTACTAAATATAGCACCCAAAAATATCCATAATAAAAACATAATTTATTAAATTATGGATTTTTATATTCATCCCCTATTTAAAATTATTTCAATTAAAATTTTATTTCATACCATAATATGAAATCCTATGTTCATAATTATATTTTTTTTATTTCATAGGTTTCCATGTTTGATATTTTTAAATTTAATTCATTCACTATAATTTAAATAGGTATCAATTATTCTTTTATATAACTTTTTCTTTATTGTCTAATATCATCATTGAGTACTCGTTGTAAGAGATATCATGTCCCTACGGTATAATATCATTATATAGTACTTGTGATGGGTTTCATACATACATAAATAAGATTGATACATGGAACACATGACAAAAAAGAGATAGGTTTGGGGGTTATATGGGGTTCGCTAGAACATTTATTAGAACTTGAATATTAAAATGGATAATGTATCCTGGAATTTTATTTCAAATTTTCTAAAAAAATATGACCCACTTCCCTGGGAATATATTAAGGGAAAATTTTTAAAAATCCAAAATATTCATTTCTCATTATTTATTTGTTGTGTTATCTAATATTGACTCTAATTACCCTGATGTGTGTCTCAATGGTCCTAACATTTTCCAAAATTTTACCAACTGAATAGGTCCCAACAAGTCATATTCTATAACATCTTCCCATCTTCTGAGACATCCACTTTTCATATATAGTGATATTTATAAAGTAAAATATGAATTCTATGGTGAAAGATAATATTTTCATTGAATTAATTGAATGAAACATGATTATCAAAACCTCTATTGATATCCATAGTGAAATATCCGAAATTATTCCCATGTTTATTGATTTTTTATATATATGATGGAAACATTCCATGATTAAATTATTCATTTTTAATATCATGTTTAATAATCATCCATTTCATTATGTTAATCTACATATAATGATAATATACAATCGATATTGGTTTTTGATAAAACCTCTCCTCTTATCTAATGTAAATCATCAATCTTTTATTATGTTAAAATTATAATTAAATATAGATAATTTGAGCCATCATAGTAAAAAAAACATACAGAAACCCATATTTCATTATTTTTGTCAGATATATATAGATAACCCATGAAAAAATATAATGAAGTTTTATCTCATTTACATCAATTTATGGGTAATTATGGAATTATTACCCATTATTTTTTATCAATTTTCCTTCTCTAGAATGTATTCAAAAAAGATTACATATATTTTAAATAATACATACTCATATTATCCCACTAGTATTTTAATTAGTTATATGTTTATATCATTTTCCCCAAAGATGAAAAATAATATTGTGTCTCTTTAATCTTTGATTGTAACCTTTTTTATGTCACCATTTTATTATAGGTATTGTTAGGAATGAAATATCACAACTCCAAATTTATTAATTTTGAACAATTAAAATTTCCCATTTCTTATAAAATTATTTTTTTATTCCAAAAATCAATTATTTGGGACTATTATAACATATTTTTAATGGATGGATGATTAATCATTTCGGAAAGGTGGATTGTGGATCCTTCTTTATTTTATGATGTAAACCCCTTACATTTCTATAAGAGTTAGATCATTCTCAATACTCTTCATGAGTATGGTTAGATGATCATTTATATATTAGGAATCCATCACATTATTCTCATTCACATGATTATAGTGTTATATGTATTCATAGTTTATAATATATTATAACCATCATCGTTGAATAAATTGTTATACATATAAAATTAATATGTACATTAAATTTTTTAATATATATATATGTCACATATAATTTTATAGACGTAATTCCTCCGATTCATAAATAAAATAATTTGACAACAATATATAAAAAACAAATTCAATTTTTCATCCCACATACCATTAATTATCTTATCTCATATGATTTATCTTTATAATAATTCATAATTACACAAATTATTAACTTATTTGACACATCAATAAATATTATAAAATAATACCCACTTCGGTGTAGTTTTAGTTCTGGAAATGTAATTTTCCACATATTTAATAATACAAAATATATCTTCATATTCATCACTCAATACATAAATTTCTCCCTATTAAGTTATTATGGTTTTTGACATTGGAAATTATGAGATGTTCCAAAAAAAATACAAGCTGGTCCCATCTAATATATAGATAATATCGATATCTAACATTTCAATTGTTATAGGAAATTATTCCCTCACCTTATCCTTTATTGGTTCTATATATATACACTTACTTGTGAAAACCATACCTATGTTTTTAAAATTATCTATAAAATACTAACATTTATTATAATGTTCATATATCTTCATCTATCTAAATGTTTGTAGAATTGTACTCAAACCATCCTCTTTTTTATCATGTATAAATTATATATGTATATCATTCGAAAATAATACTAAAATATTCATGAGGTAGTACTTATAGAATATTTTCATCATGTCCATGAAGACTACATGTTTAATGATGAGTTTGAATGGAATAACCATGAACTCATTGTATCTATACATTATTCAGAAGGATATAATATGAATATCCTCCCATATTTTCTTTAATAGATTATATCATGGATTGAAGTCTAGATTTTATATTTGTTGTCCCAACAATTTTGTCTGAAAAATACATTAATATATAGTAATAGACAAAAGTACACTATCCAGTTTCTGATGAGTCCACAATACATATTATGAAGGAGAGCTGCCATGTCAGTCTTCTTATTAAAGTGGTATGTAACACTTCAAGGTAAATCATGTGACCATATTAAACAATTTTAAATATTCTATTTTAAAATCAACATCAATTAATTTATTTAATTGGGGTCAATTATATAGGCTTTCTTAGATATGGGTATAGGTCCATGATAATGTTTAATTGAGAACTCGACCTCTTGTTCAAGAGGTAGATTACGTATCTCATCAAGGAATACAAAAATGTACTCCCATATAATGGGAATTTATTCAAGTAAAATATTCTATATTATTATATAATTGGAGATATAATTTCATTATAAAAAATATATGTGATTGAGAAAAACATTCCATAAGAAATTAAAATTTCGCTTTACAATTTTATAGAACTAGATGATGATTTTGGACATGAAAATTGATTTTCAATTATCAATAGTTGATGCTGGATCAATATAAATATATAAAATCCTCACCCAGTATAGATTAATATTAAACTAAATGGAGTATTAAAATGGATTCTCGGATGTTTCATACACCAATTCCAACTATAGACGTTCCATGTATGTTTGATGTAACAATTTGAACACTTTTTATTTTCATTGATAATTCAACAACCACACGATGGGTTGGAATTAGAATAGTTTTAATAATCATTTATTATATTATTAAATTAAAAAAACTAAAATAAAATAAGTAATTTATTATTATTCAATGAATAATTTTTGTTTCTACCACTAATTTTAATCATGGTTCACCGTTATAATAGTGATTACATAAGAACTTGAATTATCACATTGGTTTTGTCATCATATTTTTTTGTTGATCTTCTTAGGATTGTATCATTGAAATTAATTTTTTATTTATTAATAGATGGTTAAATATTTATCATAGGTTTATTATTAACCAAATCCTTATTTATTCCACTATATTTGTTTTCTTCTTCATATCCCATTGAAATTAATTAGAATTATTAATCTTTATTTTGAATTTATAAATTTATATTTTTATTTTTACTGATAAGGGGAGGGGTTGAATCATTGATTTTATCTTTTTATGTTTCCTTATGTAATAAATATACACTTTGACAGAGTAGTGATAATCAAATTCATTATAAAACATAAAAAATTGTCAAACAGAAGAATATAACTACATAAATGGGTTTTAAATCATTAAAGGAATATAATACTAGACATGGGTTGGATGTAATACGTAATAACAAAGCCACTGGAATAAACTATTTTAGTAGTTATATTAATAAAAAAGTATATATTAAATTCCTATCATTGTAATTTTTATGATAGTTCATGTGTCCCAATAATAGATAAATGATATAAAAAGTATAACAAAATTAAGAAACTTCACTAATAGCATTTAATAAATTTTCATTGTTATTATTAAATCAGTCATTTATTCTTACAAATTTTTCTTCTTTGTCTTCACATTATTTCACAGTAGAATGAATGAAATTATTAATGGAATTTATTTTAATTTTTTTAATTCGATCACTTATTCATCTGATACCCTAAGTCTGATGAAACATAGTAAATTTCCATTTGTGGATGATCTTTCTATTTATCAAATAACCTATATTTGAAAAAAAAAATTGATCAACTATTCATGGAATTTATATGACCCCAAATAATTAGAAACACTATATGGGGTCTTTTAGATTGATTCCCCTTCACATTGTGTATCTGATCACCACTTCACATATATATCACATGTCCTAGCTACGAAAATTTTATTCCTATTATCTACAAACCAATTCAATATATATAAGAATTAATTCTCTTTAGCTTAATGGAGTATAATTAATCTCAAAACCAAACCTCCCAATCAGATTTTGAGAAACCCACTCATAACATAAAATGTAATACCATATTTAAACATTCATTAAATTAGGAGTCAAAAATAACATAGTGAACGGTCATTGAATATACATGTAAACGTTCATCAAACATTACCGAACTCTATAAAATAATAATGAAAATTCCTTCATAATTATTTTTTTTATCATTTATTAATAATCAAAGAGACATTAAGTTAAATTAAAAAAATTGTTTAATGATCCAAAAAAATTGACAAATAGATAATCAATTTTTTTTTACATTTTTGAATGTACACATTAGGTCCATAATTGGAACATCTTTATATACATATACCTAAAAAGATATCCTTGATTGGATCACATTGAGTGACAATATATGAGGAAATTGTTTTTAGAAATCTCTTAAAAACACATGTCCAGTGAATCATTAATATTTCATTTCATTCAAAAATCCAAAACAACATCTCTATTAGATGACCTTTAAAATTTTCATTTATTTGATAATATTTATAATATTTCTTGGACAGATGATTTTGTTAAATGATATATTTCTGTTTAATCAGTTTTTTTAGTAAACAAATATATTTATTTTTTCCCTTAATCTATCCAATGGGTTCATTGATGTTGATATATTTTTTTATGTTCAATGAAATAATAGTCATAAACATTGATTCTTATGTCTGAATAGTTATTAATCTGTTAATATGGTTGAAAAAATTGACGTCTTTACAAATGTACAACTATTGGACTCTATTGTGGTCATTGTTGAAAACCCCAATGATTAAAAATTAATTATAACATTATAATTTCTATAAAAATAATTCCAACAATTTATTTCCTCTTAAAAAATATTATATATTATCATAAATATCATCACATTACAAAATTCCTAAAAATATGAAGATTATAATGCATCATCTAATTTTATTTAGAAATAATTATTTATTGATAGTATTTGTGAGGTTGTTTTTATAAAAATCATTCTTTACATTCTATCATGTCGCTTTTTAATGATAGAATCTATATGCAATACATAATCTGTTGACCTAAACCCATTCAATAGAATCTTATTTCCAAATCAGATATAAGTTTCATGATATTTATATTTAAAAATAGAGAAAAAAACATTATAAAACAAACCATTATAACATAAAAACATTTTATTGACACAAAAACTACAAAAAAATATTGGTTTATACATATTTCACACATGAAACATTCCATTTTCCATTATGGTAGTTAACAAGATTAATTATTCCAAATACCATGAATTTCAACAAATAAATTACCATATTTAAATATTATTTAGAGTGGGTTTTCATAAAAAATGAAAAAGTAAAATAAAAAACATTATTCTGAATGAAATTAAAACTATTAACTATAAAATTTATTTTTTTGGAATTAAATTGGGTTATTAAAATTGACGTATCCACCCTATAAAAAAATAATATATATATATATATATATTATAATATTCATTTATTTAAAATAATTTTATTTTCCTCTTGTTTTTATTTTGAAAATAAATTCTAAAATTTTATGATGTTGAATTGGAGATAATTAACTATGTTTTTAAATAATTTTCCTCCAAAATATCTTAAGATTCTAATGGTGGGTTTTTTACAAAATAATTGATATTCAAATGAATACTAATAAATATAGTTTTTTAAAAAATATGGATTTTATTACATTATCAGTATAATTGAATGAACTATACCCATTTTAGTGATCAACACTCTATTTAAGGAGTAATTTAATGAATTTTAAATATATTTTGTTAAATTTATTAAAAAACGATTATCATTATAATAAAATAGTATTATAATTCCACTTAAAATTTTTATTATTATTTTGTGTTAACTATCTATTAGAATGTAAAATTTTATTTTTGGGGTTGTTTAGATAAACATATATAATTTATAAAAAATTATTTATAAAATAGAAACTGATAATTTATATTAATATTGAATATGCATAAGATTAATGATTGAAAAAATTATTTTCTAAAATTGTATTTATATAAAGTAAATTATTTTATTTTAAATTTATAATTTCACAGAGTTAAAATTTATATTTTACATTTATATTTAAATATACTAAATAAAAATTATATATTTTTTAAAATAAGATAATTTTTATTTTGGGAAATTGAATTTAAATAAAAATATTGAAAATTAATTACACAGGAAAATGTAAATATGATAATAATTTATATATTCAGAAAAATTGTCTGAAAAAATTATTACAATTGGATTTTTAATCTGAGGCTGATCTATAACATACTAAAAATCATATATTTTACCTTTTATTCATTTTAAAATTTAATAGTATCTTTTTTTTACTGAAAAAGTATATGATATATCAAATATTTCTTTTCTCTTCACATATAAAAAGAGAACAATTCCTCCACAAAATGTTACATGATTCATTTCGAATTTCATCTTAACAATATTCTATTTTGGTCCTCAAAGAACCCTCTACCACTACATTTATGTTATTATCATCAATAAAAAACTAAATTCCTATAATTACAATGATATTTTTAAGAGAAAACAATTTATTTCTATATAATTATTACCTTTTTTAAATATTTTTTTATTATATTCTTGTACTAATTTTATTACCATATTTGTGTAATGAAATTTATTTATTTAATATATCATGATGTTTTAATTAAAATTAAACAAAAATTATATATTCTGTCCTAGCATATTATAAAAACAACACTATATTGATCGAGCATTTGGGAGGAATACTCATTTCTTGAGGTGACACCATCTGTTTTTATCATTCACTACCAAGTATGGTCAAAATGATAGTAAAAAGTATAAATATAATATGAATAATGTAATTATGAATCATAAAACAATTTTTTTTATATAAACCATTTCCCTTTCATTTTTTGGTAAATAATATTTTTAACTTTGTATTTTTTGGATAGTCTCTTATACGATGTAATGTATCCCATTTATAATATTATTTCATTATTATTTATTAAAATACCATAAAATATTATTCATTTCTATTATAGTATCCAAATTATATTTTTATTCTTATATAATAATGATATTATTTCAATATATATTACATTCATTATAATAATAATATATTAATTACAGTATATTATTTTTTGTGTTTTATTATGAACCTACTTAAAAAATTATATAAAATATTATCACTGAAGACTATAGGTAGATAATTAATGAAAATATATTAAATAATTTTAAAAATGAAAAAAATTGTTTTTGAATGGTAAATATAATATTGTACATGTTAATTTATATAGGAACTCCAGTTTATTAAAAATCATTAAAACATGTTCATGGATGATTTTTTCTTTAGAGATCTTAACCAAAACAAAAATAGTAATGAAATATAACATAAAAATACTAACAGATAAATAAATTCAAGTAAATTCTATGATATAGGGATGTTGATATAATGGAAAATAATTGAATAAAAACATTGAAATTTCAAAACTAAATTAATAAATTATGATTTCTCACACCTGAAATAAAAAATCACTTTGAAAACACTAATATACATTTAAGCAGATGGGAAATTATTTAAATACAATTATAAAATAGATGATTAATATTTTAATTTTCTTAAAATTGTGCTTAAATTAATAAATGTATATTAATAGTAAATGTATTATTTTTGGTTACTCAAACCCCTTCAATTGATTTATATGATTTTTTTTCATGTTCAATTTCCCTTGGTTCACATAATTTTTAAATTTAAATTATAATAAATGTTATATAGTTAGGAATATGTATTTTTTATTTTGAATAAAATTCTATGACATGTCTCATGTAACTATTTTTTAAGAAAGCTTGAGAGATACTGGGAAAATTTATTTTTTATTATGACTTATACATTAATGATTTTTGTTAACATACACTTTTTTGATTATTTTTTTACATTCCTCAATATGTTCAAGAAGATCATTAATAAATTAATTTATGATCCATTTTTTACCCTTCAATTTTATTTTATTAAACATTTTTTTGTGATCAGCTATTAGATGATAATAAATTTAATTCGTGATG
Source organism: Viscum album (assembly GCA_963277665.1). NCBI lineage: Eukaryota > Viridiplantae > Streptophyta > Magnoliopsida > Santalales > Viscaceae > Viscum > Viscum album. The sequence goes on along the minus strand of OY728140.1, from coordinate 1,997,512,141 downwards.
TTATTAAATTTAGAAATCTTATAAACCCCATTATTATTTATATGTTTTTTTCAATAAAAGATGAATTATTATCATTTCTATTTCTTATGATATAATTTTTTTACAACCATGGTTTTTAATGAAAATTAAAGTTAACTATTTAAATTATATTTGTTTATGAAAAACATTTTTTATTTCCAATGGTTATTTTTGATAATATAAATATATTCATATTAATATTTTATAAAAAACATTTTATCTTTTTTAATAATTTTGATTTGGTAATTAAATAATTAACATGTAGGAATTATAATAATATATGTTGTTTTGGTGAAGTCCTATATCACCATCCAATTCACTATATCAAAATTTATATATCATGATACAGGTATTTAAGTGTACGTTTTGGTTTCTCTTAACTATAGGAATTAATGGCGTGGATCATGATTGTAAAGTATTAGTATTCTTTTATAAGTGCCATATTTTAAGAATGTTATACACTATTATATCATGTCATTTTAATTTAAGGTTTATGATAAATATTTTTTTCCATGTAATGACTATTGTGTTTCATTATTTATATTGTGTTCATTTGGGTTCATATGAAATGAATTTTAATGTTCACGTAGGTTTTATTTTTACCACCCATGATGATTTTTAATTTATCTAATTCTTAAATACATTACTTATAATTAAATAAACATCTTTGGTGAAGTTTTTATTAAAACCATAAGGAGTATTTGAGCTCAACAATTTCATATGAATTAAATATATAAGTTATAAGGAAAATAATTTGAAATAAAGCATTTAAATGATGGTCTAGTATGGTGAAAAAAATATGAAATGATTGCATGCATTTTAAAAAAAGTAGATTATGTAGCTAGTCTCTAATATAAATAAATAATGTCATCATTGTAATATCATTACTATTATTTATGAAAAATACGTTTTATATCATTTAAAAGATGACAAATATATTTATATTGACATTGGGTGAATATAGTTTATATGAGATGAATGTTTTGGTTATTTCATTATATTAGTTATTTTATTCATGATAGTGAGGGTTAAAAATCGTAGTGTAAACCATAGAGATGAGTGTAATTATTGGATTATTTCATGATAATTGGTTAAAGTCAGCCGTATGTGTATTTCATAGAACTTAGACCTCAATATGGATAAATGGGTGTGGATACGGTTGTGGAAAATAAGCATCTTTTGTAATCACATTGAAAAGTATTATTCATAATTTAATTAATAATCACATTGAAGCATGATGAGTGGTAAAATGACATCACCCCAGAATATAAAATCATAAGGGATATGATTTAGAAAATAAAAATTCTCTAAATGATTGAAATGATGGATTTAAATATATTACATGGATAGTTTGTAAAATAACCATTGATAATAAGTATTATTAAAGATTAATTAATATATAAACATGTGCATGATATTTATTAAGTCCTCCTTAAAATATTATAGTATTATTTTGTTTAAATTTATTATTTATATAGAATCATTACTAATTATGCTTTAATAAAGGTAAATGTTTGATCCTAAAAGAACAAAGTTAATAATTAGTTTAATCAAACTACTGTTAATGCATCTGAACAAATTATAAATCTATAGTTATACATGATTATATTATATTATTATTATTTATATGGGTGAAATCCTTAGAGGATAATGTCTTTGAATATTGTTATACATACATTTTAATAATGAATTGAATACATATCTATACATTAAAAATACAATTTTTGTGGAAAGAGATATTATTTAATCCCTTAAATCATCATGTTATCACTTATCAATATTGGAATAATAAATAAATCCGCTTATAATAATATTCAATAATATGGGACACAATTTAAAAAATTGTAATATTTCTCAATCAAATAATAATGTTAGAAGAAATATTTAAAGAAAATCCTATTATATGGGATTATACTATTTGATTTTTGGAGGGAATACCTAGTCATCCCCACGAGAATATGGTTGAGACTATGATTGAAATCACACATCGATCTATAAACATTTATAATATTGTTTGTATACTAACTTTCACTGAATTAAATATATTGATTAAAAAAGTTAAATAGAATATAGATAAGGGTTTTATAATCATATGTGCTTCAATATGGGTTGAACTAGTCCCATTTCTCAAAATGAGTAATGGATCAATTTTCAATTGTATTTAATATAATAATTTTTAAAATTAATCATATAAAACATGTGTAAGAATGCTTGAATTGAGTACATATTCATTAAACTATAAGTTCCCTACACCATCTCAATAATTGACCACCAATTTGGATATAATAATATTTTTTAAAAAGGAAGAATATTTCTAATAAATCATTTCATGGAAGGAATGTACATTATCAATTTATTATGATTCCATTTGGATATAGATCTAGTCCTTATATATTTATGAATATTATGAATATATTATTTAGATATAACCTTAAAAAATCATGTTAGTATTTATATATTATGATCTAATATATTATATTTTAAAGGAATATAATGAATATATTTAATGAGTTTTTGTAGAACATTATGAATGAAAAAACTGCATGGATTATTAATGATGAATGATTGATATATACAAAAGTATCATTATTGGGAATGGTAATTACGATCAAGGGGATATCTATAGATCCATAATTGAATGTTTTTATAGATTAATTTTGTAAAATAACAACTAAAATGATATACATAGTTTTATAAGGTTAATATGATATTCTGGATGATTTTTGTTATGTTTATGTGAGCTATAAAATCAAATAACCTTGATAACAATAAATAAAGCGTTATTTATTCAAATAGTGTAATTTGTACACAGAATAATTTTACTAGATAATAGGTTGGTCACATTCCATATTATTACATAACCATTTAGTGGGGAATAGTTAGTTATATATAGTTTTTCCCTTGAAATGTTGATTCATTTCATCTTCATTAAATATAACATGGTAATTTTTTATTACATATATTAAAAAAATTACAATATAAAAAATAAAAAACAATATTTAGTAAAAACATTATTTTGTTAATCTTTAATGATTTCATAACATTTCTCTATGGAATAAAGTATGATACTTGTATAATGGTTAGAAAATATTGAACTATATATTCACTAATAAATAATTAAATATACACTATGGGATATTATTTAAATTCATAAATTATTATGACTAATCATTATATTATCTTTTAGGGAAGGAAAACAATGCAGATCATGATCTATTCAAGAGAAATTATGATACATTATTGATTATAAGGATCGATAAAGATCCAATACACATTGATTTGAAAAGGATAAATAATTAAATCAAAATTGTATGTTTGAAATCTGATAATTTATATGTGACTAAGGAACAATCCATTGACATTAATATCAATTATTCCTATAAATATATTAATGATCTATATTAAAATTTGTTGAGTATGAAAGAATTAAACATTTATAAAGATATATTTTTTACGTTTAGAAACAAAATATTTGTTCCCTCAAAACGAAAATAGAATAAGGAAATTTTGGAAGATTCTCATAGGTCATCCTTTAATATACATTTAGTAATCATAATGTTGTATGAAATTATAAATCATAACTTTTTCTGTGATAAAATTAATATATAGATCAAAAAAAATATCATAATCGTTGGTATTATTCTATTTTAAGGTGTAATGACATAAGTATATGGGTGTGATGGATGAATTATGCATACCCATATGGAAATGAAATAAAACTATAATTTATTTCATCATTCCAATCCCCAAAAAATATATAAGATATATGATTGGTTTGGTAATAGTCGACCATAATACTATGTTATCCTATTTTATTACCATCATTATAGAGTGCCTACTTGAAAAAAATCCCCCTGCTATGTAGAAGGTAAGTGGTAATACTAATAATATTAAATCATTATATTATTTTTGATCAGTATATCATGTTTAGATAGAGGTTTTATATGACATTCCAAATGAATTGGATAGAGATTAATTTTTTTTCACTATATATATTCCTCACATAGAAGGTCAGTCTAAGATATCTACTAAAAATATTTAGGATATATTTCAAGGATGTTTGGATTTTATAGGCCACCTATTTTATGATATTTTACTCTTTAAATATGTTTTTTATATAATACATTAGATGTGACAACATTTTATATAGAATAAAAATACACTATTGATATATTTTATTATAATTTTATAGTTATTATTTAGACTATATAATTTATATAATTAATATGACCTAATAAAATTTCAAAAATTATTTTTTCCACCTGAATATAATGTATTTATTGGTTATATATTCGCTGTAAATTCAAATAACATAATTTTAATGTAAAAATCATTATATTTGGAAATTAATTTAAGAACGTAATGTGTATTTACCTTAAAAAATAAATTATTTAATATGAATGAGTGGTTTAAATTAATTTGGTATATAATATTTTGTTAATTTATGTTAACATTCAACAATTAGTTTTTAAAAATAATTTAATATGAATTAATACATTATAACATATAATAATATATATCAATTTATTTTTTTATTTTAACAATGTGTTTAATTTGAATTTATAATTCATAATTTAATCCATTAAATTAAAATATTATTTATATGTTTTATCAACATTTCCATTAAATTAATTAATTGTTTTTCATTTTTTATTATTTGTTATAACCGAGATAAAATTTCATTCCTATGGTAATGGATAAAATAGACAACGAGGAAGTAAACTAATGATATAAAGGTTAAAATACACTAATAAATTATATAAATATAGTTAGATAAGTTAATTTAAATAAATTGGATTTTAATCTAATTTAAGATAATTTTATGATACTATCACTTTACTATGACTTTAGTTTATTTTAATGTTTTATTTATTTAAATGTGTGACAGTCCCCTAACATATAAATGGAAACAAACTCTCCTCTATTTTCAAAAAATCATAACCCATTTTGACAGTTACTTATCTATAAAACTCCCATATTTCATAAACATGACCATAATTCTATTTTATTTATATTAAATACATCAAAGAAGACTTGAGAGTATTTTAAATTGAATATACCTGATGAATATGTATATGTTATTTTCAATAAATTCATGTTTAGTTCTTCTTAAACCACATCAAATTATCTAAATGTTTTAAAAATATTATATAAATAATTTTTTTATATTGAGTGAGTTGTTATTATAAATTAATAATCATTAAATATCTTCCAAAAATATTTTTGAAAAATATATTTTCACTCATGCTTACATGTGAAATAAAACATCTTCAAAGTGATGTGATTATTTTTCATTTACTCTTTAAATGGATAGTCATAATGATGAATTTAATGAATTTAGTTTTTATATATTATATAATTATTTATAAATAGGGAATTATTATTTTTCTTTCTTTCTTTATATTTATTGAAATGTGGAAATTTCACTCAGGAATATATATAAGTACCTCTTCTATAAAGTGATGTAATTAAGTTTTTATCCCCTCTTTATATCAATGGTAATAATCTAGTATATAATGTGTAAAATTTATATATGATTATGATTAGGTTTATTATGAAACCTTAAACATAGTTCATGTATAGGAACTAGTAAACTGAAACAATTATAGAAAATAGAATAGCTTTCACTTGAATGTTCTATTTAATTTTAAATTATTTATGAAATTATACATGGAAATTAAAATTTAATGATACCGAATATTTTTTTTATGAATATGGGTATATAATATTTTATAAATATATATTATAGAATATTTTAATTCCTAAAATTAATGGCAGGACATGAGGAATGGATTTATAATAATCTAATATCTCTTCCAGAGTTCATATGATAAATTTCAATTAATGAAAATTATATGGTTCTTCTCCTTTAAAAATAATTTATATTATTATACTTTTACTATCCTTTAATATTTTATTTTTTTTATTTCATTTTCATATTTATGTAATTTAAATATATATAATAATTGTTTGTTAGAAAAAATGAATTTGTTTCCTCCTTTGTCAATGAACATTTCAAATTGTTTCATCGATTATTCCAATGATTTCAAGAGTGATATATTTCACTAAAGTGTGTTTTTTTTATATTCATTTTAATTTATTTTTTTAAGTCAAAAAAAATTTCTTACATCAATTATTACATTGATTTTTGAATTTGTTAATTATTATTTTCTAAAAAATTTATGATAGGAATCAATATTTTTACATTCACATATCTAATATATTTTCACACCATTATGACTATTATCTTATTTGATGAATCAATTGTATGTACAAATGGTTAAATTAAAAAAATAACAATACTCTTGTAATTTTTTAATTTATACCATTGGATAATGAAATTTTCCAATTATTCAATGAAATGTTAATATTCTCATCCAATTGAAAATTTCTTCCATGTCAACATTCTTTTAGTTTTTTTCCTATTTTGATTATATTATCATTTTAAAAAATCTAATTTATATTTTTGGATGGATGATGATGACGATATTTTTTTATGATTCCTCAGAACCCATTACGTTCACACGTTTTCATTATTTAGTTATGAAATAAAAAAATTATGATATAATCGGTAACTTTTGTATGGAGGAATTTTAAATTTTGATGATGAAATGTTTATTAATTTTTTCTTTCTTTGGGGTTTTAATGATTTTATTTCTACAATTATTATAATCTTTTTGGAAATATATATTTATATTATTCCTTATTTTATTTGTTTCAATGAAATTATATATTACTATAATGGATTGTATAATGATTGATATCAGATAAGATAATATGGAATGTAATAAAGATAAACCCATTTCCAAAAAACACTTGAATAGTGAGTAAACCCAATCCATTTTAACAATATTATTAGTGATAATTGACTATTAAAATAAATTTAAATTATCTTAAACAATAAAATTCCTAGAAAAAAATATTCCTTATAAATATGGTATTTTTAAGAGTATCATGGTTGTATATTGTGATTATATTCACTTAGGAATTATGTATTTTTATAACAATTACATATACCATGATTCACGAATAAATATCATTTAATTATTGTGTATTTAATTTTTATGTGATGATGTTTTTATCACATCATTAGGATTATCTTATTCCCACTTATGATTATTGATTGATATATAGAACATTTATACATTCGAAAAATGTAAGACAAACCATTATAATTTTTCATTTCACTATGTTATATAGAAAATATTTAAGAATGGAATGTATAAAAGGTGTATTATATGATAATAATGTAATTGTAGATGGTAAATATCATTCCCAAAATACTACGATTGTGTGTACAGTCTCCCAAAAATATTAAACTTTATGGTTCTTGGGATTTTTTGAATATCAAATTAAAATGAGTTTATATTTATGTATGTAATGATTGTGTTGTCTCATATATTATCATAGGAGAGTTCAGTTTATTATGATGACTATAATTATAGAATATTAGGGGAAACCCTTTGGAAAATAACAAACATAGTACGCATCCTCAAATATTGGTACATATGAGATATTGTCGATTCCATGAAATTAAATCCATCAACGGGTAAATTTTAATTGATATGGTTATATCACAGAATCACCTTTGTGAAGAAACACAGATAAATAATTAATGAGTATCAACATTATCTTCACTCATTGAACGATTAAGGGACCAAAGTCAACACACCTCGATTTAAAATTTCATTGGATATATGGGTTCTATTCACATTCTCTTCAGGAATCATTATCATGAATGAGAGGAAAAAATCATTTAAAAAATGATAACTAAATAGTTTTCTAGGCAACCATAATGTGTTATGGGGTGAATTATAATTTCATAATATATGACATTATAACAAAGACTTTTAAAATAAATTTTTTTACATGAATTATTCATTTTTGATACCAACAAATTGTTTTTTGTTTTTACTAAATGTTTAAAACAAAGAGGAATTATGTTTACAGCTAATGTGATGACCAATGAAAATACTATATTGATGAGATAAAAAAATAGATTGTGGATAGGATAATAAATCTTGTTTCAATGATCAACCACATATCAAAAATTATAAATGATAACAAGTATAACACTAAATTTATAATGGAAAAATGATAGATAAAATCAATATTGAGACTTTTGTATAGAAATATACATTTTCCTTTAGTGGTTTTTGATATCTACATATTTATGAAAAAATTATTTACATTCTAAAAATTATATTCTATATTATATAATGATGGTAACCTAATTGGATTATTTTTGTTGTGTATCATTTTCTTGTTGAAGTGATCAATGTTATAGTATTATAATGAATATGTAGAAGGATAATGAAATTGATTCTATAACATATGAATTTTTTATGAAGTTACTGGTAAATTTTTATTTTTAGTGAACATTTTATATGAATAGGGAAATGGAATTTTTAGATTTAAATTAGAGGGATGAGTAATTCATTAGTTCCTATTATAAAAATTTCAAAAGTGATGCAATTTTTTAATCATGTTTTTTCCTAAAATATGTATAAAATGTTCATAATTCCACTAGTAGATTAAGACAATACTTTTTTTGTTAATTTTTAATATTTGACATTGATAGCTATGAAAAAATAAATTGACTCAGTATCAATCTATAAATATATATTCATGATATTAATTTTTCTCTAGTTTTTTTTAATATAAAAAAATTGAATATATAGTAATATCTAATAATAAATAAATATGGGATGTAATATTAATCATTCATCATTACAATAGAGAAAAATTATGTAAAGATAAAATAACCATTTTATGTTTCTTAAAAATATTAAGTGTCAAAATGATGGACAAAGTATATTGTAATTCTCAAATGATATAAAGTGGCATGTGATTGTGATTAATGATGATATATAAGAATTGAATGTTCCACAGATACTCTAATGATATAATTATAGGTAATATTGTGATTACATTAATCATGTTATGAGTATCATGGTTAATGATGAAAATTAAAATCAAAAACCTCTTAAGATAATAGAAAATTTAAAATATCTTGAAATTAAAAATACAAAAGTTGGAAAAATAATGATGATTTTCAAGATACATATAATATCCACTCTATAATTGAAAATTAATTATCTGATTATGGATTACACAACTATATTATATATGATGATTTTTTTAATCATATCACTTCACAATCCCAAAGATTATTTTTTGAATTGTTAGTGAAATTTAATAATTATATTAATATTTTATATCAAGTATACATATCTTATTTTGTAGAAGTTCATATGAACATGATTTTCTAAAATAGTGTGACATTCCCTCTAGATATATTTAATTTTATTATTGAAATTGATTTTTATTCTATATATAGACATGAAATCAATTTCTAAAGGGCTGTAAAATATCATATTTCAATTAAATATATTGTCATATTTTTTGTGATAGAATTGAAATTGATATCTAATTTTATAATGAATCAATTTTATTGGACTTTATACTTATTAATGATATATATTTATCTAAAATTGTTGGAGAGAACCTAAAAATTAATGAAATTCAAATTTTTCCAAAATATTCTTGTGTATTTGTTAAAGAAATTCATAGTCATCCCTCGAATCATGAGGTTAATTTTTCAAATCAACTCATACATGATGCTACACTAATTCCAATAAATTTATATTGAGTAAACAAAATCATGTTGTATGAATTTCATAAGATACACCATGAGAATTTAGATTATATATTCACACGCCTCAATGCATCACTCTTGGGTGCACTAATTCTTTTTTTGTTAGATGAATGGTTGTTTAATGTGTATTTTCATTGAATGTTAAAATATATTATGGAAAATAATAAGAAAAATTATTATTTACACCATAAATATGATATGTTTTTTTATATTTCAAGGACCTAAATATTTTCATGTGATCAATACTTGACACGTATAGGATCAGTTTTAGCTCAAGAAGGTTTATATAACCAATAGAAATTTTGTTATGAGGTATGAACACTATGAATATATATGGATTCTATTTAGGTTTACCGATTCCAGTTATATATACATGGATTAAATGAATACATTCTTTAAAGAAAACCTTGATCCGTTTTTTTAGTATTTGTAGATGATATTATAATATATTCAATGATAAGGGAAGAGGATTTAGATCATCATAACATTTTTTTTAATAACCTAATAAAGATATAATCTTTATTAAATTAATAATGTTTTAATTATATTCGAATAAATTCCCATCATGGGTTATATAATATAATGTGATGGTATACCTGTGGACCCATCTATGTAAAATTTATAGCGGAATAAACATGATCAACCATAGTGATAGATATCAATAATATATTTCTATGTGTAAATAATATTTATTAGTTGGGAGATTATTCTAATATTTTTATATTCTAATAACCAAAATGACAGGGAATGGAGATAAGTTCCTTTAAACATATAAATTTGAGGAAAATATCCTGGACATGAAAAAGGATCGTCAATACCAAAATACTAGCATGATGCTACAGTAGAAGAGGTTTTTTTACATTTAATTATTCTTCGAAGAAGGTACTAGAATGTTTGAAAATATAAAATGGTATTATTATTCTTTATACCTCATTACAATTTATAACTCATGAGAAAAGGTACATAACCTATGTTTTCGAATTGGAAGTTTTAATTTTTTCGAAGAAAACTTATAGTCGCTATTTTTTTTGTTAAACTATAATAAATATATACAAATTATAAAAAATTGAATAATATATTATTATATTAAAATTACAATATATTCCAAATGATTTTCATGAATTTAATTAAATATTATTATAGCTAAATAAATTAGAACAAAAGAAAGGGAAACAATTTGGTTGATTCTCCGAATTTGAATGGCTATATTATTTTTTTCATGATAGGTATTTAAAGAGAAACAAAATTTATAGATTCTTAAATGATATCTCTTCCAATTACGGGGAATGTGTGATAATTATATATTTCCCAGATCAATATTAAAACAACCATTTTTGTGAGTACAGAACAGTCACCAAATGAAATATATAGAACTATAAATGAATGCTAGAAATTCTTGAATGTTTGAACATGATCATGGTGATATTAGATTGTTTTCGAACCATGTAGAAATATTTTTAATAAATTATTGGATGAATTTGTTTTTGGATGAAGATTGTAGTTCATCATTATTTAAGAATCCTAGAAGTAAGATGGTGTATAAAGATCTAAAATGGTATTTATTGGGGTAAAACAGAATAATATATATTGAAAACATTGTATATTGATTCCTATTATGTAAAAAAATTATGTATGGAGATATAATCCACATTGGATGTTATGTGAATTACATATACCAAAACATGAATTGAGAAATATCATCAACAATATGATCATCAAACACCGAAAACTACTAAAGGACATTATTATATATGTGATTTTATTGATCTATATAAATTTTAATTAAATTTAAATATAATAAAATAATATTTATCCATTAATTATAATTCCATATTAAATATTAAGATAGTGGGAATTTTTTATAATGCATTAATTATATTATAGGTGATTAAGATCTACGGGTTAACAACACATTATAGATAATCCTTTAACGCTCTATGAATATAATGTTTTACAATAAAAATTTATATCGTCCACAAATAAATTTTTATTTTAATATGACTATGAAAACCATAGATGATAATTTGATAGATGATTATATGTAATTTAATGATTCTTGGGAGCATCACCATTCTCTATTTGAGTTTTATTACTATAATATCCATAACTCAAGAATTAAAATGGAACATTATGAACTAATTTATAGATAGATTGAAAGAATACAAAGTCGTGGGATTATTTTGGAGAGAAAATGTAATTATAACCTATGATAGTAGATGAAATGTTAATTAAGGTTTGACATTTTCATATTCATTTTTGGTAATCACAATGTGAACTAAATTGTTATGCAGACAACAATCAAAGAGAATCTGAATTTACAAATTTGGGATAAGATATCTATCAGAATATTTCATTGGATAACTATTATGTTATTTGTAAATAATATATTGTTTATCCCTATATATAATGGGATTTTAAAATTTTATTATCATATTAGGAGGTGACTAATTTTTTATAAATCTACTATATTAATTAGTTGAACATGATATATTCTATGGATATCTCAAAAAGAATTATATACATGATAATTCAAATGTATATAAATAAAATGTAAAACTAATAGATAATTTCCAATTTGATGAGAAATATATCATGGATATTAAATATTGAAGATAAAATTGCAGCATAAATAGAACACTCACCCGTTAAATATTTTGTAGTTAAAATGTTAATTTTGGAATGTTACCTCAGAACCCAAGAATATTATGAGGTAGAAGCATAATTAATTTATTGTATGAATGTGATGAGTGATTAAGGTATAAAGTATTATATGGTGATTGAATATTACTCATTGTGAATTTATGATATATGAAAATTTAAAAAAGTTTTATTTCATTGATAGATTTTTATATGAACAACGAGTTTAAATAAAAAACAATTTACTAATGATATAAGATGATAAAATGTGATAGGATTCATTTAGATATTGAAATGGATTTTATGAATTTAACAATCTAAAATATTAAAAAGTATATTTTATTAATACAGAAAATTCATTCAATGGATATAAATTTTCTAGAATGAAAAATAAAATTATTTTAATGATGAAAAAAGATTCTTCTGGAAAACAAATTTAATGTGTTTTTATATATTAATTAAATTAATCAATATTTAAGAAAAAAATTATTTTAAAACAAAAATAATATATTGATGAAATTATTTTTAAAATCATATAATGTATTTCACTATGAATGGAATTTGGATGAATTGGTTTTTTTGATTAAATTTTTTCCAAAATAATATTTAAATTTTTATTTAAATTTTTTAAAATTAATTAAACCACATTGGGAAATTGATTCTAATAAAATGTTTACCATTTTTAGTATCATTATGATGAATATTTTTATTATTTACAAATTTATTTTCTCCCATTATTAATATTAAGCGACATATAAATTTAATAAAATGGTAAATATTATAAAATTTGATGGGACCTTTAAAATATGTGATAAGAATTCAAATAGCCAGAAAATTTAAATAATAATATTAGTTATGTGTATTTCGACATCGCATATCGTATCATTAAATTACGGTTACTATGGTTCAAATTTCACAAGATTTTAAATTTATTATATATATATATATATATATACAAGAGTGACACACCCATAACCATTAAAAGACAACATCAAATCCCTCTTATACACAATATCTGATACATCTAGTGTGAAAAATATATATAAATATATTCCCTTTGAATCCTTATCCACTACATTGAGTTTAGGGTCTTCCCAAACTACAACATCCTGATCATTAAAAAATGATATTCCCATATATGAGTTAATTTATTATTATGTTATGTATATATAGAAAAAAATGTAATAAATTGAACTATTTTAATCTATAAATATTGAAATGATCATCTAACATCATAAATAATAATTTATCTAAACAATTTTGGTGACAATTTACATTTTATTTATAATGTGTTCTGATAAAGTCCATTTGGCAGAGATGAAAGAGGCGTTGGCCATGACCAATAGGATCATACCCTATGGAGATGATTTATCGAAGATTAAATGGTTGGTTTTAGAACTGAAACACTACCATGAAAAATACCTATATATTATACTTGAACTAAGTCATTATTGAAACCATTTATGGTAGAAGATCTAGCACATTAATAAGATGTTGTAATCTATTTACACGGAAACATGAAAATAAAATCATAAAATTTCACACAATAGTATTATGGTTTCCGGAAGTTTAATAAGTTGTTATATATATATGTATTTTAATATTATGAATTTCCATAAGTTTATTTTTTCCTTATAAGTTACAAATTATAATTCTCAGTTAACAATTAAATTAAATTTATTAACAAATAAATTTTAGAAAATTGAATTTAAATATCATGGAATACAAATTATATTTATGGAAAATTATATTCCAATAAATATAATATTTTTAATGAAATAAATACTTTTTGAAATTATTTATATTTTAATATTATATTATTAGTATGTAATATTTATAATGTATAAATAATAATTTAATTTTATGATGAAAATATTAATTCTCATGAGGGTCTGAAAGCTATTACTATGTAAGAGTGTAGTAATTTTTAGTAAATGATTATTTAGGATTGGGATGTTTAAAATATAATATTTAGATAATTATTTACTAAAAATAAATATTACTATTAAATCATCACATAAAAATTATTTGATGCGTAATTTATCATTATATTTTGAGATAGGTAAATTTTTATGTTAAAATTAAATACAATATATTTATGTGGTTTGTATTGGAACATCAAAAAACACAAAAACCTAATATAATAAATTATATAAAGGAAATTCAATATCAACTTATTTTTTCCATTTTAAAATAAGAATTTTTTTCTTAATTTTTTTAATTTAATGAATCAATAATGAGTCATCAAAAGTTTATATTAGATTTTATGGTTTTAAAATCAATTCACATTAATCATGGATCAACTATAAATCACCAACAATATTATTTAAATTTCCTTAATTCTGAAATAGTTAAATTAATTAATAATAATCCACTTAAAAAAAGACCACCATTAAAAACAATGTAATGTTTTTTGGGTATTCATACCTTTTCATAGAGAGTCCAAAACTTTTAGTGGGAATTAGAAAATAACTCTCTAATATTTTTCTATATAAACCAACCCACCAACTCATTTTCTCTACTATATAAATATTTTGAATGAAATTAACCTTCCCTTCAATATCTAGATCCCTCCCTAAGATCCCCTAATCTCTCATTAAGCTATACATTTGGATTCATAATCACCATCTCATGGTAAAGAGTCCTCTAGTTATTCTTTTTATACAAGAACAACTTTTTTATTCCATTTATTGTCATTTTTTCATGCCGATATATGCAATCTCACATCCATCATACTACTCTATGGATTTCCTTGTGATTATAGACCAATATATGTCATATTAATCACATCCATGAACAATTATTTGCCCCATTATGCTATTGAAATTTTCCTACAATGTTCTTTCCCAAGAGTTTTTATTGAATTAAAATCCACATTTTTACTCTATGGTTTTATGATATAACGATATTGAATTAATATTTTATGGAATTACATTTATACATCCTATTCTAATTGATCATGTGAGAAAATTTAATGAAATATTCATTATTCTGATTTATCCTTGTATGACACATGAGCGTTTTATAAAATGTTTGGTGAATCTAGATAGCACTTTATTATATTATGTATTGTTTTAGTCCCATGAGACAAAATTCAAGGTAAAAATAAGTAAACAAAATCCATTTTGGGAATTCTCCCCATGTATTTATGTCTTGGTGTTTTTCTGTGTTCGATGTTTTTTATGTCATGAATAATGTAGTCACATTATTTCAACATTTCTTTATTATATCATGTATTTCACTATCATATTTATTATTTATTTACTATTTTATTATGATTTATACCTTTCCCCATTCTTATATACATTTTCAGGTTATTCGTAGTAGTTTATGGTATATGTGTAATATAAGATCACATTGTGGAGTATTTATTTTTAATTTCATCATTTTTTATATCAATGTTGTTATTATTTGTACATAATAAACCAAATGAAATGGGTATCACTTAATTATGGGTTATACTCAGAATGCTTTTTTGTAATAAATCCTAAAAAATTTATAATTAAATATAATTGTATTCATTATTTCTATTGAAGTAATGTTCAATAATTTTTGTGATTATGATTAGAAAACTATAGTGTCTATACATGGGATAAGATAAAATATATGAAAAAATATAACTAATATGGTAAATTATAGAGTAATTTGATTCTAATAAAATACATTCCTTTTTAGATAATACAAGTGGAAGTGTCTTTGGAAGATATGTACATTTGGATAATAAACCATAATGGGTGAATTTTGGAGGACTCAATTATCAAATAGTTCATTAAAACATACCTAAAATCACATATAGCTTAATATTATAGTGGGATATACATAGATAAATCACAATATACTTATAGAATTTAATTTATAGAATAAATATTACGATCAATTTTTTGTTTCAAGAAATAGATCATGGATTATATTGACTAAAAATAATAAATTTATATATTAATGGATACATGTACTTAATGTGTTTTCTATTTAATTTTAATACTTTTTATCATATATGTGTTTGGAAATAAATAAATTATCATCTCCAATTTTCCCTTCTTTCAATGTAATGGTTGGAAATGGAAGAAACCATACAAATACCAATGTGAGGGATAATGTGATTAAAACCAAAATAAGAAGAATAATACGAAAACAAAAAATAATGGTAAAATTTGTGATGATTCCTTCTGAAATTTCACTTTTTGGGATCAAAACATGAATTATGGGTAATGATGAAAACCCCCAAGAATGATGAAATTACAATTGAGATGATTTTGGAAAAAATTCCTCAGAATTTAAATGGATCTTATAATCCCAAAATTTTAGAAAATGGGATGAACTCAACTGATAATATCTTCTCCATAACTTAATGCTCTATGAATGAGAAGTTAATATTCATGTAAATCATATAGATGAAGATGAATAACAATGTTAATATTTTTCAAAATTATAAATTCATAGAAGGATATCGTTGTGATTAAGTGAAAAGAATTTTGTAAAGCATTATTTGATTAATATGACTTTAAATAACATCATCTAAAAATGAATACATGCTTATATATCATAAAAAGAATGGTTAGTTTATAAGGGTATGTGATACATACATAAAAAAAGATGAACATTGTGCCTCCAAATTTATAATTTCCCACAAAATTAATGCTGACTACTAGTTGGTTGTGTCGAATTCATGACTACAAAAAACCATAATTACTTTATAAATTGAAAACTTTAAATACATTTTATGTATTTCATCAATGTCAGAATAGATAATAATGAATCTTAATGTCTTCATTCTGATAATAAATTAAAATTGGGTTTAATTTTAGCATTGTGGTGGAGAAATATAAGGTTATAATGAAATTCGATCATCCCACCTGTCAAAAGATTGTGATAATATATAATTGAAATTTTTTAATGGGGGTATGGAAGTGATTTAGGTTTTGAAATACATGGAATACAGATAATTAAAGATGATGGGAGACAACCACCAGTGGGATGGATGAAAGGAATATTATTTTCAACCTTTATCCTAATGTGAAATGGATTGTCTACATGGAATAAGTAATTAATATCAGTATATAGCTTATGCCACATTTTTTAAAGGTTGGGGTCTAAGCCTTTATTACATAAACCATGTGTTTTTTGGTAAGAAGGGAAAACATCTACATGTACTTGAGTGTAAGGGAGATTTTTTTTGTTATTATAACTACTGAAGAGGATCTTGATATCCATATTATTAAGGGATATATGATTATTATTTCTAGGATAGTTAAAATAATTTTTTATTCAGGTAATTTAAATTCCTTCTTATCAAACTTGTTTAAAAAAAATTAAAACTAGTGAAATGATTGTTAGTAGAGCTATCAGTGAAGGTGGTTAAAGGAAAAAGTTTTATATGACAAGTATATAATTCCTAAAATATAATAATTAATGGGAATAACATCATTGTGAACCTTTTAAAACAAACATATCAATAATTTTATGCTATTCTGGTTATGGGTGAGATTTACTTATAAAAATATGACATAAATTTCTAACAATGGAAATCACCATTATCATCACTATTCAGCTTCTTAATATTAAAAATTTGAAAAAAGGAAGATTAATATTTTTTGGAATTCTCATCTCTAGAACTGATATTTTTAACATATTAGAAATAATATCTAGATTAAATGACTTTAACTATGTAAATATCAACCAAAATGATATTGTTTATTAAGGAAAATCACTACTATTTTTCTTCAAGAGTTTAATATCTTCCTACAATCCATGTGGTCGAGTTATAAATGATTATTATACCCATTTCATCAACTATATCCATGAATCCAGATATAATAGATGTATTTTATCATAATGATTCAATAAAAAAGACTATAGAATAATCAAGATAAAGGGTCTATACAAGAATTTCCATTACCATGGGATGAATCAGTTAACTTCTTCAAGAGTATAGAAGGGACAAAATTACTCTATATTAATTATCAAGAGATAAAAAAGATAATTAAAAAGGATAAATATTATATACAATTAATTTATGATTGTTTAATCATCTATTCTTATAAAAGTATTAATCAATTCTATATTTCTTATTGATATATTATCAAGTAATAGATAATTAGGTGGAATAATTGTTTTATAAGGAATTGTAACTATGTGTTCAAAGTGATTCCATTTAGACTCACTAATTTAGTATTAGTATATAAGGATTTACTAAGTTCTGTCTTTATGGGTATCCTAATATTTTTGTTATAGTATTTTTATAAAATAATATTATATTCTCTAAAATCATGGAAGAAAATGAAGAGCATTAAAATATTTTAAAAAGATAGTATGAGGAGAAAATATGTAGGTAATGTATATTAAATGTGCACTTTGGATTGAGAATACTCTTTTTTCGGTGAGTATTATCACTTTAAATGGGTTGTCTAAGGATTCTTAAAAATTAAATACAATTAATGTTTGGAATAGACCAACCTCTCTTATAGAAATCTATATTCCCATAGGATATATATATTATATACCTGATTTTAGAGAATTTTTTCATGAATTTAAATCTCGATAACAAAGATTACCTGAAAGGGGACAAATTTTCTATTGACTAATGAATTTGTTGACATATTAAATGAGTTAAATTACAGGATAATCAACACACCTACTATCACAATACCCAATAGTGGGAAAGCATTGGTTATCTACAATGATGTGTATAAAATATGCATGATTCATTAATCATACAGGATGTAAAAGATACATCGAATGCCACTATCCAATTAATTATCAATGAGTAGAACTAAACAAACCATGACCATGAATTGGATTCAATAATAACAGTATTAAGGAATTGAAGACCTTATCTCTCTGAGGTGAAGATTGAAATATATATGGATTATAATATCATCAAGTTCATATTCATAGAAATGTAGAATAATATAAACTAATGAAGGTGGATAGATCTACACAAGGATAATGAATTTTTAAATACATTATCATCTATAGGTGGAGAATAATTTAGTTGATTTAATGAGTATGACAGACCCTATAATGCAATACATGATGAGGATTTCAAAGAATCCAATATTCATGAACATGAAAATAATCTAAATGAGAATACAAATAGAATATTTATAATACCACGATCAAGAAAATTATCAATAATTGATCTCTGAAAGAATCATGGAATACCAAAAGGTGTTGATTTGATAAAAAGTAAACTTATTAATATAACAATATTCAGTATCGCTAAAAATGGAATTATATGGTTTGTAACATTAATATGTGTCCTAAAAACTATAACTGAAGATAACCATTCTTGATTATGTGAGTATCTCTTCATTATCTAGTTACTTAGGAAGCACTATATTGTTTTGAGATTTGATGAAATCATCTAATTATATAACATGATGAGGGTGATTTTAAAGCTTTTATCTTTATTCGTACTATGAAAAATAAAAATTTTAAACAAAAAGTCTTTTTAGGAAAATATTTCCTACATATACATGTAAATTGTTATAAATGACAACATATATTTATATTGAATTTCCCAAGAAACCTAATGTCAGAAATTACATCTTTTTGGTCATCCTCCTCATTACGAAATCATCTTATTTCATTGAAATCAAGGATGATAAATATCCTGGCCAAATAAACATGAAAACCATTAGAGATGTCGTATGATTACATTGAGTCCCACTTATTATTATATATGATCAATATAAAAGTATTAACTCATGGTTTTTTAGTTTCCTTCAGAAGGAATTGAATATGGATCTCGGTTTTAGTCATTCGTATCAACATTAAATTGATGGATAGACTGAATGAACCATTAAATCAATTAAGGATAGGATTATACCATTTTCAATATTTTTATATATTATTTAAGATCAATACATTATGTTATTGGAATTCCTATATAAATAGAGTTTTGATACTATCATTCAAATTAATTCTTATGATGTTATACAAGGGAAGCATAATCCTACTCCAGCAATTTGTGATAGTGATGGAAAGTGGAACCTTATGGGGAATAATCATGGGTATGAACAGAAAATATTGGTTCAAACAATTCCACATCATATGATATTCGAACAGTATTTATAGAAATTTATGAATAAAATAAATGGTATTATCTAATATTGGAGGATAAAGATAATGGGTCACTCAATATATCAAAATGGGAGAAATTAATGATGTTTTGTAAGAAGGGAAAACTTAGTAAAATATACACTATTTCCTTTTAGATCATTGATCACAAAAAAATTATGATTTATCGAATAACACTATAACCTTCCCTATATCAGGTACATGATTTTTCCACATATCCCACGCGAGGAAGGACATACTAGAACCCTCACATATACTAAATCCTAACATGGTGTCTTTGGAGAATATTCATTCATATAATGATGAACACGTAAAAATACACATCAAAGATCAAATTTTATTTGGAACTAATGTGATAAAATTTGTATGGTGGAATAATAATCATGACGATGTTCTATGGGAATAATAATATACAATGAAGTAGAAAACCCCTCATATGTTTTTATCTATGATGTTAAAAACTTTGAGGTCGGAATATTTAAAGTGGATATAATGTAACATTAAGAAATTTTATAAATGAATTTTTTATATTTGAATTATTATGTTATTAATTAATATATTCATAGAAAATTTTCACATCATTGTTCTATTGTTTATAGTCATGTTTTAAAACCCATTAAAAATTATAACCATCAACAATATAATCATAGAACAATGATAATATGACTTGTATTTATAAAGGGTTATGAATATGTCTAATTGGAATGGACAGAAGAGGTTCTGGCCTCGTCTAGTCAAATAAAGCCTAATAAATCTAATTAATCAATGCATCTAAGAGAAAATTACTCATTAGGATTTTCCACAATGAAACCTAATCCATGAATAAAAAACTAAATATTTAATGAAACCATTATTGGGGGAATTTGACACCCTGGGAGATTCTGACTAAAACTTTGATTGTCGAACCACTCCATTAAAATATATTTATTGGGAAACTTATTCATTGTGAATTTCTAGTGAAATAAACGATTATGTATCTATACATTAATGGTATTAATTTTCATATGAATATTAATTTTGAATAAAATAATTATAATATTTATTCATTTATTGTTAATTTAAATTGGTAAAATAAGATTTCTGATGATATATCATTTCAATGTGATTAAATATATAATTGAATATATATAATATTAATATATTCAATGGACATAATCTAATTAAGGAGTTCATGAAATTCAAAAACATGTGTTATTTTAATAATATATTATAATTAAATAATATTTATTTTATATAAATCAAACGATAATTTTAATATCCAAAATACAATTTCCCACGGGTGAGAAAAATTTTATTTTAAAAAACATTTTATATTTAAATAAGTGATTAATTTTTATTCTATAATAAAAAATATCACATCTAAGTAATTGTTTGGATTAGATAAATATTATTTTTCAATACAATACTTAAAATTTCTAAAATGGTGATCTTTTATAATGTAATGGTTTTAATGATTATTTTGGATAAATATTGAATTTGTTATAATATTATTGTAACTACTATGACATAATAAATGACCAAATGTTATGTAATAATGACTATATAGGGTATATATGGTGAAAATTAGTTTTAACTATTAAAATAATGTGTTTTAATTTATCTTATTAAATTTATTAAACATTAATGGATCCTCTATAATATGTATTATAATTTTTTATTTTTTTTATTTATTTATAAACAAGATTCACTTCCACATATAACATTTTGTTACATTAATTATATTAATTCATAAAGATGAATTAAATGAAGTATTGTACTCTATAAAGAAACATGGAAAAACCATGGGTTGGTTTGTGGTTTTTTAAATTTATCATATCAAATCCAAATACAATGTATGGAAATTAATACTGAAATCTCCTCTCATTCCCTATATAAACCCACCTAGCTTGAAAAGAACCATCCTTAATCATTAACTGGTATACATTATTTAGAATAAATTTTATTTTATTTCACACCAATTGATATTTTAGAAATATATTTATTTTGAATTTGGTGATATATCTAACATAACAAAATGATGTTTTATATTGGACACCTATGATTAGTATTAATTTTTCAGTAATATAAAACCATTAAAATAAAACGTGATTTATTTTCTTTTAATGTATTCATGACTTTCGAAATGAATTACTCCATTCCCATACAGTATAATATCATGTATTTATAAAATAAGAATATTTCATATTTATTAATATATATGAATTATATAGTGATTTTACATTAACAATTTCCCTATTTCTAATCGTTTACTTGACATTCAACAATGGATTTCTCCGAAATCTTATGTTGTACAGAATAATGAGTTTTACTGAAAAATAATATATTGTTAACATTATTATTCTTAATGGTAGTTTTATCCTTGTCACTTCATTTGTAATAATGAATATAAATATCTTTTTTAGGATTAAACATGTTTTTTAAATATTATTACTTTCTTCTAATATATTTCAGACTCTTAAAATGAGAATAATTACAATTTTTTGTAGAAGATATTTTAATATTTTAAGAAGGAATCATTAACTCTATTTCATGGATAAATATTTTTAAATATAGATTTTATTTTCACTTTTATAAGTTCTATATTAATAAAAACAACTTCTTTGGATGTGGGAAATCAAAATTAACATTGGTGTAATTTTTCTTATTTTTCTGATAAAATTTATATTTTAAATAATAGTGAAAAAAACGGAATTTTTTTTTTCAAAAATGCATTTTGAACTAATTTTTTTATATTTATATATTATATTTATACATTATTTTATGGTATAACTATTGGATTTTTTATCTATTAATCCAAAGTAGTATATTAGATATTTTTTAACATTAAAATTAATTATAAATACTATGTGAACTTTTTACTTAATTAACCCGTTTTCTCGATCCGATAATGCGATTTTTGTTAAACCTAATTTATCCATTTAATGATTTGAAATAAAATAACATACATATATGGATGTACTAATTATGAAAAATGTGGTCCAATATGATCAAAATAATTTTCTATGAATAGTAACATTCATATATATTTTTACCATGGTTAGTGGTAAATATACAAAATAATGCTAAAATTAAACTTATATATTATATAGTTAGCCAAAAAAAATTATAATCTCATTGGATGATTTATTATTCAACATTAGTGTCATTGGGCCATAATTTTGACCTTAGAATAATCTTTGGTGATAATATTTCATATATAAAATTTAATTTAATGTAAAGGAAATGTGTCAAAAATATGTCTCTACCTACTAATTTTCCTTAATATTGGGTTATGTAAGTGATAAATAATAATATGTAAATTATATAAGAATATAAAAAAATTACATACAACATGATATTTATTAAATATATATATCAATTAAATAATTAAATAAATTTATGATACCATGATGATAGTATAATTGATTTATTTAAGAAAGAATAAAAAAATGGACATTAATAATGTTAAGAAATGAAATATTTGATGTCATCCAAAAAATTTATGGATGTATATGAGATGATTGGATTTCCTTAATGTATTATTTTATGTAATAATGTTGTTATGATATTTTAAAAATTATGTAATGAATTGTCTTAAAATAGATTTTAATCATATGTGAAAATATAAAATATTTAATTAAATTATATAAAATTTCTAAAATTCTTCCAAAAAGATGATATAACACTAAAAAATACATTAATGACTCATTAATTGGTTTTTCGGAATGATTTGGTAATTATTTGAACAGTTAATATATAAATTTCTTGATAAACTAGTGAATGATAAAAAGGTTAAAACCAAAATATAAGGATTTGAAATTAATCAATTGTGTCTCATTATCATTGGAAGATTATATTTCGACCCATTTTCAGCATATCATCAATAAAATGAGTGTATACCTATTTGGAATCTAAATTTAATTTATATCAATTTAATACTTTTAAAATTCCTAATAGTTACGCTTCTATATCATATAAAAGGCACTCAATACTCTATATTATATACACTTAGAGAACCATTTTTTAGTCGATATCTATCCAAACCCATTACAATAACCCCAAACTAGATTTTTGTGACATTATTATATTCCAAACACCCTTCTTTGAAGTGTTAATGTGTTAAATAATTTTATCAACTAATGGGAAGGTACTGTTTTTATTTAATTATTTCAATTTTATTTATTATTACACTTCCATCAAATATTATTACTCCAAGATTAAATAAATTAAATGATATACTCAATATAGTAGGACATTATTATATTTATATAATCATCTAATTCAATATCCACTTCTATTAAATGAGTAACGAAATAGTCATTCACACGTACGTGTTAAATATCACAACCACAAAATAATAAAATTTGTTTTCAATAATATTTTATCATGAATGGTTATAATAAAGGAATTATTCTTCATATGTTATATGAATTTCATATTAATCCATATAATATAATAATATATCTGTTATGTTTTTATTTCCATAAGCATAAAAATGATACTGTCATTCCTGCATATGTTTGAACTGTCACCTCCACATAGTGATGTGACCCATTTTCCTTCTTTACATCACTTATATGATATATTAATATATATGTTTATTTAAATGATTAATATGATATTTATTATGTTTTTACCATTATTTAATTATATTTTAATGTTGACATTATTTCCATAATGATCAATGAATAACGGAATATGTTACTCATTTGTTGGAATGGCTTGTCATCTCCAAGATAATTAAAATGTTCATTTTTATAAAATTATATAATAGTTTTATTTAATATTATAATTTATTTATAAAAATTATAATTATTCCTTGAGTTTTATTTTAGTGTATAAGGACTTATGATTTCATGGACTGGTGATGAAAAACCATGTTGATTTTTTACTCAAGTACCGAATTTAGACAAAACGTCTAACATGAACTCAAGTAATTTAGTAATGATTATAGCATTGTTATTAATGATATAATAGTGAGAATAAAAATTAAAAGATACTAATGAATTTATAAACTAACATAAATTTATTATTCCAGAATTATAAGGAATATACTTGGTGAATGAAATTGAAGGTAATGTATTTCATCTCAGTCTCCTTTCATTGAGGCATATTATATTAATATGAAAATTTATTATTTATTACGGTTTATATTCATCTTGTATTACATTTAATATCCATATTTTATCTATTCTATATTTTTTAATATTTTTTTAATATTATTAATTCATGGAGATTCAGATTAAATGATCAAAGTGGTATAGAAAAACATGAATTTTTAAGGATTTAAATATAAAATAATTTTCATCATGATATTAATTTAAATATTTTTAATATGTATATAAAATAATTATACAATAAATTTTATCACTATATTTAATTTGATTTAATGTGTTCAAAATAAATATTTTCATATGAAGTTTTTTATAGTATATTTGAAATGATAAAAGCAATTATTTTCTTAAATATGGGGATAGTGACCTCTAAATTTCCATAAACATTATTTAATATTTTGATAAATCTACAAGACATATTTTGTTTTAATTGGAAACGAATCAATTATTCCATTTTTGGTTTTATTTGTTGAAAATTGTTTTGAATGTGGATCGACCATTTTAATATCTTAAAATGATTTATGGTGATTGAAAAATGAATTTATGAGTGAAATGTTAGAAATTAATTTTATTTTTGTTATGATTATATAATTTTACTTTTTCATTTTACATGTGGTTACATGATTAAATAGAACCATCTGGTTACATGATAAACCAATGATGGTTGTTTTCCTAATAATCAAACGATGAGGGGTTACATTACAACCTCCAAGTCATTAGGTATGGAAGTTGGTCATATGTCTATTATATTTATAAGAGTTATATGTGTGGAAGTAGTGAATACGGTAATTCCATGTCTGCATGATTGTGTGTGAATATAACTTTTTATTTTATAAGTTTCTTTATTTGGGTTTTATGGAAATATTTTTTTTACAAAAAGGATAAGTGTTGAGGTTATGTTTAGTGAGATGTTTTTATAACTTATTAATGCTAAAAATTATTTCATTATGATAGAGTATTAATGGTTTACATCTTTTCAATAGACTAATATATTTCATCCTTTTTGTATCCCTTATAAATATTTTTATACTCATCCCATGCCTTGAAATGTTTTTTCATAGGACAAATAGGTGAGTAGAGTAAATGATGGGATCCAAGAAAAATTATAATGATTAGATATGAAATAGAAAAATTTTTCCTTTTAAAATTGTTCTCTTTTATGAAATAATATATATTAAGTTAAAATGTATATTTTTTAATGTTTTAGTGGTTATATGTTAGTTAGGGAAAAATACTATAATGTCTTAAACCTGAAAAAATATTTGTATGTAAATGAAATTCAAATTTATGATTTAACTAAATATCAAATAATATTTAAATATAAGGCCTTATAGTATGTATCTAATGGAGGTTTTGATAATATTATATGTCAAAATATTGTTAATACAATATCAAGAAATTATTTTTACCATATATTAAAATATAAATGATATATTATTTTATGAATACCATTTTTATTGGTCAATGATTTTTCAATTTAGAATTGTTTACCACAGTGGTAATTGGGAATCTATGCTGGGAGGTCATATAGAGGAAAATAAAATCCAAATCAACCTCTTAATATGGTCATAATTGGAAATGAATATTTTGTTAATGTGATGGATTAGTTAACTCAGTCGTTAGTGTTTTGTGGTGTCCATGAATGAGATATTTCAGATCAACCACATAAGAATAAGTTAGTAGTAGAGAATTTCATGAGGAAAAGTCCTCTATCATTCATAGTATAATATGAACTAGTTTTAGTTGGAAGAAAAATTAAATAACTAGAAAATTATTTTGATGTAATGGGGTGTTTATAAAGATGAAATTTTAGTATTTTTGTTTTTCATTTAGAATTTGAAGTTGATCAGTGGTGGTAAATGATTAAAAATACTAGTGGAGTGAAGGGAATGATTCCATTGAATGTGATTATTTAAATAATATATTCATGGATAAATATATTCATATGTCTATTTAACATAGGATGGAAAATAAGATATTTTAATTGAGAAAAAAGGGGGAATATTGTTTGGATTTGTAGGAAAATATTTTCACATGTATGTCATGGTACGTCAAAATATTATCCACAATATTGATTGTTTGTTAAATTGGTTTTACTCAGGATGGATAATTAAATATTAAAGGACATTATCATCTTGTGAGTACAAAAGTGGTTAGAAACATTTTTTAGGTACTTAAAAGGTAGAAATTAATTTTTCTAATAATATTTTATTTCATAAGAGAACGTAAAAGAAGCAATCCAGTTGGTAGGAAATGGTTGTGAATTCAAAAAATATATTTCTGGTAAGAAAAGTAAATTTCCATCTTTTTTGAAGTGTGATAAAAATTATCCTACAGAATGACCCTTAATTCTTAGCAAGTTCTCCTAACATGGTATGACTATTCATATTTTTTGTCACTCAATAAGAGATGATCTAGAAAGAAATGTACAACAAAATTAATATTTTTTAGTTTCTATGAGTTTTGTAATTATTCCAATGTGTGTCCAATGTTGACCACCTAGTGTTAAAACATGAAAGATAAAAATTAGAATAAAATTGAAAAATAATTTTATACTACTAAGTTTGATTCAGGACCACCCAATGAATAAATGATAGGTATGTTATGGGATTTTTTAAAATATTCTTAACCACTATTTGAATCTATATCTCCATATTCATTAATTGTGTAGATATATTCAAAAAAAATGGAAATATATCCTCACAAATGTGATATAGAAAATTTGATAAAAACTCTGAGTGGAAGTATTAATGAAACCAATATTTATGGGAATACTTCAACAATAATTACTGGAAGGGTTTTTCTTTCAAATCTTATTTAACAGCCTATAATTTAATTTTAAATCATCTTGGGTATGAATTAGATTTCAATTTATTATGATAAAATAGTTTTCAAATCCATGAATTTCTTATTAAGTGATTTTATACCATTGATAACATACTTCAATGATGATAGTTTGATTAAATATGGTTATGAACATATTCTATCTCAATTTGTGGAGAATAGATAAACATATTTGATTAGTGATATTCTAGTAGTGAATTAATTGAAAATTGATTTTATTGACAAACTGGAAGCTATTACAGCAAATTGGGAGGTTGAATTTAGTATTGACTTAGTGCCTAATGGTAAGAATCTTTTTAAATATCCTTATATAATTACTCAACTAGAATTAGTGGAAATAAAAAAATATTTTCAAGAATTTCTTGATAGAGGTTTAAATTGACCTAGAACATCACAATAGGATGATACTATTTTATTTGTGAAAATGACTGTTTTTTCTACAAAAATTTGAAATGATTATTGATCCGTTAAAAAATTTCAATTAAGAAATTTATTTTTTCCCTCATATAGATGATTTTATTGATCAAATACAAGGAGTGTTTTATTTTTTTGAAGAATGATTTGAAGTTCGGGATCCATAAATTTAAGGAGATGAAGGTTCAAATTCCAGAGATAGAGTTCTGAATTAGATATGGGAATTATGAGTTATTATTTATGCCATTTGGTAATCTAATGAACCTTTTGTATTTATTAGTATCATGAATGGACTCTTTCATCACTTATCCGATTAGTTTGTGTTTCTATTTTAATATTACATTTTTGTATATTAAAAAATTCATGTTTAACATGAATGTCACTTAAGGATTGTTTTTTAATTAGTAAATGATAAAATGATAAATACAGTGTTTGGTAAGAGTAATTTTTTTTAAAAAATTCAATTGTTGTTCATATTGTTTCTAATGATCTAATAACTGTTGACCCACCTAAAACAAATGTTGTTTAAGAGTGGAATAGACCTACCAATATAACTGTGATTCATGGTTTTCTATGATTTCCAGGTTATTACCTAAGAATTTAAGATAACATTTCTCAGGAATATAGCATGTAATCTATGTTAACATGTAATGGAGTTATGTTTATATACACAATATTATGTGATGATTTATTTCAAGACCATAAATAAATACTAGTAAATGCTCTAGAATTTTCCCTGCCTTCCAAGAATGATTAATTTTTTTCTACAGTGATTCTTCATTGAAATGACTTGGTTGAGTCCAAATTCAGAATGATCAGACAATTTCTTATGATTAATTTCAATTGAAACCTCATGTGGGAATTTTCCTTATAAATTATTTGGTAGTAGATTAAATTTTTTCATTAAATATTTGGAGGAATATTTTTTATATTGTAATGTTTGAAACATATATTGATCAAAAAAGTTTTAATAGTACATTCATTATGAAATAATTTAACATGTGTTAGTGGAGATGGATATAATTAGTCAAGCATTATGATAGAATGATTAATTACATTCTTGGAAAATAAATTAATGTATTCTATTCATTAAGTCAAAAACATAATGCTATATTAACCATCATATGTTTCAAACATGATACTTTTGTTAATGATTGAAAGATTTTTTTTATTGAAGATGTATGTATAGGAAAATTCATCTATTTTGTTTTAGGTTTCATTAAGATAATATCTTTGAGGCATAATTACAAAAGTGAAGAAGGAAGATAATGTGTTTCAGAAAAATGTCGAATTTGAATAGAAGGGTATGTAACCGGAATATAACGTTGATAAATATTTTGTTTTGATGTATTAAAAGATATGTTGTTTTACTTGTGATTCAAATTTAATGAAATATTTGTTACGTGGGGCTCATTGTTCTATTTTCTGTTCCTCAATGATGCACATTGATGTACAGAGACCTATAAAAGTATTACCAGGGGGATTGAATGAAAAGAGATATTACTGACTTTACACTATAATGATTTATTTTTCAAATGGTCAAAGTAGTGCATATGTTATCGAAATGGATGGTTCAATCATTTATTATTCCATAGAAGAAATATGAAAATATATCTACGAATTTTTTTAGTAGTATTACCAAAGAAATCATTATGTAATAATGTTTTCTCGGTTATTATAGATTGATTGGGGGAATTGGTTATTTTATTCATATTTTAGATACTATGACTATAGATCTAATTTCTCAGTTTTATATTAATGAGATATTCATGTTACATGGATTTCCCCTCTCCATTGTATCATATCATGATCTCATGATCACTTCTATCTTCTGGAAATTTGTTCATAAGATCTGGGGTATTGATTTAAATTCATTTACATCTTTTCATCCTCAATAATATTGTCAATAAGAACAAATAATTCCATCATTATAGTATATTCTATATTCATGTTCAATGTATTGTCATAGAATTTGGGGGAAACATCATTATTTGGTTGGGTTTTCTTACAATAATAGTTATCATTATAGTATACATATTGCACCATTTGCTTCATTACATGAAATTCCGTGTCTAACAGTAGCATTTTTTATTGAATTTGGTGAATGAAATTTTATGAATTCCAAATTAGTGAATGAAATTTAAAACAAATTTTATATTATTTAGAGACACATGAATAAATCACATAGTAGACTAAAAGTATAAGAGGATAACTAAGGAATGATATCCTGTTTGAGGTATGTGACCATTACTTTCGCAATTATTCTCTATGGAAAAGTGTGATGAGTATTGATAAAAATGGGAGGATGAGTCTATGGTTCATTGGACGGTAGAGAATCCCAAATAATGTAGGATCAGTTTTCTATTGAGTGACATTACCTCTAAATCTATCCTATTAAAATAAAATTGATTTTCTAATGTTTAAAAAATATATTCCAGATCCATCTCATGTTTTGAGTCCAGAAGTAGTTTTTTGGAATAGAATCATTCTTATGAGTAACAAAAAGTCCAGACTACTGAAATTAGAGACAAAGAGTTGTGGAATAATTTGATTATATAGGATAATGTAATTTGGAAACACCATAGTTTGAAGAGGTAAATTTAAATCTAAAAATTCTATGGTGGAGAAATACCAACACTTATTTGATATGTGAATAAAGTTGATAAGATGCAACTTCCAAAAGGGTGGATGGTTTTGACATCCGATGTAATTATAGAATAAAAATTTATCATATTTATTAATATTTTTGAATTATATAGTGATGTTACCTTAACAAGGATGTCAGGTCTGGTTTCATACTCCACACAGAGAAATGGGTTTCTTTGAAATCTTATGTTGTACACAAGTCTGAGTTATACCAAAAAATAATATATTATTAATAATAAAAAATTAAATGGTATTTATCACCTAAAAATTGTATTTATGAGAATTTATATGACTTACTATATTATGATCAAACATATTTCTGACATATTTTTAATTTCATTCAATAAATTTTAGACATTTAAAATGGGAATAAATCCAATTTTAGTGTAAATATTCTAATATTATTAAAGTGTATTTCTACCATATTTTGATGATGAATCCATATAAATATAGCACTTTCAAAATTATAGATTTTGTATGACTAAAATAACTTCTTCATTGGAACATGGACAATATTTTTTTCTTTGGTTTAATTTTTTTTATTCTTCTTAAAAAATTCATATTTTAAGAAATACTTAAAAATACTTCATTTTAATTCAAAAATTCATTTTAATTTAATTTATTTATAGTGTTAAATTACATTTTTACATGTTTTAAGGAATAATTAGATGTATTTTTTTACTTAATCCAATTTATTTTCTTATATTTATTATGAAATTAAATTTAAATAGATAAACAATGTGGGATTTTTACTTAATAACCCATTTTCTCAATTTGACATTG
Organism: Viscum album; assembly: GCA_963277665.1. Lineage (NCBI taxonomy): Eukaryota > Viridiplantae > Streptophyta > Magnoliopsida > Santalales > Viscaceae > Viscum > Viscum album. Next base: position 1,997,479,969 of record OY728140.1, on the reverse strand, counting down.
ATATTAGTGTTAAAACCAATTCCAACATTTCTATTAATTGAAATTTTAAATATGTACATAAGTGGTTGTACATAATATAAAATATATTGTTGAATAAGAAAAAAACATTTGAATAGTGACATTAGAATTTTTTATAAAAAAAATGGTAAATAGGTTAATTAAATGTAAAATTAATATTATAAAATTATAAAATTACCATAAAACATGTACAAAAATTATTGGATGAGTTATTATTTACCATGATAATCTTTTAGATAAAATGGTGACCTCTATATGACACTTTATTATGATTATGATATTTATAACTTTTAATTTTATGAAAAAGAAAATATGTTATAAATATTTCGCTAAATATTAATAATATTATATGGGGTTATGAAATGGATATATACTAACTGTTAATATTCAATATCATTACATATGAATTACCTAAAACATGGAAATTTATTTATAATTTTTATAAATTAAATAATTAAATTTAATTATGACTTAAAAATGATGGAGTAATGGATTTATCAAAAAAGATTCAAATAATTTTTTTAGTAACTTTAAGATAAATATAACATGATATAGTTTATTTCATCCAAAAAAATATAGATGTATATGACATGATATTACATAGTTAATGTAGTTTGTTTGAAGAAGTCAAGTCGAAATGATATTTTTAAAAAGGCATGTAATTAATAGTGTCAAAATTTACATATTACATATTTTAAAATATACAATATTTAATTAATAGATATAATTTTCTTAAACTCAGAAAACCGTGTTGACATATATCTAAAAGTAATAGTAATGACTCTTTAATTAGTAATTTGTCATGATTTGATAACTATATTAACTCTCAATGTTAAAATTACATGATTATATGGTAAGAGATAAAAAGGTTAACCCAACAAGATAAGAGTTTAAAATTTTTCCAATATTGTATAATTATAATTGGATAATTATATTTCAACTCACAATGATCTTATAATATTATTAAATGATCTTGGACCCATTTGGAATAAAAATTTAATTTTTATTAATTTAATTCTATAATAAATTTCTAGGGTTCCCTTCCCCTCTCCAAAAAAGTACTCAACACCCTATATTATTTACACTTATTTATCCATTATATTCTTCCAATATCTATCAAACCCCCATATTATAATCCCTACTTACATTATTGAGGACATATTTAAGTTATAACACTTTTTTAGAGGGGTTATGTTTTAAATAAATGTTATCATCTGAAGGAAAGGTAATGATTTTATTTATATATTTTTATTTTATTTCTTCTTCCACTTACTTCAAATATTCTTATGAAAATATGAAATAATAAATCTGTTATCCTAAATATACATATATTTTATTATGTTAATATCATCACCTAAATAAATCTTTGAAATCATTAAATAGATATATTTAATCATTCGGGTGCATGTGTAAACTATCACCTCCACAAACAAATCTAATTCGTTTTTCATACCCATCTCTCGTTACTAGTTATAATTAATGAATTAATGTTCATATATTTAATTAATGACATATTAATAATTATATATCAATTATATATCAATTATTTTCTTGTTTCTATATTCACAAAATTGATAATATCGTTTGTGTGTATGTGTGAACTATCACCTCCACAAAGTGATGTGAATAATTTTTATTCATTACATCACTTATATGATATATATAAGTGCATTTAAATTAATAATATGATATTAATTGTGATTTTTTAATTCTATAAAGAACATGAAGTATTTACCATTTATCCAAAATGATCAATGAAAAATTAGAAACTTTACTAAAGTGCATAGAGTAACTAACATCTCCCAGATTATAATGTTGTTAATTTCTCATAGAAATACGTAATGGGTTGATTAAAAATATAATTTATGTTTAAAAAGGCAATAAAATCATGAATATTATTTTGGATATGAGGAAATTATGACCACATGGACTAGTGATATCAAATTATGTTCATTCTTTACTCATGTTCTGTATATTGACATGATGTCTTACCTGAACTCCAATAATAGAATAATTATTAGAAAATATTAATTAATGATATAAAAGGAATAATAAAATTTTAATTCTATAAATAATTATAAATTAACCTATTTTTTTTATTCATGAACAACAAGGAACATGTGTGACAAATTAAACTCAATGTAAGGGATTTCATCTCAATCCCCTTTCATTGTGGCATTTTTAGATAATATGCATCATAATTATTTTATATGGTATATATATAGATTCTATGACATATCATATACATATTTTTTATATATTAATCTTAATTAATGTTTCCTTAAATGTATAAATTCATGGAGATTAATATTTAAATTTTCATTGTGGTATGGGACACCTAAAACGTTTAAAGATTTAAGATTTAAATATTTTTGAATATGATATTAATTTACTAATATATTTATAGGGATATAAAAGGAGTATACAATACATTTTATTTCTAACATGAATTTCATTAAATATTTTTATATTTAATATATTTATATGAAGTGTTTTACTTTTTAATATAATAATAAAAAGAATGTGTTTCTTATATAAAATAAAAAAATATTCTCCACCACTTAACCATCTTTTGATACATTTCTTCCTTAATAATCCATAATGTATTTTAAAATGAAAAAATTCCTTATTGCATTTTAGGTATATTGGGTATTGAAACTAGATTTTATTATTGATTCTGTATTTCAATATCATTAATTGAGTACTACGGATTAAAAATGAAATTTATGAGTCAAATGATGATAATTGAAATTATTTATGTGTTATGATTATAAAATGGTACATGGAAATTTTAAAAGTGTTCTAGTGTAAAACCAAATATGATTGGTTACATGATAGAAAAAGACGAGTGGATCTGTGATAATATATTGATGGATGTTTATGTTATAACCGCCAATACATTATGTATGGAAGTCAGCCATTTGGTTATTCCATTTTTAAGAGAGTTATGTGTGGAATAAAACCATATAGTTATTATATTTAATAATGAATATTTCTAAAGATACCATTATATGATATATTTTACTTTATTTGGTTTTAGGTAATAATTCAATTACAAAAAGGGTAAGTAATTAGATTAAAATCAGTGAACTCTATTTTAAAATTCATAAATGTGAAAAAATTTAATTTATAATAAATTATTCATTGTTTACATTTTTCATAATACTAATAGTTTTACTTATTTATTTATGACCTAATTATATTTTTTATTCTCAAACAATGTTTTTAAATTTTATTCACTTGATTTAATATAGAATATAGTCATGGATGAGATCAAGAAAATGTTATGATGATTAAATATGAAATGAAATCTTGTTTGTTTTTAAAAGTATTTTGTTTATGAAAAATGCATACTGATTAGATTTTTCAACATTGAAACATTTTAGTTTTTATGTATGAGTTGTATACTAATTATCCTATTCTCTAAAACATAAAATATCTTCTATTTTAATGACTGTAAAATTATTTACTTATCGAAATTTTAAGCAATGGTTATAGTTGAGTCCTTATACTTACCCATCTTTAAAACCCTTGAAAATCATTGTAAAATGTTCGATGAGTGTAAATTGATTAGAAAGATAATGAATGAAATAAATATGGTATTCCAATAAAATTTATTTATACCCATTAAAAACATAACTAATTAACATTAATAATTTATCATATAAAATAAGTCATATAAAAAATGAAATATGAACATTGTTTGATTTAGAGAATGAGTTAAAACCTATAGAAAATATATGCAATACATATATGAATCATGCATAATCAATTTTATATCACACTTAAAAATTTGATAACCTTCAAGGTGACACATAGTTTTGTTATGGTCGTTACATATAAAATGGCCATCATGATAAAAATTAGAATAAAAAGACTTATATATTCACATAATATATTTTGAAATATATAATTTTTTAAATCAACCACATATTTTAAATAAACATCACAATATTGTCCCATACTATGTTATGAGAAACATAATTTATTAACATTATCCATTTTCAAAAAATATTGGATAGTTATAACCATATCAGTCTCCCTTAGTTTATAATAGAACCACCCATCATCATATAACATTCCAATAAATAATAATATATATATTTTATTTATCATGAGTTTCATTCTAAATAATAAGTGAAATCATAGATATTTGTAATTTATGGATAGAAACACCGTTAAAATCATTTTAAAATTTATGATAAAATCATATTTTCATTTTAAATAACATATTTTAAAAAAACCAAGATTTATATAAAGGGAAAAATTCTGTCAAAAGAACCCTTTAAAAAATAATGTTATAATTAATGAAAAAAATGATTCATAATTGAAGGAAAATATATTCATTTAATATAATTTAAAAAGCATTCTTTCTACATTTTCTCATATAATAAACAATCTACAACTTCTTGAAAATTATTACAATTTTCCTTCCAAATAGATTTAAAAAATTCAAACATGGCTAATAATTATTTTTAATACTCTCAAATTAATATTAGAAATATAATATAAGTATTTTGAAATAAAAAATAAAATTGATATGGAGGTAAATTAATGATTCAAAAGAAACATTAAATTGTATATTTAAAATAAATTCCCCCAATTTGAGTATTAATCCTTACATATGTTCTTTATATTCAAAAATAATAAAATTAGGTTAATTAATTTACATTATAATGAACAATTTTCAAGGTTGTCATTATTCATAATTATATCACTTACAATGATAAATTATAAAATATAATTACTCATATTCATGTTACATATTCTAATAATATTCATTTTAGAAGTCTAAAATGGATTTCGTAATTCACATATAGTTAAACATTCATTTTTTCAACATTTCATGAATAATATTCATGAAATAATTACTATTTGTATAAATAAATATAACTTTATAATTTTTGAAATATTTTTATGAAAAATGAAAAATGTTACTACTAGGGAGATGATCAGTTCTACGTATTTAGGAGTAACACTTAAATTATTAAATATTAATTATACAGTGAAAAAAAGTTTTAGTTTAAAATTAAATTATGATCATAATATAATAAATATCATATTATTTTTTAACTATTTTTATAGATTTCATACATGTGATTTTTTATGGGAAACAAATCATATAATATCATAGAGGTGGTTGTCCCCATGTACGCAAGAAAAAAATTATCCTATTTTAGTAAATGATAAAGTAAAAAAGTAAGAGACATATTATTTTATAAACATGATAAATATGTCATGAATGTCATATTTATATATTAATTACATTATTATTACTATCCATGGGAGATAGTGATGGAAAATGAATTACATCAGTTGGTGCTGTTATATTTAGTTGTACTCATTGATAATGATTTCATTTACCATATGATTTAAGATACAATGGTTGTATTTTTTTCATTAATATAAAAATTATTTGGTTTATGGTATATAATATTTATATTATATAATCATGATAATGGATTATTTTATTTAAGTGGGTGATTAAATAAATTTAAAAAGTGTGGTCAAAACTATATATATGTCTTTTTGGGAATAATACATTGAATAAAAAATTACACAATAAAAGGAGGTTATTATGACTAAAAATGACCTCTATAATGAGGGTATGGATTCAATGATGTGATTTGGTTATATCCTGATAGAACCAAATCAGTAATTATGTGTTAATAAATTTGATTAAGTTGTTCCCAATAATAATATATGGGTGGGGAACACTTATAATACCTCAAAATATTTAATTAGAATGATATTAATTTCAATTAAAATGTATAAATACTAATTTATTTCTTATATATGATGAGTATGTGTTTTAATCCACAAATATATTAAAAATTATAATTATTTTGTAAATTTTTTATCATTTTCCATTGATTACCCCTTGATAACCCCATTCACATTTACATTGATGGTAAACAATTTTACCCAGAGATGGTTAATATAGTTACTATAAATCGAATAAATTACAAAAAATAAATCATGGTCAATATTATAAATTTCTTTAAAATAAATTGAATAATAATAATATTTTTAATAGTTATATATAATTAGATAAAATAATAAATAATTTAATATATCATTAATTCTAATTTTTATGACAAGTTCCCACATTTACATTAATAACATGATGTAAGCAAGTGAAAATATAAACATTATTTTAATAATTCGCTAAAAATAAATTATTATCATTGGAAATATTAGATAAAATAAATTATTTAAAATTATAGTACTTTTAATAATTTAATAATCATTTAATTTATTTTTATATTATTTGAATAAATATTGTGTCAGCATTGTATTTGAATTTAATGATACTATTTGTATAGTGAAAATTAATAATAAATTATCATGATGATGTTTGGTAATTTATAAATAAATGGAATGTCTATAAGAAAATATATCCATTAGATACTCTTATGATAATAAAATTAATGTAATAAGAAACAAGTGTGTAATATTATCAACTTGCAATTAAATAACATACGATAATGGTTATAATCACATATTAATAGCATAAAAAGGCATATAATTGAATATTTGATGATTATGGATGAAATTACCAAATTCAATAAAATTAAGTGATGTACCCATTTCATTATATATTAATTATCAATTTTTTATCCCCCAGATTTATGACTTACTATGGTAAAAAAACTTTTGAGGGTCACTATTAATTTTGATAAAAATAAAAAAATTAAATTTTTCTATATTTGGATCCAATAATTAAAAATTTGACATTAATATTTGAAAATTTAAAACCAAGAAATTTTTTATTTTTTAAAAAACATTAAATAAATAAATAAATGTATTTATCTAGAAAACAAGACCATCTTAAATATACTATATAGTTATACTAAATTTATGTATAACATCAATTTAAAGATTAATCACTATAATATTTTCAATAAAAAGAAACTAATAAAACATTTATAACAAATACAAAATAAAATTTTACATTTTAAATACATAAAATAAAAATAAAACCTTTAATGAAAATCATTATTTTTTAATATTAATCAAATAATTATATTATTAAAATATAGTCAAACATATATCCAATAATAATTTTTATATTTTGATATTAGGAAATAAATGAGTATACATTTTACAAAAATTTTACAAATAATTTTTATATTCATTAAAAAAAAGAAATAAATTTTTAATAAATTATTATTTTTATTGATTAAAATGATTTAGAAGAAATTATATTTCTTATCTAAAAAATATATTATTATAATATAAATGAGTAAGACAATTATATTTTTTTTAATGTGGTTAATAATATCCGTTCTCTCTAATTTATCTCTTAAGATATAAATGTCAAATTTAAATAATAAAAAATCACTTCTTGTGTGAGCATGATCTTGTGTATCTAGAGACCATAAAACATTATTTAAATTTTTTTCAATATATAATATATTACATAATCCCACTTCGAGAAACTGAAAAATCACTATTTCATTTCATATTTGAAATCCATTTCTTTATATTTTCAAAAAACATTTTTATTTGAAATCCCATTTTGTAAATAGGGTTTAATAAAAATTCTAATTTATTTTATAGAAATGGGATGTAAATATTTCATCTCTAATAATGCTTATATATGATTCCAGGTATGAAAACATTTGTGGGATTTTAAAAAATATATATGGATGAAAATCCAAAATTATATGGAATCCTACCGAGTGAAATAGATCCTGGTCATCCAAATGATATCCATCATAAACATATAAATTTGTGATTGGGTAAAACACTGTTGATTTATCAGCATGAAAAATAAAAAAAACATTTTTTTTCTGGATCATTTTTCTTGAGTAGATGAATTAAATTAAAATATTAGAAAATAAAAAAAAATACGTATTTGTCAATAAATAAATCATTTCTAGATCAATTTTAAAAAACTAAACCTTGTATCCAAATCATGAGAATTCATGGATAATTGTTTATTCATCAAAAAATAGAATAAAAATATAAAGGATCACCTTATTAATAAATGGAAAAAAATATTCCTCCAATATTAAGAGATTTACAAAAACAAAAATGGTTTGTAAAAGAGTAGATAATTCCTAGAATTAATAAAACATTAATATAAATAAAATCCATTTTTATATAAAAAATTCATTATAAATTTACAAATTTAACATAGTTCAGTCAATATGTAACTATACATAAATTCCATAAAATACATGCGATTAATATTTAGACCCAAAATATGATTGAATTAATAAGATAACCTTCAATGATTTGGTTAAAATTTTCTCGACAAATCATTAATTATTATTAATGACTCATAATAAAATCACATACCCTAATAAGGTAATCAGAAATATATGCTATTGGTTTTCATAAATAAACTAAATCAAGAAATACACATTATAAATCATATATGATTCCATAAGATAATTGAACAATTATTCCATACCAAAAATTTTAAAATAATTATATTACTGTAATCATATATGGTCAAAACATTTATAATTTTCATGAAATAACAACAATCACACATTCAAAAAATAACATTCAGTATCATAAATATATAACAAATGAATAATATGTTCAAATAATTATCAAAAAAAATTATTTAAAATCTCATTTAAATAATTAAAATCATTTTCATACTAGAAAGGACTTCATGTAGGCTACTGGTTGTTGATGAACCCGTATTTCCCTTCATGTGTCATTTAAAACCGTGAATTCTTTCAGGATATGTTGGGTTGTTTCCTGGTCGAGAAGTTTTCATATATTTAAAATTATACTAATATAATTACTATGAAATTATATGAAATATGATGGCCATCATCATGGACTATATAATCACAATTTTTACCATTATAATAAAACTAATTCCCATAAATCAAAATCACCATTCTTCCTCAAATAAATGTTAATCATTTTAATCTAAATGGTTATACATTTCTCAAAAATAATTTTCTATTGAATTAATTTCATCACATAAAACATAAAAATATTATTACTTATTTTTTTCATCCTTCAATAATGTTTCCCCAATCCCTATAAGTAGAAACATCAACCATTCATCATTCTTTATAAATCATTAACAATGATTTTATATATTACTACTTAAAAATTAATTACTATTTCAAAAATATATATCCTTCCAAAATATTCAATAACCCTAAACCATATAAGAAGATATAGTCCAATCCTTTCATATTTCAATGGATGTTTCCACATCATTGACAATAATGGGATTAAGAATAACTAAAAATTCCAATTTTATGTTCATAATGATCCCATTCATAAGAATCCCCCCAAGGATATCAATTTTCATAATGACCATTCTCCACACATATAAATGTTTCAATTTTTTTATATGATAATGTATTTCTCCATCCCCTGAAAAATTGAATTATACCTTTTATCTTTTGAAGATTATTTCATTATGAAATCTTTTAGAAAAATTTAAATATATTTTTTCTTTTAAGGAATTTTCTCAAGTGATTATGTTCACATTCATGACACAATGTTATTTATTATTTTTATATTTATTTTCCATCTTAATGAAAAATTCATGTTTCTTCACTTCCTGATTATTTGATGAGTTATAGAACTCACCTAGGATCATATTGTTAAACATAAATCCTAAAAAACGGATATGAATCAGCACAAATCTTCAATCTATATCTCATATTTAATTTATTTTCTTATTCAGACCACCATTGAATTTTTCATTACATATAATGTTACTTTTTTTTAAAGGATCCATCCATGAAAAAAAATAATTTACAGTCTATATATCAATAGAATGATCGAATGCAATATTATAAGGGGGAGGAACAATATGATATATTTATTCTTTTATATAAAATTATTTTGTTTTATTATAAATATATATGATTCTTCTTAACATAGTACCCACTGCATTTATAATAGACTATTATCATTTTCTCTAATGACATCGAATCCTCTAAATTTTAAAAAATAATTTTCCAATACAAATTGTTAGTACCCATCCATAAACATTGCATAATATAGTTTATTATTGATATATTTAAATTAAATTCATTTACAAAGATACTTTATGTTAATATATTTAGTTAATTAGTTCCAAACTATTACATAATTTTTTTTTCTAAAATGTTGACACTTATAATTAGTATCAATTTCCCCAATAATATAATACCATTAAAATAAAAAATGATTAATTTTCATTATACAATATTCATTGTTGGGAAAAAAATACATCAAGGTATCATTGATTCATTTTTTAGGTGACTGTGTTTTTTGAAAAAGTGGACATCTGTGTGGTGATTGTTGACAAAGAAAAACAATGACATAAAAATTTGATGATAAAGGGGATTTCATGGTGGAATGTCGAGTTCAAGAGATGTGTTCAATGATCAATGTTTGATTAAAGAATGTTGAAAAAGGAATGGATGATCTAGAGGCGGTACAAAAACAAAAGATACAAGGTGGAACTGTTTTCCAGTGTTTGCCAAATATTTTGGCCTGAAAATTGACAAATGAGTAAAATTGGTTTTTAGCCAAGGGACTTGTGTGACATGTACATGAAGGGGAGGAAACGTGTGCAACTAGTTTTTTTCAAGATCATAAGGTCAAAATATAGAAATGGAAAGAGGGCCGCATGGGTATTAGTGTGGTCGTGTCGGTGACATGCATGCGGTGAAAGGAACTAGGCGTCGGTGCCTAGGAGGGTTGGAAAGTTGCACACCATATGTTTTTCAAGATCAGATCATCGAAATATTGAAAAAGAAATAGTGCCACACATGTGTCTTTCAGGGAAAGAAACCTACGCACCAAGACTTGCGCCTCAAGGGAAGACTTGCGCGCCACTGCGTAGGTTGACCAAATGCATATAAATACTGGACCACCCATCCTCATTTTGAATAAGTTCAATACATAGAATAAATCATAACTATCGTCGCATAGGTTTGGTGGTCACCCAAGTTGTGGTGGGTCGCGCAAGTAGGAATTGCATGCCTATTTTGAAGAAGCACAGTTGTTGTTAGTTGTGTGCCAATATTGGTTTGGGCGTAAAGGTAAGTGAGTCACACAAGTTTGGAGTTGCAGAATATTGTGTCGCATAAGTGATTGAGGTAGATATGCACGCCAGTTGTGAATTGCACGCCAATACTTGCACACCAAATTAGACTTGTGCGCCATGTAAGGTTGATTCACGGTGGTAATTATGGGCTGTGTGAAAGCTGGAAGATTGCACGATACCTTCAGTGCAAAGAGAGATTCATCTATGGGTTAATGTTGAACTTCAACAGAGAATCTACAAATAGAGGAAGATGCATTCCTTCATGAAAATGAAGATACCTACAAGTCTATAAACTGTGAGTGGATCATTTCTAGAGTATTGAGCAAAGGAAGAGGAAAAAGGTGATCCTCTCCACTAGCAGTGAGCCGAAGAGAGAGAAACAGGGAGTGACCAATGGGAATGTAGTGACCTGACCCTAATCCTTGTAAAGGTAGTGAGCCTGAGACATAGTGACTGTTCCTAAAACTTTCCATCCACATATAGTGAAAAATAGTGGAATTTGGTATGACCATAATCTTGCCGGTGTATGCTCCTTGGACATAGAATAGTGAGGGTGAACCGAGTAAAAATCTTTGTGTCAACCTGATTACATCCATGCATTGCATTTAGAGCATCATCATTAGATAAAGAAGAAATCAATGATCATAATAAACACACAAGTGAAAAAAAAGTGAACCTTGTAATAAAAAGGTCATGATCCAGTGGGGCAGAAAAACATTGAAAAAGAATATCCATACCCTGATTCACCCCACCTATCAGGGTATATAGGCCCATATTGGTCCTAATATTCAAGAATTAGAACTTCACTTTTTTCCATTCTATTACCCATATATAAATCATGTGAAAAATATTTTTAATTTGTGGATAAGAAAAAGAAATTAGAATGGGAAATAAAATATAGAAATTTCTTATTCATGTAAATAACATGAAATATAATAAAATACATAGCTCTATCACATTAATCATTAATCATGTGAAATAAATTATCCACAAATGAAAATACACAATTTTTTCTAAATGGAAAATTTTTCCAAACCTTCAAATGATTATATAAAAGTGGTAAGAAATGTGAGGGTTCAGTTTAATATCACTCTAACAAATGGAATAATCTTCATGAATGCATAAATAATAAATATTATGGTGACACATAATTTAAACATCAATGATAAATATATAATAACCATCCTACTATTATACAATAATCTATTGTGGTAAAACTAATTTTTTAATTCATAACCATTTTTGGATAACTATCCTAGCATATTTCCAAAATTTATTAGCATAAATATAATTTTTTAACAATATCCCTACACAAAATACATTATAGAGATATAACTGGTTCAACCAACATTGGTTAACAATAGAACAACCGATCATAAAAAAACATTATCCATAAAAATAACCTAAAATAACAATATAAACTATATTTTCATTATAAAACATAATTTAAATAAATTTTTTAGTCCTTGATGATTATAAATTCTATAAAAAACATTACAAAATTATAGTGAAAAAAAAAATTCTTTCAATTAGAAATATCTTATTTTTAAAAATACCGCACACATTTAATGAATGATATTTTATATGAATATGACCATGTAAAATTTTAATTAATTATTTAGATACAAATTATTCATGATGGATGAAAATATCATTCATTTTGAGTAAGTTAAACTAAAACATTCAATTAATATTTTTTTATAAAAAACATAAAGTTTCCTTTTTGATAAAAAAATATTTGATATAATTTTATTAGGAAAATATTAATATTGATAAATTTTAATTTTAAAAACTATAAAAAATATTATTTATATTATTTATATAATTTATAAAATAAATTTCATATGTAAGAAAAATAGAATTTAATGTGAACATTAATGATGATTTCAAAAAGGCTTCCCTTCACTATATGTCTGACTCGTCAAATATATTATTTTACTTTTGAAATTATAAATTTATGTTAATTATCTTATTTTATTATTTAATTGATAAATTTAGTTATAATTTTTATTCTAATTATTACTAGTATATATTTAATTATTTTATTAATTGAATTAACAATAAATATTTTTATGATATTAATTTCATAAGTCAATAATGTTTTATTTATGTTTAATATGGTAAAATGGTACATTAATACATCATATCAAAAATATTTATCTTGACATAATTATAATTAATACAAATTAATTATAATTTTAAAACAATCATGAAATAAGGTCTTTAGAAATGGACTATGTTATAGTAATCAAGCCTATAAGATGTACGTAGAAATGTGTTACATTTCCATATTTCAATGGTCATAATTGAAATATGGTAAGTACCATTTTAAAATATAATAATGATAAAAAAATCAGAAATAAAACATCATTTCATTAATTATACAAAATTATATTATACATGTGATGTGGTAATGAAAAAATAAATATATCATCTTGCATAGGTTGTATCCCACATGTACGCAAGAATGAAACAATCAAAAAATATTAATTGGAAACTAAAAAAAGTAAATAATATATTAACTTCTAAAAATAATAATATCGTTAATATTGTACATGTAATTTAATATCAATATTATAAAATTCAAGGAAATACATTGATAGAAAATTATATACAATAAATTGTTTTTTGATAGTCCATTATACGCATAAATGATGGTTTTGTTTCCCATTTGATATAAGAAGATATTCATATAGATTGTTCCAGTAACATATCAAAACTTATGTATACTAAAAATACTAATGAAAATATAAAATTATTATGAAGTATTGTTTGAAGGTATTGGAAGAAGAAATAAATCTGAAACATGCACATAAAAAGTGTAGATCATCTTTACGAAGTCTCCATTGCTTAACACCTTAAGAATTATAAAGTTATTATTATGCCTAAACCAAGACGAATATACTGACATGATCAATTATAGAAATGTAATTGGGTAGGTATTGGAAGATACAAGTTTTTTATCATATTTAAATACATTTGATGAAGTAGATCACACTAATAATAAATGGGAAGGAAACTCAGGGAGTTCCTCAAAATATTAAATTAATAAAAATTAATATTGAATTTAAAATGGTTAAAAACATATAAATTTCAAATATTGGATAATTATTGTTTGGAATCATAATTTTTTTTAATTTTTAAAACAATATCTTATGGTTTTAACCCCCATTAAACCCATTATACAGTTACAACAACAATAAGAATTTTTACTCCTTGAGGGACAGTGTAGTTACTATTACAAAAAAATAGCAAAAATTGGAATATTTTAAGCATATAATGCATATTATAATCTATTTTCCAAATATATCATTCTCATGAAATTTTATATCATTTAATGAAATAATATTTTTTATAATACAAAACTATTGTCAATTTGTACAAATATTTACTACCTTGATTTTATTAACATCAATAAAATATTTAAAATTCTAAAAATAAGTTTAAAACATACATAACACGTCATTTTAAAATATTAAATTATTATATTACATTAATTATCTTAAATTTTAATTCATTTATATAAATTAATTTTACATATTGGGTTTTTACATTAATGGAATAATTAATAGGCTATCGTTGGATAATGATTTAGGAAAATTATATATTTATTAAAAATTTAAAAAGATAATATGATGAAAATTAATAAATTGTTTTCAAAACTAATATTTGGAACTGAATATATCACTTGGTTAACCTTATGTCTAAAATATTATAGTTATTTAAAAAACGCATTTGACATTTTTATATTTTATTCAACTAAAATATTATAAAGTTAATAATCGCATTTAAATTGAATATATTCCATATAAACAAATATAAGATGTTTAGAGACATAAAAAACTCATCCAATAAAATAATTTCTTATTTTGGGTTTATTTTATGATCCTTGTTATTTTATTTTTATAATTAATTACATGATTTACCCATTACAAGGAAACCAAATGTACAAATGATACTATTCATATGTACCAATAAAATGGGCCTATATAGAAAATTTGAAAAAATTTATTAAAAACATAGAATCAATTTTTATAGTTCAAAACGAAAAAATAATTAATTTAATAAAAAACCAATCTAGAGAATAGGGTGGAAAATCAGTTTTAGCATAAAATGTCTTTTTCAAATTTTAATTGATTTAACACTAAATTATATTTTAAAATCCATTTCAAAGTCCATTATTGGATTTATATAATAAATACTATCAAATTATATTTTAAAATAAATCCAAAATATAATTTCCCTTTGAAAATACAAAAAAAATGACTTAAAATTTCATTAAAAATCAATATTTAAATTGATTCATTGAAAAATAAATATCTTTTGATTTCTAGAATAAATTAATCCTATGATAATTATTATATGAAGTAATAATTAATTAAATTAATTTAAATTTGATAATATTTAAAATAATTTTTTATAATATTCACTTATTAAAACAATGAAACCCCATTTTTGTGGAATGCTTATTTTTTAAGAATAAAATTCATTTATAAAAAATCAAGTTGTTAATTAAAAATAACTAATAAATAAATTAGTTATAATTGTCAAAAAAATTTGTTTTATAATACTATTAATATTATTCATTCATGAATGTGTAATGAATTTTCTATAATTATCAAATTTAAATAATATAAATTTGTTGTTTGTTTCATCTTGATGATGAATATCTTGTGTTGTATCAAACATTATCGTTTTTTTATTTAAAAAAATTATATGATATTACAAAACATACCATTTTCCTTTACTCAATACATATAGAGTATGATATAACTCTAACATTATCTCTATAGATTTATCCCTTGGTTCCCATAAGCTTACATGAATCCTCTTCGTACATTATGAAGAAATATGATTTTGCAAGGAATCTTCTCATTCTCCAATATTTAAAAGGTTGGAGATGAAGCCTTTATTTATTATTTTATAGAAAATAACTCTTTAAGATTGGTTAGATGGAGACCCATTATATAGCACGAAAGTCCAACTCTAGGTGGCCTGAATAAAAGGGTTGAAAGTACATTTTTTTGGCCCAAAAGACCCCTCGGTGAATAGTACTGCTATAGTAACCATGCTACTACAGTGACTGCTACTGTAAAGCCACCGCTATTATAACAGCTTCAATGCCTCTGTTGCTACAGTGTCATATCTTGTATAGTTTTGCTGTTCTACAGTACTGATAGAGTGCCCTGCTACAGTACCGCTACATTACCTGGCAATTTGTCCCTGTCCGAATGTGATCCTAGGTCTTTTGGATGCCAAGGAGGAGCCTATACAAATAGGGAACAAGATCATTAGAAATCATCCCATTCTCCACATTATTCAAGAAAATGATTCATGTTAATATTTTCTATTAATTTTTGGATATGTAATCACAAATCCATATAACATCCTTTATTATTTCCACATAATTATATACTCGTATCTGTCACATAATGACCTCCCTTAAACCATTATATACACCCTTTATGCTATAGGAATTATCATGTTTTTTTCCTTGAAATTTTTTTTTGTATTGAGTACACATACCATCTTCAAATACGTTTTATTATCTAGTAAGTACCTATGAATAATTATTTTTATCATTCCATTTATAAATATCAAAAACCTTGATTTTGGTTTTTTTGTGTAAAATATTTCATTATACAGAATGATCTATGTAGAAGACATCATAATTTATATGATTTGATATTTATTCCTCGATATATCACCAATTAATTGGTTAATGTTTTTGTCTAATGAGGCTTAACGTATAGTATTTTGGTTTAAGCTTAATCCATTAGGTGAATATTCTTTATGTGTTACATTTTATGGGTGATTGTTCTATATGTATGATTATTATGTAAGACTAATGTTTTATTCACAACCATGTGATTTTTTCATTCTATCACGTGGTTTCATAATTCATTTTTCATGATAAAATTGTTCACCCATATTATTTTACCATTATATTCCAATTTTATTACATGTACTACATTAGATTTTTCTAAGTTTTTATATCATTTTTTACTTATATCAAACCCATTTCTTTTTTACGTCACAATGGTATGTATATAATTTTAAAAGCAACTGGGAATATAATTGAAGGTTTTATAGATTTTAATTTAATACTAATCTATATAAAATTCAATTTGTTATTATATATAATTAATAACCTAATAATATTGGGATTCATGATTACTGGGGTTTTATTACGCATGATTTTTTGTAATTAATCATGAATTAAGGTGTATTAAAGATATAGGTTTTTATATAAATAACCTATCTAAGAAAACTTATGTTTTTTTTTCAAAGGATGGTACTCAATATGTATATATTTATGTATGTATATATATATGTTCTAATTTATATTTTTTTGGAATTTTTCTTCGTAAACCTACAATAAATTCTTAATAACTAAATTAAAAATAATATCTCAGTATCATTAATATAATTAGATTTAGTTATGATAATTCTATAGTCATTTTCTGTTTCCCATCTATTTAAAAATGTCAACGTCCCTCGCCCACATGTATGGACTACGACATCTAAGAAGAGAGGTGAGTGATTATTCATTTCCTCTCTACAGAGATAGTCATTAAGATATAATTTATAAAAATATATTTTATTTATGTGATATTTTTTATTTCATATGGTGATTTATTACTTTCATTTATTTCATTCCATTTATCAAGAAGTGGAATCATAACACTTTATTAAGTATGAACTACTATCTTCATGAAGTGTTGAAATGCAGTTTTCTTCACTAACTTATATAATTAGTAATAAAACTATATATAATGAATAAATTTGATATTTATGAAATTAATTATACATTTCATTTGATGAAACCTTAACAAATATTAAAGGACTGATGTCATCAAATTGAAACATGAATTGGAAATAGAAACTTGTCAACACGAGTAATCAATTTAATGAATAACATTTAAAAAGAAGATAATTGGAAATTATATGAATGAGAAATAATAAATTATGTAATAATGTAGTTGTGGAATATATTTAAAATAAATTTATATTTATTATATTGGATGATTGAATATGTATGATGAAAAATAAAACGTGAGGTACATATATATTTTGAAAAATAATTTATATTTGGGATTGAATATGCTAAATTAACATAGAGTAAAATTATATATTTACTATCTTTTAAAATCTATATTATTTATTACCCTCTAGTTATTCCTATAATTTTTATTTATTTATAATTTCCCCCCAGTTTTGTACTATATATTATTGTGATATTATAATTCTGGAATTCCAAACATATTTTTTTTTGGTAGAAAATATATTTCATCCATTTATATGGTCATTAAAATTATTTCATTAATATTATTTTATTGATAAAATTATTATTTAATAAAACATTTAACTATGTTTTACATCGTTTTAATTTTTTTAAATTGTTTTATTACATGATTTCGAAGATTTTTTTTACTTTTTACGAAAATATTTATAGAATAATTTTTTATCATTTACCACCAAAAAAGAATTTTCAGAATGTCTTAAATATTTTTTCTTTAAAGATTGAATTTATATAGCCCCAGCATTTAAAAATACATATTATTGGTTTATTTTAATAAATCACATTTAGTATCTTTTCAGGTTTATAGCTTTAGAGTTTTAGATCATAAATCATGCATTACATTCCACATTTAAACAAAGTGGTTACATCAAAGACAATATTCATTTTTCCACCAAAGGAAACATATTTAAAATAAAACATGGTTTCATTCATGAAAAATCCTCGACACTAACATCACATAATGTAATTTTCCTTTGACATTTGAAAAACATTTAAAATACTTTGGATGAGCATAAAAAGCTGAGTATGGGATATAAAAATACAGAAAAAAACCATTAGTCGATGTATACATAAGAATCAATGAAATCATACTTTACTCAAAAATCATAAGTACTTTATCATACCTCATGAAATAATATTATTTATTAATAACTCATAGAAAACATAAGACATAATGGTAACTTGAGGAATTCATAACATTTTGACGTAGGGAGTTACCCTCATGGTAACGTTTGGAATACCCATCACAGTATATTCATTAAATCTCTTCGGAGAAACCTTATCGTTTAACTCTTTCGCATTACCCATTGAATTAGAGAGCTATATTGGGAACAACCGCCATTATTTTATCACCTAACCAAATGAAATCATAAACAATTCCAAAAAACCATAACATAATCGTATCACATAAAACACGCTTAAAGTAAAAATATCATTTCCAAATTTCAATCACAAGATAACAATACAACACATTGATATAATCAAGACATTATAAAAACCATTTTCAATACCAAAGTAAAATAAAAGTATCACATGGTATTTAATTTTCATTTATAAAAAGTTATGGCTTATAGAGGAAGCCGAAACTCAAATAATGGTCCTGGTGGCAGAGAAGTCATTGTTGCCACATACGTAAGACAAAAACATTACATTGGTCATTTAGTAAAATGATTCGTGTAGAAATATTCCTTTTTAATGAAATTAAAAGTCAAAAGGGTTTATTATACAACTAATAAAAGAAGGTCATATATAAATTTAAATATGCCTCAATGAAAATATATTGAGACAATGTCCATTACCTCATGTCCAACATGTTCTTGTTCATTCTTTATATTCCTGAAAAATAAACATAGAAAAATTTATAATTTCTTAATGACTTCCTTTGAAGTTTATTATTAAATTCATATCACATATTATCATGTTATAATAATTAGTTAATTAGTTGAGTTCATATGCTATGTTTTGTTGATGTTCAGTACATGAGTAAAATATGAACTTACTTGAAAACAATTAAACATGGAGTTTTAAGTATATCATCTATGAAATGGTACTAATAATTTAAATATCATATATATGCAGTATATATTCATTTAATACAATTCCATAACAATTGGAAATAAAAAAATTGATATGCATCGTTCATGGAGACGGTAGGCCGTACGTACGCATGAACGCTACTTTCATTTCTTTATCATATTAATGGAATTAAAACTAAATGAGACATATATATATTATAATTACAGTATAATATATATGTTATATAGGTAACATAAGTTCATTAATTACATTCCTTATAAATTCCATGTTTGGCATGAACGAGTCACATCACTTGAGGGGGAGGTAGTCCACACTTCCTCAGATGAAATAATCGCAGTTCCACAACATGAAAAGCATAACGATGTGATTTAAAAATAAAAATCAGAATCATATAGAAAAAAAAGGAATACCATATATATCATAAAGAGTGAAATCATGATGGTCACCATGAATGGTGTCAAAATAATATTGAGCAATCATCATTTTGTGAGGCAGTAATTCGCCACCCACAGAAATAATATGTTCTTCAACTATTAGATGGAGGTGTGGGTAAGTGTAATCAACTCAATATCATAACAAAATTATAGTATATTGATGATAATGGTGTTGTTATGGAATCAAAGAATAATAATATAGTGGTTATTGAAGAAGGAAAATAAAATAAAGAGACTCGAGAGAAGACATTACCTCTGAATCGGGTAACTCTTTTGATTTGAGCCAAAGGCTTTCTTGGAAAAACTTCTGCCCAAAGTGAGGCTTCAAGGAGTAAAAGAGAGATGCAGAGAGATAATATGAGTAGATTTTGGATGAGGAAATCACTTGAGAGGCGTGGGTAAGGGGTATAGGTGGGGGCCTTTTATAAGAGGGAGGAGGGTGACTTTTGGAAAGTCTTGAAAGATTACATTATAATTAAATGATATTTGGATTTTAAAGGTCCCAAAATGATATATTTTGAGGATAAGGAAATAAGGGTTTGAAATACACCCATAAAATAGGTTTTAAAGATATGAGAACTTATATTTTACCTTATCTTTTCATTTTATTTAAATTGATCATTAATTAGGTAATCACTGGATCATCATGGTGTCATAAATAAATTTATTTATTTAATGTCTAAAAATTATAAAAAATAATTTCATGTAGGAAATATTTTTAGATTTCCAATTAATATTTATAGTCAAAGAGATCATTTATGTAAAAAAATTGAAATTGTTTTACTTAGGATATACAAATCATTGTTATATTTCTCTTCTTTTTAATAAATTATGTCATAAATGTCACTATCACACCCATGTGACTCCATGGGTCCTCATGTTCGGTGAAAATCTTCCCATGTTCTTCCATGACCCAATTGAGAGTATTTGAACACATTTTGGGGTCATTTTATATTATTATGATATTATTTTATTACACTTAACTAACCAATTACTAATTAATCACAATAATTAATGATAATTACTGTCGTTACTATTCATAATGTTAAAAAAAGAGTCTTAATTACATAATTTGGACCATATGATTCCAAAAATGGAATTCATTTTACCAAATTCTATACACACAAATATCAGTAATTAATTTGAAAATAATTCTCATTGATAAAACAAATACCTTGTTTTTAAGAAACAATATCCATCAAAAGATTGAAAATTGATTATGTCCAATTTCAAAGTGAAATTAATTATAATGACCAAAATTGGATTAAATGGTTAAAATATATTCTAATTATGCTTTTAAATCAATTAAAAAGATAATCAAACCATATAATTAAATTAGATGAATAAATTGTTTTGAAGTAAAATGCAGTATTTTTCACTAATCATTAAAAAATGAACATTGTCAAAAAAATAACAAAAATTTATCCAATGTAAATTTCATGATCCCAATTCTAAATAATAATTATATTTTTACAAATAGAGCTTATTAAATTCTCAAAATTTAGATTTAAAACTGTTTTTCCATCAAGAGGCGATAAAAAAATATTTTAAAAATATTTGAGTATTCTACGCTTAAGATTGGATTTATTATAATATTAAGCCTCTAAAACACTATCTAATTCATAAATAGACATATATATGAAAATATATTATTCTATAATAACTTGGTATGTTACATCGTTCCCCCTTTAGAAAATTATGTCCCCACAAATTATTTACTTATCAAATAAGTGGGGGTATTTATCCCTCATTTCATTTTCAGATTCCCATATTGCCTCATAAACTATATGGTTTTTCCATAGAACCTTTACTTGATGAATCAACTTATTCTACAACACATTATCCCTATGGTCAATAATATGGACCGGTTGTTCCACATATGATAGATTCTCTTCCAACTGAACTACCTCTGGACTCAAAACATGAGATGGATAAGGCATGTACTTACTTGACATTGAAACAAGAAAAGCCTTATGTACCTGATATAAACTCGGAGGTAAACCCACTCGATATGCAACTGATCCAAATCTCGATAGAATTTAATATTTCCAATGACTCTTGGAATCATCTTTTTTTCATACCAAATCACATCACACTTTTCCATGGTGAAACATTGAGGAAGACATGATCACCTGCCACAAAAGAGAGATCCTTCTTTCAATTGTCCGCATAAAGTTTCTTCCTACTCTAAGCTGTTGTCATGTGTTTCTTTATCATCTGAACTTTTTATTCTATCTCATCTACCAATTCTAATCCTATGAAATTCCGTTCACCTACATCATCCAAAAAATATGGTGTTCGACACTGCTTCACTTATTATGCCAAAAATGGTACCATATGTATACTGGAATAAAAACTGTTATCATAAGAAAATTCAACCAATTAATGATGTTGGTCTAAACTTCCCTGATAATCCATCTAACCTGCACATATCATATCCTCCAAAATCATAATTGTTTGTTCTGACTACCCATCTAATTGAGGATGAAAAGCTATTCTAAAATTTAATTCAGCACCCAATGACTTCCGAAGGCCTTTCCAAAAGCTAGAAGTGAACATGAGGTCACGATCAGATAAAATGAAGAGTGGAACTCCATGTAACCTGCCTACCTCTTTATGATACAATCAAGAAAGATCATAAATTAAAAAATTAACTCGTATAGCAAGTAAATGAGCAGATTTAGTCAAGTATTAAACAATAACCCAGATTGCATTATTATCTCAAGGTGTCTTTAGTAATCCCACAATGAATTCCATGGATATATTCCACCTTTTCCACTATGGAACTAGTAATGGATGAAGCATCCCTTTCAATAACTTCCACTCTGATTTTACCTGTTGAAAAGTCAAACACTTCACAGTAAAATCAGCAATATCTCTTTTCATTCCATCCCACCATTAATACTCTCAAAGATCTCTATACATCATAGTACTGCATGGATGAACTGAAAATGGAGAACTATGAGCTTCACATAACAAATATTTTTTCAATTGTGAATCTCAAGGAACACACAATCTCTTCCAAAATCACAAAACACAATCATTATCAATGATGAATTCAGGTAACATACCCTTCTGAACCAGCTCTACCTTTTCCTGAAACTCACTACCTTACTTCTATGCTTTCTTAATTCTATCTAATAAATAATATTTCACTGATCCATGAAAAAAATAGAATAATTTCCTGCACCAACAACATCCAAGTAAAAATTCATCAAATCTTTAACCAAAGTATCACTTTCCAAAGCTAACATGGTTAATGAAGAATTACATTTTCGACTCAAATCATCTATCACTTTATTTTCTTTTCCTGTTTGCTAGTGAATTATGAATTCATAATCATTGATAAATTCTAGACATCTCCTCTGTAACATGTTCAATTCATTCTCAATGAATATATACTTTACACTTTGGTGATCAGTATATATTTCCCAATTTACACCATACAAATGATGCCTCAATATTTTTAAAGAGAAAAAAAGAAAAACTAATTCCATATCATGTGTAGGGTAATTTATCTGTTGAGTTTTCAACTAACATGAAGCATAAGAAAATACCTGATCATTCGACATTAGGATGCTACCAAGTCCATTATATGAAGCATCACTGTAGATAACGAACTCACCATTACTGAAAGTTATTTCCAATACATGAGCATTCACAAATCTTCTTTTCAATTCCTGAAAACAATCTTCACATTCTTTTGACCAGATAAACATAACACCCTTCCGAGTTATCTTATTCAATGGGATGTACAATCGTGAAAAATTCATAGCAATCCTTCGGTAATATCCAGCCAAACCAAGAAAACATTGAAACTCGGTTACATTTTTTGGTCTTGGACATTCTTCATCAACCATTGTTTTTGTAGGATCAATAGTTATACCATCTTTAGAAACAACGTGAACATGGAAAGATAATTGTTGCAACAAAAACTTACACTTGATAAATCTACAATACAATTTATTGTTTTTAAGGGTTGCAAAATAACCCTTAAATAACATTCTTGCTTATTTTTACTTTTAAAAACACCAAAATATCATCAATGAAAGAAACCACAAACATATTGAAAAACTCATGGAAAATTATATTCAAATGATCCATGAATACAACAGGTGAATTCAATAACCCAAAAAGCATAACTATAAATTCATAATGGCTATATCTTGTACGAATCGTAGTCTTCGAAATATATGCTTCTCTTACCTTCAACTGATGGTACCCCAATTTCAAGTCATTATTTGAAAAATATTGAGCTCCCTGGAGCTAATCAAACAAATCATCAACATGAGGCAAATGATATTTTTTCTTAATTGAGATGTTATTAAAGGCTCTATAATCAATAAAAATTCTCATTAAACTATATTTCTTTTAAACAAATAAGACAAGAGCACCCCATCGTGATGTGCTAGGTCGAATGATACATGACTCAAATAAATCTTGTAATTTCTCATACAACTCTAAACGTTCATTTGGAGCCATTCGATAAGGGGTTTCTGAAATTTCCTTAACATCAGAAACTTTTCCAATAGTAAATTCAACGTCCCAATCTGGTATTATTCTAGGAAACTCATCAATAAAAACATCAAGATACTCATTTACCACTATCACATCATTAATCTGAACGGTTCCTTTATTTTCAACAATATATGCAAGGTAACATTCATTTATATATTTTACATGTTTCTCAACATCTTTATATGTTATCTACAGTAAGGTTTCATTCTTTTACAATAAATTAATGTCTTTCTGAAAAGAAACACCTTTAGATCTACTATCTATCTTAGCATGGTAAACAAACTACCTATCCATTCCCAGGATAACATCAAAATCTACAAGAGGTAATACAATAAGGTTTTCAAGTATGTTCTTTCCACTGATAAAGATAAGAAGATTCATATAAATTATTTTTGCCCCAACATTTCCCCAAGGTGTTTTTACCACAAGTTCTGGTGTCATTTCTTGAAATGGAATTCCCAATTTACTAGAAAATTTTTCTAAGATGAAATAATGTGTAGACCCTGAATCAAACAACACATTGGAATAATCTAAAAAAAATAAACCTGATAACACTTTATTTGATGTACCAACATCTGCGGAAGTACTGTAAAAGGATTTCACCACACCTTTCTGCTTGTAGTCTGACTGCTTCCATCATTCGAGCTCATAATCAAACACTAATTTGCATCATGACCCATCTCATTACACTTGAAACATTTCACTATCTTTAAATCAAATTTGGTCTTACCATTACACTGATATTTTTCCTTGAAATCACTATCCTTATGTCCCATATTACCACTTTAGAAGCAATTTCCAGAATTTAATAGACCTTCCCCAACATGCTTTTTACCATATTTATCACAAACTACAAACATATTTTTCTTACCATCAATCATTTGGAAGGATTATTCCCTTTCTCCTGTCACCTCGGTCTCTTCTTCTGTTTGTTGTTATAGAACACTTGATAATCAAAAAACTCTATTTCCACCTTCTCAGCACATCGAACAAGCTTTTCATAACTTTTAAATTCATGAGAAGATAATGTCCTTCGATATTTTGGCTTTAATATTGAGTAAAAATGATTGATTTTACTATCAAGATCTCATATAAAATTGGGAGCATACCTAACAAATCAAGTAAACTTTTCTACATAAGTTTCCACTAAGTCGTCCTCTTGCCACAATTCCGTGATTAGTTTTTCCATCCTAAGTGGAACAGGCTTAGGAAAATATTTCTAAAAAAACATACCATTGAATTCATCCTAGTCAAGAGCATAAATATCATCAGCATCCCTGATATTTTTAACCATCTACCAGAACAAATCTATATCACCCTCCAAATGGTAAACAATAATACTAACCTTTTGATTTTCTGAACACCCCATGACATCAAAAATATTTTCTGGTACTTTAATCCACCCTTTAGGAAGCACATGGCCAGATGATCCTATGAATGGTGGGGGATGTTGCCACATTAAGTGTTCCACCACTGACATGTTCAACTGTGGTTGATATGGCTAATCTCGTGCATGGATACCACCACAATTTATCGCTTGAGTCAACTGCACCATTACTGCAACAAACTATTCAGTTCCAATTCTGACTATCTGAGGATGCTGATTTGGAAGGTCATTTCTTTCTTTATGCCTTCCTAGAACTTCTTCCATGTTTCCTATGTGGAAAAAAATTATGAAAAAACATGTCTTATATGAAGCTACATGGTAATATTCTAATGCTATATCATTTCAATTTGAAAATAATGTAAAAAAATATTTTTGGATAATCATTTAATAGAATTTTAACTCCAAAAGTTATCTAAACCGACCTCTGATACCAAAAATAAGGACCCAACATTAAAAATTACTTAATCATGGGTTATTTCAGGAATTCACATTGATGATCTTTTCAGGTTTATATTTTTAGAGAATTAGATCATAAATCATGCATTACATTACACATTTAAAAAAGGTGGTTACATCAAAGATAACATTCGTTTTTTCAAATAAAAGAAACATATTTAAAATAAATCATGTTTCCTTTCATAACACTTTCTCGACAATATAATCACATCATGTACTATTCCCTTAACCTATGAAAAACATTTCAAAAACGTGGGATGAGCATAAAATGATCAGTAAGGGATATTAAAATACGAAAAGAAATCATTAGTCCAAGTATACATAATAATCAATGAAATCATACTTTACACATAAAACATAAGCACTTTAACATACCACATGAAATCATATGATTTATGAATAAATCATATAAATCATAATACATAAAGGTAACTTAACTCATTAATGACTTTCTTACGTAGGGAGTAACCCTCATGGTTACGTTTGGAGTACACATCACAGTATATTCCCTAAATCTCTCTGAAGAAGCCTTAGCGTTTAACTCCTTCGTGTAACCAAATGCATTAGATAGCTATCTTGAGATCACCCGCCATATTTTATCATGGAACCGCCCAAATTGAAAAACAATTCCCAAGAACCATAACATAATCGTATCACACTAAACATGCGTAAAAGAAATGTAACATTTCCATATTTCAATCAATAGATATCAATACAATACATATATATAATAAAAAAATTATCAAAACCATTTTTAATTTCAAATAAAAATAAAAGTAAAACATCGTATTTATTTTTCATTTAAAAATACTTATGGCTTGTAGAGGAAGCGGAGACTCAAATAATGGTCACAGTGGCAGAGAAGTCGTTGTTTCCGAATACGTAAGACAAAAACATTCCTTTTGTTATTTATTAAAATGCTCAGTGTAAAAAGATTTTTTTAAAAAAAATTAAAAGTAAAAAGGGTTTATTATACAACTAATAAAAGGAGTTCGTATATAAATTCAATTATGCCTGAACGAAAGGAGATTGATATGAAGTCCCTTACCTCAAGTATGACTTTTTCTCATTTGTTATATATATTCCTAGAATAATAAAAAAATTTCAAGTTATAATATCTTAACGACTTCCATTAATGTTTATTATTCAATTCATATCATATATTATCATTATTTAATAATTTGTTTATTATTTGATTTCATACCATACGTTTTGTTGAAGGCCGGTACATCAGTAAAAAATGAACTTGTTTGAAAAAAATTGACCATGTAGTTATAAGTAAATCATATACCGAATGGAATTAAAGATTCAAACATCATATATATCCATTATATATTTATTTTATACTATTTCACAACAATTTCAGTTAAAAAAATGCATTGTTCATGGTGATGGTAGGCCGTACATACGCACGAAGGCTACTTTCATTTCTTTGTCATATTAAAGGAATTAAAATTAAATGAGACATATTTATATTATAATTTGATTATAATATATATGTTATATAGGTAAAATATGTTCATTAATTACATTATTTATTAATTCCATGTTTGGCATGAATGAGTCACATCACTTGAGGGGGCGGTAGTCCACACTTCCTTAGATGAAATTATCACAGTTCCACAACATTAAAGCATAACGATGAGATTTAAAAATAAAATTCAGAAGCATAAAGAAAAAATAAATACCATATATACCATATAAAGTGACATCATGATGGCCACCATGAATAGTGTTAAACGATGATTGAACAATCATCGTTTCATGAGATAGTAATTCAGCACCCATAGAAACAATATCTTCATTAACCATTAGACGATGGTGTGGGTAATTTTAAATCAAATCCATATCATAACAACATCATAGTATACTGAGTATACTAGTTTTTTTATGGAATTAATGAATAATATTATATTGGTGAGTGAAGAAGAAAAATAAAAGAAAGAGACACGAGAGAAGACATTACCTCTAAATCGGGTAACTCTTTTTTATTTGAGCCAAAGGCTTCCTTGGAAAGACTTCAGAACAAAGTGAGGCTTCTAGATGTAAGAGTGGGACGTGGAGAGATAATATGAGTTGATTTTGGATGATCCAACAGCTTGAGAGTTATGGGTAAGCGGGTATAGTGGGGGCATTTTATAAGAGGGAGGAAGGTCGGTTTTGGAACGTCTTGAAATATTACTTTATTATAAAATGATTTTATGATTTTAAAAGACCAAAAATGACTCAAACAAGATCATTTGGACACATTTTGGGGTCCTTTTAAATTATTATTATATTATTTTATTACCCTTAACTACCCAATTACTAATTAATCACGATAAATAAAGATAATTATCGTTGTTACTGTTCATAATGTCCACAAACAAAGGATTCCTAATTACATAATTTGAAAATTATGATTCAAAATATGGAATACATTTTTAATAAATTCGAAACACATAAATTGCAGTAATTAATTTAAAAATAATTCCTTTTGTCAAGACAAATTTCATGTTTTTAAGAAACAATATCTATCAAAATATTGAAAATTGTTTATATCCAATTTCAAAGTGAAATTAATTATAATGACCACCATTAGATTAAATGGTAAAAATATATTCTAATTACCCTTTAAAATAAATTAAAAAGATATTCTAATGATATAATTAAATTAGATGAAAAAACTAATTTTTAGTAAAATGCAGTATTTTTCACTATTTATTAAAAAATTGAACATTTCCAGAAATATACCAAAAATTTATCCAAAGTAAATTTCAATGTCCCAATTCTTTATAATAAGTCTGTTTTTACAAATAGATCTTATATAATTGTCAAAAGTAATATTTAAAAATGGTATTCTGTCCAATGGCGGTAAAATAATCTTTTAGAAATATTAGAGTATTCTATGCTTAAGATTGAATTTTTTTCTCATTTTTAGCCTCTAAAACACTATATAATTCATAATTAGACATAGAAATCGAAATCTGTTATTCTTTACTTAATTAGGATGTTACAAAAATAAACATAATCATGGTTATTTTTAGTGAAAATATTTTTATCTGTTCTCATGGAATTAATATACATTATCAAAAGAAAATAGAATTTAACCAATTTTCAAAGAAATGATTAAATGATATTCCAATGTTATTTAAGAACTATCAAAAATAAAATAAATAATGATATTCATTACTGGGGATTTGATCTTATGATAGTTTCGACACTCATATTATGGATTGATTATTACGATTATGTTTTAAGGACGAGTCAATAAAATACATAACATTCCAAGTGGGGAAGTAAGAAATGATTAAATAAGAAATATTTTTATGATACCATACCCTTCCATTTTATATATTCAATTTATTATTTAATGATTAAATATTTATGGAACCAATATTTTCATATTTTATATTATAAACAAATTATTAATTTTTTCTCATCATGTTGAATGCATATCTGATGATTTAATTATGTGAGGTGTGGTCTTAGAATTATATACCACCATAATTTATTGAGTTTAAGATTGATGTATCATGATCTAACATGGATTTTAATAGAGAGTGACCCATTTTTAGTATGGTACTTGGTCCATTATGATGGTTTGGGGGATGAATATTGACTATGGAAATAATGGAAGGAGGAGAAAACTAAATACTCTCTGATATTCTTGACATTCATCCATTACATTGGTAAAAGATATCTAAACTTATATTAACACCACAAACCTATGTCATTTTATAATGATTTATCTCATTTACCAATACTGGTTATTGATGATTTCCATAATATAGGGATCATGTCATTTCATAAGAGAAATCATTATAAAATGATTTGAATATAAAGATAGTTGAATTTTTGGGTAATAAATTAATGGGTTATTATCATGATATCATGAAATTATTTTTATCATATTTTGAATTATGATAAATTATTGACATATCCTATGGTTAACACTTTTTATTATTTAATCTTACTATTTCATTGATTTCATTTCCATAGGATGGGATTGAATGTGTTATGTAGTGTATGTCACTGTATTCTACTAAACAAGGAGAACATTGTGTGATATATTTAATTTGTTTCATGAAATATTATGCTAATTAATATAGACCCCAATAAAAATAGGTTATAGGGAATGTAACATTCTGAGATGCATTTAACATCTTTTTAAAATAATATAATATTAATGTTTGAAATGATCAGGTCACATCAACGATAAACACCTCCACATTGAAGTTTTCTCAAATAAAATCATCTTCTATAATATCATTTCAATTTTATTGTATCAATAATTATATGTTATGTGATTTAGAACTCCAAAATTTGACAATAATGATTAAAACTCGAATTTGATAGGTCCTAACCTTGTCCTAGAAATTAAGAATAATGTATAAATGAATTATCTGTGTTTAAATGAATCAGAGCATTGATTATAGAGTTATGTACAAAAGAATCATTTACATATAGTGTATGATGTTGTGTAAAATGGGTTTCTTTTAATATTATTGTATCTTGGGTTATAATATTTTGGAATAAATAAAAGGTGATCACTTGTAACAACAGTTCCTTTAAGTGATTTTACCATATTAGAGAGGCAGCATATCAGTTTACACTCCCTCCAAACTAATCATGAGTAAATGATGATTTCCATGAATCACATTCTAAGATGTATATTCTAAAATCATCACATGTTCGAAACTAAGATTTAGTGTAATTGGAACATGATATATCATACGAGGAACAACTAGTGGAGATCTTGGATAAATGTGAAAATGTGTTTCTAAACATGACCACTCATCTAGTTAATGTTCTATAGAGTAATAATAAATTTAAGTAGATACATGGTAACCAAAGGATGTAATGGGACTAAAGTATGCTAACTTTGTTTAATAAATGTAGTTAAAATTTTAAGATGAAATTAAATTTATGTGGTAAAGGATGTATTGACCAAATATATTAGAAATTACTTTTCATCAATTAAATATCACATTGAGTAGATTTCCATTCATAGAAATTAAAATTGAAACTAAGAAACACTATAAATTAATCAATGAAACATAGTAAATAGTAATGATAGTATGACCCTTAAATTTATTGGTAACCATAAATGTAACCACAGTATAATAACTATATATGATATAGATTTTTTAATATATTATTCATTTTTTAAAAATATATTAGTATTCCATTTTTAATTTTTTATAATAAAATTTATATCTATTATTTTTATTATATGAATTTTATATTATTTACTAAATTTTATAATTCCACATATCAATATATGGATTAATTTAACAATTTTATTCATATTAATCATATTGTTTTAAATTTATATAAAAGTTTTTTCCATTAAAAACAATATTATAATTAAAAATATTCATATCTATGTTTCATTTTCATATAATAGTTAATGATAAAATTTAGGTTTGTATTATTTCCAATGATACATAATATTTCATATACAAAAATATTTCATCTCTAAATATTTGTTAATTTTTATTACTATGGATTAATAATTTATTATAAAATCAATACACACTTTTAAAAATATAAAATTTATTACATGGTATGACAATTCATTTTAATATTAATTCATCACATTTAAGAAATATCATTTCAAAAAATAATTTCCATATTTGAAATTATATAATTTAAATTAGATAAAATTTTAATTTTTTTTGATATTAAAATTATTATTTTAGTTCATAATTAATTTCTATAGTAAAATAAAAAATTGAATAAATGATTTACAAAGTGTAAATTTTCAATATCATGATAAGCTATTTTCTATATGGATTGTTGATGTTCAGACCGACCACATATCACCTAGATTCTTATTTTCCTTTTTATTATTTTACCATTGAATTTTTATAGTCCGTTTAAAAAAAATAAAGTGTGGATCAAACATTTACATCCTCTGGATTCGTTTGCATGGGCTCAACTGGGTCCTCTGGCATCCCAAAATTCTGCATGATATTGGCATGGCAATTGGGTCTCCCATTCGTCTTGATAAAGAAACTGAGGATGTTCGGTTTGGTCATTTTGCTAGGATGTTGGTGGAGGTTGATCTTAGTACTACTTTGATCGACAAGGTAACTCTTTCCACCCCTTCTGATAACATTCAAATTGATGTTGAGTATGAAAAAAAGCCTCTTTTCTGCAATGTATGTATGACTGTTGGACACTCATTAGAGTTATGCCGGAAGAATATGTCTTCTGAGAAATGTGGTGTGAGAGGACATTCAACAGTCCTCTGTCGCAGGAAGTCCAACCTGAAGGATTCGATGTTTCCAAAGTCTTCTGCTCATGATGGTGATGCAATTCCAAAGCCGGCTCCTGATCATGGTAAAGGGCTTTTTTTATGATTCTCCGAAGGAAGCTCATAGTGGCCCTTCTAATACTCGATCTGATTTGGCTAAAGAGGTTCCTCTAGTTGAGGACATCCCTTTGCGGACTCCAGAACGGGTGATCCCTGATTCTCACTAGGTTGATGTCTCTAAGAAGGTTGATGTGCAACTTCATGTTGATTATCAACATGAAATCCAGAAGCATTTTCAGTCATCTGAGTTACCTGAGAAATGGGGGAACATTTCTGAAGATGAACAGGGGAAGGTGCGCTCCCCGATCAGGGTCTTGGGAAACGGTGGTCATGCCTCTTATAAGGATGCAATATTGAGTGTCAAGTCCAAGACTACTGAAAGTGAGGGTCCTCCCCTTAAGAGGAGACCACGTAAGGATTATACTAATGTACCTAGAACTGTGTCTACCCGATCGTCGTCTAAGGTGTCAAGGAATGTGGATTTGGATATCTTGAAAATGCTCAATAGGGAAAAGTCTCAATCTGATTGGGAGACTGCTGGTGTTTCTGATTATGGAAATGACATGTCTTTTTATGATCTCTAGACTTTCTCTTGGTGGATGAGGGAATGTCCGTTGTTTGACCCCATCTGCCGCTCTGTTGTCCTTTTTCTTTCTCTTAATAAATGCAGATGCTTTGCCCTTAAAAAAACTCTATTCCATATATTCAATCATTTGATATCAGTTATTTTTATTTCGTTCAAAATTTATATGGATAATTTTAAGATATAACTAAATCTCTCGAAATAAGTATTACCTATTTTTAGTCATATATTTTTTTTCATACACATACTATGTTTTTAGCAGATTTATATAATAAAATATGTAATATTTTTAATCTATGTTGTTATTATATTATTGTATTAATAATTATTTATTTTCACCACTCAATTAAAAAATCAATTGAAGATCAATTAGACATATATGGTAATTTCCACCTCCCTAAAGATACTTCTTCAGGTTTTCATCACTGTCAGTCATGGACAGTTTTAATAATTGGAATCATAAATTATGAAGATATATATATATATATATAATGTTATTATTTTTGAGTAAACCATGTTTATTATTTGACTTTATCTCATATCATTTATTATGAAATGAAACTATTTTCTATGTATTTTGAATATTATCACCACTATAAAGTAATATTTATCATATTTCATCTAGACTGACTATTATTTTTTAAATGATATTTAAATATAACACAAAACCTTAAATGTATATAAATAATGTAACCATTCATCAGAAATAATTATATTGTTATATTATAAACCACTTTCGTTATCCAAATAATCTATTTATAATGATCTATTTATATTTTGGGAATTTTAACAACTTATAAAATAAATTTTTTTAAATAATAACATTTATGAACATTAATACTTAGTTTAAAAATTATATATTTTTTAATAAGAAATAAATTAGTTTATCATTTTGACCATCAATTTAAATAAAACATTATTCTCATTAATTAAATTACCCATGATTGTTAATTTAAAATCACTTATACATTCCCATGTATAAAGTCATATTTAATGATAATGAATATGAATCCCATATAATGAAAATAAAATAGAATAAAAAACTAAAAATAAAAATTTATATGACCTTTTATGATGTAGGAACAATGTTTAATAACAGAAATGTGATTACAATACATTTAAAAATATTTAAATGTTACTATAAACCATAAAATTTTTCTAAATAACAATTTACTAATATAAAAGTAAATAAAAAAGTATAATTATTTTAATAAATTGTTTTAGATTAATAAATTTCAAAAATTGGCGACTCGAATTGAATTTTTTTTAAAAGGATGCTAATAAACATCTATGGAAATAAAAACTAAAAATAGGGGCTTCGATGACTCCAAATTCTTCTTTTAAACTACACATTTAATTCAATAATTTATGAATACTATGTTCAAATCATTTTCCATTTTAAATTATATTATCTCCTCTAATTTTTTAAATATTTTTTTAAATTAAAATCCACTTACATTAACTAAAATCATTTTATTTATTATATTTTTGAATTGGGTCTCTTGAAAATTTTATTTTTGACACTAAATATTACATCACAGGTTAAAAATTTTCTTCTTAATTTTATTTATTTGATTTACATTAAACAATTTTTCATCAGGAAGAACATTCCCCAACTCTATTAGTTTTAATATTTTAGAGTCTATTTTTCTTATATTTTATGATGATTTATGTGTGATCATGTTTTCAGTTTCAATCATTTTTAATAATTTTATGTTATATATATAAATTTTTTTATTCCAATCATTTAAATATGTTCAGTATTCTATTAATTCTGAATTATTTTACTATGTGGTTTTTAGAAAATGTTATTTTATTTTTATCGTTTTCTTGTTCCATTGCTATTTATTTTCATTAGGATGTCTTACGAATATAAAATATATTTTAATCATATGATTATGATTTAATATGAGAATATTTATGGATTTTTTTATAAAAACATTTTTATTTTTAATTTTCATTTAGGAAAAGTGAAACACATTATATTAGATATTTTAGGATACTTATTTTATTTACTTAGGTTCATTGCGATGTGGTAAGAAGATGAATATCATGTGGAACTCATAAGTATTAATAGTGATGTCTATGTTCATAATCATCCTCCAATACATTTTTTAGAAGGATATATATCATTTATTATGTATTCAAGTGTTTTAATTAGTGTCATATATGAGAGGAAACTAATGTGTAGACCATAAATGTAAGGTTTATATAAGGTGAAATTTCCTCAATAAATGAGTGATGATTTTAATATTTATCTTAGTAACTCATGAATCAATTTGTATTTTAGAAATTATCATAAACTATTATAAAAATAAGCTTTTTTTATTTTTTGGATATATTTTTATTAATTTTACATTAATGATTACATATGTTTTTTTATTTTCACACATTGTGATATATAATTTCACTTATTGTTTTTTATTATTCATATAAATTAATACCTTTTAAAATCATTACTCAAAACATATTATTAATTTAATATCACCTCATTCTTATTTTTTCATTCCTAATGTTATGGTAATTTTTTTAAATTGGAAAATTTTGATGATGGAATTGTATTGTGAACATAAGAAAAAAACAACATTGGTTGTAAAATAGTCTCATTATGCAGCTAGTCCTTATAGAATTTAAATCTATAGACCCATGTATTTTTATTACATTTTTTTATGAAATTTAATATTTATATCATATAAAATGGAAAAATAAATTCATTTTCATCCTTTTTTTAAATACTATTTATTCCAATATGAAAAGATTCTAGTAATTTTTTTATCCTTCTATGAGAAATATAAATTGATACTGTAGAAATAAACATAAATATATACTTTTTTCTCATGTCACAGGAACACATTTATAATAAATAATATCAATTTCAACTTGAAGCCAATATAGTAAATGTAAAATTTTTATTTCAATTTTTCAAATCAAAAAATAAATTATAGTCATTTGATCTACATAAATAAATATTTTATCAAATTTTTTATTAGGAAACATAATATCCCATGTTATTCCCTGAAATCATATAGATTTTCTCTTCAAATTATTTTATTGATTCATTTTCCTTTTCAGTAGATATAATAAACTACTTGATCATTTTATAATGGAGACAAAGTGCTAAATAATTATGATAAATTATATTATTAAATATTTACCCCACCATTACTTTTATGTCCTCTTTAGGATTTCTATTGTTGATTAGTATCCACCACCTATTGATATCTTCATATAGGGGATAAATGAAAATTATGAATGTATCATAATCAAATATTTGGAGGATAAATGATATATCCATAACAAAAGTAATCCATTGTTCTATTATTAGGGGATTAAAAGTTCCACTATATATAGGAGGCCTTTTTCATATAAATTATTCATCGAAAATATGGTCTATTTTTTCGAATATGTGAATTCCATAAAATTCAATATATTATTCAGAAAACATATAATTTTCCCATGTTTTATAATGAGGATCAGAACTCCATCGAATATCATATTAGGAATCCAATTTGTGGAATATTTTTATTTTCTATAGAACTTTTTTGGAACTATTTCTCGGTTTTCATTAAAGTTTCTAAAATAAACGTTTTCTCATCAGAGTGATTTTTAACTAATATGTATATAAAAGAAATACTAATAATATTAAATGAATAAAACAATAATAAATTGTATACACTAACTTCTAAATTTATAAATTTCATTATATCTATTTTATGTCCGATTTTATATTTTTTGATACCTAATATCCAACAAAACAAGACAATGATCTACTAAGAACTTGTCTTCCCTTATACTCTCAAATCAAGATTTATTGAGGAACATTCATGATTTAGATAAATAAAATTATAATTTATTAAAATAACCAATATGATAAACTTATGATTTGTATCTTTGAGAAATATTTATATATAATACATCAAAAAACTATATAATATCATAAAAATATATTAAAATCAACTTCAATGGATCATACAGAGTATGTGAATCCACATGATCACATCCTATGAGTTTTTCAAACCAAGTGGGTTATTGGTCCGACTATTTTCATAAATAATTAATCTTATGTAAATAATAAACAAAATTTTTCAATGTTATGACCCCCTTATTGAATCTAATCCACAACATTTAGATACTTGTAGAAACTAGGAATAGATTTAATTTACACAAATCTAAAAAAATAACATAAAATACTGAGAATGTATTATAGTATTTAGATTTTTTCAATGGGATATTCCAATACAATACACATCAAATATACAATATAAAATAAAAATATATTAGAATCATATAATAGAAACTCTATTTTCATAAACCAACTATAGTATAAATATTAAGCAAAACATAATACAATACAACCCATAAATTTATGGGAATATTATCATTGAGAGGATATCTATATGAAAAAAATACATTTAAACTAGAAAATAATTATTTAAATTTGACTAATGTTCCATTGAATTCCATTAATCCTTACATACTAAGATAAATATCCTAGAGAAATTACAAAAATACTACTGAGATATAAATATAAAAAATTGAAATTTAAATGAAATACATTGTAAATATATTTACTTCTAGAGGAATAATAAGATATAATAAATGGAAAATAAAATAACTATTGAATCGTGGAATTAATAATAATATAGCATAAGATCATTGAATTATATGAATATTTGAATAGTAAAAATATGAAATCAAAATCCCAAGTCAATGAACATTTTTAATTAAACAAAACATAGTGTGCTTGGTAAACTGTTCATGCACCAAAAATTGTATCCAAAAAGATGAAAAAATTAACTAATTCATTGAGGGAATTTATAAATCTAGTAAAAATAATAAAATTTATTTTATTTACATGAATATGTGTTTTATATAAAAAATAATACCCTAGGAATTATATAAATGAAACCTCGTAAATGGATTTGGGTTAAAAAAATCTTGTATTCAATAATAAATTAATGTCAAATCACATATATTCCCATTAAAAATAGTATTAAAAATTTTCAGATGTTCAAAAATGAATAATGAACACTTTGTAATGATAATGTATTTAAATTAAATAATGGTCAGGATAAAGTTGTTGTGAAGTATTTTTACAAATGATGTAAATAAGTAATGTATTTATAAAAATGTATATATTATACAGATAAGAAGAGAACATATTGTTATTTAAAAATACTGAACTAGAATGGCTTTAACTTAAATAAAAATCATATTATAAAAATTTCAATATTTTGAAATGTAAGATTATGTGGTTTATGAAGTTATATAGGAAATAAAAAATATCCATTTATTTAGGAATTCTCAAAACAAGATATTGGGTAAGGGACCCAAAAATATTGTTTAATTTTTTATCAAAAAATAAAATTAAAAATTACTAACTCATTTTAGAAATATATTCAATACATATAATAATATAAAATATTCCAAAACCATAAATTGTCAGGGTACTCATATTATAGATATATAATCATCTAATATCATTTATATCACAAAAATCTCTCATAATGCTTTTCTCGTATTATAATGTTATTATATATTCCAACTTTAAAAGATTCATCACAACTAGGTGAATGGAAACATAACAATGGGTGATATTAGTTTCACATATAGGTAAATATTTGAGACATAAACAAGTCGCAATATGTGAGAATATGTAAGCATAATGATATTATAACATGAACATAACATTTCAATGTAATACCAATATTGAAATGTTATTTAATCCAGAATCATGGTATAATGATTTATCATTAAAAATCCATAAGGCATATTTGTATGAAATAATAAATTATTCATGATGGACCTTGATAACATATGACAAGTATAATATAGAGTGTCTGTTTATATACATTTTTATATAAAATCATTTATTTAACCATGTATTAGAACCAATGAAATCATAGTGGATTGGGTTCACATATCATTCCATTATTTACCTATTCATGGTTCAATCCCTAGAAACAATTAAGGAAATATTCTAATTTGGATTTGGGTTATCTAATAATTCTTCTTCATAAAATATCATGATATATACATGATTAAAAACATTTAATGGATATATATTATTATGCACCTTCCTTTATCATAATGGAATCTATACATAAGTTTCCTAGATGTTCATATTAATGTTCAACATATTAAAATAGATGAAATTAAAAAAATTTGTTATTTAATCATCTCATTATCAAATAATCATA
Organism: Viscum album; assembly: GCA_963277665.1. Taxonomy (NCBI): domain Eukaryota; kingdom Viridiplantae; phylum Streptophyta; class Magnoliopsida; order Santalales; family Viscaceae; genus Viscum; species Viscum album. The sequence goes on along the minus strand of OY728140.1, from coordinate 1,997,440,207 downwards.
ACCAATAAATATAATATATGTGTATTATATAATAAAAACAATTCTGTTAAAATCATCCATTAATTAACACATCGAGTCTAAAAGGTTTAATAGATTCATTAATTACATATAATAATCATAATCCATCTATATAAAGATATATTATATTTATATAATTAATTTAGCTATTAATGTATAAAAATACTTATAATTTTCTAAAATATATTAATAATACCTTTATAAGTTCATTTGATCATTGCATTGGAAAATATGAAAATTCCCTTTTTTATCTTCATGTGTGAAATCATTAAAGTTCCAAATAAATGGAGATATTAATTATATTTGAAAATAACCATGTAAAAAATTAATGTAAACATCGATGAAAATAATTTTCATGATTAAATGAAAATATTTTCATGTGTTAAACATTAGAACAAATATACCATTCACCTATTTTGTAAAAATACATGACTAAAATCATCGATAAACATTATAAAACTAACTTTATAAAAATATAAGGAACAAATACAATTGAAAATTAAATTAATTAATAACCTAATAATATCTATTAATAATCTTAGAAACATTTTATTGAACATAGAAATGAATGAAGAATTTATACAACCAAAGACAAAACAAAGAATGGAAATCATAAAAATATTTTCCCAATATTTTTTATTTTCCATTACTAGAATATAGTGAGAAAACATAAAAATTATAGGAATAATTAAAAAGGAATAAAATATATTTGGATCAATGTATAGTATCATATAATTTACCCATATATAAATTTATCTAATATAATATTCAAAAGAAATGAGATTGTAAATTGAACCCTTACTGCCTTGCTAACATTTTTATCATTACAAACTCGAGAGAATTATTATCAAATGAATATAAATATACCATGAAAATAAATATTATGATTGGATAAAAAATACCATCTGATGTAAATAAACTCTATATCTAAAAATAGGTTTATAACATGAATCATGTCTCAATGAAACAATATTGAAATGAAGAAATATTCTCCCAAGTCCCAATTTTTTATATGTATACAAACATACTATATAATCATTATATATTTATTATCAACATATTATAGAAATAAAAACTTATATATTTGACTATATATAATTTCTATAATATTCCCAATTACACTTGTATTAATAACTCTTCATTAAAATAATTATTTCGGTGATAATTAGAATATTTTAAATTCATGTTTTAGTTCAACAATTTTGGTCATTAACCCGTAGCCATGGTTTCATCATCTAAATAATAGTAATCATTTTATAAATTTAATTATCACTCATTATATAACAGTATATATAACCATAAATATTCCTGGTCAACATATTAATTTTCTAAATGTTGGGAAGAAGATAAAAATATACATACATTTGAAATAATAAAATATTAATATAGTAAATATATTCATATAATCATTTTTGTATTGTTATATAACATTTTGATAATGTTTCAGATGAAATAAATAAAAAATAGCCAATATAAATTTATACATCTTTTAGGGTGTCATCCATTAATATTAAACACGAGGATTATTCGATAGGTTCCCTCAAAATATTAAACAACAAGGGTTTAGATAAATACATTCAAAGAGTGTTTTAGAATATATTTATTATGATGATCAACTCATTTGTTGAGGGAAAGAGAGGCTATTTGTTGCCCTTTTTATAAGTGGGGAAGGTGGAAAACTTATCAAAATTTATGTTTAAAATAATAATAAATCCATTCATCATTGGAATGTGAATCTCAAATGGATAATGATAAATTATATTATCTATGATGCTCAAAATACATTACCATAGTTTTATATGATTGATTTTCTTGTTCATTTTAATCTTTACCCCTTTTAGTTTTATTATTATCTATATATTTCAACCCAGACCATTGAAATTAATTTTATCCTTGATTAAAATTCATAAGCAATCCGTCACATTATAAAATTTTAACATTATGATTTCATATATAGAAATTTTTTTATCAAAATTATTTTCTCTAACTCTTATAAATTCATTTTAAAAATACTATGCAAAAAATAATTGATACTTTTGCAAAAAAATGAATTTCTATGCATGAAATTAAATTTATTCTCATTGTATACAAAGTTAAAACCATTAAATTAATATATACATATTTTTCAGAATATAATATTTGTGTATACCATTAAAATAATATATCAAATTTCATTAATGTATTTATAAAAACTCATTGTGTGAATAATATTTCTTTAAAAAAATTTATTTACATTTGAATTATTTTATGTTTATTTATTTATATTTTTTAACCAATTAGTTCATTCTATAAATGTAAAAACATTAATTTACTTCTAATCAGTTTGTTTTATTCATATATCATAATATAATTGTAGGTGATACATGTAAAATTTATTAAATTTATGTCAATCTTATATTATAGGTCAATTTAACTATGTTTTCATTTTGTAGAATTGTATCAATGAAATAAAAATTAATATAAGATAAATATACTATAAATTCACTGGGTTTTATATAATACCCATTTTTAGTAATTTATCCTTAAGATTTCCACAACTTAGATAAACATAACTATAGAGATACCTACCTCTTTAAATCCTCTATTTCTTACATAGTTTCCAAAAAATACATGCTTTCACTAGAAAAAATCCATAGAGTGTGGTCTTGTATTAGTATAATATGTCTCTTCCATTAAGAATCTGAACCCATTTTTTGTCATAATAGAGAATTATTTAATGTTGGTTGACCAATTTGTATCATAAATAAGAAGGATTAGTTTGTACATACATAGTCAATATACATGGGAAACATTGTTTACATGATGTATATAATGATTAAGAGACAAAATCTAACCATCCATCTTGATAAAATTTTGAATTTTGAATTGAAAAATATATCTTGGAAATGGATTTTCATTCTTTAAAAATATAATAATTTTATTCCCCAAATTTAATCAATGTAATAACATGTTATAAATATAAAATTCTATATATTGGGGGTGATTATTTGAAAAAAAAATTATGTATACATCGAGAAAAAAATTGTGATATAGAATGCATCTAACCATCTCAACCACTACTTCATATTGAATAGGTCTTAGTATATTCCATTAATTTTATTCATCCAAAATATACTAGTAATAAAAATATGTCTACATACTTCTTTATATATATGCATATAAATTATTGAATACAATATAATTTAATTACCCAAATTGACTAGAGAATGGTGTTGATTTTAAATATTTTGGTAATTAATAGAAAAATATCTCAATATATCATATCATGTTGAAATAAAACTATCAATCTATCCATCTATCATATAATGATATATTTTAATAATGTTAAACTCTATATTGAAATATTGAAGAATACTTTTCTATAACATCTACATAATCTGAATATCCCAATATGATAAAATAAAATGTTGTACTCCATGTATATATAGAGTTATCTCAATGTGTACCCTATAATTATTATCAAATGGTTTATATTACCAGATTTTGATAAAATTTATTTGAATCAAATTTTTATCAACTACAATCAAAGAATAAATATGTGTTATATATGTTTTGGAATGTTTTTTATGATATAAATGGTTTTGTTTTCTTATTTATACAGTGTTATATGTAATTGTTTTAATATACCTTTATATGTCTCTATATCCCCCTTAACATAATTATGTAAACGTAATTTTGATGCATACACATCAATATCACTTTTCATTTTTACCACATGGAATGCACATTTAGTTATTTATACATCTATATAAATTTGTGATGAATAAAGAATCATGAACTATGAAAATCATCCAATTACTCATTCAAAAAAAATTATATTGTTGGAAATCATTTTTATTTCCATAACCTTATCATTCCATCAATATCATTATTGAGCCAACACATATTACTCACCATGTCTTCATGTTTAAAAACTTTTTTCAATGAATAATTAATCCTTAAATGGATGAATGGTTAAAAATTAATCAAAGAAATATATTATCATAACAAATTTATCATTATTCAAGGATATAACTATTTTAAATCTATATGAACTAGACCGATAACAATTAAAACCCTAGATAAATCATTTGGGTTATTTTTATTATGTTAATTAACCACCTTGTTTTCCTTTATATGATAATAATTTTTGATGTCCCTACATTAATTAATAAAATCTAACCATTTCCATTAGAACATATTCAACCCTTTATATGTAAATATTTACAGTAATATTTTTTATTAGAAAATATCAAATATTTCACAATAAAATAGTTCCTATACATTTTCAATGTATACATTACCACTCCCACTCAAAATAATTATTTTGAAATTTTTTCAAATGAATTTCAAAATGGATTGTTACATAAGAAATAACCATATCTTTCTATATGAGTATGATTCAATGTACCTTAATTAATGAATCACTATAGATCTCAATCCATTATCCAGTGTATATTTTTTTGAGCATAAGGGCATTTACCATCCTTTTTAAATCTCTATAAATTTTTTTACATTCATCCATTCAACAGAACTTATCCACCATCCTTCGAATAAATGTTATTTTATTAGATAGACATGACAAATAAAATGAAATCATTAATATTATCCATGAAGCCCAAGTGAAAAAAGGAAAACGATCATTGTTATTGGTCTGGTATATTTCTTAATAAATTATTTTTTTGGATGAACCCACTAATATATAGATACTTGTTATTTAATGACATAAAAAAATAAAATCTTGGTTTGGAATGTTAGTATATTATAAATATTCATAATACCTATTCTACCTTATGGTCATCTACACAATCATAAAATTATTTTCATTCACACCCTTTATATATTTATATATAATAATATAATTAATATTGACTACCAAAACTGATTGAGGTGGTCTCTATAGACTCTAGTCAATAAATCCATGAATAATTTAGTAGTAGTGGTTTGTTGAAATGTAATAACGATAAATTATTAATTATTATACATAAAATGTAAATTTTCCTTTAATATAATTCATTTATACCCCTAGTTTATTATTTCAATATCAAATATGAATCATGTAATAATATTTTCCCCCAATGTATTGATCAAATGTATTAGCGACAACGAGAAGATGGTAATTTTTTATATACAATCCTGCTAGTTTCCAAATAATTAAATCTAATAATCATTATTATATAATTCTTATTAAAATAGATAATGTGATCTCAAAGGTTATGAAATTTGGAGTAAGAATTCATTATCTATAATCTCATATATTTTCTACTTCAACTCATGAAACACAATTGGGTCCATACAATATATTATTTTTGAAATAAGGATTGAACAGAGTATGTGTTTTATTGGGAGCTCAGCATCTTGATTTAGGGAAAATATTTAATTTATTCATTAAATAATTCATAATTATCCCAAATAACATGAATATATTCAATTTTTTGTTTCACCAATAGAATTTGTGATAAATATATCTTTTTGGGGGAGATTTATAATAATACAATGGAAGTAATTTCCACTACATGTACATAATTATCTTAGCAACAAATGATGAGAATAGATTGATTAAAAATATTAAATGTGAATTTTATTCTTGGTAAATTATTATAAGGTCCCAGCCTTAAGCCTTACATAATCTTGAGTTATTATAAGATTACACATTGAAGATCTTTTCAGGTTTAGAGTTTTAGAGAATTATATCATCAAACTTGCATTACATTCCACATTTAAACAAAGTGGTTACATAAAAGACACTATTCATTCTTCCCATCAACAGAATAATATTTAAAATAAAACATGGATTCTTTCTTGACACATCCTTGACAAATCCTTGACACATCTTTGACACTATCATCACATAATGTACCTTTCCCTTGACCTGTGAAAAACATTTCAATAACTTGGGATGAGCATAAAAAGCTCAGTAAGGGTTATAAAAATATGGAAAGGAAACATGAGTTCATATATACATAAGAATGAAATCATATTTTACTCATAAAACATAGGCACTTTAACATACCTCATAAAATCATGCATAAATCATAGAAATCATAAGACATAAACGGTAAATTGAGGCATTCGTAACATTCTTACGTAGGGAGTAACCCTCTTGGTTACATTTGGAATACCCACCACAGTATATTCCCTAAATATCTTCGGAGAAACCTTAACGTTTCACTCCTTCGCATTACCCAATGCATTGGAGAGATATATCGGGATCACCCGCTCTTAGTTTATCACAAAACCACCTATATTCATAATAATGCCCAAGAACCTCAACATAATCGTATCACATAAAACATGCATAGAGGAAACATAACATTTCCACCTTTCAATCACAATATATCAACACAACACATTGATATAAAAACATTATGACAACCATTTTCAATATCAAAGTAAATGAAAAGTAAAACACGGTATTTATTTTTTCTTTTAAAAAGAATGTATGGCTTGTAGAGGAAGCCGAAACTCAAATAATGGTCACGATGGTGGAGAAGTCATTGTCGATGCATACGTACGACAAAAACATTCCATTTTGTCGTTTAATAAACACTTAGTATAAAAAAGATTCCTTTTGAATAAACGTAAAATTCAACATGGTTTATACACCGTATAAAAGAAGGTTGTGTATAAAATAGAATATGCCTCAATTAAAGGAGATTGAGACGAAGTCTCATACAAAGACGATATCCTTGGTTAAGGGATAAATCAATTACATAATTATGTGTGACAAAAGATTACAAAAAATATAAGTGTATATTAAGTGTAAAATAATCAAAGGTCATTCACACATATTCAAAGGATGACATATTCAATAACTACATGTTGAACCCAAAGAAATTGAAATTGGGTTAAGAAGTTCTCATGATAGCCTAACGACGTCACATCAAAATGAGTTGATGAGAGATAAAAAAAGGGTATCTCATCACTTTGACATAAAATTTACATCAATAAGGATATATGAGAACATATCCCAACATAAAAATATTTAAATTAAAATACCCAACAAAAGAAGTCTTTTAAAAGATGAGAGTGAAAGGTTCCTTTACCGACATGGGTATCTTTCGAAACATACACCTCGTGAAAGAAGGACAATAAAACATTGATGTAAATAATCATAAAAGAAAGTATATTACACAATGAGTAAAATAATGGGAATTACATACACTACTAAATGGAAATTATGGAAAATTTAGCATAAATTTCATGGGAATAAAAGTGAGATGAAAAATCCCTTACAAAAACTCGCCAGCATATCAACGCCACATAAAACTTACAAAAATGGATTGATGACATCAAATAGGCTATCACATCATATTAAAATAATGTTTATAGAAAGAGGAATATAAAAGAACATCCCCCAACATTAAAAATAGGAGATTAAAAGATGTGACATAAAGGAGAGTACTTAAAAAGAAAGAGAGAGGTTAGATCTCTTACGAAAATTTGGCAGCCTAACGGCGCCACTCAAAACTTCCAAAATGGATTGATGAGAGAGAACAGGGTCTCTCATCACATGAACATAAAAATTAAAGTAATATTAATATAAAAAAACATCCCAATAACAAGAAAGATGATCTTTAAAAGGAATGACATAAATGAGTGTACTTAAGAAGAAAGAGTGTAGTGGGATCCCTTACCTCAAGTCAAACTTGTCTTGTTCATTTCTTTATATTCCTGAATAATAACATTTGTAAATTTATAATTGCCTAAGTACATTCTTTATAGATTATTATTCAGTTCATATAACATATTATAATGTTATAATAATTGTTTAATAATGTCAGTTCATATCAGACGTTTTTGCCGATGTTTGGTACATGAGTCAAAAATGAACTTGTTTGAAAAAAGATTTCCCATGTAGTTATAAGTAAATAATGTCCAGAATAGTATTAATGATTAAAATATCATATATATCCAGTAAATATTCATTTTATACTATTCCATATCATTTGGAGAAATAAACGAAAGGCACCGTTCATGGAGACCGTATGCCGTACGTACGCATGAACGCTACTTTCATTTTTTGTCATATTAATGGAATTAAATCAAAATGAGAGATATGTATATATATATATGTTAAAATTAAGGAATTATATCCATAATTTAGATGTAATATATTACATATATATCCATTATATATATGTACTTATAATATTAAATAACATTTTGAGATAAGAAATGAAATGTACTGTTCATAGAGACGGTAAGCCGTACGTACGCATGAACGCTACTTCCATTTATATTTCATATTTAATGGAATTAGAACATAATGATAAATAATAGTATTTTAATTCCAGTATGGTATCATATATAATATCATTAAATATATCATTTATAGTTACCACATATGGTTTTAACGAATCAAATCACTTTGAGGGGGCTGTAGTTCGCACATCCTTAAATGAATATATCGTTTTTACCTATAATGGAAACCATAAATGTACGCCATAAATGAAAAATACAGAAGAATAAGTAAAACAGAAAAATATTAGATATCATATATAAATATAGTGTCATATTAATGGCCACCATTGAAGGTGTTAGAAGAATGTTGAACAATCATCGTTTTGGGAGGCCTAAATTCGCCATCCACAGAAACAATATGTTCTTTAACAATTAGATGTAGGTGTGTGTAAGTTTTGCTCAAATCCTTCTTATAACAAAATCCTAGTATATTTAAGATACTGTATTTGTTACAAAATAAATGAAGAAAAAGATTTCAGGGGGTTGGAGAAGCAAAATAAAACAAAAGGACACAAGTGAAGACATTACCTTAAAATCGGGTAACTCCCTTTGGTTTGAGCTCAAAGGCTTCCTTGGGAAGACTTATACCCAATGTGAGGCTTCAAGGAGTAAGAGAGGAAAGTGGAGAGAAAAAATGGGCAGGGGTTGGGCGAGACAAAGGCCTTGGGGGTGTGGGTAAGGAGGTAGAGGTGGGGCCTTTTATAAGAGGAGAGGAGGGGCACTCTTGTAAAGTTATAAAATGTTACTTTATTTTCAAAAGAGTTTCGGATTTTTAAGGTCCCAAATTGATGTATTTCGAGTATAAGGTGATAAGGGTTCGAAAGACACTAATCCGATAGGTTTTGGACTTGTGTGGGTCTTAGATATTACATTATCATTCCATTTTATTTAAATCATTAAATAATGAGGTCATCGTTGCATCATCATGATGTCTTAAATAATTTAATATATTTAATGTCTAAAATTTATATAAAAAATACTATGATGTAGTAAATATTTTTAGCTTTCAAATTACTATTTATAGTAAAAAATATGACTTGTATAACCCCATGTAAAAATTGTTTTATTAAAACATCTCATGTTTGTGTAATTTTTTACTTTAACATTAAATAAAAAGTTATTTGTGTCATTTTCCCAACAAAGTGGCTCCATGGGGTCCACAATTTGACCCATGGATTGTATTGGTCGGCCATGACACATCCAATGAGGGTAGGATATGTGTCTAGGTCATTTAATTTTATTAAAACATTATTCTTACCATAAACTACACTAATTACTTCTAATCGCGATTAAATACTTAATAAGTTACTATTCACCAAAAAATTATTTTTATCCCATTGAACCACATTTTACTTATTAATGAAAACCATGTATGTTGGATTTTTGAATTTCAAAACAGAAAGATGGAATAATTTCATTTAAACGGAAAAATCAGTTTTTATAAGTACCACTTAGTGGTTTCACTATTCATCAAAAATTGAAGTTTTTTCAGAAAAATCCCAAAAATTCACCCTAAGCTATATTTGTTATTATGAATTCAAAAATGAAGTCTATTTTACAAAATTCCAAACATATAAGTCACATTAATTAATTTAATAATTAATTCCCACTGTCAGAGCAAATAGCGTGTTTTTATGAAACAATAAGTATCAAAAGATTGATACTAGTTTAAGTCTGATTTCAAAGTAAAATTAATTCCAACGAACACTATTGGATTTAATGGTAAAAATATATTCTAATTTCCCTTTAAAACCAATTCAAAAAATAATCAAATCATATAAATATATTAGATTAAAAATAGGTTTTGAATTAAAATACAACATTTTACACTATTCATTAAAAAAATGAACTTTATCGGTAAGATTCCAAAAATTTACACAAAGTAAATTTTGATGTCCCAATTCCTAAGAAGAGTTTTATTTGGTCCAATAAAATTTATAAGAGTGAATAAAACTGTATTTAATTACAGTTCTCCATCAAAAGGCGATAATTGAACCTTTAGTGAAAACTTGGGCATATACGCCTAAAATTGAATTCTTTCTGTATTTTAAGCCTTTATCTTTTATTGGATAAATGTAAAAACATTTAAAAACATATATAATAATATTTTAGTTATTTCTATCCATTCCCGCCAATACAACGGCTACATGTTAACTACCATTTAAAATAATATTATTTTATTATTAGAGTGCAACATAAGATTCCCTAGAAACTCATTTTTACGTGTTGGGTATGCCATCGAGCATAGCGTCTCCTTTAAAGTCATATTAATATTTTATTCACAAATATGGATAAATATGAAAATGTCATATTCTTTATTTACCTGGGGTGTTACATCCTTCCCCCCTTTTGGGAATTGCGTCCTCACAATTTTTTAAAATTGAGCTTGGAAACATCCTTGAATGTCCCACATCGGAACAAGAGTCGGTAAAACAACCACTTTAAAATAAAGGAACATAAGTAAATAGGTCACCCGAGTTAACCCATACTAGGATTACATGTAGAAAAACATGGACATGGAAGAAAAAGCAAAGGGTCATGTTCTTGAGCGAGAGTGATAGTAAACATGTCTAGGAGAAAGTTAACCATAATAAAATCACAAACTTGTGATGGGTTAAACGGTATTCGATTCCCCAGTAGGAAAAGTTAATAGATAACATTTTTGTTTTAAGTTACTTTTTATTGAGGAATTTATTAATAAGGAAACATAATCACTTATCATGTTGACTTTCAACTTTTACTAGATTCCTTAATCAAACTCATATTTTTTCCAAAAGACGAGTATTTAGGGATACTTGTTCGCATTAAGAGTACTATAATCAACTTCTAGAGAATCACCTAATCCACTAAAGAGAACTATATACATCCCATGTCTTTAATCTTTAACCAAAACAAAAACCAAAAAGGTTAGTACAAGGTCAGATAATCCAGAAAAGGATAACCCTTTAAAAAGAAAATCTATGCGTAATCTCCAAAATTTGTCCAAAAAAACCCAAAGTTCAACGAGGACCATCCGATAAACAATTTGTCCATAAAATTCTTCAAAGTAAACAAATCTAAGATTAAAACCCAAATATTTTAAGGAGTTAGTATCATAGTCTTCCAAGTTAAATTGTAACATTTATCTCCAAACAACATCAGTTGCTCCTATAGTCTCGTATTGAAAAGTAATTAACCTAATCACATATCCTCCATGATAGGTTAATCATTTTCATATATAACCCAAAATAAACTGACTCTTAATTCATATAATCATATAACTAAAAATAATCATTCAAACTAACCAGGGACTTCACGTAGTCCAGTGGTAGGCAATAAATACCAGTCGCACTTTGGTTGTGGGGTCGATTCCCGCAGCTTTGTCCGACGCGACGGGTAGTCACACGGTCTGCGTGTTTTCCTTTTTCCAAAACTATATAATTCTCAAATAATTCCCCAAAAAGGGATAAAATCATCCAAAATAACCATAACATAATTTAACCTCAATTTTATCTCATGCCTTTCACTTCAATCATAACATATAGTAACCCATAATTACCTCAAAAGTAAGGATCATAAAAACCCAAATGGTTCTTTATAACTATGTCCACAAAAGAAAAGATAACTATTCCTTGAATAAAATTTGCATGTATTAAACATCTGGGTTCCACATAATATAAAAAGTCTTCTAATGTAACCCCATCATCAAAAGAGACTTAATACTCTTAAGAATTTCACTATAACTCTTGAAGCCCTTATATATTAACATCTTACTCATTCAACATTCTTCATGACCCATTAACCATTCCTTTCCAACTTATTCAGAAATACCTCTTTCCTAAAAACAAAATCATGAATCATATCCTAAGATTCCAAAATAGGAAAACAATAGTCATGAAATAATACATACCTTTGATTGGTCATTGTCAGTTTCTTCATCCTCAATCGAAATTGCATTAGGTATTTGTAAATGAACATTTCTACGCTCTTGGTGATCCCATTCACGAAACTTCATCATAGGACACGTGTTTTCATAATTACCATGCACACCACATTTAAAACATTCAATTGATCCCTCAGAAATAAATTCTTTCCCTTTCCTCGAGTCAACTAGATGCTTCCTTTTTCCATGGTAGGTTCTTGCTTTATGACCTTCATTTACACATCTATAGCATATTTCTGTCCCTTTGAAACATTTTCCTAGGTGTTTCTTTCCACATATTTGACACATAGGTTTTTGAACACACTTACCTTTATGATTATTACCTGTACTTCGGTAGGTATTTTTTTCTCGCATATATGATGACATAGAGAAATCACCAAGGTTTAGGTGGTCAATCATGATTCTAGATATTTGGTTGAGGATAATCATAGGAGTTCTCATTGCAGCTCCCATATCATTAAGTTGCTTGCTCAAAAAACTGTCACAGTTTCCTTCACATCCACTGTTACTTTGGTGCCTGCTAGATCCAGCCATTTATTAAAACTAAAAAGGTCAGTGCGAGTATATCAAAAAAAATCATGTACTAATGAGGAAGATAAACCCTAATATATACTTACTCATTCACTTTATCTAAAACTAGGACTCTTTCTGAAATACTAACCATTATGGTAATGCCACTTATGCTTAAAAAATACCTTAACCTCTAAAGTTATCTAAACTGACCATTGATACCATCTTTAAGGCCCCATCCTTAAACCATACTTAATCTTGAGTTATTAAAAGATTATACATTGAGGATCTTTTTAGGTTTAGAGTTTTAGAGAATTAGATCATGAAACTTGCATTACATTCCACATTTAACCAATGTGGTTACATAAAAGACAATATTCATTCTTCCCATCAACAGATATATATTAAAATAAAACTTGGATTCATTCTTGACAAATCCTTGAAACATCCATGTCACTATCATCATATCATGTACCATTCCATTAACATGTGAAAAACATTTCAAAAACTTGGGATGAGCATAAAAAGCACAGTAAGGGTTATAAAAATATGGAAAGGAAACATGAGTTCATATATGCATAATAATGAAGTCAAACTTTACCCATAAAACATAGGCACATTAACATACCTCATCAAATCATGAATAAATCATAGAAATCATAAGACATAAAAGGTAACTTGAGGCATTCATAACATTCTTACGTAGGGAGTAACCCTCTTGGTTATGTTTGGAATACCCACCACAGTATATTCCCTAAATCTCTTCGGAGAAACTGTAACGTTTCACTCCTTCACGTTACCCAATTCATTGGAGAGCTATATTGGGCTCACCTGCCCTTTGTTTATCACGTAACCACCCGTATTCATAATAATGCCCAAGAACCTCAACATAATCGTATCACATAAAATATGCATAGAGGAAACATAACATTTCCACTTATCAATCACAAGATATCAATACAACACATTGATATAAAAACATTATGAAAACCATTTTCAATACCAAAATAAAAGAAAAGTAAAACATGGTATTTATTTTTTCTTATAAAAAGAAGGTATGGCTTATAGAGGAAGCCGAAACTCAAATAATGGTCACGACGGAGGAGAAGTCGTTGTTGCCACATACGTATGAAAAAACCATTCCCTTTTGTCATTTAATAAACACTGAGTATAAAAAATATTACTTTTGAATAAATGTAAAAGTCAAAATAGTTTATACACCGTATAAAATATGGTTCTGTATAAAAAAGAATATGCCTCAATGAAAGGAGATTGAGATGAAGTCCCATACAAAGACGATATCCTTGGTTTAAGGATAAATCAATTACATAATTATGTGTGACAAATGAATACACCAAATATAAGTGGGTATTAAGTGTAAAATAATCAATGTTCATTCACACATATTCAAAGGATGACATATTAAATAACTACATGTTGAACCCAAAGAAATCGAAATTGGGTTAACAAGTTCCCTTGACAGCCTAACGACGTCACATCAAAATGAGTTGATGAGAGATAAAAAAAAGGGTATCTCACCACTTTGACATAAAATTTACATCAATAAGGATATATGGGAACATATCCCAACATTACAATATGTAAATGAAAATACCCAACAAAATAAGTCTTTTAAAAAGAGGAGGGTGAAAGGTTCCCTTACCGACATGGGTATCTTTCGAAACATACACCTCGTGAAAGAAGGACAATACCACATTGATGTAAATACTCATAAAAGATATTATATTACACAATGAGTAAAATAATGGGCAGTGCATACACCACTCAATGGAAATTATGGCAAATGTAGCATAAATCTCACGGGAATAAAAGTGAGATGATAAATCCCTTACAAAAACTCGGCAGCCTAACGACGCCACATAAAACTTACAAAAATGGAATGATGATATCAAATAGGCTATCTCATCATATTAAAATAAAGTTTATAGAAATAGGAATATAAAATAACATCCCACAACATAAAAAATAGGATCTTAAAAGAAGTGACATAATGGAGAGTACTTAAACAGAAAGAGATAGGTTAGATCTCATACGAAAATTTGGCAGCCTAAGGGCGCCAGTCAAAACATCCAAAATGGATTGATGAGAGATAATAGGGTCTCTCATCACATGAACATAAAAATTAAAGTATGATTAATATAAAAGAACATACCAATAAAAAGAAAGACGAGCTTTAAAAGGAATGACATAAAAGAGTGTACTTAAGAAGAAATAGTGGAGTAGGATTCCTTACCTCAGGTCCAACTTGTCTTGTTCGTTTCTTTATATTCCTGAATAATAAACTTTGGTCAATTAATAATTTCATAATTACCTCATTTAGAGATTATTATTAAGTTCATACCACATATTATAATGTTATAATAATTGTTTAATAATGTTAGTTCATATCAGACGTTTTTGCCGATGTTTGGTACATGAGTCAAAAATGAACTTGTTTGAAAAAAGATTGCCCATGTAGTTATAAGTAAATAATTTCCAGAATATTATTGATGATTAAAATATCATATATATCCAGTAAATATTCATTTTATACTATTCCATATCATTTGGTGCTAAAAAACGAAAAGCACCGTTCATGGAGATGGTAGGTCGTATGTACGCATGAATGCTACTTTCATTTTTTTTCATATTAATGAAATTAAAACAAAATGAGAGAGATATATATATGTTAAAATTCCAGAATGATATCCATAATTTAGATTTAATATACTACATATATATCCATTATATATATGTACTTATAATATTACATAACATTTTGAGATAAGAAATGAAATGTACTATTCATGGAGATGGTAAGCCATACGTACACATGAACGCTACTTCAATTTCTATTTCATATTTAATGGAATTAAAACAAAAAGATACATAATAGTATTTTAAGTACAGTATGTTATCATATATAATATCATTGAATATATCTTTTATATGTACCACATATGGTATTAACGAATCAAATCACTTTGAGCGGGCGGTAGTCCGCACTTCCTTAAATGAAGATATCACGTTTACCAATATTGGAAACCATAAAGATACACAATAAATGAAAAATACAGAAGACTAAGGAAAAAATAAAAATATTAGATATAATATATAAATATAGTGTCATCTTAATGGCCACCTTTGAAGGTGTTAGAAGAATGTTGAACAATCATCGTTTGGGGAGGCAGAAATTCGCCATCCACGGAAACAGTATGTTCATGAACCATTAGATGTAGGTGTGTGTAAGTGTTGCTCAAATAATTCTTATAACAAAATCCTAGTATATTAAATATACTGTATTTGTTACAAAATAAATGAATAAAAAGAGTTTAGGGGGTTGGAGAAGAAAAATAAAACAAAAGGACACAAGGAAGACATTACCTTAAAATCGGGTAACTCCCTTTGGTTTGAGCTCAAAGGCTTCCTTTTGATGATGTATGACCAAAGAGAGGCTTCATGGAGTAAGAGAGGAAATTTTAGAGTCAATATGGGCAGGGTTTGGCCGAGCCAAAGGCTTTGGGAGTGTGGATATGGAGGTAGAGGTGGGGGCCTTTTATAAGAGGAGAGGAGGGGCACTCTTGTAAAGTTACAAAATATTACTTTATTATCAAAAGAGTTTCGGATTTTAAAGGTCCCCAATTGATGTATTTAGAGTATTAGGTGATAAGGGTTTGAAATCCACTCATCCAATAGGTTTTGGAAATGTTTAGGTCTTAGATATTACATTATCATTCCATTTTATTTAAATCGTTAAATAATGAGGTCATCGATGCATCATCATGATGTCTTAAATAATTTAATTTATTTAATCTAAAAAATTATAAAAAAATACGATGATGTAGCTAATATTTTTATCTTTACAATGACTATTTATAGTAAAAAATATGACTTGTATAACCCCAAGTAAAAAATTGTTTTAGTAAAACATCTCATGTTTGTGTCCTTTTTACTTTAACATTAAATAAAAAGATATGTATGTCATTTTCCAACCAAAGTGGCTCCATGGGGTCCCCAAGTTGACCCATGGATTGTCTTGGTCGGACATGAAACATCCAATGAGGGTAGGACATGTTTCTAGGTCATTTCATTTAATTAAAACATTATTCTTACCATAAACTACAATAATTACCTCTAATCACGATTAAAAACATAACAAGATAATATTCACCAAAAAATTATTTTTATCCCATTGAACCACATTTTACTTATTAATGACAACCATGTATGTTGGATTTTAGAAATTAAAAACACAAAGACAGAAAATTTTCATTTAAACGGAAAAATTAGTTTTTATAATTACCACTTAGTGGTTTCACTATTCCTCAAAAATTGAAGTTTTTCAGAAAAACCCGAAAAATTCACCCTAAGCTATATTTGATATTCTGAATTCAAAAATGAAGTCTATTTTACAAAATTCATAACATATAAGTCACATTAATTAATTTAATAATTAATTCCTACTGTCAGAGCAAATAGCATGTTTTAATGAAACAATAAGTATCAAAACATTGATAATAGTTTAAGTCTGATTTCAATATGAAATTAAATACAACGAACACTATTGGATTTAATGGTAAAAATATATTCTAATTTCACTTTAAAACCAATTAAAAATATAATATAATCATATAAATAAATTATATTAAAAAGTGGTTTGAATTAAAATACATCATTTTACACTATTCATTAAAAAATGAACTTTATCGGAAAGATATCAAAAATTTACACAAAGTAAATTTTGATGTCCCAATTATTAAAAAGAGTTTTATTTTGTCTATTAGAATTTATAAGAGTGAAACAAACTATATTTAATGACGGCTCTCCATCAAAAGGCGATAAGTGATCCTTTAGTGAAAACTACCGCATATACGCCTAAAATTGAATTCTTTCCGTATTTTAAGCCTTTATCTTTTATTGGATAAATATAAAATCATTTAAAAACATATATAATCGTATTTTAGTTATTTATATCCATTACCTCCAATACAACAGCTACATGTTAACTACCATTTAAAATAATATTATTTTATTATTAGAGTGCAACGTAAGATTCCGAAGAAACTCGTTATTGCGTGTTGGGTACGCCATCGAGCATAGCGTCCCATTTAAAGTCATATTAATATTTTATTCAAAAATATAGATAAATATGAAATTTTCATATTCTTTATTCCGGGGTGTTACATTTATAATGTACTTTTTTAAATAAACACAATCCACAACTTTAATTAGATCATATTCAATTATAGTAATAATAAAATAAAGTATTGGATTAAAATTCCCACAAAATTCTATTAGAGTAGAGTTATAGAATTGAGATGACTTCATCGTACCATTATAATTATATTTTCTATTAACTAAACATCTAACCATTGATGATAAAAAATTTACATTCTTTTATAATTTTTAATATATAAATGAATCCAAATGAGGTTAATCAAATAAAATAAATAAATATTTTAGAGTACCTGTCAACACATAAAATTTATCATTTTATATTGAATCCCTAGCTAGCCCAGAAATGGTTTTCATGAGAATAAATCATCTTTAATCAGAATAAAAATTCTTATAATCATTAAAATAATTCAAAAAATGACTTCAATTATAGATAACTCATAATGTCCTTTGATTGATTAGGTTCATCATATCTCACATTCAATTAATCATAGTTTTTCATTGATTATATACTCTCATTATTTGTAAGGGATAATATAGAAGATATAAAAACCAAATGATTATTTAATGTGTGTGAAAACAATGGTGTGCATGTATGCCTTTTTATCATGAATCATTTTTATTTGGAGATAACACCATAGTAGCCATATCATAATAATTACCTTTACATTCTCCTCTTAAATATCCAAAATCATCTTGATTATTTCTTGATAAGGATTTCATTTTTAGATTACTACAAGAATTAAATATTATTAATATTAGTATACGTCATCATATAGTTTGATATATCCATTTGGGTTTTCCGTTATTTCAAATAATTAATTTCAAAAAATTAAATACAAAACATTCATAAAAATAATGGCCACATAAGAAATACGTACATAAATATTAAACCAGTTTTTATAAATTTTTAATACATCTCATAACATTAAATTTCATCGAGATTCAGAGGTTTAATGCAATTGAAGTCAAGATATATATTCATCTTATTTCATGAATTATCTTCATAATATCAAAAAAATGACATTTTAATCATCTTAGAAATAACCAAATTAAACAATTCATCATAATCATGGGGAAAATATAAAAGGGTTATCATAGATGTTCTGTAATGGTATACATATGTGATATAAATAAATTATGAAAACTGAGAATTAGAAAAGATTATGGGTATGATGAAATGAACACAACATACAAAATTCATTCCCAATTAGTCAAAATTAATTAATAATAAATAATATATATAGGTTATATAAAAATATAGATAATTCACAAGATAACAAAACAATCAATAAAAAAGTACCATAATAAGATATCATAATCAAATGGAATATGTTTATTAGTTTGGAATCAAAACATTAATTCATATTTCAATCCCTTCCCCAATAAATATTTTTTATAGTCATTTTTAACTATCAACCAATAATAATATATAGATTCCCTGATAGAACTAGGTTCAATCACCATTCTAGTCTATATTATCTCAAGACATATCAATATATAGGCACATAATTGAAGGTATATGTAATTTAATGTTCAAAAAAAATATAAAAAACTGATATGCATATGCACCAAAATATTATTTTAAAATTCATCATAAAATTGTTTCATTTCAATTAAAAAAATGGATTTAGTAAAAAGATGACCATCACATAATCGTAATGTATCATGACAATGATAATGGATAATATTATAAAAACATTCATTATTAAAAAAATAATTTTATTTATTGTATCATAACATGTTTGAAGAACTCAAACATAGAAAATAATCTACATAATCTGTCCAGATAAAAAAAATTTATCATATCATAATATTATATCCCTTTAGTAACATCCCAAACCTATGAGCCAGTAAACTAGTTCCCCTAGTCGGGTCATCACATGATCTCCAGCATGCCTCCCGATACACAAGAAGATTATGAATAGTAGTGAGGTTATACGAGTCACATGGGGAGATTGTACCTTATTTAATATAATAATACACAAAAAATAGAATTGTGGAAAAAATATATAATAAATAATGGACATGCATAATACCCATCTCCCAAAATTGGGAACAAACAACTACCAACAGTAAATATGTCATGTCATACAATATTTTCATGTGAATCAAAACAAAAAATATTGATAAACTATAGAAACCCCATAATGGTCTTGAAACATAGTCTAAAACCCAATCCATTTACCTATCACGTGTTACACAACTCTAAAGACAAAGGCCCTTTCCACTTTCCTAACATGTAAGCATGAAATATTTTTGGGTTCCCAATGACTTCCCAGGATATGTGTGATTACAATTTAGTCGGACACCACCAAATGTGAAAATAAAATATCCAGTCTAAACATATAGTATGTGAATGTATTAAATAAATGGTAATTAAATAGAAGACAGTTCGGGTTACATTTGCTTAAATATTTACATAACAATTATTACATTTAGAATAAATTATCATGTTCATATTCTTTACTAGATTGTTCTTCATATTCATTGAACCTATAGGATAGTAATTTACATCATTCTCACAATGATTCGAGGTATTAATCATTTTTCTTATCGTAATTATTCATGTCTATTTGACACTATAGAAAATAATTTAAAAATCACAATCTTCTCACCTCAAAACCTCAGTCTGGATGAAGTGAATCAATTAGGGGAATAAAGAATAACCCCTTCCCTTACACATGCATTGTTGGTGGAGTTATAGAATTAGGCCAACACAACTCGTGGGAGGAGCCTTCGTACATTATCCCACAACCCAAGACATGTGTACATGATTATTCATCCATCCAACAAAAAACAATAACATAACAACCAATATATATATAAATCAAAAACCATAATAATCAACATAGAAATTAACATTATTCTATAACCAAATAACACATTTACTATTTATATTACCCATCCCATTTTCCCATATTCCCATTATCATGCCACAATTACTATGAATATTAAATAATTCCCTTACATTAACTCATTGCATATATCCACAAATTATATAATGAAACCCATTTAAAAAATTTCCCATTTAACACACCATAACCAATTCATCGTACTCATCATTTCATAAACACTAACTTTCATGGAAATTTATAACATAATCCATAGGCCACATTTCATTGTCTCATTTAATACCGTTAACCCCTTTGTGTGTCATGAAAACAACCCCTTAATCCAATAACAAATATATATAAAAAATTCCATTTTTAGTTCCATTAAAAATATCAACATACTAAATGTGGGATCTATAATATCACACAATTACCTTTACCTTATTTAACCAATATGTTGGTCAGGTAATATGGGTGCACCCCCTCGGTGGTACTTGGATAGTTAAATAATCCTTGATGCTTCCCATGGGGACCATGAGGGTTTATATTCATAAGTTATACACCCATATCTATAAACCACGCTTAAGGAATCAAGAACACAACAAGAGATAATAAATAAAAGAACTAATTAATGCAAAATATAAAATGAAAATATACGAAATATCTTGAATACACCAACCCAAAATCCATTGATGAACACCTTTTTAAGAATATCCTTATATCCCAATTTAAAAATATTCAAATCCTCAACATATATCACACCCAAAAAACATTGTTTTAGATAATCAAATGAATATAATAGGGATATGAAAACACTAGCCAAAATGAGATGAAATCAATGAATTAGACTCACCATGATTATCGATACAAAACAAATGCTCCAAATGGATTCAGATCAAAGAAGAATCACCTCATTGACGCATGTGTATCTAGTGTTCATACCTAGGTTTGAATGTGGTGAAATGGAGTAGAATCCCAATTTATAACCAAAAACCCGAATGAGGATATATTGTAAATTATTCAAACCTTACAATGACACACACTTTGCCAGTACAGTTTCCCAAACAATGAGCAACATGTACACAATTAACTATCCAATGAAATTTTGGACATAGTTTTACCAGGGAAACCTTGTTAAAATTAAAAACCATTCTACAACCATGTAATGTACTACTATCTCATCTTTCATGGTTTTTCCCTCCCATCACATGGTTTTCACAAGCCATGCATAAACTAGGTGGCATTCCTAGAATGCTCCGTTTCCTTTATCATTATTGATATGAAGACCCAATACACACATGACCCTCTTCATGAACATGGAAAACACTTATTTAGAAAAATATAATTGACATTAACAAAAAAATACACATAGAGATACATTAACAAAATCTAGTATCCTACATCATCCCCGCTATATACTGCCTCATCATCGATCTGCACATACAATCATTATTGTGTTTCTGATAAAAAGATAATGGGTCAATGCGTCCAAATATTAAACTCGTTCTCTAGGTTTTTATTCAAAAAATTTCCATGTTCTCAGAAAATTCTAAATAAGGGAAAAATCATTATACACAATATATTCTCATAGTGATCCACAATACAAACCTGATACTCCTTAATGAATGAATCATCCTTAAGATACACATCTTCATCATCTATCACATGAGAAGGATCCAGGTAAAACTTGTAGTTTTGGGAGACAAGAAATAATTCATTCATGCCATAGTATTTCTGTTGATGATACAATAAATAATCCACTTATCCGATGCTATCCAAAATCTCAAATGACCCCATTAACATGGGCACCAACTATCCCTATTTCATAGTTTGACAATTTACTAATATTTCTATCATGTTAAGAAGCACACTATCTCACACCATAATATCATGAGACCTATGATACTAATATACATGTATATTTTTCCTACCCTAAGTAGTTATCTTGTTCTTCTATATAAATCAATACTTTTCTGATTTTTATTAAATGAGACTCAGTCCCAACATCTATGACTCCCCATCTTCTAGAAAACAGAAGGGATATCTACATGGTATCCCATAGAATTCCTCAAAAGGATACATAATAATTATAGCTTCTAAACAGTCAATTAAGGAAAAATGAACATGAAATACATGATTTCACCATGAACCATTGAAATTCAATACACAAGCTCTCAACATATCTTCCAACAAAAGATTTGCACTCATTTACTTCTCATGAATATGCAGCTAATAATATGTACTCAAGAGCACATGGGTACTAATTGTGTTATGTAATCCATTCCCCAAGACTGGCATGAAACACATTTCATGATCATAATCTATGGTTCTCTCCACACCATTAAACAAAAAGATTTATCAAACATATAACTAACCCAGTGGATAAAATATTTAAATCTCATTGATTGTGAATAATTGGAAACCATAGTAAACCTAACCACAACCACCCAAACAACATCATTATTTTAAGGTATCCTTGGAATACCCACTCTGAATTATTTTGTTATGTTATTCTACATCCACTATAGAATGAGAAATGATTGTAATAAACAGTCTTGTAGTTAATGCTCGACCATTACCTGTTGAATGGTAAGGGAGGTTCCACAAAAACCCGGAACATTTTTCAGCCTTATTTTCCACCAAAACATCCTATAAAGATCATGATACATATTAGAAAAATTTGAATGAAATAACCCATATGATTTATATAACATTTTAATCTTCTCTTCTTTCAAACAAAATGGATAAACCACAGGGCCACAAACATTGAAAACTCAGTCATCTCCAATAGACCAAAGATTTAGTGATTCCCCAAATTTTATACTTTCTTTCATATCCAAACAATCCAGGTCCATTAGATGAATCTCTTGGACCCAGATCAAAAGACCAGCCTCAACTAAAATAGAATATTTTTTAATTTTCCCATTTCCATTTTGTCCTTCTAGGTGCATATTAGAAAACAATGCCGCCATTCTCCTTACAATTTTGGATTCTTGATCCACATTATTGTATGTATTCCAAATCATATAATTCATAGAACTATTCTTTATTCCTAGTTTATAAACCAACTCAAAATCAAAGGATTTCATATATTTGAACCAAATTTATTACGGATAATTTAAATACAATAGAGATAATATTTACATAAGAACATTATAATCAGTAAGCACCATGAACAAATCACCCAACAAGTAATGACTCAAACACATTAAGGAATAAACCACAACACCTAACATAAGATCAAATTTTTGGTAATTTTCATTATTAGGCCTCAATATTCATGACCAAAATGCTACATCCAGATCATCATGCATTAGAACTACCCCATGATAATCATATGATGCATCCTAGAACAAGGTGTAACTATTACATAGTATGGGTTTCATCAAAATTTGTGTAGTATTAATCCAATTATTGTATTCTTGAAAAGAATTCTCACATTCCTCCGACCACTAAAATATATCTCCCTTATGGGTTAAGCATTAAAATGTTGTTGAAAAATTATATAAATCATTATAGAACCTTCAGAAATAACCAAAAAATCAAAAAAAAATCTCAACATTAGAATCATTCTGGGGATGATGCTAATAGACCACTGACTGCACTCTCTATGGATCTACCAACAAACATGACTTAGAAATTTTGTCACCCATGAAATGAACATTATCACTCCAGAACTGATTTTTTTATGGCTTAATTACTATGTTCATTTAGTGTACTCAATATGATGTCAAAATGTTTATCATGATCATAAATAATTCTTGAGAACACTAATATTTCATAAAAAAGGAAACCATGATCTGATCCAACTA
Source organism: Viscum album (assembly GCA_963277665.1). Classification (NCBI taxonomy): domain Eukaryota; kingdom Viridiplantae; phylum Streptophyta; class Magnoliopsida; order Santalales; family Viscaceae; genus Viscum; species Viscum album. Next base: position 1,997,415,713 of record OY728140.1, on the reverse strand, counting down.
TGGGTGAAATATTCAATTTTTTAAAATCCATGAACACATCTGGTGTGTTGGTTAACCCAAACAACATAAAACAAACTTATACAACCCGTACATAATTTTTAATGATTTCTATGGTACATCAGATGGTATCACCATCAACTTATGGCATACCGACCACAAATCAGTCTTTGAGAATATCGAGTCACTCTTCAATAGGCTGAGCTGGTCATGAATTCATAGAAATGAGTATCATTATATAAATATCATCTCATTAAACTTTTAATAGTCAACACATAACCTCAATTATCTATCTCCTTTCATAGAAAATACCACAGCTGTCCAACAATGTGGTTTACAATGAAACATTAAATCCTTTTTGTCACTTCTTCTAGAAGAAGCTTATGTTCTTGTATTCCTATCAGTTTTAATCGATATATAAATATTGAAATCAGTTCCACCCTAGGTATCAATCTGATCACAAAATCAACATAACTTCTTGGTGATATTCTAGAAAAATCATCATGAAACACATCTTGAAATTTATCCAAAATGTGAGGGAAGACTAGTGGCTCTATTTTTCATCGAATAGAACAAGAAAACCCTCTTGGGCCATGATTTTTCCCAACATATAACAAACAGTCCATGTATATCATTCTAAAATGTCTCACTCCACACGGAGAGCATAAGTAGATTAATTAAGAGATATGATCACTACCCAACCATGGTAAAAATCAACATAGGCTTCCTACAAAACCTTCTAGTCCATACCCAAAATTATGTCAAAACATGACATCTACAGGGCATACATGTCCCTCAAAAAATATATCGACTGACCTCTAAATAAAAACAAATCCATTTTATTATATTCTTATATCGCATCCGTAATAAAGTATCAACTGACATAACACCACATGAACATTCCATGATTAGGCCAAACAAAATTACTAATTGTTCAAAAATTATAATTTGTGTGCAACTTGTAAAAATAGTAAACTATAGAGCATAGAATCTACAGAAATCATTCTTCATACTATTTTTAGTCCAACCTCACCTACTATAGGTGTTTATTGAGCTACATTGATATCAACATCCCTTATACCTTATGATCTAGTCTGAATAACCTATGATAAGTTGGCCTGTAGTAATGGATTATCATTCCCTATAGATCCTTGTCCACCATCTCTACCATTATTACTTATATAGATCTAAATAACCACATAACACAAGGTTATTAACCCCTTTATATCACTCGACATCTACCTCTAACCTCCATTTATTCCATATTGACGAGGATTCTCACAGAACCATGGTATACAACCCAACCTTTTTCATGAAAAATGCACATGTAGTGGTTGAGGACACTGAACTCGCATATTCCCCAACCATCCACACTAGTATCAGAACACTTGATCACCACCTTAAGATAATATATTTATCTTCTTGAATCCCCTGTTTTCTTTATCCACATTGAATATTCCCAAAACAATGCATCATACACATGGATGTTGTACCACTTTTCCTCCCTAATAAAAGAAAAATTCTACCACATGATGTTCTCTTTAGGTTTCCTTCTTAGATAAGGTTTGGGTCCACTACCATGGCAATCCTCTTCATATAGATGATATTAACCTAAGAACAGATCACATACGCATTCCCATCTTAATGATTTTTCCCCATATTCACCTCAGCCCTTACCAACATCGATACAAAGTGGTGAACGACAGTGATATTATAATAATAATTTATCACTCATGAAATCCCTTAATTATAAATCATAGAATTTTTAGCCTTCTCATGCCTCAATGTATCATGTTAGTTGTGTTATTGAATCTTTTCTAAAAAATCCTTCATTAAAATTCCATCGTCCTACTCTATTTAAAACATATTTTCCCACAATATATTTTCCATTCCGAATAAAATGATGTCCACTAACATGAATCTCCTCTCAGAAGGAGTCCATGGATGATCAATAATTATTGAAATAAACACAGTATAGAATTCAGCTACCTCTACCCTACCCTCTTAGATAACCATCAGTGTGTGATGCAACAAAAAATCATTGGTCATCTCAATCATACATTGTGAAAACAAAACTTGTTCTGGTACCACTATTTGAATATAATTAGTGATTTATTCAGGAATCTCTTCTTCCCTTTTACCTATATGCAAAATATTTTCTTGATCCAACACTGGGGGATAAATCTCATGAACATAAACTTCCCTACTAACTAGAACATGTATTCAGTGTCTCATTTATATACAATTCCAAACATGGGCTTTATAAAACCAACTATAATGCTTCCATAAATATACTGGAAGGATCAACACTACCTAAAAAACTCTTGCATAAACATTTCAAAAATGACTCAATCATTCTAGAATATTACCCTTGACCAAACCCATCATGGACCAAGGATAACATCGGGTAGTGGACTAACATAGATATATGCATTAACTTCTATATCTTTTTAAAACTATTTCTATATCCAAACAAACATCAATACCATTTAAATTTAGTTAGAGGAAACTCCTAAGAACAATTCATTAATTATTATTTAACCCCATTCTTACCTTTTTCCAATTTTCTTTATTTCATTAGACACTATTTTAATCAATTTAAATAAAATCAAAACCATAAAATCCATTTATATACAACACACATTTCATTCATGTAATCCTACCATGATGCCAGTCACTTATATACATTAGTTCCTAAAATGATGCATGAATGAAAACCATTCTTTAATTCTAATCACATTTAAAATATCATTAAACTATCATATCACAGAACAACTACATCACCCAATTTTGAAATATCATTATATCTAAAAACACACAATAATAAAAATATTACCACAATCAGTTTCGTGGTTTTTCTCACATACGTAGACTAGAATCTCCAAATAATGAACTCTTTATGATGGATCAAGACCTTCATATCTTTTGATCTACCACCCTAAATAGAAAATCATAAAAAACATATCCTTTAATAACACATTGTAACACCCCTAAAATGGGAGCCAATATTGGTGGCACAAGTCGGATCATCACAAGAACTCAAGCATGCATCCTCATACACCATAGGATACCAAATAGCCACGAGGGTCTTGAAGAAATTGCAGAAGACTATACCCTTTTTACTAGAGTAATAAAGAATAGACAAAAAATAGAAAGGGTGAAAAATATAGAATAACCAATGAACATGAATAAATACTTATCTCCCAAAAAAGTAATATAATAGAAACAACAGTAAATATCACATGGAATACTATAATAACAAGTGAAACAAAAAAGAAAGAAAAATAGTAGAATCCCCAAAATTGTTCTATCATTTAGTCCAGAACATCATCCATATACCTCTCAAGCATGGCTCAACTCCCAATCACATGGAACATTCCCAATTCCTTACGTAGATGCATGGAATCTTATTGGGTACCAAATGGTTCCCTAATAAGGGTTTGAGTAAAACACATTAGGCCACCCCCAATGGTATCTGCATAATATCTAGTCTAATAAAATTATGAACGAATGTATTAAATTAATGAAATGTAAATAGAGGACACATCTGGTGCCATTATCTAACAACAATAACATAACAATTATTAAATTTATAATAATTCATAATTTTAATCTTATTAATTACATATGTCATTATCAACATTTAATCCATTAGTTAGGAATTTATATCATTCTCCCAATGATTCTAGGAATTTATCAATTTTTATAATGTAATATGTCATTTTTTATTTCAAAAGGGATAATAAGTCCCAAAATCACAATTTCCTATCCATGAATCTCGTTCTTAGTGGAATGAAACCATTAGTGTATTAGAGCTCCATCCCCTTCCCTATCCTATTCATTGTGGGTAGAGTTAGAGCATCATTCCAACATGACATAATGGAGAAGCCTCATTCCTTTATCCAACACCTCAAGAAATATGTGCATTCTTATTCATCCGTCCCCCAGAAATAATCATATCATAACTAATACATATAAAATATTTATCCCTAATAGTAAATATTATAATTGACATAATTCCACAACCCATTAAATCATTTACTGTGTACATTACATAACCCATTTATCCAAGTTCTCATTCTCATGCATAAGTGACTTGGGATATTAAATAATTACCATAGGTGAACTAATTTAACATTTTCATAAATTCTTTTAATATTCAAAATTATCATATTTACCATTTCTTATACAACTAATTATTTTAAATATACACAATTTCATATTCACCAAATCTCATAGGAAATTTAATTATAATTCATAATCCCCATGTCACAATCTCAGTTAACCCAATTAACCCATTTCGATTTCATTCAATAAAACCCACTAATACTTTACTATATCTATTCACACAACCAATATTACATTTCCAATTCCTTCAATCATATCTACATTAACAACAAGGGATCTACATTAACATCCAATGACCATTAACATACATAGCCAATTTCTTTTTCTGGGAATATTGTAGTACACCATGGGGGGTCCTAGTTTTTTCAAATCATCCTAGATGAATCTTATAGAGACCATAATTATTTGAATTCATCATTTGGAAACACATTTCTCCAAAAATTACCGATGTAATTAGAAGCACAATAATAGATAACCAAGAACAATACCAAATATGAACAAATCTACAACTAAACAGTGGGATATAACTTATAAGCCTCCTACACCAAATCTATCATTGATAAAACTATAAATCATAACCTTAGATCCCTATTGAAAAACCCATTGAATCCCTTATAACGATATTAGTGGAAAAACAGAGTTTTAGGGATTCTGATGAAGATAAGTGAGAGATAAAAACCCAAAATCAAAATAAAAATAAAGAGAGTGATTAAACTCATAGAAAGCTTCAATTTGTATAAAACAGTGATAAAATATTTTAGTATAAAAATAGAATAACCTCTATAAATCATTGTTTTATATGGTTTATCACAAGTGAATCAATATTTGAAATGCAAGAGAATCGGGAGTTATAACATAACACCTCGAGGTAGAAATTTTTTAATTTTTTATGACTTTATTGGCCGACATGGTTTACTCGAACGATTCCTTGAATTGTGAAAAAAATGTTCACAGTCCACTATCCAAGGTGTTTCTATTGACAGGGTTTGTTGGGGAACCTCGTATGGTTTGCAAACCAAGATTTAACCACACAATGTGCCATTGTCTGAATTTGAATATTTTTGTGCTCCCCTCACATGGTTTGTACAAAGTATATAAAAACTACGGATAATTATTATAAATATTCCTCTCACCTTATAATTCATGTTATGAACCCCCAAAACACCCCTAAAATCCTCCTAAACATGAAAAATAATATCCAAAGAGAAGATTCTAAAACCAAAACAAAATAATAACATACGATAAAAAATTATGTGCTCCAGCACCTAGTGAAGAATTACGATCGCTAAATAAAAGTTCTCGTAAGTGAAGAATTATAATTCAATCACATTGATAATTTATTTTTATAATGGTAAAATATATTTTAGTACGCTATTCGACGAAAATTTATCAAAAAATTTTGAACATTTTTTATTTGGTGGTATCCATGTAACCATGATGTGTAACATTAAAATAAATAAATGTCTTGTATTTTATAAAAACTACTTATATGTAAAATGAAAAAATAATTATACTTTTAATGGGAATTTAAAAAACACTTCCAATAATTTAAGAAATATGTTTATTTTTAAAAAAAATTCTAGATATATTTAAATACCAGAGAGAGTATAATAATATAGGTTTTGTTTCAAATATATGTAACATATTATTTCCCATAATGGAAATATAAAATGATAATCCTAAAAAGAAATTATATTCTAACATAATCTCATAACACATTGAATCCTTATTAATCATAACTCCACATAAAGAAGTAAAATAAAATAACACTTTAGATATAAAAAATATAAATGATGTCAAGATATCTCATATCAATGGACAATATATACCCCGCATATATACAAATATATGAATATCATAAAACATTTCTCCATTAATCATTGATGAGATGGAGAAATATTATCCCAAGTACAGTATATATTTGTATTAATTAAGACATCCTATATAACAAAAATACATTTATTATAAATAAATTATATTAATATATTTATATATATTCTATAATATAAATTTTTCTTATCATTTCCTATAAACTTTATATTATCAATTCATCGCACAAATAATTATTTCAGTAAATATTTATCCTTTTTCAATATATGTTTTTGTTAAAAAGGCCTACTCCAAATTCCATAGTCATTTTTTCATTATCTCCAAAATATTAATAAATTCATAAATATAAAATTTATTCATTATGTACATATCCCGAACCATCCCCCGGGGCCCGTGTGGTGACTACCCCATGCTCACCTTCTATAGGCCAGGGGAGGGAGACTAGCACTGAACGGCGTATTCCCTAAAACTGGGAAGGAATTGACTTTATATCTAGTAAACACAATAAACCAAGAACACAACAAATATGAACAAAAGTTAACATAATAGTAAACATAGTGTTTAAAATATGTAAAAAGGTGCCAGAATACAAGCCCAATTGGAATGTACAAGTAAAATTAGATGGAACAAGACATCTAATAGGAGAAAAGTAGTTCTTGGATAGTCTACCACGAATTCTACCTGAAGGGTAGATTTAACCCACGAACAGTCGTCTCTATGGTTCACCTCATCTAACGTCCACCTCATCGCTACCTCTAGTCCAGGTACTCTCTTCCTCAGTTATAATTGTATGTCATTTGCACCTAACACAATAGGGTTTGGGAATATCCCTTATAGGGGTGCGTATAACGATACTCAATAGGGACACTGAGATCCTCAAGGTCTCACAAAATACTCCATGAATAAACCACGCAACATGGAATCAACTGACAACACTACTTAAGTATATGATCATACATATACCTATGTTATCTAGTAAACCCATCTCAATCGTGAGGAAAAAACAATGTCCAATTCAAATCACAAATCTCCATTGTTCCACAAAAGAAGGAAACTTATGAAAGCATGTACCACACAGGTACACAACACAAAAGAATACCCCAAGGTTTTACCACAATGGAAAAATACCACACATGTAATAACTCATCTCACATCAAGTATAACATATGTACAGTAGTAGAGATGATTATATGTAACTACTATATCATCTTACTCTATTAAGAGGAAGACCCACACAGGATCGATCAGTGCTGACCCACACAGAATTTCTCAGGGCTGACCTACACATGATCGCTAGGTGCTAACCCACAAAGGATCACTAGATGATGACCCACACAAGATCTCTAGGTGTTGAACCACACAATATCACTCGATGTTGACCCACACAGGATCGCTAGATGCAGACCCTCACAATATTGCTTCATGCTGACCCACAAAGGATCTCTCGTAATTCTCCACGTCACATCCAGCTACACGGTTCCTGCACTACGCTCTCTTTTCTCTGAGAGGTTCTGCTCCACAAGCATCTATTCAGTACTCCAACAGCCATGATGTCTCATGAAGATGTATCTCAAAAGACTGTCACGTCATAAGGGTCTTTATTCAGCAAAATTTACGTCAACCGAACGCCTGGTCTATTAGTTATTAGCCTCTTAGTCCTAAGGGAAAGGTTAGATTCATGCTAGATCCAACCCAACCATTTCCCAACAATATCCAAATCCCTAGTGCAGCATACCTAAGGGACCGTCTCTCTCAATGGTTTCTAGCACCGCATAAGGTTTGTCGAATGGACTCATGGTTCCAATGTTTTGTTCAAAATATCGTAAATGTGTCATAGTGGGTCTCTGTCTGGTCTGACATAGCCCAACATAGCCTAGGACGACCTAGATTGGGTCAAACCAGACCACCCCTTGGGTTCCGCCCGACCCATGTTGCGAGTAGGCCCGGCCCGACGGCGCGAAGGTCGTGCGACTATGGACGGCGGAGTGGCGGGGCTGCCCGGCGGCGCCACGAGAGGTGAGGTCACGGGGTGATGAGTGGTGGGGCAGGCGGCGGGGCCACAGGGTGTCTTGGGGTGATGCGGGTGGCTAGCTCATAGGGTGAGGATGCTGCGGGGGGTAGAGCAACGTAGGGTGGCACAACGTCGTGCCTTTGCTAGTGGCCGGATTTCCCGATACCCATTCGTTCTTCACCTTCATCGCGGTTCTCATGTTCAACCATTTCCAACCGCCGACACCAGTCTCCAATACCATCTCTAAGATCCCAAAATATATCCACAAGACTTGCAGAGGGATCTGGCCATGTTTTTTTGGCCCATACCCTTCGCGTTAGTGTGTTAGCATACGAATCAAGGTAGATGATTCAATGTGAGAGGGTATTTAATATTGATCAAATTAAAACACACCCATTCCTAAAATGTTCGTTGATGATTGTCCGCAGTTGAGATGGTTTCGCGTTTGTCGATCCCACAACAATTTCCCTCCAACAACGTTGGAGAGAAGATGAAAACATGAAGTTAGTGACGACATCATTTCCTCGATTGTTGGTTTATCATTGTTGGATATCCTTCGATGGAGTTTGGAGGAATTTTTGTCAAAGGGAAAGAGTTCAGCATTGGTGTTCTTCATTATAGGATGTGTTCCTCCTTGTTCTCCCAAGATCCCACCTTTTCCAATGATTAATTCCCCCAAAACTACAAAAATAGGGGTTTCAAATATAATAGAATATTTTGTCTAATTTAAAATTGGCACAAAATAGGTTAGCATAATTAATTTTAGCAGGGTTATAAAAATTAATTATAGAGGAGAGTTGGCATAAAAAAAGTAGGGAGTTGAGAGGTTTTTTCTCCATAATGAGGGTTTCAGGTGGTCCCCACCACCATGATTTGAATTGGAGGTTTTACTAGCTCAGGTGGTACCCACCACCAAAGATTCCATTTTGAGGATATAACTCATGTGGCCCTACCTCCACAAAATGTACATATGGGTGGCTTTAGTTAAGGTGGTTCGTACCTTTAAACCATCCACAGGGTTGTTTTCAAAAAAAAAATGTTTTTTCTATATTATTTCTTTTTAACGAATATCTTAAAATCTAACATTCAACCCCGACCAACTTCTGTCGAGGTGAATGTTTCCTTAAGGGAATATTTTCGCTACGAGTTCAATGGTGTCCTCAGATTTCAATTCCGAGCACCAGTTCAATATTTTGAAAAACTATCTCGCATGTTTACTAAACCTACATAATCAAAAGTTCTGAAATTTATTTTTGGCACTGCGGGCCTCATAAGCATGCGATAACAATTTTTTTAGACTTGAAAAATCCCATTTATATAAAAAAATTACTTGGATATTCTGGGTCTTTACATTCTCCCCACCTCGGAGCTTTATATCACTGTAAGCCAAATCAAAATACTAGGAAAACAAGTTGGTGTAATGAGAACATATCTGAGCTTCCTGCTCCCATGTGCTCTTCTAGAGGTTCTCATGCTTCCAATGAATGTGCACCCGAGGTATCTACCACCCATAAAGGACATGCTCCTGTCGATCCTCAATATCTACTGGAACCTATTTAAAAGGCTCCCATCATCAATGTTCTTCTTTCCATGATCGATTATGTGAGAAGGGTCGTGCACATATATCCTCAACTGGGATACATCTTAGACGTCATGCACCCTATGCAACTGAGGTGGAATAGCTAAGAGTTAAGCCACCTCTACAACTGTGTTGAGGAAATAAAAGTTTCTATTTAACCTCATAGATAACTTGTCGCCTCATATATATCTCTGCAAACCTCATCGAAGTGAGACCCAAAGAATTAAGTGGTCTCCATCCTCAAACTCCATAGGTATCCATATTTTTTTGGCATATGACAACTACCTACTCTTTGCGATATTCATCCACTCTTGGATAATATTCACCTACTCTGTGGTAGCCTATACCATCTCTGTTCCCACTAGTTCTTAATCCCCTTGGTCAGTCCAGCACAACGGTGATCTGCAAGGTCTCTCGTACAATGCCTCAAAAGGAGTTATCTCAATGTTTGTCTGATAGCTGTTGTTGTATGAATGCTCCACCAAATGAAAGTGATCCTCCCAGCTTAAAATAAAGTCAGGGATAGAATCATGTATCATGTACTCGAAGGTCTGAATGATCCGCTCAGTATGGCCATCTGTCTAAAGATGGAAGGTGGTGCCCAGAGGAAGTTGTGTCTCAAAAGCTTCCTACAATCCCATTCATATCCAGGATGTAAAACATGAATCATGATAAAAAATAATCATTGTGGCTAATCCATGTAACTGCACAATATCTTGCACATAGAGGCATCCCATGCTCTCTACTGAACCCGGCTCTCTGATCGGTAGGAAGTGGGCCAACATGCTGAGTCTGTCCAATATCACCCAGATCAAATCTTATCCCCTAGATTTATGTGGATTTCTTACCACGAAGTCCATGGATATCCCATCCCACTCCCACTATGGGACCTCTAAATGCTAAACCATGTCTGTTGGTACCAGATTCTCCATCTTCACTTACTTCCAAGTGAGGCATCGAGAGAAAAACTCTACTACTTCTTTCTTCATTCCCGGCTTCCAATGCTATCTTTGGATATCCTAGTACATCTTCTCCACTATTGTATTTACGAGATATGATTTGTGTCTAAAGGTTTAACTAAGCATGATGGTACCTGAACTCCGAGATCCAAATGAGGTAACTGGAAATAAAAGAATGACTGGAACCTGTGTCTAGAAGTACTGCAGTTATGGTGGAGTAAAAACAGATCATACCTCATATCATCTCTAGAGCACCATGATTGTATTCCTCAGCTTCCTGGAGCTGAGCTTTCCACTATCCTCCTGCTCTCTGTGGTCGGGGTGGACCACCTGGTGGTGGTGGCAGTACCATCTCGAATCATTCTCCAATTCCATTTGCACAACCAGCTCCTCTACCATGTCCAGCTACTCCCTATGGACCTCCTCGGTTGAACATTTTTTTCTACCTGGGTAGTCTTTTGTCCGTCTTTTGATCATTCGTATGGAGTTTAGGACAGTATAGAGAAATGTGATCATGCCCAACACATGTGTAACAATTCCCACTCCTGGCATGACTAGATCTACCCTGGGTGCCCCGCACAACCGACTCTAAATCTTGCGGTCGTCCACCTATAGGACTAGTCCTCTTGGACCTCTATGACATATATCTACTTCCATTTACATAATACTCTTCTATGTGACATCAGGTTGTGGGTCTCACTATGGGTGACTGCTCTGCACGGAAACACTCCACTAAGAGGGCACTCTATAACACCCCCTCCTACGTCGAGATGCTAAGAGAAATCATCTAAGCCCTAATCTCTCACCAGATCCCCTGCTCGAAGGTCCAATCCCTAAATAATGGGTACAAAACCATATAAGTGTTGTAGCGTGAGAGGTCAGTGAACCTCAATGAGTACTTTTTTACCGTCATGCTACCCTATTTTTGATGAAGTAGCTCTTGTATGCGCACTGCGTGAAGAGACACGTGAACAAACACTTCACAAAATAGGCTCTCAATGTCTGCCTAGAGATGTGCCACCTCGTCATGACCTTGGAGCATCATGTTCCACCATCTTCCTACTGCTCCCTGTAGAAAGTAAGTGGGAAGGATAAACATTAGATCAACTAGTGTCCCTACTAGAGAAAATACTCTCACTACAATCTCCATCCAATATTAAGCCACATGTGCTTCCATATCTCCCCTAATCTTGGGTGGCCTCTGGCACTAAAACTCATGTAAAGCGCTCAAGCGGTGTGCACCCTCAAATTATGGGGCTGGTGGCATCAATGGACCAATGGGTAATGGTACCACTCATACATCTACGGGAAGAGGGTCATGCATGGAAGCCTCGTCGCTTAGTGAGCTATCAGTGAGTACTGATCTCAGAACCCTAACTGGTTGTCTGTGTGGAGGCATCCTGAAAAGAAAGAAATATTCCACGGTCAATATGTTATACCTGGTGAATTGACTCAAGAGATCATTATGAAAACTCTTTAAAACAGACACACAATCATCATTTTTTCACACTAAGTTAGTAATCATAAGTTAGAGTCCTAGTGTATGGATACGTCCACTGTCGAACCAACACTAGATTCCATAAACTGATAATCACGCTCACTACACTTAATAATATTTCAATTAAAAAAACATCTGAGTCCTATGTTCTATAGTAGAACCTCCCTCTGATACCAATTTGACCCGACCCATCACACAAGGACAATGTCATGAATACACCATACCCGCCTTCCATAGGCTAGGGGCTGGCAACTAACATCGAAAGGTGTATTCCATAAAACTGGGAAGGCATTTCCTTCATATCCTACAAACACAGTCAACCAAGCACACAGTAAGATACAAATGCTAGTAAACTGAATAGTAAACAGAGTGAATACAGTACGTAAAAAGGGGCCAGAATACAAGCCCAAAATTAATGTAGAAGGAAAATTGCAATGTACATGACAACTGATAGGTGAAAATAAGATCGAAAATCGTCCACCATAGATCCTACATGAACAGGTTGGAATAGCTCACGAACGGGCATCTCTATAGTTCACTTTTTCTAACATTCACCTCTGAGCATCCTCTGATCCTGCTAATCCCATCGTCAGTCAGCACAATCTGTCATCTCTATAAAACACAAAACGGTGCGGGTATATCCTATACAGTGGTGAGTATAACAATACTCAGTAGGGACCCCGACACCCGCAAGGTCTCACAAAATCCACCAAGAATAAACTAAATATCATGGAATCAACTAACATCCCTACTTAGGTATATTCCCATACATATACTTAAGTTATCAAGTAAACCCATCTCAATCATGAGGAAAACACAGATCCCAATTCAAATCCCAATTCACCACTATTTCACAAAGAAGGAATACCACAACAGCAAGTACCACACAGTTACACCACACATAATTATACCACCAAGGTATTACCACAATGGAAAAATACCACACAGATACTAACTCAGCTCACACGAGGTATAACCTATGTACAGTAGTAGAGATGATTAGATGAAACTACTAAATCATCATAATCTGTTAGGAGGAAGACCCACAGAGGATCACTCAAGGCTGATCTACACAGTATTACTCGGTGCTGACCCATATAGGATCGCTAGGTGCTGACCCACATAGGATCACTCAGTGTTGACACACACAGGATAAGTAGGTGCTAACCCACACAAGATCTCTCGGTACTGAACCACACATGATCGCTAGGTGCTGACCCACACAGGATCGCTCGGTGCTGGCCCACATATGATAGCTCTTCATTTTTCATGTCACAACCAACTATAGGGTTCCCACACTAAACTCACTTGTCTTCGGGAGGGTCTACTGCACAATCCTCTAAATGATTCTCCAATTGCCCCGAATTCTAACGAATATGTATCTCAAAGTACCGACACATCATAGGGGTCTCAATGCAATAGATGGTGTGTAAATAGGACACCAGATCCTTCAGTTATTAGAATTTTAGTCCTAAGGCCCATGTTGGATTTGTGCTCAATCCAATCAGACCATTTCCCAACATTATCAAAATCACTAGTGAGGCTTACCAAAGGGACTTCCTCACTCCAAGGATTACACAACTACAAAATATTTTTTAAAAGGACGGCTTATGCCAATGTTATGGCTAAAAGAGTGTAAATGTGTCGTAGTGTGTCAAGGTCTGGTTGGGCCTAGCCCAACCCTTGTTGCGGCTCGTCCTGGCAGCACGAAGGTCGCGCGGTAGCGCGGCTGGGCCGCGGGGCAGCAGCACATTGGGAGGTGAGTTGGGGCCACAGGGCGGTGCGAGGGGTCATGCCCAGCGAGGACACGTGGTGGCGCTAGGTGTCATGAGCGGCGAGGTCGCATGGCTACGCGTGGTACAGCAGGGAATTGCTAGGTGCAGTGGGAGGCGAGGCCATGGGGTGATGCGAGGTGGCACGAGGCATTAGAGGGAACGAGCGGCATAGATCCATAGTGCGGCGCGGTACTGTGCCTTCACTAGTGGCTGGCTTGACCGGTCACCCTTCGTTTGAGGCTTTCATCGAGGATATTGATTTCTACTAGTTCCATCCGTCAGCACCGGTCTCCAACACAATATCAAAGATCAATAATATTTGTGGACGTATCAATCCATGATTTTTCAGCCCATACCCTCCACATTAGGGTGGTAGCATACTGCTCAAGGAAGATGATTCAATGTGAGATGGAATATAACATTGATCAAATTAAAACACACCCATAATTCGATTGTTCGTTGACGATTTTCCCAGGTTGGGAGATGTTTGGCATTTTTCAATCCTTTAACAAGTGTCCTCCAACGTCGGTGAGGAGCGGAAAATATGATGTCGGTGATTATGAAGTTTCCTCGATCTTTGTTTCATCGTCGTTGTAGATCCTTCAACAGAGTTTGGAGGAATGTTCATTGAAGTAGAATAGTTCTTCCCTGGCATTCTTCGTTGGAGGATGTGGTCATCCACGTTCTCCCAATATCCCACCTCTTCCAATGATTAAATTCCCCCATCCCAAAGAAAGGGTATCCAATATAATATAATATGATGTATACATTAAAATTGCCACAATATAGGATAGATTAATTAATTATTAGAGGGTTGGCTTGATTAATTAAAGGGGAGAGTTTTGGAAAATTAAAATACAGAGGTGAGAGGTTTTTTCTCTATAATAAGGGGTTTGGGTGGTCCCCACCACCATGATTCGAATTGGGGGGTTTACTAGCTCAGCTGGTCCCCACCACCGAGCATTCAGTTTGCAGGATATAACTCTAGTGGTCCCCACCACCACAATATTCACATGTGGGAGGTTTTAGTTCATGGGGTCCCCACCTTTGGACCATCCACATGGAAGGTTATAAAAAAAATAAAAAAAATAAAAAAATTAATTATTTTATAATATTTCAGTTTCACAAAAAAACCATATTCTAACTTTCATCCTCGACTAACTGTCGTCATGGTGAAAGTCTCCTCAAGTGAATATCGGCGCTGTGAGTTCGACGATGTCCTCATATTTCAATTTCGAGCACCGGTTCAAATGTTATAAAAACTTGATCGCACATTTAATGAACATACCCGAAAAAAGGATTAGAAATTCATTCTCAGCACTCCGGTCCTCGAAATCACCCACCGTCATTTTTTATGGAATCGTAAAATTCCCATTTAATTAAAAAAATTGCATGGAAATTTCGGGCGTTTATAGTAGATCTCTATAAGCAACCATATCATATGGTGATAAAAAACAAATTTTATCACTTTATCGATGTAGTTATCTATAAACATGCATGCAAGTGATGTGATCAAAATAGGATGGATGTAATTAAATAATGGTAAATATTAATTCACCATTGTGGAATCATAATTATATACTTAATATAATTTATATTAAAAATAAAAATCCTTATACACCATCCATGTAATGAGGAGATTAAAAATGAATCACATCTCTTCAATGAGGTGGTAGTCCAAAAGTATACATGAGTGACGTAATCATTATCGAATGTATGAGAAGCACATATAAAAGGGATATACATATAATTGACATATTTATTTATACATATATATTATATGCTTTTAGATGATTATTCAATATATAACAATACTATCTCTGTAAGGATAATATTGTTTTAATGACTTTGTAATTTAGATCCATAGACAAATTATTTTTTTTTTCATTCTATGTACTCTATCAAAATTTCCTTCTAAACGTACAGACATTATGAAATAACCACATAAAAACCATTATTTGTTTCCTAGGGAAAGATAATATAATAATGGTAGTAACTGATTCTGAGTAAGGGTAAGCTTGGGAGATAAAAAGAAATGTTCATATGAAATCCGAAGATAAAAAAATGGTATCAGACAATGAACATAACATATAATTATAATACCCTATCTTTCATAGATCTGAAAAAATCTTAATGCACTAAAAATCATATTTTCAATATACATTAATCATATTATTGATAAAACATCATAATGAATCAGGAATAATAATTTATGATCAATATCATATAATATAAGTATGTCACCATCATACAAATATAATCTATTTCAAATGTGAAGGTCAAATACAGAGAATATAATATAATAGTATTTCGGGTATAATTACCTACTCCCCTTATCAAAACAGATAATACCTTATCAACGTCTACCCATATTAGATCAATAACGTCAATTTTTACCCCATAGCTGATCAACCACATCAATTTGTTTCTAAAAAATAACCCATGAGACATAAAAATTTAACTAATACATTAGTTAAATTTTTATTTTTCTATGTCAAACCATTAATTAATTTCATCTATTTATATATGGGAACATGATAATAATATATACATTATCTTATCAAATTATATCCTCTGAAAAAATTTATAAACATTTCATAAATTCATTATAGAATAACACATTGAACATAAAGAGATTTCATAATCACCTCCTCGTTATATTCATAAATAATCAATAGAATGATAGAGGCATATATCATTGTGTCACATACTACGTAAATAACATGTCTCCTCATAAGATGTTATTATATATGAAAAATATCATTAAATATTTTCTAGAAAACATCTTGTGAAAAATATTCTTTTCATTTTTTATATCTAAAATTTAAAATATTTCTAAAAAATCATGGAATGATTATTAAAAAAAAGATAAATTTGAAAATTATTATGAAATCATAAAATAATTTATTCAAAATGACAATGGTAAATTCTGTTCATGTTATATGCCATCATATAATGATTCCACAGACATATTTTTGTAAAAAGATAATATTACATTATTTAGATAATGAAATGGATATTTATTTTGATATAAAATGAAAAACATAAAATAATCATGATAATGACATTAATTAATAATTATTAATAGTAAAAATATTATGTAAAAAAAATTTTAAAAACATTAGTTGAAATTTTATTCTTAGCCGAAGAGAGAAATTAAGTATCATCTCCTAAATTTTTTTTCCTCCAATGAACTTATTTATTAAGGATAATAAAATATAAATATTGAAATAATTATTAATAAATAAATACATTTAAAAAATATTAATGTAATTTTTCAATTTTGTGTCATATAATTTTGACAAATGAAATTCAATCATAAACAATAACAAATAAAATTGGATCGAAACAATTATCCCTTACCATATGTTTTTTATATACCATAAAAAATATTATAAAATAAAAATATAATTCTTATTCATTAATTACATTTAAATAATCATATATATCATACTATATATCATTTAATTATAATATATTATAACTCATTTGTTCATAATTTTTTATTAAAATCAGTATTCTAGTTACTAATGACATGGTTTATCATGAATGTTTTTGTTCAAAAAATGTGATCCTATTAATTTTATCTAGGAAAATTTATCAAAAATATGTTAATGATGATTTTAATATCATATATATATATATTGATTAATTAATAATTTTTAAATAATTTAAAATTAATTAAACAATTATGGGAGATGGTAGGTCATATGTACAGATTAACATAGTTTCCACATTTCAATGTATGAAAAAATTGAAATATTAGAAAAAACATTCACCATTATAGAATAATTATAGAATCATATATATTAGAAACATTCATTAATTAAATATTTATTACTATATATGTTAATATAAATTGATAAAACAATCACATCGCTTCATGGTGGTGTTCATCCACACATACGCATGACATACATTACACTTTACAATGGAACTGGATAAAATTTTATATGGATTTTCGATCATCATAATAACAATTTAGCTTATATTAGACCATTAGTTTTTTATTTTATAATTTAATCATGATATTTTGTAGAGGTATATCCAGAAAAAAGTGAATGATGTTGGCGAGGAAGATTAAAATTCCTTTTGTAGTCCTCTATTAAGTGTGTTCTTAAGGACCCCATGTTTAGTATTTTAATGGTAAAAATATTCTAATTAGTTTATTTTTAATTTGGGAATATAATTGAGAATATTATCATGTAGATATAAGGATCAAAATGTGTGAGTATATAGAAGTATAACTTCCTTTTAATAGTACTAGAGATGTAAAATTGTGAAATGAAATAAAGTAATAAATTAAAATAATTGTTATCAGATTTATGTGGAACCAAATATGTATATTTAAAATATTTGTTTTGTATGTTTCTAAATACACATATAATATAAAAAATTTCCAATTCTAGTGAACATGTTTAGCCATATATCTTCTTTCTAACTCATCGTTACCTCGTGTGTCTACTACCACAATATCTATATATAATACAATTTTAGGGTATTGAATATTACCAAAACAATACATGTTACATTAAAAAAAATTGATTTATATTTAATACCATATTAAATTTACTTGGATGAAGAAAATTTCTATGAGTTTTAAATCACCCTAAAAAAATAATATTTATTATAAAATATCATTACTCTCATATATAAAAACTATATTCATTTTATATTAGAATAAAAATTAATGAAAAATAATTTGAATCTAAAAAATTCACCCATAACTAATATTATATATATTTAATTATAAAATTGTGTTAAAATAAAAATTTATCCAAATGTTATTAGTTTCAATATTTTTAAAAAATGTAAATTTTATTTTTCTTTTAATTATATTATAAATGGGTCATAAATGCGTAATCAATTAAATTAATTATTTTAAATATATATTTTTAAAATAATTTAAAATTTTATACAAATAAATACATAGTAAAAATAAATATTTATAAACAAACATAACTATCCTCTATGACTATATAGATGTATTAGAGATTTTAATTATAGGAGACAATAATTTATTGTATATTCCTTTCATAAATTTCAAAATAAAATAAAAAATGCACAATGTTGATATATATGTGAGTATATGATAGTAATTTTCGAACTAAATTCATAAATAATTATAAATATACTATTTATATAAATCTTTTTTCTTTATCGTAATGTTTTAAAAATGTTTTCTTTATTTTACCTCAACTCAGGTGAAAACAATTAACCAAGATTACTCTTTATAAACACAAAAGGGACATATTAATAATATATCAAACTAATGAAATAATATATAGAATGAATTAATCAATACTCAATTAAAAAATTTAATAGATTTTTTAAAAAAACGAGATAACTATATGAAAATAATGTTTTTTATAAAAATTCATTTTTAATTATAAAAGGAATTTATGCCTAATTATTCTTTAAAATTTATTTCAAAGAATTCAATTGGGTTATTAATTATTTAACACAACTAATGCTAATTTTAATCTATTCATGTGAAATGTAGAAAGGTATAAATTCTAGAAATAATATTACAATTTTCAAAAAAAATTCACTCTTTCGCAAAAAATAAGAATATCGATCAATACAGAAAAATACAAAAAATATTGCTGAATAAAATTTTGATAATATTATTTTGGAAAATAAATCAAATTTAGAAAATACTATTTCTAAATTTCATAGAAATTATTTATATTATTTTATCTCGAATTTAAAAAAATCATTTTGGGGAAAGGCATATTTTTTCTAAAAAAACATATTATTATTGAATATAATAATTTTACTAAAATAAGTTTTATTTATGTAAAAAAAATATAATTTTTATTCAAATTATGGTTATTAATATTTATTATTCTATTTTAAAAACAATTTTATATCTGTATTCTATATTAGGGTGTATTTTCTATCATAGTTAAGTATATCACAAATTATCAAGGAAGTCAAATTTATTATGAAATCCAAAAAACATATGGTGTTAAATTCAACCATTATAAGAGATTTTATTTTTTGAAATTTCATTATACAGAAAAAAATATTTATTGATAACTCTACCTCACCATATCATTTTTTTCCCATTTAAGATAATTTAACTAATTTATCACCAAATAACATTTACCTAGTGTGTGGTTTTTTCTTATAGAACATTATCTATATGAAAAAATATCAACTTGTTATTCAACATTAGTAATATATTACTCTAAAAGTATAAGTTATGTGTTGTTTACATGTGATATATTTTTTATATAAATTGTTAATAGGGATACAATGAATTCATCTGGAACTTGAGAGTGATTATGTGGATATTTTAAATGAAAATCTTTTGTCCCAACACAATCAACAATTTAAATGTGACCATGAAATATATGTTTATGATTTTCCGTAAATCAAAATTTCTATTCTTTTTACATAGATATATTCATTCAAATAACATTTCACCATCCTTGTGATCTATATATATATAGTTCTTGAAAGCATAACTGTATTATCAACATTGTGAAGGTCTTATGTGATTCTTAATAGACATAAAATTATCTATCATTTCATCATCTTGATACAATATTAAAACATTTAAATCTATAAATTCATTATAATATTTGTGTATTATACACATCATTGTCTGGAGTGACTTATAAGGAGAGATATAAATTCTTGATTGAAAGCTATATTGGTAATGAAAATTCTAAAAGGAATGAATTAATTTGAAAATTAGGTGACATATATATATGAGGATCTCAACATGTATTTTTGAGTTTGAATAGTCATCTTATATGTAATAAATAATTGAGTATTATCTAATGTTCAAAAACTCAACTGTTTATTTATATCCTTGTGAATATTCATCTAGAACATCAAACATAGATCATGACCAGATACAATACAACATGGTACTCCATAAAATATTAAAACATCCACAATTTAAAACAAATCCAACATAACAATAGGAAAATATTTTTTTGATATTATTTACGTGTACTAACTTTGAAAGGATATTAATAAAAATAAAAATAGAACTGTTCTATTTATATGATGTGGGGTGTTTCATAATAAAATTTAATTTTCATTAAAAATACATTATATATTTTTAGATTAATATTTAATATGTTATAAATTAATTCATAATGGTTATAATTTATTATTTTATCTGGAGACCAGTTACATGGTCTTCTAAATTAGTGAAATATATTCAACATCGTCCATAACGATCTTCTTTATTTTCTGTTCCATTATTGAACTAATAGGTACATCTTTTTAACATGGCATGGTTTTTTTCTTTTGATGAATTATATTTGGTTGAGAATTTATTGTGGGGATTCTTATAAGTGTGAAGTCAGATATTTTTTGGACTCTCACCACTAATGAGTCATATTTATAGGTTGAAGATGGGTTACATGATTTGTAACTATGACACATGACATGTAATGGTCACTAGGATTATTACATGACCAGTTCACAACAAGAATTTTACATTGTAGGAAAATTATGTACACATCCTAAGTGAATTAGATATTTGTTTTTAATTTAAAATGACATGTCATTCAAAAGTTACAGAATTTATGTATTTCACTATTTGTAATGGGATTACACATCTTGTAATTCCTCACATGTCGATTATATAAATGAATCATGGATTAGATCTTATTTTCCCCTCCTCTCCATTATATTTTGTCTCGACCCAAAGAGTTTCCCAAGTGATCTTGGGAACTCAATCCCTTCCAAATCCATTAGTTTGACATTTGATCGTTATTGGGTTTCCATTGTGAATTACCAAGTAAGTATTATACCTTATTCATTATCCATTCCTTAATTTATACTATTTGTAGTTTAATATATCATCGTTATATTTACGGACATATACTCCATGTTATTGGATAACATTTCAAGGATGATTATGGAGGTCTTATACAACCTCATTATCGTTTGAGAGTTTTTTTTACTGGAGTTGAGTTTCAAAAAAATATAGTTATTTTCATAATTATTTTCCAAATTGATTATCCTTAAATTTTATTATTTATTACAATTTTTTATTTAAATTCAATTGTTTGAAATTTCTTCCTATTATTTTTTTATAACCCAATTCTTATTAATTTTAATATTGGAATTGTATTTAGGATGAAATTGAAAAACCAAATAATTTCATTTAATTTGTGTGTTTATTAATATTAATGGACAGGGGATTAATTAAATTATTGAATATAATTTTATAAATTGATTTTAAGGAAAATTTTTATCTATGAAAATTGATTAAAAACTTTTTATAGAAACCTAGTGGTTTTATCTTTTTAAAAGGAATGTTCATTATTTAAACATGTAAATTATTGGCATTTCAAATGGGGGAATGTGATTTAATTATATCATAATCAGTCATAGAATAAATTTACCAAAAATAAATTTCTATGAGAACAGGAAATCCATAGAATTATTTTCAGTTATTTGTAAAAAATCTGTGATAATATAATGTTCTCAAAAAAATTGTAATAGGATAAATCTTCTAGGTGATGGTGATGAGTCCTCTCTAACCAGTATAAAAATTATGCATGTACACATATTGTCGTAATCAATTTGATAGTGATGATTCCTATAGCCTGGAACATTCATATCTATTTGGAAGATGACTGTGATTCTCAATTGTTAATATTTTAGATAAAAATATATTCCATTTTTGCAAAACAATTTTATTTACCTTCATAATTTTTATAAATGATTTTAAATTTAATATTTTATTTATAATATTTTTTAAGAAAAATACCATCTATTTTAGTAGTTTTCTTTAAATTAATTTCAATATTTTGTACTATAAAGCATGAATTTTTGAAATAAACATTTAAATTATCAAAATAATCATTCAAAAAATTGAAATCACTCTATTGGATAATCTATTATTGGCCTCTGTTATGGAATTATGGGTGAGACCCTACTAGGATTTGTATCTCATACATACTTGATCCTTTTCATGTTTGTAGATTTTTTCCTTCTAGGTTTGGGCAATGGTAAAGGATCTCTTGGTGGTGGATCAAGATGTTGACCCTTTCAATTGGATATTTATTTTTAAATGTACTTGGAATGTTTATCCCTATTTTGGTTCGTGGGTTATAGTACATTAATGATGTTCATCCTTGTTGTATTCTTGTTCAACACTCTAAGTGGATATTATTTTGAAATACATAGTATTTTTTTCATCTTCAATTTTACTGGAAAAATCATTCCACATTCATTTTGTATCATGTTAGGTGATATTCACAGACCCATGGGGATCTTGAATTCTATTTGGGCTATGTCATGGTTGACTTGGTTATTGGTTTACCATGGTACCCAAGATGGTTCATTAAAAAGTGGTGACAATGGGAGGTTGTGTTTTCTAATTAATTAATATCCATTACTCAACTAGTATAAATTAGTTATTATCTCTTATACCCAGTTGAAAGTAGAGTGATTAATTCCCATATGGAATATCTTTATGGGAAATGACTTTTACACCTAACTATGTCACCTATGGTTTGGTATGTTCTATTAACTAATAGAAATAATATTTATATTTTATTTTCTGTTGAATACCAAAAAATCAATCTAGTTATATTTAAAAATATGTATCTATTTCAATGGATTAATGATATTTTTCAAAATTTTAAAGGGTTGTACTTGTTTTAAAAGATCAACCATTGATCTGGTTACCATCATTTGATGATACATTAAGGTGGCATTCATGAAACTAACATTTAGATCATGTACAACCATTATGGATGAATTGTTATACCGTTTTATCAATCCAATGCTATTCAATTTTTTAGAAATGATTAATAGGATGTCAAATTATTATCTCGATGGGTTAATGAATTTCGTGTTAGATGACATCCTCATTAACTCGATGATCGAGGTGGATAATGTTTATAATCTAAAAATGGTCATTATTCTACTGATAAATCACCTACTGTATTCCATGGATTTGAAATGTAATATATGGATTTGGGTAATTGTTGGGAAAAAATACCTCAATGTATCATTGAATCATTTATGAGGTGATTGTGTTTGATGACAAAGTGGACATCTGTGTGGTGATTTTTGAAAAAGCAGAACAGTGACATACAAATTTTTTGACAAAGGGGAATCATGGTGGAATGTCATGTTCAGGATCTATGGCCAATGATCCATGTTATATTTAATAACATCAAAAAATGAATGGATGGTATGGCGGCGGTACAAGAAGAAAATATACAAGGTGGCACTGTTTTACAGTGTCTACCAAATTTTTGGGCGTGAAACTCGATGAAAGGAGAAAAGTGGTTTAGGAAAAGATACATGCGTGCTACGTAATTGAAGTATAGGAAACATGTGCGCCTAATGTTTTTCAGAATCAGGGTGTCAAAATATTGGAATGGAAACTGGGTCGTGTTGGTATTTTTGTGGTCGTGCAGGTGACTTGCACGCCACGAAGAGACTTGCGCGCCGATGCCTAAGAGGCTTGGAAACTTGCGCGCCTATTATTTTTCAGAATCAGAAGCTCAAAATACGAAAAAGGAAAAAAGGGTCATCCAGGTATTGTGTTGGTCATGCAGGTGACTTTCAAGGGCAGAGACCTGCGTGCCAAAACTTGCACGCCGAGGAGAGACTTGTGCGTCGCCGCGCCGGTTGTTCAAATGCCTATAAATATAGGATCACCCCAACCACATCAGACGTACTGATGTCTTGGTTGTAGAGGGTCTTAATCATTACTTTCTCAGTGTTAGTCAACTATGTGACTCTGGGCACATTATATGATTTACCAAGAAGATGTGTTTTGTGAAAGGAAAAGATGGAGCAGTTGTTCTAAAGGGAAAAAGGACAATGGAAAATCATTACCTTGTAGGTAGGGAAGAAGATACGTTCCTTTTATCCAGAGAGAAAGAAAACCAGTTGAGTCATAAGCGACTTGGTTATCTATTCCAACCATCCATTTAAGATCGGGTAAAGTGTGATGCTGCTAGAGACCTTCCCAAACTATCACGTGATCGAACTCATACGTGTGATGATTTCCTACAAGGTAAGATCATCAGAAAGACATATAGGCCAATGGAATAACAAAAAAAATATTAATCGAATTGGTGCATCATGATGTATGTGGACCAATCTCACCACGAGCTATAAATGGGAAAAGGTACTATGTTATTTTCATTGATGATTATAGGATAATGGACTGGGTATTTGTCTTTACACATAAGACTGAGGTGTTTTGTTTCATAAATTTGTATAGGAGGTAATCATAAAGGATTCTTGGGAAAAAATTATAATGTTTCATACTGATAACGGTACGAAATTCACAAACTGTCAAATCAAAAACTATCTCGAGAAACATGAGATATGGCATCAAGTTTCATCAGTTAGTACTCCCCAATAGAATGGAGTGGTTGAGAGGATAAATCGGATCATCAACAACATGGCCGGAATGATGCACATTGAAAAGGACCTACCAGAGATGTTTTTGAAGGAAGCAGTTTTGAAATCAGTCAATATATCTAATAGGTATCTATTGTGTCCGAAAAAAGGGAAGACTCTATATGAAATGTGGTACGGAAAGAAGAAAATGCTAAAATACCTTCGAATCATTGGGAGTAAGTTCTTAATTATCAACATTGAAAATCACAGGAATTTTGAGTCATGAGGAGATGAGGGGTTATTCATTAGATACTCAGGGAAAAGCAAATAATATAAATGTTTCAAAGAAAGGCTGGGAAAAATTGTTAAGAATAATGATGTCACTATAGTTGAAAATGAACAGAATACTCAATGACCCAGTAAACAGTTTCTGGATGAAAGTGATGATGAGGTAAGAAACATAGGGGGAGTAGAAGTGGAAGAGGCTGACTCAGATGAAGATATTGATGATGAACAAGAATGTTTCATGTCTTTTTCTACATGGAAACCAAAGATTCGAGCTGAAATTGATAGGCATAATATTATTGGTGATCAGACAGCTCCAGTTCAGACTCTAAGAATGAAATAATTACAGAAAAAATCATTTTAACTCACGTGCAGCTGAAATGTTTTTCCGATGCAGCGGAAGATGAAAACTGGGTTCATGCTATGAATGGAGAGCTTGACCAGATTGAGAAGAACTAGACATGGGAGATTGTTTCGAGGCCAGCAGACAAGAATGTCATCGGTACTAAATGAGTCTATCGTAACAAGATGAATGAAAATGATATAGTGATTCAGAACAAAGCATAACTATTGTGAAAGGAATACTCTGAGATAGAGGGAATATATTTTGATGAAACATTCGCACCGGTTGCAAGGTTGGAGACAATCAGATTATTTTTTTTCATAGCAGTGCAATTAATGATCAAAGTGTTCCAGATGGATGTAAAATCTTCATTCTTGAATGGATTTCTAGAAGAGGAAGTGTATATTGAGAAGCCATATGGTTTTCTCATTCATGAGGATGAGAAAAAGGTTTGTAGACTGAAGAAGGGGTTGTATAGGCTGAAACAAGAAACAAGGGAATGGTACTCAAGGCATGATCATCACTTGAAAAATCATGGTTTCCATTGTGGAGGAGTTGATTACACTCTCTATTTCATCAAGGACAGTAATCAAAGGATGATGGTGATGGTTTATGTCGATGACATAATTTTTGGTGTATCAGATGATGCTCAGTGCATACTATTTTCCAAATTCATGAAGAATGAGTTTGAAATGTCAATGATTAGAGAGATGACATATTTTCTTTGTTCTACATATGACATAAGGAAGGAATGGAACATTCATTTCTCAATATAAATATGCCAAGGATGTTTTGAGAAGGTTTGACATGGATAATTCCAAGGATATGAAGAATCTGGTTGCTACCCGGATGAAATTATCAAAAGATGAGGATGTAAAGCCAGTTAGCATTATAGAATACTGGAAAATTATTGGATGTTTGTTGTAATTGACCACATCAAGGCCTGCTATTGTTTTCTCCACATCCTAATAAGTGAGATATCAAATTAATCCAAAGTAAATCCACATGATTTTAGTACAAAGAATAATTTGGTATATCAAAGGCACCGTGGATTTCAGTCTGATGTATAATGACAAATCTCAGTCAGTATTATTGGGTTACACAAATGCAGATTGGGCTAGATCAACATATGACAGAAAATCAACATCATAAGGTGTATTCTATCTTGGTGGATTGTGTATTTTTTGTCTTATCAAGAATAAGATTTAATTTCATTAACCATCTCAGATGCTGATTATATTGCGGCCACTCAAGCATGCACACAGTTATTATGGATGAAGCAGAAGCTTGACGATATGGGATTTGAAGTTAAGTCTCCTATCAGAATCTAGTGTGATAACTCAAGTTCTATAAATCTCAGAAAAAATCGTGTCCATCACTAAAGGACAAAGCACATTGAGATACATTATCATTTTATCAAAGAAAAGGTTGAGAAGGGAATTGATAAGTTGGATTATATGCCTACATAGCTACTGGTTGTAGACATACTGACAAAGGCCTTACCCATGGATCCTTTTGAGAGGCGTCGACTGCCTCTGGGAGTTCAGTCGACTCCCAAGACTTGAAATAGTGTGGATGTGGAACACCCCCCTCTCCCTGAGGTGTGATATGTTTTCCCTAAATCTGTTGATATGTGTTCTCTACTCTATTACATCCTGCAAAGGGGTGAACTTTGGGTTCGTTGACAAAGAGGGAGAAAATAGTTATTGTTCAAGGGGGAGACATTGTGGAAATTATGAAAAATCATAACTGAAATGGGGATAAGCAGACACGTGGAGCCGCGATATAGGGGGAGCAATGAGAAAGGGGGAGCTTATTAAATCTGACGATGCTAGAAGTGATCGATCAAAGAATAGATATCACGACAACTGAGAATCATGATAAAAGAAGAAGAGTGGTGTTGGACTGTGGTAAGAATATTTCTGAAAATTGGTATCAGTTTGGTAAAAATTGGTATCATTTTGATGTCAATAGTGGGTGTCAGTGATAAAGTTATTCATTGATTAACTTTTCATTTTCTCTTATTTCTCACGCCGAGTATTGCTCATGTGGGCTTAGAGTATTTTTTGAGTAAATCCTTGATCACTATCAGAATCCCAGAGGTGAATGGTGGATGATGAATTAACGTTGTATCTATTTATGGAAGAGTTTTCAACAAACCCATAGGGTGATATTTTTGGGAGAAAATCCCTCAAGGTATCATTGAAACATTTTTGAGGTGATTGTGTTTGTTGACAAAGTGGAAATCTGTGTGGTGATTATTGAAAAATAATAATAGTGACATAAAAATTTGTTGAAAAAGGGGATTTCATGGTGGAATGTAAAGTTCAAGAGCTGTGGTCAACAATCCATGTCTGATTTTAGAACGTCAACAAAGTAATGGATGATCTGGAGGTGGTAATAAAATAATATATATAAGGTGGAGGCGTTTTCTAGTGTGTTCCAAATTTTTGCGCCTAAAAAACGATAAATGAAGAAAAGTGGTTTTTTACAAGATACTTGTACGCCGTGTATTTGAAGGTGAGTAAACTTGTGCGCCTAATGTTTTTCAGGATCAGGAGGTCAAAACATGGCAAAGGAAAGTGGCCCGCGCAGGTATTGGTGTGGTCACGTAGGTGACTTTCACGCTATGAAGAGACTTGCGCACTGATTCCTTGGAGGCTTTGGAACTTGCACACCTGTTATTTTTCAAGATAAGAAGATCAAAATATGGAAAAGGAAAAAAAGGTCACGCAGGTATATTGCAAAGGCATAGACCTGTGTGCCGAAACTTGTGTGTCGAGGGGAGACTTGCGCATCGTCGCGCTGGTTGTTCGAACGCCTATATTTATAGGATCACCCCTATCACGTCAGACGTACTGATGTCTTCGTTGTAGAGGGTCTTAGTCATAACTTGATCTGTGTCAGTCAACTATGTGACTCTGGGCACAATATCCGATTTACCAAGTAGATGTGTGTTGTGAAAGGAAAAGATGGAGCAGTTGTTCTACATGGAAAACAGATAGAGGAAAATCATTACCTTATAGGTGGGGAAGAAGATACGTTCTTTTTATCCAGAGAAGAAGAAAAGTAGTTGTGGCATAAGCGACTTGGTCATCTATGCCAACCATCCATGGAAGATCTGGTAAAGTGTGATGCTGGTAGAGACCTTCCCAATCTATCACATGATCACACTCATATGTGTGATGCTTTCCAACATGGGAATATCATTATAAAGACATACATTCAAATTGAACAAATATCAACTAGAGTTCTCGGAT
The DNA here is from genome assembly GCA_963277665.1 of Viscum album. Lineage (NCBI taxonomy): Eukaryota > Viridiplantae > Streptophyta > Magnoliopsida > Santalales > Viscaceae > Viscum > Viscum album. Next base: position 1,997,386,705 of record OY728140.1, on the reverse strand, counting down.
TGGTTCATTCTGATGTATGTGGACCAATCTCACCATGAGCTACAAATGGGAAAAGATATTGTAACACCCCAGGTAAATAAATAATATGACATTTTTATATTTATCCATATTTGTGAATAAAATATTAATATTACTTAAAAGGGATGCTATGCTCGATGGCGTACCCAATACTCAACAACGGGTTTCTTGGGAATCTTATGTTGCACTCTAATAATAAAATAATATTATTTTAAATAGTAGTTAACGCCTAGCCATTGTAATGGAAGGAATGAATAGAACTAACTACAAAATGATTATATATGTTTTTCAAATATTTAACTTTTTACAATAAATTTTAGAGGATTAAAAATGCGAATGAATCCAATTTTAAGCGTAAACATTCTAATATACTTTAAAAGGTCGATTAACAGCCTTTTGATGGAGAACGTATTTTAAATCAACTTTTTGAAAATTTTATGTGTTATATTTGTCAAAATAAAACTCTTATTTATAATTGGGATATCAAAATTTACTTTGTGTAAATTTTTGGTATTTTTCCGAAAAAGTTCAATTTTAATGAATAGTGAGAAATGTTGTATTTTAATTCAAAACCTATTTTTATTCTAATTTATTTATATGATTAGATAATCTTTTGAATTGGTTTTAATTTGAAATTAGAATATATTTTTACCATTTATTACAATATTGGTTTTTGGAATTAATTTCACTTTGAAATTGGACTTAAACTAGTGTCAATCTTTTGATACATTTTGTATCATAAAAACACGCTATTTTTTTGATAGCGGGAATTTATTATTAAATTTATAAATGAAAACTATATGTTTTGAATTTGGTAAAATAGACATCATTTCTGAATTCGGAATATCAAATATAGATTAGGGTGAATTTTTGGTAATTTTCTGAAAAACATCAATTTTTGAGGAATAGTGAAACCACTAAGTGGTACTTATAAAAAATGATTTTCCATTTAAATGAATCTTTGCCATCTTTGTGTTTGAAATTTCAAAAATCCGATATACATGGTTGTCATTATGAAGTAAAATGTGGTTCAATGGGATTAAAATAATTTTTGGTGAATAGTAACATATTATGTTTATAATCGCGATTAGAGGTAATTATTGTAGTTTAAGGTAAGAATAATGTTTTAATAAAATGAAATGACCTAGAAACATGTCCTACCCTCATTGGATGAGTAAAGTCCGACCAATACAATCCATGGGTCAACTTGGGGACCCCATGGAGCCACTTTGGTAGGAAAATGACATAAATACATTTTTATTTAAAGTTAAAATTAAAATGACACAAACATGATTTGTTTTACTAAAACAATTTTTACATGGGGTTATAGAAGTCATAATTTTTACTATAAATAATCATTGGAAAGCTAAAAAGATTTACTACATAATAGTATTTTGTTTATTATTTTTAGACATTAAATAAATTAAATTATTTATGACATCATGGTGATGTAGCGATGACCTCATTATTCAATGATTTAAATAAAATGGAAAGATAATGTAACTTCTAAGACCTACACATGTACATAACCTATTGGATGGGTGGATTTCGAAAAAATATCACCTTAGACTCGAATTATATCAATTTGGGTCCTTTTAAATCTATAACGCATTTTAAAATAAAGGATCATTTCTTTACATTCCAAGGGTGACCCTCCTCTCCTCTTATAATAGGCCCCCACCTCTACCTCCTTACCCACACACCCAAAGCCATTGACTCGGCCAAACCCTGCCCATTTTGTCTCTCCACATCCCTATATAACTACTTGAATCCTAAATTTGGGATGAAGTCTTCCCAAGGAATCCTTTGATCTCAAACAAAGGGAGTTACCTTATTTTAAGGTAATGTCTTCACTTGAGTCCTTTTGTTTTATTTTGCTTCTCCAACCCCCTAAACTATTTTTATTCATCTCTTTTGTAACAAATAAAGAATCGTAATTATACTAGGATTTTTTTATAAGAATTATTCTAGCTACACTAAAATTCCTTCTTCTAATGGTTAAAGAACATACTGTTTCTATGGTTGGCGATTTTCTGCCTCACGAAACGATGATTGTTCAATATTCTTTTATCACCTTTAAAGGTGGACATTATGATTTCACAGTATTTTATATATGATATATATGGTATTTATGTATACTATATGCTTCTGTATTTTATATTTAAACCATACCTTTATTCTTCTTATGTTGCGTAAATGCGATAATTTCATATGAGGATGTTTGGACTACCGCCCCCTCAAGTGATGTGACTCGTACATGGAATACATGGAATGTATAAAGAATGAAATTAATGAACATATGTGACATATATATCATATATATTATAATGGAATTATAATATATATATATATATATATATCATTTATTTTTAATTCCATTAATATGACAACGAAAAAAATGAAAGTAGCATTCATGGGTACGTACAGCCTACCATCTCCATGAACGTTGATTTTTGTTTTTTATCTCAAAATGATATGGAATGGTATAAAATGAATTTGTACTAGATATATATATGATATTTTAATAATTAAAAAAATTCTAGAAATTATTTACTTATAACTACATGGGAAAACATATTTCAAACGAATTCATTTTTGACTCATGTAACAAACATCGGCAAAAACGTCTGATATGGACTAACATTATTAATCCATTATTATAACATTATAATATGTGATATAAAATGAATAATAATCTATAAATAAGGTCCTTAAGAAATTATAAATTGACAAATGTTTATTATTCAAGAATATAATGAAACGAACAAGACAAGTCGAACTTGAGGTAAGGGATCCGACTCCTCTCTTTCTTTTAAAGTACACACTTTTATGTCATTCATTTTAAAGCTCATATTTCTTGTTTTTGGGATATTATTTTATATTAATCTTACTGTAATTTTTATGTTCATATGATGAGAGACCCTATTCTCTCTCATCAATCCATTTTGGATGTTTTCAGTGGCGTCATTAGGCTGCTGAATTTTCATAAGAGATCCAACATCTCTCTTTCTTTTTAAGTACTCTCCTTTATGTCACTTCTTTTAAGATCCTATCTATTATGTTGGTGGATGTTATTTTATATTCCTCATTATTTAAACTTTAGGATGATATGATTAGAGACCCTATTTCTTCTCATCAATCAATTTTGGAATTTTTAAGTGGCTCCATTAGGCTGCCAAGTTTTCGTAAGGGATTTTTCATCTCACTTTTATTACCATGATTTTATGCTGCATTTTCAAAAATTTACTTTGAGTGGTGTATGTGCTGACCATTATTTTACTCATTGTGTAATATACATTCATTTATGAGTATTTACATCAATGTTTTATTGTCCTTATTTCACGGGGCGTATGTATCGAAAGATGCCCATGTCGGTAAGGGAATCTTTCACCCTCCTCTTTTTAAAAGACTTCTTTTGTTATGTCTTTTAATTTACATACTATTATTTCCATGTTATGAGATTCGCTTTTTATCTCTCATCAACTAATTTTCTGAATTTTGTAGTGACGCTGTTAGGCTGTTAAATTTTTTCAAGGGAACTTCTTAACCCAAATTTGATTCTTTGGGATAAACTTTTACTCCTTGAATATGTCGTTCTATGAAGATGTGTGAATAACCACTGATTGTTTTTAACTTAATATCCACTTATATTTCATGTATTCATTTGTCACACATAATTATGTAATTGATTTATCTTTAATCCAAGGATATCATCGTTGTATGGTACTTCTTCTCAATCTCCTTTCATTGAGGCATATTTTGTTTTATACAAAACCTTGTTTTATACGGTGTATAAACCCCATTGAATTTTACATTTATTAAATTGGAATCTTTTTTATACGAGGAGTTTACTAAACTACACAAGGGAATGTTTTTGTCGTACATATGTGGTGACAATGACTTCTCTACCGCCGTGACCATTATTTGAGTTCTGGCTTCTTCTACAAGCCATACCGTCTTTTTAAAGAAAAATAAATACCGTGTTTTACTTTTCTTTTATTTTGGTATTGAAATTGGTTTTCATAATGTTTTTATATCAACGTGTTATATTGATATCTTGTGATTGAATGGTGGAAATGTTATGTTTTCTTTATAGCAAGTTTTATGTGATACGATTATGCTGTGGTTCTTGGGAATTATTATGAAGACGGGCGGTTCCGTGATAAACTAAGGGCAGGTGAGCCCGATATAGCTATCCAATGCATTGGGTAATGCGAAGGAGTGAAACGTTAAGGTATCTCTGAAGAGATTTAGGGAATATACTGTGATGGGTATTCTAGACGTAACCAAGAGGGTTACTCCCTACGTAAGAATGTTATGAATGCCTCAAGTAACCATTATTTCTTATGATTTCTATGATTTATTCCTGATTTGATGAGGTATGTTAATGTTATTATGTTTTATGAGTAAATTATGATTTCATTGATTCTTATGTGTATAAGTACTCATGTTTCCTTTCCATATATTTTTATATCCCTTACTGATCTTTTTATGCTCATCCCATATATTTTTTTTGAATTTTTTTTCACAGGTCAAGGGAAAGGTACATGATATGATGATATTGTCAAGGAAGTGTCAAGAAAGTATCCATGTTTTATTTTAAATATGTTTCTATTGATGTGAAAAAATTAATATTATCTTTATGAAACCACTTTGTTTAAATTTGGAATGTACTCTAAAACTCTAAACCTGAAAAGATCATCAATGTGTAATCTGGTACTAACTCACGATTAAGTAAGGTTTAAGGATGGGGCCTTATAGTTGGTATCAGAGGTCAGTTTAGACATCTTTAGGGATTAAGAGTTATTGGTAGACACATGATTATTACCTATATCAATTATTTCAGTTAAACCCTTGTTTTATAACTTTTTTTCTGTTCAAGTAAAGTCGGTTACGAATGGAAGGATAAGGATCTCAAATGACATTCCTATCTCTTCCTGATGACATGCTTGAAATAATTATTGCAAAGTCATGTTCGGATGATTGTGAAACTTTTTCTAGCATACAACTCACTTGCAAGAATTTGTTTGGGATATCAAAAACTTCCACAATACCTCGTTATCATCGTGGATCATGGGTTGTTTTTAGACAAATACTATTTTCACAATATTCTCATATTTTCAAGAAAGGTAAAAATTTTCATGGTATTTTCAAATATTTTACCTTATCACAAGAATTTGAAGCATATTATGATTTTAAAAATGGTGCTGAGGAAGGAGACCCTTGTGCAACCTATTTATATTTGATTTTAAAATATAGTCTCTTAGAACATACTTATGGTATTTTAAAAGGACCAATAATAGAAAGTTTCAACTCAAATTCTGTCTGACTATTTTATAGAAATCATGTTTTATCAAATGTTTCGGAATTATATGTCATACATGATTATTTTCCAAAACTGTTTTTCTGTGAACACCCATATGACCCATGTTGTACAAGGTGTATTTGTATGGAGGAAGAAAATGATTTTGAAGGACCTCTAAATCATTGTTGTAATGAATGGGACTTCTACCTACATGAGCAAGATGATGATGAAACTGAGTGGATGCCATGATCATGGTGTGATGTTATTCATTTTGGGAATCGTTTTATTTTATCTTATGGTGGTGAAATAAGACTTCAAGAATTAAGATGTTGAGATCGTAACGAATTTGGATGAAAATGAGAGGTATAAGGAAACTATTGAGGTTAAAACATGTTAGGTTATTTTTGGAGTTTTATAAAAAGGACAATACACAGACCGTGTGACAACCCATCGTGTCGGACAAAGCTGCGGGAATCGAATCTAAAACCAAAGTGCGACTGGTATTTATCGCCTACAAGTGGACTACGTGAAGTCCCTGGTTAGTTTGACTGGTTCTTTTTAGTTAGATTATTTTATGAATTAATAGTAAGTTTATTTTGGGTTATCTATGAAAATTTATTAACCTATCATGGAGGATATGTGATTAGGTTAATTACTTTTCAATACGAGTCATTAAGAGCAACTGATGTTGTTTGGAGATAAATATTACGATTTAAATTGGAAGAATATGTGACTAAATACTTCAATTATTTGGGTTTCAATCTTAGTTTGGTTTACTTTGACGGATTTTATGGACAAATTGTTTATCGGATGGTCCTCGTTGAACTTTGGGTTTTGTTAGACAAAATTTTGGAGATTAAGAATAGATTTTCTTTTTATAAAGGGTTATCATTTTCTGGATTTTCTCATCTTGTACTAACCTTTTTGGTTTTGGTTTTGGTTAATGTCCAAAGACATGGGATGTATATAGTTCTCTTTTATAGATTAGGTGATTCTCTAGAAGTTGATTACAATACTCTTAATGTGAATAAGTCTTCCTAAATACTCTTCTTTTGGAGAAAATATGAGTTTGTGTAAGGAATCAAATAAAAGTTGAAAGACAACATGATACGTGATTATGGTTCCTTATGAATAAATTCCTAATTAAATAGTAACTTAAAAAAATGTTGTCTATTAAATTTCCCTACTGGGGAATCGAATACCGTTTAACCCATCACAAGTTTGTGATTTTTTTGTGGTTAACTTTCTCCTAAACATGTTTTATATCACTCTCCATCAGAACATGACCCTATGTTTTCTCCTCCATGTCCATATTTTCCTACATGGAATCCTAGTATGGGTTAACTCGGGAGACCTCTGTACTTATCTTTCTTTATTTTAAAGTTATTGTCTTACCGATTCTTGTTCCGATGTGGGACATTCAAGGATGTTTCCAAGATCAATTTTAAAATTGCGAGGACGCAATTTCCAAAATGGGGGAAGGATGTAACACCCCAGGTAAATAAATAATATGACATTTTTATATTTATCCATATTTGTGAATAAAAAATTAATATTACTTTAAAGGGGATGCTATGCTCGATGGCGTACCCAATACGCAACAACGAGTCTCTTAAGAATCTTACGTTGCACTCTAATAATAAAATAATATTATTTTAAATAGTAGTTAAAGCCTAGCCTTTGTAATGGAAGGAATGAACATAAATAACTACAAAATTATTATATATGTTTGTCAAATATTTTTACTTTTTACAATAAATGTAAGAGGATTAAAAATGCGAATGAATCCAATTTTAAGCGTAAACATTCTAATATTCATTAAAAGGTCGATTAACCACCTTTTAATGGAGAACCTCTTTTAAATAAACTTTTTGACAATTTTATGTGTAATATTTGAAAAAATAAAACTCTTCTTTACAATCAGGACATCAAAATTTTCTTTGTGTAAATTTTTGGTATTTTTCCAAAAAAGTTCAGTTTTTAATGAATAGTGAAAAATCTTGTATTTTAATTCAAAAACACTTTTTATTATAATTTATTTATATGATTATATTATCATTTGAATTGGTTTTAAAGTTAAATTAGAATATATTTTTACCATTTAATACAATAGTGGTCATTGGAATTAATTTCACTTTGAAATCGGACTTAAACTAGTGTCAATCTTTTAATACATTTTGTTTCATAAAAACACGCTATTTGTTTTGACAATGGGAATTTATTATTAAATTAATTAATACAACATAAATGTTTTTAATTTTGTAAAATATACATCATTTTTTAATTAGGAATATAAAATATATCTTAGGGTGAATATTTGGTAATTTTCTGAAAAACATCAATTTTGATGAATAGTGAAACCACTAAGTGGTACTTATAAAAACTGATTTTCCCATTAAATGAAATTTTGCCATCTTTGTGATTTTAATTTCAAAAATCTGACATACATGGTTGTCATTAAGAATTAAAATGTGGTTCAATGGGATTAAAATAATTTTTCGGTGAATAGTAACTTATTATGTTTTTAATCACGATTAGAGGTAATTAATGTAGTTTAAGGTAAGAATAATGTTTTAATAAAATTAAATGACCTAGAAACATGTCCTACCCTCATTGGATGAGTCATGGCCGACAAAAAGAATCCATGGGACAACTTGGGGACCACATAGAGCCACTTTGGTTGGAAAATGACATAAATACCTTTTTATTTAATGTTAAAATTAAAATGACACAAACATGAGTTGTTTTACTAAAACAATTTTTACATGGGGTTATACAAGTCATATGTTTGACTATAAATATTCATTGGAAATATATAAATATTTAGTACATCATAGTATTTTTTTATAATTTTTAGACATTAAATAAATTAAATTATTTATGACATCATGATGATGCAGTGATGACCTCATTATTCAACGATTTAAATAAAATAGAAAGATAATGAAAATTATAAGAACTACAAATGTCCAAGACCTATTGGATGGATGGATATCGAACCGTTATCACCTTAGCCTCGAATTATTTCAATGTGGGACCTTTTAAATCCGAAAATCATTTTAAAATAAAGGAACATTTCTTTACTTTCCAAGGGTGCCCCTCCTCTCCTCTTATAAAAGGCCCCCACCTCTACATACTTAACCACACTCCCAAAGCCTTTGGATTGGCCAAAAACGGCACATTTTGTCTCTCCACATCCCTCTGTAACTCCTCAAATCCTCACTTTTGGCAGAAGTATTCTCGAGGAAGCCATTGAGCTCAAACCAACGGGAGTTACCCGATTTTAAGGTAATGTCTTCACTTGAGTCCTTTTGTTTTATTTTTCTTCTCCAACCCCCTATACACTTTTTATTCATCTCTTTTGTAACAACTAAAGTATCTTCAATATACTATGATGTTTTTATAAGAATTATTCTAGCAACACTTACACACACCTTCATCTAATTGTTATATAACATACTCTTTCTGTGGTTGGTGATTTTCTACCTCACGAAACGATGATTGTTCAATATTCATTTAACACCATTAAAGGTGTCCTTTATGATTTCACTGTATTTTATATTTGATATATATGGTATTTATGTTTACTATATGCTTCTTTATTTTATATTTAAAACATACCTTTATTCTTTTCATGTTGTGTAAATGCGATAATTGCATATGAAGAAGTGTGGACTACCGTCCCCTCAAGTGATCTGACTCGTACATGCAATACATGGAATGTATAAAGAATGAAATTAATGAAAATATGTGACCTATATAACATATATATTATACAGTAATTATAATATATATATATAATTTATTTTTAATTCCATTAATATGACAAAGAAAAAAAATGAAAGTTGCGTTCATGCGTACGTACTGCCTACCGTCTCCATGAACGATGCTTTTCGTTTTTTATCTCCAAATGATATATAATGGTATAAAATGAATATTTATTGGATATATAAGATATTTTAATCATTAATAGTATTCTGGAAATTATTTACTTATAACTACATGGGAAATCATTTTTCAAACAAGTTCATTTTTTACTCATGTACCAAACATCGGCAAAAACGTCTAATATGAACTAACATTATTAAAAAGTTATTATAAAATTATAATATGTGATATTAACTGAATAATAATATATAATGGAGGTCCTTAGGCAATTATAAATTGACCAATGTTTATTATTCAGGAATATAAAGAAACGAACAAGACAAGTCGGACATGAGGTAAGGGATCTGACTCCTCTCTTTCTTTTAAAGTACACTCTTTTATGTCATTCCTTTTAAAGCTAATCTTTCTTGTTTTTGGGATATTATTTTATATTACTCTTACTGTAATTTTTATGTTCATATGATGAGAGACCCTATTCTCTCTCATCAATCCATTTTGTAAGTTCTGAGTGGCGTCGTTAGGCTGCCAAATTTTCGTAAGAGATCCAACCTCTATCTTTCTTTTTAAGTACTATTCTTTATGTCACTTCTTTTAAGATCCTATTTTTTATGTTGGGGGATGTTATTTTATATTCCTCTTTCTGTAAACTTTATGTTGATATGATGAGGGACCCAATTTCCTCTCATCAATCAATTTTGGAAGTTTTATGTGGCGCCGTTAGGCTGCCGAGTTTTCGTAAGGGATTTCTCATCTCACTTTTATTCCCGTGAGATTTATGCTACATTTTCCACAATTTCCTTTGAGTGGTGTATGTACTTCCCATTATTTTACTCATTGTGTAATATACTTTCATTTATGAGTATTTACATCAGTTTTGTATTGTCCTTCTTTCACGGGGCGTATGTTTTGAAAGATACCCATGTCGGTAAGGGAACCTTTCACCCTCATCTTTTTAAAAGTCTTCTTTTGTTATGTCTTTTAATTTACATATTATTATTTCCATGTGATGAGATACCCTTTTATCTCTCATCAACTCATTTTCTGAATTTTTTAGTGATGTCGTTAGGCTATCAAATTTTTTCAAGGGATCTTCTTATCCCAAATTTGATTCTTTGGGATAAACTTTTACTCCTTGAATATGTCGTTCTAAGAATATGTGTGAATAAACTCTGATTTTTTACACTTAATATCCACTTATATTTTGTGTATTGATTTGTCACACATAATTATGTAATTGATTTATCCTTAATCCAAGGATACCGTCTTTGTATAGGACTTCGTCTCAATCTCCTTTCATTGAAGCATATTTTGTTTTATAGATAACCTTCTTTTATACGGTGTACAATCCCCTTTGACATTTACGTTTATTCAAAAGGAATATTTTTTATATGAGGCATTTACTAAATGACAAAAGGGAATGTTTTTGTCGTACGTATGTGGTGATAATGAATTCTCCGCCACCGTGACCATTATTTGAGTTCTGGCTTCCTCTACAAGCCATACCTTCTTTTTATAGAAAAATAAATACCATGTTTTACATTTCTGTTATTTTGGTATTGAAAATAGTTTTCATAATGTTTTTATATCGATGTGTTGTATTGATATCTTGTGATTGATAGGTGTAAATTTTATGTTTCCTTTATGTATGTTTTATATGATACGATTATGTTGTGGTTCTTGGGAATTATTATGAAGACGGGTGGTTCTGTGATAAACTAAGGGTGGGTGAGCCTGATATAGCTCTCCAATGCATTGGGTAACGTGAAGGAGTGAAACGTTAAGGTTTCTCTGAAGAGATTTAGGAAATATATTGTGATGGGTATTCCAAACGTAACCAATAGGGTTACTCTCTACGTAAGAATGTTATGAATGCCTCAAGTTACCTTTATGTCTTATGATTTCTATTATTTATTCAAGATTTGATGAGGTATGTTAATATTCTTATGTTTTATGAGAAAAGTATGATTTCATTGATTCTTATGTGTATTAGAACTCATGTTTCCTTTCCATATATTTTTATATCCCTTACTGAGCTTTTTATGCTCATCCCAAGTTTTTCTGAAATGTTTTTCACAGGTCATGGTAAAGGTACATGATATGATTATAGTTTCAAGGAAGTGTTAAGAAAGAATCCATGTTTTATTTTAAATATGTTTCTGTTGATGGTAGAAAATGAATACTATTTTTATGTAACCACTTTGTTTAATGTGCAATGTAATGCAAGTTTTAAGATCTAATTCTATAAAACTCTAAACCTGAAAAGATCCTCAATGTGTAATATTGTATTAACTCATGATTAAGTAAGGTTTAAGACTGGGGACTTATAGATACTATGTTCATTTTCATTGATGATTATAGCAGAATGTCTTGGGTATTTGTCGTTACCTATAAGACAGAGGTGTTTAGTTGCATAATGTAGTATAAGAGGGAATCAAAAACGATTATTGGGTATAAAATTCTAATGTTCGTACTGATAACGGTATGGAAATCAAAAATAGTCACGTCAAAAACTATCTCCAGAAACATGGGATAAGGCATCAAGTTTCATCTGTGAGTTCTCCAGAATAGAATGGAGTGGTTCAGTGGAGAAATCAGAGCATCAACAACATGTCTAGAATGATGCTTATGGAAAAAGGACTACCAGGGAAGTTTTGAAAGGAAGCAGTTTTGACATCGGTCTATATTTCGAATAGGTCTCTGTTGTGTTAGAAAGAAGAGAAGAATCCAAATGAAATGTGGTATAGAAAGAATCCAACACTAAAATACATTCAAATCATTGGGATTAAGTGCTTCATTCTCATCATATAAAATCACAGGAAGTTTTAGTCTCTAGGAGATGAGGTGTTATTACTTGGCTACTCAAGGGAAAAATCATATAATTGTTCCAACAAAAGGGTGGGACAATTTTTTGAGAGTAATGATGTCACTATAGTTGAAAATGAACAGAATACTCAACGACCCAGTAAACAGTTTCTAGATGGATGTGATGATGAGCTAAGTAACATAGGGGGAGCAGAAGTGGCAGATGCTGACTCAGAAGAAGATACTGATGATGATGAAGAATGTGTCAAGTCTGTGTCTGCAAGGAATCCAAATAGTCGAGCTGACATTTATACATAAAATATCATTGGTTATCAGATAGCTCTAGTTTAGACTCGAATAATAAAATCATTACATCAAAAAAAATATCTCATGTGGAGCCAAAATGTTTTTCTGATGTAGTTGAAGATGAAAACTGGGTTCAGGCTATTAATGAAGAGATTGATCAGATTGAGAAGAACCAGACATGGGCGATTATTTTGAGGCCAACATACAAGAATGTCATCGGGACTAAATAGGTCTATTGCAACTAGATGAACAAAGATGGCACAATGATTCAGAACAAAGCACGACTAGTGTGCAAGGTATACTCCCATATAGAGGGAATAGATGTTGATAAGACATTTTCAACGGTTGCAAGGATGGAGAAAATCATATTATTTTTTCCATAACAGTGAAAATAAAGTTCAAATTTTTCCAAATGGATGTAAAATCTGCATTCTTGAATGGAGTTCTGGAAGAGGAAGTTTATATTGAGAAGCCAGATGGTTTTATGACTCATGAGGATGAGTACATGGTTTGTAGACTGAAGAAGGTTTTTATATTGGATGAAACAAGTACCCAGGGCATGGTACTCAAGGCATGATCAATAGTTGAAGAAACATGGTATCTAGCATGGAGGAGTTGATTACAATCATTATTTCATCAATGAGTGTAATCAAAGGATGATTGTACTGGTGTATGTCGATGACATAATTTTTGGTGGATCATATTAAGCTCAGTGCAGACAGTTTTCCGAATTCATGAAAAATGAGTTTGAAATTTCAATGATTGGAGAGATGAAATTTTACCATGGTCTACAGGTGACACAAGGATGAAATGAAACATTAATTTCACAATACAAATATTCCAAGGTAGTTTTGAGAAGGTTTGGCATGGATAATTACATGGAGATAAAGACTTCGGTTGCTACCGGGATGAAATTTTCAAAAGATGAGGATGGAAAGGTAGTTAACATCACAGAATACTGGAAAATTATTGGATGTTTGTTGTACTTGACCGCAACAAGGTCTGATATTTTTTCTCCACATGCCAAGTAGCGAGATATATGAGTAATACAAAGGAAATCCACATGCTTGGAGTAAAAATAATAATTCGGTATATTAAAGGCACCGTGGATTTCAGTATGATGTAAAACGAAAAATCATAGTCAGTATTATTGGGTTACACAGATACGAATTGGGATGGATTAGCAGATAAAAGAAAATCAATGTCCGGAGGTGCATTCTATCTTGGTGGATTGTGTATTTGTTGGCATAGAAAGAAGAAAGATTACGTATCATTAAGAACCACTCAAGATGAGTATATTGTGGCCACTCAACCATGTATGCATTTATTGTGGATGAAGCAGTATCTTGATGATATGGGAGTTGAAATGAAGACTCTGATCGGAATTCAGTGTGATAACTCATGTTCTATAAATCTAATTAAAAATATCATCCATCACTCATGGACAAAGCACATTGAAATAAAGTATCATTTTATCATGGAGAATGTTGAGTATGGAATTGTGAAGTTGGAGTATGTGCATACAGAGCTACAAGTTTCCGACATTCTAACTAAGGCCACACCCAAGGAAGCTTTTGATAGGCATCGACTGGCTCTGGGAGTTCATTCGACTCCCCGCACATGAAAGAGTGTGGATGTGGAACACCCCCCTCTCCCAGAGGTATGATGTGTTTTTTCCAAATGTGTTGACATGTGTTATCTAATCTGTTACAACCTACCAAGGATTTACCTTTGGGTTCGTTGAAAATGGGGGAGAAAATAGTGATTGGTCACAGGGGAGACATTGTGGCTATTTTGTAAAATCATAATTGATCTAGGGAGAAGTAGAGAAGTGGAGCAACGATATAGGGGGAGCAATGAAAATGGTGGAGCATATTAAATATGATGATGATAGAAGTGATTGACCAAATAATATATATCATGACAACTGAGAATCTAGGTAAAAGCAGAAGAGCGGTGTTGGACTATGGTAAGACTATTTCTGAAAATTGGTATCAGTTTGATAAAAATTGGTATATGTTTGATGTCAATAGTTGATGTCAGAGATAAAGTGATTTATTTATGAACATTTCAATTACTCTTGTTTCTCACGTTGAGCATTTCTCATGTTGGCTTATAGTATGTGTTGAGTAAATCCTTGATCACTATCAGAATCGTAGAGGTGAATGGTGGATGCAGAATTAACCCTGTATCTTTTTATGGAAGAGTTGTCAACAAACCCAAAGGGTGAGATTGTTGGGAAAAATCCTTCAAGGTATCATTGAAGCATTTTTGAGGTGATAATGTTTGTTAAAAAAGTGGACATTTGTGTGGTGATTGTTGACAAAGAAAAACAGTGACATATAAATTTTTTGACAAAGGGGATTTCATGGTGGAATATCAAGTTCAAGAGTTGTGGTCAATGATCCATTTTTTATTTAATAATGTCAAAAAAAGAATGGATGATCTGGAGGCGGTACAAAAAGAACAGATAAAAGGAGGCACCATTTTCTAGTGTTTTTCTAAATAATTAGGCCTGAAAATCGATGAAAGGATAAAATTGGTTTTGGAAATGAGACCTGTGTGCCGCTTACTTGAAGGAGAGTAAAATTACACGCCTAATTTGTTTCATGATCAGGAGGTCAACATATGGAAATGGAATGTGGGTCACATAGGTATTGGTGTGGTCCCGCGGGTGACTTTCACGCCATGAAGAGACTTGTGCACCGATGCCTAGGAGACTTGGGAACTTGCGTGCCTTTTATTTTTCAAGATTAAAATCTCAAAATATGGAAAAGGAAAAAGGGTCACGCAGGTATTGTGTTGGTCGCGCAGGTGACGTTCAAGGGGAGAGACCTGTGCACTGAAACTTGCTTGTCGAGGGGAGAATTTCACACCATCGTGCTAGTTTCCCAAACGCCTATAAATATAGGATCACCCCTCCTCATTTTCAATGGAGATAAACATTTAGAAAAACCCAAGCTCCTATCACGCAGGTGTGGTGGTCGCACAAGTGGTGGTGTGACACACTAGTAGGACTTGTGCACCAGATTTGAAGATGGTCAATTGTTGTTTATTGCACGCTAATATTGTCTTGGGCATAAAGGGAAGTGAATCACGCAAGTTTGGAGTTAAAGAATATTTTTCCGCACAAGTTTCTGTGGTGGACTTTCACACCAGTTGTGACTTGCTCGTCAGATTATACTTGTGCACCAAGTAAAGATGATTTTCCTACAGGGATTCAGGGCTGCGTGGAAGCTGGAAGTTTTCCAGATACATTCGGTGCAAATAGATATTCATCTACAGGTGAAAGATGGACTTCAACAGAGCATCCACATAAAATAGAGGATGTTTTCATTAGAGATAATGAAGAGACCTACAAGTCTATAAAATGTGAGTGGATCCTTTCCAGAGTAGTGAGAAAAGGAAGAGGAAGAAGGTGGTCCTCTCCACCGGTAGTGAGCTAGAGAAAGAGAAACAGGGAGTGACCTGTGGGAAAGTAGTGAGCTTACCCTAAACCTTGTAAAGGCAATGAGCCTAGGACAAAGTAACTGTGCTCGAAACATGTAATTCATAGAAAGTGATGTTTAGTGGAATTCGGTACGACCAACAACCTATCAGCGTATGCTCCTTGGACGTAGCCCTTATAGGTGAACCAAGTAAAAACTGTTGTGTCCTGTGATTGAATTATATTCTATTTATATTGTCCAACTTGAAAGAGGAAGAAGAGTGTTTTTCTTAATAGTGAAACAAGATCCGAACTGGCTTTAATTTTAAATTAGTTATACCCTGATTCACCCCCTCTCAGGGTATTCATCCTTGTGGAACTAACAATAATTAAATTTCTAGGACACATTGTCTATGAATAAAAAATATAAATGGATCCTTAAAATGTTGAGGATGTTATGACATGAAAATAACCCAAAATGTTTTTGAGGTTTTTTTATTCTTGAGATTATCTAGACATTATCGTCTATCTGTGGAGGCATTCTCAATGTTGGATTCTTCAATGAATACTATAGCTTAGAAGATATTTAATTGTGATTATAATTATAACTTTTAGTGCTCTTCCATTTATTTTCAACATATTTTGACTACTATGCTAGTGTGGACTCTTTCAGAGGTTGGGTGGGGTTCTTGTTCCTCTAAGATGCATCAGTTTTAGGGTTGTTATGTGTTTTTATTCAATGTAATAATTTTTATACCAATGGATCTCATCATAATAGGTCTCGTGATATAAATTATTCAACCCATGACTTGGAATATGCATCTATTATGCACATTAGTAGGAGTTATAATCACATTATTTATATTAAATGGTATAATTTGTATTTCGACCATAAGAACATGAGATAAATATTCTCTAAAATGATTTGAATCTCCATAAATGGTTTGGGTGAAGTACATATGATCATTAGAAATTGAAATATATTTTTCCAAGGGGAATTGTAATGTCATTGTACAATAATTTATATAGAAACATATAACCTAGGAAGTGCAATAATCAATGAAAGATCATAATTTCCTGGCTCTCATTAATAGTTTCATATTGAAGTATACAAATTTGGGATTGAAGTTTATTTAACTTGTATTTAATTAACATATTCACTTATTAACAAGATTATCAATGATAAAAATCTTGATATGTAATATAATAACATTATAGAATCTTTTTAAGGTGGGGAAATAGTTTCCCAGTGGTCGTTATCCAAAGAGGATGTTCTATGAAATAAGAATTTATTATTTGTGAAATTTGTGGAAAGGATGATTGTGTTTGGGAATTGTCATAATTATTAGTGGGATGTGGGATTAAGATAAAAAAATGTTTTATATGACATATGAAAATAATTATAGTGTCCTGATATGACAGTGGGAATTTATGAGTTTGTTTCCCACTGTTAACCAATACCATAGGTTAATGCAGATCATTAGAAACCTTCAACCATACCTCAGCCCCAAATAGTCAATACATTGAAGTGGTATAATATATATATGGAATTTTTGGTACGGTTCTCTCTTACCACGAGAAGGATGAATGTGTTATGGTTTGAGATCAATAATCATTCCATGTCAGATCATTCAATACCCATTCATGATACATCCAAATATGAGGATTTGTTAAATCTCAATGTGAATTAGATTATTTGTTTTCAGAGAGTTACATATATAATAATTTTTGATAGGGTTCCTGGGTTCAATTGTCACATTTGTAGAAGCCTTTAGGAGGCACTGGGAAATAAGTTTCATTTGAACATTGCCTAATATCCACAATGAAATGACCATATAGAGAGAGTAACAAAAATTCGTGAGGTATACATCACACATGCGTTCTCATGATTAGTGGGGCCTAGGATGATCATTTGGGGATTTTTTATTTTCTTATATCAATATTTACCAGTATTTAATCCCAATGGATACTCTTTATGACTTTTATGGTCATCCTTGTGAATAATTGTTCCGTTGGTTAAATATTTGCGAGTATTTCTTTGTTAGTAATGGTTTTGTGAAATAGATGATTGCACATAATCACTTAATTCTCTTGGGAATGATAACAATCCTAATATGACATATTTATTATTATAATCTTTTCCATTGAACCTAGGAGATTTCAATTGATTATTAGGATTACATTAATGATTCACCCTATTTGGGTTTTCAATGGCTTGGGTAGAATGTGAATCTTGTTGTTCATTTTTTGGGACCATTAAATGTTATTGATATGGTTCAGAATGTTTCTTAGTTATTATAACTTCCACAAAATATTATGTTGATTCATAATTAATTCCATGCATCATAGCTATGATATATCTTTAATCAATCTCATGTTTGGAGAGGGAGTTATCTGGATATTGAACTCGGATTATCTATTAATGAGTATCTAGTTAGGAAAGTTGGTTCTGAGACCAATGTACATCAAGTAAGGATTATACCTTTGGATTGTGACAATTGGAAACATGTTATTAATAACCATGATACACGGAAGTGTGATACACTAATGATAGAGAATCCTCCTTATCTTTTTGGAATTGAATCTTCTTTATTCGCATTATAATAATTGAATGTTTTTATGGTGGGGATGTTGTAACATACCATTATCTAAATGATAAGTACATATTTACAATTTTCATCATTTTTCAATTTCATTAATAGGGTATGGTTGATAAATAAATTTTAGGATTGATATAATGTATATGTCACTATTTTATTAACACTAAACATTACAGTGCAATTTTTGTAGTGTCTAAGAGGGTCACACATAATGAAACTAGATTACACTTCATGTAATGGTCGTGAGATACATATCATGATGTGTTCATAGAGGGAACATTAAAAGATGTGATGAATCTTTAAACATATTAAGTCAAGTTAATATTGATCATTAATTTTTAGAAATGGGGTTTTTAGGTTATAGAATGTAAGTATTTCACAACATATATTGTGATTATATGACATTTAGTTACCCACATTCTGTTTATATAAATGTTTCATGGATGAGATCCTATTTATTCCCCTTCTCTGATTTCTTTTCACATGACATAAATCACCCTTGAGATCTTTAAACACTATACCCTTCTAGATCCTTTTGTTGTAGTTATGGATCACTATTTTTCTTCCAGTATGAATTCCTTGGTAAGTGTTCTCCCTTGTTATACATCTATTCCTATATTTTTCCTTTTAGGGGTTTAATATAATATCATGGAATTTATGGATATCTACAATGTATTTTTTGATCTCTATTCTAGGATGATTTTTGGGTTATTCTACACCCACAATTTCATTGGAAGGTTTAGTTTTGAGCATTTTCATATGTGAAAAATGTTGGTGATTCGGTTGCACATTTCCAAATTGATTAACCTAAAATTTCATTATTTATTTTAGGTGTTAATTAAAATTAAATTTTTTTAAAATTTCATTCATTTGGTTTTAGAGAGAACCCAATTCTATTAAATTAAGAGGATTGGAATGGATTTGGATCGATATTTATAAATCCACCAATTTTATTTAATTGGGTGTGTATTGAAATGGATGGAAATAGGTTTAATTGAATTTCTAAATTCAATTTTTGGAATTGAATTGATGGAATTTCTTAAACTATCAAAATATCATAAAAATTGTTGCTTACAAACCCTTTGGTTTTATCTTATAAAAAAATAATGTTTTGTATTGAAACCTATTTTGGTTTAAAATGAAATGAAATTAAATTTGAAGTGTGGGGATGGTATTAAATGTTTTTTTATTTAGCCTTGTAATAAAATTCAAATCATATATTGTGTAATAGGACCTGAAATCCATAGGTAGATTGTGTGTTATCTTGACACAGTCTATGATTCTACAACTATCGAAAACATAATTAAGTAGGTCACATCCCTTAGTAGATAGTGATGAGTCCACTATGACTAGTGACTCAAAGATATTTGTGTAAAAATATTGTGGTGACCACTAATTGACTGTCGAGTCCTATATCCTATAAAATGATTACCTATTTGGAAGAAAAAATCATTTATCCTGTTTTTATATTTGAGATATAAATGGTTTCCAACGTTTGTACACTATTTTACATACCTTAAAGATTATATTAACTATTTTATATTAAATATCTTATTAAATACAACCTTTTAAAATATTACATATGTTTTATTGATTTTTCTTATTGTATTTTCCATCAATTGATATGTATTACATGATTTATTTAAATATGGTTTCTATTTCCAACCATGATTATTCTATAATAGATATCATTCCTTTGTTAAATCTATTATTTGAATAATTTATGTTATCCTTAGTGAGACCATATCTGGATTTTTATCATACACCCTACACGCACCATGATGATTTTTAGATTATCATCTTCTATGTTTTAGGAAGGGTAAAGAATCTCTTGGAGAAGTCTGTAGTTGTTGACCCTAAGTCTTGTTGAGTTCTATCCATACGGGGTTGTTCTATTTTTTCGTGATTTTGGTTTAGGGGTTGTAGTACATTGGGATTATTCTTCCATGTTTTCTTCTTGTACATTACACTAATTAGAGTATCATTTGACATGCATACTATTTTGCTTCATTTACATCAAGAGCTTTTAATGAAAAAATGGATCCCCATTCTAGTGTGTATAATGCCAGGTGCTAGTTTTTGATGAGTGGGGATATAGAATTCCATTCATGATAAGTGAGGGATAGCATGAATATCATGTTTACTAGTGTACCAGATCTAGTTCATGAAAATGTGGAATCAAATGGAGGTTGATTTTCTTTTTAAATTAATGAATAGTACTCAACCTGTTTCAAATTCATCATACCATGTGGCCCAAATTAAAATTAAGGTGATGAAGTACTAATTTAATGCAATTATTGAGAAATGATTAATATATCCTTGTGTGAAATATTGAGAGGTCCCATTCATAATGATATTAAAAAAGATGGTTCTAATCTCTTATGTTATGATTCTCATAATTGCAAACGATTTATGAAGAAGAAAAAGTATATGTTTTCACATATTGATTTTCAATTTTATTAGTTATAATGGTCAACGTGTTTTTCCATGATTGGATTTTAATTGGGTTACCATCAGTGTTGGATAATAAATTATGGCAATCAAAAACCAAATTTTAGAGTATGTTTTACTATTATGAGTACCATGTTATGCCCTGTTATCTAAATAATGATCCACTAGTTTTCATGTTATAAAATATAATAATTTATACAAGTACCTCTATGAGTTAATTGTAGTATTTTGAGATAAGGTCTACATTTAATCTATGCACCATTAAGATAATTATCATAATTTTAGAATGGTTTTGAGTCTTCTTCAAAATTACTTTCATTATACCAATCATTATTGAAGTTTAATTTCTTGATTTGAGAGGTGCAATTTTTGGTACATGTAGTGTTGAAATAAGTAGTATAAGTAGATCCTCAAAAGTTGAAGGATCTTTTGACCATATAACAACCATATAATGTTTTTTAGGTTTAGAGATTCTTGGTCTAGCAATATATTATAATCAGTTCATGAAATAATTCCCAATGTAGGATTTTCCAATGACAACTCTAACTAAGAAGGGAGTTATGTTTTCTTGGAATGTTAATTTTAAGAGTTTATTTGACAAGATGAAACATATTTTTACTATTATGATACTATTGTCTCTTTCATAGGCTTGGAAGGGATATGTGGTCTTTTTTTATGAATCTAGTTTAGGTTTGGGCTGTGTTCATATGTAAGGTAATTATATCATTCTCTATGGATCTCATCCAATGACGGATCTATAAAATAATTATCATACCCATGACCTTGGACATGTATATATGATTCATTCTCTTACGATCATGAAAAATTTCCGTTTTATGGAATGGTTTCTTATTTATTTAGACAATATGATCATGAGATATATATTTTATAAAAAATATTTGAATATCTTCCAGATTCATTGGGTGGATTACCATTGATAATTAAACTTTGATATTTCCTACACCTTGATGAGAGGTAATTTTAATACTCATGCATTAAGCAAGGAAATTCCATCCTGGGTAGTGAAACTCTCTTTAGTTTAGGATAATTTTATGTCTCTCTATTGAAAAATTTCATATTAATGTCCACAAATTACGGGTTAAGGATTATTAATCCAAAATTATCTTTACACATAATATTATTGAGAGGATTTTTCATGATTGACATATTGATATTGAAATCCACAACATTATAAACTCCCTTTATAGAGGGGATACATTTTCCATGTTATAGTTCCCCAAAATATGGTGTTTTGTGTTATCAGAATGACTTTATTGTGTCGTTTGGGGCAAGAGAGGTTGTGATGGGGTATTTTCATAATTCTCAGTGGGATATGAAAATAATAACCCCAAATATGTTATATTACATGAGGTAACATTTATGGGGGGAATGTATGAGAAAAATAATTTTCGAGTTTGTATCACATTCTTATGCATTCCAATTAATTAATAATATGAATTATAAACCTTCAGTTTTACATTATCCACATACATTTTTTATCTGGAAATTAGATGGAATATCTATTTAAATGTTTGTCAGGATTTCTCATACTCGGAAAATGATGAATTTAATATAGGTTTTGAATGATAGGCTGATAAATTCATCTCACTTTATATCCAATCATGAACAACCAATATTGAAAAGTTAGGAAATATATTTGTGAAAGATATTATCTATTATCATAGAGTTACACAAAAAACAGTTTTAAATAGTGATATTTTGGTCACTTCTTTATTTTGAATAGGCCTACAAGTGGAAATAGTATCTCAGGTCCATTTGAGCATGACCAACAATCCATAGTCTGATGGAGAGATAGAGAGAGTTACAAAAATTTTATGGGATATAAATTGTGCTTGAGTTCTCAACTTCACTGGGTTCAGTATGATCATTAAGGGTAGGATTAGGTTTTTTATAATAATAGATAACAGTCCACAAAAAAATGATTCCTTTTGGGGCATTTTATGTCTATCATTGTGAATATCCATTATGTTGGTTATATATTGTAGAAAGGTTATTGGATGGGCCACGTTTGGTGTCAGAGACAAAAATTAATTTTAAATTAACTCATCAGATAATGATTACGGACCATAGGTGTAATGGCCCGGAACTCTCTGGTCCATTACATAGTGCAACTATGGTGCTAGAAGTGTCTTGGGAAATCAAGGTGACTTGGGGTGCGTTTGGGTGGACTGTTAAGGGAAAAAGAATGGTAATAGCCATCGCATGGGAGGTGCACGGTTTGCCTAAACCATGTCACCAAACCATGCCAGGCCGTTCATGGAGGTAGTAGGAAACACATGGTTAGAACACGGTTTGTCTAACCGTGTGAGGGGTGTTTGAAGAGGCAGAATCTTGAACACGGTTAGCACACGGTTTGGTAAACCGTGGGAACTAACTGTGTGGGAACTTAAAGATAGATCCTAAAATTGTGGATCCAACTTGGTTTACCATTAATCCCCTCTTTTAATCTTCCATTCAACAATAACTCGGTATTACTCTCCCTTGAAGGTTAGAAAACCTCTCCCAAGCATTTTGGAGGTGAGCAGAAGGCTTCACTTGGAAAATTGTAGCCAGTTTCTTGAGGTATGTGATCGTTCCGGCATCTTTTTTTTATATATACTTAGATCTACACCTCCTCTTCTCTCAGTTTCTGGGATCTACACCCTTTATGGGTAGATCTAAGTGTGGGAATGTCGGTTAAGATGAGTTTTGGAATTGGTTGTGTTAGGATAGAAGATATAAGGAGGATTCATGGAGAATCGACCCAGTTTCTTAGGTGTTCCTCGACGGTTTTGGTTTTACATCAAAAACCATTGAGGTATAGGATTCATTGCATCACTTTTGATTGTGTAAAAGTATCGATAGCATGTTTAATCCCACTGGATGATAATGGAATTGACCTAATAAATATATTAAACCAGATAATGAAATTTCTTTGACCGTTTGTTATTTTCTCTTGTATACTAGATAGTGTAATTTATATGCCATGCTTGATAAGACTATTGTTCTTGAGGAAATTGATAAATAACGTAATGCCAGAATTAATAGATAATTGGTTGGCTAATTATAAAGAGGCATTAAAAGAGACCTGGTTCTTGTTGTAATTTGATATTGATCAAAATCATAATAGTAAGAAAGTTTAATCTTAGGTGATAGCTTACTTACTAGGTTTGTTATGTTGGAACCAACGAAGAGAATTTTTTAATTCAAGATGGATTAGATGACAAGATTGAATTGAATGAAGGTTCTGAGTTACCCACTTGTTGTGAATTAGTGTTAAGAGCCCATTTGATGTAATGTTTACTTTCCTGCATCTTGTGTTGTGATGTGACCTTAGACGGGTGTTGTGATATGTGGGGGTATGGAGGCCTTGTGGTTGTAGTAGTGGATGACTCCTAGAGTGGCGATATGCATCATTTTATGCATATGGGTGTCAGGGGGGGCACCAGGGATGATGGAATGGGATGGATGTGGTTGTTGGATGCTTGGTGCTTTGTTTGGTTGTTTATCTGTTTTAATTTTCCCCACTGTTCAAGCCAGCTGGTCTTGCATACCCTTATTCTGAAGGAGGCGAAGACATGCGGGGTATGCCATGTGCTTTCCATGTTTAGCCTCTCAAGGGATAATGTGTCTATTCTCTTATCTATTGGTGGAAAAGACTCGATGAGTGGTACGTCTACTCACCGTGTTGATCCCCCTTGTGTTTATTAGCATAGGTTTATTTTCTAGAATTCTTGGGAATATGGGTATGTAATTTTGTAATGAATGTTTGAATAAATGATGTTAACCCATGGGGATGGAGTTTGATGAAACAAAATGATGGGTTTGATAACTTATGAAGGGTCATTGGTTTTTAGATGTGATGTAAATGGAATTTAAGGAGGAATTTTTCATGGTCATTTATTGATTGAAGAATTAATGAATGTACAATGAAATTGATAAAAAGTGTATGAATTAATCTAATAAATCCCATTAATTGGTTGTGTGCTTATAGGATACACAGTCTTAGAAGTGGAATCCCAGAGTCCAAGGGATGTTAGATGCAGGTGTGTCTAAGACTAGGTTATTCCCATAGTGTGTTTGTGAGTTATAATATATTCTGTACTTTTTATGTTTCTTTATGATACTCCACCCTGTCAATAAGGTCAACAGACACCCCAATGATTTTTAGCCCTGGGGGTGGGGTGTTTGTAACGACCTGAAATTTTGAATAAATCTTGTTTCCTAATTTTATATGATATTTTATTTTTTTTTTGTACTCAACAAAAATGTTTCATTTGATAACACGAGTATAATTAAAATGAGACTGTTGGGTTTGGACCATTATTTGACCATTGGTCAATATGACCGCTGTAAACTAAACGTTTTGATTATTGTCTCTAAATACAAGTAATCTTGGTTAATTAATATGGAAAGAAGATTCGATGGCCTCACCCAGTAGTCTTGGACCGATCAAAGCCCATCTAACAGAACTTGGGAAGGAGTTAGCACCACTGGGCTTTGCTCTGGACCAAACCCAAGCTGAACTTCATCGTATGAAGCTAGAATGGGATCGCCTTCGCGAGAAGTTCAAACTGAAAGAAATTACTACTTGTGCTATGCCGGCCGAGCCTCCCTCGGATTATCTCACCTTATCACACCTCACACTTAGGTCCTATGCTGGTGTGATAAGGGGCTATGTAAGGAGACCGTAACTGCCTTGTGTAATCCTTTGTTTTAAATAAAAATTGGGATTTCTTCTTATGATGAAGTTCATGAATTTTCAAATGACCGAATAAATATAGTATGCATATTTTTGATGAATTTTAGAAAAAGGATATTTTAAAAATGTTTATGTAAACCTTAAATAATTAAAAATTTGTAATGATTTTCAAAAAATGGTCTTCTACAATTATGTTCAGTACAAAATTTGGAGTCTAATAAGATCAATTTGATTTTTGATGAATAGTAAATTATGAATAGTGATTTTAGGATTAGGATTAGTAATATGACCAAATGGATTAGTAATATCACTTAAAGAAAGTTTTAAAATAATCTAGGCACCTTGATTAAGTAATGTGATTCAATAAAATGGTTAAATAATGGTTTCATAAATTATTATTCAACTATTAGTTTTTTTCGGGTGAATAGTGTTTTTTAATTAAAAAATAAATTAAAAATATTTAAAAAATTATTTTTATAAAATGGATTTCATTTTTGAACTCAGAGCACCGATATTATGTAATGGTAATTTTTGGGGGTTTTTCTGAAAAAATGAATCTTCGGTGAATAGTGTATTATTTAAAAAATAAAATAAAAATATTTAGAAAAATATTTTTGTAAAATGGAGTTCATTTTTGAAATCAGAGCATTGATATTTGATTAAGGTGAAATTTTGGGATCTTTCTGAGAATGTTGAATTTTCAGTGAATAGTGAAAATACAGTTTTAGGGTTTCGGTATATTTAATGACATCATTACTATGTCATGATGATGTCATGAGATATTTTAATGGTTGGACGGCCAAGGGTGATGAATTATTGTTTTGGGGGCCCCATGTGGCCTAACTACATGGTAAATGCCAAGGGAGAGCACATGGGTTTGAGAAAAGCACATGTGAGGTGTCCCTTGGCCATTAATGCCTTGTCCCCTCACTTTCCCTATAAATACCAAGCCCTCCTCTCATCCATTCGACTCCCCACTTTTCCCCAACGATGTTCTGGTCTCATTACCTCCCAAAGTGTCCTCCCAAGGTGACCCCAAGCCCCCAAGGTCCCATCCTTTGAGGTTTAAGAGTTACATTTTAAGGTAAGGGATCCGATCTCTCTCTTTTTTTCAAGAAATATCTTTTATGTAATTTCTTTTATGCTCCATGTTATTATGTTAAAGGGTATTCTTTTATAATCCTCTTACTTCCCTTTTTATGTTTATATAATGATAGATCCCCTCTTACTCTCATTATTTCGTTTTATGAAGTTTTAAGTGGCACCGTTAGGCTGCCGAAATTTTTGTAACGGATCCTTTCTCCCTTCTCATTTTTCAAGATCTATTTTCATGTAAAGTATTTCAAGTTCCTTTTTATTATGTTGGGGTATGATCTCTAAATTTTTCATACTGATCTTTTATGATCATATGATGAGAGACCCCATTTTATCTCTTCAATTCAGTTTTTTGATGTTTTAAGTGGCGCCGTTAGGCTGCCGAATTTTTAAGTGGTTCTTCACCCATCTCGTTTTGAAGTTCTACTTTCATGTCAATTATTTCAAGTTCCTTTTTGTTATGTTGGGGTATGATATCTATATCTATAATACTATAATGTTATGTTCATATTATGGGAGACCCCATTTGATCTCTTCAATTCAGTATTTTGAAGTTAAAGTGGCGCCGTTAGGCTGCCGAATTTTTAAGTGGTTCTTCACCCTTCTCGTTTTGAAGTTCTACATTCATGTCAATTATTTCAAGTTACTTTTTGTTATGTTGGGGTATGATCTCTATATCTATCATACTAGAATATTGTGTTCATATGATGAGATAGCCCATTTTATCTCTTCAATTCAGTATTTTGATGTTTTAAGGGCCGCCGTTAGGCTGCCAAATTTTTAAGTGGTCCTTCACCCTTCTCGTTTTGAAGTTATACTTTCATGTCAATTCTTTCAAGTTCCTTTTTGTTATTTTGTTTTATTATCTCTATATCTATCATACTGGACTCTTATGTTAATATGATGAGAGACCCCATTTGATCTCTTCAATTCAGTATTTTGAAGTTTTAAGTGGCGCTATTAGGCTGCCGAATTTTTTAGGGGATTCATTCACCCTTCTCATTCTTTTCAAAGCTCTACTTTCATGTCAAGTCTTTGAAGTTACTTTTTAATTATGTTGGGGAATTATCTATATATATATCATACTGAACTCTTATGTTCACATGATGAGATACCCTATTTGATCTTTTCAAATCATTTTTGTTGATGTTTAAGTAACGTCGTTAGGCTGCAGAACTTTCATAAGAGAAATCTAATTTTTATCTTCCTTTCATTTTTTCATTTAAAATGTTATGTACTTTAAATTTCATTACCATGATCATGTATCCTTCATATTCTGTCCATATACTGTTTTATGGGTCATTTATGAATGTTTGACCCATTTTCCCTCTCTTTTTAATGTCTTCTAAAACCTCGTCACATAGCCGTTATGCTGTAGAATTTCTGTCTCAAAATGTCTCTCTCTTTTTCTACAGTTCTTTTATATTATTAAGTGAATACTAAAAGATCATTCTTCTAAAGGTGTATTCACATATATACCAAAATGTTCTATTTTAAATTCTGGGATTTACATACATGAGACCCACCTTCCTTTTCTGTGGGTTTTAAAGTGACGTAAAGATCATGTCTTTAAAGCAGTTTTTAAAATGTTGTGATTATGAAATGAAACCCATTTATTTTATTCTATATTTGTTATTTATGAAATGTTTGATGATGATATATGTGGCTCACATGACAATAAAGGAAAATTTAAGGGTGCGCCCTGATAGCGCTCCAATGCATTGGGTAATGATGTAACCACTAGAGATTACAATTTTCACGATACCTTGGTGAATAACCTTGGTAATTTTCAAATGACACCTTGGGGATGGACCTTGGTGATATGTTCATGATTTTCTATGTTAAATGATGTAGCCACATCTTCAAGTTATGAAAAATTTTATTTTTATTATGAAATGTCTCATGATTTCTTTCTCATGCCTTAAAGTTATTTTCATATCCTTATTGAAGTATCTCAAGTTCACATGTAAAATGTTTCTCTTGTTTCCCTTACTGTGCTTTTTGCTCACCCTTTCTTTTGATGTATGTCCCCAGGTTATGTGATGCAGTAATGAACCTAGGATTAACATGAGGATAAGACTTTCAAGTGTTTTAGAATAATGTTTTATGTTTTCTTTTTTTTAAGTTCCTAGTTTCTAAGACACTAAACCTTAAAGATCCTCGGTTTTGTAAAATTAAATGAAAGTTTATGTGATAAAAAGTCGGGATGATATAGTTGGTATCAAAGGATGGTTTAGTTATTTGTGGAAATTAGGATATGAAAATTTAGGAAGAAGCCTATAGAAAAGTTAAAATATAAGAAATCTTCCTGGTATTTTGGTGAGTATTGAGTAAGGGGTTTCCAAGAAAATACATCCCTGTCTGGATACGAGCAGGTAGAGGTGGCTCTGGCATAGATGTACATAGGGGTAAAACCCAAAAACACGGCTTTGAGATAGACTCGAACGGGAACTGGTACACGACAACGGGCCTTGCTGCACTCTTGGTTACGACACTCCCAGGGGATATGCTTTGGTAAATTCATAAGTTTACTATGAACAATTGTTAAAGGAACAAAGATAAAATAAAATGAAGATTCACATAAGAATATATGATCATGGATAACCTAGATGGGAACCTAGGGGATCACAAGTTAGGGTATACTTTTCAACTACAAGTTATCCTTATATTCTTTATGTTTCTTTTCATGATTATTGGATAAGTATTTAAGCCCCTAATTATAGTTTCTTTTCTTAGTTAATGGCGGGAAATGGAAGAACATGTCTCAATAACCAATGTGATAGGAAATGCTATGATTACCGTATTAATATGACAGAGATGATTAGGGGATTAAAATATGATTTTTATTTTGGAAGACATTCACTATTTTGGGGACCCTATATGATCGAGGTAAATAGATTACAACAGTATTTTCATTGAGGAGTAAGGTTGACTTATATTTGAAGAATCGATGAATTTATGTTGGACTTATAGTAATTTAGGTTACTTATGGGAATTATTAACCTATCTTGGGTTAAATATGTTTAGGTTAGATACTTTTGTTATAAGATGTTAGGAGTGGTTGATGTTGTTTGGAGATGAACAATGAAGATTATTTTGGAAGAGTATGTTATCAAATCCTTCTTGTATTTCGGTTTCAATCATAGTTTGGTTTATTTTGAGGAATTTTAAGGACCGTTATTTATGGAATGGACTATGATGGACTTTGGGTAGTACCATGGAACTTTGAAGAATTAAAAGCAGTCTCCATTCCTATGGGATTCTTTCTTTTTGAATAGTTGTTTTACCTTACCCTTTCGATTTTTGGGATAATGTTTAAAGATAAATGAAATAGATAGTTAATCTTTTGTGGATTATGTGATTCTCTAGAAGACGATTCTTGTGTTTTGATGAGACCAAGTAATTTTGAATGCTCATAGTTTAGAGAAAAGATTAGTTTTGGGTAGAAACTTATTAAAGGATGAAACTCTACATAAAGGTAGATATATTTCCTTATGTTTTTGTTCTATGTTGTAAATGAATTCCTCAATGTTATGAAAAGGAACGTAAAACAAAAACGTTGTTGGTTTACGTTTCCTACTATGTAATCAAAGACCGCTTGCACACATCATAATTTTGGGATTTTCTGGTGGTTAACTTCCTCCTAATCATGTTTTCTATCACTCTCCTTCAGAACGTGACCCTTTGTTTTCTCCTCCATGTCCATGTTTCCGACATGGAATCCTACTATGAGTAAACTCGGGTGGCCTTTGTACTTACTTTTATTTCTATAAAAGTAATAGTGTTACTGACTATTTTTCCGATGTGGGACTTTCAATGAAATTTCAAAACCCAATTTTAAAAATTGCGAGGACGCAATTTCTTAAGGGGGGAAGATTGTAACAGCCCGAAATTTTGAATAAATCTTGTTTCCTAATTTTATGTGATATTTTATTTTATTTTTGTACTCAAAAAAAATGTTTCATTTGATAACATGAGTATAATTAAAATGAGACTGTTGGGTTTTGACCGTTATTTGACCATTGGTCAATATGACCGCTGTAAACTAAACGTTTTGATTATTGTCTCTAAATACAAGTAATCATGGTTAATTAATATAGAAAGAAGATTCGATGGCCTCACCCAGTAGTCTTGGACCGATCGTAGCCCATCTAACATAACTTGGGAAGGAGGTAGCACCACTGGACTTTGCTCTGAACCAAACCCAAGCTGAACATCATCGTATGAAGCTAGAACGGGATCGCCTTCGCGAGAAGTTCAAACTGATAGAAATTACTACTCGTGTGATTTCGGCCGAGCCTCCCTCGGATTCTGTCACCTTAGCACACCTCACACTTAGGTCTTATGCTGGTGTGATAAGGGGCTATGTAAAGAAATTGTAACTGCCTTGTGTAATCCTTTGTTTTAAATAAAAATTGGTATTTCTTCTTATGATGAAGTTTATGAATTTTCAAATGACCGAATAAATATAGTATGCATATTTTTGATGAATTTTAGAAAAAGGATATTTTAAAAATGTTTATGTAAACCTTAAATAATTAAAAATGTGTAATTATTTTCAAAAAATGGTCTTCTAAAATTATGTTCATTACAATATTTGGAGTCTAATAAGATCAACATGATTTTTGATGAATAGTAAATTATGAATAGTGATTTTATGATTAGGATTAGTAATATGACCAAATGGATTAGTAATCTCACTTAAAGAAAGTTTTAAAATAATCTAAACCCCTTGATTAAGTAATGTGATTCAATAAAATGGTTAAATAATGGTTTCATAAATTATTATTCAACTATTAGTTTTTTTCGGGTGAATAGTGTTTTTTAATTAAAAATTAAATTAAAAATATTTAGAAAATTATTTTTATAAAATGGATTTCATTTTTGAACTCAGAGCACCGATATTATGTTATGGTAATTTTTGGGGTTTATTCTGAAATATTGAATATTCAGTGAATAGTGTATTATTTATAAAATAAAATAAAAATATTTAGAAAATTATTTTTGTAAAATGGAGTTCATTTTTTAAATCATATCATTGATATTTGATTAAGGTTAAATTTTGGGATCTTTCTGAGAAAGTTGAATTTTCAATGAATAGTGAAAATACAGTTTTAGGGTTTCAGTATATTTAATGACATCACAACTGTGTCATGATGCTGTCATGAGATATTTTAAGGGTGGACGGCCAAGGGTGATGAATTATTGTTTTGGGGGCCCCATGTGGCCTAAATCCATGATAAATTCCAAGGGAGAGCACATGGGTTTGAGAAAAGCACATGTGAGGTGTCCCTTGGACATTAATGCCTTGTCCCCTCACTTTCCCTATAAATACCAAGCCCTCCTCTCATCCATTCGACTCCCCACTGTTCCCCAACGAAGTTCTGGTCTCATTACCTTCTAATGAGTCCTCCCATGGTGCTTCCAAGTCCTCAAGGTCCCATCCTTTGAGGATTAAGAGTTACATTTTAAGGTAAGGGATCTGATCTCTCTCTTTCTTTTCAAGAAATATCTTTTATGTAATTTCTTTTATGATCCATGTTCTTATGTTAAATGGTGTTCTTTTATACTCTTCTTACTTCACTTTTTATGTTCATATAATGACAGATCCCCTCTTACTCTCATTATTTCTTTTTATGATGTTTTAAGTGGCGCTGGTAGGCTGCGGAAATTTTTGTAACAGATCCTTTCTCCCTTCTCATTTTTCAAGATCTATTTTCATGTAAAGTAATTCAAGTTCCTTTTTATTATGTTGGGGTATGATCTCTAAATTTTTCATACTGATCTTTTATGATCATATGATTAGAGACCCCATTTTATCTCTTCAATTCAGTATTTTGATGTTTTAAGTGGCGTCGTTAGGCTGCCGAATTTTTAAGTGGTTCTTCACCCTTCTCGTTTTGAAGTTCTACTTTCATGTCAATTCTTTCAAGTTCCTTTTTGTTATGTTGGGGTATGATATCTATATCTATCATACTAGACTCTTATTTTCATATGATGGGAGACCCCATTTGATCTCTTCAATTCAGTATTTCGATGTTTAAAGTGGAGCCGTTAGGCTGCAGAATTTTTCAGTGGTTCTTCACCCTTCTCGTTTTGAAGTTCTACTTTCATGTCAATTCATTCAAGTTACTTTTTTTTATGTTGTGGTCTGATCTCTATATCTATCATACTGTACTCTTATGTTCATATTATGAGAGACCCCATTTTATCTCTTCAATTCAGTATTTTGAAGTTTTAAGTGGCGCCGTTAGGCTGCCGAATTTTTAAGTGGTTCTTCACCCTTCTCGTTTTGATGTTCTACTTTCATGTCAATTATTTCAAGTTCCATTTTGTTATGTTGGGTTATGATCTCTATATCTATCATACTGGACTCTTATGTTCATATGATGAGAGACACCATTTGATCTCTTCAATTCAGTATTTTGAAGTTTTAAGTGGCGCCATTAGGCTACCGAATTTTTTAGGGGATTCTTTCACCCTTCTCATTCTTTTCAAAGTTCTACTTTCATGTCATGTTTTTCAAGTTCTTTTTTAATTATGATGGGGCATTATCTGTATATCTATCATACTGAACTCTTATGTTCACATGATGAGAGACCCTATTTTATCTTTTCAAATCATTTTTTTGAAGTTTAAGTAACGCCGTTAGGCTACAGAACTTTCATAAGAGAAATCTAATTTTTATCTTCCTTCCATGTTTTTCATTTAAAATAGTATGTCCTTGAAATTTCATTACCATGATCATGTATCCTTCTTATTCTGTCCATCTACTATTTTATGGGTCATTTATGAATGTTTGACCCATTTTCCCTCTCTTTTTAATGTCTTCTAAAACCTCGAAACATAGCCGTTATGCTGCAGAATTTCCGTCTCAAAATGTCTCTCTCTTTTTCTAAAGTTCTTTTATATTATTAAGTGAATACTCAAAGATATTTCTTCTAAAGGGGTATTCACATATATACCAAAATTTTCTATTTTAAATTATGGGATTTACATACATGATACCCACCTTCCTTTTCTGTGGGTTTTAAAGCGACGTAAAGATCATGTTTTTAAGCAGTTTTTAAAATGTTGTGATTATGAAATGAAAACCATTTATTTTATGCTATATGGGTTATTTATGAAATGTTTGATGATGATATATGTGGCTCACATGACAATAAAGGAAAATTTAAGGGTGCGCCCTGATAGCGCTCCAATGCATTGGGTAATGATGTAACCACTAGAGATTACAATTTTCACGATACCTTGGTGAATAACCTTGGTAATTTTCAAATTACACCATGGGGATGGACCTTGGTGATATGTTCATGATTTTCTATGTTAAATTATGTAGCCACATCTTCAAGTTATGTAAAATGTTATTTTTATTATGAAATGCCTCATGATTTCTTTCTCATGCCTTAAAGTTCTTTTAATGTCCTTATTGAAGTATCTCAAGTTCACATGTAAAATTTTTCTCTTGTTTCCCTTACTGGGCTTTTTGCTCACCCTTTCTTTTGATGTATGTCCCCAGGTTATGTGATGAAGTAATGAACCTAGGATGAACATGAGGAGAAGACTTTCAAGTGTTTTAGAATAATGTTTTATGTTTTCTTTTTTTTTAAGTTCCTAGTTTCCAAGACACTAAACCTTAAAGATCCTCGGTTTTGTAAAATGAAATGAAAGTTTATGTGATAAAAAGTTGGAATTATATAGTGTTTTCCCCAAAATTTTGGTGGGGGGACAAATGTCTAACTACCCACTTTAGCCTCTCTCTCTTCCCTTGGTAGATACTAGTGCCTTTGGAATAGCAGTTAGTTTCCCCCATATATGTGTGTAGAGGGCCGTAATGGTGTTTTTTATTTCATACACATATATTCTAGATATAGTATCCTATGGACTAATATAGGTGTAACGTGTATAGGATGTGATAGATTGAGTATCTTTACTCATTGTATGGGATGTAATGGCTTGAGTTATAATACAAGATGTATGATACACGTTATGCGATATTTGGTGGATCCCGGAAACTACATGGAAACTTTGGTTCTGAAGATGGTGTGGTGCATAGCCTAGTTGTCTGCATGAAAGCCTTGTGGTGCACATGGTGCATATTGTGGAGCTTAGAACTAGTTTATATGGGAAAGTCTTTGGAGAGAGATGCACATGAAGTATGTCATTGGGGAAAAGCGGCAAACCAGTGGGAAAGTAGTAGTGGGTTACCCTTGATATTATTTATTATATGAAATATTCTTGTATGAGTTACTTGGTGAGAGTAGCCATAATGAGGTTGGGAATTTAGTATACATGTTTAGGTGACCAGTTAGTTTCACTATTGTTCAATGTGCTTTAGCAATCTTTCTTTATTTTTTCACGAGAGGATTTGTGGAGGATCCTACAGAGTATACTGTTATACTCACCCTACGTTTATACAAACTGTTTTTCAGGTCACTTGGAGAAGGTTAGAGATCAGGATGGTTACTACTAGATTGTGGTTGCATGAGCTGTTTGGGCTTGGGGTTACTGCAGTTTTTCCTTTCTTTTGGGTACTTGTAGTTTTCCCTTTCAGTTGTAGTACTTTTTCATGGCATTCCATATATGTACTTGGGTTTGTTTTATTTTTTCAATTTTGAGTTGGAGTTGGATGGTGTCTATCTTATCTCTCTCTTCCTCATGTTTTCTCTTAGAGGGTAATGCCTCCCATTAGTGTGATTATTATACCCTCGGTGCTAGTCACCAACCTGGGGCCAACTAGAGGCGGGACTCGGGGGTCATTATCTCCCTTTTCACAATTCCGACCCAGGAGGGGTACACTTTGTGGGGAGGGGGTCATGACAGAGTGGTATGAAAGGTCAGGTTGAGGGATAGATGGATTTCAATGTAAGGCACATTTTATGTTTCATGGGTTGGTAGGGCGACAATGTCATTCATGTTTAGAAAGTGAGGTAAACACTAGAGACCGACTAGGACATAGGCGTTTAGGTCCACCCTATGATCTGATGTATGGACCGTTATGTTTAAAATGGATACTCAACAGGGTGATAATGGTTTCAGGGTAGAGACCCAGGAAAGGATCATGCATCATTCTTCTTTGTGCATGTTCTTGAATGGGTAGACCTAGGGATAGGTTACCATAAAACTAATGGAAGAAAAAAATTAATTAATTAATGTTTAGTCTTCCATATTCCAAGATCTCTAATTATTTGTTATTTTTTAGGTATGGATCCAGGTCAACGTCCTCGTCACGGTTGCGTAGAAGATGTCCAGCAGGATGTTCCAGTAGGCCACCGCAGGGTAGAGGTTGACAAAGGAGACACTTGGAGGAAGACACTCCAAGAGTTTTAGCGCCAGAGTCTCAAACAAGTATGAGGGATCCGTTTTAGATGTAGTCACGGAAGACTGGTTGGAGGAAGTTGAGATAGGATACAGTTTGATCCGGGCTCGGAAAGAAGCACTGGGTGTCCTTGGCTATGACGATGCTACGTGGAGCAGTGACGAAGTGGATGTTCTTATTCCTCAGGGATCATGTGGAGACTAAGATCTCATGGGAGGAGTTATGAGACATGTTTAGAGCTGAGTTCCTTTGTTTGACTGCAAAGGTTTCCAATCGCCAGGAGCTTCATACCCTTCAATAAGGGAGCTCCAGTGTTTGACAGTTTGTAATATGTTTCATGAATTTTTACAATATTCTTCACAGCTTTTACCATATGAGGAGGCCCGAGTGAGGAATTTAGAGAGGCTTTGCGTCCAGAGATCCAGTGCCAGGTCACCCCATTTATGTTAAACACATATCTTGAGGTGCTGGTGAGGGCAGAGGTTGTTTAAGGGACTTTTTCCAGGACTAGATCATCACGATAGGGGAATCCACCTGATCCCTCACGAAGTAAGGTCGTGGTTTGGAGTTCCCGGTTTTCAGGGCAGAAGAGTTTCCGTTCAGCCGGGGTAGGTCCCATCCCTTCACATCTCATTTCTATAGAGGTAGGGAATCTCAGTACTATGCCAAGGGATCAGGAACTTGTTTATATTATGGTGGTTGTAGTCATCAGCAGGGGGAGTGCCCGACCTTTTAGGGCAGTCATCGTGCCCCAAGTGTTATGCTCCAGGTTCCTCCGTTGAGGCAGTTTCTGCCGAGGTGTCAGCAGCCAGTTCCACTAGCATTAGATCCACATATAGTAGATGGGGCAGGCAGAGGACATCACCATGATTCTCCCCGTCCTTAGAGAGTAGATCGCAACCATGGTGGTGGTCTTCATCAGGGACTAAGAGGCCATGGAGGAGGTCGTGGTTAGCTTCATGCTCTAGCATTGCCAGCACTGGACGATCCAGATGTCGTTGGAGGTAAAATTTTCATATTTTCTACCTTGGTGTATTCCTTGTTTCATTTAGGAGCGACAAATTCCTTCATATCACTTACCATGGTCCATGATTTGGGACTTGAGGTAGAGAGGATTCAAGTTCCCTTGGCATTGACTATGCTTTTTGGAGGTCGAGCTGACTTGTTTGAAGTATGTAGA
Organism: Viscum album; assembly: GCA_963277665.1. NCBI lineage: Eukaryota > Viridiplantae > Streptophyta > Magnoliopsida > Santalales > Viscaceae > Viscum > Viscum album. The sequence continues at coordinate 1,997,349,612 of OY728140.1, read as the reverse complement.
GACTATGAGCTAGTGTTGGGGAAACACCACTCTTGGGGAGATTTCCTATGTTTACTGATACAACCATATTATATCATCCTTGGCATGGATTTGTTGTATTCGGTGCAGGCTATCATGGATTTATTCAGGAAAAAGGTCATCTTCATTGGTGCAGATAAAGAGGAAGTGGTGTTTGTTGGAGAGTGATATCCTCAGATGGGTCATAGGCGCATTCCATTCTTATCATCCAAGATGGCTGAGTTGATGCTATGTTATTCAGAGGTTCGGTAGTTGGTGTTTCCTAGGGTCATAGAGGAGTTCCCCGATGTTTTTCTAGAATAGGTTGTAGCCTTACTCCCTTGACGATAGATCGATTTTGGGATCGAGCTAAATCCAGGGGCATCTCATATATCTATGTCTCCATGTAGGATGGCCCCTTCTGAGTTACGAGAGATACATATACTGATTGATGGTCTGTTGCAGTGTGGTTTTGTTCGGCCAAGTGTGTCACTATGGGGTGCACTAGTTTTGTTTTAAAGAAGGCCGATGATAGTTTGTGGTTGTGTGTCAATTATCGTCGCTTTAATAAAGTGACAATACAGAATTTCTATCATCTTCCCCGTATTGATGATTTATTTGATCAACTGAAGGGTGCAATTTGGTTCTCAATGATTGACATGGGTTAGGATAACATTAGATGCGTGTAAAGAATGAGGATATCCCGAAGTCTACTTTCTGTTGTCGTCATGGGAATTATGAGTTCGTTGTAATTCCATTTGGCATGATGACTGCTCCATCTATGTTCATGGGATTGATGAATGTTGTGATCAGTGAGTTCCTAGAAAAGTTATTGTTGGTTTTCATCGATTACATCCTTTTGTACTCCACATCTGAAGAGGATCATGCAGAGAATCTACATGCTGTTTTGGGAGTTCATCGTAAACATCAGTTGTTTGGGAAGTTGTCTAACTATGAGTTCTGGGCTCGATAAGTCCATTTCATGGGGCATGTTGTGTCCCAACAGGGAGTAGTTTTCGATCAATCGAAGATAGAAGCAGTTGTGTCTTGGGAACCCCCCATGACAGTTTCAGAGGTGCGAAGTTTCCTTGGTCTCACTAGCTACTACAGGAGGTTCGTAGCCAATTTCTCTTGAGTTGTGACTTCTATGACAACTTTGACTATAAAGGACTCGGCATTCATATGGACTGATCAGTGTCCGGAAGCTTTCAAGTGTCTAGAGGAAAATTTAGTAAGTGCTCCTGTTCTTTGTCTTCCAGCTGAGGGAGTTCAGTTTGATGTCTTCTTTGATGCTTCACATCTGGGGGTAGGCTGTGGTCTCATGAAAAAGAGGTATGTTGTCTCCTATGGGTCTCTACAGTTGTGTCCCCAAGAACGCAAATTCTCTTCCCATGACCTTGATTTGGTAGCCATGGTGTTTATTCTGAAGTTGTGGAGACATTAACTCATTGGTGAACGCTTTGTGGTTTTCACTAATCATAAGAGTTTGAGGTATTTTTTCTCCCAGCATGACTTGAACTCAGTGAATGGAGTTCTTACAGGAATACGACTTCGAAATATCCTATACACCTGGTAAAGGGAATGTTTTAACTGATACACTGAGCCAAAATTCAAGTAGTAATGTTGTAGGTGGATCCAAAGATTCATGGAGAGTAATGGAATAACTGTCAAAATTACATCTTGATATGGGAGGAGTTGGAGGTAGAGGTTGTCTTTTTCAGATGACATACAATCATCCATGGTTCAGAAGGTGGAAGTTTCCCAGTTGGGAGACCTAGAGGTTGAGGTCTGGAGAGACCGAGTTGTTTGTTGTGAGGCCCCTGATGGTTGGATGAAGGATGAACAACACTGAGTGTTGTATCATGGATGGATTTTTTGTTCCCATAGGGATGCGTGAGACGGTTCTCAGATACTTCCACAGTTCTCCTTTAGCAGTACGTCCTGGTGTAAAAAATATGTATCGATCCTTGAGGTGTCAGTTTTGGTGGCCTGGGCTAAAGTGTTCGGTTGCAGAGATTGTGCCTCGATGTTTAGTCTGCTAGAAGGTAAAGGCTGAAGACCGTGTTCCTGCTTGTCTTCTCCATCCATTAGAATTTACTCAGTGGAATTGGAGGACATCTTAATGGACTTTGTTACTGGTTTAAATCGAGCTCCGGGAGGACATGACTCTATTTGGGTGGTAGTGGATTGTTTGAAAAAATCAGCCCACTTCATAGAGACCAAGTAGTCGGTCTCAATGAATGTTTTGTAGCGGAAGTATCTGGAGGAGGTGGTGAGACATTATGGAGTCCCAAGGACGATCATTTCTGATTGAGATCGTCATTTTACCTCCAGGGTATGGAGAGGTCTCTAACATGATTTTGGTTCTCAACAGTGCCTTAGCACTAATTTTCATCCTCAAACCGATGGTCAGACAGAGCGAACCATCCATACTATTGAACACATGATGTGCTCTTCTATTCTTGATTTTGGAGGCTCATGGATGAGGCACTTACCCTTGATGGATTTTTCCTGAAATAATAGTTTTCACTCGACCATCTGTGTGGTGCTGTTTTAAGCCTTGTATGGCCGGCCTTTCCGTTCTCCATTGTGCTGGACTGTGGTCGGAGAGTCAATAATTCTCAGACCGGAACTAGTGCATAATAAAATAGAGAATGTTCAGGTGATTCCTAAGAGGATTAAGGTAGCACAAGATCGTCAGAAATCCTATGTTGATCAAAGAAGGATACCCCTGGAGTTTAATGTTTGAGATCATGTGTTTCTGAAGGTGACTCCCTATCGTGGGAAGCAAAGGTTTGGCCATGGAAGTAAGCATTCTCCGCGGTTTGATGGGCCTTTCGAGGTGTTAGCTTGTGTTGGAGTTGTGGCGTATCGAGTGGTTCTTCCCCCTTAGATGAGTCAAATACATGATGTTTTCCATGTATCACAGCTACATCATTATCTTCATGATGACTCCCACATCATCAATTGGGGAGATATCGATGTTGATGATGATGAAACCTTTGAGGAGCGACTTGTGGAGATCCAATTGCACAGGGAGAAGGTGTTGATCATGCGTTCTATCCCCTTAGTTCATGTCTTGTGGCGACACGGTGGCATGGAGGAGAGTACTTGGGAACAGGAGTCACATATGCGTATCCAGTACCTAGGGTTATTTAATGTTTGACTCCTTTCATGTATCGTCGTAACTTTTTTGGTTATGAATCATTCATGTTTATGAGATGGATCCCTTTTTTTCTTTAGTGGCATTCTCTCTTTCGAGAGGTATCTCGGTGGGTGGTTGTCCAGACCCTGTTTCGTTTTCTCTTTAGGTGGGGTTTGGATTCTCGGGGATGAGAATGTTCTGAGAGGTAACTGATGCAATGGTCCGGACCTCACTAGTCCATTACGTAGTGAAAATGTTGTGTTTGATGTGTCTCAGGAACTCAAGGTGACTTGGGGTGCATTTCGGTGGAATATTAAGGTAAAATGAAGGGTAATAGATTTCCCATGGGAGGCGCACGGTTTGCCTAAACCGTGCGGCCAAATCGTGCCAGGTCGGTCTTGGAGACAGAGGCTAACACACATTAGCGCATGGTTTGTCTAACCATGTGGACTAACCGTGCGAGGGGTGTTTGAAGGGGAAGAAACTATTTCATAGTTAGCGCATGGTTTGGTAAACTATGGGAACTAACCATGCTGGAACATAAAGTTAGATCCTAAAATTGTGGATCTAACTCGTTTTTCCATTAATCACCTCGTTTTAGACCCTTATCGGCTATAACTCAGGATTCCTCTCCCTTGAAGGTTATAAAACCTCTCACAAGCATTTTGGAGGCGATATGGAGTCTTCCCTTTGGAAAATCAGAGCTGGTTTCTTGAGGTATGTGGTCATTCCTACTTGTTTTTCTTAGATATACTTTGATCTACTCCTCCTTTTCTCTTGGTTTCTTGGATACACGCCCTTTATGGGTAGATCTATGTGTGGGGATGTCAGTTATGATGTGTTTGTTCTTGGTTGTGTTTGGAGAGGATATATATGGAGGATTTGTGGAGAATTGAACTGGTTTCTTGGGTGTTCAGCGACTGTTGTGGTTTTCCTTCAAAATCCTTTGAGGTAGGGGATTCATTGCTTCTCTTTTGTATGTGTAACGATACCGATATCATGTTGAATCCCACTGGATTATAATGGAATTAACCTAATAAATATATATAACTGGATAAAGAAATTTCTTTGATCGTTTGTTATTTCCTCTTGTTTACTAGATAGTGTAATATATTTTCCTTGGTTGTTAAGAATATTCTTCTTAAAGAAATTGATAAAGAATGTAAATATGGAATTTATTTATAATTGGTTGGTTAATTATAAAGAGGCATGAAAACAGACCTGGTTCTTGTTGTAATATGATATTAATCAAATTCGGCATTGTAAACATGTTTATTCATCGGTAATAGATTACTTACTTGGTTTGTGATGTTAGAAACAACGAATATTATTTGTTAATTCAAGATGGATTGCATGACAGGATTGAATTCTATAAAGGGTTCTGAGTTACCCTATTGTTGTGAATTAGGGCAATGAGACCATTTAATGTGATGTCTAATTTCCTGCTGCTTGTGCTGTGATGTGACCCTGGAGGGGTGTTGTGATATGTGGGGGCATGTAGGCCTTGTGGTTGTAGTAGTGGATGACACCTAGAGTGGAATGATGCATCGGTTTATGAATATGGGTGTCAGGGGGGACACCAGGGATGATGGAATTGGATGGATGTGTTTGTTGGATGCATGGTGCTTTGTTTGGTTGTTTATCTATTTTAATATTACCCATTTCTCAAGGCATCTGGTCTTGCTTACCCTTCTTTTGAAAGAGGTGAAGACATGCAGTGTATGCTACATGCTTTCCATGTTTAGCCTCTCAAGGGATAATGGGTCAAAACTCTTTCTATAAGTGGAAAATACTCGACGAGTAGTATGTCTACACGTCATTTGACCCCCCATGTGTTTAGTTGAATAATTTTCCTTTCTCGATTGCCTATGAATATGGGAATGTAATTCTATAATGAATGTTAGAATAAATGATATTAGCCAAAGGGGTTGGATTTTGATGAAACATAATGATGAGGTTGAGAAATTGTGAAGGGACAGTGGTTTTTGGATGTGATGTTAATGGAATTTAATAAGTAATTGTTCTTGGTTAATTAATGTTCAAAGAATTAGTGAACGTATAGTGAAATTGATAAAAAGTTGATGAAGTAATCTAATAAAGACCTTTAATTGGGTGTGTTCTTATAGTATACCTAGTCTAAGATGTGTCAGCTCGTAGTCCGAGACACGTTATCTGCAGTTGTGTCTAAGACTAGGATATGCCCATAGTGTGGTTGTGAGTTATAATATATTCTGTACTTTTTCTGTTTCTATATGGTACTCCACCCTATCAGTAAGGGAAACTGACACCCCGGGGATTCTGAGCCCTAGGGGTGTTTTCCCCAATATTCCTGTGGGAGGATGAATGATTGACTACCCCCATTAGCCCCGCTCTCTTCTCTTGGTAGATACTAGTTGCATTGGCACAATAGTTAGTTTCCCGCATATATGTGTGTAGATGGCTGTAATGGCTTGTGGTTATTTCACAAACATATATTCTGGATATAGTATCCTATGGAATACTATAGGTGTAATGTGTATAGGTTGTGATGGATTGAGGATCCTTACTCGTTGTATGGGCTGTAATGGATTGATGTATAATACCCGACGTATGATACACGTTACATGAGCTGTGGTGGATCCCGGAAACAACCTAGAAACATTGGTTTTGGGGATAGAGGGGTGTTTAGCCCAGGTGTCTACATGAAAGCCTTGTGGTGCACGTGGTGCAGATTGTCGAGCTTAGCCCATGTTTATATGGGAAATCCCTTGGAGAGAGATTTACATGACGTATGTCGTTGGGGAAAAGCGGAAAACCAGAGGGGGTGTAGTAGCTGGGTACCTTGATATTATTTATTATATGATATATTCTTGTATGTGTTACTTTGTGAGAGTATCCATGATGAGGTTGGGAATTTAGTATACCTATTTAGGTGGCGAGTTAATTTCACTTTTGTTCACGGTGCTTTAGCATTCTTTCCTTACTTTTTCATGAGGGGATTTGGGGAGGATCCACAGAGTATACTATTATACTCACCCTATGTTTATAAAAACTGTTTTTTAGGTCACTTAGAGTAGGTTAGAGATCAGGCTATTTACTACTAACTTTTGGATGCAGGAGCTCTTCGGGCTTGGGGTCGCTGTAGTTTTTACTTTCTTTTGGGTACTTGTAATTTTCGCTCTCAGTTGTAGTACTTTTGCGTGGAATTCCATATATGTACTTGGGTTTGTTTTATTTTTTTAGTTTTGAGTTGGAGTTGGTTGGTGTCTATCTTATCTCTCTCTTCCGCATGTGTCCTCTTAGAGGGTAATTCCTCCCATTTGTTTGATTATTATACCCTTGGTTCTAGTCGCCATCCTGGGGCCTACTAGAGGTGGGACTCAGGAGTCATTATCTCACTTTTCACATTTTCGGCCCAGGAGTGCTACACTCTGTGGGTAGGGGGTCATGAAAATAGGTGATATAAGTATTATTACGGTCATCACTATAAAACATTGTAGTTTTTTAATGGTGGCCATGTGTTCTTGAATCATTCACCATTGTTTGTTCATTGACGTCTTGGATGGAACAAGAATCTTGTTCTTCGTATTGTGGATCCATTAACGGTTTTTGAGTGGCTGAGAAATGATTCTTACCATTTATCACTTCCAGTACAATTTATGATGATAAATTATGTATTCTAGGTATCACTACTCAAAATCTATCTTCTCAATCCATTTCTCATTTTGAGATGGATTGGTATTGTGATTTAAACTAATTTATCCTTGAATAAGCGTCTAGTCAAGATAGTTGATTCTGAGACCATTCATCTTTGTGGGATGATGATACCATTGTTATATGTTCTAAGGAAGTATGTATTTGATAATCATAAATTGTGGGAAAGGGAGGATTGAATGGGAGAGAAACGACCACATCATTTTGGTGTGGAACATTCTTAGTATGATTTATGGGTACATAATGTTTTTATGGTAGGGAGGTAATTACATCCCATTTTCAAACTGACAGGTATATCCATAAATATATCAGGATATTTCTATTATGTTAACTAGGTAGTGTTCATAAAGATTTAGGATGAATCATATAGGTGTGATTTCACATATTTTTTGGAATCTCATCTTTAATTTTTTATGTTTATATGCTTTAAGATGGTTACACAATGTATAACTATGTTAAAAGACATGTAATCATCGTGTGTTTCATATCATGAATGTTTTAAAATATGAATGTTTAATGATCTGTATGTCTTTACATGTTTTGAGTGAATTAATGAATATTTTTTAATTGAAAGTGAATGTTTTTTAGGCAGTTACTTAATTTAACAATTTCATAATGTTTTATGGGATTAAACATTATGTAATTACAAACATTCTAGTTATATGTTTGTATCACATCAATGATTGTCTTTTATCATCTTCTCCAATTTATTTTCCCATATACCAATGTATTCCCCAATAAATATTTGAGTGTTATAAAACATTTGGATTCTTTAATTATGAATTTTATCATCGTTGAACTTATAGTTTGAATTCCATTGTAATGTTCTCAATTTTACTTTATCCCATCCTCTCTTTCTCCTTATTAGGGTTTTATAGACCATCTTGAAATGTTAGGATCAATACTAATCTATGTTGGATCTCTTTTATTGTATGAGTTTTGAGGCCTTCTCCACCATCATTCTCATTGGAAGCTTTCATTATGGGAATTTAATTTTTTAAAAAAGGTATGTTATTCTGGCCCATTTATCAACATTTATTGACTCTAAATTTATTGATTTTTTAAATTTTTTAATCAAAATTAAATTTATTGAAATTTATTTTATTTTAATTTTATTAATAAACAATTCCCTTAAATTGGTTGTTTTGAAATGAAAATGGGGAATCCCAAAAAAAAATAATTGGGTTCTGATTGAAAATTGGTGGAAATTGTGTAAATTAATTTTTTGAATATAAATATTGAAACAAAATTGATGGAATTTTTAAAATTTTGAAATGAAAAAAAATCGATCAAACCCCTAAGTTTTATTTAAAAAAAATATATTTTTTGATTTAGACCTATTATTGTTTTTTATGTATTAGTTAGAATTTGAAATGGGGGAATGAGATTTAATTGTAACTAAATAAATCATAAATTAAATTTCTCGTCATCAATTATGTATGATCATATAGAATCCATTAGTAGATTGTGAGTTATTTCTAAACACTCTATGATTATAAAATGTTGTAAAACACAATGCAGTAGGTTAAATCCATCATGAAATTGTGAAGAGTCTTCTGAGACAAGTGTACAAAGGACATCTTAGTACACATTTTTTATGATCACATAGAGATTGAAGATTCATATAAAATTAAACTTTCATACTTTTTTTAAAGACAACCATGTTTCTCGCTTGTTAATATTTTAGATAAAAATGTATGTCGATATTATTTAACTATTTTATATGACTTCTGAATTTTTATAAATTATTTAATTTTAGACATTGTTTGAAAAATATTAATTCACTTTTAAATAATTTTCTTAAAGTATTTTCCATCATTTGAACATAATATTATGAATTTTTTAAAATACAGTAAAATGAAAATTTGGTTTATTTAAAAATTAGAATCAATCCTTTGGTTAATATTTTTTCATATCTATTGTGTAATTCAAGGTTAGACCCTAATGGGTTTTATCTCATACACTACTTATGATTTCAAGTGTTTTTATATTATCTCTCTTTACGATCAATCGAGATTAATTGGCATCATAGAGGAGGCTCTAGCTATTGAACTTTGGACATGGTGAGTTTCGTCTATAGGGAATTGTTGAGACTTTTCCCTTTTTCGATTCATATATTGTAGTAAATTAGGCTTTTTCTTCCTTATTGTCCAATGGTACATTATTAATAGTGGAGTTTCTTTTGATATTAATATTTTTTTTCTTTTTCTTCAATAAATTTTAGTAGAATATTCATTCCCATTTACATTTTGTAACATTCCATGGGATTGTCACCAACCCATGTGGATCAGGAACACCCTTTAGGATTTGTTAAGATAGAATTGGTTATTAGGTTACATGTGTACCCAGGCTGGTTTGTGACACCCTAAATTTTCATGAAATACATACCCAACATAAAACATTTATTCATTTAGTGGAGAATGAAAAAATAATAATTTTTTATCCCAGATGATCGGTAAGGGTAAAAATGTGGAATTTATGATAATAAAATAAGAATAAGGGAAATATAAAATGATAATTACCTTTAATAACAATACCCTAATCATCAATGATAATAATATTGAGTTATAAAATAATTATAGGTATATTGTAATTAATGAATCATAAAAAAATCAATGACCACGATCTGGAGATCATAACATTATTATAATGAATAATGTTTTGGTTCACTAAAAAGAATAAGAAAAAAAATTTGGAGGATACAAAAAAGAAATTAATAATATGTTTTAATTTATATAACCACCCTTATATCTTATTTTTGCTTAGGATGACCTCTAATGTTTCCTATTTTATTAGTAGGATAGAATCCCTTGTACCTTCTTGAGGGAGTGTGATAACCTCATAAGTACCCATTGAGATTATATATCATTAATAACTATCCAATTAATTATAGGGGGATATTGTACACAGTCATCACATTATCAATAAATTTAAGAAAATTAATATCATAGAACAATCATGTTGTTATAATGTTTGATAAGTAATGGGATTCAAAAATATTTCTACATAAAAATCCTATAGAAAGGTTAATGGTTCAATAACAACATCATCATATCCTTAAGGAATAACCTACAATATAAGAGATGAGTTTTCAAATCATTTTTTCATGTTATAACACATGATAGAGAAACAAGTTTGCAAATCATATTGTTACCATAACTAATTTAGGTAATGAATAATACTGGTTTCCAGAGTTAATTTCCATATTAAAGAACAAGTTACATCAAAGGATTCCATCTTAGTAAGCAAAATATTTTCAAATAAAAATCACTACTGAAAAAGATAAATTTTTATTGAAAATCAATTTTGAAATTATAAAACACATAAAACTACATTTCACTAAAAACATGGAAATCTATAAAATAAGCATTAAAAATAACATAAAAAGTTCTTGTGGAAAATATCTTTTCCACATTGAAAAATAATTTCAAATAATAAAAAAATTTAGAAATAATTTTATTTTAAAATAGTAATGATAAATTATAAGATAAATCATCCTAAAAATAATGATAATAATGGTAGTAAATTTTATTCATCTTGTATAGAATGTTTCTATTCACATTTCATATAATATTTATATGGTAATTGTTTTTGAATATGACATAAATATTCAGTTAATGATTTACAGTGAAAATAATTTATAAAAATGTCCTCAATTTTTAAAAATAATAACAACTTTTTTGGATGCATTTTTAGATAACATGGTTTTGGAAGAAAAATGATTATCAATGGAAAATGTGATTTTTCATGAAACGTTATTTTTGTTTTATTAATTACTTTCAGATAAAAAATGATGAGAAAAGAAAGTATATAAAAATTATAGGACACATTCATATGAATTGTATCATCCTTGGACATGTCCATAGTGAAATAATTGGATATATTATACCAAAATAAACTCCAGTATCCCATAGTATTTGGTTACATTATTATATTGGCACTAGGCACAAGCAATCACAACCATAATGATCTATTATTTTAGAAGTATTAAAGAACTAGATACCTACGTGGTACCATTATTATATTGAAAATTAATAACAAAATGTAAAAATGGAATTTATTTTGAATTCATGAAATCATTCCATAATTTAATCATCAAACATTGGAAAAAACAACAAATAATATAGTTATCTAATATTATGGGAAATAGTTTTATAAAACAAAATCTATTTGGCATAAATAAAGAATCATCATCTTGGAATGGTAAAAAAACTCGACAGAAATTCCATTTAGTCAATTAAATATATTTCATGACATTATATGTCATGAATATTGAGGAAATATATATAATTGGAATCAAATTCCAATTATAATAAAACATGTTCAAATTTTTAATTCATGAGTTACACCATATTTAAAATATCATCGATTTAAAATGAACTAAATTTTCAATTAATTTAATTACTAAATATTGAATATTTTGTTTCTCAATATCATAATACCTTTTATTTGAAGACCATTAAAAATACAATTTAATATTTATGCGTAAAAAACCCATTTAGTTTGAATAACATATTCGTCTCATTATACAACTGATGCATGGAGGTGATTTTCCATATATGGTCTAACAAGTTATCAATTTCATAGAGAATTACTGAAATATAAAATAATAAATTTAATTCATGAATTAATTTTTATTCTCATTAAAATATCTATATTGTTTTAAAGATACATATTTTACAATACTTTATAATTAATAAAATCATATTTGAAGTATAAAATTCTATATAAAAGTGATATACAACATAAAAAATAATCATATCCACGATGGATATTTTTGTGAAATGAAAATTTTGATGAATTTTTATTATAAATAAATCATAATAGAATTATATAAAATATAGAAATTAATGTAGGAGAATAGTTATAAAATATTACTTAATGAAATGAACTTGAGATGAAGTCCCTTACCTAACACTTCCATTGGTGGTTCATACATTAGCCTAAAGTATAATTGTTTAATAAATTCTATTACATCAAAAACCATATTTATATTTATGATACTATATATATTGCTTTTAAATATTTTTATCACCTATTAATTAGTGAAATTTTATCATTGTCATTATTCCATCTGTAAATTTCCTTGTGTTATCTAGCATAATTAATCATAAATTCCCTAATTATTTTTTATAGGACCTAGAAAATTCATCTTATGAATGATTTAAATTTTATAAAAATAGAATATTATCATTAAAAATATATTTATAGAATTTAATTTTTATTGACCATGAAAAATGAATTGCATCCCATCATAGAGATGGTACACCATACGTACATAAGAGGGATAAAATCATTCCATTTATGGGTGAAGAAGTAATGTATAATGTGATATATTAATTTCCCAAAATCAATATAATGTCAAATGTACAATATATATCAATGGATTTCATCATTATAATCATCCATGTTCGGTGGTGATGAAAAGAAATTACACCACTTCATAAATATGATAAGTCGTATGTACACACACACGAGGTGATGTGATTTTCCATAAGATGAATATAAGTGGGTATGTAGATGTTTCATAATCATAAAAATATATAAAAATATATAGTATACCATTTTTATTAATTTAGTATTGAATTAACCCATGAATAATTAGTACTAGATGAAATAATATTGAATGAGTTGTTAAAGATGATTACCTCTTTTACAAAGGGTCTCCATTGTATCTTATCTTAAGGGACATATGGTGGTTCATTTGGATGTAGAGAACCTTCCAGAACATAACTTTCCATGTTGAAAAATTAAATGAGAATTTTTTGTTCAAGATAGGTGTATCAATGTGTAGTAAAAATGTTGACGAGGTTCCATTTTATAATTCAGGTGAGGGGAACTTTTAGAACATACAATTGACTAAATTATAATAAATTAATTTATCATGAAAAATGATACAAAATTAAAATGTATTGTAATACAATTTTCCATAGTACTGAAATACCATGATCCAATATAAATTAAACATGTTTAGGTTGCATTTTAAACCATATCATTTTAATTAACAACATTGTTGTTAATTTTTTACCATCATAATGGTATCAAATATATCAATTTTTATTGGAAAATAATGATACTATAAATTGAAAAATAACTATTAAAAGGACCAAATATTATTTATAAAACTATATTACATTCAAATGGTTGAATACATGTTTTATATGAATTTTAATATTATAACAAAATATTATCTAGATAAAATATATTTAATGTTAATTTTGTTACTATTCGTTTAATGTGACTACAAAAACATCCATAAAAAAGTGGTAATTAGAATATTATTTATTTTATCATATCTAATATATACTATAGATATATAAAATTTATTAGGATAAAAAACTCATCCAAAATTTATAATAATTAATATTTTCAATATATATTATTTTAATTAATAATTACTCATTTTGCAATGGGGTGAAATTTTATGAAAATATACAAATAAAAAAAATATAATTATAATATGAAAAAAATTTGTATTATTCAAAAATAATCATTTATTCTTGGTAATATTTTAATTTTTTGGCCATGTGCACACAATAAATATTTAAGACAAAGATAGTCACATTTGATAAATATATTTGATTAAAATAATATATAAGAACTTCTCATGGAATAGATTTCATTAAATAACTCCCATTAATTCCTTATGGGATAAAGGTATAATATTATTTATATAATAATAATAATTATTATAAAAAATAATGTCTGTATCATATTGATCTATCCTATATTAATCAAATTTACCCTTTACTAATGTGAGAATTTATACCTAGTGACTATTCATTTTTACAAAAAAAGATACATATTTTTTAAATTTGGGATTTCATGATCCAAATATATCCTCTATTTTTTATAACTCAGAAAGAAGTATTTTAATATTAATCCAACAACAAACAATGTGAATAATTTTCTTCAAAACAAATGAAAATTTTAACCCAAAAATGTACCTATAAAAAAACATGGCATATAAATTATTAAAATTAAAATTATTATATTTTATATAATTAAATTATGTTTATCTTTCTTTGAGATAAAATTCCAATCATAGAGAAAATTTTTACTCAAGTAATTTTTTTATAAATATATATATTTGTCACTTTTCACTCGAAAATCAATCTTTTTAAAAAATTCCCAAATATTCCACATAAATAAATTGGAAATTTTCTTCATAAAATATATGTATTCATATATAATAAAATTAAAATAATATACATAAAATATAACAATTTGTTAAAAAAACATATAAATTATTTTTAAGAAAATTAATTTTTGATGAATAATGACATTACAAATTAAGTGCACATTTACGAATTGTAAATAAATTGGAACACTCTATATATTCGATTATATAGTTAATTATATTTTCAAAAATAAATATAAGTGCTAGTTTTTTACTATTTTGTTAATTTTGTAATATTTGAAATTATATCATGGTTCGTTTAAGATTAGTTGTTCATGAAACCAAGCTATCGATGAAATTGAATTTATATAAGAAGAGAAATACCATAAATATGATAAAATTACCTATAAAAATACCATCCCTGAAATATTCATGATTAGTTCTTTTTATGCTGATAAGGGTGTTCCCTCTTCATCACGTCATTAGATTCCCACATTTCTTATACAATTTTATGGTGTCTTTAAAGATCCTTTACAAGTAAAGTCATATGATTTCTTATTCCTTTCACTATATTTAAAATAATCATTATAGTATATTAACTATAAGACTTATTAGGTTCTAGTTCTATCTCACCATATTTATGTTCATGCATTGGGTCTACCATTTACATTATTTATAATGATATATGGATCCCCTCATGAACATTGGAGAGACTTAGTGACATTGGTAATTGGTAATCTTAAATATAATTCTTTCTATAATTTTGAATTTTAAAATGTACCCAGGTCATAGTTAACCTTTAATACCAAATCATATGACACCCTTATAATTAGGTATTGTTTGAAAAAACATGATCCCTCGCGTTAAGTTACAAATTCAATCTTTGATTTTTATTATTAATCATTTTCAATCATTGAGATGCTTTAATGAGATACATATTAGTATTTTCCATCACTGTTGTCTCTTCAATATTTTCTGGGACTATAAGATTTATTTTATCAACATCATCCAAACATGATTGAGTATAAGAAATTTTTCAATAAAATTTCTTATTTGATGGAAATTTAATAAATTAGTTTAAATTATTAATGTATACAAACTATAATAACCGAAAATAATGATCTAAATTATGTTGAGTGTAATGTGTGAATGATTTAATAATGCCTTATAATGTTTGAATATTCATTATTGACATACCATATGCATTATGATGGTAGGATGTGTTTAAATAAATTATAATATAATGATCTTTCATAAGACAGTTCTATAATTATGAAGTTAAATAGGGATCTTGATAGGACACAATCGATATAGGTGCACCATAATGTCATAAAAATCATGATTAAAGAGTATTTTTCGCAACTAAAAAGTTAAATCTAATCTTATATAAATATAATGTGTCAATTTTTGTATGTATATCAATAATATCTCTAATCCCATTATTCTTTTCATGGTTTAATAGAAATCCAATGATGAATTCGAGAGTAATGGCATCCCACATCCACATAGTAATATATAATTGTTGAAAGAATCTAAATGGGTTCTATTTATCTCCATTCACATGTCATTAAATAGAAAATATTGACATCTATTAACTATTTCCCCACTTCAAATAATCCCACCAAAAATGATCATTCATATCCACATATTACATGGAACTACGAGGGTGTACTGGGAAATGTTTGCTATGAGAATCATATGACAGTTCATTATTTTATCTAATGTATTAATGGAACAAATAACCTGATTTTTAACTTCAAAACACCATATTCTCAAAAATAATATTTCTTCCATCATTCAAAACAATAATAATACTATGAAAATCCTCACCTGCAGATTGATATATTTTTATATATTCCAAAAAAGATAGGTTCAAAATTAATTGAAAATGTAGGGGTCTCACAACATCCATAAAAATTAACGTAAATAAATATTTAATAAACTCATGAATATATGTTCTCTCAAAATTCTTTTTTGGTCAGAACTCGATGATCGTTCCTATAATATAGTTTTTCCACCTTATTTTCTACTCCATGGTGGTAGTATATTGGGGAATCATAATCATTGAGTAACTCAAGATATCATTATGGGCTCATGTTGAGTTCATTACATGTAAATATATATTTGAATATATTTTGATCCATATATTTCTCATACATTTCACTATAGGGATATGTCAATATACATTCAAATTACATATTGTATCTTGAAACTAATGATATCATCTTGGGTAATTTTCTTCATTAGACATCATCATCCATGATGAATATTCAATAACATTATTATTTATAAAATTGAAATGACCTAGTCCATTATTTTATGCATTATTTGTAAAGTCCCGAAAATGCCATGAATTTTTTTTTCTTAAATACATGGGAATTTTACAATTCCTTGAATACTAACGGTGTGTTATTCTGAGGCCCAGTGTTCTCGGAATCAATTTTTGATTTTTGTTCTGGTATGTTCACTAAATATACGAGCTGGTTTTATTATAACATTTGAACTAGTGCTCGAAATTGAAATCTAAGGGAACCGTTGAATTTTCATCACTGGTATTCTCCTAAGAAGACATTCACCTCGATGGTAGTTGGTCGAGTCTATAAGATATATTTTGGGTTTTCGTGGAAAATAATAAAATAATGTGAGCTTCACATTATTATTTTTGAGCTGCCATATGGGTGTTTGGTGGTAAAAACATCATCATGGATGTTGAAGGTGGGCCCACCACACCTTAACCTCCCATGAGAGGTTATGGTGGTGGGGTCCACCTGAATCTAACCTTCAGTAGGAGGTTACGACGTGGGGACCACCCGAGAACACATAACCTCCCATTTTGAATAATAGGGGTGGGGACCACCTGACCCCTATTAATGGGTGGAGTGTAAAAACTCTCAACTATACAACATTGAGGAGGGAGAGCCTCTTGATCTCCCCTTTAATTAATTGGTGACAACTCTTCTAATTAATTTGTGCAAATAATCATGCATTAATTAGGTGGGGCCAATTAAATTTAATTCACCAATTTGAATTTCGTGACTAAACTAAAATAATAGACAATATATTATTTTTTGTTGGAATTTATCATTTTGTAGAGATTGGGAAGAGAATAGGTTGGAGAAAAGATCCCAAGGAAGAACAAAGAATGAAAAACAAAGAACTCCGATGTGGAGTTTTTTCCTTAAACGGCCTACCCTCCACCATTCATATTATTGTTGTTTCTCAGCATGTCGATGAGGAAGCATTGTAGGAAATGAAGGAACAAGAAAATGACACGCTTCTCGTGGCCTCCACAAACCACCCCGCCCCCAAGGCATTTCAGTGCCCTAACCGAGCTATCTCCACAGGAAGAACCGATGTCAGCCTCCCGAGCGTCCTGACCAAAATTCGTCGGCCTGCACCAGCATGAGCCACACCAAACCAAGAAAGCACAAATTGCACTAGCCCGGCCTACCGGCCTCTCGGCCGCCTACCGGTTTGGCCACACACTTCTCGGACGCCTGAGGGACCACTTGGAGCCCTGCCCAGCCACCTCCTAGCCTCGCCGCACCCTACTCAGCCGCCAGCCGGCACACTTGGTGCCCTGCCCGGCCACATGCTCGCCAGACCACGCCCTGCCCAGCTGCCCACCAGCCTGCCTGGCGCCTTGCTCGACCCCCTACCCTCCTGGTCGTGCCCTACCCAACCACATACCATTCTCTCAACCTCTTGAACTAGACCATCCCCTTCGTGATGCCCTGGCCGAACCAGCCCGGTAGCACCCTCCGGGAAGAGCCGCACCAGGCGGCGCCCTCGTGACGCTGTAGGCCGAACTGGCTCCGAGCCCCGGCCAAAACGCCCACGTGGCCTACTGGTCTTGTACAAGTGGTCTAGGCCCAACCTAAGTGTCTAACCTTCCCAATACACCGGGCCAGACCCAACATGTCTGATCGGGTCGACCCAGACCGGGCAGTCCGACCGGGTCGGACCAGACCCAGTCCCAATACATACCCATTTATTTCATTGGCCATATCATTGGCACCGAACAACCATTTGATGAACCATCAACGGCGCTCTTATTCTTGGAGCACGATGGTACTATTTTGTATCACCTTCTAGAATTTGGGGTATAGTCGAGATATGGTCAGGTTGGATCGAGCACAAAACGAAAAAGGCCCCCAGGACTGAAAGTCTAATAAATCAATGAACGATCATCTGATTGAAGCGCCATATATTGTGATGAGACTCTTATTACATGGAAGACCTTTGGGATAATTTTTCATGGGACTTCATGGAAGTTGATATATCAATACATGTCTTTAAGAGCGTCCCCTCCCAGAATCATGTGTGCTTCGTGTGGAAACACTATGGTCGGCTGCACTCTGACAACTGTTCCTAAATCCTATGTTGGTTTGATATCTCTGAATACTGTTCCTAGATCCTATGTGGATTCGACAGTTTTGTCCGATGTTCCTGGATCCTGTGTGGGTTTGACAAATCTGACTACTATTCCTATATCCTATGTGGGTTCAACAGTTAGGGATGCTGTTCATGGATCCTATGTGGGTTCGACAGCATTGAAGAATGTTCCTGGATCATGTGCCGGTTCGTAATATTTGATTCGATTCCTATATCAAGTGGGGCTTCGACAGAATAAATGATTTAGCGATTTCATCAAATCATCACTAACTGTCTACACAATTTGTATACATGTGTGAGCTATGTCAATAACATCTGTGTTTACCTCGATGTTGATATAGATTAATAGATAACATCGGTATTGTTATGGGCTTATACCTTAGTGGGGTTATCTGTTGAATTTAATCATTTTTTTTATTCTTGTGGAATTTTGTGAGACCTTGAGGGTCTTGGGTTCCCTACTAAGAATAGTTATAATCACCCCGACACGAGCTATATTCGCACCTTGTTGTGTTGGTTTCAGACGATGGACAACGCCTACTGAGGCTGAGAGTAAGAGGACTGGACGATACCTGGATGTGGACCTTACAACATGTCACTTCACTGAGGAGACTGGTAGATGTGGAGTGCTGAGGAGGCGATCTGTACCTACCCTTCATGTAGGAATCCCTGTGGATGAAAACACAATTTTTTTTACTTTCCTTTAGTTATACATGGCTTTGAGTTTCCTTGTACTTTTCTGTTGGGCTTGTATTCTGGCCATTTTTTACTTTACTCAGTTGTTGGTTATAATTTTTTCTTAGTGTTTCGTATCCAGATATGTGATCTGTTGTGTGTGAATACACTTTATAAAGTCAATTCCTTCCCAGTTTTAGGGAAAACGCCTTTGGTGCTAGTCGTCATCCCCTATCCTATGGAAGGCGGCCTTGGGGTAGTCACGACAGGGCCCCGGGGTATGGGTCGTGACAAATTGGTATCATAGTAGTCGGTTCTACCACATAAAATAAGACTCTGATATTTTTTTTTGTGAATCAATAGCGTTAAGAGTACTGAGTGTGGTTCTTAGTTCAGGGAGTCTTGTATTGGTGCGGTGGCCGACATGTCCGTACACCAGGACCCTGACTTCTGATTTCCAACTCAGTGCACAAAAACACTGATTGTGTGTGTGTTTTATAGAGTTTAATTAGTGATATCTTGAGTCATCACAGCAAGTATAACATAATGACCATGGCGCACCTATAACTTTTCAAGATTCCTCCATGCAGAAATCCAACCAGGGTTCTTAGAGTTGTACGTATAGAAAGCCCACCGAGCGACAAGGCCTCAGAGTAGGGCCCTTTACCAATGGAGGCACAAGCAACACCACATTCCATTGGGAAATTGATTCCACTAGACCCAATATCAGATGATATAGGCCACTTCAGTGTGTTTCACGAGGTCCAGTGCCCGAGGTCACTGAGGATCAGGGGAGAGATGAACCCACAGGTGGCTGAGGATTGGCTGGAGGTTGTGGTGAGAGTTTTCCGACTAGTATGGACACAAGGCAACATCATGGTTATTCTTGCTTCCATAATTCTACATGAAACAGTGAGAAGATAGTGGAGCCTAACTCTCTAGGTTCATGAAGAGATGATGCTTGTCTGTGCAGACTTCAAGAGCCTATTTTAGGAAAAGTTAGATCCAATGACTCTTTGTGCGGTGCACATACAAGATCTACTTCACCTACAATAGGGATTCATGATGGTGGCATAGTACTCAGTGAGGTTCACCAATCTCTCATGATACTCCATAGATTTGTTACAGGAACCATTCATCAGGGATCAGACAATCGAGCAGGGCCTCAAGTGAGAGATCACAGATTCTATGATCTCACTCAGAATCCTGACGTAGGCGGGGGTGCTAGAGAGAGGCATCTTGGAGGAGAGTTTCCTTGATGTGCAGTCTATAGCAGCGAGACCCACCACTAGTCGACATGCAGTGGATTCTTCTTCATCTAGAAGTAGAAAGATGTTGCAGAGGTCCAAGATAATCAGACCCACAGGTTGAAGACCTCATGACTTAGGATCAGGTGTCCGCAGCACCAGGGGCAAGGACATACATGCCAATAACGGGCAGTGTTACTCATGCAGCAGGCATGGTCACATGGGTCATGACTGTCTGACCCACCTCCTAGATGATCAGTAGGCGGTTGAAGTACCTCCCAATAAAAGATAAAGATTCAAAAGTAGTAGTACGTAGGGAGAAGGCAGACGTGGAAGTGGAGCTGGCTGTGAAAATGGAGGTAAACGACGTTTTGATGTATTACCACCACCATTAACAGGAGGTCCACACCGACCACAGGGAGAAGGTGGACATGGGAGATCTCGGCTCTAGGTAGTTGCGGCATAGGATCACGACACTCTAGAGAAGATTTTAGGTATTATCAATGTCAACTCCACCATAGCTGCAGTTCTTATAGACATAGGTTCCATACAGTCTTTCATTTCCACTGTCCTCATTTGAAGCTCGGAGATTCTGACAGAGCCGTTGGACAACACATCAACTATTTTACATTCCTTTAGTTGTACTTGTTTTTCAGTTTCCTTGTACATTCTAGTTGGGAATGTATTCAGGGACCTTTTTATTTACTATACTCACATGTTGGTTATATTATTTTCATAGTGTTTCATATCTAGCTGTGTGATCTATTGTGTGTGTATACACTGTATAAAGGCAATGCCTTCCCAGTTTCAGTGAAATACGCCTATGGTGCTAGTCTCCATCCCCTGGCCTATGGAAGGCGAGCTTGGTGTAGTCATAGCACGGGCCCCAGGGGACAGGTCGTGAAATTATTATATATCAACAATTTATCATTTCTTATTGGAATATTCAATATATAAGAATTTTCCAGTCATCTCTTCAATTGATCACAACATTCATCAAATTCATTTTTCTGTATGAATATAATCCATTTATATGTGGAATTGATTAATGGGTTATCCAATTAAGAATTTTTTTAATAAAATTAATATATCATCATACTATAATAATTATACGACTTACCTCAGTTATGTTTGTGGGTGTAGCCTGTTATTCGAATGCATTTTAACTTATAGGGTCAATTGATATTCCTTCCTTATAGAAAAATTTTCCATGAATATAAATTTCATGAAATCATCATTCCCACTTAATGAATTTAACATATAACTATTTCATCTAAAATTATCATTAATGATTCAAAAATGAATCACATATGTCATGACTCACCTTCACTGAGATGAGGGAAGGGATATAAAATATCCAGAACCATCCTTTCCCATGATGATGGAGAGATAATGACCCCTGATTCCATCCTTCTATAGGCCCTGGAGTGGAGAATAGGTCCAAGGTAATAGAATCCCACATAATATGGAATCCAATATACTTTTTATTTAGTATGATCATGATATATGATGGAAGCATCCCAAAAACAATCCATGGATATAGGTAAAAGTAAAGCCAAAACCCACTCCCAAATCCTTGTTCAAAGATAATCCCATTTATATTTTAGAAAAACTCCGAAGGAAAAGTACTACAAGAAAGAAAAAACAACGACAATCATCCCGATGTCCGAGCTATTAAGGTCTCGCGCGATCCCCAATGGCCTCATAAAAAACTAGAAGTCGTTACATATATATATATATAGGTTGAGTATACATGTATACTCAGTATGGTTAAACAAAATCCCTTATGCCCATGTGGGGAGACAATCTAATGCCCAATGAGAAAAAAAAGATAACCAAAACACCATGCAAAGAAAAATATCCACCCAATTTCACGAACACGCAATCCCCAAATAAGTCATTTTAGGTAATGTAAGAGTAATATCACATCGTCATTTGAATACCCTGGAACACTTTCCCAATAGTTATTTAAGACATCCAACGCATCAAACCTCATCTTCCATTCTCACCGCAATCCCACTGAAAACCTCAGCCAGCACACACATGGGCTATAACAACCACACATCCCATCAAAAAACACCTAGGCCACAAAAACCACACGTAACCACACCCACCGAAACATAGTCTAGAAGAACTACTTACACACCCGTAGATACCTAGGCTATAATAACTAATGAAATTCTTCAAGACACCTCTGCCTCATCCCACAGACACTTGGGAAACAACCTTCCCACACACACTTGGGAAACCACCCCAACTATATGGAATGAATAATATTTATGTACAACGGACCTCCATCCATCGATGCCTACATGAAAAGTATTGGTATATTTAGTAAGGAGATTATAAAAAAAGCTAATAACCATCCACTCATATAAGTGTCAAAAAAACACACTCCTCCATGAAATGGGTTTGTTCGGTAGGACGTTCTCAACTTGGGGGGCATGAATAAGAAATATAAAAACTAAATTATACATATAGGTAACAATCACTTAATGTTTCCGAGGGGTTCCAAAAATAGACCTTACAAAAAATCCCTCATTTTTATTCATTCATAAGAAGCACCACTGCTACAACCAGGTCACAACTCATTCCTGGAAAATAATTCCCCACTGAACCCAATTTTTTCATAATCATGTTGTTCCATTTAAATAATTATTCACTACTAGGATAATAAATAGCATATCCAAAAGCCAAGGATCATTATTGAAAATGTATGGACCACCAACGACAATGATTTTCTTTGGAAAAATTCTAATACAATTCATAATATAAAAAAATTGTAACGCAAAAATAACATCATCATTCCCACCACTTCATTATTTAATGGTTAATTTATTATATTTGTTATTTTTTATCTATATCTTAAGGAGACATCATCAAACCCACCTCGGATGATGAATAATAGAGAGAGAGGGAGGGAGAATCCCTACACGGTTGTTCAAGGATCGATGTTTCCTCCTCACACCAAAAATTGTGGTTGCACGAGTAGTAGGAAAATATCTACGAAGGTTGATCCGAAAGCGCTCAAGAATAAATGCACGACTCATCTCTTAAAGATGGACTCAATGTGTATCTGGAGGGATCTAAAGAGATCGTTGAAGAAGATATTAGTGATAAAGGATATATCAAAGAGTTATGTGATATGAAATCATGAATTCCATTAAGGGGTATCATAGTTTCTCTACACAGTCAAGAATTAACACATGATGGAATTATTTTCTATTTAATTATTCCACATGGATTTTTGGAGATAATGGATGCGATTTAAATGGTTTCCTTTAAATGGAAAAACCAAATAATTAGGGAAGAGCTGAAAAGTATGAGAAAAATGGTTACACTGAGGAAAAATACATTCATTTTGGTAATTCAGGGGTCACCTAGATCTTGGGGGGTATATATATCCTTTATGGTATTTAAAAATGGAATTAAACCACTTTAAAAGGTAAAAATAAATAAAATAGAAATTAAATAAAAAAACAAGGGTTGGAACCCCACCACCCCTCTGAGGTCGATTAGTGAGAATAATTGGTTAAACCGATCGATGATACATTTCGTTGAGACACTGATTAGTAAGAACAGTTTGTGAAACCGATCTGTGAGAAAAATGGGTGAAAATAACCACTGTTTCTGATCAGTGAGAAACCAATTTGTGAGACTGATGGGTGAAAATAGTCGGTGAATTCGATCGGTGGGACTGATGGATGAAACTAGTTGGTGATATTGATGGGTGGAACTGGTAGATCTCATCTATGATGTTGATCTGGTGAAGATTACCAGTGAAGATAATCAGTGAATCTGATCTGTAAAGATGATCTGTGAAGCTGATCTATGAAGTTGTTCTGTAATGCTGATCATTGAAGCTAATTATTGAAGTTGATATGTGAAGCTGATATGTGATGATGGTCAGTGAAGCTGATATGTGAATCTAATCAGTGATTCTGATGTATGAAGCTGATATGTGAAGATGATATGTGAATTTGACTTATTATAAAAATGGGTATAAATGATTAGGTAGACCGATCCATGACACTGATAGGTTACACCATAGTTACATGTTTCCACTGAAACCCACATCCTCTTAACTCACTAACTGTGTCAAAGACACCCCAACACCTGTAATTTGGAAATGTAATGGACTAGGAGGGTCCAATCCAATAAAACCTAGTCTTAATTTATTTTATAATACACCTAGATATCAATAATAAACCCTAATATACATTATTAATATTTTAGATAAAAACATTCAATCATACTATGCATTACATAGTCCAAATGGATTTATTTTAAACATATAATATTCATACAATTTTTGAAGTATTTTCATTGAAAAAACATCCATATTTAATCATAATTTATTATATCTCTAATTATCACCAATATTAAATAAATATTGATATCCTTGATTTTCTGGAAATAAATCTTCAATATGTGGAATATGAAACTTGTTTATTGTCGTAAAACATTGATTTATTTATAACAAACAAAAAACCTCATAGACCATTATTATTATTATTAATTAAGGTAATAGGGGATTCCCATGTGAATATGGTAGGCCATATAAATACCTTATCAAAAAACTCATGCAGTTGTTTCTATAACACCACTAATTCCACAATGGCCAATCTATATGGGATTTTAATTAGGTATTAAATAAATGAAAAATTATAAATAATTACATGGTGGATTTATAGGATATAACTCAAAATATACACCAATCAATACATCTAAAATTAAATTTTCATAAATAATAATATTAAATTTTTAATCTATATTTTGTTCTTTCACTTCTGACCTATGAATTATATATTGAAAATATATTGGGGTTGTGTTTAGTAATTAATCATGTGAGTTAGTCTCCACTCTAATAAAAAGGAATTCGAACTCATCATCATAAATCAATGCTTACTTTTTGAATCAATTTTCTAATAAATTTTTTATCAAAATAAATATGATATAATTTATGAAATTCATAAATATGTATGATAATATGGTTAAACGGTATACCACATGTATTTGTTATAACGAGGAATGAAAAACACATACTTGTAGCAATACAACATCCATTAAGAGTTTTTTTAAAACATCATTCTTAATTGTAAGGGAATTTTAAAATTTTATTGAAAAAATTGGTAGATGTAAATGTGTGAGAGGATGAATATTTAAATAATGTTTTATATAATATCAGTGATATGATAAATTTAACTACAAACACATCATTAGGAACATCCATCTTAGCTGTAGTGACAATGTAATCTTTTCTTATCCTCTTTGAATGATTTATTATATATTCTCATGAACATTGATACATTGATTTGAAATATTATCTATTTCATTTTAGTTAAATTACTAAACATTATTTTTTGTATTCATTTACTTGCATTAATGAGATATATAACCATTATCTCTTGACTTGTGACACAATCTTGTTCTCTTTATGAATTTCTTAAGAATATTCTTCCATCATTATTTATATGATTGATATTTCTTTATCCCCTTATTATTTTTTGGTGCATAACCTTTCTCATGGTTCTCTACTAAAATCTTGATACCATTATTTAATTTAATGATATATGATCCAAGGAATTATTTATCAATTTTTATGGAATATAACACAATTTAATCATATGATGAAAAATTTAGAGAGGCCAATGATGTATGAATACATTGATTATAGAAATCAAATAAATGATAGATATTTATTTTAAATTATGTATTTAATATAGATCATACATGTGTAGTTTTGTATTGGTATCAAAAAACTTTGAAACACTATCAACTTCTATTTTCTTTTAGATATATATTTTTCTCAACATTTCAATTCATTGATCATGAGGGGAATATTGGTAAAATAAATATTCATTAAAATATATTCATTTCCATGTCATCTATTTCATATTCCTCCACATTATTCATGATAAAAAATATCATTTATCCACATCTCCCTTGAGATGATATACTGTAACTAATAGCTTTTCTATTTGTATGTATCCCAATGCTTTAAATTTATCTTCAAGAGACTTGATCCATTTTTAATTTTCACCATGATTAATATTTACATTAAAAAATGAAGGATTTTTTCTCATAAAATAATTCAACATAGGTGTATCATTCCATTAAGAATCAAATTACTCCAAATGTGAATGGTTATTAAAAATATCCTTGACAGTGGTCTTAGTACACTCATGATTTGTTTATCTCTAATGCAAAATATATTATGTATTTCAATCGGCAAATCCCAAAATCAATAATGATAAATAATTTTATTTATGGTTTTATGTTCCACCAAATAATAATGGACAAAATGGGTTAAAACAAAATCAAAATTAATATTGATCCCTAAAATAGAAGTCATTTAACGGTAAATTTTTAAGAAATTATATGGGTTTCAAAATGTTCTTATCTTTTTCATTTTTATTTTAAAATATTTTTCCATGTTTTTATTATAAACACTCATTAAAAAAACTATATAAACCCTAACTCATATAAACTACATTTATATTCTATTTTATTACATTGGCTATACGTATATGTGATCACATCTTCCAAAATCAATCAGTTTAGTATTCATGAAAAATTAGATATATACATGGTATCCTTATTACATTGGTAATTAAAAATAAAACATTAAAAATGAATCTAATTTTCATCATTTAAAACATTAAAATATACCATCTCCATATTATTGGGATGATTAACCAATAAGAAGGTATGGTATGATTCCTAGAATGAGTTCAAAACCTCTGAAGCTACATTGAATCAATAATGTCTAATCAATAAGGTAATGTAAAATAACTGAAAAATTAATCAATTTAATAAATAAATTATCTCTCATGAGATGATAAGGAAACACATTATCACAATTTGAATTATTGGAGTGTAATTACATTAAATCAATATCATTTGACTAAAAAATTTTCAATGTATAATATGAGAGTGAAAATATCATAGATAAAACTAAATAAATTATTCTAGATGTAGATTTTTCTTATATTATATCATGTTTCCTAGGAATATTATAACAGTAATTTCATTACCTTTATCAGTAATGAGTAATATAATTAGTTAAAACCCCATTTATGTTGTACAACTAATTTATCCCATCACACTATGGATACATTCGAGGGTATTTTTATATAAAATCCCCAATCATTAATAAATGTCCAAATCATTAAACATAGAAGAAACAATAAAATAAATATATAAATAAATATTCTATATCAAATATAATATTTATAGAGTAAAATATACATTTTTATCATTATCTATTCATTAAACAAACCACATTTAAATTAAACACCTCATATAAAAGTCATATATGACATAAGTAATAATCATAAACATGATTGATATTTCAAAAAAAATGATATTTTTGATAAATAATTATCATATATTAATCAATGGTTCAATACATACACCACAAAAATTAAATTATATTCATAATATTAGGAAACACCCCCATTGATGTGAAATTTAGACGAAGTCCCTTACCTCAAACATCCCTGTAGTGGTCTATACATTAAGATCATGTATAATGGTTTATATATAGTTATTAATTAATCCAAGAGCCATATTAATATTTTTTATACCCTATATTATCATTATATAACATATTATCCTTTATAATTTAATAATATTTCATCAATTTTATTGTTTCATGGGTAAATTTCATTGAATTCTCTTGTATATTTAGCTTTAAATTTTAGAGTTACATTATGTAGGTTATAAATAAATAATATTAATATTTATTTTAATATTAGTAATATCATATTTAATTATTAAATATATTTTTATAACCACAATTTTATATTGAACATGGAAAATTAATTTCATAAGATCATGGAGACTATAGGCCCTAAGTATGAATGAGAGACAATATCATTACTTTAATGAGTTAAATGGTATTGATGTTGGTGAAATATAAATTATATAGAATAGATATTTGTCCATTATTTCAAGTTTTATCCACTGTATGTATCATTATTACAAACATTGTAATGTGGAAATAAAAAAATCACACCACTTTGAGGAGATGATAAGACCTATGTACGCATGCAAATTTTTTTGTTTTTCTTAGTTGGGGAAAAAGAAGAATATAGTTTGTTTACAATAAAAATAAAAGATATTTATTTATATATTATAATGGTTATTATAATATAGAGTGTAATAAAATTAAAGGGAATTAGGGAAAAAAGAATTTTGAATGAGTCGGTCAGGACGATTACCTCTCCTACGAAGGGCTCATATTGGTCTTTAATTACGAGATATAGGGTAATTATTTTGTAAAAAAATGATATTACATTACATAACTCATAATTTTTAGATGATAAATGTGATTATTTTTTAGGTCAAGTGGGATAAATTTGGATGAAATAAGTGAATTATGAGGATCCCTTTTATAATTTAGGTGAGGAGTACTTTAGGATGTCCTCTAACCATTAAATTATAATAAATTCATTTATCATGATAAATGCATCCAAAATTATATATATATATATATGATATGATATTGTTTTACTATAATCATCAAATATAAATTAAATAATTTTATGCGTACTTTTAAACATTAACTTTTTTATAGACCCCTTGGTTATTGATTTTTTACTATAACTGTGCTAAACATTATTAAAATTATAAATACTTCATAATTATAAAAGAGTTGAAAAAAAATATCATAAATTGACCATTATGGATATTTTAAAATATATTTCATTCAAATATATGAATATTTTTTTTCTATGATTTATTAATAATTTAATAAAATATTTTTTGGGGGTAAATTATCATTAATTTCAATTTTATCAACATTGAATTAATTTGACATTAAATATATCATTAAAAATGTGTGAATTAGAATATATTGATAATAAATATATAAAATATATCATATATAGGCATTTAATTTTTCATAGACATTATCGAATCCAAAATATATCACAACTAATTTTTCATCGATCAATTATTTTATTTTTCTGTTAATTAAATAAATTCTCTTTTTTCATTTTAAAAGAGATTTAGGAAGTTATAGAATATTAAAAAATTTAAAAAAAATATAGGAATTATTTTAGTAATATAAAATTAAGAATTTATGTACTTTCATATTTTAATTTTTCCCACATAGTCAAAGAAAATATTTTAAAAACAATCTGGTTTACATTTTGTAACCATATTTTACTTAAATAATGTAAATTAATTTTCGTGGAAAAGTGTCTACTAAATAACTAAAATTATTCCCTTTAAGTGATATAGGTTGAATAATTTTCATCCAATAAGAATTATAATGAAATAATATAAAATTACCACTAATTTGTAACCAAAATTAATTAAATGTACCCTTTACCTAGATGAAAAATGTTACCACATTTTGTTTAATTTTAAGCAATAATAAAATAGAAATAATTCTACAATATGAATTTAAATATGTAATTTAATTATTTGAAAATACAATCATACTAAATTATTAATTTAATATATAATTAATCCCTAAACATGAAAGAAATTCTTTTTTAGAAAAATTCATTTTATTGAATAAAAAATATTTATTTCAAAATAAAGAATAAGAATGATTAAACTGAAATCAATTAGATTATATATAAGTGAATATTTATTATTGAACCTTGATATATAATTTGAATCATAATTGTTTTTAAATATATGATAAATAGCTGTTTTTTAAAATAATCATTTTCCACTATTTAAATGAAAAGTAATTTATTAGGAAAATATCCTTCAACTCAACATAAGAGAATATTAATATAAAGATTTTTTTAATATAATACATATTTATATTTGATCATGTAATTCATTGTATTATTTTTTAACAAAAAGTACAATTTTTCCTATGAAAACATATTTTTTAAGAAAAAAATGAATTTAAGAATTTTTTATTTTTTAATATGAATTAATAAATACGAAATATATATATATTTTGTAATATAGTTTATAATAATCAAATAACCAATTCAATAGAAATTTAATAATGGTATTGTTAATATAATAACATTTAAGTATATATCAAAGTTATGTTAATCTTTGATAAGAATATAATGTACGATTTAGACAAAATTGATTTTTATTTATGAAGATAAATACCGTAAAACTTTGGGGTCTTCTAAAAAACAGTAAATATTTCACTAGGTATCTCAATTTTTTTGATCATCATAATTTCAAAATGTTAACTAAATATATCATATGATACTAACTATAGTGACCAACAAATTTTATATATATATTACTTATTTTTGGATGAATATTCTATACATCACACAACACATTCCTAAAGACTATTATAGTATTTTCCTCAGAGAATAGCACCATTGACTTATAATTTGGATAATGATCTTCAAATTATTACATAATGATCTCCCCATTCAGTACACTTTACAAACATACCATTCTTCAAACCATTCATTATATCCTAGGGAACAAAAAATAAGAATGGGTTATAACATATCCTCAGCCCGAGTAAAGAAGGGACATACATAATCATAATGCGAATAATGTTTTTAGTACATGATTATAAAAGTTTAATATTATTCCCTTACTATCAAAGATCATAATCATATGTAATAGAATTAATATTAGTAGTCCATAAGACACTAATCATAATGAAATCAAAGAACATGATCCATGATAGCATTACATTAGAATGAGTCATAATGATTTGGCATAAATTTAACCATACAAAATAGTTTCTTAAGGCTCCCCACCAAGACAATGAAAAAATGCTTGTATTGGGATAGACAACCATTAACCTTCTTCATGAATGGGATAACATCTTGTTCACCCTTTTGTGGGATTTGGGTATCCTCTTATATAACCTATTTCAATATTGGGATAACATCTCATATATCATATAATCTCTTATACTATTAATCATTACACAATTTAGTGGAGTTTGATATCGATCAAACCCATAAGTTGATATACACTATAATACACCACATGATCACCAAACATTTATGTAATCATAACCCATGGAAATAAATTTGTCTCAAAACCCTTTCATGACATCATAACATGTGGAAAATATATTTGTTTCTTAATTATTTCACTATCACATCCAATCATTACACCTGGTGAATGGAACATTCTTCAACAGAATTTTTTCATTGAATAACCCATATAATTGAAGTTAGTTTTCTAAATATCTCCCAATCACAATCCATTTATATAAAGTAAATTAATGTTATCTTTGTTTCATATCCCTATTAAATAACCAGTTATTTCGAAGGATTTATTTTTATATAAAAAAATTATTTTCTATTATAAGTCATTAGGAATGTTTCGTTTGGAACTAAAATTCCAATTTCAATTCAATATTTATAAATAAAAACATTTCTAAAATAATTTTCCCGAAAAATGAATTTTATAACTTATATATTACACTTTAAAATTTATTTAAAAAATTTATAGAGGGACAAATATTTTTGAATTTGAGAAAATATAAAAACATAAAACACACTGAAAATTATTTCTATTACAAATAAGACAAAACATTATAATGGAATACTTAATGAAAAAATCACCAGGTTGATGTTCAATTATATACATTCTATACAAAATGATTACGTTCATAATTTGTGTAAAATTGTTCTTAGAAATTTATAATAAAAATAAATGTGGAATAATTTTTTTTAAAAAAATTAAATTTAATTCACTATTAAAAATAACCTTGATAATTACTTTTAACATAAGAGATCAAAAATTGTAATTTTTTATAGAGAACATAATTTTTGAAGAAAAAGGGTTTTCATCATAAAACACAATTTTTATTAAAAACAATATTTTTGAAGTCATTAATATATGAATTCTTGAAGATTAACGGAATACATGTATATTCATGAAATTAGAATTATATAATAATATTACTGAATTTATTATTTGTTGGATCATAATATTATTTTATCATAATCATTATCATTAACAGTATTAATAAGGGATGTGATTGTATCATAAAATATTTCCCATAGTGATATCAGGGAAACATTACCCACAAGATATAATTTAATTAAATTAAACATGAAATAGCACAAGGATAAATAAATTCTTGGAATTACATTTCAAAGGGTTGTATATACATATATTACTAGAAAATACGTGTATAACATAATCATATGTCTCAAAGAAGGAAAATTGAGGTCGAAATATCTTATTGATTTGATATTTTTTTAAATGTAATCCCTATAAAAGATGGATTCAATATTTTATATGTAAATGAATATAATTTTAAGAAAATAATCATAAATGAAATTCCCAGCCATTTAATAAAATATAAAAAATAAACACCTGGTGAAGTGGAATCTATCCGAGAGAAAACAATAGTGGGACATAAATATGTTAACCTAATTCGAGACATTAATAGTACTCATTAAAACCTCACATATAAGTAATATAATTTTATTTTAAATCTAATAAAAAAAATTTAAAATATATAATACAATGTAGAATTTAGTTATGTAATTTTATTACCTATTATAAATATTAACCTGTTAATGTCATGTTTCAGGTAAAAAACTCTTTGTCATATAAATTTCAATTTGTTATTTTTTTGTGCAATTACATATATCATGGTTCTATAATATCCAGGTTAATAATTATGAAATAAATATCCTATTTAAATATGAATTACAAATTTATGAAAAATTATAAATGATGGTTTCCAAAAATTATATATGTTATGATAATGGAGTTCATATGTCATATGTACAGATGTTAAATGTCTTCATTATTCAATGATCATTAGTGAATGGAGACAAGTAATACAATAATATTAAATAATTATCATATTATATAAAATTTCATTCTATTTTTTAAAATATAATTATACATATCATCCATGTTGGGTAGTGATGAAAAGAGAGTCGCATATCGTCTTGAAGACTTTTTCCAAATGTATATGAATGATGATTTCATCTTTCAATGACTGAAAATGTAAGAAATAAATTAAGGTATTATAGTATCATAAAAATAAATATTTAATTAATAAAAATATATATCATTTATATCACATATAAAACTATTACATGTCTATTATGTCATGTAATGAGACAGTGATATCCAACCAGTAGTGGTGGTAATGAAAAAATGAATACATTAGTTCTCATGGAGGTAGTCTACTGAACACATGAATTGTGATTTTATATCCTTTATGATGATAGTGAATATGAATATAGGCAATTACATCATAATAACAACATATATGTATTTTAAATATACTGAATTAATTATATATGAATTTTATTAAAATAGTATTATGTGGTGTTCTATGTAATAAAATAAAAAATATCAATACAGAATGACACCACATCTTAAGGAAACCTATTAAGTTTTAATCAAAATACTTATATGGTTGGATTTATTACAATTAAAAGTATTACATGATCATATAAGAGATTTTATATGTTATTTGGGTATAATTTCTTTTCAAAAAGAGTGTTACTTTAGAGATATAAGAGGTTAGGGTATGTCCATTTATAAGTGAGGTGAGTGCAATTATTGTAATTTTTGAAATAAAAAAGTTGTACCTACATATATTGATTCTAAACACAAAAAAATGGATTATAAATTATATTTAGACATTATATGGTATAAATAATGTTATAAATATATTTTTAGTTAAGATTTTATGTTATTATAACCATTATCTATTTAGTTTTACACCCTAGGTAAAACCATTTTTACCTAAACCACTGTAAAATTTTTTTGGTGTTTTAACAATTTATTTTGATAAAAATTACCATTTAATTATTATAAAATATAAATTAACATTATTAATAATATGTATTTCTTTTTTCAATATTTATTAAATATAGACTAAGAAATATTATTTTAATTTTATCCCACAAACATGACGATAAAGCAGTTTTGTAGAAGAAATAGTTAAAATATGTAAAATGCTTTTATTTATAATTTCAATTTTAAATATATTATAATGAAATAAATATAAATAGAATATATATATTTTATTCAATATTATTTTTTAAAAAGTTCAAATAAAAATTTTATATACGAATTATTATAAAAAGTTATTTTTTCTAATTATATTCAGCATTTTCAGTATTAATAAAAATTCATTTTGTATAATCATAAAATATTCAGCATAAATAATTATTATATGATTATTTATAATAGAAAGAATGTTTTTAAGAAAACTTAACATAAATATTATTTTTGTTTCAATAAGAACACAAAATAGTTGACAAAACATTCTTTTAGAAAAATAGAGTTTTAATCATAAATATTATTTTATAATTATCTCTTATATAGAAAAATAATAATATTCATTATTACTAATTTTTGAAATTTAATATATATAAATATAATTAAAATAATTAAAGAAAATTAAATTTATATATATATTTTTCTAAACCACCTTTTTTCATAACAATATTTTTTGTGAAATAGATTTTATTTATTTTCTAATGGATTTGATTTTAATTATGAAATAACTTTATACAAAATATTTCATTTTATATATGTGAATTAATAATTTCATTTTCATAATTTATTTATTCCTATTTAATCACACCATTTCATTTTTAGATGTTAAATATCAAATTAAATAATAATTTCATAGTAGTAAGTCAAATTTTATTTAATCTATTAGTTAAATGTAATGAAAAAATACCCAATGATTCTTGTAATGAACTATAAAATAAATGTTCTATGTGACAAAATATTGTCTCACTATTTCATGAAATGAAAAATATTTAAAATTTTATATTTATTTGAAAAAAAATTTTAAATCGTGAGGTGTTACATGTTCAATGAGAAAATTTGTAAAACAAATTCCTATATCAAATCAGGTATGGGAAATGGTTATTACAACCCCTTGGAAATTATTATCTCATCCTTACCTTGTTATAATACCATTAATCAAAAAATATACTATAAATTATATCAGTTTATATTATCCAACATGAAATATTCATTCAAAAATATAGACAACTTTTTACTCAAATGACGATTAGAGATTGATAAACGATAAGAATGAAAACATTTTTCATTCTTTAAACTAGGTATGATCGATACCCATACTCAACTAAATAATTATATCATTATATTATAATAATTGTAGAACTGAATATGAATTTTCACATTCTTTAGTAGTTATATATCATCTCTATAATCCTTTTTAACCTTTAGATGGATAGTTAGTCCGAAATTCATATAATAAAGATATGATGTGTCTGATTTCCTCATGATATGATGTTATATTGTCATAAAATCTATATGTATTAGATATCATTCTATCCAAATTATCAATAGACTATCATTTTCATTTTTACTCACAGAATCTGCATCCTTATCCCCCTCCAAATGGCGGCAATGTATTGATGTTTCATAAAAATTAATCAATTCCATATATCTTATAATCAACATATTCAACAATTTCTATGTGGATATATATGAATAATTACTGATATTTTTATATTACACAATTATAATAAATATAAAGTGTTTATATATTCAATGAAAATGTTTCCATGGTTATCTTTAAATAACAATTCTTCTATTGTTTCAATTATCCTCTATTGATATGACGTGTGTTCTATCATAATATAAATTTTCATGATGGAACATCAGATTCGATAAGTTTATTTGTTAATATAGAACATAAATCAATACCCACTATATATTATTGGGGTCATATGTAAAATGTAAAAACATAACATTTCATCATTGATATTATCCTCTAATTAATCTACCTAAGAGAACATAAACCCCTTTTTGACTCAAAATGAAGAGAGGATTATATATTAAAGATAAATAACTTTAAAAAAATAAATATAATGACAATACTAAAAAAATTAGATATCATTTACCAATATTTATATAAGATATTTTCAAAAATAAATCATCCATCTTTGAAGGATCTACTGATATACAATTACATGATATTATATAACCTAATGATGAAACATTTTGAAGCCAAATTTCAGACATTAATTTTTTTTTCCAATAATCAATCTTTCCCCAAGGTCATTAGTACAATTCTAAAATGATATTAATGATAATCAATTATTATAAATATAAAACAATAAAAAATTTAAATGAAATCAAAAACTAATTATGTTAATCATAGAAATATATATTTATCAAATTGAAAATGATAAATTGGGAATTTATTATGCCTGAATAGAATCTCCATAATTTAAGAATTCTTATACCATATGTTAATGGATATGTTGGTTTTATCTTCCATATTAATCTTAAATTAAATATATCTATAATAATTTGACATCTTACAAAATATTGATCTCCTCATAGATGGTCATATGAAACTTGATCTATGTAATTTGATACTTTTTCATGATATTGATCTTTTCATTTTTATAATTATAAATAAAAAGACACAATTACCCATATATATTATTAATAAAATTATTGGTACACCCCATGGTTATGAAATATCGAATATTATTAACTCTTAATAATTATCTATGATTTTTTTTTCAATACCTTCAACTAAATTGGTGTTGTTATATAACGTGTCTTTGAAATCTGTTTATCCCTAAGTATGATTTATTTGGAAAACCCAACATCATGATTCAGTTGATGAAAAATTATTTATTCTCTAATTAAATTATTAAAAAACATTAAAATATTCATATTCTCAATGATGATTTTCTTCCCATCCATTAGAGATATATTATCTTAATTTATATGAATTAAAACACACAACATTTAAGGAAGTTATATTGGGAGTTTGAGTTCATCCACACATTGAAAATTGATAACATGTTCCTATAGAATATAAATATTCACTAACCTTCGTTAGTAATATATATAGAATAAATGTAATGAATTGGAAGACATTACTCAAATCCCATTAAATTCAACTATGGGAAGAATCATAATATTTTTATAAATCATAGTTTACGATATATGATTTGAAGAGGAATCAAAATCTTGATATTAAACCATCTTTATAATAATAGTATTCACCAATAAATCCATTTCTATTAATTATGAATAGTAATTATCAGTCATAATGTAATTTCCGGACCAAACTGAATTCATATTTTCATGCTCAAATTAGATACATCAATATTTGACTTTATTTATCCCTAATTTTAATTAATTGTTCATTCTTCAATCAAAAACCAAAACCAAAATTATTTCCATGGCCATTAATAATAGTTATTTTTAGTAATAAAGAACATAGTAATAAAATATCAATGATAAAATATCAAAATTCAGACACCATCTTTCCTATCTATGTCTCTTTAGGTTTAACCTCGTATATCCATGGTCAATAAAAAATCATTATAATATTATCCTATAATTATACTTATCCATAGGGTTTTCACATATTTTTTTTTCAAAACTGTAATGATCAATAAAACCCCACAATAATAGAATTTATGTCTACCTATTCATTTTATAAATAAATTTTAGATCATTTTATATGAAAGTTCAAAACATTTAATTATGATCCACTTTAGAAACGTAATTTTTACTATATTTTGAGATAAGGTACTTGAAAATAGTATTTAGGTACATTCTTTATAATCACTCATAATATCATTCTTACATTGTATCCTTTTTAATGTATAATTTTTAAAATCATTCATTGTAACCAAGATAAATGATACATAATTGTAATACCGATATTTTTTATGAAATATTTTTTCAAATGAATTTTATCTCTACAATGGATTGAGCTATACATACCCCCATGTTGAAATGAGGCACACAATACTATTTTTGTTACTAATTAAAATATCATTATGACCTCTCCATTATGATTGGTATTATGAATCGAAATAAGAATATTTTAAAAAGTATGTATAATTGTAATATATAATGATTATATATATATATATATGATTATATAATATTTGTAAAAGTCTTTATATTATTTGAAAATACATTATTCTGAATAACTTATTTTAACACTTTTCTGAAAAAGTATTAAATGTATTTTTTAAAAAACATAAAATAAAAAAAATGAATTTCATTTTTTTAATAAACATATCGAAAATTTCATTGGGATAATATTTTATATTGTTCTACAAATAATAATTTCTTGAATAATAGTGACAAATACATGATTTAATGATAAATGCAATTTCTATTAAATAATATTCAATTTTAATTTATTTAAAATTATTATAAAAGAAAAAAAAATATTTATATTATTATGAATCCAATATATGTCATTATAATCATTTCCATGCTGAAATCTGATATAAAATCTTTAAAAAATATATAAACTTTTCTATTTAGAATTTATTCTTTTCATCATATTTATGGGTTTAATTTGAAATTACATTTTTCTACTTATATTTTTGGAATTTGAAAAAATGAATTTCATATTTTGAATCATCAATGTTTACTTTATATAATATGTTTAACATATTTTATTACCATAATAATTATAATAATAGTAAAAACATTATATTGTGGTTATGGTAAAAACAGGTTTATCGCATGTTAAACTGAAAATAATATTCATAAAAATGGATCATAACATTTTTTAATATTTATTTGCTAGTCATATTTTTAACTTATATATTATATGTTTTTATAATTGTAACACCCCAAGATTTCATAGTGTGTTATTTCTTCAAAATAATTCAATAACTTGCACTACACGCAACACCGAGTTCAATCACACCATGACTTACAAAAAAAAATCCATTCAAAAGAGGTTATGAATAGTATTATCTAAATTTTAAACTTTATATAATCCTTATAATTTTAGAATCCATATTATGAGTTTCTTAGATATAATGCAAGAACAAATTCATTTTCAGTATTGCACTTTTATCAACTTTTAATAGTGAACCCTTTTTAAATACAATATTTTAAACTTTTTGACTAAATGGGGACATCAAAAATTTAAAATGAAACATCCCAATCTTCCACGGTACGCTCTCTTTGAATAATAGAGTAGCGTGTGTTGTACGCAACCTTGAGGTTTAACACACACCACAACCAATCAAACTAGCCGTTATGAATATTAATACCTACTTTTTGAAATTATATATATTTTATATTTGAAAATGGACTTCATTTTTGGATTCGTAATATCGAATTTAGCCTAAGGTGAAATTTTGTTACATTTCGGATAACTTTCATATTTTGATGAATAGTGAAAATTACTAAGTTTTAATTAAAAACAACTTTTTTAATCAAAATAATTAATAGTGATAAATTATGAATTTGAGTGGTTTTAAAGTATATTTAGAATATATTTTTACCATTTAATATAATGTTGGTCATTGGACATAATTTTACAATTAAACCGAACATAAACGAGTGTCAATCTTTTGATAGTTATTATCTCTTAAAAACACGCTTTTTGTTTTGACAGCTGGAATGAATTTTTAATTAATTTCTGCCACTTCTGTGTTTTGAATTTAGGAAAATGGATTCCATATTTGGAATAAGTATGTTCAAATTGTGTAAATAGGTAACTTTTATTTTTAGACATTTTGAATAATTACTGCGGTAAATATTTTATTTACCATGGTTAAGGGTAAATCCGGTAAATAAGGGTTAAAAAAATATTATAATAATACTAAATTACCCTAAAACGTGTCTTAACCCTATTTGTTGATACATGGTCGACCATGGGAATCTTTGGGTCTATTTTGGGACCCCATGGATCCACTTGTAAGTGATAATGACACTTTATTTTAATTAAGTTAAAATGAATACAAAAATGACACAAGCATATATCTTTTTGAAAAACAATTGTTACATAGGGTTATATATGTTGGAATTTAGATTATAAATATTCATTATAAAGATAAAAAGATTTACTACATAATGATATTTTATTTATAATTTTTAGGCATTAAATAATTTATTTTATTTATGACACAATGATGATGCAGTAATTACTATAATAGTGAACAATTAAAATAATTAATATTATAAATACCCAAATAAATATAATATGAAACTTTTAATGAATTAAACTAATTTTCTAGGATACTATGATATATAACTATTTATTTAATTTACTTTGTTCGAAGTAATCAATCTGTTATGAGTTTCACAAAAATCAACTATTGAATAGTGTCAAAATTGACATAAAAGAGTTCTTAAAACAAATATTATATTATTAATTGATATTAAATTCCTAAAAATCTAAGGTTCGGCCAAGAGACTTATATCATGATAGTTTCATCATTAATGTACCACTTGGAGGTCTCTTGGATGTATATAGTAAGTTTATTAACCATATTATATAAAACTACAAAGAGACATTGTAAAAGTGAAACTAATTAACTTAGAGTTAATACTTAAAGATAAGGTTAATATAAGTACCCAAACCTGTCTAAATTCTATTAGTTGAGTGTTTTTCGACCTATCCCCACCTTAACCTTTGAATAATAAGCTTTTGAGCCATTAGAAACCGAATATTAATTTATTATAAATTAATATTTCTAGCTTTTCCAAAGGTGCCCCTCACCCCTCTTATAAAAGGGCACTCCTCCTTCTCATTTCTTCACACCTTCAAAGCCTTTTGGTTCGGCCAAACTCTGCCCAAATACTCTCCCAACATCCCTCACTACAACCTAGAGGCCTTAGTTTGATCAGAAAGCCATCCTAAGGAGCCCTTTTGATCAAATCAAAAGGAAGAACCCGAAGAAGAGGTAATGATTTCACCACCCTTTTCTAAGTTCCTTTCTTCTTCCACATCCTCTTTCTTTGTTCTTACCATTCTAAAATAATAACTCCAGTATCTTACATATACTGTGATGTTATTATAAATATTTTACAACCATATTCAGTATTCTATCCACCCTTTGAATAACATGTCACCATACGTGCGTACGTACGGCTTACCGTCTCCACGTCGTGGTGTAATTGTTATTCAATATATTATTATTTGGATGGGTATAATAATGATGTGTA
This sequence comes from Viscum album, assembly GCA_963277665.1. NCBI lineage: Eukaryota > Viridiplantae > Streptophyta > Magnoliopsida > Santalales > Viscaceae > Viscum > Viscum album. Next base: position 1,997,308,463 of record OY728140.1, on the reverse strand, counting down.
ACTCATGTAAATAATAAATATAACATGTTAATGATTCTGTATATATGATATACCATCCAGTTATATATTATTTTAATATCAAAAGAATGATATTGTCGCTCGTGCGTACGTACGGACTACCGTCTCCACGAACGCGATGAGATTCATTCTCCATCATATCCATTCAAGTATAATTATCATTTGATGATTTAAAAATGATGATTAAGGACTTGATATCATTCTGGATATGAATAATATACAACCTATCCTTTACAAACATGTCTTACGTAACAAAACATATAAAAGAAAACAAGTCAGTTAACACCCGATATAATGATAATACTAAGATATTATTATCAAATCAATATTAAAAGATCATATATGATATCATGTTAATGTATATGATTCTTGTATAATTTAATAACAATTATTTCACCATTATACAGGAGGTTAACCTACCCCAACCAAGGAAAAGTACAAGGTAAGGGTTATTTCACAATCTCTTCATTATCCGAGGTTGTTTATATGTAATAATCTACTGGGATCTCTTTATCATCCACATCCATGTTTCTTAAAAATGTATTTCAAAACATTTTTACTATTTACTAGAATATGAGTTAAAGTCATTTATACCCTTTTTGACTTTTATAAGTGTTTTATAAAGGAATCTTTTGGTCGTTTTCAAAACAAGGTCCTTTTTAACCTTTTCGACAGAATTAAGGTAAGAATGTTTTTTTTAACTTATACGGCGGGTGCGGCTATTTTCCGCCGTTATAAAATATTCAAAGCTTCCCTTACAAGCTTATAAGAATATTTTCAAAGAAAATGTTTTATTTTATATGGATCTTAAATTATTTCAAAATAAAAGTAGATATTTCTTTAAAAAGAATTTTGATTTCATCTATGTCAACATCTTTTGATGGATTTTAAGATTATTTGAAGTTGATTTATTATGATACAAAACTTCTATATTGTATTGAAGGTTTTGTGATATGTTTGACTGTGGATGTGCTATTTTTATACCATTCATAGTTTATGGTGAAAGTATTGACATTTCATATGCTAGTTTTAATATGAATGTTTATGTTATGTTTAAACCTTTTCATATGGGAATGCATTGGACTTAATATGTGACAGGTGGAGCCCGCTATAGCTCCTCGATGCATCGGTAGGTCTCATGAGACAAACTAGTGTCTTGGCACATGGCCTTGACAAAATCTTATTTTTAGTCTTGGCACGAGGCCTTGGCTATGTGGTTATGATAGTCTGGCATTATGCATTCCAACATTATGAAAGTGGTTACTGATTTTTTCATGTGATTATTCGATTAGTAGAATATCCATGTGAATAAGTAAATGGAATTATTTCATTTTATTTATGCCATACCATGTTGAAAGTTCATATTTAAAAGGCTTTTGTTTTAGTTATACATTGCCTTAAATGTTTATTCTTATTTATGAAAGTTTCCGCTATATTGTTATCCTTACTGGGCATTTGAGCTCACCCCTTTTCTATGTTTTATTTTTCCCAGGATGTGAAGAAGTAAGTTATGAATGACCTGCAGGGATTTTATGAGGGGTTAATAGTGTGGATTGTGGAAACATTATGTTGTTGTAGTAGTTTTTCATTTTATGATGTAATGAAAAACTTGTGAATATATCTAGTGTTTCCAAGGCTACTAAACCAATCAGTCTTTCGAGATTTGATCTTTCTTGTGATCATGCCAATGTTATGTAATAATGCACCGACTCTGGGTAACTGGGGTCGGGGCGTTACAGTTGGTATCAGAGGAAGTTTAGTACAAACCTTGGAATCTAGATTTAGATAAACTCTGATTAGAGCACGTAGACCTAAGATAAACTTTGAGGATTAGTATAGAAGAACTTCCTAGAATTTTGGTATTGTAGAGATTTTGTGAGTTTTCCAAGAAATACATCCCTGTCTGGATACGAGCAGGTAGAGGCGGCTCTAGCACAAATGTACCTAGGGGTAAAACCCGAAAACACCGCTTTGAGCTAGACTCGAACGGGAACTGGTGCATGACAACGGGCCTTGCTGCACTCTTGGTTACGACACTCCCGGGGGATATTCTTAGGATAATTCTCATTTTCTTTACAAACCATTATGAAGGGTTTATGAGTATATACATCCTCAAATGAGACATTTTTATGATTATGGATTATATCCATAAATAGTTCAATTTATGTTAAGTGTTTTACAAGTATGGGATTATGTATTTTGATTTATAAACTGATCTAGTGTATTCCATTGTTTAGAAATGGCGCCCAGTAGAAGGAATGAGAACTCCAGAAATGCACATGATCCAAAGAGAAGGAAGGATCATATCTTTCATGGTCTTAAGCTATAATTTATAAGAGAAATAGTCTCCCATGTATTATCATCATATGAAGAAATAATATCATGTGTTTATAAGATAAGTAAAGAGTTTATTGAGTCCTATGGCTTTGAAGGGAAGCAAGAGAAGAAAAGGATAGAAGAGAGAAAGATGGATAAAGGGAAGAGGGAAAAGAAGAATTTTCCCATATGTGGTAACTGTGGAAAGAAACACCCTGGAACTTGCCTGAAAGGAATGGGAGTTTGTAATAAGTGTGGAGGAAAAGGGCACAAAGTACATGACTACAAGGGTAAGAAAATGGTTTCAAATGTACAATGCTTCATTTTCAAGGAGTTTGGACACTACGCGAACCTATGTCCCAGTCATCAGACTATGCCGCAAATAATGCTATTGGATAATAATCAAGTTATGATACTACCACAGATTAAGAGGAATGATTAGAGTTATTATGTTGATTATATCAATTGAGTGTTGTATCAACAATGTACTTGTTATAATAATTATGGAGTATATAAGGATTGTATTGCAGTACTCTTTCATTAAGGACTTGAGATGGTGTGGAACAAAGAAAAGTGACTCAGTAGCAGGTTAAATGTTTGGAAAATATATGGTTGAGAGAAAGATAAACCATAATATGGTTCAGATACCGAGGTGGTGATTTTAGAATAATACATGATTGATTTGGATAAATTATATTTGATATTATTGACTACCTTGAAGCTGATTAATGATTTGTATATTCCATCATTGTTGGGGTTTAAAACATTTTTGGATTAATGAAGTATATCCAGCATTCTATATGGAATAAGGGAACATGAATGTAATCAATAAGGAATATGGTAGTACATGATGAAGGTATTCATATGCTATTACGGGGTAAAAAGGATCTATATTATGTTTACCTTCCTTATAAATGTTGGACTGTGAGTTTGGATAGAATTATTTTGGATAGTTCTAGTTTGGATTATTTTGGATTTTCATAAAAGGACAACCCGGAGGTCGGGCGGCAACCCGTCACGTCCGGCAAGGCTACGAGACTTGAACCCGCAACCGAAGGGTGACAAGGGTGTATCACCTACCACTGGCCCACGAGATGTCCTGGATTAAATAATGTAGTTTTTATTAAAAGATCTTGTAGATGAATTATGAATTCGTTTATTTTGGAACCCTATACGAATAGTGTAAATAGAATTTTTTTTACATTCTATTATATTTTAGAGTGAAAGATGAGTATGTGGTAGAAATTTATTAATGGATAAAACTCTAATTATAAAGTAAGTATATCTCTATATGATCTTAGCCAATCTCATAAAAAAATTCCTCAATATTAAGAAAAGCAAATTATAACAAAAATGTTTTCCTAGATGGTACCTTAAATCATCACTAATTTATGGCTTTGGGATTGTTGGCCTTTTCATAGCCATGTTCTCTACCACTCTCCATCAGGTAATTGATGGTTAGATTTTTCTTCCATATCCATATTTTATTACATGGAACCCTAGTATGTGTTATTTTCGGTAATCTTCATACTTTCGACTCTTTATTTTAAATAGAGGCCTCATTAATTCATTTTTCGATGTGGGATTTCAATTAAGATATTTTGAAACGTTAAAAATGTGTTATCCTAATACCCTATGTTTTGTTGAACCGATGGTATTTCAAATCATCATAGATTGATAAATTTAAGGACCTCAATTTTATACTTGTTTGTTATTGATGACCTCAATCACTACCTATAAATATTTACTTTTTTCATCCAATTATATGTCTCAAATTGCCACCAATGTTCTCCTAATCGAGATCATAATTTGGTGGTGACCCTTTCATTTCTCTTTTCCTCATATTAAGACTAAATTTTAGTAACCCAATTTCCGATGTGGGGTTTCCCACAAATATATTATCTATTTTCAACATTTTATTTTCGAAGAACAATTTCAAATTGCGAGGACGCAATTTATTGAAGGAGGGGAGAATGTAACACCCCAAGATTTCATAGTGTGTTATTTCTTCAAAATAATTCAATAACTTGCACTACACGCAACACCGAGTTCAATCACACCATGACTTACAAAAAAAAAGCCATTCAAAAGAGGTTATGAATAGTATTATCTAAATTTTAAACTTTATATAATCCTTATAATTTTAGAATCCATATTATGAGTTTCTTAGATATAATGCAAGAACAAATTCATTTTCAGTATTGCACTTTTATCAACTTTTAATAGTTAACCCTTTTTAAATACAATATTTTAAACATTTTGACTAAATGGGGACATAAAAAATTTAAAATGAAACATCCCAATCTTCCACGGTACGCTCTCTTTGAATAATACAGTAGCGTGTGTTGTACGCAACCTTGAGTTTTAACACACACCACAACCAATCAAACTAGCCGTTATGAATATTAATACCTACTTTTTGAAATTATATATATTTTATATTTGAAAATGGACTTCATTTTTGGATTCGGAATATCGAATTTAGCCTAAGGTGAAATTTTGGTACATTTCGGATAACTTTCATATTTTGATGAATAGTGAAAATTACTAAGTTTTAATTAAAAACAACTTTTTTAATCAAAATAATTAATAGTGATAAATTATGAATTTTAGTGGTTTTAAAGTATATTTATAATATATTTTTACCATTTAATATAATGTTGGTCATTGGACATAATTTTACAATTAAACCGAACATAAACGAGTGTCAATCTTTTGATAGTTATTATCTCTTAAAAACACGGTTTTTGTTTTGACAGCGGGAATTAATTTTTAATTAATTTATGCCACTTCTGTGTTTTGAATTTAGGAAAATGGATTCCATATTTGGAATCAGGATGTTCAAATTGTGTAAATAGGTAACTTTTATTTTTAGACATTTTGAATAATTACTGCGGTAAATATTTTATTTACCATGGTTAAGGGTAAATCCGGTAAATAAGGGTTAAAAAATAATATTATAATAATACTAAATTACCCTAAAACGTGTCTTAAACCTATTGGTTGATACATGGTAGACCATGGGAATCTTTGGGTCTATTTTGGGACCCCATGGATCCACTTGTAAGTGATAATGACACTTTATTTTAATTAAGTTAAAATGAATACAAAAATGACACAAGCATATATCTTTTAGAAAAACAATTGTTACATAGGGTTATATATATTGGAATTTAGATTATAAATATTTATTAGAAAGATAAAAGGATTTCCTATATAATGATATTTTATTTATAATTTTTAGACATTAAATAAGTTATTTTATTTATGACACAATGATGATGCAGTAATTACTATAATAGTGAAAAATTAAAATAATTGAAATTATAAATACCCAAATAAATATAATATGAAACTTTTAATGAATTAAACTAATTTTCTAGGATAATATGATATATTAGGATTGATTTAATTGACTTTTTTCGAAGTAATAAATCTGTTATGAGTTTCACAAAAATCAACTATTGAATAGTTTCAAAATTGACATAAAAGAGTTCTTAAAACAAATATTATATTATTAATTGATATTAAATTCCTAAAAATATAAGGTTCGGCCAAGAGACTTATATCATGATAGGTTCATCATTAATGTACCACTTGGGGGTCGCTTGGATGTATATAGTAAGTTTATTAACCATATTATATAAAAATACAAAGAGACATTGTAAAAGTGAAACTAATTAACTTAGAGTTAATACTTAAAGATAAGGTTAATATAAGTACCCAAACCTGTATAAATTCTATTGGTTGAGTGGTTTTCGACCTATCCCCACCTTAACCTTTGAATAATAAGCTTTGGAGCCATTAGAAACCGAATATGAATTTATTATAAATTAATATTTCTAGCTTTTCCAAAGGTGCCCCTCACCCCTCTTATAAAAGGGAACTCCTCCTTCTCATTTCTTCACACCTTCAAAGCCTTTTGGTTCGGCCAAAATCTGCCCAAATACTCTCCCAACATCCGTCACTACAATTTAGAGGCCTTAGTTTGATCATAAAGCCAACCTACGGATCCCTTTTGATCAAATCAAAAAGAAGAACCCGAAGAAGAGGTAATGATTTCACCACCCTTTTCTAAGTTCCTTTCTTCTTCCACATCCTCTTTCTTTGTTATTACCATTCTAAAATAATAACTCCAGTATCTTACATATACTGTGATGTTATTATAAATATGTTACAACCATATTCAGTATTCTATCCACCCTTTTAATAACATGTCACCATACGTGCGTACGTACGGCTTACCGTCTCCACGTCGTGGTGTAATTGTTATTCAATATATTATTATTTGGATGGGTATAATAATGATGTGTAACTCATGTAAATAATAAATATAACCTGTTAATGATTCTGTATATATGATATACCATCCATTTATATATTATTTTAATATCAAAAGAATGATATTGTCGCTCGTGCGTACGTACGGACTACCGTCTCCACGAACGCGATGAGATTCATTCTCCATCGTATCCATTCAAGTATAATTATCATTTGATGATTTAAAAATTATGATTAAGGACTTGATATCATTCTGGATATGAATAATATACAACCTATCCTTTACAAACATGTCTTACATAACAAAACATATAAAATAAAACAAGTAAGTTAACACCCGATATAATGATAATACTAAGATATTATTATCAAATCAATATTAAAAGATCATATATGATATCATGTTAATGTATATGATTCTTGTATAATTTAATAACAATTATTTCACCATTATACAGGAGGTTAACCTACCCCAACCAAGGAAAAGTACACGGTAAGGGTTATTTCACAATCTCTTCATTATCCGAGGTTGTTTATATGTAATAATCTACTGGGATCTCTTTATCATCCACATCCATGTTTCTTAAAAATGTATTTCAAAACATTTTTAATATTTACTAGAATATGAGTTAAAGTCATTTATGCCCTTTTTGACTTTTATAAGTGGTTTATAAAGGAATCTTTTGGTCGTTTTCAAAACAAGGTCCTTTTTAACCTTTTCAACAGAATTAAGGTAAGAATGTTTTTTTTAACTTATACGGCGGGTGCGGCTATTTTCCGCCGTTATAAAATCTTCAAAGATTCTTTTACAATCTTATAAGAATATTTTCAAAGAAAATGTTTTATTTTATATGGATCTTAAATTATTTCAAAATAAAAGGAGATATTTCTTTAAAAAGAATTTTGATTTCATCTATGTCAACATCCTTTGATGGATTTTAAGATTATTTGAAGTTGATTTATTATGATACAAAACTTCTATATTGTATTGATGGTTTTGTGATATGTTTGACTGTGGATGTGCTATTTTTATACCATTCATAGTTTATGGTGAAAGTATTGACATTTCATATGCTAGTTTTAATATGAATGTTTATGTTATGTATAAACCTTTTCATATGGGAATGCATTGGACTTAATATGTGACGGGTGGAGCCCGCTATAGCTCCTCGATGCATCGGTTGGTCTCATGAGACAAACTAGTGTCTTGGAACAAGGCCTTGACAAAATCTTATTTGTAGTCTTGGCACGAGGCCTTGGCTATGTGGTTATGATAGTCTGGCATTATGCATTCCAACATTATGAAAGTGGTTATTGATTTTTGCATGTGATTATTCGATTAGTATAATATCCATGTGAATAAGTAAATGGCATTATTTCATTTTATTTATGACATACCATGTTGAAAGTTCATATTTAAAAGGCTTTTGTTTTAGTTATACATTGCCTTAAATGTTTATTCTTATTTATGAAAGTTTCCGCTATATTGTTATCCTTACTGGGCATTTGAGCTCACCCCTTTTCTATGTTTTATTTTTCCCAGGATGTGAAGTAGTAAGTTATGAATGACCTGCAAGGATTTTATGAGGGGTTAATAGTGTGGATTGTAAAAACATTATGTTGTTGTAGTAGTTTTTCATTTTATGATGTAATGAAAAACTTGTGAATATATCTAGTGTTTCCAAGGCTACTAAACCAATCGGTCTTTCGAGATTTGATCTTTCTTGTGATCATGCCAATGTTATTTAATAATGCACCAACTCTGGGTAACTGGGGTCGGGGCGTTACAATAATGGTTTAAATTGGATAATTTTTTCTTTTAAAAATTTTATAGAAAATATTTATTTTCATGAAATCTGACTATACCATCTCCTCCACTTATAAGTGACCTCCCCTCTCCTCTCCCATTCAACTTTCCAAAAAACATTTTTTTTATAAATTATCTACCAAAATATTTTCCCTTGATAATTTTACTCATATCAGAATCACTTTTTTAAAAAATCCGTTATAGGAAGGGTTTTGGTGAAAATAAAAAAGAACTTAAATAAAGAAGAGGTAACACCCATAATAGATCATTTTATTTTATTTCATCCAAAAAATAGAAAATATATTACTAAACAATTTCTATATAATATATTTAATATATTACATATACGTAGATGTTTTCATGTTATATTCATGACCTAAAACCATCTCATCCTCCCTCAAGTGGGAAATAAAACTATTAATCGTGCGTATAGTGGACTACGACCTTACGAACCGATGAAATTCATTCTCCATAACCACTTCACATAGAGTGATATATTTATTATATATATATATATATATTATATTCATAATATAATAATACTAATTTAATTATAATTTCATTTTTTCCATGTAAAATTCAATGATTGATTTAAAATGATATCTGCATTTGTGTGTATGGTGGACTACCTCCTTATGAAATCTATTGATCCATTTTTCCATAACGCATGAAAGGGAATATATAAATTAAAAATTTAATAAATATATGTGATATATAAGAGACCAAATTATTATTTTCATTTCATTCATTTTTTTGTCTAATACAAGGAAACAATGTTCCCATGTATGTACAACCTATCTAATTTATAAACATTGTATTTCCTTTTATATCTCTATCATTTATGGATAAGTATAAATAAAAATAAAATGAATATATAAGATATTTATATCATGGTATAAATTTAATATATTATGCAACAATGATCAATGTATGTGAAATAAAAATAAATAATCAAAATATAGACAAAAAACAAAGCAGTTACAACCTAAAACATGATTTTTTCATGGAATTATTAATTAAAGTGTAATAAAGGGTCATAAATAATTAATATAATAGATGTAATTTTATTTACGGTTCGCTAACTAATTTATAATTTTTATCCTTAAATATATCTGAATATACATGATGGAAGTTGAGATTTAAGGTACGATATTTTTATCTCAAATTGGCTTCATTGGCACCACCGTGTTATGCACATATATTATTCTATTAGAGGTATATTATTCAACATTGACATAGTACATCATGAATATATATCTATTACAAATATTAAATGTTTCATTAAATGTTATTCTTATTTATTAATATAATTGATAATATACTTTTTTGGTAAATCATTGATGTTGAAACCACATTGTTTAATGAAGCTTTTTGTGATTATGATTTTTATGATGAAATTTTATGGAATATTTCACAATAAAATAAATAATTTTATCATCCTATTATTATTTCATGAAAACAATTTCCACCATTATCCTCTAATTATGTGTTTTATAGAGAAAAGTGATGTTTTATATAAAAATAAACATTATTTTTATCATTAGTTGAACACAATTTTTATTCCAATTCTATATCATCTACAAAAGTATTCAATTGTGTTAACATTATCTAAAAGCTTTATAACATATATATTAAAAATATTATGTGTTTTTAATTATTTTTAATGAACATTCAAATCAATTTACATACAATTATAATTTTTATTTCATAGAAAATGTTTGTGTATTATTTATTTTACCGTCTACATCATGGAATATATTTCTCACCAAAATAGAAATTATTTAATCTAAAGGTTAAATTAAACGTTTTAAAGGTTATTTTATTATGAAAACAATTTTTCTCAAAAATTTGTTAATTTAAAAAGGGTATTTTCAATTAAAAGATATTTTCCACAAGAAATATCCTATGTAAATGGAATTTTATTAAAGAAAAAAAGAAAATAGTACAAGAAAAATACAAACAAGAAACACCAAATATTCCATGTGTTTTGTCATTCAAAATCATTTCCTATAAATTATAAAATAAATTGATGCTACATAATATATACTAGGTATATGATCCAATTAGACCATATTGTATATATATATAGATATTTTATGTTTATGAGGAAAATATGATTATAAATCCATTTTATTTTACATGGGTTATGTTATTATGAAATTTTGTATCAACAACATTTTATTTAATGGGATCTAATATATACATTGATTTATGAAACACATTTGTATTCATCTTAATTTATTCAATGAATATTTAATGATACTGTGGATCAAAATATTATGATTTTAATTATGTGAGGGGATTCAAATATAAATCCATCAAATGATTTGGGTAATCATTAAAATCTAATAAGATTAACATGACAGGAATGTGGAGTGAAACAAGTTCAATAGGGGACTTTGTACACTATGATAGTCATGGGAGTGAACCATAACAAATACAATAGATTCAGTTGTGAACCAAATCAAAAATAATATAATTCTTATAATCCTTCACAAATAAATAATTAATTATATATTCTGAAGTGTATTCCACAATTTCATATCTTTCATAAAATTCAATATAAGGCCTCAACCATAAACATCACTTAATCAAGAAAAAAGTCAATAATTTGAAATTATTTAACATTTGAGGATATATATTGGTTAAGATATTTAGAGAATTAGTTCATAACTTATACATCACATCATAAATATAAAAATTAGACACATATACTCACAATATATTTTTTCATAAAACAAAAACTCTTAAAATAGAAACATGACATTGTTTCTTGTTTTTACAGCATATTTTTTCCTTGATCCCATCACAAAATCTATTAATTTTTATGTCATGTGAAAATCATTTAAAAACATGGGATGAGGATAGAATTATTATTTTGGGATATATAAGAAAAGAAAATTTTTTGTCTTGGGAAAACATAAAAAACACGAATAGTTTATAAAAAATTAATAATTTTCACCTTTAAGAAGTAGTAAATATACTTCAATGAATATAATCTCTTTACATAACCTTTGTATAACCAAAATTTTAAAATAAAACCCAATGTATTAAACATATTTCATATAAAGATAACATGAGACATAAAAATCCATAAATATAATTATCATTTGGTCGACTTCCACACATATCACTAAATGGAATTTCCATACATCTGACTTCATTACATATAACTAAATGGAATAACCATATGGAATACTTCCATAACAAATGTATTATAGGTTATAAAGTGACCACCCATCCGTGAGTTATCACAGATCCGCCTATCATTTGTTTTATAACATAACCACCTATCATTGGATTATCACCTAAACATCTATCAAATGTCCAAGTATAATTATATAATCAAAACACATAAAATATTTATTATATCAACATTTCACTAATAACATTGAATTTTCAATAATAAGAAATAATTTCATGATATTAAACTATTCAATTCATTTAAAAAAAAAATTGAAACCAAAATACAATAAAAGGAATATTGTACATTCTTACCATTTGAAAACATTAAAACATGTTATGGAATTGAAATATCACATAGTTCTTGCGGCGACAGAAAAGATGTTGTCACCACATTTGTTAAAAAAATTACTCTTTTTATTTATTATAATTATTTGTAGAAAATTTAATCCATTTTAATGGAATTAAATTTAGATGGGGTTTATTATAAACTATTTAAAAGGTGGATTATATTATAAAAATATGGAAAAATACAAAGATATTGGGACAAAGTCCTTTAACATGAGTATGACTCATCATGTATAATAATTTTTTTCTTGGATAATAATTATATGCTAATTTATACATTTCGAAAAACCTTTTCATGTTTTTGAATCATTTTATATCTCTTCATACCATTTTATAAGAATTACATAATTATTTAATCTAATATTAGTCGTTTTGTAGATATTCCATTCTTAAGTCCAAAATGAACTTGTTTTCATATGAATTGTACATATAGTCAAAAGTAAATCATCTCTAGAATGATATTAATGATTTAAATATCATATGTTTCTAGTATATATGTATTTATAATACTCATTAACATATGGATATTAGAAATAAAATTCACCATTCATGGAGATAATAGGTCTTACGTATGCATGCACACTATATTCATTTCATTTTCATACTAAAAGAATAATAATAAAATGATATAAATTATTATAAAAATACCAGAATTATATATATGTAATTTATTTCACAAATTTATTATAAAACCACCCTTTATATATTACATGTATAATAGAAACGAGTTATAACACTTTGAGGGGGCGGTAGTCCACACTTCCAGAAATAAAATTATCGTACTTACAGATCGTTGAAATCATCAATGTATTTTTTAAATTAAAGTTAAAAAATAATAGAAAAAAACATAAATATAATAAATATAATATATAAATACAATTCCATCATAATTTCTAACATGATATGTGGTTGTATAAAATCAAACAATCATTGTTTCGTGAGGTAGTAGTTCATTATATAGAGAACTCTATGTTCATATCCATTAAATAGATGTGTGTTTAAGTGTATTTATAATAAATAATATAAAAAAACCTAATATATTTAGGATAATATTGTTTTTTTTAAAAATTAATAATAATATCATAGGGAGTGGATAAGTAAAATAATAGAAAAAACATCAGAGACGATGTTACCTCTAAATCGAGAAAATTATTTTGATATGAGCAAAAAGGCATTCTTGAATTTCCTTCATCAAAATGTATGGATTATAGGAATAATTGGGGGATATTTAGAGCTTATTTGAGTACAATTTTAATGATAAAGGGGGTTGAGAGGTGTGATTATGTCGATAGAGGTGGTGGACTTTTATAAGATGGAGGAGGGGAATGAAAGGAATATCATGAAATATTATTTTATTATAAATGGATTATCAATTTCACATTGTACCAATGTCATTTATTTAAAATAAATGAAGTTTTTGGGTCAGAAAATTGTCAACCAATAGAATTTAGATATGTTTTTGTCAAAAAACAATATTTTCTTTTATCATTAACCCTTAGATAAAAACATTAAATATTAGAAAGTCTTCATTTATTTTCATAATATATATTGACTATAATAACTATAAAATACCAAAAACAATTAGTGGATAATTAATGATATTTTTAACAATAAATAATTTATATATACAAATATTATATTTTTTGTTCTATTTTCTAATTTAATAAAATAATATTTGTTTAAAAAACTCATTTGTGTCAATTTACACACTATAAAGTAATTTATTTTTGGTAAAATCGTAAAAACATGATTACATTGAATGAATTGTATTACGTAAAATATTATATGTCATTATAATCCATATATCTCTTGGAAGGCATCAAAATATTCATATTATAATATACTATTTTTGAATCATTCATTATTAAGGTTTCCACAACATCATCATTGGGTCACAATTAAATTTATTTATATAATGTCTAAAATTAATAAATAAAATATCATGATGTAGAAAATATTTCTATCTTTATAATGAGTTCTTATAGATGATGAGATAAATTATATGAAATTGTAACCTTTTTTTTTGTAAAATACGGATATTTATATTATATTTCTCTTAACAATAAATTAATTAATATAACTTGTCATTATCACTCCCAAGTAGATCCATGGGGTTCCAAAATCGATCCACGGATTCCCATGGTTAGGAAAATACCATCCAATAGGATTAGGACATGTTGTATAGTATTTTAATATTATTATAATATAGTTTTTTACCCTTATATACTAGATTTACCCTTTAACCCTAGTAAACAAAATAATTTCAGATGTTTCTATTCACAATGTCTCAAAATAAAAGGTACCCATTAACAAAATTTTAACCTTATATTTCAAATTATGTAATCCCTTTTTTCATATTATAAACACAGAATTTTTAGTTATTAATTTAAAACTAATTCATTTTGTCAAAACCAAAACGCAGGTTTTTATAATGTAAAAACTATCAGAAGATAGGTAAGTTTTTATGTCTGATTTCAAAGTAAAATTACATCTAATGACAATCATTAGATTAAATACCAAAAACATAATCTAATTAGTCATAAAAATAATTAAAAATTACAATTTAAATACATTAATTAATTAAATGAAAATGAATTTTTGAATTAAAATGCAGTATTTTCACTATTCATAAAAATATGAATTCAATTAGAAAAATACCAAAATTTTAACAAAAGTTAATTTTGATTTTTCATAATCTAAATAATATATTTATTTTGTCAAATAGAACATATTTAAGTAAAAATATATATTTAATAATGGTTCGTAATCAAAAGTTTGTAAGAAAACCTTTTAAAAATATTAGATTATTTTATGCTCAAAAATGGATTCATTCTTATTAAAAGCTCTTAGAATTTACTGGATAAATTTAAAATCACATTACAAACATTTATAATCATATTGTAGTTAGTTATGTCCATTCCCACCAATAGAAAGTCTAGGTTTTAACTACCATTTAAAATAATAATAATATTTGTGCATTATTTTTCAGTATAACTCAACATTGTGTGCAATGTATGATTTTGGAGAAACCCATTATTATGTGTTGAGTACACTATCAGAATAAAATCCTCATTAATGTAATATTATAATCTTATTAAAAAATATTAATATATTTTAAATCATAGTATTTTATAAATACTAGGGATTCTACATCATTCCCCCATTTTAGAAATTGTGTCCTTGTAATTTTAATTACTTTTCAAATAAGTGAGGTAATTTCTCCCTAATAAAAATTATGGATTCACATGTTACCTATTCCTCCATATGGCTTTTAAAAAAAACCATTACATGATTAATAACCTGATTCCATAACACTTTATCTCTACCGTTGGGAATCTATACTGGTTGTTCCTCAGAATAATGATTCTCTTCCATCTAATCTAACATGGGAATGAAAACATGATATGGATATGGTATATATAGTCTCAACATTAAAACTTGGAAAAAAATTGTGTACCTTGGATAAAAGTGGATGTAATTCCACCATGTTGGAAACTAATCAAAATTTCTCCTGGATTTCATAAGGTCCAAGGAATCTCACACTCAAATTTCCCTTTTTACCAAAATTTATTACGGATTTCCATAGAGAAACTTTGAGAATGACATGATCACATAACTCAAAAGAAATATCATTCCTTCAGTTATCATCATCACATTTCTACCTACTTCGAGCTGTGCACATGTGAATATGATGTAATTGAGCTTTTTTCCATCACATCTAACAATTCTGGTCCCATAAACTTTTATCCACCTACTTCATCCCAAAAATCATGAGCATTACACTACATTAAATATAATGACGTAAATGGTTTCATATATATATAGAATTAAAACTATTATTATAAGAAAACTCGTACAAATAAAGCTATTGATCCCAAATTCCCTTCTAATCCAATGATAAAAAACATAACATATCCTCCATGTTCTGAATTTTGTGTTCTAACTACCCATCTTATTAAGGATGAAAATATGTACTAAAATTTTATTCATTTCCAAATTACTTATGAAGGGATTTCAAAATGTTATATTTAAACCTGGGATAAATATCATAAAAATAGAGAGGGGAAGTACATGTGATCAGACTATATATTTAATATACAATCAAGAGCATTGACATAGAGATACAGTATATAGAAAATAATGATAATGAAAACATTTAGTGAATCAATCAATAATAACCCAAATTTCATTGTTACCTTGAGATTTTTTTTGTGACCCCCCTAAAAAATGCATTGTTCCATATTCCCATTTCCCCTATGGAATTGGGTAAGCCTGAACCATCCCATTCAGTCACTACCGCTCTGTTTTGACTTTATGAAAAACAAAACAAATCATAGTAAAGTCTGAAATTTCAATATTCATTCCATCCCATAAAAACATTCAGATATCTATGTAAATATTAGTATTACTAGGATAAACTGAAAACGAAGAACCATGAGAATTACATAACAACCCTTTATTCAAATGTGACTCATAAGGAATACATAACCACATTACAAACCTCAAAACACAAACTTCATCAATGATAAATTTAGGTATCATACCATTCTAAACCAATTCTACATTTTTCTGCAACTAACTGTCTTCTTTCTGGGCATTCATAATTCATTATGATAGAGATGATTCACTGCCACAAGAATCCCAATATTGGAATTCTCTACACCAACAACATATATTAAAAAATTCATTAAAATAGTTAACCCTAAGATCATATTCCAAATATAGAATGGTTAATATAGCATTATTATTTCGACTCAATGCTTCATCTACTTTAGTTTACATTACTATATGGTAATGGATCGTGCAATCATAATCATCAATTAATTAAATTATTCTCCTCTTTATCATGATTAATTCATTTTTAGTGAATATATACATCAAACCATTGTGATAAGTATACATTTCACACATTATACCTTACAAATGATACCTCATAATGATTAATGAAAAATCACATATAATACAAAATCACGTTTATTGAAATTTAGCTCATGAGGTTTCAATTGATGTAATGATTAAGAAATTACCAGATCTTTTGGCATTATGACACAACCAAGTCCTTCCAATGATGTATCAATATAAATTCCAAATTCTCCATTCCTAGAAGGAAAGTCTAAAACTAGGGAATTTACAAAAAAAATAGTTTCTGAAAATACTCAACACACTATTTTTTCTAGATAAAGAAGATGCCCTTATGTGTTAGATTAGTTAGTGGGCTAGATAATCGAGAAATGTTTTCAACAAACCTTTGGAAGTAACCCGCTAATCCACAATAAATCAATATGACTTAAAATACTCCCCCTAGAGTTTTAACCATATATTATATATCACATTAAATATGTTCTATATCCAATTTACTTGAAAATGTCTAAAAAATTAAAAAATGTGATGATATAGAGTCAAATTGAGTATTGTAATATTTTGAATAAATATGTAATATACATTTCATGAAATAATTTGATGGTACCACAATAATAGTATTATATAAAAATGATTTTTCCATTCCATTATGCTCTCGATCATGCTAGTTTGACCCCTAGGTAAACATTATTTGACACACATTGGCCAAATTTCCCAACTCATTGAAATTAAAGAATCTTACCGCTAGTTTTTAATTGGCTTCCTGATCACCTTCCGTAGAGTTATGATAAATATGACCATTCATACCACATCAGAATCACTTCATGGACTTTGAGAGACATTCTCTAGGATTATTTTTACCACAATTAGTACCTATTGGAAATTTCGTTTTAATACCTCCATTATTTTTTTTTATGATATATTTCATAGTTCCTACCAACATGATCACTTCTTCTGTTTTCTCTCATGGAATTCATTATCATCAGTAAAATACTTTTCTACCTTTTTAGTACATCAGACAAGTTTCTCATAGTTTTTGAAGTCACTAGAAGACAACACCCATCAATATTAAAACATCAATCCAGAGTAAAAATTATTTATTTTACTATCAATATCTCAGATAGAATTTTGGACATACCAAGAAAAATATGTGAAATTTTCTTCATATTAAGACACATATTGTTCCTCATTTTTTCTCAATTTAAATAATTTCTTTTCCATCCAATGTCAACCAGCATTAGGAAAATACATCTCACGAAAAATATTCTTAAATTCATCATATTTAATGGAATTAATATAATCACTTCCACTAATAATTTTAATCCCTAACCACCACTAGTCACATTTACCTTCAAAATTCTAAAAAGACTAACCTTTTGATTTGTTCATCAACCCGTTTCATCAAAAATGATTTCCAATGATTCAATCCCCCCTTCATGTTGCACAAGGTCAGATGTTCCTCTTAATGATGGGGGACATTACCCCATGAAATTCTCAACATTGACATATGCCTTTGTGGTTTCTCTAGTTGATATCATGATAGAGACCATTATCATTTATCGAATGAGACAACTAATCATTTTATCCTCAAAACCATTAAATTATGATTTTGACCATATCAAGATGTTTACGTTGAAGTTTATTTCCCCCTGTATTCCCTCCTAGAACAACTTCCATATTTCCACAATAAAAAACCTTTCTAAACTAAAATATTTTAGATAGAGCGATATGGTAATCTAAAAAGGATATATCATTTAGATTTGAAAATAAATAAAAAAATTATGTATAACATATTAACTATATTATATCTCTTAAACTTATCTAAACCTACTCTTATACTAACTATAAGGAACTGGCATTAAACATTAATTATACTTGAGATAAGTCAGTATTTTGACATTATTTCATATCAGAGTCTTTTTCGATTTAGAGGTTTATAGAATTAGGTCATAACATATACATAAAATCATGTTTATTACTTGTAGACAAATCTAATCACTATTCATTTTGCCATCATACAAAAACTCATAAAAATGGCATGTTTTTATGTTTTAATTGAAAAACTTTTTCTTGATCACATACATGACTCTATTCATTTTTATCATGTGAAAATTATTTTAAAAAATGGGTTGACCATAAAAAAAGTGAATGGGATACCTAAAATATGAAAAATTGTTAGTCCGGGGATAACATGAAAACCATGAATACATTATCATAAATTAATACTTTTCACCTTTAAGATATAGTAAATGAACATCACTAAATAAATGCTCATTAATTACAATTTCTGTAACCAGAGGATTATCATAAAACCCATATACATCAACATATAGAATTTAATGGTAACATGGGACATAAAGATACATAAATGGAATAACAATTCTATCGACTTATAAACATATCACTAAATCTAATAGACATGAGGCTGACATCCATATATATCACTAAATCTAATAACCATGCGACTGAATTCCATACCCAATGCATTGGAGGTTATAACGTAACCACACATCTTTGGTATGTTTTGTAACCACCCATAATTTGTATTATCTCATAAGAACACATCATTGGTTTATCACGTACCCACCCAAAAATTGTCCATGTACTATTATATACTAATAACACCTAAAATATAAATAATATCAAAATTTCACAAATAACACATCATTTGTAATAAAAAGAAATAATTCCAAGTATTGAAATACTGAATCCTTTTAAAAAATATTTTTCAATACAAAAAAATTAAAAAATGCAAATGGTATTTATTTTCCTTTTAAATACATGACGACATGTTAAATAATCCAAATTTCAAATAATTCTCACAGTGGTGGAATGGTTGTTGTCCCCACACATGTTAAAACCATTCATTTTGTCATTTAGTAATACTATTCATAGAAAATAAATTACCTTTAAATATTATTAAATTTCCATGGGGTTTATTATACACCGTATAAGAGAAGGAGGTGTATATTATTATTATATGCCTCAATGAATGCAGATTGAGGCAAAGTACCATACCTTGAGCCTGAATTGTCGCGTATGTTCCTTGTTCTTCTTAAATAATTAAATTAAGTGAATTTATAATTGATTCATAACCTTTTCAGTTTTATTATTCCTTTTATATCTCCTATTAAAATTTTATTAAAATTATATAAATTTTTATGTTAATATTAGTTTTTTTGTCGATATTCATTACTTCAGATGAAAATAATGTTGTTTTGATATAAATTCTACATGTAGTCAAAAGTACATAGTATCCATAATGATATTCATGATTTAAATATCATATATATATATTATATATATATATATATATATAATTTTCTATAACATTTTTAAATAATAAATAAATTCATCATTTTTGGAGATGATAAGTTATACATAAGCATTAACACTACATTATTTCATTATCATACTTAAAGAATAATAATAAATTGATATAAATGTATATTATAATAACATTATTATATTTATGTTATGTATGATTCATTGTTTTAATAAAACCCTTCATTATACATTCCACTAACATCATGAATGAGTCTTATCACTATGAGGGGGCCCTAGACCACACTTCCTCAAATGAAAATATCGTATTTATAGATCAAGGAATGAATAAAGGTATGATGTAAACAAAAAATAAAAAATCATAAAATCAATATAAATCTAATATATATAATATATAAATACATTTCCATCATAATGGATTCTATGAGTGATGGTAGGGGAAAATCTTACAATCATCATTTCATGAGGGAGTAGTTCGTTGTACAATGAAACGATATGTTCATATGTAATAAATAAGGGTGTGTATATGTGTAGATATAATAATTTTCATAAAAACATAAAATTATATTAGGGATACTATTTTTTAATGTAATAAAATATTAATAATATCATATGAAGTGGAGAAACAAATAAAATAAAATAACTTGTGAGAAAATGTTACCTCTAAATCAGGTAACTTCTTTTGAATTGAGCCAAAAGGAATTATTTAACTGACTTGTCACTATATAAAAGAATTATAAAATTAATTGATGGTTTTTGGGATATATTTGAGTATAATATGGATGATCCAAGTGGATTTAGAGGTGTTTTGTGGGATTTGGTGGTGTCCTTTTATAAGAGTGAGGAGGGGGACTTAATGATTAACCTAATTTTTTCATTATTGTAAATTAAATTTTTATTTCAAATGGTCCCAAATATATTTATTTTAAATAACATAATCTTTTGGGTTGAAAAAAACTCAACCAATAGGTTTTATACATGTTTAGGATAAAACATTAACCTTATCTTTTAACTTTAACACTTACTTAGAATCATTAGCTCTTACCATGTCCTCTTCCATTTTCATAATATATGTTGACTATATTAACTAAGAACATCCTAGAGAACCATACATGATAATTAATGATAATGTTAACATTCTATTAATAATTTTTATGAATAATATATTTTTACGGCTATTGTATCATTTAATAAAATAGTATTTGTTTTAAGAACCCATTTATATCAATTTCGACACTATAAAGAATATTATTTTTGTTAATGTCGAAACCACTAGGCTTTTTCTTACCAAATTAATAATATAAAATATATTATGTCAATATCATCCATAAAATTCATGGATTAGATAATAATAATCATATTATAATAACATATATTTGAATATTTCATTAATAATGTAATTACTAAATCATCATTGTGCCATTAATTAATTTATTTAGTTAATGTCTAAATGTTATATATAAAATATAATGATGTAGGAAATATTTTTATCTTTATAAAAAATATTTATTGTTGAAGGGATCAGTTATATAACCCCATATAAAAAATTATTTTTTGAAAGATATTGGTTTATGTTATATTACTCTTTACATAAAATTAGTTGACATAACATGCCATTATCACTCAAAAATGGATCCATGGGGGTCCAAAAATCGTCCAAAGGATGACCATGGTTAGAAATATATCATAAAATTAGATTTTTAAATGTGTTACAGTAGAGGAATATTATTATAATAATATATTTTACCCATATTTAGCAAATATTCCCATTAACCCTGGTAAATAAAATAATTATTGATGTTACTATTGATGACGTATAGAAATAAAATGTTCAAATTTAAACAATTTCAACCTTATGATTCCAAATATGGAATATATTTTCCCATATTAAAATAAAAAATGTTGCAGTAATTAAATTAAAATTAATTCCAATTGTAAAAAACATAACTAGTTTTTAATAAGTAATAACTATCAAAATATTGACATGTGTTTATGTCCAATACCAATGTCAAATTACGTCCAATGACCAAAATAAGATTAAATGATTAAAACATAATAAAATTAAACATTAAAAAAAATATAATAATTTATCTATATAATCCAATTAGATGAAAATGTAGTTTTGAAATAAATGAAGTGTATTTATCTATTCAAAAAAATATTTTTTTGTATCAGAAAAATACCAAAATTTCATCTAAAGTAAAGTTTTGTGTACCCCATATAATGAATAACTAAATTTTGTATAATAGAACATTTAAAAGTGAAAAAAGGTATATTGAAAAGGGTTATCCATTAAAAGGCAGTAAAACGACCTTTTAAAAATATTAGAGAATTTTATACCTAAAATTGGAATCATTCTCATTTTATGCATCAAAAATTTATTTAAAAACTATAAAAATAATTAAGAAACCTATAAAGTCATCTTTTAGATAGTTCTATTCATTCATTATAATAAAAAATCTAGGAATTAACAACCATTTAAAATAATATTAATATTATTATATTATTTTTCTGTATAACTCAACATTGTGTGAAACATAATATTTTATTGAGAAACCCAATGTTGTGTGCCGAGTACTCTATTAGAATAGTTCGTTATTTATGTTAAAATTAATATCCTCATCATATATATTACTAAATATAAAATAGTATTATTCTATAAATAAATGGGATGCCTTAGTTATTCCATCATGGTTTATTTTATTTAATTTTCTTATGATTAACATATTATGAATTGAAAGTATTTATGACATGACACTTAATTTTTTAAATTTGATAATTGGGGTGATGATTGTATATGTTATTTTCTTTTTCTTATAACCTTATTATCATGATATATATATCAATCTTTGTTATAATTACACATTAATACAATATTTATTCAATACTATTTCACATAACATAACCCAGAAGATTGGGAAGTTAATTGTATTTGGGAATTAGTTACATTATACAAAAACACAAAACAATAAATAAATTATACTTATTGAAATAAGAATAAGCATTAATTAACTTAAAAATTCATGGGATAACACGAGGACATACATAATAAAGGTGTGAACTCTTCAGCATGGTAAGGGAATGAAAATTAAATAATGACATAAATAGTACCATAAAGGAATTAGATCAAAGATAACTATGTAGACATAATGATAAAGATAGTCCCAAAATGGAATCAGGTTCAATATATACCACAACATGAAGATTCAAGAAACTAATCTCATTGCATTGGAGTGTTATATAAACGAGGGTACACTATTTAAATTTATTTTATTCTCATACATAAATATTCCAAATTAATCATACAACATGGATTCATTCATAATTCTATTTTATTTTGTGATCAATTCGTTTGTAATCCATACTTGTATTCACAATTTTAATTTGTTATAAATGTATTATTTTTATGTTCCCTACAATAAATGGTTATTTTATTCAATAAAAAATTCGTTTGTTATGGAAAATTTTTGTGAAATTTGGGATGTATAATAACATTTTATAAAAATTCATAAAATGGTTTGACTGGGGTGAAAGTGTTCTATGATCATTTTCAAAACAAATTGGAAGTAATATATAAATTTAAATACATATACAATCATTATAAAATGTATATAGGTGGAAAAATATAATAAATAAACAAGAATAATGAATCGAATGTGAGGATCCTTTAAATGAGTGTCTAACTCTAAATTATTAGAATGTGGTTTTTGTGTTCATAGGGGAACCGAGGTAGCCATATAGGGAGGGTAGGGAAGAAAATGAATGATCTATATAAATATTTATTGAATTGAAAAATGATATCGAGGGGTTAAATTGTAAATGAGTGTAAAATTATTCACTATTTTTTGAATAGAGGTTTTATAATCTATTAAATAAAATGACCAATACCTTCATCAATCCCACTGTTTTTCTAATGGCCTCTACCAAATCTAAGATTTTTTAATTTTTATTAGTACAAGGGATAAAATAGTACAATAATATATTTTCATAATGGATGTGAGTAATACATTAAAAGAAATTATTTTAAAACCATAAATTATATTAATTTTTATTGAGGAATCATAATATATTTATAAAATTAATAATATAAAAATAATATAAAATTATTTTAAAAGGAAAATTTTATAATCTCAAGGATGACATTTGAGCTATATATTTCATCAATTATTTATCTTTATGATGTCATAATACACACATTATATTTAGCCGGTATATAATTTTTAACTAGAAATTTGAATGTATCAAAAAATTATGGAGAAAGAAATTGGATATTTTTAATATTATCATTCTAAAAACAAAAATCATTTTGAACAATTAATTTTTAAATATGTTTTTATTCACTTTTAAATTCATAATCATCAATTAATGATAAATTTTGGGGGTTTTGACGGTAATAATTTTCAGACGCATTCACATATTATATTTGACTTCATTAAAATTATATGATCATTTATATTTAAAAAATTATTTAATAATAATATTTCATTTAGATATTTTTTTTAAATTCATTAATTCAAAAAAATAAATGACTTAATTGAAATTGAATACTAATCAAAAATACAAATTTTCTTGTTGTTAAAAAATTTTAATCATTTATAATGTAAAAATAAATAGAAAATATGAAAATTATTATAATGAACATAAATTATAAAGATTAATATTATTCTCCACAAGATATATATCCATTTAATACACCAATGAACCCCATGTGGTTATGGTGCATGAGAATTAAAAATTCATGGGGTTGTGCGATGAATATAGTTTGGGAAGTGATATCAATGTTATCATAAATGGTTTGTCTCATGATTATATTATAGTATATCCTCTTCGGAATGTTCATGGTAAATGACCAATGATTCTATCTCCCTCAAAATCACTAATAAATGGACTTCTATTGTTATGATTCTACTGGTTGAGGTTTTCACGTCCTTTGTATATGACGGTTGCATTTTTTATAACCATAGTGTAATACTAATAATAATATCACTATTAAACCAATATATCATTAGTTTTCATGATTATTAATGGTCATTTAAATCTAATATGATATAATAAAATCATGTACATGATTATTTTTATATAACAATAATATATGAGAAGTAATTTTATTAAGTAAAATGAGCATTTATATTTAAAATATTTTAGGTCGATACATTTTCCTTCATAATAAATATTTACATAAACAATTTCATTTCCCACATTAAAAAATATGATGGTAACTCTATTTCACCACTTATTGGGTCTATCAGATCGCATCATCAAACATGTTGTTTCTCCATATCAAAATTACAAGGTTAACTGTCTTATTTCGTAGAACATTGACTCTATATTTTATGTGTTTCCCCAGTTTCTACTCAAATAAAAAATCATCCTCCAATGACATAAAAATTTGGTTGAGTACATGTGGGGGTATGTTATGCACTTCTTCAATAAGGATACATGTAATATATCATGTACATGAGATAGTTTCTTAGAGAGTTCTAGTCGATAGGCCACCGTTGTAATGTGATCGCGGATTTCAATGGGACCAATGTATATTGGACTAAAAATTCCCTTATTCTATAATCTCAATGACCTCTCACATGGATATATATAGAGTAAAAAAATGTCTCCAAACCTAGAATCTATGTACCATCGATTATTTCTAGAATAGATCATTTACAGACATTGGGATTCCCTAATGATCCGCTGAATTGTTTTAAACATATCTTCAAATTTATTACCATTTTAGGACCATGATGCTTATGTTCCTAAACTTCATCCCATAGTGATGTTATTTTATATATTTTCTAATAAATTTATTCATATATATCCATTCTAATGCTCATGTGGAATTTTTATTTCTTGATAACATGACTAGTGTTATATGTTGGTCCCTTCAACATTTGAAGTCCATAAAACATTCTCTCAACAAGCCATCAATTAATTGAATAGTGTGCTCTATGTGTCCATTAGTTTGATGATTATTAAATGTACTGAATAAAATATCGGTGTTTAGAACATGATGTGTACATTTCCAAAACATATAGGTATATCATAGATCATGATCACATACAATCAATATTGATACTCTGTCAATCCTCACTACTTCATTAATGAATATTTTTGCATGTTTGTCAAGTAATAATTACTATTGAATTTTGAATAAGAGATATACATTTTGGTGACGGTTTATAACAACCCGTATATAATTTATTCCGATGTATGTATTTATATGTCCACTATTAAAGTACCTAGTGAGTTTTTCCTATATACAAGTTGGTATAGTTAATAGTGGAATAAACCCCCTAGGAATATATATTCTATAAAAAACCTACAGTCATACCAATCACATGAATGTATATTCATCAATATCCTTCTTCATATTGTCTCACCAACAGTTCTACTGAGGATCTTGATCCATATTTTTTCTTACTAGGTGGATGGAGAATGTTTAGCTATGTCTATCAAACAATATATACTAATTTAATAGTTGATTTGATGGTACACATATTCTTGAAAAAAATAAATGAAATCATTTTTCATTAACATTGATCTCAGAGGACTTCAATTTTCATATTGATTCCAATTTCTTATTATATCCCACATAATTCCATTAAGAATACTTTAAAATATATAGAACCGAATATTAAGAATTCATTTGTAAATGGATTGATGATGTTTGCTCTATTGTGATTTCCATGTATATACCATTCAAATCAGAGTAGATCAGATTTCTATCAATTAACATCAATAATTATATTTCTAGATCCTTTATTAATAGAGTGTTCACAATATTATGTTCTTTACTAATATGATTGTGTATTGCTGACTCATAGTCCATGATCATCTCTTATAGTATTCATTATAACATATTCATTTCATTCAATTTCAATATATAAATTAGGAATGTTTTGAAATATATATATTTCACCCTTCTCCCAAATGATATAATGCCTCTATTTGTTCAATGAAAATTAACTATAGATAAATTTATATCATTTTCTAGGTCACTATATTCATGAAAACTAACCAACCTTGATGTATAAGATATGAATTTGTCATTATAGATTAACAAACATCACAATATCTTCATTGAGCCATCCTTTAGTACCATGATATTTTATCCACTTGTGGGTAGTGTGACCTCCAAGACAGTTATAGACATACTTTCAGAATAAATTAATCCCTCTACAGAATAATCATTCTAAAAAAATATGATTCCCTTCTGAATAATCTTAATTAGATGGTTTGAATGTTAGATAAATTACTCAAAAATTGTTTATAGTTACAAGATAATACATTGAAACTAAGGATATGTATCACAAATATGGGACATATCTATCAATTAATATCTTCTATCAATGAAGGGTATGAAAATATCCCATTAAATGTATGTATATTAAAAAATAAAGTTGTAAACATCTACCAGATCTTAGATTTTATGAACATGGAAACAATAAAATCCCTTTTTAAGGAAAATAACATAGTTATCAGATTCTCCCCATTCTTCCCCACGATTTAGGATTTATTATAATATCATATATAAATGAAAATTAATTTTCTTAAGCTAATACTTGAATAATATATTCATTAAGTCCTTCAATATTTATAGAGAAATTGTGAGTCTGAATGACATTACTATGACCTGAAGTTCCCAAACCTTATATGAAATGATTTCAAGGGGATATACTTATTCACACTTAATTTTTAATATCCTAGATATAGATCCACCATTCAAAAGTATTTTACTACATGAATCTAATAAAAAAACATCAATCATTAAATATGATTCATTTTATTTATATAGATCTTTTCAATCGCATGATAATCAATGGAAATACTCATTAATGCAACATTATTCATGAAAATAGCTGACTGGTGCATGCCATGGTGATGAAAATGGACATATTTAACCTTTATCAGTATTCTCATATAATTGATTCTGCATCTCCTCATGTTCCATAATATACATTCTATATAGAGTCTTGGATAATTTTAACTTCTCATGTATAAGATCGATTGAAAATTCAACCACTCATCTTGGATGGAGACCTGGAAATTCTTGAAAAAAAATTTAGTGTATTCCATGATAATGTCCATGTATTAAAAGATGAATACTTTCGTAGACTAAATAATTTGAAGTAGATATACATGACCATAGGGAATTAATTCTTGCTAGATATATTGGTTCTAAATATGATTTATCCTGCTCCTTATACATATAATGAATCAATAGTCCATTTTTAATATAAAGAGTGATTGCATTCTCATGGAAATTAATGATGGCACTATATTGGGGTAGCCAATCTATACTAAAAATTTCATGAAATTTCACAAAAAGGAGCATTAGAAGGTTCCCTAATAATTTAATCGCACAAATTTTGGCATTAAATAATTATATACTTGGTATTCAACAATTTCCCCATTTGTAGTTTTCATTGAAATTCAACATACATTATTTCTGGTGGTGTTTGAATATTTATACTATACATTCATGATATAAAGAAATGTGTAGAACTCGAATAAAAAACATTATTTATTCATGAATAAATATATATAATAAATTTTACAACTTTGTTTTTGTAATTCACTATAGTGGCAGTGATGGAAATAGCTTGTTGTTTTTGCCTTCGATGTTGTTGGTTTTCTCCAAAAACCCTTGGCTTCATGAATTGGATGTCAATGTTCTGTATTTTATTTTAATTGGTAAAATAGACATTATGTTGACGGTCATCATGATATTTTATAAATTCAAAAACATTAATGGGTTTTTCCTTCTAGAAATCACAATCTACATGTCATTCCTTCACAAACATAATGAATTTCCTCATTCGCCATTGGAAATTTTAAAGGTTCTTTTTTCTCACCATTCTGAAGCTTGATGTTATTATTTCATGGAACTGTTAGATTTCTCCATCAAACTATCATAATTAAATTCATGTTTCCTCTTAATATCTTTATCATTCAATTCAGATTTTCCTACCACCATATGGAATATGAGGGAATATTTGACAATTTTCTGATAGATATCAACGTCTTTGATCACCAATGATTTTAATAAAATATGATTCATTTCCCCAAAGAAGAAGTCAACATTGAATTAAGGGGTAATGAAAAATAATAATGTGAATCATGAATACCTTATAAGGATCGACTAAAAATCCAATATATATTATATATATTTCTAAAGGGAACAAAAATATGTTTCCATTTTATGTCATATGGTGTGGGGAAAATATTTATCGAAAAAATTTCAAGAATTCATTCCAACCATAATCATTAATCTTTTACTCAGGATTCATATTTATATTCAATGTCTACTAATGATTATATTCTAGCTAGATACCATGTTATTTTATTATAATCATCTATTTTCTGAAGCATTGAATAATGGAGATTATCATCTCAATGGATTGGGTCTATTGTTCTATGATTAAGGGATCAGATGATAAACTGAATGTTAGTGACCTATTTCACCGAAACATATAAATCCTATCATAGAATCTCTTGGGGGAGATTTGGGCGGTATACCATATCAAGGATTCTCTTCAGAACATGAGTCACTTGAGAGAGTTTCATAATAAGGTTTGTGATTCTCACTCCCATCAAGTTGGGAATCTCAATGGGGATGTTATCTCATTTTCCATGACATTGGATGTTTACGTGATTCCCTCAATTTTTGTACATTTGATTGAATTTAAGAAAATTTTTGTATGATTATGTTTATACACATAACATGAGAATCCTATTACATTAAATTGGAAACATATAATTTTTTTATTTCACAGATTATGAATTTATAGGTTTCAATGTACATTATCAATTATCTATTTCCTAACATATAATCTATGGGAATTTTTATTCCCATATAAAATATTCAAATTGAGTAGATGAATTTAAAAAATAATATCCATAATGTGTATGAAAAAAAGAATGAAAAAAGGCTCATTTTCATGTACTATTTCTCGGTATAATATTGCTCAATATAGGGTTCTCAGGTTTTACCCATACTTACATCTGGGCGAGAAACACATCCACATGTTCTATCCATAATCTTTTACTTTTATAATAAATCCCATATTATATACTTACCAAAATTAAGATATTTTTTCATATTCTTAGTCTTATCCTTAAGGCTTATTCAACAGGTTTATAATCAAAAACCCCAAAATAACTAAACATTTTATATGAGAAAAACTATAATAATCATTATCTTTATTACACATTAATACACGATTTATTATATATGATTAAAATTTGTACTACCTAGAAAATTGAGAAGCCCAGTTTCAAGGGATATTAAATAAATTACCTATGAACAGAAATTATAAAAAGCATCCTATATATCAAAAACATTCTTAACAACCTTTCACTTAAAACTATATGGGATAAGATGAAAACATACATAAGAAAACAGTGATCTATAAAGGATGATAAGGAAAAACATGGAATAACATGAAGTAAATAGTTCATGATGCATAATATTCATATAAATGTGGTGTAAATGGGGTAAGAATCATAAACATAATTGAAGAGTCATGATATAGAATGATAATAATAAATGAGACATTGGAAAAGTGGCTACAATTTAAAACAAATCATCATAAAAATAATACAATGATATGTTCCAAGAAACCATGCTTGAAAACATCCTATAGTGGTATTATATTCATTCCCTATCACAACATGACATATCATGAGACTAAACTTTACCCAATGGGTTGAAGAACTATAAAATTATAGGTTCACAAAACACTTTTATATCATTCCCATGATCAATTATTTGATAGAGATCATACAACAAATAATAATTCATCGAAATATTTTATTCCATGATCATAGAGTGTATAATAAATAAATTAAATCCCAAAAATATTTAATTATAATTTATTTAATGGAGAAAACCCTTGACATGAAATGTGTATTGTATTCACTACACAAAATTGTTTTATTAGAAAATCAAGTTGAAATTATGAAAGCATAATAATGTGACATAAAAATTCATCAAATGTGTTGATTAGAGTGGAAAGAATATATAATGATTTTAATGTAAAATGGATTTTAATATGGACATGAAAATTTATATCCCATATTTGGGAATTTAAAACACCATATATAAGTGAATAAAGAAATAAGAGAAAGGAAGAGAATATGAAGATCCCATTTTTTTTATGTGAGAGAAAATACACGTGAGGTGATTCTTGAGAACATCGAGGGACAATGGGTGGACTATAGAGAAGATAAGGAGGAGTATGGATGTGATATAATGATTTTTAGTGAAATGAAATTGGGGATTCAGAAGATTTATAATGGAAATTAGTGGGAAATTCATTCCAAATTATGAAAATGGGCTTTGGACTCTATAAAATAAAAAAACACAAAACACAAAAAATACCATAGATGTTTAAATTAGTTTTTACAAATTTGGATTGTTTTTTATCTTCATATAAAAATATGGTATGAAAAACTATTATTCTCACTAAAATATTTGTTTCTACATCCACATGTTATCTCATCACTCCTTGCCTCCGTGATACCCCCACTCCTCAAACCAGACACCACTCTCCTTGGTATCCCATATCCATATCCTAATGTTTCCCTTACACCGTTGAAGCTTTTTCCCAATTTCACCTCGTACCCATGTTCATGTTTCTCTAATCCATACATTAAACCCTACAACTACATAGTAAATCCACTTCCTCACCTCTACCTCTACCTCTGATTTCATCAACACTTTCAGTTGAGCCCCTCCATCACCTTGCCTCCACTTGAGCTTCCCCAACTACTATTTCATGACTCTCGGTCTTCCAACCTTTACTAATTTAAATATTGGGTAACTATCCATTTGGTTTTTAATGATATAAAGATGCCAAATTTTAATCACTAATTTCAAATGTTTAGATGATTGACACACATTGTGTCACGACCCGACCTCGGGGCCCATGCCGTGACTACCCCAAGCCCGCCTTCCATAGGCCAGGGGCTGGCGACTAGCACCAAGGCGTAAAATCCCGGTAAACAGGGAAGGCATTGCCTTTATAAGTAACAACCACCACAGAGTCAGCAAGCGGAAAGTAACTACAATGTGCAGAAAAGTAAAGGGGGCCGGAATACAAGCCCAAATGAAAGTACAACTGAAAAGGAAAAGAACAACAACTGAAGAAAAGACGGCGGCCTCGTGTCGTCCACTGGCAATCCCACCTGAAGGGTGGGTACAGATAGCCTCCAGGCTCCTTGGGTCCCACGTCCGCTCCGAGCACGTCCCGCCCAGTGGTCCACCTCCAGGTACCGTCCTGCTCCACGCCCCAACCGTGATCAGCGCTGTCCCTCGTCTGCATCCAACACAACAAGGTGCGGGCATAGCTCGTGCAGGGGTGAGTATAAGCTACTCAGTAAGGACCCCGAGACCCCCGAAGGTCTCCCGAAATCCACAAAGGATATAGCACAAAAGGAAGGTGCAATCACGAAGAAACATCTGACTCGACTTAGGTATATGCCCATACATATACCTAAGTCCCCAATTCTAGCTCTGCTCACGAGCTCACGAACGACTCAATCCACACAGGAAAGCAAGACTCAAATCCACCAGGGAGAGTAAATAGTAAATCCACATAGGATAGTTCAACACATTCCACAAAGGAGAGTAACATAAGATTCAGCTCAACCAGGTATACTTTTTCAGATGACGTCAAAGATGATCACTGATCCATCTAAGTCGTCGGACCCACGAAGGATCGATAGGTACTAACCCCCGCAAAAGACCCACATAGGATCGGGCTCACACAGAACCTGTAGGCAGTGGCTCACACAGAACCGGTAGTAAGGACCCACACAGGATCGGGCCCACACAGGACCTGTAGCACTGATCCACGTAGGATCGCTGAGTGCAGTAGTCAACGCAGTCCACTGAGGATCTCTGCACAGTCGTCGCCGCAGTCCATGAAGGATCTCTGCTCTGTCGTCGTCGCAGTCCACGGAGGATCTCTGCTCTGTCGTCGAAGTCACAGCCAGCACTAGGGTTCCCGCACACAGCGAGCTCGTTTAGGAGGGTCCGCTCCATGAGCCGAGAGACTGATACATCAACTGACACGTAGTCCAAATTTGATGTATCCAAAAGTTCCGTATCGACAACAGGATCTCAACGCAACAGACGGCGCGTCAATCGGACGCCCGGTCTGAGAGTTATTGGCATTTTCGTCCGAGGGGCCCAGTTGGTTTTTAGGGCAAAACCAACCCGACCGTACTCAGCCTGTGTCCGATCCTCGGGCGGATTATGCCAAAAGTTCCGTCTCACATAGAGGAAACTACCTTAGCTGACGGTACGTCGATCGGACGTCCGTAGCTCGAGTTATGAGCGTTTCCGCTCCGAGGGCCCGGTTGGTTTCGCGTACGAACCAACCCGGCCGAACCCAAAGTCTTCCGAAACCTTGAGTGTAATATACCGAAACGACCGTATCGATCCAAGGATCGCGTATCCGCTGACGGTTCGTCAATCGGAGGTCCCAGGCCCATGATACGGGCAAAAGACCGAAGAGGGCCCGAAAACGGGGGTTCTGGGCCCGGGGCGACCCGGCCCGAACCACCCCTGGGTCGGCCGAACCGGGTCGACCCGACCCGGCTGGGCCGGGTCCGGTCCGGCCTGGGCGCGGCCCGGCCGACCGGACCGGCCGGCTCGGCTTCGGCCGCACGGCCGAAGAAAACCGCCGCGGGTTTGACCCGCGCCTTGGAGGAACGCGGCCCGCGCGGGCCGCGTGCTGGGTGGTCGGACCGCGGACGCGGTCCGGCGGTTCGCCGTCGCCGCGGCCGAGCCGCTGTGGATTCCTCCGGCGGCGCGCCGGGAACCGCCGCCTCCGGTCTCCGGCGCCGCCGCGCCGGCGACCCGCGCCGCCGCCTCCTTCCGCGGGCCGCCGGAGTTACTCCGGTGGCCCGTTTTGCCTCCTGTCTGCGCCATAGCTCTTCCCGGGGGCCGATCTTCACTGCGGGATCAACGGATCGCCCCTGCCGCACGGTTCGTCATCGTCCGCCAAATCCGCACAACAAAAAGATCGGCGGAGGGTTGCCGGGTCTTGTTCGTTAGATCCGCACCCTCCGCGTTAGTCATAAAATCATCGGGAGGGATTAAGGCAGCCACAATTTTATCCAAAAATAAAATTGTTCAAGTTTGGTTCTTTAATTTAAAAAGAAATAAATCACGGGAACAAATCACCAAGAAAAATATAAAATCCCTACCTCGAAGTCGCCGTCGGACATGAGGTCGTCGCGGAATCGCTCGTCGCGGAAGGAGGGGATCATCGCGTCGTCGCGGAAGAGACGTTCGTCGCACCGCGGAAAAAACGTCGCGCCGACGATCTCCGGATCTAGAACAAACAGATTTAATTAATTAAATCCGTTGTCATTGAAATTAAAAGGGAGATTTAAACGATCCGTTTCTCACCTTAGTTGCCGAACGAGGATCGGCCGCGGAAGAAGAGGCGTCGCCGAAGAACGTCGCGGGTAGAGCTCGTCGACCTCGCAGATCACGGTGTGCGTCGTCGAATTCCATTCGTCGGCATTGTTCGCGTTCTTCGCGTTCTTCGCGAGGAGAGTGGAGGCTCAGAGAATTCTCACAACGATGGCAATCCTCTAAAATAGACAAGTTTGTCTATTTTATTAATTTGCCAACGAACGCAAACGTGTAAGTAACGACCCATTAAATTTGTTGAATTAATTCAACAAATGAAACAGCCCACTTAATTCACGAAATAAACCGCCCAATTAAATGGTCTGTTAAGAAATTAAAGTAAACGTGCCGGTTGACTTTTCAGTTACTTTGACGGGTTTTCGCGGGTGCGTTACTTAGCGAAAGAAACGGCGGGGCTCGTGCGGGCCCCACCGCACAAATATCCTACCAAGGGGTAGGGTATTTCCGGATAGCACCCTATCCACTTTAACTCAGTTCAAGTGGCTTCCAAGCGGCTTCCAAGCGGCTTAAGTGAAATAAAATAAAGTTGTCGCACAACCTTTATTTTATTTCCTACTTAAAGCCCAAAATTTTAAAAACCACAGTTGAGAAAACGCAACTCCGGAAGAGGCGTTTCTAAGAAAATACAGGCGCTGCGATTTCATCAGTGCCCTTAGAATTCGATTCCGGGCACCTGTTCAAAAGATAGAAAAACCCGCTCGTCCGTTCACTGAACGTACCCGAGCCAAACATCGGAAATTGAATCCGGGCACACCGGGCCTCGGAATCAGGTGCCGTCTGAAGCTGCGCTCTTTTAAAATTCCAAAGAAAATTAAGAAAGAAATTTCCTTGAAATTTGAGGGTCTTTACATAACTCCCACCCCAGGGCTTAACGTCCCCGTAAAGATACATCAAAAACTAGGGGAACAAATGGGGGTACTGAGCACGCATCTGAGCCTCCCGCTCCCAAGTGCTCTCCTGGAGGTTCCCGTGCTGCCATCTGACGCACACAAGAGGAATCGACCGCCCACGTAGGACCCGCTCTTGTCGATCCTCGATCTCCACTGGGACCTCTGCAAAAGTCGCCCCATCGTCCACGCCCAGCTCCCCAAAGTCGATGATGTGTGTCGGGTCGTGCACGTATCTCCTCAG
Organism: Viscum album; assembly: GCA_963277665.1. Taxonomy (NCBI): domain Eukaryota; kingdom Viridiplantae; phylum Streptophyta; class Magnoliopsida; order Santalales; family Viscaceae; genus Viscum; species Viscum album. Next base: position 1,997,272,791 of record OY728140.1, on the reverse strand, counting down.
CTGAGACACGTGGAAGACGTCGTGCACCCGGTGCAACTGAGGTGGTAGATCCAGGCGATAAGCCACCTCTCCTATCCTGCCGAGGACATGGAAAGGCCCGATGAAGCATGGAGACAACTTGCCGCCTCGGCCAAATCTCCGTAAACCATGTCGAGGTGAGACACGCAAAAAGACGTGGTCGCCATCCTCGAACTCTAGTGGCCTCCGCCTCATGTCAGCATATGACTTCTGTCGGCTCCGAGCTATCCTCATTCTCTCCTGGATGATCTGGACCTTCTCTGTCGTGGCTCGGACCATCTCTGGTCCCACGAATGCTGACTCCCCAGGGTCTGTCCAGCACAACGGTGATCTGCAGGGTCTACCGTACAACGCCTCGTATGGTGCCATCCCGATGGTGGAGTGGTAGCTGTTGTTGTACGCGAACTCCACCAAGGATAGGTGGTCCTCCCAGCTGCGACCAAAGTCAAGAACACATGCACGGAGCATGTCCTCGAGTGTCTGTATGGTCCTCTCAGTCTGACCATCCGTCTGAGGGTGGAAGGCTGTGCTCAGATGGAGCCGCGTCCCGAACACCTCCTGCAACCCCTTCCAAAGCCGGGAAGTGAAACGAGCATCTCGATCGGAGACGATAGCCGATGGCACACTGTGAAGCCGTACGATCTCCTGGACGTAAAGAGGTCCCAAGCTCTCCACTGAGCCCTGCTCTCTGATGGGTAAGAAGTGTGCCGACTTGGTGAGTCGGTCGACAATCACCCAAATGGAGTCGTGACCTCTGGAAGTGCGTGGAAGTCCAGTCACGAAGTCCATAGAAATGTCGTCCCACTTCCACTCCGGGACGTCCAAGGGCTTTACCAAGCCTGCTGGAACCTGATGCTCTGCCTTCACCTGCTGGCAGGTGAGGCATCGTGAAACGAACTCTGCCACATCTTTCTTCATGCCCGGCCACCAGTGCTGTCGTCTGAGATCCTGGTACATCTTCGCCACTCCGGGATGCATCGCCAAGGGAGAAGTGTGAAACTCTCTCAGCACCTCCTCTCGTAAAGAGACTGGTACGAAGGTACGTCCTCTGAAAAGGATGTTGTGCTCTGCTCCAAGGGAGAAGCCATCAGGCGCCTGACCTCAGGATATCAGTGCACGCCGGGTCTCACAGTCAGCGTCCCCACGCTGAGCCTCTCTGACCCGCTGTAGAAGTGGAGGAGAGACTGTGAGAGACTGAAGAAAGGATGCCCCATCTCTATCCATGAAGGATATCTGTAAGGAGGCTAGCTGCTCCGTCGCCTCCTCAAGTAGCTGAATGCCCATCCTCCTGCTGAGGGCATCGGCTACCACGTTCCCCTTCCCAGGAGTATAGACTATCTCAAAGTCATAGTCCTGGAGGAACTCAAGCCATCTCCGCTGTCTCAGGTTCAGGTCCTTCTGAGAGAAGATACACCTGAGACTCTGGTGGTCATAAAAGACTGTGAAGCGCTCGCCCATCAGATAGTGCCGCCAAGTCTTCAGAGCGAAGACCACTGCTTCTAGTTCCAGGTCATGATTGGCGTAGTTCTGCTCATGCGGCCTCAACTGACGTGATCCGTAGGCGATCACGGCCCGCTCCTGCATCAGGACGCACCCGAGTCCAGTCCCTAATGCATCGCAGTAAACTACGTATCCAACTCCCTCCTCAGGAAAACTCAAGATAGGTGCGCTGGTCAATCTAGTCTCAGCTCCTGGAAGCTCTGCTGACATCTGTCTGACCACACAAAGGGTTTCCCATTCTTGGTCAAGGCTGAGAGTGGTACCACAACTCTGGAGAAGTCTGGCACAAATCTCCGATAGTATCCGGCTAGGCCCAAGAAGCTCCGCACCTCCGTCACGCTCCTGGGTGGCTCCCAAGCTAGCACTGCCTCGATATTCGCGGGATCCACTGCAACTCCCGCCTCAGAGATGACGTGCCCCAAGAAGTGGACCTCACGTAACCAGAACTGGAACTTTGAAAGCATTCCATAAAGCTGGTGCTCTCGGAGTGTGTCTAGCGCAACTCGTAGGTGGTAGGCATGCTCCTCCTGAGTCGTCGAGTATATCAAAATGTCGTCAACGAAGACCACGACAAATCGATCGAGGTATGGCTGGAAGATCATGTTCATGAGGCTCATGAACACTGCTGGAGCATTGGTTACGCCGAACGGCATAACCAAAAACTCATAATGGCCATACCGACATCTGAAGGTCATCTTCTGCACATCCTCGTCTCGAACTCTGAGCTGATGATAGCCTGACCGGAGGTCTATCTTCGAGAACCACCGCGCTCCCTTGAGCTGATCGAAGAGGTCATCAATCCGTGGCAGCGGATACTTGTTCCTCACTGTCACCTGGTTCAGGCGACGATAGTCGACACACAGTCGCAAGCTCCCGTCCGCCTTCGTGGCGAACAAAATCAGGGAAGCCCAGGGTGAAACACTGGGTCGGATAAACCCCTTGCTCTGCAAGTCCTCCAACTGTACCCGCAGCTCTCGAAGCTCGGCGGGGGCCATCCGGTATGCTGGAGTAGATATCGGGGCTGTCCCGGGGTACAAGTCGATGTAAAAGTCTACCTCCCTACGAGGAGGTAGCCCTGGAACGTCGTCGGGAAAGACGTCCACGTACTGCTCCACCACTGCAGGAAAAACTGGACTCCGCACGTCCACTGCTCCTAGGATGAGGCTAGCCAACTGATGAGAGATGGGCTGCACTCTCCTCCGCGGAAGTCCATCCTGTGCTGCAAAGGTTCCCTTCTCGCCGGTGAAGGTATACCTGCTCCCGTCGGTGCGAACACATCGCACCATGCGCCTAAAACAGTCGATCTGGGCATGAACCGTGGATAGCCAATCCATGCCCAAGATGACGTCGTAAGGCCTCGATGCCGCTACAAGGAGATCCCAGCCGAAGCTCTCGCCTCCTAGAGTAAGCTCACACTGCCGGCACCAGTGCGTAATTGTCGAGTCTGCTCCCGTAGGAGTCTCTAGCCGTAAGGATCGAGCCAACGGCTCAGTCGGAATCTCCGAGCTCCGAACAAGGGCAGAGGCTATGAAAGAGTGACTCGCTCCTATGTCTATAAGTACTGCAGCAAGGGTGGAATAGACACAGATTGTACCTCGAATCATCTCTGGCATGTCGGAGTCGTAGGCCTCCACTGCCTGGAGCTGAGCCTATCCCTGCCCGCCAGCTCCCTGTGGTCGAGGTGGCCCTCCTGGTGGTGGTGGGGGTAGAGCCTGGAAGCGTCGCCCACCACCCGCTGCTCGGCCAGCTCCTCTGCCTCGTCCGCCTCCTCCATGCGGACCGCCACGGTCGACCCTCTGCCTCTGCCTGGGTGGCCCCTCCACCGTCTGCTGCTCCTCTGATCGGCGAGTCGGGCAGTCACGAGCCATGTGACCATGCCCGCCGCAGGAGTAGCACAGCCTGCCTCTCGGAAGGCTGGCACTCCGCTGTGTGCCCCGCACTGCTGAGCCGGTGTCCTGAGGCCGTCTGCGTGGGGGTCTGGTCTGCCTGGACCCGAGAGTCATCCGTCGGCTACCTGCTGCCGAAGACTCAGCTACCTGCCACCCTGCGCTAGGTCTCGCCGCTGAAGAAGGCTCTGCCAGGAAGCTCTCGATCAAGAGGGCTCGCTCCAGTACTCCCGCCTGGGTCAGAATGCTGAGGGAGATCAGCGACGCCCGAATCTCCTACCGCAAGCCCTGCTCGAAGGTCCAGGCCCGGAAGAAGGGGTCCCGTACCATGTCGGTCGAGTAGCGAGATAGGTCAGTGAACCTCGCCGCGTACTGAGCGACCGTCATGCTGCCCTGGCGCAGCTGGAGAAGCTCCTGGATGCGCACCGCTCAGAGGGTGGCCGGGACGAACTCAGAGCGGAAGAGGCTCTCGAAGTCCGTCCATAGCAAGGATGCCTCATCGTGAACCTGGAGCATCATGCTCCACCATCGTCCTGCCGCCTCCTGCAGGAGGCTCGCCGGGAGAATCACCATGAGATCCGCTGGTGTCCTCACTAGCCTAAAGATCCGTACCACCGCCTCTATCCAGTCCTCGGTGGCCTGGGGGTCCGCCTCACCGCGAAACCTGGGCGGTCGCTGGCTCTGAAACTCATGCAGTGCCCTGAGGCGACATGCATCGTCAGCATCTGGTACTGGTAGCATCGGTGGCTCGGCGGGTAAAGCTACCGCCGGGGTCACTGCTGGCAAAGGGCCCTGCACCGAGGCCTCGTCGCTCGGTGGGATGCCGTCGCGCCCTACACTCGGAACCATAGCTGGCTGTCGTCGCGGGGCCATCCTGAAAAGGAGAACAAGTGAACCACAGTCAGAACAGTATACCTGGTGAGCTGGCACAAGTAATCACAAGGAAAACTTGAGACTTTCATGAAGCAGATCAGTATACCCGGTGAGCTGACACAAGTAATCACAAAGAAAACTTGAAACACACACGCAATCAATGTTTTCATGCATTAAGTCGGAAATCATGAGTCAGGGTCGTGGTGTACGGATACGTCGGCCGCCGCACCAACACTGGGCTCCCTGAACTGATAACCACACTGAATACACTAAACACTATTGCTTCATATAGGAAGAAAAGACGATCAGAGTCTGTGGTACAACCGACCACCTTTGATACCAATTTGTCACGACCCGACCTCGGGGCCCATGCCGTGACTACCCCAAGCCCACCTTCCATAGGCCAGGGGCTGTCGACTAGCACCAAGGCGTAAAATCCCGGTAAACAGGGAAGGCATTGCCTTTATAAGTAACAACCACCACAGAGCCAGCAAGCGGAAAGTAACTACAAAGTGCAGAAAAGTAAAGGGGGACGGAATACAAGCCCAACTGAAAGTACAACTGAAAAGGAAAAGAACAGCAACTGAAGAAAAGACGGTGGCCTCGTGTCGTCCACTGGCAATCCCACCTGAAGGGTGGGTACAGATAGCCTCCAGGCTCCTCGGGTCCCACGTCCGCTCCGAGCACGTCCCGCCCAGTGGTCCACCTCCAGGTACCGTCCTGCTCCACGCCCCAACCGTGATCAGCGCTGTCCGTCGTCTGCATCCAACACAACAAGGTGCGGGCATAGCCCGTTCAGGGGTGAGTATAAGCTACTCAGTAAGGACCCCGAGACCCCCGAAGGTCTCCCGAAATCCACAAAGGATATAGCACAAAAGGAAGGTGCAATCACGAAGAAACATCTGACTTGACTTAGGTATATGCCCATACATATACCTAAGTCCCCAATTCTAGCTCTGTTCACGAGCTCACGAACGACTCAATCCACACAGGAAAGCAAGACTCAAATCCACCAGGGAGAGTAAATAGTAAATCCACATAGGATAGTTCAACACATTCCACAAAGGAGAGTAACATAAGATTCAGCTCAACCAGGTATACTTTTTCAGATGACGTCAAAGATGATCACTGATCCATCTAAGTCGTCGGACCCACGAAGGATCGATAGGTACTAACCCCCGCAAAAGACCCACATAGGATCGTGCTCACACAGAACCTGTAGGCAGTGGCTCACATAGAACCGGTAGTAAGGACCCACACAGGATCGGGCCCACACAGGACCTGTAGCACTGATCCACGTTGGATCGCTGAGTGCAGTAGTCGACGCAGTCCACTGAGGATCTCTGCACAGTCGTCGCCGCAGTCCACGAAGGATCTCTGCTCTGTCGTCGTCGCAGTCCACGGAGGATCTCTGCTCTGTCGTCGAAGTCACAGCCAGCACTAGGGTTCCCTCACACAGCGAGCTCGTTTAGGAGGGTCCGCTCCACGAGCCGAGAGGCTGATACATCAACTGACACGTAGTCTGAAGTTGATGTATCCAAAAGTTCCGTATCGACAACAGGATCTCAACGCAACAGACGGCGCGCCAATCGGACGCCCGGTCTGAGAGTTATTGGCATTTTCGTCCCAGGGGCCCGGTTGGTTTTTAGGGAAAAACCAACCCGACCGTACTCCGCCTGTGTCCGATCCTCGGGCCGAGTATGCCAAAAGTTCCATCTCACTTAGAGGAAACTACCATAGCTGACGGTACGTCGATCGGACGTCCGTAGCTCGAGTTATGAGTGTTTCCGCTCCGAGGGCCCGGTTGGTTTCGCGTACGAACCAACCCGGCCGAACCCAAAGTCTTCCGAAACCTTGAGTGTAATATACCGAAACGACCGTATCGATCCAAGGATCGCGTAGCCGCTGACGGTTAGTCAATCGGAGGTCCCAGGCCCATGATACGGGCAAAAGACCGAAGAGGGCCCGAAAACGGGGGTTCTGGGCCCGGGGCGACCCGGCCCGAACCACCCCTGGGCCGGCCGAACCGGGGCGACCCGAACCGGGTCGACCCGACCCGGCCCGACCCGGCTAGGCCGGGTCCGGTTCGGCCTGGGCGCGGCCTGGCCGACCGGACCGGCCGGCTCGGCTTCGGCCGAGCGGCCGAAGAAAACCGCCGCGGGTTTGACCCGCGGCTTGGAGGAACGCGGCCCGCGCGGGCCGCGTGCTGGGTGGCCGGACCGCGGACGCGGTCCGGCGGTTCGCCGCCGCCGCGGCCGAGCCGCGGCGGATTCCTCCGGCGGCGCGCCGGGCGCCGCCGCCTCCGGTCTCTGGCGCCGCCGCACCGGCGCCCCGCGCCGCCGCCTCCTTCCGCGGGCCGCCGGAGTTACTCAGGTGGCCCGTTTTGCCTCCCGTCTGCGCCATAGCTCTTCTCGGGGGCCGATCTTCACTGCGGGATCAACGGATCGCCCCTGCCGCATGGTTCGTCGTCGTCCGCCAAATCCGCACAACAAAAAGATCGGCGAAGGGTTGCCGGGTCTTGTTCGTTAGATCCGCACCCTCCGCGTTAGTCATAAAATCATCGGGAGGGATTAAGGCAGCCACAATTTTATCCAAAAATAAAATTGTTCATGTTTGGTTCTTTAATTTAAAAAGAATTAGATCACGGGAACGAATCACCAAGAAAAATATAAAATCCCTACCTCAAAGTCGCCGTCGGACGTGAGGTCGTCGCAGAATCTCTCGTCGCGGAAGGAGGGGATCGTCACGTCGTCGCGGAAGAGACGTTCGTCGCACCGCGGAAAAAAACGTCGCGCCGATGATCTCCGGATCTAGAACATACGGATTTAATTAATTAAATCCGTTTTCATTGAAATTAAAAGGTAGAATTAAACGATCCGTTTCTCACCTTAGTTGCCGAACGAGGATCGGCCGCGGAAGAAGAGGCGTCGCCGAAGAACGTCGCGGGTAGAGCTCGTCGACGTCGCAGATCACGGTGTGCGTCGTCGAATTACGGTCGCCGGCGTTCTACGCGTTCTTCGCGTTCTTCGCGAGGAGAGTGGAGGCTCAGAGAATTCGCACAACGATGGCAATCCTCCAAAATAGACAAGTTTGTCTATTTTATTAATTTGCCAACGAACGCAAACGTGTAAGTAACGACCCATTAAATTCGTTGAATTAATTCAACGAATGAAACAGCCCATTTAATTCACGAAATAAACCGCCCAATTAAATGGTCTGTTAAGAAATTAAAGAAAATGCGCCGGTTGACTTTTCAGTTACTTTGATGGGTTTTCGCGGGTGCGTTACTTAGCGAAAGAAACGGCGGGGCTCGTGCGGGCCCCACCGCACAAATATCCTACCAAGGGGTAGGGTATTTCCGGATAGCACCCTATCCGCTTTAACTCAGTTCAAGTGGCTTCCAAGCGGCTTCAAGCGGCTTAAGTGAAATAAAATAAAGTTGTCGCACAACCATTATTTTATTTCCGACTTAAAGCCCAAAATTTTAAAAACCACAGTTGAGCAAACGCAACTCCGGAAGAGGCGTTTCTAAGAAAATATCGGCGCTGCGATTTCATCGGTGCCCTCAGAATTCGATTCCGGGAACCGGTTCAAAAGATAGAAAAACCCGCTCGTCCGTTCACTGAACGTACCCGAGCCAAACATCGGAAATTGATTCCGGGCACACCGGGCCTCGGAATCAGGTGCCGTCTGAAGCTGCGCTCTTGTAAAATTCCAAAGAAAATTAAGAAAAAAATTTCCTTGAAATTTGCGGGTCTTTACACACTGATTCCCTGTAGTCCTGGTTCCATCTTTTTTAGTTGAATCTATTTTATGTTAATACTTACATGCTCATTCAATTTAATTTCTACATATTGATATCTGTTTGTGAATGAAATTATATATAGTCAGTTTTTCTATATAGATGGTAAAATACATACATTATATGAGAACCCCTATAAACATTTGCTTGATGAATGTTTGAAATTTTGAAAAAAACACAAACATATCTAATTGGTTTTAATAATTTCATTATAATATCAATTAAATATATACCATGTTAAATATTTCTTTTTCAATAATCATTTATACGATTTTGTAAAATATAGGCTACAATATTGGCTTATATTAACATCATTCTAATTACAAATTATAAATCATTGATGTGATTAATGAAATAACAGGTAACAAGATTAAATTGAAATTTTAAATTGTTTTCTATTACAAAAATTTATGTTACATAGTTTTTATATTTTTACCAAGATCGATGTGTTTTCATGTTTATGATTCTTATAGTTCTTAGTTTCCATTAAAAATTTAAATCAAATTTTAGATATGAAATTTTAAATACCATGTTTTTGAATTATATTCACTATTCAAATATTTTTTACTGTGTTCTTTCAGGTGAGATTAATGTCTTACAGATTATTCCATTTTTAGGAAGTTTTTAGGAAAATAATTATCTAAGAGAATTTTTTATACTATAATATTTAATGAGGATGATGTTATAAAATCATTCATTCCTTCACAAATTATTTTGAATTATTTTATATTAATCACATTTTACTCAAATATCAAACATTTCATTCATGTAAATTCACCAATATTTTTCTAGGAAAACTATTTTTTTGAATAACTCATTTCAATAATTTTATAATTCCATCACAACGCGTGAAACACATAATAGACTATAAATTCATATATATGTTTATTTCTTAATCATACTATTTAATTTTTTATTTCATTAATTAAGTTTTAAAACATAAGAAATAGGGATTTAATGTTGTATAATTATGTGTTGTATGGAATCCCTTCACCATACTAGAAACAAATATCAGTTAATCTATATTATTCTTTTATATTATGTTCAATGGACATTAACTTATTTACCACCAACCCATTTTTATTACCATCCATTATATTTTATTTTCCATTTTCTAATATGACTTACTATATTTAGGCCACAACTGGGAAGTTCTCACTCTATAATAAATTACACATGAGTTTTTTTTCTGGATGTAGTATTCTATCTTAGTTTTATATTTATATTATATTGGTTTTGGATAACATTTTATGATATACGACATGTAGTTCCAATAGATATATTTTTTAGTTTAATCTTCATGAAATATCAAAACCTATAAAAAAATATATAACAATCAGTTTTTTGTTCCGAGTAATTTACATTCTTCTCTAGATGTTACAAATGGTGTGTGGTACTTTTCTCTTAGAAAACTAATTTTGTGATTGAGATATTACAAATTATATAAGGTAAAATTACCTTGTATTAACTATTTTGATGTTATGTGAGAATATAGTTCACATTGCAGTGTTTATGGATTGTTTCCATAGGTTTTGGAGGTGTTCAAAAGGGTGTAAGTTTAGCTTACAATTAAGAGAAACCATGAAAATCTTTCAGTTAACCATGTTTATTATCTAAACTTTTATAATTCAATAAATGTTTCTGTATATTTTTCAATATATAGAATATTTGATACTTAATTTTTTCATATATCATTTTTAAATGGTTTATAATTATATTTAAAATATAACATTCTCAGTTTCTTTCCATATATTCCAATTATTCATATAATTTTTTAAATTCATAATCAACAATTACATTTTAAAAATATAAAAACCTTTCATCTACCATGAAATTTTATAGAGTATATACTAGTAATAATATATTACATTTTCATATGTGGATATTAGTAAAACTATTAAAGAAATGATTTTAAGACATTAAAATATTTTACCTCTTTGGGAGGACACGTAATGGATATATAAAATTAAAAAAATAAACCTAAAATAATATTAATTTTTATGGAATTAAATTTTTTTGTCATGTACACATTTTATAGTAAATATTACATCAATGTTGGGCCATTATTATGTCAAAATACAAACCGTATTTTTATAAATTATTTAATTTTTACCAAAAAATATTTTTTCTATGCAATTAAGGAAAAATTAATCCCCACAAAATTTATGATTTATGATTCCAAAAATAAAATTAATTCCATCAAATTAATTTTTATTATATTTGAGTTTTATCTTTTATAATCAAAATATACGTTTATTGAGAAATGATAGTTTTTTTGACAATAATTAGTTTTTAATCCATAACAAATTTGATTTGACTACATAAAAATTTAATGATTAGTTATATATAATTTTTTTAATAATGTTATTTAATTAAAATAATATTTTTCTAAATGAATCTTATAATTCATCAAAATAAATTACTTAATTAAAATTTAATACTAATTAAAAAAATAGTTTGTGATTTATTGTATAAAAATAAAAATCATGTTTAAATATGGAAAAAAGTAAATTTTAACATTATTTATTTAAAAATATTATATATGTATTCATATTGTTATTATATATATATACCTTTTCATAAATCATCAAATACCCTATGAATATGGTTCACAATTGTGAGACTTTAATGGGGGGGGGGTTTAACAAACATGGTATGGTCTGTGATATCAATGATCTTGGATGCATTTCTTAAAGGATATTTCTCATTCTTAAATTGGTGGATTTAATCTTTGGATTGGAGAAGGGAAATTCTATTTGAAAATATCTCCGTTAAAACCTTTTATAATTGAGCTTCATAGGTTATGATAATACTTCTTGAGAGAATTACATCATTTGTCTTATAAAACTAGATTTTTTACAAACCAATATTTATAATAATCAAATGATAATTGATATCAAAATACATTACCAATAGTAATGATTTATAACAGTCGTTTAAATATAATAGAGTATAATAATTCCAATTAATATCAAGTGTTTTATATAAAAATAATACATAATAAAACATTTTATTTAATGAAAAGGTGAATTTTTTGTACCATTGATCAGATTGCAACATTATATATATGAATTTTCATTATTTAACCTTACAGGGAATTTGATATCACCATTTATTATGTTTCTTTTCCCCTGGTCATTATGATTGGTATTATTCATTATATAACTAATAAGGTTGAAATTTTTCTGAACTACGTGAGATATAATGTACAAAATTTAAGAATATTTTTTTTTCCATTCATCCAAAGGCACTATAATATTATAATACCTAGGTGTGTAATTGTGTACTGTAATGAATTTTCAAAAACAATAATAATATCAATTTATGAAAAAAAACTTGTTAATTATAGTTTTTCACAGAGGTTAGGATTAGTAATCTATTATAATCTATGAATATTTTTTTTTGTTAAAACCCAAAAGATAAGCATAAATGTAGGGTAACAACATAATGTTTTTGTTTTAAATAGATTATTCTGTCTACCTAACATTACATACCCACCTGTATACTAAATATTGATGTGGTTTAAGATGAGAAACACGTAGTGGTATGAATCTAGGAAAAAGGCATGGTATGGTTACAATTAGTGTTATCTAGTACACACCGTCATGCCATAGTATGAATGTGGTTTGAAACTCAGGGGGGATATTATTTAGTTTCTTTTTAATATTATTTACGACCGATCATGATGGATCTGAATTAATGAGGTACATGAATAACATTAGTCAAAAAATATGTGTCATAGATTTAATTAAATATGTTTTGATTAAGAAATCATATAATTTTTTTTTCATGACTATGTATTTTCCCAAAATTATACTGTTGTTCACAGTATGATTTCTTGTTTTATTTAATACCTTGAACACTAAAGAACCAAATTATTGTTGAACATAATGGATTATTCCATAAATATCCTCAAGAAAAACATAATTTTATTATAAATGGAATTATAAATACCGTTATAATACTCGCACAGCTTCCTCAATATTGGAATCATGTTGAATATCCAAATACGAAATGGAGGGAACAACATTTTCGAGTCATTAAGGAGGAACCATCCACCATATTTTCATGGTTACAAATAACCAATTATTTTTGAGAAATTTATGTTTACCAATAAAATGATATTTTTCTATTCTTCATTCTTTATAATATAAATGTTTCATTTTATCTTTCAATTGATCACATGTAAAAGAGGATTGATTAGGGAATCTTATTGAGAATAAAATTAAACAATATGAAGTTGATTATATAGTGTGAGATAAGTTGACATATTATTTTTCAAAAGGTATATCCCTTTAATTATTCATTTGAAAATTTTAAATGATTTCCCTGAGCTAATTAAATGGATTATGAATCTATTTGTACATATAAGAAAAATTTTACAAGGCATAAAATATATGAATCTATTATTGTCTGTGAACTTGAATGTAATGTCGAATAATAAATTAATGGTATAAAACCAAGTTATATAGGGGTTATTTCAATGAGGGTCTTTAGAATCAATTATTAAATCATTTAATGATATCTCATGGTGGAAATGAATATTATTTTTATTCATAAATCACATGGTTTTAGTATGAAATGTAAGATGAAGCTTAAGAGAAAACAAAAAAAATCACAGAGAGAAGATTTTGATGTTTTCTACATGCTCATTGTGTGGAAGGAAACATGTGGAATATATCTTTAGATTATAAGTGTAAGTATTAATTTTAGAGGATAAGATAATCAGCATACCCAATTTCATATTTATGTGAAGAGGTTAGCTATTGATGAATATAGAGATATTTCTCCCTAGAATTCACGACTCACACTCCTCTTTTTAAAATTAATTGATTATGATTAATTTTCTAACTAGGTCCCAAATTTAATAGATAATAATAGTTCTTGATGTTAGATTACTCTTATTATAATGGATTATTTTAAATATCATTTAATCACAATTTATAATGAGGGGTACAATAGAGACATGGAGAATTGAACCACTACAATCCACTTTAGGATTAATAATGTCTTTTTTGTCGATATATCAATCCATTCATTTAAATATGATTAAATTTATATGTATATAAATATTACACCCACATATTTAGATCTATAATTAGTAGTGACAACCCAAAACGGAATGATGAAAACATCTTATGAATATGATTCCACATGCAGAGAAATTTGTGGCAATTCACTTCTTAAAACTCTTATCATTTTTCCTCATGTTGAATTTAATGTTATCTTTAGAATTTATTGGATTTCTATACATAAATCCCAAACAAAATTATATTGGGGAATGTAAAATTATATATTTCAAACTAACCTATGATCATCTATTAGTGATACAACTAATAAGATATTTTGATTGAAAAAACATCCAGTTTAAGTGATTGGATTCCAATTCAAAGGCATCATTAATATCTGATTGGTAGAGAGAAACTCGACATTTAGGAGATTTCTATAGTGAGGGATATTTTTTATGTCTTTCCAAGAGTGTTTCCTATTATTAAATGAAATCATGTTGTTATGTTTTAATAAAAATCATACCGTATACCATTCCAATTTCAAAATCTCTACATAGAATGGTCTCGATTGAGATGCATGAATTGATAAAATTTTTATATGAGAATAAAGAAAATAGATTCATTTTGAAAATAATGTTAGAAATGTATAAGAAGGTCGTTTTTTCAAAAATAATGGTGGATTTATATGACATTTCATTAGTTATTAGGAGATGAACATGATCAAAATCATGAAAAAGTTTCATCTAACCCTTATTGCTGATTTTTTATTATTAATATTTATATCAATAATTTTACACTATTTTACTTAATTATGGATATCATCAATTGATGATCCTGAAAGAGGATATACCCAATACATAATTATGAAAAAATTCTATAAAAAATGTGGATACTGTTATTCAATGTAGTCTACTAATTTCCCATCTATCACTCGAGATTGAATGAATATGTTCTCATGGGATTACATTGATCAATTTATGGTAGTATTTATAAATGATATTCATATATATTAAATGATAAACAATAATCATGAACATCACCTAAGAACAATTATAAATTCAAAAGGTAAATATAGTTTCAATGGGAAACTTACTATATTCGAGTTTTAGAAAAAAAATGTTTCATTTTGGTGTCATATAATCTCTTAAAATGGAATATCTGTTGATCAATAAAAGATGAAGGTTATTGAATGTCAGTTCAAAAACAAATTATTTACTATAATATGATGTATTTCGGATTTGGATGGATATTATTGATGGATTTTTAATAATTTATCAGAAATATATTATCCACACATCATGTTAGCACAAAATAGAGCAATTTTCCTTTGGAAAAAACTAAATTGATAAAATATTCTAGGAGCTAAATTGACAAGTAGTCAACACAACTATGGTAAAAGTACCCTATAACAGAGAAGAGTATATTTATATTTATTAATAAATTCATATAAGGGAATGATAATCATTAATAGAATGACTTTTTATAGGTTATCCTACAAGATAATTGATGGTTCATGAAAAAAATGACCCAACTCATGATTTATAGTTATCTTCAATTATTTTTTCATTAATAATATGAAAGAATTATCATTTTTGGGAAAAGGATGATATATATATATATATATTGATTTAAAAAAAATTATAGTATTATTCAAAGATATGGAGTTAAACATGATCTATATGACATAGATAGAGATAATAAATCATTATGATTACTAAATAGATTACCACCAATGGAAAAAAACGGTGGCCAATTCTAGTAGCCATATGGATCATGCTATACTATCCATGATAAGTATCTAAAACAATCCAATATTTTAATATTAAAAAATTATTTATCTATAAATCCTAATGTATGGTGAGAAATACCATATTTCTCAAATTAATTTTTAACCATATACCTAATGGATGATTAATGATGTGCATAAGGACAATTTATAGGAGGGGAAGAAGGTGAGGAATGTTCTTCTAATTAACTAAGAATGTAATGGTCTGATAAGTTGTATAAACTAGGTATTTTTTTCCCATACTAGATATGTAGAAGGTTTTTTATCTAGGTGGCTCTTTGTTCATCATTCTATTTTAATCTTGTAAGTTCAAAGATGTATTGGGATTTTAAATATTATTAATCGTGGGATGTAATGAATAGATTCATCATAGATTTTGTATCTCCATTCATGATATATTATTATATTGAGGATAAGATACAAAATATTAAAGGGATCATATATCCATTTCTAATAATCAAATGGAAATGGGAAAACATAATAATGAAATGTCTCATTAGACTCACAAAAATATTTAAAGGGAAAAATGAAATATAGTTTAATTCAGATCTCTAAATGAATACATAACACATCAAATATGTTAGATAACGTTTCCCTTTTATATAAACATGCAAGGATATAAATTATGGATTGGTATTGTTTCATCATGTTCTGTATTCCATTGAGTTTGACTGGGATATGAGGATTTACTCTATGTGCTAAAGATATATTAAACAACCTAATAATACAGAGTTGAGATTAATAATTTTATATTATCCTCATATAGATTGTTTTTGTGAGATAAAAATAAAACCATAGCATATATGGTGAAATATGTTTCCTTGGATTTCAGTTCTGGTTGGGATCAACACATTCCTTTGGTTGATTTTTCATATAATAATAGCATTAACATGAGTTTCTTTATAGATCCATATGAATCTTTATATGGAAATATTTTAGAGACTCACATTGTTGGAATGATATTCTCAGAATAATTCTATTATAATATATTAATTATTAAAAAATCAATGAGAAAGATAGACCTATTTGAGAACAGCAAATGAAAAAATTCATACTTAAGAGTTATGATGATAATCTCTAGTGTGATCATGATTTCATTACTGGTAAAAATAAGTTCAAATTATTATTTTCATGGAATACATGTATGTGAATCTGGAGGGAATGTAAAATACAACCTAGATACATTAGTCATTTTAAAATAAATGATCATATCAGAATTGTAGCCTATTAATTGGTCCTTCCAACAAACCTCAATCATGTCAATGATGTTTTCCATTTTTCTATCATGAAGAATTATATAAAAAATATTAACATGTGTTAGACTTAGTGGTCATACCACTATAGTATGGTTTTTCCTATTTGAAATTTTTGGTCAATATTTTATGTCATATAGAGTTTTCTATGTAACAATACCACTCAATTGATCAATGTGTTGTGGAAAAACCACCATTTTGTGGATAATATAAGTTATTCTGTGAATATAATGTGGCATAATTATCCTCATTTCTTTCAAAAAATGTAGCAATAATTTATGGGATAAATTAATTTAATGCGTTGTTGATTGAAACTCCCCTTGCTTTTATGAAGATTTTTTTAAGTTTAGATTCATCAATAGTTTGCGCTACCACACCACAAATTTAGAATGTACCAAAATATATTATTTATATTATTTTTTTACATAGAAATTTGTAACTTACCATTAAACATGGATGAATTAGAAAAACTAAACACAATTAAAATGTTATAAATTATAGTTATATAAAATGAAAATATATTTTTAAAAATATATATAGATTTTTTTAATGTCTCTTTATGTTTCAGAAATACTATTATTGATCATTGAAAACCAATAATAATAGTAATTTTTAAAAAAATATAGAATTTGTTTTGACAAAATAAATACAATTGTTGGAATAAAATTTTAAAAAATAAAAAATGGCGAGTGTTTGGTATTTTTGTCAAATGATTAATTTTCCTACAACTACTGAAAATCTTTTTATTTTTAAAAATTAATTTTCACTAAAATTTAATATAAGGATAAATCATTCTTTAAAATGGGATTAAATGGAAAATATTTTCAACAATATTATAATTAATCCAAATTATTTCATTAGAGTTAATTTCATAATTAATATTTATATATAATCTTATTAAAATTTTAACATTTGAATACCAGTTTTTCATTATGTTTGTGGGTTTATGAATAAATTACAATTTCATAACATTTTTATTAAAATAGGAAAAATTAAATACAATATTTATAATCAACATATTTAATATTTTAAAAAAAATAAAACAATTATTATCCATAATTCGTATAAATACTTTTAATAATTAATTACCACTTTTAGGGTAAAAACATGTTCAATAGTTATTTAACAAAAATGATAAATGATTAAAATACAAAACACATGTTTACATACTATTATCAATAAATATTTTGACTCTATCATTTAAATTGTTTCAATATAGAGTATTATATATCCTTTTGAATGGCATAAAAATGGTGGAATTCATTGTTTTGAAATTTCTACTTTTATCCTCTCTTGTAATAATAAAAGGACACCCCACTCATCTATACTACACACTTCCAAAAAAGATTTTTTTTTAAAAATACAGACTACCATCCATAATAACCTCATATTATCTCACAATCATTTTTTTGGTTATAAATCCATCATAGTATGGATTTTGATGAAATCCATAATATGTTTTTCATAGAATATGTAACATCATTATCTAGGAGTTCATGTTTAATAAATCATACACATAATTAAAACATCATTAAAATATTATACAATAATTTACTCACTATATTAAATATAATATTATGTTTAAAGTCTACGTTCATTACCTACCATCTCATCCTCCTCCCCAAAACAATAAAAACTATTGATTGTGTGTACAACAGACTACCTCCTTGCAAACTAATTTATTTATTTTCCATCTCCACTATCAATATATATATATAATTATGTATCCAATTTTTATTATATTTGTTATTTAGAAATTCCTCTTAAATGTTAATATCTTATATATAATATTTCATTCCATTCCATAGAGAACATGATAACATCTTTTCTTTGTACAGTAGATTACCACTCAAAAGTGACGTGAAATGTTTCTCACCACTGATATTCAAGGAATTTAATACGAAAATTGCTATTTATTTAATGTGATATATATGAAAAAATATATTTTTTATAGGTAATAAATTTTTTAGCATTGTTTTTTTCACCTATAAAATGATAGAAGCAATGTTCATATGAACATACAACCTCCCATCTCCATAAATTATGTATTTTATTTTATATCTATAATTTTTATAGATTACTATATATACATAGATACTTAATAAATTTTCTCAATGTATTTTGGTCAAAATTATTGTGATAATTTGACCATGATCAATGTAGGATTATTGGAAATACAAAACCAAAACATACACTAAAAGAATGAAGTTATTAACCGAAACATGATTTTGTCATGCAATTATTAATATAGTGATAATAAACTGTACTAATTAATTCATAAATGATGTAATGAATTTATGTATGTCACTATAATATATATATATATATATAATAAAATAATATTTTTTATATAGGATAATATAATGCACTAAAGGTAGTTGATACAAAAGGTAAGGGATTATTGCCTTAAATTCTTTTTTAGGGACACAAGTTATGTTATGACCCAATAATATTTTGTGACATGAATATACTACCCTATTGATTTATTTTATATTTTGTATTATTATTTAACTCTTTTTGAAATTTTCATTATTTTTACTCTTTAATGGGGCCAATTATTTAAAACATACTAAGAGTTAATTACTCCATCATTCAAAATCATTGTATATTAATATTTTTTGGGATTATGTTTTAACGAATACATTTTTATAATTTATTTCATAATAATAAATTAATTATATTTTATTATGTTTCTATCATGAATATAATTCATTACATTCATTTTCACCCATTTTGTACTGTTGACTGTAAAATAATGTTTTTAATTAAAATCACATTTATCCCCCCTTCATTAGAAACACCATTTTCTTTTGCATACATTTTTTTTAAATTGTCCAATTTATTTATTAAAGAAATTATTACCCACATTTTATTTTTTACAATTTATCTTAAATGCAATATTCCTTTAATTTTTGAAATAATTACCATTATAATTTTACAAAAAAAATATAAAAAGAATCATTATTTTAATATGTTCAACATGATTATAATTTATATCTATAATTACAAATTATTTTTAGAGTATTACTTTGTATGTTTGTGATATTATTAGAAAATAAAATTTTTCTAAAATAATTTATCTTATTTTTAATTTTAGAAGTTTATTTTCATATAATGGATATTTTTTCATGAAATGTTATAAGTTATTTTCATTCAAAATGATTTCCATATAAGATTTAATAATTTTATTTTACATGATAATTACTACATATATAATAAAATGGAACCATATTTATTACTTCTAATGATTTTTTATTATTATGGTGAAATAGTTTTATGAAGAAAAATCGTATTACATTGGTTATAATATAGTGAACTTTTCAAAGGACCAAATTTCTTTTCATAGGTTTTTCTATGGTGTAAAAAATTTAACCCACTTTATAAAATTCCTTAAGAAATGATTAATGTTATATAATCTTTTGGAACACATTCAATGATATTTACTATATGGTTAGAGGGAACCACATATACCTAAAATATATTAAGTAAATATTGAAATATCATGAAATAGAAAGTATTGTAATAGAGAGTATACCTATTTAATTAGTCTATATTTTTCATTATGATTGTTTTGGGAGTGAACATTGACTAGTACAATATTTTGAAGAGTTTAAGCATTCCACTTTTAGAAACATGGTACTGATCCTATAATATTTTGGAAATTATTTTCTAAGCATAGATGTATTAAGTAATTCAATGTCTTTTGTTATTTCAATGATATCATGTCTTGTGTGCTTTGATTTTTAAATGTTCATGTCTTTTGAATTGAAAATATTTATTCCATGACTCAATATTTTCATCTTGAAAATATAGGTTATTATTATAAAAGATAATTCTTCTATTCACATACCATTATTCTGATGTTATGTTTATTTATTTCTCATTTATATAATTATTGAGCATCAAATCTCACTATTTCATTTGCCCCTTTTCCCAGGGTCATGAGGATAGGTATTCAGTGTTATATATCTAGTATGGGTACTACTTCCATAGAACTAAGTGTGAGACAATCTAGAACACTAATGAATCAATTATATATGCTTCCATGTTTCCAATTACACTACACCATTATGATCCTCTAATGATTGATTTTGTATTATATGCAATTATCATACTAAATATGCATCAAATATTTTGAAAATTATGGTTCAATATAATAATAAATGGTTAGAACATATTCACAGTAATGGAATACCTAGGAGATGTAGTTATATGATCATATAAATTGATGAGATAAGAATAAGGGTATGATATTAGGAATATGAATTAGAAACATCATGTTCCAACAGTTATATATCATAATGATCATTTATGGGAAACAATTTAACTTTTCAAAACACAATATGCATATGATTGGGAAAAAATAATTATCAATCATGAAATATATGATCATATAAAAATTAGTTCATGAATTTCTAGCACTGTCATAAGCATATAGTATTTTTTAAATCTCTAGTATTACTACCAAGAAAATTTAATCATAGTGGAGTATAATTAAAGACATGTCTCCAATATCATAATAGACTAGGAACTATCTAATTTTTCTACTGTGGATGAAGGAAAAAGGCCTTTTTTACTATATCGAATTGTGAATACCAACATGTCTGCAATTATGGATCAAGAATATCTAATTTTTTATTATAATTAAATCATGATACATAAAAAATAACATGGTCATTGGAGTCTTATAAAATTATGGGTCCACCTATAGAATAATTGAAATAAAAAATAGTATTTCAAAAGATCACAAATCATTCTTCATGTCATTATATCACAAACTATGAATATAGAATGGCTTTCATAATTTTTTTTAGATTAATAATTACATAACCCATGGAAATAATTTAGTTTCATAAAAATATCATTATCAAAATGATAGACCATAAAAATAATGAAAAAGGATTGTATTATTGTATCATATCCATAAAATATTATATGTAGCATTAATGGATTCTATTGTTGATGAAAAATATCTTTTAAAGACAAAATTAATATTTTTTATGGAAAATACACTTATCCTATTGATATCTCACATTTATATTTGATCTAAAAAAAATTTAAAAGACAGTAATTGAAAAATCAAATGTAAAATTTTAAATAATTCTTTAATGAATAGATTAATCATGATGGGGTGAAATGAGGTTTATAAAATATATGATAAAATGAATATTTTTTTTCTAATTTTCATAAAAAATAAAATATTTCATGGCCATAAATATATTTAAGGAATTCTTTTGTAGCATTGCGATAAAATTCTATAAAATATGACAATTGAGTTTTTTATAAAATACATTGAAAATAATAATAAAATTATTCAAATGGTTATTATAAAACATGGATGTAGATGAAAAATTATTTTCATCCAAATGGTAAATAAAGAAAAATTTTATTAAAATAATTATTTCTTTTTCTCAAATAAATAAACAGAAAAAAATGAAAAGAAGATGTGTGTTCATTAAAAATATGCAGAGGATATAAATATAAAATTAATTTATTATTATGGATCATATAACACCCAAATATTGGGAGATATATATTCTTAAAAGAAATTTAAAATCATTGATTTCTTGTGTAAGACATAGCCCCAAGAAAACATGAATAATTATATAATATGCCTTTATAACCTAACCGCTATAATGATGGAAATAAATATGACTAACTAAAATTAGAAAATTATATTTTTACAAATAAATAAATTTATAATGTAATCAACAATTAGTGAAATTAATTTTCCAAAAAACTGATAATTGGGATGTTTAGGAAATATTCGAATATTTTTTGATACATTTAATTCATTCCAATAGTGTGAATTTTCATATAGTTTACCATTTTTTCAATTTAAAAGGGTGATAAATTTATTTTGGGAAGGATTGACCAATGGTGAGAAATTTACAAAGGTGATACATTTATAATAGTGAAACATTTCCACTGGGGAGGCTTTTCAAATTTTGAGACATTTCAATGAAGATGAATTTCTATTAGTGATATATTTACAATGGTGATACATTTATATCAATAAGAAAATTAAAATTGTGAGCCAATTATAATGGTAGAGAATTTCCAAATTGATAAATTTCTAATTGTGAGACCTTTCAAATAGTGAGAAATTTCTAATGGTCAAACATTTCCAATGGTGAGAAATTTATAATATAGAGGCAACTACTACTATGATTCAATTCCAATGGAATGAAATTTAAAATGGTGTGGCATTTCCAATGGTGATACATTTACAACAATAAGACATATCTAACCATATGGAATTTCCAACTGTTATAAATTTTCCACAGTGAGACATTTAAAATGGTGAGACCATTGAAACATTGATATATTTTCAAGGAAGATATATTTCCAATTTTAATAAATTTATAATGATGTGACATTTCTAATGGTGGGATATTAAAAATGATGAGATAGTTGTAATGATTGGTCATTTCTAATGGTGTGAAATTTATATGATTTATAAATTTCCAACAAGAAGATGCTTATAATTGTGATACATTTATTATGTTAAGACATTTCATCATTTAGAGATTTGTATATAAATTTACCATTTCCCAAAAAAAATAAAATTAACATATTGGAATATATTTATGAACAAAAAATGGTTTAAATGACATAATTATGGGTTTTAATATTTTTAAAATTGAATTAATACTATCCTTTATTCATAAAATTACAATATATATTTTTAAATTCATAAAATCTTTAGATTTATGGGATCCAAATTTATTGGAAAGTTGAAACCATAACACACCCTAATAGTATCATATTTATTACTTATAAATGGGAGACCATTCATTTTTTTACTTGTGGAATACATTATCTATAGATTGGAGAAAACAAATACATTATCCCTAGGAGTCATAAAATTGGTCGTTGTAGTTGTTTTGAGTTCCCCAAGATGATGTTTCTTCATGTACGCATGGCCATTTTTTTAACATCCCGTCAATTATAAGCTTATATTGTTCATTTTTAAAAAAAATATTAAATGGATTAATTTAAAATGAATAAGAACTCTGATTTATTAAGTACAATATTTAAATTTATATACTATTAAATTAATATTTTTTCAAATTTCCATGAAATTTATCTTCTGATTAAAATAATATTATAAATTATCAATACTAATGTTATAATTTTTTTAATATATATATTAGTATATAATGTATTATATGATTATTTAAATTGATAATAAAATTATAATAAATAATAATATTATAGATAAATAATTATAAATGTTTTGTTATATAAAATGTATATGTATGTGGATAATAAAATATTCATTATTAATAAAAATTAATGATAAATAAATAAAAATATAAATTATGAATAAATAAATTTATATAATTTAATTATATTTATTATTTTTAACAAATTTTATATTATTTATGTTATTTTTAAAGGATAAACATTGAAAAAGTAATAAAATTATAACTTATAATAATAAAGTAATAAAATTATCAAAAATGAATATATATTTGAAATTTAATATTTATAATTATAATTAATGAAAAATTTTAAATCAAATAAAAATATATGTATTATTTTATTAATTCTTTAAATATATATATTTAAATGTGTTAAATTTATTTAAATCACCTAGATTATTTAAGGGTATTATCTTTTAATTTGTAAAATAATTATTATTAGATTATTTTTATTATAACGATATAAGTATTTTTGTTATAATGAAAATAGAATATAAATTTTATTAAAATAAAATTAAATATAGATAAAGAATGATGAATTGAAATTAAATGAAATGATAATGAGACGAAAATTAGATAAGGTCTTAAGGGGTGAGGTGTCGATCGGGATAAGAGAGGTATTCAAGGGAGAATTGAGGTTGAGCCCCGATAGATGTTTTGACATAGGAGAACAATGAATTAACTAGGGTCCACAAAAGTAATAAATGAGTTCGGTTGTCGGTGAAGAGATGAGAGGGATTTACAACTGACAATGGATCAATTTCTTGAAGTGGGTTTCGAACGCCAAATAGATTTATGTTTGGATTGGGGTGTAGACACTAATGAAAATGGAGTGATAATCATTTTATCAGTTCAATGTATGGAAGGTATGTTTTTAATTTTAGTTATTTGAATTTCATGCTTAAGTGATTGTATCTATTTTGATAGCATACATAATGGCAATAAAAGTATATATCACTGTGAAAATAAATATTAGAAAACCAATTTTCTGTCAAATGAATTTGAGATGGAGTTCATAATGGATTTCTATTTTTGAATCTTGAAATTGATTTTTATTTATTTTTAACACATTTTCTTCAATTTTAAATATTCCGATTTCATATTAAAATCTAATGGATTATATTTATCACGCATGATATTATGATTTGGCGGATAATTATATATTTTAATCCTTTCTAAATTATGTGTTAATCTAACTTATATAAATTTGTTGTAATAAAAAAATTCATTAAATAAATTTTGGTTTAACTAATAATTATTTATTTTTAAATTAATACCTTTTTAATTATATACTTTACTTATTTTCATATTTTTATAATTTGTAATGAAGTAATTATATATAAAAAATAATTTTATTATTTTTTGTTTTATAAATTTTTTTATGATCATTGATTTATATTTGTATTTATAGGTGAGAATATCTTTTTATCAGAAGATACTACCATTACGCATGTAATTATGTTCCCAATTTATAAATTAATCTATTATACATAATTTTTTAATAAAAAATATGTAAATAACATCAATAACAATATTATTATTATAACAGCTTCTAAATATTACTATATATGAATTTTCCTATTTCAAAACGAGTATGCATAGAAAACATAGCATATAATAAGTGGATGTAAACTAAAATAAAAGATGTCTTATTTGAATATAGTAATGGCTATGTGTTTTTATAACATCGAAATTAAATCGATCCATAATAAATTCAAGATTTAAATTTAAAAGGCTTACTAATGAAATTATTAAGTTCAGGGAATTTTCCATGATTTAAAATATTTTATTTAAAATGTTTCTTTTATAATTTTATTTGCAGGATTATGATTATTTTTTAATTATTTTGTGTTATTACAAAATTATAGTCATTATTATTATAGGTTATCTTTTCATCCATTTATAATAGTGTTTCTAGTATAAAATAAAAATATCAAACATCATATTTTGTAAGAATAAAATTTGTATTTAATATCATTATTTAAGGATGAGTATTTAATTTATAATGTTTAACATTTAATTAAATTTTATATTATATGGTTATAAATGGATGATTGAATTCATGTATGTTAATTGAAATTACATTAAATTTTTAAATGACACGGTTTTTGGTTATAAAAATTCTCATAGGTTTGTTCAAAAGAAAATTCTTATTTACGGATATATTTTAATAATCAAATAGGAGTTAGTAATCAGTACATTTCCTTCAAGAATAAAAAATGTAAAATTTATATATATTCAAAGATATCTAATTTTTTTAAACTAATGTTACCTAGACATTGTAAACGTGATATAGTGTGGGGAGTGAACTAGTCCCTTAAGAAAGTGGCTAGGGCCAGAAAGCATTGAATATTTCTTATGACGAAATTTTTTTCAAAAGTATTCCAAATTTTTTCAAAAAATAATCATATTTTCTAGTGAATTTTAAATTTATAATTAACTCAAAATAATTATATTAGTATATATAATTAAATTTCAATGTTAATTTTTTTTTCTGGCCTTTAAAAAATTATTATTGGAAAAAATAATTGCTCACTCTATGTTCAAAATTTATTTGCACAATTTTAGAATATTTAATATAAGGAGGATGAAAAAAAATTTATTTCATTCAATTTATATTATTTTTGTGTATTCTTGTTAAATTTTAGGTCATGTATCTAATTCATAAAATCCATGACGCAAAAATTTAAAGATTTCTATTGTTTTGATACATAATAGTATCAATATTTCACATTGAAATCATTTTTTTTCAAAATATCGTCTTTATGGTAAACTGGGTACATTATAAAGTTCCACATTAAAAATTCTAAACATTCCAAAATTCCACATTTAAAATTTAAAAACCATGAATACCACTTTCAAATTTCAAAATATGATTTCTAAAACACTCTTGAAGCACAACACATTACCTGAATTGAGGCCTCACGACGCCATATTCATCGTCATCACCACTGGTCATCGACATTCACACCATCATCACTGAAACCGTCAGACCAAACCAATTACACCAGATCATTGTCATTTTTAGAAACACCATATGACGTCATCACAATGACAAAATCACTGGTACCTTTGAATCCTAAACAGAACAATGAGAATCTCCATCGAGCATCCTATTGGTATGTATTAAATGTCATTTATTTATTTATATTACTCTTCCAAATAAATATAAGTTCATAATGTTGAACCTGAAATCATGATTTCGGGGTTCTATAATTGATTTTAGAGAATCTTCCTAGAAAAATTTGGAGATAACATATCGTCAAAAAATTTGATGATATATTAGTTTATTAGTTCTATTTTTTCTTAATTATTATTATAGAAATTCCTAATTTTCTAATTCATAATCAATAAATTATGAAGATACATTTCATTTAATGGGGGACGAATGTAATATCATAGGATTAATAACTTTTTTTATTGTAAATGTTTTTTTCTAAATTGATTACGTTATAATTAAAATAATATATCATTTTTCAGTAAAATATTTAAAATTATATAATATTAAATTAAAATTATCTCATACTTTTATGAAATTTATCTTTTTATTAAATTAAAATTTAATCATTTAAATATAATATTTATAAATTTTTTTATTTATTTTTTAAAAAATATATTTTATAATTATTTGAACTATATTATTATTTAAAGGCATTATAAAATTATTATAAATAATTATATCACCTATTAAACATTTAATTATTATTTTTAAATATAAAATGAATATATAAATCTATAATATAATTTTAGATATGAATAAAGAAATTATGGGAATTTAATACAAAATGATTTATATAATATAAATACTTAAATTTATATATATTATTAAGAACAAGCAATTTTATCAAAATCTATAATACTTATGTTTTTTATAGGTTCAACCTTATAATAATAGTATAATTATTATATAAATTTATAATATAATGAAATTATGATTTAGGAATCTATGTTTTAAATTTAATATTGTCTTTTATAAAAAATTACAAATTAAAAATAAATAAAATAAGTGGATGATTTTATAATATATCTATATATAATTGAAATGATTTATGTTATTTAAGTTCACTGAAATTATATATTATAAATGTATTATAAATTATACTATAATAATATTAGATTAATTTTATTATAACTATATATGTATTACTATTTAATAGAGAACCAAATATGTATGTGATATAAATAATATAAATAATTGATAAAAAATGATGAAATGAAATAAAAAAAATTGGAATTATAAAGAGAATAATAATTGGAATAGATTTTAAGTGGAGTATTTTATTGGATTAAGAGTGGCCTTGAAGGGAGAGAGGAAGTCGTTCCACTATAGAGGTTTCAACTAAGTATAAACAGGCATCAAAGAGGGTTCATACAAAGACTGGATGAGTTCGGATATAAATTTGGAGTTTAGCAAGATTAGATTCCGATGAGAGATTCATTTTCTTAAAGCGGATTCAAATGGAAAAATAAATCTCTGATCGGATTAGGGTTCAAATACTGATGAAAAAGGTATGATGATATTGTCTTTATATTTAAGATATGTAGGTCTGTTTTCTTTTTAGGTATCTCAATCTCATACATTTTCATGTTTGTCAGTTAATTTTTAATGTTCTACTAGTGTTCGTTGATATCCCTTATTTATATAGAAATTTAATTTTTCTCTATCCATTTATTAAAATGATACTTATCATATCAATAATGTACATTATATGAGTGGTTTTGATCCATAGTTTACATTTTGGATGTCATTATAGTTGTTATTTTTTATTGAATTTATAAAAAATTATTATTATTTATTTCTTATTAAGATTCCTCCAAAACCAAGCTTTGAATATATGTATATGAAACACCCTTTTGTTCTTTGTATCATCATATTCATCATTATTTGCACAATTTTATGTGTCACTATATATACAAAGTATAAATTATGGCTATAAAAATCAAATATCAGCGTGGAAATTAAAATTTGGAAATCAATTTATAGTCCACTTATATTAGGATGGGATCTCAAATAGGTTTCTCCATAATAATCATGTAATTTATTTTTATATTTTTTTAAAATGATTTATTTTTTATCAATTATACATATTCAATTTTCATATTCAAAATTATTGGATTATAATTATTATGCTTGATTTTCATATGTGATGGATGATTATCTATTTGAAACAGATCAAAATTTCTTGTGAATTTTACTTGTGTCACTTCCGTATAATAGAATTTTTTTAATCAATTATTCTTTGAAATAACTCATAACGCTGATTATTTCAAATAATTTTTTTAATTATATGATCAAATTATTTTCTTATATATATTTGAATTTTTAAAAAAGTAAATTTTTATATCAAGTCTTTTTATGATATTATATTTCATAAGATTTTATTTTTATGAACAGATATTTATAATCATATTTACAAATAAGAATATTTTTTTATGTTTAATAAATATTATTATTACCCATTAAATTATGTTCTCAATTTAGATGTATATATTTTATGAAAAAGTTCGTGAAAACTACATATAAATTGAATAAAAATAATTTTTTTAATATTATATCACTTATATGTATTTTTATATGGGAAAATATCATTTATATAAAACTACACAAAAAACAAATATTTTAATCCTGTAATGTGAATTGAAAATTAGTTTTTCACGTTTTTATATTGTAATGGACTTGTGTTTTTCATATTATCAACATTCATTTTATTCCTAGTAAATTCATGATTTTATTTTAAACTGATTACTTCAAAAATTATTATGTACCTGGATTTCTCTACTATTTAATTTTTTTTATTTACAATTATTCATTTTTAATTTAATATACATGATTATTTTTTATCTATTGTTATATTTTGTCATATAATTACAATAACTATTATTTTAGATGATGTGATCATAAATTTATACTATTGATTAATGAATAAAATAATAATAGAAAATGTCTCATTTCATATCTAGAAAATTGGTATTAAATATATTTATTTAATGATTTTTTTTTATTTGATAAAGTATAACATTTTATAAATTTTAATTTCATATGGATATGAATGAATGATAGAATTCATAGATGCAAATTACTAGTTCATGAAAAGACTGAATAACATATGTTTAGTATTACATATACTTTCATGTGTTTTCCAAATATAGTTCATATTTATTTATTTATGTGTGTATATATGTATATTTACATATGTGTGTGTATTTAACACATTATCATCAAAACAATCATGTGGAATAATGTTTGTCTATATATATAGAAAGATAAATATTTTTTTAAAAATTGGTAATTCGACATTCAAAACATTATTGGGGGTAGGGAGTGAAAATTTCCCAAATGAATGTGGTTTGGCCAAAATAATATTCAATGATTCATGTGACGACAATGTTTTTTTAAACTATTTCATTATATTTTCCAAAAAATCACTGTATTATTTTTATGTATGATTCAAAGTATATTTAATTTAAATGTATTATAATATTTTATAAAAATAATTTTCAATGTTAATTTTCAAAGACATTTTA
Organism: Viscum album; assembly: GCA_963277665.1. NCBI lineage: Eukaryota > Viridiplantae > Streptophyta > Magnoliopsida > Santalales > Viscaceae > Viscum > Viscum album. The sequence continues at coordinate 1,997,242,931 of OY728140.1, read as the reverse complement.
TAAAACCCCTTAATAGGAAAAATAATTGGTCACTTTGTTTTTTATGTTTCTTTTCATAGGTTGAGTAAATTTACTTTTAAGAGTTATCCCATATGATTTTTATTTTATATTATTTTTGTGCATTTCTATTAATGTTAATGGATTGTATATAATTCTCAAAAAAACATGTCTAAAAAGAAACTACTATATATTAAATTTCATAAATTTTTTCTTTTTTAAAAAATAACATTTATATAGATGATGACCAAAAATGGACGTGTTAGTGAAGATATAGTTTTGGTTTTTCATAGTTTGGGAAAATATAGATCATTCCAATTATATTTTTCATTCATTTGTCCCTATGTTTATCATGAGGGGTGGGTATATAATTATCATATATTGTAAACATTGTTTCATCCATATTAATAATGAAAATTAATTGGTTTAAAATGAATCTAAAGGGGGTTGGGAAATGTGGGGTTTGGTTATAGGAAATTTTATTGATGTTATTTGATTTCATTTGATATTATGATTATATGAGTGAAATTACATGATGAAAATCATATGTTTGGTTTCTTGATTATGCTCTAGAAAATTTATTTTGAATATTTTTAATGAATATTTTCTTTCATTTTAAATAACTATCCAACCATGTATATTGTGATACTAGAATAGATGAACCATTATCTAATTTATTTTCTTATGAAACCCTTTATTAAGGATGTGAATTTTTATAAGGGACCCTTTTCTAAATATAAGAAAATTTTTCATTGTGGTTTCTGATGTGATGTGTATTATGGAAGAGGGTGATATTTTTGGGTAGTGTAGCTACGATTATTATTAGGGTTGTGGTGTTGCAGTAGGGCTATGATGGGGATTGTGATGTAATTATGGAATGAGTAGGCATTAGAAGATGGAACATGATGTGGCTGATGTGATTTTGTATTGTGTTGTATGTTTTCTGTTATGATATGTTTTTTCAATAAGAAATTATTGGTGAAACGAATAATAATATTAGATATGTTAAATGAATTAATATATGTTTCATGTTTTGTGGTAAGATATGTGAATGTTTTAATGGAACAATTTGGTAATAAATAATTTGCAAAATTGTTTAATGATGATTAAAAATTATAATATGATATATGTATTTTATTCTTATGGAGGTTTTTAATTTAGTCTTAACAATAGAAGTGGTGGTTCTTGTGAGATTTCTTATTCCTTTGAGAACCCCACCATGTATGTAAAAATATATTATTTTGAATTCTATATGCACCCCACCCTCACTGAGAACATAGTTATAAAACCTGCATAGTCTTGTTTGGGTGTTTGTTCCAGTATCTGGGTGGGAGGATGGATAGATTTCTACTTGATCCTATATACTTATTCTTCTAAGAGATGTGAAGGACAGACATAAGTAGTGATGACCAGAAGTCAAATGGTCCACTATCACATTATGATGTGATGATACGTGATAGCCAATATTCATTCAAGTGATATGTGATGTTATGGACAAGGTTTGTGTTGGTTGGATGTGTCATGTTGTAGTGTTATTCAGAAGAGGTTTGTTCTCCAATACAAATTCTGTTATTTTGAGAGAGTATAAATTCACTATAAAAATGGTATGGGGAACCCCACAATCAACATAAAATATATATTATTGTATTGTGAGATGAGTTATTTGGATATAGAACCTGAGTGTGGATGCAGTGTGTGTCCTTAAACATATTTAGGGTTTGTTTAGTTCTACTACATTAACTCAGGTGCATTATTTATCCTATTTTCACATGAGCATGAGATACATTTGTTTTCTTACTATGTATATATGTAATTTTATCCAATGTATAAAAACAATTTTTTGGATTGTATGAGAACATGGGAAACCAGTTCAGACTTTACTATCTTAGACCATAGTACAATTTCTATGTCACTACCCTAGTTTTTTTGGTATATAATATATAGAATTTTTATCTGTATCGGTTTTATTTAAACAAAAATTATGGTTTAGTTTTTATTTTTATAATATTTACTTCATGGAGTTTATTGTAGATAATTAATTATTTTTCTTGATCTTGTTTTCCTATAGTGTGTAATTTCTCCCATACAAGAGTTTTTTACCCTTGGTTATAGTAACCATCTTGCGGCCTACTAGAGGAGGGACTTGGGGGGTCTTCATCTACCTCCCCTCATTGTGGTATCATTAGTGGTTGGGAATCAATAAAATTTAGTACCCAAGGTGATTTTTGGTAGATAGGGTGGATTTTGGCTTTAGGTACAATTATGAATGAATGATTTGGTATGGAAATAGTTCTCATTGAACATGATTTGTGACATAGGATAGGGATGCCAGCTACACAATGGAATTTTACAGCCCACCATGACCTAATTCGTGGAATATAAACATAATTAATAAATAAATGAGATGGAACATCTTGCATCGAATAGATCTAGTAGAGGTACATGATTCATACTGACTAGTGTTCTTGATTGAATTTGGTTGTTTGGGGAATGTTTATGCAGATTAAATGATAAAAATTGAATAAAGTTAATTAAATAATATAATATTCTATACAACCATGTTTATGAAGACATTTTTAATCTCATATAATTTGAGCATGGTCATCATCCATGTATGGATCATAATGTGTACATTCAGTGGGATGACCTAGATGATCATCGGATTGATGACCCAATTGAGGATAGAAATCAGTTGAAAAGAAGGATTGGTGCCTTTCAATAGCATGCTTAGGTAATGTATAAGGGTATGATTTCTAATGTGGTAATTTAGGGATGGATAGTGTAGTTGGTGATCACTTTAATTTTATCTGGGACCCAATAGAGTATGTGGTAACCTTTTAAGTTATTCATATGCGATATGTTCTGCATCAATGGTTGACACAACACCAAGGAGAGCAGATGGAGGAAAATGATTCCTCGGTCAACTTCCAGAAGGACTTCCTTCCAATGTTCCATTCATTAACCATGATAGTTTTGAAGAGGAAAGTGATACACACCCTTTATTTGGGAAGAAAATCCTTGAAGGATCCTAGGATCAATTTCAAGGACGTAATATAAATTTCCCATTAACTTTTCCCAGATGGGGTGTCCCAACCGATGTGTCTTGAGGAAGAACTCCATCATTAGATTTAGTATGTAGTTACTTATTTTATGTTTCCAATGTATATAGAGGGTCAAATGAAATAATATTGATAGATTGGATTCACTTATGGGGAGGATTACTAATTTTGGGGAATCGATATGGTTCCTCTAGTGGTTGATTTATAGTGCTACGTCTTCACTCCGAGGTCCTTAAAGGTTTAGACTAGTTGGGAGTCGAACTAGAAAACGTCCCAGCTTGTCATATATTTCCAATGAAATATTAAAAATTCTAGGTAATTCATACTAGTGTGTATATTCAATAGATTACATGTAGGTTATCATGATCGATTCCTAGGGTTTGGTTGACTCTAACTGGGTAGAGGAGGTCCATCTCATCGTCAGCCTCAAAAATAGCACTAGTGATGCCATTTCACCTATAGGGGTAAACGTAATTATTCTCTAGACATAACATATTTGAAAGGTAGCGGTCAACTATAGGATGTTCCTTATCCTCAATGACCTAAACATGACTATTTTTATATTGTGGTAGTATAATAGAAGTGTGAATTATTAGGGTGTGTATAGTAATAGGAAGTGGAAGAAACATCACTAGAGTCCCTATAGAACATTATAGGTATGCTCAGTTTATCAAAAACCATTGTTTTTTGCTCCTTTTATTCAAAAGTTTCACACTCCTCTGTTACACCCCCTAGATTACATGATCTTGGTCAATACCTAGAGATGATTCCCCTTCCTATAGTGTTTTCAATTCAACTTGGAGGCCATTCCATGTAGTATGATGTGTTTCAGTGATGTGGACTAATGATGAGGAATCATCTGTCATGTGTTGACCTTATCTAATGTGATATGCATCCATTATATGTCATCCTTGAAAATTACTGGTTTTATTTTACTCATGCTATTATCGAAATATTCCATAGGAGAGTCATGTTCTCAGATATAGTTGTTGGGCATGTGGTTTTTTGGAGATAAGAGTTTTTGAGTTGGATGTCAGGGTTTAGATGCCCTTAATTATTTTTTGCCATTGATTGCATCCAAATAATTAGACCCATATACAAATTAGTCTCCCATTTTTTATAAGGAAATTCCATGATGTTTTTCAAATAGGAGTTCATGACCCTCACCCCATTGCATGATTTTGAGTTGTTGATTAAATTATAGCATGGTTCTTATCTTATGTTGACATCTCCCTACAGGATATTTCTTTTGAGTAATGGGAGTGAAGAATTCATATAGATTATCTAATGTTCAGGGGTTTCATCTAATATACTGTGTCACCCTTTGGCTCCTCAATGTTATTCTATTAGATAATGGTTGGTAGAATTTGGTTGATCATACATTATCAGTGGTTGAACTGGGTGATGATATAGAAATTAAATCCTCTTCCATGGATCGATGATATATTAGACCAGTTGAGGAGTACATGATGGTTATCCAAGAATTATTTATGGTCTGAATATCACCAGTTAAGGATGAAGGAATAAAATATCTAAATGATTACCCTTAGTTATTTTTTAGAAACATTGAGTTTGTGTCCATTCCATTTGGTATTATGAAGACACCATCAATGTTTATGGTTCATAGGAATAACATTTCCCATTAGTTCATGGACTAGTGTTTAAATGAATTCATCAATGAAATAATGATATACTCAATTTTAGAGGAGTATCATGAAGAAAAATCTTACCAATTTGTTTCCAGTTCTTTATCATCACATACATTCTAGAATGTTGTCATAGTGTATGTCGTGGAAATTTAATATGTGTTTGTTTGGGAATATGATATCTCATCATGGTGTGGTAGTTGACCCATTAATGGATGAGGTGTTTGTTTACTCTTTTATACCAATGAATGTGGATGTGGTTAATTTCTTCCTTCTCCACTCATGATATTATTTGAGGATTGTTACTGATTTCTCTCATGTTTCATCACAGTTAACCACATTGATCCCAAAGAACAATTATATTTTTTGGACTGATTATTTCCAAGAAGTATTGACTTATATGATGTGGAAGAAAGTTATTTCTCAAGTAAATTCTATGTTGGAGAAGGATTTTCTATTTAAGGTTATCTATTACATTAACTATATCATAGTAGTGATAGTCATGATGAATCAAAAGGATGTGATATATTATGATTAAACGTAGTTATTCCCTCATGAGTGTAACTATTCATTCCATGACTTAGATATAAAAGTACTTATGTTTTTGTTCATTTATTGGAATCATTACCTCATTAGGTTGTGATTTCATTCCATCATTGATAACAATAGATTCATGTATGAATATTACTAATGTGATCTATATCTTCAAAAGTGATTGTTGATCGAGTTTCATCATGAATATGATAATGAGTATAAATGTGTAACATAATGGATGAATCATTGAATAAAATGTAACTGAATGATGTTGTTTAGGTGTTTATAGATACATAGAGTGGGATGGATGAGTTGGAATCACTAATCATATTTTAAAGAGATAATGGTGGTAGATTATATTTATATTAGTTAATGGTTCAATATTTCCTAATGTAGTAGGTACAGCAGTCTCATTATGGAGATGTAGAGGTAGAGGTGTTGCACAATTATGTTGACCATGTTGATCCTCTAGAGGGATGGTCAAAACTGGATGTTGTTTTATAGGAGAATGTTTGTTATAGTATAGATGTTAGAGGGAGTTGTTCATTAGTTTCATAGAACACCTTTTCTATTACACCCATGAAATTACATGATGTGCTATTTCATGAGGGAAAAGATTTAGTGTCCTATAGTGAAATAGGAAGTAGAAAAGTTTATGTGTTTTTGTTTATTTTTCAATTAGTTCAAGGCCACATATTGTGTCCTTGGAGGATTGTGGGTTCCCATGGATGTTGTAAGGGTAAATGTGGTGATATATCATTGGATATCATTATTTGGTTACCCAGATCTCAAGGAGGATGTGATTTAATCTAGGTGATTGTGGATCAGTTACAAAATTAGCTCACATCTTAAAAATAATGGATTCTATAATAGTGGATTTTTTTTCCAATGTGATGTGTGGAGGATGTTTTGTTAATAGATGGATTTGTGTTTTCCATTATCACGAATTGAAAAGAACATTTAGACTAATAAATTTTGTGTTGGTTGTAGCATTATTTTGGAAACTATTTACACATTATCATGGATTTCCATCCTCAAATAGATAGACATATATAGAAGAAAATTGATAGGCTGGAAGATATGTTGCAGGCTTTTGTCTTGTATTTCAGTGGATCATGGTAAAAACATCTACCCATTATCATACTCCCTTATAATAATTTATATTAGTATTTTATGGAAATGGTCCCATTTTAGGCATTGTACATGTTGCTTTTCAATTATCCATGATGATGGATTTCGGATGGGGATGCATGAGTTATTAGAACAGATGTGGTCCAAAACACAATATATATATTCTTATTGGTTAAATAGAGGATAAGAGAAGAAAATTACTATAGTAGGAGGTACATGTAGTTTGAGGATTAGGAAATAGTTTTATAAATTTTTTAACAACAATTTGTAAATTTTATTTTTAGAAAGGTAAGTAATCTCTCTCCTCGATTTTTTGGACCCTTGTTGGTGTTGTGGAAATTTGGATATGTGTGTTACCCGTTGGCACTTCCTACTCTACAGAACTGGACCTAAGATGTATTGCATGCCTCTCATATCCATTGTATTCACGATGAATACCAATTCACCGACACTGGGGAGATGAATATCAAGGATGACGAGACATTTTTGGAGTATATAGTAGAGATCCAAGACCATTGAATGAATGTGGTATAGGGTGGACCATTACACAGATTTGTTTTCTATAGATACATGATGTCCTAGATGAGAGTACATGACAGCATGGGATTTGGAAGTTACACCATTACAAAGGGTTTTTTTTAATTTTTACCTTCTATATTATCTTGTTGATGTGTTTTTTGGACCTTGGTGTTTTGTGAGATATGTTTTTTATCCTTAAAGTGATGTATGATGTTTGATGTGTGATGTGTGATAATTTAATGACAAGAGAAAAGGGAAATTAATTGATTCATAATTATTACACGTTTTTCAACATTGTGATTAAATATAGGATGGAGTGATAATGCCTCATAGAGATAATTGAATCATGACATGGAGGATAGACTTCTCTGATTCATATTTTTTGGGATTTACATTTAGTATTGTTATTGTGGGAGTTTTGGATGGCAACCTTCGTTGATGTAAGTGCCTTTGGTGAAATGGAATCCTAGAGAGGTGTCTTGAGGGATGGTTATTTGGACAAATTATGTCATTCCATCATGATATGTTTTTAATTATCGAGAGAGAGAATAGATTTAGAGGCATATAAGGTACTTCCAAATACTTTTATCTGGATACATATTCATAAATTAGATAAGATGGGTGTATGGGGATATTCTGTGATTTTGAAAAAAAAAATTCATTTTAATTGTTAATATTTCCAACATATTACCATTTATTTATAATAAAATGGTGAGACATTTCCACCAGGTAGAAATCTCCAATAGTGAGTCATTTCCAATTTATATACATTTCTAATGGATATAGATTTACAATAGTGAGACATTTATGATGGTGATACATTTCCAATGGTAAGAAATTTTCCTATGTGATTCATTTCAAATGGTTAGGAATTTCTAACAGTTATACATTTATAATAATGATACATTGACAATAGTGAGAAATTTCCAACGGTGATACATTTGCAACAGTGAGACAATACTGATGGTGATACATTTTTATTGGTCTGGAATTTCAATGGTGATAAATCATTAATGGTGATACATTTATAATAGTTCTGCATTCACAATGGTGATAAAATTAAAATGGTGAGACATTTCTAACTATGATGCATTTTAAATGGTGAGGAATTTACATCAGTAAGAAATTGACAATGGAAATCTATTTACAATGGTGATACATTTCCAATGGTGATACACTTCAAAATATGAGACATTTATTGTGATGAAAAATTTCCAATGGTGAGAAATTTTCAATGATGGGACATTTTTAATGGTGATACATTTCAATGGGGATACGTTTCCCGTAGTGATAGATTTACAAAAGTGAGACATTTACCATGGTTATTTATTTATAAAGGTGATACATTTCTAGAAGTTAGACATTTCAATAGTTTTCCATTTTCTATATTATTCATATGTTACAAATAATTATAAATTTGTGTTTTGACATCTTTTATTGAGAAAAAAGGGATTAAAATATTTAATTTAGTGTTTTATAGTAATATAAAAAGGAGATAAATAATATAATTAATTTCTAAAAAGGCTAGATTTATTTTTTAAATATATAATTTTCATATATTTATGAGATGCACATTTAATGGGTTGATAAAACCATATAAAATCCCTATAGTATAAAATTTATTAGATATAAAGTGGGTAGATTTCAATTTTTTTCTTTGAGATTACTTTCCCTTGAGGTGGGAGGTCCCAAATAATTCATCCATGGAAGTCACTAAACTGTTTTTTGCTATTAGTATTAGTTCACAAAAAATATGTTCTCTCATATATATACACCCCTATTATGTATCAGAAATTTTGATAAAATATTCTTTTTTCTAGGAGGTTTTATCCTTCATTTCTACTTAATTGTATAACGAATGATGGGTTTATTATTGACATATCTTGTGAAAAAATTTGTATAAAAATTTTGAATGTTAAAAAATTAGTTTAAATTTAATTTAAAGGTGGTAGGGTAATGTGATGAGTGGTCATAAAATCGGTATTTAATTGTATTTTTCATTAATATTTTATTGGCATAATTCCATAATAAAATTAGCCTTTTTTGGTTTATTTATTTTGATGTAGTGAATTTATATTGAAAACAACATTTTTGTAACTATTTGGTATCATGCTAAAAAAATGGTCATCCACATAATTTTTTTTTATTTAATGTCTTCATATGATCTATTTTTATTTTTTGATTACACCATTTATTGAGGATGTGAAATTTAATAAGAGACCCTTATATAAATCTAAATTTTTTTGTGTCGTGGTATGGGATTTCATGTGTGTCGGGGTTGTGGATAAGACATGGTTGTGTAATAGGACTAGGATGGTTGTTGTGTTGTGGTGTTGTAATGGGCCTATAATGGGGGTTGTGATGCGGTTATGCATCAAGGATGCATTGGGAGGTGGAACTGGATGTGGCTGGTGGATTTTAAATTTGTTATGCCTATTATATGTTATGTTGTTTTGGTGTCCATACTAGTAATGGATGGGGACATGAATAAAATTTGTGGGAATGTTTAATTAATTAATTCAATAATTCAATTTTTATTCTATGATAAGTTAATGCTTTAATGTAACAGTTTGGTAATAGGTAATCTGGGAAATTTTTTTTGACGATTAAAAAAAAATATGAACAATGTCTTGTGATTTTCATACGGGGAATGTGAGTTTTCATCTTTTAGTGGTACTAAAGATTGCTATGAATTTTGTTTTATTCATTAAAAAACCATAGAATGGGGCTTGTGTGCTATTTTCCAATATGTATATACCTTTATATTGATATCATTTCTATATACACTGAATACTATAGGGAACAAAATGTTAAATCCCACATAGTCATGTGGGTTTTTTACTAAAATTACATTGGGAGATGGATGGTAGGATAACCAACAAACCATATTTTCTATTCTAGATGATGAGAAGGAAATCCATGCCCTCTGCTGAATATAAATCAAAATTTTGAATTTCATGTTGTGATGTGATGAGATGTGATGACCCATGTTTGTTTGGGAGATATGTGATGTTATGTATTCGGTGTGTCTAGGGGGATGTGCTGTGTTGTGTTGTTATTTAGAATAGGTGGGAAAGATGGGATATACGACATTAGGATTTGAGAGAGGAAAATAAAAAATAATGTGGTGTGGGGTACCCTATCATCATCATAATTTCTGTTATATTATATTAATTGTGGTGTTTTCTTGTGAGAAAAGCTTCATGTGGTTGATATTTTGGTTTGTATAAATATTTATTTAAGGTTTGGTTCAAATAATTTCCCACTGGCGAATTAGTGTTTTTTCCTTTAAATTGGGAATGCAAGTCTTTTTTCTCTACAGTGTATAAATTCATGCTCACCCGTTGTATATAATACTATTTTCTGGATTTCAAGAGGTCATCACTGAGCATGCAAGACTTTACTAACCCAATCCATTGAGAAATTATTCTGTCACTTCTCTAGTTTATTTAATATGTATTTACAATATATATTTTTTTATATATAATAGTTTTCTACCTAAATTTTTGTTGTTTTATTATATATATTCCATGTATTTTATGATGGTTGATTCATTATATAATCCAATCATTTTTTCTTATAGAGTGTACTGTCTTAATACACGATATTTTTTTACCCTTTGTGATATTCTCCAACCTATGGCCTATAAGATTCCAGACTCATGAGTCATAAGCTATCTATCATAATTTTGTTATCTATAGAGGTAGGGGAAATTACATCATTGGCTATAAATTTATTAGAAATTAAATTAAAAATACACATCATATGAAATAAAAATATATTTTTTCAATTTCATTTTTCCGTAATGACTTATTATCTAATTATATTAAATTACTCCCAATAGGTGAATTATTTTAACTATATTTATATATAATAAATTAAATCATATTATTTACCACTTATTTAATATCATTGTCATGGAATGATGTGATAATAAATAATATAAAATTTTTAAAAAATTTATTTATCTAAAAAGTTTGTTAATCATATTTGGAACACATATTAAAAAACCACCTTTTTAAAATTTTGTAATGTTTTTGAAAAAAATTAATAAAATTTTGAAATATAAATGTCCAACATTTCATAAAGTGATTTATTTTTAATTTAATGAAAATATATATTTTTAAAAATATAGAAAAAATGAAATTTTTTATTGAAAACTACTATTTCATTTTGTGAGGTTAAAACAGATCAATTTTATTATAATTTTATTAAAACAACATTTTGTGAAATTATATTTTAATACATAAAATGATAGAAATTGTAATAATTATATGTTTATATCTGATCTAAAATGTTATTATACCTACGAAAAAATTATCATTGGAAACATGTATTTTTTCATTGCTTTATGGTTTTATATGAAATGAAATTCTACAACTTGTACGAATTTAATTTGGTATAAATTTATTAAATATTTATAATTATAATAATTATTAATATTTAATATGGAAAAAATAGTTTCATCACAGTATATTTTAAAAATATGATAAATAATAATATCACTTAACAATGATTAAATGTGTCCAATGGTGGTGGGGGTTAAGAAATGTTATTTTGTTACATGTTTATCACCGAAAAAGAAATATTTTATATAAATATTTCTTTTAAAGTCTACAACAAATTATAATATATATTTATTTGAATTGTTTTTTCTTCGAGTCACATTAGCTTCTTGTGTTCTTTTAAGTAATATCCAAATGGTTTCCAAGTGGTGCATATCGACCCTTTTAAATGGAAACCTCATATAATTTCTTCTATACACTTCATGATAAATTTAGATATTAATAAAACCTAAAAAAATAATACAGAATCCCTTCCAATATCAAAGGTGTCTAATTTTGAATGTGAACCCCTTAATAGAAGGTTTTTAGTTTAACCCTAAATAGATTTTCTAACGAATATGAATATTTCATAAAAAATGTTTCTCATTTCTTATTAAAACTATATACAATTAAAATATTAGAACATCATTCTTACCTTCCATTCATATGAAAAATTATGACATCTCTCATTTGAATGTGTGGACTGCCTCCTAAACAAAGAAATGTGATATTTATTTCATTTTATTTTTTCACGAATGGTGTTACAAATATATTTAATATATATATATATATATATTACTTTATAAAATATATTATGGTAAGTATAATTAATATTTAAATTTCTTTTATTCAATTTTTGAAAAATAAAAACAACATTAATGCATATCTATAGCCTACCACCTCAATGATCATTGTTAATTTTTTTCTGTCCATATAATTTTTGGAAAAATACAAATATATATTTGTAATGAAGATATATTATAATTATACGATGATTAAAATTTTTATTTTTATTCAAACTTGTTCAATGTACATGTACCAAAACATGAAAACCAAATCCTATAAAAACGAAGAAGTTATCTTTTTGAATAGTGATAAGAAAAAAATATTTTTAATAACCGGCTGCTAAACGTTTTTAAGTAAATCATATATTGAATGATATGAATTGTTATTTTTATTTAGAATATTTAATATTAATATATTTTTATTATTCATTAGGAATGAATTTTTATGAAGAAAGTATAAACGTTAGGTACTTTATTTTTAGCTAACTTATATATATGTATATCATCAGCCTTATTAAAAATTCATTTTGTTTATATTTTATATATATATACATTTTTTAAAAATTCTATCATGAATATACACTATTTAATGGTTGTATGGGTTTGATGATATAGGATTATTATTTATCAAGGTATTTTATTATTCATATAATAATGTAACTACTTGATATAACTTCCAATAATTCCATGAATTTTTTTTATATGGTTTCTTGTGTAAATAAATGTTTTTTTCTTAAATTTATTACCTTTATATTTTCTCAAAGCTAAAAATATATTTTTTTAATAATGAGATCATTTTTATCTTCTATTGAACATTATTATTCAAATATGATGCTGTTATATAAAATAATTTTAAATATTTACTTTTATAGTATCTAATAGTGTTAAGAAATTATTACTATTATTTTACTTTTAAAAAAATAATAGGAAAATTCATGAAATTTTTTGAAAAGAAATATTTTATAATACCTACCAAAAAATTAAAAGGAATAAATTTTAATGTTCCTATCTAGAATTTTTTTACCACATTTATGAATCAATAATTATTTCAATAATCCTTTAAATATTTCCAAGGTTAATTTTATAATAAATTATTTAATATTTGAGAATTGTATTTATTTTATCATGTTATTATTAATTTTCAAATGGTTTATTCATCATGAATGTATCTAAAGATATTTTAATTTTACTCTAACTCATGAATGATAAAAACTTGTGATTATATCGAATCTGTACTTGGATATAATCTATTGATAACATCTATATTATTCCTCTTGGGTTTTTTAGGAATTTATGATGTTTATAGAATAATTTCTTTTTCAATGAGTAATTCTTTTGAAACCCATTTCTTTTCCACATCTTCAAATTTGATGAAATATTTATGAGAACCATTTCACATTTATGGGACATGAAACACTAAATGTTTTATGATATTATGGAATAGAAATATAATATTTTAGTAATGTAATGGGTAAGTGATAAAATATGTATTCCTCCAATGCAATATTTAATGATCAAAATCTCATGAGAAAATATGTATAAGAATTGGGAGTGAACATAATATTGTGTGGGACTTTGTAAACTATGATAGAATAAATAGTGTCATGGGACTACTATGATTATTTTTGGAGGTAACCCATTCGATAAGGATAGTCTCGAAAATGATCTTTGACAACAAAGGAAATTATTTTCAATTCATAGATTTGTTCTGAAAATATTTTCCTTATTCAAATTTTTGTTCCCATGGATCATTTTATTTGATTAAAATATGAATCTTTTTTTAATATCATTAACATTTTATTCCAATTATAAATATTATGATCTTTTATTTAATTGGGTAAAATTTCATGTGTGAAACTCATTTTCTCATACACTTTTCCCCTTGTTATGTTTATGTAATCTATTTGGAATATTAGTTCACTCATTATTATGATTAATTTCTTATTTTGTGAATAAATTTAATAAGAATTGCATGCCAAATATGTTTTTTATTTATAAAAAACATATATTATGATAATTTAGTACACTAATGAACAAGTTGGTATTGTATGCTTGTTTCAAAAGGCTCTAGTCTTTTTCAGTACTCATACATTTTTTTATGATATAAATCTAATTTCCATATATTATGATTTGAAAGATACATATGAAATTTCTGAATCACTAATGTTATTTCAGAATATATGATAAGATATCCTTTTTAATTATGATGAAAAAATTAGTTATACGCATATGGATACGTATGAATCTTTCTCCATCTGTTTGAAAATATTTTATATTTTTATGAAGGGTATAATGAGTTGTAGGAATGAAATTACATCACATTATGGATACAAATATTGTATGTGGATCTTGAATAGTTGTACCTAGTTGAAATAAACCATAAAAGTGTTCATTGGAATTTGAACTGATTTTTACATGGTGCATGATAATTGGAATTATTTCACATCTCATTTGACACTTCCATGGTATATGTTTTTGAAATTAGATAAATATTTATGAAAAACCATAAAGGATATGAATAAATAATGATTATTAATTAACTAGGTATAACATAGGATTAATGGATTGAAAATAATTTTTAATGATTTAGAAATCATATTGATGAATAGTAACTCTAATCAAAGAACCATTACAGATACGATGACCAATTTAGTTTTACTATGGGAATGAAGACAGAATAATGTTGATAGGGTGGTGACCTGTATGTCAAAAAAATGAAGTAACTTATTTGAGAATATTTATGGAAATTATATTATATTTTTGGAAATGGTTATAGGAATATAATTTTTAATATTCAATGATTAGTTATTAAATTAGAAAATAAAATCCTTATTTGTATGATGATTTTATCTCACATCTATGATTCTTATTGGGTTAATGTTTTTGGTAATGTGATTCCTATAAACCATGTTGTCCCCCATCTGGTCAATTTTCATTTTATCATACACTTGAATTTTATTTTTCAATAAAAATATGGAATCAATGGTTGAGTAAGGGATATTAGGTATGATATTCTTATCTAACCAGCTATTTTATATTATTGTGATGATAAATATGGACATTTAATGGTAATAACATCCATTTTATGGGTATTGAGTCCACTTAAATTATGAAAAATATACCATATTATTTTTTAGAAACTACACATTGATCATATATCTAATGTGGGTAATTTTATATGTGTTTCTCTAAAAGATTCATTAACATCCAATAAATGATGATTTTGTGTTCTCAATAGAACTCATACTTGGACATTACCATATTTAAAATAATTTCAAATGAATGGATCTGGTTTAGTTATTTGAATTAAAAAAGATTTTCAAGTTGATCATTGAAAAGGAATTCATTTATATATGTATTTTACCTTGGGGAATCCTATTCTTTTAGTTCAACTGAAATATGGATTTATGATACATTATATTAATTATAAAAATTGTAAAATTAATACACACATGAATATGAATCCTCTACACATTATTAATGAATAGTTTGGAAAACATTGGATAGAAAAATACATTTCCAATATTGACCATTGTTATAGATATCATCAATTGGTGACAAAATGGAAGAAATAAAAAATGCATCATTCGATAAGATTAATGAAACATAATAATATATAGTACTGCATTTTGGTTTTAAAAACATTGCAAATTATTTTCATGGAATTAAATAATAAATAATATTGGAGATTAATTTTATATTCCGGTAGTCTTTATATGTCACAAAAAATGATGGGGTTCCATCCAATACATCACCAGGCCTAACCTTGGATATTATCCAAAGGGAGTTCCCAATTCCCATAGGCTGTAAAATTGTTCTTGGATAACCACAATATATTTTAGGAATAGTTACTCTCCTAATAAATAATGATAAATTTTTATCAAAAGTAATACACCACACCATGATCAATAACCATAAACAAATGATGTAAAAAACAACGATTTTAAAAATTTATAATATTAATCCAAAAAAATTAACAAAAGAAGTGGCGACTAAAAAACCCAAATGATCCATGAAATAATAGAGGAATCACCTTATAGACACCTCCACAAATACATTAAATATATGAACAATACCTACCTAATCCCCTATCACCACTATAGAAGAACATTAGATTACCTGACTAAAAAAACAATGTTTACATACATACTAGTGTGTATGTAGTGATTGAGACCATGAATTATAAGAATCTACACAAAAGAAAGATTATTTTCCTTCATATTTGAAGAAAAATATCCATGAATGATATAGAAATGAATATTGAAGAATTTTTACTATAACATATTAAAGTAAAATATCATCAAAGAAACATTATATGAAAATTAACATAAATATAAGGTCCACAATATACTGATGGAAATAGTCACCTCATAAGCGAGAATCACATTATTTAAAATTCGAATAGGTTTTAGATCTAGTTCCACAATTGTAACATCATATCTAGGTAAAACACATTATAGAATCCATAACCCAAAATATCCTTATACACGATTGACTATATTGGAATCCATTGTATGGTATAGTTGGAATAAATCACTATCATGATTAGTTATTATAGTATCATAAATCCTTTTTGAAGAGACTAGTAATCACCACACCCCCCCCCCGATTCAACGATCGAACTTGTCTTAGTCCTCCAACATTGAAACATGGGATTCCCTTTGAGCTCAAAATTAAATTTCACAAGTCACATAAATCACTATGTTCATATACATGCATTAGGCATCAGGAAAAAAGTGAGAAACCAACCCTTTTTATTCAGAAACCCAATATCAAGTATATATGACTATGTTCCATTTTTATACATACCTTGCACCACATTAACTACTCATAAAATTTATTTAGAAGAACAACATGAAAAAAAATTAAATCAAACCATTTTCATTTGAGAAAACATATTTTGACCCATACACATCATAATTCCATCTGAAAAAACATTTCTCAGGGAACTCATAATAAATAGAACACATTCACAAAGCAATAAAATCATATTAACATCATATAATATTGATAAAGCAGGAAAACACCAACCCCATGCATGGAAACATTCATAACTAATTTTAAAAGTAAAAGGCTCCATAATGGGACCCTATAAGGGAATAATTAAACAAAAACATCAAGATTTAACACAAATACTCAAGATCAACCCCTTACAATGTCAAATAAACTAATAGAGAATAAAGACTCGAATAGGGGGGAAGAATAACCATCGATGAAAGAAGAAATCAATTGTTGATTATTGAAGACACAAAGCCAAAAAAAACCAAAAACAAAATATCTAGGGGATTTAAGAGGAATGATGGAGGATCATAAAGCGGGAAATAATTTATGGTTTGAATATATAGTGATTTGGGGTTCATGTCTAAGGAGGGAAGAAATATAGCTTGCGACATTTAATAAAATGGAAGATCTACAATATTAATCCACATGGGTTTGAAACAATGATGAGACAACATGGTCCCCTCTATCCATGTGGAAAATAGATGAATGTGTTCTTGGCGAAGGGAGAACACCCATGCGGAATTTGCGGGGCCTACACAGTGCCACACTCCAATTCACATAGTTTTCCCCAGCATGCTCAAAGATTCACTTAATTATTCACTAATCATACTCCACCTTATATAGGGTCAAAAACGAAATTTTCTCTAAAAACTGCAAAAATACTAAGGAACATATACATGACCTATAATAACTGATTGAATACATTAAAATAAACTATATTATGTTACAATTCTCCCCATAATCAAAACATTCCTCCCTAGGAATTTTATTCAACTATCTATATTGGAAATAAAAATGTATACTGCTCTTGAACCTAATAATATTTATCCCATGTCCCACACTCATCATTAACATGATACAAAATAACTCAGTCCCATAATATATACTTCCCCTAATGTGCTTTTTCATAGGAATCATATTTCTATACTAGCTACTCAATCATAAACACATCGGACTCAAATTCCAACTCTTCCCAATCCAGCAAATGAGAAACATCTAAATAGTAATTTTCTGTAGTGAGACAAGGTACATGTCATGAATTGAAATAAACTAAAAAGTAATATCTAACTCTTATTCCACCTTTCCAGTATGATTACTTATCTCAAAAGGATTGAAATGCCTCAATGTTATCTACCCTTGTTTACTAAAAATATGAGGACCCAAGATAAGTTCCACTTTTAGAAAAATGTGTTAACTGATAGAGAACTCTAATGCTCGACACCTATGATTGAAAAAAGACATGAGGTGACTCTGTGTTTCCATGAAACATTACCTAATAAAATTAAAATTTTCAAACATTTCTAACATTGCGCTAAACCCCAACAATGATGTCGCACCCACCTCATCACTAAAAAATGTAAACTAACATGGTCGATCACAATGTGCCCTAAAGGGTTACATTCATATTGATTATTTATAATAATTTTTATAATCAACGTCATATAAAAACAGAATTATTTCCCATGAGGCTCCAAAATCCAACACACATTCCTAGAGCCTATATTCCAAAAGCTTACTCACATACACTATCTAACCAACCATTTTAGGATTGTAAGATATATTGAACATGAAATATATCCCCCAATTAATTATGAAGGCCTTCCCAAAACCATGTGTAAAAATGGAGTCCCCTTTCTAAAATCATGGTAGAGGGAACACCATGAAGCCTCACTATGTCATGAAAATAAATCTACCAAAACTAATCCACCATTGTTGAATAACTAATAGATTGAAATGTGATAATTTGGTAAAATGATCAATCAATACCAATATGCAATTCCATCCCCATGGAGCATGAGGAAGAAGAATAATGAATATCATGGTTACCTCATCCCACATTCTGCTAGGAATGGGTAGCGGATGATACAAACCAAAGGGTATCTATGTCCATCTTTAATTGGATGAAAATTATCACACTCAAATACAAAATCATATTTGTTCCATATCGTACTAAGCCACCAAAACCAGTGATGCGTGACTTAAAACATCATGCTGGTACCATGGTGAACACCACCCAAAGACTAATATCTATTCTACACCATGACCTTTCACAATAGTAATAGTAACATCCAGTGAAGTTTGATGCAAAAAACTCTATGAGGAGTAAATAACCACTCACAATGATCCTACCCCATAATTTAGATACTATAAAGATTGTTGTAATTATTCATCATTTTGAGCTCTATCTGCATCAACTCCAAAAGGGAAGGTGTCAACTGAACAATTTCCAAGAATTCACCATTATTATGTTCATTTATTTCTAGATGAGTCTACATAATAATGAACACAAAAGTACATTCATCATTGTAATCCTTCAGTAATTTCACTAGAAATTTCATTCTTAATGAATATTTCTCTACCTTTCCCAATTCTGGGGTATACGTGATATATAAATCACACATGTGATTGTACTCTACCCATTGATGCTCCCTTTAATTTATCTCATTTTGGTAGAAACATTAGGCTATTATTTTATGATCATGTAGACCACTAATTTCTACCTAAAGAGATAATTATTCCAAATCGTCAAGTAAATCATATATTTTACTAAATATATGTTAGGGGATGAATAATTTTCTTCATTTAGATAGAATTGTAGAGAACTGTATACCACCACATGGTCATCCTTCATTAACACACACCCAATATAGAGACATAAATCATTAATTTGGACCACATATTCCTTTATATAATCCAACAATATTAGAATTTGTGTCATCGTCATCCATATTTTAAACTCTTCAAAGGACACTAAAAACATTGAAATATATTCAAAATTGACCACCTCTTAGTTGAGAAATATAATAGGTGAATAATGTAGAGAGAAATCCCAGAAAAACAGCATAAAAAATAAAAATGACCTCTATAAAACATAAGGCGGACAAGGAAATCTATGTATATATGAGATGATAACATTGAGTTCCCCTAACAATCCTCAAATTTATTTAATGCTTCTCATCAGGTGTAGATTAAACTAGGATGTCATTCAGAATATAAAACATTGAAGGAATCTAGAAAATGGAAGAACACTGGTATCATTATCCCCATAAAGACTGATGCATCATTATTCAACATGAAATTCATGAAAATATTTTCAATAATAGACAATAGTACTTCATAATGTGGTTTTGGGAGCATAACCATATCTTACATTGAAATAGTGTAACACATAATGAAATTTAATCTGGGAGAACCACCTCACCCCCTAATATGGTAAAAAATGTAATTAATAAGGGGAGAATGTTATTATTCTTAATAGTCATCTCATTCCATTTTTGGTAATATATATAATATTGGGGAGATATAATAGCCATTATTTCAAATATAAATATGGAAGTCCAAGGAGAGTTGCTCAGGAGAATGAAGCCTTTGAATTCCATGTAATTTGGAAGTTTTATTATTTTTATAAAATTAGTGGGGGTATGGTATGATGGAAGTTATATTGGACACATTCACTATACAAAATCAATGGTTAACTCCTCATCCTACACTAGTGGAAAATTTGAGATGTCATTTTCAAAAACCTCTGAAAACTCATCCACCACATGATAAAATGTTTTATCAATAAAACGAACAAAATAATATAATATGATTGATAAAATATAAAAAATATGAATACCCCTCAATGAAAGTGGAGGGCCATTATGTCTCTAATGAGGATAACATTATCTGTGAAAAACATGGGTACTCCCATCAAGTGCCATAGACATCACTCAGAAAAGTTAACAATTGATATGCTCTTGGAAATGTACCATCCAAGCAATATGGACTATCACATCAATGAATTCCATCTCTAAAACCATAATATATAATTCTTGCATGACCATTGATATAGAAAAAATCAAGAAGGACCGAAAAACCCCTTATCTCTCTTCTTACCAAGTGGCCTCACTATTCACATTTCATATAGAATATTCTCGGTTGTAAAATTAAAACAACCAAAATGTGAGTAGAACTAAATTATACTAAATCACAAATATCAAATAATGAAACCAATAAAGATGGTTTAATATAAATATTACCTTGAATTTTCATAGTTCCTACATCAGATTATATTGGTTCTTGATCTTCTGCATGAATGGGTCTCTTGTTTTCCTAATTTTGGGAATGACCAAAGGCGTGCAACTCTTCCTTGAGCTAACATTGAACAAAATATGATATATACCAACTACCATTAGAACGACACCTAGAAGCCAATGTCTTATTCATGAAATATTGGATTGACATTAACATGAACGCATTTATTGATACACCCACATTGTATATATAAGACATCGTGAAAATATATTTTATGTTCTATTTATGTCTACACTAATAGAAATTTTTCAGTGGAGATGAAATCACAAACCACACATTCAATTAATTTCCACACAGGTGGTACAGAACTGAATAGCATCTAATGTCCAATATGAAAATTATTCTAAAATTTGTCCTTAGATACTACCTCCTCTATTATAATTTTAACTCACATACTCTAATTTATAGATGATATTCTACTACCCTAGACCACTTTTGACAGAGATATAAACATACAATAACTTTCACTATGATCGATCATCTATATAAATGAATGATCCACTTCACCAAAAAGAATTCTTTTGCATAAATAGTATGGATAAATATCAAATATTTTACCACAAACCCGTTTAAAAATTTTGATCCTTCAACTTCTCATTATAAACCCCCTATTTTTTTAATATAACAAACATATTGAATAATTTACTGAACTACCACATGATCTAACCCACTAGTAAAGATCCAAAAACTCTTATCTATTTGAAATGGGTAGGGTCATAGAAGAATGTTTCTTATTAAATAAGACCTTGAAATCCTTCCAGAAAAACTTATCATCCTTCAAATCATGAATTATAAAGTACAACCACTATCAACATGGACCTCCTAGTAAGAATGATACAGAAATAACATTGATTATCAAATGAGGTTCATGAATATAGGA
Organism: Viscum album; assembly: GCA_963277665.1. Taxonomy (NCBI): domain Eukaryota; kingdom Viridiplantae; phylum Streptophyta; class Magnoliopsida; order Santalales; family Viscaceae; genus Viscum; species Viscum album. The sequence continues at coordinate 1,997,220,977 of OY728140.1, read as the reverse complement.
CATTCTCTTAGCATTTATAATCATATCCAGAGCATCTGGGGAGACAATGATACAATAGAAGGATAGAGTTTTTATCATGGGTAGCACGTGATCATTTTCCTTTATATGACTTAGATTATCCTCAGATACATGATCTTGACCTGAACCCACTCCTTAAAAAATCATGGACTCCCTAAACCATGATTGTCACTAGTCTCCACTTAACCGATGAGGGAGAACTCTCTCAGGACTCATCCTATGGTTTCACATGAGGTATCAATGGTTAAATCATACGAAAATAAGCTATATTAAAAAGGAAAACCATCATCAAACCATTGTAAATATTTTTATAAACAACAAAAAATTCCAAAAATAAACATAAATCAATAAAATAAAACCATCCCAATTACACACAAAACCCCATCACCACCACTCGATGTCCACACATAATCAGTAACTTATTAATCTAAACTAGAGGAGAATTCAAAACATATCCGAATATCCAATTGAATCCTTTGTACTGTCCCGAGTTGTGTTGGTAGACAACCCAATAGAAAAAAGAACCTCCAAACATGATATTCGTAGATCAAATATGTCTAGACACTCCCCACCAAAAAATAACCAAATAAAGGGAAAAACCTACATCGATTCCATTTTCCATAAACCAATATGGGATCCCATCCCCACTCCCAACCAACCTTGAGACATGGCCCAAAGGGGATTCTAAGTCCCCAGGGGCTAGTAAATTATTCATAGGTATCAACAATATATTTTTGGGAACCATTCCACCCATCCTAAATAAATATGAATAATTATCAATAGTAAAACATCACACCATGATCAATGACCCTAAAAAAGGAGATACATAAATTCAATGTTTAACCATTCGAAACATTAACCCAATACCAAAGTAACAAAACAAGAGGGGAAATAACAAAAAAACCAAATTCACCATGAAATTACAGTGTCATCACCCTCAGGGCACCTCTATAAACATTTGTGAGAGATTAAGACTAGAAAATGAATTAACCATCACCATTATAGAACATCATACCTATACCTGGGTCATACATAACAATGTCAACATACTTCCAATGTTTTATGTATGGTGTGATACAAATAACATATGGATGAAAACTAAAAGAAATAATATATTCCATAACATTAGAATAATAATTACCATTCATTTTTTATGAATTAATTTGTTAACACATTAACTAAAACAACTTTTAGGAAAAAATTTCAATTGAAACATGCATTGAAAAATAAAATAACAGTAAGGAACAATGTATACCAATGAAAATCATCACATCCTAAGAGTGTACTAGGTCATGAATAGTCAATAGAGATACCATTACTAGTGGGTCCCTTGGAAACTCGTATCTAAGGGAATCATAACCTAGAAACCATAACCCACTTAATCTTCATACACAATCCTATAGAGGGAAATTTATCCCATGAACTAGTGGTTTATAATTACAATAATTTTTATTTAGTGTTGTATCATCAGTCCTTTTAAAAGAAATTGTCCTTTTCCACGCCAATACAAATAGAATATTAGTAAAATTCAGCACACCTATATACCTAGGATTCAATTTATTTATTTAACTTTTCTTTTGAAATGTCATATAAATAACCATTTTAATACTCACAATTCAAGAATCATGAAAATAAAGGATGAACCATCACATATAATACAAAATCCCCATAACATATCCATAAAATATATATTTTTAAACATGCTTCACAACCCTTTCAGGGGAAAAAAATTTGGGAGAAAAACAAGAACACCCATGAAAGCAATGAATTTCCATTTTAATGACATCATTCGACCCATACACATATTAATGAATTTGGAATACTCATTTCTAACATGAAACATAATTAATGTAAAACAATCATGAATAAATTAAATTAAACCAACATTAAATAATATTAATAAATCTTGGAATCACCTACCTCATGCTTTGAAATATTTAGATTCTAGTGGAAACCCACAATTGTAGCTCAATGTGACCATATATAGTCACGATCAAAGCACATCTATGATTATTTAACAACAAAAATCATTTTTCAACCATTAATAGGATAGGAAAACTTCCATAGAATAAAAACTCAAATGAGATGTAATTGAATCCATACAATTAGGATAAAATCAATATAAATGAGACTTACAAGATGATTTTTGAAGACCCATGGAAACAAACCCCAAATAATTGAATGTACATGGGAGACAAGAGGTTGGGAGGAGGCTCACTGTTCCAAAAATCCCAAAGGGTTTGAATTAGGGGTGACTTGAGGTTAAAATTGAGGGAGGGTAAAAAAAATTTACAGATTTTATGGACATGGTTAAGAAACATGGTTATCCTGAATAGTTGTCAAACTCATTCGGAAACCATGCCGTCAAGTATACCTAAGAATAAACAAGCCACATGGTTTCCTAGGGGAGGTAACATTTATTTTTGGTTATCAATGAATCATAGAGAGTGCCACTATCCATGGTTCACCCATTCTCTGGGGATGGGGCCCAGATTCTCATAATTGTGTGCCAGCTATGAACCATGGGCTACATGGTTAAAATTACTATTTTAATTCAAACATTACCTAGAAAAATAGTGAAAAATTAAAAATTTCAATACATCCAAAAAAAGTACAAATGTGACATTATATATATTATTATTATATAATGAAATGGAATGGTTGACAATTAATATCACAATATAATTGTATTGAATTACCTAGGAAAATGGTTTGGAATATTTATAATGTGTTAATTTTGGATTTTAAAGATATCAATTTCTGCCATATAATTTCATCATTATGTATATCTATTGATCCATCCACTAGTAAATTTTTTTACTGTTCACCCAAACCTACCACGATGACCATGATATAAAGTTTTCATTGTTTTTTCGATATTATTGATGGGTTGTGGTGAAATTATTTTGACTATATAATCTACACACCATGTTAATGTATAATGGATCCATCTTAATTAAGAAAGATTAATGTGGATATAATTTTATGGAATCAAATATATGGTAAGATAGTTCACATAAGAATAAAATACCAGGTTGTGATAAAGGGATTACAATCAACATATATGCCTTACTGATGGGACTGGCATGAATTCAATTCCATAGTGAAATGGTCATAGATTATTCCTCATGGGAATAGATGGTTCATTAGATCAATTACCACACTCATTATTTAGAGTTAAGTAAGGTATTTTTTATTAGTGATATGGATAATATGTCCTTACAGAAAAAGGTATGTTATATAAAGTGAAAATAAATTAATAAAATATATATCTACATTGATTGAGTTATATATTTCCATGTTATAATGGTAGGGTTTTTTAAGGATTGTCAATTCTTAATATATTACTACGATGGTAATGGGAACAAGGTTGGTCATTATTTTATTCAACGGATCACGAGAAAACATTTATGATGAGGGCCACAAAACATACAATATATTTTTAAAAAATGTGGGATTAATATATCTTTAAAATGTGTGTTAAAAAATGATTCAAATTGAACATTAGTGGGGTATATAATGCTGATATAGAGAAATATATATGGTTAAAAATATTCAAAGATTTATTATTGATTATTACATAATGTTATAGTTTGGGGAATGAGTTTTTGTTATTTAAATATCCTATTTGGTGATGGGACTATTAGAGGATGCTCATCCTTCATCGTTATCTATTACTCCTGGTAGTAGACTGATGTATTGATATTTTAAAGTGGATTTATTATTGACATTAATGAAGAGAGATATTTTTTTGTTTATATCATATATTTTTTTCATCATGTTATGGTAGATTGATAATTATAAGGATATATTATAACCATTACCCATATAAGAAAGGAAATAGTAATGAAACATCATAGATTTTATCCACATTCTCCCTTAGAGGTATACAAAAAATAATGATATTTTAGATATAGTTTATGTCCATACATACTCATCAAAAATCATTATTATCATTGTAAATTTAGAATTTTATTATATCTCTTATGTATAAAATATTAATTTAGTAATATATTATTGGGTGTCAAATTCTATTTTTTCTGATAATGATCAAGGTATTGACCAGTAGTTCTAATAAAGTCTTAGGCAGGCTCTAGATTATTAATGATGTTTCATCATTGAATTTTCTAAGTTGATATATGGTTTGTCTAAGATGACCATTCAAACCATGGAGGATACAATGGTATGTTTTTATGTGGTATTCAATGTTGTTTTGGATTAGAACACTCCATGAATAGACTTTTTTCAACTATAATAGAATTTAATAAGGAATTAATAAGGATCATTATAAATCCATATATTTATAGAAGTGTATAATTAAGACATGTTGAGAGGATGTGGGAGAAGTACATATATTGTTACTTTATCTTTTCGAAGAAATGATAGGGAATGATATATCCATTCAATAGCACCCTATGTCCCCATATTATAAATATAGAAGTTATGCTTAAAATTCTTTTTTTGATATGAAATTTAATTCTTATGAATTATTTTTAGACAAAATAGTTATTGGGATTGTGTTATGAGAATTTTAAATAGTTAAAACCAATGAGCTAAATATACTTACCATTTCAATTTTCATGATAGAGAAGGTACAATTCTTTAACACTTGGTATTGTCTAGGAAATGTTTTGGCTATCATTCTAGAGGAATAAAATACATGATCCTTAATATGTACATAACTAAATGACTATAGAACTAGATAATCATCTCTATTATTATGAAAATCTATGGATATTTTGTATAATAAAGGAAATTTTCTATAAAACTATACCACTCACTAGGTAAATGATTTCTGACAGAACCACCAATTTTTGGAAGATACATGGGAACATTATAATTGGATAAGGAATATCTATCTTATTTTTTATCATAGTAATATAATTTCAATGTAAAAATTAATTTTTGGGGGGAGGTATAATGTAAAAACCTAGGATTTAATGAAATAACAGTTTAAAATAAATTTATTTTATTCGATATTTTTCAATACACGCAACCATGATACTAAATTAACCATAATATAGAATAAAACTATAAAAGAACAATTAACTTAGTTGTAAGGAATAATAATATATTACTTTTGAATATATTATGATTTATACAAATGTTAATATGTTTTCAATTTATTGAAAATGAAATAATAAATTTAATTAATAAACTAAAAAAGATATATTTTTCTAAATAATGTTTTTCTATTAAAAATATTTATTTATAATAAAAAAACTAAATTATAAAATATTTTGGTAAATATTTTAAATATAATTAATATAAAATATAATTAATATTGTTTTTTTATTAATTCAATATTTTTTAGACATGCTATTATAATAATTTAAATTATATGCTTAAAAAATATATTATTCTAAAAATATGTTTCATCATATTTTGAAAACATATTATAGAACCCATTTTTTTATAAATTTTTAAAATCTATTTGATGAGTAAAAATAATTTTTTTGAAATAAATTTCAAAATATTCCAGGAGTTATTTTTTGAATAACTATTTTATATGATTGTTTTTTTGTGAATTGAAAAATTTAATGATTTTAATTGATTACCAAACATTAATTTAATGAATTTGAAAATCATCCATTTTGTTTTAAAATGTTATGAAAAGTAAAATTAGATCTATTTTTTTAAGATTAATAATATTATGTTCATTATATTGATTTTTATTTTTATTATATATATATAAATACCACTTTTTATATATATGAAAATTTTTAACATGGAAACCCACATTTACATTATGCATGTTGGCCTAATTTTATGTTAATAAAATCCTCTAATATTTATTGAATTATGTAAAATGGATCCCATATTTTTATAATTAATAATTACGATTATCTAATTGTTTTAAATTTTTTTAGTACAAATTATATGTAAAAATAGTAAATATTAAAAAGATAAGATATTGTTAAAACAAGCTTTCATGGGGTAATCCAAATTATAAGGGTGTGTTTCCCATTTAAACAAGTTAATATACTATTAAATGTTAATTTTATTCATATAGTATTAAAAAAATTTAAATATCTTTATTTGGATTCTTTTGTATTTGGAATGAATTTATTATTTAAATACTTTCACGAAATTTAAATGTGGTTTCAAACTGGGTCATCTCCCCAACATATTTAAGGACATCTCAAATAATCTCTTATATACATATAAATATCACCATCGATCATCCACGACCTAAAAAATAATAATTTATTTCTTTCTCTTTTTATAGGGTCCGTATTATGATTATAGAAAAAATATATGAACTCTTTCTTTATAAATCATTATACGTTTTCTTATGAAAAAGAATAATTTTTAACTATGCTTTTTGGGTTTACTTATTTTTACACAACCTTAAAATATAATTTAATACTGACGATATAATAAAATTAGTATTTAATATAAACTGATAATGTATTATTGGAATGAAAGAACATATAATTATAACCCCATCTATGTAATGTGATATAAAACAATTGTAATTGTGTACATTGGTCTACCAGCATATAAACTTATGTAAATTATTTTCCATCATTGTATGTCATGGATTATTATAATTATTAGTTTAATTAATATATATTTCATTTATATATAACTATATTTTCTTAGATATATGATCTCATATAACATATTAACTGAAGTCTTCTTAAAAATAATAACATTGTTTGTGTGTACGTGTGTACTGCCTTCTCCATGACATGATGTGATATGATTTCCACCATATAGTAACATCGATGTTAATAGATAAATATTTATTAAATATATATGATATATATTACATAAAAATTACTATGGAAATTTGACAAAATATTTTTTTTTCTATTCCATCTATGAAAATTTAAATCTATATTCATGTGTATGAATGACATACCATATCCATTAGTTTTGTAAAATATTTTTCTATCCCTATCTTAGATGAGTGACTATAAATATTTATATAATTAATATATATGTTGTTTTTATTTTAATTATGATCATGGAAAATATGGAAATATTCTGAAACTACCCTGACCAAAAATAATTAACTCAAAATATGTGAAAAAAATAAAGCATATATCACTAAGAATAGTGATTCAATAATGATTTGATAACAAAATTAATAAAAGGTTATAATAAAATAATTCATGGGATTATATATATTTTTATGTTCCTTTGTGATAATTATCATAAACCTATATTTAATAAAAATAATTTTCCCTTTTTTATGAACAAATTCTATATATGATGTATGAGATTTTCAAATCAATTTTATCTATATTGGAAAGATGGAATCTTCACCACTCATTAATTTTTTTGTGGAGTTTATGCGAATATTTTGAAATATTATATCATCAAAATCCTAATACTATTAAATTTTAATATTAACTTATAGTTATTCTTTGATGTGTATTGCGATTAGAAAATTAAAAATGTATTAAGGGTTTGATATTGTGATCTCAATTTTTATTGATATTGTAATTTAATTCCACTCCCGATGATTGAATTTTTTAATTTAAATATCAATAATCTCATTATTTTTCTACTCCCATGATAATATTTTAAAATTAAATGTTTTCTATTAATTTTTCAATTTCTATGTACTCCCTAATTGAAGATGATTCTTTTAATGAAAACAAACATTTTTTCTTTATATGGAAAAAATCATTAGTTTCCAAGTCCATGATTTCAATAATGTTTAAAAATCTTAATTATAAATAATCATTCATTAATGTCATTTAAACCCATCATTTAATTTTAAATAATTATCTTAGAAGTTTTTTTTGAATGAGAAAACTTATACTTTCTATAAAAATATGAAATGAATCTTTTTTAAATGTGCATGAAATGAATGGTATTTCACACCATCATGACATATAAATTGTTTACATCAAGAATTTCCATTATTAATTGTTTTTAAAAAAATAAAATTCCTTAATATTTGCAACATTTTTATATTTTAGAAATTTATTCTAAAAATGGAATAGGTATTTCATTAAAAAAATTAATGGTATTTATATACATAAATTACAATAACCCTAATTCTAATTATGATATACTAGGGATATGATACATTGATAACATACCTATAACTTCTATGGATGGTTTATGATAAATATCGAAAACATTTATGAATGAGAGGGCACCCGATGTGGTCCCCGAGTCCTTTAAGGCCTTTGGGCCACCTCAAGGCCTTCGGGCCACCTTAAAGTGCAGATGCAAACCAGACAACCTACAAGGAAAAAGCATGAGAAGGAGGAGGAGCACAAATATTTCAGCATAGGAGAAGATAAATGGATTTCAAGAATGATAGGGTATGGAACCTACCATTGGGACAAGCATGTGCATGCATGGGAAAGCCTAGCCGAATAGCCATGTGAAGCTGGAGAGCTGATTTCCTGATGAAGATGCTGGGGAGGAGAAGTTCCAAGTATTTAGTCTGGGTTGTGTGTAGTGTTTGAAGCCTATGAGTAGTGAATTACTCTAAGGCCTCTGGGCATGTAATGAATACTCCTACGGGCCTTGTAAAGGTTCCACCTCACCCCTTGAAAGGTGGATTATGAAAAATCAATAAAAAATGAAGGCCTTCGAGCCATTAGAGGAGGATATGAGTATGAACCCCATTTTATTACTATTATATATGATATTGTAACTTTATTAGGAAACTGATTTCCTTTATAAGAGTTATGAAAAGATTATCATTTCATGATCTTATGGAACACATATGAAATATGTTCTGTATGTGATGGATTACTTAAGAATTATATATCCCTCAAATTCCTTGGAAGACAACTTATATCTCATGAGATAAATATGGCTACAATATGGAGTGAACCATATTCAGGATGAGACTCTATCCACTATTATTATCTCTAGAGTTGAACTTATTATGTACTATGGTTTTTTGATTAAATCAATTCACCTAATATTTTCTTGGAAATGAACCTTGAATACTAATGAAATGATTTTCAATGCTTAAGTGTACTCAATAAATCTATGTGTTATAAAAATGTTATGTTCTCATGGATAATTATCTTTTATTCGACAATGATTCTCATCTTATTATCTACCATGATTTAATACATGTCTTAATATTGTGATCTTTTTAAGACATGGTATATTTTATAATTATTACTCTCATATTATTATACATGTATGATAGTGTTTTTCTTATGTGAACATTGATTTCTCCATTTTAAACCCCTAATGAGAATATGAGAAAACCTTTTCATAGGATTCCAATCTCAAGGATATGATCAATTGTTTCAAAAATTAATTTTTTAAATGGATTCTTTTAATAAATTACATTATAGGAGGGGATGTTGTTCATTAATGATACAAATGAACATTTTTCCCAACATTTCAGGAAACCATACTTTTTCAGCCGACAAGAATTATTTTTTAAATTGATATAAATATTTCACAATTATGATGTGATATATTTTAATAAAATGGATGTAAATCTATATATAATAAAATTTTTCAAGATAAATTCAATCATAATAAATCCCAAATAAATTAGGATTAAAATATAATCCCCTTAACACAAGTATTTTACTTCATAATATTCATTTGATCCTCTGGTACAATAAGAATGATTTATTATACATTTATTATGGAACCACAATAATATATAAAATACAATATATGATTTACATAAAAAAATATTTTAATTTATTAATAAGTTTTTATTTAAATATCATTACGTGTCATTATTACATCCTTTTTCATGCATGTATTGGTTTTGTAGACCTCTTACATATTCATTTATCCTGGTTCTATCATATCACAAATTTTAATAGTGATATAAATATCATATTAATTAATTATATAAATATATTTATATTCATATTCATATATATTGATAAACTATAGTGAAAAAATGAATTACATTGTTCATGTTTAGGATTTTACATAGGATTACATGAACTTATTTTTCACTTAATAGAGAATGGATAAGAAGTAAGAAAAATAATAATTAACTCTTAATTAAAAATTAATATATATATATATATATGTGTAAATTAGTCATTAATTATATCTTTATTATAATTGACATAAAAAAGTAGTTAAAAAGAATCACATATATTTATGGAGGTGGTAGTCCACATGTATGCCATTGTGATATTATTATTCACCAAAATATGGGAAAAGGGATGGTAATAGATGCTAAATCATAAAAATAATAATTTAATATATTTATGATAATGGATTGGTAATTTTATAATATAGTCCATATATATATATATAAGAATTTCTAGTAAATGCAAATAAAAAGTGGATGGGTAAGATGATTACATATTCATCAGAATGTCTCAATTGCACCCCCTATTATGTAACCATTGATTTATATTCTATGGATAAAAGTTCTATAAACTCATTTATATAAATTTTTATAAGATATTTTTTCATGTTTTCAGAATAACTATGGATAAAATTATATGAGGTATAGATGAGATGATGTTATATTTTATTAGCAATGAGTGGGTAACTCATAATTTTTCATTAAATATATAGTTTATTATAAAATAAATTTAAGTTCAATATGTGTCTAATTTTTTTCAAAATTAGATGATATAGTTTACTAGTGTCTATATCCTCTCATAATTTAAAATATTTATAATTTTAGGTGGTGATTATACCCTTATCTCTTCATTTTAGCCCCTATAAACCATTTGACCATTACAACGTCATAATTTTTTTTATATTTTAAGGGAATAGATATATTATATAAATTTAAAGGTGAAACCTAACAATTAACATTTAATTATACTAATAATCCTAGGATTTATCAATTACTAGAATTATAATGATAAAACGTGTAATTATGGACATCTGAATCATAAAGTGGCGACCTCGACCAAGACATTTGAAAATTAATTATTAAGGCCTCGGCCAAATCCATATTTTTCACCATGATAAAAACAAATTCATATAGGGGTTGTAATAGGCCACTCCAATTATTTTTTATCTCCAATTAATTATTCATATTAATTGGGTGAAACATAAATAACATAAAAACATTCCCAGATTCGTAATCATAATCAATAACCTTTTTTTGTAATATGGAGAATGGAATCAAGATAGATCATCCATAGTCCAAATGATTAAAATCATTTAATAAAATATTTTATAGGATATATTGGAAGAATAACACCCATTAATAATAATATTCAACATAATGTATTGAAATTAATTTAAATACTCTAATAAAATCATCATAGAATTATTGAGAGAAAGACTCTTTTTTCATTGCAAGGAAGTGTTAATTTGGGAAAATAATTTTTATTCGTCCTAAAATTATATTAAAAACACCCATATACACGAAAATTAAGGGATGAATAATTAATTTATGTTTTATAAAAAATAATTTTCCAAATGACATGAAATCATGTAAATAAGGTTTTTAAGAATCATTAGAAATAGATCCCCCTAATGTGGATTAAGAGAAAATATATGAGTCCTTAATGTGGAAAAAGGTTCATTTTTTACATAAAACCCAAAATGTAATAAGATATGTTTTCATGTTAAAAATTTTGATTTTATAAAAAAATGTTGGATAAAAATAAATTATGGAGCAGAGATAAAAGTGGGTAGAAAATTGAGAAGTTCCATTTAAGTGGGCTTTCTTAACTGGTGAAATTGAAAAGTCAAACATTATAAAACTTGTATTCCCCTTCAAATAAAGATGAATTTATATTTATCATTTTCTTAGTATCATATACACAGATTTTATTTGATTTATATAAAAATAAATAATAAATACATTTGGGTTAAGAGAGATAAAGTGTAAAGAGAAGAAAAATATGTAGATTCGGGTAGAATCCCGTAAATTGTGTACGAAATCATTTGGGAAATGTACTCAAAATCTGGAAAATTGAAATTTAATTCATTAATAATTTATTCCAGAACCTATTTAAAATTATATTTATTTATTAAAATTTTATTAAGTTCATTTATTTCATTTTTTAGGAGTTATAGTATTCGTTTTCAGTATTCAGGAGTGTACGTGTCCTTGTTTTTTTGGATTGGTTAACCTATATACATATATATAAGTTCATGTAAATAATCATATTATTTATATATAATATAAATTATATGTTAATAATTATCATAAAAATTTAAATTTTCTTATATTACATTTTTTCATCTGAATATGTGGATGAATCAATAGATAAAATGTTAATGATGAACGTTAGTTTATTTTAGTGAATTATAAATTATCAAAATATAGTTTTTTTAAATTAATATTAACTATATATACTAGATAAATAAAATAACATGACATATAATATATATAATAAAATATTATTTCTCAGAAATAATGGTATTATGACCATTATTGAAGGCAGTAATTGTTAATAATAATGCATTATCCACGATGGTGGTAAATTGGAAATTCACTGATGATATTTTAATTTTTTAATAAAATGTAGATTATAAGGGGTTTACTGATTGATTTACCATTAACACAATATAATTAATGTATATATAATATATTTTAGTTACCGTGAATATTTGGATTGATAGTGGTAAGAAAGTATAATAAATTACATGAAAAAAAGGAAAACAGTAGAAACTTTTACCTCTTGAATTTATTATCCTACAAAACCTCCTTAAAAATATTTGGATTTGTCTTTTTGTGAGACCAAAGGATCGTAGTATATGGTATGTGTCATGGGAGTATGATTGGGTAGGTATTGGACCAAAATAATTTCATAACAGGTTTTAGGAGAAGAGGATGTGTGTGGTGGTATATATATTAGAGGAGAGAGCTGATATCCCATTATTATATTCATTAAATTATTTATTTGTATCAAGAATTTTAATAGTATGGTCAGTATTACTAAATATAATAAATTTATGTGAATTTGAGATTATTCACTAACGTCATCCACACAACATCTATGTCTCAATAATATTAGTATTTAGTTTATACCGTAAATATTCATATTTCACTATTCACCAAAAAATAATCTATTTAGATAACATATAAAATTTCACCATAATAATTTTTCAAAATGAAAAAATAAAATTTATACTCTATTTTATGAATATAATTTTATATTTATTTTAAATTAAATTTGTAATTATATTCATCCTGTACTCGAAAAATAACAATTTTAGAATTATAACCACTTTAATAGTACGTAAAAATAATATATAAAATTGCATAAAATTATAATTTAATCATAAAACAATCAAATATAAATTTTTTTATATATTTAATAAAATAAAATTATTGGTAACTATCATGACCAGTCCCCTGAGGCCTATTCCATGAGTACCCCAAACCCACCTTCCATAAGCCTGGGACTGTTGACTAGCACCAGGAAGGCATATCCCAAAAAGATAATGCATTAACATTTATCTAGTACAGATACACATTACCATTTACATCCCAAAAAACATAATGAGGGAATCAAATATACTACTAAATCAATGATGAGTGAAGTACAAGTGAATTTAAGTGGGCTAGAATACAAACCCAATAAGAAACTAAAAATAGTAAAGTACAAAAAGGAATCCTAGATGGCCATCTATTGAAAACCACACATGATCTTGAGAGTATTGAATCTACTAGAATCCAAAGATGTATATCCATCCCACCTGATCCTACTAGGCCCCACCTAGTCGTAGGCCACCATGTCTTTCGTTGTAGCATCCATCAGTCCCATCCCTCTACGTACCTCTGTCAAAACGTCGATCATCTACACCAGACACAACACGTGCGGGTGAAGCCTATGCAGGGGTTGGTATAAAAATAATTAGTAGTGACCCTAAGATCCCTGAAGGTCTCTCAGTAATCGATGAAGTGAAATTCCATGATTTAAATCCTAGAGTGGTAATACCACTAAGAAAGGCCACAACCACACATCAAAAAGTTAAAGATGCAGCTCACACCAGGTATAACATAAAGAAATAAGTAGAGATGATTAGTTGTAATGATAGATGATCTTATTCTTTTTAGATTCTCTACTGCTGACACATTCAATGTCACTAGGTGCTTACCCATTGAGGATATCTATGTTCTAACCCACTTAGGATCACAAGGTGGTGACCCACTATGGATTGATTGGACATTACCCCCAAAAGATCATTAGATGCTTACCCAATGTGGTTATTGAGGTGATGACACATAGAGGAATTCTCGATGATGACCCACATATGATCCCTTGGTTATGACCAAATGTGTATTGTTTGGTGCTGAACCATAGTAGATCTCTAGCTGTTAACCCAAAGAGGATCACATTTATTTTTTATAGTCAAAGTCAGCTACTGGATTCCCTCACAAAGAACGCTTGATTCTGGGAGGATCCTCTCCTAATGAAATTTTTCGAATCTCAACCGAATAGAATTCTAAAATATTGTTACCCAAATTTATCGTCTCATTTTAACGGTCCCGATATAATAGATGATTTGTCGATCAGATGCCTTGTTTGTAAGTTATGGGCTTTTAAGTAAAATGGTTTTGTTAGATACGAGTGTGATCAAACCCTACACTATTAAAGCTTCTTTAAAACCCTAAAAATAGTATTTCATAAGGACCTCATAGTCGAAAGGGTCCCAAATCCACTGAAGCTCCTTCAATCAGACACACTGTCTGAGAGATACATGTTTTTTAGTAAATATGGGGTAAGTTGTGTTTAGACCGGGTCTAACCTAGTGGGACTGGCCCGAATATCCCGAATAAGGGGTTCTAGATACCCAGCTTCTAATTAGATGGACTCGACCTGACCCTATCCCGGAAAAGGTTGGTCAGGTTTGGTTTGGCCTCTCGGGTACGCTCAATGTGCCTCGATGTACGTGGCCCAATTAGGCCGACGGTCTAGCCTGCATGGTTGCACGACAACATGGTCTCACATGGCTTGTCCCAAAGAGCACATGTCCGTCTTTATAATGCGGGTCTGGCTCATCGTATCCGGTTCATCCCACCACCAGCATGGGTTTGGCCCAACCGACTAGGTGGGGTGTGGCACGCACACCATATACCAGCTTTGCAGTGCAGCTATTGTGGGGTTGTCCAGTAGGGGAGTGGTAGCTTGGCAGCGTCTAACCCTCGATGCCCTATGAACATGGGGCCTCCTTCATCCACAGTCGATGAAACACGGCTCTATAGTTTCCAAGATGGCCCAAAATAGGGTCATCCTGCCATGCGACACCTACTAGGAGTAGAAACTCTTACCTCTACGGCTGGTTAGACATATTATCCTACAACCACTGTGTTCTAATGACCACGCTACCACCATCCACATACAATTACCGCTGGCCGCTTCTAGCCCCCACCACTTCTGGTACACCTATAGATTTCTCAGAGAACAATACAATAACAAAGATGGAACTATCAAAGGGGTCATGGAAATTGTTCACATTGTCCTGCACCCTCCATGTTAGAATTTTTAATTCTGGGGAGGCTAGGGGAGATGTTCAATCATATCAAGAAATGTTGAAACTCATATTAAGAATTCCCCAAATATAGTCACCCTTCCACAAAAACACATGACTCTAAAATTAACATATTCATGGGTTAATCCACATTCATCAATTCTAGAAAAGAACAGGGAAGAACCTCAAATTTTAAAAATCACTACCTCATTGACGTTCAATGTAGAAACATTAAACCTAGAGGTTTCAAGAATTTGTAGTCTCCTTTGGATTTATTCTTAGAGGCATGTCAAAGGTGATGATATATCACTAGCATTCATCATTATTCCTGGGAGAGGAAAACAACCATTGTATTGTCATAGAACCCCCATTGTTTAACTCCCCATTCTACCACATGTATTATTAATAAATCTAATCGTGTCACACCATTTTTATCACGCTGTGATGTTGCGAAGTCATGATGTTTCATTTATAAAAAAAGCACCGCTATTTTGTATACATTATTGCATCGTTATGATAATTGATATAAACCATTAATTAGATTTATTAATGCACCAAGTCTCCTCTTGGTTTTTGCATCAACAAAATTCCATCTTCTATGCAATTGGCGATAAAAACAACAAAATAAATCTTTTATTCTATTTTACTCTTTTTCTCGAAATGTGAAAAATAACTTTTTTGCTCAGCCCTTGCTGGACGAAGTTATTTAATTTATAGGAAAATGTTAACATTACAATTTCAATGGTTGCCTCTGATTTTTTATTTGATTACTTGTTAAAAATATTGAAAAACCCAATCGCACAGTCATTTAAATGAAAATTAAAAAAAGTTCATAAATTTACATTCACCCTCCAACCGTGTTGGTCGAAGTTGGGATCCGCCAAAGGGGAAAACTATATCACCATCTCAATGGTAATCTTGGATTTTATATCTGATATACCATTTATATGTTATACGGATTTTAAAATAAAATAATTGTTATATAATTATTTCATTTACATACAAAAAATAACTTCCATTGTTGGCCCGCACCAGTCGATGTTCAGATATGCCTAAGGAAAGAATACCCCCATGAGCTTATTAGTGGTATCATATTTGTAGTAAGAGTAACCATTCATGAGTTATAAGCAATTGAAAAATTAAATACTTTTACTTAATTTATTTATTTATGGTTAACCAATTTTGAGGTTTTCTCACTGGAGGCAGGTGCCAAATAAACATAGTCATGCCTAGGGTAAACCCACCATACTGATCTCAATTGTGCATTCAGATTATTGATCTAATTACTCGTTTTAGAGTTTATTTATTATCTTTGGAAAATCCGACATGCATGTTATTTAATTATTATAATTTTTTAATGAATCATTGGGGGAACTCTGAGACTCAAAATCACACGCCATCACAAAGCCTGCCCTTGAAATATTTCTATATAATTAAAAAACCCATATATGGAAATTATATGACATTACATTATCCCCAAATTATAGATTTACATCTCTGAAATCATAAACCAAGGAATATCAAACAAGTAGGGGGTATTTATCATGAATCTAATCTTCTCGCTCTCTTTTTCTCTCCTAGCGTATCATATGATTCTACTGAATGCGCACTAGAGGATTAGACCATCCATGAAGGACCCTATCATGTCGAACCTCTATCTCCATCAAGAACACTGAAAACTTCACCCAATCACAAATATACATCATTCCCCAATTGATAATGTTTGATTGATCATGACTGTTCACCCTATGCAGCGACATTTGAAAAGAATCGTGCACCCGATGGATCAGTGGGTGAAGAGATTTTTGGTAATCAACCTCACCAACTCAACTCATAAACTGAAATGGTCCGAGGAACATTGGGGAAATCATGCCACCACATCCATGTCTCTATAATCCTTTACAGGTTGAGACACAAAAGAAAACACGATCTCCCTCCTCAAACTCCAAGGTTCTTCATCGTTTATTGGTATAAGACTTAGTCATAGTTTGTGTAGTCCTCATTTGCTTAGGGATGATCTGAATCTTTTCAGTGGAAGCTGGTAACAACTTTGGACCATTGAGTGGTGACTCCCCTAGGCATGTCTAGCATAGGGGTGATCTACAACTTCTCCTGTATAATCCCTCAAGCAATTCTATGCTAAGAGTTGAGTGGTTTATATTATTGTTTGCAACCTCCAATAGTGGTAGGTAGTTCACCCAACTGTGAGAAAAATACAGGACATAAGTATGAAGCATGTACTCCATGGAACGTTTAGCCTCACTCTGTCTGACCATCTATCTGGGGGTATAAAGTTGTTCTCATCTGTGCTAGAACCTGATGCTCATCATTCACATTATGATAAGTGAGGAATCGTGAAACGAACTATGCCACAACGTTCATTGTCCCCGAAAACATGTATTGGCATTATAGGGCCTAGTACATCTTCACCAAAAATAGATGTACCACCCAAATAAATGTATATAATTTTCTCAACACTACATTCTGTAATGTTACAGGTACCATGGTGAATCCTATGAAAAGAATGATGATATCCCCATCTATCGAAAATCCATCTGAAGCATATCCTAAGGTTATCTAAGCCCATATATCCTTACAGTCAATGTCCACATGTTGTGTCTCCGTAAATCGGTGAAGGAGTCGGGGAGTGACAATCATAGACTCAAGATCATTTGTTCAATCATCATCCAAAAATCATGTCTACATCATAGTTAGCTGCTCTGTTGCCTCACTCCGTAGATTTATACTAGAACTCTTATTGAGTGTGTTTTCCACAACACCACCCTTACCCATAGTATATACTATATCATTTTTATTGTTCTGGATGAACTCCAACCATATTTGTTGACTCTACTGCTGAAAATAATATGGTCACCTTTCCATCCATGCGAACGACTACCCCCTTTAACTTATTGATTTACTCATCGACCATTTGGTAGTGAGTAGTCACTATGCACGAAAACACGGTTAATGTTCCAATAATCCACGCATAAATGTGAACAATGGTTCTTAATAATCCCTTCCTATGCATGTCCCCCTCCTACATCCCACGATTTCGATTCTCTATGAAATCCCTCTGATATATTTATGGTTATAACTGTTCAATATAACCGTGTATAATGATACAAATGTCCCTCCCCCTATGGGGAGGTAATCATGGAACATATTTTGAAAGGATATTCCAACATTATACAACTACTGTTGGGAATCATAAACTCAAAACACATACTGCCATGAGGGTAAGGCTAGCTGACTCAAGAGTGATAGGTTTCACACTCCTATAAATTAATTAATCCCATTATGTATGGGATTCAATTTTTTCTAACAATGGAAAACCCCATTTTAACATAGAAAAAATACAACATCCTTTTTCCAAACACACTTCATCTGAGAATAAACTATAGATTACTCTTCCGAACCTATTATAATAACATAAGGCATTACCACTTCCATCAAGAGGTTTCAACTAAAACACTAGACTCAATATTCAAAACACACTATCATCTTAAGTGGGTAATCGAGTTTCCTCCCATATGTAAGTATATATGTAAGGATCGTGTTAATAGTTAAATCGTAATCTTTAGGTATTGAACAAGGTTCATTATAAGAAGGAATGACTAGTAACTATGTTTGTTAATATGATTGATATTAGTAGGAACAAATCATACTTCAAATCATTCATAGAGCCCTTGGGTATTACATCTTGACCGCACGAAGATACTCCCTTCCCCTGTCATTCAGCTCCTAGAACCTAGTGGGGACCACATTGGGGTGCTGATTGTAATATGTAAAAATAAATACAACCACTTTATGTTATCCTTGATCCTCTTCCACATATTCTCTTTATAGATTTATCTATCTCTATCACTTCCTCTCCCTGATGCATTTTACACATCCATGTCCCAGAGACTGACATCATTTTCTTCCTTTCCCCTGCTAATATTCACTCTCTATATCTTCTCAGCTAATAAATTTTCAACCAAAAATATTCCCTCTATAACCCTAACATAAGTTGAAATGCATATAATAATAATGTCACCTCAGATATCATTAATCACATTTCTCACAAAGTTCCAATCCCTGAAGCACTGGTCATGTCATATTCATTGATTACCTAGATTGGTCGGTACGCCTCGATGAATACTCAACTACCGAGATGTCTTCATACTGAAGTTATAGAGGCTATTAGGAACATATACCCTTTAGCACTTTTTGTCTAAGAGACCCCTTTTATGAGGAATGTTCTCCAACTATTTCTATAAAAAGTAACCTTGTCATATGTTTTGGGTAATCTAATCAATATCAACACATTAGTAATACATGTAGAAGGATCAACATTAAGACCACCATTAGATATAATGGTTCCTTGGTTAGACGTATACTTGGTCACCACCTCAACATATTCTTTATACTCTTATGATTCATACTTTTCTAAGAACATGTGGTATTTATATCATAGAAACTCATGTAAGCCACTGAGACTACATGTGTCCTATTCCTATAACACCAATAGTGAATGCTGACCAACACGGAGTGGTATTACTGGGACACCTCCCAAAGGTACCATATCAGGCAACAGTCCATGTACTGAGGCCTCATCACTATGTGGAACATCCTCATGGTTATAGACTAGAATCCTAGCTGGTTAACAGTTTGGAGGCATCTTGATGGAAAATCTAGATGAACCATAGTCAAAATGGGAAAACTAGTGATCTGACTCAATAGAGATCAAGAGAATAAAACATTTTCAAATAACATGAAACTAGTCTTTTCATGTACTGAGTTTGAAAACAAATTCTATGGACCTGTTGTATGGATACGTCTGTCGCTGCACCAAAACTGGACTCCTTGGACTGAAATCCAAACTCAAGACACTTAACACTATTTCCACCATTGATAAAAACTAACTATTAGTTCATCTAGTAGAACAGACAACTTATGATATCACTTTTCCATAAACTGTCACCCCAAGCCCATGTTGTGACTACCCAAATCCCCCATTCCATAGGAGAGGGGCCGATGACTAGCACAAGAAAGATATATCACAAAAAGAGAAGGCATTTTCTTTTATCCTGTACAAACACACGCCCAACCACATACCAACACACTAAAAAATGGAATCAAGTATACCACTAATACAAACCTAAGTACAAGTAAATCAAAAATTATATGGGCCAGAATAAAAACCCAACAATTAACTGAAAACATTAATGTACTAAAAGTAAAATATATTGGCCATATGTAAAAAACCCCACCTAATCGTGGGAGTAGTGGAGATACTAGAATATGAAGTAGTATATCCTACCCACCCAGTCATAATGGGACCAACATAGACCTAATATACCATGACCACTATTTCTTTATCCCTTAGCCACATCCCTATGAGTGCCTCTATCGAAACATTGATCTCCTACAACAAAGAAAACATGTGCATGCGAAACCCGTATAGGCAGGAGTATAATAATTCTGAGTAAAGACCCCAAGACCCCCAAAGGTATCACAGTAATCCACGAAGGGAAAAACTAAAAAGAAGGTTCTATATAAGTAATAACACACAGAAACAACTAAACTACCTATAACAATGTAAAAGATGCAGCTCAATCTAGTTATAACATATATACATATGTAGATTTTTTTAATCATCAAGCTAGTTCATCTAATATCCTCAAGAGGCTATGCTACTGAACCATATATGGTCTCTAGGTGATGACCCACATAGGATCTCTTGGTGCTGAACCACATAGGATTTCTAGTTGATGACCCATAAAGGATATCTTGGTGCTGACCCATAATGGATCGGTGGGTTTTGATCCACTAAGGATTGCTAGGTGCTAACCCGAAAAAAATTTCTAGGTGCTAACCCACAGAGGATATCATGGTGGTGACCAGGATTTGATATCTAGGTGATGACCCATTGAGGATAGGTAGGTGCTAACCCTCAGTGTTTTTCTTAGTGTTGACCCATAAATAATCACTACTCTTCCATCACAATACAACCATCCACTTGATTACCGCACTAAGCACATTTGATTATGGTAGGATCAGATCATAAATCCATCAGTCCCACCACAAATTCCACTAAGTACCACATAGAGAAACCCAAAAGGTTCTTTTTAACATATGGGTCCCAATGCAAAAGCTAATGTGTCGATCTGTCACTCAGTCATAATGTCATGGTCTTTTTAGTAAAAATAGAACAGTTAAATTTGAGTCTGATGTAACATTTCCATATTCCATCTTTTATAAAAACTCAATAAAATTATATTAGAAGGACTGCCCCATGTCAGGGGTCCCAATTACATAGAAAACACATCAATTAGATACACTATTTTAGAGATACATGTGTTTTAGAAAAAAGGTGGTCGGTTGTGTTTGGGCCTTGTCTTACCCGGTTGGACTGACCTGACTAACCCCACCAAAGGGTTTCAGAAACCATTTTTCAAATTAGATATATCCAAACTGGCCCGGTTTGTGCTAGGGTTGTTCTGGTCAGGAATTTCTAGTGGGATAGGCCCAATGGACATCATTGGACCAGACCTAGTTTGGCATAGGGTCCGGCCAGTAGGGTAGCTCAATGACCCGGTCTCGTTCCTCCCTGCCTGAAAGATGATGGTCCTTCCTTCCATGGTTGTTTAGGCCCCCCAGATCCAGTTCTTCCCTCCATTGAGGTTCCGGCAAGACCCACCCACAGATGACTGACCGCATGGTGAGACTAGTGTGGCGTCATCCAACTAGGAAGTGGCAGTCGCTCCATCTCTAACCCCCACTAGCCTCATAGACATCAGGCCACCTCCTAACAAGGTCTAAAAACTGCGATTCTCCAGACACCCGAATGACCCGGACATGGGCAGTCACTCTGCACAGTGCCGACCTAGTGATGTGACGCTTGCAGCTGTGGCCCTCAAACAGGCAGGTCACAATCCTCCGCATGCAGCCACCATGGGCTACTGTTGGCCGCTACCGATGCCGGTGCGCTTTTAGGTTTCTTGACAGACCACAAACATGTTCTTGTGGTATTTTCATCATACAACCAGCTCCATGAACCTTTGATAAAAGTACACTTCTATAGAGAAGGTCCCAAAATCATATTGTCACAACATTAAGAAATTCGTTCACAAATATCACACATACGGAGGGGTTCATGCCTTTTTTTGTCGGAACGCATGCTCCATGTAAGCGTTTTAAATTCTAGGATCCTCTAGGGATATTATAAATCAAATAAAATAATGTTCAAACCAAGGAATATAATTATCTAAATATAGTTAACCTCCCTCATAAACACATAAATAGTGTATCAACCTATTTGTGGCATGATTCACATTCTACATTTATTGAATATAACTGATAATAAAAATAAATTTAAACAACGACTAAAACATTGAAAAATGAAGTCGAAAAATTTTTCCAAGAGTTTTCATGAGGGTGAAGCCACTTCCTGATCATTTCATTGAGGTACATCGAAGGTGATGAATTCTCACATGCATTTATATTTCTTTGTTGGAGAAAGAAAATAGCTTGATGTTTGTCATATAGTCCCCATAGTTTAATTCATCATTCTCCCATGTGTAGGTTTAATAAAAATAATCATGTCATAGTGGTTCTATTATGCGGTGATGTTGTATCAGCATGTTGTTTAATTTATGAAACAACAACTTTTTTACTATTACTAAATTGCATTGTTATACTGCATTATACATGCCATTAATGATATTCATTAATGCATCATGTCACCACCTGTTCGTTGCATCTCAACCTCATTGTATGCCTCCAAATTGGTGATAAAAGGAATAAAATAATCCTTTTTTGTTATTTCTTTATTTTTCTCGAAAAGTAAAAAACAAACTTTTCACTCGGACATTGATAGCTAATGTTATGTCATTATTAGGTGAATACTGGTGTTTCGAGTTCAAATGTAGCCTAATTTTTACATTATGATTACCAGTTCAAAAGATATAAAATCCTGCATGCAATGTTATTTAAATAAACATTAAACGAAAGATCAGAAATTAACATCCACCATTGACCCGAGCTAGTCAAGGTTAGGATTTTCCTAAGGGCAATACACCCTTATAAGCTCAACAATACTCTCAGATTTCTAATCATAGTTACAATTTATAATGTTATAATGATTTTACAATCAATCACTTTTTACTTAATTATTTTATTAATAGCTATTCTATTTTTAGGTTTTCTAACTATAGGCATGTGCCGACTAAACATAAATTGTTCATAGGGTCATCCTGAATTAAACTGTGCCCTCCGATTGTAGATATGGGAACCCATTTAAGTGTTATTTAGAATTTTCAATTAAACCACTAATGTGTTCTATTTAATGATTTATATTTTTGGACGGATCATTCCAGGAACTCCGGGCATTGGAATTGAACACCGTCCAAGTGCCTTGTCTCCAAATAATTTTATATAATTAAAAGATATTATAATTAAATTTATAGACACTATAGTTATATAACAATATTAATTAAGAAATTGAAGATTTTTATTTATGTTTATAGAAATTATCAGTACTTCATTAATAATTATTAAAAAATTTATTTACTTTTACTATGATATAAATATATTATATTATCATTTATAAGATGAATATATTTTATTTAATGTTAATGAGGTAACATTTCTCTTCTATTGGTCATACTACTATTATTAATGGCCACATTTTAATCCAACTGTAATATTTAATAGTATTTTAAAGTTTTATATTTAGTTTTGTTTGAAGAATAAACAATCCAATATGATAAATTTGAAAACCGATATACCATGTGATATTTTTGTGATACAAAAAATTGTCACCAAAAACCCAAACCACTATATTGCATCCGAAAAAGTTGGATTCATCTACAAATTAACATTCCCATTATTTGTCTTTTGTAAAACCAAGGAAATATACCAAAAAATTGATATTTAGTGTATGTTTATAAATGATCAATATGATTCCACCATGAATCTATAACATTTTTATCCACATGAATTAAATTGTCATTATATAAAACATATTTGTAGAAAATTTATATATTAGATCGTTTCCCATAATAAATAAACATTTAGTTTTTTGATTAAAAAAATAATTCAATATACCCTTAATTTTGACACAGCATATATCCATTGGAATAAAAATTATATTTAAAAAGTATTCAATTTTGATTATCCATACCGATTTGGAAAATAAGAAAATAAATTTAACAAGACCATAATTTCATCTAATATATGTAAAAGGTAAATCCATCACATGATGATGTATAGAACTATGACAATCAATAAGTCTATTGTAAACGAATATGGATATATATGTATTTGATCGTTGATAAATCAAAATGGATACCCACTACAATTAATGAAAAATGGTGATTCTCTTTTATGGGTATATTTCTCAAATATTGATTTATTATGTTTAGTTTTATCCAATTAACTATGTTCTCACAATTTTCTATTTAATCCCTAAAAACCGTGAAAAAAATTCATGTTTGAAAATATTATCAAAAAAATATAAATTTCACTAACATTCCAACATTTTTATTAAATAAATATATATCTATTTTAGATGGATTCCTTATATGAAATCCCACTAATATTTCAAGACCACATTTGATTCATTTCAAAAAACATCATTTGTATAAAATCAGGTTTTCAATGAACAAGCATTTCTGTAAATAAATTTTATTCTCTTCCAATAGTCAAACCCTATAAATAGTCCCAGTTTAATTATGGAAAATAAAATAAATAACTAGAAACTAAATCATGAAATAGGATATACCAGTGGACAGAGAAACTATCCTCATTAAGAAGTTGAACACTTTTTCCTTAAAAATTAGATTTGTAAAATTAAGAGAAAAAGTCTTCAAAATTAAATATCAAATATAGATACAATAAATTACATTTAAAACAATATATATAGAGTTCATATATCATTATGTTTCCATCGAGAGTTGTGTTGGAGAGAAAAATATAATATATATATATATAATAGTGGATAAATTGGTAAGAATGCCGAAGAAACCTCATAGAGATTTACCAATACATATCAAGGATCCCCAAGGAATCAATGGAAGACTCCTCTATAGAGTTATAAAAGGTATGGTATGAGATATGTATTGATTTTTAGTATATTATATACAAATATAACTATTAAATTTATTGTAACTTTTTTATTTCTAATGTTCAAATTGGGAACTATTAGGCAACATGGTTAGAGTAATCATGGGATGCCCATATATAAACCACATCCCCAGGAAAGACAATTTTTTAAATTTATTATGAATATATAGACCATTATTAAATCCATTGTTATTCCATTACAAACTCCAATGGAACCAATAGTGTTATATCCCATGTTACATATACTATTAGTCAAACCATGTGTGTGTAAACCATACACATATCCAGTTTTCCTCGATACCAAAATTATTCAAACCCCAAATCCCATAAGACTCAAGAACATAAAAATAGATAACCCAAAATATTATTTAATCAACCCAATGATCAAGATTATATCATAAATATACCCTCCATAAAAAATTTATATTAATAAATGACCAATATTATAAACAAAAAAACATATGAGATAATTATTGCATCATTATGGCCTCACATAGACATGTCTCATGTATTTATGTACCACAAATCCATCTCACTCATTCCATTTATATATTTTTTTCATGAATCTATTTGTCTTGTTATTCCACTATAAAAAATGGATTTAAATCATTAAGGTTTTGGGTTTAATATCAATGTCATCCCATTCGATCATTAAGCAGGGATCTAATAGATACCTCATTAGATTTAGACCATAAAAATTATCATGGATAATATTATAAATAGATGGTATTTATAATAAAATAACACAACTTCTTATGTATCTCCATAATCTCATATGTGAATAAATAACAAATATATAACTTACCTTTCATTCCCTAAGGTACATTTCCCAACCATTTTGAATATCAGAGTGACACCAAATCAACAATCCTAAATTAATACATATAAAGAAGCTGTTATGTGACATTTACATGTTGGTAACTTTATGAAAAACCAGTACATGATATCCCTCATCGGTTAAATGATGCCATGTTCATAATTGGACCATTATTTATCCTCTTCACAACATTGAAATTTAGTTCCAACCCTTAAATAAAACAAATTAAATTGTGGAATCTTGAACAATGTATGATAATAATTATCTTTGAAAAAATACATTAAGGGATGATGTTTCTCCAGTGATCCATTGATAATATGTAGGAAATACTAATGCATGTATTCATTAATAATGAAGGATTATTTCAATTGGATATCAGTTAAGGGATGATATTTCATGATTAATGTAAACTAAGATCCCATCATTACTAGTAATCCACTCTAAATATGAAATTTAAAGAGATTGGAAACATCTGTAATGATAATATGGGAAAAAAGTATGATTTCGAAAATTTTTAACACCCAAAAGGTTACATATGTTACCTATATTTTCCCCTCCATGATTGGTATGAAATTTTTTGTTATTGTGATTTGATCAATAATTACATATATCAACTCTTTAAAACAATTATTTTTAAGTACCCCAATAAATATATCCATGAAAATATCAATCCTATTCCATATTGTAATGTGTATTGTTTTAATCAAATCATAAGGAATCTGATGATCCACCTTAATTTTATTAAAATTAACATGTAAAGACTTAGAAACTGAAATCAACCATCCAATTCTTATCCACCAGTAACATGGTGTTAAGATAAGAGACATATTGGTATCCTCAAGTTAAACATAACATCATTATATGTTTATATTATTGACCAATTATTTCATATTTTGTTTTAGAATGTCTATCCTTCCATATAATCCCCAAACCCCATCCGAATAATTAAATTAATCGCATATTATCATTCATAAAAACGATTTATATTAATTAAAAAAACTCCATATTTTTTTCATGTCTATATCAAATATGATCATTTATTTATGATTTTGATTTTGATGAAAATATACATTTTTATTTGTTGTTTCTACCTTAATCCAATTGAACACTAATGAATAATAACATCTAGAACCATTAATCTATAGAGTAATTCATGAAATATATTTGTAAATTTTTTAACAATGTTTTTCTGGCCATGTATTCATTATACGAGTGTTTGTAATATAAAAAATAGTGGTATGAATTTACTCAATATGGTGACATTGTCTCATGTTCAGATCCCTATAAGTGAATATTCACATTATACAATTATAATTCAAATGCATTTTTAATCTACATCCGGATGTTGAAGTACTATATTTTACAATGATTACTAATTATTACCTCTAACATATGATCACTATTGTGGTGTTTTATCTCGTGATAAAATAATTTATGAGATACATAAACTTCCCCATATCCCCATACATTAAAAAATATATTTATTTGAACCTGAGGCATTAATATAAAATCATATCAGATGTTCGGAAAAGGAAGTATAAATAAAATATCTTATTTTAATATAACATTCATACCCTTAGAATACTTCAAAAACTAATCACTCTAAAGAAACATGACACGCAGAAGTATTAAATCTATTATTGTATACTTAGTCTTGGAGAATTACCAAAAACAATTTCCTCTAATACATGTAAATTCTGAATAAACCCAAAAAGTTTAACCCATTTTCCTTTCAGTTTTTATAACTATTCAATAAATAGTATTACTAATCCAATAACAAATCCCTAAAAAAGTAACATTTACAAACAAATATTTTATCTCTAAGAAAAAATATAATTTTGAATTACATCATATATAGATTATGAACATTTAAGATTTTATGGGTGATATTTAATTACTATGAATGATCCTTTTATAAAGTCCAATGGATAATAAAATCAACTCTATTAAAATAATTAAGGTTTCTAAAAATTAATGTATGATGCTTTTAATTTAAACATATCTAATTATGGTGTATTAGTAAGTAAAGCTAACATAACATGTAGTTCATAAGTCCCAAAAAAATTTAAATACCATCATATGATTGACTGAAAATTAAATTTCTCTTATCAAAACACTTTTGAGGAAATGCGAGACACCACAAGATCCATCAGTACAACCACATAAATCCGAAATAGAGAACAACCCAAAGAAACTACTTGATATGTCTCTCCCCAAAAAATAAACCAGGATTTCAATACTTTACCAATGAATATCTACTTGGAAAGAAGTCTCGTGCAGAAATGCACGGGTAAAAAACTAATGGCATAGTCATACCCTCTCAATCAATGAAATTCAAATGGAATTCACTGTCAAAGAATTCCTGGTCAAAACCCCATCTGAAGAGAATCTAAGTACTATTCTAGATAAAAATCATAAAAACATCACACCAAAACCAAATATAGATCAGAACTAAAATCATACCAAAAAAACCAACATACTCTCAAATGAAATAACAACTTAATCAATTAAACAAAGTCATTAATGTGTAATTTTACATTACCATAATCATTTTTCCTAGAAAATATCTAAGATAAAAATATTCATGGATACCTGGTACCTCCATCATTAGATTTTAAATCTTATAAGCCGTGTGATTCTATGATCATATGTATTCGTAAATGATGAACTTCCCTTTGTTGAATCCCACAACAAGAATTAGGTCTTACTTATAAAACTAAGACTATTTATATTCATTGAGTGTCACCCTTTGTGACCTCCACATAATTTTAGTTTCATCCTAATCAGTTTCATTAAAAAAAATAGACATACTCGACTACTCATTTAGAACATAAATGAATCTACAAGGGTTGATCACCCTAGACCCCTAGACTCCGGTAGCTAAAAGACTCAATGAATGTCTTCTTGTTATTTATCTTTTTTTTAGAAAATGTCTCCAAATGATGTGATAAATAGTAATAGTCCCCCCCATAACTACTTTATCCTTGTAGTACTATTACCCGTTGGGAATAACAATTCATCTACCGAATGACTGGGTTCACATTCATTTGGATCCTTCATCCAGAACCCTTCTATGTAAATAGAGTTTTCTTGATCATAGGTCAAACTACCTTATTAAATACTTCAAACCTCTTATCACGATGAATTTATATTTAAATAATAGAATCCACCCCCCCCCCACACACACAAATAAACAAAAATCACCACTACTTGAATTTAACACCTCATCAAATGGTGTAGTGAGAACAAATTTCTCCCCACTCACCATCTGTTTCATAACCGCGTTGCTCGAAATCAAATGGTTTTCCACACGAACAACATCCAGATAAAGCATCCCAACACTGTCTTGAACTATACAATTGGAGGGACCTTTGTGGTCCAGCCTCAGTCTTCTAATCACCATATACACCTTTGGAATTTACTAAGACACCATTACCATATTCACCATAGAAACACACAAGCTAGAATCAAATGACATATTTAAGTCAACTAGGCTGATGTTTAGATGTTCTTCCTAAACATTCCCCTCCTTGTATTACACTTTATAGCTTTGCGACTCCCTAACTGATTTATGATTACTAAATGGATTAAATATCACACCATTAGAAAAATATGACCTCATCATTCCTTCATTTTCATGGAAAAACTTGAACACCCCCTACCCACTACTCCAACAGCATTTGAACCATTGATGTTCATCCTTGAAGGCCTGCCATAAAAAACACCCTCTCCTAGAACCAATGGCTACATGGTACCCGATCCAATATTTTGATTCTCATTTCCCCTTTTCATATCACCAGCAAATGCCTATGATGTTTTAAATTAGTACTAAAATAAACCCAAAATTCGAGCACCACCGTCTTCCTACATTGATACTCCTCTTCTATGGTAATCCAAGAAAACATCAATGGTTTCCTTCAGGAATCAAATTCTACACACACATGAGGATTCATTGGACGACACACTAATGCAGTTTAGAGGTCCTAACATAGGTATATTCCAATGAGGCTCCACAACATCATAATGATAGAGGGATTTTGAAACATGAGTGGTTGAATAATGAATCTCACCCACATCACCAATGTATGTAAGTCTGGAATCATATGAAATTCTTATGTCCATATATAGAGTAAGAAGCGAGATCTATTATAGTGGCATGACAAGCCTGACCAAGCATTGAAAAGATCATTCACCTACACGAATCAAATAAGGATACATCTTAGGTTGATAAAACCTATTGTATCCCTCTCATGTAGATCCCATGAACCAAAAAAACATGTCGAAGGTGTCAACGAGAGTCTTCTATGTAAAAATCAACAAACCAAGGACAATTTGTGGAGTGTCGAAGCCTCATTAAATGAATGTCTACCAAAAAATCTTATTCTCTCAACGATGTAAAACAATAAGAATAATCTGAAAATTTGGAGGTATACAAACAAAACAACCATGAAAGAGGACCCATAAAATATGGATATTTTTCATAATGTATCGAATCTAAAACCCAATATTATATGAACTAAAAACTAAGGGAAACATAACCTACTCTCCCCAATATGGAATCCAACTCACCATGGAAACCCATGGTAACACCACCATAAGAATTAAAAATGATCTTGCAATGAAAAATATCAATCAATTCTTTATCAACATTAAATCCATTTTGACTATGTGATCAAATAATTAGTGATAATAAACGATAGAAACCATTATAATATTTTGATTAATGATCATAAAACTATATTCAAGGAATATGAATCACTAATCTAGCCTTATTCCCAATGGAGTGAAACGATTCACTATAAATGGCATTATCTTATGGAATATAACCGACAAATAAATGGATTTTGTTGAGGTAAATGATTAATTTTATGAAAATAAATAAAATAATGTAAAATATATGATGAAAAAACAACATACCTATAAGGATGTCTGGTATTGACTCCCATTAAATTCATGTACAATATTCTATATACAAACATCCAGACTCATCCATCTCATTTTTCACACATTAGAATCACCTTTAACATGTGGCAGAGACCCTTCTATATTTAATTTATTGGATATATAATTTGGTTAATTATAGAGGGTGTTATTGTTTTAACTAAAATATTATTATCTCTCATTAAAATATTGAATATATCCATATTTACCACATTTGTGGCATACCCATAGTGTTTCCATAAATTTATTTTGTATGTGACCATTATAAAACATGATTAATAGAACACCTGACTCAAACGTAACTTCTTTTTCAACCTCATAAAACCACCTTAGCACAGGTCACAATACTTCTTTTTCTAACTGATAAGAAAATTTTGGATACCTCTTAGTGAAATTAATTTTTGAAATATCCTTATCATCCGATCAATAATATCCACATAATGGTTTTTCATATTTAAATAATCCATGATGGTGGATAGAAAATTAAAAAACATAAAGGAAAAAATTTCATTCCTTAAACCTATATATGACATCTATTACATGATTTAGTATTTGTAAACATGTTTTGGTGATAGGTGAAGCATCTCAGTAAAATTTGTAGTATACATCACGTTAGAACTGTAACAACCAAGGTAAATAAAGCATATGAAATCTTTATATTTATCCAGATTTTTGAATAAAATATTAATATTACTTTAATGGTGATGCTATGCTCGATGGCGTACCCAATACGCAACAACGTGTTTCTTGGGAATCTTACGTTGCACTCTAATAATAAAAAAATATTATTTTAAATGGTAGTTAACACCTAGCCGTTGTAATGGCAGAAATGAACATAACTAACTAAAAAATTATTATATATGTATGTAAAATATTTTTACTCTTTACAATAAATGATAGACGATTAAAAATTAAAATGAATCTTGTTTTTAAGCGTAAGCATTCTAATATTCTTTAAAAGGCCGATTAACCGCCTTTTGATGTCGAACACCTTTTAAATCCACTTTTTAAAAATTTTATAAACTCTATTTTTCAAAATAAACATATTATTTATGATTGGGATATTTAAATTTACCTTGGGTTAATTTTTGGTATTTTTCTGACAATGTTCATTTTTCAATGAATAGTGAAAAATACTGCATTTTACATCAAAACGGCTTTTTCATATAATTTAATTATATGGTTATATTATATTTTTAATTTGTTTTAAAGTTTAATTAGAATTTATTTTTACCATGTAATTCAATGATGGTCATTGGGATTAATTTCCGTTTGGAATTAGGCATAAACAAGTGCCAAACTTTTGTTTCTTAAAAACCCACTATTTGTTTTGACAACGAGAAGATTTTTTAAAATTAATTATTTAAATTAATGTGTTTGTAATTTGGTAAAATGAATTAAAAATTTGGAATCAGAAGGTCAAAATTATTTAATTAAGACTCTTTTTTTGGACATTATGAATAGTAACACCGGTAATTATCTTTAATTATCTTGATTAATGAGTAATCGGGTAGTTAAAGATAATATGATAATATATTCATAATAAAAAATGACCACAAAATGTGTTCTAAGGATACTTTTTGTCTCATTTCCGACCATGGGATGCCTTGTGCCAATGTTGGGGTCCCCATGGAATCACTTTTGTGAGAAAGTGACTTTTTATCTTTTTATTTTTAAAGAATGTTAAATGTAACAAAGAATGTATCACCTAAGTAAAATATTTTTAATTTTGTCTAAATAAATGATCTTTTGGACTATAAATATTCATTTGAAAGATAAAAATATTTAATACATAATTGTAGTTTTTTTTTATAATTTTTAGACATTAAATAAATTAAATTATTTATGACATCATGACGATGCAACGATGATCACATTATTTAACAATTTAAATAAAATAGAAATATAATGTAAAATCTAAGATCTACGCATTTCCAAAACCTATTGGATGGGTGGATTTAAAACTCTTATCACCTTATCGACGAAACACACCAATGGGGCACCATTAAAATCTGAAACTTATTTGAAAATATTGTTACATTTTATACCTTTCCAAGTGTGCCCCTCCTCTCCTCTTATAAAAGGCCCTCACCTCTTCCTCATTACCCACACATACAAAGCCTTTGGCTCGGCCAAACCCTTCCCATTTTGTCTCTCCACATCCCTTGATAACTCCTTGAAGCCTCACATTGGACAGAATCATATCCAAGGAAGCCTTTGATCTCAAATCAAAGGAAGTTACCCGGTTTTAAGGTAATGTCTTCGCTTGAGTCCCTTTGTTTTATTTTTCTTCTCCAACCCCCTAAACTCTTTTTATTCATTTATTTTGTAAAAAATACAGTATCTTCAATATACTAGGTTGTTTTTATAAGAATAATTCGAGCAACACTTACACACACCTACATCTAATGGTTAAAGAACATGCGGTTTCCGTGGATGGCGAATTTCGACCTCCCGAAATGATGATTGTTCAACATTCTTCTAACACTTTCAAAGGTGGCCATTAAGATGACACATTATTTATATATGATATATAATATGTTTATGTTTTACTTAAGCTTCTGTATTTTTACTTTATGTCATACCTTTATGGTTTCCATTATGGGTAAACACGATATCTTCATTTAAGTACGTGCGGACTACCGCCCCCTCAAAGTGATTTGATTCGTTAATACCATATGTGGTACGTATAAAGGTTATATTTAATGATATTATATATGATACCATACTTTAATTAAAATACTATTATGTATCATTATGTTTTAATTCCATTAAATATGAAATAGAAATGGAAGTAGGGTTCATGCGTACGTACGGATTACCGTCTCCATGAACGGTGCATTTCATTTCTTAACTCTAAATTTTATGTAATATTATAAATGCATGAATATACTGGATATATAGGATATATATGATATCTACATCATGAATAAAATTCTGTATATAATGATCCTTTGACCACACGAACAACATGTAATTGTAAGAAGTCCACTTTCGACTTAAGAACCAAATATTGACAAAACAATCATTATTAACTTAAATGATTACATAATGTTTATGACATGGTAATAAGTGATATAAAAGGAATAATGTACTTGAAAAAGGTTCTTAAGGAAGTATAAATTAACTCATGTTTATTATTCATGATATTAAAGAATGATCTAGTCAAGTCAGACCCGAGGTAAGGGATCTTACTCCTCTCTTCCTTTTTATGTACACTCTTTTATGTCACTCCTTCTAAAGCTCATAATTCTTGTTATTGGGATGTTCTTATACTTTAATTTTACTTTAATTTTTATGTTCATATGATGAGAGACCCTATTATATCTCATCAATCCATTTTGGATGTTTAGAGTGGCGTCGTTAAGATGCCAAATTTTTGTAAGTGATATAACCTCTCTCTTTCTTTTTAAGTACTCTCCTTTATGTCACTTCTTTTAAGCTCCACTTTGTTATGTTGGGGGATGTTATTTTATATTAATCTTTTTGTAAACTTTATGTTAATATCCTGAGAGACCCTATTTTATCACATCAATCCATTTTTGTATGTTTTATGTGGCGCCGTTAGGCTGCCGAGTTTTCGTAAGGGATTTTTCATCTCACTTTTATTCCCGTGAGATTTATGCTACATTTGCCACAATTTCCTTTGAGTAGTGTATGTACTGCCCATTATTTTACTCATTGGGTATTATATAATTTCATTTATTAGTATTTACATCAATTTTCTATTGTCCTTCTTTCATGGGGTGCATGTCTTGAAAGATACCCATGTCGGTAAGGGAACCTTTCACCCTCCTCTTTTTGTGAAAGTATTCTTTTGTTATGTCTTTTAATTCACATAATATTATTTTGGGATATGTTCTTCTATATCCTTATTGATTTAAAGTTTATGTCCAAGTGATGAGATACCCTTTTTATATCTCATCAACTCATTTTCGGATTTTTGTAGTGACACCGTTAGGCCGTCAAATATTTGCAAGGGAACTTATTAACCCAGTTTTGATTCTTTGGGATAAGCTTGTACTCCTTGAATATTTCTTTTTATGAATATGTGTGAATATCATATGATTGTTTTACACTTAATATCCACTTAAATTTGGTGTATTCGTTTGTCACACAAAATTCTGTAATTGATTTATCCTTAATCCAAGGATACTAT
This sequence comes from Viscum album, assembly GCA_963277665.1. Classification (NCBI taxonomy): domain Eukaryota; kingdom Viridiplantae; phylum Streptophyta; class Magnoliopsida; order Santalales; family Viscaceae; genus Viscum; species Viscum album. Next base: position 1,997,185,572 of record OY728140.1, on the reverse strand, counting down.
CTTTGTAAGGGAATTTGTCTCAATCTCCTTTCATTGAGGCATATTTCGGTTTATACACTACTTTCTTTTATAAGGTGTATATACCCATTGGACTTTTACTTTTATTCAAAAGGAATCTTTTTCTACGAAGCGTTTTACTAAATGACAAAAAGGAATGTTTCTTTTAACGTATGTGGTGACAACGACCTTTTCCACCGCCGCGAGTATTGTTTGATCTTTGGCTTCCTCAACAAGCTGTAATGTTTTTAAAATAAAATAAATGCCATGTACGCTTTTATGTATTTTGGTATTGAAAATGGTTTTGATAAAGAATTCAATTATGTCAATATATTTAAATGATATATTGTGATTTAAATGTGGAAATGTTATCATTCCTTTATATTGGTTTTATGTGTTATAATTTTATAATGGTACTTGGACATTTGATGGGTGGTTACGTGATAAAACATATGACGGGTGGTGCCGTGAATACCAGGACGGGTGGTTACGTTATAACATCCAATGCATTGGGTATGGAAGTCGGCCGTATGGCTATTCCATTAAGTATATATGGAAGTTGGACGAATGGATATTCCATTAAGTGATATGTGTGGAAGTAGACCTTATGGTTATTCCACTTAAGTATGTTTATGTCCCAAGTTACCTTTATATGTTATGTGATCTTTATATGGGTTTTATGGTAATCTTTTGGTTACAGAAGGGTATGTAATGAAATTTTATTCAGTGAAGAGTTTTTACTACTTCGAAAAGGTGAAAAGTATTACTTTGATAAAGTATACATGGTTTACTTGTTGTTTTGAAAAACTAACAGTTTTCATTCTTTGTATATCCATTACTGAGATTTTTATGCTCATCCCAAGTTTTTGGAATGTTTTTCACAGGACTTAATGTGGAATAGTGTCAAGGATGGGATCAAGGGAAAGTCATGCTACCTAAAACATGGAACTAGACATGTTTCTTTTTATGAGTTTTTATTTTATGGAAACTTAGTAGAAGTTTCTACTTTGTAATATTTTGAGATGTAATAGTTATTTCCTAATTCTCTATAACTCTAAACCTGAAAATATCCTCAATGTGAATTATTCATTTAATTCAATATTTAGTAAGGTTTAAGGCTACGGTCTTATAGTTGGTATCAAGGGTCAGTTTAGATAACATTAGAGGTTAGGGTATTCTTTAAGCATAAGTGACATTACCATAATGGTTAGGATTTCAGAACGAGTCCTAGTTTTAGATAAAGTGAATGAGTAAGTATATCTTAGTGTTTCTCTTCCTCATTAGTACATGATGGTTTTGTTGATATACTCACACTGACGTTTTGGGTTTTAGTAAATGGTTGTATCTAGAAGGCACCAAAGTAACAGTGGATGTGAAGGAAACTGTGAGTTTTTTGAGCAAGCAACTGAATGATATGGGAGCTGCAATAATAACTCTTGTGATTATCCTCAACCAACTATCTGGAGTCATGATTGACCACCTAAACCATGGTGATTTCTATAAGGCATCATATATGTGAGAAAAAATCCCTACGGAACTATAGGTAATAATCATAAAGGTAAGTGTGTTCAACAACCTATGTGTAAAAAATGTGGAAAGAAAACCTAGGAAAATGTTTCAAAGGGACAGAAATATGCTATAGATGTGGAAATGAAGATCATAAAGCAAGAACCTTCCATGGAAAAAGGAAGCATCCAGTAGACTCGAGGAAAGGGAAAGAAGTTCTTTCTGAGGGATCAATTGAATGTTTTAAATTTGGTGTGCATAGTCATTATGCAAACGCATGTCCTATGAAGAAGTTTCGTGAATGGGATCACCAATATCATACAAATGTTCGTTTACCAATACCTAATTCAATTCCTATTGAGGATGAAGAAACTGAAAACGTCCAATCAAAGGTATAGATTATTTCATAACTATTGTTTTCCTATTTTGGAATTTTAGGATATGATTCATGATTTTGTTTGTAGGAAAGAAGTATTTCAAAATATTTTGGAAATGAATGGTTAATGGATCATGAAGAATGTTGAATGAGTAAGATGTCAACATATAAGGGATTCAAGAGTTATGGTGAAATTATTAAGAGTATTAAGTCTCTTTTGATGATGGGGTTACATTAGAAGACTTTTTATAGTATGTGTAATCCGGATGTTTAATATATGAAAATTTTATTCAAGGAATAGTTATCTATTATTTTGTGGAAATAGTCATAAAGAACCATTTGGGTTTATATGATCCATACTTTTGAGGTAATTATGGTTTACTATATGATGGAATTGAAAGGCATGAGATAAAATTGAGGTTAAATTATGTTATGGTTTTTTTAATGATTATATCACTTTTTGGGGAATGATTTGAGAATTATATAGTTTTGGAAAAAGGACAACATGCAGACCGTGTGACAACCCGTCGCGTCGGACAAATCTACGAGAATCAAACCCACAACCAAAGTGCTACTGGTATTTATCGCCTACCACTGGACTACATGGAGTCGCTGGTTAGTTTGACTGATTCTTTTTAGTTAGATGATTTTATGAATTTAGATTATGTTTATTTTAGGTTATCTATGGATATTTATTAACCTATCATGGAGGATATGTGATTAGGTTAATTACATTTCAATACGAGACCTTAAGAGAAAGTAACGTTGTTTGGAGATAAATGTTACGATTTAACTTGGAAGACTATGTGACTCAATACTTCAAATATTTGGGTTACAATCATAGTTTGGTTTACTTTGAATAATTTTATGGGCAAATTGATTATAGAATGGTCCTCATTGAACTTTGGGTTTTTTTGGACAAATTTTGGAGATTAATAATAGATTTTATTTTTATAAATAGTTATCCTTTTCTGGATTATCTGATCTTGTACTAACCTTTTTGGTTTTGGTTTTGGGTAATGTCTAAATACATGGGAAGTATATAGTCCTCTTTTGTGGATTAGGTGATTCTCTATAAGTTAATTATAGTACTCTTATTGTGAACAAGTCTTCCTGAATACTTGTCTTTTGGAGAAAATATGAGTTTGTGTAAGGAATCTAATAAAAGTTGAAAGTCAACATGATAAGTGATTATGTTTCCTTATGAATAAATTCCTCCAAAAAAAGTAACATAAAACAAAAATGTCGTCTATTAACTTTTCCTACTGGGGAATCGAATACCGTTTAACCCATCACAAGTTTGTGATTTTCTTGTGGTTAACTTTCTCCTAAACATGTTTTCTATCACTCACCATCAGAACATGACCCTTTTTTTCCTCCATGTTTATATTTTCATACCTGTAATCCTATTATGGGTTATCTCGGGTGACCTTTGTACTTATATTTCTTTATTTTAAAGTGATTGTTTTACTGACTCTTGTTCTGATTTGGGACTTTCAAGGATGTTTTCAAGCCCAATTTTAAAATTATGAGGACGCAATTCACAAAAGGGGGGAAGGATGTAACACCCCAGGTAAATAAAGAATATTAAGTCTTTATATTTATACATATTTTTTAATAAAATATTAATATTACTTTAAAGGGGATGCTATGCTCGATGGAAAACCCAATACGCAACAAGGAGTTTCTTGGGAATCTTACATTGCACTCTAATAATAAAATAATATTATTTTAAATGGTAGTTAACGCCTATCCGTTGTAATGGCGAGAATGAACAGAACTAACTACAAAATGATTATATATGTTTGTCAAATATTTTTACTCTTTACAATAAATGTTAGAGGATTAAAAATGCAAATAAATCCAATTTTTAAGCGTAAACATTCTAATATTCTTTAAAAGGTCGATTTACTGCCTTTTGATGGAGAACCCCATTTAAATCCACTTTTTGACAATTTTATAAGCATTATTTTTCAAAATAAACATATTATTTTATGATTGGGACATTGAAATTTACATTGGGTTAATATTTGGTATTTTTCTAACAATGTTCATTTTTCAATGAATAGTGAACAATACTGCATTTTACATCAAAACTTGTTTTTCATATAATTTAATTATATGGTTATATAATCGATTTAATTTGTTTTAAAGTGTAGTTAGAATATATTTTCACCATGTAATTCAATGATGGTCATTGGGATTTATTTCACTTTGGAATTAGGTTTAAACAAGTGCCAAACCTTGGTTTCTTAAAAACCCGCTATCTGTTTTGACAACGGGAAGTTTTTTTTAAATTAATTATTGAAATTTATATGTTTGTAATTTGGTAAAATTAATTACATATTTGAAATCATAAGGTCCAAATTATGTAATTAAGACTCTTTTGTTTTTAGAAATTATGAATAGTAATGATGGTAATTATCTTTAATTATCTTTATTAATGAGTAATCGGGTAGTTAAAGATAATAAGATAATATCATATTATAAAAAATTACCACAAAATGTGTCCTAAGGATACTGGTTGTCTCATGGATGACCATGGGATTCCTTTTTCCAATCTTGGGGGCCCCATGGAAGCACTTTTGTGAGAAAGTGACTTTTTATCTTTTTATTTTTAAAGAATGTTAAATGTAACAAAGAATGTATCACCTAAGTAATTTTTTTTTTATTTTGACTACATAAATAATATTTTGGACTATAAATATTCATTGGAATTCTAAAAATATTTCCTACATCATATTGTTTTTTTTATAATTTTTAGACATTAAATAAATTAAATTCTTTATAACATCATGATGATGCAGCGATGACGTGATTATTTAACTATTTAAATAAAATGGAAAGATAATGTAAACTCTAAGACCTACACATGTCCAGAACCTATTGGATTGGATGATTTCAAACCCTTATCACCTTATCCTTGAAACACATCAATGTGGGAACATTAAAATCCGAAACTCATTTGAAAATAAAGTTACATTTTATACCTTTCCAAGATTGCCCCTCCTCTTCTCTTATAAAAGTCCTGCACCCTTACCTCCTTACCCACACATCCAAAGCCTTTGGCTTGTCCAACACCTTCCCATTTTGTCTCTCAACGTCCCTCTATAACTCATTGAAGCCTCACATTGTGCAGAATTCATTCCAAGGAAGCCTTTGATCTCAAATCAAAGGAAGTTACCCGATTTTAAGATAATGTCTTCGTTTGAGTCCTTTTGTTTTATTATTCTTCTCCAACCACTAAACTCTTTTTATTCATTTATTTTGTAACAAATCCAGTATATTTAATATACTAGTATGTTTCTATAAGAATTAATCGAGCTACACTTACACACACCTGCATCTAATGGTTAAAGAACATACTGTTTCCGTGGATGGCGAATTTCTGCCTCCCCAAATGATGATTGTTCAACATTTTTCTAACACCTTAAAAGGTGGCCATTAAGATGAAACTATATTTATATATTATATATAATATGTTTATGTTTTATTTAACCTTCTATATTTTTCATTTATGGAAAACCTTTATGGTTTCCATTATGGGTAAATGTGATATCTTCATTTAAGGAAGTGCGGACTACCGCCCCGTCAAAGTGATTTGATTCGTTAATACCATATGTGGTACATATAAAGTATATATTTAATGATATTTTATATGATACCATACTGGAATTAAAATACTATTATGTATCATTATGTTTTAATTCAATTAAAAATGAAATAGAAATGGAAGTTGCGTAAATGCGTACGTACGGCTTACCGTCTCCAAGAACGGTGCATTTCATTTCTTAACTCTAAATGTTATGTAATATTATAAATTCATGAATATACTGGATATATATGATATATATGATATCTAAATCATGAATAAAATTCTGAATATAATGAACCTTTGACCACACGAACAACATGTAATAGTAAGAATTCCACTTTCGACTTAAGAACCAAATATCGACAAAACAAACATTATTAACTTAAATGATTAAATAATGTTTATGACATGGTTATAAGTGATATAAAACGAAGAATGAACTTGAAAAATGTTCTTAAGGAAGTATAAATTAACTAATGTTTATTATTCAGGAGATTAAAGAATGATCGAGTAAAGTCATACCCGAGGTAAGGGATCTTACTCCTCTCTTTCTTTTTATGTACACTTTTTTATGTCATTGCTTCTAAAGCTCATATTTATTGTTATTGGGATGTTATTTTATATTAATATTACTGTAATTTCTCTGTTAATATGATGAGAGACCCTATTCTCTCTCATCAATCCATTTTGGATGTTTTGAGTGGCGCCGTTAGGCTGCCGAATTTTCATAAGAGATCTAACCCCTCTCTTTCTTTTTAAGTACTCTCCTTTATGTCGCTTCTTTTAAGTTCCTCTTTGTTATGTTGGGGGATGTTATTTTATATTCCTATTTCTATAAACATTATGTTAATATGATGATAGACCCTATTTTATCTCATCAATCCATTTTTTTAAGTTTTATGTGGCGCCGTTAGGCTGCCGAGTTTTCGTAAGGGATTTTTCATATCACTTTTAATCCAGTGAGATTTATGCAACATTTGAAAAAATTTATTTTGAGTGGTGTATGTACTTCCCATTATTTTAAAAATTGTGTAATATACATTCATTTCTGAGTATTTACATCAATGTTGTATTTTCCTTCTTTCACGGGGTGCATGTCTCGAAATATACCCATGTCTGTAAGGGAACCTTTAACCCTCTTCTTTTTGTAAAAGACTTATTTTGTTATGTCTTTTAATTCACATAATATTATGTTGGGATATATTATTCTATATCATTATTGATTTAAATTTTATGTCCAAGTGATGAGATACCCTTTTTATCTCTCATCAACTCATTTTCTGAATTTTATAGTGACGCCATTAGGCCGTCAAATTTTTACAAGGGATCTTCTTAACCCATTTTTGATTCTTTGGGATAAGCTTTTACTCCTTGAATATGTCATTCTATGAATATGTGTGTGAAAAATCATATTGTTTTACACTTAATATCCAATTATATTTGTTGTATTCGTTTGTCACACATAATTATGTAATTGATTTATCCTTAATCCAAGGATACCGTCTTTGTAATGGAATTCGGCTCAATCTCATTTCATTGAGCCATATTTCGTTTTATACACAACTTTATTTCATACGGTGTATAAACCCCTTTGACTTTTACTTTTATACAAAATGAATAGTTTTCTATGAAGCATTTTAATAAACAAAAAAAGGAATGTTTCTTTTAACGTACGTGGTGACAATGACCTTTTCCGCTGCTGCATGTATTGTTTGATCTTTGGCTTCCTCAACAAGCCGTAATGTTTTTAAAATAAAATAAATGCCATGTACAATTTTCTAAATTTTAGTATTGAAAATGGTTTTGATAAAGGATTATATTATGTCAATATATTTAAATTATATAGATTTGATTGAAATGTGGAAATTTTATCTTTCCTTTATATTGGTTTTATGTGTTATAATTTTATAATAGTACTTGGACATTTGATGGGTGGTTACATGATAAACCATATGATGGGTGGTGTTATGAATTCCAGGATGGGTAGTTAGGTTATAACCTTCAATGCATTGGGTATGGAATTCGGCCGTATGGCTATTCCATTAAGTATATATGGAAATTGGCCGAATGGCTATTCCATGAAGTGATATGTGTGGAATTCGACCTTATCTTTATTCCACTTAAGTATGTTTATGTCCCAAGTTACCTTTATATGTTATGTGTTCTTTATATGGGTTTTATGGTAATCTTTTGGTTACAGAAGGGTACGTAATGAACTTTTATACAGTGATGAGTTTTTACTACTTAGAAAAGTTGAAAAGTATTAATTTTATAAAGTATACATGGTTTACTTGTTGTTTTGAAAAACTAACAGTTTTCATTCTTTGTGTATCCCATACTGAGCTTTTCATTCTCATCCCAAATTTTTGGAATGTTTTTGACCGGACATAACATAGAATAGTGTCAAGGATTGGATCAAGGGAAAGTCATGCTACCAAAATCATGGAACTAGACATGTTTCTATTTATGAATTTTTATTTTATGGAAACATAGTAGAAGTTTCTACTTTTTAATCTTTTGAGATGTAATAGTTATTTCGTAATTCTCTAAAACTCTAAACCTAAAAAGATCCTCAATGTGAATTATTCATTTAATTTAATATTAAGTAAGGTTTATGGCTGGGGTCTTATAAGAACAATATCCATATTATCATGTATCATACTCCTAATCAATCAATGTTCTCACTATGATGGGATATAACAATTTAGTGATTTTTTTATTCGAGGTTATGTTAGATTATTGTGAAACATGAATTTATCTATAGATTCTAACAACTTCATTCCAATCCTTTCAAAATTATATGTGGTGAAACAAACTATTTTGTCTTATATAATTCAAAAAATGTTTAAAATATTATAAATCCTCTAGATCCCTTTATAATATTCTTTGGAAAAATTTTCACTATGAATGATTATTGGATACTAAATTGTGAATTTTTAAAAATAGTATAACCATTTTTAATTTTTTTTAACTTACAAAATTGTTCCATGAATTTAATCACACACACTATAAATTTCATCAAAACAAGCCAACTATATGATTCCTAATAATAGATTTCTATGAAAATTAATCTGTAATATTAAATTATATATTTTTTAGTAGTGTTATTATTTTTAAAATCAATGGGTGAAACTTGTTTTGAATTGAATCCAATTCATTAATCATAAAACAAATTGAATTGTATAAAACCAAAATACATTAAAATAAAAATAAAGATAGTAATCAACCCAAAACATCTATTGGTAAAATAAATATCTTCTTGAAAATGATTTTACATGCAAATTTCAACACAACCAAATGATTTTTAAAATAATTGATCCATTCTATAAAAAACATTAGACATAAGTGGGTAATAAAAATAATAATTGCATTATTTAATTATAAAATGAACCTTGATTCCAATTTATAATAGACCCACTATATTAAACCGATATACTCACCCGAATACTCCCAATAAAAGCCCTAGGTGTGGTACCAATCATACTGAGTTAGAAATAAGAAACTAATATATCATAATAAGAATAATAGGAAATATTTCACCCTAAAAATAAATATGATATAATATAATCAATAATATTATCATAACAGATATCTAATACATATCATATGATAATATATTATAACAGTAATTTAATAATTTGAAAAGGGATAAATACAATACCTAAATAAATTTTTTAATACTAGAGAAATGAACTCAAATAAACCTGTAATTCCAACTTCATATAACCATATTTCATCACTATTCCAATAAACCACATAATACATAAAAAATAAACTGTTTTGTTCTACATGATGATTCTCTGTTTATTTTTATCATTCTGAAATAAGGCCAAAAACTCACAATTTAAAAAAATAGTCTATCAGTATAAATGGTTCAAAATATTACACAAATAATATATATATTTTTAATCGAAATTGTCAGTAATTTATTATATTAAATAGTATTTTATAATATGTTCAAGAGCGATTTTTTTCCAATTTCAAATTATACTATGTTTTTTTATAAAACATTACAAATTTAATAAAAAATATAATTCTACAATATATATCCATATAAATTTGAGTACTTTTAATGTATTTATTAGGCATAAATATTACAATAATGTGAGAATATATTACTTTTGAATGAAATTATATACAATTTATTCTCAAATCACTGAAAAAATAAAAATACATGATAGGAGGTTGTCTAAATATGAGACACTCAAAAAGACACTAGTTAACATAAATAAATTATAATGTCCTTTAATAGTAGTTTAAAAAAATTATTCCCACTAAATCCATGAATATATATGAAGATCCCAATGTGATATAATTCTCAACAATTCATTTAAATCATTTGTTTTATCTCGATATTTAGGGTATCCAATTATTAAATATACCGGTTAAATATCATTATTACAAATCCATGATGCAAAATAAATTTTCATTGAAATTATATATTATTCAGATGACCGTTTTTTTAATAAAAATCCAATATGCATCCCACATCACTAAAATATTTGCAATAAATTCCATTTCAAAAAAATATTTATGTATTCTTAAAAAATCTATCATGAAAAAAAAAACTAAATTTGAATGAATGAGTTTTTGGAAAAACATACATTTTACACAAAGGATTAATCCCACATTAATATTAAATATTCAAAAGATGAATAATAGGTAAAAATCACAAAAATACCACAAGATTCAAAAATCGATAGATATAACATACTCGACAATGAAAATAACAATGTATCTCCAAATACATGTGATAGAAAATTAAGAGATCTAACCCTAAAAACAATTGTTACAAAAGAGAAACCATCGGTTCTTATAAAAATAATCTAGATGGAAAAATAACATCCAACTATGTTCCATTAAGAATATTGGATGATTTTGTAAGAAAATATCTAGAGAAAAAAATATAAATGGATAGGAAACCCCAGAATAACATAGAGATAATAGCCTAAAATGGATATGTATCTTCCATAAATCAAGATGAGGGTAATATTGAGTGTTATGAATGGTTTTTATTGATTTAATGTGTTATTATATGGATATTAGTGTTAAAATTATTATATATGGTTTATGTAATATCTCATTTTATGATGTTTGTATAGGGTAACTACATTAGTCCACCAGGTTAGATAAACTATACATCAACCATGAAACATCCACAATCCATTGAAAAATTTGACAAATTTTTATAGAACTATATTTCTGGTTAGGAAACCTATTCTAAAGAAAAGTAAAAATTAAATTGTTTTGATAAATCAACAATGGATTTTATCCACATGTTTAGACAAAAAGTGCTATTAAATAATTCACATAGAATATTTTCCTTGAAACTCCAAATTTCTATCACCAGAATCCTAGATGGATATAAAACTATAAAGAGATGAAAATTGATAAAAATAGAAAAACATACATCCTAAAATGAGTCACAGAAAAAAATATAACGTTTTTGGTATTTCCCTCTTTCTAAGAACGTTTTCACCATTTGATTTTTACTATGATAACTTGTATACTAGAAGTAATTTATTCTTAAGAATAATAAATCGAACTAATTTTTTCAAATTTTAAATCTGTCATTTTATATTGAATTTTTAAGTTATAAAAACGTATTTTGTAATATTAATTTTATAACTTATTAAAAACAATTTTTTTAAAATATATGTACATTTCTAAAATATAAAATATGTTTTTAAAAATAAAAGATGATTTTAAAACAATAAATTCACTTATAAAATAATTATTTTATGTGAGAAAAAGGTTTCATTAAATTATTAATTAATGTAATATAAATATTATAAATAACATATTTATAATTTTAAAAAATAACACTTTCACATTAAATCTAAAATGAAATCATTTTAGAAAAATACCAAATATTAACGCACATCTAATATTATCATGATGATTATAAAAAAATTTCTTTTTTCTTCATAGTCTTAAATTTAAAAATGTTTCTGATAACAACTAACATATACAGAGATAACTATTTTATTGGAAATCATATTTAGTATAGAAAATATTTGTCTAAAATAATTTCATAACAAAATTAAATATACATGGAAAATAACAATTTCATAAAATAGATATTATTAAAAACATATTTTATTAGCTTCTTATCTGCACTTATTTAATTATATTTAAATGGTACCTTTATTTAATATTTAAATTTTAATAATTTTTAATCTGTTATTAAATATTAATTATAAAATTTTCAATATCTATTTTAATTTATCTATATATAGTTTATCATGGTTTTCAATTTTATTAGATACACACAATTAAAATAATATTTATTTAACAATAATGTGTTTTAATATCTTGATTCCTTATATTCCCCCCCCCCCAACATAATTATATTAATATAATAATTAATAATCATTTAGTATTTATGGAATTAAATGGCAATATAATTAACATCCAATGATGATTGATCACCATTATCTAGGGTTTAACTAGTGTACACATATATACCACATAAAATAAATATAACAACTGTCACTAACCAATGTATATCAATTTGGGAAACAAATGATTTGTGGAATTATGATACATTTTCCTATTATAGTTGAGAAAGAGTTAATATCCAATACACCCATCATCAGTTTATTATATCATGGTATATTTGTGCATTATCATGTATCAACAATTAGTATCCCGAAATTTATGTTATATATACGAAAACAAAAATGTATATTTTACCAAAATTTAATGATTTTATCCTATACCTATACATACCTATTAAGCCTTTTCCCAATTGGTATTAATAAATTTTTAATCATTTTCTCGTGAATATTACCTCATCAAACATAAATAGTTATTTACACCACTAAAAGTATAATCAACCATATCATTTAAACCATTGATTTAAATTATATATCTCAATTTATCATCAACAAATATCATCGAAATATATAAATTTATATAAACAATAATATGATATTAAAAAAATTAGGCAAATAATGTAACAGTCTCATTCATAAATCATAAATAAATTTTTTCAATGAAATACATTCGATAAACCATTTATGGTTATATTATTAATGAATTAATAAAATATATTACTTAATAAACCCATGTTTTTAGAATTATATTGAAATTTATCCCATTATATTAAAAACTATACAATACATATTGACTATTAGATATATCCCCAAAAAAATAAAAAAATAAAATATTATACAAAATAAATAATTTATCAATTTTCATATCTAGGGGAAATTAAAACTTATGAAATCGGTGACTTGAGTTGTTTAATAAGGGTGAAAATAGTTGATAACATAATGTTATCATTATTCAATATAATATGAGTAAATGTATTTTATCAAGATATATTTGAATATTATACCTAATGCATAATAGAACATAAGTCATGTAATTAGGTGTTGATTAATTTAAGAAATTATTCACACAAATTGGGAAATGTGAGTTGAGAAAACATAATCCATGAGATCATAAAATATCAATTATAATAAAAAGAAAATTTTGGAATATCATTTTAATTTATAAAAAACATTGGTATATGGAAATATTATTCAAATGAGACACAACCATCAGTAATAAAGATTATCATAAACTATAATTTAATAAAGGACAAGTATGCCTCGAGTTATACATTTTTTTCTATTTCATTAGAGAGTGATAGATGATTACATAGACAATTCATCCATAACTTTTGTTAAAACACTAGAACCAGTCCCATGTCATATCATAATGAACCCATTCAAAAAAATTGGTTTGAAAAAAAAAATTATTATTAAAATGAATCAAAATTTATATAATAAAGAACCCATGGGATGAAAATGGGATTCACATAACACATCAAAATGAACCCATCAAAAATAAATTAGCTATCAAATATTTTTCTAAGTAAATCAATTAGAGAAGAAATTTATAATATATTCAATTCCATTTAAAAAATAATCCAATAAAAAATAATTGAGTTTAAAAATATATGAAAATTATTTTTAGCAAGAAATTTCAATCATGATAATAAAGCATAAGGTATTTACACTATATATATATGGTATATGGTTATGTAAATTTTATCCGCTATTTATTTATGTATGCAATTATTGTAAAATCCATTTACAAAATGTAAATAATATAGTATTAAAAAAATAATGATTGAGAAATTTTGATGGTGAAAAGTGGAAAAATTAAATAATAAAATTTCATTTATAAATCGTTTACCTTTTAGGAAACTCAAAACCACATAATCATCTTCATAAAATGTGGATTTTATGGGATAATTATAGAACATATGTTTTTTAATGGATATTTTGAATATTATTAAAATATAAAATTACAAATTATTCTACATTAATAGATCCTTTAAAAAGAATACATAATTATTTACAAAAAGTGAAATAAAAACTGGTAATAAAGTTTATTTTCCAAAAAAATGGAAATAACATATCATTTTATATAAAAAATGTTATCATTGGTAATGTGAGGAGGAAGTTATAACATTTCATTTCAAAGGATGTAAAATGTATAGATTTTTTGAAAATATCATTGGGGAAGACCCACATCAATAAAAGAGTATGAATTTTTTTTTTCAAATATAGGAAGTATCATATACTTGTCCTATGAGGTAAAACATTATTTTGATTATATTTATAAAAGATAGACCATTATTTGAATAAAAAATAGTACATGGAATAATGATCATAATTTATGAAAATATAAATTAATCTGTGCAATTATTTAATTTTTATGGGGAAAATTCAATGTTGGGGGAACATTTGAAGAAAAATAATGATTTTCACACAAGAAGAAAAAACAATTTCCATGGAAGACTGTTTTAGGATGGAGGAATCATGTAATGGATGAATTTTGTTCATGATGAATAATAATAACTTAATTATGAGATATGAGTTGACAAAAAACCATCTCAAATTTTGTTATCTATGAATGGAAATCCATTTTTAAGAGAAATGATATGTTTTTCCAAATCCAATGTAAATGTTAAAATAAAATAATTATGTAATAAATCCCACCATATTAATGATATCAGTGTTTAAAATAAAAAATATGACTTATGAAATTAAATTGGAGACAAACTACCCCTTATATAAATTCCATATTTGTAAAAAAAAATCAAACCAATTGTAGAAAAAAATTAAAATTATTAATAAAAAATTTATGAAAAGTTTGAAATATATATTTACAATACAATGTCACTAATAAATATCATATAAATTTTAAATACTTATTTATGGTATCTTTTAAGAATTTTGTGTGAGTAATCTAATTTATTTTGAACTAGTCTCATAGTTGCGGTGTTTTTCTTAAATCATATCCCAATTTTAAACATTAAAATATCATATATGGTTGTATAATTATTATTTTATTATTTTATTATGTATATCATCATAATTTCATTACATATATTATTTGACTATAATCTATAGTGATTAGTATAATGATTAGCATGTATCGATGAATATAAATGAATGAAGGTGGTTTATATTAATAATCTATTAAATATTAATATTATTATCCCATAAAACAAAAAATATATTATTTACATCTTCATAACATATATTTAATGATATTAATCTATTATATCCATCAATTTTATAATTTTATATCATTTCTGAAGTAGGTGGTTAAACTACCCCAAACAAGAGAACCCATAAATACTGGACAATTATGATATGATTTGGATGTAATATAATTGTATAATAAGGGTAATGATATTATTATGTTGTTATTATTGTTATATATTATGATTTTAATTTACAGGGGAATTTGATATCATATAAAATGTTATTTTATAGTATTAATAATTCATCTTCTTTACATAGTGTAGTGTAATTGACGGATTAATTAACCAAGGTTGTTCGTTATTCAATTTGTTAAATTTTTGTATAATTTAAATTTATAGAACCATTATGAAATTATATATATCATATTAATCAATTATACCAATTACCGTGACTATCCATTTAATGTTATGAAGAATATAAAAATTGAAATCAGTCATTTCTTCTAGGCTGCAGTCCACACGTATGGATGGATGTTGTTGGTTTTTCCTAGAATGGGTAAAAGAGTAATATGTGTATTATTTCTAAATGTTAAATATTTATTAAAATAATAATTATATATTAAATTATATATTATGAACATCCTTTAATGAAATAAATGACAAATGAAACATTTTTCAGAAATGTGGTAGTTGTCTGTATAATGGAAAATTTGGCTTTAAGTTATATTAATAGAAAAGGGAATGGTTTTTTAATTATTTTAACAAATTATTATAACATATAAGTATTATAATTAAATTTAGGATAATATTTTATGGTGGGGAAATATAATTTTAGGAAGAATATATTTACTTAACAAAATAGATATGAGAAAAGAGTAGTTAGAAATTTATACATCACTTCATTGATTATGTCATTTTCAAGGGGGTGAAGACTATGGTGGTCGGTTTTTTTAGAATAAAATAAACTATTTTTGGTGGACAAATTTTTTAAATAGTTTTTCACAATTTATTTTTCTAGACTAATGTGGTTATTTTGTGAGGATAAGTGAGGAGAGGAGTGCCCCATTTATAAGTTAAATGGTATATCTTTTTAAATACCCAATCAATTCAAAAATGGGAGGTCACTAACAAGGTTATTAATTATAATAAATTTTAAAAAATGAACATGTAATGATATATTTTCATTTAGGAATAAAAACCCCTTTGAATCAATTCTTTTAAAAATGTATCACAATTCCATCTTTTTCAAACTCTTTTTACCCCTTTCATTTATTTCCACGTTAATTTTTTAAAAAAATAAATATCCATTATACATGATAAAAAAATTAATCATATTACATTAATATTACTTAATCAATCACAATAGTAAATCATTTTTATTAAATATATGCTAAATATTTGATAAAAATAGATTTTATAATACTAAAGTAATGATGTATTCAAAACATTTTGTTGATGATTTTCTCTTTAGTTCGGAAATATAAAATATATGTTTTTAAAAAAAATATATATATAATTATTAATTCTTGTATATAGTAAATATATGGACTTATATAATTTTGTTTTAATATTAAAATTCTTACATATATTAAAAAAAATTCACAAAAAAAATTATTTGTCAAAAACATTTTTTTAATCAATTAATAATTATTCTTTTAAGATAAATCTGAAAATAATCATAAAAACTATATTAATGATATTTAGCAAATTATTTTTTATTTTCTCAAAAAACATTATTATATAATAAATTTATCTTCATAATAAAATCATATAATAAATAGAATTTTTTGGAAATTATTTTTAATCGATTAACTATTAATGTAAAAATATGACACTAATAAATAAGATATATTCATAATATATATAATTAATAAACTAAATATTACTTATAAATAAATATATTTTATCTTCCAATCATTAATTTTCATAATACTATTTAAAGTTAATTATATTACTTATCTTTATCAACATTGTTTTTACCAACTTATATAAGGACTTATAAAATTTGTTCAACATAAATTTTAATTAATTGTTTAGGGAAAAATTTGTTTTCCCATTTTATGTGAAACATTATATTACCATAATATTAATTTTTTTTATAAAAATTGAAAAATCAGAAATATTTTCTTATGTACAAAAATTTGTATTTCTTTAACTTTTATGAATCAAATTAGAAATAATGATCCAATATTTGTTATCAGAATTTTCAAATTATGTAAAAAGAGGAAATTATTTTTTATAAGTAATAAAAAGTTACTATGATTATTATTTATTATCACGATATTGGTAAAAGGATTATGTTAAAATAATTATTTTTAAAAAGGTTTTGTTTTTATTACGTAAATTAATTAAATTGATTAATTTTAATTTATCAATCTATTACGATGTTGAGAAATCTATATTATAGATTAAAATTCTTATAATGAGTTATTAATTTGGAATTTGTCAATAAAAGTTTAATCATTTAGAAAAATATTTTTCTATAAAAATATTTTTATATATATATAATATTTTAATTTAAACGTAAACTTATATATATATATAAAGAAATAGGATAAATGGGGTCCAAATTAAGAATGGAAAAGACAAAATTTCATATGAAGTTCCACATTATTGTTATAGTAAAAGTTATTTACCATGGTTATTATTATTCCTATTTAATAATTGTAATTCTATGTAATAAAATATGTCTCATGTGTTATGGAATTAACATAATAATAACACATTATAGGAAGAAGTATATTTTTATAAATTCATATTATCACATCTCACATAAATTTCCTCAAATAACACATATAAATCTCCCAAATTCTATTCCTTCTCCTCAACTACCATCTCATTCAAAGGAATCTTATGTATTTTAACCTACCTGAGGATTTCAGCTGAACTATATTTAAGACACCCATCTCAATCAAAATTTACTTTAACATGTAGTGTTTTACCACCCTTATAGTCAGATTCTATGTTTTCATCCACATTTTACATTAAATATGCTTATTTAAAAAAATAGAAATGATATTATAATAGAATATTTCTCCTCTAAACAAGGATAAAATAATTTCCTAGAAGTAGATATTAATGAAATGGTTTAAACATCTCATCTTTATTCCCGTAATACATAAAACATTCACCACTTTTTCTTCATTATATGTGTATATAATAACATATGGATATATTTTTCATATATTCCTTGACATATAATATATATAATAAAATTTGATTAATTGAAAATGATGGTTTTATGAACATTCTTGAAGGTGTTAAGGGAAAATAAAAATGCATCATCCATGATTGCGGTAAATTGTAAAATTAATGTTGATATTTTAATTTTTTGAATAAATGATAGTGGAGAGGAGGATTGGTGAAAAATTCACCATTAACACACAAAAAAATAAATTAAATATAATATATTTTAGTTATCATGAATATTTTGATAGATGGTGCATGAAAAGGATTAGGAAATACATGAAAATTATAAAAAGTAAAATAATAGAATATTTTACCTATTGAATATATTATCATACATAAGCTCTTTAAGAATTTTGGGATTAGACTTTTGGTGAGACCAAAAGATCATGGGATTATGCATATGACTAGGGATTAGTGTTGGGTTAGTATTATACTATCATCATTACTTAACATGTGTGAGGATAAAAGGTGGTGTGTGGTGGTTTTCATATATAAGGAGAGGGGTGTTTTCCCATTATTATATCCATTAGTTTATTTTTTCGTATCAATACTCTGAATAGTATGGCCAATATAAGTAAATATATTAAAATAATTAATTTGAGTTTGAGCTAATGGTATTACAACATCTATATATCATCTACAACTAAATGACTCATGTCTTTAGCTAATATAATAAATACTGCCATTTCACTATTCATTACAAAATCAACTATTTTAGATAAATTTAAAAAATTAACCCTAAACATTTATTTACATGCGGACATTATAAATATACTCAATTTTATGAAAATAATTATATATTTAATAGATATTTAATTTTCAATTATAGTAAAAATTTACTCAAAAAATATGAATTTTAGAAGCTTATCTACATTAATAGCACATTGAAAAAAAAATTAGGGTCTCATTAAATTATAATTTAATCATTATAAAACAAAATTTTAATTTTTGATTCTGTTTTTGGAAATTAAATTTTATGTTACATAATTATATTAATTATAAAATTGAAATTATAAGTTTATCTTTATTGTTATCAGCACATAATTTATAATTACTAAATCATTTATTTAATTCTACTATCATATAATTATCTCATATTAATAAATATATGATTCATTATTTTATTATAATTTAATAGAAAATTTTACTCTTGTATTGCTGATATTACTATTACTAAACCTCATTTAAAAATCCAACATTTATATTTAATATTAAATTATGGTTATAAACATGGTGTTTTGTTATGAACAGACTAACCAATATGATAAATTTTAATATAGATATACCATATGATATATTTATGATACAACATATGTCACTAATATCCCAAACCAAAAAATCCCATACTAGTAAAATAGGTATGCTCTACAAGTCAATCTTCCATTTACATAATTCTTAAAAAACAAATGCTATAAAAATCCAAATGAAAAATATAAGATATGGTAACAAATGATCAATTGTATTCCTCCATGAATCTACAATATTTTTATCCACATAAATTAATTAGTCATTATATATTACATATTTGTAGAAAATCAATATAATAGATCATATTACATTAGTAAATAATCATTTTTTCTGTATAAAAAATTTTCATTTTAAATATACCATGAATTTTGACATAACATATATCAATGTGAGTAAAAAAGTGTATTTCAATAGTTTTAAAGTATTAATATCCATAATAATTGGGAAAATAATTAAATAAAATGAACATACACACAATTTAATCTTATAAATGAGATATTTAAATCCATCACATTATAGATTATAGAACAAATAAAATCAATAAGTCTAAATTTAACAAATACATGTATATATATTGGGCCCTCGTTTCCTAAAATAATATACCCATAGGAAATAAGGACATCTAGATATCCTATTTTAGTTATATATTACTCTAATATATATTTCCTATGTTTTGTTTTATCCCCATAACTATAGTCTCACAATGTCCTATATCATCATTAAATAAAATGAAACCCAATTCATTTTTCAAAATAGCATTAATTGAAAATTAATTTCATTTAAATTCAGAAAAAATATTAAAAAAATATATAGAAATGTCTGATGGATCAAACTCTTTAATACCCATTTAATATTCAAAACCACATTTGATACATTTCAAAACACATTGTTTTTATTAAATCAAGTTTCAATAAATACATAATTCATAAAACAATTTTAATTTTCCCCAATA
This sequence comes from Viscum album, assembly GCA_963277665.1. Classification (NCBI taxonomy): domain Eukaryota; kingdom Viridiplantae; phylum Streptophyta; class Magnoliopsida; order Santalales; family Viscaceae; genus Viscum; species Viscum album. The sequence continues at coordinate 1,997,165,222 of OY728140.1, read as the reverse complement.
GGTAAAATCCCATAAATAATGTCACATTAATAATCAAAAACAAAATAATGAACCAGAATCTAAATAGTGAAATGGGATATACGAAAAGATATGGAAACCATCATCATTAATAGATTGAACAATCATTCCTTCAAAATCGGTTGTGTGAAATTAATAGAGAATGTCATCACATGCCAAGATCAAATTTAAAAACCATCAGTTTCCTGTAAAACATTACATATTTTAAACCGTAGCCCATTATGGTTCCACCGAGATATGTGTAGGATAGAACGAGATAAGATATATGTATAATAGTTAATCAATTTGTTGTAAAACAGAAAAAACCTCAGAGGGATTGACCCAAACATATCAAGGATCTCCGAGGAATTAGTGAAGGATTCCACTATAGAATTACGAAAGGGATGGTTTTAGAAAATGAAGGATTTTTAAGATATTTTATAGTGAAAAATCCAGATTTTTTTGCGTAAATTATCAATTTTATGTTTCCAAATTGGGCAGTATTAGGCTACGTGGTTAGAAAAATCATGGGCTAACCATATAAGAACTAAAACCCCATGAAATATTTTTTTAGAATTTATTAATAATCGATACATAATTATTAAAAAAATTATTATTCCATTAGAAACTCCACAAGAACAAATAGATTAATGTACCATGTTTATTACATTATTAAACAGATCACATGTGTGTAAACCATACACATACTATTTTCCTTGAAACAAAATATTTTCAAACCCCAACTCCAATAACACTATATAACATAAAAATAGAGAACAAAAAATATGATTTAATCATGCCAAAGGCCTAGAATAAATCATTTTTATGCACTCCTTATATAATATGTCATAATAAATAACCGATATTATAAATAAAAAAAGGAGATAAGATAATTATTGCATCATTAGGGCCTCAAACATAATTATCTGGTGGTTTTATGAACCAAAAATTGAAATCACTCAATAAAACTATATAATTTTTGAATCAACCACCTTTCCATGTTATTCTACTTTACAAAAATGGATTTAAATAATTTAGGTTTTGAGTTCAATCTCAACATAATCATATTCACTCATATGGGGAGTGATCCAGATGATACCTAATTAGATAGAAAGAATAAAAGATATCATTGATAATATTCAAAATATATGGTATGTGTAATAAAAAAATACACCTTCCCACATCTATCCACAATATCAAATAAGTATTAAAAACAAATAGATAAATTATAATTCATCTCTTGATGTATGTTTCCCAACAATATTGAATATCAGTGTAAATCCCACTCAACTATCATATATCCCATCATATGAATAAGATAATTTGATATAATTTTAGGTGACATTGACTTGTATGTGATCTTATTAAAATATAAAACATGAAATCATTCACCTCTTAAATGATTTCAAGTTCATCCTTGGACCAATATCCTTCCTCTTCCAAATAATGAAGTTTAGTTCATACACATAAATACTACACATTAAATGGAGGCATCTTGATCAATGTATGATAATTATAATTGATGGAAAAATAAAATAATGGAATATGTTTATCTAAAGATCCATTGATGTTATGTACAGATTTCGAATGCATGTATTCGTGATAATTGATGGATTTTTTTGATTGGATATCAGTTGGGGAATGATATATGATGCTCAATGTAAACTAAAAAACCACCACAACTAGTAATCCACTCTAATAAAGGTAAATAAAGATATGGTTTACATTTTTAATGATTATTGAGAATAAACCATGGATTCTGAAAATAAATAGAACACAAATGGTTCTCAAGGGTATCTATATTATCCTCTCCATGATTATTATGAAGTGTTCTGATATTATTATTTGATCAATAATAACCAATATCATTTCCATAAAAAAATTATTTTTAGGTAGCCAAATAAATATTTTCATTAATATCTCAATTCGATTCTACAAGGGAATGAGTAATGATTCAAACCAATGGAATAGAATATAATGATACACCTTAATTATATGAAATCTAATTCATAAACACTCTAAAACTGATATCAATTATCTCATTCCTATCCATTGGTAACATGGTGCAAAAACATGAGACGTGTTGATAGAATTAAGGTAAACATAAAAATTGGATATTTTTCATTTATCAATCAATTATTTCATTATCTATTTTTAAACATCTATCCTTCCTCATAATCCCAAAAACCCATCAATAAAATGACATTACTCACATATTATCACACATAAAAAAGATTTTCTTAGTTTACTAAAACACCGTTTTTTCATTTCCATATCAAATATATTAAATTTATATGATACCGATTTTTCTGTTATTATGACCTTATATGTATTGTATCTCCCTTAATTTAATTAAATAATAAAAAAAAATATCATTAAAACCCATTCATCTATAAATTAGATCACTATATTTGTTAGTGTTTTATTAAAAAAAAGTTTTTGGACCATGATTCAATTATACGAGTGTTTTTAATATAAATAAAATTGTATGAAATTACTTCATTTAGTGCCCATATATCATGTTTAAATCCCTCAATGTAAATATGCACATTATAGACATATAATCTTAAGGAATTGTAAATATATTTTCCAATGTGGATGTACTAGATTGTATATTGAGTATTAATTATTACCTATAAATTATGATAATTATTAGGGTTGTTTATCACATTATAAAATAATTTACGATATCCATAATATTCCATATATCCGTATACATTAAAACACATCCTAGATTCAAACATGAGGCATCCATGTAAACATCATATCGCATGCTCTGGTCAGGAAGAATAGAGAAAACAGATTATTTCAATATATCATGTATCTTATTAAAAGATATCTAGAACTGATCAATATAATAAAACATCACACACATAAGGATTAAATCTATCATGGTGTATGTCATATTGGAGACATCCCAAAAATGTTGTCCTACAATACTTATCTATTCTGAAAAAATCCCAAATTTCAATCCCATTTCTATTTTGGTTTTAAAAACTATAAAATTAAAAATACTATTGATACAATAAAAATTAATTATTAAAAAAATTTAAAAAAATATTACATCTCTAATAGATAATAAAAAATCGGATTTCATTCTAGATAGGTGATAAACGTTCAGAAGTTAATGAATGAAATTCAATCACACTGAATGTTACATTTATAATCCCAAATAGAGAAGACATTATACCATATAGAAAAAATAAATGTATATAAAAATGAATGGATGATTATATTCATTAAAAACCTGTCCACATATGGAGTATTAGTAAGTACCACCGATGTAACTAGTAAATCATAATTTATAAACTTTTTTTTAAAATACCATCTTAAAGATATCATATTTTCACACAACTAAATTATGGTACATTGATTTGACTTCACTTTTTCAATATATGATGATCTATTTATAAAATAAATATGTTCAGAAATTATTTGAGAATTATATTTATTCATATATATATCATAGATGCTTCTTTCTATCCCATGAAATGCAAGAGACTGCAACTCAATTCCTTTGAAAATATCAATGGATATTCCCATTATATACTCAGGGTCCTAAACATGTACCTTTAATTATTTCAATTCAATTGAAACTATATTGTTTGAATGTAATGATATGGGCCTCATACTTGGTTGAATGTCTATAAAAAATTTGAAATTTCTCTACAGTTTCAAACTAAATAAATCGTCTGAAAATGATGGGATACTGACACAATACAAATGGATGTGAAACCATTAGATGTGGATCTATTTTATGATGGATCATAACTAAAAACCAACATGATATCATATCAAAACTAATTTAAACGTGGCCTACTCTCATCAATATAGGATCCATCTCACCCAGAAATGCAATGGTGACTCAACCATGAGAATTTAAAATTATATGAGAATAAAAAACATTAAAATATTCTATATAAACATCCAATCAATTTTCATTATGTGATCAAATAATTCGAGATAATAAAATATAATAACCATGATAATATTTTGATTAATGATCATCCATTGATATTCAATGAATCTCAAACTCTGATCAAACCTTTTCCCAATGGAGTGACGTGTTTCATTATAAAGGCATTGGATTTATCCATATAACTTCCACATAAATACTTTTGGATGAGGAAAATAATTTATATTAATGAATTTAAATTACATATATAAAAATATATGATGAGAAAACAAAATAAATATTTTGATATTTTTTGTTGACTCTCATTATATTCCAGAAAAATTCAACATACATATAATTCTAGAATCATCCATCCATTTTTCACAATTTTTGCATCACCTTCAGTATGTTTCTGTAATACATGTAAATTTTATTTTTTTGATATAAAATTAAGGACCTAATAGAGGGTTTGTTTATCCTATCTAATCTACTAATATCTCTAATTGAAATATTGGACATAACCAAATTTATCTCCAGTGTGACATACCCATAGTGTTTCCATACAATTTTTTGATATGTTACCTTTATCAAACATTATTAATTGAACAGGTGACTCTAACCTTTCGTTTTTTCAAACTCCTACAACAACCTCATATTAGGTCACCCTACATCTTTTTCTATTTGAAAAGGGAATTTTGGGTACCTCTTGGTGCAATTAATGATTTAAAGAGCCTTGTCATCCAATAAATATTATCCTCATTCATGTTTTCTATATATTAAACAAACAAAATATGGATAGGAAAATAAGAATCATCAAATACTATATTTCAATACTAAACCCCATATATAACATCCATTCCATGAGGTTGTATTATTAAACATGTTTTGGTGATAAATGAACCAACTAAGTAAAACATTTAGTATACATCATGTTAAAAAAAATCTCCATTCTATCACGCAAAAAACTCATGATCCATCAATGTTCTCCATGTGAAAAGATATGACAATTTAGCGATTCATTTTTATATTGTATTTCATGTTATATCATCGTGAATAGTTGATTTACCAAGTTATTATAACCACATCCTTCCCATCCAATCAAGAATATGAGTGGTGAAATAAATCATGGAGTCTTATAGAATTCCATGGAAGTGTAAAATCTTATCAATCCTCTAGATCCCCTCATCCAATTCTTGGGGAAAACTTACACTATGAATGAAAAATCAATACTACATAGTGAATTTTTATGAGTAGTACAACCTCGGTTTATTTTTTGAAATTAGAATATTGTTCCATGAATATATTCATTCATACAATAGGTTTCCTCAAAACCAAGTCTACCATTATATTTATAATCATGGATTTCTATGTACAATTCTTCCTTAATATTAATCTATATAATTTTTATTAGAGTTATTTTTTTAAAATATAGTTTATGAATAATGTTTCAAATTGAATTTGATTTCTTTAACTTAAATAAAATTGAATAATTAAATCATAAATATATATATATGACTCAAAATAAATATAGTAGACAACCCCAAACATCTAATGGTAAAATGATGTTTTTGATGAAAGTGATTTTTCCCTAAAAATTTAAACACAACAAAATGATTTGTAAAAGTAATATATCTATTATATCAACAAACATTAGACATCACCAAGTTATATATAATAATTAATACTTTATTTAATGATAAAATGAACCTTGATACCAATTTATAATATAAAAACTTTATTAAACAGATATAGTCACTTGAATACACCCACTAAATTACCAAAATGTGTTCCCAATAAAAATGAGTTAGAAACAAGAAACTGAGATATCATAATAATAATAATATGAATTATTTTAAGCTCAAAATGCATTTGATATCATAGAATCATGAATAGTATCATACTAAATATTCAATATACATCATATGTCAACATTGTAAAACATTAATTGTATAATTAGATAATGGGTGAAAAAATGAATAAATTAAAAAAATTAATACTATAGAAATGCACTTGAATAAACCCTTCATTCCATCTCTAAATGACCAGATTTCATCACTATCCCAACAAAACAAATAAAAAATTTGTAAAATAGATTGTTTTTGCTTACAAGATGCTCCTCCCATTAATTGTATTATTCTAAAACAAGGAAAAAATACAAATTAAAAATGTAGTCGATGAGAATTAATGATTAGTATGATTCCACAAACACTCTATATAATATTAATCAAAATGAATTGGCTACTTACTATATAAAATAGGTTTTTATAGTACTTTATAAATATATATCTTTTCAATTTAAATTTAACCTATGATATTATTTTATAAATCATTATAAATTTAATAATTATATAATTCCACAATATATATCTGAGGCCTTAAAAATATTACTAATGTATTTTTAAAGAATCAATATAAATGTAATGTAGAAAAATTTTAATTTTGAATGAAATTATAGATAATTTATTCTCTAATCATGGAAATGGTAAATCCATGATAGGAAGGTTCAAAAAACCAAGACACTGAAAAAGACTGTAGGTAGGATAAGTAAATTATAATTTCCTTGAACTATTGCTAACTAAAATTTCCTCTCACTAAAACAAAGAAATAATAAAGAGATTATAGTGGTATTTAATTTTAAACTATGGATTCTTATGTATAGTTTTATATCTTAATTTAGTGTATCAAAATATTATATATCACTATTAAATATCATGATACCAAATACATGATTCAAAATAATTTATTAGGAACATAAATTTTATTTACATGCTCTAATTTTAGTAAAAAAATTCAATAAAAAACCAACACAACTACCTTTTTTCAATAAATTCCACATCAAAACAATATTTATGCCTTTTTAACAAATGCATCATGTAATAAAATTTACTTTTTAATATATAAATATTTTTAAAACATAATAAATTCTACACCAATATTTAATATCATATTATTTTTAAATTTCATAAGAAATAATATTAACAATCAAAATATACCATATGATTAAACAATGGATAGATATACCAATCTCAAAAATAAAATTATAATATCACCCCAAATAAATGTGATGGAAAATGAATAGATCTAACCCTCCAATAAATTGGCACAAGACAAAAACATTATTTTCCTCTAATAATAAACTAGATAGCTAAATAACATCTAACTATGTTCTATTATGATTGTTGTAATAGAATGTAAGATAATATCTAGATGAAATATTATAAAATAATAGTAAAACAAAGAGTATTATATAGATAATCACCTAAAATGATAAGGGATGTCCAATTTATCAAGAGGGGTGTCATATTGAGTATCATGTATGGGTTTTATTAGGTAAATACAGTATTATAAGGAAATTATTGTTAAAAAGTATTTATGGGATTGATGTAATTTTCTATTTGAAGATGTTTGTATAGAGTCACTCCATTTGTTTACCAAGTTAGATAATGTAACATCCTAGGTAAATAAAGAAATATGAAAATTTCATATTTATTAATATTTCTGAATTAAATATTAATTTTACATTAATGGGGATGCTATAATCGATAGCATACCTGATTTGTAACAACTGCTTTCTTTGAAATCTTTCATACGACAATAATAACATAATAATATTATTTTAAATGATAGTTAATGTCTAGTCGTTGTATTGAATGGAATGAATTTAAATATCTAAAATATGATTATAAATTTTGGTTAAATGTTTTTACATTTAACAAATAATAGTTAGAGGATTAAAATAAGTAAGGAATTCGATTTTAGGCATAAATACACTAATATTCACTAAAATGTCAATTTAGCACCTTTTGATTGAGAACCCTCTTTATATATAGTTTTTTCCACTGTACTATGTTCTATTTGACAAACTAAAATTTATTTTTATATTTGGGACATCAAAATTAACTTTCAGAAAATTTTTGGTATTTTTCTGATAATGTTCATTTTTTTAATGAATAGTGAAAAATACTGTATTTCTATTAAAAATTGCCTTTTAATCAAAATTATTTTAATGGGAAGATTATATTTTTAATTGGTTTTAAAGAGTCATTTGAATATATTTTTACAATTTCATCCATTTTTTGTCATTATAAATTAGTTTACTTTTAAATTGGATATAAATAAGTGTCAATGTTTTGATAGTTATGTTTCATAAAAAAACACTATTTATTTTGAAAACAGGAATTAATTTTCAATTTATTAATGCAACATATATGTTTTGAATTTGGTAAAATAGAAATCATTCTTGAATTTTGAATAGAAAATATATCTTAGGATGATTTTTTTTGTAATTTTATGAAAAAATTCAATTTTTGATGAATAGTGAAACCACTTAATAGTAGTGAAAAACTAACTTTTCATTTAATGGAATTTTACAACTTCAATGAATAAAATTTAAAAAATAAGACATACATGGTTGTTATTAGTAAGTAAAATATGGTTCAATATGGTTAATATAATTTTTGTTGTATAGTAAATTTTGTCTTTTAGTTACCACAGTTAAATGAAAATAGGGTAATTCATGGTTAAAAGAATAATATAATAATAAAAAATCACCTGACACATGTCCTAAAATTATTGAATGTGTAATGGCCGAAAATGGGCATCCATGGGTATAGTTTTAGACCACATGTATCCACTTATGATTGATAATGAAACTTTATTTTAATTAATTTACTTTATAGTATAAAATGACACAAACAAATATCTTTTAGTATATCAATTTTAAATGGGGGTATATAAGTCATATTTTATACTATAAATATTCATTAGAATGATTAAAATATTTCCTACATCATGGTAATTATTTTAAATTTTTATCCACCAAATAAATTAAGTTATTTATGACACAATAATTATAAAGTGTATACCATATTAATAAATGATTTAAATAACTACGATTATAAATATTAAACTTTTGTCCAAAAATTGTCCAATCATTATTGTATGATTTTATTTAGAACATGAGTCATATTATATTCAACATTAATGTGTTTTTGACCTATTGAAACCGAATATAATTATATAATGACATAATAATTTTAATCTTTTCTAAAGAGCCCTCATCCGCCTTTTTAAATGACACCAATTATAACTCATTACTAAATCATCTCAAGAACCTTGTCTCATCCTAACCCAGCTCAAATAAGTTCTAATGATCCATGTATTCCACCTAGAGGCCTTAACATTGGAAGAAGGAATGCCAATAATTCCATTTGTTTCAAACCATAGGGAGTTACTCGAATTAAAAGTAACGATTTCTCTTAAATATTTTACTTTTATTTTGTTTAATTTCACTTCTCTATCCCCCTAAAATATTTTTATTCTTATATTTTATAACAAAAATAGTGTCCAAAATTTACAAGGTTCTTTTTATTATAATAATTCGACCTTCAATTACACGCACCTCCATCTGATGGGTAAAGAACATACTGTTTATGTGAACGTCGAACTACAGCCTCACGAAATGATGATTGTTCAAATATCTTTAATAGACTCTCATGGTGGCCATTATGATGTAATAGTATTTATATATGAAATATATAATATTTATATTTTTTCTATAGCTTGTAAAATTAATTTATAGCATACCTTTGGGTTTTCCATTATTTGTAAATGTGATGATTTCATTTGAGGAACTGCGGACTACCACCCCCTCGAAGGGATGTGACTCATTAATGACATATGTGGAACACATAAAAGATTGAAATAACGATATAATATATTATATTATACTATAATTATAATATAATTATGTATCATTGTGTTTTAATTATATTAAAATAGTAAATTTAAATGAAATTAGCGTTGATGATTACGTACGGCTTACCATCTCCAAGAATGGTGTATTTTATTTCATATGTAAAATATTTATGTACTATTATAAATACATACATATAATGGATATATATGTTATATATGTTATCTACATCATGAATAAAATTATGGAGATGATGGATATTTGACCAAATGAACAAGTTGTAATTATAAGAAAGCCATTTTTGACTCAAGTACCAAATATCGACAAAACGATCGTTATTAACATAAATGATTACATAATGATATAACGTAGTAATAAGTTATTTAAAAGTAATGATAAGAATAAAAAAATGGTTCTTAATAATGTATACATTAACTTTAATTTATTATTCTGGAGATTAAAGAACGAATGTGTCAAGTTGGACATGAGGTTAGGGAATTCATCTCAGTCTCTTTTCATTGAGGCATATTTTGTTTTAATACACAACATTCATTTATATGTTGTATAAACACCTTTGACTTTTCATTTCATTCAATTTGAATTTTTTTTATACGAATCATTTTATTAAATGAAAAAAAAATTGTTTCTTTAAACGCAAATGGTGATTACAACCTTCAGCCATAACATGTATTATTTGATCTTTTGTTTCCATAGAAAAGCATAATTTTTTTATAAAGGAAAATAAATACCATATACTCTTTTCTATTTTTTGGTATTTAAAACGGTTTTGATAAAGGATTTGTTATGTCAATATATTTAAGTGATATATTGTTATTGAAATGTGGAAATGTTTTCATTCCTTTATATTTCTTGTATGTGTTATGATTTTATAATGGAACATGAACATTTTATTGATGGTTATGTGATAAAAAAATGATGGATGGTGCCCTGATAAACCAAGATGGGTGGATACATTATAACCACCAATGCATTGGGTATAGAAGTCGGCCGTATGAATATTATATTTAGTGATATTTTTGGAAGTCGATTGTATGATTATTTCATTTATGTATGTTTATGTCCCATGTAACCATTATATGTTAGGTGTTCTTTATATGGGTTTTATGGTAACCTTTGGTTACAAAAGGGTATTTGATGATCTTTTATTTAATTAAGTGTATTTACTACTTCATAATGGTAAAAAGTTTTACTTATGATAAAGTATTCATTGTTTACTTGTTGTTTTAAATAAACTAACAGTTTTCCTTGTTTTTGTATCCCTTAGTAAGCTATTAATGCTAATAAAAATATTTTGAAAGGTTTTTTACTGGACATAATGTGGAATATGGTCATGGAAGGGATCACAGAAATGTTATTCTACCTTAAACATGGACCTAGACATGAATAATTTTTTTTATGAATTTTTATTTTGAGGAAAAATGGAAACTGGGTAAATGTATGTAATATTAAAGTGGTTATGTATATGTTAGACCTAATTATCTAATGATATAAACCTGAAAAGATCTATAATGTGAATTATTATCTACAATCAATAATTTTCAATGTATATGGATGGGTCTTATAGTTGGTATCATAGTACTATTTATATAACGTTTTATGGTAAGGTATTGTTATATTAATATCCATAAATTAATTTTTGTTAATAGTGAAGTGATATCATTTATAGATTACCATGTTGTTTCACCTAAGATATTTTACTGTTATGAATGGGTTTTTAGAGGAAATAAAGAATCATTTTTAGGAATACATACAAAGGTTAATGACCTTCCAAATGAGCTACCTGAGATGGTTGGAATTATAATTGAATAGTTTTTTATAGTGATGGGGAAGTTACCTCAGGTGATAAGATTGTTGTTTTGTTTCTTCGTGATATTTTAGTTTATTATAAAAGTAAATAAAATCTTGAAAGACATTGTAGGGTTGTCTTGAAACCATTAAAAGATAAGAAAATATATGAGAAATTCAGCAAGTGTGAGGTTTGGTTACAATAGATTAAATTCCTTCATATCATTGTTCCAAAAAATGGAATAATTGTTGATCCTACCAAAAAAAAGTCAGTAATGAATAAATAAGACCCACCAATATAAATTATCTCTATAGTTTTCGTGGATTGGAAGGTTATTACCATAGTTTTGTTCAGATTTTTTCATGGTTATGCAGTCCAATTACTAAGTTAACTCGAAAAGGTGTTATGTTAATTTGGAAAAAATAATGTGATGGTTGTTTTTAAAAATTGAAAAAAAGATTGGTGAGTGGTCCATTTTTGGAATTTCCTTCTAGAAGTGGTGAGTTTGTTATTTATAGTGTTGCTTTTTTGAATGAAAATGGTTTTGTCCTTATGCAGAATGGACATGTAATTTCTTATGATTCACGTTAGTTGAAACCTCTTGAGTTAAATTACCATACACATGATTTGGATTTAGCTGCTGTTGTTTTTTTCTTTAAAAAATTTCAGGCATCATTTTATAGATTAAAGTGTAAAATATACACCGATAATAAATGTTTAAAGTATATATTCACTCCACAATAAATGAAAAGGAGATAGAGGATACCGTTGGAATTAATCAAGGATTATGATTTCATGATCGTTTAACATCTAGGAAAAGAAAATAAAGGAGCTGATCCTTTGAGTAGAAAAAATAATTCATTATTAACCATGATACATTTGGAACGAGATCCATTGATTTTTGATTTGATGAACTTTGGAATAAAAGTTGTTGGTGAAGAAAATTATTTTGTTTTGTTTTAGGTGTTAGTGAAATCATCTCTATTTGAATGAATAAAGAATGCACAAAAGGAAGATAGTGAGTTGAAGAAAAAGGTACAGTTGGTTCAGGAGGGTAAGTTTCTGGAATTTGACATTGATAATGATTATGTTTTGAGGTTTGGGAAAAGAATATGTGTACCTTGTGATTCAAAGTTGAATAATGAGTTGTTATGTGAATCTCATTGTTCCTCATTTTCAGTTCATCCTTGCAGTAATAAAATGTACAAATTTCTTCAGGGTTATTATTGGTGTGATAGAATGAAAAGAGATATTGTTTATTTTACTATGATGTTTTTGTCATATCACCAGGTTAAAGCACAGTGGAAGTTACCCAAAGGGATTCTTCAGTCATTACCGATGTTAGAGTAGAACTAGGAAAATATATCCATGGACTTGATTATGGGACAACAACAGAAATATCGAGGTAACAACACAATCTTGGTTATTGTTGATCGATTGACTAAATCTGCTTATTTCTTTCCTATTTGAGATAATTTGCCTCTAGATCAACTTTATTAGTGGTATGTTAAAGAGATAGTCAGGTAAAATGGTGTTCCCCTCTCTCTTGAATCTGATCATGATCCAAGGTTTACTTTTATCTTTTGGAAAGGCCATCATAATCCGCTGAATACTGAATTAAATTTTAGTACATCTTTTCATCCTCAATCAGATGGGCAGTTAGAATGAACAATTTAGACCTTGGAGAATATGTTACGTTCTTATTCACTATATTACAAGGGAAGATAGGACCAACATATTTTTTTGGTTGAATTTTCTTAATCTTACAACTATCATTCTAATATACAGATGGTTCCATTTGAAGCATTATATGTAAAGTGTTGTGGAAATCGATGTTTTTGGGCTGAAGTAGGTGAAAGGAATCTAATGGGACCAGAATTGGTTAATGAGATGGAAGAGAAATTATAGTTCATTTAGAAGCACTTGATAACAACTTAGACCGGGTATAAAAGTTAAGCGGATATCCAGAGTAATGATCTCTCTTTTGAGGTAGGTATTCATGTATTTCATAATGTTTATCCAGGGAAAAGTGTGACACATTCTGGTAAGAAGGGAATATTGATTCCGAGGTTCATTGGACCTTATGAAATCCTGGTGATGTTGGATAATTTTTGTACAGATTAGTTTTACCTCCATGTTTATCCCAGGTACACAATTTATTATTTTATCAATATTGGGAAAGTATATGATAGATCCAACACATGTTTTGAGCCCAATGGTAGTTCAGTTGGAAGAGAATCTCTCTAACGAGGAACAACCAGTCCCAATTCAAGACCATAGAGAGGAGGTGTTGCAGAATAAGGTAATTTCTCAAGTAATGTTTTTGTGTTAAAAATAAATGGCTGATGAGGAATTGTTGGAATCTGATAATCCTATAAGGGATAACTACCCCAATTTATTAGATAAGTGAATAAAAATTGCCAGATCAAAATTTATAATAGGGGGAAGGATGTAAAATCATAGTTAAATAAAGATATAAAATATTTTCATATTTAATAATATCTGTGAATTAATTATTAATATTACTTTAAAATGGATACTATGTTTGATAGCATACCCGATATAAAACAACAGGTTTCTTGGAAATCTTACTTTGCACACAATAAAATAATAATATTATTTTAAATGGTAGTTAACCCAAGATATTGTATTGGAGAAAATGAACAGAACTAACTAAAATATGATTATACAAGTGTGTTAAATGTTTTAAAATTCATCCAATAAATGTTAGTAGTATAAAATAACTAAAGAAATTGATTTTAAGCATAAATACACTAATATTCACTCAAAGGTCGATTTCCCACCATTTGATGGCTAACCGCCATTAAATCTAGTTTTGACCCCATTTTTATATTATATTTGATAAAATAGAATTATTTTTTAGATTTGGGGAATCAAAATTTATATTGGGTAAAAAAATTTATTTTTATAATATTGTACATTTTTTTTAAAAATAGTGAAAAAACTATATTTTAATTCCAAACTGCCTTTTAATATAACTTCTTTTGGTTATACTATGTTTTTAATTTTTCTTAAAGTCTAATTAGAAATTATTTTTAGCATTTTACCCAATTTTGTTCATTGAAATTAATTTCACTTTTAAATATAACATAAACAAGTGTCAATCTTTTGATTTTCAATGTTTCTTAAAAACATGCTATTTGTTTTGACAACAGAATTTATTTTTAAATTTATTAATACGACATCTATGTTATGAATTTGGTAAAATAGACATCATTTTTGAATTTATAATATCTAATATATCTTAATCTGATTTTTTGGTATTTTTCTGAAAAACATCAATTTTTGAGGAATAGTGAAACAACATAGTAGTAGTTAAAAAACTGAATTTTCTTTTAAATGAAATTTTACAACTTCTGTGAATTTAATTTCAAAAATCTGACAAACATTGTTGTTATTCATAAGTAAAATGTGGTTCAATAAGATGAAAATAATTTTTGGTGAATAGAATCTTTTGAATTTTATTTTCTGTGGTTAAAGATAAATATGGAAAATCAAGGTAAAAGGAATATTATAATAATACAAAATTACCTTAACACTTGTCTTAACATAATTGGATGAGTAATGAACGACCATGGGCATCTTTTATTAAATAAATTTTTACGTGGGGTTATATAAGTTATCATTTCGCTGATAAATATTCAATGGAAATATAAAAATATTTCATACATAATGGTAATTTTTTTATATTTTTTCGATATCAAATAAATTAAAATATTTATGAAAAAATATTGATTAATTGTTTAACTCATTAATAAATTTTTTAAATATATAAGATCATAAATATTAAAACAATATCCTAAACCTATAAAATTCTTATTGGATGATTTTATTTCAATCATGAGTCATCTTATCATTGAGTTTAATGTTCATTGGACCTTTTGAAACTGAATATATGTTTATAATAAAATAACAGTTTCAAATGTTCCTAAAGAGCCCCTCCACTCCCTTAAAAATGACACCACTTCTAATTCATTCCTAAAACCTCTCAATCCCCCTTAGCTCGTCTAACCCCTACCCATATAATCTCTCAAGATCCCTCTATTTGTCCTAGAAGCCTTACCTTATGCAGAAGGAACGTCAAGACGTCATTATGGTGGAATCCAAAGGGAGTTACCCAAATTTATGGTAACTGTATCTCTTAAATTATTTTGAATTATTTTACTTCTCCAACCCCTATACAATTTTTATTCCCTTATTTTATAACAAAAACCAGTATTCTCAATATAATAGGTCATTGTTATGAGAATTATTCTAACTACACTTACACACACTTCTGTCTAATGGATAAAGAACATACTATTTCTGCGGACGGCGAACTAATGCATCACGAAATGATGATTGTTCATATATCTATAATTTCCTCTCATGGTGACCATTATGATGGTACAATATTTATATATGACATATATTATATTTTTATTGTTTCTATGATTAGGTATTTTTCATTTAAATCATACCATTCTGATTTCCATTATGGGTAAACACGATAATTTCATTTCAGTATGTGTGGACTACCGCCCCTCAATGTGATATGACTCGTTAATGAAATATGTGGAATGAATAAACGATGGAGTTAATGATATTATAAATGATATTATAAAATATTTATAATATTCTTATGTATAATTATGTTTTAAGTCCATTAAAATAATAAATAGAAATAAAAGTAGCATTCTTGTGTATGTATGGCTTACCGTCTCCATGAACATTGCATTTCACTCCTTATATTCAAATGTTATTTACTATTATAAATACATTCATATAATGGATATATATGATAGATGTGATATTTACATCATGAATATCCTGATAGAGAAAATGAATATTTGACACCATGATCAATTTGTAATTATAAGAAGTCTAGTTTATTCTCAAGTACCAAATATTGACAAAACGACCGTTATTAACAGAAATAATTAAATATTTTTATAACATGGTAATAAGTGATTTACAATGAATTAAAAACTTTAAAATAGGTTCCTAAAAAAGTAGAAATTATCTTTAGTTTATTATTCAAGAGATTAATGAACAAACATGTTAGGTCAGACACGAGGTAAGGGACTTCGTCTCAATCTCCATTCATTGAGACATATTTAGTATTAATAAAAAACATTAATTTATACTCTGTATAAACATATTTTATTTTTTATTTCATTCAAATAGATTCTTTTTTTATGATGTGTTTTACTAAATGACAAAAATATAATTCTTCTTTTAATGGAAGATTCGACAATGACCATCAGCCACCGCGAGTATTATTTGATCTTTGGATTCCTTAACAAGTCGTAATTTTATTAAAAGGAAAATAAATTACATATACTCTTTTATGTATTTTGGTATTGAAATTGGTTATGATAAAGAATTTGTTATTTCAATATATTTAAGTGATATATTGTGATTGATATTTAGAAATGTTTTCATTCCTTTTTATTTTTTTCATGTGTTGTTATATTATAATGGTACATGGAAATTTGAGGGGTGTTTACATGATAAACCAAATGATGGGTGGTGATCTGATAAACTAGGATGAGTGGTTTCGTTATATCCTCAAATGCATTTGGTATGGAAGTCGTTCTTATTGCTATTCCATTTAGTGGTATGTTTGGATGTTGACCGTATGGTGATTCTATTAAATTACGTTTATGTCCCAAGTTACCTTTATATGTTAGGTCTCTTATATGGGTTTTATGGAAAATATTTGGTTACAAAATATAAATAAATGATCTTTTATTTAGTGAAGTGTTTTTACTACTTCATAAAGGTAAAAGTATTACTTATGATATAGAATTCATGGTTTACTTTTTGTTTAAAAAAATTAACAGTTTTCATTTTTTTGTATCCCTTACTAAGCTTTTTGTGTTCATAACATGCTTTTAAAATGTTTTTCATAGGACATAAAGTGGAATAGTGTAAAGGATAAGACCATGGAAAAGTCATACTATTTAAAAGATGGAATTAGAGAAGACTCTTTTTTAATGAATTTTTATTTTGATAAAAAATAGAAACTGGGTAGATGTATGTAATATTCAAGATGTTATGTATATGTTATGATATAATTCCCTAATTCCCTAAGCCTGAAACTATCCTAAATGTGAATTATTAACTTAATTAAATAATATGAAATGTTTAATGTCAAATTGTTATAGATAAAATGTGTACTAACCATGATTAAACAGTATACAATGTTCAAGGAAACATAATTTTTGAGGTAATATTTTCAATGTTAGGAAACCCATTATGAATCCATGTAAAACATCTATGGTTCTGGATAAATACAAAATTCAGGTTAACTTGATGGTTAGACAAAAGTGAACTTAAATAATGAACACATCATATTTTCCTTGAAACTCTGAATTTTTAACCCCTAACTATTGGACACCTATAGAACCAGAAACAGATAAACATTTATCCAAATAGAACATAACTATGACCAAAAATAATTCACACACACACAAAATATATTATACACCATTCATGGTCTTTCCCAAAATTTAATACCCTTTCCCCTTTAGGATTTTTACCATGATAACTAGTTTACTACAATTAAATTATTCTTACAAATGATAATTGGACCTTATGAATTCAAATTTTAAATCCGTCTTCTTTTATTAAATATTGTATAGCATAAAAATTAATTTTTTAATATTAATTTTATAATGTATTGATAAAATTGTATAAAATATATGTTTTATTATGAAATAAAAAATAAGGGTTTTAAATTCATCATATAATTTAAAATAATAAAACCAGATATAAAATAAATATTTATTTTGAGATAAATGTTTCATTGATTTCATAATTAATGAAATAGACAATTATAAATAATGTAAGTATCATTTATAAAAATCTCAATTTTCATATTCAATCTAAAATGAAATCATTTAAAAAATTGAAATATTAAGGCAAATCTAATATTGTTATTATACTTATGAAAAAACTTATCCTTTCTACTCCACAATCTAAAATTTATAAATGTATATCAAATAACATAAAATATATATGCATAAATATTATATAAGAAATCATATTTTGTATATTAAATATTTTACTAAATTTATTTCTAATTATAAATTCAAAATACATGGAAAATATGAATTTCATAAAAAAAATTATTGAAAAAAAATATTTGTGTTGCTACTTATCTGTACTTATTTAATTATATTTAAAAGGATACTTTTTTTCAAACATTTATTTTAACTATTTATAACCTATTATTTAGTAGCTATTATACACTGTTTAATATCTATTTCAATATATCTATATGTAGTAAATCTGGGTTTTCAATTTTATTTTATACACACAATTAACACAGTATTAATTTAACAATAATGAGTTCCGAAATTTCAATTCATTACATTTTCCTCCATAAAAAAATTATTCCCCAAATATAATAATTAATAATCATTTAGAATTTAAGGAATTACACGACAATAGAATTAATTTACAATAAGGATTCGTCACCAATATCTTAGGTATGAATATTTTACTCATATTTCCCTCATAAATGAAATATAAATAATATCTTTTAACCAATGTATATTGATTTAGAGTAAAAAATGAGATTTATAATTAGGATACATTGTCCTAGACGGGGTGATATTAATTTAATACCAAATACAACCTTTTTGGGTTTATTAACATGTTGTATATTCTTGCAGTGTTTTGTATCAACATGTAGTATCTTATTATGGATGTTTTAGAAATAAAAAAATGTATATTTTACCAAAATTTAAAAAATTCCTTATAAATTATATATCTATTGTACATCTCCCAAGTGGTTTTAATAATGTTCTCAAATTATAATCTCATAAATATTACCTCAAAAAACATAAATGTTTATCTATACCACTAAATACATAATCAACCATAACATGTCAATCATTGATTAAATTTTAAACTACGAATTTATCCTCAATAGATGTCATACAAATATATAAATTATTATAAACCATACTAGGATACTGACAATATTTAGCTAAAAATTTAACCTTCTTAGCCATAAATCATAAATAATTATTATCAATGAAATACATTACATATACATTTTATGATTTGTGTAATTGATATTTAATAAAAAATATTAACTAATAAGCACATGTTTTTTTAAATATTTGGAATTTATCCCATTTTATTAAAAACAACACAATCCATATTGACTATTCATATATCAAAAAAAAGTACATAAGAAAATATTTAACAATGTAAATAATTTATATATTTTCATATCTAGGGGAAATAAAATCATATGAAATGGGTGACCTAAAATGATTAATAAGGGTAAACATAAGTGATCACATTATGGTACCATTATATAAAATAAGGAAATTATATTTTTAGGGTAAATATATACTTTATTATTATACCTAATGAATAATAGATTACGAATCATATGATAGGGTGTGTATAAAATTATAAAATTATTCACATTATTGTCGAAATGTGGTTTGAAAAAACATGAGCCATGATATAATGAAATAGTTATCAGACTAAGAAGTAAACTTTGGAATATCGTTTAAATTTATAAAAAACATTATTTTGTGGAAATATTATTCAAATGAGACACACTATCAGTGACCATGATTATGATAAACTAATATTTAATCATGTATACTTAAGTCATGAGATATATATTTTTAACTATTTTATTATAGAGTGATATATGAACACATACTTAATTCATTCATACTTATTATTAATACCCAAGAATCATTCACATGTTATATCATTTGTAACTCATGAAAATAAAATGGGTTTTAAAAACATTCATATAAAAGTGAATCAATTTTTATAGAATAAAGAACCCATGGGATGAAAAGAGGATTCATTTAACACATCATAATGAAACCATCAAATGAAATTTGATTAAAATCCTGTTCAAAATAAATCACAAAGTGAGACAATTTATAATATCATAAATGACCATAAAAAGATAATATAATAAAAAATGAATGATAATAATAGGATATAAATCATGTTTTATGTAAAAAATTCAATAATGAAATGAAATAATAAGGTATTTAGACAATATATATAAATGGTGTGTGGTTTATTAAATATTATCCTAAATTTATTTATGTAAAGAATTATTTTAAAAACCATTTAAAAAATGTATATAATATAGTATTCTTAAAGAAAATATATTTTTTGAGAAGTTTTCTTTGTAAAAAGTGGATAATTAGTTAATGTAATTGAATATATAGATCATTTTACATATATGAAATTTAAAACATCGTCACCATTTTTATAAAATTTGGATGTTTTGGGTGAATTTTAAAATATTTTTTTCAAATGTTATTTTATATATTTTAAAACATATTATTAAAAATGATTCCTCATTAATAAATCCATTAAATTAATAAATAATCATTTAAAAAAAGTGAAATAAAAAATAATCATATAATTTTATTTTAAAAATGATATACGAATAATATATCATTGAAAATAAAAAAAATTATCTCATAGGTAATGTGAGTTGGATGGTATAACATCTCATTTCAAAAAATGTAATAATATTTAATTTTTTGAAATATAATTTTGGATGACCCACAAAATTAAAAGAGTATGAAAGAATAATTTTTAAACTATGTGATGTCAAATATACTAGTCTCATAAGGTAAAACATAATTTGGATTCCATTGATAAAGATGTACATATACATGAATAAAAAATAACCTATAATAATAATCATAATTTAAGAAACTGTAAATTAATCATAACAATGATATTATTATTATTATTATAGAGAATAATTTAATAGTGAAGGAATATTTGAAGCCAAATATTCATTTTCACTTACGTATAAAAATCGTTTTCCTTGGAAGAATGTATTATGTATGAGGAATAACATAACAGATAAATGAAGTACATAATAAAAAATAAAAAATTATTTTTGGGGGTTGAGTTGACAAACAACCATATCAAATTTCGTTTTCTATGAATTGAAATCCTCTTATAAGAGAAAATGATATGGTTTTTAAAATCTAATATATATTTTAAAATTATTTAATTATATATTAATCAAACTATAGTGATGATATCATTGTTAACATTAAAAACTATGTCTTATGAAATTAAATTTTAGACAATGTACCACTTGTATTAATTCCCTCTTTGTAGAAAACATACAAATATCTTGTAGATAAAAATTATCAATCATAAAATCAATTACATGTAAATTTTTCATATATATACCCACATAAAAAATTCACTAAAAAATATCATATTTAAATTTTAATACTTATTTATTATCACTTTTTTGCAATCTAGTGTGAGTAATATTATTCATTTTGAAGTAGTATCATAGATGTTGTGTTTTTCTTAATTCATATTCCAATTTAAACATTATTAGATCATATAAGGTAAATTAATTCATATTTTATAATTATTTATAATTTCATAATTTCAATACCTCTGTTATTTGGGAATGATCCATAGTTGTTATTTTGATGAATATCTTATATCGATGAATATTAATGAATGAATGGATTTTCATTAAATAATCTATTTAATATTAACATTAATATCCTATAAACTAAAAAACAAAATATACATATTTAAAAAATACATTTACAGAAATTAATCTATTATATCCATCAAAGATATAAATTTATATCATTTCTCAAGATGGTGGTTAAACTAACCCAAATTGGAGAAACCATAAATTATGGATGATTATGGTATAATTTAAATATAATATCATTATAGAATAATATTAATCGTCATATTAAGTGTTTATTAGTGTTATATATTATGATTTTAACCAACTTTTAGAATTTAATATCATATACAATGTTATTTTATAGTATAATGAATTCATCATGTGGTCATAGAGTGCACTAATAGACGATTAAATTAAACATGGTTGTTTAATATTCGAATTATTAAAGGTTTAACTATTTAATATTATAGAACCATCATGATTTTATATATAGAATAATAATATATTAAACCCACTCCCAAAATCATCCATGTAATGTTGTGATGAAAATTAAAACATAAATCAATCATTTCATCTAGGCAGAAGTCCAAATGTATACATGGATATATATGGTTTTTCCCTTGAAGGGGTAAAAAAAGTAATATGGTTATCATTTAAAAATATTAATTTTTTATTAAATATAATACATATATATTAATTTCTATATTATAATCTTTTTGGAATTGTGTAAAAGGGAACTGAACCATGTTCTATTAGGGGGTGGTAGTCCATATAATTCCAAATGTGGCTTTGAGTTATTTTAATAGAAAATATAATGGGTTATAATTTTTTTGAAATTTATTGAGTAACATATTATTACAATAATAACATTATGATATCATTTCAAAATGACATAATATAAATTTATGAAGAAAAAAATTACAAAATGAAATATAATTTATAATGGAGCAGTCAGAAATTTATTACTCACTTTATTGATTATGTCATTTTCAAAGGGTGTGGTGACAACATGGGAAGGTTTTTTAGAATAATTTTACCTATTTAAGGTAGATATATATTTTTATGAGTATTTTGGAAATATAATGTTCTGGACTAATGAAGTTATTGTGTGCGGAGAAGTGAGTAGGGGAGATCCCCTTTTATAAGTCAAACGGTATTGTTTTTTTTGTAAATGCACATTCATTTCAATAATGTGGTGTCACTATCAACGTTATCCATTCAAATAAAATTTGAATAATTGACATGGAATGGTATAAGATTAATGAAGGCATCAAAAATCACTTGATACTAATTGTTTTAGAAAATGTATCACAATTTCCTCTTGTTTAATACCTTTTAATCCCTTTCATTTATTACTGTAGTAATTATTTTTCCGAAGTGAAATATACATGATAAATTAATACAAAATCACCCATATTACATAAATTGTAAATATTGAATCAAAATATTAAATATATTTAATTTTATTAATTTAAAATATTTAATAAAAATGGATATTACTTTAATGTCCTCAAGGCCTTAATTTTTATTGATTTTTGATAACCCCCCTTACAATACTAATGTACTAATGTATTTAAATAATTTTTAAAAAAAATTTCTTTGTTGTTATGAAATATAAAATATGTGTTTGTAAAATTAAAAAAAATGATTTATTAATTCACTTATAAAATAGATATTTGGTATTATATAAATGTTTCATTAGTTTATAATTCATAAATATATTCCTCAAGTTTTACCATAGACATATTATTTATTAAAAAAATAATGATTTGTCACAGAATAGTGATTAATTATATAAAAATTAAAAAATAATCATTTAATCATTTAATAATTATACGTAAAAAGTAATTTTTATTTTTCCAAATAAACATTTTAAAATAAAAAATGTCAGTTTATAAAATCATATGATATAGTGGAAAACAATTTTTTGGAAATAGTTTTTTATAAATTAGCTATTCATCACAAAATTATGACACTAATAAATATGTTATATTTAAAAATTAAATGAACAATAAATTAATTATTAATTGTAAATAATTTTTTCCCAAGAATCAATTTTCAATATACTAATTAAATTAACTGTTATTATCTATGTTTGTCAATATTGTTTTTACCATCTTATTAAATGACTAATACACTTTGGTTAGTATATATTTTAATTAATTTTATATAGAAAATTTGGTTTTTTTGGGAATCATTATATTATCATAATTTAATTTTCTTAATGAAAATTGAAAAATTATATGTTTTCTATATGTAAAAAAATTTGTGCTATTTTTTATTTTAAAAATATAATTAAAAAAATGGACGTCCATATTTATTATAAAATTTTTCAAATTTGGTGAAAAATGGAGAATTGATTTTTATAATTAATAATAATTTACAGTGATTAACAATAATTATCGCGATTGTGGTAAAAGTTATATAGTCAAATAATTATTTTCAAAAAAGTTTTATATTTATTATATAAATAAATTAAATTGTTTTATTTTTAATTATTAATCTATTATAATATTAAAAAATATAAAATATAGAAAAAATGTTTTTAATAAGACATTAATATTAAATTTTATTATGAAATCTTAATCTTCTGGGAAAATATATTTCTATAAAAAATATATATATATAATTTATTTTAATTTAAATGTTAATTTTTTCATATATATATCTTGAAATATGTAAAATGGGGTTGAAATATATAATGTAAAAGATAAAATTTGATATGATGTTTCATATTATAGTTATAGTAACCATTTCATTACCATGTTTATTTGTTATTAATGATTATGAATGGTAATTTTGAGTTATAAAATATGGCTCAAATTTTAAAAAATTAACATAATAATAACACATTCTATAAAAGTTAATTTTATTATAAATCTATACATTCACATTTCACCTACATTTCCCCAGATACACATATTAATCTTGAAAAATTCATTCATACTCCTCAATTACCATCTTATTATTTAGTTAAATATGTCTTTTATCCTACATTAGGATTCTAGATGGAACTTCTTTATAACCCCCCTCTCATTCAAAATTAACATGAATCTATAGTTTTCCTTCCACCCCTATAGTAATATTATATTTTTTCATCCACATGTTTTCTAATTCATCATCAATTAATAATTTTTCAAATGATATTCAAATTTATTATTTGACCTCTAAATAAGGCTAAAATAACATCATGGAAGCCCATATTAAATAACAGTTTTATCAACTAAATTTTCATCCCCTAAAGCATAAAACATTCACCAATTTTTTATTTATTATTGTAGTACATAATACCTTATGGATTGTTTTTATAATATATTCCAAGATAATACAAGGATTTAAAAATGTAAAATTATATTTTTATTTGTGATATTATAATTGAAATTTTCCAAATTCTAAAATGGGTTCATTTCAATTTAATATAAAAATCAAATTTTTTAGGGAAAAAATTAGGTTTAAAGAAAAATTATGTGAAAAATATCACTACAACTCATTTATTTTTTTCTCATTGTAGTTATTCTTGAGTTATATATACCCTCCATTAATTTGTTTTATCATGGAAAATAATTTATCAGATGAGATTCTAGTATGTGAAATTGACCCCAACACTTCATTTTGTTCAAGAATAACCTCTATATTGGATCATATTGATTTATTTATTTTATTAATGTCAAAATATATTCTCGAATAATTGATTATTTTTATGTTGTATTATTTTTAAAATTTCATTACAAATTTCACAAATAAGTGTTTTAATAAAACCAACTTTTTTCAATCTAAAATAATGATCACATTTATTATTTTCCATATTAAGTGATATGTTCAACATTATAAAAATTATTTTTTAAGAATATTTTATTATATATTTTAAATTTAGTCCCAAATATTTTTAAATAAACCCAATTCTAAAAATAAACATAATTAATGTTATATTTTTAAAATGTAAATGTATGATTTTAAAATGGAATTGATGATTTTAAAATGGATTTTGATATCTAATAGTTTTATAAAAAATTATTTAGTAATTTTAAATCATAAATATTTATTTTGAATGCATAATTCATTGAGATTAATTTTATTATTTTTTGAATTGTAATATTTTATCACTTTTATCAAGTTCAATATAATTTTTTTCATGGTCAAAACATTTTCTTAATTTCATGTGATAAAAAAATAATTTTTCTTACCTTTTAAAACTATTTTAACCAAATATGCCAAGAAGAATGTTTATCCTCAATGTTAAAATACATTGATCATTCAAATAATTCACTAAATATATCTTCATCTGATAAAAACAAACTTCATTGTTCAATTTTAATATAAGAATGATTCATGAAATATATTTTTAGGAAAATCATTTCATTCCTATGAGTTAAATGATCAACAATGAAATAATTTTTATTGTTATGATATTATGACATAATTTTTTATTATTTACATAATTTTTTGACTACTATCAAAATTAAATAAATATCTAATTAATTTTGTAATATTTATTATCACATGAAATGAAATTGTATACATATGGTTATAATAATCCTAAGTGTGTACATTGGTTGTCAGATTAATCCAAAAATTATTCAAATTTGTTTATATTATGAAAACAAGGGTAAACGAGTCATTATCAAAATCTCAAAGGGGTATATAGGTGGTTACCCCAAGATTACAAGGGTACCCTTGTAATTAATCATATCCCTAGTTGGTACATTAGAGTTTATTATTTTTCCAAGATGGTACATGTGTGGTTATCCCAAGCCTATAATGTAAATAATGTATTGGTGTGTAGATTTGTCATATGAGTTATATGCTTATATTTGTGCCACAAATTTATGTAATATTCATATTCTTATGTAATTTTATCATGAATCAAGATTATTTGATTAAAAATACTATATTTCCACATTTATTTTGATATGTCATTACATTATTCAATATGTAATGATTTATGATTGATATCATTGGCTATGACAATCTTATCCATGACTTTTGATAAGGGAAATGATATTTTATGCACTAGTTTATTTAAGTATTCTTATATTTTGAAATAGTCTCATGTTTTTAGACACAATGTCTTATGTTTTACTCAAATCATTATACATTGATTTATTTTTAATGATCCATGTTAATTTTGGAATGATTGTCTAAAATTATGTTTGTTGACCATAACTATTATTTCAAATTTAAATTATTATGTTGGTCTTATATAGACTCTTAAATATGTATATATCATTCTTAACATTACTAAGAACCTAAAATCACAATATTTATATGTCTCTATTCCTTTGGTTTTATTTATCACTATTTTAAGGTTCCTAATAACAATTTTTCTATGTAGATGGCTTACATTATTATATTGGTTAAATAAACAATGAAGTATCGTCCCAATGGAAATAATAGCTTAGTAGTTCTGAAAAACTAGATACAAACATATGTTTTAAATTACAACATGAAATTAAAAAATAGAAACTCTATTAGAAACATCCATAATCTTATATATTATCCCTTTAAGTTATTCATAAGACAAATTTTTGTATCTTGGGGAAAATAAAATATATGAAGGGGTGAAATCATATTCAATGTAAGGGTATGTAATATAGTGGATGTTATTGTAAACTATATGGTTTGGAGAATGAATAAAAACAATTGACATTACAACATAATGTGGATGATAATATGTCAATAAGTAAATCTAAATAAATAGTTCTATATAAATAATATCATAAACCATACCCAAGGATATTCTACTAGTGAAATAATCACATGATTTATGAATTATTAATGTCATAATGTGTGAATTCATAGGTCATACATCACAAACATACCATCTAGGCCTCATCCATGAAATTTTAAAATAAATGTTTAAGGCCTAAACAAAATAGTATATATTGATTGGAAAGTCCTTGGACAAGTAAATATTTGTTTTGTCTGATAGGACCAATCAATGCATCGAGGGGCTATAGCGACTCCCACCTATCACATATGATGTTCAAAACATTCCACACAGGATTAATAAAAAGATAACCCTAAATAAAATTTTCCCATACATCATTAAAATATTTGAATCATAATAATAAATGAAAATACTTTGATAAAAACATTGATAAATTCTTGAGGAAAATAACCATAAAAAATTCTAAAGTATTACAAAACATG
This sequence comes from Viscum album, assembly GCA_963277665.1. Classification (NCBI taxonomy): domain Eukaryota; kingdom Viridiplantae; phylum Streptophyta; class Magnoliopsida; order Santalales; family Viscaceae; genus Viscum; species Viscum album. The sequence continues at coordinate 1,997,137,216 of OY728140.1, read as the reverse complement.
TTGAAACCTTAAAATCATAATTGTCACAAAGGAATAAAGATAAATGAATATCTTAATAAAGATATATATTATTATTTGATATATTATAGGTTAATAAATTCCCTACATTCATGGAATAAGTGGTAAACAGGTTATAAATCTAACCATAGTAAAAGATAGACCACAAAACCCTTAATTTACTTTTGAATTAAAGGTTCTTTTAAAAACACAATTTATTTTTCAGGAAATATTATTTAATTATTTAAAACCTTGAAAATAAATGTTATGTATATTTTAATTATATTTTATGTATAAATGATATCACATATATGTGAAAGAATTTAAAAATAATGTTTAAGAGACATTATAAATAGGTATTTTGTAATATGGTTTATGAAAAATAATAAATAATATTTAAAAAAGAAAAAAGAAAAATGGTTTATGTAAAACTATAAATGAAACATGATATATTGTCATGATAAAATTAATCATTTTATAACAAAAAATTTGCATAAAAATATATTATGGAATGCACATGATGATGATGGGTAATAAATCGAGAAATTTTATTTAATCAGGATTTCTTTTCAGGATGAATTGAGAATGGAACACTTTAAAACATGTATTTCATAGTTAAATAAGGATACAATATTTGTTTATATGATTTTGGAACATAAAAACATAATAGACAATAATTAAATAAAAATATAGAGTCCTTATATATGTCTAAAGAGGCAGAATGATTATAGTGAAAGAAAAAATGTGTGTTCATGTTGAATCCCTTTCCACTTTATAATCAATTGTATCGCATAAAAAAATTAATAATCATCATATAAATAATTTAATAGAATTAATATATATATATATATATATATATATTAATTATATTATATATCATATTAATGTATTAATATGTCACATATAGTAACTAATTTTTGAATAACGGGAATCTCATCAAAATTATTGTTAAATGAGAAACTTGCTACCTTATGTGCGAATGTGTTCTTTATTGGACATTAATATATTATAAAATAAAATCAAATCCATTAATTATTTAATTATGAAAAAACTATACATGTATTTGATTCATTATATATTTATTAAGCTCAGAACAGACTTATTTATGAGTTATATGTGTTAATTTTATTTTATGGGAGCATTCATTTTCCTGATTTTCAGGGTTGGTTTCCTTTTTCATAAGTAATTATGTTCATGTAAAATGTTTATATTTAAATAAAATGATATATTTATATTATCAATTAATATAAAAAATTAAACGATCTTATATAAGGTTTGGGGTAGATGTGAGGATAAATCATTGGATAGAACATTAATGATAATTGTTGAGATCATTTTGGGGGGTTTTGATCGTCGTGAAATTTTTTGGCCTCATTAATTATCATCATTTATATATAATGGTTAAAAAATAATAAATAATGTATGATATTTATAATAAAATATGGTTTATCCATAATTATAGTTTTATGATCAGCCATGAAGGTGTCAATGTAAAATTTAAATGCATCGACCACGATGTTGGTAAAATAACACATCACGTAAGATGAGTTAATTTATAAAATAAAATAGATATAAAGGATTTTGATGATGTATCATCCATTAATATGATATAATTAAACAACATAAATTATACTGGAGTTATAATGTCTGTTTGGATTCATTATTTCAGGGGTAAAAAATGAATGATATTGAAGAAAATATAAAAGGAATAGGATTTTCACCTCTTGAATTCTCTTCCATGAGAACCTATTTAAGGGTAAGATTTTTAGTATGTTTTTTAGAGCAAGAGCTCACAGATGTGGGTGTTAAAAGAAATAGTATTTTGAAGAATTTACAAAATTATAAAATCTATTAATGATGTAGAAGAAGAGGTGGTGAGTGAGGTAATTATAGTGAATGATATGGCTGATTTTTTAATATTATATTCTTTTTTTATTATTTTTTCTCATGATAATGAATTGATAGAGAAATATCACAACATATTGTGAAATAATTAATGATATTTTTAGATTATTCACTTACATCATCTATTTATCACTTATTACTAAATAATTATTGTACAAAACACTTACCATAAATTATCATATTATACAATTCCCCAAAAATTTATTTAATTAAAAAAAATCCAAAAATTCAACCAAATTAGTTCTCAACATGACGAATTTAAAAATTAAAATGATTTTATGAAAATATTTTCCTTAATATTATCAATTTAGGCTGTAATAAAATGAATCTTTAAGTGGAAATTATAAATACATTTATGTCAATTTGAAAATGTTAATAAGGTCTCCTCAAATTATCACACTATCATAAGATAATAAGATATTAATATATGATTATTTTAATAAAAGAAGTTATTCTAAATAATTAAATTAATTTTAAAATTTGAAATAGATATTTTGGAAATTAAAAAATATCATCTCTTAATTAAGTATTTTTAAAATATTTATTTAATTATACAATGATATAATTATATCCAACATTAATTTTTAAGATTCTTAAATATGATATTTAATTTTATTAGCGATGTTACTATTAATTTGGTATATATTCTAATTATAAAGGTAAAATTACTATCCCTATGGTCAAGATTTTATTTCCTAGATTTTGGTTTCTTAAAATCCTTAAATACATCTTATTTCGTTGATTATTCATTAATTATGTTAATATTGTATTCTCTATGTGATTTTATGTGATTAGAAAACAAAAAATAATCATATGAAGAGAAATTCTATTTATTAAATTATAATTCATTACATTTCCCCATATTTAAAAAAGAAATCTCCTTGCAATTTGAAATTTTTTTATATTCCCATAGGGTGATATTTGAAAATTATTTTGTGGGAAAACCACATTGAAAATAAAGTTAATATAATATCCTCTAAATTAATGTAGATTGTAAACTCATACCTCCCCACAACACTAGGAATTAAAATAGGATAACCTTACTGAGAATTGAAATTTGTACGTTGAAGGAAAAGATAACCATCATGTTTTGATGTAGAGTGGTAGAGAATATGATCATTATAATGTAAACCATTTCAAATACATACTTTTTTATTTAATTAATATACAATTGATTTTTCATAATTGTAAAAAAATTCTATGTTTCAATAAATGTTTTCTATATTTAAGGGAATATTTTAATATCTAGATAATAAGATTACAAAAATACTTACTTTATTACATTTGAGGTCATAAGAAAAAATTTATCAGGTAGTTATGCTTTGATGAATTTTCACATCATCCCATAAACCTAAAAACAGATATTTATATTGAATTTATCATTCCTGGTGAATTGGAATCAATGAATACAGATCCAAAAAATACACAAAATTATAATTATATATTCTTCTTGTCATTATTGATTAATGAAAACCAAAATTGTTAGGATAAGATAATAAAATTTCCCAAAATGGATAAACCTACAATTGATAAAAAGAACTTTAGCCTCCAAAATTCAATATTAATACCAAAATTTCAACATTGTTCAGTAATAAAATTAAAATAACTCATAAAAATATTGTAAAATTTTATTGAAACACAAATTTAAAAATTATATGATCACATAGTATTCCAAATAATATCTATCATTCTTAAGGTCTCATACCAAAAAACATAATTTCATAGATCACTTAATCTCCAAGTTACATAAACAATTTCTTCAAATTACCTGAATCAACATATGTATATAATATAATCATATTCTACTCCAAGAGAAAAATCATCATATATTCCATATATTTTTATATTAACCATAATTTTTAGGATTCCAAAAATAGGTAATGTATTCTTAAAAAGCATTAATATCTAGATCAATAAATTAATTTCAAATTCCATGGTCAACAATTTTATTAAAAAAACATGTGTATAATAAAAATATCCTTTACCCATTATATAGGTTAACATAAAAAAATGATAATCTAGGCTTCACGTATGCTATTTGTATGTTTTTATACATTTTCTACCTTCTGTTGTGGGTTTAAAAACTATATACTTTATGGATGTGATGGGTTGTCACCTGGCCTGCATATTTTCCATTTCTAAAATCATATTACTATAACATAACAAATAAATATTTTGTAAATCATTGATATAAGGTCATAAAATAATTAGAATTTTACTACTGTTTTCATTCCAACCCCAATACATAGATTCATCATCAATTTATTACCAAATTGTTATTTCTAAAATCTGTGTTATTTCTATATAAGATAACATTTAATTAAGTAATTTCTAGGTTCCACACATTTTTTGAGTAGATCTAAAAATACATTTTTAGGATTATTTTTATTTTCTTCCATTCTACAGTTCATTTTTCATGGGAAATTATTTTCATTAAGTCCTTATTTACAAAACATAATGAATTTATATACTTCATTGAGATAATTTATTTATTTTCCCTTTTAATATTTAATGAATTGTGGAAATAATGCCTTATTTACATCGTATTATCCACCAATAAAACTATTTGAAAACTATCTCCTTCTTTTATTTAGTTAGTTAAAGGGTTGTTTGAGGTATATGTTGTTAATAATAATTCTAGAAAACCGATTAGTTATGAAAATTATATCTTAAAAAATCAACATCACATTTGGATACTCATGGTAACCATCTTATCCATCATATTCAATGTTTAAATGTGTCCTTTGGGTTCCAAGAATTGACTAAACTAGAAATAATAGTGTTTCTTGCGATATCCATGGTGATAAAAAAAATAATCATTTATATAATATAATGAAACTTTATTTTCAAACAAAAATCTTGAGTTTTTATCTAGGTTATTCATTTTCATTATGTACTCAATTACTTAATAATATTTTGTAAATAAAATTTTAATTATCCTAAGTATATCACTCAAGAGTGTCAAACTAGGTGCACAGTAAGGGCCATTTTTGTATACAACATTACCATGAGTCTAGTGTGGGACACCTTGTCAGAGTTGTTACCCCTAGGTATATCTATGCTAAAACCACATCCACATTTATTATTCATACATGGATGTATTGTAAGTAAGACACACATAATATATAACATTACAAAATTCTAGGATGTAAATATATGTTTATCCCAAATTTTCATCTTAGGGATTTGTTCTGAAATCAATGTATTCTAAATATAGTTTATAATGATTCCACTAAACTTCCTCTGATACGATATATAAAAATTCTAACCCTTGTTTCCCATAGTCAGTGCATTAAATGAATTTCATAAGAATAATAAGACTCTTAATTTGTTATATTAAATTTCAATACATACTCCACATGTAAATAGTTAGTGGAAATCATGTCATATGTGTCACAAATGATACAATGACATAAGAATGCCCCCTTTTTTACTTTAAAAAAAGTGTACGTTGGAAAGTCATTTTTATATATCATAAAATCATATTTCAAAAATATATATCATATAAAATAAACTATTTTAAAATTAAATTATAATTTAGGAAAATATAATATCCAATGTAAGTGAAAACATATAAAAATATATTTTAAGAGTCTTCAGAAAATGACCTTTTTAATGTTGTTCAATGAAAATATTAATGAGTATTTCAAATAAAAATGGAGTAATTTTTTTATAAGAGAAAAAATGAACTGTGATTGTTTTTTCAAAATTTATGATTTATTTTATTGAAATAAATGTCATTTAAAACATATTATCAATAACACATGATAATAGGTAAAAAATAAAGAAATTGTCTTTAATAGGGCTTCCTTATCAGGAAGATTTGAGAAGGGTGCATTTTTAAAACATGTATTTTCTTATAAAATAATGATTATATGATCCAGATTTATGATTTCTTAACATATATAAATAATTCATAGTAGTTAAAAATATAATAATGCATTACATTGGATTATTTAGAGATAAGGAGTATGAAGAATGAAAAAATGGGGGTTTTGGTGGAATCCTTTACCACATTCAAATCAAGTGAATAATAATACAAATTATTAATAATGACATGAATCATTGAAAACAATGAATATATAGTTATTCATTATATTTAATATCAAATGGAAGTATAAAATTAACACATATAATAAATAATTGTTGAATAAAGGAAATCCCATGGAAATTAATGTGATATTAGAAACACATTACCTTATGTTTGAATGTGTTTTTTACATTTACTTAATATACTAGATAATAACATTATATAAATTAATTAATTAATTCAGAATCATTATACATTTATTTTAATCACTATCATTTTATTAATTTAGTTTATGACCTTATTTATCTATTATGTATTTTAATTTTATCATTTGGGGTCTTTTTTTCTTGGATTCCATGATTGGTTCGCTTGATTATAAGTAATGAAATTAATTTCAAATTTGTATAATAATACATAATTAGAAATAAATTCCATTAACCAACTTATATATGTTAATTTTTCTTATATATTGTTTTTATATTCAAGGATTATTTATTGGATAGAAAATTAATGGCAATTTCTTAGATAATTTCAGAGGTTATTTGATCGTCATGACATATTGTGTCTTATTAATTAATATTATTTAAATATATAAGATCCAGAATAATAAATAACTTATAATATGTTTTAAAATTTATTTTTAACCATAATTATGTTTTCATGACCAACCATTATTCAATTAATGGGAAATTAAAATGCATCATCCTTAATGTCGCTAAATTAACACATCATGGGTGACATTTTCATTTACAGAACAAAAGACATAGTAAATAATAGTTTCATGATAGATTGTTCAATAAAACTATATAATTAAATTTATAAAGGACACTAGAGGTAGTTTTCTTTTTGGAAATGGTATTTGAGAGAAGTCTTAGAAAATAAAAGTAATTGAAAGGAAAATAAATGAAAACAATGGGGATTTTTACATCTTGAATTATTCTCCTTGTGGAAAACCATAAGAATATTGGTTTTGGTGTTTTATTGGGGCCAAAATCTCTTGGACATGGGAGAGGGGATTAGTAATAGTATTTGGAATAATTTAGTCAAGTCATAATGCATTGAAGTTGTAAAGAGATGTGGTGGTGTGAGGTGGTATTTACAGTGCCGGAGAGGGGTGATTTTTAATATTTTCTTTTTTGGTTTTTTATTTTTGATCAAGACTATAAATAGTTTAACAAAATCATCAAATATGTTGAAATAATGAAATAGAGAACTATATTAAGGTAATAAATCCCCCATACGTCACATATGACTCAATAATTCATGTATATATCATTTCTCATAAATAATCATATTTGTTTATACACAAAAAATCATGTAATTTAGATAAATATGAATAACTCACCCTATCAATTTATTCAATCTCTATAATTACAATTTTAAATCAGTTCTATGAATTTTTTTTCTAAATTATAGAATTTCAAATATTGTTTAAAATAATTATTTAATACATAAATATAGATTTAAAAATAATAACTGATTTTATAACAGCTTGAAAATTTAACAAATGGCTCATAAAATTTTCTAAAAATCATAAGACAATAAAATATTAATAAATTAATCTATTTTTTAAAATAAATTTGATTTTAAATAATTATATTAACTAAAATATTTTAATAAAATATTTTAGACTAACAAAAACACAAACTATTTACAATAAATTTTGAAAATATTTATTTATGCATACTCTAATATAATTATATCATTATTTAATTTATAAGATGCCTAAATTTTATATATACATTTATGGGTTTGGTTACTATTTACATGGTTGGTTTAATATTTATAGGGGTTATATTAGTATTTCAATAGCCATGTTACTATTTCTTCTACAAAGGATACCTAACTTGTAGTATGATGATAGAATATTATTCACATCTAATAAAAAAATGATTGTTTATATGAATAATATTCAAATACACTAAAACCTACTAATTTTTTAATTTCATGAGATTAATTTTGATCATTTATATTAAAGTGAAATATATTTCATGGTTTATCTTACATCATATAGAATATATTATGTGATGAAATTATTTATATCATAGGTCCGGTGAGTGTGGGTTTCGTTTATCTTAAAAAAACTCCTATATGACCATTATTAGACTATAATTATGTATCACTAATTCCTTATGAATTAATTTCCACCTATAACATATAATGGTATGATGATCATTATAGTTTCATAGTTTCATCTATCCTTCACCAAAGTCTCATACAAGGTCCACAATTATCAGAGGTTATCATAAATTCATCATAGCCACATTACTAGGGCTTGAAAAAAGGGTTCATCCACTCAATAATAATTTATCAAGGTTACCACAAGATCCTCAATTTTTATCCAATATAAATAGAGTTTCATTACTTATATAATAGTATATTAATTTTATAATGGGGAACCATATCATGCACAAAATGAATTAATCTCTCCTAGATCTAGATTGTGATCATGGTTACTGCATTTAATAATTGGCCTCATTTTTTTACTTTTTTTATATGTGAATGTAATTCCAATATATGTGTAATACTCAACCACAATACAATATATTTTTTCATAAATTTTGAATCATCAATGATCTAATGAACCTCACATCAAGGAATATTCAATCATGATCCCAATTAATGTTATCCTTGTTCATGAGTATTACCATATCCCACATTCAAGGTATAATAATTTTGTATCTCTTCATTGATGGCCTAACCCATTCATTCCATCAATGATATATTTTAATAAGAATAAAAATTTCATATCTATGCCCTAACCACTTTTTCATTGTTCAATATCCTCAATGATTCCCCATCCTATCTTAATGATACCACCAATAATTTGTACATATACATCAATATGTGGACCAATAAATAGGTATATGAACAAAATTCCAACCCCCTCAATAAGACATTTTTATTTAGAGTAATCATTTGAAAAAAAATTCACCATTATATTAATTATAAAAATGTTAATTAGAGGAAAATATGCATTTAATCAACTATTTTCTCTCCTTTTAGGACATAATCATTCTAGTCATATCACACTATATTTATTGATAACACCATAGATTAATGAAATAAAACTCCAAACAATTCTCTTTGAGCATTTTTTTAAAATACAGGGTATTTTCTGATGACATTTCCTTAAATAGTATATGTAAAGACATAGATATATTTAAATGAAATTAACATTTCACTGGGAAGATGATTTATAGTTATAGTTGACACATTGAATACATTATTTATTTTAAACTAATAATAAAATATATCCTATCATATTTAAATGTATTTTAAAAATTTTATCTACAAATAATAGACAGATTTTATAGTAACTAATAACACTACTATATATTTTAAGGGTTATGATATAGTGTAATATTCAACGAAGGATGGATCGATGGAACCAAAAAGTATAATCATACCCCATGATTAAAATTTTTCAAAGATTCCAAGGGATATGGTATCACATGGAATATATATTTTCTATAATAAAACACACGGGTCAATAACTATATCATTTGAGAAACCATTTTCTTGAGATACCCAAGACTATTGATAATAGGAACAAAATAATGTTCACATAACCACAACATGAAGGAGTCAATAATGCCTACCTTTCTATTAGGGTTTACATTTTCAAAAAAAAAGTGTTATAAATATATATATATACCCTAATTGTATGAATTTATATATATCTTATTTTTAACTAAATATTGATCTTATTTATAAATTATTTTTATTACATTTTCAATATTTTTATATTGTATCTAATAGAAATTTTATTTTGAATCAAAGAAATAAGCGTTAAATTTTTTATAATATATGTTTTTATTTTAAATGTTTTTATTAAATATTACAATATAAAATTACATGTTATTTTTCAAATAATAATATTACTAAATAATATTTTTTTAATATTCAAATGAATTTTTATTTTAATATTTTCAAATGAAATATTTTTATGTATCATTTAATGTTTAATGTTTTAAAAATATGAATTTTTAAGTAAATAATTATTTTTAAAAAAAATGTATATTTTCTCATATTTAGAAAGAAAATTTATAACATTATTATTATTTATGAAAACATATTTTATAAATTATACAATAGTTTATTTTTCATAATTTTCTGAGATAGTAAAATATTTATTTAAAAAATATAGATTGTACAAATAAATGGTGTATATTATGACATCATATATGGAAAAATGTGATTTAATAAATATTATATATGATATCTTATATGGAAATTATGGTACACATTTAAAATAATAAATTTTTTCCTTTTGATAAATTTTATATATGCTTAATGTATCCTCTAAAAAATGTATTATATATTATGGTAAGAAAATTTATTCAGTATGATGGTGAATAACATTAATATCCCCAAGGTAATTATATTCATATGTTTGGATTATATAATTATATTATATTTATAACCACTATACATTGGTTGAGTCCATAGGAAAAAATCATAGGAATGTATAAAGTTTTAATTATTATTATATAAAATAGTCCACTACCAATTTAAGAAAATATTATAAAAATACCCTCTATTTTTCTTTAAAAACACACCGAACCATTTTATAAAAATCATTAAAAACCCTTGCAGCATTATTGTACTAGGATTACACTTATCAATATCCCAATTTTGGTTTCATTAATCTCAAAGAAATTTTATGCCAATCATTTAAATTTTCCATCTCAAGGTAAGGGATCTTCCCGTCCTTTTCATAATTCAAGAACATCCACTATATTTTTCATTTATTTTATATGGTTATTGATGGTATATGTTTTTATATATCCTTATCATGGTCTTTATTATTTCTAATTGATTATTGTTACCTTTCACTTTCACTAAACCCTTCCATTAATCATTTTGAACTCCAGTTATAATAATGAAATTATCATACGATTTTTCATGCCAATCATATGTATAATGAACACCCATATCCATTCCACACATGGGTATTAATCTTTAGTAATGTATCCTTAAAAAAGTTAGAGAATTCCATTGATATAACAAAAAATCCTTAACGATGGGGATAAAATTAATTAAATCTATCATTTTTAAGGATTATGTTGATCACATATGCATGTATATGATTTGAGTATGATGGGTGGTCATGAAATTAAACTTCTCTCCAAAAAATTAGAAAATTGTTTTATACCGTGGTAAACAAAGTATATTGAAAGAGGTGTTTTATTAAGAACAATATTTTATAATGTCTTGATGGTATGCCTTTTATAATGTTTATGATTACATGTTATTTTTTATTTCAATAATCCCATATTGAAATTAATTTATCTTCATATTTGATGCATTGATTTTCATGTTTATGATCATCACCCCTCTTATGATGACTTAATATGACTCTTAAATCAAATTTATGGATTTAACTTGTTTTATTCTATCATTATTTCAATATTGAAGTTTATAACTCACCCCTTTATCATGTGTATAATGAGATTATGTGATTCAATTTCTCAAGTGAAATGGAATTTTAAAATAATGATTTTCATTTTTAAAGTTATACCATTTAACAATCCTTTAACATTATTATTTAAGTATAAAATTTCCAAAAAAACAAGGCATCGTAATCATTTTTATTTTTATTATGTTTGTCATTTTTTAACAAATAATTGAATTAATTTCTATTAAAATATGTGTTTCTATAGTTGATATCAAATGAATTTCAAGATATTTTTTGGTATTGGGGTTAAAAACCAATATTGAAGCCATTATGAATACACTAATTATATAAATCCTTTGATAAATTTTATTAATGTTTTTTGGAAGAGGTTTCCATGAAAATACATATTTCATGATACAAATTATGGATGACGAATTTATAAAATTTTACTTGGGTAAAATTACCTAGAAACTACTAAATTTTGAATTGGATCAGTCATCCCAAGGGGAATAAAAAATATTTTGTGTTGCACAATTGGTTTGTACAGCCATGTGCTGATATATTATAAATTCAAAAGATCTTTATGAACCTTATGAATGAAAAAATTGAAACTAAAAGATTGGGTTATGAACTAAATCATAGATAACTATCATTGAAAAATAAATTTTCATATTTTAAAAAATATATGATATTTAGGAGTTATCCATTTAATGTTCATATTTTACCATTTGTGAATTTAGAAGTTGTAAAATTATCATCACATAACCATTTAGGAATAATTAAATAATTAAATAATAATATAGTGAAAGAAAAACATATTATATATTCATGAAAATTATATATTCTATTTTACTCTTGATATTTAAATGAGTTCATATCAAACATGTTTTTTTATAACTATATTAAAACCTATACAAACCAATTATTTCAAATTTATTCATGAAAGAAAAAAATTGTATAATTTTTTCATCCCAAAAATATAAAATCATAAATATATATATTTGTGTTATTAACTTCCTAGTGAACATTGTGATAATCCTTTTAAAGAATTCATTTTAAATCTTTGTATATATATTATTTTCCTTCACTGAGTAAAAAATATTTTATATCGAATAGAATCAACCATTATATCATTAATGGCCATGAAATTCATTTCAAGTGAAAGGAGGAGGATGAATCCCAATTTGGATCATCATCTTAGGGGTTGATATTATTACCATTAGTGAAATCTTATCTCGATCAAATGGATTATACTGAGGAACAGATTATCCTTGACATCTTTACCATTTTAATGTATATAATTGATGCTCATCCTCCTCTATTTTTTATGTTACAATTATTCATGTAGTTATGTAATCAACAAATCATATTCCTAGTAACTTCATATATCTAAAACTCTTTATAGTGTGGCCACTATTGATCATGAAGAGAAAAATAAGAAATTATAGTATAATATATATTAGGGGATTGCATGCCCAAGTGCTGTGTCATTAGTTCTACTAGTTAATTTCATTAATATGAATGATGTGTCAATACACTCTTATATTAACTATCATGAAATGAAAAATATGAAAAAAAACATTATCCAATCAATGGACAGATAACTAGTTTGATCATATAAGTGGAGCTCAAATCATAAATAAGGTGGATATTATTTTGTATATTATAATGTAATGGTGATGATATATTATATCCCCATTACATAATTTTTTTCAAATATACAGCATTGTATGTTCATAGTGATTTTATTTGGAATCACTAATTAATTGTAGATATTCAAGAAAAAAATGAATCAATTTATATGGTATTATAACAAAAATAGATATATTTATAGAAAAAATATTTATATACACCAAATATAAGGATGAATATAAAGAGAAAATTATTATTGTAATGATGAAACTGTAGAAGGAAATGAAATATTTTTTTTATAGTAAAATTGTTTTATGCATGGAGAATGTATAATTTAAAGGGTATTTCATCACCACATGAGTAAAATATATATATATATATATATCCAGAAACAATAAGAAAATTTATTGATGACCAATACTGATATCCCTATGGGAAAACATAGTTTTATTTTATTAGCCTAGTATTATCACATATTTCTATAAAACAACTCATGATTTTCAATAGCACTAATAAATATTACTCACAAGGGGCTTGGAAAAAATTTTCTAATGTAATAGATAATACATTTCATGATTTAAATTAAGAGGAAAATAACCACACTGATGCACACATTCCAAACCCATACCAATGGATTTTCTTCATATAGTGATACATCTATGAAGGGATTGGGTAAAATGCCCAAGGAGGATAAAAACTTTATAGACTATGACTCTCCCAAATTATATATTTAGGAGATGATCTACCCAAAAAATGATATATAATTCACTATTCTGGTCTTTTCATGGATGATTTTGTTACATTTACCATAAAGTTAGATGTGTGAGATATATAAGTATAATGAAAACATAATGTATATATTCAAAAAAATGAGAACAACATGCACCAAAAAGGTGGTTATAGATGATCATTTATTATGATTATTCAATCCATTACCATCCCAATAAGGTGAAAATGTAGGAAATGATCTGGGTAGAATGGATTCTATAACTATGTTGATGTTAATGGTTTTACATGATCAAATATTCATTTAAATAAAAAGGATTTAAATGAGAATAGTAAAATTAATGTAATCCTACATTTATCATAGAACTTATCTACTATCAATTAATGAAAGGAATATGGAGGCCTAGATAGATAACGAGGTACTATAGAAAAATGAAGAAATTATTTTTCAGGTAGATTCTAATAAATATAATGTTATATTATTTGGATGTTGGTGATGTGTCTCCAAAAAATAGAACACATTTGGGAACATCCTTATGATGTGTATAGATCATTAGTATATTTTAATCCTTAATTTAAAAAGTTGTACAATGTTCTGTAAAAAAACCAGTGGGATAACATGAATATATATTTGAAAAATGATATCTGAAAGCATGTAATTTATATAAGAAAAGGGGGAATGATATTATTCTAAGGGTATTATTTATCCACTCGTTAAAATACTATTTAAATTGGAAAACATAACCATATAATTCAATATCTGAATCGTGAAGAAATCTAATTATAAAAATTCTTTCAGGGATGTAGTGTACCACCTTATATAATATTCATATTTAATTTTATTCAATTATTAATTATATATTGGAAAAATAAAATGTTATAAAAAATGTATAATATAATACATCATTGTATTCTATTTTTTCTCTCATATGATGAATAATTCATGTTTACACCATGGATATTGATAATTTATCGACAAGAATTTGATATAGATATTTTTTTAGTACTTCCTAACACCATTTAAAAGATATTCTATATGATAGAAACTTTGAAACCCTTGATGAGGTGATTATATCATATTAAATGTATTTATAATGGATTTTTTATTAAGAAATACCCTAGTTGGTTCTTAAAAAAATATTATCTTACATTCTCTCAATCAATTGGAACTTTATAACCTTATACATTGGAAGATGCATCAAAACCAAACACGAGGAAAAAAATTTAGAGATAAGAATATGATGGGACCTAATAATGTTTGTTTTATGATATTTTAGATTCCAAAAAATTATATATCTATTGAAATCAACAAAATTTTTAATAAAAATATTTGAATACAATCTTCAACAACTGATGTATAAATTTTCGGTGACAATTTTTATTGTTTTTTTAAGGAACTGTTAATAAATGTCACTTTATAAAATAGTTATAAAATAAAATTAACATTATATTATTTAACTATTTGTAGTTAATATCTATTTATTTTATAGTACTGGTCATCAGTTGAAACAGACATACCAATCAAAATTTATGGATAAGGAATTTGATCTTTTCTAAGAGAATTCTTAGAGAATTACAACTTCTGGAAATCATAATATCTTATCCATAACCACATTTTCACACCAAGAACTATCAAATAAAAGTACATGTAATTATATTAATCATTTTACATATTAATACAATCAGTTACTTAAAATACTTATGTAAAATATGAATTTTAAATTCAGTCCTTGAAAAAACATCATTTTAAAAGTATTACTAGGTGGATTTTAATATCGATTAATTTTGAAAATAGACACTAAAAGTTTGATATTAATGTCATATACTGAATAATAAATGTTAAAAATTATAAAATTTATTTAATATTGTTTTTATAAAAAACGATAGTAAAACCCAAATACATGAAGTATTGTATTTTCCATTATATATTTACCTAAATATAATATTATTGTTTCAAATATGAGGGATTCATCTTTTTTTTTCAAAACTCATGTCTTAATTATTATAATCCAACATAAATTTCAGTAAAAAATTAATAAAAATGTTTTCATTTAATATATAAAAAAGTCCTATTCACTTTCTTTAATCATTTTTTAAAACTTTTATCTAATAAATTCTCAACACATTATCAATCAATATATTAAACATTTTATATATTTCAATCATTTATATTCACTATATTTTTTTGTCAATAACTAATATTCATGATAATTTTTCTTATAATGATGATTTATTCTTTAGATAATGTAATGAAGATAAAAAATCAGTGTGAGACTTACAAACTGATGTGAATATTTCATTACAGATCACTATTTTTATTGCCTCATGACTTCATAAATAAATAGTAGAAAAATTACAAAAAAACTTATTCATTAAAAGGAAACATATAATATATTTTAAATAATTTCAAATATTTATACTTTTTAATTTGGTTTCAAAGAATTTAAATTCTTGTTTCTCGTATATTATTTAAAACCAATTATCTCTATAAAAACATTATTAATTCCAACATCATTCGGTCATAACCATTTTGTGTAACTCTTTTATAGCTTGAACACCAATACAATTAAATCATATGATATAAAACAGATATTTTAATATATTATTTACATTAGTTTTTTTTAGAAAAAAAATTAAAATTTACATTTATTAACGATTTATGGAAAAATTCTATTGTTAAATGTCATTTATCTTGAATTTTTTACATTATTATTTCAAGGAATGATGTTAAATGATAGATTTTAACCTTAATTTACGAAAAACCAAACTTATAAGAATTCCTTGAAGAATTTTTAATTATATTATAAACAGAAAATATATTATATAATCTTTATGGAATCAGATATTTTACATCTGTTCTCTAAAAATAGACATCAAAAAGTCAATATTTTATATTTTGATGTTGTTTTATGAAATACGATGTTGAAATTCAGACATTTAATATTAGTAGAAAAATTTCCAATTTAACACATATGTTAAAATTTTAAAACATATTTTATAACAAATTTTTCAACTAGTGCCACTATGGATGTAATTCATGCGGTGTCGGATAAAGGGAATGTTTAGTCAATGATACTTCATCCCTTTTGAGATTCAGGATTAAATCAGAGTTGTGGATTATTGAGTTGAAATCCAACCAAATGTAACACAATTACATGATATGAACCATGTATCCAACTTGAGTAATTATATACCACACTGCATATATTTATGGAATATAATGGTAGTACCCTAAGAAACTATATTTCATTTAAGGAGTAATCAGTAAAAGTCAGAGATCATATTGGAAATTTTCTACGATATAATAAAAACTCACCTGGTCAAATTGATTTGTTGAAACTAAAAGTTAAATAAAGTAACATGGGAAAAAATGTCAAAATAAAACTGGAGTACCCTCCTTATTATAGATTACTGAATAAAATATCAAGGGTGATATTTCTGAAGTAGGGAGGGTGTATAATTACTTGACCATTTATAAATAAAATATCATTCTAATGTAGTGAATTCTTAATATTTATATAAATCAAAATATTTTATTTGATCATTTTGTACCAATAATAATCAAATTAATTAGGTTTGTAATTATTTTGATTATGTATATGTTTCTTATATGAGATAATTGGTGGCCTCGACAAGAATATGCATACCCTTAGAAATTCATTTATCAGAGAATTTGATAGAGGTAAAATCACTTAAGATTACTATTAATCAATACTATTACATGTTTCAAAAAAAATTGATAAATCCCATTTATGGGACATGTTTGAGATTATTACACTATGGGCCAAACCACGTTTATTGAACCATTCCATGAATGTGTAACTATAGTACATGTAACCCTTAGGGAATAAACGGACATATTAGAGGTTATGTTTTTAGATAAAAATAGTATTAATTTAAATGTTTTTTTAAAATGAATATATTAATATATTTATCACATTTTATTTTTTACATTATCAATTAATATAAAATTTGATTGAATAAAAATATATTTGGAAACAATTATACCAAAATTTATTTTTTTGAAATAAGTGGTTTTAATTAAAATAAACATTTCATTATTTAATGATTATTTATACAAATATTATTTTAATATATTATTCATATATTAAAATGAAAACATCATTAATTTTTTGGAACTATAATCTTTATTCGAGTAAAAAAAATTCATAAAAACTTGTATTTTTTATAATGGAAATATTTTTATTTATTTTTTAAAAGTAAATTATTTATATAATAATTATAATAAATTAATTAATTATGTCCAAAATCATCACATCAAAATTTTTAAATGATGAATTTATAATTCTCTAATGTGCTCAAATTTTTATGTAAAATTGAATATGGTGTTACTATATTTTCCTTATTATGATATTATAAATTCTCAAAAGTAAGGTAATAAGTTCTATAAAGAGTATCTATTACAAAATATGATTTACCATTTAAATTGACGTGTTTTAAGGTTATTCAATTAATTTTATAATCATTTAATGAATCCAATGAATCTTATATATTATTATATTTTTTAAATATATATTCTTTTTGACATGTACTCACTTAAACATCATGAATTGTATTATTTTAAAATATTAAGATAATTGTCCTGTATAATATTAAAAATAGAGGCACTTTGGTATAATCCATTATCTATTTTAAAATTTTACGGAAAAACTAACCTCTCAAATGTTATAAAATACACCTAGCCACTCATTCCCCTTCACTAATTTTTCTTGGTCCATGTAGGTAAACATAATTTAACATTTTATATGCCTCCAATGATCACATAATTCACATAAGATGCTCCTCTCTTGAATTTCTAAATTTTTTATCATGTTAAGAGATCCTATAATACATCCCTTAATTCAAACATGGTCTTTATATTGTTAATTGTTTTTCAAATTTATCATATTGATATATGTTTTTAAATTTTCCAATTATAATAATTATGATTTCTATTATATGATATACCTAATTCACCATCCATTAACCCTTATACTATATTTTTTCACCCCTAAATTCTATCATGTATTCCTACAATTTTCCATACTATATTATTTTTAGTTAAGATCCAATACTCATTCCCACTCAATGTTATTCGCCTATATATACCATTCTGTCATTGATTTGTTAATTCCTTTTATGTAACCCACACACCTTAATGTTGGGATAAAATTTCTTGAATGATATCCAAATATTTTATGATCTATATAGAACACATTTTCATTTTAATTATATGAATTTGGTCAGTGGTCCAAAAATTATATATCCCTAAAATATATTGGAAAATTTTTTCACTCGTGAAATAACATGTATGGTTCATAATAAGACATAAAAATAGTATAATTTTATTATTCATAATTAGTTATCCTTGATTTATGTTTAATAATTTTATTTTTTTTTCATTTCAACATTGTAAATTTGCCTCTATATTATCATATAATGTCTTGATTCAATGGAAATGTATATTATACAAACCCCTATTATGTTTCTTTATATGGATTGTGAATCATAGGTGGGAAATTAGATTATTATATGTCATATATATTTCAGACATGGTATTCATATGTCAACCATTTAATTTGAATATCCCATGTTAATCTCATGATTTTATAGAGAAAAAAATCAAATTTTAAGGGAATATTATGTTGTTTTTAAATATAGTCGTTTTACATATATTTAAGGTTATTATATTAAAAAAATATGATTCACAATGAATATGTGAATAAAGTTAATCAAGAATTTTATTATGTGTATCTTAATTTAATAAAATTTAATCAATGTCTATTAATACATGGGTTGTTATAGTTCTCCCAAAACTGCACTGTAATTTATTATAATTTTAGTGCAATATGTAGGATAAATAAATTAGTCGAAAACCTAATACTATACCTAAATATGTTATTTAATTTAATGATATATTCAAATATCACCATATATATCATTTCATTGGGATAAAATCCAATTGAGTGACTTGATCAACACTCTTGGTTGATATTCCTTGCAGAAATCAGGATCTTGCTGCTATATTCCATTAAAAACTGTATAAAATATTTTAATCATTCCACAGTCCATTTGTTTCTAGGATATCATATAATAGGGAAATATTACATGAAAACCATATTTATTATTTCATGTTCATAGTGAGACTAATTCATTATTAGTAGGCTATATCCCAACTATACGAGCCAAAAATCAGACTTTTGGGAGACATATAATTTATGAAACAAACCCATAATAATTATTTTATATTATATTTGAGGTCAACATAGTGGTAATTACCATTAAAAAATTTCTCACCAATGATTATTAGTAACATTTATACAATATTTCCACTATTCATGAATTTAACCCACATTGAAAATGATATTGCTTCATGAGCATTAATGTAACATATATATCATTGAAAAAATTTCATAAAAGTACTAATATGTTCTATTAAGTTTCACTAAAAACTTATTATGTATTCCCTACACATGCATACATAATAATCAATAATTATCATCCAAAAACTCAAATGACAACATCAATTATCTCCACATACGATATTAAATTCTAGAGTAACTAAATGAGTCTATTTAGATTATTGTATTAGTTACTATTAAAAATAAATATGGATTTCATTTGACTTAATATAGGGTTATATCGCTGGAGAACATGAAATACATATTGATGTACATGAAAACTTATTAATTTTACCAAGCCATTATAATAACATTTATATGTCCCCAAACAAAATTTGAAACAAATTCTTGATTATTAAATAATCTATATGAGACTTATAATATGATAAATAATTTCCTTAAAATGGGAATAATTACCCCAAATTCCATCCATCTCAACCAATACACTATCTATCATTTCTTTATAATGTTCTAATTACCATCTCCGTTGAAAAATATTATCTACATAGTCTAAAAAAGGAACACCTACACATTTTATTTAATAAAACATTAAAACTAATGTTAACACATTAATTTCTTATTTTTTAGTTATTATAGTTTCATATATTTTTTCCTAAGTGTTTAGATTATCAGATAAAATCGAGAACATGGTAGGAATTGTTCAATGGTGAACATGATCGATCAAACATTTTTTTAAATGTGATAATATATTGATTGCATTATTGTTTCATTTTGTATAAATTTTTTAATTTCAAACACTACATTAAAATCCTTTAGATAAAATATAAGGACATTATCATAAAAACATATTCAAATGTTTGAATCATTTTAGGAATAATAGATCCATTGACTAATGGAGTGTTGTCACCAAAAAATGTATCTAATGATTTGTGAATAATGATTTTGTAAGGGAATTCAAAAAAAACTCTAAAATCCTAAGAAAATGTACATTTCATGTGGTCATATATTTGTTGAAGTCATGTATCATTAACAGTTATTATAAGACTATGATGATTTCAATGACACTAATAAATTCATTGATACACTTTGGATTTTCCATCTGATGTGTGACAATAGTGGCCGTCCACACCTCAATAGGTATAAGAGGCCACTAGAGACTCAATGACTCATTTGGGGACACCCTTTGAGGTTCCCTTATAACTAATAGTGATTTTTGTTATTAATTTTTTTTAATAAGATACCATCTAAGTTATTTCAATTCATAAATTACTAGAAGAAATAATTTGGAAATAATAAAATTTTTATATACTTTTTATTAATTTATTTTAATTGAACTAAAGTGTATACTATATGTAATAAATTGAAAAATTTTATTAAAAATTTTATAATGATCCAAATTAGGTATTTTTTAGTTAATATATATATGCAAAAAAATTTAATTCATATATTATGCATTCACATATTGGAAATAATTTTAATAGATTTTAATGATTGAATCATGTAAAATGATTTTTTTATTTTTAATCCACCTGATCAAAAAAATAATTGAGTTCAATTAATTTTTATTAATGGTACTATGTTTATATAATAAATATTAGCAACATTTGTAATGACCATTAACCATGTAGCTTAGAGATAGTGTATTATTTATTATATTGGTTTATTATAAAAGGAACCACACCAGGATGGATTTAATAGGTTACTTGTGTTGGTAAACTAGATACAAACATATGTCTTGAATTATATTTAATTATAGAAATTAAAAAAAAATTAATTAAAAATAATTATTCCTTATAGAATATTCTTAAAAACTATTCAATATAAAATTTTATAATTCTTGGAAATAAATAAAAAAATGGTGATATTAGATACTTAGTAAGACTTGGGTAATGTTGAATATATCATGAATCAATTAACATTTTCAAAATAGAAGGTAAAATTAATGAACAACTATTCAATTTAAAAAATACTTCCACCCTAAATATATAATTCTTAATATATTTATAATGGTAAACATCTAGACACCTGTGATTTTTAATAAATATCATAACTATCTGGACTTGATGAGGAATAATCAATATGTGATGTTAACCAAAAAAACTAATTCCATTTATATAACATGAATATTATGAATAGTTAACGGTCGACAATATAATGAGTTAAATAATAGAAAACACATTCCATATTACAAATAAACAAATAATTAAATAATTTTATAGATGAAATAATTTCCAAAATATCTTCAAAAAAATTAACAAAAATATTATGATAGAAAATAGTAATTATTAGTCAACTTGTTATCTAGAACATCATACATGTACTTCCAATTCATGTGACTAAATTGATTAAAATTAATGATATAAAACCATTTAATTATTTTCTATTAATTTTTTTAATGATATTATTGATTCGTCGAGGGTGTATATCATTTGGGGACCCACATTTAATTTCATATCCATTGAATAAAACATTTATTTAATAATCATTTTTATTCAGGAATAATGTGTCTCATACTCAAATATTCAAATCGTGTAAAGGATACATATATTGAAATACATTCGAATATAAAAAAATTCATTATATGAATATAATATAATTTTTTTAATGATTTTTATTTATGAAATAAAATATTTATGATGAATAATATAAATATTTTGGAAAATTTAATGTCCAATGATAATTTGAAATTTATTTTTGTAGTGAATGTTAATGACTACAAAATTGAATCATGAATGTAAATTTCAATAATTTATTTGGTCATAAAAATCATTAAAATCAATTAAACGAATAATAATGGTATAAATGATATATAAACATGGTGTAATGTATTTAAAATTTAATATTTAGTTCATTAATGAATTGAATGACCATAAAAAATTTATAAAAAATATTTAGGAAAATAAAAAATGTAACTCTAAAAATATTATTAAAATTAAACGATTACGAAAAAGATGAAAATAACCTTATTTAAAATTATCCATTGAAACATATAATATATATTTTATAGAATTATGTTATCATCATAGTTATAAATTCATAAAATTTCATGTAATTGTCTGGATTCAAATGGATCGACCCATTGCATTTTTTTGAATATAGATGTCTCTAAGGAGGCTTGGGGGAAGTCTGGTAGAGTTTGGCTAGTAAAAGATGCAAGTAGATATATTTCACATAGTGTAAAGATTTTTCATTACATGAAATTAGGTTTCATGATGTTTAATTAATTAGTGATATAAAAATATTAAAATAAAACTATGATTCATCTTTCAATGGAGAAAACAACCCTAAGGATTAGATGATGTTAAATGGGATTAAACGTCAAGTAAATCGCTAATTCTATATGTTTTAAAATGTATTTATATGATCAGGATTTGTCAAACCCTTTGACTACAGTTCATTAATATCATTTTAAGAGTTTCTACAAACGCCTATTTGATGTAATCATGATCCCATTATAATAGATCAATCCATATATTACTACCTTTGATCTATATTCGATCCAAGGTTTGTTGGACCACCATTTTTGGGGTTTATTTGATTTTACCCCACTTCTAATTCCCCCTATGACAGTTCTCTATCTATTTTTTTCTTAATAGAGTTTGTTGGTTGATTTTTTCCATGTTTGTGGAACAATTTCTTTAGGAAGATGCAGTTGTTATGGGGTGGTGATTGAGATTTTCTAGTGTTGGACCATTCTCATGAAATGTGTTTTATCAGAAATTTAAGCCAGGGAATTTAAATCATCTATATTTATTTAAATACAATTTTAATTCATGAATGATTTATCCCCTTAGTTTGTATTGAAAATAACCTAAATAATTATTTGAAACAGATTATAGAATTAGAATTATTCAGTTGGTGATGTTGGTGTTCATACCATGAAATCATGTTTCTTCTTGATTATCTAAAAACATTATATCCACACCATTATTGTTTTGTTTGGCCTGGCATGTTAAATTGGTAAATAAAATAGTGTCAGAATTAATGTCAAATTAATTAGGTATAATATTTAATAGGTATATTTAATGAATTCATTAGTTTTTGTAATTTTATGTTAAACATGTTTATTAATTTATGGATATTTAATTGAATTAGCCAATAAACATGAATCATGTTGATTATTAATGCTAAATTAATTAAATGAATGTAACATTAAATTGATTAGTTAATTTTTATAGAATTTAATAGCTTATGTAAATGGATTACTGTAATTAAAAACTGTGAATAATGAATACGTTAATTCAATATGGAATAAAATCTTGTCATCTGATAAGAGATAATCATTAATAGGGACTGATATTCCATTTTTCTTATAAATCCGAAGTACCTTGTCATTTGGATCTAGAGTGCTCATTTTGGGTGAGGGATAGATGCCTTTTTTAGGGTCAGGTGTCTAATTTTAATGATTATTTCATGCTGATTTGGATGTGACTTGATTCTAGGAATGATGATCCTAGAGGGATGTTGTGGTATGTTGGGCGAGGAGTCCCAAATGTGATGTGAACTTGGGATTTTAGAGATCTTAGTGTCGTTGTGATAGTTGGGTTAGGGGGAAAGTTTTTGTAGTATAAGATGACACCAAGAGTGGAAAGATAGATCAATATATCTATGTCGGTGTCCAGGAGGACACTAGAGATGATTCCACATGATGAAGCTGGGATTAACCATTGTTATGAATATTTAATGCTTGTATAAATATATTTTTTGGATGACAGCTGGGTTTTTTATCATCATTATGTTCCCCACTTCTTGAGGAAGATGGATTTCCATGTATTCTTAATTGTATTGTAACATAGTATTTTTTCCCAAAATACCTGGTAATATGGAAACTAAAAATGTTAACAAATGAATAAATATTTATCCTTTGGGTTTAAAGCCTCATAAGATGTAATGCTAAGGATATAATTCAGAAAACCTATAAAAATAGTTTCATTATTGATCTATAACATTTAACATTGTTTTTATGATAATTTAAATTTAATTGTTAATGATTTAATTAAAATAAATTTAAATGGATGAAAAAGAATTAAATCATTTAATTTATCCTTTTAAATGGGTTTTTTATTTGATACTTGGTCTTAGTTATTGTAGCCTAGAGTCTGAGGTATGTTATACTTGGTTTGGATTGTGAATATTAAATCACATAGTGTTGTTATGATCAAAATTATATCTAGTAATTGTTTTTTATAGGTTTCTCTACAATATCGGTTATGGAAACTGATACCCTGAGGAATTTGATCCCTTGGGGTGTTTTCACCAAAATCATGGTTAGAGGATGGATTGATAACTACCTCCATTATCCCTAATATTGTCTCTTGTATGTTACATGTACTGGTATGGATGATAGTTATTTTTCCCGTAATATTTTTTTTGGTTGTAATGGATTGTTGGTATTTCTTAGAAATATATTTTGGATATAGTTTCAAAAGGACTTCAATACAAATAACATTTATAGGCTATGATAGCTTAAGGTTCTTTACTATATTTATGGGATATGATGGATGGAGGTATAATAACATATGTATGATACACATTATATGATATGTGGTGTATCTCTCAAACTACAACATTTATTTTTGTTTTGTGGATTTCGTGGTGTTTTGCATGACGTGCACCTTGTGGTTTTCCCCATGTTGTTTTTAAGATATAGTTTTTCTATAGATTCTTAAGACATGTGAAATTGTGGTAGAGTAGAAACTCATTGATAAAGTAGTATCATAGAAACATTTATATTCATCACTATGTTATATTTTATTGAATGTGATAGTTGGTGACTGTATCCATGGTGAGGTTGTGAACACAGTATAACTATATAGGTGGTGTGTTAATTTAACTTGTTGTTCATTGTGCTTTATCATTATCTCTTTATTTTTCATTGAGGGGATACATAAATGAAAATTCAAAGAATACTATGATACACACCCTACATATAAATAAAATGTATTTAAGTTCAGTTGGTGTGGGTTGGAGATCTTCCTGTTAACTAGTAGCTTGAGGATTATCTGGAGCTATTTTGGCTATGTGGTTGTTGTTGTCTTCACTTTTCTTTTGTTAGTTGAAATATTCCTTTTTTAGTACTAGTTATTTCATGAAATTATATATTTTTAATTTTTATTTTATTTAATGTGGATTATAAGTGGGATCTGGTTGGATCATATCTTTTCCATGCCTTTCACATATGTTCTCTAACAGGGAAACAACACTCATATTCATGTTTATTATACCGATGGTGATAGTCACCAACCTGGGGACTACATAAGGTGTAAATCTGGTATCACTATCTCTCTTCACCGATTGTTGGCTTTGAATGGGTATATATTATGGGTTGGGTTCATGAAATAGTGCATCAATGGTCTGGTTGTGGGATATGATTGAGTTTGGAGTTAGGCACAACTGATATTATGTGATATGCTATAGAAACTATGTCAATTATGTTTATAAACCACTTTAATCACATGATACCAGTTGAGACACGATTATTTATCCCAATCTATTATTTGGGGCATTGAAAATTAAACATACAGTGGCTAATAAAAGAGGTGATACATGTTGTTGGGAAGAGGCCTAGGAACAGATCATTCATAATTATCCTTTGTGCAAATGTTTGAATGGGTAGAACAGAAGATAAGTTAGACTAAAAATAAAAAAACAACAAATTTATTTCAATTAATTTTATTTTCTAGTTTTAGAAGCACTAACTATTTTTCCTTTTGTATGAATTGAAGAAGTTCAGTTCCCTCATTAGTTTTTCACAGAAGATGTTGAAAATTGGTTCGAGAATATTATTGTATAGTGGAGGTTTCTTATGAAGGTACATGGAGGAGGACACTAAGATGGTTTTAGGGACTGATTCTTGAATGGTTTGAAGGTTCCATTTTACATATAGTCATAGATGACTGGTTGGAGGAAGTTGATATAACCTTTAAAGAGATTTATTCTCAGATGAAGCACTGAGCATCATTTTCATTGTTGATGCTCCATGGGGCAGTGAGGCAGTGGTGGTTATTTTTCCCTATGGATCTTAACGAGTCAATAGTATCATGAGAGCAATCTATGACCAGTTTTGATCTATGTTTATTTATTTAACCATGAAAGAGGCCACTCCCAATGATATTCTTACCCTTTATCTAGATAGCTGTAGTGCAGATTTGTTTGGGATCCATATTATGAATCTTATATGATATTCTAAAGAAAAATATATAAATGAAGAGTCCGTAATAAGGGATTTTTGAGGAGGATTTTCATCCATAGACACATCACCAGGTCCCCCAATTTATGATGAAGATGTATTCTAGGGTTCAAGGAAGAGAGTGGGCACTAAGAGAATGTTATCTAGAACATTATCATAATGTGAGGGGAGTGTCTATGATTTCTCATGATGTAGAGTTATGGATTGTGGTTATAATTTTTTAGGATAGAAGAGCATCTGATCAGTTTGGGGTCGGTCCAAGCCCACAATGTATAATTTCACCATTGGTAGAATATCACTATATTTTTACAAAGGACTAGAAACATATTTTTTTCTATTGGGTGTGTAGTCATGTGAGAGTTGAAGAACATTTTGAGTAGTTAGCATGCACCAGTTCTTCCACTTTATGTTTTAATATTGATGCAGTTTCAAATGATACAACAATATCTTTTTCCCCAGTTTGATATTAGCCAAGCGTAGATGTAATATGTAGAGGATATCCTTGGGATTCTATCCAACCTCAGATAATAGAGCATTGTCATTGAAATGGTATTCAGTAAGTAAGTGAGGTTGTTCAGCTAGTCATGGTTAGCTTCATTGTTTAAAATTTCCATCAACCGAGAAACTAGATGTCATTTGGGATAATGTTCTCTTGTTTTATACTTTCTATCTTGTATTTTTTGATCTTAGATAGAGAAAATCAAGAGTATCATACTTCATTTTCCATGTTTTTAATCTTGAAGTGGAGATACATCTAGTTCCCTTGGCATTGAAAACTCTAGTAGGATTTCAAGAGAATGTGTTTTATGTTTGTAGAAATATTTATCTATTGTTTGGGAAGCATTTATATATGTTATATTTCCTAAATTTATTTATAAAACCATATGATTTATTCCTTATCATGTATTGGTTATATTCAGTGTAGGCTATTAGGGATATTTTCAAGATGTACTTGTGTTCCTCGATGATGATAGAGACACATCAATGCATGTTGGTGAGTGATACCCCAATATTGGTGAGGGTCATGTTCCTTAATTTCAATCCATTATGTATGAGATAATTTCGAGTTAATTAGATGTTTATAATACATCATTTCGTAGGGTCGCAAAAGAGTACCCTAACGTCTCTCCAAAGGAGGGTGTAACATTACCACATGATGAGTAATCATATTTGTGATCTAACTATAATAATTTGTGTATGTTATATCATAGTATCTATATTGGATAGTTACTTTTGTGTTTGTAGATTTTTTCATAACCGTTGATTTCTTAATGTGGTGTTGTTTTATTAATCCAAGTGTGACAATGTTGGGTGAACTAGTTTTGTTCATTTAGAAAGATGATGGTAGTTCGCGGTTGTGTTTCAATTATCATCTATTGTACCACGTGACCGTGATGAAATGATATCCATATTCCGGGATTGATGATTTATTTAACCATATTTATGGATAATTTTGGTTCTCAAAAATCTATTTTCTGGTATGGATATCACCATTTGTTTGTGAAGGGTCTCAATTCCCCAAAGACATCATTTCTCTATCATCGTGGGAGTTATGAGTTGGTTGTGATTTAATTCAGTCTAATTGATGTGCCATCATTGTTCATGTGGATAATTAATAACATGTTCTATTAGTTCCAAGATAGGTTATTGGTGGTTATAATCGATTAAATCCTTCTATACTACACATTTGATGAAGAATATGTATATCATATTTATTCTATTCGTAGAGTTCTTCGTCATGGGCCACATTTTTGGAATTTGTCAAAGAGTGATTATTCATCTTGATAATCCCATTTATTAGGGAATTTGGTATCCTAATAGTGATTATCTATGGATCTTTTGAATGAAGAATTAGTTTTTTCTTGTTAATCCACAAGACAATGGTATAGCTGTATTGTTTTGTTGGTGTTGAAGGATATTAAAAGATGTTTTTAGCCTATTTCCCTTGGGATATGAATCCTTAGAAAACGTTCAACAAAATGGATCAGGTATTCTTTTGTACTATCTATCTTTAGACAACTATTGAGTATATAAAGGAGAATATTTTCATTACTCCAGTTATTGTATACCAATAGAAAGAGTTCGGTTTGATGTTTTGTGTGATGATTCACATCATTGG
The DNA here is from genome assembly GCA_963277665.1 of Viscum album. NCBI lineage: Eukaryota > Viridiplantae > Streptophyta > Magnoliopsida > Santalales > Viscaceae > Viscum > Viscum album. The sequence continues at coordinate 1,997,107,855 of OY728140.1, read as the reverse complement.
TTGGGTTGTGTTCTAATAATGTAGAAGTCGGTAATTTTGTTTGGATATAAACAATAATATATCCATTAGTTTAACTATTCAACCCATGATCATCATTTAATGGGGGTTGTGTTTTCCCTGATGTTGTGTAGACATTACCTCAATGGTGGTCATTTTTTGGTCTTCACATATTATAAGATCCTAAGTTATGTTTTCTCCCAACATGACTAGAACTTGATCCATCATCTGTGGATGGGGTTCTTATAGGATTATGATTTCAATATTTTGTATAAATTTAAAAAGGGGAATTTCGTGGCTGATACACTAAGAAGGAATTCATTTAGTAATGTGGTGCCTAAATCGGGTGATTTCTAGAGAGTTATGAATATATATTCATCATTGAATCTTGATATTGTAGAATTTGGGGAGGAGATGATGTCTTTATTAGATGATGGTGTATTCATCTCTAGTGTATTAGGTCAAGTAATTCATGTTGGGGATCTTGAGGTGGAGGTATGGAGAAATCGACTTGTATATGGAGAGGACCTAGATGGTTGGAATGTGGATTAACAACCCTAATTGTTATTTCATGGAAGGATTATTATTCTGACGACGATGTGTGAGATGGTTGTTAGAGAGTACCATTGTTCACCTGTATGAGTAAATTATACCTTGAGAATTATGTAACTTTAATTGATTGGTTATTTAACGTGGTCTATGTTAATTTATCCATTCATAGTGTTTGTGTCTCAATGTTTTGTGTTCTAGAATTTGATGGATAATCACCGTGTTCCCAGTTGTGTGCTATAGCTATAAGTTGTTCATCAATGGTAGTGGGAGGAAATATTGATAGGATTTTTTACTAGTTCGGATTAATCTGATGGAGTATATTATTCTATATGTGTGATAGTGTATTTTTTGGAAGAAATAATCCCACTTTATAGTATTCATGGAGTAGGTCTTACGGGATGTTTTGTGGAGGCTGTATCTGGTGGAGGAGGTGAGACTCCATAGAGTCCCAAGTATTATCATTTCTAATCAAGATCCTTTTTACCTTTAGTGTTTGGCAATTCCTCCAATAATCTTTTGGTTCAAATATAGGACATATCCTTACTTTTCATCTAAAAATGGATGGCCAGATAGAGTGTTTTATCCATACTTTTGATGTCATGTTAAGCTATTGCATCCTTGATTTTGGAGGCTCATGTATGAGACACCAACTGTAACACCCAAAGCTTCCATGGGACGTTTCCCTTTGAATAATGAAATTGCTTTCATTGTATGCAACATTTAGATTCTAATACACCACGACAAATCAAACTAGCGATTATTAATAGTAATACCCGCTTTTTGGAATTTTTTAAATTTTATTTTTCAAAATGAACTTCATTTTTGAATTTGGAATATCATAATAAGATTAGGGTGATGTTTTAGTATTTTTATGAAAACTTTCAATTTTTTATGAATAGTGAAAGCACTACGTTATTGATTAAAACTGATTTTTTTAAATAGTTATTTATTTTATTTGAATTTATTATATGTAAAAATATATACACAATACATATATATGTCCAATGTTATTAATTGGAGTCATTTTATAATATGTTTACATACATAAATGATTGTTTAACTTTTTACCCTCTTTTACCCACATTCTATGGGCATTTGAATATTTGCATGAAACATAATTTTATAGATTTTTTGAGTTGAATTTCCAAAATCCAAGAGAAATGGTTGATATTAGTATGTAAAATTTTTCTCAATAAGATTAAAATCATTTTTATTAAATATTATCTTTTTACTCTTATTTAACATAATTACAAGAAAATAGAGTAAATAAGGGTAAACATTATATTATAATTACCTTAATACATGTCCGAATTATATTGGATATGTGTAATTAAACTAGAAACAACCTTATTAATAAAATAATATCTTCTTTGGTCTACTTGGAATAGAATATGACATTTAGTGTTATTTTATTTGAAGAAGAGTTAAACGAGTTAAATTCAATGATTAATAACTAGACCATTTTTAAAATAAGGTTACATAGAATATAATTTCTACAACAATTAATCATTAGAAAGAAAAAAATATTTACTATGTCATGGTATTTTATTTATAATTTTTATACAGTAAATAATTTATTTTATTTATGATAGTATGATGATGTAGTGACTACATTATTAAAGAAATATTAAAATAATTGATATTATAAATATCCAAACGAGAGTAATTTTAAATTATTGATGCATTAAAATACTTTTATAGGTTAATATTGCATTTTAGTGTTGATTAAATAATTAATCATCGAATTAATCATGCTTCTATTATTTTTTAAAAAAACAAATACTAAATATTGTCAAAATTGACATAATTGAGCTTTAAAAAAAATACTCTATTATTAATTGATATAATATTATTAAAAATCTATGGTCCTAAAAAGGACATAAAAAGGTTATATATATTAATAATGAACTAATTTTGGTTCTCTTAGATGTTTATATTATGTATAATACAATATAATAGAAAAATACAAAGAGACATGGTAAATGACAAAATATTTATCAAAGAGTTAAATCTAAAAGATAAGGTTAATATGGTGATCTAAACCTGTATAAAACCTATTTTTCAGATTTTTTCGACCCATACCCATGTTATATTATAAATAAATCATTTTTGAGCCATTATAATTTGAAAATTTTTTTATTATAAAATAATATTTCATGCTTTTCGTAAAGTTACCCTCACCTGTCTTATAAAAGGGAACTTCCCATTCTCTTAATTTCACACTTCCAAAGCCATTTTAATTGGACAAACATTACCCAAATATATTCCCAACTTTCTTCTTCTAATATTCAAGGACTTACTTTTGTATGAAAGCAAACATATAGAGCCCTTTTGATCAAATCAAAAGTAAGAACCCCAAGAAGATGTAAATATTTCATCACCTCTTTCATGTTCATTTTTTCTCTCACTTCATCATTCATTGTTGTTTCCATTCTAAAATAATTAATTTAGTATCTTCTATTAAATTTGATGTTATTATAAATACAGTACAACCATATTCATTGTTTTATGCATCATATAAATGTGAAAGTCACCATATGTGCGTACGTACGACTGACCGTCTCCCCATCGTGGTGTAGTTTGTTATTCAAACACTTCATTATTTGGATGGATAAAATAATGATTAAAAACAATTTAAATAATAAAAATAACATGTCAATTATTATTAATATGTTATATAATATCCAATTATATACGATTTCACCAACAATAGAGTGATATTGTATCTCGTGCGTACATAAAGTCTATCATCTCCACGAACACGATGAGATTCATCCCCATCATAATAATTCAAAAATAATTTTCATTTTATGATTAAAAATAATTTTTATGAACATAATGTTATTCTGTATATGAATCAAATACATCCTATCCATAAGAAACATGTTTTAATTAACCAAGAATATAAAGGAAAATGAATCAGTTAACACCGGAAACGATGATACTACTAAAATATTGTTAACAATGCAATATTTTAGGATCATATATGATATCATAATTATTTATATATTTATTATATAATTTAATAACAATTTTTTATCTATTATATAATATTTTAACAAACCATAGACTATGTAAAATTACATTTTAATGGTTAATTTCACAATCTCTATATTATCTGATGTTGTTTTTATGTAAGTATCTTCTGGGGCATCTTTATCATCCAAATCAGTGTTTTCTTAAAAAACATTATATCAAAATATTTTTAACATTTACTAGAAAATGGGGAAAATTCATTTTTTACATTTCTTTGACCTTATATTTTTTGAAAGGGATGTTTTTATCATTTTTCGAATGAGGTAATTTATGAAATTTTTCACAAAATTAAGGTAAGAATGTTTTTTAACATATACGGTGGGTGTGGCTATTTTCCTCTTTTATAACATTGTCGAAGCATCCATTACAATATTATAAGAATATTTTCAAAATAAATGTTTTATTTTTTAATTATATTACTTTTAAAAGATTTGATAATATAAATAAATATTTCTCTTACAAATTTGGATTTCTTCTATGTTAACATCCTTGTGATGGAATTTATGATTTTTGAAGTTGATTTATTATCAAACAAATATTCCATATTGTATTAAAGGTTTTGTGATATGTTTTAATGTGGATGAGTTACTTTTATACCATTTTTTGTTTATGGATAAATTATTGACATTTTGTATGTTAGTTTTAATATGAATGTTTTTGTTATGTTTAAACCTTTTCACATGAGGAATGCATTGTACATTGTTTGTGATGGGTGGAGATCGGTATAGCTTTTAGGAGAATAAGTAGGTCTCATGAGACAATCTAGTTTCTTGGCACATGACCATAACAAAAACATATTTTTATTATTGGAACAAGGTCGTGACTATGTGGTTATGAAATCTGGAATTATGAATTCCATCATTATAAATGTTGTTATTGATATTTCATGTGATTATTAGACTAATAGAATATCCACGTGAATAAGTATATGGAATGATTTTATTTTATTGTTTCCATATTATACATATGTTTATGTTTAAAAAGGCTTTGGTTTTAGTCTTATACATTGACTTAAATGTTTATGCTTTTTTATTAAAGTTTCCACTATATTGTTATTCTTAATGAGCATCTGATCTCACCCCTTTCTATGTTTTATTATTCCCAATTTGTGAAGAAGTATTTTATGGTTGACCTTCAAAGATAGGATGAGGATATAAGTGTGTTAAAAAGGATATAAAATTTTGATAAAATTTTATTTTTCATGATGTAATGTAAAACTAATGAATGAATCTAGTACTTCCGAGGATACTAAATTAATCTGTCTTTCAGGACATGATTCCTTGTATCATGCCAATATTATGTACTAATTTACAAACTCTAGTAATCTAGGATCAAGGAGTTACAGTTGGTATCAGAGTAAGTTTAGGACAAACATTGGAAGCTATATTTATAAAAAAAAATTTATTATAGGACATTACGCTAAGATAGAATTTGAGTATTAGTATAGAATAACTTCCTAAAATATTGGTAATGTAGATATTTTGTGAGTTTTGAAAGAAATACATCTTTTTCTGGATATTATCAGGTAGAGGCAGATCTGAGACACATATGTACCGAGGGGTAAAACCCAAAAACACCACTTGGAGATGGAATTGAACAAGAACTGGTGTAGGAAAACATTCCTTGTTGCACTTTTGGTTACGACACTCCTGGTGGATATGCTTAGAATAGTTATAATTTTCAATACAATCCATTTTGAATGGTTTATGTGTATATACATCCTCAAATAATGTTTTTTATGATTATGGATTATATCAATATACTGTTTAATTTATATTATGTGTTTTATAAGTTTGGAATTATTTATTGCGATTCATAAACAAATCTAATGTATTCCATTGTTTAAAAATGGTTTCTAGTGGAAGGAATGGAAACTTTTTAAATGAAAATAATTTTGTAGAGATTACCCTCCTACTCAAGATAATTATTGTGGAGCATGTGATGCAACTGTTGCTGATCAACTTATCACCATACTGGGACAACTCACTCATGTTATGAATAATAACCTTACCCATATAGAGCAACCCGATCCACAATGAGGAGGATCAATGTTATAACACTTCATGAGGCAACAACCACCGACATTAAATGGGAGTACAAATCCATTACTCGCTGGGAAATCGATAAATTACATAGAGAAAATATTTCATGCTTTGGGGAGTATCCAATGGGGAAATGTTATCAGGGCAGTTTATCTCCCCATGGGGTATGCATGATCAATCGTGGTCATTGATTAAAAACAAAAATGAAGAAGATGAAGTATCAAATAAGGAATATTGAGAGTTTAAATATCTTCTCATTGAAATATACATTCCTCATGACCATCTAGCATATATGGAAAGGTAATTTCTAAGACTCGGGCAAAAATTAGATGAGAATGTCACAAAATATGAGGCTAACCTTACAAGGATAGAAAGCCATGTTGCAGATTTTATACGTAACCCAAGGAGTAATATTGATCAATTCATTGATGGTTTAAAACCATTTCTCCGATTACCATTAGTCTTACAATCCTTTTGATCATTCAAATATATTGTCTCATCTGATATCAAGATAGAAAAATAATTCTCTAAGTCTTATATCTTTAAAGCAATGTAAGAGAAAAATTTATCTGTTGAAAACTCTGGAAATGGAAATAATGGGATAAATGTAAAATTTGAATATCCATCCAGCAATGAATGTCATAATAAAAACCTCGATACTTTCCTAAAGGGAATGAGAGTCTATTAAAAGTGTGGTGAAAAGGCCACCAAGATTTTGATTGCAAGGGGAAGAAAGTGGTTGTCAATACAGAATAAAGCATTTATAGAGAAAATGGGCATTATTCAAATGAATGTCTTAAGAGAAAAGAGATCATACCTATGAAAGGACCACGAGAGCATGGTAATGCTTATGTAATCACTACTGCTGAGGTCGATGCTTCAAAATATGTGGTGGTAGGTAATTTAATTATTTCCTCAAGTTTATCAAATAATTTATTTTATTCCAGATCATCGAATTGTTTCATATCTTACCATTTTTATAATAAAATTAGATATTTACAATTTGATTTAACATGGGAATTTTCATTCCAAACTCCTAAGGGAATATCATTGCAACAAAGATTTGTGAATCAGTTCCAATTAGGGAATATAAATGTACTTATCATCGGATCTCATCGTCATACCCATTACTGAATTTGATATAATCCCTGAAATGGATTTTCTTTCAGACCATGATGCGAAAATTTATTGTTAGAAGAAGGAGGATACAATTTTTTATGATGATAAGGAGTACCTTATCATTAGAGCATAAACATCACCACCTATTTCTTATCAAGATCCATCCCCAGTAGCTCAACTAAATTCAATTTTTTTTATGGAAATGTGAAGTGTGAATTGGGAACCCAACTCACACTTATTGGGAATTTATTAAAACAAAGAACAATGAATACATGAGGTTCAATGTATTTTCACCAACAAAAGATTAACTGAAATGAAAGATATAAAAGTGAGAACATACCAAAAAAACAATTTCACCCTGCAAATACTCATCAATACCAGCAGAAATTTTTTTCTTCGTCATCTCCTCCATGATTATATCCAAGATGATGTAGGCCAGCTGCAACAAAAATCTTTATCATTTATCAAGAAGGACACAGAATTCAGTACATCTAAACTGATAGAAGAACAAAAGAGTAGAACCCAAATTTCAAGTCTTCTTCTGAAAATCTATTATCAACCATTCCATGAACACCATTGGAAGATGTAGGGTGTTGTTCCAGGAGACCAGCAGGTATCGTCAGATAGAGGAATTCGGTCTCCACTTTCTCCAGTTGATCATGGAGCCAAAAAGAGAGAGAAAGACTGCATGCAGTAGGGAAACATGCATCAAGAGCAGCAAGCTTTGTTGTGATCCTCTTATACCAAAGCAAAGCACTGTCATTTCCAGAATTAAAGCATCATAAGCAGTTGTAGTGTGTTGTCCAAGAGACAAGCAGTTAGTGAACCGGATGGAGGCTTGAAAGGAGAATTTTATCCAGGTGAAAGAGTGGATGTCAACACCAAAAAACAGAAGATTCTGAACCGAGAGAACACTCCAAAAATATAGTAGAACCCAAAAAACTTCAAAACTGGTCTAGAAGAAAAATTAAATCAAGGGATGAAAGCCATTTCCTATGAAAACATATTCACAACAACTTCTTTTCCAGGGGATCATCATAAAATTGAAACATGGATCCTTTTTAAATTATTCAACGACTTTGATGAACTTCCTCTTTCTGATATCCAAATAGACATCCACTGGTATCTCTCTATTTTTATATAATCTATTTACAATTTTGTTGTTTTCTTCCATCCATGCATCCAGTTCATCTTAAAAATCAAGAGTTTCTTGAATTAAATAGGCATCCCTATATGCTGGTTCAGTTTCATCAGCCTCACTGGATGACCCATCCGAATCAGAAGAGTTTGAGGAACTGGATTATAATGTGACAGACTCTTTTCTGGTAGGAGTTGGTTGTGGGGGGTTGGTATTTGATCCTTCATGTTGGGAGCTAGGGAGTGTTTAATAATTTTTCTTTCAACATTGTAGTGTTCCTTATGTATCCAGGTGTGTCTAACACCTGGAATGATGAAGCCATCTGAGTCAACCAAAGCTTTCTTGCCTTTCATAGCCCTTTATTTTAGGAATTCCTCTTCTAATTGGTAAGGTTTCTCTATCTCCACTTGTAAGAGATCTTCATGATCCGATTGCACCTCTTCATTATCTTTTTTTATAGTATTGTTTGTTTCAGGACTAGGTATGTCAGTATTTAAGAAATCATGCTTTCCCTATTTAGAAATATCAAGGTTGTGTGAGGTCTCGACATGAAAGTGGGAGGGGGGCTGAATCTCTGAGAGGCCAGCGAGATTCCTGTTACGAGGGCCATAAGAAACTATCTGGGGAATAGGGGAAATTGGGAGTTTCCTTTTCAACCAAAATAGATTTAAAGGAAGGGGGAGGCTGAGGTTCATTTCATTGAGTCTCACATTCATTCATAGAGTGACCAATCCATGACCATTTTGTGCCGAAAGATGGGACATTTTCAAAGATCACATCTTTAATGAAACCATAATCCCTATTATGAATCCTGAAATGGGTAGGTAGAGGTATAGAAATATTGACCTTAGTGGAAATCCTAGCGACAGATGGATGAGTGAGGTTTAAAGAGGCAGTGTCAGTCTTAATAGGTTGTATGAAGATCACAGTGATGGAAAATAAAGCTCTCTGTTTGAAAAAAATGCAGGGGATGGTTTGGGAAACCAATCTAGAGGGGAACAATGGGGGGCTCAACATCTAGGAAAATGTCTGGAGACCACTTAATAACCTTGATTCCACAACTCCCAAAGGACCTAAATCCACGAGTCCATAATCTATAGTATTCATCCTCTGAAGAAATAAAAAACAATACATTTATAGAATTTAATAAACTATTGTGAAACCTAACAAATATGATTCTTTCTAGAGTCTTTCTATAAAATACGAGCGAGGTTCATCGCATGAAGAACTTACCAACTACGGAAAACTAAAGTTCTGAGGCTATAGTTCGTACCTCTTCATTTGAGAAGGAAATCCCTGAAAGAACTCGGTGGAGATAATGTTTGGGGTTGATGTGTTCAAAGGTCGTTGAATCAGCTGATGGGGCTCGGTCCGCGACAACATCTTTGAAGGATCAACCAGCATGGGGAACGATATCAGCATCATCGTTAGGTTTACATCAATGAGATCTGGAGATCTCCATTGCAGAATTAATCCTATTTCTACATTGTTATCTCCCTAAATTAAATTAATGTGGAGAATATTATAAAATAACTATGGGTAATGAAAAGAATATTCAAATAGAGTATCTATCTATTGTAAAATAATATGTTGACCTATTTATAGAGTATTTACCAGGACATCCTCCAGAATGAGAAATTGGATTTTCCATTTATTTAATTCCTGGTTAAAGGCCCATATCAAATACCCCATATAGAATGGCCACTTTGGAATTAGTGGAACTAGAGAAAAAACTAGTGGAATTGAGAAATAATGGATTTACTCTCTCTATTTTTTCTCAATGGGGATCCCACACCTTTTTTGTTAAAAAGATATACATATCTCTGAGGTTTTCTTTGACTATATAGAGATCAATGAAATAATAATAAAGAACAAGTATCCCTTACCTCACATTGATGATTTATTCGACCAAATTCATGTAGAACAATATTTTTCAATGATTGAACATCGATAGGGATATAATTCTTTGTGATTGATGATGGAAGACATTCCGAAGAAATCATTTTAAACCACATATAGGCATTACGAGTTTACAACAATGCATTTTGGATTGACTAATTCCCCCACTGTCTTCATGGATATAATGAATAATGATTTCAAGGAATATCATGATAAATTTTTAGTGGAATTTTATGATGATATTTTTGAATACCAAAAAATCTATGACGGTCATGAAAATCACTTGCGCATTATCCTATGGGATCCTTGATGAAATTAATTATATGGGAAATTTTGAAAGTGTCAATTCTGGTTTCAGGAGATTTTTTTTCTGGAAATATTGTCTATAAGGATGAATCTATATTGATCCTTCAAAGACCAAGGAAATTCAAGAATGGCAAGGACCAATGATTATAACAGAGGTACACAATTATATTGGTTTAGAAAGTTATTATCGACATTTCTTCTAGAAATTTTCCCAGTTGGCTAACCCCTTAACCAAGGTCACACATAAAGGGGTTAAATTTTTTTGGACAAAAGAGAGTGAAAATGTTTTGAAGAACTGAATAAAAGATTATTCAATTCTCCTATCTTGACTCTACCATCAAGTAATCATTGGTTTGTTATTTATACTTATTCTTTAAAGAAAGGACATGGTTGTGTCTTTATGCAGAATGATAGAGTTATTTACTACGAATCAAAGAAGATAAAAATTCATGGAAAAAAACCATCATAATCATTATCCTGAATTAGATACTATAATAGTTTCTCTGAAAACATTGAGACAATCCCTCTATGGTGAAAAATGTGACATTTATACTGATCATAATATTTTGAAGTATATTTTTTTATAATATGAACTCTACATGAGAAAAAGGTGATGTCTTAATCTACTCATGGACTATGATATCACTATAATCTACCCCTCGGGGAAGGTAAATAAGTTGGTGGATGATTTTAGTAGAAAAGATCATGGAGTTCGGAACATGATGATATTTGAAAGGGAAAATATTTTCATGGATCTAGTAAAGATGGGTATGGGAATAACCGTGGAAGGTGAAGCATCAATACTTCTTCAAATGGTGGAAAAACCATCATAACTAGAAAGGATAAAGAGTTCACATACTGATGATGATGAGTTTAAAAAGAATATTAATGTTGTGGATGATGGTAGGTTGAGTGACTTCATATATGAAAATAATATTTTTAAATTTGGAGAGAGGCTTTGTGTTTCTGATTTACCTGATCTAAAAAGGGAATTGTTGGATGATTCTCATAGATCCAATTTATCTATACACCCTTGTGGAACTATGATGTATAAATATTTGAATGAATGTTTTTGGTGGGACAACATGAAGAGGGATATTTTTAATTTTGTGTAAACATGTATGATTTTTCAATAAGTGAAAGATGCAAGGCAACAGCCGGGTGGAGTCATGAAACCTCTTCCCATACCTGAGCTTAAATGGTATAATATTACAATGGGCTTTGACATGGGGCCACCAAAGACTCCATGAAGGAATGATGCAATATGGTTCATTGTTGATCATCTTACCAAGTCACCACATTTTGTTTCTATAGGAAAAGATTTACCACTTGAATGTATGTCGTGACTATATATTAATGATGTTGTTAGACCTCATGGAGTACCCCTATAAATTGTTTCTTATCATGATCCTTATTTTACATCACGATTATAGAAAATTCTTTAGAAGGCTATCGATACTGATCTTCATTTGAGAACGTCCTACCACCCTCAAACTGATGGACAATCAGAACAGACTATTAAAACCTTAGAAGACATGTTGAGATCTTTCTCACTTGACTTTCAAGGTACGTGGGATCAATATATACCACCGGTATAATTTTTTTATAACAATTTATTCCATTCCAGAATTCTGATGGCACCATATAAGGCATTATTTGGCAAGATATGACTTACACCAACATGTTGGGATGATTCTGGTGAAAGAAAACTATTAGAATAAAAACTTGATAAGGAAACATTGGAAGAAGTGAAGGTTATCCAAACCCACATCAAAGCATCCCAAAGTAGGAAAAATAGCTATGTCGATAACTGAATAATGGATTTGTAATTTCATGTAGGTGACCATGTTTTCATGAATCTATCTCCATGGAAGAGTGTTATAAGTATCGATAAAAGGGAAAATTGAGTCATAGGTACATCAGAACATTCGAAATTCTAGAACGAATTTGAGTTGTAGCTTATCGTTTAAAAATTCCTCCAAGTATCTCCAATGATTAGGATGTATTCCACATATCACTGTTGAGAAAATAAATGCTTGACCTAATGCTTGTACTATCCTATGAAAAAATTGAACCGGAACCTGATCTGTCTTATTGTAAATAGTCGGTCTGTAAGAACCCGGTTATTATTCTTGAGGTATGGGTTTCTTCTTATCCTTTTTTCCTAACGTGTTTTTGAGAAAATAAGGAATATGGGAGAAAATACCAAATTTTTTCGTTACACACTTTGTAATTTTCCACACGTCGTGTACTTTGGCCGTGTGGGATGAGTACGTAGGGCTTGTGGCACTGTCAGTGATGAAAGGTGTAAAAAATGACTACACGCCATGTAGTGGGTATTTACAGGCCGTGTAGTCAGTCAGAAGGTGAATAGTAAGGCGGTGGAAGTAGCCTCCAGTTAAGGAACTGTACAAATCATGTATTCTGAAATACACGCAGTGTACTGAGGTCGGAAAGTTAATAGTTTGGTGGTGAAAAGAATCCGCTAGAGGAATAATTAAATGATATAAAGTACAAGTCGTGTACTTGAGAGTTAACACCATATAGTTTGTTTTTTTCAGATAAAATGGGCAGTGGCCTTCTCTATTCACATAAGAAGATTAGAACATTGTAGCAGAGTGGGAGAGACATCTAGAGCTTGGAGGATCTCCCTACCGCACACCAGGAACCTGATTCCCAATCTGTCATTCACGTTGGGACTACCCGGGTAAGACCTCCCTTCTCTTTAATCCATTATAAACAATTCTTTTTTGAGTGAATGTTATTTAATGTTGATTATATAGTTGTTTCTCTAAGATCTACGCCTTTCTCGTGCATTTTAGGAGGCGACATTCACAGATACCGATCAGGGGCGATCGAGGTAGGTGGTCTGGTGTTGAAATTCCAACTGCTGTGTGTTTTTGTGTATCGTTATGCTACAAACCAATGTTTGGTGTGTCGTATGGCTGAGGTCGTGGATGTGTTTAATACCAAGAATTGTGTAGGTAATTGAATGTAATTATAAACAGCTTTTTGGGATCAAAGCTTGTAACGAACCAAAGTGTCATTAATGGAAAATCCCTCTTGATCCAGTTAAATGTTTCTTTATGAAAAAAATGTTTTTATAAGATGTCAACTTCCTTAGTTTTAACGTTAAGATTTGTGACCGTTACTTTTATAGCCGTTGAACAGTGATCATCTGGGTAGTTTAAATATAAGGCTTTAACGAACCAATTTTCTACTCAGACAAAGGAAGCGATGGCCTCATCCAGTAGTATTGCCCCTTACGAAGCCCATTTGTCGGAGCTCGGAAAGGAGGTGACGTCTTTGGGATTTGACCTTGACTAATCCCAAGCTGAGCTTCATCAAGTCAAGCTCGAACGTGATCGTCTACGGGAAAAATGGAAGTTGATAGAGATTACCACTCGAGCGATGTTATCCGAGCAACCCCAAGAGTCTGTCACCATCGCACACCTTACCCTTAGGTCTTATGCGGCTATTTTAAGGGGTTATGTAACAAATAAGTAGCACCATGTTCATGTACATTTTTTTTTATTTTTATATAATAATTAATATAATTTCTAGTCATTTTTGATACATTGTAATTAGTTTTTAAAAGTACAAATGGTGTTTTTAGTTATTATTTAATTAAGAATTATATTTTATTGAATTAAAGGATTTTTTAATTAAATAATATTTTAATATTATTATTAATATTAAATTAATTTTTTATTAAATATAAATGATCTTATAATTTTATGAATGCAATTAAAATTTTTATTAAGGTTTGAAAGCCATTTCTGTCAAAACCCGTGAATTTTTTATAAATGTCGGTTTTTATTTTAAAAGTGAAAATTCACATATTTAGAAAATTATTTAGATAAAATAAATATTATTTTTGGAATCAGGACGTCGAAATTATCCAACGGTGAATTTTTCATAATTTTCTGAGACAGTCAAATTTTTGGGTAAAAATTAAATACCATTTAAATATATAATGTGTATTATGACTTCATAATGACCCAATGGTGATGTAATAAAATACCATAATCCTTATGTTCGGCCAATATATGTTTTATCATTAAAATAATGAGGTTTTGGGTTTGTTTGACTCACTTTTCAAAGCATTAATGGAGCCCTCAAGACTTATTCAACACTTTGCCTTTTTAAATTAATTTCCATGGGAGTGTGACTCACCTCCACATAAGAAACCCTAATTTTTTAATAAGTTCGGACCTTGGACTTGTAAAATATTGTTTTCCTATATCCCTTTTCTATAAATCATGGGCAAATACCATGGGATGGTTTGTGTTTTGGATTATTTTAATATAAGGGGTCCCAAACCTAAATAATAAAGAATTCTCTCACCTTTCCTATATAAACCCACCCAAGATCCCACATCCTCCTCACTCAAAGCCCTTGAAGTTCGTCAAACCTCTGCCCTACTCTCTCTAGAATCCTCTCAAGGTTCCCCAAGCTCCCAAGAAGCCTCTCACAAGCCTCTCTCTAGCCTTTGGAAGCACACTTCCAAGTAAGGGGTTTTCTTCCTTTCTCATTTTTTTGTCAATTTTCTTTCAGTTGTATTTCCCTTTTTATTTCAATTATGAATGTTGGGGTATGGTTTTTCACCTACCCCATACTGCCCTCTTATTTTTTTAATGATGGGAGAACCCTTTCTCTCTCATTAAATGCCTCCCATGTACACCCGTTACTATGCCGAAATTCTGAAAGGAACTTCTCTCTCTTCTTTTACATTCAAGAAATACTTTTGTATCATGAATCTAAATTCCATTTCTATTGTTGGGACATGTATATATATGATCTCCTTACTGTCCATTACATGTAAATATGATGAGGAACCCCTTTCTCACTCATCCACTTTTTTTTATGAATTCTTATGTCACGTCGTTACACTGCCGAAATCGCACTGATTTTCTAAGCCAATGTCTTTGTGTAGTGAATACCATGCCCATTTCTCCATCAAGGGTATTAACCTTTATGCACATTTACATATTGATTATAATGTTTCATGTATGAATTCCACTTTCCTTTATCGTGGAAGAAATGATTATGTTTTATGAATCGATGCTTTATGATCCATGTGGCACACTTATGCATGAAATGAAATGTTTAAGAAGGGTGCGCCCTTTATAGCGCTCCAATGCATTGGGTAAAGTATAGTATCATGATACGTCATGTGAAATGAGTTTTTACTCATGCTAATTCAAGTGCAACGAGGGTTTACTTGTGCTTCAAGTGCAATGAGGGTTTACTCATGCTCCATGTGCAATGAGCCGTGGCTCATGCTAATTCAATGTTAAGTGTTGTTGCCACATTTCCATGTTATGATTATCATGCTTTATCATTCCTTTATGTCCATGTTTCCATAATGCTCTATTGATATGCCTATTTCCTAACATGTATTTCACTCCTCATGTTATTCATTGTTTACTCCCTTACTGGGCTTTATAGCTCACCCTTTTTTATGAATGTCCTCAGGTTATCCCATGCAATGCTAAGTACGAAAGAATGTAGTGGTCATGTAAAGGAAGTTTTCAATAATGATGTTTTATTTCATGTTTAAAGTTTTTATGTAATGATCCTAAGCCCCAAAGAAACTAAACCTCTCGATATTCTTTGTTGTATCAAGTGAAGTTTTATGTAATAAAGCATTCTTAAGTTGTAATAAAAAGCAGGGTTGTCATAGTTGATATCAGAGGATAGGTTTAGTTATTTTTGGGATTAGGAAACCCTAGTAAAGCCTTAGATACAAGACTAAGCATAATAAAAACATCCCTAAGTTTTGGTAAATACTAAGTATGTGGTTTATCAAACAAATACATCCCTGTCTGGATACGAGAAGGTAGAGGCGGCTCTGGCACAGATGTATCCTAGGGGTAAAACAAGAAAACACCGCTTTGAGCTAGACTCGAACGGGAACTGGTGCACGACAATGGGCCTTGCTGCACTCTTGGTTACGACACTCCCGGGGGATATGTTTTGATAAATTCACAATCTTAGTATGAACCCTTATTAAGGGAAAAATGCCCCAAAGAATATATGTTAGAAGGAAGATCATGAAAATCCAGGATTGAATCCTATAGACTCATGAGTTAAAGAGATTAAAGTTTATTTATAAGTCATAAACTTTGGTCTTTGGATTACCCTTTATGTGTTACCCCTAACTTTCCTTTTATTCCAGCCAATGGCCGGTAATAGGAGAACTCGGGCTAACAACCGTTGTGAAGATCAGTGTGATGATTGTACTTATGAGATGCCCAATCCAATGGGAGCGGGAATCTCGAACTTTGTCACGCTTATCTCTCATCTAACTCAAGTTTTGAATAGAAACACTAGTCAAGAGGAACGTTCAACCCCCCCTATGAATGAACAAGTCGCTATTGAAAGATTCATGAGACAAAGGCCTCCTACTTTTAGTGGATCATCTGATCCCACGATCGCTGAACAATGGATCAACTCCATTGAAAAGATATTCTCCATCCTCCAATGCTCTGAAAAAGAGAAGGTTCTCCTGGCGGCTTATCGTATGGAGGGTGAATCTGATCAATGGTGGACATTGGTCAAAAATACGAAGCCTGAGGAGGAGATCGAGGCTTTGGAAAGGATGGTATTCCGGAAGATGTTTTTCGATAAATATTTTCCACGCACCCTTCGTCTTACGATGGAAAGGGACTTCCTTTCCCTCAAGAAGAAAGATGAAGAATCTGTGGGAGCGTACGAGGAAAACTTTACAAGGATTGCATGATACGCTTCCGGCTTTATCGTTACCCCCAAATTCAAGGTTGACCGCTTCTTTGGTGGGTTGATGCCTAGCTTGCGGAAAGCATTAGCGATCCGTGACTTCGACAGCTATGAGGAAATTGTCTGATGTGCCCTCAAGGTTGAAATGGAGATCGGAGAATCACAGGGGTATCATGGGGACAAGAAGCGTAAGGTGGACTTCAATGCTGGTGGTCTGATGGATAAATCCTACGGCGCTAAGAAATTCCAGCACCCCACTTGCCAAAAGTGTGGATAGAAGCACCCTGTAAATTGCCTTAGGGGGACAAGAAAATGCTTCAAGTGTGGAAGAGAAAGGCACCTAGCTGTTAACTGTCAGTAAGAAGGACCCGCGGCTGCGACAGAGGAGAGGAATGCTCCGTTCGAACCTCAACGCGTTGTTCAATGCTTTAAATGCAAAGAACCGGGTCATTTTGCGAATCAATGCCCTAATCCAATGGTTATCGGAGGCAATCAACAACCTCCAAGACAACAAGGAAGAGCTTTTGCCATCACTTCTGCCGAAGTGAACCCCGAAAACAAAGTGGTGACAGGTACGTTAGTTATTCATTCAAGAATAGCGAACGTACTTTTTGATTCAGGTTCTAAGCATTCTTTTATATCTCAAAAGTTTAGTAGAATAATCTCTGCACCACCACAAATCATGGAAGTAAAGATGTCGGTGAGTACGGAAAAGGGGGAAATCATTGCATCCCATGAGTATAAGTCCTCCCCTGTTATAATCTGTGGATTGAATTTCCCGGTGAACCTCATCATACTCCCTTTGGTGGAATTTGATGCAATTCTTGGCATGGATTGGCTTTCCTTATATAGAGCCAACATAAATTGTCGGGAGAGGGAAATCACACTCCATATGGAGAATCGACCCCCGATTCTTTACAAGTGTCAGGAGGAAGATGAATCTCCTTTAGCTCCATCATCTCAATCATGGATATTACTGACTTATGAGCACGCATATCTGGCTCAGATGATTGAGTCCAAGGAAGAAAAAACCCTTGAAGAAATGCCTATTGTGAGTGAATTCGCTGAAGTATTTCCCGAGGAACTTCCTGGTCTTCCTCCAAGAAAGGTTGTTGAGTTCTCAATTGAACTTATACCTGGGGCGCTACAAATATCCAAGACTCCATATAGAATGGCTGTTGTTGAGTTTGAAGAACTGAAGAAACAACTACAGGAGAATCTGGATAAAGGGTTTATACGCCCATGTGCATCACCATGGGGTGCACCAGTCCTCTTCGTCAAGAAGAAGGATGGGTAAATGCGGCTTTGCATCGATTATCGTGAACTTAACAAAATCACGATAAAGAACAAGTATCCTCTCCCAAGAATCGATGACTTGTTTGATCAGCTGCGTGGAGCACAATACTTCTCTAAGGTCGACTTGCGGTCGGGATATTATCAAGTAAGGGTGAAGAAGGAAGATATCCCCAAGACTGCTTTTCGTACAAGGTACGGGCACTATGAATTCATAGTAATGCATTTCGGACTCACCAATGCTCCAGCAATATTCATGGACTTGATGAATAGAGTCTTCAGAGATTACCTAGACAAATTTGTGGTAGTCTTTATAGATGATATTTTAATATACTCCAAAACCAAGGAGGACCATGAGGAGCATTTAAAAACTGTACTAGAGACTTTGCGCAAGGAGAAGCTCTATGCAAAGTACAGCAAGTGTGAGTTTTGGTTGAAGGAAGTCTCATTCTTGGGTCATATCATCACAAGCAATGGGATATCTGTGGACCCCTCCAAAACAGATGCAATTGAGGGATGGCCGAGGCCAACATCGGTAACTGATATCCGTAGCTTCTTAGGGTTAGCTGGATATTATCGACGATTTGTGAGAAATTTCTCACGATTTTCCAACCCTCTTACCAAGCTAACTCGAAAGGGAGTAAAGTTTTCTTGGAGTGATGAATGCGAAGAATGCTTCAAGGAGTTTAAAAGGAGGATTATCACTGCACCCGTGCTCACTTTACCCACAAGTGGGGAGATTTTTGTGGTATTCAGTGATGCTTCGATGAAGGGCTTAGGATGTGTGCTGATGCAGAATGATAAAGTGATATCCTATGCCTCAAGGAAGTTGAAAAACCATGAGCGAAACTATCCAACGCATGATCTGGAGTTGGCGGCGGAGATCTTTGCCTTGAAAATCTTGCGGCATTATCTCTATGGAGAGAAATGTGAGATACATACTGACCACAAAAGTCTTAAATATATATTCACACAGAAAGAGCTTAATATGCGCCAGAGAAGATGGATAGAGCTCATCAAGGATTATGACTGTTCAATACATTACCACCCTGGGAAGGCGAACAAGGTGGCAGATGCCATAAGTAGAAAGGATCCAGCAATTCTATCAATGATGAGAATTGAGAAGGATCCAATCTTCTTAGACTTGATGAAGATGGACATGGGAATCATAAAGAAGGGAACATCATCAATCCTTTCACAAATGATTTCTCAACCATCTCTTTTGGAAAGGTTAAAGGATGCTCAAAAGGATGATGTGAGAATCCATGAAAAAATGGAAGCTATCAAAAATGGAAAATCCTCATAGTTTAATGTTAATGAAGAAGGAATTGTGCGGTTTGGGAAAAGACTATGTGTCCCATCAAGTTCGGAGCTGAAGAAGGAACTTTTGGATGATGCACATAGTTCAAATTTCTCTATTCACCCAGGGAGCACAAAGATGTATCGAGATCTCCGAGAAAACTTTTGGTGGGATAATATGAAGAAGGAGATCGCCGAATATACATCAAAGTGCCTGGTGTGTCAACAAGTGAAGGAAGAGAGGCAGAAGTCTAAGGGGATGATGCAACCATTGCCCATACCAGAATAGAAATTGGAGAACATCACCATGGACTTCGTCACTGGACTTCCAAGGACATCCAAAGGAAACAATGCAATCTAGGTTGTTGTGGATCGTCTTACAAAGACTGCACACTTCATTTCTATTCGAGAGGATTTCTATTTGGATCAACTGTCACGGATATATATCAGGGAAGTGGTACGGTTTCATGGAGTACCACTATCTATTGTGTCTGACCGAGATCCACGATTTACCTCTATGTTTTGGAAGAGTCTTCAACATGCTATGAATACTGAACTAAACTTCAGTACGGCCTATCATCCTCAAACTGATGGCCAATCCGAGCGGACTATCCAAACACTTGAGGATATGTTGAGGGCATGCTCAATGGACTTTAAAGGAGGATGGAATCAACATCTTCCTCTGGTTGAGTTCTCTTATAATAATAGTTTCCACTCGAGCGTCCAAATGGCACCATATGAAGCCCTGTATGGGAAAAGGTGTAGAACACCGGCATGTTGGGATGATGTTGGTGAACGTAAGCTGCTTGGACCAGAAATGGTCGAAGAAATGGTGGAGAAGGTGAAAACCATTCAGCAGCATATCAAGGCAGCCCAAAGTCGACAGAAGAGTTATGAAGATAATTGTCGACGAGACCTTGAGTCTAAAGTCGGAGACATGGTGTTTTTACGCATATCTCCGTGGAAGAAGGTCATGAGGTTTGGAAAGAAAGGGAAGTTAAGTCCAAGGTACATCGGCCCCTTCGAGATTCTTGATCGTGTTGGGGTTGTGGCCTATCGACTAGCACTTCCACCTACTATGGACAAGGTGCATGATGTCTTCCATGTATCTCTCTTAAGGAAGTACATACCAGACCCTTCACATGTACTCTCTTCCGAGGTGGTACAATTAGAAGACGATCTTTCTTATGAGTAGAAACCAGTGAAGATATTAGATCGTAGAGAAAAAGTTCTACGAAATAAGACAATGCCCATCGTCAAGGTGTTGTGGAGAAACCACAAGTTTGAAGAAGCATCTTGGGAGTCGGAGGATATGATGAAGCTAAGTTACCGACATTTGTTTTAGTGTGGGAAAAGGAAATTTTCTAGGGCAAAATTTCTTAGGGGGGGAATGTTGTAACGACCCAAAGTTTCATTAATGGAAAATCCTTCTTGATCCAGTTAAATGTTTCTTTATTAAAAAAATGTTTTTATAAGATGTCAACTTCCATAGTTTTAACGTTATGATTTGTGACCGTTACTTTTATAGCCGTTGAACAGTGATCATCTGGGTAGTTTAAATATAAGGCTTTAACGAACCAATTTTCTACTCAGACAAAGGAAGCGATGGCCTCATCCAGTAGAATTTCCCCTTACGAAGCCCATTTGTCGGAGCTCGGAAAGGAGGTGGCGTCTTTGGGATTTTCCCTTGACCAAGCCCAAGCTGAGCTTCATCAAGTCAAGCTCGAACGTGATCGTCTACGGGAAAAATGGAAGTTGATAGAGAATACCCCTCGAGCGATGTTATCCGAGCAACCCCAAGAGTCTGTCACCATCGCACACCTTACCCTTAGGTCTTATGCGGCTATTTTAAGGGGTTATGTAACAAATAAGTTGCACCATGTTCATGTACATTTTTTTTATTTTTATATAATAATGAATATAATTTCTAGTCATTTTTGATACATTGTAATTAGTTTTTAAAAGTACAAATGGTGTTTTTAGTTATTATTTAATTAAGAATTATATTTTATTAAATTAAAGGATTTTTGAATTAAATAATATTTTAATATTATTATTAATATTAAATTAATTTTTTATTAAATATAAATGATCTTATAATTTTATGAATGCAATTAAAATTTTTATTAAGGTTTGAAATCCATTTCTGTCAAAACCCGTGAATTTTTTATAAATGTCGGTTTTTATTTTAAAAGTGAAAATTCATATATTTAGAAAATTATTCAGATAAAATAAATATTATTTTTGGAATCAGGACGTCGAAATTATCCAACGGTGAATTTTTCATAATTTTCTGAGACAGTCAAATTTTTGGGTAAAAATTAAATACCATTTAAATATATAATGTGTTTTATGACATCATAATGACCCAATGGTGATGTAATAAAATACCATAATCCTTATGTTCTGCCAATATACGTTTTATCATTAAAATAATGAGGTTTTGGGTTTGTTTGAATCACTTTTCAAAGCATTAATGGAGCCCTCAAGACTTATTCAACACTTTGCCTTTTTAAATTAATTTCCATGGGAGTGTGACTCACCTCCACATAAGCAACCCTAATTTTTTAATAAGTTAGGACCTTGGACTTGTAAAATATTGTTTTCCTCTCTCCCTTTTCCAGAAACCATGGGCAAATACCATGGGATGGTTTGTGGTTTGGATTATTTTAATATAAGGGGTCCCAAACCTAAATAATAAAGAATTCTCTCACCTTTCCTATATAAACCCACCCATGCTCCCACTTCCTCCTCACTCAAAGCCCTTGAAGTTCGTCCAACCTCTGCCCTACTCTCTCTAGAATCCTCTCAAGGTGCCCCAAGCTCCCAAGAAGCCTCTCACAAGCCTCTCTCTAGCCTTTGGAATCACACTTCCAAGTAAGGGGTTTTCTTCTTTTCTCATTTTTTTTGTCAATTTTCGTTGAGTTGTATTTCCCTTTTTATTTCAATTATGAATGTTGGGGTATGGTTTCGCACCTCCCCCATACTGCCCTCTTATTTTTTTAATTATGGGAGAACCCCTTCTCTCTCATTAAATGCCTCCCATGTACACCCGTTACTATGCCGAAATTCCGAAAGGAACTTCTCTCTCTTCTTTTACATTCATGCAATACTTTTGTATCATGAATCTAAATTCCATTTCTATTGTTGGGACATGTATATATATGATCTCCTTACTGTCCATTACATTTAAATATGATGAGGAACCCCTTTATCTCTCATCCACTTTTTTTTATGAATTCTTATGTCACGCAGTTACGCTGCCGAAATCGCACCGATTTTCTAAGCCAATGTCTTTGTGTAGTGAATACCATGCCCATTTCTCCATCAAGGGTATTCACCTTTATGCACATTTACATATTTATTATAAAGTTTCATGTATGAATTCCACTTTCCTTTATCTTGGAAGAAATGATTATGTTTTATGAATCCATGCTTTATGATCCATGTGGCACACTTATGCATGAAATGAAATGTTTAAGAAGGGTGCGCCCTTTATAGCGCTCCAATGCATTGGGTAAAGTATAGTATCATGATACATCATGTGCAATGAGTTTTTACTCATGCTAATTCAATTGCAACGAGGGTTTACTCGTGCTTCAAGTGCAATGAGGGTTTACTCATGCTCCATGTGCAATGAGCCTTGGCTCATGCTAATTCAATGTTAAGTGTTGTTGCCACATTTCCATGTTATGATTATCATGCTTTATCATGCCTTTATGTTCATGTTTCCATCATGCTCTATTGATATGCATATTGCCTAACATGTATTTCACTCCTCATGTTATTCATTGTTTACTCCCTTACTGGTCTTTATAGCTCACCCTTTTTTATGCATGTCCTCAGGTTATCCCATGCAATGCTAAGTACGAAGGAATGTAGTGGTCATGTAAAGGAAGTTTTCAATAAAGATGTTGTATTTCAAGTTTAATGTTTTAATTTAATGATAATAAGCCCCAAATACACTAAACCTCTCTATCTTCATTGTTGTATCAAGTGATGTTTTATGTAATAAAGCATGCTTAATTTGTAATAAAAAGCAGGGTTGTCATAAAGCTTGGATCCAGGACCACCACACGTGTGTGTTCCTATGTTTAGCCGTTGGGATAGGTTACCTGAGGGTATACCATATAATTTAGCATGCATTAGATTTCCTTGAGATGAATTGAATATAATTTCTTGATTATATGTTAGGCTAGGCCTGGTTACATGCAACTGAAGGTAGTGTTCTATTTATCCTAAGAGCAGTGTTCTGTTTCATATGAGGAAACCTCTTTTCATGCATGTGGGTTGTAGATTCTTTTCCGTAGGGCAACACTTCGTATGACTGAGGTAAATATCTATTATGCCTGAGGGAAATTACCTGCGGGTTTCGACTCTACTGACCTAAGGGTATGGTTTGTATGTCTGAGGACAACGTTATCATAAATATTGACCGTGGTTTTTTTTATATCTTATACTTATCAAATTAAATCACAGGATTGGCATGGTTGACTGAATATAAATAATGAAACTATAACTGGTTAGTTAATTACTTTTCAGTACTACATAGTTTATTTCATTAACTACTGCACACTGTTGTTTCACCTTTTCCTTGATTGTTAGTCATAGGCCTTTGGTGGGTGCCTACTATGATTTATTTCTCACTCCCTATTTGGTTCATGTATTTGGCCCAAACAGACTATATTGATGTAGTTGTCGACAGGGGAAAGATTCCCTTTACATGTACATGATTATTTCAGATGAGTAGGAGAGCATGAGACCGAGCATAGGCTCCACGATGTTGTTAAGTTCCCATTGCACTGTTTTTTTTTTCAGTTGAACCTTTTACATTGAGATGTATTGTATTTTATTACAGTGTATCATGTTCTGGATATTTTCATAGAATTAGTGGCATAATTCAACTCTATATATATGACTGCTTGTTCTCTTTTACTCAGTTGTTTGTTTCAGTTGTATGTTTTTTACTGCTCCTGCTGCTTCATGTTTATTCTATTTATCTTTTTTGCGATGCAACACTTTGAAAAATGAGGGCATAGATTCCCCACTATCAGACATGGGACCTCGTTTCTAGTCAGTATCCTTTCGCTTTTAGAGAAATGCGCTTGAGGTCATGTGACCAACCAGGTTCCAAGCACCTGTTGAGTGACACCCGGATCTGGGATGTTACAAAGTGGTATCGAAGGGGTTATTTTCATTGACATACTATTTGGATCTTATAGCCAGGGATAGGATGGACATGGTAGTTGGTATTAATTGGTGCTCGGGAGTAGCTAACCCGTGTATATGGAAAAGCCAATTTACCTCGTGTTTCAATATCTATGATTTTTCACTTTTATAGTTGATTTGATTTTCACTATTGGGTGACGGACTTGTGATTGTGCTCTTTATATGTTATATGTGGGTTCTATTATGTTTTAACCCAATTAGATGAGGGTATGCCATGTCATGCATCATTTAGGCACGTGATAAGAATCACATGTCATGAATTCCATCCATGCCATGTAGGTGCATTAGGGATTGCATGTGGTTGTGATCGTTGTTGTGCTAGAAAATCTTGATGTTGTGATACCTACATTGATAAATACCTGCTATTTAATAGGGTATGGTTACATGAGTTATAGTAGATTGAACACCATTCTTTGGTTTTTGAGGAGTACATTGACATGAATTTGGTGTCCCATTGATTTTCTACCTAGTTATAACATGTATAAGATGACAAAACATGAATTTCGGGGAGTATGGGACCTCAGGGATTGGTATTTGGAACATAAATGTTGGTTTTAGTGTTTTTTGGTGCTTTAGAGTAGTTTCTGAGGATTACTGTCTGCAAAAACCTAGAATACATGTCGTGTAATTATGATTACATGTCGTTTACTCACTTGTTTGGGAAGAAAGTAGAAATTTTTCAAGTACATGTCGTGTACTGTATGTACATGTCGTGTAGTTTCTACCCTGGTCATTAGCCGTGTATGCGGGAACATGGGATGGTAAAACCATGGAGACAAATGCCATATAGTTCTTATACATGCTGTGTTGTGTTGAACCTATGTCCACCGGGTAAATAACAACACTGGAAGAGAAATCTAACCATATACACACAGTGTTAATGATGAACAAGCCGATTAGTTCGACCTAGGGACCCAGCCATGTAACTAATAGAAACGGGTCGGTGTTACCTCTTCTTGTAAACTCCGTGTGCGGGTGTAACACACCATGTGGTTGCAACTGATTAGTCGTTCGTGTCACTAACAACATGTGTCAGTTTCATCTTTCCATGTACATGTTCTGTTCCGGTGGGACACACCATGTAGTTTTGTTTTTGGAGAGCTGTGTTTCTTAAGTCATGTATAGGGACTCAGGAAGGGAAGACAGATTCATGTAAAAACCATGTGTGAAGACAACATGCCATGTAGTTGGGGTGTTACACGACCAGTTTATGCTGGAGTACATGACCATGTGATGGCTTGTGAGAACATGACGTGTAGTATTTATACATTTCGTGTAGTCATGATTTGTAAATCTGGAATTCTTTCCTTCTCATGTTCCCTTCATGGTCACATAGTTTTAAGTCTTTGATAATGTTGATCTAAGGTGTGCGTTTGACCGTGTAGAGTAATGCCACCGAGATGACCACCAGTTGTTCTCCAAGAGAGCGGAGATGATTATACCCTTGATATGGTGGTCCATGGCCTACCAGATGATCCACCAGCAGTGCCATATGTGGCACCAACCGTTATACCGAACACAAGAACGAAAGAGTAGTTATGTAAAGGTTTCATGCTGTTCTTGTAGACCTTCCAGGGAGAATCGTAGGCTGCCACAGCTATGGAAAAGCTAATTAGTATCATCCAGTATCAGCATCTGCCTATGTTTTCAAGGGATGGCAGACCATACGGTGTAATGTTATGGATGGAATCGATGCAGATGATATTCGAGCATCCTGAGACGCCTCCAAGGCGAGGGGTTAAGCTCGCTACATACAAGGTGCGTGATTCCGCCAAAAGGTGTTGGGATGCTACCACCCAGTCAGAGCATCACTGTGACATGGAAAGGGAATATTTTTATGCATCTTTCTATGAATTATTCTTCCTGGAGATGCTGAGGGAAGATAGAGCTCGAGAGTTCATGAATCTGAAGTAGGGAGACAAGTCATTGATGGATTGTTCTGCTCCCTTAACCAAGATTTAGCGTTTTGCAACTGTTCTAGTGGGTGATGAGACGTTGAGGGCCAGACGCTTTTAGGATGGTCTTCGATATGTCATTTGAGAACTGGTAAATGTTTTTAGGTTTCCTACAGTGCATGCTATTGTGAACCAAGAACATATTACTGAGAAGAACCTGTTAGAAGCTAGTGGTCTGGGCCAGAGAGGTACAACACCAGTTTCTGGTACTGTTCCTACCCGTAAGAGGTAGAGGCAGATGGATTTCTCTCACGGTGGTAGTACTAGACAGAGTAATAGTTCATGTGGCCAGGTCGTGCGCTGCCAGTGTGGTAAAGAAAGGAACAAGAGGCCTCAGTGTCCACGTGACCCAGTGGAGTGCCGAGTTTGCGGCATGATAGGTCATCTGCATTGGTTTTGCAGGGCGTTTCCACTAGTGGATAGTGAGAGGTGTTTTGTGCAGACGTTGCATGCAGGAGCAGGACCAACAGCTTCTTACCAGTCAGAAAACTGGAATACGTCAGGGCGTACAGGTAGAGGTGGTGGTAGTGGTTGTAGTATCCTGACACAAGGAACTCAGAGGTAGCAAGGCGGGATAACTCAGGGTGTCCAGGTAGTGTCGTAGGGTCGCGGCACTGGGCAGGCATGTGCAGTGCAATAGACCCAACAAAAGTAGGAGCATGGACCTTCTACTGTCATAGATACTATTTTAGTAGCTTCTGGTTTACCTTCAGTGCTTTTTCATACAGGTGCTACACATATCTTCATATCTGTAACCGTTGTGGAGAGCCTTGGGCTCTGTGTTTCTTATTGTTCTATTGTTATGGCACTAGAGACAATGTTGGGGGCAAGAATGGCGGGTGCGCGTCAGTGCAAGGAGTTCCCCTTGAGGATGGTGGGTGTCACTTTTTATGAAACCTATATGTCTTGTAGATGACGAGATATCATGTCAATCACGGGATAGACTGGTTGGTACCATTCTGATTTTTTGTGTATTTACATCGTTGTAGGGTGATGTTTACGTCCCCAGAGGGAAAACAGTTTCTATACAAGGGAAAATATGATTTCCAGGCGAGCCGAGATGGACCCAAGCATCATGGGCGAGGTGGAGTGACATCTGAGATTGCGATTTTATATCTAGATGATCAGGGGACCTGTCAGAAGGACTTCCCTCATGTAGTTGATCGTTTCAGGGATGTCTTCCCGGAAGAATTTTCAGGTCTACCTCCAGAACGAGAGAGGGATTTCTCTATTGAGCTTATGCCAGGAGAGACATCAGTGTCCATTCTTCCTTATAGGATGGTTTCACATTTGATACAGGAGCTCCAGAGATAGTTATGGGAGTTTTAGTCAAAGGGTTTAATCCAACCCAGTACATCTCCTTGTGGTTTGCCGGTACTTTTTGTGAAGAAGGAAGACGGTACCCTCAGACTCTGTGTGGATTATCGGAAGCAGAACCATGTAATGGTTAAGAACTGGTATCCCTTACCTGGTATTAATGATCTTTTTGATCATCTTCAAGGACCACGAGTGTTCTCGAAGATTGACTTGAGGTCCAGATATCATCAGATGCACGATAGACCATCTGATATCCCTCCCACAGCATTCATGTTCATGTATGTTCTATATGAGTACTTGGTGAATTTCTTTGGACTCACGAACACGTCAGCAGTTTTCATGGCTCTGATGAATCAAGTATTCCACCCCTATCTAGACTCTTTTGTGGTAGTTTACGAGGTTGATATCTTGGTGTACTCTCACACTCGACACAACCATGCTACCCACCTTGGGATCATATTGAGTACACTATGAGATAACGACTATATGCTAATCTCTATATGTTCCACTTTTTTATGGATTAGATAAACTTCCTGGGTCATATAATCATAGAGGCCGGAGTTTCTTTAGACCTAGAGAAGTTGAGAGCAGTAGTTTCCTGGGAGCATCCTTAGAACGTGTTTTATATACGAAGTTTCTTGGGGATGGATGGTAATTAAATTGGATTTATAAAGGACTTTTCCCACATAGAAGTTTCATTTACAGGTTTCCCTATGATGGGTGTGAAGTTTGTTTGGTCAGAAGCTTGCGAGATAGCCTTTCATAAGATGAAGGGAAGTTTGACATCAGAATAAAAAATGAAACTTCTAGAGAAAGGGAAGATCTATATTGTCTACTCTAATGCATCATGTATTGGGCTGGGAGCAGTGTTGATGCAAGGCTATTGAGTAGTTGCATAAGGGTCTCATTAGTTGAGGCCACATGAGATTCATTACCCGATGCATGACCTCAAGTTGGCTGCAGTTGTACAAGTGTTACGATGTTGGAGACATTATCTCTTGGGAGAGCATTTTGTGGTGTTTATAGACCACAGAAGTCTTAAATATATCTTTACCCAGCATGACATGAACTTGTGATTGAAAATGTGGGTTGAATACCTTCAGTCGTTTGACTTTGAGCTTGCTTATACACCTGGTAAGGGAAATGTTGTTGCTGATGCACTGAACAAGAAGACTCAGACACATGGAGTTCAAGAGGATGGTGGTTAGTGGCAACTTATGGATTTTTTCTCAGAGATGCATTTGTAGGTGAACAATAGTCAGTGGAAAACCTACCTTTATACATTAGTTGTGACTTCTACCATCCTGGACAGAGTGAGGATGAGACAACTATCAGATTTGGAAGGCCTAGTTCTACGAGAATCGATGGAAAGTGAGGACCGTCCTTCTATTTGGGAGATAAGTGATGATGATGTACTGTATTTCCAGGGACTATTATGGGATCCATGGGATATACGCGAGGAGATGATGCGGGAGTTTCATGATTCAGCATGGGATGTGAATCCTAGAGTTACCAAGATGTATCGTGACTTGTGACATCAGTACTGGTGGTAGTGTATGAAGATGTAAGTACCTCGTTTTGTTATGAGATGTTCCACCTGTCAGCATGTGAAGGCGGAGCATCAGAGGCCTGCTGGACTATTACAATAGTTACCCATTCAAGAATAGAAATGGGATGATGTCACAAAGGACTTCGTCACGGGGTTTCTGAGGACACCTCAGGGCAATGATGTTTTTTGGGTTCTTGTGGACAGACATACAAAGGTAGCTCACATTTTCTCGTTCATGGAGACATTCAGTTTTGACAAGATCAAGAATTTGTATATCCGAGAGGTCGTACATATTCATGGGGTCCCTCGTTCTATCGTTTCATATTGGGACTCTTGTTTTATGTCTCGTTTCTGGAAGACTTTTCATCAGGCACTAGGTACAGAGGTGCTTCTGAGCACAACTTACCACCCTCAGAACGATGGTCAGTTATAGCGTACGATTCCGTTGCTTGAAGAAATGTTGCGTGCATGTGTCCTAGACATTGTGTACTCTTGGGAGAAGCATATACATCTGGTCGAGTTTTCTTATAATAATAGTTTTCATGAAACTATTGAGATGGCACCATATGTGGCTTTATATGGTAGGCTATGCCAATAAACATTGTGCTAGTTGGAGGTAGTTGAGGCTGCTTTACTTGGACCATGTCTCATGCAGGAGACATCAGAGAAAGTCTAGTTGATACAGAAGTAGATGGATTTTGCGCAGTCTCATCAAAATTCTTACGCTGATCGCCACAAACGACCCTTGGAGTTCGTGGTCGGGGATCATGTTTTCATGCGTGTTTCACCGAATTTGGTACATATGCAAATTATGAGATATGGTAAACTGTCACCATGGTATGTGGGGGCGTTTGAGTATATGGAGGGAGTTGGGTCGGTTTTCTATCAGCTTCAGTTACCAAAGAGGCACCATGATATCCACAACTTCTTCCATTTATCTCAGTTCCGCCATTATCACTCAAACTATTCTCATGTTTTTCTCCTGAAGAGGATGATCTTCTAGTTGATGCATCATTTGAGGAGCATCTGATTTATATTGTTGATAGGAGAATGGAGGTTATATGAGGCCAGTAAGTTCCTCTCGTATGGGTGTGATCGTAGCATTGCCGAGTGCAGGACAAAACCTAAGAGAGGGAGACTTACATACATGCTCAGTGGCCAGAGTTTTTCTGAGATTTATCTTTACCACCCTTGGAAGGGAAATTCAGGGAAGATTTTCTCTATTTGGGGATGTTTGTAAGAACCTAGTTATTATTCTTGAGGTACCTGTTTCTTCTTTTACTTTTTCCTTAATTGTTGTTGATAAACTAAGGAAAATGGGGAAAATCCGAAATTTTGTGGGTACACGCCGTGTACTTTTCTACAGGCTGTGTACTTTGTCTGTGAGGGATTAGTACACTTTCAGTGATGAAAGGTGAAAAACCCAACTACACGCCATGTATTGGGTATTTACACGCCGTGTAGTCAGTTGGACGGTGAATATTAAGGCGGTGGAAGTAGCAACCAGTTGAGAAACTGTACACATCGTGTATTCGGAATTACACATCGTGTACTCTGGTCGACAAGTAAACAGTTCAGTGGTGAAAAGTAGCCTCTAGAGGAACAGTTAAATGATAAAAAGTACATGCCATGCACTTGAGAGTACACACCATGTAGTTTGTTTTTATCTCTTAAAATGGTAAATTGCCTCCTCTGTTCACAGAGAAAGCTTATAACACCAGAGGAGAGTAGGAGAGATGACCGGAGCTTGGAGGATCTCCCGACCACACCCCGGGAACCTGATTCCGTATCTATCGGTCACGTTGTGATGGAACAGGTAAGACCTCCCTTCTCCTTAAGCTGTTCATACCAATTATTTCCTGTGGGAATGTTATTTGATATTGAGAGTATAGTTTTTTATCTCATATATATGCCTTTCTCATGCATTTCGGGAGGCGACGTTCAAAAATACCAATCAGCGGTGATAGAGGTAGCTGGTCCGGTGATTACATTCCCTCTGCTGTGCGTTTTTGTTTACTATTGTGCTACGAACCCATGTTTGGGGTGTCATATAGATGAGGCCTTAGATTTTTTAAATACCTATAATTGTATAGGTAATTGAATGTAATTATAAACTTCTCTTTGGGATCGCTTCTAGGATCCAGGGCCGCCTCGGGGGTGCATTCCTCTGTTTAGATGTTTGGACAGGTTACTCGAGGGTATACTGTAAAATTTAGAATGCTTTATATTTCCTTGGGTGGAATTTTATATAATTATTTGCTTATATGTTGGGCTAGGCCTGGTTACTGGCGCCTAAGGACAGTTTTCTATTTAGCATGAGGGAAGTGTTCTCTTTAGCCTGAGGGAAGATCCTTTCATGAATTTGGGTAGTAGATTATGTGCCTGTGGGTGACACTTCGTACGCCTGGGAGAATATCTGTTATTCCTGTAGGAAATTAACTTTGGGTTTTGACTCAGCTTACCTGAGGGTAAGGTTTGTATGTCTGAGGATAGAGTTATCATGCATATTCATCGTGGTGATTT
Organism: Viscum album; assembly: GCA_963277665.1. Taxonomy (NCBI): domain Eukaryota; kingdom Viridiplantae; phylum Streptophyta; class Magnoliopsida; order Santalales; family Viscaceae; genus Viscum; species Viscum album. Next base: position 1,997,075,860 of record OY728140.1, on the reverse strand, counting down.
TTATATGTTATACCTATCATGTTAAATAACATGCTTGGAATGGTTAACTGAATATTAAAAATGGAAATATAAATGGCATGTTAGATACTTTTGAGTACTACATAGTTTATTTCATTTACTACAACACACTATTGTTGCACATTTTCACTAATAGTTGGAAACATGCCTTTGGTGGGTGCCTGCTAGGATTTATTTCTCACACCCTGTTTGGTTCATGTCTTCGGCCAAAACAGACTATATTGCTGTAGGTATCAACAGGGGAAAGAGTCCCTATACAGGTACATGATATTTGTAGAGGATTATAAGAGCATGGGACCGATCTTAGCCTCGCGATGCTGCTGAGTTCCTATTGCACTATTTTTTTTGTTCAGTTGTTACATGTACTGTGAGTTGTATTGTATTGTATTCTAGTGTATTATGTTCTGTTTGTTTTCATAGAATAAGTGACATACTGCATCTCTCTATATATGACAGCTGGTTCTATTTTACTCAATGTTCTTTTTATGTTGTATGTTTTCTGCTGCTTCCATTGATTCATGTTTATGATATTTATCTTTTATGCTATTCTATGCTTTGACAAATGAGGGCATTGTTTCCCTACTACCAGACCTGGGCCCTCACTGCAAGCCAGCAGCCTCTGGAATTTGGGGAAATGCACTTGAAGTCATGTGACCAACCATGTTCGGGGCAACCGTTGAGTGACACCCAGATCCGGGACGTTACACGGTCAAAATTCTTGATAATAGAGAACAAGTTCTAAGAGAACGGATGACTAATCTCTAAAAGTTCTATGGAGAAATCATATGATAGAAGATAAAATGTGGGAACTTGATTATCTTATTATGAAGAACCACCCGAATGATTTTATGCATTAATATTCTAGAAATTTTGAGGATGAAATTATTTTAAGGAGGGTAGAATTTAACATCTCAAGCTTCCACGATAAGTTTCCCTATGAATAATGCAATAACTTCCATTATACACAACGTCGAAATTCTAACAAACCGTGACCAAATTAAACTAACCATTATGAACAGTAATACCCACATTTTGGAATATTATTAATTTAATTTTTCAAAATGGACTTCATTTTTTAATTCAGAATATATATATAATCTTAGGGTGATGTTTTGGTATTTTTCTGAAAACATTAAATTTTTGATGAATAGTGAAAAACACTATGTTATTGGTTAAAACACATATTTTAAAAATAATTATTTATTTTATTTAAATTTGATTTATGTCAAGATTGATATATAATATCTATATATGTTAAATTTAATTCATTGGATTCATTTTATAATATGTTTAGATACATAAATATTTTATTGAACATTTTAACGTCTTTTACCCACCTCATAAGAGCATGTTCAAATTTGCATAAAACATAATTTTACCACATCATTGTGTTGAATTTCAAAAACTCGTGTGACCAAGTTGACATCATTATATAAAATTTGGTTCAATAAGATGAAAATAATTTTTGGTGCAATGTTACTTTTTTACTTTTATTTATCACGTTTAAAAGTAAAAAGGGTAATTAAAGGGTAAAAATGATATTATAATTACGATAACAGATGTCCTAATTGAATTGCATAATATTAATTTGACCAAAAAAATCATAGGAATAAAATATGATTCTCTTTGGTCTACAGGGATTACATTAGGACATTTATTATTATTTTATTTAATGAAGAGTCTAAAGAGTTAAATTCCTAGTTAAATAACTAAACCATTTTTAATATAGGTTTACACACAATATAAATATGACTATAAATATTCATTTAGAATATAAAAATATTTCCAACATAATGGTGTTTTATTTATAAATTTTAGACATTAAATAATTTAATTTATTTATGACACAATGATGATGCAGTAATTACCTTATTAAAGAATGATGAAAATAATTGATATTATAAAAATCCAAATTAAAGTAATTTGATACTTTTTATTAATTAAAATTATTATATATGTTATAAGACATGTTATCCTTGATTAAATGATTTATTTTCGAAGTAATCATGCTGTTATGATTTTCACAAAAATAAAATACTAAATTTTTTCAAAATAGTCATAATTGAGCTCTTAAAACAAATATTGTATTACGAATTGTTATAATATTCCTAAAAATATAAGGTTAGGAAAATGGACATATATAATGTCATATATATTATTAATGAACGTCTTGGGGTTCTATTGGATGTTTATAGTATGTTTATTAACCGTATTATATATAAATACAGAGAGACATGCTAAATGAAAAACTATTTAAATGAGAGTTAAATCTAAATGTTAAGTTACATATGGTGACCTAATACTTCCTAAAACCTATTATTTGATAGGTTCTAGACCCTTTCCAACCTTAGCCTTAAAATAAATCATTTTGTAGCCATTAGATACTGAAATTGATTTTATTATAAAATAATATTTCATGCTTTTCCTAAAGTGACCCTCAAATCTCTTATAAAAGGGCACTTCCCCTTCTCTTAATTTTACACCTCCAAATCCATTTGGCATGGCCAACCCATGGCCAAATATCCTCCCATCTTTTATCTCATAATTATAGAGGCATTTCTTTTGGTCATAAATCCATCTAAATAAGCCATTTTGATCAAATCAAAAGGAAGAACACGAAGAAGAGGTAAATATTTCATCACCTCTTTCAAGTTCTTTTCTTTATCCACTTCTTCTTTATTAGTTTTTTCCATTATAAAATTATAAATACAGTATCATATATATATTTTGATGTCATTATAAATATTTTCCAACCATATTCATTATTATATCCATCATATGAATGTAAAAGTCATTATACGTGCGTAAGTTTGGCTTACTATCTCTACGCCTTGGTGTAGATTGTTATTGAAACACTTCATTATTTGGATGTGTATAATAATGAGTATAACTAATTTAAATAAAAAATATAACATTCTACTGATTATGTATATATTATATAACATCCAATTACATATGATTTCAAAATCAATACAACGATATTGTCGCTCATGCGTATGTACGGATTACCATCTCCACGAATGCGATGAGATTCATTCACCATTGTAATCATTCAATAATAATTTTCATTTTATGATTAAAAATAATTTTTATGAAAATAATATCATTATTTATATAAATAAAATACATCCTATCCATAACAAACATTTCTTACGTAACCAAGCATATAAAGGAAAATGAATCTATTAATACCCAAAATGTTGATAATACTAAAATATTATTAACAATGAAATATTAGAGGATCATATATGATATCATATTTATGTATATAGTTCTTATATGATTTAATAACAATGTTTCAACAGCTATTTAATAGGTTAACATACCATTGACTAAGGAAAAGTACAAGTTAAGGGTTACAAACACAATCCTTTTGTTATCTGAGGTATTTTTCATATAAGTATCTTCTGGGACCTCTTCATCATTCACATCCGAGTTTTCATAAAATAGGTATGTCAAAAAAAATTATTATTTGATAGATAGTGGGTAAAATTCATTTATAACATTATTTTACATTATATGTTTTCCAAGTAATCATTCCTTTGTTTTCCAAACAAGGTACTTTATGAATATTTCGACATAATTAAGGTAATAATGTTTTTTTAACTTATACGGTGGGTGTGGGTATTTTTAGATATTATAAAATCGTCGATGCTTACCTTAAATGTTTATAATAATATTTCCATATTAATATTTTTTTATAATTATAATACATTTAAATGATTTTAAAATAGAAAGTGATATTTCTGTATAATTTTTTTTTGATTTCATCTATGTCATCATCCGTATGATAGAAGTTAGTATTGTTTGAAGTTGATTTATTATGATACAAATAATCTATATTGTATTAAAGGTTTTGTGATATGTTTTATTGTGGATGTGTTATTTTTATACCATTCATGGTTTATGGATAATGTATTGACATTTCATATGCTAGTTTTAATACAAATTTTTATGGTATGTTTTAAACTTTTCACATGAGGAATGCATTGGACATAGTAAGTGACAGGTAGATCCCACTATATCTTCTCGATGCATCGGTAGGTCTATTGAGACGAAATGGTGTCCTCGAACAAGGCCTTGAAAAAATCTTATTTGTATTCTCGGGAAAAGGCCTTGACTATGTTGTTATGAAGACTGGCGTTATGTATTCCATCATTATGAAAGTCGCTATTCATATTGAATGTTAATATTCCACTAGTAGAATATCTATGTGAATAAGTAAATGGAATTATTTTATTTTACCTTTTACATATTATGCTAATGTTTAATATTAAAATGAATTTCATTTTGTCTTATACATTTCCTTAAATGATTATGATTATTTATGAAATATTCCACAATTTTGTTATCATTATTGAGCATCTGAGCTGACCCCTTTCAATGTTTTTTTTCCATGATGTAAAAATGTATTTAATGGTTGGATTGTAGGGATAGTCTAAGGATATAAGTTAGTTCAAATGTAGACACAATTTTTTAAGTTTTTATTTCATGATCAAATGTAAAACGTATAATTGTATCTAGTACATTCAAGGATACTATACTAATCTGTCTTTCTGGACATGATTCCTTAAATCATGCCAATGTTATGTCATAATTAACTATATATGGTTATTTGGGGTTGTAGAATTTCAACAAAACTAGTCAAATTTCTCTTAAAACAACATTTTTAACTCCACCATCATTATGATATCATTTGAAGGATTATATGGACCAACATACCATTTTCTATTATGTTGTAATGTATTTGGAGATTTATCAATTTTCAAGCCAGAATATGAATAGAATAAATTATATATGGTTGATGTGAAACATGGGAGGATGAAAATAGATCATGGTTATTAGAAATACTTTTATAATCATAGGAGGAGACCTGTGGAGTTCATTGTTGTAGACCAAATGTTTGTTATTTTGACTCCCTATCATGGGATGTGAAGGATTGGTCATATAAGTAAACATTATACCTAAGTTTTTTGGCCTCTATAGGTGTTAAATAATGTTGAAGCCCTGCTATATCAGATAGTGATTCCCCAAAAGATGAGTTACATACATGATATTTAAAAAAAATCCATCATTTTTATCATGATTACAATCACCTCATTGAATGGTGTGATGTCAATGTGGATGATGGTAAAACCTTCAAAGAGTTGCTTATAGAGGTCCAATACATCCACATGATGGTTCTGAATGGGAGTTCTATCCCCATGGTTCGTGACTAGTGGTGACATAAAGGAATAGAGGAGATTTCCTTGGAATCTAAGTCACATATAAACACTAATTACCAAGAGATGTTTTATGTTAATATATTCACATTAAAAATATTTCATTTTGTGGTTTTGGAAATCATATGGTTGGTAATATTGATTTATCATGTTTTTTGTTGCGTCTTAGTTAGTTTCCATTAAAGGAATATACATATGGGGTATTTCATGTGCTTTTACTGTTTAAATTTTTCTGGTTGAATGAGTCTTCTCTCCACTATAGTTGTTGAAGATTTGATTATTAGTTCTTATAATCACAATGTCATGCCCCTTCTAATTGGGTGAGGTAGTTGAGCTTTTTCACATATGATATACTTGAAAGGTATCTCATATGGTTGTTTTCTAGATGACCATTTATGTTTCCCCTCTATGTCGGTATTTAGATTCTAGAGGATGAGAATATTTTTGAGAACTATGAAATGTAAGGGCCTTTATTTTCATGGATAAACCATGTTTAGGTTTCCAATGACTAAGGTACTCTAATGTGGCTAAGAAAAAATCTAAAAGAGTTATTATGATAAAAGATGGAAGTTTGGATATTTTATGTAATGTAAACATTTTACATGATTTGAGAGTAGGTTTCACATCATTTATTGAATCCGTGTTAGAAAAAATAATAAAATGAAAATGGTACATGATTTTCAATACAAACCGAACAATGTGGATTATATAATGTGAAAGGGGATTACATGTCATTGAAATCCTTGATGTAGGATTTTAAAAAAAATTAACCACTCAGTTTTATCAAACCTTGGGGATATAGTGCTTTCCTATCATTATAAGCAACCAGAAAACCCCACTATTGGTTATCTTAAGGGATTAAATTTCCAAGGATTGATCCATATCATCCCTCTTCCAAAATTTGATTGAACTATGGAATGTTGTTTTTCCATTATTGTATTTAATTCAATCATTTACTCCTCTTCCTATTTTTCTTGCGATGTTTCATTATGTCCATTTTTGTAATGAAGTTATTTTGGTTGTTAGTTGGTTGAGTTGTCATGCAGCATCCTAGCAGAGATGTAGATCTTGAGGGAGAGTCAATCGACATTCATAGAATTAGTCTATTTTCATTCCATGAACATTGAAAACCTTTTGAGGTATGGGAATAATTTCTTCATTGTATATTTAGGGGTAATCATAGTGATATCATTATTTATCCCCTTGTATTACAATAAAATTCACCTAATTAATTACATGACATATATTAATGAATTTTTATCGATCGATTGGGGTAGATGTTTTCTATACCATGATAATTGGTTTCCTTCTAATTCTTTATATAGTGTGATATCTATATTCTTGTTGTTGTTATTTTTATAGCACGTAAAAGTTGTAAAGAACATAAAACCATAACTAATTGATGATTAATTGGATAAAATATTAAATAGGCTTGTTTAATGAATAAAATTCTTATTATCATTTAATGGTAATAAAATAGAATAATATATTAATGTTAAATTTAATTTTGTATGTATCATAAATCATGTTGATCCATGATGATAATAGTATTAGAGGCATGTTAAAATAATTATATAGTGAATTTTCTATTTCATTTGGTATATTGTTTCCTATGTTTTTGCCTATAGTTTGAACCTATGAATAATGAATTGGTTATTCCACAAGGGAATAGAACCCATTTTTTCATAAAATATAACTACTTAGAGGTTAGGATTTTCCATATTTCTTATAAATCCAATGTATTTTATTATTTGGATCAGTGATATATTATTGTGTGTGAAGACTATATGCCATGTTTTAGGTAGAAGATCTATGTTCCTACATTTGTTTAGTGATTCTTTGGGGTGATGTAATATTGGGAAGGATGATCTAGGATGGATGTTGTGTAATGTTGGGTGGGGAGTCCCAGATATGATTTTAGCCTTGGATGGATGATCATAAATGGTTTTTGTGGTTTGTGGGGTAGGGATATCGTATTTTTGTGGCAGTAGTTGAGGCATTGTGTTGTGAGATACATCGGTATACTCACATGGTTTTTGGAGGGGCACCGGAGATAATGAAACAAGTTGTAGCTGGGCTTACCCACTATTAATAATGATGTATATTTATATTAATCTATTTTTCTTCTATGAACCATGTTTTCTATATATCTATTTTCCATTCGCCACTAATTGACGCATATTTATGTGCTTAATTATTTAATTGTTTTTTAGGTTATGGTGTATTTATAGGACACATGATAATATTCATTTTAATAATGATAGTAAATAAATAAATATTTAACCCATGGGGGTCTAGTTTGTTGGGATGTAATACTGATGTTATAATTATTATAATCCATGGACTCTGTTTTCTTATTCATGGAGAAAATGGATCATTGTTTTCATTACACTGTAATGAGATATGAAAAATGTTAATGGATAATTAATTGGTAAAGAATTAATTAATGTAAATTAAATCATTTGAAATAGAATAAAATAATTTAATTTATCTCTTTAATTGGTTGGTTTCTTATAGAGTATCACATATTAGTTGTGGTAGTAGGCTATCTGTGAGATGTTAGCTTCAGTTGAGTTTGAAACTATTTTATTCCCATAGTGTGGTTTTGTTCTATATTATATTAGGTACTTTTTATGTTTCCATATAATACTCCACCATATTAGTTAGGTTACCTGACACCCCATGGATTTTGAGCCCATGGCGGTTTCTTCCCCAACATCCCTACTGGAGGATGGATGTCAAAATACACCAATTGGCCTCACTCTCTTCTCTTGGTAGTTACATGTGCTAGGATGTAGAAAAATCATTTTTCCCTGATATGTTTGTAGTGTGATGTAATGGCTTGTGTTTATTTCACATGCATGTATTATGTATATAGTTTTCTAAGAACTACTACTGGTGTAATGTGTCTAGGTTGTGATGGCTTGAGGATCCTTACTCATTGTATGAGATATGATGATTTTAGGAATAATAATCGATGTATGATACACTTTATATGGGTTTTTGTGGATCCTGTATACTACTTTCTACTTTTATGGTATGTGGAAATTGTTGTTTTTTTCATGGGGTATACATTGTTGTGATTTACCAAAGTTTTTGTTGGATAGAATCTTTGGAGAGAGATGTTGAAGATGCGTGATTTTGGGTAGATAGGAAATCTTTTTGAGAAGTGGTAGGAAGGTACCCTTGATATTATTTATAATATAATATTATTCTCTATGAGATACATATTTATATTAGACATGGTGATGTTGAGAACATTGTACTCCTATTTAGGTGATGAGTTAGATTAACTCGTTGTTCACTATTCCTTAGCATGATGTTTTTACTATTGCATAAGAGGATCCAGGTAGGTTCCTATGATGTATAATTTTATACTCAACCTATGTATTTATATGTTATTTTCAAATTAGACGGTGAAATTTGGAGATCATGTTGGTTTCTACAAGCATGATGTTTAGATGGAGCTATTTGATATTCATGGTCACTATCATCATTAATTTTCTTTTAGTACTTGAATTTCACCTTTTAGTTGTGGTAGTTATTACGAGATATAATATATTTTTTCTTTGGAATTTATTTTATATTGGATTCTGATTAGGATTTGGTTGGAGTATATCTTTTCTACCACATTTACATGATTTATTTTTATGGGGTAATTCCACCCATATCAATATTTATTATACCTTCAATGTTAGTCCCCAACCTAGTGCCTAATTGAGGTGGGACTCAGGTGTTTATATCTCTCGTATCCTATGGTTGGACTACTATGGGTTTTCCTTGTGGGTTGGGTGTTGTGACAATCCATGTTATCTAAAACAAATAAATTTCTCCTTTTTGGTAAAATACGCAAGCAAATTATTTTGAAAATGGTATAAAGATTATATTTAAGATATTAATAAAAATAAACAATTTTTAATAATGAATTTAATAAACAAATTTAAAAAGTAATTTTTTAAAATCATTATTTGAAAATTTTGGTTTGGATGAAAACCAATTTCCAACCGAAGGGATAAGTCAACTCATGATTTTCTAAATACATATTATAAAATAATTTATGTATCAAATTTTGGAATGAGAGTATTAATTTAAATGACACAATCATGAATAGATATTATATTGGAATAATAAATTTTTTTACTAGATAGTTATAAATTAATTTCCATCAACAAATATTCAAGAATAAACTATAACGATAAGAATGATATTTTGAAATAAACCCTAACAATGATAATAACATTAAAGTTGGAATTAAAAAATAATTCAATTTTTTGTATCATCTATAAATACACATAAATAATATTTTTATAAAACATAATAAATTTTTATTACATTACAATTTTAATCCTATAACATCGATGACGATAAAGAAGTAATATAACGTAGTGATTAAAATTTGGGTTATGACATATTTTACCACGTGGAAATAATAATGTGAAGTAAACAGGGAACAAATAAATAAAATTGAAACATCTAATAATAGGAAATATTATTTAATAATGATAATTCATTTCATAGGGGTATTATTCAAACTAAATAAAATACACTCAGTTCATAATATTTCAACATGCCTCAATTAAAGGAAATTCAGAAAAATCTTTTACCTTATGCTTCATATTGCTTAAACATTCATTATCAATCTGTATAATCTTCCTAATAAATTTATTACCCTTTTGAGAAACATGTTAACACTTATAATATAATATATTACCATATTATATTATTTTAATACCAATTTTATAATACTATATTATTATTTTCATTATTTCGGGGGTAATTACCTAATTTTAATGCATGTTTATTAAGGAATGTATTTCTTTTATTGGATATATATTTATCATATAAAAATTTTAATTGATGTTATAAATATCATTTTTTAAAATTATATATATTATTATAATCATTCTATAAATATGGTCATGGAAAATTTATTGAATCACTTAGTTGGGACACTATGTAGTGAAAATGCATGAGTGACAATATCATTCCATTAATGAGTGAAAGGGTATTGATGTTGGGGATATTTTAAATTTAAAAAATCAATACCAAGTAATATCTATCACATATATTAATTTAATTTACCATTATTACATTCTATGTAATTTTTAAGCGATAAATGAATCACATAGCTTCACAAGGAGGTAGTCTGCTCAACACGTGTGTGATGTTCTCGCATTTTTTATGTAATGTAATGTAAGAATTTACATAATATATTATAACTGTAGAATTATAAAAAATATAATTTTTATTAAACATGTATATCGATTCAAAAATTAAATAATACCGAGATTTATGTTGATGGAATGTGAGTTACATCGGTTCATGAGGCCGTTTGTCCTCCATACACATGATTTGAGATTTCATTTCCCAGTTGATAGAGTGGGATATTTGTAAATATATTCCTATTTATATAACTAATTCAATGTATATTGAAAATAAATTTGTGAATATATTTATATTTTAATACATAACTCAATGTTTAATCCAATAATGAAAATAAAAGATCTTTGTTAGGATAATTATCTTCTCTATGTGAACCCAGAATTACTAACCTTTTCAGAACACTTGGGATGTACATTGGGAAGAAAAAAATCTCAATAACACATCTAACGATGTTGGGAGGTATTATATTTGGGTTATATTGATCCAAAGGTCTTGGGAGGTGTGTATATGTGAAGGGAGTGAGTTCCATTTTATAAGAAGGGAATGGAAACCCTCTTTGAAATTAATTTGGGATTTCAAAAAATAATCCAAAATGGAAAATTGATTAACATGAAAAAATATAGAAATTGATAGAATATTTTATGGTATTATTGATAAGGTATATATATGACAACAATGTATGGTTTTGAGAATCTAGTATTTCAGTTTATGCTATATATTTTTACTTTATCTATAGGTAAATCCGTTATTATCATAACCATGATAATTAATTTTTTTCTATATTCACTATTGATTATGTTAAAAAAATTATTTCAATGTATTAGAAAATATAAATAATAATGATTAATAAAATGTATTTAAAATTTTAAAATTAAATTAAAATAATTTGAGGAGATTAATTTATAATTACACTTAACTACATGATGAAAATGTAGTTCCAAAGAGAAAAAAACATAAGTATCATATTTTTTGATATAAAAAATCAATATGAAATAGATTATAATTACCAAAATTATTTAATATTTAAAAAAATTTAATTATTTTTAATATAACATTTATTTAATATTTAATTTATCATTTCCAAATTTTTAATCAAAAATTAAGCTTTCAATAATATTTGAATTTTTACTATTTATATACAAATTAATTTTAAAAACAAATACAAAAAATTGACTCTAGGATAATTTTGAGGTTATAATGTTAAAAAATATGTTAATTTTGTCAAATATAATTTATAAATTATTTTAATAATTTTTTCTATATTATATGTGTAAAGTGGGACTAACCTATCATTTAGAAAAAGTAAATCTTTTCCGAAATTATTTATTTTCAAAAATGATTATTATTTTATTTATAATCAATAGAAACTGTAATTTTCATAATTTAGTTATTATTATTAATACCCTCAAGTTTAATATAAATATTATAATTTTATTATATATTACAATCCATTTAGACTTTGGGTTTTGTGTTCTACAAGCAATCAAAGTATTAAATTTAATGAAATATATATCGTTGTTGTTTAACCTCGATGTAATCTGTCTCATATGTTAAAAAATGAAATATTATTCATATAGTATTTTTTATATACAATTCTATAAACATAAAAAAAATTCACCCTCAAAATATTATATTTTGGCCTAAAATCATGGTTATGCTATTTGAATATCATGTTATTGAAAACCCAAAGCATAGAAAGTGTCAATAAAACATATTGATATGAGATAACAGATAGTAAAATGGAATATTAAATAACAAAAATATTGGATTCTATGTTATAGAACAATAGTATCATGTTATGATATAGATACATAAGAAATGATTAAATAATTTTCGTGAGTGTCAGAGTCCATTGATCACAAGAAAGTGAATGATCAATTGAATATTAATGACCATAACATATTAAATCATTGACGATATGAAATACCATTCCATTCACCATATATGAGGGTAAGGGAAAATTTTATAAAGTTACATTTTTTAATGGTGATTAATTTTTTTTATTTCATTGAATATAAGTATATAATGTTATTTGATATTTTTCTATATCATAATCATAACTTCATCCTTTGGCTACAATTCCATGAATTGAAAATTCATCACATACTCTAAAAAATGAAAATAAAAAAATTAATTTTTTAATTCTTAACGATCTATAATTCATGTTTAACTTATAATACCATCCATAAAAGAGTGAAAATTTATTCTTTTGAATCTAACTATTTTCAAAAATTAATGTGGATAGTACAATATATAAAATATATTACATAAATACCATCATATCTATAGAAACACAAATGGTTGTTAATTAAAATTTATTTATCAAATAAATTATGTGAAAATAATTACATATAACATGAATTCTACATTAACCAATGGTAGGAATTAAAACCAAACTATTATTTTAGTATGGGTTCAAGCCCCATGATTTTAGCAGATTCAATGGGTTATTACCTTTTATGGTGTTGGTACTTTTTCAAATACAATATTAAAAATATTCCTATAATTTTCAATAAAAATTATGAAATATTTCAATTAAATTGAAGATAATATAATGATTATTGTTTCTGATACCTTTAATCATTGTTCTAAAAATGAAATTGAATTCTCCTCAAATAATATTTTCATATAAGAAACCAATAAGACAAATTTCATATATGTTTTACAAAAATATCTATAACCATGATATATTAATACCACACATATTCTCCAAGGGAAATTTATGAATTGAAACTTATTATCAAACATAAATTAATAAACCCATTATGGTGTCAACAATTTTTATGTAAATAAAATCATATTTTATTCAGAAATTTTACAAAATCTGTAGATGACTCATGACTCAAATAAACACAATTCATTTTATAAAAATACTTCTACAATTTTATTCATTAATCTAAATACATACATAACTCATTCATTTTACATAAACATATTTACATACATGGTGTAGTGGTTATCATTTATAATAAGGCATTGACTCATATAATTCCTAGGTTCCCATCATTATATACAATGCACTATAAATGGATCCATTTGATGGTTTTTATTTCATCATATCAAAATATTAACATTTCCTAAAAACATAATTAATGTATTGAATAATTTCGACAAATAAAATACTTACCATTCATTGAATATACATTATTTTCAATCTATGACACGATAGGATTGAACAATCTCATTTGATATCCCCATCCTTTCAAATTATTCACAAATATTGTCATTACCCATCCTCGGGGCCCGTGTTGTGACTACCCTAAGCCCGCCTTCCATAGGCCAGGGGCTGGCGACTAGCACCAAGGCGTAAATCCCGGTTAAAAGGGAAGGCATTTCCTTTGTAAAGTAAACAAGCACCACAGAGTACAAGCGGAAGAAGTAAACACTAAGTAAAAACTGAGTACAACAGAAAGTGCGGAAGGTAAAAGGGGTCGGAAATACAAGCCCAACTGTAAAGTACAACTCGAAAGGGAAAACAGCAACTGTAAAGAAAAGCCGCTACGCCGAGCTTTCCACTAGAAATCCCACCTGAAGGGTGGGTACAGATAGCTCCACTGCTCCTCAGGTCCCGTCGTCTACTCCGAGTACATCCCGCCCAGTGGTCCACCTCCAGGTACTGTCCTGCTCTACAAGCCTCAACCACGATCAACGCTGTCCGACGTCTGTAACCAACACAACGTAGTGCGGGCATAGCCCGTGCAGGGGTGAGTATAAGCTACTCAGTAGGGACCCCGAGACCCCCAAAGTTCTCCCAAAATCCACAAAGGATAAACCACAAAGGAAAGATACAATCACGAAGTAACAACCGACACTTCTTTGGTATATTCCCTTACATATACCTAAGTGATCAATTCCAATACGCTCCAACCTTCGAGCCCAAGTACAACTCATTCCACACATGAAAGTATACCTATTCCACACAGGAAGGCAAAACATAATCCACCCAGGATAGCACAACACAATCCACACAGGAAAGCAAACAAGAGTCAGCTCATACATGTATACTTCTTCGAAGATGATAGAGATGATCACTGATCCATCTAAGTCGTCGGACCCACAAAGGATCGTTAGGTACTAACCCCCGCAAAGACCCACACAGGATCAGACCCACACATGATATGTAGGCGCTGGCTCACACAGAACCGTTGAGCGCTGACGCACACAGGATCAGACCCACACAGGATCGGTAGCACTGATCCACATAGGATCGCTGAGTGTTGTAGTCGCTGTCATCGAATCCACTGAGGATCTCTGAACAGTCGTCGTCGCAGTCACAGTAGCAGTCGTAGCCAGCACTAGGGTTCCCTCACATAGCAAACTCATTCGGGAGGGTCCGCTCCATGAGCCGAGAGGCTGATATATCAACTGACACATAGTCCAGCATTGATGTATCCAAAAGTTCTGTATCGTCAAGAGGAACTCAACGTCGCATACGGCGCATCAATCAGACGCCCGATCAGAGAGTTATTGGCTTTTTCGTCCCAGGGGCCCGGTTGGTTTTTAAGGAAAAACCATCCCGACCGTACTCCACCTGCGTCCAAAACTCGGGCGGAGTAAGCCAAAATATATGTCTCACTAAGAGGAACTCAACAAAGTCGACGACACGTCAATCGGACGTCCAAAGCTCAAGATAAGAGCCTTTCCTCTCCGAGGGCTCGATTGGTTTCGTGTATGAACCAACCTGGCAGAACTCAAAGTATTCCGAAACCTTGAGTGAAATATGTTGAAATGACCGTCTCTTTTCAAGTATCGTTTTTCCACTGACGGCGCGTCGATCAGAGGTCTGTAGCCCGAGTTATGGGCATTTGAATTCATACGGTCAGAAAATGGGGGTTTCGGGCCTAGACCGACCCGGCTCGAGACCCCTCGGTCGGCCCGAACTGGTTCGACCCACCCCGGGTCCAGGTCGGCCAGGCCCGGCACGGCCCGGATGGGCGAGGCCCTACCCGGCGCGGCCCGGCGGGGCTCGGGCCTGCCCGGCCTGGCGGACCGGCCAGGCGCCGGTTCGGCTGGGCGGAGCGCGCCCAGTGTGCTGCGAGCTCGGCCTTCGCCCGAGCTATTGGAAAGGGGGGGGGGGCTTCCCCCTTGTGTAACCGCGGCCCCCCCACAAAATTATGGGTGCCGTTTGAACTGGCCGGGGGAATTTAATTCCCCCGGCCCCTCCCCTTCCTGCCGGACTGACCTGGCCGGATGGTTCTTGCTCAACGGGATCGGCGGTGGCCGGTCCCCTTCCAGCTCCATCACCGGCAGCCCAGTCCGGCCTCCGGTCACCTTGCTCTGCCGCGGCCCAGAACCGGCCGTGACCCTTATCGTTGGGCGCGGTGGGACGACACCGCGCCCCTCCGCCGCAGCCCCGCTCCGGCCGCAGCGCCTTCGATTTCCTTCGATGCGTTGTGACGACGTCGCGTTCTTAGACTTCTTTCCATGGCGCGGCGTGACGACGTCTCGTAATACATTCCGTGTGATTTCTACGTGGTGCGACGACACCACTCCATTCTGTTCCATCCACAAAGAATCAAACATGAACATAGGAGGAGGGTTCGGCCGTGTTTGTGCGGTCCGACCCCCCTCTCATTAAAATGATAACATCTAGTCGAAAATCCACGATGATCGATAAACTAGAATCATGAATGGAAATAATAAAATAAACCCCTACCTTGGTTTCAAGAATGGTGTTTGTCAACGAGTTGTGGAAGACGAGCGTCGCGAAGAATGAACGTCGACGTCGCGAAGCGAGGATTCAAAGTCATTTAAGGAGATTTCATCGCGGAAAAACCGTCACGGAAGAGACGACACAGAAGAAGAACGTCGCGTCGCGGAAGAACGAACGTCGATTCCGTTGTCGTCGAGGTGCGTTCAAAGGGAAGACATCGTTGGAAGAATACGTCGTGTTCTTCGGCGGAGGTGTTCTTCGCGTTCTTCGTCGAGGATGAAGAAGAAGAAGACTCACGCTTCCCAATCCTCTCAAGGTTGCAAAACTCTAACAAAAAATAAAATAAGACCAAGTCTTATTTTATTAACACAACCAAACCATTTGAATTTCAAGAGTTTGAAATTCAATTTAACCACACACAACTCACCTCATTAAACTTATTACATTTACGTCATAAGTTATAACTTAGGTTAAAAAAATTAAAGTGGGAGTTGAGGGGGGGGGGGGTTAGAGGATATGAAGGGGTGGGGTTCGTGTGGGCCCCACCACCCTCATAACCTCCCAAGGGAGGTTGGGTGGTTACCCAACTTCCATCAAGAACTAACACTTATAGTAAAAATAATAAAAATTGTAGAGTAACTATAAAATAAAATTCCATAATTTTTATCATCAACACTCGTGTAAACGCAACTCCGGAATAGGAGTTCCTAAGAAAATATCGGTGCTGTAGTTCCATTGGTGCCCTTGGAATTCGATTCCGGGCACCGGTTAAAAAGTTAGAAATTCCCGCTTGTTTGTTCACTGGACGTACCCGAGCCAAATTTCGATAATTGATTCCGGGCACACCGGGCCTCAGAATCAGGTGACGTCAGAAACCGCGTTCTTGTAAAATTCCAAATAAAATTAAGAAAAATATTCCCTTGAATTTTACATGTCTTTACATTACTCCCACCTCAGGGCTTTACATCCCCGTAAAGATACATAAACACTAGGAAAACAAATGTGTGTACTGAGCATGCATCTGAGCCTCCCGCTCTCAAGTGCTCTCCTAGAGGTACCCGTACTTCCATCTGATGCGCACAAGAGGAATCGACCATCCACGTAGGACCCACTCCTGTCGATCCTCAATATCCACTGGGACCTCCGCAAAAGTCACCCCATCATCAACGTCAAGCTCCCCGTGGTCAATGATGTGCGTCGTTTCGTGCACGTATCTCCTCAGCTAAGATACGTGGAAGACGTCATGCACCCGTTGCAACTGAGGTGGTAGAGCCAGACAATAACCCATCTCGCCAATCCTACTGAGGACCTGGAATGGTCCGATGAAGCGTGGAGATAAGTTGCCACCTCTTCCAAATATCCGTAATCCACGTTGAGGTGATACACGCAAGAAGACGTGGTCGCCATCCTCGAACTCTAGTGGCCTCCGCCTCCTATCAGCATATGACTTCTGCCGGCTCTGAGCTGTCCTCATCTGCTCCTGGATGACCTAGAACTTCTCTTTCGTGGCCTGGACCATCTCCGGTCCCACAAGTGCTGACTCCCCAGGGTCTGTCCCGCACAAAGGAGATCTAGAAGGTCGGACGTACAATGCCTCGTATGGTGCCATTCCGATGGTGGAGTGGTAGCTTTTGTTGTACGCAAACTCCAGCAAGGGTAGTTGGTCCTCCCAGCTATGACCAAAGTCGAGGACACATGTACGGAGCATGTCCTCGAGAGTCTAAATGGTCCTCTCCGTCTGACCATCCGTCTGAGGGTGAAAGAATGTTCTCAGACGTAGCTGTGTCTCGAATGCCTCCTACAAACCCTTCCAAAGATGGGAAGTAAAGCGAGCATCTCGATCAGAGATGATAGACGATGGCACACCGTGAAGCCGCACAATCTCCTAAACGTAAAGTCGTCCCAAGCTCTACACTGAGCCCTTCTCTCTGATGGGTAAGAAGGGATCCGACTTGGTGAGTCGGTCGACAATCACCCAAATGGAGTCGTGACCTCTGGAAGTGCGTGGAAGACCAGTCACGAAGTCCATAGATATGTCGTCCCACTTCCACTCCGGAACCTCCAAGGGCTGTACCAAGCCTACTGGTACCTAATGCTCTTCCTTCACCTGCTGGCAGGTGAGGCATCGAGAAACGAACTCTGCCACAGCCTTCTTCATGCCCGGCCACCAGTGCTATCTTCTGATATACTGGTACATCTTCACCACTCTAGGATGTACCGCCAAAGGAGAAGTTTGAAACTCTCTCAGCACCTCCTCTAGTAAAGCGACCGGTACCATGGTACGTCCTCTGAGAATGATGCCGTGCTCTACTCCAAGGGAGAAACCATCAGGTGCATGTCCTGAGAATATCTGTGCACGCCACGTCTCACAGTCAGTGTCCCCTCGCTGTGCTTCTCTGACCCACTGCAGTAGTGGAGGAGTGACTGTGAGAGACTGAAAAAAGGCTTCACCATCTCTATCCACAAAGTATATCTGCAAAGCGGCTAGCTACTCAATCGCTTCCTCAAGTAGCTGAATGCCCGTCCTCCTACTGAGAGCATTGGCTACTACGTTTCCCTTCCCAGGAGTATAGACTAACTCAAAGTCATAGTCTTGGAGAAACTCAAGCCATCGTAGTAGTCTCATATTTAGATCCTTCTGAGGAAAGATGTATCTGACACTCTGATGGTCAGAAAAGACTGTAAAGCGCTCACCCATTAGATAGTGTCGCCATGTCTTCAGAGCGAAGACCACTGCTGCTAACTCCAGTTCATGGGTAGAATAGTTTTGCTCATGCAGACTCAACTTTCGTGATCAATAGGCGATCACTGCCCTCTCCTGCATTAGGAAACAACAGATTCAGGTCCCTGATGCATCGCAGTAGACTACGTACCCTACTCCCTCCTTAGGAAACCTCAAGATAGGTGCGATGGTCAATATCTGTCTCAACTCCTGGATGCTCTGCTAACATCTGTCGGACCACACGATGGGTTTCCCCTTCTTCGTCAAAGTTGAGAGTGGTGCCACAACTCTAGAGAAGTCAGGCACGAATCTCCGGTAGTATCCAACTAGTCCCAAGAAACTCTGCACCTCCGTCACGCTCCTGGGTGGCTCCCAAGCTAACACTTCCTCGATCTTCACAGGATCCACTAAAACTCCCACCTCAGTGATGATGTGTCCCAAGAAGTGGACCTCACGTATCCAGAACTGACATTTCGAGAGCTTACCATAATGCTGGTGCTCTCGGACTGTGTCTAGTATAACCTGTAAGTGGTAGGCGTGCTCCTCCTCAGTCGTCGAGTAGATCAAAATGTCGTCGATGAAGACCACGAAAAATCGATCGAGTTATGGATGAATGATCCGGTTCATGAGGGCCATGAACACTGATGGATCATTGGTTACGCCGGATGGCATAACCATGAACTCATAGTGGACATACCGACATCTGAAGATTGTCTTCTGCACGTCCTCATCTCGAACTCTGAGCTGATAATAGCCTGACCTGAGGTCTATCTTCGAGAACCACCGTGCCCCCTTGAGCTGATCCAAGAGGTCACCAATCCTTGGTAGAGGATACATGTTCTTCACTGTCACCTGGTTCAGGCGACGATAGTCGACACAAAGTCATAAGCTCTCGTCCGCCTTCTTGGCGAACAATATCGGGGAAGCCCACGGTGAAACACTGGGTCGGATGAACCCCTTGCCCTGGAAGTCCTCCAACTGTACCCGTAGCTCTCGAAGATCTACGGGGGCTATCCGATATGCTGGGGTGGATATCGGGGCTATCCTAGGGTACATGTCAATATAATAGTCTACCTCTCTGCGAGGAGGTCACCCTGGAACGTCATCGGGAAAAACGTCCGCAAACTGATCCACCACTGCAGGAAAACCAGGATTCCGCACGTCAGCTACTCCTAGGATGAGGCTAGCCAACTGTTTAGTGATGGGTTTTCCTCTCCTCTGCGGAAGTCCATCCTGTGCTGCAAAGGCTCCCTTCTCGCCGGTGAAGGTGAACCTACTCCCGTCGGTGCGTACACATCGCACCTTGTGCATAAAACAGTCATTCTGTGCATGGACCGTAGATAACCAATCCATGCCCAAGATGATGTCGTAAGGCCTCGATGCCACTACAGGAAGATCCCAGTTGAAGCTATCGCCTCCTAGAGTAATCTCACACTGCCGGCACCAGTGCGTAATCGTCGAGTCTGCTCCCATAGGAGTCTCTAGCCATAAGGATCCAGCCAACGGCTCTGTCAGAATCTCCGAGCTCCGAACAAGGGCAGCGACTATGAAAGAGTGACTCGCTCCTGTGTCTATAAGAACTGCAGAAAGGGTGGAATAGACACAAATTGTACCTCAAATCATCTCGAGCGCGCCGTGGTAGTAGGCCTCCACTGCCTGGAGATGTGCTTGTCTCTTCCCGCCAGCTCCCTGTGGTCGGGGTGGACCTCCTGGTGGTGGTGGTGGTAGAGCCTCAAAACGTCGCCTACCACCTGATGCTCGGCCAACTCCACTGCCTCGTCTGCCTCCTCCCTGCGGACCGCCACGGACTACCCACTGCCTCTGCCTCGTTGGTCCCTCAACCATCTGCTGCTCCTCGGCACGACGAGTCGGGCAGTCACGAGCCATGTGGCCCTGCCCGCCGCACGAGTAGCACTGTCTGCCTCTCGAAAGACTGGCTCTGTGCTGTGTGCCCTGCACTGCTGAGCCGGTGTCCTGAGGTCGTCTGCCTGAGGGTCTAGTCTGCCTGGTTCCCAGAGTCATTCGTCGACTGCCTGCTGTAGAAGACCCTGCTACGTGCCACCCTGCGGTGGGTCTCGGCGCTGGTGTAGACTCAGCAAGAAAGATCTCGATCAAAAGGGCCCACTCCAGTACTCTTATCTATGTCGGAATGCTGAGGGAGATCAGTGATGCCCTAATATCATGCCTCAATCCCTGCTCAAAGGTTTGGGCCCGGAAGAATGGGTCTCGTACCATGTCGGTCGAGTACCGCGAAAGATTGATAAATCTCGCCGAGTACTGGGCGACCGTCATGCTGCCCTGCCGCAGCTGAAGAAGCTCCTAAATACGCACTACACGGAGGGTGGTTGGGACGAACTCCGAGCAGAAGAGGCTCTCAAAGTCCCTCCAAAGTAGAGATGCCTCGTCGTGAACCTGGAGCATCAAGATCCACCATCGGCCCGCTGCTGCGTGCAGTAGGCTCGCAGTGAGGATCACCATGAGGTCTTCTGGTGTCCTGACTAGCCTGAAAACTCATACGACTGCCTCCAGCCAGTCCTCAGATGCATGGGGGTACGTCTCCCCACAAAACCTGGGTGGTCGCTGGCGCTGGAACTCATGCAGTGCGCTGAGGTGACGTGCATCGTCAGCGGCTGGTGCTGGAAGCATCGGTGGCTCGGTGGGTAGTGCAATCATCGGTGCCACTGCTTAGAAAGGGCCCTGCACCGAGGCCTCGTCGCTCAGTGGGCTGTCGTCACGCTCGACTCTTGGAACCCTAGATGGCTGTCGTCGTGGGGCCATCCTGAAAAGGAAACAGGTGTGCCACGGTCAGAACAGTATAACTGGTGAGCTGATACAAAGTAATCACAATGAAAACTTGAAACACACACGTAATAAATGTTTTTGTGCATTAAGTCGGAAATTAGAAGTCAGGGTCCTGGTGTACGGATACGTTGGCCGCCACACCAACACTAGACTCCCTGGACTAATAACCACACCCAATACGATTAACACTATTTCTTAACATAGAAGAAAGATCAGAGTCTGCGAAAGAACCAAACCCCTCTAATACCAATTTGTCACGACCCGTCCTCGGGGCCCGTGTCGTGACTACCCCAAGCCCGCCTTCCATAGGCCAGGGGCTAGCGACTAGCACCAAGGCGTAAATCCAGGTTAAAAAGGAAGGCATTGCCTTTGTAAAGTAAACACACACCACAGAGTACAAGAAGAATAAGTAACCACAAAGTAAAAAATGAGTACAATAGAAAGTGCGGAATGTAAAAGCGGCCGGAAATACAAGCCCAACTGTAAAGTACAACTCGAAAGGGAAAAACGAAACTGTAAAGTAAAGCTGCTACACTGAGCTATCCACTGGAAATCCCACCTGAAGGGTGGGTACAGATAGATCCACTGCTCCTCGGGTCCTGCCGTCTACTCCGAGTACGTCCCGCCCAGTGGTCCACCTCCAGGTACCGTCCTTCTCTGCAATCCTCAACCACGATCAACGTTGTTCGTCGTCTACAACCAACACAACGTAGTGCAGGCATAGCCCGTGTAGGGGTGAGTATAAGCTGCTCAGTAGGGACCCCGAGACCCCCGAAGGTCTCCCAAAATCCACAAAGGATAAAACAAAAAAGGAAAGATAAAATCATAGATTAACAACCGACACTGCATAGGTAAATGGCCATACATATACCTAAGTCATCAATTCCAATACGCTCCAACCTCTGAGCCCAATTACAAATCAGTCCACACAGGAAAGTATACATATTCCACACAGGAAGGAAAAATGTAATCCACACAGGATATCACAACACAATCCACACTGGAAAGAAAACAGGATTCAGCTCACACATGTATACTTTTTCGAAAACGATATAGATGATCACTGATCCATCTAAGTCGTCGGACCCACAAAGGATCGTTTGGTACTAATCTTCACAAATACCCACACAGGATCGGACCCACACAGGATCTGTACGTGCTGGATTACACAGAACCGTTGAGCGCTGTCCCACACAAGATCAGACCCACAAAGGATCGGTAGCACTGATCCACATAGGATCACTGAGTGATGTAGTCGTTATCGTCGAATCCACTGAGGATCTCTGCACAGTCGTCGTCGCAGTCACAGTAGCAGTCACAGCCAGCACTAGGGTTCCCGCACACTACAAGCTCGTTCGGGAGGGTCCAATCCATGAGCCGAGAGGCTGATACATCAACTGACACATAGTCTAGAGTTGATGTATCCAAAATTTCTGTATCGTCAATCGGAACTCAACGTCGCATACGGCGCGTCAATCGGACGCCCGGTCTGAGAGTTATTGGCTTTTTCGTCCCAGGGGCCCGGTTGGTTTTTAAGGCATAACCAACCCGACCATACTATACCTGCATCCAAACCTAGGGCGGAGTAATCCAAAATATCTGTCTCACTAAGAGGAACTCAACAAAGTCGACAGCATGTCAATCATACGTCTGAAACTCAAGATATGAGTGTTTCCACTCTGAGGGCCGGTTGGTTTCGTGTACGAACCTACCGGGCCGAAATCAAAGTATTCCGAAACCTTGAGTGCGATATGTTGAAAAGACCATCTCGTTTCAAGGATCGTGTCGCCGCTGATGGCGCGTCGATCGGAGGTCCGTAGCCCGAGTTATGGGCATTTGAAATCAAACGGTCCGAAAATGGGAGTTTCGGGCCCGGACCGACCCGGCCCGAGACCCCCCGGTCAGCCCGAACCGGGTCGACCTACCCCGGGTCTGGGTCGGCCTGGCCCGGCACGGCCCGCCCTGGCAGACCAGTTACGCGCCGGTCCGGCTGGCCGCAGCGCGCCCAGCGTGCTGCGAGCTCGGCCTTCGGCCGAGCTGTTGGAAAAAGGGGGGGCGCCTGCCCCCCTTGTGTAACAGTGCCTCCGCCACCCCCAAATTTATGGGGGGCCATTTTAACCGGCCGGGGGAATTTAATTCCCCCCGCCCCTCCCCTTCTGTTCGTCCTGACCTGGCTGGCCGGTTCCTGCTCAACGGGACCAGCGGTGGCCGGTCCCCTTCCAGCTCCATCACCGGTGGGGGCAGTACTCCGCACTTTCTCAAATGAAATTATAGTATTTACACATATTGGACAGAATAATGTTATGTATGTAAATAAAAATAACAGAATAATAGTTGACACAAAAAAATAGAATATATCATATATAAATACAGTTCCATCATAATGGCCCCCATGAGAGGCAGTATGAGAAAATTGAACAATCATCTTTTCATGAGGCAGTAGTTCATCGTCCATAAAAACATTGTGTTTTTTACCATTAGATAGAGATGTGTGCATGTGTAGTTCGAATATGTCTAATAAAAACAACATAGTATATTTATGATACACTTTTCTTATAGACCAGTGGAATAATAAGAGTTTATGGGGTTGGAGAAGTAAAATAAAACAAAAGAACTTAAGAGATGATGTTAACTTTAAATTGGGTATCTCCCTTTGGATTGAACGAAAAGGTTTTATTGAATTTCCATCTACCTAGAGGGAAGATTATAGGGGGAGGAGAGGGATTTAGGGAGATTAATTGGGTAGAGGTCAGATGATTAATGTGTATTGATAAGTGAAAAGAATGGGTTTGATTTGAGGAATTTTTATAAGGGCAGAGGGGCACTTTAGGAATGTTTAACAATATTATTTTATTTTATAAGGATTTTCTTTTTATAGATGTCCAAAACATATTAATGTCAAATATAATATGACTCATCTTCGAAATAATATCATCTAATAAAAATTTGACTAGTTTTGGATTATTTTAATCTTTATTATCTTATTTATTTTAATCATTCATTAATGACGTCAACAATGCATCATTATAGTGTCATTAATATTTTTATTTATTTGATTTCTAGATATTATAAAAAAATCATGAAGTATGAAATCTTTCAAAATTTAAAATGAATATTTATAGTCAAATAGATAACATATATAACCTCATGTAAAAATTAATTTACTCAAAGATGTATGATTAAGTCATTTTGGTATTTAATTTAAATTTATTGGTATAAATTGTCATTATCACTCCCAAGTGGCTCCATGAGGTCCCAAAATCGACCCAATGATTCCCATGGTCGTAAAGGTATCAAAAAATAGGATTTGGAAAAATTTTAGTGAAATTTAGTATTATTATAATAAAATTTGGTTACCCTTATTTATAAGTTTTACCCTTTAACCATTCTAAATAAATTTTTACTGAAGTAAATATTCCTAATGTCTAAAAATAAAAGTTTCTTATTTACCCGATTTGGACCTCCTGATTCCAAATAATGAATCCATTTTTCCCAATTCAAAACATGAAGTAGCATAAATATATTGAAAATAAATTTTTGTTGTCAAAACAAAAAGTGTGTTTTTAAGAAATAATAACTATCAAAAGATTGATACTTATTTATGTCAAATTTCAAAGTGAAATTACTTCAATGACTGACAATTAATTAAATAGTAAAAAAAATATAACATTAAATTAAAATAAAATAAAAATATAATATATATATATAAATAAATTAGATTAAAAGGCAGTTTTGAATTAAAATACATTATTTTTCACGATTCATTAAAAATGAATTTTATCATAAAAATTACAAAAATTTACCCAATGTAAATTTTGATATCCTGATTATAAAGAAGAATTTTATTTTGAAAAATATAACATATAAAAGTTACCAAAAGATTATTTAATGAGGGTTTAACATAAAAATGCAATAAATCGACATTCTAATGAATATTAATGTATTTGTACTTAAAATTAGATTCTTTCTTATTTTAAGCCTATAAAATTAATTAGATAAAAGTAAAAACATTTAAGATACATTTTTAATCATAATATGGTTAGTTTTTTTATTCTTACCAATAATGTGACTATGCATTCACTACCATTTTAAAAAATAATTTTATATTAATATTTTTCAGTATAACTCAACATTGTGTGCAACGTAAGTTTTAAATGAATCTTGTTGTTGCGTATCAAGTATGCCATTGAATATAGCCTCCCCTTTAGAGTAAAATTATTATTAAAGTCAATTTTTTAATAAATATAAAAAAATTATATTTTTTATTTTTCTAGGATGTTACAATAGGATTTTTATTAATGCGTACTATTTGTCATATGATAAGATTTATTTCTATAAAATATTAAAATATATTTTTAACTTGTATATAGGTATGTTTTTTGTGTCATGAATGATAATTTATTAAAAAATATGTTACGAAATGATTAATCCATTTCATCATTAAATAATATCATATCATGGCCCTTTGATTGGAATGGAACTATCAAAATAAATTTTATAGACATGGTATCTTGAGGGATTCAATTTTGGAATTTAAATAAACATTGAATTAGGCATACAGATCAATGAAAGGATATTGTAACATTTTATATATGATTTCATGAAAAAGGCTTCACGTTGCAATGTGACTAATCAGATATGTTTGACCTCATTATGATATTAGCTTCTTCCAATTGGGAGTCATTTTGTGTAGCAAGATATTGATATTATGATTTATCTAAACCCACATAATTTCAATGTGGGACAATCCAACATGGTAACAATTTCACAGTGATCAATATTGAAAATGAAAGACACTTAATACAACCAAGATATCCTTATGAGTATCATTGGTGATTAATAATGATTAATTAAACATGAGTGTATTTATGCTATATGGGTTCTAGTTTGGATCATCCCAACACAATAATGAAACTGTATAAAAAATTCTTGGATTATAAACATCTTCAATGAGTCAATTAATCTAGATCATGGTATTCACCATGTCATTTAAATAATTATTAATTAATCATTAAATATGATTTATTTTTATATACAAATAATGGTCATTTTTCTTCAAATGGATTCATTCTTTTAAATTATATATTATTAATTTAATGAGACAAAATATGATTCAATAATAAAATAAATAGTTAAATTTTATTCATCTAGATACTTCTAGTGGAATTAGAGTGTTCAAATTTCATATTATGTGTATTTATTAGTTATTTACTGATATATACATTTTCTAGTATTTTTTATTTTATTAAAACTGATCATTAAATTTGAAAAAATAAATTACTTATTCATACTTTAATACATTAAACATATTATAATTAACATATTATTTTTTTAAATAGATGATCTTCCAAAGAACCTAATTAATAGTGCTAAAACATATTATCATTTCCACGGCACGGTGCGACGGCGTCGCGTAATACTTGTCGTGTGATTTCCACATGGTGCGACGGCACCACGCCATTCCGTTCCATCCAAAAAGAATCAAACATGAACATAAGAGGGGGCTTCGACCGTGTTTGTGCGGTCTTGCCCCCCTCTCGTTAAAATGATAACATCTAGTCGAAAATCCATGATGATCGATAAAATAGAATCATGAACATAAATAATAAAATAAACCCCTACCTCGGTTTCAAGAACGGTGTTCGTCAATGATCCGCGGAAGACGAGCGTCGTGGAGAATGAATGTCGACGTCGCGAAGAGATGATTTGAAGTCGTTGACGGAGATTTCATTGCGGAAAAACCATCGGGGAAGATACGACGCGGAAGAAGAACGTCGAGTCGCGGATACGGCGTCGCGGAAGAACTAACATCGATTTTGTTGTCGTCTAGGTGAGTTCGAAGGGAAGACGTCGTTGGATGAAGACATCGCGTTCTTCGGCGGAGGTGTTCTTCATGTTCTTCGTCGAGGTTGAAGAAGAAGAAGACTCACGCTTCCCAATCCTCTCAAGTTTGCCAAACTCTAACAAAAATAAAATAATACCAAGTCTTATTTTATTAACACAACCTAACCATTTCAATTTCAAGAGTTTGAAATTCAATTTAACCACACACAACTCACCTCATTAATCTTATTACATTAAAGTCATAAGTTATAACTTAGGTTAACAAAATTAAAGTGGGAGTTGAGGGGGGGTTAGAGGATATGAAGGTGTGGGGTTCGTGTGGGCCCCACCAACCTCATAACCTCCCAAGGGAGGTTGGATGGTTACCCAACTTCCATCAAGAACTAACACTTAGAGTAAAAATAATAAAAATTTTAGAGTAACTATAAAATAAACTTCCACAATTTTTATCATCAACACTCGTGTAAACGCAACTCCGGAACATGTGTTTCTAAGCAAATACAGGCGCTTTGGTTCTATCAGTGCCCTCAGAATTCGATTTCGGGCACCGGTTCAAAAGTTAGAAATTCCCGCTCATTCGATCAATGAATGTACCAGAGCCAAACTTCGAAAATTGATTTCGGGCACACCAGGCCTCGGAATCAGGTGCCGTCAGAAACCACATTTTTGTAAAATTACAAAGAAAATAAAGAAAAAATTTCCCTTGATTTTTACGGGTCTTTACAAATATTTTTTACTAACAAAAATTATTTAAATATTATTAATCAGGACTATCAAAATAGGTATGTAGTAATGCGCATTGTTATAAATGTGTTGATGATTGATTCAATTCCAGTGTTTCCTTTCCATATTTATTACCCCAAGAAACAACCATTATCGAAACACATCAACATATAATATTTTGATATATATTTTTTCATAAAAATTTAAAAAAATAAATTCTTATGTAGAAACATTAATGTTAAGCTATACAAAATCCTAAATTTATTTCAATTATTAGTATTCCCAAGCCGGTTTTTCCTAAATCTAGTTAATAATGATTCAACTAAACATCCTCTAATAAAATCTATGATAACCCCAACCCTATTATCCCAAAGGAAGTGACCATGTTTTTTATTTTGGAATAATATATAAGGAATCACATCCTGAAGGACCAAGCTTTTTAGAAGGCTTGGTAAAACAATATAAATGTAATTCCTATTCTACATTTATATATAAAAAATAAAAAAATTATTTTTTTCAATAAATATCAGTATTACTTCTTTCATATCATTTAATATCATTCATAGTACAAATCCTGGATTCCTTATCAAGGAAACAATAAAATAGTGAGATCAAATTATTATTATGAGTTTTGTAAATTGGAATCATTCAGGAATAAATAAACATATTTAACATGGAATTATAAATCGGTGGAAAAACGTAAAAGTATGAAACATGATTATCATTAAAATATAAGGATTAATAAATATAAAAAGGTAAATTCCAAAACAAACATGAATTTTATTCAGAAACATAACTATCCTCATTGGATAATTAATAATCAATACATTATGATAAATAAATGAACATACAAACAATTTAAATTATATTGAAATAATTAAAACATATGTATTATTCAATACGGTAGGTTAAATTTCATAACACAAAACTCATATAATCCATAAATTAATATTGAATTACATGTAGAATTATTGTCCTTATGGAAATGAAATTTATAATAACATATTAATTCTTTATTAGTATAATGATTAATTATATATTCCATGTTCTACAGAACCTAACACATCTACTTTTAATACATTTCATAAATCTATTATGAATTACATGTAAAAAACCATTTAATTATAGATTACTGAGTGACCTTATTAGAGTAAATATGCACTGATGAGCTAAATTAATCCATGCCACACCCATAACTATATGTCAAATTAATTCAACATATAATGAATAATGGATTTAATTCTGAAAAAGAAAATTATCATCAAATATTAGTATTTAGTAATTAATGTATATCTATCAATATTTCATTCTTTAATAAATTAACTTCCAATGTAGGAAAAATATTTATAAATGTTTTTTAGTTTAATGAAAAACCTATTAATGAAATCTAACCAAATTGTGTTAGGTTAATTTAATTTAAAATGAACACTATAATGTAGTTATTTCAAGAGAATGTTAATAACTACATAAATGAGTAAATTATGTGAATATCAATACATTTCATGGAATAATTGTCCATAATTCATCCATAGAATGAATAGAGATGGTATCAATATAACATATTCATAGTTTATTATTTTTATAATAATGGGTTATTTCCATTTATGAAAATAAAATACATATATATATTTCACTTATAATATTTTTTATGGAAATAACACCTTTATATTTAAATATTACTTTAAAGCTAAATGTTCATAAAAATTGAAGATACATTTCATAAAAAAACCATTGAATATTGTCAAGAATATTTTAATAAATTGAGTGGTGTTGATGGAAAAAATTCCACACATTCATAGTACATTCAAAAGAATTTTCATTTTAAATTTTTGTTATATTTAAAGCCTATATTTTTTGAAAACCTTATGTAACATCTTAGATCTTGGTGTCCCCCAAAGGTTCCTTGTACCTGGTTGGTCACATGGCCCTAACTACATTTCCCAGATGGCCACAATACACATATAGAATGAATAGGAATGCTCTTAATGCAATATATCCATAGAGTATTATATTTATAAAAATTTGTTGTTTCCATTAATTAATATAAATTCTATAGATATATTTCCTTTACAACATTTTTGAGGGAAATAACCCCTTCATATTTAAATATTAATTAAGAACTAAATGCTCAGAAAAAAACATAAGATACATTTCATAGAAAATAACCATTGAATATTTTCATGAATGCTTAAAATCATTGAGTGGTGATTATGGAAATACTTACAAACAATTATAGTATTATTATATACTGATTTATTTTTAATATTTGTTAAATGTAAAACATATATATTTTGACAACCTTATGTAACCTCCTGGATCCAGATATCGCCCAAAGGTGCTCCGTACCCGGTTCGACATGTGGACTCAAGTGAATTTTACAAAAGGCCAGAGGTTTACAACTAGTATTGAGGGCCTTGGGTTAGATAGTGGGAAAATTATACACATATTGGAAGTGTAACAGATCAAAACCATATAGAAAAATATATCAGAAACAGCAATGCCGAACAAAAAAGTAAACAATGGAAGAATAATAGTGTAAAAAACTATAGAATATATATACAATTATGTATGTCATAAAATCTATGAATGTATCCAAACAATTCATTATTCCATAAATACAACTAAAATCTTAAAAGGACTAAAAATGGTAATTAAATCCATAATCATCACAAGCATCGACATTGTCCCATGCTTACCAACTCGAACAACAATCAAGTACCTAATGTGGAGGGGAACTTGATCTTATCAATACATTTAACTGTATTATCACATTAGGCCCAAAATCATTACCCAAATAGTGTGTGAGACCAATCCCATTAGG
This sequence comes from Viscum album, assembly GCA_963277665.1. Lineage (NCBI taxonomy): Eukaryota > Viridiplantae > Streptophyta > Magnoliopsida > Santalales > Viscaceae > Viscum > Viscum album. The sequence goes on along the minus strand of OY728140.1, from coordinate 1,997,044,892 downwards.
CAACCTCCAAAAGATCTTTTCCTAACATTCAGTGAATATATATAGAAGGCAATGTGTAAAATGAACCTATTAACAAAGAAGTACTCAAAATTAATCAATTCCACTGTTCCCAATTAAATTAATTTACCATTATTAATTATTAAAACCATATAATAATTAAATATATGGATCATTATTAATTTCTATAACCCTTGTAAAACAAAAAACATATGTCTCAGAAGGCCATATAACAATCAAGTAAATCTGAGTCCATGATTGTGCTTTATCTTGGCATACATGTCAAAATCAATCAATAATTCACAATAAACCCTCTGGGTAATATCTCATAGCCTAACCACTATGGTTCAACATTTCATCAATTAAATATTGATATAAATACCCTGTAGAAAATATCACACTTTCCAACCCCTTTGGAATCCAAAAAAACGACTCTCTTAGGATGCACACTCCATCAATTCACCATGTGGTCATTTAACGAAAAACTACGAACTCTTTGAGGAAGCACTCAACATACATTCCCTCTATGGTCTCATAAAGATATAATAATGAAATTCAGAGGGAGAACTCCCCATAAATCCACTCTATGGTCTCGCAACATAAATATAATAGAAACTATGGGGAATACCTCAACAACAATTCCCCATATGGTCTAACTACACCAGGTTCTCACAACCCATTATAAAACAATCTTACACAAATGATATCTAGTATCCCCAATTAATCTCAACTACTTCATGTTTAAGAAATCAAAATGAATTACCCAGTCATTTATCAAGCTTCACTAAGCAATCATTTCCAACCTAACAAGCAAGGAAATGAAACAAGGTATGCCTCATAAAAACCTTGACAAAACTGCCATAATCAATAAACATGTATATTCACTAACTTTGTGTCCCATAAACATGTAATTTCTCGTAATATAAAATTAATCCCCTAATTTATCAATAAATCCTATTTAGATGATAACAAAGTTCAATTAATTAACAAGAAAAACCAAAACCAAATGTAATTAGCACTTAGGCATATATAAAACAATGAAAATCATAGAAAGGAATCAAAACACCTACCTCAAAATTGTACGATATTTATAGTTGAACATCAGCCTTTGAATCATTCTATTAGTTTGTAGATAAAAAATATGGTTCAAAACATTCACCCATAAAAAAACCCACGAATGAAAAGGAATTATGAAGATAGGCTCTAGAATAATAAATAGCCCACCAGTGGGTTTCCAATGCACCAAAAAAAGATAATACCTATCCGGGGATGGAGAAATGGTGGATCAGACATTGATCTTAACCAATGGTCACTCCTTGATGAAAGGAGGTTAGATGAAGATGATTCTTGAAATTAGAGGCCACACTGGACCTATTAATAAATTATAATGAAATGTACATGGAATGTTCATTTAGTGTACATTTCATGTACTAGCCTCTACCATTCAACGCATTAGGCAGTCCAAACAAGAATGTACTCTTCCGTTACATGACTAATACATGGATTCATATAGCCAAATATTACACAATGTGTACTCGAGAGTATACTTCGTCTACATAAAAAATTTCCAAAATCGTCATTTTTCATAAAAAACACCCAAAATTATGATTCATACCTAAAATTAAGATCTGAGTTCTTACAAAATTCCTACTTAATATAACTCTTCACCAAATTTCCCTTCAAATGGTGGAAAGGAGGAAACATTAATCAACCCACTCTTCTGTGATTGTATGTCGGCCACCTTCTCCCATGTCTCTACATGTACTCTCATGTGCTACCATAGTAACTACACTAGAGGAGGAATCATGCCACATAGAAATTTTTTTTTCTGATCTGCAATCCAAATAGGGTACTCTTAGAAGGATGCATCTACCACCAACTCTACATCATCATGGTCAAAATGTGATATGAGTTCGAAAATTATCTTCATTGTTGAGAAACCTGGAAGACGTCGTGCATTTCATGATACCTATGTGTTAACAAAAAATGATAGGTGAATAGGCCGACTCTATCCAAAACATAAAATGGCCCGATTTACCTCGATGAAATCTTCCCCTGTCTCTTAATCCTACTATTCCCCAATCCTCGGTGTGACACGTTTGAAAACTTTATCTCTGATCTCAAACTCTAAAGGTCATCTCCACCGATCATCGTATAATTTCTGGAGAGACTGTGCAGTAGTCATCCTCTTCCGAATCAACTCCACCAACATAGTGGTCTCTTGGACAAGACTAGGTCCCAAAATAGCAGCCTATCCTTCCCCTAGAAAAAATAGGGGTGATCGGCATGGTCTACCATACAATGACTCATAAGGATCAATCTATATTTTTGACTAAAAATAGTTATTATATGAAAACTCCACTAGGGGTATGTTTCTCTCCCATGAACCCCCGAAATATTGGATGCATGATCAATGTATTTCCTCCAAGTCCTGAATTGTATGCTCGGAAAAAGAATATGTTTAGGGATGGTAAGTTTTATTTGGAAGCCCTGGTGTACAATAAATCATTCTACAGTCCCTATGAGACATAATATATAAAACATGCATCCCGATGTGAATTGATAGAGTGTGGAACCCCATGAAAACATACAATCTCTTGGATGTACATCTGTCCATGCTCATAAACTGAAGGACTCCTTCATTAGTTAGATGTGTGAAACCTTCTTGAGTTGATCAATGATAACACAAACTACATTATTCTCTCGAGGTGACCTTAGAAAACATGGCACGAAACCATTGAGACATCATTCCACTTCCACTCAATAATGTGTAACTATTGTAGAAGTCTATCTATTCGTTGATTCTCCACCTTCACCTATGGATAGGTGGAATATGTTATCAAAATATTTAGAAAAATATCTCTTCATACCTGGACTCCAATTATAATGGTGTAGATGTAGATACATCTTGGTGACACCATGATGAATTTCCTAAACTATGAAATGAAAATTCCACATAAACTCCTCACATATGTCTACTAAAACCCATATGCTTCCATAAAAATGTTAGTCATCATTCTTTCCTATGGTCCACCATAATGTATGGTCATCCCCTAACACACTCTCTCGTAGGACTAGGCCTTTGAAATATGATTGTTGCCTCATTCACACCTATTCCTAAAGATTAGAGGTAACATCTATATAATAAGGAAATGTCTGCCCCTATCTATTGTAAACCTCCAAATGCATCTTTGATATTATATCCATATGTTTCCACTCATTTCTGACCTCTAGAACATCCTTTGTATGAGTCCTCATGCTCAACGCATCATCCACTGTGTTGCCTTTCCCAAGCATTTAGGAAAGATCGAAGTCAAATGACTGAAGGTACTAAACCTTCCTTCACTATTTAATATTCAGTTCACAATGGGTAAATATATACTTATGAAATTTTTTTCGTCAGGGAATACCACAAAATGTTCTCCGTAAATATAAAGTCCACAATATCGTAAAGCATGAAAAATTATAGCTAAACTGAGATCATGTGTGGATTAATTCCTCTAATATGGCCTTAACTAATGAGACCCATATGTAACGTATCCGTCCCCCTTCATAAGAAATGCTCCCATCCCATACCTGGGGTGCCACAGTAAAAAATATAACAAATGATAGAATATGTAAAGACCCATATTGGCCATGAAGTAGAAATAACATTCAGCTCCTAAAAGGCTAACTCAAAAGAATCTATCTAACAGTACTTCGTACGCTTCATAGTTAGGTCCATTAGTGGAATTTATAATAGTAAAATTTTTATTATTAAATACATGTAGTAACCAGACATCCCTAGGAAATTCTATACCTCAAATATGTTCATCAGGTATACCCCAAAAATACTACTGTAACTTAATCTGGGTCAACTAGAACTCTTTTCTGTGAGAACACATGACCCATTATGTGGATCGAGTCCATCCAAATGTAGAATTTTGAGAGATCATAATATAAATAATGTTCAATCAGTGTACTTAAAAAGATCTCAATATGGGTTGCATTGTCATGTCGAGTGTGAGAGTACACCAATATATCTTCCATGAAAATTACCATAAAGGAATACAAGTATGGATGGGACACTCTATTCATTAGTGCCATGAAAACGTATGGTGCATTTTTGAGACAGAATGACATTACCACATATTTGTTTAGACCATTACTACTCTAAAAGCTTGTAAGAGGTATATCTGATGGTCTAACATGGAATTGATGATAACCATATATCAGGTCAATCTTGGAGAAAACTCATGATTCATAACGCTAATCAAATATATCATCAATCCTAAGAAAGGGATATCAGTTCATAACCATAAACTAGTTCATCTTCCAATAATCCACACAATTTTTGTGGGTCTTGTTAAACTTCTTCACAAATATGAAACGAGAAGCCCATGGAGAAGTAATGGTCAGATGAATCCCTTTGCCAGTAATTCCTAAAACATCTTCATGAGATCTTATAACTCTGGTGTAGCCAACCTATAAGGAGGAATGGAAAATGGTTCCAGTCCTAGATCAAGATAAATAGAAAAATATACCTCTCTCTCTAGAGGTAATCCTGAAAAGTCATCTAGAATATCATCCCTAAAAAACCACCACTAGAATAATGTCTACCTATGATGTCCCTTGGTCATACAGATATAAAATAGTAATATGGGTGGTATCTCCTCCCAAACCAAGATGCTTGGGTCCTATAATTCATTACCGGATATCCCATTCGCCCGTATGTTGAATATACTGGCCCTTTGGTGACATGAAACTCACCCTATGGTGATAGGAGTAAACAAAGGCATGAAAATGGAATAACTATTCCATTCCAATAATTACGTTGAACTATATCATCTTTAGGACCTAGAGGTCCAATAAGATGTGACACCAACCATCCTTAAGAGGGATCTCCTTGAAATAGAATACACTAGTTGTTATTTTCCCCAACTGAGTTGGTATCATCATAAAATCCTCAGAATTAATGATACAGATTCCAAGGATCACTATAACATCAACGAATATAAGAAAATGGGATGCCCCTATATTGAAAAAATAAGAAGCTAAATCTTGGGAATCTATTAGCATACCATTAACAATAGAGGTTACAAGATCATTCTCTTACTAGGTATTCTCCACTAAAAATGTCTATCTAGTACCGTGGCCCAATGAACCTTCCTAAATGCCCTGAGATGATCCACCATACTTTTGATGAAAGTCTACCGACTGTCCACCATGGCCATGACCTCCTCCAAGACCTGAATGGACAGAAAATCTCTAGATTCCTAACTAATACAAAACTGGTGATCCTGGTCCAGAATGTTGAATCATAGAAGAACTCCAGTCACGATCTTCTAGTTAGGAAAATTAGAAAAACGCCGAAGATGGCCCATATTGCCTCAATATTCTCACTCAATTACGGTCTCTTGAGAACCAAGGTCGTGTATTCCAACTCTTACCACACTTGTATTATTCATCATGGATACCTAAATGAATATCACATATACTCGGATCCCCATGCATAGACTCCACACAACACTTCCTTCTATTAGTTGGAGAGGTACTAACTCTATATGCCAAACCACACAGCCTCACAGCACCAAACTCACTCCTATTACACTAAGTGATCAGTTCCTGGTTGACTATAGAAGATATATAATTCAACCAGAAGAGTTTCTCCTAGGATCAGATGACAGGCCTGAGACAGTCCATTATCTTCACGGCTAAAAATAACCCCCCCCCCCCCCGAATCAGTGTGAAGCACTGCAACTCTACGAAGCAATAATAATACTCCATGACTAATGAGTATCTTATTCAAGACACATGAAATCTACATCTCGATCGACCATCAAGGTATCCAACTATAAATAGTCATAGAAGATCTTCTAGAAATCATCCCAAGTCATAACTTATTGGAGTCCCTTCTGTGATATCACATTCCACTATCTCTTAGTAGAATGCAAAATCCTATAGTTTGAGAATATAACCCTCATCTAAAGATGTGTCTTGAGATTATCAAAGATAGAAAATATGGATTTTAACCATGATTATAAATAATGAGGTTCTTCATCCCTTAGGAAAGTGGGAGCATGCAGCTACTGAAAAACCTGTGTCAACTCTGCCATAGATTGTGTAGGATCCTACACTCACTTAAAGGTCCTCTAAAACCTATTGAAGCCTTCTCAGAACTGTGAATCCACACCAGTGTTAGGTATAATAACTGGTTCCATAAAGTGCATGATTGGAGGATCTGATAGTTGTCATAGATTTACCATTTCAAGTGTCTGGTCATTTCCTTGTATCTAGCATACAACAGGAGGACGTCTCGGTGGCATAAAGATTCAAGGTCCCTGGAACACCTCAGCAGAAATTTTTTTAGCATTGAAACACAGAATTTAATGAATGAAACATTAGAAGAAAACATTCATGTTTTTTAAAAAAGTTTTACACGACGTGTATATCCTCCACATTACATTTATCATTGGGGTTCAACATTGGTTGATAGCTCTTCCAAACCAGTTCATTTAACACCCCGACACATGGCGTGTTCCTCTTATGAAATGTGTGTACTTAAATTTTTTCCCTTCATCATTAGTTATTAAAGATGGCCAAACCACATAATTCACTCCACGGTAACACTAAATGGAGTTTTCACCATACACACGGTGTATACCACTTATTTTTTCACCACCCATATTTTTTTCTAGATGTTCGGAAACATCATCAACTCTACATGGTGTGTAAGAACTGGAAGTGACGTGTTCTACCAAATTTTTCTAACCCTATGTATCTTCTCACATAGTAATTCACATGGTTAAGGAATACACAGTGTGTACATAATACATGAAATGTACATAAGAAATGTTTTTTTGAGAACAGAAGAACACATGGCTTTTCTTCATAACACAACACACCATGTTGTCTGGGTTTTCAGATATTTGACCCTTGAATCATCTCTGTAACCATTAAAACCATAAAATTATCTCAATTAATGAAAATTTTCGACCCATGAGATCACACACTCCCATGAATCAATGTATGGAATCTGTACTCATAAAATAACATGACAAAATTGAACTAAAGTCCGTACATGATCGACCAAATACTAATCCAATATGGCCCATAACACCTCAAGGACCAACGGTTGGAATCCAAAAAAATCAAAAATTACACATTCTAATTCCCAATCAATATAAATGGTATTCAATCATGAAATCTATCACAACAGCATGCATATCGAGCACAACATCTACCATAATAAATACCATCAGTAATGCACCCTATATGGAATGAGAAGAATGAATTAAACGTGACCCCTATCATATGACTATAAATTTCATTAGATAGAATACCCTCATCATGTAAGAACCTCGATATTTATTTTAGGTATGTTTTTTCTTTTTCTGGCATTTTTTGAGAAAAATGAGGAAAATCTGGAAATTTCCAAACTACACGCCATGTACTTTGGTGTCGTGCTAGGACGTGTGCTGGTCATGTATGGGCCACACACATGGTGTGTAGTGGAGATGTGGAGGCTATTTAAAGTGGAGTACGGAAAGGCCAAGTACACGCCTTGTATGCTAGAAGTACAGGTTGTGTAGTTTCTTTTTTTCATTAAACAGACCAGGGTCGCGCCTAATCAAAAAAACACCTTCATCTCCAGGTTCTTCTACCGAGAGAATCCGTACAGCTACAAATATCCTCTGATCCCCCAAGCATCTATATGTTATCGGAATCGACCACTGTCGATTGTGTGGGAACCGCAACTGTGTGCTCTTCCATCTTCTTGGGTTTCATTCCACGTTTTTTCCTGTTTCTCAAGATATCAGGGGTTGAATGTTTTGTGCATTTTCATAGATCTACAACGTTATATAGAGAATCAAGCCTCATGGTCTAATTATATTGATATACTAGAATCAAGGTAGGTGTTTTGTGCCTTACCATTCATAGTCATTCAGTATTATGTGCTAATTCCACTATTACTCGTGAACGGTGTATTGTGTGTTTAATGTTTTTCCCCTTTTGATTTCTTGCCTTGCTTATATACTCATGTAGTGGTAATTTGATCATGTTTGAGGATAATTTCTATGCTTGGATGTTTTTACCATGCATTGTTCCTGTTATGATCTTTTTTTCAATATCCATGGTTGTTATACCTGTTTTCCATGCATTGTGACCGTATGATGGAAGGATATTTTTGACATGCTTGTTGTTTTGTAGAATGGTTATCCAAGTAGCTCTTTAGGTGTAATTTGTCCTTATAGCATTATTATGCACTGATTGGCATGGGACTATGACTTCCTGGTGCTATAGACTATAAGTGATAGACCAAGTGAGCTTACCTGAGAGTCTTGGATATTATAGACTACAAGAGGGTACACCGAGTTAGCTCTTCAGAGAGTCATGGTTATTATAGACTATAGGGGATTGACCGAGTGAGCTTCCCAAAGAGTCTTGGATGTTATGCAATATAAGAGGGTAGACCGAGCGAGTTTCCTCAGAGATTCTTTACTTCTTTGAATTTCTATAAACCATTCTAGGTTAGATGAGGTATTGACAGAGCGAGATTCTTCATAGAGTCTATGATAGACTAGAGACTATAGGTGGAATTGACCGAGTGATCTTCTTCAAGGAGTGTATAGACCATGGGGCTATAATAGGGTTAGACCATGTGATATTACTCAGATATTCCCTGACAACCCTAGAATACAAGGTGAATTTACTGTGTGTGCTTCCCCAGAGAGTCATATAATTTAGTATGACCAAATCATATGGGTTAGGTTGAGTGCCCTGCTAAGAGGGTTTTAGGTACTCCTTAGATAGGACCATTGGGGTTGGCTATGAGTACTTCCCAGAGGGGTTCCTGTTGTGTTTTACTGTTTGCTTCACTGCTACATGTTGTTCTTTGGATTAATTACTATGGCATATCCTCCAGTTACTGCATACTGATTACTTCCTACTATTACTGTTTACTGGATTCTGTTTACTGCTTACTGTGTTATTACCTTCCATATACTCACTGACTATTAGGCACAGATCTTCAGGTGGTTCCCTATTGAGATTTAGATACCTAGAGAGTCTTGGTTGTTGTAGAATACAGTGGATAGACCTAGTGTGCATCCTTGAGAGACTAGGATATTATATACTACAGGAGGGAAGGCTGAGTGAGCTTCCTCATATAGTCGTTACATGTTTGAATTTCTATAAACCATTCTCGGATAGACGAGGAATTAACCAAGTGAGCTTACTCAGAGATTATGTCATAGACCAGAGAATGTATGATGAATTGACCGAGTGAGCTTCCTTATAGAGTTTATAGACCTTAGGTATATATAAGGGTTAGACTGCGTGATCTTCCAAAGAGAGTCCCTGACTACCCTAGATTATAAGGGAAATCGACCGGGATATCTTCCCTAGAGATTCTTATAATTTCATATGACGAAACCGGATGGTCTATGATGAGTGCACTTCCAAGAGGGTTGTTGGTACTTCTTGGATAGGACCCGAGGGGTTGGCTGCGAGTACTTCCCAAAGGGGTTCCTATTGTGGTTAGTTGTTTGCTTCACTACTGCTTGTTGTTCTGTGGATTGATTACTGTGTAATATCCTCCTATTACTGCTTTCTGATTACTAAATGCAGTTATTGATTACTGGTTGTTTTTTACTTCTTATTGTAATATTACCTACTATATACTCACATATAGTTAGGCACAGATCATCGGGTGGTTGCCTACTTAGATATAGTCTGACAACCTATTTGGGCCATGATTTTTTAGCCAAACAGACTATGTTGTTACAGGTATAAGAAAGGGAATTTACCCTTCAACTTCTGGTACTTGATTTCATTAGAGCAGGAGAGTATGACCCAAACATGGTGTGAGACTATATTCCATTAGGCAACCACCCGATGATTTGTGCCTAAGAGTCAGTGATTATATGGTAGGTAATAGTACAGTAAGTAGTAAACATAAACCAATAAATAGTAATAGCAGGTAGTAATCAGTAAGCAGTAAAAGGAGGATATGACACAGTAATCAATCCACAGAACAACAAGCAGCAGTTAAGCAAACAGCTAACCACAACAGGTACCGCTCTTGGAAGTACTCGCATCCCACCCCTATTGTCTTCTCCAAGGAGTACCAACAACCCTCTAGGCAGTGCACTCAACCTAACCCATCTGGTTTGGTCATACAAACTTATAAGACTATCAGTGGGAAGCTCGCAAGGTCAATTTCTTGTAATGTCTAGGGTAGTCAGTGACTCTCTAAGGAAGATCACGTGGTTTGTCCCTCTTATAGCCCCAAGGTCTAGAACCTCTCTGAGAAATCTCACTCTGTCAATTCCTTCTATACTATCAGGTCTATCCCAGACTCTCTAATGAATCATTCTCGGTCAATTCATTTTCTAGCCTGGATTGGCTTAAGAAAATTCAAACAAGTAAAGAATCTCCGAGGAAGCTCACTCGGTCAACCCTCCTGTAGTATATAATATCAAAGACTCTATGGGAAGCTCACTCGGTATACCCTCCTGTAGCATATAATATCAAGACTCTCTAGGAAGCTCACTTGGTCTATCCCTTATAGTATATATCACTAGGTTCTCACAGTCTCATGCCAGTCAATGCATAATAATTAGATAAGGCCAAAGTACACCTATAGAGCTACTTGGCAAACCATTATACAGAACAACAAGCATGTCAATAATATCGTTCCATCATACGGTCACAAGGCATAGAAAACATGTATATCGGCCAAGGCTAACAAAACCCAAAAGTCATAACAAGTACAAGGCATGGAAAACATCCAAGCATAGAAATTATACTCAATCATGATCAAATTACCTCTACACAGGCATACAAGGAAGGCCGGAAAACAACAGGGGAAAAACAGTAAACACGCAATACCCCGTTCACGGGTATTGGTGGAATTTTCACATAAAACTCAAATACTACGAACTGTAAGGCACTATCCACCTACCTTGATGTTGGGATATCAATATACTTTGACCATGAGGTTTGACACTTTTTATAATGGCATAGATCTACGAAAACTCACAAAACGTTCAACCCATAATATCAAGAGATAAAGGGAAAATCATCAAATGAAACTCATGAAGAAAGAATAGCTCAACATTGCAGTTCCAACACATTCGATGACGGTTGATTAAGAAAATAGACATAGGATCGGGGGCTCGGAGGATGACCATGGTCTTACAGATTATCCCGATCAAATAACCTAGAGAAGAAGGTGTTTTTGTTGATTAAGTGCGACCCCGATCCATATAATGAAAAAAAGAAACTACATGGAGTGTACTTTTGGGGTACACGATGAGTACTTGGCCTTTCAGTAATCCGCTTTAAGTAGCCTCCACATCTCCCTGGCACACCGTGTGTGTGGCCTGGACACGGCCAACACATGGCCTTGTGCGACACCAATGTACACGGCGTGTACATTTAATATACACAACGTATACTTTGGAACTTTCCATATTTTTCTATTTTTCTCAAAAACGACCAGAAAAGGAAAAACATACCTGAAATGAAGATTCGATTTCTTATATATCTAATCGGTTTGAAATAGAAAAAGAACTTCAATAATACCAATGACAAAGACACAATAAAATTGAATCACCCATTGGTTAAAAAAATAAACTATAACAATTGAAAAACCAGAAAAATTTCCAATATTAGAGGTAATTTGGATTTTATTGGTACATGGGTTAGCTACTCAAGGGAATATCTTATTACCAACTACATATTCCATCTTTTCCCAGTCTATAGGCTCCAAACAGTAAGAAATTGTAGAAGAAACCTTGTTTTTGATACCAAATTGTAACCTGTTGGATCTGGGTTCAGTACAAATGTTCCTCGTACCTGATTGGACACTTGGGATCAACAAAATTTCCCTGAAAAATCGAGGATTTAGAATAACAGTGGGGGATTGGGTGTGATATTGGTGATACTATTCCCTCATAGGCAGAGTAAAATAGTGTAAAACAATAGATAATATTATCTATAGCAGTAATGTAGATCAATAAAGTGAACAACAGAAGAAGAAAAATATAAATAACTAAAGCACATATATATATATATATATATATAAATGTCACAAGTATCTGGTAAAGTATCCAAACAAGTCACCCTGTGTTAAATTCAATTCTAATACAAATGATCAGGAAATAGTAAATAAATCCAACAACATCACAATCCCCAGCTTGCTCCCAATATCTACAACTCTGATAGTAATCCAGTACCTGATGTATAAAGAAACATGACCTTATCAATACCTGCAACCATGTAATCTATTTGGGCCCAAAATCATGACCAAAACAAGGTGTAATAAAATCCAAATAGGCAAACCACAATAGATCTGTGCCTAACTATTATAGAATATATATAGAAGGCAATAAAACCATAACAAGTAACCCTCTAGATCTGTGCCTAATCAATTATTAAAACCATTGAATAATGAAATCTTAGGATCTAGAACAATAATTTTTTCCCTTGTGCAATAGAAAACCACTGTCTCAGAAGACCTTTTAACAATAATGTAAAAACAAGTCCATGTTGGTTCATTGGCTTGGTAGACTGGTGAAAATCGATAAATCATTAACAAGTAACCCTCTAGGAATGGTTTCACAACATAACCCTTTTATTTAAACATATCGTCAATTAAATAAATATATAACGATCTTATAGGTATGATCACATTTTTTAACCCCTTTTGACTTAAAAAAACAAAGACTCTCTGAGGAATCACTCATTGTCAACTCTTCATGTTGTCAATTAATAATAAAATGAAGACTCTACGAGGAAGAAATCAATGTCCATTATCTCTATGGTATCGTAAAAGTATATTATAGACACATTGATGGATCTCTCACCATCAATACCATATATGGTCTCACATCATATATATTATCGACAATCTGGGAAATCCATCAATGTTAATTCCCCATATGGTCTAACTACTTCAGGTTTTGACAGTCCTATGTAATACAATCATACACAAAAGATATCCAACAACCACAATTAATATAAACTAATATAAGGATAAGTTATCATAATTCAAAAACCATGAATTTAAAAAGTAGGAATAATCAATCAATTCCAACCTATCAAGAATGGCATGGAAACAAGGTCTACCTAATAGGAAACCTGGAAAAAATGACCGTAAACATTAAAACAAGGAATCACACCCATGGGGTGTCCCGTAAACAAGAAATTTAGCATAATATACCAATATGAAACCCCCATTTATCAATAAAAATCATACATATGATAACCTGGTTAAATTATTAATGGAAAAATATAAGAACCACAGGTAATATACAGATATGCATATACACCAAAAGGCAACTAACCACCTAACAAAACATTGTACGATCAATATAGTTGAACCTCATACATTAAATCGGTCTAGAAAATAATAGACCTAAAAAAAGATAAAAAACGTTCACCTGGAAATCCCCATGTAGGAAGGGGAATCTAGAAGAGAGGCTCTAAAAGAAAGAGGAACTCATACGTTGGATTCCAACACACCTTCTAGTGTTTGAATCAGACATCAGATGGAGAATCTTTCCCTCAGACATTGATAATTTCTATTAGTCACTCTTAGATGAACCATGGTTTGAAGAAGATGATTCTAGAGATTAGATGTGACCACTATTTGGATAATCAATTAAAACTAAAAGTACAAATGTATTCCATTTACTGTACACATCATGTACAAGCTAGAACCGTACACCACATTAGGTGGTCCACACATCCATGTAAATGGCCATTACACAACTAGTACATGGCTACACGCAGTTACCAGGTACATAATATGTACTCAAGAGAACACTTTGTGTACATATAAAATTTTAAAATTCTCCATTTTTCCTAAAAAATGCCTGAAATCAAGATTCACATATGAAATGATAATCCAGGTTCATACACCTTATGAATAATCAGTTAAATTTCTTTTTAAATATGTAAAAATGTTTAAATATTACATTAATAAATAATTTTTAAATGTTTTAAAAAATGCATGAAATTATTTTTATGGAAAATTGTGTTGGAATAAATTTTTTTTTTACTAAATATAGAAATGATGGCATTTTTCAAAAAAACCTTTGTCTCCATTATGTTAACAATTATATAGTATATAAAATAGAAAAATTATATGAAAATATTATGAATATCAATATTATAATAAAATATAATGTTTTTAATTAATAATTATGAAATTATTTCGTTGAATTAAAATTCATGAATAAACAATCTCAAATCGATTGATATTGTGAAATAAACACATTAAATGATCCATAAAATGATGTGAGAATTAATCAATGAATAAATTTGGTGTCTAAGCTATAAATCCATACAAAAATATTGAAATAAAAAATAATACAATAAATATATATGAAACAAATTTTATATAATATAAATGATGTTGACTAAGAAATATAACCTAAGTAATGGAAACTGAGTTTTAAATTTTTTTTCCACTTCGTATCAATTAAGTGATATACTATTATATGAAATAATTAAAATTAAATATAAAATTCCATGAATTATTATGATATCATTATATTGCTTTTTAAATATAAATTATGCACACCAAATAAAATAAATTTGGTGTATAACCCTTAAAAATGCCTCAATAAAAGATAATTTAGACAATGTATCATACATCATCCGTCATTTTGGTTGAATTTTTTGTATAATCACAAATAATTAATATAATCGGGTTATTAATTTATTATAGAACCATTATCAAATTTAGAATATCACATATTATCATATTATATAATTTTAGTACCCATTTTCTAATAATGTTTTAATATTTCCATTATTTATGGTGTTAATTGCCTTGTATTCGCAGGCATGTTCCATCATGAATGTTATAGTTCTTGTGTTTTAGAAACATATCCCCTATATAAAAAATGGTATTAATGGAATGAATGTAATACTTACTAAATATATTTAATTTTTTATACATTATTGATGGATGGAATTGGAAAATGAATTACATCACTTTGTAGATACAACAAGTTATATGTATGCATGTGTGATGATATCAATACATTATTGAGAGAAAGGTTAAATAATTTTTTTCATATTACTTATCTATATTTAATTTCATTTCTAATATAAGACATATATTCATTAAATTTTACTTTATTACTTTTTAAGTAAGTCATATGTGGCAAATGAATCAAATTCCATCGTGAGGTGGTAGTCTACCGTACATAAAAGAGACGTAATTACATTTTTGTCATAATAGAAATCAAGAAGTTATATGAGAGATTATAAATGGATATGTATAATAATATATTAATTATAACACATAAATAATAAATATTTATATATAATAGTGATATATTTTTATGGATAACATCTTAGATTGGTTTGCGAGCCTCTAGTTAATCGTACACGCAATCGAGTGTTTCATTACAAATTTAATATGGAAGGTGATGAATTAATAATTTTCCAAAAATATAATAAAATAATTGTATATGTAAGATATTTGTTTATATATATTGGAATTTTTAATACATACATTACAGAGGAAAAGTATATTTAAAATAAAATATCGTTATTAAGATATTTACTATATCTCGGAGAAGACTTCCTTTGATATCCTATTAATGAATATAGGGTGTGTCTTTTTGGAAGATGAAATTCTACATAATGAGTATAAGGATATTTTTGATGAATTTGGCTATGAATTTTCATACTAGAATTGTTGGGAGGTGTTTATAATTAAAGGGAGTATGTTCCAATATATATAAGGGGAATTTAAACATTATTAGAAATTACTATGAAATATTACAATAGAATCTGAACTAATAAATTCATTCGCATAAAAAATGACATCAGATGAACATATACTATATTAGAGGTTGTATAACATAAATTAATTTAAATAAAATATTATTTTCACATGTTTTAATATAAGTTTAATCATTTTCATCTTAGTTTAACCCCTAATAAAACCAATTTTCCTTACCATTTTTTTTCTTTTTTCACTATTCATTATGATAAAAAAAATTAGTTGACTAAATTATATAATATATATTCTGTTTATTTTTAAAAAGGGAAATATTTTTTTAAATTAATTTCATTTAATTTCTATAATTCAATTTCATATTAAACCTATAGACATGATGAAAATATTAGCTTCCAACGTGAAACATACCATAATTGTGGAACGTTGTATTATCAAAATTCAATATAAAATTGATTATAATGGAAAAAAATCATTGAAATATAATATTATTGAAATTTTTTAATTAAATACCATATTAAAATGTAATTTAACCTTGTAAATTATTTAAATGAGAATGCAATTTTCCTTAAAAATAAATATTTTTTTCTATTTGCTGAAAAATTAAAAATGACATAAAAGTATCAAAAATTAAGATAAATAAAATTTTGATATGCTTACATAAAAATTTATATTAATATTATCAAATAATAAATAATATCCGTACATATTATTTTCAAATTATGGGATCAATTCTTGATTAAACTGTCTCATAAAAAATATTGTCCGTAGAAAATAATTGTTTTTATTTTAATGGATTATTATTTTATTTTTAATAAATATATATCCAAAATTTTTAGAATTATGTAATATTATTCATTCACATGAAATTAATGGCGGATATATAATAGAATATTAGTTTACAATTCATTTAAAACAAATTTTTGTGTCTTCAAAAAGTCATCAAAAAGATAAAATTTAATGAAATATATTGTTTGTGTTCTTTATATTTAGTGATTCTTGTCAAAAATGCTTTCAAATAAAATATTATTATTTTATAACTTTTAGGTATCAATCTATTTTAGTATAGTTAATTTTTATAGAACATAATTTCTCAAGTTATTGTGTATTTTAATGTTACATTATTCTATTGATAATATGTTGTTTAAAAATATATATTCAAATAAATTATCTCTCACTAAATTTGAAATAAATTTGAAATAATATTATGAAAAATTAAATAATAGAATGAAATATTTCAATAATTTTTCCCAAATAATATTTTGTGAATAAAATTTTATTTTCTCATATATTCCAATTGATTGTGGTTAAGTGGATCCATATGATGGATTCATAGTGTTGACATTTCGTACATAGTGTTTTCATCTATTAGTAGTATGAAAATAATTAAAATGATTAAATTTAATCCCAATTAATATGGTTAAAATGTATGAATAATATTTATAGAACACGTATTAATTTAACGGTCCCATACACTGTATATAAATACATTTATGATTTAATTTCATACAAATATATGTGCACAAATTTTTTTTACATAATTTCCCAAACATTGCTGACCCACCTAATAGCCATGTGATTACACATCAACACATTATGAAACTATTTTTTCTATGAAATTTCCCCTAATTTTCGACTGTAATGGATCTTATATTGACCCATTCACTCATCCCCCTACACTAAAATGTATTGATGAATATTTTCCCTATTATATACCTCTCTATGTAAGACTTAATTGTTTATATAGTTATATGGATACCTCTCATGAATTAATAAGCTACATAGCATAGTAATTTTATAAGGGAGCTGTCATGGACCAAGAGGAAATATTTTATTTAAGATAATAAAAGTTAGAATAGTATATAAGTGTGGATTTTTTACAATTATTCTCATACAGATGATTAAAATATAAAGGTATGTCATCAAACTGTATGAGGTCATTATTGATTTCTTTGTTGACAAGTCCATCCACCCCCATATTTTCTTCATCATACACATGTGTGACAATGTTGTTGAGATCCAGGAGAGTTGTAAGATAATGAATTCTTCTAGAAGAGAGATTCCAAGATAAATTAATTACTATATTAAAATTGTATTCAAAAACCAAGGTGGAGTATCTTTGTAACCAAATATTATCTATAATTTTTTTTTTTATATAATTAACATCATAAATCATATTGTTCATTTCATATTCTAATGATGGGGAGTTACCACATGTTTTAATGCTACATTCAATGATGTTTTTTTGTGATCATTACAAACTGCACTGCATCCATCCTTACATAGATTACCATTTTAATATTCATTGACATTAATTTTTATCAAACCATGAATGGGGGACATGAAAAATAATTCCATAATTCTTGTGTGTTGTATCACCTTACCAGAAATCTCTATTTTTCTAAAAACTATTTTCCCTAAATTGAGTTACAACAGTGGAAATACTACATTTCTTTTGATCCCTTTGATATAGGTATGATGTCGGCATAATATTCATTCATGTGAATTACTTTGTACCCTTACTTTATATCAATTAAATTTCTCTAAATAGCATGAAAGTGTTCGACAACAGATTCCATGAACAAATGAATGAATTGATGGGATGCCAGAATAGTGTTACAATATTGAAAATAATCTATGATTTTTGGAATAAAAGGTAATATGATCAAAAAAAATCATGAAACTACTTCCATATATCTAGGGTAGTGGTGCATCAAATGAAAAAAATTGAAATATCATCCTTGTGTTGATTGAAGTACATGAACCTAAAATATAAGAGAATTCCAAAATATTGTAATAAATCCTCATTGGGGAGTTGTTTATGATAAATCCACCAAATAGGGTTCTATAATGGTGGTCAGATTAAATGTTTATCATAGTATATGAGACATGACAAACCGACATCCGAATTAATATAGGAGTGATATAATCATATATAATCCATAGTGACATTTCTAGACAATTCCCATAAAACATTATCCTAATGTGGAAAAATGATATAAGTGTTCAGCTATCATTGGATGTCTTGATTCAAATCCAAAGTGTGAGAGGCCATAAATTCATGGATTGAGACACTAGTATCCAACTGAATTTGATGAACATCATAAGAATTGATTAGTATATTTCCCATAAAATTATCAAGAAATAAATTATGTTATGTTTCTAACAGGTAACACCCCTTGAGTGAGACATGATGTTCTGAATAGATTCATTGACTTCTAACTGAATTCTAGATCCCATATATTAATTAATGCCTTTTTTCAAATTGAAAATGATCTTATATCATAAAAATTAAATTGACTCTATGTTACTATTGATTTTATTCAATGTAATCCTATCTTACAAAGAATCAATTAAATCTAGTATTTTTATTCCCATACTACCCTTTCAAATTGGTTTGTACCATGTGTTCTGGGAAACTTTGACCATTTGTATTCCCAAAATACTACCACTCCATATAAAATTCTTAAGTTCGGTATTCATATTTTTCATATAGTAAATGATCTATATACATATTATAAAATATTGAACATGCTTCAAAACAATAGTATATTAATATAGACATATCTTACTAGACATAGATAGTGAATTCCCATCTAAGAAGATATATGATTCTTTTTTTGATCAAAAAAATTAATTATATGACCATTATTACACCATTCCTAGAAAATGTGGATTCCTTGATATTTCATGGGCATTTAGCTTTCTTTAATTCAAAATTAATTTAGAGGCTGAGATCTTATATTAGTAGTAATACCTTTCAAAAAAAATGAATTATTTATTCCAATTGATATCCCAAACTAAGACATATTTATAATGAGATTGGGTCATCTTGAAATGTAATTTAATTTACCTACTAATTGAAAAATGATCATGTTATTGGCATAATGTAGATGATTTGGATCATCATGATTCTTTGAATCATGTATTTTAGTGATCTTTTCTTGTTACTTCATTTGTGTAATGTGTTTTCTCAATTAGTCCTTTGTAATGGAGAAATGAATGGATGATATAAGAACACCTTTCCTGACTTATTTTTAGCATTAAAAATACCCTTTTAGATATCTATTAACAATCATAGATTAGTTGGAAGACTGAAAAATGTATTTCACCCAATTCAAAAAAGGGTCATTGAATCCAATTTTGTGATGATCGTTGTAAATAAAACCTAATAAATGGTTTCAAAATACTTCCTCATATCTTTAATGATAGGAAGAAAACATCATCTTGTAGATCAATTATAAAAAACAACACATTTAGAGGTTTTTATAACGTTTTCATGTATCCTAATTCTACTGGAAAAAACAAATAGTTCTAAGGGTAAATTTAACATACAATATTAGTAATCCTATTTTATAGGATCTTGGTGATAAATTTATAGCTTCTGTTTAAGTGAGAAATATGTTTGAATAGATGGATTTTAGATGCATTTTAAATCATGATAATAAGAGTGAGGTATTCTACATTAATCCCATGAGGAAAAACAATTGTGAAAAAAGGTTTTTACCATTTTAAATATTTCCAAATGAATACCATCCAAAAATATTTTTTAAGATGAATTAGAGAATTCATCAGACCCAGTGCACTATCATGATTTAAGATATTCAGTAATTCTATGGTCTCAATGTTTAGTGGGATACTAGTATGTATGGAATTGTATTAATCACAAAACATGTTAGAAATTATTCCATACTCCATATATTTATTTATAGTATTACCATTGAGTAGGTTTATAAAATTGTTGAGAATACGATCCTTAAGTGATTCATTATTTTCAATGAGTTTTTATCCACCTTTGAGAAATATGATAGGCCTATAAGAATTCATGGCTCTTTTGAGGGTATTATAAAATATAGTATTTGGATCCACCTCCTTAATATATTTAAATTTTACTGTGTATTTTTTATGATTTACTTTGAGGGAGATATGAGCATTTATCCCTGAATTAAGATCAATCTTATATTGTAATTTTTCAAAAAATTAAAATTTATGTCCTCAGAGTGAATTATATTATGATTTTATTCATGAGAGGAAATATTTCTCTCTGTATTATTGTAGATGTATTTTCCCCAAACATTTACATTGTATTTCAATATATTAAGAATCATTGGGATGTAAAATAAATCATTACGAAATACTATGTAATTCCAAGAATCAATCATTAGACAAGAAAAATCAATGTTTGTGGACTATGAACAATTACATCTGAAATAGAATCATAGTATTGAAGGTCTTGCGATAATAATGTCCATGATATGATGATGATCCCTGTTTATTGTTGATAAATTAAATAAGGATATAGTTTCTCATGCCTGAAGGGAATGGCCATCGAATAACTCTCTCTCAATATTTCCAGAAACAATTTTATTTATGTGTCTTGTATACCAAGAATACTTAGATCCAACAAAGATGATATCCAATAGATTATTTCCATATTTGAATGCTTTGTATTCCATTGGGGAGAGAGTGTGATAAACATCTCCCAATCATTCACGTTGATAGAGGATGTCAATAATGCTTCCATGTAAAATACAAGGATAATGAATTTTATGTTTGAGGGAATAGTTATTCTTCCCTTAGAATTGTCCGTTCATTTTATATGTTTTGTATAATGAAAATTGAGATCTAAAAATGATTATTCATGATATCAACCTCCCTTATAATAATCTAAACCTCACCATTGATTGTAGTGACATGAAAATAAAATCATGATCCTTAAAAAATATGGTTTCTATGAATTTAGTAGCACAATTTCTTCCAAAAAAATTTATAACCTATATTTTCCTGTCGAGAAAAACAATAAGAGTAAAATTTTTAGTTTCAAGGATACCCATGAAATTTTGGGTGATGAGTATGAATACACCTATATAAGAAAGACTTAGTGTCATTGTTTTCCACCCATTAGAAGTTCCATAATAGAAGATTAATTTAATGTAATGAATGTGGGTGGATCCACCTTTTTTCATTCCTATTGATTTGTTATTGCTTCTATACATGTTGGATGTTCATCCTTTTGTAAACTTATTTACATGAGTGCACATATGGGAAGGAGTATGAAATCGTGCATGATCTAATTTGTTAGGAACCATAGTTTTATGATGCAATATGAAATTTTCTACAAAACATGTGTTGCGAGATTAAACAATATCTTCAAATAATTCCATATATGAGTGAGTAATAAAAGATTCATAGATTTATGTTACACTTGTACATGAAAATGTGGTTTATTTCTAGGGATTTGCGTGTGGTTTAATAGATCCATCTTAACTGTATTATTCTATAGGTGAGATGAAGTGTCCATCCATGTTGACATGAAGATCTTGGTTGGGTGTTATAGTAACAACTTTTTAAATATGGGATCTATTATTGTAGGATTGGAAATAAGATATCAATCATTTGACAGAATCAAGCAAGGAGGGGGATCAATAACCACTACATTTGAGTTATCTCCAATAATATCTGAAGTCCCTACTGCATGAGTTTCAGTTGGATCCTCTATTTTATTGTGTTCATTATTATCCATATGCACATTGTAATTGGTAGGAGGCATGGAGATGATTAAATTATTTAAATCATGGTAAAACTCAAAAGATAACATTTCCTATTACTTCTATTTTTCCTCTTCATCAACATGATTTTCCAATGAGTTATTTATTGTAGAGTCTGTAAGGGGGACATTATTTTTAACCAATATATGTTCCTCCCTCTTCATGGAAGATTACCCCTTCTTGTTGGAATTTTTTTTTCCTTTTCTATGTTTAGAAACCACTTTCCATTCATTTAGACCTAGAGGTGGTGGCATCAATTTTTTGACAACCCATAAATTGCAAGCAAAATTTCCACCTATATTACATAAATTAAAAATGGTTGGGGTTACTCTGACTCTACCTTAAAATATAATTTGGGGACATTAGAAAAAAATTTAATGGATTATGATTTTTTGGATTCTATATTTACCTCAAATTTATTCCTAGAATATAAATCAAGATCTACAATTAATCTATGTTAGTCTACTTTTTGTGGTATTCCAATGCATGAGACATTTTTTAGTATTTTGGTCTTCCTATAAACCAAATTTAGGCTATGAAGATGAATCCAAATATTTGATGACAATATGTTTTTCAAGATGATATTGAACATGATGTCTAAATATGAAAGCCTTAAAACTCCTACTTTTAGATGAAGATTCAATACACTCTACGAGGTCCTAATTAATCCTAACATCCAAGGAAAATATGTGAATATTATTTCTGTATTTGAAATTATTTCCATTCTTCCAAAACACTCAACTATTAAATTCAAGCCTTATGATCAGAAAACGACCAATGATTATCACCTATCAAATAAATAATCATCCCACATAGAGATATTTTACATATTATTATGATTCCATGTTTTCGTAGTAATTATTTTTCTATCCAAATAATTTCATGATGTTGATATATTGCACTTTTCTCTTATTAAACCCACATCATAATAACATTTCTGTATTTTTCATGCTTCCAAATCAATATTTGATTATCTTTCTCATCATTTTAATTAATCGAATTTCCATGAAATAATATTTTTTATTTCCATGTGATTGTTTATAAATAGAAACACAATGTATCAATTATTTTCCAATTAATTCATATTTTGGAAAGAACACAATTTTAAATAATTACATCCATTCTATAATCTATTTTTATTCTCATTATGCCCCAAAAACCAATAACTTATTTTTCATTTCTTGTTTAGAATAAAGTAATCTGATGAAATTAATGGTTATTTATAAAAATAATTTTTATAATATGATATGATATTGAAAGAGGATTTGAATTATATTGTTCAGATAAATTTTTTGTATAAGTTAAATGAAAGAGAATTTTTGAAAGTCAGTAGTTAAGGTAAGAGGTTTTGTGATCTCAAATTATTTCACTAAGTTAGTAGTACACCACATATATTATAAACATTCACCATTGAAAAATCCTACCCTATAATTATGTTGTGAGTCCATATAATAATGTAGGGAAATTATATTTCTCATAAATGTTGTTCATCTATAATGACTAAATTTTTTCCTTAAAAAAATACCTTTTTTAAAAAATAAATTATATACATTTGGGTGGATTTGTTTCTCTATATTAATGTTTTTATATTGCACCAATGTTATCCTTTTACATTGTGTAAACTAATATTTTTATCTTTAATGATCAATACATTCCACTTTATTCATTTTAACACAATGGTTTTCTTATAGTATTATTGATGTTCGTTTTCTATAAAGGCTCTTAAAAATATCTAAAATGGGTTTTAGCCATGATATTATATTACCTTCTAAATCAAAATTTGAAATAATTAATTATTTCTTATCATGGTGGTCAAATATATGTTTATTTATATTTAATGTTTTTAGATATTTTACCTTTATCATAAAAATTGTTTGGTAAATTTATAAAACCCATATTATTTTTATCATTTATTTATGTTATGATGAATTATTTTTTTTATGAGGAACTCATTTGATTATGGTAAAAGACCTATATATCTCTCCAAATTTGATTTTTTAGTGTTATTTCTCTTGATATAATTGTTATATTCTTTTAATTAATTATACACACACTATTGAAGTCATGTAGTTATTCGTTCTCCATTATGTAATACTAGTAGTGATGTTTCTTACACCATGGGAATCAGTTACTAATGCTAGATCCATTATGTTTTGGTAAAGATATTAATAAGCCTTATCTCGTAGGTTATGATTATATATTTATATATATTTATTTATTACTATTTTTTTTAAATTTTTTCATCCATATGATATTCATTATTCAATTATATTTATATTTTTAATTATAATACATGTTATATATATTTTTTTTTAATTTTTTATGTTCAAAATTATTTCATTGATTGAATTTCATTATATGAATAAATACAATGATTTTAATGAAATTGATAGGTTATTATGTTCCAAGTCGAATATGCATAATTTTAATCTAGGTATACTTATTTTCAATAATGATTCCATGAATTTTTAATCCCGATATGTCACACAATATCATGTTTTTTATGATGATTTAACATAATATGTAATTCCCTATAATTCTAGTACAAGAACATTATATTCCATAGTGTTTATAACAGACAACACTAAAAAAATAATGTAATATAATATCCTATGAATTTATAATATATTTATTTTTTTAATCAAATTCAATATATGATATAGTTTGCAATGTAGAGAGTACATAGTTATATTGCATCACCAACAAAATTGACATTTTTGGAAAATAAAATATATTATTAAATTAATATTATTTAATATAAAAATACAGAAACTATGAATTATTAATATTATTAACTATTTTAAGAAAATTAATTGTTCAAACAAATATAAAACTAACTCATTGGTTATTAACTAACTAAAAATTATTACATTGTAAAATTAAAAATAAAGGGACCATTATTTTGGAAAACAATTATACACTAACAAATTCAATTAATTTAAATTATTTAATGATATTAACTAAATATATAGTATATATATTCTACCAATTATTTTTTTTATCCAATAAATTTGAAATGCATAAAGATAGAATAAATCATATTGTATGTTTAAAATTGTTTTTTATAAAATTGAGATAGTATATCCTTAATATTAAAAACCTATATTAAATACAATTTTTATAAGTTTTAAAAAAAATTAATTTAAAAAAAAATCTTAAATAGAAACAAAAAATTAGTTTAGGGTTAATTTGTAATATTGTTTATATAAATTTAATTTTTTTAACGAATAGTGATTTTTATTCAATTTTAAAACAAATTTTCTTTTTTATAATAATTTAATTATTAGGATAAATACAAATTTTATTGGGGGGGCATGTAATCGAGTAGTCTCCCTATACAGGAAAGGAAACACACCCAGTAGATTCACGTGTTGAGTAAGTCCCAGAAGTGTCAGGCCCGACGGGAACATGCCATTCAAAAACACTTGAATTAGGCCACTGAGAGCATACAACATGCCTCTCTCCTAAGAGAGGCCAATCAAGGATCTTTGCCTGCCTCCTTAGAAGGGATTGATTCAGAGAAGTACTCGGCACCAAACCCAGTTCACCCCCGAATGGGGGCACGCAAGATCAGGCAGGTAGCGATAGCCGCAGCAACTTCCGCAATCTAGGATCAACCCCAGCCTACAGGGTTGGGGGAATTTTTATCAACAAATTCCTTCGTAAGACCAGTAAAACTGGGAAGAGGCTCAATGTCCAAGGAACAGATCCAACCCCAGCCCTCAGGGCTGGGGACATTATTATCCCATCAACAACAACCTCCCCCACGAGAATAAGTATTCTCTTATGTAGGGAGGATAATCAAATGAGGAGGTTCCCGTCCTATCCCGTCATTTGAATCCTCATCCCCTCCGAGAGGAAGATGCACTGTAAGGTCTCATCAGAGAACTCTCTGCATCACCCTTCGTCAACAAGTCCAAAGGCAATCCCCGGACACAAAATGGAAGGCCAGCAGAAGATGTGGGAGATCCTCTTCCCATTTGGAAGAGGACATCTTATCTGCCCCGCGATATGAATCTATCAACATCATAGAGGTTAACCCCATAGGTGATACCATATATAGTACAAAATCGGATGGATCAGGAGATGATAGTTCTATTCAGGTTGTGACTCACAACGAACCACTAGGTGTGAACACCCGAAACCAGAGGGCCCCCCCAAAATATGGTCGTCCTTCCACCCAACCCTCCACTACCTACCCAGTGAGCTTCTAACAAGGATAAGAATAAAGGACTGGTTACCCTTAACCCTCCTCCTTCTCTCGACAAAGAGATGCCACTCACGCTCTAAGAGAGAGTCCCTTGACAGGAAGAGGAGATGAATGAATTTAGGTGGCTTAACGTCGAGCTACTCCAGAGGAACTGACTTATTAAAAGTGCGTCCCAGGAGGAGCCACATCATGCACTCCCAGTAAGTGTAATTCTAAGGATATGGTTTTCCCCGACAAATGAAATTTGGTCAGGGCACCCATCCAATGAGGTGCTCGGCCCATCCAACAACTAAAACATATATTCGGATGAATAACAAGACTTCCCTCCACTCAGGATGAAACCATAGAAAGTACAACTAAACCCTCCGATGGTGCCACCAACGGCACACACACACCCAGTGCCGGCCAATCCGGATCCTCATGAAATGGATTCAGCTATGCCTGCCCTAGACCGGGTCTAATAGGATGTATAATAGAGTCTCACATACACCATAGATGCACTAACAGCTCGAGTGGAAGCGATGGAAAGTCGACGCACTCTGATACAGCCAGAGCGGAAACCCTACCCAGATTCGGTGACCAACATGCCACCTCCGCCCAACTTTGGGAGCCCTGTATTCCCTATCTTCAATGGATCAGTTGATCTAGAACAGAGTTTAATGCACTACACATCCTATTGGAACCCTATGATGGGAACTCCAGAGAAAAAAAAGCAGTGAAACTCAAATGCTTCATACGGACGTTGCAAGGATCTGTCTTCGTTTGGTATACAAGTTTCCCTGCCCAGTCAATAAAGAGTTGGGAAGACCTTCGGCAGCAGTTTAGGTTCCTCTTCAGCTCAACGTTTCCTAAGACAATGGTCAGCGATCTCATGAACTGCAAGTAGAGGGAAAATGAGAGGGTATCTAATTTAATCGCCAGATGGAAAGGTCGGACCTATTCTCTCAATAGTCCAATGCCTCAAGATGAGATTATATCCATATGCATCGATAATCATCGAGATAAGTTGTGGACCCCACTCATACCAGTGGAGTGCACCACAGGCTTCCGTCATATCTCATCCATTGCCCAGATAATTGAGTACTCCCTGAAGCAGACTAATTCGAAGCCTCGAATAGCCTCACAGGAACCTTCGAATAGATCCCATAGAGCTGAAGCATCAGCTGTCACATCTTGTCGGCCCCTGTTCCCGCTGCACTACTCAGGCCTCCACCAAATCGTCAAGGCCTTCCTGCATATCAGCTGCCAGCTCCACCTAAATGGGATGATCAACGAGGACCGAAGCAGAATCAGTTTGAGGAACGAAGACAAAAAGTATACTCGTTTTGAGATGATCATGTCTATGGTTACTTCATTGCCACCATGAACTACATCTTGCTCCGCCTCCCGGAGTTGAGGAAACTTGAAGAGGTCGGCTGAAATGACAGGACAGATTAATTCCCCTACCATTGGATGTTGGAGAACAGTATCCGAGAATGATTCATTTTAAAATACATCCAGCAGAGGATGGTAGACTCTGGACATGTCGAGCTGGGACCACACCCAGCACATGTGGCATGTATCTCTACCACTGACTCCGACAAATAGGAGGGGTGGCAGAATGTCACCAGCAAGAAGGGGTAGAAATTTGACAACTGGATGACTCGGAAGACTATTTGTTGAGCCCATGGAATACTTCGAGATCAACTACAGCAACTGGTGTGGCCGCCAACAGCCTATGAAGCCGTAGAGATGACAGTATCGGCCTTACAAACCTCCACGATCCGTCATCCGGGCATAATCGAAGAAGGAGGAAATAATCGCAAGAATGGTATTCTGTGACGGGGCCGAAGTAAGTCCCAAACCAGACAGATTATATGCCCTTGAATTTGGCGCCACAGGCACCAACCCACCAAACGTCACCATCAGGGACAACTGACCAGGTTGACCTGTCAGAGGATGAAGAGCCAATCTTTGGTTCTTTTGATGTCATCTATATTATGGAATCATTCCTGGACGAAGGGTATGGTTATGAACCCAAGTTCCCTTCATGAGGAGCCAGGAGGAGGAATCACAGTGGTAGGGGATACCAGGGGAGGCACAGCCGCAGACGAAACTAGCCCTATGAATGGACCCCGGATCAAACCATTAATATCGTGGAAACCCGTTGGAGGGGCCTTCAACAAACTCAGTAGGAGAAGGAATGCCTTTCCACCTCCACAAGCAGCCACTATGGCCTGATTTTTCTTCGATAATCACCAGAGGAGGAGAAAGTGTCTAGCCGCTTTATGCTCACAAACAGACCGTCCGGGCCAAGTCCACAAAACATGTGAATGACATCGATATCCAACCCTAAGGCCAGTCCCTCCTCGTCAAATGCTCCAGCCCCTAAAGTACCTGCCAAGACTCTCCCGCCAATGGAGAAGCGTCGGCCGCTGAATCAGAAATATGATATCCATAAGTAGCTGGCATCAGTACCATCCAAGCTATCCATCCTGGATACCCAGAGTCTATCAGCCGACCTCCGGGAGGTGCTTATAAAAGCTTTGATCAGCCCCCAGAAGTTTCAAGACGAGGTAATAGATGCTGAAATTTATCAGACAGAGACTGACCCGGCTGAATGTAATGTAGTGATTTCCTTCACCGATCAGGATGAAGATTCCGTGATGCAAGGAAACATCAGACCACTATATGTGTCCAACACACTAAATGGTATTGATATTCGGAAAGTCATTATAGACAATGGATCTCGAGTTAAGCTCCTTCCCCTAAGGACACTCTGTAAGTTGGGCTACAATGAGGATGGCCTAATTCCATCAGCCACAACTTTGTTGTGTTATGAAAAGAGTGACAAGTAACCAATGGGATAAATCAAGCTAAATACCCATTTTGGTGACCTGGTAGCCTATACGGAATTCCTTGTGGTCCGTCAGAGCACGAAATTCAATGAACTACTGGGGAGGTCATGGCTCCATAATCACATGGTCATTCCTTCATCGTACCACCGGTGTATCAAGTATTGCGTCAATGGACAAAGTGGAACATTACATGCCGACAAGGCCCCTTTCGAGCTCTCTGAGTCACATTACATTGATGTCAGTTTCGATGAGAAAAAGGAAAAATAGCCCTTGGTTGATGGTGTCGATTAGATCCTCGCTCCGAATGGCCTGGATATGGGCCTTGATAACCCCCTCAGGCAGCTTGGCAGAGATTATGTCCTGACCATCAACCATGATGATAGTAGCAGTTCAAGTACAGACATGCACTAAGATGTCCTGATGACATCAGCCACGATGGCCGAGCACGGCAACGCATGAAAGTCCACCAACCCTTGATATGGTGAAGAATACTCAAGTGGGGATGCCCACGATGCTTCTCCTTCAAATCCTCAAGAACACGTGTCAGGAGCTCCCTCCTCATCGGATCAAGAAGATGAGGACTTCAGAGATGAAGAAGAGGAAGATCTCAGGGATGCACCTCCTGCATTTGAGGAGGGTATCTCCACCACAGTGGATGAGCTCAGGGAATTAAACTTGGGTAAAAAGAAACATCTGAGGCATACTCTCATAAGTACAACCATTTCCCCCGAGGAGCACAAGGTATATACCTATTTCCTGAGGCATCACCGGGATGTTTTTGAGTGGAATTACACAGATATTCTGGGACATGATCCCGAAGTGTCGACGCATCACCTGGGTCTTCCAGAAGACCACAAGGGCTATAAACAGGCCGCCAGAAGGATGAATCCCTCACATGCTGCCAAAATAGTGGCTGAAGTCAATAATCTCATTAAATAGAGTTTCATTAGGGAGGTCTAATACTGCATCTGGCAGGCCAAAATCGTCCCTGTCATGAAAAATAACGGACAAATCCACGTATTCATTGATTTTAGAGATCACAATTGGCATTACCCGAAAGATGACTTCCCGGTCCCAATCATCGAGTTGTTAATCGATTCAATGGCCGGGTATGAGGCTATGCCCTTCATGGATGACTATTCCGACTATAACCAAATTAGGATTGCCTGAGAAGATGAAGAAGACACTGCCTTCAGGGCCCCTCAAGGGGTATTTTGTTATAGGGTCATGCCCATTGGTCTCAAGAATGATGGTGCCACATATCAACGTGCCATGCATCAGATCTTCAAACCGTTCCTAGGGAAATTCGTCGACTGTTATGTGGATGACCTGGTGGACAAGTCCAGATAGAGCTTATATCACCTATCTGACCGTGAGACCGTCTTCAGCAAGCTTCGATAGCAAAGCTTGAATATGAACCCCTTGAAATTCACATTTGGGTTTACCTCATAGAAATTCCATGGCTTCGTCGTACGCCATCGTGGTATCAAAGATGACACTAAGAAGATAAAGACTATTCTCGGACTACCACCAACCCGAAATCTCACCGAGTTGAGGGGATTCCAAGGACACCGAGCCTATATCAGGAGGTTCATAGCCAACCTGGATGGAAAATGTTTTCCCATCACCAGGTTAATGAAGAAGTGGGTCACGTACCAATGGACGGACGACTGCCCAGAGGCATTCAAAAACATGTAGAAGTACCTATTAAGACCACTGGTGCTCATGCCACTGTTTGAAGGAAGACCTCTCATCTTTTATGTGATAGCCTTAGAGCAAACACTAGGATCCTTCCTCGCACAAAAGAAAGACACAGGAAGTGAAAACAATATCTATTACCTCAGCTGAACCATGATTGATGCTGAGAATCGATACTCAAATATCGAGAATTACTGCTTGGCCTTGGTCTTCATGGTACAAAATCTGCGACATTATCTTCAGCATCATGAAGCCCATTTGATCTCGCAGATTAACCTGCTCAAGTGCATCCTCAGCTGCCTGATGCTAACTGGAGGCCTATCCCGATGGGCGGTAATATTGCAACAGTTTGAAATCTGGTTTGTACCTTAGAAAGCCATCAAGGGTCAGGCGTTAGCTGAATTTATGGCAGAACACCCTTTGACATGGACCACTACACTGGACACCGAGCTACCTAATAAAGACATTTTATCAGTTCGAGAGGACTTCCTAGCATGGGAAATGTACTTCGACGATGCATCCCGAAGCCCAACCAGGAAGAGGATGGAGGATCCCAGATTCAACAAAGTGGGTTTGGGGATAATACTCGTGTCCCCATGAAGGGAAGTCTTGCCATATTCCTTCCTCTTTTCAGAGGGATGTACATACAATGATGCAGAATATCAATCCCTCATTGCAGACCGGTAACTCGCACTCCAGGCACAAGTACAACACCTTAAGGTAAAGGGTGACTCAGAACTGGTCATCAAGAATGTCAATAGTGATTATTCTATTAGAAAAGTGGATTTGATCCCCTTGTTTGACCATGTTAGAGGGTTTATGGCTGAATTTTCCACAAAACCAACATTGACCTATATTCCCAAGTCCCAGAACGCTCAGGAAGATGAAATATCCAACACATCCATGACCCTAGCTAACCCAGACTAGGCTAAAACGATCATCAGTATTGCTCACGGTATAATGGTATTTCCGTTTTTCTAAGCCAAGATGGAAGAAATCCATGAAGTCTGTCCTATATCTTAGCCATACGCTCCTAACACCAGCTGGATGACCCCCATTGAGAACTACTGTCAATAGGGATAACTTCCATCAGACATGTCTAAACGAGAGCAAATATGGATGAGGGAAATCAACTTCTTCCTATATTTCCATGGGGGCCAGCAAGCGGTCCAATAAAAACGAGGCCTCGACGGAGTACTCCTCATAAGAATTGATAGAGAAGAAACTGCCACTGTATTGAATAAAGTACATGCAGGGGCATGTGGAGAACATCAACCAGGGATCAAGCTTTCCCATTAGGTTCGAAGGAATGGGTACTACTGCCTTATAGTGGTCTGAGACTGTGAGCATTTCACCACAAAATGCCACTCATACCAAATTCTTGCCAACATCATACACCAACCCCCGAAGTTACTCCATCAAGACAAGTACTCCTGGCTATTTGCCATCTGGGGGATGGACGTTGTGGGACCATATCCTCTCGCCACAGCCAAACATCGGATGTATATCCTCACGATAACCAACATCTTTTCCAAATGGGAAGAAGCCATACCCCTCAAGGAAGTCAGGGCGAGAAATATTGTCAGCTTTTTGAAGACCAATATCATCTCCAGATTTGGTGTCCCTCATACCATACTGACGGACAACGACACCATCTTCTGCTATGCTGAATTGAAGAAACTATACATCGAATATGGTATCATAGCTAACCACTCATCCCGCTACCATGCAGCGGCCAACAGAAATATAGAGTATTTTGACAACACCATGTTCGATATTCTCCATAAGATGGTGAGAAAGACAAGAAGTCATGGCCGGATAAAATCCTCCATGCGTTGTGTGATTATCGAACCACAATCCGAACTGCTAATCAGGCCACCTCGTACTCATTGGTGTAAGGAATAGAGGCAGTCCTACCCCTTGAACTCCAACTTTCCTCACTCCGTGTTACCATCTGTGATCAATTATCTGATGATGAGTAGTCATAAAAGCGGCTAGGGGAATTGGAAAAACTAGACGATAAGTGGTTTCACACTTCGCAACATTTGGAGGTATACCAGAATCGGATTGCATGAGCCATCAATAAAACGGTTTTCCTCCGGTCTTTCTTAGAAGGAGAGTTGGTATTGTTCCTCCAGACCCCAATGATACCTGGGAGGAAACATCCAAATCTGTTACCCAAATGGAAGGGACCATACAATGTATACAAGGTCTACTCCAACGGAGCATATACCCAGATCTCCATGGACGGAAAATTCACAACTGCTCCCACAAATGCATGAATCCTAAAGATATATTTCGTATAGAGACCAAGTGTGCTTTACTTCCTCACCACATGACGTTAAACTTCATGGAGTTCATCCTTACCACACGATGTTAAACTTCATAGCTAATAAGAGTCATGAATTCTCCCTTCCCCCGTGTACGGATGAGACCTGCATGAGGTGTATTCAACGTCTCACTTCATGACATTAAACTGCATCGAGTACATCCTCACCGCATGAAATTAAACTGCAAGGAGTTCGTATTTACTGCACGATGTTTATATTCATGGATAATAAGAGTCACAAATGGTCCCTTACCCTATATACGGACCAAACCTGCATGTGGTGTATTCATCGTTGTCACACCACGAAGTTAAACTGCACGTAACTCTTCCTCGCTGCATGACGTTAAACTGCACAGACCCCCCTTTTCATTTCACGTCGGGTCACCTACTTCCTAACCGCATGATGGTAAACTGTATGGAAAAGCATATTTTTTTTAACAAAAATGCCTTCTTTTCCCATGTACGGGCCGGATCTATACGGGGTGTACTTCTTCCAGATAACTATGCGAGGCTTGATTCCTGCCCACACAGGATACGTAGTGACGCCAGAATTCCACACCATGGCCCAACCATCTCAAAAAAAGTGTCCCTTCCCCCGTGTATGGACCAGAATTGCATGGGGTGTATTCACGTCCTCACCGCATGATGTTAAACTTCATGGAATACAATAATAACCCTCATTCTAACCATATGAAGTTAAACTGTATAGAACTCATCCCCACCGTATGATGTTAAACTACACGGATATTAAAGAACTTTGTATGACTTGATTCTTGCCCTCGTAGGATATGTATTGAAACGGGGATCCCCTATCCTGGCCCAACCACCTAAAAATGAAATGGAATAAAAGTTAAAAATGCCTTACTTCTCCCATGTACGAACCGGCCCTGCACGGGGTGTACATATTTCAGAGAACTATGTGCGGCTTCATTCCAGCCCTCACAGGATATGTAGTGACGCAGGGGTTCCCCATCCTGGCCCAGCCCCCTGAATAAAAGATAAACATTCCCTCCCCCCCCCCCCCCCCGTGTACGAACCAGACCGGCACGAGGTGTACTTCCCATCTTTACCGTATGACGTAAAACTGCATAGATAGCAACATTTAAAAACGCTCCCCTTCCCCCATATATAGACCAGACCTGCACGGGGTGTATCCCTCATCCTCACCACATGACGTTAAACTGTGCGGACTTCGTCCTCCCCACCTGACGTTAAACTACATAGACTTCATCCTCATCGAATGAAGTTCAACTGCATGGACTTCATCGCGACCCACCCAAGACACATGGAGATACAAGATGGAGATACTCCTTGCAAATTTTGATGCATCCCACCCATACATTAGACTCCACGACCCGAACAATTATGGATCTTCATAACCACTCATGGCCATCGGATGTGGAAAGTCATTGACCCATAGAAACCATTGGATGACTATGCATACCATGCCCTCAGCAGCTCTGCAAAATGATATCCCCTGGCTCATCTACCAAGGGCACGATTTCCACAGGCGACACTCTTCCTAGCTTCGTACGCTTACCAGCCTCAGAGCCCCCATACAATACCTCTTGATCCAGAAGTCTATGGAGAAGTGGATTACAAGTTCATTCCCCTTTTCACATCCATGTGATGCTAGTGTATTCCTATCTGGCTAGCCTATGTGTCAGCCAGTGGTTCACATAGCGACCTGTATCCACAAACATCAAGCCAGGACTAGGCTACTTTTACTCAACGGAAAATTACAGTGAAGATGTTTCTTGTATACCCGGACACCATTATCCCCACATGTCGTACTCTGCATTGTGAGAAATCGTGGATCCTCATAACCATTCATGGCCATCGAAAGTGGAAAGTCATCTACCCGAGGACCCCTTTGTATGACTATGAATATCTTGCCCTTAGTGGCTCTTCATAATGATATCCCTTGTCTCGTCCATTAAAGGCAAGATTTTCTCAAGCGGTACTCTTCCTAGCTCTGTACGCTTACCGACCTCAGATCCCCAACACCACACCTCCTGATCTGGGAAAACTCAAAGTTGCATTTTACAAACCTTATCCCCCACCTTGTTCCATGTATATCCGAACATTTTGACCCAGTTATCCTTCGAGTGACTATAGCAACAATCATCCAATGGTCAGAGCTCTATGACCGATAAACTAGGAGTACCTCATCCATCCCGCATGACGTTAAACTGTATGGAGTGAAGGAACGCCCCCGCGCACAAAGTAAATAGGCTCAAGGATCTCTCTAAGCATTAACAGCAACCAAGGCCGAGTATGCCCGACATGTCCAGACATTTTTCCCACCAAATGACAAACTTTGTGGCCCGGATA
Source organism: Viscum album (assembly GCA_963277665.1). Classification (NCBI taxonomy): domain Eukaryota; kingdom Viridiplantae; phylum Streptophyta; class Magnoliopsida; order Santalales; family Viscaceae; genus Viscum; species Viscum album. The sequence goes on along the minus strand of OY728140.1, from coordinate 1,997,009,197 downwards.
ATTACAGATCTTCATAACCATTCATGGCCATCGAAAGTGGAAAGTCATCAACTCGGGGACACCTTTGTATGACTATACATATCATGCCCTCAGTGGCTCTGCATAATGATAAACTCTGGCACATCCACCAAGGGCATGATTTCCACAAGCGATACTCTTCCTAGCACCATACGTTTATCGGCCTTAGAGCCCCCATATCATCTCTCTTGATCCAAGAATCTCCAGAACCATGATTTACAGCAATCAACCACCCACCACGTTTGGGGAATTATGAGATATTTAAGACCAGTTACATTCTGATAAAGAGAGGCCTTTGAAACTACATCCATGCCACATGACATTAAACTGCATGGGATACCTTGACCACTTGGCATAAAACTGAAAAGACCAAGCATTAACCATCCAGGGAAATTCCTCCAACTATAAGCGTTTCCACTGGCTTAAAAATATGCCCCTTTTCCTTATTTCATGATGTTAAACTGCATAGAAGCCTTTAGATAATGCCCCTTATCCTTACCGAATGATGCTAAACTGCACAGAATATCTCCTAACCACAAGATGATTAATTGCACAGTCAACCCTGTCACGGGTTCAGTAAGAAACAGAGGCTTTTCTATGTCCTTCAATGCACGGTTCAGACAAGCACAAATCACCGTCTCACACCCACGTGAGAAGAGATTACATTACCCATTCTCAGAATGTATAGTCTAGATGTTTCCCCTATATCCAGGCACCCTCTCATTATAAACCATACTCTACACTCATAAAAAGCCAAACTCTCATGATCCACCCCTGGTGGTCCCAATACTAAAATTCCCTGATGTTGCTTGGCTATCGGGGGAATACAACCATTGACCTAAGGAAAACATTACATGACTATGCATACCATTCCCTTAGTGGCTCTTCATATTGATATCCCCTGGCCCGTCTACCGAAGGCACAATTTCCTTAGAAAATGCATCTCTCTGTATGCCTCTTGGCCCCTGATCCCCATGTCTATCCCGAGATTCAGAAATCCTCTGAGCTACAGTTTACCAACCTCTTTCACAACCCAGCCTGATTATAGTGGAACGTCCTTGAAAAAATTACTAAGAACTAGGAGAATTATTTCCATTTTAAATGATGTCCCAGCTGCATGACTTTAAACTATGCCAAGCCTCAACCATCCCTTACACTAACTAAACATGTAGGGATGTGGTATCCCGACCACAATATTGTTTAGTACATATGTTCTCAAGACCCTTTTGAACATCAGATTCATTTTCCAAGCCAACCATGGTGGTTTCCATAAGCCGGTCTTCCATGAAGTCCCCATGCCATCAGAAACGGACAGTCATTGAATTGAGGACACCATTGCATGACTATTTATACCATGCCCTCAGCGGCTCTGCATATTGATTTCCCCTAGACCGTCTACCAAAGGCAAGACTTCCATAGGTAATTCTCTTCCTACCTTTGTAAACCGATGCAGCTCCCATGCCTTGAGACATTTCCTGCATGTCGTCCAAATATTTTTTCCACACATGCGTCTAAAGGGTATTGAGACATCTTCTGGTCAACCAAACCACATTGGGTCCCTTTCCCCACCATGTTTGGTGAAAGCTGTTCTACCTAAACCAATAGTAATGATAGTCTTGTTGGCGGGACTTTAATATTCTCACAAAGAAAAGAGGCACAAATCCTATTAGGCCGAAAACCTGAGAAGGGCGACCTAAGAAAAAGTCCGGCCGCACCCGTTGGGTCCACACTAAAGGGGCCCTGGAAAAAACAGGGTATTGTAACAAAGATACAAAATGTTTTTGGGGTTTTCCTATAAAACCCTATCAAGAATCTAACTATGCTCGCTGGACCCCATGGTCTAGGAACGAGTTAGAGCTTGTTTTCCTGAGTTATGATTAATTTTGATTCTGTGAGTTTTTATTTACCCAAAAATTGTTCTAGCTACAATCATATTTTATAACAACAAGTGATTGACATAGATTGTATTTCGTTCAAAAAAAAGGAGGGCGTCCACAAACTGGGGTCTCTCCCTCACAAAAAAGGGAGAGGGGTAAGTAAAACATAGGGTACAAGAGTGGATTTGATAGTCATAAAGGAGCCTGACTCACCCTCTCCACCAGATCAGCACCATGCAGTAGTGGTCGTTGCAAGTCCGTTCCAACACGGCCTTCTCCTTGGCTTCAATCTCACCCACTGGACGAGAATGCTATACTGTTGTTTGGAGATCATTGATCCCTTTTCATGTCGTTTTGATACAGATGGTCATAGCTGACAAGCGATTCCTTAGCATCGCTACCCATTCTTCACATTCATGCAACTCGGAGGATAGAACGACCGCCTGGTCACGAGAGTTCGCCTCCTGTGCCATCAGCTGATGGAGTAGAATCATGGATTCCTCGAGGGCTCTGGTCCTTCAATGGGAAGAAGCGAAGTGAGTGAGTTTGCGTTCACTAGTGGAGGCTTCCTCATGAGCCATGACAACATGGAATGAAAGGAAATGGAACTGCCGATAGTCAAAGTCACACGACCCCAAACCCAGGAAGAGCTTTCGAAGATCATCGGTCTTAGTTTCCATCTCTTCTAGAGGAGTTTTGGCAGTGATCTCGCCATTTCAAGACCAGGACCACCTGCGCACATCCTGGTGGTCCTCCATGGAACTAGGATCTTTGGTGTCCTCTCCAGATAGCATGGGAATGAAATCAAGAATTGCAACCAGCGCAGGCATGTGCTCAATAGAAGACGGTTCTGAAGCTGGAATGTCTGGATCCTCTAACCCTGGTTCAAGCTTGGGGATCATGTTGATAATCCCGGTATCGACTGGAAAAACTTCCAGAATTGTATCACTAGGTCCCGGAACCCCAAGGTCATCCTCATCCATGTCTAAAAAGATGAACCCGCCAAAACATCAGCCACTACGGGACTGGGGAAAGAAAATCTTCTGAGCCGCTTTGATCGACGAGCGATCAGTAAATCCTCCCTTAGAGCTGACGAGGAAGGTTTCATAGATGTGACAGCCGTAATACCTCCTGATTTGGGAACATTTTGAAGGGACGTCCCTAGGATCCCATCGAGATACTATTTATCCCATGACTTTTAATACTCCATGGAAGGGCCAGCGACTACCCCATAATAGGTCGGGGAATACTCACGTCAGATCCCTCCCATGTCAGCATTAGCCACCATTGACGAAGTGTGTCTGGGCACAGTCCTTGAGGATGAAAAGGAGGAAGGTAATCTTGGACATGCATGCACCAAAACTGGAGAGAAAAACGATACAAGAAATACAGCTCACACCAAGAAACCATGTCGATCCAAACAGACAGAAATTCGTCCCGTAGAGAGATCATGTAAAAGCGCACTTCCAGGATCCCCCGACAGTTGCTGACTAAGATGCCAGAAGGGGAGGGGTAAGGAGTGAATGAAAAATGGGAAAAGTCACTCAGAAGCTTGAGGAATTCACCAAGGCTGAGGGATTTTATGTGAACTCCAGCTACATCAAGCAGGGTAGGCCGAAATGTAGGATGCATGATGACCTTGTTGTGACAATACTCATAGCAGTGACAATGATACGCTACCCAGCCATACAAAAATAGAAATGGGCCCCTCATACGGAAGGGCGGACCGCCCTTCCGTATGTGACCAAACAGTTCATAAATGCGAGCCAATGTGGGCAAATCCAAACTCACCAGGCGGCCCTCTACCAGCTCAACTGCCATCGTCAGGGTGAAAACACTGATGCTAGGATTAATATCCTGAGAAGGAAATAGCCACCCCCTCCGGAACATAGCAAACAAACCTGCCAGCTGAAGCATGGGTGACACACCGAGGCGCGCCTCATAACCCCATGAACGGTAGTCACCCGCCTCCAGAACTGCCTAGTAGGAACATGGGGGGATCGTGACTATTGAGAAGGATGAGTCCTTCGACACTTGATCTTCGGCACTGGACCAGTGGTGTTCAGAAATAACCCTATCCAGGTGCTATAAGGAATAAGAGATTGTGCACGCAACGACTGACCCAGTGACTGCTCCGCCATGTCCAACAGACCCCTCACCAATAAAGGCACTTGTTTGACGTCGTCCCATGCATCAGGAGAAGGCAGAAATTCTTCAGACATTTCGCCGATAATCGAGAGTCCAACAAATTGATGAACATCCCACATGCTAATACCAACATCACTATGGGGAAGGTGGAAAGTATTAGTGCATGAAATCCAATGAACGACTAGGTATAGCAGGACCAAGGATGGTAGGTAAATGGAAAATTGGGAGGCCCACACTATGGAGTATAAATTGACTGCTTCCCGTGATTCAGGAAACTCCTAGATGTTATAATGGACCCATAAATCCCAAGCCTAGTCATTTGAGAAGATACTGCCAGATCGAAGATCCCACCAAGGAACCCACCCCTCATCGGGATCGACTCAGGCAAGGTTGATAATATAATGGTAACTCTTGAAGACAGATTCCTGATAAAAGTTTCAGGCGTGCTAATCACTTTAGGTCGAAACAGAGCCCCTAAAAATGATGGTGTCTTTCTGGTCAGAGTCTGAAACCACCTCCCCCGATTGGGTAAGGTTCTCCTGAATACATTTGGACGATGCTTCCAATAAAAGAGAAGGAAGACCTGAGAAAGTGGGGGGAATGGGTAAATCATCTTGAAGATCGAATCCATGATGTGGAAGCCAATTTGATAGTGGATAATCCAAGAGCTTAGGAGGTAGAAAGTCTTTCAAGGCATCATTCTCAGGAATGATGGACAGACTAGGGTCCTCTTGGATGTTCTCCGCTCTACGAATGACAGCTAAATGTCTCCTTGAACCAAATGATAGAGGCTCTACAACAGGCCTCGGTACAGAACGAGGGGGAACCATATCTTCTGCCTGCACAACGAAATCCAACAATAGTTTAGTCCGAAATAAAAATTTGGAAAAAATTCCAATTATATGGTAGAGGATCAGTTGAGGATCCTTCATAATCAAAGTCTGCAAGGAGGTCTCGAAGGATGGTTCGTGATGATAGCATCCCGCGAACTGCCCATTCACGAATGCAGTCTGCGAAACCCTAGCTTGCGGAGTGTTGGTAGGAAATCTCGAACTAAGAAGCTCCACGGAATTTCAATCCTGAGTTTATGTAATTAATTTCGAAGACATTGAAACATTTTAGGTTCAAGAGATTTTAACCGCGGAGCATCGAAACCGCGGAGTACCAAACCCATGAGGCATGTTCCTCCATGGCCCATAGTGACTTTCTATTTAATTAACTAAGAGTGATGGTTCACGGTTGGGGAATGGGTTCATGGTTGATGGTGACCGCAAAGGTGGAATGCTTCACAAAAGTCGCAACCAGTTCACAGAAAAATAACGTCACGAAAGAACATGCACGCGGAGGTGAGGGAGTTCAGGTTTCACAAAGAATTCAGTAAAGGACAAATGAAGGCCCCCCCCCCTTAATTTATAGGGGTGGTCCTCTTCTGGGTCTACTACCCTACCGCAAAACATCTCAGTTTCAGGACCACTTGGCATCATAATGGCCTCCTATTCATTCCGATCGGACCCCATTCTGATGGGGGGCATTTGTAGGGTCCTGAAAAAACCTCAATGGAGATTCTACACAAACCCCCCCCCAATGAATTGGGGAATTAATGGAGAAAAATAAAAGAAGAAACAAGCGGGACTAGTCCGCAGACCGGTCCCATGAAAATGCTATGTGGCCAGGCCCCACGAAGTACCCCCTCGGTGAACCATCGTCGTTTGCGAAATGGAGGCGAAGAGCCTCTATTGTCGCGAGGCAGGGCGGGTGTCGATCCGGTTCACTGTCATGAACCGCCCCAACTGAAGACCTTGTCGACTGGTCAAGCTGCATCTGGTGTCGTTCGCAGAATGGAGGCGGAACCCTCCATGGTCGTGAACCAATTTTTACATTCAGTTCGCGGGTGGGGGGAGGGGGAGCATTCAATGCCCACCGTGAACTTTGGATTGACCAAGTCAGCTGTATGCCGGGTATTCGGTGATGGGACAAACAAAAGGTGACACATGACCACCGATACATCTCTTTCCCCACTCTATAAAAGGATACCGATGGGGAAATGAGGAGGCGGTTTGGAAATTTGGATTCGGACTATTCACAGGAAGAAGAAGAGAAGGGTGATTAAGTTCTGGTGGAAGGCCTTCGAAGGAAGGCTTAAAATTTCACAAACACCGATGTTTCAGTTCTCGAACCATAGTAGGTATGAACCTGGGAACAAAATAATAATGAACTGAAAAAACATAATAATTTGGTGAACCTCGAACTCAAAATTACATAAAAATAGAGGACCGCGAACCATAGCCCCTCCGCGGATGCATTCCCCGCGGACCAGGGAGTTTATGCCTATTTTTTGATCTGTCGTGCCGCGTAGCACCCTCCTATGCAGGCGATGCCCAGATCGACGAGCCTCCAGCCGGTGCCTCCCTTGGCCGCCACTACTGGCATTGAACCCTCCGTGGACCACCCTGGTTCGTGGAATGATCTCGAAGCCGCAAACCATCTTGGTTTGCGGGTTTCCAATAAGTCTGCAGACCCTCCTGCTTCACGGATGGCCAATCAGACCGCAGACCCTCCTCATTCGTGGACAGTATCTCAGTCCGCGGACCACCCTGTTTTGCGAACGACCCCTCTAGCTGTGTATCACTTCCCTACGCAAAGGGAAACAAAACCTCCAAAGTTCCCATTCCTCGAACTGCATAAGATCCTTCTGATCTGTCCTGATCCTCCATAACCTCTTCATGGGCCTACTCATTGGCCCCGAGATGAGGCCTCCACCAGAGCCACTGGACCCGTGTAATGTAACCATCCAATGCATTAGCACACCGTTTTGAGTTCACATACCCACGGTAAATTGAGGAAAAGGGGTCTACCCGACCTTTGAGCAGATTCCCGAAGCATGCATGGGTTCACATTCACACGGTAACGTGGGGTCTGAGCTCACAAATCCCTTTTCTGCCTCTCCACATGTCAAGGGATTCCCGAGGTCGGCAAAATTCCCATCAGAAGGAAGCCCTCATGCAATAAAAGAGAAGAGATGGGGACAGGAGCACCCCATTTCCCTCTCTCACTGCGCTTTATCACCATGGGCCTCCTCAGAGTTTATGCCCCAATCTATCGCCATGGGTTGCCCTCATGCGTAAGCCCCACTGTACTTCTCATAGATGCACCATTCATGATGTGATCCTTTGGTCCCTACTGCCTCCTGTTTCTCACACCGAGCATGACTCGCGTGGGATTAGAGTAAGCATTGACCATGAATTCCTCTTATGGGCCTCCTCAGAGTGTAATCCCCAATACACATCATGGGACTCCTCAGAGTGTAAGCCCCAATCCACATCATGCTCCTCCTCAGAGTGTAAGATCCAATCCACATCATGGGCCTCCTCAGAGTGTAATCCCCAATCAACATCATGTGCCTCCTCAGAGTGTAAGCCCCAATCCACATCATGGGACTCCTCAGAGTGTAAGTCGCAATCCACATCATGGGACCCCTCAGAGTGTAATCCCCAATCCACATCATGGGCTGCCTCAGAGCGTAATCCCCACACTAATCTGAACTACGCGTACTTTGATCCTAGTCTCTTAGGCGGGGTACGTTGGGAGCCTCTTCGAGGTTCAAGCCCAATAATGGGTCATTCGGACCCCCTTTCACGTCGGTTATCCAACTCCCCGATTCGAACTATGTGGACTTGGATCCCTGTCTCCTAGGAAGGGTACATTGGAAGCCTCACTGAGGTTGAAGCCCAACACCCGGTTGATCCGTCTATCTTGAAGTCGGTTCGCCAAGCGGCCCCTAGCACCGTCTCAGTGAGTCCAAACTCATCGAGGTCATTAATCCAATGAGGGATGGTAGACCTCGGGCATAAATGATTCTGAACCCCTACGTTCAGCTAACCATTTCCAATCAAGGGTTAAATCCATGGATACTATGTTTTGGTATAAACCAATGATTCATGAACATATGAATACATATTAAATATATAATAGAGTCCAGGAACAGGAAATAATTCCCCCCAAAAGGGTGAGATGAGCCCGAATTCCCATCCTCTCAAACAGTGTGAGTTCTTAAGCGTTACTGGTCAAACCATCCGGTGAACGCCTACCTCTGGAGAGCAGTTCCGTGCATTATCGGATACGGAGTCGTTGGGTGTTTCAAGGCCGAAAACCGGAAACTGAACGAAACACACATCTATAGATTTTATTTTGGAAATCAAAGGTAGTCTAAAGTCTATAATTTGATATGTGTTGTAATCAATTGTGTGACAAGGATAGAACATTTTTCATCAATTATAAATTATCTATCTATTGAAAAAACTACATGATATACATTAGATAAGTTGAAAGACATAATATGTTTTCACCATAGAATATATCTTGTTGATATACAAGGATTAAAAATTTGTTTTTGGAGAATCCTTGAGATGTTATTAAAGGATGTGATCAACTCCCACAAAATTTTTCCCCTCATATATATTTTTAGTATAATAGGACCATCAAAAATCAATAGGATATTATATGATCCTATTTTTAGGAATTAAAATGATTTTGGGATATAAAGTTCACTTTTTTCTGTTCTCATATGATAATAAATTTTAATAAAACATTAATAATTATATGTAAATTAATTTTATATGATATACATGACTCCCACATGTTATGATGATCTCTTGGAGATGATGCTGAGAGGTCCTAACAATGTCTGTGATATGATAGAGAATGTTATAAACAATAAATAAAAAAATGGGAAAAGATTTATGATGATAACAACTAACAATACCTGGAGATTGAATTAGGTGATATTGGGTTCCAATGGAATCATACTTGGAGTCCCATAGTGATATTTAGGATGAATGGAAACATTATAATATGGTATATTATTTATTTCAAGATCTTTGATCCTTTCATGGGTGTATATTATCATTTAGTACTATAATTAGAAGTTGAAAATACATATAAATAAAATAACTCTATCATATGATAAACAACTAAGGTAAATTTACATAAAAGTGGAACAGTGTTTCTTAACAAGGCCACTAATATAGTCACGGTTATATAGAGGTATCAAAGGGTTGAATATGTTTTTTTTGTAATCCATTGATGTAATGACGAAAATGTCTCCTCAATTATTTCATCACTAGTAATAAATGTTTTGAGGGTGAATTTCTATAAATGGGGATAGAATGTATTAACCATATATTTTAGTGATCTTATTTATTTAATTTAAAACCATGTTATTATCATGTCTGTCCAAAATGATGAACTAAAATGAAACTCCTTATTAAAATAGTAATATAAATAAATTTAACCATTATATTAATATTTTTTAATTATTGGGAGTTATTAAAATTAAAAATATTATAAAAACAATATATTTGAATATATATAACAAATTATACTTTATACTTTGAAGATTTATTTTCCTTTTAAAAATATATTTTTTATGTTAAATTATTTTATTATGAATTTTTTCTACATTTTGAAATTGAATTAGGTAAAATGATTATCCAATTTTTAATCGTATTTAGTAAATTAATTAATGTGATCAATTTTTTACACACTATATTATGTTTCAATGGAAAATATAAGTTTATTTGGAAATTGATTATTTATAACAATAATAATTTTATTAATTTTTTTTAATCTAAAATTAATTGGATCAATTTTTAATTAAGATTGTAATATGGTATTTAAATATATTTATATATATATATATATATAAATTAACAAACATTTATGGGACATCAATGTGAAATATGATTAATTTAACCAAATAATAAAATCACCATCTTTGTATATATAACATTTTTTATAAACCATACATATTTATATTTTAAGGTTTCATTCTCTAATATAGAAAATTAATTTAGGTAAATAGATCCATATTTCGTTTTCATAAAAAAAATATAGTATTAAGGATAATATTATAAAATATATTATAAAATAATTAAACTGGTTTATTTTTAACCATGATTAATAATGGATAAACATATTAATAATGGATATCGAAAAATTACTCATTGAAAGGATACCAAAACCTTGGGAAAATATATTTTATATATTAAAATTTTACACATGTGTCTCACCTACAATTTCCCTACCTAAATCACCTAACATCCCAAAATAAACTAACACTCCTATGATTTCATTCATAACACATACATAACTAATTTTTTCATGAAAGGCATATCTATTTATCGACAATTATTGATAACATATCCATTCATTCATCCATGCCCACAAAAAAGAAATTTATCATGAATTTCCCCTCTCTATTCCACTAAAATATAGACTATGATTTTTTAATTATATGGAGTCCTCCCCAAATTTATAAATCTAACACCAAAGCTAAGGGTGATCATTCTCTGATTGATTCAAGTAATTTTTTTATTATAAATTCTATTGATTTCAATATGTCTATGAATCCAAATTCTCGTACTCACTAATTCAATATAAGATGGTTCACTACTGATTATAAATTTAGCTCATATCTTATTAGACCAAATAATAATCCATTTTTATTTATGTCATGGTCCAATAATCACTAATTAGTTCCCTATCTAATATTTTTAATTATAGAACATCCTGTCTAATATAAATTTTTTCACGTTATTATTATTTAATATGTTCGTAATGAATCCTTTAAATTGATATTATTTACAATTTATTTAAAGCCACTATTTTTACATTTTAAATACATTACATAATCCATTTGTATTCTGACCATGCTGACAAAATAATACCTTTGGTATCTTTCCTCATTATACGATTACCCAACCCCAGTATCATCCATGTTTTCCCATATAATTGAATTTTATAAAAGGATATGTTGATGAAAATAATTCTAAAATAAGTGATTAATATATTCAATTTTTTTATACGTGGGATACAAGGGCATTAATAGAAGATTTGAATTAAGGTAAGGTGGTTTGTGACAAAAAATATGATTCATCTGTAAGAAACACTCATCAATGTTCATATAAATTGAATCCTAAATTATTATACCCTATAATTTTTATATATCCATATAATTTTGTAGGGATATCATGTTTTTTATTGATGACTCGATCCACTATGAATATATTTTTCATATAAAAATGTAATTTTATTAAAAATAATTCCCATCACATTTAATTTATATTTTTACCCATATCATAGTTTTTTATTTCGAAAAAAAAAATTATTTTTCCAGGTATAGACTCATAATGGAATTATCATAATTGATCATTGTAGTAACTTTTAATAATTTTAAAACAATGTTTTCTTTATCCTTTTTGTGATATATGTTTTCAGTTAACGTGATGTTCTATTTTTAAGAGGCTCCGGCATAATATTATCATATGTTATTCACTTACACATAACATTTTGACATATATTTTTTTCTATTATCAATATATTATTATATTATTTTTTTAACTTAATATTTTAATTTGAATTACCATAACATTAAAAAACTTATTTATACATTTCATAAAACCCATTATCCCATCATATGTTATTTATGATAAGAGTAATTACTAGATTAATGTTGGACTCATTCGATGGTCGGTGGGGTACAATATCACCATACACTGTAGTTGTTAAGGTTTTATATCACAATAGATAATGTGAGAATATATTATGTAATTCATGGTATATTCTAAGAATATTGTAGGGATTCCTACTCTTCTATGGTGAGTGGGTAATTATTCCAAATATAGTATGGGAATATGTTAGTGATATCAACACCACTATGTTGTGGAAATCATGTGGTGATGTATTATCCTATATTTTTTGTTTCTATTGGAACATTTTTTGTGAAAATAACATTTCTAATTATATTATTTATTTTCATTATATTCCAAAGGAATATGATATTACATTTTTTAAATATATTCTCTTTTAGTATATTATAATTTTTTTTAATTGAATTTCAATATATTCTTCTGTGAAATATTTTTTAACTTTAATGGGTCATATGTTATTAAACCATGTTATTTAATTATGAATCAATTTTTATGATTTCCATATATGGATGAAATATAGTTTTAGATGATATTACTCTATTTATCAAGTTTTCCTTCATGTTTTTGATATGATAGTTCTAGATAGTAGGTTTGATTCCTTTACAGGGAAATTGATCTCACAATTTTCCTAGATTTATATTCCGATGTTAATTAAAATGATAATATCAAATTAATTATATATAAGATGATGTAATGCAGTGATTTTAAAGAAAAGAGTTAACATTTTGTGTAACTAAAGATGATTTAATACCATGTTATCAAGATTATAACCCTCTAGATTCATGGGTTGTCAGAATATTTTGGATATTTATTAATTAAAAATTTCATTTAAAATAGTATTTATTTTATTTTAGAATGTGTCACTATACCTATTTATGTCAATTTCCAATCATGAAAATGTGCATCTTAAACACATTTTATGATAAATGGTGATTATTCTCTAAAAAATCAGGTACCTCCAATCAATCCCAAAGTTCATATTAATCTATTTTAATAGAGGTAGTTTATAATGTTTAAGGATTATATTTCCTCCCTCCATGAGAAATTGAACTAGATAAACATACAAAAAATTATAGGGTTGAACAATCATCCCATGTGTCTCCAACAAACAGGTCAATAAATATGTAATATCATTGATTATTCGAGTTGGAAAATCCAAGGGAAAAATAAGAAGTGAGAATATATTCTATGACCCCCATGTGATGGTTTTTTGGAAATGATATGGAGAATCATGGTCATCAGAGTATATGACCTAACCAAAAAATTAGTAGTTCTATTTGGTGAATACTAAACTATAGAGTTGGATAAATATTTATCTTTTATTAATTGAAGAGGGAATGGGAATATTAACATATATTCGTAATCCTCCATGGGAAATAATCATAAATTTATCACTATAATATATGTCTAGAAACATATCTCTACACCCATTCAATAGTTCAAAATATTTATTTAGATAGAATCTCATACGTATAAAAACATTACTAATCTATATCAATATAAGGTTTTCCAAATAAATATCATTCTGGAATCCAAATGGTAGGTGTGAATTAACACCTTATATGAAGGGACCCATCATAATGTTTCAGTGTAAAAAAATGATGGGACCAAATAACTATTATAATAATGAACTAATTAATGATATCAATTGATGAATAAAGTTCCAGTGAAGAATAAAATAACATAATAAAATCATCATTCTACACAATAGAGGGAATCAAAATGGTGATTCCACTAAAGGCATCCAATGACCCAAAACAAGGATCACATCATTTCATATATCACTAATTAATGTACATGAGGACCAAAAATAGAAAACAATTATTTCATGATGATTTTATTGACACATCACAAAAAATATAGAGAAACAATATCAATGGTGTTCATCCCAATTATATATAGATCAATAGTTTTGGATGTTTACACCCAATAATATGGAGAAAAATTCAATTTTACTAATATATAGATTAGTATTTAGAACCCTTAAAAATATTTTAACTATTATATTAAACATATAAATGATAGAATAAAGTGGCAAAAATTTCATTCACATTATATTAATTTGTTAAGTGACCATTATGCCCCCCAAGGAATCTATAATCATATCTTTTAAAGTCAACTCTATGGTAATCATTATGAAGGCCCTCCTAGAAGTTATAGTTGATCATCACATGAAGTTCATCTCATTATGATACATACGTTTAGTTTTACTGAAAACTATATACCCCTATATGGTCTATGTTATGGTACACTAATAATATCAATATAGATCTATGACATGTCTCCCACGATTGTCAGTTTTTTTCATGGAGGATCAATGTTTTTCCCTTATTCACCCAACACATACTATAGCATGGTATATATGGATCATTGATTTAAATTCCTTCCCAATAATTTTCATGGAATTTTTTTTCATAGGCAGTGTTGGACTTTCCCACAGATTTGATGAGAACAAATTTATATATTTAATAAATTTTAGGATTATACGCTTATGATAAAATACTTACCAATTTAAAATCTCCATTATTATATATTGTATAGGATCTAAAGAGATCACGTTTCATTATTCTAATGGAATTTATATAAAATCTTCCATCATTTAAAATACCATAATTTTCACCAATAAGGGTAAAACAACCATATATATAGGATAAGAAATCTATTTCACCAAATTAATTTTGAAATATTATGAATTGTTGAAAATAAGAGAGCATAAAATCACAGCAAGAAACCACATCATGATTTCATATATAATTGAAATTTATTTCAAAAATTAATAACATATTACAATATTTATATCCATATTAGAAGATGGTGTGAATATAGATCATTTTAATTTAATAGATTTCTTATTTAGTAGAGTACCTCAATGATAAAAACATTAAATTTAAATGTTGAAGAATAATTATCAATGTATATTCATGTATATTCATGTTTTTATAATAAAGTTTCATAAAATATATTAATTGTTAATATTTTCTCACCAAAGGGAATGATCTATAAAAAAAACTATTATGTCATGATTATATGACAGTGACTTGAAATTCAGCATTAAAAATGAGATATTAATCCACCATAGGATAAACCATAGCAGTGTGATTACCACATTATGAATATTCACTACATAAATACTTAGACTAGGTGAAATCAAACATAATTATAAATACTTTATGGGAACAAAAAAATAGTATATATATTGGAAAACAATAGTAAATTTTGATGGGGGAGTTTATATCAGCACAACCACTTAGAGGTAATTATATCATAGGAAGGCTAAATTGTAATGGTAGTATTAACTTTTAAGCCTCATCACCCTAGGTCAGTGGTATGTTGACCCCTTCCCCCCAACTCCCTAATTTATTTTATTAATTTTAATACTACAATAAGTTCATTAGAAACTAGTTAAACCACCACATTGAGGGAAAAAAGCATACACATATCATTTGAGGAATTTATAGAATGGATAAATGGGTATTCCATCAAAAAAAAAATATAGTTCATAACCAAGGGTATCCCATCTATTTATTTGTGAAACTGACATTGGTCCCAAGATGGAGTTGTTTTTAATAACATGTAAAATAATAGAGGATCCATATATTGCATTGGGGGATGGATAAAATGATGAAGTCTCATCCAATGACACAGATGGTGATGAACACATGATTCATACTAGCCTATATTAACAATTTAATTTCAATAGTGATAGGAAAAAAATAGATATAGGTTGAACCATTTATCCATAAAGCTATAATGAGGAATAATTTTCTTATGATGTGGTTTGAAAAGAAAAAAATGATGAGTAGATACGAAATTTACATCATATCTAGGATCTAAAACAAGATTAATTTAATGTTAAATTTATTATATCTCATTGCACATAACATAATATTAATCGATATGTTGTAGATATATCTCACTAATATTCTATAGAGGATAAAATTCAATACAATTAAGATAAGATGATTCAATATGGTGATAATATAGATGCTCTAAAACTAAAAATTATGAAAATATTCAGCGTATAAAATTACTCTATATATAAATCTAAAAAGTTGTTAATGATTCTCTTCAAAAAATTTATGAATCTAAAAACCATGTTGGAAAATGGAAATAATAATCAGTTTATGTTAGCCAATAAATTGAAGATGTAAATTTTTTTCCAATATTATGATGGATAATTCCCTAAAATTTGGGATTTCAACATTGTCGAGATAAAACTAATTTTCAATAGTTTTTACATGTATGGTGACAACATCAAGCATAATTTTCTTCTCATGTTCTGATATAATTTAGAACAATATTATCTATTTTTCTCCTCTACTACATCACGACACATTCCACCCAAATTCAATACATTTATGGATTAATCCCCCCTATATAGACGAAATGGAAAATATGTGATGTATGGGTTGATTCCATTACTCTACACCTAGACATTGGGAATCCCACATTTATAACCATCATAGGCACAAGATATATTGAAATAATATTATCCAATAAATATCCAAATGAAAACATATAATATAAATTTATGTTAAAAATAGATCGAGAAACTCATTTTTTATATGAAATCCCTATGGGAATTATTCATCTATAATGAAAATCTACTTGTAGTGTGAGATTAACATTTTATTACACTTTTATAGTAATTAAGCATTATTTTTCAGAGTATGAATATTCTTTTCAGTAAAATTATATAGATCGATAAAATGAGAGATTATCAAATTTCATCAATAATTGTAATGAAAATGCATAATCACTGAATATGTATATCGAATTTGAGAACCAATTTACAGTTTTGATTGATATCAACTCAGATGAGTTTCAAATATCATTAATACCATTAATGTACAAAGGTGGATTCATGTTATTTTCATCCATGGAACATTACCCAATGGGTTCCCTGTGGTTAAAAAACGAAAAATATTATCCTAAAACTAATTGTCTTAGATATATGTATAAAAATGTATGAACATTGATAGTTACAAATAAAACATCATTAACAATTCATGGGACATGAATTAAACACCAATAAAACATGAGTTATGTAATGTATTGATAGTAGAAAAGACTAATCACTTTACTTGAGAAATGGAATAATAATGGAAACATATTATATAATGACTAAAGATAATAATTCATCTTCTTTTAAATATATTATCGAATTGGATTATTAATCAAAACTCTGGGATAAAATATACTAATGTTTTCTAAGTCTTGGAAACACAATTAGAATGTCTATATAGATAATTATTCTATTTATAATACTATTTTATGTTAGGCAATAAAATTTATTACTTCACCATCCTTGTTGAAATTCTCCTGGGAAGTTTATATTATATATATTATGAAGATCGACACTCCAACAAGGGAAGACGATGATTCTGTTACACAAATAAGGAAAAACCGCTACTAATATGAAATCCCAACATAGAGTGAAGAAAATATCAATGATGGAATGTCATGAATGATATATGATGTATAAAATAGTATCCTTATGTAACTACTTAATCAACCATTTTTACCCACTTCCTACTAAGTATCCAAAATTTATGTTTTCCACTATATTTTAGGTAGGGTACTATAATTAATGAAATAAAAATATGGTGAAATAAAGGGATTTATGACCATATCATAACCCAATATATATCATATGGATTTTGTTACCACGTCATTGAATGAGTGGGTACCACACCACTGAAAAATCCACACATGATAATGAATACCATTTAAAATAATATATTCCAAATCTCATAATGCATCACCTATTCCAAAAAGTGGATTCATATAAACCCATGTTTACTTCAAATAATTGGGGTGAAAGGGATTGATTTCATAATAGATGATAAATAAAAGGATAATGTACTCATGATAGACATAAATGTTTGGTATTAATCTCCAATAATGAAATATAATTACCTATGAATATAAGGAATAATATTTTTTAAATCAATTACTAACACTAAGAAAGATGCAATGTTTTTAAGAGTTATAGTATTTATGAGTTTGTAAAACATTTTTTGGATGTTAGTGTGATTAATAAAGAAAATATACACAAGGAATGGATATCTAAACCCATTAATCTAGTGAAAAAAATTCATTATGTATCATATAGGTACAAAAACCATCAATGCATAATTTATAAACCTCAATGCCTCATCAAAATGCGAATCCCCATTCCCGAAGGAACTAGGTCCATGAGAAGTTGTATTACATATAAAAGTATTTAGCCATTACCTGTCACGACCTGTCTCCTCCATGAGGATTGAAGGGATAGTAGGTTCTCATACCCCTTATTCTTCAAGATGAAGGAGTGATAATGACCATCGAGACTTGCCTTCAATAGGTCCTGGAGTGGTGAATAGCACCAAAGGTATAGAATGACACATAAGATGGAAGGAATTACCCTTTTTCATTAATAGGGTCAGGAGATAAGATAATAATTCCCAACCACAAAAAAGGATGAGGTACAAGTAAAATAAGAATCAAACCATTCTCATTTGAATTTTCCAAAAGTACATAATAAAAAATAAAAGGAAAACCCAAAAAAGGAAGTACCAAAATGAAATATAGCAACAACAACTGTCCCAAAGTCTGAACAAGTAAGACCCTGCACAATTCCTGATGTCCTACTAGAAAACATAAAGATGTTTTATATGCATAGGGTGAGCATACAAGTATACTCAGTAGGGAAAACTAAAATCTCTCGTGCACATGTGGGGAGGCATTCTAATGCCCTGTGAGAAAATAGATAACCCAAAACACCTAGCATGGAAAACTGCCCACCTGAGCCTCACCAAGGCACACTTTCCAAATAACACATGTCAAGAAATATAATAGTAATAACACATCGTTGTTTGGGTATCCTGTTTTACTTCCCCACTGGTTATTGAAGACATCATACGCATGAACCTCTCTCGCCATTCTCACAGTAGTACCACTACCACAACCCGCCCTCACACACATGGGCCACAACCACACATCCCACCCACAAACACCAGGGACACAACAACCACTCGTAACCACACCAACAAACACCTGGGCCAGAAAAACTACTGTCACGCCCAAAGACACCTAGGTCTCATCCCAAAGACACTTGGGAAACATCCTCCCAGCACACACATGGGCCAACCACCACAACTACCCTGCCTAATAAACCATGGGCTATAATGGACCTCAGGCCATTACAGCCTATCGATGACTCATGGGTTATTCATGAAATGGATATGAAAAGGAGTTAATAACCATCCACTCATAGGATTGTTGGGGAAACACCCTCCCACATGAAATGGGGGTGTTCGGCACGAAGTGCTCAACATCGATCGGGCGCAAAGAAGAAGAAAAAACACCACAATTATACGTATAGGTAACAACAACTCATCCCAAACTAGGTTTCCAAAACCAACCTCATCACAAACACCCTTGTTATTATTCATTCATAAAACAAAGGCACAACAATCACTGCTAAGTCACAACTCATTCCCAAAACCAATTCCCCATTGAACCCTTTCTTATTGTCATGTTGAGGTTACTCCATTTAAGTAAATACTACACTACTGGGAAACTAATAGGCATAACCACTGGCCAAGATAACAACTGAAGTAAAACAGCCAAACATCAATTTAAAAATTCACACCCAGTTCTCTTTTAAAGTCACAATAACAACAAAGGGGTCCATGAGATCCCTTAATGTACTGGAACCAATCCAAGCCTCGAGATACAGGCCCACATGGCTTCAGATTCACAACCAAAAATCACACCACATTAAAGGATCCTATCCCCATCCACATCACCCCATACGAATCTAGTAAAACAACACACATACTATGAAAACAGACTAGGGAGACTTACAGATTCAATCACATCATTCATTAGGTTCTTATTTTTGTTGGTTAACCGGGGGGACCACACAAGGATTGATGATTACTGGGAATCCATTTAACCAACCAAGTTTAGGTGATTAACTAATATCCATGATACAGTCATTTAATCATGTAAATATCCAAAAGCACAGAGGTTCATTAGTGCACAAGGAAAAAACCACCAATAGCCATAATTTTTAGTGGGCATGAGCCCGTACAATTCAATACACATAATTACAAATAATAAATACAATAGAAACACCAATAAAACCCCCTAATTTCATTATAGTTATGTTTATTATCTTCATTTAAATTTTGGTTTCATCCATCCCCATAAAAATAATAGAATACCCACCCCGCATGATACACAGTAAGAGAGATGAAGTAAACCCCCTACTTGGATTATAAATTATCGATGTTTCTCTCGATGCGCCAAGAACTTGGGGTGTGCAACATGCAGGGGAGGAGCGTCTAGGACTCAAAGGATGAGCAGTATGGTCTAGAGCACATGCGCACAACATTCCTCAGGAAGGGAACTCCAAACTCTACAAGGTAAGAAAAAACCTGACTGAGAAGAAAGAAAGGAGGAAAGATCGTGTGATAAAAAGATGATCTCGGGTGTTAATGGATATCACGATCTTCCACAGTTTTAAGGGCAGAGCATGGCTTCACCATGTGGTTTGGTAGTTACACGTGAAAAGATTAATAGTTATTTAATATCTCTCATCGGGAAAAGGTTGTAACACATGTGACTTTAAATGATTTAATATAAACAGAGGGGAATGTCACACAGACACATAGAGGGGTCCGTTGAGGTTCACCCCACTCTTATGAATTTAAACATTGATTATGGGTCTAAAACTGCCTTGATCCATTTTAAAAAGGATAAAAGGGTTTTAAAGTAGAGTTATGGGAAAAACTGTAAATGAAAATCTCCACAAGGTTGTGTGACACCGAACATGTCGCACCGATCAGTGACACACCGATCGGTGACACACCGATCATGTCGCACTAATCGTGTCACACCGATCGTGTCACACCAATCTTTAGACACCGATCGGTGTCACACTGTTCATGTCGCACTGATCGGTCACACACCGATCGTTCACAATGAGCGTTGAGCCACCGATCGTGTCCCACTGATCGGCCGAACTCCGATCAGTCACACCGATCGTGTCCCACTGATCGGTCGCACACTGATCTGTCCCACCGATTGTTACCACACTGATTGTGTCCCACAGATTGGTCACACCGATCAGTGACATGCTGATTGTGTCCAACCGATCGGTCGCACAGATCAGTGACACACCGATCGTGTCTCACTGATCAGTTGTACAACGAAATGACATCATACCACCGAGATGTCACCCTTAGGATCCGAAATTTGGAAATGGGATGGACCATGAGGGTATGATATATTACATTAGATAACTCTCGAACTATTCTCATTCTTGAGATTCAAATATAGACCTGAAGAGGTGAGAGGGGACTAAAAACCCTTGTTAACAAAACACCCCAAACAGCCATGATGAACTCAAGGTCCATATTGTCTTGACACATGGTTCCGAGAGTTCCTTCCTCCATTTCATGATATTATCAACTTTTGGTGGAACTGACTCAGCCACATAGGTTTAATCACATCCACCTTAATGCATCTTGGTCAGGGATAATGTCCTCACTTCCCCACATATCATGACATTCCATAACATTCTCAAGGTAGGGATAAAAAAACCTCATAAACCAACAAGGTCAACATTACATCACAGACATGTACAAAAAGAAACAGGGAAAAACTCAAAACGGCTCTGGGTATTGGGTGCACATCTCTACCTCCCATTCCCATGTACTCTCTTCGAGCCCTCCTTGCCTCCATAACACACGAACCAAGGTAATGGTCCGTCCACATAGCACGTTCTCCTCACGATCCAAAATTATCACATATATTTCAACAAACATCACACTGGCCTCGATGTCGAGCTTTCCCAAGTCAAGGACTTGGGAATTATCATGTAGATACCTTCAGAGTTGTGAAACATGGAAGACGTCATACATTCTCAGTAGTTGTTGTGGTAGCGCTAGATGATAAGCCACTTCGCTGACCCGCTATAGTATATCGAACGTTCTGACGAACCTATGAGAAATCTTACTCCCCCTACCGAACCTACGTTTCCCACACCGAGGGGAGACCATCAGGAATACGTGGCCCCCAATATATAAATCTAAAGGTCTCCTATTATTATTGGTGTATGACTTATGTCGGTACCGGGATTCCTTCATCCTTTCTTTTATAAGATGAACCTTATCAGTCGTTCTCTACACCACTTCCTGGCCAAGAACACCTCATTCCCCTACCACGGTCTAGCATACGGGTGAGCGACAAGGCCTTCCGTACAAATCCTTTAACATAGTCATGACAATGGTTGAATGATATATATTATTGTAGGAATTCTATAACAGAGGCAATTGTCACACTAGAGATCCCCCAGAGTCCAGAATACATTCCTTTAGCATAACATCCATTGTTTGGATGGTGTGCTCTGTGTGTCCATCCGTCTGGGGGTGGAAAGCAGTGCTAAAACGTACCTGGGTTCCAAAATTATACTTCAATCCTCTCCATAATCCTGAGGTAAACCTTGGATCCCAATCCAAGACTACATACCTCAGAACTCCATGATACCGCACCACCTAATCAATGTACCTCTATGCTAAGGCATCCATTACACCCGACTACTTGATTTCTAGAAAGTGAGTAGATTTCGTCAACCTGTCCATCACTACATATGTAGTAGCATAGACTCCATGAACCTTGGGAAGTCCTGTGAAGAAATCCATTGAGATTTCATCCCACTTCTACTCGGGGACATCTAATGGTTGTAACAGACTGCCTGGAACACGGTGTTCAGCCTTCACCTACTAACACACTAGGCACCTGGCCACAAACTCTGCCACTACCTGCTTTACCCTAGGCCACCATAACTGACTCCTCAGACAAGAGTACATCTTTTAAACTCCCATGTGCACCACTAGGGGTGAGTTTTCGAACACACCAAGAACCCTCTTGCGCATATTCTCTAGAACAAACAACTTACATCGGAAAAGCAACTGATTCTTACCATCCTCCATCCATCCTTCCAGAGCATCGCCTTTCTTAACACGGTCACATATTACTTCACTCTATATATCTTCCAATGGAGACTCTTCCACCTGCCTTTAGAGATAGGATTGCACTGTCATCTAAAACAGACAACTTCTACCACCATTATCCCTTACATCATGGTATAGGATAGCCTACTCCTCCATCGACTACAAAGCATCAGTCGACTCTCGAACCACATTCTTCTACGACTTCTGGCTCAAGGCATCAGCCACCTCATTTCCTTATCCTATGGTTTAGGAAATATCAAAGTCGTAGTCCTGAAAAAACTCCATCCACCTTCGCTTCAATAAGGTTAGGTGCTGCTGGAAGAAGATATACTTCAATCTTCATTGATCTGTGAAGTCCACAAAGCGCTCTCCGATGAGGTAATGTCTCCAAAACCGTAGTGAGAACATGACCACCGAAAGATCTAGATCATGGGTGGAATAGTTACACTCAGGGGGACATAACATTCTAGGCCCATAAGAGACTAACCCTTGTCGTTGCATTAGTAAACACCCAAGGCCTTGTCTTGAAGCATCACATAACACCTCATATGCTACCCCTTCTTCTGGAAACCTCATCACCGGGGAACTAACCAACTTCACCTTCAGATAGATTAAGGATGCCTCCCATTTCCCATTCCACACAAAATCCTGGTCCATCATGGTCAAAGCTGTCAATAGTGTTACAACTCGGGATAATTTGGGCCCGAACCTCTTGTAGTAACCTTCCAGGACATGGAAACTATGATTTTATCTCACACTCTTGGGTTCTTCCCAATAAACAACAACCATGGCATTCGATGGTTCCACCGTTATTCCCTGCTCGGACACCATGCGCCCAAGGAAGTTCAATTATCACATCCAGAACTTGCACTTGGACAATTTCCCATAGATTTGGTGATTTCGGAGAACCTCTAAAACTATTCTTAGGTGTTCATCATGATCCTCCTCTATCAATGAGTGGATTATGATTTCGTCAATAAACACGACAACGAACTGATCCAGGTATTCCTAGAATAAGTAGTTCATGAGTCCCAAGAACATAGCTGGTTCTTTCAAAACAACGAATGTCATGACTACAAACTCAATGTGTGCATACCTACACCTGAAGGCAGTCTTTGAGATGTCTCCCTCTTTCACCCTCAACTAGTGATATCTAGACCTCAGATCAATATTAAAGAAAAAACTTTATCCCCTAGTAGTTCAATGATATTGTCTATCCTTGGGAGAGGGTAACTGTTCTTGACCATTACCTGGTTCAATATCTGGTTCTCTATTAACAGCATGAGACCACCATCTTCCTTCATTGTGAATAAGACTGGACTACACCATGGTGACACACTTGGTAGAAAAAACCATTATTCATCTGATTGTCAATCTGAATCCGCAACTCGTCCAACTCAGATGGAGCCATCTGGTTGGGAGACATCGAAATCAGACGGGCACCAGGTCACAAGTCTCTCTCGAACTCAACATCACTTCAACGAGGTAGAGTCACCACCTCTTTAGGGAAGATATCCATGAATTCATTAATGATCCCTGGGACTTCTAATATATCTGTATCCACCGACTCCACTGATAGTTCAACTAACAAGGAATGGTGGGGCTCCACTCGCCGGTTACCTTCCTAGAAACCCCGCTCGCCGATGAAAGTCACACGTCAGCTACCCATGTCTGAAAACACAATGCTTCCTTAGAAGCAGTTAATAATGGAATATACATAGAATATCTAGTCAATGCCTAGGATGATATCATATGGATGTATCTGAAATAGTAGAAGATCCATTATTGACTAATGGGGGCCTATCATCATTATAAACCATCGAAAAAAATACAACAATTCGGTCTGACCTCCGACTGGTGTACTCAATACCATGGGCACTGGAAGTCTCTCAGTGTCTATACTAAAAGCACAGGACAAACTGGGTGCAATAGAGGAGTGTGAAGCTCCTGTATCAAACAAGGCATATTCCAGAGTACTAGACAAGCTGATTGTACCTCGAACGACTTCTGACCCTGTTTAAGTTGCTTCTCCCACGACGTGCAACTCCCCATGCCCAAATCCACTTCACCTTGGTTGTCGACCGCCTCCACGACCGCATCCTAGCAGAGGTCCCTAAGGAGCGCCCTGGGGTGGGCCTCCTCTAGAAACATCTTCCCTTGGATGAGTGGGAGCCTATTGTACCTACTGCTACTGAGGTGGGTGCTGCATCGTCCCACTCCCACCGTACTGCACTCGGTCAGGGAACTAGTACCGAAGGTGCCCACGACTGCCATAGATGAAGCATCTCTGTCCAGGTCCAGAATGGAAAGGGATATGACGCTGATATCATAACTGGAACTACTGAGGCATGCTCCCTACTAGTTGAAACATAAAGGTCCCTAATGCTGGAGGCCTACTGCTGATGGCCTTCCCTTTTGACGGGCCCAACTGGATTCCCACTCGCAATACACCTCCATGTGTGTGCATCCACTCCACCGCTTCAGCCTTCTTCTAGAACTCTATGTATTTCGGTAAGGTTAAGGGCGTAATAACATACTAATGAGAAGGTCGAAGGGCATCTTCCGAACGTCTTTCTTGAGACTCATCATCTGGAAAGAGTTCTGGAGAAAAGCAGAGGAGATCGTTGAACTTGATACCCAACACTCTCACTAACATGATCCACTATTGGAGGGAGAGGAACTCCTGCCTATTCTCAGTATTCATCCTGGAAGAGAGGAATTCCTC
This sequence comes from Viscum album, assembly GCA_963277665.1. NCBI lineage: Eukaryota > Viridiplantae > Streptophyta > Magnoliopsida > Santalales > Viscaceae > Viscum > Viscum album. Next base: position 1,996,983,936 of record OY728140.1, on the reverse strand, counting down.
CCAGAACTCCCTCTCAATTTCAGCCCACGTAACCTCAGCCCCCCTCTTCTCCCCAAGATAATGCATCCACCACTGACACGTTGCTCCCCGTATTTGGCATACTGCCAGAGGAACTGAGTATTCCGCCGGATCATGGATCAAGATAAAAGCTATCACCAGCTCCTCCAGGAAGTTCTCTGTCTTCTTGTAATTGATGATGTCACGTCCATTACAAGGGTTTGCTGCTGAAAGGCATGAAGCATCCTCTTCCACTGATTGTCCTCCTCCTCTCGGTCATCCCTCTTTTGATCAGGAAAATTAACCTCCTAGTCCTCGATCTCCCACACTACACTTAGTCTCCGTCTGGGTGCATAATCTGTAAAGTAAAAAAGAAATTCCTAATCCAGAGTAGTGTAGAATATTTATTTTAAATTTTCATAGACTTATTATTCATTTTAAATCCTCAAAATAGCCATGAAACAGATGTACAAAAATCATTATGATGCATGTACCTTCCCTAGGGTCTCTACCATGTAATCAGTGTAGCCTTACTTGGTCGTTCGGTAAGCCCATATTCATTTCATCAGATCATGGGGGCCCGAAAATCCCATGTCGTAGCCGGTCTTCCCTAGCCTATTTCATGCACCAAGATCACCCAACAATTTTTCCCTACCATCCCATGCAATCCTCACAGTGCCTAATGCTAGACTCCATCCTATTTCTTAACCTCCCCCACTTATACCATTTTGTCACAACCTGCCTCCCCCAAGATGAGAGAAGGGAAAATAGGTTTCCAGACCCTTCATTCTTCAGGTTGAACTATAGAAAATGACCCCCGAGACCCGCCATCAATAGGTCCTAGAGGGGTGACTAGCACCACGAGTATAGAATGGAATATAAGATAGAAGACATTACCCTTTTTGTTTAATAGGATCAGGATATAAGATAGTAATTCCAAACAACCCAAAGGTGAATGTACAAGTAAAGACAAAACAAAACATTATATATATGCATGTTCCAAACGTACAGAATACAAAAGTAAAAGAAAACCCCAAAAAACGATGTACCAAAAAGAAAAACAGCAACATCAACTATCCCAACATCTGAACTAGTACGACCATGCATGATCCCTGAAGTACTCTTAGAATCCTGAAATAAGTTCTATATTCATAGGGTGAGCTTACATAGATACTCTATAGGGAAAACCAAAAGCTCTCATGCATATGTGGGGAGGAATTCTAATGCATCGTTAGAAAATAGATAACCCAAAACACCTAGCAAGGAAAATTTCCACCCGAGCCCCACCAAGGCACACACCCTAAATAATGAAAGTCAAGAAATATAATAGTAATAACACATCGATGTTTGGGTACCCTGCGCTACTTCCCCACTGGTTATTGAAGACATCCTACGCATCGAACCTCTCCCTTCGTTCTCAACGCAGTCACACCGCCACAACCTACCCGCACACACCTGGGCCACAACCAGCCATCTCGCCCACAAACACCTAGGACACAACAACCACATGTAACAAATCCCTTAAACACCTGGGCTAGGACAACTACACCCATAGCCGAAGATACCGAGGCCTCATCCCGAAGAAACTTGGGAAAAAACCTTCCCGCACACACCTAGTCCAACCACTACAACATCACTGCCTAATGAACCTTGGGCTATAATAAATCTCAGGCCATCGTATCTTTCCCGATGAGTCATGTTCTATTTGGGAAATTGGGAAAAAAAGGAGCTAATAACCATCCTGTCATAAGAGTGTTGGAAAAAACATACTCCCGCACGAAATGGGGGTGTTCGTCACGAAGATCTCAACATGGGTGGGGCATGAATAAAAATCATAAAAACTACAATTATATGTATAGGTTACTAGAACTCATCCCAACCTAGGGTTCCAAATACAGCCTAATCATAGACACCCTCGTTAAAATTAATTCATAAAAGAAAGGTACAACACTCACAACCAAGTCCCAATTCATTCTGAAAACCAATTCTCCATTATACCCTTTCTTGTTATAATGTTGAGGTTAATCTATTTATGTAAATTCTGCACTATTGGGAAACTAATAAGCATAACCACTAGCAAAGACAACAAATAACGGAAAAAATCCAAACATCAATTTATGCATTCACACCCGATTCTCTTGTAATGTCACAATAACAACAAAGGGATCTGTGAGATTCTTTCAAAGTACTGAAAACAATCCAAGCCTTGAGATAGAACCCCACATGGATTTAGATTCCCAACCATCAATTGTGCCACAATATAGGATCCCATCCCCATCCACATCACCCCATAAGCATCTTGAAAAACAACACACCTACTACCAAAAAAGAGTATGTAAACATCAAGATTTAATAACATCATTCATTAGGTTCTTCTTTCGGTTGGATAACTGGGGGGGCATAGAAGGAATAATATTCACTTGGAATCCATTAAACCAACTATGTTTAAGTGATTAACAAATTTTCATGTTACAGTCATTTAATCATGTAAATATCTGGATGCATAGAGGTTAATTAGTGCGCAAGGAAAAAACCACCAACAACCATGATTTTTAGTGGGAATGATCCCATACAATTCACAACCCATAATTAAAAATAAGAAATAAAACAGAAACATCGATCACACCCCCTCCATTATTTAAAGGCCCATTTATTATCTTTATTTAAATATTGGTTTCATCCATCTCCCTAGAAACAATAGCATACCCACCCCGCATGATAAAGAGTAAGAGAGATGATGGAAAAAACATACTTGGATGATCAAAGATTGATGTTTCTCTCGATGCGCCAGGAACTGGGGATGTAAAAAATACATGGGAGGATTATCTGAGACTCCAAAGATGGGAAGTAATGGCTCATGCACACACACACCACTTTCCTCAAGAAGAGAACTCCAAACGCACCAAAGGAATCGTGAACCCGGCCGAGAAGATGAAAAGGAGGAAAGCTCGTGCGATAAAAAGATGAGCCCGAGCATTACTAGATATTAACATCTTTGGCGATTTCAAAGTTGGATCATGGTTTGAACATGCAGTTGGGTGGTTACACGTGACATGATTAATTTTTATTTAATTACTCTAAATGGGAAAATGTGGTAATAGCTATGTCTTTAAATGATTTTATATAAATAGGTGGGAACGTTACATGGACACACAACTGGGTCCTTTGAGGTTCACCCCACTATTAGGAATTTAAAAATTGATTAAGGGGCTAAAAACGGCCTTGAACAATTTAAAAAAGGTTAAAAGGTATTAAAATTAGCGTTATGGGAAAAACTGTAGATGAAAAACTCAACAAGGTTGTGGACACCGATCGGGTCGTACCGATTTGTGACACACCAATCGGTCGCACCGATCATGTCATACGGATCGTGTAACACTGATCATGTCACATCGATCGTGATACACAGATCAGTGACACACTGTTCGTGTCACACCGATCAGTCGCACACCGATCGGTTGCACCGATCGGTGACACATCGATTGTGTCCCACCGATCGGTCTCACACTGATCGGTCACACCGATCGGTGACACACCGACCACGTCACACAAATCGGTTGCTCCGATCGGTGACCCACCGATCGTGTCCCACCGATATGTCACACCGATCAATGACACACTGATCAGGTCACACCGATCGGTCACACCGATTAGTGACATGACGATCCTTCACATCGATGGGTCATACACCGAAATGATATCCTACCATTGAGACGTCACCATTAGGATCCGGAATTTGGCAAAGGGACAGACCATGAGGGTCAGTTCCAATACATTATCCATGATAAAATATTTATCTTTCAACTAATTAACATAAAAAATGTTCTTAGGGAATAAACTTATGAGGTCCTTAAGATCCCCCATGGGTTTTATGGTAATTTTTTTTAGTTTAGGAGTATCATATATAGAATGATTAATCAAAATACCAAAACATTATCTAATTTAGAAAGTTGGCCTATAATAATTTCATGTAATGAAAAATATAAACCAAAATTAATTATTGGAAATGAAGGCATCATTAATATTCATTTTATTTATTGGAAAATAGTTATACAACAGATCATTCCGTTGGCCAATCAATTTGATGTATAAGTTATAGTGTAGATGATATGTCTCCCTTATGAATGACCATTAAAACATGAACATAATTTTTTTAGAACCGTATCAAGATAATAAAATACATAAGCCTATTGGGGATCATATATTTCACTAGTAATTGATTGTGGTTGAGATAGATATAATATATTTTTTTTGTTTTGGTAGAATTTGGGTCCCTCAATATGTATAGATATTGATATCGTACTATCAAATCCTGATGGTAAATATTAATGGAAATGAATGAGTACAATTTCGAGAAAATTTCACTTTTGAGATTTTTAGAATATAATAACATCGATGAAGTTATCCATAAGAGTCAAAGAATACAAATGATGTCATGGAATTCTTTCTAGGCCACGATTCAAAATGTTTTGGTAACTACCCCATAATGCCCCTAAAGTATACTTATTATGGATTATGTGTTCCCTATCCTCAATATTGAGGTGATGATCCCAACCTTAAGAAACATTTATTTTATAATGATTTAACATTCTATTTCATACAAGGATACATCAATTTCAAATAAGGTGATCTTGCCAACATGTGATCATTGTTTATTTAGGGAAAAATACATTGTAAATGAAAATATCCCAAATAGTGATGTATTTGAATCTGTTTTACTTGAATATGAAAATTTCACCATGTTATCCCCATACTATTATGATTATACCACTTCATATTCCCCAAATAATAGTTAGTAGTATTTGTAAATATAAACTGTTTTCCCACTGTTAGTTTTCCCATTGTGTTAGAGACCTTGATATGTACAAATTATACCTATATATTCATAAGATATGAAAATATCACCCAATTATATACAACATATATTGTTTCCCCATTTATCCTTTGATTTTGAAAATGATATAATAGATTAAGTGATTCAATATGACCTCTTATAATCCCCTACAACATTTTTGGAAATCATATATTTCTCTGTTGATGGGAGAAAACAAAAGAATATTGTTATGTAGAAGGATATAAATTGATTTATAGGCATGTAAACCATGGCCTGTAAAAAATTCAAGGATTATATTACGGTCTAAAATTGGAATCTTCATGTGTTAATCAATAAAAACACCAAAATAACATTATTTAATATTCATGTGGTCTTTAAATACTTAATATTTTTTAACGAAAACTATTGATTGAGTGGACGTGTTATAAGAATTAATTCACCTATAAATACCAATGAAAAATCTATGATTAACAAAAACATCTCGGAGTTATTAATCTATTATTACCAATATTATATTAGGTTACAAAAGTAATCCCCTATTAAGAATATAAATTGTAATATTGAGTTATGTATCATCATCTAGGACTATAGAAAACATTTCACATAATATGAATTCCTAGACCTTATTATTAGATTAATTATTGATGATACAGATGGATTTTATTCCATATCATTCATTAATGGCCCCCTTATTATAATATGATTTTAGTAGACTAATATTATGATGAATAAATGTCTTTCAAGGAACCCTAGGGTTATAATTTTATCAGTTAGGATACTTCTAATTTATAAAAAAAGATCTATATATAAATATTTTACGTATCATATCATCAAGTACATAATGGGTAAACCATAGTGTCATATATGGGACACACAGTTGTAAAATATCATCAAAATTATGAAACCTTTTATTTCATTGATGTATTAATTATGATAATATATGTTTAACAAATAAAAAATATCCCCCTAAATTTCACATTAGAGGTATCATTGAGAGAATTTTTTGGCTTCAGGGTACTTCATCTTAACATCTAATTTATTTATGATAAGGAAGATGATATTCATAATATTAATTTAATTTTTTTGTAATTGACAGTGATTTAAAAAATCCCTTCACAATAAGAATAATATTCCAGTATCACTATCAAATTCCAATATTTCACCGAATAAATGAAAAAAAATTATCTCTTAATAGTGTGACATGGTTCCAAAGATCCATTGATGACCCCATCCATATCATTCTTAAACTAACAGCTATGATTACACTCAATGATATAAGGCTGGTCATCTTGTATTTTGATATTTCATACCAATCCCTTAGTCCACTATTTATTTGAAATAATTTGTTCAGAAAAGAATTTTTTTTATTATAGAAAGATTTTATTAGTTATAAAGAGTTAATATTTTATAATCATTAAAAACAATTTGTAATTGGTCATGAATTTTTAGAATATGAACCACTATCTCCAACATCATGAGGTTCATCTAGTCTCATGTGTTGCCCTAATAAAATATTTCATTTTCCCTACAATTCTGTTCTATTTCCTAACGTGATCGGTATTCATCAAGAAATATTATTATATCAATTTTGTACTAGAAAATGAAATATATAGGATGGAAATAAAATACATTAACATAGATGACCCATGTTATTAGAGAAGTCCATTTTGGATATATCTCTATAATGTTGATATATTATCCCTAACTGGTTTATATGAGAGTTGAAGAAAATTATTTTGGTTCATACTCAATTCCTTATAGGTATAATAATAGAGAAAATGAATGATAACTTGGATAGATTTGGAATTTTGATTGTGTCTCCATCCAAGGAATACATTCAAAATTAATTTATCTTCTTTTAATGTATGTAATTAAAATGTGGTATATTATTAATCAATTATATGTATTTATGTATTGTCCCTTTAAATAATAATAGATTACCTCAATATAAAATGAGATTCAAATTAGGTGACCATGAAAAGGAATATAGATTATACCTTAATGATGGATGAATTAATCAAAAATAATAATTATTTCATAGATTTAATAGTGGAGTTCCCCTCTAATCAGAATCTATACTACAATGTATGTTTGAATAAATCTCACATTTATTCATTAAATAATTATTTAACAAACTTAATAGTCTCTAACTAGGATGAGATTGTCATTCACAACACACATCATAGGAAAGTCCCCCCAAATTTTAATTATAGTATTATAGTGATAAAATTTGACTATAATATACCAAATTTCGATGATCATGTAACCTAATAAACTGGTAACTCTTGAGAAGGGATTAAAAGAATTAGGGATTTACTCTAATGTATAACCATTTATATATATTGTCCCAAGAATTAGGAAATTAATCATTGAGTAATAAACATTACCCATTATGTTGAACATGATTCCTAAATGGTCTTCTATTAACATGGTATAAATAAAATTATCACTTGGATAATATTGGGAATGGATACAATCAAATTCAATAAGGATGACCATTTTTTATCTTGTGTAACTCACCATTATTAGACCATGTGCTTCCATTATATCAAATTACACGGCTATTTCATCCAATGAAGGAACCAATATTTCTTATCATTCACCAAATAATTCCTATAATTCTAGGAACATTACAAGTCCATATATTATCCTCTAGAGTTATTATATACTATCAAATACAAAAAAAATTACTATATTGGGATTTGTTGTTGGGGAGAAATAACATTTATCTACAATTATAGATATAATTTTAATCTACGTTACTATCAATATTTTCTCAAAAGAAGACTATTTTATATCCCTAATTGAATACAATGAAAAGGATATCATCATATTTGTGATGTCCAACATCATTATTATATTATATGTCCATAACACAATATTGACATATAATAGAACAAAATAATTTTCTTCAATGACTGGAATATGATTAAAATATTATAATTTACATTATACCCATTCATCCCGCTATAATCTAACATCCATTAAAAATATATTTATCTTAAATAATACCATGTATGACATTCTTTAGATGATGTTGGATAAGGATAAAAATTAATTAATGGAAAATCCAATGCACGCCTTATGGGATTATCATACTAAACCCAAACTACTACAATGAAAACATAAAATTAACTTGTTTATAAAAGATAATATGTCCATCCCTTTGAAGTGTTTTTGTTCCATTGATCTAAAAGAGTATAATCTATGTATCAAAGAAGAGAACTCATAAAAATGTCTTCAAAATCAATTTTTTTTTTCTGAAATGGTTTTTAATCAGATATATACATTAAATTATTCAAAACATCCTTGATTATTACATCATCTAGATAATCCATCTAAATTTAATTATCCACAGATAATTTTAATTGTAACAAAACACTCCAATGAATATTTTAATTTATCCTTTGAGGCTACATCCAAAATTTAATTTTTCGTAATCTACACACAAAATTTGACAAAAATTATCTTATTTACACATTGATTCTTGATTTATTACACAACATTTCATTTAATAAAACATAGAAGGATGAGTGGAATAGTATCCTTGGGATCTAAGTAGATTACATAACAATTTAAAAATATTAAAACATCATCATTATTTAATGATTCTTTAACATGATTTCCCTTAAAACTGCATGGGACAACCTATAAACATTCACATGAAATGGGTGAGATATACTGAAATGAAATAGAAAATAATTAAAGAAGATTAATACATTAATTCATTATATACAATAGAAATAAATGGGTGATAATAAATAATTGGAATATTGAGACATGATATAACATGATAATCATAATCTCACCAAGGGAAATGTGGAAACAAATTAAAATATGAATTCATAAACATAGGAAAATGATTACATCTAACACATAATTATGTAAAAAGTACCATAATTGAATTAGGATAACTCATTATCCCAAAATGATGTCTCATGAGACTAAATATTACCCAATGAATTGGGGAGAAACATAATTTTTTGAGAACATGTCACTTTTTTGTTATTTTAATTCTTATGTGTGCCAAATTGATGAAAAATGGATAAAATCATAATAATAATTTATTCCACAATTAAAAAGATGTAATAAATACATTTAATTCCAAATTAAAATAATAATATGTGTATTAATAACATTATTTTTTATAGGGAATGTGTATAACATTCACTAAATTTTTCATGGGGATCAAAAATTATGATGATGTTTCATAGAATAATTAGTTGATAATAAAAGTAATAAAATGGGTTGATTATAGAGAAATACATTTAAAAAAATATTAAAATCAATTTTTTATTAATCTTCATATGAGAAGACATTTACCAATATTAGGAATTTCAAATTGAATGCATAATAAAATGGAAAAACCTTAAATAATGAAGGGAATTGGAGGATATCATACTATAGTATGTGACTCTAAATTCTAGGAAAGGGATTATTGAAAGATGGGGGGAACATAGGATGGATATTTCTAGAAGGGAGTATAATAAGTAATTTCAAAAAGTATTATTAGTGAATATAATATGGAGTATATCTGGGTATATGTATGAAATATGTTTCTATTTCTATATTATTTATCTTTCATTGGTTGTGGATTATTAAAATAAAATTACCATAACCAAAAACATTTCCACGGTCTTACCCCATGGGTTATTAAACATGGGAGTATATTTAACTATATTATATGTACAAGGGCTGATGTCTATAAAATAATACCATTGCTTATGTAGAGGTAAGTCATACTCTTGCAGAAATTATTTTATAACCATAAAATATATTACATGGTCTGCAGGATTCATAATGGATTTATAATATTATAAAAAAACGTAAAATAACATTATTTTGAATTTAGTACATATATTTTGGCATGGATTATTTTTATAGGGTTTATTTCATCAATTTTTTCATTATGATATCATAATACACAATGTATATTTAAACCATATTTTTTTCCTGAAAATTTAACTATATTAGAAAATTAAGAAAACAAATCACCATTTGTTAAATTAATTTTTTGGATTCCATAATATTTTATTCTATTTTTGAAAAATATTATTATTTTTTTATTTTATGTTTTAAAATACTAATGGACATTTATTGAAAAAATGTTGGATTTTTTTTATAATTAGAGTTACTAAACCCTTAAAAAAATCGTTTGACTTCAACACAATTATATAATAATTTATAATGAATATAAATTATTTATTAATATTATTCTATTAAAATATTTTTTATTTCAATATTCCACTAATTTGTCAAAATTAATTCCTTAATTGAATATGAATATTACGAAAAATAATATGTTTATTTTATTGTATCAAAATAAAAATAATTTATAATGTATAAATAATAGTATAAAAATATACTCAATATTATATAAAAAATATTTCTCATATTTCAATGTCCATGATAACAATATCATTAATTCATTATAAAATGAAATATTATTAACCAAAAAAATGGTGAAACATTCATAGATTGGTTCGAAATACCTGGTTTGGGATATCATTTTATTGAGCTTGAAAATATCCCATAAATGGTTTCTCTCATTCTTATGTTGGTGTATCTCATCATGGAATTGGAATAGAAAAATTATACATGACTATAACTACCTCATAAGCTCTGATAAAAGGGATTTATAGTGTACAATACTACTGGTTGATTTTGTCAAATAATTTTTCCTTTTCAATTTAAAATTTTAAGACCCTATATTTATACTAATCATTTGATCATTGTCCAATGTATATTTTATCAATGGAAAGGATAATAAATGGTCATTTAAATCTAATATCATATTATAAAAAAAATATAAATTCATGTTTTTTATATAACAATATTAAAGAATAAGACATTTAATTAAATCAAATGTTGAATTTTAAAAATAGTAGTTCGGGTCATTACAAACATTCCCCCTCAAGAAATTTAACTCTTGAAATTTCCTTTTTTGATAATATAAAAAATGAGGGAATTTTTGTTTCATCACCCCACATATTTTCTACATTACTTATTAAATCATGTGATTTCTACAAATAAAGTTAACATGGTGCATTGTATTATTTCATAGACCATTATCTCCATAAACTACAATTTTACCAGGTTCTTCTCAATGAAATATCATTCAACAATGGAAGCACCACTAGTTTGATTACATATGGGGGATATTTTTTATAATTCAAAATGAGGGACACATAGAATACCACATGACATGTTATTTGTTTTGGGGGAGTTTTAGTGTAGGGTAAAAAAACTGATGATGTAAATGATCTCAATGGGGTTGATGTATTTTGTACAAAGATATCCAATCATCCCAAATATCATCACATTATTCAATTTATATATGTGGAGGAAAACAAGTCTCCAAAACTAATCCCTATGTCTTTTTTATTATTATCAAACAAAGCTTTTTATAAAATTTGATCAGCCTTAATTTTTTGTCGACTAGTCCAATTATTTTCAAATGATTTATCGAACATTTTATATTCTATCAGTACTCATTACCCAAATTCATTCCATCTTGTAGGTGTTTTATACCACATTTTATATTGGGATTCATATGTTACCATTAGGATATTTTATTAGAAGTTGTAATTTTACAAGAACTCTCCAAGAGAAGATTATGATCTCATCATCCATTGATGTTAATTGAGAACTATCTAAATATTCCCTCGTGTGTTTGGATTTCCTACAAAGATTGACCATCACTTTGAGGGTGATACGCTATGTTGATGTTCAGATCATTTTTTATATTCTGTTGGATTCTTTTTTATAATTTGTGTATAAATGTAGGATATATTTTAGATGAAATCTATAGTGGTACTCCCTGAAGCCTTACAATATCATTGATTCATATCCAAGAAAGTTGATCTAGTGAGAAATACCCAAAAACTAAATTGATGTTAGAATTCTTTGTAGACGATCCAACACACCTAGATATAAATATTCCCTCTTTATATCTTCGAATAACCAGTGGCAATGTCCGGTGTGGTGTTTTCTCATTTAAATTTTGGTATTGAAATTGGATACATCATTTCCTCGGATTTTTTACTTTTCTATTTAACATTCTTACATAGAAGACATCTTGATGTATATTCAACATTTTTCTTATTCATACTGTTGAACCAATAGTGTTATCTAAGTTCTCAATTCATATTTGTGAATCCAAGGTGGATACAGAATCATGAGCAATTTGAATCATCCAAAAACTACTTCATTATCATAGGACATGATGGTAGACATTTTCATGAACCAAATAATACAAATCCTTCTTTGTAAACATTGAATTTTGAGTAATTGGAATTTTATTTATTTATTACACTTTCATTTAAATTCAAAAAATCCACTATGAAATTTTTATTCTCTCTAGAAGTGATGTTGGGGAAATCATTTTTAATATATTGATGTAATTCCTTCTTTAATGATTCCCATACAGACTTTTACAATCTAATTAGACAATATCCCACTCAACTATGTTCAATTATAATATTTTTAGATCCTTTATAAATAGATGATCTTACACTTTATTCTCATTTCCATGAGGGCAGTGTATTGAGTATTCATAGTCCATGATCTACTCTAACCACATTTTTTTGGTTCATATTCCTCTCTTTATATTTGAATATATTGTTTATGTTCTTATTATATTTATAAATTTACCAATTATCCCAAAAGAGATAATTCTAACATATTTTCAATTATATGATTCATAAATCCAACTCAATATCATGTGTTGGAAAGTTTTTATTTTAATTATTAAACTTCCTTTGATGAATATTCTATTTTTTCCATTATCAATTAATACACAGTCCATAAACTTCTTCCAATCATCACCAAGTATTATAAAATATTTTCCCCTTGTGTGTTGTGTTAGTACAGGGGTTGTGATAATCATCTTTTTTAACTCCTTGAAACTATCTCCACATTAATCATTACACGAAATATTTACTCCCTTCAGATTTACAATGGATAGAGTTGTTTTATAATCAATATATGTTTCTCCCAAATTAATTATAATACCTAGATAATCTAAAAAACAACAAATATGATCTACATAACTATACAAAAAATTCATTTTTCATTAAAGGATCGATAGATATACCCTTCCTTGTGGTGATGTGAGACATGAATGAGACTTCCATCAACCAAAACACACATTTTTTGTACTCTTATTAATACTTATTCTTAAATAAAGTCTTTATCACACCGTTAATATTCTCTTCAGGATCATCCTTTATTTTGGAATATATTTGAATATCATCAATAATAACTACCAAATTTTTTCGAGGTAATCTAGAAATAGTCTATTAATTGGGTCTAGGAATATTGTTGAAGTGTTACAGATTTTTAATGACATTAGTTTGAAATAATAATTCATGTACCTTATACTAAAAGAGTTATTAGATATATCATCATCCATCACACTTACATGATAATATCTCATCCATGGGTCCACCATAGAGAAGTATTCTACTCCATGTACCTGATAAATGAATTCCAAAATCCCTATAAGATGTTTCTTGTTCCTCATCGTGATTTTATTGAGCTCATGGTAATCGATGAAATGTCACATTAACCTATACTTATAATGAATGAAGAAGACCGGTTAACCCCAATGTAAAGAACACATGCATATGAACCCATTATCAAGATTCCCCAATTTTTTAAATGAGATCCTCATGTTCCACAACATTAATTATATATGTAGTCATGGATATTTTTAACTGTCTAAGTATTACCTTGATTGAAAATTAAACCTGTTTTCTTGGAGGAAGGATAACTAATTCATTAGAAAAAATTTAAGTATATTCCCACACACTAGGCATGTCATCAAGGATTATTTTTTCTTTAGAATCAATCCTTTGACCTAGAAATTCCTACTCACATGGAAATAATTTCCATTCATCTTATGTTGTATCTCAATAATATTATCCATCCTCTATGTTCTTGTGCATAATTTTGTTCTGAATGGAAATAAAATGGTTTATTTCTTTCTCGCAGGTATTTATGATTTATTTATATATGGAACGACAATCCATGCACATAATTTCATAAAATTACACAAAAAAATGAATGAAAATTTTTTTGGGGATGTTCATCCCACAAATTGTAATTGGAGAGGAGTTATATAAATGGGATATAATAAATTAACCACTCTTATCATTCACATACAACTCTGCATCCTTGAATTGTGTTGGTTTTGGAGTAGTTACACTAATCATCCATAATATGGAAGATTCTTTAGATCTAGAATCAAATTTATATTCACTATTCATGGATGAATAAATATTGTTCTTTTCACCAAAATATTATCAAGATCCACCTTGGATGTTGTGTTGTAAAAAAGATCCCCCTTATTATCATGGTGGTTTTTTATTATCTATGAAATCCTTTGACATTTTTCATTGATTTTAAACATTCCCAGGTTCCTTGAAGTTGATTTAATTAAAAATTTACTATGGGATGAATGAAACATTTATTTCCACAATCTTAATAGTGTGTTTCTCTTATCAGTAATCGTTATCTAGGTGTCCCACTTTCCAACAGAAAAATCATTTCATAAATCCCAACAAGAAATGTCCATAGTGTTTTATTCAACTCATTTGATAAGTGGTATGTTTTAAATTAAAGTGAACCATTATCTTTATCTATGATACCACCATAATTAAACAACATTTTCTATCTATATCCCCATGATATCATTGATATTTTATGATATCCATTTCGGATTTATGGAAACATTTTATAATTTCCTCATATCGATCAATGTACCAAATCTCTAGAGAATTTACTATTCTAGGACTTATACCACAATATAAGTGACAATAATTTAATTCCAGGGAAACGACAAATTCAAAGGTGTATCATGCATGTATTTTAATTTTTTTCCCATGTGCCTCGATAGATTTTTCATTATTTTCCTTGTGTATAAAGAAATGTATTTCCATTTATGTTAGAGAGTGTGAAGAAATATTTATCAAAAAACATTTTTTGTAATTCATTCCTCCCCATCAAATTGATAGCATCCTCCAGAAATATTTTTACGATTATTTTACACCACTAATCATATAATCCCTCAGGAAATAAATAGAGAGTATAAATATCTATTTTTCAGAATGTTAGAGGATTGAGAGGATCTTATCAATGAATCATATCCATTGTTATATGATTAAGGGATCGAGTGATATATCAATTTTTAGAGTCCTTTATTACCTAAAGAACATTATTAGTACTTGTTAAATATTTTTAAATTTTGAATCTCCCCTGAATAAATGTTTCTATTCATATCCAGAGTCAACTGAGACAATATCATACTATGTTTCTAATCCAACTCCCTTAGGGTGGGTATTATAATTTTTTATTCATTACAATACCCTTCACATCAGATGTTTACCCAATTACTCCAATATCATATCATTTGATAAAATAAAAATATAATTAAGAGTGTGTATTTTCAAACTATTAATCTCTTAAAGGGGGAATTCGACATCATTAATGTGATAACTTGTAAATTATATTTATTTTTTAAAATATGAATTTAAAGGATTAAATCTATGATATCTATGATATATTTCATAACATATATTCTTATGGGATTTTTTTACTTAATAATGATACATAATGGGATTCTAATTTTAAAAAATATTATCCCCCAAGAGTGTCAAACAAGGTGTGGTGTAAGACCCCAGGTATTTTATCAAGTTATGTCGAGTTAGTTCCATCCAACTTTTTGAGTTATTAACCTTAGGTACATTTGTTCAAGAACCATAATAACTTTTTGTATCTAGAAATAGATTTATTTTTTAAAAAACATCATATATATTTAAAAAATTAGATATTTTTTCTTATACATAGTATTATTCATAGGGAATTTGATATGGTTTAGTGATACTTATCCCAAAAATAATTATATTATTCATTTGATCCGAACAATGACATCCCTAATTAATATTAGAAATTAATTCAGAATTTCGTATATTTGATTAAACATATAAAAAACAATAAAATTGAGTTGGATACTTATTTTGGAAATATTTAAATTAAATTATAATTTGAATCAAGAAAAACAGTATCTTTCTTGATAATTTTCATAAAAGTACTCAAACATAAAAACTAATTGGATAACCAAGGGACATACATAGGGAATGTGTGATATATAAATCCCATTAAGGGAATAAAATTGGAATAACATAATGAAATTAATAAATTTTATACAATATGAAAAAAAGGTGATAATAATAAACATGAACAATGAAAAATGATATAGTAGATAATCCTGAAGGAAATATGGGAAATGAGGCAAAAATATAAAATAAATCATTATAAGCATTGTCCAATGATAACATCCATGAAAAATGAATAAAATATTATCATAAAGGAATATATTTCAATTTTTCCCAAACAAGATGTCTCATGGGACCAATGATTACCCAATTCATTAGAGCACTATATAATTATGGGGGGCACCCATCACTTTTATTTCACTATGATACTTTAGTATATGACTTAGATAATAAAAAATGGATTCATTCATCCTAATATATAATTAAATTATAATGTGTTGGGAAATAATTACATTTATTTCCCAAATAAAATAATTTTATGTGTATAATGATGGAATAACTAGATTGAAAATGGGTATGGTATTCAGTACATGATTTTTTTGGCATTGAAAATAGAGGTGAAATTGTAGCAATATAATGATGTCACATTAAAATTCGTTAAATGGGTTGGTGAAAGTTAATAGCTCATTAATCATTAGACATGTAATGGGATAAGATAGGGACATGAAAATTAACTTGTCAATTTTATTGAATTGGAAATAGAATGAATTATAAAATAATGAACCATGAATTAAGATGATATTATGAAGATATCGTACGTTATTGTGTGACATAAAATGTTTTTAGGTTACCATTGGTTGATTAGGGGAACCATTGGAGGATAATATATAGGGTATGAAGGATTTTGGATGTTATAAATGTGTTTTGAGTAAATATAAATTGGATTATGGGTCGGTTTATATTGGAAATGAGTGGGGAATTTTTTATTATTTATCAAACATAGTTTTAGACTACTTATAATACTATAACCAAAACCACAAACCATAACACATTTTTTCCCATTGTTTTTATAAAATGTTAGTGTAATTAATTATTTAATATGTTCAGGAAATGATGAAAATAATATAATATTTTTTCTTAGGTGGAGTTGAGTCCTACTCTTTAAGATATGATTTCAAATCTACAAAATATATTTCATGTTCTAGTGGATTCATAAATTCATTAAAAATTAATCAAGTAAATATAAAAGAATAATAATATAAATTTAAACAAATATTTCTTCATCTATATGTTTTATATAATTTATTAAATCACTATTGGGTCATTATGTCAATTACACTAGATATATATACAATATTTAATTTGTATCAAAAAATTCACCAATCTCAATAATTATGAATAATAATCATTGAATAATTTTGACATAATTGTGAAAAAATATTATTTATTTTATCCAAATAATTTTCTTATTTTTTTATTTTTACTTTTAAAATAATAATAAACATTAATGGAGAGATGGAATATTTTTTTACGATCACAATTTCTAACCCACTAAAAATTACATTTGAAATTATCAAAATTATATGATCATTTAGAATTAATAAAAATTATTTAATTAAAACTTTTAAATGAAATATTATGTGTTTAAATAAATTCAATAATTCATCTAAATGAATTATTTAATTAAATTTTAATATTACAGACATATAATATTTATGTTTAATTGAACTGAAGAAAAATCATTTATTATGAAAATATAATAGGATGATTCCTAATTATATAAAAAATAATATAAAATATCATGTTTCTAGGGCCTTTATACATATCACATAAATAAACCAAAAATTACATTAGATTAATGTGCCCTATTGCGAGACATTCATGGTGTGGTTCAACATAAGTGGTTTGGGATGTGATTTTGATGATCTTGACCTTTTCCTATAATTAGTTTCACTCATGTATAAGTTGTGGGACCTATCTTTATTATTAGTCAAGGGTAAATCCCAATAATGAGAAATACCATAGAAGATACACTAATTGGAATTTATAGGGTATGATCTTATAGGATATATATATCACATCCTTTGCCTATGACAATTGGAATTTTTTAAAACCATATATTTACACTAATCTTGTGATCGCTGATCAAATTTTATTTATCAAAAGTGGAGACGTGTAATTTTTATTTAAATATGATAAAATATAATAAAATGAAATAATTTCATGTTATTTGTATAAACATTTTAAGTAATAATACATTTAATTAATTAAAAAGGGAAATTTTATATAAAAAAGTATGGGTAGTTACATGAAACCACATCGATGAATGTTATTCCAAATCTCAAAACACATGGATCATGTAAAACCTCTCTTAAGTATAATATTTTAAAAAATAAATATTTCATAACCATCAATTTTGTTCACTAAATTCTTGAACCCTGATGTTACAATAATCATCATGTGAATAGAGAATAATTTAGTTAAATTTTTATCATTTTATATTAATTTTAAATACATATCATTGTAATCCTATAAAAAACTACAATGGTTTGTTGTCTTTGGAGACTGTAAAAATAAACATATTATAAAGATTCATACAAATTAATATATTTTAATGATATTGATGCATTTTACCATTATGGACTTAACATACTGAAAATATTTATTACCAAAATGGAGAAATATAACATAAGTAAGGGTGAGGTTGGATTCTCCGTAATGTTAAACATGATAGATATCATTCAATAAAAGATATGTTGATTATAAAGTTATGTAATATATTCATGTTCAGATTATTAGTATTAAATATTTATACCTAGAAAAGTATTTGAAAATTTGATCAAAAAAATAATTCACATTTAGAATCATGATCAATAAGTGTTCCAATGAAATAAAAAACCTAAAATATCAATAATATATATAGGTTTAATTATAATCATATTAATTCATAATATTTTAATCATAGAAAAACCCAATATATTCCATGCATAATCATATTATATCTACAAAAAAAAAATCATTTTACTGAGTCATTAAAATGTTAAAAATTATATTCAAAATCATGTTAATGAATAATATTAATTGAATGTCTAGATAATTATCATATACATTAATAAATATATAAACAAATAAAATCAAAATCTAATTCATATATATTACTTTTTGAATTTATAGATGAAATAATAGTCATGAATCAGTAGGTGTACAAAGATAATTTCAATAACATCCATGGTAAATATAACTATAACATTAGATATCAATATAACTTCACCCAATTTATTTGAGGTATATAACAGAAACAACTCTCAGATAATATTAATTAATTATTATTTCTATCCCAATTCATAAAACATACTCCTTATGATCATAGCATAATCCATGGAAAATAAATGGGTTTTTTATGAACATCTCATCGTCATTACAACATATTATCCAATGAATGAATTAATAAGGTATCATTGGATAATATATCAAGAAGAGAAATATTAACATTGATAGAACATGTTCAATATGTAAACGTACTTCAAAGGACCAATAGAATTACTATTGTGGAAAATACCCTTTTTTCTTAATATTACTTATTTAATATACATGTTCTTGCAAAATTATAAATAATTTTTTTAATAGAAAATATACTGAGAAAATTGTAATGTAATTTTCAAATTAATGAATGTTTATGATGTTGGGAAGTTTCATTAATTTCATAATCATTAATTCATATATTCTATTAAAACCAATTGTAAAAGTACTATATTAATAAAACAACAAGAATATACATTTTAAAAGATTATGTTCAAGTTAAACATGGGTAAAAATGAATTCAAACTATCATAAACGAATGAAAATTCTTGAATAATTTTAATAAGTAATAGTATACAAGATGTGAAATAATCATGATCATAGATGAAATAATGTTGATGTTTTGGAAGACATTGTTTCTATATTTTTAAGCTAGAATGAGAGGAAAATGATAAAATTACAAGAATAAATTAGTTATAAAGGGATAATAATTATAATTAATTGGTTTTACCACATATTCATAATTTATTTTCTTTAAATATTATTTAATCATAAAGAATATGGATTATAATTTGATTTACCCCTGAATCCCTTACAACATTGGTATCTTTTAATCCATTTCCCTCATAAATGTTGACATTAAACAAAATAAAAAATTAATAAAATAACTATTATAATGATATAATAAATACTATGTGAAGTAGATTTACCTTATAAATAGAAATAGATGGGTAACATAAAACATGTCCTAATGAAATATTAATTATATAATGAACACTTACCGCTTCTGTAATATATGAATCAAAACACCATGAAAGAGAATAAAATAACTAAATATCCATAATTTCCTAGAACGAAATAATAAAAATAATTAATTTTTATTATATAAAAGATATAATGGAAAAAATAGTGATATGGAATATCTATCATATAAATAAAAGTGATATATATATCCCTTACCTCATGGCATATCTTTCCTTATATGTAGTCATATATACAATGAGATAAATATATATTCAATATAAATATATAATAGAACCATATTCATGAATATAATATCATATATTATTTACATGTAACATCGCAATAGTAATTTCTTAGTAATTATTTATAAAAACACTATTTTGGGTTATAATTGCTTTAATTTTCATTGAAGTGTCATTTCAAAAGTTCCGATCCTTGTTAATAAAAATTTGATACATAATATAATAAATATTATCCAACTAATAAATATCATATATATTCATTATAGACATATTTAATTTCATCTTTAAGAAGTTGATATTGGAAAATGAATTATAGTACTTATAGAGAGGTTTTTTCTTAAATACATGTTGATGTTGATTCCATTATTTGAATTATTGAATTAAATAAATTCAAATAATATATCAAAAATTATAAATAATAATAATATCAAAAAATCATATATATATATATATATATATATATATTCCACCATATTTACAATCCTAGTAATGTGTTGATGAATAATGATTTACATCACTACGTAGAGATGGCAAGCCATATATATCGACAAATTTTTTTTATATTTCTACAGGTTGTGTAGAAGGATGATAATTTTGGTTAAGTAATAATAATAACATTTATGTATATATAGGAAAAGAAAATTATTATTTTATTGGAAAACTCTATAATTTTTAAGATATTCAAGAATAAATATATTTCAACAAGTAAGATATTTTGATTACATATTCATAGTTAGAAAACATTCCAATATATTTATAAAGAAAATTGACATTTTTTAAGAAATACATAAAAGGTAATTAATTTATATTTATTTTTCAATGATTAGTTTATTTGGATTAATGATTTAGAATGATCTATGTGGTGTAAATATGATAATGATTTTATTTCCTATTATTAGTATAAGATAATTCATATTTAAAATTTCATAAAAGATTCAATAAGTTATATATAATCAGAAATTCAGATGGAACCATGTAACAAAAAATCAGAAGAAAAGATTTGATAAGTTTGAAAAAATGTTCACCTGAAATTCACACTACACATTACATCATCATGTGTCTAAGGTGGGTGGTTGTGTGACATTAAAAGCTTCTCCTCATATACTAAAGGCTGTAGAACAAAATTTAGGGTTAGAGAACGTAGTGGGGAGATTGTACCCATAGGTACATAGATTCCAAACAAGATGAAATAAACAATATATTAGAAAACCAATCATATATATATAAATAAAGAAGTATACACTAACAAAATATATGTAATATCCATAATAAAATAATATCGTAACAATGTGATAACAAGCCAAATGTAACTAAATGATGTAATATAATTCATAAATACAAAATAAATAATATACTAAAATAGAAACAACAAAATACTATGTTCTGGAACCATATGATGGTCATGTATACATTCTTTGACCAATCCAAAAATTAATCCAAAAAAATATACCATTCCCTTGGCCAAACACGCGTCTATGACATTCTTATGCCCACCATTTTGCGTCCCTAAAACGGTTTGTGTAAAACTCTACTTATAGACCCAACCTTGTAAAAACAAATCATTCCTGAATAATACGTTCATTTAATAAAGTTATAAAATATGGGTATTAATTAATCAATTAATATGGAACATAAAATGACTTGCTTACACTTGATCATTGAATTAACACATTGCTAAAGCCAAACATTCATCGATTCCATACTAGAAGTATCTATATAAGCTTCTACACATCATTATCATAATATAACATCCTAGTAAGGGAATGATTCTCCTAATGATGACAATTCAAAAACATCGTGTCAAATAAAAGTAGTATCTTTCTTCCCAAAATCACTAATTTTTCCCTCAGAAAATCAAAGTAATTGTACAGATAACACATAGTCATCTATTGACTATGTAACATATCATCAACTAATTTGTATACCATACCTCATTCCATCATATAGATTGTGATAGATAAATCATTCAGTCCAGTGGGAAGTAAACGATGCAACTTGTCCTTATCTGTCACATATAGTGCAATCATGAACCCATCATAGCACAGAACATGATAGTAAATAATCTCAAACAAATAAATAAAAAATGAACCTTTAGCATCCATAATAAAATTTCCAGTCACGTAAACACTACGAAACAAGAAAATGGGAATTTATTATTCATATCACCATATTCCAATTAGTTAATTCATGAAATTTCCAATAATCTTAGATGATTATATATAATTTACCATTTTAACCACATTCCAATAACTATCAAATTAAATTTCATTATTATATGTGGATCCAACTATTGAAAATAGTAAAAATTTTCACATTTTGAATATATAATATGATAAAACATGAAAATATATCATCCTTACGACAAAAAATAAATCTCAATTATGGAATATATAATTATTTCAAGAGTAGTCTCTCCCATTTGGTGGAATTAATCCAACCCACAATTTCAACAGTCCCAATGACATCCAATGGGGTTAATAATAAAAGGATTATCATCAATAGATGAATTATATAATTATATAGGTCATACACATGATGTACTAACACAAATAATAATAATTATGAAAACATATATTCTTTAAACAAACCATATCGATTTGATCCATATTACCTACCACAAAAACAATATAGTGATGAAAAAACTCACACATGATGTAGTTATATTCTTCCCTTATTATTTAATGAGATGCATAAATTCTCTTAATAACCTATTGATAATATTAAGAATAAATGATAGAAATACCTACCAATTATATGCCTAGATAACCTATAACCAAAATGGTCATAATTTGGGATTATTGAGAATTATCAAAAAGATATAATTAAAGAGGAGTCGTAAATAATAAGAACAATGATTAAAAAACATGAAAATGTGGTAGGTTTAAAGGATATGTATGACAATTTTGGGACACGAATATTCTATTCACTAATTAAAAAAACAATTAACTTATTTTCTCAAAATTGAACATTCATAATCTATAGAAAATCTAATTCAAATTGAGAAATCTATTGATTATGTGAATTTAATTTTCAGGGATTTAATTAATGGGTTGAGTTAAATTCATGGGGAATATTAAATTTACAGGGTTACTTTAGGGGTAAAATAAATCAAATGGTTGTATTAAAACCATATTTTTTTCCCTAAACATTTCATAACATTAATTTTAAGTTATCCACATGAATTTAATTTATAGCCAGAAAACACCCCCCTCTCCTACAACATAACTATAACAATAATCCCTACATCAAAATATTCTCAAAATACATGGTTCAAATGAAATAAAACCAAAATGAATTAGTTTAAAATAAAAACATAGAAATATATATACATAAAATTGCGGACATATAACCACCTCAAAATAATATAATAAATAATCCATGAGAGACTCCAATAATATTGGTAGGGTATTGGGAAACATGTTAGGACACTATGTCAACATATTATATTTCCACTCATACATCTCCTCTTTAATACATAAATATTTCTGCTACACATATACTCAATGTGAAGTCTTCTCCCAGAGATTCAACTCACTATTGTCCATAATTTTATTTTAATTGTTTTTAAAAGACACATAAACATCCCAATATAAGTGATTAATTTATATAAACAGATAAGTGTTAGAATAATATCTCTAATGTTTTTACATGTGAAATACACCTTTCTATCATTTTATTGTATTTCATGGTAAAAAATTATTTTATATGACCAAACCTCTAGAATATATAATGTGACCTAATAAACCTAAGTCCAAAATTCATTTTATTCTTAATAATGTTTTTCCTATTATAGGATTCAGTGGATTAAAAAACATATGAATGAACCCAAAATATAGAGATCTTTTCATTTGGATATTTTTTTCTTCTTTCCCACTCTATACCATCACAAACCACATTTATATCAACATAACATAATCACATGTAGTATTTATAACAATATGTCCAATGTGTATTAAAGCACATAAACCTAACCGGGAGGAGTTGAATAAACATATAATTCCATATACCTATACAAAATGAACAATTTCCATTTCTTCCATGAAGTTATTATTATATGAAAAGACAATACTTGAAATATAATATTCACATGATTTGTTGTAATAAATAACATAGGCTCACATTGTATCCTCTATAATGATAATTATACATATATATTGGATATCATTCTTTGGGTGATTGGTTTTACTCCAATAGATAGGTTCTTTTATTTCAATATGGATAATTGTAGAAAACAATGCATGACATGAGAATCTCAATACGAAATGTTATTTCTTGGAAGAGTTTAAAGTCAATATATCTCACACATTTAGAGACTATCAAGATAATCGATAGAAAATTCATCATATATAGGCAACAAGTGGGATACCTTCCACAGTCTATTCATGATCTTCTATAATAAATAATTATTAAATGATTTTCGAGCTTATACAATCATAAAATACCTAGTGACATCATCTGACTTCATTTCCAGGGTGAGGAGAGGGTATAACCAAACATACGGCCTCAAATGATCTACATTCATCCACTAAAAGGTTGAACATCTCTTCCCAAAGCCTGAAATCTCATTATTTATTCTCAACCACTAGTTCTATTAACAAATATCATTATACATATTTTTTAAAGAAATATGTCATCCAATTTTATAATCATGATTATATATCACTCAAACTACATTAAACTGTTGGTAGCCTATACCTAACCACTAAAAAGATAATTATTTCAAATTCCTAGAGACAATATTTTTTCTAGGTCTATCATATAATATGTTCATCAGTGCATGTCAATTTATATTAAATAAATTATTTTACATAATCAGGTCTAAAATCATGTGTATAAAATCTCTTTATGTTAGTGATACTTGTCTATGATACTTCTAAATATCAATATGCATGTACAAATAATAGTTTCTTCATGTATCACACATTGAAACAATGTCATGTTATAATTTATTCTTCATTTCTCCCACGTAATTGAAAAATACAATGCATTTTCCACTTTTTTAGACATATTAGTGTAGATAGACAATAGATACTCAACCCAACACTTTTGTAGATGGTCCAGATCCCACATAAAAAACTTATACATGTTTCTATTGTGGTTTATGGATTCCCAAAACATCTCACCCATCAAATAGAGTCTTTGAAATATCATGGAATAAACTACCATGACTATATATACTTAATGAGTATGTTAATTACCTTAATGATGTCATAATAGCCTTAATCAATAAGTAGCAACTTCGTCCTCCGACATCCACAGTTATCTGAGTCCAATTTCGGTTTCATAATCATATACTAAGTAATATTAATTTATTTATCACATAACATTATGTTGAATGAAATATGGTCCATCGTACATGAATATGTACTATTTACATTGATTTGTATATTATGGACTACATATCACGCATACAAACCATATCCATGTTTTAGAACATGATATATGGGACCCTACGATAGGATTAAATTTCCCATTGTTTGGGAAAATAAACATGTATGTGATTCATATTTTTGATTCAAAATATGAACAAGAGTCTTATCCTATGCATAAACATTGAGTTCTATACGATTCTGATCCCATTCTAGAAACAATTCTCCATCTCCTTATATTTAAATGATATTTTTATGTACCAAAATTAAATAAAATCAATGTGGTTTGATTTTAATTTTTATAGGATATATAGTGACATCGAAACTATAAATTATAGACTCATTAACCAGTCACCGTATATCTTTATCCCTTCAAAATATCTTATGTCTATTTTGTTAAAATCTATAATCACACACACAACTATTAAAAATTTATTAAGCATAAATACCAAGTTTTCCTTGTGTGCCTCATATATTAATGACATTTAATGACATTAAAATTTCAATGAAAATATCATTAAGGGATGCCTCTACATTTCTGTAAATAGATGACCCAATATGGATCTGTATATGTGTTCCCAATATGGACTGTAAAAAATATGCACATTCTTAAGAGAAATATCTGTTATATTTTTACACCAATATAAAACAAATAGGGAGCCCATAATTTAGATTTTGTGATTTATAATCCATTACAAACCTATGTCATGTCAGAAATTTGATTATACAATCCCCATTCCACAATTTAGAGAATCATAATTATAAATTCAAATTTTTCATGGATACTCTTGTCCATTAATCCCCAATTGAAATAACATTTTCATGCCTTGTTCTATGAACTATGACCATTAAATATTTGTAGTAAACTATGAGGTATTATATAATATTAATATTCCCCACAGTCATGGTATCTCAATATCGCTATCTCCAATAGGTAGTTTAACCTAAATTTGGGTCAATGATATATGATTATAAAAATCCATAGTGTTTGCTAAAGGATCTATGACTTAATGTCTATCTCTCAACATGTCTAATTTTCAAGACCATAAACATCAACTGAATGTAGCAATGAACTATTTAGGAAAATACCATTAAATGGGGGATTTCATAATATAAATGTTACTCATCACTAAGACATATCCATAAATGGATCATTAGAATAATAATGTTTAAATGAATAAAAGTAAAAAATATAATGAGGAACACTATATTGTATAATAAATAGTTGGGTTGTACTCACTAGACCATTATTTTCATGTAAAACATTGATAATCATCATAGTGTGTCTCTCTCCCCAAATTTGAGTTGCATACATTATTGGGAAAACATATAAAATATTGGGAAGATTATTGTGTTTTAATTTCCTTCATGATACTAGGGAATTATTATAGAGTGTGGATCCCCATGAATCCCCTGTGGAAGTTATTTACATGTGAATTCAAGAAATGTAGAGATTTATTTTTATAAATCCAAAAAATTGACTTGTATGGTGAGTCATACATTCCATGAATAATTATTTCAAACCAAATTAACCCCCATGTTGAGGATAATTTACTATGATATATCTATTAATTGATGCTATTGTTGTGGAACCCATCATTTTAATGAGATTTTTTGTTAACCCTTGAAAAACATTCCTCTATAATCATTCTATATTCAAAAAAATTATTCATCACTATCACAAAACATAATTCATTTTTTAATGTAGTTGATATTCAAAAAATTATTTGAATTTATTATTCATAACCACATTCAATTAGATGAAACATTATTCAATTCTCTATCCTTTTATTTTTTTTCATTGCAAGAACATAAAATACATGATGTGATGTTACAAGCAACATGAAAAAAATGATTGCCTATAATTATGAGACTCCAGATATGAGGAATGGACACTAAATTCAAATTATGTTCCCCTATGCCATTTCCATTTTTATTTTTTCACCCATCATACAAAACTATATTTTATGAATCAATTAAATCCTTTTAGGAAATAAAGACCTAACAGAAAAATAAACATCCCATGTCTAAGAAAAATGAACATATACTACATGAACAATTCCCTGATGTTTATTGTGTTCGTGTCCTATAGCTATTAATTCACATTGGGTTTTAATTTTCATATTATTATTTAGATTGTATCACCATATATTCCAATATTAAATTTTTCTATCTATTTTATCCACTAATGAAGGTTATCTCACTTAGGATGAGGCTAGAATTATTGTGTAATTGATAAAATTATTTTTTAACTATAATAAAATAATTATATCAATGTGAGAAAAAAATTATCCTCTCCTATTACTTCTCTCAATGATCTATTTAATAAATAAATCACATACAATATTTTACTTGTTTCAATATATACACGATTGTTTAATAATCCTCTAATGGAAATATTTATACATACCTAAAATAATATAGTTCAATACATGTATTTATTTTACACAATACAGAGGTTTTATTAACCCATAGAACTCATTGTTATCATCTGAATTTAGCGACTCAAAATTTTCACATATATAAATATTCCCTATATCTTTCATGAAAAAATTATTTTAAAAAACATTCATTGATTTACACCAATGATGAAGTGTAACATCTCAAGTAAGTAACGAATAATATATATTCTTATATATGTCTATTTATGAATTAGATAGTGTTTTAGAGGCTTAAAACGAGAATAAATCCAATCTTAAGCATGAAATACACTACTATTTTTTAAAAGATTGTTTTACTGCCATTTGATGGAAAACCATTTTAAATATAACTTTTGAAAATTTTCTATGCTCTATTTGTCTAAATAAAATTATTTTTTTGATTTGTACATTGAAATTTACTTTGGATAAATTTTTGGTATTTTTCTGACAATGTTCATTTTTTAATGAATAGTGAAAAATACTGCATTTTACATCAGAACTGCATTTTCATTTAATTTAATTATTTGGTTATATTACCTTTTTAATTGGTTTTAAAATGTAAATAGAATATATTTTTACCATGTATTCCAATTGTTGTAATTGGGATTAATTTCAATTTGGAGTTGGGCATAAACAAGTGCCAAACTTTTCATCGGTATTATTTCAAAAAAACTCTCTATTTGTTTTGACAATGGTAATTTTTTTAAAATTAATTATTTCAATTTCTGTGTTTGGAATTTGGTAAAATTTATTAAATATTTGGAATAATAAGGTCCAAATTATGTAATCAAGACTATTTTGTTTTTTGGACATTATGAATAGTAACGACGGTAATTATCAGTAATTATCTTGATTATTTAGTAATCGGGTAGTTAAGGATAATAAAATAATAAAATAATAAAAACGAATGACCCAAAATGTGTCCTAATGCTACTTATTGTGTCATTTCCTACCATGTGATTCTTTGTTCCAAACTTGGGGACCCCATGGAATCACTGTTGTGTGAAAATGACTTTTTATCTTTTTATTTTTAATGAATTTTAAATATAACAAAGAATGTATCACCTTAGAAAAAAAAATTTAATTTTGTCTACATAAGTGATCTTTTGGACTATAAATATTAATTAGAAGGATAAAAATATTTCCTACATTATAGTAGTTTTTTTATAATTTTTAGACATTAAATAAATTAAATTATTTATGATATCATGATTATGCAGCGATTACCTCATTAATGAACGTTTTAAATAAAATGAATAGATATTGTAAAATCTAAGAATTAACTTTGTAAAAGACCTATGGGATGAGTATATATCGAACCCTTATCACCTTATCCTAGATATATATCAATGTGGGACCTTTTAAATCCAAAAAAAATTTCAATATAATGTATCATTTTATAACATTCCAAGAGTGCCCCTCCTCTCCTCTTATAGAAGGTTCCCACCTCTACCTCTTTACACACAAATCTCAAGCCATTGGCTCAGTCAATATATACTCATTTTATATCTCCAAATCCCTCTCTTCATCCTAGAAGCCTTACCTTAGGCAGAAAGATCTTCAAAAAACCCTTTTGGTACAAACCAAGAAGAGTTACCCGATTTATAGGTAAAGACTTCTCTAATGTTCTTTTGTTTTATTTTGCTTCTCCAACCCCCTAAACTCTTTTTATTAATTTATTTTGTTACAAAACCACTATCTTCAATATAATATGATGTTTTTATAAGAATTATTAGAGCTACACTTACACACACCTACATCTAATGGTTAAAGAACATACTGTTTCTGTGGATGGCGAATTTCTGCCTCACAAAATGTTGATTGTTCAATATTCTTATAAACCCTTAAAAGGTGTCCATTAATATGACACTATATTTATATATGATATATAATATGTTTATGTATTCCTTATTCTTTTTTATTTTATAATTTATGGCATACCTTTATGGATTCCATTATCGGTAAACACGATATCTTCATTTTAGGAAGTGCAGACTACCGCCCCCTCAATGTGATTTGATTCGTTAATGCAATATGTGGGACATATAAAGGATGGAGTTATTGATATTGTATATGATATTATAATTGAATTATAATATACCTTTATATCATTATTATTCAATTCCATTAAATAGGAAATTGAACTGAAAGTAGCGTTCACATGTACGTACGACTTACCGTCTCCAGGAATGGTGCATTTCATTTCTTACCTCTAAATGATATGTAATATTATAAATTCATGTTTATAATGGAAATATATGAAATATATGATATATTAATCATTAATATAATTCTGGATATAATGGATATTTTACCACATGAACATGTTGTAATTATAAAGAGTTTATTTTTGACTCAAGTACCAATGATCGACAAAACAACCATTATTAACTTAAATAATTACATAGTGTTCATAACATAGTAATTAGTGATATAAAAGGAATAATGAACTTGAAAAAGGTTCTTAAGAAGGTATAAATTAACTCAAGTTTGTTATTCAGGATGTTAAAGAATGATCGAGTCAAGTCAGACCAGAGGTAAGGGACTTCATCTCAATCTCCTTTAATTGAGGAATATTTTGTTTTATACACAACTTTATTTTATATGGTGTATAAACCCCTTTGACATTATTTTTATTTAAAAGGAATATTTTGCATACGAAGAATTTACTAAATGGAAAAAGGGAATGTTTTTTTTGTCGTACGTTTGTGGCGACAACGACTTCTCTTCTGTCGTGACCATTATTTGAGTTTCAGCTTCCAATACAAGCCATAACTTTTTTTTAAATGAAAAATAAATACCATGTTTTACTTTTCTTTAATTTTAGTATTGAAAATCGTTTTTATAATTTTTTTATTATATCAATGTGTTATTAATATCTTTTGATTGAAATGTGGAAATGTAATGTTTCCTTTATGCATGTTTTATGTTATATGATTTTGTTTTGGTTCTTAGGAGTTGTTATGAAGACGGGTGGTTACGTGATAAAGTAAGTGTGGGTGAGCCCGATATAGCTCTCCAATGCATTGGGTAACGTGGAGGGGTTAAATGTTATGGTTTCCCCGTAGTGATTTAGGGAATATATTGTGATGGGTATTCCAAACGTAACCATGAGGGTTACTCCCTACGTAATAATGTTATGAATGCCTCAAGTTACCTTTATGTCTTATGATTTATATCAGTTATTCATAAATCTTATGATTTTATGAGGTATGTTAACATGATTATATTTTATGAGTAAATTATGATTTCATTTATTCTTATGTATACATGTACTAATATTTCTTTTCCGTATTTTTATATCCCTCACTGATCTTTTTATGATCATCCCATTTTTTTAAATGTTTTTCACAGGTCAAGGGAAAGGTACATGAAATAATGATAGTGTCAAGGAAGTTTCAAGAACGAATCCATGTTTTATTTTATATTTGTTAATGTTGATGTGAAAAATGAATACTATATTTTATGTAACTGCATTGTTTAAATGTTGAATGTAATTCATGATTTATGATCAAATTCTCTAAAGCACCAAACATGAAAAGATCCTTAATATGTATTCTTGAAATAACTAAAGATTACATAATGTTTAAGTATGGGGCCTTATAGTTGGTGTCAAGGGTCAGTTTAGATAACTTTTGGATTTAGAATTATTTTAAATGATTATCCAAAAATATTGTTTTATTGTCAAATAGAAATGATATAGCATTTGAAGATTACCATGTTTCATCATCTAAGACATTTTTGTTCAGAATGGTTTTCCGTAGAGGAAACAGGGAAGCAGTGCTAGGAAGGAATACAGAAGGAAATGACATTCCAATTCAGCATCCTAAGATGGTCGGAATTGGAACTGAACAGTTTGTTGCTGTAAAGGAACAGTTGACTAAAGCGATAAATAGTGGTGGTATTAATTGACGAGATTTGCCAGATAAATAGCAGATGAACATGTCAGTGGTGGAACATTTCATGAGGCAACATCCACCATCATTTAGAGGATCATCTGACCCTGTGCTAGCTGAAGGATGGATTAAAGAACTAGAAAAGATTTTCAATGTCATGGGGTGTTCATAAAATCAAAAGTTTAGTCTTTCTATTTACTGTTTGGAGGGTGAAGCAGATCAGTGGTGGTCGATGGTTAAAAATATCAGGGACGCTGATGAGATTGATGCTCTCGACTGGGATGAATTCAAATGTATGTTTCATGAGACGTATTTTCCTAAAGCTATTCGACATAGGATGGAAAACAATTCTTGGAATTGAGGAAAGAGGATGACTCAATGGATTCGTATGAAGAGAGATTCACTCGATTGGCAGGGTATGCTTCAAATTTTATCTGAGACATTGATAGTAAAATCAATAATTTTCAATCAGTATTAAATCCAAAATATCGAAGGGCATTATCTTCTCATGAGTTCAAAAGTTATGAAAAGCTTGTTCAATGTGCTAAGAAGGTGGAAATGGAGTTTTCCGATGATCAAGTGTTCAATAACAACCAACAGAAGAAGAGACTGAGGTGGAAAGGGAAAGGGAATAATTCATCAAAAAAGACTGATGATAAGAAAACTAAGTTCCTAGTTTGTGATAAATGTGGTAAAATGCATGCTGGGGAATGTATTCTGAATTCTGGAAACTGTTACCGATGTGGTATGATGGGAAATAAGGCTCGTGATTGCACTGAAAAATATCAGGGTGATGGTAAGACGAAATTTGATTTACATTTAGTGAAATGTTTTAAGTGCAATAAGATGGGTCACTATGGAAACGAGTGTCCGACCAAGAGCTCGAGTGATGGGAAGTAGTTACACTACAAGAAGAAAGTGGTGGTGAAATCCTTTGAAACTACTTCAGTAGATGATGGGCCATCAAATGATGTGGTATCAGGTACATTTCTTGTTTTTTCATATTATGCCAGTGTGTTGTTTGATTCAGGGTTGACACATTCTTTCATCTCTAAAAACTTTTTGATTAAAATGGTAATACCATCTCATGAAATGACTCTTGAACTTTTGGTAAAAACTCTGTGGGGGAATGTTGAGGCAAAAAGAATTTATAAGAATCTTCATATCCTTATTCATGGAAGGAAACTACTTGAAATCCATATTGATTTACCTCTAGTAGAGTTTTATGTTATCTTGGGTATTGATTGGCTCTCTGTTTACTGTGCTAATATTGATTTTAGAGCTAAAGCTGTTTCTTTTCATAAAGACTATCAGTTTGTGTACAATAATGAACCCTTACTGATGATATCATATCAAGAGGCTTAGAAACTTGTAAAAGATGGTAATTAATGTTACCTTGCACATATTGTTGAAAACAAAGGAACTGTTTAGATTAATGATGTGCTAGTGGAAAATGAGTATCCTGATTTTTTTTATGAGTTTCCTGGAATAGTACCAGATCGGGAGGTTGAATTTACTATTGAATTAGTTCCTGATGCTAAGACAATTTCATAACCCCCTTATCGAATGGCTCAAATTGAACTTTTAGAGTTGAAGGAGCAATTTCATGATTTATTAAAGAAATGTTTCATTCGACCTACCAAATCACCATGGGTATCTCCTGTTTTCTTAAATAAATAAGGATCAATGAGACTTTTCATTGATTAATGATCCTTGAATAACATCACTATTAAGAACAAATATATTTTGCCTCATATCAATGATTTGTTTGATCAGCTCCAGGGAGCTCAGTATTTTTCAAAGATTGACCTGAGATCGGCGAACCATCAGTTGAAGGTAAAGGTAGATGATATTCTGAAGAGCGTGTTTCGTACAAGATACGGCCATTATGAATTTGTAGTTATGCCTTTTGGGATAACCAATGCACCTTCTGTATTCATGGACCTTATGAATATAATTTTCCATGAGTTCTTGGATATGTTTTTGGTTGTTTTCATTGATGATATTTTGGTGTTTTCTAAAAGTAAATAGGTGCATAAATGATATTTAAGGATTATTTTTAAAACCATAAAAGAAAAGAAATTTTTTGGTAAATTCAGAAAATTTGAGGTTTGGTTGCAACAAATATCATTCCTTTGTCATATTGTTTCTAAAGATGGAATAACTGTTAATCCTGCAAAAACAAAGGTTGTTGAATAATTGACAAGACCCACAAAAGTAAATGAGATTCGTCGCTTCCTTGGTTTGGAAGGCTATTACCGAAGGTTTGTTAGAAATTTTTCATCTAGTCCAATAACTATGCTAACTCCGAAGGGTGTTATGTTTATCTGGAAAAAAGAATGTGATGATTGTTTTTTGGAACTGAAAAGAATATTGGTGAATGCTTTAGTTTTGGAACTACCTTCTAGGATTGGGGAGTTTGTTATTTACAGTGATTCTTCATTTAAAGGACTCAGTTGTGTCCTAATGAAAAACGATCAAGTAATTGCTTATGCTTCACGTCAGTTAAAAACTCATTAGGTAAATTACCATACACATGATTTAGAATTAGCTGCTATTGTTTTCGCTTTAAAAATTTTGAGGCATCATTTTTATGTAGTAATGTGTGAAATATATACCGATCACAAAAGATTAAAGTATATATTCACTGAGAAAAAATTGAACATGAGATAGAGGAGCTGGCTATAATTAATCAAGGATTATGATTGTATAATTCATTACTATACATTAAAATAAAATAAAGTGGTTGATGCTTTGAGTTGAAAAAGTAATATTTAATTAACAATGTTGCATTTGGAAGTGATCCATTTGTTATGTATTTTATGAACTTTGGAATAGAAGTTTTTGGTGCAGGATGTAATTCTGTTTTTTCAGGTTTCAGTGAAATCTTTTCTATCAGAAAGAATTATGAAAGCACAGAAGCAAGACAGTGTGTTTCAGAATAAGGTAGAGCTGGTTCAGAAGGGTTAGTTGCCTCAATTCAACATTGATAATGATTGTGTTTTGAGATTTGGGAAGAGATTGTGTGTGCCTTGCTATACACAGTTGAAGAGGGAGTTGTTGTTTGAAGCTCATAGTTCTTAGTTTTTAGTTCATCAAGGCAGTACTAATATGTATAGAGATCTTTGAGAGTATTACTAGTGGGACAGAATGAAAAGAGATATTGCTAATTTTACAGTGAAGTGTTTGACTTGTCATCAGGTTAAAGTAGAGAGGAAGTTACCGAAAGGTATGCTTCAACCTTTACCAGTAACAGAGTGGAAATAGGAGAATATATCCATGGACTTTTTTGTGGGATTGTCGAAGACACATCGAGGTAATAATGCAATCTGGGTTATAGATGATTGCATGACTAAATCTGTTCATTTCCTACCTATACGAGATAATTTTTCCCGAGATCAATCTTCCCGTTTTTATCATAAAGAGATAGTCAGGTTACATGGAGTTCCTCTCTCAATTGTTTCTGATCGTGATCCCATGTTCACTTCTAACATTTGGAAAGGCCTTCAGAAGTCATTGGGTACTGAATTAAATTTTTGTTCAGCTTTTCATCCACATTCAGATTAGCAGTCAAAATGAACAATTCAGAATTTGGAGGATATGCTACATGTTTGTTCGATGGATTGTCAGGGAAGTTTCGACCAACATCTTTCTTTGGTTGTGTTTTCTTATAATAACAATTTTCATTCCAGTATACCAATGGAACCATTTGAGGCAATATATGGGAAGCAGTGTCAAACTCCAGATTTCTGGGATGATGTGGGTGGATGGAATTTGATGGGATAGGAATTTGTAGAAGAGTTGGTGGGAAAAGTTCAGCTGATATAGAAACACCTGAGAACAGCTCAGAGCAGGCAGAAGAGTTATGTGGACAATAGGAGGAAGGATCTCTCTTTTGAGGTAGGTGATCATGTTTTTCTCAAACTTTCACCATGGAAAAGTGTGACGTGATTTGTTAATAAATTAAATCTGAGTCCAAGGTGCATTATACCATATGTAATTTTGGATAGAGTCGGATCAGTTGCATACCGAGTGGCTTTACCTCCGAATTTATCTCAGGTAGACAATGTTTTTAATGTTTCAATTTTAAGGAAGTACATGCCAGATCTATCTAATGTTTTGAGTCCATAGGTAGTTCAGCTGGAAAGCAATCTATCTTATGAGGAACAACCAGTCCAGATTCATGACCACAGGGAGAAAGTGTTGTGGAATAATGTGATTCATCAAGTAAAGGTTTGGTGGAAAAACCAAATGATTGAAGAGGCAACATGGGAATCTGAAAATGCAATGAGGGATTAATACTCCCACTTATTCAATAAGTAAATAAATTGTGGGGATGAAATTTTCTAAAGGAGGGGAAGCATGTAACATTTTAAGTAAGTAATGAATAATAGATATTCTTATCTATGTCTATTTATTAATTACATAGTGTTTTAGAGGCTTAAAACGAGAATAAATCTAATCTTAAGCATGGTATACACTAATATTTTTTAAAAGATGGTTTTACTGCCTTTTTATGGAAAACCATTTTTAAATCAAACTTTTGACACTTTTATAAGCTCTATTTGTCAGAATAATATTATTATTTATGATTTTTACATTTAAATTTACTTTTGATAATTTTTTATTATTTTTTTGACAATTTTCATTTTTAATGAATAGAGAAAAATACTGCATTTTACATCAAAACTGCATTTTTATCTAATATAATTATATTGTTATATAATCTTTTTAATTGTTTTTAAAATTTAAATAGAATATATTTTTACCATTTAATCCAATTGTGGTAATTGGGATTCATTTCACATTGTAGTTGGGCATAAACAAGTGCCAAACGTTTCATAGACATTGTTTCAAAAAAAACCCGCTATTTGTTTTGACAATGGGAAATATTTTAAAATTAATTATTTCAATTAATTTGTTTGGAATATTGTAAAATGGATTACATATTTGTAATCAGAAGTTCCAAATTATGTAATCAAGACTCTTTTGTTTTGGGAACTTATGAATAGTAACGACGGTAAAAATATTTTTAATTATATTGATTAATTAGTAATCGGGTAGTTAAGGATAATAAAATAATATCATATTAATAAAAAATTACCCCAAAATATGTACTAATCCTACTGGTTTTTTCATGGCCGACCATGGGATGCCTTGTTCCAAACATGGGGACCCCATGGAATCACTTTTGTGTGATAATGACTTTTTATCTTTTTATTTTTAAAGGAAGTTAAATATAACAAAGAATGTATCACCTATGTAACACAATTTTTATTTTCTCTACATAAATGATCATTTGGACTATAAATATTCATTGGAAATCTAAAAATACTTCCTACATCATAGTATTTTTTTATTATATTTATACATTAAATAAATTATATTATTTATGACATCATGATGTTTCCGCAATTACCTCATTAATGAACGATTTAAATAAAATGAAAAGATAATGTAAAATTTAGGACATACACTTGTCAATGACCTATTGGATAAGTATATTTAGAACCCTTATCACCTTATACTCGAAATATATCAATGTGAGACCTTTTAAATCTGAAACACATTTCAATATAAAGTAACATTTTATAACATTCCAAGAGTGCCCCTCCTCTCCACTTATAAAAGGCCCCCACCTCTACCTCTTTACACACACATCTCATGCCATTGGATTTGACAAACTATTCTCATTTTATCTCTCCACATCCCTCTCTTCATCATAGAATCCTTACAGTATGCAGAAAGCTCTTCAAGAAACACTTTTGGTACAAACTAATAAGAGTTACCTGATTTAAAGGTATGGACTTCTCAAATGTTCTTTTGTTTTATTTTGCTTCTCCAACCCATTAAACACTTTTTATTCATTTATTTTGTATCAAAACAAGTATATTAAATATACTAGGATGTTTTTATAGTAATTATTCGATCTACTCTTACACACACCTACTTCTAATGGTTAAATAACATACTGTTTCCCTAGATGGCGAATTTCTGCATCACAAAATGATGATTGTTAAATATTATTGTATCACCTTCAAAGGTGGCCATTAATATGTCACTATATTTATATATGATATATAATATGTTTCTGTTTTCCTTAAGATTCTTTATTTTTCATTTATGGCATACCATTATGGCTTTCATTATGGGTAAACTTGATATCTTTATTTTAGGAAGTGCGGACTACCACCCCCTCAAAGTGATTTGATTCGTTGATGCAATATGTGGAAAATATAAATGATTGATTTAGTGATATTATATATGATATTATACTGGAATTATAATATAACTTTATTTCATTATGATTAAATTCCATTAAATAGGAAATAGAAATGAATGTAGTGTTCATGCGTACATACGGCTTACCGTCTCCATGAACAGTGCATTTCATTTCTTACCTCTAAATGTTATTTTATATTGTAAATTCATGTATATACAGGATATATATGACAAATATGATATCTAAATCATGAATATAATTCTGGACATAATGTATATTATACCACATGAACAAGTTGTAATTATAATGAGTTTATTCTTGACTCATGTACCAATGATGGAGAAAACGACCATTATTAACTTAAATAATTACATAGTTTTCATAACATGGTAATAAGTGATTTAAAAGGAATAATGAACTTGGAAAATGTTCTTAAGAAAGTATAAATTAACTCATGTTTATTATTCCGGATGCTAAAGAATGATCGAGTCATGTCAGACCCGAGGTAAGGGACCTCATCTCAATCTCTTTTCATTGAGGCATATTTTGTTTTATACACAAATTTGTTTTATACGGTGTATAAACCCCTTTTACTTTTACATTTATTCAAAAGGAATATTTTTTATATGAATCTTTTACCAAATGTCAAAAGTGAATGTTTTTTTTGTCGTACGTAAGCGGCGACAATGACTTCTCTGCCATCGTGACCATTATTTGAGTTTCGACTTCATATACAAGCTATAAAATATTTTGTAAATGAAAAATAAATACCATGTTTTACTTTTCTTTTATTTTGGTATTGAAAATGGTTTTCATAATGTTTTTATTATATCTATGTGTTATTGATATATTTTGATTGAAATGTGGAAATTTTATGTTTCCTTTATGCATGTTTTATGTGATACGATTATGTTATAGTTCTTTGGAATTATTATGAAGACAGGAGGTTCCGTGATAAACTAAGGGTGGGTGAGCCTGATATAGCTCTCCAATGCATTTGGTAACATTAAGGGGTTAAACATTAAGGTTTCTCCGAAGATATTTAAGGAATATACTGTGATGGGTATTCCAAACGTAACCATGAGGGTTACTCCCTACGTAAGAATGTTATGAATGCCTCAGGTTACCTTTATGTCTTATGATTTGTATGAGTTATTCATAAATCTTATGATTTCATGAGGTATGTTAACATGATTATGTTTTATTAGTAAAGTAAGATTTCATTGATTCTTATGTATACATGTACTAATGTTTCCTTTCCGTATTTTTTTATCCCTTACTCTGCTTTTTATGCTCATTCCATGTTTTTTAAATTTTTTTCACAGGTCAAGGGGAAGGTACATGAAATGATGATAGTGTGAAGGATGTGTCAAGAATGAATCCATGAATTATTTTATATATGTTTCTGTCGATGGGAAAAATGAATACTTTCTTTTATGTAACCGCATTGTTTAAAAGTGAAATGTAATGAATGATTTATGATCTAATTCTCTAAAACTATAATCCTGAAAAGATCCTAAATGTGTATTCTTGAAATAACTCAAGATTATTTAATGATTAAGGTCGAGGCCTTATATGAAGTCTATATTCTTCTCAAATAGAATTGATAATTATTGTGAAGACTATTAAAAAATATTTATTAAATTTTAAAAAACCATACTAGTTATGGAAAACCACATGTTCATTATTTTATTTATATATGGGCCACTGTGATGTTGTTTTGAATCATTTTCATTCACAATGACCTTCTCTATTTATCTACCTCAACATGTCAAAATGGATATTCAAAAAAATAAGATGATACTTCTCTATGATTTCCACAAGATTATTCAAAAAATTACAATTTTTAAAATAATATATTTATACTATTGTTGAAAATAATTGTATTTATATAATAATAGATTTGAATAATTGTAATATAAATATAATCTCGATGAGATTCATGGCCAAATTTTTTTCCCATTTGTATAAAAACAATAACTAACTATATAACTATATTCTATGTGAGCATCTTATACATTAGAACATATTTTTCCAAAAAACCATCTACATTTCTGTATCCTTTATTAAAAGTGCATTTTCATAGACGAATACATGATCCACCCGATCTAATATTTCACAAAACTCATACTATAATGGACCATACCTCCCTGGTCCATTCCTTTGTGAAAATCAAGTGTATGAGGTGATTTTTGAGGTCCAAGTGACTAATCTCGAAAACATTTCCAATTTTCTAGTTCGGTGAAATATTCCAATGGTAGACAGTTCTGAACAGTGCAATGGTATCCTTTTGTGAATAGTGTATCAGTGACTTTTGGTGAACCATTTCATCAGTAACCTTCTGTAAACAGTGTCACAAGTGACCCTTGGTTAACATTGTTTCCAGAACTATAGGGGTACAGTTCTTCCCGAACGGTAGGTTTACAGTGTTCCCAGAACGATTGGTATATAATGTTTCTAGAATGGTGACGTCTATCAGTAACCTATGTTTCCTTTTCCAAAATTTGATTGTGTTAACAGTGATTTCAGAATGGTGTGGCTTATCGGTAACCTTTATTTCCTTTTCCAAATTTTGATTTCGTGAACAATATTTCCAGCTTCCTACAGTTTCAACCCTTTAACGTTTTCTATTAACGTAAAATGCAATAAAAGCCTCATTTTAAGGACTCTAAGGCCAATTAAAAGTCCATAACTCCTATACTAATGATTCATATGGCTCAGGATGTAATTACTTGGTTAAACTGTGTGTTTTAATTTGATCCACTTTTAATGGGAAATCTAGTTTATCTTAAATTGACACATCGTTAAATCATCAAAATGGACAAGATATCTTTCTCCCTTATTATTTCTCCTTGTTCTCTGGTGAGAGTCATTAAAACCTTTCCTTCCTTCGTGTATGAATTGTGAGATCAAAATTTTCCACGTGGATTGGTTTCCTTGACGTCTTTCTTGCTGTATATGCACCCCCAATTTCGGTGTAGCCAAGAAGTATCCATAAATTTTCAATATATGTTATGTTTTATCATTGTTATTTTGGGGTGTATATTCACGTGTTTCTACTATATATATTATATAATGTGACATCCATGCTTCTAATGGAGTTTTCTTGGGTTTCAGTTGGTGTCGTCGTACCGTGGCATCTTCGTGTGGATGTAATGGTCATGAGAGGAGGCAATCATGATCCATTGTGTGGAATAGTATCGTATAAATAACATCAAAACCCGTTGGAGGTAGGGGATTTGTTTCTTATCATCTCTTATATATACAACAGTATAGTTAGCCTATTTTATCCCACTGGATAAAAATTTAAATGACATGAAAAAATTTGAACCTGATAATTAAATTGATATCGATCATATGTTATTTCCTCTTATTTTATGTAGATAGTCTGATATCATTTCCATCATTGTTACGTTGAACGTTCTTGATGGAAATTGGAAATGAATGTAATGGTGGGAATAAATTGATAATAACACTAATAAAGTTAAAGAGTCA
This sequence comes from Viscum album, assembly GCA_963277665.1. NCBI lineage: Eukaryota > Viridiplantae > Streptophyta > Magnoliopsida > Santalales > Viscaceae > Viscum > Viscum album. The sequence goes on along the minus strand of OY728140.1, from coordinate 1,996,942,140 downwards.
TGAAATGAATATGGCTCTTTTTTTGTAATTTTATGTTTATACAATTGGTGTAGTAAGCATGTTTAATTATTTGTGATGGCTTATTGATTAGGTTTCGTGAATTTGGAACCTTCAATCTTAGTCCAAAATGGATTAAATAATCAGTTATTGGACATTAGTTATTTCCTTATAGAGTTCGGAGTTACCCTCTTGACTGTTAAAGGGCCTAGATCCCATTTGTTAAGATGTTTGTTTTCCTACTACTTGTGTTGTGATGTGAGCCTGGATGGCTATTTTGATATGTGGGGGCATGGAGGATTTTTTTTTGTGGCAGCAGATGACTCCTAGAGTGGCTAGATGCATCGGTTTATCCATGTGGGTGTCGAGGAGGGCACCAGGGACGATGGAACGGGATGGAGGCGATTGTTGGATGCTTGATGACTCTTATTGGTTGATTATTTACATTATTTTTCCCCACTAATAAAGGTATATGGTCTGGCATACCATTCTTCCTAAATAGGAAAAGATGTGTGGGGTATGCTATGTGCTTTCCGTGTTTAGATTCTTATGGGAGAATGGGTCTACGCTCTTGGTATAGGTGGAAAAGACACGACGGGTTGTTCATCAACGCACCGTGTAGAGCCAACTTGTGTTTATTGTCATATAATTTTTTTCTAGATTTCCTGGATATATTGGAAAGTAAAGATGTAAATAAATAATTGAATAAATGATGTTAACTAATGGGGTTTTGATCTTGCTGGGGTGCAATGTTGAGGTTGTGATTTGAAAGAAAATATGTTCTTTCGGTGTGATGATAATGAAATTTAATCTTTAATTGTTATTAGTTAATTAATGTTTAAAGAATTAATTAATGTAATGTGAAAATGATAAAAAGGGAATGAAATAATGTATTAAAGCTATTTAAATGTTTGTGTACTTATAGGATACCTAGTCTTATATGTGGCAGCCCGAAGTCTGATAGACATTAGTTTTAGTTGAGTCTATGAATTGGTTATCCCCATAGTTTGGTTTTGAGATATAGTATATTCTGTACATTTTATTTTTCTATATGCTACTCCACCCCATCAGTAATGGAAACTAAAACCCTATGGATTCTGATCCCTAGGGGGTGTTTTCCCCAACATTCTGGTGGGAGGATGAATGGATGACTTCCCCCATTGGCCCCACTCTCTTCTCTTGGTATTTACTTGTGATGGTAATGGCATCAGTTATTTTTCCCCAAATTTATGTGTAGAGGATTGTAATGGCTTGTGGTTATTCACAAACGTATATTTTGGATATAGATTCTTATACACTATTATAGGTGTCACATGTATAGTCTGTGATTGATTGAGGATCCTTATTCGGTGTATTGGATGTAATGGATTGAGGTATAATACCTGACATATGATACACATTATGCGGGCTATAATGGCTCCCAAAAAATACCTAGTTACTTTTATTATGTGGACGTGGCGTTTTTGTTTCATGAGGTGAATGTTGTGGTGATTTGCCCAGGTGTCTACAGGCAATCCTTTTTTGAAAGAGATGCTCAGGATGTGTGATGTTAGGGAAATGTGTCAAAATAGTGGGGAAGTAGCATCTAGGTACCCATGATATTCTTTATTATGTGATAAATTCTTGTATGTGTTACTTGGTGAGAGTATACATAGTGACGCTAGAAACATAGTATACTAGTTTAGGTGAAGAGTCAGTTTCACTTGTTGCTCACCGTACTTTAACATGATTTAATTACTTTTTCACGAGAGTCAACTAGAAATATCGTACTTAGTATACAATTATACTCACCCTATGTACATATAAACTACTTTTCATGACACTTGGAGAAGGTTAGAGATCAGGTTGGTTAGTACTAGCTTGCGTTTGTAAGAGTTGTTTGGGCTTGTTGTTGCCGCTGTTTTACCTCCTTTTTGAGTACTTGCAGTTTTCCCCCTTTCAATTGTAGTATTTTTAATTACATTTCATATGTATACATGGAATTTCAATCATCTTACTGGTTGAGTTGGGGTTGGTTGGTGTCTATCTTATCGCTCTTATACATGTGTTCTCATAGAGGATAATGCCTCCCACTAGTGTGTTTACTATACCCTCGGTTCTAGTCGCCAACACGGGGTCTACTGATGGTGGGACTCAGGGGTCATTATTTCCCTTCTCACATTGCCAGCCCAAGAGGGGGACACATTATGGGGAGGGTTTCATGATAGAGTGGTACAGAGGGAAGATGCGGAGTAGGATGGAGTTGGGCTTTTGGCATAGGTGAGGTTGCATGGGGTGGTAGGGCAATAGTGTCATTCATGTTTAGAAAATGATGTAAACACTAGATACCGGCTGAGACATAGGAATTTATCCCCACCTAGGATCTGATGTATGGACCTTTATGTTTACAATGGATACTAAAAAAGGTGATACTAGTTTTACTGTAGAGACCTAGGAAATGATCATGCATCATTCGTCTTTGTGCCTGTTTTTGAATGGGTTGACCTAGGGATAGGCTAACCTAATTGAATAAATGAAAACAATTTATTAATTAATGTTGAGTCTTCCATATTCCAGGTCTAGGAGTGAAATCTATTTGTTATTTTATAGGTATGGATCTTGGTCAACGTCCTCATCAGGATCGCATAGAGGTTGTCTAGTGGGATTTTCCATCAGAACTCCGCAGGGTAGTGGTTGATGACGATGACACATGGAGGAAAAAACTCGAATATTTTTTGCACTAGAGTATGCAGAAGTACAAGGGCACTGTTTCAGATGCATTCATGGAAGACTGGTCAGTGGAGGTCGAGATCAGCTTCAGTTTGATCCGTGCTCGGAAAGAGCACTGGGTGTCTGTGGTTGTGACGATGCTACTTGGAGCAGTGAGGCAGTGGTTTTTCTTGTTCCTCATGAATTTCTAAGAGTCAATGATCTCTTGGGAGGAGTTCTGAGACATGTTTAGAGTTGATTTTCTTTCTTATCCCACAATCTTGTCTAGTCTCCATGAGCTTCTTACCCTACGATTGGGGAGTTTGAGTGTGCGGGAGTTTATAATATATTTCAGGAACCTTTTATGATATGCTTTGGACCTGTTTCCAGATGAGGAGGCCAGTGTGAGGCATTTCAAGGAGGAATTTCTTCCTAATATACAGCACTAGGTCACCCCATTTACGCTGAAGACATGTATGGAGGTGCTGGTGAGGGAATAAGTTCTGTAGAGGACATTGGATAAAAATGGATAATCACGAGAGGGGAGTCATCATGATTACTCATGAAGTAGAGCTATTGTATGGGGTTCTCGGTTTTCAGGGTAGAAGAGTTTATGTTCTGCCGGGGGTAGGTCCCTACCCTTCAAATCTTCTTTCCCTAGAGGCGGTAACTCCTTGGCCTATGCCAAGGGATCAGGCTCTTGTTTTTCTAATGGTGGCTGAGGTCGTCAGTAGTGGGAGTGCCCGACCTTTCAGAGTAGTCATCATCCACCAGGTGCTCGAATCCATGTTCCTCCATTGAGGTAGTTCCAAACGAGGTAGCAATAGTAGTTTGCACCAACTTTAGATTCACAGAGGGTAGATTGGGTAGGAAGAGGACAACCCATTGATGCTCCCCGTCCTCAGAGAGTAGAGTGCGGATGTGGTGGTGGACGTCATCGGGGCCAGCAAGGTCATGGAGAAGGTCATGGTCAGATTCATGCTTTAGCGTTGCCATATTCTGGAGATCCAGATGTCATTCAAGGTACCCTTTCCTTGTTTTCTACATTGGTGTATGCCTTGTTTGATTCAGGAGTGATACACTCCATCATATCACCTACCATTTTCCAAGCATTGGGACATGACGTAGAGAGGATTCTAGAGCCGTTCATGTTGACTATGATAGCTGAAGGTCAACCTGACTTGTTTTATATATGTAGAAATAGTGAGCTACTATTGGGGATACACAACTCTTGATGAGATTTTATATGTTTATGAATGCAACCATATGATTTCATCCTTGGCATGGATTGGTTGTATTCGGTACGGGCTTTCATGGATTTATTTAAGAAGAATATCATTTTCCTTGGTGTGGATTGAGAGATGGCGGTGTTAGATGGAGAGCGACATCCTTGGATTGGTCATAGGAACATTTCTTCCGTAACATCCATGATGGCTGAGATGATGTTCAGTTCATTATAGGTTCAGTAGTTGGTGTTTTCTAGGGTCATATAAGAGTACCCTGTTGTCTTTCCAAAAAAGGTTGTATCATTACCCCCTCGACGAGAGATAATGTTTCGTTTAGAGATACAACCAGGATCATCTCATATTTTTAGGACGTTATTTTGGATGGCCCCTTCTGAGTTTCAAGAACTACGTATACAACTTTATCATCTATTATAGTGTAGTTTTGTTTGGCCAAGTGTGTCACAATGGGGTGCACTAGTTTGGTTCGTGATGAAGGATGATGGAATTTTGTGGGTGGGTGTTAATTATCATCTCTTAAACAATGTGAAAATAAATAATCTATATCCTCTTCTGTAGATTGATGATTTATTTGATCAACTGAAGAGTTCACGTTAGTTCTCAAAGATCCACTTGCATTTAGGATATCATCACGTGCATGTGAAGGATGAGGATATCCCAAAGATAGATTTCTATTGTCGTCATGGGAATAATGAGTTCGTTGTAATGTCGTTACTCATAATAAATTCCTTATATATGATCATGTGATTGATGAATGTTGTGTTTTGTGATTTCCTGGACATGTTCATTGTAGTTATCATCGATGACATCCTTGTGTACTCCATGTCTGAGGAGGAGCATGAAGAGCATCTACATGTGGTTTAGGGAGTTTATCATCGACATTAGCTATTTGGGAAGTTGTCAAAGTGTGAGTTTTGGATTTGAGACATATGTTTTGTAGGGAATTTTTTGTCCCAGTAGGGAGTAGAAGTGGATCCATCGAAGATATAAGAAGTTGTGTATTGGGAAGACCCCCCAAGACAGTGTTTTTAGTATGATGATTCCTTGGTCTTGCAGGCTACTATTGGAGGTTGGTAGCTGATTTCTCACATGTTTTGACTCCACTTAGAGAATTGACCTAGATGCATTAGGCATTAATATCGACTGATCAGTGTCAGGAAGCTTTTTAGTTTCTAAATGAGATGTTAGTAAGTTATCTGGTTCATTGTCTTCCATTTGAGAGAGTTCAATTTGATGTTTTCTGTGATGCATTGCATCTGGGGTTGGGCTACGTTCTGATGCAGAAAATATCAGTTGTTTCTTATGGTTCTCAGTAGTTATATCCCCAAGAAAGTAAATACAACACTCACGATCTAAAGTTGTCACTTTTGTTGTTTTCTCTGATGTTGTGGATACATTACATTATTGGCAAGTGCTTTTTGGTTTTCACCAATCATAAGAGTTTTATGGTATGTTTTCTCCCATCCTGACTTGATCTTCCGAAAATGTCAGTGGATTGAGTAATTACTAGAATAAGACTTCTAAATCACATATACACCTGGGAACGGGGATGTTGTAGAAGATTTGTTGAGTCGGAAGTCATGTAGTGATGCAGTGCGTAAATCTGGTGACTTTTGGAGAGTAATGGAAGAACTGTCAGCATTAAATCTCGATATGGGAGTATTTGGGGGTATATTTTGTCTTTATTAGATGATGGTTCAGTCATCTATCATGATGAAAGTGTAATATTCCATGTTGGGTGATATTGAGGTGGAGGTGTGGAGAAACTGATTTTTTTGTGGTGAGGCCCTTGATGGTTGGTCAGAGGATGAACATCACTGAGTGTCATATCAATGAAGGATTTTTGTTCCTTTGACAATGTGTGAGAAGGTTCTCAGATAGATCCATATTTCACCTTTAGCGGTGTATCATGGTTTGAAAAAGATGATCCAAGCCTTGAAGAGACAGTTTTGGTGGCCTGGGCTGAAGCATGTTGTTGTAGAGTTTGTGTCTCAATGTTTGGTCTGCCAGAAGGTGAAGGTTTGTCCCTATATTCATAGTGGTCTAATCTAGACATTAGATATTCATCAGTGTAAGTGAGAGGACATATAAATGGATTTTTATGGGTCTACCTCGAGCTCAGGGAGGACATGATGCTCAATGTGAGGTAATGGATCGTTTAAAAAAATCAACCCACATTATAGAAATCATGGAGTTGAGATCAGTGGATCTTTTGTCGAGGATGTATCTAGAGGTGGAGGTAAGACTTCATGGAGTCCGAAGGACAAGCATTCTGACCTAGATCCTCACATTAACTCTATAGTGTGGAGATGTATCCAGCATGATTTCGGTTCTCATCTATTCCTTAGCTATACTTTTCATTCTCAAACGGAAAGTCAGACAGAGCGAACCATCCATAATCTTGAGGACATGTTTTTCTCTTATGTTCATGATTATGGATGTTTGTGTATGAGGCACATAACCATGGTGTAGTTCTCTAAAAATAATATTTTTCACTCCACCGTCGGTATTACGCCATTTGAAGCCTTGTATGGACGACATTTTCTTTCCCTATTTTGATGGACTGGGGTCGTAGAGTCAACAATTCTAGGACCAGAACTACTATCGAATACAACAAATATGGTTCAAGTGATTCACAAGAGGATGAAGACAACACATGATCACCATAAATCATATGTCGATCAAAGGATGAGGCCCATAGAGTTTGATGTTGGGGACCATGTGTTTCTTAAGGTGACTCCCCGTCGTGGGAAGAGATGTTTTGTTTGTGGATGTAAGCTTTCTACCTCGTTTTTTGGGCCTTTTGAGGTGTTATATTATGTTAGAGATGTGGTATATCGAGTGGCATATCCCCTGTAGAGGAGTCGGATACATGATGTTTTCCATGTATAACAACTTCTTAATTATGTTCATGATGACTCTCACATCATCTATTGGGGATTGATCGATGTTGTTGATGATGAGACCTTCGAGGAGTGACCTTTGGAGGTCTAAGAACTCAAAGAGAAGGTGTTCTGTCGGCAAAATATCACCTCGGACCGTGTCTTGTGGTGACACGAGGGCATGTAAGAGAGTACCTGGGAATGTGAGTCATAGATACATGCTGAGTACCCAGATTTGATTGATGTTTTACACTTTTCATTTAACAATGTACGTTTTATGGTATTAAAGATTTCTTGTTTATAGTATGGATTTTTATGTTTCTTCATGAGGCTTCCTCTCTTTTGAGGGGTATCTTGATGGGTGGTTGTTCGAACACCATTTCGTTTTCCCTTTATGTGGGATTTGAATTCTCTAGGACGAGAATGTTCTGAGAGGTATTCGATGTAACAGCCCAAACCTCTCTGGTACGTTCCTTTGCAAAAATCAAGTGTATGAGGTTATTCGTGAGGTCTAAGTGACATATCTCCGACACTTTTCCAATTTTCCAGTTTGGTGAACCATTACAACGGTAGATAGTTGTGAATAGTGCAATGGTAACCTTCTATGAACAGTGTATCAGTGACCATAGTTGAACAGTGTAATCAGTTTCCTTCTATGACCAGTTCCATCGGTGAACAGTTCAGTCGGTATCCTCTAATGGTAACCTCTCTTTCCACTGCCATATTTCTAATTCCATGAACATTTCTATCGGTCAACAGTTATATCACTAAGGTCTAACGGTAACCTCTCTTTCCATTACCAAATTTACAATTCTATGAACTATTACAACGATGAACCGTTCTATCAATAACCTATAAAGATAAACTCTATTTCCATTTCCTAATTTCCAACTCTCTTAACAGTTCTAGTGGTGAACAGTTCTATAAGTAACCTTTATCGATAACCACTATTTCCTTTTCCAAATTTTGAGTTCATGAACACTGTTTCATGATTCTTACAATTTATCCCCTTTAACGTTTTCTGTTGACATAAAATTCCTTTAAAGCCTCATTTTAAGGACTCTAAGGCCGATTAAAAGGCCATAACTCCTATATTAATTATTCCCGAGGCTCGAGATGTTCTTACTTGGTCAAACTGAATGGTTTAATGTGATCTTCTTTAAATGGGGAATCAAGGCTATCATAAATTGTCACTCCATTAAATCTTCAAAAAGGACAAGATATCTTCCTCCCTAGTACTTCTTAAATTTTTTCTAGTGCAAGATACACAATCCAATCCTTCCTTCCCATAGGAATTGGGAAATTAATCTTTTCCTCGTAGACTGGTTTCCTCGACGTCCTTCTTATTGTAAGTGCACCCCTTGTTTTAGTGAAACCAAGAATTATGCATCAATCTTCGATATATGTTATTTTTTATCATCATTATTTTGGGTATCATCTACTTATATTTCTCCTCTCCATATTATAGTATGTTATCTCCATTATTCTAATAGAGCTTTCATGGGTTTCAGTTGGAGCGATAATACCGTGGAATCAATAGGTGGATGTAGTTGTCATGAGAGGAGGTGAATGTGATCTGTTTTGTGGACTGTTCTCATATAAATAATTTCATGAACCATTTTAGGAAGAGGATTCATTTCATGTCTTTTCTTATATGTGAAATTGTATGGTTAGCATGTTTTATTCCACTAGATGATAATGGATCTGAAATAATAAATATTTTAATTGGATAAATAAATTGATATCGATCATATGTTATTGCCTCTTGATTTTTCTAGATAGCATGATATCTATGATTTATTCGTTAAGAAGATCTTTTTTATGAAAATTGGTATAGAACGTAAAGCTGGGAATAAATTGACAATTGTTTGGTTATAGATAAAGAGGCATGAAATGAATCTGATTCATCTTGTTGTAATTTCAGGTTAATCAAATTAGTGCAGTAAGAATGTTTAATTAATTGTGACAACTTACTAATTTGGTTTCCCGAATTTTGAACCTATGAGGTTATTCCAAGATGGATTAAAGAACCAGTTGTTTGATAAAAGATAATTCCTTGTAGGGTTCTGAGTTACCCTCTTGACTGTTAAAGGACCAAGAGCCAAATTGTTAATATGTTTGGTTTCCTGCTTCTTATGATGTGATGTGAGCTTAGATGGATATTGTGATATGTGGGGGCATGAAGGCCTTTTGAATGTGGAATTAGATGATGCCTAGAGTGGTGAGATACATCAGTTTATTCATGTGGGTGTCAGGGAGGACACTATGGATGATGAAACATGATGGATGTGATTGTTGGATTCTTTATGATTCATATTGGTTGATTTTCTGCTATAATTATCTCCACTGCTCAACACAGATGGTCTTGCTTTCCCTTTTTCTGAAATAGGCGAAGACGCATAGGGTTTTCCACATGAATTTCGTGATTAGCTTCCTAATAGAGAATGGGTCTACGCTATTGCTATAGGCGGAAAACACTCGATGGGTTGTTCATATACTCACCTTCGTGATCCCCCCTTTGTTTAGTAGCATAGACTGTTTTAGTAGAGTGTTTGGGAATATGAGAAATTATTTCTGTAAATAAATAATTGAGTAAATGATTTTAACCCATGGGCTTTAGAGCTGGTTGGGGTGAAATGCAGAGATTGTGATTTGAAGGAACACTGTACTATGTGTGTGATGCTAATGAAATTTAATGTGGAATTGTTATTGGTTAATTATTTCTTCAGTAATTAAATAACATAATGTGAAACTGATAAAAAGGGAATTAAATAGTGTATTAAATATCTTTAAATGGTTGTGTGCTTGTAGGATACATAGTCTTAGAAGTGGCAGCCTGGAGTCCAAGAGACATTTGATGCAGGTGAGTCTAATAATGGGTTATTCTCATAATGTTGTTGTGATATATAATATATTCTATACATTCTATGTTTGTACATGATACTCCACACTATCAGTAAAAGAATTTGACACTCTATGGATTCTGAGTCGTGGGTGTTGTTTTCCCCAACATTCCAATGGGAGGATGAATACCTGACTACCCCATTTGGATTCTCTCTCTTCACATTGTAGTTACATGTGATGGTAAGAACATCGGTTAGTTTTCCCCATATATGTGTGTAAAGGGTTGTAATATATTGTGGTTATTTAAACACATATATTCTGAATATAGTTATTATGGACTATAATAGGTGTAACGTGTATAGGCTATGATGGCTTGATGATTCTTACCCGGTGTATGGGCTGTAATTGATTGATGTATAATACTCGACATATGATTCACATTATATAGGATGTGGTGGCTTCCATAAACTACATGGTTAGTTTTCTTACATGGACGTGGTGGATTTATTGCACAAGGTGTATGTTGTGGTGCTTTTCCCAGTTGTCTACAAGAAATCCTTTTTGGAGAGAGATGCTTAGGACGTGCGATGTTGGGGCAAGGCAGCACACCAGTGGGGAAGTAGTAGTAGGGTACACATGATATTCTTTATTATATGATATATTCTTGTATGTGATACATGGTAATAGTAGCCATGGTGAGGCTAGGAAATAGTACACCTGTTTGGTGACGAGTTAGTTTCATTTGTTTTTTATTGTGCTTTAGCGTGCTTTCATTTATTTTTCACGATAGGCTTCGGGTATGATCATACTGAGTATACTGTTTTACTCACCCTATGTACATATAAACTGCATTTTAAGACTGTTGGAGTAGGTTGGAGATCAGGCTGGTTACTACTAGCTTGCTATTGCAATAGCTGTCTGGGCTTGTGGTTGTTGCAGTTTTACTTTTTTTTGGGTACTTATAGTTTTCACCAGTTCATTTATAGTTGTTTTTCCTGACATTTCATATGTTTACATGGAATCTTATTCATCATACTTGTTGAGTTCGAGTTGTTTGTTGTCTATCTTATCTTTCTTCTGAATGTGTTCTCTTAGAGGGTAATGTCTCACATTTTTGTGTTTACTATACCCTCGGTGCTAGTTGACAACCTAGGGCCAACTAAAGGTGGGAATCGAGTGTCATTATCACCTGTCTCACATTGCTGGACCAGGAGGGGTACACTTAGTGGGAAAGGGGTCATGACACAAATATCATTTAAATTTCAAGGTTGTATAAAAAATTATAATCATCACTCATTATCAAATCTCAAATACATCTAGTTCAAAACACATTCATTTGTGACCTGAATATAATTTCATATAATTCATAGTCAATTACTCATTAATTCCCCTCATTATTTTCATCTCAGATTAATAATTCAATTTGATGTTCCACGATATTGAAATAATTTTTGAAATGATAATCCAACAACATGTAATTTTTTTCTAAGGTGGTATTTCCAATAAAAGAGCATATGTGGTACCCCATGTCCCTAATGAATTCACATACATTGTACTAAAATCACATATGTGTCCAAATTCTTCAACATAGTACCTCATGTATTGGAATAGATTTTGTTAGTAGAATCATATATGTTAACTTTTTATTTATCAATAATCATCTATATCTGTATTAACTAATGTGGTTCCTTTCCCATTTCATTTTTCTGTGATTCAAATGCATGAACTCCTCACATAAATATATTTACATCCATCAATTGTATTGGATAGATGAACTTCATTGCATAGTTTAACTTATTTAAGATAATTTTTTTTAATATTAGACCAATTCATATAAAAACCATTACATATTAAATATATATATATATATATATATATATGTCAAGGAATTTGGTTATATAGAACTTTTGTGTAGCCGACTTCCTTCAAGTAGCCATATTTTCATGTTTGTGAACATTTCCATTTTTCAAAAAAAAGTGTCATTTTATACAAAACCAATGACATCTAGACATATTTTTCATAAGATTCTAATAATTCTTTGTTAAAGACACCAAAAATTAAAAAAGACATGATTGGAGATTTTTTTATAAAAATCTTCCTTTTTTAATTAGTACTCTAAAAACACAACAAGTACACCACACCATTAAATCAAGTCAATGAGGAAATTTTTTAATTTTTTAATTAATTGAAGCTTATAAATCATCACTAAACAGGAAATATAATCCCATGTATTCCATTCTCAGGGTGAGAAAAAAATTAATGAAAAAATCATCTATATAACTAATGAACTGTATAGAACAAATTACAATTTCTACCAATGATTCAGAATGAGATACACTCCCCCAATCACATACAAATGAACAAAATCTCTAATTGGTGATAATATCCCCCTCACGTGAATGGAACCATGTAGATCTAATTTCATACATTTTTTATAAAATACTACTAGTGGAGTCGGTGTCCCTTCTCCATGTACATCTAATGTGATGGATTTAATTACAAATCATGGAAAAAATTCCATTAATAATTTATCTTGGAGAAATAAATTTAAATTATGTTTGATAAAAGATGATGATTTGGAACCTAATCCATATTACAACATATTACACAAAAATCACCATCAAAAAATGATAATAAACCTTAATTCCATTTATACATGACTATTGTGATGAAAATTTCAAAATATTTATCACATTTGAGTTTTTACACATGATTTTATGAGGAGACACGACATCCACTTGAAATCATTGAGTCATTGTTACATCAATATCATCTGGGTAAAAGATGAATTTTTCACAACTAATTCATCAAATGTAAGACACAATGATAGGTTTTTGTTATTTCACACTCTACTATGAAATATATGAACTGACTATATAGAAAAATAAACAATAATTATATTTTTAGACCACATCCAAACCTACCCAATATAAATTTTTATATTCCCTAAAGTACTAAAATTATATTTTATAATACTAAATCCCAAAATCACATAATTGATTGATATACAACATTATTTTCATTTCCACCTTTAAACAAAATATATTTGAAATAAATAGATATAGGGAAATAAGGAACAAGATATGAATAATGTCATGAAGGTATTATTTTATGTAATGAAAATCACTTATAATTTGTAAATAATGAGTCATATGAATTGGAAAACCTATACCATATTATATAAATTTCATCCATGTCAATATCAAGTTTTTTATATCAGTATTTTTTTATTTGAAAAAATTTATTCATGTAGTAGGAATATTTATTATTATAAATAAATTACTTATCCTTCCAATGATTAACCTGATGAAAATATATAAAAATAATTCTATATTTCAAGATATCTCTAATTCACACCCAAATTGTATAGAAAACTACATGCATTGGTTCTTATTTAATAATCCAATGATTTGGTCATTAACATATATAAAAACAACCATCATCTTCTTTTACTATTTACTATTGTAAAGGTCATGGTTACCCCTTCTTCTATGCTAGACACACTTCTTTTATTATTGATCATGTAATGAGTATGCAGTCCATGGTGTCAGTTTTAGACCATATAATCATTTCTAAAAAAACATAATTTATTCTCATAATCATGAATGATAAAATCATCCAGTTAATTGATGTAAACATCCTCTTCATGGACACCATTCATAAATTATAATTTTATATCTATCTGATCTAATTGAACACCTATTTTCATGGATATGTCTAAAATAATTCAGATGGTTTCAATATATTCAACCTTTGAAAATGGTTCATCAACATCCATTAAATATAATTTTGTGTGGTGTTTTGACTGAATAAATTAGTTATTCCATGTCACTATGTGATCTTAAAATAGTTTTTTAAAAATAAACATTTCATTTTGGCTATTTTATTATTTTTTCGCAATGAGATAACATTCTATGAGATGTTTTTATCAATTTAGTGAATCATATAAATAATTTCATTAAATAAAAAATTATATATAGTAGAAACATAAAATTATTTTTAATGCACTTGACATAATAATGATTTATTATTTATTATTCTTGTTTGACCAATTGGTGTCTCAAAACAAAAGATAATGTTATAAATTATTTCTAATCTCTTGTACTATATGTTTTAACCTTCTTCTTTTTCTATGATTACAACATTAATCGATATATCAGTAGAGTTAAAAATAACCCTTTTAACGTTCACTATTCCAGAAATATCTTCAAAATTTTCATCATCAATAACTAGACTATTTTTTTAATAAAGTCATCTTAGTTTTGTTTCAAATTTACTGTCCTAGATTAATATTCGATTCACATTTATTCACAGTCACATCATTGAAAAAAATACCATCAATTTCTTATAGATCCAATAATAATTTTTAATTATTAAAATATTATTTAAATATCCCATCGACTATAGATAGTTTGAATATTATATATTTATAATTATTTTCAATAAAAAACTAATTACCAAACTATGTAATTTATTTTATTAATAGATTTAATAGAAACAATATATCAGTTGTTTTATTATCTTCATTTGAAATAATGTTTCTTAAAAAGAAATATATAATGATTTGGTAACATGAGCTTTAAAATATTTCATGGGTATGAGTCTTCTCAATTGGAATAGTTATATCAATGATATTGATGATATGATTACTCCAATCCACTATAACAATTTTTGGAAGAGTGGTCACCACTGGAATATAATATTGAATGAAATATTTTTATAGTTAAAAATAATCACGGGGGGTTTATATTTCATACCATTGTCAGTACAAAAGCATTAATATATCATAAAAAACATTTCTTTAGTTTATCTATGAAATTTTATGATACAATATTACTCTTCAGTCCTCTTAATAATCACTATAATCTATTCCATCCATCTAAATTCATTAAAAATGTAACAATACCTATTTCTGTCAAAATATTTAAGAAATATTCTCCTGAAGGAATCTATATATGAATGATAGGAAGGAACTGATGAAATTCACATCTTCTTCTTATAAGTATTTTGAATAGTAATTCCATTTTGAATTGAATTTCATGTAAGATTATTTTCACATGTCACTTTAGGTGGGTCTTGAAATCCATAATTATTTATTAGTGTTTCCAATTATTTTCATTTCAAATCCCTAAAAATTCTATTCCAAATCCAATTTTCATCATTCATTGGAATTATTCATATATTTTATTCACCGATTATATATAGAAACATCAATTTTCATCTTACTTATTGAAATTGATAATCTTATTTATCTTTGATAGTTAATCAATTTTTTGAATTACATAATTTGTATAGGGTCCTGAAATTGGCTCAAACATATTAAATTATGGCTTTGTTCGTCAATCTAAATAACTAATGTTATTTCAATATACATTCCAATAACATTTGATGTACATGATCCAATGATTCTAAGCCCCTCATATTTAGCAAAATAGACCAGCAAAGCATTTTTATATATGATTGCAATGATAATATTTTTTAGTCAAGTGTGACGTGCACCCACTATTCAAAATCACTAAACATGGAAAATCTTTCAGTTTAATCTTGTATAAATAATTATTTTTACCTTCTAATGATTCTACTTCTTCATAACTATAAGGGTGATTCTATTAAGGATTGATATAGCTGTATGTCACATGGTTTAATAATTTTAATTTAATTTTGAAAAAACAAGAATCTATTTTTATTTTCTTATGTTTTCATCAATGGTTCCTTAAATTGATGCCCTTGTTTCAATATCTCATTGGGAACTTATTTTTTAAATTTTGAGACATAATAATATAACTTATTCCAAATACTATGACACCAAAAATAATTATCCATATAATTTAATGGATTCAATTGAAAAACAACTTTCTTATTGTTAGTTTTATTTTACATAACAAAACCAAATTTCAGTTGAGGGTAAATAATTTAATGTTCCCATATTTCCAACCGTAACATAATATAAATTATGGTTCAATCATCCAAATCATTTATTCGAGATATATATTCTTTTAATATTCTACTATTTCTACTTTTTCCTCGGTGTTGATTCTTTTGGATTTTCATGCATCATTAGAGTCTTCAAATTTTACTAAAGCTAATTTATAGTATTTAATTTTTTCATTACGTTTTCACCAAAAGATTAAGAATATTTTCATTATACATAAATTTATTTTCATTAATTTATTTAATTGGATATATAATCTCATAGGAAATCAATTTTTTAAAAAATATTTTGATTTTTTCTTGATCATCATACTTTTTCCGCCAATATAACTTCATCCTCGAGTTATTGTTTTCTTTAAATATTCATTCATTCTATTTTTCAATCAATAAATTATTTTCACATTTCCTTCAATAGTGACACTGATGTATATGTGTTTTTTATTATGAGAAAAATGAATTTTTTTTATTTTATCTATCAATGTATTCAGTTTGAAATTATTTTTCTCATGTTGTTTAATATAATGCTTTGGGTCATGTAGAATGAAATTTTGCATCTAGGATTCATCACTATATTTTGATCTTCCTTAATGGATTTGTAAGAGTTATGTACTAACATAAAAAATCATAAATATGGAGTTGGAATATTGACTTTTAATTTCTATTATCCATTATTAATGATATAGGTGGGGAAATCCACCACCCCATTGACTTCATCATCATATGTGTCATTATTAAAAAAATATTTTCAATTACATACTAGAAACATTAATCAATATCATTATCAACATGGCCACATATTCAAAATTTCTCATTTAATATATGGAAAATATATGTTGAATAATATTTAAAGATACTTCGTTTGGATCATTTCTTTCATGAATAGAATCATTTTACTTCATAAACCATTCCAATTTAGTCAATATTCATTAAAAAATCAATATGTATGAAATATTTTACTATGGATCGATCATTTATTCATAAAATTTATTTTTATGGTTAAAGAATATATTTGTTGTTTCAATTTTGGTAATCCTCATATTTTTTTATTTCTTCCTCAAAACATAGATCTTTGTACCAATCACATAGAAATAACACATATATATATATAGAAAAAAATTTAATAGAAAAAAATTTATTTTTTAGGGCTTTAAAATAGTTTATATTATGTTTTAAAAATATTAATATAATAAATATATTTTTATTATATTTACATCCATCAACTTATTTTATCATAATTATATATCCCTATAATCAATATCTTTTCTTACTATGTTAATTGATTTGATGTAGACAACCATTCACAATGACCTAAGGTTATAATGCAACTTAGTCATCTATAATTCTAATTTATTCCAAAAAATCTATAATATTGGTTTTCACACCCATTTAAACAACCATGCTTCTATGTGTAGAAAATGTCACCACTATTATATATTTTTTGCTACCAATTATTGATCCCTAAAAACATGATCACACATGTGGGTGGGATTGAATTAGTTTAGATTAGAGTAATAAATTTAATCAGTTATTTTGATCCTATAATCTCTGAGTGAGGAATAAAGAATTATCTCACATAATTAAATTTAATTAAAAATGATGGAAATAAAGAATGTAGGGTTTTTTATTTGGTTAGAACAAACAAGGATAATCTAAGGAGAATGTAAATTCAATATCTCAATGCATATAAATCACTTGTGTGAACTAATAATTTATGGTTTTCCCAAATAGATTGGTATTAATGACCCTCTAGAATCTAAATTTTCACATTATTTCATGAAATAATCATTTTTTGATAAAAATATTCTCACTAATTTTTGAAGACAAAATTCATTCACTAAAATGATAAGTGATATAATCTTATTATCAATATAGGAACCTTAATGAATCTTTTTTCACATATTATTTTCCATGGTAGCACTTATATCATACTAAAGATAAAATATATGAGCCTCCCAATAATATTTCAATTATAATTTCTTTGATGTCGATCAATAATTTTTTATTTCTGTTTTTGTATCAAATCATGACGATTTGTATGTCATTATTATCTATACCTCTTTTTGTGAGATGCATGGATGTTTTAATATTGTACCCATTAAATGTATATATAAATTATGGCTTCATGAATATCATGATATTTGAAACCCCTATATATATGAAAAACAGATAGAAAATGAACCTGATAGATATTCCTATAAGGATCGACCATGGGAGTCTTAAAAAAACCTTCCACATACAATTTTATGAAAATTTCTATGAAACAATATTGACGTTTATGGACTTTTATTTTTGACTAGCGTCAATTCTAAGTATATCAATATCTTTTTGGGACTAATTCACTCATATAAAGGATAGTTAACACCCCCACATTGTAATTGGTATAGTCAAAGAATCTCTAGGATTTTCAACTATAGTACAATGATGTAAACCTAAATATTAATGTACCCCACTTAATGTGTTAGAGTTTTTTATAATAAAATAATCGCAGATTAATATTAATGTTCCAATTAATCTAAATGGTATTGAAGATAATCAGCTCTCTCTATTGACATTTTTTCTCATATATCAGCATTTATCAGTTTTGGTTGAACCATATGAGAATCCGAATAAATAGGAATATAATCATTAGTATAAAAATAGAACAAATCATACACATGTTCCCATAAAAATACAATAGAAATATTATTTCCTCCTATAATATCACATCCTCTAGAAGTGTCACTACAATACCCAGTTATATCATCCTTATTATTATAATTTAAGGAGATGAATGAGTGGGAAAGATCCTCGGAATGTATTTTTTTCCTTTTTAAGGTATTTACTCTAGTATTTATCCTATAAAGTTTTTTCTACACATGGTTATAAAATCATAAAATATTTATAAGAAACAAATAATATATCTGAATATATACTATATAGAAATGAAAAAAATTGATAAAATTTCTTATTATCCACTCTAAATATAACTATAGAAATATAGGTAATTACAAATTCTAAAAAACTTTCCATTGAGTGTGTGTATTTTGATGTTACAGAGAGATATGGTAAAAAATATTGGATTTAGAATGTGTTGAATTACACTATGAATATATTTTTTTATAATTTATAGATCACCTTCACTTACACACACACGAGTTTGTGGAATTATCACTGATGATATTTCAACCATTATTAAAATTTACTATCATAACAAATAAATATAAATTATCTATTAAGATCCCCTTTTTTTACCTTCCATGGAATTTAAACTAATTAATTTAATATAGTATAAATAGGATTAATCATATATTCATAATCATCGTTTTCTAAATTCATTTACACACATAACAATGGAGGAGAAATAAATAACCACCTTCATAAAAAAATGTTATAGAAGATATGCTTGTATAGTGAATTATCCCACGACATGCTTATAATTTCAGATGGATCAATACATGATTGGAAATATGATAATATCATTATGATAGGTTGATATAGGGAAAACTACCACCCATATATTCTTTTATGAGTGTCTATAATGGTGTTAATTACCCTCCCTATATAAGGGTTAGATTATCTATAACCAACTGAGTGATGGTAGTAGGGTTTTATAAAGGCTTTACTGTAATATAATGAACCAATAACTTTTACAAATCAATGGAATGAATTCATTTCAAATGTATTTTCACAATAATAGATAGATATATTATTGGACTAACATATTCCTGATCAATAACAACAACTATCACTTTTGTAGATATAACAACCCTTGTCTTTATTCAGTATAAAAAATTGATATATTACATAGATTTCAACATAGTAAAACTCATATAATCGATATTTCTGCTGTATTGGAAAATTCTTAACATACATAACAAATTAAAACATGAATATCCAAATCTTCATTGAAACATTATTTTACTTGACCTACACATTCCTTCTTACATAACATTGCATGGGAAAACATGCAGACATATATATTAAAGGGGAGAGATATAAATAATATTAAGGTAATAAAGATGGAATATAGTGAGGATAATATTTCATGTTAGGCAAGGAATGTCAATGAGTCAAAAAGGGCCATTACTATAAAGGCTTGATGTACCATTATAATCATAACATGGAATTGTGGAAACAACATAAAACATTGAATCCTAAAAAAAATAATGTAAATCTCTATACCAATATTGTTGAAACATTTCCATAAAATTATTAGTCTAATAACATTCCCAACATGACATATCTTGATATTATACATTACCAATACATTGGTGAACTATCTAGGTGAACCCTTCATAATCATTTAAGTCTCATTCATAAGTGCGCAATATGGATCATATAACATGGATTCATTCTAAATCATCATTTATTAAATGATAAAGGAATGTAGAAAAAATTAAAAAAATAAATTAATAATCATGTATTTTTCTATAATTGTCAATACCATAGATAGTGGAATGTGTATGGTTTTCACTATACGATGATTTTGGAATGGAAAATCAAGGTTCAATTTCAGCAGCATAACGATGTCATATGCAAATACATAAATTGGGTTGATGAGTGAGAAAATGTTATCTCATAATTTTTTAATTAAATGGATAGTAAAGGGATCATGGGACATAAAAATACAATATATGAAATGTAATTTAAGATTCAAATTATAATAGAAATGTGTTAATCAGAATTAGGGGAGAGTAATCCCTTATATAATTTCAGCATGGTAACATGTGTTTATAAGTGATAGTGAATAGATTAATGATAGTTGAAGAAGCCATAATTATTTTTAAAAATAAATTTTTAGTAATGGGGTTATTAATGATCACATCACAATATATGAAAAAATAAATTAAAAGGAATCTCACAAATGGAGTACCTGATAAAATCAGAAGGTGAAAGAACCATTAATTAATTTAGGCATAATAACAGGTGGGAATAAAAAATAATAGGGTTATTAATGGGACTAAAAGTAAGATATCATCATATATAAATCATATTTATAGTTAAGAGGTATGGATGAACAAATAAAAAATCAACTGAATGGAATTTAAAAGGCATGACTTAAATTATGTTCTTGATGGAAAATGAGAGATGGAGATCCCTTACATTGATGTGTGATTCCAATGGCCTGAGATATGATTCATCAGAAATGGGGAAACCATTTTAGGACTATATGTTGTTGTTAAATGATGGTGGTTGACCTTCAAATAGTTTTATTGAAGGGAAATGGAATCACTGGTGGGTTTATATAGGAAAGGAGGGGAAATTCGCGATTATGTTGGTTTTGGACACCTCAAAATAAAATATTCAATCCATCAAACCATCCCAAGGGTTTTTGACAAGATTTATGGAAATAGAGGGGGGTATAAATAATTTCATAAGGCTTCAGTGTGATTATATTAAACTATTTATTTAGCATATAGGGAGGTGGGACATACTTTCAAGGAAATGATTTTCAAATATTTAAATATATTATATGTTTCTAAGGATTCACGATGACATTATTTGTTAAATAAAATAAATTAAAAATTATATTATTTTGAATAAAAAACATATATTTGGCCAAATATCTCTTTAATATTATTTATTACCTCATTATTTGTCCATTATGAGGTCATAAAACACACAATATGTAATGACCCACCAATTACCATTAGCATGGGAGATCAACGAGTCATTACTAGGCCTTAAGAAACAACCCCATGATGCCAAAGGACAGAAATAAATGCAGAAGGGTTTCTTATACAAGTGGGGGACAATTTACCCTTACAGATATTACCCAGTAAACCAACCATCCATACCCAAACATTCATAATATGATGCATGAAAAACTAAAAGACAATGAAACTAACTTCATTTATGTCAAACCACATCAGAGTACACAATAGCGGAAGACCAATCCAAGTATCAAAGTGCACAACAACAAAAAAAACTCAAGATTCTCAAAGGCACTAAGACTTTGTGCTCCACAAGATCCAATATCCACAAAATCTCCCAAGAATCACCATGATCCACTAGAAATAATATGCTTTAGATTTACCTGTGTCCCGGAATACGACATATACAAAAGCACCAACATTCCAAATCAGGGGTGTGTATAAAACACAGTAGGGTTTCCCCAATGAATTCCCTACTCACTCTACTAGGATAGAAGAGTTAGCCACATTTATATAAAAACATTTTATATATAAAATTTTCTCAAAAACAGTTTATAACTAAATATAAACAAGATTCCAAAACTATTCATAACCAAAAGCATCCAATAGAAATTGAAACCAATTTATTCAACAAGATATTTTCCAGAAAAATAACCAGTCCAACTTTAGAACCATTTCACAAAATCACTTTTTGGCATTCCCAACCATTTCACAAACCCATGAAATCAACCATGCATGCTTCATTATGATAGTTCCATACTCATGAGTGGTTTTTCATCGATCTACCAATTTGTCACAAGGTAATTGTTCCCCATGTTCCATTATCCCTTTGTCACCAAGAACAAGGTCATATTTCAACCAAGCCCTATATTTCCCATGTGCCATTAACCCTTTGGAACTGAGCACAAGGTCATATTTCAACCAAGCCCCGTACATGCTATATGAACACACACCTTCCCCATCAATCATGTCAAAACACCCTTTCAATAAAAAACACTTTTTATTGAAAACCATTTCCATCAAAACCATTTCAATGCCAAACCATTTCAATTCCAACCCATATCAATAAAACACACATTTTATTGAAAACCAAATCCAATAAAGTCATTTTAATCTCAAACCATTTCAATAAAATATCATTTTATTTTGAAATCCCATTTTTCATCAAACCATTTACAATTTCCGCGATCGTAATTTAAAATCAACATTTTATATTAAAAAACCAAATCACTTTGCACAACAATTCCCCAAGATTTCACAATTACACCAAAACCATAAAGCATCACTAATGATAATTTATTCCATTATTTTCAAAATCAAAACCATTCAAATAAACCAATTTAAAACAAAGCCAATAAATTATAACAAGCGGATTCTATTGTGAAGCCTCCTACCACAAAGGTTTTGAAGAAAACCACAATGGTCGAAGAATGATCAAGAAAACTGGGTCGATTCTCAAAAATTCTCCTTATATCTCTTCTCATAATAAAAACAAGACCAAATCTCATCATATTTGGAATATGCAAACTTATATATACCCATAGCGTGCATATATCTATGAAACTGAGAGAAGAGTAGAATTGGAACTATGTAGATCTATGAAACTTATCATGAATGATCACATACCTCAATAATCCGGCTTCGATTCTCCATGAAAAGACTCCAAGACGCCTCCGAAATTATGGGAGAACCTTCCTTGACCTTAGGACAACCAAAATCCCGAGTTAGGGCTGATAATGATCGTAAATGAGTCATTTAGAGGCAAAACAACCATGAGAACCATAGTTTTAGGATCTTATTTAAGTGCATGCATGGTTAGTTCGCACGGTTTTAACAACCGTGCATTAACTGTGTGTTAGCTACTGCCTCATCCTCTCTTCTCGCATGGTTTCGCCGCACAGTTATAAAAACCATGCGCTAACCATGTAGGAGCTACTGCCTCCAAGACCCACTGCGAACAGCTTGGCCGCACAGTTTAGACAAACCATGTACCGCCAGTACGACTTCCCCTTTGCCTCAAAATATCATTCCAAGTTATCTCGAATCTCCCATTCAACACACATAACTTTAAAACCACGAAAAGAATCTAGTAAGTGTTATATACCACAATCCAGGAGTACTAAAATCTACCCACCATTGGTATTTCCATCCTCAGAAAGTAGAAAACCTTCATCCAACTGAAAGAGTTTTGTCCACTGCTCTTTCATTTCCATTTAACATTCCCATGTCACTTCATGAATATAACCTTGCTGCCATAAAACCCGCACTGAACTGACACTTTTTCCATGCAAGACATTCTCTTTCTTATCCATAATCTGTACCGGGATATTTATTAATGAATCATGCGGCTCTAGGTTAATGTGATCCCATCTGATCACATGGTCAGGATCATGCTGATACTTTTTCAACTAAGAAACATGAAACACATTATGCACCGAACTAAACTGTGGGGGTAATTCCTATAGATATTCCACCTCTTTAACCCATTCTAGTATCTCAAAAGGTCCAATGTTTCTTGCAGATAACATTCCCTGCAACTTGAAACAACAATACCCATGACCGGGAGAGATCATTAAGAATACATGATCACCCACAATGAACGAAAACAGTCTTCGATGGTGATATGCATAATATTTATGATGACTCTGAGCCGTCTCCATCATCTTTCAAATCAACTGGATCTTTTATGTTGTGACTTGGACAACACTTTTCCAGACTAGTGATGTTTCACCCGTTTCCACCTAGCATAGTGCAGAATGACCGGGACGCCCATACAATGCTTCAAACGAAGCCATGCATATCAAGGCCTGATATCTATTATTGTATAAGGACTCCACTAAAGGTATATGATCCTCCCATGAGCCACCAAAATCCATTACACATTCTCATAACACATCTTCCAACGTTTTTATTATTCCCTCAGATTGCCCAGCCTTTTGAGGATGAGACGTCGTGCTAATAGTCTACTTAGTCCCAAGGGCTTGCTGAAATGATTTCCAGAAACGAGATGTGAGCTTCAGATCTCTATCTCAAAATAATGAAATTGGTACACCATGTATCATTAGCACTTCTCAGATATAGTTTTTTGAAAGATATTCCACGGTATAATTTTCACGAATAGGGATGAAATGTGCCGACATGGTTAGACTATCCACTATCACCCAAATGGCATCGTGTTTCCAAACCGTTCTTGGAAGAATTGTAACAAAATCCATTTCTATATAATCCCATTTCCACACTGGGATACATAAATATTGTAACATACCATCTGTTCTATGAAGCTTTTCTATAACCTACTGACATGTTACGCACCGTGAGATGAACTCGTCCACCATTCTTTTCATGCCGCTCCACCAAAATTGTTCCTTCAACTCCTTGTAAAACTTATGTGTACCTGGGTGTATTGATGCTCTTCAATGGTGGTAAGAATGAAAGATTTTTTCCTAACAATCCATAGGTACAACCATTATATATCTAAAACACAAAACTGAACCCCCATCAAGTTTCCAGCAATCAATGGTCTCCCCACCATTGAGTTTTGAACTTATAACCAGACATTCCTCATCATATGTTTGTGCTTATATAATCATCATTACTAATTCAAGAATAAGTGTAGCTGAAAAGAAAACCGCAGAATCATCTCGGTATTTACAATACACATGCATGTCGGCTAAGACCAACCTTAACTACCATTCGTCTAATGCTTCTTTCACCAACTAAGCATATGAATTTCTACTCAATGCATCTGCCACCGAATTTCCTTTTCTGATTATGTACATCAACTCAAAGTTAAAATTTTAGAGATACTACATCCATCTCCTTTCCATTAGATTCAAATCATTCAGTGAAAAAATGGTTTTCAAGATTATTTGATCTGTAAACACAGTAAATTTCTCACCAAAGAGATAATGTCTTCATGTTTTTAGATCATGGATGACTACAGCCATCTCCAAATAATGTGTTGGATAAATTTTCTAATGCACCATAAATTTCCTTGATCCATAAGTAACCACATGATCTTTTTCCATGAGAAGACAACAAAACCATGATCCTATAGCATCAAAATACACCACATACCCCTAAACTGATTCTAAAAAGATAAAGATAGGTGCCGATGTAAGTTGAACATTTAGTTCTTGAAAGGATTTCAGACATTATTTTTTCCATTTAAAGAGATAATTCTTCTTAGTCACAGCTATCATTGGTGAATCAAGTCATGAGAAATCACACACCAAGCGTCGGTAGTAACCAACTAGACCAAGAAATCTTCGTATCTCCAACACATTCTTTAGTGGTCTCTAAGAGATAAAAGATTATTTCTTTTCAGGGTCAAGCGAAAAACCATTATCTGAAATGATATGGCCACGCAAAAATACATCCCATATCCAAAAATGACACTTTGATAATATGGCATATAGACGATGTTATCTCATGATTTGTAACACATTTTCCAGATGCACCTCATTATCATCCCTTGTCATTGAATACACCAATATATCATCCACAAACACCACAACAAAATTATCCAGATATCACTGAAATATTTGATTCATCAAATCCATGAATACTAATAGTGCATTCGTTAGACCAAAAGGCATGACTGCATATTCATAGTGGCCATATCTGCTTCTGAAAGCTGTCTTTAGAATATCCTTCTTTCCAAACTCACAATTGGTGATATGCTGATCGCAAGTTATTCTTGGAGAAACACATAGCTCCCCATTATTGATCTAATAGATCATCATTTTGTTGAAGTGAATATCTATTATTTATCGTAACATGGTTAAGCTTAAAAAAATCAACACATAGCCGAAGAGTTCTATATACCATCTTCACAAACAACATCAGTGCTACCCATGGAGATGTAATTGGTCGAATGAAACCTATGCTTTAAAGATCCTCTAACTGCAATTTCAATTTCCATAACTCTATTGGTTCCATCCTATACGACACAAGGGAAATATGACTGGTTTCCAGAAGAAGATAAATCGTAAAATCCACTTCCCTTACAGGTGGTAACCCTAAGAAGTTATTGGGAAAGACATCTGGAAATTGATCCACAAAGGCGGGAAAACTATTTTCCTCAAACTCTTCCATTGATGCCAAGTCAATGCTGCTAGTCAGTATGAGATAGTTCCCACCAATGGTTCCAACAAGATATTTTCACCTTTCCTTATCATCCTCTCTCCTCAGACGAGATTCCAAAAGCTATCCTTAGTCTTGATACTAAATGTTCTCTTATAAAAATCTATGTGAGCCTTAAACATTTTCAACCAATCCATACCCAGGATTAGGTCATAGAAAACTATGTACAATATCGAGAAGTCCCATTTTAACTCCTCTCCATCAATTGTTATACCACATGCTCTACACACAAAGGCGTGAGATTCTCTTTAACCAAGTGGAGTTTTTAATTTCAAAACAGAAGGTATAATTTCTACTTTTAAACATAGAAAGTCAACAACACTAGAAGCAAAGAAGGAATGTGATTATCCAATATCTAAGATCACTCTCAGAAGGGTAGAATTAAAAATAATCGTACCTCTCACCATAGATGGTCCAGCCTGATCATCGACCATCACCTGCTCAGCTCTGTACAATTTATTCATCGCTACAATTTTCTCCTTATTGACTTTATGAGATTTCCCTGGATGAAAAGTCATGGTATTTCAAGAATCTCTATGGATAGCTTTTTTATGCTAACGAGACTAATACAGCTGTCCTCGTCCTATCGAAGCATACGATGCTTGTGACGCCTGAGAAGTGTGATGTGCACATGACCTCAAATCATTCCTACAATAGCAGTGTACATGCCCCATCTTGTTTTAATTATTACATGCTCTAGGTTGTTCCATAAACACTCTCGTTAAGTGGTTAGTCAAACAACATTAAATGCAACCTACTTTGCTCTGGGATTGTGGAGGAAGGTTCAATTATCCCGCTCTCTGATAGTGAATTCTAATTGCACCGTGGAAATAGGTGTCCTTTTTCCTCTTGTTCTCAGAGGTTTATTTCCCACCATTTCCTTTATATGTCATCATTTTTACTCCTATAGATCCCAATATATCACCTTCAGCAACAGTTGCTCAATTCTATATATTTGTATAATCCGTAATATAGAGCACCACATTCTTCGATCAAAACTCATTCTTTATCCCCAATTCTATGACGTGTTCCTTCAATGACTCACTTTCTGTACCCTTTGGTGCAAAACAGACTATGTTCATGAACATAGACACATACTCTGTGATAGAGAGTCTATCCTGCTTTAAGCTAAAGAAGTATGTTGTTTTCTGGATATTGAACATGTCAGGGTAGAATTGTTTGTTGAACAATTATTCAAAATCATTCCATGTAATGCCTTCATCCAATTGAGTCTGCACTGCAAAATCCCACCACAGACGTGAACGATCCTTGAGCATATACGTCGCCAACATGACCTTGAGCTCTGATGGTGTGCCGATGAAATAGAAGATACAATTCTTCCTACATAGCCACACATCCGCATTTTCAGGTTCAGCAGCACCCCCAAATTTTGGTGGATTCTAATAGATTAATTGGAAGGTATGATCCACAAGTCTTGGCTCATTCCTCAGGTTCTTCGTATCCACTGCTTGAAAATCATGGACAACACTCTAAACCAGCTCTTGGTTCAGCCATGGTTTAGGTTCAACCACATTCTCTGTAGCCTCTTCAGGTTGGTTCTGACGACGCCCTTCGGATTCCATTTTCCAAACCAACAACAAACCTTGTCAATCTCACTCTCTATCAATTGGTGTATTATCATTCAAATCCTATGACATCTTCTATAACAACATTTTTATAAATAAAAACTTTCCATGTTCAAATTTTTTTTTAAATCATTCATCATTCCTTTTAAAAATCAATCCATTTATAAAATACACCAAATACCCTGTATTCAAAATATTTTACTTGAAAAAAGTTTCTGCATTTAAAAAAAAATTGCACCATACACTAAATCCTTAACCATTCCTCAAAATGATGTATGCAATCGTAGTGTGAAGGAAATCTTCTACAATTCATTTCATGCTCCTCTCGTTTGCTAAACCCGTGACAATGTGGTTTCCAACATTATAGATGTGTATCCAAAACACTTATATACCCAACATCCTGGTAAATTTAAGTTAATCATAAATAGGTTAGCTACGTCTTTTTAAGCTATACATTTCATGTTCCGACAATCCCACTCCTATATAAGATTTAGTCCCAAGGAATCCAAAATATTGAATTTCAACTCCAAGACCAAGAACATCGATGACCACTTGTTAGAAAAGGGCCGAACAAGCTGATACCATTTGTAATAACCTGCCAATTCCCATTGGTTTGAGAGATCAACATGTCATTATTTGGCCTTAAGATACATCCCCAAGATGCCAAAGAATGAAAATAAATTCCAAAGGGTTTCGAATACATGTGGGGGATGATTTAACCTTTTCTAAATAACCCAATAAACCAACCATCCATTCCCAAATATTCACTATATGATGCATGAACAACTAAAAGACAACTAAACAAACATCATTTATGTCAAAACACATTAGAGTACAGAACAGCGGAAGAAAAAACCAAGTATCAAAGTGGACAACAGACAGACAACTCATGACTCTCAAAGTCACAATGAATCCATGCTCTACAATCTCCATACTCCACAACATCTCCCAATAATCACCATGAGCCACTAATAATAAGATTCATTACCTTTACCTGTGTCCCGGAATACGACATCTGCAAAAGCAAGAACGTGCCAAAGAAGGGGTCAGTATAAAACTCAGTACGTTTTCCCCAATGAATTCTTTACTCATGCCACTAGGATAGAAGAGTTAGACACATTTATATAAAAAACGTTTTTATAAAACATTTTCTCAAAAGCAGTTTATAACTAAATATAAACATGTTTCCAATTCCATTCATAACCAAAATCATCCAAAAGAAATTGAAACCAATTTTCCAACAATATATTTTTCCATAAAAATAACCAATACAACTTTAGAACCATTTCACAAAAACCTTTTTCCCATTCCCAATCATTTTACAAACCCATGAAATCAACCATGCTTTCAACATTATGACATTTCCATACTCATGAGCTATTTCTCATTGATCTACTAAGTCCTCACAAGGTAATTGTTCCCCATGGTCCATTATCCCTTTGTCAATATGCACAATGTCATATTTCAACCAAGCCCTATATTTCCCATGTGCCATTAACCCTTTGGAACCAAGCATAAGGTCATATTTCAACCAAGCCCAGTACATGCAATATGAACACACAACTTCCCCATCAATCTTCCCAAAGCACCCTGTCAATAAAAACACATTTTTATTGAAAACCATTTCCATCAAAACCATTTCAATGCCAAACCATTTCAATTCCAACCCATTTCAATAAAACTCCCTCTTTATTGAAAACCAAATCCATCAAAGTCGTTTCAATCTCAAACCATTTCAATAAAAAGACCTTTTTATTGAAAATGCATTTTTCAACAAACCATTTACAATTTCAGAAATCATAATTTTCAATAAACATTTTAAATTCAAGATGCCAAATAACGTTTTCACAACAATTCACCAAGATTTCACAATTACATCAAAACCATAAATCAATACTAAAGATGATTTATTCCATGATATTCACTATCAAAACCATTAAAATATATTAATTTGAATATACTCCAATAAATTATAACAAGAGGAGTCGAGAGTGAAGCCTCGTACCTCAAACGTTTTGAAGAAAACCACAACCGTCGAAGAACACTCAAGGAAACTGGGTCGAATCTCCAAGAATTCTCCATTGATCTCTTCTCCTAAAACATACATGACCAAATATCAACATATTTGTAATCCACACACATATATCTACCCATAACATTCATAGATATAAGAAATAGAGGGATGAGGAGTTGTATATATAAGTAGATCTAAGAAACCGATCAAGAACGATCATACACCTCACGAATTCAGCTTCTATTCTCCAAGAGGAGCCTCATGATCACCTCTATAACAATGGTATAACCTTTCATGTCCTTAGGAGAACCAAAATCCCGAGTTAGGGCTACATAATAGCTAAAAAGAGGAATTTAGAGGAAAATATTTGTGAGATCCACAATTTAAGGATCTCATTTCAGGGCCTGAATGGTTAGTTCGCATGGTTTGAAAAACCGTGCGTTAACTGTGCTTTAGATACTGCATCGACCGCCCTTCTTTCATTTTTTTTTCACACTATTAGACAAATTGTGCACCGAACGTGTGGTAGCTACTACCTCTAAGATCCAATGTGCAATGTTTGGCCGTACAGTTTAGAGAAACATTGTGCCACACGTGCAACTTCCCCTTTTCCTCAAAACGTCATTCCAAGTTCTCCTGACTATCCCATTCAACACCCTTAACATTAAAAACATGAATGGAATAATGTAAGGGTTACATTCCTAAAACTGTGGGTTCTAAACAATATATTATTTCTGTATTTAATTTTTACCCAAAAAATTCAATTTTGATGGAAAATTTTGAAAAATTCATGGTTATATAATTTTGACATCATGATACCAAATATAATATTAATTTTTAAAATAATTTTATACATATGTGAGTTTTTAATTTTTTAATTAAACCCTATGTTTATTGAAAATTGATGGAGATTGACAAAATTGTTTTAAACCTTAATAACAATTAAATTTGACTTCATAAAAATTATATGATCACTAATATTTAATAAAAAAATTAATAATATTATATTATTAGATTAATATTTATTTCAAATATACATTAATTCTATAATAATGTATTTCTTAATTGAATTTTAATGTTAACCCAAAATACTATTTTTTCATTAAAAATATTTTACAATGATACAATAATAGAGTGAATGTATATTATTTTTTCTTTAAAAAATAATATAAATAATAATAATTGTAGGATATTTTTACATATCACATTATTACATAAGCATGAGCCCTAAGAGAAAGGTTTTAGATTGAGGGGATTTCCTAGAGCTGTTCGGTGAACATGTTTTGAGTCGTGATCTTCATGATCATGAACATCTCCCTCAAACTAATTCTCTCATGATTATGTTTTTGGATCTCATCTTGGAATTTTTCTTTTGTAAAGTTCCATAAATTCTCTATCTCATGGAAGCTCTGATAAATGGACATCATAGGGACTGATCAAATTAATGAGTCCATTTATTCCTTTTTTTTCTCCAAAAAGATTTGGTAAACCGCTATATTACTACTAGATATGTGATCATTATTCATCAATTATATTATCAACAGTAATTACACTAAATTTTCATTTCAATCCCATGAGGTATGATAAATAATTATGTTCATTTTTCTTCTATGTGAATAAGTCATTTGATAAAATCAACAAAAGGGGAATATTATTCATAACAGTTTGGGTCATTACAACAATCCTCATATTAGAATTTTCTCCCTCAAAATTATGTTTTCCAACACTAAAGTTTATGAGGGTAACTTTGCTTCATAACATTATTTGTTTCCCACATTAAATCATCAATATTATAGTCTCACAACAAAAATTAGACGAGGGAAGTTGATATAGATTGTAGAACATTTTCTTTATGATATAAGATCGTAACTTACTACTCATCAAGGGAAAGTATATTCTCAAGTGGTACAAACTCTCAATTGAGTATATGTGATGGGTTTGGTATGTAATTTATTAATTCGGATCATGGAATACATTTTCTACTTGAGAGAGGATCAGAAAGAGTGATAGTCAATATTCAACTACTCTGAAGTGATCAAGGAACTCAGAAGGGATGATGTACCATGGAATAAGAATTACCTTATTCTAAAATCTCATCAGTATATTCTATGGATATATATAAAGGAATACTGTGTATCTAAAATCAAACTCCATTTCACCTTTATAATTGTTATCATAACTCTTTTTTTGACTCTGATCAACATTCATATACAACTACAAGGTATTAAAATTCTACACAAATTTTTATAACATTTATATATATAGAATATTTAATTCCCCATCATCATCCCAATATCTTAGATGATGGAATATCTTCCCATAAAGAAATTAATTAGGGGGAATTTAGATGATTGAATGAAAACAATTGTTGTAAGAGAACTCTGCCAAAGGAAGAGGTTTGTCCCATCCACCGCTGATATCCATTGAAAATTATCTCAACATTTTTTCATTTATTTTGATATTCCATTCATATTCAACATCACTTTTAGGGAGATTATATGTAATCAAATTTATCTCATTGTTTAGGGAATTCTTGAGACTATTCCAAAACATAATTGAGAATCTTGTATCTTGATCGAACAAAATTGATAGTGGTAGTCCATAAATCCTTACCATATATTTGATATATAGTTGTGCTTGTTGATCCAGTGATAAGTCTTCTTGAATCACAATGATGTGTGTAGTATTTGTAAGATCATCCACAATATCCCAGATATAATTATTTCCTTGGATGTATTTGGATTTCAGGTATTAAATTCCATGGTGATTTTTTCCAATTTACACATTGGTATTAGTAATGGATTAATCATCCCCATATAAATTTTCCTCCCACCCTTACTTGCTGACATACCAGGCACATTGATGTATATTCATCAATTTCAGTCTTCATGTTTTTCTAATAAATAATGCACGCTCAGATCTCGATAAATCCTATTGTTTCATAGATGAATGGAGAAATTCAAACTATTTGAATCATCCAATAGTTATTTCTTTAACTTTTGATTTGATGGAACTAATAGTATTGACCAAATTTTAACAATTCATTGTTCATTAACAATGAAATATGTGGATTTCCCTTGTATGATAGTTTCCACAATCATAAAAATCCCCCCATCAATTTTTTGATTATCTATTAACATGTTCAATAAGGATCATTAAACTATCAATTGTGAAAGGATTGATGATGTTACCTTATTTATATTCACATGTTCATCTTCATAAAATATATGAAGATCGGTTCCCTTTCAATTCTTATAAATGATATAATTCTTGAGTCCTTTCTACATACATCATCTTCCACCTTGTAAATATTACCAAGATATTAGTGGATTAGGCAGTTTTAATCTTAGATGAGATCTAACCATATTAGTTTGTTTATATTATTTCTGTTCTGCGTGAATAAATATTTTTGACTTTTGTAACTTTTCATCAACAAAAACCACAATCCCTTCATTAAATAATTTCTGATGATTATAAAAATATTCCCACTTGTGGGTATTTTGATCATTGCGGCAGTGATAAAACACTTTTTCCACTACATGAAGCGTTGTTCACATTTATCATTCCAATAGAACATAACACCCTTCCATGTTTTCTTGGAAATTGTGTTTTACAATCGCAAAAAAAATTCTAAAAAATTAGTGATAATATCGAGCTAACTAAAAGAAGCGATGGATATCTATCATAGAGGATGGCATTACCCATCCCTAAATTTCTATATTCATATAAGGATTCACATATTTTATATTACTCGTGATGATATTCCACAATAATGAGACTTCCCTGATGAATAATATACACTTTATATACATTTTATATATCTTTCCCTTTGGCATGGTTTTTAGAAATGCTCTCAAATAATCCTCATGATCCTACTAGATTTTTGAGTATATAAGAATGTCATCATTAATGACTACCAAATAATTTTCTAGGTAATCTCCAATGAATCTATTAATCATGTTCATGAATATTTTTTGAGAATTGGTGAGTATGAATTGCATCAAGGTGAACGCATAGTGCCCATACCATGTATGAAAACTAGACTTGGGGGCATCCACCTTCTTCACACATATTTGGTAAAATCATAACTATAGATCCAACTAGGCGAAGTATTGTGCTCCACATGTAATGAATCGAGTATTTATAGAATAACAATTTTTATCTTAAATTAATATTTATTAATAATATATAATTTTATCCTAAAAAGGGGAATTCTTTTTCCAATAGAGTACTCGACACACAATAATGAGTGTCTCTGAAATCTTACGTTGCACACAACATTAGATTATACCAAAAAAATAAAATAATAATTATTATTATAAATTGTATACACCTAGACATTGTAATGGGGGGAATGAATAATATCAATTGAATTTTGAAATATGTTTTACACTTGTTTAAATAATTAATTATTGGTTAAAATATATATTAGAAATATAACTAAAAACTAATTAAATATAAAGGATATGTTTTAATGAAAACTTATTTAAAAAAGAATTATTGTGTTTGTAAAATAATATCACTCTTTAATTTTATTTTTCGAAAATTATATGTGATAATATTTTTTAAAATCATCATATATGTTTTCTAGATATGATATATAAACAAATTCAATTTTTTTGATAAAAGAAGTGTTTTTCTAAAAATGCAGTTTTACCGCCTTTTGATGGCAACACTTATTAATTTTTTTTTTAAAAATTTTGGAAATTCTATTTGAAAAAAATAAAATTATTCTTTGAAAGTGGTATATCAATATTTACATTGTTAAAATTTTATGTAATTTAATGATAAAGTTCATTTTTAATGAATAGTGAAAAATATTGCATTTTAATTCAAAATTGCCTTTTTATATAATTTTTGTAAATAAATAAATTGTCATTTTAATTTATTTTAAAGTGTAATTGGATTATTTTTTATAACTTAATATAATATTAGTCATTTTAATTAATTTTACTTTTGAAATGGATAATCCAATGTCAATATTTTGCTAGTTTTTTCTTCTTCAAAATATGTTTTTTTCACAACATGAATTAATTTTAAATTTATTTCTCAAATTCTGTGTTTTAATTTTGAGTAAAAAGGATCAAATTGTGCAAATAGTAACATTTTATTTTTAGACATTATAAATAGTAACTTTTGTAATTATATTATTTACCATAGAAAAGGGTGAATCTGTTAAATACATGTAAAAAATAATATTATAATAATATTAATCTACCCTAACACGTTTTCCAATATTATTGGATGAGATATGTCTAACCAAATGAATGCATAGGTCAATTATGGGACCCCATTGATCCATATTGTTTAATTATGATAATTTCATTTGAGGAAGTGTGGACTACTACCCCCTCAATGTGATATGAATCATTAATGTCATAAATGGAATTTATAAATGATGTAATTAAAGAACTTATTTACCTAATATAAAGTATTATATTATAGTGGAATTATAATATACCAACATATCATTTTGTTTTCATTATGTTAAATATGAAAATGAAATAAAAGTATTGTTCATGCGTACGTACGACTTACCGTCTCTATAAACGGTGCACATAATTTCCAATCTCAAAATGTTATGGACTATTGAAAATATATATATTAGGGATATATATGATACTTAAATCATGAATAATACTTTAGTGATGATAGTATTTGGACTACGTGGGCAATTTAAATCAAAACAAGTTCATTTTTAACTCATGTACAAAACATCAACAAATTATCCGATATGTGCTATAATAATGAACTATTTGTTATAAAAAGGTAATAAGTGATATAAAATGAATAATAAATTGAAAAATGTTCTATTGAAATTAAAAATTATCCTAAATATTTCATTTATGAAACTAAATAAAAAATAACCCAAGTCAGACATAAGGTAATGAACTTTTTTCTCAATCTCCTTTCATGATACATTTCTTGATAATATCCACATCAATTTTTTATATTGTGTATAAACACTATGAAATTTAATATCAATATTTTATCTATGAAAATGTTATTTATTAATTCATATATATTATGATTTAAATGTTCAAATTGGACTTGAACACATTGGACGTCTAAAGATTAAATTATCAAATCATTAACATCATGATATTTGTTTACATATTTAATTATATGGATATAAAAGGATTAAAAAAGACTTTTTACAAATTTATATAATTCCACTTAATGTTTTGAAAATGAAATTTTTTAAACAAATCATTTTACTTTAATTACAAAATGACAAAAGGAATGTTATTTGTTTTAATGTATATGGTGATAATGACTTCTCTAATTCTTTAAATGTTATTTGAAATTTGGGTTCTTCTATTAAACATGATGAATTTGGAATATGTCCTTTATTATTTTATTTGGTAATATTGGTATTGAAAATGGGATTATAAAATAAGATTGGTATTGTTATACAATTTTTGTTTCATATGCGATTATAAGGTGTTTTCAAAAAGGGTTTTTTTTGTGAATGTGTTTTATTCAAAAAATGGTACATGAGAATTATATGTCATGGGGGGCCCAAAATAGCTTATACGAAGGGTTGATCCCATATAGATCATGGGTGATCCTGATATAGCTTATGTGAAGGGTGGGCCCCATTATACATCACCAATTTGCCATTCGACCGTATGGTTATTCCAATTGGAGGATGTTTGAAAGGGTTTTATATATATTATTCAATAAGACACCCTAAAGTGTTTTATATTCATGTTATTATTATAATTTTTTTTTATTATGAAAAAAATATGGGTGTTATTCATGTGAAAACGTTTTCATTCATCCTCTCTTTGAAAAATGAATTCTTTAGCAGGTTTTAACTAGACTAATGTTTGTTCTTTTTTTTATGTCCCTTACTGAGATTTTTTTTTATATTCCCATGTTTTAAATGTTTTCACAAGATTTCTGACAGAATAGAGTGAATGACAAATTCAAATAAATGTTATGATGATTAAAAATGAAACGCTATTATATTATATTTTAAAAGATTTTTTTTATTGATGAAACTTATACTATTAGAAATATACAATTTTATTTTCCTTTTTTTGTTATATAATAGTTATGGAATAATTATATAATGCTCTTAACATAAAAATATCCTATACGTGAAATCATTACATGATTCATGATTATTTAACAATTATTTCTAGTGCCTTATAGTTGGTATCAATGGATGGTTTATACAACTTTATAGGTTATCATGGTATTAATTAATTTTATTTATAGGATTTAAATTTTTTTTTAAGTTAAAATGATGTATAATGTTAATATTACCTTTTATCTTCTCTTAACTATCTATCAAGAATGGATTTCCATAGGGGAAATTTGAAACTTTAATGGGATAGAATTTATAGGGAAAAACCTTTCAAATCATCAAAATGAGGTGGTGATGAAGGGAACATGACAATTTTTTTAGTGATGGAGCAGTTTACTTTGCCTATAAATTGCAGTGGTATCCATTAAAGAAATAATCACAATCAACCACATATGAATATGTATGTATTTGAACATTTTTTGCAACATCATTCTCCATTATTCAATGGATCATCTTAATCATTAGTAGTTGAATGATGGATCAATACAATGTAGAAGATATTTGAAGACATTGGATTTTCAAAATGTTAAAAGGTAACACTTTCCATCTATCATTTAGAAGGTGAAGATGATTAATGGTAGTCCTTGGTTAAGAATACAAGAGAGAATAATTATCTTGATTCCATTAAATGGTATGAATTTAAGGATATTTTCCTTCAGTAATATTTTGAAAAGGTTGTTCCACATGGAATGGAAAAAATTCACATAATTAAAGAAAAGGGATGACTATTTTGTTGTCCCATAGGAATCAAACATCACAAGATGGGATAATTATATCCTATATTTTATTCAAGGCATTGAAAATAAAATAATTTGTTTTTACTCAACATTGAAACCAGCACTACGAATGGCACTGGCCTCCTGAGAATTTATTTGTTATGAAAAAGTTGTTCAATGAGATAAAAAAGATGAAATAATTTTTACCAACACATATGTTCCATGAGATGATATGAGTATGAAACAGTCAAGGTACTAGAACATGGAGAAGAAACCAACTAATAATTCTAGAGGAAAGACCAAAACATGTTCAAAGTGTGGGGATATAAATTTTTGGGGAATGTTTCTGATGATCTAGAATTTTTTACTGGTGTGGTATGTTTTTTAAAAAGGTTCATGACTATAACGAAAAGGGTCATCAACAGTCCAGTAATGAGATAACATATTGGTATTCTACAATAACATGTCTTTACTGAATTGATTTGGGACATTATGTGAATCAGTGTCAAAAGATGATTACCTACAGTGGAAATCAGAATAATTAGACACATAAATTTATGGAACAATCATTTTTTGCTACAACAGTTAATTTTATGACATATTTTAATAGAT
Source organism: Viscum album (assembly GCA_963277665.1). Taxonomy (NCBI): domain Eukaryota; kingdom Viridiplantae; phylum Streptophyta; class Magnoliopsida; order Santalales; family Viscaceae; genus Viscum; species Viscum album. The sequence goes on along the minus strand of OY728140.1, from coordinate 1,996,903,752 downwards.
TAATGCTCCTAAGAGAATGGTATTATTTGAATGATAACCATATTTTCAACGTTTTTGACACATATTATAAGTTTTTATGTGATGTGTTAATATGTTATTAAGGACATTTCTGTGGGTTGTTTTCTAGGGTTCTGTTTATGTATGTTTCTAATTTGGATTTATTCCTTGACATTTAGATCTCAGTTTTATGATATTGTTATCCTTTATTGTTTTGTGATATTTTATAAATTATTTTTCCTTATGTTCTTCGTCATGCTCATATGTAAATTCATCACCTTTGTGAAAGGGACCTGAAAACAAAGAATTTGTCCATTTAAATTTCTTATTGGGAAATCAATGATTGTTTAACACATCATAAGTTTATTGTTTTTCTATCATTAAAATTCACTTAATAATGTTTTCTATCACTCAGCATTATAACATGATGGTTTTTTCTATTACAAATCATTTTTATCATATATATAATCCTAATATTTATTATCTAACATGAAATTTGTACTTATATTTTTTTCTTTTAGTGTGGGATATTTATTAAACTTTTATCTGATGTGGGAATTTTAACGTTCTTCCAAGTAAAATTTTAAAATTTATAGGATTTAATTTCCAAATAAGGGGAATGATGTAACAACCTAGGTATTTATATAACAATCCTTTTTATTTTTAATTTATATTTATGAAGAAGATATTTATTTTACATTAAAATGTGTATTCATTTTGTGATAGCATACTCGATATGCAAAAATGGGTTTCTCCAAAATCATACATTGCATAGATCGTTGCGTTATAGAAAAATACAATAAAGTAATTATTATTATTTTAAATTGTAGAAAATGACTAGACATTGGAATGGGGGGAATGAATAATATCATCTGAATTTTAAAATATTATTTATACATGTTCAAATGATGATTCAGTGGTTACAAAATTTATTAGAAATGAAAATAAAAAACAATCGAATATACAGGATATTCATTTATAAAAATCTATTTAATAAAGAATAATTTTGTTCCTAAAATCAAATCACTCTATATGTATATTATAATGAATATATGTTATAATTTTTTAAATGTATCTGAATTTTTTTGTACATATGACATAAGAACAAATTTAATTTTGGAGATAAATTGAGCATTTCTCTAAAAATGATGTTTTCCACCTTTTGATAGAGATCCATTTTTAAATCATTTTTTGTCAAATTTATGTGTTTTATTTTACAAAATATATTTTTTCTAAAGCTGTGGGACATTAAATTTTATTTTGGTTAAAATTTTTGTAATTTTATGAACACGTCTCTTTCTTAATGAAAACTGAAAATTACATAATTTTAATTCATAAATATTTTTTTATCTAATTTATTTATACAATTAATTTTCCATTTTTTTGGTATTAATGTTTAATTGGATTTTAGTTTTATCATTTATTACAATATTTTTCATTAGGAGTAATTTATCTTCCAATTTTTATATAAACACATCTCAATATTTTTTGTAGTTTTTACTTCCAAAAAACTCTATTTTTTGTTTTGAAAATGATAATTAATTTTAAATTAAAATACAAAATTATGTGTTTTGGATTTAGAAAAATGGAATCCATATTTGGAATAATTAATATCTAATTTTGTAAATATGTACCTCTAATATTTTGAAATTATGAATAGTAACTTCAATAATTATTTTACTCAACATTAAAAAACGGTAAATCTGGTAAATAAGGGTAAAAAATAATAATATTATCATATTATGATACCTTAACATGTGTCATAAATTTATTGTATGAGATTTATCCAACCATGGGAATAATTGGGTCAATATGGGGACCCCATGGATCCACATGAGTGTGATAATGACATGTTCTTAGAATTAATTTAAAGAAAAGTGAAAGATAAAATACACATGTATCTTTTACTAAAACTATTTTTATATGGGGTTATATAACTGATCACTTAGAATATAAATAGTCATTATATATGTAAAACTATTTTCCACATAATTATGTTTTATTTACAATTTTTTGACATTATGTAGTTTAATTGAATTATAAAACAATGATGATGCAATGATTGCTTCATTAATAATGTTTTCAAATAAATGATATTATAAATATTAAAATAAAATAAATTTGATTATTTAGAGGAAATAAATGATTTTTATGTTTAATATTGATAAATTATATTTTATTTAACTCATTATTTAGAATAAATCGTGTTTTCTTACATTTAAAAAAATCAATTACTTTATATTTTCAAAATTGTCATAAATTAGTTTTTAAAACAAATATTATTTTTTAATTGATATAATAGTCCTAAAATATAATATATTTTTAAATGACATATATAATGTTAATTTTTTTTAATTAACCAATTATGGTTTTCATGGAATTTCGTTTTAAATATAGTTACTAATTATTATGAAAATTGAAGAAGACAGGGTAAGTGTTACTGTTTTTAACTAATGGTTAAAGCTAAAATATAATGTTTATTTAAGACCTAAACTTGTCTATAACATATTGGACAAATTTGTTTCGATCCAAAATAATATTATATTTGAAATAAATTCGTTTGGTACCATTTTAATCAAAAAATAAATTTCTAATAAAATAATATTTCACGGCCATCCAAAAGGGCCTCTCATCCCTCCTCTAAAATGTCACCACCACTACCGACATTGTCATAACAATATAACCCCTTGGATTTCCAAAATTAATCTCTAATAATATCTCAACGTCTCTCACATACTTCTATAATCATTTTATTGGGATGAAATAAATTCAATAATGAGTTTTGGTTCAATTCAAAAGAAGTTACCTGATTTAGAGGTAACATCTTCTCTTATGTTATTTTCTTTTATTTTCCATAACCACATGCTATGATAATTTTATTCATTAATTTCAATACAATACCATTTTTATTAATATAATAGCATTTTATTATTATTTTATTCAAAAAACACATATTCATGCCTGCATCGAATTTATATGAAAATACTGATTTTTTGGACGACGAACTACTACCTCACGAAACAATGATTTTTCAATTTTCCCCTACCTGCTCTCATGGTGGCCATTATGATATCAATTTATTTATATATGATATATTTTATATTTATATTTTATATATGCTTCTGTAATGTTTCTTTAATGTCATTATTTTATACTTTCCATAATTTGTATATATGATAATTTCATTAGAGGAAGTGTCAACTATCGAAACCTCAATGTGATATGAATCATTCAGGCCATACATTTAACGTATAAAGGATCATGTTAATGAAAAAATGAAACATATATAAAATATTATATTATAAATTAATTATAATATACATATTTATCATTTAGTTTTCATTCCATTACATATGAAAAATAAATTAAAGTAGTGTTCATGCGTACATTTTGCTTTCCATCTATATTAATGGTGAACTTCATTTCCAATAACCAAATGTTTTGGAATATTATAAATACATATATACTGAATATATATGATAATTAAATCCTGAATAATATTTTGGTGATGATTTAATTTTTAATAAATAGACAATTTACATCAAAATTAATTTAATTTTGACTCAAGTATGGAACATCAACAAACCATCGATTATGAAATAAAATAATAATGCATTTGTTATAACAAGGTAACAAGTTGTATAAAATTAGTAATAATCATGAAACAAATTCTGAAGCAACTATAAATTAAACATAGGATATAATTCAATAAATTAGAGAACAAATGATTCAATTCTGAATCAAGGTATGAGAAATCATCTCAATCTCCTTTTATTGAGGAATTTCTTGATAATATCCACCTCTATTCTTTTATAAGGTTTATATACAACCACTATGATATTTCAAAAAAATATTTTATCTATAAAAATTTTATTTCTTAATTAATGAAGATTAATATATAAATCTTCAATTTTCCATGGTCCACCTTGAACATTTAATGATTTAATTATAATATCGTTGTCTTCATGATATTAAATTACATATTTATTTATATGGATATTAAATTATTATATAGAAATTTTTGGTTGATATATAATTATATTTAAATTTTAAAAAAGGAATATTTTTATACAAATCATTTTAATTTCTGTAAAAATTTGAAATAATGAATTTTATTTTTTTAATATATATGGTGATAATGACACATCCACCGCCGTAGCAGTTAATTGATAGTTGGCTTCCTCTATAATCATTAATGTATTTTATAGAAACCCTTTATTAAATTATTTTGGTATTATGGTATTGAAAATAGGATTCTAAAATGAAAATGGTATTTTTATATGGGATTAGACGATGTTTTCAAAATTTAGATTTTGATGAACATGATTTATTAATAAAATGTTACATGAGAATTATATGAGATGGGTGATCTCATCACATATTATAATAAAGGTTGAGATATTTTATAGCTCATGGGTGAGCCCGTTATAGCTTATACAAAGGGTGATCCCTATTATAGATCTCCATTTATAATCTAAAATATATGTTTATTCCAATTGGAATATGTTTTAATTTGTTTTATATATATGATTCTCAAAGAAACCCAAAAGAGTATTATTTTATTTCTATTGGTTTTATTGTTTTTCATTGAGCAAAATGTATGACTGTTATTCTTGTGAAGATACATTATTTTTCCTGATCAATTAAAATTGAATATATTATTTTGTTTTAATGTCTAATGGATTTTCTGAATTTTTATATTCCTTAGTTGATTTTTTTCTCATCTGATGTTTTAATGGGTGTCATAGTATATAAGGGAGAATAGAGTAAAAGATGGAGTAAAAGAAAAGTTATGATGACTAAACATGAAAAGTAACCTTGTTTCACGTCAAAAGTATTATTTTAAGGGAAGAAACATATATTTTTTTAAGTTTCCACTTTTAATTTCAATATTATTGTTATATAATAGTTATTGCATATTATCTACATTTCTAAACCAAAAAAATTCATAATGTGATTTCTTGACATAACTCAAAATTATGATACATTTTAAGGTCGTGGCCTTATACTATAGATCTGATCATACATGTTATAAATTGTTTTCAAAGGTTACAAGCCATTTATCACTATTTTATTGATCTCATGTTAACCAATGAAATTTCAAATTTACCCATCCTAATTCATGATGAAGATGACTACATCACCCCACGGGGAAGCACTTGGGTGTATAAACCCTTTATGAAGATTTTTTTATAGATATTTCTTCAGTTCCTAAAGATCCACCAACACAATTTTATATAGAGTCTTGGATATTTGAAACATCCCAGGTAAAATATAAAAAGATATTTTCCATCTAATCTATGAGGAATACCATGAAATTATTCTAGAAACACATTAGCAAATTCCCTCACAATATGAATTTTTTTTATAATTATTTATTCCTTAGAGTAAATTATCTAATAAAGATACTATTCAACATAAGGAAAAAATATATATGCATGGAATGATGATCTTAAAGAATATTTATCCTCCTACTTGGACTTATATCAAATATTGTGTTGATTCCCCTTATAGAGAGTGAGTTCTCACTCACAAAAATTTATTTTGTGTATATATAGTGAAATCCATTCCATGCGCATAATTGCAGTATATTTCTCCAAATAATGATTTAAAAGGTTCAGCAGAAAGATAAATCAACAAATTATGACATGTGATGAGTTATATTCATGGGAAGTAACAATTTTACCATTAGTTATGATCACTAACTTCTCTACATATATTCATTTTTGTGGTGTTTGGATTTTAATACTAATCTTTCATGAAATAAAAAAAAATTATAGAATGATGGATGATAACCCTAGTATTTAATTTTCGATTCTGGTTCTACATTAAGAAATATATACATACGTATGATTATTTTTAAAATCATAATTACATAAAGGAGAATTCAATGATATTAAAGGGATAACTGATAAATTACATATATCTCTTAATCGTATGAGTTTCTTGTCTTCATTATATGTTATACATGACAAACTTCTTAAAATATTTTATTATGGTATTTTTTCCAATTAATATTCGTTCATAATTAGAAAATGAATTCCCCAAATCATGTAACCTGGGAGTGATGAACAAGGGGGGGCATCAAGGCCATATGTCATGTGCCGATTCTCGTTCGAGTCTAGCCCAGAGATATTTTTCAGGTATTAAACCTTGAAACTCTTGTACTACAACCACATCAACTTGTACATATGCAGAGATCAATGTCTTTTATTGTTAAACTACTCACTCTATACTATCTAAATAATAAAGATGTTTTTCGTACACTTAGTCATATCCATAGTGGTTTTCACTTGGGATTTATAATTCTAATTACAAAAATTACTAAACCCGTATTCTTATACCATCTATTACAACCCTTCTATTTATTCCAAATTTAAAAATAATTTTTTACTTATATTTTCACATAATACATCTCATAATATCTATAGGTCAAGTTTCCAGTAAAATTTGGAGAATTATATACCATTATAAAATTTGAAATACAATATCTTTATTGAATATTTCATTTACATGAAACGTCATCGCATCATACTTAACACTTCATTGGATATCCCGAGGACATACATAATAAATGGGTGAGATAAAAATCCAACTAAGGGAACAAAAATGGAATTAAAAGAGGATGAGAATACATTTTAGTCAAATAATATCAAAAAATAATTAAAAACCTGACATTGAACACATGATTTAACCTGATAATCACAACATAAATATTATCCAACAACACAAACCACAACATCATTAAACTAAAGGAATTGGGTAAACCTATTTACCAACATGGTTGAAAAAATATGATAATGTAATCAGTTATAACCTATCCCAAAATGATGTATTGTGATACTAAACATTACCCAATGCTTTAGAACACTATTAGGGAACACCCTCATAATCATTTCAAACTCATGAATACATGTACCTCATAGATCATATAAAATGGATGCATTCAACATAATCATTTTTTAAAAGATGAAATAATGATGAATTCATACATTAAATACCTCAATAAAAAAGTATATGTGAATAAAGGGGTATACTCTTGATAGAGTACATGGAATGGTATTCACTTCATAATGATTTTGGCATGGGAAATCACGCTGCAATTTCAGCAGCAGACCTGCGTCATATAGAAATTAAAAAAATGGTTTGGTAAGAGGAAAGGGACACGTGATAATTTATGAATGAAATGGACATTTATGGGAATATTGAACAAAATATCCCACCATATTAATTGGATTTTATGATGTGTATTATAAAATTTGTTCTTAAATGGGAATGAGGAGAGAGAAATCCCATCGAGAATTTTTTCATGGAAATGAGTGATTATAAAGGATCTTGAATGGGTAACTAATATTGGGATGAATATCTAAATATTTATAAATACAGTGTACTATTTACAGATTATGTATGAGCATAACCCAGATAATTGAAATTTAAATAAAAAGGCATATCACAATGGAGTTCCTGATAAAAATGAAATGTGAAATATCTCCGATGGAAATTTGTCATTGTTTCGGGTGGGATTGATGGATCATTGATGGAATAATTGGAGTGAATGTACGATCCCATAATGTAAAAAAAATAAGTATGTATGGAATAATATATCCCAAATCAATAAAATGATAGATAAAAGGCATGACCTAAAATAAGACGGTGTTGAAAAATGAGAGATGGAGATCCCTTACAAGGATGTCTGATTACAAAGGCCTTAGAAATACCTCTTTCGATCAAAGAACATCTTTAGGGATCTGTAAAGATAATAAAGAAGAGGGTGGTCGAGCTTCAAGAGCATGAGTGATGAGAAATGGAATCTCGGGTGTGTATATATTTGAAAGGAGGTGGATTTATTTATTATTTTAGTTTTGGAATCCTCATAAAAAATTATTCTAACCCACAAACCATACCACTGTTTTTACCATGGTTTCTCAGAAATGAGAGTTTTATATATTATATAATGTGAATATGTTCTGAATATATTATAATTTTTCTCTTATTCATGTTGATGTGAGTCATACATTCAATGAAAATATTTAAAAATCAGAAAATATTTTTTATGTCTTGAAGGATTTACTAAGAATTAATAAATAAATAAAATAAATATCAAATTGAATTATATTAATGTAAAACTATAAATTTGTCAAAATAAAACATTTTAATATTTATTACATCATTATCGAACCATTATGATGTCATAAAACACATTGTATTTTTATATGGTTGTGAATTTTTACCCAAAAATTTGACTAACCAGAAATTTTTTAAAAATTCACTATTTAATAATTCCAATATCCTTATTCCCAAAATATAATTAACATTATCTAAATAATTTTATAAATATTTGAATTTTAACAATTTAAATTAAAACCAAGATTTGTTGAAAATAGTAGTGTTTTGACAAAGAAATTATACTTAATACAATTAACATGTGACATTTTTAAATTTATATGAACCCTTATATTTAATAAAATAAATTGAAAAATAATATTTTCGTATAATTTTATTTATATTGAAAACCCACCAATTCATTAAAAGTAGATTTTTGTAAATTTGAATATTAACCAAAAATACATATTATGCTTCATAAATCATTTAAAATGAAGCCATAAAATAATGAGAGTGTATTCATTATAATATACATAAAATTTGTATAGAATTATAATTATATTTTCATGATACATATCCCTTTATTACACTTTAATATTCCCAAATTTTAAGAAGTGTGATGGTGGGGATTTCAGGGGGTCATTCAGTGAACAAAGTTTGTGACGTGATCTTGAAAAGCCTGAATTTATACCATAAATGGTTTCACTCATGATTCTGTGGTTTGATCATGTCTTGGGCTTGGTCTGGGGGAATACTTAGAAATTATACCTCCCTCAGAATTTTTGATAAATGGAATTCATAGAAAACGATCCAACTGGTTGAGGCCATCACATCCTGTGTCTATGCTTACAGAATATGTTATAAGCCAATATTTATACTAGTTATGTGATCACTATAAAACATATATATTATAAATAGTAATTTCACTTAATGTTCATTTAAAAAAATCTGGATATAATAAAAATTAATACCATGTGTGTTCTATATTGATAATTTATTAAATTAAAAAAGTGGGGAATTTTATTCATAACAATCTGTGTCATAATAGTATACCTCTTGATCACCACTTCGACAATGAACCAATACAAAATACATATTACCAGAATCATGGAAGGTATCTAGATATCATTTTATTGGTATCTCAATTTATAAAATGTGTTTTCCCATTTCTATAGAGAATGTATCTAAATTTTAATCATTAAATGAATTTATATCTTTTAGATTGGAAACGTTGTAGATATATTGATAGACTGAAAATAAGTCATTGACTGTCAAATGAATATTTCTATTTATTTTAAATGTTTATGCTTTAATGAATCTATAATAAAGAAATATTTTATCCCTCCATGTATTATTAATTATGATTCATGGTCCTATGATTCAGTTGAATTCATGTACATTCCTCTGAAATAGTTGTTTGGGTCTCTTCTAATCTGATTTTAAATGGATTTCATCAACCCATCAGGGTGTATTTCTAGCTCCCCATCAATTATTTTCCATGTGGTTTGTGGAAAAATATGACTCAATGTATTTTTAACCTCATCACAATCATTCTATTAACAGATCCTTATTACTATCTGCCATCCACTTTTTAAAAAACTCCTCATTAGTGATAATAGGAATGTAGTGTGATTGAATATATTGATTGAATATAGAGATCCCAGAATAATTATACCTAAATTTTTTCCATAATAATTTTCTCAATGTGCATATCATTATTATAGAATTAGTGGATTACAAATCCACCATTATCTATAGTTTCCAAAACATAGTAATATGGTTTCATTATATTACATTCATTAATGGTGACATAGTCACCTTTTTAAGAAACTAATATTTCATTTCAAACATGTATGTAATGAAAGGAAAATAATTAATCTCACAATCCACCGTGGATGATTGATTTTAGTATCATAAAAGAATCATATATGACTACGAATCATACACCACAAAAAACTTATTAAAAACCATTACACTGGGTGGATTTCAATAATAAAATAAATTGAATTATGTATATAAAATAATAATTTTATAGGTTCTGTATTATAATATAAAAAGATTCAATATTATGGAAATTTACTATAAGAAACGGGGATACAATCACTATAGAATCTATTTTTTTAAGAAAAGTATACATTTTTTAACCTACCAATGATTCCCAAAATATCATGATCGAACCTAATTTTCTGGATGATAAATATATTTTGTAGGAATAAAATAAGAATTTGTGAATATATTCAAAACAATAACTTATATTCACATTAACTACCCATATAATTTTGATTCCACAAAAAAGTTGAATCTGGTATGGCATTATTTTGGGAATCTAATATCGGAGAAGATGGGTTTTCAAGAAAATCAGAAATAATCATTCCATTTGTGTTTTGGAAAAAATTATCATTGATATCAAAAAAAATTATTCATTCCATCCGAGATAATTTATAAAAAAACATGTTATTGGGGACCCCCATTTCAGTATCATGTGGCACTCTATCTTATGTTTTGAGTTCAACCATATCTCACATTTCACTAGGACAACCATCATCCATAAATAAATATTAAAATTATATATTGGATAGGGATCCTCCAAAAAATAGTCTATATCTACATTCTGTAGTTTATTAAGTAGTGAAGACATTCACATAGATACTATTCATGTAACTATATTATGGTTTAATACATCAAGAATGGCTTCCAAAATGGGAATTATAATGTCTCTGTAGATATCACATTTACTAATACCCACATCAATGTACACAATTTTGATAGAAATGGTTTTCATGTTCAATTATCATTGTAGCTATGAGACAGAGTTATATGATTGTACAAAGTGATATATGATTTGATGAATACTTTATAGATGAAAACTATAGTTTAATTGTCCTTTAACTAATTTCATATATTGTAAAACCAATACACAGACATCCACGTGGTCTCAAGAACACATCCATGTCACAAATCCCATGCCTCCTTCTAAACCGTCATTGTATCAGGGGATGAATGATGAATTATGGATGTTGAAAAATGAATATGATGGTATGAAATATGATGAAACATGATGGGCACTGGGGATAGAATGTGGTTTATCATGAAAATTTTGTAGCATGCATCAGGATGAAATCACAATTTTAATGATACCTTATCCTGAATATCACAACAATTTCATTGATCTATTTGATGGCGTCAATATATAAAAAATTATGGGTAGTTCATGAAATTTATTTCAATTGAAATTAATTAAAGCTTCATAAATATGAAGAAAATATGGAGGAAGACACTGAATAATTTACATGAAATGGATAAACCAACTGGGGGAAAATTCAAAATGTACAAATAATTTTTCTTAGATCAACCATCCTTGTCATTTTCCAAATATTACCACTTTGGTGTGGCTGTGAAAAACCTCAACTAAAATCATAAAAAAATCTCCATTTTGAAGATATTAAAAGATAATATACACTTAAAAATTCATTCATAGGGCAGGGTTCAATCATAATAGATATGTACAAACCATAAGCATCATGAACCTACATAGTACAAAGATCACCCAAATTCATGAAAAGGATGTGGAATGTAGGGAAAATTTCTTAATATTTCCTCTAGGAGGTTCATTTTTTTGGTAACATATATTTCTTATGTAATAATACTATATCACAATCCCCATACAATAAATAATTTGTCACTACAATGGTTCAATACAACAAACTGAGAACCAACATTCCTCCTTAGGAAACCATGTTCTCATAAGTTCAATTATTAGTAAATAATATCCATAAATATATATTCATTATTCCAAACACCATATACGTCCACTAATCACCACTACTACACTAAATTAATTGGAAATATCAAACTATTATGGCGATATTACATATGAAATAATCTACATACATCCACACTTTGAAATTTTTACCATCTTCATAGATTCCCTTCTATATTAGCCTTAATATAATGAAACAATCCTCTTTATAAAATATTCATAATAAAAAAAATTTATTTTCTCATATTATATATCTATGAAATCCAAACCATATATTTACATCATAATTATGAAATACCTCCTTTTTTTAGATAACTATACATTACATTTTACCGACAGATGATCTTTTAAGGCTTAGTATCACTGAAAAAGGGTATATAATAAATGATAAAATAAAACACGTATTTAGTAAAAACGAATTATTTTTTATTTTTTCTATCCTTTGTAATATTATGGAATCTCATAACCTATTAAAATATATAAAATTAAATGGTGAATATAGGTCCTAGTATAGGAAAATATTGTAAAACATTTACACATGATATTTAAAAGTACTGACATGATCTTCTTAAATATAATAGCTACATGATAAACTAAAAAAGAAAAATAACATAGTAGAAATTTTTTTAAAATATTTCTACATTATTTAATATATTCATTCATATGTATATCACCACGGTTTATCATAGAGGTGTCATAATAACTTCCAAGGTTATTCACTAAGGTATCATACAAATTTTCATATATTGAGATTAATTTAATTGCCCAAAAAATTTGATCACTATTAGGGAACAACTTATATATGTATTAATTAGTTTTTTCAACCTATATCAGAATAAAGAATTTAGAAATAAACTATCGAGAATAACATATATGTCTTCCATATTGAAAATTATAACATTATAAAAAATTTATTAATGACCAGATCATTACATCATTATTAACCGATGAAAAAGAAAGGAAAGTTTCATGTATTTTAATCGCAAAATAAATTATAACCCTTTGAAATCTAGGTGTATAACCCTAGAAAATAAACAGTTTTGTGCATCAAAAATAGATAATTTCTCAAGAAGAATGGAGAAATTTTGGGAAAGTAATATGGAAGTATATTTGGTATAAAACATGGTTTTAGAAAACATTACAATGTTAAGGAATAGGGTTATCCCTTTCATAATTAAATAATAATATAGTTTATGGATAAAATACAATTGTAATAAAAAACTGATTTTAAAATGTAAATATATAAAACATAAAAAAATAAACATAAAAGGAAAAGATATGTTATGATTTCCCTTGCCATAAAGAGTATTCCAAAAACATGAGGACTAGGACATTGGGTGCAAGAGAGTGACTAGGGAGGAATAATTGAGAAGTAAAACCATGTGATATTTTTTTAGGATGAATTAGATGTGAAAAAAACTAAATGAACCAAGTGAAACAATTTACCAAAACATTTTATAACCAAATATAAGCAACATCAAAAAACCATTATCAACAAAGTGAAAACAAAACTAAATGAAACCAATTTATAATAATTTATTTTTACACAAAAATAAGTAATCAAATCATTAAAACCAATTCATCTAATAATTTGGAATACACATTCCATAGTTCACAACACACCCACACTTTCATTCATTTTTTATTGTTCCATACTCATGAGCAGTGTCTCATCCAATTACCATGGGTCCCAATGACACATGACCGTGATCTAGGGTCACATCCCTTGTACTCTAATGGTACTTGTCCCTTATAAAGGGTTCATTAATTAAGAAGTAATAACAACACCATTTATGGATAATATTTTCATTTCCAAAAATCTAACTTCAATAAAACTAAACCTCTTTTGAAAACCAAAGAACATCGAATTTCAAAGCAATCATTTCAATTCAATAAAACCTTCACATTTATATAAAACATTCAATATAATTCATTTTCTATCATAATAGAAAATTACCCTTTTTGAAATCCATATTTTAAAACCAAGAGAAATTTAATTTTAGTCAAACACCCAATTTTCTAGATTTCACAACCATATCTAAAAAAGGCTTCCAAAAAGTGCTAAACAACTAAATAAAAATAAAATCCACACCACGCATTCAATTTTAAATCATTAAAATAAAATATACTAAGTGGAGACAAGAATGTAGCCTTCTATCTCGAATGTTTTGATGAAAAAATCCAAAAGAACGAAGAACACCCAAGAAAACCAGGTCTATTATCCAAGTACCCACCATATATCTATTATCCAACCATGAAACATGACAAATCTCATCATTTTTGGCATCCACCAACCTAGATATACCCATATCATGTATATATCTATAAAACCAAGTGAAATGTAGAAGTATATCTAAGTATATCTATAGAATAGATAACGAATGAAGAATAACGATCACATACCTCAAGAACTCGGCTTCAACTCACCAAGGGTAGCCTTCGAATTACCTTCATTCTGATGAGAGAACCTTATTTGGAATTAGGACAAGAAAAACTCATGTTATGGCCATATAGGAACAAAAAGGACCCACCTAAAGGAAGAAACATATGAGATAAAATTTTTTAGGATCTGAAATAAACAATCTACATTATTAGTTTACACCATTTGACAAAACAAGAACTACCCATGTGTTAGGTACTACCTAGGAAGACCCTCACATGGCCACCTCACAAATTTTCCCTAACCGTGCGCACACCATGGCATAGTTCACAACCTCAAACATTCCATTTCCCACATTTTTGATACACAATTAGAAAAATAGGGTGCCGCTCATGTGACTTCCCTTTACCTCCAAAGACATTTCCAATGTTTTCTAAAATATCCCAAATATTACCCATAGACTTTATAACCATAAAATTCATAAAGTGAGGGTTATATACACTAATCCTAGTGTACTGAATTCTCTAATACATTGGTCGTTATGTCTATGGAATGTAGGAAACTCTCACCCAATAGAAAAAGTTATGTCCATTTCTCGTTCATCTACTTCTCGTTCATCTACTTCTCACGTTCACAATTCTCTTTGTGAATCCGAATATGATTTCATAAAAACCATAATAGTATGATTCCATTTCAATGAAGTAATTTATATTTCATATCCACAATCCATACAACGATATGTATCAAAGATGAATACATATCATGGTTATCATGATCCCATTTGACCCCAGGGTCAGGATCAGGATGATACTTTTTCAACTGATATACATGGAACACATTATGAACCGAATTGAACTGTGGTGGTAATTCCAACCGATATTCCCCATATTCATCCTATTCTAATATATTTAAACGAATACTGAATATAGAAGATAACTTGCATTTCTTCCCTAAATTACCATGTAAATTTCGTGGAGAGAACCTCATGATGACATGATACCCCCTAGAGAATGACAACGGTCTTTGAAGGTGATCTGTATATGATTTCTAAAGATATTGATCTATCTCTATCATTTTACTAATCAAATGGATCTTATGTGTTGTTTCATGTACAAGGCTCATCCTAACTAGTGATGTTTCACACGTTTTCACCCGTCATAGTGGAGAACGAAAAGGACCCCAAAACAATTCTTCAAATGGAGTCATGTGTATCGATGATTGACAGCTATTATTGTATAAGAACTCATATAAGGGTATATAATCATTTCATTATCCACAGAAATCGATTACATAAGAATGAAACATTACTTCCAACATTTTAATCATCTCATTGAATTTCCCATCAGTTTTGGGATGATACATCATGATCACAGTCAACTAAGTCCCAAGGTCTTATTGTAAGGATTTCCTGAAATGAGAAGTGAAACATGGATCTCTATCTATGAATATTGAAAATGGTACATCATTCTACTTTACAACTTCTCATATATATATTTTTGATAGATTCTCATTCATATGAATTTCAAGAATTGTAATGAAATGGCCCAACTTGGTAAGTTGATCGACTATTTATCAAATGGCATCGTGTGTCTGAACTATTCATGAAGGACTATAATTTAATAAATTTTTATATTTTCCCATTTTCAGACTAGGATTGGTAAATAATAAAACATACTTGTTGGTATATGTTTCTATGCTTTAACTTTTTGACATGTTAACCACATAGAGAAAAACTCAACCACCTTCTTTTTCATGAATCTGCACCAGAACTATGCCTTTAGCAACTTATACATATTTATGTACCGGGATTTATAGCCCATACCAAATAGTTTTAATCATGGAAAAGTTGTTCCTGATAATTCATAGAAACAACCACCTTATCTCTGAAACAAATGAACACCCAACATGTTCCCAACTCTCAATGGTCTCCCCACCATTGAGTATTTGACTCACAACAAGACATTGTGAATCAAATTTTTGTACCTCTTTGACCATTTTTAGTAAATCAAGAACAAGACTAGATGAAAATAAAACAACAACTTCACCACGATCTTTATATTACACATGAAGGTCATCTAGGATCAACATCAACTAACATTCATTTTAATATTTTATCTCCAACTGAGCAAATAATGTTCTTTTTAATGCATCCTCCATTGAATTTATATCATTGGTGTATACATCAAGTCAATTTCAAACATATGGAGATACTCTATCCATATACAATGAAGCATAATCAAATCTCACTATGAAAAAATGTGTTTCAAGATTTTGTGATTTGTAAACCTTTTAAATGACTCACTAAAGAGATAATGTCACCACATTTTCAAAGTAAGGATGACTGAAGCTAAGTCCAAATTGTGTGTTTGGTAATTCATCACATGAATCCTCGACTACCTTGAACTATAAGAAAAAACATTTTATTATTTAATGATAACACATCCCAACCATAATCCAAAAGAATCATTGCACACCACATACCCGTGTCCTGGTTCTAGAAAGATCCAGGTAGCTATCGATGTAAGCCAAAAACATATTCCATGGAATGACTTTTGACATTTCCCTTTCCATTGGAATGGACCATTATTATTTTTTAGAGTTGTCACTGGTGATTATTTCCATGATAATCCCCACACAAGGCATCATTAGTAATAATATAGACCATGATAACATTGTACCTCGAAGATATTATTCAGTAGTTCTCACAAGATAAAAACTTATATCTATTCTGGATCAAAAAATATGACTCTTTCAGAAACTAATGTTCTATGAAAATTTAATTATTGTATCCAAAAACCACACATTGATAATTGGGAATAAAAATGGTGTTCTCTCAATATTTGTAGCATTGTTTTGAGGTGAGCCTTCTTATCATTTGGTATCATTGAATACACCAAAATGTCATCCCAAAACACCACCATAAATGCATCTAGATATTGTTGAAAAACATGATTCATCAATTCCATCAAAACAACTAGTGAATTTGTTAGACCTAAAGGCATGACTACATATTCGTAGTTTCCATATCTACTTCAAAATGGTTTCTTCCAAATATACTTTATTTCTGAAATCACAATTGGTGATATATTGATCGCAAGTCAATCATAGAGAACCACATAGCTCCCATAAATTGATCAAATAGATCATCAATGTATGGATGTGTATATTGTTTCTTTATAGTAACCTGGTTATGCTTACAACAATCAACACACAACCGAGGAGTTACATATGCCTTCTTCACAATCAATACTGGTGCTGCCCACAGAGATGTACGTGGTCGAATGATACCCTTGCTTTCCAGATACTCCAACTATAAATTATATTCTTGTAACTATATTTGTTGCAACCTACTAGACAGAATAGAAATATTTTTGGGCTCCATAAAGAGATCAATCGTAAACTCCACATCCCTTATAAGTGGTAACCCTGAAAAGTTATCAGGATATACGTATGTAAATTCATCCCCAACTTCTAGAACACTAATTTCATCGATCTATTACATTGATTTCAATGTCAATTTTTCTAACTATTAAAATATTGTTCCATCCAATGGTTCTAACATTCTCTTTTCACCTATCATTACCATCCTTTTTTTTCTGAAGAGATGCTCAATGTCATCCTCTATCATGAAACTCACTATTCTTCTATCATAGTTAATGTTAGCATTAAACTTTGTAAACCAATTCATACACGTGATTACACCATATACATCTATCTCCATCATCAAGATGTTCCTTTTAATCCCCACTCCATTAACAGTTGTCACACATATTCTACACATGAATGATTGAAATTCTCTTTCACTAGGATGAGTTTTCAGTTTGAAAATAGAATGCATCATTTGAACATTAAACCTATAAAATCAATAGTATGAGAAGAAATGAAACAATTTTTTCCTCCAGTATCAAAGATTAAATGAAAAAGGGTAGAATTTAATATAATCGTGCCTCCCACAATAGTTTTTCCCAATAGATCATCGAAAATCATTTGCTCAGATCTATATAATTTTTCCACCTTTTAACAATTCTCATTGTTTCTTTTCAGAAATTTTTCGGGTTGAGTAGTCATAGTATTTATAGAATCACCCTGGCTAGCTCTTTTCTTCTATTGAGGCCAATTCTGTTGTCCTCGCTTTGTTCAATAATACGATTCTTGCAATTCCTGAAAAGTTTCTCGAGAGCCCAACCTTGAAGTACTATGAAAATAGCGCTACAGATGCCATATATTCATGGAGTTATGGAATTCCTTAGGGTTCTTCATACACTCTCACTTTATGTGGTCAAGTGATCCACATTTAAAGAAACAAAATCATATCTAGGGATGCAGAGTAAGGTTTTTTGATCTAGAATTCTGATTTTTATTTCCACATGTACCTTCGAAATAGGTTTCCCTTTTTCTCTTTTTTTTTCAGTATTTGAGTTTACACCATTTCTTATTGCTATCATCATAACTCCTCCCGTAGCTCTTGATATATCACGTTCAGCCACAGTCACTATGTTTACCATCACGGTATAATCTGTAATGTAGAGCACCACATTCTTCAACTGAATATCTTGTAGTAGCCCAGATTTGGAGAGGCATGCCTCCAAAGATTCACTTTCCACAACCTCTGGTGAAAAATTTAGTAAATTCATGAACATAGTTGCATAATCTGTGAGAGATATAATTTCTTGTTTTAGGATGAAGATGTGTGTTGTTTTCATGATCTTGAATGTGTGAGGTTAGAATTATTTGTTGAATAATATATCCAAATCCTCCCAAGTAAGACCTTCATCCTATTTATCCTGCACCGCTAAATCGCACCACTAATGTGCAAGATTCAAAAGAATATATATCACCAATGTGAACATTAGCATTTTCAGTGTTCTAATGATGTCGATGATTAAATTCATCCAACTCATACACACCTCTAACTTCATTAGTTCAGAATCACACTAGATGTTGGGTGGATTCTATTTTATGAACATGATGGTATGATCCACATGACTTAGCTCATTCCTCTTCTTTGATGTGTCCATAGCTTGAAAAACTTGGAAAATTATATGAACCTCCTATTGGTTCACCTGTGGTTCTAGTGCAACCACAATCTCTACTATTTCATCTGGTAGGTTTCAATGATGCCTACAAGGTACCATTTTCTAAACCAACAACAAACTCCATCAATATCACCATCTAGAAATAGATATATTATCATCTCAAATTCAATCACATCAAGTATCAAAAATTTATTTTCCAAAATATCAATTTTCCATGTTCAACCATTCTTGAAAACATTCTACATTATTTTAAAAATTGATCAATTTTTAAAAGACCAAAATCATTCCATTTTTCAAAATATTTAATTTGAAACAAATCATAATTTTTCAGAATTAAACACATTTTCACATAAAGAATCATTCTTCAAAATGATTAAAGCACTCCTTGTGTTATGTCATCCATTTAAAATGCATGTCATGCTAATATCAATTGATAAACCCATGATAATGAGATTCATATTTCTTGAATGTGTCTCCAAAAACTTATTTACCCAACTACCATTTAACATGACATTCATTGTAAAAGGGTTAACTATGTATTTTAGTGATATACATTTCACGTTCCAAAAATCACACTTCTATCTAATATCTTATCCCAATGGATATTCAATAAGAAATTTCAACTCCAAGGCTATGAAACTGATGACTAATCGTTATGAAAATACCAAATAAGCAGATTTCATCTATACCACCATAGAAGGACTAGACTGATACCATTAATAATGACTTGCTAATTATTATTTTCTTGAGTGTTCAATGAGTCATCACTTGGCCTTAAGTGACATACCCATGATGCCAAACACTGTATATAAAAGTCGAAGGGTATAGAATACAAGTGGGGGATTAATGATCATTTATGAAATGAACCAGTAAATCAACCAACCATAACCAAACCAACACTAAATGATGTATGAACAAAAGGAAACAAACAATTTCATGTATCTCATAACAACATCAATGATATCTGCAGTGGAAGTCCAAATAAGTATAAATTTAAAAAATGGATAAACAACTAAATAACCTCAAGAAACTACTAAACGTAATTCTTCCCAAGCTAAAATCTCCACAATCACTGAACCTCCCAAACATCACGAAGTAGTTCTAAAAAAATGTTAAACATTACCTTATGTCCTCTCATGAATGATATTATCTGAAAAAGAACCAATGTTCCAAATCAGGGGTGAATAAAAAACTCAGTATTTTTTAAATGAAATCCATACTCATTAAACTATAATAAAAACATTATCCACATATATATAAAAAATTTTATGTACTTTTTTTTTACCAAAACAGTTTATAACCAAATATAAACATCTTCAAAAATCTATTTGAAACCCAGTGAAAACAAAACTAAATGAAACCAATTTTCAGGATGTTATTTCTCTAGGATAAAAACTAATAAAATATTTAAATCCAATTATTCTTTTAATTTGGAATAACCATTCCATTGTTCACAACACACCCACACATGCATGCTTCATTTGACAGTTTCATACAAATGAGAAGTCTCACATCCAATTACCTTCTCTCATAATGATAGAAACCCCTGATCTAGTGTCATCTCCCTTGTACCCCAATAGTAATCATAACTTATGAAGGGACCATTAAGCATGATCTCACACCAACAACATTTATTCCAAATATTTACATTTCCAAAACAAACCACTTTAATAAAACTGATCTTTTATTGAAAACCAATGAACAAACAATTTTGAAGAAAACATTTCATTTTAATAATACCATATCATTAATTGATAACATCCAATAAAAATCAAGTTACAACAATCTAAAAAAATACCCTTTTTAAATCCATATTTTACAACCAAGAGCAAAATAATTTTACTGAAACACCCAAATTACAAGATTTCACGACCATCATTCAAAAAGTATTCCAAAAGGTGTTCAAAAACAATATCAGAATAAATTTATCAACACACATTCAATTTCAATGAATTATAATCAGTTATACAATGTTGAGTAGAGAAACAAGCTTCTTAAAACGAATGTTTTTATGAAAAAACCCAACGAACAAAGAACACAAAAGTTAAATGGGTCTTCTCTCCATGAACCCAACTATAATATCTTCTCCTAGAATGAACAAAGAAAAATGTCATCATATTTGGGGTCCACACACATAGATCAACTCATAAAAGTCACATATCCATGATACAATTAGATGAGGAAATTTCGATCAATGTAGTTCTAAAATCCTAGTCAAGAATAAATAAGAATGATCACATGCCTCATGAATCTAGCTACGATTAACCAATGGAAGCCATAGAATCTTTTTTTAGACCGGTTGTAGAACATTCATTGGCCATTGGAGAAGACAAATCCTGAGTTAGGGCCTCTTAGGAGCAAAAATGACCCACATAATAGAAAAAATGTCAGAGATCCAATTTTTTATTATCTCACATAAACCAACTACCTAGTAAGTTCACACTATAAGACAAAACATGCACTTACTGTGCACTAGCTACTGCCTAGATAGACCCTCACATGACCTCCTCTCATAGTTTACCTAACCGTGTATAGACCATGATAAATCTCTCTATCTCAAACCTGCCATTTCACATGGTTTGTCCTCATAGTTAGATAGATCATATTCCACCTAGGTTACTTTCCTTTATCTCGAATAATATTGCCAAACATCTCCCAAATCTCCCAAATATCACCCTTACACATTATAACCATAAAAAGAATCATGTAAGGGTTACATACCAAAAACGTGTGTACTACAATTCATATGGTATGACTATACATGTTTAGGCCATCATTTCACTTTTTTGTATTAATAATCCATTATCATTCCTATTTGAAATACTTATAATATCATTAAAATTATTTTTAAGAGTTTCCAATTATCATATTCAGTAATGGTCATATAACATTCAACACCCACTGGTCACATCACACCTTATAATAAATCATTATTAAAGAGATATAATTATATTTAGTATAATATAACAAACATTTAAGGAAAAGATTATCATTCAAAATGTGTTGGTTGTTTCATTCTATCCCCTATAAGAAATTTCATCCCTAAAATTTAACCTTGTTCCCTCAGTTGAGAAAATGGTTGGGTATTCTATATTAATATTTCCTCCTGTTGACATGTGTCTTATTCAAATTTATGATTCTCCACAACACTTTAATGAGGTGGGTAGTCTTGTTTTCTATAACCTTGTCTCTACAGTCCATGATATCCATAGGATATTCCTCATAATATGGGTTATGTTCTAGTCGTACCACCTCAGGATTCAATATATGTTAAGTGTTAGATATACAATTTCCCAAGATAAACTAGTGGAATACATCATGAAATTGAGCTATAATTATAGTATATTCAAGATTATAATCAACTTTTTATATGAAATAAAGAATTTTATAGGGTAAAATGTACCTAGGGATGTGTTTTATATTCCTCCATAAAAACATAATAGTCTTAAATGGTGAAATTCTATTTAATACTTCAGTTCCAACATAAAACATCATTTCCCTTTAATGGTTGTTAACATATCTCATTCGTTTTTTCTGTGAATCATTTATTTATTTTTAGATGGAATTATAATTTTCTATCATCACTTGAATAAGACCAATCCCAAGAATCTTTCTATCACCAACTTTATCCCAAAAAGAATGGGCTCTACATCGCTTCTAATATATAGGTTCATAGGGTTTCATTTTAATACTCAAACGGAATATGTTGATTTATTATTTCACATCTAATAGAATTTTTTGATCCCTTCCACATTTTAATTCTATTAATAATGTTCTTATCATGAACTTGAGTGTTTTAATTGTAAATTCCTATTTTCCATCAATTTTCATGAGATAGGTCATACTAAAATTTAATTTATTATTCAAACATGATAAAGGTACATCAAAAAATTTGATGTGAATCTTGGATCCTGATCATATACAATAGATAATGGTACTCGATGTAGCCATACCACTTCATTCATGTATTTATTAGCATTTTGGACAATAAAGATATCATTCTAAATAATAATAAAATGGTCCTTATTGGTGAGACCGTCCACTATAACCCATATCACATTGTTTCAATTGGATTTTTTAGTGACAATAGAAAAATTATATATTGATGTTATCCCACTTTTAAGCTTGTTTGGTTAGTGGTTGTAATTATCTTTTAGTAATTTTATTTATTGCCTTCACATGTTAACACACCAGGAACCTTGTAGTGTAGTTGAGAATATCAATCATTATTTTATCCCAGAAAAAATGATAATGAAGGTCCCTATACATTTTATGCTTCTGTGATGTATATATTAATTAGAGATGTGAGATTCATACATTAGTTTCTTCATTATTTCTATAATAGATGGAATACATAGTCTTTTACAATGTTTTATAAGACCTTCTTGATCAATATTTTAATAAATAAACTTCCCAACCATTATAGCATAATAAAATTTCTCTCTATGATTTGTTTATCATATCTAGTAATTATGGTTGATAAATAGTTTTCTATAGTTTCTATGATGTCCCATAACATAAAAATCCCACGACCAGTTTCAAAACGTCATTAATAAATTTTTCTTCTAGAATCATCATCATTTCCCACACACCAATGATTATCATATGTAATCCAACAAAGTATTTTTTATCAACCTAGGTGATAATGATTTGAACAATCATTTTATTTGTGATGTTTCAACCATATCATGTATCTCATGTTTAATTACATTTGTGTTAATATTTAATTTAAACATTGATGGTCTGTGTATATATATCACTTCTACTCAAAATGAGTGCTCCTTTCTATCATTAGAGAAAAATCAATTGTAAAGAACTCCAGGTCATGTAGAGGATAGTTCTACTCATGAGTCTTTAACTATCAAGATTCATAAGAAACTACATTCCCATTTTTTGTTGAGGACACACCCCATCCCATTAAAATATACATCAATAAAAATAATGAATCATTATATGATAGATGGATGATTTATTATAGGTATAATAAAAAATATATTCCTTATCTATTGGAAATATTCTTCACACTCCAATGCCCTATTTAACTTGACCCCTTTTCGATTTAACATGGTTAGATGAAAAAAAAAATCCTGAAATGTTTTTCAATAACCACTTTTAAAATTATACAAAAACAAGGAAATTAAAAATCTAAGTTACAATTGTATGTTGTGGACACTCCACCACATCATTTTTCCTAACATGATTAGCTGAGATTCCATAATTTGTTTCAATGTTCTTAAAAAAAGAAACTTTTTGTAACCGAAATTCAATTTTTAAAAATTTCCAAATTTCTTATACTTCATTAATGTTTTAAATATAACCATTAGATTACTCCCATTCTCTTTATGATGTTTGGAATACATCATAATTTCAACTATAGAAACTACCACAATTTTATTAATGTAGTCCATAAGGAAAATATTCCATAAAGACATAAAATTATAATGAGAAACAATTGAGAATAATGCAATAACAACATACATATAATTAACATTTCATGATCAGAATGTAGAAATTTGAATATCTTATTTCATCATCTTTAATTGATGATAAACAGATCGAATACAAATCCTGGAGATGAATTAAGGCCCATTAAGTTGGTCAAATAAATAAGCAATTCATTAAGGAGGGTACTTGTTCATCACTATGATCACATTAAGTCCTCCATAATGAATTAATCTTCACAATGATCCATCCATTTTTAATAAATGGAACATATCTTCACCATGGAGACAAACATGGTAGGATAAACCAATTCACCAAAAGATCATGGTGGTGTATTTTTAGTTCCTCTAGATCCGCATTTTTTATTCTATATTGGGTATTTGAAATCTGATTATAACCAGGAATGATCTAAATGGATAACTCTAACTCTATTTCTAGGGGAGGTAGGTGTAACACCACAGAAAATACATAGATGTATTCTAGAAAAATTGATAAATTCACTATTCATAGACATTATTTTCACTATTTATCTTCACCGATAATTTTCTTAAACAATGTAAATGGATGTGCTTCTAGATAATGATCAGGTCAAGATATCTCTCATTTCAAAACATTGGTAGGGATTCAACTATAGAATTCGGTTATATCTATACATTTATAGTTGATCTTTGCATTGTACATTGAGATCCATTACATCATTAGTATAATGTCGAATTCCACCATGATATTGACAAAAATATTTTCTATGATATTATACTCATCGAATTAAATACTATAGTATCTATACATTGATGATTCATGAATAATCCCTCCATGAGTATTTTCTGATAATAATACATCTAGTAGTTAATATATTGATTCTATATTCTTTGAAATCATGAATGAAATTTAAGAGTGAGTAGCACCAAGTTCAAATAATGTACTATATTGATTTTATAGAATATTGAATGTACCATCTACCAAAAAATATTGAGATTCATCTTCACATGTCATTGTTGTAGAAGAATGAAATTTATATCATGGCCTCTGATGGGGTGGATATTGATTATCCTCCATGAACATTGGATTTGTAATGTAATTTAAAATTAACCCATGTTGTCCATGGATAAAGTATTTAACATCAGGATTGTCCTCTAACATCATCTCATTGTCATCAGTGTTAAGAAGTTGGGGAATCATGTCACTATGATGGTTTTGATCAATATGGAAATTTCTTCCAAACATACATCATTTCCAACTCTCGAGCAGGTAGTTCCATGGATAGTTCTTCCTACAGTTATTATTGTGGAAAGGTTCACTTTATTTCTTCAAATTCCTTGATCAAATCTCCTCCCCATGTTTGACTCTAATGATACGATAATTTACATTTGATTTGTGGGACAACTTCATCTCTCGGATCTCCAGTTCCACATTTATAGAAATCCACAAAATCTTCTCTTAGATTTTAGTAATATATGGATAAATTCTTCTACAGATGGATTCTTATTCCACATAAGAATCCATCAACCTTCCCATTAATATCCTTGAAAAAGATATAGGTATTGTGGGAAAGTACTATGAAATTAATCTCATAACTTCCCATATATTCATTTTCATTCTTCTTCATCTCTATTAATTCCTTCTCTATTTATGTTCACAGTGAACCTAGGAAATAATTTTTCATAACTGTTCCCCTAATCCCTTTCAAATATATTACATAAATATCCCCTCATAGATTCATGTTTTACCTTATTTCCACCACTAATTAGTTTCTCTAAATTTGATGCTCCCAACAAGGTTGAATTTCTTGAGTTCTGATCAATAGACTACATAATAGATATTTTATCTAAAACATATCAATTTCGAATAAATCATTGAGTCAATGGATCCACTAGAAAGAAGGTTGTTAGTGAGACATAAAGGGAAAAAAGATATTATCTTGGAGGTGAATCCAATCTCTCCACCTGAGCCATGTTACTGTACATAACTATAGTAAGTGGTTTAAACATTGTCATTTGGTATTCTATTAAAGATTTTAATAGAAGTCCATCAATGCATATTCTGTTGCGCTCACCATTTAACTAGTTTCCCTACATCCCATGATTTTTAATAGAATAATACAATTGTGATAAACATCTCATATTGAATAATATTATAATTATAATATAATTTCTGCCTTAATTCATCAAGAATATATAAATTATTCTTTATCAATAATTAAATTTTCTATAAATACATCATAATGGTTATTAAAATGAATGAGATTAATGAAAAAAATTCCCTATATGTGTCAAACCAGGTGCACCATAAGGAAAATTTTCATATACACGGTTACAAAATTTCTAGCCTAACACTCCATGTCACAGTTGTTACCCCTAAGTAAATTTATTCCCAAACCACATCCACCTGTTTGTATCTGTACATG
Organism: Viscum album; assembly: GCA_963277665.1. Taxonomy (NCBI): domain Eukaryota; kingdom Viridiplantae; phylum Streptophyta; class Magnoliopsida; order Santalales; family Viscaceae; genus Viscum; species Viscum album. The sequence goes on along the minus strand of OY728140.1, from coordinate 1,996,876,630 downwards.
GATTCCTTTTTCCGGAAACCATTTAATCATTATTTTAATTGTATACAAGGATGTTTTCCTATATTCACAGTTTTCCATAGGTTTAGTAATAATGTTACCAAACCCTAATTTAATAAAATTAGTAAATTTTACATTTATACAACCCTGTGAATCATTACTTTTTATTACATAACTTTACATTAAATTTTACAATCAAGGGATCTTTTGAATATTAATTTCTTGTAAAAATAGAACCTAATACATGAAAACATAAAAAATTAATATAATACACATAATTGGATTCTTAGCTTCATCAGCTAATGTAATATTACTACACATCATAACCTGGGTACATACATCAATGGAAATGTTGAGTATAATCTCCAATAAGAGAATGAAAGTGAAACAAATTACAATTGATCACAATAATTATTGAAAAAAACATGAAGAATATAATGAAGGAATGATGAGTGGAAAAGAGAAATATCATTGTAAATAATTAATCATAACATGGGAGTGTTTCTACGCTAATTAGTCGATTCATTCATAAGTATATCACATGGGTTTATCACCAAGGAGTCAAAAACATTACCAAGGTTAATCAGCAACATATCATAAAACTTGTCATCTCAGGATATTAAATTCATTACCCAATGAATTGGATCACCATAACATAAAACAATTAATATTTTATAACTAATTTGAGCTATATATTTAATAAAAAAAACTTTATATTTAACCAGTGGAGTGTTAAATAAATTGGGTTAATATCAAAATCACCACGTTCTAAAAAATGTTTTAAAATCATCTTTATATAATTATTATTAGCCAAAAAGGAGTGAAGGATTAATGTATTTAAATCCAAAAATAAAATATATAATAATGATATCTATGTGAATACAGTTGGAAATTAAAGGGGTTTGTGTATTAAAAAAACATTTTAAAAGAATTTTGGATAAAATAGAGAAATTTTAAGAAGGAAATATATAATTATAACAGTTATAACACATGGTTTTAGAATATGTTATCAATATTGGGGAAAAGGGACTCCATTAATAAAAGACACAAAATACAGTAAATGTGTTGAATAAAATGGTTATAATAATATATTATGTATATTTTAATGACGTTCCACGTAAAAAATTAAACATCAATGGAAAAGAGAAGATTAGATTTACCTGACATTGGAGATCATCCCTCAAACATGAGGATCCTAACTTTAGGGAATTGATGACACATTGCGAGGAATCCTTGAGAGTTAAATAATATATATATTATGAGTGGATTAAATTTATGTGAATGTAAATGAATAATTTGGTGGGTATTTACATCAAATGAATAGGATTTTTTAATTAATTTTCATAGACACCATGGTAGTAGTGAATACTTAACCTTGGGCTGAGATTGTATTTTCCAATAGTATAGGAAAATTTGGATACCAATTTTTATACATTCACAAAAAAGAGTTTTCAAATATATAATATTACCTATTATATTATTATTATGTCATTATTCATAAAAATAACATCAAATGTATATTTTACTATTTATGAAAAAATTATCTATCGTTGAAAATTATTAAAAATTCATCCTAACATAATTTGAACATTAGAATTCAAAAAATGATATTTATTTTATCAATATTATTTTATTAATAAAAAATTTTATCTTTTAAATATAATAATACTTATTTATTTAAAATAATACAAGATAAAAATGCATTGTGAAATTGCATTGTACAAATTTTAATACATGCACATTGTGAAATTATTTTATCATTTATTTTAATTTACGAGTGTTTATAAAATAATTTTTTATTAAAATAATAATTATAAATTATATATTATTTTATTGTAACATGTATATATTTTCATTAATTTATAATGTATTTCCTAAAAATCAACATATCAAATTCCAACTCAATTTTACTAAGAAAAAAATTCAAAAAATAGAATTGATAGAATAAAAAAATTTATTTAGAAAATATAATTAATCTTTATGTAACTAGGGAATTGACACATAACCCCATAGAATAACCTCATACAGCTTAAGGGTAAGGTTTTTGATGGTTATTTATTCATATGGAAGATCAGATAACATTTCTCGAGTGGTAATTTCAACTAATATTAACTTCTCATGTATGTGATGTTATTCAAGCATAACATATTAAAGATAGAAATGGGTTTAGTCAAGAGTGATTCCCATATATTCTACCTTTCTTCCAGGATATGAAAAATGGGCATCAAACTCCACGAACCTACTTTTTGACACCATCATTTCTTTTTTTCATTAATTAACCATTATTATTACTATTTATATCACTAATAATAATTTAAAAATATTGTTCATAGTTTACAATGGTAATATTAAATTATGGTAATATTTTCCAATGTTCATATTTACTAATGGTCATATAATATCCAAAACCTTATGGTCACATTGCAAATTATACTCACATCATTGTAAAAGAGATATTTTTTTATAAAATAAAAAAAAATTAGGAAACAATTATTATTCAAAAATATTAGGTTATGGAAATAGTTACTTATTATCCAAATTATATATCCTTCATTTCTTGGTTATAATCCATTTTAGGCCAAAAAATGGGTGACCATTCTTATGTCCCAAGAAACCGGTTTTTAGAAAATTTTATCCTAGTATTATATTTTTCATGTTTTTAATGAATATGGAAATTGACATTTCAGAAAAACATTAAAAGGAAACACTAGGGTATTTTTACCATATATATTATTGGTAACACATTCCACCTTATGTGTAATTTCATTGTGATTTTTATCATTACATTGAATGTTTTATATTGGAAACCCATTTTATGGGACTGATCCCATCAACACCTAACAAACGTTATATTTGGATGATAGTAAATTATTGAGTTTCTATCTTCTTGAATTTATAAAATAGTATTTTATTTAATAAATAGATATAAATATTCTGTATAATGTACATAGATGTTTACTTTTATAGAGAACCACTCATACATATAAGTTATCAAATTTAAACATTATTTCTATTGAGCCACTATCAATGTGGAAACAAGTTCACTATAATATTTGTAAATGATTTAAAATATTATTTTTATCTAAAAGAGAGTCTTAGACTAAGAAATATCAGCAGAAAAACTATTTTGATCTGCCTAAACGACCATCCTTTTATTCCATAAAAAATCCATGTTTTACTGGTGAAGTTCTCGTTACCACTAGCCTTTGAAAACCCAATGAGCATCATCACAAAATGAAACATTGAAAGATTTCAGGTTGAAAACAATTATTTGAGGACACATAATTTTCATTCCCAAATTGAGTGGAAGGTTACAAATTTATAAACATCATTAATATTCATTCATATTATGTAAATTGTATTAAAAATTAATATAAAATCTCTAGATAAGATCAATAAAATTTAATTTATAAAGTATTTATATATTAATTATTTATAATAAGGTTGTCATATTAATTATTTTTCATTACTAATCATGTTTTATTTTTATTTAACTTAAATAAAATAGAAAATTATTACTATATACATATCCACATTGGCTATATAATCTTATAACACCAATCCTTAAACACTTAATGCAAGCATGTAAGATCTAAGCGATTCATGTAGTTTTCATTGACCATCATGAAATATATATTATTATCTTTGTTCTTTAGTAGAGAGGGAATATTTTCTTCTAATGGCTATAAATAATTTCTAATGATGTATCTATGGTATTTCATCAGACAAGGCGTGCAAAATGATATGATTCATAATATATAATTAGGGTTATATACTTAAAACCTATCAATGAAACTTATCCAATTAATCATTCTATGTTATTCATAAAATCATATAAAATATATTATTATTATAATTTTATTCAATAAAATCTCATAAAATTTATTAAATAATAAAAGATATAAAAAATTAATATTTAAATCATATTAAATTAATAAATCATTTCCAATAATAAAGTTATATCAATACAAACCATACTATATATATTTTATTGAATAAATAAATATTTTTTTGAACATTTAACCAAATAAATAATTGTATTAATTTATAAACTAAGAATGCGAATAATATAATATTTATTTATTATTGTATATATGGTTAAGGAATATGTAAAACTCATATTGTGTATTCTAAAATAAAAAATTTTATGATTTAATTTTTATTATCTAAATTATATTAATAAATATATTAAAAAACATGTTTATTAAATTGATTCTAATAAATTATTTTTAAAATAGTTTTATGATTTTATCAGTACACATAGTTTGTGAGACATCAGGTTCCTTTTGAAATGGAAATAAGTGAACTAATGTAATGACCAAATGTTTTATCAATGGAAATTACATTCTTATAATTATGTCATAAAATAACATGAATTCAAAAAAAAGTGAACTATTACGAACTATGTGACCATTAAAAATAATATTTTTAATTATGTAATTTGAATTTTAAAAATATAAGATACATGGTTGTGATCAATAAGATATTTGGAGTTCATTGAAATAAAGATAATTTTTTGTGACTTGTAATTTAACCCTGTTAATTATAATGTTTTTCTTCAGAATATTAATATGAACTTTATGAGTAGTAAATAAGACAATTAAATATTAAACTTACCAATAAAATTATAAATAAAATGTATGCATCTCATAAGTGATAATATGACCATAATAAAAGTAATGGTGTTTTGGTAAGTCATAAACAATTTACTACATTTAATTAGTTATTTGGAAATAAAACGAATTCTCCTAAAATGTGTTTATAAATTATAAATTTTTTGTATTTTTTTAATATATATTTATAAGACCTTATTTAATTTCTGAAAGCATTGTAATATCAGAAATTGTTTTAAAATCAGTCTTTTTAAGGTAAATTAGTTTTTTAATTAAAAAAAATTAATCATACATTGAATTTAATTTTTGAACAATTTACTCCATTTTTTATTCTTCATATTGAAAAATGTTTAGAGTTAACGTTTTGGATATTTCTAAAATAAATTAATTTTTGATAAATAGTGAAAAATTATAATTTACCATATATATACATTATAATCTAAATTGACTATTCTTAGTATCATGGATGAATTAACCAAACTTATTTCGATTTCACATGAAAATATTTTTATTTTTGGTCATTGAATCATCTATATTTATTTTATTATATAATAATAATAAACTATATATTAAAATATATTGATACCCCTCTTCTCCTCTACTGTAAAAACCACACACACTGTCCTCTTCACTTCAATCCACTAAATCCTTGCTGTATACCTAAATTATTTCCAAATACCTCTCCTAGTTCATAATAAGTTACCAAGATCCCTTTGTCTCCTAAAATGACCAAATCATGACCCCTTAATAGGCTCTTCAGGAAGATTAAATCAGTTGGTAAAATTTTCTTTTCTTTTCATTCATATTTTTTTCATTTTTTGTAGTTTTTTAATTATAAACCTATCCTCATAGAAATATAATGAAAACTATAGTACCATACATGTAGTATAATGTTTTTATGCTAATGGGATAATTCATTTTTATATCTCATTTATCCTCCTTTTATAATAAATAAACGATAATACTATCCAAGATATGGTAATTAATCACATTTAAGTAAGTCATGTTATATATCAACACTAACATCATCAATTATGGTCATAAAACCAATTTTATGGTTTAACATGATTATAAAATATGTATGTTATCTTATTTGACGTTCTAGAATCATTTTTCACACTTGATTTAATATAATAATAAAAAACGATTTAATTGTTAGAAAATTTCCCAAATTAATCAAAGAAATTATCATTAATGTTTTATATAATGATTAATCTTAACTAAAAATAATTGAATTAATTTTATAACCATGTAATATTCTATATTTTTAATAATTTCATATTACGTCAATTTTGGACAACAATTTTCATCCTACATGTTTATCGGAACATGAATATAAGTGAACTAATCATTAAAACCAAGGAAGAAGACACTCCCAAACAATAATGTAAATCATTTACCTCATTAAAAAAATGTCGATGAAAATAATAAGGTATAATTAAATAAATAAAAAGTAGAAGATCTTCGGGAATTACTAATTAATGAACCTAAATGTATTATTCTAGTCAATAAAATAAAACAAAAATCACCATCATACATATGGTAAGGGATACTTCTTATCTAGATCTTATTCATTAATTTCATATTTATAATGATATTTTATGAGTAATTACTAATGATGTGGTCAGGTTTTTCTCATCCCCCTTATTTCCTTCATTATATATAGAATATCATAATCTGATTTCTCTCTCGTTAACCTCTCTAATATTTTCATGATACAATGTTGATATTCTGTAAGGGATTCTACCAGAACCTCTTATATCCATTTGGGTTTCTCTATATTTATTTTTACCCAAATCTGGTTATCTTTAAGTTTTATGTAAAACTTCTACAAACTTTTTATATTTACCAAAATCATGTTTCTAGATCCATACATCCTTATCCATTGGTTATATAGTTGTTTTTTTAATGATTACCACATCAACAAGTTTAGTTTAGCAAAATCATTTTAAGGGAACATTATGAATTCTAACCCATCATCATATAAACTATATAACCTATTTTTAGTCTACCACTGTATTTATAAAACAATAATTATGAAGTACCTCATGGTGATTTTTTTGTTAAATATAAAAAACTATTCCCTTTTCAGTTTTAAATGACCTTTGATATTTTCCTTTAACCACATAAAAATGTTTAGATTCTAAAGTTTACCAAAAACTCTTTTTTCATGTTCTTATTTCAAGAGGACATCAATTAATATGATTTTTTTCAATTTACCAACATAATATTCCATGAATTATCTATTTCCTTTCCATTATTATTATTATACACAATTATTTCTCTTGGTAACCGTTATGCTTATATATGGGTGATTGTGTATGATTTTTATGTGGATAACATATTCATGATCATGTTATGATGGGTGCACAAAAATAGTGGTACAATACATTAGGTAATGTTGAGTCTCATGAGATGTTATGTGTAATGGTCTTCGGTGTTAGTCTTGGCTTGTGATACCATGTTCGATGTTCTTGGTGGTTTGCCTTGATGTGTGCTCATATATGTGAAATAATCCTTAAAACATGATAAAGTCTTCATTTTTGTAGCTGCATCATATCTATGATTCGATATTTATTTTATCAAATTGATATATGATATAATTATATAAGAAATTTTATATCCTTATATTATGATCTCTATCCCATGTTCTAAATCCTTATTCTTATTTTTATTCCATTATAGGGCTTTTAGTGAATCCCTTCATTTATGTGAACCCTTGTGTATCCTTTCCATATTTAAGGGCTCAAAAGACTATAGGATCACTAAATCGATATTAAAAAAATATGTTTTCTAGCCCCATGTTTTCAATTTGATGTAAATTTTTATCCAATAAACTATATTTCTTAATCTGAGACTTTTTTTCTGAGGGAGAATAATTCTTAAAATAACATAATGTTATGCGTAAAAGTCATGGGTTTCTATACATGGTATCATAAAATGGTTTAGTTTTTTTTTTGAAATTATTAATATAGAACATTATTAAGAACCATAAAGATGACAAAAGTTATAAGATAAAACCATTAAAATTTGCTAATTATTGAGTAAGTGGTTTATCAATTAAATAAATCCTTGACTAGATACAAACCTATAGAGGTGCCTCTACCACATATGTATCAAGGGATAAAACCAAAAAACCACACATTGATATTGTATCTAATGTGAACTAGTGAATGAAAAAATTCCTAGATGTACTGTTAATTTTAAACTCCCCAAGGACATGTGTAGATAAATTCATGACATCAATACAAACCACTATTTTGCGAGTGAAAAAAATCACAAAAGAATATAAATTAATAAATAGATAAAGGATAAACTAGATTGAAACATAGGAAATCAGAAGTTTGGATATAATTATCCATTACATGTTTAATCTCTTATGATCAAAGACTATTTCTTATGATCAATAGATATGTATTCACTTCATTAATTTGTAAAATATTATTCTATGTTTATAGATAAAAATAAAATAACACACTCAAACAATAAATATGACATGGAATGTGCATATTGCCTATATAATATGCAAATATATGATGGAAAAAGGTTCCAAAATATCAGAAATGTACAAGATCAACTGGTACAAGTTATGAATAAGAACATAAATCATGTGGAACACCCTCATCCTCCATGAAAAGTGAAAAATTTCATTGATTCAATAATGCGGAAAATTCCTCACATGTCTAGTGTATATTTTGATCCCCTCCTCGTGGAATATTGGATTAAATCCATTGAAATGTATTCTATAACCTCCAGTGCTCATAAGAATGGAAAGTCATTCTGGTGGCCTATCATTTTTTTGGTGAATTTGATCAGTGGTGGACACTGATCATGAAAATGATTCCCCATAAAGAAATTGATTCCAGGGATTGAGAGGAATTCAATAGAATATGTTTTAATAAATATTTTCCCTAAACCCTTTATCTCAAGAAGGAACGAGTGATCCTTAGACTCATGTAGAAGGAAGATGAGTCAATTGAGACATATGAATCAAATATTACAAGTCTTTCATGGTATGACACTAACATTTTCATGAACATTGAATGAATGTTGGATCACATATATTTTATAGTGAATCCATGTCATTGAAACATGTTGATGATTCGTGACTTTGATAGTTATGAGGGGATTTTTGGTTGGGCCCTTCTGGTTTAAAGGGTGAACAGATAATCCCAGTTTTATAATGGACTTTTTGATTAATAGTGAAAATTCTTATCATGTAAATACCTGTAAATTTCAAGGAAATATTTTTTCTTAAATTCTTTGGGATTTTACGATTACTTAGTTTCTGAAAACACCTGATTTTGAGGCCTGGTGTTCCTAGAAAAAACTTATGATGTTTATCTCAGGTATGTTCAGTGAACAAAAAAGTGGTTTTTACTATATTTTGACCCGGTGCTCGGAATTGAAATCTGAGGGCACCGATGAATTCGCAACGCCAGTATTTTCTTAAGATGACTTTGTCCATTTATGTGTTTTCTCGGGAGAAGAAGTTAAAATTTGGGGTTTATGTGAGAAGTAAATAAAATTGTATAAAATTTAATTTAATTAATCCTAGGAAGTTAAAATCTCTCATGGGAAGTTGTTGGTGGGTCCCACAACCACCCAACTTCCCACATGTGGTTATGAGGTAGGTGGAGCCCACAAGAGCATGAATATTTTCATAATCCATAACCATTAACTCCTTTGAACTCCCATGATAAATACCTGGCAACTCCCCATTAAATATTGGTATCTTATTATTGTATAACTCTCCCCTCTCTCCTCATTAATCATGCCAACACACATAATCAATTAAGTGAGTAATGTGTTTGAATTTTAAAAATTGAAATTCATGGATTGAAGTAATAAAATAATATAAGTCTTGTTTTATTTTGGGGGGTTTGTTGTTGTGAGATGATATTGGGGAGAGAGAGATCTAGTTCCTTATGCGAAGAAATTCATCCTCGTTGTCGAAGAACATCAAATCCATGAAGGACGACCACACGCCTCCTTCTCTTTTCTCCGTGATGAAAATGGAGACGCTGCTTTCTCCTTGGATGCTATCTGTCGACGTCTACGGAACCTCACCCCCCGACGCCGTTTTCCTCCACGCATGTTGTTCGAAAACATTTGTTGAGGTAGGGGTCTATTTATGAATGAACAACATTGTTTTCCCTTCCATTTTATTGGTTCTCTCTAAAACTGTTGAGATGAAACTAATGCGGAAGGAACCCACCCAAAGTAACACGATCTGATTCCTCTGTCGTTCTTGTTCTATGATGTTCTCCAACCGTTCTTGAGCGGTGAATCAACACAATTTTTCGGAGCCGATTGGAGGCCGTAAAACATCGGAAATATCCTCGGAACATCAGGACGACCTAAGAACGTGAGTTTTGTAGCAAACGAATCATCAGACCAACGGAAAAATGCCATAAGAGGCGTGCTGGCTAGAGGCATCCTTTTTAGAAAATTCTAGAATGCACAATGTGTAATTCCAATGCACACGCCGTGTAGTACAATCGTTCAGCGACAGAAGTAACGGGAATCAGAAGAAATGGCACACGACATGTGACGCCAATCACATGGTGTGCACTGTACACACAGTTTGACATAGGAGACATCGATGGACATAGCGTGTATTCAACGGAAATACACAGACACAGACAGAAATACATGGCCATGAGGAATGCCATGTATTTTCTTCATTAAAAGGAAGAAGTACCTTCGCGAGCCTCATTGTGTAAATCGGGAGATACATGGACACTGGAAAAACCACACAGCCACGAGGCATGGCATGTACCACCACCACCACGGCAGAAGCGACTTCACGAGGCTCATCGTGTAATCTTTGTGATACACAGACACGGGAAGAACGATACGGCTAAGAGACATAGCATGTATTTCGGAAATACACAGACACGTGGTGGAGTACATGGGCATGTACTCCACCACATGTCCACACATAGCCAGCCCACATGGAACCGACCCTAGAGGTTTGGACACGGCGTGTAACCATAGTACACGCCGTATATTTACTTATCTACCCGACCAGCCCTGCGGCACTGGTTGTATCACACGGGTAGTACCAGGTGTCTGATGACACGGTGTGTATCACTTTCCTACATGACGTGTACTTTTTAAAAATGGCTTGGTCGTCTTGTTCTCCATGACTCTGACACATTTTTCATGGTTTTCCTCTATTATGTGGGATAGAATGTTTGGATAAATCATCTCTGGTCTTCATTATGGTTGATGTATCCACTCCTTTGACTCGAGGAGGGGACCCTCCTAGAATTGAGTATGTAGTGTGCGGGAACCCTAGAGCTGTCTGCGACTGCAATGACGATGAAGACTATACATGGATCCTATGTGGGTTTGGCAGCGAGGACGACTGTACTTGGATCCTACATGGGTTCGATAGAGATGACTTATGTACTTGGATCCTATGTGGGTTCGACAGTGATGGTTATTATACTACGATCCTACGTGGGTTCGGCAGAAATGACTTCTGTACTTGGATCCTACAAGGGTTCGAAAGGGGAGATGATAGAGAGGCTACATCTATCATCTCCACCCCTCTTCGAGAGTAGTATACATATGTGATCTGAGTCTTGATTTTCAGTCATTATCATTGATATGATTGACTTGCTTTCCAGTGTGGATTGGGTTATGCTTTCCTATGTGGATTGGGTTGTTCTTTCTTGTGTGGACTGGGTTTTAATTGATCTTGTGAGTTGGAGCTGGACTGGAATTGATGACTTAGGTAAATATATGGGCATATACCAAAGTGGAGTTGGTTGATACTTCATGTTTGTATCCTTAATTTATGTTTTATCCTTTGTGGATTCTAGGAGACCTTCGGGGGTCTCGGGGTCCCTACTAATTGTCGTATACTCAACCCTGCACTGGCTATTCCCACAATACGTTGTGTTGGTTGCAGACGAAGGACAGTGCTAATCGTGGTTGAGGCTTGTGGAGCGGTACGGTACCCGGAGGTTGACTATTAGGTGGGATGTACACGGAGTGGAAGGAAAGACCTGAGGAGCCAACGAGGCTATCTGTACCCACCCTTTTGGTGGGAACTCTGGAGGACGACTTGGTGGATGCTGCTTTACTTTTCAGCAATTGTAATTTGTTTTCTCAGTTGTACTATACTTTCAGTTGGGCTTGTATACTAGCCCATTTACATTCTAGCACATAATTTTTTACATAATTTACTTAGTGTTTACTTTAGCTTTTGTTCTCTGTTGTGTTTGTTTACTTATATAAAGTCAATGTCTTACCTTTTATTGGGATTTACGCCTTTGGTGCTATTCGCCAGCCCCTAGCCTATAGAAAGTGGGTTTGGGGTAGTCACAGTATGGGCCCCGAGGACGGGATGTGAAAAATTGGTATCAGAGGAGTCGGTTCTACCACAGAACTCAGGACTCTAATAATTTATTCTATGTGATGCAATAGTGTTAAGGGTATTGAGTATGGTTATTAGTCCAGGGAGTCCAATGTTGGTACGTCGGCCGATGTATCCATACACCAGGACCCTGACTTCTTATTTCCGACTCAGTGTACGATAACATTGATTGCATTTATGTTTCAAAAGATTTCATTGAGATTACTTTGTTTTAGCTCACCAGGTATACTGTATTAACCCTGGCGCACCTGTTTCTTTCAGGATGGCCCCACGATGGTAGCCAGGTAGGGTTCCGAGTTTTGTGCGAGATGGAATCCCACCGAGCTACGAGGCCTCAGTGTAGGGCCTCATTACTGCAGATGCACCAGTGGTACCTCTACCCCACGAGCCACCGATGCCACCAGCCCCAGCAGTTGAGAGTGCACGTCGCCTGAGTGAAATTCATGAGTTTTAACATCAGATACCGCCCTTGTTATGTGGGGAGATGGACCCTCAGGCAGTTTAGGACTAGATGGAGGCAGTTTTTCAAGTTTTTGGATTAGTGGGGACAACAGCTAACCTCATGGTGATCCTTGTGGCAAGTCTACTGGACGCAGCAGCAGTTAGTTGGTGGAGCCTGATGCTCCAGGTGCATGATGAGGTATCTCAACTTTGGATGGTCTTTGAGAGCCTCTTCCTCTCAGAGTTTGTTCTAGACACCCTCCGTGCGGTGCGCATTCAATAGTTACTACAGCTGCGGCAGGGCAGCATGACAGTGTCCGAGTACTCGGTGAGATTTACCGACCTCTCGCACTACTCCATGGACATGGTACAAGACCCATTCTTCTAGGACCGGACCATTAAGCAGGGATTGAGGCATGAGATTAGAGATTTGATAATATCCCTCAGCATTATGACACAGGTAGGAGTTCTGGAGCGAGCCCTTCTTGTGGAGAGCTTCCTTGCTGAGCATTCACAAGCTGAGAGTCATACCCTAGGGCGACACATAGCGGAGTCTTCGGCAGGCTACAATAGACAAATGTCGTAGAGGTCCAAGCGGACTAAACCATGATGTGGATAACCTTATGATTCTAGTTTGGAGGTGCGGGGAACATGCAGAAGAGTCAGTCATTCGAGAGGCAGGCAGTGCTATGCATGTGGCGGGCAGGGCCACATGGCACGTGACTACCCGACCCGCCATGTAGAGGAGCAGCAGATGATTGAGGGACCACCCAGGCTGAGTTAGAGGTTCGACCGTGGTGGTCCTCATGGAACAATAATATGAGGTAGAGGAGTTGGCCGAGTAGCGGATGGTGGGCGACGCTTTGAGGCTCTACCACCACCACCACTAGGAGGTCCACCCCGACTGCAGGGAGATGGCGGACGGGGGCAGGCTCAGCTTCAGGCAGTGGAGGCCTATGACCACGGTGGACCTGAGATGATTCGAGGTAAAATATGTTTCTACTACACCCTTGTTGCAGTTCTTATGACACAGGACTAAGTCATTTTTTTATTGTCATTTCCCTTGTTCGGAGCTCGAAGTTTCCGACGGAGCTGTTTGCTTGATCCTTATGGCTAGAGACTCTTACGGGAGTAGACTCGATGATTACACACTGGTTCCAGATGTGTGTGTTTATTCTAGGAGGCAAGATATTTGGCATGGATCTTCTTGTAGTAGCGTCGAGGCCTTACGACGTCATCTCGGGAATGGATTGGATATCTACAGTCCATGCTCAGATAGACTGTATTTGGTGCAAGGTGTGATGTGTTCGCACCGATGAGAGTGGGTTCACCTTTACCGGTGAGAAGGGAGCCTTTGCAAAATAGTATGGACTTACATAGAGTAGAGGACAGCCAATCACTCGTCTATTCTCTAGTATCATCCTGGGAGAAATTGATGTGATTAGTCCGAGTTTTCCTGTTGCGGGGGATCAATATGCAGACGTTTTTCCTGATGACGTTCTAGGACTACCTCCTCAAAGAGAACTAGACTTCTATATTAAAATGTACCATGGGAAAGCCCTGATATCTACTCCATCATATCGGATGGCTCCTGCTGAGCTTCGATAGCTATGAGTATAGCGCAAGCACTTGCAGGGCAAGGGATTTATCTGACCCAATGTTTCACCCTAGGCTTCGCCGATTTTTTTCCCTAAGAGGAGAGGATGAGAGCTTGAGACTGTGTGTTGACTACTGTATCTTGAATCATTTGACTGTGAAGAACATGTATCCACTTCCGATGATTGATGACCTCTTTGATCATCTCAAGGGATCACGATGGTTCTTGAAGATAGAAATCAGGTCAGGATATCATCAGCTCAAAGTTCGAGATGAGGATTTACAGAAGTTGGCCTTCAGGTGTTGGTATATTCAATATGATCTCTTGGGTATGATTTTCGGCATAACCAATGCTCCAGCAGTGTTCATGAGTCTCCTGAACAAGATCTTATAGCCTTACCTCAATCGATTTGTCGTAGTCTAACTCGACGACATATTGATTTACTCGACCACTAAGGAGGACCATGCCTACCACTTGCAGGTTGTACTGGATACGCTCCGAGAGCACCAGCATTATGGTATGCTCTCAAAGTGTCAGTTCTGGATTAGAGATGTCCACATCTTTGGGAAAATCATCTCTGAGGTGGTAGTTTCGGTGGATCCTATGAAGATCGAGGTGGTACTAGCTTGGGAGCCACCCAGGAGCATGACGAAGGTGAGAAGTTTCCTAGGTCTTGCTGGGTACTATTAGAGATTTGTGCCAGACTTCTCCAGAGTTATAGAACCACATTCATCTTTGACGAATAAGGGGAATCCCTTAGTGGTCAGATAGATTTCATCAGAGATTCCGGGAGCTGAGACAGAAATTGACCAGTGCACCCATCTTGAGGCTACAGGAGGAGGGCATAGGGTATGTAGTTTACTAAAATGCATCAGGGATTGGGCTCGAGTGTGTCCTGATGCAGGAGCCGGCATTGATCGCTTATGGATCACAACAGTTGATGCAACACGAGAAAAACTATGCAACCCATGACCTAGTGTTAGTAGTGGTGGTCTTCTCCCTGAAGATGTTGCGACACTATCAGATGAGCGATCACTTTAAATTCTACTCTAACCACCAGAGTCTCAGGCACATCTTCTTGTAGAAGGACCTGAACATGAGACATTGGAGATGGCTCGAGTTCTTTCAGGATTATGAATTTTAGATAGTATATACTCCTGGGAAGGGGAACATAGTAGCTTATGCTCTCAGTAGGAGGTCGGGCATTCAGATACATGGAGAGGAAACGAAGCAGCTAGTCGGGTTACAGATCTCCTTCGTGGATAGAGATGGATCATCCTTTCTACAGTCGCTCAAAGTCACTCCTCCACTACATCATCAGGTCAAAGAGGCATAGCGTGAAGACGTTAACTGTGAGACGCAATGTGCACAGATATCCTTAGGACAGGCACTAGAAGGATTTTATGTAGGATGAGAGCACACTATCCTTTTCAGGGGACTTACCATAGTATCAGATGCATTACTGGAGGATGTGTTGAGGGAGTTTCACATTACCCTTCATGCGGTACATCCTAGAGTAGCGAAGATGTACCAGGACCTCATACAACAGCACTGGTGGCCAGGTATGAAGAAGGTTGTGGCAGAGTTCGTTTCATGATGCCTCACCTGCCAGCAGGTGCAGGCGGAGCACCAGGTACCATCAGGCTTGGTACAACCATTTTTGGTCTTGGAGTGGATGTGGAAAGAGATATCTATGGATTTCATGAAGGGACATCCACGTACATCCAGAGGAAACAACTCCATCTGGGTGATCATAGACCGACTCACCACGTCGGCCCACTTTTTACCTATCAGAGAGCAAGGCTTAGTAGAGAGCTTGGGATGCCTCTACATTCTGGAGATTGTACAACTTCATGGTGTACCATGGTATATAGTCTCCGATCGAGATGCACGCTTTACTACCCAGCTTTGGAAGGTGTTATAGGAGGCATTTGGGATGCAACTATGCCTGAGCACCACTTTTCACCCTCAGACGGATGGTGAGATGATGATGACCATTTAGACATTTGAGGACATGATCCATGCATGTGTCCTCGACTTTGGTCACATCGGGTAGGATCACATACCCATGGTGCAATTTGCGTACAACTACATCTACCACTCCACCATCTGGATGGCACCATACGAGGCATTGTATGACCAACCATACAGATCACCTCTGTGCTGGACAGACCCTGGGGAGTCAGCTCTTGTAAGACCAGAGATGGTCCAGGCTATGATGGAGAAGGTACATATCATCCAGGAGCGGATGAAGACTACTCAGAGCCGACAGAAGTCCTATGGTGACATGAGGTGGAGACAAATAGAGTTTGAGGATGGTGACCATGTTTTCTAATGGGTATCACCTCGACGTGGGTTATGGAGATTTGGCAGGGGCGCTAAGTTATCTCTGCACTTCATCGGACCATTCCAGGTTCTCAACAGGTTAGGCAAGGTGGATTATCGCCTGGATCTTCCACCTCAGTTGCACCGGCTGCAAGACGTCTTCCAGGTATCTTAGCCGAGGGGATGTGTGCACGACCCGATGCATATCATCGACCATAAAAAGCTAGACATCGATGATGGGGTGACTTTTGTGGAGTTCCTGGTGGAGATTAAGGATCCACAGTAGTGGGTTATACATGGACGGTCGATTCCTCTAGTACGCATCAGGTGGGAGCACCGGAACATCTAGGAGAGCACATGGGAGCGGGAGGCTCAGATGCATGCATAATACCCTCATTTGTTTCCCTAGTTTATGATGTATCTATATGGGGGCGTAATTACCGAAGGTGGGAGTAATGTAAAGACCCGTAAATTTCAGGGAATTTTTTTCTCTTAAATTCATTGGGATTTTATGAGTACCCAGTTTCAGACGACACATGATTCTGAGGCCTAGTGTGCCCAGAATCAATTTCCTATGTTTAGCTCAGGTACATTTAGTGAACGAATGAGCGAGTTTTTCTATATTTTGAACTGGTGCTTGGAATTGAAATCTGATGGCACTAATTAACTCATAGCTCCTGTATTTACATAAGACGACTTTTACCGTTGATGCGTTTGCTCGGGAGAAGAAGTTAAATTTTTGGGTTTAAGTGAGAAGTAAATAAAATTGTGTACAATTTAATTTTATTAATCCTAGGAAGTTTAACTCTCACATGGGATGTTGTTTATGGGGCCCACAACCACCCAAATTCCCATGTGTGCTTATAATGGAGTTGGAGCCCACATGAGCACCCATCTTTTAATTTTCCATAACCCTTTACCCCTTTGAACTCCCATGATAAATACTTGGAAACGCCCCATTAAATATTGGTATCATTTAATTGTGTAACTCTCCCCTCTCTCCTATTTACTCATGCCAACACACTTAATAAATTAAGTGTGTAATGTGTTTGAATTTTAATAATTGAAATGCATGGATTGATGTAATAAAATAAGATAAGTCTTATTATTATATTTTGGGGTGTTTGTTGTTGTGTGATGATATTGGGGAGAGAGATCTCTAGTTACTTCCGCAAATAATTTCATACTCTTTGTCGAAGAATGCCAAATTCATGAAGGAAGATGACGTGGCTCCTTTTCATTTCTCTATGACAAAAAGGGAGATGTCTCTCTCTCCTCAAAAGCTCTCCGTCGATGTCTATGGAACCTCACCTAGTGACACCGTTTTCTGTGACGTTTTTCGTTCGACAACTTCTGTTGAGGTAGGGGTGTGTTTATGAATGAGAAAAGTTGTTTTCCCTTCCATTTTATTGGTTCTCTCTAATTCTTTTTCTATCAAACTAATGCGGAAGGAACCAGACCAAACTAGCATGGTCTGATTACTCCGAATTTCTTATTGTATGGTGTTCTCCAACCGTTCGTGAGAAGTGAATCAAGGCATGTTTTTTGATCCGATCAAAGGCCCAAAAACATCTGAAATGGCCTTGGATCATTGGGACGACCTCGGAATGGGAGTTTTGTAGCAAACAGATCATCGAAACAAAGGATGGATGCCTCGGGAGGTGTGCTGTACAGAGGCGTCATTTCTGGAAAATTCCAGAATACATGCTGTGTCCTTTCAAAGAACACGCCGTGTAGTACAAGCACTCAGTGGTAGATGTAACAAACATCAGAAGAAGTGACACACGACGTGTGACAGCGGTCACACAGCGTGTACTGTCCACACAGTTTGACAGAGGAGACTTCGATGGACATGGCCTGTATTCAAGGGAAATACAAGGACACTAGCAGAAATACATGGCCACGAGGCATGGCATGTATTATCTTCATTGGAAGGAAGAATAGGATTCACAAGTCTTGGTGTGTAAACCGGGAGATACAAGGAAATAGGTAGAAACCCATGGCCATGAGGCATGACAGGTACTACCAACACCATGGAAGAATTGGCTTCGCGAGGCTCAGCATGTAATTTGGGTGATACACGGACACGGGAAGAACCATACGACTAAAAGGAACAACATTTATTCTGGAAATACACAGACACTGGGTGGAGTATAAGGGCATGTACTCCACCACACGACCATACATGGCCAGATCACATAGAACGGACCCTATAGGATCGGACACGGCGTGTAACCATTGTACACACTGTCTATTTACATATCTACTTGACCTACCCTGCGGCACGGGCCGTATCACACGGGAAGTACCCGGTCTCTGATTACATGGTGTGTATCGCTTAGCTACACGCCGTGTACTTTTGGAAAATGGATCGGTGGTCCTGTTCTTTGTGACTCAGGCACGTTTTTCATGGTTTTCCCATATTACGTGGGATGGAACATTGGTATATATCATCTCTCATATTCATTATGGTTGATGTATCAACCCCTTTGACTCCAGGAGCTGACCCTCCCAGAATAGAGTTTGTTGTGTGTGGGAACCCTAGAGCTGGTTGCGACTGAAATGACAATGACGACTGTACATGGATCCGACATGGGTTCGGTAGTGAGTAAGACGGTACTTGGATCCTACGTGGGTTCGGCAGCGACGACTTATATACGTGGATCCTACATGGGTTCGAAAGTGATGGTTACTGTACTAGGATCCTACGTGGGTTCGGCAGCGACAAATTCTATACTTGGATACTACGTGGGTTCGGTAGGGGAGGTGATTTAGAGGCTACATATTTCATCTCCACCCCTCTTCCTGAGTACTATACCTGTGTGAGATGAGTCTTGATTTGCAGTCATTATCATCAATATGATTGACTTGCTTTCCAATATGGATTGGGTTGTGCTTTCCTGTGTGAATTGGGCTGTTCTTTCCTCTGTGAACTGGGTTATACTTGAGCTGGTGAGTTGAATCCGAACTAGAATTGATGAATTAGGTATATGTATGGGTATATATATAAGTACTTTTGTTTGATACTTCATGTTTGTATCCTTCCTTTTTGGTTTATCCTTGGTGGATTCTGGGATACTTCCGGGGGTCTTGAGGTCCCTAATGAGCATCTTATACTCACCTTTGCATGGGCTATGCTCTCACTACGTTTTGTTGGTTGCAAACGACAGACATCGCTGATCGTGGTTGAGGCTTGTAGAGCGGGACGGTACCTGGATGTGGACTATCAGGTGGGACATACACAGAGCGGACGAACGGACCCGAGGATCCGATGAGTCTATCTGTACATACCCTTCTGGTGTGAACTACAGAGGAGGACATGGTGGATGCTTCTTTACTTTTCAGCTGATGTACATTATTTTCTCAGTTGTACTGTAATTTCAGTTGGGTTTGTATACTGGCCCATTTTCTTTCCAGCACTTACTTTTGTACTCAGTTTACTTAATGTTACATCGGCATGCATTCTATGTTTTGTTTCTTTACTTATATAATTTCAATGACTACCCTTTTTATTGGGGTTTACTCCTTTGGTGCTAGTCGCCATCCCTTGGCCTATGGAAGGTGGTCTTGGAGTAGTCACAGCACGGGCCCCGAGGACGGGTTGTGACAAATCTAATCTATATAGTCCGTACGTACGCACTAGCGACAATATCATTCTTTTGATATTAAAATAATATATAAATGGATGGTATATCATATATAAAGAATCATTAACATGTTATATTTATTATTTACATGAGTTACACATCATTATTATACCCATCCAAATAATAATATATTGAATAACAATTACACCACGACGTGGAGACGGAAAGCCGTACGTACGCACGTATGGTGACATGTTATTCAAAGGGTGGATAGAATACTGAATATGGTTGTACCATATTTATAATAACATCACAGTATATGTAAGATACTGGAGTTATTATTTTAGAATGGTAAGAACAAAGAAAGAGGAAGTGGAAGAAGAAAGGAACTTGGAAAAGGGTGGTGAAATCATTACCTCTTCTTCGGGTTCTTCTTTTTGAATTGATCAAAAGGGATCCTTAGGTTGGCTTTATGATCAAACTAAGGCCTCTAGGTTGTAGTGAGGGAAGTTTGGAGAGTATTTGGGCAGAGTTTGGCCGAACCAAAAGGCTTTTAAGGTGTGAAGAAATGAGAAGGAGGAGTTCCCTTTTATAAGAGGGGTGAGGGGTACCTTTGGAAAAGCTAGAAATATTAATTTATAATAAATACATATTCGGTTTATAAAGTCTCCAAAGTTGATTATTCAAAGGTTAAGGTGGGGAAAGGTCTAAAACCACTCAACCAATAGAATTTAGACAGGTTTGGGTACTTATATTAACCTTATCGTTAAGTATTAACTCTAAGTTAATTAGTTTCACTTTTACAATGTCTCTTTGTATTTTTATATAATATGGTTAATAAACTTACTATATACTTCAAATCGACCCACAAGTGGTCCATTAATGATACACATATCATGATATAAGTCTCTTGGCCGATCCTTAGATTTTTAGGAATTTAATATCAATTAATAATATAATATTTGTTTTAAAAACTCTTTTATGTCAATTTTGACACTATTCAATAGTTGATTTTTGTGAAACTCATAACAGGTTGATTACTTCGAAAAAAGTCAATTAAATAAATCCTAATATATCATATTATCCTAGAAAATTAGTTTAATGCATTAAAAGTTTTATATTATATTTTTTTGGGTATTTATAATATCAATTATTTTAATTTTTCACTATTGTAGTAATTACTGCATCATCATTGTGTCATAAATAAAATAAATTATTTAATGTCTAAAAATTATAAATAAAATATCATTATGTAGGAAATCGTTTTATCTTTCTAATGAATATTTATAATCTAAAATCCAACTTATATTACCCTATATAACAATTGTTTTTCTAAAAGATATATGCTTGTGTCATTTTTGTATTCATTTTGACTTAATTAAAATAAAGTGTCATTATCACTTACAAGTGGATCCATGGGGTCCCAAAATTGACACAAATATGCCCATGGTCGACCATGTATCAACCAATAGGGTTACGACACGTTTTAGGGTAATTTAGTATTATTATAATATTATTTTTTTAACCCTTATTTACCGGATTTACCCTTAACCATGGTAAATAAAATATTTACCGCAGTAATTATTCAAAATGTCTAAAAATAAAAGTTACCTATTTACACAATTTGAACATCCTGATTCCAAATATGGAATCCATTTTCCTAAATTCAAAACATAGAAGTGGCAGAAATTAATTTAAAATTAATTCCTGCTGTCAAAACAAAAGCGTGTTTTTAAGAGATAATAACTATCAAAAGATTGACACTTGTTTATGTTCGGTTTAATTGTAAAATTATGTCCAATGACCAAAATTATATTAAATGGTAAAAATATATTCTAAATATACTTTAAAACCACTAAAATTCATAATTTATCACTATTAATTATTTTGATTAAAAAAGTTGTTTTTAATTAAAATTTAGTAATTTTCACTATTCATCAAAATATGAAAGTTATCCGAAATGTACCAAAATTTCACCTTAGGCTAAATTCGATATTCCGGATCCAAAAATGAAGTCCATTTTGAAATATAAAATATATATAATTTCAAAAATTATGTATTACTATTCATAACGGCTAGTTTGATCGATTGTGGTGTGTGTTAAAACTCGAAGTTGCGTACAACACACGCTACTGTATTATTCAAAGGAAAGCGTACCATGGAAGCTTGGGATGTTTCATTTTAAATTTTTTGATGTCCCCATTTAGTCAAAAAGTTTAAAATATAGTATTTAAAAAGGGTTCACTATTAAAAGTTGATAAAAGTGCAATACTGAAAATGAATTTGTTCTTGCATTATATCTAAGAAACTCATAATATGGATTCTAAAATTATAAGGATTATATAAAGTTTAAAATTTAGATAATACTATTCATAACCTCTTTTGAATGGCTTTTTTTTAAGTCATGGTGTGATTGAACTCGGTGTTGCGTGTAGTGCAAGTTATTGAATTATTTTGAAGAAATAACACACTATGAAATCTTGGGGTGTTACATTCTCCCCTCCTTCAATAAATTGCGTCCTCGCAATTTGAAATTGTTCTTAGAAAATAAAAGGTTGAAAATAAAAAATATCTTTATGGGAAAACCCACATCGGAAATTGGGTTACTAAAATTTATTCTTAATATGAGGAAAAGTGAAATGAAAGGGTCACCACCAAATTATGATCTCGATTAGGAGAACATTGGTGGCAATTAGAGACATATAATTGGAGGAAAAACGTAAATATTTATAGGTAGTGATTGAGGTCATCAATCACAAACAAGTATAAAATTTAGGTCCTTAAAATCATCAATCTATGATGATTTGAAATACCATCGGTTCAACAAAACATAGGGTATTGGGATAACACATTTTTGACATTTAAAAATATCTTAGTTGAAATCCCACATCGAAAAATGAATTAATGAGGCCTCTATTTAAAATAAAGAGTGGAAAGTATGAAGATTTCCGAAAATAACACATACTAGGGTTCCATGTAGGAAAATATGGATATGGAGGAGAAATCTAACCATCAATTATCTGATGGAGAGTGGTAGAGAACATGGCTATGAAAAGGCCAACAATCCCAAAGCCATAAATTAGTGATGATATAAGGTACCGTCTAGGGAAACATTTTTGTTCTAAGTTCCTTTTATTAATGTTGAGGATTTTATTTATGAGATTGGTTAAAATCATAAGGAGATATACTTACTTTATAATCAGTGTTTTATCCATTAATAAGTTTCTACCACAAACTCATCTTTCACTCTAAAAGATAATTGAATGTAATTTTTTATTTATTTATACTCTTCGTACAGGGTTCCAAAATAAATGAATTTATAATTCATCTACCAGATCTTTATAAAAACAACATTATTTAATCCAGGACATCTCATGGGCCAGTGGTAGGTGATACACCCTTGTCTCCCTTCAGTTGCGGGTTCAAGTCTCGCAGCCTTGCCGGACGCGACGGGTTGCCGCCTGACCTCCGGGTTGTCCTTTTATGGAAATCCAAAATAATCCAAACTAGAACTATCCAAAATACTTCTGTCCAAACTCACAGTCCAACATTTATAAGGGAGGAAAACATAATATAGATCCTTTTTACCCTGTAATAGCATATGAATACCTTCATCATGTATTACCATATTCCTTATTGATTACATTCATGCTCCCTTATTCATATAGAATGCTGGATATACATCATTAATCCAAAAATGTTTTAAACCCCAACAATGATGGAATATACAAATCATTAATCAGTTCCAAGGTATTCAAGAATATCCAATATAATTTATCCAAAATAATCACATATTATTCCAAAATCACTACCTCAGTATCAGAACTATATTATGATTTATCATTCTCTCAACCATATATTTTCCAAAAATTTAACCTTCTATTGAGTCACTTTTCTTTGTTCCACACATTCTCAAGTCCTTAATGAAATAATACTGCAGTACAATCCTTATATACTCCATAATTATTATAACAAGTACATTGTTGATACAACACTCAATTGACATAATCAACATAAGAACTCTAATCATTCCTCTTCATCTGTGGTAGTATCATAACTTGATTATTATCCAATAGCATCATTTGCGGCATAGTCTGATGACTGGGACATAGGTTCGCGTAGTGTCCAAACTCCTTGCAAATGAAGCATTGTACATTTAAAACCATTTTCTTACCCTTGCAGTCACGTACTTTGTGCCCTTTTCCTCCACACTTATAAAAAACTCTCATTCCTTTCAGGCAAGTTCCAGGGTGTTTCTTTACACAGTTACCACATATGGGAAAATTCTTCTTTTCCCTCTTACTTTTATCCATCTTTCTCTCTTCCATCCTTTTCTTCTCTTGCTTCCCTTCAAAGCCATAGGACTCAGTAAACTCTTTACTTATCTTATCAACACATGATATTATTTCTTCATATGATGATAATACATGGGAGACTATTTCTCTTATAAATTCTAGCTTAAGACCATGAAATATATGATCCTTCCTTATCTTTGGATCATGTGCATTTCTGGAGTTCTCATTCATTCTACTGGGCGCCATTTCTAAACAATGGCATACACTAGATCAGTTTATGAATCAAAATACATAATCCCATACTTATAAAACACTTAAAATATATTGAACTATTTATGGATATAATCCATAATCATAAAAATGTTTTCTTTGAGGAAGTATATACTCATAAACCCTTCATAATGATTTGTAAAGATAGTGAGAGTTAACCTAAGGATATCCCCCGGGAGTGTCGTAACCAAGAGTGCAGCAAGGCCCGTTGTCGTGCACCAGTTCCCGTTCGAGTCTAGCTCAAAGCGGTGTTTTCGGGTTTTACCCCTAGGTACATCTGTGCCAGAGCCGCCTCTACCTGCTCGTATCCAGACAGGGATGTATTGCTCGGAAAACTCACAAAATCTCTACAATACCAAAATTCTAGGAAGTTCTTCTATACTAATCCTCAAAGTTCATCTTAGGTCTACGTGCTCTAATCAGAGTTTATCTAAATCTAGTTTCCAAGGTTTGTACTAAACTTCCTCTGATACCAACTGTAACGCCCTGACCCCAGCCACCCAGAGTCGGTGCATTACTTCGTAACATTGGCATGATCACAAGAAAGATCAAATCTCGAAAGACCGATTGGTTTAGTAGACTTGGAAACACTAGATATATTCATAAGTTTTACATTACATCATAAAATGAAAAACTAATACAACAACATAATGTTTCCACAATCCACACTATTAACCCCTCATAAAATCCATGCAGGTCATTCATAACTTACATCTTCACATCCTGGGAAAAATAAAACAGAGAAAAGGGGTGAGCTCAAATGCCCAGTAAGGATAACAATATAGCGGAAACTTTCATAAATAAGAATAAACATTTAAGGCAATGTATAACTAAAACAAAAGCCTTTCAAGCATGAACTTTCAACATGGTATGGAATAAATAAAATGAAATAATTCCATTTACTTATTCACATGGATATTCTACTAATCGAATAATCACATGCAAAAATCAATATCCACTTTCATAATGTTGGAATGCATAATGCCAGACTATCATAACCACATAGCCAAGGCCTCGTGCCAAAACTACAAATAATATTTTGTCAAGGCCTTGTGCCAAGACACTAGTTTGTCTCATGAGACCTACCGATGCATCGAGGAGCTATAGCGGGCTCCACCCGTCACATATTAAGTCCAATGCATTCCCATATGAAAAAGGTTTAAACATAACATAAACATTCATATTAAAACCAGCATATGAAATGTCAATACTTTCACCATAAACTATGAATGGTATAAAAATAGCACATCCACAGACAAACATATCAAAAAACCTTCAATACAATATAGAAGTTTTGTATCATAATAAATCAACTTCAAATAATCTTAAAATCCATCAAAGGATGTTGACATAGATGAAATCAAAATTATTTTTAAAGAAATATCTCCTTTTATTTTGAAATAATTTAAGATCCATATAAAATAAAACATTTTCTTTGAAAATATTCTTATAAGCTTGTAAGGGAAGCTTTGAAGATTTTATAACGGCGAAAATAGCCGCACCCGCCGTATAAGTTAAAAAAACATTCTTACCTTAATTCTGTCGAAATGGTTAAAAAGGACCTTGTTTTGAAAACGACCGAAAGATTCCTTTATAAACCACTTATAAAAGTCAAAAAGGGTATAAATGACTTTAACTCATATTCTAGTAAATAGTAAAAATGTTTTGAAATGCATTTTTAAGAATCATGGATGTGTATGATAAAGAGATCCCAGTAGATTATTACGTATAAACAACCTTGGATAATGAAGAGGTTGTAAAGTAAACCCTTACCTTGTACTTTTCCTTGGTTGGGGTAGGTTAACCTCCTATATAATGGTGAAATAATTGTTATTAAATTATACAAGAATCATATATATTAATATGATATCATATATGATCTTTTAACATTGATTTGTTAATAATATCTTAGAATTATCGTCGTTTCGGGTGTTAACTTACTTGTTTTCTTTTATATGTTTTGTTATGTAAGACATGTTTGTAAAGGATAGGTTGTATATTATTCATATCCAGAATGATATCAAGTCCTTAAACATCATTTCTAAATCATCAAATGATAATTATACTTGAATGGATACGATGGAGAATGAATCTCATCGCGTTCGTGGAGACGGTAGTCCGTACGTACGCACGAGCGACAATATCATTCTTTTGATATTAAAATAATATATAAATGGATGGTATATCATATATACAGAATCATTAACATGTTATATTTATTATTTACATGAGTTAAAAATCATTATTATACCCATCCAAATAATAATATATTGAATAACAATTACACCACGACGTGGAGACGGTAAGCCGTACGTACGCACGTATGGTGACATGTTATTCAAAGGGTGGATAGAATACTGAATATGGTTGTACCATATTTATAATAACATCACAGTATATTTAAGATACTGGAGTTATTATTTTATAATGCTAAGAACAAAGAAAGAGGAAGTAGAAGAAGAAAGGAACTTGGAAAAGGGTGGTGAAATCATTACCTCTTCTTCGGGTTCTTCCTTTTGATTTGATCAAAAGGGATCCTTAGGATGGCTTTCTGATCAAACAAAGGCCTCTAGGTTGTAGTGAGGGATGTTGGGAGAGTATTGGGGCAGAGTTTGGCCGAACCAAAAGGCTTTTATGGTGTGAAGAAATGAGAAGGAGGAGTGCCCTTTTATAAGAGGGGTGAGGGGCACCTTTGGAAAAGCTAGAAATATTAATTTATAATAAATTCATATTCGGTTTCTAAAGGCTCAAAAGTTTATTATTCAAATTTTAAGGTGGGGATAGGTCGAAAACCACTCAACCAATAGAATTTAGACAGGTTTGGGTACTTATATTAACCTTATCTTTAAGTATTAACTCTAAGTTAATTAGTTTCACTTTTACAATGTCTCTTTGTATTTTTATACAATATGGTTAATAAACATACTATATACATCCAAGAGACCCACAAGTGGTACATTAATGATACACCTATCATGATATAAGTCTCTTGGCCGAAACTTAGATTTTTAAGAATTTAATATCAATTAATAATATAATATTTGTTTTAAAAACTCTTTTATGTCAATTTTGACACTATTCAATAGTTGATTTTTGTGAAACTCATAACAGGTTGATTACTTCGAAAAAAGTCAATTAAATAAATCCTAATATATCATAGTATCCTAGAAAATTAGTTTAATGCATTAAAAGTTTCATATTATATTTTTTTGGGTATTTATAATATCAATTATTTTAATTATTCACTATTATAGTAATTACTGCATCATCATTGTGTCATAAATACAATAAATTATTTAATGTCTAAAAATTATAAATAAAATATCATTATGTAGGAAATCGTTTTATCTTTCTAATGAATATTTATAATCTAAAATAAAACTTATATAACCCTATGTAACAATTGTTTTTCCAAAAGATATATGCTTGTGTCATTTTTGTATTCATTTTGACTTAATTAAAATAAAGTGTCATTATCACTTACAAGTGGATCCATGGGGTCCCAAAATTGACACAAAGATGCCCATGGTCGACCATGTATCAACCAATAGGGTTAAGACACGTTTTAGGGTAATTTAGTATTATTATAATATTATTTGTTTAACCCTTATTTACCGGATTTACCCTTAACCATGGTAAATAAAATATTTACCGCAGTAATTATTCAAAATGTCTAAAAATAAAAGTTACCTATTTACACAATTTGAACATCCTGATTACAAATATGGAATCCATTTTCCTAAATTCAAAACACAGAAGTGGCAGAAATTAATTTAAAATTAATTCCCGCTGTCAAAACAAAAGCGTGTTTTTAAGAGATAATAACTATCAAAAGATTGACACTTGTTTATGTTCGGTTTAATTGTAAAATTATGTCCAATGACCAAAATTATATTAAATGGTAAAAATATATTCTAAATATACTTTAAAACCACTAAAATTCATAATTTATCACTATTAATTATTTTGATTAAAAAAGTTGTTTTTAATTAAAATTTAGTAATTTTCACTATTCATCAAAATATGAAAGTTATCCGAAATGTACCAAAATTTCACCTTAGGCTAAATTCGATATTCCGGATCCAAAAATGAAGTCCATTTTGAAATATAAAATATATATAATTTCAAAAATTATGTATTACTATTCATAACGGCTAGTTTGATCGATTGTGGTGTGTGTTAAAACTCGAAGTTGCGTACAACACACGCTACTGTATTATTCAAAGGAAAGCGTACCATGGAAGCTTGGGATGTTTCATTTTAAATTTTTTGATGTCCCCATTTAGTCAAAAAGTTTAAAATATTGTATTTAAAAAGGGTTCACTATTAAAAGTTGATAAAAGTGCAATACTGAAAATGAATTTGTTCTTGCATTATATCTAAGAAACTCATAATATGGATTCTAAAATTATAAGGATTATATAAAGTTTAAAATTTAGATAATACTATTCATAACCTCTTTTGAATGGCTTTTTTTAAGTCATGGTGTGATTGAACTCGGTGTTGCGTGTAGTGCAAGTTATTGAATTATTTTGAAGAAATAACACACTATGAAATCTTGGGGTGTTACACTTCTTGTTGATCCTAATCTAAAATAAGCCTATGAAACTCTCTAGTAGAAAAGACAACTGAATAAGAAGTGACCAAAATAATGTCTGGTTCCCAAATGATCTCCAGGGACTCTAGAAGATCTTTATGATCTTTATTCAAAACTACCTTGGTGAACCTAGGCTTTTGTCATGATTCCCTCATTGTGATCATAGACTCTAGAAATCCTAGGAAAGAAATAACATATCTAGCCCTGTTTCAATAATATAAAATGGTATCCCATGTTCCTACGACCCATAGAGGTATCTGTTAATGATTCTCAAATATAGAATAGATCTTTGACTAAAAGGTGGGAGAATAGCCTCGAACGTCTTTCATATATCACCTAGAACAATTTTACATAGACATCCCCCTTAAGGTACCCTCCTAAAGAATTTACCATGTGAGCTTTGCATGGATACAATGGATCGAGTTCTGGAGACTCCTTACATTTCTTCCAGCATCATGAATGAATCATTCCATATTTACCCACGATGACCAATGTATTTATTCTATTGACATTACAAACTATAAATAATACATAAGACCTTGTCTAAGTTGTTAATCACTCATTGTGGAACATTGATGGATGCCAACACATGATTGTGGATTGTAGACAGAACACTACTAACCAATGCTATGTGACCCCCAAAATAATTTTTTTCCAGTTAAGGAGATGACCAACTATCATACTACCAAAATTATCAATGTTTTGGACCCAATGTCTACTTGAAGAAATATATATTCCCAATTAATCTATTAGAAAGGAGCCACACTGCATTTCTAGGAGGTTACAGAATGATGAAACCGTCCTCAGTGTTCTCTTGTGGGTGATGAATATGCTGCTCATGGAATTATTGAAAACATTCCCACTCCGGTAGCAATAATCATCAATAATTTTCATGATCTGGAAAACTGAATCCCTACCACAATTAGTTAATATCATGGTATAATTAGCAGACATAAAATTAAAGAATTTAGGGATGTTCAACTTCTTTTAAAAAATGATATCTCTTTGAGATATGCATCAGTTAATAAGTCTGTGGAGGGTATCCCGAGGCAAAATGAATATGATAGGATAGAGTTGGTCTCCATGCTGAAGGCCACTCATATACATGAAAAAGTAGTGATTATTTCCCATGAATGAGATATCTAGCCACAATGTGATGAATCTCCTAATGATGATATCCACTACCCAGGCTGAGACCCCAATAACCGAGACGACGGTATTAATGGGTCTTCGATCAATCTAATCATATGACATTTTCATATCCACATTGATAACCACGTTAGAGTCATATGTTTTTATATTGATGTCCCTTATCATATCTATCTGGAAATCTATGTCGCTTTGAATGGAATGGACAATCATAAAGCTATCATAATCAGTTGAGATCCAACCTGTGAGTAGATTGGACAACCTTTGATTTATATCACTTGATGGAATTTTTAGGGAATGTTTCCTATGCTAAGTGTCCAATAATTCATGAGGGATGAAGGATTATTTATCATAGGTATTAGAAACAGTTTAGTAGCACTTTCAACCCATGGGAGAATCCCTCTTCATAAATATTCTTAAATATCTCTGATAATATCCTTCTAAACTACATCACACATGCCTCTATAAAATGATCCTAGAAAACTCCCAGGGCCAGGTGCCCTCTCAATGTTAAACACTTGCATGGACCAGTGAATTTCTTAATAACATGGTACTTCCCCTACCGGCTCATTGTCCAAGATTGATACTAGGATGGGAATCGCCTCCCATAGAACTTCATTTCAACAAGGATACATACTTGGAATCCTCAGGATTGGGCCAATAAGGAGGTGCTTGAATAAATAATTCAACAGGCTCCATAACATGTCACAATAATATTTATTTGATATATCCATAATTAATATGATTGGAATGGAAAATAATATCATTTCTCTAATCCATTAATGAAAATAAGAAGTTTTTTTTTCTCCCTTATTCAACCACCTCACATGAGACTGATCCCAATCTATTTTCTCATGTTTGAGAAGAATATCAGCCAAGCACATATTTTTTCTCCACATGACTTCAATCTAGGAGTAATTCCACTACACCGCTAGGTTAGATTCTAGGATTTCTATACTCTATTTTAGAACCTCTATTATATGGTTGAAAGGAGGTAAATTCATGGCCCATTCATTCATCCCATACTTCAACCACCGAAATTTATTGTGGAGAGCTACCCAAGTATGACCTTGTTTCGGCGTGTCCCAAAGCTCCCTTATAATCCAATGATATCCTAGGAACTACAAACATTATTGATAAAACATAAATGACTCATGGGAATCCTATTTAAGAAACAATGAAACCAATATAGTAGAGTGGTCAGATATAACTCGGGAGAAATTATTAACCATTTCATTCATTAATGTTATATTCACATTATTATTATACAGACAATGATCAATCCTACTCCATCATCGCCTTCCTCTAGTTTGGTTGTTTCACCACGTATATCGATCACCAGTGTATCCCAAGTCAATAAGGATCTTACCTACCATAATGTGAGAAATTTATAGGCAATCTTGACAAGGAAAAGTTCATTTTACCTTTTCATCTTCAGGTTTAAGGATGATATTGATATACCCTCCTATAAACCATGAGAGGTCCCCCATATCAAAGGACCCCAACCCTTTCCACCACCATTTGTGGTCTTTAATACCACATCATCCATTCACAATGTAAGAAAAGAACCAATCTACACCATTCATAACACTCATTGTTAGGAATTGGTCACCAGCCTCTATAATGTCCAGAGAGACTCATTCTTCCAAAATATTCAAATGTTCCTATTGATCGTGTCTGCATGCAAGGAACCATGAAAACGATCATTTGGGTTGAAGGCTTAGATCTTATAAAAAAAATATGCTCTATGACTGCAACAATACACACATTGTTTTTCCAGACTTATGAGATAATGAGGTTGGACATTCCCCATGAACCCATGCTGTAAGAATTCTAGATGAGAATTGGTAACATTTGGAAATTGGAAGCCAAACATTGGCCCCAGGATCATAAGACTTCTTTTTGTGGGAAAAGGAACATTCCCTAAGATGTATCAATTGTGCTTGACTTAAAATTCTTGGGCTCTTGACAGAGGAAGAATTAAATGATGGTGTATTACGTGTATAGAGCTCTGCAAACATCCCCTTTGTTGCCCTGTGAGGCTATTGGGAGTTTGGATTATGATCAACCAGCTCCCCTATCACAAAGGGTCAAGGTTCTCCTTCCTTACCTCAGAAAAATCATCCATCAATCCAAATTTACATGAAATAAGAGTTCGAGACATGCTTCCCTCGTCCTCTTTCTCTACAGAAAAATCAGGAAGAGCTCCATGAAGATGTTGTCGGCGCTCCCATAGCTCCATGTAGGGGGAAAGATAAGCCATGAAAAATTACCATGACCACCCTACTGAATGAAATTAATAAATCCTATGAATTGGTTCCTTGTGGACATCGAACTGCAGTGATGAAACCTCAATCTTGAAAGGATCCACGACCCAAGAGGGGGAGAAAACATTAACTGGTGAAACAGAGGACTAGGGAATGAGGGAATAAAAATCCTTAAGAGACTAGTCAACCACGGACTTCATAACAACCTTTATAGAAGGGACAAACTGATATACTACCAATCTATGTGGAGGGGTTTTTTCAATAGATTGGTCCTTATTAACCTCGTGAGAAGCTCCTTTCTTCCTATTTCTATACAATACTCTTGAATGGCCCAAGAGGCAATAGGAAGAACCGAGCGTATGAAACCTCGAGAACAGTAACACAAGTTCCCAATCCACAAAATCCATAAACATTAGAGAAACCTTCTATGGGGGTGTTAGTGATTATTCCAACTCAATAGAAATTCTAGGAATCAGTGTTTCTTCATAATAAAGGGTGTGATCATCCGTGCACAAGAAAAATCCAACTAAATATCCAATGGCCATTGGAATAACACTATTTTGGAAAGGTAGAGGTAAACACAAGAGACCAATCCACAAAACAGATCGAGGGATAACACTCCAACGCCACCCAAAATGAATTTTTCTGAATCACATAGATTCACAGCTAGCCAAGCAAGCCCCATGAGCCCACAAAATGATTAAAAACAATCAGGGGTGATTTTCTTCCCCAAAATGAGCCACTATGTCCCACTAAAGATGACCATGAACCTTCACAAACACCGTTGGGGGAACCTATAGTGAGATGAAGGATCAATACCTTGAACCCATTGGGGATACCAGCCTCCCAATCAGGAAACTAATCTACTGAGTGTCTTGGGATGAGCCACACATGGCATATCGAATAGATCCCACATGATGATGACACCAATGATAAGAACCGGGTTTCCATTGAGGCTACTCATTCTTGGAAAGAGCAGGTACACCAAGACCGAAGTTTGTTGGAGCAAATATTTCCACCTAAATCCCATAAACCAATGGAGCAAAAGTCAAGGATATTTGAAAAATATCAGGTATCTGAGGTGCGTTATTTTGACCTAAAATAGTATTCATCCTCGCATAAATTGTAAAATAACATTCCTTAGTATGAATCATTTAGACTTCCATTAATTATCATATATAATAACATGGTTCACATGATTAAATCATACCACAATTATATTATTTTTTTCATATTTTAGTGCGATTTTCATGATTGAATTACATTATACTTGTTTCTGAAAGGGTTATTGCATATGATGAAGGGATTGAATTTTTTTCTAGATGGTTAAATTTTTTGTAATTTTTTCATACCCCTTACATGTTAATATGTTACATTTATGCGTAATAACCTTAATTTAATGAATTTTTTGGTATTTTTTTCATGATTTTTATTAATTTTTAACTTGTGGAAATTTCAAATTTTTTATTTCGTCGGAGAAAAATGGTTAAATGGAAAAAAATCACTAACATAAAAATTACTCTAAAAATAATAAGAAAATATAATATCAAATCAAAAAATAATTTACCAAATTTGGAATAGAAATATAAATAATTATGTCATCCATATCAATATATTCCTTGGTTAATGCAAACTAGTGATGTGTTTTTGTATGGAAAAATATTTTCCCACTTCATAATTAATTTAAACAATTATTGCCAATATTGTGAAAATATTAATGACCCTATCATTATATGGTTATATAGAAAGAAAAACAAAACAAATAGAGTGTAACCTATATTCCAATAATAACTAAAAAATTATGGTTACCTTAATATAAAAATCAACATGTTCTTATATGTATATAGATACTAATTGAAATTATAGCCCAAAACTTATGTATTTACCATAAACTGTAAAATGACAATCCATATATATATATAGATTGTTATAATTGAAATATAAACACATAGATGTGAAGTTTAACATATCTCCATGAATCTGTAATCCAAAATATGTATCTAATACCAAACAATGGTATTTATTAATTATCAATTAGTTAAAATTCCCATAAAAATACTACGGGTCCAGTTTAAAACTATTATTTCCATAAAAATATATATTTTTCCCCATAAATTTATCATGATAAAGGAAGACAAAAAACCATGGTGGCAAATATTATGTATGATTAGAAAATATCTTGTAGTATGTAAACACCACACCACATATTATAAAACATAAAATCATGTATATAATGTAATAGTCTATGTGAGAATACGAAATATGATAACATTTTTATCATATTATTTACATAATTATTTCATGGATATTGATTATTAGGTGGTGTATAGTCCATAACAGAAGAAAACTTGAACCACATTGCGCAAGATGGATTGCATACAAATATATAGTTCATGATCATGGATGCGAATAAATGTATTCACATCAGATATATTTATAGATCATAAAAATAAAATATAAAATCCATTTATGTATTAGGAAATAGGTAACATGATCATGTTCTAATATAGACCACAAGATGGGGATGTGTAAGACCATGTTCAATTCTCCTTCCAACCCCATGTAACCATATTCATCCACCATAAATGGAATTTCTACCTATAAATAATAATAAAAAATATCTTCCAATCTACCTACATAAAATTATTTTAATAACATATATAGTAATATATTTTTAAAATATATAGTTACCCTATAACATATTTTTTTCATTTCATAGAAAATAAAAATAACTAATAAGATAAAAAATTCCACACCAGTGAAAAATATATTATAATTTTTTAGATGAATACTTTCATATGATAACTCATCCAATCCATACAAAATTTTATTTTTAGATTTAGAAAAAATTTAATTAAAAAAATTATTTTGGTCGACTCTCAATCTACTCAACACCACAAAAAACACCAAAAATATATAATATGTGTGAATAAAGGAAAATCCCTACTTATTATGATGATTATATAAACACAATATATTTGAGGAATAAGTTATACCTATACTCAATTTATTTTTTCGACCCAAATAATTTATATCATTGTAAATTGTTCTCTTGTAAAATATAAATTAAATAAATAATGTAATTATAATGTATTTATAATGGAATAATGTATAATGAATCAAATTATATCTTGTAATATGAAAAAACCATTGAATATATTGTATTCCAAAATCCTAGAAATTGTAAATTAAAGGATCATCCTGTTATCATGAAGAAATAATAAAAATATGGGTAATTGAATTTAATAACTAGATATGGATTTCTATAAATGAGCTCTTATAGTATCTGTGTAGTGATGTTTATAAGACACATTTCATGACTGAGTAAGAAATTATATTAAAAAATGATATTTATATAGTGAAATAAATTTACTTTGAATGATAAATCCTAATATAATGTCTTGGTGAGATTGAAGTAGAATTTATAAAAAATTATTTTAACATTAAATATAATTATATTTTCTATATTTACAATGTACCATGTACATGGTCACTGCATATATATTAGATACACCATTAAAAACTATTACCCCCAAAAATATTAAATTCTTATTTCCCCTTCTTTGGGAACCAATTTATTCTTATGTATCATTTTCTATTTCAAGAATTTAATTCATCATGTATAATAGTAAAATTATCAATTAAAAAAATATCTATTAGTTTGGAAATTAATAAAAACCAAATTAATTAATAAATTGAAAATTAATTATTATTATTGTTAAAAACATATCAGTGATTTTATTCTCATTATTTATTAGATTTTTTATTCAATAAAATTAAATAATCTCTAGAGTTGTGGTTTTATTCTCTACCACCTACTCTAAACATTCATCATGATGTTTCCATTATAACTATTAATATCTTACAAGTGGAATAAAATTACCCTTTT
Organism: Viscum album; assembly: GCA_963277665.1. Lineage (NCBI taxonomy): Eukaryota > Viridiplantae > Streptophyta > Magnoliopsida > Santalales > Viscaceae > Viscum > Viscum album. The sequence continues at coordinate 1,996,840,213 of OY728140.1, read as the reverse complement.
ATAATATCCTTACCCTTTTTTAATTGAATTTTTTACTAATATGAATATTTTCCACTATTTATACATAATTAAACTAGATCAAATTAATATTAAAATGAATATATTTCTTAAAAATGTGGCATGTTAAACATTATGTATAACTCTAATTTGAGAAGTTAAATAAAATCAATAATCAATGTATCTATAAGACTCAAAGAGTCATTAAATATAATCATTATTGCATTTCAAGTGGCATTTATTGGATAATAATAAATTTTGAATCTGATTTACTATATAGGTAATATTCTTACCCATTATAAAACCTTATTATGAATGAATCACATATATGAGTATTTTACATTAGGAAATGTGTGGGACTAATCTATAAATACATATATAGACTCATATGAATTTAATATTAATATTTTTTATTATAATTTACCAACATATATATCCATTATAAATCCTATGGTGGAGATTCTATATTATGTGTTCATCCCAATTGGCGAATGGATGGTGTCTTGTGTCTAGATTCTATGAAATGATTTTGGGAGAGAATTATCACAAAATCATATACTTTGAACAAATAAAAAATTATAATCATTCATGACTAAAATTTATCGATCACTTGTTTGAAATGGAAACCACGATAAACCATAGAATAAAATATTCATATATTCTTCTTATGAAACAATAATGTTGGATATATAGTCAAATATATATGAATCGATCACCCACAAAATAGACCACATATATATAAAAAATGGATGTAATGAACATGAATATCCAATACAAAAAAAAAATCCACAACTCTACCACATCATAAAAAACAATGGTCTATCTATAAGCTGATCCACAACAAAAAAATTAGACCATACTATTGTTATAGTTAGATGTCATCGGTTCCTCTAGGGTGATTCTCAATGGTGTGAGAATACACCTTATTAAGGTCCTAATATGTACCCATGATTTATTTAAATACATATAAGTCTATTGAAAATAAAAAAAACCAAAAATATATATGAAGAAATTTCAGGTCATGAACTTCTGACAATGACAACATGTTAGCCGGCCATACAACATGGTTTCATGTCATGTAATTATTCTTCTTTATCCAACCAAAATTTAAATTTAACTCTAAATATATCCCTAGAGATATAACATATTACTATAGATAATATCCAATAATATATTATCATGGAAAAAACCCATTAAAATATGGTGTTTCCAAAATTTGTGTCTGGTAGTTATTACATACCACTTCGGTGAATTTTTGAATCACACCACAAAATGAGACCATGTCACTTGGTTTGGGGATTTTTGGTAATAGATCATTTAAAAACCTTATCACAAAGGGTGAGTAAATGATTTTTGTATCATCCTCCACGTTATAAATTATTTTTATATATCCATTTATTATATATCAATTAAACTACCACTCGAGGTTAGCTATTATGTCATGTATCAACCTCTACCATATGTCCCTGTGTGATGTTATACATGATTTACCATACCATCATACTCACACTAATGATATGGTATAATAAAATAGTTATATTCTGACACCCAATAACATAGGATAAGTATGTTAGATACAATGGAATGAACCATCACTATATCAATAGGTATAGTGTTAATCAATATAATATGGGGACAAAACAAATCTACATCATCTAATATAAAAACAAAAACACATAAATTGAACTCCATATGAATTCCCATATCATAGTAACTGGATAAAAGAATATGGATTTTTTACCCATACACAATCCTCAATCCACATATTCCTATAATGTTGATGATCAAGTAATAACATATTATAAAAGTAATGATAATCATCACCAGAAAAAATGATCATCTCACTATAGGAGGAAAAATTTTAGTTCCTTAGACCTAAAATGACCACCACTAACTAATATAAAATTTCAACTATCTCTCCACATCCACATTTAAGAACTATTAGAGGACACAAAATTCAAGTAAAAAATTCACATTTAATTTTTCTGCTGCTATTTTTTTGTATTACTCAACATCCATTCCAAGAAGAAATAAATCTAGAATCCAATAATAACATTCCCTTGATACATTTTTACAAAATCTATATCATATTATTTATTCTATATCTTACTACTCTAATAGGATAGGCTAAAATCCATTGTGTAGATGCAACTATCCTAATTATTCTATTCTATTCCACATGGGACTTGTAAATCTCATGTCATAAACCATGGAAACTATATTCCCATAGAATTATTATAACAAAACTAATGATGTATGAACATTAATATCCCAATCACCTATAGTTTTAAGATGACCAAGTTGAAAATAATAGACCAGTGGGTTCCACAATAAGGCATTTATAACAAATACCATTCCAAATGTCGATTCCTATGAGTCTTGATTATTTTAATTAAATTAAAATTCAATTAGCGACATATTCACCATTAAAAATCATGATATTTTACTTATAGTAGATAATTGGATAAAAAGCATATAATCTTTATGTTATATAATTATCCACAATAGAAACATTCAGTATCTATCTTAATTACCCAACCCTAAACACCATGATGTTATGAATAATCTTGAGTAAACAATAGTATAGTTATTTATCTTATGGATAATGTGGTTGTGGTTTTTCATAGTTGTTAGTATATCATTATACAACTAAATGTATGGGGGGTTCAAAACCCATTGTGCGCATGTACAATATAATCACTATAGAGGTACAGTATTATAAGTGTAGTAGGATGGGAAATGTAACAAAAATAAAATTGTATTAGTGGTGGGAAATACATCAAGAACTATAGCAGTTGAAGTACTATAATTTCCCGAGTATTTTATCAAAAATAATGATTGAAGTTGATTTAGAAAAAAAATGTGGACCTTTAGGTCCATGTAATGGGTCTTAATGAGCAATAGGCATACAATCCATGTCATGTTTTTTTTTGTGGGACATTAATCTATGTTATGGGATTCTTATCCACTGGCCTATTGGGCCATGTATTGAATAAAACAATCCCTCATGAATGGGTTATCCCTTAGGGGGCTATGTCATGCCTTTCCAGCCTATGTGTATGGTGTGTGTGTGTGTTTAATTTTATTGTACCCCCATGGACCATAAATATATATATCATGTGAATTTTTACGTCCCCCACCCCATAAGTTTTACCCCTAGTAAAGAAATGGGAGAAGTGAGATAGTGACCCTATAGTGCCAACATTAGTATGTTGGGGTTTGGCAGCTCAGAAAATGGATATAGTAAACAAACATTTCAGAGTAATTACCCAATTGGAGAACACATATGAGAGAGATATATGTGAAATTAGCCAATTAAATCCTACTCAAACTCCAATATAGATGAAAGAAAATGTAGTCATATTTAATATCATGTTTTATCTACTACAATGGAAATGATATTTCGAGTACCAAATGAAAATTAAAAGTCAATGTGAATTTAAATCCCAAACAACTGCTACTAATCCCTAAGAAATTGTTAACTATACTAGTCTCTAAATTTCACTTTCTAACATGATAACAATTTTATATATACATTGTTTTGTTATAATAGTATACATAGTAGGATCCTCCCCTAATCCTTTCATAAAAGATTTAAAGAAATCATTCTAATGCATAATGAACAAAAAGAGAGAATAAGTCATAACCAAAACTGGTATACACTGTTCCCAACCCCACCATGGATTCTATGACCAAATATCTCATTAAATAAAATATAATATAATAATAACATTAATGTTACACAACTACCACTTTTCCATGGGTTTGTCACTCAGTCCTAACATCACATGTACTGAGAATCCCTCTCAAAAAGAATATCATGTATACATCTGGGTGAAGTACTAAAACATTAAACTCATAAAACAAACCACAAAATACATGTAATAAAAAATATCTAGGTAGTTTTTGAGAGACAAAAAACCCCGCACAACATGAATTATAAATTTGGTATTATACCTCAAGTCATCACATATCATATATAGAGTAAGGATATCCAAGCGATAAAAAATTATACACATTAATTATATAGCAGTCTGAAGGAAACGATATCCATAATACGTGTGTGTGAATGAAACATAAGCCATTATATCCATATAGAAAACAATATGGGAAAATATGACTGATGTTCATACCAGCACATGTAAAAAACAACGTATGAGATCAGGGCTAATGTTGGAAGTTATCCATCAATCCTCCCATTATGATTTTGGAAAAAACGCCCATATGTATCGTAATCATCGAGGAGTTATTTTCCCTAACCGAAAGGGTGGAGTAGCTTATAAGAATACAAAATTACATGATATTATATTTCTCACTACCACACTATAGGGAATAACGTATTCTAGGATTCAACAGAAGCTAATGTCTCTCGGACACTCAGATGCCACTACTAATACCAGATATCATATAAGTAAAAATCAATTTGATGATCTAAATTATTTTATCTTATTATTTTTCATCAGTTTCACTTTACTATAATTAATTCATTACCCTTAATTATCCATTAACATTTTCTACATTACATTACATTATAATCACAACCAATGTTCAATGACCTCCAAGAATAAGTACAATGAGTCCAAAACTACTATGAATTATAACCTCAACATTGAATCCCTAGAAGTTATATCCCCATTGGTTAAACATTTATTCATTTGATAAAAATAATAGTTTTCATATTACAATGTATTCCATTATAAAATCTAAAATTCCAAATAAGGAAATAAACGAAGAATTTTAATCTAGCTCATGTAGTTGGGAACATATAGATGATAAAAAAAATTGTCATCGGACAAATAAAATATTCTAACAAGCATGAAACCTTCATATCAATGGGTATTTATGAGTTCATCCCATTCCATTATATATGACTCCCTTCCCAACACCCACATGCATATCTCTATGCATCTCTCCTCTCCATCCGTCTATTCCTAACAAAGAAATTTTTGCATGATGACAAATCATTCTACATCATTCATCTAATATCATCTATACTATGATCATTCCATATCTATGAATATCTGCCCCACCTTCCATAACATCAATCCAAGTTTATCCATTCCATAATGTTGTGACATCACAACCAGCACAAAAAAGCATAGTGATCAGGCTCCTGAACCAAAATTAAGTTATTCATCCTTTAAACAAGACATGGTTTTTGGTATACATAGAATAAGGCTATTGGTATTCACAAAATTGTTGGAATATCATTCCCTACAAAGGAATGATCATTTTTCACCACATGAATTCTTATTCCAACTCGAATTAGTTTATACATTGTGACATGTTCCAACAATGGGAAAAGAAAGACAAAATATATCTCAAGATATCCAAAATTAATTAAACCATTAATTTAAAATTCCATGAAATATTTTTATAGACATGATTCAACATGATTCATTCTCATTATCCAATTAAATTAAACATGCATAAAGGCATCAATTAGATTATAATACAATTACAATTACAACAACAAGATTCATTAAAAATGACTCTTTAATTCCATAGGCAATTAATTGTCAGTAAATGATGAATTTATTTTTTTTATCTATTTCAATAAAAAAACATGTTATAACAAGGATGAATAGATTTAACACTATATAGAAAATCAAGATGATAACTATCATCATGATTTAAAGTAGAAACATCAATATGTGATTGACAACAATTTTTTAATCACATCAAATTCATTAGTAGTTCAAATTTATTGTGATAAAATTATAAAAATAATGATATATCTATTATTTCGTTTAAACATAAATTTAGAGGAAAAAATACCTTACGTGAAATGTTTATCAACATTCTTCGCACGAGAATAGACCACACAATGGATATACGATCAGCTCTTGCGCATGAATGTCATCCACCAAAGTACATGGCAACACATAAAAACCTTCAAAAACAACAAAGAAATCCATTAGAATAATATGATATAATCTTATATAACATTCAAAAAATATAATTATGAAAAAGAGATCACACCAATATAGACAAGTAGATAATGAAAGAAAAACATACCATAGATCATCTGGACTCACCATGAAATAAATATGGAGGCTATGAATCGAAAATTGATGAAGGATTCCAAAAAACATTTAAGGTGTGGTCTACTATATTCATGGTGGATTGAGATATCCAGTGGATCCATAGTTATTTAATACAAGAGAGGTTGTAATTTTATTAAACACAATGAATCGAGGTTTTACAATAATTGTAATAAATTTTCATGTAGTGTATTCCACATAATTGTTTTTCACAAAAATAATGTGTCACCTTTTCTTTTGGTTTTTTTTCAAGCCCTGATTTATTAATCATTGTGAAATCCCCTTTTAGATCTTGTAACATTCCGTAGTGTGAAATCCTACCACATGTATCTTCATGATGTCAAACTCATTATGACTTCTTCCAAGCCTCAACCAAGCACCTCAGTATATTTAAACATGTAAAATGTCAATACATGTGGATCTAGCACCTTACATTGGATACCTCTCAAAACAATCTCTTCCTCATGAATCCAAAACCAACCTAGATTGCAAATAAAAAAGGGATCATCTAAATATCCCCCCATGAGATACATATCATATCTCTCTTCAATAGTGGATCCCAACCACCCTATCAAAGCACACGATTCTCAATAATGTTAGTAGATTAACTACCAATCGAGTCATCCATTCCTATATTAAGAGAGTATTCCCACATAACCTTTGAAAAATACACTTGGAAATCACATAGAATACCCCACGTGTCTTCTACTTCTATTGAAAGAGACTATGCCACAATAAGAAATAAAATAAATCCATCACAAAAACATGAAATACATTTCAACAAAAAATGATCAGTGTTTACATGATAAAATATAAACACCAAACAATGAGTGGTACTGACATAGTATCTACATCTCATGATCCAAAGGTATAATACCACTCTATCAACTTTCCCCCTATCACCTATAAAAAAATTGCACTTTTCTACAAAACAATATGTCACCAAAAGACACGAACTGAGCGTATACAATGCATGTTAAAATCCTTCTCCTAGTGGTCTGGGAGTGTTATTTGTTGTTCATCGATGGTTGCATCCTCATCTACATCGATCTTACCCTAATGGATTAACTGAGAGTAACTATGAAGATAATGAAGAATCTTCGACATGTGAATAAATATGTATCAAAATCTTATATGGGAGAAGTAATATCTGATATTCCACAACTCCAAAATGGGAACAGACCACAAAATTCCCATCAATCAAATTAGAATGTCGACTCTGAGGGACAAACATTCACAATACATGATGGGGAGTCACCATCATGAAATCATGATCCCCAACATTGAACTACAATAGTCTCCTTTAATTATTAGCATGTTATTTACATTGATCATATACTACTTACATCATTTTTTGAATCATCATATCCATCTATATAATAATCATTATATGTTTTGTTACATGATTTTATGAATCTCTAGCCACATTCAAACACAATAGAGAATGTAAGGGTTGTCCACAAAAGGACTCAAACGATGTCATACCGATGGTGGAGTGGAAACTATTTTTTTAATAGAACTCTACCAAGGTAATGTGACTTGGCCAAGAACCTTCAAAATCTATTAAATATGAGTGCAACATGTCTACAAGATTCTTGATGATACACTCTTTCAAATTGTATGTCTGTAGATGATATGAAATGATAATGAATATGTGAGATAAAAATCCTCTCCACATTTTAGAGTTAAAATTAATTATCCATCATAATTGATCAACTTCTGGATCTGAAGGAGTGTAACCACCTCCAAAAGGTGCATCATCCTAAAATCCCCTATTGATCTCAACTCCATGATCTCTATAATGTGGGATGATTTTTTCAAATGATAAAATATGACCCATATAACATCATAGACTCCTTGAGATTAAGGTAAATTATTAAAAAATTCCATCTAGATTTCATCCCACATCAATTGAGGAATAACTAATGGCCATAGAACACCAATGGGAACACAATGATTTGTCATTAACTTCTTGAGACCAAACATCATGACACAAACTCTGCATCTTCATGTGTTATCCCATGACACCAAAACCGACCTTTCAATTTGTGGAACATATTTTTCATACCCAGATGTACCAAAAATAAGGATATATGAAACACCCTTAGAACCATCATACCCATTTCAAAAATAGTGAAATGTCTTCTTAGAAACAACACATAGTGTAGTTCATACAAAGGCCAAGAATTCGTAGACTAGGCACAATGAAAATAGTCTCTACATAACTCAACATCTTTTTCCCCCAACTAGGATTCATCCACCTATGCAACAAATATGACTACACTATCATATAAAAAAGGGAAATATTCTCCTGTCTTATACCAAATATAGGTGAAATTATGAATTTTATTCTATCACTCACTAGGAATCACCGAATTCACATAATACATCATTACATGATGTCCTTATCAGTGTGTCAACTACAAAATTCTATGTTATATGTGTATATGAAATCGTGATTTCATAATCATGAAAGAACTCAATCCAACAATAAGGATTCAAGTTTATTTTCTATTGAGAGAAAACAAAACTCTGAAACTTATGATCAACAATGGCCACAAAACACTCACCTCTATGATAATTTATCTATGAAATTTTGGAAAACACCACTACTACAAACTCAATATCATGTGTGGAATAGTTTCACTCATGGGGACATAACATCCGAAGACCCATAAGATGTTACATATATTTTATAGATCATAAAAAATCCTATCCCAATAAGTGAAGCGTCATAGAATAAATCAAACATAAATACATCAGCTGGATGAAAAAGATCTAGTACACCAGCGAAATTCTCATTCAAATACTCAAAAGTTATATGAAAATGATCATTTCATAATAAAACCATATACATTATGGTAAACAAAGATAGAGGAGTCACAAACTAAGATATTTTATCTATCAACCACTTGTAATATTATATAAGACCAAGGAAAATTCAAATATTTTTTACTATCCTTGGGAATTCTCAATAGACTACTACATCCACCATCAAAGTATCCATATATACTTCTTACTAGGTTACATACATCCCCATGAAAAAAGATTCTTGAGCCCATAACTCACAATTTTTTAAATTCTCAAAAAACATCTATTGACGAAGATCTCCAAAAACAACATTCTGATAAACTACATGCACTTTCATAATTTTCATGTGCATAAGGATTACATCGATGAAAACCACCATGACCTATCCATGAGATAGTGAAAAATAGTTTTCATTAACCCCCCGAATGAAACAATATCATTTAATACACCGAACAACATTACAATGGTCTCATAATGCCCATAATGAAAATATAGTTTTATCTTTGGAAAATCATCTTCATTTAAACGCATCAGATGAAATCATAACCATATTTAGTTATATTAATACCAATATAAACAATTTATTTTATAGAATAAGGAATCAATACATGGAATAAGACATGTTTTATTCATTATCATATGGTTTATTTCATGATAAATAATTAAAAACATCTCATTTCTATTAGCCTACTTCATGAATAAAATTAGTAAACCACAAGGTGGCACAAATTGGTGAAAAAAACAATACTACAATACAACAAAAAGATATATATGTATCTCTCACAAAAAAGAAGGTTACATTTGATACAATGACAACTGTATTGGAGACACATCTTACTATAATCTGATCCCAAACAAAATCTATCTTCCATGGGTAATGTTACAACATCCTATAGAAATACATCACGGTAATCTTCCACAAACTTGGGAATTACGGACTGCTAAACCACAATCAGACATAGTATCATCTCATCCATTAGGGATGGCTGATTTGAAACACACATATGAATATTATGGGGGTCTCCTTCACCAATAAAACCCTGTTGGATCTCCATCGACATTGAATAAACTAACCTCCGCCCGAGGAAATCCATGATATCTTACACTAAATACAACCCATCAGTGCAATTTATGATTTAATATGGTTATATTAATATACATAAGAAATATCCCCATGATCTAAGCTACCCCAATTTCATTCCACAATCTCTACATAGCTCTAACATGTTAGATTGACCTCCAACTATTATAGTCAATGAAAATGGAAATAGTAATATATCTCCCTCAAGTCCCAAAGCGTTGAGATTTGTAGGTGATATGATGGAGTTTGTCACAGAATGATCAAAAATGGAATGCTCTCAAGAATGAATGAAGAAAAAGGGCCCTCAAACAACATATACCTTTCATGGTGATGAAAATGCTAAATAATTAAGTTAACCACAACATGATCCATGGACTCTCTGAACCTACTGAAAACCCCCACAATAGACCCCCTCTACTCTCGAAGGATGGGGAGTGTCATAGGTATTTCTTAAAATGTCCACATCTACACTCTACTAATCTAAAACTAGATAAAAAGATTCTCTTCCCTCATACAGAACCTTTACTATAGAGGAACCTAAGGTTGAACAAATAAAACACACTGAACAATCATAATGTTTGGTCACTAACATCACTGATGAACTTATCCTATATAATATAAACTTAATTCTGATACCTTCAAATAGGCCTAAGAGTCTCTTCCCCCATGATAAATGAGACATTAAGGGGTGGGACCTAGACTTTTCTAATAGTATTCTATTCTTCCCTAACAACTCGGATCCATGAAAAAAATATCTACTTTCTGTGGAATCATAAAGGCTCCCCTCTCACATCGATATAGTTTTCAGTGACATACCCTAAATGATCATTAACTTTGACAACACTTTAGGATACACCATCAACATAAAAATGGTGTCCTTGAGAAATATCTCTAGATGCAAAGCATCCTCGAAATTCCTCACTCTGGTCTTCTCATCTAGAAATAGGTCTGATTCATCTCTTATAAGGTTTCTAAAATGGATCTCGAACTATCACACAATAGAGATTACCTTCCTATGATTATGTTTCACATACCCAATCGAACCCATCATGGTAGAAGAATGAAAATAATCTTAGAACTAGTCTTAGATCTCCTCCCACAAGTATGTTAACTCCTCATGATATATGAGGAATAATTACCACTACTACCTCATGACCCACCCATTATAATCACAAACAACAATACCCAATGATGCTCCTAATAACAGATCAAAAATTAGGATATCTAAAGCTAATCTAACCATTCATCAATTCATTCATATAAAATAGTGTTCTCATATCTCTATAAATAATGTGTATGAAAATCTGATAGTGTCCTCCTCCACGTGTCCTTGTCACCAACATCCACTTTGCAGCGATCTGATGGTTGAAACTTCTGAACATATTATGCATGAACATGAAAAGGGAATCAACCTATACCTGTAACTATAGAATAATAAATATATAGATCTCTTAAAACTAGAATGTGGATTAATTTTATATTAATTAAAAATATAATTTTATATTAGTTAACATTTTAATTTTATTCATTTTTTGTCAACCTATAAAAAGGCTCATTCCATTGATATACTAGTGTTATAAAAAATAATTCATGATCCATTCCAAGGTATCTAACATGAAACCTATTTCAGATCCTTTAGAATCCATTGTAAGATTAATGTTCGATGCATCATACACCATGAGGGGCCGAAATACCCATTTCATAGATGGTCCCATATTTTCAAAGTGCGTTCTAAACTTATTTGTTATTATTTTTCTACCATTCCATGCATCCCTCCATATAAATGACTCCAAACTACATTTTCCCTTAAAAGAGTGCTCTAATACCAATCGTTCATGATCCATCCCTATAAAGGGTACACCTCTAGGCTGAAAATTGGAAAATATAAGGATTATCACTCAAGTCTCACCTCATGAATCCCCTAGGTTGGTGACTGAATCCATGGGTGTAGTAAACACATAGATGGGAGGCATTAATATATAGTTGAACACATGTATAATTGATAGATAATACATACACTAAAAAACACATACTCAGACTCTAATACATATGAATACAAATGTACATATATATCGTTCCATGAAATAACTTGTAAAAATTAAAGAAAACTAATATTAAAAAAAAGTAGAGATGGAAGAGACTAGAATGACAAAAGAGTCCTAGATAAACCTGGAGCAAGTAGTTACTATCCTGATCTACATCACTCTCTAACTAACTCAAAAAACAGTTTATATATGTATACAATGAGTATATAATAATTCTATGTAGGATTATCCCCATTTCCTCTCTTGAAAATGGTTCTTAAATAATTCTAATTAACAGTTTATAACAAATGAAACTCAATCATCTTTAAAATAGGTATACTACATTCCTAGACCCAACGCATCTACTCTAACAATGTATTTCATATAATATAATATAAAATAGTAATAATTTCACGGGTATCCCTCTACCGCATCCACACTAGTTTTTTCCTCTACCCGAACATCTCATGTTTTCACTTTCTGTATCTAATGTTGCTTGCTGGAAAACACCTGGGTGATACAACACAACATGATCATCATTCAACACACAACCATTTCCATGTAAACTAATTTAACCATGTAGTTTATAAGATCCACTAAATCTTAATGAATGTGTATCATAAACTATTATTATAACTCAAGCAATCAAATACCATACACTTAGTTAGTATTTTTAAGTCATCATAGTGTATACACGTTATACCTATAATAGTCATTACAATTCTATATTCGTAATACATGTGTGTGAAATAACCATAATCCAATACAGACCTCTACAATAAAATAAGTGGAAAATTTAGCATCATTCAATAAAATAAAAACAATTACCAAGTGAATTGAGTAGGGCCAACGAGGGTTGTTAGTTATCCATCATCCCAATAAGTGGTTGGGGAAAGCACCTCCCATAGTCGAAGGTCATAAAATACCTGAGGTGTTAGATTCTATAACTGAGAGGGTGGATTAGAATATAAAAATAAAAAATTACATGATATAATTTATCTCAAAAAATCATTATGGGAATAACTTAGACTTAGACACAACTGTAGATAATATCTATCCAACACTCAGTTACCACACCTAAGACCTGATATCCTATAAGAAACTACCATTTAAATTTCCACATTAGAATATATTATTCCTTTTTATTTGTTTCACATTATTTTAATGAATTTATTTTCTATAAATTAACTATTAATATTTTCCAAATTACATAACATTAAATATAGAACCAATTTTATATTCCCACTAATCATAAGAAAATTCATTTCATGGGTTATCAGTATAAAAATCCTAGAATTTGATCCCTCCTAGTTTTAACACCATGGGTTCTAAATTGATTCATTTATTAACAAAATTACATTCCATGTTACCAATTATTCTTGGAGAACAAACGTTGTTACCAAACAATGAATGAAACAAGGAACCTCTATCTACCTCGTGCAATAGAGAAACGAATGTAGATAAATAGGAAAGATTACTATAAGACAAACAATAGATTAAAACAAGCATATATCTTTATGTTTAATGAGTATTATTAGCTTCAACCAATTCCATTATCACTATTCACCCCCCAACACATACATTAATATCCTGATGCATCTCACCACTCCATGCGTCAAATATTACCACAACAATTGTGCCTCGATGCGCTAGATACCACAACAACACTCTAGGTTCATCCATCCCATCATGAAGCCACATCTAGGCCTCTTGGCCCATAATCCACTATAGACCTCCATAATCATTCATACCAAGCCCTCTTCAAATAATAAGAACCATGAAAACATATATAGATACTAGGGTCATAAGTTTAAAAAATTCATTAATCTTTCACAAAAAATGATCTCTCACATCTCCTAAGAAAATAAATGCATGGAATTTACCAAAAAGAAAGAAAATAAGACACTATAATAGAATTTTCTTTTGTCACGCAATTTATTTTTATTCAATCTTGAATTATCTGATTCATGTCATAGTATCCAATTATGGGAATCATAAACAACAATATATGACATTCTAACATAGATTAATTAAACAATTTACTTAACATCCAATTAATTATTTTATCAAAAATAATCATCAAGATTTAGGTTCATTAACGAATTCAGTTATACATTCATACTTTCATTAATTTTATTATCATCAAATTAGAACAACAACTAGATTCATTAAACATGACTACTTACTTATTTACCCAATTAATTATATGATACTTCTAGTTTCATGTTCTTTGTCAATTTAACTCAATAAAAACATGCAGATCTATGAAAGAAATAGTTATCTCACTATCTAGAAAAGAAAGTGGAAAACATTTATCGTTGTAAAATATTACAACATCGCAATGTGATCGATAACTATTGTTTAATCAAATAAAATTAATTATTAGGTCAATTAAATTGTGATATAAGGGTTAATTTAATCGAGGAATTAAATTTCACATAAATAAATATAGATGTAATGATTCCCCAATCTCAAAAGGTCATTGATGATTTTCATATGATATCAGACAACATAACGGATCTCGGATCACTAATCCTGCAAAACCACATACACAAAAGGATTCCAAGACACATCTACACAAACCAAAAATGAAAAAAATCCCCATTAGAAACATTAGATGTAATCATAAATCTCAGGAAATGAAGAATTAGAGGAAAAATAGATCATACTAAGAGAAACTATAGGAAAAATGGAATAACACAACTTGTACAAACTAGAGTCACCATATATATAATATTGAAGCTATGAATCGATCATGGAAAATAGAATCCCCAAAACATTAAATAGAGGGTCAATGGGTAACCTGGATTTATGAGAGAGCTACAATAGTTTTATGGTTTGATAACCCAAGTAGCTAGAAATGTTTTAAAACATATAAAATTGTGGAATTTCATGATGTGAAATAATCTTTATTGTTGTGTAATCCTCAAAATTCATTTTATACTAAGAAATGTGTTGCCACATTTTCACACCCTAATATATTACTTGTCATGAAACCCTATTTCCCATCATGTAGCTTTTCAAGATGTGAAATGCATCCCACATCAATATTCTATCATCCCAAATCATCCAGACTTTTTTGAGCCTCTTATGATCACCTCAATCATTGAAAACAGGGAATGGGTTAACCCATGTGGATTAGGGACCATTCAAGGACTTCCATCCTTGATATATATTTACACACCTAAAACCATGCTATGTATATCCATGGACACGGCCATAGAAATCCAAATTTTTCTCTCACCATTACATGAGACCCTATCTCATAAACAACTAATAGATATTTATTATAATATATAAAATTAATTAAATCATTTATCATAATATGTTATAAATGATAAATGTTCATCGATCCTATGGGTTATAATTAATCTAAGTCAAATGTGAAATTTAAGGCCCCCAACACAACCATAATAATATTCCATGAAAAATTCTATAAATTATAACATTATCAACCACCAATCTCATCAAAATAATTCAATAATTATAATAAATATTTTTAGTGATAAACATCATGAGAAACATTGATAGATATAATTCATTCATCACTTTTCTAAGTCAATTAATATGTAAAATCTCTCAAGACCTTGATATAATTACATGCTTGAAACATGAAATAATCACCAATAAAACGAAAATAAAAAAATAAACACAATACAAATGGAATAATAAAAAGTTTTTATGGATGTATTTTACCTTATCGTAGTACTTTAAAATCCAACCATTTTCCATAGAATAAGTATTTTATCTAGTGGGATCGAGGGGGATGTATAAATATTTATACTATGGACCCATCATTTATAAATAACCCAAGGGGATTGATGGTTAAGTTATTGCAATGACACTACATGTAAAACTAACCATGATCCCATCATGTACAAGATTATCATTAAAAAGCTATTGTATAATGCAGTAGTCGCCCAATGGAGTTCCACTGACCAACTAGGGGAATTCCAAGATATATAGAACCACTAAAAGAACAAAGACGTACCATATGGATCCCTAAAATGAACATAAATAGTGAAATGAATAATTTCATAGTTCCACAATTAGTCTTATAAATTCTAAAAATGCATATATCATTCTAAAAAATAAATTTGTCACAAAACACATCTGAGATATTATATAAATAAAAAATTTATGATATGATTCAAAATCCTAAACACACCATTACCCTTGGACAGAAAATTTAAATTTCCAATGATGATAATGTCTAATAAGGGTGAATATTATTACACGATCCCCGCACTATTACTTCATTTTCTCAATGATAACATATAATAATCACAAAATATCTATTCTAACAATCATTATTTGAAATTCCTCCTCATTGTAGATTGCAATGTGAACGAGAAATTACTCAATTTCCAAATAAATAAATTGATATTTTTTTGAGTTTCTTTTATAATCTATAATACTATCATTTAAAAACATTCATATTACTCCATATAACAAACCAACTACTAATTAATCACATCCACATCATAGAGCCACATTTTTAGGAAATTTATAATGAAATATATATACAAGGAATTCAATCATGAAAATCGTCATAAATTCCATGTTTAAATAGATAGTCTAAAAAATTCATTAATAATCCTTATGCTTGAACTACATCACCATTGATATTTTCTCTTTACAGAAAAAAAAAACATTCTACCAAATTCAATATATCATGCATTGAATTTTCCCAATAGGTATATCTGAAAAGTAATAATGGTGTCTCTTGAGATACCATATAGAAATAAATAATATTTACATTGGTAACACAATGGTATCCCAACCACCACTCATATATGTTTAACCAATAATATGGAAGTGTCATTATAATGGGTTACACATAACATACATGTAATACTTCTACACTCTAATAGAATAAATTTTTTACATCCTAAAAAATTACCAAAAAAGTTCTAAATTTTTTATATCCTATAAAATTAAATATCTTATATCCTAATGGAACTACCCTGACCTTAAAAAATGGCCTAATGAGATTTCATATTCTTATATACCTATTTTTATGAATAAAACCACTAAAATAACTCAAAATAAAATCTATAAATAATATAACCATAAAATAATACATGGTGTACTCCCCCAACCATATAACCATTCACGTAAAATGTTTTTATGTTGATGAAAATATATAAACATAAATCAATTCATGATTATAAAAATTGAATGTTTTCTTATTTTAAATACAGATATTAATACCCAGTCTTGATGGTCCAATTATTATCACCGAAATTTTTTTATATAATCCTTAAATATTTTTATTTCACAATAATTACTAAATCCTATGAGTCTAGAAATAGTAGACCTTATCTCATAGAATAAAATTCTAAATCATAACCCATATCCTATATTAATGTTGATTTAACTCCTTAAATACCCCAAAAAACCTTGAAAAACTCATTCCATGAATGTCTCACCACCCTTTATTGGCTATATTAACTCATGGTGACCACATATACCAAATAAATAATGTAATGACCAGAACTATTATAATAAATGTCATAATGTAATTTAAATTAAATGTCATATCATGTATTTTGGATATAGAACACACATGAACTTATCTGGTTTTATAATATCTTATTGGATTTAAATGACTATTAAGAATCATTACCATTGAAAATATATCCATTGAACATTTATCATTTCTTATTATAAAAATATGGTTTTAAAAAACCCCTTCACGAAAAAATGAATCGATGTCCTCGACCAATAGAATTATTCCTTATAAAGACCATTGATTAGATCAATATAGGGATATTGAATTCCTAGGATTTTCTGTTGTCCAATCCTGATCTGTTATCCCATAAGTTAATCATGAGAAAAAATATTTATATAAGACTTTCAATATCATCCAGATAACAATCAAAACAATGTATAGAGAACCACTCCATGAAGGTCTCACCATCGATCACCTTACCTCTGGGTGTTTTTTGATGTATGAAAAAGATTTGTATCAAAAAAATAATAATATAAAAATTTATATTGTATTTTCAATCGAATAATTTTTATATTTACATCTTATGTTTACTTTATAAATGATTATTATATTTGTACAACTAAAAAAATTATATTTTTAATTATTATTAAATTTAATTTAAGATAATTATTTGGATAAATTAATGGGTTTTTAATTAATAAAAAATTAATAAAATAATTTATTTAAATTTAGTTTAGTAATTATAAATGATTATATATTTTTAATGATGTTGATTGTTATTTTTATAAGTGTTCGAAAGAAATTATTGTCCAAAAGTGTGAGAATCTCACTATAAATTTAAAAAATTATATTAAAAAATAATATAATAATATTTTTATTAATATTTGTATAAAAATAATATTATCTTAATAATAAAAATATTGAAATTATTGCATTGATAATTTTTAAAAGTTTTCCTAATTAGTCAAATTTTTTGATAAAAATTAAATACTGTATAAATATATTATGTGTATGATGACATCATAATGAAACAAATGTGATGTAATTAATATAATAAGATTCTAATAAAAAATGTTCTCTATTTAAAATAATGTGGGATTATGATAATTGGATTAATTATATAACTCCATTATGAATCCATCAAGACTATAAAATTATTTTAGTGGTTTGAAATCATTTCATTAAGAGTATGACTCACATACACATAAGTAAGGTTATTATTTTTTTAATCTCTTATTATTGACTTATAAATAAATTAAAACCACCTCTATATACTATAATAAATTTTAAAACCATGGGTAGTTTTTTGGTATTTTATTTTATTATATAGAGTCCAAAACCTATGTTTCAAAAATGATAATGAATTACCCAATATTTTCCATTATAAACAGACCAAATAGCTAATTTATCATCAAATAATATTAATGTATCACATTATTAATCTACCATCACTTATTTATATTTATTAAAATGATCCCTTGAGATATAAAGAATCTCCTCAAATGTATTTGGAGTCACACTCGAATGGTAAGTGATCATATGATTCTTCACTTTATTAAAGTTTCATCATTATCATATTCATATTATTTCCAATTACATATATTGGGATATTTTTTAACATCCCTATTACTATATATATTATATAAAAATGATTACAGATCCATTTTTCTCACATCAAACCCATTCACGACACTTCAATTATCGCTATTATGCTTCCTAAATTCCAAGAGGATTTCCCTATCCGAATAGTTTTGTACTGATTAGATGTTACAATTTCATATAAAGGGTGATCACCTTTATAAACATATACATATTTATTATGTATATACATATATTAATTCCACATTCATTGATAATATAATAAATATTGATGATTTATCATTCCATTTCTTCTGATATTTATCTCACACATAATCAGGAGAATAAAATGAATGTGATGGGTGCACCAAAGGATTTTATTGAGATCTAATGGATTGTGTAATTTTTAGTCTCATGAGACTTTATGATGGTATATAGAATAATCCAAATTCATTTATTTTACTTTTTCTATCATGATTTATTTTTACATATCCTTGGTTTATGTTTATGATTATGTGTTTTATGTTATTAACACATTTCCCATTTTTACATTATATTAACAAAAAATATAATTTCTTATTATTCAGGTTTATAATTTTTTCATATTTAATGTAATAGTGAGATCCATAATATTTAATATATTACAATAATTATTTTATTCTATTTTAATACTCTCACTTGGATTTATAGATCACCCCATTATTAGGTTTGACACCAGGTTATCCAATGTTGTTTTATGTGATAGTGTGTAAAGGAATATTTATATAGAAGATTATATATTTTCTGTTTTAAGTTGTTATCTCATACCGATAATTACCAACGAAAAAATAAATGTATATATTAAAGGTGTTATTTAATTTAATCTTATATCATAAAATTTTTTATTAATATATAAAAAAGAGAATGGTTTTTATAGCTGGATTCATTGTAAATTCTTAGTTTTTTGGTGACAAGGATTAAAATACCCTAGAGAAAGATTTAGGGATAATGGTATATATAAGATACAATCCTTATATTTTGGTAACTATTGTGTATTTTGTTTATCATTAATATAAATACCATCCTTAATACTATATGTTGAGGTGGATTTGGAGTAGTAATACAAAGGGGTAAAACCTGAAAACAACACATTGAGCTAGAATTGACAGGGAAATGGTTCCCAAAATAGGTTATGTTTCACGCCAATTTTTAATCTCCTTTAAGTTATTTATTAAAAAATTAGAATATTCATTATGAACCATTTTTAGGGTAAAAATAACCACTAGAATGTATTCATGGATGAAGTTCATGGATAAATTATATTGAATCCTAGAAATTAATTACTTGTAAAAATATACATATTTTTTAATCTATCTATTAATTACATGTGATTTTAATTTTCGTGCTTAATAGTATAAAAATAATCATCCCAGATTTATCTCCTATTAAAAAAATACATAAAAAGATGAGGAATAGGGTAAAAACCCAGGGTGATGGAAATGAGATGATTACCCCCAATGAAATTCCCAACCTGAGGAAGGAAGGAATACAAATCATTAGGATGATACCCTCTCCACTAACACAGGTTCTGAATAAAAACATGTATCGGGAAGACATCCATAATCACCCTAGGAAATAAAAATATTCAATTGAGATATATATGGAATAAAGACCTCCATATTTCATTGGATAATTTTTTCACTTTATCACCGAACTATGGATTAACTCAATTGAGAAGATATTCTCCACCATCAATGTTATGAAAAATAGTTGGTTTTATTGGATTTTTATATTTTTGAGGTAAAAGATAATCACTGGTGTAAATTGATATTGGAAATGAATCATGAATAAGATATATAATAGACTGGGATGATGGAATTCTATAAATTTTTTTTCAATAAATATTTTCCATGCACTACCCAACATAAAATAGAAAAGGATTTTCAATACATTAAGAAAAAAATGAATCTTCTGTGCCATAGAAGTAAAATTTCACAAGAAATGCATGATACACATATAATTTTTCCATTACCCTTGAAAATATGGTTGACCATTTTTGTGCTTGGATAAAACCTTTTCATCAAAAATCCCTAGAGACAAAAGATTTTTATTTCTATAATAAAATTTAATGATGTGTACTCAATGCTGAAATGGAATTTAGAGAATATGGATGGTATCATGGGGATATTAAGGGGAAATTTTATTTTAATTCTAGAATTCTGATTGAGAAATATTTTGGTCCTATAAAATTTCATCATCACACATGTAAAAGGTGTAGAAAGAAGCATCCTATAAATTTCAGATGAGGGTTGTTGAAATGGTTTGTGGGAAGGATGGAAAAGAACTAAGATAGTGATAGATGATAAGGGATACCCACCAATGAGATAGAGTATAAGAATACTATAGTCTACCCATAGAAAATTTTTCATTACATCAACAAAAAAAACCAGTGAAATTTTAATAAAAATGAACTATATCATATGGTTTTCCTAGAAATCCGAAAACTTTGTCAAAAAAAATTGATATCTCTCAATCACAATACCTAAAGTGGATCCACAAATTAAGTTATATATTGTATGCTGATTATTCATCCATGAATAGAGAAAATATTTTTTGATTATGGTACTACGCATTCTTTTACGTTCTTAATGATCAATCGAACTATTCAAACACCAAAAAAATCATTAACGTAATGTTGCTAGTGAAAACTAATAATTGGGAAATTATTTTATTCTATGTATATAAATCCTTCTCCATTATTTTTTTGGGAAATAATTAATTGTGAATATTTTCATACTCCTATCAATGGAATTTTATTTTATTTTATAATCAATTGACAATCACTATATAGAGACAACATAAAATCCATTTAGAAAAAAATTTTGATCCCTAGAGTAATTTGATCCTCTGATTTATACAAGTAAAAGGAAGAGGAGAAATCTTATTTACCATTAAAATTACACGATTGGCCATAATTTACATATTATAATGTGTACCCATCTCAGATGAATGTATTTATGGAAATATCATTCATGAATTCCATCTAATATCATGTAATAAACAAATGTGTTTACCTTGAAATTTCCTAGTCTACCTCTAAGATGAGATGCTAAATTTTAAATAGAAATTATACATTGGGGAATAACCATTATACATGAATCTATATAGAATGAATAATCTAGAAAATTGGGAGTTGACGAAACAACTACAAATGAATTTGGATAAAGGGTCTGTATTCCAATGTGCTTCACTATGGGCAACACTATTAATCTTTTTGGAGAAAATGGATGGGTCAATGCACCGTTGAATTGATTATCCTGAGATCAAAATGAACATGATAAAGAAAAATTATTTTCTCTAATATATTAATGACGTGTTCGATCAACTATTTGGAAAATAATACATCTCCAACATGGATCTATAGTTGGGGCCTTACTGTGTTCATGTGAAGAAAGGGGTATACCCAAGACTACAATTAAAACATTGTATAGGAATTATGAGTTCATATTAATGTCATTCATGCTCTCTAATTTCCCATAAATCATTATATAAAAGATGAATAGAAACTTCATATATTTTCTTGAAAATATCTTGGTTGTATTTAAAGATGATATTCTAATATACTCCAAAATCAATAAGGATCATATGGAGCATATGAGAATTGTGATAAATACAATACAAAAGAATAATCCTTTTACCATGTAAAATAATTTGTGTTTTGGTAGATTAATGTATAATAAATGAGAAATATTATTATATGCAATGTGATATCAGCGGACCATTTTGAGAGAGAAGAAAATGAAGGAAGGAAGATTGCAACATATTTGATAGATTTTAGTAGTTTATATGGAATAACTGGGAAATACCATCGATTTCTGATAAATCTTCCATGATTATAAAACCCTTTATCCAAACTAACACATAAAAGAATAACATTTTCCTTTAATTATGAATGTGAATAGAGTATCAATAATTTTAATTTTATTCTTATCACTACACTTGTACTCACAGTACAAAATACAAGACAACTATTTATGGTATTCAGTTACTCTTTGGAGAAGGTATTTGGAGGTGATTTAATGTAGAATGAAAAATTAATAACCGATTCAACAAGGTAGATGAAATATTAAAAATATCACTACTCAAGTCATGATCTACATTTTTCTTTAATGATCATTACATTGAAAATTTGGTGACATTAACTATTTGACGAAAATTATTAAATATATACATACAAAAAAATGAATAATTATATATTAATACATAAAGAGTGGAATATGTCTCAATGATGATGGTCAGTGTTTATCATGGATTGTTACTACTCAATCCACAACCATCCTAGGAAGGTGAATAATGTGTCAGATAGTCTAATAAGAATAGATCCAAAAAATTTATCTTTAATGGGTATTGAGTAGGATATTACATTATTAGATTAGTAAATGTTGGAAATATGAATCATAACTAAAGGAACATCATCAATCCTTTCACATATGATTTATCAACCATCCATTATATAGATGATAAAGGATGATAAAATAGATGATGTGGGAATTTAGAAGAAACTAGACACTATAATATTATTTAAATCATCAGAGTACAATGTTAATGAAAATTGTGTCGTAATATTTTTGTCAAAAAATATGTGTACCTCTAACTCTCATTCTCATGAAAGAGATATTTGTTAATGATAATAGTTGAAATTAACGCATACATCCAAGAAGAAAAATGATGTATCAGGATCTCCAATATTAATATTCATGGGACAAAATAAATAATGAATTCATAGAATATACGAGAAGATGTATTGAATGTCAGAAAGTGAATTCAGAAAAGGATAAATACATGGGTATGATGCATCCATTACCAATACCTAAAAGTAAATGATAATACATGACCATGGAAATTATCATAGGTCATATGAATAAATAAACATAAAATAATATTTTGTTTGTTTTGGTGGATCATCTTATCGAAAGTTATCAATATCAATTGGAGTATAATTCTAACTCGATTAACAAGAAAGGATATATATTATAGTTGTAGTTATTGTGAATGGAACAACACAATCATTTTTATCTTATCAGGATCCATGACATATCAAAAAAATCATGAGTACTTTCCAACATACTCTCAATACTAAGATTAAATTCTACACTAAATAACACCATCCAGATGATGCCAAATTTGAGTTGACTATCTAGACAATTTAGGTCATATTGAGTGAATTCAGAATTAACTTAAAAGGATGATGGGGGAAATATCATACAATATCATACTTATTATATAATACTTTTTTCCATTAAATCAAAAAAATTGCTCCCTATAAATAAATTTCTATGAAGTGGTGTAGAACACCTACATATTGTACTAATTTTAGTCAATAAAAAACAAACAAATCATGAAATAGTTGAGGAAATGGTATAAAATTTTAACACCATTCAAAAACTCGTTATGGGTAATTAAAATCAAGAGAGGTGATATGAAAAAAAAATTATGAGACATATTGATTGATGTTATCAAAATAGTAGTCCTTTGTATATATCTATTTAATAATGTACAAATATATGGGATTAATGGATAGATTATTCCAATGTATATCAGTACCTATGAGATCCTTGTATTTTTGGAGTGGTGTCCTATCAACTATATCTACTACCTAATCATTCACATGAAAAAAATTTATTCCTTGTATCATATTAGATAATTTAAATACCATAGAACACACATGTAATCAATTATGAGGTGGTACAATTAGATAATTATCTCTCATATAAGGATACACTTGTGATGATCATAGATATTAGTGTTAAATTTCTAATAAAAAAATACAATTCACTAAGTCAATGTTTTATGAATAAACCATGAGTTTGAAAAATATACGTGGGATATGGTTGAAAAATGAAAATGAATTATCCTCATCTTTATTAGTATAGGGAAAAAAATTGATGGTGAATTAAATGAATGGGGAATGATTATTACAAACCAATCTATTATTAATAAAATGACCCTTCTGATTTATGTAAAATGCATTCTCAATTATTATGGATGTAAAAAAGAACATGCACTTATTTGGTTTTATTATACCCAATTTTATTTAAAATGCCCTTATAAATTGTTACCATTAATAATATTTCATTGAACAAAGATAGTATGATTATTATAAATATAAGGTTTTACACAATCAAATTGACATAGATTAAGGTTGTGATCGCATCCAACAAAATAATACAACCATATGAAGCAAATTTATCATTGATTTTAAAGGAGGTAGTATTAATGGGATTATACCTTGACCAAGCCCAAGCTAAGATCCATTAACATAAGAATTAGAATAAGCATTTATATGAACATTTCAAGATCATTGTGATCATTACCCAAAACATGTATGTCGAACCACCGCATGAATGTTTCACCATTGTGAATTTTGAACTTCAATAGTTTTCAGGTGTATTAAATGGATATGTATCAAGACCATACCAATATGAATATTTATAATCCATTTTCAATGGAATAATGATTATATTTAATTACTCCCATTATGTTATAAATTAGTATTATTTGTATAAAATAACAATTTTTAAATTATAAATCAATTTCTATTAATGTATTTATTTTTTGAGAGTTAATTTATTTTATAAATAATTTTATTTTATAAAAATATTATATTTAAATATTGAATATTAAATATAATTTTTTTGATGTAAACTGATTTTTTTATAGGGGGTCATAAAAAAATATTTTCAATAAAAAATTTATAAATAAATGTTGATTATTATTTTAAAAGAGAAAATAAATATATTTATAATAATATTTTTATAAAATAAAAATTATATTAAGAATCATAATATCAAAATTATGTAAGGGTTAAATTTTCATATCTTTTTGAGGGGATGGATTTATCAATTAAAAATTAAATACCTTATAAATATACAGTGTGTATTATTACATCACAATGACCGAAAAGTGGTGTAATATTAATATTAATTGTTTCAACAAACAATGTTATATTATCCAATTAAAATAATTTTATTATATATTTATTTGCTTATTTTTATGAATTCATTATTAAAAATTGAAAACCTTAAATATATTTTAATGTTTTAAAATAATTTCTTGAAGAGTATGATTGTCTTCCACATATGAAAAATTATTAATTTATTAAATTAGACCCTTATAATTATTAAATAATGAAATTAACCGATCTATAGAAGAAACCATCTTCAATAATCATGGTTGGAGTTTTGTTTTTATATTTCAATATATAGATACCAAAAAATAAGTATGAGATATAATAAAGAATTACCTACACCATTCCTATATAAACAGAGATAATCATTAATTTACTTCACTAATAATACTTTAATCACGTCTTTAATCTTAACATATCTTTATAGTCTCATCATAATGTGCCCCCAATCCCTTAAGAAGTTAATCCCAAACATTTCTGGTCACACTATCAGGGTACAAGTTCATATCCTTCTCCTCCTTATTCATTTTCATCATTATTTTATACCTTATATTTAAAATTTTTAAAGATGGAATATGTTTTATATATCCCTATTACTATCCATTTAATTTAAAAAAAATAAGATACCTCTTATTATCACATCATCAAATTTAATAAAAATTTATGTATTACTATTATGCAACCTAAATTCTGTCAAAATTTTCAAGATAGTCAATTGTGTTGTGAATACATGGACCTATTTTTTATCAAGGGTGTTATCCATTATGAACATGTGGTATTTTATTACGGTCATGAAAGAATATCTTCCACACTCCATGATATTTTAATAAAATTTAATGCTAAAATATTTTAGTTTACATTATCTATGTGGGACAATTATGTTTGATAATGAAATTATTGTGATGGGAGTGCCCGAAATTTAATATTTCTCCAATGAATTGGGTAATAATTAGTCTCAGGATATATCTTGTAGGGATAGGTAGAAAATATGGTTCCAATATGGTATTTTTTCCATCATGTTTCTTGTCATATAGTGATGACATATGTTTATGGTGAAGGGTTTTAATATGTTTCAACACTTCTTATTTTTCCTTTATATTAACATTATGTATCTTCTCATTTTATTAATTTTTATGATTCTCACCCCATTTATGCCCCATTGATATTTCTTTTATCTATATTGTAATACTCTTCTCATTTTATTCCATGTTTATTCCAATAATTAGATTAATGGAACACCTCTCTCTTATATAAGTCCCTAGGTTTTCTGTTGTTGTTTTAAGTATGACCTGGTTAAGGATGATATAAAAAAATGATTTTTTCCTTATTTTATATTATTATTTAATGTACCTAATTTTCAAATACAATATACTACACAATATTATAGGTTTTATTAAGTGTAATATTGTGTAATAAATCATGTATTAATTTGTAAAAAAGATCAATGTTATTATAACTAATGTTCAATAACTCACATAAATGTATATTTGGGACTAGAGATACTCACAATCATTAGTAAAAAAATCATTATCTCATAAAATAAATACATGTCTAAAGAAACATGTACAAATTCCACTACAAGTCACAATATATCACTACCTAATCACATTAAAATAACTTGAAACAACAATAATTATAAGGACATGCATACCCAGGGGGTACACAACAACCACTCTCCACATTTATAGAATTGGATGATCTCCCAAAAACACTATAACTAGATCCCTTTTACCATACATATGTCTATAAAATGTAATTTTAAATTAGTATATATACATTTATTAGTAAGAAATAAAATTTTCCACATGATAATATGATTATGAAAATAGAAATTCAATTTTAAAAATCATAAACAATTGAAAATCCTAGAATATCATTTTAATATTTTCTATTCTAGATAATTCAAGAAACATTTTATAAAATTAAATAATTATATACCCAATAAAAACGCTGATAGTGATCTGTAACCATCTTGTTTTAGTTATACAAACAAAAATAATTTACCCATTTTCTACACATGCATTAATATCCTACCATGATCACCATCAAATATCTCATCCAAAATCATTGATAAAATATTCATATACAATATAAAAACAATATATTACTCAAAATATAATCATGTTCCAATTACCACATAAAAGAGTAAACATTCCGAAAAACCATGTTACAGACATGAATTTCACTATTATCTAATTGTTTTCAAAACCCATAAGGAATCATATTCACATTCTAAAAATTAACAATGTCATAACCATCTCAAGTTGATCCATCATCTGGGTGTAAAATTCTTGAAAAGAAACAACCATTATATTCCATGTTTCACATGTTCAATTTTACTTTATAATAAGAATAAGATTATCTCCCCTGATCATATTTTTTTAACCAATCATTGGAAAATATCAACATCTCATTACAAAATAAAGATACCAATTTTGAGTGGAATTATGCTCAAATGCAACCAGTAAAATTATTATATAATTTATTATAAATATAAAAAAAATTTATACCCTTATTCATATTCAATTTATTATGAAGTGAAAATTAAATAAATGTTATTTCCAATCAATGTACTATGTATAATGACTTTACACATTCTACATGGATCACAAATCTATTAGAAAATGAAAAAAAAACAACATATGTTAGCAAATAAATTTGATGAAATTTATCTAAAATAAAATTGAAAACAAAAATATAATGTCCCATAACCATGTAATTATATAATTCAATATAGAGAAGTTTTCATGAATTAAATTCTTGAAAACTATACCATGCTTTAATAAATTCTTATATATTATAAAAAGTACCTAAATGGTAAAAAAGTGAGTATATAAAAACATTTGTTACATATTGGTGATTATTTTTGGAAATAAATTATATATGGGGTAACCACATTACCCCATGTGGACCTCCCAATTAATTAGAGGCTATGAAAAACTAATTAAAATGTATAAAATTTTTATAGCAAGACAAAACATTAAATTTAATTGCTATAATAAATAATTAAACATATATTTTCCACAAACCCTTTTCGAAGTAATAATATTTAAAATTAATAAGATGTCTTGAAATAAATTATTAATCCTACATTCATGATATAAAAAGATAAAATATATATTCTATAGTCATGTAGCTGAGTATAACTCCTCCGAAATATATAATATTTTTATAATTAAATTTGGATAAATATTAATTTCGATCTAATACAAAAACTAAGACTCACCTGAACCACATATCAAAATCATATGAATATACTTTAGATCTATTCATTGTTTGAATAGTGGTCAAACCAGTAAAAAATTTTGTCTACAGATAGACTAGTGTCTTAAAAGAATTTATTTAAAATACATCTTAGTAGAGTCTCACTAGGATTATATTATATTCTCACTTAAATAAAAATTTACTATATAAGATTTTAAACAATTGAATGAAATTGATATTGGATTGTATAATAGGTCATTATTTGTTAACCGAGGAACCATTTCTGAAGACTATTCTAGGTTTTTTCAAATGTGGGTAAATGTGTCCATAATGATTATAGAAAAACAATAACCTTACACAAAACCCCGACAAAATTACATTATAACTCATGTCAATATCATACAACATGACCAAAATCTATTAACCTATGCACATATTTTTGGACCACATCGATGGCATTCACTATCTCTCTATCTATTAGGTTGTGTTATTGAATTAAAACACTCTATAATTCCCTATCACTTATGGTGGGGTGTCTGGATCACCCACATTGAAAACAATATAAACAAGTGGATTAGCCACATATAATCATTCCTCCATGAACCTATATCACAATATAAGATATCATATTATGTCATAAAAAACACTTTATAAATAAATATTGAGTCTCTTGTCATGGATCATCTTTCACCCTATCATTCAGGGTGATATCTCATACATTTAATTATAACGTCACCCTCTAACTCATGTTTTTTTCTTCTATATATTTTTTTAACAACCATTTATCCATTGGGGATTTGAAATTTTAAAATATTACATAACCACAAATTTTTATAAACAAATACAGGGTAAGGTGGAAAACTAAAAAAACCCCGTGTCCTAGATTATAGAATGAAACTTCATCCTATTGTGATTCCCACACTATAAACCATTGAATATTAAGAAGGAAACCTGAAATTGATCCATTATAAATATGAAATGCGATATACTTCGCAATTAATCTGGGCTTATATACAATGATATATCACACATTAAATGATAAGATACACACATGAGTATACCTTGATAATTCAATATGTTATCCAATATGTTTTTCACACACAAAACAGTCACTGTTCCTTAATACTAATATGGTTCTATAAACCAATGGTGACTTTATAGTCTACATTACCTTCCATTCATATTCCTCAATAACACTATCAAACCATAATTATATTTGTACACATTACCATTACAATACAAACCAAAATTATTAATGGTAATCCAACAAACTCTATGTGTAACACCCCGACCCCAGTTACCCAGAGTCGGTGCATTATTACCTAACATTGGCATGATCACAAAAGATAACATCTCGAAATACGAATTAGTTTAGTATCCTTGAGAAAACTAGATACATTCATAAATGTTACATTACATCATAATGTGAAAAAAACTAATATAACATAGTCTTCATAGTCCACACCCATATCCCCTTCAGACTATCCCTGCATTTCATTCATAAATTATTTCTTCACATCCAGTGAAAAATAAAACATAGAAATGTGTGATCTCAGATTCTTAGTAAGGATAACAATATAGCAGAAACATTCATAAATAAACCCAAACATTTAAGGCAATGTGTAACTAAAACAAAAGCCTTTTAAAATTGAAAATCAGAATAATATGGAAAAAATAAAATGAAATAATTCCATTTACATATTTGCATGGATATTCAACTAGTAAAATAATCACATGCAATATAAATAACCACTTTCATAATAATGGAATGCATAATTACAGACTATCATAACCATATAGTCAAGGCCTTGTGCAAAGACTAAAAATAAGATTTTGTCAAGGCCTTGTGCCAAGACACAAGTTTGTCTAATGAGACCTACCGATGCATCGAGGAGCTATAGCGGGCTCCAACATTCACTTATTATGTCCAATTCATTACTCATATGAACATGTTTAAATATATCATAAACCATAACATTATCATATTACATAAAACATGCATAAATGATACATAACATTTCCACATTTTAATCACAAGATTTCAATACAACAAATTGATATAATAAAAACTTTATCCAAATCATTTTCAATGCCAAAATAAAAGACAAATAAAACATGGTATATATTTTTCATTTAAAAAAATGTAATGTCATGTAGAGGAAGATGATGCTCAAATAATAGTCACGGTGGCAGAGAATTCGTTGTTTCCGCATACTTAAGACAAAAACATTTCTCTTTTACGTTTAGTAAAACGCTTCGTACAAATAGATTCCTTTTGAATAAAAGTAAAATTCAAAGGGTTTTTTACATCATATAAATGAAAGTTGTGTATAAAAGAAAATATTCCACAATGAAAGTAGATTGAGACGAAGTC
The DNA here is from genome assembly GCA_963277665.1 of Viscum album. Lineage (NCBI taxonomy): Eukaryota > Viridiplantae > Streptophyta > Magnoliopsida > Santalales > Viscaceae > Viscum > Viscum album. The sequence goes on along the minus strand of OY728140.1, from coordinate 1,996,808,699 downwards.
TCTTACCTCATGTATGACTTGATTCGATCATTCTTTAATCTCCTGAATAATAGAATAGATTTAATATCTACTTTCTTAAGAACCTTTTTCAAGTTCATTATTCCTTTTATATCACTAATTACCATATTATGAAAATTATGTAGTCATTTAGTTTAATAAGGTCTTTTTGTCGACCTTTGGTACTTGAGTCAACAATAAACCTCTTATAATTAAAAGTCGATTATGTGGTATAATATCCATTATGTCCAAAATTATATTAATGAGGTTGATATCATATATATCATATATATCCATTAGATACATGCATTTATAATATTACATAATATTTAGAGGTAATAAATGAAATGCACCGTCCATGGAGACGTTAAGCCTTACGTTTGCAAGACCGCTACTTTTCTTTCTATTTCATATTTAATGGAATGAAATCATAATTATATAAAGGTATATTATAATTACAGTATAATATCATATATAACATCATTAACTCCATCCTTTATATGTCCCACATATGGCATTAATGATTCAAATCACTTTGAGGGGGCGGTAGTCCGCACATCCTAAAATGAAATTAACACGTTTACCCATAATGGAAATCATAATAGAATTCCATAAATGAAAAATACAGAAGCATAAAGAAGACATAATCATAATATATATCATATATGGAAATTTTTTCATCATAATAGCCACCATGAGAGTTGTTTAAAGAAGATTGAACAATCATCGTTTCGTGAGGCAGTAATTTTCCACCCATAGAAACAGTATGTTCTTTAACCATTAGATGAAGTTGTGTGTAAGTGTAGATAAAATTATTCTCATAACATCATCCTCGTATATTTAGGATATTTTTGTTGTTAAAAATGGAAGGAATAAAAATATTTTAAGGGGTTGGAGAAGCAAAATAAAATGAAAGAACATAAGAGAAGACATTACCTTAAAATCGTGTAACTCTTTTTGATTTGAGCCCAAGCCTTCCTTGAGAAGAATTCTTCCCAATGTGAGGGTTTTAGAAGAAATATATGGATGTTTAGAGAGTATTTGGGGAGAGGTTTGCCAAGCCAAATGGCTTTGATGTTGTGAATAAGGTGGTAGAGGTGGGGGCCTTTTATAAGTGGAGTGGAGGGGCACTTTTTGAATGTCATGAAATGTTACATAATTATGAAATTATTTTCGTGTTTTAAAGTTCCAACAATGATATATTTAGAGGATAAGGTGATAAGGGTTAGAAATATACCTATCCAATAGGTTTTTGACAAATGTAAGTCTTATATTTGACATTATATTTTCATTTTATTTAAATCGTTAATTAATGCGGTAATTGCCGCATCATCATGGTGTCATAAATAATTTAATTAATCTATGGTCAGAAAATTAAAAAAAATAATGATGTAGAAAATATTCTTTTCTTTCCAATGAATATTTATAGTAAAAAATATGTCTTGTATAACCCCTTCTAAAAATTGTTTTAGTAAAATAATACATGTTTGTGACATTTTTTTACTTTAAATAAAAAGTTATTAATGTTATTTTCTTACCCAAGTGGCTCTATGGGGTCCCCAAGTTGACCCATGGACTTTTTTGGTCTTCCATGACTCATAAAATAAGGATAGGACAATTTTAAAGGTAATTTAATATTATTATAAAATTATGTTTACCTTAAATTACACTAATTACCTTTAATAACGATTAATAAAAGTTAAAAGTTATTATTCACCAAAAATTATTTTCTTCCTTATTGAACCTCATTTTACATCATAATGACAACAATTTATGTTGGATTTTTGAAATTAAATTCATAGAAGTAGTAAAGTTTCATTTAATTGAAAATTCAGTTTTTTAACTACCACTTAGTGGTTTCACTATTCATAAAAAATTGATGTTTTTCAGAAAAATACAAAAAAATCTCCCTATTCGATAATCAATATTCCGAATTCAAAAATGTTTTCTATTTTACAAAATTCAAACAATATAATTTCCATTGATTTATTTTATAGTAAATTCCTGTTGTCAAAACAAATAGCGTGTTTTTAAGAAACAATATCAATCAAAAGATTGACAATTGTTTATGTCCAATTTCAAAGTGAAATTAATAATAATGAAAACCATTGGATAAAATGGTAAAGATATATTCTAATTATACATTAAAAACACTCAATAGTATAATTTATCACTATAAATTATTTAGATTAAAAAATTTGTTTTTATGTATTTTTTACTATTCATTGAAAATTGGATGTTTTCAGAAACATACCAAAATTTAAACATAGGCTAATTTCGATATTTAGAATCAAAAAATCAATTCCATTTTGAAATATTAAATTTATATAATTTTAAAATGTGGGTATTACTATTCATAACAGAAACTTTGATTGGTCGCGGTGTGTTAGATTCTCGAACTTGCGTACAATGCAAGCTATTACATTATTGAGAGTGAAGCGTACCGTGGAAGCTTTGGGTGTTACACTATGACCCATTGAAAATAATTTTTATGACAAGTGAACACTCTTCTAATAATTATAAATTTTTTTTCTATCCCTGATCTCAAAACATTTCCCTTAAGAATATCATATGATTATAACCATATTCTTAAAAACAAACCAATCCCTAGTGGATTATTCATAGTCATTTAAAGCTCTATAGACATACCTTCAACCAAAGAGGGTGTACAAAACCATTAAATCAATAAAATATTATCCCCCATATCTCCCAAAATCTAAATCAAATAATATCCAAAATACAAGAAATATAGGAACTAGAATAAGTTATTCACAACTATTCTGATTCGAAATTAAAAAATTGGTTCTATTATTGTATTTAAATGGAATTAAAATCACCATCAAGTTGGAGTATGATGTATGATTTAATTCAAATAACATGTAACAAGTCACATTCATCATCTCAAAGAGGATCCATGCCACCTAAGTCTCTACTCAGGGAACTATTAGACCCATGTGAATCTAAAAACCCATTTACACCAAGTGAAAATACACAATATACCCTAAATAAGTATATGGTGAAGAATTATGGATAACAACTATCACAATATTGAGATATTTTATGATCCTAATATCATAATAGATCATTATGTTTTGAATCTATAATACATGAAACAGATTGTAACACCCTAAGATTTTATTAGAAATATTATTTTTAATTTCATTAATGTCTTGTGTTGTACGCTACACCAAAAGGAGCTTACACAACACGCATCATTGACTTGCCTTTCATTAGACGCAATCGCGACCTTCCTCGATAGCGTGTGTAGTACGCAATAACGAGTTTCACTAAACAACAATATACTATTAAAATTTTATTAAAACTAGCCATTATGAATAGTAATAAACACTTTTTGAACATTTGTAAATTTTATTTTTCAAAATAGAATTCATTTTTGGATTTTGAATATCGAAATTAGCTTAGGGTGATATTTCGGTACTTTTCGGATAAATTTCATTTTCTGATGAATAGTGAAAATTAATAAATTTTAATTAAAAATATCCTTTTTAAATGAAATAATTAATAGTTATAAATTATTAATTTGAGTGGTTTTAAAGTATTTTTAGAATATATTTTTACAATTTAATACAATTTTGGTCAGTTGATGTAATTTCACATTTAAACTAGAAATAAATAAGTGTCAATCTTTTGATAGTTATTATCTCTTAAGAACACACTATTTGTTTAGACGTTGAGAATTAATTTTTAAATTAATTAATGCAACTGATATGTTTTGAATTTGGTAAAATAGACATCATTTTTGAGTTCATAATATAAAATATAGCTTAGGCCTAATTTTTGGTATTTTTCTAGAAACTTTCATTTTTTGATGAATAGTGAAACCACTAAGTGGTAGTTAAAAAAATGAATTTTTCATAAAACATAATTTTACCGCTTCTGTGAATGGAATTTTAAAAATCCGAGAGACAAGGTTGATTTAAGTAAGTAAAATGTGGTTCAATGAGATGAAAATAATTTTTGGTGAATAGTAACTTTTTACTTTTTTTAACACGGTTAAAAGTAAATAGCGTAATTAAGGGTAAAAATGATATTATTATTACCCTAAAACATGTCCTAATTCTATTGGATAACTGTAATTCGACCAAAAAACAACCTTAGGAATATCATATGACCATTTAGGCCCACACGAATTAGATTAGGACATATATTATTAATTTATTTAAAGAAGGGTTAAAATAGTTAAAATTAGAGTTTAATAAGTATATCATTTTTAATATAGGGTTATACATAAGATAAATTCTACTATAAATATTCAGTAGAAATATAAAAAGATTTCCTACATAATTATATTTTATTTGTAATTTTTAGACTTTAAATATGTTAGTTTATTTATGACACAAATATAATGCTGTAATTATCTTATTAATGAAATATAGACAAAATTGATGTTATAAATACCCAAATAAATGTAATTTGAGACTTTTTACGAAATACACTAATTTTCTTGTTTAATATGACATTTTATTAATGATTTAAGTTACACTTTTCGAACTAATCATTCTGTTATGATTTTTACAAAAATCAATTACTAAATTGTGTCATAATTGACATAAAATAGTTTTTAAAACAAATATTATATTATTAGTTGTTATTTTATTCCTAAAAATCTAAGGATCAGCCAAATGACTTAGATAAGGTTATATATATTAATAATAAACAACTTGTGGTTCTTTTGGCTTGTTATTGTATGTTTATTAACCTGATAGTGTAAGAACACAAAAAGACACGGTAAAAGTAAAATTATCTAACTTAAGGTTAAATATAAATGATAAGTATAAAATAGGTTCCTAAACTTGTCTAAATTCTACTGGATGAATTGTTTGAGACCCATTCCCACCTTAGATTCTAAATAAATCAATTTGGATCTATTTAAAACCAAATTTGGCTTTATAATAAAATAATATGTTTTGTTTTTCCAAAGGTGCCCCTCTCCTTCCTTATAAAAGGGCACCTCCTCCCTCTCTTCCTCACACCACATTGAGCCTTCATGCTCGGCCAAACCCTGCAAAATTCTCTTCTCCACTTCCCTAGAAACATACTAGAGGTCCTGGTCTTCTTCACAGACCAATTTTAGTTCCCTAAAAGGAGATCTCAAAGAGGTGCTTCAAAGAAGAGGTAATGTTCGTTACCGATTCTTTCAACTTTATTTCTTCTTCCACTTCTTCTTATTAGGTTGTTTCATTATGAAGTAATAACATCACTGTCACTCATATACTGATATGTTATTATAATTATGAAACAACCCTATTTCATCATCTATTCATCCTACGGAAAATGAAATCACCTCGCGTGCGTATGTACGGAATACCGTCTCCACGCCGTGGTGTAATCTATTTTCCACCACCACCTTACTTGGATGGGTATAATGGTGTAAAAAATAACTATATATGATTATTGTAAAGTGATATTGATTCTGAAATAGTATAAATACACTCCAATACAATTCCATGATCATGAGAACCATATCATCGCTCGTGCGTACGTACGGACTACCGTCTCCACGACGCGATGATATTCATTCTCCACGTTAACCATTCATGAATGATTATAAAGTATATATAAAAAGTAATAATGACATATATGACATAATAATGATACTGGATTTATGTGTGTATATATGTATGTCATCTACTTAATTCCATTCAACTCAATAAGGAAACGAAAACAGCGTTCATGCGTACGTACGACCTACCATCTCCATGAACAGTGTATTTCTTTCCATTTACTGATCTATTATATATATTTATATTCTGAATATATATTATTTATAACCATGTTTTATATTCTTTAATTAAGTAATCATGATCTATGTAATCATATGAATAATTACAAGTCAAAACATGGACGACAAATAAAACGATTTTACCCAAAACACTCTTTAACATGGAATTTACAAAAGAACGGGTAAAATAATGTCATAAGTGAACCATATATGATATCATAACAATGAGTATGATTCTGGAATAAGTCAATGAAATTATTTAAATCATTATACAGGAGATTCGGACACTTACGAAGCAAATCAGACCTAAGGTAAGGGATAATTTTGCAAATCTCATTTTTATCCGAGATTGCTTATTCATAAGTATTTAGTAGGGTTATTTCTATCATCCTTATCCATGTTTTATAAAAGTAATTTCATGTTTGTTTAACATCGTTTTTACCCATTTTGACTTTTACTACATGGTATTTAAGGAATCTTTCTTTTGTTTACATTACGAGGTAATTTTTTGACTTTTCCAATAAAATTATGAGAAGAATGTTTTTTTAACTTATACGACATGAATGGATTTTTAAAACATCATTTCCAAGAAGAATCCTTTACAAGTTTTCAAGTTTATTTTAATCAACTTATTTTAGTGTAAAAATGTATGACATGTTAAGAAAGGAAAATGTTTTTGAAGTAGAAAGGATATTTTTTCTCAAGAATGGAGTTCAAGTGTTTTATCAAAATTATTTTCCATCTAAGATAATATAGGGTTCTGATTCTATCCATATTATTACATTGATTTTATTATGTTGTGATGGAATTATTTTTATGAATTCATTTATCTGATATGAATTATTTTATGATTTCATGTTGTTTAAGAATCCCATTTTTATTATATGGGTTATGAAATGATGTATGATTTATGATTTTGTGGAAGACATATGAATGGTATCATTATGAGATGGGTGGGACATATATCTCCTTCCAATGCATTGGGTAATGATTTTATATCTCATTAGATAAACATGGCTGGAACGGAAGGTTAAACCGGTTCAGTGAAACAGGACTGAAACGAGGAGTGAACTCGGTTCAGAAATGGACATTGTCCACTAAGATAGTCTTGGCAATGAGTCTTGACTAATAAGAAATTATTCTCTATGATTATGTGTGTATGCCATAAATTTTCATGTTTTAAGTTATGATTATTGGGATTACATTTCAGTACTATGATTTATACCATGTTATGATATTATGATCTCTTCTGCAGGTTAAGATTTTCAAAATGTTATGTTCTTATGAATATTATGTGATAGATATTTCTTTTGTTTACCCTTACTGAGAATTTGAGCTCACCCTTTTATGTTTTATTTTACCCAGGATATAAATAAAGGTTTTAGGTTCTAAAAAAAGCTCTTTATGGGAGATGTTGAAGATCTTTCACCACGATTAGAAGATTACGTTCCGAGTTTCCAAAGACACTAAACTGTTACGGTCCTTGTGTGTGTGTTTTTGTTGTGTACTAAGTATTCCACAAATATAATGTAATGTCCATGTACATTAAGCTTCGGGCCTCTACATAGATAACTTATAAGACACATGAAATATTATTATATAAATATTTCTATATTAACATTGCCTATAATTTTTCATGATTGAGTAATTTTTAATTATTTATAAAATATTTAATATTATCGTACATAATATAAATTTATTAATTAATACATATGAAATAAGAATTCATTTTTTATAGTGTTATAATATATATGAAATATATATTTCCATTAAAAAAATTTTAATTTTTTATGTGGAATTAGTATATTTAAATTATTACACAATGAAAAATATGATTTTATAAAATTTTATATTTTTTAAATAATTATATAAAAAATTATCGTAGGGTGAATTTTTGGGATTTATAAAAAATGGTTGTTTTGTCTTCAAATAGTTTAAAAAACATATTTTTATTAAGAACTACTTTTCTTTTTAATGGATTTAAATAAGATTAATTTTATTCTAAAATGTTTTCTAATTTAAATCAGATCTCAAAAAATTTAAAATAATACAATTATGTTAAATATAAATAATTTTATGCTTTAAATTTTTTTGAAAACATTGGTTATATGTAAATATGTATTTTTTGGAAAAAAATATTTCATGTCGGAATCATATTTTTACAATTTAAAATTTAATTTATCCCAATTGGTGAATGATTTAATGAAATTTATATAATAGATATTCAATAAATGGAATTTATATTCATATCATATTTTTTCTATGCACTGGAAAATAATAAATCATGTTCTATTTATAAAGAATTATTTTCCTAAAGTGGTTTAAAACATGTTTTCTAAAATAGATCTATAAATAATTTTATCCTATTAAAGGAATAAAATTTTATAAAATTGATTCTAAATATAAATCTATATTTCAATGTTTTTAAATTGAACCCTTTTTATTTTCATTCATTATAAATTGTGACCAAGGTAATATTTATTACTTCATTAATGGGTATACTTCTTAAATCTAGCATAAAACTAATTGGTAAGGACATAATTTTAAATTCTAATTCTTAATGAATTAATATAAATAGACCCTTATAAACATACTCCCTTAATTTATATCTAAACAATTTTCTTTTCACGAAAATTTCAAATATAATTTTTGATGAAATAAATACTCCAAAATGAAAATCTCATTGTTTTAGTTATCCCAAATCTGTTAAAAATAGGGAAAACTTGTAATTATCCAATAAAAATTTATAATTTGTTAATAAATAAGTTACATTACTAATGGAAACTTATTTTTAATTTCATGTCATTTAGTAATTACATTATGTAATTTCAAAATGCTAATATAATATTAATTAAAATAATTGAAAAGTAAAATGAATTTTTTTCAAAAACCTAGATGTAATGTAATTTTAGATATTATTCAAGTTCCCAAAACAAATTAGAAAAATATTATTTAAATATTATATTATTTGATATAAATTATTACTTTTAAATTATTTATTTTTTGTAAATTTATATAAATATTGTGAAATTTGACATTAATCATATTTTATCAAAATAATACATTATTTGATTATTAAACCATATTAAAAATAATGAAATTTTATAAATATAACAAAATATGTTCTATAGTTTCACCGCATTCCCATTTATTATCCTTTATTCACCATATATATAAAATTTTATCCCCCCAATATTGAAAAGTACTTTATTTTGGTTAATGATAATATTGATTAAAAAATGGATAAAAATTGATAAGTTTTAAAAAACCACATAAAAAAATCTGAATATTATTTATTGATGGTAGTAATACAATTTCATATATAATATTTATATCAATATACTTTTGGAGGAATATGCGATTCAAAAAAAATTTATATGATTTTTGTCTTTTAATAAATTCCAAGAGTTCCACTCCCCTAAATTTTAAAGCGCCCCCCTCATCACATTACATAAAAAAACAATGAGACCTCCAGATCAAACATCTGCATAAATAATAACTTATAAAATTTATTTTCCATATTATAATGGTTTTGATGGCCCAAAACAACCAACACCTTGACACTGTAAAGGTAATCTAAAAGAGTTCTTTCAAAGAAGTCGTAATCACATTAACCATATCACTTTCGTTTAACCTATTCATTAACATATATCATTAATTTTTCTTTATAATAAAACAATCAATGATTTTTTAAAAGTATAAATAAATGATACATTAAATATTTATTTACCATTATCCGCTATATTTTTATTATAATGGGACGTGAATGTATCTCTCGTGTGACCATATAAGTTATTCTCTTCACATAGTAATATAATTAATTTTCTACTGCCAAATGTAATATATATTTATAATGAATGATTTGATGTTTATATATTATATAAATATTATTTTTAATCTTATATAATAATAATTTTATGTCTCCCCATGAAAATTATAATCCTTCGAAAAACGATTATATTGCAATTGACTATATGTAGAAAACCAAATCTATGATGAAATAAGTCATTTTTTCCATTTCCACATTTCATGGATGGTAATAAGTATATATATAATGAATATATATAATGTATATATAATAATATAATATTTTCAATGGTGAAATATTATTTATCTTCATTTCATTATATCATTTGAATGGCTAAAACAAAGCCATTTTTTCGTATTCTATAATATATCTATGAGCATTTTAATTCAGTTTTTATATCATTCATTTTTTAATGATTATAGATATTTATATAAAAGTTATATATTTTATTTTATGTAGGTACATGATTCTTATATGGATCTATAATAAATATAATTGTACTATACATGGGGTGACACTTATATTGATTCAAGGCGAACTCATGGAAAGGGATTTTTATTTCAATTTTATTTATGTGATCCACAATAAATATTCACCAATTTTTTATTTTATGTGGAATATATACTACCCATTTATAAAAAACAATGCCATAAATTGTGGATTCGTTATCAAAACATGATTTAAATAATTTTTCATATAATGTAATTGAAAAAATTTATTGTCCAACCTATCCCCCATGATTAGGTCAATAATAGGATTTGGAGGATATGAAAAAATCATTATAGACTAAAATAGTTTATAAAAATTATAAAAGAGTAATTTATTTGGGTACCCTATTTATATTTCCATAAACAAAATCATCCACTATGAAACTTCCAATGATCCTATGAATTCATAAAAATAATTAAAGTGATCATAAAAATTTCTTATTATTGGTATTAAAATAAGTGAATAAGGCATCATAGATACTATTTAGGAAAATATGTTGAAATTATTTTCAATTATATAAAATAAAAAAATAAAATTATATTTTTTTAATGATAATATTCTACATTTTTTCATAAATATTCTATAGGTAAACACAAAATAATTATATATAAAGAAATATTGTAACATCCCTGACCTGTTACCCACTAAAACTAAATACCTAAGTCGATTCATCACATAACCTCATGTGTGCCTCGCTAAGCACCATAGGTTGTTTACTTGTAGCGTTGGTCAATTGATATAGTTCAAGGAGAATATTCTGTCTTATTATAGTAATACCATAGAAGGAGAAATCCGAATAGATTGTAAAACCATTAAGAATCATAAATGAACCACATAATAATATTCAAAAAGTTACCAAGTAGAAAATGAAATAAAAATATAATGGATACACTACAATTCATTAATTCATAAAAAAATCCAAAACCTAAAATAAAAATAAATCCTAAAAACAATTATGAACCCCAACCCATTCCTGACCTCCCATGATCTAACCAATAATAGCATAAACAAAACAAACATGATGTCTATATCCTAAAACTAATATAGAAAACAAGTAGAATCTTATTACGTAACCAGGTTCCTTGGTAGTATTAGTAGGGTTTGAGTATAATATATTAGGACATTATTCATTATGCATTTCAAATTTAAAAAAATACACAACATCACTATTGGAAGGCCACTGCACCACATCATCTAAAATGTTTTCACCATAAAAAACATTTCTAGGTCTCCCAAAAAAGAAAATATGAGTCTATGTATTACTTTTTATGAGGATCTAACAACCAACCCCTATTTCCATTTTCTGTTCTTATTGACGACATTAACACATGCATCTCATATTTCTCTCAGAAACTCCCTGAACTCGAAACCAATAGTTGGCTCAATCAATTTCCACATAAAATGCCCACCTGTCCTTCCATAAGGATCTAGAATATGTCCATACAAGTTTTCTTTTTCCCACCTCGACTCCACCACATTGACCTTATATTTTACTCCACATATCCATGGCCAATATAATATTACCAACCTATATACTATCATTTCCACTACGTTTCACCAAAAATATTAACCACGATGACAAACGAATAGATCAAAATTTGAAGTCCAAAAATGGAAATGTCAATCCCAATAAATATAGGAAATAAAATAAACATCAACCACCAATTGTCTTCGGCTTTAGAGAATGGAACACATTATAATATTTGAAATTTATTCAATCCCAATGACCTCAATCGCAATTGGTTCATGGTGTACTACCCCAACATACGGATTCCACATACACAAATTCCATGTTTGTATCCTACAACAACCTCCATTTTCATCCAAAACACATTATGTTTTTAGGCATAAGGCATATATTCTCTTAGCATACCTCGTACTATTTTAATATATTGGATATGATCGCGCTAGGTAAATGAAGGCTAAAAATCATCGATGATCAATAAAAAATACTAATAACTGATGTTACATCCCACTATAGAAATATATTTACCAATTAAATTATTTGGCTTTCCTACCTCCTAAATTATAATTATCACTAACATACCACAACTCGATTAGAATTTCAATCCAATACTCAATGCCACTTCATGATCCCTTTATAAGTTGTCACAAACCAACATTCCCTTTGTAACCATCTCAATTTCCCCTTTTGATTTTATTCATCTTGACCCTGGTTACTCAAAATAGAAACAAAAAAACCATCAAATTATTCAAAACTAGTAGTATTTTATATAACCATTATTTCCACATTTTTTTCTCAGAAAACAATATGTGCTTATCCTTATCCAACCATTCATCCATCCCCAGCACTGTAATGTCATCCCATTAGATTCCCACACCAGGACCTCATCATTTCCCTCACGGTATCACACATTCATGTGACAACATAATGAACAAGAATCTAGATCACATGTGTTGTACATCAATGTAGTTAGCCAAAAATACCTTCAAACAATAGACCATACCACATGATCCGACAACCCCATCAAAATTATGACTTTCGTAATGTCTCATCCAACAACAAAACAATTCATAATGCCAATCCCAACCAAGTGACCAAATGTAACCCAAGTTTCAAATCCATAAAAATGATTCATTACAATAATTTGATGAAATTTCCATTTCCTATAAATGTAATAATTGATTATCCCATCAAAAGAAATAAAATGCACACTTTCACGTCTCTAAATGATCCCACAGTTCATAACAATGTTTAAAAACAAGTTATTTAGTAAAGTGCTTCCCTGATATGAGAACAAAACATAACTATGCACATTAGCCCAAATTTTTATGGCTCCCACCATTATTTGATACCACATATGAATCATTCACCCATAACTCATATTTAAAGGAACCTTCCAAAATAGAAAAATATTCCTTAAGGCTACCATCAATGTTCCATAGACTATCGACTCGTATGCACCACTCGAGTCAGATATCGATGAATTTTTTTACTTTTCCGCATACCCCTATAAGACCAATACACACTATAAATAACTCTATTTTAACTATTATTAAGACCAAAATTTTTACATGTGACATTCATACATAGTGATACTCACTACTTGACCGAACCCAGTTGGGTTTCACCATTAAATTTGAAATATAAACACCTCCCTCAAAAGAAATTACATCTCAAAAAGTCCATCGGATCCCATTATATGAAATTAACATCCATCTTTTTAAAACCCACTTCTCATGTGAAGAAAACACATCCTCGTTCCAATCACACTATGTCTAACTCTGAATTAAACCACATAATATAAGTACCAAACCAAATATATTGTCATACATACATCAGTAACATGAAATAAAAATAGCAACCATAGAATTTAAAACACTACTTGCATTGCCTTAACCCATAAGAGTCACCCTAACCACATCTACATATGTCATCTCAAAACATCAGGGTTATAACCCATCCAAAGACACAACAACCAACAATACACTAACTTGAAAATCTATACTCATCTACATGTCACATACCATAACCCAAGGTCTAAAAACAAAGTCACTACACTTTTCAAACCACCCATACACTGGGCCAATAACCAACACACGATATATCCCTACTAATGTCCATACAAGTTCCATTAATTTACAATTTACCCCATAATTAATATTTTTAACATAAAACCCAATGTTTAACATTTCATTATTTTCATCTAAAATATCAATAATTTACAATTAAAATATATTATTATTATACCATCATTTAAAAAATCAAAGCATTATTAAAAAAAATTTATTTTTTTTATTAATGACCATTCCAAGAGAGATCAATAAGAATATTCCATATGCAGAAATCACACTACAAACATTTGAGTCCCCTATAAATATAAATCAAAACAACATAAACATGATACATCACTTGTATGTTTGTAAAATGGTGTATGAACACACACACCCTATATTGTGGTAACAACATAAGAGAAAAAAATATAAATCAATAACAAAACATTGAAGTGAGACAACCAAGGTGTATGAATTAATCAACTGTAAAATCAAAAAATAAGAACATCAATTTACACACCTATCAATGTGTGTCATCCCCTATACGTGAGGAAGCATGAACCCCAGCATTAGCTCATTCACATGTCCTTAAAAAATCATAATCCCATTTCTAGCAAGACCAAAATAGTAATATAAAAGGAACCCATTTATACAACTTTGTAATGTCTGTTGCTTGGTAGCCACTAAAACGTGTTCCCTGAGCCGAGTCACCACCTCAAATCAGGCATGCCTCCTAGAATGATAGAGGATGCCGACTAGTAGTGCATGTCAATAGACAATAGTTCAGGTGATTATACCTAATTATCACAGTAATATACCAAAAAAGTTAATATCAATAGATAAATAACCAATCAATATTATAAATCAACAACATATACATTAATTTAAAATGAATCCATGTTTCCCATGTTATAATTATATGATGGATATAATTCAACATATATAATCATGCAATAAAAATTCAATACCATGAGATCCAAAGATCCAAACAGTAGACACAAGATCCAACTGGGTCATATCCTCTCATACCATGATACAATGTCCAATAAATAAACCAAAAACTAGGTCCCCGTCATGATGATGTAGCAGAAAAATAAGTATCATCAAATTGGGTACCCAAATGGAATGGTGACAGAATAATGGTGTGAATCAACCATAGTTAGCCACCTAAATGGTTTGTGATGAAATAACAATTATATAAATAGTGTATTACAATTATAAAATTGAAATTTATTAAAATGGAAAAAAAATAACATTGTCTAACATTTTTAAATTTTTTAAACAACCATGTTATCCTTTATGTTCTCAAGTGAAAAACATCTAAATATACTATCTCCTATCACACCTAGAGAAAAGGAACCATCATAGGGATTTACATGCCTTTAATCAGAATGGATTATTCAAAAAAAATTAATAAACATATCTCATTGACTTAGTATGGTTTTCATACCATGACTATACGTTTGGGAATACTAGTTCCCCAGTTCAGATTCTACAACCCAAAAAAATAAATTGTTTCACCCATATCATTAGTTTGGCCTATCTAAAATATTGATCCTTATTCTATGACTTTGGTGCAAAGAGCCTTTACATGATAACCCAAATCATAAAACAAAGTATAAAAGCCTAAGTAATCAACCTACCAACTACAAACATGGATTCCTAGTCCATAATATAGGCACATAAAACCTCATCCTGATAACAAAACTCAAAAAACATCCACAAACCCATTCATCCATAATTTTTGAACCACATGACATATTTAAAATTACAAATATTATCCCAATAACAATATATACATTATTAAAAAACATACCATTATTCCATGTTAATGATTTGATAATAATTAACATGAATTCCATTTCATAAACCATGTTAACATGCGAACATACTTGTCATGGATCATATATCACTGTCCCAAATATAATTTTAATATCTATGGTCCCAATTAACCACTAAAAAATAAATTATTAAAAGTCAAAAACAAATACTCATTTGAAATCATCACAAAGACACCAATTAAAACAATGTCTTTTTATTTTTTTAAGAAATTAAATAAGCTACAGGGCAGTCATTACAATTATCAAACAATAATTAAATAACTTTTAATAGAAAGGGGAGACACCCACATTTAGATTCATTATTTCAATTCCAAGAATAAGAACCCATTTTCAAATAATTTTATGTCAATCCGAGCATTCATATTCATACTAACTATAAAAACATGAATTACTTCAATGAAACCAATTCTCAGTTCAATACTAACAAAACCACCTATAGACCATTTAAAAAACCCCTATGGAACCTTTTAAATTGGTATGTTAGCATATTATTTATGAAATTAACCACACATTAATACCAAAAATTCAATTCAAAACCCATTAATTTAAATGATTACACAATATCAATGTTTACCAAATCATTTCACCATTTTAAAGGTTCTAGAATATGCTAAGAGAATTTCTATGATTTCTCTCACACTATCAATGAACCCAATGGAGTATGTTATTGGGTGTTCACATCAATATCAGGCCCAAATGACTTTTTATAGTCTATGAAAAAAATAAGGAAGTTCATTTGGATCAACCACATAAACAGAAAAATATATAGAGACATTGTAAAATGATTTAAGAACACCGCCAACATGTGACAAGACAAACACCAATCAACAAATACTTGAATTAAAATAAAGTGGCCTATGAAATTGATATGAATAACAATATGAAAAAACAAGGGTTTAGAGCATCATAAGGAGAGGAAACCACACACCAATTCTCTTCTAGAAAAATGAATTAAAAAGTGTTGAAGACATATATGGAGTACTGATTCACACTAAATGGAACGCCGATAACCTAATTGTTGAATGAGATTCATCCATTTAGGAGGAGGGGGAAACTGAATAATCACCTTAGTTATAGTGGATGAATGGTATGAAAAATATGGAAGGAAACATTTAATATAGATAAGGGAAGAATGAAAATTTCCCACTATTTATGTCTTGAAGGTTTAGTTGTGCAGTTGAAAAAACAATGTTCCAACCATGTTTCTACATCTGTCTAATATGGGCCAAGCCACATGGTCTTTTGAAAGAACTTGCATAGTTTGAAAAATCTTGTGGTGGACATTCATTATCTTCTATTTATGAAGAGATGTATCTGTTCATTTCCTTAGAAATTCACATAGTTAGTACAAACCATTCACTAACAGTGTGTTACACAATGCCTGACCTTTATTCCTATCGCCTATGATGTCTTGAACCCACAATACACCATAAAAACATCCCACTCTTATAATAACCACTTCATTGTCCAATGTAAAGAGGTATTAACAAAAAACTAATCATGGTTGTACCTTTATAATATGTCAAGATCATACAAATGTCCTTTTTGAAAACCAAAATTATTTTAAAAAATTAACATTGATATAATATATCGATGTATAGTATATAGTATTATGAAATTAATAACATTTACAAAAAAAATGATACATATAAAACAATTAAGTCATTGGTACCACATGCAATGTCACGTTTTGTAAAATATTCCATTGTAGTCATGGGATCTGCACTTTCCTCATTGACTCATTCAATTCTCTAGGGATAATGATTACATTACGAATGCATTGTTTTTATCAATTATTCTGTTCTCAATTATAACCCACTAAAATATTTATATACATTGATAAAATATATATTTTTATGTAAAAAAATTATTATATATGTTATAAAATTTGGAGAAAATAAATTTTTTTTATGTCCCATAAATATTATGAGAAATATATAAATTTTTGTAAAAAAATTATAATTTAAATGTTATCATAAAAACCAATTGTAATTTTAATTAAAATAATAATAATTTTTTAATATTCATGAAATGTAAATTTTGATTATATTATATAGCCACAACTAATATAATTAATTACAAAAATTTAAATTAAATACCAGTTTAAAAATAAAATGATAACCAATATCATTATAAACCACACTAATGATATATAATACAAATCCCTTTAAAAATAATATCATATACATGAATATGGGATTTGAATATAAATTTATACTCCACAACAATGAGGTTTTCAAATATAAATTACTTTCTTTTAAATATTTTATTATAAATTAAAATTTTATGATGTTTATAAAACACATAATTCATGTATAGTGATTTTGCAAAAATATGTATTTGTATCAGAGACATAGAAAATAAAATTATCTTTACTATGTAGTGAATAAAAAATAATATATATGTGTGTATATTTATATATATCATAATTTATTTTTAAAAATAAATGATTTTCTTATCTATAATAAAATAACTTTTTCCAAAAGAATATCTGGATTTTTAAAAATTATTTCATTAAATATAATAGTTAATTATAAAATAGAAATCTCATTCCTAAATAAAGGGTTTTGAAATAAAAATATAACAGCCTTATATAGAGAATTTTTTAACATGTTATAATTTCCATGTGATATTTTATATTTATTGAATTATTTCGGGTCTGCATAATTCGACGGCACATAATTACAAGGTCCGGATTGCTTTGAATATATTTTTGAACATTTTTATGTTACGTTTAGTAAATAAGTGTGATGGATTTTATATCTTTTTAATTATTGCTCGGATAAAAAATCAGAGGGAACATTTTCATCCAGAATACCCGGATTCACCTATAAATGAATTAACTTTAGCTGGAAATCATCGATCCAAATTGTTATTTAGCGGAAATTTGAAAAAAAATAAAAAAATAATTTAAAATAATTATTTTTTTTTCTTTCTAACTATTGAGTCTCTGATGGTGAAGATGTGCGGCGACAACGATTCACATCAATGATGCTCATTAATGACACATAAAACTCGTAGTATAACAATGCTTTGATGACGTGTTAGATCGATGTTGTTTCACAAATAAAACAGTGTACACATGTGACGTCACATCATAATGGGATCATTACGATGTGCTTTGAGTTATTGTTCCACATGCTAAGAGAATATGGATTGAAAATTTTGTGGATTCTCTGGTGAAACATTGATGGACTTCCACCCCAATAAATAATGATGAACATCCAATGAACATAATCTTCTTTATCATTCCTTTCGAAGATTATAGATGACAAGCGACGTCAATGTCATAACCTCTCTAGGATTAACATGTGGAAATTAACATAATAAAGGTATGGGTTTTTGATTTGATGATCTTCCCCATACTTTTCCAGAAAGGAAAAACATGGGTCCACCCACAAATAGTTTGACCTGTGATTTGTTTGTTTATGGGGGAGGTTGTTTCATTCTCAGGGTTTTATATTCAGGGTTCAAATCAGGGATTGTAAAAATTGAACGAAGACACTATAGAACGCTATTATCTTTAAACCTTCTAATGCTGAGGTTGCGGGCCAACATGAACAATGGCTCGGACCCCTCCCTTTGGGATCTCATGGTGAAAATTTTGTCTGGAGCAGTGACAAGGTGGCATGGAAGGCTTCATGATAAAGAGGATTCTCCCCAGAGGTTGTAAGAAGAAGAATAACAATGAACAGATCAGCGGAGTGTGTCTAGTGGTCCGTTGCTGGATCTATCGTCGCACAGGTGCCGGCGGCAGAAGCACGCATCGGTGTCACACACCAACCATGTGCTAGAGGGAAAGAGTAGGCCACAAACAATGCAAGCATCCAGGTGGAGCAGTGTGCCCCAGCGACGGCCCTATGCGGTGGATGCTACGGTCAATCAGGTTGGGGTGAAGGGGACCTGCAGTGCCACCATGTAACTGCATTGATCCAGGTCTACCCACGTATTGATTCCATGGGTGATGTGGAGGGTGGAAAGTCATCACCAGCCATGTGGAATGTGAATGAGTATCATTATCCTTATCAGACACACCCAGACAAGGAGGGACACATCTGTCCCCCGCGTCCCAGGAACCCCACACTAGCCGCTAATGCAGTAGGTCTTCAGACTAGTTGTTCGTTCCCCGAATCAGGTAGGATCGGTGACACAACCTAGTGGGGATGACTCAAGCCCTGCGGGTTAGACTCCACGCCAACGATCTAAACCTACGCTAGTGGGCTGGACATGTTTCTGTTGGCCAGACCCGTGCCCCTTTGGGCCTGGCTGAACTAGACCGGGTCGCCGACAAACCCGGTGGGATCGACACTATTTCAACTCGTCCGGATACAGTGAGGCCTACTAGGCCTAGCCCCCATGTCATGTCAGACTAGACTGACCACGACCCACATTTGGTTAGGTCAGGTCTGTCATAATGAAACAGGGTATGTGAAACCCCCCGAGTCAGGTTCGATGGGTTGGTCCGACCAAGTCAGACTAGGCCTCATCGCAACCGACACCCTAGATACTAAAAGGCTTGTATCTTGCAAATCGTGCATCCGATTGATGGGATGTTTGAGAATTTGGGACCCTATCAAGAATTTATATCTCTGGACATGCAGTGTGGTGACATTCATGGATGTTGGGAATTGATGAATGGCGTGAGAAATGGTTCCCCCAATCACGCTACATACAGAACCTGACGGTTGGCTGAGACCATATGAATGATCAAAAATGGACTAGTGGGAAGAGTCTCTATGTGACCCAGTAGGACCATGGTGTGGAGAATCTATGTGAGAGTCGGTAGACCCACAATACTCAATAAGATGTGTACCTTAGTTAGACCAAGGTGGGACGATGCTCTGTGTGACTCGGTCATCCCACGGTACTGAGAACTCTGTGTGACCCAGAATACCCATGATACTAATCAGGGATGAGTACCACAATAAGTCAAGGTTAGTGGGAATCATCTCTATGTGACACGAAAGGCCCACTATAATATATGGATGTGTATTTAATCAACGACTAAGGTGTTCGACATTTGTGACTGACAGTGCTACTATTACTACCCTAGAAAATAGATTTTGTGAGTAGTCTTGTGTTTCATGATTTACTTTGAGGAATTGATGTGTATTATTTATTTTTGATTTATATTCCCAAATGATTGATTTGTTACTCACCCCTTCATAGGCTTCACCCACACATGTTTTTTATGGTGTAGATGAATTAAATTTCCACAAGGTTTCTCATGGAGATGGGGCAGATGGATGCTTTGACGGTTGACGTGGTGGGCTAGGAGCAGGCGGGTCCCTGTAGGACTGGGCAGACATGACACACTACTTTGGATTCCAGAGGCATCACTACTCTCATTATTAGGTGGATTTTACTTCATATATCCATCGAAGAACATTTTTTACTTTATAGTTTTCAAGACTTTTTGATATGTTTTTTTCTATAAAACTCTCTTTCAGATATACTTTCACTCAGTTTTTTTAGTGGTATCCTATTTCTCTTATGTGAGTGGGGAAATGGTTGGGAATGTGTGTGTATACAAGTATCCAAAAAAACTCCTCCCACATGTAGGTTGATTCCTTCAGTGCTTGTCTCTAGCCATTGGCCTTCAGAAGGCAGGCATGGGTTAGTCGCAACATAGTCCCCGAGAGACAGGTCATGACAAAGTGTTATCAGAGGGTATTTGGTTCCCTTCGTGATCAGGATATTGATTATTTGTTTGTGGAAATACTGTTATGTGTTGTGAGTTTGAATTTTAGATTTGGGTGGGTATAGTGTTGTTGTGTAAGCTAACGTATCTATACACGAAGACCATGAATTATTTTTTTCTATTCAATACATGAAAGCAGTTGTTGTGTAAGTGTCTCCTTTTTATTGAATAATATTCATGTCAATAGGTGTAACATTATATCATTGGTACATATTGTTCTATCATAGGATACATCTATGTGGATGACAAGCCAGGGTCCTGATATGAAGTCGTGAGGATAGCCCACCTAGCAATGAGGTGCCTGTTTAGGGACCAGTTCAAGATATGTCCCCATCGAGTGGTGCAGCAGTGCTACCGCCACATGATGGTCAGAATGTAATGCTAGTAGTTCCGATAGAGGATCTCCATAGGCTAAGTTCCCGACATGATCTTTAGAGATAGATACCTCCCAGGATTTGGGGAGAGATGGATCCTCAGGTCATTGAATACTAGCTGGAGGCTATGACATGGGTCATTATCATAGTGAGTAAACATCATGAAAATATGGAGAACTTGGATGCGAGCCTTCTACAGGGCTCAACAAAGAGATAGTGCAGTTTGACCATACAGACTTGAGATGAGGTGGCTCTCACTTAGGTTGACTTTGAGAGGCTTTTCCAGGAGGAGTTTTTTTCAAAAACCTTGCACTCTGTGTGCATCGAGGAGAAACTTCACTTAAAACAGGGATCCATGACAGTGTTCGAGTATTCGTCATGGTTCATGGAGCTTCCCCACTACTCCCCATATATGTTTTGAGACCCTTTCATCAAATCATGTGCCTTTGAGTAGGGACTCAGGAGAAATATCATTACTTCTGTGGTGTCTCTTAGCATCAACACCCAGGCTATAGTGCTAGAACATACCCTACTGAAGTATAGTTTCTTGGCTGAGTAGGAACCCGCAACTAGAGCTACAAGAAAACCCCAGGAAACAGAGTATTCGGTAGCAATTATACAATAGATATGCGGGCCCGTTCATGCTAGGCCGTTCAGAGGACAACCTCATAACTCATGGTCAGTGGTTCGAGGCTCCCAGTCCGGAGGGAGTTGTTATGTTGCATGGTAGTTTTACGCGTGCGAAGGGCAGGGATACATGGAATGTGACAACCTAACCCACTATTCAGATGTCTGGCCGATGATTGAGGGTCCTCCATGGTAGAGGTAGTGCTTTGATAGAGGATTTCCACAGGGCATCACATGTGGCAGGGGACCTGGCCGAGCAGAAGGCGGTGGGCAACAGTTTGAGATGCTATTGCCACAACCCCTAGGTGGTCCACCCCGTCAATAGGGAGAAGGCGGACAAGGGAGAGATTAGCTCCATGAAGCAGATGATTATTACCATAGTTCTATAGAGGTGATCTGAGGTATGATCTATGTCTTCTCTACCCCAGCTGTAGTACATATAAAAACAGGCTCTAGTCACTTCTTCCATTCCACGTCTCTCATTCAGAGCTCATAGATTCTAGTCGAGCCATTGGCTCGATCCATATAGATAGAGGCTCCTACATTAGACGATCTGATGATTACACTCTTGTTCAGGCAGTGTGAGATTACTCTAGGAGGCGAGAGCATCGATTGGGATCTCTTAGTAGCAGTGTCTTGGCCTTATGATGTCATATTGGGTATGGACTGGTTATCTACAGTCTGTGCTCAGATTGACTAGTTTAGGCGTACGGTGTGGTGTGTCTGCACAGATGGGACCATGTTTTCCTTCACCAACTAGATTGAAACCCATGTGGTGCATGAAATACTATCCCAGAGACGGGTTCATCTGATCTCTCTCAAGTTGGCTAGCCTCACCCTCGGTGCAGTGTGGGAGAGGAGTTCATCGTTCCCTATAGTGGTGGATGAGAATGTGAATCTTTTTCATGATTATGTTCTAGGGATACCTACCCTTAGATAGGTAGACATCTATATCAATCTAGACCTTGATAGGGAATTGATATTAACAATGTAATATCTAATGTCTCTTGAAGACCTTTTCAAGATAAGGGTATAGCTAGTGGACATTCAAAATAAGGGGTTCGAATTACCCAGTGTTTCACTATGGGAAGCCCCAGTGCTTTTTTCCAAGAAGGCATATGTGAGTTTGAGGTAGTGCATGGACTTCTGTCTCCTGAACCAGGTGAATGTGAAGAACAGGTACCGACTACCAATAACTGAAGACCTCTTCAACTAGCTGATAGGGGAGAAGTGGTTCTCAAAGATAAAACTCAGATCAGGATACCACTAGCTTCGGGTACGAGACGATGATGTACCTAAGATATAATTTATGTGTGTTATGGACACTATGAGTTATTGGTGATTCCTTTCAGCATGAAAAATTCCCCAACAGTGTTCATGGACTTCATGAATATGATCGACCAGCCCTACCTCAATCGTTTCATTGTTGTCTTCATCGATGACAACTTGGTGTATTTAGCAATAGAGGAGCAGCACGCTACACACCTGTGGATAGTCCTGGATTCACTTTGAGAGCACTAGCTTTGTGGTAAGATCTAAAATTTTAGTTATGTATAAAGGAGGTTCACATTCTGGGAAATGTCATGATGTATGATGGAGTTGCAGTAGATCTAGGGAAGAGAGAGGCAATACTTTTTTTGGGAGCCACCCAAGAGCTTGACTGTGGTGTGGATCTTATAATGGATGAGTGGTTTGAATTAGAGGTTCATTCCCAAAATTTTTAGGGTAGCATCACCATTATAGTCCTTGACATGGAAGGGACATACCTTCATGTGGATGAAGAAATTCCAGTAGAGATTTCAAGAACTGAGGCAGAGACTGACTAGTTCCCCCATCTTGACACTACCAATGTAGGGCATTGGGTATGTATTTTATTGTGACACATTAGGGACCGTGATCAGTTTTTTTCTAATGCATGAGAAATTGATGTTCACATATCGATCACAATAGTAGATAAAACATGAGAAAAACAACGTGAGACACTACATGGAGTTGACAGTAGTGTTATTTTCATTGATGATGTGGCAACACTAACTGATGGACAAGTAGTTTATAGTTTACATTGACCATAAGTGTCTCATGTATTTCATCTCCCTGAAATACTTGAACCTGAGATATTGGTGATGGATAGTATTCTTCCAAGACTATAATTTTTAGATATTTTATACTCCCAAAAAGGGGTACATGGAGGCAGACACGCTCTGCATGAGGACCTAGTTGTAGCTGCTATGTTAGGAGACAAATAAGTTAGTCGCTATAAAGGTATCATTCGTAGATGATGGTGATTTTTTAGCTCATGTTGATTGTAGTTAATAAACCAGTTGTACAAAGAGTTAGGGAGGAAAAGCTGGGGGATATTTAATATGAGGCTCTAGATGATTAGATATTTTCTGGGTGGTATCCTGATGAATTTTTGATAGGTATGGATCAAGTCATCCTTTTTAGATGGTGCACCTTAATAACCAGTGGTGTTTCAGAGGAGGTGTTGATGGAGATCCATAGGTCCACTATGAAAGTACATCCTAGAGTAGAAAAGATGTACAAAATTGTATTGCATTAGTATGTATGGTTAGAGATGGGGAAAGTAGTGCCTATATTGTTTCATGATTCCTCACTTGTCAACAAGTGAAGGATGAGAACCTTGTTCTGGTAGGATTGACTCATCAAACTGAGGTAACAGATTTGAAATGGGATTGAATATCATTGGACTTAGTGAAGGGGTTACCACGTACATCTAAAAGTCATAAATCTATTTGGGTGATTATTGACCGACTCACCAAGTCATATCACATCCTACACAACTGTGAATAGTGAAAATAGAGGGATTGAGACACCTCTATGTTGAAGAGATAGTGCGGTTTTACAGGGTGACTTTGACGATTGTCTCATATCGCAACACCCTATTTACATTAATGTTTTTAAATGGATTACATGAGGCATTTGTGAAGATACTACACTTGAGAACAGCTTGTCATTACGAGATGGATGGTGAGACGAAGCGGATCATACTGATTATATAAGAGATGCTTCGTTCTTGCATCAATGACATTGGTCGTAGTTTGGGGGACCACCTTCCACTAGTGTAGTTCTCATATAACAACAACTATCACTCCACCATTGGAATAGAACAGTTTCAGTACTTGTACTTATAGCCTTATAGATCACCCATATGGTGGATAAACCCAGGTGATTCAACACTCATCGGTCCAGAGTTGGTATGAGCTACCACCGAGAAGGTGCAGGTCATCGAGGAGTGAATGAGTATTTTAAAAGAGTGGGCGAAAATCTTGTGCCGATAGGAGACGATGAACCTTGGAGTTCGATGAGGAAGATCATGTGTTCCTTTGGGTCTGACCCCAATGAGGATTGAAAATAATTGGATGGTCTGGTATGTTATCTTCGAGATTCATTGGTACTTTTTCAAATCCTATTAAGAGTGGGTGGGGTGGTGTACCACCTAGCTCTTCCCCCACAGATGCACCGAGTGTGTGATGTTTTCCATGTGTCGCATCTAAGGAGGTACGTTCATGATCAATGTCATTTCATCGAATGTAGAGAGGTGGATATTGATTATGGGGGGATGTTTGTGAAGTTCCTAGTGGAGATAGAGGATAAATAGTAGTGGGTCCTATGTGGATGTTTTCTTCCTTTAGTTTTCATTCAATGGAAGAACGGGAATCTCCAAGAGACCACATGGGAGCGGGAGGCTCAGAATCATGATCCGTACCCCCATATTTTTGAATAGTGGTTGTATCGGATTTCAGGGACATAAATCTCTATGGTGGGGAGAATATAACGTCTCATAATTTCCATGTGATGTATTTTTAATTTATATTGAATTATTTAAAGATCACAAAATAAAACAGCACTAAATTTTGAGGTCCAATGTGCCAGGAATGGAATTTTGAATTTTTTAAGGTATGTTCAATAAATGTGCAAGAGGGATTTTATATCTTTTTAAATATCGATCTGATAAAAAACTAGGGGGAATCATTTTTTACAGAATTCTAGGATTCACCTAGACATGACTTATCTTTTCTCGAAAGGGCCGAGCGGAAAATCTATTTTTCGTAATTTTTGAGAAAAATATTAAAATATTTTAAATGAATAATTTTATTTTCATTTTCATTTTTTAATCATAGAAAAAAATGGTACTGGTTGGCGATAGGGTAGCAATGATATAGATCCATGAGGCTCATCAATTCCTCGTTAAATTCGCAGCATAACAATGCTTTAATGATGTGTAACAACGACATTATTTCTTAAATAAAATAGTGTAAGGATGCGACATCACATCCTAATGGAAACAATGTGACATTCCCATATTTATAGTTCTATTTAAAGGGAACATATGAATTATTATTTTGGTGTATTCATTGGATAATCTCTAATATAGTTCCACTCCAAAATAGAACAAAGAATGTTGTCAGAAATTTATCTTCTTCTTCATGACTTTTGAAGATCAGAGCCTTGAAGCAACGTCAGTATCTTAACCCCTTGAATATGAATGTGCGAAAATAAACATAAAAAGGTGGGTTTTTTATTTTTTGTTCTTACCCATCCATTTCTAGAAATGAAGAACATTGTTCAAACCATGAACATGTTTTCATGTGATTCATGCATTTATGCGGGAGGGTGTTTCGTTCATGGGGTTTTATTTTCAGGGATTCAATCATGGAATGTAAAGACTTAACAGAGACTCACTAAACCTCCCCCATAATTAATCCTTTTAAAAAGGATGGTGTGGGATGACATGAAAAAAGGCTAAGAACCCTCCATTTGTCTTCTCATTGGAACGTTTTGTAAGAAGCCAAGGGTTGGTGGATTTTAAGGCTACATGGTAAAGATGATAATCCCTGGAAGTCGTAAGCACAAGTGGCGCGAAGAACGGATAACCAGAGTGCATATGATGGTCCTCCAAATGATCTCCAGGTTCACCTGTGTTGTCAGCAGAAGCACATGACGGTGACAATGGAACGCTCCAATGGCACGCTGGATGGATGGAGAAGGTCATCGGCTATGGTGGAGGCCAGATGGAGAGGTGCACCAGTGTGGAAGAAGTCAGGACTAATCGGGCCATGGTGATAGAGGCCTGTCAAACTAGCATGTCGCCCTATTTACTGGGGTCAACCCATGGACTTATTTCAAAGGTGACGTGGAGGTAAGATGGACTTCACCATCCGCAGGTGCATGAAGGAGCAGCCAGCTCCTAGCGGGCCGCACTCTGACAGGGTGGGATACAGTGGTCCGCCATGTTCAACGTGGACCCCTCTAGATACTAACTTGGTTGTTCATCAGAACAGCTGGTCGCATCACCGAATGAGATGCCTCCCCAGTGGACTGGACTCGAGACCCCTGGGTCAGATCCCTGCTAGCGGGTCCGACCCCGCGTCTGCGGGACGGGTCGGAGTTGACTGGGTCATCAGGAGAGCTGGTGGGTTGGACCGTCTGCCAACCGGGATGGGCCCAACAAGGCCTATTGGGCCTGCCCACATGCCTGTTTGGACAATAGCAACCATAACCCACACCAGTTCAAGTCGTTTCTATCATAATGAAATAGGGAATTTGTAACTCCAAAGATGTGTTGGTCGGGTCGATCTGACCGAGTTGGACCGGGCCAAATCGCAACTGACCCCCTCGTTACTAAAACTCACATCTCATGCAGACCATGTGTCTGATGGATTGGATGTTTATGGTGTTGGGACTGTATCAAGGGAGAAGATCTTTTTTTTCATGATTTGATATGAATTTCATGGATTTTGAGAAGTGATGAATGGTTTGAGTATAGGTTATCTCAATCACACTATGTACGGAACCCTAGGGTTGGAAGAGACCTGAAGAATGCATGATAATGGACCAATGGGAAGTGGCTATGTGTGGCCATTTATGCCCACAATGGGGAACAACTTTGTTTGACCCTAAAGTCCAATGGTACTCGAGAGTATGAGTACATAATTTTGGCCAAGGTAGGAAGCTGTTATGTGTGACCCGATAAGACCACATTGGGGAGAGGCCATGTGTGACCCTACATACCCACAGTACTCATCATAGATGAGTAAAACAGAAGTTCATTGTTAGTGGTAAGTTGATATGTGTGCCCTGGGAGACCCATTTTAATTGATATAGGATGATTTCTCTAGCGGTTGTGGAGTTTAATGGTTGTGACTGAAGATGCTATAATTACTAACATATAAAATACAAGGTGTGAGTTATCCTCTGTTACAATATTTTCATTGAGGATTGATATATGTTATTTATTTTTGATTTGTGGTCCCTGCTAAGTACTGTTTTACTCACCCATCCATGAGATTCATGAACATGTTTTGTGTCTGGTGCAGACGACCAACGTTTCGATAGGGGAGCTCCGAGTGACGGGACATACGGATGCTACGGCAGTGAACATGGTGACCAATGAACAGGTGGGACTAGTAGGACATCACAGACAAGATTCACAACATCAGATTATAGTAGGTTCACTACTCATATAATCAGGTAGGGTTTCCTACAACTGTCCATTAAAGAACTTTTCGTACTTTACAATTTTCATTAATTTTTCACGGGTTTCTATTATGAACCACTTTCTTTCAGCTGTACTTGATCTCAGTTTATTCTTCAGAATGTTGTTTCCCTTTTGTGATTGGAACTATTTTGGGAATGTTTTTTAATATAGGTATCCATGCTAATTCCTCCCAATTTTAGTTTGATACCTTCGTCGCTAGTTGCTAGCCCCTGGCATTTGAGAGGCGGGCTTGGGGCAGTCACGACAAGGGCACTGGTGGATGGGTTGTGAAAATTTAGAAAACAAATAACTAAATTAATGGAATTAAAATATTTCCCTTAAAAATAATAGTTTGAAAATATATATTGGTTAATATATATTTTTTTGAATATTTTATTGATGTGCGGTTCTAATTTATGGACCCCCTCTCTATCTATTTATCACTTTATCTTTTTCTACCACTATGTAGTTTCTAAATGGTACTGACAAATGAGTTCCAAAGGATGAATTTGTATATATTAAAAAAAATTATATAGTTTTCATATATTTAATATTTAATATAACAATTAATAATATTAGATTTAATATATATATATATATATATATATATTTCTTTATTTATAGAATGACTGTATATAACTATATCAAAAATCGAGGGTGAGATTTTTTTTGTTTAATGATCAACACATGAGATTATTTTTTTCATAAATTTCAAGATTGTTGAATGATATTCATAAAACACATAGAGCTGTGGATATATATATATATATTAATAGAAACTTTTTATTCAACGATCATTTTTGTGTAACTGAAATAGGAAATATATACCATCTTGCATTGAGCTGTGTTGGAAAGGGTGGGGAAATAGATCTATGTTATATAGTATATTATCAATAGATTTAATTTAAATGGTTGTATTAAGTTATGTATACATACACATATATATATATCATTTAAAAAATTTTAGGATAGATCTTTCTTTCTAAATTATCCATTTTGAAATAAGACATTGTATAATTATAATTTTTTTGTGGCTGATTAAAAGAATAAAATATCAAAGTGAGGATGTATAATAAATTTAAAGTGGTAATGAAATCATGTAGTCCATGAGATCTTAAAACTATTTGATGGTTTTTTATTCTAATAACATTGGTTTTTTCCACAAGAGGATACCATAATGGATGTTTTTTGTTTATCATTATGTAATGACTTCTATCTGGGATTTATGGAAAAACTTGTAGGATATGAGGTAAATAATGAGTATAGTTCAGCTAGGGTTATCTTGAGATATGGGAAGACCCACTGATAATCAGATGGCTAGGATGAATTCAATTAGATGTTTTGGATATAAATATATGTTTTTTGATAGGGTGAGAAGTAACCACATAACTGCATCCCACATTTTATTTCTCTAGTTTCTACACTCCTATATTTTATAACACAACCAATTTACAAGTCTGATGTGAGTACTATGATTTTCCCCTAACTTCACCATGCTTCTGAACAATAACATGACCATCTTGTACACATTCTCTCACAAAGTCATACTCTACAGGTGCTATATACCTACTCATATTCATACCAAAGCACTATGTCGGTTACTTGGTTTGTCACTCTTCTGGATGGATGAATTTTGGTCCCATGAGGTTGGGACTAGTCCGTAGATGACTAATAGTTAGATATTTTTTATATACATACATTTAAAATTAATTAAATGATTTCAATCATATGTTGTATTTTAATTAATATATAATGTATTCTATCGTTATTAATTTTAAAAAAATGTTTCAAATTAACAATTTAGAATTTATACAAGATTATCACAAAAAATTTAATTTATTCTTATAAATAAATTAAATTTCGAATGACATGTTGTTTTATGTTAAAAATTAATTAAAAAAAATATTTTTTAAATTATATTTTTTAATAAAATAGTAATCTTCTTAAATATATTAAAATAATTTTTTCAATAAAATAAAATTTATTAATGATCGTATATAATTAATATAAACTTAGAATAATAGTTTATAATCAAAGAATTTCCATATCAAAATTAATTATTCTTTTTAATAATAAATTAAAATTTAAATTTTCTAGAGAAACCAATTTTTAAAAATAACATTAAATAAATTTTCTATAAATGTACACATTTGTAAATATATTTAAATTATTATTGATTTTATAAAAATAGTATAAAAATATAAGACACTAAATTTCCCAATAATGGTAATTTTAAATAATCATTTAAATTGTTGATATAATTATATTAATTAATGTATATAATTAATGGAATAATTAATATTCAAAATCATTTCATTTTTAAAATTTATTGAAAACATAATTTTTATCGTTTAATAGAAAACCCTTATTATAAATAAATTTTATAATATAGTATTAACTTTATTTATTGGAAAGCATTTTATTATTATAATATATTGTAATCTGGACATACTTTTATTTTAAAAAATAGAATATTTGGAAAATAAATTATATTAAAATATTTCTGGGTTTTTTATTAATTTTGTGGAAATATACTTACAAAACATTACTTAACATAAAATAAATTATCAAATTTTTTATTTGATTCATTTAACCCTCTATTGGAACTACACCCTCACAATTTTTTCAATGTGCTTAAGGTAGTTCTGATGATTCATATTGAAAATTAGAATACTATAATTTCTAAAATTCAATAAACATATAAATCATAGAAAAATAAATGGATAACTATGAAACATATTTTTTCAAAACCAAAAGTGGAAAAATATCCAATGTTATCTTAATCATTAGTATGACCAAAATTATGAATACTATTGGAATGCACTTCTGGATCTGATGTAATATCATTATTTATATTTTATTATAAAATTTAACTAAAAATTATATAGTACATTACATACTCGCGGATCTTTTCTTGTGTAGATTTTTGAGCATTTGGAAAACATTGTTACAATATATAGATTACACAAATTATATAAAATAACAAATCTATTTAGATTCACCAATTATTACTCTATAAAGAAATTGATCTTCCCATGTACAAATTAAAAACTATTTTTAAATCGTAGGGGTCTTCATGATAAATACATAGTATGGGGTTTTATAATCAATCAATAATCTATTAGAAATTAATATATTCCAAAATCAATATAAAATATTATTTATATATGAAAAAATTAAAATACCTTTTCCTATGATAGTCTTCTAGTATCTTTATAAAAATTAAAAATTAAATATCGTCTAAAAGACATTAAAATATATATCCTTTCTTAAAAACATTCTATTTTAAAAACAATTACCGATAAATTGCACTTTGTATTTCTCCATTAACTTTTTTAAAATTTAATTATTGTAATGCATTAAACTTTTACTTTTATAATATTAATAATTCAATTAATCCAAGAGAAAAATCACCATAATGAAAATGTCCTCTTGGGTGTTGGTTGATACCATTCCTTATCACCTCATTTGATAACCATGTGTGGAATTTTTGATATGAAAAAATACTTTCCAGGTATTCCTTTCTATTTTTATGCATAAAAACACTTTCCAAAATATCATAAATAATCCTAAATGTATTTAATAATATTATCAATATAATAAATTTGAATAATATAATTTTTAAAAATTCCAAAAATATTATGAGAAATTATAAATATTGAAAATAATAATAAATACCATAGAATTTTTGATATGCAAAATTGAAATTCTATTTTTTAATATTAGTTGTCTAATATACCTATATGTTCAATGATAATTATTATATATTATCATAAATTATATTATGAATGATATACACTGAAATATAAGACCATTTTATAAATAAATTATAAAATATATAATTATAATCCAAAACTATGATTGGAAATACACCTCCAATTAAAAATAAATTCCTAAAAAATATTAATGTTGAAAATAAATTTATACTCATCTATATTGTGGGTTTCAAATATAAATAAATTTCTACTTAAATTTTATTTTTAAATTAACATTGAATGAAATTTAAAAAACAAATCACAATTATTTTAGGATTATTACAAAAGAAATATGGTTTAGAGACAATGAAAAAAAATCTATTAATTAGTTAAAAATAAACCATATAATATATTTACATAAATCATAATGATATTATGAATAAAATAAATTACCCATTCAATATTAAAATGATAAAATATATTAAAAATAATTGATTTATTATTAATTATATCTTTATATAAAATATTAAATTTTAAAATTGAATTTTCTCATATAAAAAATTTATTTTAAATTTAAAATAAATTGGCCATAATGATATTATCAATAACATTAATTATGCATTCAATATTAAAATGATAAGATATATTAAGAATAATTGATTTTTTAAAAATGATATCTTTTAATAAAATAAAAAATAAAAAATTGATTTTTCTCATATAAGAAAATTATTTTTTAAAAAAAATAAAAAGTCCATATATAAATAATTTTGAAATAAATTGCTTTGATGTTTGTGATAATTAAATTATCCATACTAAAATAATATTTTTTCAATATAAATCGTTAAATGTAATATTTTTTTAATCTCTAAATCCCTAGTGGTTCTTATTTTTTGGATTCCTCTCCCTCTACCTATATCCATCTTTTATTCAATCGTTCCAAGATTTCTAAAGTGAAATCACAAAGGAACTATGAAAGAATGCATTCAAATATATTGTAGTGTTTCTACAATTAAGATATATTTGTAAAATTATAATGAATAAAATATAACATCCATATTCATATATACATATATATATTTATATATTTATAAACTTAT
The DNA here is from genome assembly GCA_963277665.1 of Viscum album. Classification (NCBI taxonomy): domain Eukaryota; kingdom Viridiplantae; phylum Streptophyta; class Magnoliopsida; order Santalales; family Viscaceae; genus Viscum; species Viscum album. The sequence goes on along the minus strand of OY728140.1, from coordinate 1,996,775,312 downwards.
CAAATACAAAAATATCCAAAATTGTAGGATAGATTTAGATTTATAATGATCAAAATAGTAAACTCAATTTTCATATATTTTTGAGCATGCTAAATGGTATGATGACAAACCAAACTGTTAGATATATATATATATAAGGAAATAAATTCTTAATGGTTATGTATTGCATTACTCTATCCATGAAATTATATATTTTCATGTTCCATTAATCTATTTAGGAGGAGAATGGATAAAATAGATATAAGTGAGTTTTAACAAATACATAATAATCATTTCTCATATTTTCTTCTCTCTAAAAAATAATCTCTTATATTATTTAATGTGTCCAATTATATTTGTAGATATGAGTAAATATCATGAACCGAATCTTGGTCATGAACCGAATCTGGTCTCTATCAAAACTGACCCCATACCCCTCTTCTAGAGAAATTGGCTTTTAATCACCCTGACATGGGCGACCGCCTTTGGCCGTCACTATATGTTGCTTATAACGATTGCCTTTGGTAGTCGCTAGGATTTAAAATAAAGGCTTCCCCCTCCCCCATCCCCTCGTGAAACACTACCTCATGTCCCCTCCCCTCTATCACTGCCACCTATCCCATGTGGCCCTCGCTGCCCATCCTCTCGCCGCCCTCCACCCCTATCCTCATATCCCATCGCAACCTTCCACCCTCTACCCTCCCTCCCTCCAGCCTCTGCCCTCTCCTCCCTTTGGTCTCTTCCCTCCAACATGCTCCCTCCACCCTCCACCCATCGGCCTCCCCCCCCCCTCATCCCTCGGCTCTCCACCCACCTCCATCTACTCTCTGCCGCATCGCTTCTTGTCCCCCATCCACTCACCGCCCTCCACTATTGCTCTCTGCCATCCCACATCACCTCCCTATTCATCCCCCTCCCTCTCCGCATCATCGTCACCCGTCCCCTACCTCACTGTCCCCTCCTGTGGGGCACAGTCACTGCCTGATCCCCTCCCTCCGCGCACAGCTGCTGCTCATCCCCTAATCATTGGCGCTAGTCCACTCCGTCTCCTGGGTTTCCTCTATTCCCTCCCTCATCATCAACCCTCACTGCATTGTCTCCACCTCACCGCCTCCCCTTATCCGGCTCGCTACCGCCGCTGCCACCCTTCCCGACCCACACCGCACCGTCTCTGGATCTGGCTCCCCTCTGCTTCCTCTTCTCTCCCCCGCAGCACCACCATCGGCTTCCATACCTTCTAGGTTTTTATCACAATCAGGTATGTCATGGGCCTTAACTTACATTCCATTATCCAATCTCTTTTTCATTATTCAGAGATATAATTTGATTATTTTATCAATGATTCACAAGAAATTGGTTATTATTTATTTTAAATATATTAGATATGAAAAATTCATGTAATAAGTCTTGAGTATATGTTTTTTATATAAATATTATTATGTATAAGAGATGGATTGATCTTCTAAATCGATCATCTAGAGAATATTTCAATGGAATTATGCAGTTTATTGACTTCACTAGAGGATTTGAAAGAGACTATAATAATTATCCATGTCGAAAATATGATAATAAATATCATTTAAAAAAAGATACTGTGAGGGAGAACATATTCTTTAACAAATTTCTGAAAAAATATAATAGTTGGACTCGTCATGGAGAAGAATATTCGTTGTCAAAATACAGATGCAGCTCAGATGGATTTTGATGCAAGGATGAATGATCCAATGCATGAAATACTTAATGAAATGGTACGTGGGTTGGATCTTGAAGGCATCGAAATCCATTATCTTTAGACCGGTGAGATAAATATTCGCTCCTGTGTAGATCGTGATTCGAGGAGGTTTTATGAATAACATGATTATTCAAAACCATAATTATATATGGAAGTACTTCTTACAATAAATTGTCATTTATCATGGAGTTGTTTCATTTTAAGACTTTGCATCAGTGGTAAGACACATCATTCAACATGATGTTGGTGTTATTGAAAATGGTTCTTCCTATCGACGCTAATATTCCGAAGTCGTATTACCATTATAATAAGTTGAATGAGAACATAGGTTTTACATATGAGACTATAGATACATGTTCAAAAAAAGAATTTTTTTTAAAATGAAACTGCCTGTTTGATATTTATATGGTTTGTGGCACATCCAGGTGGAAAGAGAATAGTGAAAATCAGACTCATCAATGTCATATTGTGATACAGGGGAAACTAATTTTCATAATGAATATTATTTACTTTCCCCGTAAATCGAGGTTGAAATGATTATTTATATCATCTATAGTTTCTAATTTAATTAGATGGAAAGTATAAATAATTAATGAAAGTGATATGTTCACCCCCCTGTGGACTCTGATTAATGAATGTATTTTGATAAGATACATCCTGACTTTTCTAAAGATGTTCATAATGTTCAATTGAGGTTGGAAGTAGATGGTTTCAATCCATTCATGTCTATGGTTGGTGAAACTCATATCACATGGCACGTGGTGTTGGTATTATATAATCTCCCTCAGTGGATTTGTATGAGGAAACAATTTATATTACTTTCCAATATTATTTATGGACATATAAGTCTAGAGGATAATATTGATGTTTACCTTCATCCATTGATTTATGAGTTGAATGATTTTTGGGGCAATGGTGTGATGACTTATGACTGTGAAACGAATGAAATGTTCAAATTGCATGCTGCATTATTGTGGACAATCAATGACATCCTGAATTATGAAAATTTATTAGGATAGAGTATGAAAGAGGAATTTTCTTTCCCATGTTGCAATAAATGTAAAATATATTTATATCATAAAAATTCCAAAAAAAAGGCATACATGGGTCACAGACATTTTCTCCCTCCTCAGCATAGGTTCAGAAATGACAGAGTGGAATTTGGTGGTTCTAGAGAGGTTATGCCAATACTAAATATCATGATAGAAGTCGAAATGTTATCGTAGATTGAGGAAGTCAACATCTGCATGGTATATGAAATTCTGGATTTGGTGGCTCATCCATTACATAATATTCTGGTAGGTATGCAGTGCAGTCAAAATTGGAAAAAGATAAGTATTTTTTATAGTCTTTCATATTGGAAAATGAACTTGCTAAGTCATAATTTGTATGTCATGCACATTGAATTTTTTTTTGTGATAACATATTGTGGACCATTTTAGGTGTCAGTGGAATATCAAAGGACCATGTTAATGTACTTTTTGATTTGGAAGAAATGTGTTTAAATAAACAATTTCATTTAAAGTTAGCTGAGGTAAACAAGGAATATATGCCTACTACACAGTATACGATGACTATAATGGAAAAAGATATATTTCATTCCATTTAGAAGATGCTTAAGGTGCCTAATGGTAGCTCTTAAAATATTTCAAAGTTTGAGAATCTGATGAGCATGACATTGCAGGGTTTGAAAAGTCATGATAATGACATACTACTATAGCTGTTGATTCCAATCACAATTTTTGATTGTTTATCCCCAAATGTTGTTTAGCAGTTGATTGAGAGGTTTGATTTTATTATACAACTTTGTTTAATAAATCAATAAATATGTTATTTAAAATGTATTCTTGACCAAATTGTACTTACGCTTTGTCACTTTGAGAAACTATTTCACCCCTCATTTTTTAATGTTATGGTCCACTTGACAGTTCACCTAACTAATGATGTAATGGTTGTTGGTCCAGTGAAATTATGTTGGATGTATCCTATTGAGCTGTATTTGAGTACATTGAAACGATTTGTATGAAAAGGAGCTCCTCTAGAGGCATCAATAGCCAATTGTTATTTCATGGATGAGGGTACTAATTTTTGTGCAGAATATCTTATGGATGATGAAACAAAATTAGATAAGCCCTCTCAGTTTCAGGATGGTCTAGTTTGAGAAGGAACCATATTTGATATGGATAACATAGAGTGGATACAAGCGCATCGATATATATTGTTCAATTCTCCATCAGTTGGACCATTAATTCAGTAAGTGTCTTATCACTTTTATTATTAAACTTTTACATTTTTTGTTGGCATAAGGTTATAATTTAATCATCACGTTATCATTTTCAGGAAACACATTAATGAGAAGAATGAAGAGATGTATCGTGCGACTCAGTATCAAATTCAACAATCTCATTATGAGACATTTCATGATTGCTTCAACCATTTGGTATGAATAAATTTATATTCATTTTCAGTGATGTATTATACTAATTTATTTCTTGCATAAATCATTTTTTAATTCTATGAATTATGTAGGTTCATATGTTGACAGAGTTAGGGGACCCCACGCTAACTGAAAAATTTATCCAACTGGCTAAGGGTCCATCTATAACAACTCATCATTATAAATATATAGATGCTAATAGTTTTTGATTTCGCCTTAATTATGTTGATGACAAATGAGTAACAGAAAACAATGGAATTGGTTGTCCATTCATCTATTTTGGTTATTACTATCGTCAATTGATAGAAATCATTGAAGTTGTATACACACATGGGTTAAAAGTCTTATTGTTAAAGGGTAATTGGTTTGATCCAGTGTGTGGATGTAATGTCGATCAATATTAGTTTTCATTTCTGAATTATAACTATATTTTATATATAAATGAATGAGTTGATAATGAACCTTACATTTTTACATCCCAAGAGGAATGTGTATTCTTCATTACATTACCTTCGAATCCATGTTGGAAAGTTATTGTGAAAATGTCCCAGTGAGGAGTGTTTATATTTGATCAAGATGAACCCGATATTGTTCCATTTTTTTCAACATCTTGATCAACATACCGTAGTTCAATGTGAAGAATATTTTAATTGGGTCAGAGCGGCCATTGATGGAGAAATTGACAATTTTCATGATTAATGAAAGGTATAATTTATTTCCCACTATTCAGTATTGAATGTCCTAGGATATCATAAATTATCTAACCATTTTATAAATACATGTATGGTTTATTCCTCACATTTTGATGTATATTCATTTATAAATATTTAGGGTGATTTTTCTTTTGGAATCTTCGTGTTATTTTTTGTCATTCTTCCCATTGAGGTATTCTTCATTTTGTTCTTCTGCTGCTTGAATTTTTATTAATTCAATCTGAAATTTTTCTATGCATTGATTGGTTTTGTACATAATTTGTATACCTGTTTTGTTCACTTTTTGATTTTTTTAAATCCATTCACAACTAATTATTCAATTATTATTTGATTGGTTAACAATTGTAGAAGTTTTATTTTTTATTTTTAAAAATACGATTGATAATTTTGACACTTTGGATAGTCCCCTTACTAATTTTTTCTATGACTTTAGGCATGTTTGGGGAAGTGGAAGCAAATACACATCATTCATATGAGCCATCCACATCTCAGGGTTGAGGTATGTTTGAATGTCATTGTGTCTATTTTTTATGTAATTCAAAAACATATATATATATATATATATAACATCTATCAAATTATATATTAAAGTGTTTTCAAAAGGATTAGACTCGATTTCTTCTTCCACTCTCAAGAGAGGACCTGGTCGTGGTATATTATCACAGAATTCTGACATGACATTTGAGGTTTCCTTTGATGAGATATTTTATCAGGTAGGATTGAGTGACCCTGAATTTATTCATCAGATTGGTAATATCATACGTTACCCACATCGATTTCCATGGACCACACCTGACTGGGCTTCTATCCATCAGGACACATTAGATCATCTTTCGAGGGAGGTTTATGTAAGAAGACCATTTTACTTTCTTCTCTATGTATAAACAATACTCAAATATGTGATTTTTTTCATAATAGGAAAATTTGAAAGTATGTCCCAATGAGTTTCAGCCTGTGTGTATGAGAAAATGTCATAAGAAGTGGAAATATTATAAAGGCAAATAAAGAGGGTCCATTGGGTACCAAATGTGGGTTCCCCAAACATTCTAGAAAAAGTCCCAAGAGGTGTCCAACCAGCTCAGTGGAGTGACTTAGTCTCATATTGGTCTACTAAGGGTGGTGTTGTTTGTATATTTATTTTTTTATAAATATTTTCATGAATGATTTATTTGTATTAAATTTGAATTAATTGAATGTAAGAGGTGTCAGCACGCCATTCTGAGAATCGAGCATTGCATGGACCATGTCACCGGCTCAAGACTCATCAAGTGTCTCATATGAAAAATAAGGTATTTATTATTATTTTTTTTATTAATTAATATTGGTCTGTGTTTTTATTCTATTCATATAAAGTTACTGAGGCAAGGTGCACTGACTGATAAACTGTCGGTGTGGATGAGGACTCATGATCGAAATGATCCCAATGTTGTAGAAGTGATAGTAAGTTCTTTCAGTCATTACCAATACTTAAATAAATATATATATTAAGATATATATGTATATATATTTAAATATTTCACATACTCAATTTGAAGTTGAGTAAGAACAGATGCTTGAGGACCACCGATAGCTTCCCATGCGATGGGATTAGATCATCCATCACGTTGTTGGTCTTGAAGAGCATGGATATATTTTGACCTATGAAATAGGGATTCATCATTTAGTAATATCACGCATTGTGGTTGTTGGTCCTGTTGTTGCTCAGATGAAACAACAGTTTTCAGATTTAGAGGCACGACTACACGCTTCCAAGGAGTCAAATGAGTAATTGATATCTAAAGTTAGAGAACTGCATGAATGTTTTCGTCCAGGTGATGGTGTCCGGATGGAGGTGGCATTCTCGACCATGCATGATTCATCATATTCAAGAGTTGTGTTGGTTTTTTTATTGGTTTGGTTATTATTGATGTTTAGTTTTAGTTCCTAGTGAGGTTTTTTTTTGTGATTTGGGGGTATCATGGTTTTTTGGCCTTATGCAATGTTTGTGTGCATGAATTGAGAAATAACCAAGAAACTGATTATTGATTTGGATATTTTTAGTTCATTTTATTCTTTAATGTTTTCAATTTCTTGTTTTTTGAATGGTTTTGAAAAACCAATGTGATTCTTAATAGAAACCATGGAAAAAGTTTTTGGTGACTGAGCTGTGGTTCACTATTTATAGGCCCCTGGCCCACATCAGACAATCCCCCCATACCTCAGACAACCCCCCCCACCTCGAACAACCTCCCCCACACCCTGGACGCCCCCTAGACATCCCCCACCCACGGACAACCCCTCATACCATGGAAATCACCCCCCACCACCACCACCCACCCCGCACACCGGAATTGATTAAGAAAACTGACGATTAGATCATCATGGCATTTGTTCATTAGGCTATTAGGATATTAGGGAAATTGCCTAGTTGGTCAATTGTCCAATTGGATTTATGACAAATGTCAATTAGGCAATTATTCAATTATTATTATTTTACAACTAGACAATATGCCATTATTCCAAATTTTGGTTAGGACACTATGCCATTAGGGAATTAGGGCATTATAGGAATTGTTAAATGGGACAATTTGACATTGCATCATTAGGAATATTTTCTTTTAGTCCATTAGGATAATTAATCGTTACAACGTTAGGCCAATTGGTCATTAGGAAAATAAGTTGTTTTTTCCCCACCCCCACCCACTAGACAACCCTCCCCCCCACCCCGGACAACCCCCACCCCCGGATAGTGCCCCCACCCCAAATACACCCCACACTGGACATCCCCCTCCACACATTCATTTCATGGTGGAAAACACATAAAAACCCATATTCAGTTGTGCCACTCAAACCATGCTTCAGAATAACGTGCCATCTTTTTTTACACTTGAAGAATAATAATTTGGATGATTACTGTTTTTTCGAGTCATGTTGATATCATTCGGTATGCATTTGACCATTAAATGCATGTTTTGGCCATTGAATACATGTGGCGTTCACATTCGGTCACTTCAATCACACCACATGTCTGATTGACTTGTCGTTTTCTGGACCATTTTAAATTTCACCAACTTTGTGTGGTCTTCCAATTTCATGGCATTCTGAGGTCGTTCGACTAGTTTTGATGACCCCATGCATGTTTTTCCAATGTTCCAAAATGATGTGTAATGTTCTAATTCTGATAAAACAAGCTCAAGATGACATGAAATCACTCGAAAACAATTGGAATATTATTAGTGACATGTAGGTAGAGACAACACGTCAATCAGATGTGTGTTGTGCTCGGTATGACCAGATATGTTGTTTTGAATAGTTTGACGCACTCTAAAATGGCTTGTTGGGTGGTGAAAACCAGCTGAACGACCTCGGATATCCATGAAATCATATTAAAACTACCATGGTGTGAAATCTGAAAATTTTCACGAAAACGAAATGTGAATCGGAGGTGTAGTTTGACCATGGTGGCCAAAAACACATGTCTGGGTTCATAAAACGGCAAAACAAAATGTAACAGTCGAATTCAAGGAAAACGAGCTCATAATGACTTGAAATCATTGGATAACATTAAAAAACTATTCATCACATGTAGGAGGACATGACACATCAATCGTTTGTTTAGTGAACACGGTACGATCAAATATGTTGTTTTGAACAATTCAGCACGCCCTAAAAGGGAAAGTTGGGTGGTCAAAAGACTATCCGAACGACCTCGAAAAGCCATAAAATCATATGACAACAATCGTGGTGTGAATTTTGAAATGGTCGGGTAGAAGGAATGTTAATTAGAAGTGTTGTTTGACCACGGTGACCAGAAACGCATTTCCAGAGTCATAAAATGCCAAAAAGACTTGTAACGGTCTAATTTAGAGAAAACATGTTCAGAATGACTTGAAATGACGCAATAAAAATAGTAATATTATTTATGATGTGTAGGAGGAGACAACATGTCAATATTAAATGTGGTGTTTGCGGTATGACCGAATATGTTGTTTTGAAGAGTTCAGTGCACTCTAAAGAGGCTCGTTTAGTGGTCAAAACCAACTGAACGACCTCAGAATATAAATAAATCATACAACATCATCTATGGTGTGAATTTTGAAATGGTATGGCAGACGATGCGTTGATCAGAGGTGTCGTTTTACCATGGCAACTAGAAATGAATTTTCGGAGTCATAAAATGCGAAAACGATGTGTAAAGGTAGAAATCAGAGAAAACATGCTCTGAATGACTTGAAATCACACAAAAAATATATTAATATTATTTGTGACATTTAGGAGGACTACATGTCAATCAGACGGGTATTGTGTGTAGTATGACTGAATATGTTGTTTTGAACAGTTCAGCGTGCTCTAAAAAGTCACATTGGGTGTTCAAAACCCGCCAAACATCTTTGTAATTCCATGAAATCATACGAAAACAACCGTGGTGTAAATTTCCAAATGGTTGGGAAAATGCCATGTCAATCGGAGGTTTCGTTTGACTGCGGTGACTAAAAATGGATTTTCAAAGTCATAAAACTCCAAACCAATGTCTGATGATTTAATTCAAAGAAAACAAGCTCAAAATGACTTGAAATCACACGAAAACAATTGGAATACTATTCATGAAATGTAGGAGGAGACTAAACAATAGTCGGCCATGTGGTGTGCACGGTAAGACATAATATTTTGTTTCAAACAGTTCAGTGAGCTCTGAAAGGGCACATTGGGTGGTCAAAACAAGCCAACCAACCTCATAATTCCATAAAATCATATGAAAACAACCGTGGTGTAAATTGTGATATGGTCGGGTAGACGGCATTTCAATCGGAGGTGTCGTTTGACCGCGGTTACCAGAAACACATTTTTAGTGTTAAAAAATGCCACAATGACGTGTAATGGTTGAATTTAGAGAAATAGTACTCATAATTTTTTTAAATAAAAAAACAATAGAAATACTATTCGGGTCATTTAGGAGGAGATGGATCATCAATTGGACGTTTGGTATGTGTGGTACGACCGAATATGTTGTTTTGAACAGTTTGGTGCGCTCTAAAAGGGCTCGTTGGGTGGTCAAAACCAGCCAAAATACCACAGAATTCCATTAAATAATCATACAACAGCCGAGGTATGAATTTTGAAAAGGTAGTGTAGACGACACATCAATCGTAGGTGTCGCTTAACCATAGTGACCGAAATCACATTTCTAGAGTCACAAAACACCAAAATGACGTGTAATAGTCGAATTTAGAGAAAATTTCCTCATAATGACTTTAAATCACATGGAAACATTAGGAATATTATTCTTGACATGTAGGAGGAGACGACACATCAATCAGACATGCAGTGTTCCTGGTATGACCAAATATGTTGTTTTTAACAGTTCGGCGCACTCTAAAAGGGGGCTTTGGGGGTCAAAACCAGCCGAACGGCCTCAGAATACCATGAAAGCATATGAAAACAACCATGGATTGAATTTACAAATGGTTGGGTAGAATTCACATCAATCGAAAGTGTCGTTTGACCGCGGTGACTAGAAATGAATTTCTGGAGTCATAAAACACCAAAACGACGTGTAATGGTTGAATTCATAGTAATGGTCCTCAGAATGACTTGAAATCACCCAAAAAAATAGGAATATTATCCGTGACATTTGGACGATACGTCACGTAAATCGGACATGTGGTGTACGGGGTACAACTGAATTTTTTTTAACAGGTCAGTGCACTCTAAAAGGGCGCATTATGTGGTCAAAACCAGATGAACAACCTCAAAATTCTATTAAATAATAAAACAAAAACTATGGTTTGAATTGTGAAATGGTCGGGAAGATAGAAAGTCAATTGAATTTTTCGTTTGACCGGAGTGACCAAAAATGCATTTCTAGAGTCATAAAATACCAAAGCGACGTGTAACGGTTGAATTCATAGCTAAAATCCTCAGAATGACTTGAAATCAGACAAAAACAATTTTAATGTTATGCTTTATAGGTAGGATTAGACGACATGTCAATCGGACTTGCAGTGTGTGTGGTACTGCATAATATTTTTTTAAACAGTTTCAGGGGGTGTGCACGGAGAGTATTTGTTTTTAGACCAAAAAAAAATCGCACAAGCTAAACCAATGACTCCAAAACAAGAAAAAATTAATAAAATAATAACAATTATTAAATTTGTGGTTTAAAATTAATATAGAACCCATAATTTGATGTCATATTTAATTTTTGTATATATATACAAACTGAATAAATATGTCTGATTTACGTTTATTTTGTTTTGTTGTTTTTTTGTATCTTATTGTAGGATTATTTAAGTAGAATATTGAAATGGATTGAACCTGTTTGGATTGTTGAAGCATGTATATCATTTATTGTTTAAGAGAGATTTATTTTTATGCTATTTGAAATTGTTTTTTACCCTGTTTTTATTGATTGGGAACCATTAATAGTTTTTTTAAAAACATTTCTCCGGGATAGCGACTGCGAATGGCGGTCGCTATAAGTCACCTACTAAACAGGATAGCGACCTTTATTTGGGGTCATTATTTCTTGGTCGAGCATGAGAACTGTGACCGCCACTGGCGGTCGTTGTAGCTCGATTGAGGATCAGAATAGCGACCACCACTAGTGTTTGCTTTTTCTAGGCTGAGCAATAGGTCAGCAACTACCTGGCGGTCAAAGTAGGCGAGATTTTTGGCCTCCTTCCTGGACTTCCTTAGGCGGTCAGTATAGGCCTATGGAGACGGGCCTAATGAAACTGCTAACGGCGGTCACAGAGTGGTCCATATAGGCCATTAGCGACCGCAAATGGTGATCGCTAATGGATGAATTTTTAGTAGTTCCCTGCCCATAACAAGTCCACAAGGGCATTACCGATCCTCACAGGCTGGCACAACTGACCGGTTATGACATTATATAATTTTAGAATAATTTACCTAATATTTATAATCATTAAACAACAGTCAAATCCAACATAACTAATCCTTACTTTTCAAAACAAAAAATATCTTTCAAAAATTCAGAATTGAATTTGATAATTTAAAACAATTTCCAAAGGATATAAAAACTGAAGAAACAAAAACTCGATAGCCAAAGAACCTCCTCATGGCAATATGCACCGCCCTCAAGCCATCAACACAACATTTCATCACAAAGTACTGCATAAAAACTGAACCATTTGCACAAAGGTTGTACCTAAATATGCGAAAACATTACAAAGTCAACATACATGTAGAGTTGTTAGTATGGTGTGAGACAAATCCTAGTAGGATACCACCACTAATTTATTTTTTATTATAATCATATTATGGAAAAAATTATTTCATGTTTTATGAATATTAAATGCATGATACAATTTATGAAGGATGAAACATTAAATAAAAACAGTTTTCTAGTGGGATAAATCTTTTATAAATAATGAAAATTCTATATAAATTTCCATCCAACCATACTATATGTTGATGGTACACACAATTTATGTTATGATCACAAGCAATGGGAAATAACCCCTAGGCATTATCTTATTGTGGGTCCTAGGAACCTCATATCTTAGTGAAAGTAACCATCACAAAAATCCATTCTTGTTCTCATGAGCCACTAGTAGGGTTCATACCCATAACCTAGTGGTCTACCATCACCAGCATCATCATCATAATCATCATAGTTTAGTTATTTTATTCATCATTAATCTTTCTATGATTAATTGAGGAAGTCCCCCAAAGGATCACTAGCATAATAGTACATGAACACCAACCCAGATACTCTGGTTTCCCTCTTGTGCTCTAACAAGTTCAACAAGATGAGAAATTTAATTTTCACAAGATAATATCACTTCCACATCACACATTCACCAAAAAAACCCACATGTACATAACAAAAGTCACATAATCCCCTTCCTCATCCAAATTAATTTTGAAATCATACTCACACCAAAATACCCACAATAGTTTTAACAGATCATTAACACTTCAAAAAATCCTTGAAAAAATATTATAAATCCTTTACAAGGAAGTCCAATTAACATAATAACCGACACAAATATAACATAATAATTTTTACATAATAAAAAATCATTTTTCACATCACACTCACTCAAAAGAGCCCACAAACATGTTTCATACATTTTTTCCATTTGATAAAACATTTCAGCAATTTGTAAAACATTATAAAAATGGTTTACATCTTAAGTCACCAATTTTTTTTCCAAAGCCCGTATTATGTGAAAAAACTCACCAAAATGGTACATGTACATGCTTTTCCCACTTTTTAACCCAATAAATCATTTTCAATTTTCATAAAACGATCCCAAGGGGTATAGATATGTTTGGCACAAAAAACCCAATTCTAAACCCTCTTTCATGTCCAGAATCACACCAAGTCCCTACCAAAGCAGATTTTTCCGCCCAAAAAACATTTAATTACCCACTTTCATATGTAATAAAATAAACCCAAATAATACCACAATAGTTTCATATGGATATTCCCAATTTGAAAAAAAGTGAAACTAAAAAATTAACTGCTTAACAAAAATCATCAAAAATAGGTTTTCCATAATACACAACATATAAGGAACACTAAAAATAATTAAATCAAGTATTATAACTCAACAAGAAATTATTACACATGATATAACCTACCTTTTGTACCAAAAACACCAATCTATTGTGAAAAACATCAGTCGCACCACCACCACACGACAAGGAAGTGAAATAATGACCTAATCCACAATATTTCAGCAAAATGACACAAAATTATACCCTTGGTATGAACTATAACTTTTTTGCATTTTATAACATCATGAAAGAGGGAGTAAAACCTATTTAAAGGAATGAAATGAATATAGAAACACTTACTTGATTAAATATTGAATAAAATGACCCAAATACACCAATAAATGAATTTTCAAACTTCTAAAAGTGAGAGTGAGGTTTAAATATAGCTGAAAAAGACATATAGGATCTAGAATGGTGGAAAAAAGTAACATTGAACAAATTATGAATGGAAAACATTACCTCCCTAAATCTGGATGATTTTAGATATCCAAAGACGTTCCTCCAAAATTCATGATGTATACGAGCTCTAATGATAGGGAGGAGAGTATGGGGGCACTCCTTGGGTACGTTATCTTGGGTGAGAGTTGGAATCACGGAAAAAACTAAAAACAAAGTTGAATGGGATATTAAATAATTAAATAACAATTTTAATGTAGGAAATGATCATTCGAGATATCCCAAAACCATAATAAAAAACCAAAATCCATTATGATTAGGATTCCTACAATGTCCAAAAAGATATGGTTGTTTTAATATACTCGGGGATGCCAATTGGGAGAAAGAATCTATGTATAATGTAGAAAAAGTAAAGAGTTATAAAAGAAACAATATTGTTATTATATATGTAGATGACCTCACTATTTGGCCGAAATCATGAAAACTCACCCTTTCCTATAAAAATGTATGAGAAACCCCCAATAAAAATGATGAAAATTATATGAAAAATTAAATTCAAATGAATTCATGTAAGCGACAATTCTTCCACCATAAAACATTCTGCCCATGGATATCACCAGAAAGGCCAAAGGAAAAAAATGAAACCCAATAGAGAAACCAAGATGTAATGCTTTTCCAGCTTCGGTTCACCCATGAAAACACTAAACACCTCTATTTATCAATTAAGGATTGGGTAACCTCACAAAACAAGACATAAACCCCTTTTCTGAAACGATCAAGGACATTCAGAAATTCTACCAAAAGGAAACTCCTAAAACTCTATTCGAACAAGAATCCAACAATTAACCCAAACAAACAAAAACAACAAACAAGGTTACAATTACCTTGTCTTAAATAAACTTTTGGGCATTCTCCAATACCATTATGTACCCAACGAATATATAGGTTGTTAGATAGTTCAAAACAAGGATACGTACTTCTAAGCCAAGACTATAGAATAATTTGAGTTACTAGTATGGGGAGACACAAATTGTCTCTCCACTATATGAGAAATCCTAATTTCTTTCCATGATAAAATCATGACACCAAAAGGGGGAGGCCTGGACAGACTGCCCTGTACAAGTGGTAGAATTCCATTAGACATTTATGAATGAACATACATGAGAATAATAATGGGTATCCCCACCATAAGAACCAACCATATTAACTGACCAACATGGGACGACACATGAATAAAACAATATTTAAAATGGCAAGGACAGTTGACGGTCACTTTGTAGAGTATGGGAAACCGTGCGCTAACCATAGGGATCATTTTGTCTGCTTATATTCCTATCACACAGTCACTACTAATAGTGATAAAACTGTGTGCTCATCCATCTAGTCAAATTTCAATCCATTCTTCCAAAACTCGAATAAACCCAAATTAGGAAGTTTGATCTCAGGCAATAATATCGAAACAAGGTCCTCCCACCTCTACCACCATTCAGTAAAAACTGGAACAAGAATATCAAAACCGATGTTTAAACTATTATTATATTTCATTCTGAGGATAGAAATTAAACCATAGGTTTTAATGAATCGTGGATTTTCATGACTATGTTCTAGCTTCACTCCTGGACCAATGGATAGAGCTCAAATAATTTATGCATCTTTGGCCTCGGAGGTAGGTATTCGAAACCCCCGAATGGAATTTCTTCTTACAGTGCCATAAACAACTACACCATGATCCAAAATGGGGTCGATGAGACATAACACACCCTGACCTCACATCACCATCGTCCAACATTTTACCGAAAAAAGGGCACAGATGGTGCACGCATATCATACCATATTTATTCGGGTGATAATAAACAGATGTAATGGACCAATATAGACACCTTCCACCAATACAATGGATTTGATGTTTTCCTAGGGATGCATACTACCAACAAAAGGATACTCTTAGAGGATGTACAAACATCACCTTTCAGTCAAAAGAGAACATGACATTATAGATCATCACTATACATGACCATTGCAACTGATAGAAACAAGTCAATGAAAGGGATGTTATTTAAAGTTCCAAACATCACACGATTCCAGAAAATAGAAACAATGTCATCTATTGACATGGTTTTCCACACTAGTGGCTTAAAATTGACTCTCTTCAAAGAGATTGATGAAGGACCCATAGGCCCTCTTAGAGAACATCTGGAACTGAAAACCCTACACTAATGTCACCATTGATGACTCAGGTATCATAAGGAACTACGGTCTCTTTTAACCTCATGTGACTACTCTACCACTACAAGAGGATGCACAAAACTAGTAGAGGAAATATTATAGACTCAATCTCCAAATCCCATGTAAAATATTACTTATATTGATCAACTGTATGATCTTCCAGTGGAGAAGCAACCCGGGTTTCACTTCATTTGTGCATTAACCCTTAATGGGGGTTATACTATATACAACGAGAAAAAACAAGGATCCAACAAATCTTGTCCATTGGTCAAAAAGTTCCACAAACTAGAACCGAACACATGAGGGGAACCGCTGTAATGACTTAAAAAAATTTTCCCTGAAGATACCACTAACCAGCCCTTCAACCCAACATACCAATGAAACACAAACCCAAATCACAATTCATACAATATGGGTACTTAGACTCAAAACATCCCACAACACCAACATTTCCAAAAACGCATATGACACACCCCCCCTAAACCCGTTATCAAGACCAGATTATTTTAATTAAAATCATATCTTTTAAAATAAATGGTTTGGTGGTTAGTACATCAACCAATGGTACCCCATGGGCCTCACACATTCATGTTTTCATGCCAAACCAAGAACCCAACTCAAATAAATCCTAGCAATCACCTAGTCATTCCATTAAACATCCATCATAAAATATAACCCCAAGAATGTTGTCGCTCACAAAATACAAAAGGATAAAAAAAATTCATTCCAAATTTCAGAACCAAAATAGTCAACTAATACGTACATTTTCTCAAGACCTCTACCCACGAAATCAAAATCTCAATTTAAATCTTACCACACTTTTTATAAAGACACGATAATTCAAACAAAATACCACATTAAATTAATGTAAATTTTTTTCAAGACATTTCAACTCATTTTGAAACACTTATAATTTTAATACAAACCCATTTTAATAAATCCTTATTTAATTGGTATCTCAACTCTTCTCATTTTAAAACCGTATTCCAATTTTTGTTAAAACTTTTGAAATGATATCTTGTTAGAAAATATATATTCATTTCCAAACTCCACACATGTCCACAAAAACATTCCATCCCATTAAAACATCTTTCAATTGTTTAGAAAGCTCTGTTGGAATCAATTTTTCAAAACCAACATTTACAAAATTTTAGGCTTTAAAAACGAGTGTAAACACAAGTTTTTCCATTTAAAAAATAATAATGAAAATTTAGAACTATGATTTCACAAAACAAAACCTTTATTATTTATTAGGAAATCATTTTTCAAAAAAAATACTCTACTTAAAAAAACTTTTTTTCATTAAAACCAATCTTTCAAGACATCAAAACTAAAGGACATAAGACAATGTGTGAAGAAACTAGTTTCAATTGGTATGTTTGACATATGGTTGGCTTCCATACGTGAATCAATTAACAATCATGATTTCTGTTCTAAAAAAATATCCTCAACTCCACATGGAATGCTAGGCCTTATGAGATCCATAAAACAATTAACCCAACTATCTTTCAATTTTCCATAATCGTTATCAAACCTTGAAAACCAATGGATTCTGATAAATACTGACATCCCATAGTGAATTTAATCACTTCACGAGGTGTGATTTCCAAACACACTACCCATAAATAGAATGTCAAGTCCTAAAAATCCTAGAACTAGACAATCTTGACTCTTCCCCATATACCATGACCCAAATAATGAACTTGATCCTCCTTTGATGCCATTTTCTCATGAACCAAATCTGGTCAATAACCAAATCTGGTCACCATCAAAATAGGCACCATACCCATCTCTTAACAAGGCTAGAAGGGAATTACCAATCCCTAATGGTTAGAACAAGTGTCTTGGTATTAAATTACATAATTTGGGAACGATTTACCTGATTTTTATAAATATAAAATAAAAAACAAATCCAATATAAAAAATATTGATTTTTCAAAACAAACAATCTTTTACAAAATTAATAATTTAATTACATAATTTAAAACAATTATAAATGGATATAATGATTGAATAAACCCAAAATTGAAAGCCTAAGAACTTCTTCATGGCAGGAGGCACCACCCTCAATCCATCTCCCCATCATTGCATCATGACGTACTACTAAAAACCTGAACCACTAACACAAAGGTTGTACCCAAACATGTGACAAGAATAACTAAGTCTACTTACAACCAAATTTGTAACTAGGGTGTCATAAATTTTCTAGTAGGATACCACCACTATGAGATTCCATGTGATAAAAATTTAAATACAAAAACCATTTCATGTTTTGTAAATAATAATTGTTTGTTACAATTTGTAATGGATGAAACAATTAATAAAAATAGTTATCAAATGGGGTATTTTAAAGATTCAACAATTTTATTAATAATGAAAATTCTATAGAATTTTCCATCCAACTATACCGTATACTAATGGTAAGCACAAACATTATAATGAGAAAAACAAATGGTAAATAACCCCTATGTGTAGCTCGTTGAGGGTACCAGGTACCTCATATCTTGTTGAAAATAACCGTCACTGATATTTGTTATTTTTCACACAAACTATTAGTAGTGATCATACCGATAACCTATTGGACCCTCATCATCATCATCATCATCATCAACATCATCATCATCATTTCTTAGTCAGTGTTTTAATCATCAAACTGGATATTTGAAACTTAGACCAAACACCATGGGATCACTAGTATACTAGTACATGTCCAACCTCCTAAATAATCGGGTATCCATATTCTGATCAAACAAGTTCAACAAGACAATAAATGTAATTTTCACATACAAATATCACTTCCACATCACAGATTCACCAAATATCTCACATGTACATCACAAAAGTCACATATTACCTTTTATCATTCAAATTAATTTTAAAATCATACTCCCACCAAAAGAGACCATAAAAAATTTGACATCTCATTTACACATCAAAAAATCCTTTAATTAATTTTTTAAAAACATTAAAAGATAGCCCAATTATCATAAAAGTCCACAAATATATAAATTAAATATTATTGTCAAAAAAATTCATGTCACACTCAGAAAAAACAGCCCACAAACGTGTTTACAAAATTCTTGCAATTTGATAAATCATTTTAGAAATTTATAAAACATTATTTTTTTTGAAATATGAAATCACTCATTTACATTTCAAAACCCATTATTATGTGAACTCACTAACCAAAATAGTACATGTACATCCTTTTCCTACTTTTTCACCTAATAAATCATTTAAAAGTTTCATAAAACAATCCCAAGGGGTTCAACTATGTATTTCACACAAAACTGATTTCCAAACCCTCTTCCAATGCCAAAATCACACCAAGAACCTGGCAAAAAATTATTGGCAGCCTACACAACACTTATTAAACCGCTTTCATATGTTATAAAATAAAACCATATTTAACCACATGATTTACACATGGAAGACACCCATTTTGAAACAAAAGTGAAACTATATAATAAACCACTTAACTAGAACCAACAAAAAATATTTTCACACAATTAAAATAATATAAGGAACATTAATAGTAACTAAATAAAAATTCTAACTCATCAAAAAATGATTACATAAGGAATCACCTACCTTTTGATCCAAATACTCCAAACTGTTGTGTGAAACATTAGTCACATCAAGAACGCAAAACAAGGAAGTGAAATCAAGCCTTAATTAACAATGTTTCATTAAAAAGAAAACACAAAATCAAACCCTAGGTATGTACCCTAGAAGGTGTACATTTTATTACTTGATTAGAGTGGTAGGAAACCCTATAGGGATTGTAACTTCCCCGACCCAGAAGCCACAAAACCGGTGCTCCGAGTCAGGTGGTTACATGACCATAACCGTGCCTCCACATAGGCCAAAGGCTACCGACTAGAAGTGGGGGTCTATGGTGTCATGTGGGGAGAAAATACCCCCATTTTATCAATGTAACCACAACAGAAATAAACCAGATAGAGGAAACGATAACCAATAAACAAGGAACATGTATAAAAACCATTTACAATATTAAATATTTCATGTCATACTATAAGTGGAAAAGTGGACAGAACCCCAAAATAAAGACAATGACCAAAATCCCCAAAATGGTCCTGAGTCTATGTCTGGATCCTCCACCAAGTGCTACCAATCTCCACTCAGCTATCAAGAAAGGACCCTTGCCCTTGTACTGACTTGCAAACACAAAGTCTGCTCGGTTACCCAAAGGTGGCCCGAGCAGGGTGTGAGTACAACTTAGTAGGACACCACCAACGGTGTCTACAAACTATCCAGTATAAACAGGCAGTGCATGAAAATGGAAAATTAATGATAAATGCCATGTAATTAATTAAGGTTCCATCAACCAGTTTAGATCCAAGCCATTTCCACTTCCATTACCATTCATTACAGACCCATTATAACCATTTACCATTTCATCACATTTCCATGGGTTAGTCACATACATTATGTTACATGGGTCTAAGGAAAACAATCACCTGCAAGAGGATAAAAAAATCGTTATCCTATCTCACTAGGACTAACTCCCTCATAGAAACCATAACCTCACCTCGATGTTTCTGTCCCGGTGGATGCAACCATTTGGAGAATAGACCCTCAATCCCCTTTCTTAAACCGTGCATTTAGGGTGGTGTTTAGAACCTCAGTATTCACTCGAATCATGGTCGTAGATCCTCAAGTCATACCCCACTCTATGAAGCCACGTTTACATGCTTATATATAAGTAACCATCAACCATCCAAACCATTACCCTTCAGAAAACACTATTCACAACTACCCATGTGGGAAAACACATCATCCCTAAACCCATTAACACATTACTATTTCACATAATTTGACCATTCACCAAATTCACATGTGTTTTGACTATCTCACTAATAATTCAAAATTAAACCCATAATCTATCCAATTATGGTCTTTAATCTGTTTACACATACCCATTTAACCTGTTCATCATTCCCATTAATCAACCATTCACTATATTTCAATTAACCCATAGGTTATTTCCATGTCTAGGTGCATCACCTATCTTCTATTCCATGTTCAACAAATAATTCCAACATTTTTATCAAGGGCACTAAAATTCACTACAACCAGTCACATGTTAAATGTCAATCGCTAAACTCGGGAAAAGATGGCACATCCCATGGATGGCCCAATTAGGTCAAGTCAATCCCAGCACATCCCACGAGGATCGTGAGGGTTCCCATTTTTGATTTTAAACATCATTTAAACCAAGAATTCCAAGGTTATTCAAAACCTAACAAAGGGAAACAAGAACATAAGTAATCATGAAAAAAACCCTAAATAACAATGGGATATAACATGTAGACCACCTACATCAAAACCGCGGTTGAACGCCCTCCCTATCGAGTCCTTAGACCTCGATCCAACCTACAATTAAATTTTGAACCTGAAACCCACCCAAAAGATAGGGTTTTAGATATCCAGATTGAGAGGGAGAGAAGATACAAATTGTAAACCAAAAAATGAACTGAGGACGAGGTTGGCCTTACCCGGAGCTTCAATCTGCTACCAACGTCACTCCAAACACCTGAAAATCAAAGAATATCGATCTATTGAAGATCTTGTGAGGTCTGGCTCATACCTACGGTGAAAAAGATAAAATAGGAGGAAAATACAGAGTTGGGATTTAAAACCCCGGAGTGGCAATTTTTGTAATTCTTCCATGTTTTATGTGGTCGCACTGTTTAGCGGCATGGTTTGGAAAACCATGCACAAAACGTGAACATGACACTTCCTTCAGGAGGAGGGGTTTCACGATCACTCCGCATATTTTAGAAAACCGTGAGCAAACCATGTGCATGCTTCTATCCAGTGGAGGAAGGGTCGCATAGTTTCACCTGGGCAGGCCGCACAGTTTGGCTGGTCGTGCGCAGGACATGCACCTTGGCCCGTCTTGCCCAATTTTCATTTCATCCATGCCCCAAGCCCCTAATCACCCCCAATTCCTCTCATACATTCAGAATACATCCTTTGAAGCCCTATACAAGGGATTTAACCAAAAAAAGATAAAAACATACCTTCCCAAAAGACCGGGGTCTTACAACATCCCAACCTTACGAGTGCTCATCCTCAAGCCGAGATTCCAAACCAAATTGATCAACCAAGGAGAAGAGTTCGGACCATTGAGCCCGCATATCCGATTCATGCTCCCATGTTTCTTCCTGAAATTTACCATGATTATATAGTACTTACACTAATGGAAAAACCTCGCCTCTCAAGACCTTTTCACTATGATCGACCACATGAACCAGATGATCCTCAAAGGACGCATCGGCCTCAAGCTCCACATCCTCAAAATCAACCACATGGGATGAGTCAGGGAGATACTGTGGAAGTTGAGACACATGAAACACATCATGAATCCCATCATACAGTTGTGGAGGATCCAAACGGTAAGCCACTGGTACGATCTTCTCTACAATCTCAAAAGGTCCCACATACCCGGTCACCATCATACCCTTCTTCTGAATCTTTTGGTGACCCAACATTGGCAACAACCAAATGAACACTTTGTCACTCACCTCAAAATCAAGAAGTATATGCCTCTGATCTGTATAAGACTTCTGCCTACTCTAAGCCATAGTCATTCACTTCATGATCAACTTAAATCTCTCTGAAGTCTCTTGCACGAGACTCAGCCCCAACAACGCAGATTCACCGGCCTCTAGCCAACACAATGGAGATCTACGTGGTCTCCCATAAAGCTCCTCAAATGGTGCCATCTGAATCGTAGATTGAAAATTGTTGTTGTAGTAAAACTCAACCAACGATAGGTGCTTTACCCAAGAACCACCAATGTCCAAGAAACAAGATCGTAACATGTCTTCCAACACATAGATCGTACATTCGGACTACCCGTCCGTCTGCGGGTGGAATGTCGTACTCAAAAACACCTGCGTACCAATCACCTTCTGCAACCCGTGCTAGAAATGCGATGTGAAACATGGATCTTGGTCTTAACCAATGGTCTGCAGCACACCATGCAACTGCACTATTTCCTGAACATAATGCTCACCCAACTGGTGGACTGTAAGGGTCTCTGGGATCGGTAATAAATGAAACACTTTCGCTAACTGATCCACAACCACCCATATTGCAACTTTCTTCTGTGGAATCCTAGGAAGTCCCATGAAAAATTCCATTATCACATCATCCCACTTACATTCCAGAATGGGAAATGGATGCAACAAACCACCTGGGCGTTGATGGTCATCTTTCACCTACTGATAGGTAAGAAAACATGCCACAAAGCCCGCAACTTGATTCATCATTTCAGGCCACCAAAACTGCCTTCGAAGATCACGATACATATTGGGATGACCAGGATGCACTGCCCACATCGATTCCTGGAACTCACGCATCAACTCACCTCGTTTACATTCTGGCACAACCACATGATCACGAACGCAAACAACACCATCCTCACTGATGACACTTCTAGAAGGTATCTTCCCACCATTAATATTTTCCTTCATGATCAAACACACAAGATCATCAAGTTGACTTTCCTTAACTCGACTCAAGAGCATCGACTCCATCATTAAGAAAGCAAGAGTGACCTAACCACTCCCCTCCAGCACCTCTAGTTGCATCTCTATAAACAAATCCCTCAACTTCCACTCGTTGTTGGACTTTTGAACCATCTGATTCTGAACCTTCCTTCTTAGAGCATCAGCAACATTTTTTCCCTTTCTTGGCGTGTACACCAACCCAAAGTCAACAGACTGGAGATATTCAAAACATCATCACTGTCGAAGATTCAGATCCCGCTATGAGAAGATGAACTTTAAACTCTTATGCTTGGTAAACACGGTATACTATTCTCCCAATAGATATTGACTCCAGAACTTCAAATCATACACTACTACAACCAACTAATGGTCATGAGTGGGATTATTATGCTCATGGTGTATCAACTACCTTGACACGTAAGACACCACCCGCTCATCTTGCATCAACACAGCCCCATGTCAGATTTCAGACGCATCACAAAACACGATGTACTTCTTACCCGACTTAGTTAATATCAATATAGGTGTGGTCGTCAACCATGTCTTCAACTCTTTAAAGGAATTATCACAAGACTCACACCACTCGAACCTGATTCCTTTCTTGGTCAACCCCGAGAGTGGTGCTTCCATGCGAGGGAAATCCTGGATAAACCTTCGGTAATACTGATGAAAACCCAAAATACTCTGAACATAAGAAATTCTCTTGGGCTTCTCCCAATATACAACTGCCTGGACTTTCTTAGGATCCCCTGACACACCTGCCTCTGAGATGATGTGACCCAGAAAGTGTACCTCACCTATCCATAATTGAAACTTGGATAGCATGGCATATATTTGATGCTCTCTTCGCATACCCAAGACTATGTCAAAATGTTGGGCATGATCGTCGTGAGTTTTCAAGTAGACTAAGATATCGTCAACCACGACATCCAAAAACCGATCTTGATAGGGATGAAATATCTGTTTCATCGAAGTCATAAACATTGCCGATGCATTGGTCAAGGTGAAAGTCATTACCACAAACTGAAACAATCCGTACCGACACTGGAAACCTGTCCATGGTACGTCAGAAGACCTCACTCTAAACTGGTGATAACCCAACCTCAGACCAATTTTAGAAAACACTGTTGCACCCCTAAACTGATCAAACATGTCATCAATTATAAGAAGAGGGTACTGATTCTTCACTGTCATCTGATTCAGCCTTCGATAGTCAACACACAACCTCAAAGACCCATTGTCCATATTTGAAAAAAGAACTAGAGATCTCCATGTAGAGATACTAGGATGGATAAACCCCTTATTATTCAACTACTGAAGTTGAACCTTCAGTTCCAATAGTTCTTCTGGTGCCATTCGGTATGACGGAATAGAAACTAGCTCATCTTCTGGCAGAAACTCAATCATGAACTCAACATCCCCCTCAGGAGGTAACCCTGAGAAATACTCAAGAAAAACATCCTGAAATAGATCCACCACAGGAAGAATATTAGTTTGTTCCCCTCCCTCATCATCATCTAGAATGAGACATGCCACTTGAGACGTGATTCCCCTCATCTGTTGAAGAAAAGGCCCATCATACCCTACTCGACTATACCATTTTCCATGGTGGGCATAAGCATCACCCTCAAGCATCCTAAACGATACTCTACGATGATAACAGTCTTTGTGTGCCCGATACAACACCAACCAATCCATTCCCAGGATTACTTCAAACCCTGAAATCTCGAGAATGAACAAGTTCCACCGAAAACAATACCCACCATCTTCCATGGTATATCCCTTTCACTTCTTGATATACTCAACCCACACCCCCAACATAGTGTCAATTGACATCACCTTGCACACCCCCTTCACAGGGAAACATAGTGATACCACATGTTGAGAAGAGATAAAAGAGTGTGTGGAACATGTGTCAAACAACTCACTAGAAAAAGTAGAAGCTACAAGGATCATATCACGGTCAGTCGATGGTCCAACCTCGCCATCAACAGGTGCAAACTAAACTGCCTGAAGCTGACTTGCCCCTCTACCTTGGGCTCAGCCTAAATTCCCTATGTTGCACTACCCTTCTAGCGCGAGCGATCATGCATGGGAGTTCCACGTCCACCGCCTCTACCAGTACGGCCCGTGGAACTCCAACTACCTACCTGATACGCAGAAAAAGATCCCCTTCCCGTATCCAGTACATGCCTTCAACCATGATGCTCACCTTCCTTCCAATGATTCCTATAGAACCTCTACACATGCCCCATCCTTCCGCACGAACGGTACTCAACTAGAGGTCAAGGACACAAACCACGCATATTCCGTGACATACTGCACAGATAGTAGAACATCTGATCCCCACTCTAAGAAGATGACTCTCTCTTCCAAAAACTTTTCACACTTCTGCCATGTTGTGAGCTCTCATGGAATCGCTTCCGACCTTCGGTAGCTGCACCGCTCGTCTATCCCACCGGCACCACAATCCCACTACTCGAAGCTCCCTTCATGTTTCATTCTGAGATCAGTTCTTGATCTACTTCCTCTGCGAACCTCTTCAAGTGGAAGATGTTTACTTGAGACCTAATTTCATGTCTCCTCCCATCCTGGAAACGCATTGCTACTGTTTCCTCATCCCCTGCTAACACTAGGACGAAGCATCTCAAATTTTTGAAGCGACTATCATAGTCCATCACTTATAGCAATCCCCGAGTCTGTCTCATAAACTCGACATCCCTCTCCTACCTCAATGTATCTGGGTAGAAATTCTCCAGAAACATTTCCTAAAAGTATTTCCATGACATTCCATCAGCCTCCCCGATTTGGGCCTGAATGTCCCACCAACGCCTAGCCTGGCCCCGCAACATATAAGCGGACAACTTTACTAGCTTTTCAACGGGGGTCTCTAGATGATCCAGTATTGTCTGGACTTACTCTATCCAAAACATTGCTGCCTCTGGCTTACCCTCTCCGGTGAATGTCAGAGGGTGATGTAGCTAGAACTCCCTGTTCATCTCAAACATACTCGGTGCAACCCGCCCTGGGTCCCGATTCATCATCTGCATAAGGCGAGTCAAGTTCTCTCCGAAATGGTCTTCTCTACCTTTAATGATCTCCATATTTTCTTGCTCCTCTACTAGAGGAGTTCTCTTAGCAACACCCTCTCGTTGCCCAACTGGTAACCGACTTCATGGTGTCATTTCTCTATAATTCCAAGAACGAGTTTTATCACACATACCATAAACATTCATAAATCCATCAAAATCTCTTTACTAGGTACAACAACACACTTTTCATATGATAACCCAAAAACAGTTTTTTACAACTTGTTTCAAACACTATTACTCCATTAAACGTCATTTACCCACTTGTTTTATTTTATTCGTCTCATTATTTCATTGTTTCATTAAATACATGATTCTCCCTACTTTCCTGCCTCACACACCCACCCCGTTCCTGTGTCTAATACAATGCATGTCACCTATATCCCTAGGTGATTACAATGATTCATGAATGAAAATCCTCTTGCAGTTAATGCCATGAGCCAAACGTCATAAAACAATAACATCAAACCACATGTGCATCACCTAGCGGTGAAATATCATCAACTATAACATCACACAACCATGAACACCATTTCCCCCCCACGGGGACTTAGGTTTTCCCCCGTACTTGGGTTATCTACTCCAATGATGAGCTCATTACCAAGGCCCAACACTTATAACCCTTGGATACCAATCCCATATAATAAGACCTCAGAAAAGGAGAAGAAAGACCTCCTCTGATACCACTTTGTAAAGTCCCCGACCTGGAAGCCACTAAACTGGTGCTCTGATCTGGGTGGTTATATGACTTTAATCATGCCTCCCCATAAACAAAAGGCTTACAACTAGCATCAGGTGTCTATGGTGTCAAGTGGGGTGACTATACCCCCTTTTAATCGGAGTAAGAACAACAAAAATTAACCAGATAGTTGAAAAAATAACCAATAAAAAAGGAACATGTATAACAACCATTTCCAATAATAAATATGTCACGTCCTACTACAAGTGAAAAAGTGGACACAACCCCAAAAAAAAAGACAACGGACAAAATCCCCTAAATGGTCTCAATTACAGGTTGGGATCATCCACCAAGTGCTACCCA
This sequence comes from Viscum album, assembly GCA_963277665.1. Lineage (NCBI taxonomy): Eukaryota > Viridiplantae > Streptophyta > Magnoliopsida > Santalales > Viscaceae > Viscum > Viscum album. The sequence goes on along the minus strand of OY728140.1, from coordinate 1,996,747,649 downwards.
TGTCTACTCAACTATCTAGAAAGGACCCTTGACCTTATCCTGACCTGCAAACATGATGTCTTCTCGGGTACCCAACGACGGCCCAAGAAGGGTGTGAGTACAACTTAGTTGGCCACCACCAACGGTGTATACAAACTATCCATTATATAAAGGAAGTGCATGCAAACAAAAAATTAATGATAAATTCCATGCAATTCATTAATGTGCCATCAACCAGTTTAGAGCCAAGCCATTTCCACTTCAATACAATTCATTACACGCCCATTTTCACCATTTACCATTTCATCAAATTTACATGGGTTAATCACATACATTTTGTTTCATGGTTCTAAGGATAACAATCACCTAAAATAGGGTAAAATCATCGTTATCCTATCTCACTAGAACTAAATCCCTCATAGAAACCATAACCTCACCTCAAAGCCTTAGTCCGGGTGGACGCAACCGATATTAGTATAGACCCTCAGCACCCCTTCCTAACCCATTCATTTATGGTAGAGTTTATAACATCAGTCTTCACTCGACCCATGGGCATAGATCCTGAAGTGATAACCCACTCTATTAATCCATGTACACATGCTTATATATAAGTAACCATCAACCATCTAAACCATTTCCCTTCAGAAAACACTATTCCCAACTACACACGTGGGAAAACACATCATGCCTTAACCCATTAACACATTACCATTTCACATCATTTAACAATTCACAAAATTCCCATGTGTTATTCCTATCTCACTAAGCATTCAACATTAAACCAATAATCTATCCAATTGTTGTCTTTAATACGTTTAAGCATTAACCCATTTATCCCGTTCATCATTCCCATGATTCAACCATTCAATCTATTTCATTTAACCCCTAGGTTATTTCCAATTCAAGGTGAATCACCTATCTTTTATTCCAAGTTCAACCAATCATGTCAACATTTTTATCAATGGCTCTACAATTCACCACAACAAGTCACTTGTTTAATGTCAATCCAGAAACCCAGGAAAAGACAGCACATCCCATGGATGGACCAATTAGATCAAGTCAATCCAAACACATCCCACAATGATCATGAGGGTTCCCATTTTCCATTTTAATCATCATTAAAACCAATCATTCCAAGGTTATTCAAAACCTAACCAAGGGAAATAAGAACACAAGTAAACATGAACAAAAACCATATATAACCATGGGATATAACTTGTAGACCACCTACCTTGAAACCGCGGTTGAACACACTCTCTATCGAGTCCTTAGACCTCGACCCAACCAACCTTTGAAGCTTCAAACTAAAACTCACACAAAAAATAGGGTTTTAGAGCTCCAGAAAGAGAGGGAGAGAAGATAAAAACCGTAAAACAAAAAGAGAACCGAGGATGATGTTACCCTTACCCGGAGCTTCAATCTGCAATCAACGACACTCTAAATGCCTTGGAATGAAAGTAGATTGATCTCTCAGAGCCCTTGGGAGGTCTGGTTCATACCTACGATGAAGAGGGGGAAATGGGAGGAAAATACGGAGTTGGTCTTAAAAATCCCATAGTGGTAAATTTTATAATTTTTTCATGTTTTAAGTGGCTACGCGGTTTGGAAAACCGTGTGCATGCCACTGCCCTGAGGAGGAGGGGTTTCATGATAAATCTACACAGTTTGGAAAACCGTGCGCAAACCGTGCACATGCTTCTGTTCGGATGAGGAAGGGCCACATGGTTTAACCTGGGAAGGCCGCACGGTTTGGTTGGTTGTGCGCAAGTCATGTGCCTTGGCTTGTCTTGCCCAGTTTTCCTTTCTTCTGTGCCCCGAGCCCTTGAACAACCCCAAGGCCTCTCATACTTTTAGAAGACATCCCTTGAATCCCAAAACAAGATATTTGACCAAAACAAAGAGAAAAACATACATTCCCAAAAGATCGAGATCTTATAGAGATGTAAAGAAATAAAGAGGGAAACACTTACATAAATTTTGAATAAAATGACCCAAATACACTAATAGATGAATTTCCAAACTACAAAAAATTAAATTGAAGTTCAAATAAATTTCTCAATTGTTTGCAATCAATATGATCTCAAATTATGGGGAAGAGAGCATTGGGGAGCGCCTTGTGTATGTGGTCTTGTGTGAGGGTTGTAATCACCAAAAAAACCTAAATATGGAATGATATATTAAATAAGTAAAAAATTAATTCAGGAAATGGTCTCTTAGGTTGGTCAAACACATTAATAAAAAATTCAAATCCATCATGATTAATGTTCTAATAGGTATAAATAGAAGATGTGGTTTTAATATACCAGGTGATTCCAATTGGGAAGTTGAATAAATTAAAAATGTAGAAAAACAAAATATTTATAAAATAAAAAATTTGGTTTTCAAATCATGAAATGGGGCCACGTTTTGGACCAAATCAGGGAAACCCATCATTTCTCAAAAAAAATTATGGGAAATCAACACAAAAAAGAAATTATTTTAATTAAATGAAAAAATACATTCAAAAGATGTCATGGATGTGACAATAATGTGTTCTTATCTATTCATCACAATTCCACTATCTCATAGAAAAGCCCACTTGTACGCATGCTCTCACAATGTTGCAATCTTCAATATCTATCGGCCAAATAATACACATACCCAAAGACTATAAAACCTTCAAAGTCGATCAGTATCTCCAAGATAGTTAACATACGAACCAATGTGGTTGTGGATGGTTCGTATATAGATCATATTTTGGGATTTATTGTCACAAAAATATGTATAAAACAATTAAATAGAAATATAAAATATGTTTTTAATATTTATTTTATATTGTATTAAAACTAAATTAATTTTTATACATATCTCATAATAATATTTACTATTTATAAAATAATATCACAAATATTTTAATTATGTATTATAAATATTGTAAATTTAAACTAAAATATTTTCAAAGAAAATAATACTAAAAATAAAATAGGTTGAACATTTTAATTTTCGATTAAATTAATATGCACTTATATATTTTACAAAACACTTTTATTATCAAAAAGTGAAATTTTAAATAAGTATAATAATTATTTTTATTTTAATATCTCCTTTTGAAAATAATTTATTTACATAATAAATATTTTCAATTTATATATTTATGAAAAACATTAATTTTTGTTTAATTAATATTTTAAAATTAATGTAAATAAAATTGGTCAAAAAATATTAACATTTATAAAAATAAATTAATTACTTTTATTTTATAATTTATAATAATATTATTAGAATATAAAACTGTAAATATGAAATCATAGGTAGTTTAAATTTTTTTTAAATTTTATTTAATTTCATGAATAAAAGAAAATAATTTATGATATATTCAATATTCGAAATCAAATAATTTGAAATATTGAGAGAAAACATTATTTAATTTCTTTAACTCGAAAAATATATATTATATTAAAATTTTAAAATATGAAATAATATTTCATTGAAATATAATATTTGTTGAATTTTTTATCTTGTAATAAATAAATAATTTTATTATAGAAAATAACTCATCTTAAAAAATTTATATGGAAACATTTCCAACATAGATTTATATAATAATAATATCAATTTTATAAACATTAACTAAAAGAATAATATGATTAAATTCCAAGGATTTTAGAAATTGAAAGTTATTTACGATCATATAGATAAAATTTAATGTGAATATTATATCTATATAATGTTATTGCATTCATGTGTCTTATGATTAAAGAGTAACCTTTGATGTAAGTCTGTTGTTTCACATTATAATTATCCATTTAGATTGTTTGTGAAAAAGTGTTCTAGAATGAATTATTATGATATAACTGTCAAGAAACTCTTTAATTTTTTTTACTATATTTATTTCATGAAAATTATTGTTTTACACTCATTTCCATCACTATAAGTTATTTTGATATAGAATATTATGTTTAAAAAAATCAAATTTATTAATCTATTCAATAAAAAATACCACTTTTATCGGTATCTTTGTTTTCATGAAATGAATTAAAAAAATATTTTTACTATTAATTAATGATTTTTTAAAGTATACATAAAAATGAATAATTTTTTACCTAATTTTTTCAAATTAACTGTTTTCTAAAAATCTAGACAATGTAATTTATTAAATATTTAAAATGGTGGAAGAAATTTTTAATTATAAATTATATGTCATGAAATGAATTTACCACCATCATGGCTGCTAAATATTTTGTAGTATCCCTTAATATTTTCAATTTATATTTCTTAAGAAATATATTGTCAATATGTTTTTAAAATATTTTGTTTTTCGAAGGGATTTTTGAAATTGAACAATTATTTATATGAAGAACAATTTAATGTAAATGAAATGGTATTTCAACACATCAAAGATGAAAATAGTTTATTTCATATAATTTTTAATATGGATATAGTCTAATGATATAAACCTTATTAATTATTATGGATGGTTTATAATATATATATGAAACATGATCATTTTCCATGAGTAATACCCTGATGAAATGATGAAAAATTTCTAAAACATGTTTACATTCCATTATTTATTCTATAATTAAATTATTATAAAACACATTTCATGCATGTGATCCGTTATGATTAATGTTTTTTGATCATATGACATACATATTTATTCTTTTTAGTATGTGATTGTTGGGAAACAAATTTATCCCTCTATGGTTTTTTGTAATGATATTTTTCTCAAGAAATAATCATTACTTGATTTGGGTGTGAACCCATTTTAGTATAGTACTCTATCCACTATGATTGTGTTTGAAGGTAACCATGACTACTATGATGGTTTGGGAGTTAACCAAATTTAAAATGATTTTCTTGGTACTGATTATTGAATTTTATGATGTTTTAGAGGGTATAGACAATCAATTGCAATTTGATTTTAAGTGGACCATGACTACATTGAATGTTTGGGGAGTGAACACATTCGCCTATGAAATTCATGGTATGGAGCCCTGACTACAATTAATATTATTTTATATTATTATATATACTCCAAAAACCCATGTATTTTTCAATATTATTGACTAATGACTTATTATAGTTAATACAATTCTATTCATTTTCATCACTATAGTTATATATAACATATATCAAGATTATGATCTTTTTATAATATGGGTATGGCTTTAAAAAAATAACCTCGATTTCCCATAAATTGATTAATTATAATGATCATGTGATTACTGATATCAAAAATGTTTAGTCGTACTTATAATTTGTTTTGACCTTTTAATGTATTTTATTTCCTTAGGTTATGAATAAGGGTATTAAGTATGATGTGTCTATTAAGGGTCCTAGTTATAAAGAACTATGTGGGATATTATGTATATATATTATGACAAAGATTTTTTTTCTATGTTTTAATGAAACTAATCCATTATGGTATTCTGGATATATTTTAAATTTATATTGAATATTTATTAAATAATATATACTATATGTGAATGAAATTTATGGGAATTATAGATGGTACCAAATGGTATGTTTATTAAAACATTAGACATAAGTATTGGTATAATTTGATGAAATAAATAATGATACGTTTATGTATAAGATAAATTCCAAATGTTTTATTATGAAATATATTATCTTATTTTCACTAAATTTTACCATTTTGGAATTTTTTTTTATAGATTCATCTTGGGGTAAAAACTATAAAAATAGTTGGATGGGTATATCTATAACATCGTTCTAGTGCATTGTGGTATTTCAGTTATTATGAACATTGAATCGAACATATAGAGTGCATACATGGGATAATAGTCCTTCAATTATGAACTAATATGAATGATTTAAATTGATTTTGATAATGGATAATGTAGGATAATTCTAATGTTTCCTTGATTGAAATGAAGATTTCAGGATTTAGATACCTTTTTAATTATTAATCATGATATGGTTGTCTTCATATTTTATTAATATTGCAGGTACAATAATATTTGATTATAGTTAATTGATAAACATTGCTGGAATAATTTTAACAATAAATATAAATTAATATTTGGATATTATTGTTAATAAAATGAAACGATTATAGGATTGAAGGATATTTAGATCAATTATAGTCATTTATCATAATATATTATTAATAACTAATACTATGAAGAACACTAAGATTCACCAATGAAGATAAGTTCATAGCTCATTATAAAATCATGTGTTTGAGACCATAGATGAAATGAAGGTTGATTTCTATCATATAATAATTTCAAAAAGAATCACACATGAAAATTTAAAAATGAACTATAAAATATCTTCTCTTTAGAAATAAATGGCATGAAGAAATGGATTCACAGTGAAAGATGATGACCATGGTGGATATATATATTGTTAATTATAAGTTACCATTAAAATCTATTTACAATAAATTTGTGGATCAAACATATTATCCAAGTCGATTCCATAATTTAAAATATAACTCCAATAATATGGAATTAAACCATTTATTCTAATACATTAAATTGAAGTGATTGAAGTGTTTGTGTATTAGGATTATTAATGTAATGTCTTTGAGGTTTTTAATATAATTATTAGAAAATATATAAGTATTGTTCCACATATGGATATAAGAAATTATGTTGATTATAAATAATAACCAAGAAACATAATAATGTTTATGGTTAGATAAATTATTGAATTTAATGGGACAATATTTGTTTCCTATAAATTATTCAATTATTTGATCAAAATATTATTACATTCATCATTGATGCAGTTTACATATTTTTAGGTTTTTTGAATATATTATATATTATATGATCATATTTATGTAATAAGTATTCTGTTAATTTTTTCGCATATGTTTTCATTTGATATTAACATTGATTTTATGGATATTTTCATGGGTATATAAGATTATTTTTTATAATATTCTCAAAGGAATAAATATCCATTTTAATATTTTATGTGTATATATTTTAAATTATATTTGAAACTTTTATTTTACATTATAATGAATACACTATTGAGTTTTCAATATAATTTTTTTTGGATAGTATATGATTGGTGTTAAAAATATATGTTCTATTTTATAGTTTTAGATCGATGATTTCAATGGTTGAAAGGTGATTCCTCAACATAGATATATTTTTGAATATATTTATCGACACAGTATGGAATACCTTGTAGTATATTATTTAAATATTAATAATGTCATATTGGTGAATTTAATTACATTAAAAGACTATGTAGTGTTTTATCATATTGATAAATGATATTCATGGATAAATTTGACAAGGTTTAGGTATATCTAACTTTAAGGATTTACATGTTATTTAACATTAAAAATATTTTGAATGAAAGAAATTATTTTTTCAGAGATGTAAAATAAAAGGTATGAGATCACAATTGAGTTAAAAAATTCATTAATATTGTTTTTGATATTTTTATTTAGGATGTCTGTTTTTTTGTAAAATGAGAAATGTTTGAACATTGATGTTGTTTTGGACTTATGGGAGTTAAATAATAAATTTTATAAATTTATTATATTGGAATAATTTTTTTATTAAATTTAGTTTTAGTTATAATTAAAATATATGATGAATGTCTTAGTATAAAATTTGGACTATGATGAAGATTTTTTTAATTTATTAATAGAATATCATCTTAAATACATGTTGATTAGAGAAAAAGTTTAGTTTTAGTGTAAATCAATTAAAGAAAGATATTATATTTTTCATTTTTGTATATTCCTTTATTGGTGTAGTCTTCATGGTCTTGTGATTAAAAAAATGTGTAAAAATATCATTGAACAATGATTTTGTCTTATCACATCTATTTCCATTGAATTAATTTATTTTTCTTTCCAATAATAGATATATGGTTTTTTCAAGGTTAAATATATGACGACATTATTTTCCATCACTCTCTATCAGTTCTAGAATGGTATATCATCTCTTATATTTACATATTTTCACTAATCAATAATGTTATCTTATCTTCAAAAACTTATATTCATTATTCAAGATAACAATAATATTTCCATTTCATTATATTCAAGAGGAAGCTATGTTAAATTGTTTTTAAGAATGGGTGTCAAAATAAGAATTTTAAAATAAAAAACATTTTATTACTAAAGAAATTTTGATATTTTTATGAAAAGTATCAATAAAGTATTAGATAATGTAATAAAATAATTTTTTTAATAACTTAAATTTTACTTGATGTCATATATGACAGACAAACATGTACATAAAAAACAATCAAATATTGCTATTTTAATATTATTCTTATTACCTAGTTATTAAAATTGGGCGTATAGATAATATTTTTTATATTATCGAATATAAAAAAATATCCTTCCCAATATAAATTTCCTAATTAATACTTAGGGAAAGATAAATTTATATTTATTAAATTAATATTATTAATATACAAAAGATATCCTTAAAATTTATTTATATTCATTCTTATGAAAAAATAACAGATTTACTTTTTTTTAAATAAAATTAAATAATATAAACATAATTTTTAATCATAATATCAAAATTACATTTATATTAATTTCATGGATTTTTATTAAATGTAAAATTTAGATGTGAATAAGTAAATGTAATAAATTTAATTGAAAATTGTATTTTTTATAGCATATTCAAATATTAATTTTATTTATATGGTTAAAATGTAAAGTTAAAACAATTATATTTTCAAATTATAAATTTAAATACAACGAATTCAATTTTATGTCTGAATTTTTTATTGAAATATTAAGTGTTAAACGACTTTTTAGAAAAATATTTTTAAGTCTGAAAGGTGTTTTTGAATTTTTAAATTAAATTAATATGTTTAGTTGAATTATTTTAGTGAAATTAACATATCAAATATTAAGTTAATTATTTTTAACAATAAGATTTTTTTTTCTATGCATGGGATAAGAATAAATACTTTTTGTGGATAAATTTTCTATTTTCTTAAAAAGTAAGTTATATTGGGTTTTTTTCACTTATATGATAATTAATTTATATGAATCGTTTGTATTTCATTTCATAAAATGGATTTTTTTAAATCATGGTGTCATAATTTTATAAATATAATCCTTAAATTTGCCTTATATTTTTCACAATATTGATGGTAAAATTTATCTCCTAAAAATAGGTAAATCAGATCATTTTAGGATAAAACTAAATAATAAGTAGAAAATTTTTCATCAAAACTATTACTGGATGAATAAAATTTTACCCTTATCACCGTATTTATAAAAATTATTTTCTAATTTAATCATTTCAATGATAAATCAATATATAATATTTAATGCATGGAATTTTACAAAATATTACTATTATAGTACTATATATCGCTTCTATGTTAAAAAATTAAAAAATCTAGATATGAAGGAATATAAAACCTTATTTTTTAAGAATGAAATTATATTTGTTATGTTAATTTATTATCTATATTTTTGGATTAAATAATTATAATTTATCTTTTAGAAATGCTAATACATTATCTAGTTGATTAATAGAAAATTCAATAATATAATTTTGTTAATATAAAAATCAATATAATCTGAATGAGTTATAGTGTCCCATAAATTTTTTAGATAAATATTACATATTTTTTTTAAGAAAAAATATTTGATTCTAACTCGATTTATAATATATGATGTTTAAAAAAATTAAATGAATATTTAAAAAACAATCCTTACTAAAATTTCATCAAAATAATATTTTATTAAATTATGTTAAAAACATTACTGAGTAGAAGGTGGATAAGAAATATATAAAATTTCATTCCTTTGAAATTTTTAACCAATTTTCACCATATATGAACAATTATAAGCATTTAAGAGTGAAAATTGTATTACTGGATATAATGTTGGATTATATTATATTATGGTTAAGATGAAATCATATGGTTTATGACACCAAAAAAAACTATTCCAAATAAAATTAATTGATTGTATTTTAACCTCATAATATATTCTCATAAAATATTAGGACATCTGGTATAGAAAAAAATACTTACAATGCATAGATTTCAAATCATAATAAGTTAAGTTTTCTTTATGTTAAATAATAATACATGATAGAATCATATGGGGATCATGCCTTTAGAATAGTATAAATATAAAATATATCCAAAAATTATCCAAATTATCCACAAATAAGTTCATTATAAATATCGACCTTTATAGAAATATCATAGTGAATTGTTTTCATCATAATTTCTACCAAATTATATGAGGAAATTTGTGTGCTGAAAATATCACTAAGAAGAAACAAGGGACATTACAATGATCAAATATGTGTAACATAAGAAAAATTGTTCAAAAATATGATATTAAATTTTGAAAACTAAAATTTACATTTGATAGATCATAATCCTTAGTTATCGGATAATTCATGGATGTCTATAGGAATTGATTAATAAAATAATCAAAGAAATTTACCATGAAGTATGAAAAATTAAAAAATTGATTGATTTGGGACGTAAAGATAAAAAGGGAAAATCATTTCATTAGTATAAAAGGATAATATCTATGTCTTTCGAAATTGAATGGGTTCACTCCCATAACTAAAGTAGTACTAACAATTTACTATAATGAATAGAATAGTAGGAATAGTCTGTCACAGTACAAGGTGTAGAAACAATTCTAGTTTTGTCTATCTCCTTAGATATCCATATTTACCCAAAGGTAGATATATGTCCCTCCCATCATAAAATGAAAATATTACACATGTGTTTCACAAAGACATAATGATTTTATCCAATAAGAACCTATTAAAATAAATGGGTTTTATAATCATTTCATCCATGAATAAACCATTTAAAATAAATGCGATACATATACATTTTATGATATCATAATCCACTAAAATTTAAATAAATTCTAAATATTTCAAGGATTTATCACATACAAACACGAGGAAAAGAAATTTTTGTCATAATCAAATTTCCATCCATTTCATAGACCATTTAGATAATGAATAACTGTCATGCCCATGGATAATATACCATGTAATGCATATGTCAAATAATTGAAATATTATCATTTTGATAAACTAATAGTTAGTGAATAAATTTTTTATATGGTATAAATACATTCCGTAGTAAATGGTATAATTTTTACTCATAACTTTTAAATATTACCATCAATGGAAAATTTTATAATAATTAAGACAACAAAAATTTCATATTTTTGTTATTTAAATATATTGACAGTTTTATAATATATAAAAACATATTTCCTTTAAAAATATATTTATTTTCTATTTTGACCATATTAATTTATTTTGATTAAAATTGAAGAATAAAAAAATTTTATTTTATTTAAGTATTTTAGAAAGGAAATAATTTTTTTTGCATACACAAATAATATTTATTTAACACTATAACATACTCATATTATATCACATTTAAGGTTCTCAGAATCATTATTTTTTTATATTAAATGAATAAATATTGTTTTCAGAATGTAAATATTATTACTATAATAATAAAAAAACTAATAATAAAGAATTAGTATCCATGATTAATATAAAATAACATTGAATAAATGTACATTAAAAATTTTTTAAATATTTTTTTTTCTATATGAAAAAATTTATGATATTTAAAATTAAGAGGCCGATCTTTTTTAACATTGATGTAAATAACATATAAGTCATTTTCTTGGAAATGTATCCCTTAAACAAAAAATGTTATTTCAGTTGGTGATATGTGTAGTATTAATATCATTCAATTATAATATAGATGAATGATTATTTCCTTATAACATATTTTAGAATATGGATAAAGCCAGTTTACCCTTTACTAGTATAATAAATTTAACCACAATTACTATTCATTTTGAAAATGAATAATATTGTCCTATATAGAAATTTTTATCCAACTTATTATAAATATGTAATTAATATTTAAAATTTAATACCAATAAATGAATGAAAATAAATTTTTTATAAGAGAAAAATCGCCACAGAAAGTGAGTTTTGGAAGAAAATAATTTAGAAGAAAAAAATATTTATTTTTGTAATTCCTAAAATAAATATGATATAAAAAAATCATGGAAATTAGATTTTACAATTAAAAACAATTTTAAAATAAATTATAAAATAAATTATATTCAAATGAATTTAATTATATTTTTAAAATTATATAAAATATAATTTGAATTTGAATCAATTTTATACCAAAATAAAGTTTTTTACATAAAATTTTCTATAAATGAAATATTATCAGCATTCACTATGAATTCAATATTTAATTTAAATTATCTAAAAAACATCTGAGAATAAATTTAATTTAATGATTTAAAAATTACATTCATTTAATTCAATATAATTTCTAAATTTTCTTGAAACTAGTCATAATGTTTTCTACAGTAATTAAATTTTTGGATTTAATCATATTAATGAATAATAAAATTACATTATAAAATATTAGATAATAATTTACAAAAAAAATTATAAGTAAATTTATGTTTAGTATGGAATTTATATATATTTTATAAAGTAGTAAATCCATTTATTACACAATACTTTAATGTCAAAAAATTATAATTTTTTAATAGTATTTTGTGGTTCATTTAAACTCATTATTTCAGGTAAAAAAAGATATCAAATAAATAAAAAATTTCAAAAAGAAATATTTTTTTAATTTCATGATGTTGAATTATACCACACCCCATTTAATAAATGTCAACATAAAAATTTTCATATGTGATATATAATCACTTTATTTAAAATTGTGAATGTCATATTTTGGAAACCCACTTTGTAAAAATTGTTAATATTAAGTCCTCATATGAAGAAGGATGTAGAGGTATAAAGGTCAACAAAAATCATGGTTTAAGATTATTGGAACATCAGTTTGATGTGAAAATATTGTCAAGGATGTGAAACTAAAATCCCAAGTATTTATAGATATTTATAAATAACATTGTTTAGAAAATATCAACAACCATAGTACCATAAATCAGTAAGAGGTTAAAAGCCCGTAAATTCGTCAGAACAGTCAGTTACAATAAATTTTGTGTCTTTGGATACATTTACTAGGGTTAAGGAATTACATTAAGAATAAGAATTAGAATATAAGGAATTTTTCTTACATAAAATATCGAATTTCAACTTTTAATCGACTTCCAATATAACGTGATCCTTTTCTCTTTTTTTACGATTTGATGCAACTTTTAATACATTAAAAAACATAAAATATATCAAAAAATACGTAAATTTTATCTACCATTATTTTGGAATTATAAAAAAACAAAAAATGGTTAGTATAAGATAAAATAATTCAAAAATTTAAAAAATTGAAATAATATGTTAAAATCCAAAAACTGTAATGAATAACAACAAATGTTAAACATATATCAATTAATAAGAAATACAATATCCCATATACCATTCTCAAAATAAATAATAAATGGATTTTAATAAAAAAAAGATCTCCTATCTTTTAATATATATATCTTAAATTTAAATTTCATTCTTCCAAATGATATTTGTAATTTTATTAAAAAATAACCCTAAATGAAAAAAATACATCACTAAAACTAAACATATCTCAAATATCATTAATATATATTATTATTTTTTATATAATCATGTAATGTAGTGAACTTCACTAAAATATATTGAATGAAATTTATGTGCTAACCTAAATTCTATTCCTTGTATTAACTATAAAAATATTTGAAAATATCACATTTTCAAGGAATTAATTTTAAACCATTATTAAATTAAAAATACCACTATCAAAAACAAAATAATTATAATATCATTAAAAAATATATAAAAAATGTATATAAAACCTTATTTTTGTATAAAAATCACAATATATAAAATCTTAAATTGTTGGTTTTGATTCTTTTCAACTTATGATAATGCATAAACTAATAAAACCATGATAGTTTACCTGGAATTTATGTTAGGAACACTTGATAAAATTTATAATTAAAAAATTCACACAATCCATAATCCATTAATATTTTAACAACAATTTAATATATATAATATATATTAAAATTCAATTAATATAATCAATGATGATATAAATCAGTTTTAATTAAATCCCCAAAAAATTTCATGGTAACTCATTGTATTGTTGTCAATCATTTATTTATCCAAACTGTGTATTATTAATATTAAATCACACTAATCTAATCCCATAATCAAGTATTTTAAAAAAAAAATATCACCATAAAACCATATAGATGTTCAATTTTATTATTCATAAAATGTATTCAATTTCATAAAGGAAAACAACTATAGAGAAATAAATAGTTGATTCATGAATTTATGATAATATTATCTTTATAAGGACACTTAAACATCATAACTCATGAAACAAAATACATTAAAACACTTATAAATCCAGGTAATTTTTATACAACTAACTAGTATTTATCATCAAATTCCACATTACATTTGAAAAAATGATAATTTAATCATCTGAAAATATTCTTCAAGCAATATTTACAAATTTAAATTAAATTTTATATTAAAAACTGCTAAATTAAATCATACCTCTTATATATCATTCAGAGTGTCATTATCACCATCAGTAAAACCATTAGTCATATGACCATGCATATTCATTTCTTGATCATTATCCTCAAGAACTATAATTTTATTATTGTCATAACATCCACATTGAAGACATTAAGCAATTAAGCATACATTTGGGAGATCATTATTATCATCCATTATTTTAACCAAAATATTAAATTTTCCTCACCATTTAATTACTTTTTTTCATCTAATATACACTCTAAATATCATTAAATTCCTCAAAGGAAATAATTTTAGATCCTTGTACCTTATACATGACATATTTTATGGTTAATCATGTATCATTCGTTACCATTTTGAAATTCAATCATTATCATAATGGGTATGTAGGGAATCACATCAATGTTGATATTGTTAATAATAGAAAGATATAAATAATAGGACATAATCACAAGGATTCAAATAATAACTTTGAACTCATTTGGTAGATCATTGGAAAAATCATTCCATTTTTCATCAATATTAACCAAATTCATCCATGTTTACCTATTCACTATATCTAAATAACATTATATCATAAAAATTAATAATAATGGAGGATAATGAAAAATAATTTATATGATTTATAAATCATGTAATTTTTTATTGAATATATTAATCCTTGGGTAAAACCATGGACTTCCATGATAGTTACCAAAACACTAGGAATTTATAGTAAACATTCTCATAACTATAGGGTTATTATTAAATTTTTCCCATCATATTTTCTATTGGATACTAAAAATTTTATATGATATAAAATATAGTGACCCATACATTTATATGTCATAATTATATATTAATATTGTATTCAAATCATAATTACCAATCCCAATGTAATATAGGTATTGTTTTATTGGAAACTATGAAATATAAACAACTAGTTTATAAAATATCTAAATAATTTACCTTTTATTTATAGCTCTATAACCCTTATAATACATATCATATATAGTAACTCTCTTAATTAACATGGGAAAAATGAATGTGATGAGATTAGATTCTCGTAAATGGTTAGAAAGTAATATATTAATTAATATTTTAGAATAAAATGATAAAAAGGGTTTGAGAAAATGAGATAAAAATATGAAACTCATACTCTACATATTTTATAAATGAAATTATATACGAAATTAATAATACATGAATAAATAAACATAACCCATGAAATCATAAATGTTGAGTAATACATAGATTTTTAGTATAATCATAAGATTAAAAAGTGATTTTGTTCTTAGTAAAGGACCAGTTTTATAGGTATCATATTGGAATGGAATCCCTTCAAAAAATGGTCATGGTTGTCAAGGTTCAATTTAATGAATATCATTATGTATGTAGACTCTCACTGAACTAAGTTCAATTACCATTCCACCCCTCTTTATCTAATGAAATTTGAATCTTTACTGAATTCACTAGGGGAGATAATGATTCCACACATCATATATTATATATCATACAGATTCATAACACAAGTTTATAAACCATTCATCATATTATCAGTAATGATAATACATTATCCTCATAAAAATTTAATCATATTATGAACCATGGAAATTAATCATGATTCATAAATATTTCATCATTTTTAACCATGGAAAACCATGGGTTTGAAATAAATCCTAATTTAATCATAGTATAACCCCTATAAATGAAATAGGTTTATCATTGTGTAATCCTATTCATGAATAATTAATTAAATTAATATGAATAGTATCCTTAAATTTTGTACCATGTAATTATTTTGTTTAATCAAGGTTTGATTCCATTGATGAATGGGAATACCATTAAAAAATCATTGAAATATTTCTGAGATATATAACAATACTATTAAAAACATTTTATTTTTATAAACTGCACAAATAAAAATTAGAAATTTATTTTAAATAGAATAATAAAAACATGTAATGTAATATTTAGTGTAAAATTTAATTAATATGTAGATAATATTCGTTTATAATTTAAAATTATAAATACATTCATTCCATATTTTTTTTGAAAATTCAAAACGTACATAATTTAGAAAAATCAATGATATTAAATTATTTTCTTTTGTAAATATTTCTATAAATTATAATAATTGTCCATAACAATAAGAATAAAATATTAAACAGCCATTTTGAAAAAAAATTATAAAACATAAATATGGAAGAAAATGATTTTTTTGCCGAAGATAGAAATGAGGGTATTTTTTATTAATTTTTTTTCTTTTTTATGGATAATATTATATGATAAAAATAAATGTAAAACTTCTATATTAAATAAATAACCAATAAATAATAATATTATTTGGTGTAATTAAAGATAGATAATATGATTTCAACATTTTAAACATTACCATTTATATCCCAATTAATTTTATATGAGTCATTAAAAATTTATACGTAGGTAATATATACAACACACAAAACAATCAATCGGTGTATTAATAATGTTTCCCATATAAATAAAAATGAGACTAAAATCTTCTACTACCATGGTAACAGTTGAATATTTTGACCCTTGAAAGAATAAAATAAATTGAAATATTAAATTTCTTGAAATGATGAATTTTGAAGATATTATATATCGTATGAGATGTATATATACCAAAAAAATTAAGTGACTGATTGATCTAGAATAAGTATCCATGAAGTAAAATATAGACTAAAAACCTTATACCATAGGTATGAAATCCTTATTACATGTTTGAATATCCTATATAATAAATATATATTTATAGTAAATCATTTATAAAATATTAATTAAATATATAATAAAAAATATATTTAATTATAACCATTTTCAACCTTGTTGTTAACACTTATATATTAAATTTTCTATTCCATGTGATATCTTCATTATTTTTCATGTATTTTGTGGATCATTAATTTAGGTACTGATATTGGGATCATTGTTTTCATCATCATTAAAAATGCAGTCATGTAATAAATATCATACATATTAATTTTACACATTATTATATTAATTCATAATATTTATGATATAAAAATAAGTTACTCCATTCATTAACACGCTAATACATAAGAACGCATGTGTGCTATATAAATTTTTCAAAGGATGAGAAGAATAAAATTTCCAAATTAATTCAGAAATATATGCTCATAACTATATTATATATTTTATGTAAATTAATCAAATTCATCATTATTACCATTTATGTAAAATATAAATGGATAGTGAATCATCTCACTTTGTGGAGGTGGTAGTCCACACATATTGAAGAACGACAAATTCGTTTGCAACGGGACAGTTTGGTAAGTTGTTATATTCAATATTATAATTATATAGTTATAAAATTGTCTAAAATTTTATTTAAAACATAAAAATCATCATTATACCCTTAAATATAGTGGTGTTTAAAAAATAATTGAATCACTATATAGAGAATATATGTTGCATGTTTGGACAGACAATACATTCAATTACCTCTTGATGGGAACATGATTTTTCATGTATAATAAAATAAATTATTAAAAAAATTATCCTACAATATAAATTATTTTATGATTATTAATAAATTATCAAAGTAGGTAAAAACATGGTAGAAAATAAATTTATTAGTTAAGGTGATTACCTCTTCTTTGACACAACTTAATTAGATATCCTTTAAATGTATCTACAGTTGGTTTTTTGGGACGACTAAAAACTCCAAAATGAATTAAGAGATGTTGAGAGAGGTATTTGATGAGGATGGCCAAGGTAGAAGGACTAATGTGTTTTGATGATGTTATAGAGTATGATCCCATTTATAATAGACATTAAGGGAACTATTGGAATTTGTTCAAAAGAATATATTATCATAAATTAATTATGAAGAAAAATTAAAACAAATTTATAGTTATTTAATGAAATTATATAATAGTGTTGTAATACCATCATCAAATAGAATTTAAGAATGTATTTTCATAATCATTATCATTTTGATTAACCATTAGTTACTACTTTTAATTATATTCTATAATAACAAGTCTTTCAATGATAAAGGGATATAAATTCAAATTATAATTATAAAATTGTCATATAAATGGACTTTACATTATATTTTAGACTATACCATATTCAAATTATTAATTTTTTAATATATTTTTTATTTTTTTAAATTTATTATAGTATTACATTGATAAAATGTCGTTATGATCTATTTTGATATAATTCAATTAACATGACTTACAAGAAAAAAAAAGATGTTTTAATTTGAATATAATATTTTAACACATTAATTATATGTAATATAATAGTATAAAATTATTGTTACTCTAATACATAAAAAAATTATATGACATTTAATTTTATTCACTCTCATTTATTTTATTCTTCCTTTAATTAAATATATAATATTCTGGTGTTGTGTAAGATTTTTTGTAATTTATGCAACAAAAAAATATAAAAAATCACTAACCATCACAAATAATATTTAATTATTATATAAATTAATAATAAAATTAAATTTTATATATTATTTTACCCTAAGTGATTATTAAAAGGAATTTAAATCAAATAAAGTAACATTTAGAGACTATGTTTTTAAATATAAATAATATATAAGTCATTTAAATTGGAAGTTATGTGTGAACAAATAAAATATGATTGTAAGGTGATAAGGGTTTAATTAAATTTATCCACTAAGGAATATGATTAAAAATAATTTCATTATTAATTATTTTTTATCCAAATTTACTCAATTTACCCTTTACTACGGTGATAATGATTACAATGGATACTTCTCATATTAAAGAAAAAATGGACATATTTACTGAATTTGATCCTCATGATTATAGTAATATTACTTGTTCTATATATTTCAATTGCTATTAATGAACGAAAATAAATTTCTATTATGGGAGACTAATATGACAATGATTGATTTAAGAAATAAAAAAAAAATTCGATTAAAATTAATTTTTATTAACTCATTCCATGATAAATATAAGGAAAATGTTCAAAAAAATTTCCTTTATATTCTATATATATTTATTATTATAATTCAATAAAATTGATCCATTTTTAATTTCTGTTAAAAATATATTACATTAATAAATAATTTTTTTAGCAAAATACACTTTTTACAAAAAAAATTAATTTATATAACAATCATAAAAAAATAAATATATTACAAGATAGATCATTATATTATATAATGTAATGTATTACTGATTATAATTTTAGTACATTTGAAAGAAATTATCTTGCAATAACCATTTTTCAATAAAATTTTCATTTTTACTCTTTATTAGATTTTTAATTTTATCACAAAATTATAAAATATTCAACATATGATAATTTTAACGTGATGGTTTAAAATATTTTTTCTATTTTAAAAAAAATATTAAATTTCAAGAGATTAATCATTATATTTTATCAGAATCTTTAGTCAAAATCAATTTTGATGAAATCATTAATTTATTGAATCAAATTACATTACAAAAAATTGTTTAATTATTTACAATAAACATATCTATAAATTTATATTTAGTTGTACATTTATATATATTTCATAAATTTAATTATTATATTTATACAAAAAATTTAATGGCTAGGTTATAAACTTTATAAATAATAATAAATTAATTTTATATAATGGTTAATTTAAACATAGTGTTTTATATAGTCAAGTTGTTAATGAAATAAAATTATTTAATGAGAAATATTTTCTAAACAATCAAGGTATTACATTTGGTGCAATTTTCTCTAGAAATGAATTTATTATACTTTAATAATTTAATAAATCATAATATTGAACTTACCCTCAGTTGTAATTTGAACACAACATTTCTATTTTTTACACCACTTCAAACCTTATAGGCCAACCATCCCCTAAATCATTACTTCCAAAATTCCTTATCCACAATATAGATGTGTCTATATTCCCTAAATACCATCCATTATAATGTTTCTTTTAAAAAATTGTCAATCACCATAACCTGATCACTTTTTTATTACTTATTCCTTATAAACTCTTATTATATAATGTTCTTCAAAATATAAATACATAAATATTTTAAATATATTGTTATGTTATTATACTAATATAGTGACAAATATCCACCCTATTTTATAACAAATTGAATATAAAAGTATGAATTTATCATATATACAACTTATCACCTCAATGTAGTGATTAAATTCATTTTCCACCACCATAATTCATCTAGGTGTAATTATAATGGGTTTATTTTTCATACATCTTAATTATGATATAATTTTACATAAAATAATAGGATATCTTGTCTACTATATTTACATTACAATCTATTGGAAAATGATAACATCTCTCATGCCTACATACTGACTCCACAAAGTGATGAAATCCATTTTTTCCATTCCACTTGAAATTGATGTTAATAAGGGTTGATATGAAAAACACATTCATTTTTATGATATTATTATGATTATAGAGATTTAAATTACTATTTAAATTAAAAATTTTCTATCTATAGAATGGTGAAATATAAAATTACTCATACATACAGTCTACTATCTCTATGAGTTGTGTACTTCAATTTTCTATCCCAATATATTTTTTATCAATAAATGAAGTCACTTTATTGGAAGAATATTTTTTAGAAGAGATATTTTGAAATTCATGGAGCCTTCTCAAGTATTGAATTTAAAAATGTTACATTAATAGTAAACAATACATGTTATACATGTTTCTAGGAATGGGAAAATAAATACACCAACAAATGTGGGTTAGATAGATAAGTTTATTTATTCATCCAATTGGATTCTATTTTCAGCATTTAGGATGAGGGGAAAAAATAAAAACAAGACCATAGAACCATTTATATGAATCCCCACAATCACTTTTTTAGGGTTTTTTATTATTTTTCAATCCCTCTAATGGCTACCATGAGGGGTGATTTAATTGTGATTCAATGTGTGTTATATACAAGGAATGATTATATAATATATTTTCATTTTGATTAAAATTCATGTGTGTAGTTCATATTGGTTCATCAATTATATCCCGTCTCATATTACTTTTAGTATGAAATTTGTCTGCGGGGTTTGATAAAGGTTTTTATTTATTTCTTTCATTTAAAATGATTTTCTTTATTAAATGTGTATGTTTAATGTGAGATACAGGGATTAAAATTAACCTATGACCATTGGGAATGTATAATACTTATGTTTAAATATGGTTTCTAGTTCCCAATATATTGTAATTCATATTACATAATTATTAGAAATGGAGATTTTAAATAGAGATAAGTTACTATGACCAATCAACTCCCCATAAAATGATTTTGATAAATGAATGACTGTTAATTAATTAGTTTCTACCATGTTAATCAATGAACATGTATTATTTATATCTAGACACACTTTTTTATTTTCATATCACACTTTCTTCATTAATAATATTCTTAGTGTTCCAGAATTAATTTCTCCAAATCACTGTTAGATTAAGTTTGTATTATTTAAATTAAAATTTTCCCTCACCCAATATCTAGTAATTACAACTTATAAATGATATCACCATACTGCCCTATAGGTTTTTGTTTTTTTTATTTCATATAATATATTTTTATATTTTGAGACCCTATATGAAATATTTATTCCCATTGGGCTATCAAATTCTTTATTCAGTTTACATGGATTGGAGAACAAAATTTATTAGTTTAATAATTTAAGAAAACAAAAAAAAACATTTATATTTCATCATTTTAGTATATGATTTCCAATATGAAATTTTTTATTAGTTTTTATTGATATTTTATTTATTATAGAATTTATACGTAGAAATATATCCACCAATGAATAGATCACCTTCATAAAAAAGAATATAGAATAACTAATAAATTATTTTTGATCAAAAAAAATTCAATAAAATTAGTGACTACACCCACATCCAATATTTGAATACACATTAATCCATATCCAAGATCAATAATTATACTATTATAGTCATAATCAAATATGGCTGAAAATGAAACAATGGTTTATACCACTTATAATGTTAATTTTATTAAAAATCATGATGCCCTTGATTTTGTAGGTTTAGAAGACAGTAATTTGGGTATCCTTTTAGTAGAACTTTATTTTTTCAAATAAAATTTCAAAAAATACTCTTATGAAAAAACAGATATATAGAATAGATATCAACTGCTGAGATGCTACAAACGTATCAAGAAAAACTGAGACAACATTTGAATGAAAAGTTAGAAGAAGTGTATGGAATTACGACATCTAAATTCATTAATTTTTTTCTAAAATGACTAGTTGAACAATAATAATAGGATGTATAACGAGATACACCATTCACTTGTAACACCCCAAGCTTCCACGGTACGTTTCCTTTCGAATAATGTGATAGCATGTGTTGTACGCAACCTCGAGTTCTAACACACACCACAACTAATTAAACTAGCCGTTGTGAATATTAATACCTACTTTTTGAAATCATATATATTTTATATTTCAAAATGGACTTCATTTTTGGATTCGGAATATTGAAATTAGCCTAGGGTGAAATTTTGGTACTTTTCGGATAACATATATATTTTGATGAATAGTGAAAATTACTAAATTTTAATTAAAAACAACTTTTTTAATCAAAATAATTAATAGTGATAAATTGTGAATTTGATTGGTTTTAAAGAATATTTAGAATATATTTTTACCATTTAATATAATGTTGGTCATTGGACATAATTTTACAATTAAACCGAACATAAACAAGTGTCAATCTTTTTATAGTTATTATCTCTTAAAAACACGCTTTTTGTTTTGACAGCGGGAATTAATTTTAAATTAATTTCTGCCACTTCAATGTTTTGAATTTAGGAAAATGGATTCCATAATTGGAATCAGGATGTTCAAATTGTGTAAATAGGTAACTTTTATTTTTAGACATTTTGAATAGTTACTGTGGTAAATATTTTATTTACCATGGTTAAAGGGTAAATCCGGTAAATAAGGGTTAAAAAATAATATTATAATAATACAAAGTTACCCTAAAACGTGTCCTAACCTTATTGGTGGACACATACCCGACCATGGGCATCCTTGGGTCAATTTGGGGACCCCTTGGAGCCACTTGTATGTGGTAGGGTCACATTATATTAATAAAGTTAAAATAAAAATAAAAATGGCATAAGCTTACATCTTTTAGAAGAACAATTTTTACATAGGGTTATACATGTTGGATTTTCGATTTTAAATATTCATTAGAAAACTAAAACTATTTCCTACATGATGATATTTTATTTATAATTTTTAGACATCAAATAAGTTAAATTATTAATGACACAATAATGATGCAATGTTTACCTCATTAATAAATCATTGAAATAAATAATATTATAATGATTAAAATATTATCTAAAACCTGTCCAATTCTTATTGGTTGATGTTCTTTAGAATATTAGTCATCTTATCTTCGACCTAAATTATTTTTGGAATATTATAAACCGAATATAATTATATTATAAAGTAATACTTTCACTCTTTCCTAAAGAGCCCCTCCCCTCCCTTATAAAAGGAGACCACTTCTACTCATTCCTCACACCTATCAAGCCACTTGGCTCGTCCAAACTCTGCCCAACTAAGCTCCCCACATCCCTATCCTCCTCCTTGAAGTTTCCCCTTAGGCAGAAAGCATTTCAACAAGTCCTTTGGTTCCAACCAAAGTGAGTTACCTAAATTAAAGGTAACGATTTCTCTTAAATTATTTTCATTTATTTTGCTTCTTCAACCCCCAAAATCTTTTTATTTCCTTTCTTTTGTAACAACACCAGTATCCTCAATATACTAGGATGTTGTTATAATAAGGATTCAAACTACACATACACACAAATCCATCTAATGGATGATGAACATAATGTTTCTGTGGATGGCAAACTAACGCCTCACGAAACGATGATTGTTCAAATACATCTTACCGCCTCTCATGGTGGCCATTATGATGGTACTGTAATTAAATATGATATTAATGATATATATTTTATATATAAGCTTCTGTAATTCCATTTTATTTCATACCATTATTCGTTTCATGTTGTATATACATACGATAATTTCATTTGAGGAAGTGCGGACTACCGCCCCCTTAAAATGATATGACTCGTTCATACCACACATGGAACGTATAAAGGATGGTGTTAATGAACTTAAGTAACATATATAAAATATTATATTATACTGGAATAGTAATATACCTATGTATCATTTGGATTCGATTCTTTTAAAATAAAAATTAAATGGAAATAGCGTTCGTGCGTACGTACGGACTACCGTCTCCACGAACGCGATGAGATTCATTCTCCATCGTATCCATTCAAGTATAATTATCATTTAATGATTTAAAAATGATGTTTAAGGACTTGAAATCATTCTGGATATGAATAAGATACAACAAACATGACTTATGTAACAAAACATATAAAGAAAATGAGTAAGTTAACACCCGAAACGGCGATAATACTAAGATATTATTATCAAATCAATATTAAAAGATCATATATGATATAATATTAATGTATATGATTCTTGTATAATTTAGTAACAATTATTTCACTATTATACAGGAGGTTAACCTACCCCAACCAAGGAAAAGTACAAGGTAAGGGTTTACTTTACAACCTCTTCATTATCCAAGGTTGTTTATACGTAATAATCTACTGGGATCTCTTTATCATCCACATCCATGTTTCTTAGAAATGTATTTCAAAACATTTTTACTATTTACAAGAATATGGGTTAAAGTCATTTATACCCTTGTTTGACTTTTTATAAAAGGTTTATAAAGGAATCTTTCCGTCGTTTTCAAAACAAGGTCCTTTTTAACCTTTTCGACAGAATTGAGGTAAGAATGTTTTTTTTAACTTATACGGCGGGTGCGGTTATTTTCCGCCGTTATAAAATCGTCGAAGCTTTCCATACAAGCTTTGGACTTTAATTGATTTCAAATTAAAAGGAGATACTTCTTTAAAAAGAATTTTGATTTCATCTATGTCAACATCCTTTGATGGATTTTAAGATTATTTGAAGTTGATTTATTATGATACAAAACTTCTATATTGTATTGAAGGTTTTGTGATATGTTTGACTGTGGATGTGCTATTTTTATACCATTAATAGTTTATGGTGAAATTATTGACATTTCGTATGCTAGTTTTAATACGAATGTTTATGTTATGTTTAAACCTTTTCATATGGGAATGCATTGGACTTAATAAGTGACGGGTGGAGCCCGCTATAGCTCCTCTATGCATCGGTAGGTCTCATAAGACAAACTAGTGTCTTGGAACAAGGCCTTGACAAAATCTTATTTGTATTCTTGGCACGAGGCCTTGGATATGTGGTTATGATAGTCTGGCATTATGCATTCCACCATTATGAAAGTGGTTATTGATATTGCATGTGATTATTCGATTAGTAGAATATCCATGTGAATAAGTAAATGGCATTATTTCATTTTACTTTTGCCATACTATGTTGAAGTTCAATTTTAAATGGCTTTTGTTTTAGTAATTCATTTCCTTAAATGTTTATGATTATTTTGAATGTTCTTCTATATTGTTATCCTTACTGGGCATTTGAGCTCACCCCTTTTCTATGTTTTATTTTTCCCAGGTAGTGAAGAAGTAAATTATGAATGACTTGCAGGGATATTATGAGGGGTTAATAGTGTGGATAGGAAGACTTTGTTGTTGTTGTAGTTTTTCACTTTGAAATGTAATGTAAAACTTTATGATTATATCTAGTGTTTCCAAGGCTACTAAACCAATCGGTCTTTCGGGATTTGATCATTCTTGTGATCATGCCAATGTTATGTAATAATGCACCGACTCTGGGTAGCTGGGGTCGGGGCGTTACAGTTGGTATCAGAGGAAGTTTAGTACAAACATTGGAAACTAGATTAAGATAAACTCTGATTAGAGCACGTAGACCTAAGATGAACTTTGAGGATTAGTATAGAAGAACTTCCTAGAATTTTGGTATTGTAGAGATTTTGTGAGTTCTCCGATAAATACATCCCTGTCTGGATACGAGCAGGTAGAGGCAGCTCTGGCACAGATGTACCTAGGGGTAAAACCCGAAAACACCGCTTTGAGCTAGACTCGAACGGGAACTGGTGCACGACAACGGGCCTTGTTGCACTCTTGGTTACGACACTCCCAGGGGATATGCTTAGGATAACTCTCATTTTCTTTACAAATCATTATGAAGGGTTTATGAGTATATACTTCCACAAAGAAAATATTTTTATGATTATGGATTATATCCATAAATAGTTCAATTTATGTTAAGTGTTTTATAAGTATGGGATTATGTATTTTGATTCATAAACTGATCTAGTTTATGCCATTGTTTAGAAATGGCGCCTAGTGGAAGAAATGGAAACCGTATCAATGCACGCACTCCATGTAGGGATTGCCCTCCTGCTCAAGATAATTATAGTGGGGCTGGTGATTCAACTGGTGCTGATCGCTAATCACCATACTGGGACAACTTACTCAGGTTATGAATAATAACCTTACCCGTATGGAGCACCCTGATCCACAGCGTGGAGGATCAATGTTAGATCGATTCATGAGGCAACAACCACCAACGTTCAATGGGAATACAAATCCCTTAGTAGCTGAGCAATGGATATTTTCCCTAGAGAAAATATTTCAGGCTTTGGGGAGCAGTGAAAGGGAAAAAGTTATCATGGCAGTTTACCGCCTCACTGGAGATGCTGATCAATGGTGGTAATTGATTCAAAATACGAAGGAAGATGATGAAGTATCAAATATGGAATGGAGGGAGTTCAAAGATCTGTTTTTATAAAAATACTTCCCTCGCGACCATCGAGCAGATATGGAAAGGCAATTTCTGAGTCTGAGACAAAAGGAGGATGAGAATGTCACAAAGTATGAGGCTAACTTTACAAGGTTAGCGAGGTACGCTGGTGATTATATTCGCAACCCAAGAAGTAAGATTGATCGTTTCTTTGATGGGTTAAAACCATTTCTCCGTCGAGCATTAGTCTCACAATCCTTTTCATCGTACGAAGACATTGTCTCATGTGCTATCAAGACCGAAAAGGAAT
This sequence comes from Viscum album, assembly GCA_963277665.1. NCBI lineage: Eukaryota > Viridiplantae > Streptophyta > Magnoliopsida > Santalales > Viscaceae > Viscum > Viscum album. The sequence goes on along the minus strand of OY728140.1, from coordinate 1,996,720,118 downwards.
TCTCTAAGTCTTATGACTTTAAAGCAAAGCAAGAGAAGAAGAGACCTGCTGATCAATCTGGGAATGGAAATAAGGGGAAGAAAGGAAAGGTTGAATATCCATCTTGTTGTAAATGCGGGACGAAACATCCTGGTACTTGCTTGAAGGGAATGGGAGTCTGTTACAAGTGTGGTGAAAAAGGCCACCAAGATCATGATTGCAAGGGGAAGAAGGAAGCTACCAACGTTCAGTGCTACAATTGCAGGGAGATGGGGAATTATGAAAATGCATGTCCTAAGCGTCAGGAGAACTTACCTCAGAAAAGGCCAAGGGATCAAGGCCAGGCTTATGCTATCACTACTGCTGAGGTAGAAGCTCCGAAAGACGTGGTGGAAGGTAATTTAATGGTTTCCTCAAGTTTAGCAAATGCATTATTTGATTCTGGATCATCGCATTGTTTCATATCTTCCCAGTTTGCTAAGAAAATTAGATATTTCCAATTTGATATAATAAGGGAGTTGTCAGTTAAAACTCCTAAGGGAAGTATCGTTGCAACAAAGTTTTGTGAATCAGTCCCCATTAGAGCACATAAATTTTCTTTATCTGCTGATTTCATCGTCATACCTATGATTGAGTTTGATATAATCCTCGGTATGGACTGGCTTTCGGACTATGATGCGAAGATTTATTGTAAGAAGAAAGAGGTTACGATTCTTGATGATAATGATAAAGAGCACCTTATTTTTAGAGCAGAATCGTCACCACCTAATTCTTATTTAGATCCACCCCCAGTAGCTCAACTTAATTCAATTATTGGGGAGGAAGAGAATGAAATAACTGTCGGTGAGGAAAGGAATGTTCAAATAGAGGATGTACCTGTTGTTAAAGAATTTGTAGATGTATTTCCGGAATATTTACCTGGACATCCTCCATAACGAGAAGTTGAGTTTTATATTAATTTGATTCCTGGATCAAGGCCTATATCGAAGACCCCTTATAGAATGGCCACTGTAGAGTTAGTCGAACTAAAGAAACAACTAGAGGAATTGAGTAATAAGGGATTTATTTGCCCTAGTGTTTCTCCATGGGGAGCCCCTGTTATTTTTGTTAAAAAGAAAGATGGATCTATCAGGTTATGTATCGACTACAGGGAGATCAATGCTATAACGATAAAGAACAAGTATCCTCTACCTCGTATTGATGATTTATTTGACCAACTGCATGGAGCTCAATACTTTTCAAAGATTGACCTTCGATCCAGATACCATCAGTTGTGTGTGAAGAAGGAAGAAATTCCGAAAACAGCATTTCGAACCAGGTATGGGCATTACGAGTTTACTGTAATGCCGTTTGGATTGACTAATGCACCCTCTGTATTCATGGATCTGATGAATAGAGTCTTCAAGGAGTATCTCGATGAATTTGTTGTGGTATTTATTGATGATATCTTGGTATACTCCAAAGCCTACGAAGATCATGAAAATCACTTGCGCATTATCTTGAAGACTCTGAGGAGGCATGAATTATATGGGAAGTTTAGCAAGTGTGAATTCTGGCTTCAGGAGATTTCTTTTCTTGGCCATATTATCTCTAAAGATGGAATCTATGTTGATCCTTCTAAGACCAAGGCGATCCAAGAATGGCCAGCACCTACGAGTATAACTGATGTACGTAGTTTTATTGGTTTGGCAGGTTATTATCGACGTTTCGTCAAGAATTTTGCCCGATTGGCTAACCCATTAACGAAGCTCACACGTAAAGGGGTTAAATTTGTTTGGAGAAAAGAGTGTGAAGAATGTTTCGAAGAACTGAAGAGAAGATTAGTCAGTTCTCCTATATTGACTCTACCATCGGGGAATGATGGGTTCGTTATTTATAGTGATGCATCGAAGAAAGGATTTGGCTGTGTCCTTATGCAGAATGATAGAGTTATTGCCTATGCATCACGACAGTTGAAAATTCATGAACAAAACTATCCTACTCATGATCTTGAGATAGCAGCTGTGATCTTTTCTTTGAATATATGGAGGCACTACCTCTATGGTGAAAAATGTGAGATTTATACTGATCACAAGAGTTTGAAGTATATTTTCTCACAAAAAGAACTCAACATGAGGCAAAGGAGATGGCTAGAATTACTCAAGGATTATGATTGTACGATACACTACCACCCGGGGAAGGCAAACAAGGTGGCAGATGCTTTGATTAGAAAAGACCATGGAGTTTTGAACAATATGAGAATTGAAAGGGATCCAATTTTCATGGATCTAGTGAAGATGGACATGGGAATAACCAGGGAAGGTGAAACATCAATGCTTTTTCAAATGGTTGCCAAACCATCTTTACTAGAAAGGATTAAGAGTTCTCATACCGATGATGAAGAATTCCAAAAGAATATTAAAGTTGTGAATGATGGGAGATTGAGAGACTTTGTGTATGAAGATGGAATTTTGAAATTCGGGAAGAGACTTTGTGTTCCCAATATACCTGATCTAAGAAGGGAATTGCTGGATGATGCTCATAGTTCCAATTTCTCTATACACCCTGGGAGCACCAAAATGTATAGAGATTTGAAGGAACATTTTTGGTGGGACAACAAGAAGAGGGAGATTTCTTATTTTGTGTCAAGATGTATGGTTTTTCAACAAGTGAAAGCTGGAAGGCAACAGCCTGGAGGAGTCATGCAACCTCTTCCCATACCGGAGTGGAAATGGGACAATGTTACGATGGACTTTGTCATGGGGCTACCAAAGACTCCTAGAAGGAACGATGCAATATGGGTTATTGTTGATCGTCTTACCAAGACAACACATTTTCTTGCTATAAGAGAAGATCTACCCCTGGAACGTCTAGCAAGACTATACATTAATGAAGTTGTGAGACTTCATGGAGTACCCCTATCGATTGTTTTTGATCGTGATCCCTGTTTTACTTCAAGATTTTGGAAAAGTCTTCAGAAATCCCTGGATACTGAACTTCATTTGAGCACTCCTTACCACCCTCAGACAGACGGACAATCAGAACGGACTATTCAAACCATAGAAGACATGTTGAGATCTTGCTCCCTTGACTTTCAGGGTATGTGGGATCAATATTTATCACTGGTAGAATTTTCCTATATCAATAGCTTCCATTCGAGTATACAGATGGCACCATATGAAGCATTATACGGAAAGAGATGTCGTACACCAACCTGTTGGGATGACATTGGTGAAAGAAAACTTGTAGGCCCAGAGATGGTGGAGGAAACGGTGGAAAAGGTGAAATTAATCCAAAATCACATCAAAGCAGCTCAAAGTAGGCAGAAGAGCTATGCCGATAATCGAAGGAAGGATTTGGAATATCAAGTCGGTGATCATGTTTTCCTAAAGGTATCTCCATGGAAGGGAGTCATACGTTTTGGAAGGAAAGGTAAATTGAGTCCCAGGTACATCGGACCTTTCGAAATTCTAGAACGAATTGGGGCTGTAGCTTACCGATTGGCAATGCCGCCAAGTCTCTCCAAAGTTCACGATGTGTTCCACGTATCTCTATTGAGAAAATACATGCCTGACCCAACGCATGTACTCACCTATGAGGAATTAGAAATGGAACCCGATCTGTCTTATTGTGAAGAGCCCGTCAAGATTCTTGATACAAGAGAACAAGTACTGAGAAACCGGACGACGCGTCTGGTAAATGTTTTGTGGAGAAATCATAAGATGGAAGAGGCAACGTGGGAACCCGAGGAACTTATGATGAAGAAACACCCAAGTCTTTTTATGCAGTAATACCCTAGAAATTGCGAGGATGCAATTATTTGAAGGAGGGGAGAATGTAACACCCCAATCTTCCACGGTACGTTTCCCTTCGAATAATGTGATAGCGTGTGTTGTACGCAAACCTCGAGTTCTAACACACACCACAACTAATTAAACTAGCCGTTGTGAATAGTAATACCTACTTTTTGAAATCATATATATTTTATATTTCAAAATGGACTTCATTTTTGGATTCGGAATATAGAAATTATCCTAGGGTGAAATTTTGGTACTTTTCGGATAACTTTTATATTTTGATGAATAGTGAAAATTACTAAATTTTAATTAAAAACAACTTTTTTAATCAAAATAATTAATAGTGATAAATTGTGAATTTGAGTGGTTTTAAAGTATATTTAGAATATATTTTTACCATTTAATATAATGTTGGTCATTGGACATAATTTTACAATTAAACCGAACATAAACAAGTGTCAATCTTTTTATAGTTATTATCTCTTAAAAACACGCTTTTTGTTTTGACAGCGGGAATTAATTTTAAATTAATTTCTGCCACTTCTGTGTTTTGAATTTAGGAAAATGGATTACATATTTGGAATCAGGATGTTCAAATTGTGTAAATAGGTAACTTTTATTTTTAGACATTTCGAATAGTTACTGTGGTAAATATTTTATTTACCATGGTTAAAGGGTAAATCCGGTAAATAAGGGTTAAAAAATAATATTATAATAATACAAAATTACCCTAAAACGTGTCCTAAACTTATTGGTGGACACATACCCGACCATGGGAATCTTTGGGTCAATTTGGGGACCCCTTGGAGCCACTTGTATGTGGTAGGGACACATTATATTAATAAAGTTAAAATAAAAATAAAAATGGCATAAGCTTACATCTTTTAGAAGAAAACTTTTTACATAGGGTTATACATGTTGGATTTTCGATTATAAATATTCATTAGAAAGCTAAAAAGATTTCCTACATGATGATATTTTATTTATAATTTTTAGACATAAAATAAGTTAAATTATTAATGACACAATAATGATGAAATGTTTACCTCATTAATAAATCATTGAAATAAATAATATTATAATGATTAAAATATTATCTAAAACCTGTACAATTCTTATTGGTTGATGTTATTTAGAATATTAGTCATCTTATCTTAGACCTCAATGATTTTTGGACCATTATAAACCGAATATAATTATATTATAAAGTAATACTGTCACTCTTTCCTAAAGAGCCCCTCCCCTCCCTTATAAAAGGAGACCACTTCTACTCATTCCTCACACCTCTCAAGCCACTTGGATCGTCCAAACTCTGCCCAACTAAGCTCCCCACATCCCTCTCCTCCTCCTTGAAGTTTCCCCTTAGGCAGAAAGCATTTCAACAAGTCCTTTGGTTCCAACCAAAGTGAGTTACCTAAATTAAAGGTAACGATTTCTCTTAAATTATTTTCATTTATTTTGCTTCTTCAACCCCCAAACTCTTTTTATTTCCTTTCTTTTGTAAAAACACCAGTATCCTCAATATACTAGGATGTTGTTATAATAAGGATTAACACTACAAATACACACAACTCCATCTAATGGATGATGAACATAATGTTTCTGTGGATGGCAAACTAACGCCTCACGAAACGATGATTGTTCAAATACATCTTACCGCCTCTCATGGTGGCCATTATGATGGCACTGTAATTAAATATGATATTAATGATATATATTTTATATATAAGCTTCTGTAATTCCATTTTATTTCAAACCATTATTCGTTTCATGTTGTATATACATCCGATAATTTCATTTGAGGAAGTGCGGACTACCGCCCCCTTAAAATGATATGACTCGTTCATACCACACATGGAACTTATAAAGGATGGTGTTAATGAACTTAAGTAACATATATAAAATATTATATTATACTGGAATAGTAATATACCTATGTATCATTTGGATTCGATTCTTTTAAAATAAAAATTAAATGGAAATAGCGTTCGTGCGTACGTACGGACTACCGTCTCCACGAACGCGATGAGATTCATTCTCCATCGTATCCATTCAAGTATAATTATCATTTATTGATTTAAAAATTATGTTTAAGGACTTGATATCATTATGGATATGAATAAGATACAACAAACATGACTTATGTAACAAAACATATAAAGAAAATGAGTAAGTTAATACCCGGAACGGCGATAATACTAAGATATTATTATCAAATCATTATTAAAAGATCATATATGATATCATATTAATGTATATGATTCTTGTATAATTTAGTAACAATTATTTCACTATTATACAGGAGGTTAACCTACCCCAACCAAGGAAAAGTACAAGGTAAGGGTTTACTTTACAACCTCTTCATTATCCAAGGTTGTTTATACGTAATAATCTACTGGGATCTCTTTATCATCCACATCCATGTTTCTTCGAAATGTATTTCAAAACATTTTTACTATTTACAAGAATATGGGTTAATGTCATTTATACCCTTGTTTGACTTTTTATAAGAGGTTTATAAAGGAATCTTTCCGTCGTTTTCAAAACAAGGTCATTTTTAACCTTTTCGACAGAATTGAGGTAAGAATGTTTTTTTAACTTATACGGCGGGTGCGGTTATTTTCCGCCGTTATAAAATCATCGAAGCTTTCCATACAAGCTTATAAGAATATTTTCAAAGAAAATGTTTTATTTTATATGGACCTTAAATGATTTCAAAATAAAAGGAGATACTTCTTAAAAAAAATTTGATTTCATCTATGTCAACATCCGTTGATGGATTTTAAGATTATTTGAAGTTGATTTATTATGATACAAAACTTCTATATTGTATTGAAGGTTTTGTGATATGTTTGACTGTGGATGTGCTATTTTTATAGCATTCATAGTTTATGGTGAAATTATTGACATTTCGTATGCTAGTTTTAATACGAATGTTTATGTTATGTTTAAACCTTTTCATATGGGAATGCATTGGACTTAATAAGTGACGGGTGGAGCCCGCTATAGCTCCTCGATGCATCGGTAGGTCTCATGAGACAAACTAGTGTCTTGGCACAAGGCCTTAACAAAATCTTATTTGTATTCTTGGCACTAGGCCTTGGCTATGTGGTTATGATAGTCTGGCATTATGCATTCCAACATTATGAAAGTGGTTATTGATATTGCATGTGATTATTCGATTAGTAGAATATCCATCTGAATAAGTAAATGGCATTATTTCATTTTACTTTTTCCACACTATGTTGAAGTTCAATTTTAAAAGGCTATTGTTTTAGTAATTCATTGCCTTAAATGTTTATGATTATTTTGAAGGTTCCGCTATATTGTTATCCTTACTTGGCATTTGAGCTCACCCCTTTTCTATGTTTTATTTTTCCCAGGTAGTGAAGAAGTAAATTATGAATGACTTGCAGGGATATTATGAGGGGTCAATAGTGTGGATATGAAGACTTTGTTGTTGTAGTAGTTTTTCACTTTGAAATGTAATGTAAAACTTTATGATTATATCTAGTGTTTCCAAGGCTACTAAACCAATCGGTCTTTCGGGATTTGATCATTCTTGTGATCATGCCAATGTTATGTAATAATGCACCGACTCTGGGTAGCTGGGGTCGGGGCGTTACATCACTAAATTCACAGTGGAAAAAATAGCCACAAAAAAGGGGAAATTTGATAATTTGGATGATGAACCTAATGAAATCAGTTATAATGTCAAACATACAAAGCTAGTAGTTTAAAGGGATGTATTTTACTTTGTCGTGACTGATTCTGAGAACTTTTTAGAGATAATTATACTATAATGAAATGTGTCACCACTTTTCAGTTCCCAAATAATTTCATTTATAAAATTTCAAGTGGATATTTGTGGATATCAATGATATAATTGTGTGAAAAGATGACAATTATCTCTATAACACACTCCAACTATCTAACCTATGAATTTTCAGGCTAACAAGCTACTAAAAAAGATCATATTCTTGGAGGAAATAATATTTATTATAATCAATAAGAATTTGAATTGATAAATTAATTTATATTTTTAATAATTAATATTTAATTTTAATTACCATTATTTTTTCAGAGTTAACTAAGTGACCTAAAAATTCAAATGTATTAAAAAAATTTTAGTTCTAATGAAAAAATCACAATAAAATTAAGAAGCATGTATAAGGAAGAGAATATATATTATCAATAACCAACATGTATCTTGAGGGCTTATAACCTTTGAAACCATGATATAATGAGTAATTGAAAAGTGGAGTAAGTGTTTCAATTCATAATTTTTCTATAATACCCCCCACATCAATTTTTTTCATGGTTTTACATAAATTTGCATACCCTGCATAGATTCATAAATTACTCGACTGAACTATGAGTCAACAAATACATAAAACAATTATCATTGAAAAAAAATTATATATATTTATCAATATATTTTAATGTGAAAATGGGGAAAAGAATTAGTTTGTATAATCATGTAGATTATAATGTGGAAAATTATGATTTATGTAAGTCTTTGAAGTTTTTTAAATGTAAAATTTAATTTATTATTCATGCCTTGAAAATCTTATTTTTTTCATTAAATAATTTATTTTTTTTATGAAATTACCTGATGGATTCTCCACACTGTATGTCTCATTCAAGTGAATTCCTCTGAGGAAAAAATCTCCCTACTTTTGAATTTTATATTTCCTGATAAACATAGGATATCCATAATCTAAAACATTATATCCATCTTTTAAAATACATGAATGAATATGATCACATTTGAAATAATTGAGGAATCATTTCTATAAACCTTTATCCATGTACCCACATTAAACTAATAATATTTAAATATTGATATTTCATTAATAGACTTATTTGGATGTTATCCATGTTACAAGCCAATATTGTAATACCCCAAAACCATATTCATATAGCCATTAAAATACTATATTAAATTTTCATTGATAAAATAAATAAATACCATAGGTATTAATAGTTTTTATGTTATTGAAAACTAGAATACATAAATGATACTAATATTACAGGAGGAAATAAAAAATAAATCATATTACAAAACAAACACAAATAGACTGCATATTTGAAAGCTTATTCAAGGATTTATTATTCATATCATGGGGAAGGGAATCAAAATAATGGTGATGTAAAAGTTTCATTAAGGGTAATTAAAATAGAACAAATAATGAATAAAATAATATAGTTATCCTATAATGGTAAATACTTTTCTGTAAATTCAATATGAATATCCAAATGATGTATAATCAATATGGAACAGTTAATAACTAGGAAACAACCCATTAAAATAATAAACTCATAATGAAATATATCCACAAAAAAATGTCATTGAAAAATATCATGTATAAGTGATGACTGAATCTGAATGATTTAAATGACTATTTTTTAGACACCATGTTTTTTATGTAGATTTTACCTTTACCTTTAAGACCATTCATAAGACAATTTAGAATATCCAGTGGAAAACTATATAATTTTGAAAATTGGTTCATCTCATGATAATGTTGATTAATATTTGGGATATCTATCCCTGGTAACCATCCATTTCATATATGTATAAATTTTACCTTACATATTGAATAATCGATATAATTTTGGAACAATTTTTCTTATCTATTATCTGTATTGAATAAATGATACAAATTTGTCAACAATTCCCCCAGTTAATTGAAAATCATTAAATGTGTTCACAATATGAAATAATAGTATATGTTTTATGAAATATTAAAATCTACATTATTATAATATTTAAATTTACAAATAATGATATTATAATGAATATATTATTTCATCAGAAAGTTAAAAATTCAAAAATAATGTGATACTTTAATAAAAACAGATACCATAAGAAAATTTTCATAAAAACCCACTTGGGAGAGAATATTCAATTTAAAATTTTAATGAAAGTAAAGGTAAAATAATTAATTACATTATATATAACTAGGATCATTATATACATCAAACAAAATATATATGTGGTGAATATGACATAAATCTCTGAGATGATAAAGTGAGATGAAAATATTTTACTTTAACTTTTATTTTTTGTGTAGTTTTTGTCCTCATGTATAGTATTTTAAAACATGTCAACAAAATATAGTAGTTCCATAATCATATTAATTATAACTTATATTATCTTTTTATAATATCATATTACCATGTCGTAAAATATCATTAATTATTTTCACTATTCTATATGTTAATTGCATAGTTCGTCAAGTATATTTTGAATTGTTACATCTTAATCATATTAATTAAATATTATTTCGATAATATCAAAAATATAAAACATGATTTATATATCATATATATTCAGTATATATTTATTTATTATAATCCATAAAATTTATATATTAGAAGTGAATTTTATTGTTCATCAATACTTTGGGCCATACATCTTAATGAACTCCCAATTAATCTATTTTCAACATAAATAAATTAAAACTAAATGATATATGTGTATATTATAATTCATTAACCAAATTTATATCGTGTTTTTAAAATATTATTACTAATACCACCCTTTTTATGTTCCATGCATAGGTTGAATGAATCACATCACTTTGTAGAGGTGGTAGTGTAGTCTTCCACATACAATGATATCATTTTACCATAGAATGGAAAGTGTAAAGGTATGTGTTATATAAAAATTAAATAATAATAAATTAATTATAAAAATCATATAAAACATGTATAAAAATTATTTTCATCATTATTTTCATCAAAGAGGTGTGTTAATGAAAAAAACGAACAATCATCATTTTGTAAGGTGGTAGTCTGTCATACACACGAATGATATGTTTTTTATTCATTAGATGGATGTGTGTTTATTTAGGTAAGTATTTTTTTAATTAAAAAATATAACTACTATTATAATTATAACTATGTAATATAATCGTATAATAAGAAATTTTTCAAGGGTGTATAATTAAAATAAAATAAAATATACTGAGGAAGGATGTTATATCATCTTTGGTTAACACTTGTTAGTTTGGACCAAATGGTATCCATGGATAGATTTAAGGCCATATTAATGATTTTTATATGACGATAGGGATTATGGAAGGTCATTTAAGAATATTTTTTTTGATATAATGTGATTTAAATGATTAAATAAATGGGAGGGGAGATTTTCATTTAATATTGGTGGATAAGTGTAAAACTAGTAAATTTTCTAAAAGGAAATTCCAAGAACATTTTTAATTCGAAATGTGGGTCTAATTATTATCACAATAAGATAAAATGGTGTATATGTCCAAAAACATACTATCCAATTGACGTTTGAAATGATTATAGGTTAATTTGGACCTTTATATTATGGTTTAGTCCATTATGAAGATAATTTTACTCTTAATCAATGTATTTGAATTTAATAACTTTCACAATTATTATTTCTTTGTCAAATAAATATTTTAAATTATTATAAATTATAAATTATGATTAATAAATTTTTAAATTAAATTCTTCCATATTCAAGTCATAGTAGGTTATGAAATTAATTAAAATCTAATTCCATAGATGAGATGACATTGTAGGTTTTTAATATAAAAATTTACAATATATTATTAAGATAATATATCCAATTTCAAATTGAAATTGATTAATATGACATGAATTAAATTAATTGAGTTATTATTGGTATAATTAATATTTAAATCCAACCAAATATAATTTATCACTAAAAAAATTATGAAAATGAAGTTTTGAATTAAATATTATTTTCTTACTATTTATAAAAAAACATCACAAATAAATTAAACAATCACTATAAGATAATATTGATGTTACTATCTCAAAATTTAAAATTAATTTGGAATATAATATTTAAATCAAAACCAATAATTGGATTTATAATATGTTCTTTATTAAAAATGTTGTAAAAATAACTTAAAAAATATATTGATTTTTATTGAAAACATAATGGTAGTTCCTATTTTTTTGTTTTAACAATATATCCTTGAATGTAAAAAATATAAAATTGAATATACATTATATATATTAAATTAAAATGACTCTCTAATTTTAATAATTTTAATTTATTTGGAAAAAAATTGTGAGGATGAAAATAGTATCTTTTAAAAAATTAATTTATAATCTATTGGTCCTTATATTCATTCATATTAATTTCTAACCAATAAATTCACCCATATAATTTTATAATTTTCTAATCATATTGATTATGATCAATTTAAAAGTGTAATTTCTATCTTAATTTATTAAATAATAATATCATAATATTATATTATTGTTTGGTAGAACTCAGACTTCTGTGTAACACAAAGTACTCAAAATGTCATTCTTGTGTGCAACACAAGATGAAATTGTGTTTCATGCATTAAAAGTTGTAGAACTGATTTATTTTATATATTATAAATGTCTTTATTTAACTCAAAAATATATTCCTTTGAATGATTGATCTTTCACGTCAAACATTCTATTAAATATATTGTTCACGCCTTTCAATTTCATTATGTTACATTCTCCCCACCTTAATTAAAATGTGTCCTAGAAATTAAAAAATGATATCAGTAATTGATTGATTTTAATTAAAAAATATAATTTTTAAAAAACACACCTCATATATAGGTTTAATAATACATCTTCTTAATAATAGATAAATAGAAATGTGAAGGTCCCCACAAAACTATGTTTCCAAATTGCAGAACATGAGTGAAAACATTAACATGGAAAAGAAATAAAACTATCATGTTTTGATGGAGATTTATTTAGGACACATTCATGATAAATTTTTTATCCATATATGTATAGATATGAGGTGTGAATAAAGGACATTGATATAATAAAAATGATGATAATATGACAAAATTTTTGTTTCCAGACCCATATTCCTACAATTATGAAATTAATTAAATCATTAAAAATATATGAAAATAACCAATTATATAAACATAATATTTTCTTTTGATTCATCATTGATTTTTTCCTATTTCAACTTTTAGACCAAGATGAATCATAGGGTGATTTAATACATTAGTCTCTAAAATCATATACACTTTTCAATTTAATAATTTTTATAAATGGCTAACAGTTCCCAATGATTGAGATATAAAAATTTATAATTGATTCCATGGTAATAATAAGTATCTGATTTAAACTATATATATAAATAATATCTTTATCAAAAATCAATATATCAATAATAGTAACATATTAGGGTTCATGTTTTTGTTATTGATGTGTTTTCCAAAAATATTAACTTTCATATAAGTCAGTTTTCTCATTACTATTCAATATTTGATCTCAAATACATAATGAAAACTACTAAATTACAATAATTTGATGAGAATATAAACAATGAAATATATTTAAAATATATTTCATTAATCCAAATAGATAAACACATTAATAATTCCCCTTTGGATGTTTCAACAACTTATTCTTGACATGATCTCATAGCTTTTTCTATGGTATATTCCATTGATTCCTGGGGAATTAATTTGCATAGTTACCCATATATTTACAATTGTATACTTGAATAACATCATTTTCATTCTTATTATTTCATCATTACTATCTATTAATCATTTTTATTCAATTATAATAATATCAATTTCTTTTCAATCGATTCCCAGTGTGATTCTTTCCACATGTATCCAATGTTGGAAAATCCTTCCTTCTATTTTTCTCTTTATTAGTGATTTTCTTTTCATCCTATTATTCTGCTTATTACTTATGATGATATAACACATTATGGATAATTTCCCTATATTTATAGAACATAAAAAGGTCTCATCTTATGTGAAAATATTTTGAGACACCAATACAATTCATTGGTTTTTCTTAATAACATCAAAGAAGTGATCAATAATATACTCCGGGTTTCGTATATAATCTGTAGAAAACCATTCTACCCTTGTAAATGTAGCTTCATAACCCAATATGACTTCTTCCAATTTTTCCATTAAACAATGAAACATTATTTTCTTCCTAGTTTATTTCTCTGAAACAAGATATTTTTAATTTAATTTATCTTTACTATTTATCCATTTCATGAGATAAACTTATTCTTACTCTATTGTATTCTATATCAATGTCCACAATTTATGAGCATCACAATTGAGACAATTCAATGTTTTTTTAATCTATTCCTCTTCACCCCAACCCAATATTATTAATAACATCCCTAAAGTCTTAATCATATTTTATACCCACATTGGGTAAGTAGTCCCACTAAATGATGCATTCATTTTTAGTGTAATGTGATCCAACATAAGATAAACTTGTTACAGAACATGTTTCCACATCTGGTAATAGATATGTATCAGAACCTAATTAAGAATCCCAAATATATCCATAACTTTATCAATTACATTATTAGTTATACTACCTTTCTCAATAAGAAAACCTCAACATTTTCCGCTATTATTGACACCATTCTTCTTTCAAGGTGAAATTTCTAAACTATTGAATATTCTGGATGAGATTATAACATTATGTATCATAATGTATAATCCCTAAACTAGTTGGATACATAACATAAATTGATTTTTTTTATATATAATTTCAATATCATTATCACGGATTATTTGGAGATATATTTATATTCAAATAATTAATAATAGTCTGAAATGAAATTTGAATTATCTTATGAGTATCACCCAAGAGTATAAAACAAGGTGCACAGTAAGTAACATTTCATGTTCCAGTTAATTTTCTAGTCAGGACTGGGGTACCTTGTTGGAGATGATACCTATGTTTACATCTGTGCCCAAACCCCATCAATTAATAGTCTACAGACAAAGATATATTTTTATGAAGACCCTCATGATATCTACCTGACCAAAATTATTGGATTTTCTTTTATACAAATCATAAAATCATATCATAGGTTTATGTATCATAATATATGACCTCTAAATCTAGATTCAATGGTTTCTGCTAAAAATACTCTGATACCAACTGTATTTCCATGACCAGGGAAGCCCAGAGCCATTTCATTACTTTACTGAACTGTCATAAATACTCGTTCAACCCCCTAATAGAGAAAATAAAATATTAGTTTTGTTAATAAATATTATATATATGATACAAATATTAAATTGATAAAAATAATATAATATAAAGTAGAAAATAATGAATAATAAACCACATCCTTGGAATCTCTTTTGATAATTTCTTTTTCTTCTCTAAGAGAAAGGAAAAAAAATAGGGTGAGATCAGATTCTCGGTAAGGGTGAGTGAAATATAAGTATTAATGAACAAACAAATAAAATTATAATTTCATGCTAAATTTGTGTGTATACATTCCACATAAATATCTCTATAATGAATAATCAATACGGCATAATAGATAACTGAAACAAAATCATCATGATCAATAAAGTGTGAAAGAAATACATCCATAGAATAATGTTAAATAAATAATATCATGGATAGATGATAACAAAATCTGATTGAGGGAAATTCTAAATTATTGGTTGGAATGATTCCTAGGTACATGGTACCATTACTGTTAATACCTTTCACAAGATAGTTTAGTAAATCTAGTTGAACTCTATCTAATATGAACAACTGATTCATCTCGTGAGACAACTGATGCATATAGGGACTATCAATAATTGGTTCCCATATGTTTTTTCCAATATAAATCATTCCTCATATATTTAATAACTTATTTCATTTGAGAACAATGTTACTTATCAAATACTCATACAAAATAAAAGATAAATATTTATAAATAATTAACTAGTTAATTAAAAAACTGAAAAAATGAACACCATAAGTAAAACATATATATGGTTTAAGAAATAATAAAAAACCATGGAATGATAAATTTTATATTTATGATAAATTTTATAATCACAAAAGGAAATTATACTGTAAACATAACTATGACCACTAAGAAATTTTCATTTAAAACCCCTTTTTATGAGATAAATAAATATAAAACATTAAAAACAATGAAGATACAATTATTCATTATATAATATGTGAAAAATGTTAGTATATTCCCAACAACAAAAAAATTTATTCGTGAATATGACATTTATCTCAATGTTTTAAAATGGGAGATTAATATCCCGTACATTATGATTCTCTTTTGTGGTATTTAACCAAAAATATAGAGGATTAATAAATTTTAATATGTTATAAGATATAAATAATAATATTTATTATATCTCATATTACTTTCTTATAATATCTTATAACCAATTTATTTATAATCTTAAATTATTTTCATGCTTTTTTGTAGTATTTACCTTATTTTTTGAGTCTGTTTTGAATTTCTACTTATTTCTCCTATTAAGAAGATCATTGTTTCATTATATACAAAATAAAAAACCCATGATTTTAATATCATATATATTTAGTGTTAATTTATTTCAAAAAATACAAAATATTTGGGAATTAAAGTGAAATACATCTTTCATGAAGACGAAAGGTCTTACGTAAACATGAAAACCTGTATTCAATTTTTTACATATCAAAATAATTAATATTAAATATACTTATATTATAATTCCAATATAATATATATTAAATATGTGACATTTTTTTATTAAAAAATTCTTTTATATGTTCCATGTACAATGTGAATTAATCTCATCGCATGGAGGTGGTAGTAGTCCACACTTCCATAAATGATGTTATCAAATTCCCAAAAAATGTACAGAATAAAGGTATTTGTTTTGTTAAATTCATATACTAATAAATATATAATATTATATTATATATATCATATATAAATTGAATTTCTATCTTAATTCCCACCCATCATAGGTGGTAATAGAAAAATTAAAATCAATAATTTCGTGAGGGAGAAGTATGTCAAACACAAAAATAAAATGTTTGGTAACCATTATATAGATGTGTGTGTATATGTTGGTATAAAAATTATAATAAAAAATATATTTATATTAATGATTCATATTTTATTATATAATCATGTAATATTATGATTTGATATGGTGGAGAAAAAAATAAAACAGAATAGATCACTAAAGGATGATGCCTCTTCATGTGGTAACCATTTAGAATTTCACAAAATGGATTCCATTAATGGATTTCATACCAAGTTGATAATTAAAAAATTTGTTGAGGGGGTTTGAGATATTATATTATCATATTTTGGTCAAAACAATTGTTTGATAGCTGTTAATAAATTGTTTGGTTGAGTGAATTTTTATAGGGAGGAGGCGTGACATTATGGTTAATTTTGGAAAAAGGAATTCCACCAATGTTTTAACTATAACATTTGACCCCAATAATGGTCCATTTCTGATAAAATGAGTAATAGGTTCAAAATATGTATATATAATAGCTTTTATTTACAATTTTATAGGACAAATATTCTATTGATATTAGGGTTTAGTTTCTTGTTAAGCTAATTTTCATCTTAATCATTGTATATAATTTTAATCCCATTCTCTAATAATTTTTTTAAACAACTAAGATAACATTATATTATATTATATATTATTTTGAATAAAAATATTGAATCCATTTATGAACATTCCAGTAATAAAATTTATTGAAATTAATTTATATTGAATCCAACAGATGGGATGACAATGCAGGTATTTAAAGTAAGTATATTTAGATGTTTGTTATGTTGTTATATGAAATTGCAATGTGAAATTTATTTAAATGAAATTAATAGGGATAAATTATTTATAATTGATCTAAATGAACATTAAAATGAACCAATTTTTTTGTCAAAAAATAAATAAATTAAATGTATAGGAATTTTTGAATTTAAATTCAATAAGTTTCATTATTCATTCAGAAATAAAAATTCATTGAAAAACACTAAAAATTTACCCAAATAAAATTTAAATTCATTTATTTAAAAAATTACATTTATTATGAAATGTAATATTTATAAAATTTTCCAATTTTATTTTTATAGTATTAGAATTAAAATTTTCTAAAAATGACATCCAAAAAATATTGAATTTTATGCAAATATTATGTTTGGTCTTATCTAATGTTTATAAAATCTATTAGATTATGTAGCGTGTAACAAGATATACATAGTTGAAGTTGTTTTTGTGGAATTTTCAATATTAATATGGGAAGAGGTCATGCATTTTTCATTGTAATTTATTTTCACCTCTCTTATTGAAAAATATACATGAAAAAAAATTGAATAAAAAAATTGGTTATGTCTTGGTGGGATTAAAAAATATAATTTTATTGAATTATGTTCTTTTGATCATATGTTGTTAGGTGGTGAATGTAGTATTTTTCCTATGAATTGATTTATAAATAAAAAATATTATATATAATAAAATATTAAATAGAATGTTTGATTCCATCATTGTATATACATGTAATAAGATTAAACATTACAATTTTGGGGTAAATATAGGTATAAAATATATAGAGTTATACAATCATATAGATTATATTTTAATAACATGGAAAGTTATTTAGATCCATACCACATTTTTGAGAATTACACTTTTCATAATCTATCACATACACTAATGCATTAAAGTAATTTTATCAAAAATAGTGAATTCATCATGATTACTTGGGATCTGTGTCATTTTGTGGATGAGATATTAGATTCCTTGAAATCATATGGTATATGAAATATTTTTACTTTTTTTTTAATTTTATTATGGTTTCACACTAATGATGTAGAGGAAAATTAATTGGATGTAAATATATAGTGGTGGTCATATTAATAATGTGTTGAATAATGAAAATTTTCTGAAAGAAAATAGTTTCCTATTTAAAAAAATGTAAAACAAATGATTGTCTTATTTCATTGAAAAACTAGGCTTCAATGAATTCATAAATATGATTCTACAAAAATTTAATTACTCTTTGTAATATATATTCATCTTTATTTATTTTACATGTATCCTTTGTATCCTTCCATAAAACATAAAATATGATAAACCATTCAATAATTTGAAATATTAATCATTTCCATAAAAAAATTATTTTAAAAAAAATACATTTAATTACATGCATGATATAATGTTATCTATATAAATCCACTAAATATATTTTTTATAAACCTTCATTAATATATATATATATATCCATCAATGAATATTTATTTTATGGTGAATATGATTCAAATTCCACCAAAATGATAAGTATTTTATATCACAATATCATTGATAATCAAGATTGATGTCAATTAAGTTTAGGATGATGAAAAAATATGATATACCTATAAAGTAACACAATACTTTTCTTCATGTATAATTATTTATTTATTAAAAAATCATTCAATTTTTTTCCCCCAAATTATGTTATAATGATTAAAAACAATTTAGGGAAAATATTTTTTATTCATAAGTTCTAAAGAATAATATTTTTATTACAAAAACATGTTTCTAAAAAAATTATTTATGGGTTTTAATATGATTCTAAAATAATTTAAATTCATTTTTACTCATGGTTTTATTTAAAATGTATTTAATGCATTCTTCATGAATTTTTTTAATCAAGTAATTTGTTTGATTTTAAAAAAAAACTATAGGAGGATCGTTTTCTCTTATCTTATACATTATCAAAAACCCTTCTTCATATTATGACTACACAAGGATATAAATATTCATTTTTTTATTAAAGTTATATTTTATAGAAATTTATTTGACGGTTTTTTTATTCTTTTTAAATTGGTTTTCCATGTTGAATGTGTATTTTCCTCTAGAATAATTTATTTATCCTGTAATAGAATTTTTACTCAGACATGAAAACAACCCATGATTGAACATATAATTTATTTGGGATATAATAAAATTATACCTTCATTATTCATTCTCTATGAGTCCTATAATATTATTTTGAAACCCATTTATTCTTATTGGATATTCTATGATGAAATTTTAAAATGTTTATGAAAAACATTTAATTTATACATGTTATAATTTGATGAAATGTTTAGAAACCTACTTCAATAAGAGGATCAGATATGATGAATTATTTTAATCTTATGGGTCATATATATATATATTCATTATTTTATGGGTGGTAGAATAATTATATATACCATAAATGCATTGGTTAATGACCGATATCTCATGGTATTACATGAATGAAATAGGGATTTATCCTATAACGTAAGGGACTCTATCAACTATGTTATTATTAAGAGTAAAATACGACTACCAAACTTTTTAGGGGAGATAATCCAAAAATATAAGATATTCTTTAGTGTGAACCGGGATTACTATTTTGTATAGGTAGAATACCCAACAATAAATGTTAGTTTTGTTAATGATCCTTGACTGATATGATTTTTTTGGTAGTATACCCAATCCATAATTAATTTCTTAATAGCGAGCCTTGCCAAAAAAAATATATTTTTTATATTTATATGTATGCCTCAATATCATGTCTTAGTATAATTTTATGATTTAATGACTCATGTTTTGTTAAATAATTTTAATTTATATCTCATGACTTATATGATTTATTCCATAAATAATGATTACGATATTTTATTTTTTGAATATGTTGTTTAAATATAATTCTCATATTTTCATATACATAATTTCAATGTATAATAATTTCACCATTGATATATCCCTTTTTTACCATTAATTTTAAATTTACATCAACTTTTCTTCATTTTCCAAATTGTGGGTGAAGTGCATTGTGTTGCATTTGTTGTCAATGAGGCATGAAGTTGTCTTGGAATGAATGGATGTCAAGGAGTCAAGATGTGAATGTCAAAGGATGTGATGGTGATGGTGATGAAGGAGAATGGCCATAGTACTAAGATGCATGTCACTTAGGAGATTCACTAAGTGACATAGGAGATGATGGTTTGAAACATTCTCTAAGAAAATCTGACGATTGTTGAGCTGATCATTAAGTTCATAGAACTTGTATCCTGATGATACAAAGTCACAACATTGATTGAAGACCATGCATTGTCTTCACAATGCATGAGGAGTTTAAAGGAGTTACATCCACAACTACTAAGTGGATGATGTGCATTAATGAAGTCCATGCACTATCACTTAGTGCATGTGAACATGAAGATGATCCAACTTGACCTCTAATTGAATCATTGAAGAACATTGAAGAATTAAGTAATTCAGGAGTTCGGTTGAAGAAGAAGAACCTTCAAGAATTCACTCCTAAGTAATGAGTATATGTTGAGGAGATTTGAGGAATTCTAATGAAGAAGAGAAGGGAAGAAATGAAGAAGAAGAGAAAGGGCA
Organism: Viscum album; assembly: GCA_963277665.1. Taxonomy (NCBI): domain Eukaryota; kingdom Viridiplantae; phylum Streptophyta; class Magnoliopsida; order Santalales; family Viscaceae; genus Viscum; species Viscum album. Next base: position 1,996,699,183 of record OY728140.1, on the reverse strand, counting down.
TTTGGAATTTTACACTTAAGTACTTTGTATACTTAGTGTATATTCAAGCAAAAAATATGCCAACCTCAAGGGCCAGCCTTAAGGGTTCAACCCAAGGCACATGTGGGAACCAGTCACCACGCCCAAGGGGATCCCATGGGGCCAGCCCAAGAGAGGCCGGGGCCGTGTATAAGCCCCGAGGCCACGCGGTGATGAAACCCGCGCAGCGTGGGCGCAGGAGCGCGCCCGACGGGTGCATAGTGGGCGCCAGTGGCGCGCCCGCAGGAGCAGAGTGGGCGCAGAGCGCGCCCGCAGGAAGAACCCGGTGCGGGGCGGCACCGGGAGGGGAGAAGTTCAATTGAAGGGAGGCCGGCAGTGCTTGGGTAATAAGCTGCGGAAAATTCGGCCGCCGTTTCGATGTGGGACGCGGGATTTTCCCGCGGAAGAAATCCCAGCCGCACGATTCATCGCGCGCTCGATCTGGACCGCTCATCTAATCCGCCGCGCCCCCGATTTGATCCAGGCCGTCCGAGGATAATTGATCACCGCATCCAACGGCCCGGCATCCATCTCCTACCTCGAGCTCGACCGAGGCACCCGCGACGTCCCCGCTGAACCAGAGGCCCTCCGATGACCTGTTTTCGAGCTCCCGGCCACCATAGTTTGATCTGAAGGCTCCAATGAGTTCGTCCGGCCCTACTGAACACAACCATGTATAAAAATGGGAATGCATGCGATGTTTGGAAGAATTCGAAGAAGGCCGAGGCAAGAGAATCTGCCGAGGCTTTGAAGGGTTTATGGTTTGCATGGATTAGCCTAAACCGAAGGCCTTGCATGTGTTACAAGTCGCATGCACGTAGAGGAAATTAAAGAGGAATATCCCGCGTGAAACAAAGGATAAAAATAAATCGTTTAAAGATTTCAAAGATCCGAAATCTTCGGGAATTTAAGTTGGAAACACGCGGATCATGTGAGGTATCTCTTGCCTATAAAAGGAGCATCCGAGGCTCTCAAAAAGCTTGCTGATGCGCTGATCCTTTGTTGAAGATCCGAAGAACCGTGATTGCACCTCTTCCTCGCGAAGTTGAAGCCCCGCAAAAATTATATTTGTGCGGCTGAAGTCCCCTGCGCGATAATCCTTTGCGCGGCAGGAAGAGCTCGTGGCCGCAGCATTCTTGCGTGCCCGAGGCTTGTTCCCTCTCTGCCCGCACCCTTGCGCGGCAAGAGGAAGACCCCGCGGGTGTTGCACTTGCGCGCCCCGTGGGTAGGAGGTCTTGCGCGCCCCTGTGCCGTGCACCTTGCGCGCCCGAAGGCTAGGTGAAGACCCGAGGATTGTTTGCCTTGTGCTCTACACACATTGTGTGTGTTCCAAAGAAGGCCGAGGCCTTGCCTCGTGTGTGTGGTAAGAGAAGAAGATAAGGGCGAGTCCTTTGTGCCTTTTGTGTAAAAAGAAAAGGAGGAGGCCGTAGCCCCTGTGTTGGTATTCGGGTGTGTGCAAGAGGAGGCCGAGGCATGCCCTTGTGTATGTGCCAAATTGAAGAACACATCTTGTGTGTGCTGAGTACCCTACGGGCAGTGAGAAAGCAAGACAAGGCCATACTAGTGTGTGCATTTGAAGAAAAGGCAGTAGCCTTGTGTGTGTGCAAGAAGGGAAGGAAAGGCCGTAGCCTTGTGCAACCAAAGAAGACCCAAGGCCTAAGTGTATTTGTGTGTGCTATGTGAAGAGGAAAAGCACACTTGTTCGGGTGTGTGCAAGTAGAGGCCGAGACCACACCTTGTGTGAGTGCCAAATTGAAGAACACACTTTGTGTGTGGATTTGAAGAAGAGGCCATAGCCCTTGTGTGTACAAAATGGAGAACCAAGTGTGTGCATAAGTGAGGTGCACACTTTGAAGAAAATCAAAAGAACAAGGAAGAACCCGAGACCTTGGCTTGGGTATGTGCAATTGGGTAAAGTGAAGACCACCACACTTTGTGTGTGTGTGCATTTGAAAGGAAGGCCGAGGCATAGCTTGGGGTGTGCAAAAATAGTGGAGGCCAAATACACAGTCATTGTGTGTGTGCAAAGCAAAGAACAAAGTTGTGTGTGCAAAACAACAAAGTGAAGTGACCGAACCTATGTGTGTGCTCTAAGAGGAGTGGACACACTTAGAAGAAGAAGAAGACTCACACCAAAGTATAACACACTTTTAAGTGTGTGAACAAATTGCATAAAGAGTGTGAAGTTTGAGAAGTAGGTGTGTGCTGAAAAGAATTACACCCTCTGAGGGATTATTGCACCAAGAGGAGAAAGAGGACAGTGCATGCATGCATGCATGCACGTGCACACGTGAACAGTGCTAAATCTGGCTGTGTGCATTTGAGGAGTCCAAGACCAGAGGTTCTTGAAGATTTGAGAAGGCAATGCACTCAGTGCATGAAGTAGAGTTGAACTGAGACTGAGCCAGACTGAAGTTAAAGAGATTGGTTGTCTGAGTTTTCAGTAGATTGAGAAGACCCTGATCACCACAAGTGATCAGAAGAAGAGCAAGGCCAGCAGCCTTTATCCCAGGCTGCTGAAGTTACTTGAAGAACTTAAAGTGAAGAAGAGCTACTCGTGTGACTCGAGGAGCCAGGAGAAGACCCTGTGGGACTCAGGGAGAAGAAGTCTTCAGTGGGATTCTGGAGCAGGCCAGTGGGACTCTGGTAACACTGTGTGAAGCAGTATAAAGACCCTCCTGTGGGACTCAGGAGAGATACAGTGGGACTCTTTATCGACCATTGTAATACTAACAGATTATAATGGGAGAATCCATACTGGGAGAGCATGGCAAGGATGTAGGACTTTGGTGCCGAACCTTGTAAATCCTTGTGTCCTGTGCCTTTTCATTACTGCATAATCCGGGAAAGGTTGAGAGATACAAGAAGAGTGGATCGAGGCTTTAACCATCCATAGAGGTTTAATTGATAAAGAATCAATTAGTAAAAAGTTTAAAGGGATCACTGATTCACCCCCTCCCCCTCTCAGTGATTCACACTGATCTGGGCACTTCAATTGGTATCAGAGGGAGGTTGCCTCTAAAAGATCCAAGGGAGTCTACATGAAGTGCAGATTTGAGGAAACGAGCGACCAGCCTCAAATGGAGATATCTGCCAAGACTCAGAAAAATAGAAAGAAGAAACAGGCCAAGAAGATGAAGAAAGCCTGTCCTAGCTGTGATGAAGTTGAAACAATGAATGATCTTCAGAGTGCACTCAAATATCTTCAGAAGACAGTTCCCATGGAAGTGGCAAAGTGTATAGCTACAGGCATCCATGATCTTCAAGAAGAAAAATCACAGTTAGAAGAAGAAGCCAACGCTATGGAAGATCAGCTGGCTAAAAGGGTTGGCATAACCAACACTCTCAGAAGGCTGGTGAATGCCAAAGATGAAACTGTTTCCCTTTGCAATAAAAGATATGAAGATACCTGTGAAGAATTTCAAAGGAGCTCTTCTGAGAAAGAAATATTTTTGATAATGATCAAAGATGTTTTCCATGCACTGGAAAAGAGACACAGAGTTTCAATGGTTGTCAAAGATGCTCAACTTGAAGACAAAGCAAAAAGGGTGAAGGAGCTTGACAATTCATTGCAAGAAATGAAGAAGGTGCATGAAGACCAAATGAAGGAACTGAAAGAAGATTGGGAAGGAAAGCTAAGAATTGTTGAAGATGAGAAGAACTCACTTAACATGAAATGCTTAGAACTAGAGGTGATATTGAAAAATCAGCAATCACCCAAAGCCAAAACCTCCCAGTCAGCTGGTAGAAGAAATGTTGCCACTCAAGTGAGCTTTGAGCAGGATGATTCTAAGAGAAAGCCATCCTCTAATAAAAGTGCAACATCTTCTAGAAAGAAGGTACCATCCATACCATCTTGTACTGATGCTTCTAATTGTGTTTCCACAAAAAGTGCAGGATGGAAGAATAATTCCAAACAAATATGGATGAAGACAGTGAAGAAGCAGGGCTCTCCTGAAACAACACAACTTGTCAAGAAAAGTACCCAGCAATCAGAAGTACACAAGAGGTCAAGATTTGTGGGTCAATGTTGGTGTTGTAACAAGTATGGGCATTGTGCAAAGGATTGTTGGTACAATCCACTGAATGCCAAAGCACAGAGGAAGCCCATGCCGAGGGGGAGCAAGCCAGAAGGAAATAAGCAACATCCACAGGTCCAGAGACATCTGTTTACTGCAAATAGATTTGGATTACTTGACAACATCTGGGATGGTTGCAAAAGTGGTCAAAAAGATACATGTCAGTCTCCAACTGTATCCAGAGCTCAAAAGAAGAAAAGATCACAGAACCTGGCTCAAAAAGATTCCTTGGGAAGCAAGAAGAAAGTAGAAAATGCTCCCAAGAAGTGTTTGAGAAATGAAGAGAAGTCCTTGGAGTCTGAGTCCAAGAAGGGTGATGCATCCAGAAGGACCACCAAGAAGTGCTTCTACTGTGGATGGAATGGTCATACCATGGATCTTTGTAAAGAAGCCATGAAATTCAATAGAAGCCAACTGAACTCCAAAAGACAATCAATCCAGAAGAAGAAGGGATTGATTGAAAATAAGTTGCCTAAGAGAGGTAGCTTAGCAGCATCCAAAGAACCATGTGGAACTTCCAAAACTGAGGCCACTCTTCCAAATGATTTACTTGTCATATGGCCACATCAGTTGCAACTTGCCAGAGAACTACAAAGAGCTGAAGATGAAGCTCTGGCATTTGCTAAAGCAAAAGGGAAGAAAAAGATTTCACATGAAGATGGGTTGAGAACCACACCAGCACAATCATCAATGAAGATCAAATGTGCAAGTGTGAAGAATGGTGAAAATGGGACATCTCGGTTGAGAGAATCTTCTCAACCTTGTTGTTCACATTGATGAACCAAGGAGGTTCCATCTTATTCCCTTATACATTGGTATCTACATATGCTAACAATGCAGGGAATTGAAGATGATGATCATTCTCAACTGGAGGATGGTTTGGAAAGAATCTTGTGCTCCCCTTGAGGGGGAGCCAATCTGGAGAAGATGATATTTTGGGATTTAATATCATCTTTAGAAAAGTGAAGGTAATCCAATCATACTTTCATCCCTTGTTTCTTAATTGAGGCTATCTTGTCAATTAAGGGGGTGTATGGATTGAAGACAAATGGATGAAAGGGGGAGCTTTATCATTGCACTGAACTTTCTAATGTGTTTTGTGAAGTATGTGCAGGATTCACCAAATTCATTGAGTATCTGAAAATTTCAAACCCCTGGAGCATGATCTCACATGTACAGTGAATGATGGATAGCATTGAGTTCCTTGGTTACATCACTCTTGTTTTCTACACCGGGTTAGCCCAAGTAGACTTAGAGTTGATTTACTAAAGGTTCTTTTCTAAAGAGAACATGTGACATCATCCCTCTCCTAGTGTTTTTCAAGAAGATACTTTTCAATGGGAGGAAGATATTTTTGGAAGAGAACCACACCACACCTTTGCATTTGATTGCCAATGAGGGGGAGAAAATATTGGCACACATATTGACCCATCCATATGTGCTGATGGAGTGTATTGACAACAAATACAATGGGGGAGATTGAAGTGCATTGTGTTGCATTTGTTGTCAATGAGGCATGAAGTTGTCTTGGAATAAATGGATGTCAAGGAGTCAAGATGTGAATGTAAAAGGATGTGATGGTGATGGTGATGAAGGAGAATGGCCATAGTACTAAGATGCATGTCACTTAGGAGATTCACTAAGTGACATAGGAGATGATGGTTTGAAACATTCTCTAAGAAAATCTGACGATTGTTGAGCTGATCATTAAGTTCATAGAACTTGTATCCTGATGATACAAAGTCACAACATTGATTGAAGACCATGCATTGTCTTCACAATGCATGAGGAGTTTAAAGGAGTTACATCCACAACTACTAAGTGGATGATGTGCATTAATGAAGTCCATGCACTATCACTTAGTGCATGTGAACATGAAGATGATCCAACTTGACCTCTAATTGGATCATTGAAGAACATTGAAGAATTAAGTAATTCCGGAGTTCGGTTGAAGAAGAAGAACCTTCAAGAATTCACTCCTAAGTAATGAGTATATTTTGAGGAGATTTGAGGAATTCTAATGAAGAAGAGAAGGGAAGAAATGAAGAAGAAGAGAAAGGGCATTTGGCATTTTACACTTAAGTACTTTGTATACTTAGTGTATATTCAAGCAAAAAATATGCCAACCTCAAGGGCCAGCCTTAAGGGTTCAACCCAAGGCACATGTGGGAACCAGTCACCACGCCCAAGGGGATCCCATGGGGCCAGCCCAAGAGAGGTCGGGGCCGTGTATAAGCCCCGAGGCCACGCGGGGATGAAACCCGCGCAGCGTGGGCGCAAGAGCGCGCCCGAAGGGTGCATAGTGGGCGCCAGTGGCGCGCCCGCAGGAGCAGAGTGGGCGCAGAGCGCGCCCGCAGGAAGAACCCGGTGCGGGGCGGCACCGGGAGGGGAGAAGTTCAATTGAAGGGTGGCCGGCAGCGCTTGGGTAATAAGCTGCGGAAAATTCGGCCGCCGTTTCGATGTGGGACGCATGATTTTCCCGCGGAAGAAATCCCAGCCGCACGATTCATCGCGCGCTCGATCTGGACCGCTCATCTAATCCGCCGCGCCCCCGATTTGATCCAGGCCGTCTGAGGATAATTGATCACCGCATCCAACGGCCCGGCGTCCATATCCTACCTCGAGCTCGACCGAGGCACCCGCGACGTCCCCGCTGAACCAGAGGCCCTCCGACGACCTGTTTTCGAGCTCCCGGCCACCATAGTTTGATCCGAAGGCTCCAATGAGTTCGTCCGGCCCTACTGAACACAACCATGTATAAAAATGGGAATGCATGCTATGTTTGGAAGTATTCGAAGAAGGCCGAGGCAAGAGAATCTGCCGAGGCTTTGAAGGGTTTATGGTTTGCATGGATTAGCCTAAACCGAAGGCCGTGTATGCGTTACAATTCGCATGCACGTAGAGGAAATTAAAGAGGAAGATCCCGCGTGAAACAGAGGATAAAAATAAATCGTTTAATGATTTCAAAGATCCGAAATCTTCGGGAATTTAAGTTGGAAACACACGGATCATGTGAGGTATCTCTTGCCTATAAAAGGAGCATCCGAGGCTCTCAAAAAGCGTGCTGATGCGCTGATCCTTTTTTGAAGATCCGAAGAACCGTGAGTGCACCTCTGCCTCGCGAAGTTGAAGCCCCGCGCAAATTATATTTGCGTGGCTGAAGTCCCCTGTGCGCTAATCCTTTGCGCGGCAGGAAGAGCTCGTGGCCGCAACATTCTTGTGCGCCCGAGGCTTGTTCCCTCTCTGCCCGCACCCTTGCGCGGCAAGAGGAAGACCCCGCGGGTGTTGTACTTGCGCGCCCCATGGGTAGGAGGTCTTGCGCGCCCCTGTGCCGTGCACCTTGCGCGCCCGAAGGCTAGGTGAAGACCCGAGGCTTGTTTGCCTTGTGCTCTACACACATTGTGTGTGTTCCAAAGAAGGCCGAGGCCTTGCCTCGTGTGTGTGGTAAGAGAAGAAGAGAAGGGCGAGGCCTTTGTGCCTTTTGTGTAAAAAGAAGAGGAGGAGGCCGTAGCCCCTGTGTTGGTATTCGGGTGTGTGCAAGAGGAGGCCGTGGCATGCCCTTGTGTATGTGCCAAATTGAAGAACACATCTTGTGTGTGCTGAGTACCCTACGGGCAGTGAGAAAGCAAGACAAGGCCATACTAGTGTGTGCATTTGAAGAAAAGGCAGTAGCCTTGTGTGTGTGCAAGAAGGGAAGGAAAGGCCGTAGCCTTGTGCAACCAAAGAAGACCCAAGGCCTAAGTGTATTTGTGTGTGCTAAGTGAAGAGGAAAAGAACACTTGTTCGGGTGTGTGCAAGTAGAGGCCGATACCACACCTTGTGTGAGTGCCAAATTGAAGAACACACATTGTGTGTGGATTTGAAGAAGAGGCCGTAGCCCTTGTGTGTACAAAATGGAGAACCAAGTGTGTGCATAAGTGAGGTGCACACTTTGAAGAAAATCAAAAGAACAAGGAAGAACCCGAGACCTTGGCTTGGGTATGTGCAAGTGGGTAAAGTGAAGACCACCACACTTTGTGTGTGTGTGCATTTGAAAGGAAGGCCGAGGCATAGCTTGGGGTGTGCAAAAATAGTGGAGGCCAAATACACACTCATTGTGTGTGTGCAAAGCAAAGAACAAAGTTGTGTGTGCAAAACAACAAAGTGAAGTGACTGAACCTATGTGTGTGCTCTAAGAGGAGTGGACACACTTAGAAGAAGAAGAAGACTCACACCAAAGTATAACACACTTTTATGTGTGTGAACAAATTGCATAAAGAGTGTGAAGTTTGAGAAGTAGGTGTGTGCTGAAAAGAATTACACCCTCTGAGGGATTATTGCACCAAGAGGAGAAAGAGGACAGTGCATGCATGCATGCATGCACGTGCACACGTGAACAGTGCTAAATCTGGCTGTGTGCATTTGAGGAGTCCAAGACCAGAGGTTCTTGAAGATTTGAGAAGGCCATGCACTCATTGCATGAAGTAGAGTTGAACTGAGACTGAGCCAGACTGAAGTTAAAGAGATTGGTTGTCTGAGTTTTCAGTAGATTGAGAAGACCCTGATCACCACAAGTGATCAGAAGAAGAACAAGGCCAGCAGCCTTTATCCCAGGCTGCTGAAGTTACTTGAAGAACTTAAAGTGAAGAAGAGCTACTCGTGTGACTCGAGGAGCCAGGAGAAGACCCTGTGGGACTCAGGGAGAAGAAGTATTCAGTGGGATTCTGGAGCAGGCCAGTGGGACTCTGGTAACACTGTGTGAAGTAGTATAAAGACCCTCCTGTGGGACTCAGGAGAGATACGGTGGGACTCTGTATCGACCATTGTAATACTAACAGATTATAATGGGAGAATCCATGCTGGGAGAGCATGGCAAGGATGTAGGCCTTTGGTGCCGAACCTTGTAAATCCTTGTGTCTTGTGCCTTTTCATTACTGCATAATCCGGGAAAGGTTGAGAGATACAAGAAGAGTGGATCGAGGCTTTAACCAGCCATAGAGGTTTAATTGATAAAGAATCAATTAGTAAAAAGTTTAAAGGGATCACTGATTCACCCCCTCCCCCTCTCAGTGATTCACACTGATCTATGCACTTCATTGGGTTACAAAAAATGTTGTTATATAAGAATCTCCTTATAAGGGTTATGAAGATCTTAAATGGGTAAAAAATAGATCTTTTATAAACCTATTGATTTTGTGTCAGCGTTTCCCAGGGAACTAAACCATTATAGTCCTTATGAAATTTTTTGTAATGAATTTCTAATAGTGATATATCAATTAGAAATATACGTATGAATAAATAGGTATGTCACATATATACTCTTAAATGAATGATCGTCACATTGTTGACCAAATACATGCCAATCAGTACTAAGGTCAATCCTTTCTATGAGTCCCCTTATCATGAAAAACTCATAACCACTTTTTATAAACATATAATTAATAAATACATAATATTAAATGTTTTATTAAAATATAAATATTCTTATCATAACCTATGTATCTAGATCTTGGCGTACTGACCAAAAAAATCACACTTCACCCTGACCATATTTTGAGAACATATTTTTCAACTAAAACCTAATTAATTCTATATTTGATGAAACAAGACCATAAATTATTATAAATTAACCTCTGAACATATCTAGATAAAAACATGAGTAATGCGAAGATTTCACATATATATAAATTATATTTTCACAAAATAATGAATCCCCCATACATCAACTTGAGTCCATCATGATTTAGTGGGATATTCATTGAATCTGTACCCTATATAAACATCAAATCCTCAACAAGAAAGGTATATAACAATAAAATTAAAAATAAGGTGATCTATAATATATTTTTTATTAAATAAATTTATATATTTATATAAATGTGGGGAAGATGATGTAAGATTCATGGGATATTGGGATTCTATAGTTGGAATTGGTAAATCTATATCCCCTCACCATAAACGAACCAAATGCACTTGATTGTGAAATTACCATAATACCGATAAAACTGAACTTACCCAAAACCAAGTAGTACATATTCAGACTTCATTAAGTACCCTATAATGAACCAATCATCCATTATAGTTATACTGACCACTTAGAGTAGCATATGAACCTTGTTTCAAATAAAAATTTGTTATATGCTAATTTTCCAATTAAACTATGGATCACCTCCATGTACGGCGGAGGATGCCGAAAAGTAGTGAGTGTTTGATGAGGTAATGGTGGGGAGATTTTACCATTAAAATATGATAATAATAATTTCCCGTATGGAAATACAACACAATGGAGAAGAACATAACATAGTATAAGCATAACAAAAAAATTAGTTGAATCATCAATGAAGAACCATAAAAATGTGTATATATATATTTATATTAAAAATTCATACTATGTATAGATAAATAATTCAAAAATATGTCTTATAATATATATAAACTTTATCTCATGTGGAAAAACATATATGTACATACTTATATAAATGTGATAAAGTTAAAAATTAAAATCCATTGAGATGAAAGAACCATTGTGGTCCCTTATCATCCAACCGGATAAAAAGGTCCAAATTGATAACTATGGTCCATCTCCAAATCTATATCTCGTATATGATCATATATATCTAATTTATGCACACCTCAGGAGAGACCCATGTAGGGTGTGAGAATGTACATAGTAGGCCACCACAAATGTGTTTCAACCTCACAACCACCATTAAATAGGTTTATTCTTAACATAAAAAATGAGAATCACACAATCATTTACAAACAACCACCTTCTTGTGTTCTTAGTAGATAGAAGGAAGCGATTTCCTGATCATCTATTATTGGTATAGTCAATTCACAAGCCTAATATATATATATATATTTCATAAACATATTTCTAGATATATGTATATATATATGGGATATGAACCTTGGCATAGTGCCCATGGAATTCCATGATGAAAGATCATATCTGGTGTACCCATGGGTTCCACCAAAAACATTTCAGTTTACACCACATGTAATAAATAAATCATATGGTCTCCTAATGAAATAACAAATAATTATTTAACCAGTCCATCAAATGACATATCATTTTTCTCCATCACCTATAATCATGGCATCCAAATTCGCAGTGCCACATTTCCTCTAATGAATAATCATTATGTGCTCAACCAATTATTTTACAAGGTATGATGACGTTTTTCATCCATAAATATAACTGCAATGGAATCAATATTAAAGGAATTCCACATCCCTCAACTGATGGTATCCACACCATCAACTGATTATCAATCACTCTCAATGTTTATTTATAATGTGAGAACTCAAAATGGATCTTATGGTATAAACCATCCATTGAGAAACATAATACACAAGGGATTCTACCAACATTGATTTGTGAAAATCACCTCAATTGAGTCTCTTTTATGACCACACAACTACTATAGTGCATCATTCAGAAATATTGGGTTGAAAACATGAAAAAACCTAAGACACATTATTTGAAATCATGTCCCCTACAACAATGTCTCTAAATCCCAACAGTTCACACCTAAAAAATTATGTAGATTCATTCACTCATCCATATGACCTCATATCATAAAATCATACAACCATGCCATCTCAACATATTCAACAACATTAACCCATGTATATTAGTCCGAGAACCACATGATGAATAATATATGATCATTATTAGTGATAAAAATCTAATAAATACCCATCTAATGACCATGAAATTTTTAAGAAACTAATGAAATTTATATATAGATATCAAATCAATTATAATACCCATGAAACCTAACTACACATGTTGTCCATGATCCCTTTATTGGGTTCCCAATACTAAATATACAAGATATTTACCAATGATATTAGATAATATAATTAAATATATTGAAAATAATTCATTTGAAAATTATGTGTATGAGTCATTTACAAACCCCATTCATATGTTTGTACACCTGAAGAAACAAAAAAACTAGGTAAGAATATAAGAACCACCAAAATTATACCCATATGAACTCATTCAACAAATAACATCATCTAACATTATCTCAAACAAGATAAATTTATATTTTAGATGAACACCATGAATTTTGGGAAAATAAGCTTAGACTAATTTTGAATTATCTAAAGAGATATATACCTATATGAAAAGAAATAGTATTAAATACCCTAGTTATATACTTCAAGTGAGATTAATGTACCATGGATCAGAGCTCACATGAGAGGTAGAAGACAAATCATAGGAGAATGAATTAGGATAGCCCCTTGTAGTGTGAGAGTGAAATAGATAAAGAAGGAGGATAAGGAAAGGAAAATGCATGGAGTGGGTGTTTTGTCATTTCAACTAAATTAATGTCTCACACATTTTATCAACACATCTTGGCTATGTAGGAATCACCTTGACATTTCCCTCTATCCAAGACCCACACATGTAGAAGCTAGGGTCAGAGTTTCCAAACCATAGATAGGCTATGAAATTCCCTCTATAAAAAAATTCTTATGTTTCACATTACCATGATCCTTCACCCTCGTGGTTTGAGGAAAAATGTTCATTGATGTAGGTGGGTCACATAGTTACTCATGGGAGGCCATATGGTAAAATCTAATAGTGTGTCTCTATATTCGATGCTCAAAAATCGAGTTTTTAGGATTTTCCTCACTTATAAATCATCTAATCCTTAGAATGACATTGTGGGACATAAAATTTATCTTAAATATGGAATTTGGTAAAATGAAAACCCAAAATTAGGATCTGAAAGAATGAAAAGAGTTTTAAATCTCACCAAACTAAAATTTTAAAACAAATTGATGATTTTGTATCCCATAAAAAACCTTGTACATTATAGTCTCCCCAAATTAAGATAGTTCATACATGACCTACCATGATTTACCTACATATGAAATCAAACATTCCATTCTAATTTATCTAAAAATATTTTACCTCGTTCATTATGTTATTGGTAAACTTTTTTCAAGTTTCTCCCTAGTGAAGGATTTACCTACAATGTTACATCCAACCCAAACAAAATTTCATGATATTCCACTGACTATCCAAAACTCAAATTTCATCCCATAATTCAACATCATTCATGAACCTCATTAGGTGTTCAAATCATGCATATCCCAAACATAAAATCAATCATATCACACATATCACTATTTTCCCTCAATTACATTTCCCATACATGAAACTCATCATAATCTATATCTTAATAGTAGCACATAAGTCATATACATCAAAAGATTCTCATTAAACATCATCTAATATATTCCCAAAAATGTAACATAATATATAAATATTAATTTCCATTATATTTACAAGTCCGACACACCTCATACATAACCAACATCACAAAAATACTCAGATTCCAATACACCACATACAAAAAATACATCACATAGATTCATAGATTCCTATAAAAATCATAAAAATATATATCATGAGTCATAACGGATTCCAACATACTGACCATAAAATAGTTAGTCCACAACAATACACATGAACCTCAAGCATTAAAAATAGCCATGCCCAAAAAACTATTGTTAATACCATAATTAATGTAAAACTATCATGATCATCATCTATTCATAATGATATAAAATTATAATCTATTATACATGCACCATGAAATAGTCGTAAAAAACAGAGGCATGACCTCCATACATAGCTTTATTAACAACCGTACAATGACCCCATAGCTTATTATCTTTATCATTGTCACATCAACCACATGTAGCTGAATCCCATATACCAGTAACTAGTAATGCTCTCAGTAAAACCTCATATACTTGATATTCAAACAATCCATGTCACCCAGCTATCACAAAATACTTACTACAAAAAATCTCTAGATCTCCTTTCATGTCGCGCACCCAAAATCCATTACAAGATTATCACAATGGTTCCTTACATACTTCAAATAAGCACTCCTGAATAAAAATGATATATAACAACTCCTTAGTCGTATTACCACATAAACAAACTAACTTCCCTATAATGATTCCTAACATCCAATCATCAACATAAAGAATAACAGTTTCAGTCAGCTAATTCTATCACATATAACATATATGAGTCGTTAGATAAGTTCTAATAAACTATTATTTTCTAACCAAATTACTCTAATAATGAAAACTTTCTGATGATATTTAAAATAACATTGATGTAATTTCATAATCCATCCAAAAATCATAAAATCCTCTCCATGTATTTTCCTTCCACTGTATATAAAAATCATGACATTTCTTTGGTGTTCACTACATAATCCAGTAAAAAAGTGTATACCAATTTTTGATTTATAAACTCAATATCTATATCAATCCTGAGTGTATTTGGGAGTAATTTCTCAAATAACATAGCATTGAAATCCTTTCATTCATGTCTGCTATGTCATTCTACTTTAAACATTATAGATGATCGTGTATTGTCTCAACCTATGACAATATAGGTCTCCAAAATTACTCTCTGACCCTGTGGGTGTCTCAATATATTTGAATATTTTCAATATCAAAATGATCTATTCATGTGTTGTTATGATCCACCCTCTCCTTGAAATATTAGCATGTGATGGGAAATGAACACCAGAGTTAAAAATTCCATAGATGGAATAACTCCCTAAGATCCTTTGTCTATACATTATATGACATGTAAAATACTCGCCCTATGTTTCTCATAAATCAACCTCTAATATTCAACCATATTTTATGGCTTATATTCCCATGACTTTGCTTCAGGACCATCTATAACCTCAGGAACCTAATAATGATCCTTAGGGTCCTAATCCCATGCACACTCATGTGACAAAATATATCATTCGATAAGATGCTCCATCAGAATCCATCTAAGTGGCATCACATAGAATACCAATACTGATGAAAAAATAGTAATTTAATTCATATATAAAAATATATGTATACCATATAAATGATTTTGTAAATGGAAATCCATCTCACCACACAAATGTTCTCTTCTCACCCCCTTTTATATGAAATCCATCCTCAAATTTCCAAACCTAACTGTAGATCTTGGAAAACACATCCCCAAAATTTTCCAAATGCTTCCATTCAAAATCTAGGATGATAGACCTTTTTGAAAGATTCGATTTGGTAGGTAGTAGGGCCCGAACAGAGTCACAGATTAGAAGTTATGGACATTTGATGTTGGGCTGGAAAACTTATTTGGAAAGCCAATTCGCGAAGCCCCCTCTGCGATCGTGGACCGCCGACGTGAAGAAAATGAGGCGGCAATGCTCCGCGAATGCACTGAAATTCGTGACCCCACCACGAAGAGCTGGAGGCGGTAACACTCTAAGAATTACATGACGTTCATGAACCCGCCACAGAGCAGAAGAGGCGGTACCTATCCGCGAATCCGGTTGACATTCGCGACCCGCCGTGAAGCCACCGACGCTCCCTTCACGTCGAGTGATCTTTGCTTTGCAGTTCCCCTTACCTATAAATACACTGCTCACCCCCCCTTCTCAGGATGATTTCCATGAACCCTTCGCCCCTCGGGTGGCCAATCTCCTTATTCGCGGAGCTCCGCTTTGCGGTTCCGTGAGGCCATGCTCTGCGAGTAGCTTCCTTTGCGTTGCTGCTCCGTGAGCCGATGCTCCATCAGCAGCTTCCTTCGCCTTGCTGCTCCGTGAGCCGATGCTCCAAGAGTTCATGCTCTATGAGCCAATTCTTTGTGATTATTTTCACGAGTCCATACTCTGCGTGCCAATGCTCTATGATGCTCCTCCGTGAGACCATGATTCGTGAGACCCCATTGCTCCGTGAGAGTCCTTTGCTCTACAAGGCAATGCTCTGCGAAGATACTTCACGATGAAATATCCTTTGAAAAGATACTACTCCCGGCCCTCTGAGCTGGTCCCTTCACTATCGTCACAGACCCCATGAAAAATGCAGAGTCGCACTACGAACTTTTTGATCAGGGATGTCAGGATTTTCCATTGCACCCTTATGCGCACCCACCTTCCACCTATGGAACACCATGATTTGAGATACTCCTCCACACACCATGAAACACCTTGAGTAGATATATTACTCTTGGTTTCATTCCCAAGTAGGGAGTTGAGGTTCTCATCATCAATTCCCTGAGTACCTTGGGTCAAACAATTCCTCATGCAACTCTTCCAAACCCAGTCACTTGGCTTCTATGCCAGGTTGAACCTGAAAGTGCCGCCCTTGCGTAAGACCTGACACCAGCCATTTCTAGGAACCTTATGTGTAATAGTCCAATCTACATGACTATAAATTGTAGTTCAACCTATGTTCCAGACATATGATGCCTCTTACTCCAAATAAGAGTTTCCTTATGCTCCCAGTATGAGACGCTAATAGTTCTATATACATGACATTAAACTGTAGTAATCCCTATGTTCCAAAAACAAGATTCTTCTTGCTCCAAACAAAATATGCCTTATTCTCCCAGCATGATATTCAAAATAGTCCTATCTACAATACACTAAACTGTATTTCCCCTATTTTCCATACATAGGATGCCTCTTTATCCAAATAAGAGATGTCTTACGCTCTAAGCATGAGATGCCAACGGTCCTATCTACCTGACTATAAACTGTAGTGATATCCCTATGTACCAAACATACGATGCCTCTTGCACAAAACAAGGGATGCCTTATGCTCCATGAATAAGACACATAATTCCATGATTAAAGTGGAATAATTCCAATACCCCTTGGAATTATCCCTCTTGTGCACCAATGCACAGGTGAGGGTCTCAATTCACCAGTGGGTTGGGATGCCCTCGTGGCCAGACATGAGGAAGACATCACAGAAACTTCTCACCTATGACATTGTCTTGGGGGAATAAAAATACACAACTACTCTTATATTCAATGGATTCAAATATACTCTCTGTTGGGACCCAACATGCCCACAAAAAAATATTTCTCGAGCCCAAAGATCACACTTTTAAAAATTCCCAAATAGTTAATGTTGACTAAGAACACTCAAAATGGCATGTAGATGCTCTTCATGATCCTCCTAAAATGTGGAGTACACAAGGATGTCATCAATGAAAACCACCAAAAAAATGGCCCAGAACTAATGGAACACAAAATTCATCAATCCCAGGAACACAGCTGGAGAATTCGTCATGCTGAATGGCATTACAATAAAATCATAATGCTCATGACAACAATGGAAAGGTGTCTTCGGGATATCCTCATATTTTACATGAATTCTATGCTATCCTAACCGCAATTTGATCATTGAGAACCAACTTTCACCCTTATGTTGATTGAATAAATCATCATTCCGCATAATAGAATAGATATTCTTTATTGTATCTTAGTTTAAGAAACTGTAATCGACACACAACCGCAAACTTCTGTCTGTATTCTCCACGAACAGAACTTGTCCACCCCACCGTGACACACTTGGCCAAATAAAACCGCACTATAAAAAACCATCAAGCTATATACGTAGCTCTTGTATCTCAGAAAGGGTCCATACTATATGGAGACATATAGATAAGAGACGCTCTTGATTGTTTCTCGATCCCAAAATCGGTCTCTCGTTGAATGGGTAATGCTACAACCTCTTCTAGAAAGAGATCATGTCACTCTTCTATGACCCTATGAAACTCCATCTACTGAACCTCTAATGAACTCAACATCATCTCCACCATCATGGATGATAATGATGGAACATTCCTATGACCCATACAAGGATCATGCTCTCCAAAAAACAACACTAGCTCTCCATCTGTACTAATGAAAATGACTTTCTTCCAAAAGAAATCCACGATCGCCTGCACCGTATACATCTAATCTATTCTAAGGATGAAATAATATGGTTGTATTCATAAACATAGAAAATCACTCAAAGCGAGGTGTTTACACAACACTAGCTCACAGTCTCTACATACTTCAAACAAGTCAGCTAGACCTCCTACTCGCATAGTCTATGACAATGGCACTGGAAGCCTCTCTACCTCAAGTCCTAAATCATGGATAGGGGTAGGTGATATGAATAAATGTTTCACTACTGAATCAATGAAGGCATACACCATGGTAGAAAACAAGAAAAGAAAAACTAAAATGATGTATGGATTGCCCAGAGATGGAAACTCTAGAGCATGAATCTGACCATGATCTCCTCCACGGCCTTTGTGACCCTGATGATGACCACCACCACTACCACATTCTACTCTCTGAAGATGGGGAGCATCAAGGGGTCGTCCTTTGCCTACCCTGTATACCCTCTACTGATCTAAATCTGGTGCAACTTGTTGCTGCTTCTTTGGCTGTAATAGCCTCAACGGGGGAAACTAGAGCATAAAACCTATTGTACGATGACTTCACTGAAAGGCCAGGAACTCCGGATACTAATGACCATGACCACCACAAGAAAAACAAGTTCATGATCCCTTGGCATAGGCATAGGAGTGTCAACCTTTGGAGAAATGAGATGTGAAGGATTGTGACCTACCCCCGACTGAACGGAAACTCGTCTGCCCTGAAAACCGGGAACCCTAGACCATAACTCTAATTCGTGTGGAATCATGTTGATCCCCCTCTCATGATGATCCGTTCCTGGCCAAATTCTTCTCGAAAATCTCTACCCTCACCAGTAACTCAAGATATGTATTCAACATAAATGGTGTGACATATAGTTGGATATCTGGATGCAAAGCCTCCTTGAAATTCCTCTCCCTGGCCTCCTTATCTAGAAGTAGGTCCAAATCATATCATAAAAGGATCCTGAAATAGATTCCAAAATTTTGAACATTGGATCTCCCCTGTAGAAGGCTATGAATCTTTTGGCGACTGGATGCCTTCACAGTCGAAGAAAGAAACTAAACTCCAAACTTTTTTTGGAACTCATCCCATGAGATTTTTGAATCCTCTTGACCCCCGAGGAACATGAACCACAAATACCTCGCTGCTCCATGTAGCACCATCACAAATGAGGACACCCAGTGCTCATTCTGAGTACGGATCGAACTGAAGCCTATCTCATCCTCCTCCAACCAATCTTACATGAATGCAACTGAAACGGAGCCCTCGTACTTTTGTAGACTCTGGCTCTGAAACTCTTATAGTGTCTTCCTCCAAGTGTCTTCATCATCAACCTAAACCCTATAGTGATATGCTAGAAAGCCTGCTGGAAATTTTCAACGCAACCCTAACGAGAACATCGACCTGAAGCAATACCTATAAAATAAAAAACTAATAGATCACCTAAACCTGTTATATGGAAAACTCAATATAAATTAAATTGTTTTTTTCATTCATTGATTTTGGGTTAACTTATCCCAAGGTATACCAATTAAAACATAGGCACAAAGAATAATGATTCATGATCCTTTCCAAGGTCTCTAACTTGAAACTAGTATCACCCTGTTTAGTTGACACTGTAATCTTAATGGACCATACATCAGATCATAGGGGGCCTTAAATGAAAATGTCTCAGTCAGTCACTGGTGTTGAAATCACAATCTAGACATGAATGAAATTGTTTCCGTAACAACCAATGCAACCTCACTTGTGCCTAACACCAATCTCCATCATATCCCTCAACCAAACCATTGATTCCACTCTGTCATGACCCACTCCCCACAAAGTGTACCACTCCTGGTCTGACAATGTGAGAAGGGCGATAATGACCCTTGAGTCCCACCTCCAGTAGGCACCGAGTTGGCGACTAGCATTGAAGGCATAACAAACACACAAATGGGAAGCATTACTCTCTAAGATAACACCTGCGGAAGAGAGAGATTAGTTTGACACCAACCAACTCCAACTCATCCAATAATATTATATTAATTTCAAGTACACATATGAAATTTCATGAAAAACTACTACAACTGAATGGGGAAAATTGCAAGTACCCAATAGAATGTAAAACAATGGCTACCACAAACCCGAACATCTCCTGCAACCATATGATAGTAGTAACCAACCTGATCTTCTACTTGTTCCAAGTGAAATGAAGAAAAGTTTATATATACATGGGGTGAGTATAATAGTATACTCAGTAGGTTCCTCCTCGAATCCTCTCATGCTTATGTAAAGAAAGCATGCTAAAGTACAGTGAACAACAATTGAAACTAACTCGTCATCTAAACTGTTATACTAAGTTACCAGCCTCACCACGGATACTCTAACCAAGTAACACATACAAGACTATATAGTATAATAAATAATATCAAGGGTACCCCACTACTACTTCCCCACTTGTTTGCCTCTTTACCCCAACATCGCACGTCCTAAGAATCTATCTCAAAAAAGGCTTACCCGCTAACACATGGGAAAAGCACCACAACATGCACCTCATCCAACAAAACCGCCACGTCCACATATGAAAAGTAACCATGTAGTTTATTGGAGCCACCATAGCTCTAATAACGTTTATCATACATCATGTATTATACCTCAAGCCATTACAGCTCATACACCGAGTAATGATCATTAAGCCATTACAGCCTATACATGTTACCCCTAAAGAATTCCATATAAAACTATATCCAGAATATATGTGTGGGAATAACCACAATCCATTACATCCCTATAAACACATATATGGGGAAAACTAACCAATTTTACTACAAGCACAAGTAACTACCAAGTGATGATTTTGGGGCCAAAGGTGGTTTTCATCCATTCATCCTCCCACAGAATCTTTGGGGAAAACACCCCCAGTGCTCAAAATCCCCAGGTTGATAGTTGCCCTTAATTATAGGGTGGATTATCATATAGAAACACAAATATTACAAGATTTAATATATATCACAACCACACTATAAGAATCTAACGTTCCTCAGACTCTGGGCTACTACTTCAAAGACTTGATATCCTATATGCGCGCAAACATGTAGAGATATGTAATATATTATTTCATTCCATTTTTTATCAGTTCCACTATACATTAATTAATTATTTAAACATTAATTAACCATTTACAAGTTCACATTAAACTTCATTAGCATCACACCCAATGTACACTATCCCTTTAAAATTTCAAACTCTTCATTATGTTCTAGCAACTCCAACCACAAGGGTTAGCTTTATTGATTCAATTATTCGTTACAGAATTACTTTCCCATATTCTCAGGCATTCTAGAAAAACATTATATTCTACTAAACACAAGGGGGATCAACACGGTGAGTAGATGAACTACCAGTCTAGTCTTTTCCATATATACCAAGATCGTAGAGCCATCATCCAGTGAGAAGCTGAACATGGAACGAACGTGGCATACCGCACATGTATTCGCCTCTTTCGGAATAAGGGTAAGAAAAACCAGCTACCTTGAGCAATGGGGAAAAGTAAAGTAGATAATAAACCAATAAGAATGAGCAAGCATCCAACAATCACATCCATACTGTTCTATCATCTCTGACGTCCTTTCCGACACCCACATTCATAAAATGATGCATCTCGACCCTCTTGGTGTCATATGCTGCCACATCCAAAGGTCTCCATGCCCCCACATACCACAACAGCCATCCAGGATCACATCACAACACAAGCAGCAGGAGAACAAACATCTTAACAATTGGTATTTTTGCCCTTTAACAAACAAGAGGGTAACTCAGAACCCTTCAAGGAATTATCAAAAAATCAGTTCTTTAATACGTTTTGAATTATCCGATTTATTATTCATAGGTTCCAAATTCGGGAAACCTAATCAGTAATATATCAAAAATACTTAAAAATGCCTACTGTGCCAATTTTAGTAACATAAAATTACAATAAGGAGAAACAGATTCATTTACATGCCTCTTTATCTTTTAACGAAACAATTATCATTTAATTTTAGTTTAAGTTCATTACCAATTACCATAAAGAATGAACAATTAAACAAGAAAGCATAAATATCACACTATCTAGAAAAACAGGAGGCAATAAAAAACGATCTATGTCAATTTTTTTATCCAGTTAAAATATTTACTAGGTAAATTACATTGTGATGCAGTGGGATAAAACATTCTAACATTACAGTTTCATGTAAAAGAATAGAGGAGAATCAAGTACCCTACCTCAAATGTTTTTTGATGTTCCTTATATGAGAACAATCCACACAACAGGTCACGATCCTCCTCTCGCAACAACTTCATCCATCCAAGGATTCCACAGTCCGACTGCACAAAACAAAACCCAAGAAAACTCTATTAGAAGCATGGATATCATATGCTAAAATATGGAAGGAGAATCATGAGAATATGAACGCCAAAATAAAGATGATAAAACATACCTTATATCGAATATTGATCGATACAGCCTGGTTGCATCAAAACTGAGTAGAACCAATACTAGGATGAAAGTTTGATTGTGAAACCACTATTAGAAGGAATTTGATTTTCGAGCGTCTCACACTCGAGAACAAGGATAATGAATTAGGGAGGAAGATATCTCATCCCTTTAGAAGATTTCATGGAACGACAGTTTAAGATACACTTAATTTCCCATTAAAAGAGAACTGCATTAAAACATTTGTTTTGACCATGAAAAAAAATCCCAAGCCTTAGGTATTATTAATATAGGATTTTAGGACAAGGAATTGGAGTCAGAGTCCTTAAAAGGATGCTTTAAATGCATTTTTCCTCAAAAGGATCATCAAAGGGGTGAAACAGAAGGAAGTTGGAAACAATGTTCACTGTTGGAACCTCACTGTTCTGGAAACACTTTTCACCTAAGTGTATCATTGGGACTATTCACAGAAGGTTAATGTTGACACTGATAACCAAAGTATACCATTGCACTGTTCACAGAAGGTTAATGTTGACATTGTTCACCCAAGATTACCATTAGAATTGTTCAAAGAAGGTTACTGTTGACAATATTCACATATGTCTACCATTTGAAATTTTCAAAGAATGATAATGCTGACATTGTTCACCTATGTTTACCCTTGTAGAGTTCACAGAAGGTTAATGTCGACACTATTCACCTATGTCTACCATTGGAACTATTCACAAAAGTTTAATGCTCACAATGTTCACCAAATGATACCGATCCACTATTCATAAAAGGTTAATGTTGACAATTTTCACCTAAGTATACCATTGGAACTATTCACAGAAGCTTATTGTAGCACTATTCACAACGGTCTCCCATTTGAACTATTCACCTAAGGTTACCGTTTCACTGTTCACAACGGTATAGTATTGGAACTCTTCACATATGGTTACCGATGTACTGTTTACAAAGATCTACCTTTGGAACTATTCGCCTAAGGTTACCATTGCACTGTTCACAATGGTCTACCATTGGAACTGTTTACAGAAGGCCACCATTGCACTGTTCACAACGGTCTACCATTGGAACTATTCACAGAAGGTCACCATTGCACTGTTCACAATGGTCTACCGTTGGAACTGTTCAAATATGGTCATCATTACAATGTTCACAACAATATACTGTTGGAACTGTTTACTTAAGGTTACCATTTCATACTTCACAATGGTATACCATTGGAACTGTTCAACTAAGGTTACCGTTTCACTATTCACAATGTTCTACCATTGGAACTGTTCACAGAAGGTCACTGTTTCACTGTTCACAATGGTCTACCATTATAACTATTCACCTAAGGTTACTATTGTACTGTTCCCAATGGTCTACGATTGGATATGTTCACCTATGGTTACTGTTGCACTGTTCACAATGGTCTACCATTTGAAGTGTTCACAGAAGGTCACTATTGCACTGTTCACAATGGTCTACCATTGGAACTGTTCACAGAAGGACACTATTGCATCATTTACAATGGTCTACCATTGGAACTGTTCCCATAAGGTCACTGTTTCACTGTTCAAAATGGTCTATCGTTGGAACTGTTCACCTAAAGTTACCGTTGGACTATTCAAAATGGTCTTCCATTGGAACTGTTCACCTAAGGTTACCGTTGCACTGTTCACAATGGGCTGCCATTGGTACAATTCATAAAAGGTAATTGTTTCACTATTCACAATTGTCCATCATTGTAACTATTCATAGAAGGTCACCATTTCACTGTTCACAATGGTCTACCATTGGAACTATTCAGCTTACTGTAAATTTGGAAAAGTGTTTGGGAAAAGTCACCTTGACCTCCCGGAACACCTCAAACACCATATTTTTACAAAGGATTGTACTATAGAGGTCTCTGCAATTATAGTTGGGAAAAATAGTACTCCAATAATTGTGTTCCATTTATTGATGTAAATGTAAATTATACATGGTATGTGTCTTGAATTATCCATGACGGTGATGAGTTATGTGTCGTAAATGGATGGATCATCTTGTCTACAATTCTTGATGGGTGATATAAAGGAATTAGGATCCTAACATGATTTTTGTGGTTGTGATTCATTAAATACCATAATGGAATGCATGGGTTAGGGATAAAGACTGAGGCTCTATGACCCGAAGGATGAATTAAAATATTACCTAGAATGATGTACCGTATTAAGAATTGTAAAATTTAGTTGAGAATTCCCTAAATGATGATCCATGTTCTATTAAATTAAACTTCTTGTGTGATGATTACCCTACTGAGACAAAAACCCATATTTGATACCATATTGCCAAGGGATGATATACTTTGCATGTATTGATATAAATTCAAAACATAAATCCTTCAAATAAAAAGGATGTTAATGGTATGTTAATCGATGATTTTACAGCATAACACTTTCATTCATTTTTTCTTTTATATTTATGTAATATCATACACTATATATTAAACTATATATTTCTATTACATCATTTGTGGTGGTATAATATGTTTTACTCACACCATTCTCAGTCCACCATTGGGTAGTTGTGTAGATTTCATTTTTTTATGACATGAAAATAGAAAAGAACATGTTTTAGATTGTTGAGTTGGGAATGGGACGTGCATGAATGAAGATCCAAATGTTGGTTTGATTCTTGTTTTGTGTATTCAGATATTCGCATCATATTATAATTTCCTTCACTTTCAGTATAGTTATCATTTCAAGGAAAAAATTATTGTGATCTATTTTATACAATGGTAGGAAGTTGATTTATAAATTCACGTTTCGACTTTATTTTTTATTTTTATATATTATATGTAATTTCATACTCTAGGAAATTGTGTAAATTCTCCCCACAAGATCTAATAGATCCTAAATACTTATTTTAAACCTATAGAACATGGGTAGGCATTCATGAGGACATGCAATGATGTATCTTGGGGAATTTTTTTAGTGATTCCTAGGTCAAGGATGTTTCAAAGTGGTATCATTGAATGTATGTTCTATGCCTTACTATTTTGTATGGTAGAACATAAATTAAGATGTTTCATGTCTTTGGAATGAGCTCGTGCTTGGAAGTATCTAACTCACGTATAAGTGAAAACTCAACTAACCATGTTGGAATTATTTTTTTTGATATGAATTATCGTAGTTGAATGATATTTAACCAATGGGTGAGGAACAAGTTGTGTGATGTGACTATTTAATGATATATTTCTATTGACTAGAAAATAATGATTATGTTTAATCATGCATCATTTTTGGAAGCTATCGATATAGGTGGCATGAATCATTATGGGAACAAATGGTATGTGTGGGGGAAATAATGGGTAAAATGTGTTTCAACTACTTGGGAACAAGAAAAAAATAGAGTATGATAACGATTAGTATAATGGATATGTAATAATAAATCGATGTAATGTTTGAATAATTATATGAAAAAGTATAAATTTTATAATAGATTATTGTAATAACTTATGAAATGGGAAATTTTCATAAGAATAATATGTTTTAATATGTTTTTCATGAATTTCATATGAGTATTAAATTAGGTTTAACCATGTTGATCATGTCTCATAGTAGGGTTGGCATAGGTTAGTGTTCTACGTTTGATGATAAACATTATGTTAGTATATATTATATGGTTTTCTGGAAGAAAGATTTTATTTTTATAAACCTTGAAAGGCATGTGTTATGTGTTTTGAAATGTGTGCTTGTAATGGAATAAATATTCCACTGCAATGTATTGTTCTAGAGGGGGAAAGGATATCACATATAATGATCATCTTGTGGAGGATAAAGAAAACCTAGTGGTACATGGTAATAGTATAGAATATTAGTTCTATGGTAATGTCACTCATTTTATGCATACTACAGAATGAGACACATGGTGGGTTTTACTAATCATTTTGAGATAAACAGGGAGCTTCATCGATAACACCATCCGACATTTACAAGATATGGTGGACTTGAGGAATCCATTTTCTAGGTAGATTCCATAAATATGAAAGTTGATCACATAGATACTTCTCTGCAATTGAGAGTCAATATGGAATCCTACATGTTTTGAAGGAAGGAAAAGCAATAGGGGGCATCCTAGTTCAAACTATGTGAGTAGTGGGTATGTTGTAGAAGATTATTCATTAAATTTTACAAAATAATTAAAATATAGATACAATGAGGTAGGATAAGGCTATAGAATTTATGAGGTCATTCCCGGGAACCATGTTAGAGATAGAGTATATAGGATGTTTCATGGACATTCAACGATTTGATCCATAATTGGTAGGGGATGGGGAAGCAGTAGTAGGGAACATCCAAGAAGGAATTAGACATGTTATCAAGTCCCGAGAAACTATTTTAAACTTATATAGCATTCCAAATGTGAGGCATAATTTAATTATTTTGGAAGAAATTATCAAGGAAGCTTCAGGTGGGGGTATAAGGAAGCATGATGGTGATAAGGTGTTGTAGGTTCTGATGGAAAGAATCACAGATTTGAGATTTTCAACAATGGAAGTGGTCAGAATAGTAGCCTTAAAAAAGAACTTGGTTCTCTAGGAACTGATTGGGTTTTCATCAAATCTATGCAGTATTATGGGATACATGTATAGTTAGTGCTCCCAACCACTAGTTGAGTGTCGAACATGCAGATGATTGGGGAATGTTTGAATGTTATGTAGGAACCCTAAATACGTGGGTGATGAGGGAGGCTCATGTCTAGAATAGAGTATACTTATGGGGTTTGTTACCTTATATCATGTAGAATGTTTTAAATCAATTGGTTATATGAATAGAGTTGGTATATTATTTACAAAAGGTTGAGATAATTCATATCATAAAGAATTTATAGCTCAAGGAACATAGACTAGGCCTTGAGTAGAGGCACGAGTGAATATTCATGATGCTTAGCCTGCACCTAGAGGTGGGGAGAATGGGCCATCAAATATTCGAGTTTTTTATTTTGTAGTTTCTACTGTTGATAGTTCCTTTCTCAATACAAATGCTTCACATTATTTTATTTTAACTCTATCCAAACATTATTTTTTTTACGCCACATTAAGGCATGTGAAAAACCATATCTCAAAAAACAAAAACCACTATGTACTAAGGGAGATCACAGATCTGTTAAAACCAGACTAAGATAAGTTGAGTTTGCCACTTTATATAACTGTCAGTGATGAGTACTATGTTGTGTGTCTGGATCATTCTTGAGATGTTCTTTGAGGTGAGTAAGCATCATGTCTTTTGTCTAAATGAATTCCACTTAGGTGGTTTTTCAATGGTTCAAAACTCGAGAAAATATCTAGTATTTATTTTTAATCCACACTTCCTACTCTTCGATGGAAACAACATGAAACCTTATTTCATAAATTATTATAATCATCTCATTTTTGGCATCGGGACGAATGAATTTTTAAATCATTTCTTCTATTGAGTGAGATATGAGCTTCAAACTCTCCCCTACATTGACATCCATCACCTTTTCTTCTCTTCTAGGATCACCACATTCCCCGTCATGCGGGTACTTTCTTTAATTAAATCAATCATTCATGGATGACCTGGATTCCATCAGTTTTGGGAGGTAAGAATATTCATTATGTCACTTGTTTTTTCCCCTTGCACTAAAATGACTTTCCCAGAGTCACACTTTCCTTTCTTACCCTTCTTCCTTATAGGGCTATGAGGGCCTTTCCCTTGGATACAGTTCAAATTTTCAATTGATAGTTGACTATGACTATCATCACCTGAATCATCCTCCTCATGAGACAATATTTGTTTTTGAACTACCAGGCTTCCAAAACGGTTTCTCAACTCAACCTATAGGCCTTCACTGTTGGGCCTCAACCCAAATTTTTTTATTCCAACTCTGTTTATTAATGTGTCAGGAATAGCCGTTTAATTAATGTGTGGGGTTATATAAATCTATATAATGTTGTGGGTGTAAACAGAAAATATTTAGAAGTGTCTGGGCTTTTACCTTGAATTTGGTTGTTACTAAATTATGGGGTAATTATTCATACTTGAGATGTCTTGTTTTGATTTTATTTTTAGAAATTAATGGCTAGTGATTTATTATGACCATATTGAATATAACCATTATAGAGTAATTATTATGTCTCTTAAGAGAGACTTGTATGACCATCACAGTGAATGTGATTTCTAGGAAGTCCATGAAGGGATTGTTTTTTAGTATTTTTGTAAACATACAATCAATGTGGATTGACTCTTGATTTATGAAGGGGAGTAGAGCTACATGTCCTTCCTCCCACAGTGTAGAATATTTAGTATGTGTTTCTGGAGGACTTCGTTGGGATGGTACCCGGGGGAGATGCTGATTTCATGATAGAATAGATGTTAGGAGCGGAATAAGTTTACATCCCACCATGTATAATGAAAATGAAATAACTCAAAGAATATTATACCAATTTCAAGGAATTGTTAATAAAGGGTTTAATTATTCTAGTACATTACCTTGGGGATCAATAATGCTATTTTCTATGAATGATGATGGGTCGTTTTGGTTTTGAATTGATTATATGATGGTCAATTATATGATAGTTACAAATTAGTACCGTCTTCACCAAATTGTTGATTTTTGACCATATTAGATGTTCATTATTGTTATCTAAGCTCAAACTATGGTTGGGGTTCCATTAGTTATGTTTTAGGCCTTTTGAGGTACTAAAAATATATTTCAAGTGCATTGATGGGTTTTATGAGTGTATTTTCATGTAGTTTGGATAGACCAAAAGACTGGAAATGTTTTTGGATATAATTATCCAAATCATCAATATGTATTTTGATCAGATTTTATTTTTTTTGTTGAGGACATCTTTGTGTACTGAAAGACACATGATGATAATTCCAAAAATCATAACATTTTATTAAGTACACTAATTGGGTATATGAAATATATTATACTATATATATAATTCATTTCTAGATTGATAATGTGTACTTTTTGGGTCACATTATCTCTGAGTATGACGACATAGTAGACTAAGAGAATATATAGGAAATTGTATCTTGAGAGTATCCTATTTGTTTTTTTGATGAAAAACTATTTTTGTGATTTCCTGGTTATTTCTAAAGCATGGTCAAAGACTTATCCATTTCAGAAGAATAAGTTTCTAGTTTAACCAAAAAATGTTTCATGTCAATGTGGCATGTGGTATCTAGGAATTCTTTACAATAGTTCAATAATTGGTTGAATACCACACCAATTGTAATTTTACGCAATCCCAGTAATGGATGTACCTTGTATTGTGAAGAGTCTGGTGATGGAAATGGGTCTATGTTGATAAAGGATGAAATGATGGTTGTGTGTGGGTCACAATAGTTGATAACTCATGAAATTAATTCTCCTACTCATGGTCTTGAATTGGCTGCAATGGGGTATGCATTGAAAATTCGGAAGCATTATTTTTTGCGATTTTGTTTTACTATGTATACTTATCATTATAGCCTAAATTTCATCTACACTAAACGTGGTCTGAATCGTTGATAGTGAAGGTGGTTTGAAAACATGCATTTTTTTACATTGAATTGGTTTACACATAGTGGAATGGAAACAATGTTATAGATTAATTATGATGGGATAATCAAAATCAGTTAGTATTGGAATCTAGTTCCAAGTGGAGAATGGTGGCGTTGTTTACAAAGATAAACTTATAAGGTATGGATATCAATGGGTAGCTATCCATTTCACCATTGGAGGTTTATTCCATTCTTATAAGGAAAATCATAAAAATAAAAATGAGTATTTAGAATGTTTTTAATTGATAGATACTCCTACAGGTTGGGAGTAACCATCTATATTGACTATTTAATATGGTTGGAGTGTTTGTATTAGTTGATGTGTAATTGTGGAATTGTTTATGTGAAAATAGATGATGTGTGAGTTTCATGAATTGAATTGGGAAGTTCATCATGGATTATACCAAACATATAATGATATTTATAGGATGTATTTGTGTACAGTGATGAAGAATTAGTTTCATGATTGAAGGCGTGATTCCTTACTTTTCCAAAGGTGAAGGATGATCATCAGTGGACGGATGGCTGGTTGCAAACATTACCGATTCCAGAATGGAAATGAGATGATGAAAAAATGGATTTCAGGTTAGGTATTCCAATGAATCCTCAAAAGAACAACATCATACGGTAGGTTGTGGATTAGTTGACCGGGGTGGCACATTTCTTTCCAATTTGATAGACATTCATGAAAAATCAGTTGTATGTTATATCTATTCAAGGAATAGTGTGGTTTCATGGAGTACTATAGATAATGGTTTTAAATTGGGATACATGGTTGACATCTCTATTTTTCTATAGGTTACAATGGGATATTGATACCCATTTGTTAATGTGCATGAAATTTCTATTATAGATGGATTGGTAGTAATAGAGTACTCCTCTGGTGTTAGAGGACATGTGTATGGTGTGCATCATAGATTTTTTTGTGTCATTAAAGAAGAATTTGACTCTTTTTTATTTTTTAAAAAATAATAGTTACTGGGAATTGATTCAGATGCAACCTTTTAAGGCCCATTGTTATAGACCATGTATATCTATATCATGTTTATTAGTGATTGTGGAATCATAATTTTTGGGATAGAGACTCATGCAAAGGACATTTTCAGATATCTAGTTGATCCATAGATTTTTGTAAATAGTTTTGAGTTGGTTTATGTCATATAAATAATGATGTTGAATACCACCTGATTTCGTTGTGGGTGAACATGTGTTTCTTTAGGTGTCCCCAGGTTTGGGCCCATGGTGGATTTGAAAACAAGGAATGTTGTCTCCCAAGTACATGGGACATTTTCAGATTGTGTAGAGGATTTGACCAATGGCGTGCCGATTGGATCTTCCATAGTGGTATAGTTGTATACATGATTCCTTTCATGTGTAATATCTTCAACTATATCACCCGGACCCATATCACTTGATAAATTTTTATGATATTGAGAATGATGTTGATGCATACATTCATTAGTATCTGGTTAATATTGTGGATTATATTATGAATTTCATATGGTAAAAGACGGTCACTTCGGTTCGAGTTCTTTGGTTGCATGGGAATTTTCATGAAGAGATTCAGGATAGGGAATATGATAAGTGAGCATATTTCCCCTGTCTATTCTATTTAAAATATTAATGTTTTTTGGGAGCCTGGTTCAAGGAGGAGGTACTATAAGGTGGGACAGTTGTAAGGTCTCTGACTTTATGAAGATATGACATTATATTAATCTCATCTCTAAAATATTAATTTTAGTTATTGCAATGATTGATGGGTGGTGATGTAAGATCATGGGTGTTATGAGGGTTTGGTGACCAATAAAAAAGTGAAAATTACCATCCAGTTATTTATTCATGGTTGAAACACAATTAGAGAATCATTCACCATAACCATGCAAGAAGATAAGAAGAGAGCATGTTTTATGTAAAATCTGTAACATCCCAGATTCAGGTTCCACCCAAGGGTGCCCCGCACTCGGTTGATCAAAGGAACTCAAGCACATTTCCCCAAATACTAGAAGTGTCTAACTAGAAGTGAAGTCATAATTATTATAATAAAGAATCAATTCCCACATTGGGAGAGTATAGAAAGTAGAAAACAAATAGTAAACAACATCTAAAGAAGTAATAACATAAAATTAAATAGCATAAGACAGAATGTAAATCCTATAGAAGTCAAAATATAAATATAAATATAAATATATTTATTTCTTTATATATATATTTATTTATTTATTTATGAAGCATGGAATATATATCGTAGAAAAAAGAAAAAAAGTGAAAATACTATATAGAAATTCAAAAACCAATTTTCAAATTAAACAAGCCAACTCCAGCAGAATCGCAAACCTCATATTAGGTTCATGCCATCCTTATACAATATGAATCAATAACATAATCAAGAAGGGTGAATTCCCTTAACTATATCTTCAATCACATAATCTTTTTGGAATGAAAAACATGACCCAAAAAGGTTGTGACATGAATCCTAATCTGCAACCACAAAACAATTTCTGCCTAACTGTTAGTGAATATATGAAGTAGAAATATATATAAATGATGTAGTAAATTAAAAATTATTGAAAATTATTCAATTATATAATTTTTAATTTCATTAATTTACGTTTATTATTCAATCTATTGGGCCATGTACACCTTTGTATCTATCCTATGTTATGTACCCCATATATATGTATCAAAATAGATGTCTTATAGGACAATATGAACAAAAAAAATTAAGAACGAATCCAAGATTGATCTTTGGAATGGAAGACACTTTACAATAATTCAATTTTTCTGTAACAATGCTTTGTGAATGCTCTCAGAGTCTAATCTCCTGAGTCTATCATAAAAAACAATTCAATTAATAACGAACCTCTGGGAATCCCTTGCGGTCTAACCCTTGGGTCTAATATACTATCAAAAAATTATAAACAACCATATAGGAAATCTCTCACAGTCTACACCCTTTGGTTTAGAATATTATCAGACAATTATAATCAAATGCCTTGGTAAGATCTCATGTTATAAACCCTCAGATCGATTACGACCTGGAAGCCTTTATTGTCTATACCCTTGGGTCAACATTTCATTAAAACATAAATAAATGAGCCTCCATTGAGAAGCTCTCACATTTGATTCCCCTTGGTCAAAAATTCACAAAGGATATCACATGCTTCTCATATAATCATCACCTACATCCTAACAAATTAAACATGGAAATCAAAGAATTCTTAATAGTAATCCAAGACCAATCACTTGTAAAATATTCAGACTTGGGAAACACACCCACAGGTGTCCCATAACATGGTATATAATCTTATGCATTAGAAGAAACCCTTTATCAATTAAATAAACCATACCATGTGATAAACTAGGTTACATTCCAAATCAAAAAATACCCCATACATATTTATGTGGATCTCAAAGCATATATAGTAAAAAACAACACAATGAAATACCAAAACCACCTACCGTTACTACGTACGATAGATATACATTAACGTTGGGCCTTGAATAGACCTATATCAATTTAGATCTATAAAAAGATGGAAAATATCAACATGAATAACCCATGAGATATTATGAATCAAGAAGAGTGTCTGTAGGGTATTCGAGATCTCACATATGGGATTTTAAGACAAAGCAATATTGTCTCAATCAGTGTTTAGATGGATAATTGGGGTTTTGATCTTCGTTCATTATTCCAGAGCACTTATGTATGAAACATGTGAAAAAAACACAGTTTAAAAATGGGACATTACCCCTTCTAATATATCAAATTAATAGGAAACTACACTATGTGTTCCTTAAATTTACCCACCATGTAGTTTCCTTATTTTTTTCCCTAATATATGTGGTTTTTATGGTCCACACACAACCATGTAATCAGTTTCTTCATGATCGGCACACAACTGTACACGGAAATCTATGTACACGGAGTGTACTCAGAAGTACATTACATGTACATAGAAAATTCATTTTCGTTCTTTTTCGTAAAAAATTCGGAAAATAAGATCAATTCCTGAAATGACGATCAATGATCTTACAAACATAACCAATTATAGAAAATCATCCCTGAATATCCCTTCAATGTGTGGTTATGTATAAAATTTGAAAAACACTAACCACCGTGATAGAATGTCAGCCTCCATCTCCCATGTATCGTTATACACTCACATGTTCTATTATAGTACCCATACGAGAGGAACATACTATCCATGGAGAGCCTTTGTGTTCTGATCCACAATCCAAATAGGGTTATCCTCGAAAGATGCATACACCTCCAAATATACCTCTATATGTTGAAAAATATGAAATGTGTTCGAAAAGTAACATTATAGATTAGAAACATAAATGAAGTCATGCATATCAAGGTTCCTACGAGGTATCTGCATATGATAGGAAACACAACAGACTCTCTCAAAAAACAATAGATGTCCCGATGTATCTCAGTGAAAGCATCCCCTATATTCTAATCCTCCTCGGTCCCAACCTCCGCGTGACATGCAGGAAAACCTAACCTCGAACATTAAACTCCAATGGTCATCTCCATCTATCTGCATAAGATTTATAACGACACTATGCAATAGAAGTGTTTTTCCAAATCAAGTACAACTACTCAGGGGTTTCATGGACAACATGAGGTCCCAACATATCCACCTATCCTACCTCTATCAAACATAGGGGAGATCATCATGGCCTTATATACAAATCCTCATAAAGATAAATATGAATTGTTTCCTAAAAACTGTTATTATTGACATACTCCACCAGGGTTATGTTTCTCTCTCCATACCACCCAAAATCCATGATTAATGCTTGAAGCATGTCTTCCAAATCCGGAATCATGCACTCAGACTAGAAATCTATCTGAGGGAGGTAAGTTTTACTAAAAAATACAAGTGTATCCAAAGCCCTCTTCGGTCCCCTCCAGACATGAGACTGTCAACAAATGTTCAACCTTCATGTGACATTCAATAACAACCAATACCCTGTCATTTCCTCGAGTAGACCTTGGTAAACTCATCCTGAAGCCCATCACGACATCATCCCACTTCTACTAGAGAATGGAAAACTATTGGAATAGTATAGCCAGTCATTGATGATCTGATTTCACTTGCTGATAGGTGGAACACCTCATAAAAAACCATCTATATCCTTCTTCATGTCAAGACACCAATACTAACAATGTAGATCTCAAGACATATTTGTGAGACTAGGATGAACTACCAATATAAGGGAAAGAAAATCTTAGAACATATTAGGGAATATGTCTTCATTCACACATAGACATAAAAGATATTTAAAATCCTCATACTTGCCTATGGTCCAACCTAGATTAGGTTCCTCTCCTTTGACACTCACCCATAGGTCTAGGCCTTCAAAATCTGATAGATGTCTCATTCGCACTCGATCATGTATACTAGAAGAAACAAAAATAGAAGAATGAAATATCTTACCTTTTTTGTAGTTCGCCTCCAAATTCATCTTAGAGAACATAATCATTCGATTAAAATTACTACTTCTCTCTTGAACTACCTGTATTGGAGTTCTTCTCAATGGATCAGACTCTGTGTTGCCTTTCCCAGGCATGTAGGCTTGTTCAGTGTAAAAATACTAACGGTACCCAACCCACAATCAATGTATCAAATTCCGATCATGATATTTAAATATATACACAAGGAATACATTGATAGTTTAAAAAATAATATTCTCTCGCATAAGAAAATGTCTCCATTGTCTCTATGAATTCACAACTACAACCAACCCAAGATCATAAATCTTATAATTCTCTTCATGTGACCTCAACTGATGAGACTTGTACACAATGATTCCTTCCTTCTAAATAAGCACTGCTACCTACTCGATACCTAATGCATTATACTAAATTGTTTTATTCTTTCACGACTCATGAAAAATTAGTATTGTAGGTGAAGTCAACCTCCATTTCAACTTCATAATGGATAAATCCCCGGAATCTAACAACATCTTCTTAACAACCTTTTTATTTAGGACCATCATTGGTGATAGTATGGGTGGAATGTACTAACTAATTTACATTTAGTTACCGCCCAGGCCTAGAAAACATCGTACCTCATTGATGTCTTTCATATGCTCCTAGGAAACTACTCCTTTAACCTTCTATTGGTCTTCATATATATCTTACTATAATATTACATGACCCAATAATGAATTTGGACAATCCAAATGTTTTATTTTTATATCTTACCATGTTATTGATGTTGTCTCAGTGTACTCAATATGATCTCTAGATGGATGTCATGGTCATGTTGAGTGTGATAGTACATCAAGATATTGTCCATGAAGACTACCACAAAATAATCCAAGTAAGGATGGAACTCCATGTTGATTAGTTCCATGAAAACCACTGGAACTATTGTGAGACCAAAATATATAACTAAATATTCATATAGACCATACTTACTCTGAAAGGCTGTAAGAGGTATATATGATGGTCTAAATTGAAATAATGATGACTAGATGTCAAGTAAAAAGTTGAGAATGTATGGGATCCTAAAATATGATCAAATAGATCATCAATCGTCGGAAAGGGATATTTATTATTGAATGTGAATTTGTTCACCTTAATATATTTTATATAAATTATGAGGGTACCACCCACCTTCTTCGAAAACGAACAGGTGAAACATAAGGAAACGTTAAGGGTCAGATGAAACAATTTTTTTAAATATCCTCTAACTGCCTATGAGCTTCTGAAACATTGATGTAGACATCCTATGAGGAGGAATGGACCCTGGTGCCTATTCTAACATTTGATTAATAGATAAATATATCTCTATCTCTATAGGTAAAACTAAAAAGGTGGCTACAGATATATCTCTGAATCGATTCAAAACTAGAGGAAAGTCCATCTGTGATGTCCTCTAGTCATCTAGATATAAACCAGTAATCTGGTTTATAATTCATCCAAACCCATGATGCTCGGGACCATTTCTACATTATCGGACATCTCATTCAACCATGTGTATAAAAACTCCACCCTCTAGTGACGTGAAACACACCCTGTAGTAATAATAGTCTACAAAGTCCTGAAAGTAGACCACCTAGTCCATTACAAGAATTACATTGAATCATATCTTCTCTATGACATAGAGGCCCCATAATAAAAGACTCACACCAACTGAAATAGGTAATTCCATTCAGTAAAATATGTAATGTCCCCACCCAGAAGCCACTAAACAGATGCTTCGAGCTGGTTCTCTACAAAGATTTAAGCACGCCTCCCAATACATCATAGGCTACTGACTACAAGCAAGGTCCTAGGGTGTGATTTTTGGGTGACTATACCCTCATACTAGAGTAATAAAATATCATTAATGAATATGTTTCATTCCCAATATAAAGTAAACATAGTGGATAAGTAATAAATAACTGAAATAGAACAGGTTGTAATAGTAAAATGATTAAAAAACCAAAAAATCGATGTAATATAATACAACAATTTCCACATAATGGGCAGACCATATAAATAAAAGTATAAAATAAATAGAAAGTAAAAGTATAGGGATATACAACTAACTCTAAACCAATACACATACCAGATCTCCATGCACTATCGAGCTATAGCAGCCTAGATAGTTGTACCACTAAAGCATCTCTGCTCGATCATGCAACATTTGGGTTTATCCTTATCCACATTGAAACTCGTGATCAACCAAAAACCCAGACATATGGTATACATGTACACCGAGAATCACATTTAGGGGTGAGAAATAATCTTAGTAGGACACCCCAAAAGGAAACCTATAATGGTGCTGCTAAAAGTGTATGCAACAGCAACATGCTTAGCCATGTTGGAACACAACAAAATGAAGTAAACCAACTGTCCAGCCAAAATCCAACTAAGGGTCTCTTATTCCAGTCAACTAGGAATGTGACATAATGGATGTCCATATCTATATGTGTATACATGTATTGTAATATACCAATACATATATTAATAAATATGAATGTTCATGTGTACGGGAATCAAAAAACAAGAAACCACCTCAACCGTCGATCATTGGGCCTGTAATCCTGATCGGCATGAAATCATCTGAAATGGATTTGAGATGGATGTCATGCCAATCAGGATAGTTATCATTAAGTTTATATTTTTTTTATGTAATTCCATCAACATATTCCAGCTTTGGCTAACTCTAAAATTATGTATATGAGCAATCTATGTCACCACATGGGGATGCTCGTCCTAAACTTTGGATCACTTGTAATATCTACTAATAAATAAACAATTATATTGTATACAAACATTAAATCTTATTAGGATAGATACTATATACGAATGATTAATCCTATATGAAATGATACTATTTACTGAAAATAAATCCAATAAGAAATGTTCTGTACACTGATAGTCAATCATAACGGATCTGAAAGAGAATATTCATTCTTTTCTTAGGATGAGTAGTGTATAATCATCCCCACTGGTAAAGAAATATTATTTGAAGAATATCTGGACATCATGTGAATGTATACTAAGTCAATCGACATTCCACTCCGACATGTGAATCTAGTACAATTCCTAATCCCTATGTCTTTGTCTGTAGGCGGGTGTGGCATTTGGAACTCGGATGATCCCAAAGGGGCATACATTTAAGAGATCTATAAAGAGAGAACTCTCCGTTGAGACACCATGATACACACATGGATTCTCCTAGTTGATTAGAAGAGATGATTCATTTTGATCAAAGGACAAGAAGAGTGTAATCATCCACACTGCTCGAGAGTGCATAATATACAATGAGCCTTGGGTCGCCATTCTCGTATAAAGATATAAATCTCCAGTGAGCCATAATGCTACACCCCTAGAGTCTTAAAACCTATCTAAATTATCAGAATCATTCCGTTCAAAATCCTAAAAGAGCATAATCATCACCATCATATATCATCATATCAATCTCAATATACAGATACCATGATAAACTTCTAGTCATCCCCTAAAAATATATATCACAATATATAAAATCATGCCCAACATACAAGTGGCACATTATTCATCTAAGTATATTATATAAGAGAAATTACATGGCATAGAAGACGAATACCAAGAAATCACATCTTTAATACCATCAAAAAATAATACACCTTACGTTAGGATCAACAACCACCAACTTGGAATCACCTCTAGTGAACATAACTACATTGTTAATAAACAAGTGAAATGTAACAAAGATTGAGGGTGGACCGAATACCCAACCAAACACTATATCCAAAGCCTCTTGTGAATACTTATTAGAGATGGTTTCTAGTTGAATCATGAACACCATCATTACCCAATACTGATGTAACAGATTAGGTTTGGTCAAACCACATGCCCCCACTGGGTCCGTCAATTCAAATACCGAGGAGGAATTCTAGTTGGGATGCTCCAAGTAAACACGAGCAAAGTAATTATAAATGAGATCGTTAGAGGAGATAAGTAGAGGAATCCTACATGGGATCCTCAAACGAAGAATAAAAACTGAACCCTACAATAAGGATCCTATAAA
Organism: Viscum album; assembly: GCA_963277665.1. NCBI lineage: Eukaryota > Viridiplantae > Streptophyta > Magnoliopsida > Santalales > Viscaceae > Viscum > Viscum album. The sequence goes on along the minus strand of OY728140.1, from coordinate 1,996,659,826 downwards.
TGGAAAATAGAAGAGAAATCCTAAAAAGAACTGCATAGGTCAGCACATAAAAAAATTCATCCCTTAGAGGATCCATAATAACATTCAGTATTACGACCTCATAGGCTAGAAGGCCACATCTCACAAGGGAAACTTCATAAAAAAAACAGATAATGGGAGATAACTTATAGATTATATCAGATCAATGGTCTGAAATAAGACGGTTTTAACACCCAAACTATACTCCATGAGATGTATTATTTTTATGTGACAACTGAACTCGATAACTGTTGGAAAAACCTATCGACTTATATAGAATCACCCAAAAACCATTTATATGACCTCTAAATGACAATAAGATATCACCGTTGTGATTTAAATGGAATAAACACTCATAATAGATTACCCATATGCCGAAATTTGGATTCCATGGAAAAAATACCCCAAAATACTAAGCACAAAAATATACATGGAATGCACATAACAATACATGGAATGTACTCTTTTCCCTCCCCCTGGTAGTGTACATATACATGTCCAAAACACATGGGTTCTGTAAGTGTAGTATTATAGGGTGTGCACTTCAGAGTACACATCGTGTATTCATATCCGTCCACCTGGCTATTTACATATTCATGGTATGTGAACATATACATGGTCAGAACACATGGGTTCTACCTATGTAAATGTACATGATGTCTACTTTAAAGTACGTGTTGTGTACTATTTAAAAACCCAAAATCTGTATTATTTTTCGCATGGATGGACACACGGGCATGACACAAAATGACTTGTGCATAGAATATACAACATGTAATTAGAAAAAATTCTTCTTCCCTGATTAGAAAGAACACACAATGTGTTCTTCTAGAACTCATGCTGTGAAATCTGGGTTTCCTATCGAGAAATCATCAAATCACCTGAAAAAACATTTTTCACCACCGAAACAATAGATCCTGCCGTAAGAGGCCAAATGAATTAATAAATATTCATTAAAAATTTAAATAAAATATATTTAATATGGATATATGGAGAAAACATAAATAGATCTACCTTCATTCTAAAACCACCAAAACATCATTTGATTTTACGGTCTTCAGTTTCTATATGTCGACTCAACATGTTGAGGGATTTGAAAAAGAACCATATTTGTATTACATATATCTCTCTTTCTTAATATTGGTTTTTTCACAGCGGACATGTCCAATGAGTATCACACAGGAGGCATGTGCAAGGAGGATGAAGAGTGAAGAAGAAGGAAAAGAAAGAAAAGGAAAAAAAGAAAAGAAAAAGGGGCTCAGGCCGGCCCAAGTTCCCAACTAATGTTTATTCCTTCCCTAGGATAAAATCCCCATTCCAGACTCAACTATGGAGATGGAATCTCAATATAATAATCCATAAAAAATTTATCTCTAATTGAATATTCACTAATAAATTCATATTTACTATAATATAATTAAATATTAATTATTATGCTAATATTAGAATATGTCATATGTCCACTGAACTCTTGTCCTAGGGTTAAAACCATATTTATATACCAATGGAGTGATCAGAAATATGATCTAAGGTAAAATGGTAGGGAAAAAAGAACATTTTATTCTTCACGAGCATCCAACATCTAAAATTCAAATTAATGCTCATAACTGCAGTCCGAAATAACATGTGTTCTTACAATCTTCCAACCAAAAATATCTCATCCATGAGAATCCCAGTTAAGGGACAAACAACAATGCTCTCAACATGAGAATCTGCAAAAAAAATCTATCTGATTTATCCAACGACAAGACACATAGCATTAACAACTATCATCTACATGTAAAAAATTTTAATTTGACGGATCTGGTACCCCCCACCATATTTATAACCATATTGTAATTGTAAAAGAATAATTTGATCTCAAGAGATCATAAAAGACAGCAAAGTATAACTAAAATTATAAAATCACCCCTCAAATGGCCAATGTTTCACTCCACACCATATGGCTTTCCATACACTGCTCCTAGAGCGCAACCACAATTGGTTTCTTCCTTAATTGGGAAGAACATTAAGAGAAAAATGATATCATGGTAGGGTTGGTGGTCTCTCACCCTAATTTAGACTAATTGAGAGAGCACATGATCATATATATCAAGAGTACAATGATATTCTACAAAAAGGCACATCCATCTCCCTATAAGACCCTCTCCACGTCATATCAAAATTTGACCAGGATTCATCCACGATTCAACAGTCTTAGGGTACCCAATTTATTCCATGATGTATCCTCTACCAGAAATGGATATTCCAGCACATATTTTGGGATCCAAGCCCATGGAATGTCTTGAATCATTAGTTTTTGGATCTTACTCAGCCACTCATCGATTTATATTAAAACGATACCACGTTCAACTTCCAGGTATCCTAAACAACTAACATGTACATACATCTTTGTTCCATTTGTTAGAATCTACCCATTCCCTGACTACATCAATAACCAATGAACCACAGGTAGATTAACCAAGGCTCCGGAATAGTCCTACCAATCCATGCCAGTATCAAAAATGAATCCCCTGAGGTGCCTCGATCAAAATCTAAAGACATCAACATTCCTATATCACAATCTTGATAACCTATCGTGCCTTGATCATAAAACGAGTGTAACCTAGCTCACATCCAATAGTCATTGTAAAACACGGGACAACATCTCTCACACAGGATTCCCCATAATAGAACAGACATCGACCTATAATGTTTTAAGCCAAAAAACGATTTCTAGGTCTCCCACCAACCCCGACAGATCCAACCACTGAAAGAAGGTAAATATCACAACTATATACATGCATTAAAACTAAAAAACGTGTCCTGTGAGGGCCCTGATCCACTCCAAGCATCCCCACAAGGAATTTCAATTATGAGGTCACAACCAACATAGAATAGAAATTTAACTAACACCCATTGGGTATCCATATATGGAAATATCCTATAGAGTTTCAATTCAAAAGAAAATTCTTGGTATCTATCAACATCGTACACAAAAATCCGACAAGATGACCATGGACCTGAGAAACCAAAACAAAAAAGGGGCTAAATAAAAAGGAATCACATGCTATATTGACCTTCTAGGTCACTACATAGAAGGTGCATCATGATTTATTCATTATTCTCACAATAATAATGATTCAAATAACATTCCCTTAGAGTAAAAAATATTTTTAAGAACACCCAGAGGTCTTAATCATCAATTGAAATGAACACTAGAAGGTCTATATACTATGAAACCTACGTGCCAAGTATAATAATTGAGATTCCACATGCCTTTACTGACCATGAGTCAAAATCATTCTATGGAATCTTAATAAGGTCCATGTTCCATAAATACATAGTAAATTAAAAAAGACACAAAACATGTGCGTCTCTCCGGGAGAAAATCAAATAAAAATGTAACATCCCAAAATTAGAACATCAATCGCAAAACCTTGAAAATAGTAATTCTTTCCAGAAAAAGTGTTCTCAACGCAACTGTTTGATATCCATCACTGGTTCTGACATATTGTGAATACTCATGTATACCATATCCCACATATTAAATTCATGGAAAAGAAACTCATATAATACCACATTGTAATGACCCCTCCCACAATCCACTAAACTGGTGTATTGATCCAGCTCTCCATAAGGCCTCAAGTGGACCTCTTCGTATGCCAGAGGCTGCTGAATAGTAGCAGGCACCAAGGGTTTGATAGTGGGGAGACAATTACCTCATACTAGAGTAATAAAATAGTCCAAATAACAATGTTTCATACATAACAGAAAGTAAACAGCATTTGAAAACAATGAACAACTAAAATAGATCATGTTGTCTTAGTAAAATGATGTTAAATCCCAAAAAACTTTGAAATTAAATAAAACACTTTTCACCCATTGGTCCATCCATTCAATTACAAGTACAAAAGAAACTGACAATAAATGTATAGGTATATATTAATTACATCAAGCCAAGCCATATACACGATATCAAGACATTGTTGAACTAAAGAATTCCAATAAGTAAAAACACTCATGCATCTCCCCTCGATCATGAAACACTTTGATTCATACCTATCCATCTGGAAACTCATGATCAACCTGAAACGAATACAGAAGGTCTACATAGGCATTGAGGTTTATGAGAAGGGTTGATAAAAACTATCAGTATTCCACCCCAAAAATCAACCACTAACTTTACTGCTAATAGTATATTCAACATAGACATGATCAGCCTAGCTGGAACACAAAAAAAATAAACTAAAACAAACATGCAACCATAGTCAAACCATGGGTCGGTAATCCCTGTCAACTGGGAAAGTTCCAGAAAAGATGTCCATATAATTATGAATATACATGTGTAGTCCCATACATATACATATATACATAAATATGAATATTCCTGAGTACGTTAATCAAAAAGAAAGAAACCACATCATTAGTTGGTACTTGGGTCAGTAATCCTGGTAGCCTGGACATCCTTTAAAAGGGAATTGAGCTGTACATCATTCAACTCAAGAAAGGTATCATTATGTTGATCTCTGGGTCCAAAATCCAATTGGCATGTACCTGTTTTGTCCATTTATATTTTTATATCTCTGATCAAGCTATGTCACCATAAGGGTATTCTCGTCCTATACTCAGGTTCACCCGTACTCTCCTCTAATCAATGAAAATGGATATTGTATACCAATGGTCAATCTAATAAAAAGGATATTGTATACCGATTGTCAGTTCTATAAGATAGGTAACCATAAACATACGTTCAATTTTGATTGAATCAGAAGAGAATAATCATTTTTATCATTGTTTGTAGAGATTGTAATCATTCCAACATGTAATGAAATATTATGGGATGCACATCTGGACATCCAGAAAATGGTTACTGAGTTAGTCGCTAGGATGCTCAGGACTGTGAATCCACTATAATTTCTAATCCCAAGGTCTTAGTCTATTGGTGGTCACGACATTTGTAACTCAGATGATCCATAAGTGGAATACCATTAGGCGATCTATAAATTGAGAACTCTCCGGTGAGCCACCATGATACACCCCTAGAGTCTCAACACTAATCGAAAGAGTAGAATCATTTAGATAAAAGGATGAGGAGAGTCTAAAAATCCTTACAACTCAAGTGTACATAATAAACCTAGATTAATGGATCTTCTTGCCCATATAAGGAGGGAAATCTCTGGAGAACCATAATACTACACCCCTGGAATCTCATAACAGATCCAAAAGAGAAGAATAATTTTGTTCAAACCCAAGGAGAGCGTAATCATCCCCATAATATATCATCAAGTAAATCTCAACAGTCAGTTACTAGAAAACACATCTTTTCCTCTAAAAAAAATATATATCACAATATATAAAATCAGGATCAATAGCCATGTTCAACATAATTCATCTGGGAATATGAAATATCATTAATAACATGGATTAGAAGAAGAAAACTAGGAAATCACATCTTGCATCCCAACTGAAAATATGATGAATCTCTTCAGGCTCAATAGCCACAAACTAGGATTCACCTCTTCTTAAAATTAATGCATCATTAATAAACATGTTAAACATAATAGATAGTGAGGGTGGACCGAATGCCAAACCCAACACTGTAGTCACAGCCCCATGGGATTACTAGTTCGACACAAGTTCTAGTTGACACCTGAACCCAATCTATACCCAAACCGGATTTAAATGTTACGGGTTGGTCAATCCATGGGAACCTACTCGGTTCCTCCTATTAATCATTGAGGATGAATCTTACTCAAGATACACTAGGTAAACACGAGTGAATGAATCCTACACGAGATCCATAGAGAAGAGCATGTGAGGAATCCTACATTGGATCCTCAAACGAAGAACAATAGAGGCACCATACAATAGGGATCCTCTCAAAGGAAAACAAGAAATAGATCCTACAAAAGAATCCAAAGGAAATCACATAAGAAAAGGCTTCCCTTTGAATATCCTTAGAAGAATTCGGTCTCATGACCTCATAGGATAGAAGGGAACATCAATGAAAGGAAACTTCCTCAAAATCATAGGTTATGGGAGATAACTCACAATTCCTCTCTGATCAGTGGTCTAAAAAAAGTTTATCTATACACCCAACCTACCAACCACACCATGTATCTCTCTCAAGTTTCAACTGAACTAGATACCTGGAGGAAAAACTCTCCATTTGTATCGAATCCATACAAACACCATTTAGATGACCTATAAATGTCAATAGGATTTAGCCATTGTGATCTATGTAGAATAATGCTATAAATGGACTACTCACAGGCACAATTTAGACATTCAAGGCCCAAATAACCCAAAATACAGAGATAGAAAAATTACATTGCACATACTTCAGAATACACACTGTTTACTCTTATCCCTCTCCTTGGATGTGCACATATACAATGCAAGAACACATGGGGTCTGATTATTTTGAAGCACACAGCGTTTACATCAGAGTATATGACATTTACTATTATCCATCCCCCTATATGTGAATATTTACTTGGCCAAAACACAAGGGTTCTTTATGTGTAAATGTACATGGTGTTTACTTCAATGCACCCATCATGTACATCAGTTTACACAATGTGTACTATTTAAAAAACCAAAAACCTGATTTATTTCTCACACGATTGGATGCACGGTCATTCCACCACATGGAATGTACTTATAGTACATAGTGGTACTTATTTAAAATCATTCTTCTTAGAATGGAAAGAACACATGTCATCATCCCCTAGTCACGTGTCGTGGAAACTATGATTCCCGATGGGAAATCCCTCAGATCGCCCGAAACACCAGTTTTCGCCCCTGAAATAATAGATGTGGACATAAGAGGCCACATGAAACCATATAAATGCCTTGAAAACATAAAAAAAATTATTGGTGATTTTTGGTGAAATTATAAATTGGCCTACTTTTGGGCAGAAACTGTGGAAGCATCAGTTGATTTTACGGTCCTCGGTTTCCATATGCCAACTCAGTGCATTGAGGGTCATGCAACTGTACCGCTTTCACCATCCATCTCTTTACCATTAACAATATCAATTTTATCCCATATAATAATGACATGTAGTATCACATAGGATTTGTGAACAATGAGGTGGGGGAAAGAAGATGAAGGAAACGAAAGAAATGTAAATGAAATAAAAGAAAAAGGGGCACGGGCTGACCCAATTTTTGAACTCATGTTTATGCCTTGCCTAGCATAATATCCACATTCCTGACTCAATGGAAGATATTGAATCACATTATAATGCTTCGTTTAAATGTAATATCTGATTGAACATACATAAATAATTAAATATTTAATTTAATAATATTAATTATTAATTATTCTTCTAAAATTAGAAGACCTCAGATTCCCACCAAAATCATTTACTAGGGTAAACACCCTATTCTAGACCATTTACCCTTCACGAGCGTCCAACGATAAAATTAAAACTTCTTCTCAAAACTACTTTCCATAAAAACACAGGTTCTTACAATATATACTTGATGTTTTAATCCCCAATGGATTTTATTGAATCATAACATCATTAGACAAAAACATACAATCCAAAGGATCTCTATAGTGGAAAGAAATAAAATACTATGGGATGACCCTCTATCAAAATGGGAAGAATCAAAAATAGAGGAAACTAGAATCATACCTCTAATCATAGAGTTTTTGGGATCCTGCTCTTGTTGTATCTTCTCTATTGCAATGTTTTGAATAATACTTCAACCCTACGACCCTGCCTAGATACCATAAGATGACCCACCCTACTATCACTGAAAACCTATCATCTGTTTACCGCATCCATGGACACCCTTCAGCTAAAATTATTTGATGAACTGTCGTTCCGTGACTAAGTAGTATCTAGTGGTCCTTCTCTTGAATGTGGAGTCATAACAGATTTCCCATCACTTGTTTCCTGTTATAACATCCTATAAAAAATATACATATAGTCCATCCTACCACATGATCAGAACTCAACTGGGCCATTTGGGTAATGTGGTCTCACATGACCACTGTTCTCACACTAGTAGAACAGCGCTTCGCTACATGAAAAATCATTCTTTGAATGTTCCAAACGAGGCTTCCTACTACCTGTCAAAAGAGTAACATCAAATTATACTTAATCTACATGTATCGTAGCTCCAAACATCCTATCATTTTCTCGATTATTACCACATAACATATAATAGAAGTCACTGATTTCATCTTGAATACATTCACATGCGATCTGATGTCATACCTGATACCATACTCAATCCTCCAAGGTAGTGATAACTCATCACCCCACAAAATAGTTGTAATGTTTTGATGCTTTGTGAAGTAATAAGAGTAATCCATCAGTGAAAGAGTGCCCTGCTCCACATGATTTAACTCCCAGGCTCGGTCGGCCCTCATCATTTTGGTGTATAGGTAATCATAGAACTTCCTATGAAACACTTCCCAATATATATCTTGATGGGGTCCCTCCTGGGATATAAATTCACACCATCTATTATAGAAATAATGTAGAATATAAGTTTCTAGCCTCAACCACCTCTCAAGAGGTGTCTCTTGATTTTTGAAGATATAACTCATGGCCTCCAACCTGGACTCTACTGGTTGTGGTCCTCCATTCTCTAAAAAAAGTGGTAGGATTCTACAGTTGGACACCTGAATCCACTCTACCATAGTTTGGGAAGGATGATAGACTCCCTAAAAATCATGCATCATCATCATAAATTATTCACAGAACAATTCATTACAACATGTGTCCAGTATAACTGTTGTTTCGAAGATGGGAAACACGAGAGGATCTACTGGTAGTCCCTGACCTACTAGTTCTATTGTTTGATCACGGACCTACAGGTTACATACAACTGAAGTACATATAAAGGGCATGACTCTAAAAGGTCAAGTTTACATCTTAATACATGATTAAAGTAACTAAAACATACAAGTGAATGAATTGAACTGGTGATGAAAAATGTTCTTGTTTTATAAATGAGGGTGACACAGATTCTAAAACTACTACATTGTGTGTTCCCTTAAGCCTTTACATGGGTGTGTAACTCTTCCAACCAGTTCATGTAACCCCTCATACACATGGAATGTTCCTCAAGAGACAAAACATGTTCATGAATTTACCCTTACATCAAATGTTCTTCTACATAGCTAGAACAACATGATTCTACTTGTGTATCACTACATGGCATGTTCAACCAAGTCATGGTGTGTACTACAAAGGATTCATCCAACAATGTCGTCAGTCACATGGACGGATACATGATAAACTATATGACAACATGCACTCTTAATACAAGGTGTGTTATACCAAAAGTTTACCCACCCAATTTACCTACTCACATTGTTAGTCACATGGTCAAATACTACAAAACAAGTACATATATTACATGGTGTCTACATAAGAAAATTCATTTCTTCTAGAGAAGATCACATGGCACGTTTTCATAACATCTCACGCATTGTTTTCTGGATTTTTTTGGATAGTTTGCCTCTAAAACCTCATCAAAACCCCCAAAATATTGATATTTGGAAAAAGTATTCCATGTTCCAATCCATGAGATCTCATACCCCAATGAATAAATTCTTTGAATCCTTATTCATATAATATCATGATAAAATTAAATTAAATTTAAAATATGACCCACAATATTTCGGTCTAATAGGTCCCATAACACCATGGGGACAAAAGCATGGTATCCATCTAGATGAATCTTTACATATACCAATTACCTACAAAAATAGTTGGTATTTCTATCTAGAAGTCTATCAAAAAAGAATGCATATCTATCAGAACATCTATCACAATTGAATGCAATATGTAATGCTAGCTAAATGGTATGATAATAATCCATGAAATGCGATCTCCATCAAGTGACTATATTATGAATGATATGTAATACCCCCCATATCATCAAGTTGAAATATTAATAAATCCACCATGATATTAATCATAATAGTACTAAACAAATGAATCACCGAATAGTGAAATCAAATGAAGTCTAACAATTGAAAATCCTTAAAAATTACAATATTCAAGGTAACTTGTTTTTACCTATACACATGTTAGCTACTCCAGAGAAAAAATTATTACCAACTAACTATTACATTATATACTAGTCTACTGGATCCAAATAGTAAGGCAAATTAGAAAAGAGTCATCCTATGTTAACATTTCTTAATCTCTTATATTCGGGTGCCACACAAGGGTGCCCCATACTTGGTTGGTTAGATGACTTCAAGTGTATTTCCACAAATTCTAGAGGCTTCAGGATAGCCACAAGGGCCAATGTCTAATAATTGGGAAACTATCCCCTCATCAGAAGAGTATGGAGTGTGAAAAAACAAATAGTAAACAATATCAAAATCATTCACACATTTAAAAAAATAGAAGAAGAATAAAAGTAAATTAAAAATAAGCCACAATATACATATATTTGATGCATGTCACAAGTATGTATGAAAACTGCCAAACAAGACACAATACTAAAAATAAATACAGAATACAATGTACAAAAGAATCACAAATACTCCAGCAGCATCACAAGCATGATCTTGGTCCAATTCTCTCTATCTTCAACTACTTTCATGCTCTATATAAGTAATGGCACATGACCATATCTATACATGAAATCATATAATTTTTGTGGTTCCAAAAGAATTTCCAGAATAGTGTGTGAGAAGAATCCCAGTAGGATACCTTCAAATGATCTATGGATAACTATTAGTAATTATATGTATTAAGAAATATGCATAAGTGAAGAAGTAAACTAGTATGTAAACAACAGTAAAAAATCTTACTATTTTAAAATTCATTCATTTACAATTATTATTCAATATTCTGAATCATGTAAACCATGGGATGAAGCCTCATATTTTCATCCCTTGTGTATGATGAAAAATAAATGTCTTAAAACACCATCTAAACAAAAAGTGTATGAACATAACCTAGATTGTTATATGTCATTGAAGATTCTTCATAATCATTTAATTAATCAATAATTTCTATTTGAGAATTTTCATATTGTCTGATCCAACTATTCTAACATAAGAAAATTTTATTTAATATATATCCTCTGGGAATATCTAACAGTCTAACCTCTTTGTTCTAATATACTATCAAAACATTATAAAAACGAACATGGGAATGATCTAACAATCTTAACTATTTTTCCTAATAAAAAATTAAAAAATTATAAAGAACCAATTGGGTAAGATCTCATGGTCTATGACACTTATCTAAGAACACATGGAAGCTCTCATGGTCCATACACTTGGGTCAACGTTTCAATAAATCATAAATAATTACCCTCCCTCATGAAGTTGTCAAAGTTAATTACCATTGGTAAAACATTCCCAACCATATCACAATCATATAACATAATTGTCAACATAATTTTAACAAATCATGGTCTTTAAAAAAATAAAAATTTAACAGGAAATATATACCAAATGACAATAAAATATTCAAATAAGGGAAACACAACCATTATTGTCCCATAAAAACGTATTTGGACTTATTTATAAGAAAATCCCATTTTTCATTTAAATAAACCATAATAGGTGATAAAAAGGATTAAATTATTAATCATTCCATAACCCAAATGTGGGTATGAATCACATTATGCATATATAATGCCAGACAACAGAATGAATGGAACAAACCACCTACCTCGATGTCGAATGTTCGATATACTAGAACATTAGACCTTTAATCGGCCTAAATTCAGGTAGATCTACAAAAGGTGAAAAAATAATAAAACATGAAGAACATATAAGATAAGATGAATCAAGAAGACCAAATCTAAATGATTTGATATCTAATTGGTGGGATTCTAATGCACATGATGATGTCACAATTAGAGAATGTATATATAATTGGGATTTTGTTCTTTTAGCATCATTTTGTAGTGCTCTTATACGAAACACATGATGAATAAGATAGTCCAAGACTTTACATGTTACCCCTTCTGATATATCAATAAATAAGATATCTATATGTAAGGATCATTAAATGTACACACTGTGTAGTAGCCTTAAATGACCCCCAACTTATACGGTCGGTTAGGTCCCTACAAGACCTTGTAGTCAGTCGTTACACAACCAGCATGCAGTTCTATTTGAAATGATGTGTACACAACATTTACTTAGAAGTACATGGAGTGTACTTATAAAACACCTGTTTCATTTTCCTAAAAAAATCTGAAAACACGTTTCATACCTGAATTAATGATTTGGGATCCTACAAAATCATTCAAGGGAGATTCCAAACCATTCAGATTTTGAAAATGTAATTATTAACAGTTTGTTCATGGGTTTTTAAACCATTAATGCCATCCTAGGTAATCGTGCAACCCAACCACCCATAGTTAGTGGTTGGTGAAATTTTTTCTTTTAGTTTATCAAACCATGAAGATAAATCTTGAATCCTATTATAAATTGAAAATTTTATAATTTTCATTGTTAAATTTTAATGTTACCAACTTATTTACTTTCATTTCTCCTGATTCATACCCTTCTCATAAAGCTAAACCATCAATAAATCTTCAGGATCTATCTCCATCATTTCTAGGCCATTTGGACATGGTTGGTTAATGATCCAAGCTCTAGGTATGTCTAATATTCCTTTTATTCTCTTTTATAGATTAGGGATGTGGTAATTGTTCATGTTTTTCTAAATCCCCATAAGAATCATTCTTATAGTGAAATTATTGTTTGGTCTTAATGGGGTTCTTGAATATGAAACGATTATAAGTTTAAGGGTGTGTTCATATTTAGATTTTAGTATGTTTTCTTTAAGTTATATCTCATAGTTTTGTTATATAAGTATCCATATGTATTTTGATAATATTACCTCAAGATGATAATTTATTTTTTGGAATAAGAGTTAGTGTAACATATAGTTAAATAATGATTTATACCCCTCATGTTCCCTGTGGGAATAGTTTGGGTTATTTTTAAAAATCTAGGGGCAATGAGGGGGTGATCCATTATTCCCATCATGAAAAATTGTATTGTTTGTCTAAATATAACTTCTGGTGAATTAAGACCAAGGATAAATTTTTGGAAATTCTATTTAAAATTATAAATGTCTCTAATAGTGGATGTGTCTAGTTTTCGTAAAAGGAATAAGGGATTGTTTGGTAAGAGGTAAAAACGGATAAATGTATTATTATAAATGTGTTATAATGACTTGTGAATTTTTAATTGATGTGTGTAAATGGGTAATGAAAATGAAATGATGGATGTGTTAAATGGGATATGATATAGACATGGAAATTGTGATAGATCATTAAGGATTAATTATTTCTCATGTGTTGATGTAAATGTAAATTTTAAATTTTATGTGTATTGATTGTGTGTGATAGTGATGTGGTATGTGTACTAAATGGATGACTAAGAATGGTCACATGGATTGATGGTTGAGGTAAATGTCTATGGCTCCTCCCATGTTCCATGTATAACTAATTCTCCAAACCCCACCATGGAATGCATTGGTTTGGTAGTTGGACTCATTATCATGTCCCCTGTAGATGAATTAGATGATTACATAGACTAATTATACAATGTAAGAATTATAGAATTTTTCTGAAATTACTTGGACTGACAAACCAAGGACTGTAAAATGAAAATTATTGTGTGATGATTACAGTAGTGAAATAAAGAAACATATTTGTTACCTTTTTCCCAGTGTTTGATTGGATTATGAAATAGTGAATTAAATAAAATTCATAACTATTGGACTTAAAAAATGTTAATTTATAGTTAGCCAATGATAAACCATTGGAACCACTTCTACCTTGTTTTATTTTGTATATTTGTACATGAATGTTGTCACGACCCCCTCCCCACAAAGTGTACCCCTCCTGGGCCGGCAAGGTGAGAAGAGAGATAATGACCCCCGAGTCCCGCCTCCAGTAGGCCCCGGGTTGGCGACTAGCACCGAGGGTATAATAAACATACAAATGATAGGAATTACCCTCTAAGAGAACACATGCGGAAGAGATAGATAGAATAGACTCCAACCAACTACAACTCATAACTGAAATATAAAAGAAACCCAAGTACATATATGAAATGTCATGCAAAAGTACTACAACTGAAAGTGAAAACTAAAAGTACCCAAAAGAAAGAAAAACGGCAGCAACCAGCAACCACATCCATCCCATTCCATCACCCCTAGTGTCCTCCCCGACACCCACATGCATAAACTGATGCATCTCGCCACACTAGGCGTCATCCGCTGCCACAACCACAAGGCCTCCATGCCTCTACATATCACAACAGCCATCCAAGCTCACATCACAGCACAAGAAGCAGGAAAACAAACATCACATCATGTTCTCTTGACCCTTTAACAAACAAGAGGTTAACTCATAACCCTTTTATAAATTCCCATATAATCTTTTCCCTAATCCATATTGAATTAACAGATTTGTTATTCGTAGGTTCCAATCACGGATACCTAATCAGCAAGCTATCCCAATTAAATAATCATGCTTACTTCCCTAATTTAATTATCCTCAATTTAGAACAACTATAACAACGGCAATAACCAGATTAATTTACATGCCTCTTTATCTTAAGAAAATTAATTAACAATTAATTCCGGCTTTACGTTCATTATCAATTTCTATCATGAATGAACAAAAAATCAAAGAAAACATAGATATCACTATATCTAGGAAAACATGAGGCAAACTGTTATCATGGTATAAAGCAACAACATGTGATCAACCAATTATTTTAATCCGGTTTAAGTATTTAATTAGGTCAATTTCATTGTGATTCAAAGGGATAAATCATGCTAATTCTATAATTTCACATGTACAATTAGAGAAGCCATGAATCCCCTACCTCGAAGAGTTCTTGACATCCTTTATCCACACAACGGGTCACAATCCTCCCCTCGCGACAACTGCATCCACTGGAGGATGCTTATATCGAAGATTGATCGACACGGCTCAGTTGCATCCAAAACAGAGCAGAACCAATCCTAGGAGTAAAGATTGATTGTGCAACTCCTACAGAAAGTATTTAAAGGTTCTAGTGCCTCCTATTTGAGAACAAAGGGAAAGAATAAGGGAGAATGATATCTCGTCCCTTTTTGAAGATTAAATGGGGCGACGGTTTAACATCCGGTTAATTCTCCATTAAAAACGGATCGCATTAACCCACGTGGTTTGACCAAGTAAAACATTACAAGCCTTAGAAATAATTAATATAGGATTTATGGAATTTTAAACGGCCTTAAGAGCCTCTAAAATAAAGCTTTAAATGTATTTTACGTCAAAGGAAACGTCAAAAGGGGAAAACTGTAGGAGTCTGGAAACACTGTTCACCCACTGTTACTGTACATGAAATCGATCTGTGAAACCGATCTGTCACATCGATCTATGAAACCGATCTGTCACACCGATCCGTGAAACTGATCTGTCACACCGATCTGTGAAACTGATCTGTCAGACCAATCTGTGAAACCGATCTGTCACACCGATCTGTGAAACTGATCTGTCAGACCGATCTGTGAAACTGATCTATCAGACCGATTTGTTAAACCGATTTGTCACACCGATCTGTGAAACCAATTTGTCACACCGATTAGTGAAACTAATCTGTCACACCGATCTGTGACACAGATCTGTCAGACCGATCTGTGAAACCGATTAGTCACACCGATCTGTGAAACCGATCTGTCAGACCGATATGTGAAACTGATCTCTCAGACCGATCTGTGAAACCGATCTGTCAGACCGATCTGTGAAACCGATCTGTCACACCGATCTATGAAACCGATCTGTCAGACCGATCTGTCAGACCGATCGGTGAGACTGATCTGTTACTGTTCATAAAACTGGAAACACTGTTCATAGAACTGGAAAAAATTAGCAAAGTGTTGGGGATAAGTCCCCTTGACCTCTTGGAACACCTCTAACACCAACATTTCACAAAGTAATGGACCGGAGATGTCCGGTCCATTACATTAGATACCTCTCAAAACATTCTCGTCCTCGAGAATTAAAAACCAACCCAAGAGGAAAAGAGGGGTCCAAACAACCACCCCATAAGATACCTCTCAGGGGAAAACCACCATGAGTTGTTCGAAAGCTGGAACAAAACTACGACATCCTGGAACAAACAATCCATACCCAAACAATTCATTCATAACATCACATGAAAAGTATATAAATAAAACATGAAAGGTCTAACCAGAGAGTAAACATCATTACATGAAAGGAGTTAAACATTAAACAACTCTGGGTACTGAGCACGTTTCTGTGACTCACGCTTCCAGGTACTCTCTTCCATGCCACCGTGTCGCCACAAGACACGAACTAAGGGGATAGAACACCCACACAACACCTTCTCCTTGTGGTCTTGGATATCCACTGGTCGCTCCTTGAAGGATGCATCATCATCAATATCGATCTCTCCCAAATCGATAACATGGGATTCGTCATGAAGATAACGACGGAGCTGTGATACATGGAAAACATCATGTATCCGACTCATCTGAGGGGGGAGTGATACTCGATACGCCACAGCTCCAACACGAGCTAACACCTCGAAATGCTCAACAAACCGGGGAGAAAGCTTACTCCCACGGCCAAACCTTCGTTACCCACGACGGGGAGTCACCATTAGAAACACATGATCCCCAACATTAAACTCTAACGGTCTTTTTCTTTGATCAGCATATGATTTCAGACGATCCTGTGCTGTCTTCATCCTCTCACGAATCCCCTGTACCATCTCTGTTGTATTCTACACTAGTTCTTGTCCGAGAATTGCTGACTCTCTGACCCCGGTCCAGCACAACGGAGAATGGCATGGTCGGCCATACAAGGATTCAAACGGCGCCATACCGATGGTAGAGTGAAAACTATTATTGTAAGCGAACTCTACCAAGGGTAAGTTCTTTTCCCATGAACCTCCAAAATCAAGAACACAAGAGCGCAACATGTCTTCAAGAGTCTAGAATGTTCGCTCTGTCTGACCATCCATTTGAGGATGAAAAGCAGTGCTAAGGCACAGTTGAGAGCCAAATGCATGTTGGAGACCTCTCCACACCCTAGAGGTAAAACGAGGGTCTCGATTTGAAATGATCGTCTTAGGAACTCCGTGATGCCTCACCACCTCCTCCAGATACTGCCTCGACAAAACCTCCACTGAGCTAGACTCCTTGATTGCTATGAAGTGGGCCGATTTAGTAAAACAATACACTACCACCCATATAGCATCACGTCCTCCCAGAGCTCGAGGTAAACCTGTAACAAAGTCCATTGAGATGTCCTCCCACTTCCACTGAGGAATCTCTAAGCGCTGGAGAAGACCACCAGGAACACGGTGTTCGGACATCACCTTCTGGGAGACTAAACATCGAGACACACATTCTGCAACTGTATGCTTCAGCCCAGGCAACCAAAACTGACTCCTCAAGGATCGGTACATCTTCGTCACACCATGATGTACCACCAAGGGTGAACTATGGAACTCTCGGAGAACCGTCTCGCGCATCACCAAGGGAACAAAAGGCCTTCCATGATACAACACTCAGTGTTGTTCATCCTCCGACCAACCATTAGGGGCCTCCCCACAAACAACTCTATCTCTCCAAACTTCCACCTCGAGATCACCCAACTGAGACTCTTCCACCATCTGCTTCAGGGATGACTGCACCGTCATCTGGAAAAGACAACCTCTACCCCCAACTTCTCCGATATCAAGATGCAAAGCTGCTAGCTCTTCCATCACTCTCTATGAATCACCAGATTCACGCACAACATCATTACGTGACTTTCGTCTTAGTGCATCAGCTACAACGTTCCCTTTTCCAGGTGTATACGATATTTCAAAGTCGTATTCCTGCAAGAATTCCATCCACCGATGCTTCCTCAAGTTCAAGTCACGTTGGGAGAAAACATACATCAAACTCTTATGATCGGTGAAAACCACAATGTGCTCACCAATGAGGTAATGTCTCCACAACTTTAGAGAAAACACTACGGCTTCCAACTAAAGATCATGGGTGGCGTAGTTTCATTCATGTGGACGCAACTGCCGAGACCCATAAGAAACAACTGACCTCTGCTGCATGAGAACACAGCCTAGCCCCAGATGTGAAGCATCACAGAAAACACCAAACTGGACTCCCTCCACTGGAAGACAAAGGACTGGAGCACTTACCAACTTCTCCTTTAGATATTCGAAAGCTGCATGACACTGATCAGTCCATATGAACGCTTGATCCTTCTTGGTCAAAGATGTCAGAGGAGTCGCAACTCAGGGGAAATTGGCTACAAACCTCCTATAATAGCCTGCGAGACCAAGGAAAATTCGCACCTCTGACACAGTCTTGGGGGCTGCCCCAGACACTACTGCTTCTATCGTCGAAGGATCCACAGCTACTCCCTGTTGGGACACAACATTCCCTAAGAAACAAACTTCTCGAGCCCAGAACTCACACTTGGACAACTTCCCAAACAACTCATGTTGGCGAAGAACTCCCAAAACGGCTCGTAGATGCTCTGTATGCTCTTCTTCAGATGTGGAGTACACAAGGATATCATCGATGAAAACCACAAAAAACTTGTCCAGGAATTCACGGAACACAGCATTCATCAACCCCATGAAAATAGCTAGACCATTCATCACACCGAATGGCATTACAACAAACTCATAATGCCCATGATGTCAACAGAAAGTAGTCATCGGGATATCCACATCCTTTACACGCATCTGATGATATCCTGACCGCAAGTTGATATTTGAGAACCAACTTGCACCCTTCAGTTGATCGAATAGGTCATCAATCCGTGGAAGAGGATAGCGATTCTTTATTTTCACTTTGTTTAATCGACGATAATCGACGCAGAACCGCAAACTGTCGTCGGCCTTCTTCACGAACAAGACGTGTGCACCCCACGGTGACACACTTGGCCGAACAAAACCACACTGCAATAGACCATCCAGCTTTATAGGTAGCTCTCGTAACTCAGAAGGGGCCATCCTATACGGAGACATAGGGATTGGAGACACTCCCGGATGTAGCTCGATCCCAAACTCGATCTCTCGTCGAGGGGGTAAGGATAAAACCACTTCTGGAAAGATGTCAGGGTACTCCTCTACGACCCTAGGAAACGCCAACTGTTGAACCTCTGAAGAACTCAGCATCTTCCCAGCCATCATGGATGATAAGGATGAAACACGTCTATGACTCATATGGGGATCTCTCTCACCAACAAACACTACTTTCTCTCCATCTTCATCAAAGAAAACGACTTTATTCCTGTAGCAATCCACAATAGCCTACACTGAATACAACCAATCCATGCTGAGGATGACATCATATGGTTGTATTCATAAACATAGGAAATCTCCCCAAGAGCGGTGCTGCCCCAACACTAGCTCACAGTCTCTACATACTTCAAACAAGCTAGCTCGACCTCCAACTGGCGTAGTCAACGCCAAGGGCACTGGAAGCCTCTCTACCTCAATTCCCAAAGCGTGGACAAGGGTAGGGGATATAAAGGAGTGTGTCTCTCCTGAATCAAACAATGCATACACCAAGGTAGAAAACAATAAAAGGGTACCTCGGACGACATCTGGCTCGCCTGGAGCTGACAACGCTAGAGCATGAAGCTGACCACGACCACCTCCACGACCTCTCTGACCCTAATAAAGACCACCACTATGGCCGCGCTCTACTCTCTGAAGACGGGGAGTGTCATGGGGCTGTCCTCTGCCTGCTCCATCTACCCTCTAGTGATCTAAAGCTGGTGCATCCTGCTGCTGCTGCCTCGGCTGGAACTGCCTCAATGGAGGAACCTGGAGTGGAGCGCCTTGTGCACGATGACTGCTCTGAAAAGGCGGGCACTCCCGCTGTTGATGAACATGACCAACACAAGAAAAACAAGCTCCTGATCCCTTGGCATAGGCCTGAGAGATGCTGCCTTTGGAGAAACGAGATGGGAAGGGCTGGGACCTACCCCCAGGTGAAAGGAAACTCTTCTGTCCGGAAAACCGAGAACCCCAGACCACAGCTCTGCTTCATGAGGAATCAATGCTATTCCCATCTCGTGACGATCCGGTCCTGGTCAAAGTCCTCTCAGCAACCTATACCCTCGCCAGCACCTCAAGATATGTCTTCAGCATAAATGGGATGACCTGGCGCTGGATCTCTGGACGCCAAGCCTCCTCGAAATGCCTCGCCCTGGCCTCATCATCTGGTAATAGGTCTGAAGCATAGCATAAAAGGTTCCTGAAATGGATTCCAAACTCTCGAACACTAGAGCTCCCCTATCGAAGGGTGAGTAGCTCCTGGCGACTGGACGCCTTCACAGTCGATGAAAGAAACTCGACTCTAAACCTGTCTCGAAACTCCTCCCACCAGTCTTCTATGACTGCATCTGAAACGGAGCCCTTTTACTTCTGTAGACTCTGGAACTGAAACTCTCAGATTTTCTTCCTCCAAGTGTCATCTTCGTCAGCCTCTACTCGGCGGTGATCTCCTGGAACAGCCTGCTGGGAATCTTCTACGCAAACCTGACGAGGACGTCGACCTGGATCCATAACTGTAAAATAACAACCGTTAGAGCTCCTAAGCCTGGAATATTGAAGACTCAACATTAATAAATTAATTTTTTTGTTTTATTAATTTCAGGTTACCTATCCCAAGGTCTACCCATTCAAACACATGCACAATGAATAATGATGCCTGATCCTTTCCTAGGTCTCTACCCTGCAACTAGTATCACTTTGTTTAGTAGCCATCGTAAACATAAGGGTCCGTGAAACAGATCATAGGGGGCCCTGAACGCCTATGTCTCTGCCGGTCTCCAGTGTTTACCCCTCTTGCTAAACATGAATGACATCGTTGCCCTACCATCCCATGCATCCTCACCTGTGCCTACCTCCAAACTCCATCCTATCCCTCAACCAGACCTCTGATACCACTCTGTCACGAACCCCTCCCCACAAAGTGTACCCCTCCTGGGCCGGCAATGTGAGAAGAGAGATAATGATCCCCGAGTCCCGCCTCCAGTAGGCCCCGGGTTGGCGACTAGCACCGAGGGTATAATAAACATACAAATGGGAGGCATTACCCTATAAGAGAACACATGCGGAAGAGAGAGATAGAATAGAATCCAACCAACTCCAACTCATAACTGAAATATATAAGAAACCCAAGTACATATATGAAATTTCATGAAAAAGTACTACAACTGAAAGGGAAAACTAAAAGTACCCAAAAGAAAGAAAAAAAAACAGCGACCAGCAACCACATCCATCCCATTCCATCACCCCTGGTGTCCTCCCCGACACCCACATGTATAAACCGATGCATCTTGCCACACTAGGCATCATCCACTGCCACAACCACATGGCCTCCTTGCCTCCACATATCACAACAACCATCCAGGATCACATCACAGCACAAGCAGCAGGAAAACAAACATCACATCATGGGATCTTGACCCTTTAACAAACAAGAGGGTAACTGAGAAGCCTTTTAGAAATTCCACATAATCCGTTCTCTAATCCATATTGAATTAATAGATTTGTTATTCGTAGGTTCCAATCACGGATACATAATCAGCAAGCTATCCCAATTAAATAACAATGCTTACTTCCCTAATTTTATTATCCTCAAATTAGAACAACTATAACAACGGCAATAACCAAATTAATTTACATGCCACTTTATCTTTAGCCAATTAATTTACAATTAATTCCGGATTTACGTTTATTATCAATTTCTTAATGAATGAACAACAAATCAAATAAAACATAGATATCACTATATCTAGGAAAACATGAGCCAAACCATTATCACGGTATAAAGCAACAACATGCGATCAACCAATTATTTTAATCCGGTTCAAGTATTTAATTAGGTCAATTTCATTGTGATTCAAAGGGATAAATCAAGCTAATTCTACGATTGCACATATACATTTAGAGAAGCCATGAATTCCCTACCTCGAAGATTTCTTGACGTCCTTTATCCACACAATGGGTCACAATCCTCCCCTCGCGACAACTGCATCCACCGGAGGATGCTTATATCGAAGATTGATCGACACGACTCCGTTGCATCCAAAACAGAGCAGAACCAATCATAGGAGTAATGATTGATTGTGCAACTCCTACGGAAAGGATTGAAAGGTTCTAGTGCCTCCTAGTTGAGAACAAAGGGAAAGAACAAGGGATAATGATATCTCATCCCTTTTTGAAGATTAAATGTGGCGACGGTTTAAGATCCGGTTAATTATCCATTAAAAACGGATCGCATTAACCCATGCGGTTTGACCAAGTAAAACATTCCAAGCCTTAGGAATAATTAATATAGGATTTATGGAACTTTAAAAGGCCTTAAGAACCCTTAAAATAAGGCTTTAAATGTAATTTACGTCAAAGGAAACGTCAAAAGGGGAAAAACTGTAGGAGTCTGGAAACACTGTTCACCCACTGTTACTGTACATGAAACAGATCAATGAAACCGATCTGTGAAACTGATCTGTGAAACCGATCTGTCAGACCGATCTGTGAAATCGATCTATCACACCGATCTATGAAACCGATCTGTCACACCGATCTGTGAAACTGATCTGTCACACCGATCTGTGAAACCGATCTGTCAGTCCGATCTGTGAAACCAATCTCTCAGAACGATCTGTGAAACCGATCGGTCACACCGATCTGTGAAACCGATCTGTCACACAGATCAGTGAAACTGATCTGTCACACCGATCTGTGAAACTGATCTGTCAGACCGATCTGTGAAACTGATCTGTCACACCGATCTGTGAAACCAATCTGTCACACCGATCTGTGAAACTGATCTGTCAGACCAATCTGTGAAACCGATCTGTCAGACCGATCTGTGAAACCGATCAGTCACACCGATCTGTGAAACCAATCTGTCGGGATGATCGGTGAGACTGATCTGTTACTGTTCTTAAAACTAGAAACACTGTTCACAGAACTAGAAAAAATTGGCAAAGTATTGGGGATAAGTCCCCTTGACCTCCCGGAACACCTCCAACACCAAAATTTCACAAAGTAATTGACCGGAGAGGTCCGGGCCATTAAAAATGCTATCTTTGTTAAACTGGAAAATTCGAACACACTGTTGGTGGTGGCCTAGTTAGTTTTACTCTTACCATAATCAGGCCACAATTGGGTACCCAATAATATTTCATGGAAGCATTCTAGGAGAAGGGAAAAGGTCATATGCAAGAGAGGTGAGTTGTACTTGAGATTTTTATGAATGAATATACATAATTGGATTCAAGGCCTTTTTTTGGATTAAATTATATATATCATGTTATGATTCACTTCAACTTCGGTATATTTATCATGTTGAGGAATAAAATCATTTGGGTTCTGTTTTGTTCTTTTAATGGTAATTTGATATGGATATGCATGTTTCATGTTATTTATTTTTAATTTCCTGTGTTTATTATACTATCTATTATGACTTACTTTGTTAAAGTGAGTATAGTCTCCCCATCTGATTCATTATTCCATCGCTACAAGTCGAAAACCTATGTCGTATTGGGATACATTCATGCAATCATGTAATAAATCGACTTGGGGAACCGGTTTAGTGCATCCGGATTCAGGGACATTACAAAAGCAAACATGATAAAATAAATTATCAACACTTGGAATCCTTTTATTTCTCACATAGATGTAGCCACCTTTCCACAAACAAGATATACTTTCATAGTTTGGACTGTATTCTAGTATATGTTCTACTATATTTTAAATTTAAAGACTAATAAAGAATATAAATACCTCTATTATAACATTTTTATATCCCAACCATATTTCAAAAAAATTATATTGTAGGTTTTTCCAGTAATCTTTAAGAGAACATCCCTATACACCAAATTATTTTATCAAGTAGTGAGGGACTGATTAGGAAATGAAAAGTATAGTATACCAAAAGATTTTGATAATACGAACGGTCGAAATAAAAATATAACATACTCGAATAAGACCATAAATCTCAAGAAACCCAGCAATAATCTTATTATAAGATTAAACGTGATAGTAGCATTGAAATAACGTTTGTTTAACATTATAGATGTTGTAGGTGAAAAAATCATAAGAAGTAATAAATGATAGATAAACATGGTCACCTATAAATAAGCCATGTTACATCATTGATTTTCTTATAATTCCCAATAATCTCTCAAGAAAACATCCATTAGTATAGGGATAACTCTAATTTGATTAATAATCATCTTCAGACAAATAAACGATGACGTGAGGCATGGTGATATCTATCCTCTTTTATTCATAGCTTAATGACCTCAACAATAATGGAATTATTCATCTATAAACTAAATCAATCGACACCATCAACTGATGGTCAATCACTATTAAATAATGGCACATCACCATCAACTGATTTTCCATGACCATCAATTGATGGTCCATCACCATCAATGTTGAATTCTATGGTGAAAACCCCCAATTTATTTTTTATCAACCCCATCACTGAAGATGAATAATCCCTAGGGAATTTCACCAAAAATGATTGTTAAAATACATGTAGTTGGGGTTTGGATTAGTGGTAAGAACCCCTTAAATCTACATGAATAATGGGGGTTTAAAACCCATTGGGCGCAGGTTACTGTAGCAGTATTGTAGCGTACTGTAGTAGTGGCGTACTGTAGCAACGACGAGTACTGTAGCGGCGGCAGGGCACTGTAGCGGCGGCAGGGCACTGTAGCGGTGGCGGGTACTGTGCAGTACTATAGCAGTGGAGGTACTGTAGCAGTACTATTCACAGAATGGGCTTCGGGTCAAAACAATGGGTCTACGGGCCATGTAATGTCTTAAATTCCCACTGGGCCTTCGGGCTCTGTAATGGGTCTCCCTCTACCCAGTTAAAAGAGGTCTTTTCTTTCCTTTAATAATAAATGAGGATTCGGACCCAACCTTTTAAAAAAAATACATCTAAATTAAGTCTCATCTATTTTCACACAACTCCATTGACACATTTTCTATCAAAGGTGAGCGAAAAAAGCATTAAAACTATTCACGTCGTCGGGAAATTGATTCTTATATTAACATGTCACTAAATATTGATGTTCAACACCATTCAATTTTCTAAGAGCCATTCCGTCATCCTGGAGACATCACCACATACACTCCAGAGGAACTTTTCACCTACACCTGGAAATCAACATCACCCCATATATCATAGGAAAGACACAAAAAGAAAAATCATATCGCATTAGTATAGTTGATCAACATTACCTCAATCCTCAGGCCATGCTAGTAATTTTCCAATTATACTAATGATATAAATATTTGTAAATAAATTTTATTAAAATACCCATCTTCCTAAAATTCCAATTGGTCTAAAATACATTACCCATCTTATCAAAAATAAAAGTAATATTTAATTTCCATATTCATCACATAATAACATTTAATATATATAAATGTAAGAATTTTATTATTATTATCTCACTTTGTCACACACCTTATATGTATATATGAATTAATACATAATGGATAAAAAATGAAGGATAATTCAAGGAAATGAAATCCTTTATTTCATAATCACTCAGTCATCTGATATCAACCATTAAATCGAGATGAAGTGACACAAACCAGTTTCTTAGATGAATAACATTAAATTACGTAAAAAGAGATCTGCAGGATTTATAATTTATTATTGATAGAAAAATATACAAGTGAATAATGATAACTAAATTCATCAATTATGCCTATCATTGAGACTAACGAATCTAGGATTAGAGTTAAATTGGGTAGTGGTGGACAGATTCTATGAGTAGAAGGAATTGAGATATCCCCTTCTAGATCCTAGTGAAATAGAGTAGAATGTAGTAGGTAGAAATTTTAGTATAAGGATGGGTTGTTTGGTTATTACCCTAATATAGAACTCTTCTAGTTTGGAATCATAGATGAAATAACTGTTTAACAAACATGTAGTGATCACTATATAATAACAACACTCGCACGACCTAGGTGCATGGATTTCACAACAATGTGTAGACCATGGGATTCCACTATGTTAGAAACTAAATATCACCCATAAAGTTGTCGGCCCACCCACATTATTGAAAAATCATTGTTCAGTTCTTCATGTTGGTTTCACAACAACTGTTAAGGGATCATATGGTTAAATATAATAATGTAACATAATATTTTCATTCCCATGAAGTAATTATTTGGCCTCCCTACACTAAAAAATCACCCAAAATATCAATTAAATTGTTGGGGACATAAAACCTATCTATAAACACAATATCTGGGGTACGAAACCCTCTAAAATAGGTCCAATGTTTAATAGATGTGTTTTAACACTCACCAAACACAAAACATATAACATGCCGAAGAATTTAAACCGACCCAAAAACCTAGTACATTACAACTAGTGGGATTAAACTGAAATCATAGTTGAATTTCGAAGGAAAAACCACACATCATGAAACTATAAGTACATATTTTTTTTCATAATTGGAACTCTTCCACTACATTTTAAATGATATGGTTTACCACTTGGTATGATCATTTTAATAATTACTAACATTCCTCCCTATCCATAAAACATTTTAAAAATAATGCCTAGTGTAATTACAACTTTTGGAATTATAATTTGAAATATATTTTCAAAATATCCCTTCTATTGTGTGAAATTTTTAATTTCTGTTAAATTAATTGGACTTTATGAATTCCGGAAATAATAGTTATTGTAGTAAAACTATATTATTAAATGGATAACCATTAATAGACCAAAATAATTATAATATAGTTTTTCAATATATGTTCATGAATAATTATCTAAAAGAACAACTATAAGTTTTTCTAATGGTGATAATATAATCCCTGGTTTTCCAATATTCCATGAGGACACTATGACCCTTTTTATAACTTATTGTCCAATCCTTGTACATAATTAAATATTATGATTTTTGGAAATAGTAAAAGTGAAATTAAACCATGTTTAAATAATGATTTTTTTACGTGTCTATATTATAATGTCATTATATATCAATTACAAAATTCATCAATTTTTTTTAATTTTAATATATATTTATAGGGGAATAAATATTGTATTTTTATAGGTAAATTTATATTAAAATCATTTTAAAAATACCATAAATTAAATTGGAAATTTATTTTTTAATGTACAGCAGATGATGGGTCAAGTGAGTTGTAGATGATTCAAAATGTATTTCAATAACTTTTCAAGGTTAATTTGAACGACACATCGTATAGGTGTGATAAAATTGATCCAGGTAATATTTATATAGAAATAAGCAATGGGAATTATATGGTGGGATAAATTAAATTTACTAATAAAAAAATATGAATGATTTTTTTGTAAGGAAGTAACCTTTATATGATTTCAAACACATGGATATTTAATAAATCATACGTATGAACTATGTATAAATAACATGTATTAGAGATATTCACCATGTAATTAACTCATTAATTAAATGGAAGATTTAAAATTAAAAAAACCATGATCTATATCATCATGAGAATGATATAATTTTCAAACCACAATTTTTTTCATATATTTTTGTAAGAATAAAATCCCAATCCAAATAACTTAAATTATAATCATTTTATAACCTAGTGAATTCAATTTCTGAAAGCATCATTCAAAATGTTATTTCCATTATATGATTATAGAGGTGATTCTTTGAGTATATGTTTCTCTATTTTAAAATTCTTTTATTATATAATCCATTACAGATATCATGGATCTATTCTAAAATGTCATATCATTTTGTTATCTATCTTTTATCACTCAGGATGTAGTATATAAGGTTCGAGACACATATTTTATAATATTTCTAAAAAAAGAAGACATGTGGATCCTATAAATCATATGAATGGGATATAGGAATACATCAATATATATTCCTATTAAATTTGGGAAAATAAAATAGCATTCCATTAGTTTATGAATGATACTTGAGAGATAAGGTCTTGGATTGGATAAAGGGTGTTATAGTTTATTGAAAACATTCTTGGAAAACTACATGATCCATCTGTATGAGATAAATCAATTAACTCTTATATAAATATTATTCATGCCTAAAATAGTGCATGAGAGAATTTATCTTTCCTAATAAAGGAAAATAGTGACCACCATTTAGAGGGATTAAAATTAAATATCTAGAAAAATACTCTATATTATTATCTACAATTATGGTAATGTACCCCTTTTTTGGTTGATCCAACGTGACCCCCCCATCACATATATGGAATTGATATACATTTATATTCAATTATATATTATTAAAACTCTATGATTTTTATATATTAATTCAGTTGTTATAAGTATGTTTCAAATTAGTAGTGCATTTGAAAGCATTTTAAATTATCATACAACATTTTTTGCATTATAACTTTTCTTTATCCTCACAATTCTTTTGGTGGAATTTGTAGAGAAAGACAGATGATTTATTAAAGGCGTTTTGATTATTTAGGTGAGTATAGTGAATTAGGTGTTTACGTCATGAATATATATAAAATAAGAAAATATAAATAAGGTGTTTTTTATTTTCCAAGCTGGTAATTTAGTTAATAAGAGAGTATTTATTCTTGAGATTCATGGTCTAGTTTGATGTATGATAAGAATATCAATTTTAAATACTAATATTCAAAATATATTTTGACTTCTTCTTCTAATCCATGACTATCACTTCACATTGGTAATATATTTTATACTTTTATCTGATCTAGTAGATATAAGAAATTACTAGGAATGATAGACTCTAAAATATTCATATTGAGTTATAATTCCACCCTATACTTTTCATGGGTTCAAATTCATATTTCATAACCAAATCACTATATTTGTAATAATCCAAATGAAATATTTTGATTTCATGGATATGTAATATTCTATTATTATACGTAAAGGATTTTTTATGATTGTGTAAAATAACATATTTTCGTCAGGTGATCTACAATAATAATAACTATATCCCTAAAATTCTATGATTTTTTACAATCTATATATTAAAAACACTATGATTTCTCACTATTTTAATTTTCAATTGGAAGTAATGAATCCCTAGGTTGCTACTATATTTATTTCAACTTTTGGATGGTAATGTTTTAGTAATCAATTCAAGTGATATTACTTTTTATGATTTTTATAGATCCTTGGTATATAAAAGTTTATAATATCCCTTAAAAATGATATCATATAGACACTTATTCTCATATACTATTATAATCCAAAATCATTTATAGAAATAAGTAATTTTTTAGAATCCATATACAAACTATTATGTATCATTGTATCAAATATTTTTCCACAGAAAATGAAACAATGAATATTTGATATTAAGAGTCCACCACTCATTCAATAACAGGTTATAATGGAAAATATGAATGAATAATATTTAATCAATATTTTATTAACATCAATATTATCAATAATCTCAAGTAGATATGAAATAACTCTTTCTCAATATATTATATCACTTATTGAATGTGTTTTCTATGAATAAAATATTTTTGTACATTTCATTCACATAGTGTATAAATAAAATCAAATTAAATTTTAGGTGGGTTTATTCTCATCATTGATTTCTTGAAGGCCATTCATTTTTCTTTTATAGTCATTTTATACATAAAATCACTCATTGATGAGGTGTTTTCTCAAAAACTGTTATGTACGTACTAAATTTACTAGATCAATGCCATTTAATATGTATTTAATTTCACAATATTTTATATTTAGTGTGATAAATTCTAGTACCAAATGTTCCATCACAATTATATATCACAGGGCCAAAAAGGGGAAATAAAGTATACACTAAATTTTTTACACTAAAAAAAATATCAACATAAGAGTTTATAATATATATTCCTTAGTAGGTATTTCTTTTATTCAAAATAATTATTCTATAAAACCCAACCCTCATATCTATTATGCAGTTTATAAGACTAAATATTTTATAACTGTTAAGGAAATGGAATGTCATTTCCTATAAATCAAAATAATTCCATAAATTCATAGATCATTATGGTAACAATCCATGAAAAAATCCATCAATAAATTTAGGGTATATATTGATTCATTTTTTTGAGACAATATTTATAGAAATTTAGATATCACTATTCTAAATATTACATATTAAAAATATAGATTGTAGTCGGTAATCTCCCATCGAATCTAATATAATTAGGATATTTATATGATATTCCTTTTTTAAATTAAATTAATTAATATTTTATTTAAAAATAACACCTTAAACAAAATAAATAATTTTCAAATGATATAACACCCCGCCGAAATAATAAGGTTGTGTTGGTGTGTCATAAGACCTCATGCACATATCCTTAAATGAAAAATACTTCCGATTAGAGGTGATTGTTTGATTAATTTCATGGGGAGAAAAAACCCACGATTATAGTACCCCTTCTTAGTATAACCAAAATTTGTTAAGAAATTCGATAACTACACATTATTACCTTCAAGTTCATTATTTAATTATTACAAAATAATTTGATAATCTATGTGGATATAATATCTCCAAAATTATTTCGTTGGGACATGTACAAGTCATATGTAAACTAGATGACATCTTCATCACATACCATTTTTAGGATACAAATTCACCACTTCATATTATTATATTGGTTATTAATATTATGGTTTTTTATAATTACTATGACTAGTTAAGTTTTAAATATTAAAATCATTTTCAAAATTAATTGTCACCCATTTGTTTAATTGAATAAATAACCATATGGAAAATAAATTATTTTAATAATAACCTTTTTATAGAGACCACACAAATTATTTTTTAATTATTTTACCAATTTAGGATACCTATTATATTGTTTAATTTTTTTATATTCATTCTAATAAATGGGCATATAGAAAATTTCAAATATTTTTAGGGAGAATCCTTGATAATTTACTAAAATAAATACTACCTAATTGATCCATCATTTTGGGTTATACCTTATGGTATATCCCATAAAATTAATTTCTAATAATTCATAATTTTTTATAATAATACATCGAACATTTCCCTGATTATGTTATACTTGATATTCCTTAAAAACCCATTTTACAATAAATATATAATAATTAAATTCAATGATTATAAACAAATACTATGTTAGTACAAATCAATATGGTCATTATGTTCTATTATTATCCCATACAATAAATGACATGGAATGAAATAATATATATATCAATCAATATGGACACAAATAATTGTGTCATGAATAGTAATATTATTGTTTTTTATATACATTTTATAAATCCATTACTTAAATGGATAGATCATTTTGTGTTAATGATATAATGGGAGACTCTTACAAGGCGGACCAGTTTATATAGATATTGAGGATCATCACATATTCATGTCTGAATTAATTTTAAAAAATTATATTTATTTAATAAAACTCTTCATGATGATTACATTATTTTGGTTGTTCTAGGATTCGTGAAATGAATTGAATATTGATGAAGATAACATCTTAGTTTGGTTAGGTTTGTGGAATGGATTTTTTAGAGAGGTCATATGGTTGATGTTTGATCCTGATATTTCGAAATAGACAATCACATGTACCATGATATACCAATATATTTTAGTGTGCTAGAAAATGTATAGATCAACTGAGGCGTTTATAATTGGTTGTGAAACCAGGCGACATGATTCTATTTTATTCATATAAATAATAAATTCAAATCAATTAACATTTAATAATGTAATTGAAAAAAATATACTAAAAATGGATAAAAAATATTAATTCCAATTATTAATCCATTAATAGATTAAATAAAAAAAATATTCGTAAACAAGAAAAATGTAATTCATTAAAAAATTAAATTAATTATTCAATAAAATATATATATATATTTATGAAAATATTTCTCTAAACATTCCAACAAAGTTATCATTTACCCTATTGGAATACCATGCTATTGGTTTTTCTAAAAATAACTAATATCTTTCTTAGATTAAATTTTCTAATTTAATAGTTCTAACAATGATTCAAATATTCATATATATAATATTAAAAATAAACACTAAACCGTTATAATATTGTTCAATAATGCTATCCAAAAAATGCATTAGAATAATCTCTTTCAAAAGGCAAATAAATTTGAAATAAAAACTGATTTCATTAAAGAAAATATATAATTTAAAAATTACCATTGTTTAAAAACAACATTTTTATTAATTATGTGATGTAGTTTATTTTTATGTTTGGTAACTGAAAACCAAAATTTTTTAATATTATATTATATTTTATCACAAATACACATTATTAGTTAATATTTTTTACAAAAGATCAACACAAACTAGATCATATACTAGTATATTAGTTAAAATTTCATTATTTAAAAACATTTATCATTAAATAAAAAAATCATACATTATTGAAAACATACAATGAAATAATTTCAATGTAAGATGTATATTTCAAGTAACTAAAATGAAGACACATCATTCTTTATTTAAGAATTAAAATTTAATTTCATGATTCTAATTGTATTGAGTAATTAAAAACTCATTTATCCTTCTGAAGAGTATTTCATTATCTACATAGAATAAATTTTTATAAATTTTAAAAAGTGGAAAAATGTATGCAATTATGATGAAACATGAAGAAATATTGTCCTCACAATAAAAATTTAAAAATTATGAATCTCTATAAAACAACACAAAGTAAATTTATTAATATTTTTAGGCTTTGAAATGGTATTTTAGTGGGAGGGGGTTACTATAAATGACTTAGAAAATGTATACAATTGAGATACAATATATTTCAAATATAATCTATATTAATTTCAATAGTATATTTTGAAAATTTATCACTCAATTATTAGTAATTATATATCTATTAACATTCTATAAAATATACTTCTTAATTTATAATAAATTTTGTTGTTTTTGAAATTCATCTTAATGAATAATTAATTCTAATTCTACACCTTTAATAATTTTTTTTCTTCTAAATATACATCTTCACTACAAATAAAAACACACACACACATATATATTTAATATTAATATTTTTAGGAGAAATTGAGGATGAAAAATATAATGTATTTATGTCAACTCATGTTATTTAATCAATTCTTATATTTAAAATGAAACCACATAAATAAAATTCATATAAAAATAAATTTCGTCATAAATGGATTTAATTAAATCAATTCCAATAATCCTAAACATGAAATAAACATGAAATATATAGAGTTTGGATATGTTGAGAATAAAATTTTTTATAAATCTTTCTCAGCTCTACAATTATTTTCATATTATATTGAGGATTTAAAATGGGTTGATGAAATGGTGTTCATCAACGATTTTGAGGAACCTAAATTTAATTCTAAATAATTTTAAAATAATTTCATGAAGTGAAACAAAAATTCAAACACAATACATACAAGTTTCTTTGAAAATATATATGATTCTACACTCCATAAAATTAATTATATTAGGAAATAATTTTTTAATGGATTATAAGATCCTTATTTCATGAATTATTACATGGTCCATAATCATAATGTTTTGAATTTTAATTTATAATAAAATGCATAAAAATAATTAAAAATTATTATGAGGGCTTAAAAATAATAAGAGATATGATTTATATCATGAGGATAACAAATAAGATTTATCTTTTCCCAAGTAATTTGGTTAATTATATGAGTTATTATATTCAATTTAGTATAAAAAATGTTCAAATCTCAATGAAAAAAATATCTACAAATACGAATTAAAAATATTAATAAAATAAAATTATTCATGAAAGAATATAAATTATCTCCCACTCAAAATAAAAATAATAAAATAACATAAAATATCATCTAATATACCTTATATTTCATTATGGTGTAATTATGGAATAACAGGGATCATTACTTTAAATTAATGGTTTCACATGGATATATATTCCTAAATGTAATACATTAACCAGAATTGATTTCCCCTATTAAATAAGGCTTTAATACATGTTCATTGGATTAAAAAATATGTTTTTATCATAGTTCACTATATGATAAATGAAAAATATTTTATTATTTTTAGAAAAAATTAATACAAAATATAAAAAATAAAAAGTAAATATTCATATAAAAATGTTATTATGGTTAAATCCCAGGTGTGGGGTTTTTCATATAATCTATAATCTAAACATTACTATAGTTATTTAAAATCTCATAGTTTTAGGGATTTATGTTGAGTGATTTGAAACATAAGATCTTTCCAATTATAAAAAAATGGGCATTATAGATAGATGAAAAGAAATGAAAATACATATAATCGATTATCGAGAAAAAAAATAAATTAAAATTAAATTATGAGAAATGTAATAAAAGGGAAATTCCATGTATGTTTTTGTTATTTCGATAAAGCGATTCTCGTGTTTTGTTAAAAATATATACCTATTTCGATAATTTCTCTTTAGATTATTCAAAACAATATTAATTATTTTCTTTATTTTGGATTGAATTTAAAATTATATACTTTCTGATATATATAATGTATCTTTGATGTCTTCACTATGAAAAAAACTTCTGTTTGTGTCCAGTTCATTTTAGGAAAAATTATTTTAAATTAATTTTATACAATGGTTTAGGGAATTAAATGATTTTACTAGGTTCAAATTAATGTGGATCACATCTTCCAACATAACTAAACTCCCACAGGTGGGTACTTCTTCATTATCACCCTCGATAAAAATTTATGGGATTACTAAAATTTTAAAATAATTATGTTGATAGGAATTATTTTTTTAGAATAACAAAAATCAAATAGAAATGAATATATGGTAATGTATAATCTTTTAATATTTTCAATCTCAACCCTATAAACATCATATAGTGGATTTAGAAAAATATTATAATTTTTAGGGGTGAATTGTTATAATTTTTTTCAAATTCATCTATTCAAAATTCCACCAATATGATTGATAGTGAATCATTTAGTTTCTATAGTTACAAGACAGACTCTTTGAAATATTGGTGGGTTCCATCCATAAAATTCAATTTTTCCATCAAATACTCTATTTTATATTAGTTATTAGTGTATATTGAAATATAATAGAGTATCAAAATGGTGTCAATATCTTATTCATCTCCATTAAAGTGTTATAGAATAAGATATTGAGGTTATATATAACATTATTTCATTATTATTAGAGGACTCCCAAATTTTATAGTTACTAGAGTCCTCAAAACCATTTTTATTCATCATATGTTTGTATTTTTGTATTTATATTAGGAATTATAATTATTCATCATCAAGAACCAATAAGAAATTTACCATCACATAATCATTTTTTTGCCCAATAATGAGTATTTTTTCTCAACAACCATTTTATCCAAAATTCAGATCTCTGAATAACATTTCAATTCATTGACAATCAATGGATTGCACAATATGAAAAGTCAGTTATGAATGAAATATAAATATAAGTAAATTACATGAAAAAATATATAAAATGAAAATATTCAAAATATTTTTATATTAAAAATATATAAGTTATTCCAAATAAATATTATTCCAAATTTATTAAAAACTATCATTAAATAAATATTAATAAAATTAATTATCCAAGCGTAGTACAATATTGTGTGTAACCCTTGTTTTTTACCCCATGTTTCTAAATATATAGTTATTATTCATTTTATATAATAAAATTATAATTTTTTTAATATATATAATACCAACGAATTTTAAATAAATTTTATTGGCGATTAAATATATTCATCAATAGGAAATAGAAAAAATAATTAAATAGAATAAAAATGAAAAAATATTATATTAATAATATGTTTAACCAATAAATAAAATCATTGGGTTCCAACACTATCACCTTTTGTTTATTTTATTCCTATAGAGTAACCAAACACAATACCATTATTATATTTATCATTAACTATTTTAATTTTTGAGGATATAGTTGTAATTTTTTTTTACAATTACACTACCTCTATGACTTCTCATTAATGTTTGAGGGAAACAATAAATCTCTCAAGTGATTGTTTGTACTCAAACTAATTCCCACTTCTATATTAAATTAATCCCATGGAAAATATTTATTCAATATATATTTAGTAATATTGGAGAAGGAAGATAAAAATTATAATGATTAAAAACTGGTTTAGAGAAATAATATCTAAAATATAAAATATATAAATCCATTAAAATAAATCAAATTATCAATTATTGGAAAATATTAAAAAAGATATAAAAAATATAAACATACAAGAAATAATATATTGATTGTGCAGTTCCTTCTCATTGGTATCAATCAATTGTTACTACTCCATAATTGTAATTTATCAGAATTTGAAAGAAGAAGAATACATTATCCACCTCATTAAAATATAATAATTAATTATGAAATGATAAAAACATATGTGTATGAAAAATTTTAAAGTTAACACGACTCTAAAGGTAGAATATGACCAAATAAAACAAAAAAATTCTCAATTAAAATACAAAAAATTTATCCTTGTACAAGAAAAATAAATTTATATAATTTAAATTTTAATAATCAAACCATGATCAGTTCACATGATTTGATCACAAACCATATGAATCATTTAATATTAAATTTTTATTCATATCTAACAGAACAAGTTATGTCCGTAACAATATTAAAACATATTATGGATTAATAAAATAAGAAATAGCATTCACAATATTGTATTATTTATTTTTTAGAGTATTTTAAAATGGATAGTAGAGTTTTTATTTCAAAATACATGCTATATATTTCCTTATTAATTGTATATGCATTTAGTATTTTATTATTATATTGTACCATGGACAAGTAATAATTTTAATAATTTATATGGGATGAAATCAAGAATATATAATTAGGTATTATGTAGAACATATTAATATTTAGTGCATAGATGAGAAGCAATTTTTGAATAATTAGTTTATTAATTACAAATGTTTAGCCTCTAATAGGATTCAATCATGTTTTTTGGTCGTACTCATACTAATGAAATAGGAAATTTTGAACTAGTATTGATGTGTAGTTTTCAACATGAGTGTAAATGTTTTTCTATAATTTGTTCATTATTTATAGTGTTGAACATAATGTTTCCAAAAATGGAATTGTTTGAACTATCTATTTTCTCATCAATGACAACAAGACATTATCTAAAGAAATATTGTATATGCTTCTTATAAATGAACGGATATATCAACAATGTTAGACTCTATACTATTTGAGGACTCCTAAAAATTATTTTTCAGTACAAAAAAATAACCTTTTAAAACATGGATATATCTATTGGTAAAAGTTCATATTATTTTGGTAAAACATTTTGCCATCATAAATTTTACTTTCACATATCTTTTGTTAAAAACCCCAAAAACAAATGTTATTTTTATAGATAAAATAGTTTTGTTACAATTTTAATAATACCAACCGATAATATATATGCATGTTAGCATGTTTTGAAATAAATTAATAGGATAAATATATTTAATTTTAATATTATTATCATATTTCTATCCAATACCAATAATTAATCTCATATTGTAATGTATATTTCAAGAATGTTGTTATATCTACACATTAAAATATTTACTGCTAAAATTTTAGGTTATATTTATATATT
The DNA here is from genome assembly GCA_963277665.1 of Viscum album. Taxonomy (NCBI): domain Eukaryota; kingdom Viridiplantae; phylum Streptophyta; class Magnoliopsida; order Santalales; family Viscaceae; genus Viscum; species Viscum album. The sequence goes on along the minus strand of OY728140.1, from coordinate 1,996,622,198 downwards.
TATCATATATAATAAAACTATTTTGATTATCGTACTGAAGATGATTTCCATAGTTTTCCAATACTAGAAAAAGAATAATTATATTAATAATAAAGTCTAATAAAAAATTAATCAACACATACGTTTGTTGATTAATACATTATGATATACTAAAAACACAATAATCCATGATCCAAATTGGTCGATTCACCCCCCAATGAAAAAAGGAAATATTTTCATATGACAATGATCCTCTGGCACACATAATGGTAGATGAATTGTTACTCTCGCCAATGATTTTTCATCAGGGATCTAAATAGTCCATTAGAATAAACTAAACAAGAAGCCTTTGTTTCTAGTGATGAATATCAATATATTGTTATTTTACATCCTCCTACTCCAATATCTGCCCCTCACAAAACCAATGATTATAGACACAAATCAATACAAACAATCTACTTGATTTTAAAACCAAAAAATGAAAATATAAAAAATAAATTTCATAATATGATATTTTTTTAACCATCATCTTTATTTTCATAAAAAAATCATGTTAGATCTAGTAACCATGAGGAACTTCAATACATTTTTAGTCCAAACCTTTAGTCCCTTTAGATCTATATAACAGTCAACCTGAAAACATAACCAAATATCGGTGAAATATATCTACATGAATTGATAGAAAAATAGAAACTAAATGAAAAAATGATATCAATATAATGGGAATTTATTATTCATCATTTATATTATAATATCAAAAAATAATGATAGTTATAATACTAGATCATAACCTAATGTTAATGTTATGTCACATCCTTCATCATCATGATCTAAACCACAAACAACCATATAGCTTGTCAAAAAATCTATTAAAATTATATTTAGTTGTAATGATCATATTTTGGGATTTCAACAAAGGTGGAACCTTAACATTAATGGAATAACCACTCAATAATAGTTTTTATTTTTAAATACTTTAGAAATGGAATTAGGTTTCAAATAAAATCATGATATGAAAACATGATATTGGATTTTGATATTCAGGTGTCCTAATAGTATAAATAACCTGCCTTCCATTAATAATCTCCAAGAACATGGCACTGATTTTTTACTCATATGATTTTGTATCCAACATTCATACACATGCATACTCATGAGAATAATATCCATAAGTAACATCATTTTATTATAAACATGGGTCTTATCCACAATTGGATCAAGCTTGGAAAGGCTAAAATTAGAGATATTTGGTTTTCATTCTGAGTCAAGAAATATGTTCAATGCATTTAAATTCTAGAATAATAGATTTTAGTAAATCGGGTATTGAAAAATTAGAAAAATTTTACGTAGAAACATGAGTGAGTGAAGAATTGTATACTGGTCTTGAAGTATTTTCCTGTATAGGACAAGATATACAAGACTGTATTGAATTTTATACCATTTACATGGGATGAGTTTTTTCAACAACCAAATTACATAATACATGATAGTGTGCTTAAAAATATAATTTCATGTAATAAAAACCACATCATAATATTCTAATATACCCTATAATAGTTGTTTTATATCATATAATTACCACTGTCAAAAGTATCATTTCAGGAGTAAATCCATGGGATATGGTTTCTTCTATCCATGCATGTCATCCTGTTAAAATTTTCAATCCTCTGGAGCTTGAACACACGTCCCATATAGAACATTCTTTATAGGAATGTGGAAAATTGTACCTCAATGTACATTCCACTTATTTCTTCAACATACAAAATACATACTATTTTATAATTTTGTTTAAAATATAATTTAACCTAAAAACATCATCCGAATATGTAAATAAACACTAGAACATTTGTTTGATATTAAAACACTAACCAATATTAGAAAAATAATTTCAAGAGTCTATATCCATATGATGTGGTTAAGTTTACCCACACACCTTGTCCAGGTACCATTTATAATCCTCCCAATCGTGAACATAGGTCATGTACATGACTTTATGTACATGCATATGAATAATTGTAAAACATATTATATACCATGGGTTTTTCCAATAACCAAACTACATACTCTTTGGTAATGTGGTTAAAAATAAAATGTCACCTAAAAAACAACATCATAATATGTATATAAACCCTACAATAGTGGTTAGATATTAGAGAACTATCCACTTTTAGAAGCATCATTTATAGAGTCAATCCATTGGCTGTGGGTTATCGTACCCCCTAACAACATGCATGAAACACTTCTGATCCTCATGATCTTGAACACATCTCCATTATTAGCCATGATGTACAAGAATATAAATAATTGTATAGAATTTTATTGGATATTTATTTTTCCATCAACCAGCTATTTACTATTTAATAATGTAGTTAAGAATCTAATTTCTCATAAAAAATAATATTAAAATATGTAAATAATCTTGAGTGTAGTAGTTTAACATCAATGATGTAACCAATGACATATAAATCATTTCTACAGTCAATATCAATGGGTCGTGGGTTTTTATACCCATAAAAATTATCTGGGATCTATTTCATATAATCTAGATCCTTCGTCTCATACAGTTCTTTCCCCTCTATAAATTTCCCAAAGAACATGCAAGACATTAGTGACTGTTATTCCTAGAGTTCATTGTTTTCCCCTCCCTCTCATAAGAATTCTGAATGAACATTAAACCATGAATGGATCAATTTGATGTGATTGGGTACATTTTCTTCTTTGGGTTTCTCTTCATTGAACATTCTTTATTTCCATCCCTAGATTTATTCTTATAAGAAGAGTAGCCCATTACATCAGTTACTTTCTTGGACCCATTTTTGGGTTGATTTTCATTTAATATTCCATTCTATATTGTTTCAGAATCCTCTTCCTTGGAATCACTAGTCATAGAACCACCATAATCATTATCCGTGAAAAAATATTCCTTATATTCATTACTCAAATATAGCCAAAATAAAACCCCTAATCCATAATATATGTCGATAATGATGATTATCTTAAACATTTTTTAGAACATTAGACACAACATATATAGAATGAAGGCAACCTAAATATAGGATCTCCAAAACCTTTGAACTATTATAGTAAAAAAGGTTGTGGTTTTCATTTATTTGAATGATTGGGAACACATTTTTTTTCTCTTTATTTATTATTCTAAGTACAGAGATTTAATTTATGGTTTAGAAAAGAAAAATATGTCTCTCAAACATTAAATAATCAATCTCCATTGAAGAATAAGTTTAGGGTGTTCGTGTAATATAAGGAAACTACATGGATTTAACATAGGCATGAAAAACATCAGCTCAAGGGAGCTTATATATTTTATATTTCTACTTGCAATAAAATATGACTATTTTAGAAACATGGGAATTATGAGTTAAAGGAAATATAGAATACATGAATACAAAGTGAGAAAACAAAATAACCAGAAGAAAATATAACAATGATACCATATTGAATAAAATTTTAAAAATATTATCCGAAAATAGATAATCTAGTATGAATTGATTCAATAAAACAAAAAAACCAATGGATGGGAAAATGTAACCCTCTAATCCATAAACGCTCATGAAAAAGCTGCATACATTACATAGGCTGCAACTGAATCCACATTGAATATAAATTGCATAAACTGCTATATTGAATGAATATTGAATATAAATTTCATATTGAAAGTATATAATATAAATAATCAAGCATCCTAATAAAGACTAAATATGAAACATTTCATTAAAAAGGTAGAATAAATTCATATTACACAAAATTATGAGGATTGAAACTCATGAAAATGGGAGATAAGATGATATAATTTAGAACAATCAAAATATTCAATTGATCAAATGTGTTTGGAAGTAGATCATTGTAGCTAAAACTATAGAAAACTAATCAAATTCACAAAACTCTAACATAACATAAAAATCAATTAAGGGAATCAAAATTGATGTGTTTATGAATTTCATAATGAGAAGTATAACATTAAATCCTAATTCAACTTACAACATCAAACACCTACTCCATTAAAATTATAATGAAAATTAAATAACATTTCATTTTTCAAAAAGAAATAAAAATTCATGTGATAAATTTAATTAACAGGGGAACACAAACTAATTCTTAACAATTAATAATAAAAAATTAACCACTTTTTTTAGAAAGGAAAAAAATAAATAAAAATTCCATAAAATAATTAATTTTAAATAAAATATAATGTATAATTTCAAAAACTAAAGCTTTGATAATATATAATCACCTAAAAATGTATTTTTGATGTCAAAAATATAAACAAAATTCATTATATATATCAAATATTTTCCATATTTTATCTAATTAGAACGTTGACCACATGCCAAGAATTGTAAAAACATTAAAAAGTACATACTCTCAATATCAAATTCAATAACACAATATTTGATTAATGTAATAAAATGAATTTAAACACCACATGGAATGATTATCATTTATTAGTCAAGAGAAAATGAAATAATCAGAAATTTAACAAACCAAATAAAAAAATATTTATCCGAACACAAAATGTACAAACATTATTTACAAAAGGAAGAATTAATCCCCTTTCAATTGGATAAATGGGTGTTAATTCATATGTAAAACATTAAATATCAAAAAATTTAAGGTGAATACATTTTTTGTGGATTGAATATTTTAATTAAATATATAAAATAAAAAACATTTAAGATCTTTTAAAATAACACCTGCACCTATAATGAGAATTTTTATAGAGTTTGGATAATCTATATATAAAAAGTGCCTATTTTACAACACACCCCCTACCCTTGTACAAAAAAATGATATGTGTATGATGTAACTTTAAATTGTAAAATGTTATGTTCATTACAATGTTATTAGTGAATTATATACAAATTCATTAAATTCACGCCTTGGTAAATATTTTTTATAAGGGTTTCATCAATTTTATGATGGCTTACAAAATACTGTAATCTATGGAAAATGAAATTTAAAATAGAGGCATTCACATATCATTCAAAGCCCGAAATTGGGAAAAGGTTAATAAAATTTCACTTTTTCGACCAATAATAAGTTCTTTACATCCTAATTCAATTAAATTATACCCTAATTTAATAAAATTTATTTTATCATCAATATTTTGAGTGTGGTGGAATAATTTAATCAAAAAAAATAAAAATTTCATAGAAAATGAAATGGTAAGAAACAAATATGGGGATGGAATGAAATTGGTGAACAAAAGAGGGGTGACTGATGAAGGGAAATGTACTTGATAATGAGTGGTATGACATTATACTAGTTGTGACATAATTATGGGTGATGAAATGAAGGGATATGAATAGAAGGGAAAAGAACAACATACTATTGAAGAATATGACACAAGTCGAACATGAATAACTTGTACAGGTGTTTTTCAATAAAAGATTTGGGGGAATTCAGTCGAGGACATATTGTTTTTTCATATTCATTTTATATTTATTTATTTAATTTTCTATTTTTAATAATCATTAAAAATAAAATATTTTGAAAAATAAAATTATCACAATTGATTATAAAAAATTAATTTTTTGGGAAAAAATGTTGGTATATGCAAGATATTGTAATTCATTTAACTATATGTAAAACATTTGTTTGTATTAAACTGTAAGTATTGAGAGATGTTTTTTTGTAAAAAAGTGTTGTTAATTTTAAATAATATCAAAAAATATATATATCTATTGGAATTACTTTTTTGTACCAACAAATATGTTATCTTTCACTTATATTATGTCGATATAATTCATTTTGTTGATGGGATTGGAAAATGTTATACTTCGGAATCATAATTACAATTTTTATATGTTGCACATTAGTCCTTTTAAGACATCACTTGTCTGGAAATATTTTTTTGGGCTTACATGTTTATATGGATCAAGAATCCCTATAGTAGTTAGTTGAGGATGACGTATAGTACCACTATGGGAGATAGGGTTTTAAATTATTTTGTGTTGTTCATATTTTCGAATTTAAATTCTATAGTATTTTTATTGATTTTATAATGATATAATTCAAACTATTTGGACACCACTAGATGTTCATGGGTTGACATAGGATACTCATGTAGAATCAATATACTTATCCATTTTTCTCCTTCAGTCAAATTAATAAATGAATTACATTTCCAAAAGATTAATTTCAAATAAGTAAATCCATTATAATCAAAACACTAATCCATTAAATCATTAAATAGGATTATTCTCCAAAGTAAATAAAATTTTAATTTCCTAAAAAATTAAATATATTGTGTAAATTATATGAAAATATCATATAAAATAACATAAATACTTGTCTTATTCCAATTATTTTAAATTATTATTATCATTAATGTAATAAATAATAGATTCCATGAGATCTAGATAAGTAGTGAATACAATTTTAAATAATTTAATTTTTGAAAACATATTATTTTATAAGTGGTGATTTAAAGTTATAAATTTTCATTAATAAATATTTTTTATATATAAATATTTATTAATAATCATTACATCACTAATTAAAATCATTATCAGACTCATGGTAGACCTCTAAATTTAATATTTTTAAGTTCATGGGGTAATTAATTATAATAATAAGTTACTTTGGGTGAAAACAAATTGGATCTCATTGAATAAGATTCATTAATGTATAAATGCTTTAAAATGAGTATTTTTATTCAATAAAATTAAAAAAATATTAAACGTGAAGAATTTTATTTATATTTTATTTTATTTCTCCATGATTAACAATTTATGTAGAAGTTATATTTTTATTTTATTAGTTTTTTAATTTGGTTGCAAAATTTAATGTATTATACAATTTTTTAAAATGGTTAATATGATAAAATGTTATAAAAACATTCACAATAAAATTTTTGGTTATAAATAGGTTAATGATTTTATATTCCTGGGGTAAATCTTATAGTGTCTATCATGCTAGACACTATAAGATTTACCCCAGGAATATATATTAATCCTTACATGATGCAAGAAATTGTATAATACATTAGATAATATATATTAGATTTTCCTGGGGTAAATCTTAATTGTGTATTAGATTATCCATAACCCAATTAATATATATTAATCATTACATGATGCAAGAAATCCAATACACAATTAATATCTTTATTATGGACCAACCACTTAATCATTAATATTTATTCTATTATATATAATATTGATATATATATATGAATCTCACTTACAAAAAGATTGATGTTTAATAAACACCCAGAACAACCCATCAATTTTGGTATAAACTATATTAACATGATCATAAAAAATTTATGAACTATGATGTTTGTTTATGTATCTTTTTAAATTTACAATTATAATCATTCCCCGTGAACTTTTTTGGAAGCCATAATAAGGACCCACAACTAGATTTTATTACTCATTTAATTACATACTATGTTTTTTAGGCATATTTCCTTATATTTATCAGGTAATGAATGATGACCAGTGGGGTTTTACAAATATATTGTAACATTATATTTAATTTTGATATCATACCTTAAATTTTAAAAATATTAAAAAAAACTATTATCATTAATTACAAACGAAACCATCATAGAAATATGTTTAAAGTAAATATATCACTCTATATAAGGGAATGACCATCCATAATGGTGAATTTCCCTTAATACAATACTAAGTCATGTATGTGAATTATTATAAGTATACAGTATAATATAAAATGTAAGGAAATATCATACACATTTTACAGTGTATAATATAATGTAAAAATTCCCCATATCCCAAATTCAAAAAACCACACCAATACAAAATAATCATCATGGTTTCTAAAACATAATATTATTACTATGATATTTCATATTGGATTTTCTTATTATAAATGTTATAAATTATTTATTGTTTTCATAGAGGTGATTAATAGAATAATTATTAAAGGTCTTTTTGATGATGTCAACTAAAAATTATGGTGTTGGAATATGAATAATGAATATAGTGATGAACAATAAAATATATACATATGAAAAAATTATTAACAAGAATATAGTATAATTAAATTTCGTGGAGTAGTTGTATATGAAGATAAATTTTCCAAATAGAGATACATTAATGGTCAGGAATATAGTTTACTATAAAATTTAAATTTACACAGTGAATACATGGAAACCCCACATGGTGACGAATCATTGGAAATTATAAAAAATTGGACTGGATAATTATAATTAATTCTGAATATTGTTTAATAAATGAATTGTTGTCTCTATAATAAATACATGTAAAAATTGTAAAATAAATGTATAGGAGGACATATAATTATAATTAATAGGAATATTTGATGATTTTTATATTTCATAAAGAACATATATATTATTATTCATTGAGAGTGGATTTGATGAGGTTATAATTCTTGACTCTAGATTTTCAAGGTATAAGATAATGATTTCTCTTCTATGATGATATTTGTTGAATGATAGAAAGTTATTTTTTGTGAAAGAATAAATATAATTGCAAAATGGGTCTGATAACAATAAGGGTTTTTAGTAGGAATACGTAATTAATCTGTTTGCTTAACTATTATATAGAAAAACTATAATATAATATATTTTATTTTGAAATATCATACTATAATATAAAGTGATAACTATGAGGATATTATTTTGTGATGTCAAAAGAGAATTACTTTTCACACAAAGGTGATTTATTTCACATTACAATAATGTAATGGTTTGTAGATAATCAAATTAATGATTAAAATAACGAGGTGTTGATATATTTAGTGAATTCCACCCTAAATGAAAAATGTTTCTTATTTATTGTTTCTATTTATTTGATATTTTTTTCATAATTTTTTTTACTCAGAAGATATTCTTCCCAAATATATATCTTGTATATTGTTCATATGTTCACCTATCTATGAGATGTGTAATCAAATGTCCTCGGATTTTTAGTATATTGAGTATTATTTCAAAATAAGGCCATATTTAGTTCTCTTGATTCAAATTTATTAAAAATTGAATAATGATTTCGTTGTAACCTATTTGATTATATACATATATCATTCATCAAATAAATTCAGCATGCATAATGAAATGGTAGTGTGATTTTAGAGGGTATACATATATTCATAAATATATAAATTTTATGTAGAGACCATGAAATAATCATACCCTCATGCAATAGATAGTTCATTTTGTTTTTTGGTTAATAGACAGATAACCATCTATAAAATAGATACATATATCCATGTTCGGGTGAACAAATAAAAACCATTATTTTAATTTGATTTAAATTATAATTTCTCTATAAAATGCAATGTATCTGAAATTAAAGGAAATATTCATTGAATTTTTTTTCAATAAATTAATAACATTCTATGATAGCTTTAAATTATGTTTTAAATTTTAATGAAAATATTTAAATCGAGTAGCACTTGGAGTCACCCCCACCCCCTCTAAGGTATAATAAAGTATCTTATGACCACTAGTTAGTCCCAATATTTTGAATTTTGATATTATAATATAGAATTAATAATGTAATAAATTAAATATTCTTCTACATGGTTTAAATATATTGAATCATTTTTTGAAGAATCATGTTTTCAATGGTAATAAATATAACTTATACTAAACAATATAGTGTGGATCAAATAATCTTATTATAATCATTTTTACATTATATACATATAAAAAAGAACATCACATCTATGTAATATCCCTGGGGAATCAACCCCTCATGGGATTTTATATGCTCCCTTCCAACATTGAAATCATCATCTTGATATCATAAATTTAGTATTCAATGTTTTTTCATTTCATCTGTTATTCAGTTATATCTGGTGTATGATTCATTCCCAAACATTTTTTAATGATTTCTATAGTCCTCGTCTATGTCGGGTTCTCCTCATGACCATCCTTTGATCCTAGTTTCATCATTCATTCATGGATTCCATTTCCTATATTTGGATTGAGATATTGGTTTCCCCTTAGTGAATTAGTGTTTTCATAGGAACCAGGTTTCATATATATCTACGATGATAATCTAGTGATGAGTGGCAGAGATCATGCATCTCTACCAGGAAATTGAGTAATAAGTTCATCTGAGAGATTAGTTATTTGAATGAGGTTTTCAATTGTCAAATGTGGGTATAATTATATTTTATTGTTGGAGGTCATGTGAGATGTGTTAATGTTGGATAAATGTTTCTAATCATGATAATTACTAGATAGATGATTGTGGGATAATTTTTTTTGGTCTTCTTATCAGTGTTGGACAAGATGATTTAAATATGGGTTATGGAATCTGCCTTTGTGGTGGTTTTAAGAATGATTTACATGAATTTAATCCTATTTTATATTTTCATTCATGGTTTTGTTAGTTTTTATGGTGTATATTTCTTTGTGTATTGATGCATACCATTCAATCATAAATTATTCATAACATTGTATGATGGATGAGTACCATTTCATTAATATTTTATCACTATTTTATAGTATTGTTTACCATTTAATCATGTTGAAATTACTGTGAGTTAATTTAATTTTTGTCTGGTTTGAGGCTTGAATGAGTGAAGGTTGTTCATTAACCATTCATTTAGATATACTCCATATTTCAATAATTGTTTGCAAGGATCTATGGAATGTTGTTCTTCTATAATGTTCATCTTCATCGAAGACATGGTGAAACATTATTTTGACTAATTTCAATGTTTCAAAATCATTAATAGGGGATGTAATGGGGTTTTTAGTTCCTTAATTGTAGTTTTATTTAATTAGAGATTCAGGATCATTTTGAACTTTTTTATTTTTCTTAATTAAGTCATTTTATTAATTTTTGATACGGGATCCCCCTTTCCCAAAACTAAAATTGATTCTTTATTTTTTTTCATTAAATGGATATTTACCTTCTACATGTTCACAAAATATATACATTGTGAAGTTCGTATTATAAAAAATAGTTAAATATTATTCTATATAGAAACTGGAATGTAAATTCACAATGAATAATTGATAATGTAATTATGAACAACATTAATTATGATAATATAATATCTATCTGAAATTATTTCTTGTAATTATAAAGGATATATATGGAATCCGTTGATGGTGTGGAATAATAATTAAAATATGATTATAATTTTTCTTCATATGCTTTATTTTTATAAAATTTATATACAAATAAAAAAAATAATGATAATAGATAAAATATAATGAAAAATGATAACATAAGAAATGAAAATTTGGTTGATGTATGTATGTTGTTTTTAATTTATAAAATACTAACATCAAATTAATTATGATCCTGAAACAATATATAAGAAACCTTCAGGTTTTTGAACACAACAAAACTCACCCTAAAATAGACTTAGGAAACAAAAAATAATTCTAGATTAAAACAAAGAGCCTAAATGTTACTAATACATCATTAAAAATAGAGTAGTTCACCAGAACAATAAAAGACTAATAAATTCATTTCGTAAAAAAAAATTTACGACTTCTACTATCAAAGTAACATATAAAGTATTATTTATAAAAATTACATATAACAAAAAACAATTTCATTGTGACTATTCAAATCATTCATGTTTTCTTTATTATCTAAAAATATACACCTTGAAGACATTTCAATCTCCATATGACCTTTCAAAACAATACACTACTAATGTAACTAAAATATATCACTATTTTTATTTAAATGAAAATAATATCATGGTTAAAATGTTAATTATGGATTCATTATTAAAATGAAAATACCATTTTAGAAACCCTCATGGAAGTGTTAATATCAAAATAAGTTCATCAATCATATGTTAAAACAATTTTCAATGTAAATATCCCAACACACACATGTAAAACATAAAAATTTATTTAAAACATATAACAAGGTAGATAATAGATACCTGAATTATATGGATTCCCTGTAATGATATGAAAGGATGAGATATATGATCAATAAAAATATCATAATTTCTATCATCATCAACTAATCCCAAAACTAAATGCTTCATTGGATCTAACCTAGATCCCATAAATTAGACACATGTAATATTTTTATGTTTCTTCACTCTCATGGAAACATTGAAGACATATGATAAAATTTTAACCACAATTTGTCCAAATCTATGTCACAACTAGCATTTCCACAACATTTCATCATATCCCTTGTGTCTCAAATGAATAAATGGTCACATGCATCATGTAAACTAAATAAGAAAAATAAATATATATCACACTATGTACATGGTTTCTCATTATCAATAAGGATGTGAGGTATAAGATTATGTAAACCAACATTAATGAGAAATTCACAATCAATGAATAAACATTACACTATTATTGTTAGATTGAAAATCCTCAAAAATCCCATGACACCACATCTTAAAAAAATTTATTGCATAATGGGAGTAACAAAATCACATAGAGATAAAAAACCAACTGATGTGTTAACATTGTTAATGAGGTAATCAAAGGGTTTTTCCCCATAACAAATATTTCAGTCAACGGTTCTAATCAATCCATGATCAAAATTTTTTTTTTTAATATAGATACAATTCCACATTTATCCACTTAAAATATATAAAAAAAATTAAATTATTCATTTAAAATATTCAAAAAAAATTAAAAAATACGTTGATACCTTTAATAACGGTTCACCCTAAAATCCAAAATACAGACTAGGCCTAAAATTTTCCTAAAAAACTATTTTCAATTATTTATTAAGGAATTACAATATGTAAAAAACTACATTCAATTCTAATCACTATTATAGTATATCTAAATATATACCATATATACTAATTAGTAGCCAGAAACTTCTATTAAAATTAATCCCAAATTGTAAAATATATTTCAGTCATGAAAATCCTAACATGGATAAAAATCCAATATCCACCATTAGAACAATTTCAATGATGTTTATGTGAATTTTAAAATAATCATAAATGGTGAAAATATCTAATAAACTTTTAAAACAAGTAATTAATTAGATAACTACCTCGTAGAAAGTTCAAAAAAGATGTTTCCAATCACCAGAAGGAAATCTAATATGTTTACAATATCATATATAAAAAAATAAAAAAAAATTAAAGTTCAGTGAATTTAAAAATTAATAATTTACATAGAAAGACAAATTAAAAATATGTGAAAACATGTATGCAAAAAAATTCCTAAAATTGAAACTACACAAGTAGAGATGGAAATTTTTTTAATAAACCTATTATGAAAAATATCCAACATTATATACACATGAAACCCGAAAATAAAAGAATTATTTTTATGTTTCAAAGAGTAAAATAATTCTAATAGGAAAGAGTGATGGAATGGAATATGAGTGAAAAATAGGTAAAATGACTATAAATATATACAAATCACCTTTAGAGGTTCAATAATCGATAAAGAAGGATTTATAATCTCTTCTATGGATCCTTATAAGATAGTTGATACAAGGGAGAGAGAAGAAGGGAAAACCCAATTTAAATCAAAGCATGAATTTTGGAAAATTAAAAAAAAAATACACAAGGGAACTATAAAATTTTCTAATCCTTTTTTATATTTTACACTATCTATTTCTGCGACCATAGACTCCGACATATTTTCTAATGAACTCTACCTTGTTTGAAAAAATGTTGTGTGAAATAATTTTTTCTCCTTCATAGGATAATATATATATGAAACTTATGGTTACTCATAAATATTTTGGCAAATCATTCATTACAAAGAAAAAAAATCCAAAAACTAAAAATTCATTACAATAACTATCATATCTAAGAATTACACATGATAAAATAAAATAGTAAATATTATGATCTATAATGATATGTTGTTGAAAAAGATTCACCACCAATCCTTATTTAAGCTAAAGAAAATTTCTCATCATAAAAAATTTATTTTTGAAGATAAAATTACATGAAAGGACATCAAATGAATGAACACTCCACATTATTCATCCTTGAATAAAAAAACCAGATCTTAAAAATTATTAATACAAAAATCCAAATGACATTGAAGCTACAATAAGAAAAAAAATTTAATTTAAAACATCCTATACAATGATTCATTGGATAACCATTTATATTTCCTATATCGTATAATAAATGAGGAAAAATATTGCGTGATGTATACTCCATTTAAATGATAACCCATGAGACAAACTCACTCTCACCCATATATATTTCCATACTATAGTACGTAAGAATAATCAAAATTATACTTGTAATAATGTCCTAATAATCACACTCTGGTAAAATTTTTTTACATAAACATGGTTAAAACCCCAGATCACGAACAAAGATTCATCCAAAATGAAACATGCCAAACAATAGATAGAATTAAAACTCCACGAGAGGAACATTTTCATAATTTTTCAATCCTGAACCCAATCCCATTACCATTTTAAACATTGGGAACCTCGAATGATCAAGAAGAAAATGGGTGAAACAAACCACTCTCACAAATTGATCATCCAAATAATGAAGAATAATATAAAGTCACCCAAAACTAACTTAAAATGTTATTTGAAATCTAGAATAAAAAATTTAGTATCCATCCACAATGGTTACCACAAAATGGAATTCTGGAAATGGCATAAATTTCAACAAACTATAAAATACTCTAAATTGTTTTATATATATGGGTCCAATTAAAAAAAATTGAATATGTAAAAAATTTTATCAAAGAAAAACCTTTCAAGGAATGTTACCAAAATAATCTATCAATAAAAAGATAAAACTATAATCCTTATTTTATTTGTTACTACAAAAAATATCTCTTGTGTCTCCAAAAAACCATAGTACATAGAAACTCCAGTAAACAAAATATATGAGGGATTAAAATGCCTGGGATCCAAAAAATTGAAAAAAATTAAGAGAAATTTTAATCCCATGGGAAAACTCATTGTTCCTATATCTAGAAATCTTGATCCATATCCTAAATCACATGGTTACCATCATTATCATTAACATATACCAAGGAATAAACCTATATTAGCATCTTATATTGTTTATATTAAACATAAATTCCTTTTTTAATCCATTTAAAAATACATTTATAGTTGGGTATACTAGGAACAACATTATATATTAGAATATTATTGGTCTTCTTTAAAACATTTTTTTATTCAATACATCCTTCAATAATTCATTTTGGTTATACTCTATATATAAAATGACATAGAAAAATCATATTTTATGTTTTTTTAAATATTCTATATCATGTTTATTTTTATAATATATCTTTAATTCTATATAAACCCCAATATGAACTATTTAATATATAACTCATTAACAATACATCATATATAATTCATGACTTCTCCTTATGAAATAATATAAACATGTTTTTTTATTTTCATTTATGTTTTTATATCTGAAACCATTTTGGTATATAATATATTTCACCTACTAAAAACATTATTAAAATCTCAAATTTCATTACCCTTGGTTAGTATTTTATTAGGTATTCATCCATATTTTTTTCCTATGGGGAACATCGTCGTGAAATCCATAATTTTATGTGTAATTCATCCATTGATGATTTTATTTTTACTCATTATTTAATTATTGGAGTGGTAATGAACATTTAATGGTAGTGTTTCATAGTCCATGGGATAATGAAATAGTATTTTGTTTCCCTGGGTATAGGATAGAGATGGGTGCACAAACAGTGAACATTCAAGTATGACTATTCATGGAAATCATTAAAATTATTATATTCAGTATGGGTTCCTATAAGGTCAATGTGTGAGATTGAATGAACATGTTGTCTAACTATGAATTATTATTTATTTTAATAATTAAAAATTTTAAAACCCTATATTATCCTATCACAATCCATATGAAAAACACTAAATCTATTTGGGAAGACAATACAATTCATTTGAACTAAACACTGGGATTAAACGTCATAAAATTTTTCCTCTCTCTTAGAAATATGAATACAACATCATATTTGATGTTCTATATCAATGATAAAATAAGTGCATACATATATCTTTCTACACCATCTATTTTTTTTCATTTTATAGATCTATAACATAGTATAATATCTGATTTTTAATAATTGTAATCGGATATTGAATTAACTAAAAATGCCCATTTTTTTATTCTTCATGGGTTTAGATGATAAAATTGTAGTTTCAAATGTCTTATTAGGGGTTTTGAGAACGTTATATGATCATCGAAAAAGATTTGTGTATGTTATTCACCACTTATAGGATTATGATTCAATATTGTGTGATTGATGTATATTTAGAACAATTTCTCATATTGTAACATTTAAAATAAATAAAATTGATTTTAATAGCAATTTTATATTATATATTAATTATCTCATTGTTTTTTATGGGATACCATTGGATAGTTTTTGGTTTCATGATTGCATTTAAAACCTGGTTTAGTTATAATGTTTTATTTATACAGATTTTATAACACATATGTTTGTTGAATTTATGATTATTGGTTTTTATTTCTTTATATGTAAATAATATTTTGATGTAAGACTATTTTTTAAAATTAATCCTT
Organism: Viscum album; assembly: GCA_963277665.1. Lineage (NCBI taxonomy): Eukaryota > Viridiplantae > Streptophyta > Magnoliopsida > Santalales > Viscaceae > Viscum > Viscum album. The sequence continues at coordinate 1,996,605,734 of OY728140.1, read as the reverse complement.
TTGAGTTAGATAAATGAAAATTAATTATCAAACCAAGATATAATGGATAATAATTAGATATTGACGATAGGTTTCATAATATGGGAATAAAATATACATTTTGGGACCTGAAATTTTATATCCACTCAGGTTGATAGAATCAAATGTTTTGTGTATGATTTAATTTTAGTTTGGAATTTATTTAATTGTATTTATTATGTATACATAAGATTATATTTCTAATTATTTATAATCATATTGTTTTTAAGCATGATAATTTTCTATTGATCAAAAAATATATAGTTTCATTTTTTTCATCCCATACCTTTGTTTTGTTTATATATGTGATAAAAAATTATTTATTTATATATGATAACAATTTTTTATAGAATTGGTCAAATTTTATATAATTTTCCTAATATGGGATATATTGTAATTAATATATGATATAATTTTGGGTATTCTTAGTCACCCATAAAAATACATTTCCTTATATGCATATTTAATTTTCCCTGATACAGTTGCGGGAAAATAATTAATTTTATTTGGATATATATCATTGGATTTGAGATAATGGTTGACATTAAAGTGGTCAATCATGAGACCTGGTAGGACTAGAACTATTCCCATTAGATAGGATTCAACTTATTTTTTGAGTTTTCATGATTGGAGTTGATTTTATTTCTATCACATTTCATACTATTTGGTATTCAAATAATTTTGAAATGGTTTATTAAATTTACATTGTTCATTAAATGATATTACATTCATTTCTAACATAGTTAGTTGTTTATATGAGGTAATAGAATTACATAAATATACAATTTATTTGTAATAACAATTTTTTGGTGTATCATAGTCAAAGAACACAAATGAGGCTATGTGGTTGTTCGTGAATGACCTCAATATTTGAGTACATATGTTAGGGACAAGCAGATTACTTATTTATTATCAATATATGTGTCATTCCTTCCATTATAGTTTCCAATAAGTATTTTTAAATGTATTCTAATACACTATTCATTAAAGTAATTTTCATATTTCTTTAAATGATGTATATCTATTTTAAATATTAATGCATTATTTTTAGATGAAATCATTCATCCCATTCAATATCGGAAATGTGACATCCATGGGTAGTTTATATATCCTAAAATGATATTATATATATCATCATTAAAATAGTTAACTCACATAATACACCCCCCAATAAAATTATCCTGTTAATTTTAATTCTGTATTTGTGATGATGAAATATTTTTTTAATCATTTAGTTATCTATGTTTAAGACCCACTTCAATTTTTTTCATAAACCTAAAATATAATATTACATTAACAATTAACAATGTCAATAATTTTAGTATTTTGTCACCACATTATTCATTGGATGATATATTTATGGTTGGGGAAAATAATATATTCATTAGAACTTTTAGTATTAAAAAAACTTCATTCTTATTGATCATCATATACCTCTGTATCAATTGTAACGACACATCCTCCATCATAAAATGTTGTTATCTATTTGAATTGATCATATTTTATGTTCAGTTTTTTGAGTAATCAATCTTGATTTTTGTTCAATATACATATCCATTTCAACTTCATATTTTTTATAATGGTTTAGAAGTATAAAATTTTTCAATTCATATTTTCACCAATTAATAAATTGATTTAATTATAAGATAATTCATATTTCATTTTATTTTTAATATCCTTATCCTAATATTATATCAACTACATGAATAATATATAGTTTTTATTTCTTATCATGGATGCAATATATGACATGTTCTTCATTACAATATCTTTTTATGTGATTAATTTAACGATTTTATTTATGATCAGAAATTGGAGTAATCACTTATGATTGGTCGGTGTGGTCCTCCTCTGAGAAAACCCAAAAATGGAATAATCGTAAATAAAATAATTAAATAAATTATTTTATTTTTTCAGATGCTTATAACACACAAAATTTTTCTCAGATTGAAAATCTGAACCACCGCTTTACTCATGTGGGCATGCTTTATTTAATAAGATATTAAATTTGGCCGGAGTGGGCCACCAGTGAATGATAGTTTTTGGCATTAAATAAAATAATTATGTGACAATTATTTTATTTTAAAATCTATAACTTTTAAATCGTAACTCCGATTGAAAATCTGAGAGTACAAATGGGCTCCTTGGGGTGTTTTTCATATGGGTAAAGCGCAGCCTCGACCGACGCAGTTCGAGGGAGACTGTTGATAATTTTACGAACATATATTCGGGTACGTTCAGAAAATGCATGAGCAGAATTTTGTAACTTTTAAATTGGTAATCGGAATTGAAATACGAGGACACCATTGAACTCACAGTGTCAATATTCACTTAATGAGACATTCAATATGAACACAGTGGATCAAGGGTGGATGTTAGTTTTTCATATTTTCGTGAGATAGTCAAAAAAATAAAAATAAAATTAAGAACGACTTATATTTTATTTTAAAAACCTCCCATTTGATGTTTAGTGGGTGAGATAACCCTAACTAAAATAGATAATTTAATTTAAAATTTGGGGACAACTCGACCCTTGAACTCCCACTTTAATGGGAGATAACTCTTGGTTTTCCTTCCATTAATGTGCCAAATCAATTAGTTTATTTAATAATATTATTTGTAACTTCACCATTTGGATGAAGGATTGTTGGAAAAGGGAGAGACCTAGATAACTTGGAAGGATGTTATTCAATGAATAACATCCACTAAAACTAAGAGCTATTAATGGAATAGAGGATCAAGAAACCTACATGGAGCGTATTGCAGGAGTGACGAACGTTGACGTACTCTTCAATGACTTCATCTTCATCCACGCGTTGTCTCCAAGAAATGCAGTTAGAGTTTTTATATATGTATGAATTTTTGTTTTTGATTATTCAAATCTTTAATTCATGACAATGATGGAAAAAATAACAAGGCCATCGTCCCACAAATAAACCATGCTCCTATTTATTTTTATTCTTCACGCATTCTTCATCCATTCTTCAACAACTAATATTTATTGGAACTAGAAACATATAGTTTTGCTGAGAATGATATATGGAGACGAATTCGTCAATGAAAGGATCACTAATATGCGATCGTTTAATTTTTTGGGCTTGGAACGAAGTCTCAATTGATCACGGAAGGCGGCCCCTTAATATTTATTGGCGCTAGAAACACAATATTTTGTTGATCACAACATATGAATGTGAATCCCTAGACCCGAGGATTGAGAATAAGGGTTCATTATATTTTTGGGTTTAGAATGAAGATGTGGCGACCCACATAAGGTACAATGTGGCGGTGTGATTTCAAGTGTGTATTTAGGGAGTGGATCCAGGCGAGGTAGACGGTGCGACGTGCGTTGGCGAAGGACAAACATGAGGTAATTTCTAGGTGGTGCAAAAGTATAGAGGCATCGTGGCTTGGGTAGCCGGAGGTCATGGTGTCAGACTGGAAGTCTAGAGGAAGTAAAAATCGTGAATGTAGATGTAATTATATTTGAGAGAGAAATTAAAATATTTTGATAGATAAATTAAAAATGAATATAAGGTTCTAATTAAGAGGGATGAATTCTCAACTTGAAAAAAGGGAGATGAAAATTAATACATGGAAGGTTTAAAACAATATATTAATAATGATATTAAAATATTATTATTTTAATTTTTGTTGGGAAAACCGTGTATTGACTATAGCTTCTTTATGAGAACTCTGTTTCACAAGCTATCGACATCAGTACGACCTTGAAATCATCACATAAATAATGAGTCCTAAATTAGATGTCCTTTTCGTATTTTTGGATCTGGTACCTAAAACAGTAAGATAATAATAATATATTATTATTATTAAATTTTTGACCTTCCATAACACCTGCGTGCAACGTCGAATGAATTACTGTAAGTGGTGTTGTGATCTTGGCATTAGGACAATTTATTTATGTCTTTTGTTGAATATTAATTTCTGGTTTGTTGGTCAAGACCATGAAACAACCAATAATAATCATATTATTATTATTTTAAGATCTTATATTCGACATATCTCCCTCCTATGGTGTCAAAATGATGAACCATCTACGGCATAAAAAACCTTGGATCGAGACGGTCTTTTTCGTACACCCCACTGATGTTTTGGATAAAGACGGGGTACGGTCAGGTTGGATCGAGCATGAATCTACCTGGTCCCTCGGGACTAAAATCTAATAACTCACAGATCGGGCGTCCGATTGAAATGTCGCCTATTTCATTGAGAAACCTATTACTTGGAAGTCATTTAAGATACTTCTTCGTGTGAATTAGTGTATTTTGGAGTATCGACCAGCAGCTTGTGAAGAGAATCCTACATGAGACGAGTGAGCATAGTGCGGGAACCTAGTGGCTGGATGAGACTTGACGAATGCTGATGGTTTCGACTCGGAGTGACTTGACTAGCCCAGTGGGAAGTGCCTTGGTGATGCGGAAGACCCACAGTGGGAAGCACCTTGGGTATGCAGCAGACCCACGGTACTCGACAAGAGGATTACCTGAACAGGCCACTTGGTGGAGAGACTTGGTGATGCAGTAGAGCCCATGTGGGGAGTGCCTTGGTGATGCAGAAGATCCACAGTACTCGATCAGAAGAGTACCTCAGTAGTCCAAGGTTATTGGGAAGCACTTCTATGTGATACGACAGTCCCTTTGTACTCGATAGAGGAAGAGTTCTCAAGCAGCTGAGGTGTTCAATGTTGTGACTGGGAATGTTACATGATACTACCCCTAGAATAAATCCCAGTTTGAGCCAAATCAGAACCTCTATGTTTTCCTCCTGATTGAGATGAATTACATGATAACATAGGTATATGTATCGGTATATAAGTAGGTAAGGTTATCTGTTGATTTCACACTTATTGATTTATCCCTGATGCATATTGTGATACCTATAGGGTCTTAGGGTCCCTACTATGTATCATTATACTCGCCCCTATACAGTCTATGATGGCACCTTGTTATATTGTATAAAGACGACTGACAACACTGACTGAGGCTGAATGTACCCGGACTAGACGATACCTGGATGTGGACTATACGATGTGTCAATACAGAGAGGAGATGTGTGGACAGAGAATACTGAGGAGGAGTTCTATACCTTTTCTTTAGGTAATAACCTCATTGGACGACCCATCAGCTGACTTTCCCTTTTAATCAGTTGTATTGTATCACAGTTGTACATGTACGTTTGAGTTGGACTTGTATTCTTTCTTTTTTACTTACTACAGTCACTCTGTTTACAGTTCAGATTACTTGTGTTCCTATATTTCGTTGTCCTTGGTTACGTGTGCTTATTTGTTATAAAGGAAATGCCTTCCCAGTTTTAGGGAATACGCATTCGGTGCTGGTCGCCAGCCCCTGGCCTATGGAAGGCAGGCTTGGGGTAGTCATGGCACGGTCCCCAGGGGACAGGTTGTGACAAATTGGTATAAATGTAGTCGGTTCTATAGTAGAACATATGACATTGATCTTTTAACCGTAGTAGTGTTAAGTGTAGTGAGTGTGGTTATCAGTTATAGAATCTAGTGTTGGTGCGAGGATCGATTTATCAATACACTAGGATCATGACTTTTGATTTTTTACTCAGGGCACAAGAACACTAATTGCGTGTGTTTTTTGAAATGTTTTCTAGTGTATTATTTGAGTCAGCTCTCTTAGTATAACTTAATGATAGTGGGGCACATGTTCCTTATCAGGATTCTGCTATGTAGGCAGCCTACAAAGATTCTCGAGAGAGTACACGATGATGGCCCACCTAGCGCTGAGGCTCCAGTATAGGGACCCTTTACTATGTTGGCACCTTCAAGTAGTTTACTAGTAGCACCACCACCCGTTGGGCAGCAGTTTCCCCCAGCCGCAATGGCAGACTTTGCACGGAAACCGAGCATGTTGGACGAGTTACAGTAGCAGAGGTCTCTGAGGTTCTGAGGCGAGATAGATTCCCATGCAGCTGGGGGCTTGCTGTAGGCGATTTCTAGAGTTTTTCCTATAGTTGATACAATAGTAAAGACTATGGTGATCTTAGCTACTAGTCTTTTCTAGTGACTGACCATGAGGATTTTCCGCATAGTGGTGAGGCTTTGGTACATGGATTGTTTCCCAAGATAGTACCCCCAGGTAGTGTGTTAGCTATATCACTGCACGTTGGTTAGTAGATACAATCAGCTATAATGGTAGAGGACACATTTATACTTGGTTCCTTACATGGGTATCAGCATCAGATACCCCTTAGGTTCTGAGGCGTGCCCGACTCACATGCGGATGAGGACTCGCTTGAGGAGGTGGCTGAGAGTTCTCTAAAGGTTATACAGCTTCGGTAGGACGATATGTCAGTAACTCAGCATTTGTCGAGGTGTATAAACCATTCCACGTACTCTATGAATAATATATGATATGTTCTTAAGGGATAAGACATCCCAGGGAGGTGTGTTTAAGGACATCTGATCCATCAATAAAACACTTTGCATTTCAAATTATTTTAGGGTGATAGAGAGAACAATTGTGGTTGAATGTTCTTTCTCTGAGCAGATATATCCAGTGAATGTTAGCACTGGGAAGGCAGAAAACTAGAACCACTCTCAGGGGCTGGGGCATGTAATATCTTTCAGGAAAAAGAAGTGTTTGGGACAGAAGAACTTGCAGGGCATCATACATGGAATATGAGATATGAGAGTAGCATGAGGTGGTTTCCATTTCTACATGTTACAACATCCCCCTTTTTATGGACCCCACATGGCTCAGGGAGTTGAAGGTCATAGGAAGGGAGTAGTTTCATGTAGTCTAGAAGTGCGACTAAAAGTCTCTATGAATTATTCAACATACAGTCTTTGTCTACTACTAGATGTCGTATCAATATACATAGGAACCAATCATTACTTCCTTCTATGAATCTTGTCCAAGACCTAGAGTTTCTAGTTAAACCGTTTACTTAACCCTCAAATATGGAGATACCATTTAATGGAGGCTCAATAATCACACTTATGTCGATAGTGCGATATGACCCTTGAGGCGAGAGTATCGGTTAGAACCTATTTTTGGAAACGTCGAGGACTTCCAACGTTACTTTGGGTATGGAATGAAAATCTACAGTTATTACTCAGATTGACTATATTAGGAAAAAAGTTTGGGTTTATCTACTTTCACGACCCGTCCTCGGGGCCCTTGTCGTGACTACCCCAAGCCCGCCATCCATTGTCCAGGGGCTGGTGACTAGCACCAAAGACGTAAATCCTGATAACTGGGAAGAAATTGCCTTTATAAAAGTAAACAAAACACCATAGAGTACAAGAGGAAGTAAAACACTAAGTACAAAGAGAAGTGCTGAAAAGTAAATGGTCCAGAATACAAACCCAACTGAAAGTACAGCTACAACTGAACGAAAGTACAATAGAAAAAGGAAAACTGCTAGAAGAAAGGAAGCAGCTCCTGGGCCGTCCTCCTCGGATCCTACTTGAAGGGTAGGTTCAGATGGCGCAGCTTCTAGATCGTTCACCACTGATCCTACCTGAAGGGTAGGTACAGATAGCTTCCACAACGCTCTCGCCTGTCAACCTCCTCCGAGTGTCGTCTCGCCGTAAATTCCACCTCCGTGTACTGACTCGTCGTGTAGTCCACCTCTGGGTACCATCCAGTCTCGAACACTCAGCCTCCGTCAGCACTTCCCGTCGTCTACAACCAACACAACGAGGTGCAGGCATATCCCGTGCAGGGTTGAGTATAACGATACTCAGTAGGGACCCCGAGACCCAAAAGGTCTCACTAAAACCAACATGGATAACCACAAAGAAGATCTCAAGAGATAACCTCTACTTAGGTATATGCCCATACATATACCTAAGTTATCAAGTAACCCATCTCAATCATGAGGAAAACACCAAGATCATGAATCCAATGGATAACCACTACCTAGATATATTCCCATACATATACCTAAGTTATCAAGTGACCCATCTCAATCATGAGGTAAACACAAGGGTATTAAGACTCAGTTAAAACCATGATTTTCATTATCGAAACCGTAACTACTGAAGATCCCCGTCTCTGGAGTGTACAGTGGTCCTGTCATGACTCAGAGGTACTGCTCACTAACCTAAGACTGCTGAGGTACTCCTCCTGTCGGGTACCTCGGGCCAGCCACCCAAACACAGTAGTGCTTCCCGCCAGGGTACGCCACCCAAAAACAATAGTGCACACCCCCTAGTAGCCTGTAGAGGTACTCTCCGGATGAGTACCGCGGGCCTGCAATGTCACACAGGTAGTGCTCCATCCGGCATGGGTCTGCACATCACAATGTAGTGCTCCGTCCACTGGGCTAGTCGACTCACTCCAAGTTGAGTCTGTCAAGCAGTCGTCAGGTCTCAGTCGGCTACACGGTCTCTGTACTCTGCACGCTCGTCTCTGGGAGGGTCCTCTCCATGAGCTACAGGTCGATACTCCAAGTATCTCAAAGTCCCAAGAAGAAGAATCTCAAAGGACCGCCTCGTCATAGGGCTCTCAACGCAACAGATGGTGCGTCAATCGGACGCCCGGTCTGTGTGTTATTATCCTTTTCATCCCAGTGGCCCGGTTGGTTTTGTGAGCGAACCAACCCGGAAGTATCTCAACTGTACCTTGAACTCTCATAGGGTATACTCAAAGGGGCTTTTTATCCACGTGATCACTAACGCCGCTGACGGTTCTTCAAATGGACGTCCGGTCTAAAAGATATCAGCTTTTCTGTTCTAGGGGCCTGGTTGGATATCAGTACGATCCAACACGGCCATACACCAACTACATCCAAAACTCAGGAGAATCATGCCAAAAGTTACGTCTCATCAAGAGGAATTCAATGAGACAGATGGCGCGTCAATCAGACGCTCGATCTGTCAGTTATTGGCTTTTTCGTTCCAGGGGCCCGGTTGGCTTCATGAGCGAACCAACCCGAACGCACTCCGATGACATCCAAAACTCGAGCGGAGTAAGAGAAAGGATCCGTCTCACTTAGAGGAAAGCATCAAAGTCGATGTCACATCAATCGGACGTCTGGAGCTCAAGATATGAGTGTTTCCGCTCCGAGGGCTCGGTTGGTTTCGTGTACGAACCAACCCGGCTGAACCCAAATTTTTCTGAAACCTTGGGTGTAGTATACCGAAACGACCGTATCGATCCAGGGATCTCATCGCCATTGACGTTTCATTGTTCGGAGTCCCGTAGCACAAGATATGGGAAAAAGACCGAAAGTGGTCCTAAAACGGGGGGTCTAGGCCCGGACCGACCCATTCCTACACCCCCTGGGTCGGCCCGAACCGGGTCGACCCGACCCGGGTCCAAGTCGGACCCAGTTGGGCGCGACCCGACTCGGTGAGTAGCCTTGGCTCGGCTCGGCCGAGCAGCCTTGCAATGGACCGCGGCCCCCGCGCGGGGGCTGCTCCGTGGTTCCCAGACGTGGCCTGAGCCGCGTCCCGCCTCCCGGTTCCATGCGGCCGCAGAAACGTCTCGCTGCCGCGGCTTCAGTCGCGGCGAGTGTTTTCCGGCGGCGTGCCGGGCGCCGCCGCCACGCCTGCAGGAGCTTCTGCGGGCCACCAGACGCGCTCCGGTGGTCTGTTTTGCGTGCGGTCTTCGCCAGTCGTCCTCCTGGGAACCGATCTTCACTGCAAGGCCCTCAAATCGCATTTGCGGTCCCGTTCGTCGTCATCCGAAAATCCGCACGTCAATTAACAAAACACGTCGTCTTCGTGGTTCTCTGGAACGACCTATGGCACCGTGCCCCTTCACAGTGGCCCGTCTCCGTCTGCGGATGTCTTCGGGTTTCACCGATGCGGCGCGACGGCGTCGCGCCCTTTTTCGTTTTCACGACGCGGCGCGATGGCGCCGCATATTATTTGTCATACGTTCCGCACGATTCGACGACATCGAGTCATCCCCGTTTCAATCCACAAAAGAAACCAATAAGGATAAGGATGAGAGTCGGCCGTGATTGTGCAGTCCAGCCCCTCTCGTTAATTGATAGAAAATGGTCATATTTCACGAAGATCGTCAAGGTAAAAATCACGAACAATGTAAATAATAATCCCAAACATCAATCCTCATGAACGAATGATCTGCGGATCAACTTGGAATTGGTTGGTCGGTGCTCGTCATTCTTTTCTCAAAAGTTAATAGGACACCAAAATAAAATACCCTACCTCAAGCATCGTCGAGCGAGGGTTCGTCATAGATTTTCATGTCGCGGAAGAAAGCGTCGCCGAAGGAGAGTCGCGGAAGAAGCATCATTGACGTCGCGGTACACGACGTTGAGTCGTCTATCTCCGAGGGTTTGGCGTTCTTCGTCGGAGGTCGGAGCGTTCTTCGCGTTCTTCGCGTTCTTCGTCGAAGAAGAACGCTTTCTTCTAAATTCTCTCCATGCCACAAGTCCAACTAAATAAAAATAAGCTCAACCCTTATTTTATTATTTACCTTATCTTTTTAAATTCAAAAGATAAGAAACGAACAATTAATTTGTTGAATTAATTGAAACGATTTAACTTCCAAATTAAATGGGGCATGTCTTAACCAGAAAAACACACGGTTGAATTTCATTTAAGAGGGTTTTCGCGGGTGCGTTACTTAGAGGAAAAGAAATGGTGGGGCTCATGCGGGCCCCACCTCACAAATATCCTACCAAGAGGGTAGGATATTTTGGATTGCACCCTATCCACTTCAACTCATCTTAGACATCTTTTACGTGGCTTTAAGTGAAATAAAATAAAGTTGTCGCACCACTTTATTTTATTTCTTTACATAACACCAAAAATTAAAAACCACACCCAGGAAAACGCAACTCCAGAAAAGGCATTTCTAAGCAAATACTGGCACTGTGATTTCATCGGTGCCCTCAGATTTCAATTCCGAGCACCGATTCAAAAGTTACAAAACCCCACTCGTTCGTTCACTGAACGTACCCGAGCTAAACTTCATAAAATAATTCTGGGCACAACAGGCCTCAGAATCAGGCGCCGTCAGAAACTACGTTCTTGTAAAATTCCAATGAAAATTAAGAGAAAATTTTCCTTGAAATTTCTGGGTCTTAACATTACTCCAACCTCAGGGCTTTACATCCCCATAAAACTTCAACACAAACAGGGGTCACAAAAGTAGTATTGAGCACGCATCTAAGCCTTCCGCTCCCATGTTCTTACCTGGAGGTTCCTGTACTGCCCGTGAAATTGCACCCGAGGAATAGGTCGTCCTCGAAGGATCCGCTCCTGTCGATCCTCGATCACCACTGGAACCTCTGTGAAAGACACCCCATCGCCATCGTCCAGCTCCCCATGGTCGATGATATGTGAATGGTCAAGCACGTATCTCCTCAGTTGAGATACGTGGAATTCGTCGTGCACCTTGTGCAACTGAGGTGGATGGGTCAAGTGGTAAACTATATCGCCTACCCAGCTGAGGACCTAGAAAGGTCCGTTGAACCTCGGTGATAACTTGTCACCTTGGCGACATCTCCATAAAACTCGTCAATATGAGACCTGTATAAGGACGTGATCATCACCCTTGAACTCCAGAGGTCTCCAACGCCTATTAGAAATGGAACTCAAAACAATTGTTGCCACGAGGGTATGGTTGACCGACTTAAGAGTGTTCGGTCGCACCCCCCTGTGCATGAGTTATCCTGTGCTGCCTGGGGTTTCCTTCCCACCGACCAAGTAAAACACATCCCGACATCGTAGTTAAACCACAACCTTTTTAACTAATACTGTCAATTTGTGTATGAACTGTTATTCCCCAGTCCACACTCAAACCAACGTCGTAAGGCCTCGACGCTTCCACCAAGAGATTCCAACTAGAACTCTCACCTCGAGGGTCTGACCACACTGTCAGAAAAAGTGTGATTATCGAGTCTTCTCCTAAGGTATCTCCAGACGTGAGGGTCAAGTCCAAGGCTTACCAGATACTCTATGTCAGGAACAAGATTTGTGAAAGTAAGAAATAATTCATATCAACGTCTGTTACTACATCAGCTAGTAGTGGACACAGACTGTCCCTAGAATCATTTTTTAGAGCCATTGGGTCGCACTCTTTGACCAAATGCAGCCGCACTCTTCCTCCGCCCTCCAGCTCCCAGAGCGTGGCGGGGAAAACTATGGCCGGTGGTTGTAGCATGTTATGATGTACACCACCTCATGCTGCTCTCCTAGATCTGCCTCCACGTCTGTTTCTTCGTAGTATCATCTCTCCTTAAAACTTCCTCTTCATGAAAAATTTATCACGCCCAAGTCTCTAAGACTAGCACCGGTTTCCTATTTCTTACTACACTGTGCAGTCTTCATCTACTCCTAGATGATCTGCACCTTCTTTTGCTACGATCTAGAAGAGCAGCTAAAATTTCTCCTTTGCCGAAAAGAGAAACCCGGTCTCATCCCCCTGGATGAAACACGCCCATTTCCTAATACAATCAATCCTGACAGGAAGGATGCATTAATGCCCTGGATGACGTCGTAATGCCTCAACATAACTACTACGAGATCCAACTGTCACTCTCGCCTTCAAGGGTAGAGTCACACTTTCGGCATTAGTGTGAGGTCACTGGGTCTCCTCTAGTAGGAATCTCGAAAGTGAGTGTCAAGTCAACAGTCTTAACTAGGACCACTCAGTATCAACCAAACAAAAAGGACAGGAACGCAAACATCACAAAGATAAGTTTCTTTTTATTATTGCAGCTCATAGTACAAAGACATGAATACAACATCAACATGGAAGTAGAAGTACAAGGGACGTATTCACTAGTTCCTCTCTTGTCCACCTGCTCACGGAGCTCTACTGCCTTGTCCACTGCTCGGTTGTTGTTCAAGCACCATCCGCTACTTCTGTCTCGGTGGATCCTCCAACACCCGCTGATAAACTATGCAGGGGGTCATACAGTCACGTGCCAGGTGACACATCCTACCGTAGGAGAAACACTATCCATTTCTGGAACGCCTGGCTTATACCCGACCCCGGGTGCCCCGCTCCACCGATCCTAGAACCCGAGATCACCCAACTGCTGGCCTAGTCCTCTTGGACCTCTGCATCATCTGTCTGCTGCCCACAGATGACTCGGTTACTGATCTAAAACCTTGCGGCAAAGGCAGAAGCTCCTGTACACGCTCGGGGTGTAGAGCTACTGGCACAAACTCCACCCTGAAGAAGGTCTCTATGTCTTCCCATGTGAAGACCATCCCGTCGCAAAACTGGAACAAGTTGCTCCACCACCTGCCTACTACTGCCTGAAGAAGGCTGGAAACAAAGACCACCATGAAGTCGGCCGGCGTCCCCACTACCTTGAAGACTCTCACCACAACCTACAGCCAATCCTCAGCCGCCTGCGGGTCTGTCTCTCCCAGGAACCTGGGTGGTCTCTGGCACTGGAACTCGTGCAGCGTGCTCATGTGGTGTGCATCGCCTACTGCTGGGGCTTGTGGCATCGGTGGCCCAACGTATGGTAGTATCGATGCTGCCTCAACTACAAGAGGGCCATGTACCGAAGCCTCTTCGCTCGACAAGCTATTAGTATGCACATCCCTCTGGGATCTAGCAGGTTGTCCGAGAAAAGGCATCCTGAAAGAAACAGCATGACACTATCAAACGATTATACCTGGTGAGCTGACCTTGTTTGAGATGATATTTAAAAACTTCTAGAAACACACACGCAATCAGTGTTTTCGTGCACAAAGTCGGAAATCAGTTGCCAGGGTCCTAGTGTATGGATATGTCGGCCACTCGCACCAACACTGGACTCCCTGAAACTAAGACCATACTCGGTACCCTTAGCACTATTGCTTCACAGAAAGAAAATATCAGAGTTATAAGTTCTGCGGTAGAACTGACTCCTCTGAAACCAATTTGTCACGACCCATCCTCGGGGACGGTGCCGTGACTACCCCATGCCCGCCTTCCATAGGCCAGGGTCTGGCGACTAGAACCAAAGGTGTAAATCCCGATAACTGGGAAGACATTTCCGTTATAAAATTAAATTAAACACCACAGAGTACAAGCAGAAGTAAAACACTAAGTACAAAGAGATGTGCTGAAAAGTAAATGGTCCAGAATACAAACCCAACTGAATGTACAGCTACAACTGGACAAAAGTACAACAGAAAAAGGAAAACAGCTGGAAGAAAGTAAGTAGCTCTTGGGTCATCCTCCTCAGATCCTACCTGAAGGGTAGGTACAAATGGAACAGCTTCTAGATCGACCACCACGGATCCTACCTGAAGGGTAGTTACAGATATCTTCCACAACGCTATCTCCCGTCAACCTCCTCCGAGTGTCGTCTCACCGTGAATTCCACCTCCGGGTAATGACTCATCGTGTAGTCCACCTCCGGGTACCATCCAGTCTCGAACACTCGGCCTCCGTCAGCACCGCCCGTCGTCTGCAACCAACACAACGAGGTGCGGGCATAGCCCGTGCTGGGGTGAGTATAACGTTACTGAGTAGGGATCTCGAGACCCTCAAGGTCTCACTAAAACCAACAAGGATAACCACAAAGAAGATCTCAACAGATAACCTCTACTTTGGTATATGCCAATACATATACCTAAGTTATCATGTAACCCATCTCAATCATGAGGAAACACCAAGATCATGAAATCAACGGATAACCACTACCCAGGTATATGCCCATACATATACCTAAGTTATCAAGTGACCCATCTCAATCATGAGGTAAACACAAGGGTCAAAAGACTCATCTCAAACCAGGATTTTCATTATCGAAACCGTAACTGCTGAAGAGCCCCGTATCTGGAGTGTACAGTGGTCCTGTCACGACTCTGAGGTACTACTCACTAACCTAAGACTGCTGAGGTAATCCTCCTGTCGAGTACCGCGGGCCAGCCACCCAAACACAGTAGTGCTTCCCGCCAGGGTATTCCACCCAAAGACAGTAGTGCACACCACCTAGTAGCCTGCAGAGGTACTCTCTGGAGGAGTACCGCAGGTCTGCACTATCACACAAGTAGTGCTCCTTCCTCCATGGGTCTACACCTCACAAAGTAGTGCTCCATCCACTGGGCTAGTCGACTCACTCCAAGTCGAGTCGGTCAAGCAGTCGTCAGGTCTCAGTCGGCTACATGGTATCCGTACTCCACACGCTCATCTCTGGGATGGTCCGATCCATGAGCTACAGGCTGATACTCCAAGTATCTCATAGTCCCATGAAGAAAAATCTCAAAGGAACGCCGCGTCATAGGGGTCTCAACGCAACGGATGGCGCGTCAATCAGACACCCGGTCTGTGTGTTTTTAGCCATTTCATCCCAGGGGCCCGGTTAGTTTCGTGAGCGAACCAACCCGGCCATATCCCAAATGTACCCCAAACTCTCATAGGGTATACTCAAAGGTACTGTTTCTCCACGTGATCACTAACTCCGCTGATGGTTCGTCAAACGGACATCTGGTCTGAAAGATATCAACTTTTCCGTTCTAGGAGCCTAGTTGGATTTCGGTACGATCCAACACGGCAATACTCCAACTGCATCCAAAACTCAGGTGCATCATTCCAAAAGCTCTGTCTCATTGAGAAGAATTCAATGAGACAGACGACACGTCAATCGGATGCCCGGTCTGTGAGTTATTGGCTTTTTCGTTCTAGGGGCCCGGTTGGCTTGGTGAGTGATCCATCCCGAACGCACTCTGACAGCATCCAAACCTCGAGCAGAGTAAGACAGAGGATCTGTCTCACTTCGAGGAAATCATCAAAGTTGACTGCACGCCAATCGGACGTTCGGAGCTCAAGATATGAGTGTTTCCGCTCTGAGGGCCCGGTTGGTTTCGTGTACGAACCAACCCAGCCGAACCCAAAGTATTCCGAAACCTTGGGTGTAGTATACCGAAACGACCGTCTCGATCGATGGATAGCATCGCCACTGATTTCTTGTCGTTCAGAGGCCCTTAGCCCATGATATGGGAAAAGGACCGAAAACAGTCTGAAAAGAGGGGGTCTGGGCCCGGACCGACCGGCCCAACCCCCCTAGGTCGGCCCGAACCGGGGGGACCCGACCAGGGTCCGGGTCGGAGCCGGTTGGGCGTGACCTGGACTGGCGGGTCACCTAGGCTTGGCTCGGCCGAGCGGCCGAGCAAGGGACCGCGGCCACCGCGCGAGGGCTGCGCCGCGGTTCCCTGACGCGGCTTGTGCCGCGTCCCGCCTTCCAATTCCGCACGGCCGCGGAACTGTCTCGCCGCCGCGGCTGAAGCCGCTGCGGGTTTTTGTCAGCGGCGCGCCGGCAGGAGCCTCCACGGGCCACCGGATGTGCTCCGTTGGTCCGTTTTGCGTGTGGTCTTCACCAGTCGTCCTCCCGGAAACCGATCTTCACTACAAGGCCCTCAAATCTCCCTTGCGGTCCCATTCGTCATCGTCCGAAAATCAGCACGTCAATTAACAAAACACGCTGTCTTCATGGTTCTCCGGCACGACGCGATGGCTTAGCGCCCCTTCGCCTTGGCCCGTCTCCGTCCGCGGATGCCTTCGGGTTTCTCCGATGCGGTGCGATGGCGTCGCGCCCTTGTTCCTTTTCACGACGCGGAGTGATGGCGCCATGCATTCTTTGTCGTACGTTTTGCGTGATGCGACGGCACTGCCCCATCCCCGTTTCAATCCACAAAAAGAAACCCATATGGATAAGGAGGAGAGTCGGCCGTGTTTGTGCGGTCCGACCCCCTCTCGTTAATTGATAACAAATGGTCATATTTCACGAAGATCGTCAAGGTAAAAATCACGAACAAATTAAATAATAATCGTCAACATCAATCCGCATGAACGAATGATCCACGGATCAACTTGGAATCGGTTGGTCTGTGCTCGTCGTTCTATTCTAAAAAGTTAATTGGACAACAAAATAAAATCCCCTACCTCAAGTGTCGTCGAGCAAGGGTTCGTCGTAGATTTTCTCATCATGGAAGAAAGCCTCGCGGAAGGAGAGTCACGGAAGAAGCGTCGTTGATGTCGCGGTACACCGCGTCGCATCGTCGATCTCCGAGGGTTTGGCGTTCTTTGTCGGAGGTCGGAGCGTTCTTCGCGTTCTTTGTGTTCTTCGCGTTCTTCATCGAAGAAGAACGCTTTCCTCCAAATTCTCTCCACGCCACAAGTCTAACTAAATAAAAATAAGCTCACCCATTATTTTATTATTGACCTTAGATTTTTAAATTCAAAAGATAAGAAACAAATAATTAATTTGTTGATTTAATTGTAACGATTTAACTGCCAAATTAAATGGGGCGTTTCTTAACCAGAAAAATGCACGGTTGACATTCATTTAAGAGGGGTTTCGCGGGTGCGTTACTTAGAGGAAAAGAAACGGTGGGGCTCATGAGGGCCCCACCTCACAAATATCCTACCAAGAGGGTATGATATTTTGGATTTCACCCTATCCACTTCAACTCAGCTTAAGTAGCTTTTAAGTGGCTTTAAGTGAAGTAAAATAAAGTTGTCGCATCACTTTATTTTATTTCTTAACTTAACTCCAAAAATTAAAAACCAAACCTGAGAAAACGCAACTCCGGAAAAGGCATTTATAAGTGAATACTGGCGCTGAGATTTCATCAGTGCCCTCATATTTCAATTCCGAGCACCGGTTCAAAAGTTAGAAAACCATCTCGTTCGTTCACTGAATGCACCCGAGCTAAAATTCAGAAATAAATTCCTAGCTCACCGGGCCTCGGAATTAGGCGCCATCAGAAACTGCATTCTTGAAAAATTTGACAGAAAATTAAGAAATAAATTTCCTTGAAATTTCTGGGTCTTTACATCTACAACATTGGAATAGTGGTTTCCTTGGTCGGCGAAAAAGGAAACCCAGGTAGCATAGGATGAACTATTGCATAGGAGGGTGTGAATAATCACTCATGAGTCAACCAGCCTCACCCTCATGGAAGAAGAAGTTTTTAGTTTTTAAATCCCAATAAGAGTGGCTACAGTTCATCTATGACTATGACATTGAGATTGTTTATACTAATGCGAAGGGGAACATGGTGGAAGATGCACTCAGTAGGAGGTCTGGCCTGCCGCGGCTGAGTGAGGTAGCAGAGAACCTAGCCACCTTGCAGATATCCTTTGTGGATCGAGATGGAGAAGCTTTTTTGAGTCTCTAATAGTCTCCCCCTCACTTCTTCAGCGAGTTGGGGAGTGACAACATCAGGACACTGACTATGAGAGATGACGTGCTCAGATATAAACAGGACATACACCTGATGGATTTTTGGAAGGTGGGGAGCACGTCATCATCTTCAGAGGAAAAATCATTGTACCAGTGGTTCTTCAGAAGGAGATGTTTAGGGATTTCTATACACCCCTCTAGCAGTAGATCCTGGTGTGTTGAATATGTACAAGGACCTTCAACGTCAGTACAGCTGGCCAGGGATAATGAAAACATTGGATGATTTTGTATCATAAAGCCTCACATGTTAGCAACTGAAAACAACACAGATCTGGAAAAAGTATTATTCCAACAAGATAAGGAATACTATGAAGTTCTAGGGGGAGAATCTTGTATCCTTATGAGTCTCTCCTCGACATGGACTATGATGATTTGGTAAAGGTGGCTTGTTATCAACGATGTTTATCGGTCCTTTTCTGATACATCTAAGGATAGGTGAGGTAGCATACTACGAGGCTCTTCCAAAATTGTTGGAGAGGGTGAAAGATGTCTTCCACATATCCCAGTAGAGGAGATATGTTCATGAACCATATCACATCATCAACCTCGTCGATCTAGTCTTCTATGATGGGGAAACGTTTAAATAGGTTCTAGTGGAAATTGAGGATTGACAGAAGTAGGTCATTCATGGGAAGTCGATACCTCTGGTGCACATAGATTGGCAGCATGGGAACCTCCAAGAGAGCACAAGGGAGATGGAGGCTCAGAATCATGCTCAGTACCATCTTTTGGATGTTTTTCCTTTGTTTTTGATTTCGATGACGAAAATCCATAATGTGGGGAGAATTTAATGTCCCAGAAATTCCGTATATTTTTTTTATTTTACGAAATTATTTGGAGACCTTGAAATATCATGGAGCACTATTTTGAGGCCTGGAGTGCCTGTAATGATCCATCAATGTTTTGTTACGCTTTAATTAGCTTGCATAATCAGTTTTCCTGAAAAAGTGTAATAACTATTAAATGGTAACTCAGATCAGATATCTTAGGGCACTTTTGTATTTAGTATTGCGAGGTTACCATAGGTGTGACTTATGTTTGGTCAGCGCGGGCCTCCTTTGAGAAAACATCAAAATGGCATAATCGTAAATAAAATAATTAAATAAATGATTTTATTTTTCAAATGATTATAAATCACAAATGATATCTAGGATTGAAAATCTGAGACCACCAATGGACCCATGAGGGAATTCTTTATTATTGCAGATACTAACTTTGGCCGTTGTGGGCCACCAGTGAATGTTAGTATTTGGACATGAATAAAATAGTTAAGTGACAATTATTTTATTGTAAAATGCATAAATTTTAAATGGTTACTCGAATTTGAAATCTGAGTGTACCAATGGGGATTTTGGGGCATGTCTCAATTAGGTATAACCTAATGTTGACTAGCGTGGGTCGAGGGTGACTGTTGATAATTCTCTGAACGTTTTTCTGGGTACGTTCGGGAAACATACGAGTGGAATTTTCTAAATTTTGAACAAGTACATGAAATTAAAATCTGAGGACACCATTGACCCCACAACATCGATATAAACATAATGATTCCTTTACCTTGACCACATTGGGTTGTGGGTGGAAGTTATTTTCTTATATATTCGTTGGCAAGTTAAAATATTAAAAATTAAATAAAGAAAAAGTTTTATTTTATTTGTAAAATATACCATTTGATGTTTAGTGGTGGGGACCACTTGAACTAAAAACCCCCAATTTAAAATCAATGGTGGGTACCACACGACCCTTGAAATCCTCCATTAATGGGGGAAAACTCTTGGTTTTCTGCTCATTGATGTGGCAACTCAATTAGTTTATTTAATAAACTTATTTGGAACTTAAAAATTTTGGTTGAAGGATTTTTGGAAAAAGGGAGAGAATTTAAGATCATGAAAGGAGATTCATCATCTATGAACATTCACTACACTGAAGAGAGTCTTCAGAAATCAATGAACAAGGAACCGACATGGAGCATCTTGCGGGAGTGATGAACGACGACGTTCTCTTCAACGACTCCATCTTCTTCCCTGCATTGTCTCTAAGAAACAATGTAGGGGTTTGTATATATGTTTGAATTTATTTTATTGATTCTTCATATCCTAAATTCATTACAATTATTTCCAAATGAACAGGTCCATTTTATCGCACATAAACCATGCTTCTCTTTCTTTCTATTTCTCATGCGTTCTTTGTGCGTTTTTCAAAGCCTAATATTATTGGAATTGAAAACATGGATTTTTGAAGAGAACAATATATCTAAGTGAAAATCATGATTGAAGGATATAAAATATGAGATCGTTTAATTTTTTGGGCATGGAATAAAGCCTTAAAGGCTCGTAGAAGGAGGAATCCAAATATTTATTGGCGCTGGAAACATAATATTCTATTGAGCACGACATATGGACGCAGAGACCTCGACCCAAGGATCATGAATATGCGATCATTATATTTTATGGGCTTAGAATGAAGATGTGGAGGCCCACGAAAGGTGCAATGTGGCAGTGTGATTTCTAATGTGTGTTCAGGGCGAGCTCTGATCATGTTATACGATGCGACGTGCAGCGATGGAGGACAACTAGGAGGCATCGTCCAGGCTGTGTGAAAGTCTAGAGGTGCGATGGCTCGGTTATTCATAGGTGGTGGTAGTAGTCTGGCCATGTGGAAGAAGTACACATCTTGAATGAATATGGAATTAGATGTTAGAGAGAAACATAAATATTACGATATATATATTAAAAATGAATATAAGGTGCCAATTATGAGTGATTCATGCTCAACTCAAAAAATGGAGATGCAACGTAATAAATGGAAGGATTAAAAAAATTTAATAATAATATTAAAATATTATTATTTAATTTTTTTTGGGAAAATCCGTGTTTTGACCGTAACTTCTTTGTGTGACCTTGGCTTCACGAGCCATTAGCGGTATCACAACCTTGAATTTGAAATGAATATTTAGAGTGCAATATTGGATGTCATTTTTGGGGTTTTGGATGGGGTACCTAAAATGATCAAATAATAATAATATATTAATATGATAAATTCTTCGACATTCCATAACTCCTGCATGTGATGACAGAATGACTTACCATAAGTGGAGACATGATCGTGACATTATGGCATTCGATTTAAGACTAATGTTGAATATTAAATTCTGGTTCATGGCTCAGGTCCACAAAACCCCAAATACTAATATTATTATTATTGTGAGATATTGTATTCGACATATCTCTATCATACAATGAAGAAATTTTGAACCGTCTGCAGCATAAGAATCGTTGGATATACACTATCCCTTTGGTATACCCCACTAGATTTTTAGATAAAGTAAGGGTACAATTGGGTTGGATCAAGAATAAATCTAAGCGGGCCCTCGAGAAAAAAATTATAATAACTCAAATATAGGGTGTTCGATTGATGCGCTGTCTGTTGGGTTGAGACCCATATAACGTGAAGGTCCATTGAGATACTTCATCAAGAGACATTTTGTAAATTTGAGTAACGATCAGTAGATTTTGGGGTGGATCCTCCAGGAGATGAGCGAGTATAGTGCAGTACCCCATTGGCAGGCAAAGACATGATGACTGCTGACTGTTTAGCCTCAGAGTTACTTGACATGACAATTGGGGAGTGCTTTGGTGATGCAGATGACCCACAGTGGGGAGTGCCTTAGTGACACAATAGACCCACGATACTCGACAGGAGGAGTACCTCATCAGGATAGGAGGGGGAGAGCCTTGTTGATGCGACAGACCCATGGGGGGGATCACCTTGGTGATGTGGCAGACTCATGGTACTCGATAGGAGGAGTACCTCAACAGTCTAATGATGATGGTAAGGGCCTCTCTATGACATGGAATGACCACTGTACTCGATAGAGGTGTATTTCTATAGAAACTAAGGTGTTCGTCGTTGTGACTGGGAATGTAACTTGATACTACCCCTAGAATATATCATGGTGTGAGCTGGGTCTGAACCTCTATGTTTTCCTCATGATTGAGATTGACTACTTGATAACTTATGTATATTCATTGGCATATACCTATGTATGTTCATCTATTGATTTCATAATTTGTTATTTATCATTGATGGATTTTGTGAGACCTAGATGGTCTCGGGGTCCCTACTGAGTATTGTTATACTCACCCCTACACGGGCTATACTCACACCCTGTTGTGTTGGATGTAGACGGCAGACAACACAAATTGAGGCTGTGAGTACCAGGACTAGACGGTACCTGGAGGAGGACCATATGAAATGTCAGTACGCCTAGGAGACAGGTGGATGTGGAGTTTTGAGGAGGTTATCTGTACATACCTTTCAGGTAGGAACCTCAGAGGATGACCCAACAACTGACTTTCCCATTTCATAAGTTTTATTGTATCATAGTTGTATATTTAATTTCTAGTTGGGCTTGTATTATAGTCCCTTTTACATACTAAACTCACACTTTTTATAGTTCAGTTTACTTCTCTTCCTATCATGTTGTGTGCTTGGTTACATGTGCTTACATGTTATAAAGGAAATTCCCTCCCAGTGTTCGGGAATACGCCTTTGGTACTAGTCACCATCCTTTTCCCTATGGAAGGCAGGCTTGGGGTAGTTACAACACGGGCCCCAGGGGACGAGTCGTGACAAAAAACATATTCTTCTGTCCTGTATATTGAATCCAAAATTGGATAACTACAAAATTGTATCAAAATTATTTATTTTATTGTGTATGAGACCAATATTCTTGTTTAATACTTATTATTTTGGGATATATTTGAAGAAAAGATATTTGGTTTTTTGTTCATGATATGTAAGGGCAAATAGAGTCTATCTAGCACTATCTCAAGCCAATCATTAATCAGTAATGGGATATGTGTTTAATAAATTTTTTATTCATGTTTTTCTATATTTATCTAATTTATTTTTAAATGTATTAATTCTCTTTTTATCCCCCTTGAGCATTAAAGTGATATTGGGTGATTTCTCTTTCATATTTGGGGGAAAAGGGCGGTGAAATGATTTATATTTTGAGGTCACATGACTCTAGGAATTGTGTGTTTCCCATATGGTTTAGTTTAATACTGTTATATCAAATTCTTCATTGTTGGATCATGGCTTCAAAAATATTGTAATCAAACCATATAAAACAATTTTTATTCCCCCGTTTAGATTTTTGACTTCTATCTTTTCAATTTTTCTCTTAATATTATTAAAACATTTTTGGGTTGATTGTGGAGTGTTTTAATGTAGTTTTTATATTGTTCTTGTAAAAATTGTATAAATGAATGTGTTTTTTATATAGTGTGATTTTTTTGATTTTATTTATTGATGAATGTAATTTGTGAAATGAATAATTTTAAAAAGTTCTTTTATTAATTATTTTAAATAGTACATTCAAATTGATATTATGTAATGTGTTATATAATAACGATTTATGTTGTAGTCATGGGAAAATTGGTTATTTCTAATCTTCATCCTTTGGTGTTTATGATAGAAATTATTTATATAAAATAATAATGAATGTGTTCTTGGATAAAAATGGATATTTTCCTTAAGTCATATTTTAATATTGATATAAAATTGACAGTGAGTTTCGAAAGGAATTATTCTGGTTCCATGTATTAAAAAATAGAGAGAAATTTTGAATGTATTTTTTTTGAACACTATGTTTTGGAGAAATATTCTCCACCAATGATGTTTTCTATTATAAAAAGTAATTTTTATTTTTTTAGAACATAGAGAAAATGAATAGTTATTTTGAAATTCTTTGGAAATTTTAATTTCAAAATAAATGGTTTTTCTAGGTATGATTACACTATGAATTATTAGAAAACGTTTGGTTTTTCCATGATCCATATTTTACAGTAGGATCATATGGATTATGTTTTAAAAAATGAATTTTTATTTCCCAAATAATTTATTAATTGTTGTATGAATCTTATATAGTTAAAAGGATCTATTTTTTCTTGATATGTACCCAACAGTTGAGTGGAGTATTAGTTGGAGAACCATCCTTAATCCCAAACTCTACCATAAAATTCTTTAATTAATATCTGTTCCCTTTTAGTTTTGATAATTTCTCAATAAAGCTGGTTAGGTGGTTGGAGGAGATATAGGTAATCATCCATTATCATGAAACTCAAAATAGTCAATGGCAAGAGCCCTCGAGAAATTTATGATTGATATTTAAGGAGTTTTTATAAGTATATGGTTCTTACTCTATTGCGTGAAGGTATTGTATATGATTTTATTAGGTTGGAATATTTCTATTACTTCATTCATGAGGTTATGAAATGGGAGGAAATGTTATTTATTTTATAGAATTTATTATGGTGATCAGTTATTGTGGATTATAATGATCACTTTTAGTAGTTGGTCATCTTTTATCTGAGGATTTTTGTCACTGATATTGATAATTACAAATTCATTAATGGAGGCCTCCATCTATATTTGGTTCAAACAATAATTTAATCTATAATATATAATTTATAAAATGTAATTAGTAAACTCTAGAGGAATCATACAAATATATAAAGCAGGTGCGGGTTAGTTCTTCAGACAAATCTAACATGAGTAATGGTAACATAGCAATTGTGTAGAAATAGTTGAAAGATCAAGGTCTAAAGTAAATGAGTAATTATATGGGATGAGAATATAAAATCTATTCATAGTGTACAAAGAACAAATAAACATTAATTCCATATATCATAATACACATAGATTTCTCCTCTTTTGTGTCTTCTTAGTTCTTGTTCATATTTTCTGAAAGATGGGGTTTTAAAAGTTTTATTTGAATTAATAATTCTGAGTATGGGTTGTTTTATAACATTTCTATGGATTCCTATAATATTTTTATTTTTATGTTATCATTTTATTAAAATGAGAGATCCTATAGGGGAATAATTGGATAATGTGGATCAGTGTTCCTACAAGTGAGTGTGTATTCTATTTAGTGATTTTAATGTTCCATTTGGGAATCACCATGTTAAGGATATTCAGTTTTGACCTTAAGTAATCCATGTGTTTCATAACCTAAGGTGGAAGCTTGTATTTTTATGTTGAATCTATTTGGGTTCTTTTATCCATTATCTAGTCTGGATGTTATTTTGGGGTTGGAGTGAGTATATCTTATTTTCTATTTGTCTGTTTGTTTCATCATTCAATCTTTTGTGTTGGTGGAGCCATTTTAATATATTTTTAAATTGTGGCATGAAAAACCATTGAATGTCATGTTTTTAAGAATTTTATCTTGTGATTATATTTATATTCTTTATAATGATATTATGATTTCATAATGTTGACTAGGATTATCATTTTTATAATTTTGGGTATTGGATTTGAATTCTAAAAATATTGACAATTTCATTGTATTTGTTCATTTATAGTTATTTTTTTTCTCTAATTTTTTTTCTTACAAACAATTTTATGTGAAATAAATGTAATTGTTGGGGAGATTAATGAACTAAATATGTTATATGTAGCTCAATAATATAATTATTTTCTTACCTTGATTCTATCAATGTCGATGTATTTTTTATGTGAGAAATTTTAGTTCTTAGAGGATTTACATGGGATGCAATGATAGACCACAATGCTAGTCCTCACTACAAAATTACCATGTGTGGAAGTCAATAAATGAAGAATAACAATTTTAAATAGTTTTCAAACAACATTTCAACCAATTAAGAAATCCCTATTAATATTGGGGGAGTCTATGGACATAGAAGTGGGGAATGAAACTTTGGATCATGGTTTTAACAAGTGTGCTTCTAAAATGTGGGACTTCCCTATTTTTTTATATGTAATTAATTTCCCTAAATTATTATATTTTATTTAATGGAATTACACCCCTCTTATCATAAATTTGTATTATTCAACCCCTTAGGGTTCAAGGTAGATTTCCAAACTCCATCCAAATTTATTATTGGTCTTGGTTTAATTAGTAACATGTTGATTTAATATCATTCATCCCAAAACTTTTCTTCTATTCAATATGAATTTCCTATTTGACTAGGATTATCTAAAATACCGTCATATAGTTATGGATGATTTATGTGCTCTAAGATAATCTTATATTATATTATTTTATATAATTTTTTTAAATGCATTTGTATACCTCATTGGTGGATCTCTATTGAAGGGGAAATGTTTCCAATTGGTTTTCAATTCTTCCAAGTTGGTATTTATATATAATTTCATAATTTTGGAATTAAAGTTATATTTGTTAATTTTAAATTACATTTTCATATTATATGATGATATTTTATATCATATTTATGATTTATTAACATTTCATTATTATGTGATATTATAATAAATGGATTCTTTTATGATTTCGTCATTTTAATGATCGAAATAGAACATCATTAGCTAATAATATTTTGATAAACTATTATACAGATTTAAAAAATGATTGAAATGGTTCTTGTTGTATATTTATCTTGTTTTTATTGTTTTTAGAGAAAAAGGATTTTTTAAGAGCATTTTATTTCAATGTGAGGTTCTTGTATCCATATTAGTTATAAAGGGGTTCATTAATGAATTTGAAATTGTGAATTGAATTTACATTATGTTTACACATTATGATAATGACTTGATAGATATTTTAAATATTCTATTTATTTGTTGGTTGGAAACAAGAAATATTTTCGATGATAAATAAGAATAACCTTGCTTTATGGGAATCATTGAAAAGTTTATTTTTTACTATTTATTCTAAAATTTAAAAATAAATTAAACTAGTGTTTTGAAATTTATATAATAGATAATGTTATTTGATCTATGTTTTTCTTTTCCTATACCACTTAGATATCTAGTTTAAAATGATTGATATGGAAGACACCTTATTATTACACCATGACTTTTTTACCCATAGTGTCTTATTTTAACACTATGACTTTTTTTACCAATAATGTGTGTTTTTATCACAAATTGATGTTTTAATCTCTAATTATATGTTATTTCTATCCATGGGTAGATGATATATATTGGAATTTTTACTATGGTTGTACTGGGGTTTGGGTTAGTCATGGATTTTCCATTCCTGATAATCATGGATTTTGTGTTCATTTACCACACTTATTTACTAGTAATGTGAACAAATTTAATATGTGGTAGATGTAATTATATTTCACTTAATGGTTCACACACCAAAAGAAGATCTGAAGTCATTAAAACTACATTAAATATAGAAATGTGTAATTTTAAAGATTCTTGTGTGAGATTGTCACAAAACATTCCATTTTGATTTTATAATATAATAGAAGAGGGTATTCAAGTAAGGAAAACTCTTAAAATATCAGATGTGTCTCACATTAAGGATTCTGTCTAGAGCCATAGAAATTTTATTTAAAAAAAATCTGTATTGGAATTGGATTACTCAAGGTGGTACAAATTCATGTTTGATATATTGTATTGGAATACATATCAATATTATGTTCACAAATTCCACTATGTATATGGTGCATGAATTTTTATTATTTACCAATGTGTGTTATGCCATTTCATTTGGAAAATTAGTATACAATGTTTCTAGAAAATCATGTTTTGAATTACAATAATCATTGGTATGATTTATGATATGTATTTCAATAAGTATTTTTCGATAAAAGGATGACATTGAGAAGTTTAATGTTTTTGATTTAGTCGTCATCATTTATATTATACAATAGAGTTTTTTTGAGAAATTTATGGCAGTGTCTGGTGTTAAAATGTAATAGAATTGTTGAAATGTTCTCTTCTTAAATATTATTAGTCATGAAAGACGTGTGAATGTTTTGAAAATATTATATTTACATGGTTAATTTTTAATAATTTATATTTTTAGACTAATTTAACTATATTTTAACTATATAAATTAAAATTGTTTATTAAAGATATTTTATTTCCATGAAAGTATTTGTAAAAGTACGGGGGGTTTAAAATTGATTTAAGGATAAAATGGATTACATAATGCGATAAATGGTCATGTATCACAATAATGGAAACTAAAAGGTAAATGTTTGGTTTATTCTACCGTCTTCATATATTTTTTTGGAATAGTTGGTGAATAGTTTCCATGCCCACAAATCCAATCCATGTTCACACATTCTACATTAGTAGTTTATCTCTTTTGACTCCTCTCGATTCAAGATTTCATATTATGTGGTAATCACTTTTTTTAGGTTGATTGGGGAATTTTTTATTAATTGATGTTGTTTTTATATCCCTCATTTGATATCATATTTTTTGATTTCAATGCATATGGTTTTTAAAAAAATTTAAAAAATATAAATTAATTTGTGGAATGTTTATTTTTATATAATCTATTTTATATATTATTGAACAGATGAGATTCCCTGGTATTTCATGAAATATTTTATTAATGAAATGTTTCTAATATGCATCTTGGAAAACTAGATGTTTCAAATATGATCTCTTATGTATTTATGAATAAAATATATTTCAAAAATTATGTTAAAAAAAATTAGGATCAAAAGGAATATTTTTATAGAAAATAAGTAAATATTTATAAAAAGGAAAGGTATTTTTTATCAAAATTAATTGTAATTAATAATTTTTAAAAATAAAATAATTTTTGAAATAATTGTTTGTTACATGACACGAATAGGTGATGTGTTCTCCACTAGTGATTTATTAAGAGATTGGGATGGATTTAATTTCATGGAATCACCATGGATCATGGTGATTTGAATATTCCTTGGAACTATTTTGTGATTTTTATAAAAGATTGTTTTTGTGGTATTCATGTTCAGTTACTTTTTTGTTTGTTGTTTTTTCTGTGACTAATAACTTATTATTGAAACATTTAGATTTTTTATGGATTATTTAAATTTATTATAATATTATATTGTTATTTATTCCTCCTTTGATGTTGTAAATGTTTTCTTCAATTCATGATTTCACAATGACTTGAGCTGGATTAGTAGAAATGAGACCATCGAGGAGCATGGACACTACATTCGACATTATGATTTAGAATTTGTATTCTTTCAGTTGTGATAAATGTATAGTGGAAGAGGTAAGGTTGTTGGAATATATTTTTTTAATCCATTACTATACATGGATAATAAATTTTTCAGGGTTATGTGTTATTGAGATAATTCTTGTTTGGTTTAGCTGAGCATGGGGGAGTCTATGGAACCATATCAATTGAATGAATATATGGAATAAGAGTATTTTGAAAAGGTATTTCTACATTGGATTATTCCAGAGGTTGTGAAAGTAATGTTGCATCTTGATATTTTTGTTGAGTCAATAATGTTTTTATGACATTTTCATTCCTTCATGTTTTGGGATATTTTTGAGTCAATATGGTTTACTTATGACTTTTCTATTGCTTCTTATTTTGAAAATCATAAACAACTTACCTTAAGATAAATCTATTTTATACTGTGCTTCACTCTCATAAGAATAATTTTCTTTCCCCCTGGAAATTTATCTATACCATGTTTTTTAATTTTTCATATTTTACATATGTACCAAAATTTGGATTCATATCCAAAAACCTTGGAATCTAAAATACAAAAATATAAAGCATTCTGTTTTTAGTATCCCAAATATGACTCTGAGTTCTATAAATTCATACTCCTAACTCTTATGAGTACTGACCACTAGTTACCTGAATTCAGATTCAGAACTCATATGAGTTCTGACTCTGAGTTCTTTGAATTCAGATTCTGAACTTCTAAGTTCATACTCTGAGTTCTCTGAATTCAGACTCCGAACATTCTAAGTTTAGACTCTGAGTTCATTGAATTCCAATTCTGAACTTCCTACGTATAGACCCCAAGTTATCTGAATTCAGACTCCGAACGTTCTATGTTCATACTCTGAGTTCCTTGAACTTAGACTCCGAACATTGTAAGTTCAAGTTCCAAATTCTTATGAATTCAGACTTCGAATTTCCTTGAAATTCAAACTATAGAAGTCTATATAATATAGGTTACTAATTCCATTAAGGAATGAATCTGAATATTTATGTTTTATAGACCCCAAATTGTTTTTTGATGGACTCTGAACTTTAATTTTTTTCTTACACTCTGAAAAATAAATTTTCTTAAGATTCCATAGTATTTATAAATCATTTTTTGGTTATTAAACGATGTCTTTATTTTAGTTACATACCAACAGTTGTTTGAGTGACATGTATATGGGTCCCTCTGAAATTCAAGAAAAAATATGACCGTTGGAGGAGGATTCCAACCATTGAGAATGTACCTATAAATATTAACTCATTTGAAAGTGCTCATAAAAATTAGATCAATCTAGAGACTGCATGTTGCCGAAGTAATTTCTAGAGAGAGACTTTATTTCTTTGGGCATACTAAACACCTTGTTCAGAATTGCTTTGTGCGACTCCGAATGTTACTGAGTACTTTCGAGGGTATCTAGGGAAATGAAGACATAGGTTCCTCCTAAATTGATGTTGAGGGCTTGTGGGGATATAATGACAGACTTCGATCATCATAATGAGGGATTACCCTGGTGTGGGTAAGACATACATTCTTGAAAGTATAAATCAAAAGACTATAATCCAAGGTCATTGGATTACATTCTATTTGGGTTAAAATATTTAATACTTATTAATTGTATTTTTTCATGTTTTCCACCTCATTTTGTTTGTTAATTAAAGTATAACGATATTATAATTTCTTACACTTATATAATCTGATTTGTAATATTCTGTATGATTTGAAGTAGAATATTTGTTTTTTAAACATTAGTTAACATTCATTTCTAGAATCAATTTTTTGTAATTAAATTCTCGAAATCAAATTTCTAGAATCAAGGAAGTTAGTATAACATATAGTATTTGTGGATTTACCTTGTTTAACCCAGTTAAACAATTGAAATTTTTCTAATTTTTTTTAAAAGTTCCAATTTTTTTTAAAAGTATACAATTTACCACCTCTTGTATATTGATCATCTACTTATAATTTCAATCCTACAATTGGTATCGCTGGACAATATCATACTCCATACCAACCTAATAATTGGCATCAGAGGAGGTTTCTAAAATACTTATATTAACATATATTTTTTATCATGTTTTTCATTGTTATATATTTTCCTTGCTTAGGATATTATCATGCTTGTTTTCAAACTTTTATTACTAATAAGTTTGTGCGGGGAGTTTTTCTTTATGATGGCAGGAATAAATGTTGGTTCTATAGAAAATGTAAGTCCTACTAGACCACATATTATTTATGGTAATGATTATGAATATTATAGAGATCATATGAATACATTCATTATCAATACTCGAGTAGATTATTTTTTTTATGTTTACTGGAGGTTATAAAGTTCTTGATAAGAAAGTTAGTACCTTCACCAATCAAGACAAGAATGAATATCAACTGAATTATAAGATACGAAATACATTTCTTTGTTCTATGACTAGAATTATATGTAGCCAAATTTCTACTTGTGAAGCGGAAAATTTTATTTGGAAGAAGCTTGATGTTACACACTTTGGATCTTCAAAAGTTATTGAAGCGAGAAGAGCCATTCTAAGAGCTGAATATCATGGTTTCTGATTTCATTATGGAGAATACTTATATATGGTGAAATAGAGATTCATGACTATTTTTAATAGTTTACAATATATGGTGGAGAAACAATTAGATGATGAATCTCTTGTAGAAAAAATCATAGACAACATGCCCAGTGAGTGGGAATCCAAGATGACAACTATTGATGAGAAAAGAAAGGTTACTCATATTTGACATGATGAAATTTTTGGAACTATTATTCAACATGATACAAGAATGAAGAGATATGCGGCTAATATTAAGAAAAAAATCGGGAATGGCGGTGTTTCTTTTACAACAACATCAAAAAATATGAATGCCAAGACTCATGATAGAGTTACTAGTTATAAAAATAAGAAGGTTGTTATTCAATTTGAATCATGTGGAAGTTAATATTCATAAAATTATTTAGCCAATATTTTTCAAAGGATGAACAAGATTTTTGGAAAGATTAACTTTCAATCCAGATACAAGAAGAACGAAAGGGAAGATAAAAAAGATTCAGAAGTTACTTGTTATGAATTCCAAAGAGATGGACATATAATACTAGAATTTCCTATGATTAAGTGAATGTAAAGAAAGGAAAAGAAATCAAATATAAACAGAAAGAAGTAATAAAAAGACAAAGCTAAGAATTTCAGGAAATCTAATGACACATCGAGTGCTGGTGGTGGAGACTCATTAGATGAATCATCAAATTACTAATCTTCCGGACAGAAGAATCTTGGTTTAATAGCCAGAATACCTATTGAAAATCATTTTCTAATAGATAAGGTAGTAAATGTTGAATCCATGACCAATGTATCTTGGAATTATAATTATTGTACTGTTAAATATTATAAATCTTCTAATGAATAATATTCTATTGATGAAGATAATACTTTAACTACCTATTAAAAATTTTCTTAGTTTTCTATTCTATTTGAGAATTAGAATTCAAAACTCAAGAAAATTCATGATAAGGAAATTTATAGGAATACTATTCTTACTAAGGAAGTATCATATTTTTGTAAAGATATTGATATGAAAACCGTTCATTTTTATATTTTTTCAGAAAAACATGATGAAGTAAATTCTGAGAAGGATAAACATTCTATGGATCTAGAAAATGTAATTTCTAAAAAAATGTTTCTAAGCATAAGTCTAGTTCTAAAACGAATGTTTTGAAGAGAAAAACATAGTTATTAGACTGAAGTCAGAATTATTTTCCTTGAGAAATTGTTTGTCAAGATTTACCTTAGGTAAGGAAAATTTTGATAAAATATATTCTCAAATCCGACTTCTTATGTATAATTAGGGTTTTGGTTATACAAGTTCAAAACCTATTTTTAGAAACAATTATTTTGTTCCTAAATGTGATACATTCTGCACTATGTGTCTATGTGGTGGACACTTGGCACAAAGATGTTCCTTAAACAAAACCCAGTCATTAGGATTTTATAAAGCTTATTTTTCAACGATATTGTGGGGGCTAATAATTTTCGTTCTGAAATTTCCGAATCAATGAAAACTTGTGTTCTGATTGTCTAAAACTATTATTTTCAGGAAAGTAAATATATTTCCAACATCAATACTTGGAAAATGGATAGTGGATATTCATAGCATATGACTGGTAACAAAAACTTTTTTGAAAAGATTATCAAGACGAAAGGAGGAAATGTAACTTTTAGAGATAATTATATGGGATAAATTATTGATATAGGTAATATTTTTCTTTTTGGAAAAACATTGATTTCTAATGATTTATTTGTTAAATGCCTTAAGCACAACCTCATTAGAATAAGTCAGTTATGTGATGATGTTTACCTTGTGAACATTAGGAATTACAATTCCTTAGTACAAAATTCAAAGGAAGAGTTTATTCTTTCTTACAATAGGCAAGAGAATGTTTACACACTAAACTTATAAGACCATAGGATCCAATAGGCAAGAGAATGTAATCATTGTAAGTTAGGATAATATAACCTTATGAACCTATACAAACTCTCTATGAAAATACTAGTTAAGGATCTACCAAAGATTAGATTTGATTCATCCAAAGTTTGTGATCCTTGTAAATAGGGAAAGAAACCTAAATAAAGTT
This sequence comes from Viscum album, assembly GCA_963277665.1. Lineage (NCBI taxonomy): Eukaryota > Viridiplantae > Streptophyta > Magnoliopsida > Santalales > Viscaceae > Viscum > Viscum album. Next base: position 1,996,571,954 of record OY728140.1, on the reverse strand, counting down.
TTAACTCATTTGGTGAAGTCTCAACCGCTGATTCATTACAGTTGGTGCATATTAATTATTTTTACAACACAAACTGGAAGTATTGGAGGCAAATATTATGTACTTTTCTTAGGTGATGATTACACTAGATTTACGTTGGTTTAATTTCTAGGAAATAAATATGAACAATTTTATTATTTCAAACATTATAGGGCCCAAGTTAAAAATTAGAAATTCCTTCCTTTAATAACTATACATATTGATCATGGAGTATAATTTCAAAATTCATATTTTGAAACTTTTTTTAGTAGAAAAGATATTACTCATAACGTCTCACCACCCAGAGCACCTCAGCAGAATGGTGTTGTTGAAAGAAAAAATTTAATTCTTCAAGTGATAACATGAAACATGTTGAGTGAGTATTATATAGCCAAACATTTTTGGGATGAAGTTGTAGGTACTTCTTGTTATACTATAAATCGAGTTTTAATTAGTCCTTTTCTAAATAAAACCCCATATGAGTTATGGAATGGAAGAAAACCTAGACATTCATACTTTAAGTTTTTTGGTTTCAAGGTATTCATTCTTAATACTAAATATAATCTACAGTAATTAGCACCAAAATATGATGATGGAATTTTCTTAAGTTACTTCACAACTTTTAAGGCTTATTGAGTTTTCAATAAAAATACTTATACTGTCGAAGAAACAGTTCATGTAAAAAATGATGAAACTGACCCATTTATTCTTAAACAACCTCAACCTACATCTTCATATGTGTTTTCAAAAACTGATTATCAAACATTGTTATAAGATCCATGTGATAAGGAAAATTTCTATGAAGATAATTATGAATCATTTACCCAAAAATACTTCGAACCCTATGTTTATGAACATGTTTTACAAAACCCAAATCAGTTGTTTCTAAAGAATCAACCGAGTGATTGTATCATTGGTGATGTAAATCAACCTGTAATGACTACAATTTCCATATTGAATGAAATAGAACATCTAAAATTCTTTTCTAAATTAGAATAAAAAGGAACTGATGAAGCTTTAGGTGATGATGATTTGATAAAATCTATGCAATATGAATTAATGAATTTGAAAGAAATATAGACTAGACTTTGGTTGAAATACCTAAGAAAACTTCTGTTATTGGAGTAAAATGGGTTTTCATAAATTAGTGTGATTAAAATGTAATAATTGCAAGAAAAAATTCTAGATTGTTTGGTAAAGGCTATTATCAATAATAAGGAATACACTTTGAAAAACCCATGTTCCGGTTACTATACTTGAATCTATTTTTATTACACATTCCCTTGCAGAATTGATCAATTTCAAAATAATTCATATAGTTATTAAATGTGATTTTTTTAATTTTTATTTTCAAGAGGAAGTTTTTTGAAAAACCTTGTGGTTTTGACGATACAAAACATCATGAACATGTTTTCAAACATATCAATGCTTTGTATGGACTTAAGAAAGTCTGTCGAGATTGGTATGAAAGACTTACATGATTCATGATTCCAAATAACTGTTCCAAGGGAAATGTTGATCCAAAACTTTTTATAATGAAAGATTACAAATTTTCTTAAATTTTTCAAATTTCTATTGTTGACATTATATTTGGATCAACCCAGCAATCATTAACTGATTAATTTACAGATCTAATGAAATATGAGTATGAAATTAGTATGATGGGGGAGTTAACATTTTTCCTTAGTTTTCAAACATCTAAAAAACTAGAATGAATCTTTATATCCCAAAATAATAATATTAATGATATTCTTATAATGTATAGATACGAAAACACTAAGAGTATAAGTACTTCTATTGGTACCTCAAAATCACTTGATCTAGATGTATCTGGGAAACTAGTACCTCAAACAACTTTTAGAGGTATGATAGGATGTCTCCATTGCATGACATCTATTCGACCAGACATAATGTTTTCGGTATGATTATATAGAAGATATCAATCCAATCTTATGGAATCTCATTTAAAGGCAGTGATTTTTTTTTCTACTGAAATTGAACCATGGATCTTGGACACATTTACACTTCTGGATGTGATATCTTTTAAAAACATTTTTCGGATGCTGACATTAGTGGATGTAGAATGGATATGAAATAGAACATCCAGAACATTTCTTTTCATTAGAGAATAATTAGATTCATAGTAATGAAAAAAGAAACACTCAGTAGGACATTCCACTACTAAATTTGAATATGTAGAATCTCGTAGTTATTGTACTCAAGTGTTGTGGATGAAAAACACATTCATAGACTATGTTATTAGTTGTACCAAAAACATTTGTGTCATAATCTAGTGTTGTTGCCTTAATTAAAAACATTTCACATCACTCTCATGAAAAACACATAGATATTAGGCATCACTTTCTTAGGGATCACAGACAAAAATAAGATCTCATTAATCAATTTTTCGAAACTCATTATCAACATTATAATATTTTTACAAAAAAATTTCCATCCGATAGATTTGAATACATAAAACTGAAGTTATGAATGATAACCGTAAGTTATTCTTCCTTGTTAACTTATTATTGAAACCAATCTCCTTATCCTAATTAACTTTTTTTCATAGGGGGAGTATATTTTTTTGTTAGATTTAAAAAAATTTATTTTCGTAGTATATTATTTCCTTTTTTAAATTTTCATAATGTAGATTTTCTAAATTTTCGTAATAAATATTTTCTAAATTATCATAATAATGATTTCCTAAATTTTGGTAATGAAGATTTTCCATGTCTATAGTAATGAGGATTTTCTAAAATTTTCATAGTGTATATTTTCTATATATATGTAATAAAGATTTTCTAAATTTTTATAATGAAGATTTTCTATAATTTTTGTAACGAATATTTTCTAAATTTATTTAAGGATTATTTTTTAAAATTTTTTAATGACGATTTGCTAAATTTTCGTAACGAAGATTTGCTAAATTTTCATAATGAAGATTTTCTATGTTTTTCACAATGAATATTTTCTAAAATTTTCGTACTCAGTTTTTCAAAATTTTTCAAAATCGAATTTTCAGAATCTAAAGATCTTCAAGTAGAATTTTTCTCACTACCAATATTATTCCTAGAAATCTGAAATGTATGATTCTTTCCTGAGTTTTCATAATTATAATCTACTTGTGGGTATTTTTTATTTTTTATCTGGATTCTATTTTCCATAAATATGAATGTTTTCTTTTAAAACCTCAAAAGATTGGATTCTACCAAAATTTCTTAGTGGCTATTATTTCAACCGTCATAACTTATCAATAAGTTTCTCAGTCGTTGGATCAATCAGGGAAGTTGAAGCATCACCTAAATTTACTATATAAAGGACCCCAAATGGTTGTCCCAAATTGACTTTAATTCTTTTGCGTGCTGAGCCCTGCCCTTCTACTTAAGCCAGTTCTGATCTTCTCGGAACATGCTCAAATCCAAATGTCTGTCGAAGTATCTTCTCAGAAATACATGTTAACTATGAATCCAATTTCTAAATGGAATATTTACAGGGAACTATTTGTACATCCAAATTTCATTACTGTGTATAATTCTATCATTTCAAAGAACAACAAGCTGAATGGATGGGAGAGTGTTTGTGTATCGAAGCCAAGAGCTCAAGATTTAGTGTATCTGGGTTTTCAAATAGAATTTTATGAAATAATAAGTTTTTTTCTTAGAAGAAGGCCGAGATAAGTTCTCAAAAAAGACATAAGGGAAGACATATGATTTTTCTTATAACAAGGCTGCATGTTTTATTGGACATCCCTATGATGCTGAGGAAGATTTTTGTTCCCATAAGTTGGCGGATGTCCAAGGATGTTTTGTTAAAGTGATGCAATGGATATATTCAGTCTTACATATGTTAAGACTCTGAAAATTGTTAACTTATCTATAAATTTCAAGATTCTTTAATTGTGGGTTCTGGGATTCATCATTTTGAGGAAAGGGGACAAGGATACGTTAAAGAAGAGTGACATGTATATCATGGATTTCATGATAAATCTAAGGAAAATTAACTCAGTCAAGCATATTCAAATTACGATCGATAATATAAATAATAGAAATCTGAAGGCTTAGATAATTCAGTATACATTTATTCTTTCTAAGTTGATTGTTTGATGTTTAGAGTCCTTCAAAATACCTTGCAATTAAAAACCAAGAAATTTCTAAGTCATGCTGGTAAGTGATGATACTATTTGAAGGATGAATGTTGGATTTTCTAAAGAATCTAATGAATTTTTTGATTTTCCTGAGGAAGAATATGAAGCCTTATTGAAGAAATAGGAGTCCCCAGAGCCTAAACAAATCCAATCCGCACCTCCAAAACTTAAGAAGCCAAAATCTTATCCGGATGAGGTAGTAGCTATATGGAGGGAAGATAAGAAAATTCTAAAAGAAGGGGAGCCAAATATTGTCTTGGGCCCTACTGAAGAAGAGGCTTTGAATGAAAATGAAACAGAAGAGATTGAGATACAATAGAAATAAGTGAAACAAAAGAATAAGATTATGGAAGCAGATATTGTGAAATATCTTCTAAAGGATACTGAAAAAGACTGTGAGAAAATTACGGAACCCGAATCCCTTCAGAATGAAGCTTTACCAGAGACACCGGGAATGAAATTAGTGACTCTGATAAAATTCTATGAAATATTAATAGAGAAATAAGAAGAAGAAGTAGAAGGTAGTGATTATACTAAATATTTCATTAATAAAGTTGAGGATTTTCATGAGAAGGATATCCCTTCATGAAAATTATCTATCCAAAATTCTCAAGATGAATCATCAAAAATTGTTACTCATGGAAAGGATGAAGAGAAGGATGAGGAAGAAGTGAATAGGATGTCTGAAGAAGAATGTTCTTATAATTATTTCAATCATCCAAAAGATACTAAGGTAAGAGTTGAGATGGAAGAGATATAGGAAGATAAAATTTTTCACCTAACCAATATTGAACATAAATCTCTTGACCAAGTAGAGGATGTTATGAAACCTGATAAGGAAAATAATTTCATTTTTTGTACTCCTAGCATAGTAGTAGTGAAGAAGAAATAAGAGGGTTCTTCGTCAAAGAGAAAATCATTTTAAATAGAAAAAGATCCCTCACCATGTAATGTCTCATATTTGTAATCATCTTCCTTAGGACATGATTTTGTAGTCTAATCTTTGAATACACTTGTTGGGACTATTCCAATATTTCATATTACTAAATAAAGATTCCAAATGCTCTAACACACACTAATTTAGAAATCTGATTCAGTATCCATGGTGATGGATAAGTGTGTCATGCTAGAGACAAAATTCAAATCTGTTTTCATAAACTATGAATCCCACAAGATATCCTGTAAGAAGATGACCAGTTGGTCAAGGAAAACTATAGAAGATATTCAGATTCTTGATTAGTTCCAAGAAAGTGTGTATGAATATTTTGACACCGAATATAGTAGGATCAAGGATATCATAAATAGTTTCGAGGAAAACTTGACTCTAGAACAGAATTCCCAGATTCAAGAAGTGAATGATCTGAATGGGAAGTTGTATTCAGATTTATAGAGTTTGAAGAGATAAAGGGATATCAATATTGAGAGAGAAGAGAATCTTGTTAAGCATGGAAAATCCTTGAAGGCTTAGTAAGAGGTTTTTAAGGCCCCATAATAAAAGATCAAATCCTTATATAAGAATGTAAAAGACCGGGATTAGTTTCTTAATTGAATAGAAGAAGATCACAAGGAACTCAAAATGTTGAAAACAATAGAGAAAATGTTGTTTCGCAAGGAGAAGGAAGGATAATCTTTTTCAATTCTGATATTTTTTTTTGTATTTTCCTTCTATAAATTTTTCCATTCGTAATGAAATTTTTGGTTTCATTTCTTGCGGATGTTTAGTAATAATATTTCACGTACCATAATTTATTTTCCATTCTCTATATTGCTTTTTGAAAATCACAATGGGGGAGAATGGAAAATGAATACTAGGAAAATATAAAATTTCCCTAAGTAAGGGGGTTTTCATCTAAGGGGAGTTCATATCCATAATGATATCTGTATGAAATAAAATAACTATGTCTCATTCCAAAAATCTAGTATATGATCCTTAGTGTGTCCATCGCCTAAGGGGGGAGTTATTCATATTCATTTGTGCCCATGTTTTAAGGGAGATAATTTTTACATTCCGTTTTCAGAAAAATATTTACCAAAGTCCTTATATTCTTTTAAATATGTATGTTTGTACATTCCAAAAAGGTAGATATTGTTAAGTCAATACTGTTTCCTTATAAAATTTACATTCTTTCATGTTTGGGGGAGATTTTTGAGTCAATAAGTTTTCCTTATAGATTTACCATTCCTTCTTGTTTTGAAAATCACTAACACCTTATCGTAGAGAAAATATCTTTTCTCCTATGCTTTACTCTCATAAAGATAATTTTCCTTCCCTAAGAAAATTTATCCTTACAATGTTTTTCATTGTTAATATTTTATCTAAGTATAAAAATTTGATTTCATATCCAAAAACCTCTGAATCTAAAATACATAGTTATAAAGCATTATGTTTTCAGGATCCGAATTCTGACACTGAGTTCTATGAATTAAGACTCCAAACACTTATGAGTTCTGACTCTATGTTCTCTAAATTCAGACATCCAACACCTATGAGTTCTGAATCTGAGTTCTCTGAATTCAGATTCTGAAATTTTTAGTTTATTCTCTATGTTCTTTGAAATCAGACTCTAAAATTTCTATGTTTAGACTCTGAGTTCTTTGAATTCAGATTTTGAACATTTTGAGGTCATAATCTGAGTTCCCTAAATTTAGACTTTGATATTTCTATGTTCAGACTCAATGTTCTATGAATTTAGACACCAAACATTGTAATTTTAGGTTATTAATTATTATGAATTGAAACTTCGAATTTCATTGAAATTCTTATTCTAGAATTCTATAGAATTCAGGTTATGAATTCCTTCGAAGAAAGAATCCTAATATCCGTGTTTTATAGACACTAAATAGTTTTTGGTTAGACTATGAACATTCATTTTTTTCTTACACTATGAAAAATGAATTTTCTTAAGTTACCATAATTTTAGTTACTGATGATTTTGTTATAAAATGATGTTATTCATTTTGTTAATAACCAAAAATTGATTGAGTGAAATTTGTATCGGTCCCTCTGAAATTCAAGAAAAAATATGACCATTGGAGGATGGCGCCAACTGTTGAGAATTTACCTATAAATAGGAGCTCATTTAAAGGTGCTCATAACAAGTTGATCAATCTAGAGATTACATGATGCTGAAGAGATTTCTAGAGAGAAAAAAGATTATTGCTTTGTGCGTACCGAACTCCTTTTTAAGAATTGCTTCATGAAAATGGGAATTTTTCTGCGTATATTCAAGGACATATGGGGATAGGAATACATAGGTGCTGACTATCATGATGTTGAGGGCTTGCAGGGATAGCAAGATAGACTCCAACCTTCGTATCAAGGGCTTACCCTGGTGTGAGTAAGACAAACATTCATGAATGTATAAATCAAGGGTCCATTATCCAAGGTTGTTGCATACCCTTCTCTTTGGGTTAAAAGATTTACTACTTGTTACATCTATTGTTTCATGTTTTCCACTGCATTAGTTCTGTTAAAGAAAGAATAACTATCTTATACTTTCTTATACTTGTATACTCTGATTTTTAAGATTTTATACGCTTTAAGGCAGCATATTTGTTTTTTTAAATGTATGTTAAGTTTAATTTCGGGATTCACTTTTTCAGAATTACATTCTTAGATTCACATTGCTGGAATCATGCAAGTTTGTATAATAAAGAGGTTTTGTGAATTTACCATATTTTATATTGTTAAACAATAGAATGTTTTTTATCCAACTTTAAAAGTTTCCAATGAATTTTAAAGTATAATATTCACCCCCCTCTTGTATATTGAGCATCTATATTATCATTTAGATCCTAAAATTAGTATCATTATATAATATCATACTCTATACCAACTTAACAATTTTGAGCCTCATTTCGAATTATTGATCATTTTGGGAGAGAAAATATAACTTTTTAGATTTATTCATAATTTCTTTGAGATAATTTTTCAATGAGACAGATAATGATCATTTCATTGGAGCTAGTATTTGAATATAATATAGCGTAAAAATAATTTCTAAAATCATAAAAAAAATTTATTAAGTACATAATTTCGTTATTCAATAGGATGACCGACAATATTAGTATCAAGGGGTGGGTGATGCCTTGGTAAAATATAATGGGAATGAGGGTTATAAAATGAGTGAGGTGCATATATAGCATGAGCTAGATCATGGATAATAGATTATTTCTCATGGGAAGCGAATACCTCTAATGTTAATTCTATATTGGTATCTATGAAAATATAATCATTTTTTATCTAAAATATTTTAGTGTTTTCATATAATGTTTTTTTTGTTTTCTTCATCTGTATATGTTATGTAATATTGGGTTTCTGAATATTTATCAGGTAAAAACAATTTTGGATGCGTTTTTAAGGATATTTTTATTGATGGTTTTTTTTATGATTTATGATTTTAGAGATTTTTTTTAATATTTGAAACTTAATGATGGTTTATTATCATAATTATTCATGTCGATGGTATGGTATGTTGTTTTCCAGAATTGGTTGTTTTATTTTTGTAATATTCCATATAGATGGATTTTTAGGATGTTTTTCTTGTTAGAATAACCATTTTGTTGTCGGATAGGGTTTTCATTCACTTTTTCCATGTTTTTTGGTGAAACATTCACGATATTAGGGCGTTTTTTCCTTCAATATTTTTAAATTTTACAGCGTTCCATTATATAACATGGTAAAATCATCCACTGTATGATTGGATTACTAAGGAAAGTCTTCCCCAAATTGTGTGTGCATACTGACTGATGTTTTTTCAAGTATCACATATGATTAAAATTGTGGGGTTCATCCATTTTTTACCATATTATGCCCACATGTTTCAGTACATGAGGTGTAACACTATACCCTTATTTTGGGAATGCATGTGGATATTCATCTATTCTTCATTTTAGACGAGATTTTGGGGTGAGAGTTAGTTTCATTGGTGTTTTGTCAGGTGTTTCAAGGATGATAATCATATTATTTTTCATTACTGAAACCCTGTTAGATGAATTCAAAATGGTGGGCATTCCATTTATGGTATCCCATTTTACATATTACTTTATCCATGATATTTTTTGGTTGTTATTTGATATTTTTTGAAACCTTGTGGTTAATCAATTTTATTTTTTGAAGATATTTTTTTTGAATCATATTTGATTGATGATGATAAATTATTTTGAATTTTCCCTTTTTGGTGGTTCCATTTTTTCTCATTTTTTATTTTCACCAAAAATTTCTCTAGGGGGGTGGAGATATCGTAATAGTGGAGAAAATTGAGACACCAACATATCACAGTAGAGATAATTTTTCACTATTTTATCCTATAATGGTTGATTATGAGTTTTGGTAGTTTTTAGGCTAGATTTTTCAGTTTTTGAAGGATTTATTTATGAGTCATGAATACCCATCATTGATTTCAATAATACTTGGGCTCCCATGATGTAAATACTACCAATGTGATAGGTCCATTTGTCATAGCTTCAATATAGATTTCTAATCCTTGTATAGATTCTTCAAAATAATGTTAGTTTACTTCGCCTTAGCATTGTCTAGTACATAGTTGGTATAGAATTTCAAATAATATGTACGAAAACATGTTGTAATGTTGATATATAAGTTGTTTTGGTATTTTGCAACATAAAACCATCAAAAAAAAGTTTCTCCAACCTAATTTTATAGAATTTTCAATGGATGGCCACTTGGGATCCAAGGAGGAGTTCCAACCTCATAATGTCATGATTATTGAATCTCTATTGCCTTTTTCCAATAGGTTATGAGGTATTTTTTCCACTATTTATCTCTTAGTTCATTAATTACCTCTTTCTTTTTGGATTTTTCTTCTCTTCAGTACTTATATATATTATGAATGATATTAGGGTTCTATATTGATATGGTTTTGGGGTTTATGGTATCTATTATTATTATATACACTCTACATCCCCATTTGTGTGATAGATAATTAAGTATCATGGTTCACCTCTTATTTTATTCAGTATCAATATAGATGTTTTAAATAAAATTCAATTTCATATGACTATTTTTCATTAAAAATTTAATTTTAGAAAATGTATAAGTTTTTTTCTTGAAGTAATATTTTTTTCGTAAGTTCAATGTTTTCATGTTTTATATTAAATATTATTAGGTGTTAGGCTTTTTTGAAACTTATATTAGGATTTTTTAAATTTATTTTAAAGTTAAGTAGTTGATGTTAATTTAATGTTTCTTTTTAATTACAAAAAAAAATATTTTTAATGGATGTTCAATTTTATGTTGATGTGTCTACCACCAAATGATATTCAATTTTTTTTTCTGTGTAATTTGAAATTGTGGTTTGACTTTAGTTCGAGGTTTACCCATTATGTAAACTTAATAATGTGTCATTAAGAATGTGTATAATGTAAATATTTTCCCTTTAGAAAATTATTTGATTTAAAATATTATGAAATTTTTTTAATGGGTAGATTTGAAATGATGAAATAGAAAGAGTATTTTACATGATTATTTATATATATTTAAATACATTTTTGCTAAAATGTATTAAACTAATGGAATTTTAATACATTTTATGGATTTTCGGAGATTTCCTAGATCCTTGTATTAAAATAGTTAATATAAAATATATAGAATGATTTCTACTTGAATTTTTTACCTCTTATTTAGAATATTTATTACTATAGAGTATTTCTTCAACAATTGTGTTGGAATTTTTTATTTCAGAGTTTTTAGGGATATGTGTGGCATTTCATTATGAGGGTGTTGGTGTAAGGTTATGTCATTTAAAACAAATTTAATGTTACCCATATATTGAATTTTATTTCACCTCACTTCCATGTTTCTCATGGTAACCAATGTTCTAAGTATTAGATATAATTATATTAATCTAGTTTGGTCACATGCCACTAGTTGACATCTAGTCCCACTCGGGTCTAGTCCAATTATGGTGTTTCATCATAATGATGCTTCAGTGGGATAGAGGAAATACCTATGGGTTGTATTTCAATATATTCTATTACTTGGTGCATGAGAAATGAAAAATAATAAAATATTACATTTTTCACACATTTGGGATCCAGGGTCAATCCCATGAATCATTTAATATCTTGACCAACTATTGATTTAGGGTATTATGATCCAGAGCTCAATTTCTATACTTCTTCGTGATTATATTATTGTTGTATCTATATGGTTCATAATATATTTATGTGAACTTAAGTATGTAGGTGCTACATTTTTACATTTTACCAATCTATGTTGGGTCACTTATTTTATAATATGAGATTTTATTAGAGTTTTAAAAACTATTTTGAAATTAAAGACACTTTTTCAGGATTTTAATATGGAATTAAAAATGATCATTTTTATTTAAATATGTACTCATGTGATTCAATTTAAAATATTAAATAATTTTCATTAAAATATAACAAGCATTTTGTTTTCAGTTTTTTAAATCAATGCATGTTTCTAAAATAGTTTCAGAGTGTGTAAATATATTCAATGAAAATATTTTTAATTTCAAAAACAAGGTGAATGTTTTGAAATGTGACTATGAAACTTTATAGATTTTTAAAAGATATAATTTAACATCAATAAAAAATATATTTTTTTCAATATATTCATAATAAATCAATATATGAAATTAATATAATATTGTATGTATTTTTTGATGACGTAGTGATATTTTAAACTTACACAATTATCATACTAGTTTATGGATTTCAACTGGATTAGGATTTCATTCCATAATAATGATATGGAGTGATTTGGGTGGTGGAGACGAACCAAAGGTTTCATGGTGATACAAATATGGTATTTTCATGTTTTTTTGTAGAAATTTTAGTTAGAGTTATAGAAATATCATCTATTTCTTGTTTTATAACATTATTTTATAATTATCTACTTATATATAATAATTTTTTGGATTATATTGGTTGATTTTGAAATGATTATAATGTTTAAATTTTACATTCATGTTATATATTACTTGGGTGAAATCATTCCCAAATGGATTCTTCTAATACCCAAGCATTATTTTCATGTATTTGAGGGTCGAGTACACCATTCTAGACATCTGAAAATCCAATTCATATTCCATGGGGATGGTATCCCAGGTTAGTTCACTACAAAATGAAATCAGTTCCTTAGGATCCAATTAATATCAACATATAATTATTTATAATAATTTCTCATTTGGGGATATCATGGTTGAACTAATTTTAGTGTATTAGAGCTAGATAGTTTTGTGTGGGGATAGTCTATTTATCACATTCTCATGTATACCCTCCAGCTATAAAGAGACATATGATATTAGTTTTGAATTATATTTTCATTTACATTATAATGCATTTTGTTATGGATTTATATATTCTTAATACCCATTGAGAATAAAAGTGATATTTGATGTCTTCACATAATTTGATGTCTAAAATGTATGAGAATATGATATACATGTTCTGATCACATGGCTTGGAAAACCATATATTTCCATTATGTTTGGGTATAATCAATTCCAGAAAACATTTTTATCATTTCCTTCCAGTTTTCCAAATTATGTGGCCAAAATATATGTACCAACATTTCTCCCCATGATGATAATGTTTTAGTACTTTCAATGTTTTTATTTCCCATTTAATTATTCTCACTTGTTAGAGATATATTTTTAGATATTTTTATTATATTTTTATGTGGTTCTTATAATAGTTTTTTGGATAATTTGTTTTCATTGATTCCAATCGATTTTTTACCTTTTAATTTAAAATTTACAGAATTTGTTCTTTTATATCCAAACATGGTTTTATGAATTATTGCGAAGAGTATAATTCCTTCATATTCATTAAATGTTTTATATATTTTTTGTTTTCTATATATAATTTTAAAAATGGGATGTTTTAATTTTTCTTCCTTCAGTATTTCATAAATAAATTTACTTCATAAAATTGGTTTAAAAAATATCATGATCCAAAAATGTAATTATTTTTATAAACATTGTTGGAAAATATTTGTAGTAGGAAAAAATATTTTTATGAGTATTATTTGGATACTTTTGTAATGAAATCTATGTGAAATTTTCAAATTATTTTTTATGCCTTCATTTATAGATGTGGGTTCCACTATTGTTGTTTATTTAAAGAGATGGTCAGATTAGTTTTTAATCATACATATTAGATGGGTTCACCTTCAAAATAATATTACATGTGTTTCTAATTTCAAAATAAATGATTATTTTCATTGTATATTATTATATATTATTGGCATAGTTTCAATTTCCAGAATTTATATGTTTTGGTCTAAAACTTTTATATATGTTCTGATACATGAATAGATGTTTTCATAATGTTATGTTTTACTTTTATGAAAACCCAAATTATATGAAAGGATTTTACAATCCTAATATCTTTATAGGCTATGAGTGGAGTTGTGAATGTGGAATGTTACATGATATTTGACTCTATCTTGGACTATTATAAAAATTATCTCCATTTATTATAGATGGCTATTGGTTGTTGGATTCATTTTTTTTGTTGGAATAGAGTTAAGTAATCATTCCTGATTTAATATTTTTTGTAATATTTATTTCTTTCACGGCTACATGAAAGTACTAAATCAATGAATATCATAATAGATATTATCAATAGGTTGTTTAATGTGGTTGTGAAATGAAAGGGATAAATTTATCTTTTAGCCCTTATTGTTTGATATCAATTACTCATGGATTTGAACACTAACATTTTAGAGTTTTGGTATTCCTAAGAGGTGTTCATCAACAATAATGTAAAAATAATTAAATTTCAGGTGTTCTTTTTCTAGTCATCGGTCTATCTATAATTATATCTAGCCAAACAATTTTATGGGGTAGTCAATGAGGAAATTAAAGTGGAAGAATACCAATCATGGAATTCAGTATTAGGTGATGTCATAGTCTATTTGGATGGGAGGGTAAACCAGTGAATGATGAAATATAGTAGGATGATCCAAATCCAGAAATAAGGTTTCTTTCTAACGGGTTGAGAATATCTCTCATGTGGTTTATGTGGGGTGGTCCAAAGAATTATAATTCGTAATATAATAAATCTCAAGAGTTTTCATCCTTTTTTATATTGGACATATTATAAGGATGTGTAGGATGGCTTTTCAGAAGAGGTATTTAGTTTAATCCCATTTTGGATGGGGGGGGGTTTACCAATTATTTTATGGTAGAATTACTATTTATTCTTTTGGAGATTAATGTATTTTAATTTACATGTTTTAGGAATGTTCTATAATTAGATGTTTATTTTGGATAAAGTTTAATTGAATTTTTAATAATTAATTCTTACATTTGTGGAATATATATTTTGGATTGATTTTGGAGAATTGTGTTCTAGTTTTCCATATTATTTTCGAGTTTGAGGTGATTGTTATTGTGTTGTATTTTTTTCCTTATGAAAATTTCTTGAAAAGAAAGGGTTTCATATGTTCTTATGTAGATCAATTTGGGTTCTTGTTTTTTAGAAATTTAAATAGCATTGGGTGAATGTTAGAATAACTAGAGTGTTTGTTACTATAGTTGACTGTGTATATTTTTTTAGATTGTATTGTCTATGATGCACCATGTGATGGTGATATGATTTTTACGATAGGTTATCCACATGGGTCCAATCATGGGCCATAACCTTATGTTATTCATTTGAGGATAGATGTTTCTTTTTATCAATTATCTGGTATATATGAGATTTTTTTTTCAATGTATGTTATTCTTAAGGTTTTTTAGATTTATCAAGGTTATGTCTCATAGTATATTTCTATGTTCCCACCATATTAGAGGGAATTTAAATAATTTGTAAAACATGTTATGTCTCTATGATTTATACTAATTCATATTTGATATTAAATTTTTTTTATTGTAGATATCTCAAAATCCTATAGCTGATTACTATAATCATTTTTTAGGATATGGATGATGGATTCAGGGTGGAAAATTTTACTAAGACTCTTTTCTATGGGTCCCTTCTGTTATTTCATTTTATCTAATCCTTTTTTTAAACACATAAATTCCAAGGGAAGAATGTTGCATGGTGAGAAAAAATATAAAACACACATGTCAACATAAATATTAAATATATCCATTCTATCATATCAATGGTCTCTCTAAGATCATGTATCATTGGTATAGAATATTGATCCATTTAGATTTTTTATTGGTGTAGAAATGTTATCTGACACAGTATTGATTGGATATTTGATTCTCACAGGGAAGAGATTTGCTTGGTTATAGATCCATATTGAATTTATTCTATACTATCATCAAACTATTTTGAGATTCCCTCAAACTATGACTGTGTATATAATATTGATGTTATACAAAACATTGTTGGTGGATGATTTGAAAAAGCCTATGGCCAAGGCGTGTGTCATTCCCTAGAGTTTAATTTCTTTTTCCTAAAATTATCCCAACATGTTAACAAAATTTCACAACTATTATCTCATATAATCATTTATTGACCACTTCAGAGTTTTGGTGGAGTTATTAACTCATTCATTCATTATTTTTTGTCAACTGTTAATTATTTTTAAAAGGTATGGAGGTAATTTTTCATACAATTTTTTCATCAACCGTTCCTTATCTTAATATTATTTTATTTTCATTCTCACATGAAATAATATCTAATATTCTATATTTTATGGATATATGATGATATTATTTTGTGGTAAATTCTATCTAGGGATACTTCATTCCATCTCTATCATTCATTGTGTGGTATACACTAAAGGTGGAATGTTTCATTTGGTTTTTTATAATTTATGTAGGTTTTTCTATGAAACTATTTCATTTTCAATCAACTGTATTATTTTCCTTTATAAATTAATTTAAATTAATATATAAATTATATTGATATACAGTGGAAGATTATAAAAACTTTCATTATTTTTTGAGCTTCACATAATGTGTTTATATTTTGAATTATTATTTTTAATTTGATGGGAAATGGTTTTATGTGATATGTTTTTTTGAAATGAATTATGGATTTTATGTACAGTTTTAATGTTGGGTGTTAAATTTTTATCTTGTATTAAATTTCAATGTGTTAAATATTGGTTTTATAGAGACATTCATTTATTGTAATGTTTCGTACTCATGATTATTTATAAAGGAGTTATTTTAGGAATTATAAATTTTTAGTTGAATGGGGAATGTTGGTTACCTCTTTTAGAGATTCCATAGTTTTCATTTAAAAAATTGTTTCGTATAAATGGTAGGACATTAGGTTAGTTTTTTTAAATATTATGTACCAATTTATAAATGAATCATTGAAATATTTGATAAATTTAAATGTTTTTATTGGACTTTTAACTTATAATAATGTGGTCGTAGATTAAATGTAAAATGTCCATGGAATTAATATCTCTTTTTGTAGTTCAAGGATCATTTATTACACTATTTTAACAGCGTAAATGGCGTTGACACCCTAGATATCCACCATGAGTTTTTCTTATGTGTGGATTATTAATTCTTATGCGATGTTGTTTATCCCTTTTTTTGGGTTTTCTTTTGTTTTTTATATTACTATAGGGGACGTGTAAGTATTTTCATTACAAGGTTATTATTGTTGGGGTTAATAATTTCATATTACTTTTATTTTAATCATGGATCACATGTTTATTAAATGAACATATTTATTTGTAGCCTTTCATGTGGGAGATAACATTATATTAGTCTAGTGTGTCCCCCTGTAGATGGATTTAAATTAATAGTGATATAAAGAACTAATATGATAGTTTTTAATTTCCTTCACACTTTTTTGGGAAAATTTTAATACTTGTAATATGGATTTCATCATATACCTGTATATGATCCTCATGTGATGAAATATGTTGATTGATAAGATAAATCTTAAATTTGGGATCCATGAAATATCAAATGAAAATTTTATTTAATTATGAGTTATTGATAAAATATATTTTTATCTAATGATGAATTATATAATTTCTTTATATATATATATTGTTGGGGAATCCACATATTCCTCATATTTTTTATATGCATCACAATATATTGTTCCATTACTATTATTATTCAACCATGTGTATTGATCCATTAAATTTGAGAAATTATTTTTCAATGCTGATAGAGATACCTGTTTTGAATTTGATGATTCATGTGGGGGGTTTTAAAGATGATTTAAAAAAAATATTGGTTTAATGTATGTAATGTCAAGTTGAATGATTATCAATTACTAGTTTAAATATAAATAAAAAACTATTTTTCTAGAAATATTGACATTTATAATTCTAGTAGATATATTTTTTATAAATATTAGATTATGTAAGAAAACCATGTGAACTATTTTAGATGTAATTATTAACAGGTTTAATTTTTTAAATGTTATATTAAGATAAACACACATCTTGTAACACCGCAAGCTTCTACGGTACGCTTCTCTTTGAATAATGTGATAGCGTGTGTTGTATGCAACATCAAGTTCTAGCACACCACAACCAATCAAACTAGCTGTTATGAATAGTAATACCTACTTTTTGAAATTATATATATTTTATATTTCAAAATGGACTTCATTTTTGGTTTCGAAATATCAAAATTATCCTAAGATGATTTTTTGGTATTTTTCGGAGAACATCCAATTTTTATGAATAGTGAAAAATACTTAAAAACAACTTTTTTAATCAAAACAATTTTTAGTGATAAATTATTTTATTTAGTGTTTTTAAAGTATAATTAGAATATATTTTTATCATTTTATCCAATGGTGTTCATTAGAATTAATTTCACTTTGAAATTGGACCAAAATAATTGTCAATCTTTTGGTATATATTGTTTCTTAAAAACACGTTATTTGTTGTGACAGCGGAAATTAATTATAAAATTATTTAATGAAACTTATATGTTTGGAATTTTGTAAAATATGCATCATTTTTGAATTTGGAATATCAATTATATCTTAGGTGAAATTTTGGCATTGTTCTGAAAAACATCAATTTTTTTGAATAGTGAAACTACTAAGTCGTAGTTAAAAAAAATGAATTTTTCATAAAACATAATGTTACCGCTTCTGTGAATGGAATTTTGAAAATCCAAGAGACACGGTAAATATCAAGAAGTAAAATTTGGTTCAATGAGATGAAAATAATGTTTGGTGAATAGTAACTTTTTACTTTTATTTACCACGGTTAAAAGTAAATAGGGTAATTAAGGGTAAAAATGATATTAATATTAAACTAAAACAAGTCTTAATTCTATTGAACAAGTGTATCTAGACCAAAAACAACCTTATGAATAAAATATTATCATATAGGTCCACTTGGATTAGATTAGGACATTTATTATTTTTTAATTTAAATAAGAGTTAAAAGAGTTAAAATCAACATTTATTTACTAAAACATTTTTAATATAGGGTTATACAGAAGATAAATTCTATTTTAATATTCATTAGAAATATATAAAATATTTACTACATAATGATATTTTATTTATAATTTTTAGACACTAAATAATTTAATTTATTTATGACACAATGATGATACAGTAATTACCATAATAGTGAAAAATGGAAATAATTGATATTATAAATACCCAAATAAATATAATTTGAGCCTTTTAATGAATTAAACTAATTTTCTAGGATAATATTACATTATAGGATTGATTTAATTAACTTTTTTCGAAGATATAATTCTGTTATAAGTTTCACAAAAATCAACAATTGAATAGTTTCAAAATTGACATAAAATAGTTTTTAAACAAAATATTATATTATTAATTGATATTAAATTCCTAAAAATATAAGGTTATGCCAAGATACTTATATCATGATATTTTTATCATTAATTGACCACTTGGGGGTCTCTTGGATGTATATGGTATGTTTATTAACCATATAATATAAAAATACAAAGAGACATTGTAAAAGTGAAACTAATTAACTTAGAGTTAATACTAAAAGATAAGGTTGATATAGTTACCCAAACCTGTCTAAATTATATTGGTTATGTGTTTTTCGACCCATACCAACCTTAAACTTTAAATAATCAACTTTTGATCCATTAGAAACCGAATAAGAATTTATTATAAATTAATATTTCTAGCTTTTCCAAAGGTGCCCCTCACCCCTCTTATAAAAGGGTACTCCTCCTTCTCATTTATTCACACCATAAAAGCCTTTTGGTTCGGCCAAACTCTTCCCCAATACTCTACCAACTTCCCTCACTACAACCTAGAGGCCTTAGGGTGATCTGAAAGCCAACCTATGGAGCCCTTTTGATCAAATCAAAATGAAGAACCCGAAAAAGAGGTAATGATATCACCACCCTTTTCCAAGTTCCTTTATTCTTCCACTTCTTCTTCCTTTGTTATTACCATTATAAAATAATAACTCCAGTATAATATATATAATGTGATTTTATTATAAATATGGTACAACCATATTCAGTATTCTATCCATCCTTAGAATTACATGTCACCATACGTGCATACGTACAACTTACCGTCTCCACGTCGTGGTGTAATTGTTATTCAATAAATTATTTTTCGGATGGGTATACTAATGATGTGCAATTCATTTAAATAATAAATGTAACATGATTATGATTCTGTATATCTGATATACCATCAATTATATATTATTTTAATATCAAAAAAATGATATTGTCGTTTGTGCGTACGTACGGACTACCGTCTCCACGAACGCGATGAGATTCATTCTCCATCGTATCCATTAAAGTATAATTCTTATATTATGAATAATAATAGTATCTAAGGACTTGATATCAATATGTATATGATTAAGATACAAACTATCCATTAAAAACATGGCTTACATAACAAAACATATAAAAGAAAACGAGTAAGTTAACACCCGAAACAACGATAATACTAAGATATTATTAACAAATCAATGTTAAAAGATCATATATGATATCATATTAATGTATATGATTCTTGTATAATTTAATAACAATTATTTCACCATTATACAGGATTTTAACCTACCCCAACCAATGAAAAGTACAAGTTAAGGGTTATTTCACAATCTCTTCATTATCTGAGGTTGTTTATACGTAATAATCTACTGGTATCTCTTTATCATCCACATCCATGTGTCATAAAAATGTATTTCAAAAAAATTTACTATTTAAAATAATATGGGTTAAAGTTATTTATACCCTTATTTGACTTTTTATAAGAGTTTTATAAAGGAATCTTTCTGTTGTTTTCCAAACAAGGTGCTTTTAACCTTTTCGATTGAATTAAGGTAAGAACGTTTTTTTAACTTATACGGCGGGTGCGGTAATTTTCCACCGTTATAAAATCGTCGAAGTTTCCCTGAAAAGATTATAAGAATATTTTCAAAGAAAATGTTTTATTTTATAAATATATGACTCTTAAATGATTTCAAAAATAGAAAGATATATTTCTCTAAAAAGAGTTTTCATTTCATCTATGTCAACATCCTTTGATAGATTTTACGCTTATTTGAAGTTGATTTATTATGATACAAAACTTCTTTATTGTATTGAAGGTTTTTTGATATGTTTGACTGTGGATGTGCTATTTTTATACCATTCATAGTTTATGGTGAAAGTATTTACATTTAGTATGCTCGTTTGAATACGAATGTTTATGTTATGTTTAATCCTTTTCATATGGGAATACATTGGACTTAATATGCGACGGGTGGAGCCCGCTATAGCTTTTTGATGCATCGGTAGGACTCATGAGACAAACTAATGTCTTGGCACAAGGCCTTGACAAAATCTTTTTTGTATTCTTGGCACGAGGCCTTGGCTATGTGGTTATGATAGTCTTTCATTATGTATTCCATCATTATAAAAGTGGTTGTTGATATTTCTTTTGATTATTTGATTAGTAGAATATCCATGTGAATAATTAAATGGAATTATTTCATTTTATTTTTTCCATACTATGTTGAAGTTCAAGTTTAAAAGGCTTTTGTTTTAGTTATACACTGCCTTAAATGTTTATTCGTATTTATGAAAGTTTCAGCTATATTGTTATCCTTACTGGGCATTTGAGCTCACCCCTTTTCTATGTTTTATTTCACCTAGGATGTGATGAAGTAAATTATGAATGACCTACATGGATATTTTGAGGGGATAATAGTGTGGTATATGGAGATAATATGTTGTTGTAGTAGTTTTTCACCTTATGATGTAATATAAAACTTCATGAATATATCTAGTTTATCCAGGGCTACTAAACCAATTTTTCTTTCTTGATTTTGATCTTTCTTGTAATCATTCCAATGTTATGTAATAATGCATCAACTCTAGGTTACTCTGCTCGGGGCGTTACATATCTAGTTTCTTTCAAAAATTATGTTTATTAATTCACTTATGAATTATATTAGACAATCATGTTGAGTTTGTTCTCAATTTCTATAGGTTGTGAAATAAATTTTCTAATGCACATCATGCTTCTGTTTCTATTAAATTCCTCCCTATAATACAACTCTCTATTTCTAGGAATATTGATTAGCTAGAGGCCACCCCACATTGGGGAAAAACATAAAACTGATGGTTATTGTGATTTGGGTTAAAATCACCTCGGTGGACTTATCATAGAACCTATAGGTTCTGTTGTGGATATGTTATCATAATTTTTTTTTTTGGTAAATCCCATCAAATAGAATCTCATTTCATGTTATTAGCCATTCTCATATACATTCACAAACAAAATATTTTAGGGAAATTAGTATGAATCCATGTACAATCTACAATGAATTATTATGTAACTGACACATTCCTCGGCTGATCATATATTTAGTCAAAATATTAAAGTGTATTATAAACAATTAGATGACTATTATTAATAATTTTTGTGAGGGTAATATGTTGTTTGAATATATTTCCTCTAAAAACATATTAATTTAATCCTTAATTTTTCTTGTATGGGATCCTTTTATCCTCAGTGTAACCAATTTTTCACATTGATTTTTATTTCCTCTTCATCAACTTTTTATTTTAATGAAACTATAATTCTTTTAGTGGAATTCCAAGGTTATTAGATAGATTTTTTTCATTACATGATGTTTGTGTGGGTGTAATTTGGGTGGTGGTGAGAAAAATGATATTCTTGGAGTTGATTTATTGACTACTTGGAGTTTAATAACAGTTTTTTTACATTCTATTTATGTTCTTTATATTATTACTGGATGCATATTTCTATTAATGTATGAATTTTGTAACTATAAAAATGTTTTTGATCAATGTGGTTGGTTATTTCATGTACTGAATGTTAATTTTACATTTAATCTATATATATGATCAAGGTGAAATAATTAAAAATGTTATTTTTGAGAATATAAGGAAATTTTTTGGTTCCTGAAGGGATTCATAGTGTGACTCCCTATGTTGGTGTTTGATACACAAGGATCTATAAGGATATCATCCCACACCATTGAAATCAGATATTGACTATTTCAAAAATGATGTATAACTAAATTAAATAATTATTATTTTTACCAAATCTAGGTTGAAACCTATAATAATATCATGTGTAATATATTACATGTTTTTCATCATTTCATATGTTGTATATGATTCGTAAATATTAATAACATTCAATATTATCCTAATATAATATAAATTATCAAATTCTATTAGGTTATAATCTTATAATAGATATCATTATTAGGAAAATATAATGAAACAACTGATTCACCACCCTGCCACCATTAGGTGGTTGCACTAGCCCTAATGGAATCTTCCACTAGTATCATATCATATGTTCCCCTAGATAAGACATATATATTATTCAATGATATATAACTATAGTTTGATAATTTCATTATTTTTAATTTATGATACATAGTTAGAAAAATATGTTTCAATCAATGAAAAATTTTATCTGAATGTTTTGACAATGAATACTTCATACAGTATAGTGAAAGAGGCATATAAATAATGAAACAAAATAATATTAATAGAGGAATAAGATTTGGTTTATATTATTTATAATAGTATGTGTTTATAAATAAAATTTTTATATTCAAATTCAATTAATTAATCATATTCATAATATGAATAATATAAAGAGAAATCCAATAATAATTTACTTATTGATTTTTATGGAGAATTAATGTACTATATTTTAATTCCCACCTTGATTTTTCACGTATATTCATGAAATCATTAGTCTAATGAAGGATAAATAATAATAGATAAATTAAGTACTTGATGAAGGATAATATTAATTTGTAAATAAGGTGAGGAGGTTAAATTACCACACAATGCTAGTAGAAGCTGAAGATGAATCATTTACACCTTTCAATAATATAAAATCTATGTATATCTATTGGATTAGTTTTGGAAATAAGTGTTAAAATTCATAACATATGCCATCCATAAATTAGAAAAGTTATATAATATTTCTATGAAATTCATGGTTGCACAAAAAAATATAATACATTATTATATAACAAAATAAAAATTTACTAAAAGTTTACATGATGTTATATAAAGAAAAATTTAGATGATATAATTATAAAGCAAATTAATTTTTAAGTAAGATGAAAAATTCAATAACATCTGAAATAATTATTTATTTTAATGAGAAATTAAATTAAATATTATTGTCTAAGTAAAACTCAAATCACTAATTTTTATAAGAAAATAATTACTTCCATTAAAATATTTGTGGATATTATTTATATTAAAAAGTCTATAAACGTTTTAATTAAGTGTGGGGAATCCTATCTTAAATAACCATTTACCATCAAATAATATATGGCAACAACACAAAAAAATAATTCTACTTATACCACAAATATAATATTTTCTAGTATAGGATATAAATTAAAAACATAAAAAAATTAGTCCAGAACTATTATAGAAAAACCAAATATTTTTCCAAGATAGATATATGACTGTAAAATATGATAATTTCCCCAAGTTCATCATAATTAATTAGTGATTATACCTATAAATATCTTGATTCCTCTATTGTATCAATGAAAACTTTATAGAAAATTGTTTTATGGTATTATACTCATGTTTCTAGAGTGTTTTGAATGTGTCCACTAATAACTATAAAAACATTTTGGTATATGTATGTTATAAAATCCATAACAATATATAGAGAAAATGTAAAATTATAAGAAATAATGATATATATAATCTACTATATTATAATGAGAATATATTTTTGTGATGAATAGATATAAATATTATGAAAATATATGTGAATTCTGAAAAAAATGTGTGCCTACAAGTAATAATATTTGTATATACCATCCCAACACAACTATTATACTCTTATAATTTGTAGGACACAATAGTGGATGATACAAATTGTGTATATATGGTCTACATTAATAAATAATCTTGTAGGGAATAAATAAAAAAATCAGAATATAATATATGATAAAGGATGTTACACTAGATTAATTAATGTGATACTATTTTAGTAAGAGAGAGATTATTATGTATACATATAATATGAAACACATTTTCATAAAATTGTTGAGAAATAAGAAAAATAAAAAGGAAATGTTACATTAATGTGATGGAAGGATTGAAATTTCTATGACATCAATGATGATGAATATGTAAGTTTAACAAAAAAGATTTAATATATGGTTGATTAATGGTTGTGGTGGATGTGAATAAATGATATACATATATCTATAATGTTTATGGAATGGATTTTGGGATTATAGAGAAAACAAATGAATGAGGGAAAGAACTAATGAATCTATTTACAAAGAATATTTTTAAAAAGATTGATTTTTAAATAATGTGAATACTGAAAAAATATGCATAACAATATTTCTAGACAAATGAGATGTGTTAGAAATATTAAACCAGATGACATGAAATAACTATACTTGATTTATAAATATGAGAACACTATTTAAACTAAGATGAAATTTTAAATTAAAAAGAATCCCATTCTTTCCAAACTTAAAGTACTTTGCAATGTTAGGTTTGAAACAATAATGATGAGATCCATGCACATTTGTGACAAAAAAAAGAATATCATAGTTGGGAGACTAAATTATATGTTGTTTCTTATATTAATAATTTGATATATTTCCACATTATTCTATAAAATTTAGAAATATAAATAATAGAATATATATTATATGGGGTTGTATAAAAATATGATGTTATCAGATATTACTTCTACAGATCTATAGAATGTAATCATTCGTGGTTTCCATAAATTTTTTAATCTATGAAACACATTACATCATATATTGTAAATTGGAATCGAAAATCAATTGGTATGATGAATTATGGGAAAAAATTCAATGAAAAACATTGATATTATTTGGTAATTGTGAGGATCCCCTTTGTTGGAGATATCAAAAGAAAAAAACTCCAGAAAAATATTAATTTTTATTGAATATATAAATATGGACTTCAGCTAGTAATGATAATGGTGATGAATTATTTTAAATGCCCAAATTATATTTTCATTCTTTTATAATATCGTTATCAAGGTGGAGTTAGTATATGATAATCATGGGGAGTAAAACCAACATGTACGTTAATATTTTCTAATTGTTTCTGGTAGATGATAAACAATTACGGAGAAAAATTCAATATATATTTATCTAATACCTAAAAGAAAATTTATATGATGGAAAAATTTTATTTTCCATTAAAATTATTGTTTCTTATGTTAATCAATATTATTTTATATTAAGGGTTAGCCCTTGTAAAATTATGTTTTTATTTTTAATGATGCGTTGTTCAGAGAAAATATTTTCATTCCTATCTCTGAACTATTTGTGTATTGAAAAAAATACATATGTTTATATTGATGTTTAAATTAGATTTTAGTTTTATTGTTGTAATGATAACATGAATATATTACCTTGGGAACCTATGTGGTGGGGTGAGTATTCACCTACTAAATATGAAGGTGCTTCCAATTAATTTTATTCAACAAATAATGGATCTAACAAAAACATGATATGAAATAAAAAATTCAAATAAAAAAAGGAAAATGAAAATAAATCACTTCTTGGTGATTATATCATGAAAAAAATTATGGGATTATTGATCATAATTTCTAGGAAATAAGATATACATTAATGTGTTGACTATAATAATTTTAAGATCAATATATGTGTCCATGTTTTGTGAAATGATATCTATATTTTTTTAAAACCATCTTTTGAATACTTTTGATTTTGGATGATGAAAGTGAATATTAACTCATTTTGGATAATGGTTACAATTTACTGATATTAAAATGAATTTATTAATTTGGTTCATTTTAATAAATATTCAAGTGTATTTAGTCACCAAAAACATGGCTTGAAATATAATTAAGGCATATGGAATTATTTTTTTAATTATTGTATTTATATGATGTTTGTATGAGTTCATTTTAGGGATTAAGAGGCCCATTAGTTGACTTGAATCGTTTTTTATGTTAATTCTATAAAATTGGGGTTCTTAAAAACGTTTACTAAAGAAAAATTACCATACATGTGTTAGTGAAATTTTCAAGAACATGAAATTAAATGATTTATCTTGGATTAAAGAAGGCCATTTAAGGCGTTGTAATAATAAATTATGATATCCTAAGATAAATTCTTATTTATTAAAAAATTCCAAATTCAATTCTTAATAGTAAAAATATACATCATATGTGTCAATTGGGATTTATTAGGGATCAATGGATATATTATAACACGAAACTATTACATCATGTGATACATTCACTACATACGTCTAGAAAAATGGAAAACTTACCAACATTGTATATGATTCATGAAGTGTTATGTATGTGTCCCCATGAAACAATTTTTTTAGAAATATTCACTTATATATGATCAATTATGTAATTTTAATGAGTAATTCCTTCTATATATGAACAAAATAATATTGAAAATTTAATTAAATCTAAAAAAAATTATATTTCAAAAATTATCTTGCGAAGGGTGGGAATCAAATAGAAGGGTGATAAATTTTTTATATCATGTTAAAAACATAATGATCCCTTATTGATACATCATTCAATCATGAAAAGAGGCAAAATTGAACACGACGAGATGATAGACGATGAATGTTTGATAGTTATAAATTTAAAATAAAAAAATCATAAGTCCAACTTCTGTGATATAATTATCTAAAAAACCTTTCTGATGAATTAATTGAAATTAAATAATATCAACATATTGAAATAAATTTTGATCAAATCCTTTTAGAATGAGAAAAATATCCTTAAAATAAGATTTTTATGATTGAATCAGGAGTAATTTTTTGGTAGAATTTTAATTCGATATCTAAAATTTTAGATTAATATAATATTGAAATAAAAAAATAAAATATTTGATTGTTATATAAAATTGTATAAAAAAATGACAAAATAATTGGTATTCATCATTAGAATTAGAAGAAAATTGATGGGTTGAGTTATTATATGATATTTTTTGGATTCATGAATTATGTTTGTATAGTTGTTTACTATCAATTAAGATACCCAAGAAATTATATATTTTGCAATTCTAAATTACGATGTGATTCTTTTTTAAATCTGGTAATAATACGTTTCAATGCAGTTTTTTTCAATATAATTACTATATATGTATCATTACTACTATATTAGAAAAATTCAATAATATATTTTATTAACAGGTAATTAAAAAAATGACAATTTTTACACCTAGATAATCCAAGGACTCCATTATTTTAAAACAAAAGATAATATGTAAAAGTAGAAAACCATGTATCTAAAAGATAATTAAACTATAAGATAGATAATGTAATTAAACTATAGAATGATATTTTATATATTATGCATATAATATGTTATGGACACCAATGTATAATATTTAAAAATGTGAGAGAAAAATTGAACTGAGTTTTGATTACTGTGATATTAACAAATTACTTAAAAAATAATAACAAGAATTAGGGGGAGATAAAAATCTTATGTTAATTAAGATTCATAATCTAGGTTCTTATGAAAAAAATGGAGTATGATCATGTTAAATTAAAAAATATATATATTTTAGAAGAATAATGAATAATAAATTTAATGTGGGATACAAGAACTATTGATGTTTGTTTTTCCTTCGTGTCAAGGAATTTAGAGTTTAAAGAACAACCTTATTGGTGATGTTCCCAAGAGATAATTTGTATGAGTGAGTATGGTGAATTGTTTCTGAAGAATAAATTTATTTATAATATGAATCATAGAAATATTTGAAAATTGAAATTATTAATTAATTAATATAAAACTAATATGTTAAGTGAGGAATAATAATTTATCCATCTAAAAAGTGTTATCGTGAGATTTTTAGTGATCTACATCCACTGGATAAAAGTTACAATCCAGTAGTATGACAAATAAATATTGTGATTTTTTAAATTAATTTAGTTATTTTAACATTGTATGTTACATGATACAATGAGTTTGTCCATTTCATTACATAAAACACCATTCTTAACATTCCTTACACAAAAAATTGGGTTTATATGAAATGATTCATATTGTTAATATAATAATTTAATATGATACGTCTCAACTAGATGATGGAATGAGATTTCGGAATATGAATAATGAAATTAATAAAATATATGGTTTACACATGTATTCTTCATCGAAAAATTAATTTAAAATAAAATAAAAAACTAATGGAGAATTCAAAAAATCATTTTCACAAAAACAAAATTTTTAGGAAATTAAACATGTTTTTAATAAATTAATTAACAAATACACTTTTTGGTGTATTGTTTTAATGAAATTAATATATTATATATTAGAATGTATATTCAAAATTCTCATTATTTTTTATGAATGTATAATAGAAAAAATCTAATTTTAGGTATAACGACATATAATTTTCTAAAAACTTATTTTGTTTCATTTTTTTTAGAAAATTTATTTTTAAAAAATTATAAAATTTTAATAACTAATAATATGAAATTATCATCAACATGATTTCATCATTTGAAAAGTATCTCATGGTGATTTAATTTTTTTATATGAAATGTTTCATTTAATGAAGAATAATCGAAAAATATTAATTTTTTTGAAAACTAAAATATTGTTTAAATTATTTAATTTTATATATAAGTTATTTAATTTATTATAATGTTTAATTAGTAAAACAAATATCTATTAGGACAATTAAGATCATTAGAATCAGTTTCTTATAGACTTATATATATATTTTCTTCCTTTTCAAACATTTTCACTCTAAAAAAACATGTTCTCATCACATCTGTGGGATAAATCATAAATTAAAATTTTCAAAATCATTGAATAGATTTATCAAAAATGGATTTCATATTTAATATAAATTTAATTAATAATTTCAAATATTTTAAGATTTAATTCTACCCAAAATATATAATGAAAATTGTAAAAAATTATAATATGATTACAGGTCAAAAACCGGTTTTACGAGTGTTAAACTAAAAAGAAATAGGATAAAATGACAGAAGTAATTTTTAAAAACACTTTTTGTGGCCATAGTTATTCCAATATGAATTCAAAATATATTTTTATGATTTTCTTGGACATTATTCATTGAATTATACATAGAATAATTTTTGTTATGAACTAAAAAAATAATCATTTCCACCTTTTAATTTCTATATTGATTTGGGATATAGAAAATTTTAACATTTTTCCTATTATAAATATTACCTTATAAAATAAATAATCTTTTTATCCAAATATTTTATTTTAATTTTTTAGATGAAATACATACTTCAACCTCATAAGGTACACCAATACATAAATTATTCCTTTCATAATTAAATAAATGTAATGATACAAAAAAATATAAAAGTTAAGTAAATTGAATGAATTATTGTGTTTAATTATTTTTATAAATTAATATATAATGATAAAAAGTATTGAAATTAATGTATTATTATTCCACCATTGTATTTATAATTTTTTAAAATCAATTTAAATGATTAATGTAAAAATTATCATTAATGATTTATCATATATTTTATTTTCTTACATGGATTAATAATAATAAAAATCATATTTTATTCTTAGAGATGTTTATATATTAATATGTTTTTGATAATATACATTTAAGGACCAAAATTTATCTTATAGTGTATATATTGACTTTAATATAAAAAACTCAGTTAGAATGGTGAAGGTGAAATCCGTGTTTTTACAAGTTACACATTCTAATGATAAATATAATTTTGAACAAATATTTTTAATATTTTTTTCAATAAATATTACATTTTGAATAATAATTTCCAAATTATATAATAATGATTTGTCTATTTTATAATTATAGGACTCATTACCAAATATATAAAACTAGGTACTATACTCAAAAACTAAATGTTAAAAATTGGGATAGTTAGAAGTTATGTAACGTAATTTTTTTAGAATTTATTTCATTGAAATTTAGAAATGTGGTTAGACTATATAACCCATCCACACTATATATTATCAAATTTTTTAGAACCTTAATATATGATGGACCACCAATAAGATAATACTTTTGACTAATTACAATAATTCTTCTCCTGCTCAACTATAAAGGGAAGTAAATCTATCTACTTATTAACAACTATAAATACACTTAGGTTGATAAATACCATCCCAAAAAATTCTAAAATTACATAAAATTATCCTATAATACATTTTTTATAAGAAAAACTATCCAATCCTTGGTTATGATCAAATGTTTAATGAAACATGAAGAATGGGTAACATTCATCAAAAATGTTTTCCTGTTTTAATTATTATTCATCACATAAAATTATATTTTTATAATGATTATATAATAAAAGTAGTTTCATAAATATTCTAATATGTTGTAATGTAAAAGTAATTATATAAAACCACAAGTACTTCAATAAAATGGGTCATATAATAATTGTTCGCATGTATGGCCATTATCTCCAACCAAACTGATGTCTTTAGTTTCTTCATTACTAACATTCATTGATGTAAATATTATTCTATTTATAGTTCATATATGATATTTATTATATTTATGACGTTATTATGATTCATTAAATATTATATCACACAACCCATCATTATTTTTATTTTGTTGGAATAAGATAACATCATTTGTGTGTACAGTATAATACCACATCGCGAAGTGATGTGTTCATTCATGCCATACATGGAATGTATTGTGGAAGAGTTTGAAAAAATATATTACATATTTGACATAATATCTCACATAGATTTAAGATATATATATATATATATATATTAATTAATTATATTTCCATTATCTTATAATAATAAGTAAATTTAAACAATATTCATTCATATGGGTGGTTTACCATCTCCACCAATGATGGATTTCATTTTCATATCACTCAAAATTATATATTCCTATAAAAAGTTATACATAATATATATGATATTTATATAATGGTTATATTATTTATATGATGAATCCATGATCTAAGAAAGAGGACAAAAAAATTCAATCATGTACAAAATACAAATCATTTCTTATGAAAAATGAAATATTAACATGGAATTATTAATAATTATGTAACAAAATGTCATAATAAAACTATATATGGTATTATATATATTTATGAAATTTTAATAGATATATAAATGACTTAGTCTTTATATAGTAATGTTTTATGAGTATGATGTTTGTTAAGACATACGGCAATGGATTTGTGTGTCACTTGTTCACTTCTATGAGATACATGCCCCTCTCACCACTAATTTATTATATATGGTGTATATACAGACCATGAATACATTTTGTAACAATTATAATTTATTTTATTCATATTGATATGTAAATTTGATAAATATGTTTCTTGGAGTATATGGTCAAAATTTTAACACATATATAATGTATTTTTTCTCAATTTTCTTTATTTGGGATATAAGTCATATTAATCACATATCCTATACTATGAAGATTATATAATAACTATAACATCTTGCCCCATCCCGTTAGTTTTAGAGGGTGCATGATTTCTAGTTAGCCTTATGGGACATTCCCAATAAACTAATGGCCAGCAATAAATGTTGAATGATTTGAGAATAAATTAGGGAACGATTTGACCTTGAAATATAATCAACCCACCAAACAATTGAATATTAATAAACTACATGATTCTTTCCATAAAAACAACTAAACTCATACATTACAGAAAAGTAAACCAAAAAATTCCCTAACAATCCCATGTTCCAAATACAACCAAGACAATATATGAGTACCAAGAAGAATACTACAACAAGACTCCAACAGGACTAGGTCACCATCCACATCTCCACACCAAGATCAATACTCCATGAACCAAAACATCACAGAATAATCTTACCAAACAACAAGCACATAGAGATTATTTACCCTTACATGTGTCCCTTAAAAAAACATTTACAAATTCACCCCAGTTCCAAAAAATGGGTCGGTAATAATACCAAGTAAAGTTTCCCCAAGTGACATCACTAAATACATAAATAAGATAAAACTGTTGTAAAATTAATAAGAAATAGTTTATATAAAACATTCAGTAGATCAACAATTACCAATTTGCGAAACACACACTTTCCAATCCACCTTTACCCAAACCATGCATCCAAATGAAAAGCTAGACAACCATGGCATAAGTCATTTCAACATTTCACATTAGCACAAAAAATACATCATTTCAAGAAACATATAAACAAATAATCAATACATTGGGACTTCTATCCATCATGTTCACCGCATTTTCAACGAGTAGTACTTCCCAACCACTACCCATATTGGTGGTTCTTCCGACCACTATCCACCAACTTTTATAGTGAGACTTACCACCCAATTCCATAATAGTGGATGATCATACCACTATCCATCACCTTTTATAGTAAGAATTCGCACCCACATCCACACAAACAACACAAGCCACACCACTCAATTAACCAAACATCATAATGCACTAGGGCCACTGAAAAAGCACACAACCATTTCCAACATATAAGAATTCATATTAATAAAACAATTTTTTTTTAAAACACACTATAACTAAAATTCCATGCCTAACCACATTTCTATAAAGAACAAATTTATTGAAAAACACTTATCATACTTTTTAAAAAAATCATTTTATGAAACCCAATTTAAAATCACTTTTTTTTAAAATGTAACATGAACATTACACACCAAAATACCCTTTTTCCAAAAAACCAAAAAAAAATTATGAAAAGGGAATTTCAAACAATTTAGAACAAAAATACAAAATTAATTATAGAATAATCAATTAATTGGAACAATCCTTCATGTTATAACAAAGTGGAGTCAAGAGAGAACCCAACATACCTCTAGATTTTTTGTGAAATCCAGCCACAATCAACTGCACCAGAAATCCATCAAACGCACCACCGAACCCGCTATAGATCCTCATTCTTGTCTTCAAAAAACAGTAAAATCAACACCCAAGGCAACCAAAAACATATATATTCACGCACCTAGAGTAGATCTATAAAACCAAGAGATATAGAGATGTATATCTTGAGGAAACCACAATGAACCACGAGAGGAGACTTACCTGAGAAGAAATACCTTTAATATACCAAGAAACCACTTGGATTTTATTCCAAAAAGTGTGGGAGTGAACATTTAACATTTGAGAACCAAAAATCTAGACTAACTATTTAGTGTTAGGAAATTTTGTGTGAGATGAGGCAACCCCAAGGGAGACCATATTTAAAACCCTATTTTTTTATTGCTGCATGGTTAGCATGACTAATGTGTCAAACTATGAGCTTACTATGAACTTGACAATGCTTCAAGATAAAGGGTATGAATGATTTCCTCTCACTCTTTGGAAGTACGGGCACATTCCATACGAATCCCACAGTCTCTCCCTGCATAGTTTTCTAGATAAATCGCATGGTATTCCCTAATTGTCTCCAACTGTGAGCCCCTTGAAAAGCCTCCAAACTTATACAAAACCTTTTAAAACACTTCCAACCTCTACCCAACTCATACCAAATAATTTAAAAACATCACATGTTATTAAAAGGATACACACCTCTATTTGGTGGTTCTACATTCTCTTCAACATTGGACTTTCCATCCTTAGAATGTAGGGAACCATTGCTATACCAAAAGTGCTCGGGCCATTGCTCAGTCATCTCTTTCTACCGTTCCTATGTCTGGTCTTGAATCTGACCATGATTCCACAAAACATCAACTAAATCAATGCTTTTACCATGCATGAATTTATCTTTCATATCCACAATCCTCAAAGACATGTGCACCAATGAATCATCTAGTTATTGCTTAACCTGATCCAAACGAATCACATGGTCATGATCTAGAAAACACTTTTTCAACTATGACACATGAAAAAAAATTATCAACATAAACCGTGGTGGAAAGGTCAAAAAAAAATCCGCCTCTTCAATTTTCTCATGTATATCAAAAGGCCCAATATACCTCGTAGATTACATTACCTTATTTCCAAACCGGCAATGTCCCAACCAAGGAGATATTCTTAAAAACATAGGATCACCTACCTCGAATGACAATGGTCATGGAAGATGGACCACATAATATTTCTAACCACATTGATCTCTCTCCATACACTTCCTAATAAACATGATTTTTTATAGTCTCTTGGTCATGGATCTGTCTGATCATCGATGTCGCACCTGTTTCCACCCAATGTATTGGAGAACGTCCTGAAAACCCATACAAATCCTAAAATTCAGCCATGTGTATTGAAACATAAAAACTGTTATTATATAAGAACTACACCAACGTCATGGGATCCTCACATGAAAAAGAAAAATCCATCCCAAATCCCAGAATCATATTCTCCTTGGTTTGTATCTTCCTCTCAGATTAGTCATCTATTTGAGAAAGATACACCATTCTCATAGTCAAATATTTCCAAAGTCATTCTGCAACGATTTCAAAAATCGGTATGTGAACCTCTGATCTCTAACTGAAATAATAGAAACATTAACACCATTCCTCTTTACCACCTCTAATGTATATATTTTGTACAGATCCCCCACCATATGAGATTCATGAATAGGGATGAAAAAGGATGACTTTGTTAGAGAATCTACAATCACCCATATGGAATCATTCTTCAAAACCAATTTTTGAGAACCTTTAAAAAAAATTCTATTTACTCACAATTATTCAATGCGATATGTAAATTATTCATCATTCCTTCTCGCTGATGAAGCTCTGCTTTGAACAAATGATAATTCAGGAATCCCAAAACATAATCTTCCAGTTTCATTTTTATACTTGTAACATACCAAGTAAATAATTAATAATTGATATTTTTGTCTATGTCTATTAATTAATTAGATAATGTTTTAGAGTCTTAAAATTAGAATAAATCCAATCTTAAGCATGGAATACACTAATATTTTTAGAAGATTGTTTTACTGCCTTTTAATGGAAAACCATTTTTAAATCAAACATTTGATAATTTTATAAGCTCTATTTTTTGAAATAAAATTATTCTTTATGATTGGGACATTGAAATTTACTTTGGGTAAATTTTTGGTATTTTTCCGGTAAAGTTCATTTTTTAAGGAATAGTTAAAAATGTTGTATTTTAATTCAAACCAACTTTTTAATATAATTAATTTATATGATTATATTATCTATTGAATTGGTTTTAAATTTAAATTAGAATATATTTTTACCATTTAACCAAATAGTGGTCGTTGGAATTAATTTCACATTTAAATTGGACTTAAACTAGTGTCAATCTTTTGATACTTATTGTTTCATAAAAACACGATATTTGCTCTGACAGTGGGAATTAATTATTAAATTAATTAATGTAACGTATATGTTTTTAATTTTATAAAATATAAATCTTTTTTTTAATTCGGAATATCAAATATAGCTTAGGGTGAAGTTTTGGTATTTTTCTAAAAAACATCAATTTTTGATGAATAGTGAAACCACGAAGTGGTACTTAAAAAACTGATTTTTCGTCTAAATAAAACTTTACCACTTCTGTGCTTTGAATTTGAAAAATCTGACATACATGACTGTCATGAAGAAGTAAAATGTGGTTCAATGGGATTAAAATAATTTTTGGTGAATAGTAGCATTTATGTTTTTAATCGCGATTAGAGGTAATTAGTGTAATTTAAGGTAAGAATAATGTTTTAATAACATGAAATGAACATGAAACATGTCCTACCATTATTGGATGTGTCATGGCCGACCTGGACAATCCATGGGTCAACTTGGGGACCCCATAGATCCACTTTGGTAGGAAAATGACATTAATAACTTTTTATTTAATGTTAAAATGAAAACGTCGCAAACATGAGTTGTTTTACTAATGCAATTTTTAGATGGGGTTATACAAGTCATATTTTTGACTATAAATAGTCATTATAAATAAAAAAAGATTTAATACATCATGATAATTTTTTTTTTAATTTTTAGACATTAAATAAATTTAATTATTTATGACACCATGATGATGTAGCGATTAGCTCATTATTTGACGATTTAAATAAAATGAAAATATAATGTAATATCTAAGACTTACACATGTCAAAAACCTATTGGATGGGTGGATTTAGAACCCTTATCACCTTATCCTAGAAATTTATAATTATGGGACCTTTTTTATCCGAAAATCATTTTATAACCAAGTATCATTTCTTAACATTCCAACAGTGCCCCTCCTCTCCTCTTATAAAAGGCCACCACCTCTACCACCTCACCCACACATCAAAAGCCTTTGGCTTGGCCAAACCCTGCCCATTGTGTCTCTCCACATCCCTCTGTAACTCTTAGAAGCCTCACTTTGGGCAGAAGTCATCCCAAGGAAGCCTTTGAGCTCAAATCAAAAAGAGTTACCCGGTTTAAAGGTAGTGTCTTCTCTTGTGTTCTTATGTTTTATTTTGCTTCTACAACCCCATAAACTCTTTTTATTCATTTATTTTGTAACTAAAAAAATATCTTACATATATTAGGATGTTTTTATAAGAAGGATTCGAGCTACACTTACACACACCTTCATCTAATGGTTAATGAACATATTGTTTCCGTGGATGGTGAATTTCTGCCTCACTAAACGATGATTGTTCAATATTCTATTAACACCTTCAAAGGTGGACATTAAGATGACACTATGTTTATATATGATATATAATATGTTTATGTTTTACTTAAGCTTCTGTATTATTCATTTATTGCATTCTTTTATGGTTTCCATTATGGGTAAACGCGATATCTTCATTTTAGGAAGTGCGGACTTCCGCCCCATCAATGTTATTTGATTCGTTAATGCAATATATGGGACATATAAAGGATGTAATTAGTGATATTATATATGATATTATACTGGAATTATAATATACCTTTATATCATTATGATTCCATTACATAAAATATGAAATAGAAATGACAGTAGCATTCATGCGTACGTACGACATACTGTCTCCATGAATGGTGCATTTCATTTCATTCCTCTAAATGTTATGTAATATTACAAATGATTTTATATAATGGATATATATGATATCTACATCATGAGTATAAATCTTGATATAATGGATACATGAACAACATGTAATTATAAAGAGTTTTTTTTTGACTCAAGTACCAATGATGGTTAAAACAACCGTTATTAACTTAAATAATTACATAGTGTTCATGACATGGTAATAAGTGATATAAAATGAATAATGAACTTGAAAAAGGTTCTTATGAAAGTATAAATTAACTCAAGTTTATTATTCAGGAGGATAAAGAATGATCGAGTCAAGTCGGACCCGAGGTATGGGACTTCGTCTCAATGTCCTTTCATTGAGGCATATTTTTTTTATACACAACCTTCTTTTATACGGTGTATAAACCCCTTTGAGTTTTACGGTTATCCAAACGAAATCTTTTTTATACGAAGTGTTTCACTAAACTAAAAAAGGGAATGTTTTTGTCGTACGTATGCGACGACAACGACTTATCCTCCGCCGTGACCATTATTTTAGTTTCGGCTTCTTCTGCAAGACATACCTATTTTAAATGAAAAATAAATACCATGTTTTACTTTTATTTTATTTTGTTATTGAAAATGGTTTTCATAATGTTTTTATATCAATGTGTTGTATTGATATCTTGTGATTGAAAAGTGGATATGTTAGGTTTCATTTATGCAGGTATAATGTGATACGATTATGTTATGGTTCTAGAGAATTATTATGAAGACGGGTGGTTCCATGATAAAATATGGGCGGGTGAGCCCGATATAGCTCTCCAATGCATTGGGTAACTTGAAGGAGTTAAACGTTAAGGTTTCTCCGAAGAGATTTAGGGAATATACTGTGATGGGTATTCCAAACGTAACCAAGAGGGTTACTCCCTACGTAAGAATGTTATGAATGCCTCATGTTATCTTTATATCATATGACTTCTATGATTTATTCATGATTTTATGAGTTATGTTAATGTGCTTATGTTTTATGAGTAGAGTATGATTTCATTTATTCTTATGTATACATGTACTCATGTTTACTTTCCATATTTTTATATCCCTTACTGAGCTTTTTAAGCTCATCCCAAGTTTTTGAAATGTTTTTCACAGGTTAAGGGAAAGGTACATGATATGATGATAATGTCAAGGATGTGTCAAGAAAGAATCCATGATTTATTTTAAAGTTGATTCTGTTGATGGGAAAAAATGAATACTATCTTTTATTGTAACCACTTTGTTTAAATGTGGGATATAATGCATGTTTTATGATCTAATTCTCTAAAACTCTAAACTTGAAAATATCCTCAAGGTGTATTCTTGAAATATCTCAATATTATGTAATGTTTAAGGCTGGGGCCTTATAGTTGGTATCATAGGTCGGTTTAGATAACATTAGAAGTTAGAATTTTATTTAATGATTATCCAAAAATATTTGTTATCATCAAATTGAAATGATATAGCATTTGAATATTACCATGTTTCTTCATCTAAGAAATTTTTGTTCAGAATGTTTTTCCATAGAGGAAACAGGGAAGTGGTGCTAGGAAGGCATATAGATGGAAATAACCTTCCGAATCAGCATCTTGAGATGGTCAGAATTGGATCTGAACAGTTTGTTGCAGTAATGGCATAGTTGACTTAAGCGATAAATGGTAGCGGTATCCATGCACGAGATCAGCTAGATCAACTGTAGAGAAACATGTTAGTGGTGGAACATTTCATGAGGCAACATCCCCCATCATTCAGAGGATCATCTGACCCTGTTCTAGCTGAAGGGTGGATTAAAGCAATGGAGAAGATTTTCGATTTCATGGGGTGTTCAGAAAATCAAAAGGATAGTCTTGCTATTTACCATTTGGAGGGTGAAGCAGATCAGTGGTGGTAGATGGTTAAGAATATTAGGGATTCTGATGATATTGATGCTCTCGACTGGGTTTATTTAAAGGTATGTTTCCTGAGAAGTATTTTCCTAAGGCTATTCGATATAGGGTGGAAAAAAAATTCCTAGAATTGAGGCAAGATGAGGAATCAGTGGCTGCCTATGAATAAATGTTCACTCGGTTGGCAAGGTATGCTCCAAATTTTATCCGAGATCTTGATAGTAAAATCAATCATTTTTACTGAAGATTAAATCCAAAATATCGAACGGCTTTAGCTTCTCGTGAGTTCAAAAGTTATGAAAAGCTTGTTCAATGTGCTGAGAAGGTGGAAATGGAGTTTGCCGATGATCAGGTGTTCTTTAACAACCAACAGAAGAAGTGACCGAGGTGGAAGGAGAAAGGGAAGAATACTTCAAAAAGGTCTGATGGTAAGAAAACTATGTTTCCAGTTTGTGATAAATGTGGGAAAAGGAATCGTGGGGAATGTCTTCTGAATTTTGGAAAGTGCTACCAAAGTGGTAAGATGGGACATAAGGCTCATGATTGCACTGAAAAATATCAATGTGATGGTAAGTCCAAATTTTATTTGCAGTTAGTAAAATGTTTTAAGTGCAATGAGATGGGTCACTATGAAAACGAGTGTCCGACAAAGAGCTCGAGTGATGGGAAGCAGTTAAAATATAAGAAGAAAGGGGTGGTGAAATCCTTTGCAACTACTTCAGTGGATGTCGGGCCATCAAATGAAGTTGTATCAGGTAAATTTTATGTTTTTTCAGATTATTCCAGTGTGTTGTTTGATTAAGGGTCTACACATTCTTTCATCTCTGAAATCTTTTCTAGTAAAATGGGAATACCATCTCAAGAAATGACTCTTGAACTTGTGGTAAAAACACCTGGGGGAAATGTTCAGGCAAAAAGAATTTATATGAATATTTCTATCCTTATCCGTGGAAAGAACCTAATTGCGAACCTTATTGTTTTACCTCATGTAGAGTTTGATGTTATCCTGGGTATGGATTGGATCTCTATTTACCATGCTAAGATAGAATGTAGAGCTAAAGATGTTTCATTTCAGAAAGACTTTCAGTTTGTGTAAAAGAATGAACCTTTGTTGTTGATAACTTATTAAGAGGCTGGGATACTATTAAAAGATGGAAATGAATGTTACCTTACACACATCGTTGAAAACAAAGGAACTGTTCAGATTAATGATGTTCCAGTGGTAAATGAGTATCTTGATGTTATTCCTGATGATTTGACTGGAATAATACCAGATCGGGAAGTTGAATTTACTATTGACTTAGTTCTTGATGCTAAGCCAATTTCAAAACCCCTTTATCGAATGGCTCAAAATGAACTTTTAGTGTTAAAGGAGCAATTGCAAGATTTATTAGATAAAGGATTCATTCATCCAAGCACATCACCATGGGGTGCTCTTATTTTATTTGTTAAAAAGAAAGATGGTTTTATGAGACTTTGCATTGATTATAGTGCCCTGAATAACATCATGGTTAAGAACTAATATCCTTTTCCTCATATCGAGGACTTGTTTGATCAGCTCTAGGGAGCTCAGTATTTTTCAAAGATTGTCCTGAGATTGGGTAACCATCAACTGAAGGTAAAGGAAGAAGTTGTTCTGAAGACCATGTTACGTACAAGATATGGCCATTATGAATTTGTACTAATGCTTTTTGGGCTAACCAATGTACCTGCAGTATTCATGGACTTAATGAATAGAATTTTCCATGAGTTCTTGGATAAGTTTTTTTTGGTTTTCATTGATGATGATTTAGTGTTTTCCAAAAGTAAAGAGGATCATGAAATAAATTTAAGGGTTATTTTTCAAACCTTAAAAGAAAAGAAATTGTATGGGAAATTCAGAAAGTGTGAGTTTTGGTTGGAACAAATTTCTTTCCTTGGTCACATTGTTTCTATGGATGGGATAACTATGGATCCTGCAAAAACAATGGTTGTTGAAGAATGGACAAGACCCATAAATGTAACTGAGATTCGTAATTTCCTTGGTTTGTCAGGCTATTACCGAAGGTTTGTTATACTTTTTTCACGTTTATCTAGTCCAATGACTAAGCTAACTCCGAAGGGGGTTAAGTTTATCTGGACAAAAGAATGTGATGATTTTTTTCATGAATTGAAAAGTGTATTGGTGAATTCTCCAGTTTTGGCACTACCTTCCAGGAATGGTGAGTTTGTTATCTACAGTGATGCTTCATTGAAAGGACTTGGTTGTGTCCTAACGCAGAATGATCAAGTAATTGCTTATGCTTCACGACAGCTGAAAACTCATGAGGTAAATTACACTACACATGATTTGGAATTAGCTACTGTAGTTTTCGCTTTAAAAATTTGGAAGCATCATTTTTATGGTGTAAATTGTGAAATATATACTAATCACAAAATATTAAAGTATATATTCACTTAGAAGGAATTTAACATGAGATAGAGGAGATGGCTAAAATTAATCAAGGATTATGATTGTAAAATTAATTACCATATGGGAAAACCAAATAATGTGGTTGATTCTTTGAGTCGAAAAATTGAGGCTTCATTATCAATGTTGAATTTGGAACATGATCCTTTGGTTAAGGATTTGATGAAATTTGGAATAGAATTTTTTGGTGCAAGATGTTCTTCTGTTTCGTTTCAGGTATTAATGAAATCTTCTCTATCAGACAGAATCAAGCAGGCAAAGAAGCAATACAGTGAGTTGCAGAGAAAGGTAGAGCTAGTTCAGAAGGGTATGTTTCCTAAATTCAACATTGATAATGATTGTGTTTTGAGATTTGGAAAGAGATTGTGTGTTCCTTGTAATTCATATTTGAAGTGAGTGTTGTTATGTGAAGCTCATAGTTCTCCGTTTTCAGTTCATCCTGGCTGTACTAAGATGTACAGAGATCTGCAAGAGTATTACTAGTGTGATGTAATGAAAAGAGATATTTCTGATTTTACTGTGAAGTGTTTGACTTGTCAATAGGTTAAAGTAGAGCGGCAGTTACCGAAAGGGATGCTCCAACCTTTACTAGTGCCAGAGTGGAAATGGGAAAATATATCCAAGGACTTCGTTGCGGGTTTTCCGAAAACACCATGAGGTAATAATTCAATATGGGTTATTGTTGATCTATTGACTAAATCTGCTCAATTCCTTTCTATATGAGATAATTTTTCACTAGATCAAATTTCCCGTATTTATCTTAAAGATATATCCAGGATACATGGATTTCCTCTCTCCATTGAATCCGATCGTGATCACAGGTTTACTTCTAACTTTTGGAAAGGCCTTCAGAATTCATTGGGTACTGAATTAAATTTTAATAATCATTTCATACTCAATTAGATGGGCAGTCAGAACGAACAATTCAGACTTTGGAAGATATTCTACATGCTTGTTCGATGGATTATTAGGGAATTTGGGGCCAACATCTTTCTTTGGTTGAATTTTCATATAATAACAGTTTTCATTCCAGTATACAGATGGAACCATTTGAGGAGTAATATGGGAAACGGTGTCGAACACCAGCTTTTTGGGATAAAGTGGGTGAAAGGAAGCTGGTTGGACCAAAATTGGTGGAAGAGATGGTAGAAAAAGTTCATTTGATTCAGAAACACACGAGAACAGCACCGAGCAGGCATAAGAGTTTTGCAGATAATCGGAGGAAGAATCTCTCATTCGAGGTAGGTGATCATGTTTTTCTCAGCGTTTCACCATGGAAAAGTGTGATGTGATTTGGTAAGAATGGAAAGTTGAGTCCAAGGTTCATTGGACCATATAGAATTTTGGAGAGAGTTGGATCAGTTGCTTACCGAGTGGCTTTACCTCCATGTTTATCTCAGGTACATAATGTTTTTCATCTTTCATTGTTAAGGAAGTACATGCCAGATACATCTCATGTTTTGAGTCCAGAGGTAGTTTAGCTGGAAGGGAACCTATCTTATGAGGAACAACTGGTCTAGATTCTTGACCATAGGGAACAAGTGTTATAGAATAAGGTGATTCATTAGGTAAAGGTTTTGTGGAAAAACCACACGATTGAAAAGGAAACATGGGAATTTGAAAATGCAATGAGGGCTAAATACCCCCACTTCTTCGATAAGTAAATAAATTGTGGGGACACAATTTTTTAAAGGGGGTAAGGATGTAACATCACAAGTAATTAATGAATAATAGATATTTTTATCTATGTCTATTAATGAATTAGATAATGGTTTAGAGGCTTAAAATGAGAATAAATCCAATCTTAAGCATGAAATACTCTAATATATTTAAAAGATTGTTTTACGGCCTTTTGATGGAAACCCATTTATAAATCACACTTTTGACAATTTTATAGGCTCTATTTGTCGAAATAATTTATTCTTTATGATTGGGACATTGAAATTTACTTTGAGTAAATTTTTGGTATTTTTCTGATAAAGATCATTTTTTAATGAATAGTGAAAAATGTTGTATTTTCATTCAAAACCTCTTATTAATGTAATTTATTTATATGATTTTATTATCTTTTGAATTGGTTTTAAAGTTAAATTAGAATAATTTTTTACCATCTAATCCAATAGTGGTCTTTGGAATTAATTTCACTTTGAAATTGGACTTAAACTAGTTTCAATCTTTTGATACTTATTGTTACATAAAAACACGCTATTTTCTCTAACAGCGGAGATTAATTATTACATTAATTAATGTAACTTATATGTTTTGAATTTTGTAAAATAGAAATCATGTTTGAATTCGGAATATCAAATATATCTTAGAGTGATGTTTTGGTATTTTTCTGAAAAACGTCAATTTTTTATGAATAGTGAAACCACTAAGTTGTGCTTAAAAAACTGATTTTTCATCTAAAT
Source organism: Viscum album (assembly GCA_963277665.1). Taxonomy (NCBI): domain Eukaryota; kingdom Viridiplantae; phylum Streptophyta; class Magnoliopsida; order Santalales; family Viscaceae; genus Viscum; species Viscum album. Next base: position 1,996,527,672 of record OY728140.1, on the reverse strand, counting down.
GAAACTTTACCACTTCTGTGTTTTGAATTTCAAAAATCCGACATAAATGGTTTTCATTAATAAGTAAAATGTGGTTCCATGAGATTAAAATAATTTCTTGGTGAATAGTAACTTTTATGTTTTTAATCGAGATTAGAGGTAATTACAGTAATTTAAGGTGCGAATAATGTTTTAATAATATGAAATGAACATGACACATGTCCTACCCTTATTGTATGTGTCATGGCCGACCATGAAAATCTATGGGTCAACTTGGGGACCCCATGGAGCCACTTTGGTAGGAAAATGAAATTAATAACTTTTTATTTAAAGTTATAATGAAAATGTCACAAACATGAGTTGTTTTACTAAAACAATTTTTACATGGGGTTATACAAGTCAGATTTTTGACTATAAATAGTAATTAGAAATATAAAAAGATTTTCTACATCATGATAATTTTTTTATTATTTTTAGACATTAAATAAATTAAATTATTTATGACACCATGATGATGCAGCAATTACCTCATTATTTAATGAATTAAATCAAATGAAAATATAATGTAAAATCTAAGACCTACACTTATCAAAAACGTATTATATGGGTGGATTTCGAACCCTTATCACCTTATACTCTAAATTTATAATTTTGGGACCTTTTTTATCCAAAAATCATTTTATAACAAAGTATCCTTTCTTAACTTTGCAAGAGTGCCCCTCCTCTTCTCTTATAAAGGGACCCCACCTCTACCACCTCACCCACACTTCCAAAGCCTTTGACTCGGCCAACCCATGCCCATTTTTTCTCTCCATATCCCTATATAATCCTTATAATCCTCACTTTGGTCATAAGGATTCCCAAGGAAGCCTTTGAGCTCAAATCAAAAAGAGTTACCCAATTTAATGGTATTGTCTTCTCTTGTGTTCTCATGTTTTATTTTTCTTCTCCAACCACCTAAACTCTTTTTATTCATTTATTTTGTAAAAATATCAGTATCATAGATATACTAGTATGTTGTTATAAGAAGTATTAGAGCTAAACATACACACATCTACATTTAATGGTTAAAGAACATACTGTTTCTGTGGATGGGGAATTTCTGTCTCACGAAACGATGATTGTTCAATATTTTTTTAACACCTTCAAAGGTGGCCATTAAGATGAAACTATATTTATATATGATATATATTATGTTTATGTTTTACTTATGCTTCTGTATTTTTCATTTATGGAATACCTTTATACATTCCATTATGGGTAAACGTGATATCGTTATTTTAGCAAGTGCGGACTACCGCCCCCTCAAAGTGATTTGATTCGTTAATGCCATATGTGGGACATATAAAGGATGTAATTAATGATATTATATATGATATTATACAGAAATTATAATATACCTTTATATCATTATGATTCCATTCCATAAAATAAGAAATAGAAATGAATTTAGCATTCATGCATACGTACGGATTACCGTCTCCATGAACAGTGCATTTCATTTCATACCTCTAAATGATATGTAATATTATTAATGCATTTATATACTTGATATATATGATATATATGATATCTACATCATGAGTATAACTTTGGATATAATGGATACATGAACAACTTGTAATTATAAAGAGTTTATTTTTGACTCAAGTACCAATGACCGTTAAACCGACCGTTATTAGTCTATATAATTATATAGTGTTCATGACAAGGTAATAAGTGATATAAAAGGAATAATGAACATGAAAAAGGTTCTTATGAAAGTAGAAATTAACTCAAGTTCATTATTCAGGATGTTAAATAACGATCGAGTCATGTCGGACCCGAGGTATGGGACTTCGTCTCAATCTCCTTTCATTGAGGCATATTTTTTTTATACACAACATTCTTTTATATGGTGTATAAAACCCTTTTATTTTACTTTTATCCAAAAGGAATCTTTTTTATACAAAGTGTTTTAGTAAAAGAAAAAAGGGAATGTTTTTGTCGTACGTATACGGTGACAACGACTTCTCTACCACCGTGACCATTATTTGAGTTTCGGCTTCCTCTACAAGCCATACATTTTTTTAAATGAAAAATAAAATCCATGTTTTACTTTTCATTTATTTTTTTATTGAAAATGGTTTTCATAATGTTTTTATATCAATGTGTTGTATTTATATCTTGTGATTGAAAAGTGGATATGTTATGTTTCCTTTATGCATGTTTTATGTGATACGGTTATGTTATTGTTCTTGGGAATTATTATGAAGATGGGTGGTTCTGTGAAAAACTAAGGTCGGGTGAGCCCGATATAGCTCTCCAATGCATTGGGTAATGTGAAGGAGTTAAACGTTAAGGTTTCTCCGAAGAGATTTAGGGAATATACTGTGATGGGTATTCCAAACACAACCAAGAGGGTTACTCACTACGTAAGAATGTTATAAATGCCTCAAGTTACCTTTATGTTGTATGATTTCTATGATTTATTTAGGATTTGATGAGGTTTGTTAAAGTGCTTATGTTTTATGAGTAGAGTATGATTTCATTGATTCTTATGTATACATGTACTCAGGTTTCCTTTCCATATTTTTATATCCCTTACTAAGCTTTTTAAGCTCATCCCATGTTTTTGAAAAGTTTTTCACGGGTCAAAAGAAGGGTACATGATATGATGATAGTGTCAATGAAGTGTCGAGAAAGAATCCATGTTTTATTTTAAATATGTTTCTGTTGATGGGAAAAAAATGAATACTATCTTTTATTGTTACCACTTTTTTTAAATGTGGGATGTAATGCATGTTTTATGATCTAATTCTCTAAAACTCTAAACCTGAAAAGATCCTCAAGGTGTATTCTAGAAATATCTCAAGATTAAGTAATGATTAATGTTGGGGCCTTATAATATGAGCACACCAAAAAATCACATTCAGTGGCTTATACATATTATGAATTTTAGGATGGAAAACCCATCTATAATTATGATAATCCATTATAAGTTCCCCTCGAAAATCCACTGGTAAAACAAACAGATTCCAAAAACACAAGAATGAATTTCTATTCAGTTCCTAGTTCTCAATGTTCTCCCTAAGATTGAGTATGGACCTCAATGCCATACATTCTGAATAAGTTTCCTTTACATATTTACTAATTCAAACAAGTTAGGAACCAACAAACTAGAATGAATAATTCTTTGTGACCCTGGTCCTAAAATTCTTACTGAATGTCGAATATGACTCATATCATCTGTCACTGATCTGATACATGTTTCACTACTTGAACATGTGAGTTTTTACATAATGAATCCACAAATGAATTTCCTTTACCTAGTTGGTATAGTAGAAAAGAAACCTGGAGACATTCCACACATCTCCTTTGCCTCATGTTCAAATCTTCCTGAGTGAAAATATGTTTTATGATTTTATGTTTGGTAAACACAATAATTTTATCACCAAAGAGATAATGTAAGAACATTTTTAAATCATAAACCTCTGCTAGAAACTCTAAATCATGTTTTGGGTAGTTCTTCTCACAAAACCACAACTACGGTGAGCCATATGCAACCTAATGATCCCATTTCAAGAGAACACACCCCATCCCTAAAACTGATCCATCAAAATACACCACGTACCCTTTCCATAGTTTAGGAAAAAACATGATTGTTAATTATATAAGATGACTATTTAGATCTTAAATGAATTTTAGGCACTACTCATCCCATTGGAATGGGATATATTCCATGTCAATGATGTCCTATGTGAGTCCAATCGTGAGAAATCACAATAAAGAAATCAATAATTCCCAACTGGACCAAAAAATCTCCTTATCTCAAAAAAATATTTTGGATGTTTCCATGTGATAATAGCCTATATATTTTCAAGATCAACTAAAACCCCCCTCTCTGAAATACCATGGCCATGGAAACAATCCTCCTATATCCAAAAGTTAATCATTTACAAATTTTCCATACTACCGATGACCCCTTAAGATCCCCAACACTATTGGAAAGTGATGATCATGTGCTACCATTTTCCTCAAATACTCTAGTATATCATCCATAAATACCACCACAAAATAATCCATATATCTCAAAAATATCAAATTCAACAATAACATGAAAAAAACTGGTTCATTCGTTAGAGAAAAGGGCATAAATACATACTCGTAATGGTCATATATACATCTAAAACATATTTTTATAATATCCTCCTTCCTCACCCACAATTGTTGATACCACTACCTCAATATAATATTAGAGAACTAATCAGATCCCCTCAACTGGATGAACAAATCATAAATGCATAGAATTCGATATGAGTTCATTATCGTATCCTTATTATCTCCTATGATAATAAACACAGAGCCACGAGGTTTTATCTGCCTTTTTATCAAACATGACTATCACTGCCTACGAAGATGTACTGGGTTGGATGAAACCAATGTTTTCTTACTCATCTAATAACACCTTTAATTCCCGCAAGTTTACTAGTTCCATTCGGTATGAAAAAATTGAGAGATTACTAGTCCCCAAAAAGATACCAACCATAAAATCCATTTCTCTCATAGGTGAAAACCATTATAATTATTCAGGATGTACATCAATAAACTAATCCAAAACTATCAGAAAAACAATCTGCTCAACCAATTCATCTGATTCCAAGGACAACGCCACCAAATTATATGAGATCTTGCCAACATTTTGTGCCAAAAAATCCCTTTCACCCATCTTATCACTCTTATCTCCTCTAATGAGATGTCTTATACCATCAACCATCGCAAAACTAACTGTTAATACATAGAAATAGATGTTGGCCTTAAACATCTCCAAACAAACCATTCTCAATATTATATCATTGGAATCCATCCCGAGAATAGGGAAATCCCACATCAATTCAATTCCATCCACAACTAAACAACATGTTCGACCTAAGAATAATTGACACTCTCTTTGACCAAGAAGACTTTATAGTTTCATAATAGGAGGAATCATTTTCACATGTAAATATAAAAAATCAATAATGAAAGAAGAAATAAAATAATGTGGAGAACCCATATCAAACTAAGATTTCATCAACATGGAATTTAAATATAATCATACATCGCATCATGGATGGTCTTCACTGATCACCAACCACCACCTTATCAACTCCAAACAACTGCTTACATTCCATTAATTACTCTTTATTACCTTGCTAAGGAGTCATAGAATTCCTTTATCACCATGAATATCTTTACTCTACTGTTGAGGGGTATGAAACATCCCTTGTCCTGTCAAGGCATAAGACCCCTGCGATTCCTAAAGAGTGTCACTGACACCCACCCTCAGAGAATCCAAACAATAATGCTACAGATTCCCCATCTTCTTACAATTATGAAATACTTGAGGTTTTTTTGTACAATCATGCTTAATGTGGCTCGTAGTACCACACTGAAAACATCCATTCTCACAATGAGGCTTTGGACGAAGATTCACCGATCTTGCCGTCAGATATGAACAGTTATAACACCCTAGAAAAAATTGTCCCTTTTCATCTTGAACTCAACATTAATAATCCAACTATTTCCTAGTAGTGCCAATATATTTTTCTCTCATGTTTCCCCCCATATGATCCTGCTAATACATAGTATCCCGTCTCACCATTTCTGTGTAATTATTTATACACAACCCTGCTATTATGGAATGAATTTCATGAATCTACCCAACTTCCAAATTTTGTTTCGTCAATTATGTAATATCTCCCACCTCGGTGGAAAACAACAATACATTCATAAACATAGTTTCATATTCTGTCACCTCCATGTTTCATTGCTTCAAACTAAATAAATTATGTATGTTAAATTATGAACGTATGAAGGTAAAATTTTTTATTAAACATTTTCTAAAACTCCTCCCATGTCACAGATTGGTCTATCCCAGCATGGAATGACAACTCCCTCCACTGAAGGGAGTGTGTAATGTCTCAGACCCAGGTAACACTTCACGGGTGCCCCGAACCCAGATCTCCACATGTCCTCAAGCGCATTTCCCCAAACGCTAGAGGCTGCTGACTAGCAGCAAGGGCCCAAGACTGATATTGGGGAAACTATGCCCTCATTTGTCAATGTGTAGTGTGGCGGAATGAAATAAACATTCAGAAACAGTAGAAATATCAAACCATACACAACTGAAATAAACAACATCAATAGATATAACCAACCATTATATAAATTGGTGCAACATGCATTAAATTCTAAGAAATCTGCCATATTATGTTACACAACAATGCAATGAAGTTCATGTACAAAAAAAAACATAACAAAACAACTGGTAGCATTGTGAGACTCAGCCCGGTCCCATGCTCTCCTACTCTTTAGTAGAAGTCAAGTACCTATATAGGGACCCTTTCCCTAATCTACACCTGCAGAAATGTAATATGTTTGGGCTAAAAAGCATGACCTAAAGAGGGTGTGAGAAACAATATGACAAAGAACCCACCAAAGGCTCGTGCTCAACTTTGTGTAAACATGAAACAACAGTGTGAAAAAGTAAAAATGCAATAAACTAAGTAGTACTCAAAAATGCCTAACATACCAGTTATATTTCCATTTAACATTCATTTCATAATTTATTATTAAGAAACCACCACAGTGAATCTCTTTGTAAACAGTCAGTGTCCTCAAACACGCATCCTGTTACCCTCAGGTAAACAGAATCTTTCCCTATGGCATACAGATATTTCCCTTGGGCGTAAAAAGGTGTCTCCCTCAGGAATAGAGTCTATTGCCCACAGGCATGGAAGAAGTTTCCCTCGGGCTAAGAGAATATTTCCCTCAGGCTAATATAGTCATGCCCACACGCAATAGTAAAACACTTCCCTCAGGAACAAGTAATAGGTACATGGCCAACATTTAAATAAGCAGTTCACATACAATTCCCCTCATGAAAAATTAATGCGAAAAATAAATACGACATACCCTTGGGTATCCTGGCTAAATGGCTAAACAGAGGAATGCACCCCTACGGTGGTCTTGGATCCAAGCAGTGATCCAAACAACATTTTAATATCATATTTAATTACCTATACAATTCTAGGTATTTAAACAGCTACAGCCTCAGCCACACGACACCCCAACATGGGTTCATGGCACAAAATGGAAAAAACACACAACAGTTGGAATATTAACACCAAGACACCTACCTTTAATGCCAACGAACGATATATATGAACATCAATTCATGAAAGGCCTAAGAACAACGTAGATCATAGTTAGAAGAAAACTCGTTCAAACTTAAATAACTTCCCTTAGAGAAAGAATTGGCAAGAATGAATTAAGAGGAGTGGAGGGCTTACTCCTGCGGTTCCAACGAGATCGCCCAAGGCGGAAACGGATTCCCGATGTGTTCTTGGTGGATCTCCGAAGATTTGGCTGTCCTATACCCAGACCTCTTCCCATTCTATGCCTTCCCTATGAACAAGGGAGGCTACAACCCATTTTATACGAAAAAAACAAAGTGCACGACATGTATTTCCAAGTACACAGACTGTACTTCGCATTTTTTAACTGTTCCTCTGGCGGCTTCCCGCTATTGTGGAATTGTTCACCTACCGACATGACTACACGACGTGTCTCCTTGAGCACACAACATGTTCTGTCGCACAGCTGGCGATCGTCTTACTATTCTCCTGCCGACGGACTACACAGTCTGTAAGGGACCACTACACGACGTGTAGTCTGTCTTTACACCCTTCGTCACCAACATGGCCATACGACCCTTGTACTCATCCCACACAGACAAAAGTACATGATGTGTGGAAAAGTACATGGTGTGTATTTAAAAAATTTGGGATTTTTCCACATTTTCCATATTTTCTAAAAAACACTAAAGGAAAAAAGAAAAGACAAAACCCGTACCTTAGAAAAAGAACCAGTTTCTTACAAACATCTCCCCTTAAAGCAATTTTTCCACGAATTTCCCTTCCAAGGGTGGAAAATATATATCCATGAAAAACTCCATCCACTAAGCTCATACGTCGGTCTCCCGCTCCCAGGTTTCGTCCTGCACTCGGCCATGCTATCATAGCATCTGTATGAGAGGAACTAACCAGCATCAGAGAACCATCCTGCTCCTATCAATGATACGAATCAGATGCTCCTCAAAGTACGAATCTACCTTGAGCACATCCTCCTCGTGCTGAAAAACGAGAGACAGGTCTGAATGATAACAGTGCAACTGCGATACATGGAAGACATCATGCATGGCTCGGTACCTCTGTAGTAATTGCAACTGATAGGAATCCTGCCTGACTCTATCCAGAATCACAAAGGCCCCCACATACCTCGGTGAATGTTTACCCTATATCCTGATCCGCCTCAGTCCCAGCCTTCGTGAAACATGTGAGAAAAACTAATCCCCGACCACGAACTCTAAAGGTCGTCTACGGCGATTAGCATACAATTTCTGACTAGGCTATGTGTTAGCCATCCGCTTCTGAATCAACTGGACCTTCTCAGAATTCTCCTACATGATACATGGTCCCAGTAAAGCTACCTCACCTACCTCTAACCAGCACAATGGTGATCGGCGTGGCCTACCATATAAATCCTCGTAATGTGAAATCTCAGTAGTTTCCTAAAAACTATTTTTGTAGGAAAAATAGAGTAGGGGTATATGCTTCTCCCAAGATCCCCCAATGTCTCGGACATATACTCGCAACATTTCCTCAAGCACCTGTATCGTACGATCTGATTGACCATTCATCTGAGGGTAGTAAGATGTGCTCAGAAGAACCTCTGTACCCAGTTTTCTCTGAAAACCCTGCCAAAAACGAGATGTAAAACATGCTTCCCTATCTGAAATGATAGAATGAGGGAACACATGATGACGTGCGATCTCTCGGATAAACAACATTCCGAGATTGACAACACTGAAGGTCTCCATAATTGGAAAACAAATGAGCTACCATCGTGAGTCTGTCCACAACAATCCACATGGAATCATTTCCTCTAGGTGACCTTGGGAAACTAGTCACGAAATCCATCATGACATTATCCAATTTCCACTCTGGGATGTGTAACTGCTGTAACAGTCCGGCTGGCCTCTGATGCTCCACCTTCACCTACTGACAGGTGGAACACATCATAACAAAACGAGCTACATCTCTCTTCATACCCATCCAACAGTACTAACGTTTCAAGTCACGGTACATCATGGAAACTCTAGGATGAACTGCCCAAACCAAAGCATGAAACTCCCACATCAGCTGCTCGCATATATCCCTTAGAACCCATACATGTCCATTCAAACACAATACATGTTCATCGCCTATTGTCCAACCAGGAGGAGGGTCCTCAGTTGCCACCAACTCCCGTAGTACTAGGCCTTATAAATCAGATAGTTGTCCCATACTCACTCTATCTAGGAGGTTAGAAGTCACAGATAATGATGAATGATAGGTTTTCCCCTAACTGTCATACACCTCCAAATGAATCTTAGAGAACAAATCCATAAGTTGTCATTCACCACTGGCCTCTTGCATTGCCTGTATCGGAGTCTTCCTACTCAGTCCATCGGTCACTACATTACCTTTACCGGGTTTATAGGGACGCTCAAAATGAAATGACTGAAGGTATTCAACCCACCTTTACTGCCACAGATTCAAGTCACACTGAGTAAAGATATACTTAAGACTTTTGTGGTCTGTGAAAACCACAAAATGTTATCCCAAAAGATAATGTCTTCAATAGCACAACACATGCACAACTATAGCCAACTCGAGATCATGCATCAGGTAATTCCTCTCATGTGGCCTCAACTGCCAAGACTCACATGCAACAACTCGATCGCCTTGAATCAACACAGCTCCTAGCTCAATACCTGATGCATAACAGAAAAATGTATAGCTCTGTCCCTACTCTGAGAGTATCAGGATTTGTACTGATGTTAACTTTCCCTTTAGCTCCTGGAAGGCTTTCTCACAAGCTTCCATCCAAACGAACTTCAAACCTCTCATAGTCAAACCCATCAACGACACGACTAATAGGGAGAAGTCCTGTAAGAAACGTTTTTAGTAACCAGCCAGCCCAAAGAAACTCTATATCTCAATAATGTTCTTAGGCTTCTCCCAAGAAACTACTGCTCTCTCCTTCTCTGGGTCTACTGAAAATCCTTCCTTCGAGATAATATGACCCAGGAAGTGTATCTAGTCCATCCAAAATTGGCACTTTGAGAGCTTAGAATATAACCGATGCTCCCTTAGTGTACTCAATACGATCTCAAGATGGGTGGAATTGTATTGTAGAGTGTGAGAGTACACCAAGATATCATCCACGAATACTACCACAGAAAAGTCCAAATAAGGATGGAGCACACTATTCATTAAAGCCATAAAACTGTTGGTGTGTTCATGAGTTAGAATGGCATAACCATATATTCGTATAAACCATACCTGCTCCTGAAAGCTGTGAGAGGTATATCAGATAGTCTAATGCACAGCTGAGGATATCCTGACCTTAATCAATCTTTGAGAACTCTCCTGATCCATGATGTTGATAAAAAATATCATAAATCATTGGTAAGGGATATCCGTTCTTAACCGTCAACTGGTACAACTTCTGATAATCCACACAGAGTCTGAGCGTACCATCCGCCTTCTTCGCAAAAAGGACCGGAGAACCCCAAGGAGAAGTAATGGGTTAGATGAAAAACTTTTCCTGTAACACCTCTAATTTCCTCTTGAGCTCCTGCAACTCTGGTGTGGCCATCCTATAAGGAGGAAAGGACAACGGTGCTACTCCTGGCAAAAGCTCAATAGTTAAATCCACCTCACGCTCCGGAGGAAGACCTGAAAAGTCGTCCGGGAAGACATCCCTGAAATGACCGACCACTAGAGGTAAATCCTTCTGAAAAGTCCCCTGGTCATCCATATATAAACTCGCAATCTGGGATGTGACTCCACCTCGCCCACAATGCTCATGTCCAGCTCAACTCGGCTGGACATCCCACTCGCTCTTGTATAGTAACACTTCGCCCTATGGTGATGTGAAACTCACCCGGCGACGATAGCAGTCCACAAAGTCTCGAATGGGAGATAACCAGCCCATCCTGAGTATGAAATCATAGCTCATCATCTCTATGAAATAGAGGTACCAGTGAATTTTACACCCACCAAACTCAAGGGGGAACTCCTTGCACCGATGTACACCAGTCGTCCTAGTCCCCAACAGAGTGTCTAGGGTCATGATATCAGAAGAAGTATAAACAAAGATCCCAAGGATCTCTGCTAAAGGTATAGATATGAAACTATGTGTAGCACCCGTATCGAAAAGTACTAAAGCTAAAATATAAGCTACTAGAATAGTACCTCTGACTATAGAAGGTCAGGGATCCTTCTCCTCCTGGGGCTATTGCACTGCATATTCCTTCCCAGTGTCGCGGCCCTACAACATAGCCTGTCTACCTTGAACTGTCCCACCCTGCTGCCTCTGAGATTCTGATGTTTGGCTACCCGGGCCACGACCTCCATCTCTGCCTGCACGCCCTAACATATTCCAATTCCCTGACTGGTAAGAATCCACTAGTCCTGCTCCCACACAAGGACTCTGCATAGAAGCCCTCTCACTAGCCACTGGTAGAAACACCCTGAAAAAGCACTATAGATGACCCATATTGCCACAAGATCAGCACTCCATTGGTTCTCATGGACACTGAGGTCTCTTGTGCCCCACCATACCGCACATGTATCACATAACCTGGTCACCTGAAACATATTCTGACTGGTACTACCACCCAGAGAGAATTCCATCTGTATCTTCCCCTTACCAGAATAAATATTACTAGAAACTGTTTCTCAACCGCCCTAGCCCACACCACTAGATTCCCACATGTTCTTATCTGTAATCAATGTCTGGTTCACAATAGCATGTATAGTAGGCAACCTAAAAACATTCACCAGCGCTCGGATGTCATAACAAAGACCACCCTCAAAGCGTATGGATCTCAGCGTCTCGTCGCCCACTAGAACGGGTGCAAAACACTTATGCTCGATAAAACGAGTAGAATAGTCCATCACCGACATAGCGCCCTGCTGTAGATTCATGAACTATCAAGATCTATCTGCCAGCAGCGACTCTGGAATGATGAAGTCATAAAATAATACCGAGAAATATTCCCATGCCATGTCTCTTTGATACCCTGACTGTGTGGTAACATCCCACCACCTCTTGGAAAAATCACGCCGCATTTAGGTCGTGAGCCTGACCCTCCACCCTGGAGGCATCTCAAGATGCTCGAAAATAGTCCGCATCAATCCTAGCCAAGAATTCGTAGATTGTGGTCCTCCATCCCCTAAAAATGTAGGTGGATGCTACTGTTGAAAGATATATGTCAGCTCATCCATAGATATGGCAGCCGATGATACTCGATGAAAGGTATGCATGAACCACATAAAGCCTTCACTGAACTACGTATCCGCGCCTGTGTCCGGTATTACGGTTGGCACCGCATTGGCTCTACTAGAGGATCCACTAGTAGCCCTTGGCCTACCATTTTTGGAGTATAGTCGTCACTGCTTTCCTGGCGAACAATTAGTGGTCATCTCGGCGACATTACAATACAAGGTCAAAAACACACCTTTAGAACAATATTAACAACGAATGAAAATGAAGAAACCCAAAAGGAAACAAGAGGAAGTAGGCATAAAAAATATGCAAAAAAAGACTACACGGCGTGTATATTGACTACACGGCATGTAATTGACTTCTCTTCCACTCCACGGGTCCTTCTACACGGATAAGCAACAAGGCTCCCATTGTTTAAAACTACTCGACGTGTATAAAATATACACGGCGTGTATGGTGAAATTTTCCAACTACCCATGTCGTTTGTGACACAGACGACTACTCGGATTAATAATACACAACGTGTTACACTCACACACGGCGTGTATACCACCCTGTCTCCCCAGCCACATGGCTAAGTCCACACGGTTTGTCCTCAGAAAAGACTACACGGCGTGTCCCACGAGTACACAACCTGTACTAGACGAGCTCTGCCGACCCATGTCGTTAGTTACACGGCAAGATACACATCCTATTCTATATACACACGGCGTGTACTCGAAAGGATTACCCCAACCCGTGTTTTTAGTTATGCGGTCGGGTACCCAGGTCACACTACACATCGTGTTTCATAGTGGACACGACATGTATGTCTTATGGTTTCCTCCTCTCATGTTTTTTGTGACACGGCGGACATCGGGTCAATACTACACGACATGTACAGATACTACACAGCATGTTTTCCCCAATCTCTTCCCTTCCTCGTGTCGCCACCCACACGGTTTGTGACATGGGAAGAGACTACACATCATGTACTCAAAAAGTTTAATTTTCTTCCAAAACAGAAGACCATAAACGGTGTGTTGAAGCTACTACATGGCGTGTATAAGAGGAATTCCGGACAGTATGGCTCAGAAATTTCCTGGATCCCAGAAAACACTGGAAAACAACACCTATGTGTCAAATTTAGATCTTTGAGGGCCCATACTCCCCACAAATCAATGTTCAACATCTTATCTGTGTTATAAAATAATTAACAGTCAATTATTCACCCATTTCTGGTCAATGGGGGCCCATACTACCCAAGAACAAAATTTTGGGATCCATTCTATAAACCAGCTCATATAAAATACCCTATCACTTAGAGAATATTTATCATGTAGCTGTCACAATGTCATGATTTTCTAGAACAAAAACTACCACAACAACATGAAATTTCTAATGCAACTACATGGCATGGAAACTATGCATGACATGTGATTTCTAGCATGTTCCTAAATGATGCATGAGATGAAATACCGTCATCTGATCAGGTTGCAACTAAATAGAACCCAAGGATAAAATATAAACATCACAATCACAAGTGCGTCACCATATGATGAAAATCAATTCAACTGTAAAATTTGAAAAATCAAAAGAATTGCAAGATGAGGTAAATTGGTTTTTTTCCATGTACATGGGTTAGCTACGCCTCGGAACAACTTATTACCAACTACTGTTCTCATCCTATATCTTACTAAGGATCCAAACAGTAATTCAAAGAAAAGAACCCCTCTGATACCACTTTGTAATGTCCTAGACCTAGGTACCACTCCATGGGTGACCCGATCCCAGTTCGCCACGTGACCTCAAGCACATTTCCCCGAAAATCAGAGGCTTCTGACTAGCAGCGAGGGCCCAGATCTGACAGTGGGGAAACTATGCCTTAATTTTTCAAAGTGTAGCGTAGTAGAATAAAATAAACATACAACAACAGTAGAAATATTATACAATAGACAACTGAAATAATAAAATCTAATAAATATAACCAACTAGTATATAAAATGGTGAAACATTGATTAAATTCTAAGAAAGCATCCAGAACATGTTACACAACAATACAGTGCAGTACAAGTACAGAAATGAAAAACAGAAAAAAACAGCCGGTAGCATCATGAGCCTCAGCCCAGTCCCATGCTCCCCTACTCCTCAGTAGCAGTCAGGTACCTGTATAGGGACCCTTGCTCTTATCTAGACTACAGAAGCGTAATCTGTTTGGGCTGAAAAGCATGACACAAACAGGGTGTGAGAAATAATCTCATTAGGCACCCACCAAAGGCATGTGGTCAATTGTTTCTAAACATGCAATAAAAGTGTGCAAAAGAAAAAAATCAATAAACTAGGAAGTACTCAAAAGTTACTAAATTAACCAGTTATATTTCCATTTTACATTTATTTCATTATTTATTATTATGAAACCACCATAGTGAATTTCTATGTAAACAGTCAGAGTCTTCAGACACGTAGCCTCTTACCCTCAGGTAAACAGAATCTTTCCCTCAGGCGTACGGATATTACCCTCGGGCATACAATGGTGATGCCCTCAGGAAAAGAGTCTATTTCCCACATGCATGAATGAAGATTCCCTCTGTCTAAGAGAAGATTTCCCTCAGGCTAATATAGTCATGCCCTCAGGCTATAGTAAAACAATGCACTCAGGAACAAGTAATTGGGCCATTACCAAAATGTAAATAAGCAGTTCACATACAATTTCTCCCAAGGAAAAATCAGTGCGAAAAATAAATAAGGAATATCGTCAGGTATCCTGTCCAAACGACAAAACAGAGGAACGCACCCCTGGGGTGGACCTCGATCCAACCAATGATCCAAAACTGCATTTTAATATCGCATTTAAATAACTATACAATTCTAAGTATTTAAACAGCTACGACCTCAGCCACATGACACCCCAACATGGGTTTGTGGCATAAAACGCTAAAAATGCACAATAGTTGGATAATTAACACTAACCACCTACCTTTAATTCCATCGAATGATATACATGAACGTCGATTCAAGAAACTCCTAAGAAAGATGTAGATCTAAGTTAGAATAAAAATCGTTCAAACTTAAATAACATACCATAGAGGAAGAATTGGAAATAACGACTTAAGAGGAGTGGAGGGATTACCCGTGCGGTTCTAACGAGATCATCTAAGGAGTAAATGGAATTTCGACGTGCGCCTGGCGGGTCTTCAAAGATTCAACCATCGTTTCCCGAGCCATATTCCCGTTCTAAGCCTCCCATGTGAACAAGGGAGGCTACATCCCATTTTAGGTGAAAAAACAAAGTACACAACGTGTATTTACATGTACATGACGTGTACTTCCCATTTGTTAACTGTTACTCTGGCGGCTTCCCACCAGCATGGCACTGTTCACCTGCCTACGTGACTACATGTCGCGTCTCCTTGAGCACATGGCATGTTTTGTCGCACAGCTAGCCACCATCTTACTATTCGCCTGCCGACTGACTACACGGCCTGTAAGGGACCACTACACAGCGTGTATTCGGTCTTTACACCCTTCGTCGCTGACAAGGCCACATGACCCGTGTACTCATCCCACACGGCCAAAAGTACATAGCTTGTGGAAAAGTACACGGCGTGTACTTCAAAAATTTGGTATTTTTCCACATTTTCCATATTTTCTAAAAAACACAAAAAGAAAAGAGAAAAGACCAAACTGGTACCTTAGAAAAAGAACCGGGTTCTTACAGAAAGACTATCCAACGTATGCGAGGCTAGTTTCACATTTAGCTCTTCCATTGTTCCCAATAATTAAAATATCATATTCATTCTATTTGGCCACACTTCAGCTCTTTTTGGCTCCGAATCTCCCAAAAAAAATTGGAGGATTATTCCATTGAAACTGAAATTCTAGATCCACATTCCTTGTTTTTTTCCGCTCTAATCCCACATTCAATATCATGGAAAGCACTCACTATAGTCTTTACTAGCATCTGGTTCACCTGATGATTAGGTACAATAAAAGTTTTAACAGCTTCTTTAAGTTGGTCTCTATGACGCCTAACTGTTTCCATTTCTATCAACACAAAAACCAAAATAAGTCTCACTCCATTAACAAGAATGGGAATACAATTTTTAAATTCATATTCATAAAACCAATCACAACATGTATTTATACAAGTTTAAATTTCTTATGTTGCACTATTATGAAAAATCCACGATGTTTTAAAAATAATCCCATTTTAAAATAACACAAGTTTCCGTATTTGAAATCCTTACATTTAAAACCAAATTTATAATTTCCATGTCCACACGTTTATATGAAACCATTGAAAATTATACCCCAATTAAATATGTATCCAATAGTGAATTAATATATACCATGACGTCCAGAATCATCTTATTGGCTACACCAATGATGATAAGATATCTCATGCCTATGAGTGTAAACAAATACTATGTACCCAACTCCTGGGTAACATGAAGTACAAAATAAAAGGGTTAGATACATCATTTTATTCTATACATTCCAGGTTCTGATAATAATATTCCTTGCTACCATCTTGACACAAGGAATAGGCCATCAAATAATGTGAACACGATGTCAAATGATAAACCCTAAGTATCAAACAACTGTACACACTTTAATGACATGGACTGAACAAACTAATACCACTTGTACCATCCCACTCCATTCCATTATCCTTAGAGTGTGGGGGAATGCTACTTTCCCTAAATAAATATTCCCATTGTACAATAGGATGCAAATAAATTCTGAGGGATTCATAATAAATCGGGGAGCAATTTTTCCTTGTGATATAATTAACCTACCAAACGATCCACTATCAATAAACTACACAATTCATTCAAACAAAATATTTAAACTCTTACATTTACAAAAGGAAAAAATCTATTCTATAACAATCCCATGTGCGAAATGTAACTAAGACAAAATCAGAGTACCAATTAGAAAACTACTTAAAAATACTAAAAATGGAACTAGCACACTATCCATAAATCCCCACGAAGGGCAATTCTCCATGAACCACAACATCAAAAAATAATCATGCCAAACCACTAGAAAAATGAGATGATTTACCCTTACATATGTTCTGTAACACAACATTTAAAAAACCACCCAAGTTCTAAAGTAGGTGTGAGTAATAATACTTTGTATGATTTCCCCATATGACTTCCTTACATGGGCCACTATGATAAATCTGTTAGAAAATTAATATAAAATATTTTATACAAAACATTCAATAGATCAACAATTAACAATATGTGAAACACACCCTTAACAAAGAACCATTACCCAAACCATGAAAATATAGGGAAATCCAAAAAACAAGCCATAATGCATTTCACTATTTCACATGACCACAAAAAATTCCAGCATTTCAACCAATGCACAACAAAACAATCATTATAGTGGGACTTCTTCCCACCATGTTCACCCCATTTCAAACTAGCGGTACTTCTCGACCACTACCCATAATAGTGGTTATTCAGACCATTATCCATCTACTATTACAGTGAGACACCCCTCCCACGTCCAAAATGGTGGTTCTTCGGACCACTTTCCATCAACTCATTTAGTGAGGCATCCCACCCACTTCCACACAACCAACACAAGCCATAACATTAAATCATCCAACAAGAACGAATCTCTAGGTCCGCAAAATAAGCACCCAACCATTTACAAACACATGCCAATTTATTTTTTTTAACCCCCGTTTATTGAAAAAAACATTTCAATAAATTTCCATTTCTAAAAAAATTTAAATATACAAAATAACTATTGAAAACTACTTCTCATCCAGTTTCCCAAATCATCTCAAGAAAGAAATTTTAAAATCACAATTTTAAATCCGTAACAATAAAATTCCAATCCAAAATCCTCTTTTCCCCAAAAATCCATCAAACATTGCCAATGATAATTCTAACCAATTTTTAACATCAAAAAACAATTAATAAAAGGAAAACCAATCAATTGAAACAAGACTTCTATTTCTCACAAAGTGGAGTCTATAGAGAATCCACCTATATTTAGGATTCTGGAGAAATTGATTCATATGTAACCACTCCACAAATCCGGAGAATGCACTTAAGAAACCACCCTAGATCCTCTTCCCTATCATAAAAATACTTAAAATGAATACACAATTAAACCATATACTTATATCTATGCAAAATAGGTGTAGATTTAGAAAACTGGGAGAGATGGATATGTATATCTAGAGGAAACCACAAATAACCACAAGAGGAGACTTACTCGAGAAGAACCACCTTCAATCCACCATTAAACACCTTAAAATTTCATACAAAATATGTGGGAGAGAACATCCAACTTTTTAGAACCCACAATCCCGAGTGAGGCTCAAGTTGGAGGAAATTTGGAGTGAAATGTTGTAACCACTGGGGAAACTATATTTAAAAGCACCATTATTATGTGGTCGCACGGTTAGCCCACATGGTTTAGAAAACTGTGCACAAACCATGTGCATGCCACTGTTTCGAGAAAATGGGTCCACATAGTTGTTCAAAAAGATTGGCAAACTATGCTTATGACATGACAATCCCACTTTTCCCCCCTACATAGTTTCCAAGAGAACCCGCATGGATTCCCTTAACAGTGATCAAACTGTTCACTCCTAGAAAAACCTCCAAAATATTCAAAACCCTAAAAACTATGCCAAACTCTTCCCAACTCATCCCAAGCCCTTTAAACAAATAATAAAGCATAAAAAAGGCTACATTCCTCAAACCGGGGATTCTAAAATTCCTAGTTCACATGATATATAAAAAATATAATTCAATTAATTATATTTTTGATGACATTAATGTTATTATTTCATGGGGATTATGATTCAATATTACAGATGAGTTTAGAGTTTTTCATTTTGATCTTATCATATATTGGGATTGATTTTGATTATTCTTCCATGGGTAAAATATTATTTTACAAGTCTCAGGAAAATAATGATGTTTAACCCCATTGATTTATTCTTGATAATAAATGTTTTCCCTATATTTTACACTATTTATGCACTCATTATTACAAAAGAATAATTTTAAAAAAATATTCATTCATTGATAAATATTTTTTTTCCAAACACATGTTCTTTAATTTTTTGTAAAAAAATATAATTAATATCTTATGTGTTTTTAAAAAAAAATTTTCCATATTATTTGAATTTATTAATTTTTATGAATGTGAGCCCCATAACTGATTCAAAATAATGAATGATAGGAATTGTTTATTTGAAAATTTGAAAGGATTAATTGTTTTAATATGTACACCATAAACACAATTTCTACCCTTTTGGGGAAATCATTTCTTTGAAAGATAAATAATAAATTTTCATGTTTATTTGGATTTAAAATGGTTTTTAATTTTTTTTATTTTTAAAATAATTTTTTTTCTAATAGGGATGAATATTTACCTCATTTAATATTTTAATAACTCATTGAAATTTATTTTCCATATATGTGATAGTAGTTGGTGTTACATATGACTTTCAAGGTATATAATCCCATTAAGACATTAATATTAATTCTTTAAAAGGTTTATAATGTGATTGAATGGTTTTTAAGAATCACATTTATCTTCCACAAATTATTCCTTGATGAAATTCTTATAAAAAACATTTTTTTCACAGGTTATACTATGATAAATTGATTATTGAACATATATTTTTCCAATAGGTTAAGATATGATAAAATGTTTATGATACCCAATTATTTTAATCATTTATAATAAAGATATTTCTTCTGATATTTTGGTACACACAAATAAGGGTTTCCTTATTTCAAGGGTGGGGAATTTATGTCCCTTCATTTTTATATATATTAATAATGAAATATGATCTTAGAGTTTATATGAGCTGTATTCCCAATCCCAAAATATGGATTATTGTAGTTCATTGCAATACCAATGATGGTAAATGAGTGGTCATCCAAATCCTCATATGTTATGAATGGCTTGGTAGGTATCCTTGATGTATTCTTTTTATGGTAATGTGTATTCCAAAAATATATTTATATTTACAATGTTATTGTATCTTGTCTTTTATTCTTTGGTTAACATTTGATCCATGTTTTATGAATTGTTAATATTTATCAATAATTTAACACTATTTAATTTCATGTATAGTTTATTGATTTCAATTGTAATAGTTATGTCCTCACACAATTAAGTTTATGTTATACATATGTATCTCTATAATTTTACCGTAATGAGGATATGTTATAACTATTTATTTTGTTTAAATTACTCATGTTATTGTGAAAGGATTAAGTAGGGAATTTTTCAGAAAATTTGTAAATGTTATGTTAATTATTGGATACATTTATGATATTTAACCAAATTAAGAATAATGCGTTCCAAGATTCCATTGTACTAGACTATAATGGTCCTTATTGATTTTTTATATTACAGAATATTTATGGAAAAATATGTAATATCGTTATATAATTACCCTAGGTAACTATAGTTTGTTTCAATCTAAATTATTAGTTATCATTCTAAAACTAGGATTAAAATGCATTAGTGGGTTACCTAGTGATATTTATATTAATATTTATAGGTATTTTTAAAAGGTTAGTTATAATAATGTGTTGGAGACTAATAAAATGTCCTTGAATTTTATTAAATAATAGAGTGAATGGGCTCCCAAAAATTAAATCCATGAACATATAATAAAATATGATGTGTCTCTGAAACATATGTACCTAGAAAAAAATTAATAATTTGTAATAATATATACTCGATCAAGAACCATTTCGAGAGAATGTGCACGATTAGACACCTATTTTGACACTCCTAAGATAAATACGTTGGAAAATCATGAAATATTTATAAACCATTAACATGGATTTAAATAGATGATGACTATAAATGACCCAGGATAATCCTAAGGTGTCATATAATTTAAAAATATGTCACTGTTATGAAAAATATATGTGATTTCATTCATGAATATGTAGTTTTTCAACACTATAATTATTTTTACCACTATGATTTTCTTGTTTTAGTCATTTTTGAGAATAATAAAGAATAGTGTTAAAATTGAATGTGTTGTAAAATTCAATGATGTGAAGTTAAATGGGATTATGGATGGAGTAAATATTATTATTATTATGGATAATCAGTTTTAATGTAAATTGAGTAACTTTGTTTACCAAAACTACTCGTAGACTCATCAAATAAAAGAATGAATGTGTTTAGTGAATTTTCAAGTAGTGAAAACCATAGAAAAATGAATAATAAATTTTCTATGTGGTGATAATGTGGGAAGAAACAACCATATGGATATCTTGGAGGTACACTTAGATGACTTTACTATGGAAAATAAGGATTTAATGTATGTAACTATAAAGAGAAAAACGAAGACCTCGGTTAAATTATTGGATGAGAATATTTGAATCACTAATGTATTATAAATTGCCCAATTAATTAATTATGAAATGTTTAATAATTATTAAAATTGATGACCCAAGGGAAATTATTTTAAAGATAATAAAAATGGTGTTATTTTTAATGGTTATATTATTAATGATATAGATAATAAAAATGATATATAAATGTCCTTATGTTTTAAGGAATATGATAATGAATAATAGTAAAATATTTGTGAAGTGGTATGATTGATGCCTTTATGTAATATAATTGATGTTTTATATTTTTTGAATCATTAAATATATATTTAATTTTTATTATGTCTTTTTTGATAATGGTTTTAAAGAAAATGATTAATGGTTTTCATTTAATAAAAAATTTATTTACAAGAAATGATATATATTATAATTAATGGAAGATCACCCATAAAATTTTCATTGGTATTATTAAATGATTTATTTGGACAATGAGATGATTTAAATGGTTATTATAAACTATATAGTACTTATGGCCTCAAAAAAATATAAATGATTTTTTGTTAACGTGTGTAACATACCAGCCTGGATGAACACTAAACTGGTAGTCTATCCCATCACCACATGTCTTCATCTGCGCCCCACCATATGCCTTAGGATTTCGAAAAATAGCTAACATCAAATCATGGTATGTTGGGGAGACAATACATTGAGATTAGAGTAGCATACTGATATATCATGTGTTTGTCAAAATTCAATATTGAAATCATTGTAATTAATATGGATAAACAATGAAAGATAATAAAAATGACTATATAAAATTAGATTAAGAGAATATAAAAAATAGTGCATGAATTTCTATATTATACTAACTAATAAATATAAAACATACACCAATAGATATGGTTAAATACAATGAAATAAATAAAATCCCATAGGTATGATCCATGATTATAATGAGTACTCGTTTAGTCCTATAATCCAAACACACTGGTACCAGCATGGAAACACAATAAATTAACCATAAATCCTAAAACATCTACCAAGGAGGTCTTTTAAGATTCCCCTATGTAATGGAGATAAAAAAAAGGTGTGACATATTATGATAATGTCTCCAAAAATGGGGTATAAATGATAATCTAACTAGTTCATATAAAATAAAAAACACACCTATATACAAAATTCAAGAAACCTTAAAAATAATTTATTAACTATGTTGGGCTCAATATCTATAAGGAAACCTTACGCCACCAGACATGCTTTGGTATAAGCAGGAAATTCCTCATCTTTAAGAATCTTGTACAAATTAAATAAGGGAAATTTATAATGGAAACATCCTACAATTTTTTTTTAATTATTTAACAACCCAAATAATGTGGTTTGTCTTTGGGGATGTGTATCATTGAAAAATATTATTAAAAATTTATATAAAATTATATATAAATTAAAAATAAATATAATCATGGGCCTATCTAAGGAGAACATTAACAAGGAGGTTGTGTATCACAAAAAGATATCCATAAGGCTCATTGCCATCAGAGTCCTTCTAATCAGATCAATGAAAGTCCCCAACAGTATCACTCACATTATATTGTGAGTTATCAACCATTGTTCTAGTATCTGATATCTCACATCTGGGACCAATTATCTCTCATCACGTAGGTGAAAACATATATCCAATAATCCACTCCAAGGTTTCCCTACTATGTAATCAGTATCACTCATAATGTGAAAGGAGAAACATTGGGTTATCCTATCCTGGTGATCTATTATCTCCCTCAGCATATGAACAATCCAATACATGGTATCTATTCAAAATAAAAATGAGTTCTTCCTTGGAATTCTATTTAATGATACTAATTTATCACACATGAAATTCATGATTCATTTAAATTATTTATTTTATTCATAAGAACACCCATGTAGTGATCATTACATAACATAGAATAATGAATAATTAAGGGAACTACGCTTCCTATCAACTTTATTTAAGAAGATAAAAATTATTACATGCAATGAATCAACCTCACATCTCAAAAAATTTATTAATAAGACCATCACACTAAATCATAAATTAAATGATATACTCAACTCACATACAATAAAATTCATGGAGAAATAATCATGACATAAGTCAAATAAAAAAATGGCATAATAATATATCACATTTTCAAATTTAAGGAAATATACCTCATCAGGGGGGGGGGGGTTTATTATAAAAACATGACATTGTTATCAAAAATTATATTAATTTAATTTTAATAAATTGTATTCATCACAAGGAATAATGGAATCCAATAAAATGATTTTTTAATGTTGGAAAGCCCTAAAATTTATAGATAACAAAATCAAACCCAAATAGGTGGCTCTATCTAGTAAAGATAATATATATATATATATATATATGTGAATATGAATAATTTAACCCCCCTAGTTGTTTGGTTTGTGTTGAATTAATAACCTAAAACTATACCTAGAGGGGTATAAAAACATCAAAAGGCATTTTGGATAATTTAATTCTATGAAATTTATTATTTTCTAGAGGCACTAGTTTTGTATGGTGTGTAACATAATGGATACATTTTATAATGTATGGAATCTGGATGGAAAATATTGTACACATAATATATTATATATAATACTCGCATGTCCAATATCGAGTGTTGAATGGGTCCAATTCGAGAGAGACCAATGAAATGGAGATCTATCCTAAAAATATGATATTTGAGCCTGGACCAAATGAGTATAATAAGATAGAATATAACCAAAAAATGGATGAATGAGGAGACATATACATACTAAGACACTTTAAACATACCATACATTTCTAAAATCTGAATTTTGATAATGGACAAACCTCTATTCATAGTGCGTGGTAACAGAGCTCAAGTGCAAGGGTGATTCGAATTGGGGATAAAAAATGAGGCAGTGATAGAGGCTTTCAAATTATTGTTCATTAATGGTAGATTTGTAATTTCACCCAAAATTCAAGGGAACGTGATTGTTTCACATGGTTTTCCTAACCATACACCAATCATATGTTTGATACTACTTAATAATAGAAGGTTTCATTCTTTGGATGCATAATTAGAAAACCCATGTGTTAACCGTATGATGAATAGAGAACACACACTGCTTAATTAGAACTAAGAATAATGAATAGACAAAATATTTACAAAATTATTCATAGCTCATGAAATTAGCTTCCTTTCATCTAAAATTAATGTACCTTTTTAGTAGTTTTTTTTATGATTCCAGATAAACCATTTTCCCTTACCAGTCCTTCAAAACATGGATATTATGGGACCGATGTACCCGAAAACAAGATGATCCATCCAAGGAACCAATCATGAATTTTTTTTAAACAACACATTATTGTGGTCCAAATCATGGGATTATAATCATAGGATATTTTAACAAAGGGGACTATAAACCAAATGATAAAACTATATTTTCCCGTTAAATATCATCCATTCCAATAACTCTGTAATCTACAATCATCCCAGCTTAGAATTTATCATCCCCAAGAATATGTGGGGAAATGAATAGAGAGTAAATAATTAATCTCAGGTTGTAATGTATTATAAAAATGGTTGAATTGTATTTCTAAATTCCTAATTCACCTCCTAGAATCAACCTAACATATGAAACAAGCATTGTGAACCCTCTATAAAATTATGGTTTCTTTGAAATGAAGCACTGAAAAAAACCCACTAAATGATCATCTTACCAAAGAAATGACAAAATTATTGTCCATTCCTACTTCAAGATATTTTATTTTTATGGATTATACCATGTCACAATATTCCACTAATGGAACTACCAATTAAGACATTCCCATAGCACACTAATTGTGATCTTGGAATGATTCACATCTTAACTTGTTATTCGACTCCAAATCGAACATAGAGGCATGGTCAAACCGAATACTTAAGAAAGTCTCATTCGATAGTCACCACACAAGCCCCTATCGGCCAATGTTTCATTATGTGGTTACTCAAATACCTCATATAAAAAGGAGAGATAAGTATTTTAACATTATCATATAAACTATTCTCCTAACAACCATCTTAGTCTGTCAGTTTACACACAAAAAATATCATTTAATTTTTAATGGAGGAACTCTAATATTTTTTTATCACATTAATAGA
The DNA here is from genome assembly GCA_963277665.1 of Viscum album. NCBI lineage: Eukaryota > Viridiplantae > Streptophyta > Magnoliopsida > Santalales > Viscaceae > Viscum > Viscum album. The sequence goes on along the minus strand of OY728140.1, from coordinate 1,996,501,859 downwards.
ATCCTAAAACTATCTCTTGGTCAAATATCAATCCAAAACACAAATATTAAACTGTTATTCCCCAACATGAACATGAGTTTATGCTCAATCCAATATGCATGGATCGTTATATATCCAAACATCCCATCAAATCCATTTTTGTGTCCAATGTAATCTCTGAATCAAGAACATGAGTTCGATGAGATTTTACAACTTCTTCCATACATATAGCCTTCAATGTTAGATATTAATACAAGGCTAAAAATCCTCATTTTGAGGGAATTGAATAACTGAAAAGTGATATTCTCTTGGGGAATCAATTGTTAAAAATAGATGGGATCTATCAATATATGGTGTTCCAAAACTAGAACAACATTACAACTAATGACTAAAAATGAATCTATGGACAACTATTCTTCTGAAGCGCACTCTGATAAAAACCAAATAAACAATCACCATTTATTTCACAACATTATCATGGCACATGACCATCACTCTCTCAGTAAAAATGAATGACTCAAAGATAGGGGACGTGATCATCAATTTGTTGAGAGTACACAAAGAGGATTCAGAAAAAAAATAAGGATATTAGACACTCTTACTACCAAGAGTGGTAACCTCTTAGTTTGGTTTCATGAAAATATTTACAACTATAAAAAGAAATAATAGTCAAACCATCACTGGGATTCTTATTTTAGAAAAATCTAATCTTTTTTCATAAACACATCAGATATAACTAATCATGTTTCATATACCACAAGATTAATCTTGTGAATGATAAAGAACAACCACCTTGGTTTATACATTATAAGTGGTGTCCTTTAAGGTTGCATACCCATCCAACTATTCATAATCTTTCTAATACACAAGAATCATCATGGATCAAAACTCTTTATTGGTAATAGATCTTCATTTGTTTAAATAGATTTTTTTCGACATATTTCATTCTTAATGATATTTTTCATTTCACGAATCACAAAAAATAGATTTTTTTTATTATTTGATTGAATTATACAAAAAACCAAGCCAATAATGAACTACATGAAACAAAATTTTTAGATTTATCTTTAAGGAATACGAAGGTTTGATGTTAAATTGAAGACTAACGTTCCCTTAAGGATTGCATAACATCCACATCCAACATTCAACAAACAATGATATATTATTACAAATATTATTACTTAATATAATAAGAAATATCTAAGGCATTATGTTGGATGATATAAATAGAATTTGTGAACTTATTATTATACAAGGTTGAATGTATAGGTTACAATCTAATTATAATTGAATATAAGAACCAATTTATTAAAAAGTAAATTATTTTATAAATATAACTTTATTGCTCATAATGGAATATAGTCATCATTCTATTGAAATAATATCCATTATAGGATGATTTTTTTAAGAACCCAGTATTTGCGCCTGTGAGACATTAAATTTTCTTGATGTTATTCCAGAGCAGGGCATTCAGACGGCGTGTGATTCTGAGTCCCAGTGTGGCTAGAAATAAATTTTAATTTCCTTCACACAAAACACATCAAATATCTATAATAACTCCTAAATGATTGGTGCGATGGAAAAAATGATGGCACCTTTGAGTTCGGAGCGTGCTGTTTACCTTAGAAGGGGTGTAAATTTCACGGGAGCGACCCTTCTATGGAAAAAACCACCAGGGGTATTTTCATAATTTAGAGTCCTTAGGAGTGAAATATATAACTTCTTAATGGAGGCTCAGATTAAAATTCAGAGACCACCGTTGTGATCAGAATGTGGATTTTACTATAGGGGCGGCATAACATTGAACCCGTCGAGAGTTTGGGTCTGGGCCTACTGGTGGTTGTTTAAAATTAATTAAATTTTATTTAATTTTTCCCTAATTAGACACATCCAACCCCCCATTCCTCCCCTTTACAATATCTCTTGTGGAAGCTCTCCGAACAAAGTATCCAACATTTTCATGCTCCTCTCCCCCACCACTCCACGTCGGTTGTGACTCTGACAGATCGTTTGTGAAGCGATGGCCTACAATGTGTGATGTAGGATTGTTGTACTTTCAATTATAAATTTACTCAACATATTTGAACTCAAAATAGAGTGTATAAATGTTTTTGAATTGTCAATAGAGGCCATATATGTTTAATGTTTGATCTGGGATTTCCAACGCACTTTTCAGATCAAAAATTTTAGTCTCTGGGAATTTGGGGTTGCCCCTAGTTGTTTTTCGGCCGAAAAACTTGTTTTCTGGCGGTTCCAAGGCAGTCTGATGGGCAAAGACGGTGGTGAAGGCTCCCCAGGTGGCGTTGCAGTTCCCAGGCAGTGGCGGCATGGCTTCTCACCAGTTGGTGTACCTGAGAGAGACAACAGCCTAGGGCCTCGGCAGTCCTGACGGTGTGGGGTGGGGTGCACCGGTCGGCTTTGCCGGTCGGTGTGTAGTGGTAGACCATGGACTTCGTGACCCAGGGAGAAAACCTAGAACCGTGAAATATGGGTTTCATGGAGGTAATGCCGGATCAGATTATAATGGTTTTGGTAAACCGGTGCGTCCCATGCTGTGAACTGCGGGCCGCAGTGGACTGGGTGTTCTGGGCGGTCGAGTCGCGTACCACCGTTCTAAAGGGGCGGATCGGTTGAACCAGTCTGGCCAACCCCATCTCCGTCCATTACAATTCAAACTCCCCTAACTAGAAAAATATGTGTTGTATTCACATATTCTCTACGGCGATGCGATCCTCAGACCGAGATTTAGGATTTCAAATGGTCTTGGGGATTTTTAATTCATGGGATTGGAGCTAGTGGCACAACATGCCCATTAAGTGTTACATAGCGCATCGTCAGGATTCCTATTTCAGATGGTGTGAGCACATCTAGAAATTTTTTTTTGTCTCCATCAGTGGCGTTGTGACCATAGTGTCATGGAAAAGTAGTTCAGGGTGGTTTTAGGCGTTGAATCTGGAGTTGAGGTGTGGGTCCCATGGGCTTTCTTTTAATCTAGGTGAAGTGTACATCGAATTTTCCATCAGACGTCCGTTTGGGGAGAATGAATAGTCAATTTGGTGTGTTTTTTTCTACAGAACTGTGATGGAACAATTCGTCTAAGCTTTTTCGGGACTAAGGTGTGGGCCCCATGAGACGACTTATGGGAATAAAGTGGTGTTGAATAACTTTTTTTTCCGGAGTCTGTGTCAAGGAAGTAAATATTCTATCTTGCATTTTTTTCGGGAGGATTCCAACGATGTAATCTATTTGGGCATGCAGATCCTCTTTCGAGATTTCATTAAATATGGAAACATGAAATTGTATTGGTCGGAGGTTCCTTTGATACACTCTGAAACAATTCACGATAGCGATGTTAGTGACCCCAGTGATGGCATGGGCAGCGCGGAGTTAATGGACTAGTTCTGGGTTTACCCTCTATCAGGGATATGCAGTGGGTAACCCCTAATCATATAAGGGTCTACCCTCTAGTGGGGCTGGGCATTGGGTTACTCATTGACCTTAGGGTTCACCCTCCAGTGGGGCTGGGCAGTGGGTTACCCGTTCACCTTAGGGTTTACCCTTCAGCTGGGCTGGGCAGTGGGTTACCTGATTACTTCATTCAGACACAGCCCATTCAATGAGTCTAGTCAGTGACTTTTCTCCATGATTACTGAATCGGGACACTTGGTTTTACGGTTCGACGATGGAAAAAATTTGACGTACATGACATTTGGGAATCAGTGAGGGTTATCCTTAAAATAGTTGGCGACTTTTCTGGGATTGAGCTTCTAGATTGAGTTCCCCTTACACACCGGTTTGAGTTTCTTGTTGATAATATATATATATATAACCTACTTTTTTTCCCTCTATGGGTTTAGTTACTCTCATTCTAGGATTGTCGAATAAGTACAATGTATTCCACATGCGTTCTGTTTCTATCTCTTCGTAGTTTGATGATTTTATACTCCTTCAATAGTTATAGAAGACTCGATGAGATTTTATCCTTATCACCATTTTTAGCTCCTTTCATTTGGACGAGTCTGTTTTCGTTCTCTTGTTGTGTTGAGTTGCACTCTCTCTACTGTACTGCTACTCTGTTCATTGTTTTGTTTACTTGTCACCGTTTTAGTAACACCTTTGTTTATCCCTTGTGATTTCAGGGAATCCTGCAGAGTATGTTTATACACATCCCTTATTGGGGTTTTCCTGCACATGGTGTGCCCTTGCAGACGATGGAGTGGTCGATCGTGTCTACGGAGGAATGTAGAGGATACATGATCTTGGGTTGAATTTCGTGGTTGTAGTAGGACATTCAGGTTTGAGAATATCTAGTTGTATACTTTCATTTATCTATAGTCGGGTTGTGGCACCATTCTGGTTGGGCGCATGTTTTTCCTTTAATATTAAGTTTACTTGTCAGTCCAATTTTCAGCACTTTACTTGTTATGTTTTTAGAGGTCGATGCATGATTTTTGATTGGGATATTGTAGTTCGTAATATGGTTTCCTTTTTTACTTTTCACCTCTGCATTGAGTGGAATATGTGTGTGGGTACTTGTACTTTGGCAAAGTCCTCCCAGATATTTTTACACCTTCGGCGCTTGTCCCCAGCCACAGGCCTATAGAGGTGGGCTTGGGGTAGTTGCAGCTCAAGACCGATAGCATCTGGTTGGGAAAAATTGGTAACATGGGATGGTTCATTCCATCAAGCATTTTTTGGACGTCCCTATAAAGGAATTGGTTGGGATTTAGGGAAATATTGTCGACGTGTCTCGATGTCGGCTCTCAGGATTGGGAATCTATAATGGTACGGGAGACCGACGTATCCATTCACTAGGACCCTTATAACCCCCTCGTCGACTTGGCACACTGAGATACATGTTGTAGGGAACATTGGAACACACATCTGGTAGGATTAATTCTTTGACTGTCTTTGTTGATTCAGCTCCCCTTTTTTATTATTGTTATATATATATATATATTCTCATCTGATATCGATAATCCTTGATAATTTTCATGATTCCCTCATGAATGTTGCCAGCCAGGTTACCCTCTTCAGTTCATAATGACGACCTGGTGAGTGATGAGGTGTCAGTTCGGGGACCGTCACGTGATCCCCTTCTTCGCAGTGGTTCAATAGTATCCCCTACATTTGTATATTGGAGGTTAGTACCGGCTGCACATGTCAATGTTGAGCGCAGGCTGAGTGCGCTTCAAGACATCCAGTGTCAATGGATGTAGAAGTTCCGCGGGGACCCAGATCATCAGGAAACAGAGGACTATCTAGAGTCTGTGGACTGACAATTCAGGTTGGTACGGACACTTGGGGACCAGATGGTATCCCTAGGTTCCAGCATTTTCCTTGGGATGGTCGGGCGTTGGTGGGGGATGGTTACGCAGGCCCACGAAGAGTCGTCTCTCATGTTGGATAGTTTCCAAAAGCATTTCTGGGAGGAATACCCTGCCTCTTGTTTATGCTATGTTCGGATTATGAGGATTCTAGAGCTGAAGCAGGTGGGATGATCGTTGTGGAGTACTCGGCCCTATTTACCGATTTGACATGTTACTCGCACAATATGATCCATGATAGTTACTTCCAATGTACGTAAGTCTAAGCAGGGTCTTCGTAGGGAAATATGTGCATGTTTAGTACCACTGTGAATCCCTACTTATGTTAGGGTGCTAGAGAGGGAACTCATGACATAAAGCTTCTTGTTTAAGGGACTCCAGCTGGCTGGGTCAAGCAGTGGCTACTTCAGAGTAGAGTCTTCGGTAGTAGGAAGTCGACAGAGACCAAAACCTTCGTCAAGGAGACCCTTCCATGTGTTGACTCAGGGGAAGGGTGGTACACCATAGTGGTTCCATAGATAACCGTGGTAGTTAGGAGAGAGCTGGTTCTATTCTTTTTATGGATGGGGTAACCTAGAACAAGACCGCATGACCAGGCATACAGAGTAGCAGTGGTAGGCAGTGGGTGCACCGTAGCGGTAGAGGCAGTGTCGTGACCAGGGATATCCAAGGTGAGGACAAGGTGGTCCTTAGGGAGGTGGCACATGCAGAACAACAAAACCTAGAGGTGGTTACAACGTTTCAAGGTCCTTCCACCACCACCACCGGGCAGCCCACACCAGGTATAGGGAGCTGGCGGTAGGGGCTGCAGGGAGCTTTAAACTATTGGTATTCGTGACCCCTAGAACATGAGATTGTCCAAGGTACGCTTTGTGTTTTTTCTACACTTTCATTGGTACTGTTAGACTTAGGTTCCAACCACTATTTCATATCACAGCTTTTGGTACGAGATTTGGATCTCCCAGCAGAGGCGCTAACACCTGTGCTTAACCTTGAGGTTGCTATGGGAAGTTCCTCGTTAGTGTCCTCTTTTTTCAGATAGTGTGAACTATTGTTAGGGGGAAATAGATTCACGTGGGACCTAATGGTCATAATGATGGAACCTTACGTTGTCATCCTGGGTAGGGATTGGATTTTTATAGTTCACGCCTAGATTGAATGTCGGCACAGATGAGTCAGATGTGTGCATTCTGATGGGACGAGATTCACCATCCTCGGTGAGGGTGACCTCTTGGCAGATTAGACAGGTTCTCTGAGCAAGATACCACAACATTTTTATCATCAGATTGCAAGTGTTGATATTGGAGTAGTAGACACTATAGGGACCAGGATCCCTACCATTTAAGAGGACTACCTGGACGTCTTTCCCGAGGATGTCACGTGACTACCTCCAAGGAGAGTGATGTAGTTCTATATTGACTTCTAGACAAGGACTGTCCTGATATCCTATACAGCTTATCATATGAAAACCACAGTGCTTCGGGAGATACTAATTTAGTTGGACGAACATCGTGAGAATGGATTCATCAGGCCAAGTGTGTCCCCCTGGGTAGCTCCAGTTTTGTTTGTGATGAAGGCAGATGGGAGCCTACAACATATTGTAGATTATCGTCACCTGTATCAGACACAATAAAGATCATGTACCATTTTACGAGGATTGACGACCTCTTTAACAAGTTCATAGGTGTGAAGTGGTTCTCCTAGATTGATCTTCGATTTGGCTACCACCAGTTGCAGGTTCATGAGGTGGATATCCAGAACATGACATTCCATTGACGTTATGGGCAATATGAGTTTCTAGTGATGCCCTTTGGCATGAAGAATTCCCCGGTCTTCGTCATGGTTTTGATGAACCATATTTTTTCAACCGTACGTGGACTAGTTTGTGGTCATATTTATTGAAAACATACTCATTTACTCTGCAACAGAGGAGGAGCATGCAGGGCATTTGATGATGGTCCTAGACTTACTTCAGGACCACCAGCTGTATGGGAAACTCTCAAAGAGTTAGTTCTGGATTCAAGAGGTTCACATTCTAGGTCATGTCTTTAGGAATAGGTTTTAGGCGTAGATCCCTCAAGGATAGAGGTAGTACTTGCTTGGGATCCACCCAAGAATGTGTCTGTGGTTTAGAGCTTCCATGGCTTGGTAGGGTACTATAGGTGGATCATGGAAGACTTCTCTAGGATTGATTCCCCTTTTACTACATTGATGCGGAAGGGAATACCATTCACCTAGATTGATTAGTGCCTGAAGGACTTCGAGGAGTTGACGTAGAGGCTCAGTAGTGCTCCAGTGTTGAAGCTTTCTGTGGAGGGCGTTGAGTTCTTAGTATACTGTGTCGCTTCAGAAGATGGGCTCGGGTACGTGCTAAGGCAGCAGCAGGCAATGATTGCATATGGGTCAAGGTATTTGAGGCCCCATGAGAAGAATTATGTAACTCACAATTTAGAGATGGCAGTGGTGGTCTTCCCCTTGAGGTTATGGAGACACTAACTTCTGGGTGAGCATTTTGTGGTCTACTTAGACAACCAGAGCCTCATGTACATAATCACTCATAGGGATCTGAATTGAAGGCAGGGGAATTGGCTAGCATTTCTCTAATACTATGATTTCAATATATTCTATACTCCAGGGTAGGGAAACGTAGTATCATATACCCTTAACAAGAATTCCTAGGCTCATCTTGTGCGGGAACATTAGAGCAGTTGGCTTCCCTACATCTGACCTTGGTGGAGCAGGAGGGTACATCTTTTCAACAGTCAATGATGCTGACTCCTTCACTCATTGAGCATGTGATAGAGTCCTAGCTATGTGATATCGACAGTGAGGATCTGCGTGATCAGATATCCACGGGTGACGCACCCGATGTATAACGACCCATGCTTTATATACATGGTTATTATTTCAAAAATTGAAGCATACATATTTCAACATATAACAAAAACATTAAAGGACCGTATAGGTATACTGTCTTTAGAAACTGGGAAACATAAACAAATGGTTCATAAATCATCTACATTTTGTCCCATTTATTTCACCATATATATTGTCCCTTTTTGAATATTATACATAATACCATTCATTCAGACCTGGGGAAAAGAAAACATACAAAAGGGTGAGATCAAATGCTCAGTAAGCATAAAAAAAAGAAATATCAATCACATCAAATTCATAAGAACATAACATTTTGAATATTTTAACCTGAAAAAGAGATCATAATATAATAAAATGGGATAAATCATTGTGGTGAAATGTAATCCCAAATTATCATAACATAAAACATGATACTTTGTGTCATACACACAAAATAATATATATTCATTTCTTAGTTGTCAAGACTCATTGCCCAGACTATCATAGTGGACAAAGTCCATTTCTGAACCGAGTTCACTCCTCGTTTCGGTCCTGTATCACTAAACCAGATTAAGCTTCCATTCCAGCCATGTCTATCTCATGAGATATAAATCATTACCCAATGATTTAAAGGGAGATATAGGTCCCACCCATCTCATAATCAAACCATTCTTATGTGTGCCACAAAATCATAAATCATAGCATAACCCATGTAATAAAAATTGGATTCATAAACATCATGCCCTCATGACATAACTCATATAAGATAAATGGACATCATAAAATTAATTACATCATAGAATAATCAAATAAATGTAAAAATAGGGATAGAAACAGAAACCTATATTATCTTAGATGGAAAATAATTTTGATAAAACACTTGAACTCCATTAATGAGGAAAATATCCTTTCTACGTCAAATGCATTTTTCCTTTCTTAACATGTCATACAATTTTAAACTAAATGAAATTGAATAAGAATAAACTAGAATACATATAAAGGAAGATTCATCGAAAAATGTTCTATAAAATCATAAAATTCCATTCATACCGTATAAGTTAAAAAAACATTCTTCTCATACTTTGGCTGGAAAATCAAAAAGTACCTCGTACTAAAAACGACAAAAGATTACTTTTATATCTTTTACTAAAAACTATCCAATGAGTAAAATTGGATTTAAAAAAATTGTATGAGGATATAAATAATATTAAATATTGAGGGAACATCTATTTGGATGATAAATATTTCCCAGTAAATTCTGTTGTATAAACTATCTTCGATAAAAATTGAGGTGGCGATATTTTCCCTTACCATAGGTCCTATATGCTTTATACATATCCGAACCTCCTGTATAATTATTTAAATAATTTCATTGACTCAATACTGAATAGTATACATTTTTATGATATCATATATGATTATATTATTATCTTTTTATTAGTAATATTTCATTGCTACTTGTTATTCGAGTGTTTATTGCTTTATGTTCTTATGCATGTTCTGTCAAATAAATTCTTATTCCTAATTTTAGGTTATAGATAAATCATTTAAAGAATGGTATTAATGTAATATATATCATATTTATTTATTCAATTCATTTATATAATCATTAGTCAATGAAGATAATATATAACGAGTCGCATCACATCGTGGAGACGTTTTGCCGTACGTACGCACGAGCGAAGATATCATTCCCATGATCGTGAAATTGTATTGAAGTGTATGTATACTATTTAAGAATCAATATAACTTGACAATAATCATATATATCTATTATTAACACCATTATACCCATCCAAGTAAGGTGGTGGTGGAAAAAAGATTACACCACAATGTGGAGACGGTATTCCTTACGTACACACGCGCGGTGATTTCATTTTCTGTAGGATGGGTATAAGGTAAATTATGGTTGTTTCATATTTATAATAACATATCAGGATATTAGTGATACTGATGTTATTACTTCATAATGAAACAACTAAAGAACACGAAGTAGAAGAAGCAATAAATTTCAATGAATCGGTAGTGAATATTACCTCTTCTTCGACAGGCCTCTTTGAAACCTCCTCTTAGGGCACTAAGATTGGTCTTTGAAGAATACCAGGACATCTAAGATGTTTCTAAGGAAGTGGAGAAGAGAAATGGGCAGGGTTTGGCCGAGCTTGAAGTCTCTAAATTGTGTAAAGAGGAGAGGGAGGAGGTGCCATTTTATAATGGGGGAGAGGGGAACCGTTGGAATTATAAGAAATATTAATTTATAATAAATTCCAACACCACATAAAACCTCCAAAATGACTCAATACAAAGATTAGATGAGATAGGGTTGAAATATCATCAACTAATAAAATTTAGAGATGTTTTGAATTTATTTTAAACATTATCAACTGGATTTATCCTTATATAATCTATTTAATTTTATTTGTGGTAATAAAATAAAAAATTATAAATCATTATAAATAATTAGTTATATGTTGTTAATTGTCCATAATTGTATGATTTATTACATTTTCTACCATATAATTTTTAATTTATAATTTTTAAATATTTTTTGTGATTTTTAAACAATTTTATAATATGTAATTTTTATATAATATCAATAGTGTCAATTTTGACACTATTCATTTATTTGAATTTAAATAAAATATATACAGAAGATATGTTTGAACTAAAATATTTAATAGATTTATAACACGTAATTATAGTCTATAAAAGTAGTGGATCAAATTAAATAGTTCATATAATATTTTTTTAAATACTTTTGAAGTCATTTATTTGATAATTCAATCAATAAAATAATTTCAACATCACTATTGTGTCATAATTAATGATAATTATTTAATCCATAAATATTATAAATAAATTCACATGAAGTAGATAATTATATTATCTTTCTGGATACTATTCTGGATCAAAGTTTCATGATGTTTATCAATAAATTAAATTTATTATACTTATAAGATTCAAGAGAGTGACATGTTGTCACTTTCTTTGGTTTTAATAATAATTATATTATTTCATGGTTAAAAGTCCATGAAATGAATCTAGTCTGACTCGTAGGTGATATGGGTCGACTTTAATTCATTCAATATGATTTTTTCAAGTTTTAGGGTAATTTTAAAATCTTATATTTACCCTTAATTACCTGAGTTACCTTTAACTACAGTAAATAAAAATTATCGTAGTTACTATTCATAATCTCAAAAAAATAAAATTAACCTATTAACATAATTTGGACCCACTGAATCCAAATATGGAATCAATTTTTCAAAATTCAAAACACATATGTTTCAGTAATTAATTTAAAATTAATCCCATTGTTATGAAAACAAGTTTTAAAAGTTAAAACATTGCCAAAGATTGAAATGTTTTTAACTATGAAATCAATGTAAAATTAAAGCTGGGGACATTAATTACATTAAATGGTAAAAATATATTCTATTTATAGTTTAAAACCATTCAGAATTATAATTATTCAATTTAAATTATTATGAGGAAAAAATTTGTTTTTAATTAAAATATTGCGGGTTTTTACTATTCATTAACATATGAAAGTTATCAGAATAATATGAAAAATTGATCCAAAGTAAATTTTTATATCCTGATTCTAAAGAAGAATTTATTTTGTCAAATTGAACTTATAAAATTGTAAAAAACTAGATTTAATGTCGGCGCGCCATCAAAAGGTGGAAAAACATCATTTTTTTAAAATACTTATTTTAGCCGAAAAATTTATTTTTTTCTCATACCATGTACTAGAAAATATGTCAGATGAATAATAATGTTATGAAATTCAAATTTCAGTTGATACTATTCCTAACAGATAGTTTATAATATGATAATAATATATCCTTGTTTATTGTAACTCGGTATTCCGTACTACAAACGCTATCGAGGAAGGTCGCGATTTCGTGTAACGCAAGCCAAGATATTGTTGTGTGCTGTGATATATTCCTTTGATGTTTCATATAACATAAGAATAAAAAAATATACTTCTCATAAAATATCAGGGTGTTACATTCTATCCCCCTTAAAATGAATTTCACCCTCAAAATTCGTCTCTTCATAACAAACAGATGAGGATACTTCTCCCTCATTATATCCTCAAGCTCCCATGTAGCTTCTTCGAATTGGTGGTTCCTCCATAAAACATTAACCAAGAGAGTGGTTGTGTTATGTAGAACTTTTCAACTACGATCCAGAATCATTATCGGCTGTTCTTCATTTTAATGATCTTGCTGCAGTGGTATATCTTCTAAGCATAGTACATGTGAAGGATTAGGTATGTAATTTCTCAGGAGAGATACATAGAACACATCGTGGACTTGAGAGAGATTTGTTGGAAGCGCCAATCGATAATCTACCATCCCAACACGATCCAGTATTTCGAAAGGACCGATATACCTAGGGCTCATCTTTTACATCATTACAAATCTCATCACTCTCTTCCCTGGAGATAATTGTAAAAACATTTTATCACCCACATAAAACTCTAGGTTGTTTCTTCAGTTGTCGACATAAATTTTTAGTCGACTTTGAGCTACTCTTATGTGTTGTTGAATAGATCTAACCTTTTCTCCCATCTCATCAACTAGATCAGCTCCAAATAGCTTTCTTTCCCCTACTTCATCCTAGAATGTTTGAGTTCGACATTTCATTTCATAGAGAGATTCATAAAGAGCCTTCTGAATGCTGGAGTGAAAGCTATTATTATAAGAAAATTTCAAGAAAGGTAGTTGTTGATCCCAACCACCTTTTAAATCCATAGTGAAAGCTCTCAACTTGTCTTCTAGAGTTTTAATTGTTCTCTCAGACTAACCATCTGTCTGAGGATGATAAGCAGTGCTAAAACTCAACTCTGTATCTAGAGTATATTGAAGACTTCGCCAGAACATCGAGGTAAACCACAGATCCCGATCTTATATAATGGAAATTGGTACTACATGAAATCTTACCACTTCCTTTACATATATCCTGGAAAGATGGTATAGATAGAAATCTTCTCTAATAGAAATGATGTGTTCCGACTTCGTAAGACGATCAACTATGACTCAGATATCATTATTTCATTTGGATGTTTTAGAAAGTCCAGTGACAAAGTCCATAATGATGTTTTCCCATTTCCATTCAGGTTTGGGTAATGGTTGTAACATCCCCTTATACTTCTGTCTCTCAGCTTTAACTTGCTGACAAACCAAGCGTCGAGAGACAAATTCACCAACATCTCTTTTCATTCCATCCAACCAGAAGTACTCTTTCAGGTCCCTAGATATCTTTGTGCTTCTAGGATGAATATATAATGAAGAACTATAAGCCTCATCCAGCAGCTCCTTCTTTAATTCTGGGATTGGAGGAACAAAAACCCGATTCCTGAACATTAGTATCCCATCACAATCAAGGTTGAATTCAGGATCATTTCTCACCTTCTTTTGTAACTCTATATCTTCTTTCTGTGCCTCTTTAATCCACACATGAATAGATGGTTGAACATTTATTTGAGAAAGATACGATTTTTTTACTTCCATTACAATTCCAAGATCCTTCATTTATAATCCATAAATATTGGATCTTTTGTGATCCTCGTCATGGATAAGCTGGCATGATCTCATCGACTTAATGCATTTGCCACCTTGTTTTCTTTCCCAGGGTGATAATGTATTGAGCAGTCATAGTCCTTAATCAACTACATCTATCTTCTTTGGCACATATTAAGCTCCATTTGTGTAAAAATATACTTTAAAATTTTATTATCAGTATAAATAATACATGGTTCACTATAAAGATAATGCCTCCAAATCATTATTGCAAAGATTACAGCAGCTAACTCCAAATCATGAGTTCAGTAATTTTGCTCATAGATTTTCAACTATCGTGAGGCATAAACTATCACTATATCATTTTGCATTATAAAACACCCCAATCCCTTCTTGGATGCATCACTGTAGAACACAAACCATTCACCACTACAAGGAAGTGTGAGCACAGTTGAACTGGATAACCATCCTTTCAACTCCATGAAATTATCTTAACACTCCACCGTCCACAAGAACAAAACTCATTTTCGAGTCAACCTGGTGAGTGGATTGGATAATCTTGAAAAATAATTCACAAAACGTTGATAATATCCCACCAGATCAAGAAAACTTCGGATCTCGGTTACTGTTTTTGGTCTCGACCATCTTTTGATAACCTCTTTTCTTTGTTGGATCCGTAGATATCCCTTCTTTTGAGATTATGTGACCCAAAAATGAATCTTTTTATGCCAAAATTCACACTTGGTAAATTTGGCATAAGGATTCTCCTTTATTCAGGTCTTTAATACAATTCTCATGTGATCTTCATGTTCTTCTATGCTCTTTGAATATACAAGAATATTGTCTATAAAGACTACCACAAAGTGATCAAGATAATATCTAAAGACTCTATTCATCAAATCCATGAAGACAGCAGGAGTATTAATAAGACCAAATGGCGTCACTATAAATTCACAGTGTCCATACCTTGTAAGAAAAGACATCATTGGTATATCATCTTCTTTGACACTTAATTAATGATACCCTAAATGAAGATTAATCTTGGAAAAATATTTAGCTCTATGTATTTGGTCAAATATGTTATCAATTCATGGGAGATGGTATTTTTTCTTGATATTGATCTTGTTATGTTATTGATAATCAATGCAGAGTCTCATTTATCCATCTTTCTTCTTAACAAACAGAACATGTGCTCCCCAAGGTGACGCACTAGGGTGTATGAATCCCATATCATGATTCTCTTGGAGTTTCTTCTTCAATTCTCACATCTCAATTGGGGACATTCTATAAGGTGTCTTTGAAATAGGAATAGAACCCACTATGAGTTCTGTTGAAAACTCAACTTCACAATTTGGTGGAAGACAGGGCAATTCCCCTAGAAAGACATCATCAAACTCCTGTACAATTGGAATATTCTTATCATGATTTTTTCTCCAACCATTTGAGATAAATAACCTTCATTTATTAGAATCAAGACCCATAATATGGAATAAATTTTCACTGGAAGGTTATATTCATCCTTGCATCGATATATGATAGTAGAATGATCGGGAATATTAAATTTGATTTCCCTTATTTGGCAATTGATATGTGCTCCATATAAAGAAAGAAAATACATTCCATGAATCACATCAAATTCCACTATAGAAAGGATCACTGGATTTCCAGGAAGCACTTTCCCAGAAACATCAATCGAATAAGAATTGTAAACTTTTGATGCAACCGTTGTGCCATTAAGAGTTGTCACAGCTAAGTCAACATCTAATTGATGAGGTAATATGGAAATACCCATATAAAATTCTTCAGAAATAAAACATTGGGTGGATCCCAAATCAAATAAAACATTTTCTACTTTAGAGTGGATGTTTAGTGTACCTTTCAACACATAATTATCATACTCCACATTGCCGATAGTAATTTCATGTGACCTTCCTTTGTCTTTGGCGTTAAGATTTTGTTGACGTTGATCATCATCCACAACCCTTGTATTAGGGCATTGATTGGCATAAGGCCCCATTTCCTTGCACTTGAAACATTGAAGTGTAGGAGGTGTATTCTCTGTATCCCTTTATTGGTTTGCATCATTATACATCTTATTCCCATTATTTCAACATTCAACTACCCGATGACATTTTTTCCGTACTAAAAAAATTTGCTTCTCCCTTTAATACAATTCCCTCCATGCTTCTTTCCACAATTTGAGCATAATTGATAAATCATCTTCTTTTCATTGTTGTCATTATATTTCCCTTTGAATTCCATTTTCCTCTTATTTTCAAACCCATATGATTGATTGGTTACTCCAATCTCCATCTCATCCTTGAGAGCACATCGAAAAATTTCTGTGTAGCTATTGATGTCCCTTATGGCTAATTCCCTTTGAATAATTTGTTTTAAGACACTAAATAATCGATCGATTTTACGCTCAGGTTGGATAATAATTCCAGAAGCGTACCTTGAAATTCATGTAAAATTTTCTTCATAGGTACCAAAAGATTCATCATCCTTCTACTTCAGTTCAAGAAGCTCCTTATCCTACCTTGTTCGAACAATATGAGGGAAGTACTTATTGAAATATATTTTCTTGAACTCATCCCATTCCATGGAATCAATTTCATCTCCATGCCTCATATTATTGATGAGATTCCACCATCGATCAACATCACCTTCCAAACGATATACTGCTTAGATTAATTTATCATGCTCACAAAATTATAGAACTGAAAATTTCTTTTCAGTGGTACTGTTCCATTGTTCAGGTACTAATGGATCAGAAGACCCACTGAATAAAGGTGGACGCTACCTCATGAAGGATTCAGTAGAATGTTTCTCCTTCATTTGCTCGTTTGGAAGTCATGCATGATTCATAGATTGAGAAAGTTGTTTGAGCAAGGCTACAAGATTTTTTATTTTAGCTACCATAATGTTTTTTTTCTTAGGTGGACGATCATTGCATTGCCCGTCACATTCAGCATTAACATGGATCTTTCGGGTTCCAGCCGTTGACTAAAACCAAGAAGCATAGTTTGAGAATCACAAATCATAATATGAAAACCACAAAATCCAAAATAAAATTTCACACTTTAGGTCTTATCATAGGTTGTTCATTGGAATTTCTAAAACACTAATATTTTGTTCTATTCTTAGACATATCCTTAGGGTTCTTACAAAGGCTTCCTCATCTTAGTTTCCAAAGAATGACTATAGCATCCCTCTGATACCAACTATAATGACCCATACTTTACATACATGGTTTTTACTTCAAAAATTGAAGCATACTTATTACATCATAAAACAAAACCATGAATGGACCGTATAGGTATAGTGTCTTTAGACACTGGGAAACATAAACAACTGGTTCATAAATCATTTACTTTGTCTCCCGTTTATTTCATCATTTATAGAGTCCCATTCGGCATATTCAACTTAATACCCTTCATCCAGACCTGAGGAAAAGAAAACATCCAAAAGGGTGAGCTCAAATTCCCAGTAAGGGTAATCAAAATAAATTTCAATCATATAATATTCATAAGAACATAACATTTTGAATATTTTAAGCTGAAAATGAGATCATGATATCACAACAAGGTTTAAATCATAGTGGAAAAATTTAATCCCAAATTATCATAACATAAAACATTATACATTGTGGCATACACATATAATCATAGAGTATAATCTCTTAGTAGTCATGACTCATTTCCAAGACTATCATAGTGGAAAAAGTCCATTTCTGAACCGAGTTCACTCCACATTTCAGTCTTGTATCACTGAACTGGAATAACCTGTCATTCCAGCCATGACTATCTCATTAGATATAAATATTTACCCAATGCATTTTTGGGATATATAGGTCCCACCAATCTCATAATGAATCTATTATTATGTGTGCCAAAAAATCTTAAATCATGGCATAAATCATGTAATAAAAATAGTATTCTTAAACATCATGCTATCATGACATAACCCATATAAGATAAAAGGACATCATAAAATTAATTCCATCAAAGGATAATCAAATAAATTTACTGATAGCGATTGAAATATAAAACTATATTATCTTAGATAGTATATAATATTTGATAAAACACTTGAACTCCATTCTTGAGAAAAATATTCTTTCTACATCAAAAACATTTTTCCTTTCTTAACATGTCATACATTTTTAACTAAAAGAAGTTTATTAAGAATAAACATGAAATCATGTAAAGGATGCTTCATGAAAATAATGTTCTATGAAATCATAAAAATCCATTCATGTCGTATAAGTTAAAAAAACATTCTTCTCTTACTTTGGCCGGAAAAGTCAAAAAGTACATCGTACTAAAAATGAAAAAAGATTCCTTTCATATTTTTACTAAAAAATCACTAATGAGTAAAATTGGATTTAAGAAATTGTAGTAGGATAGAAATAATATTACATATTGAGGGAACATGGATGTGGATGATAAATATTCCCCAGTAAATTCTGAAGTACAAACAATCTCAGATAAAAATTGAGATTGCGAGATTTTCCCTCACCTTATGTTTGATATACTTTGTGTGTATCCAAAACTCTGGTATAATGATTTAAATAATTTAATTAACTAATTATAGAATAAAAATCATTGTTATGATATCATATATGATCATATTATTATCTTTTTATTAGTAATATTTCATTGCTACTTGTTATTCGGGTGTTTATTACTCCATGTTCTTATGCATGTTTTGTCAAATAAATTCTTATTCATCTTTCTAGGTTATAAATATCTCATTTACAGAATTTTATTAATGTAATATAAATAATATTTATTTTTTAAATTCATTTATATAATAATTATTCAATTAATATCATGTAGAACGAGTCACATCACATCGTGGAGATGGTAGGCCGTACATACGCACGAGCGGTGATATTGTTCCCATGATCATGGAATTGTATTGAAGTTTATGTATACTTTTTCAGAATCAATATCACTAGAAAATAATCATATATAGTTATTATTTACACCATTATTCCCATCCAATTAATGTGGTGGTGTAAAACACATTACACCACAACATGTAGACGGTATTCCGTACGTACGCACGCGCGGTGATTTCATTTTCCATAGGATGTATAGAAAGTGAATTTGGGTTGTTTCATATTTATAATAACATATTATTATATGAGTGATACTGATGTTATTACTTCATAATGAAATAACAAAAGAATAATAAGTAGAAGAAGAAATAAATTTGAAAGAATCTGTAGCGGATATTACCTCTTCTTCGACACGCCTCTTTGAAACATCCTCTTAGGGCACTATGATTGGTCTTTGAAGAATACCAGGACCTCTAGAATGTTTCAAGGGAAGTCGAGAATAGAAATGGGTAGGGTTTTTCCGAGCATGAAGGCTCTAAATTTTTTAAAGTGGAGAGGGAGGAGGTGCCCTTTTATAAGGGAGGAGGGGGGCACCTTTGGAATTATAAGAAATATTAATTTATAATAAATTCCAACCCCATGTAAAAACCTTCAAAATTAATCATATCTGAATATTATATGATATAGGGTTGAAATTTTATCAACCAATAAAATTTAGAGAAGTTGAAAATTTATTTTAAACATTATCAACTGGATTTATCCTTATATAATCTATTTAATTTTATTTGTGTAATAAAATTCTAAATTTTAAATAATTATAAATAATTACTTATATTTTGTGAATTGTCAATAATTGTATTATTTATTACATTATAGAACATATAAATTTTAATTTATAAATTTTAAATATTTTTGTGATTTTTAAACAATTTTATAATATGTAATTTTTATAAGATAACAATCGTGTCAATTTTGACACTATTTATTTATTTGAATTTAAATAAAATATATGCAGAAGATATGTTCGAAATAAAAGATTTAATAGATTTATAACATGTAATTTTTGTCTAGAAGATTAGTGGAGGACATTTAGTAGTTCATATAAGATTTATTTTAATACTTTTAAAAACATTTATCTGATAATTCAATCAATTAAATAATTTCAACATCACTATTGTGTCATAATTAATGATAATTATTTAATCCATAAAAATTATAAATAAATTCACATGATGTAGAAACTTTTATTGGATTTTTGGTGGTTTTTCATGTTCTATGTTTCATGAAGTTTATCACTAAATTAACATTTTTATACATATAAGATTCAAGAGAGTGACATTTTTTCACTTTCTTTGGTTTTAATAATAATTATATTATTTCATGGTCAAAATTCCATTAAATGAATCATGTCCGACCCTTAGGTGATATGAGTCGACTTTTATTCATCCAATAGGATTTTGGAAAGTGTTTGGGTAATTTTATAATCTTATATTAACTCTTAATTACCCGATTTCTCTTTAACCGCAGCAAATAAAAATTACCGTAGTTACTATTAATAATCTCAAAAAAATAAAAGTAACCTATTAAAATATTTTTGACCCACTGAATCCAAATATTGAATCCATTTTTCAAAATTTGAAACAATGAAGTTGTAGTAATTAATTTAAAATTAATCCCGTTGTTAAGCAAATGGGTTTTAAAAGTTAAAATATTGCCAAAGATTGAAATGTTTTTACCTGTGAATTAAATGTAAAATAAATGTTAATGACATAAATTATATTAAATAGTAAAAATATATTCTATTTATACTTTAAAACAATTTAATATTATAATTAAACTATATTAATTATTACAATGATAAAATATGTTTTTAATTAAAATATAGCGTGTTTTTACTATTCATTAAAATATAAATGTTATCAGAATAAAATGAAAAATTAATCCAATGAAAATTTTTATATCCTGATTCTAAAGAAGAATTTTATTTTTTCAAATTTAACTTATAAGCTTTTCAAAAACTAGATTTAATGTTGGTGCGACATCAAAAGGCAGCAAAACTGCATTTTTTTAAAAATACGTATTTTACCCGAAAAATTTATTTCGTTCTCATACCATGTTCTAGAAAATATGTAAGATTAATAATAATGTTATAAAAATAAGATTTTTGTTAATAATATTCATAATGTCTAGTTTATAATATTATAATAATATATCGTTGTTTAGTGAAACTTAGTATTGCGTACTATACACGCTATCGAAGAAGGTCGCGATTGCGTGTAACACTAGCCAAGCTAGTGTTGTGTGTCATGATGGATTTCTTTGTTGTTGCATATAACATAAGACATTAAAAAATATACTTCTCATAAAATAGAATGGTGTTACACGATGGATATTCCGAAAGAGGGAATCATGAGATCTTGTTCCAAGGGTGAGCTATAGTACCATAGGAGATGCATGAGGAGGTGATGTGGGAATTCCACACTTCTCCCTTGGATGTACATCGCATTGTGTAGAAGATGTTTAGAGACCTTCAGTTGATATTTTGGTTGACTGGCATGAAGCGAAGCGTAGCTGCGTTCATTTCTCTGTGTCTTAACTATAAGTAGGTGAAGGGAGAGCATCAGGTTTTGGATGGATTGTTACTGCCCCTTGATATCACATATTAGAAGTGGGATGGCAAATCTATAGAATTATTCATATGGGTTCCATGCACAATGAAGGACCACGATTCTATTTTTTGTGATAGTGGACGGACTCACGAAGTCGGCGCCCTTCCTTGCCATCAGAGAGCAGAGCTCGGTGGAGAGTATAGGGCAGCTATACATTTGGTAGATCATCCGACTTCATGGAATACCCTCTCTATCAACTCCGACTGGGACATGTGGTTTACATCTCGATTTGTGGAAAGGCCTTCAAGAGGCATTTGGGACTCTACTACGGATGAGTACATCTTTTCACCCCCTGACGGATGGGTAGACCAAGCGCAGTATCCAGATGTTAGATGATCTGCTCATTATGTGCATGTTAGACTTTGGCCTATGTTGGGAGGATCACCTTCCAGTGGTGGAGTTCACGTATAACAACAGTTACCACTCTAATATCATCATGGAACCTTTTATGGACCTCTATGGGAGACCCTTCAGGTCACCGTTTTGCTGGACGGAGGTTGGGGAGACCTCCCTCGTGTTCCTAGAGTTAGTGTGGGCGAAGACGGAGGGGGTGCAGGTCATTTATGAGAGGATGAGGATAGATCAGAGTAGACAGATTTCCTATGTTGACCGTCATTGCATGACTTTGGAGTTCGAGCAGGGGTACCCTGTCTTTTTGAGAGTCTCCCCACGGGGTGGAACGTGGAGGATCGTCCGGTGCGTCAAGATATCCGAAAGTTTCATCGGGAATATTGAGATAACTCAAAAGGTTTGTGAGTTTGCCTACCGTCTTGCTCTACCCCCATAGCTAGAGAGGGTGCCTGAATTATTCCACGTGTCGTAGCTGAGGAAATATGTGCACGACCCCACGAACGTCATCGACGGGGGAGAGATAGACATTGAGGATAGAGCCACCTTTTCATAGCACCCGATGACGATTGAGGACTGGAAGGAGAAGACTCTACTTGGATAGACCATTCATTTGGTTTGATTGTTGTGGTGTCACGAGAGGGTGTAAGAGAGAAATTGGGAATGGGAGAGCCAGATGCGGGCTAGGTATCCCAAGTTTTTTTTGTAGTTTATTTTCAGGGATGAAAAACATTAAGGAAGTAATGATGTAAGAAACTGTGTTTTAAGACTGCGAGACTTTGAATTTTCATGATGTCATTCCAGAGTCGGGCATTCAGATGGTGTGTGATTCCTAGCACCGGTGTGGCCAAAATTGAAATTTAAGTGCGTTAAAACTAGACATTCCAATTAAACATAATAACCCCATAACTGTTTCTCGGATGGGAAAACAGAGGGAACCATTGAGTCCAGAGCGTGCCGTTTTACTCTAGGAGGGGTGTAACATTCGCGGGTGCGGCCCTTATGGGGAAAACACCACCTAGGGAATTTTCGTAATTTAGCGGCCTCTAGAATAAACATTGTAACTTCTTAACAGAATCTCAGATTAAAATTCTGAGACCACAACTGTGCTCATAATGTGGATTTTTCCCTAGGAGTGGCTTAACCTCAACCCCATCAAGATTTCGGGTATGGGCCTACTAGAGAGTGTTTAAAATTAATTAATTTTTAATTAAATTATACCTACATAAACACATCCACCCCATCCTTCTTCTTAGAAAATCCCTGGAAAATATCTCTCTACAAGGGATCCACCTTCTTCATGCTCCCCTACCCACATTTCATTGTTTATTGCAGCTCCAGCGGATCGTTTGTGAAGCGACGAACTACGCCCTACGAGGTATGATCGTTGGGCTTTCATTTTTAAATTTCCGCAACTTTTTTGAACGAAAATTATAGCATCTAAATGATGATTAATTTTCAATAGAAAGACATATATTCGTAGGGTTTGATCTGAGAATTACATATCTTTTTTCGGATCAAAAATCTGAGTCTCAGGGCGTCTGGGGTGGCCCTTGGAAGTTTTGCGGCCAAAACACTTATTTTCCAGTGGTTCCAGGGAGGTCCGGTGGGCAATGACAGCTGCGCGGGCGCCCCATGCGGTGGAACAGCTCCCAGGTGGTGGATCATCTTCTCAGAGGTCGGTGAAATAGATTAGGATAGTGGCCAGACGCTTCAGCAGACCAGGCGGCGCGGGGCGAGGCGCACTGGCCGGCATCACTGGCAGTGTGCGGCGTGAGACGGGGGTCGTCGCGACCCCAGGAGCAAACCGAGACCCACAAAATGCAAGTCTTATGTGGGAAAATCCGGACCAGATTGTGCCAGTCCTAGTGAAGTAGTGAAACTCGTGCGGTGAACCGTGGGCCCCAGTGGATCGGGCCGTCCGGGCGGCCGAGCCGCAGACTGCCAGTCTAAAGGGGTGGACCGACCGAACTGGTCCGACCCACCCCGTCTCTGTCCGTCGGCATTAAAACGCCACTAACATTAAAACCAAGTGTCAGATTCGAATGCCCTCTACGGAGACACGATCCTCAGATTGAGACTGATGTTTTGAGTTGGTCTCAGGGATTTTTAAGTCCTGATACGGGAGCTCGGTTGCACGACACGCCTGTTAGGTGTTACTTAGCGCCTCATTGATATTCTTCTTCCAGATGGCGCGAGCACATCCAAATTCTATTTTATGAATCTTCAGTGGCATTATAACCCTAGTGCCATGATGAAGTTGTCCAGTGTAGTTTTAGGCATTGAAGGTAGAGTTGAGGTGTGGGAACCATTGGCCGTCGTTTAATCTGTGTTCAGCGTACTGTGACTTTTCCATCAGACGTCTATTCTGAGCGAATGAATAGTCAATTTGGGTGGTTTTTCTGAGAGCATCGTGATAGTGCAGTTTTCCTGACCTTTTTTTGGGACTGATGTGTGGGCCCCACAAGAAGTTGTATGGGCATGGAGCGGTGTCGAATAACTTTTTCCTCGGGTGTCCATTTCAAGTGAGTAAATAGTATATATCACATTTGTTTCTAAAAGGATTTCAATGGTGTAATCTGTTTGGGCATGCTGAGCCTCATTTGATATCTCATTAAATGTGGAAAAATGAAAGGGAGTTGGTTGGAGGTTCCTTTAATGCTCTCTAATCCAACGCACATTAGCGATGTTAGCGACACCCAGTGATGGCACAGACATTGCGAAGTAATCAGACCAGTTCTGGGTATACCCTCCAATGGGGCTGGGCAGTGACTTACAAACCGACTTGTTAGGGTTTACCATCCAGTGGGGCTGGGTAATGGGTTACCCATTGACCTTACGGTTTACCCTTCAGTGGGGCTGGGCAGTGGGTTACTTGTTTACCTTAGGGTTTACCTTTCAGGTGGGCTGGGTAATGGGTTACCCGATGACCTCATTTAGACTCATCCCTTTCTATGAGGCTTTTTAGTTATGTTTCTCCATGATTACTGGAGCAGTAACGTTGGTTGTATAGTTTAGCGATGAGACAACTTTGACATGTGGGGCATTTGGGAATCAGGGATGAATTTCATTAGAATTGTTATCAACTTTTATTGGGCTGAACTTGTAGATGGAGATCCCCTTACACACTCATTCTTGTTTCTTGTTGATCATATATATATATATATATATATATGTACACCCTAATTTTGTTCCCACTCATTGGTTTTAGTTACTCTCCTTCTAGGAGGGGCGAAGATGGGTGGCGCATTCCATGTTCTTTTCATGGACAGATCCACTTTGTTGGATGAGTCTACACTCCTTCTATAGGTAGTGAAGACCCGACGATAAGTTCATCTTTCCACCATTTCTAGCTCCTTGTGTTTGGACGAGTCTGCTTCCTTTCTCTTGTTGGGTTGATCTGCACCCTCTCTACTGTCCTCTTACACTATTCATTGTTCTGTCAACTGCACACCATTTTAGTACCTCCTTTTTTCTCCCATGAGCATCAGGGGTATCCTACTGAGTATCTTTATACTCACCCATTCTTGGGGTTTGCCCTCACTTGGTGTTCCCTTGCATACGACAGACAGGTCTATCGAGACTACATATGAGAATATAGGGCAAAGAAGCTTGTGTTGTGTTCAGTGGTCATAGTAGGACATTCTGGTGTGAGACTCTCCAGCTGTTTACATTATTTTACCTTTTTCTAGGTTGTGGCACCTTTTTATTTGGGCGCATGTTTTCCCCATTACTGTTTAGTTTAATTATCAGTCTACTTTTCAGCACTTTAGTTGTTTGGTTATTAGAGGTCGGTGCATGGTTTTTTGTTATTATATTATAGTCCATACTATGGTTTCCATTTTAATCTACACTTCTGCATTGAGTGGGCTATGTGTGTGGGTTTAGGTACATAGGCTAAGTCCTCCACGATATTGTTACACCTTCAGCACTTGTCCCCAGCCCCAAGCCTATGGAGGCGGGCTTGTGGTAGTTGTGGTTCGAGACCGGTAGGGTGAGGTCATTATAATATTAATAAAATATTTATTTTATATATTAAATAATTTAATTAAAACATTAATATAACATATTACATTGGCATACGATAGGTCAATTTTATATTACACATAAAAAACCAATATTTTTGTTGTAAAAGTTTTTTTTACACCATTTAATAGAGAAACTATTTTAAATATGAATTTTCGAACTTTTATAAATTTTAAATTTAAAAAATAAATTTAATTTTGGAAATTGAAACATTAAAATTATATTAAGATGAATTTATTTATATTTTTTTATGAAGCATAATTTTTAATGAATAGTTAATAATATTGATTTTTAATTCAAACTTCTTTTTCATATAAATTATTATTATGGAAAAATAATATTTAAAATTTCTCTAAATGTATAAATAAATCAATTATACATATACAAATCATATATAGTTCATTGGTTTCCATTTCACTGTGATTTTAGATATTAAAACATAGAAAATATTTGGACAATTTTACATTAGAACCCCGTATTTTCATCACATCTAATGGATTAATTTTAAATTAATTTCTACCCCTTTTCTGATTCAAATTTTTAAACTTAGATTCCATATTTTTTTAAAAATACTTTTTAATTTATAATAATGTTCAAATTGTATTTGATTAGAAATTATATTGAATTTAATTAAAATAAATGAAATTGATTAAGAAGAAAATAAGCTTAAGAAGTCACTAATCCTTATACATAAAAAACCTAGTGTCATAGAAACGTTTACAAAATGATTTTTATGGTTATATTTTTACCCTATCCTCTAGTTTCTCTAGTTTTGTTAATCATTGGATCCACAGGGTAGTGTAATAACGTGGGAGGAATTCTTCTTTCCAAAATTTAGAGGAATTTTACACCTCTTCCACTATAATAATAAAGTCACACGTCCCCATTATTCACACCTATTATGACCTATGGGTTTCCAAAAATATTCTCAAATAATCTCCCAAAATGATTAAAATTTTCTTATTATTCTCAATTTTTTCTTGAAGCTATCCAAATAATCTGTCTGGTGAAAACCAATAAGGGTTACCAAAATAAGAAATAACATCCTTCATAAAGGTCCTTCGTTTTATTTTTATTTTCCACCAACTAAAATATTTTTAATTTCATGATTATTTAAAAAAACAAATCCTATATATTTTAACTGTTTTTATTCTATGGCTTTGAAGAACACTAACACAAAAATCATTAAAATTGTTAATGAAGTTCTGATTCTTATTTACAATGAACTACCAAATCACAAATTGATGTTTTTTGTTTTTTCAATACTAAAAATTGTGTTTGAGAATTATGATGGTCACTATATTTTTTTATTATATATATTATTTTTATGATATCTTTATTCTCCAGTCATTGTTATATAAAAAAGACTATCATGGTTTTCATTTTGTGTAACTATAATATCATCGTTTTTGGACATGTGGACTACATCCCCCTCAAAGTGATGTGATTATTTAATAAATTACATGAAATTTATTAATGATGTTTTTAGAAAAAAATATTATACAAGTGAAAAAATAAATATATATTAATGACAATTTTAATATAAAAATATGTCAATTAAAAAACTTTTTCAATATGAAAATATAACAGAAGCAATGCTCATACATACATTTGACCAACCATATCTATAAACAGTGTGTTTAAGTTAATAATTATATATTTTTTAAATTAATATAAAAATTTAGATACTAAATATTTATGATATTTTAAAAATCTTTTACAATATTTAAATAATTAAATTATGATATTATGTAAGATAATCCGTAATTTCAATTCAAAACATGTATGATAAATAAATCGATTATTACCTGAATCCTTACATTAACATGAAATTGGTATGAATCACATAATTCAAAATAACAAGTGATTCATATATGGTAATAAATAAAAGAATATATTTCAATGGGATATTTATAATAAAATTAAAATTGTTAGTTAGGAGGTTTCAATTTGTAAAATAAAGTCAATACTTATAGAAAGGGAATTTTATTTCACTTTATATTTACTTAAGTTATTTGAAATATTAAACATTATATCATTTTTTGTGGTGTATATACTAAAATATAACATTTCTTCAATAATTATATTAATTTAATGATATGAAAAAATTTAATTTTTTGTATTATTTCATGGGGATCATAATTCTATAATTATAAATGTAATAGGGTGTTTTCCAATCTCACATTAATATTCATTGATACACAAGCCCTGTTCACCTCTTATTTCTTATATTTTTTGTGTATATTACCCATGGATTTATTCAAATATAATTATACTAACATTTATTGGTATTTAAATTACCATTTTATGATGTCTCAATCATGGGGTTTATGTTTCAAATGTTACCATTTTAGTATTGTAATTTTGTCTCAATTTTCCTTCATTGAGACACATACCATTTTAGGCAACTATATTCTAATAAAATGTGTATATACTTCCATTATACATTTTATATCATGGAAAAAATTAATTTCATCAAACATTAATCTTCATGAAATTTTATGATATTATATGGCGAGTACAACTAAATGTTAACAAGTGGTAACAATTTATTAAATCAATCACATAGTTTATCAATATAGTTTATGATTATAATTATGTTAATGATGTCATATGATATATATCTCAAGAAAAATCATGAATTTTATTATACTATATTTATCTAATATATCATCATGTATTAGTACCATCAACTCGATCATTGTCATTTATGATAAGTATAATGATATTTTTATGAAAATATGCATTTATTTCGATTTTTGGTTGTAAAATCATTTTCATTCAAAACCATATTTTCTATAAAATCTTCAAAAATATTTTGATATAATCAAATTATTTATAAGGTACATTTTTACACATTTTTTATTATTTTGAAAAAATTTAAAAAGGAATATTCTTGTTTGTTTTTATTTAAAGAACATTTATATAATTTTAATATTCAAATTAAATGTTTTGTATATATGGAATTACCCAAAGGAATAATTTTCCTTTCAATGAAGCATCATTTTTTATGTTTGGAAAGGTAATTTTATAAAAAAAGAATATTGAAATATTCAAAAAATATTTTATATTCAATGTAGTTTTAATAAAAGTTTTTCAAAATTTATTTCACATTAAACATTCTTTAAATGATTTTATAATATTCATATATATTTTTTCAAAAGGTTATTCTCAATGATAATGAATTCAATGAATTAAATAATTCCATAGATATTTTCAATTTCTTTAAAAATAAATATTATTTTAATGTATTTTCATGTTTTATTTATATTTTTTAAAACAAAATTCTTCTAAAAATGAATTTTTTTTTTCAAAATAATTTTTTTCATATAATATAAAATATTTTATTCAACAAAATATTAAAATGATATTGAAATAATTAATTATATCAAATGGATTTTTGAAATGGGTTACTGAAATTTTTTTCATAGAAAATATATTTTCTTAAGAAATGTTCCATGTGATCTTTTAAATGATTCTTCATCTAAGATGACATTATTTATTATAGTTTATAAATACCATTCATCTGATTTCTTCAATAGTTTTTGTAATGCCCCGACCCCAGTTACCCAGAGACGGTGCATTATTAGGTAACATTGGAATGATCACAAAAGATGATGTCTCGAAACACCGATTAGTTTAGTACCCTTGGAAACACTAGATACATTCATAAATGTTATATTACATCATAAAGTGAAAAATCACAATAGCATAGTGTCCATAGTCCACAATTCTATCCCCTTTAGACTATCCATGTAGGTCAGTCATAAAATATTTCTTCACATCCTGGTAAAATAAAACATAGAATGGGGTGATCTCAGATGCTCAGTAAGGATAACAATACAGCGGAAAAATTCATTAATAAACATAAACATTTAAGGCAATTTCTAATTAAAACAAAATCATTTTAAACATGAAATTCTGCATAATATGGAAAAAAATTAAATGAAATAATTCCATTTAGTTATTCACATAGATATTATACTAGTCGAATAACCACATGCAATATCAATAAAAACTTTCATAATGATGGAATACATAATGACATACTATCATAACTACGTAGCCAAGGCCTCTTGCCAAAACTACAAATAAGAATTTGTCAAGGCCTCGTGCCGAAACACTAGATTGTCTCATGAGACCTACCGATGCATCAAGGAGATATAGTGGTCTCCTCTTGTCACATATTAAGTCCGATGAATTCCTTATATGAAAAGGTTTAAACATATCATAAACCATAAAATAATAGTATCACATAAAACATTCATAAAGGAAACATAACATTTCCATATTTAAATCACAAGATATCAATACAACACATTGATATAATAAAAACATTATCAAAAAAAATTTCAATACCAAAATAAATTAAAAATAAAACTTGGTATTTATTTTGAATTTTAAAAAAAGTTATGTCTTGTAGAGGAAGAAGAACCTCAAATAATGGTCACAGCAGCGGAGAAGTCATTGTTGCCACATACGTAAGAAAAAAAATTCCTTTTGTCATTTAGTAAAAATGCTACGTATAAAAAAGATTCCTTGTTAATAAATGTAAAAGTAAAAGGGGTTTTATACACCGTATAAAAGAAAGTTGTGTATAAAACAAAATAAGCCTCAATGAAAGGAGATTGAGACGAAATCCCTTAGAAAGATAATTTTTTAAATATAATAGATCTATTATGTGCATTAAATATTATTACACATAAATAATGTTCAAATACAATATAGGACATAATAATGTCCTGACAGAATTTGAAAATAGGAGATTAACCCAAAGCACAGAAATTGGGTTAAGAAGTTCCCTTAACTCGTGTCTGATTTGCCTTGATCGTTCTTTACCCTCCTAAATAATAAACTAGAGTTAATTTATAATTTCATAAGAACCTTTTTAATGTTCATTATTCCTTTTATATCACTTAGTACCATGTTATGCACATTATGTAATTATTTAAGTTAATAACGGTCATTTTGTCAATCTTTGGTACTTGAGTCAAAAATACACTTCTTATAATTACAAGTTGTTCATGTGGTAAAATATCCATTATATCCTGAATTATATTCATGATGTAGATATGATATATATAAAATATATCCAGTATATACATTCATTCATAATATTACTTAACATGTAGAGGTAAGAAATGAAATGCACTGTTCATGGAGACGGTAAGCCGTACGTATGAATGAACAATACTATCATTTCTATATCATATTTAATGGAATGAAATAATAATGATATAAAGTTGTATTATAATTCCAGTATAATATCATATATAATATTATTTAATCCATCCTTTACATGTCCCACATATGTCATTAACGTTTCAAATCACTTTGAGGGGGCGATAGTCCTTACTTCCTAAAATGAAATTATCACGTTTACCAATAATGGAAATCATAAAAGAATTCCATAAATGAAAAATACAGAAGCATAAGGAAAACATAAACATAATATATATCATAAATAAATATAGTGACATCTTAATGGCCACCATGAGAGGTGTTCAAATAAAATTGAACAATCATCGTTTCGTGAGGAAATATTTCGCCACCCACAGAAAAAATATGTTCTTTAACCATTAGACTGAGGTGTGTTTAAGTGTAAATAAAATAATTATCATAACAACATCCTAGTATATTTTAAATACTATTTTTGTAACAAAATAATGTAATAAAAATATTTTAAGGGGTTGGAGAAGCAAAATAAAAAAAGAACATAAGAAAGACATTACCTTAAAATCGGGTAACTCTTTTTGATTTGAGCCAAAGGATTCCTTGGGAAGACTTCTTCCCAATGTGAGGATTATAAGAGTAATAAAGGGATGTTGAAAGAGTATTTGGGTAGAGTTTTTCTGAGACAAAAGGCTTGAAGTTGTGAATAAAGTGGTAGAGGTGGGGGCCTTTTATAAGAGTAGAGGAGGGCCACTCTAGAAACCCATGAAATGTTACTTTATTATGAAGTGCTTTTCATATTTACAAGGTCCCAAAATTA
Organism: Viscum album; assembly: GCA_963277665.1. Lineage (NCBI taxonomy): Eukaryota > Viridiplantae > Streptophyta > Magnoliopsida > Santalales > Viscaceae > Viscum > Viscum album. The sequence goes on along the minus strand of OY728140.1, from coordinate 1,996,470,285 downwards.
TATATTTCGAGAATAAGATGATAAGGGTTCGAAATATATCATCCAATAAGTTTTATACAATTGTATGTCTTAGATTTTACATTATCTTTTCATTTTATTTAAAAGTTCATTAATGAGGTAATCACTGCATCATCATGGTGTGAAAATTAATTTTATTATGTAATTCCTAAAAATTATAAAAAAAATTAACATGGTGTAGGAAATATTTGTAGAATTTCAATGAATATTTATATTTTATATTTTAACTTATATAACCCCATGTAATAATTTTTTATTAGAACAACACATGTTTGTGTCAATTTTATTTTTACATTAAATAAAAAGTTAATAATGTCATTTTCTGACACAAGTGGCTCCATGGGGTCCCCAAGTTGACGCATGGATTTTCATGGATGGCCATGACTCACCCAATAAGGGTAGGACAAGTGTAATGGTAATTTAATATTATTACAAAATCATTTTTACCTTAAATTTCACTAATTACCTTTAATCGCGATTATTAAAATTTAAAAGTTACTATTCAGAAAAAATTATTTTAATCTCATTGAACCACATTTTAAATCCTAATGGAAATTATTTATGTCGTATTTTTGAAATTCAAATCACAGAGGTGGTAAAATTTCATTTAAACGAAAAATCAGTTTTTTAACAACCACTTAGTGGTTTCACACTTCATCAAAAATAGATGTTTTTCAAAAAAATACCAAACATTCACCCTAAGATATAATTGATATTATGAATTCAAAAATGATATCTATTTTAAAAAATTACAAACATATAAGTTTCATTAATTAATTTTATAATAAATTCTCGTTGTCAAAACAAATAGCTTGTTTTTAAGAAACAATATATATCAAATGATTGACACTTGTTTATGTCTAATTTCAAAGTGAAATTAATTCTAATGACATCCATTGTATAAAATGGTAAAAATATATTCTAATTATACTTTAAAACCAATCAATAGTATAATTTAACACTATAAATTATTTTTATTAAAAATGTTGTTTTTATGTATTTTTGTAACTGTTCATAGAAAATTGGAAGTTCTCAAAAAATTACAAAAAATTCAACTTAGGTTAAATTCTATATTAAAAATAAAAAAATGAAGTCCATTTTGAATAATAAAATTAATATAATTCCATAAATTAGGTATTATTATTCACAACGACTAATTTGATTAGTTGTGGTGTGTGTTGGAACTTCAAACTTGCGTACAATGCAAGATATTGCATTATTGAAAGAGAAGCATATCGCAGAAGCTTGGGGTTTTAAATTCTCCCCTCCTTCAATAAAGTGCATCTTCGCAATTTGAAATTGTTCTTCTAAAATTAAAGGTTCAAATTAGTAAATATCTCTGTAGAAAACCCACATTGGACGTAAGGTTAAAAAAATATAGCCTTAATAAGGGAGGAAGGGAAATGAAAAAGTCACCACCAAATTATGATCTCAATTATGAGAACATTAGTTGCAATTAGAGACATATAATTGGAGGAAAAAATTAAATATTTGTAGGGAGTGATTGAAGTCATCAATCACAAACAAGTATAAAATTGAGGGCCTCAAAGACTTCATTCTATGTCGATTTAAAATATCATCAGTTCAACAAAACATAAGGTATTAGGATAAAACATTTTTTTAATATTAATTTCTAATGTTTACGAATTAATTTATTCATATAATAATTGATATATATATATATACTTGAGAAGTAGAGTTTCATCATTCAACTAAATTCTACCACAAACTCATCTTTCCCTCAAATAGATAATAGAACTCAAAAATATTATATTTATCATAATCGTACAAGGTTACAAATATTAACACATTTCATTTAGATTAGGAATACTATTTTTTAATAACCAGGGACTTTCTGTAGGCTAGTGGTAGGTAATAATGGCATGTCGCAGTATGATTGTGGGTTCGATTACTATAGCTTTGTCCAACTTGATGGGTTATCCCCTGACCTGCAGGTTGTCCATTTCCTAAAACTATATTATTATAATATTCCAAAAATAAATATTTAGAAATTTTTTAACCTTAAACAATTATATCCAAAGTTAAAAGTAATCCATTCCAACCTTTATAGTTATCCAAAATACCTTGGTCAAGACTTTCTCTAAAAGTTCTCTAAATTCCGAAATTTATTGTAACATCAGATTCCCCAAACAATGTAAAGTTTCTCTTATTCTCATATACTAAAAATATGATTATCTTCATCATATTAAAACCTTAATTAAAACTACATGTACTGTAGTACAATTCGTGTATATATCACATTATTCTTATAACCAGAATATAATCCTTGAGTCCAAAATCACCAATACAATAATTATTCCACATCAACTGTAGTAACAACATAATGTTGTCCTTGATCCCTTGTCCTTTTCTGAGGTATGTTTCCCAGATGCTTAGGAAATTAAATTACATGGTGCCATATTTCTCTATAATTGTATCATTCAACATTGATAGCCTATTTCCTTCCCTTGCAATCACGAGCATGAAGATCTTTTTCTCCACATTTGTAACAAACTCTCATTATCATTAGGAAAGTACCAGGGTGATTATTACAACAATTATCACATAATGGAAAAATCCTTCTTTATATTTCTTCATTTATCTATCTCTTGTTCCACCGCTCTCTTCTTCTATTTCTTTACTTTGTTGTCATAAGACATAGATAATTCTTTTTCTGTCTTGATAGCACATGAGACAATATCATCGTACGATGAGAAAGATTTTGATACTAAATCTCGACGGATAAATGATTTTAACACATCAAAGAAACGATCAATCTTACTTCTTGAGATATGTTTATAATATACAGTATGCCTCACTATCCTTGTAAATTTAGACTCATACTTTGCAAAATTCTCGTCCTCCATTTGCCTCAGACGCAAAAATTGCCTTTTTATATCTGCTCGATGGTCACGAGGAAAGTATTTTTCTCAGAAAAGCTCTTTGAACTCCCTGCATTCCATATTTTATAGTTTATCATCTTCCTTTGTATTTTGAATCAATGACCACCATTGATTAGCATCTCCAGTGAGGCGGTAAACTGCCATGATAACCTTTTCCCTTTCACTACTCCCCAAGGTGTGGAATATTTTCACTAAGGAATTTATCCATTTCTCACCTACTATGGGATTTGTACTCCAATTGAATGTTGGTGGTTGTTGCCTCATGAAGCGATCTAACATTGATCCTCCACGTTGCGGATCAGGGTGCTCCATACGAGTAAGGTTATTATTCATAACCTGAGTGAGTTGTCCCAGTACGGTGACAAGATGATCACCACAAGTTGCATCACCAAATCCATTATAGTTATCTTGAGCAAGAGGGAAATCCCTACATTGATTGAGTTCATTGATATGGTTTCCATTCCTTCCACTAAGCTCCATTTATAAACAATGTCACAAACTAGATTACTTTATGAATCGGAATACATAATAACAAACATGAAAAATACTTAACATAAAATGAAATATTTATGGATATAATCCATAATAATACTAAAAATTTCTTTGAGGAAATATATATTCATAACCCCTTCATAATGGTTTGTCAAGAAAATGAGAATTATCCTATGCATATCTCCCGGGAGTGTCGTAACCAAGAGTGAAACAATGTTCGTTGTCGTGCACCAGTTCCCATTCAAGGCTAGCTCAAAGTCGTGTTTTTGGGTATTACCCCTAGGTACATCTGTTCCAGAGCCTCCTCTACCTGAGCGTATCTAGACAAGGATGTATTGATTAGAAAACTCACAAAATCTCAATAGTAAAATAAGTCTAGGAAGTTCTGCTATACTAATCCTCAAAGTCTATCTGATGGCTATGTACTCTAATTAGAGTTTATCTAAATCAAGCTTCCAAGGTTAGTAATAAACTTCCTCTGATTCCAACTATAATGCCCTGACCCTAGTTACCCAGAGTCGGTGCATTATTACGTAACATTGGCATGATCATAAAAGATCAATTCTCGAAAGACCAATTAGTTTAGTATCCTTGGAAACACCAGATACATTCATAAATGTTACATTACATCATAAAGTGAAAAATCACAATAACATAGTCCCAATAGACCACACTTCTATCCCTTTTACACTATCCTTATAGGTCAGTCATAAAATATTTCTTCACATCCTGGGAAAATAAAACATATAAAGGGGTGAGCTCAGATTCTTAGTAAGGATAACAATATAGAATAAACATTCATAAATAAACATAGACATTTAAGGCAATGTCTAACTAAATCAAAATCCTTTTAAACTTGAAAATCTACATAATATTGCCAAAATTAAATGAAGTAATGCCATTTATGTATTCACATGGATATTATACGAGTCGAATAATCTCATGCAATATCAATAACCAATTTCATAATGATGGAATGCATAATGCCCGACTATCATAACCACGTAGCCAAGGCCTCATGCCAAAACTACAAATATGATTTTGTCAAGGCCTCGTACCAAGACACTAGTTTATCTCACGAGACTTACCAATGCATCGAGGAGCTATAGTGGTCTCCTCTCATCACTTTTTAAGTCCAATGCATTCCTTATATGAAGAGGTTTAAACATATTATAAACCATAACATAATCGTATCACATAAAAAATGCATAAAGGAAAAATAAAATTTCCACATTTCAATCACAAGATATCAATATAACACATTGATATAATAAATACTTTATAAAAACCATTTTCAATACCAAAATAAATGAAAACTAAAACTTGGTATTTATTTTTCATTTTAAAAAAATGTTTTGGCTTGTAGAGGAAGAAAAAACTCAAATAATGGTCACGACGGTAGAGAAGTCGTTGTAGCCACATACGTAAGACAAAACATTGATTTTTTCATTTATTAAAATCGCTTCATATAAATAGATTACTTTCGAATAAAAGTAAAAGTCAATGCGGTTTATACACCGTATAAAAGAACGTTGTGTATAAAATAATATATTTCTCAATGGAATTAGATTGTGACGAAATCCCTTACAAAGATCATGTTTTTAAATAAAATAGATCTATTATGTGTATTCACAATAATTACACATAAATAAAGTACATATAGAAGTTAAGATATTATAATATCATGTCATAATTTGAAAATAGAAGATTAACCCAAAGAACAGAAATTTAGTTAAGAAGTTCCCTTAGCTCGTGTCCGACTTGACTAGATCATTCTTTAACCTCCTGAATAATAAACTAGATTTAATTTCTTCTTTCCTAAGAACATTTTTCAAGTTAATTATTCATTTTATATCACTTATTACCATGTTATGAACATTATGTAATTATTTTAGTTAATAACGGTCGTTTTGTGGATCTTTGGCACATGAGTCAAAAATAAACTTCTTATAATTACAAGTTGTTCATGTGGTAAAATATCCATTATATCCATAATTATATTCATGATGCAGAAATCATATATATCATATATATCCAGTATATTCATTCATTATTAATATTATGTAACATTTAGAGGTATGAAATGAAATGCACCGTTCATGGAGACGGTAAGTCGTACGTACTCATGAACGCTACTTTCATTTCTATTTTGAATTTAATGGAATGAAATCATAATGATATAAAGGTGTATTATAATTACTATATAATATCATATATAATATCATTTACTCCATACTTTACATGTCCCATATATGTCATTAACGATTCAAATCATTTTGAGGGGCCGGTAGTCCTCACTTCCTAAAATAAAATTATCGCGTTTACCCATATTGGAAATCATAAAGGCATGACATTAATGAAAATACAGAAGAATAAAGAAATAATCAACATAATATATATCATAAATAAATATAGTGACATATTAATGGCCACAATGAGAGGTGTTAAGAGAATATTGAACAATCATCATTTCGTGAGGCAGTATTTCTCCACCCACAGAAACTGTATGTTCTTTAACCATTAGACGGAGGTGTGTGTAAGTGTAAATCAAATACTTTTCATAAAATCATCCTAGTATATTTTATATACTACTGTTGTTACAAAATAAAGTAATAAAATGATTTTAAGGGGTTGGAGAAGCAAAATAAAACAAAATAACATAAGATAAGACATTACCTTAAAATAGGGTAACTCTTTTTTATTTGAGCCAAAGGAATCCTTGGAAAGACTTTTTCCCGAAGTGAGGCCTCTAAAAGTAATATAGGGAAGTTGAGAGAGTATTTGGGCAGAGTTTGTCCGAACCAAAAGTCATTTATGGTTTGAATAAAGTGGTAGAGGTGGGGGCCTTTATAAGAGGAGAGGAGGGTCACTCTTGGAAAGTCATGAAATGTTACATTATTATGAAGTGATTTTCAGATTTCAAAGGTATAAAAATTATATATTTAGAGGATAAGGTGATATGGGTTAGATATATACTCATCCAATAGGTTATTTACAAGTGTATCTCTTAGATTTTACATTATTGTTTCATTTTATTTAAAAGTACAATAATGAGGTAATCGCTGCATCATCCTGGTGTGATAAATATTTTTTTATTTAAGTCCTAAAAATAATAATAAAATTACAATGATGTAGGAAATTTTTTTAGCTTTCCAATGAAAATTTATATTCAAAATGTTAACTTATATAACCCCATGTAATAGTTTTTTAGTAAAACAATACATGTTTGTGTCAATTTTATTTTTACTTTAAATAAAACGTTATTATTGTCATTTTCTTAACCAAGTGGCTCCATAGGGTCCCCAAGTAGACCCATGGATTGTCTTGATCGGCCATGACTCACCCAATATGGGTAAGACAATTGTAAAGGTAATTTCATATTATTATAATATAATTTTTACCTTAAATTTCACTAATTACATTTAATCGCGATTAATAAAACTTAAAAGTTACTATTCAAAAAAATTATTTTAATCCCATTGAACCAAATTTTACATCCTGATGACAATGAGGTATGTAATATTTTTTAAATTCAAATCATAGAGGTGGTGAAATTTTATTTAAACGAAAAATCAATTTTTTAACTACCACTTAGTGGTTTCACTATTTATCAAAAATTGATGTTTTTCAAAAAAAAACCAAAAATTCACCCTAAGCTATAATTCATATTCCTAATTCAAAAATTATTTCTATTTTAAAAAATTACAAACATATAAGTTGCATTAATTAATTTAATAATTAATTCTAGTTGTCAAAAAATAGCGTGTTTTTAAGAAACAATATATATCAAAATATTAACACTCGTTTATGTCGAATTTGAATGTGAAATTAATTATAATGACAACAATTGGATAAAAGGGTAAAAATATATTCTAATTATAATATCAACCCACTAAATAGTATAAATTATCACTATAAATTAGTTTTATTAAAAAAGTTTTTTTAAGTATTTTTTTATTATTCATAGTAAATTGGATGTTCTCAGAAAACTACAAAAAATTCAACATAGGATAATTTAGATATTCCAAATACAAAAATGAAGTCCATTTTGAATTATAAAATTAATAAAATTTCAGAAAGTAGGTATTACTATTCATAACAACTAGTTTGATTGGTTGTAGTATGTGTTAGAACCCCGAACTTGTGTACAATGCAAGTTATTGCATTATTGAAAGAGAAGCGTATTGCGGAAGCTTTGGGTGTTACATTTTATCATTTTAAGAATGATATTTATGACACATATTTCACTTCCCTGAGTATTATTCTATTGAAATCCACATCCTTTTGTGGGTTATTATTTGATGAAATGATTATGAGACTTATATATTTTTTATAGGCCATGATTTGATGAAATATTTATGATACCTATTTCATTTCTTGTGTTATGATATGATATTTATGAAAAATATATTCTTTTGGGGTCATGATATTATGAAGTAATGATAATTGGTATTTGATCTCAAATGGTTCATTGGTTATACCAAAATCAAGAAAACAATATGGTTTATTGGTTATAGGGAATGCTATAATATAAGTAGGTATACAGGTTTTAGACCAAGCCTTAATGTAATATGGTAAATTCATTATATCCAATTCTAAAAATAAAAAAGGGTGAACTAGTTATTAAACCAATGTTTATGTAGTTACACTGGTTATTATCCCAGTCTTAACATGTTATGATGTTTATGGTAGGTACCCATAATGTAAGAGTTTCTCTGTTTCCGTGTATGCCACAAATTCTATGTCTTATTTCTATGTTATTGTTTCATGGATTATTCTATTGATTACCTTATTATTCATATATTATGAACATCCAATATTTATTCCATAATAAATTTTAATGACCTTTATTATATAGTGATTCATATTTTAATATCATTATCACATTCTCATTCTATTATGCTCATGTTTTATGCTTAAATATATTTGTTGTTTACCCTTACCGAGCATCTAATCTCACCTCAATCCCTAATTATTTTACACGTTTTTTAATTATTGGTTCATCATGTTGGACTACTAAATTCTATGTTCATTATTAGAGACATTTATGATCCTTCACCATGTTATAAAATATTGTTTCATATTTCCAAATACCCTAAACTACTATGGTTCCTCAGCAAGTAATTTTGTAAGGTGATAAATATTGATAAAAAATGATGCATTGCACATGATTGTTAAGCCTAGGTTCTTATTGTAGTTATTAATGGAATTATTTAATCAACCATTGGAATCTAGCATAAGAAAACCTTGGTGAGATCTCTTAGGATGTTTCAAAGTATATTTCAAGGGATTTAAATAAATATAATTCCACAGACAAAGAAAACAATATTAAAATGCTTTTGAATAATGGTAATGGATATGGAAAATAGTTTTCTAGAAATATTTTCTTGGATACTTCATGTGTAGGATGGTTTGGAATAGACATACCTAGGATCAAAAATTCTGACAAGGTTTGTCGGGGCTCATGATAGAATAGCCTACTATACGATAATGGGGATTTCTATGCACTTATTTTTCAAAATATTAAGAGATATACATAGGTAATTCACTAACTCCTACTGTAAAATTATGATGGATTTTAAAATGCAATGGATGTTAATAACATATCATACACTTATTGTGTCATATATTGATGATGATGTCATTATTTAGACATCTTGTGGGTTATTTATTCATGTTAAGATGTTTTTTCAATTATAATTATTTCTCAAAATATGATTCCTAGTGTTAATGAATAATAGGAAATAGTTTGAAATATGTTAGTAATTAATGATTCAGATGAGACAAGATTGGGTAATATAATGTTAAGTTTCATGTGTGGAGATCCGATGAAGAGAATCCGGAAGGTGATAAGAGTATTGGTTATACGTATAAATATAAAGAGACCCCAAAATGAATGGTAATAGTATGTCATTCTCTAAAAGTATAATTTACCTTAAAATTAAGAAAAATAATAATTATTTTTTTTATGAACTATAATATACGATTCATATTTCATATAATACAAAAGGATTATAAAAGGATAATATAATTATTCTTGGTTAATTGGTTATGAATATTATTGGATGATTAAAGTGTATGTGTATATTAATTTGATAATTATGTTATATGAAACATAATGCATATGTAATCCATTAATTATTTTTCCAAATATTATTAATAGATCTGATGAACTGTAAAATTGATTTAATGGAAACGTGATATTTTTATTCTGGGATGGTAACCCATACTGTGTCCCTGATGTGGAATTTTTTTGTAGCTTAGATGAAGATATGATTGATAAGGATATTGAAATTTCTAAATTACATATTACATTATAACTGATTATTTATATGTTGAACTTTTTTTTCTATTTCATCATGGATGATGTTTACAAAATCATGGATCTATGGAATATATTCATCAATTTTGCAATAAAATAGAATTCATAACTTCTAATAATATTTATTATAATTCAGGTTATTATCATGTTTATTGAGAATATACGATGAGGCTATTAACATGATAGGATTGTGAGAACCATGATATACATTATGATATATGAGTGATAGATGTTATGTTTATTTCATGACCTTCTCTCTAACGTTTTTTATTGTCATCTTTTAAAAGTGTTGTTAGGTTAACCATTTGAGGAATGGTTTATGGTAAACATAGGATAAGGATTTGGAGATCTATATATTATAGCTATGTATGTGGATTTTAGTATATTATATAATGTGTGATAACATTTTTTTGATAGATTTATGGAAGAACCATTTAATTTATGGATCTTATTTTCTTATAATTCATCAAGAATGAATAACTGAAATTCATTTCATAAAATAAGGAAATAAGTGAGATTTTTTAAAAGAAAAAAATGCTGGGAATTTCATAACATTGTAGATATAAACATTTTAATTAATATTTTTCAACTATGCGCAAGAAATCATGAAATAAAATGTTGTCCTAATAAAATAATTTTTGTACAATAGATGACCTTTTAAATCATCAAACATTCGTGATTATTTAGAACTCAATATTCATTTGATCATTATGTTTTTTATGATTGATAAAAAAATAATTCAATATAAATACTTATTCTTTTATACCATGTCCATATTTTCACTTCCCACATTTGTTCTCTTATGTGGAAAACAAGGGATGAGTTACATTGGGTGACAGTTATGGTTCTAAATATCAAATTTTTACAATGTTTTAGTTTTTATTGATCTATTTTCAGTTTCTATTGAAGGAAAATTAAAATATTACAGCATTGATAACCCAAAAATAATTTCAATGGATAAATTCATTTTTTAGGATGTAGAATATAACCCCCCAGTATTTTGTGAAATAATATTTTTGAAATTCACATAATTTTTTTGATATTTTTCATTCCAGACAGCAATGAATATTGTTTTTATATGATTTGATACCATTATACACCAAAGAATGTTTATCATGCATAACAGAAAACATAAATATTATATTTATCTTCTTGGTACACAATGTTTTTTTAAATTATATTCATGACTAACATTCCTTTATAGATTACAAAACACACAAGACAATGTTTTACCAAAAATGATATATTAATAAAAATATAATATTTTTAATTTAATTAGATAAAACATACCCATTATTCAAGTGGTTATGAATATGACTAACATATGGTAATACATGGTTTAAATTATTGGTTAAGAATTTAATAATAAATTAATATAAGAATTTATTATATAAAAATGGAAATTTTTTTAAAATTGTACATTTTTGACCACCACAAAATTTTATGGCAAGAGAATAAAATTAATTACTTATTTTGAATGTTATTAATTAAATATATTGTCACAACCCGCATTCATCAAGATTAGTGAAGGCTCAACAAGGTACACACCATTTCATAATCATAGTTAAAGAGATATAATGACCCCTGATTCCGGTATTCAATAGGTCTTAGAGTCGCAAAAGGAACCAAGTGTATAGAATCTCACACAACATCAAAGGAAGTACCATTTTCATAGAACATGATTTAGATATCAGAAGGTAAAGCCTATGCAAATCCAAATAATAAAAATAAAAGTACATCCAAAATTCATTCCCATATGTATGTTAAAAAATAAGGGTTATAAAAAGAAAAAAAAACAAAATAATATAAACTAAGAGATAAACACAACTATCCCAAAGCCTAAGCACGTAAGGTCTAGAACATTACATAAATTCCTCAAGGAATCCTGAAAACAATTTTATATAAATAGTGTGATTATACTAGTATACCTAGTACGAAATCTAATGCTACTCGTGCACAAGTTGGGGAATATACTAACATCCCTGTGAATAAAACATAATCCAAAAACACCAATCATGGAAAACTAACCACCCAGCCTCACCAAGGAATACTCACCAAAAAGTGCAAAACAAGTAAAGTAATAGTAAATGCAAAAAAATATTTGAGTACCCCAACCCACATTCCCAATGGTTAAATCCTTATTCCTAATGGATAACTTCTAGATGATACCAATCATCTCATACACACTCCCACTACCACAACCTTCCCACACACACCTGGGCCCTCAATCTACATACAAAATCTTCTTGTAGACACCTGGACCACAAAAACCATGCCACATTCTTAAGGACCCTAGCCCTCATCCTGAAGGCACTTGGGAAACAAACATGTCCAACAAAATCCTAAGCCCCTCATCCAAAACTAACATGCTGGGGTGATCTTGGAATATTATAAGACGAAATTCATTATATCTCACAAGAATATACTGGAGTAGTAAGAATCTGAAGAGGGTGCGAGGGGGGAAATTAGTAACCCTCGATCCATTCTCCCACTTGGATGTTGTGAAAGACACCATTCCTTAGGAAATAATGTTGTTCGACACATGGTTCTCAACAAGGGTGTGGTGCGTATTCAAATAACATGTAATTAAAATTTATACATATAAGTAAATAAACACTCTGACAATCATATGTGTTTGCTAAAAAATAACTATCCCACAAAGATACACCTTTGTTTCTACCCCTATATGCACGACCAAAAAAATATCCACTTCAATGCATAAACCCAACCGGGTTTATATTTAACCACTTCCAATTTTTTATTATGTTGTTCAAAATAATTTATTCCAGAAGTGACTTGGAAACTAAAAAGAAAAACAATTGAAACCATCTAATAAGTTGAATAGACTAGTTAAATAACCACACTACAAATAAAGAGCAGTTCCACTTCACACACCATGTTATTCCTAGTCATCTGTTCAATAATAGACAACTATCTTTCTCAAAAGTTATATGAAACAATATTTATCTCACGACTCATTCCTACAACCCTGCTACCAAAAAAATTATGTAATGGAATCGCAGTACATAACAAGTTTACAACCACATTGTATTCCCACTACCATAGGTCATTTCAAGGCCACAAAACAATGTATGTCACACTGCCTAAATGTCCATCCATTCCACAATCAATTAGTCTCTCAAACTGGGATACCAACTATCCACATGCACCACCCCACACACAAGGCCACAACATGTACCATTAACCTACAACATATTTAGGTTTATCAAGGCATGTTATTTAATAACACTTTAAAATAACTGGGGTGATCGCACAACATGTTTTATCCTATGGAATCTATTACATTTAGAAAAGTATAAATGATTAATATGTTGGATGTTACATGAATTTATCAAGAATAATAACTAAATGTAGATTTCACCAGTGTGCAAAAAAAACAACCAATTTCCATGATTTATAGAAGGAATACATACATAAAAATCCTTACAAGAAACAAGCATAACATAATAAAATAGGAAATCAAAAAATAATATACTCTTATCCTATTGTTCTATTAACCACAATAATATTTTCATAATATTTCCTTATTATTTATTTCACTTTTTAAGAAATTTAATCAACTGCTCTTCAAAAAAATCATTAGTACACTCACCCCATATGATGAAATATAATGGAGAGGCTGAAGGAATCCCTAATTATAAAATAGCTGAAAAAAGCTCCTCTTTGTGTCAAGAATATGGGAACGTGTGAGAAGAATGGTTCTCCATGAATTTTGAGAAGGAGGGCCTCTAGCATAGGAGAATGACTCGTCTAGGGAGTATGACTCTACGTGCACCAAGAGGGAAAAAAATGACAATGTAAAGGGAAGATCCCAGCTTTGAAGTGCCAGATCCTATATTGAAGGATGAATGGTTTTAGAAGCCATAAATTGTCGTATTGTGGTTAATATTATGTGTTTTTAATAACTCGAAGTCCCCATAGCATTAGGATATTAAATATATAATTTATATCTTTTAAAATCTTCATAAAAACGCCCAAAAATGACTATAAACTCTATTTATGTCAAATAAGTCTTAGAAGGGGTGAAATTGTAAATCTGGGAAGATAATGAAATGATTTATCAATGGGTGATTCAATGATGCTTATCCACTAATGGGTGTGCTAATGATGTGACCTATTGAGACATTTATACTAATACTGATCTATTGATGTTGATATATCGATGAAAGGACCATTAAAAGCCTTGACCTACTAAACCCATAACCTAATCAGGCCTCATCACCCTAATGTTGATGCCCCTAACTCATCTATGATGACACCATTGACTCACTAATCTTGATGCCTCTTAATTTCTGATTCTGATGTCCTTGAGTCACTGATATATATTTTAAAAAAAAAATATTATGTGATAAAACATGTAATGGGTCACAAATAACCCCCTAAACACCAAATACATGGATTATTTCAAATGAACTATTTGGGGAAATCAGGATTATTACATCAGATACCTCTCAATATATTCTCTTCATTGATAATTAATACAAAACTCAAAAAAACAGGGGGTCCGAACTACCACATCGTAAGATTATTTTCAAGGATAAAACACATTGTATTGTTCGATAACTGGATTGAAAGCACTAGAATCCATGAACACCTCAAAAACATCTATATACTGAAAATTAATACAAAATATAAAGACCAACTATCCCAACAACAAAAAAAACAACAAAAGTCACACATTCTAGAAACATCGATTAGGAAGCTTCATCCTCCATATCAATATACTATCATTTTTAGGTGGAACTGACTCCCCTACACGGGGTTAATAACATCTATATTAATTTTTCTTTTTTAGGTAACATGTTCCCCTCCCTAGAGTCGTTACTTTTCACACATATTTAGAGAAAATGTGAAAAAACTCTTCTTATAAGAACAAGGTCGTGAATTACATAATAAATGAACCCGAAATGTAAAACCCGTAAGAGAAACTCCAAAAAGAATTAGGTAATAGAACCACAACTATGCCTCTAACTCCCATATAGAATCCTTAAGGCCACCATGTCACCAAAAGTCTTGGACCAAAGGAATGGACCATACATGAATCACATTCTTACGATGGTCCTAGATTTCCACACGGTGCTCCATGAACATCATGTCGTCCCCAATATCAAACACTCCAAAGTCAATGACATGGGAATCATCATGTAGATATCGATGAAGTTGAGAGACCATAAATACATTATAGATCTTCTCCAACCGCATTGGAAATTCCATCTGATATGCCACCTTTCCAACTTGTCCCAACACCTCGAAAGGTTTGATGAACCTTGGAGAATGATTGTTTCCCTTATCAAACTTCATCTAACCATGCTGAGAGGAATTCACTAAGAACATGTGGTCCCTAACCTCAAAATCCAGGGGCCTCCTCATATGATCTACATATGACATCGGCTAGTCCATAGCCACCATCAGCCTCTCATGCACAAGTTAAACCATATCTAATGTTCTTTTAACTACCTCTGGTACAAGAAGGGATTCTTCATTATCCTACATCTAACATACCGGTGAATAACATGTCATTTTGTACAAATTATTGAATGGTTCAATGAATATGGTAGAGTGATAGATATTATTGTATAAAAACTCTATACAGGTAAAGTGTCAAACCAAGGATCCTATGAAGGCCAAGACACATAAACACATCTTGTCCTCCATTGTCTGGATGGTCCTATATGTATTTACATCCATCTATGGGAGAAAGGTAGTGCTATGTAATAACTTGGTGGCCTCAAGAATCCTGACCTATTGTTTATATTGCAATTCAAGACATTGAATTTGGGGTCTCTATAGAGTCACACCACCACATCCACAGACCTCTTTGTCAAGGAATTTATTGATCTGAACTCCTCGATTGTCAGTAAGTGAGATGATTTCATTAGGTGATCCACCACTACCCAGATAAAAACACACCATACCTGATTATTGGGTAATCCAATGAGTAAATATACATTGATTTCATCCCACATCCAAAGGAGAAAATCTAAGGGATGAAGTAGATCTCTCGTTACATGGTGCTCATCCTTTACTTGTTAACAAACTATGCACTTTTCCACAAAATATTCCAATGATGCTTCCCCTCAGGCCACCAAAATGGTTCCCTCAAGCCTTGATACATCTTTTAGACTCCTAGATGTATTTCTATGGGTGTGATATATAACTCAAGGATAACTACTTATCACATTTACACTGAGAAAAAAATATTCCCACAAAATAGAATCATATCATTTCCATCCATATACAATTCTTCTTGAGCATCGCCCTCATCAACATGATCACGTAACTCTTCAGCCTATGAGAATCCCCATAATGAATCCACCACCAGCTACACTAGGGAATAATACACTATTATTTGAAATATTAAACCTTTACATCCATACACTCTCACATCAAAAAAGTATCTAAATCCTCCATCACATTCCATGAATCTATGGATTTCTGAACAACATCCTTACATGACTTTATGCTTAAGGAATCATCCACTACATTCCCTTTTCCAAGGCTATAATAGATATCAGGGTCATTGTCTTAGAGAAACTCCATCAAACTCCAATGCCTCATGTTCATTTCTAAATAAGAGAAGACATACCTCAGAATGTTATAATCCATGAAGAGTATAACTAACCCTTCGATGAGGTACATCCACTAATACATCAGCACGAATATGATTGATTCATGATCTAAATAATGTGTTTCATAGTTACATGAACAGTAAAAAAACATCATAGAACCATAAGATATTTTTCTTCCCTAATACATCATCAAAAAACCCAAACCTAGGATAGAATCATTGTAGAACACCTCAAACATCCCCACTTCTTCAATAATCCTATGCACTGGGGAAGTCAAAATATTCCCCTACAGGTCGCTGATAGATTCCTCACATAGGTAACTCCACAGGAAGGCATGAAATCTTTTGGTAAAATATCTCAATGGAGATGAAAATTGATAGATGTCGATAACGAACCTCTTGTAATATTCCTCCAGACAAATGATGCTACTAATAATTTCCACCTACTTGGGTGATCCACAAGAAAAAATTTCTTTATATATTGACAGTTCCACTATTATCCCATGCTGAGACAACACATGTCCAACGAGTTGCATTTCTTGTATCTCGAACATGCACCTTGAAAAATTTCCAATGAGATAGTGGTGTGAGGGGACCTCCTAGACAGTTCTCAGATTCTGGGTATTATCCTCCTACAACCATAAGTAGATTAGCATTTCATTAATAATCATGATGAAAATCTAGTGTAGGTACACATGGGATAAGAGTTCATGAGCCCAATGAACACAGTTGGGTAATTTGTGACTCTGAATGAAATAATCCCAAACATGAATTGTCCATTCCTACACCTGAAAGGAGTCTTCAGGATGTCCCCCCTTTCATCCTCATCAACTGATACCCAAATTACACCTTGATTTTAGAGAACCATCATGCTCCCTTTAACTGTTCAAAAAGATCATTGATCCTAAAGAGGGGTAACCATTCCAGACCATCTAATAATTTCGTTTCTTAGATACTATAGATAGCCTAAGACAACCATATATCATCTTTGCGAACAATACTAGAGCACCCCACTATGAGAAACTCTGATGGATAAATCCCTTATTCATCTGGTAATCAACAAGAAACCGAAACTCTCACAACTCAGAAGATTCCGCTTGATTGGGAGCCATCAAAATAGGATGGTCAACAGGTTTCAATTCTACTGTGATCTCAACACCATGTCGAGGGGGTAGAGTCCCAACCTCCTCTGGGAATATATATAAGAACTCTCTAACAACCCTAGAACATCCACCATCTCTATGTCTTCTCATTCCACTAAAATATTGGATTACATGGACATAAGAGGTTTTATGCACAGACTGCAAAACTCTACTCCCCAACGAATGAAATGTTATGGATGCCCATATTTGAAAACATGACACTCCTCTAGAAGTAGCCGATAAAAAAATGCATTGAAAACCACCATTGAATGCCAATGATTACATTTTATTGAAACATTTTTAGAAAGAGAATGACCCCACTTGACCAATGTTTTATCATCATCATTCTACATTCGCATCGCACATCATCCAGCCAACTGGGGTAGTCACTACTAGGGGCATAAAAAGTCTTTCTACGCCTAGACAGAGAAAATGGACTAGACTAGGTGTAACAAAGGGCTCTGAGGATCCTGAATCAAAAAAAATGTCCACCAGTACTAAATATATTGATCATACATCGAAAATAATCTGGGACTATTGGAACTGCTACCTCGATGGTGTGAAACAAACCATTCCCAACCCCTCTAACTCATTGTTGTCGACCGCATCCCTGACTATACCCTGATTGAGGTCCCTTAATAGAACCCTATGGCTAGTCTCATCCACCACCATCTACCCTATATTGATGGGGAGATGAACACAGGAACCATAGAAAAATCACCTCTGTCTTGAGACCATGGAAAAATGGAGAGGAACAGAATACTGGAATTGGAACTATAGGAGCACACTCCCCGATGGCTGAAACACGGAAGGCTCGAACGCCAAAGACATGCAACTGATTGGATTCCCCTTCAATGAGATTAGCTGGTTTCCCTCTCATGGTACACCTCCCATCATTTTTCATTCATTCCACTACCTCATCCTTCTTTTTAACCACTATACATGTCAATATATTGAAAGGAGTTACAATATACAGAAGAGAAGGTTGAAGTTCCTACTTTAGGTGTATCACCTGACACTCCTCATCTATATGGATATAAAGAGAAAATAATTGCAGATCTCTAAACATAATCCCCAATTCCTTCACCGATATTCTCTCTTTATGGAAATAGAGTATCTATTTTCCCTTCTTAGCCTTCTATGACATGGAAGGAAACTGCACTAAAAAGTACTTCTAGATGATAGCCCAAATAAATTGGACTCCTTCATTTCCCAGAGGTAGAGTTTCCACCACGGAATCACTAATACCCTCAACATGATGACTTCTAACAGAACCAAAGACTCCCTCAGATCTTAGATCAAGGTAAAGTTGACTTCTAGCTTCTAATGCCATCCCCCATCTCTGAGTCTGAAACACTACCTTTATACCATTCTATAGTATGCGGTTGGAAAGGCCAAAGGGCCTTTTTCTTAGGTCCTCTTACTCCTCTTGATCGGCCCTATGCTGATCCAATCAATCAGTATGTTCTGCTTCAACTTCTCCTTCCACATGTGGGAGATATTTGTTTTCTATAGATGAAATGTTTAATGCATGAACTCTTATTTTGGAGTCATATGGAATATTTCTTTTAAAAACACTTTAAATTACTATTTATTTAGTTTTTTGAGACACACAAGACACACATGAACAGAATTCATTATGATAAATGTACCTTTCCTAGGGTCTCTTCCCTGCAATCAGTGAAGCCTCACCTGGTCATTCGGTAGTCTCAGAGTCTTTGAATGAGATCATGGAGGACCTAATATCCCATGTCATATCCAGTATTCACTGTCATATTCCATGAACTATGATTTACTAACACTATTTAACTACTATAAGATGTGATCCTCGCTAGGGGTAACTCTGAAATCCATCCTATCTCTTAGCCTCCCTCAGATACCATTTGGTCATGACCCACCTTATTCAAGATGAGGGAGGGTTCATAACGCTAACATGCCCTTCCTTATTTAAGATGAAGGATATAAATTAAACTCCTTGTCCTCACATTCAATATGCCTCGGAGTGGAAACTAGTACGTGGGGTATAAAATCTCCCAAAAAATGGAAAGAATTATCCATTCCATAGAAAAAGATCAAGAGATAAGATGGTATATCCTGAAAATCTCTTAATAATAAAATTAAAAGTAAATCCAAAATCCATTACCCCATGAACGTTCAAAATTAAGGGTGATAAAAAGTAATCAAACTCTAAAGTAACATACCAAATGAATATAAACTAACAAGCAACAAAAAGTATCCCAATTCATGAGCTAGTAAGGTCCAACACATACCTCAATGTCCTGAATAAAACATGAAAATAATTTCCCATACTTTGGGTGAGTATATGAGTATACCCAGTAGTTAATCTACATCTAAACATGAATATGTGGGGGAACATGATAATGTCCATGTGGAGACTACATAAACCAAAAAAACCTATCATGATAAACTAACCACCCAGCCTCACCAAGGCATAGTAAAAACATAGAACAAATCAAGTAATGTAATAGAATAAGCACATCAACATTTGGGTTCCTCGCACCACTTTCCCACTAGTTAACATATCATTCCTAATGTAAAATTTCATAAAGATACCATTATTCCCTTATAAAATCCCACATAACAACTTTTTTTCACACACCTGTGCCCTCAAACCACACAAAAAACTCACCCGCAGACTCTCGGGCCACAAAAACCACATCTCTCGCTTAAAGAATATTGTGCCTTATACCATAGACACTTGGAAAAACTATCCTCGACTGTAAACACCTGATCCCATTGTCCAAAAAATTACCCAAAGGATATAATACTATGGAAAGCCTTAAGAAATTACAAAAAACGAAAAAATTATTCACTGGTATGAACTGGAAGTGGGTGCTAATAAAAATTTGAGTAACCAACCTTCTATCCTCCCACGGGGGTGTTTTGAATGACAGCCTCCACCATGAAATGTGGGTGTTTGGGACATGGTTATAAATAAGGATGGGTGAATATAGAAATAAAATTAAACTAAAATTTATACATATTTTTAAAATAAATGTCATCCCATCCTATAGGATTTCAAACAAACTACTATCCCACATTAATACAATTTTACTGCTACCTCTATATACAGAACCCCATAAACAGTCACTGAAAAGCATAAACCCAAAAAGTTTCTCATTTATCCACTATCCATTAATTAATTTCAGGGTTTTAAATTAATTTATTAAAAAACACATTGAAGAAAGTAGAAAGAACAAAATTTTCAACCATCATAGAAAGGTAAGAGTGTGATTAAGAAAACTCACAACAACCAACCTTCATTTCTGCAACACAAACACCCTTCTTCATATGTACCGATTCAAACATTTACAACTATCATTTTCCTTAGTTATACAACAAAATACTTCTCTCACAACCATGTCATGTAACACCACTTCCAAAATAGTTTCTGGATGTAGTCCCGCTGTATAACATGTTCATAAAAACACTATAGTCCCATATTCTAACATCATTCGATGTCCACAACCAAAAAAAGAAATCCCATTAACTACATGTCTATGAATTCCAAAAAAAATAAACTCTTTTAAACTAAGATACAGACATTCCCCATATACTAAAGAGACAAACCACTAAAACGACCATTAATACACAATATATTCATATTTAGAAAGGGGGGTTCTTTAATTACACTTTAAAATAACTGGGTTGATCAACCAACATGTTTGATCTTGGAGAATTCATTTAATTTATCCAAAGTAAAATGAGAAATATATTTCATGTTATATCTATTTTCAACAATCATGAAAAAATAGGATATCACCTATGCACAAGAAAATACCACCAATGACCATGATATCCAAAATGCCTATAGCAACAATAATCCATAAAATAAACTAATATAACCGGGTAAAATAGGTGACCAATCACAAATCTTCTCATAACTAGTTATGTTATTAACCCCCATTATCTTATGATCATTTTAAATTTTTATTTATTTTGAATTTTTAAAAAATTATTCCCCATTCTCCAAAATAATCATTGGTAAACCAACCCAACATGATACACAATTATAGAGAGGAAAAAAGAATATTTATTGAAACAACATGCGAACAATGCTTCTCTTTGCATCAAGAACTAGTGATCACATTTGCAAAAAGAAGCTCCAATATGGATGAGTAGATAGGCTCAATCATATGCACATGACTCCCCTAAGAGGACATATCTAGGAACATCATGAGGTAACTAAAAACACACTACAAATAGAATATCATAGCTTTGAATAGCAAGATCATATATTGAAGGAAGAATTGTATTAAAAGACATTAATAGTGGGATCATGGTCAAGATTACATGGTTTCAATATCATGATGTCCCTAGAGCATTAAAATACTAAATATATACATAATTTCTTTTAAAAAAATCTTATAGATGCACAAATTGGGCTTTGAAATAGGTTTACATAAAATAATATGAAGGAGGGGTGAAACTAGATAATAGGGGAAAATAGGAAATTAGTTTCCGATGAGTTATTCATAGATTCTAACCCACTGACGGGTGAGCTACCGATGCAACCAATTGACAATGAGTCACTAACGTTGAGTTACACATAAAACGATACAATTTCAATGACCTACTAATGCCTCAACTAATTGAGGACATAACTGACCGATGGATGATCCTACTGATTTTGACACCCCTCACTCCATGATGTTAATTCCCTTGACTCACCAATGACGATACCCTAGACACAACAATGCCGAAAGTTCAAACTATATTTTTGAATGACTCTCACAAAGGGTCACTAATAGATCCAATTACACCCATGATATGATTTTTTACAAAGGAAAGTTATGTGGAAATACAGATTATTACATATATATTTTACATATTCATTTAATTATTTGTTTACATTCATTGAATATATTTTATAGTTTTATGAATAGAAAAAAATATTATTACACAAGAAAACCTATACATAAGTAAAACAAGGTTTACCACCATTCAAGGTTTCCCCTACATCATATAATATTTTTATAATTTTATCCATTTTAAATTTTAAATTAAAATTTAATTTTTAATGATAAAAATAAAATAATTTTTAGTTTAATTTTTAGTATATCTCTACGAAGATTCATATTTTGATTAATAGTAAATAATAAAAAATATTCAATAAATCAAATGAATTATATTTTTTTTAAAAGGTTAATTTCTATTAATATTTGGTTTTATTGTCTTATTATATCATTAATACATCAGTAAATCCAATTTAGGTCATTTGGATTAATTTCATTTTGAAATTATATATAAAAACAAATAAAATTATTGGATAATTTAACATTAATCACCAAAAATTTCATCCAGTCTGTTGGATTTATTTTAAAATAATTTCCACCACATATTTAATTTGAATATGAGAAAATAGAGTCCATATTTTGTATCATAATAATAAACAATTTATTAAAATTTCAACTTTTTTTGTTACAAATAATATAAGCGAATATAATTAAATATAATTAAAACAATTGAAATAAAAGTTCTCTCAACAAGTGACTACACATTAAAAAATTGGATAATATGATCTATAATCTTTTCAAAAATATATTGAATAGAAATAAGTAGACTATATCAAATATTGGATCTAATTTTTTTCTTTATTGGATACCCCATGTTTATGGGAAAATATGGGTCAAATTCATTTTCACAAAACATACAACAATGTCACTCCTCCCCCACTATTAAATAGTAGTCACCCCTAATACTAATTCATAATTAAAAAGATTTTTGGATAACCCATAATATGCTAAAATAATCTCCCAAAATGCCTCTATTAATCATAGAATGTATTCATTGGTTATAAATCCATCAATGTATTCCCTTTGGGAGAGATCAAATAGTGTTTCCCAAAGAAGAGGTAACATCCATCCTCAGGCTCCTTTTTATTTCCATTATCCACATTATTAAATAATATTAATAAAAAAATTATAAAATATCATTAGTATCGTAATATAATGAAAATAAATATAAATTTTTTACCCACACTTATACACACATCCATTTAATGGGAATCAAACTTATATTTCTTCTGTACGGTGGTCAACCGCCTCACGAAATGATGCGGTTGATTTTTTCCATTATCACCACTCATTGTTGGGAAATATGATGAAAAATATATTTTAATAGGATATATATGTTATTTATAATTTCATTATTCTAATTTAATTATTATACAAATCTTAACTTCATGGTTTCAATTTTTTGTAACTATAATAACTTTGTTTATGGAAGTGTGGACTACTGCCTCCCAAAGTATTGTGATTCGTTCATACAATACATAGAATATATTAATGAAAGGTTTAGTAAAAGTATGTCATATATATTAATAAATAATTATAATATAATATAATTATATATATATATATATATATATATTTCATTTAATTTCATTATTTCAATATGATAGTAAAACAAAATTAGTGTTGAAACTTATATACAACCAATAGTCCTCCAGAACTGTGTATTCCATTTAATATTTCTATATTTTACAGAATAAAAATATTTTAATATACATAATATATCAAATTTGGAAATATTTTAAAATTTAAAAACTATTAATTTCATCCCATCTATGATATTTTTATATATTATTAAAAAAATTATATATATAATATATAATTTTTGAACTTCTTTCTCATTTAAAAACCATAAATGTCGTCGCATCTACGAGATTAGCATTAATCATATTTTTTTTCTTTGAGGATTTTAATTTATAAAAACAAATATAAAACATTTCAATCAGTAAAATATTTAGTGTTTAATAATAATAACTTAATTTTTGAAAAAAAAAATTATTATAATTAACCACAATGGTTAAGGTCAAATTAAGATTAATTAGAGACAAAATGATAATATTAACGGTCCATATGACCTAAAAACTTGTACCACACCCATTTTCATCCAATATTTAATCTTTAAACCATCCATTTTTTTTGTTTTTTGGGTTTTATGACTTTTTTTGTATGAAAACATGTACACCTTACTTGCTTCTGAAAAATTCCACGTGAGTCATTTCCTTTCCCTATAAAAGGCCACCAATCTACCCATTAATCAATCAAATAAATACCCATCCCTCCAAACACCACTAATCGAATAATCATCAAACATATGTATATTCCTCTTAGAATAATTAACATGGGTATAAGGAAACTCATGGAAGCCTTTTGGAATAATCCAAAAGGAGTTACCTGATTATGATGTAACATCTTTTCACAAGATCCTTTCCATAATTTTCTTACACACCCCATCCACTCTCTTTACAAAATTCCTTTATGAAAAAAATAGTACCCTAAATATACCATGAGTTTTTTTATGATAATGGTTTTACCTAGACCTACATACACCACTATCAAATGGGCAACGAACATACTGTTTTTGTGTACAAAAAACAACTACCTCATGAAATGAAGATTTTACATTTTTTCTATTACGTAATATTGTGGTTGCCAATATAATGGATAATATATTTATAAAATGTCATATATTACTTTTATTAAGTATTAATATTCATTATTTCTTTTTATTACTCATTTTTTACTTTATATTTTCTATTTATATGATAATTTCATTTTAGGATGTGTGGACCACCTCCCCCTCAAAATGATATGATTTTTTCATACACCACAAGGATTATACTAAGAATGGATTTAGTAAATATATGACATATATTAACTATAATAAATATTATATAATAATGATATATACATAAAAATATATTAAAATATTTGTATTTTACATGCATTTTGTCAACAAGACAATTAAACGGAGATAACATTCATGCAAATGTATGACCTACTGTCTCCCTCAATGGTGTTTCTCATTTAATACTAATATAATCTATAGATTATTATAATAAACATATAATATCAATACGTTATATTTAAATATATTTTTATGTTATTCAAATCATGATATAATGTATAAATACCAAATATAAAACAAATAAACACACTTGCATATAATAAAGCAAATATTACCCGAAGTGAAACATTATCATAGGATTGTTAAAAACATGATAATATATGATTGTAATCATCCCATATATGGATTCATATATAACAAAATATTAATTTCAAGGAATTATAATAAATTTTTATTTATTATACATGTGGTTTTAACATGATTGAAATAAGTAAAGATAAAAGGTAAGGGGAACCCATATCACTTTTTATTCCTGTGAGATATATTCTATGTTCACAACTCTTTAATTTTTTTGGTGTAAGTAATACCAAATATTTTACAAAATGTATATTTTACATATATTTATGTTTATATTACTATAAAATTTATTAATTATCATTTATGGGTTTAATTTTAAAAAAATATTAAATCCGTTAAAATGATTTGTCTCAAATATCCTTCTTTGAGACTAATGTTTCTTTATGCAACTACATTCCTTTTCGAGGTGTATATAATTATACTTTACAAGTAATATAATTATTTTCATTACTTTCATTATATTTTATGATTCATTTAATTAAATATTCTTACATGGATAGTATGATTCCAATTTACCTTGTAATAAGTGATTATTGAGACAATCTCATCAATCATCTATATTGTTTATTCTTATGATTCCATTTATGAGTATTGTTTTCTCCATATCTTAATACATTCATTAATTTTTTGATCCTCTAGTTATTCATGATATATTCATATATTTTTACCATTTTTAACTCATTGGTATATAATATTGTTAAGAAAGTGTTTTTTAATATTTCCTGACATTACCCTCCAATCGGTTGAAAATCAATGTTCCTTCAAAACCATGTATTCTAAAAATGATTTCAATGAATATTATAATAATATACTATGATAATTAAAATTATTTTTACCCTTTTTATATTTTACCAATTAATTCAAGGGTATATTTTTTTCTCTTTCAAAATGAAGAAAATTTCTACCATTTTTAAAATGAAAACAACGTGTTCTTATTACATAGTGGGACATTTATAGATTTATCCAATGTCAATACTTCAAAGAATTATTTTAACATATAATGTTTATATTTATGAAAAGTGTTGTAAAATAAATTTTTAGGGAAAATGGTTTTCAAAACATTTTAATACTTATTTTTTATGTTTTCAAGGAAAATGGTTTTCTAAAAGTTTTCAAATATATTCTGTAGGTTTTCAAGGAAAATTGATTTCAAAATGTTTTCAAAAATATATTTAGGTTTCCATCGAAAATTGTTTTCAAGGTTTTTTAGATAACTATTTATATATTTTCAATGTATTTTCAATGAAGTTATTTTCAAAATAATATCACGATTTCATTATATGATTTCAATGTGATTTTGCTCATTTTTTTAAAACAATGTTTTGATAGTTATTTTTATTTCTAAATGGAAAATGATTTATAATTATTTGAAGTATTTTTTATATGTTTTAAATTTTATTTCTATATAAATTATTATCATATGGTCAAATTTATAAAAAATACATTTACAAAGAAGAAATCATATTTTACTTATGAAATTATTTTAAAAGATATTTCATAAAAAATTTCATCTAATATAAAATCCATTGAAGTTAGAATTTCCCATATAGGAAATATTCTTGAGGTTTCATTCTAATACATTATATGAAGGGGTTTTTCTTAATTTCACAGTCTTTATGAAACCCGTTTCTCTTTCAGAGGTTTTATTTTTTTAGATTAATTCAACTATCATGGGTTATATGTTTATAAAATCCATATCTCATTCTGAGTTGTTTTTTTGATGAATATGTTATGAAACATATATCTTTTCTACTGGTTATGATATGTTTACATGTTGATGATACCTATTTAATTTAATATATTTGGATATGATTATTTATGATTATTTGGAACATGTATGTATGATTTATTTATGAAATGGGTGGGACCTATATATCCATAAAATGCATTGGTTAATGATTTATATCTTATAAGATAGACTAATATGGTTTTGAGATAAATCCTTGTTAACTAAGATGGCCATTTGAATTAACCATGGAAACCAATATTGTATGAGGAGTGAAATCGTGCTACTAAGATGGAAATGGGAGTTAACCATTACTACCAAGATGGTATGGGGTGTGAACTCAAGCAACTAAGATAGACATTGAAAAGAAACATGTCCTCCAATATGCTATAGAGAGTGAACCCATCATACCAAGATTTTATGCGAAGTAATTCCATTGACACTTTAGAAAACATATTATAGGATTTTGTGTCGTCTACAAGACCTTGTTTTAATCCAAGGTTATTATTTCTTGGGTTATGATCTTTATTTCCATATGAATCATGTCTTTTGAATATCCATGTCTTATTCCATGATTATTATATATGTTATTTGATATGAATATTATTATCTTAAACTTTTATAATCATATTCGTATACCCTTATGATCATTATTATTCTTACATATCTCCTTAATTTACCATTACTGAGCATTTGATCCCCCCATTCTTTTGTTATATTTCTCCATGTTGTGTTGAAAAGTTTTTTGTATGAGTACTATAGGTGGAGATCTTTATGGGAGATGTTGAACAATTTTTTAATTTATTGAAGTGTTTTTTTTCAATTTTCCAAATACACTAAACTACTATTGTCCTTAGAAATTAATTTTTGTATGGTATAGAATATTAATATTTAATGATGTAATATTAATGTATTTTATTCCTATGTAGCTATATATAGAATATGAATTGTATCATGAAATAAAATCTTCTTCTACATGAGAATAAAGGGTTATAATTATTTTATGGAGAATCTTACAATAGGTTACCCCCTAACTGAATAGAAATTTTGGTGGAAAACCATGGTTATGAAAATGAGAAGTCAATAAATCATACTAATTTTATCTCTAAACAATTCAATGTTTATATTTGAATGAAAACTATTAAAACTCATAAGTAATTTTTTAAAATCCACAAAGAAAAAAATTAATCTTTGGTAATCTCCCACTAAAAAAATATTTAGTTATTTACATCCTCATATAATTATGAAAATTTATCACAAAACATCATTTTAAGAACAATTCAATTTTTAAGGCCTCATACAACATACACCTCAAAGCATATTAAATGGTCTTCTAATAGTCAATTAAATATGTACCAATAAAAAGTATTACACTTTAATATAACATGCAAGTCCATATGATCAGTTAAAATAATTTAAATTTCTCTGAACTCATAGCATAATCACTCTCTTATGGGGTATCCACTATGGCATTCCAAAAGAAAAAAGACCAATATAGTTCCAATTAATGTATTTTTTATAAAATTAAATGACTCTAAAATAATTTAAAAAATTATATTTAAACACTCTTATTGGTTTTTTACAATTTAAACCTTCCCCAACTGACCTACATGGTTCTAGTTGTGCATTTATGAAATTTATTCACATGGAACACAAGCCTACATAAATGTGATATAACCGTTATTAATGACAAATAAAATCAAGTACAAATTTATCAAGATTTATATATAATATAATTATAAAATTGGATGCTCATAATATATGGATTAATTATAAGAATTGTCAAATTTTAAATTATAAGGTGGATATACACATTACAAGTTGAAGTAGACTCATATCTAATAACAACTACATTGTTTTTGAAAAATATATTATACAACTTCTTGAATATTTAAATGAAATATTATATATATATATATATATATATTATGTATATAATTGTTCAATTATATAGATCATTCTCTTCCAATTCTTAAATCATCCATACGCAATCCAAATAGAAAAAAATGTATTTTATTTGACAACAATTGATTGTTTTTAAGTAAAGTGAAATTAATTAGACATGATGTTTACACAATATTCTTTATTTATATAAAGAATATCACATGTGGTTTGAATATATGGGTCCTCAATATAGAATGTTTAGATAACTCACGCACAAAAATTTTTCAATATTTACTCCCATTTAATCAAAACAATGAGGATTCATTCCATTCAAATAGAATCTTAGAAGCATGAAAAGTATTTATGTCAAATAAAGGGAACATTCTAATGAATCACTAGGAATTGAATATAAGAATATTATTATATATAATCACGAAATTAATGTATGTATATAAGAAAGACTCAACCAATGAATATAGGAAAAAATGTTAACAAAAATTACCATAGTATACTGATCAAATAACCAAGAAGGTGAACAATAAACATGTTATTGAAATACCTACCAAGGAATAGAATATTATTTAAATTAACTCACAAGGAACATTAACAAATTTCAAAAAATATATCGATGAAATATACATTTAATGGAATATATATGAAATATCATTCATTAGAGTCCTATAATGATTTAATTAATTCTTATTACATTACATTCCAGGCCATGGGAAATGAATAGTCATATAATCTAGTAATAAATAGAAAGTACACCAATCCTCAAGGTGAAATCATAATCAACTATAATAGAAAACATAAATAACAATAATCTAAGACATAGACCATTTTAAATTTCCTCTTATGTTGATTGATCACTCCCATGATTGAAAATTTACCATTACCTAAATGATTTTTTGTATTCTATCTATAAATCCCAATATAGTATGATAATGGAAAGAAACCCCTAAGAGAACTTTGTAACATCCTATCCCAACTGAACACTAAAAAAGTACAAAACTAGTCACCACATGGTCTCATGTTGACCTCCACATATTATATTGGTTGCATGAAAGTAGAAAGGGTATAATAGTGTTATGGTGGTGAGACTATTCCTGAGATATCATATTAGTACAGAAGTATGTCTACTGTAAATCAAAATAAACATCGTAAGAAGTGTAAATAAATAAGACAATTATAATAAGATAGTCATAATAAATATGTAGTAGTGGATCAAGAAATTTTAAAAATACATTGAATTAAATTCCATGTTGTACTACTAATAACTAAGAAAGCATATAGAAGTTGATATGGTACAATAATATTTAATATTTACAATATCATAGGCTAGCTCAATGAGCATCTCGAGTTCCATCTCAATAATGGTTTCTTAACTCGGAGTTAGACGAACGAAGGAAAAAAATTAATAAAGGTTCCTAAAACTTGAACCAAATTGGTATTATCAAGTACCATAGTGCAAAAGAATCCCAAATAGTGTTTGATATATTCTAAGAAGCCCCCACCAAAGTCATCTATAACGTAGTCCTATTTTGACATATATAATAATCAGCATTCCAATATAAAAAAATTTAATATCCATGATAATAAATGATTAAATAAATTAGCCTAATGTTCTATAAGGTCACATGACTTGACATTACCTGCATTAAGCTAATCTAAAGATGTATGAACTATAGGAAAAATTTACAAATATAACTAGGGAAAATGATAATTTAAATGGAGTACAAATTAAATAATGAGATGGACAGACCCAAATAATGTGGTTTTGCATAGAGGACACATTCCATTGATATCAAATATATAACATTATCGATTTCTATAGAATTCACTAAAAATTTTCAATTAGAATTATTCTAGGACCATCAATGTTCAACCATAACAAGGAAGCCATGTATCACCTCGAGAGTTCTATAAGTATCACTACTGTAAGATTCTATCCAGTGTGATATGTTAATGTCTTATCAAGTATAAAACCCATCATAATGTGAGATATAAAACACAAAGCCTGTATCATGTATCTATCATAGGGGACCATGTCTCAATCATGTTCTCGTACAACTATCGCTCCATTGAGACCCACCAAGGTGTATACCCTAGAGAATATTTTCCACTCATAATGAGGTAATATACACAAACCATAAGATCATATGGTATACTAATATCACAAAATGGAATATGTAGAACCCCAAACCATGTATCTAATCACTTAAAATATTGTTCTTCCAATGGAATATAATCAATGGTAACCCACATATCACTCCCAAAATTAATAACTAATTTAATAAATTTAATTAAAAAATAAAAAATAAAATGTTTTTATATATTCATAACCTAGAAAAATAAATCATTACGAAGATAATTCACTTTTTAAATTTCATTCTAGAAGTTAAAATGGAATACATGTAAAAAATAAACCTCACATAATAAACAAATTAATAAGAAGTCTGTAATTACAAATCATAATTTAAAAGTTATTTTTAATTTATGAAAAAAAAGAAATTGAAAGACATTGATTCCATAATGACAATCACAGAACACCATAATAATATATCACATTCATAATTGAAAGATAGAAAAACATGTCGATGTGTATTAATGAAAATATATGACATTGTTATCAAACAATTAATATAATGTAATAAATATAATTTATGTCAATGATGATGTATTACAGAACCCACTATAATAGTGGTTTAATACTAGCATGCAAGAAATTTTATAGAAAATGAATGAACACCCAAATGGGTGGTGCTATCTACAGAAGATAAAATAGATACATAGGTGTCTAAACAAACCCACACACAAGGGGTGGATCAATTTGATGTCATAAACTCTAACCATACCAATAATATTATAATGAAACAAAAATGTATGAAAAATTATTTAATTCATTGAAATTTATTACACATGAGTGACACCATGTAAGTTTATCACACAACAAAACTATGAAAATATAGTATGTAAAATAACAAAATATGAAATGATATATAATACCTACATTATAAAATGGATTACTTGAATGTCAAATATCGTGGTTTTATTAGTTTTAGTCCAAGAGGAATTGATGGAACATACATACATTAAATAAATAGAGAAAATGAATTCTCACCAAAATATTGTTTTGAGAAAGAAGATAAATGATAAACTGAAGAAATAATTGTCGTAGACATAGAGAGACTCTTCATAAGATGCAGATTGTGCTCAAATGAATCATTAGATATGGGAGTAACTTCAATGTATATAATGAGGGGGGAGGAGATTGAGTGAGATTTTTTAGCGTGCATAGGAGAAGAAATAAAAGAGGATGACAAGGATTAAAATATAGGTTCATTGATGATTGATCTGTAATTTCACCCTGTAAACAAGGTAGGATGGTTGGGTGCATGGATGTCCCAATAAATCCTTAATGGTTCTCATGTTACTACTATGGTGGTGAGATTCACCTGGATTGGTTGTATAGAAAGCCCCACTATGTGACAACTGTGTGACGAATATTGCACACACATTTCGTATTTGGCACTAAGAGTGTATCCTAAGACCATGATTTGGGAAACCATTCATAGCCTTGTAGATCACTTTTACTGACATGAATGCTTCTCATGATCTATAAAAGTAGAATACAAGTATTCATATAATCCTTGTGTCCTTACTGGTACACCAAAAACATGATTTTTTGTGTTTTGGTTTACTTGAATGTTGAAAAGATTCCCAATAAGCCACTTGAACATTGAAACAACATTAAGAATCATTAATGTGGTATAAAACCTATATTTACAAAACAATGTATTATTTACAATATAGGCCATCCACCAAAGGAAAAAAATAAAATCACTCTTTGAATTTAATCTAGTCCATAAATAAGAAACACCATGATGTGGTTTATGTTGTTATTGATGATGTTTAAAACAATTTAAGATTTACGTTATATATCTGAATTTTTTTGTTACACTTTTTTAAAATTGGTTAGATATATGGAATTGTCAAAGGTTTAATATAATCACAGTTTTTACTAGGTTTAATTAGAATTCATGATAAATAAATTTACATGTTTTTATGTGAAAATTAAAATATACATTAAGATTTATGTTGGATAAATGATAATATGATTTTGATCAATTTAGATACCGTATTTATATATTTTTTTGGAAGGGTTATACAGTAGAACATTAATCATATGGTTTCAGGAGGTCTTTTTGATGATGGTAGAGAGATTAATTTATTACATCACCGCATTAAGGTTTATACATATTGGATAAAATATACTAACCATTATTGGGGTGTTGATAGGTAAATATACTTAAATTGGATTCAATTATGTTTATAAATATTATGATTCATATGTGAATTACACTTAGAAATATTAACATCATTTTTAGATAAACACATGAAGAGAAAATTAATCAATTTGCAACCAAATAGTATGATAATGAATTGAAAAAAAACATAGATGTTAACTAAATATTCACATCGTATCAATATAAAAAATATATATTCAAAAAAATTTGGAAGAGGATGTTTGAATAATATATCTCACTTTTATATTATTTTTTGATTATGTCAATAACTTTTTCCATGCATCTATTTTATGGTTTTGTGTTTTTATACCTTCTATGGGACACCCACTTTATATTTATCCATGATATCAGTCACTCTTTATAATTATATAATATTTTATTCCATGTCCAAATATTCACTTAGCACATGTGTTATTCAATGTAAACAATATTTTTCCGCAACATTGTGTAACCATTATGTTTCTAGAATTCAATGATTTATGTGAGGTTTTATTAGCATATATTATTATGTGGGATTTAATGAATGAGTTTGTAAATTTATAACCTTGGATGGAAAATAATTATATCGAAGGAGAATTTCTCCTTAAGAAGGAAATAAAATAATTACATAACATATTTAGAAAAATATAATTTCAAATTATATTAATCTATTCAATATTGTGACTTACGAACAAAACTACATTTTTTGGGCTTTACTAGAAAAACCTAGCTAGGATTATGTTACAAACAACATAATGTTTAAATGAGATGTGTCATATTATTAATGTATTTATTTAATATAATTGTTATCAACATGAAATAATGTTGCACTGAATGATTAAAAATTCTTATATTTAGGTAGTATACTATTTACTCATATATTATTTGGTTTCCAGTAAATTTTGAATGAAAATAAATCCTTTATAATATATGTAATATTTTTCATAGATATTATTATATTTTAAAAAAAATCCCCATTTACCACAATTAGTTAATCATTCCACTTATGTGTGAAATAATTTAATGAAATGGGAAAAATAATATTATTAAAAAAATATTTATGATTAATATTATGTGACGTCTAGGTACGTTATAAAATAAATCCAATCTTGAATTAAAATTCTTAATTATTCTAAAAAGTTGTTTTTCTAACATTTTAATGGAATAAAAATTTTAAATATTAGTTTATAACATATTATGAATGTAATTTTATAATATAAACATGTTTTTATACTAAATAATTTCATAATTATCTTATTGTGATTTTTTATTATTTTTTTCAATTTTAATTTTTTAATGATTATTGAAAATTATTAAGTTTTATTTGAATGATAAATTTTAATTTTAGTCGATAATAATTAGGAAATATAAATAAATTTTTTATTAATGATATATTATGTTCAATAATAAATAAATAAATCAAATTATTATTATTTTATTCAATTTCATTTTGTGTTTAGGTAAAAAAACTAATTAATCATTTGATTGTTTTCTTGTCAAATCATTTGTTCTTATCATTTATGTGGGATTGATTTTAAGTTGATGATTAAGACTTCTATGAATTGAATTAGAAAAAAGGAATTCCATATTTTAATTATATTTATTTAAAATGTAAAATAAGGTAAAATTAATTTTCAAATCAATGAAATAGTAAAAATAATTTAAATTAATTTTCACTATTAAGTTACATTATATGTTTTCTAAGGGATAATCTAAAAAGAAAATGAGTTAACTGAAATAAAACACTATCAAAAACACATTACATGAAAATATATCAACCCTTAGGACATATAGATCCATTTTTATGAGTTTTTGATCAATTTTCCTAATAATATTACCAATATAATATGTTATTTAATGAAAATGAAAAAAAGAACCTTTTATCATTTTGATATTAATGAAGAATTGGGATATGAAAAAACAATATATGTACTATTATATGTATTTTTAGGTAGAAAAATCGTAGTTTTTTATCATTATAATTTTTAGATTTGTTCGTGATGATATAACTACTATAAATTCTTAAAAAGAACCAATGATGTAATTATTATTTTTCAATTAAATAAATGAAATTACACTAAAATGGTAAATGTGAAGTATATTGTAAAAATTATTATTATTTTTTAATTTTTGTTGATAAATATATCATATAGAAAATTATTGAAAATAATATATTCTAATTATATCATTTTAATGATTTTTTTATAAATACAATTTATATAAAAACATTATAATTGAAATTATTGTTATTTTTTTATATGTTTTATTTTATGAATTTATATAAAATTATAATGAAACCTAACATATTAAAAGTTATTTTTATATATCTGTAATAATCATATATTTTTTATTTATTAACTAAATTTCTTCTCATTTATTATTTATTGTATATAAATTAGTAAAATTTCTATTAGCACAATGAAGGAATAAGTAGTTTTTTTTTCGTATTTCATGTGCTTATATTTAAATTAATTTCCAATACATGTAGAATTTATATATTATATATATTATGTCATATTTAAAAAAATTATATTAATTATCTACCAATATCCAATATATTTTTTTCATGAGGTATAAATTACCCTAGATAAAAAGCTAGTTACCATAATTAAATATAAAAAGGGTAAATATATGGTCTCTTAGAATGCAAGGAATGAAATTTTTAAAAACAATATGTAATTGTGTTTCGGAGGTGTGTGTAGAAAATATATTATCTCAAAACATTTAATTAACATATTTTGGTACAATTTATATAATATTTACCTTCCCATATTGAATACTTATCTGTATTTAGATAAATGAATCCCCTTCTCATCTATAAAAGAGAAAATACAATCCCCAATTCTTCACGCATATTAATAAAATTAGATAGACAATGATAATAAAAATTA
Organism: Viscum album; assembly: GCA_963277665.1. NCBI lineage: Eukaryota > Viridiplantae > Streptophyta > Magnoliopsida > Santalales > Viscaceae > Viscum > Viscum album. The sequence goes on along the minus strand of OY728140.1, from coordinate 1,996,434,016 downwards.
ACATCACAAATTCCATAACCTTACTATATAATTATTATTTTTTAAATTAATATTACTAAGAATAGTTTTAGAGATATCCTAAGGTGGATACCCAATGGTAATGGAAAATTCCTCAAATATGAGTTTTTGTTTTAATTAGTTTTCCGCATTATTAATTTTTATTTTATAAGGATTGTTTAAAAACCAATGTATAAAAATTATAAAAATATTTTAGTATGTTATGTGGGGGAGAAAAAAACTCTCACATGATCATCAAAAGGGTTATGAAATCATCATATTTGTGTACGATAGACTATCACCCCAAGAACTAATGACATTCATTTATCTATTTACAAATTTCTATGTTAATAGAAATTCTGTATTTAATATTTATATATGAAATTTATGAAATTTATTATTTATTTATGCTTCTAGAATTATTAATTAACACATACCATTATTGTTTCTATTTTGTGGTAATATGATAATGTTGTTTGTCTGTACAGATGACTAACAGCCTGTGAAGCGATGTGACTCATTCACACTTTCCATGTAATCAATTAATGATGGGTTCGATAAATATATGTGATATACATGAAATATAAATTTTACATTAATGAATAAATAAATATATATATATATATTTCATTTAATTATTTTATTAAATTAATAAAATGGGTATATTTTTTACATTTGTGTATAAACTACTGTCTCTATGAATGTGTTATTTAATTTTCAATAACTGTATATTAATAATTACAATAAAAATATATATAATTAATATATGTTATTTTTTATTATGGTTTATAATATAAGTTTGATAAAACTATGAATATATATTTTTATTATAATTCATGATATTTGTATGTACATATGAATTTTATGATTTCTCTTTCTTGGGGGTGATGAATCTAATATTAATAAACATATAAGAGACTTGTGTCTCAATTATCCTTCATTTAGAATCTATGTTATTTTATGAGAATATCCTATTATGTTATGTTTATATATTACCCATTTTACATGTTATGTCATGAATATCATTCATTTCATGTGATTTAATTTTTTTATTGTTTTTCTTTCATAGTGTTTATGATTCCTTGTTATAAAATTTGAAAGAGTTTTGTATTGAAACATGAACTTTAATTAGTATTAAATAAGATAATGATTTAAAAGATTAACTCATATTATATATATCTCAACAAAAACATATATTTTTATCTTCTATTATTAATTTAAGATATTTCATGCTTTCCCTTCACATTCCTCTATTTATGTTTTCAATATTTGAGTAGAATTTTAAATGAAATATTTACATTTAGGTGAACGTAAATTTTTATTACATTAAAATGATTTATTAAAATGAATTATAAAATATATTATTACTCTATTATAAATATTATACAACATTATTACCCATGTCTAGCTTTTTTTGAATGTATTTACAAACAAATATTCATGTCATTATCCAAAAAAAATTCCAAATTATTTTTTTACCAAAATTTTAAACGGATCTTAGATTTAATTTGTATGACATAAATGGAATTATCCGATAACATTAAAAAAAATTCATCAAAGATTAATTTATATGTTTTAATGTCTATTTTCAATAGAAACGTTTCTGAAAATGTTTTATGTTTTGAAAATCATTTTCCAAAGAGAAAAGGGAATTTTAGCATAAAAAATATTATATATATTATTTCAAATTTATATTCTATCAAAGGTGGAATTATATAGTGTTATTTATTCCATAATAAGGATATTACCAAAGAAAAACATTCATATTATTTCTTTATATGTTTTATGTATTTATTTCAAGATATCCATGAAACCATTATCTCTTCATGTGTTGTACCATGATAAAATTCTAATGAAACCCATTTCTTTTCACTTGTTTTTCCCGGTTGAAATGATTATTAAAATTTTTTCTATAAATTATTATATGATAATATAAATGTGATACCCATTTTATTTCATGGTATATGAGATAATTAATGTTTATGATCTTACTGAACATAAAAATTTGTTTTTTATTATGTGAAGTGTGCGACCTATGCATCCCTCCAATACATTGGGTAATGATTAATGATCTATAAACTCAAGGGCTACTAAGGATGTTAGCCCAAGCATGAATGATGGTACCAGGGATGTCATCTGAAGCCAAAATTAGTTATTTGGGTGGTTACCCAACCATAAATTGTTTTCAATATCCTAGTTGGTATTGTTGAAAAAATAATTTTAATGAATATGTGTATGTTGTATATCTATTTCTCAGGACAATGTTATGATATCATGGCTCATGTTCCTTGGTTATAATTTGATTCTTAACTTATTCACTGCAAATATTTATTCCACAATCCATGATTATTATAAAATACAGTAAGTATTTATTAAGGCATTCCCTTAAATTCACCATGGGTTTCCACTCCTTTGAGATTGATAGGATATATATACTGGGGAAGATAAAGATTTATTGGACTTTAAAGGTTAAGAAATTTTTTCCAGATCAGAAAAGGTTTTTATTCCATGTAATTAGGTTACATGATGTGTTCCTATTGCGGTGTAAAATCAATGAATGGGGATTCAAGCTGTGAAATTTTAAAAAACATAACGAGTGGGTTCACATCATAAAATCTTTATATAGTTTATTTTTTTTTACTTGTACATAATTGATTTAATAGAATGTTAATATATTATACACTGTGAAATATCCCTATTCCATTTTGTTAATGCATACATGGTAGTTTTTCTTTGCCCTATTTATCCAGACTCTGCCATCCTCAACCCAGTGTCTCTCATAGGTGTTTTTCAAGACACCCTTCCCTCTAGATCTATCCATTAGTTGTCCAATATTTATTTTTAGTGCAGTAAATCTCTCTATGTAAGTGATCTTTTTTCTTCTTCATAACATCTGACTGTGGTAGCTCCCTAGATTTTTGGAATAAGATCTATTGATCTAAGATCGATGTTAATTATTGTATTATTCAAGTTCCATTGTGAAATCAAGAACTGGAGGCTGTATCATTGTTAAATTTCGTGTAGAAGACATTTTTTCATGATGTACTTGGAGTTTTCCATTTCTATTAAAACATTATTATCTAAATTCGAGCAATCTTAACATGTGGGGATTTTAATATAGGGAATTCCTTGTCCTTTTGGGATTTTTTGATGTTGGATTCCATTATGGGTGTTCATGACTCATATATTGAGGTTAATGGTTCCATCTCTAGAATATGATAGTGGATATTATTGTTTTTCATTGCAAACTAATTAATAATGAAATTATAGCATGAGTGTTCTTTATTTTTTGAAAAATGTATTAAAACTTTTTGGTTTTACAAAGTTATTGATAAATGGATTGAAAATGCATATTTTAGTAACATTGAAATTAGATTTTATATGTTTTTGAAATGGTTTTAATATAATGGAAATTAATTGTGAAAAATATTACATGGGATACCTTGGGCACATAGGTGGGAGGTGTAGCTTGAGGCCATCATCCATTGTTTTTCATCATCTAAAAGATTTGTACTTGGTATTTCCTATATTTATTAGGTGTATTGTTCTAGGGGACAAATATTGACATAGTATGGGAGTTTACCAATGGGGTATTCCACTTCTACCTAGGACTATTATTCATAGAACTAGTTTGTGTGGTTGATTATTATTGTATGAGTAATTTTGGGTTTGTATTTTTAATATTCCAGTATATTTTGATTCATGTATTTATATATTGAATTTCATTTATTTATTTGTTAACCATGATATGAATGTTCATACATGAGAAAAATGATATGGAAAAGTGAAATGATATTAGTATACTTATATTTTTTTAGAACTATGAAATAAGGGAAATATTTACCATGTTTTATATAAACAACATTACTTCTAACCATTCAATGATATTACATAAAATGGGCATATGTAAATTTCTATAAAGAGCCTTATAGTGGTACACCTGGGTGGGGTCATACTGATCCTATTATCTCATAACCTGTCTACCTCTTTGGTTTTGTGGGGACCTTTTATATTCATTTAGTGTTAGGAAATGCATGGTTCCCTATTAAGGAGGTGATGTTCATGTCAACTGGTAGTGTATCTGGGGGTGAGATAGTGGGATTTTTTCATTTCAATCATTTGGAATTTTTATTTGAATTGGGTCCTTTGTAGTTTGACAAGTTCTTTTTCTGTTTTAGATAATTTTTGAGTCGTTTGTTTCTTTAGTTTTATTACCATTATGGAAAACATATCTCATTTTACTTTTGTTATTCGTTTTTGTTATGTGAATATAAACCATGTGGTTATTCTAGTTGGGATAAATCATTCCCTCTGAACTCTTTTTTGATGCTCGGGAGATTGTCGCCAGTCCATGGGGAAAGTAATTCCCTTTTGGTATGTCACAGATTGGGTCAGATGCTAGGTTTGATGGTACCCCTAGTCAGTTCATTGAATATTTTATCACAGTATTCTTATCCTCAAATGTCCATGTCTTGAGACATCTGTTAGAATACAGATAGGTTTTTTGGGACTTGAGATGAATGTTCTGATAAGTTCATTTCTAGATCATATCATAAGGAGACACAAGTTTCCATGGTGTGTGGGGTTGTGCATCTTTTGTGTTTATTTTTTGTTTTCAAATATATTTATTTTCTTATGGATTTTCTATTTTGTGCGGAGATTTTTTCTATTTCCTAGTCATTATTATGTTTTAGTGTGCAACTGTATGCCTCTGAGATGTCTTCCATAGTTTCCCTAAGAATGTGTACCTGATAATCCTTTATGGAATCCTTTGATAAATCATAATCTTCTCAATACTATTGTACAAGTAGTTCGTGATGTCAATATCGATGTTCCATGAGTACACAACTAAACATTTGAGGTATATCCAAGAGATCGATGATTGAGGGAGAGATTAGGTGAATTCTTGTGCGAGAAGTCACCATGATTTAAATGATAATAGAAATACATGATGTAATGGAATAGGTGTGCATGTTCAATCAAATATTCAACATTCTTGAGACACATGTGATTATCAGGGTAATGTGTGAATCATTAATATGTAAAGGATCTGGTAAGGAATGGTTGAATTCTATGGTCCTAATAGATAGACATGTGGACATGGATTGAATGATTTTCAAAACCATATATATTCTGTAGTTTTATTCAGGGTAACTAATGTTGTTGATGTATCCAAAGCTACAATATTAATAATAAGAAGTTCTTTCAGTGTCATCAAACACCAGTCATTTTTCTGACCTTTTCCATTTTCACTATATTGAGTATAGAATGTGTAGCTGAAGAAAAATAAGTACATACATGGTTTGCAACATGATACTAGATTGTAGGTGTTTATGTTGAAGATTTCTTCCTATACAGAGACATTGGGATTATCTATAATGGATGAAATGAATATGGAAGATAATGTTTTATTTTTTACATCTTCTATTATGTTTAGTAGAGTCTTTATTAGTGCGCATGTAATGAAGAAAAATTATTAGGGAAATCACAGAAGTGGTAGAGGTGGGTTTCTACAACAATCCAACTATACTATGTCCACTGCAAATGGCACTGTTCCATAGACTTGATATCATATTGGAAATCGATGAAACACCATTCATTATTTTTATATGCCCGTGGAGACTTGCAAAAGTTGTGGATCTGTTCGTACCATATAGTTATTTTGTCCGGATATGACCATAAATTGTTTTAGTCAGGGATTATAAACTATAAAGGCTACTGTGGTGTAGTATGATCTTTAAAATACAACATGGATCTTTCCACAGTCCACCATAGTTAAACACTTACACATATTAGATAAGTTTCCAATCGATATCGATGTAGGTCAGAAAAAAGTGAGAGTTTCTATTCGAATTTCTTCTTCAGTTGCAATTTGATTATTTTATAATAGTACCTCCCACTCTTGTATATCGACACATTTTGTTGATATGCTTAAAATTCCATTGGAACATTATAATATTGAAATGTTGTTAGAAATAGTTATATAAATAGTTGATAATATGGGTTTTTGTGTTATTGTGCATTAATGGTAGCTTATATTTAGTTAAGATGATATTTTATAATACATGATCTCTATTTTTATTAATTTATCATCAAGATGAATTGGATTCATTCCCATTGATTTGATGTTGATTTTTTGTCATTGGAATGTCTTTTTTCTTACTGTAAATGGGATCTATTTTGTGTTTTAGGGGTATTGGGATCAGAGATCTAGGTGTGCATGGACGTCCTCTCCCGAGCATAGTAGTTTTAAATCAATTGATATGTTTAATTTTTTTAATGTCCCACATGTCATTGATATTCTTTTAGTTGTTCAGAAAATTTCAACTGTATTTGTTGACAATAACTCTTTTCTTCCACTAGAGAGGGATTTTGGGCTTATGAAAGAAATTTTTCTGGGAACATATTTGATATTGATGCCTTATTAATGTATAGAAATAGAATAGATGAAAGAGATCTAGATTTATTTGGATGACCTATTGGAGAAAGGCTTAGACATCCCTAGTATTTCTACTTGGGATGCCCCTATGCTATCTACCCTGAAAGTGGATGATTCACTTTTATGGCGTGTGAACTATTCAGAGTTTAATCGAGTAACAGTTCATAAAAAACCTCTTTTTCCACATGTGGATGATCTGTTTGATAAGTTAGATGGTGGAATGCAGTTTTTGATGATTGATCCTTGGTAATGTTATTAGATTCTCTGAGCTCTAGAGTCTTATATACCGAAGATAACCTTCTGGAGAAGGTATAGACATTCTGAATATTTTGTGATTCCATTTATATTAACTAACACACCTGTAGTTTTACTGGTAATGATGAATCAGATATTCCAACAGTATCTTGACACTATTGTTGAATGGTTCATGTATAATATTCTGATTACATAAATATATGACAATGATCATGAGCATTATCTGAGTTTGGTTCTAGGAACCATCAAAAGTCACTATCTCTATGGAATCCTATTGAAATGTAGTTTCTGTATTCAAGAAGTGAAGTCCTTGGTGAAATATATTTTGAAACATGTCTTATATGTTGATTTGGAGAAGTTAAACTCTACTATTTTATGTAAGGAACTGTATAACATCTTGGATATTAGGTCATAATTTAGAATTTGTAGATATTATCGATAGTTTGATACGGATTTCTCAAAGGTAGTATCCCATTTAATAGCACTTACTATGAATTAAGTGATATTAAAAGGGGATGATACACATAAATTTTCATTTAATGAACTAATGACACTTTTTAAATGAAATCACATTCCAATATCACCTAAGACAAACATGGTTATGGGTTGTTTTGTGATGATTTTGTGGCATTTATTGATACATTCTTGTATAATATGAACATTTGGTGGCTTAAGGATCTCTTTAGCTTTCATGAAATTAGAAGATTTACCCCACTCATGATTTATAGCATTCTACAGTTATGCATGCGCTAAAATGTTATTAGTGCTATCATATCAAGGAGTATTCCGTAGTCTTCACTAATAAAAAGAGTATATGTTATATCAATTCAAAGAAGGAATTGAATCACTGATAGAGAAACTAGATAGGATACCTTAAAATATTTGACTTCAATATCACATACACATTAGTGAATGGAAATATTGTTGCAGAAATATTTATAAAAAATGTACTGGTACATGTTGTACTAGAATCAAAGGATGTGTGAAACTATATGAGTATTTTCACTCATTTTCAAATGCATTATTAGGAGGATGCGTCAGGCATGGTTATTTCTTGTTATTAGTTGTCATCATCTAACCTGGAGTCTATTTTTAAAATTTATCAACATGATGATTATATTTAAAAGACTCGTGAAAGCATTTATGGTGGGGAGACTGTTCCGGATTGGTCCTTTTAATCAGATGGTATTCTCAACATTGGGAAGCAGGTTTTCAACCCAACAACTGTGAGAATTTTGGTCTTGTTTTATTGTCACATCACTTTAAGGATCATTTATTCATGATCTAAGAAGCCATATTATGAAATTAGATGTCTATTCTCATGGTAGTGTTTGAATAATGGCATAACGAAGAATGTGTCTAGTTGTTACACTTACCAACTAGGAGAGGTAGATGAATCAAAATCCACTTGTTTTCATCAGACTAATTCATAGCTAATTTGGAACTAGGATGAGGTATCCATTGATTTTTTTATTTGATTACCATGTACTCCCAAAGAGAAGAATTAAATTTCAGTGATTCTTGATGGATTGAAAAATTTATCTTATTTCATTCTGATCAAAGAGATCAATAAGTTTGAATTAATGGGTAAGCTGTATGTGTAAGAGATGGTGAGGTTATGTTGGTATCTAAATTTTGTTGTTTTAGATAGGTATAATAGGTATAAATCAAAATTATTAAGGATTCCCCAAGTGGAAATCATAATATTGGTCAATTTGATAACATCATAACATCTATACTTATACGGTTATACGGAAATTGTGATTCAGATCTAGGAGGATATGTTACACACATGAGTCTTGCATTTCAGATGAGTATTGGATAGACATCTTGGATGGGACAAGTTTTTTTCCCAAAAAATCAATCAGCAGTCAATCATAATAGATTTATTTGGGTAATTTTATTCTCTTCCTGTAAATAAACTCATTATTGGGATGAGGATAGATACATTTATTTAGTTGGAACATTTATGGATCAGTAAATGTCCATGATGATTCAAGTTGTACATCCATGTATTATGGTATCCCAAAGTCGATATATTTCTCTTGATGATTAGAGGCATTGACCATATAGTTTCCAAAAATAAATGTGTTTTCTTAAGAGAATCTCCTCAGTTGGGTCACTGTCAAATTGGAAAGTATGGAATATTGGATCTGGTATCTGTCATTCTGTTTGAGGTCACTAAGCAGCTCGGCCGTGCTACTTATCAGTTATCATTACTAGATCATTTTGTAGTCATTCATGATGTTTTACACATGTATCAGATCATTAAATACTACCCTGATCCTGCTCATGTTCTGAGTTTGGATGAAATTTTTTAATATCTAGATATTTTGGTTTTGAATAAACTAGTTGAGATTGGTAAATACCATGTGAATTTCATTCATGGGAATTATATTTAATTGGTTAGAATTATTTGGAAGCGGGGATCAGAATATCATGATACATTTTTGTGTGAATAATTAATGAAGTAATAGTTTCTACTTCATTTTCTAGAGATTGCATCTTCCACATGACTTCTCAGGGAGGTAAACAATTTATTATGGTTATTTTGTAACATCAGAAGAATTTTTTGTTAGGTATACCCTTATCCTATTCATGGTTTCCCCCTACATTATGATTTAGAGGATACCTACAATTGTGATGTTATACATTATTTGATCATTCATCTATATTTATCTTTTTATGTATGAAACATAAACATTATATATTGTGTAACCATTTATGGGTATATTCCAAGAATTAGGATTCACTAATTGAATTTTTACACATCATAAATAGAGTTATTACATCGTGACTTCATTAAATAACGAACTTTTAATCTGAGGTATAATATTTCTTTTCATACTTCTACACTATAGATTTCATGGAATGTAACCATATTACATGCCTTGAAATATCCCACATTCAGTTTTAAAACATGTTCTTGGTATTATCTTTAGCTAATTTCCTTACATTTTCCCTTATCCTAGACCCATGGTCTCACTTAGTCATTTTCCCAAGACACAATTCCTAATAGATCAATCCATTTGACATCCGATATATGTTGTGACAATGGTGCATCTCTCTAGGTATGTTATCATTCCACTTCTTCATTATAAGTGATATCATTAGCACCCTTGTATTACGATATCACATCTGTTGATATATGTTGGGTGTTCCTTCTTCTCTTCTCCTAGTTCTATTATAGGATATCATTCTAGATGAAATTTCATTTTTAGTTTTCAGTAGATGAAATCTACTCATGTTGTATGTAGTGTTTTACTTTTCCACCAACCACATGTTTTTTAAATTTGATCAATCCTACCATGTGTATATTTTTTCTAGGGCCTTCCATAACATTTTTTGGATTCATTGATTTTGTATTCCAATATAGGAATTTGTAACATGAGTTTTGAGGTAGTTGGTTCAATCTCTAGAACATGATAATGGACCATGTTGTTTTTTCAGACCAATTAATTAATAATTGATGAATATCCTAATTTTTTAGTGTGTTTTGAGAATAGATTTTAAATAGAAAATGGGTTTTCTCTGGATATCAATAAATGGTATGAAATTATTTTATTTTCAATGCATTGAAATGAGATTTGAAATGGATTTTATGTGATTTAAAATGCATTTAAATGAATTGTGAAAAATAAAACACGTTTTACCTTCGGTACTTAGGTTTAAGGATTAACTTGTGTCAATATTCCACTATTTTTTGATTATCAAGGAGGTTTTTCCTGTGGATTTACTCTTTTTTCCATGGTCCTCTGTGCTAGAGGATAAATATTGACATTTGTTGGGGGGTTTATTCACGCAGTATTTATCTTCTTTAATTTCCCATTGTTCTAGAAACTTAATTTTGCACTTGATTATTATGGAAATATTAGTTTTCATCCTATACATGATATTTATTTTAGGGTTATGATTCATGTGATTTTATTTTATATTGATTGGATTTCAGATACTACATGGATATTCTTGTTTATTCTTGTGGGAAATGATATAGAAAATGTAAATTGAAATTTATATTCATTATTTTGTTTACAACTATGGGAAAAAGGAAAAAATACTATTATTTATATAAAAATTATTTACCACATAACATTCCATGATTTTAAATAAAATGAGAATATAGAAATTGTTATACATAGGCATGTTGTGGAACAAGTTGGTGTGATCATACTGAGCATGTTATCTCATATCCTTTGCACCTCTTCGGTGGTGGGTAGACTTTTTCTTTTTCATCAACTGTAGGGAATGTCAAGGTTCTATAGTGTGGTAGTGAGTTTTTGGTCAGCTGTTTGGGTTGTTGGTGGAGAAAAGGAGCTATTTTCTCTATTCCAACGTTGGGAGTAGCTATTTGGTTTAGGTCCATTGTAGTTGGACATTTACTTTAGTGTTTTTTTCTTCTTTTATTGTTGTATGTTTATGATGTTTACTTAATATTATGGTATGTATATTGTTTTCATATTCAACATTTTATTTTTGTTTAGTACATATATGAAATGTGGTTATTTAGGTTGGGTTACATCATTCTAAATGGTTCCATGTTCGATGCCAAAGTGTTGGTCGCCATCCCATGGGGATTAGGAATTCCCTTTCGCTATGTGATAAATCGGGTCAGATGCAAGGTTTGAGGGATCTCTGGGTCAATTTATTAAAATTATTATATTTGACATGCAGGGTATGGTCTTCAAATGTTATTTTCATTATCATCACAACTTCTTACTTTTGTTATGGTAAGGTATCAGACTTTTCAAAACATAATGAGAATTTAACCACACCATTTTTTATGTTTCAATTCCAAAGATTATGAATAAATTATCATGTTTGGTATATTTATGAAGAGAACCAAATGGAATTACATTTTTTAGATACATTGATGATGTGTAAACTAATTAAAAATATTGTGTTCCATGTGTCCAATCGCACTAAATTATTACAATCACCAAGAATGTATTTTATTATTATAATAAATATACTTCTAAAATGATGTTATAACCATTTATACTATACTAGGTTGCATTAACTACACGTCAAGATGAATGGAGGATTGTGATAATTTTTGAGTGTAGTGTGATAGTAGAAATGGATGTTCATTATGACTTAGGTTATTTTTGATCCATGCACCATGGGTCCATATGACTAATTTCCACACCCACATTAATATGATAATGATTAGAATAAAAATTTTGTGATCTAGGGGAATCAATTTCCTCGAAATAAAGTTGAAATCCCAGATTAGGATAAAATATTTAAATATTTTACATTCAAAGTTACCATGTTTTGAAAAACAATGTACGATAATGTATAAGATACACAACATTGATCAAAATCATACAATGGAATATAGTTATTCAAATGATAACAATATATCATAGTCATTAAAATGATGGGAATGAATTATGTTAATTGAATTAAAAAAATATGGGTTACAAATTTATATATAATAAATTTTTTAGTGAGTAGTTAATAATTAATTAATGTTAAACATTTTTTAATATAAAAGGGAATGTATTTTTGAAAAACATTGTAATTGTGCATAAGTTTGATTTCTTCCAATAAAAAATAAATATTTTTCACATATAATAATTATATATATATATAATGTGAAAATTTTGACTTATATGTTTTATGGGCATTCTATTTTAATAAGTCCTTTTTTAGCTCAAAAGTTGTAGTTTTCTAAAAATGAATTTTTTACAGATTTTGATGGATCATGTATATGAAATCTAGTTTTTACTATTTTATAAATTATATTATCCAAAATAAAAACATTCATTAAAATTTTAATATAAAAATATATTCTGGTTGAATATATTTTTGTTTTTATTACGTTACATGTTTTTGACGAATAATGAAAAAGTACATCATTTTTATAGAAAAATAAATTTTTAAATAATCTATTTAAACTATTTAATAATATATTTCTATTATTTCAATGTATACATATATATATTTTTTAAAATTTAATAAAACTTATATAAATTTAGTCAATTTCACATGGAAATTGGATATAATATATTTTAACTTTTAAAGGGTTTTGATTTAAAAACCTATTTTCTAGATTCATCTATGTGATTATCTTTTAATTATTTTATTCCAATTATATGTTTTAAATTGTGAAGTATGGATTCCATAATTTTAATAATACATTATAGAATATATATATATGTCCCTTTTAATTTTGGACAACAAAAATAGTAACTATTGTAAATTTTTTAAATAACACGTTTTAAGGTAAATATGGTAGCTTGGGGTGAAAATAATCGTATAAATCTTATATAATTAAGCTAAAACTCTTTATAATTTCAATTTTTATGTTTTTTGACCAGTATTAATTTTTTTTAAAAACATGACCTTTTTAGACTATTTGGACGAGATTATGGCATTTATAAAATTATATTAAATTAAAATATGATTTTGTCTAACTATTTTTTTACTAATGATTTATTTTAATTTGGGTTAATATAACAGATATTTTTTAATAAACAAATTTTTTTGGAACATCATTATATTATCATTATAATTATAATTTATTTCTATTTTTTATTGAATAAATAATTTTATTAAATAAGGATATAATGATGATGCCATAATTTACAAATTAACCCAATAATGAAATAAATGTTATTAAAAACATTAATGTAATTATATTATTCAATAAAATATGTCAAACATGAATTATATGTGTTTGTTTGGAATTTTATAGATATTTTATAAGTGTTTATATTAATATATTAGGTTTTGAAGATATATTTAAAAATAAGTCATTAAACGGTATCACAATTTACATTTATGTTATCATAAAATAAATAATGATTTATTAAATTTTATAAAAATAATAAAAATATTTATTTCATTAAACTAATATTGATAAGTCTATTAAATTTATTAATGGTTCATTTATTTTCTTTATGAAATATTATAGTAATTATATTAACCCTTAATGTCACAAAAACATGATATCATGCAAAGAATCAATGAGGTTAAATAATGATTACAAAACTAGATAAAGATAAAAATACAGTCAAAACTTGTCTATTTTTATTTAATTATGGGGTTTCAACTATAAATTATACTTTAATATAAATTAATAACATTTTACCAATGTGTATTTGAGAATTAATTTATATTAAAATAATATTTTAAAGAATTTGAAGATTTCCCCTCCCCTATCATATAAAAGGGAACCCATTATTCTCTATTAAATACACTTGAAACCTTATTTCTATCATAAAATATCTTCCCAAATATCTTCCTAGAATACCTAACCAAATTCTATAGGCCTTAGTTTTAGAATAAAACACTCTATTGACGTGTTAAGGTATTAATCAAAGGGTATAATCTGAGAAAAGATATTGTTATTAATTTAGTTTTTTTGTTTTATATCATAATGAACTTACTTAAAATCATCAAAATAACTATTAGATGAAAAATAAATTATACAATATATTATATGATTTTTTTTATAACATCACCAGAAATATACATTTCTAATTTAATCAAATGGGTAAAAAATTATTTTTTCTTGTGTACAGCAAACTACCACCTCTTGAACTGATATAATTCGTTTTGCATCACTATCTCTAAAGACAAGATAAAATAATAGTGTTAATAGTTTTATATTATAATCATGATATATATATTTATATAATTATTAAATAATAATATATCATTTATTTTATAATCATTCCATGAATATAAAAAGGATAATATCATTCTTGTGTATGTGTGAACAATCACCTCCTCAAAGAGATGATATTTTTTTCATCACCACAACACATGAATGAAATATATATGTTTATTTAAATTATTAATATTAAATTGATGATATTATGATCATTATTTAAAGATAAAATTATAAATATCTTCATTCTAACCATCACTACCTAGATTCATTTTATATAATATTATGTATGTATATATATATATATCTATTAGTTTAAGAATAAAAAAGTGGTTATTACATAATCATTTAGAATAATATTTAACCATAATAATACATCAATCACTATCATTTAATGAGGGAATAGAAAAATAAATATCATTACTCATAAAGATGGTAAAACCAGATAATTTAGAAAATGGATATTTTTCTCTAAATAAGGGGAGGTAAATAAATATTTGATATAAGATATTATTTTGAAATATAAAATTACAGTATATAAATTATTATGGATTTATTATTTCTTCATGGATGAAGTAGGAGGGGATTTTTTATAAAAATAAAATAAATTAAGAGTGTTTGTTTCATAATAAAAACTATTGAATATATCTTCTTGAAGGACCCATTTAGGACCATAAAATTGCTTATTAGGTGATAATATTAGAAATTAGGGGTGGGGTGATTTGGGATCATATGTTTTGGTAGATATATTAACTGATTCAAAATTTGTGATTAAAAATTGGGTATTGAGGGGTGGTATTTATATATGTAATGGTGTGGCTTAATGTAAGTTAATAATGATAATTTTATATTTAAAGCCAAGAAAATTTGTGTATAATTAATATCAAATAAAAGGGAATATACATTCATTTTTAAAGGATTACTATGTTCATGAAATGCATAAAACATTCATTTATTGTTGAATTTAATTGTTATTTTATTAAATTACCATTACTCATTATCCCAATACATTATTTTACATATATTATGATAAATAATTATGGTATATGTTTTATTCATATTTTTTAAAATATCCATAAAAAATGATTTGGACCAACAAATTCCAAATATTGAATCCATTTTTATAATTTAAAAATCATTGTTTTGGTGTAAATAAATTTAAAATTAAATCGTCAAAATGTAATTTTTTTAATTATGAAATTTTAATCCCAAAAATGTACTTATTACATATTAAGTTACAAATTTTATAAGAATGTAATTATTTTTTTTATATATAACTAAAAGTAATTATGTTTCGTTTATATTAATTTGTGTTAATAATGTTTTTTATATATATGAAAATGAGAGTTTTCAAAAAAACTCATTTCATCTTACTATTTTGTAAAAAATTAATATTTTTATGATATTATAAAAAAAATCATCAGAATATAATTTCGATTTGATTAATAAAAACTATAATTTCATTTTAATAAATAATTTTTATAAAATTTTCCAAAATTATTTATAATTTTTTTCTCATATATATAAATATAAATATCTTTATTAAGAAACTGTATATTTTAAAATAAAATTAAATTACAAAATTTTATTTGTCTATTTTTAAGTAATAAGAAAATTTAATAATTTAGAGTTAGAAAGTTATGAAATTTATAATAATGTAAATATTATCCATTCCCTTCAATTTAGTGGCTAGGATATATCGTGAGTGTAAAAATAATAGTATTTTAGATTTTTCTTAAACATATTGTTTCAGGGAATGTAATTTATCAAAGATATATAATTGAAAATGTTTCATACAATAAAATAATGATTTGTTATAATCAGTATGCCTTATAATAAAATTCTCACTAAAAATATGTCACAAATGTATAAAAATATTACTAATACTCTTTTTTATTACATCCTCATGATCCTATATAGCTTCCTTGATTTTTCGATTTTACCTTAAAACATTAACCAGATGAGAGGTGTTATTTTTTTGAACATTAACTCTTCAATCATGAATTGTAGTTACTTTTTATTCATAATAAATATCCTTCAAATTGATAAAACCTCATAGATTAGTACATGTGAAAGATTAGGTATGTACATTCTCAATAGATATACATGAAACACATCATGGAAATGAGAGACACTTATTGGTAGTTTAATCGATAAAGAAACATCACATTCTTATGAACATAATTTATTAAAAAAATTCTTCTTCAAAATTTGTAATTGATCATTGAATGTATAATATATATATTTGATAATTCATTTTTGGTAAGTTGATATCATAATTAGGTTATTAAAAAATCTTCTTTAAAAGAGTGAACATAAACTATGAAAATAAAAAAAAATCATGTATTCTGAATCAGAGAATATTAATGGAATGTTAATATAGGGAAAGAGAATATAATTATAACTATCATGTTACAATTTATAATTAATGATAATATAGTAATTATAAGTTTAATTGAAATTTATCCATTAACAAGGTATGTCTGAAAATATTTATTGATATAATTAGTAATGGTGATAATAGAGTAAACATTTATCTAAAAAAGATTTTTTAGGATATACATAAATGATTTTGTCTCATTATTACAATCTAACTCATTTTTCCTCATCATAAACTCCACATAAATTTCTTACTCTATGAAATGAATTCGAAAATAGAATACCTATACAACTTGTGGAACTTACAAAACCTAATTAGATGACATGTCATTCCTCTAATTTCTAATTATTATAACCGATTGGATATAAATAGTATATAATATTCCTATATAGTTATATGGTTATGTAATAAATTTACCTATATATCCACATCGAATATAAACAAAATATCATAATTTGATAGCCTTATGATCCTTCCTAGAAAAATGAAAATTGAAAACTTTAAAATGAAGGTCACTATGTTAATAAAATCAAATGGTCATTAATCCCTCATACAACATGATGTTGATCATTATTATAACAAAACAAACATTTCATGATCATTATCATGTGATTTCATTAATTATGGTAATAAAATTAATTACCATATAACCATATAAAACACATAAATTAATTTAATAATTAACTCTTTCTATATTCAATAAATCCAATATGTATTTTAAACTATTAAATAATCCACCATATTATCAAATTTAAAATTTACTTTCATGGTAATAAACATTATCGAATATATTTTATCACAACATAACATTTTTTTATATCATTATTATTACATACTTATCTGCATATTACATGTTTTTAACCCATTAGTCATGTGTTCCCGAAACATATCACATCAATCATCATTTATTGTTACTAATACCATTCATCAACTATTTTTAAAAAATTGAAGAAAACTAGTAGTGGAATAACCAATATATGTATAATTATAATATAATTCATATATAGAGAGATTTCTAAATGAAATATCTTGAAGGGTTTAACATTATTAATTTTATAATTCGTAGTCATGCAAAAAATAGACAGAAATTACCAAAAATGTATGGGAGGATTAATTCTCCCTAATTCACAATATTTAATCCATCCAGTATGATTAATGAACATTTTCTTTTTTCCTATTCATTTAGTGGTTTTCATGGATTTTCATCCATATTATCTATTGGATAAGGGAATTGATTCACATAATTCCCAAACATTGTACATTTGAATGATTTAAGTGTGGGTTGTATTTTATGCAGACCATAACCTACATTAGAATCATTGGCAAGCTTATTCATATCACATAAACATTAATTTCTGTAATAGAATTACATTACCTATTAGAAACAATTACAAAAAACCATATGAATATTTCCTCCATATTTCATCCCAAATATTGTGCATAATGGAAATCTCAAATCCTTATCACTATGGATATTTAGAATTTACTTTTAAATCCATTTTTCTTTTCCTATAAAAACTATTTGATTGATGAGTAAATAACATTTCAATTTCAACATTTATAGCACTTCAAATAATTTTTTCACATCCAATGAAGAATATTTTAGTTAATTCCCTTCAGATATTTGGATTTTTGATTCAAATGAATATATCAATTCTACTTCTTGCAATGATAATTAAACCAAAGGAATAACATGGAAGACTTTTTATATTTACCTCATATGTACCAATTGATTTTTCCCAATTTTCATCATCTCAATAAATTATTTCTTCAATACTATATATAAAATAAGTGGAAAATACATTCTGAGGAATATCCCCTTAAAACCATCCCACTACGTAGATTCAATTTTATATTATTTCCTAATATTATTTATAAGATTACATTATCGACAATATATATCTTCTAGAAGATAAATTACAATGAATTATATTTATTGTCCAAGGAATTTAGTAAGAGGAAAATATTTTCTCAATAGTGTTGATCCATTTCACATTCACTAGTGTATATAAAGATCCTCTAGTTAATCTGAAGATCCATTGATGTAATTTTTCTATTGACTCATGCATAACTCAAAAAATTTTGTTACCCCATTTTATCATATGGAATCCAAGTGTCAATCATATATTGTGTGGGTGTATAAATATGATATTTTATCAAACCCATAATTACATTATATTTCATTAGAGCGGAATTGTTGAATGACCCATAAAATTAAACATTAAAACTATTATTCCAGGTTTCATCTATTGACTAAAAATAGAGTGAGTAGATCTAATAATACTCGTAAAACTAGTTAATCAGGGTTACTTACTTATAAAATATCAATATATACAATATTATGATTAACATATATTATTCATGATCTTTAAAAAACTCAAAAAGTTTAACCTAGACTTACATTTAGGGTTCTTACATATTATTTGTTATCCTTGTCTCCAAAGGACAACCTAATATAACTCAGATATCCTCTATAAGGACACATAATTTAAATACATATATATTAAATAAAAATAAATTAATATTCATTATATAACATAATAAAACATTCCAAAACTATATAGTTTTATTGTTTTGGGGAACTAGAAAACAAAAACAATTATAATAAAAAAATTACATCATCTATAAATTATTCCTTCATAACAAGTCCCTTTTTGGACATTTCATACTTAATAACTTCTTTCATATCATAGGAATTTAACTTAAAAAAAGGTTGAGGAAAAGTTATTTATAAGTGAAATTCATTGATATATTAATCATAATATAAGGATAAAGGGATATGTACATAAACATATCATTTGAAAACTATACTATACATATCAAATATATTAATATTTATTCATGTAAAAAATCATATATGTTCATAATACACAAATCTGATGAAATCACAAGCCAATAGAGAATAATATTAGAATTGGACATGGAATATGACATACATAAATGAACAAAAAAATCATATTATTAAAGGATATTTTCCAAGATGAAACTAGTGGAATTGGATTAATCCCTAAATCAAAATTTCTATCAAGGTTCTACCCAATGATTATCATTGTGGAAAAACCCCTTCACTTAACCTCATTCCCTTCCCATTCTAGTCAGATCTATCTCATGAGATATAATATCATTTCCAATTGAATTAGAGGTAGAAACATGATACACCCCTCACATAATGAATTCCATGAATATGTGTTCCACAAGAACATAAATAAATTCATAATATCATAACCCATCAAAATTATAAATCATAAACATTTCATCATAGAATATTCCATTGAAAAGGAATTAGATTCATAAAAAACATTTAATCGTATACATAAACCCAATATAAATAGAATATGATTAGAATAATAAAATAAAAATCTTATTAAAGAATATTTAACATCCAATAATGACATTGGAAATGGAAAATAATTTATTTTAAGGGTCACTTTACGTAATTATAAAATAAAATATCATTTTTTTAAATAAAATATTAAAATACTGCACACATATAAATGAAATGTAATTCATTGAAATTATGATTTTAATCATGTATATGAAGCTTCAATTAAATAACATCTAATGAAATTGGGAAAATATTCTCATTTTGTGCTAGAAAAAAATATGAATCTCTTACTATTTGAAGAAAATTCTTAAAGAACCTCATTCATAATATTCCAAAAAAATTCCATTCAAAGAGTTTTGTAAACATTAAATCACGTTTAAAAATCAATTTAATAAATAAAAAAGTATACTAAAAACATTTTTTGAAATAATTTTAGAAAACATTAGAATTGAATCAAAATATAATTTTATGATAATAATGAAAAAGAGAATATATACTAGAATGTCCCTTATAAATAACATATCAATGATGAGAGGATTAATAAAATGAATCAATTATTTTTATTTTCCATAAATCTACATAAAACTGCTATATATACAAAATTATATAATCAAAATTATTTCCACACATAATAAAAAGGAGAAATAATTTATGAAGTATTTTTTTAACGCAAATAATGGAAATTTGGTTTATAATTCTATTACCACATTTAAATTACTTAAAATGTTTCCTAAAAAGATATTATAAAATACATGGTTTATTATGATGGTTTCAGACCATCCCAAACATGATTTTTTTATAAAATGATATATATATATATATATATATTATTTTGAGGACATAAAATAGGTAATAATATTTCCTCTTATAATCTGATATAATTATAATAATACTTTTATAACCATATTTGAGTGTAGTAATATAATTTTTTTGTTATTCAAGTATATGGTTAAAACCCATAATTTAGATAATTGTTTTCTTACATTGAGTTAATAGTGGTAATGAAATTTATGTATATAATTAAATTTATAACAAAAAATCTCTATAGTATATAAATTTTTGTAGATTTATTATAAATTAATGACTGATTATGTGACTAGATGGTAGAATAAAAAATGATATTATGAGAGGTTGTTTGAAAAAGTTGCTTATTTTATATCTCCTCCTTGAAAGACAAATTATGTACCATGGATTTGTTATTTTTGTGAGAATTGAAGGAAAAAGATACGGGGAGAGTTGGAGGGATACAGTTTTATATATTTTTCAATATATTCATGGTTATAGAGGATAAAGGGGGCAGTGATGTGTGTTTTTTATTCTTGATGTGGGGTTGTTTTAAGTGATTAAATAATGATTATTTTATATTTTAACAAAAACATATTTTGGAATCACTAATTCCAAAAAATATTTATTATAATTTACATTTGTATTGATGGATAATGTAATGAAACACCTGAAAAAGAAATTTATTTTTGTATTTTGTAGTATTTTAAAAAAATTTCTTTTAATTTTAATCCACTACATTATTTTATATACTCTATGGTAAATAAATTTTTTACCATGTTATTTTTTATTCCAAAAATAAAATTGACCACATAACCTCAGTTGAATATCCCTTTTCTAAATATTTATTCCATTTTTACTAATTCAGTACAATATATATGGAAAACTTCATTTGAATTTAAATTAATAAATCACAATGAAATACAAGTTATTGGAATGATTTGTTTTATTTCACATAATTATATATATTTAAAAATAAAGAATAAATATTTCATAAATGTAATTATTCATATTATATCTTATGGAAATTAATTGTTGATACCTTGAGATTAATTTGATTTCATAATATGAATTGTACAAATAATGATAATGATTTTTTTAAAATAGAGTATTTTTTACTATCTAATTAAATATAACCTTTCTAAAAATAATTCCATTTACTTATTCACATGGATATTATACTAATAGAATAATAACATTCAATATCAATAACCACTTTCATATTGATGGAATGCATAATGTCAGACTATCATAACCATGTAGCCAAGGCCTCATGCCCAGACTACAAATAATATTTTTTCAGGACCTCATGATAAGACACTAGTTTGTCTCATGAGACCAACTGATGCATCGAGGAGTTCTAGTGGGCTCCACCCGTCAATTATTATGTCCAATGCATTCCTCATATGAACAGGTTTAAACATAACATAAACATTCGTATTTAAACTAGCATACGGAATGTCAATACTTTATCCATAAACCATGAATTGTATAAAAATAAAACATCCACAGTAAAAAATATCACAAAAACTTCTATACAATAAGTAATATTTGTATCATAATAAATCAACTTTAAATAATGCTAAAATCCATCAAAGGATGGTGACATAGATGAAATCAAAACTATTTGAGAGAAATATCTATTTTTAACATCATTTAAATGTAAAAATAATTATAAAATAAAAAATTTACTTTTAAAATATCCTTATAACCTTGTAAGGGGATCTTCAATGATTTTTTAATGGCGGAAAATAGCGACACCATCCGTATAATCTAAAAAAGACATTCTTTCCTTAATTTTGTCGAAAAGGTTAAAATGGACCTTGTTTGGAGAACGACAGTACAATTCCTTTATATACATCTTATAAAAAGTAAAAAAGGGTATAAATGACTTTATCCTATAGTATATAAAATATTAATAATGATTTGAAATACATTTTTAAGAATCCTGGATGTAGATGATAAAGAAGTCCCAGTTGATAATTACGTATAAACAAACTCGGATAATGAAGAGATTGTGAAATAAACCCTTACATTTTACTATTCCTTGGTTAAGGGTAAGATAAACTCCTGTACAATGGTGAAATAATTTTTATTAAATTATAAAATAATCAGATACATTAATATGATATCATATATGATTCTTTAATATTTATTTTTTAATAATATATTAGTATTATCATCGTTTTAGGTGTTAACTAACTCGTTTTATTTTATATATTTTGTTACATAAGCCATGTTTTCTATGGATAGGTTGTTTATTATTCATGTTCATAATGATATCAAGTCCTTAAAAATTATTTTTTATCATCAAATGTAAATTATAATTGCATGGATACGATGGGGAATGAATCTCATCGCGTTCATGGAGACAGTAGTCCGTACGTACGCACGAGCGATGATATAATTCTTTTGAAATTAAATTAATATATAATTGGATTTTATATCGTATATACATATTAATTATCTTGTTATATTTATTATTTATATCAATTACATATAATTATCAAACCCATCCAAATAATAATGTTTTTGAATAACAATTAAACCACGACCTGGAGACGAAAAGCCGTACGTACGCACGTATGGTGACATGTCATTCAAAGGATGGATAGAATACTGAATATAGTTGTACCATATTTATAATAACATCATTGTATATAGAATATACTGTATTTATTATTTTAAAAATTAAATAACAAATAAAGAATAATTTGAAGAAGAAAGGAACATGAAAAATGGTGGTGAAAACATTACCTCTTCTTCGGGTTCTTCCTTTTGATTTGACCAAAATAGATCCATAGGTTGGCTTTATGATCAAAATAAGGCCTCTAGGTTGAATTTAGAAAATTAGAGAGAGTATTTTTGAAGGGTTTGTCCGAACCAAAAGGCTATTATGGTGTGAATAATTGGTTAGAAGTTGTGTCCTTTTATAAGGGGGAGGAGGGGCTCTTTAGGAAAAAAATTAAGTATTAATTTTTAATAAAATTATATTTGGTTTATAATGGCTCCAAATTGGACTATTCAAATTCTAAGGTGGGGATGGGTCTAAATCCATTCAAGCAATAGATTTTATACAAGTTTGGGTGAATATATTAACCTTATATTTTAGTTTTACCTCTTAGTTAATTAGATTTACATTTACCATGTCACTTTGTATTTTTATATAATATAGTTAATAAACATACTATATAATCCAAGAGTCCCCCAAGTGGTCCATTAATGATACACATATCATGATATAAGTCCTTTGGCTGATCCGTATATTTTTAGGAATAGGATATCAATTAATAATTTAATACTTGTTTTAAAAACTCATTTATGTCAATTTCGATAATATTTAATAATTTTTTTGTTAAAGTCATAAAAAATTGATTAATTCTAAACAAAATCATTTATGAAATCCTAACATGTCATATTAACCAATAAAATTCATCTATGGAATCAAAACATTCAAATTATACTTATTTTGAATTTTATAGTACAATTATTTGATCCTTTCATTAATAAGAAAAATACAGCATCATTATTGTGTCATAAATAAATTTAATATTTAAATGTCTAAGAATTATAAACAAAATAAAGTTATGTAGAAAATATTTTTATGTTTTTAATAAATATTTATAGTCGAAAATATAGCATATATAACCCTGTGTAAATATCATTTTTCTAAAAGATATATGCTTATGTCATTTTGTGTTTACTTTAACTTAAATAATATAAAGTGTCCATATCACCTACAAGTGGCTCCATGGGGTCCCAAAATCGACAAGAATATTCCCATGGTTGGACATGTATCAACAAATAACGCTAGGACACGTTTTAGGGTAATTTATTATTATTATAATGTTATTGGTTTACCCTTATTTACCAGATTTACCCTTTAACAATGGTAAATAAAATATTTACCGAAGTAAATATTCAAAAATTTTAAAAATAAATGTTACCTATTTACACAATTTTAACATCCTGATTCTAAATATGGAATCATTTTTTCTAAATTCAAAACACAGAAGTGGCATAAATTAATTAAAAATTAATTTCCGCTGTCAAAACAAAAAAGCGTGTTTGTAAGAAATAATAACTATATAAAGATTGACACTTGTTTTGTCCGGTTTAATTGTGAATTTATGTCCAATGACCAAAATTGTATTAAATTGTAAAAATATATTATAAATAGTCTTTAAAACCACTGAAATTTATAATTTATCACTTTAAATTATTTTTATTAAAAAAGTTGTTTTTAATTAAAATTTTGTAATTTTCACTATTAATGAAAATATAAAATTTATCTGAAAAGTACCAAAATTTCACCCTAGGATAATTTCAATATTCACAATACAAAAATAAAGTACATTTTGATAGATAAAATAAATAATATTTTAATAAGTGGGTATTACTATTCATAACTGCTACTTTGATTGGTCGCGGTGTGTTAGAATCTCGATGTTGCATATAGTGAAAGCTACTACATTATTCAAAGGTAAATGTACCGTGTAAGACTAGGGTGTTACAATTGTTGAATTTTTTAATTAAATAATGGGATTGATTTAATAATTAATTAATTAATATGATTAATCTGATTAATTAATCTTTTCATTACATCATAGGTTTTCATGGGATTAAATAATTATTAATTAATGAATGTAGAATGAATATTTAATTTATAAAGAATTAATTTAATTGATGTAAATATTTAATTATTAAATTAATTAAAGGGTTCGAATGTGAATGATTAATTTTTTTTATTGAATTGTGTAAATGAGTTAGATAAGTTAAATTGAGAATTAATTAATGGGTACTATTTTGTTAAAGATAATGAATGAGTTAGATTAATTAATAAATAAATAATTATTATGGTTAATTGTGTTAATGTAATTGAATGATATATATTAATTCATTAGTGAATTAATTTCTGGGGTCTGTAGTGTTAATGTAACAGAATTAGTTATATTAATAAAATCACGAATTAATTTATGAGGTTTTTTATGTTGTTGATTTTGATTGAATGATAATGATTAAATATAGAATTTATAAATGTGAATTGTTTTGTTAATCCAATTAAAATGAATTGATTATATAATTATATAAAAAATTAATTTTTTCTGTGATATTTAATTGATCCAAATAGTGATTTATTATTTGAATTAATTATGATATTATCAAATTTTATAATTGAGATAATTAACTGATCAGTTAATAATGAGATATTGATATTTGAGAAGTTAGATAATTAATTGTGAATTTAATTGTTAAATATATTTACATTTGAATGAGATAATTAATTGTGGGATTAATTATGTTATTATGAGTATTTTAATATTGATTAATTAATTAATTAATTAATGGAATTGATGTTTTTAATTAATTATCAAACTAATCCAGGGGAGTTATCTGAAAACTAATTGTTGTATTAGTAATGGAATTGGTGTGATTATTCAATTGTTTAATTCACAAGAAGATATTAATGCCATTCATTAATTTTTTAATTAAATAATTTTATTGATTTGATTGGTTGTTTTTTTAACTAACTAGAAGAAATTATGTGATTAAATATTTTTTATTTAATTATTGTAATTGATGTGATTGGGTTATATTGAGTTTACTAATGTTATTTTTGTGATTTTCTGAATTTTTAAATAGTAATGGATTTTATGTGAATAAATAATAGTTTAATTAATTATGTGTTAATGAATGAAAACGTGTTCATTCGATTGTGATGATATGAATGGTACACTTCTCATAAAATTTTGAAATAGTTAATGACATGATGGATATTAATAAAAGTATTATTAATTGTAACATGCTAATTCAATTGTGTTTTATTAGATTGTGAATAATAACATATACATTAAACAACATATTAGGAATGGTAACATGGAAATTAACAGGTTACATTCCTTGGAGATAGATCATACTCTCGTACGGGAAAAAGATCACATTGAGATTCAGGTGTCCTTAGTAACATGGTGGTTTATGCCATTTAATAATGATCTATTGATAATATGATAACTATATACTTATTCACAATAATTATTTCATAATACAATTTTATAATAATTATATTTACATCAAATTGTAACAGACGCCATCAGTGCTGGATTATTAATTTTTCCCCCAACCCTACTCAAGATTGTTGATTGGAACTTGAAAACACATTCAGTCTTATGGAGAGGATAAAGGAAAAGGCCTTGTGGTAGATAGTGGAGTTGGGGTAGAGAATGGGTGGGGTAACCAGATGTTTTTTATGAACATCATGTATTTTTTGTGTCTTTATTTATGTTTGGTTTTCAAATTTAATCATGGAACATAGTATAGAATGACACATACACTATTCAGTTTTGATTTATCCTTCCCAATTTGGGGCCATCTTTTCATAATGATATTATATTGGTTATAATTATGTTATTGGTTATAGTTCCATTATTTATTTTATTGAAATAATCTGATAATTAATGAGTGTATATTTTCATCATGATCGATAATAGACTTTTTTTATAGACACTAGTGTCTGCTGTATGGGGAAGCATGTTTGAGGTCATGTGAAGGACCGGTTGGGGCATTGTCATGTGGCACCTGAGTCAAGACTTTATAATTTAAATGTATACTAGTACATGTAAGATGAATTTACTGAATGAAAATTTATATTTTTCTCTTTTATTCAAGTGTCCAAAAAATTATTATGGTTTATGATTATGTTAGGTTACAATAGATCTTTATCATGTTTAAAGTTACTTTATATCATAATAAAATTGAAATGAAATTATCATTAATTGGTAAGAATAATATCTCTCAACACAGTATTCAATTACATAACATGATGAACTATTAGTACTGAAAACGAATATACACATATTATGATATTTATTAGCATAAAATAATTAAGAATCATCATAAGAAAATAAAATTATATATTTTTAAAATTTATATCCAATTCCACCATAAGATAATTTAGATAGATTAATAAAATTATTTTTTATACATTCAATATATAAATCTTTAGAAATAAAATTATTTCTTGATATACCAACATTACAAAATCCTTTAAATATTACATTGGAATTATATTCAAAATTTTTAATGCATCCAACACATTTTTTTGGTGATAATATAATATGGATATATAATAATTTTCATTGATAATATACTATACATATACGTTATTAGTTATTAATTCATCCAATGTATGTTCCTCATAATAAAAATTACTTAAAAATATAGTTCAGAAAATAAATATATTCCACTCTGATTAATATAAAAATTTTATTATCATGACCCCACCGATAATGATATTGAAATTGAGGTAGGTATATATTTCCCCCTAGAGACCCACATCCAATATGCCTCATGTTGGTGACTAACATAGATGGTATAAATTTTACAACAAATGGTGTGAATTATTGTCTTTAATAAAATAATATCATGAGATATTATGAATCAACTGTATGCATATATAAAACATAATATAGAAATAATTACATCAATAAATTACACAATTAATTTATAAATAATTCAATAATAGATAAAAGTATCCAATGTAAACTCCCAAAGGAAATGTTAAACCCACGACACAATAACTATCCATTGTTCAAACTAGTAATTTCCAACATTGTACACATAGTCCTAAAAGAAATAAAAAATTATATTTAAACACATATGGTAATAATAAAATCATATTCCGTAAAAAAACTAATTAATCTCATGAACATTTGAGAGATTAATAATAATTCACCAATGATCAAATAGTTGTACAAAAGACCCTAAAATGGGAAAATTATCTAACAAAGACCACAGTTAGGATCACTAACAAAATAACACTATGAAAATATAATAACATTATAATAGGAATATTGATAATGATTACCCCACACCAATTTCACTATTATTTATATCTCTTTAATGAAATATTTCTATATCACATAATGTCTATAACATCTATATAAAATATACCACTATACTAATGCATAGTAAATTAATTCTCACAGAACTATGAACCACCACCCCATAACCTGACCACATCTGGTCTATCATAAAAAAACATATTCTATCACATCCAAAAAATAACTAGAGATGTTGAGTATCTTGAACATGATGGAAATAAAACTTGTTCACTAATCTTAGCTTTAATTACCCAAACTATATATTTCCCCATATCATGTCATTACCAAATAATTCTCTAAGTCACATGGAATTACTCCTCAGAACATGATAAACTCACATCTCATCTAATGACACATGGAAAATATCATAGTGAACTATTAGACCACCATCAATCCCATTATTAGAATATATACTCTTATTGTCGAGATATATGGAGTTTGTGGGTAAAAAGTCATCCATCATTTTCATCTGGATGTTGGGGAAAACCCCTCGTATATATAAATATGTTTCGACACATGATTCTCAATGAATTTTGGATGTATTTAACTAATCATAGGAAATATACCAAAATACTTATATAACATACACTAGACCATGAAATGTCTTTAGACCAAAGCATTATACAACTCAAGATACTAATAATTTTTTTATTTCCAATAAATGTATAAAAAACAAAATCCATGTGCCAAAATTCACAATTTTTTCATATTTGGTTACTAATACCATGTGTTTCATTATTATGAAATAATAACATTTAACTACCCTTATCATTATTAATTCCTTAATTAACCATTGAAATTCTTTTAACTTATCATCCCATGATACATAAAACAATTTTAATGGGTAATTATATCACTTTTAAGAAACAAAAATGCAACGTAGACATTTGTATTCATTCCTTTAAATTACATAACAGTATATCCCCACACCACATTAGAAACAAATACATAAAAAAATTACCACACTACATCATGGAAACATAGAAACCATTTATTTCCCCATATCATATCATAACCAAACATAAATTCCCAACATTTGGACCTCATATCTCATCAATCCTCCCATAAACATAATATAGGAAATAAACATATATCCCCACATTAAAAACTGACACATTGATTCCCAAAATAATGACCTCACCTCCATAATCATCATCCCACAGCACCCCAAAAAACGGCCAACCACTGATCACATCACAAACCAATCATATTTATTTTAAAAAAATTCAATAAATTTCATATCATTATTTTAGGGAATTTATCATACAAGACATAAATCCTAGGAAAATATTTTTTTAAAAATTTAATATTTTAAATAATTTAAATTATATAATGATTTTATAATAACAAAACAATAAGTGCTCCACAACACATATCAAAATATAAAAAGTTATCTCAATTAGCTAAAATATTCTAGTAGGGAATCGAGAATGTATAATCACAACATCCGGATTTAATCAAACCTATAAAAGCCCACATGTAAAACCCATTTCCCCACAAGTTTAAATGATCTGATTATTTAATTTTGATTACAATAGAAAAAAATTCCCATATATTTAAATTAGTTTAACCGCCCCAAATGATAAATAATAAATAAAAATTAGAGATTCAAAACACCATTGAATTATAATAAAACATTCAACAGAACACATTGAGGTAAGGAAATTCATGCATACCTAAATTACCGATGACAAAAATGGTATTAACTTACAATATAGTAATGTATTAACAAAATGCAACCCAAATCACACACGAAACATGAACAACCATATTGGTATGTAACTTGAATTGATGAATGGATGAAAATAAATGGGGAAGAGAGGATAAATCACCATAATGCGCTAATACGAATCATATAGAACCAAAAAAATATATGTAAGGGATGGAGGGATGGATGATAATATAAAATCCATTAGTATTCATCAAAAGACGAGATAGCGAGACGTGAGTATGTCCGAATGAAGATTGATCACCCAAATTAACCTTTTTAGAACATTGATCTTGCATGTTTTATGTCATGAATACATTTCACAACAAAAATTTGATGGTTTTGACAAACATTTAATTTCAAAAAAAAATCTATGATATTAAAATTTATAATATGTCATAATTCACTCTCTTGATGTTATTTTGTTTTGTATATTCCACTACCTCCACAACCATTCTATAAAACCAGTCATCTATGCTCTCCATGAAAAAAAACTAATGAAGTGAATACAATTCATCCTGAACCCCTATTTTTCACCCATGTTGCACAATCCTATAAATAACATAAAAAACATCACTCAAACACATCGAACCACCAAAAAAACTATGTAACACGCTAGGAATGTACGTAACATTACATAATATACCACTCAAATAATTCTTACCATCAAGAATCAAAACCAAGCACAAAAATAAATGTCTTCCAAATAACCATCCGATGAGATAACAATTAGGTATGAAATCATACCTGAAATTACACCACCTTCTAACCACACAATCCAAAAAACCCTTTAGAACATATCACTCATTTTTTATTACTACTAAACCAATGATCCCCCACCTACCTTATCAAACACCATGGAATAAATTACCATCTAGAAACCACATCCTTCCCAGAAAATAAAAATAAAAAATTCCCAATTCGAGAACTACCACAATAAAGAAAACCATAATTACACTAACATAAAAATATATAAATATTCTACTCTATGTTATGATACATCCATCTTTGGAAAAAACTAAATAAATATCATGATTTTAATCACATCATGGTATAATCCGTATCAATTACGAATCAGGAAATCCCCCTTTAATAAGTTATAATTTTGTCACGCAAAAAACATCATTGAAATTATACCATTCTCTAAAACACAAGGTAAAAAAATCATATCAATAAATAAGTCATTTAAACCAAAAACATAATGATATATCTGAAACACATCTATCAATCTCACCCCCATGTACGCTCATAAAACTCATCATGCCTCCTCATGACTTGAACCAATAGAAAGGTATTCCCTCACAAAACCTATTCACAATGATCCTATATTTCTAATAGTTCATTAAAAAATAGCATTTAAACCTACATATACCACTATTTATGTCAAAACATGGTATTTATCATGTTGAAAATGATAAATCTTCAAGATGTGGAAGATATTATGGATCCTCTATGACTATGGTGGTAAAAACAATCGATATGTCACCTATCGAACACCCACTAACACGTCTAAGAGCCAAAAACATATGGGGTAATTCTTACACCCCTACCAATCATCAAACACCAAAAAAGAAATTCCAGAATCTCAAGGAAACATGGTCTCCATCCATGAACATGAATGTCCTCATTAAGTGATCAACATAACATTTCTAACCATCCTACCCTACTTTCATCCTCCCATAAAAAATCATAACAATTTTCCATTATCTACACCACATTAATATCATGAACATCCATCTCACCAACCTCTATCAAGAATAATAGATAACCAAATTAACATCCATATAAATCTACAAATAGGGTCATGTCGATGGTTGGGTTTTATATTTTATTATAAGAAAATTAATAAAAAGGATTTGGTAATTACAAGGATATAAAAAGTCCATGATCCCTACATGAATGATATCCATCAATTTTATTAGATTACACAATATTTACCCAACTATAAATGGATAGAAACCACTACTGAGGAATAAATGATTTCTAAAATCATTCTAAAATCTTCTTTAGACCTAAAATATATATAATGTTTCCTTATTTACTTCAATTGACATATATAATATATGAAAACAAACCCCATAATCCACATAACTCATAACTAAAATATCCACTACGATCAACTCATTGATCTCTAATCAGTGGGATTATTTCAACTGCTAATCTATAAATATTCGTATAGCTTCAAAAACCCTGTAAGATCAGTGTAAGTTGGTTTTAGAATCCAATGATGTGGAATACCATTTACATTGGTGAAAATAAAAACTCTTGTAATACACAATTAGGAGAACAATTCTATTCATGTACATTCTTAAAACCCATGAAACCATCCATAAAATTGATCACAACTCATTCCATACCATGACACCAAAACTAAATTTTTAATCTCTAATAATTCATGTAGATTCATGGGTATACATCAAAAGGTAAAATATAAAATTCATGAATAAATCCCTAAAAAATAAACACAATTAAAAAAACTACATTGAACATGTTTTGGTTATAACCATATTATGACCATACCTTTGTAGTATCAATAAAGCCATAACAATCACACATCACCTCTTCCTCTGAGTCTACCATCTCAAACTCGTCCACATGCTCAATTATAGAATAT
Source organism: Viscum album (assembly GCA_963277665.1). Lineage (NCBI taxonomy): Eukaryota > Viridiplantae > Streptophyta > Magnoliopsida > Santalales > Viscaceae > Viscum > Viscum album. Next base: position 1,996,401,017 of record OY728140.1, on the reverse strand, counting down.
GAAAATGTCATCTAAAACATAATACCTCCACCATCACCCACAATTGTATCTATGTCTAGGGTGATGACTCCTACATTGCTCTGTAAGTATATTTGGACACTTTAACAATATCCCACTCTGACATCCTTCTCCATATATCTATAAAAATATACCATTTTCATTATGAGTACGATATATAAAAATCATAATCCTAATGAATATTTATCGATCAAAATTACTACAGATTAAGATACCCTAGAGAGATGATATACTTCAATCTCAAGTGATCTGTGAAGACCAAAAAATGCTCCCAAATGAGTAAATGCCACAAAACATTTAGTGAAAACCCCACCACATCAAGATATACACTATAATTTCCATAGTAATGATCATATGGAAATAAATTCCTAGTTCCTTATGAGATCCCCACTCTCGTCAACATCAATATACTTCCCAATCCTATTTGGTAATAATACCAAAAAACCTTAAAAACACCATCATCTACAAAAAATTGTATTAGACCACTAATCATAATCTATAAAATGTAACATATTTAAATGGGTAATTAATCTATAAACACAAAACTGTATTCCTACATGTTCAAAAATATTATATGGGTTGAAACTCATGTTAATTATTTCAAAAACCTAAGTTAATTTTCTAATAGATCTATGAAACTGTGAATGTCTTCCAAATTATGGGGTTCTTACAAATAGTTAAATTCAAACTCTTTAATGATCCAAATTCCACACACATCTGAGACACTAGATTCTCACAGAAATGTACCACTCTTATCCATTACATAATCAAGGAATAAATCTCGTATGGATGGTGGTGTCGAAGTACCTACAATAATACAATGACATGATATGAATTTTCCTCTTCTGAGATCGTGTTTGTCAATATGTCATCAATGAAAAAGTCTATGAACTAGTCTAAAAACACTCCAAATAATGTGTTCCTCAGCCCCATGAAAACAACTATAGTATCCATGAAATTAAAATAAATTTTTCAGATGCATGAGTTATAACATCATGTAGTCGTTCCATGTCCTCTAAGGTCTTCACTGGGATAAATATATCTATTATCCTAGTTACGACCTTGGATAATTTATATATCCCAATGAAAACATGGCGAGTGACCACACTATGATATGGAGTACTAGGACTATGTCAACTACCACATATGGACCCAGAGAATGAACATGTTGTGAAATGATGTACTTTGATCAGGAGGAGTTTCTCGGAGTAATACAATATGCCAAGATCAATTAATACACTCTATATAGTACGGATCTTCCACTCACCAGACTAGTTGTCAAAATACCTTTTATGAATATAATTAATGTACTCAAATCTATATAGTAACTTTTATTTTCTCAAATTCTATAAATGGAAGATTCTCAACCAGCACTCCCAATAAAAACCCATATAGCAGAACGATGGAAATCAAACCCAAATCAACTACTCTTTTGATTAGTATAATATTGGTAGTAGATGCAAGATGAGATAGGATAAAGACAATGTTAAAGATCAAGTGTAGGAAATGACTATTTTAGAGAGTTTACTATTTTTATGAAAAACATATTGGATGTTTCCAATTCAATGGGTGTTGGTGCTATTACTATTACTTTAGCTTATGTGGTAGTTAGAATTGGAAACATTTTAATTGTGTTGATTTAATCCATGGGAATAAATCTATTAATGGGAAAAAATAAATTTTGGTATGCGATTTGGGTGTCTTCTATGACCTAATTTATAGCCTTAGTTTCTAAAATGATGGAATTTTTTCTATCATGTTTATTTCAACCTTTTTCACCCTTTTTATGTTGATCATTATAAATGATTCATCATGATTTCCAAAAACCCACTATGATACATGAAGCACATATCATCTATGTATAATCTAAATAGTTGGATACCCATCAATATTATGATAATAGATTCTTATAAACAACGTAGAAGAATACATAGCAAGATTATACTAACATATAATCAAGATAGTAGCCTATCCTAGTATTCCAAGGTATTCGATCTTATACCAGAATTGTGTATCATTGTGAAGACCTGGGATAGTCCTTTTCGAAGCATAATTGATAAGATTTATGTTCAAGATAGAATTTCCTGATTTCTTGATTCTATATATAATAAAGAGTGTTTAGACCTCCCCACGCCCCGAATTCCCATGAGCCCACTCTATTCCAGAAACTACTAAAAGGTAGTGAAAAGTTGGCATATACCCCTTGGGAAACCACCGTGAAGAGACTCTACCAATTGGGAAAGACAGTGCTATAGTACAATAATAGAAATGGGGCCACCAGTAGGAGAGTTTCCATAACTAATCACTATTGGGGCATGAAATAAACTATCCTGGGTGATGGGGAATGTCACCACTGATTCAACAACCCGTGATTATCTCATTGGTGTACCCATAATATCGGTATTGTTCCCCCTTTCTCTTGTCTCAACAATGGCTAATACACTAGTTATGTTAGTGTAGTTGTAGTTATGATTTATTGATTTTCATATATTCCATTTCAGACACTCTCTACGTATACTTTTTATTCTTAAAATCTACTATCATTGAGGAAGATATGTTCTTTTCATAGAGTGGTGACCTGATTTCATGAAACCATGTCTGATATGAAAGTTTAGGTGGTCCTTTCATTCATTCTTTAACTTCAACTGAATACGTTAATGGGGAATGTATCAAAGGACATCAATTTAGACACTTCATGCTAATTTCACTGCAACTACTAAGATTCATCCACTCAAATTTGACTGGATGTTCCAATGGTATTTAAATTTCATTGATTTTGATACTCCTTCGATCATAGTGGCCTATTGTTTTTAAAGAAATATATATAATTACTACGTTTATGACCCCATTGTGAACATAGTTAAAAATGTATTGATTTAATCAACATGAATCGTTTTTACTATAATAAATCATGTCTCAAGAAGTAGAGTAAATTGTCTTGTTTTTTCTATCTTGGTCTCAATTTCAAGATGAAAATGTGATGAATGGGCCCGCACATAGCTTTGGTTCATGTCTGTTTCCATATATGAGGGGAAATGTTGGATATCTATTAAAAAATGGAAATAATAGTATCTATTGTGATATAGGGGTTCATACCAATGGAGAAGGGAAATATAGAGTGTTTTTCTATAAGAAAATATGTGTTATTTACCATTATCGGGGTTTAATATAGGTATAAGACTATGACCTTACCATGATTGGATGATGCATTTTTTTGGAACATATCCCAATTTATGGAGTTGAATGATAGAATGATTGGGAAATTCGGTTTTGTTTACATGATGTCTTCCACTAAGGCAGTTATTCAACAAACTATATAGATAGAGTACCTATTTCAGTCACTCATGATTTCGTCATATTTTTTTTGTTATTTAATATCCTAGCTTCCTCCTTGATCATGGATAGAGTGGGAGGTTGATATATTTTGTTACTGGCACAACACCTACATGATAACATAATTTGATGTTTTTTGGAATCACTGATATATGATGATACATAACTACCAAATTATGTCTTTTTGATTTAATGGTATAACTGAACCATGTATCCCAGTGATATATAATGTATCCCAGTAAGGACCTAGAAATTATTAGGGGCATGAAGTGGGGTACATGTGGGATTGATTGAACAATGCGAATATGGATGGGTCTGGAATTGGGAAATGATATACAAACCTGGTGACTAGGTATTCTGTCTATATAATCTATTAGAGTAGAGTAATGATCTCCCACATTCTAGTGTGATTAATAGGATGTGTGTCCATAATTGTGAATGGGGAAAACCCATGTGAAACAAAAAAGGTATCTACAATCGATGTATCAGTAAGTACATGGTATTTACAAGTCTATCTTATGCCTATTGGTTGAGATGACCATTTTAATCTGGTTTTTTCTTTTTTTCGGTAGTGTCAGTTGTGATCTGTAATTGGTCGTTCTATTTTATTATTGAGTGTCCCATTTTTTGTAGTGGGTCATGAAAAAGTTGGTTGGAATGGACATGTGATTTATTCATGTGATTCCGTAATTTTATTTGGCCATGTGATTTAGCCATGTGATTTAGTATTAAATATCGCATGAATGGATCAAATGGAAGAATCACATAACCAAATCACATGACTAAATCATATGTAAGGTTTTTTGTGGTCTTATTAGTGTTAAGATGGAGCGCATTAGAAATGAATCATAACGCCTTATATTCCAGCCACTGTATGCACTAGGGAATGTGTTTTCCATACCCAATCAATAATAGAGAGTCCTATTCAGTATAGTATATTCAGTAGAGAAAGTTCCATTTTGAATTGGTTGGGGGTTCTATATTTTGATGGTAGCATAGAAATGTGAAGGGGTGTTCAGATATAAAAAATTTATTATTATTATTATTATTTACTTGCATATTTATTATTATAAGGATGGTATCATGATTAGGACCTTTTGGAAGGGGGTATCAATGTATGTGGAATATAGGGCCATGACGCCTATTGGATTTGAACATGGCAGTTCAATCATAGAAGGCATCACTATTGAATTGGAAACTGTACTGGTGAAATTGTATATCAGGTGGTTTCACACAAGCCAAGAAACTATCGATCACTATATAATGTTTCCCCAATTGGTGTTGAACATGAAAAAATATATAAGGTTGTCTTATATAACCATATATAAGAGTACGGTAGAATAATAATATTGTTCATCATTGGTATATGAATAGTGATTGATGGTCCACGAGTCACCCCAATGTAAGTACATTATTTTACCAGGTTTTCCACATGTGATTGGGCCTCATGGACTGAAACTTGTTTATATTATGGGGTTCAAATAGAAATATGGTAACTTCCAATACCCAAAGATACTAAGGACAAGATAGAGTAGAGTAAAAAAGGATCACAGATGCCACCTATTGGCCATACCAGGGAGAGTCAAAATCATATGCTTTCTAATTCATCTAAGGTTGTAATTCCTCTGATTGGTGGGGGTTCGATCTACTTGAAGCATGTTACTCATTCTTGACTCTTTCAACTGTCCATTCACTTGAAATAGAAGAATTAGGTATCAGATCTGGAACATCAGAACGATCACATCACTATTATAGTAGAGTAGGGGGTTTGATCCACTATTTTCATATTATATTAGTGAATCAATGAATTAGTGGTCATACCACTATATTTAAATTAGCTACATAGTGTCTTGGGGAACATATCTTATGAATCAAACATACTGAGATGTGATTTTATGATTCTTATATGGTGTCCCAGGGCAGTAATGTAGAAGGCCAAGGAAAAACAAAGGAATGTGGGAGTGGATGGTAGCGAGATGAATGGATCAAGCCAGTGGATTTCATTTGTATTTTTTTCTAATTAATATTCATATCTTTAAAATGTTATATTAACTAATTGTATTAGTGTTTTCTTCTCTTTTCACCGCTTATGATGACTACTGGAACAATAACACCCGTACTAGTGCAATGTCTTGTCCATAAAGATGTTATGAGTGGTTATAACTTATCTAATAGTTATGTTCTTCCAATTACAATACCATCCATTCACTAGTAATGTACCTAAAATTTTCATAGCTCTAATAGCTAAGTAGACCACCTCATACGAGCATCATTTAAAATACATCTCACTAGATTTCTTTTTAACGAAGCCGTTACATGTATATATAGGGTGGTACATAGATATATTAAAAACATGGCCATGATAAAAGCATGTGATGGAACTGGGTACAAAATTACACTTCAAGAAATAACACCCATGACAATAAAACAGACGAATCATCCTTCGTTGGCCATTGGGATGATCATAGATCCCGCTATGGCTCCTTTCCAATAATTTGGTCTATGGTTTGACTGCCCTGTTTTCTATTCAGTTTGAAGTTGTATTGGTGTTCAATGTTTCTAGGATCTCACATCAACTGTACAACCTAGTCCACAAGATCCATGCCTTTCTATTTTACTTCTCAAGGATCAAAATTAGGTCATTTGATCGTTCATCGAGATAGGAAAAATTGAAACATTTCGATCATAGGTTGGCCATCCAACTATCATGAAAACTGGAAGCATATACCTTGCTCACTAGGACCAAGATCAAACTATGCAGTTTGGAGTTGTGTTGGCCAGACTAATTACAAAGGATATTATTCGATATCCCATCAATCCTTTGGGAGTCATGATTTTGATGTTGGCTGTTATACTATTCTTTCGAGTTGGATTTTTTTTCACCCATCTATGGCCCAAGAAAATCCTCTGGTGTTTCGAGATTGTGTATAAATCAGTACTAGCTACTGAACCTATGGGAACAGATCAAGTTTGATGATTAGATGCTGATGTGAGTGGATCATTTTTTCTTTGATACTAGATGGTCATGATCAATCATCCCGTTTTTTTTCAGTTCCTAGACATCTTTTGATTCAGTGGAATGAAAGAAAATTTGAAGTCATTTTGTTTAGGTTTTCATGGATCGATATGGAAAATGACCTCAAGAATCCAGAAGGGGGGGTATTCCATTCAGACTAGTCAAAAACATTGACCATGAATCACGGGTATATACGGGTAGTAATAATTTTAGATACAGTATTGGGAGGTCTAATTTCCTATATTTGGAGAAACTGGTCCTTGTCTCTTTCTAGGACCATTCAACATGGGTTGAGTTCAATCCGACACGATCTATTCATCATTTCATCATTCCCGTGTTGTTTTATATTGTGTGATTGGTATCTTGTGTGTGAATTAAAAAAATGATATATATATATATATATATATATATATTTATATATAAGTATCAGGATATGATATATTTTGGTTTTTTTCTCTAGGAAATTTTAATGAGATTGTCAAGATGGTCAATAATGAGCTATTTGGGAGGTGGCAACATGGAATAGTTATGTGAAGATGAATATATCATTAGTATGACTTTCTTTTCTATCTACCAAGATAATAGAGTTGTGTGATCTTATGGTGGGACCATGTATAGATTGGGGTGCTGACCTAAACTAATAGAATACATTTAATGGAATGGATATGGGGTTGAATCGAAGATCTAACTGGTCGAGTGCTTTGTGGTTCTACAGTTGGGTTTCGAAATCACATGGGATAACCATAGTTCTAATATTAGAGTGTTGTATTAATGAAATGGTACCATGTATCATTATATTAGGCAGAAGTATATATATTATTTTTCATTCAGTTCTGTAATGAAATAACCAAATTCATTTCCAAATGGAAGTGTCTCGAGTAGTTGTGTTATCATGCTAGCACGGTTTGTGAATAATGGAATATGCTATCAGGATTGTTTACCATTGTTCCAATTGATCAGATACAATAGATGGATGACAACTACAACTGACATGGAAATAAAAACCAATCCAATGATTTAACGATATAAACCAATGGGTTCAAGAACTGAGAAAATCATGATGATATCGTCTATTCTGAGGATTCATTGAGGTCTACTAGTGGATGATTTGGGGAGACACTCAACTTGTTAATAATCAATATGGGATGATGGGAGTTGAAATTATGTTTTCCATGCTTGCATTTCTAGATGTATTAAAAGGTATGGGTTTGGGTTGAGTGGAGTGGATGATTTCATGATGCATTCGGGGTGGGATGATTGAGTCGAACATTTTCCAATGCATACGAAATGTTAGACCAATTGGACTAGGTGGTTGTGTCAAATATTATAAAATATTATGTTTGAAAAACATGACATGTTCTTATTTGAGCCACCTCATGAAATCATTATCTTGGTCACAAAAAAATAGTGAGTGAAGAAGGAGGTCATATGGGATGGGATGAGAATGTGACTTCATTATATGAGATCCAATCTTCAAAACCTCAATATCTTATTGGTATAGAGGTAACATGTCCATTGGGTGGTCTACTAATAATAAAAAATTTCCTTATGAATGATTTCCTTTGTTTCTTCTCACATAGGTCTTAGAAAGTCCATCAAATGTTTATTGCATTTTTCCTATTAATTATCTAATTTTTTTTACATATATTGGTATTTGTATGTCTCCTAAGGGAATTGAAACACTCTCTGATCCGGCTATGACTCATAGAGGGTCTGGTCTCCTCTCAAGACAACAAAAAATATATATTTGATGGTATTATCTATATTATAAATGTAGTAGCATAGTTTAGATTCGATATGGGAATAACTATGCATCATAACTAACACACAAGAGAAAAAGAAAGGCCAATGACTGAAAACTATATAGAATAATGTACTAAATGTTCCATATGTAAGGAAAGGAAAATCATAGTATAAAAGTAAATAACTAGTTATAATTGTAACTATAGATATACAAAATATAAATTTTTGATGGCTTTATATTCTATAATACAAACTATCTCTTACCGAAGAAGATGAATGATTTTTCTTATCACTTTGCCACCTACCATTGATTCCCCAAGAATTCCAAAAAACATTGAGTCAAGGAATGACTGATAGAGATTATAACAAGGTGTAATGGTGCCTCTGAGATTGGATCAAGGGATAGCATTGGCCTGATAACTATATTATACCGACTCTTCTCATTGGGATCACATGTCAGTACTCTACTATAATTGTCTAAATATATTTTATAAGTTGGTACATAAACCATAAGGGTTTTCTATTCCAAATCCCCCATTGGAACATGAGATTATATAGACATTCATTACCAGTTACACCAATATTTATGTTCTCTAATCCCCATTGTTATATTGTTTTATAATAAAGTCTTTCTCGATTAACCTTCACTTAAAAAAAGCATACACTCGGGGTGGATTATTAGTGCACTCAATGAAAGTGATACCACATCATCTGTCCTATCACATTTGGCTTTCATCATCCTTTCACAATATTTAATCAAGAATTAAATTCTTTCAAACCATAAATAGTAAACATGAAGAGGTTACGAGGTGTCAGTAAAAGATGGAAAATGAATGTACATTGGGTGTGATTGGTGAAACGAAGTCGATGAGTATCCCCTAGATACCGGACGAACTATCCACTCATTAATTAGTAAGGGTGGGTCTTGCAAGCTTCAAGGAATATACGAATAGCATTTATTACTCTATATGTATATTGGGAACCATGAAAGTGGAAATTATAAAACCCAAAAAATGGTATAGTATAAGTAGTAGAGGTTGATAGACACTCTCGAATCTCCAAAAATTATTTATTCAAAAAAATACCCAAGCATGAATCTTGGGCTTCATGAAAAGATGAAATATGGGAATAGATAGGGAACCAATATTAGTTTTTATTACCCATTACTAAGAGTACTGAGAATCAAACAATTATAAGAGTACTAATAATACATTTTTGATTTCACACCTATGGACTATGACACCCAATACATGACAAATTAACTGAATCATGTTGTTGGAATGAAGGGAATAACTACTCTACTATAAGAAATGAACAAAAAATGATCTCTACTGATCTCTATGGCCAATATGCTACGATTATTATGTGTGACTAGTCTGACATAGCCACTTATCCTTTCACGTTTTTTCTCCCTAAGGCTTTAGTTCTCTACTCTTATAGTTCTTTAAAACCAAATAATAAGGTTCAGTTCTTAATACTATTAGTACAAGACAGGTAGGGATAAATAAATCACATACCTTTGAGGGTCTCTCAACTGAATGATTATTAATACCATGTATTCCATTCACATTCTGTATTAGTTATCTTTCCCATATTTGGTTACAGGTAGGGATATTGATCAGAAATCCATTTCATTTTATATTAATACACCTTCCCTAATACGACCATTCAATGTTAAACTATTAAAACAGACCTAGGTTTCATCCTTTATTCATGAGAAGATAAGGTAATACAGTGAAAAACGCATTCTTCTAGAGGTATGATAGAGATTAGTATTTGTTAAAACATGTGTTAGAGTATTGGAACTACTACAGTATTGTTCTAACACTTTTCGAAGAGTCAGGTAATCTATCTATATAGTCCTATATGATAAAATATAGCATAAATAATATTAGAGTAAAGTTTATTTGATACCATTTTATCATATAGATAATTATTTTAGATTAATACCCTTGATGGACATAATAAGATCACAAAGAAAACTCTATAATATAATAGTGGGAGTTTCATATTGTTTAGTTTCATCCAGACATTCATTGAGATCGGGCTGGTGTTGAGAGATATTCAAGAAGATATCACTCATTGTCTCTTTCCAGAATAGATTATTGAATAGGGGTAAGTGAACATTGGATCATTTAACTTTTTATTTGTATGAAGTTTTAGGATCCCTTCCTACCACATCAATTATTTTAACTTGACTCTATCTCTATCTTGGTGAATTTGTTATTTGTTTTCTATTTCAAAAAGTAAATTCATATTAATTGTAATTGATAAGAGATAAGGGATTGAATGACATAAATAAGATAATATTTCTTTTCAACTTGACTATATTATAATCCTGGTGAGAATCTCTAAATGTTATATTCTTGATATCAACTCATTCTAGGTATGAGATGAATGTCACTATGGTTTGGTTCTAACCCTTTATATATAAGTATATGCTACTTATATCTAAGGGATATAAAGGGTTAAGGAGGGAAAATGAGAATGAAAGGAAAGTTGAGATGTGAAGGCTTTTGTGTTTGTTATCTTTATCATATTGAACCCCACCTACCCACTATTATAAAATAAGAGGGTTTTAAGACCCTTCCCTACATATAATCTTTCTATGGATGGCACGAGCATACGGAAAGGGGTGCCAGCTATAGATTAATAGTGAGATTCTAATGCGATGTAGTTACAAATTCTTATAATAGATATGATGTTATTTGTGGTTTCTAGATACCAATATTATTATTTTTAGGATCGAATCTGATGTTTTTAACTAATACCCAACTCCTCCAGAAGCACCACAAACAATTAATAAGGTACATGATAGAACATAATGAAATTTTGAAGAACCATGTCTCAAATGTATTTTTATTAATTTTGGGAAAAACACAACTCCGTCCACCCTATTATGAGATACATAATTTATTCTCTATATCTCATTCTTATAGAAGTGTGGATGGACTAGAATGGACTGGGGAAAGCGAGTATAACCATCAATCGCAAATTATAGTCCAATGTGAAGGTTTAGATATCTTATAACCATTTATTACCTAGATCTATATTTTTAGTATTTTTTAAAAAAGGATCCTTATTCTTCATGATTCTCACTCAGTCATTTAAGAAGTATCACCCTGGTACCAATTCACAAATCTTGATATCGACGTGGAATGGGCCTGCGAATGCTAATCCATATGTCTCTATAGATGTTGGTACTCCATAGTTTTAGTATAATATAGACAATATCTTATTTTTTTCACCTTACATCCCTGTGCCTCTTATTTAAAAGGAAAAAGAGAAGTGAGAGAGGATATTGTATGCTAGGTCCCCTTATGTTATTTCAAAATCACATTTCTTTTCAGTTTCCCAAGTTCAAGGTCAAAGAAAAGTCTATTGCCCCTTCTCTTTTCTAATATCTTAGACCCTTTCTGTATATAACCAGAAGAAACGTATCCTTACATTCATTATGTCATGAACCCTATATTGGAGTTTCTTCATACATTTTCAGGTCCTGGTACTATTAAATTTAATTTATATGATCCTATAGTAATCAAATGATTATTTGAGAATAAATCCCTACATTTATGGTGTAATTTAGCTAATAGTGATAGTCGGAGTTCCCTTTCCCTAAATGGAATCACATATTAGCCTTTATTAATTGACATACATTCCCTCCCAACCATCCAATATCAATAATAATATATAAATATAGATGCACTTCCTTTGGTTTTGGTGGGAAGGAATATATTTTCTACTGGAAAAGACCTGAAAGAAGAGGTTTTTTAGGACTAAATTCCATTATATTTAAGTACAGATACAACTAAACGAGCATCAAGTACTCTTATAATAATGAGTAATCTAATCTAATAGTTGTTTAATAAATAATTTCTATTTGATCCTAAAATATTACATGACGTGGGATATTAGACAAAAATAGTTTTATAAGAAATAGTTTTCTGCATTAATCTCTCAAAGAGGTCCAACCAATCATTCTGTTCAATCTAGGAAACAAAACAGTAGTATAAAAATCAGCCACCTATGACCCCAGTTCTACTAAATAAGGTATTTACATTCCTAAGGATTAAATGGGAAATAATAAAGTATCTAAAATGGAAGGGAAAAGAAGTATTATACTCTTATTGTCATGAAGGAAATATCATGACTCCAATTACCCTATGTTGTGTCTTATCTGGCACCTGATATGTTAGCATCGTATGAATTAATATGCTAAATATAAATTTGAATATATATTGGATTGGTCCTACATGTATCATAATACATTATATATAAATTTGGTTTTAGTTATTGATTAAGGGGTGTGGGATATCATGATTAGTTATATTTGATAATCGATATTGATATAATATAGGTAGTAGACTGACCTTCCATCCTTCTCTTTTCTAGAAACATAGCCTCAAAGGACCCCGTTAGATAGTTTTGTTATAACAAATCAATTTTCTTGTCTGGATCATCTACAACTAACATAATGTAGTGTCCTCCATATGCTGATAATCAAGTTGAATAGAAATTTCCACAAAAGCAGTGGACAAAAAAACTAATGGATCATTATTCTAATGGCCTTTGAATTCATTTTATTTCATCAGACTATGCATCACGAGCCCCCTTTTCTATACTGTATTCCCACAATTCCAATTATATTGGTGGTTAATGGGAACCAAACATGAAACCAATATATGGGTTAAATTCCTGAACTATTACAACCATTTTGGGTTAGTGTATCTATTTTTTTGTTTATAGGTAATAAGTTAGCGACATGGAAATAAAATTTAGTGAAAAGGAAAAGGCACCATATAGAGATGATACTGTCATATCTCCTTCCATTGTGTGATTGATTCCCTTGTCCTAATCACTAAACTATATAAAATAAGAAACCACGAATCAAATATCATGTATGATTTTGGTTGCTATATTGGACATCTATTTGGGAAATATGATTCCTCACAGTTGAAAGAGGGAAGGAAAAGAGTGATTAATAAGTATTAAGCCTATAAATACATCTAGAGTAATAGGGAAACAAGTGATCTCTATGAGCCACCCAAAACCAAGATTGATACTATTCCATAATCTATGGCTGTAGTTTCGGTACTTATATATATTGTTATTGTTAATAAAATAGGCTACACACTTAATGATAAACATGAGCTAGATAACAGGGAATAAGAAGTGATTGTACAATGGTGGATACAGGAAGAATACAATCCAGAGGAAGTGAAAGAGTACATGAAAGAAGGGTGCAATGGAAAGAGGCTATATCTTCTCTCCTAAGACGCGAGTTCATGCTCCTGTTTTAAGGGGTATGTGGGGAATTCATAAATGATGTCAAATCGAACTCGAGATGATGCTATATAATAACTAGAAAATAGGAAAGGATTAAAAGAGGGAAATAGCATTAGGAATGGATGTCATATTATGGTTGTTCAATCTTTCAGGGTTAATTAAAACTAAATGACAAGATATGACTAAAAATTTATGAAACAGACTAAATAATAGTGTTGGTTTAATCACATGCTGAGATTAAGTGAATATAAGATCTTGCAGACTGAATGCCTTTAATCATAGTAGTTTTCAACAATAAATATGACACAATGTCTAATTATGTAGTTCATTCAGGTATATTTTTTTGGGCCTAGGAATTCTAGGTGTTGTTCTATATGGACATATATCGTAGAAGAAAAAAATTGAAATGATTATTAAAAATTAATTGGTACATGAATATATTATAGAGTGATTTTTTTTGTGATAATGGTGGAAAGACAGAAATATACAGATTTATAGAAATACTACCACTATCTCCCTATAGATAAGATTTGATTAGAAAGGACCCGAAATATAGATATTGAGAATCATATTCCCTAAAAAATATGATTTTCAATACCTTGAATGATGAGTGAGAGATTTCATGTACCACTTTCACATAAAGTTCCCATTAAAGAATAGAAAATCTCCCTAATATCGGTTGTCGAATTCGTGATTTTCCATGAACATTCATAGTAGTTTTATCTCATAGATTCTTCTCTATTGTTTGTATACTCATTAACTAGAATAGATGGACTTAAGGATGGTATAATTTGATCTACAAGCCGATGAACTAAAATCCACCCAAAAATTAAATATGTACCTCTCATCTGGAAATGAGAGAGGCAGATTGGAATCCAGGGGTGGAGAATTATATCAGGAAAGTGGGGAACATGAGTGTGAGTGAGAATTGGAAGAACTGCATCGAACATGATCAAATTTGTAGGAATATCATGGGAATGTAACCTTATTTAAACAAAAATAGGATTAAATATTTTTGTTAAACCATGAAAACTAGTGCCCCAGAAATATCTTTCTATATCAGCGATGTACATATTATTCTGGACAACCATGAAATTACATTGAATCTTAATTTTCCCTAGTGATATGTACTCTTTTATGTCAGTTTGAAGACATGATGGATTATCCAATAGGTGGGTAAAAATTGGTGACATCACCAGAACAACCTAATGTTACATCCCCTAGATCATAGACTAGTTAATGTCCTATTGGCTGATGAATAAATCCAAGACCCCAATCCATTCATTGGATATCCTGTCCCATGGAAGTAGTTTTTAGTACATATAACCAATTAGAAATAGTTTTAATGATGAATAGGAACTCTAAAAACAAAAAACAATAGATAAAGGATTGCATTTAATCCATGATAACCTATGCCACCAGAATTTTAGAAAATAAGATATTGAGGTAAAATTGTTTCTGGTATAAACCTCGATGTTCCTAGTGCCTAATAAATTCGACTAACAACACTACTCATTGAGGAAACCTATAATACACCCTCTCATGGTAATCCTACCCATGAGTGCATCTGTTCGATCTTGTTATCCTTATTACGAACCTCCAGATATTTTGGAAATCTAAAAAGTGTATTAGAATACTAAGCCAATGGATGGAGTTCCTTACCAAGAAATCACTCATGAGATTAATTTTCTTGAAAAAGATCCATATATAAAAAATAACATGTCTATATACCTAATCGAATTCCCCTTCATAGAAAAAATCCATTTCATAAGAGGGAAATTATCCTTTGTCTTCACTATCATTAGGGTGTATGTACGAAATGAAATCCAAAACCATTTCAAAAATGATTCCCCTATTTTTTGCACTTTCTACTCACATATATACATCTCCACCACTAACATGTGTCTCTTCAAATATGACTAATTGTCATAATAACTGAAAACACTATTGAGACATGGATATATATATAATCCACCATAATAAACTATAAACATCTGCATATCTCTATATAAAAAACATATCCCTTGTAATTCTAAAAATACTTCCACTAAATAAAAAAAATCCATCAAAAAAATAATAATCCTCTGTAACTATATCAATAATAGAATTTTCATCTTGATATTTCTGATTAACCGCCACTTTTTGATGAACAGTTAGATGATAAAAATTATACCTAAAAGAAATTTAAAAAATGACTTCCCAATTCTCGAGTAAAATTTAATTTTATTAAGACATGATTAAATCTTTTTAATTCATATTTTAAAATTCTTTAAATAACCAAAAAAATAGAATCATAGATTATCATGATTCTTGTTCCTATTAGAAGTCTTTACCCTTCAAATCTGTCAATAAAACCTTGACATTTAATAATATCAAAATCTTCCTATATATTCATTGGGGACTAAAAACAAAGATTCTAGCTAGTCTCTCTAGAATATACCAAACTCCAATACAAACTATAACAGTTTTCATTCCATCCCATGCAATTATCATAGTTCTTTAACACCAAAATCCATATTATATCTCTATGAATGATATCAATGCCACTATTTTATGACCCCTCACACTGATGAATACGCAACAAAGGGATATAGATAAGGACCACTCAAGTCCTACCTCTAGTACGTATCGAGATGGTAACTAGAACCAATAGTATTAAATAAACATGAAATTGGAGGCATTTCACTCAATAATAATATTGTATTGGGAGATATTATTAACCAACATCAAGTGAATCCCTGAAATAACAGAAATATTAAAAAACAATCCAAGATGATGTATAAATTATATTACTTCCTACAAAATTATACAATGTAAATACACATATGAATACATACATCAATATGAAGAAACTATCCAGGGGATGAAGATAGTAATATATAGTAATGTCAATGTAGTCCTCTCTAAAACCGTAAAATTAGTAAATATACATAGAGTGACCATACAAGTTTACATAGAAGTAAAACCATTGTCCCTCCTGAATATGTGAATGAAGCATAATAATACACACTTGATAATACATATGAATTCACTAAACCTAAATCAGGATGATTATCAAACCATCATATCACTGATAAATAATCACTATATAACAAAATCCAAGTATAATATCATAATAAGAACAATATAAATTAATGGTATCACAATATCATTTTCAAAAAATTTTATAGTCTGAAACACCAATTTATTATGTATTTGATATTGCATCTATTCCATATGATATATAAAATCTCTCTACAGTAGTGTCATATTGATTTATGACCACAGAAACATGGGTGACCACAACATAGCACGAAGACATTTAATCATGCCCAAAATTAACTTGTTTGTCAAATCACAACTATAACTGTTGTGTTATAGATGCATGACCATAAAGGAAATAAACCTCATATCCTCCTCAAACAATGCATAGCCCCCACCATATGTTCCCCATTGTAGGGTAATATCACATCTTATGCCTAGATAGATGTGCCACAACCTCATAAACTATTCATGTAAAATTTCATTTGAAGACACTTGGCCATCACCAAGTTCACTATCAAATTTTAGGGGATCTCAAATGGGAATATATAGTCACATAAATAATAAAAAGACATTATAAGAAACCTTTCATCCATCCACATCACATATTTTTTTTGGAAAACATCACAAATTCCATTTCCTATCCAATAAATTTAATTATTATGGATCAAATTCTTATCTATATAGTACTCATTATTATATTATTTATTAACATTTTCCATACCATCATCCATCCAATAGAAATCCATATAATTCATTGTTAACCATTTAAATCATTACTACTTAGGCATCTAAAACATCATAACTATTCACATCTAGTCCACCATATAACACAACCACACACATCGTCCCAAAAATAGGTCATAATACAGACCAAACATCGTAGACCCATAGAAAATCCTATTATAAACATCATATAACCCCATACTACATCACAACCACAAGTTTTCACCTTATAAAAGATAACTATATTTAAACACACTTCACTACCCCATAATATGACCAAACATACCAATATTCCTCATAGTCTACAACCACATATCACGATCCATATTTTGGAATCTCTTAAATACACATCAACCCCACACTACCCCATGAAAATAGTCAAAAAAACATCCTAATTGTTTTCGGATATATTTAATTGAATTTTTATCAACACCCCATTAATATTTTAATGGAATTATTCCACAATGAAGAATTCTTATGGAATCAATTTTATTAACAAAATATATTTGGTTTTCCTATTTCAATTTTAGGGGAATATTATAAAAACCCATGAAAATGGCTTTAAAACACATATCTCACTTTTGAAAACAAATACCCCAAATTCAAAACATTTTTAGGGGGAATCAGACCCATATAATCAAGACATTATAAAAATATAAAATATTTAAAAGAATGAGAATAGTCCTCAGTTACTCATTAACTTATATTGAATGAGAATTAAATAATGATTATGGTAAAAAACCATCCACAATTGTTTGACAAGAGTAAAACTATTCTATATGATTTACTAAAAAGAAAAATGAAGGATTACCAACATCTAAAAATCATTTCTATTTCAATACAATCTAATCTATGAATAAAAATGAATAAAATACATATTATAACATTAGAAACCATGTATTAACCTTCTCAACAACAAATTATTACCAAATTGCATCTCTTCAACGTCTCCCAAAACAATACAAAAAAACTAAATTAGATCTTTGAATAACAACAGAAGAAAAACCTTATGGATGATATGATGAATCACCAAGGATCACATAAAAGATTTCACATGATCAAAGGAAAAAAGAATAAAAATGAGAGATAAAATATCATAAAAATTGCATAGGGTTTCTGATGAAATAAGGTAGGGATGGAGGGAGAGAGGGAGATGGGTATGACCGAATAATGAATTGTTATCCAATCAACCATTATTATAAGTTATATCCCTTGTGTTTCATGTAATGTATTCCTTTAAAAATGTGATTTCCACCACTTTTCAATATTTTTACTATCATATAATGAAAATACCACCTCAATATTAAATTTATCATATTTTATGAATCCATTTATTGATGGGAATCCATTTCATGAATTCATACACTATCACACACAACCCATAAAACCAATCATATAGACATTAAATTAATTTACAGTTGATTATTTTAATTTGGTTCACATCATCAATAACTAGATATTTCACCCTTATAGCTACAACCACCAAAACAAATCAGGGATCCATTCTTGAATAGATCCAAACTATAAAATCGGCAATTTAATAGATCATGAAGGTACATTTCATTACATTTAGTTAACAAACTAGTATTTAATCATGAAATTTATGTTATTATAGATATTAATGATTTATATTTTAATAATTTATATATCCTAATGAAAATTTTTATCTAAGAGAAAAATTATTTCTGTGGTGTTGATTCATGACTTATTGAAAATATATAGACAAATAAGTATAACAATTATTTAATTTGAAAGATTATTATGATGAATTTTGTGGAAACATCATATCATATCCAAAACCATCTTTTTTTATTTTTATTTTAATCATGTATATCCTTTTCATATGAATTTTATGAAAATTAATCAAATAAAAAATATATTATATTAATTCATGAATCATAATTTGTAAATATTAATTCGAAACATTATTATATTAAAAATCATGATAAATGTTAAAAAGAGATTTAGAAAAAAATATTATTTTTTTCATGATTCTCTTATAAAATATGCATATTTTTAGAAAATAATTTCTCATTTTTTCAATAAGTATATTATCTAAAAAAAATCTAAGAAAAAATCTTTTCTCATCCAATCAATTTCATCACATCACATACAAAATTGGATTTTCATAATCATATTTTTAACCATAAAAAATATAATTAAAAAAATGTCACTATACACATTAGTGGATTCCATAAAGCATAAGATTGTATTTCTATTCTGATTTCGACTTTTTTTCATTTTAATATTATTACACTATTAAACTCAACATATTCTTCAGTTTGTCTATCCCTTTATTTATCATTTTTTAATCTATTGATTTAGTTAGTTAGTCTAGTTTTCTATATTATTTATGCATTCAAAACCATAAAAATATATTGTCTTACTAATATTACATCTATTATTATATCCCTTTCATAATTAATTTGATGATTTCATTGTGATATGTATATTGAATCCATTATTTTTAATTTTTTACAGACTATAGTCACAATATGTGTCATATCCCAATTTTCATATTAAATATGTTTATAATTAAATGATTATATGTAATCTAATTTTTATGTTTTAAGGGTAAATATTTTCCTTTCCAATTAGCCATTTTATTTTTTTAACAAAATTTCAAAAAAAAGGAATTGATATAATTAATTATTCAAGTCTGTAATCTTTTATATTCATGGATAAATGAATGGAACCCTTCTTTGTATGTAATTTTTAGGGTTATTCTTTTAGAAATTATTCTATAAGTACTAAAATGGACAATATATGTCAACTCTTATTCATTTAATTCAAAATTCATTCAATTCATTGGATCATTTGACTCATAAGTTAGTCTTTGAGATTATAATAGGATCTATATATATCACGACTCATTCGTTGATCA
This sequence comes from Viscum album, assembly GCA_963277665.1. Lineage (NCBI taxonomy): Eukaryota > Viridiplantae > Streptophyta > Magnoliopsida > Santalales > Viscaceae > Viscum > Viscum album. The sequence continues at coordinate 1,996,380,990 of OY728140.1, read as the reverse complement.
GTTTGAATAAATTATTTATAGAGAAAGTGATTATCATATACAATCGTCGATGTCATTGAAAATTTGTTACTCATAAACACATGAATGAACAATAATTTCTTAATTGTAAAATTTAAAATTTAAATATATATATAATTAAAAGTATTTTTACCAAAATGTTTCCCTAAATGAGTATACAATTCAATAGATGGTTGTTTTTTGGGGTTTACCCCGATCAATCATTGTTATATTCTTAACTTCATGATGTATTCCTTCATTGAATATTTTAATTACCATAATTGATTCCATTAATTTTAAGAGTATTTTGAAGAATATATTCATCATTTATATTTATTACTTAAATAATAAAATGATATATTTCTAGATAATTTAGGTTATAGGATATATTATTTAATAATAAAATATTTTCATTTACTCAATATATTAGTGGAATAATTTCATGATACTAGGTGGTAGGTATTAAGAAATTCAGTGGTAGTGTAAAACTATGCTCAAAATATTAATGCATTAATAAAAATTAGAATGTTATAATGATGATAGTATGTGGTATAGGGGGATATACATGTTTCTTTTGACAATTTTAAGAATGAAATACTATGACTGACAAAATATATGATATACCACATCGACATTAATCAAACAATTAAATATTATTATTTAATTGTTATTGTTTTAACCTAACTGTTTGAATGATAAAAATAAAAATAATTAACTAAATTATTAAAATATTTTTGACACACACACATAGACATATATATATATATATATAAATTAATTATAAATTATTTGAAGACACTATTTAAAATAAAAATATTTGTTTTTATGAAATGCTATACAAAGGTTCACTATTGTGATTTATACCATGAAGTAATCGAATCAATATTATTTTATTATATTTAATAAATATATAAATTAAATTAATTTTAAATTTTTATATAATTTTTTTTCAAGGAAGGATATTAGAACCAATAAAAATTTACATAGAAAATAAGATTTATTAATAAAAGAGGTTTTTCCGCTTTTTGATTGTGAAATATTTTGAAATATAGTTTCTGACACACATATAAATTATATTTTATAAAAAACTCATATTTGAATGTCGAGAAAAAAATATAATATATTTTTTTGAATTTTTTGATATGTTTCATGTTTTAGGTAATAATGAAAATATACTACAATTTAACATAAAATGTAATTTTCATTAAATTTGTTAATAATGCTAAATAATAAATTTTAATGGTATTTATGTATAATTAAATTATTTTTTATGAATTATAATGTGAAAAAATGGAAATATTTTTTTAATAAATATAATATTTATATTCTAATCGGATAAAAAATTAGATATTATGATTGGTAAAATTAGTAATTATTTTTATTACAACAACTAAGGCTAAATCGTGTAAATATGGGTAAAAATAATATTATAATTATTATAAAATTACATTAATAGGAGTCAAATATTTTATAATGAGCTAGTAGTTAAAAAATATTATTTGGAATGATTTTTTTGGATCTTGGTGCATCATTGATGTATTTAATGAAATTATAATATTATATTCGATGAAAAGTAAAATTTGACACACTTTTCTTAAACCAGTGATATATTTTTAGTAGTGGATAATATAAGTGATATGTTTGACTCTAAATATTAATTAGAAATCTAAAATATTTATTTTCACTAGGGATAATTATTTATGATTTTTAGTAATAAAATGATACCTCCAATAGGGACATAATGATGATTTAATAATTTTATAATTATTGGATTAATCAAATGAATGATATTAATAAATTTACAATAATAATATGTGTTATAATTAATATCATTCATAAATTAAATAAAATACATTGAAATTTTAGGGATGAGTTAATATATTTTGTTTGAAAATATCATACTATTATGATATTTTAAAAAATTCATGTAATGATCAGTCTCAATATGTTAATAATTGATATTTTAAAATAAATAATATTCTATTAAAGGATATATATATTAGTAAAAAATATGATTCTTCAAAAAAATTATGATTATTTAAAAATTTTCATAAATGATGCATTTTTTTTCATGATATAGTAATTATATAAATTTTCATACAATGAATTTCATAGTATCATGGTAAGAGTTAAAATTATAAAATGAGGGTTAAAACTAAAATATAGATTAAAAATAGTAAAAACTTATCTAATTTTCAATGGGTGATGTTTATACTACCAAAAATCATCATATATTATAAATAAATAATTTTGGAGACATTTTGATTATACAGTTAGTTTTTATTAATTTATTATTTTGAATTTCTCCAAGATTACCTCCCCTATCTCCTATAAATGTACAAATTCTCTCCTCAATTACTCAAAAAAAACCTTTATTTATTAACCATGATCTACCCAAATATTTCATGAAATAATTCTATATATTCTGTACAATTTATTGTAGGATAAAACATTCCATATATGTGTCAAGGTGTTAATAAAATTAGATCAACCGACAAAGATGTATTGTTTTTAACTATGTATATCTATTTTATTTCTCCTTACACTATATACATTTCTTATTAAACCATTAACAATTCACTACTCCCCTATCCCCAGTATACTAATATGTTCTTATGTAAAAATCATTAACTAAATCTATCTCGACATCCATCAAATGGGAAATTAATTAATATTTTTTGTGTACCTATAAACCACCACATGCACGAATCGATCTAATTCATTTTCCATTAAATTATCTAAAGACAAGTTTTAATGGTGGAATTAATGTAAATATATGATATTAATTCAATATGTATTATTAAAATAAAAAAATAATTCACATTTTGTTTTACTTTCCATGTATATTATAATGATAATGTCGAGGGTCCGTATGTGTGATCTATCACCTCCACAAAGAGTTTTGATTCATTTTTAATCACCACATCACATTGATAATATATATGAGAATATTTAAATTATTAATTTTATTTTAATTTTATCTTTATCATTATGTAATGATAAAATAAGATTGAAAATCAGTTAATATTGATCATTGAAAAACAAGATTGTTATTAATAGGTACGTATGGCCTACCGTCGCCATGATTATAATGTAGTTCATTTTTCATATCCATAATAAAATATTTAATTTAGAATAATAAATGATGTTTAAAAATTATAAACATGAAAATAATATTATTTTGGATATGATGGAGAAGTGACCACCTTAAATATTCAAATCATTTTTTACCCAAATGTCGAATATTATCAAAATATCATACATAATCCTATTTAATTATGAAATAGTGTTAACATGATATTATGTGATATAAAATGAGTAATAATAATGATTTTTTGACAATAAATTAAATGATTAAGATAAGTATATTATTTTAGAGGATAAAAGACTTACGTGATGAATCAATCTCAAGATGAGGGATTCCATCTCAATCAACATTCATTTAGGAATTTCATAATCATATAATACTTTATTCTTTTATAAGATGTATATGTAGAAAATATTACATTTAATATAAATATTTAATATTTAATTATTATATTTAATTTTTTAATAATATATTACCTCATTGATATTAGGATTTTTATGTTCGAAGGGGTATGTGACACCATGAATGTTTCATGATTTAAATATCAAATAATTTTCTCCATGTTAATATTCTTAATGTTATTATATATATTAATTTTAATGGATATGAAATTACTATAGTGTAATATTTATGTCTATTTATATTTTAATTCAGTGGTTTTCATAAAATAATTATATCTCATTTTTCTATATTGATTTTTTTGATAAACAACAATAAGAATATTCTATTTTTCACATATATGGTGACAATGAGTTTTCCACCACCTTGGCCATTGTTTTATTTTCTTCTTATTTTGAATGATTTTATTTTTCCTAAAATATATTTTGCTTTTTGGGTTTTTTGATATTTCAAATTTTATTAATAAATAAATATTTTTTGTTTGGAATTGTGTTTTCAAAAGAAAATATTTTTTATACAAAACTATTTTTTTCATACGTGATTAAAATTCTTTTTCAATGGTTCTTATGATAATTTTTTATTAATGATATATTACTTGAGTAAAATAGGAAACATGTGAGATTTATACAACTAATACATCATGTGGAATAGATATCACTAGGATATCATGTTGTAAAATTAATTGGGGTTTCCTCAATTGTGTTGTGTAATAACATTATACCATAACATGGGCGGAATAGAGAACCCTGGGAAATCCCATTATATAATTTAATTAGGTGGACTAGATACCAATACGTTTTCACATAAAATTTAAATATGATGTTGGCCTTATGGATATTGAAATTAAAATGATTTTAATATGTTTTTATATAAATTATGGTATAAGTCATAGAATGGATTTTTAATTATTTATTGTGAGTTTTGATGATTTTCTTTGAGAAAAATGTGTTCTTTTATGTGGAAAAATTTTATATCAAATTATCAATTAACATTTATGGTAAAGGAAAACATTATACAAGTTTTCATATATTTACTAAATTCATGATTTTCTTTCTCTTAATATCCCATACAGAGATTTTTATACTAATATAATGATTTAAAATTAAATTTTCATGTCATAATACTGATAAAAACATATAATATTTATTGATGATATTATTAAAGATATTTTTTGAAAATAAATCATTTATAACTTTAATATGGTATCATTCTTGTGAAAAATGGATTCTTATTATTAGCATACATTTGTAATATATGGGATTATTTGTAAGATTATTCCATAATTACATAAAAAATAAAATAAAATGATACGTAAATGTGAATTATTGTTAATAAACATATTAGTTTGAAATATGGTTGGGCTGGGTCCTTAAAGTTGGAATCAAAGGATGGTTTAAACATTTTTGGTGATTTGGATTTCATCATAATAGTTAAGATATAATCATGGGTTTTTAGTTTTCATGATTATCATATGTCATGTTTCCTTGAAACCCTTTTTAGGTTGTACATTATGAAAATTTAATCTTACTAACATTACTTTTAGAGTCACTCATTTTGAAGTAATTATGGGATATTAATTTTTAGGATTCAAAATGAAAGGAATAAGATAAACATTATGTTAATAACATGTTTTATTTATTTTTGAGGGTTATAATTATATTTCTAAAATTTTATAAGGATTATTTAATTATATTTTCTGAAATTGTACAACCTACAATATGGGTGAAAACCTATAACTTTTGAAAATTACATGGGAATTTACCCCTCAACTGAAGAGAAAAAATGTTGAATCCACACCCAATTGAACATGTGATGTCCTTGTTATTATAAAATTGTTTTTATTTATTTAAAAAATATGAAGCATAATGAATATGATCATTTTTGTAAAAAAATACTTATAGATAAACATGGGATTCGATAATGATATGGTAAAAATGTCATTAATATTATCTCAAAATATGTTTTCTACATTCAAAACATTATATGATGAAGTTTAATATGATACTATGTTATTTAATTTGGGTAATAATGGTTCAATTATATTTTTTATGAATCTATACTTTTAGTTTAAAGTTATAGTGATTCAGAATAAAATTATCTTACCATGAAGATTATGTGAATGTTGTAATTATATTTTTTGGTATGAGACATTTATATTGATTTTAATTCATTATATATATTTTATAAAATATATCATTGAAGAATAGGTTTTATTAACCTACTAAATTTTGGGTTTCAATATTAGTTTAGATTATTTATAAGAATTATATTCCCAATTATTTGTTTAATGGTCAGTGTTGAACTTTTGGTTTCTCTATTCAATTTGGGGAATTGAAAATGTTTTTTTATATAATGGTATATTTGTATTGTGTAATTAACTTATATTTATCTGACCATTATAATTTTTGTTAATTTGTAAATACAAAAAGACTATATTTTCATCATTTTATGGATTTAGTAATCTTTATAATTTGATTATAATGTCAGTGGTATGAGAATTTACAACAATTATCATCGTTTATAAAAAAAGATGAGTTTCAGGTTGAAATTGGTTAATGGATGAAACAATAAATTTCAAGTAGTATATAAAATTATCATCAAAATACATTAAGTAAAATAATTCATCCACATTAAGGAAATTATCTAAAAAATTTATGCATTAACTTTTAATTATTTAAAATAAATTACCATTAAACACATCTAAAGTTTATGGTTTTTTGATTTTTCACATTCTATTACCATGATATCTATCATAGTCAATCTGAAAGTGATATTTATATTTCACTCCAAAATTCATGTTTTCCTACATGATACCCTTGTATGTGTTGTCATATGTGACCATAATACTACACTTTCTTTCTCTTAATCTGAATCATTTATGGACTCGTCTACCAATGTCGTATTTAAAAAAATGAACATATTTTTGAAAATAAAAACCCCTCATTTTTTATCCCAAGATTCAATTGCGTGGATTCAAATTATTAAAATGAGGGATTGTATCATCCCATTAATTTAAAAAGAAACACTATTTTATATATCGTACATGTTATTCCCCATTGAATTTCGGCAACAAACTGAATATTATTATTTAATTGTCACCATTATAACCTAAAATTTATATTGAAATGTATGAACATGATAATCTGATTTATGAATATATTGTTTTTATATGTATATATAATTCATTTATTGATGCATTTTTAAAAATCATTTTAAGAATAAAATAATTGTTTTTGAGAAAATAATTAAATTAGCATAACTATGTTTTATAGTAAAAAATAATAAAATTGAAATTATCATATTATATTAATAAAATATGTATGTAATATATTAAATTTATTTCATCTTTATTAACATTATATGTTTTGTAGACATGATATAAGAACAAATAAAATTATTCTGATAAATAATGTATTTTTCTTAAAATGTTGTTTTTCCACATTTTTTTGGAACACATTTTTAAATATAGATTTGAAATATTAATAAATTATATATGACAAGATAAAAATATTCTTTGAAAGTAGAATATAAAAACATAATTTGGGTAACTGTTTTTTATATTATTTATTTTTTAATGAATAATGATAGAATAAAACTTTATAAATGAAAACTACTTTTTCATTAAAAATTTTAATAGTTTTAAACAATATATTTGGATTGATTTAAAATATATTTAACAAATTTTTTCTCATTTAATAAAATTTAGGTAATTTTTGAAATATTTCAAATTACAATTGGATATATAAACTCATTAATGTTTTGGACATTTTTACTATAACCCAATTTATCTATATGTCTGCATGATTAGTGTTGAACAAAATTTATCCACATCTGTAAAATGAATTTTGAAAAAATGGACATAAAGTACTTTTATTATTTTGATTTTTATATTCTAATAGAATGATTTTTTTGGGAAATGATGAATAGTATCTCCAGTGATTATTTTTATTATGATAATTAATGGTAAATTATGTAATTAATGAAAAATATTATATTATAAATTTTTTTAAATTACCAAAATAGTAGTTTTAATTTAATTTGATGAGACATTTAAAAAAAATATTTCATGGGACATTTTCTACGATCTATTTGACCACATGAAAGAAATTATGATTCAATAAAATTATATTCAAAGAATAATCAAAATTTTCACACATTCGTTTTTTATAAGTGAAATATTTTTAATAAAAGGAAATATATGTGATATGATTTACAGAAAACATTAATTTTAAATCTGTAGGATTTATCAACATCATGAAAGTTTATTTATAATTATTACTGGTAAAATCATTACCATAAATGGTGAGGCAATGATTATGTAGTAATTGTTTAATTATTGGAAGAATGAAATAAATAATATTGAAAATATTAAAATTAATACAATGTGTTTTAAATGATTTAATTAAATAAATTTAGTGATCCATTTAAAATCATTGGGATGATTAAATATAGTTTTTAGAATAGAAAATATATTTATGATATTTTTTAAAATTTGTGTGATGAATACTATAAATAGTGAAATTATTTATATTTTAAAATAGTTAATATTTTAGAAATTGATAATTTTTTTAGAATATTGTGATCTAAGAGAATAATTGAAAAAATTCCTAATATTTTAAATAGTACTCATTTAATGGTATTTTGGTGTGTTATTGTAATTATATTAAACATCAATGTGCTAATTAGATGATAACACAGTAAGAGATAAATGGTTACTATAAAGACTAAAACAAAAAGCTAATGATGAAAAAGTAATTAAAATATATATAATATTCATTTGGGGAAGTAAATGAGACCAAAAATTCATTATATATACTAAATAAATCACTTTTATCCATTTTTTTATAAAATTACTATTTATTAATTATATATTTAGAAGAATTAAAAGAGTTCCTCCCCCCACTATTAAAAAAAGTTTAATCTTAGAATCAATTATGTACACATAAAAACCACTATATTTGAATAAATGATATGACAAAATTCCTTAATATAATCACTAACCACATTATAGAGACAAATATTAGGCACAAAACCGTTTATATAGGTGTTAGGGTGTTAATGAAAGTGGATTGATTAAAGATGATAAATCATTTTAAATTATTTATTTCTATTTTATTCATACTTCCACATCAAAAATATATTCTTAAACCTTGATGAAATAATAAATCCATTGTCCTAAATATATTAATATGTTATTTTTTCTATATCATCACCTAAATAAATCTCCACTTTCATAATATTTGAATAGAATTAATTATTTTTGTCTATATATGAACAATCACCTCCACAAACGAATGTAATTTGTTTTCCATCACTTTCTCTCAAAACAGGTTATTATGATCGGTTTTATGCCTATATATAAAATTAATGACATATTAAACAACATATTAAATTAATATATAAAATAAATTCTTATTTTCCATGCACATAAATATTATCATATCTATTGTGGGTATGTTTGATGTACCCCCTCTAGGAAAGGATGTGATTATTTTGTAATAAGTATATATAATTTATAATATTTTTATATGTATTATTAAATGTAAAAAATTATATTAGTGATTTTTATCCTCTAGAATAATAAAATAACTCTTTCCAACATTCTATAATAATAATTGAGTTATTAAAATGTAACTCATGCGTACGTAAGAACTACCATCTCCATGAATGTAAAATAGTTCATTTCTCATAACCTTATATAATGCATTCATATAAAATTGTAATTAATGATTAAATTCGAAAACAATGTCCTGAATTTTTTTATGGATATGATGTAATAATTTCAAATTTAACTACTGAAATCATTTTAGACTCATGTATTGAATATCTTCAAAACGTCCAACATAATCATATAAAATTAAGTAAATTTTTAACATGATAATAAGTTACATAATATGAATAATAAATCTGAAAATAGATATACGGAATTTAAAAAATTAGCATAATATTTTTATTAATAATTTTATGGACATAATTTATGATTCAGAATCAAGGTATGGGATTTGATCTAAACCACTTTTCCTTAAGTAATATCCAAATGATTTTCACCTTTAATCGTTTATATGGTGTATATGCACCTACTATGAAATTTCATATGCATATTTTATCTATAATAATGTTATTTATTTTTTGGTAAATTGATTATTTCTAGGTGATTATTAATAAAATGATAAAAGTGGCATATGACACCTTGAATGTTTAATTAATTAATTATCAAAAATATTTTCTCCATACAATTATTAATTATTTTATTTTATAAATTTGTTTATATTCATGTAAAAGTATTATGATGGAATTTTATATATCTATTGTGTATAAAATTCAATGGTTTTCAAAAATAAATCCGTTCAATTGTTTTTATTTAGGTCATCTATCAAATTGAAATAAAAATTCTCAATTCATAATATATACGGAAAGAAATACTATTCTACCACCATAACCTTTATTTTAATAAAAAATATAATTTAAAAAAAGTAATGTTTCATCTATTTTTGTCTTGGTAAATGTTTATTGAAAATATTTTAGATTAAAATAGTGTTTTCTTTTTGAAAACAGGTGTTTAATGAAAATTATATTTTTATATGAAAATGTTTTAGATGGGAATAAAATATATTTTCAATGAGTTACACGATGAGTTTTTTTATTAAAAATATGTTACATTATAATTTTAGGAAAAAAAATTTCCAGATACATATTATACATGGGGTGGCTCATATAACACCCTGAAATACCATTATAGCACCACAAGGGGTGGTCATGAAAACATATAGAAATACTGTTATAGCATAACATGGGGTGGATTAGATTGCACCAGTTAATCCTATTATATATTAATATGAAGAGGCATAAATTGCATTGGGAAATCCCATAATTGATTATTTGGAAACTGGCTATATTTTTAATCCAATTTAAAGGATTTTAAAATGGATTTATGTATATGATGTAATAATTAAAATAAATTAGTCTTCATTTAATGATACGGATTTTAATAATTTCATTTTTTAAAAATGTGTCTTTTCATTTGAAATTATTTTATTTCCTATTTTCAAATGACATTAATGATTGATGTTAAAAATATCAGAGATTTATTTTTTTTACTGAACTAGATGTTTCCTTTATTTTTATATCCCTTGCAATGATTTTTTTTCATCACATGTTTTAAATTATTTTTCACATTTATTAATATTGGTAAGGGTAATGAAAATACCATGATAAATTTATTGAATATTTTTCTTAATTTTTTTATTATATTAAAAGGGATTCCTTTGAAGAAAAAATAGAAACTAATTTTATGTTTTCATTTGTAATGTATCAGTTAATTTGTATGATTTTTTTCTAAATCTATAAAAATATAATATGAAAATATCCTGGAATATGATTTTTTGGTCATAAAAACTACTATATGTAATGTTTAAGTCCATGTATATAAAATACATGGTTGAATATTTTAATGAGATTATATTTTTTTATAATATTTATTAAATGAGATAATTTTATTTGAATAATAAATAAAATAGGTTAGGGAATTTTAATATTAGTTTAGTCTCAACTGGTCCATGTCTACTATTATACCTCCAGAAATTATGAGAGGCATATTTTTAATCAAAATTAACAGTAATTCAAATTAAAAATACATTACAGCCATCATTTTATAGTTGAATAATAAAAAATATAGAATAAATATCAATGGATATTCGAAAATTTATTATAACACAAACATTTGACTTCCCGAGTCACAACTCGAAAAATAACACCTTTCAAATCATAGAGTCACAACCCCAAAAAAGTAGAATAATTATTTTAAATATAAAAAAATAATCCAAAGTATAGGCCACATGGTATGAAAGGAATGTATCATTTCATACATAAGAAACTAGGTTGAAATTTATTTATGATAATCATAAGTAGAGAAGGTATATGTTTATGAGTATTGTATTATCCAGTCTCATTATAGTGGTTCCAGGTGTAATTGTTTTTTTACATTCCTATATAAATACTACTATTATTGATGTTTTTGATCACAAGTCAAATTTTACAACACTTCATAGCACACACCACGAAAATATTTTCACAACATCCCATGAAAATTAGTATGATATTATAAATTTTGTATTATTATATATTCTATGCTTATGTTTAAAATATTAAATTCTAAAAGTTTAAGAATACATTTAAATAGAATCATATCAATTAAAAATAAATCAATATACATAAAATTTAATAAATAATTTCGGACAACTAATATGAATTTATAGACATTTAATAAATAATATAGATATAATAAAATTTAATTTTTTTAGATTCGTGTTGTAATTTCAAGACTAAAATGATGAAAAAATATTTATATACTTGTAAATATCTTTAAATCATCATAAATACACTTAATTCAGTTCTATATAATTAATATAAATTTAAATAGGAATTATATTATTTCAAATTTTGAATAAAATTAAATAAGAATTTCAGAAAATTTGAAAATATAGTAAAAATTATTGTAATACATATATATATTTATAATTCCATTAATACATAAGGGTTCAAATTAATTTTATTACATATTTTTTAAAGGTATATCTTATTATATACCGTTTTTATAATGGTAAAATAATTTATTCCTAACATCTATTAGGTTAATATGTATTTTTATAAAGGGAAAAATTATCTTCTCGAACTCATGATAGGGTAACCAATAATTAAAAAATAATATTTATCCTTATCTCTTAATATATATTGTGTGAGATTAAAATAAAATTAGAATACATTATATAAATATGACAAGATGTTTTATGTGACATGTACCTGAATAATATAACCCATGAAAGATATAAATTAGAACTATGTAAGGGTGAAAAAATTTAACATTCATGAAGCTTATCAAAAAATTCATCTTCATTCGTAATAGTATTATGAAATATGTATAAGTCTTATATGAAAATAAGAAGACATATGTTACTGAATATTGAATCTAACACCTGATATGAAATCCTAAAATAAATTTAATGGAAATTAAATAAAAAATTTATTTTTTGAAAAACAATTCTAAATATAAAATAAAAAATGAAATTACATGAATAAAAAATTTAATAATAAAATATCAATACATACGAATTTTTGATTAATAAAATTTAAAAAATAAATAATAAAATTTATTTATTTTAATAAGAAATGCATGCATCATGTAAAGAGCCAATAAATTTATAATAATTACACTATTGTAAATTATATTGTCGAGATATATAATAAAATTATTAATTTTTTTAAAAAAAATATTTTGATGATTTTTTTATTCGTGAAATTAGAAATGAAATACTAATAACACATACATAATCAAATATTAGACAACAATTATTTCATTATAAAATAATCTACCAATAATTATGTGTGACTAAAATCTCTATGAATGATATATTTTATTTTACAGAAACATCATACATTAATTTTATGAAAAAAAATTAATAAATTAATATATTTTTTGATTGATATAATTATTAATGTCATGGTAGGATAAATTTTTTATTCAATAGAACAACTTACAAAAAAATGTTCATCATATTATTTAATGTCATAGAAAAATAAATTTTGATATAGTTGGTAATAAATTACACCTTACCACTCCCTTTTAAAAAAATCATGATTATTATTTATAAATATTAAAAAATATTCTAAAATAATTAATATCTTATAAAATTGATATCATTAGTATAAAAATTTTCATACTCATTCAATCATTAAAATGTCCCTTGGAAGATTTAGTTTTATCACTTTTAAAATATAATTAATGATTAAGAAATTTGAGATACAATTAATAATATATAGAATAAATAAATTTAAGTTGTTTTTATTTTTATGGAAATATAATAGTCACATGCTTATTTACTAATTAAATTAATTATTAAAATGAATTAGTCCTTTTAAAAATTAATTTTTTATTCATTTCATGAATATAGTCATCATATGTTATATAAATGTTATATTAGATCCCCATTCATATATAAAAATTGTACTATATAGATTCTTCAAAATTATAAATATTATGAAACCATGATTGAGGTGCATTTCTAGATCCACCGATTTTAAACCTATAAAACAGTAATAGTTAGCAATAATATATTTTTTGTAACCATTGATTTATTATTAAATTTTTAAAAATAAATTTAATTTGATTAATAAAATGGTATATAATTATAAATATAGTATATATGACATATTAATGAAATTATATTATATATTTTGTTAGATAATATTTACTCTTGCCGATGAATCATATAATTGTTTTTTGTCAAAATATACCATTATTGATAAATTATTCATATTCCCAAATTGTATTCTTTTATATGATATGAAAAATGCCCATGAATATATATTTTAATTATTCCACTAAATTTCAAAGTATATAATTATTAATTTAAGCTTCTCATAAATTATATTTTTAAATCATTACCATGGTTATAACAAAATATTGTTGTGGATTTTGATTCATGGGGACCATTTCCATTTTCTAAAATGTGTTCTTATTTTATATGGTGTTCAATTTTGTACTACCATATATAAACCATGCATCACGATATGAGACTGTCATAGATGGTATTCCACGGAGTCAAACAATATCATGCACCTAGAAGCATTCCATTCTCTCTACAGAACCTTGTCCACAAATGGGAAGAAAGTTAGGGGACATGGTGAGTCGTTCTACGATCACCCAACTACTATTGTTCCCATGGACATATGTGGTAAGACCCTCATGAATTACATTGATATTCCATCCCAATTCCACTATGGTACCTCAAGGGGTTTTTTCTAACCTTCTGGAACATGGAACTCAACCGTCACTTGCTGAAAAGTGAGGAATTTAGAACCAAACTATACATTTGCCTTATTTATCCCTGGACACCAGTACATATGTTAAAGGTATTTGTAAATCTTTTCCACACCCAAATGTATATCCGAAAAGGATTTATGGAACTCCTTTAACATGTCCTCCCATAACACTAATGGTACTATGGTGTCTCCGATGAAAAGGTTGACATATAGTCTCATAGCTAGCTTCTCCGAGTTGCACATCTCGTACTACCTATATGATGGGAGTGGAAACTATTATAGAATAAAGATAAACTACCTCATCTCTACTCACATAGGATTTCTAAATTGAGGCCAACTACTCTGAATACTCATTCAAGAGGTATGGACTCGATATTTAATTGAGAGAATCCACCGCTATGATTCCATTCATAAGAGTAGAATATCTCAAATTCATATTCCTTGAGGAAATATGGCCAACGTTGTAGTCTCAGATTCAAACACTGCTGAGAAAATATATTCTTGGGATTATTTTTGTTAGAGTAGACGGTGAATTATTCTCCCATAAGATAGTGTCTCCACATCTTCAGTGTGATGAATATCACTGCCAACTCAATGTCAAGAGTCACATAGTTCTACTAAAGAAGTCTCAACTATGATAAGGAATCACCTAACACAACATGCCCCTGGATCAAGACACAACCAATTTTGGATCCTATTTCTCCACAGTAAAAAAATGTAGTCAACGCACTACTCTTGAAACCTCAAGATATATGCCATCATCAAGCTCTGCCTCAGGTTCTGAAAACTCTGGTGAAATCTTTCTATCCACATGAAGGGTTTTCTATTCCTTGTTAATGACATCATGGGTGCTTCTACTTTGGAGAAGTCTGGTTCAAACCTATGATATTACACAGCCAACCCATGGGAACTCCGCAACTCAGTACACTCTTTGGTGGTTCCCAAGAAAGAACCACCTCTATCATCACCGGATCCACCGTTAATCCATACTCTGAGATGACATGTCCCAAAAAGTGGTCTTTTCATATCCCTAACTCACACTTCAAAATTATTTCATAAAGATGGTTCTCTCAGATTGTTTCTAGAGTGATATTTAGTTGTATAACATTATCCTCCTTAGAAGACAAATACACTAAAAATTCATCAATGAAGAAAACTACAAACCATTCTAAATATGTCTAGAAGATCATATACATGTGTCCCATGAATACAGCTAGGGTGTCAATCTCACTAAACAAAATCACTAAGTACTCATAGTGGCCATAATGACACCTGAATGTTGTCTTTGACATTTCCTCATCTCTTACTCAATGATGGTGGAAGCATGATATGAAGTATATCTTTATAAACGATCTATCTCCCTGTAACTGATCGAATAGGTCATCAATCCTCACTAGAGTATACGTGTTCTTCACGGTCACCTTTTGCAAGTGCAAGATGTCCATGCATAACCTTATGCTTCAATCTTCCTTTTTTGAAAACAACATTGTGGCAGCCCATGGTAAATTATTTGTTCTTATGACCCCCTTCCTAAGAATGTCCTCTAACTGTACCATCAAATCTTAGAGATCATTAAGATCCATCTAATATGAAGGTGTTGATATCAGTGTCATTTCAGGGTACATATCAATGTATGAGTATAACTATTTACAATTAAGTAGTATTGGATCATATTATTTAAATAAAACCTCATATTCATTCCCCACAACAAGAATCTGTGGACTTGTAACATACAATACGTTGAGTTTCATGATACCCATAGGATGATTGATCTAACGCACCATACTATGTGAAATTATATCATGCACTGTAAGGGATACATTATCACCGTTGAAGAAAAGTCGTGTTTCATCCTCAATGAACCACCTCACTCTTCTCCTAAAATAATTAAATTGGGCATGAACATGGGATTGCTAGTCCATAAATAGGATAGCATCGTAATGCCTCAATGTTTCTACTAGAAGATCCCAATTGAATCTCTCTCCTCCTAGAGTAAGCTCACACTACCGGCACCAGTGTGTAATCTCCAAATTTCCTCTTGTAAGAGTCTCAAATCGTAAGGATCTATACCCAAACTCGATCAGAATCTCAAATATCCGGACAAGATCTATGGTAAGGAATGAATGACAAGAACATGTTTTTATGATAACTAAAACCATGGTGTATAAGACACATATCATACCATTAATCATCTCTAGAGCATCATGGACTTAGGCCTCCATTTCCTAATGTTGGTCTTTCCCCTATCCACTAGATCGGAAAGAATGTGTTTGACCACTTGGGGTGACGGTGGAAGATCTTCTTACTTACTCACTTTTACAACCACTTGTTCCAATCCACTTCAACATCCACAACAACGAGGTCCCCCCAAGTTGATATCTCTACCAATCTTTTTGTGGTCCATCATTGGTATGTTGTCCCTCTACGTAGTGATTCAGAAAATCCCAATCCATGTGTCCATTCCCACCTCATCCATATCATAATTTTCTCCCCTGGTGACTCCATCTACCACTATATACATGCACCACCGACACTATGTACTGGGGTAATCCTCTGAATGAACTGGCCAATTTGGGCCTCAGTGTCATTTGTTAGACACTCGCCACAAATTAATCTACCACCCTTTTACCAAAAATAGCTCCCTTTCAATGATTTCTAGGAAAAGAAGCTCTTTAGTAGTTGAGATCGATCCATCAATACATTAATCATAGAAATGATTTGTGAAATCATCAACACCATAATCTTCCATCGGAGTCCGTTCTCAAAGCTCATAATCCTAATGAAAAGGTCCCAAACCATATCCAGAGAGAAATGGGAGAGGTCTAAGAACCTCACAGAGTACTAAGACATATCCAGGATGTCGAGATGGCTGTGAATCAGTTCTTGTGTGCACACAGAGAACAAACCCATGAGGAAGAACTCCTTGATAAGCCGCTCAAAGTCAGACCCTGGGAGGGTCGCCTCCTCATGATCCTGGATGGAAAAACTCCACCATCACCCCACTGATCCTTACAAAATGATTATTTCAGGAACCAATATATGGTCATATGTAATCCTCACTAATAAGAAGACTCATGTCACCACCTCCAGCCAACCCTAAGAGACCAATGGAACATTCATTTTCATAAACCTGGGATGTCTCTATCTCAGGAACTCATGTAAGGCATAGAGCCTACGTGAATCCTCCAATGGTAGTGCTGGTAGAAACTAAGGACCAAAAGGTGGAGATATTTTTGGGACATGGCTCGAAAGTTCTATCTAAGGAAATTATCCATGTACTGATTCCTCATCTCCATGTTGACATTCCACATGGTCACACACTAGAATCATGGTTGGCTAGCTGCATAGAGGTATCCTGAAAGTGATTAAGATGAACCACAATAAATAGATTATTCCTACTGAGCTGACTCTAGCTCAATAATATGACGAGGAAAACACTAAAAGATACATGAAACTATTGTTTTCATGTACCAGGTTGTAATTCATTATTTAGGGTCATAGTGTATTGATTCATCATCCACTTCACCAACACTGGACTCTGTTGACTAAAAGTCAAACTTGAAACATATAAAATTTATTACCCAAAATAAAATTTACAATCCCTTATTTCATATGGTTTAGAAAACCAACCTTTCATTATATATTATCATGACCCATTCCCAATATCTCATATCATGACTACCCCAAGCATGCCAAACATAGGCTTGGGGATAAAGAATTGAACTTAATACGCATATCCCAAAAAAGGGAAGGAATTTTCTATCAAACCTATACAAATGTAGAATGATGAAACATTGAAAAAGAAAACACAAGGTAAACAAAAAAACGTCACTATAAAATACTATGAGTAAAATAAAAACTGGATGTAAATGGGAAAAAATACAAACCCACCAAAAGAAAAATGCAATCAAAAGGGTGTAAAAGGTTTCTGATAAGACATTAACCGAAAACCCCACCTAATGGGTAGGTGTAGTGTAGCTTCCAAAAGATATAGAAGTACAACCCTTAATCTCATCTTACTGACCACCACCTAGAATCAGAACACCATGGTCTTTGTCAAATTGTTGATCAACATCACAGGATAAGACATGTGTGGACAAAGCACGTGCCTGGGTGAGTAAAATAATAATAATTAGGGACCCCAAACCACAATGGTAAGACCAAAATGTAGGACCACACAATAAGATCACAAAGTAAGAACACATTGCAAATACAGCTCACCCATGAATAACTCAATGTATAATAAGTATAAATATTAGTTGTAAATATGATCATTCACAATACTGAGTGATTATTCATCTAGGACCACTCCAGGAATAAGCCAGTGAGATCACTAAGCCCCAACCATCTCTATAGATAGATGGATCTCTTTGAACTACTCTATAGGTCAACTAGGTAACATAGAACCACTTGTTTCTGGGATAGATGGATCACATAGACTCACGCATATTTGAGGCACATGCATCACTAAGACCCGCTCTTCTCTTCGCATGCTGGATTACGTAGACACTCTCGCATCTAGGCCAACTATATCACTATATCCCACTCATATTTAGGCATACTGGATCATAAAAACTAGATCATCGCTTCGACAGATGGATTAATTAGACCTGTGCATCATATCCATTGTGTCACAACCAAATGAAATATTTCCACTCGTAACATGCTTGACTATAAGATAATCTAATTTTAAATCTATTGTTCACCTCCCAACATGATCGAAATATCAGTTAGAGTATTATCAAAGGAACATAACATCTATAGGGAACCAAATCTGTAGAAATCACATCAATCAGAAGCCCAGTCTGAATGTTATTGGAATTTTAGTAAACACAGTTTGGTTGTGTCCAGTCCTAGATCGACACCATTGGGCAGACACTACATTCATGGCCTCGGGGGTCCCATGTGATGTTAATCGTTTTGGATGACCTGACATGTCTTGGTGGGTATGTGCCTGTTCGGTCTAGCTAGCATGTTGGTCCAGGCCCATTGGGCCTTACTGGTCCTGGCCTCATTCAGTTTTAGGTCCATCCCATAAGGTTTCATAGTAAAATAGTTTTATCTATCCCGACCTACAACTGGAGAGATGGTCTGTTCCTAGACTAGCTACATTTTTTGTCCTACCGGCATGGAATGCATCAGCGGGTTGGATCTTCTCCATCCATGAACACCACATGGTCTGGTTAGCACCACATGCCCTACCCACATAGTTATCCTATCCTCCCTCTATATATATGCCCTTCGAGAAATTTGTTTGTGTAGAACAAATCCATCAGAAGACGAACACCACATTTTTGTACGTTGTGGTATGCTAACACAGGTCGCTCCTCCAATGGGGTGCTTATGTATTCAATTATTCCATAGTCATTCCCCTCACAAGGATGAGTCCTTCCACATGAACCATGACACTACTATGGGTTCCACTTTTTTTGTCGGTCTTTGGGCCTGCGACCATGCACCGTGTGGAACCTCTGATACAGACTGGTGGTCTTGTTTGCCTACCATCATCCTTTGTGTTGGCCATCCCTGTCAAATCCACAATGGGCTTCCATCTTGTCACCTTCATCCTGGTTCCATGGATTCTTGTTGGTGCCACGACCTCTCACTGGCATTGTGAACCAGCTATCATTTCCTTAGCTGATACGCCACTATCGTTGCATCATGAAGAATAGGATAAATGAAAGGAAACAGGAGGGGGGATGATTTGCACACAAAAAAACCAAGAAAACAATATGAAACATTTTTTGTCTAAAACTATATTATTTTCAGTTACTTGGATTATGAAGAATCATAAATATAGTGGATTGGAAACTACTATATTAATCCCATTTTTCCAACATTATTAACCACCCCACAGGAATGATTGATTCATGGGTAAACTTTTTTTGATTCAACATGCGATTTTTCTTAGAATAAATGTATAGGGAAATTCTATAATTCACATATAGGTCCCATGATTTCTATATGGTGTAGTAATGATATGGCGGATCGTGACACTAAAGATGCATGAAGATGTTATCCTCAACTGTGAAGCCATCATGCGCTTTTTCAGGGAGGATTTCTTCCCCGAGAAATTGTGATCATTACGCATATTGAGCCACACTACTTATGGAAGGGAATCCTGACTATGTATGAGTACTCGGAGAGGTTCAAAGACCCCTCCTGATACTCATCTTGTATGCTATAAGACCCTTTATTTAGGGCTTGAAACATTTAGAGTAGGATATAATAAGAGATCAGAGAATTGATGATATCTATTAGAATTCCTACAAAGTATAGGGTGTTGTAGAAAACGTTTCAAGTGGAGAAATTCCTTCCATATCCTGCACAAACTGTGAGAGCTACCACCAGGTGGAATGTAGAGATTATCTCAGCAGCGGGCAGTTGACAACTGACGCATGGGTCCAAGGGGGCCAGGCACTCTGGGGGATGACCTCGTGATAATAGATTGGCAGTGCGAGGGCCCACACACTGTGGACATGAGCAGAGTGGCAGGTTCTGCTTTATGTGTGGTGAGAAGTGGATCTTATATTGAGACTGTCTGACCACTGTATAGACCACCAAATGGCATTTGATGGACCACTGAGGCAAAGGTAGAGAGTTGAACCTTAATGTCCACAAAAGGTGGAAATGGTAGGGCAGCTAGAAGAGTATAATGTGGTGGGATGAGATACAAGGTACCACTACCACCAACCACGAGCGGTCCACCAAGAGCTCCGAGAGTAGGTGGACATGGGTGGGGACAACTTCAGGCGATGGGGGCCTACAACCATTGCACTCCATATATGATTATAGGTATAATCTGTGTCTTTAACACAATAGCTATAGTTATTATAGCCATGGGTTATAGTCAATATTTCCATTCCACGGACATTGTTCAAGGCTCAGAGATTTGGATGGAGATGTTTTCTTGATATTTACTATTTTAGACTCTTATCAGATGGGATTCGAGGATTACACACTAGTTCTAGTATTGTATGTTTACTCTAGGAGCTCAGATCATTAGATGGAATTTTCTAGTAGCAGTGTCGAAGCCTTACGATAATATCTCAGGTATGTACTAGTTATCCATAGTCCACACTTATATTGAATGTATTATATGCAATTTGAAATGTGTATTTGAGGATAGGGCTAAGTTCTCCTTCACCAGCGAGAAGGGATCTTTTGTAGCACATGACTGACTTTCTCAAAGGAAGATACATATGGTCAATCAATAATTGGTTAGCCTCACCCTCATTATGGTATATTAGAGGAGTCCAATATTTATTGTAGTGTTGGATCATGTTTTCTCAGAAGAAGAGAATGTTTACAGCTACTAAAATATAACTAAGATAATATATAAATGCTTTTTATATCCTTTTTGGATTGGTAGGAGGAAGATTTTATTTAGATGATGGTTTTTTCCTCCACTCTTACAGTATTTAAGGGAAGTGAATCAAAGAGATACTTGCTGCGAGATTACATAGGCTCAGTTATCCTAAGGACAGGATCCAGGGAGATTTTAGAAAGGTGAGGATCACATCATATTTTTTAGAGGATGCACCATATTACTAGTGGTGTTGCATGAGGATGTGTTGAGGATGTTCCATACATCCTCATTTCCAGTACATCCATGTGTGGAGATGATGTACCAGGACCTACCACGTGAATACTAGTGGGTTGGGATAATGAATGCAGTGGAAAATTTCATGTCAAAATACCTCACATATAACCAAGTGAAGGATGAAATCAGGTTCCAGTAGTATTGGTCCAACCACTCAAGTAACCTAGATGGAAATGGGATGTAATATCGATGGAATTCATAATAGGGTTACCTTGTATGTCTAGGTGGCATGATACCATCTTGGTGATCATCGACTGACCCACCAAGTCATCCAAATTCATACCCATTCGAGAGTAGGGTTCACAAGAGAGCATGGGACACCTCTATTGGTAGGAGAAAGTTCAACTCCATAGAGTCCCATCATGGATAGTCCTAGAACATGATGCATGCTTTACAAACTGGTTGCGGAAGGAATTGCAGATGGTTTTTTGGATTCTGTTGCACTTGAGAAAAACCTTTCACCCCTAGACAGATGGTTAGATAAAGATGACCATTCAGACAATGGATGACATGCCTCATGCCTGTGTCCTAAATTTGGGACAATATTTGAAGGAACATGTACTAATGTTGGATTTTTCATACAATAATAGATATGACTCCACCATCAGTATGGAACTGTTCAGGGCACAATATGAATGACCAACAAATCACTATTTTCTAGATCACCATCTGGCGTTAGCACTCATGGGACCAGAGATGGTACATGGTACCCCTATGAAAGTGCTTGTCATCCAAGAAAAAATGATGACTACACAGATTCGGCCAATTTATTATGCAGATAGGTGATATAGACCCTTAGATTTCGAGGAGGGGAATCACATGTTCATACGAGTCTTTCATTGATGAAGGATATAAATATTTGGTTGAGGTGTAAATCTATCCCCAAGATTCATCAGACCATTTTTTATTTTTTTAGAATAAGAGTGGTGGCATACCTCATAGATCTACCATTGTAGATGGAGAAGGTGCATTATGTCTTCTAAATATCCCAGCTAATGAGCTACATGCATGGACCTTCTCATGTGGACCTTCTCAGTTTGCCAACCACAACATGTGATAGATTTAGGAAAAGGTTATTTTCATAGAGTACTAGGTTCAGATAGAGGATCAATAGCAGATGATCCTTCAAGGATGGTCAATTTATCGGGTATGTGTTTATTGGTAACATTGGAAACTCTAAGAGATCACATAGGAGTGAGAGACGCAGATGCATGCTCAGTATTCCTACCTTTTTTTATACCTTATTTGGATTTCGGGGAGTAAAATACCTAAGGAAACCCACCATCAATATCATATTGGTACTCTCCTATTTTCAATATGATTTACCATTTATGATTTACAATGATTTGAGAATAAAAAAAAATGTTTTCTATTTAATTTTTTACAGCAAAAAATCTAATTTCCAATATCCCCCACAACAGCCACTATTAAGAACTTTATAAATTAATACTGAATATTTGAGTTCAATGAGGCCCTTGTATTTTTGATATGGGAAATTATTTAAAATATACAAAAACATGATCAAATGTATTTTTAATTAACCATAAAAATAGTTCAAAAACACATTCTAGCTACTCTGGGAATCAGAATTACATGCGGTCACAGAGAATAGTCTTGAAATGATCACATTAATTTTTTTTAAAAACAAAGAATTTCAGGGTAATATATCTGGATTCTCATATATATATCCCACGAATTTTTTGGTTCCTCCATCATTAAATCCCTCAACAACCTCAATAGGAAATAATGAACCATATATGATGATTCACTCCATCATAGATTACACCATTGATGAAAATTGATTATTTAATGAAAATAATTCCATTGGTGTTCATCACTACATACTGAAGAACACAAAATTTGGGTACCTACATCATCTGATCCATTGTCAACTCTATATCCTAAACACTATTGCATCATGTCGATCCAGGATCTACAATTTTAAACCATTGTTCCATGAATTGTTTGTGCATCATTTGAATTTCCTATATTCATTGTACAACATTCCAAAGGAATATGTTCTAAGATGAATGAATAATTTGGGGAGAAAATGTGGAATAGAACATGTCCAATGTCGATGCCCACTTCGGTTCATTTATGCTAGAATTAATAATTAATAGATAATAATTAATCCTAATGAAAATATACCAATTCTGAATAAATGTAACCTATTATACAATAACCACTATCCGCAGATAAATTTTTTAGACGATTGATCCATTAACAATTTTGAATCAAAAATTCGGAAGGGAAACCAACTAAAATAGAATACAGCCACAAGATAGATCAATAACTGATGAATAACAATAATGCATTATTTTCCTTCATGAGTTCCCAAATCACAATACATGTCGATCAATGATATATGATCAGATTGTCATTCCATTGAGAGAGATTGACCAAAACTCCTTCCAATGGATCTCTAACATCTACATGATTATGAAGCTATAATTATAATTCCATCATAATAATATACATAAATACATGAAAATATTTTTTTCCCTTGGAATAAAAATAAAATTTAAGAAATTATTATTTTAATTATTTCCTTCTTCTGATAATTGTTTAACAAATTCTTCTCAAATACAAAATCTATGTTGAACATATGTTAATACATGAACTATGAACTCAATAGTTCTATTAGATATTGACCTAGACACCCTTTTATATCTAATTAGACGTTTTCATAAAAATTGTGTGTGCAATCTATTTAATATATATAATATTTATGAAAAATTTAGTATAGTAACATCCCTCCAAAAAAGTGAACATATTTTTACAACTTGTTCTTTAGAATAGTCTATAAAATTTAACAAATATTACCTTGAAAATATATTTCATTACATTTTATGGATTATATTCAGTGTTTGATTGAGATGAGAAATGGTTATTGTCTTGAGGTGGTTGTAATATAAATTTGGCATGCCTATGTTGGAGATTCCTCAATGATAATATTTGATCCCGATGATGGTTTTGTGATAAGGGATTCTTTGATGGTTAGATATGAGTAGATTATGGAGATTGAAATAAGTAGGTGTGTTTGTATAGTGGTGTTATTCTATAAGTGTGAAGGTGCCATGGCCATGTAAGGTCATTTATTACAAATAATGGGAGATAAAAATTTTTAGAAAAGAGACGATTGTGGGAGGATTGAACCAGATTTGGGAATAGAGTTGAGGTAACTAGTTTCAATGAATATCCTATATTAGTTTTTAGAATTAAGGATTCATTTTTTGAATCAAAAAAATCTCTTATAGAAGGATTGGGTTTTCCTTTGTTCATGGATGTATGATGGGTTTGCATTCAATTTTTATCGCCAAAAGATAAGGATGGATGTTGATGTTGTTTGGTGATATTGTATAATTTGAGCACGGTGATAAGAAAATCATGCAAGGAATATTGTAGAACAATGATACTGATTTTTTAGTTGTAATTTACTGTTGAAGATGTTGTAAACAATAGATGTTGAGTGTTTAAAACTATAGCCTTTGGTGGGGAGTACCCTAGCATGATTAGTTGTTGGTTGATGATGTGATTGATGTATTAATATTGTATGGTTGGAAAAAGTGTTGTCTTACTGTTAAATTTTGAAACATTTATTTTCGTTGTTCTGAAAGGTTGGGTTTCTGGAGATGAATTTTTTTCTTTGGATTTGATTTGGGTGTTTGTATATGGAACAGTCATTGGGACTCTTGTTGTGGACTACTGCATGTAATTGAATGTGGATGATTAGTCAAATGTTAATTCAATTTTCGTCATGTATTCTGGGACATGATTTGTTGAGAGGATCACATTTACGAAGTGTTAAATGGATCTTCTATGTAGATATGGTGTTATGGGATATTTTTTCTAATCACATGAATTATGAATTATTACATTGGCTTCCCAATGTGGGCTTTGTGGCCAACATTTTTCTTGAGGTTGATGAATCCTTTATGTAGAATAACAATCATGTTGTGGATAACAAAGTGGAAAAATTAATGGGTTAGTATGGTTTCTTTTTATTGAGTATTGTGATGGCTCAGCCATTTATAATAAGAATCAAGGGGTTTATATGAACAATGGCGGTTCTTGAGCCTGAACATTTTTCCTGGAGTCTTGATGATTCATGGGAATCCATATTGAGGAAGATATGTTAAAAACTAGATAAATAGTAATACCTAAAACCTATGAAACTAAATAAATGAGTACATTGGAGGAGGTTATTTAGAGGGATTTATGCACAACCCACTCTAAATTCAGTTTTTTTATAATTTCATGGGTTTCTACACAACCCCCTCTAATCGTCAAATATAGAAGAGGTTAAGAACCCATATAAATTCATTTTATATAAATATAATATAGAAATTTATACAACCTCTGATAATCATATAATTTTGAGAATGTTGTAGACCCACTATAATATCATAAAATAGAGGCTATTTTGAACACCCAATAATTTTTTTACTATAATTTTATTAATATCTATTTGGATTCTTGAGGGGGTTCAAAACCAACTCTAATGTATTTAAATTAATGGGGGTTGAAAACCACATCTGATGTTTTGAATAGAGGAGGTTCATAACCCAACAAAAATATATTTAAATTAGAGGGGGTTCAAAACCACCATAATGTTTGTAAATTAGAGGGGTTTCAAAACCCACTATAATATCGTTAATTTAGAGGGGGTTTGAAACTGCCTCTAATTTAAGAAAATTATGGGTGTTGTGAACCCCCACTATTTTTTTTAAAATCAACATCCATAATATATATATATAAACACAATTTATATATGTATTTGAACTCATTATTTATATGAACCTATCATATAGATTATTTATATGATTGTATTTAATTATATTTATATGTATACATAAATATAATTTCATAATTTTTTGAACATTAACATATATTTAATTTTATAAATAGTATTTCTAATAATATTAATTATATATAATATAAAAGAATAATCATTTTAAATTAATATATTCATAAATATTTTTTTTTTAAATTTATCACATAAAACACCAAGCGTGTAGTTTTTATAATTTATAATATAATAATAATAAATATATTTTTAAATAATATGTTTATGCTTTACATTATATATAATAAATAATATAGGATATATAATTTATACAAATAAATATATATTAATGTAAAAAATATTATAAAATTATTTATATTGAAATACATATACATTACTGGTCATAATATTATACGGTTATTTTAATTGAAATATATATAATAATGTTCATAAAAATAAAGATATTAACAGAAATAAATTATATAAATATTTTTTATAAATTTAATTTTATATAACATTATTTAAATTTTTGTATAAATTTTATTTTATATATAATATTCTTATAAATTAAATTTCATTTAAAAGTAATTATATATAATTTAAATATTCTTATAAATTTTATTTCATATATATTTATTCCTATAATATTATTTTTATATTAATTATATAAAATTTTCTAAATTTTTTACAAATAAATATATATTAATAATGTTTATAATGATAAATATATGTATTAAAATACATTATTAAAATATATTTATAGATACATTTTATAAATATAATATTTATATATATGTATATAATTTAAATAAAAATATATATATTATATTATTATTTATTTATGTATATAAATAATTTAAATAAATATATTATAGAAATATATTTCATATAATATATGAATGACATAAATCATAAAATAAATGTATGATATTTTTTAAACAGATAGATAAATTTTATAGTTTAAAAAGAAAGTGTAATAACTATAATAATAATTAATAATATTATTGTTATCACATGAACACACACAAACACACATATAAGTATATAAAAATAATTAAATAAATATATTATATTATCATATTATATATACATGCAATTTATTTAATTTTTTAATGTAAATAATCTGGGAAAATACAATGGAAAATGCAGAAATTGGATCAGGTTCAAATTACAAAGATAGAAAAAGGTGTTCCATACTTTTTGTGCATCGATTATATAAATATTATAATAATATACAAGCACACATTCATATAACTTTATTTGTAAATATATTCATTTAAATTATTTATATACTTATATATATATTATATAAATAAACATGTATATAATATATAAATATATATTTAAGTATATAAATAATTTAAACGAATATATTTATAAATATATAAACATATGCATATATACATATAAATTAATAGTTTATATAAATGTAGATATAGATTATATATTTAGCTATATTAAAACATATGATATAAATAATATTTAATATAATAATGAATCAAATATATTTAAATATAGGCATGATATAATATACATAGTCATATAAAATTCCATTGTGTTAAATGTTGTTGGCTGTAAACTTGTGCCATTTGTGATTCGAATTCATATGGTGTCTAATAATTTTTAAAATAACTAGAGATAAGGGGAACGACAAGTATGTGAAAATGGAAAAATGGAAGGGATGGGGCGCTTGGAGATGTGGGGAACTAGAGGAAAGGTTATTGGGAATAGAAGAGGGGTGGAAATTGTTGGGGGGTTAGGATAGGTCGACATGGGATATACAAGGGGAGTGGTTGGGATGACATGGCCAGGGGGAGTAATTGAGCATGGGGTTGACAAGGATCGAGTAGG
Organism: Viscum album; assembly: GCA_963277665.1. Lineage (NCBI taxonomy): Eukaryota > Viridiplantae > Streptophyta > Magnoliopsida > Santalales > Viscaceae > Viscum > Viscum album. The sequence continues at coordinate 1,996,352,448 of OY728140.1, read as the reverse complement.
TTCATGGTTGATAGGGAGAGCGGTGGGGTTGACACGGGTGACAGACAGGGGGGGAGAGTGGTGGGTTAGATATGGGGGACATATATTGGGGCAGTGGGCGGTGTGATAGGGATGGACAATGCGGGTTGATATAATAAAAAAAGAGAGGCTTTATGGGTGTTTTCACAACCTCCCCTAAAGTAACCCCATTTGGGGTGGTTCAAACCTCCCAAATATCCATTTAATAGTGATTTTTTAACCTACCCTCCACTAATACATGAATTTTTCTTTGAATTTAACTCTACATTACAGGGGGTTTAAACGACCACAAATGTGACTGCCACTATAGAGGCCATGAATTTCTAATGGTTCCTCATAACCACCTTTACTAACATTATGTTGAAACATGATGAGTGGTTCCACACAACCATTGATAGTATCTTAAGAAGGGGTTATAACTCCTTCTAATGTCAAAAATAACCCCATATAAACTCCCCATTTTTTTAGTGTGATGAGGATTCTCACAGGGAAATCATTATTTAAAATCACTTTTAAATAGTAAAGGTTAGTTTTATGTGGAGTAGGATATGTGTTGGAGGGGGTATCCTAGGGGTTGAAGATGTTAAATTGTGGTAATGTGACCAAACAATACATGTTTCATCTTTGGAACATTTTTAGTTTAACAATTAACCATACAAGTTGGGCTGGAGGATTCTTATATATAGATGGGGACACAGTTCCAACACTGATTGAAAACTTTTTAGGAATTCCAAAAAGAAGTGTGGTAATGCCTATTGTGGATAAGGGTAGGTTCCTTGGATCCACATGGATTTTCCAATCCATATAGTGGTGACTCAGACCTGGAGCATGGACCCCACTTGATAAAAATGAGACACATTTTTGGCTCATAGATTGGGTGAATAGGTGGCCAAACCATGAGAACAATAATTATTTCTAAAAATGTCATACTACCATGGCCTTCCTCTTCAACTCATTATATTTTTCCCTTTATGAAAATTACTACAAGGGATATGAACTAGGAGAATTATTTTTCTCCTTGGGAGAATCATTATCTTTATTATACTATTTTAGATTTTCTTACTGTAAGTTAATTCTCCAATTAATTATTTGACTCTATTTCATTATCTATTCTTGAAATATATTGGTGTGTTCTTCGCAATACATCTAAATCGATAATCTCTGTTTACTAGGTGGTATTTTCCTAGTGTTTAGTACCATTTTATCCAGAATCAATGTTTGAATTGGGATAGGTAATCTTACTCAAGAATTACGGTTTTGGTCTTTGTGATTTATCTAAAAGTCATGATAATTTATATGTGTATGTGGTTGTTCAAATGCATTGACATTCTATTATATTATTCATTTCCCAAAAAAATGTATTACATGCCTTAAATTAAGGTGTGAGGCCATTCATAGATCGTTTTAGATTTTTTGATGATTTGATTCAAGACATAGGGATACAAATGAGAAATTCCCAACCATTTATAATAGATAAATTAATTGGTAATCAATGATATTGGAAAATTATGGGATATAATTGGTAAGTGTTTATTTTATAAAAGTAGAATTCTTGATAAAATGATTTAAATATTGTTATAACATTTCTTATGGAATTCACATTAGTATTTTTAAATGGTATTAATAGTGTGTGTGGTTTATTATCTATTTATTTTTTTCGATGAAGGAAAACTATATTTTAAAGTGCATTATGTTTAAAAAGGATGTGTTTACCTAAGACTCATTAAATAATAGATTTCAAATTGTGTTTAAATTTGTTATTTAAAATGGCAGTGTGAATGAAGGAATTGGACCATTTTTGGTATTTCATATAGGACTCGTGATTTTAATGTTGGATCCCTTGGGTTTTACTATGATGTTTTTTTTTATTTTCTGAAATGTTCAATTGGTCGATCATTGTTGATGGATGTGTTGATTTCGGAGTCCTTTGGTACCATGAAAAATTTGGGGTTAAAGTAATGAAATTTATGTGTATAATGGTGTATGTTTTAGTGCTAAATGGTTTGAAGATCATTTAAAAACTATGTTATATGGATAATAATAGAATGGTTAAAGTATTTATGTTGGTTAATATTTATTAGTGTAATGGAAAATGGAAATGATTGACAATGAAATTTTTTTGGATGATTGGAAATTATGTGTTGATTAAAACCATGATTTATAGAGATATATCCAATGTTTCTCCATTAATGAATAATTGTTTTGGGTTATGTTACTGACACTCCAAAATCGGGTTTTGGGTAGGATGAACAGATTCTCTGATCTCCCAAATTTTTTATAGATTTTTATTATACACTGATTCTTCCCACTAAAATTATATGTACATTAATTCTCTATCATGGTTGAGGGGGTCAATACCGGAATTCAGAATCTTGGTTGGATATATGGACTGAATCACGTTATTTTAATACACGTGACCCTAACCAAAATTATTGGGATGGTTGTACATGATTTTTCAAAATCTATTTTGGACACACTGAAATATGCTCTTCATTTTATAGTGTTTGAATTCTTTGATATAAGAAACATGTTTATAAAATGATTCACCATGGTAGGTATAATTATAAAAAAATTAATTGTCCTTCTGAAATAAAATGGTTAGACACTATTGTATATATATTAGATTATCATTATGATGAATTGACAAATTTATAATTGAGAAACAGGTTCCATTTACTTTCTTATTTTCTCATTACATACCTTGTTATCATCATAAATTAATTTGAACTAGATGATGATATATACACCATCGGTGGTTGACTACTATATTGAAGTAACATAATTCTCCAGCCACCATGACACATTGGTTCTAGAAAAGATACTACTCGTTTATAGGTATTGGTTCAGGACATAAACCTAAAGTTGGGTTTATGTTTGAGATATTGGTTTAGTGCATGGGATGTCAGAATTATGTTGGTACATAGAAACTTTTTGGGGAAACATTATGTTTATTGTGTTTTAGATTTTAAATATATTACAACCTAATTTATTGTATAAATATCAATGTTGTATTAATTTTCCATTTTGTTATAGTTAAAACATTATTTATTACATCCATTTAGTATTCATCCTAGTTATTTTATTTATTTATATTTATTGTATTGTGGATTTACATTTTTATGTTGGAATAGTATCCCCAAATATTTATTTATACCAATACTAATATTTTGTAGCCTCTAGAGTATAGTGATGCACGCCAGAGATCATGTGGTTCTTTGGCTGAGAAGAATAATTTTACTGGCACATGATCCAAGACGTTATATGTGTGTTCTGTGTTAGTCTAACGTAGTGAATCTTTTTAGTGTATAATGACCATTTCTATGATATTCAATACAATATTTTTCGATATTTCACTATGTGGTTGGATTATTATTAAATAGTTTTCTATTAATTCGAATACATTTCATTTTAATGATTTGAAAGCTCATCCGAGATATTTTTCATTCTATGTAGTAATTTTTTATTCATATATATCTATATATATATGCTAATGTAATGACATATGAAAGTTGGTATTAATATAACTATGTCTAATACCGCAAAAATCTTATAAATGTATACAATGTATGAATAACTAGTTCATCTGATGGTATTATTCAAGGGAAATTTATTTTATTTTATTCCAGGAAAATTTGTTACACCCCATGAAATGACACTGATAAATCAATTTAATGTGTTATAAATATTCTTGAATTCAATATATGACATCATATTTACTAGAGTTATTTTATCATTTTTTCAAAATAAAGAGAAAATATTTTTTTAAAGACAAATTCTTTACTCATTACGTTTTAAGTTAATTTTAATTGTCATAATTTTATGAATTTTTATAGATTACCATATATTTTAAAAAAATACAGATTTAAAATCATAAATATCCAACAAATATATAATCAAAATCATGAGGTGTTGATTCATTGAAATTAATGGATCTTAATAAAACAAAGAATGCATAATAATAGAATTTTTAGTTTTTAACTTTTTTCAGTGAGCTCCCAAATCAATTTCAACATGAGAAATTGAATATAATAACCTATTGAATACAAAAACAGAATTTTGGAGTAAAAATATTGGATGTAATGATATATGATAAGGATGAAATAGCATGTGATTCAATGGTATAACAATATATAATATAAGATAAGGAAATTTATTAATCACAAATGAGTATAAAATTAAAAAGGTGGTATTATAAGATAATGGTAACATATGAAATGTGAAAGAAACATATTACATAACAAAAAAAAAAGATTCGATGACAAGTATATAGACAATATCAAATGTAAAAAAGGTCCCATAATGAATTAGGATTACTTCATAACAACAAACATGTTCCCTCGTGAGACTAATGCTTTACCCAATATATTATAGAGCAATATGGATAATATTTGAATAATATATTCCCGATTTATGTGTTAATAAGAGTGAAAATTCATCATATTTCAAATGAACTACCTAATTAAAGAAAATATGTGGCATAATATTTCATTATATCTTAATCAATGGAAAATAAAGAATGAATGAATTTCATAAATTATCATAAATACTGTATTACATTTTATATTTGATCTAATACTAGTTATATATGTATGGGATATATATATATTATTAAGAATAATCCCAAAACATTTATCATTGATTTTATTGATGAAAATATTTTATTTTAATAATATAAATAACATTTTCTATTTAAATAAAAATTTCACTTTGGACATTAATTTCGACATACACAAATTCATTAAATAAGTAGAAATTATTTTCATATAAAATAACCTTGGAAAAACTATAATGATACAATATGATTTATAGTTTCCATTATTGAAAAAATATTATCCTTTATGTATACATAAAAAAAAATCATTCCAAATTTTAGTGAAAATTCATGTTTTACATAGTTTAGAGAAAAATAATATGATTCCTTTATAATATTTCAGTAAATAATTAAATAGGGAAGAATTTTTTCAAAAAGTCATAGATTAATATAAAATTTTTTTAATCACTTTAAATAATACTTGTAGAAAGATACGAAAGTGTTTTAGACTAATGAGTGAAATAGTTGAAATTTTCTGTTCCAAAAATTTCCAAATCTTTTTAATACCCAAAGTGATTAATATGTTACAAATAATTAAAAATAATATGAGTATACAAAGGAAAATAAAACAAAACTATTTTATTATATAATGACTAAATAATATCCTTCAATGGAAATTCAATAATAAATAATCCCAAAGAAATATTTATAAAAAATGAACCAATATTGTTTTCGTAACATTTGAATCATAATTTTTATGAATGAAATAAATTTAATTTGACATTGAATATCATATAATATAAATTATTTGAGATATAACATAATAAAAATAATTACATATATAATTTAATGAAAATTATGTTCTGAGAAATACATGTGTCTCAAAAGAATATAAATTTTAGATGAAACCCCTACTTCATGATTGAATCATCATGAAATTTACTTAAAATCCAAAATAATTTTTTTAATCTTTATTTAACTTCAAAAAAATTATTCAATATCAATAGTTCATTATTTTATACCATGTTATATTTATTTAGCTAATAATGTAATTTCACATTGGTAAATTGAAAAAATGAAATATATGTCAAAAATAATTTCGAAAAGATGACTATGGTCAAAGGGGTTATTATTTAATAATATAAATATCATAAATAGTAACATAATTGACATTTTTTAAGATTAATATAAAATTTAAAACAATCCATGAAAACGTTTTATAAAAAATTAACTATTTTACAATCATGGAGATAAAATATCATATAGATGCATGAGTAACTCTTCCATAAATCAACAATAATGATGGAAAAAATAAATGGTTATAATATATTTAATGAATGATAATTATATTATATATTCAATATTAATTATTTAAATAAAAATAACTATTCCATTCATGTGATGTGAATATTATAACATTTACATTGTTTCACAAGGTCGCAGTTCAATATGCACATTATTGATGTTATCATTTTTTCAATTGGTAGTAAGTTAATTCATTATTTTAAATTTTAAATTTGATAATGAATGATATAAAATTATTATCATATATCTACATTAAATAATATTTATTCACTTCAATTTAATCATCTCTCTATAATAAATTACATCACATTTCGAGGTCGTCGTCCGCCGTACAAACAAGCAATATTTTCATATTCCACGTGGAATTGAATGTAAGAAGATGTATATAGTATTTTAATTACATATGTATAATTATATTGTAAACATTTAATTTGAAAATTTAATACATCATTATATCTAAACTCAAATAATTAGTGATGGAAATAAAATTTCAATAGTTTAAAAGCTGGTAGTACATAGTACACAAAGTCAATAGTTAGTTTTCCAATTTTATGGCGAATTAGATGGTCGCAAGAAAATATATTAACATAAAAATAGTTTTATATTTCAGATACATAATATGTACTTTTTAAATGGATTAGTATCAAATAATTGATAATAAAAAGTAATATTATAAAATTAAATGTTAAGGATTTTTTCTCTTCTTTGGAATAGTCTATTATGTTTTCACGAACATCCATTCTATGTTAAATTTATTGTCTAACATGGGATTATAATATAAGGGAATAGAATTAAGATATTTTTATGAAAAGGGATATTATTAACCAATTATGTATGGATGTTTGAAGATTATAGGAGAGTGGGTTGTAAATTTATTACTATGGTAGAGGACACAAGAAAATTTTGTTGTGAATGAATTATAACTGTGTTTTTTTCATTCCAAAAATATAAAACATTTAAAAACATATAAACTTATATGACATAATGTTTAAATATTCCCATAAACTTTTAATTATACATGTTTTGGGTAATTTTTTACCCTTATATATTTATTATAACACCCATGTTAAACAAATTTTTTTCTTAATATTTGGAATATTTATTAACTTTTTCATTGATAATTTTGATTAAAATAAGATAAAATTATTTAAGAATATAAAATTTTAAAATTCATAATATGAACATGAGTTTTAAAAATTACACTCATAGTTGTGCTAAAATTTAATTAAAAATATAATCCCATTTTTGAGTCAAAAAATTATTTTCATTAAATCCAATTTACTCGAGAATAATTTTATTCCATAAAACATATATGAAAAATAATAAAAAATAAATGTATTTAGGTTAATAATTTTAAATATATAATATATAAATTTAATTTCATTAATCCTTATTATGGGATATTTTAATTATTTTAATTAGAGGAACAATATTCATATTAAAATATTTTTCCAAAAAAAAATGTGTTCTTAAACCTAAGAATAAAATTATACTAAAATATATAATAAAGATGAATTAAATGTATGAAATTAGATTTAACATTAATAATTATGTCTTATAAAAATTATTAAGTCATAATAAAATATAAATGAGACATATACCATTAAAAATAAATAAGTATTTTATAAAAAAAATTATTTTACAGTACTTAGTTAAATATATAAGTTTCCAAAAAAACCAATAAATTTCACTATAAATTAATATCTATATTTTTATTTAATTATTTTTGTCCAATTTAAAAATTAAAATATTCAAAATTTAAAAAATTCATTACAAATATTTTACAGCAAATATACTACTACTTTTTTTCTGAAATAAATGTTCTTAATAAATATTTAGTGATATTTTTTTAGTAATTAACAAATGAATTTATATTTATTATAGCACATATATATAATTTATTATGTATGTAATAATATTCAAAATAACAAATTTAATGACAGGGATAAAATGAATATATTTCAATAGTAAAATTGTAAAAATATTTCATGGATTGGTTAAACATAATGTTGTATACAGAATATGTTATCAAACATCATTTTCTCCCTTCATGATCATAACGTTTCACATTCAACCCCTATAATTAAATTTCATTATTGAAAGATAAAAATTTGTTAAATTTTAAACAATCTAGAATTTGAAAAATTACATTTTGGAAAACACACATCGTTAAAATGTTTAAAAAATCGTCTTCTAAAAAGTAGGAAATGGAAATATGATGGTCGTCGCATAACTATGATTCTATTTAGGATAACATCGATAAAATGTGAAGATATCATAATGGAACAAAAGTTTAGGAATGTGATAGAGATAATTGATTAGAAGAAACATAATGATCGTGAGATTCTCAAAAAACACAAAAACATAATAATTTTATTAATTAAAACTACCATTGATTCCTAAAATGTAAAGGAAATAAGACAATATTTTTTGTTCCAGATCCCTTTTTTATATATGATTGATTATTTTTCAATTATTATAATGGAAAAAACTAATTAATTTATATAATGTCATTTCATAAAATTATATAATCATTTCAGCATGTTTTGATAAATTTTCACTTCACCTCTTACTCTTAGTAATGAATATTAAAAATAAATATTATTATTCCAAAAATTCTATAATTATCATTAATGGTTTGTAAGATCCATAAATTTTTAACATTGTAATACATATATATTTTTTAGAAAAAAAATTGTAATAAAAATTAAATATGATTCCAAAAATGGATATTAAATTATTATTCTTCAAAACTCAATAATAAAACCAGATCATTGATGTAGATCATTCCCTAAATATGTAACCATATTTCAAAAATAACCTCAAAATGAAAAAGAGTTTTAACCTCAATGGATATCTCATACCCATTATGTTAAATATCCAAAAACATAATAGTATTCCAAAAAATAAGACTTTACAATATATTTAATGATATATGTATCGAAACCCATAAAATATTTTACAAAAATATATTGATAATTCTCAATGTAACAAAGATCATTAAATCGGGTTGTAACCACAATGTTTTTCTATATAGGTTATTTTCTCACATAATAAAATATTATATATTAAATATTAGTACCATTACATTACAAATATGATAATCCCAAATGGCTACCAATACCACAATTATTATATAAACCAAAGATAATGGAATTATTCACAAAATAAAATTTATTAAATAAATTATACACTGAACTAATTGTTTTCATTACCATTAAAATATCCCAAAATATTATTAATCATTTTAAACATCAAGAAATTAATACCTCAATATGGGTATTTATGTTTTTAAACATATGATCAAACAAAGAATTGTACACCAATGGAATTGTAGGATTAACATATCTTATCCAATATGATAGTCAATTCAATCCCTTTATGATGATTCATAGAGGGATTATGATTTTCAAATCTTTACCCCTAGGAGTGTCAAATCTGTTGTGTGAAAAGAATGTTTTTCATGTTCCAATGGATGATTACGTCTTCATTAATCATCCTATTTTATATTTTTTACCCCCTAATTACAAATATTATAGTGACATGTCATGATATATTATCGTGATAGATAAGTTATTTTTCATAACACAATAGATCTAAAGTTCACCAAAATTCCTTCAAATTTTACATTTCATAGTTTTTTCTATATACAAATCCATATACTTATCCGTTTTTGACACTCATGTATTCTCATAATAGATTCCAAATATATTATAAACATTTTCAAATATTCCAACTATACAAACACATAATGTTTAAAAATATTTCTTTGTGATTTTTAATCATAAATATTGAACAAGTTTAATCCCAAATATCATTAGCCCAATTCCATTTTGATTACATGAATCATAATACATCAAAGAAAAAAAATTACATCCTTTCTATTTTTATTTTTGTTATTGATAACCTATATCCATTTTAGTTCAAAAAATATCATAATAAAACATTGGGTATATATATACAAAATACATGAGATAATAAATCCTAGTAGGGAAAGTAAATATAATACTGAAACAAAACATGTGAGTTTAAGTTATAAAACGATATAGTATGAGAGACTAAATATGTGTAATCTCATTGATTATTAAAATAAATAACATGGTATTATATAATCATAGTATCAAAAAAAATTAAAAGAATTATATAACATAATAGAAACATGAGTCACAGGTAACTACCTTCACAATATAACATAGCTAATGATGTCCCAAAAAGAATTAGGTTTACACCATAATATCATACATGACGACACGTTTGATTATAAATTAACCCAATTATTGGAGAACAATATTAATGATCCCATCCTTAAATGTTGATCATCTTGTTGATAAAAATAATTTTAATCAGCCATAACGTATAAGAAACAACCAAAGAATGAAATTGGGTTGAAAAATATTTATTCATATCATAATAAAATTAAATTTGATAATTAAATCATTTCTTGAATTTTCATGACGCATGAACAAAACCATAAATGGAATGTACAATAATATTAATATGTACAAAATATACCTATATAATGAATATATAATCATTGAAAAAATTTAAATATTTTTGCTAAGTAATTAATAAGAATTATTGTAAAACTAAAAAGTAAATTACTAATGAAAAAAATGAGTATATATTAGTTATTAAATTATAAATAATAAAATTTTTATATATTATAGAAGAAATTTAATTTTAAAATAAATTTGGAATAATATAAAAGAATACTCATGGAAATTAATCATTATGATGGTGTAAAATACAGTTCATGTTGTAGATGTTGAAACAATTATTCTCTTCATATTTTTTTAAAGAGTCGTGAACTACATTTTTCGAAAAAAGACCAAAAGATTAATTTTATTTTTATTATTAATTAAATTTGTAAAGGCTAGTAAATAATTATAAAATTGAATAATAATATCAAAATAATTTAAAAAACAATAACTAAAACATTATTATGGAGGAGAAAATATTTTTTATATATTAGATAAATAGATTAGATTTTCCAATTAAATATATGGATATTTTTTTATGTTTTAAATAGAGTAAATTTAAATAATAGGTGAAAATATAATGAATAAATTGATGAAAATAATATGGGGATGATTTATTAGGAAGCGTTGATATAATTTTCATCAGTGGAAACTATAATAAAGATAATCATGACTTAAATGAGATTGAATAATAAACCTTTAATGATTTTGAATCAATTGAATCATAAATGAAATCATTGAATTAAATGAATTATAACTTGTAATTTAATTAATTTTACATGATTCGTTTTGTAATATGAAATATGGATCTATATACCTCATAAAAATATATAATTTTCATAAAATAACATTCTTTTTGATGAAATATATTTTTATGTGAAACCCTAACCTCAATCCATAATAATCACGTTTATTCATTTATTTCGAAATTTTAAAATTATGAAATTTTCTAAATTTTTAGGAAGTTTTTTCAATGATATTATTTATTTTATATTACATTTCACCATTTCAAATTTAATTATGCAACAAATTAATTTAATGATTATCATTTTAATGATAAATTGCATATGTGTCCAAAATCATTTTGGTATGTTGACAAATGTCTAAGAGTTTATTATTTAATATTAAAAAAATTTAAATGAAGATATATTTTTTTTACATAGTTATATTATAATTTTAGTAACAAAAATTACATTATATATTGAAAAATGAACTATAGTAAAACCATTTAGATTAGAGGTGGTACATACACATTATTAACATTTACAATTTTCAATGACCATGATGAAAATAAGGTAAGTGTTATTTAAATTTTAATAATAGTTAATTCTAAAAAAACTATAATATTATTCCTTAATATTCAATTATATATATCATTCAATTTATAATTTATTAACAATTAATAACATCACTTCTAAATTATGTAGTTCTCTATATAAATGACTGATGTTAAAATTTATTCAATAGATGGCAATGTGATACAATTTATGATATATTAATATTAAATCATTATTATCAATTTATTTGTTAACATATATAAATGATAAATTAATTGTATCGACCAAACATTTTAATAAAAAAAATTCCTATAGATCTAATTAAATGACTTATTATGTAAAATGGTTATATAACAAATGAAATATCTTGGTTTTATGTTTCTGGAATTCAAAATACCATTAATAATTGTTACCATTGCTAATATAGTCATTGAATAGTGATCAATTTATTAATATAAATATAGTGCTTTAACATATCCAATTTACTCAGAAAATGGAAGTGGTGAACCAATCTAGTTAAATTGATACGTATGAATCCCATTGGGTGGTTCTTGGAAAGTAGGTGTCATCATTGGTATTCACTCTTCATGAATCCAAAGAAGAGATTCAACACGTTAAAATCGAACGGAACCGCCTTTGGGAGAATTGGATGTTGATTGAGATTACCACCTGAGCGATGTTATCTGAGCCACCCCATGAGTATGTCACCATTTCACACCATACCCTTAGATCATATTTTGGCTTTAAAAGGGGTTATGTAATAGGACCCCAACACTATGATTATGTATATAATTTTTTATATAGAATATATATTCATTTTATTATTGTTACTTTGTAAAATGTATATAAAGCACAAATAGTATTTTCTAGTTAATATTGTATGATAAAATCTATTTCGATTTATTAATGAATTTTTTAATTAATTAATATTTTAATAAAATATAATTAATAAATTAAATTTTATTAAATATGAATGAACTTATAAATTTTATGAAAAGAAGTGTAATTTTTATAATTGTTTTAAAGTCATTTTTGTCAAAACCCATAAATGTTTAATAAATGTATGTTTTTATATTAAAATTTTAAATTCAAATAATTAAAAAATATATAGATAAAATTTATATTTTTTTAATTAAGACGTTGAAATTATTCAACAGTGAATGTTTTTCATAATTTTCTAGGATAGTCAATTTTTTGGGTAAAAATTAAATACCTTTTTATATATAATGTGTTTTATGACATCATAATGAACGAATAGTGTTGTAATTAATTAAAATAAATGGGATGCTCCTCAAATATATTTTTTTACATTAAATTAATGTTATTTTAGGTTTTTTTTATTTTAAAAATCTTTTTTTGAACCATCCAAGTCTTATAATACAATTTATCATTTTAAATTGACTTCTATGAGTCCATGACTCACATCCACATAAATAATCATAATATTTTAAGAAGTTAGTCCATTGATCTTATAAAATAAAATTTTCCACTCCTTTTTTCATAAACCATGGGACAGAACCATTGGTTGGATTTTGGTTTTGATTAGTTTAATTTGTCCTGGCCATAACCTATATAATAATGAATTTCATCTCATATCCTATATTGGCCACCGAAGCTACCACTTACTCTTCCATAAAACCATTTGATCTCAACCAAACATGTCCCTGCACTCTTTATAATCCTTGAAAGGTGCGCCAGGATCCCATGATTTCACGACCCGTCCTCCGGGCCCGTGCCGTGACTACCCCAAACCCGCCTTCCAGAGGCCAGGGGCTGGCGACTAGCACCAAAGGCGTAAATCCCGATAACTGGGAAATCATTTCCTTTATAAAAGTAAACAAAACACTACAGAGTACAAGCGGAAGTAAGACACTATGTACAAAGAGAAGTGTTGAAAGGTAAATGGGCCAGAATACAAACCCAAAAGAAATTACAACTACAACTGAACAAAGTACAACAGAAAAAGACAACAGCTGGAGGGGCGGAAGCGGCTCCTGGGTCGTCCTCCTCGGATCCTACCTGAATGGTAGGTACAGATGGCACAACTCCTGGATCGTCCACCACGGATCCTACCTGAAGTGTAGGTACAAATAGCCTCCACAATTCTCTTGCCCTTCAACCTCCTCCAAGTGTCATCTCGCCGTGAAGTCCACCGGAGGATACTGGCTCGTCGTGTAGTCCAGCTCCGGGTACCGTCTAGCCCTCGAACACTCGGCCTCCGTTAGCATTTCCTGTCGTCTGCAACAAACACAACGAGGTGCGGGCACAGCCCGTGAAGGGGTGAGTATAATGATACACATTAGGGACCCCGAGACCCTCAAGGTCTCACTAAAACCAACATGGATAACCACAAAGAAGATCTCAACAGATAACCTCTACATAGGTATATGCCCTTGCATATACCTAAGTTATCAAATAACCCATCTCAATCATGAGGAAAACACCAAGATCATGAAATAAACGGATAACCACTACCCAGGTATATGCCCATACATATACCTAAGTTGTCATGTGACTCATCTCAATCATGAGGTAAACACAAAGGTCAAAAGTCTCAGCTCAAACCAGGATTATTATTATCGAAACCATAACTGCTGAAGAGCTCCGTCTCTGGAGTGTACAGTGGTCCTGTCACGACTCCGAGGTACTGCTCACTAACCTAAGACTACTGAGGTACTCCTCCTGTCGAGTACTGCGGGTCATCCACCCAGACACAGTAGTGCTTCCCGCCAAGGTATGTCACCCAAACACAGTAGTTCACACCCCCTAGTAGCCTGCTGAGGTACTCTCCGGATGAGTGTCGTGGGTCTGCACTGTCACACAGGTAGAGCTCCTTCTACCATCGGTCTGCACCTCACAAAGTAGTGCTCCGTCCACTGGGCTAGTCGACGCACTCCAAGTCGAGTCGGTGAAGCAGTCGTCAGGTCTCAGTCGGCTACAAGGTCTCCGTACTCTGCACGCTCGTCTCCATGAGGGTCTGTGACGCACGCCTGTCGTAGGGCGTGGCAAAAGCAATTTAATTTTCCTAGTGTAGCATAGAAGCTGACCAGGGTCGTCTCACTTAAGGAGCTTTCTCAATCGTTTACTTACTTAATCTAATTTAACTAAACTAATTCTTTTTGGTTGTTTTTATTTATGAATGTAATGCAATTTAATAAAATATTAAACTAACATGCAATGACAAAATTCAATTAATTGAGAAAGAACTTGGCCTTTATGGGTTGGTATGTGAGTTTCATCATTCTCCTTGTTGATATTTAAATTAAGTTTGATAATTCAATTATGAGATCTCATTCATGAATTACTATTCTTTTATTTATTGGTGTGAAATCTTGAATGCATTTTGCAATCTTAACTTCACCTCCTCCTATAATCAAGGTTGATGGCACACCTCGATCGAGTGTGTGTCATCTTCCAAGACCTGGATCCATCGTATTCCATTTCAACCAATGAATGGCTCAACTCCCTCATATGAAGATCTTGTATCCAGTATAAGGGAGGGAAAATATTTAATAAAAGAATAGAAATGAGTTTGAGATCAGTGTCGTGGTGGACGATCGCCACACCCTTGCACATCACTCTTACTCATCACAAACTTAATAAAACATAGGAATTTAAGTACCGAATTAATGAAATTTCCACATACCTCCCCCAGGAAAAGTCTTGGGTTAACCCCTCATATTTGAGGGTAATAGGTCACGGTGGATAATATGAGAATAATAAAAGAAGGAAAGAAGGAGAAAAGATGAAGAAGAAAACAGGGAGGAAGGGTGGACACAAAAATAAAAACAATGCATGAATTTTATTAGAAATATGAATTACAAACTAAAAATAAAATAAAGAAAATAAATGAAATGGGGAATATTTTTGGTCGGCCTCCCTCGGTGGAGATCTCCTCCTTGGTGCCTTGAAGGAATGGATGGAGAATGGATGATTTGGGAAGGAGGTGAGGGCCTCCTTTTATAGGCAGAATTCGACCCCCGAATGTCGACGCGTTTTATCCCCATTTAATTACATATTCACGCGTTCCACCCTTCATAAATGATGTTCATAAATGTCGTGGCCGTCTCCACTCCAAATTTCAGGTAATATAGAAACCGTATGTAGGAGTTATGAATTTTTGATTCTCGGTTTCTGTTTCTGGAAGAAGCATCCAGGAAGGTTCTTCCAACCTAATGTCATTCAATGGCCTTTTTAATGACCTCCAACATCCTCCCAATTTATTGTAGAGACGTCCCTTTCTTTCCTAGAGGTATCCCAGGTGGAAACACATCATTTGGATATGTTTAGGCCGCGTTTGATGCCCATTACCTTGGGTTGGTCCATGCTGTCCGCCCGTAAAAATTCCAATCTTCAATGATTTTTTAAACCCTTTAGATGACAAAATCAGCTTCCAGTCCAGAAGACAAAAATGAAGGAAATAAAATAAGGATTCTAAAAAAAATTAATCATAAAATTTAGAATTTTATGTTTCCTGAAATGACCAAAATACCCCTAACGTAAAATTCTGTCAAAAATCCAGAATTAGTCCTTTTGAACATTTGGGTTCAAAATAGCACTAAAACCTAAAAAACATGATAATTACCCATTCAATAACACTTTTTTGGGATTATAAACAATGTTTTACAGTATAAAATATATGAAAATGTGAGCTTCATTACACCCCCACACTTAAACATTGCACTTCTGGGCAATCATCTTACATCCAAATCAAAATCCACACAACAATCAAAAATGAGAAAATATCAATGATTTCATCCAAAATAGAATTCAATCATGTCTCATTTATGAATAATAATTCTCTCATTTTCATTTCAATTATTAAAATTTGTTCAACCTCATAAATCAATCCACGGCCCAATCACAACCTACCTCACATTGAATTTTATGTCACTCCTCACTCAAGAGAAATTGAATCTAGAGTTATACTCATACCTGAAAATCCCATGTATCACCATAGGTTTGTGAAAATTATCATTTCTCCACAGGGTGAAACATGAAAATGAATTTAATCATGAGGGATTTAATTAAAGGTTCAAATGATTCTGTGGCTTAGGGTCGGTGGTAAAATGTTTGAAAAATGTTCCAAGCTAGAAAGAGGAGGTTAAACTTTTAAGTACAATGCATGATTAAATCAAGTGAAAACACAGAAAATTACTCACTCAATACTGCATGTAAATGTGAAAAACAACCCCACCCATCTTTATGACATGGTACATGAGCCAAAATTTGATTATAATGAATGATATCATCTAAGTTCTCCTCTTTCTTTTTCAAAGCTCCTGAAAGGAACAACTTTTTTTACTTTTTTTTCTTTTTTTTCATAGAGGATGAGCTGAAAAATTGAATACAATGAATTAATGACAATTCATGCCCTTGATTTTTGGGAGGGACATGAGTCATAAAAGAATGTACAATGAGGAATTCAAGCTCATCTCTATTTTTTTCCTTTTTTTAGGAGAAATGGATGAACCAAATAAAGAAAAACGAAATGACGACACATGACCAATTCTCTTTTTATCCACTGCCCAAAGTATTGACACACACATCTCATCACCAATAAATGATACACATCCCAATGAACGCACACGAAAGTCCCTTCCCCCACACTCAAACTTGAAATATCCATGCAAAAATACTAAAAGTGCGGGTAGGTATGGAAAAATTGGCATGTAATGTGGCTTAAACCTATAAGGCAATTCATGGAATCTAAGGGATTACGAAGGATAAATGTAAAGGTGGGTCTCAGGATAAAATGTGTCTAGCCAATGAGATTCCTCAATCATTTCAAATACATTCCATGAAATCCAAAGCTTCGAAAGAGAATATTCACAAATTCTGGTTCTCACACAAAATTCAAGTTTCCCTCAAGAAAATGTGGGTATTAGGAAGAATATGTAAAAGTGGTTTAGAATACCTCATAGGATTGGAAAAAAATATTTTCAGTCAGTTGTTTCATGGTCATGGATTTCAAAAATCAGTCTAACTCATACAAATGATTGATAATCCAATTCAAGAAAATGTTTTCACATCAACAATCATTTAAAATCCATTATTTCAAAAATCATTTCAACTCTTTCAAAATAAATTGTTGTGTGAAAAGTGATAAGAATATTCATTAAATCTCAAAATATGTTTTGGACCAAACAAAATAAAGGAGTTTAAAGGATAATCGTAAAAAATTAACTCCCTTTTGAAATAATGATTCGGTCCTCTTCCTCTAATTCTCAGGGCTTCCTTCTGCCTTCATGATCCTACAAAAGAAAAATTACTAAATTAATCACAAGGATCATTTTATTTAAGCTCAAAATGAAAAGAGGGAGGGGGCCACATGGTAGACTATTTCCTAATGCTAAATTTGAAATCTAAATTCCTAATATTGAAAATTAAATTACTATAAAGAAAGTAAAGGATAAATCTTGATATGATCCCCCAAGTGGGCCCTGGAATCTTTTACTGCCTCCAGAGGGCAGTACCAGCTTTTATCCATAATCTGTTGGTGGATGAAGCTTCTTTGATTTGAACCACCACATGTGGTTCTTCCCAGCTTGAAGATCTTTGTTCTTGTTGAGGAGGACTCCATAGACAGAGTATACAAGATCCTACCCCTTCGCAATTTGGTAAAACTTGCATGGCGGTGGTTGGAAGAAGTAGGGATCCTCCTATTCATTTGTTGCTACTTGTACAACATTCCCTTTCCCTTCTTGTGCTTCGCCTAGTAAATATTCAGTGTGTTTAGGGATATTTAAATGTTCCCCAACAGGTGAAATTTCTTTTCCTTCATCATCCTCCAAGGCATAATGTGAGATGGCCGAATCTGAAAATTCAAAACTATTAGGGGTGATACTCAAATCATTTTCAATAAAATTAAAAGAGTTTTAGTTTAAGATTGTATCATCTCCCTGAGTCGGTTTGACTTTTATATCATCTTCAATTGAATGTGCCTCTTGGAGTTGATCTTCACCGGATTGAGGTAGGTAGTTGGGCCTATCCCCCTCCGGAATGGATTCAACTTCATGGATGCCTTCATTGAAATCAGGGAAGACTAGTGGCACTTCCTTCTTAGCCTTGAATCTTTTTATGTCATCTTGGAGTTCATCGACCATGGCCATCAAATCTTCCAATGAGATCCATGTTGCTATGCCTCTTTCCACTTGCCTGACCGTTATCATCAGTGCATCGGCTCTTCGTTGGAGGGCCTCCTCGGTATAGTCTGTTTCTTCCTCCTACACCTGTGAGTAATTGTTCCATGCAGAATAATTTGAATTTGAATCGATCATGGCAAAAAAAAAATTTCAAATTTTTTTTAAAATGGAAAAAAAATCTAAAATTTGAAATTAGAAAATGTAAAGTAAACAACCGATTAGATCCCCAGAAACGGCGCCAGTTTTGACGCACGCCTGTCGTAAGGCGTGGAAAAAGCAATTTAATTTTCCTAGTGTAGCATAGAAGCTGACCAGGGTCGTCTCACTTAAGGAGCTTTCTCAATCGTTTACTTACTTAATCTAATTTAACTAAACTAATTCTTTTTGGCTGTTTTTATTTATGAATGTAATGCAATTTAATAAAAGATAAAACTAACATGCAATGACAAAATGCAATTAATTGAGAAATAACATGACCTTTATGGGTTGGTATATGGGTTTCATCATTCTCTTTGTTGATATTTAAATTAAGTTTGATAATTCAATTATGAGATCTCATTCATGAATTACTATTCTTTTATTTATTGGTGTGAAATCTTGAATGCATTTTGCAATCTTAACTTCACCTCCTCCTATAATCAAGGTTGATGGCACACCTCGATCGAGAGTGTGTCATCTTCCAAGACATGGCTCCATCGTATTCCATTTCAACCACCGAATGGCTCAACACCATTGTATGAAGAGCTTGTATCCAGTAGAAGGGAGGGAAAATATTTAATAAAAGAATAGAAATGAGTTTGAGATCAGTGTCGTGGTGGACAATCGCCACACCCGTGCACATCACACTTACTAATCACAAACTTAATAAAACATAGGAATTTAAGTAGCGAATTAATGAAATTTCCACATACCTCTCCCGGGCCAAGTCTTGGGTTAACCCCTCATATTTGAGGGTAAGAGGTCACGGTAGATAATATGAGAATAATAAAAGAAGAAAAGAAGGAGAAAAGATGAAGAAGAAAACAGGGAGGAAGGGTGGACACAAAAATAAAAACAGTGCATTAATTTTATTAGAAATCTGAATTACAATCTAAAACTAAAATAAAGAAAATAAATGAAATGGGGAATATTTTTGGTTGGCCTCCCTCGGTGGAGATTTCCTCCATGGTGCCTTGAAGGAATGGATGGAGAATGGATGATTTGAGAAGGAGGTGAGGGCCTCCTTTTATAGGCAGAATTCGACCCCCTAATGTCGACGCGTTGTAGACCCCTTTAATGACATATTCACATGTTCCACCCTTCATAAATGTTGTTCATAAATGTCTTTTCCGTCTCCTATACAAATTTCAGATAATATGGAAACCGTATGTAGGAGTTATGAATTTTTGATTCTCGGTTTCTGTTTCTGGAAGAAGCATCCAGGAAGGTTCCTCCAACTTAATGTCATTCAATAGCCTCTTTAATGACCCCCAACATCCTCCCAATTTATTTTAGAGACGGCCCTATCTGTACTCGAGGTATCCCAGGTGGAAACACATCATTCGGATATGTTTAGGACTCGTTTTATGCCCGTTACCTTGGGTTGGTCCATGCTGTCCGCCCGGAAAAATTCCAATCTTCAATGATATTTTATACCCTTTTGATGACAAACTCAGCTCCTGGTCCAGAAGACAAAAATGAAGAAAATAAAATAAGGATTCTAAAAAAATTTGAATCATTAAATTTGGAATTTTATTTTTCCTGAAATGACCAACATACCCCTGACGTAAAATTCTGTCAAAAATCCAGAATTAGTCGTTTTTCACATTTGGGTTCAAAATAGCACTAAAACCTAAAAAACATGATAATTACCCATTCAATAACACTTTTTTGGGATTATAAACAATGTTTTACAGTATAAAATATATGAAAATGTGAGCTTCATCAGTCCGCTCCATGAGCTACAGGTAGATACTCCAAATATCTCAAAGTCCCATTAAGAAGTATCTCAAAGAACCGCCTCGTCATAGGGGCCTCAATGCAACACACGGCGCCCCAATCGAACGCCCAGTCTATGAGTTAATAGCCTTTTCGTCCTAGGGGCCCGGTTGGTTTCGTGAGCGAACCAACCCGGTCGTATCTCAACTGTACCCCGAACTCTCATAGGGTATACTCATGGGGACCTTTTCTCAACGAGATCACCAACACCGCTGACGGTTCGTCAAACGGACGTCTGGTCTGAAAGATATCAGCTTTTCTGTTCCAGGGGCTCGGTTGGATTTCGGGTGCAATCCAACCCAGCCACTATCTAACTATATCCAAATATCGAGCAAAGTATTCCAAAATATCCGTATCACTTAGAGGAATCCAACAAAGTCGACGGAATGTCAATCGGACGTCCGGAGCTCAAGATATAAGTGTTTCCGTTCCGAGGGCCCGGTTGGTTTCGTATCCTAACCAACCCGGCTGAACACAAAGTATTCCGAAACCTTGATTGTGATATACCAAACTGACCGTCTCGTTCTAAGGATCGCTACACAACTGATGGTGCGTCGATCGGAGGTCTGTAACCCTAGATATGGGCATTTGACTGAAAGTGGTCCGAAATCGGGGGGTCTGGGCCCGGACTGACCCGGCACGACCCCCCCCCCCCGGGTCGGCCCGAACCGGGTCCAACCCGAATGGACCTAGCCCTCCACGGATTGGTGTGGCCGAGCCGAAGTCGGGGAGCGGGGGGTGCGCGCGGCCCGCCCCTCGCCGTTAATTGAGGGCGGCGGCCCAACCGCCGCCGCAAATTATTCCGGCGGCGCGCTCGGGCACTGCCGCCGCCTGGCGGCCGGACGGATCCGGCCGCCGCCTCCGGTCGCTGGCGACGCCGCGCCGGCGACCCGCGCCTCTGGGTGTTTCTTCGGGCCACCGAAGTTGCTCTGGTGGTCCGTTTTCAAAACCTTTTGAGCCGGTGTCCATCTCGGGTCTCGTACTTTACTGCGCAACCTTCAAAAATACTTTGCGGCCCCATTATGTCGTCGCTCGTCAATCCGCACGTCAATTAACAAACCACGTCATCTTCGTGGTTCTCCGGTGCGATGCGTTGGAACCGCGCCCCTTCGCCATGGCCCGACTCCGTCCGCGGATGTATTCAGGTTTCTCCGACGCGGTGCGACGGTATCACGCCTTTGTTTGTTTTTCACGACGCAGCGCGATGGCGCCGCCCATTTCCTTGTCGCATGATTCTGCGTGGTGCGACAGCACTATGCCTTCCCGTACCAAACCACAAAGAAATCCAACATGGAAAAAGGAGGTGGGTCGGCCGTGTTTGTGCGGACCGGCCCCCTCTCGTTAAACGATAACAGTAGGACATATTCACGAAGAATAAAAATCAAGGGAGTAAACGAGGGTTCACCAACAATCACAATTTAAATTCCTTACCTCGTAATTGTCGTTCGTTGACGATCTCGGAAAAAGGGCAGATATCGATTCCTCGATTTTTGTGTTCGTCACACACTCCCAATTCTCATGCAGATGCATCGGAAAGGAAGAAGGGTACTCGTCATTGGTGGATGAGCGTTCGGAGGTGACGTCGTCATTGACGACGTTCTTCCTGGGCGACGTCTTCTCCTTTGATGTGGATGAAGGTCATTAGAGATTTCGTGGGCGTCGCTTCCCTTTCATTGCCTCGGTTGAAGAACGATGAAGAAGATGTCGTCATCGTGCTTCAGTGGCGGAAGAGACGTTCTTCATGTTCTTCGTCATAGAGAAAGAAGAAACTCAAGACTTCCTAAGCTTTTTCTCCAAAGGCTCCCAATCAACTAAACTCCAACCCAAAAAAAAAATAAGTTCTTAACTTGTTTTATTAAAACAACAAAGCTTATGAATTTAAAGAGTTTGAAATTTAAATTATCTCACATAATTAAATATCTCAAGTTGTCAAATTTAATGAGAGGGAGGTGGAGAGACTCATTTAATGAGAGAGCATTTCATCCACATAAATGAAGAGTTCAAGAGTTAAGGGGGTTAAGGGGGTTTGATACTCATGTGGGCCCCACCTTATAACATCCACCCAAGGGAGGTTATGTACGGGTGGGCCCCTCCACTAACCTCCCCTTGGAGGTTCTAACTACCACTTCAAATAAAAATATGGCAAACACATATTTTTATTCAGTTTAATTAAAAACCCCAAAAAACTAACTTCCAAACTCGATAAAACACAACTGCGGAATAGGTGTTCCTAAGCAAAAACCGGCGATGCGGTTCCATCGGTGCCCTCATAATTTGATTCCGAGCATCAGTTCAAAAGATAGAAACTCCCGCTCGTTCGTTCAATGAACGTACCTGAGCCAAACTCAGAAAATAATTTTGGGCACACCAGGCCTCGGAATCAGGCGCCATCAGAAACTGCGTTCTTATAAAATCCCAAAGAAAATTAGGAAAAAAATTTCCTTGAAATTTCCGGGTCTTTACATTACTCACACCTCAGGGCTTTATGTCCCCGTAAAGCTTCAACACAAACTAGGGTCACAAAAGCGGTATTGAACATGCACTTGAGACTTCCGCTCCCATGTGCTTACCGGGAGGTTCTGTATTGCCAATGAAAGCACACCCGAGGAATCGATCGTCCTCGTAGGATCTTCTCTTGTTGATCCTCGATCCCCACTAGAACCTCCGTGAAAAAAACCTCATCGCCATCGTCCAGCTCCTCATGGTCGATGATATGCGAAGGGTCGAGCACGTATCTCTTCAGTTGAGATACGTGGAAGTCATCGTGCACCTGGTGCAACTGAGGTGGATGGTTCAAGCAGTAAACCACCCCGCCTACCCAGATGTGGACCTAGAAAGGTCCGTTGAACCTCAGAGTTAACTTGATGCCTTGGCCACATCTTCGTAAACCTCGTCGAGGTGAGACCCGTATAAGGACGTGATCATCATCATCGAACTCTAGAGGTCTCTAATTCATGTTAGAACTAGAACTCAAAACGACTGCTTCCACGAGGGTAAGGTTGACCGACTCAAGAGTGATCGGTCGCACCCTCCTATGAAAGAGTTTATCCTGTGATGCCTGGGGTTTCCTTTTCGCCGACCAAGGAAAACACTTCCCGACGTTTGCCTAAAACCGTCAATTTGAGTATAAACAATTATAACCCATTCCATACTCAAACTAACGTTGTAAGGCCTCGACGCTGCCACCAAGAGATTCCAACTGAAACTCTCGCCTCGAGGGTCCGACCCCACCATCGGCGTAAGTGTGATTATCGAGTCTCCTCCCAAGGTATCTTCAGACGTGAGGGTCAAGTCCACGTCTTACCGAAACTCTAGGTCTGGGACAACATTTGTGAAAGCGGGGAATGATTAATATCGACGTCTGTTACTACAGTAGCTAGTAGTGGGCATAGACTGTCCCTTGAATCATTTTTTAGAGCCATTGGGTCACACTCCTTGACCGCATGCAGCCGCACTCTTCCTCCGCTCTCCAGCTCCCTGAGCCTAGCGGGGATAACTAAGGTGGGTGGTTGTAGCATGTTAAGATGTACACCACCTCATGCTGCCCTCCTAGCTCTGCCTCCATGTCTGCTACTTCACAGACTCATCTCTCTTTTAAGATTCCTCTTCTTTAACATTTAACATGCTTGAGTCTCTACGACTGGAGCCGGTTTCCAGTTTCTTATTGCATTGTGCAGTCTTCATCCGCTCCTGGATGATCTGTACCTTCTTTGCATAAGATCTGAAAGAGCTACTAAAATGTCTCCTTTGCAGAAAATAGAAACTCAGTCTCATCCCCTAGATGAACCACACCCATTTCCTAATACAGTCAATCCTGACATGAATGATGCATTCATGCCATGGTTTACGTCGTAAGGCCTTGACGTAACTACTAAGAGATCCAACTATCACTCTCGCCTCCAAGGGTCAAGTCACACTGTCGGCATTAGTGTGAGGTCACTGAGTCTACTCCAGTAGAAATCTCGAAAGTGAGGGTCAAGTCAACAGTTTAACCGGGACCACTCAGTATCAACCAAACAAAAGGACAGGAAAGAAAAAAAAGATAAGTGTCTTTTAATTATTCCAGGTCATAGTACAAAGACACGAATACAACAGCAACATGGAACTAGAAGTACAAGGGATGTATCCACTAGTTATGCTCCTATACACCTACTCTCGGATCTCTACTGCCTTGTCCACTGCTCGGCTCTTTCTCAAGCACTCGTCGTTGCTTCTGCCTCGGTGGCTCCTCCAACGCCTGTGGATCAACTGTACAAGGAGTCGGACAGTCACGTGCCAGGTGACCCTTCCCGCCGCATGGGTAACACTGTCTGTTTCTGGCATGCCTGGCTCTGACCCCACCCCGGGTGCCCGCACCAGCAGTCCTAAAACCCGAGATCGTCCAACTGTTGGTCTGGTCCCCCTGGACCTCTGCATCATCTATCTATTGCCCACAGATGACTCGTCTACTGATCAAAAAACATGCAGCAAAGGCAGAAGCTCCGGTACACGCTTAGTGTGTAGAGCTACGGGAACAAACTCCACCCTGAAGAAGTTCTCGAAGTCTTCTCATGCGAAGGTCATCCCGTCACAAAACTGAAACAAGTGGCTCCACCACCTGCCTGCTGCTTCCTGAAGAAGGCTGCCAGCAAAGATCACCATGAAGTCTACCGGTGTCCCCACTAGCCTAAAGACTCTCACCACAGCCTCCATCCAAACCATAGCCGCCTACTGGTCCGTCTCTCCTCGGAACCTGGGTGGCCTCTGGCACTGGAACTCATGTAGCGCACTCAAGTGGCATGCATCACTTACTGTTGGGGCTGCTGGCATCGGTGGCCCAATGTATGGTAGTACCACTGGTGCCTCCGCTGGTGCCTCAACTGCAAGAGATCCCTGTACCGAAGCCTCGTCGCTCGATAGGATATCAGTACGCACATCCCTCTGGGATCTAGCTGGTCGTCCGAGAAAAGGAATCCTGAAAGAAACAACGTGACACCGTCAAACGATTATACCTGGTGAGCTGAACTGGTTTGAGATGATATTTAAATAAAAGTTCTGGAAACACACACACGCAAGCAGTGTTTTCATGCACAAAGTCTGAAATCAGTTTTTAGGGTCCTGGTGTATGGATACGTCGGCCGCCCACACCAACACTAGACTCCCTGAACTGAAAACCACACTCGGTACTCTTAACACTATTGCTTCACAGAAAGAAAATATCAGAGTTATAAGTTCTACAGTAGAACCGACTCCTCTGATACCAATTTATCATGACCCGTCCTCAGGGCCCGTGCTGTGACTACCCCAAGCCCGCCTTCCATAGGCCAGGGCCTGGCGACTAGCACCAAAGGCATAAATCCCGATAACTGGGAAGGCATTTCCTTTATAAAAGTAAACAAAACACTACAGAGTACAAGCGGAAGTAAAACACTAAGTACAAAGAGAAGTGTTGAAAGGTAAATGGGCCAGAATACAAACCCAAAAGAAAGTACAACTACAACTGAAAAAAGTACGACAGATAAAGAAAATAGCTGGAGGGACGGAAGCGGCTCCTGGGTCGTCCTCCTCGGATCCTACCTGAAGGGTAGGTACAAATGGCGCAGCTCCTGGATTGTCCATCGTGGATCCTACTTGAAGGGTAGGTACAGATAGCCTCCTCAATGCTCTCGCCCGTCAACCTCCTCCGAGTGTCTTCTCGCCATGAAGTCCACCTCCGAATACTGGCTCATCGTGTAGTCCACCTCTGGGTACCGTCCAGCCCTCAAACACTCGGACTCCGTTAGCACTGCATTTCGTCTGCAACCAACACAACGAGGTGCGGGAATAGCCCGTGTAGGGGTGAGTATAACGATACTCATTAGGGACCTCGATACCCTCAAGGTCTCACTAAAACCAACATGGATAACCACAAAAAATATCTCAACAGATAACCTCTACTTAGGTATATGCCCATGCATATACCTAAGTTATCAAGTAACCCATCTCAATCATGAGGAAAACAACAAGATCATGAAATCAACGGATAACCACTACCCAGGTATATTCCAATACATATACCTAAGTTATCAAGTGACCCATATCAATCATGAGGTAAAAGCAAAGGTCAAAAGTCTTATCTCAAATCAGAATTTTCATTATCAAAACTGTAACTGCTGAAGAGCTCCGTCTCTAGAGTGTACAGTGGTCCTGTCACGACTCCGAGGTACTGCTCACTAACCTAAGACTGCTGAGGTACTCCTCCTGTCGAGTACCGCGGGTCAGCCACCCAGACACAGTAGTGCTTCCCGCCGAGGTATGTCACCCAAACACAGTAGTGCACACCCCCTAGTAGCCTACTGAGGTACTATCCGGATGAGTACCGTGGCTCTGCACTATCACACAGGTAGTGCTCCGTCCGCCATGGGTCTGAACCTCACAAAGTAGTGCTCCATCCACTGGGCTAGTCGACTCACTCCAAGTCAAGTCGGTCAAGCAGTCGTTAGGTCTCAGTCGGCTACACGGTGTCCGTACTTCACACACTCGTCTCCGGGAGGGTCCTCTCCACGAGCTACAGGTCGATACTCCAAGTATCTCAATGTCCCATGAAGAATTATCTCAATGGACCGCCTCTTCGTAGGGGTCTCAACGCAATAGACGGCGCGTCAATCGAATGCTCGGTCGGTGAGTTATTAGCCTTTTCGTCTCAGGGGCCCGGTTGGTTTCGTGAGAGAACCAACTCAGCCGTATCTCAACTGTACCCTAAACTCTCATAGGGTATACTCATGGGGACCGTTTCTCAATGAGATCACCAACACCGCTGAAAGTTCTTCAAATGGATGTTTGGTCTGAAAGATATCAGCTTTTCCGTTCCAGGGGCTCGGTTGGATTTCATGTGCAATCTAACCCGGCCACTATCCAACTATATCCAAAACTCGAGAGAAGTATGACAAAAGTTCCGTATCACTTAGAGGAATCCAACAAAGTCGATGGCATGTCAATCGGACGTCCGGAGCTCAAGATATAAGTGTTTCCGGTCCAAGGGCCCGGTTGGTTTCGTATCCGAACCAACCCGGCCGAACAAAAAGTATTCTGAAACCTTTAGTGTGATATACCAAAACTACCGCCTCATTCCAAGAGTCGCTACGCAACTGACGGTGCGTCGATCGGAGGTCCGTAGCCCAAGATATGGGCATTTGACTGAAAGTTGTCTGAAATCGGGGGGTCTGGACCCGGACCGACACGGCCGACCCCCCCTGGGTCGGCCCGAACTGGGACCGACACGACTGGACCCGGTCCGGGTCGGCCCGACTGGCTCGGTCCAGCCTGACCTGCCCGCCACGGCTCGGCGTGGCCGAGCCGAAGTCGGGGGAGCGGGGGGGGGGGGGGGGGGGGTGCACGCGGCCCGCCCCTCGCTGTTAATTGAGGGCGGCGGCGCAACCGCCGCCGCCTGGCGGCCGGACGGATCCGGTCGCCACCTCCGGTCGCCGGCGACGCCGCGCCGGCGACCCACGCTTCTGGTTGTTTCCACGGGCCACTGGAGTTTCTCCGATGGTCCATTTTCAAAACCGTCTGAGGCGGTGTTCATCTCGGGTCTGTTACATTACTGCGCAAGCTTCAAAAATCCTTTATGGCCCTGCTATGTCGTCGCTCGTCAATCCGCAAGTCAATTAACAAAACACGTCGTCTTTTTGGTTCTCCAGCGCGACGCGTTGGTGTCGTGCCCCTTCGCCGTGGCGCGACTCCGTCCGCGGATGTCTTCGGGTTTCTCTGACGTGGCGCGACGATATCACGCCTTTGTTTGTTTTTCACGACGCGGCGCGACGGCGCCGCACATTTCCTTGTCGCTTCATTCCGCGTGGTGCGACGGCACCACGCCTTCCCGTACCAAACCACAAAGAAATCCAACATGGAAAAAGGAGGTGTTTCGGCTGTGTTTGTGTGGACCGGCCCCCTCTCGTTAAACGATAGTAGTTGGACATATTCACGAAGAATAAAAATCAAGGGAGTAAACGAGGGTTCACCAACAATCACAATTTAAATTCTCTACCTCGTAATTGTCGTTCGTTGATGATCTCGGAAAAATGGAGGATATCTATTCCTCGATTATTGTGTTCATCACACACTCCCAATTCTCATTCTCATGTGTCGGAAAGGAAGAAGGGTACTCGTCGTTGGTGGACGAGCATTCAGAGGTGACATCGTCGTTGACGACGTTCTTCGCGGGCGACGTCTTCTCCTTTGACGTGGATGAAGGTCGTTGGAGATGTCGTGGGTGTCGCTTCCCTTTCCTTGACTCGGTTGAAGAACGATAAAGAAGATGGCGTCGTCGTGCTTCAGTGGCGGAAGAGATGTTCTTCGTGTTCTTCGTCGTAGAGAAAGAAGAAACTCAAGACTTCCTAAGCTTTTTCTCCAAAGGCTACCAATCAACTAAACTCCAACCCAAATAAAATAAGTTCTTAACTTGTTTTATTAACACAAAAAATCTTATGAATTTCAAGAGTTTGAAATTTAAATTAACTCACATAATTAAATATATCAAGTTGTCAAATTTAATGAGAGGGAGGTGGAGAGACTCATTTAATGAGAGGGAGTTTCATCCACATAAATGAAGTGTTCAAGAGTTAAGGGGGTTAAGGGGGTTTGATACTCATGTGGGCCCCACCTTATAACATCCACCCAAGGGAGGTTATGTGTGGGTGGGCCCCTCCACTAACCCCCCCTTGGAGGTTCTAACTACCACTTCAAATAAAAATATGGCAAACACATATTTTTATTCAGTTTAATTAAAAACCCCCAAAAACTAACTTCCAAACTCGATAAAACATAACTGCGGAATATGTGTTCCTAAGCAAAAAACGGTGCTGCAGTTCCATCGGTGCCCTCAGAATATGATTCTGAGCACCAGTTCAAATGGTAGAAATTCCCGCTCGTTCGTTCACTGAACGTACCCGAGCCAAACTTCAGAAAATGATTTCGGGCACACCGGGCCTCGGAATCAGGCGCCGTCAGAAAATGCATTCTTGTAAAATCCCAAAGAAAATTATGAAAAAAATCTCCATGAAATTTCCTGGTCTTTACACATGAATC
Source organism: Viscum album (assembly GCA_963277665.1). Lineage (NCBI taxonomy): Eukaryota > Viridiplantae > Streptophyta > Magnoliopsida > Santalales > Viscaceae > Viscum > Viscum album. The sequence continues at coordinate 1,996,322,672 of OY728140.1, read as the reverse complement.
CTCTCTCAAACCTCTCCCATGCCATTGTGAAAACACTTCCAAGTATGTGATTTCTTTCTTTCTCTTTTTTGTTCAAATATATTTATGTTATTTTGAAATTTTATTTTCAATTACAAATTGTGTGGTTTAATTTTTCACCCAAATACTTCCATCTATCTATTTTATTTACAAGATCCCTATTTTTTACTTATTAATGCCTCCCATGTACACCTGGTACCATGCCAAAATTCCTTAAGGTATATCCCTATCCATATTTACATACATGAAATTTTATTTCTTTTATGAAAATAAATTCTATTAAATATGTTGGGAAATATTTCTATATGACCCATTACTATCCAATTTATTTTTAATATGATGATACACCCCTTTAACATTCATCAAAAGTTTTTATGAAATTTTAAGTAATGTTGTAATTCTGCCAAAATTGCATCGCAATTTTCCAAGCCACAGTCATTGTGTAGTGAATATCATGCACATTTCTATATCATTGGTATTCAACTTTTATAAAATTTACTCATTTATGATATAGTTTCATGTATGAATTCTATATTATCTTATTGTGTAATAAAAAAGTATGTATAATGAATCATTTTTATATGATCTATGTGGCACACTTATGCACGAAATGAAATGATTAATAAGCGCACCCTTATAGTGCTCTAATACATTGGGTAATGATTAGAATCATGATAAATGAAGTTAAATGAGGTTTTAATCATGAAAAGTAATGTTTAATTAGGTTTTACTAATTCTCCATGGGAAATGAGGCTTGGATCCTGCTAAAATCATGATAATGGTTGATTCCACATTTCTGTGTTATGATAATCATGATATATCATGCCTTAATGTTCATATATCTCTTGTTCTCAATTGATATGAAAATTTTGTAACATGTACTATATTATTCATGATATAACTTGTTTACTCCCTTATTGGTATTTATAGCTCACCATTTTCTTATGAATGTCTTCTGTTTATCTCATACAATGGAATGTATGATGGAATGTTGTGGTCATGTAAAATAAGTTTTCAACAAAGATGTAATTATTTATATTCTATGTTGATATGTAATATTTTAAGACCAAATGACACTAGACCTCTCAATATTTAATCCTATATCAAGTGAGTATTTTATGTCATAAATAATGTTTATTGTTTAATTAAATATAAGACTTGTTATAGTTAGTATTAGAGGATAAGTTTAGTTATTTTTGGTATTAGGATTAGTAAACCATTGTGGAAGCCTTAGGGATCAAAATAAGTATAATAAAAACATAGCTAACTTTTTTTGAGTGTAGTGTAAGTGGTTTATCAGGAAAATAAATCATTTTTTGGATACGATCAGGTAGAGGCAACTCTAGTAGAGATGTATCAATGTGTATAACACGAATACATGACATTGATAAATAATTAAATGACAAATGGTGCACAATAACGAGAATTATTTTCCCACTTGGTTGCGATAATCCCCAGGGATATGCTTCTGTAAATTTCTATCCTTAGTATTAACCATTATTATGGCAATTAAAAAAATTCCCATAGGATTATATGTTAGAATGTAGATCATGGACAACAAATATTGAAACCTATAAATTCATTAGTTAAGGAAATAATAGAACATTATAAGTCATCCATTTTTTACTTTGGATTTCAATTTATGGGTTACACCTAACTATACATTTTTTCCAGGAAATTCCCAGTAATAGGAAGTCTTAGGATAACAACAGATGTGATGATCAATGTGATGACTGTTCTAATAAGATACACAATCCGATTCAAGTGTTAATCACAAACTTTGTCATGAAAATCTATCAATTAACTCAATTTTTGAATAATATGTGGGTAATGTGGAACATTCACCTCCCCCTAAGAAAGAACAAGTTTCGATCGAGAGTATTATGAGATAAAGTCCTCATAATATTAATAGATCATCTAAACCCTTAATTTACAAACAATGGGTCAACTCAAATGAAACAATCATATTCATCCTTCAATGTTCTAAACAAGAGATGTTTCTTCAAGGGAATTATTGTATGGAGGGTGAAGCTGATCAATGGTGGACATTGATAAAAAATATGACCCTTGAGAAAAATATTGAGGTCTTATAATCGAATGATTTGAAAAAAAATGTTATTTGATATATATATACTCAGACCCTATGACATAAAATTAAAAGGGACATCCTATCCCAAATGAAAAAAGCAGATGAATCCATCAGAGCATACGAGGAAAAATTCTTAAGTATCACACTATATTCCTCTAGAATTTTCATTATCTCTGAATTCAACTTGAACATTTCTTTGGTGGTCCAAAACATAGCCTATTGAAGACCCTAGCGATCCATGACCTTTAGAGATGTGATGAAATTCTCTGATTTGACCATAAAGACAAAATGGTTATTAAAAAATCTCAAGGGTATCAAAGGGAAATGAAACATATGGTAGAAATTAGTTCTAGTGGTCTGATTGTTAAATCCAATGGTCCTATGAAAATATATCACCCCACTTCTAAAAGATGAGTAAAAAAGATCCCCAAAAATTTTATGATGGAGTTGAAGAAATGATTTAGGCGTAGAAGAGAAGTCTACCTAGCCATTAACCGCCGACATGAAAAACATGTAGCTACGACAGTGGATAGAAACACTGTCTTCTACCCTCAATGTATTTTTTATTGTTTTAATTGAAAATTTCTAGGGTAATTTAAAATATAGTGACCTAATCCAAGGGTTTTTATAGGCAACCAACAACCACTAAGAATGTAAGGGAGAGAATTTTCAATCACTACTGCTGAAGAGGACACCGATAACGAGGTGTTGATAGGTATGCTAGTTATTTATTCGGGAATAGAAAACATAATTCAATATTATGTCTCTGCACAAATTTTAATATCTTGAAATATTATTAAAACAATCCCAATAGCACTAAAAATCAAGGAAGTAAAGATGTCATTGAGAACAGGAAATGGGGAAATTAATGCATTCCATGAATATAACTCCTCCCATGTCATAATTTGTTGATTGAACCTCCCGAAAAACCTCCTAAAAATCGCTTTAGTGGAATTTGATGCAATCCATTGCATTGATTGGTTTTCCATATATATATCCAACATAAGTTGACATGAGAGGGAAATTAATCTCCATATGTAGAATGGACCCCCAATTTTGTACAAGTGAAAGGAGGAGGATGAATCATCTTTAGCACCATCATCTCAAGCGTGGATATTACTACACTATAAGCATGCATATCTATGTCATATGTTTGAGTATATGGATGCATATATCCATGAAGGCATGACTATTGTGAGGGAATTCGCTGAAGTGATTCCTGAGGAATTTCCTAGTCTTCGTCCTTGAATAAATGTTGAATTCTCAATTGATATTATACCTAGGGAATTTACTATATTCAATACTCTGTATATATTGACTATAGTGGAGCTTTATGATCTAGAGAATCAACTACAAGAGAATCTATATAAATGATTTATATGCCCTAGTGCTTCACCATGGGGTGCATCGGTCCACTGCATCAATAAGAAGGATGGGTCAATACACAATTGCATTGATTGTTGTGATCTCAAAAAAAATGAAAAATTATCATCTTTCTCAAATTGATGACTTGTTTGATCATCTACGGGGTTCACAATAATTATCCAAGGTGGAATTTTGGTCAGGATGTTACCATGTAAGGGTGAAGAAGGAATATATCCCCAAGACATCCATAAATACCAGATATGGCCACTATGAATTCATATTAATGCCATTCAGACTCACAAATACTCCATAAATCTTATAGACATGATGAATAGGGTCTTTAGAGATTTCATCGACAAATATTTCAAAGTTATTATTGACAATATTTTAATATACTCCAAAACCAAGGTAGTGTATGAAGAGAATCTAAGAACTATACTATAGATATTAAGAAAGAAGAGTATCTATGAAAAGTACCTAAAGTGTGAGTTCTGGTTGAAGGAGGTCACATTCATGTGTTAAATCATCACAACCAATGGGTTATGTGTGGATCCCTCCAACACAGCAACAATTGAGTGATGGTCGAGGCTATAATCGATGACATATAAACGTAGCTTCTTTGCGGTAGCTAGTTATTATTGCCTATTTTTGGGAAATTTCTATTGATATTTCGACCCTCTTATCAAGCGTACTCGTATGGGCGTAATGTTTTCATAGAGTGATGAATGAGAAAATAGATTCAGTGATTTTAAAAGGCGGCTTATCACTACACATGTGCTCACATTACCAACAATTTCATAACATTTTGTGATATTTAGTGATACATATAAGAAGGTCTCAGGTTTTTTGTTGATGAAAAATAAAAAAAGTCATTTCCTATTCGTGATGGAAATTGAATGTTCCTGAGAAAAACCATCCAACACCTGATCTGGAGTTGGCTACAGTGATCTTCACATTTAGAAACTGACATCGTAACCTATTGAGGGAGAAGTGAAAAATATACACAGAACAAAAAATACTCAATTATATATTAACATATAAAGTGTTGAATATGTTCTAATGACTATTGTTAGAGATAATCAATATCTATTAATTCTCAATCCATTAAAATCATGGGAATGAAAACAAGGTTCCAAATTCTCTATGTAGAAAGGACCTATCGCTTCTATCATTGATGAGAATTGGAATGGATCAATTCATCATTGATATGATGAATATGTACTTTGAAATCATAAAGAGGGGATCATGATCAATCATTTTAAAAATTGTCTCCCAACAGCCTCTTTTGGAAGGGATAAAGGATTCTCAAAAGAATGATGTGGGAATTAAGAATAAAGTGGAAACTATCAAAAAAAGAAAATCCTTGGAGTTAAATGTTAATTAATAAGGAATTGTGAGATTTGGGACAAGACTATGTGTTCCATAAAATTCAGAGTTTATGAATGAACTTTTGGATGATGCACATTGTTAAAATTTCTATATTCACCTAGGAAACACAATGATCTATTGATATATATGTGATTTTTATTGGTGGCATAACATGAAGAATGAGATCACTATTTATACATCAAAGTGTCTGGTATGTCAGCAAGTGAAGGATTAGAGGGAGAATTCAAAGGGATGATGAAAACATTACCCATACCAGCATGGGAATTAGATAACATCATTTTGGAATTTTTCAAGGAATTTTGAATAAATCCAAAAGAAACACTACTATCTAGGTTATTTTAGATCATCTTACAAAGGCAGCACACTTTGTTGCAATTTTATAGGATTTTTCATTAGAACAAATTGAAAATATTTATATCATAGAAGTTGAAATGCTTCATGGAGTACCACAATTGACTGTAATTGATATAGATGAATGACTCACCTCTATTTAATTGAACTCTTCAAAATGCTCTAAATTCTATGCTGAACATTAGTACAACATATCATCATCAAATTGATGGCCAATAAGAGAGAACAATCCAATCGCAATATGACATGTTGAGAGCATGATCAATGGACATCGAAAAAGGATGGGATCAACATCTCTATCTAGTTATGTTATCATACAACAACAGTTTCCACTCATGAATCCAAATGGAAATTATGATTCTGTTTATGGGAAGAGGTAAAGAACACCGGAATGTTGGGATTTTGTTGGGAAGAAAAGAACCTAGGTTCAGAAATGGTCGATGAAATGGTGGAGAATGTTAAAACCATCAATCAGTATACTAAAGCTCCATAGAGTGGAAAAATGAGACATGATGATAATCATCGATGAAACCTAGTGTTTGTTGTCAGATACATGGTATTCATACACATATCAAAACGGAAGAGGGTTATGAGATTTGGGAAGATCGAAATGCTTAGTCTTAGGTAAAATGACCATTTTGAGATCCCGGATCGCTTTAGAGAAGTGTCTTATTTATTATAACTCCCTCCAAACATATCTCAAGTACATGTTGTTTTCCATTTATCACTCTTGATGATGTAAATACATGACCCATAACATGTACTCAATCAAGATGTGGTACCATTAGAGAATGACATCTCCAATGTAGGGAATCCGGTTATAATCTTAGATCATAGGGAAAAATTTATAAGAAATAATAAAATGAAACTCATTAAGGTGTTTAGGTGAAACCACATGTTTGAAGAGGCAACATGGGAATCCCAGGAAGTAATAAGGATGAGTTACCTGCATCTTATTTATTGTGGGAAATAAAATTTTGAGGTTTAAAAAATGTAACGTCCGGATTCTGGAAGCCACCCAGAGGCACCCCATACATTGTTGGTCACATGGCCTCATGTGCATTTCCCCAAATGCCAGAGGTTGCTGACTAGCAGCGATGGCCTTGGTTGTGATAGTGGGGAAACTATACCCTCATTGGCAAAGTACACATCGGAATAAAAATAAACATGCATTAGTGGAAGCAGTGACAACCAAAAATATAACAGTGGAGATCTAAATCAACAAAATGAAGCAGATATGTATATAATAAACGATGCATTATACATAACTAGGAAAGCACCCAAACAAGTCACAATGCTGGAAATCACTACAGCACCGAAACATGTAAAAAATGTAAACATCACCTCAGCATCGCGAGCCAAAGCTCGGTCTCATTCTCTCCTGTACCAAGCAATGTTGTTCCAGAAGTCGAAGGGCGCTTGACCTTCCCTACAACTACAACAACATAGTCTGCTTGGGCCCAAAAGCATGGACCAAATAGGGTGTGAGATAAAATCCTAGTAGGATTTCACCTGAAGATCTGTGCCTAACAGTCAGTGAGTATATGGTAGGTAAAAGTAAAATAAGAAATAAACAACAATAGAAAACAATAGCCAGTAAACAGTAAGCAGTAAAACAGGATGATACATAGTAGTAATCAAACCACAACCCATCAACAGTAGTGAAACAAATATATAATAATCCAAAAACTCTCTGGGAAGTACTCGCAGCCATTCCCTCTAGTCCTATCCAATAAGTACCACAACCCTCTGGGCAATGCACTCATACTAACCCCTCTTGCTTGGTCATACACATTTATGAGACTCTCTAGGGAATCTCACTCAGTAAAATCCCTCTCTTAGGATAGGATAGTAAGGGAATCTATTGAGGAAGAGCACGCGGTATAACCCTCTTAGTCCCAAGGCCTAGAGACTCTCTGAGGAAGTTATCTCGGTCAATTCCTCCTATAGCCTCAGGTATAACACAAACTCTCTGAAGAATCTCACCCGGTCAATTCCTCCTCTACCCTGTGAGGGTTCTTAATGATATTCAAACATGGTAAGACTCTCTACGGAAGCTCACTCTGTCTACCCTCATGTAGTCTATAAAATCAAAGACTATCTGGGAGCTCACTCAGTCCATCCCCTATGTAGTCTGTAATATCTAAGACTCTCTCAGAAGCTCACTCGGTCTATCCCTTATAGTATATAGCACCACGTCCTCTCAGCCCTATGCTAGTTAGTGCATAATAATTCTATAAGGCCTAAGTACACCTATAGAGCTACTTGTGTAACCAGAGTACACCTATAGATCTAATTAGCTATACTGTATACAAGCCAACAAGAATTTCATGAGTTTCACTTCAATCTATAACCGCATGGCATGAAATAGGTGTAACAGCCAATGGAAAACAAGACCCAAAGGTCGTAAACAGAATGAAGCATGGAAAATACATCCACAGACAATAGATTAACTTATTACATGGTCAAATTTCCTCTACAAAAGCATACAAGAAAGGCAGGAAAACAACATGGGAAAAAAGGTAAACACGCAATACCCCGTTCATGGGAATCAGTGAAAATTCACACATAAAACTCATATAAATTGAACGGTAACGAACAAACCACCTACCACGATCCTAGGAGATCGATATAATTGAACCACAATGGTTAATTACCCCTGGAACATTGTAGATCTGAGAAAATGCACAAAACGTTCAACCATAGATAACTCTAGGAAGAGGACGAATTGTAAAACAGGGATCAATCAGAAAGAAGAACTCACTGTTGTGCTTCCAACGCAACTGACCATGCTTGAATCGGAGAATAGTCAGAGAAGTGGAAGTTCGGGGAAGATCTGGCCATACGGGTCGCTCTCGGAAGAAGAACCTAGAGAAGGGGTGTGTTCTGTCCATCAGGCGCGACCTTGGTGCGTTTAGGGAAAAAATGAAAGGTACATGACATGTACTTTTAGAGTACATTGTGTGTACTAGGATTTTCTATACACTACCAAAAATTGACTCCACGTCACCCCTACACACCGTGCGTGTGGACCAGACATGGCCACCACACGGCTTTGAGCTGGAGAAGAGTACACAGCGTGTACTCAGAAAGTACATGGAGTGTACTCAGAAAGTACACGGTGTGTACTTTGAAATTTTCCAGAAACTCCATATTTCTTAAAAAAATCCAGAAAAAGGAAAATCATACCTGAAACTAAGGTCCGAGTTCTTACATACCTCCCCCATAAAAGAAATTTTTACCTGAATTTCCTTTGATGGGTGTAGAAGAAGGATCCTCGAATAGTTCTGGCCACTGTGATCGAACCTTGGCCTCTCACTCCCATGTCTCGTCCTGTACTCGCCCGTGCTTCCATAGAACTCGTACCAGAGGAACAGACCGGCCTCATAGAACCTTCGTACTACGATCAAAAAACCGGATGGGATGATCTTCAAACGATGCATCCTCTTCGAGCTCAACCTCCATGGGATGAAATACATGAGACGAGTCTAAAACTTAACATCGAAGCTGAAAGACGTAGAAGACGTCCTGCATGGCCTGGTTCCTTGGAGGTAGTTGCAACTGATAGTCAACCTGCCAAACTCTCTCCAAAACCTCAAATGGCCTGACGTACCGTGGTGAAATCTTACCCTGTCTCTGAATCCTCTTGTGTCCCATCCTTGGTGCGACACTATAGAAAACCTGATCCCTGACCTCAAACTCCAAAGGTCGTCTCCGCTGATCAGCATAACACTTCTGTCGAGACTGTCCTGTAGCCATACTCTTCCGAATCAACTCTATCTGCTCTAAGGTCTCCTAAACAAGATGAGCTCCAAGCGAAGATGCATCTTTTGCCTCTTGCCAGAAGAAGGGAGATCGGCATGGCCTACCATATAGTGCCTCATATGGTGCTATCTGAATGGTCTCCTGAAAACAGTTGTTTTAGATGAACTCAACAAGAGTTATATGCTTATACCAAGAATGAACGAAGTCTAAAATTCAAGCTCAGAGCATATCCTCGTGCACCAGGATTGTACGCTCGGATTGGCCATCAGTTTGGGGATGGTATGCTATACTAAAATGTACCTGTGTACCCAAATCATTCTGGAGTCCCTTCCAGAACCGAGAGGTAAAGCGTGCATCCCTGTCTAAAACAATGGAGTGTTGAACTCCATGTAGACATACACTCTCTCAGATGTATAGTCATCCCATATCATCAACATTGAAAGTTTCCTTGATCGGTAAGAAGTGTGCAACCTTCGTAAGCCTGCCAATGATAACCCAAAAAGCATCACTTCCTTGGGGTGACCTCGACTACCCGATCACGAAGTTCATCGCGACATCGTTCCACTTCCACTCCGGAATGGGTAACTGTTATAAATACTTTTCTGGTCACTAATGCTCTACTTTCACCTACTGACAAGTAGAACATATCATGAAAAAACAAGCGACATCTCTCTTTGTACCTAGCCACCAGTTTTGGTGATGAAGATCCCGATACATCTTGGTGACGCCAGGATGAACTGCCCAAACTGAGGAATGGAAATCCCTTATCAGCTCCTCGCGTATATCTGCTGGAACACATAGACATCCATGGAAATGAAAGATCTCATCCTCGCCCACTATCCATCCAGGAAGAGGTTCCCCTCTTGACACACACTCCCGCAAGACTAAGGCATCTGAATCTAATAGCTGCCTAATTCATACCCAATCAAGAAGTGAAGAGGTAACAACCATAGAAGATAGGACCGTCTGTCCCTGCCTGTTGTGCACCTCCACATGTATCTCAGAGAACATAGCCAAATGCATTCACTCACTGATGGCCTCCTGAACTTATTGAATCTGGGTTTGTCTCTTCAATGCATTTTACATTGCATTTCCCTTTCTCGGTGTATAGGTGAGCTCAAAGTCAAAGGACTGAAGATAATTGACCCACCTGCGTTGTCTCAGATTCATATCACGCTGATTGAATATATAATTTTGACTCTTGTGGTCAGTGAAAACCACAATGTGCTCTCCCAGAAGATAGTTTCTCCAACATTGTAAATTATGAACAACTACTGCCAACTCAAGATCATGTGTCGGGTAATTCTTCTCATGGGGCCTCAACTACCGATACCCATACGCAATGACTCCATATCTCGGCATGAGCACAACTCCCAACCCGATACCTGAAGCATCACAGTAAGTCGTGTTGCCCATGCTCAGCTCTAATAAGACTAGTATCTGTGATGATGTCAACCTCCCTTTCAGCTCCTGAAAGGCTAAATCACAAGAATCTGACCATAAAAACTTCCCCCCCTTCTTGGTCAGACCGATCAATGTTGCTGCTAGGCATGAGAATATTGGAATGAAGCATATATAGTATCCAGATAGCCCAAGGAAACTCTACACCTCAAAGACATTCTTCGGCTGCTCCCAGGAAACTACAACTCTAACTTTCTCTGAGTCCACTTACACTCCTGTCTCCGAGATAACATGACCCAGGATGTGAATCTGATCCATACAAAAGTGGAACTTCAAGAGTTTTGCATACAGCGGATGAAATCTCATTGTACACCTAATGATCTCAAGATGTGTGCCATGGCCGTGTCGAGTGTGAGAGTACACCAAGATATCATCCACGAAGATCACGAAAAAGGAATCCAAGTACAGATGGAACACTCAGTTCATTAGTGCCATGAAATCTGATGGTGTGTTCGTAAGACCGAACGACATGACTGTAAATTCGTAATGTCCATACCTACTCCTGAAAGCTATCATAGGTATATATGATGGTCTAACACGCAACTGATGATAACCGGACCTCAAGTCGATCTTCGAGAACACCCGAGATCCTCTAAGTTGATCAAAGAGGTCATCAATCCTTGGTAAGAGATATCATTTCTTGAACATCAACTTCTTCAGCTTCCAATAATCCAAACATAGCCAAAGGGTACTGTCTGCCTTCTTTATGAACAGGACATGCGAACCGCAAGGAGAAGTACTGAGTGAGATGAAACCAATTTCCTGAAACCAATCCAATTTCTTCTTGAGCTCCAGAAACTCAGTTGTAGCCATCCTATAAGGAGGAATGGAAACTGGATCTGCACATGGCATGAGCTCAATTGTGAATTCTACCTCAATCTCCGGATGTAAACATTAAAAGTATTCTGGAAAGACATCCCTGAAATGATCCACCATTGGGGAAATGTCTAACTATGAAGTCCCCTAGTTATCCAGATAAAGACTGGCAATCTAGGCTGTAGCTTCCCCTAGCCCATGATGCTTTGGTCCAGCTCTACCTACCTAGACATCCCACTCGCCTCAATAAAGGAAGGATCCAACCTCTGGTGATATGAAACTCACACTGTGGCGATAGTAATCGACGACTGCCTGGAAGGGAACCAAATAGTCCATCCGAAGAATGACGTCATAGACCGTCATATCTAAGAAATAGAGGTACCATAATAAATGACCCCATGAAACCTTGAGAGTTCACTCTCTGCCCTGACGTATCCTAGATGTCCTCGTTCCCAATGGTGTGTCTAGAGTCAACATGTCGGTAGTGGAAAAGATACAGAGCCCAAGGATCTCCACAACCATAACATAGATAATGCTATTGGAATAACCATTATCGAAAATAACTGAAGTTATAACTGAGGCTACTATGATCATACCTTGAACTATAGATAGGCTGAGATCCTGCTCCTGATAGGTCTACTCAACGGTGAAAGACTGGCTTGCACCGCGGCCCTACGCCCCTGGCAGACCATTCTGACCTGATATACTCTACTGTCGCTAATGACCTGGTGACTGACCACAATGGCCGCAACATCCACCTCGTCCTGAACGGCTAGAAGAACTCCAGTTCCCTGACTGGTGGGAAACTAGTGAAGCATCTCTGGAATGTGGGGTTGTAGAGGAACCTCTACCACCAGCTGAAGGTGAGAAGATGTAACAGAAACGTTGAAGATCACCCATCTTTCCTAAAGACTGACCCTCCATTGGATCCCTCTGGCATAGAGGCCTAGTATGCCCACTCCTACCGCACTAGTAGCATACAACCTGGCTACCATAAGACGCATCACGTGAACCCCGATCTCCTCAAGAAGAGTCTATGCGACGCTTCTAACTGTTGGTAGGAGAAACACCTGCTCTGGACACCGAACCACCTTGGCTCACTGCTTCAGAATCCCTCAGATTGCGCTCAGTGATCATCACCTAGTTAACAATGGAGGATATCAATGTCAACTGTAATATATTCACCTGGGAACAGATCTCCTTCCTTATAACATCCTTTAACATCCTAGAAAGGAACAACTCATCACCTTCTAGTATCGGTGTGAAATAATACAACTCAGTGAAGCGAGACGAGTACTCCATAATAGATATAGAACCCTGTTGAAGACTCATAAACACCCGGGCTCGATCGGCCCTCGGGGTATCCAGATAGAAGTAGTCATAGAAGGTGCATCAAAACTCATCCCAAAACATATCCTACTGATGGAGTGACTGTGAGATCACCTCCCACCATCTCCTTGAAGTGTCCTGGATCATATAAGTAGCCAGATATACCCTTTTCTTTGGTTGGATCTCTAGATTCTCAAAGATGGTCAGTGTGGCCTCAATCCATGACTCTACAACCTGAGGTCCTCCATCCCATGAAAAAGTAAGAGGATGCTACTGTTGAAAAACTCATGTCAACTCATCCATCGACGGGGCATGAGGTCGTGCTCCCAGGAAGGTATGCATCATCCTCAGAAAGTCATACCTGAACTATTCCTCGGTGCCTGCAACGGGTATGACAGTTGGTGCCAAGGCTGGGTCGACTAGAGGTCGACAGGAAGACCCTGATCAGCCATATCTGGCATCTGATCACTACCTGACGACAGACATAAAACCAGAGGACATCTCAAAGGCATCACTCTAAATGATCAAAAGTATACCTTAGATCAGAAACATGGACATAGATCACAAGAGTAAAAAATGGGAGTCAGGGGAAGAAACTAGCATGTTTTACAAAACACGACTACACGACATGTATAAAAACTACATGAAATGTCCACTTAAGCCATTAACATGGGCGTGTAACCATGCCTGTAGGTTGTGTATCACCTCAAAGTACATGGTGTGTTGACCCAACAAAAGGCGTGTACTTGAAAACTATGCCCCTGCCTAAGTCTCCTTACATGGCTAACTCACACAGTTCAAACTAACATCAGAATACACGGCGTGTTCCATAGGGACACGACATTTACTAGACACAGACATGGCGGCCCGTGTTGCTAGTTACACGTCCGTCTACACGACTGGCCCTTACACGGAGTGTTCCGTACAAACACGACATGTATAGGTAAAGGTGACATCATCCTGTGTTGTTCATGACAGGGCCAGGTACCTGGGAAATACTACACAACGTGTTCCAAAAGCAACACATCGTTTCTAAGAGAAGGTCATGCCAACCTGTGTTGTTCGTGACATTGCCGGATACCTGGGTAGAACCACATCACGTGTTCCTTTACAACACAACATGTTCTACACGAGATTCCCTAACCCTTTTTTTAGTGACACCACTGGGTACAAGGCTCTACACTACACGGCGTATTCCTGAAGTTATTGTCACAACATTGTGTTCCTACACAACCCGTCAGTAACACGACCTAAAAAATACACAGCGTGTAACCCAAAAGTAAACGCCATGTATTCTAATATTTTCTGGGCAGTAGCGCAAAAACTACACATAGGCCCAAAAAAACAGAAAACAATGCAAAGTAGTGCCAAATTCCGATACGTGAGGGCCCATAATGCCCGCTATTCAAAGCTTGGCATCCATTACAGTCATGTATAAGAGAAAACTGGATCATGATCCACTAATTTCCGATTCAAGAGGGCCCATAACACCTCAAGAATCAAAACATGGAGCTCATTTAAAAAAATTACAATACAAAAATCAACAAACAAGGTAGCAGAGATTCTATCAAGCATCTATCACAATAACATGCATAATCTACACAACGTATATCACAACAACATTAAATTTCTATGGCACCCTAAATGGAATGGAAATAATGCATGGAATGTGATTTCTACAAATTTATATATGATGCATGAGTTGGAATATCCTCATCTCATCAGGTTTCGACAGAAATAGAACCATAATATCAAAACAATAACTGTACAAATCATGTGAATCACTCTAGGTGAAATTGTATCAACTGTAAAACTTCAAAACCAAAAAACTACAATAAACAAGGTAGTATGGCCTTTCCCTGTACACAGTTTAGCTACTCCCTGGCACAACTCATTACCATGTACCGAATCTGTCATAAATATGGATATGTCTCCAAACAATAATGCAAGAGAAAATAATTCCTCTGATACCACTTTGTAACGTCCTAGATCCGGAAGCCACCTAGAGGCTCCCCGTACCCTGTTGGTCACATGGCCTCATGCGTATTTCCCCAAATTCTAGAGGCTGCAGACTAGCAGTGAGGGCCTTGGTGTGATAGTGGGGAAACTATGCCCTTATTGGCAGAGTACACAATGGAAGAAAAATAAACATGAAATAGTGGAAGCAGTAACAACCAACAATATAACAGAAGAAGACTAAATCAACAAACTGGATAACATATGTATATAAGAAATGATGTATGATACATAACTTAGAAAGCATCCAAACAAGTCACAATGCTGGAAAACACTACAGCACCATAACAATTACAAAACAAAAGTAAAAAGCTCCTCAGCATCACGAGCCAAAGCCCGGTCCCATGTTCTCCTCCTCTAATAAATCTAGTTCCAGAAGTTGAAGGGAATTTTCCCTTGTCTACACCTGCAACAACGTAGTATGATTGGGCCCAAAATCATTTCCCAAATAGGGTGTGAGATAAAATCCTTGTAGGCATTCACCTGAAGATATATGACTAACTGTCAATGAGTATATGGCAGGTAAAAGTACAATAAGAAGTAAACATCAACAACAAGCAGTATCCATTAAATAGTACGCAGTAAATAAGGATGATACATAGAAGCAATGAAACCACAAACCACTAACAGCAGTGAAACAAATAGCTAATAAGTCGGAAACTCTCTGGGAAGTTCTCAAAATCATTCCCTCTGGTCCTATCCAAGAAGTAACACAACCTTCTTGGAAGTGCACTCAGCCTAACCCCTCTGGATTTTTCATACACATTTATGAGACTCTTTGGGGAAGCTCACTCGGTCAATTCCCCTCATAGTCTAGGGTAGTCAGGGACTCTCTTGAGGAATATCACGAGATACAACCCTCTTATCCCAAAGGTCTAGAGACACTCTGAGGAAGCTATCTCGGTCAATTCCTCCTATAGCCTCAGGTATACCAGAGACACTATGAGGAAGCTCACTTGGTCAAGTCCTCCTCTAGCCTGGGAAGGTTCTTAAAGAGATTAAAACAAAGTAAGACTCTATGAGGAAGCTCACTCGGTATACCCTCCTGTAGTCTATAAAATCCAAGACTCTATGGGAGCTCAATCGGTCCATCCCCTCTGCAGTCTGTAATATCTAAGACTCTCTAGGCATCTCACTCGGTATATCCATTATAGTCTGTAGCACCAGGTTCTCTCATCCCTGTTCCAGTTAGTGCATAATAATTCTATAAGGCCAAAGTACACATATAGAGCTACTTGGATAACAATAGTACACCTATAGAGGTACTTATCTAAACAGTCTACATGGTAACAAGCATGTCATGAGTTTCACTTCAACCTATAACCGCTAGGCGTGAAACAGGTGTAACAGCCAACAGAAAAAAAGACTCAAAGGTCATAAACATAACAAAGGAAGGAAAATACAAACAAGAAAAACATGTTATTCTCTAACAAGGTCAAATTTCCTCTACACAAGCATACAAGAAAGGCAGGAAAACAAAAATGGAAAAAATGTAAACACGCAATACCCTGTTCATGGGTATCAGTGAAAATTCTCATATAAAACTCATATACATTGAATGATAAGGCACAGACCAACTACCTCGATCCTAGGAGATAGATATACTTGAACCAGGATGGCTAGTTTCATCTACAACGTCGTAGATATGAGAAAACTCACAAAACGTTCATTCTTAGATAACATGATGAAGAGGAAGAATTGGAAAACAAGGCTCAAGAAGAGGGAAGAACTCACTGCTGCGCTTCCAACGCAATCGACCATCCTCAAATCGGAGAATAGATGGAGAAGCGGAGGCTTGGGGAATATCTGGCTGTATGGGTCACTGTCGAACGAAGAACATGGAGAATGGGTGTGTTTTGTTCGTCAGGCGCGACCCCGGTGCGTTTAGTGAAAAAAAAAACAAATGTACACGGCATGTAATTTTAGAGTACACGACGTATACTAGGTTTTTCTCGTACTCTTCCAAAAACGTCCTCCATGTCACCCCTACACACCGTTTGTGTGGCCCAGACATGGCCAGCACACGAATTCGAGCTGAAGAAGAGTATATGTCGTTTACTTAGAAAGATCACGGCGTGTACTTCCAAATATTCCAGAAAATAGACTTTTCATAAAAAATCCAGAAAAAGGAATAGCGTACCTGAAATGAAGGTCTGGGTTCTTACATAAATCTAAAGGGGGAATATTTTAACGACCAAAACAATTATTAATGATAATTATTCTTAATCTTATTAAATGTATTATTATGTAAAATGGTTATAAAACATATGAACATACACTGTTTGATGTTTTTTGATTTCAAAATATTGTTATAAATTGTTACCATTGCTAATATATTTGTTTAACAATGATCAATTTATTAGTATAATTATATGGCTTTAAAAAATCCAATTTACTCAGAAAAATGATGTAATGAACTCATCTAGTATAATTTCTCCGTACGAAGCCCATTTTTCAGAGATCAAAAAAGAGGTGGCATCATTGGGCTTTGTTCTAGACCAAGCCCTATGAGATATTACACATGTTTAGTTTTAATGGAACCTCATTTGAGATAAGTGGAAGTTGATTGAAATTACCACCCAAGCGATGTTATCCAAGCCACCCAAAGAGTATGTCACCATCGATCATCTAAACCTTAGTATATATTATAGTGTTATAAGTGGTTTTGTAATAATAACCAAGCACTAAAATTATGTTCATTATTTTGTATAAAGAATATACATGAATTTTATTATTGTTACTTTGTAAATAGTTGTTATAAAACAAATATTATTTATACTTAGTATTCAATTATGAAATATATTTTGATGAAATAATTTATTTGTTAATTAAATACCATTTTAGGAAAAAATGTATTATTAAATTACTTTTATTAAATTTAACTGATCGTATTATTTTTATAAATACAATTCAATTTTTTTTATGTTTCCAAATCTATTTTTCTCAGACCCATGAATTTTTGATAAAATTATATGTTTATTTTAAAATTGTTAATTAACATATATAAAAAATTATTTAGATGAAAAAAAAATTTATTTTTGGAATCCGTACCTCAAAATTATCCACCGGTGAAATTTTTCATCATTTTTAGAGACTGTCGAATTTTTGGGAAAAAATTAAATTCCATTTAATTATATAAACTGCTTTATATAATCATAATGACCCAATATTTATATAATAAAATAATATAATTGGGTTGTTCACCAAATATAAGTTTTACTTTTAAAATAATGTGATTTTAGATTTGTTTTTTATTTTACAAATCATTAGTGGATTGTCCAAGACTTTAATCATTTTTTTTAAATTTAATTCCTTGAGTGTGTGAATCACCTCCACATAAGAAAGAATAATATTTTAAGTATTTCTGACATTATACTTAGAAAATCATTTTCTCCACTCTAATTTGGAAAAAACAATGAGTTGGTTTGTGGTTTAGATTAGTTTAACTTGTGGTGGCCAAAACCTCAATAATAATGAATTCTCTCTATTTTCCTATATATATCCACCCAATATCCCACATCCAATACAATCAAAAGTTGGGATCTCAAACAATTCCTTCCATATTATCCCTATAATCCTCCCAAGGTTCCCTAATCTCCAAGGAAGAATCTCGCATGCCTCCACCAAGCCTTTGGGATCACATTTCAAGTAAGAGATTTTTTCATTTCTCGGTTTTATCCAAATTTATTTATATTGTAATATCCTTTTATTTTTATTTACAAATGATGGGTTATGATTTCACACATCCCCAAAACTACTCTTCTAATATTTGAATTATGTGAGACCTTTTTCCCTCCCATTAATTCTTCTTATATACTCCCATTACGATGTCTAAATTACATATGAGATTTCCCTCTCCTCATTTACAATCATGAAATTCTCTTTTTTTATAAATCTAAATTCCATTGCATATGTTGAGACATTTATCTATATGACCCCTTACTATCAATTTGATTTACTTATTATGAGACACCCCATTCTCTCTCATAAATCATTTTTATGAATTCTTATGTCATGTCATTATGCTGCTGATATTTGCACCTTGATTTTCCAAGACAAAGTCATTCTTTAGTCAATAACATTCTTATTTCTCTATTAAGTGTATTCACAATTATGAAAATTTACTAATTGATTATAGAGTTTCCTGTATGAATTTCACATTCCTTTATCTTGTAATAAATACTGATTCTTAATTAATCCATTTTATAGGATACATGTGGAACACTTATGCATGAAACAAAATATTGAATAAGGGTGTGCCCTAATAGAACTCCAATGAATTTGGTAAATATTAGTATAATGGTAAGTAAAGTGTAATGCTGGTTTACTCATGATAATTAAAGTTCAATGAGGATATAATAATTCCATAATTTCAATGAGCATTGGATTATACTAATATTTATAAGTGTAAACAAGAGAGGATAGATAATGGATACTTATATGTCTAATAGTTGAAACACATTGTTTTTATGAATTGAATAAATTACACCCAAGTATTTACATAGTGAGTGGGATAAAAAGTAGACCATTTTTGAATATTATAATATATGATGTTAAAATATTACAATAAAATTATGATTTTACCAATTTTGATTCATTATCAAAACATATCATTTTATTATAACTAGTAGATAAAAAAATTTACATTATGGATTATATGTAACTATTCTTATTTTAACTATGTTTGATGGTCAAAAATGAAGTTTACGTTATTATATAAAATTTATTTATTCTGATTCAAAATATAGAACCCCGTTTTTTAAATTCATCTCTATAAAGGCTCAATATTTTTTTTATAAATAAATATGACGATGTGTAAAAAAAGAGTTCATTTCATGAAATGAAATTTTCTCAAGAAAAAGATGATATAATAATTAAGATTTTAAAATTTTTATTTTTTAAATTAATTAAAATTAATATTTATTGATATGGAATCAATATTTTCCATTTTAATATTCATATATTAGGATATGTTTTATTTAATTAAAATACATTAATAATATGCAATTAAAAATAATTTAAAATAAAATATATTTTTAAGAATAGAATAAACCAAAACTAAATTATCCGATAATGATTATTATGATTTAATTAGATTTACATAATATGAAAATATAATAATTATGTAATTTTTTAATCTAAAATGAATGAATAATGGGACCAAACTTTCTAAAAATTCTTTAAAATTTTGTAATAAATTGGTATTTTTCAATATTCATTGAAAAATTATTATATTTAAAAAATAAATAAATATCATCATAAGAAATTATTTACATAATGGTTTAAAAATATATGAAATTTAACAAAAAAAATTCTACATGGAAAAAAATTAATTACTATATTTTAATAGAAATAAGAGTTATAATCAATTTGAAATATATATTATTATTTGAAATTTACCTTGAATTTAATTAGTGTTTATAATTAAAATTATAATTTTTAAAACATCTATATTTATTTCATAAATAGTTTTAATAAATTTAAAAAATCCAATTTAGTGGTAGGGATAAATAATTATATTTTGATAATATTTATTTAATAATTTTATACAATTCCTTTAAAACAAATTTTCTTATTTAATTAGCTCTCAGGAATAATGTTTTTCTCCTTATATCATGGGAATATACAGTCTTCCCAACAATAAATAAATTGTTTTGTTTCAATTGTAACTTGTTCCTAGGACTCAAGGGTTTAGCATTTTGGTGATTTTATTATGGAAAACAGAAATCATAAAAAAGTGTTAATAAAAAATCTACTTAAATTATGGAAAGGGATATATGAATGTCATCACATAACAAAACATCCACATAGTAGAACATTAGTGGCATTTCAAGATGTGGACGCAGATGAATATAATAAATAAATATTTATAGTGATAAATATAATTGATTAAAAAAATAATGTTTATTAGAAAGGAAATAAAACAAAACCATAAATCTATGAATAATTATAAGACTGGTGATTCATTATTTATGATTTTAATATGATAATATTTTGTTCAATATCTTTTTCCTAGAGGTAAGTGATTTTTTTCTACAGTGATAGAGAACACAAAAAAGAATACAAAATTGGTATATTTTTTTAACAAAAAAACAATTTCATCCTTCAATTACGACACAATAAATTTTCACATCACCTCTTACTCTATAGAATTAATTACCAATATGAATTTTTTATGCCTATAACAGTAAAATTACTTTAACAGAACATAATATACATTAAAGAGTTTTTCATTATTAGTATTATGGTTATTCAAAATAAAATGGGTAAAAAGGCTTTTAATAACTCAAATGAGTATAAATTAATTAATTTCTAAAACTAAACATTAAATCCAATGGATTAACATAGATAATTCCTTAAATAATAAACCTTTATCCCAAATGACCACAATATGAATATAGTTTTTATCCTCAAATGTTATATCAGACACTTCTTGTTACATCTTGAAAACAATAATATCAATATTCCCAAATAATATGTTATGTCAATAAAAATGTTAATACATATATTTATATCAATTATATATAATGTTTCCAAAATATATGTGGAAAAATAAAAAAAATAAAATTTATCATTAATCTAGATTTTAAAAACAATTGTTTTTTATGGAGTATATTTTTCCAAAAAAATAAAAAGAATTATTGGAATACTTTTACAATAACACCAAATATATGATAAAAAAGGATACAATTAACATTAAACAAAATTTTACAAAATATAGTGTCATTAAAATTAAATAAATTTTTTCTAAATAAAATATACACTAATCAATGGGGTTATATTACTATAAATAAGTCCAAAAATACACATAAACATTAATTAATTCCATAACATAAAAACAAATGATGTATTTAATCTTTTAATCATATGATCAAACCTGTACTTTTATGCTCAAGGAATAATAAATTTAACAAATTTTATGCATGATTATATTATATTCGTGTATTTTATGATGAAATGATAAAATCCTATGAATTTACAAAACATACCACCCCTGACTATTAAACTTGGTATGGGGGAATGCACATTTTTATTCAAAAGGTGATGATCTAGTTCAACAAAATTCATCGTATAATAGTGGTTGACCTGAGGTGAAATTATAATTGGGCCACATCCACTTATAGTAGATTTACAGGAATTGAATTTCCAAGAATCCACTCTCTCTAAACATCAAAAAAATTCCATTATATTTTCCAAAACCTTGACTTATCATTATTCCTATACTTATAAGTATACATAGACCCCACATTGATTTTTTGTCTTAAAATCATCCAATGGTTAACTAAACCAATCCAATAATAGAAATTAATGTGACCCATTATTTTGATTTAGTTTCCATGACCCCGATAGACACGATTAAGTGTCTACCATATTATAATAATATATGATAAATTAAATAGAATCCATAATAACTGACGATTTATTTGTCTAGGTATATTATGTACACAAATGATTCCCAAATTATATTTGAAAACATGAATTACTATATTTTTAAGAATAAAACTATCCCTCTAGAATATACATATATATCACTTATAGTGAACATCACTAATTCAATGGAATGGAAATAAAATATGGGTGAGATTAAATTCATTGTATGGGTGAAGTAGAGATGAATCTATAATGAATCAATAAGATTAAATTTAATGGTATTATATATAAATAAACACACATTCCATTTAAATTATTTGGATATCATTATTAGATAAGTCAAAATCAATATACTAATGTAAATAACTGAGAACTCATACCATTTAATTAAAAAATCGTGATTGAAATGAGTTGAGATATAATATCATAGCAAAACAAATTGATAAAAATATAAAAATTATAATTGATGGGAATTATTAATCATTGGATGTCATAATCTTAGGGAAAATGATACCATTACCATTATGATCTTTCGTCAAGACAAATTAAAATAAATAGTTTATTATACAAAAATAACCCACATATCATTGTCTATCCAATTGATTTGTCTCATGATACTAGAGATGCTTCGATGAGATATCAATTTTTAGGAACTGACCTTAACTTTATATCAAAATAAGTCCTCCTATTTTTAAAAATAAATTAAATTAATACACAATTAGTAATTTCAAAAAATATTAGTACTGAGTAATGAATATAGATTTATAATTATTTAAGTAGATAAAAAATAACATTAACTGGGTAGAAAAATATGTATATTTTATTTATGACATATTAAATAAACATACCCTTGATAATTTAAATCCATATTCACATGAAAATTATTGTCCTATGATCATTGTAAATTAAATATTTCAATATAATATTAATGATAACAAAAGTGAACAAAAAAGTGAATATCAATACATTAGTTGTTCAAAATTATCTTCAACTATCTAAATGAAGAATGATGATGATATCAAAACACCATATACCCATTATAGTATGATTAAAGAATGTTTTGTAATTGATGAATATAAATACCATAAATACATCATTAAAAACATTCTTGAGGAAAATATCCTTTCTATTGTAAAAATATGTTTTTAAATTAATAATATCACATTTTTTAAAAAATAAATATTATTGAAATAATTATTTTATACATGTATTTTTGAATTTATAATTTTTTTTTGCTCATGATGGCTGGAAATTCCATTTTGGTTGTACATGTTAAAGAAATGATTCAGTTCACATTATAAGTAAAAACCAGAAAATATTTTTATTAAAACAAAAAAAAATATTCATTTAATTATTTTTTCATAATATATAAATATATTAAATTTTATTAAATATATCATTTATAATAATTTAAAAATAATTACTTAAAAAGTGTATTTAAAAAACCTTTTTTAGTGTAAAACAAATTTTTGACTAAGGAGAGAAATGAAGTCTAATAGTACTAAAATATATTTTATCACTAATTTTAAGTACCAAATAGTTGAAAAATTGAAATATGACATGAAAAAATCATGATTAAATAGATTTTTATATAATTAAATGGTTTTATTATATTAGTACAAAAAAATTTCCTTTTGGTAAATCCAGTCATAATAAATCCTGATAAAAAATGTTAATGTAAAAGAAATCATTTTAATGATCATAATTTTGAAGTGAATGTTAATGGTTGAATAAATAAGGTGTAAAATTTTTTTATCCACGTAAAAAATGTTTAAATAAAAAACAATATTTTAAATTTCATTATATACATTAATTTTTTAATATGAAATATAATGAACATAATATATAACCCAATGAATATTAAATATGTTTTGAAATTATTTTTTTATTTATAATTCCCTTGTCAAATTCCCATACTGAATTAATTAAAATTAAATATTAAAATACCCTTAATGTTGAATTAATCATTATATTACTTTTTAATGAGTAATTATATAAACCAAATAAAATAAATTAGGTGTATAACATTACTATACGTCTCAATGAAGATATATTGAGAAAAAGACCCTTTCCTTATGATTTTTTTTTGTTGAACATTCATTAAAAAATTTAATAGTAGTTCTAAACATGTTATTAACATATATGAGAACCATATTACTTTCTAAAACATCATATATTATCCTTAATGAAGTCTTATCACCCATTCAATAATAAAATTTCATTATTTTCATTACTTTGTGTGATAGTTTCCATGTATTTTCATTCATTTTTTGTCATGAATGTTAATGTTCAAGTGAATATTATTTAGTTTCATAATCTTATTATTAATAGTCATGAAATAATTATAATTTGATAAAATAGAATATAATACTAATACTAATAATTAATTATGGTTTTGAGAATTGTAGTACATTGCAATCATGTAAATGGCATGTCGTACATACACAAGGGTAACATTTACAATGTTAATTTATCATTCTAGAAAAAATGATTGTATTATTTAAACAATATAAATTTATATAAATATATTAA
This sequence comes from Viscum album, assembly GCA_963277665.1. Taxonomy (NCBI): domain Eukaryota; kingdom Viridiplantae; phylum Streptophyta; class Magnoliopsida; order Santalales; family Viscaceae; genus Viscum; species Viscum album. Next base: position 1,996,298,170 of record OY728140.1, on the reverse strand, counting down.
ATTTCATATTAATTATGTTAATATGAATAATTATATATATATATCATTAATGTGGTTTGGTAATGAAAAAAACTATCTCACATCATGAAATCCATAGTCTGCATATACACGGATGATGTCATTAATTTTTTATGAGTCATAAAGTAGTAAAAAAGTGATATATTATATTTTATGGATGAAAAATATGTAATTAATATACATATTATTTTATTTATATGTCATATTTATTATATATTTATTCTTATCACTTTTCTATAATAGATTTATTAAAAACAAATCACATCACTTCACAAGGCGGTAGCCCCCCATAATGATGAGTGATGTTATCGTATACCCATATAGAGTAGACAGAAAAAAGGATATACATAACAAAAATTGGTATATACCCATATTTATGTCTTATATATAATATACTCAATTTATATACATCAATATATCAAACTATATCTGTGGGTAATGGAAAAATTATTGGATTCAGTTTGCGATGTTGTAGTCCACTATATATAGAAATGATAATTCGGTAACCCATTAGATGTAAGTGGGGATAATTATAAAATGTGGCATTAACATTAAATCATTTTTTTCCTATTAGAGTTAATTTGTAAAAAATCATATTTTACTAATAATTTTTGTTTGTGGAGAATGATATATAATAAAAAATCGATGAAAACACTATATATTTATCAAGTAGCCTCTTAAGGTTTTTACCAAAATATTGAAATAGATGGAATTCAAAAAAAAGGTTTCTATGATTATATTATTTATTTGAGTTTATTTTAAAAAAATTTCCTTTTTAAAAGGGAATTAATATGTGAATTGTATATCTCTAGTTGTCCATTTATAGGTGTGTTGACCGACACACTTGTAATTTTTAAAAAGAAAATGATGTAACCAAGATTGTCACATGCCAAAGGGGAAAACTATTATGTATTATAAATAATTAGGTATTATATTGTCATAAAAAGTACAAAAATTATATTTTTACACATTTTATGCTCATCATGAGACTTTTATTTTTAGTTTAACACCATTGTATCCAATGTTTACCTTAATAATGTTAAATATTTTTTTTTATATTTTTTTTATTATTTACTGCAGGAAAAATAACATGTCCTTACTAGATAATAAAAATGATTATAATTACAAATAATTAATCAATTTGTTAAAAATTTCATTCCAATAATTTCCAATATTTAATGTAAAATCATTCTAACTTACGAGATGAAAATTTGGGTATTTGTAGAGAAAATGTTCAAATTATTAAGATTTTTGTTACAAAATACAATATTAAATTGATTGAAATTACATAAATTAAATAAATATAATTATATTTAATATAAATTATAATTTAAAAATAATAATAATCTAATTTAACTTTGTAAATAATTTAAAATAAATGAGGGTTTTCAATTGAAATTCAATATTCATTATACTTCATAAAAAAAGCATTTGCAAAAAATAACAAATAGTATACGTAATGTAATATTTAAATTATGACTTCAAAAAAATTTCATTTAACATTAAATATTTTGAAATAGTTGTAGAAATAAATTTTACATTAGTTATAATATTATAGACATAACAATATTCTAGAATAAATAATGTTTTTCTGAAAAAAAAATCTTTTTTATTTTAATTTATTAATTTGTTATTTTGTATCAATAAGTAAAAATAATTTTCATAATTTACTAATTTATATTAATACATTACTATATATATATTAGGTTCTAATGGTATACTATATTTTTTCCCATTTAGAATTGGGTTTGTGTGTTCTAAATGTTATTAAAGAGATTAAATTTAATGAAATATATGTCATATGTTGATTAATATAGTTTTTTCATTTCAAATATCAAATCAAAAAAAAATGTTTGAAATTTTAAATATATTAGTTTTTTAGTCATAAAAATTTTAATAAATATCTTCCTCATAATTTATGATTGACATTAGTAAAATGGGGTTTAGAATTTTAAAATACAATTGTTATATTACCCACATACTAAAAGGGTTAGTAAAACATCCTCATAATATAAGGGAAAGGGAAGTACAAGGGTTTTGTGGAATAAAAAATAACATGGATTCTTTTTAGGAAAACAACGGTGTTATGTTTTGATTTGGGCATGTAATAAAACCACGAATAATTATAGATTGTGATAAAGGTCACTGATCATTGTAAATTTTTTGATCAATGGAAATATATGGACCTAAAAAACAAAAATATATGATGATTTAAAATTTCATTTCATTCATCATATATGAAGTGAATGAAATAATTTTTTTAAATTTCACTTTAATAACATTGAGTAATTCTTTTATACTATCAACAAATATAAGGAAATATAATTCATTGATTAATTTTTATTTCTTTAATATATTTTCAAAATTTGGTTGTGATTCAATTAGTTTTAAATTAAAATCTTACTCTATGGAATGAATATACTAAAAAAATTATGACTAAATCAAAGAAATTAATATTTAACATACTGTATGATACACAAATTTTTTTTTTCTGTTTCACCTAACCTTAACTAATTTATAGAACAAATATGGTGAGGATAATTTATCTAACAGAATACACGATTATTTTCTCATAAAATGTATAGATATTGGTTCAACATTAATATTTATTCATCAAAACACATAACTAATAAAAATTACATATAAACTAATGAATTATGTAGGGAAATGGTTGGTTTTAATTCTTTATCATCATAGGGTTATGGGTTCAAACATCATAGACATGATGGACCCAATGTGTGGTCACGTGATGTGAAGCTAGTCCTTTTTCAAAAACCATATTTAAATAATTTCTAAAACATTATAACAATAATATTCATAAAATCCATGAAATACAGTTAATCATTAAATAATATTTTATTATTTCTTTTATAAAACATAATTTTTTAATATCTTATACTCTTATATTATTATTATTTAAATTTAATTAATGATCATATTAATTGTCTATGGTATCAATACCTTTAATCATAGTTTTATAAAGCATTGAATAATTTTTCTTAAAATAACATTTATACTAAAACATGCACATTCCCTAAATATCAAACAACATTATCATTAATCATGATATACTCCCATTATATAAAATCTAAAATGTGGTGATTAATTGTGAAAAAATAGGATCACTATTAAACTCATTATACCATTATTGCATCCATAACATTTAAGTTAATAATGTCACATATGCTTCAATATTTAAACACACTCCATAAATATTTCATGATTCTAAAAACCAAAATACCATTATTAAAATAATTATAGAATTTAATTTGTGAGTCACCATACATATATAGTTCTTCAATTTTTTCTAAATATATGCCTTTACTTGATGTACATATTATCATTTATAAGAGGGAATAGACATGAATAATAAATTTTTTCCAGGTTTATGTCAATATACTATAAATGGATCATTAGGATGAAATTTATTTTCTTCCATTGTACTCATAATTTTTCATCAAATTTCACTGATTTATGCCCTATTTTTCCACACACTAAACATTTTATAGCAACATTATGAATCATTCCTCGGGCTCTTTACTCATTTCCAACATGATGGAAATCGTCACATATATCACCCATGATATCCACTGCTAGTGATTATATAAAACAATATGTTTCTCTTCATTGGTGAGATATAGAGTTGGTTAAGGTATTTGTTGTCAATAAAATTTTAGGGTAACTTTTTAGTCATATTCACAATATCCCCCAACACAAAAAATTTCCCATTTGGACTCCCATAGTCCAAGACTCTTCTATGAAATTTAATATTAAAATTATTCTTTTTAGTTCTATCCATTCACTAAAAAAATTATTATATATCAAACAATATTTACAGAGGTAAAATCATATAAAAATTTATGGGTGTTTATGGTAGGAAACCATTACTTTTAACATAATAAGAATCCTTTTTTCATTGAAAATTCATTATCATTATATATTCAATACCATTATAATATAAAGTAAATAAACTGTGAATTATCTTAAGAATATCCCCTAACAGTGTGAAACAAAGTGCATAGTATGGTCTTCTTTCAAGATCAGGTAGTGGTCAATTTAAGCCAAATGGCTTCATTTCTATGATATAACCCCAATGTATAACTATGGTTGATCAAATTTATCATGTAGTACACACACATGAATTTATTTTTAAGAACACCCAACATAATCAAATATATATGGAAATAGTATTATGTTATTAAATACGCATCCTCAATGTCTATCGTAAGGTTATGTTATATAATAATTGTTTTCTGAAATCTAGTTACCATGGTTCCTACTAATCTTCCACTGAAACCCTTATCTAATCACTGATATCTGTATTTCATACCTAAATTTTGTGGGGTTTTAATTTAGTAATTTCATTTATTTATTTTACATTATTTTAAAAAAAATTAATTGTTTATCTTTTTTTAATGTAGTATACAACTAGTATTTTGAGAAATGTACAAAAGGAAAAAAATATCTAAAATAAAAGTATCATGGTACAACATAAAAAAATTTATTTCGGAGGCCAACTAAATCTGGAGAGGATGTTAAATGACGAAGCTGAATTATTATTTTTTTCTCATTGTATAATAAATACACAATTTTTGAACAATAGTAGAATAAAGGCTCCAAGAAATAGTGAACTAGATATTCATGGGTTGTGACATTACAAATAATGAGATCAGCCCATTACATTAGAAATACAAGATATAAAAAAGATAGAGATATCATCACTGTGTCCCATTAGAAACAACATAACTATTACATGTCATGAAACTATCTAAAAATTTATTATTTTTACCCTAGAAAATAAGGGTTTGATGCACAAACATATATATACATCATTCATCTTCAATATTAATAGAACATAGGTGAGACCCTAGATAAATGGAGATCAGACATATATTGTAATGAATCCATGGATACATAGTTATCTTCTTTAATCATCCTTTATTATTATAAATTTATCTATACTACTAATTATCATAATATCATTATTCATTATGTTGTTTTCATTGTTCCATATAATGTGATTGTATAGGGATGTGTAGTTACATATTATTTATTTATTATATTCCCATGTTTAGTTTTTTCATCTATATTTATGAATTCCAATTCACATATTTATTTTAATTAATGACATAAATATTGGGAATCAATTGATTTTATCTTTTTTTCAGGATAAATTAACATTTTTTTTAAAGATAATTATTATTTATGTATTAAAAATGATTAAATAGGGGTCTGGGTCACCCAGTTTTGAGATTTACTAAATTGATTACCATTATAATGGTTAATGTATTGTATTTTCATTGAGAACCCAATCAAATGATCACTAGACAACTAATTATGACAAACAAATATGAGTGAAACCATAATAAATTGAATCACTATATAAAAACCAAGAAAATAACTAAACCATGTAGGCCTAAACACACGATTCCAAATCATTTATATAATTAATATTTTATATCTCTATATAAAATATTGAACACTATTAATTTAAATACCAATAATTAATTAAGCGAAAAAATATAGTCATTTCAGTTCATCAGTTCTATATACTGATTTTCTATTTTTTAGTAAGTTTCTAGTGGTTTTATAGATTATTAATTTTTTGAATCCTCAATGAAAATAAACATCGCCAGACATTCTCTCACACCTTGAACCTAGTATCCGAGAGTTGGTTTTACATTATTACATTTAAATAGTATACATGAAATCGAATCCTGAATGTCCGAATATTTTATTAGTATTCATAAACTAGTTCCATACACGATTCTCGTGTTACATTTTCAAATATATCCTCAAATATAATTTTTTTCGTGATTAACATTATTCCACAGAGTGGATCAATTCATAACAATAATATTAATCTTAATTGATTAAATTGAAAAGAATATAAATAAGTTTGATCTCAAATTACTCATAATGTAAAAGAAAATTTAATGATATCATGATTTAATAACAATAAATGACATTGAAATATATGTAAATGAAAGCACATTCCATTTAAATAATTTTTTTTATAATTTTTAGAAAAGTAATAATCAATATGAAATGGTAAATAATAGATCATACATTCCATTTATTCAATAAAATATGAATGATAATCATACATATATAATATTATTAAAAAAATATCATTGATAAAATTTATTGAATACTCAACAAATGAATTGAGTAATTATAGGATTTCAATACCTTAGGCATAATGATACCTCAACCTTAAATATTGTTCCTCAATTCATTTTGAAACTGAAGTTCAGGAATACAACATAAACCGATTTAACAAATGTTATTCAAATAATTTGTATCTTGATACTATCAATGAATTATGGTGATATATATAACCAGGTCCACCCATGTCTACTCATCTAAAGCATTCCATATATATACCATATAATAGATTTAATTCACGAACAATGTTATTTATGATAAATTTTATAAATTTGGAAAATAATATCAATATATTATTATTTCCCCAAATAATAAAAAATTCAATGTATAACAAAATATATATAAGTATTATATGGTATAATAAATTTATATATCCATTAAAAATTAAATGGATATTTAGATTAAATTTATTTTTCATTGATCACAAGAGAGTTAATATTTTAAGGGAAGGTTCCTAACTTCAAAAATGAATCAATAATGTTAGTTTTAATACATTACTTTATAAAAATGATCATAAACCATGTGTAAGAGTTGTAATGATGGTATAAAAAACATATACACATGGGAGTATGAATAATAAGTTCTATTTGTTGACTAATATAAATACCAAAAAAATATTCTTTAGTGAAATATAATTATAATTTTTAAAATAAATTTTGAATACAAAATGTTAACAATATTTTCCAGAAAATAATATTATTTCAATAAAATTTTTCAATAACATAAGTTAATCATTAAAATAATTGTTTTTTCATGATGGATAGAAATGTTGTCCCTGATTTACATCTTAATAAAAATATTCATTTCAATTTTTGGTAACAACCATACATGCCCTTATTAGAATATTACATTTTGATTCATTTTATAACTTATTTTAAGAAATTATATATTAATAAAAACATATTCATTTAATAATTTTTAAATTTTCAAAAACATTTTTAGAAAACATGTTTTTTGAAGAAAAAATTGTTATTGAAGTTAGAAATAGAGTCAAATTTAACTAAAATAATTTATCAATTATTTTAAGTAACAGAGTGTCAAAAAATTGATATTATTCCTTGAAAACATCAGTAATAATGAGAGAAGATTAAAATTAATTGTTTTTAATATCAAATTATCAAAAAATTGCATAAATATAATTTAAATCATAATCAACCATCATTAAAATTTCAATATGAAATTATCCCTTACTAAGATCAAAACATTGATGTAAAAATTATTCAATGAATAGACCATGTGTTTCTAAATTAGATCAACCTAAAATAATTTTATGTAAAACATAATATATTAAGCCACAAATAAATGAACAATAGTGGAATATCAAGGAAAATAATAACTAATATAACCTATTAAATATAAAATGAGTTTTGAAACACTTTTCGAGTTTGTAATTTTCATGTCAGATCCACGTGAAATAAATAAATAAAATTGAATTTTAAAAACCAAGAATTTTTTATTAATTATTATATTAAAAGTATATATGGATTGATATATGACAAAATGTATATATTAGTTGCAAAAATTTAAGATATTCTTTGTTGAAATGATATTGAGATGAGGTCACTTACCTCATTCTTTTATTTGGTTGAACATGAATTAAAATAATTAATCATGTTTTTAAACACGTTATTAAATTATATAACGATTATATTAATATTCATAACAACATACATAATACATTATGACATCTTATTAACAACCTCTTTAATAATAATTTATTATTTTCATTATTTCAGATGTCAATTTCCTTGTATTCACATTTGGACATTTCCATGATGGTTCAAATTCTTGTGCATATTATATAGCTCCAACATAAAAATAATAATAGTGGTGAAATATTTATTCACAAACTATTATTTTATTAGCAATATTGAATGTTGGTTTTGATAAATTAATATATTATAATCATATAGATGGAAGGTCATATGTATGTATGGGTAACATTTCAATTTTTTAAAAAAAATATCAAACCAGTTAATGTAATATTTTAACATTATAGAATTATAATAAATTCATCAATACGATACTATAACATTTAAATATAATAGTTTAAATTACTCATGTAACATCACGACCTGGTTTCCCTGAAACTATTAGTCATGTGACCTCAAGCGCACCTCCACATAATCCAGTGAGTGTTGACATGTATAAAGGTTCTAGTATGTCATTAATGGTGATATTTTTCCTTCTTTTATTTGAATAAAACAATGAAGGATGAAAACAAGAATAAATGTTTTTGGTATCATATAAATAACAATAACAATACCAATGTCACATGACTGTCAATATAAGAAATACTATACTCAAATGAAAGGGAAAATATTCTATGAAAACGAATGTTTCACATTTCTATAATATAACATAAAAAATGGCTTAATGGCTCCATAGAAGGTCCCAAACCATGCTCGTTTCCCTCACTCTTGCGTCATCCACAAACATCAACTTATCACATAGCCTCGCCCTTTTTTGAACTTCAAGAACAATGTCTTCTTGAGTACCAATCAAGCGGCCCCAGGATGGGGGCAGTTCAACTCAGTAGGCCACCACCCACAGTGTCCAAAACATGGTTAGTCAAAATATTGTGTTTGAAAATATATAAGGTAATTAATTCAATGAATAATTAAACAGTTATCACATTTTCATTTATTCATTACATGTCACATTAATCTAATGTTTGTTCATGTCTCTAGTTTATCACACAATTCACGATTATAATTATGTTTTTATTGACTTCCATTTCTAACCCTAAATATCTCAGTCAGTGTAGATCAGCATGTCTCACACCACTCATTCTCAACTAGTGCAGTTCTACATGTCTACTACTCGACCTTACAATCTCTTCTATCAACTATTTAGGTAGAATGTTATGCATCACACCCCAAAATTCATAATTGTTCCAAAATTTTATGTCTAGAACCCACTTTATAAATAATTTACATCATTTACTAATTTATCATATTTAACAAAATAATTACCTTAATAATACAATGATAATTTAAAAAAAATTATAGTCCAATATTTACCCCAATAATTAATTATGTACTAAAGCCATTAATTAATTCATCGATTAAATAATACTTCAACACAAATATTATTTCATAATTATTTATACAAAATAAATTATCCAAACCATATATAAAACTATTATAATTAATCTCACAATTAATTATCTTAAACAAATTTAGGGAACATAATTAATTCACTATTCATTATCATATATTGCCAAGAATCATCTCTTAATTAATTCCCCCAGATTAATTATCTCCAAATGAACCACATTCTATATATCAATTCTAATATCCCAAATAATTAACAATTTTTAAAAATTAATAATTAATTTGGATATCCCCTTATCCCCATGGTTCAATAATCTATTTAATCACTAAGGAAACCACAAGTCAATTTGACATTATTAATTAATCTAATTTAGGAAATAAATTATCTGGGGAAGATAAAAAATAAAAAATATCACATTAACATATCAAATATACAAACATCAAAGTTATATTTCGACCACAAACATGAGTTTGTTTATTGATGATAACCTAGTGAAAATCCACAAAATCCATGTGGCACAACGACATCGATCACACACTAGATCTAAATTCCTAAACCCTAAATTAAGATTAAAAGCATCAACATCATGAAAATCTTGATCCAGACACACAATCCAAGATCATGATCTAAACCCAATGGTTTAGATCAATGTAAATAGTGGATATCTTCTTTGTAAAGATAAAATGAAAATGGAAGAAAGAATTGTAGAAGTAATAAGATGAAATCTAATTACTCGGAAGAGAAAAGATCTTTAATCCAGGTATTCGATCTTTATGAAAGGTGTTCAGATCAAATTATAATCTTTCAGGAAGGATCAAGGATCAAATATAATTCACCATGACTGAAACATGGTTGACATAGATGGGTTTTAGGGGTTCAAGTGATTTAAATACCAATATTTAGATATTAAAAATCCACACACACGGTTTCCAGTACAAGGTCACATGATTAGGGTAAACCACGATCCAACTATGCGGACCTTTCTATCTAATTTATTATTTACAATACAAAAGATCCACATGGTTTATCAAATGGTACACTAACTATGGAAACTCTCATTACCTAGGACCACACAGTTACTTGTGTTTAGATGTACGGTTTGTCCAATTGTGCATAAATCATGCAGGACCCTCTATCCGTTAATTTTTGTAAAAAACTATCCCAAATAAACCCTAAGACCCAACTCTTCAAAACATAATTGAAAATAACAAAAATAAAATGAATATATTCCTAAGGTGAATCCATAATAGATCGTTATCTTATAATTACTTAACATTATAACAGATCGTCCTCCTGATGCACTACTAAACATCACAAAGATTCAAAGACAAAAAGATTGGGTCATTAATCCCTCGGGTTTGCTTCAAATTCCCATGTTTCCCAATGAATGAACCCATATCTAAATATCACATGAACTATCAGCATCTTCATTCCCCACAACATTTTCTCATTGTGATACATCAAAATTATCAAATGTTCATCATAGGGAAAATCTATCTTTTGGTCATCCTTATCCACATGGATCACATGTGAAGGGTTGAGGTGATACCAAAATAGTTGTGATGCACGGAAAACATCATGAATAGTGCTGAATTTCAATTGAAGGGGCAATCGGAATTCCTTAGACTGATTCTCTCTTCTACCACAAATAGTCCTACAAACCCAAGATTAAACTTTCCTCACCTCCATTTCATACGGTGACCTAAACTATACTACATCAAAATGAATAATTTTTTTCTGTCTGTTAACATTAGGGGTTTTCTTTATCTATCAGCATACGACATCTATCTACACTATGCCATAACCTTTCATTTTTTAATCATTTGCATCAACTCCGAATATAGGTGATCTACAAGACCTACCAAAAATTACATCATAAGTTTCCATCTATATAGTTTAATGATAATTCTTTTTAAAGGAGAATTCCAACGATTCCAAGTGATTCTATCAAGAATGACCTAAATCATGCACAATACATGGCACATATCACTTAACAATTGTTTGGTATGCTCCAACATCCCATCATTATTTTGGTGGAAATACATATTCAAAAGAAAACATATGTCCCAAGAGACTTTTAGATGCAATTTTTGAATCCACAATTTAATCACGAATCATGACCAGAAACTATACTCATTCACACCCTTTGTAAATAAACTATCTTCTAAGGATTTAGTTCTCCAATCTATACTTCACTAATGGTTTTCCTAATAGGCTATAAATTTCATACCATCATTTTGATTAACAATGATCCAAATAACATCATTATTTCAAATAATCCTTGGAAAACCTACTATAAAAACTATAGTCATATCGTCCCACTTCTATTCCAGAAAAAGAAACAACTAAAATAGACATCCAGGTCATTGATGCTCTATATTCACCTGGTGATAGGATAAGAATATTGTCACAAAACCTGTTATCTTCTTTATACCTGTACATTGAAACTATCATCATAAGTCATGATAAATTTTTTTCTCCAAAATATGTACCACCCACTTCGAGACATGAAATTGTAACATTATTTTTACTTACGTACTCATAGTAATCACAACCTGATTCTGAATATAGATGACCTCATCCTAATCTATAAACTATTCATAAGGTGTCTCCCATCATTCAAGGCTTTCCTGACAAGTTATACCCTTTGGATCCCCATACGGGCTAACCCTGATCCATGTCATGAGTGTAGAGTCCACAAATACTAAATCTAGAGTCATCTTCTCATGAGATTCCTGAACCGCCAAATTTATTTGATCTTAAAATGTCATCATCTTCTACCCTATAATCAACTATTATATCAAATGTGTTTGAGTATTCATACTCAATGAGTCAGCCAGATAATTCCACTTCCCATGAGTATATGCTTCATCAAAACCAGATGGATCTATATACTATACCCACCTATGCTATTTATGATTCATGTTGTGCTATGGAAATATGTACATCAAGATTATGTGATCTGTAAAAACTGAAAATTTTTCTCTCTAATTATTGTGTCACCAACACTTAAGATCATAAACAACCACTTCCAACTAGACGTTGTGTGTGGGATTATTCCTTTCATGCGACCTCATCTTCTGAGACCTATAAATAATGAATTGAAAAATTTGAATCATTACAATTCGAAGTCCAACCCCAAAATAATCACAATACACTATGCACTCCTATCCTAACTTAGGTAATATCAAAACTGGTGATGATGCCAATCACATATTCAACTGTTATAAAAAATATCCCATGTTTCATCCACTCAAACATTACCCCATTATTTGTGAAACTAAATAGTTTCCCTTCCAATCGGGAACAGTCAAGGATAAAACCCTTGTAATATCCAGATAATCCAAAAAAAATCTGATATCAGAAACATTATTCAGTTACTCCTACAAAACAACTACATGCACCTTATCTCGGTCAACGTCCACACCATATACTGGGATGTTATTCCCCAAAAATTTCACTTGATCTATACCAAACAAAGCATAAGTAACTTGACATGTAATCGATGCTACTTTATTTTACTAAGGACATTGTTTAGATATTGTGCATGATCGTCATGAGTCTTAGAGTACACCAAGATATGTCCCACGAACACAACACAAAGTTGATCCATGTACGGATGAAATACATTTTCATCAAGTCCATAAATACTAATGGAGAATTTGTCAACCGGAAAAACATTACGATAAATTCATAAAGTTCATACCTGATAATAAAAGTCATAATGGGTATATTAGAAGTCCGAACTCTCAACTGATGATACCCTGATCTTTAATTGATAATTGAGAACACACAAGCCCCATTCAGCTTGTCAAGCATGTCATCGATACCCAGAATTAGATATCGATCCTTCAAGATCATTTTGTTCAAATCATGATAATTTACACAGCAATGTAACCAAATTTTAGGATTCTTCGCAAAAAACATAGATGATTCCCAAGGCTATATATATGGACGGATAGACAACTTATCCTTTAATTCATCCAATTAAGTCTTGATCTCATGTAGTTTGGAATATTCCATTATATAATGAATAATATATACTAGATCACCCCCAACATTATCTCAATAGTTAACTCCACATCTCTCTCATGTTGATACCCTGAGAAGAATTCAAAAAAAAAATCCTAAATCAGTTATGCTACCCATTGAATGATGTATTTCCTACCACTCCCATCATAAAGAAAACGTCTAGAAAGTTTTGTTGTGATCTTTCTATGTTTCAAAGTAATAAGCCCTACTCATTTTTCATGTATATCCCATTCTCCATGATAAATTTATTGGTCACCCTTATGAGATAAAAATGTATGTCTCCTAGAGTTACAATCGATGTGGTTATGGTGTCTGACTAACCATTCTATACCCATAATCAGGTTGAATCCCATCATATGATAGACATAAATAACCCAAAGAAAATTATACTCTCCAATATATAGTGAAAAACACATAAAAAAGATACATCAAGACTGTATTCCTAATATTGTTTCAATATTCATTACTCCGTTTACAGACTCCCTCTCCAAACTCAATCAATTTAAAAAAAATTGATATTAATGAATGAGAGACACCCGTACCAAACAGGGAACTAGTAAAGTTAAAATATACTAGAATGGTTCGGCTCTCTATTGAAGGACCAACCTCGCTTTCAAAATTTATAGGAAACTCACATGTAACTATCCTACACTTCTCCCCTTTGGGGTTGGTATACTCCCCTGTATATCACCAATCTATTGATACATTCACCCTTACCATGAAGCATGACATCCAATAAATATAATTCCACTTCAATAATAAATAAAGCTACCAATCCTATATGTTGTAGATGACCCCCTATATGCACTATGACTCTGTGAAATGTCTCCTCCAACACCGTATATTAACTAATTTCTATAGAACATCTACTGGCATTTAATGTTTCCCCAAAATTGGAACACCACCGGTGGGCATGGAAAAAGTCTATGGTGGTGTACCGGTATACCACACTAGTGGAAATGTAATTGAGTATGATCATATGAAATTTATCCACCTGATTTTCCACCTTTGTTTATACTATACCAACTAAAGATCTCATAAATGTCCTTCTTGCACTCCGAAGGTAAAGTCCATAATAATCCAGTGATAGATACATGTTAATTATTGGAATCACATTCAGGTTTCCCTCTGAAATGAGAGACTGATTAACAACATATTAGAGTTTCTTCAGCCTAATGATATTTACCTAGGAAATAATCTCACACTTTTGGCTGTCCTAAAATCATTTTGAAAAAGTAGCATCATCTACTACTATATCTAGAGAAAATGATGTAAATATATTATACATTTAAAATAATCTAATATAGACAGGCTTCCCTAGGTTAGATTTGTAAACTCAAAAGCCTTCTCTTGTATCAGTGTCTCTTGATTGAAGTGATCCAAGTACTTCCCTAGAAATTAATACCATAACATATCATCAGTTAGTCTAGAATGTACCAGAATGTCCCATCAGTGATTAACTAACCCTCATAGCACATAACCAACAAAAATAACCATCCTCTATGATAAAATATACAAAAGGTAAAGTATGATATCTATGGATTCAATCCATAATTCATCTTCCTCAAGTCCACCCGCTCTAAAAAATGTTAGAGGGTGCTGCAACTGAAACTCCCCAGTCAACTAAAATGTGATTCTCAGAAACCTCCATGGTCCTCTCTCTATGAATTTCATGAAATGTAAAAATTTAAGTCAGAATTTCTCTCATTCAACCTTAGTTAGCACTAACAGTGCATCATGTTCCCATCCTGCAAGTTTATTTTAGGCCATACCCCTTAGTCTCCATCCCAACAAGAATCATGGAGGCATAATCTCTACAATACCAAACACATGTCTTTAATCTCACAAAATAACCTTATAACATTTTCATAATAGGATAAAGAAATACAAAAATTTTCAACAAGTCCTTCCCAATTTCCTTTAACATAGTAAACAATGAGGCACTACCACTACCCTTTTCCGTCCTACTCATAGATCATTGATACATGTGTAATGAAATTCATTAATTAATTCACATATTTGTTAATAACATTATTTCATCTTTGTTAATTCTACAATTAACTAGATAATTATAATCATTTCATTAATCAAGACTCTCCAAAGGAACACGTTTATTCTCATCTTGTATAATTTTAAAAAATATCTAAATTCAACATTGTAAAAATTTCAATCTAATCTCACAACATATATATGATCTTATGTTTAACAAAGTATCCACAAGAAGTTTTCTTGTTAGTGCATAAAATGATGTGTGTCATAGTAATACTGAGTTCATATAATCATGTGTGGCCAATCAAATATCCTACCTCTTTTGGTCACAAATAAATATTCAACAATTATTAAAATAAATTATCACATCACACCATAAATGTTTCACGCAAGGTGAAATAATATGCAAATTTATAGAAAACAACAATCACAACAATCTCACCCTGAGTGTCATGAACAGAATCCAGTTACCCATAATGAAGCATCAAACCTGGCCTATGTAAACTCCAAACATGGTATTACCTTTCCTAATGGGCGGGCATAAGTACCCTGGTAACAAACAATTAGGTTTAGGAATGATTTACCTGAGTGTGATGGCATAAAACCTTTAAAACAATCTATAATATAAATAAGAAATTATCATCCAAGGAAGTATAAAGAATAAACTATCATTGAATACATGTATTTGAATATAGTACAAGAGGTCCAAATAAAAAAAAATTATCATGACATCCACAATTAATCCACACAACAAGGGGGAGGTCAAACCTGAATCGTCTCCACAACATTGCACCGTAGGAGGGGTCTAACAAACCAAACCACCTTCACCCGAGGATTTAACATATCCTAAGTCAAAAATTACCAATTATATTCAGACCCAATTGGTTTGAGTAGGTCTTTATCCTATTCCAAATAGGTTACCACCAAATTATTCTGTTGTTCATGCAATACAAGGATAAAAAGAAATAAATTTTAATATTAAAAGGAAAGTGGTGTTAAATTTTGAGAAATGCAACTTTCAATTGAACCAAATTTTCATGCTAAAACATTCAAAATGATTAAAATTTTAAATATAATTGTTATATACTATATTGTTATATCAAACACACCTTAATTTGTGGATAAATACTACAAATACAATGAGAAACAAAATTAGGAACACCCTTATTCGCTAGATTGTTTCAGCCACTATGTACCCCATACCTCGATGTACAGTAACCCTAGAAAAATATGTTATCGTGCATGATCCATTCATAGGGAACATAACCATATCCTAGTGGTACCTAATAATCATCCAAATAGTTTAGTTAAAGTTTCATTTATCTAAATTCTTGTTAAAACTGGGGTGAAACCCATCCGGGTCACTAGACGAACTGGTACAAATCCGCCCCACCTAGGTACACGAGCATCCACATTTGTGATCAAACAATTTCAGCATGATACATAAATATATATTTCATATGGTAAACCACTATTTTATCTCATAAAATCAGTATAATTTCTGTAAAATTTTTAAATACTTAAGAAAGTCAACAAAACATATAGAATATTAATGAATCAATTTCTCAAAATCCTGCAATATTTTACGCCAAAAAATACTTGAAAACCCCAAATTGTACACTATTTACAAACATGTATGTTACCAAAAAAGGAATTCCAATACATTTAAATGAATCCAACCTATAATTTATAGGTAATCACGTTTTGAACCAACAAATGAAAACTTCATAAAATCTCCATTTTCACAATAACATTGCACTTAAAGTTCACATGTTCCATAAAAACCACTAAAACTCATTTTCACAGAAACATCCAATAGGGATAAACATTAAAAAAATATTTTAATACATATTATAGTTCATAAAATCAATCAATTATTTATATGGAACCCCCAAATAATGTAATAAAACATTTCCATGAAAGACCCCCAATATCAGATGAAATTGGCATTTAAAATACATTTGAAATTCAAACACCACTAAAACTATTTTTTTCAGAAATAATAAAATGATAAAAATTTACAAATATGTTAAATACATCATTTTAATACATAATGATAACATGAAAATGGAATCACCTACCAAATTGTTGAAAACCCTAGAATCTTTTGTCTGAAAACTCAACTGTACCACCGCCACAAATCAAGGAACGTAGATAAACCCTAAAAACTGAATACTGGACCATGAAAACCCATGTTTAAAACATATATTCGAAAACCTAGTTGATGGACATCAATAACCTCATGTATAATGCAAGAAACCCTATGAAAATTGAATTAAACCCTAAGAAAATTGAATGAAAATTGAATAAGACTCAATTACTTGAGGTATCTTGAATAAATCGCAACAATACACCCATATCTAAATTTAAAAATAGAAAAAAATTTAATTTATGGTTGACTATGGAATATAAGGTAATGTAGGAATATAAATGGGGGAAATAGAGTGATAAATGAAGGTGTGTTGAAGGGACGAAGTTACCTCTTCAAACCTGGGCGTTTTGAGAACCCCAATGAAGGCCAACTATAATTCGAGAATCCTAGGAGCTCAAAATAAGGGGGGGAAAGGTATTGGTGACATGTATAAGGGTGTTATCTTCATGTTGGATGTGGAATCACAAAAAAGAGTAAAAACTGAATATGTTTTTAAATAGACAAAATATATTTTTAAATTAAGAAATGGGATTCTGAGCAGGCCCAATTCCATAAATAAAAACCCAAATCCAGCATGATTATTGATTCCTAAATGTTAAAAATTAATATTATGGTGTTTATAGGTCTGGTAAATCCAATTAAGAATTGTAATTGATGAAAATTGTTGAAAAATGAAGGTTTTATAAAGGAAACAAATTTTATATTTAAATTGGGAATTGACCTCATAGTTTGTCTGTATTCATGAAAACTCACCCATTCTTACAAAAATGGTTGGTAATACCCCAAACCAATGAATAATATAAAATAAATTAAAAATTCATTTTTAACATGTCTTGGATGTGACAATTCTCCCCTCCATGAATGACTTTGGGAAACATAAAGTTATCCTGAATCTTGATCTAAAAACTTGAATGAGTAATCTTCCTCAACCCATGTATTCCACTCCTACGTATCAAGTGTATAAATACCATGCCACCAAGATCCCAGTACATCGAAATAGACTTCCCTTGATTCACCTTATCATGGTAGTCCACTATTTGCACTGGCCGGTCAAAGATTGACAAGTCAATATTTATCTACAGTTCTTCCCAACTCAGCACATGGGACAGATCCGGGTTGTATTTCATCAACTAGAAGACATGGAAGAAATCGTGGATGGATGTATACTGAGAATGTGAAGCCAACATGTATTCCACCATTCGAATATGCTTAGCAATCTCAAAAGGGATGACATCTCGCAACATCATCTTCCCTTGATTTCCCAATTGACGATGGCCCGGGCGAGGGGCCACATTCAAGAATACCATGTCACCAAATGAAAAATATTGGTCTCAATTCCTGCATCCATCATATGATTTATGACGACTCTGAGCTATCAATTGGTTCTTTCTGATCAAAATTACCTTCTCAGATGTCTCTTGCACAAGGCTTAGCCCCAACAGTGATGTCAATCCTACCTCAACCCAACATAGGGGGACCAACAAGTCTGACCATTGAGATCCTCCAAAGGAGACATTCTAATCTAGTATTTATAACTATTATTATAAGAAAACACAACCAATCCCAAATGGATATCCCATGAACCTCCAATGTCCAGAACATATGCATAGAGAATGCCCTCAAATATCTGATTCTCCTTCCCTATATGAAAAACCGTTTGAGGATTGTATGTTTTGCTCATCCAAATCTGACACACCAAAGCCTTATGAAGGCCTTCCCAGAATAGAGAAGTGAATCATGGTTCTTTATCTAAGACAACTTATGATGGAACACCATGGAGTTTCACCAACTCCTAAAGAAACAAATGTCCCAACTCATCAACATTAATTGTATCTTTGATCAAAATGAAGTGGGATGATTTGGTTAGATGATCAATCACCAACCAAATGGAATTATTACATTGAGGTGTACGTGTTAAGCCAAAAATGAAGTCCATGGTGACCTTGCCCAACTTCTATGAAGGAATGGGTAATTCCTGGAGCAAACTAGAGTGTCTCTAATGCTATACTTTCATCTGTTGGCATGTATATCATCTCAACAAAAACTCCTCTATGTCTCATTGAATACCTGTCCCCAAAAAATGTTGTCACACATTATATTATATCTTGCCGGCACTTGGATAGATAGCCCCCAGAGACTTGTGGCTATCCTTCATTATCACCTTCCACAGATATGATGGCATAACTGAGCTACCCATGAAGAAAAAGATTCCCTCTAAAGATGATGACCAATTTTTGGATGTCTACCCACCATGAAGAAACTGGATAGAGCACTAACAAAACTCATCATTGGGTTGTTCCTGCTGAATCAAAATTAAAAAAGAAGGATTCAACAAGATGCATGACAAGAACGCACCTCTACCAAACTCTCTCATCTCCACATGCATCTGAGCAAAGAGCCCCATCAATGTCCACTCATCCCTAGACTTCCTATAAGACTTCACTGGTACCCTTATACTTATGGTGTGTACCACCATATTTCCCTTACATGGGGTATAGACAAAGTCAAAGTCAAACCCCTACAAGTACTCGATCTAGAGATGCTAAGTCAAGTTCTGGTCCTTCTATGGAAAGATATAATCTATTATTTTATGATCAGAGTATACCACAAAAATCTCTCCAAAAGGAGTAGTGATGACAAGTATTCAAAGAATGAAACACCACTACCCAACTCCAACTCATGGGTTGGGTATTTCTTTTCTATGGTTGGAGTTTGCGAGAGCCATACACCACCACGTGATCATCCTGAATAAGCATGATCCCATGACCCATACCAGAAGAATAACAATATAGAATATACCATTTTACATCCTCTATAAAAATTAAAATGAGGGTGAAAATGAACCAATTCTTCATCTCCTCAAACGATTCCTAACATTATGGGAGCCACACAAGAATCACCTATTTCCATGTGATCATGGTAATCAGTGAAGCAAGATGAGATAAATCAAGAAAAAACTGCATGTAATAACCAGCGAGGCCAAGGAAACTCTTGATCTCGAGCCCATTCTTCGATTTCTCCCAAGACATGACTGCACTGATCTTCCCAAGGTCCATTGAAAACCCATTCTTAGAGATTACATTACTTATAAATTTCACTTCCCTGGTCCAGAATGTGCACTATGACAACGTCGCATAGAGGCGGTGTTCCAAAAAATGTATCCAAAATGATCCTCTAATTATGTTTGGGTTCCTCTTCCCAGCTAGAGTACACTAGAATTTCATAAAAAACACCAAAACAAAGGAATTGAGGTAATGATGGAAAAATCTATTCACGAGTTCCATAAAAACTGCTAGAGTATTGGTCAATAAAAAAGGCATGACTAAATACTCAAAGTGGACATACATTCTTCGGGAGGATGTCTTTGTTATATCTAGTTCTTTCTCCCTGAGTTAATGGTACCCAAAACATCAGTATATTTTTGAAAACAAAATTCCCCCCTTAAACTAATCGATCAAATAATATATTCTAAGAAAATGGTATTTGTTCTTAATTGTTTCCTTATTCAGCTTCCAGTAGTAAATGCACAACCAGAGGGATATGTCATTCTTTTTCACAATCAATACAAGAGCAGCCTAAGGAAATACTCTCAGGTGAATGAATCCATTTATTTATATGTTTTCCATCAGTATCTTTAATTCCATTAGCTCAGTAGAAGCCATGAGATATGAGGGATAAGATATCGGATGTGAATATGGTGCCAGATCAATCGAAAACTCCACATCCCTCTCTGGGTGAAAATCTGAAACATCCACTAGAAATACCATTGAGAACTGATTTCCCAAATTAGTTAGTGCACGTTCATGGGAATTTCCAACATCATCTATAATGAGTGACGATATATAGAATATAAGACCTCCCAACTCTAGTAGTGGAGGTCCTACTCGACCAGAATGGGGATCCCATTCTCCATGAAATAACGAACGACTCCCATCCGCTATTGTGAAACTCACTAACTGCCTATAGAAATAATTGTGTGTGTCTGGAAGTGTAATAGTGAATCCCTGACATGTATTATATAAAATAGATCCATATATAGGAATAGGAGGTCCCAATCCCTCTCATCCCTACCATGGAATGTGCAGATGAAGGGAACCTGAGGCCCGACTCCTTCATTGCCAGCAGCGTCACCAACTCCATTGCAAAAGAAAACTGCTCGTTGGAAAATTTAGTGTGTCCATAAAAAAGGAAGAAATGAATGAAACAGATGCACCAGTATCAAAAATGGCATCAACTATAGAATATTCAATCAAAATAGAACCTCAAACTGTTGACGGTCCCACCTCTAATATTATCGGTGCCTGATCTACCACATGGAGATGTCTGGTCTTTCCCTGAGGATGAATACTATTGTGTGGACATGCCCAAATATATATTTACCATGAAAATGACTCATCCCTACCACCATGACCTCCAAATTTAGATCCCCAATTTCTCGATGGCTTATACTGTATTGAAACTCCCCTTAATGCCACTGACATTGTCCCAGTCGGATGTGGACATTCTTCCTAAAAAACACTACATATTTCCCATGTATCCACACCGGTAATGTTGATTTGGAGGAAGTGGGAATGATGATTGGATGTGCATATTCTTCCTACACTAGTGGCATGCATCTGATGTTGCATCAGAAGTTGCGAACGAAAACTATTTGGAAGAGTGGTCTGAACAACCACCTCCTTTCATCAAATAATCCTCCCACTTCATTTTCTACTCCTGGGAGCTTCCACTATCTAGTACTAAAACTGAACCATATAAACCATCCCTACCATTCCTTTTAATCCCCACCATTAATGCTCGATCAAATTCTCCATCATAGGTCATCATTTTAAACATGAAAACCTAGGAGTATAAATATGGTCGCAAGCCTTTCTCAAACCTTGGGTCCTTTGCCATCTCATTAGAGATGATTTGTAGAGCATAACGAACTAACTCAATAAATAGTTGGTATAATCCATCACAAATAGATTCCCCTAAATATGTTCTATGAACTCTTTGGACCAATAATAAGCTAACACCTCAGGGTAGTACTATTCATTTAAGACATCCTTGATGTCTTCTCAATGCATTTTCTCATTCTTCCCAGTCTAATGAACTAATTCCCACCACCTGCGGTTGGGAACATCCAACATAAAAGAGGAACATTTCACCCTGATTTCCATGGGTGTATCAAATAACTCAAATAGTCTCTCAATATTTTTGACCCATTCTTCGGATTCATGAGGTAAAATACTACCTATGAAGGTTGGAGACTTATTTTTTCAGAAACTGATGGGCCTTATCCTCCTAATAAATTGTCTCCTCCTCTATAACAAGTGATGAAATAATAGATGTTCCTTGTACTAAAGCCTAGATATCTTAGATCATGGTCCCAACTAGACTCTGATCAATTGGTGTGAGTGAACTCTCTATGTCTTCCTCCAATGGGTGTACATGAGCTTTCCATGGAGATAGTAGCTACAAACTGAAATAGTCACAATAACAATAGTCAATACCACAATTCTGAAAATTTAAATCAAATAAATAAAATTTATATAATCTAAACACATTATAGCATGAAATGAAAAAACTACTCCACCGTCATCTGATGTCTATGTGCGGTCTGCAACCCACACGTCTCACCTAGAAGAGATGTTAATCAGACAATTCCAAATTCCCCTAGTGACTCATGGACATCCATCAGAGGTTAATTCCATGCACCCTACTTCTGATCAAAACCAAAATCCCTATAAATCCAAGCTCATGTTTATCCCAAATCATCCCAAAATAGTAATATAATCCAAAAACATTAAACTGCCTCTGATACCATTTCGTCAAAAAATGAATATGGTCACCACAAATACCAACAGAAAACCTAGCTCGTGGCAAGTCCTGAAGGGTGTTATCTATCCACACAGACTGGAACATGTTCCTAGGTACCAAACAATTAGGGTTGGGAATGATTTACCAGATTATGATGGTATAAAACTATAAAAATGATACATAATATAAATCTAAAATTTCAAGCCAAACAAGACTTATGAAAAAAACGGAGTTGAATATATGGATTTTAATATAGTTCAAGAGGTCCAAATAAAAATAAAAAAGAACTAAGACATCCTTAATTACTCCACATGACAAGTTATTTTGTCAGCCCCCGAGATGTCTCAAAAACACTGCATCGACGGAGAGGTATAACAGCCTGAACTGCTTCACCAGAGGGATTACATTATCTTGTGTCAAACATAACCTATTAAACTATCACCAATGGGGTGTACGTAGGGTGTGTGAATAATCCCAATAGTGTACCAACAATTTATAATAATTTTCATGTAATACTAGGTGAAAAATAGTAGTTTTAATTTGCAATGGAAAGTGGTGTTAAATTCCAAGAAATGCTACTGTAAATTTAAAACAATAATCTAGATAAAACATTTAGAATATTATAAAATTTAAATTGAATTGTTAAATAATTTATTGTACACTTGAACAAACGATATGGAAAGGGTAAATATCATAAATCCAATGAGCATCAAAATTGGGAACACCCTAGGAACTTGATTGTTTCGAGCCCTATGTAGCTCATACCTTGAGGTAAAGTAACCAAAAAAATTCATTCTAGTGAATGATAAACTAGTTGAAAACATACACATAACCTAGTGGACCCATATCATCATCAAAATAGTTCATTTAGAGTTTTCTTTATCCAAATTATATGGAAAACAGGGACAAAACCCATCTAGTTCACTAGCCATACTAGAACAAATCTTCCACACCTAGGTACTTGGGCTTCCCCCATTGAGCTCAAAGAATTTTATCTTCATACATAAATTCATTTTTATATGAAAAACCACTACTTGTAACATTATATCATTAAATTAGTTATACACATTTAAAACTACATAAGAAAAATAACAAAACACTTTGATTTTTGGTGAAACAATTTCTCAGAATCCCACACTATTTTGCACCCAAAACTCCTAGAAAACCCCAAATTGTACAGTATGTGTTAAATTTTAAGTAAAAAAACATAACATTCATCCCATTACATTTCATATAAACTAAACAATCAATTTTATTAAATCCCCTTGTGATCCAAGAAATGATGACTTTGTAAAGCCTCTATTTTCACACAAACGTGGCACTTAAAGTTCACATGTTCCAAAAACACCATTATAACCAATTTTTGTAGCAACAAACAAAAGGTATAAACAATAAAAATATGATTTGTAACCCCATTACAGTTCAATAAAATAAATTACGTATTTATGGGTTATCCCCAAATAATCCAATAATACATTTCAATAGAAAAACCCCAAATTTAACATGTAATTGGAATTTAAAATATATTTTCAATAAAAACCACATAAAATAAATTTTTAAGTAATAATAAAATACTTAAAACATGAAAATATGTTCAATAAATAATGATAAGTAACAAATATTTCATTTACTCGGAATCCCCTACCAAATTATTGAAAACAATTGAATCTTTTTTGCGAAAACTCAACTTCACCACTACTGCAACTCAAGGAAGGTAGATCAAGTCTAAAAATAGAATAATGGACCAAGATTACCCAAGGATAATCCCTAGGTTTTAATCCATAGTTTTATTACATTAGGAACCTCATGGTTAAGGGACGAAACTCTAGGCAAATTGAAATAAACCATAAGTAAATTGATAGAAGAATGGAGAGACCCACTTACTTGTGGTATTTTCAAGTCATCTCTACGAATACACATATAGATTAATTTAAAAACACACAAAAATGAAATTTAGCCATTAATAAAGAATACATTGTCACATAGAAGCATTAATGGGGTAATAGAGTGAGAAATGTAGGAGTTATGAAGGAATAAAATCACGTCATCAAATCTGGAGGATTTTAGAACCCCTATGAATGTATTCCGTAATTCACGATACATACGAGATCAAAATAGAAGGTAAGGGTAATGGATATGCCCAAAATGATGTTAGATTAGATGTTGGGGTAAAATCAATGAAAATAGTGAAAAATTAATACGTTATTAAATCAAATGATTTTTAAAAAAAAACACAAAATGGGATTCCAAGTAGGCCCAATTTCATAAATAAAAACCCAAATCCACCCTGATTATGGATTCTTAAATGGTCCAAATTAATATGGTGACGGTAATTGGTCAGGATAAGCCACGAAATAATATTACTGGTTGACAATATTAAAAAATTAATTATTAATAAATGAAACTAAATTTATTTTTAAATCTGGAATTGGGCACATAGTTTGGACCAATTCATGAAAACTAACACATTCATCCAAAAATTCAATTGAAACCCCCAAAACATTTCAATAGTGTAAATCAATGTAAAAATACCATAAAATAATGTCATGGATGTGACACCATGTACTAGTAATTTCCTACGTACAAGAGTTTGGAACAACCATTCATGAGAAAATTACAAATCCCTAACTCTCCTTAGTTTATTGTCTACCATTCAAAAAAATAGTAAGACAAAAAAAGAAGAAGGAATGATAAATCATTTGATTCGACTTTCTAACATCCCAACTAGACTGTCAATAAATGGTTTACAGAGTCAGATGGTCACATTCCCTATATTGCACCACCTTGTACACTATACGGTTCCAAATAGTAGCAATATTATGGTATATCATTCATGGACAGATTATACCCACTTTTATCGCATTAAAACACCAATAGAAGCAAAAAACTAAAAAAATTATGAAATATATAAATAACCCCTAAAATAACAATGTTTCATGAAAGTCAATATTAGAAATACAATACTCAAATGTAATGGAAATCATGCAATTACAATGAAAGTGTCATGTTTCTAGGTTATAACAACAAATAAAGAATCAAAGACTCCCATGTGGGAATAAACCATGCACAGTTCCCTCACAAATTTTGTATCCCCAAACAACAACCTATCCCTGGGTCTTGACCATATCCTATAATTAAATTACAATGTCTTCTCATCTACTGATCAAAGAGGATGAGTAGGATGTGGGTATAACTCAATAGGCCACAACCATCAATGTCTAAAACATATCCAATCACAAGATTGTGTATGCATCTATATAAGGAAATAATTATAATTCATAATTAAATTTTATTAGATTGTCATTTATTATTTAATTGTCACATTAAACATGGGTTTTATTGATGTATCATATTCGACACAAAATTCATCATTATCATTAGTCTGTTGTGGAATTACATGTCTAACAATCAAAACCACAATCGGTGTAGATCAACACGTTTCACACCCCTCATTCTCAATTGGTGTCAAACAATGCATCTACTACATTTCCAAAAATGTGCTTGTATCCACCAATATAGAAAAAGATAATGTATAATTTCCCGACATCTCAATTGTTATAAAACGCCATGTCTAGCACCCACATTATCAATCATTATAATCATTTATTATTTCATTATAATTAACCGCTTCATTCAATTACTAATCCATCGATTCGGTAAAAATATCAATGAAAATTTTTTAACATGATAATTAACTAAGTAATCAACCAATTAATAAAATAATCACTTAATTAAATAGACAACAAAATTCTTATTCAATAATTACATATCAGAAATTAATTATAAAAATAAAATATCAACTTTTTATAAATAATTTAACAATTTATTATCTCTTACCAAAATTAAGCAACATAAATAATTCACCAATTATTATCCCATATAGACAACTATTATCTCATAATTAATTCCCCCATATTAAATATCTCAAACCCAACCACATTATATATAGAAATTATAAAATCCCAAATAGTAAATCATTTCACAAAAACAATCATCTATTTGGACAACCTTCTAGCACTAGGGATCAATCATCTATGTAATTACTATGTAAACCACATGTCAATTCCAAGTTCATAATTACTCAAATTTAGGAAAACAATTATTATAGGAAGATAGAAAATCAACAATTTCTTTGATACATATTAATTAAATGACAATCGGAGTTCGATTTAGACAAACTACGTTGGTTTATTGATGTAATTTTTCACAATGAAAATCTACAATTTCTGAGTAATAAAATGTCATCGATCAAGATCCAGATATAAATTCCTAAACCCAAAATTAAGATCAAAATAATAAACATCTTGAAAATATAGATCTAAATACACAAATAAATATCTTGATATAAACTCATAGGTTTAGATATATTGAAATGGTGGAGATATTTTCTAAAAAGAACACATAATTATTGTGGACTGGAGAAAAGAAGCAACATGATGAAATCCACTTATCGGGATGAAAGCATATCTTAAATATGGTATTTAGATCACAATTAATAGTTTTTAAATCACCATGGAATATATCTAGAAGGATCACGGATCACTATAATTCTTTATTCCTAATGAAAGGTTTTAAAAGACATGTTTTAGGGGTTCTAGTTATTTAAAAACTAATTTTTAGATTAAAAAAAATCATGTTCAAGTTTTCCTGTGTAGGGGAACACAGTTAGAGTAAACTATGCACCGACAAGGATTTCCTCTCTATCCAGGTTTTATAGGTTACTTTAAAAGATCCTCATAGTTTATAAAATCATTCTCTAACCCCGTATACCCACACTTCCTAGTGTTCCATAGTTACCTTGGTTTAAATGCACAGTTTTTCAAACCATGCACAAATAGTGAACATCCCCCTATCTGTCGATTTTTTCATAGAAACTCACCCAAATACATACCAAACAAAAAATAAAAAATAATGGCTCTTTTAAACCAAAAAATTAAATGAAAAGTAACTCATAGTGACTCTTGAAATGAGTGGGCACTTACAATCCTTGTTGTGTAGTGATGAAAAGATAGTCACATCACTACGTAAAGGTGATAGTCGACATGTACTCGAAAAACTTCATCATCTTTCCATGTGTGAAAAGATAAGAAGTAAAATGATATATTAATATTTTAGAATTATAATTAAAACATTAATATAATAATTATATAATTTTAATAACATATATTTATTAAATTTTTATTTATTACATTCCATGTAAATCATTATTGAAAAATGAATCTGATCGGTTCGTGAGGCAGTAGTCTATCATTCCCACTAGTGAAATTATTATATCCCCTACAAAATAAATATAAAAAATATATATGATATAATTATTATATAAGTATAATTATTTTTTAAATATCATATATATACTTATATCCAACATCATACCAAACGTTGAGATATGGTAATGAAAAATGAATGGCATCGGATCATGAGGAGGTAGTCCTTAGTTTCATATGAACAATGATTTTGTAACCCATTTTATAGATTTGGATATGGATATAGGTTATTATATTAAAATAAAATGTTAATAATGATTGAAATATGATGTTTTTTATATAATAATTTTTAATAATAATTTATGAATGTGATGGAATAAATGGGATAAAAATCTTCAATGAAGAACATTATCTATTTCTTGAGGAAACACATTAAGAGTGGAATAGAATCCTTATATTATTGGATTCAGAGAAAAAATATTCTTCATGGATTAGAGGATTTATTTTTTAAAGGATTTTTAAATTTATTTTTAGAACTCGTATTGTTGCAATTAGTGAATATGATATGTTATAGGATTACTTTTACTTATTTGGCGAGTCGATCACTTTTAATTTTTGAAATGGATAAGGTGTAACTATGTATTACACTAGAAAAAAGGGTCCATAATAATGTATTCTATCGACTTAGGCATGTTATAGTCAATATATGGAATGATAATTGAATTCATACTAGTTCCATAGAAATATTAATCTTTATCTTTTTATATCACCCCCTTGGAAAACAATTTGTCAATTTACCCATGGTAATTTTTTAACTATTCATTTTGTTAGAAAAATTAGATTATAGTATTTTATTTTTTATTTTAATAAACACATGGAATATAGTTTAAAAAATTTAATTATTATTATTGGTAATTTTCAATTTCTATTTAATCTCATATACAAGATAAGAATGTGAATTTTTAAATAGAATATTGTCAAAACATTATAATGTTAATATATAAATATTAAATATAAACATGATTCAAATGATCAAAATTTTAATAATATGTACATATTTTAGAAAATTATACATTAAATCAAATTAAAAAACTTATTTAAATTTATAACTATTTTAAAGGAAAATATATATTTCAATTGAAATATAATATGTTTTTTTATTCATTTCAAAATAAATCATTTTGGAAAAATCCATAAAAAAATACATAGATAATTTCAATATGATTATTTAAAAAATGATAATTTTAAAAAATATATTTTTTAAATGTGATAATATTTATATTAGTTATTATTGAAAAGGGAGATGAACCAATCTTTTAGAAAAAATAAAGATTTTTCCAAAAAAACAATTCTTTTTCATTAAATGATTTTTATTTTATATCTAATCAACAGATAAATGTAATTTTCTAAATTTAGATATTAGTATTCACACTCTATAGTATATCACTTTGGTTATTAGGGTATACTATATTATATTTTATATATAATTCGTGTTTCATGATTTTCATTCTATAGAATATATTAAATTTAAAGAAATTTATTTATTTGGTATTTTATGCTTTATGTTGTGTACCATATAAACTATCTTAATAAATTTTAATATTTTAAAATATCAATTTGTAATATTTGACATAAATTATTACATTATTTTTAATCATAAATATAAAATCAATGCAATCTCAAATAATTTGAGTCCTAATTCTTTTGGAAGACTAGGATTACCAAAAATGTCAAATGAAATTAAAATAAGGAATAATTATTTTGTTATTTTACATAGTGATATCCTAAAAATGTTATTAATAAAAAAAATCATAGGATGACCCATGTTATAAATCTTGTAATATGGGGATCAAAAAATATATTAGAAATACTATAATTGTGATAAGAATCCCTTGCACATGATTCATCGACATAAAACAATATGATATGAGAGAAATCACATGTGTGTTCACATGAAATCATAAAATAAATTACATGGAATCATAATATTATGGTAAAATATGAAATTTCATAGAAACATATAACATGACATATGTATGAGTATGGTCTAATGTCTTAGATAATATCACATGGTGGATAAAATATTTTAATCGATTATTTTTACACCCTAATCCCTTACATTATGAATCTTAAGACTAAATCATTACCTAAACAATTTTAGCACTATTGATCTTGATATATAATTTCATTCTCATTATTTATCTTTTCAAATTAATGGAAATAAATTATAAGGAACAAGAACTAACCATTTTATGAAAATGGGTTGCATAATATTTTTCCCTATCATAGTAAAGTGAAGATTCATACATAAGGTTTTTTTATAAATGACCAGATCACATGAATGACCCTATAATATTTTTAGAGAAAAAGATAAGTATATATGTGATTTTAATATATATATATATATATAAATTATAATTTTCCATATCAGTAATAATTTTTTTCAATGATATATAAAAAAATTATATTAAAATATTAAAATCATTCTTGTGGAAAATAAAATTCCCATATTTTAAGTAACATTTTAAAAATTAAATTTCCTAAAATACTATGGAAGTAAATTACACTAAAAATAACCACAAAAACAAATAATGTTATCTACATTTAAAATAATTTACATGACAGAAGAAATAACCATTCAGGGTGTATATGGTTAAAAAATGTATTCTTCAACACTTTTGAAAAAAATCATGAATTACATAATTCATGAAAATTTTGGATGTTTCCATTTAAATAATTTTACAATAAGTTTAAATGGAAAATATGAAATAAAAAATTGTTAATATTATATTTTTAAAACAATTTACGGAAAACATAGACAGGTAATATGAAATGAAATCAACCAAATAGAAAATTAGAGTTGATTTTCCTTAAATTAATATTCTATATATTTTTCAGTAACATATATCCGGGAATTGTAACATTAAATGAATCGTCAATTAATAACTAGTGTTTATTAAAATAGAAGGAAATTATTATGATATGACCAAATTATATTCATGAATGGGAATTCATACATAAATAATCTTGACTAAAATGAGATTGAAATATAAACAATTGATGTTTTGGTAACATTTGATTCATTACTCCAATAATTTAAATAAGTGACATATAAGATATAATATCAATAGTTATAAATTATTAGAGATAATATATTAAAATAGGCATAATATACATAATTTAAAATAAAACAGGTTAATAAAATAATATTTTTCCCATAAGATTTTATTTTGAGATGTAATCCTTACATTGTGCCAGAATAGTATTTTTTCTTCCATATATTCATGAATAATATAAAAATTTTAATTATTTAATTTTGAAACAACTTATTAATTTTATAATTTATTTTATCTAATTCATTATTGTTACTCATTTTATATACATAGAGAATTAATTTTAGGTTATACATTTTAATGATAAACAACTAATATGTCTAAATTCACATTGGTATATTGACTAAGGGCATAGTAATAATCATTTAATCATCTCATGAATAGTAGTAATGATATAATTATCTTTTTTATAAAAAAATTAAAATTTTATGTAATTAAATGAAATATTGTCAGGGAAAATTATCTACATTATAGTGGTGGAGAAAGTAGGCAGCATGGACGCATCAGTAACATTTACGTTTTTTGATGGTCACGATGAAAAAAATATATTCTATTTTTGACTTCCAAATTGATTATTATATTGTAAAAATAATAATTTATCGTGAAATATACTAACATACTCTTTAAATTTAATCAGTTAATAAAAATTAATCACATTGCATCATCAGGTTGTTGTTAACTATAGTCATGAATGGAGTTATCATATATTCAATAGAATGTAGCGTTACATCTCATCCCAATACAATAGGCCCTGTAGGATCAAAATATGATATAGTTTATCAATATAAAAGAGGGGGGTGAGTTGTATCCTTTAAAAATTTCTTTGTAACTTTTAATGTTGATATAAAACATTCTATTGATTAACAATGTTCAACAATGTAAATTCAGATGACCTCTTAGTTCTACAAACATTGAAAATTCTTGAAATATTGTTCCAGAATTGAATATTAAGAGAAGTTTAAAAGGAAAAATATTCTACCTTAAAGAGTATATAATATTACTAATCAGATTATACAAGTGTAAGAAAGTATTATATATTTATAAATTCCTTAATAATGAAACATCAAGGTAGTCATCACCTCTGTCTTCTTAATCAAAAAAATTCTCAAACTTTAAACTAATCAGCATCTCTGTCATCCTATCCCCAGAACCCCTTGATTGTACACAACAAAAATTAGAGTCGCAAAAAGAAATTGAGACAAGTTTTTCATTACTCATAAGGAATTAGAATCTAACTCTCTAGAAATCACTTTAGCATCATGTGATATCTAGGGTTGTAGAATAGGGTGTTGATCAGGTTCAAATGAACTTCTATTTATAGTCACATTTCTAATGGTAGGTTCCCTCCTTCAAAGGTAATAACATTCCATGAAATTCAAAGGGACATGTACACATTTCACTCAATCATTAGTTGTTTAGAAATAGAATGCACAAAAATGTTATTTTAACTATAACAAGGGTAAAAATATGTTTTCTCTGTAAAATATATATTTCGATGTCGAAGGTAAAAAATAATATTTTCTATCTATGTGGAAAACATTCTTAGTCTATATTACATATAGAATAAGATTTTATTTTTTCATGAAATTTGAAATAATAATTTTGTAGGAATCAGAGTCTGAATTCTATAAAATTCAGTGTCTGAATTCTAAGGAATTTGTAGTTTGAATTTTAAGGAAGTCGGAGTCTAAATTAAAAATAATTTGTAGTCTGACTTATTATGAATTTGAAGTTTGAAATATAAAGAATTCATAACCTGAATTCTGAGGAATTCATAGTCCAAATTATAAGTAATTTGGAGTTCTAATTTTAAATAATTTGTAGTCTCTATTCTAAGGAATTTGGAACCCTAATTCTAAATAATTTGGAACCTAAATTTCAGAAAATTTAGTGTCATAATTTCATATAATTCGGAACCTGAATTATAAGGAATTTTGGTTCTGAATTTCACATAATTTAGAGTTTGAATTTAAGAGAATTTGGAAACTAAATTACGATGAATTCTGAATATGAATTCGGATCCTAAAAACAGTATACTCTATATCTATGAATTTATATAATTCCAAGGTTTTATATGTGAAACTGAATTTTTTCACTTAGGAATAAAAAAATTTATATTTAGAGGGACTAAAATATTAAAAATAAAAATCTGGTGTGGAAAAATTTACTTCGGGATATAAAATTTTCGTTATTAAAAGAAAACTGAGTGGGAAAAAATATTCCTTCTGATAGAATGTTTTTTATTTTCAAAAAATAGCGGAATGGAAATATCATAAGGAAAATATATTGACTCAAAAATATACCCCCTTCTGGAAATCACAAACATCCATAATAAAATCAATATAAGTATTTTAGAATTTGTATAATATTGAAAAAACATATATCCTTTTACTTATGGATCATAGTGAATATGACTGACACCCACATAGGCTTTGGAATCCCTAAAGATCGTGTTCTTGATTTTCTGAAAATTATTTTACATTTTCATACATACACAAATCTTCATGATAAATAATCCCCCTTGGATGAAATTCCCCTTACTTTTTGAAATTTATTCATTATATAGTATTCTTTTTTTCATTCTTTTCTCCCCCTTTTTATATTTAGAAATAAATGATGTTAATGGAAAAGAAAATATGGTACCTAAAATATTATTACTAAACAACCAAAAATATGAAATTAAATGAATCTTTTACTATGATTGATTGAATTTGTAAAATAATGAAAATTCATAAAAAGATCAAATTTGAAATGAAATTATCCCTCTATTTCTTTTAGCATCAACATCTTCACAATAGTCAATAGCATATTGAATTCCTTGTGATCATCTTCCATGAACTTGAGTAGCAGATCTTGATCTTCACTTTTAATTTCTAAGGATTTAATTTTTTTTCAAGAATTAAGCATATTAGTATGAGTATTCAAGGGTTATTCTTGTTTACCATGTTATTCTTTAAACTCAATTCTATGATCCATTTCCTTCTTCCAACTATGAGTGACTTAATACAATTTCCCATTTAGATGTTTCAATTCTTTCTTCTAAGTAGTTTCTTGAAGAGACAGGTTTTTGTCATAAGACTTCATGAGATATTTGAATTTAGCATCATCAGTTTCAAATGAATCGTTGAAATTATCATAAAACACATCAAGAAATATCATCTCTTCAATAAATATACTTGAACAACTAGTCATATTCTTGCATGATCTTTTATGGGCATCATAATTAATAAATAAAGTTTGAAATCATCCACAAGTGTGACACACTTAACCATAACCATGGATACAGAATCTGTTTTTTGATTTAAGAAATGATAAAGCATTTCACACCTTAAATCTATGATTGGTAAGAATAGAATAGTACATACCAGCTTCTTCAAAGACTGAAAAAAAGGCATATCCAATAGAGGATGATTCGGAATTCAAATACTTTGATGATGAGGATTCTTTCTCAAGAACATCATCATTCCTCTATAATTAATCACCAACATCGTTGATACTATCCAAAGACAAGGTAGTAGTATCATCCATCAACTACATAACCTTATCTTTTTTGATTTGATCTAATAATTTGTTGGTGCTTCATGCTCTCTGTCTAATAGCTCAACAATTTTATCTTCAGAAAAATTTTCCTTCTTAGATTCTGCATGAGGTACTCTTTGATGAATAATATCACGATTACTACTTTCTTCCTCAAATTTATTATTGACGTATCGCTAATCCATGTCATCCTTTCATGGTGTAACATAAATTGATGATTCTGATTCAGATGTATGGATGGAGAACTTCTTGAAAAAACGTTTTTTCTCATGATAATCATCCACTTTTTGTATAATTTCATTAGTGTCACAACATCCTTATTCTTTTTCATCATCAAATTTTTGTTATACATCATCCTTAACATCTTATTCCTATTATGGTTATACTTATTATTAATCTACTTCTTCTTCTTATAGTTCATCAATCACTAACTTCTTTCTCGGAGTCTCTAAGAGGACTTCGTTTTAAAATGATTTTCGTACTAGAATATTCTCAAAGGCTTTTTCAGTAGCCTTAAGAAAAGATTGATTGAATTAAGGTTCAAAAAATTTCTTTTTTTGATTCTTATCTTTCTCTTGTTAATCATGATCTTTAGCAGTTTCATCATTTATGCTTTTTTCAGCAGGATCGAATCCAATCTTAGGCTCCCCTTCTTTGTAGTTTGTATTCTATTATCTCTATATATCCACTACTTCATCAGGATTGGATTCTTTGAATCTTTTTCTTTTGAGGTGTAGACTGAATTTCCATAGAAATAGAAACATTTTCTATATCGTGAACTGTCTTTACATTCCTTTTCGTCCCACCATTCATGGAGGATTCAGATACAACATATTACATTGATAAAGCATCAACTTATTCATTTGATAAATCATAAAACTATCATGATTCACTTGAAAATCCAATTTTTATAGTGTAATCACATAAAAACAGTAGACTAAAATTTCATGACATCGATTTTCTGGAAATTATCATTGATTCAAAATAAGATACAATGATCGTTGATTGGATTGAAGAATACATGATAATATGGGGCTTCAGATTCCCATTCTTGATATTCTAAATTTTAACCAAAATATACTTAACCAGATTTAGCTTCCTAAGGTTTACTATGAAATCCGAAACATACATATCGCTTTTCATTAGAGTACCTTTATCTACTTTCCTCAGAATGGTAAAGCCTTGAACCCAAAGTTCATGAATTCAGAAATTCTATTAATGATGAAGAATCATCGAAGTCTTTACTCTAACCAAACCAAGGAACTCTATGGCATTTTCTTTATCAAAGATTCTTTCAACATTAGGTATCTAATGCGTACAAAATTCATCTTCTCTTTCATATGTTATTCTAATCAAACTAGCTACCTTAGAATAAAAAAGAGAGTAATTCTTACCATAACTCATTAAATACAATTTCATTTTCCCTCCTTGATTGAAAAAAGATACGGATTCATAGAACTCTACTAGAAACTCTGGAATCCCCCTATCCTCTACTTTGTGGCTCTACACATCATTACACTTCAATCAATTTAACTTGAAGTTATTTCATATGATTCTATCATACTTACTAAATACGTCTGGGTCTACAAACCATTCATGATAAATCTTACATTCAAGGATTTTCTTTAATGATTGAAATTTCATTCTGAGGAGAGTCATCTTTAGACATTCTTAAGTAAGGACGAACTGAGAAAATTGGAACGATCTTTCATAGGATGGGATGAACTTCATCATGGAAGATCATGGGGTATGATGTGGGAAGACCATTGGGGGTACATTATATAGGAAATTGGGTAAAATGTTCATCTTCCTTGATTGGTCGAACGATTTAATGCTTCATGAGAAGATATGAAAGTTGAGATGATAGCCAAATTAGGATTGTGGTAGAATATGAATATTGAGGTTATTAAGAAAAACATTCAGATTTATTGATAATCAAATACAAAATTTTTTGATAAAAATTACAATACCAACAAGTAAAAGAAGATTAAGTAAATGTAGAAAAGAAAACAGACCTTTCGGATTGGTAGAAAGAATATTCGTATTGAGAAAAAAATTGGATAACATTATATTGTGAAATATTGATAACAAAATATTTTAGATTCTAAAAATTTTGACTAGAAAATTTTTAGATTATAAAACTATTTGAACTACGAAAGAAAATTCAACTACAAAAATATTTAATACCAAAATTTTTGACTGCACAAATTTTTATTAAGAAGATTTTTTACTATGAAATGTTTTGACTAAAAAAATTGACTAATATGAAATTGTACTCCCCATATTAAAAAGTGTTTCTTACTATAAGGATATATATTTCAACAAGAATTAATATGGAAGATTAAATTATGGTTATTATTCCTAAATTTTGTTTTATGTATTATAATATATTGGAGGGTAATGATTTTGTGAAAATATCAACAATTTGATATTGTGTTTCAATAAATTGAAGAATGATATCTACTTTTTGTTTGTGATCCATAAGATTTTGATGACTAATATCTATGTGTTTTCTATGAGACTGATGTGTGTGGTTATTACATAAGGTAATAGAACTAGTATTATCAAAAAAAATTTGATTTGGTAAAACTTATACCTTTGTTTGTGAGTGTGTGTTGATTCCACAACACTTGAGCTCAACAACATCTAGCTACTACATATCTAGCTTTAGTAGTGGAATGTGCTACTGAGTGTTTTTTTTTCATGACCAAGAAACTATCAAATTGCCAATGAAATGAAAATTTCTGTATTTTTTTTTCATTTTACATCCACCAATGTCAGCATCCAAAAAAACTTTTTAAAATAAAATCATTTCAAGACATATAGAATAATCATAGATCCTTCTTTCACTAAAAGTAGCGAAAAATCGTTTTCACTGATTTTAAATGAGATTCTGTAGGATTGGATTGATATCAGGCACATGAGAACTCCGAAAACATTATGTTTGGATGACTAGATGTAAAGTAAAGTAGATTTCTTATTATACATCTAAAAGATATTTGATATATTGGGTTTTCAGCTTCATCAAATTCAAGTGAATTTGAGGTACTATTGGGAGTAATTATACTATTTCGGTTTTCATATCCATAATTTTTAAAAATATCCTTTATATATATATATATATTGGGATATATAGATTCATTATGGTTTTTGAAAAATTTAAAAACCAAGGAAAAATGCTATCTCACCCGTCATACACATTTCAAACTCGGATTTTATTAGATCCACAAAGGAAGCCGTTAAATATTTCTGAGTTGAACCAAATATAATGTCATCAACAGAAATTTGAACATTCAAAACACATATCATATCGTTGTTTATTTAATATATTGGATCAGTATTTCTATTAACATAGTTGTTTTGAATCAAAAATCTTGTATGTCTTTCATACAAGGCTCTTGTGTCTGAATAACATCGATATAAATCATTCAAAAGTATAAAAACATTTTCAGGATGTTTTGTATCATGAATACCATGAGTTTGTTTATCAAAAGCTTCCTCTTAGACATAAGCATTATGGAAATCACATTTAACATCCATTTTATAATGTTTGAAATTGAATAATGCTGCAAAGGCATGTAGAATACTAATGGGTTCATCTCTGGATAATTGAGCATATATTTCTTTATTTTATATTCATTCTTATTGATAATAACCTTTAGAAACCAATCTAGATTTATTTCATATTATGATTCCATTTTCATTACACTTATTTCTGAAGTCCCATTTTACTCCAATAACCGAAGTTTTCTTAGGTCTTTTAAACAAGGTCCAAACTTTATTCCTTTCAAATTCATTTATCTTATCCTACATAGGATTTATCCAACCATCATCACTTAATCCAATGTCAATGATTTTTGGTTTTAATTGGGAAATGAAATATAGATGTTCTATTTCATTTATTATGGAGCATATAATCCTTACATGTTTATTTACATAACTAATAATACTATCAATAGGATGATTCTTTAGAAACAACTAATTTGGGTTTTGTAAAACATGTTTATCAACGTATGGTAGGAATTATTCTAGGGTATATTCTTCAAAAACATTTTTTTGAACATTTTCATTATCAGAAGGATCGTCTATCAAGGGTTGATAATTAATTTTTTAAAACACATCTAAATATATAGGATGAGGATTTTTAAAATCAAAATGATCAATTTCAATGAATTTAACATGTACTTTTTCTTCAACAGTACAAGTGTTTTAATTGAAAAGTCTATAGGCCTTAGAGGCCGTGGAGTAGCCTAAAAAATACCTTCATTAGATTTCGGTGTGAATTTATGTAAATAATCATTAGTATTAACGATGAATACATTTCATCTAAATACATTGAAGTACAAATGTCTAGGTTTTCTACCACTTCGTAACTCATAATGGGAATTGTTATAAAAAGGTATAATTGAAACATGATATATAAAATAACAATATGTACATACAGCTTCATCCCAAATATTTTTGGTTACGGAATATTCAATAAACATGGTTTTTGTTATCTCTTGAATACATCTATTTATTATTTCAACAACACCATTTTTTAGGGTGTTATTAGTGCTGAGAAGATAAGAAAAATCCCATTTATACTTCAAAAAAGCTTCAAAATCAGAATTTTTAAATTCTCTTCTAGGATCCCTATGTATTGTTATCAATGGATGGATTTTATAATTTTTAACTTGGGATCTAAAAAATTTGAAATAAAAAAATGTTTTTGATTTATTTTCTAGAAAATAGACCCATGCAAATATAGTGTAATCATCAACTAAGAAAAATACATAATATTTTCCTCCAATTCCTCAAGTTTGTGTTGGACCAAAATGATCCACCTGCAAAAAATGTAATTAATCAGTGGTTGTGGCTTCGACGACTAATTTAAAATTGGATTTATGTTTATTTTCATATTGAAAATGATCACAAACTTTTAAAGAATCAAATCTATGATCTAGTAGATCCTTAACTAGTCTTTTCATTAAGAGTTAATATAAGTTCCTATGGATAAAATGTCTCGACCTTCTATGACATAACTAATAAGGATCTTCCATTTCACTAAGACATGATAGATCTTGGCTCTTAAGTTCGTTTATGATTTTTATGTTAACATTTTCTTACCTATGAGAAAAAAACCTCCTTGTAATTGTTTACTAAACACTAATCATTCATAAAATTTACAAGGTAACCATCATCACATAAATGGATTATGCTAATAAGGTTGTTCTTAAGACCCTTAATAGAGAAAACATTTAAAATCAATGTTTTTTAGAGAAGAACAATGATACGTATACTAATAATTTCTCCCTGAACATTATATCTGAAATCTATGTTTCCTCCTTTTGTCTTGAAAATATTTTTAAATGTGTTTTTGTTACCAGTTATGTTTCAGGAACATCCACTATACATGTACCATGAATTTCAATTGATAATATCATTAAATTCTTAAAAACATGAGTGTTAGAATTTCAGAACTAAAACATTCACTGATCTGGAAACATTAGAAAGAAAAATTTTAGGGATCCACATTTTCATTGAAATATATGATTTATGAAAACCTAATGAATGATATTTGTTTAAGGAACAATTTTTTTTCCAATTCCCACCATAATGACACTTATTTCCAAAAGCTGCACTTTTAGGTACTAAATAATTGTTACTAAAAGTCCGTTTTGAATGAGTCTAACCAAAAACATAATTATTCTTTAGATGTAAAATATGGGAATATATCTTATCAATGTTTTCCTTACCTAAGGTAATGTTTTAAAAATAGTTCCTCATGGAAAATATTTCTGACATTAGCATAATTACTATGTTTTTATCTTCAGAAACATAAGTTTTTTAGCACTAGGGATAGTCTCGAAAACATTTTTCTTAGAAATTACTTTTTCTAGATCCTTATAATGTTTATCCTTCTCAAAATTAAATTCATATAGGGTTTTTGAAATACTTACAAAATCATAAATTTTCTTATCATGATATTTAGAATTATCAGATTTTTTCTTGGTAATAATAGAAATTCTAGACTTTTACTTATAAATAATTTTCTTGACATAAGAATTTTTGTTTTCATGATGCTTATCAAATCTAGAAACTTATTTATATGTAGGTAAAGTATTATCTTCATCAGAAAAATATTCTTCATCTGAAGATTCATAATTTTTACTATCACTATAATTAGAATTCAAGGATATGTTGGAAATGGGTTCATCATTATGTACCTTGTTAATTTGATAATGATTTTAAAAAGGTAGAATAGAAGGTAAACCAAGATTCATCTATCCAGAATATTCATACTCTAAGGATTCATCAGATGGGTCACCACCACTCGAAATCTAGGTGTCATTGGATTTCAAAACATTCTTTGATTTAGCCTTTTAGTTCATATTTTTATTCCTCTCAGAATGATTTTCCTTTCTTACTTTTCTTTTAAGAATAGAAAAATCTACCCTTATATTCCCTACTCTTTTTTATTCATAACAATTGTCTTCTGATCCTTTCTTATCCTTCCATTGATTCTTCTTATATCTATACTGAAATTCATTCATCCCAACTATCTTGTTCATCCTTCGAGGTATATTATCTAGTTCATTCTTAGAATATTCACTTTCACTGTATTCAGGTAAAACAATAACCTTCTTCGATTTATGTCTAATA
This sequence comes from Viscum album, assembly GCA_963277665.1. NCBI lineage: Eukaryota > Viridiplantae > Streptophyta > Magnoliopsida > Santalales > Viscaceae > Viscum > Viscum album. Next base: position 1,996,256,453 of record OY728140.1, on the reverse strand, counting down.
ACTCTCTCAGGTGTCTTGTCTTTCATATGATTTGAAGTAGTTGTAAAAGAAACACTTCCAATTCCATTTTTATTATTATTTATATCAACATATCTTTTCATTCTTGTCTCATGATAAAGAATCATTACAATGATCTCATCAATAGTAATCTGTGATACTTTACGATTCTCATCAATAACTGTTCTCATTCATTCCCCCTCATTAAGCATGATATCTATATTCTAGTCCACATGTTACTCATCATATAATACTTTTCACCCATGGATTGTAATCTATTCACAATGGTCATAAATCTCTGTTGTACCATGCACAATAGTTCTATATATTGAAATATAAATCTATGATATTCTCCTATAAGAATAGATCTTCTAGTTTTGATAAAAATGAAAGTTCCAAAATGAGAAACATTCAATTTCATCCAAATACAATTTTTATCTTCACAAGAAGAAATATGGCTATATATATTCATGGACATGGAACAGAACAATGTATTGCGTACATTATAGTTATGTTTATATTGTGAAATTTGTTTAATAGTAAGAGTTATGACTTCCTCATTATGAATCCTGTAGTCTCCAATAAACATGAAAAAGTCGTCCACTCTAGGGTTAATGAAAAAATACATCAAATGATCTCCATAATATTTATAATTGTTCCCATAAAACATAGGTAGTCTAGTAGGTTCAATAGTTTCAATAGAACAAACATGAATTCCAGCAATCTAAAAAAAGAATTCCACAAAATCTTTTTTCTAATAATAGTTTGTAAACAAGGAAAAAAATACTAAGCAATGAAAAAAATAACGAAGGAAACTTCAGAAATAAAATGTATATATGAATATAATTATTTTAAATACCTACTATGATGACAATTATAGGGTATAAATACAATGTAGATGGTCAATATACAAGAGGGGGGTGAATGGAATCCTTTCAAAATTGCTTTGGAACTATTAATGTTGATATAAAACATTAAATTGTATAAAAATATTAAAAAAGGCAAATTTACAAGACCAGTTAGTTCAGAAAACATGATAGTTCTTGAATATATGGTTCTAGAAATGAAACATAAGAGAAACTTACAAGGATAAAGATCCTACCTTAAAGAATATAGAATCATAAAAATAGAAGTATTCATGTATAAAAAGTATAATATATTTATATTTTCCATAATAAATTAAATGCAGTGAAAAAAAAATGAAATAATACATGTAAAAAGTATTAAATCATTTAACCCAAAGTGTAGGGTATCCATCAACCGTGTATAAAGGTCTATTGATTTATACATTCAAGAAATTCTCTCATTCCCACACCAGGGTAAGTCCTCAATAAGAATATCAGAGTATATCTTACTATCCTTGAATGACCTAGAACATCAATGTAGTCGACACCTCTATCTTCTTTATCAAATAATTCCATGATCTTTAAGGTAGTCGGCACCTCTATCTCCTTATCATCGAAAGCCCTTGATTGTACAGAGAAACAATCAGAGTCGCATGAAGAAATCTAAACAAGATGTTCATTATGCACAAGGAATGAGAGTCTATCAATCTAGAAATCACATTAGCAGCATGTAATCTATATAGTTGTAGAACATTGTTTTGAGATCATTCAAATGACATTTTATTTTTAGGAACTTTTCCAACGGTCAGCTCCATCCTCCTATGGTCATATTTTCCTTGATTTTTAGAGGGACCGGTACACGTGTCACTCACACATCAGTTTTTTAGAAACAGAATCCACAAAATCATTTTATAACTATAAAAATGATAAAAATATGGTTTCCCTATAAAATCTATTTCTCAAATTTTAAGGGAAAAAATAATGTTCGGTGTCTAAGTGGAAAAAATTCGGAGTCTATATTACATGCATATTCAGATTTAGTTATTCAAGGAATTCAGAATCAGAATTCTGTAGACTTCAGATTATGAATTCTATGGAATTCGAAGTCGGAATTCTAATGAATTTGGATTCTGATTTCTAAGGAATTTATAGTCTTAATTTTAATGAATTCGGTGTCTGAATTCTAAGGAATTCAGAACCTAAATTGTATGGATTTCAGAATCTGAATGATAAGGAATTCATAGTCTAAATTCTAAGTAATTTTTAGCCTGAATTAAATGAAATATATAACTAGAATTCAAAGGAATTCGGAGCATGAATTTTAGAGAATTCAGAGTCTGAATTTTAGAGGATTCAGAGTCTGAATTTCAGAGATTTTGGACCTGGAATTCTATAGAATTGGGATTCTAAATTTCAGACAATTTGGGGTCTGAATTTCAAAGAATTCAGAACCTGAATTCTGAGGAATTTGAAATCTGAATTTGGAACATTAAAAGAGAATACTCAATATCTATGAATTTATAAAATTCCATGGTTTTATATATGAAACCGAATTTTTCACATAGGATTAAAAAGGGTTAGATTAATAGAGACTAAAATAAGAAAAATGAAAAACACGTAAAGATACATTTCTTTAGAGAAGGAAATTTATCCTTATTAATGAGAATCTGATTGGAAAATAATTTTTCCATGAGATAGACTGTTTGTGATTTTCAAAACATAGATTAATGGAAACTTCAATTGGAAACCTTATTGACTCAACAAGTCCATGAAAGATTGTATAATGACCTCATGCATCCATACGACAAAGGATTCAAAATAACTACGATGGGCTCAATTTGACCCATTGGGATACTATACCATTAATTATATTGCACACAATAAATAAATAACCAATTTATAACAATTCACAATATAATTATCATAATCAGAGTAAAAACTATCATCAATCTAAAAATATAATAAAAATAAATGGATCCCAATGAAGAAATACTATCTATAATAAAAAGTAGTATATAATAAAGGAAATTAAATAAATTAATAAGTAACAAAGTTTCCTCTATATTTTGTCTCAGTTAGGTGTGGCTCTGTTCTCCACCTGTCAAACATCTACCATAGATCTTTTTCCCTTCATTGGATCTCTTTACCTGAATCTACCATTTCATTGATATTCTTGAGTATTTTGTGATTACCAGACTCATTGTGATACCACTGATTCGTCATTAAGTTATCTACATAATGTATAAAATAGTGTATATCATGAAATAAATAATTAAAAATAAAAAACCATGTTTCATGTCATCTACATTGAACAAATCACTAATAAAGTTGCCCTCTGTCTCTATAAAGATGAAGAATATATCTACTAGTATGACACTATTTTTTCTCTTAGTCAAGGGTATTTCTGTCCATACTTTAAGTATGTTTGGACTATTTATGGTTTGGTATCATTCCACAAATTATTTACCCTCTATAGGGGTAGCCATGCACACTATTAAGGACATTAGAACTACGTAAATCCAAACATCAACATCGATTTTCTATATTTCACTCCACAATTATTAACCCAAAATTTGGGTATCCATAAATACCATTAAGTTTGTTTTGGAAATAATCAGTTTGGGTATCCATCCACTGATGATTTCGTCTCTATAGTGGTAGACAAGCCCAAATTTATGTATGTTGACAATTCATTACTCCAATCCTCATGTCTTTACCTATATATATATTTTTTATTTTAGAATAACTTGATAAGATATTAAACACATACAAAATATATGACATATAAATGAATGATAAGGAACACCCTATTCAATGTGAAAATAATAAAAAATAATCAACTCGTTGAATGGTTACTCAGACACCCACATACCTCTCAGAACGTGGAATATTTATACCTATACAGATGGTATATCATTATAACATCACTTATAAAAGGACAGTAAGGGTAATGAAATTCATAGTATAAGGTCCTTGATGTGAACGATTTCTGTGTCAAACAAGTCATCACTCAATCATCATTTTAAAATGAACCATAATATATGGTTTCATGGAATGGAGACAGAAAAAACAAAATAAGATATTTTATTTATAGAATAAATAATGTATTACATGTGATAAAAATATATTCTTATAGATAATCTCATAATTATCATTTTAGGAAAATTCGTTCATTTTACATATTATCCTTAGGAATTATTATCTTTTCATAATTGTTTATAAATTTTCATTTTGTAGTTATCTTATAATAATTTTTCTAATTTAACTTTCTCAAATTATATTTTGATAGTTTATTTTAAATAATAATTTATCAAATGTGAAAAATAATAATGAGGAAACCTTACTGTCTAAAAAAATAGGATTTTGCTTTCACATGATGATATGAACCCAATGAAAATGACAATCTTTCATTCCAATCTGAATTGAAGATGTTATCATAGGGATATGATTATAACTATTAATTAAATAAAATAAAAAACGAAAATAATATTTAGGGGGATAGAGAGGGAGAAAGGAAATGAGGGAGGTGTGTGTGTAACATCCAAGTAAATAATGAAAATAGAATTTTCATATTTTTTAATATTTTTTAATTACAAATTAATTTTACTTTAAAGGGGATGGTGTGTTTGATGGCGTACCTGATACACAACAATGGGTTTCTTTGAAATCATATGATACACACAATGTTGGGTCATACTAAAAAAATATATAATATTATTTTAAATGGTAGTTAACTCCTAGTAGTTGTATTGGTATGAATGAATAAAAAATTCTAAAATATGATTATACATGTTTTTTAATGTTTTTACAATTATCCAATGAAATTTACAGTATTAAAATTTGAATGAATCTAATAATAATTCTAAATACTCTAAAATTCAATAAAATGATGATTTAACACCTTTGGATGGTAAACCCTATTTAAATATAGTTTTGGTGACATTTATTTGTTCTATTATAGAAAATAAAATTGATCTTTAGAATCAGGGCATCAAAATTTACTTTAGGTATTTTTTTGGTATTTTTTGCTGATAAAATTTATTTATTAATGAATAGTGAAAAATAATTTATTTTAATTCCAAACTGCCATTTAATATAATTTATTAATATGGTTGGATTATCTTTTTAATTTTTTTAAGTGTTATTAGATAATATTTTTAATATTTAATCCTATGTTTCTAATTGTATGTAATTTCACTTTGAAATTGGACATAAATATGTGTAAATCTATTGATGCTTATTATTTCATAAAAACATGATTTTTTTGACATTGAGAATTAAATTCAACAACATCTGTATTTTGATTTTTGAAAATTTTCATTCCATATTATGAATCTGGTTGACCAAATTGTGCAAATATAAATTATTAATTTGTTGACATTATTAATTTTTACTTGAGTAAAAATATTAATTAACAGTGTTAAAGGGTAAATCCATTAAATAAGGGTAAAAAAGTATTATTATTATAATATCAAATTACCCAAACATCAGTCCAAATCCTATTGATTGATAAATTTCCAACCATTGTAATCATTGGGTTCATTTTGGGACGTCATGGAGAATCTTGATAGTGATAATGAAAAATTATATTAATTAATTTAAAGTAAAGAAAAAATGAAATAATAATATATCATTTATTAAATCAATTTTTAAATGGGTTTATATAAGATATATCATTGACTATAAATATCAATTTTAAATATTAAAATATTTCATAAATCTTTGTATATTTTTATAATTTTTACATAACATATATGTAACACTGCGCCCCTACCTCATTGGTTTGAGGAGGCGGTGAGGGCTACTTGGACATAAGCGGAATTCCCAAGAGGAAAAAGGATGGAATAAATACTGAGGGCTTCATGATCAAGTTGGGGAATGATTTTCCCTTAAGACAAAACTATCAAAACCAACAGGTAATGATGCGTGCACTTTCATACCAAAACATATATTCCCAAACGACAACCAAGTTGTTTCACAACACAACTCAATACCAATAGAGCTAGACATGTCAACACAACATCATTGCACACTGCGAAAACTGAACAACAAAACACCACAAGCCATGACACCACTACAACTCCACATCAAGCTCCAAGCTCCAAGCTCTACCAAGGGATCACAATTCTCCACTAAAGGAGGGAGATGCCTTATCTTTTCCCATGTCACAGTACACGACATATTCAAAGACCCCACAATGCCAAAGTATGGGGTAAGTACTAAAACTCAGTAGGATTCCACCAAATGACTTCCCTATACACACCACTATGATAAAACCATTAGCACATTTATATAAAACATTTTATATATATTAAATCATAGGTGAAAACATTTTCATAAGACAAACATGCCCTTATCAAGCTATCACACCCAAACCAATAAACAAAGTGAAATACAACCAAACATGACACAATCCATCCCATCATTTACACGTTATCACAAAAACTTCTATTTTGCAAAGCAATGCACAAAAAACAACCAAAAAAACCAAATGGTAGAATTCCGTCCAACCCGTTCACCTATTGAAATGTAGTGGCTCTTCCCGTCCACATATCATTTGATGGTGGAACTTCCTTCCACTATCCATCCATTTTTATAGTGGTAATTCTCTCCAGGTCCACACTACATTCCACCCAATCTCATCTAAGAAAATAACCCATCATGGTCACAACAACATGCAATCATCCAATTCATTGCATATCAATCCACTTCAATAAATCAACCACTTATCGAAAACAATTGTCAATGCTAAACAACATTTCAATTAAATAAACAATTTATTTAAAACCCTTTCCATCAATAATTTTCATAAATCAGCCATATCATCCAATTTTAAAATCATCATTTTAAAATCCACAAGAATATCATTTCACCATAAAACACCCTTTTTCCCAAAAATCCCCAAAACATCACCAAAGGAATTTCTAACCAATTTCACATAACAATTCACAATTAATTTTCAGCAAAAAAATTAATTTCAATGAGGACCCTCTAGTTCTAACCATGTGGAGTCGAGATAGAAGACACCTACCTTTAGGGTTCCCGATAAATCGACCCACAAGCAACTGTACCTCAAATCTAGCGAATGCACCATCGAAACCTATATAGATCCCCTTTCCCTAACATCCAAAAGCCTTAATATTAACATCCAATGCATCCACAACCCTAGATTTAGACACAACAAGTGTAGATCTAGAAAACTGTGAAAGAGAGGGATGTAGATCTAGAGGAAAACACAAGAGAAACAAGAGGATAGACATACCCAAGAAAACCCACCTTCAAACTGCCTTGAAACCCCATTGAAACACTTCCAAATGGAGTGGTAGAGCACCCATAACCCCAGAGAACACAAAATCCCGAGTGAGGCTTGAGTGAGAGGAATATTGGAGTGAAATTGGTTAAGCCCGAGGGAGCTCCAGACTTATAACCGTATTTTTATGTGGCCGGATTGTTAGCCCGCACGGTTTGGAAAATAGTGCACTAATCATGCGCAAACTAATGCCCCAGGAGAAAACGTCCACATGGTTTCCTCACATGTCTTGGAAAACCGCACGTAGGCTGTGAAAATCCTACTATCTCCCTTGAATGGTTTCATAAATAATCTACACGGTTTCCACTAATCGTGCTCAAAACGTGCACCCCTTTAAAAGACTCCAAAATCGAGCAAAACCATTCCAAACTCTCCCAACATCTTCCCAACTCATCCCATGAACTTTAAAAACATAACAATTCATAAAAAAAGGCCATATACCTTAAACCAAGGGAGTTAAATTCTCCCCACAATTGGAATTTCTATCCTTGGAATGTAGTGAACCCGCCTTTTGCCGAAAGAGCTCAGGCCACTGCTCGACCATATCATTCTCCTGCTCCCAAGTCTCCTCATGAAACTTACCATGTTGCCACAAAACTCAAACTAAACTGATTATTTTACCACGCAAGACTTTCTCTTGCCTATCCACAACCCACAATGGCATGTGCACCAATGAAGAATCAAGTTCTAGCTCATAATTATCCCATGGAATCACATGGTCATGATCTACCTGATACATTTTCAACTGCGACACATGAAACCCATTTTGCACCACACTAAACCTAGTAGGAAAATAAAAACGATAAGCTACCTCATCTACCTACTCAAGATTCTCAAAATGTCCAATATACCTCAGTGATAACATTCCCAACTTCCCAAACCGTCGATGTCCCAACATAAAAGAGATCATAAAGAACACATGATTACTCACCATGAAGGTCAACCACCATCGACGATGATCTGCATATGATTTCTGACGACTCTGAGCCATCTCCAATCTCTTCATGATTAACTTGATCTTCTCTATCATCTCCTGGACAAGGCTCGGTCCAAACATTTAGGACTCACCCATTTCCACCCAACATAATGGATTACGATATGTCCTCCCATACAACGCTTCAAACAAAGCTATCTATATTGATGCCTGATAGCTATTATTGTATGACAACTCAACAAATTACAATTACTCCTCCCACGAGCAACCAATATCCATGACAAAAGCCCACAACATATCCTCCAGATTTTGTATCGTCCTCTCTGATTCAACAACCATTTTAGGGTGATATGCCGCACTCATCGGCAAATGTGTCCCAAGGGCTTGCTGTAAGGATTTACAAAAATGAAATGTAAACCTTAGATCTCTATTGGATACAATTGAAACTAGAACACTATGCATATTTACCACCTCCCGGATATAGATTTTGGATAGATGCTCCACCGTATGAGATTCACGAATTGGGAAGAAATGGGCCGACTTCGTCAACCGATCCACTATCGCCCAAATGGCATCGTGCATTATGACCACTCATGGGAGACCTGTTAAAAAATCAAAGGCTATTTTCTCCCACTTCCATAGAGGAATTGGTAAAGACTGCAACATTTCCACTGGCCTCTGATGCTCTACCTTGACCTGCTGACAAGTCAAGGATCTTGAAACAAACATAGCCACTCTTCTTTTCATACCAACCCACCAGAACTGCACCTTCAGCGCTTTATAAATTTTCTAAAGTCTTGGATGAACATACCACCTTGAATGATGACACGCCGTGAGAAGATCCTCCTAAGAAGCAACTGGTACAACCATCTGATTCCTAAAACACAAAACTATATCCCTATTCAGTTTCCAAACCTCAATGGTCTCCCCCCGTTGAGCCTCGACTCCATGGTCACACACTCATGATCCGATATCTATGCCTCATTAACTAGGACAACTGGGTCAGGAATCAAAAAAACTAGAAAGATGACTGCTCTATAAACTTGGTCCCCACATTCCAACCACATATCAGCTATAACCGACATCAACATCCACATGTTTTATGCATGTTTCAGCACCTCAGAATATGATTTTATACTTAATGCACCCACCACCGAATTTCCCTTACATGGTGTGTACATTAAGTCAAAATAAGACATCTGGACATATTCCATCCATCTCCTTTGCCTCAAGTTCAAATCCCATTGAGAGAAAATGTGTTTCAAGCCCTTATGATCTATCTACACTGTGAATTTCTCACAAAATAGATAATGATGACATAGTCTCAAAGCATGGACCATTGTTGCCAACTCTAAATGATGATTTGTGTAGTTCTTCTCATGCACTCTCAACTATCACGAGTCATACACAAACAAATGATTCCCTTTCATGAGAATGCACCCCAACCCTAATGCTGATGCATCACAATAAACCATATACACTTTTCCTAGTTCTGAAAAAAACATGATTGTTGCTGATGTAAGATGACCCTTTAGCTCTTCGAAACACTACTGGAACTATTCCTTCCACTAGAATGGAACATTATTTCTTCCCAAGATATAATTGGCAAAGCCAAACGTGAAAAATAAGAAACAAAATTCGGAAAATACCCACCTAGGACAAGAGAACCCGGTATCTCAAACACATTCTTTGGCAGGTGCCACGAGATAACAACCTCTATCTTTTCTGGACCCACTAAAACACATCTTTCAGAAATAACATGGCCAAGAAAATGAACTTTTTGTATCCAAAAGTCACACTTTTAAAATTTAGCATACAACCGATAATCCTTCAAGATCCCCATCACTGTCGCCAAATGATGCTCATGATCCACCCTTGTCATTGAATACACAATAATATCATCTACAAAGTCAACCACAAATAAATCCATTATCTCTCAAATATCTGATTCAACAATTCCATAAGCACCACTGGAAGATTCATTAGACCAATTGGAATAACCACATATTCAGAATTGCCATATATACTTCTGAAAGCTGTTTTAGGAATATCCACCTTCCCCACCCATAATTGATGATATCCAAACCTCAGGTCAATCTTGGAGAACCACTAGGATCCCCTTAACTGGTTGAAAAAATCACCAATTCGTGGAAGTGGATATCCATTTTTATTATAACTTGATTAATTCTACGATAATCAACACATAGACTCAATGTTCCATCTGCCTTTTTCACAAACAACATCGTCCCTACCCACGAAGATGTGCTCGGAAGGATAATACCATTGTTTTTAAACTCTTCCAACTAGACTTTCAATTCCTGTAATTCAGTAGGTGTCATCCAGTAAGATGAAAGTGAGAGAGGACTGGTCCTTGGAATGGGATCAATTGTAAACTCCACTTCTCTTAGGGGAGGTAACCCAAGGAATTCTTCAGGAAAAACATCCATAAACTAATATACCACTTCTGGAAGAACACTCTACTCAACACCCGCTACTGATTCCAATGACAATACCACCATCTGTTATGATAACGTATCCACAGCTGGTGCCAAAAAACCAGTTGCACCCTTCCGTTCATGCCACTCTTCGATAAAGAGTTTTCGAACACCATCATGTTTTGTAAAAGACACTGTTTGGGCATCACAATATATGTGAGCCATATACGCCACCAGCCAATCCATTCCTATGATTACATCATACCCATCCATCTCAAGCATTGAGAAATTCCAAACTATCTCCACCTCTCCCACAAAAATACAACATTATCTAGACAAGAAGAATCGACACACTCTTTGACCCAGAAGAGTTGGATGTTTTAAAACCGAGGGCATCATTTCTACCCTTAAACCTATCAAATCAACCACAAATGCAGAAAACAAAGTGTGTGAAGCACCCATATTAAACAGCACTTGCATCAAGGTAGAATTTAAAAGAATGTTACCCCGCACCGGGGATGGTCCTGACTGATCATCCACCAAAACCTGATCAGCTCCAAACACATGTTTTCTTGACACACTATAGTCTTTATTACTCTGCTAAGGCATCATCGTATTTTGAGAATGACTATGACCCACTTTACTCTACTAACGAGGGGTGTGCTGCTGTCCCCATCCAGTCGAAGCATACGACGTCTTCGATCCCTGAGGAGTGTCACACACACCGACCTTAGAGAATTCTGAAAATAACTCTTCATATTCCCCATCGGAGAACAATTATGACATTCTCGAGGTTGTTTCATTCAATCCCACATGATGTGGCTCGTAGAACCACACTAAAAACATCCCAAATTGCTCTTGGGCTTCGTAAGAAGATTCACTGATCCTACCATAAGATTATATGCCATATTCACAGCCTGGGAATAAGATTCCCTCGTTCTCTTGTACACAGCATTATATTTCCCACCATTCCCCAGGGATACCACCATGCTTCCTCTACATGGAGCTCCCAACAGATCCCTCTCAGCCACTGATGCTCTATTCACCATCTCTGTGTAATCATTTATACATAACACCACTATCGTTGAACATGTTTCTTTTCTTATCCCTATTTCAATGATCCATTACTTCAATGATGTGATACCCACCACTTCAGGTGAAAACCGTAATATGTTCATAAACATAGTTGCATACTCTATCACAGAAATATGCTCTTTCTTCAGAATGAAGAAATCAGTCGTGCACAGAATTTTAATCATATGTGGGTAGAATTTCTTTGATATACAAATCATAAAAGTCATCCCATGTAATACCATGGTCTGTCCTCGGTTAGACTACCAACTCCCACTATTGAAGGGAAATATCTTCCAAAATATATTTGGCCAACTTCACTTTTAACTCTACTAGAGTTCCGAAGAACCTGAAGATCTTTTTAATTCTATTCAACCATGCTTATTCCCTCTCTGAATCTGAATTACCCCTGATGATGGGTGGATTCTTCTTTTGAAATTAAACTGCATGATCCACATTTCTTGGATCATCTATTTTGTTTCCACTTTCCATAGCATGGATAACATGCACTATGTTTTTCACTAGCTATTGGTTCACCTGAGTCTTAAGTGGTACCACAATTTCAGTAGCCTCATCTGGTTGGTCTCTATGACACCTACCCGGTGCCATTTCCATAAATATAAAACAAACATATATGATTCTCACATATATAGACATCATGAAATACCATTTAAAATCACATTACACAACACTTTCACAATAAGTCATTCCAGATTTTCACATTTCCCTTGTTTCACCATTTTGAAAATCACACCATTTTATAAATATTAAATTTATTCACATTACAGTTTCACACAAAAACCATTTCTCAATTCATCCCATAGATCATTATACCCAAATGAAATATGCATCATAGTGGGAAGTCATTTCTACCATGCATGTCATGCTCGTCTCATTGGATACACCCTTGACAATGAGATATCCAATGCCTATAAGTGTCTCCAAAACACTTATGTACCCAAATCCCTTGTAACATTAATTTCAACATAAAAGGGTTATCTATTTTATTTTATGCTATACATTCCTTCGCCTTTCCACCATCCCGAATCAAGTATGCACCACAAAAAATTTCAACACCAAATCCCAGAATCAACTCTAAAGCACCGAACAAAATGATACAACTTGTAACACCCCACCCCTACCTCATTGGCTTGAGGAGGATGTGGGGGATTCATGGCCTTAAGTGAAATTACCATTACTCCAAAGGCTGGAAATAAATTCCGGGGGATTCGAGATCAAGTTGGGGAATGATTTTCCCTTAAGAAAAAACCAACCATTCCAATGGCTAGTGTTGTGTGTACTTTCAAACCCAATTATGTATTCCCAAATGATAACAAAGTTGTCCCATAACACAACTCATATCCAAGACAACTAGAAATTTCCACACAACATCAGAGTACACTGCAGAAACTAAACAACCAAACACCACAATCCATGACACCACTACAGCTCCACACCAAGATCCAAGTTCCAAGCTCCACCAAGGGATCACAACGCTCTACTAAAAGAGGGTGATGCCTTACCTTTTCCCCCGTCACGGTACACGACATCTGCAATGACACCATAGTTCCAAATTAAGGGGTGTGTATTAAAACTAAGTAGGATTTCTCCAAATGGATTCCCTACACACGCCATAAGGATAAAACCGTTAGCACATTAATATAAAACGGTTTATAGAAATTAAATCACAAGTGAAACCGTTTTCATAAGCCAATCATGCCCTTACCAAGACATCACAACCAAACCAAGAAACCAAGGTAATGTCATCAAAACAAGACACAAGACATCTCATCATTTACAAATTATCACAAAAACTTCCATATTGCAAAGAAAAGCACAAAAAACAACAAAAACAACCAAACAGTGGAGCTACATCCAACCAGTTCACCTATTCATAACTAGTGTCTCTTCACGTCCACTTATCATTTTATGGTGACCCTTCCGTGCGATATCCATCCCATTTTTATAGTGGTACTTTTCGCCACATCAACACAACATTCCAACCAATCACAACCAAGGAAATAACTCATCATGGTTACAACAACATGCAATCAACAAATTCCATTGAAAATCAATACACATCAATAAATCAACCATTTATTGACAACCATTTTTCATGCCAAACAACATTTCAATAAATCAACAATTTTGTTGAAAATCCTTTCCATAAATCATTTTAACAAAACAACCATATCATCCCATTTTAAAATCATCAGTTTAAAATCCACATGAATATCATTTCACCATAAAATACACTTTTCCCCAAAAATCCCCAATACATCACCCACAAGATTTCCATCCAATTTCACATAATAATTCACAATTAATTTTTAGCACAAAAATTAATTGTTACAGGGAACCACTAGTTCTATCCATTTGGAGTCGAGAGAGAAGCCACCATCCTTTATGGTTCCCTATAAATCATCCCACAATCCACCGCACCTCAAATCCGGCGAATGAACCATTGAAACATCTCCACACACCCTTTCCCTAACATCCAAAATCCTTAATATTAACATCCAAGGAAACCACAACCCTAGATATACACACAACAAGTTAGAATCAAAAAAACCATGAAATATATGGATGTAGATCAAGAGGAAAACACAAGAGAAACAAGAGAAGAGACTTACCCAGGAGAAACCACCTCAAACCGCCTTGAAACCCCTTAGAAACGCTTCCAAATTGAGTGGGAGAGCACTATTAACCCCTGAGAACCTAAAATCTTGAGTGAGACTCATGTGGGAGGAATATTGGTGTGAAATAGTTTAATCCTGAGGGAGCCTGGCACTTATAAACCTATTTTTATGTGGCTGCACATTTTGGAAAACCATGTGCAAACCGTGTGCACGCTACTGCCTCGGGAGCCAGGGTCCACACAGTTTCCTCGCACGGTTTGGCAATCCGTGTGGAGGCCGAGTGAAGGCTACGGTCTCTCTTGCAAGGTTTCTTGTGGAATCCGCACTGTTTCCACTAACCGTGATCAAACCCTGCAACCCTTCAAAAGCCTCCAAAATCAACCAAAACCATTCCAAACACTTACAACCTCTTCACAACACATACCATACACTTTAAACACATAGAAATGAATAGAAAAAATCCACATACATCAATCCGGGGGTGAAAAAATATAAATAAAATTATTTATGACAAAATATTGGTGCATGGTGAATCTTGTTAATGAATTATTTAAATAAATAAGATTATAAAGATTAAAGCAATATCCATAACATATCCAATTCTTATTGGATGATTTTTTTCAACCATGATTCATATTATACTCAACATTATTGTGTTTTTTTCTTCAGAAACCGATTATAGATATATAATAAAATAATATTTTCAAGCTTTCCTAATGATCCCACCCCCTATAAAAAGTATCACTTCAAACCAATTTCACACACTTATAAATCCCCATCGATCATCCATACTCTACCTAATTAATCTCCCAAAATCCATATTCTCTTCCTATAAAAAATCCACTAGTTATAAGTCAATTGAATTAATTTTTGTCATTAAAACCAAAGGGATATACCCGATTTAATGGAAACATCTTCTCTTAAGTACTTTTGTGGTACTTTACTTCTACAACCCCATTAAAAATTTTAATCTTTTATTTTATAACCACAACAGTATACTCAATATGTTAGGTTTTTGTTATGAGAATTATTCAAATTAAACTTACACACACTTCTATCTAATGGGTAAAAAAATATTGTTTCTCTATAGGGTGAACAACTGCCTCTCAAAAAGATGATAGTTCAATCTTCTCCTACCACCTCCGATGGTGTCAATTGTGATGGAACTGAATTATTACATTATATATATTATAATTATGTTTTCTATATGATTTTATAATTATTATTTACAAACATACCATTATGTTTTCCAATATGAGAATATAATAATTTCATTTGAGGAAGTGCGGACTACCGCCCCCTCACCGTGATATGATTCATTAATGACAGACATAAAATGTATAATGGAATATGTTAATGAAATTATGTAAAATATATATCATATTATATAATAATGGAATTATAATATATATATGTATCATTATGTTTTTATTCAATTAAATATGAAATAGAAATGGATGTAGAGTTCATGCGTAATTACGACTTACCATCTCAATGAACGGTGCACTTCATTTCATTTCACCAAATGTTATACAATAATATAAATACATACATATAGTGGATATATATGATATATTTGATATCTGAATCCTGAATATCATTTGATGAAAAGTTACTTTTGACCATATGAACAACTTGTAATTATAATATGTTCATTTTTTACTCTAGTACCAAATATCGACAAAATGACAATTCTTAACATAAATTATTGTTTAATGAATATAACATGGTAATAACTGATATAAGATGAATAAAAAACATATTAATTGTTCTAAATCAAGTTGAAATTATCATTTAATTATTATTTATGAGACTAATGAATGAACATGTCAAGTCATATAAGAGGTAAGGGGTTACTTATCTCAATTTTAATTGTGTGATATTTCAATTGTCTTCCACTTATTTATTTCTTATGGTGTATTGTTACATCCATTTGATATATATTTTCATGATTTTATTTATAGTTTTGGTATTATGTGAATAATTTTTTGGTTATTAATATTTTCTCATACGACTCGATTAATTACAATGTAAAATGGGGTTTATTATCTTACTTTTAATTCTGTTTGATTTCCATTTTTCTACAATTATTTATTTCATGTGGATTATCATGTATAGGAATTTGATACAAATTATCATGATTATATTTATATTCATGTAATTCTATGATTCATTTGGTTTTTATTAATTTTTTCTATACGACTCAATTGATTACAACGTGGTAAGGTGTTTTCATCTCCCTTTTTATTCCTCCAAGATTCAAGCTATATTTCCACTATATAAAATTGTTGGGTTTATGTACTTCTAATCATTGTATTAATTTTGTAATATAATTCAATTTATGGGTAATTAAATCTTCATTGTATGATACTTCTTTCATGGGTTGTATGTTTTGGATGTTACCAAATCAGCAAGGATACCTTTCACCCTCTTATTTTTAAAAGACTTATTTTTGTTTTGTATTTTAATTTACATCTTATTATATTGGGATATGTTCTTATATATCCTAATTTATATAAATATTATTTCATTGTAAATTGATGCCATTTTCTCTGTCAAAAATATATTTTCAAAATTCTATAGCGACGCCGTTTGGCTGTCAAATTTCTGTAAGGGAACTTCTTCACCCAATTTCAACTCTTTTGGTTAAACCTATACTTATGGATTATATAGTTCTATGAATTTGTGTGAATAACATATGATTATTATAAACATTATATCCAAATATATTGGTTGTATTTATATTTTTCACACATAATTGTGTCATTAAATTATCATTTATTTAAGGATATCATCTTTATAAGGGATTTCATCTCAATTTACACTCTATGATTCTTTATTTTTTGTTGTGCTCAAATTGACTTTTATATGATGTATATACAATCCTTTGGAAAATTATATCATGAATAAATTTATTCCCATGATATTATAATTTTCTAATAAAATTTTATTCCTCAATTATTTTTATTCAAGCATCTCTCTTTTTGTTAAAAACTATTTAACTAAAATTTCATTTTAAATGTTATAAATATTTATTCTTGTATTTATTTCTAATTAATTTACATGTTTTGGAAATAGTTTTGATGAATTATTTATATTGATATTAATTTTTTCATATTATAATTCATTTAATGGACTCAATGTGGTATGGGACACTTTGTTTTAAAAATCCCTTAATTAAATTTTTTAATTATTTTTTTTGAAAATGGTTTTATAATATTTTTGTTATTTCAATGTATTTAAATGATATATTTTGATTGAAATGTGGAAATTTTATCTATCCATTAGTCTTGTTTTATTATTTATGTATATGTTATGGTTATTGGTAATTGATTACATATACAAGAAGTTTCGTGATAAACATAGGGTGGATGAGATCGAGATATCTCTCAAATGTATTGGGTAAAGGGAAAAGGGTAAACCTTGTTGTTTTTCCTAAGAGATTTAGGGAATATATTGTGATGGGTATTTCAATGTAACTCCCTATGTATCTATGATAGCTACAATATAAGTATGTTTTTTTATTCCAGAAGTTACCTATATGATTTATTGTTTCTATGTGTTTTTCATAAAATTTATGATTTCATGATGTATGCTATTATTAAAAAGATTGGTTTCATCAATTTGTATTTAGTTATGGGATAATGAATTCCTTCATTATTTTATTAACTATACCAATCTTTTTATGCTCATACCATGTTTTTGAAATAATTTTCGAAAGACTTAAAAATGAATAAGGTCAAGAATGGGATCAAGGAAAAGATGTGTTGTCAAAAACTAGGAACTAGACACAACTCTTTATTTCAAGAGTTCTTATTTTATGAAAAAAATTGAAACTGAGTAGAATTTTCTACATTGTAATTTTTGAGATATTATATAATATTTATGGCATTATTATCTAATACTCTAAACCTAAAAAATCCTCAATTTTAATTATTCATTTAATTCAATATAATTTAATGGTTTAAGGTCGGGTCCTTATAGTTATTATCAATGTTTGTTTTATATATCTTTATAGGATTGGGTGTTAATTAAGCATAAGTTAACATGAATAAGTCTATCTTAGTACTTAGCTAAAAAATTGGATATTATATGATGATTTTACAGATATACTCACACTGACATTTTTTAACATAGTAAATGGTTGGATCTAGTAGGCACCAAATTGAAAGTGGATGTGACGAAAACATGGATAGTTTTTTGAAAAAGAAACATAATAAAATGGAAGTTGCAGTGAGAACTCTAGTGGTTATTCTTGACCAACTGTCTGGAGTCATGATTTACCACCTAAACCATGATGATTTTTATAAGTCATCATATATTCATGGAACACATCCCAAAATATGTTCATGTAATAATAATAAAAGTCAGTATGTTCAAAAAACATTGTTTCATGCATGTGGAATAAAATACTTATGAAATTTTTTTAAATGTATTGAAAGATGATATAAATGAGGGAATAATGTTCATAAAGAAATAACCTTCACTGGAAAATAGAAGCATCCAGTTGAATCTAGGAAAGGAAAAGAAGATCATTCTGAAAAATTAATTGACTATTTTAAATGGGGTGTGCATGGTCATTATACAAATAGATATCCTCTAAAGAAAGTTTAAGAATTGGATCAACAATATCACAAAAATATATGTTTACCAATTCGTAATGCTATTGAAAATGAACATGAAGAAACTAATAATGACCAATGGAAGGTATGAATTATTTGTTAGCTGATGTTTTGGTGTTATCTAATCTTAGGATATAATTCATTATTTTGTTTGTAAAAAAGATTTATTTCAGAATAAGTTGGTAAAGAATGGTTAATGGATCATGAAGAAAATTTAATTCATAAGAAGTCAATATATAATGTATTTATGTGTTATGGTATATTTGAATATAATGAAATTATTAAATGTATTTAGGATCTATTTATAATGCATTTATATTGGAAAAAATTTTCTAGTATGAGTATCCATGAAGACTAATATGTTGAAATGTTATTCAAAAAATATTTATCTTTTATTTTGTTGAGTAATTGTTGGAATATTATTTTCAACAAAAATATATATTTATTATGGGAATATGGTGATTTGGGTTATTTATTCAAATGATTAACCTATCATAGAGAATATGTGATTTGCTTAATTACACTTCAGTATGATACTTTTAGTGTAGTCGATTTTATTTTGAGATTCATGTTATGATTTACAAAGGAAGACTATGTGATTAAATTTTTGATGTTTTGGGTTATAATATTAGTATTGCTTACTTTGATAAAATTTAATGATTTTTTTATTGAATTGTCTTCGTTGAACTTTGGTTATTTTTCAGAAATTATTGGTATTAAAAGTAATATTAATTTTATTAAGTAATATCCTTTTTTGGGGATTATATGATCTTGTACTAAATGTTTGGTTTTGGTTGATGTATAAAGATAAGTGAATTATATAGTTCAACTTTTTTTGGATTATCTAATAATCTAGAAGATCATTCTAGTGCTTTTAATATGACCATCTCAGTTAGAATACTCTTCGTTTAGAGAAAAGGTGAGATAATGGTATAAATTTAGTAAAAGATGAAAGTCTACATGACAAGTAAGTATGTATGATTATGTTTTTTTTAATCTCATACATAAATTCCTTAACGTTATGAAATTTAACTTAAAACATAATCATTTTTCTGATAACTTTTACTACTATAGAATCAAAGACCGTTTAACCCATTATTGGTTTGTGATTTTCTAATTTTTAACTCTTTCTTAATCATGTTTTTTACCTCTCTCATCAACCATGATGGTTTTTTCCCTTCCATATCCATGTTTTCCTACATTGAATCCTATTATGGGCTATCTCGGGTGACCTTTTTATTTTTATTTATTTCTTCTAAAGTGATATTTCTATTGACTCTTTTTCTAACATGGGACATTAAATTAAGTTTCCAAGGCCAATTTTAAAAATTGCGATGATGCAATTCCAAAAAGGGGGGAATGATGTATCATCCCAGGTAAAAAACAAATATAAAATTTTTATATTTATTAATATTTCTGAATTAAATATTAAATTTCCTTTAATGGTGATTCTATGATCGATGGTGTAACTAATACACTACAATGGGTTTCCTTGAAATCTTCTATTACACACAACATTGGACCATACTGAAAAATAAAAATATAATATTATTTTAAATGGTAGTTAATACCTAGTTGTTGTGTTGGTGGGAATGAATAGAACTAAATAAAATATGATTATACACGTTTGTTAAATGTATTTACATTTATTCAATAAATTTTAGAGGCTATAAAAGTAAATTAATATTCATTTAAACATAAATTCTCTAATATTTATGAAAATGTCGATTTACCACCTTTTGGTGGGGAATCCTTATTAAATCAAGTTTGGATCGCATTTATGTTATATTTTAAAAAATATAAGCCTGATTTATAATTGGGACATCAAAATTAGTTCTGGGTAAATTTTTGGTAATTTATCTAATAAAATAAATTTTTTAATGAATAGTGAAAAATACTGTAATTTAATCAAAACTACCTTTTAATATAAATAATTTATATAGTAATATTATCTTTTTAATTTGTTTTATAGTGAAATTTGATTATATTTTTACCAATTAATCAATTTTTGTTCATTAGATGTAATTTCACTTTGAAATATGACATAAATAGTTGTCAATCTTTTGATGGTTATTATTTAATAAAAACATGTTTTTTATTTTGTCACGTGGAATTATTTATAAATTAATTTCGTCCAATTGTGTGTTCTGAATTTGGAAAAATGGATTCCATATTTGGAATCTAGAGTTCTAAATTGTGTAAATAGTTATCTTTTATTTATTGACATTATGAATATTTAATTCAGTAAAAATTTTATTTTCTATGGTTAAAATAATAATCTACTAAATAAGGGTAAAATAATAATAATAATATAATATTTTACTAAAATATTTCCTATTCATTTTGGATGATACATTTTCGACCATGGGTATACATGGGTCGAATATGGGTCCCCATGGAGCTACATGGGAGTGATAATGACACATTAGAATAATTAATTTATACTAACTACAAAAATGATATAAACATAAATATTTATGTATATCAATGTTTTAAATGATATTATATAAGTTATCCCTTAGAACATAATTATTAATTTGAAAGGAAAAACATTTCCTACATCATGGTATTTCATATAATTTTTATACATCACATAAATAAAAATGTGTATGACACAAGAATGATAGAGGTTTTACATCATTAATGAATTAATTAAATAAATAAGATTATAATGATTAAAACTATATCCAATGTTCGTCCAATTATTGTTGAATGATTTTATTTTTAACATGTGTCATCATATCATGGAATTTAATGTGTTTTAGACCTTTAGAAACTGAAAATCTTTATATAATAGAATAATATTTTCAATCATTCCTAGAGAGCCCCTCCCCCTTATAAAAAGCCCTCACTTTTTACCCTTCCACACAATTATAAAGCCCCTTGGATCATCAGAACTCTTCCAAATTAACCTTCCCATATCTCTTTACTTTTTCTATAATCCTTCCTATAGGAATAAGGCAATTCAACTAATCATTTTTCTCGAAACTGAGGGGATATACCTGATATAAAGGTAACATCTTCTCTTATGTTTTTACATATTATTTTACATCTCCAATCCCTGAAACTCCTTTTATTAGTTTATTTTATAATAAAAACAATATCCTAAATATACTAGGTTTCTTTATGAGAACAATTTAAACTAAACATATACACATATCCATTTAATCGGTAATGAACAAACTATTTATGTGGATGACAGACTACTGCCTCACGAAACGATGATTGTCTAATCTTCTCCTACCACCTCTCATGGTAGAAATTATGATGGAACTGAATTTATAATTGATATATATTATGTTTATGTTTTTACTAATTATTTATAATTTTTATTTACAAATATATATTTATGCTTTCCAATATGTGTAAATATGATAATTTCATTTGAGAAATTGCGGACAACCGCCCCCTCAAGATGATATGATTCGTTCATGACATACATGGAATATATAAAAGATGGTGATAATGTATCATATATATCATATTATATTATAATATAATTATAATATACCTATGTATAATTATGGTTTCATTACATTAAATATGAAATAAAAATGACAGTTGTGTTCATGAGTACGTACGACTTACCGTCTCTATGAACAGTGAATTTCATTTCTTATCTCCAAATATTTTGTAATATTATAAATAAATATATATAATGTATATATTTGATATATATGATATCTAAATAATAAATATAATTTTTTGGATAGTGGACATTAGACCACATGAACAACTTGTAATTATAAGAAGAACATTTTTTACTCAAGTACCAAATATCGACAAAGCGACCATTAGTAACCTAAATGTTTGAATAATTTCTATAAAATGGTAATAAGTGATATAAATGGAATAATAATCTTTAAAAAGGATATTAAGAAATTAGAAATTAACTTTAACTGTTATTTAGAATATTGAAAAATGAACAGTTCATATCTGACATGAGGTAAGGTGTATCTTATCTAACTTTTAATTCTGTGAGATATCCATTGTTTTCTAGTTATTTATTGCATTTGGGGTATTGTGTGTATAAATTATTTATAAATTATCATGCTTCTATTTATATTCATGATATTTTTTTGTTATTATATTTTTTTCTTACGACTCGAATAATTACAATGTAGTAAGATGTTTCTTATCTCACATTTAATTCTGTGGTATTTCCATTATTGTCCACTTATTTATTGAATTTGATGTATTTTATAATTCCCTTTGATATATATTATCACGATTCTCTATATATTAATGGTACTTTGAGATTCATTTTATGGTTATTATCTTTTTTCCATATGACTCGATTGATTATGACGTGGTAAGGGGTTTTCATCTCTCTTTCTATTTCTGTGAGATTCATGCTATATTGCCACTATTTCCATTTATGTGGTTTATGTTTTGCTCATGATGGAATTAATTTTGTATTATAATTCAATTTATAGGTATTTACATCTTCATTGTATGATCTTTCTTTCATGGGGTGTATGTTTCTTAAGTTACCAAATCAATAAGGGAACCTTTCAGCCTCCTCTTTTCAAAAGACTTATTTTTATTGTGTCTTTTAATTTACATCTTCTTATGTTGCTATATTTTATTATATATCATTATTGATGTAAATTGTAATTAAATTTAATGAGATACCATTTTTTTCATCAAATCATTCTCTAAATTTTAATGTGACGTCGTTAAGCAGTCAAATTTCGGTAAGGGAATATCATCACCCAATTTAAATTATTTGGGTTAAACCTATACTTCATGATTAGGCCGTGATATGAATATGGGTGAATAACCTAACATATTTTTACACATAATATCCCAATATATTGGATGTATTTCTATTTTTCATAAATAATTATGTCACTAATTTATCCTTAATCTAAGGATACTATCTTTATAAGGTATTTCATCTCAATTTACACTACTTTGATTATTCATTATTGTTATGTTCCAATTCAAATTTATATGGTATATATACAATCTGTTTTGATATTATATCATGAATAAATTTATTCTCATGATATTATGAATTTCTAATTAAATGTTATTCCTCAATTATTTGTATTTAATCATCTCTCATTTTGTAATAAACTCTTTAACTAAAATATAGTTTTAAATGTTTTAATGATTTATTATTCTAAATATTTTTTATTAATATCCTAGTTTTCAAAAATGGATTTTATGACTTATATTTATGGACATTAATGTTTACAAATGATAATTAATTTAAAAGTTTGAATGTTGTATGGGTCACTATGATACAAATATCTCTTTATAAAATGATTAAAATGGTTTTTGAAAATGGTTTAATAAATAATTTTTTATGTCAATGTATTTAAATGACATATTGACATTTAAATATGTAAATGTTATCTTTCATTTATGTTTTTTAATATTTTATGTATATTTTATGGTTATTGGTAATTGTTTACGTATACTGGTGGTTCTACGATAAACCATGCGTGGGTGAGCTTGAGATAACTCTCCAATGAATTGGGTAATGAGACGGTGGAAAACATTAACGTTTCTCCTAGGATATTTTGGGAATATACTATGATGCGTATTCCAACAAACTTCTTATGTAGATTTGATAGCTACAATGTATGTATGTTCTTTTCTTCCTCAAGTTACCTTTATGATTTATGATTGTGGTGTGTTATTCATAAATGATATGATTTCATGAGGTATGATACTATTAAAAAGTTGTGTTTCATTGATTTTTGTTTATTGATGGGTTAATGATTTATTTCCTTATTTTATATCACTTATAGAGCTTTTTATGCTCATCCCAAGATTTTTAAATGTTTTCCCAGGATAAAAAGTGGAATTTTGTCATGTATGGGGTCAAAAAAATAATGTTGTCTAAAACATGGAACTAGAAATGTTTATTTTTCCAATGTTTTTATTTTATGAAAAAATTGAAACGGATTAGAATTGACTACTTTGTAATTTTTGATATGTAATGTAATAGTCATGTCCTAATTCTCTAAAACTCTAAACCTGAAAAGATCCTCAATGTGAATTATTCATTTAATTCAAGAGTACATAATGGTTTATGGCCGCGTCCTTATAGTGTGACTGTGGAAAGAGTGGCATGATCCCTTCAATATCCACCCATTATTTAAAAAAATTTATATATTACCATCATGGAATCAATTCATTCATTTAGTACACAATTTATAATAATCATCTATAACCAATTTTGTTGCCACATCCCTAACATCATATATTTTATTTCAAAATTAATACTAAAAACACATTTATTATAACTTTATTAATATTTTATATTAGATATAGACTATATTTTTACATATACAACTCATATATATATATATAACTCCCAATACACACACACAAAAATATGTATAACCAAAATATTCTTGTTATACATAGACATAAATCTGTATACATAAAGTCACACAAGTATATATATACATATATACAATAATCCCATAAATATAAACATTTTAATTTTCAACATAAAACTTTAATTCCAAATTTATTTACTATAATAAAATCAAAATATTTAGAATTATTATAAAATATATCATAATTTTAATTTGATTTTAAATATAAATTTTACATAAATTAAATTCATATAATAGTTATTGAGTTAATAATAACCAAATATTTTGATTTTTTTAGGAAAATATATTAACATCCCTATTATTAGATTATATCCCAATAACTATTCTACCATGGTGAAATGACTCACATAAATTAAGAAAATAACAAATAATTTAATTACACATGTTGTTTCAATTTTTCAACCAAATTAATAATAATATTAATAATAATCATAATTATTATTATTATTATTACTCATATATGTGATATAAACAAACATAAGATTCCTAAAAAGGATATTTGAAACCAACTATAAAACAAATATTTTAATTATATTTTTAATCTTGAATTTACCATATGAAACATTGTTTAAAAGATATTCAATTTTCTCTATAAATATATATATAAATATTTATTCAATTTTCCTATCAAGTGACCTCAACAAACATATTTCAATAAGAAATTTTTTTTCTTTCCATGGGTTAAAAACATGTCCTCGACCTAATGGTGGTATTAAAATTTTATAAGAGAAAGTATTTTAGATATATTTCTTTTATTGGAAAAAAACAAAAGAATAAAATATATTGTATATTATTATTAAATTAATATTTAGGCACTATGGGCCTTATAAATCTATTAAAAAAAAATACATGAGTATAAAAATACTCATTGTAATATTGTAATGATTTAAAAGATGTATTACCATGACATAAATGCATTAAATAATTTATTATGATATTTTCTTTTGAAAATTAATTTTTTTCGTGTAACGACATTGACTCCAGAAACCCAAATTCAATGTCTTACATTATCACATTCGTATAAGATATAATTAATCCCTTACTAATGGAATTAATAGGGTTTTAGTCCTTTGAAAACTAAATTTATTCTATATTACATTATTAAATATTAAACACTAAATTAAAAATGACATTATTTTGAGAATAATGTTATCCAATATAGAATATATTTCCACATCAAATATTTTTCATATCAATGATCACATGAAAATTGAATAAAATAATGGAAAAATAAAAGCTCTGCGAGGGTTATGTAAATAAAATTCTATCATTAATTAATATCCATAATAAACATGTAATAGTAAATTAATTACAATAAATTCAATTTAAATATCATAATTATCCTAATCAACATATAATTATAAATATCATAAAATAATTTCCATTAAACAAATATCATGATGATCATAACTAGAAAAGAGAAATCATTAGGTCATTAAAAATATCAGAAAACACATTCAATTTAATGAATAAATTGAGAAAGAATATCATTAATAGATAATAACACTGTGAAAATATCAATGTTATTAATATCAAATTTCATGATTATGTAAATTCGTAATTATAGGACATTATTTTATAAGGAATATAATTCATATATAGTTAATAATTTTCACAAAAGAGTTGAAATATAATAGTATAAATCCATTCAATCTTATATTACTGATTCACCCCAAGAGACTACCATTACCTTAATTAGATATCATATACATATAACTACCCATTAATTCATAACCTATTAATTAATAATATATAGAACAATCAATTTTATTAATGGGAACTATGGAATACCTTTAAATATATATATTGAATAAAAAATATTTTTTTTAATATTTCCGTAGTAAATAAAATTACTTTCAATGTAAAAAAATGTATTTATAAATGTGATGTGATTTAGGAAAATAGAATGTACAAGATAAATAATATGCACATTAAGTGAAATTTAATGGCTAGTGATAATTTGAATGTGAATAGTTGAAAGGAAATGAAATGAATACCAAAATTAAATAGGTATGTGAATTTCAATACTATGCTTGGTCAAAAAAAGCATACATCATATAGGGGAATAAAAAAAATTTATAAATAGAACACATCTATTAGATTATATTAATAACAAATATTCATAATTATTAAAAAATATCAATAATATAAAATGTGTGTCAAAAACATTATTGATGGAAATGAGTTTTTTATTTCTAAAATCACATTTTAAAACAAAATGTTTATAAATGTTTTTAGAAATAATTATAAAAATAAACATTTCAAACATATACATTAAAATTTATAAAATTTATTTGTCATGAAATCATGACATTATATAAATGTTGTACATGATAAAATAGTGATTCTATTCCAGTTTTTAGGAAAATACCATTGTTCCTTATATCTTAAATGAAATAAAAATTCATTTTAATATGATCTAAAAAATAGTAAACCTTGGGGAAAAATTATATTAATAAATAATTTTGAATAATTTTTAAAAAATTGATATTTTTTTGACATATTTAATTTTCCTGAAAGATTATTTTTTAGAGAAGAGACTAGTGATGTCAGATTTTAAAAATCAATATTTATCAATCATTTTATGTTAAAAAGAGTAAAAAAAATATATAGTTAAAATTTAATGAATTAAAAATGGATAATGAAATTATATAATTTCATTATTCAATGATTGAATAAATTCCTTCAAAAAAATATCAACTATAAACACTCTCGGTTTACCATAGATTACAAAATAAACGATTAAAACAATCATATCATTAATGTGATGATTAATAAATGTGTAAATTATGTGTATCAAATGAAAATATATATAAAAAACGTGGAAATAAAAAAATAATATATCAATATTTAGTTACAAACATTATCATATAAATGTAAATGACAAAAAAAGTAATATAACCCACATAAAAAAAATTGAGTTATAGAATTCCTTAACAATTGGTATATTTTATGTTAATACCCAATTTGATGAAAAAAATTTAATTGTAGCATAAAATAATATGAATTACTATGTAATGTAGATAGTACATGACAAATTGGATCTAAATACATCGTATAAAATAAGTTTGGTGCATTAAATTAAAATATGCTTTAGAGAAATGAAATTGAGAAGAATCACATACCTTGAGTCTGATTAGTAACGTATGATATCTATGTTAATGAAGACTAATAATCAGTTAATTATATATTTAATTAAAAATTTATAATTTTCAATCATTTCATTCTAAATATTATCGTATTATATAAAATTTCATTATTAATTAATTTTAGGTTTGTTGTTTGGATAATAATTTAATAATGTATAAAAAATGACATTAATAGGGTGACTTTTAGCCTAAAAAGCCATTATATCAATATCTAATGAATAATAATAATAAAGTTGTAATCATTCATATACCAAAATTATAATTTTAAGAACAATAATGAATGTAATATTTTTGAAATGATGTTTCTTTTGTTCAAGAAGACAGTAGTTTGTCCATACAAATGAAAATAATTTTTTCTTTTTCAACAGTCATTATATAAAAGAGGTATGTAATATTTTACACTTCAATTATGATCATAATATCATATATTAAATATTATTAATGTCACGACCCG
The DNA here is from genome assembly GCA_963277665.1 of Viscum album. Lineage (NCBI taxonomy): Eukaryota > Viridiplantae > Streptophyta > Magnoliopsida > Santalales > Viscaceae > Viscum > Viscum album. The sequence continues at coordinate 1,996,227,638 of OY728140.1, read as the reverse complement.
ACCCAACGGGGCTCGAGCCGCGACTCCCCAAGCCCGCCTCCAATAGGCCAGGGGCTGGCGACTAGCGCCGAGTAGGCAATCACACACATGGGAGGCATTAGCCTAAGGTACCTGTACACACGCACCCACAAACACCTCCATGGAACAGTGCAGAGATATAGAAACTGAAAAGTAAATGCATGTATACAATCTATCCCAAACCAGAGTGCAACAGCAAAAGTACAAGGGCAAACCAGGGCCCACCAAAAGAAAACTACAAAGCGCGTCCAACCTGCTCCGAAGAAGGGGAACGCTGCCACAAACACCCGCCGGAAAACTCCCTCGGCACAGCTCCAGTAAACACCCCGGTCAACCCGCTCACTAAGCTCCGCCTGCTCCGGGTCCTCCTGGGACTCCGTCAAAAGGCCTGTGGTCTGCACAAGACACAAACATGTGCGGGCAAAGCCCGTGCAGGGGTGAGTATAAACATACTCAGTAGGCACCCCAAAAACCCAAAACCCAAGGGTGCAACTGAAAGGCAACAGTCCGCTCAACCCAGCCAGAGGGAACCCATACGAGAGAGAAACTCCATCTCGTGACCATCCTCGGCTAAACACAACAAGTCAGCTCAGCTCAGCTCAGGTGTATGCCCATACATACACCTTGAACAATCCAGATATACACAGCTCACGCCACAAAGCCACAAGAGGTACCGACCTCGTCACCAGCAACTGTCCACAACAAGGAGAGTACACCACGAACACTGTCATACCAGATGACACTCATCTGAGAGATACACTCCATCGGGATACTCGCAAACATCTCAGACGCTCACCCGTGAGACCACGCTCATCGGATAGCATCACTGAGGGAAACATCACCGGAACACCATAACCACCAAACTCCACGGATAGGGGATCGCCGCTAGGGTCCGCTAGGGGATACCAAGACCCACTCCGGTATACGTAGCTCACAGATAGGGGATCACTCCCAGGGTCCGCTGGGGGATACCACGACCCGATCTGGCATACATAGTTCTCACAGATAGGGGATCACACCCAGGATCCGCTGGGGGATGCCACAACCCGATCTGTCGCTCGGCAGAAGCTCCACACTCAGATAGAGGATCATCGTCCATATAAAGATGGTCACGACGATACCGGAACCCTATCTGGTATAACTCGCGATGTAGGGGATCGAACCAACGATGCCGCAACCCTACCGAAACCACGCGCTGAGTAGGGGATCACATAACCAACGATACCGCAACCCTACAGACATCAAGCGCTGAGTAGGGGATCGTATAACCAACGATGCCACAACCCTACTGTGCACGACCCACCACGTAGGGGATCATATTTCCGATGATGCCACAAACCCTACGGGATTAACCTGCTAGATAGGGGATCGCTGCCCGTGAAATAGGTGGTCACAGCGATACCAAGAACCCGATCTAGGGTAAAGATGCTAGAGGATCCACTTCGGGCCCACCGGAGGGATACCACAACTCTAACAGTTTAAACATCCCAACGAGAGGATCACAAACCCACACGAAGGTTGTGATGCCACACGAACCCTCGTGGGAACGAACCAAGGGAGAACCCTCAACCACTGCTGGTCCAAACGTCGCTAACCCGAGCGACCCGCCACAACGCCACACTGCGCACCTCCTAGGCCAAAACCGAAGCCACCAACGGGTTCCACGCGGAAAAACTCGCAGGATAGGCTTCTTACTCGCCCGAAACGGAGCACCGGTGAAAAAGGCACTATTCACCGTAGCTAGCTCGTGCGGGGCCCACACAACGATCCCGAAACCCATCGAGCGGACCATACCACGATGATCCCCTCGGAAAAACAGGCGGAATCGACTACTCACTCGCCCAAAACGGACACCCGGTGAAAAAGGTACTATTCACCGAAGGCCGGCTCGGGTGGGGTCCATGCCTGGATTCCGAAACTCATCGAACGGATCGCACCATTGCGATCCTCTCGGAAAAACACACAGGATCGACTATTCATCTGCCAAAATCGGACTCCTGGTGCAAAAGCTGCGTTTCTCCGCAAACGCCAAAACCCGGCCTCGTGGGGCCCGCACCCCGTTCGCAAACCCAACACCCGGAAACCATCTCAAAAAGTCCGCCGTACCATCAGGGTCTCAACGCCACTGACGGCACGTCAATCGGACGCTCCTGGTAGAAGTTACAGCGGCCCGAAGTCGTAAAATAATAAAATAATATTATTTTAGACGACGTTTCTAGCTCCCGGGCCACGATCCCGAACCTTTAAACTCTCGAACCCACACCGGAGGGTTCGCCTCGTCGTCAGGGACACGTCGCTGCAAACGGCGCGCGAATCCGACTCCTGGAGTGCAAGTTACGGGGGTTTAAAGACCCCCGTATGCGAAAACTTGCCGGACCGGCCCGGACCGGCCCGCCCTGGCCGGCGGCGCTCCGCCGCGGGCCGCCGCGCTGGGCGGCCGGCCGCCGCGCTGGGCGGCCGGCCGCCGCGGCTCCGATGCGCGCCGCCGCACTGGGCCGCCGGCTGCCGCGGCTCCGCCGCGGTCCGCCGCGGGCCGCCGGAATCCGCCGGCGCCGGCGCCGCCGCGCCGGTGCCGCGCCGGCGGAACTTCCGCGGACCGCCGGGGGCACCCCGGTGGTCCGTTTTGCGATCCGGAGGCGCCTACGCGACCCTCGGGACCCGATCTACACTGCTACGGCTTCAATTTGCAGAAAAACGCAGCAAAAACGGGATCGGGGGTTAAAACTCAAAACCGCCTACCTCACGGGCGAAACGCCGACGTTCTGCCTCAGATCCGCGCTCCCGAGCTTCCGCTGCGCACTCCTGGAACGTCCGCCGTCGAATTCTGAGCTCGTAGGCGCTCCGTTTGCTCGATTCGGCAGAGTGGCGTCAAAAAATGACGAAGAACGGCGAAGAACGATAAAAGGGGGGGGGGGGGCGCTGATATTTATATCAGCGGCCCGCCGGCGCCCAACCCGCCTCGGACCCGACGCCCGATGCGAACAAAAGTAAGGTCACCCCTAGGGTAAACGCGCCGTTCTGAACGCAACGGCGATCTCATATTTTCCATCCGAGACTCCGTTCAGAAGTTATTTGAGCCGACGCTCGCACACAAACTTGCCACTTAATTACGGAAACGCCCCTGGTGGCGTTTCCCACCGCAGGCCCGCGCCCGCAAAGTTTACACCCCGCCTAGGGTAAACGGCACGTTCCGGACGCAACCGTGCCCTCAGATTCCCGTTCTGAGCTACCGTTTAGGAGATATCACACCCCCGCCACGTGCATAGTATAAAAATACTTAATATTTTTATAAAATTAATTCCGGTCACACCGGGCCTCAGAATCGCACGCCGTCTTCGCGCCTAGCTCTGGAATTATTCATAGAAATATTCCGGAGTCTGACAGGGCCAAAAACCCGAGTCACTACATCCTCCCCCCCTTAGAACTTTTCGTCCCCGAAAAGCCCCAAGCACAAGGAAAGCGACTGAACTCTCAACTGGGTCTCACACACAAGCGAGCTCACATACAACAACCACTCAGGGTCTTACCAACGCCCTGAACAAAACTCGAGCAAGCAACAAAAGGAAAGAGTACCGCTAAACAGTGTCTGACAAACTACTGCAGTAAGTAGAAAAGACACAAGGCGTACCTCTATCCATCTGTGGTGCCTCTGGGTCGACTGCCTCCAGGGCATGCAACTGCCCTCGCCCTCGGCCACCAGCTCCCTGAGCTTGGCGTGAACCACCTGGGGGTGGGGGTGGTGGCAACTGGTACTGTCTACCACCGCCTCCTGCTGCACCAGCTCCGACGCCACGTCCGACCCCCTGCTGACCTCCTTGCTCGAGACGATGCCTCTGCCAAGGCGGTCCATCGACCGGCTCCCTCTCAGCAGCACGTCGGGTCGGACAATCTCTAGCAAGATGTCCCCGACCATCGCAAGCGTAACACCGCCTCTCCTGCGGCTGACCAAAACTGGCCTGCGAGCCCTGTGAGCCCCGAGGCTCAGATCCTCCATCCTAGGGTCGCCTCCTGAAACGTCGGCCACGTCCAGACCCCTGAGTCTGACATCGGCTACCAGATGCCGATCCGACCGACGAAGTCTCAGCTCCCGAGTGCCCAGCACGAACAGGGGGAAACTGCTCAGCCAGAAAACTCTCCACCACCAACGCTCACTCCAGCACTCCAGCATAGGTGGGCAGGCACAAGGAAACCACACCTGCTCGGATGTCCCTGCGTAAGCCCTGCTCGAAGGTCCGAGCCCGAAAGAACGGGTCTCGAACCATATCCAGGGAGTAGCGTGACAGGTCTGTAAACCTCGCTGAATACTCCGACACAGTCATGCTCTCCTGACGAAGCTGCAGAAGCTCCTGGATCCGCACTGACCTCAGCGTCACCGGATAGAACTCCTCCCTGAAGAGCCGCTCAAACTCTGCCCACGTGAGCGTCTCCTCGTCATAGGACTGCGTCACCAAACTCCACCATCGCCTGGCCGAACCATGCAGAAGGCTCGCCGCTAGGACCACCATCTGATCAGGCGGTGTCTTCACTAGGCGGAAAACTCGAGTAACTGCCTCGAGCCAGTCATCAGCTGCCTGGGGGTCTGGATCACCCCGAAACCTCAGAGGTCGCTGCCTCTGGAACTCGTGCAACGCACTCAGCCTGCGTGCAACCTCGTCCTGCACCGCCGGCACAACCAGCTGCTCATCAGGTGGTGGCTCCACTGGCAGACCACCTGGAGGTGCAACCTCAGAACCTGCGCCCTGCTCCACAACCACTACACGGGGCGGGTCATCAGCACAATCCTGCTGCGGAACCCTCGCTGGCTGTCGTCGTGGAGGCATCCTGAAATACATTCCAGACACACCACAGTCAAAGAGTATATCTGGAGAGCTGACTCAAGAAGGACAAGGAAAAACCAAAAACCCAGTCCTATATGATGCATGTACCATGATGTCCCCACGACCAGTGTACGAATGTCCCGAATCGAAAGGCAGGTTATCAGAGTCCTGGTGTATGGATACGTCGGCCGCCGCACCAACACTGGAGTCCCTGGCCTGAAAGCCGAACTCGAAAAACCCTAACACTGCCGCTATGCAACCCAAACCAAACTCACAGCTAGACCAGCTACGCTCTGAGATCCCAAAGGTGGAACCTCCTCTGATACCACTCTGTCACGACCCGACCCAAGGGGGCTCGAGCCGCGACTCCCCAAGCCCGCCTCCAATAGGCCAGGGGCTGGCGACTAGCGCCGAGTAGGCTATCACACACATGGGAGGCATTAGCCTAAGGTACCTGTACACACGCACCCACAAACACCTCCATGCAACAGTGCAGAGATATAGAAACTGAAAAGTAAATGCATGTATACAATCTATCCCAAACCAGAGTGCAACAGCAAAAGTACAAGGGCAAAACAGGGCCCACCAAAAGAAAACTACAAAGTGCGTCCAACCTGCTCCGAAGAAGGGGAACGCTGCCACAAACACCTGCCGGAAAACTCCCTCGGCACAGCTCCGGTAAACACCCCGGTCAACCCGCTCACTAAGCTCCGCCTGCTCCGGGTCCTCCTGGGACTCCGTCAAAAGGCCTGTGGTCTGCACAAGACACAAACATGTGCGGGAAAAGCCCGTGCAGGGGTGAGTATAAACATACTCAGTAGGCACCCCAAAAACCCAAAACCCAAGGGAGCAACTGAAAGGCAACAGTCCGCTCAACCCAGCCAGAGGGAACCCATACGAGAGAGGAACTCCATCTCGTGACCATCCTCGGCTAAACACAACAAGTCAGCTCAGCTCAGCTCAGGTGTATGCCCATACATACACCTTGAACAATCCAGATATACACAGCTCACGCCACAAAGCCACAAGAGGTACCGACCTCGTCACCAGCAACTGTCCACAACAAGGAGAGTACACCACGAACACTGTCATACCAGATGACACTCATCCGAGAGATACACTCCATTGGGATACTCGCAAACATCTCAGACGCTCACCCGTGAGACCACGCTCATCGGATAGCATCACTGAGGGAAACATCACCGGAACACCATAACCACCAAACTCCACGGATAGGGGATCGCCGCTAGGGTCCGCTAGGGGATACCAAGACCCACTCCGGTATACGTAGCTCACAGATAGGGGATCACTCCCAGGGTCCGCTGGGGGATACCACGACCCGATCTGGCATACGTAGTTCTCACAGATAGGGGATCACACCCAGGATCCGCTGGGGGATGCCACAACCCGATCTGTCGCTCGGCAGAAGCTCCACACTCAGATAGAGGATCATCGTCCATATAAAGATGGTCACGACGATACCGGAACCCTATCTGGTATAACTCGCGATGTAGGGGATCGAACCAACGATGCCGCAACCCTACCGAAACCACGCGCTGAGTAGGGGATCGCATAACCAACGATACCGCAACCCTACCGACATCAAGCGCTGAGTAGGGGATCGTATAACCAACGATGCCACAACCCTACTGTGCACGACCCACCACGTAGGGGATCATATTTCCGATGATGCCACAAACCCTACGGGATTAACCTGTTAGATAGGGGATCGCTGCCCGTGAAATAGGTGGTCACAGCGATACCAAGAACCCGATCTAGGGTAAAGATGCTAGAGGATCCACTTCGGGCCCACCGGAGGGATACCACAACTCTAACAGTTTAAACATCCCAACGAGAGGATCACAAACCCACACGAAGGTTGTGATGCCACACGAACCCTCGTGGGAACGAACCAAGGGAGAACCCTCAACCACTGCTGGTCCAAACGTCGCTAATCCGAGCGACCCGCCACAACGCCACACTGCGCACCTCCTAGGCCAAAACCGAAGCCACCAACGCGTTCCACGCGGAAAAACTCACAGGATAGGCTGCTTACTCGCCCGAAACGGAGCACCGGTGAAAAAGGCACTATTCACCGTAGCTAGCTCGTGCGGGGCCCACACAACGATCCCGAAACCCATCGAGCGGACCATACCACGATGATCCCCTCGGAAAAACAGGCGGAATCGACTACTCACTCGCCCAAAACGGACACCCGGTGAAAAAGGTACTATTCACCGAAGGCCGGCTCGGGTGGGGCCCACGCCTGGATTCCGAAACTCATCGAACGGATCGCACCATTGCGATCCTCTCGGAAAAACACACAGGATCGACTATTCATCTGCCAAAATCGGACTCCTGGTGCAAAAGCTGTGTTTCTCCGCAAACGCCAAAACCCGGCCTCGTGGGGCCCGCACCCCGTTCGCAAACCCAACACCCGGAAACCATCTCAAAAAGTCCGTCGTACCATCAGGGTCTCAACGCCACTGACGGCACGTCAATCGGACACTCCTGGTAGAAGTTACAACGGCCCGAAGTCGTAAAATAATAAAATAATATTATTTTAGACGACGTTTCTAGCTCCCAGGCCAAGATCCCGAACCTTTAAACTCTCGAACCCACACCGGAGGGTTCGCCTCGTCGTCAGGGACACGTCGCCGCAAACGGCGCGCGAATCCGACTCCTGGAGTGCAAGTTACGGGGGTTTAAAGACCCCCGTATGCGAAAACTGGCCGGACCGGCCGCCGCCGCCGGCCCGCCCTGGCCGGCGGCGCTCCGCCGCGCGCCACCGCGGCTCGGCCGCGGGCCGCCGCGCTGGGCCGCCGGGGGCACCCCGGTGGTCCATTTTGCAATCCGGAGGCGCCTACGCGACCCTCGGGACCCGATCTACACTGCTACGGCTTCAATTTGCAGAAAAACGCAGCAAAAACGGGATCGGGGGTTAAAACTCAAAACCGCCTACCTCGCGGGCGAAACGCCGACGTTCTGCCTCAGATCCGCGCTCCCGAGCTTCCGCTGCGCACTCCTGGAACGTCCGCCGTCGAATTCTGAGCTCGTAGGCACTCCGTTTGCTCGATTAGGCAGAGTGGCGGCGAAGAACGACGAAGAACGGCGAAGAACGATAAAAGGGGGGGGGGGGGCGCTGATATTTATATCAGCGGCCCGCCGGCGCCCAACCCGCCTCGGACCCGACGCCCGATGTGAACAAAAGTAAGGTCACCCCTAGGGTAAACGCGCCGTTCTGAACGCAACGGCGGTCTCAGATTTTCCATCCGAGACTCCGTTCAGAAGTTATTTGAGCCGACGCTCGCACACAAACTTGCCACTTAATTACGGAAATGCCCCTGGTGGCGTTTCCCACCGCAGGCCCGCGCCCGCAAAGTTTACACCCCGCCTAGGGTAAACGGCACGTTCCGGACGCAACCGTGCCCTCAGATTCCCGTTCTGAGCTACCGTTTAGGAGATATCACACCCCGCCACGTGCATAGAATAAAAATACTTAATATTTTTATAAAATTAATTCCGGGCACACCGGGCCTCAGAATCGCACGCCGTCTTCGCGCCTAGCTCTGGAATTATTCATAGAAATATTCCGGAGTCTGACAGGGCCAAAAACCCGAGTCGCTACAATTAAATTAAATATAAATAAATATTTCATCAATGTGGATATTTTATTAAAACAGTGTCACATCTCTTTTTAAATGTTGAAGTGAATTCGTATATGAATGACATTATAATCTTTCAGTGAGTAATAAATTATGATAGAAACTATATATTATTTTTTTGAGGTTGAAAATAATTTCATGAATATCTTAATTATTTAATTTATATCAAATTTATTTATTCATTTTATTTTTATTACATTCCTTGTAATGAATTTTTGAAAAATCATTAACATCACATCGTGAGGCGGTAGTCCCCCATACACATGAGTGATGATATCGTATACCCTACAAAAATGACTGTCAAAATTTATATTTGATGTAATTACTGAAAATATATAAATTTATAATATATATATACATATATATATATATATATATATATTTCTAGTCATATCATGCATATATATTATGTCATGTTTTATGAATACTCAATACATGCAGAAATATGCACCTAATGACTTTAATAGTTTAGTGAGTTGGGAAACAATGAAATATAAACACTATTCTATAGATCAGATAAATAATTTACCACTATGTTCTTCCTAAAAAAACCCTTAATAGATATACCATACATAAAACATATCTTGATAACCTATGGAATGGAAACATATGAATTTGTGAGATCAAATACTCATTGAGGGTAAATAAAGGAGATACAAAATCATAACATGAACATAAGGGTATTAGTACCTAATCCTATATTTATTAAAATTGGACATTCAAATAAAATATCATATTAAAGGGCTAGGGATTATTTATTTTCAATTCATAATACTTGAATCATAATATAATTAACTAACATGATCCTTGAAAACATAACATAGGCTTAATGAATGGATTTTGGGAAACACACATTAGAAAATCAATAAAGATAATACCCAAAAACACATTAATAACATGATATAGATGGGATAACAACCCATCTAACTATTTTAGGCATTTGATTACCTCTTTTATACTCTTTACAGATTGCGATAACCTCCCAAGAAACCATTTGATATTATAAAACATTAATCATTACCCAATTATTTAGAGGAAGATATCGCTACCCCCATTAAAAAATGAGAATCATATTTCTATGTTATGAATCATCATTAATATTCATCATATAATTACTCATGAATTGAAATGGGTGACATAATGATTTCATGTAACAATATATTAGACTATCTTAGGCATTTATCTTTCTTGTTATTTGTTTTCATCATGAATTGGGTGAATTGGTTGACACTAAAGTGTGTGGAACATTTATAGTAGAAAATTAGAATAATTTTTATGGATGTATGTATTTTTTTAATTAATATAGTTTGGAAATATTATTTTATATATCTTCCATTTTATCATCGATTTTGGATAATGCCTAAGGTGGTTTGAAATTTCTTTCTAGAATCTATGGTATTTTCTATCTCTAGTAAAATTACATATCACGTAAGGAGTCAAAATGTGTAATAGTTTCTAGTATTAATTAATGAGATTACTGCACAATGATAATGAGTAAATTCCAAGTAATGGCAATGCGCGCAACAATTTCAAAACCTAGGTTTTAATTTAAAATCAATGATTTTTGGTTAATGTGATCCCATTAAATTACACAATATGTAAAAACATCAAACATTGTGTAAATGAAGCTATATGGGTATATAAGGAATGACACATCCCTTGAAACATTCATTATTATGCCTCTTACATCCCTAATAACCTATATATCCCCTTCAATGATTAAAAAATCTTTTATTCCTTCAAAATTGATTCTTTCAAAATTCTAATCATCAAGAATGTTGTGTTGCATCTATCTATGTAAGATATCCTTTTTCAATCATATTTTTACCTAATCAAAATATCACTTTTGAATATTGAAATTTATTTATTTTATCCATTCTTATGTTTCTTCTTGTTTCCATCACTATCTATTTTTTGATCTTGTTACAAACCTTGTATTCATTACTGGTTATGGTGCGACTTGTGTCATTTCTTGTGGTATGTGTTATTTACTCATTTATATATATTTTTTAATTTGTTTAATTTTATGAGATGTATATTGATTCATGGGTCTCTATTATAAATTTTGTGTTCTTGCTATTGGTGGATTCTATTACAGGCTTGTGAGAGTTGATATTGATGTATGGGTATCCATATTTTTCATATATTGGTGAACTCTATTTCTCATATTTTTGATAAATTTTTTTATAATATAAATTGGAATGATATTAATGATTTTTGTTATATGTGTGAAAAATTATTTTTATAAACTATGGAATTCCTTTTTTTTAAATGTGAATGGTTTTTTGATGCATTGTGATATTTTTAAAAATTGGTTTTAAAAGTACGAACTGAAGAAATTTTTTATTGAAATTGTATGTAAAATAGATAACATGGTAAACTTTGGGTTCTTAGTTATAATATATTGTAAAAATTCTAATCTGTTATTTGGGTGAGGGGTTTCTTAATGGGGTTACCATCTAGTCATGTGACCTATTGTTCTTGGTAATTGTTATATCAGTCAAGGGTTTCATATTATGGGGTGTTCCACTACTCTCTATACTATATGAACATGTATATATGAATGATAAATGAACTATTGAATATTATAGGATGGTGTGTCCTACCTATCCCAGCATATTGTGATAATCGTTGCATTTTCACCTATACATCATGAATGATTTGGATATTATTAATTTGTATTATTTTAATTGTAATTTCAAAAATTTCATATTTTATGTGATTAATTTTCTCCATTTAAAAGAGATATATCCAATAATATATGTATTTGAAATTATTTGAAATTTATTTACAATAATTTCGTAGAAATGAGGAAAAAGTTGATGTTTAATATTATTTACATGCACATGATATAAAAACTGCTAAAGAATGTATCTTTTTCTGTTTTATTTATTGCTTATCTCTCCTGGAATATTTTTTAGGGAATTTATATGGAAACCTAGGATGATAACCCACTAATTATATAACATCACACCATGTATTAAAATTGAAAAAGAAATTCCCTTACTCTAAGCCATAACATATATTTTACACATTTTATCTTCCAATTTAATAAAAATATATTTATTATAATTTTATTAATGAAATAAAATAATATATACCACACAATATATTATATTATAATGTCATTTTACCATTTTATATATAATTATATGTTAACATATAGATTGGGAAAATAAAAACATTGTTTTTAATATATGTTTTGATTTGTCAATGTTTTGGTCCTCATACATTTATCATGCTTACCTAATCTTCCTAATTGTTGATATGATGTAAATATCAAAAATATTATTTATATTTATATATATATATATTGATCACTATTTTTTATGATAATTATTAAAATAAATCGTTCATTGAAACCATTTGACCTACATAGACAAAAATGTTGTTTCAATTTTCTTTTATGATAGAAAGAGAAAAAAATTATATATATAGTTGAATCATAGAATCATATTTTTTCATATATTTATCAAATGTTTATTGGTATTATCCTTAATACAGTCCATGTAATTATTGATCGAAACACCTCTTCTCATGAGGACATAATCTATCGTACAAACAAACAATGTTTTTATATTCTCAGAAAATGGAAAGGATATAGGTATTTTTGATATAAAAATTATAGGTTTATAATAACATATTGTATTTAATATATTCCATATATAAAAAAATTTGATTATGACCAGCCTTGAATGTTTCTAATGAAAAAAATAGATGGCATCAGTTCTTGAGGTAGTTCTCCACCACAAACATGAATAATTATTTAGTAATCTATTCGATGAAATTGGATATAGATTTTTGTAATTAATATAATATAAGAGAAACATATTAAATTTAAAATACTCATTTTATAATATCATAATGATATAAAAACAATATATGGGGATTGGAGAAGAAATAAAAGAAAAATTCTCAATGATGTGCATTACGTTTTCTTCGGATATCCCCTATATTATATACTAAAATACTTATTATTTTGGATTTATATTCAATAAAAGTATTCTAATAGTTGGTTAAGTATTTAGGTATGTAATTTTTTTGGGTCTCAACTCATAAAAATATTTTTGAGTCATTAAAGAATCGAGGATAGGGGTGAGATTTTATAATTGGGGGAGTGGACACACATGGCATTTTTGAAGAAAATAAGTGTCATCAGGGTTTTTTATGTCAAAAAGGGGAATTTTTTATCAAATTAGGACTTTAAATTTGATATGGGGGAAATATTTCCCAAAAATATTTCTTGACTATTTTTTATGTAAATTGGTCCAACATCATTTTTGTTTAACCCACAATAAAATGATGCTTACATTAACCATGATAAATAATTATTACTGCATTCTCTATCTATTTAAGATAAACATTATGATTGATTTCATATGAATTATAAATATATATGACTCGAAATTGGCATGAAATTTATAAAAATCCATGAGCAAATTTTTTATTAATTATTTGTTTGATAATCCCGTATACATGATGAGAAAGAAGGGTATTTAAACGAAAGAGATCAAAATATTATAATGTTTTTATATTGGATTTCAATAAAAAAAAATTGATTATAATGACATACATAGGATTAATGGATATATAATTGCCGTTTTTTTAATTAAAAAAATTTTAAAATATAGTTTATATAAATAAATAAATAAAATTGAAAATTCAGTATCCATGTAAAATTCAATATTGTTCACAATTTATGAAAAAGTAAAAAATTTCAAAAAAATACAACTTATTCATCCTAGTATAATTTTTTAATTTATATTTAAAAAATTAAATTTATTTTATGAAATTAATTTCCAAAATTTTTGATGAATTATTTTTAATAATATTCAAAATATTATATAAAGGGTAGTTTTTAGAATATAGAAATATGGATACATATAATTTCTAATGAAAATATAGGTTTTTTTCCATAAATGTGTTTTATTTAAATAATATATGATAAACAATGAATAAAAAATACTTATTAATTTTCAAATACGTATAATTATATTATTGGTTATAATGGTTGATTTTTTATATTATGAATATATCATGGTTTTCATAAAACCAAGTGTTACGTGTAACACAAGATATAACAATGTTTCCACCACGACCCCCTCCCCACAAGGTATACCCATATGGGGCCGAAAATATGATAAGGAGGATAATGACCCTTGAGTCCCACCACCAGTAGGCCTGGGGTTGGCAACTAACACCTATGGTATATTAAAAACACAAATGGGATGGATTACCCCCAAAGAGAACAAATGCTTATGAGAGAGATATGATAGAAACCAATCAACACCATCTCAAACAACAATATAAATGAAATCCATAGTACACATTTGTAATGTCATGAAAACCTACTACAATTGAAAGTGGGAAAACATCAAGAACTCAAAAGAAAGAAAAAAAACATAATCCATGAAGCCCAAACAGCTCCTGTAAACCCAAGTTAGTAGATACTAGGCTGATCTTCAACCTGTTCCAAGTGACATAAAAAACATTTTATATATACGTAGATTGAGTATAAAAATACACTCAATAGTATCCTCCCATGATCCTCTCGTGGAAAAGTAATGAAATCATTCTAAATAAACGTGAACAACAAGTGAAACTAAATCGTTACCTAAATAGGTATACTATGTTCTCAACCTCACCATTTCTACTCTCACCAAGTAACACATACAAGAGTATATAATGTAATAATGAATATCAAGGGTACCTCGTGACTACTTCCCCATAGGTTCTATGCTTTTCCCCAACACCATATGTTATAAGCATCTCACGACTAAAGGATTTCCCATATACATCTGGTTGAAGCACCACAATATGCTCCTCATGCAACAAAACCACCACATACACATAAGGAAAGTAACTTGGTAGTTTCTAGGAGCCACCATAGATCCCATAACGTGTATCATACATCGGATATTAAACCTCACGTCATTATAGCCCATACACTGAGTAAGGATATTCAAGGCATTATAGCCTATACAAGTTAAACATATAGTAGTGAATATGATAATATGTATAGAATATATCTGTCTGAATACCCACAAGCCATTGTATCCCTCTACACACATATCTAAGGAAAACTAACCATTGCAACTACCGACACAAGTAATTTACAAGAGAATAGATCGGGGCCAATGGGGGTAGTCATCCATCCATCCTCCAAAATGAATGTAGGGGAAATATCCCCCTGGGATCATGATCCCTGAGGTTTTAGTTTCCTTAACTGATGGGACGATGTAACGTATAGAAACAAAAAATGTACAGATATTACTATAGCTCACAACCACACTATGGACATAACATATTCTTAGAATCAACTGCAACTAACATATCTTAGACCCCCAGATGTCACATCTAAGACTAGGTATCTTATAATCACACAACCGTTTAAAAAAGAATTGTTAAATTATTTAATTCCCATTTTATAAGTTTTTTAATACATTAATTAATTCATTAAACCATAATTAATTATAAAAAATTCCACATTATATTTACTTATAATCATACACAAAGACCATTGTCCTTAGCATTGCGTTCTAGCGAGCTCCAAACCCTTGGGATAACATCAATTATTGAATCATTTATTAACAACATTATTTCATTCCTATATTCACATTCATTATTGCAAAATATTCTAAGATACTAAACACTCGGGAGCTCATATCGGTGAGTAGAGAAACTACCCATCATGTATTTTCCACCTAATAGTAAGGCAATAGACCCTTCATCCCTCAAGAATCTAAACATGGAAATCACATGGCATACCCCGTGTGTATTAACCACTTTTGGAAGGACGAAAATCAATATATCATCCTTGAGATATGGGTAATGAAATGAAATATACAACCAACATGAAATAGAAAGCATCCATACATTCACATCCATTCAATTCCATCATCTCTGGTGTCCTCCCCGACACCCACATGCATGAACTGATGCATCTTGCCACTCGAGCCACCTACTGCTTCAATAACCAATAGGCCACCATGCCCCCACATAACACAATAGCCATCCAAGATAACATCACAACACATGAAGTAGGAAAACAACCATCATATCTACTGGGCTCTTGGCACATATACAAGGAAGAGAGTAACCCATAACCCTACAATTAATTATCTTTTATCAAACAACCTATTCATTAATCCATCATGAAATAACGTATTTATTAATCATAGGTTCCAACTTCGGGAATAAAAAAATTAAGCTACCAAAAATTGATTAAACATTCTTACTGCATCAATTTTATTGACACCAACTTATAACAACAACCATTATATTCATTGCCATGCCACTTTATCTATTGCCTAAAAATTATCAATTTATTTCATCTTTACATTCTTTACCAATTCCCATCAATAAATAAAAGCAAAAAAATCATAGACATTACACTATCTAGAAAAACAACAGGCAATAACATACGATCGATATAAATATATTAATCTGATTCAAATTTTTATTATGTCAATTTCATTGACATCTAATGGGATAAAACATGAATGATATATAGTTTCATGTAATATGAAAGAGAAGCATCAAATCCCCCAACTCAAACAGTTCTTAATGTTCTTTATACAAGAATGATCTAGACAATGGGTTTCGATCTCCTGTCTATGAATATTGTTTCCACCCAAGGATGCAAAGACACCACTACAATGGTCAAAACCCAGGAAATGTTGATTATGAACATAGAGATACCATTACATAAAAGGGAAAGGAGAAAAAATGGAGATGAACCCAAATGAATGATTATAGAAAATACATTATATTGAAAGTTGATCTTTACACCCTGGTTGGATAAAAATAGAGGGTAACCAATCTAAGGGGGAATGTTTGATTTTCAAAACTCATATAAGAAGGAAGGGATGTTCTGAACGTCTCACACCCATGAACAAGAAGGAAAAACTAGAGAGGAAGACATATCATCCATTTAGAAGATTTAACAAACCGTTAGTTTAAGATACGAGCGATTTTACATTACAAGAGGATCACATTAAAGCATGCGGGTTGACCATGTAAAAGAATCTCTAGCCTTAGAAAAATTAATATACAAGTTATGGCCTTCGAACCAACCTTATAAAAAATAAAACGATTGTTTAAATGCAATTTACATCAAAGGAAATTTCAATCAGGAGTATTAAGCGGCATGAACTATTCATGAACATGAAATTAGGAAAATGAAGTAGAGGTTACCACTGGACCTCACCATTATAGAATCATTGTTCATGATCTAGAAATTTGGAAAATTATATAGAGGATTATGTTTGACCTTACTATTCAATAAACATTGTTCATGAACTCAAAATTTGGAAATGGAAATAATGGTTACCGTTGGACCCCAACATTGTAGAAACACTGTCCATGAATACAAAAATTGTCAATGGAAATATATGTTGTCCATGGACCTCACCATTCTAGGAATACTGTTCATGATCTCAAAATTTGGCTATTGAAATAGAAGTTACCGTTCAACCTCACCATTCTGAAAACAAAATTCATGAAGTCAAAATTTGGAAATGGAAATAGTGGCTACCATTGAACATCACCATTATATAAATACTATTCATGAACTCAAAATTTGTCAAAAGAAATAGAGGATACCATTGGACCTTACTGTTCTAGAAACAGTGTTGATGAAGAAAAAATTTGGCAAAAGAAAATAGAGGTTACTGTTGGACCTCACCGTTCTAGAAACACTAATCATGAACACAAAATTTGGAAATGGAAATAGTGGATACCATTGAACATCACCATTTTGGAAATCACTGCTCACATAAGGCTATTGTTGAACTGTTCAGATAAGGCTTCTGATGACACTGTTCAGATAAGGCTATGATTTCACTATTCACATAAGGCTACCAATGAAACTATTCACATAAGGCTACCATTGCATTGTTCCCATAATGAGAAATTTTCCAATGTGTTTTGGATAAGTCACTTTGACCTCCCAGAACACCTCATACGCTGTATTTTCGCAATGGAATAGACCAGAGAGTTCTGAGTCATTACATCACATTCCAATAAAAAAATTATTGTCCTCAAAAATTCAAAACCATCTTAAAGGAAACAAAAAAAAGTTTGAACAACAACCCATCGATATACCTCTCAAAAGAGGGCAATTCACAAGAAGAAACCAAACAAAACCATCTCATAAACTCGAATGGCCAACAACCACAAAGCGTACATCGTTACATGAAAAGAGTTAAACATCAAACAAAATTGGGTACTTTGCACGTATCTACGACTCAGGATCTCAAGTACTCTCCTCCGAACCATTGTTTCTCCACAATACACGGACCAAAGGGATATAATTCCCGAGAAACACTTTCTATTTGCTGTCTTGGATATCTACAGGCCACTCCTCAATTGTCGCATCATCATCAACATCAATCTCCCCCTAATCAATGACATGCGAGTTGTCAAGAAGATAATGAAGAAGCTGTGTACGTGGAAAACATCATGTATCCGAATAATATATGGGGTAAGTTATACATGATATTCCATGACTCCAACATGAGCCAGAACATCAAAAGGCCCTAAAAACCGTGGAGAAAGCTTACTCACATGGCCAAACCATCACTGCACATGACTTGGAGTCTCCATTAGAAACATGTTATCTAGATTATCAAACACCAAAGGTCTCCTCCTTTGATCGACATATGATTTCTGACAATCATGCACTATCTTCATCCTCTCACGAATCACTTCAAACTTCTCTATGGTATTTTACTGCAGTTCTATTCTGAGAAATGATGACTTTGTGACCCCAGTATAGCACAATGGAGAATGACAATGTCGGCCATACAAGGGTTAAAAAAGCTCTATACCAAGGTTGGAGTGAAAAAATATCATTTTAATCAAACTCCACCAACGGTAAGATCCCTGTCCACGATCATCCAAAATCCACGACATATGATGGGAACATGTCTTCGAGATTCATGATGGTTCACTGTGTGTGACCGTCCATTTGTGGGTGAAAAGTTTTGCTAAGGAATTACTATGAACCCAAATAATGCTGGAGGCCTCTCCACATCCTAGAGGTAAAATGAAGATCTTGATTAGGAATGATTTCTATCATGATAATGTAGAGTCTCACCACCTCAAACTGATACTACCTTGGAAAAACATCCTCTGAGCTCGACTCCTTGATTGCTATAAAGTGGGCAGATTTTATAAAACAACCCACTACTACGAAAATAGCATCATGTCCACCGCTAATCCCGTGGTAAACTAGTAACAAAATCCATTGATATATCCTCCGACATCCACCACGGAACTTTTAAAGGCTGGAGTAGACCACCGGGAACACAGTGTTTGACTGTCACCTTCTTGCAGACCAAACATCGAGACACAAACACCGCAATCGCATGCTTAAGCCCAGACCACCAATACTAACTCGTCAAGGATCGGTATATCATTATACCACTTGGATGCACTGCTAATGGAATACTATGGAACTATCTGAAAACCGCCTCACACATAACTAATGGAAGTAATATCCTTTCGCGATACAACACTTGATGTTGTTCGTCCTTAGAACAACCATTTGGGGCCTCGCTAGAAAAAACTCGGTCTCTCCAGACCACCACCTCAATATCACCTAACATGGACTCTTCCACCAGCTACACAAAATATGACTTCACCATAATCTGAAAAATAAAACCTCTACCCCCATATTCAACCATATCAATATGTAATGATGATTTTTATTCCGTAACTCTCCAGTCATCACCAGATTCACACACGACATGACTACGTGGATTCTGAAATATAATATCAGCTACAACAATCCCCCTTCTAGGTTTATACAATATTTAGAAGTCACATCCTTGTAATAAAATCATCCACCGACGAAGTCGTATGTTCATGTCACACAGGGAGAAAATATACATCAAACTCTTATGATAGGTGAAAACCACAACGCACTAACCAATGTGGTAATGTCTCCCAAATGTTAGAGCAAAGACCAAAAAAGCCAACTCAAGATCAGTGGTGTCATAGTTACATTCATGGGGACATAACTGCTAAGTCCCATAAGATTCAACTTATCTTTTCTTCATCAGAACATAACCCAACCCCAAATGTGAAGCATCATAGAAAACATCAAACTGAACTCCCTCAGATGGATGCCAATGAAATAGATCAGTTATTAACTTCTCCTTTAAATACATTAATGCTTTCTAACACTAATCTTTCCAGATGAACTCATGATCCCTTCTGGTCAAATCTATCAGAGGAGTCACATCTCGAGAGGAAACGACTACGTACCTCCTTTAGAAGAATGTGATAAAAAGGAAACCTCGCACATCTAACATTGTCATGGTGGATTTCTAAGACACAACTGGTTCAATCTTCAATGGATCCCCAACAACTCTCTGATGGGATAATAATTTCCCCAAAACGAACTTCTTGAGCCCAAAACAGACACTTCGACAACTCCCAAATCATTCGATGTTGACGAAGAACTCCTAAAACAGCGTGTAGATGCTATGCATGCATCTCATCAGACATGGATTAAAAAATGATTTAATTGATTTAGACTTCCCCAAACATGTCCAAGAACTCACATAACACATCATTCATCAATACAATGTATCATACTGGAGCATTCATCACACCGAATGACATTACAACAAACACATAATTCCCATGACAACATAGGAAAGCATTTTTTGGGATACCCTCTTCATTAACACGCATCTGATGATATATTTAATACAATTCTACCATTGAGAACCAACATGAAACCTTTAGATGATCAAATAAATTATCAAATTGTTGAACAGGATAGCGATTCCACACTGTCACTTTGTTTATGCTACTATAATCGACACACAACCTTAAACTTCCATCAGCCTTCTTCATGAACAAAACTGATGAACCCCACGAAGACACACTCGGCCAAAAAAACCCAACTATAACAGACTATCAATCTATACACGTAGCTCTCTTAACACATAAGGGGCCATCCAATATGGAGACATAGAGTTAGAAGATTCTCCGAGTTGTAGCTCGATCCCAAACTCGAACTCGTTGAGGGGATAATGCTACAACCTCTTCTAGAAAGACATCATGGTACTCTTCAACAACCCTAGAAAATACCAACTAATGAACATATTTATAACTCAGCATCCACTCAAACCTCATTGATGATAATGATGAAACATGCCTATGACCCATTAGAGGGTCTCGCTTTCTAACAACCACCAGTGACACTCCATCCACATCAATGAACACAACCTGAGTCTTGAATAAATCCATGATATCATACACTCTAAATACAAGAAATACATTCTGAGGGTTACATCATATGGTTGTATCATAAAAATATGATGTCTCCCCAATATAGGTGTTTCCACAACACTAGCTCACATTCTATACATAGTTCAAAAAAATAATCTCAACCACCAACTGGAATAGTCAATGACAATGTAACATGAAGCCTCCCTACCTCAAGTCCCAAACCATGAAAAATGGTAGGTGATATGAAGTGTAGTTTGGCTACTAAATCATACAAGGCACACACCAAGGCCTCAAACGATGTTTGGCTCGCCTGGCACTGCAATGCTAAATCATGAAGCTGAACATAACCTCCTACAAGGCCTCTCTAACCCTGACGACGACCACAAACATGGACACTCTCTGATCTCTGTGGATGGGGAGTGTCATGAGGTTGTCATGTGCCTACCCCATCTACCCTCTTCCGATCCAAATATGGGGCAACTTGCTACTACTACCTCGTCTAGAATAGCCTCGACAAGGGAACCTGTAGCAGAACAGGTGGTGCACAATGACTACTACGTATAGTTGGGAAATCCATGTTCCCATGACCTATACCACCAGAAGAAAAAAAAATCACTTGATCTGTTGGAATTGGATTGAGAGCCACTGTATCCAGAGAAATGAGATACGGAGGTCTATGATCTACCCCCGGCTGAAAGGAAAATATTATTCCCTGAAAAAACAGGAACCTCAGACCATATCGCTGATTCATGAAGAATCATGATGAATCTCCTCTCACAATGATCTGGTTCTATCCAAATTCATCTCAACATCCTCTTACCTTTCCAGAACCTCAAGGTATGTCTTCAGCCTAATTGGGGTGAACAGGCAATAGAACTCTTGATGCAATGCCACTTTGAAATACCTTTCCCTGGATTTCTCATATTGAAAGAGGGTCGAAGAATATCATAAAAGGTTAATTAAATGGATTCCAAACTCTTGCACACTGGAGCTCCTCTATCAATGAGTAAGAATATTTTATAGACTGGACAGCTTCGCGGTCAAGGAAAGAAACTCAACTCTAATACTGTCTCAGAACTCCTCCCAAGAGATCGTTGACTCCTCACAATTCCCATGGAAGAAGAACCAGCACTACCACGCTACTCCACACAACATCGTCACAACCCTAGACACCTAGTACCCCTTACCAGTGCAGATTGGGATGAATCCTATCTCAACCTCCTCTAACCATTATTCCATGACTGCATCTTAAATAGAGTGTTTGTACTTCTATAGTCTATAGCTCTAAATCTCTCTGATTTTTCTTCCTCCAGGTGTCGTCATCATAAACGTCTAACCTACGATGATCTTCTATCACAAACTTCTAGAAATATTCTATGCGATCTTCACGAGGACGTCGACCTGGATCAATACATGTAAAATAACAAACAATTAGTGATCTTGAACCTGAATATGTAATACTCAACATGAATTAATTAATTTTTTACATTTATTCATTTTTGATAAACCTATCCCAGGGTCTACCTTTTCAAACACAGGAAAAAAAATGGTTCATGTTCCTTCTTTAGGTCTCTACCATGTAACTAGTATCACCTCACTTATTATCCATTATAAAATAAAAGGTCAATAAATTATATCACAAGTATCCCTAAATGCCTATGACTCAATCGGTATCCAGTGATTGCATCGCATGCTAGGCTTGACTATCACTGTTTCTCTACCAACCCATGAATCATCACATTTTCCTAACATAAAACTCCATCTTATTTATAAACCAGAGATCTAATACCACGCTTCACTACCCCCTCCACACAAGGTTCACCCCTAATGGGCCGGAAACATGAGAAGGGAGATAATGACCCCCATGTCCTGCCTTCAATAGGCCCTAGGTTGGTGAATAGCCCCGAGGGAATAGTAAACACACAAATGGGAGTCCTTAACCTCTAAGAACCCACATCCGAAATAGAGAGATAAGATAATCACCAACAAAATCCCACTTAGAAATCAATATAAACTATATTTCAACTACACGTATGTAATTTCCTAAAAAACTACTACAAATTAAAGGGTGGACATTTCAAGAACCCAAAAAATGTTAAAAACAACACACACCATAAAGCCCAAACAGCTCATGAAACCCCAAGCTTGTAGAAACCATTATGATCTCCAACATAAATTATCTGACCTAAAAATTGTATATATATACATAGAGTGAGTGTAAAATTATACATCGTTAGATCCTCCCAAAACCCTCTCGTGCAAAATTAAAGACAGCATGAAAAAGAACATCGAACAACATGTGAAACAAAATCATCCCCTAAATAGATATACTATGTTCCCGACCTCAACATGGATACTCTCACCAGGTAATACATACAAAAGTATATAATATAATAATGATTATCAAGGGTACTCTTCTACTACTTCCACACTGGTATTCTACTTTTCCCCAACATCGCACATCCAAAGAATCACTCCAAAAAAGGCTTTCTTGCAGACACTTGGGAGAATCACCACAACATAACCCTCATGAAACAAAATCAAAAAACCACATAAACAATGAAACCAGTATTTTTCTGGGTGCCATCACATCGTGCATAACATATATCATACATCAAATATTATTCCTCATTCCATTATATCCCATACACTGAGTAAGGATCCTCAATCCATCAAAGCCTATACATGTAACACCTATTATAGTCCATAAGAATTTATAGATAGAATATATGTGTGTGAATAAACACAAGCCATTACTGCAATCTTCACACATATATGGGAAAAACTAACTGTTATGACTACAAACACATATAACTACCTAGAGAAGTGATCGAGGCCAAAGGGGGTTATCAGCCATCCATCCTCGAACCAGAATGTTGGGGGAAAACACCCACAGGGCTCAGAATCCCTAGAGTGTTTGTTGACCTAATGACTTGGTGGGGTACCTTAAAAAAGAAAAATAGTACAAAATATACTATACCTCATAACCATACTCTGAGCATAACATAGTCATAGACTCAACTACAGCTAACATCCCTCAGACTCACAGCTTCAATTTCTAGAACTAGGTATCCTATAATCACACATCCTTTTCAAAGGATTTATTACATTACATCATTCCCTTTTATCAGTTGCACTTTACGTTAATTAATTATTTAGACATTAATTAACCACTAACAATTCCACATTATATTTATTTATCATCACACCTAGTGTTCGATGTTATTATTATTGAATCCCAGCAAGCTCCACCCCATTAAGATAACATCAATTAGTTATTTATTTTTTTACAATGTTATTAAATTCCATATTCCCAGGCAATCTAGAAAATTATTTTCAGATTCCAAACACAAGGTGGGTCAACTAAGTGGGTCGATGAAATACACATCAAGTCATTGGCACATATAGAAAGAGCATAGACACATCATTCCCCATATATCTAAACACAGAAAGCATGTGGTATACCCCAATCGTCATCACCCATTTTGGATGTAGGGTAATAAAACCAGCTACCTTGAGCAATGTGTAAATTTAAGTGGATAAAAAACCATCCAGAATCAGTAAGCATCCATACATTCACACCAATCCCATTCCATCATCTCTGCTGTCATCCCCAACACCCTCATGCATAAACTGATGTAACTCGCCACTCTAGGTGTCAACTGCTGCCACAACCAATAGGCCTCCATGCCCCACATATATCACAATTGGCATCCATGCTCACATCACAACACCGGTATCCACAAAACAACCATCATTTCAATTGGTGTCTTGGACCTTAAATAAGGAAGTGGGTAACTCAGAACCCAATAAATAATTATCTTTTATCAATCAACATGTTCTTTAATCCATCACGAATTACCCAATTTATTATTCTTAAGTTCCAACTTCCGGAAACCTAAAATGTATGATAATAAATAATTGATTAAACATGTTTACTACATAAATTTGATTAACATAAAATTACAAAAAAACATCAGATTCATTCACATGTCTCTTTATCTTTATCCAAACAATTAAAAATTAATTATAGCCTTACATTCATTACATATTTCAATCAAAAATGAAAACCTAAACAGAGCTGCCATAGATATCACACTAACTAGGAAAACAAGAGGTAATAACATTCGATCAATATCAATTTATTTATCCTGTTCAAATATTTATTATGTCAATTCTATTTTGATTCAGTGGGAGAAAAAATGACAAATCTAATGTATCACGTAAAATAAATGTAAATCAATGAATCCCCAACATAAAATGGTTCTTGACGTTATTTATATGAGAACTATCCACATAATGGTTTACAATCTACTCTCCCATGAAAATTGTATCCACTTGAGGATACATAGACACCACCACACCGGTCAACACCCATGAAAAGACTATTATGAAAATGGATATATATTCCATAAAAGGGAAAGGTAGAACATAAGGAGATGAACCCAAAACAATGACAACCGATCATACCATATATTGATGATTGGTTGATAATGCTTCGTTGCATCAAAAACTGAGGGGACCCAATCCAGAAGGAAATGTTTGATCACACAACTCCTACAGAAATGAATGGAATGTTCAAGCATCTCACACCCCATAACAGGGAGGAAGAACTATGGAGGATGATTTCTCATCCATTTAGAAGATTTAACGTAGAATCAATTGAATATAAGATTGATTTTCAATTAAAATTGGATCACAAAAAACCACGTGGTTTGACAATGTAAAAGCATCCCGATCCTTATGAAAATTAATATAGGAGTTATGGAATTTGAAAGAGACATAGAGTCCTTAAAAAGAGTATTTAAATGTATTTTACAACAAACGGAATTTCAACGGGGAGAAAATTTATGATTCTAGAAACACAGTTCATGAACACGAAATTTGGAAAAGGAAATAAAGTTTAATGTTAGACCTCACCATTTTAGAAACATTGTTCATGAACTCAAAATTTGGAAAAGGAAAGAGAAGTTACCATTTGACCTCACCATTCCAGAAACAATGTTCATGAACTCAGAATTTTGAAAATGAAATAGAGGATATTATTGGACCTCACCGTTCTAGAAACATTGTTAGTGAACAAAAAATTTGGGAAAGGAAATGAAGGTTACCATTGGACCTCACCGTTCTGGAAACATAGTCCATAAACTCAAAATTTGGAAATTGAAATATAGGTTATTGTGGGATCTCACCATTATGGAATCACTATTAATGAACTCAAAATGTGGAAAATGACACAGAGGTTTCCGTTAGACCTCACTGTTCTTGAAACACCATTCATGAAATCAAAAATTTTCAAAAAGAATAGAAGCTACCGTTGAAGCTCAACATTTTGGAAACACTGTTCATGAACTCAAAATTTGGAAAAGGAATTAAATTTTACCACTGGACCTCACCATTATGGAAACATTTTTCATGAACTCAAAATATTGGAAAGTAAATAGAGGTTACTATTGGACATCACCATTCTGGAAACATTGTTCATGAACTCATAATTTGGTAAAGGAAATAGAGGCTACTGATGAACCTCAGCATTCTGGAAACATTGTTCACATAAGGGTACCATTGAACTGTTCACATAATGATACTAATGATACTGTTCACATTAGGCTACTATTGCACTGTTCACATAAAGCTACCAATTAAACTATTCAAATAAGGCTACCATTTAACTGTTCACATAAGGAAACCGATGAAAATATTCATTTAATGATACCATTTAAGTATTCACAGAATATGAAATTTGTCAATGTGTCGGGAAAAAGTCATCTTGACCTCCTGAAACACCTCATATACTAGATTTTTGCAAATTAATGGACCAAAGAGGTCTGGGCCAGTACAGTTCCTTGTATTTGTAGGATTAACATGGTGTTTTATGTAGCACATGAATTAAAAGATGATTAATTTATTAAAATAAAAATAAAATATTCGTTGTTACATTCTACCCCCCTTAAAAACAATTTCTCCATTGAAATTCATCATTATTAGAGAAACAAATGGGGACATTGTTGTATCATCATAAACTCATGTTCCCAAATAGATTCCTCAAACTTGTGTTTTTTCTATTAAAACAATGTCCATGTGAGTGTTCTTATTTAGTAGATATTAATTAGTATGATCTAAAATATAAATCATTTTTTAATAATATGAAGGATATTATTCTAGTTTTATGGACTATATTTTCTTTATATGTGATGCATCGAGTATATACTTCCATAGGATAGATACAAACAAAACATATTGGACTTGAGATAGGTTTTGTGGAAGAACGAAGTGATATTCTACCATCCCAATAAAAATATTAATTTCATAGGGATCAATATATGTTGGCCTAATTGTGCCATTACTCTAAAATACAAAAACTATATTCCATTAAAAATTTATAGAAACACATTTCCACTAACATAAAATTCATAATCACATTATTTTTTATAGCGTAAAATTTATACTAACTCTGATGAGAATTTATGTGTCCCGAATGGAATTATCCATATATATCATTTCATAATCTATCCAAAGTCCTAATAACATTATTTCTATAACTTCATTTCATAATGTTGGATATATACACTTCTAGGCATTGATGGAATCAAAATAATCCATATGAATTCTTGAGTGGAAACAATTGTTGTATGGAATAACCACTAGATGAATTTTTTTGATTTCGACCACCTTGAAAATCTATAGAGAAGGACTAAATGCTAGAATACAAAATTAATAAACCCATGTACAAATGAAAGAATCCAAGAAAATCAGAATGCCAGAATACAACAGTAATAAACCCAAGTACAATAGATATCAAAGTAAGAAAATCCTTAGCATTGCAAGAGATAGATTGGTCACATGATCTCCAACTCCACAAAAAATCAAGTACCTGAAGTAGTAGGGTGCTTTACCTTACCTATACATGTAATAATATAATATATTTGGGCCCAAAATCATGGACCAAAAACGGTGAAAAACTAAATCCCAGTAGGCAACCACCACGATATCTGTGCCAAACAGCCAGTGAATATATAGAAGGCAGCAAGAAAATAAATGGGGTAAAAAGGATTTACCCATGGTAAACATTTTACATTTTCAATGCATTAAATATCATATATCAAGAAACACCTATACAATGAAAGTAATAACAAATAGGAAAACCTCTAGAAGTACTCACAGCCTATCCCCTCTGGTCCTACCTAGCAACACAAGGAACCCTCTGGAAAGTACACTTAGTCTAACCCCTCATGTTCATCTTAAGCATAGACTCTATAAAGAAGAACTCACCATTAATTCCTTTTATAGTCTCGTATCGGTATATAAAGGTTCTATAGGGAAGCAATCAAAGTCTATTACATATGAGGCCCGCATCGAGGATATACATACACTTTGAGTAAGCACTTACCTTAATCACCACTATGGACTCAAATTGTATGTAAATGAGACACTCTGGAGAAGCCCTTACATTAATATCCTAATGATCTATACACTAGGTTCTAATGGACCTGTGTATGTCATGAAATTATATCCGCACATATTATCCAATGTAAACCTCATGAAATACTTGGATAGTAGTCTACAACATAACAACATATCAGAACAGTAGCATCATCCTACAACTAGGCATGGTAATGTTATCATCAGCCTAACAGGAAACGTAGACCTAATGGTCAAAACAGAAAATCATGCATGGGAAAGCACATAAAATTCATAGAAATTAACCCTATTCACATCAGATATCATCAACTCACTCATACAAGCATATCAGAAAACCAATAGGGCTAAAACGGTATACACACAATACACTGTTTATGGGTATTGGCAGTTTTGCACATATAACTCATAAATATTCAACAGAATGGCACCAACCACCTACCTCGACGTTGGGAGATCAATATACTTGTGTCTCATGGCTTGAGTCACCTTAGAATGCTTAATATATTCAAAAACGTATAAAATGTTCATCAAAGGATAACTTGATAAAGAAGAGGAATTGGGAAATGAAGCTCATGAAGAAGATAGGGCTTACTAAGGCGATCCCAACGCAATCACCTATGGTCGAATCAGATGTCTGATGCTCAGTTGGGGGGATCAAAGGATGATCGAGGCTATATGAGATCTCTTATCCAAACCATACCTAGAAGAATCCCTTTCTTTCCGTCAGACATGACTCCGATGCGTTTAATAAAAAAAAGAAAATACACGACATGTACTTTGGAAGTACACGACGTATACTTACCATTTTTTTACCCCGTATTAGGCAGCCTCTAGTTCACCCCCACACGGTCATGTCGGTGGCCATCACATGGCCAGCACATGACCTCTTATGGCAACACATTACATGGTGTGTACTCATAATGTAAATGATGTGTACTTCTGGAATTTCTTGAAAATCCCCTTTTTCTAAAAAACGACCAGAAGAAAGAAAACATACCTAAAAAGACGATCTGGGTTCATACAAATTTTGTATTAGTATTGAAGATAAAATAGTAAAATTTTATATTAGTTAATGAAAATTGGATAATTTTAAACAATTTGATAATGCATTTTTATATAAAAATGAAATCTTTAGACTATTTAGAAATTAAAAATCATCCTTCCTCTTATGTATGTTGTATTTTCATTGAATTGTTTTTTTAATTATGTAGATATAATATGTAAAAAATGGATTCAAAATATTGAAAATCTAATATTTGTAATTAATAATAGTGTTAAAATATTTTTACCAAATGTTTTTATATGAACAGTTGAAGTTAATAACTGTGATTGTGAATAAAATGAGTTTAATTTGTGGTTAGGTTAAGAAAATAATGACTAAAAATGAAAAATAAATTGTCCAAATCCAATTATAAAGAATTATATTGACATTTTCATACTATGATAGATAATGGAGGATGATCAGGGCCTTTTATATGAAAAAACATTGCAGGAACTCATTCTACCCAAACAATACAATTGTTTCACTCACCACACTTATAAAAAGGAATCTATATAACATCCACTTAACACCATCCAACTACATATTTTCAAATAATACCAAAAAAATCACCAAATCACAACTACTCATCTTAAATTTTTTTATTTTTTATCCAAAAAACCCATTTATGATTTTAGTGACATCCTTAGGAGGATAACCGATGAAATGGTAATGTTATTTGCAATGAATATTTATTTTAATTACATATCCACATACATAAATTCTGATTATACCATGATAATATATCAACCGTATAAAATTATTTATCTTCATATTTTTATAATTTTATGTCTTATATCATAACACACTTTCAAATAATGCGTTATAAAATCATCATTCGTTTTTAGGGTAGAATTCCTCCCCACAAACTAATGTCGTTATTATAAGTATTACAAATTTTTAAGGTTATTAATAATATTTTTCATAGAATTTATACATAATATATATGAAATTTAAGGTGATATTAATATTTAATCATTACTAAACTATCCATAATTTCTACTTGATTTTTTTTGGAAATTGATATTGTCGATAGTGCGTACGGAGGAATACCAAATTGTAATGACATTAAATTAGTTGCTGATCTATATGAAACAAAATAATGATAGTTTAAATAAACACATGTGATATATATGAAATAAAAATTATACTATAATCATAATATATATATATATATATATATATATTATAATTTTCTATCATTCAATATCATATAAATATAGGAGCAATTCTCATTCAATCATATGAATTATGGTCTCCATGAATGTTGTAGTTCATTAATATCAACTAAATTTTTTGATTACTATAAATAAATATTTAATAATTATATATAATATTTAAATCAATGATTAAATTCAATATATGTTCTAATCATGATAAATATAAAATTAATGAAAAAACAACATGTGAAATAATACTTGAAAAAAGGGATTTTGATAGTGAAATAATAAAAATAATGAAATATTATTGGAAAACTAGTGATGAGAAGGGAGCAAATTGTCAAATAAGAAATTGTAAATATTAATATCGTTCTATTAAATGGTATTAACATCCATAATATAGTTATACATCATCATAAAGATCATTAAACCAAAATCATGTGTATGTTAATGGATGTCATCTCAATTTAATTTAATTGATGCATATTGAAGTTTCATGAATATAAATTCTGTAAAATGGATTATATATTACCGATTTAAGATGAAATTTAATGATTAATAATTTATTTATGTTAGTTTAAAATTCGATTTTAATTACATCAACTATGGTGACTTTAATTAAAACATTCCCAATGGAATATAATTTTATATCTCAATTGCATTCTATTAGGTTATTTATAAAATCATTACAATTAGTTTTTTTTATTATGCATACAATGAAATTTGACTATCCTTATTTATATATTTACTTGTTTTATTTTTATTTATTGTTGAGAAATATAATATATTATGTGATTAATTATTATATAAATTTTCTGATCATTTTAATTGTATATTACAAAATCTTCTTATAATTTTATTTTTTAAAAATTAAAATTAATAGAAAATATATGATTAGTGATTTATAAATAAATAAATATTATTATAATTAGGATATTAATGATTTTTTCCAATTTTTTTCCCTTTTCCATATCTATATTATATAAAAATAATGGAAAATGTATTAATGAAATTCGAATTCATTTATCACTGCAGTCAAAAATCCATATTCAAACAATGTATTATAATAAAATTATATTCTCAAAAAAAAATTCCGTTATTTTTTCAAAAACAAATTAAATAAAATATATTTATAACCATTTTATAATTTTATAAAATATTTTCAAAGGAATCCTATTTTCTCATTCTAAACAATGAACTTTTCTAAACATTTTACAGTGAAAAATGATTGTACATTATGAAAAGTAATGACTTACCCATTAGCACAAATATCATGTCATTGAAGCTTACTATGAGATTTTCTAGGGAATTTTTAAATTATGATTTTATAAAATGATATTTAATGAAGAAACTATTCAAAAAAAATTCATATTGAAAAGGTTATTTTTTGAAGTGGGATTGTAAATATATTTTCATTAAAAAAATAATAAATAAATTATTTTCACACTCCATTGGGTATACTTTGTATTAAAAAAATCTTTATTACTCTAATATATGAATTATTATTATTTTGACTATGAATATAATTGAAATTTACTTCATTGAATTTTTTTTATTCATTAATAGGACTTTGAGTTATTCACATTCATATGATCATTGAACATTTAATTTAACATAAATATCCATTTTATTTATCACGACTATAATTATATCCCTATCCATATACATTATTTATATACAGTTTCTACATTGATATTTATTTGACATGTTATTGAAATATTGATAAATTTATAACCTTTACTAAATATAAATATTTTATATTGAACATTTATTATGAATTAAATCAATTATGTGATTTATATGAAACTGATTTGACATGAAATACAATACATGGGTACCAGCTAATAAAAATGAATTATTATTATTTTTACTATGACTATAATTGAAATTTACTTCATTGAATTTTTTTTATTCATTAATAGGACTGTGAGTTATTCACATTCATATGATCATTGAACATTTAATTTAACATAAATATCCATTTTATTTATCACGAATATAATTATATCCCTATCCATATACATTATTTATATACAGTTTCTACATTGATATTTATTTGACATGTTATTGAAATATTGATAAATTTATAACCTTTACTCAGTATAAATATTTTATATTGAACATTTATTATGAATTAAATCAATTACGTGATTTATGGGAAACTGATTTGACATGAAATACAATACTTGGGTACCAGCTAATAAAATAACTTCAATGCACTATAGTCTCATGGAAGGTATTAGTTAGTAATAATCACTTGTGTGTTTATGAATTATTTTAAATAATTGATATTGAAAAATCTTGATGTTAATGGAATATGGTTTTGGGAGACATGAAATATGATAATGAAGAATAACGTTCAATTCACATATTATTATTATCCATGATATTTTCAAAATAACAATATATAATTAATCACTTCATTGTTCATTATTTAAATCGCACTTGTTTCTTGTATTTACATTTCTATAATTTTTATTCTTTATTAAAAAATTATAGTCATGTTATTGATTAAATTTAATTCTTTATAAAGAACATAACATTTCATATTTTTTGTGTAATTGTTTCACTATATATAGGTTACATGGAATTTGTGTTCTGTTTTTTTAACATGATATACTGATTATGATCATGGATTCATTATTTCTCCCATTATACATAACCCTTCCCAAATATTTGAGCTCACTATTATTGAGTATCCTTTCCAAATAATTCAATGATTTCTAGTAGGACTGATATGCATTGATATTCAAGATCAAAATAATTTATTAGGGATAGATATAAAAATATATCGTAATTTTTTTATTCCAATGTAATTTAAGGTTCATTAATTTATATAAAATACCTAAAAAACTAATATATGTGATCCACTAGTGTAATGGCTCAGACCTCTCTGGCCCATTCCTTTGTCAAAAGAGGGTCTTGAAGTGTTCTGGAGGGTAAAATGGACTTTTCCCACACTTTTCAAAATATTGACACTACACGTCATGTAGTGTGAGTACACGCCATGTACCCCATCACCGGGTATACCCCGTGTTGAAGGATGTGTCTTTTCCATGTGAAATAAATGGGTACACACTGTGTACCCCATACTACACGCCGTGTAGTCCCTCCCCGCATACGCGTTAACCTCAAACCGTGTGTTGACCAGTAAATGGACGTGTGTCGTGTTGGAGTCGTGTCCTTGCCATGTGAAATAAATGAATACATGCCGTGTATTCTCTCCACGTGTATGCATTACCTTCAAACCGTGTGTTGACTAGTCAACGGACGCGTTCCGCGTTGAAGGCCATGTTGGAAGCCGTGTGGTGACCGTGTGAAATGGCCGAGTACACAAAATGTACCATAAAGTACATGCCGTGTAATTTTCGTTTTCACGCCTATAAAAAGGAGGGTTCCCCTCCTCCTTTTCAACTCACCCCTCTCCTCCCCATTCCTCTGAGCAGAGCTATTTTAAGAGACTCGAAGGCTCTTTTTATTCCATAACATCTTCATCTGAGCTCCGATTTATGATCCGTCAGAGGCCACGAGATCGTAACGATGGGGCAGAACTACTGATCTTGAATTCGTTGTCATTACTTTGGTCATTCCTTTCCTACTTCGAACCGAGGATGTTTTTCTGAGATTTTAAAGAAGTGACAGACACCGACGAACATCTTCTAAAGTTGATCCGGGGGGTGTTCTGATCAGAACCTATTGAGGTAGGGATCTTACCTTCATCTATCTAAATTGTGCATCATGCGGGGTAGGTTTCCTATTGTTTATGTAAAACTCATTTTTTTGAACCTGTTTAATGAAGATAATAACTAGCTTATATAACAGGGATGGGAAGTTGTGAATGTAATTACTTTATTATATATCCTGTGATATTATGTGGTGAATTGAATAGGCTTATGCCTACTGAAAATCACGGTTGTTGGGTGCATTTTCATTCACAATTAAATGTTTCCCTATCTTTCTAGATCATTTTGTGAATGGAACTTTGTTGAATGTGAAATTTGGATAATCACATAAAGTTGTATGACTTAAAATCCAAAACCCTTGTGTGATCACCCTGGTTGAACAAAATGAAATAATAAACATGTGGGTGATGTTGGGGTTAATTTATGTGAAGGGGGTGTTTTTGTGTGTTGTTGTGGATCAGGTGTGCAGCAGGGCTATGGTTGGCATGGTTGTGGGTTGGTGTTAATACTATGTTAGTGATGGGTAGCGGGGCTGTGATTAACGGTATCAAAGGATGATGATGTACGATGTGGTTGTGGTTATGATGGTTGGCAGTGGGGCTGCAGGGATGGGTTTAATGTGAAAAAACTATGGGATGTGCTTCATAAATAAAACGGGAAGAGTTAATGAATATTGGGGAATGGTAATGGAACAGGAATGTTAATAAATGGGTTGGTTGGTTATTAAGAATGGACTTGTTGTACTACTTGTGTTTTCCTACCTTGATTTGTGGATGGTAGGGATATGATTTATGAATGGTTGATGTGGTTTGTTGTGGATAGTTTCCCAGTAGTTACGATAGTAATAAATTGATTATGTTGAAACATGAAACCCTAAATGGTGTTTCTGGATTGTTTTTTGTATGCATGCTTCGTAGTAGCAGTGTCAAGGAACATTCTCAGTTCTCTGATTAAAAATCATAGGTTGGGCTGAGTGTTTTGTATATATATATATATGTATCTTTTAGTTTTATCGCACCCCACTCATGTTGAGAACATAGAGCCGAACACTCCCATTTCATGGGAGAGGCTGTTTTTCCCTTAGTTACTAGCTCCATCCTGCTCCTTCGTCCCTAGGTTGTGATGGCTTGAAGCAACCTTACACCCAAGACTCTTCAGGTTGGTTTAGATTGGGTTGGTTTATCCCAAGACTCTTCGCACAGGTTTTACTATTTCCCAAGAACCTTCAGGATGAGGCCCAGGTGTGTGCGGGCGGGATACATGGTTGTGAGGACCAGGTGTGTGCGGGTCGGATACGTGGTTCTGAGGCCCAGGGGTGTGCGGGCGGGATACGTGGTTTTGAGGCCCAGGTGTGTGCGAGCGGGATGTGTGGTTCTTGAGGCCCAGGTGTGTGCGGGCGGGAAGAGTGAGGCAGCGTCAGGATGTTCTCCATTAGAAAGAGCAGTTAAATATTGGAAAATGGTGTGGGGTACCCAATACACTTGTCCTTATATATTACTACCTGTTGTGATTGTTTTTTGGTGAGTGTGGATGGTCAGGATGGGTGTATAGAATTCCTTTCTAGGTTTCTTCTATTGTTCTCACAGGACATTAGGATATATCCCCACTTGTGCACGAGAGATTTAGGTTTCTCTACTGAGTATACTTGTATGCTCACCCTACAATTACTTCCAGGTTTCTAGAAGGACTACTCGGGTCATGCGGCACCCTACTAGTCGGGATAGTTGGAGTTGTTGCAGTTTTTGTACTCTTGTTTCTTTTGGTATTGTACTTTTTAAGCTTTCTTGTACTTGTACCTTATTTCAGAACTAGTTAATAATGCATGTGGTATTGGTTTGGGATTATTTCTATACACTTGTTCTTTTTTCTTTTTGGTGGCTGACATGTACTATTATCTCATATTAAATAATAATGAGAGTAATGCCTCACAAATTTGTGAAAACTCATGCCCTTGTTGCTAGTCTCCACCCCAGGGACTACTGGAGGAGGGACTTGGGGGTCATTATCTACATTTCACCATTTTAGGAGGGGAATCTTTGGTGGGATGGGGTCGTGACAGAATGGTATCATAGGTGGTTGAGAGATAGGATGGAGTCTAGAGTTAGGTATAGTGATGATTGCATGGGATGGAAGGGCAACCGTGTTGGTTGATCTTGGTGTCTGACATAGGCCAGGGAAGACCGGCTGGGACACGAGATTTTACAGGCCCCTGTGATCTGATGTAAGGACTCTGTGCATACCAAATGACCACGTGATACTAAACTTAATGCAGGGTAGAGACCTTAGGAAAGGTACATGCATCATCATGACTGTGTTTTTCTTGATTTGGGCTTTCTGGGAAAAAAATTGAAATAATGTGATAAAATAAAACCTTGAGAATTTTCTTAATACTTGGGATTTGGTGATCCTTGTTTTCCATATAGCTATGACACCTGGATGTCATCCCTGGGTGACTCAGGAAGCCGAGGCCTAGTAGATTCAGGAGGTCGGTCATTTGAGGATTTACCGAGAGGAGGAAGATAGCCAGGGGCAGAAGACTCTCCGTTCTTTCCAGTGGCAAACCCTCAAGATGTAGGAGGGTAGTACTTTGGATACAGAGACATAGGGGTGGATTGAAGAGCTAGGGATCACTTTTACCTTGATCCGTTCTCTGAGGGATTACTGGGTTCCCCTAGCAGCCAGTCAGCTGAGAGGTTCGGCGCAACAGTGGTGGACGCTCTACCTCGGAGAGAGGATAGAGGCAGAGGTTCTGTGGGCTGACTTTGAGAAGGAAATCTGAGAGGAATTCCTTTCTTCCATGATCAAGGAGGAGAAGTAGCATGAGTTACTCTCCATACAGCAGGGGAGTATGTCAGTACGGGAGTTGGGGATCAAGTTCAAGTATCTCCTACGCTTTTCTCTGGATCTCTTTCCGGATGAGGAGTCTCGGGTGAGACGTTTGGAGGAGGCGCTTCATCCTTCGCTCTAGTATGTTGCCACCCCCTTCACCCTTCTGACGTACATGGAAGTACAGAAGAAGGAATAGTTTTTAGAGATGATGCAATCACTGGGAGGTGCACCATGTGATGGGTTTTATGAAGGTTCATTGAAGGGGAAGGCAGTCAACAGCAGGTCTCCAGCGACGGGACCTTCCATGTTCAGGCCAATTGGGAACAGGCCCCAGTAGTTGTATTTCAGATCTTCAGGTCCTCGACCCTTTTCCATGATCCCAACACTGAATTGATTATCTTGTGGAGGTTTCGTGCACATTCAGAGTCGGTTCCCAACCCGAGCTCAGTACGGTGGAGGTGGGTAGGTTCAGCGCCCACCTCAGTAGAACCAGTTGTCGGTGAGTCCCTTTCAGCAGCAGCAGGGCCATGCTCTTCCGAGGGAAGACATTGCGGGAGGAGGCTTACCTCAGGGTGCTCCTAAGGGACCTCGACCAGGGCGTGGTTGGGGAGGTGGACGACATCAGAGAGGCAGAGGAGCTGGGCGTGGACAGTTTCACGTAGAAGAGTTGGCAGCTCTAGCAGGACCAGAGGTGGTGCGAGGTACGATTTTTTTGTTCTTTACTCTTGTTTCTGCTTTGTTCGATTCAGGAGATTCGCACTCATTTGTTGCACCTGGTCTAGCCCATTCTTTGGGAATAGATATAGAGAGACCTTTCGTACCACTAGTGCTGAGTTAACTAGTTGGAGGCTAGACCAGTGTATCAAGTGTTTTCTGGGGATGTGGGCTAACGTTGGGAGCACATCGATCTAGTGGGGACCTTCTTCTATTACAGATGCAACCATATGATGTCATCCTAGGCATCTAATGGTTGTTTTCTGTTAGTGCTGTTATCGACTGCTTCGGAAGAAGATTCATGTTCTCATATGTGGATGAGCAGCGTGTATCTTTTGTTGGAGACATGAGCTATCAGGTCAGAAGTCGTCATGTGAGGCCTCTCTTCTACTTGTTAGGCGGGTTATCAGTGGTTCTAACTGATGTAGAGATGATGGATGTCCTTGAGGTTTTTTGGTAGTTCCTCGATGTTTTTCACGATGATGTTTTGACTCTACCCCCCCCCCCCCCGATGTGACGTTGAGTTCTGGAGAGACTTATAGCCTGTTGCTCCTCTGATTTCGATGGCCCTTTATCGGATGGCACCTTCGGAGCTGCGGGAGTTGCAGATTCAGATTGATGATCTGATGGAGATGGGTTTTGTTTGACCCAACATGTTTCCATGGGGTGATCCATTTTTGATCGTGAAAAACGAAGATGGTGGTCTCAGATTTTACATAGACTACCGAAGGTTGAATTAGGTAAGGGTCATGAACCGTTACCCCCTTCCAAGGAAAGATGATCTCATCGACCAAATGAGGGGAGAAGGTTGGTTCTCAAGGATTGATCTATGATCTGGATATCATGAGCTAAGGTTAAAGGACACTTACATCTCAATGACGGCTTTCAAGTGCATGTTTGGGCACTTCGAGTTTGTAGTGATACCATTAAGAGTTACGAATGCTCCAACTGTGTTCATGGGACTTATGAAATTTTTCTTCTGAGAGTTTCTAGACCGGTTCGTCATTCTGTTTATCGATGACATCCTGATCTACTCAAGATCATAAGAGGAGCACGTTGAGCATCTCAGGGTTGTCTTGGAAGTCCTTCGACACCACCAACATTACGGGAAATTGTCGAAGTGTAAGTTCTTGACACAAGAAGTAAACTTCCTTGGGCACATATTGTCTCAACATGGAGTGTCAGTGGACCTGTCAAAGGTGGAGGCAATTGTTTCCTGGGCGGCACCCAAGAGCGTGGTGGAATTTTATAGTTTCCTAGGGTTGGAAGGTTACTATCGGAGGTTCATCTTGGACTTCTCTCAAGTTAATGCTTCATTGAATACTTTGACTAGGAAAAAACAGGTCTTCCTATGGAGTGAGAAGTGCCATAAATCTTTCCACTACCTAAAGTAGAAGTTGGGCAGTGCTCACGTGCTAAGGTTCCTAGAGGAAGGGTTGTTGTATGAGGTGTTTTGTGATGATTTTGTCCTTCGTTTGGGGTGCATACTAATGCATAAGAAGGGAGTGATCTATTATGGGTCTAGGAAGTTGTTCCCTCACGAGCGTAACTATACCACCCATGACCTGGAGCTTGCAGCAGTAGTGTTTCCACTGAAGGTGGGGCGAAATTACCTCTTTCTGTAGCGCTTTGTGGTCTTCTCAGGTCACAA
This sequence comes from Viscum album, assembly GCA_963277665.1. Lineage (NCBI taxonomy): Eukaryota > Viridiplantae > Streptophyta > Magnoliopsida > Santalales > Viscaceae > Viscum > Viscum album. The sequence continues at coordinate 1,996,188,394 of OY728140.1, read as the reverse complement.
GTGCCTGCGTTATATCATCCCTCAGTGTGACATGAACTTATGGCATCAGAGATGGGTCGAGTTCCTCCAATACTATGACTTCGATATCTCTTACACTGAAGGTAAGGGAAACGTTTTGGCTGATTCCCTGAGCAGGTATTCCCATAAAGAAGTGGTTCATGAATCCACTGATACTTGGAATGATATGGGAGAGTCGGTTGCCTTGAACTTGGATGCAAGGGTAGAGGGTGTTAGAGGATGTTTGTTTCATATGACGGTGTAGTCTCTCTTGTCGTAGCAGGTGGAAGAGTCTCAGTGGGGGGACCCCGGGGCGGAAGTGATGTGGGATCGTGTTGATCAGGGAAATGTTCCAGAATGATGGTCATAGGACAACCCACATCGGATGCTTTTCCCTGGAAGGTTGTTTGTTCCAGAGATGATGCGTGAGGGAGTTCTCCATGAGTTCCATAGCTCATCCTTGGCGGTATATCCGGGATTTTAAAAAATTTACGAAGGACTGAGGGAACCGTTTTGGTGGCCCGGGGTGAAATGGGTAGTGGTAGAGTTTGTGGCTAAATTCTTTGTGTGTCAGCAAGTGAAGACTGAACACCGTGTTCCCAGTGGTTTGTTTCATCCTTTAGATGTCCCCGAGTGGAAGTGGGATGACATATCAATAGACTTCATCACATGACTACCCAGTGCTCGGGGTGGTTATGATGTTATCTGGGAAGTGGTGGATCGACTGAAGAAATCAGCTCACTTCTTAGCAATTAACCAGTCGGGCCCGGTGAGTACCTTAGCACAGAGGTATGTAGACGAGGTGGTGGATTTAAATGGAGTTCCGATGATTATCATCTCAGACCAGGATACATGGTTTACCTCACGAGTCTGGAGGGGGTTACAACATGCTTTTGGCACCCAGCTATGCCTTAGCACTACTTTCCACCCCCAGACCAACGGGTAGACAGACCGGACTATCCAGACGTAGGAGGACATGCTGCGACACTTGCCTTTAGTAGAGTTTACCTACAACAATAGCTTCCACTATACTATTGTCATGGAACCGTTTGAGGCTTTGTATGGAATACCACGTCGTCCACCCATTTTCAGGGAAGAGGTTGGTGAGACTGGTGCTCTTGGGCCAGATGTAATACAGAGCACCACCGAGAAAGTCCAGCTTGTACGTGAGAGAATGAAGGCAGCTCAGGACCGACTGAAGTCTTATGCTGATCGCCGGAGTAGGCCTTTGGTGTTCGAGGTGGGAGATCATGTGTTCTTGAAGGTTTCCCCTCGACAGGGGCAGAGGAGGTTTGGGAAGGGGAGTAAGCTCTCCCCTAGGTTTATCAGACCTTTTGAGGTGCTGAGGCGAGTCGGCGAGGTGGAATATCAGCTGGCCCTGCCACCTCAGTTAGAGAAGGTTCATGACATCTTCCACGTCTCCCAGCTACATCAGTACATACACGATGACTCTCATGTTAATGACTGGGGAGATTTAGATATGGGAGATGACGCGACCTTCGAGGAATGACCAGTCAGAATCAAAGATCATAAAGTGAAGGTGCTCCGTGGATGAACCATCTCCATGGTTCATGTGTTGTGGAGGCATGGTTTCCTTGAGGAGAGCACTTGGGAGTGGGAGACGCAGATGCACGCTCAGTACCAGGAGTTGTTTTGACTTGTGGTTACTTTGTTCTTTAGATATTTGTTTTGATATATACTCTTTAACATTGACATATGTAATGCTTGGCTTGTCGGTTATGAGAAATTTTTGTTTCCTTGTCCTTTGTAATTGTGTTGCATATCCAGATGTGTGGGAAAAAGGGAAAAACATGATCCTTAATCGAGACACATTAATGCGGATACGATTGAACCCATGCAGGCGAGTCACTGCCGCCTAAAGCGGATAATATCTCTACATAAGAAAAGGAATTTTCCCTGACCCACGTGTTCTGGAAGTGTTTGGGTTGTGCGGTGTTGGGGGAAGTACGAGTTGAAAATACTAATGTATGAAAGTAGGAAGACCCAATTCTTAATCAAGACTCATTAATGAGGATTCGATTAAACCCGTGTAGGAGAGTCAGTTCCGCCTAAACCGGATAATATCTCGACATAGGAGAAGGAATTCCAAACACATATGATGAGGGTTATTGGATGGGTTCCTGTTATAACGAGGGCCCTAATACGCATCTTGTTGGGTTCCTCTAGGTTGGAATTTAAATTCCCAGGGATGAGAATGTTTTAAGAGGTATCTAATGTAATGGCCCAGACCTCTCCAGCCCATTCCTTTGTCAAAAGATGGTCTTGAAGTGTTCTGGAGGGTAAAATGAACTTTTCCCAAAGTTTTCATAATTTTGAAACTACACGCTATGTAGTCTGAGTACACGCCATGTACCCCATCGCTGGGTATACCCCATTTTGAAGGCCGTGTCCTTGCTGTGTGAAATAAATGGGTACACGCCGTTTACCTCATACTACATGCCGTGTAGTCCCTCCCTGCATACACATTACCCTAGAACCGTGTGTTGACCAGTCAACGGACGTGTGCCATGTTGAAGCCGTGTCCTTGCCATGTGAAATAAATGGGTAGATGTCGTGTAACCCATACTACACACCGTGTTATCCCTACCCGCGTATGTGTAAGCTTCAAACCGTGTGTTGACTAGTCAACGGCCGCGTGCCGCGTTGAAGGCCGTGTTGGAAGCCACATGGTGACCGTTTGAAATGGCCGAGTACACGCCGTGTACCATAATGTACATGTTGTGTACTTTTGTTTTTCATTACTATAAAAGGAGGGGTCCCCTCCTCCTTTTCAACTCACCCCTCTCCTCCCCATTCCTCTAAGTAGAGCTCTTGTATGAGACCCGAAGGATCTTTTTATTCCATAACTTCTTCATCTGGTTTCCAATTTACGATATTTCAGCGGCCACGTGATCGTAATGATGAGGAAAAACTTCTGAGCATGGACTTGTTTTCATTCCTTTGGCCATTCCTTTACAACTTCCACCCATGGAGGTTTTACCAGGATTTGACCGAAGTGTCGGACGCCGACGAACGTCTTCTAAAGTTGATCCGGGGAGGGGGGGGGGGCGTTGTGATCAGAACCTTTTGATGTAGGGTTCTTACCTTCGTCTCTTTAAATTGTGCATCATACAGGGTGGGTTTCCTCTTGTTTACGTGACAAATTTTTTTTTATATATTTTAATGAAGATAATAACTGGATTATATAACGGGGATGGGAAGTTGTTAATGCAGTTGCATTATTGTATATCCTGTGATATTATGATGTGAATTAAATAGGCTTATGCCTACGGAAAATCACAGTCGTTGGGGGCCTTTGCTTGCGAAATTAAATGTTGCACTATATTTCTAGACCATTTTGTGAGTGGAACAATTTTGAATGTCGAATTTGGATATTCACGTAATGTTGGCTGATTTAAAATCTGAAACCATTGTGTGATCACCCCGGATGAACAAAATGAAATAATATACATGTCAGTGCTATTGGGGTTAATTTATGTGAAGGGGGTGTTTTGTGGGTTGTTATAGATCAGGTGAGAAGAGGAGCAGCAGTTGTCATGGTTGTGGGTTGGTGTGATTAATATGTTAGTGAAGTGCAGCATGGCTGCAATTAACGGTATCAAGGGATGATGATGTACGGTGTGGTTGTGGTTATGGTGGTCGACACTGGGGCTGCCAGGATGGGTTGAATGTGAATGAACTATGGGATGTGATTAATAAATAAAATTTGAAGTGTTAATAAATGGTGGGGCATGGTAATGGAACTGGAATGTTAATCAATGGTTTGGTTGGTTATTAAGAAGGTACTTGTTGTGCTGCTTGTGTTTTCCTAACTTGATTTGTGGATGGTAGGGATATGCTTTACGAACGATCGATGTGGTTAGTTGTAGACTGTTTCCAAGTAGTTAAGGAACTAATAAAATGATTCTGGTGAAACATGAAAACCTAAATGGTGTTTTATGATAGTTTGTTGTATGCATGCTTCTTAGTAGTAGAGCCGAGGCACGTTCTCAGTTCTTTGATTAGAATCCATAGGTAGGGCTGAGTGTTCTGTATATATATATATATATATATATATATCTGTATCTATGTGTTTTATCACACCCCACCCAAGTTGAGAACATAGTTCCAAACCCTCCCATATTATGGTAGAGGGTGTTTCCCCTTTAGTTACTAGCTTTTTCAAGCTCTTTCTTCCCTAGGCTATGATGGATTGAGGGGAGCTTACACCCATGACTCTTCGGGTAGGTTTCGATTGGAGTGCTTTAGCCCAAGACTCTTCGGGCAGGTTTTAATACTTCCCAAGAACCTTCGGGATGAGGCCCAGGTGTGTGTGGGCAGGATACGTGGTTTTGAGGACAAGGTGTGTGCGAGCGGGATACGTGTTTTTGAGGCCCAGGTGTGTGTGGGCGGGATACGTGGTTGTGAGGCCCACGTGTGTGTGGGCAGGATGTGTGGTTCTTGTGGCCCAGGTGTGTGAGGGTGGGAAGAGTGTGGTAGAATCAGGACATTCTCTGTTAGATAGAGCAACTAACTAGTGGGAAATGGTGTGGCGTACCCAATACTCGTGTTCGTATATACTACTACCTGTCGTGATTGTGTTTTGGTGAGTGTGGCTATTGAGGTTTGGTGGATAGAATTCCTTTCTAGGGTTCTTATGTTGTTCTCATGGGACATTATGATGTCTTCCCAATTGTGCACGAGAGCTTTAGGTTTCCCTACTGAGTATACTTGTATGCTCACCCTATGTTTACATTCAGGTTTCCAGGAGGACTAACAGGGTCGTGTGGGACCCTAATTGTCATGACAGATGGAGTTTTTGTAGTTGTTGTACTCTTGTTTCTTTTGGTATTGTACTTTTTGAGCTTTCTTGTACTTGTACCTTGTTTCAGAACTATTTAAACATGCATGTGGGATTGGTTTCTGATTATTTCTATACACTTGTTCATTTTTCTTTTTTGTGGTTGACTTTTCCTATTTCCCGATCTTAAATAATAAAAAGGGTAATGCCTCCCATATTTTTGAAAACTCATACCCTTGGTGCTATTCTCCACCCCAGGGCCCACTGGAGGCGGGACTCGGGGGTCATTATCTCACTTTCACCATTTCAGGAGGGGCATCTTTGGTGGGGGGGGGGGGGGTTGTGACAACTGGAATTATATACCTTGTATATTATCGTAATAAAATGGTATAATGAATTACCACCTTCCTAATAGATTCAGGGGTTCTATACCCTTGGTATTTTAATCCTGATGTTTAGGAAATTCTGTTTCCATAGAGTAGTTCCAAATTGATTCAAGGTCAATATAGTGTTTTAGGGTTATTATAAAAATAAAAATCTATTTCCAATCCAATTTCACATTAAGAATACTATATCATATATAATTTCCAAAAAAACATTGGATATTTCCTTTAAAAAATTAGTAAAATATTTTCATACAGTAAGAATTAATGATATATATTTTTTTTTTGTCCATAAATATATCATTGTAGTTGTCTCATTTTAGTTTTTGATAATTCACTAAACCATTCCTTTAACAAAAATTATATCAACCCTGGACCAAAATTCATATAAATTACACCATTTTATGAATAATAAATACATTAAAATGAAAAATGCATGAGAAATGTAGTTTTTTTACTTCTTTTTGAATGTTAAAAACAAAAACAGTAGTCCATATGTGTGGTATATCATCTCGTAATTCATTCATCACAACAAGAACCATTATTTGATATATAATTAATAATATATAGTATCATACTACAAGAAATGTAAATATATGAAATTTTCAAGTCATATTTTTAGTAATATTTAAAAAGGGAGATGCGAAATAAAAACCTGGAAATTTGAATGAGAACATGAGAATATAATATAAAAACCACAACCTTGCTATAAAATTTCATAATCATGAGTCATAAGATAAATAGTATTATTTTAAAATTATTGTTTAGTATTATAAAAAAAGAATATGATCCATGAGGGAATAACATAGTAATTTGACATGGAATTTATGGAATAGACATAAGAAATGAAAATATTATGTCAAGGATAACCAAAAAGTCATTTTTAACATGATAGGATTTGAATAACCAATAATATAACTTCTTTAGGATATGGACAGCCTCTTATCTTCCTTCTATTGCACTTCAGATAGCCTCATTTGTAACCTATTCAGATCATATGACAATAATTTTTACTCAATGCATTGGAGGGATATATTTGTCGCACCCACAACAAATTGAGAACCATATTTATGTGTTCCAGAAGATCATAAAGAGTCATCATATCATAAACCATAAAATGAAATGTTCATTTAAAAAATTTATTAATATCATATTAAATACAAATTTTATTGTTTTTTTAATCATATCATCATATAAGAACGCATGAAAAGCCATAGGGTTCAAAGTATATTATCATTATGTCGCCTATGGATGAGAATTTGGATTCAATGACATCATTCCATAAAAACATACTTCATTATGAGACTAAAATTAAATTTTATCCTTGCATAATATCCCAATAAATTCATAGTTAACCCCAAATTTTGTAATCAATGATTAAATATGTTTTTTATGGTTTACCTAAATCATTTTTTGAAGGAAACATTCTCTCTCTTATAAAAATAAAACATTTTAAAAAATAAAACATTTTAAAACCCATAAGATTTCAAAATAACCTCAAAAATTAATAAATGATCCTTTTAATAAATTATTGGTCATTTCATCATATAATTAGTTCATATATTTTAAATTATAAATAATATTCCCTATAGATTCTTGAAAAAATCCATGTGGTCATTGTTTGGATAAAACATGAATAATTATTTGAATTGTTTTAGAAGGATAAAATATTTTAAAAGTGTCGTTTAAAAATAATAATATATTAATCAAACATTTGTAAAAACTCTTTTTGAATACCAGATTGTAGAGGAAAACATATGTTTTACCAAGGATAGAAATAAAGATAGTTTGTTTTGTAGAAATCATCTTCATAATATTTTTGAGTTCTAAATTGGTGAAAAAATGATATCATTACATGAATTTATCAGGAATAAGAATATGATAGGGAAACTAATAAAAAAATATAGAGTTAAATCATGATATTTTAACATTGTATACTTAATGATATGTTTTCATAAAATATTTTGATATTTTTACAATGCATCATTAGTACTTTGATAAAATTGATTCATTATCATTGTGATGTAATAACATAACATGAAACATATAATATCATTATAATGAATAAATTCATGATATTGAATGTTAAATTTTCTTTAAATACACATTCTAAATGAATATAGGTGCATAATATAATGAACATCTCAAGGAAGGCCAATTGGGACGAAAATACTAAACAGATTTGTAATCTTTTAAATAATAGAGCCCTAAAATGTTACATTAATAACTGGATATATAAATAAATATAATTTTTTATAAAATAAACCTAATATACATTCTTGGGTAGTATATACACCACATAATACAAATTTTGTGTGAATATGTCTTGAGTATCGTGAAAAAATAAATGTTAAACAAAAATCCCATTATATTAATTCTAAGAACAATAATAGTCATTAAAAACTTATATATAATTAATTTTTATAAATAATATATATATTTATTAATTAATTAATGAGATATTTTCATATATATAATAGAATATATTATTATTTATCACTATTTATTTATCATTTATTAATTATTCTATGTTAAAATTTTATTTCGGGTAATAACCGCTTTTGATTTTGATTTTTTTATATTTTTTTTATTATTTCCAATTACATTTATCATGGATAATTCATCTAGAAAATTATTAACATGATATAAATAATATATATATATATATATATCTATAGTATTCAAATGATTTTTTTATAAGAATTGATATAAACTATTCATGGGAATGCTAGGCCGTATATATTCATAAACACTGTTTTCATTTTAATTTATGGTTGACTGAATGAAAATTTAATGATATATTATATATTATTGAAATAATATTTATTTAATATTTATATTTATTTTTAAATCTATCAATAATTTATTCCATTTACATCCTGAATGAATCACATCTATTCGTGAGGTGGTTGACTACCGTACACACGAACGATATATTTGTATTCCCTTAAACTGAAAAGAATGAAGGTATTTATTAGAATATATATATATATATTAAAATCATTAAAAAAATTATATCATATATAAAAAATCCATATTTATGACCACCCGTCATAGGTGTTAATAGAAAAATCTAGGACTTCTGTTAGAATGTTGGTCATCCTACAAACACCTGAATAATGAGTTTAAAACCCATTTAATAGATGTGGGGATGTATTATAGTAATGAAAATGACAAAAAAATATCATTAAATCCAAGTTAATATTTATATATATTAACTATATGAAATTAATTGATGGGGTGGGGGAATAAAAAAATTGGAATGCTCATTGATTAATGTAAACTCTTCTTTGTGTATCCTCTTTAGGTTTTCTCTACAATATTAAATTGTTTGGATTTATGTAAAAATTATGGTTTCTAAATAAGTGGGATAGTTTTTCTATGCTATTTTGATATTTAATTTATGAACCATATTGGTGTGATGGTTTAAATTACGTGGTATAGTGGTGGCCTTTTATATGTTGGGGAGAGGACACAATTTATATTTTTTTAAATAAAAAACTACTCATATATTATTAAAATGTCAAAGGGATCCAAAATTGATCAATTTAATAAAAAAATAATGATTGTATATTTATTATTTTTATTAACACCTTTATTTGTAAATTTTACCCTTAAGGTTTATGTTTAACCCCTAGGTAAACCCATTTTTACCTTAACCATTATAATTAATTTTTACATTATTCAATATTCAGTTTGGTAAACATTAATGTGGACCATATTAGTAATTATAAATTATTATGATTCCAAATATATAATACATTTTTACAACATCCATTCACATATGTGGTAAATATTAAATTAAAATAAATATTATAGATGTTATGAGAAAGAAAATTTGTAAAGAAAATGAATCAAAATATTATAATGTTTTTATATCCAATTTCAAAAGAAACATTATTCTAATTATTTAAATTTGATTGATTTATTTTAAATTAAACTAAATTTTTTCGTAAACCACATTATAATATAGTTTAACTATATATATATATATTAAATTAGAATGTGGTTTTAAATACATATTTAGTATTTTGTAATATTCAATAAAAATTTAAAATTTTCATTAAAATAAATTCACCGAAATATAATATTGAAACTTATATTTCAAGATTTTAGTTTATTTAATAAAATTAATTTTTTGAATGTATCAATATATATTATTAATAAAATTTAAAAAAATAATTGAAAATATTATTTTGAATACAAATAAAAACATTACAGAAAAATTTAGAATTTTTCTATAAAATTAGTTTTATTTTTTAATAACATTATAAATATTTACTAATAATAATATTTATTACTATTCATATCACTATTTCTAATGAATATAATATAATGGACTATATTATATATGTAATGATCAGTGAAATCCTTTTCCATTAAATTTCCATTTTTTGTCATTGAATGCGTTTAGTGGAGGTTCTGGGAATTTTCACCGGAGCTGGTGGGGAATCAATGATTTTTCCATAGTTACACATCATGTACCTATATTACTAGACATGGAAGCTGGTTTCATGACAATTCTAAGGATATGTTATGGCATGATAATAATTCAGGTCTGAAGAATAAAATAAATTGAAAGGCGATATATTTTTCTGGGGGAAGTCAATCACACAGAAATACGTGTCCTTAAAGGGTATTACTTGCTATGAAATAATACACCACTATAACATTTATGTTTTTTAAAACTAATCACTTTGTTAATCCATACATTATTATTTAACCATCCGTGATACCATGGGACCTAGTGACCCATCATCAGTTTTTTGAGGAACAATATGCCAGTTATTGATTATTATCTTCCCTCATTTGATCTTTAGAGATCCATCTTAAAACAAAGGTGAACTATGTCTCCATTTTTGATATAAGGCCACGGCCTTAAACCTTACATAATCTTGAGTTATCACAGGATTACACATTGAGGATCTTTTCAGGTTTAGAGTTTTAGAGAATTATATCATAAAACTTGCATTACATTCCACATATAAACAATGTGGTTACATAAAGATAGTATTCTTCATTCCCATCAATGGAAACATATTTAAAATAAAACATGGATTGTTTCTTGACACTTCCTTGACACTATCATCATATCATGTACCTTTGCCTTGACATGTGAAAATTATTTCAAAAAAACTTGGGATGAGCATAAAAAGCTCAGTATGGGTTATAAAAACATGGAAAGGAAACATGGGTACATATATACATAAGATTGAAATCATAATTTACCCATAAAACATAAGCACTTTAACATACCTCATCAAATCATGAATATATCATAGAAATCATAAGACATAAAGGTAACATGAGGCATTCATAACATTCTTACGTAAGGAGTAACCCTATTTGTTATGTTTGGAATACCCATCACAGTATATTCCCTAAAATCTCTTCGGAGAAACCATAACGTTTCACTCCTTCGCGTTACACAATGCATTGGAGAGATATATCGGGCTCACCCGCCCTTAGTTTATCACGGAACCACCCGTATTCATAATAATGCCCAAGAACAACAACATAATCGTATCACATAAAACATGCATAAAGGAAACATAACATTTCCACATTTTAATCACAAGATATCAATACAACACATTGATATAAAAATATTATGAAAACCATTTTGAATACCAAAATAAAATAAAATTAAAACATGGTATTTATTTTTCTTTTAAAAAGATGGTATGGCTTGTAGAGGAAGCCGAAACTCAAATAATGGTCACGACGGCGGAGAAGTCATTGTCGCCGCATACGTATGACGAAAACATTCCGTTTTGTCGCCTAGTAAACGCTTCGTATAAGAAAGAGTCCTATTGAATAAATGTAAAAGTCAAAGGGGTTTATACACCATATAAAATAAAGTTGTGTATAAAATAAAATATGCCTCAATGAAAGGAGATTGAGACGAAGTCTCATACCTCGTATCTGACTTGACCCGACCGTTCTTTAATCTCCTGAAGAATAAACTTGAGTTAATATCTACATGCTTATGAACCTTTTCAAGTTCATTATTCCTTTTATACCATGTTATGAACATCATGTAATCATTTAATTTAATAATGTTCATTTTGTCGGTATTTGGGTCTTAAGTCAAAAATAGACTTCAAACACTTACATGTTGTTAATTTGGTCAAAGGTTAGTTATATCCAGAAAAATATTAATGATTTGGATAACATATATATCATATATATTCAGCATATATATGTATTTATAATATTACATCACATTGGGGTAAGAAATGAAATGCACCGTTCATTTAGACGGTAAGCCGTACGTACGCATGAACGATGCTTCCATTTCTATTTCGTATTTTCTGGAATGGATTCATAATGATATAAGAGTATATTATAATTACAGTATAATAACATATATAATATCATTAACTTTATCCTTTACACATCCCACATATGGTCTTAACGAATCAAATCACTTTCAGGGGGTGGTAGTCCGCACTTCCTAAAATGAAGATATCATGTTTACCCATAATGGAAACAATAATGATATTCTATAAATGAAAAATAAAGAAGCTTAAAGAAATAATAAACATATTATATATCATATATAAAAATATAGACATCATAATGGCCACCTTTGAAGGTGTTAAATGAGTATTGAACAATCATCATTTCGGGAGGCAGAATTTCTCCATCCACGGAAACCGTATGTTCTTTAACCATTTGATGTAGCTGTGTGAGAGTGTAGCTCAAATAAATCTTATAAAAACATACTAGTATATTTAAGATACTGGTGTTGTAACAAAAGAAGTAAATAAAAAGAGTTTAGGGGGTTGGAGTAGCAAAATAAAACAAATGAACATGAGAGAATGAATTACCTTTAAAAGTGTAACTCCTTTTGATTTGAGCCTAAAGGCTTCCTTTGAAAGGATTCTGCCCAAATTTAATCCTCTAGGATGAGGAGAGGGATGTGGAGAGAGTAAATGGGAAGGGGTTGGCCGAGCCAAAGGCTATAGGAGTGTGTGAAATGAGGTAGAGGTGGGGGCCTTTTATAAGAGGAGAGGAGGGGCACTTTTGGAATGTAGAGATAAGTTACTTTATTTTAAAAAGAGTTTCGGATTAAAAAGGTCCCACATTGCTATAATTAGAGGATAAGGTGATAAGGCTTAGAAATACACTTATCCAATTGGTTTTGCCCATGTGTAGGTTTTATATTTTTCATTATTTTTCCATTTTATTTAAATCGTTAAATAATGAGGTCATCGCTGCATCATCATGATGTCATAAATAATTTAATTTATTTAAAGTCTAAAAATTACAAAAAAAAACTATGATGTAGTAAATCTTTTTCGTTTTCCAATGAATATTTATAATCAAAAATTTGACTTGTATAACCCCAAGTAAAAATTGTTTTAGTAAAATATATCTTGTTTGTGTCATTTTTACTTTAACATTTAATAAAAAGTTATTTATGTCATTTCCCAACCAAAGAGTCTCCATGGGGTCCCCAAGTTGACCCATGGCTTTTCTTGGTCGTACATGACAAAACCAATAAGATTGGGACATGTGTCTAGGTCATTTCATATTATTAAATCATTATTTATACCTTAAACTACCCTAATTACGACTAATCGCGATTAAAAACTTAATAAGTTACTATTCATCAAAAAGTTATTTTAATCCCATTGAACCACATTTTACTTCTTAATGACAACCATGTCTGTCTGATTTTTGAAATTCAAAACACAATGATGGAAAAATTTCATTTAAACGGAAAAATCAGTTTTTATAAGTACCACTTAGTAGTTTCACTATTCATCAAAAAATGAAGATTTTCAGAAAATTACCAAATACCCACCCTAAGATATATTTGATATTACGAATTCAAAAATGAAGTCTATTTTACAAAATTCAAAACATATAAGTCGCATTAATTAATTTAATAATTAATTCCCGCTGTCAGAGCAAATAGCGTGTTTTTATGAAACAATAAGTATCAAAAGATTGACACCAGTTTAAGTCCAATTTCAAAGTGAAATTGATTACAATGACCACCATTGGATTAAATGGTAAAAATATATTCTAATTTAACTTCAAAACCAATTCAAAAGATAATATAATCAAATAAATAAATTATATTAAAAAACAGTTTTGATGTAAAATGCAGTATTTTTCACTATTCATTAAAAAATGAACATTGTCAGAAAAATACCAAAAATTCACACAAAGTAAATTTTGATGTCCCAATCATAATGAATAAGTTTATTTTGACAAACATAGTTTATAAAATTGTCAAAAGATAGATTTAAAAAGGTTTTTACATCATAAGGCTGTAAAACTATCTTTTAAGAATATTAGTGTATTCCATGCTTAAGAATGGATTTATTTTCATTTTAAGCCTCTAAAACACTATCTTAATCATTAATAGACATAGATAAAAATATCTATTATTCATTACTTACATGGGATGTTACATCCTTCCCCCCTTTAGAAAATTGCGTCCCAGCAATTTATTTACTTATCAAATAAATAGGGGTACTTATCCCTCATTGCATTTTCAGATTCCCTTGTTGCCTCTTCAATCATGTGGTTTTTCCACAAAACCTTTACCTGGTGAATCAACGTATTCCGTAAAACTTTCTCCTTGTGGTCAAGAACCTGGACTGTTTGTTCCTCGTAATATAGGTTCTCTTCAAGCTGAACTAACTCTGGACTCAAAACATGAGATGGATCTGGCATATACTTTCTCAACATCGAAACGTGAAAAACATTGTGTACATGAGATAAACTCGGAGGTAAAGCCACTCGGTAAGCAACTGATCCAACTCTCTCCAGAATTTCATATGGTCCAATGAACCTTGGACTCAACTTTCCATTCTTACCAAATCTCACCACACTTTTCCAAGGAGAATCCTTGAGAAAAAAATGATCACCTACCTCGAAAGATAGATCCTTCCACCGATTATCCGCATAACTCTTCTGCCTGCTCTAAGCTGTTCTCATGTGCTTCTGAATCAGCTGAACTTTTTCTTCCATCTCTTCTACCAATTTTGGTACCATCAACTTCCTTTCACCCACTTCATCCCTGAAAGATGGAGTTCGACACCGCTTCTCATATAATGCCTGAAATGGTGCCATCTGTATACTGGAATGAAAAATGTTATTATAAGAAAACTCAACCAAAGAAAGATGTTGGTCCCAAATTCCCTGATAATCCATAGAACAAGCTCGTAGCATATCCTCCAATGTCTGAATTGTTCGTTCTGACTGCCCATCTCATTGAGGATGAAATGATGTACTAAAATTTAATTCAGTACCCAATGACTTCTGAAGGCCTTTCCAAAAGATAGAAGTAAACCTGGGATCACGATCTGATACAATGGAGAGAGGAACTGCAAGTAACCTGAATATCTCTTTAAGATACAAACAGGAAAGTTGATCAAGAGATAAAGTATCTCGTATAGCAAGGAAATGAGAATATTTGGTCAAGCGATCAACAATAACCCAGATTGCATTATTACCTCGAGATGTCTTCGGTAATCCAACAACAAAGTCCATGGATATATTCTCCCATTTCCACTCTTGAATAGGTAAAGGCTAAAGAATCTCTTTCGGTAACTTCCGCTCTGCTTTAACTTGCTGACAAGTCAAACACTTCACAGTAAAATCAGAAATATCTCTTTTCATTCCATCCCACCAGTAATACTCCCGCAGATCTCTATACATCTTAGTACTTCCCGGATGAACTGAAAACGGAGAACTATGAGCTTCACATAACAACTCTCTCTTCAACTGTGAATCACAAGGCACACACAATCTCTTCCCAAATCTCAAAACACAATCATTATCAATGTTGAATTCAGGCAACTTACCTTTCTGAACCAACTCTACCTTTTTCTGTAACTCACTGTCTTGCTTCTGTGCTTTCTTGATTCTATCTGATAGAGAAGATCTCACTGATACCTGAAACAAAACATAAGGACTTCCTGCACTAACAACTTCTATGCCAAAGTTCATAAAATCCTTAACCAAAGGATCACATTCCAAACGCAACATTTCTAATGAAGAATTACTTTTTCGACTCAAAGCATCAACCACTTTATTTTCTTTTTCTGGATGGTAATGAATTGTACAATCATAATCCTTGATTAATTCTAGCCATATCCTCTGTCTCATGTTTAACTCTTTCTGAGTGAATATATACTTTAAACTTTTGTGATCGGTATATATTTCACACTTTACTCCATACAGATGATGCCCCCAAATTTTTAAAGAAAAAACAACAGCAGCTAATTCCAAATCATGTGTAGGGTAATTTACCTCATGTGTTTTCAACTGTCGTGAATCATAAGCAATTACCTGATCATTCTGCATTAGGACGCAACCAAGTCCTTTCAATGAAGCATCACTGTATATAACAAACTCACCATTCCTGGAAGGCAGTTCCAAAACTGGAGCATTCACCAATCTTCTTTTCAATTCCTAAAAACAATCTCCACATTCTTTTGTCCAGATAAACATAACACCCTTCCGAGTTAGCTTAGTCATTGGACTAGATAACCGTGAAAAATTTCAAAAAAACCTTCGGTAATAGCCTGACAAACCAAGGAAGCTACGAATCTCGGTTACATTTGTGGGTCATGGCCATTCTTCCACAACTTTTGTTTTTGCAGGATCAACAGTTATTCCATCTTTAGAAACAATGTGACCAAGGAAAGAAATTTGTTGCAACCAAAACTCACACTTGCTGAATTTTCCATATAGTTTCTTTTCTTTTAAGGTTTGTAAGATAACCCTTAAATGTCTTTCATGCTCCTCTTTACTTTTATAAAATACCAAAATATCATCAATGAAAACCACCACAAACTTATCCAAGAACTCATGGAAAATTCTATTCATTAAGTCCATGAATACAGCAGGTTCATTGGTTATCCCAAAAGGAATTACTACAAATTCATAATGGCCATATCTCGTACGGAATGCGGTCTTCGGAATATATGCCTCCTTTACCTTCAGCTGATGGTACCCCGATCTCAAGTCAATCATTGAAAAATACTGAGCTCCCTGGAACTGATCAAAAAAATCATCGATATGAGGCAAAGGATATTTGTTCTTAACAGTGATGTTATTCAAGGTTCTATAATCAATGCAAAGTCTCATAGAACCATATTTCTTTTTAACAAATAAAACAGGAGCACCCCATGGTGATGTGCTAGGTCGAATGAAACCTTTCTCTAATAAATCTTGTAATTGCTCCTTCAACTCTAAAAGTTCAATTTGAGCCATTCGATAAGGGGGTTTTGAAATTGGCTTAGCATCAAGAACTAATTCAACAGTAAACTCAACTTCCCGATCTGGTATTATTCAAGGAAACTAATCAGGAAAAACATCAGGATACTCATTTACCACTGGCACATCATTAATCTGAACAGTTCCTTTATTTTCAACGATGTGTGCAAGGTAACATTCATTTCCATCTATTACAAGTTTCTCGGCCTCTTGATATATTATCAAAAGTAAGGGTTCATTCTTGTACACAAACATAAAGTCTTTCTGAAAAGAAACTTTTTTATCTCTACAGTCAATCTTAGCATGGTAAATAGAGAGCCAATCCATACCCAGGATGACATCAAACTCTACTATAGGTAGAACAATAAAGTTTTTAAGTAGGTTCATTCCATAGATAAGGATAGGAAGATTCTTATAAATTCTTTTTGCCTCAACATTTCCCCCAGGTGTTTTTACCACAAGTTCAGGAGTCATTTCTTGAGATGGTATTTCCATTTTATTAGAAAAGGTTTTAGAGATGAAAGAATGTGTAGACCCCGAATCAAAAAACACACTGGCATAATCTGAAAAAAAAAAGTACCTGATATAACTTCATTTGATGGATCGACATCTTCTGAATTAGTTGCAAAGGATTTCACCACCCCTCTCTACTTGTAGTCTAACTGCTTCCCATCACTCAATCTCTTTGTCAGACACTCGTTTGCATAGTGACCCATCTCATTGCACTTATAACATTTCACTAACTGTAAATAAAATTTGTTCTTACCTTCACCTTGATACTTTTCAGTGCAATCACGAGCCTTATGTCCCATATTACCCCATCGGTATCACTTTCCTGAATTCAAAAGACATTCCCCAGCATGCCTTTTTCCACATTTATCACAAACTGGAAACTTAGTTCTCTTACCATCAGACTTTTTTTGAAGAATTCTTACCTTTCTCCTGCCACCTCGGTCTCTTCTTCTGTTGGTTGTTATAGAACACTTGGTCATCGGAAAACTCCATTTCCACCTTCTCAACACATCGAACAAGCTTTTCATAACTTTTAAACTCACAAGAAGATAATGCCCTTCGATATTTTGGCTTTAATCCTGAGTAAAAACGATTGATTTTACTATCAAGTTCTCGGATAAAATTTGGAGCATACCTTGCCAATCGAGTGAACCTTTCTTCATAGGTAGCTAGCGAGTCTTCCTCTTTCCTCAATTACAAGAATTGTTTTTCCATCCTAAGTCGAATAGCCTTAGGAAAATACTTCTCAAGAAACATACCTTTGAATTCATCCCAGTCGAGAGCATCAATCAAATCAGCGTCCCTGATATTTTTATCCATCGACCACCACTGATTTTCCTCACCCTCCAAATGGTAAATGGCAAGACCAACCTTTTGATTTTATGAAAACCCCATGACATTGAAAATCTTCTCCAGTGCTTTAATCCACCCTTCAGCTAGCACAAGGTCAGATGATCCTCTGAATGATTGGGGATGTTGCCTCATGAAATGTTCCACCAGTGACATGTTCCTCTGTGGTTGGTCTGGCTGATCTCGTTCAGGGATACCACCACCAGTTATAGCCTGAGTCAACTGCGCCATTACTACAACAAACTATTCAGTTCCAATTCCGACCATCTCGAGATGCTGATTCGGAAGGTTATTTCCTTCTGTATGCCTTCCTAGCACTGCTTCCATGTTTCCTCTGAGGAAAACCATTCTGAACAAACATGTCTTAGATGAAGCAACATGGTAATCTTCAAATGCTATATCATTTAAATAATATTATAATTTAACACTTTTCTAACTCCTAAAGTTTTCTAAACCCACATCTGATACCAAATATAATGCCCCGGCCTTAAACCTTACATAATCTTGAGTTATCACAAGATTACACATTGAGGATCTTTTCGGGTATAGAGTTTTAGATAATTAGATCATAAAACTTGCATTACATTCCACATATAAACAATGTGGTTACATAGAGATATTATTCTTCATTCCCATCAATGGAAACATATTTAAAATAAAACATGAATTCTTTCTTGACACTTCCTTGACACTGTCATCATATCATGTACCTTTCCCTTGACCTGTGAAAATCATTTCAAAAAAAACTTGGGATGAGCATAAAAAGATCAGTATGGGTTATAAAAACATGGAAAGGAAACATGGGTACATATATACATAAGAGTGAAATCATACTTTACCCATAAAAAATAATCACTTTAATATACCTCATCAAATCATGAATAAATCATAGAAATCATAAGACATAAAGGTAACTTGAGGCATTCATAATATTCTTACGTAGGGAGTAACCCTCTTGGTTACGTTTGGAATACCCATCATAGTATATTCCCTAAAATATCTTTGGAGAAACCTTAACGTTTCACTCCTTCGCGTCACCCAATGCATTGGAGAGCTATATCGGGCTCACCCGCCCTTAGTTTATCACGGAACCACCCGTCTTCATAATAATGCCCAAGAACAACAACATAATCGTATCACATAAAACATTCATAAAGGAAACATAACATTTCCACCTTTCAATCACAAGATATCAATACAACACATTGATATAAAAAAATTATGAAAACCATTTTCAATACCAAAATAAAAGAAAAGTAAAACATGGTATTTATTTTTCTTTTAAAAAGAAGGTATGGCTTGTAGAGGAAGCCGAAACTCAAATAACGGTCACGACGGCGGAGAAGTCGTTGTCGATGCATACCTATGACAACAACATTCCCTTTTGTCGTTTAATAAATGCTTCGAATAAAAAATATTCCTTTTGAATAAACGTAAAAGTCAAAGGGGTTTATACACCGTATAAACTAAAGTTGTGTATAAAATAAAATATGCCTCAATGAAAGGAGATTGAGAAGAAGTTCCATACCTCGTTTCCGACTTGACCCGATCATTCTTTAATCTCCTGAATAATAAACTTGAGTTAATCTCTACTTTCTTATGAACCTTTTCCAGTTAATTATTCCTTTTATACCATGTTATGTACATCGTGTAATCATTTAACTAAACAATGTTCATTTTGTCGGTATTTGGTTCTTAAGTCAAAAATAGACTTCTTACACTTACATGTTGTTAATTTGGTCAAAGGTTAGTTATATCCAGAATGGTATTAAGGATTTGGTAACATATATATCATATATATTCAGAATATATATGTATTTATAATATTACATCACATAGGGTTAAGAAATGAAATGCAGCGTTCATGGAGACGGTAAGCTGTACGTACGCATGAACGCTACTTCCATTTCTATTTCAAATGTTCTGGAATGGATTCATAATGATATAAGAGTATATTATAATGAAATTATAATAACATATATAATATCATTAACTTTATCCTTTACACATCCCACATATGGTATTAACGAATCAAATCACTTTCAGGGGGCGGTAGTCCGCACTTCCTAAAATGAAGATATCATGTTTACCCATAATGGAAACAATAATGATATGCCATAAATGAAAAATACAGAAGTTTAAAGAAATAATAAACATATTATATATCATATATAAAAATAGTGACATCATAATGTCCACCTTTGAAGGTGTTAAATGAGTATTGAACAATCATCGTTTCGGGAGGCAGGATTTCGCCATCCACAGAAACTGTATGTTCTTTGACCATTTGATGTATTTGTGTGAAAGTTTAGCTCAAATAAATCTTATAAAAACATACTAGTATATTTAAGATACTGGTTTTGTTACAAAAGTAGTAAATAAAAAGAGTTTAGGGGGTTGGAGAAGCAAAATAAAACAAATGAACATGAGAGAATGAATTACCTTTAAAAGTGTAACTCCTTTTGATTTGAGCCTAAAGGCTTCCTTTGAAAGGATTCTGCCCAAAGTGAATCCTATGGGATGAGGAGAGGTATGTGTAGAGAGTAAATGGGCAGGGGTTGGCTGAGCCAAAGGCTTGAGGAGTGTGTGAAATGAGGTAGAGTTGGGGGCCTTTTATAAGAGGAGAGGAGGGGCACTTTTGGAAAGTAGAGATAAGTTACTTTATTTTAAAAAGAATTTAGGATTCAAAAGGTCCCAAATTTCTATAATTCTAGGATAAGGTGATAAGGCTTCGAAATCCACTTATCCAATTGGTTTTGTCCATGTGTAGGTTTTATATTTTTCATTATCTTTCCATTTTATTTAAATCCTTAAATAATGAGTTCATCGCTCCATCATCATGATGTCATAAATAATTTAATTTATTTAAAGTCTAAAAATTACAAAAAAAATACTATGATGTAGGAAATCATTTTATATTTCCAATGAATATTTATAATCAAAAATCTATCTTGTATAACCCCATGTAAAAATTGTTTTAGTAAAACATCTCTTGTTTGTGTCATTTTTACTTTAACATTTAATAAAAAGTTATTTATGTCATTTCCCAACCAAAGTGTCTCCATGGGGTCCCCAAGTTGACCCATGGATTTTCTTGGTCGTCCATGACACAACCAATAATATTGGGACATGTGTCTAGGTCATTTCATATTATTAAAGCATTATTTATACCTTAAACTACCCTAATTACCACTAATCGCGATTAAAAGCTTAATAAGTTACTATTCACCAAAAAATTATTTTAATCCCATTGAACCACCTTTTACTTCTTAATGACAACCATGTATGTCATATTTTTGAAATTCAAAACACAATGGTTGCAAAATTTTATTTAAACGGAAAAATCAGTTTTTATAAGTACCACTTAGTGGTTTCACTATTCATCAAAAATTGAAGTTTTTCAGAAAATTACCAAAAATCCACCCTAAGATATATTTGATATTCCGAATTCAAAAATGAAGTCTATTTTACAAAATTAAAAACATATAAGTCAAATTAATTAATTTAATAATTAATTCCCGCTGTCAGAGCAAATAGCGTGTTTTTATGAAACAATAAGTATCAAAAGATTGACACCAGTTTAAGACCAATTTCAAAGTGAAATTGATTCCAATGACCACCATTGGATTAAATGGTAAAAATATATTCTAATTTCCCTTCAAAACCAATTAAAAAGAAAATATAATCATATTAATAAATTAGATTAAAAAGCAGTTTTGATGTAAAATGCAATATTTTTCACTATTCATTAAACAATGAACATTGTCAGAAAAATACCAAAAATTTACACAAATTAAATTTTGATGTCCCAATCATAAATAATAAGTTTATTTTGTCAAAAATAGTTTATAAAATTTTCAAAATATAGATTTAAAAAGGGTTTTCCATCATAAGGCAGTAAAATAATCTTTTAAGAATATTAGTGTATTCCATGCTTAAGATTGGATTTATTTTCATTTTAAGCCTCTAAAACACTATCTTAATCATTAATAGACATAGATAAAAATATATATTAATCATTACTTACTTGGGATGTTACATTTGATGTTTCATCTTGTGTGTTATCTTTCCCCATTCTTTTCTACTTTCCTTGTGGTAGAAAATGATATCCTCAATTTTTAATGGGTGTCTCTTTTGTTGTTGTTTATGAGGTTGTGTCGTGACATCCTCGGGTGGATATAGATCTTGCATGTGTGAAAATTTATGGTTTGTTACTCGATATGTTATTTTGTAGGGATTATTGGCAAACTTTTAGGTTGAATTTTCCTATTTTTCTCTTATTTTTTGCATTATGAGGGAGGGTTCTACTTTTTTACACCTATGGGTAATGATTGTCATAGGATAATTGAAAATAAAGAATTAGTTATCTGAAATTAAATCTTAGAAGGGATTTGTTTTTACATGATTTTTCTACCAGATAATTGTTGTTATATTGTTATTATATGGGGTAAATGACTTACTAAAAATTAAGGTCTTTGGTGTATTTTCATGCACTTAGTATGTGTGTAGAGGTTTTTTATTATCATTATTGTTTCGTATTACCCAAAAATAGAAATTCATTAATAACATATATTCGTCTAATGAATGGATTCCCCAGGATCATATAGTTATATGATAACCACTGAACTAAACCTGCAGAAAAAAATAAGGGATTCATTGTCTAATATTAAAATGGAGTTTCACATGGTACATGGGGTGCTGTGATGTGTGTGTTTTCTATCATTTGTGATATATTAAGGCTATTAGCGGAGAGGTGGTATATGGGACGTCTTTGGTGTTGTAATGCAATCTATGGATGAGATATTATTTTAATTTTGAAATGAATGATAAGTGTTGTATAGTGGGGATAGAAAACTGGATGTCTGGTAATGTGTTTTTGATTGGGTTTCAATGTTCGGGATAAGTATTATTGGTATGTGATCTACATGGGATGAGTATGATGAAGGATGGTTTTGATCAGTATGGGTGATTTTCCCATATTTTCTTCACTAGTAACATGTAGAAAAAATCAACCCATAAATAGATATTTAAATATGATATATCATGAATGTGTGAGAATGGTGGAGGCCATGGAATGAAATTACTTAAATGTAAATATTAGTTCATTTATCAGAGCCATTCACCTTATGAAAATTATGTTAATTGTTTTCAGATCACTTTTTGTGGGAAAGGTATGGTAGTTTTTGAGGAAGTCATGAAAATAAATAAATAAATTTTTTATGATTACTATAATATATTAGATTGGTTTAGAAAAAAATTTGTAAATTTTTAATTATCTTTGGATGGAAAAGATAAATAGGTTTTGTGGATTATCATTTAGTATTATGCATTTAGAGGTATAATAAAAGTTTGCAGTGTTGTAAGTTTGTGGTTTTTCTAAGATCCCAAAGGATGGGATTGAGTGTTTTTTATCATATATGTGTATACATATATTTTATGGTGATTTTCATATGAACAACACACTACTTATGAACTATGTGTCAAACACCACCATCAACAAAGAGGATGGTATCTTTTCTTAGTATCCAAGTTGGTGGACAGATTACTAGGAACCTTCTCTTCCCATAACACTATTCTATGCAGGGATATCCCAAGATTCCATGGTAAGGATGTGATTTTTCAGGCCCATGCGTGTGTGGGTGAGTTGTTCATTCCCATGTGTCTTCAGGAAGGTATGTGTTGTTCTATTCTAGTTATCTTTAGGATGCAATGTGTTATTCATTCCCATGTTTCTTTGGAATGATATGTGGTTCTGGATTAGGTGTATGTTTGGGGGGTGTGATGTTGTTTTTTCCCATATGTTTTTGAGTATTAAGGGATGGGTTTTTGGCCTAGGTGTTTATGTGTTCGATGTGATGTGGATTATGGCCTAGGTTTCTACATATGGTATGTGATGTGGTTTCAGGACTATGTCTGTGTGGGAAGGTTGTGATGTAGGAAATCTTGAAGAGGTGGGAGTGTGATGGTTTTTTTACATTTGGTAGAATTTGGTAAAAATGGAAACATGTTTAGGTCAACCTAACATCTATTTTTATTATATTACATTATATTACTTGTATTATTTTGTGTTTATGCCATGGTGAGGTCGGGATAATTAGTATACCAATTGGTTTCATTGTGGTTATTTTGAATTCTCAAAGGTGTATTAGTATTCTTCCTTTACAAGTGTATGAGGGAATTTTATATTTCAACAGAGTAGACAAGTATGATCACCCTATTTATATAAAACAATTTTCTTGTTTTTATGGGATTTTTGGACCATGTTTTACCATACTAGTATTGACTTGGGAAATTTTTATCTCTACTTATCTTTGATATTTCTATTTACATTAATAAATCAATACCTATAATAGTTTTATTTTAAGAAATTATGTGGGATAAGTTTTTAATTATTTTATATATGTCATTGTGTTTTTTTGTGGATAATAAATAATAACTACTTGTCATGTTTAAAAATAATTAATACCTCCCTTATTGAGAGATATTTATACCCTTGATGACAGTCATTATCCTAGGGAATACTAGAGGAAGGACTGTTGTGTCATTATCTACCATTAACCTTTTCATTCCCAAGAATAGAATCTGGGGAGTTCTAGGTTCATGAAAAAAATGTTTTCAATGTATATGGTTGATAGATAGGGTGTATTTTTTGGTTAGGTTTGATTACTAATTCAGGGGATGGTAGGGAAATAGTCTCAACTAATCATGGTTTGTGACCTAGGCTAGTGAATATTTTCAAGGACATGAAATTTTAGGGCTCCCTCTGATTCAATGCATGTAATCTGAGCCAATTGAATGAGGAGGGTAGGCTACACAGTTATTATGGTAGAGACCCTATGAATAGTTCATGCATCATAATGACTTAAATTATTATTGAATTGAGTTTTTTTTTTTGAAAATTTTAAATGAATAAAAAATGGATTCAATGAGAATAAATGATTCTTAAGTAAAATTACATTCTACTAACGATTTTGAACACATTGCTTACTTTTCATCTTCGGACTATGGAAATCATACGTGTGATTCCCAAGAAGTTGAGGCTCAGCATACTAATTTAGTAGATCAAGAGAGGGTGTATTCAATTCATGTGGATGGCTATTGGTAGAGGAAATTTTGTTCCTGCAAATGGAACACTTTGGGAAGGTATGATTAAAGTGTTACAAATCTTGAGATAAAAACCTAGATCAATGGATTGATATCAAATTCTATTTCATCTAGGCCCTGATAGAGAAATTGGTTATGTTGGATGTCTTCAAGATACAAGGAGGTCATGTTATTGTAGGACACTTTATCTGGGGTGAGAAAGGAATTAGAAGTTTTCTAGGTGAACATAGAGAAGGTATTTCAAGTAGATCTCCTTTAAACATCCTTGAAGGATGACAAAATGCTGAAGCTACTCTACATTTAGTATTGGAGTATGTCTATATGGGATCATGGGAAAATTTATGAAGAACACATTCTTTTTCCCTCAGATCACTTTCTGGATGACGAGTCTCATGTGAAACACCCTGAGAAGGTATTCCTCCCTTCGATCTAGTACGAAGTTACTCCTCTTACATTGATGAAGTTTATGGAGGTTCAAAAAAATTAATAGGTGATTAAGTGGATTCACTCACTATGGGATCTAACATGAGAGGGGATCTAGCTATGTTTTTAGAGGGGTAGGGTTACCAGCATCAGGACTCAAGAGCCACGATCATAGAGGTTTCAACCGAAAGGGATTCAACCTCAATAGTTCCCTTTTAAACCAACTAGTCCTCATGCCCATTATGTGGGATTTATGACAATATGGATATATTGTGGAGTTCATGTCCATATATAGAAAAAGTTTTTAGTATCTATTCGACATAGTATGGTGGTGGTGGACAGGTTCAACGCTATCCTCAGCAGCAATTTTTGGTGAGACTGTTTAAGAAGCAAGGTCATCATGCATTTTATCTACAGAGGGGAGATTGGGAAGATAGAGGCTGACCTCAGTATATTCCTCATATTTAATTGCATCGACCTGGGTGTGTTCATTATAGATTTCATCATATTAGATTTATAGGATTTGGGTGTGGTATGTTTCACACAGTTGAAGCAATAGTTCCATAATAAAAAGATATTGTCATATGTATGACCATTTTTTTTAATATTGTAGATTGTTTTCTCCAATATTGAAGACCTTCACAATCTATGTTACATGAAATCTATCCCATTCTATGGGACAAGATATATATACTAAACTCGTTTATTTTGTTTTGAGTACCCCAATTGGATTCTAGACTAGTTTGATTGATTTTTTCTACTAACATAGGCTGATTATGTGACCACATTAGTCTCGTGGTGATCTCCTAATTCTAGTGTTTCAACCATACAATGTCATCCTCAACATCATGAATTTATATTCAATGCAGTCCACTATATAGTATTTTTCAATTAGAATATTATCACTGGCCATAGATTTCTAGTGTATGGTTTTCATTGTATAAAAGAGTTATTAAGTAAGTAGTTGACATGAGGAGCTTGTTCTTTTACTGTTTACGGAGATGTCAATGGAGTTATTGGAGGCTGAGATTTTAGTGGATCCCAATATAATTAAGGATTTACAAGCTATTTTCTTGAATGAGGTTATGATGATACCCCTCAACCTGATGTTGAGTTTGGGATATATTTGTAGTCTGGGGATTCTCCAATTTTGATGGTTCCTTATCAAATGAAGCCTTCTGAGATTTAAGAGATGAGGATTATGATAGGTGATCAAATGATTAATGGATTTATTTGTCCATGTTTATCTTTGTGGGGTGCTACAATGTTTTCCCCCATGAACATGAGTGGTAGTATGAGGCTGTGTATAGACTACGTGAGGTCGAATCATGTAACTGTCATGAATCTTTACCCTATCCCAAGGAGAGATGTCCTCTTTGTCCACTAGTTAGAAAAGAATTTTTTTCCCATGATTGATCTACACTGTAAATATCACTAGTTAAGGGTGATGGCGAGTGACATCCTGAATAATTCTATCTGGTACATGTATGAATACATTGATTTTGTAGTCATGCTGTTTAGAGATATGAATTCACCATCAGTGTTCATGAGGAATATGATCTCTATGTACTATGAGTTCAGGGATCTATTATTCATCATTATCATCAGTGATTTATTAATCTACATCAAGTTATATGAGGTGAATTTCGAGCATCTTAGAACTATCTTGCAGGTTCATTGATAACAATATCCTTATGAAAAGATATTAAAGTTTATGTTAGGGAAAAGAGAGGTTCATTTCCATTGGAATGTGCTATCTCACTAGGGTGTAGCTATTGACCCATCCAATTTTAAATCAGTTGTTTTTTGGGAATCACCAAATAAAATGTATGATTTTAATAGTTTCCTTATCCTCAAAGGCCATTTTCAAATGTTTGTACCCAATTTGAATTGAGTTGTCACCCCATTGAGGGATTTATCCTGAATGGATCAAGCATTTGTGTAGAGTGAGCAGTGACATACATTGTTCTTATTCATAAATTGGACATTGGTTAGTGATACATTGATAGAGAATCATTAGGATGGGGTGATGTTTGAGTTGTTATTTTATGTCTTACATCTGGTCTTGGGAGGAATCTTGATGCATTAGAGAGTTTTGATCTCATATTGGTCCATGAAATTATATCCCAAATAGAATAAATTTTCCACCAATGATCAAGAGAAAGTTGTGGTCAAGTTTACACTGATATTTTGGTTCAACTACATTGTTTGGGAGTGAATTGTGGTCTCCACACATCCCAATAGTTTTAAATATACTTTTCTTTGTGATATCTGATCTTTTGATAGTGGTGTTGGAATGAGATTCTACAAGACTACAATTTTAGGATCACCTAAACATCAGGATTTTGGAATTTCACAACTAGTTCATTAATTATTAATTATTATAATATGATTATTTGTTTATCTATTGATTCATGGGGAGTGATGTAGGATTTGGAATCTTTTATCATGGAAGAATGAGTGGATGGTAGTTGGAAAATGTTGATTCATATGATTTACAATCTTCTTTAATATGGTGCGTAGAAGAGTCTTTATGGGGGAATTAGATGTAGATGTGTTTAAAGATCGTGTTGCCCATGATTATGATTATGAGGGATGGTCAAAGGACTTTATGACTCGTATCATGTTCCATTGGATGTGGTTTTTTCTTGTGGTGATTTTTTATGGAGTACTTTGTAAGTTTAATAGATCACCAGTAGTGGAACAC
The DNA here is from genome assembly GCA_963277665.1 of Viscum album. Classification (NCBI taxonomy): domain Eukaryota; kingdom Viridiplantae; phylum Streptophyta; class Magnoliopsida; order Santalales; family Viscaceae; genus Viscum; species Viscum album. Next base: position 1,996,160,373 of record OY728140.1, on the reverse strand, counting down.
TCAGTATTTTCAGAGATGTACCATCGTTTGAGGACATAGATTTGGTGACCTATAATGATGAAAGAAGTAGTAGAGTTTTTGGCATGATCCTAGGTCATTAATGAGTTAGTATCCTTTCTCCATGATCCTAATGATTTGTTACATCACATGGAAGTTACCGTATGGATGTGGGATGAAATCTCACTAGATTTCATCATATGTCTACCCATAGCATAGAGAGGTTGCGATTCTACTTTTGTAGTAATGGATTGGCTAATGAAATCGGATCAAAATTTAGTGATCTATGAATCAGTAATTAGGGATTTCTCACAAAAAAATGAATGTGGATTAAGAAGTGAGACTATATGTACTTATAAGATCTTTTTTCATAGATAATGACATGATTATTACATTGTGATTCTAGAATCGATTTTATATTTCTTTTGGAACTCAATTATACATCATCAATTATTTCCACCTTCATTTTGATGCGAAGATATAGGTGTCTACCAAGAAAATGGAGGATATTTTTTGAGAACTCATCATGGTGATTAGTGGATATTGGGTATTTTACATTCCCTTGGTACTGTTTTTTTATAATAATACTTATATCTAATCCATTGGAATGGATTTTTTTGACGCTTTGTATGGAATTATGCATGAATCACTATTATACTGGTTGGAGGATGGGAAGAAACATGATCAAGGTCCCAAGGTATTGAAAAGTATGACATAGAAAGTTCATGTTGTTCATGAGAATATAAAGGAAGCCTAGGACTGGTAAAATATATCTGTTTGTTGAATGATTAAGCACTATGATATTAAAGATGAGGACTGTGTTTTCTAGGTGGATTCTCCTTGATATGGGTATTGGTGGATTGGAAGAGTTATAAAGATTTATCCTATGTTTTCTAGACTCTTTGAGTTTTTGGGGTGAGTTGGATGGTTGGAACACAAGTTGGGGTTTCCTCCACAATTGGATAGAATCCATGATGTCTTCCATATATCCCCTTACTTTTTGGTATCTACATGATGACACTCATGTTATTAACATCAGAGAGATAGATATAAAATAAAAGGAGATACTCATGGAGTATTTAGTGGAAATCCAAGATATTAAATGGAAGGATCTTCATTGGTGGGCCATTCCATAGGTTAATGTTTTGTGGAGGTATGGTGTTAAGTAGGAAATTACTCGGGATTGATAAATAATGGTATGTTTACAATTCATGGGTTAATTTTGGAGATTCTGTTTTTATATTTTTTTAATGTAAAGTTTGTAATTTTCTATAATAAGAGTTTCTTCCATTATTTTGTAGTGTTTATAGTTTGTTATGTGATAAATTAATGACATATAATGAAGGGATGACACAATTATTAATAAAGACACATTAACTTTGATGATATTAAACCCATGTGGTAATGTTATTTCCTCCCTTAAAATATTTTTTATTGACATGGATGATGGAATTTCCTAATTCATTTGTTAGAATAGTTCGGTTCATCGGCTATATCGTTTCTTGGTTTGGGATATGCAGAGGTTGTGGCTATTTTTTGGTGGTTGTGTAGTAGTGTGGTTATTAGAGAGGAAATACATGTGGTTGTGGTGGTGATGTTATGGAGTGTGGTTCTGGTCAACTAGGTTGGTTTTTTTATTAGATGGTATTGTACAAGTGAAGATGAGATCCTTAAAATGTATATCGTGAGGTTGTTGTTTAGAACACTTTTTTCTGGGCTTGGTTTTTTATTTTCATGGATGAGAATCATTTCATAGGTATCTGATGTAATGGTTTGTGCCTTCATGGCCTGATAATTTTACTATTTTGGTCGTCTTATATGTTCTGATGTGGTTCTCGGTGTTTTTCCAATATCTGTGGGTACAACAAATCATCCATAAGAGTAACACGTTGAGTAACTGTATTACAAGATGTGAAAGTCACATTCACACCTATTGTAAATTTAGTTCATAACATGAAATTATTTAGGGTCTTAAAAATAAAATAAATTGAAAGGTGATTTGTTTTTTGTTGAAAGTCAACAGTCAGGCATTACAGGACCATGAAGGGTATTACACATCGTGTAATACCCAATTTCTGAAACTATTTAATTTTTTTCTAGCTGATTGAGTTGTGAAACACAATGGGTACAACGACCCTTCCTTAACCCTAGATGACCTAGTGAAACCTCTTTATTATTTAATGAATTCCTGCAACATAAATTAATTTCTAACTTACCTCCATGAATCCAACGTGATCTATCTTTAATATTTGGTATGTTCTTCATCCATTCTGTTGGTTTATTTTGGTTTGGTACCCTTATCCTCAGGTTTCATCATTCAAGGCGATGACAAATTTTCACCCACATTATTAATGGGGTTCTATACAGTTATTTCTGATGTGATGGTGTCACAACATCCTAGGGGGGATGCAGAATTTGTGGGAGACGTAATCAGTGGTGTATAACATGCTCTGTTCTTGTGTATGGACTATAGGAACCCATTTTTTGTAGGATTTCCATTGACTATCTTATTTTGGGAATCATGTTAGATAGATACACTTTTATTCACTCGTGGTTCCTTATTATTCTGTGATAATTGAAGACAATGAATCTACTAATTAAAATTAAGGGGGTGGAGGGATTCGTTTATTGATGAGTTTAAAACTTGACATTGTTTGTCATATTTTCATTAGTTTTGATATGTTCCCCATTTCAAATTATTAGTTTTAATAGTTTTACTTTCGTTGAGAATTTGTTTTGTTGTTTTTTCTTGGTCGGGATTGTTTGGTATCATCCAAAAATGTAAATACCATAATCACATATATTCGATGTATTTTAGGATGCCCACGAACCCCAATGTTCTATCATAACCCATTAATTAGTCAATTGGAATTAAATATGGGATTTCATTCCAAATATTAAAGTTTTATTTTCCCTTGGTATGTGGGGTGATGATATTTGTGGGTTTTCTCTTGTTTGTGTTGTAGTAGGGTAGTGAGCACGATGGTGTGTTATGGGATGGCATGGATGGTGTAATGGAATCACATGTTGAGAGATTGACAGATGGTTGAATGGATGAGTAGGGTTGTGAAGTGGGGATATGAAACTTATTAAGTGGTAATGTGATATCATTTGGGATTGTGAGTTGAGGGGTTGGTTCTGTAGGTACGTAACTTGGATGGGATGACTTTGAAGAAGGATGATAGTTGTTGGTATGGGTATCTCACCTAGTGTTTCTCCATGCATAACATGAAAACTTCTTCACCACATATCTAATAGTTGATATATGATATATCAATAATGTGTGTAGAAAAATTATTTCATGGAATGACAAGTATTTAATGTGAAGATTACATATTTTATCATAGCCATTCACCTTCAAAAAAATGTGATATCTATTTTTGTGTTTCTTGTTTTAGGTTACGATAGGTAGTTTCTTATATAGTGATGTAAAAAATAACTAACTGATTAATAAATTCTATATTGGCTTGGGTTTTTTGGATAATAATAGGGAAATGGTTAATTATATTTTCCTGGGAAAGTTATTTCGGCATTAAAGATTGTTGTGTTTTATTATGCATTTCATGGTAGCAACAACGTTGTTAGTGTTGTGAGTATGGGTTTTCTCTGAGAATCCATATGTTGGTCTTGATTTTTTTTATCATATATATGTATACATATTTTTTCATTATTATTGTAATATTTACCCAACCTAGTTCATTACTATGTTTAGAACTCCCTAATAATCATGGGGGACCGGTTATTTCCCAAACATCCTGGTTGTAGGATGAATGGACGACCACCTACTCTTCCCTATTCACAGTTCCAGGCTATGATACCCCAAGACTCATTGTGAAGATTATGGATTGTGAGGCCATAGTGTGTGTGTGAGTTTTTTATTCTGATGTTTCTTCAGGATGAGATTTGTTTTTATTTTCTATGTTTCTTTGGGATGAGATTTTTGATCTTTCTATTGTTTCTTCATAATGAGATGTTGTTTTTGGTCTAGGTGTTTGTGGGAACAATGTGATGCGGATTATAGATCAAATGACTAGGGGTGGGATGCTATATGTATTGTGTCATAGGTATCTGTGTGGGGTATGTGTTGTTTTTTGTGTCCTGATTTCTGTAGTTGATACGTTACGTAATTTGGGTCCCAGTTGTGTGTGGGCGATTTGTGACATGATACTTTCTGAATAGGTGGGTGTGCAAGGATTACATATATTGGGCATGGGTGGCTAACCAATGTGTAGTTATGTCGGACAACGTATCTATGAGGTGAATTATATTAATTTACATGTCATGTAATATTTAGATATCTAGCCGCGCTGAGGCTGGAATTCAAAGTATAAATGTTAGGTGTTATTTGGTTCTTTTGTATTCACGCGGGGTCTTTAGTATACCTCCTACACATGTGAATGAGAGAAACTAGATTTCATTATGATTATACCAGAACACTCACCCTACTAATATAAAACAATTTTCCATTTTTTTATAAGATTTCAGATATATTGATAGACCATATAAGTTTGGGCATGGGATAATTATGTTTCCACTTCTTAGATGTACATTTGTTATTTACGTTGATCCATTTGTACTTGTAAAAGTTCTTTTTTAAAACATGCATGTGAGATGGATTATTAATTTCAATTATATATTAATTGGATTTGTGGTGTGTATAATCTATCATTTCTGGTGTTCTTGTTTAAAAAATGGTAATTCCTCCAAATATAGAAAAAAAAATTTATAGTTGGTGCGAGTGGCCAACCTGTGGCCAAATAGAGGTGGCACTCAGGTTGTCCATTGTCTCACATTATATATTTCCCACCGAGGAGAATAATCATTACATTGAGGGTGTTATGACAATATATTATTAAATTATAAAGGTTCTTTCCAAATACAAGGATCCATCTAACATAATCAATGCCATTGTTTCAAGTAGTGTAAGCCTAACATAGTTCCTTGTGTAGTGAAACACAAAAAAAATTAATATATTACTATAATAATAATTCATAATCACTAAATATGATATAGTATATATTATTTAGATATATAAAAAAACCCAATTATATGAGGTTTTTATTGAAAATAAGGCACATAAGTTCATGAGGTTGTATTACACCATACACATAAGAGACGTTATCATTTCCCATATAAGTAATGAGAAGATGTATATAGATAGTTCATTAATAAAAATAACATATATTTATATTGTAGATTATTTTGTTATTATATAATCACAAATTAACATTAATTAAAGAAGTTTTATGGTTAAAAAAACAAAATTCATATATAGAAATTTTACCTCTTCTTGATAACCAAGTTAGTATTATAAAAATATTATTCCAATAATATATTTATGAATAAAAAGGTTTCTAAGTTCATGGTAATGTTTTTGAGAAGTTATTTGGATAGATATTTACTGATCTAATAGGGCTCCATGTTATGAATAAGTTAGGAAAAGTCATCGACTTCAATAACTAATGGGATTGGCACAATTTATATTATGGAAAAATAATGGTGTACCAATGATTTTTATATAACACAATGGTATAAAATAGATTATTATTGAATCCTTAGACTATATATGGTCACACTATGTCTATCTAATATATAATATATAATACATCAGTTAATTTTAACATTTATGTTTTATGTTCAATCTCTAGGAAAACCAATTTTTTCCTTAAATGTGATTGTTACATTTTATTGATTTCAATATTTTATTAGGGTTGAACAATAACCTGAAATAATTAGAAAATATAAATTATGTTCATTCCAAATCTTTAATCCATTTGAAAAATTTTAATCACTGATGTTGACGAAAGTATTAAAACAACACCCACAGATATGACCAATGATAGGGTTTTAATGAAGAAAATTATCATAATTATAGATTGTTATAATATAATTAATTCGTATGAAAATTATTTCATTGAAATTAATTAAATTTATTGTAATTATATTTTTCAAATTATACAATAAAAAATTAGAATATAAATTAACAATATAAGTAATTTAATTTCAATACAGTTTTCAATAATCATTGGTATTTTTAAAAATTTATTCAAACAAAAAAAATTCATAATAATTATAAAAATAATAGTGGGATTATTTTAATAAAAAATATTACAATAATTATGATCATTTTTCAATTCGTTTATCTAAATTTTTAAAAATGTAGGGTACATTTATGTATGAAAAGTGTGACCAACCCGTCTTTTTCAAAAAATAATTCCTTTCATAATAATGATTATTTTTCAATTTAAATAAAAATTATATGATCTGTAATAATTATATAAAAAATAATTTCTTTACATGTTTAGAACATATATATTTTATAATTTAATATTAACTATACATCCCACCAATTTATTTTTCTACTTTATAATTGATTACTTTATTACAGATGATTTAAACATGGGTTTGCATGTTCTAAAAGAAATAAAATATATAATTTTTTGAGAAATAAAATTATTACCTTATTTAATTTTGTTTTTATATATAATATAATATTGAATAGAGGGATATTATTGTGTAATTATATTGGTTACATTCTTCCCACCTTATAAATTTGAATCCTTTCAATTACATCATGAGCATCGAAATTAATGGTTTGACATTTAAAAATTATTATTTTGAAAACCCATATCGTTAAAATGGATAATAAAAAATCCACATAATAAGAGATAATGAAATTTAAAAAATACATATTAAATATCAAATATATAGGTTTATATAAAGGATAGAAATTGTTTTATACGAAGATATGGAAATGGATTAATAGATTAAATAATTGTATTGAATTATTAATGACATTAATCAAATTAAAAATATTATTCAATGGATTTTTTTAGAAATCCAAAATATGAGGATTTAGAAGTTTATATGGTTCATTGGATATGAATTAAATAGGATGAAAATTTTGTATAAATATCATTTTCATATTTGTTTGTATTATTTTATTGTCTAGTAATATAAAAAATATACATACATTATATAATTTTATTTGATATGAAAAAATGCATCCTTTTGTTACATTTGATCAATTTAAAATAAATATTTTACATTAAGAAATTAATATCAAAAATTTTAAAATTTTATTCCTGATCCACTAAAATTAACATTTAATAGATTATAATACCAATAAATGAGTGAAAGAAATTTTGGAATGTCTGAAAATATATTCCAAAATAAATATATTTGGAACATGTTAACTAATGAATACATTAATATTTAATCATAAATAGTAACACCGTTGATTCATCATTAATATTTATTCATCAATTTATTTTACTAAAAATAGTGAAAAATTAACCAGAACTACATGTAGGATAGAAGTAGGACTAAAAAATTATCATCATACATTTTTTGATTTATTACACATCTCCTTCAATAGAATTGAAATTCTATTGCCTGAAATGTGGGTTTTCATTTTTCTAAAAATGAAATATTATAATTCATAAAAGCATCCCCAAACTACGTAAAAAAATATTATTGAATTATCAAAGATAATATAAAAAAAATAGTTACCAACAACATGAATCTTACATAACAAAATAAACTTATTTATTCTCAAATCAAACATTCATATAAAAAAACTAGTAGGTTGTATTCTTATTTTTTTCATTAAAATATAAATAATAACTGAGAACACCAATAACATAAATCCTAAATAGAATGTTTTGTAAAATTAAATTATAATCAACTTCATACTCAAACCTCTTAATGTAATTCATAACCCATAAGTCAATTAAGACCGAAATGATTTTAAAATATACAAACACATAATTTTAAAAATAATAATTATAATAAAAATACCTATGTTAAAAAAACATCAACATTTTATTCATTAATCCCAATATATAAATACTTAAAATATTTTATTTTATCAATATTCATGAAAGAGATTTGTTTTTAACATTTTTAGAGTGAATTGACATAAATAATTAACAGTTATTAAAATTTATGTCAATAATAAATAAATAGATCCCACAAATAATATTTATTTACATTCATCATAATCATAAATTTTCGTCAAAAAAATTATTTTTTCCCATTATTTTCTAAAAAAATTATTTTTTAAGTCCATTGAGATACATTTTGAGGATTATATTTGTAAAATTTTTAAATTATTGAATGATATCATTCTTTCCTATATTGTATCCACCACTCATGCTCTTAGAAATATATATCCTTTTATTATTTCAAGAGTACAACTTTGGTAATGTATACATTGTAAACCATATTTCTGGAGAACTAACTTGGAATAATATTGATATATTTCACCCTTAAGAACATCCTATTTTTTCCCACAGTCACCACATTGTCTGTCATATTCAATGATAACATGATTTCCTTTGGTCTAATCATTTGACTAAAATTAAAAAATAATTTTGGAAAACGTTATCCAAGTGGAAAACCGATTTAATAATTTATAGAATTTTTAAATAATAATTATTTTTTTTAATTTATTAAACCTTGGTTTATACAATGTAATTATTGGTTATCAGTTATTCAAATACATTGTAATAAATTGTAAATAATATGTTAATTATATAAATAATATCCCTCACAAGTTTCAGACTATATAGAGTAAGGCATGTTGTTGAGTTATATGTAGTGATTGAATCTATCCCAATGAATCCTTTTTGATTTATTTCCTTACGTAAATCTTTTCTAGAACTACACCAACATATAGTATATAGATAGGGATGTATATCTACAAAAATCAAATAACATTTTACAAATATATAAGGATTATCATCTATCCTTATCGAAATAGTCTATTATGCATCCAAATATATGTTCTCTTAAATGTCATTTCCATTTTTTTACTAGAAATTATATGATACCAAAATTTATAACCCTCTCTCTAAAAACATGAAGTGTGAGTCTTACATGATTAATTTAAAATAAGATATAGGAAATCACATAACAAAGTAATGAATTGTTGAATATCCTTGTTAAACTATATGCATACCAAATTAACATATTAATTTTGAAGGAAAATAATTTAATTTATTTTAAATAACATTAACCTACTTGTCATATCCATACATATAAATCATAATACACTTCATGGATTTATTGTAATGGAAAAATACAACCATTGATTTCAAATTATTAGTTATGGTCTTGTATAATGGAATATATAATTAATAAACAAGAATCATCAATATGGAATCATAAATAACTACGAAAAGGGGACATTAAAATAACATGGATATTATTATCTGTATTCAAAGAGAAATAAATGAAAACATATTATATTTGATCAATTTCATGACTATCACAACTTCATTGGAAAATTCATTATGTCATAAAAATATCTAAAAACATATTAAATTTAATTATTAATATAATAATTAAATTTATCTAAAGATAATATAATTTTAAAATCATCATGCCTAAAAAATAATTTATTATTTTGGAAGGGGATTCTTAATTATTAGAAATAATTTTCCCAAGAACATGATACCTCAACAATCATGACTATTGAAAAGACATATTAAAACTATTGGGTGAAACCTATTTATTTCATGATTTATGATTCACCACATTAGAATACTAATTCATTATAGGGATATCTATATTCGGCCACACTAATATATATATATATATATATGTTTGTGTTTTAATCATTCTTCATATTTCAAATAATCAACTTAATTAATGATGATGGATATATACCATTAAATATCTTTATTGAATATAAAATGTGGGTTTTTTATATTTCCATAATAATTTAAATAACATATAATATAGGACACCATATGTAGAGATGTGATATGGTTTAAGAAACAATAATAGTTGTGATAATTAATTTGTTTATTTTGGGAAGTGTAAATTTCCAATTACCAAAATAATGTTAATAATTTAATGTATAGTTAATTGCTACAAAAATGAATCATGTAAGTCAGTGTTAATACTATCATTACTCAAAATAATCATAAAAAATCATGATGGTGGAAAATTTTTGTATCAATAGAACAAAAACTCAATGAAATATATATATAATAAATGGATTTATTTTTTATTAATAGTTATTCTAAAAATTGATCCTTAATAACAATATTTATTAAAATAAAATTTTTATTAAGAAATTCACCATTTTAAAAAATAGTGTTCAGTAAAAAAAATGAAATTAATTAAATTTAAAAAAATCTTAAACATAAATTGAATTATTTTTCAATTTTTATGGTCCTAATAGTTGGAAATTTCATAAGAACCATATGTGTTTGAACTATGATTCCTTTAATCTTTTTAGTAAATAATCAAAATTTAGTTTTTCTCAAATGACAACAAAATGCCTTTAAAATTGTTTAAATAAAATAATTAGAAAAAATGCCTTTAATAATTCATTTTTATTAATGTCATAAATTTTTTTGACATTTTTAAAAGACATACGTTTGGAAGAAAATGAATTTTAAAAAGAAAAGTGAAATAAAATTCAATTTTAATAATAATTTTTTAGAAATCATTTTAAGTACCAATGATTAAAAAATATTAATATTAATAGAAAAAATAATTATTTACCATAAGATATTAAATGGAAATTATTTTGAAAATAATGGTCATATAATTTCAATAAATTTGATCTTATATTCAATCAATTCAAATCAATAATATATTTTGAAATAAACCCATGTGAAGATCACAACCTTGAAGGGATTATTAATCACCGAGTCAATTATTTGTATGAAATGTAAATCCATATAAAAATAGGAAATAAAAACAAAGATATTAAAAGTTATTTAAAAACCTAATTGAAGAATGTAATAGGTAATTAATTACTATTAAACCCTAATGAAAAGAAATTGCAGTATTGAATTCATTACCAGTTAGTATCATTTATATCAAAATCCATTTGGATAAAATTATTAGAATTCAAAATTAAAATATAATTAATTTTAATGAATCATTATATATTATTTATAATTGTATAATATAGTCTATATAAATTAAATTATGTTCATAACATAACAAAAATCCTCACTGAACTGAAATTTGGATGAAATCCATTACCTTGAATCATACACATTATTTACTTACTTTATCATCCTAAATAATTAACATGTTTTCACTATTTACATTAATTGGAATATTTTTCATGTTTATTATTCCATTATTTTCATTTGTAACAGTTCTATATAAAATTATATAATTGATTATATTTATATCATGTGTTTCACGGATATTTGACTATTGTGTCACAAATGACTTTGTTAGGTTGAAGATTAGTCGAAGATATCAGTAATTTAATATATATATAAAATAATCATGAAATTATTATCATTTATATACATAATGCTTAATCTTATACAAATAATTATTAAATATTTGGCTAAATTGTGTATGTTATGAACATACAAATGGTAGACTGTTTGTTTGCATGAGAAATATTTCCACATATCAAAGATCATTATAGAAGTGAAGTGTGTAGTATTTTATCATTGATGAAATATAATATTATCATAACTGGAATATTTTTTCAATAAATATAATTATATAAATGATCAAATTTTTTTTTTTAAATGATTCACATTCTTATACGAATATGATAGACCTCACATACACAAATGATGTTGTCGTATTTTTGTGAGTGAAAAGATATGAAGTATGATTTTATTTTATTTTTTCAAAATTATAAATATGTTCTTTATAACATAACTATGTAATATTATATGACATAAATTAGTTAATTTATCATTTATTAAATACAATAATATTTGATGGATGAAATTGAATCATGCCGCCATGCGAGGTGGTAGTCTATTGTACACACGAACTGCATTATCGTATCCCATAAAAAATTAAAAAGTATAATGGTATGCAAGATATTATTAGTAAATATGCATAGATGGGTTATAAATATCATATATATATATATATAATATCCATCTACATATAAAACTATGGGATATGTTGATGCAAAATTTCATGCTTCGTTTCGCAAGGCGATAGCCCACTATAAAAATGAGTGATGATATCCTTATGAATTTGAGAGAAGATGAGATTGATATATGTTTTTAACATAATATAATAAAATATAATTATATTTTAGGTATTAATATTATTATAAAATCATCAATTTGAAAAATATTAATCACATGTATGTATAAATATTGAATTAGATAGTTATAAATTGTACCACTTTTTAGATATCCTATTTAATATTATATTAATGTATTAAAATAAATTATATCTTGGAAATAAAACACTTATAAAATTATTGGGCTGAAATTTTTATGATATTTGGAATTTTATTTTTTGAAATTAGATGATTTTATTAAATGAATAAAATAGGAGAGTTTGTGTCCTTTTATAAGGGCGGTTAGTGGAACACAAGTAAATTTTCAAATGAAAAAGGTTTAACCTTTTCCTTCACATTCTAAATGGATATAACATGTTTCATTATATAGAGTTGTAAATTATTATTTTAAAATATGTCCGTTATATTAATTTCTATACTTTATATGGTAATTTTAACGAGTACAATTTTAGTATAACCACTAGTACACCATTTTTTACATATAATTCTGTAATAACGTTTTACTATTTTCATGATTCATTATAGAAAAATATATGTTCATATTATTGAAAAATATAAATTATTTTTAATCAGAATATGGTATCAATTTTATAAAATTTAATTCAAATAATGGTCATAATTAAATTAAAATCAATACCTGCGGACATAATAAAAAATTAACATTCCGGAATAAGATAGTCATAAATATAGAATGTTTGGATATAAAAAAGAAAATTAAAATTTACGTATGTGAAATAAATAATATTTATTGTAATATAATTTATATAATATTACATCAATTAAAACTTATAATTTAATTTATATTTGAATATTTTTTAATGATAATAATGTTTTGAATAAAAATTTGCATTTTTCACTATCAATAGGAATATTAATTATTTTAGAAAAATCATAAAAAAATCTCCCTAAGTAAATTTTGAAATGATTATTTTAAAAATAAATTTACATTTATCGAATAAATTTTATATAATTGAATTAAAATAAATTTAGAATATCTGTTAAAGTGTCAAAATATCTAATATTTAGAAAATATAATGTTTTCATTAGAAATGATATCATATTATATTAAAAGATTAATATTTATTTTTTTATCTATAGAAAAAAATTATTTTTATACATGTGAAGAAAATATAGTTTTCATAATTTTTTAATATCATTTCACACCATCCAATTTAACATCTAATCTATTATGATAAACAATATTATCATTCATTATAAATTGGGTCTTTGTGTTATACAAGATATTATATATATTAAATTTAATTTAATATATTTTATGAAATGTTTATGATTGTTTTTTCATGTCGAATAATATATCAATGTTTTTCGTTTTAAATTTAATGTTGTGTAATTTTCCATAAATATTATCATCAATTATTTATAAAGTGAATTTTATTATCCAAAAAAATAGAGGATGATACAATTCCCCCCTCTATTAACTTATTGCCTTTGAGAAGTATATACAATGTTCTTTTTAAAAAATTAGGGACATTTATCTTGAATATATGACTACCACTCTCAAATATAAATAATATATAGAGAATTAGAAACCAATACTGGTCACATATAGATGAACGGATCAAAAAATGTTTTCTAAGGAGTATATTATTAAAATAAGGTATTACCCTTTACCATAAAATTTAGGATGAGATATTTGTAGGTCATTACAGTAAAACAAAAAAATCTCAGTTTATTGAGTATCGTGACATTAGTATATCATTATTTTTTTTCTAATAATTTAACTAATATCAAGAAGAAATAATATATAAATCTCAGTTTTGGATGTTACCATTTCATCAATAAAAATAATGATTTCACCAAAATCCTATCTAGGAATGTTTTTTGATGAAATAAATGATACATTATGCGTAACATGAGGTAATTATCATTCTGGGTATGGTATTTGTTGAAATTAAATTTAGGCGTGTGAAGTGGAGAGGATAGTGGGTGGCCTTTTATAACTGTGGGAGAGGACATAAATGTGACTTTTAAAAAGAAAGTACTATAATGTGGGTATTCTATCAAAATGTTCCCATGAAGATCCATTTTAAAAAAATTGAAGATATAGGGTCATAATATGTCTGTAAAATATAAATTATATAACTTTGATGTTCATTTTCAAAGCATATTATTTTAGTAAAACTCATGTCATACATAATTTTTTCCTTTTTTGTGGCCATAAAATTTAAATGTATTCAATATTCATTAATGTAAAAAATTATGTTCAAATTATCAGATAATATAAATTATGGTCATAATCAACATAGAATTAAAATTTCATTTTGTAACTTATTGATTAAGGTGAACATAATTTAAAATTAAACCAATTTACATGTTGAAAAATAGTTTTTAACCTAAAAATGCATTTTTTTAATGAATATCATAGTCTTGTTATAACTAAATTTATTTCAAGGATTGTTAAAATAATTTAAATTAATAATTATATTTATTTATATACTCCATTTATATTTTAAAAAAAATCAATTTTTTGGGGTTATTTAAATTAATTGAAAACGAGAATAATTAATAACATAAAAAATATTCAATAAAAATTAAATTTTAAGCCATATAATAATCATATAACTTAATAAAATATAAAAATTATGTAAATTTAATAAATTATTACAAATAAATTTATAATCCATTATTTAATTTTTAGTTCAAACTAAATTTTTCATCAGAACTAATTTTTAATGTTGAAAGTCATTTTTATAAAATTTTATATTTATCACAATTTATTGAATGATAAATATAAAAAAAAAATAAATAATGTTCACACTATGTTAACATTGAATATATAACATTAAATATTATGTTCATTTTATAAAATATAATTTCTAAAGTACTTATATATTAAATATAATATTTCATAAAAAAAATTAACAAACTGTATTTTGTAAATAATCATTTTTTATAATTATTTTCTTATTTTATATGATTTTAGAAATAAATTTAAATTTATTATAAGAATCATATATATTTCATAATTTGTTTATCATATTTATCAATACTAATTTTATTATAAGTGTAAAATGTTTACATTTAAATAATAATATTTTTTAATACATCATGGTTCTATCAACCATGCGGTTGCATGTCAAATAAACTATGAAACACGGTGTTCTTATATTAAAATGGAATATAAATAAAATTTATTTTCATAAAAATGAAATCAATTTTGAAATCATCATATAACTTTTACCCTATGCTACATTCAATGATATTTTTTTGGAAATGAATGATTTTATTGTGAATAGTGAAATGATATTTATTTTTTATACAAACATGAATTTATATTCATGTATATATATTTTTCAATAATATTTTCAAATTTTATTAATATAAAATTTACAAAATTTTAAAAAAATAATCCAATTTAATCAGAATCAATCGAAATTCAACTATATATATATTTATTTTAGTCTTCAAAAATATATTTCTAAAAAACCATTTCCAATTTAATTATTATCCTATATTTATATTAATAAATAAGACATTTTTATAATGAATTTTTTAAAATGTAATATATATTTAGAATAATGATGTTAAAATTGAAAAATTAGGTCAATTCCATTTTTGGTCATAATGATTTGTCACCATTGTAAAATGTTGTCACCAAAGTAAATGTTAAAACATGATAGATAATGTTAAAACAATGTGATAAGGATAATAAATCTCATATTAAATAAAACAGTGTTAGTGGATTTTGAACGATATTTCCATTTTGAATTTGTTTTATTTAGTTATAGATTACCATGATAAAGACATTATATTAATTTTAAACATTTAATAATTAACTGATTGCCTATCCCTTAACATATAAAAGGAAACATCATATATTCTCTTACAAAAATATTTTTATACATTTATCATGTGAAATAACAACCAATATTCTATACCAACATTACTACCCACTTCATAGAGGACCTTGTATCACAAAAAGATTAATCTTATAATTATTAAGGTGTACTGGAAAAGGCAGTTTAAAAAAAGAGGCATTACTCTTAAATGATTGATTTCATTATTTTTTTCATATTCTACTACATTAAAATCCACATTCACAATTATGATATTATATCATTTTTTTATTATATAAAAAAATTAATTTTGTTTATTTTAAAACCATTGTCCTTTTCCATTTTATTCATCAAGAAATGAAACATTATTTTTGTGTACAATTGAAATACCACATATAATAAGCATTATGTTTAATTTTTCCTATCAAGATCATATGAATAGTTTATATGAAGCAAAAAATGAATATATATGATATATGTAAAATTATTATGATAATATAATGATATTATTTTAATTACTTTCTAACTTTATTATCATTTAGAATATTAAAATTCCACACTTACGTAGATGTGGACTACCACCCCAATGATGGGATGAGATTTCATTCTCATTACGACCAACAATAGACAGTCCCAAAGATAGAAATAATGAATATGTATGATGTGTATAATAAATTTATGAATACATAAACATAAAATATTATATAGTTTTTTCTTGTATAAAATTTATAAAATGAAAGTCCATTTCTGATTATTTCTAGATATTAATCTTCATTACATGATCTATTAATTAGTCCTCACAACAATATATAGACTGATATAAATTTTTATTTCTATTATAAATATATATATTTATTACATGATTATTCTATTGTGAAAATGTACCAATGAACCCATTGAACTTAGTCAATGAAAAAATTTTATTTTGATTTTATGAACTAAATAGATAAAAACCTATAACATAAACATAATTGTACATGTAACTAAATAAAATAAGCAACTAAATAAAGTCAATGTAATGATTATATTGTTAGGAACATGAATACACTTATTAATTAAGAAAATGTAAATATTATAATTCCATAATTTATGTGTTACATAATATCCAAAACTATTTTTGGAATATGGTAATTGATTTTTCATAAACAAATTTAATTAAATAATTCTATTTATTTCATTATACTACATATCCTTGTTCAGTAAAAAGAACATTAAATAATGTTATTATTTATAAATAAATTATTTTTAGGGTAATTTATAGTTAGAATTTATTTATTTAAAAAAATTATGAATTAATCCTTGAATAATTTTCCACACATGTCATTTATAATGTTTATTACAAATGTAAACTACAATTTTTTATGTATACAACTAGACTATCATTTTATAACGTCATATTTTTTATTTTTGAAAATAATCTAATAAATGTTTTCTTATATTTTGGATGATTTTCATATTCCAATTAAATGTGTAATATTTTTCATATAATTTTTTCAAATGAATGTTTTTTTCTCACAATTTTATATAATAATAGAAACTTTTTTTTCAGTAGTTTTATAATTAAAATTTCATTTTTTTATGAGAATGTGAATTAAAATAATTTATTGTATATGTAAATTGAGAATAATATATGATATAATGTGGACCTAATATTTCTCATGATGATGTATGAGAGAAGTATAGCCAACTAAAGCATCAAGTAATATTATCTATTTGAAGGAAAATAATGATAGAGATAACAATGTGGGATAATTCTAAAAATGTTTGTCCATTAGTCATTTTGAGAAAATATAAACACATGTGAAAAATGATTAAGAATATGATTCCCTATGATTAATATTTCATTTTCTCTAGTGGGTTTTAATGTAATAATTTTACTTCATAAGGAAAACAATTGATTAACATTTAATGTATAATTTATTTTTTTTCTAATAATATTTTTTTTTATATATTCTCATGTTTCCTAAATGAATATTTATGATTGTAGTTGGTTTTATTTAGAAATTTTTTTATTTTATCAATATTAAATGTTTTATTTATGATCACGTGATTTTTTATTAACATGACAAACATTTATCTAGAACATTTATTTTATTTACTACAAAAATTGAATACCTTTATTTATGTGGTCATTACCGATATCGTATTCATATTCCATTATTTAAACTCATTAATCATGATATATATGGATTTGTAGAAAATATATAAAGGTCATTGATTCCACTATGAATAATCTTATTAAAATAAATGTAAATTTTATGAATGAAATAGTGTTTCAAATTTACGAACCAATTATTGTGTAAAATTTGAACTATTTTTAAAAGTTTCCATGCTTATATGTAATTTTTTCATAATTTTTTAAATATATAAAGTCAAATAATATTGTAAATTTTTTAAATTTAATTCTTTGTTATAAATCATGAAAGTTAAAATTTGATATGTCACAAGGCTTTATAATTGGTATTAGTGAATAAAATAAGATATCATTAGTGGATAAGATATTGTTATTATACACTTCAAAAAAATTCATGTTTATTGTTAATTTAATATTACATATCTTTTGATCATTAATATTTCTCAACATCTAATCAATTTTTTTTAATTTTTTTAGATAATATTTTGTAGATGATTTTGGCTTGCATCAATTTGATAATATACATTCAAATCATTAATCTATATTTGGATTAATATATTATTTTATATTAAACATAACATGATTTTTATATGGTATTATCTATAAAACACTTAAAGAATAGAGATTCAATTATTAATAGCGGATCTTGTATATATTTAATAATTTTATGAAACAAAATTTTCAAAATTTTTTTGTTTTATTATAAGTGATATATTTTTAATTTTTAAATCAATTTGGAAAATGAAAAAATGTTTTTGGATGTATGAAAATTATATATATAACTCTATTTAGTTATAGATTCTATATCAGTGTCATCCAATGGTGGTATTTTATTAAGATTAACATTTTCAAAATATATGTTATTGACACTGTGTAGTAAATGGTTATTAATTATTAGTTATTTGACTATTAATCATATAATGTATCTTTATTTTAATAATAATGAAAATATCTGGAGTTTTATAAAAAGGTCAATGACACTCTGTCCATGTATGAAGAATATTTTACTAAAATATCTAGGTATGATTCAACTATTTTTAGCAACTAAAATTAAAATTGATAGATTTTATGTAGTTCTAAAATATATTTTTTTGAATAGATTTGTCCTATCAAGAGATGATATGTTATAAGGATAACTTTTGATGTGATAAAAATACTCAGAATTGTTTTCTTGACACATTAATACTCTAGGACATATAGAATTTTAAGTGGGGATGGATACAAAAAATAGAGAAGCTATCATCGATGAAATCTATATGGAATCCCGTAAAATGTTCATATCATAGAAAAAATAATTTTTATACAATTTTATATGACTGTAAAATTTTTAATAATGTGATAAACATAGTAATTTGGCTCATAGATATGAGGAAAATATACGTGCTAAGACATTTAATATAAAAAAGTAGGCATACAATAGGTAAGTTGACCAAAAATATTAATTTGGGGAATTATTCTTATTCATTCAATAATTTATTTAATCAATATGAAAGTCATGATGGCTAAAAGAATAACTTTTTGGGAACACCCCAGGATTTTATGTTCTATCTCATTTAAAATTTAACACCTTTGATAGTTTATGCTTCATGTAACAACATGTTCAAGACTATAGTATACTATTATTTATAATTCATGGAATTATAATTTGAACATTATGAATAATAATATAACTAATCAAATAGTAACACAACCTATGAATGTATAAATGAAATTATGGTATCTTATAAAAGAAAATATGGAATATTTATATCATTGAATAGGTAAATAAATGTTTTGAAAATTATAAATTTTGTGATGATATTTTTTGAAACAAAAATGATTATCTGTAATTTTTTAATAAAGATAATTATGTAAAAATAATATTTATTTTATTATAATATATTCATAAATTAATAATTTTTTGTCTTAATATAATAATATAATTTTATGAGACAGTAATTATTTTGTTTATGGGTGATTAAATCAGTAATAATTTTAAAATATGTATTTTTCAAATAAATATTGTTTTAAAAAATAATTATAATTTATATATTTTAAAAATTATTTTCTAAAAAATGTTCTATTATTAAATTCTATATGTAATATTTTGGTCATGGTTATTTTTTTTATTTTTCAAAAATAGTTTAATTTTTTGTGAATAGTGATATATAATAATTTACAATAATAGGTAAATACTTGAACTATTGATTAATAGAAAATGTATGGTTATTGTAAGAACCATTAGTTTTATATCACATTCACTATTTAATATATTTATTTAATATAATATATATTATTTATATTGTTGAGGAAAAATAATAAAATAATGATAAAAACATAAACACCCCCTCTCAAACACTATAAATAACTACCCTTGGAACCATATCACCTCAAACATTCAATTCCATGGATAATTTTTATACTCATACCATTTCATATCATTTACCTCTTTCCTGCATTATATTCCATATTTTATCATAAAAAATATCATCTCAGTGTTCCTTAATGAGGTTTTCTAAGAGAAAAATTCCAGAGGTAAAATACAGTTTTGTTCATTTGATTTTCCATTAACTATTTTCCATTTTTTCCCTTTCCTCACATTACCAATTCAAAGAGGAATTTTAACTACATTATCATGTGTAAAATATAATTTTTTATATTAATGTAAGATCCATCATCAATCTTTTTCCCATATCCAATTTATTATATAAATGAAAATCAACTCTATAATGTGTTGATTCGCCAACATTTTGGATGATGCATTTTAATTTTCCATTACTGACCTAAAAATTGGTAATAAAACCATATATATTGTTAATAAAAATTTTAATATATGTATAAAAACTGATTTAATGTTTTGTAACAATTATATTTATATATAATATTTATTAATTTAACAAACAATGGGTGTGATGATCATAAATTTTCCAAAATAATATATATAGTAATCATTAAGATTGCGTGTAATGAATCATCCTTGTATATAGAGAAAAATGGTATAAATTACCATTCAATTATATATATTTTAATTAATAACATATAATTTAAATTATAGAAAAATATTCAAATTTTACATTATCATTTATATATTTATACAAGTGAATCGATCCTGAATCCCAAAGAAACAAACACTCCCAAATTTAGAAATAGAGTATTATAAAAAAATTAATTTATTGAACATAATAAAATTATATTAAACCAAATAAATTTTCAATTGGTTATTAATTAAATTATAAGTTTATCTAATTTCATTATCCATGTAATTAAGTGAATGTCAATAACACTTTCGGGGATAAGGTAAAGTGTTTATCATCTCACCATTATTTATATTACATATTCCTTATTTCTATATTTTTATTATGTGCACAATATTTAATATTAACTTTTATATATAATATATGGAATATATTTGTAATATTGGTATTAAATGTTTCATTTGATGATCATTACAATTATTGGACTTATGATTCTACTATTTTCAATGATGTATGAGATTTTCTCGAAACCTCAATTTTACATTTGGGTTATTCTCTATCTAGAATTAACATAATGTTATTATTCATTCGTTATATATAAATTTTATAAATTCTATTTATATGTTCATAAATAATTTATTTAGTTTATTTTATCTTTTATTTTTGATGAAATAGTTGTTTTATAAGGCTCCCTTCTAAATTCCCCCCAGATTAGCTAGCATGAATAAAGGGAACACCCAAATTTCATTCCAATTTTCAAGTATATCCTATAATCTATTATATTCCCCCATAATTTTATAAGACCAATAATTTCATCATGAAAAAATATCGAACAATTTTTTCTGTTTTATACAATCATATATCCCTTTTCCACAACCCGTCCCCCAGGGCCCGTGCCGTGACTACCCCAAGCCTACCTTATATAGGCCAGGGGGTGGCGACTAGAACCATAGGAGTAATTCCATAAAACTGGGAATGCATTGCCTTTATAACCTGAATCACACACAATAGAGAACTAACCTAAATATAAAACACTAAGAAATTTATATAACAAAAGGGTGATGAAAAGTAAAAGGGGTGAGAAATAAAAGTCCAACTGTAAAGTACAAGGAACTGGAAATTAATGTATAACCAAAGAAAGAAAAAAATAGCTACTGGGCTGTATTCCTGGATTCCTACTTGAAGTGTAGGTACATATAGTCTCCTCATCCATCCACGTCTGTCAGTATCCTCTATATACCGACTCGTCATAAGGTCCACCTCTGGGAATAGTCTAGTCCCGGTACTCTCAGCCTCAGTCAGCGATGTTCATCGTCTGCATCCAAAACAACGAGGTACTGGCAATGCCTGTTTAATGGTGAGTATAACTATACTCAGTAGGGACCCCAAGACCCTCAACGTCTCACAAAATCCATCATAGATAATCCACATGGTATGAAATCAATAGATAAACCCACATAGTTATATGCCCATATATATACATAAATTATCATGTAATCCATCTCAATCATGAGGTAATCAGAAAATTTACTGAATTAGCTCAACCTTGATTTTTTGTCACATTATTGAATCCATGATTGCAGGATAACTCCTCGTCTGCCAAGTGCAGTGTGCCTATCGTGACACCAATGCGCTTCCCACTAACCATGGACTGTCGAGGTCCTCTTCCAGTAGAGTATTGTGGGTCTTCTTGCATCACCAAGGTGCTCCCAAACAGTGGTCTACCACCACAACAAGGCGCTGCCCCTAATATCTTGCAGAGGTACTCCTCAAGTCTAGTACCATGGATGTGGCACCATAACTGGGCACTCCTCCACCGTGGGTCTTCTGTGACTCCAAGTTGCTCCCTGATGAGCTAGTGGAGTCAATTTGTGTCAATATGTCAGCAGTCATCATGTCTTAGCTAGAAACAAAGTCACCGCCCTCTAATATCTCATTACCAGAAGGATCCTCTTCACGAGATACTGGTCAAAACTCCAACTAACACAAATTCAGACAAAGATGTATCTCAATGGTCTGTCATTTCATTGAGGTCTCAATGCAATAGAAGACGCCTCAATAAGACGCCCAATCTGTGAGCTATTAGCATTTTAGTCTGGTGTCCCCAATCGAATTCATGCACGACCCAAGATGACTGTATATCGACCACACCCTAAACTCCAGTGGGGTATACTCAAAGTGACCTCCATTCTCCAGGATTACTAACACCACTTGCGGTTTTTCAAACGGACATTTTCTGGAAAAGATATGCCTAAAAAAAGTTGAAGATGCTCCTTGTCTACATTCTTCATTGGAAGGAAGCATTTTTCATTCATTGTTGGTGAGAGCATTTACCCATAACCTCTCTCTTCTCCAATGTTCCACCAAGATGAATATTCCAAGACAAAATAAAAGATTAAGTTTATCTATTACTTAATTGTTGGCATGAAATTTCAATTGGTTAAACAATTAATTGAATGTGTTGTCTCAAATAATTAATGATGAGGATTTGACATAATTATGTGTTAAGGGAGTTGAAGAGGCTCCCCTACACATAATAGAAGTTAGAGGGCTTCTCCCCATTAATGGGGAGTTTCAAGGGGGTTAAAAACCCAAGTGGTCCCAACCATAATAAAAATTAAGAGGAGGTATGGTTCGGGTGGGCCCTGCCACCATAACATTCCATAAGAGGTTAAGGTGTGGTGGTCCCCACCTCCAACATCCAAAGGAATTCATTAACCATAAAAATAAAAATTAAGCTACAAATAAATTTTATTTTTATTATTTAACATAAAACCCACAAACTATCTTTGATACTCGACCCGTTTTTGTCGAGGTGAAAGTCTCCTTAAAGGAAAACTGGCACATCGAGTTCAACGGTGCCCTCAATTTTCAATTCTGAGAACCGGTTCAAAATATATAATAACCAGCTTGTACATTTATTGAAGATACCCAAAGAAAACATAAAAATTTTATTTCGGGCACACTGGGCCTTGGAATCACTCACTGTTAATTTTCACGGTCTCGTAATCTTCCCGTGTATTTAAGAAAAAACGTTCACAGAAATTTATTCTCATTACATTCTCCCCACCTCAGGGATTTACATCATTATAGGCTAAAACTCAAACTGAGGGAATACGTGGGGTTACTAAGCACACATCTGAGCCTCCTACTCCCATGTGCTCTCTTGGAGGATTCTGTACTGCCATCAAACAGACACGAGAGATGTCACCAACCAAATAGGAACCACTCATGTCGATCCTCAATCTTTACTAGAACCTCTGTAAAAGTTGCCCCATCAACGACGTCCAGCTCTCTAGGGTCGATGAAGTGATAAGGGTCGTGCATGTATCTCTTCATCTAGGATACATTTAAGATGTTGTGCACACGGTGAAACTGAGGTGGAAGATCTAAGTTGTATGCCACCTCACCATCTATTCGGAGGACCTGAAAAGGTCCGATGAATCTTGGAGATAACTTGTCTCCTCGGCCAAATCTCTGTAAACCTCATCGAGGTGAGACCCATAGAAAGACATGTTCACCATACTCGAAGTCCATAGGTCTATGTCTCATGTTATCATACGAATTCTGCATGCTCATTGTAGTATTCATCCGCTCCTGGATGATCTGCACCTTCTCTGTGGTATCCTAAACCATCTTTTGTCCCATGAGTGCTGACTCCCCGAGCTCAGTCCAGCATAGAGTTGATCTTCAAGGTCACCTGTATAATTCCTCAAAAGGTGCAATCCCAATGGTGAAGTGATAATTGTTGTTGTATAAAAACTCCCCCAAAGTTAAGTGATCCTCCCAGCTACGACCGAAGTCGAGGACACAAGAATACATCATGTCCTCGATGGTCTGAATGGTCATCTCGGTCTGACCATCCGTCTGAGGATATAAGGCGGTGCTTAGATGAAGATGTATCATGAAATCCACTAGAAATACCTTTTATATCTGGTAAGTAAATTGTGTGACATGATCAGAGAAATTAGAAAAAGGTACTCCATGCAGCCGCGCAATCTCCTACGCATAGAGGCATCCCAATCACTCTACTAAACCATGCTCTATGATCGGTATGAAGTGGGCCAACATGGTGATTTTTCCATTGATCACCCAAATACATTCATGACCTTTGGATGTATGTGGAATTCCTATCAGGAAATACATGGATATCATATCTCACTTCCACTCTAGAACCTCTAAAGGATGAACTATGCCTGCCGGTACTTGATGATCCACCTTCACTTGCTAAAAAGTGAGACATCGTGAGAGAAACTCTGCAACTACCTTCTTCATTCCTGGCCACCAGTGTTGTTGTCAGAGTTCTTGGTACATCTACACCACTCATGGATATAACCCTAGAGGGGATATGTGTAACTATCTCATCATTCCATCCAGAAGTGACACTAGTACCTTGGTACGTTCTCTGAAGAGGATGACATGATACCCACCTTAATAAAATCCATATGCTGCCTGCCCTATGGATTATTGATCATGTCCTATCTCCCAGTCAGCGTCTTCATGATGCGTCTCCCTGACTCCCTGAACAAGTGAGGGAGTGACCGTAAGAGACCAATGAAAGGATTCTCCATCTCTATCCTCAAATAATATCTGTAAAGAAACCCGCTTCTCTATCACCTCACAAAGCTTATGTATACTTGATATTCTACAGAGCACATCTGCAAAAAAATATCCCTTCCATGGATTATAGAATATCTCAAAGTCATAGTCCTCGAAGAACTCAGGACGAATTCTCTATCATAGATTTAGGTCCTTCTGAGAAAAGATATACCTGAGACTCTAGTTATCTGAGCACATGGTAAAATTCTCTCCCATCAGATAGTGTCCCCATATATTCAAGGAGAAGACCACAACTGCTAACTCTAGGTCATAGTTTGTGTAGTTCTTCTCATCCTGTCTTAACTAACGATATCCATAATCGATCACTGATATCAACTGCATCAAGACTCATCCAAGTCCAGTCTCTGATGCATCACAAAATACTACATACTCCATGCCTTCCTATGGAAGTATCAAGATGGGGGCACTGTTTAGCCTCTGTCTCAGCTCCTTAAAGCTCTGTTTACATCTATCCGACCATACAAATGGTTTCCCCTTCTTAGTAAAGGATTATAGTGGTGTTGCAACTCTATAGAAGTCTGGAACAATGCTCTGTTAGTATCCAGCCGAACCCAAGAATATCTGTACCTCCATCACACTTTTGGGTGGATCCCAATCAAGTACCACATCAATCATCGCTATATCTATTAAAACTCCAGCTTCCTACCTGACATGTCCCAGAATGTGGACCTCATAGATCTAGAACTGGAACCTCTAGAGCTTACCATAAAGCTGGTTCTCTTAGAGTGTATCCAGTACTACCGACAAGTGATAGAGATGATCCTCCATAGTAGTTGTGTAGATCATAATGTCGTCGATTAAGACTACGACAATGCGATCGAGGTATGACAAAAAGTTATTTTTCATGTGTCCCATGAACACTGCTGGAGTGTTGGTTACACCAATGGAATAACCAAGAACTCATAGTGGCCATACCGACACTTGAAGGATGTTATCTAGATATCCTCGTCTCGAACTCTGAGATAGTGATGACCTGATCTGAGGTCTATCTTAGAGAACCACCATACTCTATTAAAATGATCAAAGTGGTCATCAATCATAGGGATTGGGTACATGTTCTTCACAGTGACCTGGTTAAGTCGCTGATAGTTAATAAAAAACTTCATGCTCCCATCCAACGTCTTGGCGAACAGAATCGGGCCTGCCTATAGAGAAACAAATGTCTGGATGAATCCATTCCCTTGCATGACCTCTAGCTGTACATGCAGATCCAGAAGCTCTATGAAATCCAACAGATATGTTGATGTAGATATCGATGTCTTCCCTGGGTACAAATCAATGAAAAAGTCCACCTCTCTGTAAGGAGGTAGACCTGGGACATCATAAGAGAAAACATCTTCGTACTGGTCCACAACTGCTGAATATCTTGGACTCTACACATAAATTTCTCTGAGGGTAAGGGAATCCAACTAATGAGTGATCGGTGACACTATCCTCTGAGTATGTCAGTCTTGTGCTTCAAAGGATCACTTCTCACAGGGGAAGTTAAACCTGGTCCCATCCGTGAGGACACACTGCACTCCACAACTAATACAGTCAATTTGGGCATGGACTATATAAAACCAGTCCATACCCAAGATGACGTCATAAGTCCTCAACATCACTACTAGAAGATTCTAGTCGAAGCTCTCACCTCATAGAGTAAGCTCACACAACAAGCACTAGTGCGTAATCATCAGATCTAATCTCGTATGAGTCTATAACCATACAGATCGAGCCAACAGCTCTGGAAGAATCTCCGAGCTCCGAATGAGGGTAGTGTAAATTAATGAATGATTGGAACATGTGTCTATAAGTATTGCATCAATGGTGGAGTAGACATAAATCATTCCACGAATCATCTCCAGAGCACCATGATTGTAAGACTCAGCTACCTAGAGTTGAGCTCTTGCCTGTAGAGATGCTCCATACGGTCAGGGAGGACCTTCTGATGATGGGGGTGGTAAAATCTCGAATGGTCGTCCACCGCCAGCTACATAGCCAGGTCCTCTTCCATGTCCACCTACTCCCTGCGGACTGCCTTGATCAAATCATTGTCCCTGCCTGAGCAGTCTTTTGATCATCTCTAGATCATCCGAACGGTGGGTCAGACAGTAACGAGCCATGTGACCCTACTCACCGCATATGAAACACTGCCCACTCCTAGCATGAATGACTCTGCTCCGGGATCCGCACACAACCGATCCTGAGCCACACAGTCATCCACCTGTATGATTGGTCCTTTTGGACCTCTGTGACATCTGTATGCTGCTAGCTACAGAAGACTCTGCAACTTGTCGACTGGTGGTGGATCTTGCTGCTGAAGACTGCACAGTAATGAAACTCTCCACCAAGAGGGATCCCTCTAGCAGTACTTCTTGCGTCAGGATGATGAGTGAGATCATTGGAGCTCTGATCTACCATTTGATCCCGTTCATGATGGTCCGAACACTGATGAATGGGCCATGCACCATATAGGTGGACTGGCGTGAAAGGTCTATGAACCTCACTATGTACTGAGCTACAGTCATGCTACCCTGATGCAGATGAAGTATCTCCTGTATGTGCACTATGTGATCAGTCGTTGGGATAGACCATGCCCAAAATCGGATCTCAAAGCCTACCCAGAGTAGCGTCATCTTGTCGTGGACCTAGAGCATCAAACTCTACCATCTTCCAGCTGATGCCTATTGAAGGTTGGCAGCAAGAATCAACATGATGTCTGCTGGTGTCCCTACTCGTCGAAAATCTCTAACCACAACCTCCAGCCAATCCTCAGCTACCTGTGGGTCTGCCTCTCCCATGAACATAGGTGGCCTCTGGTTCTGGAACTCATGCAATCTGCTCATGTGGCGTGCATCGTCTTCTGCAGGGGCTTGTGGCATTGGTGGCCCAACGGGTAGTTATACTGCTGGTGCCTCTGCTAGAATATGGCCCCACAACAAGGACTCATCGCTCGGCGGGCTATCTATTCATACAAATTTCGGTACTCTAGCTGGTCATCCATGGGGAGGCATCATGAACGAAATAGATTTTACATAGTCAAAAGATTAATCCTGGTGAGCTAACCTGGTTGAGCTGACTTAAATAAAATTTTGAAAACACACACCCAATCTGTGTTTTCATGCACTGAGTTGGAAATCAGAATTCAAGGTCCTGGTGTATGGATATGTCAGCCACCAGAACAACATAGGACTCCTTAAACTGAAAACCACAGTCATTACCCTTAACCCTATTACTTCACAAAAATGATCAACGTCCTATGTTCTATAGTAGAACAAACTCCTATGATTTCAATTTCAACAACCGAGCCCCAGTGACAGCACAGGCACCCTGCCTTAATATGGTCATCGGGTCCTGGGCCACCAGGTACCACCAGTTGCCCCGCAGACACGTGGTCCCCACCTTCGGGCCCACCCACATGCCTGAATGGGTTATCTGACTAATGAGAGGTCCCACATACCAACACATGTCCTTTCTAGTGTGTTTTTTTTTTCAATCAAACACAACCTACGATATATCCCAAAAGGTCACCCATATTGATCACTACTCCAGGCCAATCAATATTAATTGTGGAGTTATAATCAGATAGGCTACGGAAAAGGAAGTTGCACCTTGTTGACAAGAGTCATATCATTTAGTCAATTAACCCAGTATCATTTGGGGATGTTACACCATTTTTTATTTTAATGTTCCTTTTATATTTTCCCTTATACTTTAATGAATTAGATCATGTCGAATGTATATTAAAAATTATGAAAAATAAAAATATGTTTCTAAAAGAACACTTATTTTTAATGAAAAGGGTATTTCTCAGAATATTTTCCCAGCTATTTTATTAGATTAATTTCATCAATTTAAAAATTGTTTGTTGAATTTGATTTAGTACATATATTCTTCACATATGTTATAATCTACAATATTTTATTTTTTATTATTACGATTATTTTGACAAGGGATGTACTACCTAGATAATTGTCTCTATATTACACTGGGTGATTTATGATTATATTTTTTATTTGGGGAATGTTATTAATAATTAAAATGATATAATCTAGAAGAATGTATATTTTGATAATGTTCCACCCATTTTATATTAGGAAATAATTTTTCATTGTATGTGATAGGAGGGGATCTCTAAATACCTTTAATGCATATTTATGTATCATAAGAAAAACTATACCTTTTTTATTCCCATTTATGTATGTTGTCATAGAAGAATCCTTGATGGGATGTTTATGATCTCACACATTTTTCATTCCCTCATAGTGAAATTAGTATTTATGTTCCATGTTATTATTTGACAACTATAATATATATTGTTATGTTTCATTCTAAGGATATCATTTATATAAAATTATTTCATCAGTTTTTATTCATGTTATATTATGCTCATAATTATGTTTTGATGACATCTATTTTTTAATTATCTCTATTAACTGAGTACATTTATTTAATATATATTTTAATTTATTTATTACCCTTAATAAGAATATTATATCACCCCATTCCAGTGATTTATTTTTTCATAGGATGCAAAGATGTATTTTCTATATGGAATAGATGGATAATCTATGAGTTTATTGATTGTCTAAATAGAGTTTCTATCGTATTTGCCACTTCATATTATAATGTGATACTTATTATTGTATATAGTTTTTCAAATATACTAAACTTTTTATTCATTCAATATGTGAAATCCATTTTTATTGTTCCAATGAAATAATATAAGACACCTACAATAGGCTACAAGGGTTGGGGACTTTATAGTTTTTATAAGAGGAGTTTTTTTTTAAAAAAATGGATCCCAGATTTTAAAAATATAAATTTTGGAATTGGAACTCCATAACATACATTGAGATAATTCCAAATGTAACCAATCATTTAATTTTGAGATTAGATATAAAAAAATTTCAGTTTATTTTATTTTATTAACTAGTTTTATATTATACATCATGTTTCACAATGTTATGATTTAGTCTGCTGTATTCTATTTCAGAGAAATATCTCATATTTTAAATAATAAAAATTATATCAATGCGTTTATTCCATGTATAGACTTCCCACTTATGAAATTTATTGATGTTTTACATGGAGATGATACTATATCAGTCCAGATTATAATAATATTGGGACAATTGACTTGGGTTAGGGGAAATAAACATACTAGTTAGGATCCTCCAGATAAAAAATGTTCTTTAAAATGTTAGAAATATGTGTAAAGACCCGTAAAATTCAAGGGAAATGTTTTTCTTAATTTTCTTTGGAATATTACAAGAGCGCGGTTTCTGACGGCACCTGATTCCGAGGCCCGGAGTGCCCGGAATCAATTTCTGAAGTTTAGCTCGGGTACGTTCAGTGAACGAACGAGCGAGAATTCCTAACTTTTGATCCGGTGCTCGGAATTGAAATCCGAGGGCACCGATGAACTCGCAGCACCGATATTCGCTTAAGGAGACCTTTTCCGAAGTTGCGTTTATTGCGGGACGAAAGTTAATTTTTTGGGAGAATTATAAAAAGTTGAATAAAAATGTGTAACACTTTTTATTTTACTTTTGTTGGTTAACTTCTGTCAAAGGAAGTTAGGGGTGGGACCCACACCCACTTAACCTCCCTTGAGAGGATTAAGTGTGGTGGGACCCACACGAACCTAAACCTTCCATATTCTCTCAAACTCCCTTTAACCCCTCTTTAAATGACATGACAAATTGTTATTTAATTTTGGAGTTATCTTACTTGAATTTCAAACCTTTGAAATTCAATTGTAAAGTTTGTGAATAAAATAAGACTCTATCTTATTTTATTTGGTTAGAATTGTTTAGCCATCTTGAGAGCTTTTGGGTTCTTCTCCTTCTTCTTCAACTTTGACGAAGAACGCTAAAGCTTTGACGAAGAACGCTCAAGCTCCGACGAAGAACGCCGCTCCTCTCTTCTTCGTCTTCCGTGTCAACGAAAGGGAACGCCGCTTCCTCCTCGGACACCCTTCATCGGCATACGAAGATTTGCCAACGACTTACCTCTTCGGACGTACCTCTTCGTCATCGGATTTGAAGAACGATTACCGCGACGCTCGACCTCCGCGACGTTGTCTTCCACGGGATGTTGACAAATCTTCGAACCTATACCCAAGGTAGGGGTTGTTGTTAATTGTTTATTTATTTATCCTTGTTCGTGGTTCTAGCATGACTAACATGAGGATTTTAAATATGTGTTATTGTTTAACGTGAGGGGGCCGGACCGCATGAACACGGCCGAACCCCCTCCTTTGTTCTTGATAATTTATCATGCGGTTGAAACAAGATGGCGTGGTGCCGTCGCACCATGTGGATATTCACACGATTATATTACGCGGCGCCGTCACGCCTCGCCGTGGAAGGAACATCAAGAACGCGATGTCGTCGCGCCGCGTTGAAGGGAATCAAAGGCGCGGCGGAGGGGCGTGGTGCCGTCGCATCGCGCCGGACAACGAACACCGCGGCTGGTTCCAGGACGCGGCAGGACGAGAAGACCGGCGGCCGGGCCGCCGGCGTTGGAAGCCGGAAAAGGGGACCGGTTTACCGGTCCCGTTGACGAAAAACCGGCCGGCCAGATGGCAGGCCGGATGGTCAAAATCCGGGGGAAATTAATTCCCCTGGCCAGTGGTCAAAAGCCCCCCCCCCCATTTAATTGGGGGGGGGGGTTTCCTTGAGGGGGGAAGGCGGCCCCCCGGTCCTCTTCAAAGCAGGCCCCCCACGAAGGGGGGGGGGGGGGCGGTTTTCCAAAGGTGCGGCTAAAAGTCGCGCCGCCTTTTGTTGAAGCGGGGGCTTTTCCCCCCGCGTGCGCTGCATCCGTGCGGCGCCAGGCCACCGCGCCGCCGGCCGGCCGGCCGGGCCGGGTCGGACCCGGGTCGGGTCGACCCGGTTCGGGCCGACCCAAGGGGGGGGGGACGGCCCGGACCCGGACCCCCCGTTTTCGAGACGGTTTCATTCTTTTGGTCATAACTTGAGCCACTGACCTCCGATCGACGAACCGTCTGCGGCAACGCGATCCTTGGATCCAGACGGTCGTTTCGATATATCGCACTCAAAGTTTCGAAATACGTTGAGTTCGGCAGGGTTGGTTCGTTCACGAAACCAACCGGGCCTTCGGAGTGGAAACACTAATATCCTGAGCTACGGACGTCCGATTGACGTGCCGTCACCTTTGTTATGTTCCTCTTAGTGAGACGGATCTTTTGGCATACTCCGCCCGAGGTTTGGACGCAGGTGGAGTACGGTCGGGTTGGTTTTGCCTTAAAAACCAACCGGGCCCCGGGGAAGAAAATGCCAATAACTCTCAGACCGGGCGTCCGATCAACGCGCCGTCTGTTGCGTTGAGTTCCTGTTGACGATACGGAACTTTTGGATACATCAACTCTGGACATTGTGACAGTTGATGTATCAGCCTCTCGGCTCGTGGAGCGGATCCTCCTGTACGAGCTTGCTGTGTGCGGGAACCCTAGTGCTGGCTGCGACTGTGACTGCTACTACTACTGCTACTACTGCTACTGTGACTGCGACGACGACAGTACAGAGATCCTGTGTGGATTCGACGACGACGACTACAGCACTCATCGATCCTACGTGGATCAGTGCTACAGGTCCTGTGTGGTCCCGATCTTGTGTGGGTCCAATCCTGTGTGGGTCTTTGCGCTCAGCAGTCCTGTGTGAACCAGCGCCTACAGGTCCTACGTGGGCCCGATCCTGTGTGGGTAATTTGCGGGGGTTAGTTACCTATCGATCCTTCGTGGGTCCGACGACTTAGATGGATCAGAGATCATCTTTATCGTCTTTTGAAGAAGTATACCTGTGTGAGCTGAATCCTGTTTCTTTCCTGTGTGGATTGTGTTGTGCTATCCTGTGTGGATTACATTTTGCTTTTCTGTCTGGATTACGTTTACTTTCCTGTGTGGACTGAGTTGTACTTGGGCTCGGAGGTTGGACCGTATTTGAAATTGATGACTTAGGTATATGTATGGGCATATACCTAAGCAGAGTCGGTTGTTACTTCGCGATTGTTCCTTTCTTCGTGGTTTATCCTTTGTGGATTTGAGAGACCTTCAGGGGTCTCGGGATCCCTACTGAGTAGCTTATACTCACCCCTGCACGGGCTCTGCCCGCACTACGTTGTGTTGGTTGCAGACGACGGACAGCGTTGACCTTAGCTGAGGCTTGTAGAGCAGGACGGTACTTGGAGGTGGACCACTGGGCGGGACGTGCCCGGAGCGGACGGCGGGACCCGTGGAGCAGTGGAGCTATCTGTACCGACCCTTCAGGTGGGATTTCCAGTGGACAGCTCAGTGTAGCGGCTTTTACTTTTCAGTTGTTGTTTTCCCTTTCGAGTTGTACTTACATTCAGTTTGGGTTTGTATACTGGCCCATTTACTTTTCCACACTTTCAGTTGTACTCTGCTTTTTCTTAGTGTTTACTTTCCGCTTGCTTACTCTGTGGTGTTTTTTACTTTACAAAGGAAATGCCTTCCCTTTTTACCGGGATTTACGCCTTGGTGCTAGTCGCCAGCCCCTGGCCTATTGAAGGCGGGCTTGGGGTACTCACGGCACGGACCCCGAGGGCGAGTCGTGACATGTTGGTATCAGAGGAGTTCGGTTCTACCGCGAACTCTGATCTTTTCTATGTGAAGCAATAATGTTTAGCGTATTGAGTGTGATTATCAGTCCAGGGAGTCCAGTGTTGGTGCGGCGGCCGACGTATCCGTACACCAGGACCCTGACTTCTGATTTCTGACTTAATGCACGAAAACATTGATTGCATGTGTGTTTCAAGGTTTTCTTTGTGATTACTTATATCAGCTCACTAGGTATACTGTTTGACCGTGGCGCACCTGATTCCTTTTCAGGATGGCCCCACGATGGCAGCCAGCTAGGGTTCCGAGAGTCGAGTGTGACGACATCCCACCGAGCGACGAGGCTTCAGTGCAGGGCACTTTGTCAGAAGTGGCACCGGCGGTAGCTCTACCCGCCGAGCCCCCGATTCTTCCAGCACCAGCCGCTGACGATGCACGTCGCCTCAGCGCACTGCATGAGTTTCAGTGCCAGCGACCACCCAGGTTTCGCCGGGAGACGGATCCCCAGGTAGCCGAGGACTGGCTGGAGGTAGTGATACGTGTGTTTAGGATAGTGAGGACACCAGCAGACCTCATGGTGATCCTCGCTGCGAGCCTACTACACGCAGCAGCAGGACGATGGTGGAGCATGATGCTCCAGGTGCACGATGAGGCAACACTACTTTGGACAGACTTTGAGAACCTCTTCCGCTCGGAGTTCGTCCCAGCCACCCTTCGTGCGGTGCGTATCCAGGAGCTTCTTCAGCTGCGGCAGGGCAGCATGACGGTCGCCCAGTACTCGGTGAGATTTACCGATCTCTCGTGCTACTCGACCGACATGGTACGAGACCCATTCATCCGGGCCCGGACCTTCGATCAGGGTTTGAGACACGAGATCAGGGTATCACTGATATCCCTTAGCATACCGACTCAGACATGAGTATTGGAGCGGGACCTTCTGATTGAGAGCTTCCTTGCTGAGTCTACACCAGCGCCAAGACCCACCGCAGGGCGGCACGTGGCAGAGTCATCTGCAGCAGGCAGTCGACGGATGACTCAGGGGTCCAGACAGACCAGACCCTCAGGTAGACGACCTCAGGACACTGGCTCAGCAGTGCGGGGCACACAGCGCGGTGCCAGTCTTTCAAGTGGAAGACAGTGCTATGCATGCGTCGGGCAAAGCCACATGGCTCGTGACTACCCGACCCGCCATGCGGAGGAGTAGCAGACGGTTGAGGAACCACTTAGGCAGAGGCAGAGGTTCGACCGTGGAAGTCCGCAGGGAGGAGGCGTACGAGGCAGAGGAGCTGGCCGAGCAGCAGGTGGTGGGCGACGTTTTGAGGCTCTACCACCACAACCACCAGGAGGTCCACCCCGACCTCAGGGGAGAGCACAGCTTCAGGCAGCTGAAGATTACGATCATGGAGCTCCGGAAGCGGGTGGACTAGTGCGGGACTAGCTCCAGGCATAGAGTCCTTTGCCAATAATGCCTCTAGCTTCGTATTTTGTGTTGCCTTGTGTCCATGTACTTTAAGTTGAAGTAATAAAAGATACTTGCCTTGGTGACTTTTGTTTTCTTGTCTATTGTTTGTTTTTACTAAGAGGTGTCGGTTAAAAACTGTTGACTTGACCCTCACTTGCGAGATTCTTACTGGAGGAAACCCAGTGACCACACACTGATGCCGACAGTGTGACTCACCCCTTGGAGGCGAGAGTAACAGTTGGACCTCTTGGTCACAGCGTCGAGGCCTTACGACGTCATCCATGCCATGAATTAACTAATCATGACGGGATTGACTGTATTAGGCAAGGAACGTGGTTCATCCAGGGGATGAGACCTGATTTCACTTTTCGGCAAAGGAGCAATCTTTGCAGCTAGTCTCTTTGCAGATATCCTTCGTGGATAGAGATGGAGCAGCCTTCCTCCAGTCTCTCACAGTCACCCCTCCTCTACAACAGCAGGTCAGAGAGGCACAACGTGAGGACGCTGACTGTGAGACACGGCGTGCACAGATATCCTCGGCACAGACACCTGATGGTTTCTCCCTTGGAGCAGAGCACAACATCCTTTTCAGAGGACGTACCATGGTACCAGTCGCTTTGCAAGAAGGAGGTGCAGAGAGAGTTTCACACTTCTCCTTTGGCGGTACATCCTGGAGTGGCGAAGTTGTACCAGGATCTCAGACGACAGCACTGGTGGCCGGGCATGAAGAAGGCAGTAGCAGAGTTCATTTCTCGATGCCTCACCTGCCAGCAGGTGAAGGCAGAGCATCAGGTACCAGCGGGCTTGGTTCAACACCTGGAGGTTCCGGAGTGGATGTGGGACGGCATATGTATGGACTTCGTGACTGGAATTCCACACACTTCCAGAGGTCACGACTCCATATGGGCGATTGTTGACCGACTCACCAAGTCGGCACACTTCATACCCATTAGAGAGCAGGGCTCAGTGGAGATCTTGGGATGTCTCTACGTTCAGGAGATTGTGCGGCTCCACGGTGTGCCATCATCTATCGTCTCCGATCGAGATGCTCGCTTCACTTCCCGGCTTTGGAAGGGGTTGCAGGAGGCGTTCGGGACACAGCTACGTCTGAGAACAGCCTTTCACCCTCAGACAAATGGTCAGACGGAGAGGACCATTCAAACTCTCTAGGACATGCTTCGCGCATGTGTCCTCGACTTTGGTCGCAGCTGGGAGGACCACCTACCGTTGGTGGAGTTTGCGTACAACAATAGGTACCACTCCACCATCGGGATGACACCATATGAGGCATTGTACGGCCGACCTTGTAGATCTCCTTTGTGCTGGACAGACCCTGGGGAGTCAGCACTGGTGGGACCGGAGATGGTCCAGGCCACGACAGAGAAAGTCCAGGTCATCCAGGAGCGGATGAGGACAACTCAGAGCCAGCAGAAGTCATACACTGATAGGAGGCGGAGGCCACTAGAGTTCGAGGATGGCGACCACGTCTTCTTGTGGGTCTCACCTCGACGTGGTATTCAGAGATTTGGACGAGGCGGCAAGTTATCTCCGCGCTTCATCGGACCTTTCCAGGTTCTCAGCCGGATTGGCGAGGTGGCTTATCGCCTGGATCTGCCACCTCAGTTGCACCGGGTGCACGACGTCTTCCACGTATCTCAGCTGAGGAGATACGTGCACGACCCGACGCACATAATTGACCATGGGGAGCTTGACGTTGACGATGGGGAGACTTTTACGGAGGTTCTGGTGGAGATAGAGGATCGAAAGGAGCGGGTCCTACGTGGGCGATTGATTCCTCATGTGCGCATCAGATGGCAGAATGGGAATCTCCAGGAGAGCACATGAGAGCGGGAGGCTAAGATGAGTGCTCAGTACCCTCATTTGTTTCCCTAGTTTTTGATGTATCTTTACGGGGACGTAAAGCCCTGAGGTGGGAGTAATGTAAAGACCTGTAAAATTCAAGGGAAATTTTTTTATCAATTTTCTTTGGAATTTTAAAAGAGCGCGGTTTCTGACGGCACCTGATTCCGAGGCCCGGATTGCCCGGAATCAATTTCTGAAGTTTGGCTCAGGTACGTTCAGTGAACGAACGAGTGGGAATTCCTATCTTTTGATCCGGTGCTCGGAATTGAAATCTGAGGGCACCGATGAACTCGCAACACCGATATTCGCTTAAGGAGACCTTTTCCGAAGTTGCGTTTATTGCGGGACAAACGTTAATTTTTTGGGAGAATTATAAAAAGTTGAATAAAATTGTGTAACACTTTTTATTTTACTTTTGTTGGTTAACTTCTCTCAAAGGAATTTAGGGGTGGGACCCACACCCACTTAACCTCCCTTGAGAGGATTAAGTGTGGTGGGATCCACACGAACCTAAACCTTCCATCTTCTCTCAAACTCCCTTTAACCCCTCTTTAAATGAGATGAAAAATTGTTATTTAATTTTGGAGTTATCTTATTTGAATTTCAAACCTTTGAAATTCAATTGTTATGTTTGTGAATAAAATAAGACTCTATCTTATTTTATTTGGTTAGAATTTTTTAGCCATCTTGAGAGATTTTGGGTTCTTCTCCTTCTTCTTCAACTTTGACGAAGAACGCTCAAGCTTTGACGAAGAACGCTCAAGCTCTGACGAAGAACGCTGCTCCTCTCTTCTTCGTCTTCCGTGTCAACGAAAGGGAATGCCGCTTCCTCCTCGGACTCCCTTCGTCGGCATACGAAGATTCGCCAACGACGTACCTCTTCGGACGTAGCTCTTCGTCATCGGATTTGACGAATGATTATCACGACGCCCGACCTTCGCGACGTTGTATTCCGCGGGACGTTGACAAATATTCGAACCTATACCCAAGGTAGGGGTTGTTGTTAATTGTTTATTTATTTATCCTTGTTCGTGGTTCTAGCATGACTAACGTGAGGATTTTAAATATGTGTTATTGTTTAACGTGAGGGGGGCGGACCGCATGAACAAGGCCGAACCCCCTCCTTTATTCTTGATAATTTATCATTCGGTTGAAACAAGATGGCGTGGTGCCGTCGCACCACGCGGTTATTCACACGATTATATTGCGCGGCGCCGTCACGCCGCGCCGTGAAAGGATCATCAAGAACGCGATGCCGTCGCGTCGCGTTGAAGGGAATCAAAGGCGCGGCGGAGGGGCGCGGTGCCGTCGCACCGCACCGGACGATGAACACCGCGGCCGGTTCCGGGCCGCGGCGGGACGAGAAGACTGGCGGCCGGGCCGCCGGCGTCGGAAGACGGAAAAGGGGTCCGGTTTACCGGTCCCGTTGAAGAAAAACCGGCCGGCCAGATGGCCGTCCGGATGGTCAAAATCCGGGGGAAATTAATTCCCCCGGCCAGCGGTCAAAAGCCCCCCCCATTTAAATGGGGGGGGGGGTTTCCTTGAGGGGGGCAGGCGGCACCCCGGTCCTCTTCAAAGCAGGCCCCCCACGAAGGGGGGGGGGGGGGGTTTCGAAAGGCGCGGCTAAAAGCCGCGCCGCCTTTTGTTGAAGCGGGGGCTTTGCCCCCCGCACGCGCTGCATCCGTGCGGCACCAGGCCGCTGCGCCGCCGGCCGTCCGGCCGGGCCGGGTCGGACCCGGGTCGGGTTGACCTGGTTCGGTTCGAACCGGTTTGGGCCGACCCAAGGGGGGGGGGGGGGGTCGGGCCGGGACGGCCCGGACCCGGACCCCCGTTTTCGAGACGGTTTCAGTATTTTGGTCATAACATGAGCCACTGACCTCCGATCGACGAACCGTCTACGGCAACACGATCCTTGGATCGAGACAGTCGTTTCAGTATATCGCACTCAACGTTTCGGAATACTTTGAGTTCGGCCGGGTTGGTTCTTTCACGAAACCAACCGGGCCTTCGGAGTGGAAACACTAATATCTTGAGCTACGGACGTCTGATTGACGTGTCGTCAGCTTTGTTGTGTTCCTCTTAGTGAGATGGATCTTTTGGCATACTCCGCCCGAGGTTTGGACGCAGGTGGAGTACGGTTGGGTTGGTTTTGCCTTAAAAACCAACCGGGCCCGGGGACGAAAATGCCAATAACTCTCAGACCGGGCGTCCGATCGACGCGCCGTCTATTGCGTTGAGTTCCTGTTGACGATACAGAACTTTTGGATACATCAACTCTGGACATTGTGACAGTTGATGTATCAGCCTCTCGGCTCGTGGAGCGGATCCTCCTATACGAGCTTGCTGTGTGCGGGAACCCTAATGATGGCTGCGACTGTGACTGCTACTACTACTACTACTACTACTACTGTGACTGCGACGACGACAGTACAGAGATCATGTGTGGATTCGATGACGACGACTACAGCACTCACCGATCCTATGTGGATCAGTGCTACAGGTCCAGTGTGGGCCCGATCCTGTGTGGGTCCGATCCTGTGTGGGTCTTTGCACTCAATGGTCCTGTGTGAACCAGCGCCTACAGGTCCTACGTGGGCCCGATCATGTGTGGGTCTTTTGCGGGGGTTAGTTACCTATCGATCCTTCGTGGGTCCGATGACTTAGATGGATCAGATATCATCTTTATCGTCTTTTGAAGAAGTATACCTGTGTGAGCTGAATCATGTTGCTTTCCTGTGTGGATTGTGTTGTGCTATCCTGTGTGGATTACGTTTTGCTTTCCTGTGTGGAATACGTTTACTTTCCTGTGTGGACTGAGTTGTACTTGGGCTCGGAGGTTGGAGCGTATTTGAAATTGATGACTTAGGTATATGTATGGGCATATACCTAAGCAGAGTCGGTTGTTACTTCGTGATTGTTCCTTTCTTCGTGGTTTATCCTTTGTGGATTTGAGAGACCTTCAGGGGTCTCGGGGTCCCTACTGAGTAGCTTATACTCGCCCCTGCACAAGATTTGCCCGCACTACGTTGTGTTGGTTGCAGACGACGGACAGCGTTGACCTTAGCTGAGGCTTGCAGAGCAGTACGGTACCTGGAGGTGGACCACTGGGCGAGACGTGCCCGGAGCGGACGGCGGGACCCGTAGAGCAGTGGAGCTATATGTACCCACCCTTCAGGTGGGATTTCCAGTGGACAGCTCGTTGTAGTGGCTTTTACTTTTCAGTTGATGTTTTCCCTTTCGAGTTGTACTTTACTTTCAGTTTGGGTTTGTATACTGGCCCATTTACTTTTCCGCACTTTCAGTTGTACTCTGCTTTTGCTTAGTGTTTACTTTCCTCTTGCTTACTCTGTGGTGTTGTTTACTTTACAAAGGAAATGCCTTCCATTTTTACCGGGATTTACGACTTGGTGCTAGTCGCCATCCCGTGGCCTATGGAAGGCGGGCTTGGGGTAGTCACGGCACGGACCCCGAGGGAGGGTCGTGACAGATGTATGTGGAAACAAACACCATTATTAAATGTTACTAAAAATCCATTTGTAAATGATAAGTTGATAAGTTCCCTAGAGAATAAATTCCCTTCCTTAGGATGAATTAAAATAATCATAGAATCATGAAAGTTTATAATCTCTTAGGAAATGTGGATCAATGGTGGTGATAGATTTAAAAGACTATGGATGAAGTGGAATTGAAATCATGGAATGGATGGATTTTAAGGAACTTTTCATGGGTAAATATGTCTCATTAGAACAGTTAGTGGATTTGGGGAGACAATTCTTGAGTCTATTATAAAAAGAGGATAACAATGTTTCTATGTATGAAACCAGCTTTACAAGGAAATAAAGGAATTTCGCAGACTATATACATATTAAAAGGAGAAAGATTGATTTAATTGAGGATATTAAACAAATCCAATGAAGGGAACAAGTCTACCAAATATTATTATCCTATGTTAATATAGTATGTCGTGTTGTCATGATAGATAATGAATTCTATATTACATATGGTTTATAAGGTAAATAACATAATAAGAAGAAAGATAAAATGGGTGGATTATGAGAATAAAAGATAAAAGTTTTTTTCTTCAAATTTAATAATTGTTGGAGGAAACACCCTTGTATATTAATAAATGAAATTAGTGGTTTCTATAATTTTTGGAGAGGGAGGCCACTTGGTTCATGATTTCAAAAGAAGGAAATAAGTATCCTATGTACAATAATAAAAAATTTATGTACTTAAGAACTATATAAATGAATGTCGCCTGAATCAGGGTAATATATGTCAGTAAAAATGGATTATCAGAAATAATATGCTATTACTATAGTTTAAATTGAATAATTAATTTACTTTTAAATTATGTTATATTATTCTAATTATATGAATAAGCAAATATTTTTTTATTTTACTGCATTAATTATTATATAAATAATTTGATGGATTTGATTAATAGAACCAGTAATAAAGATAAGAGATTTTCGGGTATGTTGATGTTTCAGAAAATTCATGACTTCAGAAAAATAACCCATAATATGTACATGATGATTAAAAAATAATAAATAGACATTTTTTAGGAAATTATTGGTTCCAATGAAGGTTGTTAGTGATCTGATGTATTATGTTGTGCTACAATTATTAGATTTTTTGTTTTAATAACAACTTGATATTTTTTATTAGAATCATGAATTTTTCTGTGATCATCATCTAAGATTAAAGAACCATCATATAAAAAAGAATCATATAACCCCAAAATCTCATATATTCAGATGTAATGGAAAAATATTTTCCATCACCCTCTAGGAATCACATGATTCATGCACTTTATCACTATAGGACTTACTTCTATGATCATTGGCTACAAAATCCCCCTATCCATATGTATTTGAAATATTGAAGTCATAATATTATAAGAACTCCTTTTACTGACACTATATCAATTTCAATTCTCCATTGTAGAAAACATAACTTTGACTCTAATGATTGGTGAATACTACCAAACACCTTACAATGAGGTATTCTCTCTACGACATTAAGGAAAACACCACTATCAGTAACATAAGATCATTATTTGCATAGTTATGTTCATGGGGAGATAACTTTTTGGACCCATAAAAACGACCAATAGATGATGCATCAAAACACAACATAACATAGATCATAAGAATCACATAAAACATTTAACTAAACACATTATTCTGAAAGATAATGATAGGGAGTACTAACCAATTCTATTTTTAGATACATAAAAGCACCTAAAAGATGATTGGTCAACATGAATACGTGATGCTTCATGTTCAATTCTATGAGAGGAGTAGAATCCAATGATAATTTGGCTATAAACCACCTATAACATCCCTCAATACCTTGGAAACATCACCCATAGACCCATGTCATGGATGATTTATTTCAAATAATATGTTTCTATCATTAATGTATCAACAAATCCACCCTAATGGCGTAAAAAATGCCTTGATAAATATACTTCTCGAGCTCAAATGTTTCACATTGAAAAATTATAAAATAGCTTCTGTATATGAAGAACATCAAAAACCACAAGAAAATTCTTTGCGTGATCCTCCATAAGCATGGTGTACACAAGGAATTCGATCATAAATACCACTGTAAACTTATACAAGAACTCATATAACACAATGTACAGTAAACTCAAGAATAGTTCTGAATTATTGATCACACAAAACAGCATCACCACAAACACGTAATTACCATGACGACAACTGAAAGAATCCTTTGATACATTCTCAAGATTCACACACATCTAATGATATCCTAAATATAAAAATATCTTCATGAACCAACATGAACACTTTAGTTTATTGAATAAATCATCAATACATAGAAGGGTATTGTGATTCTCCATCTTCACTTTGTTTAAGCAATGATTGTTGACAGAAAAAAAAAGAAAAATACCACTAAAAGTTTCATGAAAAGAATTGGGGCACACCACAGTGACACACTCGGCCAAAAAAAAACTTTGTAATAGACCATCAGGATGTATACCTACCTCTT
Source organism: Viscum album (assembly GCA_963277665.1). Taxonomy (NCBI): domain Eukaryota; kingdom Viridiplantae; phylum Streptophyta; class Magnoliopsida; order Santalales; family Viscaceae; genus Viscum; species Viscum album. Next base: position 1,996,116,910 of record OY728140.1, on the reverse strand, counting down.
GAAAATTATAGGGTTCCATCATATTTGGATACATCAAGATTAGAGACTATACTTGTTGCATGTAAATCCCAAACTCAGGCTCTCATTGAGGGGGTTATACTACCACCTCATCTGGAAATAAACATGTTACTCTTCAATAAACCTGGGAAATGATGACTGTTGATCCTCTGAAGAATTAAACATCAACTCATCCATCAAAGTTGAAAATGAATGAAGACGCCTCTAAAACATCCAATGGTCATTCCTTCCATGAAACACTACTGTCTCCCCAAAAATATTAAAGATCAATACCTACCACCATAATTAATTCAAAACAGCATGAATCAAATATATACAGTCCATCATTATGGAGAAATTATATGGTTGTTTCCATAAACATAAAAAATATCTCTATGATTGTTTCTACCCTAGCACTAGAACATAGTCTCTACATATTACAAACATGTCATTTCAGCATCCAACAAGGATAGTCAACACTAAGGCCACATAAGACCACTCTACCTCATGTAACAAGCATGTTAAGGGGAAGTTAATATGATTAATTGCATCATGAAGTAATAATAAAATCATTCACCCATATTGAAAACAAGAAAATGGTACCTCAAAGTATGTCTTGCTCGCATTGATGTGGAAATTCTAATGCATGATGTCAACCATAACCTTCTCTACGGACTACCTGGACTTAATGATGACCACCTCCAAATTCATTCACTTCTCTCAAAGGATGACGTATGTCCCAATGCGGTTATACTCTTTCCTCATTATCTCTATTATGATGAAACTTCAGTGCACCATATTTATACTACCATGGATAGAACTACATCAATAGAGGAACTTGATGCGAAACACATAATGTACACATACTTCTCAGAATGTCCAGTTACTCTCACTGCTGATGACCTATTCATCCACACAAAAAATTGCAGGATTATTTTGAATAGTTCTGATAGTTGATTCCCCTAAAAAATGAGATATCAAGGGGTGTGAAAAACACCTATACAAATGTAAACTATTCATCCCTAAAAATAAATAACCTCGGACCATAGCTATTCTTCATGAGAATCTTGGAAACTCAACTCTTATGACGATCATGTTATGGATAACGTACTCTTGATGTCATCTTCCATTCCCAACACATGAAGAAATGTATTTAGTATATATAGGGCGATCAGGCACTATATCTCCAGAAACAAATCCTCCTTGAAATGAATTTACCTTACCTCTTCATATAGCATGTTGTATAGATCATATCACTAAAGAGTCTTAAAATGGATCCCAAATTCATGCACACTTGAGCAAACCTTTCAAAGGGTTATAAGATCCTGGCGACTTGATACCTTTTTGGTTGATGAATGAAACATGACTATCAACTAGTCCTAAAACATCTCCCTAAGACCGCAGACTCATTGAGATATCTAAATAACATTAACCACCACTACCTCACAGCTCTATGCATCATTATCCCATTAAATGATTCCCAATTTTCATTACAAGAACAACTCCACTTGAAAGTTATCTCAACCTCCTCCAAGCATCAGAAAAAGTTCCCTCATACTTATATATAATTTGGTGTTGACACTCTTATATTTTAATCCTCAAAGTGTTTTTATCATTAACCACTACCATATGGTGATCGTTTAGTGAAACAAAATTGGCATAATTTGAACAAACCCGAGGGGGACGTTGATATTGAACAATACCTGAAAATATAAAAAATGTTAGAGCCCAAAAACATGAAACATGTAAGTATTTAAAATAATTTAATTGTTTTATTTTAATCATTAGAAGTTAACATATCCTAAGATTAATCCATTAAAATCTAATTGAAAAGAATAATGATCTAAGATCCTTTCATAGGTATCTACCGTGCTATAAGCATCACATAGTTTAGCATCCACTGTAAACGTTACGTTTTGTGCATTAGATCATGGGTTGGGGGTGAATAACCATGTCGCATCTAGTCTATCATGTTTAAATCACTTTTTAAACTTAGCTGACACTGTTTTTCAACTAACCCATGTGACTTCAAATGCGCCAAACTACAATAATTATACTCTCTCTCCACTAGACATCTAATAAAACTCTTCCATGACCCCTTATTCACAAACTGTACCCCTTATAGGCCCGTAATGTGAGAAGATAGATAATGACCCCTCAGTCACATATATAGTGTGGACCAGGTTGGTTACATGCTCTATGGGTATAGAAAAAACTCTGGTGTGAGGCATTACCCTTTATTAAAATACATGCCAAAGAGTGATATAAGATAGACACCAACCAAATATTTCTAAAACAACAATTTAAATGATAAATGGTGTACATAAATGTAATGTCATTAAAAACTACATCTATTCAAAGGTAAAAATAGCATGAATGAATTGAATTTAAAACAATAGCAACCACAAAACCCAAACAACACATACAAAACACCCAAGCATGTAGTAAATGGACTCATCTCCAACATTCGCAATGTGACCAAGAAAAAATTTATATATATGTTGGGTGAGTAAAATGGTATACAAAATATGATCCTCCCTAATGCCTCTCATGATAATGTAATGAAATGATGCTATAAAACATTGAAAAAATAATTAATCTAAATATTCACATAACCATTTATACTATTTACCTATATTAATAATGGATACTCTCAGTAGGTATTTCATTCAATGGTATATTTCATTATAAGGAATATAATTGTTACAATTCTACCACTTCCTCATTGGTTTTCCACTTTTCCTCAAAACATATGTCATGAGCATCTCTCCCAAAAATGCTAGCATAAAGACACATGTGTGAAGTCCCATTACATGCACATCATACAACATAGGCCACCAAATCCCCTAACCAAATGTTACCTGCTAGTTTCTAGGAGCCAATATAGACTGTATAATGCGTATTATATATAGGGTGTTATACCTCAAGCCCTTACATCACATAAATTGAGTAAGGATCCTCAATACATCACAACCTATACATGTTACACATATAATAGTCCAATGTAACTATATGCAAAATATATTTCTGTGAATAAGAAATAAAAATTATATCCCTCTACACACATATATGGGGAAAAATAAACATTTTTCATTCCACCACAAGTAACTACCAAGAGAATAGATTAGGTCCAATTGGGGCAGTCAGCCATACTTTTTACCGTTGAGATGTCGAAGAAAACTCCCCATGGAAAAGAATCCCTGGGGTTTTTTATTCCGTATCTAATAGGGTGGAGTGGCATATAGACCCAAAAAATTACAGAATATAACATACCTCACAATGACACATTGGGAATAAATTATTATTAAACTCATCTACAACTAATTCTTATCGTACACCTGACTACCATTGCTAATTAAAGACATATTGTAAGACAAAAACATTTTAAAATACTGTATTAAGATACTTTATCCATTTCAATAAGTTGCACAATATGTTAATTAATTATTTATTCATTAATGAACCATTAATATTTTCCATATTCCTAGGTATTCCGGGAAAACATTCTAGGATACCAAACAAAAGGGGATAAATATGAAAGGAATATGATATACCCGTTAAGTAATTTCCAACTTTAGAAGTAGCGCAGACCCATCCATCATCGATAAGCTAAAAAATGAAACCACATGGCCAACCACGCAAGTCATTGCCTATTTTAGATGAAGGGAACAAAATAAAATCATTTTGAAGAATTGGGGAATTAAAAATATATAAAAACAAAAAAAAATCAATACATACCACTTCAACATCAATGGTAATCACATCTTGATCCTTTTCCAACATCCTTAGGGTCCACTTCGACAACCACATCAATAAATTGAAACATTACCCACTATATGAATTTACTTCATCCACAAATTATGCGCCAACCTGCCCCACATATAACAATAGACCTCTAGGATTATACATAATAGGTCCATACAACAACAAAAGTAGCAGGAACCACACAATATATCAACTATGCTACGGTCCTTAAATAAGGAATTCAACCTTAACACACAATGAGTTATCACGACTCCATGAATAATCCACATGTCCGTTGAAAAAAGTTGGTCTCTCAAACCCAACACAAAATTATATTTATCACTCTATTGGTTAATTATTTTATCATGAATTAAATGATTCATTATCATAGGACTTAACAATGGTAAACATAAACAACTAGATATCTCAGACTATCAAAAAATAATTAAATAATAAATTTGAATTTCCTTTAATAAAAATTTAACAACATGATTCACGATTATTAATAAAAGTAACTAAACATTCTTACTTTATTAATAAGATTATCATAAAATAGGAAAAAGAAAAATCAGATTCCTTAACATGACACGTTAAACTCATATCCAATAAATTTATTTAATAATTCAGTCATTACGTTATTTACTAATTTTATAAATAATGACATTCTAGAGAATATGAAAATAGATATTAAAATATATATAAAATAATGTGGAAAAATATTTTCATAGTATAAAGAAACTACATATGACATATAACAATTCCACAATATAGTTAAAATATATATTTTGTCAATTTCATTTTGACCCCACTGCCTACAACATATTAACAAAATTACTATGAATAAATAATATAGAATTCATGAATCCCATAAGTCTAAATTTTTTCCAATGCATATCGGATGTGTGTGGGCCAATAAAGCAGATCATGGTCACCTCTCCTGCAATATCTGCACCCACCCAAGGAAGCCGTGATACAACTGAACCATCAAAAAATAGAAAATCTCCATTAGAAACATTATGATATCATTTAATAACATTTATATGATAAATAAGTGTAAACAAATATTGGGAACGATATAAATGTAAGTATAACATACCACATATCGAATATGGATCGATACTTCATAATTACAAAAAAATAAGGGGTGCACATGTAGTTTGAAAAAATCTATGTGGAAACAATGCAAGGATTGCAGTTCAGTTGTTTGAATCATATTGGAATAATATTTTGAGAATATAATAACAAGGAAAATCAAGACATTATACAAATGGAGGAAGATATATCTCCCTTCCAGTAATCGCGACAGAGTATTGGTGTAGATGTTGTTTAGATTTTATATTAAAGGAGTAATTGGTCAAGACTATGTAGTTTGACTTAGAAAAGGAACTTGGACTGTTATTAAAATTAATATAGGATTTATGTGCTTTGAATTGTCCACAAATCACATAAAATAAGGAATATAATGTATTTTATGTCAAATATATCATAAAATTAGAGATACTATAGGATAGAGGAACATTTTTCACCGTAAACCCACTGATGCGAGTCACTAACGTGTGTCACCGAAGAACCTCACCAATGTAACTCACTAATGCAACTCACCACTCTGAAAAAACTATACACATACTGATCAAGAAACATTGTACACTTGCTTATAAATGACCAATCGATAGATAATATACTGATGGAAGAAATACCGTCCATGATAAATAGTTTAAAAAACTAGAAACACAACTCACATGACTAGAAATTTTTGCAATATATTAGGAATAATTCAACTTTACCACCCATAACAACTCAATCACTAGATTTTCACAATGATATGGACCATAGAGATATGAGTCATTAAATTTATAGTCACCATTCTCCCTAAAAAAGAGTTTTTTATTTACCCTCTTCATGATGTCGGATTCCAAGAATGGTATTTTCAAATGAAAAACATTTGATTAATGAGCTCTAGATTAAAAGGTGAAAATATTATACTTTTAATGGGGGTAAACGTAACACCCCCAAATCATAAAATATGAACATAATATTGAATAATGTGTATTACATGGAAAAAATTTATGGTATGTAATATTACATCCTGAAAAATTATGTTATATTTACTTTAATATATATATATAATCTCATTGATAACGTTCATATCACACAACACCTAGTTTGAATGTAACTCGATACTCCATTAATATATTATTGTCTAAACATAACCTTAAAAACCTCATGAATATTTTTGTTGTTATGAATATTGTTAACATTATTATGATAATTATATGGTTTCAAAATTATAAATTATATAAAAATATATCTATTAAATAGAGATAAAATTATAGCCACATGAATGAAAATTATTTTTCCATGATAATCTATATTTTACTCAAATGATATTTAGTCACACATTGTGAAAAAAAATTATAAATACATTTTAAAACATTTAGAAAATTTATTTTTTAAATATATCTATTTTTTACATCCACATATATGTATTATATTATTATTAATATTTTAAATATTTCTAAAAATATTAATTTCTATGAATAGTTAAAACAATTAATTTTAACTGATGACACAATTGTTATTAAATTATTAATAATATTAAAAAATATATTTATTTTTTGTCCAAGAAAAATTTGGAAAAAAATATTTATTAAACAAGTTTATGACATTTTAATTTTTTTATATTGAAATTTGATATAATAAAATATTAATCATTTTTTGAATTTCATTTTGAAAACCCAATATCCAATCACACCTACAGGGATAGTTTTATTTTTATTCTATGCACTTATGTTAGTGAAATATAGGAAAATGGAGTCTATATTTTCAATCAATACAATTCATATTATCTAATAAGGTAATATTCATTTGTGACCTTAAACAATTGTATAATGAGTTAAAATTATTTACCAATTTGAAAGAATGAACTAATATTCTTCTTAGTATGACAATATAGTTATTTGTAAAAATTAATTTAAAACTTGTTTAATATATATTTCATTCCAGAAATATAAATATCAGGTATATTAATTTGGAGTACTATATTTTTTACACATTAGACATTTAAAAATAATGGGTATACATTTTTCTTTTAAAGAATTCGATTTGTGCCACTATGCTCAATTATTAAAGTATACCCATTTTCATCTATTATCCACATAATAAGACAATTTGGATTAAAAAACAAAAACTCTATATATTTCATAAAATCCATCAAATAAACATATAATCTCTATATAAAGATAAATTCTATCATAGGATGTATTTTTATGATATCTATATGAGGTTCCATGAAGAGGTTTTATGTTCATCAACGAGCATGTATATTTATGTTTGTCCTCTACCCCCATAAATTATTATTAAACCATTGTGACATTATATTCTCAGTGTATTATTTATAATAAATTTTTATAATAAATTATTATTAATATAAAACAATCATTACATCCATCAAATGGTTTATGAAATCATCATTAATGTGTACGTAGGAATACCAACTCATTAGCCTATAGCCTTTTTTTCCACTTACACCAGTCATGGTTGATTATAATGATTGATATAATGTATATATTTATATTTATAATATAATTATAATTATGGAATCGTTATTTCATATAAATAATATTAATTACTATTTCATAGGTGATATATTATCATCTCTCATTATTACGGTGGAATACCACTTCATGAAGCGATGTGATTTATTTTTCACCAATGATTTATGTTGAAGGTAATGATGGTAATTTCAACGAATTAATATGTTATAAATGACATAATTATAATATTTTTTTTTCATATTTATCAATTTTTAATGATAGTGAACCATTTTTTTCTACACTGAAATATTATTAGGTTGTTTTTGTATGTGTAAACTTCTACATTCATGAAGCGATGTAAGTCACTTTTCATCAACCCACTATATGGATGATATATATAAGTATATTAAATGAATTTCATTAATATATATTATAATATTATGATTTAATAAATATAAATTACTTCTTACAATATTTACATAATGATCACTGAAAAAAAGAATCATTAATCATGTGTTTGTATATTCTACAATATCTATGAATGTAACGTAGAAAATATTACATAAACATCATTCAATGTTACTTCTAAAAGATTAATAAATAAATAAATATTATAATGGTTTCATTAGTAAAATTTAAAATATGTTTAAATAATGAAATATTCAACCATATTCATCTTATCATATAAATTTTTCAAGCATAATGAAATATACCGAAACATCCTGTATAAACCAATATTATTATGTAATCATATACACCATGGAAATAAGTAATATAAAATTAATAATAAACATTTAAAAGGATATTTAAAAAATAATAATTATCATAATTTTTTATACATGAATAAAATAAATATATATAATGATCCATACTCAAGGTAATAGTTTCTTGTCTCACATTTACTTTTATAACAATACACCATATTCAACAAATATTTCAATTTGTGGTGTATATAATTACCTTTTTACATTAACTGGAAAATTAATTTATATTAATGATATTTAATTATTCTTTTGAATTTGTTACATTCTATTGGGATGAAGATAACAAACAATTAAATAATGTTAAATGTTTACTTTCCAATATCATCATTATATGTGATTCATTTATTTTACCTCTCCCATTGTGGATTTATTTTTTAATTATTTCATAAAATAAATATATATATTCCTCCTCTAGTTATTCATGAATATTTTTTCATTTATTAGAAATAATTCTACATCTATGATACATAAAATTATTAAATATTGTTTTTTAATAAAATACATCGTTGTTTTTATTTGGGTGGAAAAATAAGTCTCCTCCAAAACAAAGATTTCAAAAAAATAGAATCAATTTTTTTTTTCAAATTTTCCAAATTATTTTTAAAATTTATTTTATATGATTTATTGAATTAAATAATTTTTTTAGAAGAGTATTGTATTTCATTTTCAGAAATAATCACATTTTTATCATTTAATGTGGGAAGGAACTATTCATTTTATCTTATATAGAATATACAAAATTTTATACCATCGTGAACATGATATATTTTAATCATCATCCTAAATATTACAATGGTTGTCTAAAAAAATTATTTTTTATAATATTTATAAAATTATTAGTTTCTAAATTTTAATTTTATAGAAAAGAAATCTTAATGTATTTTTTTATTTATCTAATTTGAAATTAAGAGGGTGATTTTTAATGAAAGTCTATTTTATTGGAAGATTTTTCTAGATGATCATTCAAAATAATTTTCCATGTAGTAAAAAATTATTTAATATAACATATTTTTAAGGGGGGATTTCTTAAAAGAAGCCATAATATTATTTCTATATATTTTTTAGAATTAGTTTTATCAGGGATATATATGTTTATACAAAACATTTTACAGTATATGTTTTATAACTATTTTTAGCGATTTGGAAAAGTGTTAAAATTTTATAAGATAGTTTAAATTGGTTTGTGTGTCAGAATTATGTTTTACACCATTAACCTGACAAAATAGAACATAGTAAGTGAGTTGTGTGGAACCCTATATCCTTTCAATGTATAAGTATGTATCATGACACAAACTAGATTATGTATTGGATATTTCCTCCAAAATCTATATAGATATTATAGAAAAAGGACTCAAATGTATTAGTTATCTTGTAATAAGTCCTAGATGATTTGTTTTAGATTTATATCACTATACATTCAATTATTATGGATAAATTAAATGATATTCCATGTGATTAATTGATTAGTTATATTATCCATGGATATATTTTATTCTAATGTGATTATTTCTGTAGAATTGTATGATTATCATTTATTCCTTCTATTGTATAATAGGTTTATTGACTAAATTTCATGAGTTTTAGTTTTTTTATTCGTATATTATTTATTCTTTATTTATTAAGTTCTTATATTGTATGTTTAAAATTATTATGCATCTAATATCACACCTTTTTAATGTTTGGTTTTCCACAGTATTTGAATAATTTTATTATAGAGATGTTGGGATACACTAAGTGGAATAATGGTGTTCTCAAAGATAATTAATTTCTTGATTATTGATTTAATAAGTAATGTGAATTTAATGTATATATATAAATTAATAAATCAATTAAAATTTTTCCACAAATGGGATGTGATTCTTTAAATTTTTTCCTAATATAAGAATGTATCCACCAGATTCAAACTTCTAGCATAATGGTTGCTGCAATACAAGTGTATTTATTGTTATTCCCAAATCATGGTATATATAAAAAATATGTTAATCAGTAAAATAGTGATGTAAACCATTAATGGGTGGATTATATCATTTAAGAGTGCCATGAACACTACAATATCATTCATAATACCAAACAGAATTATGAGACACTAATGTCAGCCACATGATCTCCCTTTCACTATATTCAGTATTTCATACACTATGTAGAAAATATTGTTGTAGGGAAAATATATATAAATCTATGAGAACCATTGTGATTTAATTAATAGTTAAAACATGTAATATATTTATAGTAACATCTATATATTATCCAAATTTACCTAAATTGGAATCTAATAGCCTATACATTTCTAGGGAAAAGATTCCACATTCTTAGTAGACAACACTGGCATTTCATAAGGGTAAGTTCATGATCTAAGGAAGAGATTATACTCAAGATAATTATACAATACCTTGACCTATTGAAACTCATTTATTTCTGTAGAATATATTGAAATATTTAATGATTACATATGGACAATGAGACCGATCTCAAAATCAAATACCTATGAAAAAGTAACCCAAATTAATCCTCTAGAAATATATCTTGTTATATTTCTTCTATATTTGAAAAGTTGGAGGGAAACACTATCTAATCCACTATACGTATCATTTCATCAACTAAAACTGAAAATACATCTCTGGGATTTGGGTTTTTTCCCAAGTCTACAATTTTTGATTTCACATTCAACAGTTAATAAATAAGTTTCCCTCAAATGGTAATTAACAATAATGTATTCTTTGATAACAACAAGTGTGTCTATAAAAACATATCATCATTTCCATGAAAATTATAACATAAAATCCTATAATAACAATAATTTTGAAGGTATGATCATTATAAAAATAGAAACTAAAATTTTGAAAATCAAATTATATAGCATAAGACAACCAAACCATATTCAATGACACACTCAGAGGTTATGATTCACCTAAATTACAAACACATTTGATGTCTTAGACTATGACTAAAGTCTTATACCTACTATGATAGAGATCATATTTGAATATCTTTCATAGAATAACTTTACATTATTTATAATTCTACACTACTGAAAATTATAGGTGAAATTAGTTATATCCTTTGTAAATCATCCATAAATTCTATATTTTCTGGATATGAATTAATCATATTCACTAGAGGGGATCAAGGAAATATATATCCAATATTGATTTCAAACTAACACAATAAAAACTATCATATAAATTTTAATTTTATTATCTCAATATGATACTGATAAATCATGTGGGAAATTACAAATTTGATAGAATAAAAATAGTGGTTGAAAAGCAACCATCTCTTCCTAAATTCGTATATCGATAATCAATGACATAAAAACCATTAAAGCATATCATGTAATTCCAATGATTATAAAAAATCCAATTATCTATATGTTATTTTTAATGTAAAATAATCAGTATATCTAAGAATCATTCACCTCTATAAGAAGAGAAAATATAATCAAATATGTAGAGCCTGATGATTAACCTACCATGGTTATCATCGCTTATAAGAATTTTAATAACTCATGATCATGATATATTTTATGATATTTTGTTAAAAACTATTTAATATATAATCCTTGATGATTAGGTATGTCGCCACTTCAGCCTAATAAATCAGTGTCATGACACCCCACCATAATCAAATTTCTCCATAAACCATAATGGAAGTATTCCTAACTTAATGATCATCTATGGTATCAACTAGATTGAATATCCTCTCAATGAATCATATAAATCCCACATATTCTGATGAAGTATTATTCAATATAACGATATGGGGAGTTTGAAATTAATGTTGATGGAATAAATGACGATCTTCGCACCACACCTATAGGATTATCTTCCATGAACAAGAACCATTTGAACGATAATTGGAGTGAACAGTCGTATAGCTTTATCCACTATAAAAGTTAATTTATCATGGTCTATTAAATCCCTATAAACAATTGATGTTACAACATAATGTTTAATACATCTATGGGGCGATATATCATATAATGGAAAATATTCTTTGGAAAAGTATTCTAAAATAACATGGAAATAATGAATAAAATAAGAGCATGCACGAGGTTTAAAATAATGGTCACTTTTAATGACTTCCCAAAATGAAAATTCATAACCTCATTATCACTACAAAAAACAAGTTTGAAACTGCATATGCCTACAAATTTAATATAGCCACATATATAAACTCAATAATATTAATAAAATAGTATCAATGAAAAAATTTAGTAATGGTATAAAAATTGCCTTAAATAAAATTTTAATTTATTTATTTTTTTCCAAACAATTCATGAAACTAAAATATATAGAATATTAACATATTTTGGTATCCTTTTATATGAATTACATTGAAATATTCTATATTATTATATGAACATCATGTGTATCATCAAATGTGATTTACGTCAATGATAACATAAAATATCTACAACATAAATACCAATTATTAATGAAACATAGTGGTCCACAATATAGTGATTTTCCAACACTAAAATAATTCCCTTTATATTATCACAACATACCTATATCCTATCTTTCGTGTGAAACCCTATGTATATGGAATATTAATGTTCATAAACCTAGATCTATGATACCTAATTATAACACCCCACTATGTACCATTATATTAGATCTAGGGGTCCCACAACACCTCATGCGGTCTTTCTAAAATAAAACAGTTGTTCCATTAGCGTCGATGACCTAAGGAACTACAAGGTGGGACTATACCATCATTAACATGTTAACATCTTGATTATATAAAATGAAATAATAATAATAATAAATAAATAAATATCTAGACAACCTTCATAATAGTAGAATCATACTAATAGAACCACCCAATGTAGTATCATCATAACATGTACTAAAAGTTACTACAACTAAATAGATTAATAAAAATTAAAGTATGTAAATAACTAAAATCAAAATCCATCACAAAACCCACCTAATATAATCATTTTTTCCTACAATATTTATCAATGAAACACCACAGGGCCTTTTCAATTCATAGGATACCAAGTCATCATATCATCAATTGCACTAAAATATATGAGTATTATATGGGTACACAACTCATTAAGACACCACAAACACCCCTTTAAATAAGTTTATAAGATATATATGTATATTATATGTTTTTAAATAGGGTATAAATATATAAAAATATCTAACAAGTAAAATATATTCTAGTTTTTAAATTACTAGCTCTAACTACATATACCCCATTTTTTATAGAACGTCAATTTTCTGCATAACACATCAACCATGATGACATTGTCTAATAATTGTGTCATACATAATATTAGTTTGAAACCTTTATATATATTTTTTAAAAATTTATATCACATCACTCTCTAGGGATATTCTAAAAATGAACTAAAATCATTTTCAATTATTATTGTTAGAGAAAAATATACATAGTACAAGATACTACTCTTCCAATGGACTGAATTCCATCAATTTTTAATTATTATTTATAATACACCTATCTGAGGGTGTGTTGGAACCCCTAAAAGGCTCATAGGCATAAATATTACATGGCATGTAGTCCTTAGTGTAATTCATTTCTCACAGGCTTCAATAATTATAGACAACCCAGACTAACTTATTCGAACTTATTTTCTACAGAATCATCATCATGAAATCATATCTCAACATTCACCTAGTTGTCCATATATTATTTAACTTGCATGGACATGCATGTCCCAATGGCAGGTGTTATACCTTCTCATTCATTCAATTAGTTTATCTTTTATTATGGTGAAGGCTTCTTTCTAATCCTACTTATAAAGGATCTTCTTTGTAGGTTGTCTGGTTTGAATCTACACATAAGGTAGCCCGTAAACCTTGAGATGGCCTGAAGGACATACTGACACAAAGGCTTGGGTGGACCGAAGGCCTTAATGAACTCGTGGACCAAATCTGTGGCCTGATGGCCCCAACCGGGGAATATTCATAGCTTCTATAGTTGCAAACAATACTTTAAATAGTACCAGCTATGGTACCAAAGAGTAACTGCTACAGTAACACACAGTTCCTACTATAGTAATATTATAGTACTGCTACAATACCCCACCATAAATATTCCTCCACCTAGATTTGATCTCGGGTCTCCTGGATGCACATAAAGAGTCCTTACCAAGGAGGATGAGGCTCATGTGCAGTACATGATAATACTGAATGATCAAAATTATGTCACATTTTGAATGAATCATAAGGCATAATAATACACATTTGAGAAAACATCAATATATGGTCACCAAAAAAACCCCATTGCTTATGTTATAATAAATAATACATTGGGTTCTATAGGAAACATTCCCATGTGAAAAAGAAAACTGAAATCCATATACAACATTCCTTCATAACCTGGGATTATTACATCATGTGTGACAATGATGATAAAAAATATATTTATTGACTATGTTAAAAGGCACCAATAGAATAGAGTTTCATTCTTGATACAACAAAATTTATAATCCTATGATCTAGGTACAGATGAATACACACACTTCAATGTAGTTCATGGTAAAATATACTAGATACATTCTGATTCTACCAATGATCTCAATAAAAAGGTTGTGAAGAATATAATTCCTTCATTCATGGAAATGATTCCATAAGTGATCAACAAATACCTCCTTAAACCAAAAAACCATCATATATTTGATTCGAAAAATAAGATTTCAGAAAAAATTTATCCAGGTAAAGAGAAGGGAGTTTATCTAGTGTAAATAACAACTCCCTATATAAAATAAACAAAAATATTTCACCATTCAAGAGTAAATGTTATATTTATAAAAAGGGGGAGAGAATCCAAAAATTGTTAGACTAGATCCATAGGTTATAAAGAGAGAAATATTGAATGAGGTAATATATAAAGGTTACAATGGCACTTGTATTAAAAAAACTGTATATACTCATCATCTGTGATGGTCTCCTTCAATTAATAATTGATAATATTCGGCGTCCACTGGCCACTCAGTGGTTTCTTGGAGGATTCAATTCTTCCCAGAAGCACTATCAACTATCTTGTGGCATCGTGGAAAAATTACTTATACCCACTAACATAATATTGCATTTGGTGGTTCATAATTATCCCAACAAAAAATAGAATGTCCCCCGACAATTCATTATGTTGGTTTTGAGCTTTTAATTTCTCTTTTTGTTCAAAAAATTACAATACAATGTAAAAAATATAAAATAGATGCACACCTATAATATTGGTGTCAAAATACATTCCCTTTTTTGAGTTTCTTGTCTATGGTTCTTTTTTATTCATAAAATATTTTAAAAATTAAAAATATATCATTTTATATAAATAGAAATATATAGGTTATTTTTCAATCATTTTAGTTTCATATTTATATATATTTTTATGAGTTTTTTACTTTCTAATGATAATTGAACAGTATATGTATGAAATTTATTAATCACCAACCAATGTTTTTTCTGGATTATCAAAAGTAATGATTAAATTGTAATGTTAGTTAATGTAATATTATTATCAATAGATATTAATAATTCTCATTAAAAATATTTTTTTTGAATATGATATCCCACGTAGTATACCACATAGATTGTTATACACTATATATTTCGTGTACTAGGGGACATGATTCAATCGTAGAGTTCCCAATTCTCTAGGATTGATGTATACTAATTGTGATATCTGTTAATGTTTGATACCATTATTATGCATATATCACAGCTAAGATAATTGGTTGGTCCCTAGTAATGTAATTTTATATTATCATTTTCTAGATATCAATAATTGATTGGATTTTTCCTCCCATATAATAAGTATAATGTAATGATCCATGATTTTAGATCCTTTAAATGATTATAGTCATGTAATTTTTTTCACATGGGATAGGAAACATATGTAACACCTAAATTTTACGAACCATAATATATTAAAATGTATTAAAAATAATAATAATCATTAGAAAAGAATATAATAATCAACTAATAAAACTAATGATTATTATTTTGTTTTATTAATATTTTAAAAATGATTCTTTTCAATGAAGATTTCAAAAATTGGTCTATATCTTTACATTAATAAATTAAATTGATATAGTTTTATTTTTTATTATAATATAAAATATTAATATTTAAGAACGTTTAAATAAATTTTAAATTATTAATAGCATTACATTATATAAGATGATATTCCTATGTGGTTTTAAAAAAGAAATTTTTTAATTAAATGTATTTTAGATAAAAATATAATTTCGTATTTAAAATTTAAATGTATATATTTAATAGTATTATTTTGAAAAATTATACTTTGTATTTATTATAATCATTTTATTTTCATATGATATAATTTTCAGATGTTCATATAATAAATGAATTTTACATGAATAGTAAATGAAACATATTTTTGGTAATTCCCTCGCTTATTTGAAATATAAGAATTTAATTAAAATTTTCAATAGAAAATAAATATTTAAATAAAAATTATTAATTTATTATTAATTTTATTAATTAAAAAAACAATGATATATTTTTTAGAAACATAATTAATATATAACTCTCTGTATTTTTTTATTAAGATAAATTAAAAAAACATTCACCTGAGTATAGAAAAAAAATATAAAAAAACTGATTTCATATTTTAGATTATATTGTTCATATTATGTATATTGGGTAATTTATTTTAATTTTTTATATATATGTCTTATAAAAATAATTCTACTGGTAATGATAATGATAAATATTTTATTATCGCATAAATATTCTTTTGAAAAATTATATTTTTTATTAACAAATTCAATCAAATAGTAATAAAAAATTGAATTAGAATACTTTTTATTATAATTTATATATAATATCCCTCATTCAACTAGAAATAGAAGCATAATATTAACAAAATAATGTTTAAAACAACATTTTTTCAATTAAATGGTTTTCTAGTATATTAATTTTTTTAAAAATGGTAAATATTTTAATATTTATAATAATATTTAGATTATTTGGGGACTAAATTATTATTTAGGAAACTAGTATTTTCTAGAAAGCATTATGTTTTATATTTTAAAAAAATATAAACCACAATTAGAAATCTATTTACTAATTAAAAAACAATAATTTAAAATTTCAAAGACTAGGAAGAAATAAAATCAAACACGTTAAAAATCACATTAAGACAGTGGAGGAAATGTCTTGGATCATCTATCAACCAAAAAAAATCTATATTCACCTTGGGAACCATTCTCCCTTGAATAAAGTTGTTTATTTAATAAAAATTTAAAACATATTGAAAATGGTTCAATTTTATCTTATAAATCTCTATCACTTCCACCACTACATCTTTACAAATCCAATTGAAAATTTACATGAAACCCTAACCTATACACTACTGCTAAAATTTTATTTCTTGACCAAATGTCTGAAAAGACATTATTATATAATAATTCTTTATTTCATCGGATACAAACAAGAGAATTTTCATGTTTAAAAATTTAGTAGTATTTAATCCTTATTTTTTCATCTTATATATTCCCTTAAAATAATATTTGAACATGTTTTATATAGTTGATTTAGTATAATAATATATTTATATTTTAATATATTAACCGAAAAACCATTATATTTTATTTCAATCATCATGAAAAACAAAAGAACATTAATTGTGGGTTATACAGACTCCCGCCTCCACAACGTGAAACAATCAATTTTTCCCATCAAACTCTCCTTCATGAATATAATGATGAAATTATAATATAAAAGTTAAATATATAATATAATTATAAATATTAACTAAAAAATTATAACCTACTACCATTTCCTCTCACTTGTCCGGAAATGAAATTTCTTATTGTGTGTTCTGCAGACTACCGCCTACACAAATTAATTTTTTTCATGATAATTTTCAATAATTTTTGAAAAAACATATAATATAATTCACTAATGTAAAAAATAATATCATTATTATTCTATTATAAATATATTATTTAATAGTATACAATTTCATAAGCACAGATAGCCATTTAATTATGGTATGTTAATATTTAAGTTTGTCTAACAACCTAATTAAAAAATAATATGAAATTTTATCATGGATGACATGAAAACATTTGATGATATAATTATTATAAAATCTAAATAAATAAATGTTTTCTATTGTTTCTATATATTTTTTATGTTCTATTTTACATTTGTTAAATTATAATATTTTGTAGTTAATTTTTTTGAAATATGTTGAAAAATATTCTATTCTCACGGATCATAAATAAGTCACTTGTTGAATGTGAAACGAAATTTATAAACAAATATATTATATCTTTTTTCATACATAAAATTATAAATTATTTATGTTATTTTAGAATATAATATATAAAAACACTTCTATTATGAAACAAGATTTGAATGACCTTGATAACTTTCAAATGATATTGAAAATTGATGATAATCCACTAATTTATATGCGGAGAGAAATTAAGAATTATTTATTTTAGTGGATATAAATTTGAATATGGTTGTAATATTTTTAATTTCGTATTTAATACTAACATATTGATTATTCGTGATTTTTAGGGAATTTCGATAATTAATTTAAGGGTTTGTCCTACAATAATTTTATTCAATTTAGTTTCAAATTTTTTTATTGAAAAATATACTTACATGTTTTATTTATTCCCAAAAATGAATTGTTTATTATTTATATAATCTTGGTTTGAAGGGATTATATATTAATTCCTCACAGCTAATTTATCAAATAATTCTTATCTAAACAATTATATTACTCGATGTGGGTTTCATTATCTCAATTTCTATTTTATGAGACCTGATTCTTGTTAAAAACCAATGTAATTTTTATAGGTTCATATTATACCTACACATTAACGTATATAATGAATTATATTTCATTATAAAAAAATATTAGCTTTAAATATTCTGTATTTCATGGGATTTAATTTAAATGATATTCACGTTGTAATGGTATATTTTCACTTTTTTATATTACAGGATACATGTTCGATAAAAAAATGTTATTATTAGTTATATTTGAATATCATTTGATCAAACTAATGATCTTTTAATTTATACGTTACAATTATTTATGAATGGTTTTATCACTATTTTGATTCACTGAGATATGATTCATATATACAACTTTTATACTTTTTTTGTATACATTGGACATAGATAATATTTTAAATACATTTATACTATTTGTATTAGTGCGATTAACCTAATGGAGATCCATCACTATCCTTTTTTTCTGAATCATCTAATGTTATGCGTGTGGTTTTACTTCATATTAACACTTATTTTGATGTATCATTATTTTTTACTTTTGATTGAAGTGTGTTCACCTATAGATCATATGATGATTGTTTAGTAAATTTATTGAAATATATTTATCACAATTTTCTAAATTTTATCAGTTTTGGGGAAAATTATTGAAAAAGTAGTTAGATTTATTTATCGGGTAAATATATATATTCCTTAATCATGATTATATTCATATGGATAATTTATTATAAAAATATCATGTTAGTTATGTATTTTATTTTTTTTTCATTCCATTGTATAACAAATTTTTTTGATATAATTACTATCATGTTCAGCTCAATATTCTTTGTACCTCGATCCAAAAATATAATCATGTCCTAACAATGATTAGTATTTTTTTCATGCCATAAATGAAAAAATATTTCATAGTCACATTAACATTATGTTATGATCATGGTGTCTAATATCATGATTAGATGACATAGAAAATAAAATATTTTTTCTTACATTATATATGTTTATCTATGGGACATGTTATTTGTATTCATGTCATATTTTTTGTTTCAAATATTTTATATTAATATACTATTCTTTATATTCATTATATTCTTTTAATATGATTTGTTATATTTACCCAAAATTTAATTTATTCACATCATATGCCAATATATGATTTTTTTCTGTTTACCCCTATTTACTGTTTTAATTCATTATTCTTATGTTTCCAATTACCTATATTATAATAAAAAAAATTATAGATCTTATACCTTTAATAATAGTATACAAAATGTTTTTTGGGGGATATGTTGAAAATTTATTAAGGATTAAACCATTTTTTAAATTGTTCTAAATCATTTCCATTTTTTATATTGGTTATGTTTTTTATTATTTAAATGTTGTTTTGACCCTATAAATACATAAACCTATATGGTCACTTAAATGTATGTGACACAATTTATGATGGTGATATAAGAAATATATATATATATATAAAATTATATTCTTTGTCATTTTAAAAGATGGGATGTAAAGTCAATTTTTATGGGATCTGAATTCTAGTAGTGTGGAATTGATGAGTTATAGTTCAATTTTATGTATTGTTTAGAAAACATTGGAGAATAGTATACTATTAGTTTATTAAAATATTTTTTCACAAATTTAATCAGTTATCGGTATGTGAATGTTGATAGTAAATTCAATGGTATTGATAACACATTATTTTAGTTGTGGTAAGAATTAATATTTTAACGATTGGGATGCAATAATTTCTATCAATTACCAAGGAGAATGTTATGGGATGTGTCTATGTATAGAAAAACATCATACTGTATTTCAAAAATTTAGTATTGGGTGTTTTACATTGTAATAATATATGTACAAGGAATGTAAAAGTCAATAAATACTCTGAGACATATGTACATTTAGATAGAAACACATAGATGGAATCTTCATTGTAAACTATATCGTCACCGCATGAATGAAATGGAGGCATAACTACACAAAATAATTTAAACCCACATATTATATGTATACTTAATTTACATTATCAATAATGATCCATTATGAAGGATTTGATCAGGACATTAACTAAATATGCTCGATACCCAAAAAGAAAAATTACGAAGGAAGAAAAATATTTTCGAAAAGAGTGTCATAGGCTGAGCTGTTCGTATCGTATGTTTAATATTATGGATAAATAAGTGATCAAAACTCCATAATAATGTTTTCAAATTCATATTTTTTGATATTATAATAAAAAAATTATTTTATTACTTTGTTGAAATAGTAACACAAAAAATAAGATAATAATGAGATTTATCTAGAAACTGTGATGTTGTATATCTGATTAGTGATACTATATAACATGTTGAGAAATAAGATATATGCCTATTATAATAGAAATTACGTGTAACCATGTCTTACTATGGTCATCAGGCTATATAACAAAACTAAAATTAAATATTAATACTAAAAAATATATTCATTAATTAATGATATTAACTGATTATTATTTCATATATTCTAAATGTTATGAGGATCATGTGAAACAAAAAATAAAATTTAGGCTGTATATTTTATTCAAATTTACCAAAAATCATATTAAATGGTGTGAATTATTATCAAACATTATTATTTGAAAATATATTTTTTAGGACATAAATATTCAATAACAAATTATTGATATGTGAGTAATTCTTAAATTTAATATATTCTCCATGTTGAAGTATTAATGGTTTTATTTATTTTGATAAATTTTAGATAGATATGTTTCATTGTATTTGGATTTATTGGTGATTTTATTATAATTTTGAACAATATATTTTTAGTGAATTTTTATCTTATTTTTGGGATTTGATATTTACTGACTAGTTTTATGCCTTATAAACAAGTGGTTAATATATTTTATTCTCAATGATAGTTTCAAATTATTGATGAATATAAGATTTATATGTTGTTTAATTTTCGAGAGATTCACATGGTTTTTAAAAATTTTAGTTATAACGATTGGGGGTATAATTATAATTGTACATTATTGTATGAGACATTAATTTTGTGTTTGTAATTAATATTATATAATCATTTCTTCAAAGGAGGATGAAAATTTAATTTAATATGTTATTTAAAAATTATAAATATATTAAAAAAACAATTTCCTAATTTAATATTTGATTTAAAATTGATATTATTAATATGATATTTATCTTGGAGGTATATAATTTAATAAACTAAAAATTTTAATATGTTAAATTAATGCAACCTTCACTAGTCTATGTCAGCAACAACACAAAATTGACACAACACCCAAATAAAAAAATCCAAAACATAATAAAATTTTAAAAAAATTAATGATTTGTATATAAAATGAAAATAATTAATTAGTATTATTATTATATATTACTATATTCAATGATTATTTTTTCAAAAATTAATTATTAAGATGAAGAATTTTCAAAAAAAAATTATTGTATATTACCACAAAAAATTAATTAGATTATAGTTAATAGATTATTATAATATGTTATATATATATTCATAAAATAATATATTAAATTTCAATTATTTCAAAACTTATATAAAAAATCCATTACAAACACATCTAGTTTAAAAATTCCCATTTTTATTAAAATATAATTTGTCATTTTATTTTTTATTTTGATTTAAAATCAAAATATAAATAATCTGAAACATTAATTTGAAATAATTTAATTTTTTATTCCATTGATCAAGTTAATATTATTTTAATATTAATTTATTGATATTATTAAATACGAAATTTTTTAACACCATCCACTGGGAAGTAATTCAAAAAACAAGGATACATCATTCAAATTTTAAAACCAAAATCTAGAAACTCTCTAAAAGAAACATCGAACCATGAGCTACCCGCCTTGATCCACATATTGAGATACCTAAAAGCACTCCATATCACCATCATCATGTCTCTGACATGATATATCATATGTCAATGTCATCTCGTCTACATGTCATCAAACACACCATCCTCATTGGCATAACGTTGCCAACCGCAAGCCTAATGTCCACTACCAAAACATTGAAACCCTTCAAACATCATCATAGGGATGAACACAACCTCACCATCGATGTTCAAAACATCATCACCATTATTATTATGAATACATCCTCTTAGACACACATCCTAAAGACTATGGAATTCCATCTCACAACTCCACCTCAGATAAAATGGAGGACACTTAGATGCGGAGTAGAGTGAAATTAGGCTTAATCAACATGTTTTATATTTTTTTGTCGATGTATATTATTATTTGAAAAAAAAATATTTATGGAGATAAAATTTATGTTTAGAACAACCATATATAGAATGTTGTGATACAAAATATTCTTTAGTAAAATTTAAACTACTAGAGTAATAAATAAATACAGTGGTAACCCTAAAAATAATAATTTCTAAAAATAATGATGTAAAATTCATGGGAAATGTTTAAAACATGTGGTAATATGAGATAAATATTATTTATTAATATTATGTAATCTAATAAAAATTTTAATTATCACAACAGTAAATGTTGGGACCATTTTAGTGAAATTTCACAATTGAAACATAATGGGTGGTCACAAAACTTCCCTTTAGTTCACATAATAAATTGGATCACATAAACCCTATAGTAGTTATACATTCCCATATAAAATTATTTAATCCATTTATATATTTCCCTATCCATGAATTTAATTACAAGAAGAAAATCTTATTGGAACTATAAGGTACTCTAAAATATATTTTTCTAAGGAGACAATAAATTGAAATTTTTTAGTTCCAAAGTGTGTATTAAATATTTTTTTTATTATCATATTTTTATATAATATATTTCTTTCTTGAAAATATTTATATAATTTCCTTAGTATAATTATTATAAAATATTTATTATATTAATATAAAAACACTTATTTTTCCTATTATATCAACTAATAATTTTAATAGAACATCAATCACACAAAATCTTCATTTTTTCTCCACCGCCTCTCTCGACATGTTATGTGGATATAAATAAAATAAATATTCAAATATATTATATAAATATTAATATTATATTCAAATTATAATCCACCTTCATTTCCCCCTCATCGTTTAATATTTAAATTTTTCCAGTGCGTTGTTGAAACTACTACCTCAAAGAAGAAATGTTTTTCTCTATGATTTTCAATATTGTTTTAAAATAAATTAAAATTAAAATTAAAAAATAATAAAAAATAAAAAATATCTTTATTATTTACCTATAATTAAAATATTTCATGATATTATGCTTCCATAATAATACACACCCATCAATTTATTATATGTTCACATTTTTCTAAACTAACCACCCACTAGAATCATTTTAAAATACATTTGGAATTACAATTGGAAATAAATGTAAATAATGTAATTATTTAATAAAAAATAATTATATTATATATTTTATGAATTTTAATTTCTTATATTCATTTTATTTTGAAAATATTTTCATTTATTCCTAAAATTACATTAAAATACTGACTCAGAATCTAGTTTCAGGAAATTGATGAAAATTGCCAATGGATTTTGATAAACTAATTAAAAATTAATATTATATATTTATTATGGTAAATTTAATTACATATAAATGTAAAAAATTTATATAATAGTAACGAAAATGACTGTTGTTATGATATTAGTTCAAAACTATCATGATAAATAATAAGTTATACGGAAAATATATAATAACTATGAAATAAATATTTAGAGAATAATTATAAATGAAAAAAAATAAAATATTACTGATATTAATAAGGTTAATATAAAGGTTATTATGATCATTATTTCTATTGTATTGGTTACTCATTCTCAATAGTATATTTCATGAATTATTTAAGGGATTTTTCGACCATTGAGTTATAAGCATTTTTTATACACAATTGGTGGATGTTTCATTATTTATGGGTATAAATTATTTTTAATTTTATTCACTGCTTAATTTAATCGGTTAATAAATTATCTCTTATATCTACTATTTCAAATAAATCTTACCTCAATGATTTTGAAACATGAAAGAGGGTACCTAATGCAAAATTATCTATCATGAGATATGATTCTTATTACAGAAAAATTTATTATTATATTATGAATATAGTTAATATTTTTAATATTATAAGATAAATTATATTTAATTTTATTTAAATATATATCTAAATAAATTTATCTTTCATGTTTTTTTATTTATATTATAAACACCTCATTATGTTTTCATTGTCACTTTATCATTTCTCAAATTAAGGATTGATACTATGAAAAAATGTTATTTTAAAAGGTTTATCCAATTCTATATTTTTGTCATATATATTTAATATCATTAATTGGATGATATTTTAATTTCAAAGAGTACCTTTAATTTTGTGTTATTAATATATATTCCATTTATATTAGTGTGTTTGAATCATAATTTCTATTCTTTTATATATGATTTTTAAAATAATATTTTTCATATTATGTTTTATGTATTTGCCTTGTCATATTTTACAAACCCTATATTATAATTTTATGATTTAGAATTAAACTCAGGGATATCAACTATTTACATTATTTAACATTGAAAAACATATGGGTGGGGAAAATTACTATCATAACAATATACCATTATCTTATATTTTGTGATTTTGAGGCACTTTATCACTGAATGTAATTCTATGTATTTATTTGGAAAATATGGACAACCTGTAACTTATTTATTTTGATATCATTATTTATTAAATAATAATTCATTTTAGTTTTTAATATGTTAGTTTATTCAAGGTATCATAATATGAATTTATTATACTCGATTAGTAATTAAAAGGAACTGGAATAGATATCCCCATGATTCGTCAATATATATCATGTTATTAAATAATATAGTTATTTTTTTCTTCTAAGGAAGAAAAAAATATATGTTATACAAAGGGAATTGATGGAATGCTCATGAAATCAAGGATATTACGTAATTTTATTATCAAATAAAATTAAATATTCATTATTATATGTTTTATCCCAAAATAACTAATTATTATTATCTGTTTGAGAATTACATCACCATTTTTATCCATGTATATAACATGCTTTAAGTTAAATTTTATTTAGGAATTTTATTTTTTTATGCCGTATTATTTTTCTTATATTCTTATCACTTATGATCATTTGTTGTTATCAATTATGATTACCCAATCATACAATTTGATCACACAATTACTATTTTATAGTTTTTTGGGTTATAATGAAATTCATTAGACATGATATGTGTATAATTGTAGAATGTGTGGACTATTTATTCAGAGATTCTATGTACTTATTAAAGATTATGTAGTTTCATAAATATTGGATAAAATTATTATTCAATCATAATGTAATGGTAATTTAAATTTAAAAATATTTACCATATTTTCAAATCACTAAAACACTAATTCCTTTTTAATGTATGTGAACATGTATTTTTGATATATTTTAAATATAAATTCATTAAATTAGATCATTTCAATTAATTTCATTGGTTTTATATAATTTTAAAATATTTGAGCATGTTATTTTGGGAGTGCTGGTCTAGGGAAATAAATATAGATTTTGATTCCTCGATTGATATAACTACAGGATGTATAAGGTCATTATTTGAATATATATATATATATATATATATATGATACTATTTATTTATCTGAGGGAAATATGATTCCCTCATCTGTAAATGTGAATAATATTTGATATATCCAATGACATTATCAATGTATACTTAGATATTTTAGAAGCTTTTTAGGGGTTTGTGGCATTTCCAATGTCAATGTTCAATTGAAAATTGATTTATTTAGAAAAGTGACCATAAGATAAGTATTTACTATCTGTGATTCCAGTAGTTGGAAATGATAATGTTTGGCCTTTTTTATATATAGATCACACATGGTTCTATTAGATCCATTACAGAGTATACTCAATGATATATTATAATAAATGATTTTATTTGTAGACAATGTTATTATATTTATTTTCAATTATACAAAGGATCAGGGGTCTAACGACACGGTTGATATAATTTGTAATGAGTTTTACATGGGGATATGATTAAAATTGGTTTAGAGTAAATCAAAATGTACATGGGGGTGCGGTGAGAACAATATATTACATTTCATATAATGCATTATTTATGTTGATGATGACATAATAAAATATTATTTTATGATGTCTGAAATGAGTTTTGGATATAGATTCACATGTTGTTATAGATCATACAATATATCATTAAAGTAATAATTTTTATGATTATTCAGTGAATGTGGGATATTTAAAGGCAAATATCCTTTTCTTAACTCACATGTATAGTTTTTAGCAAAAAATATAACATATAATTTTTTTATATTGTGATACAATTTAAATTATTAGTGTATATAATATTAATTTTCAACCATGCACTACAGATTTATTACAATGTTTTGTTGTGTTTTAAAATGAATATAAATGTATCGATTATGATGAATTGTGTTTGTATAATTTGGAGAATCCACAAAAAGGTTGACTGATGAGATCACAATTTTTTTTAAAAATGAAATTTTTAGTTTTCAGCATCATATTTATGGTTTCGTCAGGTCATAACAATATGTGAGTGAGATACACTTCTTGTTGATATTGATTTCATGTAAAATTAAGACACATCTTGGTAAGAATTTTTAGTAGCTCTATATGTTTAACTGAATCCTATAAATGGATAGTGAACACCATCATGATGTCAGTATGAGGAATTTTTTAGGTTCATATAATACAATGTATGGTTATGTTTTTAGAATGAAATTCTATTATAAAAACCCTTATGGTTTTATTAGTGAATAAAATGGACGAGAGAAAGACTTTGAAAGGATTGTCTATTATTATTACATAAACACAATTGATTCATTTCTGGTTTTCATGAACACAATTAAATAAGGACACATGTAATACTTTAAATATATATTATTATTTATATATGGTAGTTATATCAAATTCAATTGATGAATTTTCAAATACGATATAGTTGTATTATTTTTAGATTTTAAAAGCTATATTATTTATGTATATCTATAAAAAAAATTAGATAATGATGAAAAAATATTTATAAAAACAATAATTAATCAATTAATGATTATTGATTCTATAATATATTCATCTAATTTATAATTTTAATTTTATGTGGAATAAAATGGGATAATCAATGAATATTTCCAGATATTTCAAATATAATATATGGTATTATATATCATAGTTTTAAGCTATTATTATATGAATAAAAAATTCATGAATGCGGCCATTTTATATTATGGGAATACAATTCACGGAAATTGTGGAAATATAAATGTATATATTTATAAGAATTGAAATAAACTTGTATGAATTGAGAGACACTTTATACCCATATAAATTAATGAGTAATATATATCAATAATATAGAATGGGAAGAAGATCATAGAACATTGTAATAACAATAATTTATAATTGGTTCTAGTAAACGTGATCTTGTTTAATATCCTCTGTGAACATATTATTGAGTAATGAGAATGTTTACTATGAATTTTCAATAAATTAGATAGAACCATATTCAATTCCATTTTCTAAAATACAATTCATGAACAGTCACACCATAACATATTTGGTTAATCGATTCCCTTCATGTATTGGTGTTCAAATTGGATTCAATCCCTCTATCTTAATCATATTCAAAACAAAATCTTTACACTACTCTTTTGAAATGAATATAAAATGACCTTATTAAATAACAAGTAATACTAAGAGGTATATCAGAACTATATGTCTATAAAAACTAATTTATTTCTTCATATTGTATATTAATTACATGAATCTTATTTTTTAATCAGGTCCAAAAATGATTCCTTCAAAATACAATACTGTAAATAATGTGCCAAAAAATATTTCATTGTTATATAGATTGAATAATAATTTAATTTTAATGAATATTAATTCAAAAAAATTATATAATTAAATATCATTTTTTCTGGTAAAAATTAATTCATATAAATCCATTATATGTAAGCTCTCTATAGAAGAATAGTTTCCAAGAAACAAAATCATCCAAATTCTCAATATAATTCTATAATACACTACACAGTTTCATAATTACAATTTGATATCACTTTGGAAAATATTAATTTTCAATTTAATTATATTTTAGAATAATATTCCAATAGTTTATTATTTTATAAATAGATAAGTGGTATCATTAATTTCAATAAATTAACCATGTGAGTATCACATAAAGACAACCATAAACATGTTTATTATTTATCTTCCCTTTTCATTAAATTTAATTCATTGTATCAACTATATCCCAAGGAAATGTTTTATCACGAGGTCCCGAGATAAGGATACATGTGGGATTATTTCTTATATGGAATATCTATTAATAAATAAAAGCAAATTAAGATTAATGTATGAAGTATTCCACCACTAATTATGGCTCAATTAGATTCATTCTTGATTAAAATGATTCACATTTACTTCCACTTATATTCATATTCTATATATGATTAATCATCTTCTGATACTTATTTTTTCATTTTAATCAACTCCTAACTCATTAGTTATATCATATGATTTTTTACAGCGTGTCTCACTTTAGTAATAGGTTGTACAAAGTTTCCTTCCAACAATTAATTAAAATATATTCAAATAATAGTTCAAAATATACTACATATTAAATATAACTATTGTATTAATTTACCATGACATCCAAATCATGAAAGTATAATAATTTTTTTATACAATTTTATTCTAATATGTGTAGATAGGTATACTTGATAATTCTCTAGTAATCATACAATCACATACATTTTCAATAAATTTTTCTATTTTGTATTGTATGATTTTATTTAAAAAGTGATATATGATGTCAATGAAATAATATATTTTTGTATTAATTTATTCTACATTTAATATAATATCATGTTTGAATTTGAAAATTTTACACTACTATTATATATATGTATCAATATAATATCAACTGATACTAGGTAAACATAATCATCCAAACATATAGTTTATCAAAATACCTTCCCTATATATAAAAATGAATCTAAATATATAAAATAGTTTAACATTAATATATAATAATCCATAGTATATAGATCCATAAATGTATTTAGGGAAACTCATGGAATCCATTAACTGAGATTCATTGGGGTTAATTTTATACATGGAATAATGATGTAAAAGGTGAGAGTAATAATATAAGGGATCAAAGAAAATTAATAAGTAACATAAATTAGATCAATATATATTGGACAATTATTTTCCATTTTGTGGTTATTTTTTCTAATTATCAATTTGATAATAAAAATTAAAAGATAAATCATAACACGTATTTTTTAAATACCTTGGTATAAAATTATCATACAGATTATTTTACAATAAATTTATGTTCACAAATCTATATAGATTCACTATTCATAATTTAGAATATGTTTTTAATGATATAATCTCTATTTATGGGGATTATTTTTACTATGAATAGAATTTGATCAGTTTGAACAATAATAAAACTAATTTAGTTACATTTAGTATAATAGAGTTTGAATACCTTAATATACTATTCATTAAACATAGATAATGCAGATGAAGGATATAATTGAATAATTGACGGTGAAAATTTAATTGAATGAAAAAATTATTTATTTTAATAAACATATAAAATTTGAATATATTGTCCTTTTTCTCAAATAAATACAATATTTTTAAACATAAATTTACTGTATTTACAACAGTATGATCATAAGGGTGGAATGTTTATAAAATATTAGGTTTAAAATTTGTAAACGTATACTAAAAGAATGAATTATTAATATATTCTCTGTTTTGAGATACTAGAATTCATTTGAGTTCTAAAAACTAAAGGTGATATCATATGGAATGCACAAATAATTGGATGAGATTATTAGGCCAATAATGGAATATTAATGTTAAGGAATCATAACATGTGAATAAAAAGTATAAATAAATTCATATAAGAGAAGGTATAGTAGTAATTATGTTAATGAATATTATAAATGGAATGGTATCATGAGGTCATGGATAAAAGGGATATTCTAAATGATATAATATATTTTGTAATAACAATTCAAGGAAAATTGCTATAAATAAATCACAAGGTGGATATAGTCTAATAATATTCTTGGTCCAATTCTCAATCCAATACATGATGTATCATGAGACTAAAACATTACACATTGAATTTGTGGGAAGTGTAAATTTGGTCCCATAAATAACATTCATTTCAGATTGATTCATATGTGTGCCACATAGGAATATAAACAATTAGTTATAGACATTAGAATTACTCATTTAAAGATGATAAGTATAATATTGTCTCATAACATAATAAAAATAAATGTTTCAATGATGGAATTTTAGAAATGATAGTATGTAATGAACTACCCCATACATGGATAGAGGAATATTCTAGTACAATTGTGGTATATAAATACATAATTTAGTTTCATTCCGTAGTATAAACATCAATATATTGAGTTAGAGTGTGTGTGTTCATAACCCAATGTAAATTTTTTGTACGAATGTTTAATTGGATCAACTATGATTAGTACCATATAATAATTCTATCTATAAATAATAAACATAAGTTAATAATTTACATGCGCAATAATATTTTAATTATTTATTATTAAATTTTTATTTATTGTTACAATTATGTAATCAGTTACCAATACATTTAATTCCATGTAAGACATTTTACTGATACAATAATGAAAATTCCGAAATCAAATTGGTATGTTCAATATGATAAAAAAATACAATCAATCCTATCCATAATGGTATAAGTTAAACAGTTATCCTTCCCTTTATAAACTATTCTTTTTTAAAGCAACAATCAAATAGGGTTATGAATAGATATCTATGTAACAATCCAATAAATATTAGTTCGTGCATACACATAGACAACATTAATTTTTATTAAATTATTGATTGGATAATGGTGAGGGTTATTTATGATTTTTATAGGATCATTATATAATTAATATTATTTTTTTAATTAACATATCCTTACACATAAAATATATGTTATTCACTAACAAAAACAAATCACATCACTTCTTAAACCAGTAGTCTGTCGTACACAAGAACATTGCAATCATTTAACCAATAAATGATAAGATAGTTTGATATATATTATAATTCATTCAATTATTTTTCATATTATATTAATTTAATATTTAAAATTGATTAATTTATCCTTTTTACATTTTATGTAATGTGTTTGTGAAAAATTTATTACAACTCTTCACGAGGAGATAGTCCACGATACACATGAGAAATATATCATATTGATAGTGGAAATAAAAGTAGTAAGGGATATTAAATATTATAATTCAGGGAGTATAATTATATCATTAATATGATTTATAATTTTTATATAATTTATTAAAATTATCATTTGTTTGTGTTGACGGAAAAAAATTATGTCGGTTCACGAGGCGGTGGACTTCTATACAAACGATCCATAATTTTGTTTTCCATTTTAAGAACTATGAGGCTTTTTAGGTCATTATCATAACATAAAAACATAAATTTATTTTATAGATAGTTTTATTTATATGTAAAAATTGTCTAGAAACATTTATGGATGTGATAGAATAAATAAAATAGACCCTCAGTTAAGGATGTTTCCACTTTTTAAGCAAACTAATTTTTTCACTAAATCCCATTAGAGGATGAATCTATTATGTAATCATGGAATATATGATTATTATATGTAATTATCGAAATTATTTTGGTATGTAGTAGATGAAAAAATTTGTTATTAATTTTTGTTATTGATAGGAGAGGGGGTAAACAATTATAAGTGGGAGAGAGGGAACACTTAGATGTTTTTTTAGAAAATTAGTCCACTTTTTTAGCAAGGAATAATTCTCCAAAATGGATCATTTATGAAAAATATATTGATTAATGGTATAAATATTACCATAGAGTAATAATTTTATATGTTTTATGTAATATTTAAAACATATATTTATAATTTAACCCAAAGTAAACGTGTTTTTACCTTAACTAATGTACATATGTTTTATAATTTTCATAATTCATTATAGACAAAAATCATGTTGAAAAAATAATATATTTTAAATAAATATAATTACAAATACGGGTCCTTTTTTCCATATTCAACTCACAAAAGTAGTAAAATTTATCTTAGTATTAAACTAGTTGACAGAAAAAAAATCATATTTTCAAGAAATGTATTTTTAAGCACATAATTATTTTATATTATCTATATTTATGTTATTAATCAAAATATGAATATAAATGAATAATTATTTATATAAAATATGTAATTTCAATTTAAATTATTATTAATTAATTTTTAATAAAATAGATTTAAAATGCGTAACATGATGCCATCTGTAAAAATTTTCTAATAATCCGATCATTAATCCCAAAAATAAATTTACAATAAAATATAGTATGAGAATTACTTTAATGTAATTAAATCTATTAAATATATCAAATTTATATGTATTGAAATTTTTAACCAAATTAACATAATAATGGAACATAATTTTTAAAAAATAATTTTATTTTAAGAAAAATAGTTATTTATCAGAAGTCACAAAAAATAAATATTTTCCAGAAATGAGAAATAAATTCCATAAGGTAATATACAGATGATAATTTCAAAAATTATATGATACTTTTGTGAAATATATTTTTTAAATGTTGTAAAATTAATTTTTACATTATATGCGTTATTATGACTATAACACCTTTTTAAAAAATAATTTTTTCTACTAAACATTGTGATTTCATTAAAATAATTATTTCTTTATTTTAAATTAGTAGATTACCATTGAATTTAATTTTTACATGTGTATAACATCAAATATTTTTATTTTTTGTATACCAATTAATACATGAAAACATAAAATCATGATTAATAAGGAATATATTTAAATAATATTTATATAGAATTAAATTTCATTTACTCCTGGTGTTGTGTGCATAAAAATATATATTAGAGTTATAGTTTTTTTATAAATAAATATTTCATATGGTCTAATGATTTAAACCCCCCCCCCCAATAATTTTTACATCGAAATTATATATTACATATTAAGATTAAAATTAACAGTGGTACATATGATTCATATTCACCACTAGTTACTATGTCGTTGCCTCAAACATGAGGTTTCACCATAATACGTTGACTAGGTGAGTTTTATTGTATCACAACACATTGAATTTGTGATCTAATATCTTCAATGGATTATCCTCATATAAATAGTCTTTACCCAAAGGCACCAAATCATCATTCAATACATGTGAGGGGTATTGTTTGTACTTCTTAAAAAGAGATACAGAGAATAGATTATATACATGATATATATTATTTTGGAGAGATAGTGAGTAGGAAACATATTTTATGGGACCATGAAACAAATAAGGTCCTATGGGTCTAGGACTAAGATTTCCGTTATTCATGAACCTACTTAATTTCACATATGTTGAGAATAAATGAATACCTTATATACGGCCTCAAAATCTAGGTAATTTAAATATATCATGAATAGAATTTGTGTCTTTTTTAAACAAATTTCATTCTATTTTGTATGGATTTGACATTATATGTCATTTTTGGGAATGATCAACTCCCATAAACTAATGTTACCCAAAATCAAACCAATGGTCTGAGTCGACACCTTTTCCATGAAAATATATAATAAGGATAAAATTGAATACTATAGTGGAAAATAATATTATATGAGACAACATAATATCATCTAGAGTTTGTATGAAATAGTCAATCATAAAAAAAATTATCAATTATAAGAAATACTAAAACACAATTCTATATCAAATGATTGCTGAAGGACTCTCATGTAACGTGACATAAACCATGGATCTCCTTTATATATAATAGTGTTTGACACTAAATTATATTGTGCAATTTTCATTATGATTATATAACTAATTAGGGTAATATTGATATATTAATTGTTATCAAGGAAACGTAAGACCATTGTATAGAGGTCAACTACATCTCATATGACTTTATAGAAACTAGGTTTCATGGAGAGTCCTAAAAAAATATACACCATTATGTTTTTTACATACTTGTATGTTAAACTAATAAATCTTATCCTTATTATTTTTTCTTTCATCCATGACATATTTTCATAAAAAACATCTGGATTAAAATTCTGCAATCATTATTTTCATGCTATCAAAAAAAATAATTATATTTCTACACATAATATTTTATCCTTTATTAATAGATATTAATGACATATGGGAATCATCACTTAGTTCTATATTCAGGTATGGTTTTGATGGAAAACATATATAGGGTCAAAACCATATAACACCATGTTTAAAAATGATGAACACAAGAATATTCTTTAATTTTTTTCACCACATCCACATTATGGTTTTGATTGATCTACTCAACAATTTATGGTTGGATATTTATTTGATTAATTTATTATTATTATTATTATTTTAATAATACTTAAAATATAATTGTTATTTTGAAAATACTATATCCTTCACAATTATGATTATTTTAAAAATCACATTTTTATCATGTTAGTTATAAAATATCTTGATCATTTATAATTAAAGGATCATAAAAAAATTATTCCCATGATTATAATGGATGTAGTTTTTATTTCCTTTGATCCTATATAATTATCCTCATATGAAAATGATAATATCCTTCTATGTGAATATTTTATTGAATCTATTTTGATTCATTTATATTGCACACATTTCCCCATATATATAATTTCTACATATTTTTAACTTAAATATCAATACATCCAACTCGTTATCATGTGTTGGATACTTCTTATCATTAAATATAAACTACCATCGGGTGTAGATTATAAATTTTTCATTTTGGAATCCTAAAAAAAACTATGTTCTTCACTGAAAATAAAATATATACATAAAAAAAATCACCACATAAAGGAATCATCAGTATTGGTTCCCTGATAATCCATTTTTTCAACTCTATGAATAATTGTTCAAATTCACTAGTTAATACAATACATACCTGCAAAAATGTTATCTTGTTTGTTTGGGATTAATAGTGGTAATTATTTTTTCAAAAATAAATTGTAATAACTAGTTAGTGTAAAAAACTATGGATATCTATTAAAGATATTGGTATTTTATAATCATTCACCACCTTTTTCATAAAATGGCCTATAGGTGTGCTATTACTGGTGATGATACTCACTAGGAATGATAGTTATTTTATATACAAAACACATTTTCTATAATTTTTTGGAAAATATATATTTCTCAATGGCATTATCAATATATTAAAATTCCCACCATGATCCGCCTTGATCATCAATTATATCTAAACGTCATCTAAAATGTATATAAAAAATATCTATAGGTATACCCAAATGAGTCTATAAATTATGTCTATAAATATTCATATAGTATTATATATTCTAAACGTAATCACTATGAACTCACTATGTACACACATTGTAAAAAGGCATTTTTGGTAATACCATCCTTTACAACCAATAATTTTTTATATCCAAATAAAATGTCCACTTTTTCAAAAAAAAAAAATATCCCGACATTGTTAGATAAAGAAGTCATATATCAATGGTAGGGTTACTTATTACTTATCTTGATTTTTTTGAGCTCATGAAAATCAATGTAGAGTATAATTGACACAAAATTATATTTTAGTAATAGTGGTTGTTAAAACCATGGATAATAACATCATAATATACAAAATTTATATATATTCTCATAGAGTATCCCCTTCATCTCCTAATGTTCATTAATGATATGTTTTTATTTATTTGGGGATAATTTAATGGATCCAAGTATAACATTGACTAAAAATAAACCATGTATACTAGGATAAATTCCATTAAACTATTTGCAAAAAACTTAGGTTAAATTGGACACAATAAGTATTTTTATAAGAATGAATATCTCTTTAGACTCAATCATTTAAGAAATATATGCTTTCTAAAAAGGAAAAAATATATATTATTGAAATGATGATATGAGTGATGATTTATCCACACCATTTAAATTATATAGAATTATATGGTGATTAGTTATTTAGATAGAAATCTCCTAATATGATTAATTTATGTTTGAACTATATAAGGGAAGATAATCTATGGAAAAAATTGAATTAATTTCCACTAAATTATTTCAATATCTGTTGGTAATATTATCCCACAAAAATGGACATGTGTTGAGATATATTCTATAAATCCTATAATAATTAAACAAAATTATATTTACTAAAACCACAACTTCCTTGTCTTGATGTAGTTATTGAAAACTTAAAAAACCAGGATATGATTTAATCATTTGATCCAAAGTCAAGATAAATTTTTTTATACTTAATTAAATAAATCTTATGCCACACAACACATAATTTTTAGTATCCAACTCTATAGTTTCCATGGAATAATCTCACCACTTATATATGGTCCTTACAATTTCCTATCATTAATTACAATTATAATAAATTACATAGTTAATTTGTTCAAAAAAAATTATTATTCCATGATTTTTTATCATTGGATAAGATTATGAGAATATATTTTAGAATTTAGTTCTTTTATCACTATGGTGGTATTCTACTATCATTATTAAATATATTGGATACCATCCATGAAAAACCAAAATCACATCTTAGTGTCCCTTATTCAATTTACATGATGATTCTTCCCACAATTTTGATTAGCGGTACATTATAAATTCATTCCCCCTATTCCATTTTCATATCATACCATCATAGTTGAACTATATTTCCCTTATATAATCCCCTTTAGTACCATCCGATTCATTTACCTCCATTTTTATTTCAAGGAAACATCTTACAATTATATCATTAGTTTATGTAACATAAATTTACCATTCATTTCAAATTCATGGAATTATCTAACCAACGAATTGGTAATCATTTATTTCAGGATAAGTGAAAAATCCCTAGGTGTATTATTAAATTATCATGTTGTTTTCATATTACATTCAAATTGAGTCATCATCATTTTGATTGAGGAGATGAAAATACACCACCATCTCAATTAATATAGTGTGACATTATTTTCATAAAAATAATTCATACCATCAATGGAAACTCATTTATATCTTCCTTAGGATTTATATTTTTAACAGCATCCAACATTTTTTGGTTTCTCCATCCATATGATATACATCTACTGATTCATTTTATTACCCGGTGCATTGAATAATATAGAACATAATTTCAATGGGGATAAGACATTTTTCAAAAATAATATAATAAAATGTTCCACTGAATGTTGGATTCCTTAAATTCAAAATGGTTAATATTGAAACAATCTCATTCATGGGGGTTCAGACATTCCTATATAATCATGATTCTTTTCAAAACATGAGTTGGATGAGAAAATATTTTCATAAATTTCTCAAATCCAACATTTACTTCGTAAGAAATATCAATTATGAATTAATCAAACATCCCATCAAAATGGTTGTTGACTAAGATTATATTATTTACAACTATTTGGCTAAAATTAAATGAATATTAAGGATGAGTATTTTCAGAGTTGTAAAAAAATATATGGGACACAATGAACATTGAATAGATTGCTCATAAATGATAAATGTTTTGTAACATATGTATTTACTGGTTTTGACCAATATTATCAATGATATATTTATTAATATAAAATATTCATGGATATATTTCCCCATTATAAAGGTTTCTAATGAGTTTTTTTATTTCAAAAACATTTCCCAATAGAGTGTCATACAACGTGTATAGTAAGGCATATTTCAATGTACTTAATGAAACACGAGTAGAGACCAATATTCAATTTCAAAATTTATTACAAATTAGTAAATATATTCTAGAACCCAATCTACATATAGAATAAAAAAATCCATAATTCCTCAAAAACCATTCGATGTATACATCACAAAAATTCTATTATATTTTATGATTCTTATTCATATACAAAAAAATATCTTTGGAATTGTCCCTAGGTATTTCTAAAAAGTATATCATCCTAGTTCAACATGGGTAACAATACACTTATTCTTATACAAACAATGATTAACATATCATTTTACAAATATTAATAATTGATTATTAATATAAATATAAAAAAAATACAACAAGAGAAACATATTTCTTTAGTTTCTTTGGGGGACATGGTATATAATAAATCATAAAAAATGGGAATTCATTACCTGTAGTTTATAATGAGATCCAAAAATCCATTTTATTTCCAAAATAAAATTGGGATAGATAGTGGAATTAATTAATAAAATGGTGATCTATATTTCATAGTATGGGAGTAAAAATGATTAGTAGGCATGAATTGTGACTCAAAGGTATAACATGACATCATAAATAAAGAAAAAATGATTATTTAAGTAAATATTAATATATATAGCACAAAATCAGAATATAATGGAAACACTATAATGTTAAAATATAAAAATATATGTAATAAACATAATTCCATGCTATCTTTAATGAAAATATCACATGATTAATAATTTCCCATGAATGATTAGGTTAACAAAATAATCCCATATATGAAATCTCATGAGATTAAAACATTAATCAGTACAGTAGATTGTTATATAATTATTGGCCCACCTATTAAGTTCATTTCAATTAAATCAATTTAACTTCTACAAATCAATATAAATAATAATGAATAAAAATTATAAATACCCATATAATGAAATGGGTTCTGTAATAATCTCTCATTAAATAATAATAAGAAATTTCATTAATATGGATTCATATAAATAATATTAAGAATTAAATTACCCTATAAATATAAGGGATAACATTATACCACTACATATGAGAGATAGTTAATTAGAATTTTGTAGCATGCCATTACATAGATAGAGAAAGTGAGATAGAGATATAAATTTCAAAACCCCATGAATAATTAAAATAATGTAATCAGTTTCTTTTATTATAACAATAAAAAAATTTATTTTTCAATTTTTTAAATTTACACTCTTTCAAATACATTTAACTAACCAATTAATTTAATATTAGAAATTTTAATGGAAAATAAATCTTACTTCCAAAATCACTATAGTATGTTAACTATAGTCAAAAATATATATTAATTAATAATATAAAAATGTTAACGATGAAATAATATTCAATTTTATAAATATATTAATCAATCTTAATTAAATTTGTTATAAAAAATGAACCACATTCCATCTAATGTGACAATAGGCCATACATATGCATGAGTAAAATTTTCATTTTAAATGATCATGATGGTAATAATGTATCAATTGTTCTTTCTATCTAGAATTAATGTTATATTATAAATATCATGTTATTTATTAAATAAAATTACTCATACCATCAATGTGAAGTTGTTAAAAAATTAATCACTTCACTTCATGTGGTCGTTGACTACCATACACATGAATAATGTAATGAATCAGAGATTTAATATATTATTGCTGGATAATATATTGAATATTTTTTATACATTTAAAAGAGATGGTGTTAGATTCCATGTCATAGAGTTTCTAGAATAAATGATTGAAATATATTATTTATAATAAACAACACACATATGTTGCTTTATTAAAAAAGTGGATTAAATCTGGAATACGGGCATGAAGAAGAAATATGAGGTCATCGTCATGTTCCAAACATGGTAAGTACATATGTGATGAAATAATTTTCTTTGGTTCCTCGATTTTGTGAAAAGAAAATCAATGGAGAAAATTTTATTAAAATAATCAATATATTTTACATGATGTATCTACTTTTTTTTATTTAAATAAATAAATATAGATTTTTTCTCAGTGTATACTACTAAAACCTAGGGACATTTATACCATTAATGCAGAGTATTCTTGGAGAATAATATCAAATAATGACTGGATCAAAGATTATTGATCAGATTGTTACAATTGATTTCATCCAGGAGTGCAACACATAACTGTTCTTCACCCATGATTTATCTAAACCTGAGGTAGGATTATTGATTAAATATATTCAATATCAGTCGTTTATAAATATAAAAAGTTGATAAATTACGTAAAAATAATTAATTAACACATTGACTGTATATTAAATTTATGAATTATATTTTTTTCATTTTTTTTATTCATTAGTGGATTATTTATATGACAATGAATTGGGTATAACCAATACAAATTTGTGGTTTGTTCCTCAATTTTCATGGCTTGGGAAGTCCCCACTCCCTCTTTATTACATTATAATTTTTATTATCCTTGGCCACCAGTTCAACCAATACTAGGTATATGATAGTTTCAAGACCGTTATTTCATGTAATGGATTCAAACTATGGGTTTCTCTCAGGATGGATGATGGATTTTGAGAATCGATGATGATAAATGATTGATCATGAGAGAATAAGGCCAACTAATTTGTTGTTTATTTTTTTGAGTCATGCACAATGACAATAATAGTTGTGGAATTTTTCTAATACATTTTGATGGACGAAATACAATGAACTATTTATGGATAGGGTTTCCAAGACCACGTATGATGTTCTTGGGAGAGATTAATTATAGATGAAGTAAATATATGAGACTTGTTTTCCATTAATAGGTTTTATGAACTCTTTTGATAAGTTATTTTCAATCTAGATACAAGCACTATGTTGAACCAATTGTGCAGTGTTGGGGATTTCATGGATTAAAAATGTCCACACAATGTGTGACCCTTTCAATTGTATGGTGAATCATTCTTTGTGGCATGATGTTTAATTTTTATGGTAATCATAGATGTCCAGGAGTACGCAGTCATGGAAATTTTATCTTCTCTATCATAGAAATGGCTATGTGTACATGATATGGCCAGATATATATAAACATGGATATAAAGCATGGATGGTTGTTGGTAGACAACAATATGTGATTTGTTTCAGTCACACATTGTGTATTTTTTGTTTACATGTCTTGTGAGTTGAAAAAACATTGGATGATACAAGATGATAATGGAACACTATGTATACAAATTATAAGTTGTGTACTCCACTAGGGAAATATTTAAGCTCTTCATATCATCAGTTCCGAGGTGTTTCGGTTTGTTGGATTTCCCTTTTGTCATTTCCATAAAGTGTATAGTGCATTTTTACATTCAAAATTCATTATTGTGATTCCATCGAGGAGATGAATCAAAAATAGATTTCATGGATTCCCTCTATGATATACTACTGGAATCCTCTATCATGATTATACCCTTGGTCGGGTTATAGGAATCATGGTGAACTCATATATCTGTGCATTGATCCTCCTTATAGATGGTCGTATTAGTAGGGTTTATAGGTATTGTTGGAATACGATCTTGTACATAAAGGGTTG
The DNA here is from genome assembly GCA_963277665.1 of Viscum album. NCBI lineage: Eukaryota > Viridiplantae > Streptophyta > Magnoliopsida > Santalales > Viscaceae > Viscum > Viscum album. Next base: position 1,996,074,771 of record OY728140.1, on the reverse strand, counting down.
ATACTAATTGGGTTTATGTTGTCCCTCAGTAGTTCTTCTCATGAAACCTTATATTAATATTATGGTGTAATGAAACTACTTTTCTTTATTGGGTGGGAACATGTAACATGGGCCCCTTCAAAAAGAGTCTCTTGTGAGGACATTTCACATCGATTGGATTCCACCAGAACAATAATTTCTTCAAGTAGAATACTATTGGTAGATGTTGGTTGTGGATTCTTAGTGGTGTAGTGTTCACTATTAGTATATTTTAGTTTTTTAGATATAAATTAATTATTGTATCCTTTTATTGAGTTGACTACAAATGATTTTTCATGATTAGTTACTTTGAGGCCTTTTACATGGAATTGTTATGTTAAAACATATATGGAACATTCCCATAAATGTCAGGTACTATGAAGATGATAATCATTCTGATGATATACTATAAGTAAAGAGATAAGGTAGTGAGTATATTGAGCAATATAGATAGATGTTTTATGAAATATTACATTTCAACTTTTTTCTCCCCCATGTAGTAAGTTGGAATATTTATAGATTTTAATAAATTTTGTATTTATACACATTTATATTTCTATAAAATACTATCATAATATGATTATGGTATTGTATAAATATAAATTCATAGGTTTCAATTATTTGAAATTTCATCAAAATATTCATTTGTGTATGTTTTTGTCTATACATGCACATTTGAATAATTGCTCCCACCTGTGGGATATACCTACTTGATGCATGTCACCATCCCATAGACTACATAAGGATGGATTGGAATTTTCAGGATTCTAACCCTAAAGTTATAGTGGTGAGGTTGTTGTATTATAGTATTCAAGTATTTATTAGGATTGTAGTTGGTGAGATTGGTTTGGGTAAATAGTGTTTGGTGCATTATGTTTGAATTTTAGTCAAGGGACACCAGTGTTGCTGTGATGGATGACTTTTCCATACTCTAGAAATATGATCACCTACCCTTCATCATAATACATGTATAAAATCGATGTCGTGTTAAAATAGTTCATGAATTATATAGAAAAAAGTTGATGTTTCAATGACATTCTTACATCATTTCTATAGATATAACCTTTTATTGTTGAACATATTGTTTTATTTGGGGATGCCTCTATGAAGACAGCTATTCAGGATTCAACTGCGTGATTTTGGGGATGATTTATACAGTGACAAGACATTAGTACATGGTCTCTAACATGAGATAGAGCATATTTGAAGATTAATATTTATACATGTACTCATTGAGCAATACTTAGAACTAGAACATCAATCTGAGGATCCACACAGGCTGAGTGTGTTGTATGATTTTTAGAGAAGAGACCGACAAGTATTTATGTTGAGATATAACACGGTATTTTATAAGACTCACTAGAATTATTATATCAATTTTATACCATATCAGAATGCATGTAGATCATATGGTGGTCCTCAGAATGAGTCTTAATATTCCCTTTGTTGGGAAGTAGTGAATGTTAGTAAAATAGTCATGAGTTGTGACTACTCTCTAATGGTAAGACATTAAGAATCCCTTCATGGTGGGTATTTATAAAGTCATGTTTTGATCAGTGCTCATTTAATAGATTCATTATATATAGTTGGAAATTTTGAAGGATGAGGATAACTCATCATGTTTTACTATTCTATCATGATTCCATATGGATATGGTTTCAGATAAATATTTTAGGGAAAATACCATTGAATCAATCATACTTCTTGAAATCATGTATTTAGTGGTATCATTTTTTCATCACAACTATGTAGGGATGAATTAGTTGGCAATAGAGGTGGAGGGATTTCCGGAAGAGTAATCACAGATAATGGTTACTGGTAGTAGGAACCCATAACATGAGACCTCATTAGAATATAAGCAACTGTAGTCATAGTAATCCATGTGAAGGACACACCTATGGATGAAATCCTAAATTATGGGGCTTCTAGTGAGGAGCTCTAATGATATCACAAATAATCTAATGGAGAGGTGGTGTTTCTCCTATGACATTTAGTGACATCTGGATATGGATTACCAGACCCACAAATCAATGAATTGAGGGGACAATGAGAGACCACTAAGATAGATGAAGAGACAATGTCAATGAGGTCTGAATGGTGGTGTATGTGGTAGTGGTGTTGAAAGAGTATGAAGAGGTGGTTAGAGGTTAGACCTATTACAACCACCACATAAGATTCTCCAAACTAAGCTGAGTGTCCTAGTGGAAATGTATTATGCTAGATTCATTCAATAGAGGCCAATGGCATAGAGTGTCGAGGGATGGATTGATTTGTGATCTATATATTTTCAATTTTTTTACAATTGATAGAGATAGGTGTTAGTAATTTTGTACATGATACTAATATAGTTCAATACATTGATATTCTTGTAGAGATATTGGATTTCCCCATACAGTTGGAGATTTTGACATGAATTGAGCCATTATTTACACACTTGTTATAATCATGTAATATGACACTTGAAGGTGAATGTTTTCTATAGGTTAGTTATTTATAATTAATTTCTACTTATGAATTATTCATCGATATGAAATCTATCAAAATTTCATGACATATTTACTATTTTAGGTGGAGAATATAGGGTGTCAACATTGATGCGATGTGGAAATCCAGTATGGGTGAAATGTAAACCTTTCAATATAAGAAATTTCTCATGTATGGTAGAGTGTATTCTGTTTAATAAAATTTGATATTATGAATCTTGTTGAAGTGGATTCGGTGTGAATGTAGTATTCTATGATCGTGGAAGAGTATGGGGATGTCTATCTTGAGGATGTTCTAGATTTACCTACCCACTTGGAGATAGAAATCTTCATTGAATTACGCTATATGATAGAAATAGTATCCACAAAAACATTTCTACTTTCCTCTATAAAGCATTGTGATGTGAGGTTTAGATAGAGGAATTATAGTACAAATGACTTTTGAGATCTAGTGATTCACCCTAGGTAGTCCTATTATGGTTCTCCAAGAAGGTGGGCGTGAACATGAGATAATGTGTGGACTACCATTGCTTGAACTACGATATCATGGATAATATGTATCAACTATGAAGGATCACAGAATAATTTTATTAGTCAAGATGGATGTGATTGGTCACAAAGAATTACCACAGATAAGGATATCAGAAGTTGTAAGTATGTGATGAGGATATACCGAAGGAAGGATTTAGATGTCTTTATAATAATTATCAGTATAAAATTATGTCTTTATGACAAAAAAAATCCCCAATAGTGTTTATAAGTCTAGTGAACCTAATCATTTAGGCTTTATTAATTTTTTTAATTATGGTCTTCATAGATTAAATCATTGTGTTCTCTACATCTAAGGAGACGCATTAAAGTAACATTAACACTCTACGAGGAACAACATTATGGGAATCTATTAAAGTGATAATTTTTTATTTGTGAGATCAAAATCCATTGAAATTCAATCACAGAAGAAGTAGTATGATACCCAATGAATGTTGTGGGGGAACATACAAAGGATTAATCCTAGAGTACTACCAAGGTTTGCATAATCCTTTGTGTTAGTTTTCTACTATTAGAGATTTTCACTATATTTGTTTGGAGTTGAAGAACCCAATACATCGTTGACATGGGAGGGGAAGACATTATTTTGGATGGAAAGGTTCCATCAGTTCACTTTGTAGATGAGTAATATATTCAAGAGTACCCACATATTTAGATTTTCAGATGAGGGTGTCGAGTATATAATATTATCTAATGGGTTAGGGAATGAGTTTAGATGTGTTCTAATGTAGGGACAACTAATTATTTTTTGTTGTTCATGCCTATTGAGATAAAATTAATATTACTACATGACCAATGATATGGTGCTAAAAATAGTATTCATCACACTAAATATGGGGCCACACAACCTAATTGGATAATGGTTTTTCATCAACTCTCACTATAAGTCTATAAAATACAAATTCATATTGAAGGATCCTATCATAAGAAATAGGATATAGAATGAGTTCATATAGGATTATGAATTCATGATTCTATATAATCCTGAGATGGGCCATGTTGTGGAAGATTCTATGAGTAAGAGATTTTGTTTTTTTGGTTGAGGTATCAGTTAATTTGGCATCATAATATATATCCATAGTGGGAAAAATGGTGCTTAATATATTCAATTAATAGTTGTTACCCCATCAAATTTATAATGTCATAGGGATGAGAAACATGAATATACCAACTATAATACCATATGTAATCGGATATCCACATCACATACTACTGATGGATGTTATTATGATAAACAACACTATGTATTATTTAGAGGATGAACAATGGTTTTTTTTACATTGTGGGAGGAGGTGATGTGGGATTTTCATATTTAATCCTTTTTGGAACATCCAGTAAAGAAAAATATATATAGGAACATAAGAAATATGTTTTGGTGTCTATCCATGAGGCATTTTGTTACAATGTTTTCCTATTGATTCCTCACATATCAGCATGTGATGTCTTAACAATTGTTTATAATGGATTTACCCAACCCATTGAGTTTCTAGAGTAGATGAATGATTAGATATCCATAGACATCATAAAGGGGTTACCAAGTATGTCCACGGGACATGATACCATTTATGTTATCATAGATTGGATCACAATCCAAGCTTAATTTCTAGCAATTATACATTAGAGAACAGTAGAGGGTATGTTATACCTCTACACTTAAGATATATTTTAACTCCATGGGGGATTTCTTGATGATTGTTTCATAAAATAGTTCCCACATCACATCAAAATTATGATGATTATTATAGGAGTCCTTTGGGAAATAGTTATTCATGGGAACAATGTTTCACTACAAGACTAAAAATCCTAAATGAGAGGACCATTCAGTTCAATGAGGACATGTTATGAGCTTCCATTTTGGAATATGTATATTTTTGGGAGGATTTTCTAAAAAATTTTCAATTCCATAAAATAAAATCTTCCATTCCACTATTGGTATTGAGCTGTTGGAGTCCTTGTATGATCTAACATACAAGTTACCAGTTTGTTGAACTAATATAGGATTGTCTGAAATTATTGTTCAGGAGTTGGTAAAAACTACACAATCAAATGTCAAGTTCATCTTAGAGAGGATGATGACTATATAGGGAAATTAAAAGTGTTATGAATACCTATTATGGGGTGCTCTATCGTTTGTGTAAGGATTTTATCCATTCATGCCATTCTAAACTAATTTTGAATTATGGAAATTTGGTTGGGGTAGAATTATATATCCATGATTCATTACCCATTTACATATACTATTTAGATATTCTAAGACTGTGTACTGCATAGATCTACTACCGTTGTTCGACCAGGTAAGTGATGCCATCACCACTTCATATGTTATAAAATATGTAGATGGCATGATAGACATTATCGAATTGGGTGGAAGGACATTGGGGATGTAGATACCTTTACTGATTACATGGTAGAGATTGAGGATAAGTAAGAGGGGATACTTGGTGGGTGATAGATTACACTGGTGTGTGGTAGGTGGATTCAAAACATTATTTTATAGAATACAATAAAGAATGATGCATAGATTCAAGGACTATACCTATATATTTCTATGTTGGGTTTTCCCTTTTTGAGATGAATAACCTTTGATAGAGAGAATGTAATTAATGAAATTAATAATATATTTTTTGTATACTATATGAAATATTTTCAAGATCAGGTGATGATATAGGATATGATACCTAGGCTAGGTGTTCAAGAAATACATTAGTCAAATATATTAAATATATTGAGTATCATGTATGTGTAGTTTTGTAAAAAACTGAAATATATCATAAGGTGGGGCCTATATTAGAAATCCATAGGAACCATTGTGTAACGTCCCGACCCATCTCACCACTATACCGGTGGCTGGACTAGTCACCACATAACCTCATGTGTGTCTCCCCATATGCCAGAGGATGCTGACTAGCAGTGAGAGTCTATAGATAATCATTGGGGAGACTATACCCTCTTATCAGAGTTTCAAAATGGTATATCAATGCAAATAACAAAAAATATAAATAAATAGTGGAATCAGTCTAATAAATGATAATGTAAAGGAAGGTAGATTTAGTAAATCTTGAACACACAAATGGACAACATCAATTATATTAAAGTTGCATGCATGCCATGCTAACAATAAAAAATAAAAAACCATGAACAAAACAAAATTCTAAACATTCCATTACAAAAATAAATAAACACTGAATCTAGGACTGGAGGGAAGTCTCCCCGAGAATCTCGAGCTTCCGCTCAGTCCTTTGCTACTATATTACCTATAAATGAAAATAGAACAATCCTGCAACCAAATAAGATCTACTCGGGTATACCAGTGCAATGGCGGCCCGAGTATGGTGTGAGATATAAATATCAATATCCCAGGACCCCCAATGTATAACCCAAATATTTACATTATATATATAATTTAAAATTTGCAAGCATACATAATTATGTTAAGCATTACATTTTAACTATATTCCCAAGTACTTGATTAATCTCTCAGCTGGTGTCTAAACATGTATTATTCATTTTTCATGCATACAAAATAGTCATTACACAATCATTTTAATTTATAAATTATTAAATCTTAATTAAACTACATAATTCTCATGATCCGGACTGAGCCTGACATTCCCTGTATAAGTCACTCACCACATATGTCTCTAAATACCATCTATATAATCATAGTTAAGACCAAATCCATGCTTGGGCTTATCATTAATAATGCGTCACAAGATATTAAATTTAATTTTCATATACTATATATCTTTCCATCCACTAAAAAAGTGATTTTATCCAAGGTCCATCCACTAATAGTGATTCACCCAATTCATTGATAAGTATGAACACTTTCTCATATTCAATTCACAAATCTTAATGTCACAATAGTTTTCATTAACCAATTAATTCATTTCATGTATGACAAATTGGACCCACATTCCAATGTTAATTAATTGGTGTATAACAACATGTATAGAACACTCGTGAGTATTTGGAGCATTAGTTCTTGTCTCACAACCCATGGGTATTTCGTACATCGGTCCATGAACCAAAAAAAGAATATTTTCTTACATGTTGGGTGCGGAATTCCATGTCTTGAAACCCGTGAGTATATAGAGCATCATTCCCTGTCTCACAAACCATTTATCAACAATAAATATATATTTATCATTGGTGTACAAATCCATGTCTCACACCCCACAACCATCCATTAATTAATTCATAAATTAATTAATTTAATCTATTAATTACATCAACCACTAATTAAAAACATAAATTGATCATCAAAAGTAGACTATTAATTATCCATTTAACATCATAATAGTAAATAATTAATTAAAAATTAATTATTCTTAGCAATATAGTTAAATAATTAACTCAACATTTAATTATCCAAATTATTTAACATGTCTGATCCTGTCCACACAAACAGGGATTCGCCCAGGACTTTAACAATTTATATGCTTGTCATAATCATAACAAAACATGCTGAACAAAGTCTATATATTTAGAAAACATATCACACAACATCTCATAATATAAAACAACTCCATCCAAGACAACATAATGCATGAAAATATAACATGCATCAAAAGGTACCCATAGCCTACAGTCATAACAAATAATTAATTCACAATCTTAATTCAATACATTCAAATTAATTAATTCAACAATTAATTAAATAAATATTATCACTTTAAAAAATCATAAATTAATTAACCATTTTCTATATATCATGTAATAATTAATCCATCCATTAATTATTACTTGTTTCAGATTTATGTTTCAATCATTCCAAATATTCAATATTCTTAATAATAAGTAATAGCCACAATTTTTATTCCAACTCATTACAAGATAATTAATTCTACAATTAATAACCGTATTACTCATTCTTCCTATTCAAATCATTTAACTATTTTATCATATCACTTTATTCAAATTAAAAAAACATGTTAAAAATAACCACATGTTCAAGTCCCCATTTATCTCACGTGGGTGGTATAATTTAATAACATGAACAGTGTAATGCATAAACATATCATAATCAATGGAACTCACATTCACAATTTATTTAAAAAGGAAATAATTATGAAATAAAGTGACAATGATTTGGGACCCTACCTCTGGGTTGCACCATTTTAAATCTAATGTGCTTTAATATACTTTGCGGAAAATTGTCCACAAATCCTCTGCAATCACACGCTCGTGCACTATATATATATATATTCACATGTGTTCCCTGCAACAATATAAATAAAATTCAGAATATAAAAATAGGTACCCAAAATCAAAGCAGTAAGAACTGACACACCTCTTACATGATACCGTTGAATAATATAAATTATCACACCTTAAATTGAATGAAGTGAAACAGTACTATGGTTATATAAACCTACCCAAAACAAGACAGAAACACAATAAATGAAATCACATGCCACTCCTTTGACGAAAGATGCTAGAATATGGTCCAAAGGGTCTAGAAGAGCCCCTTGCACAACCCTAGAACAAAAGAAACAAGCAATCCAAATAAAACTCGAACCATATGATTTTGTCCAAGGAAAATAGGCGGAGGAGCCAAAAGGCCGATGCGTATCCCAAAACCAATGCAGACGGACTCACCTCACCAAGAGAGACAAGATTTGAGAAGACACTGAGAGGATTCATGCGCGTGAATAGGATCCGACAATGGGGGTTTATTGCGCCTCAAGGGAGGGGGCTGGTGCATTTCTTTTGTTCGTCCAATATGGTGGTGTGCCACCCCCATTTTCTATACCCCAATTATCAATTAAACCCATTATAAAAATATAGTATAAATATAATAATAATAAAATTTATTATTTTCATTTAATATAATGTTACTTTATTAACTAACATTTAAATTAATGTTTCACAATTAATTTTGAATACCCCCATTAATCATACAATGAAATTAATATAATAATAAAAATAATATCCTTATTATTATTATTATTATATATTAATTTTATTTAAAATAAAATAAATATAAATAATTTTAAAAACCGGAGAACCGTACAGCTTACCCGCACCATTTGACTATCTGTGCACAACATGATATTTATATTTAAAATGGTTTATTTTAATTAAACCCTACTCCACATTTATTCCATATTTAAAACGGTTTATTTTAATTAAACCCTACTCCACATTTATTCCATATTTAAAATTACTATTTAAATTTAACCTTCATCAATAATGATCAAAACATCATTATTAAATTAATTATCTAAACAAAAATTAATTAAGTAAACTACTTCACATGATTAATTAAAATCTTATTGAACTTTTATTTAAATAAATGAAACCCCGAAAAAGCCAGTATTATTGTTATTCATAATAATAATAACAACCACTCATAAAACATTAATAATAATAATTTAATTATTATTTGTATTATTATTCAGCCTTAGATAAAACCCAAAACACCTTATTATATAAAAAGTCTTCTTTATTAATTAAAAACACATTATTTAATTAAATGTTTCATGAGAAACCCCAAAGGGTCATTAATTTAACATCAATTTTTTACCTCATTAAACATACAATTATAATCTTTTTACATTAATGTTACACCCCAATTTATTACAACTTCTCCATCATTCATTATTATCTGAATAATAATTTCATAATTAATTATGAAACTCCCAATTAATTATAATATCATTAATATGATATAAACATCAACCCATAACCCCTAATTTATTTTCAATAATAATAATAATTATATTTATAAAACATAAATAATAATAATCTAATTATATTTATTTTTATTACATTGAATAAACTGAACACCTCTATTTAATAACAACACTTCATTATATCTAAAACTCCTCATTTTTTAAATGTTTGAATGGGAAGATCAAAAGCGTCATTAAATTCTCATAAATAATATACTACATTAACATGCAATTAAAATATCAACACATAAAAATAATTTATGACACCATAATAATAATAATATTATTATTAGTATTATCACATTATTCCATTTATTAATAAATGGTCATTTAATAATTATGAAACTCTTCATTTAAATAAAATGGTATTTTGATAAACCCATAATAGACATTAATTTCTTCAATCGACGTTTAATTTATTCTTTAATATTCATTTATTTAAACAACCACAATAATAATAATAATAACCTTATTATTATTATTATTAGTAAAACTAACTTTTAATTAACTACAAACTATCATATAATATTATTAAATTACATTAAATATTTTATTAAACATGGTAAACTCAATGGGTTGGAACGTAACCGCGCACAACCCTTGCAGATCCATGAAAGTGGACTTTTCCGAAATTTGTGTTCTGAAGACACAACAGGAGACCTGCGAAAATTACAGTGTAGTTACACAAGTCCAAAAATGACACCTTTAGGTGTTCCAACACTCATAATAAAATTATCTTGCCTGGTTTTAAAAAAGGCCCATTAATAAATTGAAATAAATTCAAAAACATTCGTATTTTAATCTGGTTCAATTACACGAGACTATACAATATACCAACCTTAAAATATTCTCATCCCAGAGAAGCCATCGGGAACCACTACTAAAAAACTGACCTTAAAATGTCATTTAATCATGTTATAAGTTACGTTTTGTGTACCCAACAAACGCACCTTAAACCCTTAACAAGAATAATGTATAAGCCATTAAAATCAGAGCCAATGTCTAGTTTATAGCTTAAACATCAGAACCGTTATTATATCATAGGTCATTAAAAGGAAAACATCATCAAAAAATGGTTGACTCTCAATCAATCAATAGAATAGGTTTCACGTGCTTCCCTCGAACGACTTCGTGGACCCAAATCCCCATTTCGCCCAATATCTGATGTTGTTCCTTTAAAACTATCCAAAACCATTTGCATGTAAAATGATTTCCTTACCCCACCTCTGGTGAAATTTCCAAGTCATGTAATCACAATTATGATTTAATAAAACCATTCCCCAACACAAAAATAAAATTATCCTAAATAATCAATGCATCCCATGTACTACCCAAATAACAACCACCCGTCAAGCCCAACAATATTTAAACTATAGTGTGGTGTTAGAACAATGATATCATAGTGTATCCATTACAAAGTGAATATAGGGGGTATGATGTAATGTCCCAGACTTCCCAGGCCCATTCCTTTGTCAAAAAGAAGGTCAAAAAGTTTTCTGGAGGGTAAAATGGACTTTTCCACACTTTCCAGAATTTTGAAACTACACGTCGTGTAGTTTGAGTACACGCCGTGTACCCCCTTCCTGGGTATACCCCATGTTGCAGACCGTTTCCTTGATGTGTGGAATAATGGGTGCACTCCATGTGTCTAGTTATACACACCCTGTAGTCCTTCCCCGTGTACGCGTTACCAGTCAACGGCTGTGTGTCGTGTTGGAGTCGTGTCCTTTCCGTGTGCAATAATTGGGTGCACGTCGTGTGTCCAGTTCTACACGCCGTGTAGTCCTTCCCCATGTATGCGTTACTAGTCAACGGTCATGTTCCATATTGGAGCCATTTCCTTTCCGTGTGCAATAAATGAGTACATGTCGTCTATCTAAACTACATGTCGTGTAGTCCTTCCCCATGTATGCGTTACACTCAAACAGTGTGTTAACCAGTCAACGGCCGCAGAGCCGTGTTGGAAGCCGCGTGGAGACCGTGTGAAAGAACTGAGTACACGCCATGTACCATAATGTTAATACCGTGTACTTTTTCTTTTCACACCTATAAAATGATGGTTCCCCTCCTCTTTTCAACTCACACCTCTCCTCCCCTCTCCTTTGAGCAGAGCTCTCTCAAGAGACTTGAAGGCTCTTCATACCATAACTTCTTCATCCGAGCTCCGATTTAGGATCCGTCAGCGGCCACGGGATCGTAACGACGAGGCGGAACTTCCAAGCCTAGGTCTGTTCTCTTTCCTTCAGCCTTTCCTTTCCAACATACACCCAATGATGTTTTTCCGGGACCCGACAGAGGTGACAGGCGCCGACGGACGTCTTCTAAGGTTGATCTGGGGAGCATTGCGACCAAGAACCTGTTGAGGTAGGGATCATACCTTCGTCTCTCTAATTTGTGCATAATACAGGGTGGGTGTCTTCTTTTTGACGTGATACACTTTTGAATCTGTTTTAATAAAGATAATAACCATTTAAAGAATGGGGTTGGGAAGTTGTGATTGATGTTACTTTGTATCCTCTGATATTATGTTGTGAATTGAATGAGCTTCTGCCTATAGAAAATCACGGTAGTTGGGGGCCTTTTCTTATGCAATTAAATGTTTCCCTCTCCTTCTGGATTTCCTTATGGGTGGAAACCTTGTGGAATGTGGAAATTGGTTAATCACGTAATGTTGGCTGTTTAAAATCTGGGACCCTTGTATGATCACCCCGGTTAAAAAAATGGAATAATAAACATGTGGGTGTTGTCTTGGTTACGAGGCGTGTGTTCGGGGTGTTTTGTGGGTTGTTGTGGATAGTTCAAGCAGTGGGGCTGCATTTGGCTTGGTTGTGGGTTGGTGTGAATTCTATGTTGGTGGTGGGTAGCGGGGCTGCAATAAATGGTATTAAAGGGATATTGATGTACGAGTTTTAGTGTGGTTGTGGTTATGGCGGTTGCCAGCGAGGCTGCAGGGTTGGGTCTAAATGTGAATGGGCTATGGGTTGTGATAATAACTTAAAAAGTGGAATAGTTAATGATTGGTGGGGCGTGGTAATGGAATGTGTTTAATAATAATCAATGGGGTAGGTTGGTTGATAAGAGGGACTTTTTTGTGCTGCTTATGTTTTTACAAACTTATTTGAGGATGACGGGGATATGTTCACGAACGATTGGTGTGGTTGGTTGTGGATAGTTGCCCAGTAGTTAAGTAACTAAATATAATAATTATGCTGAAATGTGAAAACCTAAATGGGGAGGGGGTTATTTGTTTTATGCATGCTTTGTAGTAGTAGTGTCAGGGCACGTGCTCAGTTTCTCTGTTTTGAAGACATTGGTTGGTCAGTGTGGTTGGTATATATATATATATATCTGTATCTTTTGTGTTTTATCTCACCCCACCATATTGATCACTTAGTGCCAAACACTCCCATTTTATGGGAGAGGGTGTTTTTACCTTAGTTAATATCTCCTTCCTACTCCTTCTCCCCTAGGATATGATGGCTTGAGGCGACCTTACACCTATGAATATTTAGGTAGGTTTCGATTGGGGTGGTTTTATCCCAAGACTCTTCGGGCAGGTTCTACTATATCCCAAGAATCTTCGGGATGAGGACTAGGTGTGTGCAGGTGGGATGCGTGGTTGTGAGTCCCAGGTGTGTGTGGGCGGAATGCGTGGTGGTGAGGCCCAGGTGTGTGTGGCAGGGATGACTACTCGTGAGGACTAGGTGTGTGTGGGCAGGATGCGTGGTTGTGAGGCCCAGGTGTGTGTGGGCGGGGAGAGTGTGGCAGCATCAGGACGTTCGTCGTTAGGAAGAGTAGCTAACTAAAGGAAAATGGTGCAGGGTACCCAATAATCATGTTTTTATATACTACTACCTGTTCTGCTTGTGTTTTGGTGAGTGTGGCTGGTGAGGTTGGGTGGATAGAATTCCTTGCTAGGTTTCTTCTGTTGTTCTCTCGGGACATTTGGATGTCTACCCACTTGTGCACGAGAGATTTAGGTTTCCCTACTGAGTATACCTATATGATCACCCTACTTTTACATTTAGGTTTCCAGGAGGACTACCAGGGCCATGCGGGACCCTACTAGTCGGACATTTGGAATTTTTGCAGTTGTTGTTCTCTTTTTTTCTTTTGGTATTGTACTTTGAACTTTCTTGTACTAGTACATTGTTATGAAATTGTTTAAAAATCCATGTGGGAATGGTTTGGGTTTATTTATATACACTTTACCTTTTTTCTGTTTGTGGTTAACTTGTCCTATTTTCCGATCATTAAAAAATAAAAATGGTAATGCCTCCCATATTTGTGAAAAACTCATACCCTTGGTGCTAGTCGCCACCCCGGGGCCTACTGGAGGCGGGACTCGGGGGGTCATTATCTCCCTTTCTCCATTGCCATCTTAGGAGGGGCATCTTTCGTGGGAGGGGGTCATGACAGAATGGTATCAGAGGTGATGGTTGAGAGATAGGATGGAGTCTAGAGTTAGTCACATTGAGGATTGCATGGGATGGTAGGGAAACAGTGTTAGTCAATCTTGGTGCGTGACATAAGACAGTGATGACCGACTAGGACATGGGATTTTAGGGCCCCCGTGATCCGATGCAATGACTCCGAGCCTACCGAACTACCAAGTGAGACTACATTGATTGCAGGGTAAAGACTCTAGGGAAGGTACATGCATCATAATTATTGTTATTTACTTGATTTGGGTGTTCTGGGAAAGAAATTGTAATAAAATGATAAAATGAAACCATGAGTTTTTCCTTACTACTTGGGCTTAGGCGATCCTTATTTACCGTACAGCTATGGCACCGGGACGTCATCCCCGGGTTGCTCATACGGCTGAGGCCCAGCATATTCAAGCTGTCGATCAGTTGAGGATTGACCGAGAGGAGGAATACAACTAGTGGAAGAAGACTCTACGTTCCTTCCAGCGGCAAACCCTCAATAAGTACGAGGGAATTACTTCAGATACGGAGACGGAGGGGTGGATTGAGGAGCTAGGGATCGCTTTTACCTTGACCAGTGCTCCGAGGGAGTACTGGATTCCTTTAGCAGTCAGTCAGCCGAGAGGTGCGGCACGACAGTGGTGGATGCTCTACCTCCGAGAGAGGATAGAGGTAGAGGATCCATGGGCTGACTTTGAGAAGGAATTCCGAGAGGAATTCCTTTCTTCCATGATCACGGCAGAGAAGCGGCAGGAGTTACTCTCCCTTCAGCAGGGGAGTATGACTATATGAGTGCTGGGGATCAAGTTCAAAGATCTCTGGCGCTTTGCTCCAGATATATTTCCGGATGAGGAGTCTCAGGCGAGACGATTGGAGGAGGCACTTCGTACTTCGCTCCAGTCTGCTATCACCCCCTTCACCCTTCCAACGTACATAGTGGTACAGAATAAGGAAGATATTGTAGAGAGGATTCACTCACTGGGAGGTGCACCCCGAGAGGGGATCCAGCCAGGCTCGTCGAAGGGGATGACAGTCAGCAGCAGGGCTCCTGCGATGGGACCTTCCAGGTTCAGGCCAGTGGGGAGCTGGCCCCAGCAGTTCCAGTTCAGATCTTCGTGTCCTCGTCCTTTTTTAATGATCCCGGTACTGAGGTGTTTTTGCTGTGGAGGTTTTGGGCACGTTCAGAGTCGGTGCCGGACCCGAGCTCTGTACGGTGGAGGTGGACGGGTTTAGCGCCCACCTCAGTAGCATTAGATGCCAGCGAGGCCCATCCAGCAGCTGCAAGACCATGCCCCTCCAAGGGAAGACTTTGCGGGAGGTGGCCAACCTCAGGTTTCTCCTCAGGGACCTCGACCAAGGCGTGTTCGGGGAGGTGGATGACATCAGAGAGGTAGAGGAACTGGGCGTGGACTATTTCAAGCAGCAGAGTTTACAGCTCTAGCAGGACCATAGGTGGTGCGAGGTACAATTTGTTTTTTCAGCACTCTTGTGTCTGCTTTGTTAGATTCGAGAGCCTCACACTCCTTTGTTTCACATAGTCTAGCACATGATTTGGGATTAGACATAGAGAGACTTTCCGTACCACTTGTACTGAGTACACCAGTTGGAGGCCAGACCAGCATATCTTGTGTTTGTCAGGGATTTAGGCTGACATTTGGACCAAATCGATCTAGTGGGGACCTTCTTATGTTACAGATGTAGCCATACGATGTCATCTTAGGCATAGACTGGTTGTTTTCTATTAGTGCCATTATCGACTGCTTCCGGAGAAGAGTCGTGTTCTCCGACGTGGATGGGCAGTGCATATCTTTTTTTGGTGAGAGGAGCTATCAGGCGGTAAGCCGGCGTGTGGAGGATCTCATTTCTTTGTTGAGAGGGTTATCAGTGGTTCCAACTGATACATTGATGATGGATGTCCCAGAGGTTGTTGGGGAGTTACTCGATGTTTTTCCTCAGGAGGTTTTAAATCTACCCCCCCCGACATGACATGGAGTTCGGGATATACTTACAGCCTGGTTCCCTTCCTATTTTGATGGCCCCTTATCGGATGGCACCTTCGTAGTTGCAAGAGTTACGGATTCAGATTGATGATCTGATGGAGAAGGGTTTTATTCGACCCAGCGTGTCGCCATGGGGTGCTCCAGTTTTGTTCGTGAAGAATGAAGATGGTGGTCTCAGGCTATGCATAGACTACCGAAGGTTGAACCAGGTAACAGTCAAGAACCACTACCCCTTCCAAGGATAGAATATCTCTTCGACCAGCTGAGGGGATCATGTTGGTTTTATATGATTGATCTACGATTGGCATATCATCAGCTGATGGTGAAGGACAGTGACATCTTGAAGAAGGATTTCAGTTGCCGGTTTGGGCACTTCGAGTTTGTAGTGATGTCATTTGGAGTTACGAATGCACTGGATGTGTTCATGGGACTAATGAACTTTGTCTTCCGAGAGTTTCTTGACTGGTTATTCGTTGTGTTTATCGATGACATCCTGATCTACACATGATCAAAGGAGGAGCACGTTGAGCATCTCAGGGCAGTCTTGGAAGTCCATCGACACCACCAGATTTACTGGAAATTGTCGAAGTGTATGTTCATGACACAAGAAGTAAACTTACTTGGGCACGTGGTGTCTCAGCATGGATTGTCAGTGGACCCGTCGAAGGTGGAGGCATTTGTTTCTTGGGCATCACCCAAGAGCGCTTCAGAAGTTCGTAGTTTGCTGGGGTTAGCAGGTTACTATTGGAGGTTCGTTTTGGACTTCTCTCCTGTTGCTTCTTCATTGATAGCTTTGATGAGGAAGAACAAGGTATTACTATGGAGCGATCAGTGCTGGGATGCTTTTGACTACATGAAGGAGTGTTTTTTAGTGATCCTGTACTCAGGTTGCCAGAAGAGGGGTTGTTGTATGAGGTATTTTTTGATGCTTATGGCCTTGGTCTGGGGTGCTTGCTGATGCAGAAGAAGGGAATGATTTGTTATGGGTATTGGCAGTTATGCCCTCATGAGCGTAATTATGAAACCCATGACCTAGATATTTCAGTAGTAGTGTTCGCACTGGAGTTGTGGCGACATTACCTCTTTGGGGAGCGCTTTGTGGTCTTCTCAGATCACAAGAACCTACGTTATATATTCTCCTAGCATGACCTGAACTTGCGGCAGCGGAGATGGGTTGAGTTTCTCCAAAACTATGACTTTGAGATCTCATACACTGAAGGTAAGGGCAACTTTGTGGCTGAGGCCCTGAGCAGGAAGTCACATCAGGAAGTGGTTTGGGAATCTGCTGATGCTTGGAAAGAAATGGGAGAGTTGGCTGCCTTGCACTTGGATGCTAGGGTAGATGGTGTTAGAGGATGTTTATTTCAGATGACAGTGTAGTCCTCCTTGTTGTATCAGGTGGAATAGTCTCAGGGGGGGACTCCGAGGCGGAAGTGATGCGGGATCATGTTGATCAAGGGAACACTCCATAAGGATGGTTAGAGGACAGCCGACATAGGTTGCTTTTACATGGAAGGTTGTTTGTTCCAAAGTTAATGCGTGAGGGAGTTCTCAGTGAGTTCCATAGCTTATCCTTGGCGGTACATCCAGGAGTTTCAAAAATGTACCGATTCCCGAGGGATCAGTTTTGGTGGCCCGGGGTGAAAAGGGCAGTGGCGGAGTTTGTGGGTAAATGCCTAATGTGTCAGCAAGTGAAGGCAGAACATCGTGTTCCCAGTGGATTGTTGCATCCTTTAGATTTCCCCAAGTGGAAGTGGGATGACATCTCGATGGACTTCATCACAGGACTACCCAGAGCTCAGGGTGGTTATGATTCTATCTGGGTGGTGGTGGATCGACTGATGAAATCAGCTCACTTCTTAGCAATCAAGGAGTCGGGCCCGGTGAGTACCTTAGCATAGAGGTACGTAAACGAGTTGGTGTATTTTCATGGATTTCCAAGGACTATCATCTCAGATCGGGATACTGAGTTTACATCGCGAGTCTGGGGGGTTACAACATGCTTTTGGAACCCATCTATTCCTTAGCACTGCTTTCCACCCCCAGACCGATGGGCAGACAGAGCAGACTATCCAGACGTTGGAGGACATGCTGCGAGCATGCGTTCTTGATTTCAGAGGATCATGGGTACGACACATGCCTTTAGTAGAGTTTTCCTACAAAAACATCTTCCACTCTACTATTGGCATGGCACCGTTTGAGGCTTTGTTTGGTAGGCCATGTCGTTCACCCATTTACTGGGCAGAGGTTGGTGAGACAGGTGCTCTTGGGACAGAGGTAGTGCAGAGAACCACAGAGAAAGTCCAGCTTGTACATGAGAGGATGAAAGCAGCTCAGGACCGACAGAAGTCTTATACTGATCGTCGGAGGAGGCCCTTGGAGTTAGAGGTGGGGGATCATGTGTTCTTGAATGTTTCCCCTCGACAGGGGCAGTGGAGGTTTGGGAAATGAAGCAAGCTCTCACCCAGGTTCATCGGACCTTTTGAGGTGATGAGGCGAGTCGGCGAGGTGGCATATCACCTGGCCCTGCCACCTCAGTTGGAGAAGGTTCATTACGTCTTCCACATCTCTCAGCTTCTTCAGTACTTACACGACTGGGGAGATTAGATATGGGAGACAAAGCGCCTTCGAGGAATGACTAGTCAGAATCGATGATCATAAAATGAAGGTGCTTCGTGGACGAACCATTCCCTTGGTTCGTGTGTTGTGGAGGCACGGTGGCCTCAAGGAGATCACTTTTGGGTGGGAGACCGAGATGCACGCTCAGTACCCAGAGTTGTTTTGACTTGTGTTTTTACCCTGTTCTTCTGAGCTTGTGTTGATATTGTACTCTATACCTTTGATTTATGGAATGCTTGGATTGTCAGTTGTGAGACCTATTATTTCTTTGTTCCCTGGCAATGAGTAACTTGTCTGAATGTGTGGGAAAGGGAAAAACCTGACCCATATTGGAGACGCATTAACGCGGATGCGATCTAACCCTTGTGGGCGAGTCAGTGCCACCTAAAGTGGATAATATCTCAACATAGGTGAAGCAATTCCCCAAATCCACGTGTTCAAGAAGTGGGTTGGTTGTGTGGTGTTGGGGTTAGTGCGAGTTGAAAAATCCTAATGTATGAAAGAGGGAAGACCAAATTCTTAATCGAGACGCATTAATGAGGATGCGATTAAACCCGTGCAGGCGAGTCAGTGCCGCCTAAAGTGGATAATATCTCGAAATAGGAGAAGGAATTCCTAACACATATGATTAGGGTTGTTAGTTGGGTTCTTGTTATATCGAGAACCCTAAGAGCTATCTTGTTGGGTTCCTCTGGGTTGGTTTTGAATTCTCGGGGATGAGAATGTTATAAGATGTATCTGATGTAATGGCCCAGACCTCTCTGACCCATTCCTTTGTCAAAAAGAAGGTCAAGAAGTGTTCTGTAGGGTAAAATGGACTTTTCCACACTTTGCATAATTTTGAAACTACACGCCGTGTAGTTTGAGTACACGCTGTGTACCCCCTTCCCAGGTATAACCCGTGTTGCAGACCATGTCCTTGATGTGTGGAATAATGGTTGCACGCTGTGTGTCCAGTTCTACATGCCGTGTAGTCCTTCCCCGCGTACGCGTTACTAGTACACGGCCGTGTTCCGTGTTGGAGCTGTGTCCTTTCCGTGTGCAATAAATGGGTGCACGCCGTGTGTCCAGTTCAACACGCCATGTAGTTCTTCCCCATGTATGCGTTACTAGTCAACTGTCGTGTGCCGGGTTGGAGCCGTGTCCCCTCTGTGTGCAATAAATGATTACACACTGTGTGTCTAAACTACACGTCGTGCAGTCCTTCCCCGCATATGAGTTACCCTCAAACCATGTGTTGACCAGTCAACGGCCGCAGAGCCGTGTTTGAAGCAGCATGGAGACCGTGTGAATGAACCGAGTACACACCGTGATCCATAAAGTACACGTCGTGTACTTTTTATTTTCATTCCTATAAAAGGAGGGGTCCCCTCCTCCTTTCAACTCACACCTCCCCCCCCCCCCTCTCCTCTGAGCAGAGCTCTCTCAAGAGACTCGAAGGGTCTTCCTACCATAACTTCTTTGTCCGAGATCCGATTTACGATCCGTCAGTGGGAATGGGATCTTAACGACGAGGCCAAACTTCTGAGCCTGGTCCGTTGTCTTTCCATCCACCTTTACATTCTAAATTCCACCTGAGGAGGTTTTTCCGGGACCTAACAACGGTGATGGGCACCGACAGACATCTTCTAAGGTTGATCCGAGGGAGCGTTGCGGTCAACAACCTATTGAGGTAGGGATATTACCTTCGTCTCTCTAATTTTTGAATCATGTGGATTGGGTGTCTTCTTGTTTACGTGAAACACTTTTGAATATGTTTTAATAAAGATAATAACTGGTTAAAGAACGGGGTTGGGAAGTTTTGATTGCTGTTACTTTATATCCTGTGATATTATGTTGTGAATTGAATGAGCTTCTGCATACGGAAAATCACAGTCATTGGGGGCCATTTCTTACGCAATTAAATTTTTCCCTCTCCTTCTGGATTTTCTTATTGGTGGAAACCTTGTGGAATGAAGAAATTGGTTAATCACGTAAATTTGGCTTTTTAAAATTTGGAACCCTTGTATGATCACCCCAGTTAAACAAAATGGAATAATAAACATGTGGGTGTTGGATTGGTTATAAGGCGTGTGTTGGGGTTGTTTTGTGGGTTGTTGTGAATAGTGTGAGTAGTGGGGCTATGGTTGGCATGGTTGTGGGTTGGTGTGAATGCTATGTTGGTGATGTGCAGCGGGGCTGCAATAAATGGTATTAAAGGGATATTGATGTATAGGTGTCGGTGCGGTTGTGGTTATGGCGGTTGGCATCGGGGCTGTAGGGTTGGGTTACAATGTGAACGGGCTATGGGTTGTGATAATAACATAAAAAGTGGAAGTGTTAATGATTGGTGGGGCGTGGTAATGGAATGGGTTTAATAATAATCAATGGGGTCAGTTGGTTGATAAGAGGGACTTTGTTGTGCTGCTTATGTTTTTCGTAACTTGTTTGTGGATGGAAGGGATATGTTTACGAACGATTGGTGTGTTTGGTTGTGGATATTTTCCCAGTATTTAAGGAACTAAATAAACTAATTATGCTGAAATGTGAAAACCTAAATGGGGTGGGGGTTGTTTGTTGTATGCTTTCTTTGTAGTAGCAGTGTCGAGGCACGTGCTCAGTTTCTCTGTTTAGAAGCCATAGGTTGGGTTGTGTGGTCGATATATATATATATATATATATATCTGTATGTTTTGTGTTTTATCGCACCCCACCCATATTGAGCACTTAGTGCCGAACACTCCCATTTTATTGGAGAGGGTGTTTTCCCTTAGTTACTATCTCCTTCCTGCCCCTTCTCCCCTAGGCTATGATGGCTTGAGGCGACCTTACACCTAAGACTCATGGGTATGTTTTGATTGGGGTGGTTTTAGCCCAAGACTCTTGGGGAAGGTTCTACTGTTTCCCCTAAATCTTCAGGATGAGGCCCATGTATGTGTGGGCGGGATGCGTGGTTGTGAGGCCTAGGTGTGTGAGGGTGGCATGCGTTGTTGTGAGGCCTAGGTGTGTGTGGGAGGGATGTGTTGTTGTGAGGCCCATGTGTGTGCGGGCAGGATGCGGGGTTGTGAGGCCCAGGTGTGTGCGGGTGGGGAGAGTGTGGCAGCGTCAGGACGTTCATCGTTAGGAAGAGCTGCTAACTAAAGGGAAATGGTGTGGGGTACCCAATACTCTTGTTTCTTATATAATACTACCTGTTGTGCTTGTGTTTTGGTGAGTGTTGCTAGTGAGGTTGGGAAGATATAATTCCTTGCTAGATTTCTTCTGTTGTTCTCACGGGTCATTTGGATGTCTCCTCACTTGTGCATGAAAGATTTAGGTTTCCCTACTGAGTATACTTGTATGATCACCCTACGTTTATGTTCAGGTTTCCAGGAGGACTACCAGGGCCGTGCAGGACCCTACTAGTCGAACAGTTGGAGTTGGTGTAGTTCTTGTTCTCTTGTTTTCTTTTGGTATTGTAATTTGAGATTTCTTGTACTTGTACCTTGTTATAAATTTGTTTAAACATGCATGTGGGAATGGTTTGGAAATATTTCTATACACTTTCCCTTTTTCCTTTTGGTGGTTGACTTGTCATATTTCCTAATCATTAAAAATAAAATAAAAAGGTTAATTCCTCCCATATTTGTGAAAAACTCATACCCTTTGTGCTAGTCGCCACCCCGGGGCCTAATGGAGGCAGGACTCGGGGGTCATTATCTCCCATTCGCCATTGCCAGCTCAGGAGGGGCATCATTGGTTGGAGGGGATCGGGACACATGATCTTCATATTCAGAAGAAAATACTAAGAAAAAAACCAAGGTCATTAATAAGATCATTCAAACTATTACTGGAAAACTATGTTCTATAAGATTGACATCAGCTGCTAACACATTTATTGTAAACTATGCAACAATAACTACCTTAGGATTTTCCATGATGTCGCACAAAAAGATGATCCACTCACCGGAGCATGTTTTTAGAACACATTAACGCTTGTGGGTGACATTCCTAAAACCACGATCACCATGTCAGAAATTTACCACAAAATCTGTAATATAAACATATCGGTATTCCAAAATATCAGATTCCCAAGAAGTCCCCCTGACCAGTGGGAAAAAAATACTTTAACAGCCTAGAACATTATATGGGTAATACATACCACGGGTTAACCCCTTATGATGATTAGTGTTGACCCTCTCTCTTGGTCACACAAAACCAAAATCACAAGATTGAAAAGCTCCATTTTTTATCCATTTTAATTAATTAATTACAACTACTCATCATTTGAATGCATTTAAACAATCACACAAGTACTTATTCAAAAAAGACACTTGTTTTTCAAAACAACTACCTACGGAAAAATAATCACGATGTCACAAACTTCACCTTTAAAAATTTTACATTTAGTGTTATTCTAATATAAACAAAAAATTTATCATCTAAATTATTTCTATCGAGAAGGAGGCCTCCAAATATGCCATTTATTAATTCTAATTTCTTCATATGCAACCCCACACTGGTTCATTACAATGAAAGCTCAGAATTTCTACATTCATAACCATTTTCAAAACATACTATGGTTATATGGTTTATTCACGTGGGTGGCCATCTACCAACCGATAAGGCGTCCATGCAACTTATTGCTGGCAGTTGGCTCTCATTAATCACAATCAACATTCATTTAACATTTTAACATTAGAAGACCTTTAATATAACAAAACATCATTATAATGTGAGCATAATAAGTAACACAACAACATGATATAACATAGAAGCAATGAACAACAACAAAACATGCTAACAACTAAAGATGTATGGCATATAATCACTCAAGAATGTTATATCTATGAATGAAAATTTATATCTAGAGAGCAATTATAATGCAGATAAAAACATGGTATTGCACCCAAGGAACACAATCCAAATTAGTAGGCATCCCAGTAATTCAACTACATGGCATGTTATATGCATGACATGTGAATTTTTAAGTTACTAAGATGATGCATGTATAAAACATTCTTTCCATAGCAGGCTAAGAATTTTTTTTAAAAAATCACAAAAATCAATATCTTACGGGAAATACCCAAGTCACTTAAGGTGAAATCATATCAACTGTAACCTCTAGTAGAACAATCATAAATTCCCATTCTTGGCCACATGGTCATTTCCCGTACATGGGGTGATCAGTACCAAGAACATCTTTTAACTAAAGCGCCGACGCATTCCTAATCTCCTGTCTACCAACCCCAAAACAGTAAGACAAGGGAAAAGGAACCCCCTGATACCACTTTGTAATGTCTCGACCCAGATCACCACTAAAACTGTGGTCGGACCGGTTTCCACATGACCTCAAGAGTGTCTCCCGGTATGCCAGAGGCTACTGACTTGCAGCGAGGTTCTAAAGACAGTCAGTGGGGAGACTATACCCACTAATCATATTTTCACACTGATATATCAAAATAAATATCAAACAATGAAACTAAATATTAGAAGAAGTATCAAAAATGATAAATCAGTAGAAGGAAGATTTTATAAATCTTGTACAAAAAAATGGCTAACATGAATTATATAGCAGATGCATGCATGAAATGCTAGCGATAAAAAAAAATCAAAATAGTGCAAAACACAATTCTGAAAATTCCATTACAAAAAAATATACAACGACTCCAAGCCCCAAGGGAAGTATTCTCAAGCATCATGAGAATTGGCTCAATCCTTTTCTCTTATCTTCCAAGTAAATGCAAACAACCCAATACTGTAACCAAATAGAATCTACTCAGGTACTCCAGCGTAGTGGTGGACTGAGTAGAGTGTGAGATATAAATATCAGTTGGTCGGGACCGTTGGTGTCTACCCCAAAATACTGACATTCAATAAATAAGTTAAATAGTTAAGGAATTCATAATTAAGGTATGTAGTACAATGTAACTATATACCCAAGTACCAACTTCAGATCATAGCTGGTGTCCGAACCATTATTATACATTTGTCATGCATACACAATAGTAATTACTCAATCGTTTTAATTTATAAATTATGTAATCCTCATTAAACTTTATAACTCTTGTGATCCAGACTTAACCAAACATTCCATGTATTAGTCACTCACCATAGATGCTTGTAAATTCCTTTATGTAATCAATGATAAGACCAAATCCAATCTTGTGCTTTGGCTTGGATAACACGTCATAAGATATTCAATTTAATTTTCATATACAATATCTGAGCCCATCCACTAAAAATAGTGATTTTCTCTTGGTTCTGTCCACTAATAGTGATTCACCCAATTCATTGATAAGTATGAACCCTTTCTCATTTTTAAATAACAAATCATAATGTCACACTAGTTTTCCTTAACCAATTAATTCATTTAATGTTCAACCACTTGGACCCATAGTCTAATATCAATTAATGGGTTTAGAAAATCATGTCAAGCACCCTCATGAGTATTTGGACTATTAGTACTTGTCTCACAACCCAGGGGTATTTGGAGCATCTGTCCCTAACACATAAAAGAATATTTGCTTCCAAGCTGGGTGTATAATGATATGTCTTGCACCCCGTGAGTATTTGGAGCATCAGTCCCTATCTCAAAACCTCTTTATCAATAATACACATATATTTATCATTGGTTTAGCCATGTCGAACACCCCACAACCATCTATTAATTAATTCATAAATTAATTAATCCAATCCATTAATAAAAACAATAACTGATTGACAATATAAATCAGCCGTCAAATGTCAAACATTTGTTATCCATTCAAAATCTCAATAATAAATAATTAATTAACAATAAATTATTCTTAGAAATCCAAATAAATAATTAACTCAACCATTAATTATCCAAATTCTTTAACATGTTTGAACCCATCAACTCAAATAGTGATTCATCCAGGACTTTTCCAATTTACATACACGTCATAATAATAATAAAACATTCAGAATAAATCCCATATATATATAAACCTTCTCACGTGGAATCTCATAATATAATAGAACTCTATCCAAGACAACATAATGCATTAAAATTTAACACACATCAAAAGGTACCCCTGGCCAATAGTCGTAACAAAAAATTATTTCACAATCTTAATTTAATGTAGTCAAATTAATTAATTAAAAAAATTATTAATTAAATATAATCACTTTAACAAATCATCAATTAATTAACCATTTTTTATTTATCATGTGACAAATAATCCATCCATTAATTATTACTAGTTTCCAATTTATATTTAACATATTCCAAATATTCAATATTCTCAATAATCAATATTAGCCACAATTTTTCTTTAATCGCATTACATGATAATTAATTCTACAATTAATTACCATATTACCCATTATTCTCATTCAAATCCTTTAACAATTTAATCAAATAACTTTAACCAGATTATAAAAACATGCTAAAAATAAACACATATTCAAGTACGCTTTTATATCAGGTGGGAATCATCATTAATAACATCAAATGTGTCATGCATAAACATATAATAATCATTGAAACTCACATTCTCAATTTATTTAAAGAATATATTATTTTTAAATACATTTATATGGATTTGGGACCCTACCTCTCGGTGGCACCATTTTAAATCCGAAGAACATTAATATACATAGAGGAAACAAGTCCACAGCCGGTCCGTAATCACATGCATGTGAACCATATATATATATATTTATTCATTTATGTTCCCTTAAACAATATAAATAAAATTACAAATATTAAAATCGGTACATAGAATCAAAGTAGAAAAAACTAACACACCTCTAACTAGGTACCAGGGGATCATAAAAATTATCACACAATTAATTGAATGATGTGAAACAATACCTTGATTAAATAACCTTACATGAAACATTACAGAAACACAATAATGAACTCATCTACCTCTAGATTGTTAGCAGATACCAAAATACGGTCCAAAGGGTCTAGAACAGCCCCTTGAACAACCCTAGAACCAAATAAACAAGGAAACACAATAAAACTCGAACCATAGGATTTTGGATGAGAAAACATGGAGATAGAGGATCCAAAAGTCCGATGAAAATAACAAAAAAAATGCAGATAGACTCACCTCACCAATACAGTCAAGTAACATGAAGACACCGAGAGGATTCAATCATGAAAAGATGAGCTGGTGGGGGGGGGGGGGGTGTGTAGCGCACCTCCAAAGAGGGGCATGGTGCATTTTTGTTGTTCCTCTAATATGGTGGTGCGCCACCCTCATGTTCTCTCCCCCAATTATCAATTACACCCTTGATAAACTAATTGTCTTAATATAATAATAATAATATTTATTGTTTTAATTTAATATAATGTTACTTCGTTAACTAACATTTAAATAAATGTTTCACAATTAATTCTGAAAACCCCCATTAATCATCCAATGAAATTAATAGTATAGTAATAATAATATCCTTATTACTATTATTATATATTGAATTTATTTAATATAAAATGAAAATAAATTATTTAAAACACTGGATAACCGCACAGATGACCCACACCATTTGACTACCCCCGCACAACCTGCTATCTATATTTAAAATTGTTTAATTAAAATAAACCCATCTACACATTTATCCCATATTTAATATTAAAATTTTAAAATTACCCATTTTGATAATTATCAACAAATAATTATTTAATTAATTATCTCAACACAAATTAACTAAAAAAACTTCTTCTTTGTAGTGAATAATTAAATTATTATTCTGCATTAATTAAATTTAATGAAACCCCAAGGAATCCATTATTATTATTATTGATAATAATAACAAAAACCACTCATAAAATTTTAATAATAATAATTTAATTATTACTTATATTATTATTCAACATTAGATAAAACTAATCACCTCTTATTAAATAAAAACACTTCTATTTTAATTATGAAACTCTTTATTTAATTAGATGTTTATTTGAGATACGCAAAAGGATCATTAATTTTATATCAATATTATACCTCATTAAACATCCAATTAAAATTTTTAACATAAATGTTACAACCCATTAAATTAAAAAAACTTCTTCAGTCATTATTATTTGAAAAAAAAATTCATAATTAATTATGCAACTCCAATTTTTTTAAAATATCCTTAATATGACAAAAACTCCAACCCATAACCCATTATTTAATTTTTATAATGATAATAATAATAATTAAATTCATAAAACTAAAATAATAATAATCGATTTATTATTATTTTTTAAAATGTTGATAAACCCAACACCACCATTTAATAACAACTCTACATAAAATATGAAACTCCTCATTTTATTAAATGTTTCTCTGAGAAACTCAAAAGAATCATTAAATTCTCAAAAATAATATACTCTTTAAACATGAAATTTAAATATCAATTCATCAATATAATTTTTGACACCATAATAATAATAAAAATAACATTATTAATATTAGAAATTTTTTCCATTTATTCATTAATTGTACTTTAATAATTCTGAAACTCTTTATATAAATAAAATGGTTTTTCTATAAACCCATAATCCACATTAATAGAATCAGTAATCATTTAATTAATTATTTATCATTAATTTAATTAAACAACCACAATAATGAGAAATAACTTCATTATTAATTTTATTAGAACCTTATTTTAATTAATTACAATCTGTAATATACTATTATTTAATTAAAATACATATTTTATAAAATAAGGTAAATTAAACGGGATGGAACACAATAATGTGCAGCCCGTGAAAATCCATTAAATTGAAATTTTCTGAAATTGGTGTTCTTGAGACTCATCAGGACACCTTTGTAAATTATCGGGTAATTACGCAAGTCCATAAATGACACCATTATATGTTCCAATACTCAGAATAAAATTCCCCAGCAAGGTTCAAAAATACACATTGATTAACTGAAAAAAATAGTTCATAAAATTTGTATTTTAAATAGATTAAATAACATTGGAATTTACACGATGAGTTCATAATGAACGTTTTGCACTAGGCGAAATATAATTATTTTGGCCACATATAATTTGTGAAAAAATCATCATGGGTGATGAATTAATAACAAAACAATTATTTATTTTAATCAACATAGTTAAATTTTACCCTTTAAATACATAAATAAATATTTTTCCATAGGGCTTGCAACAAATCCCATAAACCCAGTGACCATTGGTGGAGAGCATTCTTGGCCTATAACAAAAGATCAGGATCATATCGAGGATCATTTCCCAAAAAGAGTTCATAGATCTCAAAAAATACAACAATGGAGTAATAGAGTAATGTATTTCCTGAATAATTAATCCTAAATCTTGGTAGGGTGATTTAGTTATGATTTTCAATAATTATATATTATACAAACTGATATCAAATCAATCCTACCAAAAAAATTGATTTATGCATGGAAAATTACTTAATTTGATGCACATATATTTATTAAATTTTTTAGTTCACATTGATTTTATTATTATATTAAAATAATAAATAATGAATGAATAATGTATAAGGTGAATTAATCACTTTCATGTATTTTTTATTTCTCTATAACTACATTATTTGATCATCAGTAGTATTTTATTTGGAAATCAGTTCGAACAAAACAAGATATCTGATCATTTTAAATTTTTTCATTGAGGTAATAAATATAAAGTGTTGGTATGGATTGCGATGGACATTTCTTTTTTATATGAGTTAATGGTGGTGGATATATTGAGGTATAATGTGAATTATAATGGGGTTTTTCGTATTCCTAAGAGGCACATTATTATAGGGATGGGGGGTCAATGATTTCCTATCTATTTTAGAGGCTAGAATATAGTGAATGGATGATGGAAAGTCCAGTCAGCCCCAAAAATGTAATTATTGGGAATGAATGATTATAGATGTGGGAAATTTGGGTTCCACATGATCCTGTTGTATGTTTTGTGAAATCACATGATACCTGACATGTTCTCTGGGAAGACACCCAATGCGAGACCCTATATCCCATGATAGGGTTTCCACTAAGGAGTAAAATATCACACATTGCGTGACATATTATAGGTGGATCAGTGTATACATTGAGTGTGCACATAAAAAACCACATGTACATGAGAAGGGATAATAAATGTATACCAACACAGTGAGAACCAGGTTTAAAAAACACATCTTATTGTACATGGTTAGGACTAGGAGGAATGATATGGGTAGCCAAAAAAGTGTACATAGTAGGTTTATCACTAAAACATAGTGTATGTTGAGTTTTACATGACGTGAGAGGTGTTACCAGACCATCATATCCAAGATGATCAAGGATCATTGTGAACACTACTTACACATCACGTACTCCCTTAGATAAAACTTGTATCTATTCATCTCATCAGTTCAAACAAGTGTCAATGTATTTGATTTCTCATTAGTCCTTTTCAACAGCTGTATATTTTTTGATACCATCTATATATTATTAATTTAATTACCAATATAAGTTATAAACTATATAGTGTTCAAGGGTGCCTCTGTTAGATGATTCATATTATGTTTTAGGTTTCCCAATGTAGTTATGTGCATGACCCCATACTTATGTATCAGGGTACTCTATGACTAGTGTAGTTTCATGTTTAGGGCCTAATGACATCGCTCTTCAATGAGAGTGTCTTCTAATTACATGGATCATGGATTAGAATACACTAGAAATGGGAATTAATTCAAGAATAATATTTTTGATGGTTGATTTTTCTAACTTCATGGTGGATAAATAACCTTCTTGAGTATGTTTGGTTGTTTTGGTATAGAAATTGATTTTTATACACTTATATTTAAATGATTTTAATTTATGAATTTTTATATTGTTTTCAGGGAGTTCAATTGGGTATTTTTTAATGTCCCATAAATTTCAAGGAATTTTTTTTAAATACAATGAAATTTTATGAGTCTGTGGCTTCTTGACGGAAGTTGATTTTGAGGCCCGGTGTTCCTGGAATCAATTTCTGAAGATTAGCTCAGGTACGTTCAGTGAACGAACGAGCGAGTGTTTCTATCATTTCAACCAGTGCTCGGAATTGAATTCTGAAGGCACTGTTGAACTCGTAGTGCAGGTTTTCACCTATGAAAACTTTCACCTCCACGACAGATGATCGGGTATGAAAGTTACTTTTTGGGGTTTCGGGTGGGTTAGAAAAATAAAATAAGTGATCAATTTATTTTATTTTGTGGTTAATTATGTTGGAAACCACATTAGGCATCCCATTAATGGAAGGGGAATCATAACTCCTTGACTCCATCTCATTTATGAGGGAGAGCCTCTAGGTTTAAATCCCCCTCTTAATTGAGGTGGATGAAACCTCCCATTTTTTAATGAGGGGACCAACCATGCATTAACCACCCCCCTTTACATCCTCCCAATTTTAATACCCCACCATAGCGGATTAATTGGTTTGAGCCATCTATCATAAGTCCTCCATATATGACTCTCATGACAACTATGAACCCTCCAAATCCTATATAAAGGAGGCTAGGGGGAGGAGTTCTGGACTATTTATTCAAGTGGTGGAATGGTTGCAGTGAAGAACCTTGCCCATCACATGGAGAGTTTTCCTCCTCCTCCAACGATGAATGAAGAACGAAGAACTCTGACACCACCCTCGGCTCTTTCCTTCCCGTAGTTGATGGATCAACGCCATCTTCCACGACTCGCCATATTTTAACGCAATTTTATGAGGTATGTGGTTGTTATGTTCAAGTTTAATGTTTCTCATCATTGTTTTTCAAATTCATGAGGTTTTGGAAGAACTTCGGCCTCTGATGAAGAATGCCACTTACACGAAGAACAACGACGTGCCACCAATCCTCTTATCTGCGACAAGAGAGGAGACACCGCTTCCTCCAAGGAGTACTCCGAAGATTCCTACGAACCCTTTCCCTATGATTCCATCTACCCAGACGCCATCTACCAAGATGCCAGCGATAATCTGTGATTGTTGAGGAAAGGATTTTTGTATAAATTTCTTCATGTGATTTTTATACCCTCGACATGGCGTGGTTTTTGTTTGGTGCGGACTAACACGGTGGGTGCAGACTAAAGAACAAGTCCAAACCCACCTCTACATTGTTCTTGATATGTGGAATAATTGGCGACGAACGCTACTTTGTTCTGGATATGCGTAATAATTGGTGACGACGAAGCGTGACCGAATTGGTTCTTGGATGCTTTCACAGTGATGTACGGGTCCCGAGATGACAGCAAGCACAGATGGGAGCAAAATCAGACCACCAGAATGACTCCAGTGGCCCACAAATATCTCCGGTGGCACCCCAGTGCGCTTCCTGGAGGAACGTGCCGTAGTTGAAGCCATAGTGGTAGGGTCCAGATCCCGTGGCCGTGCGGGATCCGGGGGAGACGCTGCGTCGGTCGTCGCATCCACAGAACAAAGGGCGGACAACGTCCCCCCTCCTCGTCCCGCTGGCCGAGGCAGTGCACCACCCAGTCGGGCCGGAGCGGGACATGCAGACTGGGCCGGGCCACACCCCATGAGGCTGGGTCAAGCCAAGCCGGGTCGGGCCGACCCGGGGGGTTTGGGCTGGGTCGGACCAGGCCCAAACCCCCCACTTTGGACCATTTTCGGTCTATTGCCCATAAGATGATCTACGGACCTCATATCGATGTACCGTCAGTTACGTAGAAATCCTTGGATAAATACGGTCATTTTGGTATATTACACTTGAGGTTTTGGCAATGTTTGTGTATGGTCGGGTTGGTTCGAACCCGAAACCAATCGGGCCCTTGGAGTGGAAACGCTTATAATGTAAGGACCAGCCATCTGTTTGACGTTCCGTTAACTGTGTTGAATTAATCATGATGAGATGGTAATTTTGGCTTACTCCACATGTGGTTTGGACACCTCTGTAGTATGATTGGGTTGGTTTTAGCCTAATAACCATCCGGGCCCCTGGGATGGAAAAGACAATAACTCTCAGACCGGGAGTCCGATTGACGTACCGTCTATCACGTTGGGATTCTTTTGATGAGGCGGAACTTTGGGATACATCAACATTGGACTTTGTGATATTTGATTTATCGAATCTCTCTTTTTCTCAATAAGTGGACCCTCCATGAATAGAGAATGCTGTGTGCGGGAACACTAGAGATGGTTGTGACTGCAACGATGACAACTGTACCAGGATCCTCCGTTGGTTCGGCAACCAGGACGATTGTACATTGATCCTCCATGGGTTCCCCAGTGAGGATGACTATTCATGGATCGTCCGTGGGTTCGTCAGCGAGGATGACTGTACTTGGATCCTCTACGAGTTCGGCCGTGAGGATGACTGTACTTCGATCTTCCGTGTGTTGGGCAGCGACGACGACCGTACTGGGAACCTATGTGGGTTCGACGATGATGGATAATGTTCTTGTGTCCAACCTGGGTCCAGCAGTATTTCACCTCGGTACTTGTATCCTGAGTGGGTCCGACAGAGTAGCTGGACTTTTATCCTATGTGGGTCCGAAAGATTAGTTGGTCGTGTATCCAATGTGAGTCTGACAACTTAGATGAAATAGTGGCAACATCTGATCATCTCTATTGCCCTACGAAGTGTATAACTGTGTGATCTGAGTCTTCACTTCAATCATTATCATCGATGTGATTTACTTTCTTTCCATTGTGGATTTGGTTGGGTTTTCATGTGTGGATTGAGTTGTGATTTCCATTGTGGACTAGGTTGTCTTTTCCGGTGTGGATTGATTTGTTTTTTCCATTAAGGACTAGGTTGCGTTTTCCTGTGTGGACTGTGTTGTGCTTTTCATTTTGGACTGGGTTGTGTTTTCCTATGTGGACTGAGTTGTGCTTTCTACTGTGGAATCGGGTGTGTATTCCTATTTGGACTGGGTTTATTTTCCTGTGTGGACTGAGTTGTGTTTTCCTATGTGGTCTAAGTTGTTCTTTCCTTTGAGGATTGGGTTGTGTTTTCCTGTGTGGACTGAGTTGTGATTTCCATTGTGGACTAGGTTGTATTTTCCTGTGTGGACTGAGTTGTGCTTTCCTCTGTGGAATGGGATGTACTTTGGCTCAAAAGTTGGAGCCGAATGTAACAGATGACTTAGGTATATGTATGGGCATATACCTAAGTAGTGTTGTTGATACTTCATGATTGTATCTTACCTTTTTGATTTATCATTCGTGGATTCTGAGAGACCTTCGGGTGTCTCAGGGTCCCTACTGAGTACCATATACTTACCCCTGCATGGGCTTTGCCTGCACTATGTTGTGTTGGATGCAGACGACAGACAACACGAATCGAAGTGGAGGCTTGTGGAGATGGACGGTACCCAGAGGTGGACCACATGGCAGGGCGTACACAGAGCGGACGGTCGGACTCGGTGAACCGAGGAGACTATATGTACCCACCCTTTAGGTGGTATTTCTGGAGGATGGCTTGGTGTTGCTATTTTACTTACTACTGTTGTACATTATTTTCAGTTGTACTGTAATTTACTGTTGGATTGTATTTCTGGATTTTTTTGTAAATTCAGCACACTTGTTATACTACTTACTTATTGTTAGCTTCTGCTTGTGCTCTGGTTGTGTGTGTTTATGTTTCATAAAGGCAATTCCTTCCCTTTTTGTTGGGATTTACACCTTTGGTGCTAGTCTAAAACCGCTGGACTATGGAAGGTGGGCTTGTGGTAGTCACGAAACGGGCCCCGAGGATGGGTCGTGACAAATTGGTATCAGAGTAGTCAGTTCTACCGCAGAACTCATGACTCTAACCTTTCCTTTATATGAATCAATATTGTTAAGAGTATTGAGTGTGGTTTTCAGTCCAAGGAGTCTGGTGTTGATGCGGCAGCCGACATATCCATACACCAAGACCCTTTCCACTGATTTCCAACTCCGTACACGAAAACACAGATTGTGTGTGGGATTCAAAAGTTTTCTTTGTGATTACACTGAGTCAGCTCACCAGGTATACTGTTTGACCGTGGAGCACCTTTTTCTTTTTAGTATGGCCCCACAAAGGCAGCCAGTGAGGGATCCTAGTTACGTGTGGGATGGGATCCCACAGAGCAACTAGGCCTCGGAGCAGGGCCCCTTTACAACAGAGGCGACAGCGGTACCACTACCCACTGAGCCACCGATCCTACCAGCCCCAACCCTGGAGAGAGAATTCCACCTGAGAGCATTTCATGTGTTTCAGAGGAAGAGTCTGACCATGTTCCATAGTGAGATGGATCCTCAAGAAGCTGAGGATTGGCTGGGGGCTGTTGTCAGAGTATTCATATTGGTAGGGACACTAGCAGACCTCATGGTGGTCCTTTTCACGAGTCTCCTACATGCAGCAGTAGGTAGATGGTGGAGCCTGATCCTCCAGGTGCACGATGAGGCATCTCTGCTATGGATGGACTTTGAGAGCCTCTTCCATTCAGAGTTTGTTCCAGCCACCCTCTGTGTGGTGTGCATCCATGATTTACTACAGTTGCGGCAAGGCAGCATGTCAGTAGCCCACTACTCGACGAGATTTACCGACCTCTCACGCTACACCACAAACATTGTACGGAACCCATTCTTTTGGGCCCAGAAATTTGAGAAGGGGATGAGGAATGAGATTAGAGTGGAGATGATCTCTCTCAACATCCCGACCCAAGCGGGGGTGATGGAGAGAGCGCTCCTAGGAGAGAGTTTCCTCGCTGAGCAGTCACCAGTGAAGAGACCCTCCGCAGGACGACACATAGCGGAGTTTTTTGTAGCCCGCAGTAGACAACAGATGCAAGGGACCAAGCGAACCAGGCCATCAAGTGGGATACCTCAAGATACAGGTTCGGCTGTGCGAGGCACATGGCACAGAGCCAGTGATACAAGGAGCAGGCAGTGTTATGCATGCGGCGAGCGGGGTCACAAGGCTCGAGACTGCCCGAACCTCCCTGCAGATGAGTAGTAGGTAGTAGAGGGACATCCCAGGATGAGGTTAGACAGTAGTGGTCCACCGGGGGAAGAAAGACATGGCAGAGGGGATGGACAAGCAGTAGGTGGTGTGCGATGTTTCGAGACCCTGCCACCACCACCACTAGGAGGACCACCTCGACCGCAGGAAACAGCTGGACAGGGGAGAGCTCACCTTCAGGCAGCTGAGCCCTATGACCATTGAGCTCTAGGAGCAGATGGGTGGGAGCAGGAGTAACTCCAGGAATGGATACTTTTTTCCATGTTGTTTCTGGATTTTTTAATTTCGTTGTTTTTGGATGCTTTGTGTCTTTATACCTTGAGATGCAATAATAAAAGACACTTATCTTTGTGATGATTGCTTCCCTACCTTTTCTTATTGTTGATACCGAGAGTTTCCGATTATAACCGTTGAAATGAACCTCATGTTCGAGATTCCTACTAGAGGAGACCTAGTGACCACACACTACTGCCGATAGTGTGACTCTACCCATTGATGAGAGAGTAACAGTTGGATCCCTTG
Source organism: Viscum album (assembly GCA_963277665.1). Classification (NCBI taxonomy): domain Eukaryota; kingdom Viridiplantae; phylum Streptophyta; class Magnoliopsida; order Santalales; family Viscaceae; genus Viscum; species Viscum album. Next base: position 1,996,038,612 of record OY728140.1, on the reverse strand, counting down.
GTAGTAGGGTCAAGCCATTAAGATTTCATCCATGGCATGAAATAGTACTGTTCATCCCATGATCGACTGTATTAGGTAGTGAATGTGTTTAATCTAGAAGGGGATGAGACCAGATTTCACTTTTTGTCAGAGGAGAAATCTCATCATCTCTTTGGTATAACGTAAACGAAGAAGGGTGGATATGAGTTCCTTCAAGTGGCTAGTCTGACCCATTTTTCATTGAGAAAATATTTTACGGTTCTCTCCAACTCAATAGACTTTGGTGTCTTATCTCAGAAGTCCTATTAAGATATGAGATGATACCACTGTAGTTTGAAGGGGGGTGACCACGTCTTATTACTGGACTCACCTTGACGAGGTCTATGGAGTTTTGGTTAAGGCAACAAGTTAACTCCATGATTCTTCACACCATTCTAGGTCCTCAGCAGAGTAGGTGACGCAGCTTACCGCCTAGCCTTTCCACCATAGTTACACCTGGTGCACGAATTCTTCCACATATCTCAGGTGAGGAGATACATGCACGACCCGAATCAAATCCTCGATGATGTGGTGACTTTTGCAGAGGTCCATGTGGAGATCGAGGATTGACTAGAACGATTCCTACGTGGATGGTCAATTCCTCTTGTAAACATTTTTTGGTAGCACGGTATCCTCTAGGAGAGCACATGTGAGTGGGAGGATCAAATGAGTTCTCAGTACACTCATTTGTTTCCCAAGTTTATGTTGTAGCTTTACAGGGACATAAAGCCGTGACGTGGGAGTGATTTATAGACCCGGAAATTTCAAAGAATTTTTTTTAAATACATTAGAATTTAACAAGTATGAGGCTTCTGACAACACTTAATTTCGAGGCCCGGTGAGCCCGAAATAAATTTCCGAATTTTAGCTTGTGTACGTTCAGTGAACGAACGAACGAGTTTTTCAATCTTTTGAACTGGTGCTTGGAATTGAAATATGAGGGCACCATAGAACTCGCATCGCAAGTTTTCACCTAATTATAAATTCACCTCAACGACAGATGATCGGGTATGAAAGTTAGTTTTTGGGGTTTTACATGGGTTAGTATAATAATATAATTGATCAATTTATTTTATTTTGTTAAACACGTGTTGTGCGGATAATGTGGTTAGAAGCTCCACATGGGAGTTGGTGGAGGGGCCCACAGAGATCCAACCTCCCATTTGAGGTTAATTATGGTGGAAACCCAACGAGGCCTCCCATTAATGGGATGTGAATCATAACTTCTTGACTCCCTCTCATTTATGAGAGAGAGCCTCTAGGATTAAATCGCCCTCTTAATTGAGGAGGATGAAACCTCCCCTTTTTAATGAGGAGACCACCCAAGAATTATCCACCCCCCTTTGACTTCCTCCCCATTTTAATATGCCACCACAGTGGATTAATTGGTTGGAGCCCTCTGTCATAAATCCTCCATTTATGACTCACTTGCCAACGATGAACCATCCTACTCCTAAATAAAGGACGATAGGGGAAGGAGTTCTAGACGACTTCTTCAAGCGGCACAACGCTACCATCGAAGCACATCGCCCAGCACTTGGAGAGTTTTCCTCCACCTCCAACGAATAATGAAGAACAAAGAACGCTGAGGCCACCCTCGGCTCCTTCCTTCACGACGCTGATGAAAATATTCCGTCTCCCACAACTCGCCATCATTTGACGCCGTTTTATGAGGTAAGGGGTTGTTATGTTCATGTTTAATGTTGCTCATCATCGTTCTTCAAATTGATGATGTTTTGGAAGAACGCTGACCTCCAACGAAGAAGTCTGGTTCCTCGAAGAACAACGACGCGCCACCAATCATCTTCTTTGTGAAAAGAGAGGATATGTCGCTTCCTCCTCGGCGCACTCCGACGACGCCTAAGAACCCTTTACCCGCGACACCGTCTACCACGATACCTTCTACCGCGATACTGATGTTCGTCTGCGATTGGTGAGGTGGGGTTTTTGTATAAATTTCTTCATGTGATTTTTATACCCTCGGCATAGCGTGCTTTTTGTTCGTTGCGGACTAACGCGGTGGGTGTGGACTAACGAACAAGTCTGAACCCAACACTACATTGATCTTGATATTCCAAATAATTGGTGAGGACAAAGTGGGACCGAATTGGCGTTTGGATGCCTTCACAGTGATGTACGGGTCCTGAGACGACTGTAGGTGTAGACGAGAGCAGAATCGGACCACCGAAATGAATCCAGTGGCCCGCAGAAATCACTGGCGGTGCCGGCGGCCCACACCGGCCCGCCTCCCTGAGGTGGTGGTGCCCCGGCGCGCCACCGGCAGGAGCCCGTTGTGGCTCATGCCGTGGCTGCAGGGACCAGATTCCGTGGCCGCTAGGGATACATAGGAGATGAGGTGTCGGTTGCCGCATCCACGGAACAAAGGGGGGACAACGTCCCCCCTGCTCGGCCTGCTGGCCAAGACAATGCCCCACCCATGTCGGGCCGCGCCCCATCGGGCCAGACCCGGAACCGGGTCGGGTCGACCTGGGGGGTTGGTCCGGGCCCAGACCCCCCACTTCGGACCATTTTCAGTCTAATTCCCATAACATGAGCTAAGGACCTTCGATTGATGCACCGTCATTTGCATAGGAATACATGGATGGAGACGGTCGTTTTGGTATATTACACATGAGGTTTCAAAATTTTTTGGATATGGCCGGGTTGGTTCGAACCCGAAACCAACCGGGCCCTTGGAGCGGAAACACTTATAACTTAAGGACCAGACATCCATTTGACATGACTTCAACTACGTTGAATTCCTCCTGATGAGACGGTCCATTTCGCTTACTCTTATTGAGGTTTGGACATAGTTGGAGTATAGTTGGGTTGGTTTTATCATATAAACCAACAAGGCCCATCGGATAGAAAAGTAAATAACTCTCAGACCGGGCGTCCGATTGACATACCGTCTATCACGTTGGGTTTCTTTTGACAATATGGTGATTTGGGATACATCATATATGGACTTAATGAGAGTTTATGTATTGAATCTCTCTTTTTCTCGAGGATCGGACCCTCCCTGAATTGAGCATGCTATATGCGGGAACCCTAGAGCTGGCTGTGACTGCAACGATGAAGACTGTAATTGGATCCTTCGTGGGTTTGGTAGTGAGGACGACTGTACATGGATCCTCCGTGGGTTCAGAAGCAAGGACGACTGTACTTGGATCCTCCATGGGTTCGGTAGTGAGGACCACTTTACTTGGATCCTCTGTGTGGTTGGCAGCGACGACGACCGTTCTGGGACCCTCTGTGGGTTCGACGACGATGATTACTATTCTTGTATCCTACGTGGGTCTGAAAGTATTTGACCTCTGTTCTTGTATCCTGAATGTGTCCGGCAGAGTATCTGGTCTTTTATCCTATGTGGGTCTGACAGCTTAGCAGGTCATGTATCCTATGTGGGTCCGACAACATAAGTGACTCAGTGGCTACATCTGATCATCTCTATCGCCTTACGATGTGTATACGTATGTGATCTGAGTATTGACTTCAATCATTAACATTAATGTGAGTGACTTGATTTCATTTGTGGAATAGGTTGTGTTTTCTTGTGTGGAATGAGTTGTGCTTTCCCTTGTAGACTTGGTTTTGTTTTCCTTTGTGGATTGATTTGTGCATTCATTTGTGGACTGGGTTTTGTTTTCCAGTATGGACTGAGTTGTGATTTACTTTTTGGAATGGGTTGTATTTTCCATTGTGGAATGATTTGTGATTTCCTTTTTGGACTGGGTTGTGTTTTCCTGTGTGAAGTGAGTTGTGCTTTCCTTTTTGGATTGGGTTGTGTTTTATGGTGTGGACTGAGTTGTTCTTTCCTTTGTGGACTGAGTTATGTTTTCTTGTGTGGACTGAGTTGTGCATTACTTTGTGTATTGGGCTTATTTTCCCTATGTGGACTTAGTTGTGTTTTCTTTTGTGGACTGGGTTGTGCTTGGTCTTGAGAGTTTGAGCCGACTGTAACTGATGACTTAGGTATATGTATGGGTATATACCTAAGTAGTGTTGTTCATACTTCATGGTTGTATCATTTCGTTGTGGTTTTTCCTTCATGGATTCTGAGAGACCATCGGGGGTCTTAGGGTCCCTATTGAGTATCGTATACTCACCCCTTCACAAGATATGCCTGCACTATTTTGTGTTGGATGCAGACAACAGACAACACAGATCAAGGTGGAGGCTTGTGGAGTTGGACGGTACCCGGAGGTGGACCACTTGGCGGGGCGTACACGGAGCGGACGTCCAGACCGGAGGAGCCTAGGAGACTATATATACCCACCCATCAGGTGGGATTTATGGAGGAAAACTCAGAGTTGCTATTTTAGTTACGGTTGTTGTATATTCCTTTCAGTTGTACTGTACTTTACTGTTGGGCTTGTATTTCCGGCCCTTTTTGCAATTTCAACACACTTGTTATACTACTTACTTATTTTTAGCTTCATCTTGTACTCTGTTTGTGTGTGTTTACATTTCATAAAGGCAATTCATTCCCTTTTGTTGGGATTTACGCCATTGGTGCTAGTCACCAGCCCCTGGCCTATGGAAGGCAGGTTTGGGGTAGTCACGGCACGGGCCCCGAGGACGTGTCGTGACAATTTTTATACTCACCCCAATGTGATATTTGACCACACATGTGGAGTATTATGTGGATGAATAACCTTTTAATGTTTTCCTTGAAGATGAGTAATAGTTGGAGAATAGATTGATCTATAAAGACTAAGGTGTATTCTATGAGCATTGATTTGATTACAGTTCTCACCCTTGTAGTATGTTAAACTCTATGTAGTTATTTTGAACTTGTATTTGGAAACATTTATGAAATAAATACACTATATTTATACTCTGGTTGTGGAATTATAGATATATGCATTAATTAGTTTCAGTCTGTTTACATTTCATTATTGTACAAGCACATAGATGTTTATATGTATAGGTATATTATGCTAATTTATCTCATTTGGTGGATATACCTGCTCAATGTAGGTTGTCATCCATTGGCCTATTTGATACTGGAATGCTGTAGTCATGGGTCAGACCCCGTTGTGTCGAGTTATGACAAAAGGAGTTTTCATTTATTAAATATATTATAATTTAATATATTTTATAATATATTTAATTTCTATAATGGTTAATATTTCAGTATTATCATTTATAAATATAAAATTAATCTTTATTACCTATCACGAATGGAATTAGTGAAGCATATATAAATTCGATTCTAGAGGGGGTAGCCCTCCACAAACATGAATAATGTTATAAAATTCTATACTGAATGGAATGTAAAAATTTATATATAATTTTATAATTTTATATTTTCAATTGTATTGTAATTATAATGTAAATAATTATTTACTTCATTATGTTCTGTCATGTGACATGGTGACATAAAACGAATAACATCGGTTCGTTAGAAGGTAGTATGTCGTACACATAGTTAATCATTTTTCCCATTTTAAGATGTATGATATAATGTTAGTTCATTCACCAAACATAAAAAAATCTCAATATTTTTATGATACATTGGGAATTATGTAATCATTGTTTGAATAAAGGGGAACAATAATGAAAAAATGATTGGATAAGGAAGTAACTTATTCTCGGGAAAACATGTTTTTTAATATACCTAAATCCTTATCAGGATAGATTTTTTTACAAAAACAATGATTATAAAATTATTGAAATGAATTAGAGATGTTTTCTTTGAATCGGTAGAATCATTGGGTTATAGAGGTTTTTAATGGATACGAGATTATGTGTCCATTAATAATTTGATGAAGGGGTACAATTAACATTTTGGAAAATAAATAATTTCACAAAAAAATTCATTGTAAAATAAAAAATATACTATTTTAGAACATGATAATGTATGGGGTCTATATACGACCCAAAAAAAATATGCATGTTTATAGAAATTTTTATCAATTATTATTTAATTACAACTCCACTAAATCGTTTTTAAATTAACAAGGGTAATGATTTTTTAACGGTTTTACTATTAATTTATGAAAAAAAAATTATGATTAATATATTAGATATTTTAATACATATTTATTACAAATATAAAATCTATTTTTATTTTTTAAAGTAATATATGTTGTATAATTGAATTAAAAATAATCCCATAGATGCGATGAAAAGAAGTGTTAGATGAAGTGTATTTTCAAGAATGTTATGATTTTATATCAACTTTGTAACAAGAAATATTTATTATTCGGAGTAAAATTAATATTTCATTATATAAATCCTTTAAATTTAATTTAAATAATTTTTAATTAGTTTTTTTAATAAATTAATATTTGGAATCATTGTGCACTCTATATAAGTTTTCAAAACAATATGGGTATTAAAACAAAAAATAAGCAGATACTAAAAAATATATAAAGATGGATTAAGTTTATTTAATTCGAATTAACATAAATTAAAAATATAAGTGTTAATTTTAAATCAAATTAAAGTAATTATAATGAAACCTAATTTCAAAAAAAATGAATAGAAATTTTATTAAAATCTATATTAGTCATTATTTATTGAAAAATTAATATATTTTGAAACACCAAAAAAATTTATAAAAGATAATATCAATATGATAATTTAAAATTATTAATTTATTAAAATTCATTATTTATAATTGAAAAATATATAAATTTAAATTATTTTGATCGATAATTCCTAAACCTCCTTTTTAAAAAATTAAAATGAATTTTAATTTTTCATTAAAATGGTTTTAATTTTATCTCTAAACTGTAGATAACCATTGAATTTATTTTCTACATCTATAAAGAATAAAATATTTATAGTTTTATTTTTTTTCATATTTATACTCAAAAATATAATTTGTGTTTATAAATTACATTTTTTAATAATATTTTCATATAGATTCGTGTTTCATTTAATCTAATTATTGTGTTCATCAGAATATATCTTTTAAAATTAATTTATTTACAAACAAAAATAAAAAAAATTATCTACATGTTATAATATATATCATTCAATAAATCTTATATGTCAATCAAGATAAAATAAAATTAGTATCAACTTTAGTTTATTGACATAAATAGGTTCCACGGGTGATATCATGCAAGAATTATTTCCTTTATCAAAAAATTGTATGGAAACATAACATAATTATTAAATAAGAATAAATTTGAGACTCAAAAGATAAATATATTTGTTCATAAGTCCTTTATAAATTGATTACCATTATGAGGGAACCCAAATAATCATTAGATTATGTTTTCTATGGGAGAAATATAAATAAAAACTAATTTCATGTAATATAAAAAATGTTTGAGAAATGTAATTTCAATGGGTGTATTTGTATCCTTGATATTATATAATTTTATGGGTTTTTTAATTGTTATGAGGACGAATTATTTTTGGAGATGTGATCTCTCAATGAGGAAGTTTATCTTATAACATGGAAAAATTGGTTCTTTGATATGGGTGATGGTGACGTCTCATAACCACTAATCTACCCAATGGTGATGTCCCATGTTTATTATCAATATATGTTGGATATGATTTTTTCCCTTTATAAAAAATTTTATTTTAAATTATGAATGTATGGAGGGAAAAAATAATAATAATATTGATCTGTATGTGCCCATTAATTTTTTTGCATTTATTTAAATTTTTTTTATCCATTAGTTATTTATTTATATTATTCGATTATAACTATGTTTAAAATTCATATAGATATCATAATGTTTATACACTACAATCCTAATGTTTGGACAAGACATCATGTTGTTGGGAAAATCATTTTTAAGGATTTTCAATGTAATTGAGAGGTAAATACATGATTTCAAAACATTTAAAGATGTTTTCATATGTTTATAGAAGGAAATGAATATATTAAATATAGAGTACATGTTGGGTAGGTAAAAATAATTTAAATTATGATGTGTGTATTTTTTAGGTCAATACTGGCCCACACATGGTGTGTGAGGGACATAATTTGGTTTCTATATCTACATTGTAAGGATTATAGAAGGATGTGTAATGTCATTTGGAGAATTCATAAGGATAAAATAAAAATCATTTTTGGATTTATTGCTGAATAATGTGTTTAACTAGTGGAATAAATAAATGATTATATCATGAAATATCAAAACTAGTGTATTTCTATATCAACATATAATTACACTCTTCATGAATCAAACATGGTATACATTTTTGAATATCAAATATTCTTTATATGTGATATTTTAATAAAATTAATTAGAGTTATTTTAGTTGAATATCCATTTATATCGTGTTTATATATTCAAGAGATATATTCATAATTGTTTTATAAAATTATTAGACTGGGATTTTCAATTTCATCATTTAAAAAAATTTCATAAAATCATGACAATATTATTTATAATAACTATTATTGAAGGATTTTTTTAATTTTTTTAAAATAATGATTTAATGTGATTAATGATTGGATATTTTAATAATGATTTAAAAATAAATTTTTAATTTATTTATTTTATATTAAAATTATATATTCTAAACATTTGAATTATGGATTAAATCTATTTCATGTTTAAGAACTAATTTTAAAAATAATTAATTATATGCAAAATAATAACAAAAAATAATAAGAAAAGTGACATTGATAATTGATAAAGACCAATATACACAATAACATTTAGAGGAGAACAACTTTTATGAAAGGGGGCATGTAAAAGATCATCAAAATCGGCATTAAATAAAATATCTAATAGATTCAGGGGAAAGTTTATTATTTTAATCATGTGTGTTTTTTATCTAAGCTGCTTAGAAGAAAATGATAATTTCTTGAAAAATTGATTATTTCTATCTTAATATAAATGTACATTAAAAAGAACATTGATTATACATTCCCATAATGTAAAAGAATATTATACCCACTAACATTGAATGATTCAGATACAATTTTTTTTGTATACAATTTTTTAGTGACAATAAAATCTTTTTACCAACAAGATATTGTGTGTAATAATAATTAAAATCACACAATGGGTTGAACATTTTAATATTATGATTTATGTTATTTAAAAATTTTATTTTTGGTTTAATGTGAACAAATATATAGAGTATGGTTACAAATGAAAATAGTGACATGGTTTTAAATAAAAAGAATAAAATTTTATATACATTTACCTATGATCCACACTCCATTCAATTTTATTTTCACTATTCTATGTACTACAAACTGTATTAGATAATTCTATACAAAATTTCATTTCAATTTAATAATAATATTTAATGGTTTAGAATCAGGTTACATGATTCTCTCAAATTTCTTATGACGTATTTTTCTTCCAAAATAATAGTTTAATTATTCATATATCTTACAATGGATATCATTTATATTATTTTCATTAAATAAAAAAAATAAGAGAACTTACCTATTTCTAGAGGTTACAAGTGAGTTATAATATCAACTATTTAATTATGATTTAAAAAAATTAATGAAAATGTGTATACGAAATCTCAATAGTTCCCATAATTTCAACATAAATGTATTTCCCATTTGATAGAGTGTTTTATCCATTCATGTATTCCTAGATAAAACATTTTCTTCATCCTGATGCTCTGAAATGAAAATTTCTTTACCACCAACACATTAGCTAGTCTTTGATGGAAGGTGTATCTATTCCTTGGTATGTTTGATTAATCTATCTCATTAATACAATATATATATAGGGATTCCAATTTTTTCCCTATTTTTGATCTTCATAAATAATAAACAAATGATTTTTCAAAATATGTTTAGATTTATGTTATAATTACAATAGATTCATAATATTTTAATTATTGATGATTTCAGATTCATTAAAGTTTGATAATTTTTTTATAGTCTCATTATTATTCTAGAGAGTTTAATATTTTTTACCAAATAATCGTAGATTATAGAACTAATATTAACTTCATTATGAGGAATCTTATCACAATAACTCATCATATGACGATATCATTCAATATTCATCATCATTATTGAACTTAATGTGACATATATATTATTATAAAATCAATATTGAAATCATTATCATGAATCCCATTACACTTATTGATATATTCCATAAACTATAAGTAATACAGAACGATAAAAAAATAACATGAAATAAACAAATTACTTAATGATAGGTTTCAGTACCTCATCTCGAAATCAAATTATATTATAATGAATTGAAGAACAATATATTGGTTCTTATTATAGAAAAAAATATGTGGGGTTGATTAAAAATATCCTCATAAAAATCTAGGTATTGAAAAATTACATGAATAATAAATAAAATACTAAATAATTGAATTTTTTGTGGAAAATATAGAACATTATTTTTATAACTAAAAATTCATTAAATTGAAATATTTGTTTTCTTGAAATCAATGAATCCATTATAATGTTTTTATAAGGACCTATATTAGCTTAATATTTCCATTTTTATTGTGTGTAACTATTATAATATGAAAATTATAATTCAAAAATATAAATATTCAAAAAATATATATATCTATACTGAACATCCAATAAACCAATAAAAATATATGAAAATAAATTATAATTTCAATCTATGAAATGATTACAAGTGAGAACAATAGTAAATGTAATTAACAGCCTATAAAAACATGGATCATTTTCAATATAAAGAAAATAATTTAAAATACATTAATTTATTGGTGGTTCATTTCATAAGACTTGATTATTATATTTTTAGAAATATAGTCCATAATTATATATGAAAACAAAATAAATATATAATATCCATTACCTTCCCCATTAAGGGAATATGTGATGAATGATACAATATTCACAAAATAATCAAATTTAACAATATAAAGGGGTTGGGACTTACTTGGTAACATATAATGAATAAACATATCATGTTTATCACAAAATTACCCATTCCATGAACAATTATGTGCCAATTATGTCATATAATGAGTAACATTACCTCATTGGATAGAAAGAATCTATCATGAATTTCTCATATGTTTTCTGCATCCAATATTAGTTATTTATGTGATTTGGGAAAAAAATGTGTCTAGAAAACCATTACTGAAACAATTTATATAAAAAAAATAAAATGTTTTCAATATTAATAGGCAACCCTTTATATATAGTTTTGTGTATTTTTTGTTTAGATTCCAACAATAGTTTTTATTCACCATATAAAATAAAAATCTCTTTAATATCTGGAAACATATTTGTAATAATCACATAAAGGGGTTACAAAAAAATTGAAATCAGGTAATAAATAATAGATAAATATAACATAACAAATAAATCTACATAACACATTACAAATCCAAGGTAATAACCCACAAAACCCATAAAAAGTGGGCATATATATTTTTTAAAAATAATAACCATTAAAACAATATCAACATCCTCAACCTGAGTACCCATTTTAAATGAGGATGATTTAAATAGTATAATATTTTATGTATTTTTATCAAGTAAATATAATTTCATTAATACCATGATTTACACTGAACAAAGAGATTTTATGAATGGTGTCCTAAAATAAAAATTTTATTATTTAATATGATATTTATCACTTATCCATAATATTGGATAGTACGAATAATATCTACTAGATATTAAAATTATATTTTATACACTTCTAAATATAATAAATTTATTTTCAACCCATTTAATTATATATGTAATTAAAATAATACATTTTAAAATAAAATGAATCATTATGTAGAAAAATATTTTTATAATCCCAACTATCATTTATCAAAATAAATTTATTTAATAAATTATGTGGAATTATAATAATTAGTTATCTATTATATATATATATATATATTATTTTAAAATTTGACTTTTGTGTTTTCTAGGTATTAGATAAGAATAAATATAATTTTACCTTTAAAACAATATTTTATTATAAAAAATAATATTTTCATAAATTGTGTATGAATTTTAAAAAAGTATTTTTCCAATTGTTGAAAAATTATTTAAAAAAGTAATTTAATTTTTAATATATTCATGTCAAAATAATGTTTTTGTGATTTATTTAGAAATGATTGAAATGATAAATTTTCAAAGTTATATCAATGATTATTTAAAAAAAACATCATTTTAATTATAAGAATATTGAAGACACATTTTATTTTAATAGGGGTTTATGAGGAAAATTAGTTTAATTTTATATCAACAAATCCATTTTAGTTCATCAGAAACACTATAACTTTGAAATATTATTCTAAAACACATTAATTATTTGACATTTTTCTCTTTGGAAACTAATTTTTCATCCAATGAATATGATAATTTTAAATAAATTATTTCCAATTTGAAGAATGAAATTAATAAAAATTTATTATATATTTTTAATAAGAATAAAATATATTATATATTAAGGAATGACATTTTTTTCAAAATTAATATAAAAAATAGAAATTATTTATCATGGAAAATGTTAGAACGAGTCTCTAGGGGTAAAAATAACGATAAGGGTGTAAATTACCATGATACTTGCTCAGAACCCAATTAATAGTGATATTTTAAACATATCACCTCATAGGTGGAATATGTTTCCTTTATAGGGCTTTTAACATGTAGAAAATGCGATACAAATTTCTCTTTTTTCCAAAATTCAATGTGTGTCCTCTCAACTACTTAGAAAAGTCCACCGCCTCACCCATTAAACTTACAAACCCAACACACATTGGTTCAAAGAATCAAATTCCAAATATATTATTTACATACAACTATACATAAATTATTCATTATATTGAATTAAAATATGTCATTCTGAGTATTTATTTATATACTTAATGATGTTGTTTAATGAAGAGGTAAAATCCATAACCTTCTGTTTTGTTTTATTTATTACTACAAATCATCCAATTATACATCAGTTATTTTGAAATTATAAATCCAATATCTATTATATTATATAATTTTATTATGTTATTGTAATTTCCAATATCCATCATCACTTCCATCCAATGGGAAAAGAAATTGTTGATCATGTGTATGGAGGACTACCGCCTAACAAGATGATGTCATTTATTTTATATCACTAACTACTATAGATTTATATAATGATGTATGTTATTTTTATATATTGTATTTATGATATTATTAATCTTTATTAAATTTAATATAATTCTTACCTTCTTTCATTCAATACCTTTAGATAATAGTAATATCAATAATGTGTATGGCGGACTACCGTCTCGCGAAGCGATGTGATGTCTTTTTATTATTATTTTATATATATGGTAATAATGATATAAACAATTAATATATAAAATATATTTATAATAATAATAATAATTTAATTATAATTTTAAATCTGACAACTGACTCTCAATTTTTTGTGGTATATGATAACGTCTCTTGTGTGTACGACATGCTACTACCTCACAGAGTGGTGTAATTATATTTTCATTAATTATTTTAATAGAAGGTAACTATAAAAATTATATTATATATATATATATATGATATATAAGATAAATAATTATCATCATGTAAATTTTAATACTTTAATCCTATCATTTTTATATCTGTTTGAAACATGGAATCAATGTTCATTTGTTTGTACGATGTACCATCTCTAGGAATGGTGAAATTCTTTTGTATATTTAATATTCACAGATGAATAATAATACATATTCAGTGATTATATATGATATTTTAGTCATGTATAAATTTCTCTATATTATGAAACTATGATCAAAGTAAAAGGATTTGAAATTTCAAATCCATTCATATAGGAAACAAATGCAGTTAATACTTTAAACGCAATTTTTCCACAGATTATTTTATAGAAATAAAATAAAATGTCAAATTTAAATAATGTTATGTGTGATATATATAATTATGTTCATTTAATATATATATAATAAACCATTAATTAGTATATATAAAAATTTAAAGTAAAATGTTGTTGACCAGACATAGGGAAAGATATCTTTTCTCGATTTTCCCCTATAAGGACATGTGTTTTGTTATATACTAAATCTTATAATGAGGAGAAAATAATAGACCATAAAAATATATCCTTAATATCAGTATATTATATTAATTATTTTTTTAATTTTACTTTCTCCTCTTTTGGTCTATATGATTTAAAATTTACCACAGTTGTAAACGATTGATATTACATTCTCTTGTTTATAGGTAATGTGACGAATTATGATTTCAATAATGAAATAATTTGATCAATTTATAATGAAATCATGATTTATATTATTCTCTATATACATTATTAGACTAAATATTTTAAATTAATTTTACTCACTTTTGTACTTAATTATCCAAAATAAATTTTTGTAATGAAAACAAACATTATTTATTAAAATGATTCGATTTTTTCCCACAATTTATCTGATTTAAAAATAAATTTAATGAAATTTTATTAATATTTTATTAATATTATTCAATTTCATTTTTACCAATTTTGAAATTTTTAAAAATGTTTTTAAAATAAAAAACATATTGTTTTAAAAAATGCCTATTTGTATTTTACTAAAAGTATAAATATATTTTTTTTGTCATTTACTACATGGAAAAAGAATCCTTGAATCACAAGAACTAAATTACATGAATAAATTTAGCCTTATTATCAATATTTAATGTGTTTTTAATAATGGGTTTCTAAAAGTGAGAATAAAAATTTCCTTGTGGATTTTGTAAATGATCATTAATTATTTAGTATTATTTTCAAATGTATTTTTAAAATATATTTATCATAAAATAGTCTTATGATGTTTCCATAAATGATATTTTCAGTCATAAATGGTTATTTTTCTCATGGAATATTTTAAATTATCGTTAAATCATTATTTTTTGGATTCTATGGTTATTTTCAATGCAAATGATTTTGAAAATGTATTATGTTTTAAAAATAGTTTTTGAAAGTGGTAGGATTTTTTGCCTCAATAAATTTACCAATTGATATTTTAAATTAATTATCCCTCTAAGATGAAATAATTTTATATTAATTATGATTTACTGTTGATATTATTAAATGATAGAAATCTTATTTTATCTATAAATATTTTTGGAAAATTACGAGTTTATGTTTATGAAAAACCTATCTCTTCCACCGATTATGGAATGAAAAAATTCATATGAAATTATAATATTTTTTCAAGAGTAATTATATGATAATATTAAGAATGTATTATGAAACTTATTTATGTTCCACAATGTATGATATGATGACATATTTTAGGAACCCATTATTATTCATATTTTATAATATTATTATTGTTTTATGATCATTTTTCACATATATGATTGATATTAATTATTCTATGTGTGGGACTTATACCTCCATCCAATGTATTCTGTAATTATTAATAAGAAATGAGGTAAAAAATAATTAACTGGGTAGTGACTCTAGTTTTTATTGTGTAATTTCACACTATGATAGTTGTAATAACCAAAACAATAGTATCCATAAGTATATTATTATTTTATTATATTTTTATAAGATACAAGGGATTTTTTAATGAAGGAATGAATAGTTTAGTATTCATGGTAAAATAGAATGATACATGAATTTACTTTAAAATTAAAAACAATAAAATGAGACAAATTATTTTTATTGAAACGATAATTCTAACCTGAAGGGTGTCCCTTCATATCAATGATAATTAATTTCATGGAATACTATTGAAAAGTAATCTAATAAATTAGTATGCTATAATAATTAGTAAGGCTATGCATGAAATGGAAATAATTATTATTATACATGGAATAATAAATATTCAATGGTAAATATATAAAAACACATTAAATTTAGAAAATAACATTTACATGAAGAATAATATTGCATGAATTAAAGGTGACCAAATAATTCCATATTAATAATCACATAGTCCTAAAACCAATACATTTTTTATAACATATAGAATAATCACCGTGACATAATTATCTGAATTTATAATAATGGAATTCATAATTCTATAAATTTAATCCTTCCATCAAGGCCTCTACCATGACCTCTACAATACCCATAAAGGCATTGTACCATGATACCCACATAATTAGGTAAGTACAAAACCATAACCCAACCTATTTTGTCTCATTAGACATTAAAATTCATAGAGGGGATATATAAGGCCACACATATCAATAAATATTTAAAATTAATTACACATATATATTATACAACTGAATCGTCTTTCATTAAAAAAATCAATAAATGTATGTATTATAAGAACAATTAATAAGCAATATCAATACATTACCCTAATAAAAATGATCATAAACAATCAAATGAAATTTGATGAATGTTATTGTTAATTTATATAATTAAAAAATTTAAAAATTTTATATTTACAATGATGAATTTTTTTTAATGATATTACTAAAATATTTAATACGGAAAATTCCCTATTTAATATGAAAATATTTTGTTCAAATCATAAAACATATCCTATATGAATGAAATAATTTTCCATGAAAATATACCTACAAATTTTTAATGGATGTATAAATTAATTAAGAAATCATGATAGAGGTATATTCTATTAATTATTTCTGATATTAAAAATATTTTTTTCAGAATTTTATAATGAAAGAAAACATACACATTGTTTTGAAAATGATAAGAAGATTTGTTTTAATATTTTTTATAAATATTTAAATTGGGTATGATTCAATTTAAAAAATAATTGGATAGTATTAAAAATAGTTTTTTAATAGTTTATTAATACATGGACATGGAAGAGAAACATTCCTTTGTCGAGACAAAAAAATACAAAAATAATAATGGGATTGGGAAATAAACCATTACTATAAGGATTTCATTTAAATTTAATGTTCCATGAATAAAATACCATAATATAAAACATTATTTTCTATGAAAAAAATAAATTCACAATATATTTTATCAAATGACTGTTATGTACACCACATAATATAAATAAATATTGTAGACATCATATTTACCATAGAAGTAAATGTGATAATAGATAACCTTATATTTAGTTCGTGTTCATTAATACTTATTTGAACCTAAATTATAATAAATATAAATTTATTTTACATATATTCCATAACAATTATAATATTTATATATATATCCTTAAAATCACTGTTTCATGTGGTAATTGCTTCTAATTTCATATATGTTTTATTTTGGTAGTTCTTATCCTTATTCATTTATCAATGGTCCATAATGTCCAAAATATTATTTTTAGTATGATTTTCATTTATATTAAATATATATTTACGTTCAACAATAAATATAGCGATGTAAAAATGAATCACTCTTCATAGTGACGATAAGTCATATTTTAATATACACTCGTTTTAAATTTTCAGATGGATTTGATACCAAATATATAGAATAATTATTCATTGATTAATAATTATAAATAATATAATTTATATGTATTATTTATTTATATATTTATATATAAAAAATAATTTTGGTGTATAAAACGAAATAAACTCCCCATAAAGAGAAGATATGTCACAAATAAACAAGGGTGATGTTTTCATTTTTCATTAAGTTTGTGTAAAATGTGGAATATGGTTATCACATAATCATTACAAAATATAATTGTATATATTATATTTTATTTATTAAATTATATGATAAAAAAATTATATACAACTTTGAATAATAATTAAATTTTAAAGAGTCTTTAAAGATGATTTGCTCCACTACGATGGTTCTTCGTTGTAACTTCAATTAAGGGACATGAGATAGGTTTTTAAGAATGAATAGATACATAATATCATAAATAATGAAGTATAAATAATAAATCAAATTATTTTCATCTTGATATATCTCTCAATGTAGTGTAAATATGTGAAAAATTTCACTTTTATAATTTATGTGATGGTATCTTTTTTAATTTCTCACATGAATAAAATTTAAATAAACTATTCTAGAGAAATTTACTTCCAAATGTCATATAAAGGAATAAAAAAATTTAGAAAATATATTATCCTATTTGGATTTGTATAACATTTTAATGATTTAATAATTATTTAATAATATATTAATCCCATAAAATATCATTATTCTATATTTTGATACAATTAATTACTTTGATGTAAAAAAATATACAGAAATTAATTACAATTAGAACCAATTATTTCATTTCAACCTAAAAATGTAATTTTAATCTATATAATTAATTTATATCTTTAAATATCTGAAATTAGATTTCCATTAATACTATTAATATCATTTATTTTATTATTTCATTTATTGAATCCTTATTGCATTAGCATTGTTTAAGAATTTAAGATAATTATTTATTTACAAAAAATTTGAAAACAAAATTCCATGATAATGATAAATATTTTTTATTCCATAATTCTATATATATGTATGAAAATATATTTTGTATAATAATATATTAATATATTATGTTTATTATAAGAAGAGTGTGACATCTCTAACAATTGATAGAAAAATTAAAATAATGGTTATAATCTCAACAATGTGGGCATACAATTTCATAATACCGAATATTTAATGATTATTGATAAAATGGAACAATAAAATAAGATATTTGATTATTTTAGTGTATTTATATATTCATTATTATTTTACTTCTATCAATACTTATTTAATTAACCATTTACTATGGTAAAAAATTTATTATATTTAATCTTCACATTAATAATAAATAGTAAGGAAAATATTTAAATAATACAGACCTCCAAGATAATAAATTGGATTCCATTTTTTTAAATACAGATATACATGTGTGTCATAATTTATTTCAAAAATATTCCCACAAAAGACAACATAAAATTGTTTTTCTAAAAAATGCATGTTAAAACTAGAAAATGTACCCATACAAAAAATAAGGTTTTATTGATTATTAAGATATAATTTATTGGTTTATATATAATTGAAAAAATTATGTTTTATTGAAATAATATTTACTTCATTAATATACATATAATATAAATAAAATGTTATTTTAATAATAATCTGTATATTTCTCTATTTAATGAAAACTCATTATATTTGAGAAAATTTTCCATTAATTTACTATAAATTATTTTTTATATATTTATTTTAAAATAGATAAAATTTTAATAAAAAATATTTTTAGAAGTTACCAATGTATATTAAAATATTATTTCATGATACCGTGAACTCTATTCTTTAAGAAAACATATATTTTATGATAAAACTGTAGTTACTTAAAACGACTTCATAATAAAAAAAAAGCAGTTTAATAAAAATATATCTGAAAATGTTACATTTATAAATGTAAATAAAACTATTTATTATTTTTAGATTAATGACTGGGTTATAATTGTAATATTTAAATAATAATACTTTGGTGACTGATTAATTTCTTTGTTGCATCATCTTTACTCTACTGAAAAAACATTTCTTTTAAAATTTCATGATGTTACATTGACCCCAACTTTAGTAAAGTACAGTCATGTAATATGAACATTACAATGGTAATCAAGTGTTTTAAAATTTAAAATAACATTTTGGAAATCCCTCATTATAATATGGACTAATAAAATAACCTCTTCATAATGGATAATAGGATTTATGAATCTTTTCTGAAAAAAATACATATTCTGTTTTAATGTGGGAGAACATATGTTTGAAGTGAAAACATGGATCTAAAACAGAGAAATAATTACCATTTTCTAATATATTATTATAAGAAACATTATCATGATAATAATAACAATCACAATATTGTAAATATATTTTTTGTTAAAAGGGAAATTATTTTCTCATTAAAAAAATTAAGAGATAACTTTTTGTTATTTCTATATTGATGTACTATATTTCTATATCTATGAATAACTCATGAAAATAAACACCAACGATCATTTTCTTGTTATAAAAATAATCTCATAATTTAGATGTATTTTAAATTTTAAATATTCATCTATCACACTACGAAATTAACATTCAAGATGATATATTCCTACATGAAGAAAATTTAATGTACAAAATTATCCAAAATTCATTCTATCAGCTTCAAAATATTTTTAAAAAAGTGTATAGAATGGGTTATCAAATATTATGAATCAAAAAAAAATAAGAAATTATTCAAACAATATATTCCATATGTACCCAGCCTTAATTATTTTCCAATGTTTGTCTATTCAAATTAAATGCCAAAAACATTATATGGAAGGTCATTAATTTAAAAAAAACATTAGAATCCCTGAATAACATAATGTATCTTTTAATTTGACATACCATATATCCAAATACCACGATCACTATAATAATTTTTCTAAAAAAACATACATGTTCCCAAAATAAAAATATCATGTTGTCAAATATATTACATAATCCCTAACATATAATAATCCCTGAAAAGATAACAAATACATTGAAATCAATAACAAATTTCATCATAACCAATATTACCACATAAAAAAATCTTTATCATTATTATATCAACATTGAGCACATATTATGATTTTCATTCAATTAATCATTATTCTCTAAAAATTCATTCCTAGTATTAATGTAACATTTCAAGTAAGTAAGGAATAATATATATAGTTATCTATGTCTTTATATGAATTAGATAGTGTTTTAGAGGCTTAAAATGTGAATAAATCCAACCTAAATCATAAAATACTCTAATTTTTTTAAAAGATTGTTTTACCGCCTTTTGATGGAGAACCATTTTTAAATATATATTTTGACAATTTTATAAAGTATATTTTTCAAAATAAACTTATTCTTTATGATTGGTACATTGAATGTTACTTTGGAGAAATTTCTGTTATTTTTCTGATAATGTTCATTTTTTTAATAGTGAAAAATGTTGTATTTTAATTAAAAACCTCTTTTTATTATAATTTATTAATATGATTAGATTATCTTATGAATTGTTTTTAAAGTTAAATTAGAATATATTTTTACCATTTAATCCAATAGTGTGCTTTTTAATTAATTTATCTTTGAAATTGGACTTAAACTAGTGGCAATCCTTTGATATATATTGTTTCATAAAAACAGGATATTTGTTCTGGCAACAGGAATTAATTATTAAATTAATTATTGTTACTTATATGTTTTGAATTTTGAAAAATAGACATCATTTTTTAATTCGGAATATCAAATATATCTTCGGGTGATGTTTTGTTATTTTTATGCAAAACATAAATTTTTGATGAATAGTGAAGCCACTAAGTGATACATAAAAAACTGATTTTTGGTTTAAATGAAATTTTACAACCTCTGTGTTTTGAATTTCAAATATCCAACATACATTGTTTTCATTAGGAAGTAAAATTAGGTTCAATGGGATTAAAATAATTTTTTGGTGAATAGTAACTTTTATGTTTTTAATCACAATTAGACATAATTAGTGAATTTTTAGGTATAAATAATGTTTTAATAATATGAAATGACCTTGACACATGTCCTACACTTATTGGATGTGTCATGGCCGACCAAGAAAACCCATGGGTCTATTTTTGGGACCCCATAGAGCTACTTGGGAAAGATTATGACAATAATTCCTTTTATTTAATGTAAAAGTAAAAATGACACAAACTTGTATTGTTTTACTAAAACAATTTTTACATGGTGTTATACAAGTCAGATTTTTTACTATAAATAGTCATTGGTATGCTTAAAATATTTCCTACATCATATTATTTTTTTATAATTTTTATAAATTAAATAAATTAAATTATTTATGACATCATGATGATGCATCGATTACCTCATTATTTAATGATTTAAATAAAATGATAAGATAATGTAAAATCTAAGACCTAAACATGTCAAAAACCTATTAGATGAGTATATTTAGAACCCTTATCACCTTATCCTAAAAATACATCAATTTGGGACCATCAAAATCTGAAACCCATTTGAAAATAATGTATCATTTTATACCTTTTCAAGAGTGCCCCTCCTATCATCTTATAAAGGGCCCCCACCTCTACCTCCTTACCCACACCTGTCAATCCATTAGATCGGCCAGGATCTGATCATTTTGTCTCTCCACATCCCTCTCCTCATCCTAGATGCCTTACCATAGGCAGGAAGCTCTTCAAGAAACCCTTTTGGTTCAAACCAAAGGGAGTTACCCGATTTTAAGGTAATGTCTTCACTTGTGTTATTTTGTTTTATTTTGATTCTCCAACCTATTAAACTCTTTTTATTCATTTATATTTTAAAAAATCCAGTATATTCAATATACTAGGATGTTTTTATAATAATTATTCGAGCTACACTTACACACACCTACATATAATGGTTAAAGAACATACTGTTTCTATGGATGGTGAATTTCTGCCTCACAAAACAATGATTGTTCACTATATTTATATATGATATATAATATGGTTATGTTTTCCTTAAGATTCTGTATTTTTCATTTATGGCATACCTTTATGGTTTCCATTATGGGTAAACTCGATATCTTTATTTTCAGAAGTGCGGACTACCGCCCCCTAAAAGTGATTGGATTCGTTAATACCATATGTGGTACGTATAAAGGATATATTTAATGATATTATATATGATACCATACTGTAATTATAATACTATTATGTGTCATTATATTTTAATTCCATTAAATATGAAATAGAAATCGAAGTAGCGTTCATGCGTACGTACGGCTTACCGTCTCCATGAATGGTGAATTTCATTTATTACTTCCAAATGTTATGTAATATTATAAATTCATGTATATACTGGATATATATGACATATATGAAATCTAAATAAGGAATATAATTTTTTATATAATGGATATTTTACCACATGAACAACTTGTAATTATAAAGAGTTTATTTTTGACTCAAGTACCAATGATCGTCAAAACAACCATTATTAATTTAAATAATTACATAGTGTTCATAACATGGTTATAAGTGATATAAATGGAATAATGAACTTCAAAAAGGTTCTTAAGAAAGTAGAAATTAACTCAAGATTATTATTCATGAGATTAATGAACGTTCGATTCAAGTTGGACACGAGGTAAGAGACTTTGTCTCAACCTCCTTTCATTGAGGAAGATTTTGTTTTATACACAACATTCTTTTATACAGTGTATAATCTCCTTTGATGTTTACTTTTATTCAAATGGAATATATTTTATACGAAGCGTTTTACTAAATGACAAAATGGAATTTTTTTGTCATACGTATGCGGCGACAACGACTTCTCCGCCGCCGTGACCATTATTTGAGCTTCGGCTTCCTCTAAAAGCCATAACTTTTTTAAAATGAAAAATAAATACCATGTTTTACTTTTTGTTATTTTGGTATTGAAAATGGTTTTCACAACGTTTCTATTATATCAAGGTGTGGTGTTGATATAATGTGATTGAAATGTAGAAATTTTATGATTCCATTATGCATGTTTTATGTGATACGATTATGTTATGGTTCTTGGGAATTGTTATGAAGACGGGTGGTTCTGTCATAAAATAAGGGTGGGAAAGCCTGATATAGCTCTCAAATTCATTGGGTAATGTGAAGGGGTTAAACATTAAGATTTAACTGAAGATATTTAGGGAATATACTGTGATGGGTATTCCAAACGTAACCAAGAGGGTTACTCCCTACGTAAGAATGTTATGAATGCCTCAAGTTACCTTTATGTCTTATGATTTCTTTGATTGATTCCTGATTTGATGAGGTATGTTAAAGTGCATATGTTTTATGGGTAAAGTATGATTTCATTGATTCTTGTGTATACATGTACTCATGTTTTCATTCTATATTTTTTATATTCCTTACTGAGCTTTTATGATCATCACATGCATTGGAAATGTCTTTCACAGGTGAAGGGAATGGTAAATGATATGATGATAGTGTCAATGAGGTGTCAATAAGGAATCCAAGTTTTATTTTAAATATGTTTCTGTTGATGGGAAAAAATGAATACTATCATTTATGTAACCACTTTGTTTAAATGTGGAATATAATTCATGTTTTATTATCTAATTCTCTAAAACTCTAAACCTGAAAAGATCCTCAATGTGTAATATTGTAATAACTCAAGATTAAGTAAGGTTTAAGGATGGGGCCTTATAGTTAGTATCAGAGGTCAGTTTCTATAACTTTAGCAGTTAGAATTCTATTAAATTATTATCCAAAAATATTTTTTTTGTGGTCAAATTGAAATGATATAGAATTTGAATATTACCATGTCGCTTCATCTAAGACATGTTTGTTCAGAATGGTTTTCCATAGAGGAAACATGGAAGCAGTGCTAGGAAGGCATACAGAAAGAAATGACCTTCGGAATCAGCATACTGAGATGGTTGGAATTGGAACTGAACAGTTTGTTGTAGTAATGGTGCAGTTGACTCAAGCGATAAATTGTGGTAGTATCCATGCATGAGATCATCCAGATCAATAGTAGAGGAACATGTCAGTGGTGGAACATTTCATGAGGCAACATTCCCCATCATCTAGAGGATCATCTCACCCTGTGCTAGCTGAGGGTGGATTAAAGCACTAGAGATGGTTTTCGATGTCATGGGGTGTTCATAAAATCAAAAGGTTAGTCTTGCTATTTACCATTTGGGGGTGAAGTAGATCAGTGGTGGTCGATAGTTAAAAATATCAGGGATGCTGATGAGATTGATTCTCTCGACTAGGATGAATTCAAAGGTATGTTTCTTGAGAAGTATTTTACTAAGGTTGTTCGACATAGGATGGAAAAACAATTCCTGGAATTGAGGCAAGAGGAAGAATCAGTGGCTGCATATGAATAATGGTTCACTCGATTGGAAAGGTATTCTCCAAATTTTCTCTGAGACATTGAAGGTAAAATCAATTTTTTTACTCAAGATTTAATCCAAAATATCAAAGGGAATTAGCTTCTCGTGAGTTCAAAAGTTATGAAAAGCTTGTTCGATATGTTGAGAAGGTGGAAAAAGAGTTTTCTGATGATCATGTGTCCTATAACAACCAATAGTAGAAGAGACCGAGGTGGCAGGAGAAATGGAATAATTCTTCAAAAAAGTCTGATGGTAAGAAACCTATGTTTCCAGTTTGTGATAAATGTGGAAAAAGGCATGCTAGGGAATGTCTTTTGAATTCTGGAATGTGCTACCGATGTGGTATGATGGGACATAAGGCTCGTGATTGCACTGAAAAATATTAGGGTGATGGTAAGACCAAATTTTATTTATAGTTAGTGAAATTTTTTTAGTGCAATGAGGTGGGTCACTATGCAAATGTGTGTCTGAGAAAGAGCATAAGTGATGGGAATCAGTTAGACTATAAGTAGAAAGGGGTCGGGAAATCCTTTGAGACTACGTCAGTAGATGTCGGGCCATCAAATAATGTTGTATCAGGTACTTTTTTGGTTTTCCAGACTTTTCCAGTGTGTTGTTTGATTCGATGTCTACACATTCTTTCACCTATGAAAACTTTTCTAGTATAATGGGAATACCATCTCATGAAATGACTCCTGAACTTGTGGTAAAAACACCTGGGGGAAATGTTGAGGAAAAAATAATTTATAAGAATCTTCCTATCCTTATCCGTGGAAAGAACCTACTTACAAACTTTATTGTTTTACCTCTAGTAGAGTTTGATGTTATATTGGGTATCGATTGGCTCTCTATTTACCATGCTAAGATTGACTATAGAGCTAAATAAGTTTCTTTTCAGGAAGACTTATAGATTGTGTACACGAATGAACCCTCACTGTTGATAACATATCAAGAGGCCGAGAAACATGTAAAATATTGAAATGAATGTTACTTTGCACACATCGTTGAAAACAAAGGAACTGTTCAGATTAATAATGTGCCAGTGGTAAATGAGTATCCTGATGTTTTTCCTGATGAGTTTCCTTGAATAATACCAGATTGGGATGTTGAATTTACTATTTACTTAGTTCTTGATGCTAAGACAATTTCAAAACCCTCTTATTGAATGGATCAAACTTATCTTTTAGAGTTGAAGGAGGAATTGAAAGATTTATAATAGAAAGGTTTCATTCGACCTAGCACATCACCATGGGGTGACCCTGTTTTATTTGTTAAAAATAAATATGGTTCAATGACACTTTTTATTGATTATAGATCTTTGAATAACATCACTATTAAGAACAAATATCATTTTCCTCATATCAATGATTTGTTTGATCAGCTCCAGGGAGCTCAGTTTTTTTTTCAGAGATTGACCTGAGATCGGGGTACCATCAGTTGAAGGTAAACGAAGCATATATTCCAAAGACTATGATTCGTACAAGATATGGACATTATGAATTTGTAGTAATTCCTTTTGGGCTAACCAATAAACCTGATGTATTCATGGACCTTATTAATAGAATTTTCCATGAGTTCTTGGATAAGTTTTTGGTTGTTTTCATTGATGATATTTTGGTTTTTTCTAAAAGTAAAGTGGAGCATGAAAGACATTTAAGGGTTATTTTTAAAAAATTAGAAAAAAATAAATTGTATGGGAAATTATGAAAGTGTGAGTTTTTGTTGCAACAAATTTCATTCCTTGGTCACAATGTTTCTAAATATGGGATAACTGTTGCAACCAAAACTCACACTTGCTGAAACTCATAGTTCATGTCGCTCCTGGGCAGTCATAACGAACAATTCAAACTTTGGAAGATATGATACGTGCTTGATCAATGGATTATCATGGAATTTGGGACCAACATCTTTCTTTGGTTGAATTTTCATATAATAACAGTTTTCATTCATGTATACATATGGCACCGTTTGAGGCATTATATGGGAAGTGGTGTCGAAATCCAGCTTTTTGGGATGAAGTGGGTGAAATGAAGTTGATGGCATCAGAATTGGTAGAAGAGTTGGAAAAAATAGTTCAATTGATTCATAATCAAATGAGAATAGCTCAGAGCAGGCAGAAGAGTTATGCGGACAACATGATGAAGGATATCTCTTTTTGAGGTAGGCGATCATGTCTTCCTCAAGGTTTCTCCATGGAAAAGTGTGATGTGATTTTGTAATAAAGTAAAGCTGAGTCCAAGGTTCATTGGACCATATGACATTCTGGAGAGAGTTGGATATGTTTCTTACCAAGTGGCTTTACCACTGAGTTTATCTCAGGTACACAATGTTTTTCATGTTTCTATGTTGAGGAAGTATATGCCAGATCCATCTCTTGTTTTGATCCCAAAGGTAGATAAGTTGGAAGAGAATCTCTCTTATGAAGAACAAATAGTCCAGATTCTTGACTGAAGGGAAAAAGTTTTGCAAAATATGGTAATTCATCAGGTAAAGGTTTTGTGGAAAAACCATATGGTTGAAGAGGCAACATGGGAATCTGAAAATTCTATGAGGGATAAATTCCCCCACTTATTCGATAAGTAAATAAATTGTGTTGACACAATTTTTTAAAGGGGTGAAGGAGGTAACACCACGATTATGTAATGAATAGTAGATATAGTTATCTATGCCTATATATGAATTAGATAGTCTTTTAGAGGCTTAAAATAAAAATAAATCCAACCTAAAGCATGAAATAGTATATTATTTTTAAAAGATTGTTTTACTGCCTTTTGATGGAAAACCATTTTTAAATATATCTTTTTGAAAATTTTATAAGCTATATTTTTCAAAATAAACTAATTATTTATGATTGGAACATTGAAATTTACTTTGGATAAATTTCAGGTATTTTTCTGAAAATGTTCATTTTTTTGAATAGTGACAAATGTTGTATTTTAATTCAAAACCTCTTTTTAATCTAATTTATTTATATTATTAGATTATCTTATGAATTTGTTTTAATGTTAAATTAGAATATATTTTTACCATTTAATCCAATAGTGGTCATTGTAATTAATTTCACTTTGAAATTAGACTTAAACTAGTGTCAATGTTTTGATATATATTGTTTCATAAAAATATGCTATTTGTTCTGATAGCGGGAATTAATTATTAAATTAATTATTGTAACATATATTTTTTGAATTTTGTAAAATAGACATCATTTTTTAATTTGGAATATCAAATATATCTTAGGGTGAAGTTTTCGTATTTTTCTGAAAAACATAAATTTTTGATTAATAGTGAAACCACTAAGTGTTACTTAAATAACTGAATTTTCATTTAAATGAAAATTTACCACCTCTATGTGTTTGACTTTCAAAAATCTGGCATGGATTTTTGTCATTAGGAAGTAAAATGTGGTTCAATGGGATTAAAATAATTTTTTGGTGAATAGTAACTTTTAAGTTTTTAATCGCGATTAGAGGTAATTAGTGTATTTTAAGGTAAAAATATTGTTTTAATAATATGAAATGACCTTGAAACATGTCCTACCATTATTGTATGTGTCATGGACGACCACAAAAACCCATGGGTCTATTTCTGGGACCCCATGGAGCCACTTGGGTCAGATAATGACATTAAAGCATTTTATTTAAAATAAAGTAAAAATGACACAAACATGTATTATTTTACTAAATCAATTTTTTACGAGGGGTTATACAAGTCATATTTTTGACTATAAATAGTCATTCGAAATATAAAATTATTTCCTACCTCATAGTAATTTTTTTATAATTTTTATAAATTATGTAAATTAAATTATTTATGACATCATGATGATGTAGTAATTACCTCATTATTTAACAATTTAAATAAAATGAAATGATAATGTAAAATCTAAGACCTGAACATGTCAGAAACACATTAGATGAGTATATTTCTAACCCATACCACCTTATACTCAAAATAAATCAATGTAGGACCTTCAAAATTCGAAACTCATTTTAAAATAAATTAACATTTTATACCATTCCAAGAGTGCCCCTCCTCTCCTCTTATAAAAGGCCCCCACCTCTACCTCCTTACCCACACCCCTCAAGCCTTTTCCTCGGCCAAGATCTGATAATTTTGTATCTCCACATCCCTCTCTTTATCCTTGAAACCATACCTTATGTAGGAAGCTCTTCAAGAAACCCTTTTGGTTCAAACCAAATGGAGTTACCCGATTTTAAGGTAATGTCTTCACTTGTGTTATTTTGTTTTATTTTTCATCTCCAACCCCCTAAAACCTTTTTATTATATTTCTTTGTAACATATATAGTATCTTCAATATAGTAAGATTTTTTTATAAGATGTATTTGATCTACACTTACTCACACCTATAGATTATGGTTAAAAACATATTGTTTTTGTGGATAGTGAATTTCTGCCTCACGAAACGATGATTGTTCAATATTCTTTTAACACCCTTCAATGGTGGCCATTAATATGTATCTATATTTATATATGATATAAAATATGTTTATGTTTCCCTTAAGCATATTTATTATTCATTTATTGTATACCTTTATGGTTTCCATTATGGGTAAACACGATATCTTCATTTTTGGAAGAGCGGACTACCGCACCCTCAAAGTGATTTGATTCATTAATACCATATGTGGTACCTTTTAACGATAGATTTAATGATATTATATATGATACCATAATGTAATTATAATAATATTTTGTATCATTATGTTTTAATTCCATTAAATATGAAATAGAAATGGATGTAGCGTTCATGCGCACATACAACTAACTGTCTCTATGAACGGTGCATTTCATTTCATACCTCTAAATGTTATGTAATATTGTAAATTCATGTATATACTAGATATATATGACATATATGATAACTAAATCATGAATATAAGTCTGGATATAATGGATATTTTACCACATGAACAACTTGTAATTATAAAATGTTTTTTTTGACTCAAGTAACAATGATCGACAAAACGACCATTATTAACATAAATAATTACATAGTGTTCATAACATGGTTATAAGTGATATAAAAGTAATAATGAACTTGAAAAAGGTTC
Organism: Viscum album; assembly: GCA_963277665.1. NCBI lineage: Eukaryota > Viridiplantae > Streptophyta > Magnoliopsida > Santalales > Viscaceae > Viscum > Viscum album. The sequence continues at coordinate 1,996,008,859 of OY728140.1, read as the reverse complement.
TTAAGCAAGTAGAAATTAACTCATGTTTGTTATTCAGGAGATTAAAGAATGACTGAGTCAAGTCAGACATGAGGTAAGGGACTTCGTCTCAATCTCCTTTCATTGAGGCAGATTTTCTTTTATACAAAACTTTCTTTTATATGGTTTATAAACCCCTTTGACCTTTACACTTCAAATGGAATATTTTTTATATGAAGCGTTTTAATAAATGACAAAAGGGAATGTTTTTTTCAAACGTATGTGGCGACAACGACTTCTCCTCCTTCGTGACCATTATTTGAGCTTCGGCTTCCTCTACAAGCCATAACTTATTTTAAATGAAAAATAAATACCATGTTTTACTTTTATTTTACTTTGGTATTGAAAATGGTATTCAAAACTTTTCTATTATATCAATGTTTGGTATTGATATCTTTTGATTGAAATGTGGAAATTTTATGTTTACATTATGCATGTTTTATGTGATACAATTATGTTATTGTTTTTGGGCATTGTTATGAAGACGGGTGGTTTTGTGATAAACTATGGGCGGGTGAGCCCGATATAGCTCTCTAATGCATTGGGTAACGCGAAGGGGATAAAAGTTGAGTTTTCTCTAAAGAGATTTAGAGAATATACTGTGATGTGTATTCCAAACAAAACCAAGAGGGTTACTCCGTACGTAAGAATGTTATGAATGCCACAAGTTACCTTTATGTCTTATGATTTCTATGATTTATTCCTGATTTGATGAGGTATATTAAAGTTATTATGTTTTATGGGTAAATTATGATTTCATTGATTCTTATATATACGTGTACTCATGTTTCCTTTCCATATTTTTTATATCCCTTTCTGAGATTTTTATGCTAATCCCATGTTTTTGAAATGTTTTTCACAGGTTAAGGGAATTGTACATGACATGATGATAGTGTCAAGGAAGTGTCAGGAATGAGTCTATGTTTTATTTTAAATATGTTTCCATTGATGGGAAAGCGAATACTATATTTTTTGTAACCACTTTGTTTAAATGTGTAATATAATGCATGTTTTTGATCTAATTATCTAAAACTCTAAACCTGAAAATATCCTCAATGTGTAATCTTGTAATAAATCAAGATTAAGTAAGGTTTAAGGCTGGGGCATTATAATTAATCATCCATCTTCGATATTAATGCCATTATAAATATGTTTTCTTGTCCTTGATGAAATAATTATCTAATAAAAACATATATATATCATGAATCATATAACCCAAATATTATTGATAAAATTAATCTATAATATAATTTAATATTTTAATAAAATACATTAATGATTAAACCACATTTAAACTCCTTAATTAGGATACATCATCTTATTTTATTGTACCAATCTCATTTCATATATCATTTGTTGTCTCCACATCCTAACCATTATATACATTAATCATACAACATTGAGGGTTCCCTTCATGATATTTCTTCCTATTAAATATGTTTTCTAAATTATCATTCATTAAAACATTAAATCATTGAACTGATTATAATACATTTAAGAGAACATTATTCCAAACCATTTCATTAATTAAGTAGTTTATTTTTTAAAAAATTACTTTGTTTCCTTATATTTCACCAATAAAAAACATATCTATGTTCTATTGAGGTACTCTACAAGGTTTATCATTACAAAAATTATAAAATGATTGAAATTGAGACGTCCTTACACCATGGTATCCAATATCCATGATCTAATAGGACTTCATAATTTTCATAATTGGCCAGTCTTGTAGATTTAAATGTGTAATTAATTCATATTCCATGATATCTAATTTGTAATTATCACAATATCCTTTAACCAAGTCATCATAAGATTTGTATTATTGAAAAAAATTCAATTAAATTCAATATTAATCCAGTTCCTTGTTTTTCAACTCATTGAATAAAACAATAAAGCATTGTGTGAGAAACACTATTCATATGGGAGTCATACAGTACTGACGATTCATTTATAGGATTTCTATGTCCTGAACTCTTTCTTTATGTATGTCACATTCATACAAAACAATGTTATTAATGACCAATATCAATTCAAAAACATCATGATTGTTAATAATTAAAATGTAAAATAACCAAATAGTGTCCCTATGGGTTGTCAAATCAGTTGCACAATAATGATCACGGTGCTCGATTCATGCTCGACATGATTTTTTTTGAATTGTTACCCATAAGTACATATATTCCAAAACCAAATCCCCATGTAATTTCTATAAAAATATGTGTTTATGGAAAAAACCATATAATTTCTATTATAAAAACCCCTTTTGTGGTATTCTATACAAATAATATGTTTCAATAACATAGTTATATTCTAAAATAATTTTTTTCAGAAATCTATCTCTAGATACTTCTAATAAATTTTTTTGGGTTCCACCTATTACAACCCCATGTCCAGTAGCCTAGAGTATGTGATTATTTAATTTAATTGTCAACAGATAAATATAATTACAACCAATATGAATTAATTATTTATTAGTATTGGTAAACTGTATACATACATGAATTTAAAATAAATTTTAAAACAAACAATATAAGAAAATATTTTTTTGAGATCATCCTTATTCCCCCTATTTTATTATTATTGTATAAATGATTATAAATATATTTTAATCGCGTGAAAAAAAAAATATCATAAAAGTGTGAGATAAAATTATTAGTACGGGTATGTGTTTAGCCAAATATATCGAAAAAAACAAATAATAAATATTGAAATTAAAATAACTAAAAATACATGAAATTTATCTAATAACATAAACATGAATAAAAAGATAGTATGAATAATTGAAGAGGAATCTGTTAATTTTATATAACAACTTGAGACTCAAACATAATCATGAATATTATAAATAAACCAATATCTACATGGACTTCAATAACTGTTTTAATAATGATGGAATAAATAATTTTAGACATCTAAAAGTTATTTTTAAGGAATCCAACATGAACATGAAAATATAATCAATGACTATTTCCATAACATCCACATAATTGATTAATGACTTGGGATTGCTCCATGATATTTATTCCTCATGGCACATATGGATTTATGAATGGGATATAATAGAAAATTCATGTTACTTATCTTACCCAATTCATTCCACATATGAATAATATAACATAATCTACATGAATGAAATAAATCAATAGGTTTACATATTTAATTAACAACTCATACAAACTACAGAGAAATTAAACATTAGATGGGATTATATTTTATTTTAAAATGGGTCATAACCCCTTCAAAATACATTATCAGTGGTTTTAAGGTAATGCCACTAATGTGGATGCTTACAATTATTAATGGAATTTTTTTAGTATGTGTTATTAAATTCTTGGTCAAATTCGTGGAGGTTACATTACAGGGGTATTGAATACTATATAATGTTGATGTAAATTTACTAAAATATGTGTGTTTTGTAGTTATATATGGGACCTCAACTAATTAGAAGGCTTTAGGGGCAATTTAAACCGCCCCTAATAAGGGTTTACTTTAGGGGAGGTTGTGAAAACAACTTCAATTGTCGTAATTTTTTAGGACCCAACCCCCCTTTGCCTTTATGCCCTCTTTCCCCCTCCCCGCCAAGCCCTCCCACAGGTATCCCTCCGGACCAACCCTTCCCCCAGTGCCTCCATCTCATTCTGAGTCACCCCATGCATCCCTCCCCTCTCTCCCATTCTTGGTACCACGCGCTGACATGCCACACATTCCAAGTACCACACCCCATCCCTCCATCTAATTCCCTCCCCAAGCACCTCCTTGCCCTCCCATAACTCTATCTACCCCTAGACGATTTAGATAATAGGTTTCCTAAAGGAATAAAACCATGAATCATAGTTAATATGCACTATTAGATCCCTAACAACAACCACTATGGAAATTTATATTGTAGGTACAAATTACACATGAATTTATTGTTATATAATTTAATTTTTATTATAATATATTTTAATAGAATAATATATTTAATTATATTAAAATATTAATATATGGTATATTTAATATATTTAAATTCATATGAAAAAATATATATTTTATATTATATTTTTATATATCAACTAAATATATCGCACAAGTATATATGTATAGATATTACTTTTATTTATATAGATATTTTTGTTTGATAATAATAATATTATTAATTATTAATATTATAATTAACTATATATTATTTATCTATAAAAATTATATGTTTGTTTTTTAAAAACTATTCATTTATTTTATAACTTATATCAAACATATATTACATTAAATACATTAGTAGTATATATTTTTATGAATTATTTATATAAATAAATACATATTTAAATAATATATATATAATGAATATGTATGTTTATGTGTATTTACATAATATATATATATATATAAGTTTTAAAAATATATTTATATAATATACTTCAACACATATTGTTATTATTATTTATATTAATATCTATATACATATATTTCTTTTTCTAAATTGTATAATATTATATGTAATTAATATATAATTATTATTATATGTAATACAATTTATAAAAATATTAATATTATAATTAATTAATATTATAATATATATAATTAACATGTATATTATTTATAATATATATTATATGAAGTAAAATGTATAAAAACATATACAAAATATTTTATGAAATAAAATAAAATATTATATGTAATTAATATTATATGAAATACCATTATAAAAATATTTAAATAAGGTATTTCAATACTTATATATATCATTATGTACATTAATATATATATATATATATTTAAATAAATATAATTCTATAATATAGTGTACTTTAATATAAATATATTTTTTATAAATTTTATTTCATATAATATTAATTATATATAATATAAATTATTAAACCTATTATATGAAAATATATATATTCTTATTATTATATAATTTATAAAAAATACAATCTAGGGTTTTTATGTGATAATATATATATAACAAAATATATTAATCTATATATTTGTATAATATGATTATACTTTTAATTTTTAAATTATTAATGATATTTGAAATACAATTTATAAAAATAAATATATATTAATATACATATAATAATAAAATTAAATTTATGTACACATATAAAGACAATGAAATACAATAATATAAATATATTATATAATAAGATCATATAATGTATTTAAATACACTTATATGTTCTGTTTTAATATTATATATATATATATATATATTGTAGAAGTTTATTTTTTTAGATATTGGGTGTTCACAAACCCTTTCAATCTATTAAATTAGAGGAGGTTTTAGAAACCAATCTAATTTAGGAAAGTAGGCGGCGTTACCCCCTCTATTTTATGATTCTAAAGGGGATTTTTCCCCCCTCTAATTTAAATTCATTAAATGGGTTTTAGATTCCACGCCCTTAATTTAAGAAAGTATAGGGGTGCCCTCTCAATTTTAAGACATTAGAGGGGGTTTTAAACCCCTCTAATTCCAAACATTAGAGGGGGGTTTAACACCTAATAATGAAAACTAGATAGTAAAAAAATAGTTTTTAATTTTTTGAGGGAGTTCAAAACCCTCTCTAATTTAACAAATTTTAGGGTGTCCATAACCCCCTCAAAATTATATGATTAGTGAGGGTTGTTGAAAACCTCATCTAATTTTTATTGAAAATGAATTTTAAGGGGTTTCACATTATACTATAATGTGGATGATTAAAGGGGGTTGTGAATAACCCACTTAAATTATAAAGAGAGTGATTTTAGAGGTTGTTGTGCATAACCAACTCTAAACTACCCCTCAAATATACTGATTTTTATAGTGGCATAATATCAATAAATTCTAAAGTCGAAATGATAAAAAACTATCAAATATAATATAATTAATAATATTATTTATATACATGCTCAAAAACAAATTCTACAAAGGATATAACCTTATTTTTGATATTGTTAATGAGAATAAATGAATATTTACTATGGATAATTCTCAATTATATTTTAAAATATATTTTAAAATATAAAAAAAAATTACATAAAAAATGAAATAATTTTAATTTAAAAGAACTTTTTAAAGTGGTAAATAAAAAATATAAAGAATTATATAATAATGATATTAGAAAATATCATTCATTCTTCTATAGGATATAATTATTATATTCATACTTTTTAAATATAATTAATAATGAAAATTGATTTGACAATAATATGAAGATTCATTTTAATTTTTTAAAAATTTAAATAATATTTTAAAATTAAATAAAAAATTAATTGGAGAATATTATTAAAATTTTGAAAAAAATTAAAAAACATTTTCATTGAAATGAAATATTTCATAAATTATACTGAAAAAATTATTTTGAATAATTATGAGATTGAAAAATCAACCCTTTCCACATAGGGGTTTTTGAATAATCATTTACATAAAAAATAAATTAAAATATAAAACTAAAGAAAATTTTGATAAATATTTTCATTAAATAATGTATTAAGGTGAAATTATATACACCACTGAATAGAAATAAGTGGTGAATAAGGAATATTCCCCTAAATAATTAAAAGTTAGAGGAGAATCCCTCCCATCATGATTTACTTCCATTTTATGTGTTTTAAACTCTTATATAATAATAATAGATAATATATATATATATAAGAAAAAATAATATTATATTTCAGACCATATATTGTTTTCATATAATATTTCATCACCAGTTTATTATCAATTAAATGTTAAAATCATTTTTTCGAGTCGAAACTGTTTCAATTTTTATGAATGTTTTCATTCAGTAGTTCTGATCCTAAAAAAATTTTCATACATCCATAAACTATAGAATATTATTTATGGATTGAATAAAATTAGTTAAATATATAGATATGTTGTGTCATACAAAAATATATAGAATGAAAAATTAATTATATCATTCATAGTGACGGTAGGGTTTATACACACATGAACACTATTTTTATTTCTCAGTTGATGAAAAATTAATATTATTGAATAATTAACCTTTCCATAATCATTATTAGGTCATATATATCATATATATTCATTTTTTCTATATTAATAACCATCCATGTAAATTTGTGATGAAAAATCATTTACAAATCTACAAGGAGGCAATATGTTATACGTATGTAAAAATGTTGTTTTTTATTTTCATTGTATAGATAAAATATGGATTATTGTAAAATCATAATCATAATAACATATAAAATTATAATGTATACAATATATATTAATTTTTGATGGAAATTATATCATTTTGTAACATTTTTTATAATATTATTTTACCCCTCTATTGATCTCATTTATGTATTGTATTTTTTTGATGGGTCATTTTCAGATAAAATGATAAATTTTTTATGCATTTTGTGATGTTCAATATTTGTGCACATTTTAACTAAACATAGTGTCCCCCATCCTTTTGGAATTTATTCACCACTATAAAATGGGTATTGTAGGTTTGGGTCATATTTTTTCCTAATGTTGTACTTGCCTAGGGGAAACAGTGCGCCATAAACAAATTTATAGAATGGATCACACAAGGTTCCCTTAATAGAACTCCCCTAAATCTATCCATGGGTGAAATAATTAATGATTAAAAAACTAATTTTAATTTCCCAAACCCATCATTTAATAAAAGAAACTATTCCATTCATCTATAATATGAATTTATTATTTACACAAGGGCCCCCTAGAATCGATTTTCACTCCTCCATCCTCCCCCTTTATTGAATAAATATTTAGGTGGAAGACTAGATCCCTATTCAACAAGTTATTATCCTAACATGTTGTGTTTTATGATCTATTTTTATATCCACCTTTTATTTTTTAGATCACTATTTAATTTATAGATCAAAAAATAATTTATTTTGTAATATGATAATATGATGTGTTCCTAGTTCTTTTTCGCCTCATTTATTTTTAGTGTTTTCCACTAATGGTGTTATGAATTTTGATTCCATTATCTAATGGTAGGTGTTACCCTTTTATATTTTCCATAAGAATAAACCCCTATAATTATTGTTTTTAAAATATAATTCAGTTTATTTATAAAATAAACTTATTAATGAGTTATTTATAAAACTTTAAATGGAATGGATATTGAAAAAAAACATTTTGAATTGAATTAGAATTGATTACTAAATTGTGAAAATGATGGATTTATCAATGAGAAAATTATGTCGTGCCATTTTTAATGTAATTATTTGAAATTTATTGTGATAATGTCTAGAATTTAAATGATGAAAAATAATGATTTTTTTATCAAATGGTAATTAAATGATGGAAAATTTATTTATGATAGAAATGTAATTATAATCTTGAATCATCAAATTGGGAAACTAAAATGGACTTGGGACTAATATTTAATGTTATTTTTTTCCAATCATTTGTTGATTGATTGAAAACGGGATATCCTGGGTATTTTGTGCATTATTTGGGACAAGAATTATTATATCTCGAGCAACCGGGGATGGATTGATAATGAAGACACTATCAAAAAAATTATTTAGTAGGATTTTCTCGAATGAGATAATGATGCGTAGTTTTCAGTATAAGATTGAGCGATGTTCTAACACATGTTTATACATGAACAATGATTTCTGATGTGTTAGGATCTTATATATAGATAATAATGTATGTAAGGGTAGATGAATATGGTTCATGTATTAATTGATAATTTAATTTAATTTCATTGATAAATTAATAATTTTAGTCCAGAAAAATGATTTCTCAAAATGATTTCTTATAAAATATCCAATTAAGACATTTTAAGGTTCTATTGATCTATTTAAAAGTAAATATGTTTTGAATTATAAACTATAATGAAATTATATTCCACGGAACGCTTTATATAAATTAAAAATATTATTTTTATATTTTTCTGACATCTATTATGGAGAAATTGGAGAGACCCTTCTAAAAATTATATCTCACATGATACTTTTATCTTTTGGTGTTTATAGACATTTTAATTTCTTTTTCATAGCAATGTGTATGTGACACATGGGTGTAGAGAATATTCTTGATCTTTTTTCTAGTGGAGTGGTATTTGTAACCAATATCATTTTTTATGTTGAGTTGTTATTTTCGTTTTGATTTTTCTATTTTATTATGTCATATGTTTATTACCTTGATGATTTACATCTTTTTGTTTTATTTTAACTTTTATATTTTTTATAATACACATTTTGTAGTGTTAATCATACTCACATGTAATTTTTATCATTCTGTTTTTTACATATTTTTTCCCAAATTGATCTATTATGACCCCATTTATTGTAATCTGATGAGTTACAATAATTTTATACGGGTTATGTCTGATCTGGATTATTTATTACGATACCATGGTTTCTATGTCATCTCATAAAAAAAGAGATATCATTCGTGTAGGTAAACATGATTCCTTGAAGTGGTTTTTTAATGGATGACCTGGTAGATTGGAAATATGATCTATTATTCATGGGAGATATTTATGAGTGAATTCTGGTATAGTTATAATCTAAATGATCCTTAATTGACAATGGGTTGTGTGGAAAAATTTATATGATGTGTATTTTCAAATGATTCATGTTTTTAACCTATATGATATAATTGTTTTAAAAACTATAATTTTTAACTACATTGATGCAATATATAATCATTCTTCAATAGATTTAGATACCTAATTATAGAAATATGTAAGATGGGCACACATTAGGGAAGGATGATCCAATATAGTGGGAGGGAAACTAATTTTGTATCTGAATCTCTCGCTCGTTTGGTTAGGAAAGGTGAGTTTCTAGGGATTTTTGATAGTCTCATTTCTCTTCTTTTAGAGTGTGATAGTATTGTGCAAGGGTATTCTCTTGGATTACACCACTTTATTACTCCTTTATGGGTTGTCTTTGTTTCATGGTACCTTATTTTGAAATAAAAAATATATGTCTTCATCGTACCCTTGTGAAAATAAAAAAATAAAGGGAGAGAACTATGATGAGTAGGAATCCATCGATAAACCACAATAGGATAAACCTCTATTTGACTAGATTCTCTATGAGATATGGGTTTTTATTTTCTTATTCTCAATTATAGACAGTCACTCATATTCTTGTTCATTCTGCAGTCATTAAACCTCAATGGTAAAACTCTGAAAAATGTGTGAAAGGGTTTTTTTCACCAGAATCCACCATCATCAAATGGATATAAAAATATTATATAGGAATGTTATTTTTTATGAAACTGATCAACCCTTTGGGTTCTTGGAAATTTTTGACTAAAATAAATTTATATATGCTTCCATCAAGCATCAGATGCCTAGAAGAAGGTGGTGGGATTTGATAGTGGTAACGAAGAAGCATAAAGGATGGGAGTGGAAGTAATTCATTGTTTTTGTTGGTCATTTCTATCAATAGTTTATGGTTTTTGAAAATATAGTGTTGTTTCTTAATCTCTATAAAAGTGATAAAATCATGGATCAGTTAATAGTCATTGTCATTGAGTTTCTGATGTTTTCTCTAAAGAATGGGACTCCTAAGAAGCTAACGGCATGTTGATATGGAAATGTATATTAAGATAATATTTGACATATTTTCATCATGTTTTTTATCAATTCGTATTCTGATGTAATTTATTGATGATTGATGGTTGACCTGGACCTATCTAATAAATCAAGGTTAATGGGGGATACTTTTTTCATATTGATGTAATGTGAGTTCAAATAAATGAAATATGAAGCATGATGATTCTTATGGTGGATCCCTGTAGTCATGATATTTTGGATCCCTAGTAGTTCATGGGAGAGTCTTTATAATGTGATTCTTGTATGGAATGGTGATGTGTTTGAAATTGGTGTTCACTAAGGCACACATGATCTTTATGTCAGGTAAAATCTCACAACACTTTTGGAAGTTTTGAAATATATTTTATAACCTATAATGTTGATGAACCCCATTTTGACCTAAATATATTATAGTGAAATAATATTCTTCTTGAACATAGGGTATCTATTGATAGAGATCCACACAAAAAATCATCACACTATGGATGATTATTCCTAGGTATTTTTTGGGTCCACCAACTATAAGAGGTACCATAACAATATTTTCATCTTTAATGATTGATTTATTAGATATCGTTTAATCACTGTCATTTATATCGATTCCTACTGATGATTTTATAATCCATTATAAGATGAATTTATCTTATGTGAGGAATATTACTACACCCATCAGAATGAAGAAAGATAAGTGTATTTCATGTCTTTATATTTTTTAAATATTTAACATAAATTTAGTATAAGATGAATTTTTTCTTTGGGATAAAAAACATACATACATCGTTATAATGACAGATTAGATGATCATTAATATGGTATAATTTGAATACTATCTTAAATGGGTCCCCTTCAATATCACAAAAAATGTATTTCTTGTCATTCTGGTATATTGGGGCCTATGATCGAGTAGAGAATACCATATATTTTTGAGTTGGGATGGGTAATATTCATGTTTTCATTTGAATTAAAGTTGAAATATTTGGTTGATTACCCACCTATAGTAGTCATTATGATTCTCATTACATAATCCTTTAGATTTACCTCTACATCCTTTATATGATATGTATATTTATCTAAATATTTATCACATCGTATAAAACGTGTGGACATACCTTTTCACCATACAAGATTAGAAAAGTTTAAAGAGTTAAATTCATTATTGGATAATTTTATTGATAAATAATTTATACAATCAAGTGTGTCACCATGGGAGAAATCTATAGCCTTTATAATGTAATATAATTGATCACTTCACCTTTATGTTCATTACTAAATGATCCACTGAGTTATGTTACATAAAAATTATTTTTCCCTCAAAGGAAAAAAATGATTGAAAAGATTAATGTGGAAATGTGGTTTATAGTTATTGATAATCAACCAAATTATCACTAGTTGAGGTCCAAAGAATATGAAAATAAAAAGACCAACTTCTAGAGAATGTATGGACATCATGAGTATATTTTTAGTAAATTTATTTTAAATAATTATCTTATTTTTTTAATCTGATTAACATGATCATATATGAGTAAAATGATATATTTGTGGGGGTATTTTTGATTATTTACTTATTTAATTGATGTCTGATAAGGATCATGTGTATCATATGAGGCCATTTCTCAAAATGATTAGGAATCAAAAAAATTCGTCCAAATATTCAATATATGATTACTGGTTTTTTGAATTAATGTACATCAAACATATTTTCTCTAAAGGTGGTATCTGAGTTGATCATGAGAGTGTAAAAACTGTTATGACATGGGATACACAACACTTTTTTATTAAATATAGCTTCATCAGAATAGATGGGTGTTATTTTCCAATTTGAAATGAATTTCCCAATATATTCTTATCTGATTACTCTTATCACCCAGATTGGGTTAATGTTTTGGGGAATGAAAAATATTAAAGTCATTTTTTACCTGAAGAATCATTTATCATCATTTTATTGTCAAATCATCGAGACGATGGGCATGGATATGTGGTCTTTTGTTTTTAATTATGATCAGTTTTGGGATAAAATCATAAGTTGGGTGACCACACAGTATACTATTGATCTCTAAAGACTATGCCATAAGATAATAATTGTCTTACAGTTGACATTGAACTAAAAAAAGATTAATTGGAAGAATTTATGCTAGAATTAACTTTTCATAGAAATTTTATGTTTGTATTATGATATCAAGATATTATGTTATATACTCTCTTAAAAAAATCAAAATCCATGAAAGATAAATTTGGTGAAGTACTTATAGTATTTTGATTTCATCATTACATATACTCGAGGGATGTGAATTTCAATTTCAAGTACATTGAGTAGGAATCCTTTGAACAATTTGGTGAAAATAAATCCAAATGATGGAACATGATAGGTAGTTTTTCAAAGATTCATTTGGGAGTCTAGTTATAATAGTTCAACGTTATCTTGGGTAGTGAAATGTTGACCTACACATTCTCTATATGATTATTTATGAACAACAATTGAATATTAATTCAGTGGTATAAAGGAGTCTCATAATTATGGGGAAGATATACATGAGTCTATGTTTTTTATAATTTCATCCTATTTTATTATAATATTTTTATACCTTAATTAATTATAAAATATTTTATGGGGGATTTCTAAAGTTCCCAATAGAACATTCACCCTATAATCACAAATATGTTCTATGATACACAATGATGATTCTGGTGGTTGGTTATGATATGAGACAGTAGTGATTTTGTTTCACATTATTATACATTCTAAAAGGTAATGTTATAGATCCAGTGTATTTAACGTTTTCACTATACACTTCCATTGATGATATAAAAGCGAGTTGAGACACCTATAAAATTTGTGGATAGTATTCATCATTCCCCTCAAAATAACATCACGACATGTGTTTTGATCAATTAGATGATGAAATCAGATCAATTTATAATCATCTATGATAATTCCATAGTTTGGGACATGCTAATCCAATATATACATGACGTTTTCATCTTTCACTTTGTCCCATCATTGATAGTCTTTGATAGGCATCCATGGTTTACTTGTAGTTTTTGGGGAGGCATCTTGGAGGAAGTGGAATGTCAGGTATGTTTTCACATGACATATTATCTTCATATGGATGTCCCTAAATAATGTTCAATTAATATTTCATTAGAAATTATCCATTTTTTATCCTTTATTTTGTGGATATTTGGAATGGGACATTGAATGGTTGGATTTTCCATTAATAATAGTTACTAATTATATGGATCCATTATCGACCTTGTGTAGATACACATGAAAATATATGATGTTATTGTTAGATATTGGTGATGCTTAAATAGTTATAGAAAGTGTCTTCTATGAGATGATAACTAAAATTTAGTTCATTCATTTGATAATGTTAATGAAACACATCTGATACAAATTTTATGCCTCTCATCATCAATAACCATGGATGTTTTTTCTTGTTGATAGATTGTTCTTCAGTGTATCACCTTGATTGGATCATCTACATCATGAGAGATATGGAAGCAATCCACTGGGGATTTTGGGAAATTTTGAGGATATTGAGAAGGTGGAGAAGGTGCTTTACCATTTACCACATCCACGATAGTTTATATCCATAAATAATGTCTTCCATGAATGGTATCTTCATAAGTATATATCTAAACTATCTCTTGTCTAGATCTGGGTAGATTTTGATGTTGATCCATACTTATTCAATATGAGAAACTAATTAAAATTTTTTATTTTGATACAATTGTATATAATGTATGGAAAATACTTATGATTTATTTTCTATAGAATAAATAATTGATTCTCATGATACTTGGGATCATGACACACTAGAGAGAGTGTTGTTTCCCAATCAATTGTTTTGAATCATTCTAGATAGGTTTCATGGGGATGAAATTTTTTTATTATGGAGTGGTTTTGAAATATATTTACATTTTTAAAGTGTTCCTCTATACATGTGTTCATATCCATTAAAAGTTATCTTTATTGTGAAATAAATTTAGGAGAACATGAGAATATATAGAGGATATTTGGGTTCTTCATGGTCATCCCATATATTAACAAAAAATTCCTCCCAAGAAAACCATGTACCAATATGATAATATTCAATGCATGGTTAGTAAATTTTTTTAAAAAATATTAACTCACCATTCAGAAAGGGTAAATCCCAAATAATATGGGTTTACATATATTGCATGGTTACACATAACCATGAACCTTCTCCAACTAATAGTGGGTGTTGTTATTAATAATTCTAAATATTAATTTTACACTACCAGAAACCTTATTCAATATTATTAACCTTCAAATTAAACACTAATATGATTTTCTACCATTGGAGGATCCCTAAAAACAATGTTGGCTCCTCCAACCACCTCCTTTGGAAAATCAAGATGCCATTGGAATATCTGATATATCATTGATAAATAGTTCCCAACTTTTTGGTGTCTTCCAATCACTATTCATCTCCTCTATAGAGTTAGATTAATCATCACATAATCTATGGATCTATAATCCATTTTGATGGAGATGATAAATGGTTGTGTGCCTAGGTCCCATTCACCGCATTATTGGTTGAAATTTCTTATTGTGGGTGTTCTTTATTTTGATTCAATAATATAAAGTTTGGTTGTTCCATTTGATAATTTCTATATAATTGAAACCATTAATTTAATAAATCGATTGAAATAACTCAAAATTTAATTTTAAAAAGTTTATTTTGTATAGATTTGATCATTAAACAACAAATTGAATATATTTTTCACCCCCCCCCATTCCAAAAGAATTTGAATTGTGGATTGCATTTTTCAATTGATGGATTATTTTTTGTGAAAATATTTAATTTAGAAATTGAAGAACATATTTTAGAATTTATAAAAACTTATTTAATTGAAATAATTAGACCCTATGATTGGTTTTTTGTTGAAAAATAATGAAATTATGAAAAATACATTTTTTGTTTTGAAATTTATTTATGATGTTTAAATGAAAAAATGGAAAACCCAATTTTATTTTTAATTTATATAAATTGAGATGATTTCATATAATTTTTTGATTGACTAAATACATGTGATAATGGGTAGTCATTGGGATATTTGTGAAAACATTAATAGGATCCTGATATGCTATAAATTTATTTACAATAAATAATATTAAAAAAAACCTTATTTAGGTTGACTACCTATAATTTAATATTTATGAGTCTAATTCATATTAATATTCTTGAATGTGTTGATGAATGATTATTTGGGATCACACATTTTTGAGTTGTGAAGATCAAATATCCAGAAACCAATATACATTAGGCAAGAACAGCACGGTTCTTAATGTGAAATTTTTGTTGATAATATAATATTAGTAAATGAACAATTTTACTAATTAAAAATGATTAATTAAGATTATTTTATATAAAATTTATATTTAATCTAAATGTCAAAATTTTTCCATATAATGAAATGAAAACATGTTCGTCTTTACTAGGATATCGAAATGTTTCTCTATATATCATTTTATTTAAACATAAATCTTTCTTGGTTTATTATTAATAAATATATTATGGAGAACATGGTGAAAAAATATTGATTTATATATGAAATCGTACCAATTACATAGGTTTTTTTAGGATTTCATATTCGAGGGATGGGAAATGGAAATGTACCACATTAAAGAGGTGGTTTTTCATGATCCCTTGGATCATGGAGTGGTGTTTATGGTAAGGAGAAATTTTTATATTAGGATTATGTCTCATTTGTGGTGTTGAATTTTTATATTGTCATATGTTGAGTACCATGATGATTTACTAAATTTATTTTTTTATAAATGTTTCGATTGTGTAACTATCTCAAGTTGTATTAATGAGAATATTATCTTATACTATTGTTTACTTCCCTGATTTTATGGAAATAAAATTCCCTCTTTGATCATGTGTGATTCAAAGAACTAGTCACCAACCCATTGGGATCAGTAATTTATTATTTTATATGACATATATTGGTCTTTTATTATGTAACAAGGTATTAGATTATGCTCAAGACATGAAAAATACATAAGGATAATTTTGAAGAATAAACAAACATTAAAAAATCTAAAGTTGTGATATACTCTTTTATAAAGAATCGCTTTTAAAAATTCTCTTAAGGTGTGTAGAATATGTATTATGGAACAAAAAAAAACAATAAATAACATAAATATGGTTTTTGATATGTGGAATTGGTATTGTGTGGTTGATATAGATGACTCAAACAGGTGTAATGAAGGGATGTAAGGGGTGAAAATATATAATTGAAGTGAGAGAAACATTTGAAATTCGATGATTGATTAAGAATAAAAATATTATCCTAGATCCATAGTCCTCTAAATATACTATAAATGAAAATATGATAACATTTTATATAATATCATATCCCCTTTTTTATTATGTAAATATTCATGATTTTTTTAAAAATTTAATATATCATTTTCATAAAATATCATTATTTTTAATTTTTATATAATTCATTTCAATGATTATAGAAAAAATAATAATATAATTAAAATACAAACCAAATGTATTATAGTACCGTAAAAATGTCATGATCATCTAGAGAATTCATGGATCAACAAAAATATATCTAATTATGTAACATGTAATATTTTTTATATCATTTATTTAATTATTGAATTAAATAATTTAGTACTGAGTTAGAATGGTATTGAAATTCAAATTATATATTTTCTTAATAAAAATTTATATATAATTTATCTTGAATATGTTTAATAATTTATCATTAAAAATAATTTTTAGGGTCTTGTATTTTTTTGATAACACCATATTGAAATATTATAAATATTTAAAAAAGTGTGTCATGTTGAATCTTCCTGATATTATATAATATATTTTATAATCTCATCAAATGGGCATAATAATCCATATTACTAAATCATGGAGGTTCATGGAAAAAATAATCTAATATAATAATAGTTTTTAATTTTTACTATCATTTTCCAATCTATATCATATTATTTTTAATATTACATATGTGCTTTTCCCTTTACCATTGCAAAAAATTACTATGGTTGCTATTCACATTGAATAAAAATAAAAGGGTCCATTTTACTAAAATTTAACCAAATTCATTCAATTAGGGATTCATATTTCTAAAATTAATAACAAATAAATAGAAAATTATAACATCAAATTAAACATCCAAAACATAATGAAAAACTGTTTCCAGAAAAATTCATATTTCATCCCAATAATATACATATAGAAACATGAGGTTTAAAGATGATAAAAATGTATTTAATTTGTTTATATATAACTAAAAACTAATTTGGTTACATTTATTCAAAATATAAATAGAAAATATCCTTTTATTATAATAAAATTATCATTTTTAGAAAAATCTATATTTTTTATTATTCCTTGGAATATCAATATTTTCAAAATAATTTCCTAAGTATACATTCAGATAATTTTATTATAATGAATTTTAAAACAAAATTATTTTTTATAAAATAAATTATCTTGATGTTACAAAAATTTGTTATAATATTCACTCATTAAAAATAAAAACGTTTATAATAAAAAGATATTTTTATGGATTAAAATAACATTATCAAATAGTTTGTTTCACAAATAATTAATTAATACAAATACAATAATGAGGAAATTAATATATTTATAAATGTTTTTAGTACTATTAATTCCAACTATTTTAATTGATAGAATATAACAATCATATTTAAATATATATATATATATTTTACATTATAATGTTTTTTTATATCTTTTATGAACTATAGAACATAGTTATTCATAAAATGGCTGGTGAAAAAATAGTCTTTAATGATATCCTTGACTATTGTGATGGTTTTTGGAATGAACCAATTCGACTATTTTATCAATGGAAATGATATTTGACTATTAGAAAAATTGAATTAATTACTTATATGTGTGAAAAAAAATCTATGTATTGTGCTAGTTTTATAATCTCTTGTCTCAATTTAATTTATTGCATGTTTATTAATGCCTTAAGAACTAATAATATTTACTCCATGACATAATATTTTCATAATAGATATGAAGGGTGTGATTTTTGTATGATATAATCATGTTTGCATACTCTTATACTCTTGTAATGTTTATATATTTTACATTTCCGACATTATTGAGAACCTAAAATCACTATTTATTATGTTTAATTACCAATGATATAGTGATATGCATTATGAGCTATTTTTTTAGAAGGGTGTAACTTATGATGATTTAAGTGGGAGACAATGTAAAAATATTATAATATAATTAATTATGATACCCTGGCTCCAAAGGCACTATACCCTTTTGATCTCTATGAATTTTTATTGTATTATGTAATAAATGTTCTTGTAAAAAGATATAATACATACATTTTATATGTTTTGGTTTTATTCTATTATAATAATATATCATGAGACAATCTTAGTAAAATTGGATAAGAAGAAAATAATGATATACCTAGTGATATTTATCAGGATATAACTAGGGATATGTTTAAGGATACGTATTTGTAAAACAATACAAATTGTAACATGTCTATAAATATTGGTTATGGGTAGATTAAGTGGATTCCAAGATATGAATATATACATCATGAGATTTTTGAAAACAAAACTCTGTTCCGTTTCATATTCGATACACAACACCTAGGATAACTGACTAGTGAAATATATTACCATTATACCCTATCTATAAAATTTAAGGATATAAACAATATTAATTAGATTATAAAATATTTATATAAATTTCATAGTCAATATATATTTTTGATAAATTATATGTAAAAAATAAATAAAAATTTTGTAAATACATTTTGTATTTTTATAAATACTCTTTTATTCAAAAATTAATCTATTTCTTTTTGTGAGAAAATAATATTTTTAAAATATGTAAATTTTTTTATATTTTTATAGTAAAATGGAAAAATGTTTTCAAATTATTATAAAAAAATAAATATATGGTGAAATTTGGGAATTATTTATAATATTAATATTTCAGTGACAAGTGAAAAATTACAATTTTAATAAAAAGTCAACTCATTAAAATAAAATATGAACAATTAAAGAATCATTACAAATTAAATTTATTTCAATTTAAAAAACTTATTATTTAAATATATTTATTCTCTTAAATTAATATAGAAACATAATTATATTTGAATTTACAATGAAGAATGTTTTGTGTTTATAACTAGGTTTTCATTAATCTTCATTAATGTGGATAATGTTTCTCCATTTTTATTTTAAAAAACAAACACATATAAATAATATTTTAAATAATATGAAAATATTAAATTTAAATAAATATAAATTTAATATACTTATATCATGAATATAACATCATCATTTCATACAAAAATACTGTTCCTAAAATAATGTATTTCCGTGGTGTCAGCATGATTAATTTGAAATTACATTATTCAAATTATATTAATTAAAATATGAATAATAGATAAAATATAAAGAATAAAAATATTTTATATTATTCAGTCATATAAAAATAATTTTTTTACCATAATTAATAATAAAATATGTAAAAATAAAATAAAGCGATTAAGGAAAAAATCGTTTCACAAGGGGTAAAACTAAATATTTTAGTTTTAAATTTTCCTCAAATTATTTCAATCTTATTTTAAATTCAAATATATATTTGTTATAATATATACTAATCAATAATATACCTTTTTGTCCTTTTGGAACTTGATGAATGTAGTTACACAATTTTTATTTGAAATATTAAATGTTGTCCACTCACCGTTTTTATAAAATTCCACCACTTATACTCGCATCTTTACAACATCAAAGACCATTATCTCACATAATACATTTAGAAATACCAACTTTTGTTACCTACCCAAGTCATAGAGCATATTTTTCCATCATAATTACACCCTATGAATACATTTTGTTCTGTCTTAAATTTGTTGTCCTATGAAGATGTATCATACAAAATAGGGCATCTTTATTTTATTGTTTCTTCCCCCTTAATAAAGTCATCATAAATTAAAACTAATTAGAAAAACAATATCAAATATATAATAAGATGTTATTATTTTAATTAATAATATAAATATGCCTCCTCTTAAATAAAATGGGATTCAAAATAATCATTCTTGAGCATGAACGAATACCGCCTTGTGAACTGATGTCATTCATTTTCCATTATCATCATCAATGGATTTATATTGTGATGTATTAAATAAATATATATGATATTATATATATAATTATAAATATATGAATATTATATTACATATTCATTTTTTACTTTACATTCCCTTTGATATATGATAACAATCATTCTATATATGGTAGACTATGTCCTCACTTTGTGAAGTGATTTTTTTCATTAACTCTTTTCATAGAATTTAATATTAAAAATGTTAAATAAAATATCATATATAAAATAATTATGTATTATATTAATTAATTATATTTCATTTATAAAATATAATATATATATATATATACCATTTACTTTTTATATTTATAGTCACTGATAAATGATAATATCGTTCATGAATATCTGGGAAATACTTCCACCGCCAATTTATGTGACTCTATTCTAATAACCAAATCACATGGATATTATATATAAGTATATTTAATGATAATATATTTTATTTATAATATTATTATCTTTATATAAATACAAAATATTACATAACATCTTTTAATAATGATCATAGAGAATTAGAAATGTTACTTGTGCGTATGTTTAGCCTACCATCTCCACGATGAAAATATCGTAATGTTTCATAACAAAAATAAATTTTTGTTAAAAGTATGTTTCATGAATAAATATAATAAATATTTCAATAATATTTTTAATTGTTTTACAAAAATTAAATCTTTATCCAAACTCAACACACAAAATTCATTTTAAAATAGTGAAATGATCATCTATTTAAACACTTGATGTGTACATAAATTATTATGTATATGAATATATCATTAAGAATAAACAAAATAATGAAATAATGTATTATTAGTTAGACATAAATCTTTTTATGAAATAAAAAAATGAAATCTAATTATCTAACAGATAAGGGATATAAAATGAATTTCTAGAATCAAGGTAAGGGTTTACCATCTCACATTTTATATTGGTGTGTCAGAGGCCAAATTTAGTAATTTATTTTTATACACTACCCATTTACATTTAATACCATTGAAAATTCATTCATCATGGGATTTAATGTTTTTAATTTTCTTATTTCTAACAAGGGGATTTTATTTTATTTTTTCACAGTGGATAAGGGTTTATAAAATCAATTTCCCTTCATTGTATGCTAATTATCCTTCATTAGCATTGTTATGAAAACAGTTTATATGAATTTATCTATAACTTTTTTATACAATTTAATTGTGATGTTTTTTATTTATGATGAGAAATCACTCCACATATTATTATTTAATTTAATTATATAATCCGTATATTGGTTATTAGACATTAATTTGATTTCATTATTATATATGATGATGTTAGGAAGCATAATTATTTTATGAGGTGTATATAATTTCTATATAAAATATAATGTCATGAATATAATTATTTTTATTTCATATTGTGTTTAATTTGAATTAATTCATTGAAAAATCTTATGATTGAAATGTTACCATATTGGAATTGGCTTGATGTTAAACATTTAATTCATTCTTGATTGTCTTTGTTCCAAATTTTTTGTGACTAAATAAAACACTATTATTAATTTTTTACAACATATTTTAATTCTCCACTAGTTATGATTATTTTTTAAAAAATTATTTGAATATTTAACATATTAAATAATGGAACATCAAGAAATATATTTATTTGGGATACTGATCTTTTATATTAATTTAGACAATGTATATATCACTTTCAGACCCATTTTTAAAAAAAATTAAATTTGAAATGTTTATAAAATAAAATATTTTCCTAATGATATTTCACATGGTCTTTTAACATATTTTGATGTTTTTTGAAATGAAACTCCATAACATTTATCAAATTGGTCACTTTTGACTCCATTTTTCATAAATTATTTGAATGGAATATTTTTTATAATTATTTACATGAAACATTTTCCCACCATAATTTCTAGTATTTTCACTACTAATTCATTTAATATTTTTTCAATTAATGAATTTAGTGATAGGATTTTCATACAATAGTATTAATTTTATTTTTCCAAACATGTTTTCAAAGTGATAATTTATATTCCTACAAATTTTTATTGGTATTTTAATTGATCTTTTATTCAGAAAAATAAATATATTTCATTGCTACTTAATATCCAATGGGGAAATTTTGTTACTGTTACTACAAAATTATTTATATGTATAGTTTAATCTTTTTTTTGGAGATTAAAATGGATACCATTTTAGTACAACATATTAATTTCATTTCAGAAAAAATATTATCTAACCTATTTCTATTCTAGTAGTTAATCGAATATCAACGTGAATATAATGGAATAAGTTTATATTAAATGGGATTATCATTTTTAAAAGAGGTTGTATTGGATCAAATTTATTTTGTACAGGTTATTCATATTTCAGAGATATTGTTAAAGATACAATTTCATTCCATGAGTTATCCATATTTAAAATAAATTGTTATATAACCCATTTTTTCGTGGATTAATAATCATTTTAAATGAATGGTTATTTTTAATATGATTTAACGATAAAATTTTGTCTATATTTACATTTTTCATGTAATTTTGGATGGATGATATATATGATTGGAGTGACAATATAGATCTGGGTTAGCCTAATAAATCATATACAATATATGCATCGAGATGGTATTGAGTGGTCCTAATATAACATACATGATCATTGCACATTTATAGTCGTCAAATTCATTTGGTAATGATTATGTTATCCCAATAATTATATTGTATGTTGGCTAAATAATAATTCCTAATAGTAGGGATCTTTAATAGTTCTGTGATAATGATGTTCCCTGATACCATCACGTTTAATTTATTCATGTTTTGTGTTCAGAATGTTTTCTTTAATGAATATTAACAACACATGTCATATGATTATATAGTTTTATAATAGTTTCTTTTGTTAATGTTGTATTTCATATTTCAGGATTGATGAATTAGTTATTAATGGGAATGAGTTATGTTATTATTTTCTCTTGCACTTTAATAATGTTATCAGGCACTTAATAACATATTATAAACTTTAATCGAATTAAATTATTAACTAACATTTTCTCTATTACAAATAATTGGATACCCCCATTATTATATTTATTTTTATTAGGATATTCATGAATGTTGTTAATTGATTTTGTCCTTTAAGTGTTTCATTTATATGTGATGATGACATTATATAGAATATGAAATTCATGGAACAATGGAAGCAAATAGATTAAGGTTATATATATGGTTTATGTCAGAGTTTTTTCTAATCATCATAAAATATAAACCTTAACATTATTCAGGTAAATAAATTATCCATATTTTAATGTGATGGGGTATATATAACCTCCATCTCCACCAGGAAGATTTTTTTGATGAGAAATTATATTCATTAGATATTTAAATGTATTTTTAATCTGTAAAATTTATATTATATTTAATGATAATGGATATTTTAATGATGTTCAACATATTCAGAGTAATATTTTAAAGATATAATATTTGTAAAAATGACAACATATAGACCGTGTGACTACCCATTGCATCTAGAAAATCCATAGGTCGTGAACCCACAACATAACTATGTAAAGGATGTGACACTTACTAATTTACTATATGATTTATGGTAATGTATGACATAATTGTTTACATAAATAATTTTAAATAAAATGAAATAGTTCATTTTTTAATATAAGTTTTATTCTATAGATAACCTTGATATTTTAATGTGATTTGGTGATTAGGTAATTAATTATTTTTCAAATGAGAATTAATATAATTTCATGAATCATATTAACATTTGATAACAATATTTTTTTTAAATTTAAAAAATATAGTTTTAATTTCATGATTATCCATTTTATTTTTATATGATTTAAGAAAAAATTTGAGTACTTTTATAATATGAAGATAAATTCATTTTGAATACACATTATTTGGAGAAAATTTGATTTTGTTTTTGAAAATGATTAAATGATTAAATTATACACATAATGTAAAGATATTCCCTTGTTCTATTTTTCAAGATTGTATCATAATTTCATTAACTATTGTAATATATTTCTAATAGAATATTTTTTAAAATAAATATAATTTCTTATTAAACCATTAACCATTTCATAGCTCCTTGGTTTTTTGTTTTGTGGATTTTAACTTCCTCTAGCTCATTTACTTTATTTTGATCAATTATCTTTGTTAGTAAATATAATTATTTGTGAAATATTATATTCCTCCATATAAAAATATTCAACTCTCACCAATATTCACAAATTTTTTAAAATATTATATGATATTAATGATGATCTCAATCATTATTTTTTAATCTTATCATGTTTATTATTTTTTTGAACCATTTTATGAGGTATGAATTCCACAAAAAAAATTTAAACTATAACACCATTAATAACACGGTAATGTTCAAATTGTGGGGACGGAATTTAAAACTATGTGGTAGTACATAAACCCCTTCTATTTTTCAAAATAATATATATTTGAAAATTTATTTGACATGAAACATTGATCATAAATGTCAAGTGAAATATTTGACTATAATATCCTAACAGTAAAATTTAAGGGTATGGATAATAGTAACTAGGTTATGAAATATATATATATATATATATATAATTTCATGACCTAATCCCTCCAGATATATTGCAATGAGATGAGAGTGATAATGACACATGATTCACACCACTAGTAGGCCCCTGTTGTCAACTTTCACCATGGGTGTACAAATATCACTTGATAGTATGCATTACCCTTTATTAGAAAAAATGTGTGGAAAGATGATTCATCCCCAACAACTGCAATATATATATATATATTTATATGGAAACCAGAAAACCAACATCAAATGCATTTATAACTAGAAACGATAAAATAATAATAAATTATCTAATCTAAATACCCAATATAAATAAAAAACATTGACAAAACAATTGATAGAAGGCTCAGGATAGTAACACCAAACATGGTCCATGGAATCCACATATTATTCCACTCTTCCCAACATCATAAATTCATACACAACCATCCCTTTGGTATAACACATAACATCTATCCCGCAGACACCTGAACATCACAACACATCCTTCACCCACACAACTGGGCATCACACTACATCCCACCCACACACACCTTGACCTCATAACACATATCACCCACACACATATGGGCTTTAATACACATCCCTCCAACACACACCTGGGACTCACATAAAATAAAATCATAAAACAACTCATAACTTTTAATCCCAAAGTCACCTAGGAATTCGTATCACAACTAAACCTGATGACATCTGTGACAATAGACCACAACACATTCTAAATACACCTACGAAATCATGTCACAACATATCCCAAGGACACTTGGGATACCAAAAAAAAATGTAATAGACTATGAAACTTACAACAACCAGATCATCTATAATACATGTATCTACAAAAAGAGTGAAAAAATAAGGATCCCACAAATCTATACTCTTCACTGGATGTTGGAAAAAACATCTTGCACATGACTATGTGGCTATTTCGCACATACATGTCAATGTTTGTTTGGTTCATGTACAAATCACCAGAATATATATTGTATATTTATATATATGTAAAATCACATAATCCCAACCTATGGATTCATATCCAACTAACCAACTCAAATAACCATTAATATTACTGTAGCTATGAATATATTTATTTGAATCTAAAAAAGTCATTTTAGAATATATATGGCCTAGAAAATTGGTTTCTCATTTCCTCTTAGGTTAACACCCATTAATTTTTTTATTTATCATCAACCACCATTGATCATGAAACCCACCATTGTATATGATGTACCACATTCATCTCATTAACTAAAAAACCACTCCATTCAAACCTTTTTGAACAATCATTTATTTATTAATTCCATCTCTACTCGGGCATTTAGAATAGAAAAACAACATTCCACAACCAAAATAACACATTTCCACCTTACCATCTTAAAAATAATGGTCAATAGACAATCACATTGTCATCCCACAAGCACGAACAAATATATCATCATCCCAGAAATCCCTAACCACACACATCAAAGCACATCATGATAATTTTCTATATTTAAAATGGGATTTTATGACATTCCACTATAATTTTAGGGGACTTATCACACAAACCAAACTCATGGGTAAAATATTTAATTATCCACTTATAATTAATTAACCAGTTCCCATTCAATGTGATATAAAAAATATTACAAAAATGGTTCCACAAACATGTTAAGTACTGAAAACTATGAAACTAATGACTATAATTTTCAGTTGGGTGTTGATCTTACATAATTCCTCAAATAATAATAAAAATAAATCATTAAATACAAGAAAATAGTTCCCTAAGACCCTAAATTTATAGATAACCAATTTACTTATCGTCTATTAATGCATCACAATTATATAACATTGGTAAATAGAAGTAATTTTTTTTTATCATGATACACATTTAGAATAAATGCAGAAAATTCAATATCAAATAATATTTCTAACTTTTTGTTCACCTTTGGGAGAATAAGAAACCACCTGGAAACCACAAACTCCACATGGAGAACTCCAAGTCATCCTACACCACGTCTTAGTTTATCCAAACACACACCAACACATAATCCACTCTAACCAAATTCCTACAAAATGAATCCCAATGTTGATGATTGAAAAAAAAATCATGAAAGGGGGACTAAGAAATCATGGATTGATGATTTCTCACCAAGAGAAAATATCTAGGATCAATTTATCAAATTAGGAGGAATGTGTAACGAATAACAACTTGGGGTACCTATGGTTTTCCCAAAATAGTTAAAAAATGAATGAATTTCCAAATATATGAATTTTTTACCAAAAAATAATTTTTAAAACTTTATTTTATTGGGTACTATATTATGTGTAATTCCCTTTAACTTCATGCAATACCTAGGGTTTTGTGTCCAATAAAAAATAATTCAAATCATCATTTAATAAATTATTTTCAGTCCCTAAAATATTACATCCCATGAACTCGTCTTTCAAATCATGAAAAAAATTTACACTTCTTGATCCCTTCTAGAAAATTTCTGAAACCAATACTAACATCGTGTTATACACTTACATGATGTGTAATATCTCTTATTTTAGCCTCTATCAACTTAACTTCTCAATAATTCTTTTTATCCTCCTTTTATAACTAGCTACACTAAAATGAACAATGTAATAAACAAAGAAGCCACATATCATTACATAAGATACCCCTCAATTGATTCTCACCATCAAGAATGAAAAAAGAAATTCCATAATAAAAGTGGTATGAATAATAACAATTCAATATAACACTCAATGATATCCACATAACACAAATGCAACCACCATCCAAACACACCAACCTAAATGGGCAAAAGCACACTGCACATCCACGTCTTTGGAAGCACAATCCTCCTTCTCTCACAGTACCAAATTTACACATAACCTCTTCATAACCCTCTCAAACTTCATGCATCCTAATAAAATAGCTGTTGTACTCAAAGAACCACACTGTCTCAAATAGAAAAATCTAAGAATCATATCTTCCATCTAAATATAATATATTCTCTCTATGTCACGGAGTCCCCCATATATATTGAATTGAATCTCAGTTAATGTATCTTGATTAATAATATGTTCCCCTATTTTTTATATGATCATAATTACTCGGTCAACCCACTAAATACATCAAAATATAATAAAAATGGTTCATATATTTAAATAATTGGATCCAAACATTTCATCATATTTAAAAATAGAGATATGAAAAACTCAAACAACTCTAGGTAATAGGAATGCATCTTTATCTCTCACTCCCAAGTACTCTCCTCCAGGAAATCATGCCTGCACAACACACCATACAATAGAATGGTTCATCCATTCATCACCTTATTCTGATGATCCTAGATCTCTACTAGCCGCTCTATTTTTTCATCCTTGATATTCAACTCTTTCTATTCAAGGACCTAGGTGTCATTTTAAAGAATCCAAATATGTTAAGAGATAAGAATGATATCGTGGATCCACTCCAACCATGTTGGAAATTCCTATCGATATTCTACTTCACCAACTCACCCCAAGACCTCAATGGTCCAAAAAACCTAGGATAAAGCTTACTCCCTTTGAAAATCCTCCACTACCCACATTTAAAGGAACCCTCTATGAACTAGAGGCCCCTATCCTCAAACTCCAAATTCCCTTTTTATGATCAGCATAGGACTTCTATTAGTCCTATGTGACTTTCATCCATTCATGAATGTGAGGAACATTATCTATTGTGCTCTACCCCATATTTTATAAATAAAAATTTGCCTTTCCACCCTCTTTCCAACAAGTCAACGAATGCAACAATATCTCATATAAATCATCAAACAGATCCATGCTAATGGAATAATTATATATAATATTACATGAAAACTATACCAATGGTACATGTTTTACCCATGATCCACCAATGTCTAAGACGTATTCCCACAATATATCCTCAAATGTCGGGATAGTTCATTCTATGTTACCATCCATCTACGGGTGGAAAGAAGTTATGAGGCATAATTTAGTGCCAAAAGATGCTTAGATCCCCTCCTTACTCTTAAGGTAAATCATACATCGTTATCAAGGTTAACAAACCTCATAACTCCATTAAATCTTACCACCTCTTCCATGAAGATCTTTGTAAAAGAATCCATTATGCACGACTCCATGATCCATAATATTTTAGCCTTTTCATTAAATGAACTACTATCACCCAGATGGAGTCAAAACCTCTACATACTATGGGAAACCCTATGATGGAATCCATTGAGATTTCCCACCATTTAATGCCACAAATTTATAATGGAGGGGATAAACCACCATGAAGATGGTTCTCATCTATTAGTTGTTGGAAAAATATGCACTATTCCAATACTCTTCCACTGATCGTTCCATTTTGGGCCACTAAAACTGAATCTTCAATCCATGGTAAAATTTGGAAAATATAGGTTGTACTACCAATGGTGATCTATGAAACTCACAAAAGAGTCCATTTTTCATCACATTAGTAATAAAAAACCACCCATGGAACAACAGATAGTCAGGAATATACTCAGACCATCCCTCAGAAGCATCATCATGGCCAATACGATCATGTATCACATCCATCTCTATGTATCCCCATTGGGACTCCACCACCTACTATATTTGAGTTGACTAAACTTTCATCTTATACATACATCATCCGCCACCGTCCACTCATTCATCTATGTTAAAGGATTCCAAACCGTCCATTTCAATCCAAGGATCCCCATACCAATGAAAAACACCCTTCAATGACTTTTTGGTCAAATAACTGACCACAACATTCCCCTTTTATAAGGTGTAGTAGATTAAAAATCAAAATCTTGATCAAACATTATCCACCTACACCTCCATAATTTCATATCAAACTAAGAAAAGATATACCACAATCTCTAGTGAACTATGAGGACTAAAAAGTTCTCCCTAATGAGGTAATTATACCATTTCATTAGCACAAAACAACAGTTCCAAGCTATAGATCATGGGTGGACTAGTTATGCTTGTGGGGACAAAAATCCTTATCCCCATTAAATATTGATTTTAATAACAAAATTGGCATACAATTTAATCCTAAATAGTAACCATCACTAAACACCACAAAAATCACCCCTTCCTCAGGAAATCGATGCATTGGAGCACTACCCATCTTGTCACAACCCATCCCCAGGGCCCATGCCATGACTACCCCATGCCCTCCTTCCATAGGCCATGGGATGGCGACTAGCACCAAAGGTGTAAATCCCTAAGCTGGGAAGGCATTTCTTTTAAGAAAGTAAACAAGAAGAATAGAGTATGCAACATGAAGTAAACACTAAGAGGAAATTGTATACAAAAAGTACATTATGGAAGGAAATGGGCCAGGAAATACAATCCCAACAGTAAAGTACAGGTACAACAGAAAGATAGTACAACTAAACAAGTAAAACAGCAACCACTGAGTCATCATCTGGGAATCCCACTTGATGGGTGGGTACAGATGGTCTCCTCAACACCTCGGGTCTGTCCGTCTGCTCCGTGTACGTCTCGTCAAGTGGTCCACCTCCGGGTACCATACAGCTCTGCAAGTCTCTACCTCGATCAATGTTTTCCATCGTCTTCATCCCATACAACGTAGTGTGAGAAAATACCGTGCAGGGGTGAGTATACGATATTCAGTAGGGACCCCGAGACCCCCGAAGGTCTACCAGAATCCATGAAGTATATACCAGAAAATAGAGTTACAAACACGAAGAATCAACTAAAAATAATTAGGTATATGCCCATACATATACCTAAGATATCAATCGCAGTTCGTCTCGAACTCCCAAGAACAAGCACAACCTAGTCCACACAGTAAAGAAGTCAATCACATCGATGATAATGATTGAAAGTCAAGACTCATCTAACACAGGTATATATCTTTCGTATAGTAATAGAGATGATTAGATGTAGTCACTAATTATTCTATGTTGTTAGACCCGCACATTATACATGACTAACTAAGCTATCAGACCATCATAGGATACAAGACCAGCTAATCTGTCGGACCAACACTGGACACAAGTACTAAGGCCAATATTGTCGGACCCTAACAAGATAAAAGAACAATAGTCATCACCATCAAACCCACATAGGATTCCAGTTTGGTAGTATTCATCACTGAACATACAGAGGATTCTAATATGGTAGTCAACGTAGTCGCATATATCTCTATGGTTCCTACACATAGCACGCTCGATTCCGGGAGGGTCCGCTCCTCGAGCCAAGTGGACGATACAACAACTGTCACGATGACCAATTAACAAGTATCTCTGAAATCTGCCCTGCCATAGGTGTAAATTCCAAGAAATACGTTTCCAAGACACATAGACGAGATGAACAATCAATTTTCGAAAAAGTACACGGCGTGTTTGTATGGTTACACGCCGTGTCTTCAGACATCAGGTACTACCTGTGTACAAAATCGCGTGTCGAAGGTTTGTTCCTGTAGAAATGTAAGTACACAGTGTGTGGTATGGTTACATAACGTGTCCAAGAATCTAGGGTCAGCTCCTTGTATATTGGCCATGTGTTCGTACAGGACCTCAAACTGTGTTTGCCAACCCATGTAACTAGTACACGGGGTATCCCTTTCTAATTTCCATGCCTGGCCGTGTGGTGGAGTACATTCCTATGTACTCCAGCCTGTGTTCGTGTATCCCCATGATACACGCCGAGTCTCAAGAATCATCTTCGGCCATTCTGCGTAGAGAGTACATGTCATGCCTCTTGGCCTTTTAATTCAGCTCGTTTCCATGTATTTTCCAAGAATACATGCCAAGCCTCGCGAAGCATATTATTCCATTCTTCGTAGAGAATACAAGCTGTCTGACCGAGGTCACATGTCGTGTGTTACTTGAATAACATCCAAAACTCAAGCCAGAGTACACCCACACTACACGGCATGTTTGTCAGAAGTACATGCTGTGTATTCTGGAATATTCCAGAAATGACGCCTCCGGACAACGCGCCTCCCATGAAGTCCATTCATCGTTCTGATGGTCTGTTCGTCACGAAACATCATACAATTGGTCTTCTGGATGTCCCGTAACTATTTCTGGTGTTTTATGGTCTCTGAACGGCTCTTAAAACAAAATTTTATTCACATGCTCGAAGAACGGTCGGGAGATGATCCTTCCCGTTCTGTTTTGATCTATCACCTGCTATCATTGTCACACCTCCGCTAGGTTGTTGGTCTTTTGGGTCTTCAATTTCAGATCATTGCATCACACAATGAACTCTCAACGATCTGGTGTTCTTCAGCAACGATGAACATGAAGAAAACACCAAACATTCCCAAAAATGGTGGAGGGATCGGGCCATGTTAGTTTTAACCCGGTCCATCCACGTTTGTTTGGTTGCAACATGGTCAAGAGAAACAAACATGGAAGGATGAATCAGGTTTTCTCAAATCAAAACACACCACTACCTCGATTTTCATGAATGAGGCATGTTAACGAGTCGTAGATGACAAGTGTCATGATGTTCGGGTGTCACAGAAAAAGGACGTCAATTTCATTGATGTCGGGGTGTGTCTAAAGAAGAAGAAGCAGCATTGGTGACTTCAATTTCTTCGTTGGAGATATTCTTCGTTGAAGAACAGTGTTCTTCGTCGAGAGAGGAACACATTCTTCTTACTCTTAAGAGGTTTCTCCACCAAAATATTTTCCAATAAAATATTATATAAGCTTCCGAAATTTAATATAATTTCCATGCAATTCATATTTATTCTAAATCAATTCAAAGATTAATTATAGGAGGCATTTAATTAATCCTAGTTGTTGGAATTAATTAAGAGGAGGTGAAGAGTTAATAACATCAAAATATAGAAGTTTTCAAAATAAATGAAGGGGAGTTAATGGGGAGTTGAAGGGTTAGGGGCTCGTGTGCACCCAACCACACATTATCCTATCATGGGGGGTTATGTGGGTGTGGGACCCACCTCTAACTCCATCTTGTAGAAAATAAAAAACTCTTAAGAAATATTATTGTGTAAAATAATATTATTTAATTGAATATAAATCCCCCAAAATCAACATCTCATACCGAGAAAATTCGTCAACGGTAAAGGTCCCCTAAGAAGAATACTGACGTTGTGAGTTCATCGGTGCCCTCGAATTTCGATTCGAAGCACCAGTTCAAAAGATATAAAAACCCACATGTACTTTTACTGAAATGACCCAAACAACACTTCAAAAATTTATTCGAGGCACACCGGGCCTCCGAATTAGGCGTTGTCAGAAACTGCAGACTCGTAAAATTAAAAAGTATTTATGGAAAAAATTTCAATGAAATTTATGGGTCTTTACATTACCCCCACCTTAAGGCATTACATCCATATAATGCAACAACATACAATAAGGAAAACAAAGTAGGTACTGAGCACATATATGAGCCACCCACTCCCATGTGCTCTCCTGGAGGATTTCATGCTGCCGGAGAACACACACCAGAGGAATTGACCGTCTACATAGGACCCACTCCTGTCCATCCTTGATATCCACCGGGACCTCTGTGAATGTCTCCCCGTCATCTATGTCTAGCTCTCCAGGGTCAATTATGTGGTACACGTCATGCATGTATCTCCTTAGCTGAGATACATGGATGACGTCATGCACCTGGTGCAATTGAGGTGGAAGTTCCAGGCGGTAAGCCACCTCACCTACTATGCTGAGGACCTATAATTGTCTGATGATGCATGTAGATAACATGACACCTTTCCCAAATCTCCATATACCTCATCGAGGTGAGACCCATCAGAAAAGGTGGTCTCCATCCTCGAACACCAGTGGTCTATGTCTCCTATTGGCATAGGACTTCTATCTGCTTTGTGCAGTCTTCATCCTATCCTAGATGATCTTCACCTTCTCTATCATAGCCTAAACCAACTCTGGTCCTACATGTGCTGACTCCCCTAGGTCAGTCCAGCACATAGGTGATCTGCAAGGTCGGTCGTATAGTGCCTCGTAAGGGGCCATCCTGATGGTGGAGTGGTAATTGTTGTTGTACACAAACTCCACCAAGGGTATGTGATCCTCCCAGCTACGACCAAAGTCGAGGAAACATGCACAGAGAATTTCGTCGAGTGTATGAATGGTCCTCTCAGTATTTTCATCTTTATGAGGATGGAAGACGGTTCTCGGGCATAGCTATGTCCCAAAAGCCTCATGTAACCCCTCCTATGGTTGATAAGTGAATCGAGAATCTCGATCAGAAACGATATACGATTGCACACCATGAAGATGTATGATCCCCTGAACGTATAGCCATCCCAAGCTCTCTACTAAGACATACTCTCTGAACAGTAGGATGTGGGCTGACTTTGTTAGTTGATCTATGATCACCCAGATAGAGTTGTGTCATGTGGATGTACATGGATGCCCCGTCATAAAATCCATGGATATCCTGTCCCACTTCCGCTCTGGGACCCCTAAGGGTTGTACCATGCCTACTGGTACCTGGTGCTCTGCCTTCACTTGATGACAAATGAGGCATCTTGAAATGAAATCTGTTACAACCTTCTTCATACCCACCCACTAGTGTTTTTGTCTGAGGTCATGATACATCTTCTCCACTCCTGGATTTACCACTATATGGGAAGTGTGAAACAACCTCAGCACCTACTCTTGTAGTGAAACTGGTTCCATGGTACGTCCCCTGAAGAGGATTAATTGCTCACCTCTTTAAAAAAATCCATTAGGTGCATTCCCTATAGACATCCGATCATGTCGCATCCCATAGTAAACATACCCACACTATGCCTCTCTGACTTGCTGAAGAAGTGGAGGAGTGATTGTGGGAGACTGAAGAAAGGTTTCTCCATCTTTGTCCACAATCGATATCTGCAATGTGGCTAGATGCTTCGTCACCTCTACGAGCATCTGAATGGTCGTTCTCTTGATGAGAGCATCTGTTGCAAAGTTACCCTTCCTAGTAGTATAGACTCTCTCAACATCATAGTCCACGAGGAACTCAATCCAACGTCGTTGTCTCAGGTTCAGGTCCTTATGTGAGGAGATCTACCTGAGACTCTGGTGGTAAGAGTAGACTGTAATGTTCTCACCCATCAGATAGTCTTGCCACATATTGAAGGTGAAGACCACTACTACTAACTCTAGGTCATGGGTAATGTAGTTCTGCTCATGCTGCCTCAACTGTCATGAACCATACACGATCACTGCTCGCTCCTGCATTAAGACACACCTAAGTCTGGTGCTTGATGCGTTGCAGTAAACTACATACCCTACTCCCTCCTCTAGTATCCTCAAGATGGGTGCACTGGTCAACCTTTGCCTCAGATTCTGAAAGCTCTACTGAAATCTCTCTGACCACACGAAGGGTTTCCCCTTCTTTATCAATGCTGAAAGCAGTGCTGCAACTCTAGAGAATTCTGGCACAAATCTTCGATAATACGCATCCGGACCTAGGAAACTCCGCACCTCTGTCACACTCCTAGGTGGCTTCCAAGAAAGCATTTCCTCGATCTTCACTAGATCCATTGGTACCCAATCCTCCAAGATGTAGTTTCCCTAGATGTGAACCTCTCGAATCTATAACAAGCACTTCGAGAGCATACAATAAAGATGGTGATCTAGGATTTTTTCCAATACAACCCGCAAATGGTAGACGTTATCCTCCTTAGTAGTTGAGTAAATTAGTATGTCGTCGATGAAGACTATGTCAAATAGATCAAGGTAAGGCTAGAAGCTCTTGTTCACAAGGCTCATGAACACTGCTGTAGTTTTGGTTATGCCGAAGGGAATAACCAAGAACTCGTAGTGGCCATACCGACACCTGGAGGTCGTCTTCTGCACATCCTCGTCTCGAACTCTAAGCTGGTGATAGGCTGACCTAAGGTCTATATTCGAGAACCATCATTCTCCCATGAGCTGAGAAAAAGGTCTTCAATCATCAGAAGTGGATACTTTTTCTTCACGATCACCTGATTCAGGAAAATGTAGTCGAGACACAGTCTCAAGCTCCCATCTGCCTTCTTGGCGAAAAAATCGGGGAAGCCTAGGGTGAAACACTAGGTCGGATAAATCCCTTCCCCTGCAAGTCCTCGAGCAATACCCGTAGCTCATGAATCTCGGCGGGAGCCATCCGATATGATGAAGTAGATATCGGTGTTGTCCCAGGGTATAGGTCTATGTAGAAATCTACCGCTCTACGAGGAGGTATTCCTGGAATGTCGCCTGAAAAAACAACTGCATACTGACCCACCACAACATGAAAACTCGAACATTGCAAATAAACTACTCTGAAATGATACTAGACAACTGATATGTGATCGGCTTTCCTATCCTATGCATAAGTCCATCCTGTACTGCAAAGGATCCTTCTCACCAGTGAAGGTGAACCTGGTCCCATCCGTGTAGACACATCGCACATTGCACTTAATACATTCGATCTGAGCATAGACTGTATATAACTAGTCCAAACCCAAGATGACATCGTAAGGCCTCGACGCCTCTATAAAAAGTTCCCAGCCGAAGTTCTCATCGACTAGAGTAACCTCAAACTACCGACACCAGTGCGTAATCATCGAGTCTTCTCCCGTAGGAGTCTATAGTCGTATGGATCAAGCCAACGACTCAGTCAAAATCTCTGAGCCCTGAACAAGGTCAGTGAAAATAAAATAATGACTCGCACCTGCGTCTTTATGAAATGAAAAATGGGTGGATTAGACAAATATAGTACCTCGAATCATCACAGGTGCATCGTGGTCATAGGCCTCGACTACCTGGAGTTGAGCCCGCCACTGTACGCCAACTCCTTATGGTCTGAGTGGACCTCTTGGTGGTGGTGGAGGTAGAGACTCAAAACGCCGTCCACCATCTACTGCTCGAAAATCTCCTCTGCCTCGTCTGCCTCCTCCCAGCGGACCACAATGGTCGAACTTATGCCACTTCCTGGAGGTCCCTCTACTGTCGGTTGCTTATATTCATGGCGGGTCTGGAAATCACGAGCCATGTGGCCCTGCCTACTCCTCGTAAGGTTTTCTCTGCTTCGTGTTCCCCGCACATCATAACTTGTATCCTGAGGTCTCCCACCAGATGGTCTGGTCCGCTTGGTCCTCTGCAACATCTGTCTACTACCAGCTATTGAAGACTCCTCTTCGTGTCACCCTGTGGTGGGTCTCTCTACTGGTGTCTTCTCAGTGTGGAAAATCTCTACTAGAAGGGCTCTCTCCATCACCCCCTCCTCCATCGGAATACTGAGGGGATTCATCGATGCTCCGATCTCGTGCCTGAGTCGCTGCTCGAAGGATCGGGCCCTGAAAAACGGGTCCCAAACCATATCCGTAGAGTAGAATGAGAGGTCGGTGAACCTTGCTGAGTACCGAGATACTTCCATACTGCCCTTCTAGACATGAAGTAACTCCTGAATCCGCACCGCACGTTGGGTGGCTGGAACAAACTCCGAGCAGAAGAGACTCTCGATATCTGTCCAAAGTAGTGATGCCTTGTCATGCACCTGGAGCATCAGGATCCACCATCTACCTGCTGCTGCATGTAGGATACTCACTTCAAGGATCACCATAAGGTTGGCTAGTGTCCCTACCAATCTTAAAACTCTAACAATAACCTCCATCCAGTCCTCAGGTGCCTGTGGGTCTGTCTATCCACGAAACCTGGGTGTCCTCTATCACTAGAACTCGTGTGACGCACTCAAGCGGCGCACACTCTCTACTACTGGGGATAGTGGTATCGGTGGCCCAGCATGTAGTGGTAGAGCTGGTTCTTCCTCTATGAGGGGGCCCTGCACTGAGGCCTTGTCTCTCTGTGGGATACCATCTTTTACGTAACTCGGAACTGTAGCTAGATACCTTCATGGGGCCATCCTAAAGAGAAATAGGTGCACCATGGTGAAAATAGTATACCTAGGGAGGCGATTCAAATTAATCACAAAGGAATATTTCGAAACACAAATGCAATCAGTGTATTTGTGTACTGAGTCGGAAATCAGAGATCAAGGTCATGCTGTATGGATACGTCATCCGTCGGACCAACACTGGACTCCATGGACTGAAAACCACACTCAACACTCTTAACATTATTTCTTCATAGAAAAGAATGATCAGATTCCTGAGTTATGTGGTAGAACCGACTCCTCTGATACCAATTTGTCACGACCAATCCTCGGGGCCCGTGCCTTGACTACCCATGCCCAACTTCAATAGGCCAGGGCCTGGAGACTAGAACCAAAGGCATAAATCCACAAGCTAGGAATTCATTTCCTTAATGAAAGTGAAAAATCCCAATAGAGTACGCAACAAGAAGTAAACACTAAGTGGAAACTGTATACAAAATTTAAGTACTAAAAGGAGAAGGGGGTGGAAATAAAAGCCCAACAGTAAAGTACAGGTACAATGGAAAGCTAGTACAACTGAAAAAGTGATACAGAAACCAATGATTCGTCCTCTTGGAATCCCACATGAATTGTGGTTATTGATGGTCTCCTCAGCACCTCGGGTCAGTCTGTCTGCTCTGTGTATGTCTCATCATGTGGTCCACCTCCGGTTAAGGTCCAGCTCTTCATGTCTCTACCTCGATAAGTGATGTCCTTCTTCTGCATCCAACAAAACATACTTCAAGAATAGCCCATGAAGGGATGAATATACGATTCTTATTAGAGACCTAGAGACCCCAAAGGTCTCCCATAATCCCAGAAGGATATACAACAATATATAGTTACAAACACGAAGTATCAACCAACCCTAATTAGGAATATTATCATACATTTAGCAAATTTATCAATCTCAGTTCGACTCCAACACTCAACCCCATGCACAACCAAGTTTAGAAAGGAAATAAGTAAATCACATTGATGATAATTATTGAATGTCAAGACTCAGCTCACACAGGTATACATCTTTCGTACATTGATAAAGATGATCAGATTTAATCATTGATTCTTCTAAGATGTCGGACCCACACAGGATACAAGTCTAGGTAAGCTTTCAGACCCACACAAGATACAAGACCAGCTACTCTGTTAGACCCACATTAGATACAAGTACAGAGGTCAATACTGCCGGACCCACACAGGATACGAGAATAGTATTCATCATCGTCGAACCCACAGAGGATTCCATTATGGTAGTCTTCATTGCCGAACACACTGAGGATTCCAGTACGGTAGTTGATGTAGTCGTAGTGATATCTAGGGTTCATGCACACAATATGCTCAATTTTAGGAGGGTCTTCTCCTCGAGCCCAGGGGTCGATACATCAACTATCACGATGTCAAACGAACAAGTATCTCAGAGATCCGCCACATCATAGGGGGTAATTACAAGCAATACGTGTCCAAGACAAATAGAAGAGATGACCACACCATTTTACTGAAAGTATACAGTGTGTTTGTATGGTTACACTGCGTGTCTTCAGACCTCGGGTACTGCCCATGTACAATAGCCTGTGTCGAAGTGTTGTTCAGGTAGAAAAGTATGTACACTACGTGTGGAATGGTGACATGTCGTCTCCAAGCATCTGGGGTCGGCTTTGTGTACGATGGCCATGTGTTCATACATGGACTCAACCCATGTTTTCCAACCCGTGTAACTGGTACACGGGGTAGCCTTTTCCACTGGCCATGTCTGACCATGTGTGGGATTACATTCCTATGAACTCCACCCCCATGTCTGTGTATCCCTGGGATACACGCCGTGTCTCATGTAGCTTCTTCTGCCATTCTGCGTAGAGAGTACATGTCGTGCCTCTAGGCCATGTAATTCTGCGCATGTCAGTGTATTTTCCATAAATACACGCCAAACCTCATGAAGCCACTTCTGCCATTCTACGTAGATAATACACATCGTGTGACTAGGGTCACACAGCCTGTGTTACTTATCTAATATCTGAAACTCAAGCCGTAGTAAACCCACACTATATGACATGTTCGTTAGAAGTACATTCCATGTATTCTAGAATTTTTTAGAAACGACGCCTCCCGCCAGCGTGCCTCCTATGAAGTTCATTCTTCGTTCTGACAGTTTTTTTCATCATGAAAATCTGGACACTAGGTCTCCCTAATGTCCTGTAATCATCTCTTGTGTTTTCCGGCCACCGATCGGCTCCAAAAACACGATTTGTTTCACCCTCTAGATGAATGGTCGAGGGACGGTCCTTCACGTTCAGATTTTATCTATCACCCGATATCGTCGTCGCACCTCCTCAAGGTCGTGGTGATGTAGGGTCTTCAATTTATGATCATTGCATCCCACAAGGAACTTGCAATGATCCGGTTTTCATCACCCATGACGAACACGAAGAACACCCCAAACATTTACAAAAACGACAGAGGGATCGAGCCGTGTTCCTTAGTCACGGTCCTTCTGCAATAGTTTGGTAGCAAGTATGTCAAGAGAAACAAACATTGAAATAATAATCAGAATTTCTCAAATAATAAAACATCACTACCACGATTTTCAAGAATGGAGCACGTCAACGAGTCATAGATGGAAAGCGTCGTGAAGGTCGGGCATCGCATAAAAACGACGTCAATTTGGTTGACGTCGAGGTACGTCCGAAGAAGAAGAAGCATCGTTGGTGACTTCGCGTTCTTCTTCGGAGATATTCTTCGTTGAATAACTGTGTTCTTTGTCAAGAAAGTAAAACCTTATTCTAATTCATAATAGTTTTATCCAATGAAATATTTTCCATTAAAATATTATAAAAGCTACCCAACATTAATAGAATTGACATGCAATTCAAATTGATTCTAAATCAATTAAAAATATTAATTAAAGGTGGAATTTAATTATTCCTAGTTCTTGGCACTAATTAAGAGGTGTTGAAGATTTAAACAATTCAAAAGAGAGGAGTTTTCAAAAGAAATGAATGGGAGTTAATGGGGAGTTGAAGGGTTAGGGGATTGTGTGGGCCCCCCCACACATTATCCTATCATGGGGGGTTATGTTAGTGTGGTCCCCACCTCTAACTCCCTCTTGTAGGAAAAAACC
This sequence comes from Viscum album, assembly GCA_963277665.1. Classification (NCBI taxonomy): domain Eukaryota; kingdom Viridiplantae; phylum Streptophyta; class Magnoliopsida; order Santalales; family Viscaceae; genus Viscum; species Viscum album. The sequence goes on along the minus strand of OY728140.1, from coordinate 1,995,967,629 downwards.
AACTCTTAAAAAATAAAATTCTGTAGAACAATTTTATTTAATTTAATATAAATCCCCAAAAATTAATTTTGCCTACCGAAATATGAAACTACTGTAAAGGTCCCCTTAGACGAAGACTGATGATGTGAGTTCATCAGTGCCCTCAGATTTCGATTCTGAGCACCAGTTCAATAGATAGAAAAATCAGCATTTACGTTTACTGAATATACCAAAAAAACATCCGAAATTGATTCCAGGCACACCGGAACTTGGAATCAGGCTTCGTCAGAAACTACAGACTCATAAAATTATAATGTTTTAAGAAAAAAAATTTCCATGAAATTTCTAGGTCCTTACACATCTTCCCCTTCATGTTACTGAATGCTTCATAGAACTAATGACTCTACACCAAATCTTTGTCCATTATCGTCAAACCTATGAACTAGGTTGTGACTCAGGAGAAATTGGGTACAAACCTACAATAATAGAATATGTGAGGGAAGAAACTGCAAACAACTATAATTTTCTTAGGTGCTTCCCAAGAATAAAATTCATCAACTATCTACAATTTTACAATCACACACTGCTGAGACAATACATTCTAGAGGGAGCACAAATAATTTTTCCATAACATACTCTTAACATACATTATTTTGAGATGGGGGTGTCAAAGAACATGCAGAATAGTTCTTTGATGGTCAGTTTTCTATTCACATAACTTCATTCATATCAAGATATCATGAATGAAAATGATGAGGAACTGATCAAGGAAGTCATAGAACACAGAGTTCATAATCCCCATGAACATAGTTGGTTCCTTATCAACACCAACTAGAATGAATAAAAATTCAACTTTTCCCACACACACACACAGACACACACACACACACACATAGATATATATATATATATATGAAGGTAGTATTCTGGACAAATCCCTCCTTCACACATAACTTCTGATATCCACAATATATATTGATCTATGAAATCTAAATCACTCTCTCATCTGTTCAAATGGATATTCTATCTATAGAAGATGGTAATAGTTCATTTATGTCCCATAAATAAACCTATTGTTTTCTATACACAACATCATATTGCAATATTCATTATTGGTGAATAGAACTGGAGAACCCCACACCAACACACTTGGAGAGATAAGACTCTTTTACATCAGATAATATATCTGAATCTTCATCTCCCTCGACTTAGAATGTTCCACCTGATATGGAACCATCAAAATTTGAGAAGCACCAGGAAAATTGTATGTCATGATCATGAAATCATGTAGAGGGGGTAGCATCCCAACTGCAATTGGGAAAACATCCATGAACCCTCTAACGAACCATTGAACCTCTACTATTCCAAAATCTATAGATTCCACTAAATATATGTCAATACTGAAAATGGGGATCCACACATTGACTTCTCACTTGACATCCGTTCTCTCAAACCAAAACAACACATTGTCTATACTCATCAAAAATGACTACACACCTCCATACGCAATCGATAGTAGAATGTATGGAAAACAACATGTCCATACTGAGGATGACATTAAATGATCTCTGGACACTCTGGAACAGCTACATCCATAGAATGAAAATTACCTAAATAAAATCCTCTAAAACTATTTTGATAACCAACTCCATGAAAATCATCAAGACATAGTCCCCAACAATGATGAACACCCTAAGGCTTACCTATACCTTCTCAATATATCCTTGTATTATCAATAACCTAACATTCCTTCTACTGAAGTAACCTCACTAGATACAACTAATGATGTTGATATTGAGCCTATCCATCTCCACCATAATGATCTTTGGGAACCACTGGTCATTAGATCTTTTGATTTCACTGTCCCCCAAACCCAATAAACTATAATTAGACTCCCAAGATAATAACATTAACAATTGGTACTAAATTCCAAAAATGAATCTAGTCCTGTCGACTCCCTATCAGTCGAATCCTCAAAGGTTATAGCCCTTGAGTTCTACAAAAGATAACTATAACCCTAATTGAATCTTACTTGTTACCTTTACACAGAAATGATCCTCACAAATTCATATATTTGATCACCTATGATTTTTTTTTGTACCTCATGATACACTGTCAACATAAAATTAGTAATTTGATACAAGGTAGATGTATACAGTGCATCCACAAGATGTCTGGCATGAGATTCTTCATCAGAAAAAAATATCTGGGAAAGAAATATAAGAGTTCCATGATCTTGATTCCCATCTTCCGTAAAAACATGATATCGAATTGTCGGGAAATATTCTCATGCCGTTTTACATCCATTATGATTGATGGAATGAATTGTACCTCAAAATCATTTGGGATTTCAGCCAAAAAATATTTTCCCCTTTCCACTCATTCATATTAAACATCCACTACTAACACGAACTTCCACACATCTGAATTACTATAAAAGGGACCCCGTACTTTGTCAGGGCCCAGATAAACATTAATGTTGTCTTTACATCCTTCTACTAACTCTCTGTCTCCATATATGAAACTCCTTCGTCATAGTTCCCCATATACTACTTTGATAAATCACACACCAACATTTTCTATTGATAATCCTAGTCAAATTGATCCACCATATAGATATCAACTGGGTATGCTTGATGAACATCCAGTGCATGAGCTGCACATGGATGATGACCACGGATCATAGCTAAATGGAAAACAAATAAAATCCTATGACTGGTAGTTTTGACTTTATTAATATTTTTTAACTCATTTAACTCATTTTTTTATTCATTTCACCTATCCCAAAACAACCCAATTCATACAAGAAAACATGTCATTTGGAATAATTTACCATCCCAAGGTCACTGCTCCGTAATTAGGTTCATATTACTTTCTTGTTCAATATGATTAGATTATATGTAATACATCATGGGGGACCTATAATGTTGTGTTCTTTCTAGTCACCCTAGCCTATGTCATACACCCCGGTTAACTAGAAATGATTCCATAACATCCAATTAAATATTAATTATGCCTAACTCCAATCTCAATTCTATCTCTCAACCATCTCCATTGATAACACTCTATCACCGCATTCTTCCTCTAAAGAAACCACATCGAGGAGAGAGATATAATGATTGTGGTGTCCGGACTATAGCAAGCCTTGAGTGGAAACTAACTCAAATGGTGTATAAATATCAAAAGAATGGATTTACATCCCTTTATAAGAAATAACTATATAGAGATAAGAATAATCATCCATAATACCACCAAGGGATATATGTATATATATGAAATCCCAAAATTCATCATGAAATGCATGTACAAATAGAACTTATAAAAAAACAATAAATTCTACAATATAAATATCCAAAGAAAATATATTTAAATGACAAACCAATTGTATTAATGATTGAAATATTAATTACATGAATGTTCTAAATATTATTAATAGAAATATTTAAAAATATTTATATACACAGGTTATGAAAATAAGAATACTTAGAATGGAACACAAATTCTATTGTGCACATGAGAAATAAGAATACTAATGGCCCTATGAGAAAGGTAGAGAAAACTATAGGACCTATAAAGGTATAACAACCATTCCAACCTCAATAAGTCATGCTCATCATGTAACATAAGACATGTCATATAATAATATGTAAATCACTTCGATGTTATGGTTCCTCACAAGACATTCCCACTTTTATGTCACTCTCTCCAATTTTTGGACACTGTGGAACTCCCATACATTGTCTATACCATAACACATATCCACTTCAAAATCCTTTAACTCACAACACATCCCTCCCATGCACACTTGGGCCTCACAACACATCAAACCCATAGACACATAAGACTCACAACACATCCCTCCAGCACATACTACATCCTCTCAACACCATACATCACATGAAATAACTGCACATATCATCCCAAAGACAACTGATAAAGCACATAAAATTTCAACCAGAAGAAAACAGGTACAAATCACCACAACTCATCATGAATAAAATTAGTAAAGCACATAAAAACTCATACCAAAGACACATGGTATAACACAACATCTATAGAATTCACCTATATAATTCCTGTCATCATAGCCTATAATTACCTACATTTATTTGAAGAGAGAGAGGAATTGATTCGGTTCCCATCCATCCATAATCCTCGTGAATTTTTTGGGGAAACACCACCGTGTGACTATATAGGTGTTCCACACATAGTTCTTAATGTGGGTGGTGTGTGTGTATAAATCAAAAGAAAATAATGTGTATGCATGTATATTGGAAATAAAACACATTATAATACTATGGGTCCACAAATAATTAACCAACTCACATCACTATTATTTTAGCTACTAACTTTATGTGCTCATATTAGTATATGGTATAGTTATTTTAAAATGGATTGAGCCCTGACCTATGGATTCACATATCTTCCCCGATTAATGCCCACTCATTTCATTATAGATCATCAACCACATTTGATGACACACCACATAATTATATTACATTAACCACTTTTATCTCATTATACAATAATCCCATACCATTTAATCGTTATTAAAAAGACATTTATTTATTCATTCATTCAGTACATGAGTATCTAGCATAGAATTTCCACATTTTACAACCATTTAAACATGATGCCATGATTACCCACCAAAAGCGCAGTAAAAAACCATCACAATACCATCCCATACAGACCAAAAAAATTATCATTCCCAAAAATCCCAAAACACACAAACAAAAACATGTTTTGATCATTTTAATGATTTAAAAATTGGATTTTATAACATATAAAATTAATTATTTAGGTCATTACCAAACATATAAAAATCATGGGGAAGAAATTTTATTATCCACAGATATGTAATTAAAAAAATTTATTAAGTGTGATAGGACAATAAGAACAACCAAAAAGTGTTTCCAAAAACATTCCAACCATTCCAAATAAAACCACCCACGACCACATTTTTTAGCAAGGAATTTAGCTCGTGTAATCTATCATATCAGATAAACATTAAATCATTCAAAACATGTGATAAAACTTATATACCCTTCAATTTCAACATAATGAATTTCTTAATCATCAATTAATTCATCAGAAATATATATATCTTAGGTAAATTAATGGAAACACCTCCATCATGATACACAATAAATAGGATTAGGGGAATCATACCTCTTAGATGCTATCAAACATTCTTTCCTCTGCATAGTGATGAATAGACATCCTGAAAACCACCACCAAACCATGATGAACCGAAAATTAACCTACACTACAATCCACGACTATCAAAAAAATCCCACACATACCCAAAAATAATAATCACTACCACAATGATCTTTGGGAGATGAATGCAAGAAAAACAACCAATAAATGGAGAAGATATAACCACAGATCGGAGAAGGATCATCAATGAATAACCAAATGGGTAAAAATAACAATGTGGGAGGAATAATGATCGAAGAAATTTTTGGGGGAAGCTATGGTTATCCCATATAAAGAGGAAAATGAAACCAAATAATAAATAATGATGGATTGGGAAAAATTATCTTTTAATGGTGAACTGTATCGTATACTACTCTTTCACGTCCTGTAAAACATTGTGTTTTGTTGTAACTAAAAAACATATCTCCTAATCATTTTATTATTTATTTTTAATCACAAATAGGTTACACATCATGAAACCCAATTTCACATCGTGTAAAATTTGTACATGTCATGAAACCCTCTAGACATGACATGATTGTAATATTTGTCTTATGTAATCCACTTACACAACGTATAGTCTACCTGCATCTAATTTTTTAAATCGAACATCTCCAGAATACCTCTTAGCCTCCTTTCAACCCCTCCAATATTCAAAAATAGCAATTTAAAAAACAAGTATTGAACAGACCATTTTATATAATTTATATACTCAATATAAATTATTGATGAATTCATTGAAACTTTTCAATTAATTCATTGACTTGTAATTTTACTTTTTGAAATATATTTTGGGTTTAAAAATGATTTCCATTTACTTGTGTAAAGATTATAATTAATTTAAAAATCATATGGAAAAGTATATGATAAATTAAAATAATTTTTTAAATCAGCATATTAAAAATTATCAAATGGATGTTTTTTTTGATTTATTGAAAATATTTAAATTTTTTAAATAATGATAAAGGTTGAATTGTGTCAAAATGACTCACATTTTAGTAAAATTAATAAATTTAATTATCAAATAATGTTTTGAATATATTTTAATGTAACAATAATAATAATTTTATATATTTAAAACACATAAATACATTATTTTCTTCTTATATTGGATTTTAGTATATATAGATTATATGGATTTATAACTTGTCTTTCTAAAAGCAGTTTCAATATGGATAATGTATTTATATTTTAATTAATTAAACCAACTCTTAATGAAGAATAATTCAATGTAAATGTATCAATTATATTAAAATAAAATTAATTTTAAATTAATAAAATTATTATTCCTAGTCAAAATAGTTAATATAAAATAATTTTTTCTAAAAAATTAAAATTCTTGGATGCCTTCATTGTCATTGCATCTGTGGGGTTATTTTAACATTTATATTTTCCAAGAATTTGAATAAAATATTATATTTTTTTTATTATACAGAATAAGAATAATCCAATTAATATAATATTTTATGCACAATATTTTAACATAATTGAATGTGGAATCACATAAAATAAATTATTCATGTTTTTTGTGAAAATAATTTTACAGGAGTGATACAATAAACTGATATGGGTAAAAAGGAATAACAATATTTTAAAAACTATTTTCTATATTCATATATGGAAATTAACATATAAATTGATATTGATTGTTCTATTTTGGAGGGTTTTGTTTTGTTAAAAAAATCAGTAGAACATTTTCATTTAAAATTTTACAAGTGTAACACTCACATCACTTTAAAATTCCACCCTCACTCATCTAAAAATCCCAAATTAAAATCATTTATTCTATGAAGTTCACATACCAAATACAATCCAAAATTCGTTACCGAGAATCTGAAAAAAAATAACTTGATTGAAAATTTATCCTATATAGGCTTTGGGTGCGCACCTAATGAGGTTTTTTGAAGAAGATGTAGCATGTATTACTATGCATCTTTCATTTATTTATTCTTCCATATCATTTAACAATGCTTAAATAATTATTATAAAATAAAAAAAGTTTCTAATAAACAATGATATATTATTATGTTAATGAAATAACCTTAATTCATGGGACTATAAATCCAATTGGATATAGAGTTATTATTTTTGTGTATGATAGGTTATATCCACGTCAACCAATATAATTTTTTTTAATAATCACCTCTTATGGAATGATATAAATTTGGATTTAAATTATATATATATATATATATATGATATTATTGACATATGTATACTATATTAAATATGATATCGCATATACCTTTTTACATTCCATTCTATGTGAGAAACAATAACGTCACTTGTGGGTATAGAAAACTATCACCTCACTATGCGATGTTATTCATTCTCAAAAAAACATAATAGAATGATAATAGCGATAAATTTAATCAATATATTTGATATTAAATAGATTATTATTATATTTATGACATATTTATCATCCCTTAATTATAATTTATATACCATTTTTTATTACCATTCCACTTACATAGAAATGATAACACCGTTCATGTATATGTGGGGACTTCATGTTCTGCAATTCTAGGTGATTCTCTACCAATTCGCACATGGCATGGATTTTCTATATATGTATATTGAATGATAAATATTACATTTATTTCATTAGTATCATTATAAAGTTTTATAATTTTTCATACCTTCATTCAATTATGGTAATTGATGAATGAAAATGTTACTCATGCATACATACATCTTACAACCTCTTTAATTATAATGTAGTTCATTTTTCAAAACCATACTCAAATATTGGTTTTAAAATTATTATTAATGTCTAAAACAGTTGAATTTTCCAATACTATAATGTCCATATTGAAATAATTACTTTAGTAAACATCATTAACCCACAGATGTCATTTTGAAAAAATTAACAAAATTTCCAAAAAAATATGACTTCTAAATAACATATTATGTATTTGAATATGTGATTAATAATAGAAAAATTAATGATTTTTGTATATTTTATTAAACATGGGTGTTATTCTTATGAAATAATATAACTAATTTAATATTTTTATATTTTCCATAAAATATATGAAATAAATTTATGGACTAATTATAATGGATTACAATTTAATTTTTTATATATATGAGACATGTGTTATATTCGACACTTTTTTATTATGTAATGTTTTTACTACATATTCTATTTTCAATATTTATAATTCATCATAAATCGTTTATTTTAGGAATAATTTTAATTATCGCATACAAGTGGATTTTAATTGATATTTATGAACTGGTAAAATGATTCTTAAATTAATTTATTTTCATTTTGTTAAAATTCAATATTATTATCTTTTATTGGTAATGAATATTTTTGAACTATTCAATAAATTGTTTTCTCGATCTCAAATCATTGTAGTATTCAAATTTATTACACATAATAACAACATTTATTATTTCTCAATTCATTGATATGATAATTTTAAGGATTATTCATATCAAATTGTCTTTGTTTGAAAAAATACATTGGCGTTATGGAATAATATTATTTAATGTGGTCCATATAATAAAACTTGGATATATAATATTACAAATATAATTATTTAATTGATATATAATTTCTCATTTGAATTTATTATTTCTATTGGTATTTGTACATCCTAGTTAAATAAAGAATATGAATTATTCATATTTATTAACATTTTCAAATAATAATATTAATTTTACATTGATGAGGATTATATGTTTGATGGAATACCCTGAACACAATAGTGAGTTCCATTGATAACATATGTAGCACACAACATTGGGTAATACTGAAAAATATTTATATAATATTAGTATTTTAAATGGTAATTAATTCACAGTCATTGTAATGGAGGGAAGGATAAAAACTAACTAAAATTTTATTACACATTTTTTTCACGGTTTTTACATTTATCTAATAAATTTTAGAGGCATAAAATAAGAAAGAATCTGATTTGAAGCATAAATACTCCAATTTTTTTTAAGGTTGTTTTACGACCTTTTGATTGGGAACCCTTTTTGAAAATAGTTTTTGTCACTTTTATATGTTCTATTTGGAAAAACAAATTTCTTCTTTTGAATCAGGACATAAAAATTAACATAGTGTAAATTTTTGGAATTTTTCATATAAATGTTTTTTTGTAATGAATAGTGAAAAATACCACATTTTAATTGGAAACTACATTTTCATATACATTATTTTTATGATTATATTTTCTTTTTAAATGGATTTAATGTTTAATCAGATTATATTTTTACAAATTCTACCAATTTTACTCATTTGATGTAATTTTTCTTTGAAATTATACATAAATAGGTGTTATTCTTCTGATAGTTATTATTTTTAGAAAACACACTTTTGGTTTTGAGAACGACAATTGATTTTAAATTTATTTTTCCGGGTTCAGTGTTATGAATATTGAAAAATGTATTGTATATTTGGAATCAAGATATCCAATTTGTGTAAATAGGTAACATTAATTATTATAATTTTTTAATATTTACATGAGTAATTATTTTATTTACATTGGTAAAAGGGTAAATCTGGTAAATAAAGGTTAAAAAAATAATATTATAATATAATTAAATTACACCAACATGTTCCCTAATCCTATTGTGTGATACATTTCCTACCATGGGCATCCTTGGGTCGATTTTGGGACCCCATGGAGCCACTTAAAAGTGATAATGACACTTTATATTAATTATTTTAATCTAATGACAAAAATGACATGAACATATATCTTTCTGTAAATCAATTCTTACATGAGGTAATATAAGATATCCATGAATTTTTGGGATAATATTTACTTATTATATTTTATTTTATTATAGTTGTTATAAATAATAATTTTTTTATAGATTTTTTAAAAGTATTGATATCAAAAAGTTAAAAATTTACATAAATGAGTTTTTAAAAACAATTGACAGTTTATTAAATGATATAATAATCTAAAAAATCTAAGACTTTGTCAAATGAATTAAATGAGACAAAAATTTTCATTAATTAACCACTTATGGTTCTATTGGAAATTTATTGTAAATATATTAACATTATATTGTGAATATAAAAGAAGACATGGTAAGAGTAAAATTTGTTAACTAAGGCTTGAAGATAAATGATAAGGTCAAATTTGAAACCAAACAATGTCTAAAACCAATTGGTAGAGAGAATTTATATTATTATTCATATTATATTTGACTTTAATAAAATTGTGATCTCTTGAAATGGAAATTTAGTTTATAATAAAATAATATTTTCCAACATACCAAAAGAGCATATCCCCCCTTATAAAAAGAAACCACTTATCAACCATTACTGACACCTATAAATACCCTTGTATCATCTAATGAATGACGAATTTAGCTCCCTACATCCATATCTTCCACCTAAAATACTTACTTTTGGAAGAAGGAACATCAAGAAATCATTTTTTGTTCAATCTAAAGGGAGTTACCTGATTTAAAGGTAACATCTTCCGTCAAGTTATCTTGGTTTATTTTACTTATCTACTCCCAATGATCTTATTATTCATTGTGTACATAACAAATAGAATCCTCAACATACAAAGTTGTTTTTATGAGAGGTATTATAACTACACATCCACACATCTCTATCTAATGGGTAAAAAACATACTTTTTCTGGGGACGGCGACTTATTATCTCCATTAATGGTGCATTTCAATTTCATATATTCAAATGACCTTGAATGTTATAAATAACTATATATACCAAATATATTTGATATATTTGATATCTAAATCATGAATATCATTATTAAGATAATTAAATTTACACCACATGGAAAAATTGTAATTATAAGATTTTTATTTTCGACTTAAATACCAAATATTAACAAAAAAACTGTCATTATCTTAAATGATTATATAATGTGAATAACGTGGTTATAATTGATATAAAAGTAATAATAAACTTGAAAAATGTTCACAAGCAAGTGGAAAATAAATTTAGTTTATTATTCAGGAGATTAAAGAACAAACGATTCAAGTCAGACAAAAGGTAAGGGACTTCATCTAAATCTCCATTCATTGAGGCATATTTTTATTTATACACGACTTTATTTTTTATGGGGTATAACCCCATATGAATTTTCATTTCATTCCAAAGGAATATTTTTTCTATGTGGTGTTTTACAAAATTACAAAAATAATGTTTTTTAACACACACGGTGACAATGAACTTTCCACCATTTCGATCATTATTTGATATTTTTCTTCCTTAATAAGACGTAATATTTTAAAAGTGAATATAAATACCATATAATATTTTATGAATTTAGATATTGAAAATGGTTTTGATAAATAATTTATTATTAAAATATATTGGAATGATATATTGTGATTTCAATTTGGAAATATTTTTTTCCCTTTATGATTGTTTTATGTGTTATGGTTCTTGGGAATTTTTACGTATATGGGTGATTCTATGATAAAACTAGGGAGGTTGAGCCCGATATATCTCTCCAATTAATTGGGTATCGTTAAATGTATCTTCAAATAGATTTTTGTAGTATACTGTGATGGGGATTCCAACATAACTCTCTACATAGTTGAAATAGCTAAAATATATTTATGATATGGATTCCACAAGTTACATGTATGATTTATGTTTTTATGTGTTCTTCATAAGTCATATGATTTTATGAGGTATGTTAAATAGCTTATGTTTTGATGGAATAATGTTTTCTTTCTTTATTTTATAATGGTTAATGATATTGTTATGCTCATCCCATGTTATAAAATGTTTTTCATGGGACATAAAGATGAATAATGTAATGTATGGGATCATGGAAAAGTCATGTTGTGTAAAACCTAGAACTATAGATGTCTCTTTTTTTAAGAGTATTTATTTTATGAAAAAATGGAAATTGGGTAGAAGCTTAAACTTTTTAATTTTTGAGATGTAATGTAATAGTTATGGACTAATTATCTAAAACACAAAACCGAATTAGATCTTCAATGTGGATGATTCATTTAATACAATATTATGTAATGTTTTAAGGCTTGGTCCTTGTAGTTGGTATCAAAGCTTGATTTAGATAACTATAAGATTTATGATATTGTTAAATTAATATCCATAAATTAATTTATGGTTAGATTAAAATGTTATAGAATTTACAGATTACTATGTTTCATCATCAAATATATTTTAATGTATAGAATATTTTCTGTAGAAAAAACATGGTAGCTATTATGGGATGCCATTAGGTGAAAACGACCTTCCAAATTAACAACACGAGATGCTCAAAATCAGAACTAAATAGTTTGATGCAATGATGGAACAAATGAACTAGGCTATAAATGGTGGTGGTATCCATTCATGAGATTACCCAAATCAACCATAGAGGAACATGTTAGTTGTGGATCATTTAATGAGGCAACATCCAACTTAATCTAAAGGACCATCTAACCCTATGATAGCTGAATGGTGGATTAAATCACTAGAGATGATTTTTGATTTCATTGGGTATTCCAAACATAAAAATGTTAGCCTTCTTATTTACTATTTACATGGTGAATCTGATCAGTGGAGGTCGATTGTGAAAATTATCAAATATAGTGAGGATACCGATGCTCTAGATTTAGATGAATTTAAAGGTGTGTTTCATGAATTGATTTTTCTTATAGTGTTTCATCTTAGGATGGAAGAACAAATAATGGAATTGAGTTAGGAGGATGACTCAATGATTTCTTATGAAAAAAATTTTCCTTGGCTTCCAGGTATGCTAAAATTTCATATGATAACCTCTTAGTAATGTCAATCATTTAACATAGTATTAATGCCAATGTATCGAAGTGTTGTACCTTTTTCAGAGTTCAAAATTTATGAAAAACTTTTTCAATTTATGGAGAAGGTGTTAATCACGTTTGATGAAGATCATGTGTTCTTTGACAAAAAACAACATAACAGGACGAGGTGGAAGACAAAAGGAAATATATCTCCAAAATAGTTTGATGGTAAGAAGCATAAGTTTACCGTTTCTGAAAATGGTGGTAAAAATAATGTTGGAGTATGTATCTTGAAATTTGGTTAGTGCTATAGATGTGGTAAAATAGGAGAGAAGGCACATAATTTCACTGAAGATGACTAGGGTAATAGTAAGAAAAAATCAGATTTACAGTTATACATAATTTTATGTACAATGAAATGGGTCATTATGAAAATTAATTTCCAACATAGAACTCAACTGATTGAAAGAATCCATATTACATGCATAAAGGGGTGGTTAAATATTTTATAACTACATCATCATATGTTCATCCATCAAATGAAGTAGTATTTGGTACATTATTTGTTTGTTCAGATTTTTCCAATGTGTTGTTTCATTCAAGATCTACACATTAATTTATTTTTGAGATGTTTTCTACTAAATTGGGAATTCTATATCAAGATATTAATCTTTAACTTATGGTAAATACACTAGGATAAAATTTTTAAACAAAAAAAATTATAAGAACATTCATGTAATTGTGTGTAGAATGAATCTACCTGAAAACCATATTTTTTTCCTATAGTGGAAATTGATGTTATTTTGGGTATGGATTAGTTTTTTTTCATGGTAATATCGACAGAAATTGTAAAGAGGATTCTTTTCAGAAAGATATTCATTTCATGTACATTAATGAACAGTTAATTTTGATAATATATCAGGAATCTGAGAAACTATTATAATATAGAAATGAATGATACCTTGAACATAAAGTTAAATAAAAAGTATTTATTCTTATTAATGATTTTTATTAGTAAATGGGTAACTTGATGTCTTCTTAGATGAGTTTCCCGGTATGTTACCAGATCGAGAAGTTTATTTTTCTGTTAACTTAGTTTCTGATGGTAATCCAATTTCAAAACCCCCTTATAGAATGTCAAAAATTGAACATTTATATTTAATTAATCAATTGTAAGATTTATTCGATAAAGGTTTAATTTGACCTGGCACATAACCATGGGGTGATCATGTCTTGTTTGTTAAAAAGAAATATTGTTAAATGAGACTATACATTGATTATATAGAATTATATAACATCACTATTAATAAACAATAACCTTTTCTTCATATCGATTATTTGATTGATCAACTATAGGTAGATTAGTATTTTTGAAGATTTACATTAGATTGGGGTAACATCGGTTGAATGTAATGGAACTAGACATTCCTAAAACATCTTTTTTACAAGATATGGCCATTGGTAATTTGTAGTTATTCATTTTTGGATAACCAATGTGCATGTTGTATTCATGCCTCTTATGAATATAAATTAATATGAGTTCTTGGTAATGTTTTTTGTTGTGTTCATTAATGATATTTTGGTTTATTCCAAATGTAAATAAAAACATGAAAGTCATTTATGGGATTTCTTGAAAACTTAAAAGAAAATAAAATGTATTGGGAAATTCATAAAGTGCATGTTGTGGTTACAAAAAATTTCATTCCTTGATCACATTATTTTAAAAAATGGCATAAATGTTGATCCTTCTAAGAAATGTTGTTGAATAATGGCCCGGACCCACAAATATAAATGAGATCCGCAGTATTCTTGGTTTGGAAGTTTATTACCAGAGGTATGTTTGAACATTTTTCATGGTTATCTAACCCACTGACAATGTTAACATTAAAATGTGTTATGTTCATCAAGGAAAATGAATGTGATGATTGTATTTAGTAATTGAAAATAGTACTGATAAATTATTTATTAATTAAACAACCTTCTTGAAATGGTTAGTCAGTTATCTACAGCGACACTTCATTGAATTTAATGGTTGTTTCCTAATGTAGAATGATCAATTGTGCATGCTTCATGTGATTTGAATTCTCATGAGTTAAACTACCATACACATGATTTGGAATAGTTGCTACTATTTTTACTTTAAAATATTTCAGGTATCATTTGTATGGAGTAAAGTGTGATGTATATACTAATCACAAAAGTTCAAAGTATATATTCACACAAAATAAATTAATCATGACAAAGATGATATGGTTGTAATTAATAAATGAGTATGATAGCATGATCCACTACTATATAGGAAAATAAAAAATTGTGGCTGATTCCTTGAGTCAAAATGGTAATGCTTCATTATCCATGATAAATTTATAATGATATCCATTTGTTTTTCGATTTTAGGAACATTGCAAAAGAATTTTTGGGTGAGGAATATTAATATGTTTTGTTTCATGTTTCAATGAAATAATCTCTATCAGACAGAATTATGTATGAATAAAAGGAGACAGTGAGTTATAGAAAAAGGTAGAGTTGGTTCAGAAAGGGAATTATTCCTGAATTAAATGTTGACAATGATTGGATTTTGATAATTTGAAATTGATTATGTGTGCATTGTGATTCATAGCTAAAGGATGCGTTGTTATGTGAAGATTATAGTTCTCCATTTTCAGATCATTTTGGTTGTACTAAAATTCACATTGATCTCTAAAAGTATTTATGTTGGGATGGAATGAAAAGAGATATTTCTAAATTTAATTTTAAGATTGAATTGTCAATAGGTTAAATATGAGAGACAGTTACAGAAAAAGATTCTTCAAGCATTACCGTTGTCAGTGTAGAAATGGAAAAATATTTCGATGGAATCGTTGTGGGATTACCAAGGACATCATGAGATAATAATAAAATCAGTGTTATTTTTGATAGATTGACTAAATATTCTCATTTACTTCCTATTATATATTCTTTGAATTCAGATCAACTTTCTGGGTTTTATGTGAAACATATAGTCAAGATGAATGAATATCCCCTCTCCATTGTATCTTATCATGATCCAAGGATTACTTCTATCTTTTGGAAATTCCTTCTATAGTTTTTTGGTAATGAATTTTATTTTATTAATACTTTTCATCTAGAATCATATGGGAAGTCAGAACGAACAATTCAGACCCGGGGGGATATGTCACATGCTAGTTCATTATATTCCTAGGGAATTTGGGACAAACATCTTTCTATCATTGTATTTTCTTATAATAATATTTTTCATTCCATTATATAAATGGTTATATTGAGCATCATATGATAATTAGTGTCGATCTCCATATTTTTGTGATGATGTAGGTGAAAAGAAGCTGATGGGAACAAAATTGGAAGAATATCTGGCAGAAAAAATTCAGTTGATTCAGAAACACATGAGAACAAGTCTGAGCAGGATGAAATTTTATGCTGATAACCAAAAGATGGATCTATTTTCTTGCGGAAGGTGATCATGTCTTTCTTAATGTTTCTCCATGGAAAAGTAAGATGCATTTTGGTAAGAAGGGAATGTTGGGTTTTAGGTTCATTAGACCCTATGAAATCTTGGTGAATATTGGATCATTTTCATAAAGAGTGGATTTTTCCACCATGTTTACCCCAGAAACAAAATGTTTTTCATGTTTCAAAAATGAGGAATTTATGTGGGATTCATCATATATTTTGAGTCTGGATGTAGATCAGTTGGATGAAAATCTCTCTTCTGAGGAACAACTAGTCTTGATTTTTTACCAAAGAGAGAAATTGTAACAGAATAAGGAAATTCATCAGGTAATGGTTTTTAGAAATATCATATGGTTGAAGAAGCAATGTGGGACTCTGAAATGCTATGAGGGATAAGGACACCCACCTATTTGAAAAGTGAATAAAAATTGTGAGTACAGAATTTCAAATGGGTGGAAGGATGTAACAACCTAGGTAAATAAAGAATATGAAAATTTCATGATTATTAATATTTGTGAAATAAATAATAATTTTAAATTGAAATGGATTCTATGTTTGATGGCATACCTGAAACACAAAAACATGATTCATTGAAAAATTGTGCTGCACTAAATATTGAGTTATATGGAAAATTATTAATATAATATTATTTTGTTACATGGTAGTTAAAGAGAATCCATTGTAATGGCGAGAATTAATTGAACTAACTAAAATAGGATTCTACATGTTTGTTAAATTATTTTTCAATTAAACTATAAAGTTTACAGGATTAAAATAATAAATACTCTAATATTAAGTAAAAATACACTATTATTTATTAAAATATGATTTTACCACCTTTGGATGGATAAACCTGATTTATTTTAGTTATTTTTCACTTTTCTAAGTTCTATTAGAAAAAATAAAATTGTTCATTAGAATATGGACAAAAAAGTTACTGTGGGAAGTTTTTTGGTATTTATCTGAAAAATTTAATTTTTTAATGAATAGTGATAAACACCACATTTTAATTCCAAACACCATTTTCATATACATTATTTATATTGTTATATTTTCTTCCTAAAATGATTAAATGTGTAATTAGATTATTTTTTTAACATTTAACCAAATTTTGGTCATTGGAAGTCATTTGACTATGAAATTTGACAAAAGCAAATGCCAATCTTTTGATAGTTAGTATTTCATAAAAACATGCTTTTTGTTTTGAAAATGTTATTTAATTTAGATTTATTTTATCCACCTCTATAATTTAAATTTAGAAAAACAAATTACAGATTTTTAATCAAAATTTCCAAATTGTGTTAATACGTAAATTTTATTTTTAGGCATTATGAATATTTACTTCAGTAAATATTTTTTTAGCATGGTAAAAGGGTAAATCAGGTAAATAAGGTCAAAAATATCAATATTATAATAATATTAAATTACCGTAACATGTTTATTAATAAAATTGGTGAATTCATATCCAACCAAGGGTATCATTGGGTCTATTTCGGGTCTCCATGAAGCCACTATATATTTATAATGACAATTTATATTAATCAATTAACTCTAATGAAAAAAATGACATAAACATATATCTTTTTATAAATCAATTCTTACATTATTTTATATTAGTTATCCTTTTTATTATAAATATTAATGAGAAATATAAAATGATTTCCTATATCATGGTGTTATATTTATAATTTTATGACATTAAATAAATAAATTTATTTATGATATAATAATGATCCAGTAAACGCTTCATCAATAAAGGATTCAAATAAATGGTATTATAATTGTTAAAATATATTTATTTTGAAACTTTTTATGACATCCAAGAACATTAAGGATAATAATGTCTTTTTTATCTTTAATGTAATGATTTTTTCTTGAAATAATAAAAGTTGTATATATTTTGTTATGCATTGATATGATTTTTTTTATAAATTGATATAAATAGTGTTTTTAAAAAAATTGATAGTTTATTAATTAAAATAATAATCCTAAAAATAAAATAATTGGCCAAATTACATATATGAGTTTGAATATTTCATTAATTAACCAATTGTGGTTCTATTTTCATTTAATAGTAACAATATTACCTTTCCGGATTGAATATACAAGAAGACCTGGTAATCGTAAAATTAATTCACTAATGGTTAATGCTAAATTATAAGCATAACATTTATATAAAAACTTGACTAAAACCAATTTGGTCGACAACATTTTGAATAATAGTCATCTTATATTTGAATTTAATAAATATGGCACCTTTTGATAATGAAATTTAGTTTACAAAAAAATTATATTTTTAGACATTTATAAAGATACCCTACCCCACTAATAAAAAGAAATTACCTATAAACCATTATTCACACCTGTCAAGCCCCATAGATCATCCAAACTCTGTACAATTATACTCCCTAATGATCATATTCCATCTAGATGCCATACTATAGGAAGAAGGAACTTCAAGATTGCCTTTTGGGTCAAACTAAAGGGAGTTACCTCATTTAAAAATAAAGTCTTCTCTCAAATTCTCTTCATATATTTTTCATCTCCAAAACCTATGATATACTTATTTATTTTTTTAAATTACAACACCATAATACTCTATATACTAGGTCATTTTTATGATGAGTATTTGAACTAAACATCAACACACATCAATCTAATTGGAAACGAACAGATGGACTCTTTGGACGAAAAACTATTTCATCACAATACAATGATTGTCCAATTATCTTATACAGCTTATTATGGTGGCCATTATGATCGAAATATATTTATATATAATATATATTATATTTATATGGTCTATATGCTTCTATAATATTAATTTATATCATACCTTTATGGTTTCCATAATTGATAAATACGATAATTTCATTTGGAGAAGTGTGGACTACCGCCCCCTCAATGTTATATGAATTTTTCATGACATACGTGGAAAATATAAATGATGGAGTTACTAAAATTATATATAATATTATACTGAAATTATAATATAGCTATGTATAATTTTGTTTTCATACATTTAAAAATGAAAAAAATAAATAAAAGTGGGGTTCATGTGTATATACGACGTACCGTCTCCATGAACAATGCTTTTCATTTTCAAAAATCCAAATGATATGAACTATTATAAATACATATATATATATATACTGTATATATATGATATATCTGATATCTAATGTATTAATATGATTCTAGAGATAATGAAATTTCTACCACATGGACAACTTGTAATTATAAAATATTTATTTTCGACTCAAATACAAAATATCTACAAAACGACTGTTATTAACATAAATGAATATATAATGCTTATAAAATGTTAATAAGTGATATAAAAGGAATAATTAATGTGAATAGGGTTCTGAGGAATGTAGAGAGTAACATTAGTTTATTATTTAGAAGATTTACGAACTAACGAGTCAAGTTGGACGAGTCATAAGGGACATCGGCTCAATATACATTCATTGAGGCATATTTTGATTTATACAAGACCTTCTTTTATACATGGTATAACCCGATTTTAATAGTCATTTCATTGGAAGGGATTATTTTTTCTACATAGCATTTTTCTAAATGATAAAAGTAATGTTTCTTTTTATCTTACGTCGTGACAACTACATTTCTTCTTCCACGAGCGTTATTTGATATTTGGATTCCTTAATAAGACGTAATATTTATAAAATAAAATTAAATACCATATACTATTTTATGTATTATGGTATTGAAAATGGTACTCAAATTGATTTTGATAATGCATTGATTATTTCAATATCATGAAGTAATATATTGTGATTTCAATGTTGAAATATTTTTTTTCATTTATGCATGTTTTATGTGTTATGGGCCTTGATAAGTTTTTACATATTCGGGTGGTTCTATGATAAAACTAGGGATTGTGAGCTCGAGATAGCTCTCTAATCCAATGGGTAACGTGATAGAGGTAAAAAGTTAATGTTTCTCCTCTGAGATTTTGGGAATATACTATGATGGTTATTCCAAAGTAACTCCCTATGTTGGTGTGATAGCCACAATGTAAGTATGATATAGATGTCACAAGTTGTCTTAATAATTTATGATTTATATGTATTATTCATAAATCATATGATTTCATGAGGTATGTTAAAAAGTTATGATTTTGATGGACTAGTGTTTTCTTTATTTATTTTATAACCATTACTGAGATTTTTATACTAATACAATGTTTTGAAATGTTATTTTACATGACTTAATGATTAATATGATTAAGGATTGGATCACAGAAAAGTATTGTTGTCTATAACATGGAATAATACATGAATCTTTTTTATGCATTTATATTTTATGAAAATATGGAAACATGGTAGATGTGGCTATTTTGTAATTTTTGAGATGTAATGTAATTGATATGGCATAATTCACTAAAATAGTAAATCTGAAATATTTCTCAATTTGAATTATTCATATAATTCAATATTATGTAATTCTTATGGATGGGTCCTTATAGGTATAGGATTACAAAGTTACCAAATTTTAGAATACTTTATGTAACAATCTTATTTCCTTTATGATTGTTTATGTTTCAGATTCCTTTGAAAAGAATTCATAATATATTATTTTTTAAGCTTATAACTTTATTATACATAGGATATTAATTCACTTATTAGGATGTATAATCATTTTCACCCTCGTTGATTAAGAGAACATCAAGAAAGTGATTATTTAGTGATAGTAATAATTTATTTGATTTTATACAGTGTATCTTTCTCTTCTTTTTAAATGATTTAAAAATTTTATTCAAGAATTTTCTTTTCTAAAAAAACATTTACCAAATATTTTTTTGAAATATTATAACATCTTTTTAGATGTTTTAAAATAATATTTCATAATTTTATCCAAATGGGTAACTTTTAACTCATTTGATTAATTTTTTAATGATTTTTTTTAATTTAGGGCATGATCATGGTAATAACCTGAGATTTTATAAGATATATTCTTTTGAATTTCTTTTATATCTTAGGTTGTACGATACACCAAGATTATCTTGCGCTATACGCAACATCGTATTAGCTTGCAGTATACGCAACACTAATCCTAGATCGTGTTACACACAATTTCATGTTTGTTTGATAGTAGTTATTTTACAAAACATTGTGTATATATATATATTCAATGTATTTTGTTATACGCAGCAACAAAAGAGTCTTTCACTATATGCAACCCTTACTTGGCATGCATTACACGCAATCACGACCTTCTTCAATAGTGTGTGTTGTACGCAATACCAGGTTTTACTAAACAATGATGTGTTATTATAATATTATTATGAACTAGCTGTTATGAATAGTATTAACTATGTTTTTAATTTTACAACATTATTATTCATCTTACACATTTTCTAGAACATGGTATAAGAACAAAATAAATTTTTCGGGTAAAATAAGTATTTTTAAAAAAATGCAGTTTTGCCACCTTTTAATGGCGCAACCACATTAAATCTCATTTTGACATGTTTATAAGTTCAATTTTACAAAATAAAATTATTATTTGGAATCAGTATATAAAATTTTAACTTGGATAAATGTTTCATATTATTCTGATAACATTCATATTTTAATGAATTGTAAAAACACATTATATTTTATTTAAAAACAACTTTTTTCATCGTAATAACATATGTGGTTAAATTATAATATTGAATGGTTTCAAAGTATAAATAGAATATATTTTTACCATTTAATATAATATTTGTCATTATAATTTATTTTACCATGAATTCGTAGGTTAAATCAATTCAATCTTTTGCAAAGTTTTATAAAAAAACCCCGTTTTCTTTCGACAACGGGATTATTTTTAATTTAATTTCTACAAATTTTTTGTATTGAATTTGGAAAAATGGATACCATATTTGAAATTAGTGGGTCCAAATTATTTTAATAAGCTCCTTTTTATTTTTGGGCTTTATGAATAGTAACTACGGTAAATTTTATTTACCATAGTTAAAGGAAAATCGGGTAATTAAGGGTAAATATAAGAATATAAAATTAACCCAACACCTGCCAAAATCCTATTAGATGACTAACGGTCGACCCATATCACCTATGGGTCGGATTAGAATCATTTATTGGACTTCGTTCCATGAAAAACTTAATTATTATTAAATTTAGTGATAAACTTAATTATACTTCAATCATGAATAGTCTCCAGATATATAATAAATTTATCTACATCATATGAATTAATTTATAATTTTTAGGGATTAATTAATTATCATTAAAGATGACATAATAGTGATGTTGAAATTATTTTATTATGAGAAATATCAAATAAATGTTTGTAAAAATATTAAAATAAATATTATATGAACTATTCAATGTGATCCACTAACTTTTTAGATAAATATGACATTATAGGAATCTGTTAAATCTTTTATTTCGAACATAAATTCTGTATATTGTTTATTTAAATTCAAATAAATGAACAGTTTCAAATTTCACACTATTGTTATTATATAAAAATAACATATTATAAAATTTTTTAAAAGAAACAAAAATTTTTAAAAATTATAAATTCACATTTATATGGAAGAAAATTTCATAAAGTGTCAAATAATGGAAAATTCACAATACTTATGTTATTATTTATAATAATTTAAAATGTATAATATTATTACCACACATAAAATTGAATTGATTAAATAAGGATAAATCAAGTTGATAATGTTTAAAATAAATTCCTAACATGTCTAAATTTAACTGGTTGATGAAATTACAACCCTAGCTCATATAATATTCTAATTGAGTCAATTTTGGAGGGTTTTATGTGGCGTTTGAATTTATATTAAACTAATATTTTTGAGGATTCCAAAGGTGGCCCTCTCCTCCCTTATAAAAGGGCACCTCCTCCCTCTCTTCCTCACACCACATTGAGCCTTCACTCTTGGCCAACCCCTGCCAAATTATCTTCCCCACTTCCCTATAAACATACTAGTGGTCCTGGTATTCTTCAAAGACCAATTTTAGTAGCCTATAAGCAGGATTCAATGAGGCGTGTCAAAGAAGAGGTAATATCTGTTACCGATTCATTAAAAAATTTTCTACTCCATCTTCTTCTTCATTATTTGTTTCATTATGAAGTAATAACATAATTATCCCTCATATACTAATATGTTATTATAAATATTAAACAACCCTATTTCACCTTCAATCCATCCTACGGAAAACAAAATCACCGCGCGTGCGTACGTACGGAATACCGACTCCACGTCGTGGTGTAATCTGTTTTTCAACCAACAACTTACATGGAAGGGTATAATGGTGTAAAGAATAACTATATATGGTTATTATAATATCTTACTAATTCTTATATATTATACCATCCACTCCAATTCTATAATTTTGGGATCGATATAATCACTCGTGCGTACGTACAGACTACCGTCTCCACGACGCGATGAGATTAATTATCCATGGTTAACCATACATGAATGGTCATAAAGTTTATATAATGAATTATAATGAAATATATGAAATAATAATGCTACTGGATTTATGTATATATATATTTATGTCATCTATTTAGTTTCGTTCAATTCAATAAAGAAACGATAACAACGTTCATGCATTTGTACGACCTACCGTCTCCATGAATGGTGTATCTAATTCCTTTTATCGATCTATATTATATAGGTATATGATGAATATATAATATATATAAATAATTTATTACATTATTTAATTATGTAAATCGGGATATAAGTAATAATATCAAGAAACGATAAGTCGAAACACATACGATAAATGAAATGATTTTACCCAAAACGCTACTTTAACATGGAATTTACAAAAAAAATGGGTAATATAAAGTCATAAGTGAAACATATATGATATAATAACAATTAATAGGATTAATTAATAAGTCAATGAAATTATTTAAATCATTATACAGGAGGTTCGGATCCATACGATGCATATCAGATCTAAGGTAAGGGAAAATTATTCCAATCTCATTCTTATCCGAGATTGTTTATTCATAAGTATTTACTGGGGTTATGATTATTATCCATGTCCATGTGTTCATAAAATTTTTTCATAAAATTTTAACTTTTCATACATGTATGTTTAAATTCATTTTTACCCTATTCTACTTTTACCATAGCGTATGGAAGGAATATTTCTTTTACGAGTTACTTTTTTGACATTTCCGGAAAAAGTACGAGAAGAATGTTTTTTTAACA
The DNA here is from genome assembly GCA_963277665.1 of Viscum album. NCBI lineage: Eukaryota > Viridiplantae > Streptophyta > Magnoliopsida > Santalales > Viscaceae > Viscum > Viscum album. Next base: position 1,995,943,034 of record OY728140.1, on the reverse strand, counting down.
TATGCGGCATGAAAGCATTTTTACAGTTTTATAAATCCTTATATTCATGAAGCTACATCCAAAATATTTCATGACTATATTCAACAAAATCTCTTTCTTTTAAAATTTCTGACGTTTTGTGAAAAGAAATTTATTTTGATGAAGAAAGGATATTTTCTTCAAGAATTCATTTCAAGTGTTTCATCCAAACCATTTTTCCATATAAGTTGAAATTATTTTATATGTGTATGCTTCATTTATAATGTCTCTATGATTTACATGGTTTCACATTTATTATTATGAAATGATATCCATTTATTATATATGGATTATGTGATGATGGGATGATTGTTTTGAATCCCATTTCATTCGTTGGGTTATTATGAATGATGTATGTTTATTTTGTGGCACAATTACGAATGATTTCATTATGAGATGGGTGGGACCTATTTCTCCCTCCAATTTATTGGGTAAAGATTTATATCTCATGAGATAGACATGGATGGAACGGTAAGTTAATCCGGTTCAGTGTTACAGGACTGAAATGATGAGTGAACTCAATTCAGAAAGGCACTTTGTCCACTAAGATGGTCTTGGCAACAATGACTTGGCTACTATGGAAATCATAACATGTGCCGAATGGTTTCCACAATTACATGTTTTATTCCCATTATATTTTATCATGGTTGATGTTCCATTATGATATATGCCTTACGTACTTCCACGATTTATGTCTTCTCTCAAGATTTTGATGTTTAAGTTTCATGTTCATGTTGTTTGATTTCAAATGTTCATGGATTGTTTTATTTTAACTATTTTTTCCCTTACTAAACATTTGAGCTCACCCTTTTTATGTTTTATTTTCCCCAAGAAATAAAGAAAGGTTTTTTGTAAGAAAATAAAAAGGGGAAGATCGTTATGGGAGTTGTTGAAGATATTTCAACATGATTAGAAGTTTATATTCCAAGTTTCCAAAGACACTAAACTATTACGATCCTTTTGTGTCTGTTTTTGTTATGTATTAAGTATTCTGCAAAAGTAATGTAATGTCCATGTACATAAAGTGTTGGGTCCCTACAGTTGGTTTCAGAGGAAATGTTTAGTCAACCATTGGAAACTAGGATGCGAGAACTTTAGTGAGATCCCTATAGATATTTATAAGGTATGTCTAGCGATGTACCTAAGGTTAAGTATACGTATAGGTTATAGTAATATAATTACAATTACCTAAGATGATTGATATTTAAGGTACTCTCCCTTTATTATGTTGTTTTCCCTAGCATGATTTTTTCCTCTCACACTATTAATTTTGGGTTTTAGAGGATGGCTGGAACCCGAAGGAACCGTGTTGATCAATGTAATGGACAATGCAATGATTGTCCTCCTGAACAAACAAATGTTATGGGTGATGGAGTTCAAAATATTATTGCTATACTTACACAACCGATGAATCAATCTGGACATCCAAATGAGTATAGAAGGAAACAATAATCTATTGAGTACATCATGAGGCATCGTCCACCATCTTTCAATGGGTCTTCTAATCCACTTGTTGCTAAACAATGGATCAATACCACTAAAAAGATATTTTCAGTTCTTCAATGTTCTGAACATGATAAGTTCATCTTAGCAGTATGTCGTTTGAAAGGTGAAGCTGATCAATGGTTAAATTTTATCAAGAATACGAGGCCAAGAGATGAAATTGAGTCCATAAAATGGGACGAGTTCAAGAACTTATTTTTCAATAACTACTTCCATATAATTCTTCGAACAAAGATGGAGAAGGAGTTTCTTGAACTAAAGACAAAGGATAATGAATCTGTTGGTATATATGAAGTGAATTTTACAGGGATTTCAAGGTATGTATCTGGCATTATCATCCAACCTGAAAGTAAAGTTGATCGATTCTTCAGTGCCTTTAATCAAATACTTCGAAGGGAATTATCTATAAGAGACTTCAGTAGCTATGAAGTAATTGTGAGATGTGATTTCAAGGTAGAAATGGACGTTTGTGTTAAATATCCATCTCATGGTTTTGACAAGAAATGAAAGATGGAGTTCAAGGAGAAATCTCCAAATAATGGTGAAAAGAATGTGAATGTTTCCTTATGCTCAAAGTGTGGAAACAAGAATGGTGGAGATTGTCTTAAAGGGACTAGAAATTGTTTTATGTTTGGAAAAGAAGGTCATCGAGTAGCTGAGTGTAGAAGTAATGGAAAAAGAGTTTCTAATGGTGTGAATCAAGAAAAGACTATAGAGAACGCACCAGCAACACTTCAATTCATCAAGTGCAATGAAATGGGGCATTATGATAATCAATGACCTAATCCAAGGGTTAATGATGATCGACATGAGCAACCACTTAAGGCAATGGACAAAGAGAAGTCATATGCGATCACTATTGGCAATGTTGAATATGAAAACGATGTGTTGGAATGATTAATTGTTTATGTAATGGAATTCCAAAATAATGTTGTATATAGTATCATGGAATATTGGAATATTTATGTATTGGTCTATTGTGGTTTTCAATAATTTTATGGTACTGTTAACCATGGAAAGTGATTAAGATATTTTTGGAAAGAAGAAGATATGTGCATAATGAAGGGATAAGTAGAAAATGAAATGTTTGACAATATTCATGATCTCATTACTGATATAAGGAAATAGTTATATAATGGTTTGAGTATATATAATTTTGGGGTTTTTGTATGTGGAAAGAGTTAACTTTTAACATCATTCATGTTTTCACTAAGATTCAATGGGTATTTATTTTTCAAGAGAATACATGATTAAGGCCTTCGAACGTTTGGAATGTGACCAACAAGACATATCTTATGATATATGGGGATCAACGATGGTATTAACATGTTTGTTATATGAAATCTCTGGTAATCGTTTTCACTATAATATGACAATGGACTACAATATTATGTGTAAGTCTAAATATTGGAATGGATTATGTTGGAACCTTTTTCGATATTATTGACGGGATGTTATAGTAATGTAGTTTTAGAAAAAGGACAACCTGCAGGATGAGCGACAACCCATTGCATCGGACAAGTCTGTGGGAATTGAACCCACAACCGAAGTGAGACTGTCCTTTATCACATTCCACTGGCCTACATGAATTCCCTAGTTAGTAGAAACTAGTTTTGTTTTATTAAGCGGCATGATAGATGAAGTATAAAGTCATTTTTTGGAATCGTATACAATTAACCACACCATATATGGACTTCTGTATATTTGATAACATTTTCTAACCTTTTCCTTGAAAAAAATGGAATGACCCATCATTATATCACATGACCTGTTAACACTTCACGAATAACAAATTCAACTTCATTTCATTAAGATATGAAGTGGAAATTGTTCAAATCACGAACAACAGTGAGATTGTACCAAAATCAAGTAAGTATATCTTGTAATTCAAAATTTTCAACGTTAGGGAAATGATATTGAAAAACAAAAATGTTCTCCTAGTAAACTTATATCCGATGAATCAGATGGAACCATATATCATCACGAATCTATGGATTTGTGATTGTTGGCTTTTTCATAGCCATGTTCTCTACCACTCTCCCTCAGAACACGATGGTTAGATTTCTCCTCCGTATCTATATTTTCACCTATGTTCTCCTATGTGGAAAATCAGTGATTAGTTTAATTGGGTAACTGTTAAGTTTCATACTTTAGTTTTTAAAGATATGTTTTGGTATTCCTTTTTACAATGTGGGTTTCAATTAATGAAACATTCAAGTAGAAAACCATTTATAACCCTAAAAATATCGAGAGTGAAATTCATTTTAAGGGGGGTAGAATGTAATAACCCAAGACTTTTTAAGATATATTCTTTTTAATTTATTTCATATCTTCTGTCGTATGGTACACCAAGATTATCTTGCGCTATACAAAACATGGTATTAGCTTGCAGTACACGCAACACTAATCCTGGATCATGTTACACACAATTTCATGTTTTTTATAGTAGTTATTCTACGTAACATTGAGTATATATATGTATTCAATGTATTTAGTTATACACAATGACAAAGGAGTCTTGCACTATAAGCAACCCTGACTTGGCTTGCATTACACGCAATCGCGACCTTCTTTGATAGCATGTCTTGTACGCAATATCGGGTTTTACTAAACAACAATATGTTATTATAATATTATTATGAACAAGCCGTTATGAATATTATTAACTAAATTTTGAATTTTATAACATTATTATTCATCTTACACATTTTCTAGATCATGGTATAAGAACAAAATAAATTTTTCGGGTTAAATAAGTATTTTAAAAAAAATGTTGTTTTTCCGCAATTTGATGGCGCACCCACTTTAAATATTGTTTTTGACATTTTTATATGTTCAATTTTACAAAATAAAATTATTCTTTGGAATAAGGATATAAAATTTTACCTTGGATAATTTTTTCATATTATTCTGATAACTTTCATATTTTAATGAATAGTAAAAACACACTATATTTTAATTAAAGACAACTTTTTTCATCGTAATAATTTATTTTGTTAAATTATAATATTTAATGGTTTCAAATTATAAATATAATATATTTTTACCATTTAATATAATTTATGTCATTAGGATTTATTTTACGTTGAATTTGTAGGTTATATCAATTCAATCTTTTGTAATGTTTTAAACAAAAACCCATTTTCATTCGACAACAGGATTAATTTTAATTTAATTTCTACAACTTTTTTTATTGAATTTTGAAAAATCGTTATCATATTTGGAATCAGTGTGTCCAAATTATGTTAATAAGCTACTTTTTATTTTTGGGCTTTATGAATAGTAACTACGGTAAATTTTAGTTACCAAAGTTAAAGAAATATCTGGTAATTAAAGGTAAATATAAGATTATAAAATTAACCTAACACCTGCCAAAATCCTATTGGATGACTAAAAGTCGACCCATATCACCTAAGGGTCAGATTAGAATCATTTAATGGACTTTTTCCAATGAAAAATATTTTAATTATTATTAGAACCAAAGAAAGTGACAACATGTCACTTTCTTAAATATTATAAGTATAATAACATTAATTTAGTGATAAAATTAATGAAACATTGAACATGAATATTCTCCAAAATTATTATAAAATTATATACATCATATGAATTAATTTATAATTTTTAGGGATTAAATAATTATCATTAAAGGTGACGTAATAGTGATGTCGAAATTATTTAATTAAGAGAAATATAAAATAAATGGTTTTAAAAATATTAAAATAAATAATATATGGACTATTTAATGTTATCCACTTATTTTTTTGATATATATGACCTGTTATGAATCTATTAAATATATTATTTCGAACATATATTTAGTATAATATATATTTAAATTCAAATAAATGAATAGTGTCAAAATTGACATTATTGTTATTTTATAAAAATAACATATTATAAAATTGTTTAAAAATCACAAAAATATTTAAAAATTATAAATTAAAATTTATATGGTATAAAATTTCAGAAAGTGTCAAATTATGGAAAATTCACAACACATATGTAATTATTTATAATAATTTAAAATTTATAATATTATTACCACAAATAAAATTAAATTGATTAAATAAGGATAAATCAAGTTGATAATGTTTAAAACAAATTCCTAAAATGTATAAATTTTATTGGTTGATGATATTACAAACCAATCTTATATAATCTTAGAATTGAGAAATTTTTTGAGGTTTTTATGTGGGGTTTGAATTTATATTAAACTAATATTTTTTAGGATTCCAAAGGTGCCCATCTCCTCCCTTATAAAAGGACATGTCTTCCCTCTCTTCCTCACACCACATTGAGCCTTCATGCTCGGCCAAAACCTACCAAACTCTCTTCCATGCTTCCCTAGAAACATCCTAGGGGTCTTGGTCTTTATCGAAGACCAATTTTAGTACCCTAAGAGGAGGAATAAAAGAGGCGTTTCAAATAAGAGGTAATATCCGTTACCGATTCGTTCAATTTTCTTTCTTCTTCAACTTCTTCTTCTTTAGTTTTTTCATTATGAAGTAATAACATAAGTATCCATAATATATTGATATGTTATTATAAATATGATACAACCCTATTTCACTTTATATCCATCCTATGGAAAACAAAATCACCACGTGTGCGTACGTACAGAATACCGTCTCCACACCGTGGTGTAATCTGTTTTTTCCACCAACACCTTACATGGATTGGTATAATTGTGTAAAGAATAAATATATATGGTTATAATAACATCATACTTTTTATAATTTATTATACCATCCAATCCAATTCTATAATTATGGTAATGATATTATCGCTTGTGCGTACGTACGGACTACCGTCTCCACGACGCGATGAGATTCATTCTCCATGATTAACCATACATGAATGGTCACAATTTTTTTATAATGAACAATAATGAAATATATGAAATAATAATGCTACTGGATTTATGTATATATATATATATATGTCATCTATTTAGTTTCATTCAATTCAATAAGGAAACGAAAACAGCATTCATGTGTACGTACGACCTACCGTCTCCATGAACGGTGTATTTCATTACTTTTATCAATCTATAATATATATGTATATGATGAATATATATTATATATAAATAATGTTCTAAAATCTGGAAATATTTAAATATGGATATAATTAATAATATCATGAAACGACAAGTCGAAACACATACGATAAATGAAATGATTTTACCCAAAACGCTACTTTAACATGCAATTAACAAAAGAACGGGTAATATAAATTCATAAGTGAAACATATATGATATCATAACAATGAATATGATTAGTTAATAAGTCAATGACAATATTTAAATCATTATACAGGAGGTCTGTATCCATACAAATCATATCGGACCTAAGGTAAGGGATAATTATTCCAATCTCATTCTTATCCGAGATTGTTTATTCGTAAGTATTTACTGGGGTTATGATTATTATCCATGTCCATATGTTCTCAAAATGATTTCATAAAATGTTTACTTTTCTTACATGTATGTTTAAAGTCATTTTTACCCTTTTCGAATTTTACCACATCGTATGGAAGGAATCTTTATTTTACGAGGTACTTTTTTGACTTTTCCGGAAAATGTACGAGAAGAATGTTTTTTTAACATATACGGCATGAAAGGATTTTTACGGTTTTATAAAGACTAATTTTCATGAAGCTTCCTCCAAAAGATTTGATGACTATTTTCAACAAAATATCTTTCTTTTAAAATTGCATGACGTTTTGTGAAAAGAAATTGATTTTGAAGAAGAAAGGATATTTTCCTCAAGAATTCATTTCAAGTGTTTTATAAAAACCATTTTTACATATAAGATGAAATTATTATATATGTGTATGTTTCAAGTATAATGTATCTATGATTTACATGGTTTTACTTTTCTTATTATGAAATGATATCCATTTATTTTATATGGATTATTTGATGATGGGATGATGTTTTTGAAACCCATTTCATTCGTTGGGTTATTATGAATGATTTATGTTTATTTTGTGGCACAAGTACGAATGATTTCATTATGATATGGGTGGGACTTATATCTCCCTCCAATGCATTGGGTAAAGATTTATATCTCATGAGATATACATGGATGGCATGGTAAGTTAATCTGGTTCAGTGTTGTAGGACTGAAATGAGGAGTGAACTCGATTTAGAAAGGGACATTATCCACTAATATGGTCTTGGAAGAAATTCCATGGCTACTATAGAAATCCTAACATGTGTTGAATGGGTTCCAAAATTATATGTTTTATTCCCATTATATTTTATCATGGTTGATGTTACATTATGATATATGCCTTACTTACTTCCATGATTTATGTCTTCGCTCAAGATTTTGATGTTTAAATTTCATGTTCAATTATTTTCTTTCAAATGTTTATGGATTGTTTTATGTTCTCTATGTTTGCCTTTAATGAGAATTTGAGCTCACCCTTTTTATGTTTTATTTTCCCCAGGAAATAATGAAAGGTTTTAGGAAAGGAAATAAAACAGAGAAGATCGTTATGGGAGTTGTTGAAGATCTTTAAAATGATTAGAAGTTTATATTCCAAGTTTCCAAAGACACTAAACTATTAAGATCCTTGTGTGTCTATTTTTGTTATGTATTAATTATTGCGCAAAAGTAATGCAATGTCCATGTACGTCAATCGTTGGGTCTCTACAATCATATTTTCCTAAAATCATACCGATTATTTTTCATGATCTGTACATTATATTTAATGTATGTTTTCTTTATGGAAAATGATTATATAAATATTTTTTATTTTTTAATTTTAAATATGTTTCGGAAATGAAAAAATTTGTATCCTAATAAATTATGCTAATGATGTTTTAATGTTATTTCCATAGATCGATAACAATAAACCTTGTGTTTTAATTATGATCAAACTGATATATATTGTAATGATATTATCCTCGTTATTTTTATATATGCACTAATATTATATCAAGGATATGCAGAAGGATATGGTATCTTTTCCATAAGTTCATCTTGTTTCAATGGGATTGTTAAGGAACCTGATTCATTTTCACATGTTAAAATGTTGTCAAATATATTTTTAAAGAAACCATTTCTATTCCACAGATTATTATGGTTTCAATTATATATTTATGTAACTAATTTTTCTCCATGTGTTATTCTTATTTTAGAAAGATTATTATAGAACCTGTTTTATTTACATGGTATAATCCTGATTCAATGCGATTTTAAAAGATACGAGTTATTTTCTAGTATATAATCACATTATAAAACAAATATGATATTTACCAAGAGTCTATGATTACATGTTTTCTCTATATAATTTATTCATTTTATGTTTCATGGTAATTTTAATGTATGGTTGTTCCCATATATCCTAGAGTGTTCCCAATACTTGTATTAAGGGTTCTCCAAATATCTCTCTATGTTCCTGGTATTTTTTATATTATGTGTTAACCTATATTTTTCTCTAATGAATGGGTTAATAAATTTTTTCTCTCATAAATTATAATTTATTTCATCCATATGATTATTCCAATTGAAAGGTTTCATCCTGTATTTTATGATTATTATGTTTCAGGAAATCAAATTTTTTTTATATTCATGTTAACTATTTATAATATATCATTTTGATCAAGAATGAATTATTTTGGCTCATTATTATTTATTATAATAAAAAATTTCTTGGTCAATTTCTTATTCAATTTTTTATGATTTATGATCCAGTTATTAATGGGTATGAGTTTTTTATGATTTTTTATGCGCTTGGATTAAGTAATTATACCCTTATATTGTTGGAACAATGGTATTCTATGCATGATTTGGAGTAGGGTTTGTATTTTTTGTCAATCCTCAATGGATTTTCGGGACATGTACAGGAAAAGATATCATATAGATCAAGTAGACAACCATTTTGAAGGTGGCGCTATTTCCCAGTGTTTGCCAAATTTTTGGTGTCCAAAATTTGGTAGATGGTGAGGATCGCGAAAATAGTATTTCCATGAAGGGTGTAATTAAATATGGCAATGGAATGAATTTTGCGAAGAGTGTATTAAAGGTTTGGAATTTGCGAAGACCAGAATTATAGAGGCGGTGATTTTTCGCGATTACGTCTAAGTTTCGCGAAAGGCAGAGGATGAAGAGAATCACGACGATGAAGATCATTGTGAGGGAGCTTCATGGAGAAGGTGAAAATGAAATGATGGAACACTCCACGATTACGACGAGCTCCGTGAATGGAAAATGGCCATAGTGCTTTCCAATTTTGAGAGATTTTCAGCGAGAACATCGGAGCTTCGCGGTTTGAGCTGACATGGCACTGACTTCGCGCAGAAGGGTCGATGGTCGGTTGAATCGCCTATAAATATATGTCCACCCCCTCGAGAGAAGGACATAGAGCTCTCAACGAAAATCCTTTGCTCTCGGTTCGCAAAGGTCACTCACGAAGGCAATGTGCTTCACGAAAGAGGTTCTTCGTGACAGTTATTCTAGATCCGCGAAAGTTGTGCACCCCGTGTTGGATTAGTGAGCTTCACGAAGAGGCTGGAGATCCGCGACATCCGAGCATTGCGAAGGCTTGTGCATTGCGAGAGTGCTTCGCGATTGAGCTTCGCGAAAAGACAGGGACTTCGCGAAGGCCTGGTTGATCTTTTCAATATTGGGAGCCTTGTGATGTTGGGTACATTGCGAAGGCCCTTTCCAAATGTTGTTTTCCCAGTGGACAAGGGAAAAAGAGGTATTCAACAGTGGATGAAATTTGGACATTAATAGAGCATCAACTCCGGACTCTAATGCAAGAAAAGACTCATTCTGAATAAGAGACAAATAAATTCATGTTTATCTATTGAAGAGACCTTCATGTATATAGACTTATTGGGATATCACCAATGGCAGTGAGCCAGGGGGAGTCAATGGGAGTGAACCAAGGGACGCAGTGAGCTATCCATGAACCTTTGTAAGGGCAGTGAGCATGGGACAGAGTGATTGTGCCCAAACATTTGTAGTCTGCAGCTAGTGAAGCATAGTGGATTTTGGTTTGACCGACAACATGTCGGTGTATGCTCCTTGGATGTAGCCCTTAGTGGTGAACCATGTAAAAATAGTTGTGTCATCTCTCTGCATGATAATGTTTCATTACTGATCATATCCATCTTACAATTTTAACAGGTTCCTACCCACATGGTAACAAGATACATAACATTAAGTAGAAAAAGTTTACACCCTGATTCACTCCTCCCCTCTTAGGGAGTCCCGGGGTCCTACATATATACATATTAATCTCATTTATGTAATAAAAATTTATACAATTATGTCTACCCTAACAATGAATTTTAACTAGAGCTTCATCTATTTTTTTAACATGTCAAAAACTACGGTGTTGAAATATTTTTTTCTACAAGTTCATAATGTGAATGATGTTTATTCCTTAATATATAATGTGGAAATATGGGTACAATGCGTAAAAAATACCATACTGTCATGGGTTTTTTATGTATGGTCATTCATTAATTCCTCAAAAACTATAATTCCAAATTATCTATATGTTTTTAAATTATACAACATTTATTTTTGATGTTTTGTATTTTGGAATGAAAAAACAGGGTCATGATTATAATTTTATAAAACATAAATCTAATGATTATGTATTTATCAATAGATCTAGGAGTATAGGTTTGGGGCTATTAAATAACTTCTCTATATGGATAATCCATGTATATATGGTTCTAAAAAATTTATAATTCTGATTAATAACATCAAAAAAATAATGTCGTGTTTTACATGAGTTTTACTTGTTACATGAAAATTAGAATTACTATATAACTTGTTTCAATGTCCTTTGATATATTCATTAGAAATTAAAAATAAATTAACAAACCACCATAAAGGATTAGAATTATTACGTGGATGTCCTTGGATAATCCCAATTTTTTCTAGATTGATAATATTTTTTCACAATTTAGACATCATATAAGTGATTCTTCATGATTATATTTTTTTAATAATGAACAATTTTCTCACACATTTCATTATCTTTTAATCAATAGTAGGAACTAGAAGGAATTTGGTTAATGTTTAATGTGATATAAAATGTTTTTTTTTGAGAAAACATATATTACATGAGCGAATGATATTGTGCTTGTGACTAATTAGTTATCATGTTACATGATTAAAAAAATGAATTATCACCAACTATCAAACTCACTAATGAAGAATATGATAGATTTACTCAAGAGTTGGGGAGGTGTTGACCACAAATGAATGGTTATTATGTTCCTAATATGTTAATAAATTGGGAAGAATCAATATAGAGAACCTCTTAATGGAATAATATGATGATTTTTATGTGCATGAAAGATAACATAGCAGTCGATTTCTAAGATAAAATGGAACATTTAGTTAACATTGTGGATAGTGATAATTGTTTCACATATAAATCATCAATTGTTGAATGTTTTTATTTTTTAAATATTGGTAACTGTATAAATTGATTTTATATTATTCAATCGAAATTATATGATCATGAGTGTGTCCTATGTATTATGTTAATTATCAATTTTTATGAGTATGAATATGTCATATTAATTTTAAGAGGTATTAGGAATAAGATTGTTAATCCGGGTAAATATATTAATAATGAATAAGAATAAATGATGTGATTTTATATTGGAATTCAGAAATACCGATATTTGTAACAAATTTACTATAGATAATTTTAATAATGTATTTATAACAATTCATTAATTATAATGATACACTAGAAAATTTATTTTATGGAATGGTGATATTTTATAAAAAACGCATGATTATGGGAATGATATCCAGTAATCTGTTCCTAATTTTGAGATAAATATTTTGGGAAAAGTATTTGTTTGATATAGACAAAGTAAATTCGATATTATTGATTTCATAAAAATTGGTAAATGATTTGGTGACAAAGGGTTTTTTGTTAACATTGATGGAATCTATATCATATTATGGATTTTTATAATATATTCAATGGTATAATTTTACAAATAAGGTCTCATGTATTGTTTCGTTGAGGTTTATAGGTACGTAGGGTTATTACCATGACTGCAGATAATATATGACTAAAGTATTTCAATATTTTCAATGTGACCATTAATAAATACGTACAAATATTTTAGGGGTTAATGTTAATTTTATTTTGCAAAATTTTATAATTCATATATCTAGTATTATAGTTAAGCATGTTTTAGAAGGAAAACCATTTATGGAATTATATAAATGAAATTTTGATGTGGTTTTAAGAATTTATATATTAATTCATATATAATGATTTATGAATATTATCTAACATGTTCTGAAAAATTTGTAATGTTGGTTTCTAGATATATAACAAATTACTTATTATTCAACATTTGATCATCTAGTCCATTATTTCTTCATAAAAAAAAATTATTCACAATTTGTTGGAGTAAGAAATAATGATGAAATTATTGAAATCACAATTAATGGATGAAAATTTTAGAATTATATAATGAAAATATAACCACTTTTTATATTAGTTCCCTTGGAATTATTCATCATATCATGCTTGATTCTGAAATGTTGGACCTTCCACTGAAATTGTATCATGTTCACGATGTGTTAAATATATCTTTCATGAGAAAGAACATATAAATCCCATCACATGTACTGAACATGGAGGTCACACCACTAGATCAAGATATTTGTTATAAGGAATAAACTACAGACAATTTTTATCTTATATATAATGTGATGTCATCCAATACCACTCCCCTAGTCAATGTATTATGGAAACTCCCGAGATTGAGGATTCAATATGGGAACCTAAAGATGCATTACACTAGATGTATCCCTATTTGATTTTATAGAATTGATGTATATTGAGGTTGAAATTAATGTTAAGGGTGATATTTTACAACAACTAGATATATTATGATTTTTTTAGTTATATTTAATTTCATTGATATGATGAATTAGATGGAACACCATATTTTATTGAAACACAACATAATATTAGAATATAAAATTCATATAATCATAGATATCTCTTATCCATTATAATGCGGAATACGAATAATATTAACTAAAAAACTAAAATATATATATTAAAAATTTATATAAAATGATATATATGGTCACCCATTTAATTATATATGAAAATAAATGAAAATATTGGATGATAAATGAATTCCAATGTTGAAAAATAGTTTTTAGGAACAAACGTGCTTTTTTCACTAAAATAAAATAAATCTCATATTATTATTTATTTTAATGATATTTTTTAAATATATATTCAAAAAAATATCATTATTCATATTTATCTGTTTTTTGGATGATGTGGGAAAAATTATATTATGGACTTAAAGACTGTATATTTCTTTGTCAACAATAATTTTCCCATTTTTTTTAAAAAAATTAAATTATTCTAATTTAAGACAATTAATTATAAAATAATCATTTTAATTTTATAAATCACCATGTCAAAATTATATTCAAATGGGATAATTAAATTTTTTCTAAAAAGGAAAATCTATCAGTGAATACTAAGAAAACATTTTTTGAAAGAAATTATTTTTATTCAAAACCATTATAAGATAAATTATATTTTAATATTGTATAAAAAATTATTTTTTTAATAATATTTATGTTATTAAAAAATTTTCTATTTGATTAAATTCGATATTGAACATTGGCATAAAAACATTTTAAACATTTGATACTTTTATATTTCGAAATACATTTATGTAGTTTCTATAAGATATATTTTATAAGAAAATTTTCAATTCTTTTATGTTGAATTGGAAAAAATTGATTCAATAAATTAAAACGTAATAAATTATATTTAATAATATTACCATGTAAATATTTTGTAGAAATAAATTATAAAAATTGTATAAAAAAATTTCCATGGTTAGGGTTAATGCTTTTTATTGGGGGTTGCACAAAAAAAGTAAAGGGATAACATGAAATTGAAACTATTATAAAATTAATTAGATGAATATATTTGGACCATATGTCTTGTGTGGTTATTTTATGACACTTTTTCAAGTGTTTTATCATGTTTAAATTTTAGCTACATATTAATTATTTAAAATTTTATATTTTAGTCTTCACCCCCACATATAAAATGCCACACCCTCTCTTATCCTCTTCGCACTTACAAAGCATATTGGTTTAAAATTCATGGGCTTCAATTTATCTTTAAATACCTCCTCAATTTTTATATTTCTTATATAGATTTCTAATCCATTCAAATAAGGTTATATGTATAAACCAGATGAATTTCTATGAATATGATTTTAGAATTCATAACACTCTTATTAGATTTATTTATTACTCCACCTAATCCAAATAATCTTAAATTATTATTATATAATAAAAATATTATTCCTCATATATTCATATGATATTTTGTTCAAGTAATAACCTTTATCAATCTCAACTTCAATCAAATAGGAAACAAAATAGTTAATCTTTTGTATACCGGACAACCACCTTGTGATCTGTTGTTGTACATTTTCCATCACTGCCTCTCATGAAATGATATAATGAAATATTAAATATAAATATAATAATATTATTACATTATTAATCATCTATAATTACAATACCACACATATCTTCATATCTTCACACTAATTGGGAAAAAATAAATGTCCTCATGTGAATAACGACCTACCGCATCATCATCTATTGTGATTGGTTTTTCATTTCCATTTTTACATAGCTGGTAGTTGTGATATATTAAATATATTTACATTACATATGTCTCATAATTATACTTAAAGATGTATTGTAGCATATATAGATTATTACATTCCATTTTGTGGTGGATATGATACTATTTCTCTACTGTACAGTGGACTAACAATTCTCGAAATGTTGTGATTTATTTTCCAGTAAGTTTTTTGATGAAATGTATTAATGATAATGTTCCCAAATATGTGTGATATATTTTATGTAATAATGATTATATAATTTTTATTTTTATTTTCCTTTTCTTATTTCCATCATTTAAAAAATGGATAGATCATTCATGAATACACATGATACTACATATGTCATGATTTTAAAATTTTATTTTTAATAAAATTGTACTAAAATGATTTATGTAAATCATATATGGTTTTATATATATATTTGTAGATTGAGAATATAACTAACCTTATATTTTATAAGCATAAATACATGATTAATTATATAATATTATAGTTAATACAAACTATAATACTGAGAATTATATTGTCTTTATGAATTTGGAAATTGATATACCAACTGAAAATAGGAAAAACAACAAATTTATTAAAATCATATTTAACATGCTCACAGTTGAACCAACATGGGATAACATGGGGACATATTAAAGAAATGGTTTAGTTATAAATGTCATCAATGAAATTAATATGGAATTACATGTTTAATGTAAAACATGGTATACAAAAATAATATCAATGGGAAATCACTGGAGTGAGAATCATAAAGATGAATAATGATGCATTATATAGAATGATGATCGTAGGTAAAATATGGGAAATATAGAGCCAATGTAGAATAATTCATCATGAACATTGGTCAATGCTAAATTCAGACACATCATTATAGAACCCGTTCCATAAAAGATTAATAATTATTTACTAACCCGATAAGACATCTTATGATACTAAATATTACACAATTCATTTGAGTGGTATATAATTATCGGCACACCTGTCACAATTATTTCATGCTAATAATTATTTTTCCCATCTAGATCATACAAAATGGATTCATTCTTAATAATATTTTATTCCATAATAATGGAGTGTGGAATACATACATGTATGTCCCAAAACAAATAATTATATGTGTATAATAGTGAAATCCCTTGATATAAAATGGGTATGGGTATTCCTTAAAAAATTGTATGGCGTGTAAAATCATGATGGAATTTAAAAAATATAACGGAGGAATATTAATTTTTATGAAATGTCATGAAGAGATTGAAATGGCACTCTCATTATTTAGTAATCGTATGGGATGTATATGGATATCAAATTGAATAATCAAATGTAAGGAATTAAAGAAAAAGAGAAGAGGATTATGTTTATAAGTTCACAATTTGGAGAAATAAATAAACATATACTTGAGTTTGAGATAACAAATGCTATATAAGTATATTCAAGAACCGTTAGAGGACACTAGAGTGGGAATCCATGAGTAAGGATGTTTTTAGTGGATTTTTAGTGAAGTAAATTTGGAATATGTGTGGGTTTATATATGAAAATATAAGGGGATTCTATATCATTTATCAAACATTGTTTTAGGGTATATACAATGAAAAAAAACAAACAAAAAAATCAAATGTTTTATGTCACGACCCCCTCCCACCAAAGATGCCCCTCCTGATCTAGCAATGGTGAAAGGAAGATAATGACCCCCGAGTCCCGCCTCCAGTAGGCCCCGGGTTGGCGACTAGCACCAAGGGTATGAGTTTTCTCAAATATGGGAGGCATTACCCTTTTTATTATTTTGGATCGGGAAATAGGACAAGTCAACCACCAAAAAGGGAAAAGAACAAGTGTATATAAATAAACCCAAACCAAGCCCACATGCATGTTTAAACAATTTTTATAACAAGGTACAAGTACAAGGAAACTCAAAAGTATAATACCAAAGAAAACAAGAGAATAACAACTGCAACAACTCCAACTGCCCGACTAGTAGGGTCCCGCACGGCCCTGGTAGTCCTCCTGGAAACCTGAAAGTAAACGTAGGGTGAGCATACAAGTATAATCAGTAGGGAAACCTAAAGCTCTCGTGCACAAGTGGGGAGACACCCTAAGGTCCCGTGAGAAAACAGAAGAACAAGAAACTAACAAGGAAAAACTATCCACCCAGCCTCACTGGTCACACTCACCAAGTAACACAAACAAGTTTAGTATATATATATAGAACAAAAGTATTGGGTACCCCGCACCATTTCCCACTTAATTAGATGCTGCTCTTCCTAACGGAAAACGTCCTGATGCTACCACACTCTTCCCACCCGCACACACCTGGGCCAAACCACGCATCCCGCCCGCACACACCTGGGCCAAAACCACTAACCCGCCCGCAGACACTTGGGCCTCATCCCGAAGGTTCTTGGGAACGGTAAGCCTGCCCGAAGAGTCTTGGGCTAAAGGTCGCCTCAAGCCATAACAGCCTCCAAGACCTACCCGAAGAGTCTTGGGTGTAAGGTCACCTCAATCCATCATAGCCTATGGAAGAAGGAGCAGGAAGGAGCTAGTAACTAAGGGGGAACACCCTCTCTCATAAAATGGGAGTGTTCGGCACTAGGTGCTTGACATGGGTGTGGTGCGACAAAACACAAAGATACAATTATATATATACATATACCAAACACACAGCCCAACCTATGGCTTCTTAAAAAGAGAAACTGAGAATGTGCCTCGGCACTGCTACCACGAAGCATGCATCAACAACCAAACAATTATCCCCCAACCCCATTTAGGTTTTCATGTTTCATACAATGGTTTGACAAATTATTACTACTAGGCAACTAACATCCAGAAAAAACCTTTCACAAACATATCCATGCCATCCACAACCAAGGTTAGGTAAAACGCAAGCAACCACACGCCATTTCATTTACAAGAGATTATCACAACCATACAACATTCCATCATTCATTTATTTCAAAGTTCCACACATAAAACCCTTTACACACACAAAACATTTCTGCATTTGAAAACACCTTTTACTTCAAAACACTTTTCATAATCAAAACACTTTTCATAAATAAAGGCATTTTCCACAAAACAACCAAACCACCAACATGTTCATTATTTAAACTTTGTTCAATCGGGGTGATCACACAAGGTCTTCATTCTCATTTAATCAGCCAGTCTTTACGTGCTTATCCATTTTCCATGTTTTAATGAAACCAACCACAAACAATTCAGATATCAATTTCGCACACAAAGGCCACCAACGACTTTGATTTTCAGTAGGAAAAGGCCTTTCAATCAAAAATCACAATCAGAAGATAAAGAAACTGGAAGGCAAAAGAAACAGCACAAAACCCCAAACCCTTCTTTATCCAGTTATTATATTTATTTAAAGATAAACTGCATCCCATGGAACAAAAGAAAAATATCCCACCCCGCATGTTGCACCAAAAAGAGAGACGAAGGTAAACCCCTACCTCAAAAGGTCCCGATCACGTCGCTTCCGACGACGTCCTTCGGTGTCCTCCGCCTTCGCCAAACCCGACAAACGCCTCCTAGGATGGAAGCTGGAGAAGGAAGGCAGGAAGGAAAGGTGACAAGTCCGGGCTTAGAAGCTTCGTCTCGTCGCTACGATCATGTGGCCACTGACGGATCGACGATCGGAGTTCGGACAAAGAAGTTAGAGGAGGAAGACTTCTTGATCATCCACGAGTGTCGTCGTGCGAAGAAGAAGCGATTGGTCTGGAAATAATCGGCGCCCCTTTCTTATATAGCCAACGAATAGGTAAAATAGTATTCAGCTTGTATTGATGAATACACGGTGTGACTGAACACCCGTTACATGTTTTGACTGGTCCACACATGACACGTCACGCGGTTTCCACACGTTTTAATAATAACGTCAATTTTATTAATATGTGTGTTTCGTTGACCCGAGACATAACTCATAAAAAAGGTATCCATCACTGGTCTTAAAATGACCGTCTTAATTACAGGATTACACTGCCGCTGACGGTTCGTCATTCCAACACCATATGAAGAAGTTATAGACTTTTTAAGTTTTGATCACCCAAAATAATAATAATATTATTTTATTATTATTATAATAATTTAATATTTTGATCAAAAGGGCTTGTGGCGTTAATCTCTCCCCTTACACCATGAGCAATCCCTTATTTTATTATTTTATTACTATTTTAATATATTAAATCAACATTATATAAAATATATGATATATTAAATCAAATTATAAATATAAATAAAATATGATTTATACAAGGGAAAGGGTGCATTCACGCCTCCCCTCCCCATCTCATGAGCATCCCCATAAATTTATTATAATTTATTAAATAAAACCATTTTCCTTTTAATTGTATTATTATATTTATTATACGATCAATGTTATTAATTTCATAATTCAATTTTGGGAGAAACTATGCACAACCATTCCATGCGACTCAAAACCATTTCATTTAATTGAATTAAATGACAAAACAAAATTAATATAACATACATATTCAACCCCATTTTAATACATTTAATTTTATTAACCTCTCAAATATAGTTTTACGCCATCATTGTTATTTATTGTTCTTCAATAACAATAACATTTCATCAACTTATTTTATTAACTCACCGACGTTATAGTTTTTAATAACAAAAAGATTTACACTCGTCGCATTGACCACGTTAAACCACCCTGTTGGATATCTGAATCCAACCATGCCACGTCAATGTCGCGTAACATCCATCAATTTAATTATTTTAATTCTATTTATTTTTATTTCACACTGATTAAATTGAAACCACATTTATTAATTAAAAACCATTCAATTTCATAAACCCAATATAACGAACTCACCTTTAATTTTTTTTTGAACGCACCACCGTGCTTCCACTTACATGTTCATTTAATTGTTTGAAATAAATACCATGAATCATTTCATCAATTTCTCATTATTATTAATATTATGAATAATATTAATAACACAACAGCCATAATTATTATTCAAATTTAATTTCAACAATTACTCAATTAATAAAAAAACTGCATGTTTTATTTATCAACGTCTAATAGATCACACACCTTCCCACTTCACATCATTAATAATAATAACACCAATTAAATCATTTTATCATGATTATTCTTTTTAGTTTAATTAATCAACAATTTATGTCATCATCATTATTATTTAACATATTTTTACGTTATCATCAGTATTAAAATTATCATTATAACGCGCGTCGTGTTGACCACATTGATTTCAACAAAGAAATGGACCGGAGGGGTCCTGTCCATTACATTTTACCCATTATTTATTCTATAAAAGTATTTAATTCAATAATTTATAATTACAAGTGCCAAAAATTTTAAAATTATACCCTTTCTGATATGGAGGTCAGTTATACTATTAATTTAATGATTTTAAAAAATTAAAATATATTAATTGTTTTAGAGGATTCTAAATGGAAATATAAAATTATTCAAATGAACATAAATTATATTATTTAAATAATTAAAACATATATTTGGTCATTCATAGCCTTTACTGTATTTCATACATAAATACAGGGTTATTATGATTTCATAATACATGCTATGTATTTATTTGGTAACTAATTTTTAATTGAAAATATGATTTTGTTAGGAGATTATAAAAAATTCAAAATTTTATAAAATGAATTTTATATTTAATAAATAAGAATAATTTTATATAAATAATTTAGTGAATATATTAATTTTATTATTTTAAAAAAAAATATATCAGTATTTAAAATTTTTTTTTATATTAAATGTTTTTTAACTGTTTAAAAATAAATTTGACATAATAAAAATTATATGATCAATCAGTATTAAAAAATAATATATTATAATCATATTTTGTTAAAATATTATTTTTTAGAAATCCAATAATTTATAAAAATAAACATCTTAATTGAAATTATATACTAATTAAGAATAAAATTTGTGTTTTATATTATAAAATTTGTAATCATTAAAAGAGTAATAATTAAATTAAAATATGAAAATTATTATATTGAAAATAAAATAGAAATATTATTATTGTTGTTGTTTTGATACATATCCCATTAATAAAAAAGAAATATATTGTGAGTAAGGTGCATGATAGTTATAATATCATGGGGTGGTTTGACATGTATGGTTTGGGTTGTGATATCGACGTTCTAAAAATTCAACTATAAATGGTTTATATTATGACGAATTAATTGGATATCATCTTGGGATGGGTCGAGGTCAATGGAAAATGACCTTATTTCCCTTAGGAGCTCTGATCAATTGGATTAATAGGGTATAATAATTTTATAAAGGGCCATCACATCCTTTTTTCTTTTACAATTATATTTAACATACACTATATTAATATAAATCATTTCATCACTATTTAATGACAATATTTTCAATCATAAGGATTATTAACATTAATTTAAATATGATATGAAATAAATTTCCAAATAATTTAATGTGTTTTCTATATTAGTAAAATATATAATAAGTCATTTGTTAACTTTAAAGTGAAATTTTATTTATAAAATATCATACTGTTAAAGTCATCCCTCTTTAAGGATTTTTCCCTCATAATTTTCATTTTCAAATCTAAAACATCTGTTTTTAATTTAGTCTCATTACTTTTATGGGTTCTTTGTCACCTATTGAATATTATGGTTTCTCCAAAACACTTTGACCACGTGCATTATAATATTTTTTAGAACACTACCTCTACGATATATGATCATCACCATCTGATGCTCATGTGAGAGATTATTCTCCAATGGTACAACCTCCATATTTATTACATGTGGGGTGTATGGTATGTACATCTTCTAAATAGGTAACTATAATTTATTATGTAATTGAGATTGGTATGTTGGGAGTTCCTATTGATATTAAACCACCCATATGAGATCAAGGATCTTAGAGGGGTCGGTATTTATTCAACAAAACATTTCATTCTTATCAAATTTTATGAATTTCATCCATGGATATATCTATCGTAATACCAAAACTCCCCCATCAAACCCTATGACTCATTGATGATTAAAAAATAGAAATTTTTTCCACTATGACAAGCTTATATGTGATGATGAATGGAATTAACCATATCCATCATATCCTCGACCATTTTAGGACCTAGACCTTTTCATTATCCATATTCATCCCATCCTGTAGGTGTTCTTCACCTTTTCCTATAAATGGCTCTGTAAGAAGACATTACGATTCTTTATTATAAGAAAATATTATTTTTGGAAATAGACCAAAGGAAGATGTTTATACCCTAATATATTTTTATCAATTGAGAATTATCTCAATATATCACCAAGTGTGGGGATAGTTTTATTATAATAGAGAAATTTTGTAATGTGATAAGAAATCCCAACGTTAAACTCAGTATTGAAATCATGTTGGGAACTCTATTAGAACATGAACGTAAATATTTGATCTTGATATATTATAATTGATAATAATTTTAAATGTAGGATCAATAATTTTATAATTTATATCCTTTCATGTTAATTGAGTGAAAAATACTCTCGGATAACAATTAAGTGTGAATTATTTATAATATGATCTACTATAACCCATTATTATTTATTTATATTTGATTTTTCTGTTATACTAGTGAAAAATAATATGGTGATTCTTTCCCATTTCTATGTGGGTATGTTTAATGGTTACATCATCAACATGGATTTTTCCTTTTCTCCTTTACTCGATGACATACAATACATCATAATGTATATTTTTCAATATCCTTTTTCATCTTCCCCTCCAATAATTATCTCATTTATATAGATACATCTTTTTTGGTACATGGATGGATTATGTTAATATATGTGAATAATATAATACCTCAATCATTATTTCATGATTTTAAGGTACAAATAATCATGACCTAAATCATTCAAATACTTATTTATTAATATTAAACTATGGGAATTTACATATTATTATAGCTTCAATTTTTTTCGAATTACCAAATCATCTCTTTGAACATGTTCTATATTATACATCAGAGATGGTTGGGAAATCATTTGTTAATGGAGTAAGGATGTTTCGTTACATTATGAATCCCCTATTCATCCTTCAAAATCTAAGATTATTATAACCCCCTCAATTATCATAAATGAAATAATTAATAGAACCCATCAATATAGGTAATATTTCACATTATTTTCATTCCCAACATGGTAGTGAATTGACCAGTCAATTACAATGGTAAAATCTGAAATTCTTCATTGTTTTATATTGATATCATTCTATGTTAATATATAATTTATGCTTTCATGATACATATATATTTCACACTTTTTCCCAAATGGATAATGGTGAAATATTTTTAGTGAGATGATCACTGCAACAGACAACTAGATCACGCATTGGGTAGTTCTATTCCGTAACTATTAGTTACCTTAATGCAATAAATATAAATTTTTATTTTTCATTAACTCACGTCCCATTACCTTCATCCAACAATCACTAAATACCCTGAAAATTAAACCACATGTGGGTAGTGTGATTACATGTGTAATGATAAGCCTCTTTTTCAACTCCTTGGAGATCTATTCACAATCATTAATCAAATTAAATAAATTCCATTCACTGTGTGATTTGTAGATCATTTCAAAAGCATGATAAATTTAAATCAAATTGAAATAAGTGCCAATATAATTCCATGAATCTATATATATATATATATCAAAGATATTCTCCTCTAGCATCATTTAGTTGATATTGTCTTTGAAGGGTCCATATATCTACATTTTGGGTGATAACATGACCATGCGATGTTACATTGTCCTGGTATAAGATTGATTGTCAACTTAATTACTCATTTAGGAGGGATAAAATGAAATTATTATGGGAAACACATTACAGTATTCCCTAATAACGAGAATGTATTGAAAGATGGTATTTTACAAAGACTAAATAACACTAGATAGATATTCTTCACATAGGGATATAATAACCATTATATCTGCATTGGTACGAAAAATAGTCATCATGCTCCATATACATGTACCGAATATGGGGTCTATTTTTTATACAGAATAGATTTCTTTCATGTGGTAATTTATTTTGTCTTTATATTATGAACCTCAATTCATACCAATAATTGTATATAATTTAAATAAATCGTGTTCCAAATGGTCTATAGGGATGTTATGCCTACAGATATTGATACTTGAGAAAATATATTCATGGTATAAAATAATTTACCAATTTTAAATTTTTCTTGTGAACTCAACTTCATTATTTTTTGTGGTGTTTTAATAGTTCAAATAATAAATTATTGATTTGAATTAATACATATAATCAAAATACGAAAATGTATATTCCATATTGGTGAGTAAATTTCATGCATTTATATAACCAAATCATTTTTGGGATCCACCTCAATATTTTTGATGGAAAAAAGATCACATTTTCTTCCACGGAGGCTGTTTGTTTTCTCCCAAAACTATTCACTTAGTGAATTGGATTAAAAAGTTCCATTATTCATTATCATTGATCTAGTGAAAAATTAATTTAGGGTTGAATATAGAATTATATTTCTTAATCTTAGTGGTGGGATTTTTTTTTAGAAATTTTTTTCTTGGTTCCCTTCCTTCCCACAAAAAAAAATAATTTCCTTCCCCACTACTGGGAAATTTTTGAAGTTCATCCTTCTACACCATTGAAACGTGGGTTTTTAAAATTTCATATAACTTTTATATTTCTCATTCGGACTAACTGAATTGAATTCCACCTTCGGCTTCTTATTTCAATGATACCCTTGAGATTCTACATTCTCCATTTTTATTATGAGGGAACATCCCACAGTTTACACATAACTATCATAGTCTTGGAAAATAATATTTTTTTTTGAAACTATGTTTTACCCCACAAATGATGTAATAATATTTTTATTCAAGGGTAAAGACAATGATGAACGAATAAAATGGATGTATTAATATTTTTTCTTCCAATAAAATTAGATTCGTCATATTTTTTCATGATATAATGGATATATGTTTCCATTTTAATTTGGATAGTGTGAGAAAGTATTTTCCATAAAAAATCTAGAATTCAATCATCCCCATCTTCTTGAACTCTTATTCATTCATTGTATTCTTGACCAATTCCAATCACTGATCTGATGCTCCCAATATATGATCAATATAAAACATAACTTTCTCTAGTTAGGATCATTAAACTATGGGTAATATCTTCTGGATGAAGTTGATATGTTGTTTTTAAATTAATGGATCATATGATCAATAAATTTTTGGAGGACTTTATTGCATAAATATATAATTTTTATATTTTTCATTATTATGGGGACATTGGGGATCCTCATAACATAAATTTATATTTAGAAACCGATTCCCATGAGAGAGTATTTTCATTAATATGAATGTTCATTCATCGTTTAGGTTGAGAAACATTTTGGGGAATTCATCACATTTTTCATCATATTTGTTGTTTATTTAATTCTTCCTATTCCTAGAAATTTCATAGATGAATTAAATATTTCTATATGAATAATTATAATCTATAAAAAAATGACAATCCAATGACATTATAAAGATAACATATAAGTCATATGTATTTTTTAAAATTATAAATTTCTAGTATTAAATATATATTATACATTATCTTTTTCCTAAAAATATACTTATTGGTACTCTTTTTAAATAATGGTACACAATGATCATATGAATTTAGAAAATAAAATACTACAGGGGTATAAAAATAGCATTGTAGTATTTCCCATTATTTTTCACTAGTTCCCTCTAGAGTCTATCTCTACTTAGTGTTTTTAGGACTTACCCTTATGTATATTTGTGTAAGAGACACATCCACCTTTAGTATCCTGATAAAGATTATTTTTTCTTAAAAACACATTAATGTACAGTTATAAAAATTTGGGGTTGTTTTCATATACATATTATCATCTCAAATGTTTTCTATATTCCTTTCTAACTCCAAATCCAACAATAAAAATGAATTTACTTTCATAAAAAACAAAACAACCATTATATTTATAACACATTAATACACGATTTATAATATATGAATACAATTAATACATCCATGTAGATAGGAAAATCAACTATTTATTGAATTTAAAGTGAATGTAATTTAGATCACCCTTCCTCTAAAATATAGGTAATATGTGGTTGGTAAAATCCATATCTGATGGATTTAGATCTAACCACTCAGGGTCTGGATTCCTCTTTGGATGAATTTAATGCCACAACTCTTAAAATGAGTCATTCTATGAAGAAATGTAATTTATTATGTTGGGTATTGTTGATTGAATATTCTCCTTGTAATATAATCATGTTGAGTCATATGGTAGATCAAAATATAGTTTTTATCTTATTTTTTATATTATTAACCATAATGATCATTATTGGGTTATCTCGCGTGAAATAAAAGTTATTTCAAAAATAGTGGATGGTATTAATAAATTTCATAATCCTTGAGGGTTAGATAATCTATTTTTATGTGACATGGTTTAGCTAAATTACTGGATTATAATATTGATGGTTGATACATCCCCTCATGTTATGTGAATCAAATTTATGGTATATATAGTCCATCTCCATGAAGTATCACTTAATTGTAAAACAACATATATGTCCCTTATTCACTTCCGGAAAGATGACCTATACTCACGGTTCAGAAATGTGGGTAGGGCCCCCAAAACTATGGGTATATCCTATACCCATAGTTTTGGGCGCTGTGGGGTGAGAGTTATGGAAATCGAGTCTTGATCCTTTTCCCATGGTTTAGAAAATCATGGGAATAGTGGTGTCACAGTGCATTACACTGCTGTACAACATGTCATAGCACTGCCCCCACAGTTTTCAAACCGTGAGGATTTATATTCAAAAAAATATGATGGTAGGATTCGACCAAAGGACGCCATAGAAGCAGGCCTCCCTCTCTAGACAACCGAGCCAACCACATGATATATATATATATATATATATATAGCTTATCTAAATTTGAGGAAGATGATAATTGAACACATGACTCATTGGAGGAGGATTCATTTCCTGACCAACTGAGCTGTGGAAATATTTAAATATATACATACATCTATTTACTTATATTAATTATAACTCATTTATTAGAATAAATCGCCTAATGATTCAAACAGTGGACCGCCTTCAACAACATAGATTTCCTGACCAACCATCCTATGAATATTACTTGTATTTATATGTATATATTTGTAATTATATTAATTACAACTGTGTTCCTTCTAGATATATTTTTTTCCTGCATAATTTTTCTTTCCCGCCATAATTTGGAAAAGCTAGACCAACAGTTTGGCCAAACTGTGGGTATAGGTATATAAACAAAACCCCAAAACCCACGTTTTTGGAAAACCATGGGTATAGGTCTACTAAAAATTCCATGTAGCCATGGTTTGGAAAAACCATGGGAATATTGTTTTAAAAAAGACACATATAGTTACGTTTTTTCAAAACCGTGGGTATTGGTCAATAAAAAATATATATACCCAGACATTTGGAAAAAACTATGGTTATAGGTCCAGATATTAACCCTAAACTAGATTTTTTTTGAAAAAAGTGGGTATATGCACTTTTTTCCAGTGGTGAATATTTATTATCTTCAAATTTTATATTTCATTTTCATATTAATTACATCTATTCTTAGTGGAAAGAGTGTGGAATCATTTATGTGGAACGTATGATATATCCATGAAATTTTCATTTTATTTAGTTGATTACATCCATATCAAGAAATATCTAAATATTTTGAGGATATATATGATATTAAATCTACCTCTTAAACCTTGTGAACACTCATTGATAATATAATTTAGTGGGAACCATATTTCGGTTGGATATTATATCATTATGATATTCTTTATTTGTTTCATGATATATATAATCTATATGGATATTTATAATAACATTCACTTCTGTAATGTTATTAAATGTGATCAAATCATATTTAGTATTGTAGGGCGATTATTTTACATAAAACTATTTTTAAGATGAAAAAAACTATCATTAATATTTTTAATCATGGATGTTAATTTTAGATTATGATCATTATGAGGATTCTCTCTCAATCTCTCTCTCTGTCCTCCTTAAGTAATCCATCAAAAGAGGTTTTTTATAGGTGAATATGAGTGAATTTTTAATCGATTACATCACACTACATCCCAATGGGGGAGGATGATCATAATATAGATGGATCCATGATAATTCGTCAGATGAATTCTCTACTAACCAGATATGGGTGAATAACATTATCTGGTAGGGTGTAGTAATTATAATATTCATACAGTATGAGTTTATTATACCACCATTATGACAAAAGTTGATGATGATATGTTTCTAAAAAAATACAAATAATTATGGTGTGAGTTTTCTCCTATAATATTATAGAGGTAGATTATTCCATAATAGTTATTTCAGTTTCAGAATCAACTAGAGAATAATATTGGTTTAATAGATTTTTTTGGGTTAACATTTCACATGAGTAGGGTACTCCTTATGGTTGCATGTTTAGTTTTACCTAAATTGGAGCCATTTTAAACCTCATAATAATCCTAATTCATGTTTTTTCTAATATATTTTCCTATAAGGTATTTTATTTTTACGATTTTGGATTCACGTTATTTTTTCACATAGACCAACATAAATATATGGAGCTACACGTTGAGACCTATTAGTGTGTAGCATTATACAAGGAGGAGGCCGTGGGGTTCCAATGGAGGGGGATGCCCCGGACGGGGGTGTCTGTGGTGGGGGTTAGGGGGCCAGTGTGTAGGGGGAGGGGGAGGGGGTGTGGGGATATAGGTGGGTGTCCATGGGGAAGTGTGCAGGGAGGGGTTAAGGGAGCAAGAGGAGGGTGATGTTCAAGAGGGGGTGGGAGATGGAGGGGTTTTTTGTAAAGATCATGGTATGTGGGGGTGACCGGGGTGGTGGCAGGGGGTTGGGGGAAGTGTGAAATGGGAGGGGTAGGGGGTGCATGGGGTGTCTAGGGGGAATTGTGCAGGGAGGGGGCATGTGGTATAGGGTGGGGGGGGGTTGACTGGAAGGTGGTGGGAGGTTGGGGGTAGTCTGCATGTAGAAGGGGAAGGTTAAGGGAGGGGTAAAGGTGTGTGGGGTGCAGGGATATGGGTATGTTCGGGGGGGGGGGGGTCTGTTTTGGGGTTGTCCAAGAGGGAGGCTTGTCAATGAGGGAGGGGATGGGTGTCCAAAAGGGGGTCTGCATAAGGTTTGGGGTGTCCATGAAGAAGTGGTATGTCTAGGAAGAGGGGGGGTTGTCCAGAAGGGGGTGTCGAGGAGGGAGGGGGTTTCCAGGATGGGGTGTCCATGAAAGAGGGTGAGTCCAGGAAGGGTGGTTTATAGGAGGGGCTATCATGAAGTGGTGTTGTCCATGAAGGGGGTCCCATCAGAGAATTCTATAAAAACATAACAGGTCTTTGTTCAGAAATCTATTTTTTAATGTGAGTGTTGTATGTACAACAAAATAGTATTATGTGGTCATAAAAAGGTTTCAATATTCATAATTTTTTTATAATTTTAAACATTTATGAATTACCTTAACCATAATATTTGGTATTATTTTTTATTAACATGTTATTGCGGGTTACTTATAATCTTATGAAAAATACCTATAATATTATGTCATTTTTTTGATTATTTATTTAATGTACTTTTTTATGCATCATAATGGAAAGATACAAAATGTACAACAATTTTTATATCACTGAATAATTTCAGAAGAAGTTATGATATTTCATGGACATTACATTCACTGATGATTTAGATAGCAGATTGATTTGATGCATGTGTTTTGATTATGTTGGAGACCATGGTTAACTCATTAAGAAGTGTCTTACCTTATGAAAAAACAGTTTCTCCAAAATAATTATCATATGTGGTATCATAATAGATATAAAGAACAATTTTTTAATGGCATCGATTCAGCAGAAAGGATTGGTATGAAAAATCTGATATTTTATCGGTTTCCTTTAGTTTTGTAAGCCATCTCTTCATGTAGACCAGTTCAAGAGGAGATGAATACTGGAACATAGTTTTATTATATTAATCACAATGATGACATTAAGAGTGTTTGAAAGCTGATTGATGATGAAAATACCCCAGAATATCTGGAATTAGGAACAATGAGCAAATATGTGTTTTTAATGAGATTGTATCATGGAATACAATATATGAATTTATTAATACTACAATCAAATGACTCCTTACATTTATGTCATATTTACATCCTGATGATGCATGTATTCTAAAAAATTATTAAATGGCATCAATCTTGGTTAATAAATTTGGATTTTCATTTATTTAGAATTTTTATTTCCCCAAATATATTTTCCTGTTCTAGAATGAAAATGTAGAGTTTAGTTAGTGAAAATAGTGTTCCATATCACGGTGAATGTGTAATAAAGATAGAACTCAATCTCGTATACCATAGAAAGTGTTGCGGAACATCCCATTAATTCCCAGGATTTAAAAACATTTTATGTTATATCAAATGGAAAAAATTATGAGATGACATGAAGATGAAAAAAATAATGCTAAATATGAAATAGTACATCCTGCAGACGGGTTGGATTGGAATAAATCTGATAGGTTACATCATGATTTTGAAGCTATCCCACAAAATGTTAGATTAGGATTATCATGTGACTGTTTCAACAAATTTTACCAAATGCATACTACACACAATACTTGTCTTTTTTTCATTCAAATTTATAACTTTATTTTATAGATGTGTTTGAAGAATCCATTTACTATAATTTTTATATTGACATCTAGACCTATTAATCCTATAAATGATATTTATATTGAATTTATACCATTTATAAAAGAGTTAAAGGTGCTCTTTATTGTTGGTGAACAACTATAAGATGCATTTAAGAAGAGGTACATTATGTTTCGTGCAACATTATTATAAATGATAAATAAATTTCCCTACAAGCATAATAATGTCTCTTTGAAGTATTAAAGAGATATTTTCCTTCCATATTTGTATGAAAATAGAAATTACCAAATATTAATGATTCAAAAATATTTCATATTTTTAGTGAATCAGTGATTTCTACTGATGGATCGTCCATACAAGAAAAATTGAACACAATGAGATAATTCTGTTGAGACAGATGAGACACATCAACGAATTTTAGGGAATGATATTATTAATAAAATAGAATATTTGAATTTTGGTAATGGAAAAATTTCAATCAATTATCAGAAATAAAAAACATGTTAATTCTATTTTCAATAGAAATTGGAGAAAGAAAACCATATTCTTTGAGTTTCCATATTGGTCATTGAATTTATTGTTTCATTGTTTGGATGTAATGCATATCAAGAATTTTTTTTAGATGTTACTTGAAACTATTTTAAATTTTAATGAAATAACCAAAGAAGATTTATGGTCTTGTTGTGATTTGATGGATTGGGGTATTTGAGAAGAAATTCATCCTGAGTCATGTCAAAATAATTGTAAGGTTCCTATATCTTGTTATTCGATGACAAATTTGGAGGATAAACAATTTTTTCATGTCATGGGATGTTTGAAGGTTTCATATTGTTATTCATGTAATATTTCAATAAAATAGAATACATAAGATGGGAAACTAAAATCTCTTACAACTCATGATTACCATGTCTTGTTATATTTGTTAATTCCTATTCCCATTCTACATTTACATTCAAATAATTTTTGAGTTAATTTGATTATGTTATGTCATTTTTATTGAGACATTTGTGTCAAAATTCTTAGCAGATTTGTTGTTCAAAAATATCAAAGAAATTCACCAATTATTCATTGTGAATTGGAGAAAAAATTTTGACTATCATTTTTTACATGTACGTTACATCTGAGAGTGTGTCTCCACAAAGAAGTTTTTTTGGCAGTCTTTCATCGAGGCAATGGATGTATCCTACAAAAATAATTAGGTTTACATTGAAATATTACTTGAGAAATAAATATCAACCCAAATTCTCTATTTTGAAATGTTAGATTTCACATGAATTGATGGGTTTTAGTTCATCATACTTAGATAACATCATTATGAGGTCTAAAAGACTAATGAAAACTAAAGATGAGGAATATAAAATCATTGATCCTTCATTTTCATCACTACCCCAAACATATGGGATATTTGGATCGTACTCACTGTGTACATTATATAGGGAAGAGTTGGATATTGATCATTATATCCTATTATTCATCATTGGTGTGATTGATGATTATATTAAGTAACTAAACAAATAAATATGCATTTTTTCATTTTGTAATTTATTGATATCATTGAAAATTTTTAATCTTTTTATATTTGATGGGAACATTTACAAATTATAAAGAAGATACATCACTCTCTATATATTAAGAGGAAGGAATTGTTGCACAATAAGGAATTTGATGCTTCGTTAAAGACAAATGAAATAGATTTTTTCATTTTATAACATAATCTCATGTCTCAGTTTAATATTAAATGATGGTATCTTTTTGTTTTTCACTCTACCAATTAATGAAGTATCAAAAGATTTAAGATTGTTTTCCTTTGGTCCAAACTATGTGGTACACGATTGTAAAGCAATAGTTCTCAATGGATTTATATTTTTAACAAATATACGTGAAAAAAAATTGAAACACAGCATGCCAATGTCACCATATGTGCCACAAAAGATTGTAATGAGACTGCCTCAGATAGACAGCCTCAGTCAGAAAATATATCATTTTAGGGTGTTGTTAAAAGAATAATTTTATTAGATTATTATGCACATGGTTTTATCGCAATGATGAAATGTTATATTTTTTATTAAATGACATGAGAAATAATTAATATTAATATCTTTCGAATTAGAGTGATTGATATGAATATCCAGCTTCATAATGATGATCATTATATTCTTACGTCACATTCTAGACAGGTGTTTTATGTAATTGTCCTGCTATAATAAAAATTAGGTGTTATTATTGATGTAATTCCTAGACATATATTAGATAAATAAATGGATGCAAATGATGTTTTGGATGAACCTATAAAACTATATTAGAGTATTACATTTGATGACATAGATAAATCAATTTCTAGAAAACATTCTGAACCATAAGTTGTTACAGAGCACACATAATGTTGACACATTTGTAACTATTTACCTGACATTATCATAATATTTTATGTGTTTTTAAAACACCAATACATGATATCAGAATAAATAGTATATTTTATACCATTTTTGAATATAAAACTATTTATAGGCTGACCAATTTTTACATCTATATTAATTCTTGAACATAGAAAAGTCTTCATATTTTATCAATATAAATATCCAATTGAAATTGTATCTCATTAATTATGATACAAATGTATTATTTATAATTTTTCAATATTTATATTTATTTTAGAATATTAATTTAAATTTCATGGTCAATATAGCTGAATATTATGATACAAGAAGAAATAGAATAATAAAAAGAAATAAAAAACATATATCTCATTCGGACAACACTATAAGTACAATTTATGTTCAAATATTATGGTCATTAATATTATTTATCTTGTTAACGTTCTTTTTATTTTATCATCTATGTTATTTTAGGCAACATCATTGATGAGATGGATGGATTATACTACCAATGGTGATAGTATTATGGGGGTATTGATTCTACAGTATGGCCTAATACTATGCCACTTCAGTCATCAAAAGGTCATTATACCATTATTCCACCTCTATATTATCCATACCGACCTTTTCCATTTTCCTTTCTTCCCGCAACCACATTCAATGATATTTATTAGACTCCCATCCCTCTTTGTTTACCATTCCCACCATTCAATTTACAAGGAACTATGCCCAAATTTTTCCCACCATAATATCTATATCCATATCCACCCTCATCAGTATCAGGTTATCAATTCGGTTTAATACCTCCATCATTACAATTATCACCATCTACTGTATAGATTACTAAAACTATAGATATCCCACCTACCACAGAGGATACTCCCCCTATAGATGCTGCACTTTAAGGGTTAGAAGATCCCCCATTTATTGGTATGTGTTTAAACATTACTATTAGTGATTAATGATAAGTTATAATTTATTATTATCATTTCTTACATTTATTCATAATTAGCTTGAGCCTCCACTGGACAATGACGCCACAAGAAAAATGTGAGAGGTTTGGAATCGACACACTCAAATCATGGTTGAATTCAATGAGGAAAAGCTATAATTAATAAATTTTATGAAATGTAAATGATTTATGGGAACAATATCTAAACACATTAATATCATTTATGTTCAACCAATAAGTTGGAGGGATGTTTGAGAATAAATAATGGAAAATTTGTTAGTAGAGATCTGGGTATTTAATGTATACGAACTTTTATATATATTAATTTTTATTATTTTCATAAAAAATATTTTGTCAATTGTATCACCGATATAATTTTCCTGACAGAAAAAATTCCATATTTTCAAGGTTATTTTAATTTGGTGAAATGTGGTGAGTGTAAAATTATTACATATTTCATGGTTGAAAAAAGGAGTTGGAACATTGTTTGAAAAAGTACCGATGAATCATTATTTCACAATATCATAATACAATTAGATAATCAGCTATTGGAAGAGTCCATATAATAAGGTATTTTTAAAATTTATATATATATATATATATATTATAAATCGTGTTTTATTTTTTTAATGAAACTATATAATTATTTGTTTATAGAATAAATTAGAACGAAATTAAATAAATAAGAGTGGAAAGAAACATGTTTATACTCATAGATACACTATAATCCCATATCATTTGCAAAAAAATGTAATTTAATATTTAAAATGTTTATTTTTGTTTATTGTAATTTTTTTCTCTTTAAATTTTTAATTATTTCTTTTTTTCCAGAAAACAACATTGAATATCAAGGGTCACATTTCTCACTCTACTATGATTTGTATATGTAAAAAATGAAAGATGGTATTGTTCCAAATACTGACACTGAGAAGGGGATTATAACTATATTTAAATTCCTTTTAATTTTACTATGTTTAATTACTTATATTATTTTATCATTTTAATTTATGTTATATATAAATCAACATAATTCTTTGGTAACATTGGAAAAAAAATATCCTCATAATTTAGGTATGAACGATCATCTACATCAGGTATTAAGTGATGAACATCAAGGAAGAGTGTTTTGTCGACCTAGGAAGAAGATTTCTCCATCTTGATACTAGTATAAAGACAACATTTCATTGAGTACTATTTATGGTTTGTTCAATATGGAACATAAGAATTCCGCAATCAAAGAAGAAACTCAAAAAGAATAAAATGCGATATTTGAAAATATGATGAATGTTATGTCTACCATTTTTTATACACATTCACTAGATAAAGCCATAATGGTTTACTCTTGTTTGATGTTGATGAGTTCTGCTAATGTAGAATCTTTTTCTAGAGTCAGAGCTGGAACCAGAGCTATAGTCACAGCTGGTCACAATGTCAGTGCATGTATCGATGAAATTGTTGGTGATGATGCCGGTGCCGTGACGAGTTCTAATGGTGTTTCTTTAGGAGGCATGGATGAGGGATATCAGGAATCTGATGATAAAGATATTGAGACTAACAATTGATTTGAATTGTACTTTTGGATAGTTAATTTGTGTAATTTTATTTCTCAGTGTGATTTGATATATGTAATACTGAATTGTATTACGGTGTTTCTAGCTGTTTCTACATATATTGAATTATAATATTATATGATACGTTTTTTTATGTAGCAGTTAACTTTTATTATTATAATATTGAATTTTATCCTCCTCCGACGTGAACATCATACCTCCTCAGTGACGCTGCTCTAAAGGGGCCCCTCTATCGCCTCTGGAACACCTCCGACGGTATGTAGTATAATTTTACATTTTTTTTGTGAGGTGGCCCTTTGATTAGATTCACTGATTATATTGTGAGTATGATGAGTTTTATTGGTTTAAGGTATTGGGATTCATGATATGCAGAGAACCAAGAAGAATACAAAGCTGATGTAATTGATTTTCTTCCATGACATGCAACTAGGATTGACACGAATATAAAATTAAGTAGGTAATGGTTATTTTATACAATTTTTTTAAAATATTAGTAACCATTTTTTGTGTTTTTAATAAAATTTACTTGGCCTACAACGTTCTTTTATACTTGATGATTTCGAGTTTACTCTTCAGTTAGAAATATTCGATCTTCGTATCATTGTTTTGTATCATGGTTGGAGAGTTGATCACCATGTATACACATTTTAACCCTGTACCTTAATTTTTTTTATAACAAATGATACATTATATTCATACCTTCCTCATATTAATCTATTTAAAAAATAAGAGTTTTTCTGAATGAAATAGGTTTAATATAAATTGAAAGTGGATATAATAAAATCATATAATGAGTGTGTCTGAAGATAAGATATAAATGTATCTAAAATATGAGATTATATTATAGGTTGTGTTATATATATATCTATGATGAGGATCATGGAATCCACTCTGAAAAATATTTTTTTCTATGTTACCTGTTATGACTTTTGGATCCCTAATAGGGTGCCTCTTAATATAATTAACAAGGGGATCCCATTTGGTGTCCCAACGACATACCAAAACATATTGGCTATATTACTAATTGGTTAAATATGGTATAATGTGTCACCATATAATTCGTAAAGTACATGTGATGGTTATAATGATTTCAAATTCCATAACTTCATCCTAATTCATGTATTTCATAGAATCTGTATTGCATCATAAATAAACCCAGTTCAATTGATTTTGTATTCAATAATTTCATTGAATTAGTTGATTTCCATGAATATAATGTTATTAGTGATTCAAGGAAATATTTGGAAAAAAAATTTGGGTTCTAAATACTCAATTCTATTACAATATCGACTAAATTTTTTTCTTCCTACTTTTTACGGGCAATGTAAAAAATTGATTTGTGAACCATTCAATTTAATGGGTTTATTCGACAAACAATATTCACCATGGACCATCATGTTATCCAATGTAAATTTCCTGGGGGGGATCCTAAATGGGGGGTGTACATGGTGGGGTCATAGAGTGTACAAGGGGGAGAGTTCATGTGGTTTTTCATGGGAAGGGCGTATGTGGGGGGAGGGGGATGGGAAGGGGGTGTTTAAGTGGGTGGGGAAGAGGTAGGGGAGGGTGAAGGTGGGTATGCAAGGGAAGGGTGTGAGCAGGGTGCAGGGGGTCATTGTGGGCATGGAAGAGGGGGCAGGGCAGGGGGTTTGAATGGATGGTAGGTGAGGGGGGGGGGTCTGTAGGGGCAGGAGAGGGGGTGGGTGTAGGAGTAGGGGGTGTGGGTGACGGTGTTGGGTGGGGGTGTGCAGGGGAAGGTTATGTATTCATGTATTATTTGATCATTGTTGGTTATTGATTAATGTATCATTTATCATTCATAGTTGACACAGTGATCACATATATACAAGAAGTCATAAAATCTCATTTTTTCACTATTTTTTATAGGTGAATTATTATAGTGAAGTCGTTTCTATCCACCACCATCGTAGACATCAAGTTCAACATCAGATTTCAGTAAGGATTTTTTTGGGACCAATTTTCATTTGGGATTTTCTGATTTTTTGTACCTTTAATTTTTTAGTGAATTTTGGATTTCATTGAAGTGGATTCAAGTCTCCATTTACAAATGGTTACATGTGTATTAAGATGTAGTCATATACATATATATTTCTCTTATTTATATATATATATTCACTCATGTAAATATGAATATATATATTAGGTCAAGGTGTGCTTATTCATAGATATGAAAAATGCATACATGTGTAAGTCTAAATGGGTATAAGAATGTATAAACATATTTATAAGGTCCCCCTTGTGAATATTTGGCCATGAAAATATGTACATAGGGGATATGTGTGTATATATATATATATATGAATTTTAAAATGCATGCAACCAGAAATAAGGATGATTGAAGATGTCATCATGAAAAGAAAATGCGCATTGAGGCTAAGGTAGGGTCCCATTCCAAGCCTATTTAATTCAAGAATATTTTATATTGAATTTATTTACCTTGTTAGTGAATCATTTTTATATTAAATTTCAATTCTTGAATAATTATTAGTTAAGATAATAGTATCTTTTGATAATTAAGTAATGGTTTTGTAATAAAACACCTCCAATGGAGGTGCTCTATCTGTGTAAACTCACAGTGGTTTACATTGATTGGATAATATTTCATTGATATTTTCTTTATACATGATGTCATTTTCAGTAATAAAGAACACATCTTACATGGCCATTTTTATATCCCATTAGGGGGGGTTCTCTTTTTATTAAAATTGTTCTTTGAACCTAGACACCCTTTATGTTTTGTTATAATTTTAAGATGGAATTTCTAATAATGACTAAGTCACCATGAATTTAATTTCATGATTTGGATGGAATGTCTTGTATATGTTTTTAGTATTGATTAATTATTGTCAAACAGATTCCCTTAATTAAAATATAATCACAAAATATTTATCCATTAAGAGATTTATGAATATTCTATTCATTGTTACTCCTTCCATTATAGACTATAAAATGATCAAGATTCCACAATTTTATAAATCAATTTAATGAAACATTACATCGATGAGTTTTACTATGACATGGTGAAAAAATACTATCCATTTTCTATCAACAATGATCATGGTTCTTATCCACCAGGGGGTGGTCTTCTTCTCTTTGTTGACACAATATTTCCGAGTCCCACATTTGACTTTCGTGAAGAAATACAATATTTATTCACTGTATATGATACATTAAGAACCTTTTATGTTCATTGGTCTAAACTATAAAAATAGAACTAGTTCCTGAATACTTCTTGGTACCACCTCTCACTAGGTTCTTATTTTCTCATCCCAGTACAACAATGTACTAGTGTTGTGTTTCTGACTCACCACCATATTCTTGTTACAGTAGATCTTAGTCATTGCCTCAGGGGGGAAACTAGATCTTATGTATAATTATGGATGAATACTTTTTATATCTTAGACTTTCATTGTTTTATATTTAAAAAATTAACCTTACACATACATGGAATTTTTCAATGTTCTCACTGTCTTTATCGCTAACCACCATGACCTGTTCAAGATAATCATATCATAGAGATATTCATTATTTCCCATAGATAGGATTTAAATATTTAAAAACTAGATAAAACATTAATTACAACTCCACATTAATCATTTACAAATCCAATATGGATTATACAAATTCTCTAATGACTGGTCTATTCTATAGTAAATGATTCTATAACTAATCATCATTTATTAAAATAAATCAATGTATTATCATACCTTTAAGAATTATAGATATATCATTTCAGTATTCATGATCCATGGAACCTTATTCTCTGTATATTAATATTCGAATAATTATATTATGTATATGAATTTACTAGTAACCATTGAGTTATTCAAAACTCTTATACCCCTAACAAGATAGAGCTCATAATTGGAAACAATAGTTTTATAAAAAAATCTCATGTTTTTATGTCACTAATATTTTTAAATAAAAGATAATTTCTCAAAAAAGATAATGTCACTGATAAATCCAAATATTTTATTAAATAATACCAATAATTTCTAAATACATGTAATACCACTTGATGTTATTTGTATCTTCTTCACAATGAAACTCTATTTTCATTAGATGAGGCAAAATAGCTATTATGTTCTCATCGCTAACTCCCCCAAAATCATTTTTTGAAATAATCATGAACATAGAGAAACAATTCATTGTAATTCAATATTTTCTCTCCCAAAACCTTATCAATATTATAAAATTAGTTATATGATAACATTTTTTATATAAATATACAAACATGTAATACATGAATGTCATTTCTTCCCCACTAGAGCTATCATAATATTCATGGTAGTCTCGTACCACATGAAATGTTTTTTTCTATAAGTTTTTTATCGTCAATGATGATTTAAGACCATTGAAACGTTCAAATATAGATTTTACACCGCTTCACCATTTGCTCAGACTCTACTTCAATTTTTATTCATTATTCCAGCAAAAACACTAGATTAGGATTAGGAAATTTAATTTTGTTGTTTAAAACCACTTATTGAGTTAGATAAAACATTACACCATTTGTTTGATCCTTATGAAAAATTATTTTTTTTGTAAAAGCCTATTACAAATTATTATCAGTAATTTATATACACCATCTTTATCAAGGTATCTCATTTAGATCACCCATATAGTTTTCAAACAGAAAACATATATGTATTTTTATCAAATTAACAACATGATTCCATCTATTTTGAATTCATATAGCCCATGTATTATACATCCACCTTAACCTATCCCCATTTCAAATATATATTTGACTATTTTATTAAATGGCGTAGGGGGAGTGGGGAGGGGCAGGGGGAGGGGGAAGGTTTTCAGGGAAGGGGGTTAGTCTGTAGGGGGTCTTCAGCGCATGGGGAAGGGGGAAGGACGGGAGGGAGGGGGAGGTCTACAAACGGGAGTGGAAATGGGGAAGGGGAGAGGGGGAGGACTGAAGGGAAGGGGGTGCTCTTCAGGGATGTCTGCAGGGTAGGGGGATGTTTGTAGGGAAGGGGGAGGGTGAATGTGGGGTGCAAGGGGGGGAGGGGGGGAAATGGGGATGGGGGTGCATGGGTGCTTTGTGAAGAGGGATACCTGGCTAGGGTGGGGTGGGGTGGGGGTGTAAGGGGGGTCTTCCGGGTATGGGGAAGGTTTATGTGGGGTGAAAGTGGGAAGGGGGTGAAAGGGGGTGGGGTAGAGGTTGGAAGGGGGCAGTAGGGGTGGGAAAATGGTAGGGGATGGCCTAGTGTCGTTTTCAAGTTTCTCTATGAAATGATCAATTTTATATTTCCCATCCACCCGCACTTCTATAATATATGATTTTTCATCCAATTTTATATTGATTTTATTGACCACCTTCCTCACCTTCACATTGTCATCGAAGAAGAAGGTGTTCCAATCCCACTTATTAAGCCATGGGATACATGATTTCTTCATCTGATATATTTACATATCTATAATTGTTTCAACTATATTTGTTAGTTTTTCAATCATATTTTCATACATGTAATCATCCTAAATACCATAATGTCGCTCCTCTAGATTTTATATGTCTTTTTTGATACCCTCTATGATATTTTACCTTCAGGTTCTATATTAAATCTATCTTAAATTTTCTTTCATTAAATGTTTTATTCAAAGTGTTAATCCCGTCCCAGAAGAGACCAACATGTAACATCTGAAGAAATGCATCCATCCACATTCAATTAAATTGTTGGAAAAATTTCATACTTCTTATTTCATCCTTCTTTAGTTTAACTACGACTAGTGAGTGGTTTGAAAGATCCCTTGTGATTTTATTAACAAAAGAATGTGGGTATTTGTAAATGCCTTTGACGTTTAAAAAACACTGATCTGACCTTCATCATATTCGCTTACATTATTAATGAAGTAGAAACATGGGAATTTTCTCCAAGAAAAACCAAAATATAAAAGACACTTAAAATCAATGATTCCTCTAAAATACTACAAAGAAATTGATGTGTATGACGAACAACCTATCCTTTTTCTCTAGAAGGGAGTCAATTGTCAAGGTGGGAGGGATGTCATGTAGGTAGGGGGTGTCCAATAGGGGGGGGGCTCTGCAGGGGGGAGGGGTGCGGTGTGACATGACAATTTCAAAAAACCGGTTTCCATTCAACTAAATGACTCCAAAGGGCATTGTGGTGTGATAAATCTCCATTACAACGAGACCTATGAACCCAAAACTCCTAAGGGGCCCTGAATTCTCTTGTATAGCTACTCCTCATCCTAACCAAAAGTTGGTTCAATCTTCACTCTACAACGTGTCCTCAACTCGGTGGAATCATCTCTTCGTGATGCAACCACCCTTTTCCCATAAAAACTAATTTTACATTTTGTGTAGGAAAATTATGGTGGCATTAATGTATTCCCAACACAATTTTATTCTTCACAATAGAATCGATTTTCCCACACCAAACAATAAGAACTCAAAATTTCACTTCATAACCATTGCAATTTGACCATCATGGCATGAAGGACTGACTCATGGAGCGTATGTAGGGGGAGGGGTTGTGATGGGTTATATGTCTAGGGAGGGGGGGTCTATCAAGGGAGGGGTTATGTCTAGGGGGGATTGGAGGGGGGATTTATTGGGGGAAGGTAGGGGATTAAAGGTGAGTGGGGATCTATGTGAAAACTGTTTTGTTATTTTTAATTCCAAAAATTTACCACCACGAACATAGTACTTCTATGTATGCACATTTTATCTTTAACCTTTACCAATCAACCATGATTGTTAGAACAAAAGAATAGGACATAAAATTTTCATGTTTTGATATGTCACACCACCTATTGATCATATATACCTTTGAAAAGAATCATAATGATAGTTGGATTGACAGTTTCACACAGGTATACTCAATGAACACCACTAAATATTGTCCAAAATTAATTAAAGAGCCATTGTAATCTGATTTCAGTGTTAATAAAGGTGGGAAATATTTGATATTAAATCATATGTGGTGAATCCAATGCCCCCACCCTGAATTGGGAAATTTGGCATGTTTTTAGGGACCTGGAAGGGGTATAATGGTGGGGGGGTTGTGTCAAGGATGGGTTCGGGTGGGGAGTGGGATGGGAGTCTGTAGGGTAGGCGTTCCTGTAGGGCAGGGGGGATGGTGCATTTGGGGGGGAAGCCTGTAGGAAGAGGATACATGGGGGTCTGCAGCAGGGGTGGAGGGTGGATTTCCAGGGTAGGGGAGGGGTGACCAGGGTTTTACTTGGTGGGTAGGGGGTTTAGGTCTATAGGGGATAGATTTCGACAGGGTAGGGGGGTGGGTGCAGGTGGGGTGTCTAGAATAGGGGGCTCTAGGTAAGGGGGGAGTGTGCATGTATGGTGTCTCGGGCGGTGTTCGATGAGAGGGTGGGAGGGAGCAGGTGGGGTCAGTGGTTCTTTTGGGGTGTTTCGGAGGGTATATGGGTGTCTGTCGAGAAAGGAGGAGGGTTCATGTGGGGTGTTTAAGAGGGTTTCCGATGAGGGGAGGGGGGTATGCAGGGGGTGCATGTGCAGTGACAGGGGTTTCTAGGTGGGGTTGTGTTGGAGGGGTGGGGTTGGTCCAGGAGGGGGGGGGGATCTACTGGGCAGGGGGTGTTGTATGTGTGGTGCAAGGGGGTGTCCAGGAGGGGGGGGTGACATGGGGGATACTGATGTAGTGATGGAAGGTCTCCAGGGAAGGGGGTGTGGTGCAAGGCGGTTTATACGAGGGGGTGGAAGGGGGTGTAGGTGTGGGGGTGTTCAAGGGGGCTATCCAGGGGG
Organism: Viscum album; assembly: GCA_963277665.1. Lineage (NCBI taxonomy): Eukaryota > Viridiplantae > Streptophyta > Magnoliopsida > Santalales > Viscaceae > Viscum > Viscum album. Next base: position 1,995,899,381 of record OY728140.1, on the reverse strand, counting down.
CATGGGGTGTGGGGGGGGGGGGGGTTCAAGGTGGATGTAATGGGGTGCAAGGGGCAGTCTAGGGGGCATGGGGGCATGGGGGTGGGGGTGTTCTAGGGTACGAATATAGGTGATGGGGGGTTCATGGGGGTGCATGGGGGATGTCCTGGTGGTGCAAAGAGTATGTCCAGGGGTTATGAGGGTGTAAGGGGTTTTCCCGGGGGGCAAGGGGTTGTCCTGGGGGTGTAAGGGGGACGTCCAGGGGCATGGGTGTGAAGGGGGTGATGAAGGGTGTGTATGGGGGCTTCCTAGGGGGTGAAAGTGGGTTGTTTCATGGTGAATGTGATGTGGGTGGGTTTAAGGGGGGTTTAAGGGGTGTTCAAGGTGGTGTAGGGGGTGAAAGTGGGTGTTTAAGGGGGTTTTCCATGGGGAAAGGTGTGGGGGGGGGGGTGTTCAAGGGGGATGTCCATGGGTGAAAGGGGATCTCTAGGGGGTATGGGGTGCAGTAGGGGTGTTCAAGGGGGTGAAAGGGGGATTTCTCGGTGGGGCATGTGGGTGCAAATCTGGGGGTGGGGGTGGGCATTCTCGGGGGGGGGGAAATGGGGATGTTCAGAGGGAATGGGTGTGCAAGTGGTGTGTTCAAAGGGGTGAAAGGGGATATTTTTAAGAAATGGGATGGCCTTTATCCATGGTGTTAATCCATGGCTAAAAAATTAATGTGTCTTAATGTTCTACCATGATTTCAAATCGTGGAAATATGGAATTATCCATATTTTGAAACAGAGTCTATAAGGAAATAGGCACGGTTTGAATCATGGCTATAGGGCTATAGACGAGGTATGAAACAGTGGCAACATGTCTTTCAATATAGCCATTCTAATACCAGAAACAGTCCATAGAACAATGGATATAACTTATTACCATATTTTTTGGTCATATAAATGTGGTTTCAAACTGTAGCTGTAGACTAAATTCTTTGTAGTGATGTTTTATGAACCAGTTGTTTATGTTTCCTAGTTTCTAAAGACACTATACCAATATGGTCCTATCATGAATTAATACTATGCTCTAATGAATATACTTTATATTTTATGTATTACAAATGTATGTAACATATGGATTGTTATTGTTTGTAATAAAGGTAAGGTATAGTTATCCTTTGGAAACTAGGATGATAAGGACATATTAAAACCCCTATGGATATGTAAATGTATAGAATATAATTCAAGTTGTCTAAATTGACAATCAATAACCAAAAATAAAAAATATAGTGTCATAAATTGAAGTTTTGTTATTTATTTATGTGTTTTCACCATTATAATTGGCGTTTTTCACTCTAGAAATCATTGTTTTAGTCATTGAATGGAACCCAAAGGAATGATATTACTATTGAATGTGTCGGGAAATGAAATGTTTGTCCCCCTGAGAAACTAAATGTTATAGAAACTATAATGAATATTCATGTAGCCATAATAACACTACTTTCTCATGATATGAATCATACAGGATATCAAAACGAGAAAAAAGGAGAAATATTTTGTTGAGTCGTTCATGAGTTAGTGTCCCCCATCATTCAACGTGTCTTCTGATACAATATAGGGTTTTTAATGGATAAGTACCACTTAAAATATATTTTCAGTTCTACAATTTTTTGATCATGATAAATTAATCATAGAAATCTATTTTATGGGTGTAATGATAATAAATGGTGTAATCTTATCAAGAATATGAGGAAATGAGATAAAATTGAGTCTGTGGAATGTGATGAGTTGAAGAAATTATTTTTCAATAAGTATATTCCTCGTATTCATCAAAACTATATAGAGAAGGTGTTTCTAAAACTTATGAAAAAGGATGATGAATATGTTGTTAATTTTGAAGAATATTTTACAATACATGAATGTAATTCAGTGAAACTTGTTATCCATCTTGAGATTAAATTGATCTAATATTTAGTGGAAAGAAACCAACTCTTAGAAATGGAATTATCAATAAGGGGAATTAATATCAATGAGGAAATAGATTGATCTTCACTCCATGTTGAGATGGACATTGGAATAACGCATCAGTCATATGGGTCTAATAAGATGATAGAAATGAAATTCATGGATAATTATTAAGACCATAGTAAAAATAAGTTGATTTTTACCTTATGCACAAAGTGTGGAAAAAAACCTTCAGGAATTTTTCATAAATAGAATAGTAAATGTTTTATGTGTGGAAATGAATTTCATCATGTGTTTCAATTTTTATTTGATTGGAAAAAGATTTCAAATGATGTGAACAAATAAAATGATACACATAATTCATTTATAACAATTCAATACTACTCCTGCAAAGAAATGGGGCATTATGCAAATCAATTCCATAAAGAAATGGTTATTAGTGATGATCGTCATCCGAAAACTCTTAAGTATGAGGACAAATAAATCCACAATCAATCACTATCGGAGATGGGGAGTGTTATAATGAAGTGGTGAAATATACACTTATTATCCAGTCTAGAGTAAATAATATTTTATTTGATTCTAGATCCACCCACTATTTTATTTTTGAAAAAATATTCTAAGGGTATCTCCATATTACCACAAGTATTAGATGTTTAGTAAGTTATGGCAACTCCTATTGGCACACCAGTCAAATAAAAAGTTTATTATTCTTCTTTATTTGATAAATTTGTGAATGCCCTTCCGAAAAATCTGGTAATCCTTCCTATAATAAACTTTTATGCTATTATGGAATGCATTGAACATAATTATATAAAACTCATATCAATTTCAATGGAGGGGATGTCATTTTTCATATTTGAGATCAATATATGATAATATATTGATGCAAGGATGAATATAACCTTTTAGTAGAAATTTCATTCATCCTATGCATCTTGATTCAAATAAATGAAGCTTCATTATCTCAAATGGTTTGGTAGAAACTCATGATTATGAACACACCTATTGTACCTGAGTTTGATTTTGTCTTTGTAGAGTAATTTATAGGTCATCCACCAAGTCATGAATTTCAGTTTTCAATAGAACCAATACTAAGTTATATTCATAATTCAAAGAAACCGTATAGGCATGACCCAATTGAGTTGTAGGAATTAAAGAAGAAACTACATGATAATATTCATTAAAGATTCATATACCCTAGTGCATCACCATGGGGAGAACCTATTATGATGGTTATAAAGAAAGATGGATCAATTAGACATTGCATTTATTATCAGGAAATATAACAAGATCAATATCAGGAATACAGATCGACATTCCTATATTGATTAATTATTTGATCAACTCCATGGACCTTAATACTTCCCTGAAAATTATCTTCATCTAGGATATCATAAATTTAATTTCAATAAATAGGATATACCAAAGATAAAATTCCATACATGGTAGGGACACTATGAATTTATAGTTATTCTTTTTGGTCTTACTAATTCCCCCACTCTCTTCTTGTATATAATGAATTGTATCTTTAGAATCTATCTTTATGAGTTTCTGTTAGTCTTTATTGATGATATTATTGTCTATATAATTTTCATGCCAGAACATGAATACCACATGATAATAGTACTAAAGACCATGATAAAGGATAATATTTATGCAAAATTTACCATGTCTGATTTTTTGCTTCAGAATGATTTATTTTTGTGTAAAATAATCTCAAGTGAATGGATATCAGTGGATCCATCAATAAAATAATTTGTTTAAAGTTGGGGATAAGAAAAAATAAGGATAATATTTTAGGCTTTCTTGGTATGGTTGGTTAATATAAAAATTTGGTTTATGATTTTTCATGGTTATCTAATGCACTAACACAGATGACTCAGAAACGTGTTCTGTTTGTTTGGATGGAGGACTGTGAAGAGAGTTTCAAACAGCTAAAAAAGGCTAGAAAGTACACCAATGACCGCATAGCCTTGTAGTGGAGAAAGGTTTGTGATCTATAGTGATGCATATAAGAATTTTCTATGATGTGTTCTCTTAAGAAATTTTATGTTGATAACCTATGGCTCACTCCATTTGAAAATCCATGAGAATAATTTCCCATCACATAATTTCCAATTAGGTATGGTAAACATTGTATTAAATAAATGGATAAATTTTCATTATGAAAAAAGGTGATATATTTATACTAATCAAAAAATTTAAAAAAATATTTTCACACAAAATAATATAAATATTTTCAAAATAAAATGATTGGGTTTGATTAAATATCATGAATACTCAATATATTACCACCCTAGGAAAGTGAACAAGGTCACATATGATTTTATTTTCTATGTCCATGGTAGTATATCCTTAACGAGGATTTGAAAATATCCAATATTTATGGATTTTCATTGGATGTATCATTAAATATTAAAGTGTAGAAATATTATCTTTCTCAAATGAATGTTCTACCATCTATACATTGATAATTGAAAAATTTCATATAAAATATGTTGTGAAAAAATATATTGTTAGAAATTTCCTTGAGTTCAACATTGATTGTGATGAAATAATTGTAGGATCTAAATATAGATGTAGATGCTCAATATACAAGAGGGAGGTGAATTTTACATTTAAAAAAATCCTTATACATGGAAAAAATATAAGCTTAACAATGTTAAACTAAAAAAATTCACAACACCTCTAATCACCAAATATAGAATTGGAATAAAGTTTACAATATTAGATTCTACCTTAAAGCATATAGAATCTAAACTAATTAGAGTACAAGTGTAAGGAAATATAAGAGAATTATACATTCCTTACAATACAAAATTTCAGCAGAAAAAATGTAGTAAAAACTAAAAGTAACAAGGTATAAGGCTTTTAACCCATAGAGATTGGTATCCAACAACCTTGGATAAAGGTCCCTTGACTTATACTTTCAAGAAGGACTGTCGTACACACACCAGGGTAAGCCCTCGATATTAAGATCAGAGACTCTGTCTTGATCTCCCCGCAAGCCCTCAACTTCAAGGTAGTTGGAACATCTGTCTTCCTCAGAAAGGAATCCCTCGATCTTCAAGGTAGTCGGCACCTCTGTCATCCTATCCCTGGAATCCCTTAAATTTAATCACCAACATTCGGTGTCGCACGAAGCAATATGAATGAACGGTTTAATACGCATAATGCATGAAAAGGTTATCTCTCTAGAAATATCCTTAATATAATGTGGTCTCTAGAGTGATCAACTTATTTTTAGTTCTTGAGATCTTTCAAATGAGCTCCTATTTGTAGTAAAAATTCCAACGGTCAGCTCCCTCCTCCAACAGTCATATTTTCCATGAATATCGGAGGGTCCGCTACACGTGTCACTAAACCAATGGTTAATTATAAACAGAATGGATGACATTGTTTTATAAGAAAACATGTGTAACTAAAAACACGACATCATTTTATAGTGAAACAAGAATAAGCATAAGTAAAACTATAATTCGGAATGTAAGTAAATAAAAGAGCATAGTATAATCAAAATGGAATTCAGAGTCTACTAAAAACATGTTCTGATTCTATTTTATTGGAATTAGGAACCTAAAGTCTATAAAAGTCTAGAGTTTGAATTTCTAAGGAAATTTGGAGTCTAGTTTCACCAGAGTTCGAAGTCGAACTTGTAAAAGTTCATAGTCAATCTTCATGATGGTTCGGAATCGAACTTCATAAGAGTTCGGAGTCGAACTCATGAATGTTCGGAGTTAAACATCATAAAAGTTTAGAGTCAAACTTATGAGTTTTTAGAGTCAAACTTCATAAGAGTTCGGAGTCGAACTCATGAATTTTCGGAGTCGAACTTCATAAGAGTTCGGAGTCGAACTCATGAAAGTTCAGTGTCGATCTTCATAAGAGTTCGGAGTCGAACTCATGAAAGATCGTATCCAAAATTCTGAGTGGAACATCATTACAATTCTTATTCAGAATTAGGATCATAAAAACAGAATACTCCACTTTTTAACATTATATGATTGTGGGGTTTTGGGTATGAATCTGGTTATAATACTTAAGAAAAATATTGATATCTATTAAAAATCTATATTGGGGTAAATTTCCTTAATGAAGAAAGTTTTCCTTATGAAGGTAAAATATAGTGTTTCTTATGTATAAGGTGTTTGTGATTTTCAAAAATAAGAAGGAATGTAAAATTCATAAAGAAACCCTTATTGACTCAACAATCTCCCCCTTTTTGGAAAGAAAAAACATCCTTATGAATAATAATATATGGACTTTCAAAAATAACATTAGACTTTGAAGTTAAAACATATCTCCCTTTGTTCATGGATGAAAGTGAATTCAACTAACTCCCCCTTAGGCGTTGAAACTCTAAGGATTGTATTCTGAATTTTCGGAGTGGAGTTTTCATTACCATGGAAATGAAACAATTCGTAGTGAGAAACTCCCCCTTACATTAAGGATATTTCACTTATACATTTTTCCTCTTCAAGTAAAATTTTCCTTTCTCCCCCTTAGGGATAGTTCTATTTCCTTCTCCCCCTTAAGAATAGTTCTTTTTCCTTGTCCCCTTTTTTGATTTTCAAAAAGAATGTATGGGAATGGGAAATATGGTACCTGAAAGATTAGTAATAACCCTATAATATACAACCAACCATTATACATTTCATTAGAGTTGTTAAAAATTTTACAAGGAAAGATAAATACAACAAATGATCGGTGTGGGTTTATTTTTCATCCTTTTCCTTCGGGATCAGCTTCTCTAATAAGGTTTTTAGTTTCTTCAAATCCCTTTGGTGTTCCTTGGCTTGCTTCTCCAAAGCTGAGATCCTTTCCCCTTGCACTTTCAATGCTTCGGCCTGAGCCTCCATAGCTTCTTTCTGCATATTTATTAAATCATCTTGCTTTTCCAATTTTTCCATAAACACAATTCGGAAATCTCTTTCACTTTTCCAATTCTAAGAAACTGAGTTGATCTTCCCATTTAGTTCCATGACATGTTGATTATGAGAATTTTTCTCTTGGGTCAGCTTTTCATGAAGATAGTTAAACTTTTTCTACTCTATGTCAAAAGCATTTTGAACTTCATCCTGAAAATATTCCAATTGCACTATGTCTTCATCAACTCTCTTATACCACATTGTTACCTTCATGTAAGACATTCTATGCACATCATAATCAATAAAGAAACATTTCGGTTCAACATTGATCTTCACACACTTATCCATTAGTATGGATAATGACTCTGATTTTTGGTTTTGTCTTAGCTGAAGCATTTGACATCTAGTGTCAATGGTGGTAATGATTGGAATAACGTCCAACAACTTTTTCAAAGATTCAACAATAAAATCCTAACTTTGTGCTGATGACTCCAAATTAGAAACTTTTCTTGGAGATTGTTCTTCTTCATCCTGCACCAACTTCCTTTTAAGGGTACCACCAACTACTTTCTTCCTAATAATATCTTTTATTGGTGTCTCCAATAGTACTTTCTTCCCTTTATCATTCTTTGGAATGTGTTCCTCATCAGGATATACTTCCTCGGATTCATAAACTTGCATAATCTAGTCTTCATCAATTTTCTCCTTTTCTTGTCCATCCTCTTGAAAATCCTTCTCATAGGATCATTCCTCATAAAAAAACATTTTCCTACTGTTCTTCATCAACCTCATCTTTCTCATCTTCTTCTCACATTCATGGAGTGTCTATTTTTGTGGATTATGACTTCTCTTTATAATCTTCAACATTATTGATCATGTCATCCAAATCATCACTTCCCTCTTCTTATTCTTCTTCTACTTCTTCTTCTTCTACAACTTCATCCTCTACTTCTTCAGTATATTTTTTTCAACTTCTCCTACTACCTCATTACCCTTGGATTTTTTTGGAGTGACACAACACTTAGATGGAGTCTCTGGTAAAGGTTCAGTACTGAATGTTTCCGGAACAGGAAGCATTTCAGAAGAAATTTTTGTATCTCTCAAAAGAGATTGCACAAGTTCAGCTTCAGACAACTTCTTTTTCATCTGTTTTTCTTTTTCCTACTTTTCTAACACATCCAAAGCTTTCTCATTTAAGGCCTTAGCCTCTGCAGGGTATAATCTGAACTGTGGATCCCCTTCTTTCATCTTTTAGTTATCTTCCCTCCACTTGGATACAACTTCATCTGTATATGTTTTCTGTTTCTTTGGTTTGGGGGAGCTGACTGAGTTTCTTTAAGCTTGGGATTTTATTTATCAACAACCACTTCCTTAATCATTCTCTTCATCCTTACATTTTTTTATGGTTCCGGAGTCTGTGCATATTTTTCAGTCGCCTCAACTTCTTCCACAGATAAAGGGTAAAATTCTCCAGATTCACTGGAAAACCCATATTCATCTTCTTCAAGGTATCATCATTATCCAACTTAAGCATACAATTCTAGACATTTGATTTTCATGAAACCTTTAAGTATTATAAGCACTGAACTATCAACATATATAGTAGGGCAGGGTACAAAATTATTTGAGCTCTGAGTTTCCCTTATTTTATATTCTTGATCATAATCAAGACATGCCTCATCAAATTCATCTTTCTTAGATTTACCAAGAAATCTATGACATAAATATCACTTTTCTTCAAATTATCCTTGTCTCCTCTTCTTGGTATGAGAAAACCTTGTACCCATAGATATAGAATATTATTGTTCGGAGTGAGATGAGGAATCTTAGCATTTGTAGCATCCTTGAGTCTTAGGAATTTCAAATCCTTCACGTTGTTGAAAGTTCCTTGCTCATATGGACACTTATGAGAGAAAAACTAAGCTCCCCCTTCAGAGGTTAAACAAAAAAAGCTCGCGACTTTGGTGCAAGATAACTTGTATGTCTTCCCATAAGACTTAAACGAAAACTAGTCTCTTCTATCTTCTATCTGGAAGGAAACAGACTCATATAACTTTATTAGCAAGTTGGTGTAAACCGGATCCTGTTTCTCTGACTTATACAACATACATCTTCCCAGCCATTTAATATGATATTTTTGGTTATAAGAGAATCAAACTTGAGGAAATCTGGATGCACTAAGCATTCTCTGAAGACTAACCACTTAGAGAATGGTTTTGAAGTTGACATATCTTGAGAAGTACCTTCAACAGACATTTGGAGTGAAGTGTTCTGAAGGATTCATAAAGGCTTTACAAAGATCAGAACCAGTCTTCAAAAGAGCAGCAAGGCATCGAGATGGGAAAACTTTTACAAACTGATGTGGGACGAGTCTTGGGGTCCCCTTTATATAGGCGATGTATGTGACCTTTGGTCTTCCAAAATCCATCTAACGATTGCAAAAAATTTCGATCTGATCTGACGGTTGAGAACATTCCCGCAACAAAAACATGACTCTAATCTTTTTAGGTTTTAAGAAAAACATTTGGATTTAAGGAGAACTAGAATCCGAATTATTTTTTCGAAAAAACAGGAAAATACCAGCAAGAAAAATACGATTACAAAAACATAATTAAGGAAATCATACCTTTCTGATTGGCTATAAAGATTGTTTGTAATTGGTAATATTATTCTTGAAGATATGAATTTAAAAACGAAAAGAAACTCATTAAGAAATTTCATTACAATAATCTCATTACGAAAGTTCCAGTACAAAAATCTCATTACAAAAATTCTATTACGAAAATATCATTACTGAATATTCAGTATGAAAATTCCATTACGAAAGTTCCAGTACGAAAGACTCATTAAGAAAGTTGCAGTACGAAAATATCATGACGGAATTTTCAGTATGAAAATTCCATTACGAAAGTTCCAGTACGAAAATATCATTACGAAAATTTCAGTTCCAGAAATTCACATTACAAAAATTTCAGTGCCGGAATTTTTTATTAGGGTACTTGTTAGTAAGAAAATCTCCATTCCGAATGTTTTCATTCCCAGAATTTCCATTCCGAAAGTTTTCATTCTATGAATTTCTATTCCGAAAATTTCCAAGAACATGTTATGAAATTTTTTTGTTACAAATGGAAAACAAATTGTCAAAAAAAATTTTTGTTAAGCTAGCACAAAAATGTACTCCCCTTATGAAAATGAGTTTATTAATGTAAGGAGAGTTATTCAATAGGAATTTAATGAAGAAGGATTACCTTACGGTTATCATTCCTAACATTTGTTTAATGTATTCAAATCTATCACAGGGTAATTATTTTGTGAAGATATCAGAAATTTGATCTTGCGTTCCGATAAACTGAAGAATGATATCTTTTTTAAGTGTGTGATCCCTAACAATGTGATTCCTAATATCTATATGTTTTTCATGTGAGTGATGTGCATGGTTCTTACTGATGGTAATGGAACTTGTGTTATCACACAAAATTTGAGTCTCAGTAAAACTGAATCCATAATCTGCGAGTGTGTGTTTCATCCACAACACTTGAGCACAACAACTTCCCGCTGCTACATATTCTGCTTCAGCAGTGGAAAGTGCTACATAATGTTGCTTTTTGCAGGACCAAGAAACTAATGAATCTCCTATGAAATGAAAAGTTCTGGATGTACTCTTTCTATCAATTATACATCAACCAAAGTCAGCATCTGAAAAGCCTTTTAAAACAAAATCATTTCCAGAAGTATAAAATAATCCTAGATTCATGGTTCTCTTTTGGTAGAGAAAAATTATTTTTTACTTCTTTTAAATGAGATTCCTTAGGATTAGATTGATATATCGCACATAAGAATACAGAAAACATCAAGTCTAGACGACTAGCTGTCAAGTATTGTAGGCTTCCTATCATACCTCTAAAAGATGTTTGACCTACTGGTTTCCTAGCTTCATCATGATCTAAAGAGTTTGAGGTTCCGATGGTAGTACATATACTCATAGTGTTGTCATATCCATACTTTTTAATAATATCTTTAATATACTTATGTTTAGATATATAGGTTCTTTCTGGTTTTTTAGAAATTTGAAAACCCGAAAAAAATGTTAACTCACCAATCATACTCATTTCAAACACAGATTTCATTAGACTTACAAAAGAATCAGTTAATGATTGCTGAGTTGAACCAAATATGATGTCATCAACATAAACATGGACAATGAAAACATTTTTCTTATCTTTCGATATAAAAAGTGTTGGATCTGAATTTCCTATAATATAGTTATTTTGAAGAAAAAATCATGTAATTCTATCATACCAGGCTCTTGGGGCTTGTATAAGGCTATACGATGTTTTGGTAAGTCTAGAAACATGATCAGGATGTTTTTTTGTCTTCAAATCCAGGAGGTTGTTCAACAAAAAAGTCCTCTTGAACATAACCATTAAGGAAAACACATTTCACATCGAGTTGAAAATGTTTAAAATTGAAGAATGCTGCAAAGTAAAGTAGAATATGAATAGAATCAAGTCTGGCTTCTGGAGCATAGGTTTCTTCACAGTCTATTCCCTCTTGCTGATTATAGCCTTTACCAACTAGTCTAGATTTATTTCTTATAGTGAATCCATTTTCATCACATTTGTTTCTAAAGACCCATTTTACGCCAATAACATAAGTTTCCATAGGTCTTTCAATAAAGGTCCAGACTTTATTCCTTTCAAATTCATTTAGTTCATCTTGCATGGCTTTGATCTAATCATCATCACCTAAAGCTTAATCAATGTTTTTTTGTTCTAATTGGGAAAGGAATTCTAAATGTTCTACTTCATTTCTCAATGAAATTCTTGTCATTACAGGTTGATTTACATCACCAATGAGACTATCACTGGGATGATTCTTAAGAAACAGTTGATTTGGGTTTTGTAAAACCTGTTCATCAACATATGGTGAATGTATTCAGGGGTAAATGTTTCAGAAATATTTTCTAGATCATTTTCCTTATCAGAAGGATCTTTTATCAAAGGTTGCTAATCAGTTTCTGAAAACACATTCGAGGAAATAGGTTGGGATGGTTTAAAAACAAAAGGATCAGATTCATCAAATTTTACATGCACTGTTTCCTCAACAGTACAATTGATTTTATTGAAAACTCTATAAGCCTTCGAAGTTTTGGAGTATCCTAAGAATATTCCTTCATCATATTTTGGTGAAATTTTGTGTAGATTGTCTTTAGTATTCAAGATGAATACCTTTCATCGAAAAACATTAAAGTAGGAAAGTCTTGGTTTTCTACCATTCCATAACTCATATAGAGTTTTATTAAAAAAATGTCTAATCAAAACTCGATTTATAGTATAACAAACAGTACTTACATATTCAGACCAGAAATGTATAGCTATAGAATATTCACTCAACATGGTTTTAGTTATCTCTTGAAGAATTCAATTTCTTCTTTAAACTACACCGTTTTGTTGATGAGTTCTTGGTGCTGCAAAGTTGTGAGTAATACCTTTTCTAGTACCAAAGGTTTCAATATCATAATTTTGAAATTCTCCTCCCTGATCACTATCAATAGTTTTCAGTGGAAGATTTTTCTCATTTTTAACATGGGCTTTAATATTTTTTAAATAATAAAAAGCTTTATACTTCTTTGTAGAAAATAGAGTCATGTAAATCCAGTGTAATCATCAACTAAAACAAACACATAGTATTTGCCTCCAATGCTTCCCATTTGTGTTGGACCAAAAAGATCCATGTGCCCTAATGGTAATGCATCAGTTGTTGATACCTCACCGATTAACTTAAAACTAGATTTATGTTGCTTGCCATATTGACAATGATTAAAAACATTAGAAGAATCAAACTAAGATCTGGTAGATCCTTAAATAGTTTCTTCTTATAAAGTTTACATAAGTTTCTAAGGTTAAAATTACATAGTATTATAATCCATAAACAAGAATGATCTTCCATTGCACTATAGAAAGGTAGGTAATGGCTCCCAATGTCTTCTATGTTTAAAGTGTAAAAATTCTTTTGCCTATTGGTTGAGAGAATAAATTCTTCCTTGGAATTGTGAACTATGTATTTATAATTCCTAGAATTCACAAGGTAACCCTCACAACATAATTGACTTATGCTAATGACGTTGTTCTTAGGACCATTAACAAATAAAACATTTGAAATAAATGTTTTACCAAGAAGAAAAATATTACCTATACCAACAATTTCTCCCTGAGCATTATCTCCGAAAGTTACCTTTCCTCCTTTCATATTGATAATCTTTTCAAAATAGCTTTTGTTACCAATCATGTGCCGGGAACATCAACTATCCATGTACCATATATTGTTTTTGGTAATTCCTTTATCTTCCTAAAATCAAGAAAATAATTAGACATTCGAAATCCAAACTTGTTTGGATCCGAGATTTCCACATAACAAACTTTTGGTCACCCACATTTTCTATGAAAATTAAGCATAATGAAAACCTATAGATTGGGTTTTGTTTAAAGAGAAATTATTTTCCCAGTGACCACCACATTTACAATTGGTACAAAATGGGGAACCTTGTGAAACAATGTAGTTGTTACTAAAATTTGGTTTTTCATGGGTATAACCAAATCCGGATTTGTTTCAGAAAGGTATTATTTTCTAATTCATTTTATCAAAATTTTCTTTAAAATCGGTAAAGTTTGATAAACACTTATTTAAGGAAAAAATTTCAGACATGAGTTTTATAATCAAGTTTTTATCTTCAAAATCATTATATTTAGAACTAGGGCTGGGCTTGAAAACAGTTTTCAAAGAAATCACCTTTTCTAAATCTTTAGAAAGTTTGTTATTCATATAAATTACATCCTCAATACTTTTTGAAATACATTCAAAATCCGCATTTTTTCTATCAAGATATTTATAGAGATCTGATATTTCCTTTGTAAGAATACTAATCCTGGAGTTTTCCTTATCATGATTTTTATTGATTTTGGAATTCTCAATCTCAAGAAGTGTAGAAAACCTAGAAACATCTTCATAGGTAGGTGAGGTATTTTCTTCATCAGAAGAGGATTCTTCATCTGAATAGTTAATATATTTTCTATCATTAGAATTTAAATAATCATTGGTCAATGATTCCGAATTCTGTACCTTAGCCATGAAGCAATGATCGTTAATAGCTAATCTAGCTATAAGACAAACATTCTTCTATCCTAATGATTCATAACCATAAGATTCATCTGAAGAGTCACCACCACGGGCACTCCAGGTTTCATTATCTTTCATAACTTTCTTAGCTTTGGCTTTGTAATACTTCTTTATGTTGTTCTTATAATTCCTTTCTTTTCTTGCCTTCTTTTTGAGCAAAGGGAAATCCGGTCTAATATGTTCAGCTCACTTTCATTCATAACAAGTAACTTCTCCATATTTCCTATAAATCATTTCCTTTTTATTATACTTGGTTTGGAAATTTCTCTAACCAGCTATCTTGTTCATTCTTCGAGTAATATTTTCTAACTCATTTTCTGAGACTTCACATTCACTAGATTCGGATTGAATAACCACCTTCTTAGACTTAGATACGGTTACTCTCTCAGGATTCTTAGATTTCAAATGATTTGATGTTGTTGTAAAAGAAACAGTACCATTTCCATTCTTCTTTTTCATGTTGTTAACATGTCTCTTCATTCTTGTTTCATGTGGGAGAAGAGTTCCAAAAATTTAATCTAATGACATTTCTGCAACCTTCATGTTTTCATCAATAGCTATTATTTTTTTTTCTCACTCATTAAGGATAATATCTATTATTTTATCCACCAGAGCTTCATCATCTAACCCTTTCTCTCCTATTAAATGAATATTGTTCACTATAGTCATAAATCTCTGTTGAACATTAAAAATTAGTTCACCATAAGGAAAATTGAAGCCATGGTATTCCGATATAAGAATATCTCTCCTAGTTTCAATCAATTTAGAAGTGACAATGTGTGTAACCTCTTAGAATTAGGAATTTCAGTAAATAGAAGTTCAAAGTCTAATAAAATTGGAATTCAGAGTCTAATAAAAAGATGTTCAGATTCTGTTTTATTGCAATTTGAAACCTGAAGTCTGTAGAAGTCCAGAGTCTGAATTTCTATGGAAATTAGGAGTCTGGTTTCACCAGAGTTCAGAATCTGAACTTGAAGAGTTCGAAGTAGAACTAGTAAAAGTTTGGAGGCGAACTTAATGAAGTTATAGAATCGAAATTTATATGATTTCAGAGTCTAACTCATGAAAGTTCATAGTCTAACTTCATAAGAGTACGAATTCGAACTCATGATTGTTCGGAGTCGAACTTCATGAGAGTTTGGAGTCGAACTCATGAATGTTCGGAGTCGAACTTCATAAGAGTTCAGAGTCGAACTCATGAATGGTCAGAGTCTAACTTTATAAGAGTTCGCAGTCGTACTCATGAAAGTTTGTATCCAGAATTCGGAGTGGAAATTCATTACAGTTCTTATTCAGAATTCGGGTCCTAAAAAATGAATACTATATGATTCTGGGGTTTTGTGTATGAATCTAGTTTTTATACTTAAGAAAAATATTTATATGTATATGAAAATCTAGATTAGGGTAAATTTCCTTAAAGAATAATGTTTTCCTTATAGAGGTAAAAAATCAATTTTCTTAAGTATAAACTGTTTGTGATTTTCAAAAATAAGAAGAAATGGAAAAGTCATAAGGAAAACCTTATTGACTCAAAAATAATAATGTTTAGGAAGATTTTTTCTTTTCCTACCATTCTATATTAAAATATGGTGCTATTGTATGAGGCTAAATGTTATTGTTTCCATGCCCACCCAAGATTCATAAATTTGTTTAGCGACTAAAAATAGAATTTTTGGTGCGATGTATTAACAAAATGTGTTTTCAAATTTTATTTTCTATTCATTTTTTGTATGAATGTTGAGGTTGGGAAAGAGGGATAAGAGAATGTTACAACCATTACGTATACCAGAATGGAAATCATAAAAAAAAACTCTATGAACATTGTTATCAGACGTCCCAAAACATCACAAGGAAATATGATAACTGGGTTACCATTGATCACCTTATGATGTCAGCACACATTATTCATATTAGAGAGGATTTCTCTATTGATCATCTTGACATGATATATGTAAAAGAAGTGGTAAGACATCATGGAGTACCACATTCCATTATATCAATTAAAGATATGAGGTTTATCTCGATGTTTTGGAGTAGTCTCCAGCCTTATCTAGATATATAATTATGTTTCATCACTACATATCATCCTCAAACATATGTTTTTTTAGAAAGAAAATTAAAACTATCGAATATATATTGAGATCTTTCCATATAGATTTCAATGGTGTTTTCGATCAATACCTACAATTGTTTTAATATTATTACAATACTAGAATTCTGAGTATTATTAGATGGACCCTTATTTAAATCCCTCTGTTGAAATAAGTTAATAACTCCAACATGGGTGGATTAAGTAGAGTAAAGAATTTTATTAGGACGTGATATTGTTGATGAAATGGATGAAAAAGATAGATCTATTCAACAACACATAAGAGAGGCACAAATTCATCAGTAATGATATGATGAAAACAAAATAAAATACATAGATTATGAAGTGGGTGATAAGGGGATTCTATATATATATATATATATATATCCCTTGAATAGAGTAATAATATTTGAATGCTACATACTATATATATATATGTTCATTTGAAATTTTAGATCGCATTGGGAATGTAGCGTACTGATTATTTCTTCAACTGAATCAATATCAAGTTCCTGATGTTTTTTATGTATCCCTCCTAAGAAAGATACATCAATCATTCACATGTCTTAATCTCATTAGTCAAACTGTTGGAGAAAGATTGTTTTTATGAAGAATAACTGATAGATTTTCTAGATCATATCGAAAAAGTTCTAAAAAACAAGACCTCTCGCTCGGTAAATATTTTATAGTGGAACCACTTATATGTAGATACTACATTAGAACTTAGGGATATGATAGTGGAGAGGTATCCTCAACCTTTTTTTTGCATGTTGTGAATTTCAGGGGTGAAATTTGGTTTTTGGGTGGTAGAATGAAACACATGAATGTTTTTTATGAAATTTTTTCGTTAAATATTTTTTATTCTACAGTATATTTCTTTTCACGCAATACTGAGTTTAAAAAAATGACTAGATACCCTTAGTATAAAATTATAGTTATATCATAGTCGTTAGGTTAGTGGGAATAAGTATAACTAACTTATGAAAATGCATTGTAAATTCATTGGATATCAATTATTTAATAAAAATATAATTAAGATAATTATAATTTTGATTGAATTACTCATGGTAATCTAATTAATGAATATATATATTATATATAGATAATATAATATTTTTGATATTCACTTAATGAATATTTAAATCATAAGGTTTTGAATATACCATATTGGTTGTATCAAAAGTATATCTTTAAAAGGGCTATTTTACAATTTAAAATAGATAACCCCTTTTAAATCATGATTTTGAAACATTAATAATTACAACATGACCACATAAACATTTAATTTTTAATAAATATATAAAAATTTACATTGAATGAATTTCTAATATTATAATGATAACGTTCAATTGTTGATGAATAGAAAAAATAAAGTTAATTATTTGACAAATCAATTTTTTTCATCAAAATAATTTATATTGTTAAATTATAATATTTAATATTTATGATGTACAATTATAATATATTATTATTATTACATTTAATTTATATAATTATCATTAATTTTACATTAAATCTAGATATAAAAAGAATTAAATATTTTGTAATGTTTTAGCTTTAAAAACTCGTTCTCTCTTTCTGATAAAGTATTAATTTTAATATAATTTCAATATATTATATTATTATATTGTTGATAATAGTATTCTATATTTTTAATAATTGGGTCTAACATAAGTTAAATGGTTACTTTTATTTTTCGACATTATAAATATTAACTTTAGTAAACAATATTACCATTGTTAAGGGTTGATCATATAATTTATGGAAAAAAATAATATTATAAAATTTATATAACCCCTATAAAAATCATATTGTGTGAATTAATTCAACCCCTATAATCTATGGATATAAATTAAATCATTTAATGGCCACTTTCACATGATTATGACATTAATTGTTTTAAAATCTATGAATGTGACAGAATGTCACCCTCCTTTTTTATATAAGTATATTAATTCAAATATAGGTATAAGTAGGATATAAAAATATACAATATGTAGTCCCTATAAATATAAAAAATTTACTTAAATCATGGAAATATATTTATATTTTTTGGAAATTAATTAATTTACAATAAGGATGACACATTAGTGATGTGTAAATTCCATTATTAATAGAAACATAAAATATATGATTTTAATCATTCTAAAAGAAATAAAATATGAATTAATAAAGGTTTTACATTAATTTTATAAGTGTTTATGACTTTTTATTTGTATATTAAATAATTTTATTAAACTTTATCTGTATTTTCAATTTTATTCAAAATCCTTAAATTTAATAGAATCAAAATTTACAATACAGATATTTTATAAAAATATAATTTTCTATGATTATTTAAAAATATTAAAAATATTTAAAAATTAAAATTTGAAAAATATAAGGTCAAAAATATCATAATGTGTAGAATTGTGGACAATTTACACTTCATAATTAATTATTTACAACCATTAAATATTGAGAATTTATGACAACAATTAAAATTCAATAGATTTAATACGGATAAATCAAAAATATAATGTTTAAAAAAAATAAAAAAATAACTAATTTTTATGGGATGAGAGTATTTCAACCCATAATCATCATATATTTTACT
This sequence comes from Viscum album, assembly GCA_963277665.1. Lineage (NCBI taxonomy): Eukaryota > Viridiplantae > Streptophyta > Magnoliopsida > Santalales > Viscaceae > Viscum > Viscum album. The sequence goes on along the minus strand of OY728140.1, from coordinate 1,995,880,724 downwards.
TATCACACATTAGACAAATTTTAGAATGAACAAAAATTTATAATAAATATATAGATTTAGGGTTTCCAATGGTGGCCCTCCCCTATCTTATAAAAGGTCAATTCGCGTTCTATTTTCCTCACAACTCTAAATCAATTTTTATCAAAAAAACCAACCCTATTCCTCTACAAACATCAACCAATTCATTATAGTGGCCACACTTTTGGTATAAATCGATACTATGGAGGCCTTTTGTGCAAATAATAAGGAGATACTCAAAAAAGAGGTACTTTTATTATCTAATATTTCAAAATTATTTTCTTATTATAAATACTCATATAATATTGTTTCTAAACTTATGTAATAAATCTAGTATCTCATAAATTCTATAATGTTATGGGACAACCTGATACCTCATTTTATCCATTTAATGAATAACAATATCGCCATGTGTGTGTACGTATGGCTTAGTGTGTCCACATTATGGTGTAATTTTTTTCAAGTGTACATTATCATGATGGGTATAATGATGAGTATAATGGATGTAAATAATGAATATAAATGATAATTATCCAATATAATTGATATATAATCCAATTACATGCAATTTAAACATTAAATGAATAGTATTTTGGCTCGGGCTTAAGTACGACCATACATCTCCATGAAAAAATACGATTCATTCGAAATGATCATCATTAAACCATGATTATATAAATGAATGTAATCAAAAAAATATTATATATATTATACTCATAATATTTTGAAAATGATATATGTAACTTATAATGTGGAATATTATCTTATCCAGAAAAACATGCATTAGAACGTAAAGTAGTTAATATCAAAATAATGAGTGACCTGGAAATGTTATAAAAAAATGGAGGATATTATAATCATATATGATATCATAAAAATGATTATGATTATAGAATAATCAAGTAAAATTATTTAAATAATTATATCGGAGGTTAATATTCATATAAACAATATTATCCTATAGTACAGGATAATTTTACAATCTCATTATTATTTGATATTGTTTATTCTAAAGTATTTATTGGGGAATATTTATTATCCACGTCCATGTTTCCTATAATATGTTATATTATTTTATATTCATCTAAAATTGTTTAATGTCATTTTTACCAGTCAATAAATTTTCATTAAATGTAATGAACAGAATATTTGGGAATTTTTTGATACGGGGTATTTTTTGACTTTTCAAAAAGAGTACAAGAAGAATGTTTTTTAACTTATATGAAAAGAATGGATTTTTACATCCTTATAATACCTAATTTCTAGGAATATTACTTTTCACGATTTCATGTCTATATTAATATACGTTCTTTTCTTTTAAAATTGTGGTGAATTTTGAGAAATTAAAACCTATCTGAAGAAGAAAGGATATTTTCCTAAAAAATTATGCTCAAGTGTTTTATTACAGTTATATTCCATATAAGATGATGCTCTTTAAATAGACTTATGATTCTATCCCTATTACTACTATAATTATATTATGTTAATTATGTAATGATATTTCATATTTATAATATTATGATAGAATAATGTTGAGAAAATCCATTTTCATTCTTGGGTCATGCAAGGATGAATGATTAATGTTTTTGTGGAATATCTAAGAATTATTTAATTAGAAGATGGTTAGGACATATATATCCCTCCAAGGAATTGGATAAATATTCATATATCTGAGATAAAAATGAATATAATGACAAGTAAATCTAGTTTATAAATACATGGTTGGAATGACAAGTAAAATTTGTTTATTAATGGATTTTTTCTTCTATGATGGTCATGAAAATGGGGATTGCCTATTGTGAAATGATTTTCTATGCTTGTTTTTATTTCAGAAAACAACATGTATTATGTTATTACATTTTTGATTTGATCCATTAATTCATGTGTAGTTTAATCCCTTAAATAGTATATTTAGTATTTTATTTACAACAGTTGAAGGTAGATTTAATAATTATGTTATAATAATATAAAACAAACCAGAATATGTCTTAATCATATTGGATGAGTTATTTTCAACCATGAAAATACTATGGCATAAGTTTCGTCCTTTGGAGTTCAATTGTATGTGATTATGATAAGAATAACTTTTTATTTTATGTATAAATTTTTTTCATAAACTAGTATCTCTTTAATAAAAAAATTAATATGGGGTCATATTTTTTATATCATATACAATAAATATACCATTGAATGTAAAAAACCATTAACTACATCATTTAATTTTATTTATAATTTTGAGACATTAAATTAAAAATATAATTATGACACACAATTGATATAGTAATATATTTATTAGTTGAGGAATCAAATAAATTATATTAATATATTTAAAAAATAGAAAAAAAATATTTTAGGTTATACATGAATTTGATGGATGACATAGACATTTTATTTATGAGTAAAACTAGTTTGTTTGAAGGAATAAATTTGTTATTGTAATGAACCATACTTTTCATACATTGATATTACATCACATATGAATTATATTTATTAAAATATATAATAAATCCATGACAAGACCGTATAGGTAAAATTTATTTTGAAAATGAAAAACATAAAAAATTTGTTCATAATTCATCTACATTTTCACCGACCTATTTCTTCATAACTAGAATCTTTTGGGAAATATCATACATAATACCATTCATCATGACACTAAGAAGGGAAACATTTTAAAGGGTGAGCCCAAATTCTTAGTAAGGATAATCTAGGGAAATAACAATCATATAACAATGATAATACATAAGAACATAACATTTGGAAGAATTATACTGAATATAAAAGAGAGATTGGGTGAACCATATGATTAATCTATTTATGAGAGTTTAATTTAAGGATGTACTACAAGGATATTGAGTAAAGTTAAATCAGATCAAGGTTGGTTTTTTTTCGTAAATGAGTTTGGATTTCATTATAATTTCTCAAACATAGGATTTGAAGTCTATTTTATAAAATATCAAAAACCCCAAACCATCTAAATGGTATTCAAAATTTATATATCAAATAGGTTTGGTTTTCGTTATTTTATATGGAAGTAAATAAAACATAATATAATAATACCCCTACATATTTGCAGTTTATAAATACATATATTGAATTGATTTTATAACCATATTATATATTAATGGTTTTCATAAATTCATAATGGATTTATAAAAAAAATAAAAAAATATATAATATCATTATTTTTACAAAAAAAAAATATATTTAGTCTCTAATACCAACTATTTTTATAATTACATTACTTTTTTTTAATTATGATTTCGTAATACATAATGTTTACTTATAGGGTATTTAATTTTTTTTAAAAAATCCATTATCTCAAAAAATTATGAAATAGTACACATTGGTTAATTTTGACATTCTAAATTAAAAAAATATTCATCTCATCTGAATAATATTATTAATAAGTGATTTTTGACTTTTAAAATTAAATTTATATTAATTTATATATATATGGTTTATTCAAAATCCTTTTTCTAACCCTTATAAAAATTACTTTTGAATTCATAAAAATTATATGTTCATTTATATTTGATAAAAACTTTTTATTTTCGATATTTTATAAAAGTAATATTTATTTTTAAAATCTATTAATTATTCTAAATTATTTCCTTAATTGAATTTCTATATTACCCAACATACTATTTGTGTTTTATTGTGTTGGAATAAAAAACATATATATACTAAAAATAATCGGAGAAAAATATATATGTTATTATTAAAAAAATAATGGTCAAACTCATGATTGTTAATTCTTAATAAATATATATTTATCACACCATTCAAATAACTAATATTATGGTGTGTGAAAATTATACTTTCACGGTGTGGTTCACCGTATATGGTTTGTTCATGATCTCAATGAGCATTATATTCTCTGGTAAATAGTTTTGATCAATCTTATGTTATTTGATGTAAACCCATGGTATGTAATGTAAAAAACCCATTAATTATATCTACCTCGGATGCTCTAATTAATGGGATTCAATTGGTATGATCTGACAGGTTAAGTTTTATACATCTTTTGTAAGTATCAAACTAGATTTTTCAATATCATATATTTATACTTTTTAGGTGACCACTATTTGAATGGTTTAGTAGCAATGTTAAGGATTATTAACGTCCTTTTAAAACGTATATGATTTAATAAATGTGAATAACTATATATGTTTCTGTAAACACAATTCATAATAATACCTTAAATAAAATCACATGGGAAATTCAATTTATAATATTTCGGGACATTTCAATCCTACCACATTATAAAATTTCTCCCTCAAAGATTTATTTTACCACATTAAAATAGATTAGCATAACACTTTTTCTTCACCTCCTATAGTTCTGATGTTGTTTATTCAAGAATTTTTCATCTCCAAAAAACATTTCTCTAGTGTATTGAAATATATTTTTTAAAACATTTTCTCTATGATCTTTAATCTTTAGTGACTTTATCTTGTAATAACTTCCATTCTCCAATATAACGACATATGTATTGAGTATTTTGGAAGGTTTTGGTATGTACATTCTCAATATGGATACAATGAATAAATTATGTACATATGTTTGGAAATGAATGAGTGATAATTGGTAGTCCACCGTTACATTGTGAATTGGGATCTCAATGTGGCTGATATATCTTGAACTAATCATTCCCTTATTCATAAAACTCATCGCATCGATCCATCGAGATATAAAAAGGAATATCATATTTCCAACATAAAACATTTTTCCTCATGGAAGATTATAATCAAATATCCTTTTTCAACTATTAGAATATATTATTTTAAACTCAATGGTATTAATATTTTCCACCATTTCATCAATTTTTTCATGAACTAATAATTTTTATTCCCCCACTTTATCTCATCATGAAGTTGTTCATTGTCTATTTATAATAATGGTATTCATAGAAATCCATTTTGATTTTTAGGTGGAATGTGTTGTCTTTTTTGATCATGACTCGAGGAATGTTTTTAAAATATTCATAATTGTAGTAAATTGACTATGCTCTCAACAATTCTACTAGTGTCCAAATATTACACTTATATTGGGAATCAATTAGATGGTGATTGGTGTTCAGATTATTACATAGATCATCTTTGGTACATTTCTAGAACATAGAGTATATTCTCAAATATAAATTGATACAATTGATAGTGGTAATACATGACGATTCACCACTTCTATGATATATATTCGTTCAAGTTGATCTTGTGATAAGTCATCTTTAGTCACAATAAAGTGATATGTCATTTTATCATTTAAAAATATTCCTCTAATTTCGATAACAGGATTAAGATTAATTTAATTTCTACAACTTCTAGGTTATAAATTTTGAAAAACAGAATCATATTTTGAACTAGTGGGTATAAATTATGTAAATATGTTACTTTTTTTTTATGAAATTATCTATAGTAACAATAGTAAATAATTACCATGGTTATGTGTTAATCATGTAATTAATGATAGAAATATTATTATAAAATTAATTTAACACATATCAAAATCATATTGGATGACTATATTCTTCCCTTATCCTATATGGTTATAAATTGAATATCATAATGGCAACATTCCCATGATGATGACATTATTTTTATTAAAATCAATGAATGTGAAAAATTCTAACACTATCTTTGTTTCATATGAGAATTAATAAAAAAATATGGATAAGGAATAGATAAAATCTATCATATGTAGTCTTTTATAAAGAAAAAAATTAATTGAATCAAAAAAATTTATTTATAATCTTTAGAAACAAAATAGTTACCATTAAGGATAACATATTAGTGATACAAAAATTATTTTATTAATAAGACTATAAAATATATGATTTTAAAAATATTAAGAGAAATATTAGTTTAATTAATTAAGATTCTACATTAATTTTATAGATGATTATTACTTTTTTTTATTATATTAACAATTTTGGTTGAATGTTATATTCTGTTTGGATTTTATATAAAATCCAATAAATTTATAGAGTCAAAAATTTTAATAGTAATATTTTATAAAAATAATATTATAATAAATTATTTAAATATCATTACAATATTTAAAATTTAAAAAATTAAAATAATAAGCTATAAAATATCATAATGTGATCAGTTATGGACAATTGACACCACATAAGTAAATAATTATAACCATTAAATATTTATAATGATATTAACACAAATAAAAATAAATTGATCAAATAACAATAAATCAAAATTTTAATGTTTAAAAAACATAAATGTCATATTTTTAATGGGATGAGAGTATTTAGACACATCCTCACCTTATATTTTTAATAACTCACATTTGAGAAATTTTAAACCCAAAAATAAATTTATAATAAATAATTTGTTTTTGGGTTTCCATGGGGGCCCATCATCTCTCTTATAAATTGTAACTTCTCCTTCTATGTTCATCAAACCTCTAAAAACCATTCTCTCTGACAAACCCTATGAATTGACTCTCTTAATATCCATCACATCATCTTGGAGGCCATAATTTGGGATGGAATCCATCCTATGGATGCATTTTGTGAAAATCAAAAGGAGATACTCGAAAAAGATGTATCTATTTTATATAATCATTCAAAATTAATTACTTCTCCTATATAGTAGTCAGATAATGTTTCTATAATTAAGTAATAAATCTAGTATATTATATATTCTGATATATTATTGGATAACATTATACCTCCTTTTATCCATCCTAAAAATAACAATATCGTAATGTGTGCGTACGTATGGATTATCATCTCCACACCATGGTGTAGTTTTCTATTAAATGATAATTTGTCTAGATGGGTATAATGATGAATATAATGGATTTAAATAATGAATATGACAAGATAATTATTATTTATAATCATTATTCCATCCAGTTTTATACCATTTAATCACTAAATATATAATATGGTCGCTCGTGCGTACGTATGGTATATCACCTCCACGATATGATGAAATTCATTCTACATGATCTTCAATATACCATGATTATATACTTAATGGAATTAGTAAATATGATATTTATTATACTCCTATAATTTATTAAATGATATGACTATAACCTAAGAAGTGGAACTTGACCCTATCTGAAAATACATGCATTAGAACATAAATAAGTTATTATTTGAATAAATAATGACATTGAAATGTTACTAAAAAATGGATGAAAATATAATAATATATGATATCAAAATTTTTTTATCATTCTAGAATAATTCAGTAAAATTATTTAAATCATTAATCAATAGGTTTATATATATATTTGAATGATATTAGACCTTAGTTAAGGGATAATTTTATAATCTCATTATTATTTGGGATTGATTACACTTTGGTGTATACTATTGTATATTTATATTCTGCATCCATGTTTCATATAATATGAACAATTATACATCATTATTCTATAATTTTTTAAATTCAAATTTACAAATTTTTAAATTTTTATGAAATGGTATGAAAGGAATTTTTTTTCATTTTTTGATATTTGGTATTTTTGGAATTTTTCGACAAGATTATGAGAAGAATGTTTTCTAAATTATAATGAATGAATAAAAATTTATGTCTTCACAATGCATTATTTTCATGAATATTCCTCTAAATTATTTCATCTTTATTATCATCAATATTAATTTCATTTAATATTGAGTGGAATTTTTATAGAAGAAAATGTTTTGGAAGAAGAAATAACATTTTCCTCTAAAATAATGTTCAAGTGTTTTATCAATAAATATCTCTTTCTACGATAACTCTATATAAAAAGGTTCTAGTTTATATTCCTATTATTATTATTATAATATTATTATGTTAATGATATAATGATATTTCATATTGATTATTTTTTGATTGAATTATTTTTAAGAAATGAATTTTATTTTTGGGTTATGCAACGGTGAATGATTTTTTATTTTTTGGAACATGTAATAATGATTTCATTAAGAGATGGGTGGAACCTATAAATCCTTCCAATGAATTGGGTAAATATTTAACTATACTATATAGAAATGAATAAAATGAAAAGTAAATATTGTTAGGTAATACATGGCTGGAATGGAATGTAAACCATGTTTAGTAACAGACTTTTCTAATATGATGGCCATGGAAATGAGCCTTGAAGAATGTGAGATAATTTTCTATGCTTATGCGTGTATCAAAAAACATAATGTCTTATGATATTACATTTTAGATTTTTTTACAATAACTATTTTTTACTATTATCACTTAAAATGATATCATGGACTTTCATACGAAAGATAAGACATTCAAATTTTATGTTCTCATGTCTTATGATTGTGATACATTTGATATTTCCCTTGTTTACACTTAATAAGAAATTTAACACATTATTTCAGATGTTTCTCTTCCCCAGGTCATAAAAAAAGTTATTATGTAAGATATTTCGAAAATGAATCTATATATCTATAAATAAGTGAGAGAAAATGTTTATTTTTTAAGATAATGTTTTTTATGTTTCCTAGTTTCAAATGACACTAAGCATATACAGTCCTCTCATGGATTTATTATATGTTATACTGAAAATACATCATATTTTATGTAGTATCCATCTATATAATGTTTGGGTCAATATACTATCCACTTGATTCCATAAAATAAACTTGTTTAACTCATAAATAACATGTGTATGTCATCAATAAAATTCTTGTATAGCATTTATTATTTCAATTTATATTTATTTTAATAATAATAATATAATTTAGTTGATTCCTCCATTAATAAATCTATTACTACATCATTGTCTTTTCATAATTATATTTTATTATATATTGTATAAAAATTATTATTAAAATTAAATGATGTAGGTAATTTTTTTTGTTTATAAAACTATTTATAGTTTATGATATAAATTATATCAACCCATATTATTATTTTTTGTAATTATATACTTGTTTATGAAAACATTTTGTAACTTAAAATGAAATGTTATTAATGTCATAACCACACACAATTAGCCTCAAAAGGCTAAAATTTCAACCAAAATAATTTATTGGTCAATAATAACTCGTCCAATATGATTAAGACATGTTTTGGGTTGGTTTTCATAATTATATTATTATCAATAACATTAATTACTAATGTTAACTTTAATTGTGGTAAATAAAATATTAATGTTAATATCCATATAAAATATTTTTATCCGATTATATCACAAATTTTCCCACTGACTACAATCAAGTAGCTTTATTTTTGAAAATTCAATTCACTAAAGAGACTAAAATTGATATAAAAATTAATCATGTTGATAGATTTAAGAACATGTTTTAAAAAAACATTAAAATTTTGACAATAAATTCATTTATATTTTCAAATATAAATTTTTTATAATTTCCTACATTGTATTAAATTATAAATTGTTTTCATAATTATATTTTTATACAAATTCATAATAAAATCTAACAATATAAAAATAAAAGAGGTTATTTTGAATTAAAATGCATTTTTTTCAACAATTTATAAAAATATAAATTTTATCAGTAAAATATCAAAACATTAATCCAATGTAAAATTATATGACCCCATAACAAATAAGATGATTATTATTATTAAATATAACTTATAATAGTGTCAAAAAGTACATTTAAAATTTTTTCTCCCTCAAAAGGTGGTAAAAATTAATTTTTAATAAATTTCCCTTTTAATGCAAAAAATAGAAATAATTTTTATTATTTCATGTCTATAGAACATATAAGCTGAACGATAAACCGAATATTTAATTTATATATAATTATTAAAATCCATCAATAGTGATTTTATTATTTTTTAAACATTGTTTTTCTCACATAAATCGTTTTTCATTAAAAAACATCCATTATATTAAATAAGAATTTAATTTAATTTATAGTAAATTTGGTTCAAATATATTATTATATACACAAGTGTAAACAATATTTTAATAATTTAGTTATAATTTTTTAATCCTACTAATTTAATAGATAGGCGAAAACTAACTATTAAAATAATAATATGACAATATATTATTTTTTCAGTATATTTCATTAAAACTTGAAATATATGATTTTAGAAATACCCATTGTAACTTTTTGGGTACACAATCAAAATATGTGTCACATTAAGGAAAATATTACTATATAATTCTTATATATTAATAAATATAAATAATAATTATTTTATAATTAAATGGGAATTTACATCTTTCCCCCAGTTTGAAAATTGCGTCCTCACAATTTTATATTTGGTCTTGGTAATTAAGATTTCTCATTTCAAAATTACATAATTGAAATCCCACATAAGAAAAATAGTTAATAAATCATCCACTTTAGAATAAATAAATTGAAGTATAATGGTCTCACGAGATAATAAATAATAGGGATCCATGATAGAAAACATTTAATGGAAGAGAAAACTATCCACCAACTTGTTATAATGATTAATAAAAAACAAGTTTTTTATGAAATATAACAATTATAAAAATACAATTTCTTGATGGGTTAAATTCTCATTGATTTCATTGTAATAAAATTAATCAAAAAAATATTTATTTTAATTTCTTTTCAAAGAGTTGGGGAATTATTTTAATACATAGAATAAGAACAAAAAGATATATAAATACATGAAATTTAGATTTTCTTTATTTAATCAATATCCACCAGAGAATCATCTTTTTGTCTTAATGATCTATATTAATGGAGAATCAACTTTTGTAGAATAACATAACCCATAAAATATTAACTATCTTCTAGTTATATCATGGAAACATTAAAAAAAATCATGATTGGATAAGATAATACAATTCTCAAAAAACAAAAAACCATTGGATGATGAAAATATACATTTAATCCTGGAAAATCAATTGACATACCAAAATATCAGCATAGAACATTCATCATATAACTATAACTAACATCTAATCAAATATTTAAACCCAAAACTCATAATAATTATATTAAATAGTCTTCCATGATAAATTTTAACATTTATATCCAACTAACATAAAATAATATTGAGGTATAATACTAAATATTATTTAATATCTTCACCTATTCTCTATATATGGTTAATTATTTCGATAAATAACTTGATTCTCCATAACTCCCCAATAAAATCATAGATTCATCCAAAATAAAATTGAACCATTACTCCTCAAATATAATCCTAACATATTTTATTTTCCTTAAGCACATAGGGTTCCAAAAATAGTGAATGACATCAAAAATAACATTTATCACTAAATACAAAAATCATTTTACAGTACCAAGATATCCATATGGTAAATCAGCAGTTCTAAAAATCAACTTATTCTTATTCCATCTATTGATTTAATGAAAAAACATTTATACAAATTAAAGACTTTATGTAGGTTAGTTGAAGGATTTTTACCCTTGTCTCCCTTTGATTGTGGGTTTTATCCCTAGGACCATTCTAGATGTGATGGGTTGACACCCATCTTGTGGGTTTTCTCATTTTTTAAAATTCAAAAATAACCATAACACATTTACACCTCAATGTTTTTTTATACATCTCATTTTCATCCTAACTCATAATGAAATCAATATCTCATTCATCAAGTCAAATATATATTTACATTTTTTATTTCACCAAAATTAGATTAAATAAATCTATTGAAAAAATAACAAAAATAGTACAATGATCATGTTGTCAACCTAGAATCGTCATCATTTTGATCAGGTAGATAGATGGTCCATGCATTTAAATAATAATTAATATATTCTTCAAAATTAATTTCTTCTATTATCCAAGTACACCTTGTACAATATCAGCCATATTGGTTTTCTCATAATAATGATTTTGGTATATAATCATTTATGACATATAATAACAAAACATATGACAAAAAATGATTTTTATAAAACATTCATACATAGTTTTCATTGAAAAAATCAAAAAAAATCTTTTAAAATATAATTAGTATGTTCTGAATTTCTATATTTTTATTAGAATGTACAAATAATTTCCTTATATGTATAAAACATTAATAACATTATCTATATCATAATATTATTCATAATATTATAATAAAAATATATATGAAAATTCATAGATAATATTTTCAATTATTGGAAATATAAGTGTATTGAGAAAATAATATTTTATTAAAAACAACCCATGATCAATGATGGTATCGAGGTATAGGGGAGGTAATTAAGATCACATAAAACTATTTTCTGTTGAATATTATGTTTTAAAATGTTTCATAATCAACAAAACATTACATTGAAATAATTATTGCAAGAAAGTAATAAGTATGAAACAAGAATATTGTTTTAGATCCTCCTCCTTATCTTTGTAACTAAAATTTTAATGATATGAAAAGGTTATATATAAATAGTTTAACTATTATAATATATGTAAAAACATACCATATGTTTAAAAAAATATGTAATCCCAAAATATATCTAATATGTTCGATCGTTACAAACTATAATGCCCCAGCCTTAAACAATACATAATATTGATTTATGTCATGAATTAAAATTATGAAACTTTTTAGGATTATATTCCAAGATAATTTTTCTATAACTATTAAATAACAACTCAAATATTACTATGTAGTCACTTATACAAACTATCCATTTTTTCACAAGATAAAACTCATTAAAAATTATTTCTTTCATGAATCAATCATTATAAAATCAATATTTTATTATTATTTTCTATTAAACATCCATCTATGTATGGAAATTTTTCAAAAACCTATGACAAGCACAAAATGTTCAGTATAGGATATAAAATAATTAATTAAACAATTATTCCATTTATAATTTAAACTCGAGAAAATATTTTCATTAAATCATAATTTTCTCATATAAAATATATGTACTTTAACATAACTCATGAAATATTAATATTCTAGAAAATAATTTATAAATCATAAAACATAATTGTATTGTGTGGTATTTATATAATTTTACATTGTATATTTCATTAAAAAAATATTGAGAATCAATCATTTTTACATTTGTAATATCCATATTAGTATAATTCATAAATCGCATAAGAAAAAACTTATTATTTATCTCAGTATCATTACATGATGCTATGAAGGGTTATCACGTGCTCACCAGCCTGTATTTTATCATAGAACCATCCATATAAATAATAAATGAACATGAACTAGAATATCATTATATCACCAAAAGTGCATTTAATGGGAAAATAATATTTTCACATTGAAATCATACTTTATATTGAATATGTTGTGCACTCATAAATGGGAAAAAATTATTTCAAAACAATATGGTAGCATTATTATGTTAAAAATAATAATTAAACAAAAATATAAGACATAAATTTAGATCATTATGTATATGTTAAACAATGTATAAGTTATTAAAATTATCCATCCATTATTCTAACACACTAAAATAATTTAAAAATGATTCTTTTGAATCAAGTTGCTCCATAGGAAATTGATACTATTTTAAAAGAATTGATATTTTAAAATCATCATGTCCATATTTATACATTCATCTATAACCCATTTTTATTTCATCGACAGAAAATTGATGTATTTATAAAAATATTATAAAAATATTAAGACACAATTTTTATTCAACAAGTCTCATACCTCGAGTCTGATATTTCTCGAAAATTAATTATATTTCCTTATAAAAAACATAGGTTAATTTTTAATTAATTGAAAATATTTTTTAAATTTATTATTTCCTTTATATCGCTTATTTATTTTTTATAGAAATTAAGCAATCATTTATGTTCATATAAATTTTTTTTTCTACATTTGGTACTTGAGTGAAAAATGAACTTTGTATAATGTAATATTTCTCATGAGGTAATCAGTACATAATCTCTATAATAATATTCATGCCTTAATAACCCATTTTTTATACTAATTATACTTATTAATCGACCCATTAATAATTATAATAAAAAATAAACAACGTTATAATATTGGAGACTCTTGGCTGTTTGTACGCATGAGTAACGATTTTTTTCATTAATCTTTTTGATACTATATTACTTGTTATTATATATTTATAGAATGATTATAAAATCATTAATATCAAATTATTATTTATTTATTTCTATATATATGATACACATGATGTACTGAATAAAAAAATCACATTTCTTATTGGATGTGATGTTTCACACGTACACACGAATGATGCTATCATTTTTATATGCATAGAAAGTAAGAATATACATGATATATTATTATCTTATAGTTATAAATATGTAATTAATACCCCATATGGAAATTAATGCCATCATTATAACCATTAGTGGGAGGGAGTTGTGGAAAATGATTTAGATCGGTGCATTGAGATGATAGTACACATGTATGCACGAATGATTAATTTCGTTCTCATTTAATTGAAGTGGGGATAGATATTGGTTATAATATTAACATAATAACAACTCATTATATAAAAAAATGTGTATTTATTACTTAATAATTATTTTAGGATATTTTATTGAAGTGGAATGTCGAATAAAATAGAAACACTTTAAATAAAACCGTACCTTTCCTTCAGAAGGTCACCTTAATTAACATCGAAACACCTCTGAAGTGGGTTTTTTTTCTAAAATAAGAATTAAATAATGTTTTTAGATATTATAGGAAGTTATTTGGGCCTATATTGGACGAATTGTTTTTTTAATTATGATTAAAGAGTAAAATTAGTTTATTTTTATACAAGAGGGTAGTGGATCTTTTGTAAACCCTTAAAATATCAAAATTATTTTAATTTAATTTTTAATTCCAATTTCATCAAATTTTTATTATTAAAAAACTATTATTATTATGTGTTTAAATATATTCATCAAATAAAAATTAGGTATGTTTTGAATATTTTTTTAATCCATCCTTTTATGTTTTAACATTGTTAACTCTTACAGTTTTGTAAAAGATTTATTAATTTGACAGTTAAAATAATTACCAGAAAATGTAAATATAACACTAAATGATTAAATAATGACATTTTGATACATAAAGAAATATTTTAATGAATTATTTTTTATAAATTATAATTAATTTAATAAAATAATTTTAATTTTAAAAAATGAATCATGAAAATTTAAACACAATTTATTACTTGAATTTTTGAAAAATCATAAAATAATTATTCCATTGACAAAACTTGTTTAACGCATCAATAACTTGTCTAATTAATCCATATAATTTGTGTATGGAAGAATATATTTTTATTTTTATTTATTTTAATATTATTAATATCATTTATTTTATTCATCATTTAAACAAATCTATTACTACATCATTATTATGTCATACAAAAATGTAATTATTTATTGTCTAAAAATTATAAATATAATATCATGATGTAGTTAATATATTATCTTTATATTTTTTACTAATATTTTATGATTTCAATTATAAACCCTTATATTATAATTGTTTTAGTAATAAAATAGGTGTTTATGACATCATTTTTTTACTATAAATATAATGTTATTAATGTCTTAATCACACCCAAGTGGCATCTAAATGAAAATATATTACCTAAATTATTTTCCTGGTCATAAATAACTCATCCAATTTTTTGGATAATTTTATGGTTGATTTATTTTATTATAACAATATTTATACCTTTAATTACCCACTTTATATTTATCCATTGTAAATAAAATACTACAGTTACTATTCACTAAATATTATTTTCATCTTATTAGATAAAATTTTTTCACTGTTTATAACCATGTATTCTTATTTTTATAAATTCAATTCTATGAAGTGACTAAATTTAATTTAAAATATAGTCTCACTGATGAATTTTGAAACTTGTTTTTAAATTAAAAACATTCAGAAGATAATAATGTTTTAATATTCGATTTCAATTTTTATTTAATTCCAATAAACTATATTGGATTAAATGATAAAAAAATTATATAATTTTAATTTAAACCAAATATAAAGTATATTATATATATATATATAAATTCAATGAAGTAGTATTTAATTAAAATGTTATTTTTCACTATACATAAAAATATATAATTTATCAGAAAAAGACTAAAAAATAAATCCATGTAAATTTTGATGTCCATATTCCTAATAGGTTGTATATTTTTTCATATGTAGCTAATAAAATTGTCAAAAAAAATTATTTTATATTGGTTGACCATTAAAAGGCTGTAAAAATGGTTTTTTGGAAAAACACTTTTTATGAATAAATTCTTTTTGTTCTTATATTGTATCTAGAAAACATATTAGATGAATTTTAAACATTAAAAAAAATTATAATATAGTAATATATTTAAAAAATAGTGATTTGATTACTTTATAAACATAATTATCCATACATTGAATATTTTTTTTAAATGCATCTTTTATATTCAATTGATTTTATGTTTCATTTCTAGTTAATTTTTTTATTAATGAAGCATTATCTAAATATATGTAAACTATATTTTGGTAAAATAGGGAACATTGTAATGGATCGGACCTCTCTGGTCCATTCCATTGTTGAATTATGGTTTTGGAGGCGTTCTGGGAGGTTATGGTGTCTTCTTCCCAACACTATTCCATTTTTTCAGTTCTGTGAACAGTGTTTCCAGATTAGTGAGGATTCTATTAGTTATCTCTTTTGCCAAATTTCGAGTTCATAAAAAGTCTTTTCAGATCAGTGAGGTTCTAACAGTTATCTCTTCTTCCAAATTTTGAGTTCAAGAACAGCTTTTTCAGATCAATGAGGATTCTAACAGTAATCTTCTTTTCCAAATTTCACATTCATGAATAGTTTTTTTCATATCAGTGAGGTTATAACAGTTATCTCTTTTTCAAAATTTCAAGTTCATGAATACTATTTCCCGCTTCATATAGTTTCGCCCCTTTAAAGTTTCATTTTACGTAAAATGCTTTTAAAGATTTGTTTAAAGGACTCTAAGGCCAATTCAAAGGCCATAACTCCAAAGTTAATTATTCCAATGGCTCGGGATGTTTTTAATTGGTCAAACAGTGTGGGTTAATGAGATCCTCTTTGAATGGATAATTAAGCGAATCTTGAACCGTCACCCCATTAAATCTTCAAAAAGGTATGAGATATCATTCTACCTTATTCTTCTAATTTGTTATCAGCTATGAGACGCTAGAATATTTCAATCCTTCCCTTGGGATTTACATAATCAAACATTGCTCTTAGGATTGGTTCTGCTCTATTTTAATGCAACCGAGCTGTATCGATCAATCATTGATATAAGGTATGTTGAATCGTCGTTCTTTTGGGTTTCACCTCCTCCTGTTCTTCATTCAATATTATAGCATGTAATCTCCATTCTTCTATTTTTTTTTTTGGGTTTTGATGGTGATGTCCTACCGTGGAATCCTTAGATGGATGTAGTTGTCGCGAGAGGAGGACTGTGACCCATTGTGTGGATGAAGAAATCCAATAATTGTTGAGGAATGGAATTTTTTGATTCTATTTTCTTTTATGTGAGACTGTATCGTTAGCATGTTTATCCAAGAGGATCACAATTGAATTGACATAATAAATATTTGAACATGATTAATAAATTGATATCTATCATATGTTTTTGCCTCTTGTTTTTCTAGATAGTGTGATATCATTTCTTGCTTATTTAGCTATTAGTTATTGATGGAAATCGGTAAAGAACGTAAACTGGGATTAATTTATAAGTGTTGGCTAAAGATAAAATAGGCATGAAAACAAATCTGGTTCATGATGTAATTTTATGTTAATCAAATTAGTGCAGTAAGCTTGTTTATTTATTTTTGGTAGACTACTGATTAGGTTTCCGGAATTTTGGAACCTACGTTTAATAAATCTATAAATTCAAGATGGATTAAATAACTTCTTGTTTGATAATTTCATATGGGTTCTGAGTTACCCCTTTGAGTGTTAAAGGGAAATGTTCCCATTGATGTGATGTTTTTTTTCCTGCTGCTTGTGTTTTAATGTGAGCCTGGATGGCTGTTGTAGTATAAGGAGGCATGGAGACTTTTGGTTTTGGCAGCAGATGATGCCTAGATTGGTGAGATGCATCAGTTTATGTATGTGGGTGTTGGTGAGGACACCAGGGATGATTGAATGGAATGGATTTGATTGTTGTATTCTTGGTGATTTTAATTGGTTTCTTATCTTTCATACTTTTCCCCACTTCTCAAGGAAGTTGTTCTTGCTTACCCTCCTTCCAAAAGAGGCAAAGACACATGAGGGATGACATGTGCTTTCCGTGTTTAGCTTCTCTAGGGAGGATGGGTCTATGCTCTTTCTATAGAAGAAAAATATTTGATGGGTAGTACATCTACTCACCATGTTGATCTCCTTATTTTTGTAGCGTATGATGCTTTTCTATAATTCCTGGGAATATAGGAAAATAATTCTGTAATGAAGGTTTGAATAAATGGTGTTAACCCATGGGGATGGGGTTACTGGAACATAATGATGAGGTTGTAATTTTGAATGAACACCTGACTTTGGGTGTGATGCTAATGGAACATAATGTGGAACTGTTCATGGTTAATGTTTAAATAATTAATTAACATACATTGGAACTAATAAGAAGTGAATGAATTAATCTAATAAATCTCTTTAAATGGTTGTGTGGTTATAGGATTCCTAGTCATAGAAGTAGCATCCCGGAGTCTGAGAGACGTTAGCTGCAGTTTTGTTTAAGACTAGGTAATGCACATAGTGTGGTTGTGAGATATAATATATCCTGTACTTTTTTTGTTTCTATATGATACTTCACCATGTCAGTAAAGGCAACTGACACCCTGGGGATTCTGAGCCCTGGGGGTAGTTTTTCCCAACATTCCATTGGGAGGATGAATGGCTGACTACCCCCTTTGGCCCCACTCTCTTCTCTTGGTATATACTAGTTCTACTAGGCACACCAGTTAGTTTTCCCCATATATGTGTGTAGAGGACTATATTGGCTTGTGTTTATTCCCACACCTATATTCTGGATATAGTATATTATGGACTACTATCAGTGTAACGTGTATAGGAAGTGATGGATAGAAGATCCTTACTCGATGTATGGGCTATAATTCATTGAGGTATAATATTGGACGTATGATACATGTTATGCGGGATGTGGTGTCTCTCGGAACATACCTGGTTACTTCTGGTTGGGAAGATGTTGTGGTTCTTTTCCTAGGTGGCTGCGGGCAATCCTTTGTGGTGCACGAGGTGCAGATTGTGGTGCTTCACCCAGGTGTTTGCAGGAAAGACTTTTTGGAGAGAGATGCTTAGGACATGCGACATTGGGGTAATGTGGAAAACCATTAGGGAAGTAGTAGCGGGGTAACCTTGATATTCATTACTATATGCTATATTCTTGTATTCATTACATCATGATCGTAGACTTGGTGAGGTTGGGAACTTAGTATACCTATTTTGGTGACATGTTAGTTTCAGTTGTTGTTCACTGTGATTTAGCATGATTTCATTACATTTTCATTTGAGGCTTCGAGGAGGATCCTACTGAGTATACTATTATACCCACCCTATGTATATATAAACTGCTTTTCAGGTAACTTGGAGCAGGTTGGAGATCAAGCTGGTTTCTACTATCTTGGGTTTCCAGGAGCTGTTTGGGCATGTGGTTGCTACTGTTTTTATTTTCTTTTGGGTAATTTCAGTTTTTCTCTTCCAGTTGTAGTACTTTTGCATGAAATTTCATATATGCACTTATGTTTCTTTTATATTCTAGTACTGAGTTGGAGTTGATTGGTGTCTATCTTGTTTCTCTTCTGCATGTGTTCTCATAGTGGGTAATGCCTCCCATTTGTGTGTTTACTATACCCTCGGTTCTATTCTCCAACCCGGGGCCTACTAGAGGCGAGACTCAGGGATCATTATCTCCCTTCTCACATTTCCAGCCCAGGGGGTACACATTGAAGGGAGGGGGTCATTACAGGGTGGTATTAGAGCTCTAGTTGAGGGATAGGATGGAGTTTGGAGTTAGGCCTAAGTGATGATGCATGGGTTGGTAGGGAAACAATGTCATGCATGTTTAGAAAGTGATGTAAACACTGAAGACTGGATGAGACATATGCGTTTAGGGCCCAATATTATCGGATGTACGAATCATTAAGTCTACAATGGATACTAAACAAGGCGATACTAGTTTCATTGTAGAGACCTAGGAAAGGATCATGCATCACTTTTCATTGTGCCCGTGTATGAATAGGTTGACCTTGGGATAGGTTAACGTAAAATTAACAGAAGACAAAAATTAATTAATTAACGTTCAGTATTCCCTATTCCAAGTTTAGGAGCACTAAGTGTATGTTATTTTACATGTATGGATCTAGGTCAACGTCCTCATCAGGCTCGCATAGAAGATGCCCAATAGGCTATGCTAGCATATCACCGCCGGGTAGAGGTTAACGACGATGACACTTGGAAGAAGACACTCTGAGAGTTTCATCGCCAGAGTCTGTAGAAGTATGAGGGCTCCGTTTCAGATTCAGTCATGGAAGACTAGTTGGAGGAGGTAGAGATAGGATTCAGTTCGATCTTTGATCAGAAAGATCACTAGGTGTCATTGGTAGTGACGATGCTACGTGGATATTCGAGTAATTGTTGGTTCTGTTTCTTTGGAGATCGTGAGTAGTCAGTGATCTCATGGGTGGACTTCTGAGATAGGTTTAGAGTTTAGTTTCTTTCTTCAACTACAAAGGCCTCTAGTATCTAGGAGCTTCATACCCTTCAACAGGGGAGCAAGAGTGTTCGAGTGTTTGGAATAAATTTCATGAACCTTTTTCAATATGCTTCAGACCTACTGCCAGTCGAGGAGGACAGGGTGAGGCATTTTGAGGAGGCTTTGCATCCAAAGATCCAGCGCCAGGTCACCCCATTTATGCTGAAAACATATCTTGAGGTACTGGTGAGGGAAGTGGTTTCAAGAGGACTTTGGACAAGACCGAATAATCTTGATAGGGGAGTCAGCATGATTCCTTATTAAGAAGATCTGTGGTTTGGGGTTCCCAGTTATCAGAGCAGAAGAGTTTCCATTCACCTGGGGGTAATTCCCAGGCCTTCACATCTCATTTCCCCATAGGCATCAACTCTCAAGCCTATTACAGGGGATCAGGTGCTTGTCTTTATTGTGGTGGTCATGGTGATCAGCAGCGGGAGTGCCTGAACTTTCAGAGAGACCATTGTGCACCAGACACTATGCTCTAGGTTCCTCCATTGAGACAATTCCAGCCGAGGTAACAGTAACCAGTTGCACCAGCATTAGATCAGTAATGTGTAAATGGGGTGGGCAAATGATAGCCCCATGACACTCCACGTCCTTAGAGAGCGAAATACTCATATGGGTCACATTGGTGTTACATATTTGTCATTCTTGATGGATGAGATGATTTTGAGTTCTTCAATGGTTAAATATTTGGCATTTCCTAGGGTCGTAGAGGAGTAAGATGATTTATTTACAGAAGAGGTTCTAGCATTACCCCCTCAACAAGAGATCATGTTTGAGATCGAGCTACAGCTAGGAGAATCTCTTATCTTCATGTATCCATATAGGATGGACCCTTTTGAGTTACGAGAGCTAAATATATAGCTTGATGGTCTGTGACATTGTGGTTTTGTTCGGCCAAGTGTGTAAACATGGGGTGAACCCATTTTTTTTTGAAGAGGGCCGAAGACAGTTTGTGGTTGTGTGTTGATTATCGTAACTTAAACAAACTAAATATAAATAATTTATACCCTCTTCCACGAATTGATGATTTATTAGATCAAATGAAGGGAGAAAGTCAGTTCTCAATGATCGACATGAGGTCAGGATATCATCAAATGCATGTAAAAGATGAGGATATCCCGAAGACTGGTTTCTGTTTTCATCATGGGAATTATGTGTTTGTTGTAATGTCGTTCTTTATGATTAATTCTCCAGGAGTGTTCATGGGATTGATGAATACTGTGTTCCATGAGTTCGTGGACAAGTTTTTGGTGGTTTTCATCGAAGACATCCTTTTGTAACACACATATGAAGAGGAGCATGCAGAGCATCTACATTCTATTTTTGGAGTAATTAGTTAACATTAGTTGTTTGTAAAGTTGTTGAAGTGTGATTTTTGGGATCGATAAGTCCATTTCATGGGCCATGTTGTGTCCTGACAAGGATTAGTTGTGGATCCATCAAAGATAGAAGCAGTCGTGTCTTTGGAAGCCCCCATGACACTGTCAGAGTTGAGATGTTCCCATGGTCTCGTAGGCTACTACAAGAGGTTCGTAGCCAATTTCTCCTAATTTGAGACTCCTCTAATAGATTTGGCTAGGAAGGATCAAGAATTCATATGGAATGATCCGTTTTAGGCCTCTTTTGAGTATATAAAAGAGAATTTAGTATGTGCTCCAGTTCTTTGTCTTCCAACTGAGGGAGTTGAGTTTGATGTTTTCTACGATGCTTCGCATCTGGGATTAGGATGTGTCCTCATCCAGCATGGGTTATTTGTTTCTTATAGATCTCGGTAGTTATGTACCCATGTACGTAACTATTACACTCACAATATTGAGTTGAAATCCACTGTGTATTCTTTGATGTTGTAGAGACATTATCTCATTAGTGAGCGCTTTTTGGTTTTCACCGATCATAATAGTTTGAGGTTTGTTTTCTCCCATTGTGACCTGAACATGCGACAATGTCGTTGGATTGAGTTCTTGCAGAAATATGACTTCAAAATATCATTTACACCTGGAAAATGGAATGTTGTAGCTAATGCACTGAGCAAAAAGTCATGTGGTGATGTTGTGTGTGAATCTGATGATTCATGGATAGTAATGGAAGAACATTCAGCATTGCGTCTTGATATGGGAGATGTTGGGGTAGAGGTTGTCTTTTTCCGATGACGGTATAGTCATCCCTGATCTAGAAGGTAGAAGAGTCCATGTTGGAGGATCTATTGGTGGAGGTCTGGAGAGACCGAGTTGTTTGTGGTGAGGCCCCAAATGGTTGGACAGAGGACGAACGACACTGAGTGTTGTATCATGGAAGGCTTTGTGTTCCCTTGGTGATGCACGAGATGGTTCTTAGAGAGTTTTATAGTTTTACATTATCAGTACTTCCTGGCGTGAAAAAGTTGCACTGATCCTTGAGGAGTCAATTTTGGTGGCCTGGGCTGAAGCATGTGGTTGCAGAGTTTGTGTCTCGATGTTTAGTCTGCTATAAGGTGAAGGCCGAACACCATGTTCCTGGTAGCCTTCTCCAGAAATTATAGATTCCATAGTGGAAGTGTGAGGGCATCTCAGTGGAATTTTTTAGTGGATTACCTCGAGCTCCAGGAGGACATGACGCTATTTTGGTGGTAGTCGATCGTTTAAAAAAATCGGCCCACTTAATAAAAATCAAGGAGTCGAGCACATTTGATGTTTTTTCGAGGCAGTATCTGGAGGATGTGGTGAGACTTCATGGAGTCCATAGGACGATCATATCTGATCGTGATCCTCATTTTACCTCTAGGGCGTGGAGAGGTCTCAAACATGCTTTGGGTTCCCAGTTTTTCCTTAGCACTGCTTTTCATCCTCAAACGGATGGTCAAACTGAGTGAACCATCCAAACTCTTAAAGGCATGTTACGATCTTGTGTTCATAATTTTGGAGGATCATGGATGAGGAACTTACCCTTGGTGGAGTTCTCTTTCAGTAATAGTTTTCACCCCACCATCAGTATGGCTCCGATTAAAGCCTTGTATGGTCGGAAATTCCATTCTCCATTGTGTTGGACTGGGGTCGGAGAGTCAGCAATTCTCAGATAGGATCTAGTGCAGAATATAACAGAGATGGTGTAGGAGATTTGTGAGGGGATGAAAATAGCACTAGATCGTCAGAAATCAGATGTTGATCAAATAAAGAGACCCATAGTGTTTAATTTTGGGGATCATATGTTTCTGAAGGTGACTCCCCATCGTGGGCAGTGAAGGATGGGGGGTGAAAGTATGCTTTCTCCCTGGTTTTTTGGGCGTTTTGAGGTGTTAGCTTGTGTTGGAGTTGTTGACTATCAAGTATCACTTCCCCCAAAGAAGAGTTGGATACGTGATGTTTTCCATGTATCACAACTCTGTCATTATCTTCATGATGACCCTCACATCATCAATTGGGGAGAGATCAATGTTAATGATGATGCAACCTTCAAGGAGTGACCTGTGGTGATCCCAGAACACATGGAGAAGGTGTTGTTTGGGTGTTCTATCCCCTTAGTTTGTGTCTTGTGGTGACATGGTGTCCTGGAGGAGAGAACCTAGGTACGTGAGTCACAAATGAATTTCCAATACCCAGATCTATTTAATGTTGTTGTGCTATGTTTCATTTTATCCTTTCATTTATGTACCTTTAATGTGGTGTGATGCTTGAATTTTTTTGATTCGGAATTTTTGTCCCCTTCCTATTGAATGTTGTGGTTTTGTTATTGCTTTAGAATATCTCACGGTGGTTTTCCCCTGAGAGGTGTCTTGTGGGGTTGTTGTTCGGACCCCTCTTTTCTTCTGGGTTGGTTTTTAATTCATGAGGAAAAGAATGTTTTGGGAGGTATCTAATGTAATGTCCCGAACCTTGCTGGTCCATTCCATTGTTGAATTATGATTTTGGAGGTGTTATGGGAGGTTAGGGTGTCTTCTTCCCAACACATTTCCATTTTTTCAGTTCTGTGAATAGTGTTTCCATATCAGTGAGGATTCTAATAGTTATCCCCTTTGCCAAATTTCGAGTTCATGAAAAGTGTTTGGAGAACAGTGAGGTTCTAACAGTTATCTCCTTTTCCAAATTTCTAGTTCAAGAATAGTGTTTCCAGATCACTGAGGATTCAAATAGTTATCTCCTTTTCCAAATTTAGATTTCATGAATAGGGTTTCCAGACCAGTGAGGTTCTAACAGTTATCTACTTTTCCATATTTCGAGTTCATGAATAGTGCTTCCACCTTCCTATAGTTTTTCCCCTTTGAAATTTCCTTTGAAGTAAAATGAAATTAAATCCTTATTTTAAGGACTCTAAGGCTAATTAAAAGGCCATTACTCCTATGTTAATTATTCCTATGGCCCGGGGTGTTTTTACTTAGTCAACCCATGTGGGTTAATGTGATCTGATTTTAATGGGGAATTATACGTATCTTAAACTGTCAACCCATTAAATCTTCAAAAAGGGATGAGATATAATTATCCCTTGTTGTTCCTCTATGTTATCAGCTATGATACACTAGAACCATTCAATCCTTCCCGTAGGAGTCACATAATTAAACATTTCTCCTAGGATTGGTTGTGCTCTGTTTTGATGCTACCAAGGTGTATCGATCAATCTTCGATATAAGGTATGATGTATCATCGTTATTTTGCTGTTCATCTTCTCCTGTTCTCCTTTCCATATTATAGCATGTAATCTCCATGCTTCTAATGGGATTCTTTTCAGGTTTGGTTATTGCTGTCGTACCGTGGAATCCTCAGGTTGATGTAGTTGTCACAAGAGGAGGATTGTGACCTGTTGTGTGGATAAAGAATGTCAATAATTATTGAGGTAGGGTATTCATTGCTTCTCA
The DNA here is from genome assembly GCA_963277665.1 of Viscum album. NCBI lineage: Eukaryota > Viridiplantae > Streptophyta > Magnoliopsida > Santalales > Viscaceae > Viscum > Viscum album. The sequence goes on along the minus strand of OY728140.1, from coordinate 1,995,855,227 downwards.
TTTTATTTATGTGCGAATGTATCGTTAGCGTGGTTTATCCCAGTGGATCAAAATGGAATTGACATAATAAATATTTGAACTGGATAAATAAATTGATATCTATAGTATGTTATTACCTCTTGTTTTTCTAGATAGTTTGATATCTTTTATTTCATGTTTAGCTGTTTCTTCATGATGGAAATCGGTAAAGAACGTAAACCTTTATTAATTGATATGTGTTTGATAAAGATAACGAGGCATGAAAATGAATCTGGTTCTCGTGGTAATTTTATTTTAATCAAATTAGTGCAGTAAGCATGTTTATTTATTTGTAATTGCTTACTGATTAGATTTCCTGAATTTTGGAACCTATGATTAATAAATCTGTTAATTCAATATGGATTAAGGAAATGCTTGTTTGGCAATTTCTAAAAGGGTTCTGAGTTACACTCTTGATTGTTAAAGGGACAAGAGCCCATTGATGTGATGTTTATTTTCCTTCTTCTTGTGCTATAATGTGAGCCTGGATGGTTGTTGTGTTATGTGGAGGCATGAGGACTTTTGGTTGTGGCAGCAAATGATGCCTAGAGTGGAGAGATACATCTGTTTATGCATCTGGGTGTCAGGGAGGACACCGGGGATGATTGAATGGAATGGATGTGATTGTTGGATGCTTGGTGATTTTAATTGGTTGCTTATATCCTTTACATCTCCCCACTACTCAAGGCAGCTGGTCTTGTTTAGCCTCCTTCTGAATGAAGTGAAGACACGGATGGTATGCCACGTTCTTTCTATGTTTATCTTATCTAGGTAGGATGGGTCTATGCTCTTTCTATAGGTGGAAAATATTATACGGGTAGTAAATCTACTCACCGTGTTGAGCCCCTTGTGTTAGTAGCATAGGATGATTTTCTAGAATGATTGCAAATATAGGAAAATTATTCTGTAATGAAGGTTTGAATAAATGGTGTTAACCCATGGGGATGGCCTTGCTGCAATATAATGATGAGGTTGTAGTTTTGGAAGAACAACTGACTTTGGGTGTGATGCTAATGGAATATATTGTGTATCTGTTCATGGTTAATTTTTAAATAATAAATTTACATACACCGGAACTGATAAGAATGTAATGAAGTAATCTAATAAGGATCATTAAATGGTTGTGTGTTTATAGGATACTTAATCTTAGAAGTAGCAGCCTGTAGTCTGAGAGACGTTAGCAACAGTTGTGTCTAAGACTAGGTAATGCCCATATTGTGGTTGTGAGAAATAATATATCATATAATTTTTGTGTTTCTATACTCAACTCCACCCTGTCGGTAAGGGGAACTGACACCCTAGGAATTCTAAGCCCTCAGGGGGGGGGGGTGTTTTCCCCAATATTCTTGAGGGAGGAATAATTCCTGACTACCCCTTTGGCCCTACTCACATCTCTTTGTCGATACTAGTTCTAGTAGGCACAATGGTTAGTTTTCCCCAAATATTTGTGTAGAGGTATGTAATAGCTTGTGGTTATTCACACACAAATATTCTGGATATAGTATCCTATGGACTAATATAGGTGTAACATGTATAAGATGTGATGTCTTGAGTATCCTTACTCGATGTATGTTTTGTAATGGATTGAGGTATAATACCCGGTGAATGATACACATTATGAGGGTTGTGGTGGATCCCGGAACATACCTGGTTACTTTTTGTTGGGAGGATGATGTGGTGCATCACCCAATTTTCTAGAGGTAAGCCCTTATGGTGCAAGAGGTGATGATTCTGGTGCTTCACATAGGTGTCTGTGGGCATGCCTTTTTGGAGAGAGATGCTTAGGATGTGCAACATTGGGCCAAGGAGGCAAACTAGTGGGGAAGTAGTAGTGGGGTATCGTTGATATTCATTACTATATGGTATATTCTTGTATGTGTTACATGGTGAGAGTAGCCATGGTGAGGTTGAAAACTTAATATTCTTGTTTAGGTGACGAGTTAGTTTCACTTGGGGTTCACTGTGCTTTAGCATGATTTCTTAACTTTTTCATGAAAGGCTTTGCGGAGGATCCTACTAAGTATACTATTATACTCACCCTATGTATATAACAACATTTTTTCTTGTCACTTGGATCAGGTTGGAGATCATGTTGGTTTCTACGAGTTCGGGGATACAGAAGCTGTTTGGGCTTATAGTTGCTGCTATTTTTTATTTTATTTTGGGTACTTGGAGTTTTTCCCTTCCAATTGTAGTACTATTCGCATGAAATTTCATATATGAACTTTGGTTTCTTTTGTATTCATGTTTTGAGTTGGATTTGATTGGTGTCTATCTTATCTCTCTTGACCAAATGTGTTCTCTTAGAGGGTAAATCCTCCCATTTGTGTTTTTACTATACCCATGGTGTTAGTCTCCAACTCGGGTCCTACTGGAGGTGGGACTCTGGGGTCATTATCTCCCTTCTCACATTGCCGACCCAGGAGGGGTACACTATGTGGGGTGGGGGTCTTGACAAACATTTTACATTACATAAATTCAAATGGATAGGTGATAAATACAGCTTATTGTAATAATAATACAATATTGTTTTTTTTAACTTAGTTATTCATGCAATTTCTGATTTTAGATAAACTCATTCTTGCATGTGATGTACGCTATCAGAAATATCATCCATATAAATTTTAATTAATATATTATTTATAAATATTTATAAACATAAAAATTAATTATATTATAATTTCTTGGGATGTTGCATCAAATCATTATTTATAACCAATTCAAATCAAGGAACATCACTTCAAAATGGAAGGATGAGGATCTAAAACAACATATATAGATCTTCATTATGACTTGTAAGAAATAATTATGGAAAATTAATGAAATAATTATTCTAAAACATTCTATAACATAAAAATGTCATTAATTTTTTAAAAAAAATATCAAAAAACTTATAGATACCTCAATACCTCTTTTGTTCATGGGTTAGATATAATCAACTCCTATTTTCCCAATGATCTCATATTTTTTAAAATGATAAATAGTTTCAACAAATTTTATGATAATTATCAATTTGACATGATGTTGAAAAATACCATTATTTTAATAAAGCTACAAATAAATATACTTGTGTCCATCCTATATGTATTTGGATTTTATTATATTCTTCGTGCAGTGAGTTGCAATATTTTAAAATTACCATCAATTGAAATTTTGAAAATAAATTTGGTCTAAATGTTTTATAAAATATGGTTTTTCTAAATTCACTAATATTATATTTCAAATAAAATTTTATTCCAAAACAATTTTTCTTCCAACACTCAAACGACCCATGATGTACAAGGCATTTTTGAAAAAAGGATGCAAAGGACTTTGAAGAATCTATAAATCATTATTTCAGTTCCTTGAATTTTTAATTGTGGGAAAAAATAAAAAGCAAATAGGTGGAAAACATGATCAATATACAACATTACTTCTTATGAGAATAGTTTTATTAAATCATAGGTAGTTGGAATGAAAAATTTCAAGATGTATAAATCATATTGAATTAATATGTTGAGGTAATAATTGGTTAGGATAAAAATGATAGGAATAAGTTAAATATTGATGTTCAAACATTCTATAAAAAATGAAACTCAAATTTTAATGTAAATAAATTCCTTTTTATTTTTATTATAGTATATAAATTAATTCCACAATTCTAGGAAATGGGTCTTAAAAATTTTTATTGCTTTACAGTTGTTACTATGAAATATTTGACCCTTGAACCCATAATAGATTTTCAGATTTATTATTGTTAAAATTATCATGAAAATGATCTCTATATATACAAAATAAAACATTATAGTTAGTTTTCTCTTACATTTGAATATTTATTTCATAGAACCTAAGTGTATTTTATCACAATTGGCAATCTTATTACACTTTATTTATTTTAATGTGGAGAGTTAATTAGTCATTTTTATTGTTGGATTAAAAAAAGGTTTTTTAAAATGTCAAACCCCATAGTATTATATCTCAAGTTAAAATTGAGAAGACATAAATAATTAAAGGGGTGAGGTATATTGTAACACCTCATTATTTTAAATAAATGACAATATTTGATGACATATTTGATATGCTGCATCATATTTAATTGAAGAACTAAATATTATAATATTACCATTATATAATAGTAATCCTAATTGAAGGAATGAATAATATTAATTTAGTTATGAATATATGGTTGACACATTTATATATAAAATATTATACAATTGTTTAATTATAAATTAATGAAAAACACTTCCAAAATAAAAGATATGGTATTTCGAAAGAACTACTTATATGTGTATTGTATTTTTTATTAGAATAATTAAACAAATACAACATTAAGGATTATATTAATGAAACATATTTTTTAATATTTTAAAAATAATTTTAAAAATTCATTATATGTGTTATCTAAAGATTATATAATAAAAAATTAAATTTTTCAAATAAATAATTATTTTTTTAAAAAGTCAGTTTGGATTCCTTTTGAGGGTGAAATTGTGTTAAATTTAGTTTTGAAAACAATTATTTATTATATTTCCATAAATAATATTCTTAATTTAGATGTGGAAAAATATAATTTAGTTTAATTTTATATAATTTTATGATGAATTTTAATTTTTGATTACTGGTGGAAAAATAATATAATGTAATTTAAAACTATTTTTCCATAAAAAATATTTATACTTTTAAATTATATTTTTGAATGGGATTGAATTAAATATAATTTATTCTATTCTACTAATTCAATTTAGGTAATTATAAAAAATTTACCATTATGATTGAATATAATTTTTTTTGATCCTTTGATCATTTTTTCTATAAAAACTCGTTTTCTCGATCCATCGATGTGATTAATTTTAAATTAATTTCATAAAATGATGTTTTTTTAATTTTGAAAAATCAACATACATTGCATTAAAATGTATAATTTTTATGATCTAAAGGGATCAACTAAATTTTTTAAAAGTATATATAGAAATGTTAGTAATTATTTTTATTTCCATGATTAATGTAAAATCAATTTATTAAAGGTAAAATAATATTATAAAATATTATCAAATTACACTAAATCTTCTGAAATATTATTATTATGAGTTATTATTGATCTAAACATTTAATGAAAGGTTTTTTTAGTTTGTGGAGATACTAGGATTACATTAATAGATTCATAGTATATTATTCATTGAAAATTTAATTCCATCACTATTATTTTGAACAGGTAAAATATTTTTAATTTATAGATATAAAAGGAATATGATTGACTGTAAAATGTTTTTAGACAAGTCAAATCACATAATAAAACATCTTAATTTATTTATTATTTTTAGGGAATAAATAGTTAAATTAAATTATGACACAATGATGATTCATTAATTGATTCTCTAATTGATGAATAAAATAATTGATATTTTAAATATTAAAATAAATATAATTTGTTATAACTAATTTCATGAAAAAATATTATGAATTCCATTTACATGTAGGGGTTAGTTCAATATAATTTTTGTAATGGCTCGGACCTCTCCGGCCCATTCCTTTATCAAAAATAATGTCAAGAAGTTGTTTGGAGGGTAAAATTGACTATTCCCACGCTTTCCCGAATTTTAAAACTACACGTCGTGTAGTTTGAGTACAGGTCGTTTACCCCCTTTCCGGGTATACCCCTTGTTGAAGGTCGTGTCCTTGCTATGTAAAATAATAGGTGCATGTCGTGTGTCCAATACTACACACCATGTAGTCCTTCCCTGCGTACGCATTACCAGTCAACAGTTGTGTGCCGTGTCAGAGTCGTGTCCCTACCGTGTGCAATAAATGATTACACACTGTGTGTCCAAACTACACGATGTGTAGTCCCTCCCCGCGTATGCGTTACACTCAAACCGTGTGTTGATCAGTCAACGGCCGCAGAGCCGTGTTGGAAGCCACATGGAGACCATGTGAATTAATTGAGAACACGTCGTGTACCATAATTTACACACCGTGTACTTCTTCTTTAAGCGCCTATAAAAGGAGGCATCCCCTCCTCCTTTAAACTCACCCCTCTCCTCCCCTCTCCTCTGAGCAGAGCTTTCCCAAGATACTCGAAGGCTCTTTCTTCCATAACCTCTTCGCTCGTGCTCCGATTTATGATCCGTCAGTGGCCACGGGATTGTAACGACGAGGCAAAACTTCCGAGCTTGGATATGTTGTCTTTCCATCGGCCTTTCCTTTCTGACTTCCACCCGAGTAGGTTTTTCCGGGACCCGACAGAAGTGATGGATGCCGAAAGATGTCTTCTAAAGTTGATCCGGGGGAGCGCTATGATCAGAACCTGTTTAGGTAGGGATCTTACCTTCGTCTCTCTATTTTCTTCATCATGGGGGGTGGGTGTTCTCTTGTTTACATGAAACACTTTTTAACCGGTTTAATGAAGATAATAAATGGCTTATATAACGGGGATGGGAAGTTGTGATTGTTGTTACTTTATATCATGTGTTATTATGTTCTGAATTGAATGAGCTTCTACCTACTGAAAATCACAGTCGTTGGGGGCCTTTGCTTAATCAATTAAATGTTTCCCTCTCCTTCTGGATTTTCTTATGGATGGAAACCTTGTGGAATGTGGAAATTTGTCAATCAAGTAATGTTGGCTGATTAAATGAAAATTTGGAACCCTTGTGTGATCACCCCGGTTGAAAAAAATGGAATAATGAACATGTGGGTGTTTTCTTGGTTACGTGGAATGTGATGGGGGTGTTTTGCGGGTTGTTGTGGATCGGGTGAGCAGCAGGGCTGTGGTTGACTTGGTTCTGGGTCGGTGTGAATGCTATGTTGGTAACGGGTGGTGGGGCTTTGATAAATGGTTTTAAACGGATAATGATGTATGGGTTTCAGTGTGTTGTGGTTATGGTGGTTGGTAGCAGGGCTGCAGGGATGGGTGTGAATGTGAACAAACTATGGGTTGTGAATAATAAATAAAAGTGGAAGAGTTAATGAACTGTGTGGTATGGTAATGGAATGGTAATAATAATAAATGGGGTCCTGGTTGTGTTGCTTGTGTTTTCCTAACAAGATTTGTGGATGGCATGGATATTTTTTACGAATGATTGATGTGGTTGTTTGTGGATAGTTGCACAGTAGTTAAGGAACTAAACAAACTAATTTTGCTGAAATGTGAAAACCTAAATGGGGTTGGGGTTGTTTGTTGTATTCATGATTCGTTGTAGCGGTGCTGAGGCACATGCTCAGTTTCTCTGTTTAGAATCCATAGGTTGGGCTGTGTGTTTGGTATATACATATATATATCTGCATCTTTCTTTTATCACACCCCACCCATGTTGAGCACTTAGTGTCGTACACTCCCATTTTATGGGAGAGGGTGTTTTTCCCTTAGTTACTAGATCCTTCCTACTCCATCTCCCCTAGGATATGATGGATTGAGGCGGACATACACCTAGTAATCTTCGGGTAGGTTTCTATTGGGGTGGTTTTAGCCCAATACTATTCAGGAAGGTTCTACTGTTTCCGAAGAATCTTCAGGATGAGGCCCAAGTGTGTGCAGGCGGGATTAGTGGTTGCGAGGCCCAGGTGTGTGTGGGCGGGATACTTGGTTGTGAGGCCCAGGTGTGTGTGGGAGGGTTGTGTGGTTGTGAGGCCGAGGTGTGTGCGGGCAGGATCCGTGGTTGTGAGGCCCAGGTGTTCGCGGGTGGGATACGTGATGGTGAGGCCCAGGTGTGTGCGGGAGGGGAGAGTGTGGTAGCCTCAGGACATTTGCCGTTAGGAAGAGCAGTTAACTAATCGGAAATGGTGCGGGGTACCCATTACTCTTTTCTTATATACTACTAACTGTTGTGATTGTGGTTTTAGTGAGCGTGACTGGTGAGGTTGGGTGGATAGAATTTTCTAGGTAGGTTTCTTCTGTTGTTATCACGGGACATTCGGATGTCTCCCCACGTGTGCACAAGAGATTTAGGTTTCCCTACTAGGTATACTTGTATTATTACCCTACATTTACATTCAGGTTTCTAGGCGGACTACTAGGGTCGTGCGAAACCCTACTATTCGGACAGTTCGAGTTGTTGCAGTTGTTGTACTCTTGTTTTCTTTTGGTATTGTACTTTGAGATTTCTTGTACTTGTACCTTGTTATAATTGTTTTTTAAACATTCATGTGGTTTTGGATTGGGTTTATTTCTATACACTTGCTCTTTTCCTTTTTGGTGGTTGACTTGTCCTATTTCCTGATCCTTAAAATTAAAAAGGGTAATGCCTCCCATATTTGTGAAAAACTCATACCCTTGGTCCTAGTCGCCACCACAGGGACTACTGGAGGCGGGACTTGGGGGGTCATTATCTCCCTTTTTCCATTGCCAGCTCAGGAGGGGCATATTTGGTGGGAGGGGGTCATAACAGAATTGTATCAGAGCTGATGGTTGAGAGATAGGATGGAGTCTGGAGTTAGGCACAGTGAGGATTGCCTGGTATTGTAGGGAAACCGTGTTAGTTAATCTTGGTGCGTGACATAGGCCCGTGATGATCAGCTAGGACATGGGATTTCGGGGCCCCATGTGATCCGATGAAAGGACTCTGAGCCTACCGAATGACCAAATGAGAGTACATTGATTGCAGGGTAGAGATTCAAGGGAAGGTACATGCATCATCATGATTGTGTTTTACTTGATTTGGGTGTTCTGGGAAAGAAATTGAAAGAAAATGATAAAAATAAAACCTTTAGAAGTACGATGTTAGTAGTTCAGATGTGGAGACAGAGGGGTGTCTAGAGGAGCTAGGGATCACATTTACCTTGATCTGTTCTCTGAGGGAGTACTGGGTTCCCCTAGCAGTCAGTCAGCTGGGAGGTGTGGCGCGACAGTGGTGGACGCTCTACCTCAGAGAGAGGATAGAGGCAGAAGTTCCATGGGCTGACTTTGAGAAGGAATTCCGAGAGGAATTCCTTTCTTCCATGATCAAGGTGGAGATGCGGCATGTGTTACTCTCCCTTCAGTAGGGGAGTATGTCTGTACGAGATCTGGGGATCAATGTCAAGGATCTCTTGCACATTGCTCCGGATATCATTCCGGATGAGGAGTCTCAGGAAAGACTTTTGGAGGAGGCACTTCATCCTTTTCTCCAGTATGCTGTCACACGCTTCAACCTTCCAATGTACATGGCGATACAGAAGAAGGCAGAAGTTGTAGAGAGGATGCACTCGCTGGGAGGTGCACCACGTGAGGGGTTTCAGACAGGTTCGTCGAAGGGGAAGGCAGTTAGCAACAGCTCTCCTACGATGGGACCTTTCATGTTTAGGCCAGTGGGGAGCAGGCCCCAGCAGTTCCAGTTCTGATCTTCGTGTCCTCGTCCCTTTTTCACGATCCCAGGACAGAAATATTTATCTTGTGAAGGTTTCAGGAATGTTCAGAGTCGGTGCCCGACCCGAGCTTAGTACGATGGAGGTGGGCAGGTTTAGCGCCCACCTCAGCAGCACCAGTTTTCCAGTGAGGCCCTTCCAGTAGAAGCAGGACCATGATCCTCTAAGGGAAGACTGTGCGGGAGGAGGCCGACCTCAGAGTGCTCCTCAGCGACATCGACTAGGGCATGGTCGGGGAGGTGGACGAAATCTGAGAGGCAGAGGAGTTGGGCATGGACAGTTTCATGCAACAAAGTTGGAAGCTCCAGCAAGACCAGAGATGTTACGAGGTACGATTTGTTTGTTCACCACTCTTGTTTTTTCTTTGAGCGATTCGGGAGCTTCGCACTCTTTTGTTGCACCTTTTCTAGCCCATTATTTCGGACTACATGTAATGAGACTATTTGTTCCATTGGTACTGAGTTCACCAGTTGGAGGCCAGACCAGCGTATCTTGTGTTTTCCGGGGATGTGGGCTGACGTTGGGACCACATAGATCTTGTGGGGACCTTCTTCTATTACAGATGCAGCCATACGATGTCATCCTAGGCATCAAATGGTTGTATTCTATTAGTGTCGTTATCGACTACTTCTGGAGAAGAGTCATGTTCTCCAACGTGGACGGGCAGCGTGTAGCTTTTGTTGGTGAAAGGAGCTATTAGGAGGGAATATGGCATGTGGAGCCTCTCCTTTCTTTGTTAGGTGGGTTATCCGTGGTTACAGTTGATACGGAGATGATGGATGTCCCATAGGTTGTTGGGGAGTTCCTCAATGTTTTTCCGGAGGAGGTTGTGACTCTACCCTCCCCCCCCCCCCCCAACGTGACGTTGAGTTCGGGATAGTCTTACAGCCTGGTGCCCGTCCGATTTCAAGGGAACCTTATCGGATGGAACCTTCAGAGTTGTGGGAGTTGCGGATTCAAATTGACGATCTGATGAAAAAGGGTTTTGTTCAACCCAACGTGTCTTTATGGGGTTCTCTAGTTTTGTTCGTGAAGAAGGAAGATGGTGTTCTCAAACTATTCATTGACTACCGAAGTTTAACCATGTAACGTTCAAGAACAGTTACCCTCTTCCAAGGATAGATGATCTCTTCGAACAACAGAGGATAGAAGGTTGGTTTTCCATGATTGATCTGCGGTCGGGGTATCATCAGTTGAGGGTAAAGGACAGTGACCTCTCGAAGACGGCTTTCAGGTAAAGGTATGGGCACTTCAACTTTGTAGTGATGCCGTTTGGAGTTACGAATGAACCAGTTGTGTTCATGGGACTTATGAACTTTTTCTTCCGAGAGTTTCTGGACCGGTTCGTCATTGTGTTTATCGATCACATCCCGATCTACTCAAGATCAGAGGAGGAGCACATTGAGCATCTCAAGGCAGTCTTGGAAGTCCATCGACACCACCAGTATTACAGGAAATTGTCGATGTGTAAGTTCTTAAAGCAATAAGTAAACATCCTTGGGAACTTAGTTTCTCATCATGTAGTGTTAGTGGACCCATAAATGGTGGAGGAAGTTTTTTCTTTGGAGGCACCCAAGAGTATGGCAGAAGTTCATAGTTTCCTGGGGTTATCAGGTTACTATCGGAGGTTCGTTTCAGACTTCTCTCGTGTTTCTACTCCACTGAAAACTTTGACGAGGAAGAACCAGGACTTCCTATGGAGCGAGCAATGTCAGAAAGCTTTTTAATACCTGGAGGAGAAGTTGGTCAGTGCTCCCGTACTTAGGTTTCCAGAGGAAGGGTTGTAGTATGAGGTGTTTTGTGATGCTTCTGGCCTTGGTTTGGGGTGCGTACTGATGCAGAAGAAGGGATTTATTTGTTATGGGTCTAGGAAGTTGCGCCCTCATGAGGTAATTATGCCACCCATGACCTAGAGCATGCAGCAGTAGTGTTCGCACTGATGTTTTGGTGACATTAACTCTTTGGGGAGCGCTTTTTGGTCTTCTCAGATCACAAGAGCCTGCGTTATATCTTCTACCAGCGTGACATGAACTTACGGTAGTGGAGATGGGTCGAGTTTCTCCAAGACTATGACTTTGAGATATCTTACACTAAAGGTAAGGGCAACGTTGTGGCTGATTCCTTGAGCAGTAAATTACATAAGGAAGTGGTTCAGGAATCCGCTGAGGCTTGGAATGTAATGGTAGTGTTGGTTGCCTTGAACTTGGATTCAAGGGGAGAAGGTGTTAGAGGCTATTTGTTTCAGATGACGGTGCAATCCTCCTTGTTGCAGCAGGTGGAAGAGTCTCAGTGGGGGGACTCCGAGGCAGAAGTGATGCGGGATCGTGTCGATTAGGGAAACTCTCTAGAGGGATGGTCGGAGGTCACCCGACATCAGATGCTTTTCCATGGAAGGTTGTTTGTTCCGGAGGCGATGCGTGAGGGAGTTCTCTGAGAGTTCCATAGATCATCCTTGCAAGTACATCCAGGAGTTTTAAAAATGTACCGAGGACTGAGGGAACAGTTTTGTTGGCCTGGGATGAAACGAGCAGTGGTAGAGTTTGTGGCTAAATGCCTTGTGTGTCAGCAAGTGAAGGCATTACACCGTGTTCCCAGTGGTTTGTTGCATCCTTTAGATTTCCCCGAGTGGAAGTGGTATGACATCTCAATGGACTTCGTCACAGGTCTACCCAGAGCACAGGGAGGTTATGATGCTATCTGGGTAGTGGTGGATCGTCTAATGAAATCGGCTCACTTCTTAGGAATTAAGGAGTTGGGCCCGGTGAGTACCTTAGCACATTGTTTCGTAGACAAGGTGGCACATTTTCATGCAGTTCAGATGACTATCATCTCAGATTGGGATACTCGGTTTACCTCACGAGTATGGTGGGGGTTACAACATGTTTTTGGCACCCATCTACGCCTTAGCACTACTTTCCACCCCCAGAACGATGGGAAGATAGAGCAGACTATCCAGACGTTAGAGGACATGCAGCGAGAATACGTTCGTGAATTCGGAGGATCATGGGTACGACATTTGCCTTTAGTAGAGATTTCCTACAACAACAGCTTCCACTCTACAATTTTAATGGCATAGTTTGAGGCTTTGTATGGAAGACCATGTTGTTCACCCATTTGATGGGCAGAGGTTGGTGAGACATGTGCTCTTGGGACATAGGTAGTGCAGATCACTACAGAGAAAGTCCAGCTTGTATGTGAGAGGATGAAAGTGGATCAGGACTGACAAAAGTCTTAAACTGACCGTCGGAGGAGGACCTTGGAGTTCTAAGAGGGGGATCATGTGTTCTTGAAGGATTCCCCTCGACGAGGGCAGCAGAAGTTTGGGAAAGGAATCAAGCTCTCACCTAGATTCATCGGACCGTTTGAGGTGTTGAGGCGAGTTGTCAAGGTGGAATATCAACTGGACGTTCCACCTCAGTTGGAGAAGGTTCATGAAGTCTTCCACATCTCCCATCTTCGTCGGTACTTACACGACGACTCTCACGTTATCGACTGAGGAGAGATAGATATGGGAGATGACGCTACCTTTGCGGAACGACCAGTCAGAATCGAGGATCGTAAGGAGAAGGTGCTCCATGGATGAACCGTTCTGTTGGTTCGTGTGTTGTGGAGGCATGGTGGCCTCAAGGAGGGCACTTTGGAGCGGGAGACCCAGATGCACGCTCAGTACCCGAAGTTGTTTTAACTTGTGTTTTCCGTTGTTCTTCTGAGCTTTGTGTTGATGTTGTACTCTGTACCTTTGATTTATGGAATTCTTGGCATGTCAGTTGTGAGACCCTTTGTTTCCTTGTTCCCTAGTAATGTGTGAAATGTCTGGATGTGTGGGGAAAGGGAAAAAACCTGACCCTTAATCGAGACGCATTAATAAGGATGAAATTGAACTCGTGCGGGTGAGTCAGTGCTACCTAAAACGGATAATATCTCGACATAGGAGAAGGGATTTCCAAAGAAACATGTGTTCGGGAAGTGAGTTGGTTGTGTCGTGTTGGGGGTAGAACGAGTTGAAAAAAAATCCTAATGTATGAAAGTGGGAAGACCCAATTATTAATCAAGATGCATTTATGAGGATGCGATTGAACCCGTGCAGGCGAGACAGTGCCGCCTAAAGCGTATAATATATTGACATAGGAGAAGGAATTCCTAACACATATGATTAGGGTTGTTGGTTGGGTTCCTATTATAACGATAACCCTAAGAGGTATTTTGTTGGGTTTACTCTGGGTTTGATTTTTGAATTATCAGGGATGAGAATGTTTTAAAAGGTATCTGATGTAATGGCTCGGACCTCTCTGGCACATTCCTTTTTCAAAAAGAAGATCATGAAGTGTTTTGGAGGGTTAAATGGACTTTTCCCATGCTTTCCAGAATTTTTATACTACACTCCGTGTACCCCCTTTCCGGTTATACCTCGTGTTAAAGGTCATGTCCTTGCTGTGCGTAATAATGGGTGAATGTCGTGTGTCCAATACATCACACCGTGTAGTCCTTACCCGCGTACGTGTTACCAGTCAACGGCCATGTGCCATGTTGGAGCTGTGTCCCTGCCGAGTGTAATAAATGGGTACATGTCGTGTTTCCAAACTACATGTCCTGTAGTCCCTCCCCACATTTGTGTTACCCTCAAACCGTGTGTTGACTAGTCAACAGATGCCAAGCCGTGTTGGAAGCCGCGTGGAGACTGTGTGAATGAACCGAGTACAGGCCGTCTACCATAAAGTACACACAATATACTTTTTCTTTTCTTACCTATAAAAGGAGGGGTCCCCTCCTCCTTTCAAATCACCCCTCTCCTCCCCTCTCCTCTGAGTAGAGCTCTCCCAAGAGACTCGAAGGCTCTTTCATCAATAACTTCTTCGTCCGAGCTCCGATTTATGATCCTTCAGTGGCCACGGGATCGTAACGATGTGGCGGAACATCCGAGCTTGGATCCGTTGTCTTTCCTTCGGCCATTCCGTTCCAAATTCTACCCAAGGAGGTTTTTTCGGGACCCTACAGAAGTGACGGATGCCGACGGACATCTTCTAAAGTTGATCCGGGGGAGCGATGTGATCAGAACCTGTTGAGGTAGGGATATTACCTTTGTCTCTCTAATTTATGCATCATGCGAGATGGGTGTTCTCTTGATTATGTGAAACACTTTTTAACCGGTTTAATGAAGATAACAACTGGCTTATATAACGGGGATGGGAAGTTGTGATTGCTGTTACTTTATATCCTATTTTATTAAGTTGTGAATTGAATGAGCTTCTAACTACAGAAAATCACGTTCGTTGTGGGCCTTAACTTTTGCAATTAAAATTTTCCATTTCCTTATAGATTTTATTATGGATGAAAACCTTGTGGAATGTGGAAATTGGTTAATCACATAAAGTTGGCTGATTAATTGAAAATCTGGAACCCTTGTGTGATCACCCCGGTTGAAAAAAATTAAATAATGAACATGTGGGTGTTGGATTGGTTACGTGGCATGTGATGGGTGTGTTTTGTGGGTTTTTGTGGATCGGGTGAGTAGCGAGGTTGTGGTTGACATGGTTTTGGGTTGGTGTGAATGCTATGTTGGTAATGGGTGGTGGGGCTGCGATAAATGGTTTTAAAGGGATAATTATGTACGAGTTTTGGTGTGATGTGGTTATGGTGGTTGGTAGCAGTGCTGCAGGGACGGGTTTGAATGTGAACGAACTATGGGTTGTGAATAATAAATAAAAGTGGAAGAGTTAATGAATGGTGGGGCATGGTAATGCAACACGAATAATAATCAATAGGGACTTGGTTCTGTTGGTTGTGTTTTCCTAACTTGATTTGTGGGTGGCAGGGATATGTTTTACGAACGATTGATGTGGTTGGTTGTGGATATTTTTCCAGTAGTAAAGGAACTAAACGAAATAATTCTTCTGAAACGTGAAAACCTAAATGGGGTTGGGGTTGTTTGTTGTATGCATACATCGTAGTAGCGGTGCCGAGGGACGTGCTCAGTTTCTCTATTTAGAATCCATAGGTTGGGATGTGTGTTTGGTATATACATATATATATATCTGTATCTTTTGTGTTTTATCGTACCCCACCCATGTAGAGCACTTAGTGCCGAACACTCCCATTTTATGGGAGAGGGTGTTTTTCCCTTAGTTACTAGCTCCTTCCTACTCATTCTCCCCTAGGCTATGATGTCTTGAGGTGACCTTACACCTAAGACTCTTTGGGTAGGTTTTGATTGGGGTGGTTTTATCCCAAGAGTCATCGAATAGGTTCTACTGATTCCCAAGACTCTTCAGGATGAGGCCCAGGTGTGTGCGGGCGTGATATGTGGTTGCGAGTTATAGGTGTGTGTGGGCGGGATACGTGGTTGTGAGGCCCATGTGTGAGCGGGCAGGATGCGTGGTTGTGAGGCCCAGGTGTGTGCGGGCGGGATCCGTGGTTGTGAGGGCCAGGTGTGTGCGGGAGGGATACATGATGGTGAGGCACAGGTGTGTGCGGGCGGGGAGAGTGTGGCAGAGTCATGACGTTTGCCATTAGGAAGAGGAGTTAACTAAAGGGAAATGGTGCGGGGTACCCAATACTCTTGTTCTTATATACTACTACCTGTTGTGATTGTGGTTTTGGTGAGTGTGTCTAGTGAGGTTGGGTGGATAGAATTTGCTTGCTAGGTTTCTTCTATTGATCTCATGGGACATTAGGATGTCTCCCCACTTGTGCACGAGAGATTTAGGTTTCCCTATTGCGTATACTTGTATGCTCACCCTACGTTTACTTTTAGGTTTCTAGGAGGACTACCAGGGTCGTGCAAGACCCTACTAGTCAGACAGGTGGAGTTGTTGCAGTTGTTGTAATCTTGTTTTCTTTTGGTATTGTACTTTGCGCTTTCTTTTACTTGTACCTTGTTATAAAATTTGTTTAAACATGCATGTGGGTTTGGTTTGAGTTTATTTCTATACAATTTCTCTTTTCTTTTTTGGTGGTTGAGTTGTTCTATTTCCTGATACTTAAAAAAAGGGTAATGCCTCCCATATTTTTGAAAAACTCATACCCTCGGTGCTAGTCGCCACCCCAGGGCCTACTGGAGGCGGGACTCTGGGGTTATTATCTCCCTTTCTCCATTGCCATCTCAGGAGGGGCATCTTTGGTGGGAGGGGGCGTGACAATGTTTTACAAAAAATTTACTTTTATATGATATTTTTAAAAGTCAAATAAAGAATTGTGGGGAAATTTATATTAATGATATTTAAAAAAAATTGTTAAATGATTTGAATTAAAAAATATAACATTCAGAAAAATTATTGATTTGATCCCAAATATGTCATAAATTACTCATTTATTGGGATTTTTCATTTTATGTTAATTATAATAACCCTCAATGTGTATATTAAATGATAACATAGTAGGTTTGTCAAGTAAGGGTTAAAACAGAAAAAACAGGGATTGAAAATTAATATACAATGAATTATTTTTATTTAATACTAGGATTTTGACCCATTATCATAAGATATTCTAAATTTATAAATATTTATCCTTTTTGAATAGAAAATTAGTTTATATTAATTTAATAATTTTTATAATTAAAAAAAGTACACCTCCTCTCTCCTATAAAAGGGTAATACATTTAATCATTTCTTCATACATCAAAACCAATTTATATCTGATAATGTCCTCGAAAATATATTCCTATAATTAATACGCACATTATATATTCTTTATTTTAGGTACAACACCCTTCATAGATGTGGTTAGGTGATAATAAAACGATATCACTCATGGAATATGTATCATTTTAATTTATGTGCTTCTATTTTATTTCATCACACACTACATTCAATTAATATTTTACCATTATGAGGTAATAAATAGAGTACAATATATATACTGAGATTTTATTATATTAATATCCTCACCGAAAATCAACTTCACTTCCAACAAAATGTAAAATAATTAATCATTTGTGTGTAGGTCTGATTTATCATCTCCAAATACTGATATAATTTGTATTCCATTGCCATCATTTAATAATGGAGAAAATGACATAATAAATGTTTATATATGATATTAATGACATAATTATCATTATAAAAAATTAATATTGCAATTAAATTCTTATTATCCATACACATCAAAATTATAATGGTGTTCATCCGTTCGTGTGAACAATCACCACCACGAATTAATGTTAATAATTTTTCATTTAAAAATCATATGAGAAATATATATAATATATTTATGTTATTCATATTTTGAATAATATAATATTTTTATTTTTATTATTTTTTAATTATAAAATAATACATACTATTTTCCCATACGAATCATTAAAAAATGGAAATATAACTCATGTTTGTTTATGACCTACTATCGCAATGATTATAATATTGATAATTTTTCATAATCATACACAAATAGTTTCATGTAAATGAATAATTTATTTATAAATGTCTTTATTATGTACTTAATATTAATATCGCAATTATGGAATATTTTTCACTTTAACTATTGACATATTATAATATTTATTTCGGACTCATGTACCAAATATCAACAAATATAATGATAAAAAATTTAATATTTATCTAGTTTTTATAACAAGAAATTAAGTGATTTTAAAAGAATAATAAACTTAAAAAGGTTCTCTTGAAATTAAATAATTAAAATCTGTTTATTTTCCAATAAATTAATGGTTAAACATGAGAAATTCGATTGAATTTACTGGATTTCATCTCTACCTCCATTTATTGAACAATATTTTGATGATATAAACTTTTATTATTTTATAAGGGGTATATACATCCACTTTAAATTTAATATAAATATTTAATATATCAATATTTTATTTTATTTTTTAAATTACATTCATTCATTTTCATTATGATTTAAGTGTTCAATTTTTTTTGGGAATCATTGAATGTTTAATGATTTAATTATAAAACAATTTTCAGGTCAATACTATTGATATTATTTTACATATTTAGTTTGCGGATATAAACAATAACTAAAGGTAATTATATCTATATTATAGATTTCATCAAATGGCTTTCAACATATATATTTTAATGTGTTTGATAGAGAACTATATGACCAATGAAAAAGGAATATTTTTTTACAGTGACAAAAAATTTACTTTGGTTATGACCATTATTTAATATTTTGATAACGATAATATCTGAAAAGTTATTAAACAAAAAATACTTATCTTATTCAGTTTTCAAGGTATTTTTGTATTTAAAAAAATTGCAAATTTTTTTTTATTTAAATTTCATGAAATTATTTATTTTTACAAAATATGAAATTATATGAGTGAAATACTAAAAATTAAAATCTTTTATGTGTTATGAGTACATAACGGTACATAGAAATTTCAGGGGCGGTGATGTGACAAACTAAGGAATTTTGGTTTTGTGATAAACCAAGCAAGGATTAATACATTATAAACTCCAATTCATGATATATGAAAGTCAACCATATGTAATTTCAATTTGTAAGAGTGATATATATGGAAGTCGACCACATGGTTATTCCGTTAGAAGAGTTTTATGTATAATCATGTCATATGTTACCTTTTTGTGTTTTATTAACAACAATGGGTTATATAGTAATATTTTGAATAAAAATTTATGAAATGAGATTTTTATCAAGGGAAATTATTTACTAATTAATAAGGGTGAAAAATAATACATTATGAAAATATATTTATGTATTTTAAAATTTATCAGTGGACTAACAATTTCTTTCATTATGTATCCATTTGTAACATTTTTATGTTCATCCCAAGTTTTTATCATTTTTCACATAACATAATGATGAGTGAGGGATTTTAATAATTCATATTTAATGTTGTTATGAGAAACATAAAAGATACCATGATTTATTTTAAATGATTTAGTATTTGTGAAAATAGATATGGTATGGAAGTATCCAATTTGAATTTTATTCCATTATTATGTAATATTTTTTCACTAATTAACTAAAACTATAAACCGAAAAAGATTCTAAATTTGACAGAAATTAATATTCTAGATGTAACATTAGATTATTCAATGTTTATGGTTGGATCTATATATTTCAGGAAAAATAAATAAATATTGGGGTGGAAATATGAAAAATTACACAAGATAAATTTAAATTAAAAAAATATCTCTAAAAAATTATTTTATAATTTTTCCATAGAAAAAATATTATTACTCACTTTTATATATATTTACTTCATTGTGATCTTTTATTTGAGGAACTTATGATTATTATAAAATATTTATTTTCTATGTATCTACTAATATTTATTATATTCCACAGTTATTAGTCAAAGAGAAATATAAATCCAATAGGATAAAAATTATTCATAGTAAATAATTCAATAAAATATGTATAAATTTTTTTTAGATAATGTTTTTATTTGTAATTGAATAATAAATACATATATATAATATTGATAAACTTTTTTAGAGTCAATTGTTCTTTAAAAATTAGAATAAATCTAATTAAAAACCCATTATTTAATGCAGGTCTCTCTAATTGATCTCTAATATATCAAAAAATTAAATATTTCTCTATACATTATTATCATCTAATATTAAAAAAATTATTTTCAAAATTAGTATGGTATTTATTCATAATCAACTAGAAAATGGTAGACATTTACATCTCTACATCCTTAACAATATATATTAAAATATTCATGCATATTTTTCTATAGGATCACAAAAAATCATCAATTTTAATAAAAAAATAATTCAGTATAGGTTATATACTCGTTTCAAAAAAACCCAAAAATATTTATGGAAACGTAATTTCTGTTAATAATTAATTGATGAAAATGAACAAAAAACCCATTTCAGAAGGAATTTTTTTTTGAAATTTTACTCAACTACACAAAAACAGAATGGAATCAATGGATAACTTTTTTAAAAAATATTTAATACAAATAATTAACAAAATTAGAACTCGCAAAATAAACTAACATATGAGTATTATATTTATATATGTGAATATATAAAACACACATGCAAACATAATCCATGTACAAATGAATATAGGGATTCTCAAAATATTTATGATACTGTCTCATTGAAATTGTAACCCAGACATCAAAGATGTCAAATATAGTAATGTAATTTTTGGAAATTAATTCCTTATGTAATTTTTTTTATTTATGTGGAATTGAGAATATACATCAAAAAAATATTATATGACCCTAAATGTTGTTATTAAGTCAAATTAATAATCCCAATAATTTTTATGTAATATTTTGTACTAAAATGACCTATATATGAATGGTCATTAAACAATTAAAAACAAAAGGTAACTCAATTTTTTCGAATCATTTCATAATAATTTGAATAGTTATAAAATTAAAAAACTATAGTCTAAAAAAAATTATATTATTTTTGTTTGATGTAAGTGTTGTTTTTATTAAAATCATATGGGTTTTTATATAACCAAATAGTCAAAATATCATTGTGTCATGGAATATACTTTTAACATCTTCAAATTCTCATTTTAAATGGCTTCATTAATAACATAAAATGTCATTAGTCAGATTAATAAAAAATTAGGGAATCTAGTTAGATGATCTGTAATTAAATTTCTTTTACCACTCATATATTTTATTTAATCCTCAATATCTAGTGGATATAATTCCCATATAATAATCCTAGGATTTTATTCATGTACATTTACATATATATTATCGTGTCATGATTTGTAAACAATATTTTGTCTTCTCATCTAAGGGATGACATAAAATTATATCCTGAAAACACAATTTCCATAATCAAATTCAATTTTTTGTTGTAATTATCATTGAAAATAGTTTATAGAACTACAGATATAAAATATTTTATTTGCAATCAATGAGGGGTATAAGGATTATAATAATCAATATGTTTATCAATATTTTATAGAAAAATATAAAATGTCCAAACATGGGTGTCAATTGATTGGTGGAGTAATTATTTTATCAATTTAGTAGATTATTTATAGTATATAATATAAAAAAATATTTTTTATTGCATTTTTCAATTATTATTTTAAATTTATAGCATTAATTGTTTTGTGATTTCACCACTTTTAAATTGTAACATATCAATAAATAGGTCAAAAAACTCAACAATTATTTGAATAATATATGGATTTATATGTAATCCTTCAATATATTAATTTGAATATCTAAATTAAAAATAAAAATATCAATTTTCATACCTCTTCCTGTAATCAAAAAATAGTTATTATACCAGAGAATATGTGTCTCATTTATGAATTTATATGGGTTAATACGTATAATAGTTAAATTTTTGTAAAAAACATTCCTTCCATATTTATTACATCTATAAGAACATTTATTTAGTAATACAAATAATCATAAATATTACTCATTATATTATATATAATGTTATAATATAAAATCTTATTTTATTGTTCGACATATCAAATTTTTTATTAATTTTACTCAAATTGAAAGAATATAGTGATAACCATATAGAATTTCTCAATAATTAATTATATAATAAATATTATTGATAAATGTATATTATAAAAATACATGGATTTGATAAAATAAATGTCTAAACGTTTAAAAAGTAAACAAAGATAATTATTTAATTTAAATTAATCATAATTTAATATTTTTGATTAATTTTGATAATTATATATAATCCATAATTGCTCATATAATGACCCAAAATTTATATTAATAAATATTATCCCATTTTATTTAACCAATAATTAATTTACAATGAAATCCATGACATAACCTTATTTTCATAGTGTCTTTGAAGGCTTTGGTACACTAACAACATGTACTTAAAATATATACATTATTTATGATTAATTGTTTCACAACAATACGACTTCCAATTCATATAGAAATTAAGACCATTCATCAAATCATTGGGATATGATATATATATATTAATGGGTTTATCTAATTAATAATAAAGGAAACACATGATATATTAATAAATGATCAAAACTTGGAACAATATTATCATAACGGACTGGTAACATGTTATACACGTAAAACATCATACACAATATTCTAAATACTTTAGTTACAAATCATGGTAAATTTTTCATTCAGAATAAAATATAAATAAGAGTGCATAATAATCAAAAATGATTCATGGACCATTAGTAGATATCATTATAATAAAAATGAAAATTTAGGTATTCACCTTAGAACATAAAATAACAGTTTAGTCAAGGTTTAATATCATGTTTACGATTTTTGGAAATTTATAATTATATAAAACACACGTAGACATTCCATAAATATATAAAGATAATATTCCACCATAAAAACTATATCATATATTTTCAATTTTTCTAATCAATCATAATTCCTCAATAAATTATATGGAAATAAAATTATTATTTATACATGGTTTTTAATGTAAAAACCCAAAATTTTTTATAACATTTTCACCAATATTTAATTAAAAGTGAAACACACCAATAAATAATAATTATATATTCATATGTATTATATAATATCATGAGAAAATTTATCATTACATAAATGCATAACCTATGGGGTAGAATATAGATTTCAAAAAACTATATTCTAAATCAATTTAAATTAATAGTAATGTTTGTTACATTTATTCATATCTATATTAATGTATATGAGTCATTAAAGAAGTTGTTATAGATGATAGTACAATTAAGAAACTATTCAAAGATTTCTCCTGAAAAAAACTAATATTTGTAATTGACTTATGTAAAATATTAATAATTTAAAAATATTTTGGATTTCTTTATAATAAACCTGAAATATTTTCATGGTACCATTATATCAAATAGAATCTTTGGCATCAGTAAAAGTTGTTCAGGTTGTGAATATAAAAACCAAAATTTCATTCAAATTAATAGTGTAAATTCAAATGATCCCATCTTAATAGAATAAAAACTAAATATCCTTGTAATTGTTATTATGGAATTTAAAACATGATTAAATATGAAATAAATAATTCACTATATATTTTTATAAATATTCTGGAAAAAAATTTATCAAAAATATGGACATTGTTGAAATGATTCCCAACTAAAAAGGATATAAAATGATGATTTACCTCAAAAAAATCCTTTCATAATTATGATTAAATGGACTGTGTAAATTAATTGATAACATTTATTATCAATAACAATACGAGGATAAAAATATAAACAATATTTTTGGGTTATATATCCTGTAATATTAATAACATAATGAAATCATAAATAATCCAAGTGGAAAGTTATATTTTATCATGAAATCAATAATTAATATATGGATTTCATTTTATCATCGTAAAATCCAATATATTAAATTAAAATTTCTAAATAAAATTAAAAAATAGAACATTCATCACTATATTACATTTTATTATTATATTATAATAATTATTCAACCATTCATTTTGAATTATTCATTAAAATCAACATTTTATGTTTTAACAACATAATTTTTCACACATGTTTTGGTATGACTCTAATGTTAAATTTATTTTCCACATGGCTTGTTTAAATAAAAAAAACAATAATGTTATAAATATAATATATATCTTTTATATAAATATTAATGGGAATTATTATAAGTCTTTGATAAAAATGAGTTATATGAATTTTGGGACATGACATTCCATAAGTTTTCATGAGTTATTATAAAATTTTTCTAAGGATTATATGAAAGAAAGGAAAATTATAAAATTATATTCTAAAATAAATATTATATCATAAATAATATATATATATATATATATTAAATCGATCATAGTAAAAAAAACCATAAATTATGGTGGAGGGAAATGAATCTTATCGCTACATAGTGGAAATTTTCCACACATGTGCATAAGGGAAATATTTCAGCTTTACCTTTTTGATTTATCATCACCCTTTTCATTATAATTTTTTTTCACTTATAATATATTCATTATTGAATAATATAAATTGTTGTTTTATTTGTAAATATTTTGTTATTAAATCATACTCATCAACCTGAAAGTGGTTTTACCATGTATCATGATGGAGGAACAATAATTGACCAATTATGACATGTTTTATGCAAGGCCCATGGGTTCCATGGGATGAAACATTAGTTTTGATGACTAAATGGGTTCCAAGAAAAATTATAATGCATATGGAATTACATAAATTAGGATGTTTCACAGATATAATCAAACCATAAAACATAGCCTTATTATACCTTGAGGCTAAAGTTAACTACATTATTACACATCCCATAGTTAAAAATAGAATCATATTATAAAAGAACTATTATATGTTAGGATTAGTGATTTATATAACTGTAACTCAAAATAAATATGAATTTTATCCAAAATTAACTACTAAAATGATTCATTTTCTTATAGATCATAAACATCCATTGACCTCTGTAGATCGATCAAGGTTTTTTATATTGGTTAAATAAATTATACATGACCCGAGTAGGTAGGGATTGATAGGATATTAGTATAGGTTAAACTCACTGAGGGATTCATTATGATTTACTAAAAAAATTTATAATGGTGTTAGTTTTTAACAAACTATTGTATAATTAATATACCATCACATGTTAACATTATTTTGAATATATTATACTACATAATCTAAGGAGGGTATAATTATTCTACATAGGAATGGCTATTTTCTATCAATGTCGTCGCTTATGGAATTTTCTGTAAAATCAATTGTTGAATTTTAAGAAACCAATTACATTGGAAGAATAATGAATGTGTGGTCTTTTTGTGTAATATTATTATTTGAGTATTTAGTTAAATAAAATAACTACCACAACCAAAAGTTTATTTTACCCAACAGATTTTAAATTTACATTTTAAATACATAATACAAATTTTGAGAAAATTGACGATGAATATATAGTTTAAATTAATTTATAAGCTAAAAACCCAAAAAATTGGTAGGATTGAAGATAAATAAAAATTTCATGGAACGATGTTCTTATTGAAAATTTTTATACATTATTATTTCCTAAATATCGTATTATGTCTCATCCTCTGAATGGCCCGAAGGCCTATTTTTATTTTATTATAGATAATCCCCCTTTTAAGGGTTGAAGGGGAACTCTTCAGTATTATATCTCATATAGTAATTCTTTATAACATGAAATTTGTGATTATAGATTTTATTCTCATTAAATTTTTATATAAAATTTGATTAAAAATGGCATAAATAAAACCGTTATTTATGGTATATACCTTAAAACCACATTTATGTTTAGTTTAAATGTTGTTTTTAGAGTTTACATGAACAGAAACATGGATATTTCTTATGGAACTATTCACAATTCCCTAATGTGGATCTTGATGTCACGAAGTTAATCCATATCACCTTTTAATGTAATTTTAATATTTTAGATTTCATGCCTCATGTTGAATGATACATATTTTGGTAGCCCCATGGAAATAAGAATCCCCTTTAGATTCACTCTTGTGTTAGGAGTACATTTGTTTTTTCCTTATACTATATGGAATTATATATGATTGTTAGATATAAAATGAAATTGGAGTTAGATAGGTGGTTGTGTGATGAATGGACCCATTTTATGGATATGGTCATTACATACTTCTAATGTTTATTACATAGATATTCATAAGGAATATATGTCTATATGTTAGGTCCAGTAACCCATCCAATTCATTAGTGATTGATGACTGAGAAGGTCATCATTAGAATTACCAGTCGTTTGGGATAATAAAAATTTTCATTTAAATTATTAATGTGAAACATCACATTTTGGGATAAATTTTTATTTTTTAATATAAAAATTATTAATTGTTGAGCCACTACAATTGTGATTTATCCTACCATACATGTTGATACAATCAGTACCTGTCACGTTATCAGTTGGTGTAGAGATCTATTTTAAATTAGTTCAATTATTTATGATTTGAGATATTATCATACATTAATGGGTTATTTCCATTCTATAATTACCTACACATATAAATATGTCTAAGTATTTTGGATTTTGTGGGTTGATTTTGGAAACTAATTAGGTGTTTTACCACTATTAAACAATTTAGGATTGAATTATATTAAAAACAACAATGACATGTGTGAGTGCTGCTCATGAGAGTGTCATATATATGACTAGATTAAAAATTATCTACTAATATATTATGTTGATAGATCCTCATGTTTTTAATTAGAGATTGAAAAAATATTGTTGGCCAGATCTGGAAACAATTTTTAGTTGTTGTTATAGAGTGTTGTATGATTAGAGTATTCATTCTCGATTAATGATTACCATGATACACATAAAGAAGGAATCATATATTCACATAAGTTTTAGGATGTCATTCTGTGTATAGGGTTGAAACTAAGGGGTTTAAATTTGATAAATCCTTAATTACATTTGATATAATGTGAGGCTTGTATGATCGAGTTTCTAGGCAACAAATGATTCAGGATGTAAAACCCAATTATTTTTATGGGTCATGACTGGATGTATGATTCAATGAAATTGTGTGTGGTAGACATAGGAATGAAATTTATCTATCTTTATTTGGTGATTACATGGAAATGAAATGATAAAATGGATGAATAATGTGAAATATTTTAGGACACCATTTTCTGAGGAATGACTATATTTGGGGTTGTTGAATCAATCATGAAATAACTTGGAAGAAAGGAATAGGGTCCAGTAACTAGTGACGTGTCAATAGTTGTATCCAATATATTTAAAAATTAATAGGGAAAATGTTGGATCAACTTTTTGTTATCAGTTGTTAATTTTGGTTAGTTGGTAACCTTTTTAGATACTTCTTATTGATTATAATGGGATTGTCTCTAGTGTTATTTGTAATTGGTTATATTCCCATAGATTAAATTTTCCATATTGTGTAACATTCCCATTATATTGACATAATACATTGTACAATGAGATATCATTGGTTATGTAACACCTTGACCCCAGTTACCCAGAGTCGGTGCATTATTGCGTAACATTGGCATGATCACAAAAGATCAAGTCTCGAAAGACCGATTAGTTTAGTAGCCTTGGAAACACTAGATACATTCATAAATTTTACATTATATCAGAAAGTAAAACAAAACTGCAACAACATCTTGTCTTCATATCGCCTAATACTATCCCTACAGGTCATTCATAAAATATTTCTTCACATCCTATGAAAATAAAACATTGAAAGCGGTTAGCCTAGATTCTTAGTAAGGATAAAAATACAGCAGAGACTTCCATAAATAAACATAAACATTTAAGGCAACGCATAACTAAAACAAAATCCTTTTAAAATTGAACTTCATCATTATATGGAAAAAGTAAAATGAAATAATTCCATTTACTTATTCACATGGATATTCTACTAGTCGAATAATCACATGCAATTTAAATAACCACTTTCATAATGATGGAATGCATAATTCCAGACTATCATAATCACATAGATAAGGACTCGTGCCAAGAATACAAATAATATTTTGTCAAGGCCTCATTACAACACACTAGTTTGTCTCATGATACCTACCAATGCATCGTGGAGCTATAACGGGCTCCACCCGTCACTTATTAAGTCCAATCCATTCCTCATATGAACATGTTTAAACATATCATAAACCATAACATAATCATATCACATAAAACATGCATAAAGGAATCATAACATTTCCACATTTCAATCACAATATATCAATACAACTCATTGATATAAAAAACCCATTATCAAAATCATTTTCAATAACAAAATAAAAGAAAATTAAACTTTGTATTTATTTTTCATTTAAAAAAAGTTATGGCTTGTAGAGGAAGGCGAAACTCAGATAATGGTCATAGTGGCGGAGAAGTGTTTGTCTCCACATACGTACAAAAAAACATTACCTTTTTCAATTTATTAAAATGATTCATATAAAAAAAGATTCATTTTAAATAAACGTAAAAGTCAAAGGCGTTTATACACTGTATAAAAGAAAGTTGTGTATAAAACAAAATATGCCTCAATGAAAGGAGATTGAGAAGAAGTCCTTACAAAGATCATTTTTTAAATAAAATATATCTATTATGTGTATTCACTATAAGTACACATAATGAATGTACAAGTACAAGATAGGATATAATAATATCATGACATAATTTGAATGTAAGTGATTAACCCAAAGAACGGAAATTGGGGTAAGAAGTTCCCTTACCTCATGTTCGACTTGACTAGATCATTCTTTAACCTCCTGAATAATAAACTAGAGTTAATTTAAAGTTGCTTAAGAACCTTTTTCAAGTTCATTTTTCTTTTTATATCACTTATTACCATGTTATGAACATTATGTAATTATTTAAGTTAATAACGATTGTTTTATCGATCATTGATCCTTGAGTAAAAAATAAACTTCTTATAATTACAAGTTGTTCATGTGGTAAAATATCCATTATATCCATAATTATATTCATTATGTAGATATCATATATATCATACATATCCAGTATATACATTCATTTATAATATTACATAATATTCAGAGGTAAGAAATGAAATGCACCATAAATGGAGACGGCAAGTCGTACGTACGCGTGGACGCTACTTTCATTTATTTTTCGTATTTAATGGAATGAAATCATAATCATATTAAGGTTT
The DNA here is from genome assembly GCA_963277665.1 of Viscum album. Lineage (NCBI taxonomy): Eukaryota > Viridiplantae > Streptophyta > Magnoliopsida > Santalales > Viscaceae > Viscum > Viscum album. The sequence goes on along the minus strand of OY728140.1, from coordinate 1,995,826,332 downwards.
ATTATAATTCCAGTATAATAACCTATATAATATCATTTACTCAATCCTTTATACATCCCACATATGGAATTAACGATTCAAATCACTTTGAGGGGGCGGTAGTCCGCACTTCCTAAAATGAAATTATAGCGTCTTCCCATAATGGAAGTCATAAAGGTATGACATAAATGGAAAATACAGAATAATAAGGAATACATAAAAATAATATATATCATACATGAAAATAGTGTAATTATAATGGCCACCATGAGAGGTGTTAAAAGAATATTGAACAATCATTGTTTCGTGAGGCAGTAATTCGCCACCCACAGAAACAGTATGTTCTTTAACCATTAAACGAAGGTGTGTGTAAGTGTAAATATAATACTAATCATAAAAACATCCTAGTATATTTAATATACAATTTTTTTTACAAAATAAAGGAATAAAAATAGTTTAAGGGGTTGGAGATGAAAAATAAAACAAAAGAACATAGAAGAAGACATTACCTTAAAATCGGGTAACTCTTTTTGATTTGACTGAAAAGCTACCTTGGGAAGAATTATGCCCAAAGTGAGGCTGTTAGTAGTAAGATATGGATGTTTAGAGAGTATTTTTGCAGAGTTTGTCATATCCAAATGGCTTGAAGGTGTGAATAAGGTGGTAGAGGTGGGGGCCTTTTATAAGAGAGAGGAGGGGCACTTTGGAAAGTCATGAAATGTTACTTTATTATATAATGAGTTTCGGATTATAAAGGACTCAAAATTATATATTTCAAGGAAAAGGTGATAAGGTTTCTAAATGAAATCATCCAATAGGTTTTTGACATGTGTATTTTTTATATTTTACATTATCTTTTCATTTTATTTAAATCGTTAATCAATGAGGTAATTGTTGCATCATCATGGTCTGATAAAATATTTAATTTATATAATGTCTAAAAATTAAAAAACCAATATCATGATGTAGGAAATATTTTTATCTTTCCAATGACTATTTATAGTCAAAATGTTAAATTATATAACGCCATGTAATAATTATTTTACTAAAACAACACATGTTTGTGTCAATTTTATTTTTACTTTAAATAAAAAGTTATTAATGTCATTTTGTTACCCATGTGGCTCCATGGGGTCCCCAAGTTGACCAATGGATTGTATTGGCCGGCCATGAATCGTACAATAAGGTTAGGGAAAGTTTCAAGATATTTTCATATTATTATAACATTATATTTTCCTTAAATTACACTAATTACCGTTAATCGCGATTAATAGAACTTAAAATGTACTATTCACCAAAAATTATTTTAATCACTTTGAACCAAATTTTACTTCCTAAGGACAATGATGTATGTCAGATTTCGGAAATTAAATTCACAGAAGTGGTAAAATTTCATTTAAACGAAAAATCAGTTTTTTAACTACCACTTAGTGGTTTCACTATTCATCAAAAATTGAACTTTTTCAGAAAAATACCAAAAATTAAGCATAAGATATAACTGATATTCTGAATTCAAAAATGATGTATATTTTAGAAAATTACAAACATATATTTTGCATTAATTAATTATATAATTAATTCTCGATGTCAAAACAAATAGCGTGTTTTTAAGAAACAATATCAATCAAAAGATTGACAATTGTTTATGTCCAATTTCAAAGTGAAATTAATTATAATGACCACCATTGCATAAAATGGTAAAAATATATTCTAATTATACTTTAAAACCACTAAATATTATAATTTATCACTATAAATTATTTTGATTAAAAAAGTTGTTTTTAATTATTTTTTCTATTCACAGAAAATTGGATGTTCTAAAAAAATTACAAAAAATTCAACATCAGATAATTTCGATATTCCGAATACAAAAATGAAGTCCATTTTGAGATATAAATTTTATATAATTTCAAAAAGTGGTTATTACTATTCATAATGTCTATTTTGATTGGTCGCGGTGTGATTGAATCTCGAACTTGCGTACAAAGCAAGCTATTGCATTATTGAAAGGGATGCGTTTCATGGAAGCCTGGAGTGTTACATTCTCCCCTCCTTCAATAAATTATGTCCTCGAAATTTGAAATTTTTCTTCTAAAATAAATGGTTCAAAGTAGAAAACACCTTTGTGGAAAACCCATATCGGAAATAAGGTTAATTAAATTTAGCCTTAATAAGAGGTAAAGGGAAATGAAAAAGTCACCACCAAATTATGATCTCTATTATGAAGATATTGGTGGAAATTAGAAACATATAATTAGAGGAAAAACGTAAATATTTTTAGGGAGTGATTGAGGTCATCAATCACAAACAAGTTTAAATTTGAGGGCCTTAGAGCCATCAATCTATGGTGATTTAAAATATCCTCAGTTAAACAAAACATAAGGTATTAGGATAACACATTTTTTTTAATATCTATTTCCTAAATTTTAAGAATTAATTTATTCATAGAATAAGAGATAAGGATATATATATATACTTGAAAAATAGAGTTTCAACCTTCAACTAATTTCCACCACAAACTCATCTTTCAATCAAAAAGATAATAGAACTCAAAAATATTATATTTATCCTAATAGTACAAGGTTCCCAATATTAACACATACTATTTAGATTAGGAAAACTATTTTGTAATAACCAGGGACATTATGGAGGATAATTGTCGGTAATAAGGGTCTATCACACTATGGTTGTGGGTTAGATTCCTGTAGCTTTTTCTGACACAACGGGTTATCCCCCAACCTGCAGGTTGTCCTTTTCCTAAATCTATAATTTTATCATATTCCAAAAAAAATCTTCAGAAATTTTTTAACCTTAAACAATACTATCCAAAGTTAAACTTAATCCATTCCAACCTTTATTGTTATCCAAAATACTGTTGTCCAGACTTTCTCTAAAAGGTCTCTAAATTCCAAAATCAATTTCTAAGAATCCCCAAACAAAGTAAAGTTTCTGTTATTGTCACATACTAAAAATATGATTATCATCATAATATTAAAACTATAATAAAAACCACAAGTACTGTAATAAAATCCTTATATATATCACATTATTCTTATAACCATAATATAGTTCTTGAGTCCAAAAACATGTATACAATAATTATTCCACTTCAACTATAGTAAGCGAATAAGATTGGCATTGATCCCATGGTATTTTCAGAGATATGTTTCCTTGGTGCTAATGGAATTCATTTTCATAATGCCCCATTTCTCTACAATTGTAGCATTCAACATTTATTGCCTCTTTCTTTCCCTTACAATCACGATCCTGGTGACCTTTTTTTCCATATTTTTAACAAACTCATATTCCCTTTAGGCAAGTACCTGGGTGATTCTTCCCACAATTATCACATAATGGAAAATCCTTCTTTCCCTTTTTCCCTTTATCTGTCTCTTTTTCCACTGTTCTCTCTTCCGTTTCTTTAATTTGTTGTCATATGACTTAGATAATTCCTTTTCTGTCTTGATAGAATAAGAAAATATATATTTGTACGTTGTAAAATATTGTGATACTGATTCTAGAAGGAGAAATGGTTTTAACCCATAAAATAAATGATCAATCTTACTTCATGGGTTATGTATATAATCTGAATAATGGCTTGCTAACCTTGTAATTTTGGCCTCAAAAATTGCAACATTCTCATGATGCTTTTCTCTCAGACTCTGAAATTGACTTTCCATATCTGCTCGATGGTCATGAGGAAAGAATTTTTCTATGAAATTCCTTTTGAACTCCCTCCATTCCATATTAGATACTTCATCATCTTCTTTCGTGTTTTGAATCAATGTCCACCATTGATCAGCATCTCCAGTGAGGCGGTAAATTTCCATGATAACTTTTTCCCCTTCATTACTCCCCATGGAATGGAATATTTTCTCTAGGGAACTTATCCATTGCTCAGCTACTAATGGATTTCTACTCCCATTGAATTTTTGTGGTTGCTTCCTCATGAAGTGGTCTAACATTGATCCTCCACTCTGCGGATCAGGGTGCTCTATACGAGTAAGGTTATTATTCATAACCTGAGTGAGTTGTCCCTGTATGGTGATAAGCTGATCAACACCATTTTTATCACTAGCTTCATTATAATTATCTTGAGAAGGAGGTAAATCCCTACATGGAGTGTGGGCATTGATACAATTTCCATTCCTTCCACTAGGCACCATTTCTATACAATGGAATAAACTAGATCAGTTTATGAATCAAAATACATAATTCCATACTTATAAAACACTTAACATAAATTGAACTGTTTATGGATATAATCCATAATCATAAAAATGTTTTCTTTGAGGAAGTATATACTCATAAACCCTTCATAATGGTTTGTAAATAAAATGAGAAATATGCTAAGCATATCCCCTGGGGGTGTCGTAACCATGAGTGTAGGAAATCCCGTTATTGTGCACCTGTTCTCGTTAGAGTCTAGCTCAAGGCATTGTTTTCGGGTTTTTCCCCTAGGTACATCGGTTCCAGTGCCGCCTCTACCTTCTCGTATGCAGACAAGGATGTATTTCCCATAAAACTCTCAAAATCTACATAATACCAAAATTCTAGGAAGTTATTCTATACTAATCGTCAATGTCTATCTTAGGGCTATGTGCTCTAATCAGTGTTTATCTAAATCTAGCTTCCAAGGTTAGTACTAAACTACCTCTGATACCAACTGTAACGCCCCGACCCTATTTACCCATAGTCGGTGCATTATTGCCTAAAATTGGCATGATCACAAAAGATCAAGTCTTGAATGACCGATTAGTTTAGTTTCCATAGAAACACTAGATACATTCATAAATTTTACATTACATCATAAAGTAAAAAAAACTACAACAACATCTTGTCTTTATATACCCTCATACAATCGCTAAAGGTCATTCATAAAATATTTCATCACATCCTAGGAAAATAAAACATAGAAAGGGGTGAGCTTAGATGATCAGTAAGGATAACAATATAGTGAAAACATTCATAAATAAACATAAACATTTAAGGCAATGTATAAATAAAACAGTTGCCTTTTAAACTTGAACTTCATCATAATATGGAAAAAGTAAAATGAAATAATTCCATTTACTTATTCACATGGATATTCTAATAGTTTAATAATCACATGTAATATCAATAACCACTTTTATAATGATGGAATTCATAATGCCAGACTATCATAACCACGTAGCGAAAGCCTCGGCCAAGACCAGAAATAAGATTTTATCAAGGCCTCATGCCAAGACACTAGTTTGTCTTATGAGACCTACCTATTCATCGAGGACCTATATCCGACTCCACCTGTCACTTATTAAGTCCAATTCAATCCTCACATGAATAGGTTTAAACATATCATAAACCATAACATAATCGTATCACTTAAAAAATGTATAAAGGAAACATAACATTTACACATTTCAATCATAAGATATCAATACAACACATTGATATAATAAAACCATTATCCAAACCATTTTCAATACCATAATAAATTAAAATTAAATCCTTGTATTTATATTTCATTTAAAATACATTCTGGCTTGTTGAGGAATCTGAAAATCTAATAATAGTCACGGTGGCGTAGAATTCATTTTCGCTGCATACGTATGTCAAAAAAAATTCCATTTTTTCGTTTTGTAAAATTCTTCATATAAAAAACATATTTCTTTTGAATAAACGTAAATGTCAAGGGGGTTTATACACAGTATAAAAGAAAGTTGTATATAAAACAAAATAGGCTTCAATGAAAGGAGATTGAGATGAAGTCCTTACAAAGATCTTTTTTAAATAAAATAAATCTATTATGTGTATTCAGTATAAATACACATAAGGAAAGTAAAAATACAAGATAGGACATAATAATATCATGACATAATTTTAAAGTAAGAGATTAACCCAAAGAACGTAAATTGGGTTATGAAGTTCCCTTACCTCGTGTCCGACTTGACTCGATCATTATTTAACCTCATGAATAAAAAACAAGTTTTAATTTAAACTTGCTTAAGAAAATTTTTCATTTTCATTATTCCTTTTATATCACTTATTACAATGTTATGAACATTATGTAATTATTTAAGTTAATAACAGTTTTTTTGTCGATCTTTGGTACTTGAGTAAAAAATTATATTCTTATAATTACAAGTTGATCATGTAGTAAAATATCCTTTATATATAGAATTATATTCATGATTTAGATATACTATATATCATACATATCCATTATATACATATATTTATAATATTACATAACATTTAGATGTAATATATGAAATGCACTATTCATGGAAACGGTAAGCCGTACGTACACATGAACGCTACTTTCATTTCTATTTCATATTTAATGGAATGAAATAATAATGATATAAAGGTATATTATAATTCCAGTATAGTACCATATATAATATCATTTACACCATCCTTTATATATCCCACATATGGCATTAACGATTCAAATCACTTTGAGGGGGCGGTAGTCTGCACTTCCTAAAATGAAATTATCGTGTTTACCCATAATGGAATTCATAAGGGTATGAAATAAATGAAAAATAAATAAAAATAAGGAATAAATAAAAATAATATATATTACATATAAAAATAGTTTCATCATAATGGCCACCATGAGAGGTGCTAAAAGAAGATTGAACAATCATCATTTCGTGAGGTAGTAATTCGCCACCCACAGAAACAGTATGTCCATTAACAATTAGACGAAGGTGTGTGTAAGTGTAAATCAAGAAAATATCATAACAAAATACTAGTATATTTAAGATACTGTTTTTGTTACAAAATAATGTAAAAAAAATAGTTTAAGGGGTTGGAGAAGCAAAAAAAAAACAAAAGAACATATGAGAATACATTACCTTAAAATCGTGTAACTCTTTTTGATTTGAGCCAAAGGCTTCCTTGGGAAGAATTATTCCCAAAGTGAGGCTTCTATGAGTAAGAGAGGGAATTTGAGAGATTATTTTGGCAGAGGTTGGCCTAGCCGAATGGCATGATGGGGTGAATAAGGTGGTAGAAGTGGGGGCCTTTTATAAGAGGAGAGGAGAGGCACTCTTGGAAGGTCAAGAAATGTTACTTTATTATTTAATGAGTTTCTAATTTTAAGTGACACAAAATAATATATTTATAGGATAAGGTGATAAGGGTTATAAATATACTTGTCCAATAGGTTTTTTACTATTCTACATCTTATATTTGACATTATCTTTTTATTTTATTTAAATCGTTATTTAATGATGTAATCACTGCATCATCATGTTCTCATAAAAAATTTAATTTCTTTATTTTCTAAAAATTATAAAAAATTTATCATGATTTAATAAATCATTTTTTATTTTAAATGACTATTTATAGTCTAAATATTAACATATATAACCCCATGTAATAATTTTTTTAGTAAAACAACACATATTTGTGACAATTTTATTTTTACATTAAATAAAAAGATATTAATGTCATTTTCATACCCAAGTGGCTCCATGGGGTCCCCAAGTTGACCCATGGATTGTATTGGTCGGCCATGACTCATCCAATAAGGGTAGAACAAGGGTCAAGCTATTTTCATATTATTATAACAATATATTTACATTAAATTACACTATTTACCTTTAATCGGGATTAATAGAACTTAAAAGTTATTATTCACCAATAATTATTTTAATCCCATTAAACCACATTTTACTTCCTAATGACAATGACGTCTATCAGATTTTTTTAATTCAATTCACATAAGCGGTAATATTTCATTTAAATGAAAAAATTAGTTTTTTAACTACCACTTAGTGGTTTCACTATTCATCAGAAATTGATGTTTTTTAGAAAAATACCAAAAATTCACCCTAAGCTATAATTGATATTCTGAATTCAAAAATGATGTCTATTTTACAAAATTCCAAACATATAAGATGCATTAATTAATTTTATAATTAATTCCTGATGTTAAATCAAATAGAGTGTTTTTAAGAAACAATATCAATCAAAAGATTAACAACTGTTTATGTCCAATTTCAAAGTGAAATTAATTCTAATGACCAGAATTAGATAAAATGGTAAAAATATATTATAATTATACTTTAAAAACACTCAATATTATATTTTATCACTATAAATTATTTTTATTAAAAATGTTGTTTTTATGTATTTTTTTATTCATAGAAAATTGGAAGTTCTCAGAAAATTACAAAAAAATAAACTTCATATAATTTTGATATTCCGAATACAAAAATGAAGTCTATTTTTAGATATAAAATTTATATAATTTCAAAAAGTGTGTATTACTATTCATAACTGCTATTTTGATTGGTTGCGGTGTGTTAGATTCTTGAACTTGCATACAAATCAAGCTATTTCATTATTGAAAGAGAAGCGTATCGTGGAATCTTGGGGTGTTACATGATATATTCTAGGATAAAGAAACTAATTAAAATAATTTTGGTATTGATAAATATTCTCCTTAGCATTGTGCCCTTTGATAATATATAATCATAGAGATGTTTTTTGGATGCAGTTATAAATGGATTCACATATAGAAAATACCTATATGGAATCAACGATAGTAGATTATTTTATAACACAACTTCTACGATCAGTGAAACTTTTAGGATTATCTAGTTTTTGGATATGTGGATATCTCAATAATTTACAGAGATCTCACCTATAATATAAAAAAAGTGGATATGATCCTTGGACTATAGTAGATGATTCATTGGTTATATCCTTGGACTAATGTAGATGATTCAAGGGTTACCTTTGGACTAAAATATGGATCAGATAATATGTGTCATGTATCACGGTCCGAGGGTGTTGGATGTGGTATAAAAATATGTTCTTTATATAGAATGTCAATATAAATTATTCTTTTGTTAGATTAATCATTTGATGTTTGTCAAAGGATTATGTGAGAATTATCAAAGGAATAATGTGGGACATATATTAATGTTTTCTAGGGATTATATAAATCAGCTGTTAAATATAAATATATTTAGATATACAAATATATTAGTGGATTTGAATTATTTTCCCCATGATAGTTTAATTCAGTTAGTGAGATTCCATGACTAGAACATCATATGTATGTAGTGAGTGTAGTGCATTTCTCATCCAATAATTTCATAGTGGACATCTTGAACATCCAAAATAAATATTTTTCATTTGAAATCTATCATTTTATCGAATATATATATATAATAGGATAATTGTTATAAATCTGTGAGAAAATTTATATAGGAAATTAAAATGGAGTTTTTACAAAAAAAAATCAATTGGCCATTACATTTAAAACTATAGGGGGACGCACCATAGGCCATATTATTGGATGTATGATAATTAAATCCTATATCAGGTTTGAAGGGATATGGTATGCACCATCTAGATTTTTTAGAAGTTATGATCTTTATCTTATATTTTAAAAAACATATATATTGTGTGTCATAAGTGAATCATTGAGGTGAGTTGATCATTAGAAAAATAAAATGTCATGATTTTGTTGATTAATAATGAACCTAGTGGGATTTTAGTTAATTATAGTGGAAAATAGTGATTCTTAAGAAATGGAATCACTTTTGTGGGGATATATTAATTTTCAATATTATCAAAATGGTGATTTTTTTCTAAAGGATTTTGAAAAAAATTGTTGGATGGCCCAAATGTGAAACCAAGATTTGAAGACTAAATATTAGTGTTTGAATATAAATAATGTTTCTTTTTTGAGGATGTAATGGTATGAGATGTGTATGAGTTGTTCTTTCAATTTTTGGTGCACTATGATTTGGAAAACATTTTTTTGGATAGGTTAATTTAGGTGGATGATTTGTACAAGATTTTATAAAAATTTTCCATGAAACAATGAATCCCTAAAAGAGTGTCACGTGTTTTTTCATAAATTAAACCTAAGAATATATAACCTTGAATTCTGGGTAGTACATTCTTCATAAAATCCCAGAGGTATACACATGGATAGAAAACCATTATGCTTGGTCGTGTGAGGGGATGTCACCATTGGTAGAGTTGGAATGCAGTTGGAGCATGGCTAGAAAAAAAACATTAATCTATATTATGTAGCATATTAAATGATAGGAACTCTATATTTTTTCATGTTTTCATTGATCCTTTAGTACTTCCTTCACCTCCCCATTTACACAGCAATTCACAACCATGCTTGGATTTATCCCACATTTTTCTTAGAAATTATAATATATCATATATATTTGAATAGATTCAATTGTTAGATGTCACATTGGATATTCAATGGTATGTATATAATTACTCAGTGTCACATTAATTATTTATCATCACATATTGAATAATATTTTAATGTGAGGCAATGCACCTTATTTTGAGCATTTCTTTGTATTTATCTTATTTTATTCATTCCAACTCAAATTAATGACTTATAATAGATGTGTAAATCTTTTGAAGAACATGGTTGGTGATATAGGGGTTTTCTAATAATTTATTGAAATTTTATAAAATATGATTTTTTTTATATATGCTCTATTCACCATGTATTAGACTTTAATTTTGAAGGTAATTTTTTTTCATCAAAATACCATAAATTAAAAATTCATTGTTTATTTTATTAAACTGAGGGATGTTCTATATCTCCAATTTAACCATAGGATTTATTATGTTTCATATATTCATTTGACCTATGATTAATAAATGAAAATAAATCACCCTTTTTGTTGTTTTTTATGAGTCATTACCATGCTCTGCCTATGATTTTGTCACCTCTATGGATTGATAGACTAGAAATAATTTCAAAGATAATTACGTAAATTGAAATGATATCGTATGAATTTCATTTCCCATTTTGTAAGAAAAAAATGTTGTAGAAAATCATATTTAATAAAAATAGGGTGTCAAATGATGTATTTTGAAATGATAAAAGGAAAGGAAGATCCCAAGACATTATTAATTACACACAATTATTATTTCACAAATTGAATTCATTGAATGTAAAATAAAATTATTAAAAACATTTAAGCCAATAATACATATATATAAATGGAAAAAATTTAATTGATAATATCATGGACAATGATACACAGTTAATTATTTATTCTATTCTCGTGACCAAACCTCATTCAACGAAGGTTTGGGTAGATATTTACTATTCTCATTATGTGAACACTAACATCGCAATATAATAATTTTATTTTTATTCATGGGAACTAAATTCCATATTATTCAGGTGAGTGACATCCATTATTAATCAAGGAAGTGAAATCCAGTATTATTCAATAGAATAGTGACCTTTATCATCAAGAGATTTATTTCATTTTTTAATCATTGTCATGGAATCCCTTATTTCTAATGATAATTGAAACTAATACTTATCTGTTTGATGTTTTTGGGAATCAATTCCAATATTTTATGTATGAGATGTATATTTATTTTTTATTATTATTATTACCATTTTTTTTGTTTTTGTTGTTGTTATTATTATTACTAATATTATTTCATATGGTAGCCTTGGTTTTAGAGGTCAGATCATAAGTGTTTCATGTGTATCTCTATATATATTATTGTTAAATATTTTCAAACACATGATATAATGTTAAGATAAATTATAGACTTGGATGAAGTATATTTCCACTATCATGTAACCATTGAGGAACTTGATCCACACATGACTATATTTTTTTTATTTAAAACCATATTTTTCATACATGTATTTGGGATTATTTTATATATATATATTTCATTTGATTACACACCATTGGTGGGATCCCACTAATTTTACCTCATAACCTATTTGGGTATTCATTTGGTACCTCGAAATTCTTCAAGGTATAATGATTATGTCTTAGTATTTTATCTTAAACTGTACACAATAATATGGGAGTTTAGGAAAACATTATTGAGTCAATGATTTAGAAGATCCGGTATATTTACCATTGATCATGCATGAATTGTATTCCTTCTCCATTGTGTTCCTTTTTATTTATTTTATATTTTCTCAAAATCATTCTTTATATAATTATATTTATGTATTTTTCTAGTTGTTAGTTTTTGGATGATATATTTATGAAACCATTTACTTATATTGCACCCATTGGGTATTAATTATTATTTAATATTGGGGTACATTGATCACAAGTTTATAGTCTCCCTATTAAAAAAATGGTACCTTTGGTTATAACCATTATCCTCTACATTATTGGGAGGCATGCATGAGGCCTTGTGGAGAACTAGATCGGGACACCTGTTTAGTTGAATCTATTCTAGGATGTTCAATTTTCATATAGATGATACATAACATATATTAAATGTTAAGAATATAATGATTGGTGATCACAGTAAGGTCATGTGATAGAATACTGCCCAACACATACAAAACCTTGTATGTTTTAAATCCCAAACCCATATAGTTTTTTAAAGGATACCTAAAATAAATAGGGAATAAATAATAAATGGTTACTCCATTAGATAAAAATTTTGATACCTTACTATATCTGAGATAAATCCCATAGATGAGATCATAATCCAAAAATGATGATATTATGCCTCATTTTACCATCATATGAATGGAAAAAGGGAACACTCCCAACAAATAACGGTCAAAACGGGTGATAAAGAGGGACTAAAACTATATTCTTAATTGAATTTTATTTTTTCACAATGAAATAAACATGTCGTGATATGTATATGAATACCCATATCTATTATTGTGTTCATAATATAGTGGTAGTTTACTCTTGTAATACTACTGTACAATGGTTGATCCTGAAGAAATTTTGAGTATTAGTACCGAGGAATTTCCATGTACCTAGACATGACATTATACTCTTAAAATTGCTAGATACCTCACCATACTCATTCTCTAGTATCATAGGATTAAATTTAAGTTACCATATTAGGGTCAGATAGCATGTGGAAAACCCACAAGAAATTGGATATTTAACCATACATGGAACCCTAGTAATGGTACAATGGGACTACATCACAATGAATAAGGGGATCAACCCTTGAACCATGGTTTCTGATGCTTTTGCTGGGGCGCGCACATACATATGTGGAGGACGTGCAACTGTTTCCCCACATTCTCTCTTTCCAACGGTGGGAGACATCTGTTCCTTATTGAGGGATGTTTTCTCCTTGATCGAAATGGGTTGACGGGACATCGGTTATTCTATACATGGATTCCTCCTCGGAACTTGTTACCTAGTCTGGGATACCCTTAATGATTATGTCATGGTTTTTGGATGACATTCCAGGTTCCAAATCATTTTGGATGCTGGTTAGTTACACTACATTTGTTAGGAAATTCCATGGGAGTCTTGACATGGTAAAAACCTTAGTTAGGAGAATATGACAACATCGGGAATGTTAGGGAATATCTGGATGTGTGTACATTGGGGAATTTGAATTATTCCTCATAAGATGGAATATCAATGGCGCAAAACCCGAGGCATCACATGTTAGTTTTGTGGTATCATAGGATGTAGTAATGTCTCTGAGGTTTTCCTTATCTTCCCATGGTTAACATCGGGTATTCCACAAGTTGAATGTCTAGCAGAGACGGTAACACCAAAGGTGTTTCTTCTGAGGTTTTCCTCAGGCATCTCATTCTTAACACAAGATAGACCACAAGTTTAACTTCTTTTAGATATGGAATGTGGGTGATCATAATGTCCCATAGAGACGGATCAGATTGGTATAAACCTAGAGGAAAACATTTAAGGTTTACCTAGTTGTTGGATCATAACACTCAATAAGATAATACCCAAGATGGTGTGTCCCATAAAGGGAAGACGTCACACTGTGAAGGCAGATCTGGACACCACTGAGGGTGAATCAGGGAGTGTGCACCCCAGAATGGGGGAGCATCATGGTTTACTATTGGCTGGGATAGAACCTTATGGTGGTTTCCGACATACCATGTGTATAATATAGGGATAAAACCCCCATAGATCGAATGATGAATAATCAGGGTGTATCGAAAGGACAACAACCCAAATACGTGCTAGGGATTATGTATGGAAAGCGGCCTGAGTACTACTGGGATCCAATATTAGGTGGAAGACATGATCACACAGAGATGTGGCGGCCCGCGTAAAAATCAATATGGATGTTGGAGAGTTGAATTATCTTTTTGGAGATTTTGATGGAACAAACATGAGGATGACAATGATGTCGAGCATTAGACATGAAGAGACATCCGACGTATCCCAGTGGCAGGGAATCAATGTCAGAGTAGTCCGGTGAGACAATGGGATGCTTGAGGAGACAGACCATTAGAATGGATGCATGGATTGGATCAATAAGAAATAGATACTCCAGTTTGGGTCATGATCATCCGGGAACACATGGGATTGAGAAGTAGAGAAAGATGAGTCTTGAGTGATGGGCTTAAACCTCAAAGTGAATTTCTACGTATCACTATGGTAGGGAATCAAATTCCACGTGGTTAATCTGACAACGACTTACCATTGATTGGCGACATCAACAGATTACTATCGAATGAGGTTGACAGTGGCTTACCGCTGAATGGGGTTAACTACATCTTACCACTGGATATGGTACGATGTAGTGTGATGTGGGAAAAAAGGGGAATAATGTTTAACGTCATAGAGGATGGGGGTGGACTGATGGGGAGTGGTCAGGACTAATGTGATTTGGTCTTGAACCATAAAAAGGCTTCATACATACCTTTCTTTGACATGGATCAAAGACCACATAGTTTAGTATGGTTTTAACCAGTGTGAAGTGGGTCAAAACCAATTTTTGTTGGTCTAGAACATCAAGGAGGATTCCTATGTACCATTCATGTGCATGGATCAAAGTCCACATTGTTCTAGAGGGTGGTGGACTGACATGAAGATGGTCAAGACTAGTGGGTGTCGAGCATGACCCTCAGGGAGGCTTCTTACATACCATGATGTTGAAAGGATAAAAATCCACGTAGTTCAGAATAGTGTTTGGTGAGTGGATGTGAAGATGGTTGGGTCATATGGGTGATGTGATTGAACTTTATGGAGGCTTCCTATTTTACCTTGCCTTGGCAAGGATCAAAGGCCTCTTATTTTACTTTGTGTTAGTGAACCGACGTGAAGATGTTTGGGGCCAATGGGTGTTGGGATTGAACCTTAGAGAGGCTTCCTACATACCAAGTCCTGGCAAGGATAATATACTTTGTAATTAAGGAGGTTTTGGTGAATCAACATGAAGATGGTTATGACCAATGGGTGCTAGGCTTGAAACTAATGGAGGCTTTCTATGTACCTTTCCTTGGAAAGGTTCAGAGACATCGTATTTCATGGTGGCGTGGGAACCGATGTGAATGGGGTCATAACTAATCGATGGTGGGAATGAACCATAGGGAGGATTCATACGTACCTTGACTTTTCATGGATCAATGACCTCGTAGTTCTGGGTTTGGGTCTCATACTCTAGGATTCCAAGATAGGGAGTCTCGGTCGATGATTACTATAAGACCACATGAGTCATGCTCGGTGTGAGAAAGAAGAGGCAGCAAGGACTTGATGATCACGTCATGAAAGGTGCTTCCATGAATGGTGGTGAATGGGGATTACCCAAGTAAGCTACATGGGTGCTTCTAAGGAGTGACAATTGTGGATAGGGTTATGCATGGATGTAGCATGTCTTCCACTATGGAGTGGGAATTGTGGATGGGGCTTATTCAAGGAATCTTCCTGGGTGCTTCTATGGAGCGACAATGATGAATGGGTCATACACAAGGAAAGTACCCTGGTGCCACTATAGAGCAACAATGATGAATTGAGATTATGCAAGGAAGCAGCCCGGGTACTGCTATGGAGCGACAATAGTGAATGGGGATTATGCAAGGAAGATTCCCAGGTGATGCTATGGAGAGACAATAGTGAATGGGGCATACACATTTAATATTCTTGTGTGATGATGGGGAGGGGAAATGGGGGATGGGGCTTATGCATGGATGCAGCCAGGGTGCATCTATGGAGCGACAATGTTGATAGGGGATTACACATGGAAGATGCTCGTGTGCCGCTATGGAGAAACAATGTTGAATGGGGACGGCGCAAGGAAGCATACCGTATTTTCTTCGACATGTATATCCATGAGGGCATCCCATCTCACTAGTTGGTTGAGGAATATAACATAGGTATTCACTTATGAGCTATTGCGCATGTGTGATAACTCAAAGGGGTGTTGGAATTAGTGAGAAAAAAGGGATATGAAAAGTGTGAATCACATTCCCGACATTCGTAATGCAATGAGGGTGGTGTAGTGATGGTTGATAACTACTGAAAATGTATGAAACACAACATCCATATCGTGTTAGCCTGAAATATGGACAAACAAATGAGGGTCGACTGATGATTGTGTGTGAAACACAAGAACAGACTCGAATTGTTGTCCAAAGTCTTATGGGGAATTGGCCCAAGATCATAGGTGAGCCAATGAGGCATGGGACCAGGCTGTTAGGGGGTCCCGTAAGATGAACGAGATGATGATCCAAATTAAGGACAAACGAAGCATGAGTTGGAGTGATGGAATGCTCAAATATTTTCAAATGCTCTTGAAATTACGCAATTGTAATCTTAGAATAAGGCATCTTATGATGAGCACATAATGGATATATTATTTGGAAGAATATTAATCCTATTATTTAATGATAGAGAATTTTATTGTTTAAAGTCATGTAGTGAGGACTATTGGCATCTAATTCTTGGTGCATAAGGCATATCTTATTTAGAGAAAGTGGAATTATATATTTGTTAGATATGGTGTACTGCAGTTTAAAATTATTATAAAAAGGTCTATTATCATCCTATTCTTTAAGAATTTGAAATCTATTATTTGGAGAAAGAGGCATCCTATGAGTGTATCATATAGAGTACTATTGTTTATAGTCATGTATAGAGGAGAATTAACATCTTATTCTTGGAGAATAAGGCATCTCTCATTTAGTAAAAGAGGCATCCTATGACTGTCACATAGGGTATAGTATAGTTTATAGTGATGTAGAGAAGACTATTGGCATATTATGCATAGATCATAAGGCATATCTTATTTAGAGCAAGAGGCATCATATGATTGTAACATAGGGAGTACTACATTGTATAGTCTTGTAGAGAGGACTATTAGCATCTTATGCCTGGAGCATAAGGAATCGCTCATTTAGAGAAATAGGCATCCTATGTTTTGAACACATGGTGAACTACATATTATAGTCATGTATAGAGTACTATTAGGTCTAAGGTACCTAGAAATGGTTGGTGTTGGGACTTATACAAGCACGACCCTTTATAGTTTAACCTGGTATAGAAGCCAGGAGATGGGGTGTGGATGTGTTACTTGAGAAATGATTCAACTCAAGGTACTCAGGGTGGTTTATGGTGAGAATCTCAACTCATGACATGAGAAATGGACATTAGAGAAATATGCAAACATAAGGTGTTCCATAGTGTGTGGAGGAGTATCTCAAATCATGGTATCCCATAGGTTGAAGGTGGCTACGCGTAAGGGTGCAATGGGTTGAATGCATGATTGGAATGGGAGGAATGATGGAAGGTATGTGGGAAAGATGGATGGATTTCATGCAAGAGGGACGGTCTACGTGCAAGAAGGATGGGTTTCATGAAGGTAGGGTTGCTCATAAAAATAGTGGGTTGTAGCTAAGATTGTACTAGGTGGCATAGATTCAGAATAGATTCAGCACCTTGGTACGGTGGCACACATGATTTATGCCTTGCGCGTAGGACTGGACGTTTGGCACCCATGCATGGAATCTTGCACGCATGAGACATAAGAAGAAAATATGCCAGGTGAGGATCACCCCACTGTGCGCCCGCACTAAAGCCGACCCATATGGGACATTTTGCAAAAGATCTCACATAGAGGGTTCCATATTTCTATTAGGGCGTGAAAGAGGTGGTCTTACACACAAAATATGGGTGGTCGACCTCCATAGAGCTCCCCCAACTGGTGTGGGATGCACCAGTGTTTATAGGCGAACCTGGGAGAACTTGCACATATGATTTTAGGCGCAGAAGTGATCTTACGGGCACCCTGCGGTGGGTGCGCATAAAAAGAATCGTTTAATATTGCATTGAGCATAGAGGAATCTTGTGCGAGGATTCTCATCTTGTGTACACCATTCAAAACATATGTGCACCTTTCTTAGACGTTTTCCAGCTAGCCTGGGTGGAGGATGGCATGTCATTGGATGTGAAATAAGTTTTACTGACATGTGAGGAACACAATTTTATCGTTGAGTGAAATATTTTATACTGGAGTGCAATAGTTGACTTCTTCCTCCCAAAACATTCATTCGGTCCGATAAGATTTCACTTATTGCATACAAAACCGTACTTTTCACAAAAATTGTCATGGTTGGACTTTTCTAGTAGTATGACCTGAAACCACTAAAAAAATTGATCAATAACACTGTTCAAGCTCTACGAAAAGTAAAATTGAAGCTTATGGAATGATCTACACTCTGTGATAATGAATGGATTCATTCGGTGAATTACATAGATGAGTTTTATGGTGCCAACAACCATAAAATTAAGAAAATTGGCGTTGAACTTTTCTCAAATTTTCATAATCAAATTTTGGATATAATTTTCATTTAAAAGAAGAATTAAAAATTTTCAATTCATAATTCTTGGATTGGAAAATCAACTCCCTCTCATTAGTGATATTCCTACAAATCAATATTTTCAAAATATTTACTCATGTCCTACATGAAATAATGAAATTGGTTATTAAATATAAGGATAGATTCACTATACCATGATTCATTATCGATCACTGATGTAGAACGGTTCTAATTCATTTTGGTTGTCAAGATCATGATGTTTTATTTATGGTGAACACCTTTTAATGCTCATTATATACCCATGATCTCTCAATATGTTTCCTTGCTCTCCCATTTATGTATCATAATAAATCATTAAGGTTAGGTGGATAGACCTCAAATTTTCCCAATACAACATTTTATATAAAAGATATTTTCTATTTGGATATTTAATCAATAATTAAATAAATTATATTTTAAACATCCCCTAAAAACTATAAGAAAGAAACTAAATTGAATGAATTTTATTTTACACTAATGATAAAAACCAAAATCATGATTATTGTTATTTTTAGATTAACAACCATGAATTTGTTCAAGTGATATTCAAATTTTCAAAATCATCTATGCATATATGATTTAACAATTTAATATTATTTTTATTTCATCACGGATTCTCCCCTGGATATAGAATCATATGCAAACTTACTTCCAATTGTAAAAAATATTAAATAAATTATTCAAATTTTTTTCAAGGAACAATTTGACTAAATACATTCCCAGAACTCACAACATTCCATCACTTTTGTAAATAATATAAATAAAATTGATGAGGCTATTGAGGTCACATATGGTTCTCCCACTATATGGTGATTTCCAATATATTTTCATACATCCTCCTGATACCCACTAAGTGAATTCCTCAACCACAACGTTTCATTTTTAAAAAATCCACAATCTATATTGTGTAATATGTGAATGTAATTACATTATCAATGACTAGATCACCATAGATGATAAAATATGACGAGTCCTACATATACTACCATATTATTTACTTGTTGGATCCATCATTTACCTTCTATAACTTTTGTCTCAATTCTATAAGATCCACCACCATTGCATCTCAATGTATTATTTGGAATGGTATAATGATTATTAGAGAAAACATTCCTTCGATGAGGAATCTCTACAATACTCAACAAGGAGAGTCCTTATATAACAGATGGTCACCCTCAATTAAAAATAATGTCCTCAATATTTGGTCTTCAAAAATCATATGAATGAACTTTCTAATGTCTTGATCTATGTGACATACATAGGTTCCCATAGCTTGTGTGTCACATGAGATCATGTGTATCTCCTCATACGCTAGAGGATTCTAACTAACAATAAGGTACTATTATTTATCATGATGATACTATACCTTATTTATCAAAGAATCCAAATTGCAGAAATCGCCCAGTAACAAATGAAAGACAACAACCAATAACCACAGTAATAAAAAACCATAACAACTAGAATCAAAATATTACTAAAACACTAATCCAATGTTGAAACCAATGTAATAAATATGCTATTCTATCTATGTGTCTTGTGGGAAATTAAAAACCAATAGAAATACACAATAACACTCTTAATAGGGTCACAAAACCATGTTTGGTTCCCTCATATATGCTTCAACATGACTCATCCAAATAACATAGGAATGGTTCTATAATTTTGTCATTTAACCATGATGTATATTCATGTACTTATCTTGTCGACAGAGGAAGGTGTGGTTATAACTTAGTAGGCTACCACCAACATATTTTGAATCAATATCCCATCAATAACTATTTATGATATTTTATAAAGAAAAATGTACAAGATATATTGCGAGATGCTCACACATTTAATTCTACTATGTTTTACCACATAATCCTATTTGTTCCCATGGAAACATTAACCATTAATACCTTATTTAGCACATTTCATATCCTAAACAATTACACATATTAAATTCACAATTAAATATAACACACAAGATTTCATTATACATTTCATTATTATTCATAACACGAACACATGGAACCATAGTCCAATTACAATCTCATGGTTGTAAGATATAATTTCTATAATACTTTGGGTATTTGGATCCTCTTACCCTATCTCACAGCTCAGGGTAATACAGTTATTTGGAGCCTCATTCTGGATCCCACACTTTTAATCACATATGGGTATTTGGAACATTGGTCCTTATCCCACACTCATTAATCACACATGAGTATTTATATAATTTTCCCCCATGCCAGACACACTCTTTCATATGGGTATTGGGTTCCTCAATCCATATCTTATACCTCATTATCAGATATATAGATAATATCCCAAATATCACAATATCACTTAATTATCAATTTCACATATATCCTGGTTATTCATAGTTAATCCTCTCATCAAACATTATCAATTGTGAAAACCTTAATTATGTATCACAATAATCAATTTTAATTATCTATATCATAGGGAATAGTATGAATAATCATTATAAGAATAATTATAAAAATTTAACCACATAAATCATTAACCCTTCATTGATAAACCAAAAATCACTTTTATTACCATTATTCAACTAATTAATCAACAAATCAATCAATCAATTCAAAACTCCCACCAATTCTATGATTATACATTCCTAGTAATCAGTCGATTTAATGTCCCATTATCTACCAATAGCATAATAATATTAAAAAATTCTATTTTCTTATGTCCAACTCATTTACTAGTCACATGTAAAATAAATTAATCGATTCTGGGATAAGAAAAATTGATTAATAATTGAATTTATTAAATTCATTAATAAATTTTAATATATGCAAAATGAAATATCCCAATTCAATAAGGGAACTACAATTCAATATAATGAGATTTTAATTTAGAGGACCTACATCATGATCATTGACGAAATGTCCCCATTGGAAATTCCTTATTTAAGTAGAAAAACCAATCTCACTAAAAAAGATATCTAGATCCTAAAACTAGATCTATGATTAAATATATGAGATCAATAGAATTATTAACATATATACATACCAAATAGGGGGAAACATCCATACAAATGATGACAAAAAAAGATGGGGAGATGAAACCAATAAAGATGAGATATATTACTGTGTGTACAAATACTTCAATAAAGTATTTTACTTGTCAATAAGGGATGATAGAATGAATTGGAAATCAACTAGATGGCTTATAGTTTTTTGTAATAAGTTTAGGTCCATGTGGGAGTGATTTCAGACTAATTTTGTGGGGGTTTCATATTTTATTTAATTTTTCATGGGTTGAAATTTATATATGAACAATTTCTTATACAAGGTTCAAGGAATTTCCAAGTCATTTAATTAATCGTACACTGCCTCCCATGGGGTTGTATTGTTAAAACAAGGATATATCATAGTTTGATAGAACATGTGACATCTATGTCATTCAAACCTATCTTGGTTTGTAAAGTTTGTATGCTTGGTCCAATATTTTGGGAAAACCATGTGCCAACTATGTACATCCCCTCTTCCTCAAAATTAACTAATTTTTCTCCAAAACTCCAAAATTTAAAACCCAACCACGATACACTAAAACAAGTGGTAAAATGTACATTAAAATCGGATTGATCAATCTCTTGAAAAATTCAGTATATTACAATCCCCCCACAATACAGAAACTCATCCTTGATCTATACCTACAATCACCTATATAATTATTAAAAAATATTGGGCCACTAATCATGATTATTAATTTTTCTCACCCATTATTCCTCATGAAAACATCCATATTTCAAAAATTCTCAGACTATAGGTATGGTCATTACCCATAAAACATTCTCATAGTAATCCAACACATTTTTATGATTCTTCTGAAATGGTGAATCAAAATAAAACTCAACATCATAAACAAAGATCATATGATAATCATAAGGGAGATACCACAAATGTTGTAAAAAAATAAAAACATCGTTAATAGAATGACACCATTTTGGAGGAGAAAATAATTTTGCCAAACCCAATTATCTGCATATCCTCAAATTGTCCAACAAATTGGTTAACAACATCCTCTATCATTGAATTCTATGGTGACCCAATCTATTAGAAGAATAAAGCGGGAAATGATCATCCACATAAAATATTGTGGTCATCAAAATATATATGCATACATCATCATTCTACACTTATTTGAAGCTATAAACATTTGAATCAATTGAACCTTCTTTTCCACCTCTTATGAGAGACACAATCCCAACAATTATCACTCACTTGCCTCAGTCCATCATAGTGATAATCTATAAAACCTAAAATAATGATCATTAGATGGTGTGATCAAGTTATATTCATGATAACTACTCTTATAGAAAATTTTAAATGTTATAGTTGATTATCTAAAGACCAACCATAATCTAGAACACATGTTCATACCATATCATTATGAACCCATATACCATGTTTTGAGTTCTGATTTATCTATGGGTAGAATTTCATACACAATATAAAATTTGTACCATATTCCTTCATCACATATTTCTGGATGTGATAAGTAAAATAGAAGTCACGATCTAAGACAAAACTCCATGAAAACCCATGAATATAGACTTTCTCTCAAACATATGTATATAATAGCTGGTCAACATTGAATGTCTCCCATATATATATGAAATGGGCTACACTCATTAGTTAAACCAGAACCACCTAAATAATGTCATTATTTGGAGGAATCCATGGGATACCCATAAAAAATCCATAGTAACGTCATCCAAATTCTATTCTAGAATAATAAATGACTATAGAAAATCATCTGGTCCTTGATTCTCATCCATAAACAATTGAAATTTTTAACATCATGTCAATAACTAAGAAATCTACTTTTCTGACTAAACACCAATAGTATGTTCATAGCTAATGGTACATTTTCTTCAATCCTAGATGAATCTCCCTCTATGATGCATCAAATTAATGAATCATCTCCATATGTACACTAATAGTAACAACAAAACAATTCCCCACATAGATGATATTATCTTCATTTAAAATCCAATCAAAAGATGAATCACCACCTTATAGGTTTCCCCATAATTCCAAACATTAGGGATCCTCATATTGCCTCGCCCTAATACAGATCATATGTTTGGACATTACTTAAACTGATACATGGGTCATTAGTTCATGGTCCTATGAAATCATAATATACATCTTACCCAAGGAATTCATCATCTTCTACTCATAAATAGACTCTTTAACATCCTGGGTCATATTTTTCCCATCTTATTGAATTAAAAATAATATTTAACATCCTTGAAATATATACTATATAAAAAAAATTGACTACATATAATCAACCCATATAATCTAATATAGATTCAATTATCACTAAGAGAATACATATTTTAACCTCTTGTGATCAATACAAAAAATAGAAATTTTACCCAAAAGACTATTCTTTCAACACATCAAGTCAAAAATAGAAACATCTTACAAGTATTAATGTGTGTGGTAATGTTGTTCATGTGGAATCACTGTCAATACCCATATTCCACATCTCAATCACCCTAAATTAGCACTCCTACAATCCTGATCCTAGAAGAATCACATAACACGGTATACTCCACCCCACCCTCATGTAGGATAAGGAATGGTGTCATAGTCAATATCATGTTTAACTTCGTGAAGGAATACTCACATGATATAGAGTGCTAATATTTCACTTCCAAATTGGTCAATCCATAAATTTCCTCTTCCAAGAGATAATATTCATCTATAGAACTATTATTATATCTTTTTCTTTAGATATTTATAGTTATCAACAAAATTCATCGGTTTCTCCCACAATATAATTTCTTGAATGGTCTTCGGGTCCACTAACACACACTCATCCAATATGATGTTTCCCAAAATGTTTACCTAATAAATCAATAATTGAATCTTATATATAATGAAATATATCTAATTCTATCTCAGTTTACTCTGGAAGATATCAAGATTTTGAGCATGATTGTCATTATTTTTTTGGCAACACTAACCATTTATAAAAAACATGATTAGGTATGTAGGGATGAATTGGATCATCTAGGCCACAAACAGATCTGGGGAATTAGTTAACCAATGTTTCAAAAGAAGGAAATAATATATAACACACCTACTTTAGAATAATATATGAGGTATGTAAGAAAGTGAGACTATCATTAGATGATAACCTAATCCCATTTAGATCATGGAGAAAACAGAACAACTCAATATTTGTTCAAATATTTCATAAAAAATTAGAATATAATACTTGTTATTAACCGTCTTCAGGTTAAAAATCTGGAAATATACACATAATAGAAAAATATCATCTTAATTATTTCAAATAAAACTAGAGAACCCCAAGGAATCATTTTAATATAGGTAGATGGATTCCCCATCAACTCATCTTATTTATTTTCATGGTCATGATGCTCTTTTAGTGCCACTATATACGGTGGAATTGATATTGTCGCATCTCTAGGAATTTTCTCAAAAATTAATTCTAAACTTTCATTATGTTGTATCTATGAGAAGTATACAGTGAAAAATTTGATGAATCTATCAACCATGGGATGAAATACATTATTATTTACACCTATGTCATTTAGTAACAAAAGTCAATCATGGGGGGTGATTCCCCTAGTTTCTAATTAACAATCCCTACATGACCATCCTTAATATCCCAATCTCCGTAATAAACATACATCATTCCCTTATGACACATTAATGTGACACTATTATGTTTAAAATCAATGTGTTCTATGTAATGTACTTATAAAACTCATACCCATAACTATGTAATTTGATAACATATCAAAAATATAAAATTACCATATGAAATGATAATCTCCATCCTCTTAATAACCACATCACATACACCATTGTCCATCGATCATACTAAAAATGGTTTATCATTCATCATAAACCTACTCATAGACATGAATTATGTTCTCCACTGATTAAAATGTTGTATAGATCTTAAATAATGAGAGGCTCTAGTATTATATATAGAATTATATAGTATAGAATATTCCAAAATAGTAACTCTAAATATAAATTAACAATTATTACTATCCACTAGTGTTGTACGAATGACATTAAATTGAATAATCCCTCTTCACTATACGATAGTCTCATTACCCTAAGCTATGCAACTCTACTGATATAAGAAATCTTTCCAATAGTTCCATGCCTTCTATCATTTCTTCCATGGCTCTTAGAACTCCATCATTGAGATTGATACTTGGTATAAGTCCCCCATCCAATACTATGGCATTGGATAGTATCTCCATCATTACCCATACAATATGGATTCTAGTAGAAATGTTGTTGATGTCCCATCTTTTCATAAGATCAGCGCTCAACTAGTGGTCACAGATAATGTCGAACATAATTTTTCAACATACTGTAAATTATGGAAGAGAACACAATTATTATCCTATGTAATTGATCTTCTAATAGACACTATTCATTCAACATCACTAGTCAACATTATTGTATGAATCTGGTTTTTGCTATAAAAGACTTTGGAATATTCTTGATGTTATTCAAGAGCAGCACCTTCAGACAGTGTGCGATTCCGAGCCCCGATGTGGCTGTAATTATGTTTTCAGTGTGTTTACGATGGGAACGCCAAATAAAGGGGATAACACCTAAATAGTGATCCGGATCTGAGATCTGAGTGCACGGATTGGTCCAGAAATGGGTTTTTACCCTAGGAATGACATAAAACATGTCGGCGTGAGACTTTTGGACCCCTCACCCATTAAAAAAACATTAAACAGATAAATTAAATAAATAAATAATTCGTTTAATGGGTAAACTCAAGTATCTCTTAAATAGTTTCTCATATTGGAAAAAATAGGGCATCATTGAGTTCAGAGCATGTCATTTACCCTATAAGGGGTGTAACTTTTGCGGGCGTGAGCCTTCTTGGAAAAATGTTTCTAGGGGATTTTTGGTAATTTGGAGGCCTCAGGAGGTGGTTTTTACCCTAGGGAATTCTTAACCTTGGCCCCATCGGGAGTCTCGGATGCAGGTTAAAATTAAGGATTAAATTAATTAAATTTTTAGTAATTTAATTCACTATTTAAAAAAACCCTCCCCCTTCCCATATCCTTTTAGACCCCTAGTGGAAGGAACACACCATGGTATTTAAAGCTCTTCTCCTCCTCCTCCCAAGGTGGTTGCAGATTCGGACGGTGGATTATCACGAAGCGACGAGCTAAGCCCCACCAAGTAGGATATTGTCTCCACGTTTTTAATTAATGCACATGTTTGATACATTTTTATGGATTTTAAACTCTGTCTAAATCCATATAAAATACCATATCTAAAATATTCATATCTTGAGATTTCCAACGCAAATTACGGTTTCATAATCTGAGTTTGGGGTTATCTGCAATCGATCTTATAAGTTTGCGGGTTTTGGAGTTTTCGACGCCCAATTTGGGGGGTTCCAGCAGTGTTCCGGTGAGTTACGACGGTGGTCCGGCGAGATACAGTGGCGGCGGTAGGCTCCAACGGCGGTGGCGGGCTTCGGCTACAGCTCCGGGCAGTCTTCGGCACGGCGGGGAGCTCCTCAGCTGGGGTGGCTTTGCACGGCGCGGAGCGGGAAGACCGGCCGGCTGTGCCGACCAGTTGACTCGTAGGACCGAGGCCGCGTGCCCCAACCCCGTGGGGGAAACAAAGAACCAACCAAGGTGGGTCGTCCTGTTGCGAGAACGACCGGCCCTTGTGGACGGTCAGAAGGGGACTGCGAGCCAGCGGCGGTCCGCGCGGCTGAGTCGCGGGTGGGCACAGGCCGGACGGACCGGCCGGTCCAGGCCGGTTCAGTCCAAGAGGATTTTTTCCTCCTCTTCGGACGCCCACAATTTTTATTACGGAGTCTGATTTGCATGCCATCTACAGTAGTGGGACCGTATCGATGAAACAAACCTTTTTAAATGGTCTCGGGAATTTTTAATTCCCGAGATGAGGGGCATGGTGGCACGGTACGACCGTTATGTGGATGTGTGTTCTTCCGGGAGTTCTTGTTTTGGATGGCACAGACACATTCGATGTCCAAATTGAGCGTCGTTAGTGGAGTTGCAACACTGGCATTGAGCCAGAGTTTTCGAATGTGGTTTCGAGCGTGGAAACAAGAGTTGAGGCTTGGGCCCCATGGACTGTCTGTTGAGGTGTTTGCAGGAGTTTGGTATCATTTTCATCATACGTCCATTCGGGGTGTGCGAGCAGTCGTTTTTTGGTTTTTTTTCGAGGGAATTTAAATGGTGCAATCTGCCTTCTCTAATTCCGCACAGTGGAGCGGGCCATATGGGGGCCGTTTCAAGAGTTGATTGTGATTTCCAGCTTTATCACCGGGTTTCCGTTTTGGACAAGTGAATAGTCCGACTTTTGTAGCTTTTCGAGAGGATCGCAACAGTACGATCCGTTCATTGTGCTTTGGGACCGGGATGCGGGTCCCATGTGGTACCACGCTTGTGCGGTGCTCCGGAATGCATCTTTTTCTCCGGATATCCATTCCACTCAAGTGAGTAGTCCTTTTGACGAGTTATCCTGAGGGGATCACAATGGAGGGATGCAGCTGACTATTTTCAGGGCTGAGGCTCAGGATCACAGGACGTTGTTCGGGCGTATAGCGGTGTTAGACAACTTTTACATCGGATATCCATATGAGGAGAGTAAGTAAACTAACTCGTGTTTTTTTTCAACAAGGATTACAACGATATAATATGTTCAGGCGGGTGGTGCCTCTTACGTGATTTTATTAAAAGTGGAAGCATGAACGGTGCTCTGGTGGCGATTCTTCTTGCTGTGTTTGTAGCAGACCCTTGCCGTGTAATCACGTGCACTCCTGTGTGAGTGAAGTATATGTTTTAAGAGATGTGGTTAGATATTCCTCAGCCGTTGAGGTGGAAAGTTGGAGTTGTTATGTTTACGCCTTCGCGTTGACGATGGGTGTCATGTGCATGTTAGCCTTTGGTTTGGAGACGTGGAATACTCTGTGAGTATGCAAGAATGCTGGGAGGTACATGTGGATGGTTGTACCTGAGAACATGTGTGCACTTGGTTGGGGTTTACTTGGGGACACACGTCGCGTGGACTGCATGTGCATGTCATGTTCTGACTTACATACTTTTGACCTCTCCTGACATATAGGGTCCCTTTGTTCTCGTTTTTTTACTAGTAGGGCTGAGTTTTCCCCTGGTTCTGTTCTTGTTTGGCCGGCAGAGATGGTTTGATTCCTCTGCATCTTCAGCTGTGAGGGGTTTCAGTACCGTGACCCTTTTATTGGACTGTGCAACTGTTTGTGACTACGTGTGCTCATACAACATGGGTGATTTCCCACATTCTGGGATGGGTTGTCTCTGTCCGCTTCGACAGTGACTCAGTGGATTAGAGTGTGAGAACCCTGAGAGGCCCGAGGAGTTTCTCCCATTGTATCGTGTTCCCTGGTAGAGTTCTTGTTGAATCGGTGTGACCAACACATTAAACGAGCACTGATCCTCTACCCAAGAGGTTGTTTCCAGCAGGGCTGGCAAGGAGGTTACACCATCCAGTAGGGATGGTCAGAGTCTTTCCATCCAGCGGGGATGACCAGTGGGTTACCATCCAGCAGAGATGGCCAATGGGTTACCATCCAGTAGGGATGTACCGTACAACAGTGTTCACTGAGCAGTACCATCTAGCAGGGATGGCCATAGAAGTTCTGGGTTTACCTCCAGCGGGGTTGGGGAGTTCTCCCCAATGCCGGGTTTAACTCCTGGTGGGCTGGGAAGTGGTCCCCGATGATGATTCTGAGATTCTATCTTATGGAGTAACCTTTTACGGGTCTAGGCATTGGGAATCGTCAAAGACTTTAGTCGGGTCACCCTTTAGTGGATTACCCTTTTGCGGGACTGGGCAGTGAGTCACCTGTCGACTCTTGTCAGGTCTCCCTCTAGTGGGAACCCGTCGACTTCCAGGGATTACCCTCCAGCAGGGCTGGGTAGGGGGTTTCTTATTGACTTTGAGGAGACCTCTCGACTGTGGGTCAGTGAAGAGCTTTGTCTTGATGTTCCCCGAGATCTCTCATGTACGAGGGGCACTTTCCCCCCTGAGACGCGTCCTTGCGATGCGACCAAAAAATGTGTGGGCAAGTCAGTGCCACCAAAAGCAAAAAGTTTCAAGGTGCGGTGATTTGTTCCCTTGACTAGCAGTTCGGGGTAGACGTGCGGGATGATGGGAATCGATGGTGTTTACTTTTAATACTGTTTGCTAATAAATTTCTTGGGTTATGCTACGGGATGGAGATCCCCTTACGATCTTGTTTGGGATTCTTCATTGAACATATAGATATGTATATACTTTGTCCCAGTACCCACTATTTGGGTCTTGGTTAATCTCTCTCCAGGAGAGGCGAAGACGCGTGGGGTATGCCATGTGCTTTCCCGGTCAAGCTTCTCATACATAGATGAGTATACTCTCCTGCTATAGGTAGTGAAGAATTGACATGAATTCTATCTTATCATTATTTCCAACTCCATGTGTATGGATGAGTCTACGTCTTTTCTCTTGTTGGGTTGAGCTGGACATTGTACTTTTACTCTTACTACACTCTCAGTTGTACTCCTCTACTTTCCCTGTTCGATCTACTGCTCACCCTTTGGTACCATCTTTGTTGCTCCCATGAGCCATTGGGGTATCGTACTGATTATTTTTATACTCACCCATACCTGGGATTTGTCCTTACTTGGTGTTCCCTTGCAGACGACAGACATGTTGGTCATGACATTAGCAGATCTAAGGGGTTTCGGAGCTTGGACCACGTGCGGTGGTCATAGTCAGGTTCCAGGTGTGGGACCCACCCAATTGTTTTCTTTTGTTTACCTATTATTGTGTTGTGGTACGTTTCTGGTTGGGCGCGAGTTTTTCCCTTTATCCTTTTCAGTTTACATTTAGCTTATACATTGTACTAATTAGAGGTCAATGCACATTTGTGGTTTTTTTAGCAGTTGGTACTTTTCTTTTCTTTTTTACTCTGCACTTTTTCATAGAGTGTGTTGCGTGTGTGTGTGTGTGTGGAGGTACTCTGGAAAAGGCCTCCCCGAGTTGTTTAGCCTTTGGCACTTATCGTCTACCCTTGGCCTATGGAGGCGGGCTTGGGGTAGTTGCAGCTCGAGCCCAAGTCGGTTCGGGTCATGAAAAACTGGTATCTGAGGTGGTTCATTCCTTGGGGAGATGCATAGACATCCCTAAAAAGGAATTGGTTGGGATTTAGCGTATTAGTGTTAACATGCCTCAAGAGAGGCTCTCAGGATAGGGAGTCTAGTAACAGTGCGATGGCCGAAGTATCCATTCACCAGGACCTTGATAACCCTCTTGTCGACTCGACAAGCTGAGACACTCGTTGTAGGGAAACTGGTCTGTGCATCAAATAGTATTGAGTCATTGAATGTCCTTCTTGTGTCATCTCCCCATTGTTGTTACTTTTATATACACATATTCTCATCTGACTTCGGTAGTCCTTGATAATATTAAGGATGTTTCTGCGAAGACAGCCAACCGTGATACCAGATTTGGTTCGTGACGATGACCCTATGAGCAACGAGGTCACAGTCCAGGACCCATCATGCGAGCCCCATTCTCCGAGGGGGATGGTAGTAGCACCTCCACCTGTTGAGAAGCAGGCATCTTTAGTAGAGTAGACTAAGCTTGAGCGCAGTTTGAGCACGCACTGTGAGTTCCTGTGGCTGAGACTGCTGAGGTTCAATGGTGATCGAGACCGTTAGGCAACAGTGGTTTGGCTTGAGGTAGTGGTTCGCCTTTTCAGGCATGTGAAGATGCCAAAAGATTATAGAGAGGCATCGGAGGGCAACTTTTTTCGTGGAGCATCTTGGCGTTGGTGGATACTGGTGACTCATTTTCTTGATGAGCCGTTGCTTTCGTCGGGTGACATTCACTTGTTGTTCCATGAGGAGTTTTTCCTCTCATGCTTGTGCTCCATTCGGGTTCATGAGCTCCTTCATTTTCAGCAGGGGGGGATGACGGTGGCCGAGTACACGGCTAGTTTCGTAGACCTTGCACTCTTTTACCAAGACTTGGTCAACGATGATAACATCCGAGCATGGATGTTTGAGCAGGGTCATCACCAAGAGATTCATGATGTCATAGTACCCTTGGGAATTTATACATATGTCTGGGTGATAGATCAGGCGCTGGTGACAGGGAGCTTCCCGTCACGTTCTGGAGATGGTGGTGGGAGCAGGCCCAACAAAGACGAGACGTCTACCACATCTAGCAGGCATCAGCTGACAGGACCTCGACGAAGGTGGATTTCCAATAACCAGACTCAGTTTTGTTATCATACACCACAGTGGTGCCGGAGGGCACCAGTGCAGCCCTGATAGAGTCAGTGTTATGCTTGTGATGGCCGAGGTCACCTGGCACAGGACTACCCAACCAAGCATGTAGAGAGCTTTGGCCAGGCAGTAGGTGCACCACCACGAAGGAGGCAGTTCCATGAACGGAGCAGTACCCAGAGAGGTGGTGATAGAAGAGGAGCGGATGGAGCTATAAGTGGAGGACGACCTCACGAAGTCTTCCCATCACCACTAGGCGGTCTACGTCTGACTCCATGAGCTGACAGTTGGGACCGCGGACAACCGTGAGATTTTGATGTCTACGATCCTGCAGAGCATGATATAATAAGAGGTACACTCTACAGCTCTTCTATTTTTTCAGTAGAATTGTTATACTCTCTATGTGGAATTGTTTTCTCCCTGCTCCTTGTTCGAGGTGTTACCATGGTGACGTAGGTCGTCGGGTGTATTCCTATGTTAGTAGAGTATAAAGTGTGTAACCTTCTTCTTTAGTTGATGGCATCGACTCCATTTCTCTCCGAGCATGTAAGAGAGTCTTGGTTGTGGGACATAGACAGTGAAATCTTGCATGACCAGATATCCTTAGGTGTTTCACCATATGGATATTCCGATGGATGGAATCAAAGGGCTTTGTCCTAGGTCAAAACGGTGATTCCAATCACGACATGCAACGTAGATGTTCGATCAGGGAGGTGAGCTACCCTAGAGATCCTTCGTGTCGTTTGTGACCGTGAGAATGGTTGACGAGGTTCCCTATTACCTTGCCCTAACCCCCAAGGTCTGGAGTGGGTGCACAGTGTCTCTTGTGTGGCTAACCTAAGGAGATTTGTGTGTGCTCCTATGAACGTCATCGGCAAGGGCCGACCTCATGTGGACAGATCAAATCATTTGATATTTGTGTGGTGATGCAGAATTGTGCAAGAGTTCTTCTCGGTTCGGGATATCCATGTGTGGGCTTAGTACACTGAGTTGTTCCCTGGTTTTGCTTTTCGGGGATGAAAATATTGAAATATGTATGGATGTAAGAACCTGGTTTTTTCTATAAAAGACTTTGTAATATTTTTTGATGTTATTACATAGCAGCGCCTTCAGACAGGGTGCCATTCCGAGCCCTGGTGTGGCCGAAATTATGTTTTCAGAGCAATCACACTAGGAATGCAAAATAAATGGTATAAATCCTAAACAGTGATCCAGATTCGAGATCTGAGTGCAAGGATGGGTCTGAAATGGGTTGTTTACTGTAGGAATGACATAAAACATATCGGCGCGGGAAGTTTGGACCCCTGACCCGTTAAGGGAACATTAAACGGATAAATTAAATAATTAATTTATTATTTTAATGGGTAAACTCATATATCTC
The DNA here is from genome assembly GCA_963277665.1 of Viscum album. Taxonomy (NCBI): domain Eukaryota; kingdom Viridiplantae; phylum Streptophyta; class Magnoliopsida; order Santalales; family Viscaceae; genus Viscum; species Viscum album. The sequence continues at coordinate 1,995,793,083 of OY728140.1, read as the reverse complement.
ATAAAAAATTACTCAGATTGGAAAACTATGGTCACCGTTGAGTTTGGAGCGTGCCATTTACCCTAGAAAGAGTGTAACTTTTGCGGGCACGATCCTTCTTTGAAAAATGTTGCCAAGGGCGTTTTCGTAATATGGAGGCATCAGGAACTAAGTTTAATAACATTTGAACGGGGCCTCAGATTAAAATTTTGAGTCCACCGTTGTTCCTGGGAGGTGGGTTTTACCCTAAGGGAGGCTTAACCTCGACCCCGTCAAAAGTTTCGGATGTGGGTTAAAATTAAGGATTAAATTAATTAAATTTTTATTAATTTAATTCTACATTTAAACAATCCCTCATTCTTTCCTTCTCATTTTCAACCCCTAGTGGAAGGAACACTCCATGGCAGCTCAAGCTCTCTTCATCCTCCTCCAAAGCTGGTTGCGGATTCGGTTAGCGGATTTTCACAACGCGACGAGATAAGCCCCACACAGTAGGATATTGTCTCCTAGTTTTTAATTACCTTGTATGTTTGATACCATTTTATGGCTTTTAAACACTATCTAAATCCCTAGGAAATACCATATCCAAATAATTTGTATCTTTATCTTTCCAACGCAATTTACGGTTTCAAAATCTGAGTTTGGGGTTGTCTGCAATCGATCGCCGAAGTTTGCTAGTTTTGGAGTTTTCCCGGCCGAATATGGGTGGTTCCAGCGGTGGTCCGACGAGTTTTGTTGGTGGTTTGGAAAGATACAATGGTGGGGGAAGGCTCCAGCAGTGTTGGCGGGCTTCGGTGGAGCCTTCGGGTGGTCTTCGGTTTAGCGGCGAACTCGTCAGTCGCGGCGGCTTCGCAGGACATAGAGCGAAAGGACGACCCGACTGTGCTGGCCGGTAGACTCGGATAACCGGGGTCGCGCACCGCAACCTCTCCAGGGATACAAAGACCCGCGCAAGGTGGGTCTTCACACTATGAGAACACCCAGACCTTGTGGCCATTCTACATGTGGACCACGATCTAGTGACAGGCCACGCGGCTGAGCCGCGGGCCGACCCAGGCCGGGCGGACCAGCCGGTCCAGGCCGGTCCTGCCCAAGGGGATTTGTTCCACCTCTTCGACCGCCTGTAATTTTCATTACGGGAGTTCAATTTGCATGTTGTCTATGGAAGTGGGACCGTATCGACGATAATTTTCTTATGAGATGGTCTCGAGGATTTTTAATTCCCGAAAAGAGGGGCTCGGGGGGTGTAACATGACCGTTAAGTGGACGGACGTTCTTCCGGGAGTTCTTGTTTTGGATAGCGCAGACACATCTGATGTCTGAATTGAGTGCCGTCAGTGGCATTCAGACACTGGAATTGAGATGGAGTTTTCAGGTGTGGATGCAAGCGTTGAAACCGGAGTTATGGCATGGGACCCACGCCCCATCTGTTGAGCTGTTAGCAAGTATTTTGTTACTTTTTTCATCGGATGTCCATTCGAGGCGTAGGAGCAGTCCTTTTGGGTGTTTTTTCGAGGGCATTACAATGGTGCAATCCACCAGCTATAATCCCTGATGGTGGTGCGGGCCCCATGGGGGACGTTTTGGGAGTTGATGGTGATTTCCAACATTATCATTGGGTGTCCGTTTTGGACAAGTGAATAGCCAAACTTGTGTACCTTTTCGGGACGATCACAATAGTGTGATCTGTTCGTTGTGGTTCGGGACTGGGATGCAGGTCTCCTGTGGCAACTCTCATATGTGGTTCGCCAGAATGCATCTTTTTCTCCGAATATCCGTTCAACTCATGTGATTAGTCATTTTAAAGAGTTTTCCCGTGGGGATCACAATAGTGTGATGCACCCGACTGTTTTCAGGGCCGAGGCTTGGGATCAATGGATGTCGTTCGGGTGTAAAGCGGTGTTGGACGACATTTACGTAGAATATCAGTTTTAGGTGAGTAAGTAGTCTATCTCACGTGTTTTTCCATGAGGATTACAACAGTGTGTTCTGTTAAGGAGAGTGGAGCCTCTTACGTGATCATAGTAAAATTAGAAGCATGAAAGGTGCTCCGGTGGCGGTTCTTCTTGCCATGTTTGTAGCGGATCCTTGGCGTGTAATTGTGTTCACTCCTGTGTGAGTGAAGTATTAGTTTGAAGAGATGTGGTTTGTCATGCCTCATCCTTTGAGATGGAAAGTTGTATTTGTTACATTTACACCTTCGCATTGACGATGGGTGTCATGTGCATGTTAGCCTTTTGGATGGAGACATGGAATAATCTAGGAGTATGCGGGAACACTGGGAGGTACATGTGGATGGTTGTACCTGAGAACTTTTGTGCACTTGGTTGGGGTTGACTTGGGGCCACACATCATGTGGACCCCATGTGCGTGTTGTGTTATGATTTACGTACTTTTCACCTCTCGCAACATAGAGGGTCCCATTGTTCTCGTTTGTTGACCAGCAGTGCTGAGTTTTTTCCTGGTTCTATTCTCATTTAGCCAGCAGAGATGGTTTGGTTCCTCTTTATCTTCAGCTATGATGGGTTTTAGGATCGTTCCCCATTCATCAGCTGCAGAACCGTTTGCGACTACGTGTGGTCGTACAACGTGGGTGTTTTCCCACTTTCAAGGATGGGTTGTCTCAGTCTGATTCGATAGTGACTAAAAGGTTTGGAGGGTGATCACCCTGAGAGTCCCAAGGAGTTTCTCTCGTTCCTTCGTGTTCCCTGGCACCGATCCTCTATCCAGGAGGATGTTTCCAGTAGGGCTGGCCAGGAGGTTGCACCATCCAGCAGGGAAGGTCAGAGCGGAACCATCCAGCAGGGATGGCTAGTGGGTTACCATCCAGCATGGATGGCAAGTGGGTTATCATCCAGTAGGGATGGAAAATACATCGGTGTTCCCACCGAGCATTACCATCCAGCATGGATTGCACGATCAGTTTCGGGTTTACCTCCAGTAGGGCTAGGAAGTGTTCCCTGATGGTGAGTTTACCTCCATCTGGGCTTGGAAGTGGTCCTCGATGCCAGGTTTACCTCCATCTGGGCTGGGAAGTGATCCCCGATGATGATTCTGAGCCTCCCTCCTGTGGAGTACCCTTTTACGGGACTGGGAATTGGGACTCGTCGACGACTTTTGATGGGTTTCCCTATAGTGGATTACCATTTTTCGGGACTGGGAAGTGTGGAACCCGTCTACTCTTTCTAGGTCTCCCTCTAGTGGGAACCCTTCAACTTCCAGGTATTACCCTCCAGCAGGGCTTGGCAGGGGTTTGCCTATCAACTTCGAGGAGACCTCTCGACTGCGGGGCAGTGCAGAGGTGTGGCTTGACGTTCCCCCAGAACTCCCAAGTATTAGGGGTGCTTTCCCCACCTAGAAACATCCTTGCAATGCGACCTGAAACTGTGTGTGCGAGTTAGTGCCGCCCAAAGAGGATATTTTTGAGGTGTGGTGATTTGAGCCCTTGACTTTCAGTTCAGGGCAGACGTGCGGGATGTTGGGCATCGATGGTGTTTACATCTGGGATTGTTGGCTACTCACTTTCGTGGGTTGAGCTACGGGATGGAGATCCCCTTACGATCTTGTTTGGGAATCATAATTGAGCTTTTGGATATGTATTTACCTTGTTCTAGTACCCACTCCTTGGGTCTTGGATACTCTCCCTCCAAGGGAGGTGAAGACACACAGGGTATGCCACGTGCTTTCTGTTTCTAGCTTCTCATGGTCGGACGTGTCTACTCTCCTGCTATAGGTAGCGAAGACTCAACGAGATGTTCATCTTCTCACCATTTCTATCTCCTTGTGTCTGGACAAGTCTACTTCCTTTCTCTTGTTGGGTTGAGCTGGACTCTTTATTATTACTCTTACTGCACTCTTGGTTGTACTCCTCTACTTTCCCTATTCGATCTAATACTCACCCTTCAGTTCCTCTTTTGTTGCTCCCTGGAGCCTTCGGGGTATCATACTAATTATTTTTATACTCACCGCTAATTGTTCTTTGCCCCCACTTGGTGCGCCCTTTCAGAAGACGTACATGTTGGTCGTGATTTCAGCGGAGAATAAGTGTTCAGGAGCATGGACCTTGTTTGGTGGTACTAGTTGGGTTCCAGGTGTGGGACCCTCTCACCTATTTTCTTTTGTTTACGTGTTGTCGGGTTGTGGAACTTTTCTGGTTGGGTATGTTTTTCCTTTTTTCCTTCTCAGTTTACCTTCACATTACACTTTGTACTGATTAGAGGTCGATGCTCATTTTTGGATTATTTATAGAAGTTGGTACTTTGCTTTTATTTTTACACTACACTTTTGCATTGAGTGTGCTGTGTTTGTGTGTACAGGTACCAAGGAAAAGGCCTCCCCGATTTGTTTAGCCTTCGGCGCTTGCCCCCAGCCCCTGGCCTATGGAGGCGGGCTTGGGGTAGTTGCGGCTCGATCCCGGGTAGGGTCGGGTCATGACAATTATCAATGTGAGGCTTTTAACTATTGGATGATGTACATCGAGAGCATTCTGTAGAAAATACTTTTGAACTTTTGGAATACACGTTTAGGTTCCCCACACATATGAGATATCTATACACTAAATCAATAAACCACATACAAAAATACATGTCAACCATGGACATAATATAAAATTTTTGGATTTCCAATAATTTATTTCATATTTGTCTCACCACCAACTAGAAATGCAATAATGTATAGTAATTTTGTAAATTGTCTTAAATAATCCATCATAATAATACCACTAGATAAAATGCATTGAATTATATATACTATCATGTCTTAGTGTCTCTGGAAAAATTTTCTCAAGTAAATTTACTTGGATGTCCTTCTATAACATACCATCTACACTCCGAATATTAGACTCGAAATTACCACAAGAATTGTTATTATCCCCAAATAATATATATATATATATATATATCCAAATTGACAAAATTATAAATAAGTGAATAAAAATTCCCTTTTATTTTATAGACGACCTCTATTAATAATTCTACTTCCATAAATCCACCCAGTCCGATGAAACATGGTCGGTGCTATAACTAAAATTACTATGCTAGGATAGAAATACTATTCACAACACACTATTTGTTTCTCTCCATAACCTATACAATGTAAAAAACATCTTTTGGGACATCACTCATTATAATTCACCTATCACTATTGGTGCCACAAGATCCACTTCTGGTGGATCATTTCGATCCAATCGTCCTATAAAATTATCAACAAATTTCTTTAGAGAGAAATACATATAATATAAAAAACGCACACCTCAAGACACATTTCACAACATTTACATAAGTTAAAATATGTATTCATGTAAATCCATACCAATTTATCCCCTTACCCAACCACATAGTTAATTCATCGTAACTCTGACTACCATTAACCATCATGTAGCTAGTTTACAATTGACATGTGTAAACACATTATCATTTTATATGCATTCATTAGAAACACAATTTTTGAAATTTTTCATCATTTTACCAAATGATATTCAATATCGCGAACTATTTTTTATTCAATTTCATTATAGAGGAAATAATATTTTAATATAAACATCTTATTCAAATGATTTATTTTTGTGTCTTCATTGAAATAATCCACTTCAAAATAATTCCAATGTTTCAAAAATGAATCAAGCATACCAAACACTCATGCAATACTAGGTCATGAGTCATGTCTCAATAAATCTTTCACACTATAATAAAATTACACAATATGTGAATCAATCCATTTTTATTAATAATCAACTGAATGTAAAACATTAACAAAAAAAATCTCTCTGAATACAAGGGTTTTCCTTCATTTATGGGTTATATAATCCCATGTAATAACTCATTCCCATGGACCAGATCTTCCTTGTATCCATTCATATTTTTTCATATAGTAAAAAAAAGGAAAAAACATCCATTGATACCACTTTGCAACATCCCTACCTTGGTTACATAGAGATTTTCCCCAACCCAGCCAGTCACATTACCGTAAGCACACCACCGTAAATAGTAGTGAAAACTGACTAGTAGAAGGGGTTTATTATCCATCATATGGAGACAGTACCCTCTTTATCAATTTTGAAATGAAATAGATATAATTTATAAATACAAAATAGGAAAAAACAGAAAACAAGATTAATATAATAACCAAAACAAACACAATAGCATGATGACTAAAACATGAATAAATAAGCCATGCCTATTTTTTTCATTCCATTTGGTTTTCAATATTAATCTAAAAAAAATTAAAGTCACACAAACACATTAAAGTGGTTATCAAAAACATGTTGTGTTCCCACATCCATTATTTATCATGGTCCAACTATCTAACTTATGGCTAGGGCACTTATCATATCATACGACCATGATGTCTATTTGGGTACAGAACAAGAATCCCAATTAGTGTGTGGTTAAAATTTCGTTTTCAACTACCATGGATGTATAAAACATCATCCACTCAATAATAGTATTTGTATTTGTATAAATATTAATGTAAAAATGACAAAAAAATCACCACATTCAATTTTTCATTATTTAACCACATAAACCACAAGGTTTTTGAAGTCACCAACACTATTATTACCTTATTCATCCCATGATGGAGATTGAACCATATAACATATTCAATTCCCAAATCATTATTACTAAGGGGTTTCATTATCCAAATCATTAATATTCATATCATGACCACTGGGAACCAAAGTCTAATGAATGATTCATTGATGTAGAACTTTGTCTCTTACACACCATGGGTAGTTAAAACCTATTTTCATTTACCCCATCTAAAATTCATTTTGGTATTTGGAAAATCTGTCACTATCATGAACATGTTATCGCATATGGGTATTTGGAGCTGCAGTCCATACCCCACACTGATTTTTAACAAATGGGTAACTCCATGTATCTACCTGACACTAACTATTTTATTTAGGTATTTTTAGCATAATTATTTGTCCCACACAACAATAGAGCATATAAAACTAATATTAAAAATGTCACAATGTCACATAAATCAAAATATGACATACATCTATGTTTTACATCATTAACCTTCTAATAATTTATTCTCATTTATTTTCACCTTATCAATTTATCAGAACAATCATAATTATTAATTTCAATCACATGGAATAATATAAATGAATCACTATTACAAAAAATTAACAAATTTTAACCATGTATTTTATTAACACACCATGATTTAACATAACATCACAATTATTCATATTAATATAAAAATTTATCATTAAAATAATCAACACATTCCAAAATCACATAAATTAACCAATAAAAATCCCATTAATCATTCAATTTAATGCCCAATTCCTCCTTAATTCCGTATTCACAATTAAAAAATTCAATATAACCAATTCCAACTCATTTTATAATCCCATTAAAAAACAATTAGTCAATTCCATAATTCTATAAATTAATCAATTAATGAATTTATTCATTCCAAGATTCAATTTCCAAATGAGTTAAATGAAATATCATAATGAATACATGCAATTGGAATTCAATACAACAAGAATTAAATTTAGACTACGTACATCATTATTGCTTATATACACAATCTAAATAAATTCCTCTATTGAAGAAAAACACCCAAAACCTTTACAAAAAATGGTATCTATATCCAAAACCTAGATCAACGATAAAATTGGTTAGATCTATCAAATCCTATATCTAGATTCATTACCAATGTGGAATAACACCCTCTAAAAGGTGATAGAATGATGGAATGGAGAGGGGAAACCAAATGAGAAAATTTCTATTACTATGGGTGGTGATCATTTTTCAATCTAGTATTCAATTCATTATGAATGGTATTTTTAAATATTTATTACTCTTTTAGGTAATTAATAAATTCAAATGAATTTGTTTAGGGCTATGTGAGGATGATTTGGGATTAATAAAATGGGTTTCATGAATAAATTTTTATGTTTTGGGGGTCAAGATTTATGTTCACACCGTTTCATGTATGTGAAAAACTATTTTCCATTACCATTTGCTACCTGAAAGAAGGTCACAAAGTTTCTACATGTAGGTTGCACTGTTTGAAAAAACATGTACCAATAGTTACAATACCCTCTGTATAGGATATCACTTTTTGATGGTAGGGTTGCATAGTTTGGGTAAATAGTGAGGTAATTGTGCACTCATCATCATCCTTAAAAAATATCTAATTTAAACCAAAAACACCACTTGGTAAAAAAATAACAAAGATTCTGTAAAACAGAGGAAAATGGTAACTAAAAATGAGGTCGACCTATCTCCAAAAAAGTTTGGTATCTCAAACTCATGGTGGTCATTATCTATTATTAGATGATATTATCATACTATGTTGTCACTTACATGATCTCTATTACCATGTTTACTTAATCTAATATATTATTCCCATACATTGGTTAAAATGATCTTCTCCTACAAATTTTCTCTAATTGTGGCATACCATTGGTTATGTGTTAGTATTATAGAAGCGAACACCAAATGTGGAATGTAAAAACACAAACTATCCACAAAGTTAAAAGTAAAGTCCGAAATTTTTTTGCACCTGAACTATAATGGTTTTCTTAGTCTCAAACTCTATCATGGTGTGAAATATCATTCTCAACACCAACTTATTCAAAAAAACACCTATAATCCACTACGAAATTTTTAAAGTGAGGTGCACATCAGGATATGAAATAATGATCTAGGGAAATATGTGAATCTGGACAATCTCAATTGATTAATGGTAGCCAATGGTCTCTATTAAACTCAACTATTAGATTGTTAGTAAGGGGGATAAACTTTTGATTCAGTCTATAAACACCTATATTATATTATTTACATTATTGAATCAAGGGAACCACAATACAATGTTCATTGATATAGAATCCCATGTCCACTTCAGTTCTTATAGCAGTTTATTGAAAATTTCTAGAACCATGTTCTCCGAATTAACCTATAAAAAATTATGATATATATAGAAGAACTCAACTTCACACTTCATCATTACTCGACACTATAACTAATATTGAGTGTACCATAACGTTACATCCCCTCTTTTATTTAATTCTAATGGTTATTTGTGAATATTCTATGGTATATCCTCTTAATTCATCTCTAGTATCATATTTCATCCTATGAAAATTATGTCATGCTCCCCACCATCAAAAAATGCATCTGGAGTATATATCATGGATATCTAAACATAAAAGGTATCACATTATTATTATACATGATGATATTCCATAACATGAGAAAGAAGTGGTGTGGTAATATAATTCAATTACTGATAAGGTGAATTAACCACATCCACTATGGGTTGTAAAAATTAGGATAACTATTATCATGGACCTCATGAAAACTGAATGAAATATCTTCAACTATGAGTCTCTTCTCCTACATTCACATTCATCGAGTATGTGATATCTAAATTTAATGATCATATAGTAAAATTACAAATATTATCTACCTAATTTTATTATCATTCAATGTAAATATATTCTAAATTCTCTTATAGAAAGAGGGGAAGTTAAACCCCCAGCCCAAAAGGTTGTGTCACCACATCATATGAGAGAATACTATGAATATCAGCTCTAGTTTCTGGTTTGTGTAATTTTTATCATGTGTTATTATCTATTAGGACCCCTAAGATATCACTAGTTCATTCTACAATAAACACATTTTTTTACAATTAGAGAGTAATTAAAAAAGACCATCTACTCAACACCCCATATTGCAGTCTTAATATTGGAGAACTCATAAACCTATTAGAAAACATCTAATATATTAGTTCACACCTCTCTATCATCATAAAACATAGCCCTTTTGGTTTAATGCCTTCAAGGGTTTTGAAAACCGATAAAAATATCACATGAACCATAGATAGTAGTTAGTGGCCATAATGAGTCACCATACCTCAAACACAGCCATGAATAGCTCACAAGAGTAAACTACCACAAAATTTCACTAGTCCACAAGCAATACATATTCATAGACAACCAGTCCAAATAATTGGAACTCTTGAATACTTACAAGATACTTCAATAAAATACAATTAATATGGTTCTCCATAAGTATGTCAAAGAAAAAACAAAAAGGTGTCACATTCTACTACTTTGATGTTGAGTACAATGATATTTAATGAATGAAGACTACCTTAAACAAATCCAAAAAGGAAAAATGATCTAACTTATTAGTCATATGTGAACTATTGTGTCCTTGTCCAAACTGAGGGAAATCTTCAAGATTCCTCTATTTTCATAGTTAAAGGAAAATTACATATTATATAAATACAAATAATTATTATTGGGATAGTGATAACCGAACCGAAAGTCAATCATCAACATCCACCTCACCCATTTCAACTAGTCAATTTGGTCTTCAATTGACGAAGGTCGATTTTTATTCTTATTGTAACAAAAATCAGGTTTCACTAATCCTCACATAACCACAATGTCCTATATGACATCTTGATGAACACAACTAGGGATTCATAGGGTGGAACATTGGGTTAGAAAATTTCCATCCTCTTCAGATTATCAGACAACACATTCATCTCATGATGCTGTTTGGGTATTTTTGATATAATATTATTTAAATTCAACTATCATCACCATGAACATCTATGAGTATGTTGATTTTTCAAGGGGTAGTTATTAATTCTACATCTTTATGTTGTAATTCCTTATATTATACCACTTCTATATTGTTATATACTCAAAATTAAATCTTATATAAGGATAATAATTTCCATTTATTGAGTAATGTATTTTATCATATTATGTATGATCATATACTACACTTCATGGGATTACGCCATACTAAATAAGTAATTCATGTTCCCATCAACATAGGCTCACAATTTTTTAAACATAAAAAGTCAATGAGTGCATGAACTGTGGATAACTAGCCCATACAACATATAAATACATAAGTCTTCATCACCATTATTATAGACACCCAGTTCATCCATTATAAGGCTTGGTCATATTTCTACATATATTTATAAAGGTATGAGGTTAACAAATGGTGATTTCAAGTCATATTGTCCCATGAATTAATTTAGTAAAAATATTAAATATATTTTACACTATGAATATTTTTGGTTAATTTAAATAAAGTAACTCTTAAATAGATAATTGGATAAGAAATAAATGTTCTTGGTTCAGTATGGACAGTGGTGTCTCCCATAGGAGTGATATAAAATGAGTCAGTGCAATTTTTTTTAATAGTCTCTCATTGGTGGTGGGTTAAATGGATAAATTTAATAAATTAAATTAATTAATTAAATTAATTTTACATAATAATATGTCTATGAATATATAAATTATGTAAATTTTCTAGGGTTGGTTTAACAATTTTTGGGAACTTCATTTGAGAGTTGTTAACTCCTCCATTAGGAGAGTCAGGATGAACAATAACAAAATCTTAGATCATATCATATTTGAATGAAATGAATGCATATTGTTTTTTAAATAAATTTAATTGAATGTTCAAGACCAACAATCAATCCAAAATAGAGAAGTACACAAATTTTTGTTTTTTAATTACATTGGATTAAAATATTTTATAATTAATTATTATTTATTTGATCTAAATATTATTGTAGAATTTATAGGATCTATTGTACCAGATTTCATATTGTATTTTCAATTTTCTAACCCTAGTTCCCCATTCATGATCTTAGGAAAAGAACTAAAGGATAGTGGGGAATAAAACATTGTTTTATGGAAATGTTCTCCCAAAATTCATTCCATTATTCTCTCAATGGATCCCCAAATTTTCCTTCTAGACATTTTCTGGTGGAACCAATCATGATTGGGCCCCCCATATTCAAGGAATATTGATGATGTGAATATTTTATGGTTAGGGAATCATAGATCATTAATCATTTTAGTAAATGGATGCTCAATATGTTCATTTTAGATATGATATTTAAAATAAAATTTAAAAGATATGATATATTTGATATGAGATACAATTTATTAAATATGAGATATGAGATATAATATTTGTGATATAAGATATTTGAAACTTTATATAATGTATAATATATGAGATACAACTCATTGTTCAATAATATTATATCAGCTATATCTATTAACTAAGGTATATATTGGAGGAACTATTAGAGACAATGTGATCTTATAATTGAGATGGTTATTTTATGAATCATAGTGGATACCATCATCATATTCATTTCTCGTGTCAACGTAACACCCAATTGTTTCATAGGTCTTTGAAACGTGATATTCTAGAATTAAGAATTCTTGTTTCTAGGATGTTTCAATTGGATTTATTCAAGGAACCAGAAACTTTCAATAGTTATTTATTTAAAGGGATCCTGCTTTCCAAAGGCTGGCATTCATTATGTTTTGAAAATTATGATACTTATGAAAATGCATTGGTCAAGAGGATGGAATGTTGGACTCATCACACCCTTTTAGGGGGATTATTGTCTACTTCGGGACACTCTTTGAAATTAAAAAAAATTTTCACGAATCCTTATTAATTTACCAAGTATATTATAATTATCCCTTCGAATTTGAATTCACTTATTTAACATGTATAAAATATTAGAATTATCAGTATGTAATTGATGTTTTGTATCTATGGTACCCTCTTAAATACTGATTAGAGATTCTTTTAATCATTATTTATGATGATACTAGATTTTAAGCCACTCAGTGGGGCACTCTTGAGTTTATCATCATCCAGGGAGATGAAGGTTTGATTTGATTTTGGGATCACACTCATAATATGTGCTACCTATATATCCTTGTTAAAAGGATTCATAACCCTCGTAGTTTTGTGCCACTTAATGGGAAAAATCATACCTTTTAAGGTCATGTGATAAGGTCCTCTATGCAGAAGGTGCATAGTGTAAATTTAGTGTGGGACTTATGGTTAAGCAGCCCAATAAACATCGAAAAGATAAAAGTTTCCAAATTGGATCAAACACTATTGGGAGTATAGCCCAAATAAAATAGGGTTGATTTGAATTGTTGGGTTTTTACCTCAAGGAGGCTTTCTACATATCCCATATAGATAGGACTCAAATCCCATGTAGTTCGATAAATATCATAAGAGAATATAGTTCTATGAGAAAAATGAGTTTGGTCTTACTTCCTGAAAATGGATTCATGAATTGGAGGAACTACAGTCGGATTCCTAAGTAGGATATCCAGTGATATAGGTCCCTGTAAGGGGTTCTTACGTATCCTGGTTTGAATAGTAATCAGAGTTCTCATAGTTCATTCACAGTGGGTGTTTGTGCGCATGTTTGTAATCATCACATATCTCTAATCCCACACGAGTAATGATCGGTGTTAGAGATAAGAGGATGTGAATGATTCAATAGTGAGACTTCACACTTCTAAAATTTTCCGCCATGCTGATGTAAGAGGGTGAGGTGACGGTGGGAGAGGGCAGGGCGATAAGCCCTCCCTCTGTTCACTTCACATTGGTCAACGGTCCTAATGGAAAGAGGAATGGGTGAAGGTGAGGGGATTATACCAAGATGACTACCCTAAAATTCCCACCACTGTTAATGGGAGAAATGTCTATGTGACTATAGATATACAAATCCAAAATAATTCCATGAATCATAACCCCATTTTAAAAAAAATGTGGGAAACCTCTTACTGGGGATGTACAAACCCACATTGGAGACACATTTATGTGCCTTACCCAATGGTATGAGAATCCAAGAGGTTTTGGGGGAGGTTTCATCCAATCCACATTGAAATAAGGTAACAAAAGAAAGATATACCCCGCAATGAATGGATTAAAATGGTATTTGAGATTTTCGCATAGGTACCTTGTGTAGCTATGCCATGTAGGTTCCCCGTGCTGCTCAATCGCATAGGTATGGTGCACAAATGTACCACGCAGTTGTAATGTATAGGTATGGTGCGTAGATACATCGAGTAGGAACAGATGAGGATTGAAGAAAATGTGATGACCATCAAAACATGCATATCCCTTTAATTATCACTTATTTTTTAGTTTAGTGAAATACCTGAGACAATTTGAAAGATCTAGGAGAATGAGCTACACAATGGGAGCTTCAGAGAGTCATTCAAAAAAAAGACAGTCATAAATGGGGTGACCAAGGGTCCTAATTATTGGAACAGTTGGTCATGGTCGAGAAAGCATGGGTCATGCAGATACACCGCATAGCTGCACCATGTAGATTCTCCACGCAGTGGCACCCCTAATCCCTTTATGTGTAGTTAGGATGTGTAAGAATATCGTGTAGAACGTCCGCATAGGAATATCGCGTAGCTCGGCCACGTAGGCATGTCACATTGCTCGGCTGCGTATGCATATCTCGTAGCTCGTCCGGGTAGCCCTGTCCCACATGGATGTTTCCTTTTTAAGTTTCTTTAATGGATTTCAACCAAATCCCTCCTCAGGATTGGATCTGAAAAATATAAAATGGAGGATCAAATCCTGAGGAATTTTTACACATTTTGTGTCACACAGATATGTTACGCAGCTCTGCCATGTAGATTCACAACATAGGTCTTCTATTTCCAATAAATAGGTTTCTATTTTTCGTGATTATTTATCATCTATCCCTTCCTATGTTTGGATCTCACATAGTGTAGCTCGTTCGTTCAGCTGGATCACATTGTTCTCTCTTGTAATTATCTTGAAATTTCATCAATGTAAAATTATTTATGCGATAGAGCTACTAAAAAATGACTTTCATCGATGGAGTTGCGCTGAGATCTTTCTCACAGGACCAATGCTGACATCGTCAATGCAACTCGTCGAAGGACCTCGTCGAAGGAACTCTTCGAAGGACCTCATTGAAGGACCTACACGACAAGTTTCCTTTTCCAATTCTCTTACTTTCTTCTTTTGAAATCTGATCTTCAATTTTGGTAATTTCTTTTACAGGAAATTATGACTCATTTGATAACCCATACCAAGGAAGCTAAGTCTCCCCAAAGAAAAATGATGACGATTATAGACCATATTATTATGACACTGTTGTGAGTGCTATTCCTGGGATAAAGAAGTGTCTAATCTTGTACTAACGTGACTATCCACAATTTCCTTACCTACCTCTGTATGGGCATGGACATTTGCAAGACACCCATTTTCCATCTATTAAGAAATACATTACAATGAATTGGTTTCTTCAGTATTCCATCTATAACTGCATGAATATAAGTTCAATGGGGGTTCCAATATAATAAGGAACAATCCTTATTAGTTGCATCATTCATCACAATGGTTGTGCTCTAGATACGAAGGATCATGTTATATAACCAAGACGACATTGTTATGATTCCAATATTTGAGTTTCTCAAATATATCAATTGAATTGTTGGAAAGGATATTGGGACCTTCATTCTAGAGGGGGTGTGAAACCCAATTGGATGTGGAAATTATGGGTATGTCTGAATTGTGTAGAATTTTGAAAAGAATTATCAGACGTACAAATTTATGAAGTTTTCTAGATGGGGAAAACTAACGTTTACAAAAATGAACTCATTCTTAAATTACATAGCCAATGGAGACCAAAAACAATATATTTTGATCTGATGGATGAAGAAGTTGGTATTAGTCGTTGGGTCATTTACCAAATATCTAGAATTTCTGTTCATTGGGAAATGTATGATTAGTTCATTCCACCTACATCATCATGGGGTGATGTTACTAGAACACCACCATTGGCCCATGAATTAATTATGACAGTGGAGAATTTAACCAATTATAAGAAATATATTCATGCCACATTGTGGATGGAAGCTTTCTTAGAACAAACTTCAGAGAATGGTCCAACCTGTGGACATCCTACAATTTGTCCTTCCACTGATAACTGAGGAAGTTCAGGAACATATTGACCTACACTGGATAAAGGTGATTATAAGAGTTGGGGTTATAAATTCAAACATGATATAGATTCATAAGTACGATTAGCTGCTTTCCTTGCTATGTGGATAAGTGTTTATTACATCGAGTTCGTGAATCCGGTGGTGGTGTAAAATCAGTGACTTTTTTAATTGATGAAAAATTGGTATAGGGTAAGTATATTGGGCTAGAAACGCGTTTTTTGGAATGAATTGACCATCTCTTGCTAAATTTAGACAATTGGGAGGCTCCATTTAGAATTGAAGATCCATTTCAAGTGTTGTGGGGCTGGATTGGAGCACATTTATCTCCATACTCAATATTGAACTTAGTCAAGGTTCCTAATGGTCGATTTACCCCATCTTACATATAGTTTTGGGTATTATGACTCTGAATTTGAGACCTGACGAGGTACTAAAAGTATTGAATGTCTCAGGATAATTCAAATTCTTTCCTTTTGGTAATCCATCAACTGGAACATTTATTGATGATGATAAAGGATAGTATGAGATGAGATCCAACATGATGGAATTCAGGGATGGTGTACTATCAACCAGGATTGATGGTTAAATTATCTGTAAGGCTTATGTTCCCTATAGGTTTGCTCATCTGTTCAGGTGTCTTCAATAGTAAATCACATTTCCACTAACACATGTCAGATATGAGAGGCACCCATTGGTACCACAAAAAATATGGATTATCACAGCCTTAGAGGTATCCAAAATATCAATTACCTTACCACCATCAGATGCATCAATCAGATTGGAAGATGGGTATTCCAAAGAATGGGTTTATTCATATCATCTAGGGGCTCAGGGAAAAAGAGTATATGGAGTGGAGGCTAAAATGATTGTTGCATGTGGAAATCGTGGCACGAAGTCCAGGGACAAAGATGATATAGAAATTTTAGAGGTATCAGAGCCCTCAAAGCATCTTCGTAGGAAGTACACCAGGAAGAACAAGGATAAAGAATCAATAACTTCAACTCTAAGGCGATCCAGTCACTACCAACAGATAAAGATTCCTATTCCACCTATTGAATTTTATGAGGAAGAAAGGACTGAAGAAGATCGTCAATCGGAAGGTGTTGAACCTCTTCCACGGTCAACTAGGCCAAGATCAAAATAAGTGTGACCTTATTCCATTCATTACTAAGAACGTATAACCCATGATCGTAGGGATGCCTGGTCATTTCTTCAAAATGGAATTCAAATACCAGATATTGGTGATATCAAAGCACCTTCTGATTTCAACTAGAAAAATAATTTGGATGAAGTACATAAATATATTTCGGAGTTATATAATTTCATATATGAAACTGATGAACAAATCCCAACTTCAAAACGAGTATCCCATATGAGGGACATAGGAGTCCGCGAAGGGGTAATTATCGACTCTGAGGAGGAATGTGATGTTTATTTTAATAGTGATAATGTATATCCCCCCAAAAAAATTTGTCTCAACTTTTATTTATCATTTTATATCATTAATCATGATGAAAATGTATTTCTGCAGCTTGAATGTAGAGAAGGATGAACTAGATTGACTCTTGATTCCCCTCAGTATAGTCTGGTAGGCTCTCCCATTAGGGAATAAAATTTTCTAAAAACGTGCTTCTAACCATGATTTATCCTCTTGTAGGATCTATGTCTCCTTCCTCTCTTAAGGGATTAAGAGAAGATGCTTCACAACCAGAAAAAGAAGTCCCAGAGGAAACACTGGTTTATGCCAATGTATCTGTACCATCAAATGATTCAATTATACCTGTTCCTGGCTCTGTTGAGAGAGAGGAAGGCCATTGTAAGATTAAATTCATTTCCCCATTTAATTTTGTTGAATGATTCTAAAAACAATTAATAATGATTTTATTATTTCTTTAGAAGAAAGGACTAAAACCCCAGGGCAATCTGAAACCAATGTTGAAATTAACCCGAACCTGGAGAGATCTGATAATGGAGTACCAATTGACGATTCAGTAGAAAAAAATGTTAGAAGAGCCAATTTGGGCATCGACCAACATTTTTTGGATAACTTAAGTAGTGAGGATGTTGTATTTCAGGTTGTATACACTGAAATGATGAACACCCTTAATCCAAATATTGATATTCCAGATTCCATCACAGAGTTTGGAGATTTCAATGAGTAATTTCAAGGAAGTTCTTATTACTACATTTTCCATACTTAATGTGTTCTTTAGCTTGATTATTTACATCAAAACTTACCTTATGTAGCTTTATCTACATAAAATTTCACAATGGATCTTCATGAATAGGGTGTTCCACGTTATCCTTCTATTGGAGCTAAAAGAATACTCACAGAGGATCCTTTATAAGAAGAGATTCTGGAGTCTTCAAATGTCATATCTGAACATGATCAAGGGAATATACATCCTCAAGAAACACCTACTCAAAACACCAGAGCTGAAAATAAAGGGGATGAATCTAATCAAATAGATGACTCATTGTTGGGTAAATATAGTTAGCCACCTGAGTCATATTTGTTTCCTCCATTCGAAACTAATAATGACCTTTGTGTATTATTAAGGGTTATTTGCTCTTAGATTAGTGGGTGAAGCGTCCACGATCCAAATATTAGTAGAAAGAAATTATTCCGTGAGAATCATATTTCTATAGTACATGTTACCACATGGAAGTGACTCAGATTCAGATTTTGAGATGAAAAATGATCTTGGCATGGCACGTAAGAAAACATGGAGGAAAATTTGGATCATAACTGCTGAAAATCCATTGGATGAATTATCATCACATCTTCCAAAACTCCTAAAATTATTCTATGTGTTGGGATTTGATGGGTTCAATTAACAGCCAGTCTATGATTCCATGAAAGAGACTATCTGCTGATGGGAGAAAGTGCATAAACTACAACTAGATTTTGAATAAGCTAAATTACTCATCAATATTAAGGGCTTTCATAATGTAGTGTTTGAGGCGGAGGAAAATCATAACAAGAAATCATTCAAGGTTAGCCAACAGATCAAAGAATCCACGAAGGAGTTACTATCTCTTCAACGTCAAACAGATGCTGTTCATAACTAGCTTGAGAAACTGAATCAGAAATCAGGAGAAACACAATTGGAGGGGATAACTTCCATTTCATAGGCTAAGGAAGCTCTTCGTCAGGAAGAGGAGGTTGGATTTTCTCAATTATCTCATCTTCAATAGGCAGCAAATAGAGCTTGTAAAGAGTTTCAACAAATGAGAAGTCATTTTGAATGTTAATTTTCAAACATGATATAGAGGCTCTGGTTTGTGGATGTCCCTCCATTTTTTCATGAATGAAATAAAATTTTTTCCCAATCATATTCATTCCTTCATTCCTATTCTTATTTCATGATTACAATATAAACGATAAATGATGAAAATGATTCCTTTATATTAAATAATCATCATTATAATAATAAGAATGAGGTTCTTAAAATTTTCTTATTAAGCTGAGTGATTTAAGGATCATAATATGATTATTTCTAGGGTTGTATGTATAACCCTACAAATTTTGTTTCTTTTGAATTTTTCATTGCTCAATATTACCTAAATCATACAAAGAAAATGTATATTTAGTGAGGTGGGACTCAAATTTTATTCAGATATCATTTTGCAGGTTCTTAGTCTGATGAGTATCAAGTATTTTATTACTGGCAGTTTAAATTCATTCATATTAGACTATTAAGTGATTATATTTAGGGTCAAATAGATTTGAATGAATGGATTAAAATTGACTAAATATTTTGATAATTTACTTGAAAACATTTTACCATATTCATGTATGGGTGAAGACATGTAAACTATGACTTAAGAAATTATGAATCAGATGGATTATAATAAAAAGGGTTAAAAGGCATTAGAGTTAGTATTTCCTAAGAGTGAAGTTAAAACTATTTGACATACCCGTTACAGGGTTTGAATTATACAGGGCCACTTAAAGAAATTTGCTGTATAGACAAATAATATAATCTTTTGGCTGATAAGTCCGTTATGTATACTACTCAAGAAATGCCACCTAGGGGCATGTACATTATATTTAGGAAAAAGAACTATCATAAATTTTACTTTTTCTATTGCTAAAAGACAGTGAATATTTATGGAGATTCCAATTTCCCAAAGCATAGAGTCTATTGTATGGGGAGAGGTACATGAAAATCGAGAGGATATTCCTAATCAAGATTGAAAATGAATTTGATGAATGTCAATCCTGTGATGGTTTGACCCAAACGTAGGGAAGGGAAATATAAACCATATACTTGAATATTTTAAGATCATGAAAAAGTGTATGGGACAAATATGTTAAGGATGGCTATTTTTGAAGATCACTACATATTGTCGTTAAGAATAATAAGGACAAAAAATGTTTTTCCCACAAGAATGAAGTTACCACATTTTGAAGAACCTGTAAGGGGTTTTGAATTATGCAAGACCACTTAAGGGAATTGGATGAAAAGTAAAATAATAGAATATTTTGGATAGCATGTTCGTTATGTAGACTACTTATGCAAGGCCGCGTAAGGGATAGCACTGCATTGTCAGGAGAAACAATTCCTTAGTATTAGAAATTTTGTGACCAGAAGTCATGAAAAGGGTTATGGAGATCTGTATGTATTTAAGGTTAGGAGTATGAAACATGAAAATGGGTATTGTTCAATGCATGGAAGAGATACATAAACCAATGCTGATCGTAATCACGTTGTGGCTGGGTCCTTAATTGAGATGTTGGAATTCACTACATATCTCATTAGAATGAGAATCATTCCATACATAGTTCTTGAAATATAGTTTAACATAATGTGGGAAGAGAGTGTATGAGATCTTAGTTTAAGGTCATAGAGTTCAGAACATAATGAGGGAGAAGCATTGTGTGTTTTTTATAAACCTAATGTGAAAATAGGACCAGTGTTTTCATACCACATTCATGTGTTCACAGGGGGAGTTTTTAGTCAAGGGGCTGAATGTGGAGTTTTGAGTAAGGCCCAAAGACTTGGGTTTGTGTTCGAGGGATTCTCAAACATTCCTACGTATACTATAAGGATATGAATAAATCCATACATAGTTCGTGAAATACCCTCTTTATATATTTGGTTCGGACATGTGAAGGGTGAAAGGGGACTTTAATGTAATAACAGTTGGATCCAAGATTAATGTTTTGGGAATTTACATGGATTCATGATGTCCTTGGAATATATAATGATTGGATATCAATGTCAATAATGATTCCCTCTCAAGTGAGGGTGTTTTAGTTTATTGTAATAAAGGAAAAAATTGTGAATAGTTTATGGTCATATGCATGGACCGGGGCTGCACAGTTTAGCCTCATGTAGCTAGGACATATGGCTATGCAGTTTAATGTCTTGCAGTGAGGAAGATGGGGTACTATATATTTTATTTTCATATAGCAACGACAAAGGTGAACCAATGTGAAGATCTTGGTTTTGGGTTGATCCTCGGGAGGTTGCCTATGTTCCCATAACAGAAGGAAAGGATCAAAGCTTGCATAGTTCAATTGAGAATGAATTGATGATCGAGTTGTACATATGGACAAATCGAAGATGGCGTTGGAAATTATGTGTGTTTAGAGGCCCAGAGAGGGGGTTATAGTTGATTCTTACTCTATGCTCACATGATTCATGATTGGTGTGAGAAACAAGAGGTATTAACAACCCTAATGATGCACAGTTTGACATCAGGTGGGAAAAAGGGTTAGGGTCTTCTTCACAGTTTAAACATCACGAGGGATGAATATGTACAATTTAACATCATATAGGATGACAAAGGGAACATAGTTTAACGTCATGTTGGACGAATGAGGGGCTAAGCAGTTTAATATCCTATAGTAAGGACAAAAGGGACCATGCAGTTTAAAGTCTTGCAGTAAGGACTACAATAGTTTAAGGTCATATACATGGTTTAGTGCTGCATAGTTTAGAATCATGTAGCTAGGAAAAAAGGGATGTATTTTGGTTACACAAAATTCTTCTTCATGAATCCTGCATTGGTTGGAGTTATAGTTAGTTCACCAACCCTTGAGATTAAAAAATAAGCTCCATTGGATTAGACCTTGTGTATTGAGTAAGTTCCTTCTCACATTGGCACAAGATTTAGAGGTTTCTTTCCTGGTATCATTGTAGTTCTAAGGGCCAATACCAATTCTCCCTGAATGAATGAAAAAATATGCACATTTTTTAATGAATTATCGCGCTATTCGATTATGATAAACTTCCAAGTGGTGTTGGGTGAACAAAATTTTTTCATCTAATTGTTCCAATTCATCAAATTGATTTTGAGATTGTTCATCTAGAGACAATTGATCACAAATAGCTACTCTGAGTGATGGTAATTGAAACTCAATGGGCAAGGCTGCTTCCGTTCAATATAACAATGAATATAGAATTGACCGCGTAGCAGTGCAGGTGGTGGTCCGATAAGCCCATAATCTTGAAAAAGTTTGTCAGGCCATGATATTTCTTATCATTATCCACCATCTTTTGATGTTTTTTTTGAATGTGTCTTATTGAAGGATTATATTTTTCCATTGGTTGCTGCATGATACCGAGATGAATGGTTAGTTTGGATGTTGTATTCTTGATACAACTTTCTCATTTCAGATGTAAAAAAGTTGGTGCCATTGACCATAAATATGGTATGAGGGACAAAAAATATGGTAATGATGTTAGAATTGAAAAAGCTAACAATGCCTTTATAACTATTGTCCTTGAGAGATATTGCCTTTCCCCATTTGGAAAAGAAATCAGTATCAGTAAGAATACGCTTAAACTTCTTGGATGTAGACGGAGGATAAGGTCCTACTACATTCATTCCCCATGTTGAAAATTTCCATTATTATTTATATGTATGAATAATCTATGGGGGTTGATGAATGAAGTTGGATAATACATTGATATAATGATACTTCGTAGTGAAATCAACAAAATAATGCATCATTAAAGGCTAGAAGTATCCAAGCCATAGAATTTGACCCGAATGTCTATGTCCAGACTGGTGGGAACCACAAACTCTTGCATGAACATCACTCATGAATGCCATTTTCTATTTACCATTAATACATCTGAAGAGGATTCCATCAAAAACTCTCTTTTAGATAATTTTTTGATGATCTGGGATATCATTAAGAGTAAAATTGACCACACATCGTCAAACATGTTCTTTCCCATCTCTATTAGGTGGGAGTGTTCCATTTTGATGGTATTCTCTGATAGGTGTCATCAATCCTATAGTATAACAATATGGTGCAGAAATGGGACTAATTTCATTGTTTCCGCTATTCTGATTTGATCATAGGTGAAACTATATGAAAGTTCGAAATATTGATGATTGTTTTGTCCCGAGATCGATCTTCCAGGGCTATGGCTATATTAGTCAGTGCATCAGCTTGGGAATTTTATGACTGTGGGACATAAGAAAATGTCTGTTCTGAAGTAAATTCCGTTATTAACTCTCTTATGTAATCATACAAAGGGATTAACTCTTCCTTTCTGATGGCATAATCCCCATTGATTTGTTTGATTAACAAATATGAATCATCTTTTACCTTCAAGTGATTCATATGTGCCGGTAGCGCCAATTCTGAGCCAGCGATGAGAGTTTAATATTCTACATCATTTTTTGTACCGCCTTCCAAAAATAAGATGGAATATGGTAGAACTACCTTTTTTGTTGAAATAAGAACGATTCCTAACCCATCTTTTTTGAATTTGTGATCTTCCATTTTCTTCCACGTTGGACTTCTGGAGGCACCATCAAAGTACATTTCATACGTTTGATGACTATCATAAATAAAGAAGACTTCCTCATCAAGAAGATCAACATTTAGTGATGTATCTTCTACATATGGATGTTCATTAAGGAAATCGGCCAGATCGTGGCCCTTTATTTACTTTTGAGACACATATTGGATATCAAAATGCTGAAAAATAACTTCCAACCTTGCCAAATGTCCTATAAGCATTGGCGGCTAAGGATAAATTTGAGCATATTATTGCGAGATACCAATTGGACCTCACGATGTTGTAGGTAGTGTCTCAATTTCTGAACTGCAAATATTAATTCCAGGCAACACTTTTCAATACTTGAATATCATGTTTCTGGCTCAAGCATAGTCTGGCTGAGATAATAAAGGTTATTCTCATTTCGAGCTTCATTATTTTGGGAGTGGAAGGAACCCAATGATCACTCTAAAGCAGTCACTTATAGAATAAGTGGCCTTCCTTCAATGGGTGACATTAGTATCGGTCGACTCAAGATATATTTCTTGAGAATATTGATTTCTTCTTAACATTATTTAGTCCACTGGTAGGTGACTCGCTTCTTCATTAATTATTTGAAGGGTAAACACTTGCCTGCCAAATTGTCAATGAAATGATGAATATAGGCCACATTTCCTTGATTCCTCTTAATTATTTCAAATTTCAAGGAGGTGACATACCACGGATTAACTTTTTATTCTCAGGATCAACTCTGATACCACGATAAAGTACAAAAAAGCTGAGAAATTTTCCTAATGTTACCATGAAAGCACATTTAAAGGGGTTCATTTTCAAATTGTATTATCAATGTTTTTTGAATATGATATCCATATCGGCCAAGTGATCACATCATTTTATGGATTTAACCACCAAATTATTTACATAAAATTTAACAAATTTCTATAAAAATGGATTGAAGATACGGTTCATGGAACTTTGATACATTGAACCTGCATTTTTCAGGCCAAAGGGAATTACCTAATAGAAAAACACACCTTGAGGATCTCTGAAAGCTGAAGACTCCTCATCATTTTGGGACATTCATATTTGCTTGTTCCCAGAATATCCATCCATGAAGGAAATAGAATTGTAGCCAGATTTTGCATCAATTAAGAGTTCTATGATCAAAACTAAAAAATCATCCATGGGACAATGCTGATTATGATCTCTGAAGTCAATACAAACACTAATTTGTCCATTATTCTTTTTTGTAGGGAAAATATTATCCAGCCATTTGCGATACTGATCTTCTCTGACGAAGTTATCTTTGATATGATTATCAACATCAGATTCGATTTTGGAGGCTTAAGTTGGGCATGTTCTTCTAGCAGCTTGCTTGAATCCTCAATGTTCTTCTGGAAAACCCAAATGATGAGTGGAAACATTGGGATCAAGAACTGGAGGTTCTGTATAATTCCAAGAAAATAAATCTTGATTTTTTTAAGAAAATGAAATATACATTTCTTGTTCTTTAAGAGTCATGGACACACTAATTAAAGTGGGGCATGGATATTCTTTTGTACCCAGATTGATTTCTCTATGTTCATCCACAATGGTAGATATACCCTCTTAAAATGTTGGAGGGGAATCCCTAAGATCTCCCCCTTCTTATTCAATATGTGTTACTTCTTTTGTTTCTATTTTCATAGTAGATGATGAAGTAGAATTTTCATGATCAGGGGAGAAGATAAAATTTGAACATCTTGAAGCAGAGACAACCATTTCTAACCCTATTTATGATGAAGGGTCATCATAGTTATCCTCTTACATTGCTATATCTTATTCTGGCCTAGTTGATGAAGTATATAATTTCTGGATTTTAGAAGATGAAATGAAGACATCTCTATTTAAGCTTTCATCACTACATGTCAAATAAATAAATTTATATGATGATTTCTTGCTTGATTACCATAATTAACATTATGGAAGTTTCCATAAGTGTTTTTGGATTTAAGTCTATCTTATCAATTTTACTAATAGGAAACACATAATCTTGAATCACATTTATGAATGGTTTTACTGGAATTTTTTCCAAACCATATAGAGCATTAATTTTGGTGACCTTCTTCACTATGGATTTTTCCTTTCCCTCAATGTGATAAAATTCGATCTCAATTTATTGAGATTCACATGTTTTGAATGGGTCTTTGTCACCATACAGTGTCCAAATTTGACAATTGAAAAAATATTTGAGACACTGATCGTATGTCGAAGGTATGGCCACATGTTGATGTAGCCAAGCTCTTCCAGGAAAAATGTTGAATGATGTGTCCTTATGAACAACCATGAAATATAAATTAGACACAATATCTAAAAATTTAATTTTGAGTGTCATTTCTCCCAGAGGTTCTTATTCATTCTTATCATATCCTTGCCACATCAAACTAGAAGGGGATAAATCAGATTCTGTAAGTCACAATCGATGATGTGTACTAATAGGAATGAGATTGAATCATGAGCCATTATCAATGAAATCACAACAGATGTCTACATCATTGACTTTCCTAGATAAATACAAATGTGTGATATGTCTATGTAAAATGCCATCTTCATATTCATCTGTAAAAGATATCACTACATGGTATTTTGCAGAATCATTATCTATATGGTAGAACTCATCCACATTATTTTTAGTTTTGAATTCTTGAGGACTTGTAAAATCATCAATAATCGCCTCCAAGAAGATATTTTGAAAGATTCATGGAATCCGGAATTGATAACATGGCCACAAATTGGGCCAAATGTTTCAAAACATCATACTTTTGGTCCAAAGGTCTGTGTATCCCATCCTGAAAATGTGGGTTTTCATGTGCCTTTGAAGTTGATGCTTTGGGAGTACATGCATCTCATATCGAGGTAGGAGTTGGAAATACTCCTAGAATCGATAGATTAGGTAGACTATGTCTATATATTGGCTAAGAGAAAGAAGGTGTGACCTCTAACCGGGCATCCAAAATAACTGTGTTAGGACCGAATCTACCATGCGTGGAAGAACTTCCATATTCTTTTTGAGCTAACTAAAGGGCTTTACCACGAGTTGCTGCCGCATATACAGTTCTACCAGGGGTAGTATTGAAATAGTGGCTTCTAGAATATCCAAAACTTCCCATGTATCCTAGACCTCTGTCTCTTCCTCTAATTCATCTATTTGATATAGGGAACTCAGGCTCATCAAGATCGAAAATGTTTATGGCATACAAATCCATTAAGTGAATAATGTTAACAGAACCAATGATCAACTTTTCATTTAATGAAAATTTTGCCTTATTAGCCGGTTCAGGCTATACCGTTTGGTGGGGCAGTGCCCGTTCCTATGAAGCAGATGGTATAAAATATGCCAAAGTCAATGATAATTTAGGATTCGACATGAACTCATGTACTTCTGACTGCTCTTCTTTCTTTGAATTATTCCAAATTTTTGAAGATTTTACATCTGATGAAGGGGGTTTTATATGGAATTCATAAAATAAGAAACAATTGGTTGATTCAACTGTGTTTGTAAAATGGCATGATTTCGGTTGATCATTTTCCTGACCATCCAATTATCATATTTCTGCGCATTTTTTCTTTTGAATTCATGCCACTCGCCTTCTTCCTCCAGATTAGTATGAGTAACACATGCTACATGGGATAAATAACCTTTCAATTTATACTATCCAGAGTCCACCATCATTTTCAGGAGGTCTATTAAGACAAAACACTCATGAATAGGATGAACCGACATCTGATTAAATGGAAAATATTTCATGAAGTCTTCATCTCCTTCTTTGTTCGGCATTTTGGGCCTTGGAAACTGATCGATATTATTTTCTAGAGCTGAGATGAAATAACTAGGAACCTGTTCGTTCTGTAAAGAATAAAGGTTTTTCTTCAAATTATCAAAATTTATCTAACTTTGATCTCTTTGATCATCTTGACAAGGCGACCATTGTTGTCGATGCTCAGGAGGTGGATCTATTCGATATGATGAAGGTTTTGAAGTAGAAGCATGTACATGTTCTTGTTAAAGAGTAACTATAACAGCCACTTCTTTCCCTATTCTCCTTCCTAGAACTGATGGAATTAGATGACTTTTATCCTTAGTCATTGTAAGAAAATAATCTATCTACTAAGTGATTGATGTAAGGTCTCAAAACCCTCCTGTGTATTTCACAAGAATTAACGGTTTGCGTAATTCATCTGGCAAGTTTTCCACACAGATTGGCAAAAAATCTTCATAAGGGAGTGCTAACATAAAAAATATATTAATCCCTTTCAGCAAGTAATGAAACATGAAACTCTTTCATTCTCCATTTTCTTACAATTGGTAAAATAAAAAATTGATGTTTATGGAAATGATGAGCTAAATTGAAAAGGGAATACTTAACATAGATCCTCCCACATAGTAATTGACCGAGATTTCAAGGTTTTGTACTAGAAAAAATCAGGTCCTTTTAATGACTACACAAAACACTTGATCTAAACTGCTTCTTGTTGTTGAGGATTTCACATAATAGGATCACCACATGAAATAAAAATGTGTTAAGTGTTGTTCTGGATCTCCCGAACCATTAAAAATTATGAATATCGTACTCGAAAAATTTGATGGGGGAGAAATTAAATCAACCCATTAAGGGTAATCATTATTTTCTAGTTGAACATGTGAACATTTTCCATCCATAGAATCCAACCGAGCTTTTAATGACTCAATGGTAGTAATTAATTTTTTAGAAACATCTGGTTGAGCTTGGACCTAAGTAGGTTCAATAAATGGAGTTTGGACGGGTATGGGGACCTGTACTAACCCTGATGGTAGTATTGCCGGTTGTTGTCGTGTAAGACCCATAATATTAGACCTGTGAGGGTGTAGTAGTAAAAGAGGATATTCATGATGTATCCCAGATGTTGTAACAAATTATATTTATTTATTAACTCCAACATGTTTAGGACTAAGACTACCATGAATTAGTTCTATATATAACCTCCTTAACTCATTCATTTCCTCTTTTTGTTGTGCTAACCATTCATCTAATGGGAGTGATTGGCCTTCTCCAAAGGTAGGGTGGAATGTAACCTTATTTTTTTCCTTTTCCCTTGTTGGACACCGTTCAGTGAGGGGGGGAGTTGGTAATTTGAAGACATACTTAGATTTTGGTGAGCCTTTAATTCCTGGTATGCACACCTTCTTCATTTGTTTCCATATGTACAACCTCTTGAACATGAAATTCTTCATCTGATTCCTTTAAGTGGGCCACATCCTCTGGGGGGTCAGTGACAACATCACTGATGGAATTTTTCGATGCATTGTTGACGCTCCTTTCGTCACAGAATATAAAGATCGGAAAAGGGGAATATCTGAGCTCAAAGTGATTCATCCTTTGAAGAAAACATCAAAAATCGACAAAGGAATGAACACAGGATCAAAAGAAACTTCACCACGCAATTTATATAACTGTTGCGCAAGTCCACTTGCGCGACGCCCTTGGTCGTGAAAGTGACTTGCGCGACCTAAGTGATAACCGCTCGGTAACCACCCAGGGCCTTCTTTTGCCTATAAATAGACCATGTGGGCCCCCCATTCGAGAGGATCTTTTTCTAGAAACTCAGATTGAAGCTGTCGACTCCCAAGTCTCTTCTCAAAGCTTTCAGAACACTTCTAAAGGTAATTTCTTACCTAGAACGGACGATTTAAAGAGAATGAAGGCCTAAGTGTTGAAACTCATTAACACTTGCGCGCCGCCTTATTCCTTCAATAGAACTCGTGCGTCCCTTTTCTAGAAGAACCTCAAGATGATTATAAATGGATTTATAAAGAGTCTCTCAAATATTCTAATGATGTTTGAGAATCGCGCAAGTACCCCTCATGTCGCGCAAGTATACTTGCGCGACCAATACTTGCGCGCCGCCGCAATAATTGCGCGCCATTCAAAACATGTGCGCCCCTACCTTTTTGGGTGACCATCTTTCCCATTTTACCCCTCTTAAGCCATCACACCTTTCCTTTTCAAGATTCAGTCTTCAAGACACTCTTCAAAGCCATTTATGGCATGATTTCTTGATTTGACTTCCTTATCTGAAAGGAATTCTGTGGAATATCTCTCAAAACCTAGTGATTTAAATATCCTTATGTCACTAAATATGGAGAGTTCATTCATTCAACCTCATCCTTTAAGATTAGAGAATCCTTAACTTGGGTCTCCTTTTCAGGAATAATCCCCAGTTATAAGTCCTTTAACTTGGGCATCCTCCTCAGGAGTAAGCCACAAACCTTAATTCCTTAACTTGGGCATCCTCCTCAGGAGTAAGCCCTGAGTCCTGTATCATGGGCATCCTCCTCAGGAATAATCCCCAAACCTTAATCCCTAACCTGGGTCTCCTTTTTCAAGTATAAAACCGAGTTATAATCTTGGGCATCCTTTTTAGGAATAAGCCCCAAGTCCCCTAATTTCTCTTTAACCAGTCCTAATTTACCATTGATTTGGGTTTCCTTTTCAGGAGTAAAACCCAATCATAAGTCCCATCCTAACTTGGGCATCCTCCTTATGAGTAATCCCAAAGGTTAGAGTATTCAAATCTCCATGAAGCACATATTCTTTTATGGACCCTGTTCATGGATTTTCTCTCTAAAATTGAATCCTAAACCTTCATCTATCTGGGCAGTCATACATACATAAGCCCCAAACCATTTCTTATGATTGCATCATTTCATTGCACAATTGTCTAAATTTTACTAATACCTTTTGTTTCTCACACCGAGCATGACTCACGTGAGCTTAGAGTGTAAAAGTAATTGTGACATCATGCTTTGAGCCATCAATCATAAACATCATAACCTTACTCAAACTTCGTGCGTTCTGATTCCTTTTCCAAAACAAAGGATACGTAGGTAGCCCATTTATGGGTTCGATCCCAACATTGAAATAATCCATGTCCTTCTGAATGACGATAAACATCAAGTTCCCCACTAAGTGGCTTTAAAACAAGGCTGGTCATCATAATGACCAAGAGACTTTTATAAATGGTTCGAAGGATACCATTGACCAAGAATCTCTAAATAGATACAGATGATTCTCTATTGATGAAGAACCTCGAATACATATAAAATATTCTCTAAATTTCTTACATATTTAATCATTGATTGTTAAAACTAAAGGAAATCTCATTTTATACTTGGTAATGTAATAAGGATTCACGAACATAACATAAATCTATAAAGAGAGTCCCGGAGTAGACAATAATTCCCCTCAAAAAGGTGTGATGAGTCCGACCTCCCATCCTCTCGACCAATGCAAAATCCTAAGCCTCATTAGTCCACAAGCTAATGAGTGCCTACCATTGGAAAGTAGGTCCAAACGGATGTGGAATCATTGGATGTTTTCAGTTATACGAACAAACCCGCTAGAAACCGATCGGAACGTTTGAATCTCCTGTCCAGGAGGTCCTCCCCGAATTCCGTGCGAAACAAAAATGGTGAACCCGACGTGAATCTTTAACCAAGTTAAAGTGATGTTCTTCTTATTTGTTAGGACCCTTGGTCCAACAAAGCAATCATTGACATGTGCTCATCCAAAAGATGCAGTGGCCTGATTCATCTTGATTATGTATGTTATATGGAATAGGCACTCTTTTCTCAAGATCTTTTGCAAAATGGCTTTCCTTAAATTCACCACTATGAATACTGCTGCTGTGAACACCTCTACTGTGAGGTCTCCTGCTGTGAAAACCAATGCTGGTACTCCTGCTGGAATGTCGTCCGCTCTGAGGATGACATCACCAACTCAGCCTCTTCAACGCTGGGTTTCTAATGCACTGGTTAAGGAGTACCATCGCAACGGTACTATCCCAACTCTGGAGGCCGCTCGTCAAGCCCTCCAAGTTAACAAGTCTACCTGGTCATCCAGACAACGGCGGCCAGCGATCAAGAAGCAGGCAGTGCTGACTACCATCTCCAACCGTTTCGGGTCGTTATCCCCGGAACACAATTTCCATTCACTCCCTTACTCTGAGGAAGTGAATGAGGAAGTCCCTCAGGGCCTTAATTCAAAAAGACAGGAGTCCTTCCCGAGGGATCCCATCAACAATCGCCGCCAGTATCGTGCGGTAGTGTGCCCTCAACATGATGAGGGTACTGACTCCAGGCATTCAGCTCAGGTTCCTCGAACCCGAGCAGGCATGATGAACCGCCAGAGACGAAATCCGGTTAACAATAGGCAGGTTGTCATCCCTGCCATCTCCGGAGAAGTCCACCAACCTAACTTGGTGGCAAATAACGAGCAGGAACAATCACCTGTCCATTTTAATTCCGCTGTCCAGCAGACTCGTCTGGCAGCATCAAGCCAATCCCGCCAGGCAATTCCGGCGGAGTACTATAGGCAGGAACATACACCCGCTTATGCATCATCAGTTAGTCAGCAGGCTCGCCTGACTACATATGATGGAGTTCACCAACCTAACTTGGTGGAGAACAACGAGCAGGCATACACACCTGCCCATTTTATTCCGCTATCCAGCAAACTCATCTGGAAGCATTAAGCCAATCCCTCCAGGCAATTCCAGCGGAGTACTATAGGTAGGAACATGCACCTGCTTATACATCACCAGTTAGTCAGCAGGCTCATCTGACTACATATGATGGATCTCGTCAACCGCGTTTGGCGAAGTGTAAGCAGCAGGCACATACACCTACTAATACTAATCAAGCCTACCAACAGTCTCGCTTGGTAGTGCACGGAGAAGTCAGTCGGAAAGCCCCGACGACAAACAGGAGGTAGACTCAACTCTCTGCCTCTAAACTTGAGTACTATCAGGATTCATTGACAGGAAAAGGAGGACAGGAGCAGGCACATACACCTACTCCAAGCCCGGAATGGACGTATATCCCCATTTCGGCAGCTGAAGTCACCAAGCATATTTTGTCAATGGTGAAAGAGCAGAACCAAATTCCTGCTCATATTCTGGATGCTTGTCAGAATATCATAACAGCTTCAGCATCATCTCAGGTACAGACACATAAATCTATCCCTAGCAGTGGAGTGACACATCAACGATTCACTCCGGAATAGACACACACATCTGTTCCAGTCCAAGAGGGTTATGGGGCATACTCCCCCATATCATACGGACAACCAAGTCAGGCACATACACCTGATTTGAGTGGAGATCGTCAGCCTAACCTGACCATCTTTCCTGATCAGGCACACACACCTGCTCAGAGTAACCACTTTCGTCAACAAGTGGTTTCCAAAGCGAGTAAGAAGGCATCTAAGAAAAAGATCCGCCCAGCACAGTCAGGAGATCAATGGCCAATCTGCAACAAGGCCTTGCTCGATGCTGGAGTTCATGAAGCCCTCAGACATTTATCTGTCGTAATTCATGATTCTACTCCCTCAGTTCCCAATAACGGGAACATTAATTCTGAAGGTCTTCAACAGACACTTCCTCATGAAGGCTTGCTTCATGAAAATTCGGTCGATCTTGAAGTTTCTTCTTCAGATGAGAGTCACAGGAACCCTCTGTGTGGTCAGAAGACCAAGGAGCAAGAGATCTCATCTTTTGCTGTAACCCATTATGGTGGTCCTCCCCATGATGATGAACTTCTCTGCGAATGTCCTCTCTGCAGTAGTGATTCACATTTCCTGGAAAATAATCCAGTGGATAATTTAGTGCCGAGAATTCCCTCTTATCTCGAGGCACTTGCAAATTCAAAACCATTCATGTCTGATGCTTTATCGCTAACAAGTGAAATAATTTCTCAATCTGAAGATATCCCAGGGTGTAGGTCATTCTCCAAACCACCCCTAAGTCATGCATCTTTTAGTTTGATAAATGATCTCTCTACCAATCTTGTTGAATCAAATGAATCAACAAGGAAACGCCAACTCTGGTCAAAACAGGTAGAAGAATCCTTATTTAATGACAAAGAGGAAATGCTGAACATGAGGAAAAAACTGGCAAAAGGTGAGGTACCAGTCATGTTTTGGCCTTTGGCTGACTCCCAGTAAGACATTCCAAAGATGTTGACGGATGATGGAATCCATGATATTTGTCTCAACATATGAAAAAATCTTTGTCAATTGAAGAAAAAGGTATTATCTTATGATGAATATGAAAATCATCTTAAGATAATAGAAGGGCTAGAACATCAGATTGATTTGGCATCTCTATCAGTCTCTCGGTATCCGAAGGCTGAAAAGCAACAGAGAACCCTTCAACGTTCATGCCTTTGCGCTGTATGAAAATTGCGTCAGTTAATTGCCAATGTTCCATCTGATGTTCATATCAGAGGATGGGGTGTTCACGGAGAACTACATTTCACAGTGCTTTCCAGTCAGCAAAGCCCACTGAAAATGGTCTCATGCAATGTTATTGCCCATGGCCGGCCACAGTCAATGGGCATTGTTCATAATCAAAAGCTTGCTCAAGAACAGGCTTCAACTAGTTCCTCTCAAAATCAAGCATATAGAGAACAAGTTGTTGAATTGCTCCTACATCAAGCAGGCGAGAATATTGCACAAGCCTCTCGTCTGGATCAAACACGTCATCAAATGACAGAAGTTTCGGAAATCATCCAACGGTCTGTTGAACCCGGTGATAAAAGTGGATATAGGCTAATGCATCCAGCTAATTTCCGAACTAAGATTCGCAAGATCAAGAGATATTTTAAGAAAATCTCAGACGTAGCATGTCAAGAGCCACCCTAGCTTGTCAGACTGGGGACCTCATTAACCCAACCCTCAAAGTCAACAAATGGGATTCGAGGAGTTGAGCGGAATCAGCAGGATGATCCCCAGTTCTCCAGACTGGGGACTCTTTCAAATCATCAATCCCCTCCTCAGAGAATGTCGGTATTTTCTCGATTGGGGAAGAAGCCACAAGAGGAACATAGAGCCAAATTATCATGAGATTACCTCCAAGTTATATCTCATCAAGAAGTTCCTAAAAGATTGAATCAACAAAAGGCAATGTTTCATCAAAGACATGAAAGAAGACAATATCACAGAAATGTTGATAGAAGAGATGCGATGAATTATGCATCAATCAATGTCATCAATTCCATTTTTCTAATCCACCAGAGGAGCATCACTCAGGGGAATCAGATGAAGAGCATCCTCCTCATGAAAATTTACGCACCGATACAAATGAAGAAGGTGTACGTACACGAAGTCAAAGGATTACTCAGAACCTAGGTAATCCACATCCCTCCCTCCAAAAGGTATCCAACAAAGGGAAGGGAAAGAATCAGGTTACATATCCTTCCTCTGAAGAAGGTCAATCGCTCTCATTAGAGCAAAGGGTTGCACAACAGGAGGAAGAAATGAAAGAATTTAGAAGGTTGAATGCAGATCTACTTCAGAGTAGACTTCTTCTTAAGAATGCTGAAGTCCGACAGCCGAAGGAATTTGTTGTAACTACTGAGATGGATAAGGAATATCCTACTTTATCAGTACACCCTCAGAGGTCTAATCCTATGGGTCAAACACAACAACAGTTGGCAGGACTACATCAGTTGCATCACCAACCACCGCGTCTGTCCAATCTCCATTCATTGCACCTACCTGAAACCAAGTTCAACCTGATGTTTCTCAAAAGTTAATAACTACTATTGAGTCATTAACAGCTCGTTTAGAAACTATGGAAGGGAAACAGGTGCAAGTTCAACCAGAAAAGAATGTTTTCCCAGAATGGGTAGATTCAATTTCTCCTCCATCCAGTTTTGGAAACCCTGTCTTCCCTACATTCAATGGATCAGGCGACCCTGAACAACATTTGACGCATTACGTGTCTTGTTGTGATCCTATGATGGAAACTCCAGAGCAGCAAGAAGCGGTGAAACTCAGATGCTTCGTGCGAACCTTGCAAGGACCAGCTTTTGTATGGTATACAAGCTTGCAATCCTGGTCAATCATCGGATGGGAGGATATTCGTAAAAAATTCCTTCTTCAGTTCAGCTCAGCTATTCCAAAAACGACAGTTTTCGGTCTTACAAACTGCAAGAAAAGGGAGAATGAAAGAGTCTCTGATTTCATTGCTCGTTGGAAGGGATTAACATATTCCCTGAGTTTAGCACTCCCTCAGGAGGAACTGTTGCCAATCTGTGTGGCAAATTTGCGTGACGAATTACGCACGCCATTGATCGCTGTGAAATACACAGGAGGGTTTCGAGACCTTACATCAATCGCTCAACAGATTGATGATTCCCTTATACAGGCTAAAATTAAATATCGTATAAATCCACCAGTTCCAGGAAGGAGAATGGGTAAAGCGGAAACTACTACAGTTATGCTTAAACAAGCACCTGTACCTATTTCTACTTCAAAAACTTCATCTTCTCGAAAGGCTCCACCTCCTGAACGCCAACAAAAAAGGCCATTTCTTCCAAATGATCAAAGAGATCAACGACGAAAAAATTTGAGAATTTGAAGAGTAAAACATACTCTTTCCGAAGTGAGCAAGTTCCTTGTTACTTCATTTCAGCTCTGGAAAATAATTTGGTTCAATTACCAGTGCCAAAAAGGCCAAACAAAGAAGGAGATGAAGACCGTCCCAATTTTTTTCCCTTTCATCAAATGTTGGGGAATCCCATCCAGGAGTGTTTTGTCTTTAATGACCTCCTCCAAAAGATGGTTGACTTAGGACAAGTCAAATTGAAGGGTTCTTCAGCTCATGTAGCATGTATTACCGCTACAGATCCAGAGGAAGGAGGCGAGTGGCAGGAAGTCAAAAGCAAAACTGCGAAAAAATATGATGATTGGATGGTCAGAAAGACAATCAATCGGACCCATTCAATTTTGTGAACACAATTGAAGAATCCAATTGTGTCTCCTACAAAACCTGCAGTAAAGCCTCCATCAAAAGACAAATCCTCAAAAGGGTAGCGCAATTCAAAGAAGAAAGAGGAATCAGAAGAAGATGAGTATGTATCAAAGCCTAAATTGTCTTTGACTCTGGCAGATTTCATGCCATCTACTTCAAAGCCACGAGCACCGTCCCACCAAACGGCACAACCTAAACAGGCTAACCAGGCAGAGTCTTTATCAGAGGAAGAGTTAATCTTTGGTTCTGTTAATATGATTCAATTAACAGATCCATATTCCAGTCTTGATGAGCCTGAATTCCCTGTATCAAATAAGGGAATCCGAGGAAGTTCTAGTGGTTCAGGATACAGGGGAAGACGTGGATATTTCCGAAGCCACTACTATAATTCTACCCCTGCTAGCACTGTATATGCAGCAGAAACTCGTGGTAGAGCCCTTCAGCGAGCTCAAAAAGAACAAGAAAGTTCTTCTGCCAATGGCCAACTCAGTTTTGGCACAGTTATTTTGGAAGACGAATTAAAGGTTCCATATTCTTTATCTCAGCAAGTAAATGGATCTAATCAGTCTAATCTTCCAAAACCAAGGATGTTGCCAACTTCAATACAAGATGCATCAGCTTCCAAAGCATCTCCTTCCAAGGATTTTGAAGCTGAAATTGCTGCAGCTGATGTTTATCACATAGAGAATAATCTTGCAGAATGCCATGTAGTGATATCTTTTACTGATAAAGATGAAGATGATGTTGTGCATGGGAACATAAAACCTTTGTACTTATCTGGCAAAGTCAATGGTGTAGATATTCTAAGAGCTTTCATTGACAATGGTTCAGGAGTCAACCACATTCCCATTCGTACACTTCGTCGATTGGGCCTCACGAAATCTGATTTATCTCCTTCTACCATGATGTTACAACGATATGATAAAAATGAACAAGAAACACTGGGAGAAGTTACACTCAGAAATCAGTTTGGAGATCTTGTATCCAATTCGGATTTCATGATTGTTGATCAAGACTCAGCTTTCAATATCTTTCTTGGAAGGCCCTGGCTACATCAGCATGCAGCTATTCCTTCATCATACCATCAATGTCTCAAATACTGTTTCAATGGTCAAGTTGGAACATTGTATGGTGATAAGGCCCCGTTCAAGACATGTGAGTCTCAATACATTGAGGCGGAATTGTATCACATGAAGGGAAGAGAAAAATCTATAATGAAGGAAATTACCAAAGTTAATGCTCCATATGGTTTGGAGAAAATTCCAATAAATCCATTTACACATGTGAGTACAGATTATGTGTTACCTATCAGTCAAATTGACAAAATTGTCCCAAATCAAAATACTCTTATGGAAAGATCCATAATGTCTATTATGGCAATCGAGCCAAAAAACATGGGAGAAATTGGTAACCTACCAAGAAGTGATGAAAGCATAAGTGGTGAAATTTTCATTTGATCTGCTGAAGTCCAACAAGTCTATACTTTGCTAATCAGGCCAGAAGAAGTTATAGCAACACCAGAGGTGAATAATGCTGTCAATTCTCAATCCATCATCTCCTCTTTATTTCCCAAAGAAGACCCTTTATCATCAATAGGGTCGGAAATGGAAGCTTCTTCTTGAAAATGTGAAAATTTTTACATCTCTTATGATCATGAGAATTTCGTTTTGTCATCTACTTTTCAAGTAAAAACGGATGAAATAGCACGTGATGAAGAGGAAGAGGAAGATCTTAGAGATGCTCCTCCAGAATTTGAAGAGGGTATCTCTACCACTATGGATGAACTCAGAGAAGTAAATCTGGGTACAGAGAAAGATCCACGCCTCACTTTAATTAGTGCGGCCATGACCCTTGAAGAGCAAGAGATGTATATTTCTTTTCTAAAGAAAAATAAAGATATTTTTGCTTGGAATTATACAAAAATTCCTGGGCTTGATCCTGATGTTGCTACTCATCATTTGGGTTTACCAAAAGAACATCGAGGTTTTAAGCAAGCCGCGAGAAGAACACACCCAACCTACGCTTTCAAAATTGAAGCTGAAGTAGATAAGCTGATCAAATCCAACTTCGTCAGAGATGTTCAATATCCCAAGTGGTTGGCTAATATTGTCCCTGTAAAGAAGAATAACGGACAAATTAGGGTTTTCATCGATTTCAGAGATCTTAATCGGTATTTTCCTAAAGATGATTTCCCAGTTTCGATTACAGAACAATTAATTGATGCGACTGGAGGCTATGAAGTACTTTCTTTCATGGATGGATATTCTGGATATAATCAGATCTGAATGGACCCAGAAGATGAGTAATATACAGCCTTCAGAGCTCCTCAAGGTGTGTTTTGTTACCGGGTGATGCCCTTTGGTTTAAAGAATGCAGGTGCAACATATCAACGCGCCATGAATCGTATCTTCAAACCTCTTTTAGGGAAGTTTGTTGAATGCTATATAGATGATTTGGTGGTTAAATCCAAACAACGTTCTAATCACTTGGCTGATTTGTAAGTCATATTCCACAAGCTTCGACAACATAATTTGAAGTTGAACCACTTAAAACGTGCTTTTGGGGTAACCTCAGGAAAATTCCTTAGCTTTTTTGTACGCCATCGTGGTATTGAAGTCGATCATGAGAAGACCAAATAAATCCTTGGTATGTCACCTCCTCAGAATTTGAAAGAGTTAAGAGGACTTCAAGGACACTTAGCCTATATTCGGCATTTCATCGCCAATTTGGCAGGCAAAAGCTTACCCTTTACCAAATTATTCAAGAAATGAGTCACTTACTAGTGGACTGAAGAATGTCAAGAAGCATTTGATGTTCTCAAGAAATACCTCTTGAGTCCACCAGTACTCATGCCACCTTTTGAGGGTAGACCTCTTATCCTCTATGTGACAGCTCTAGAGCGATCATTGGGTGTCTTTCTCGCTCAAAAGAATGATTCTGGGAAGGAAAATAGCCTCTACTATCTCAGTAGAACTATTCTTGAAGCAGAAAACCGGTATTCAAGTATTGAGAAGTGATGCCTGGCATTAATCTTTGCAGTTCAGAAACTGAGACACTACCTGCAACATCACGATGTCCAATTGGTATCTCGCAATAATCTTCTCAAATTCATCCTTAGTCATCCAATGCTTACAGGACGTCTAGGAAGGTGGGCAGTTATTTTGCAGCAGTTCGACATTCAATATGTGTCTCAAAAGGCAACTAAGGGTCAAGCTCTGGCTGATTTCCTGGCTGATCATCCTTCGGTGGAAGACACGTCTTCAGATATTGAACTCCCTGATGAGGAAGTTTTCTCAATTCAAGAGAATCCTCAAACATGGGAAATGTATTTTGATGGTGCTTCCAGAAGTCCAGCAGGGAAGAAAATGGAAAATCCTAAATTCAACAAAGTTGTTTTAGGAATTGTGCTCATTTTGCCAGATAAGGCAGTGTTACCTTATTCCTTTTTATTGTGGGAAGGCGGGTACCAATAATGAAGCTGAATACCAAGCTCTCATTACAGGCTTGGAGTTAGCGCTTCAAGCACAAGTGAATCACTTAAAGGTGAAAGGTGATTTAGAACTGGTAATCAAACAAGTAAATGGGTATTATTCCATCAGAAAAGAAGAATTAATCCCTTTGTATGATTACGTCAGAGAGTTAATGTCAGAATTCCCTTCAGAACCGACATTTTCTTATGTCCCAAGATCACAAAATGCTCATGTTGATGCACTGGCTAATATAGCCACAACTTTAGCAGTTCCAAATCGGGACGAGACAACCATCAGTATTGCCCACCGTCGTGCAATTTCACCTGATGTTCAAGTCAGAATAGAGGAAATTAATGAAATTAGTCCCATTCCTGAACCGTATGGTCAGACTACAGGATGGATGTCACCTATCAGGGAATACCTTCAAAATGGAACACTTCCACCTGATAGAGCCGAGAAAGAACAAATCCAGCAACGTGTGGTCAATTTTAATCTTTCTGATATCCCAAACCACCTCGAGAAAATTCTCTACAAACGTGGTTTTGATGGAGTTCTCTTCAGAGGTATTGATGGTGAAGAGACAATGGCTGTCATAAAAGAAGTGCATGCAGGAGTCTGTGGTGCCCACCAGTCTGGACATAGACTGTCTGATC
This sequence comes from Viscum album, assembly GCA_963277665.1. Classification (NCBI taxonomy): domain Eukaryota; kingdom Viridiplantae; phylum Streptophyta; class Magnoliopsida; order Santalales; family Viscaceae; genus Viscum; species Viscum album. The sequence goes on along the minus strand of OY728140.1, from coordinate 1,995,752,585 downwards.
AAATTCGAAGGCTTGGATACTTTTGGCCTTCAATGATACAAGATTGTGTTAATTTCAAAAAGAAGTATCATTCATTACAAGTATATTCCAACTTCATTCATCAACCTCCAGAGTTGCTTCATACAGCTAAATACTCGTGGCCATTTTCCACATGGGGAATGGATGTGGTGAGACCTTACCCTTCAGCTACGGCCAAGCAGTTTAAGTACATTCTTACTGCTACTGATTTCTTTTCCAAATGGGTAGAGGCAGTACCTCTCAAAGAAGTCAGTTCTAAATTCATTGTTAGCTTCATCAAGTCTAACACCATTACTAGATTTGGTGTCCCTCATACCATATTAATGGACAACGACACCAACTTCTGTTCTTCTGAGGTGAAGAAATTGTATCAAAAATACAACATTAAATCCAACCATTCATCTCGGTATCATGTGGCGGCCAATGGCCAAATAGAAGCTTTTAACAAGACTCTTTCATATATAATGCAAAAGATGGTGGATAAAGATAAGAGGTCATGGCCTGATAAACTCTTTCATGCTTTATGGGCTTATCGGACTACCACTCGCAATGCAACGCTGTCAACTCCATATTCATTGGTATATGGAACAGAAGTAGTCATGCCAATTGAAGTTCAATTGCCCTCACTCAGAATAGCTATTTGTGATCAGTTATCTACAGATGAGCAATCCCAAAAGCGATTGAATGAATTAGAACAGTTAGATGTGAAAAGATTGTGCACTTTGCACCACATGGAAATCTATCAGAATCGAATAGCACGAGATTTTAACACAAAAGTTCGTCTTCGTTCATTCATTCAGGGGGAATTGGTATTGGTTCTCAGAACACCAATGATACCAGGAACGAAGCCTCCCAAGCTTGAACCAAAATGGGAAGGACCTTATTCGATACATAAGGTCTACTCCAATGGATCTTATTCATTAATCTCAATGGATGGAAAACACATCACGACTCCAACCAATGCCATATTTATGAAGAAATATTTTGTATAAACACAAAATATGGTCCCCAGAACCAAGACTCTTACAATTGGTTCATACAACAATGGTCAAGTATGACCTTAAACTGCAACTTTCGTCCAACATGACGTCAAACTGTGTCACCTTCAATGTCCCCACAACATGACACTAAACTTTGCGGCACCAGTTTGTCCTTTCTATATGACGTTAAACTATACAGCAATGGTCCAGTATGACCTTAAACTGCAATTTCGTCCAACATGACGTTAAACTGTAGGAAAGACCCTTACGTCTGGAAAGACGTTAAACTACATAAGCACTTAAAAGTCCAGTATGACTTTAAACTGCATCATCTTCCACGGTCTATGCATATTACCTTAAACTATTTGCACTTTCATCCAACATGATGTTAAACTGTAGAAAAGAACTTGTCCCTGCAACATGACATTAAACTGTGCAGCACCAGTTTGTCCTTGCTATATGACGTTAAACTATATAGCAATGGTCCAGTATGACCTTCAACTGCAACTTCTTCCCACACGAAATTAAACTGTGAAACAGTTCCCTAAACCGCCCAGCTTGACCTTAAACTGCATCATCCCTGGTCCAGGTATATGACCATAAACTATTTGCAAATCCCTTATGTCCAGCAAGACATTAAACTGTGACGTCCAAACTACATGACTCTAAACTGTATAAAATCCCCTCACGTCTGGAAAGACGTTAAACTATATAATCATCAATGGTCCAGTATGTCATTAAACTGCACCATCCACGGTCCATGAATATGACCTTAAACTATTCGCACTTTCGTCCAACATGACATAAATGGTGTGTTATTTTGTCCTTACTGCATGACATTACACTACACAGTCCCCCTTTCGTCCAATATGACGTTAAACTATTTTATCCCCATTGTCCTAACTACATGACACTAAACTGTGCAGCACCAATAGTCCTAACTGCAAGACTTTAAACTGCATAGTCCCTTTATATGTCCTACATGACATTAAACTGTGCATCGTTAAGGTTATTGTTACCTCTTTTTTCTCACACCGAGTATGACTCACGTGAGATTAGAGCGAACATCAACCATAACACTCCCTTTGGGCCACTAACCATGTGTATGTCCCAACAACATTTTAATTAGATCGTTTTCCCCAAGAACAACTTGATCATTAATTCATTCTTTAATTGAACTACACGGACTTTGATCCTTGCCCTCCAGGCTGGGTATGTAGGCAACCTCCCAGGGTTCAAGCCCAAAAACAATCTCTTCACATCGGTTCACCACCGTCTCATATGATGTTGATTTGTGAAACCGCCCCTAGAATCAATATTTTTACATTGATTCACTTTCGTCCTTGTTATACGACGTTAAACTATACAACACTTTTGTCCGGTATGACAATAAACTACAATATTCTTTGATCTCCTCACTTGAGAGAGAACTATTATTGACATTGATTTTTTTCAATCATGTTTCATTTCAAAAAGTCTACGTGCATACATGGTAATGCCTAAATTTTTTATCTCAGGTTAAACCATCATTGCACTAAAGTCCCCTTTCACCCTTCACATGTACGAACCAAATTTGTACAAAGGGTAGTTCTAGAACTACGTGGACTTGACTCCCATCCTTATGGGATACGTAGGAACATTCGAGTGTCCCTCGAATCCATTCCCAAGTCTTTTGGGCCTAACCCCAAATTTTACTTTCATTCCCTTAGCTGAAAAGTCCTCATGAAAACACACACTGTGTATTCATTATTATGGTCCGAATTATATGACCCTAAACTAAGATCTCTCATACTTTCGTCCTACACGACGTTAAACTGCATTTCAAGAACTACGTATGGCATGATTCTCATTTTTATGAGATACGTAGTGAAGTCCAAAATTTCAATTCAGGACCCAGCCACAACATGATTATGGTTATCATTGACCTATGTATCTCTATATACATTGGACAATACCCATATTTATGTGTTATAATCCTAACCTTAAATATTTTCAGATCTTCATAACCCTTTTCATGACTTCTAGTCACAAAAATGTCAAACTTCTGTTAATTCTTTTGCTTGACTATGAAGCACCTGCCCATAGGTGGCCTTGCATAAACAGTCCACATAACAGACTTGTCAGCTGAAAGATGCTATTTATTTGACCATACAGCCAATTCCCTTAGGTGGCCCTGCATAATTCAACCCCCTAACGGGTTTTTTAAATGATGGTAACTTCATTCTTGGGAAGAATGCCTCTATTGTCCTTATTTGTCTTAAACGACAATATGTAGGGATCTGCAAAAAATATCCATCCTTAACATATTTGTCCCATATCCTTTTTCATGATCTGAAAGTATTCAAGTCTATGTTTTATTCTTCTTCCCTACGTTTGGGTCAGACCTTCGTAGGAGAGATATTCATCCAGTTCTTCGATATTCTTGTTCAGAAATATCTTCTCCATATTCATGTACCTCTTTCCATACAACAAACTCTATACTTTAGAAAATTTGAATCTCCATAAACTTTCACTGGCTTTTAGCACTAGGAAAGTAAATTTCTGGGAGTTCTTTTGCCTGACTATGCAGCACATGCCCATAGGTGGCCTTGCATAAACAGTCCACATAACAGACTTGTCATCCGAAAGATGCTATTTATTTAACGATGCAGCCAATGCCCTTAGGTGGCCCTGCATATTTCAACCCCCTAACGGGTTTTGTTAAATGATGGTAACTTCATTCTTGGAAACTACTTCTTCTAATTCCTTTTAGCTCTTTTTCATATCATTCCTCATATTCATATATTCTTAAGCCATATTTTACATTTTTTCCCTCATACTCGAGTATGGTAATATGTTTTCAGATAAATTGTCAAGGAATTGAATCAATTTTAGTACATTTTGGTCAAACCTATTTTCGACCTTAAACATTAGCCCCTTTATGTCCGGCATGATTGACTTTAAACTGCCCATAAAAGACAAGGGATATTTGAGTAAAAGTCAAGTCCCATCTCACTAAACATGCATTTTGTATGATTTAGGTAATATTGAGCAATTATATGATTCAAAGTTTTATTTCCTCAGAGTCAAATCTTTTTTTCTCTCTGGATCCAACTCTGAGGGGGGACTTTTGTTGACGCTCCTTTCGTCACAGAATCTAATGATCAGAAAAAAGGAATATCTGAGCTCAAAGTGATTCATCCTTTGAAGAAAACATCAAAAATCGACAAAGTCAGGAACACAGGATCAAAACCAACTTCACCGCGCATGTTATATCACTGTCGCGCAAGTCCTATTGCGCGATGCCCTTGGTCGCGCAAGTGACATGCGCGACCTAAGTGATAACTGCTCGGTAACCGCCCAGGGCCTTCTTTTGCCTATAAATAGACCCTGTTGGCCCCCCATTCAAGAGAATCTTTTTACAGAAACTCGGATTGATGCTCCCGACGCCCAAGTCTCTTCTCAATTCATCCGGAACACTTCTAAAGGTAATTTCTTACGTAGAACGGAAGATTTAAAGAGAAGGAAGGCCTAAGTGTTGAAACTCATCAACACTTGTGCGCCACCTTATTCCTCCAATAGAACTCGCACGTCCCTTTTCTGGAAGAACCTAAAGAGTATTCTAAATGGATTTATAAAGAGTCGCTCAAATATTCTAATGATGTTTGAGAATCGTGCAAGAACCCCTCATGTCGCGCAAGTATACTTGCGCGACCAATACTTGTGCGCTGCCGCAATACTTGCGCGCCTTTCAAGACTTGCGCGCCCCTACCTTTTTTGGTGTCCATCTTGCCCATTTTACCCCTATTAAGCCATCACACCTTTCCTTTTCAAGATTCAGTCTTCAAGACACTCTTCAAAGCCATTTATGGCATGATTTATTGATTTGAATTTCTTATCTGAAAGGAATTCTGTGGAATATCTCTCAAAACCTAGTGATTTAAATATCCGTATGTCACTAAATATGGAGAGTTCATTCATTCAACCTCATCCTTTAAGATGAGAGAATCCTTAACTTGGGTCTCCTTTTCAGGAATAATCCCCAGTTATAAGTCCTTTAACTTGGGCATCCTTCTCAGGAGTAAGCCCCAAACCTTAATTCCTTAACTTGGGCATCCTCCTCAGGAGTAAGCCCCAAACCTTAATTCCTTAACTTGGGCATCCTCCTCAGGAGTAATCCCCGAGTCCTGTAACTTGGGAATCCTCCTCAGGAATAAGCCCCAAACCTTAATCCCTAACCTGGGTCTCCTTTTTCAAGTATAAAACCCAGTAATAATCTTGGGCTTCCTTTTCAGGAATAAGCCCCAAGTCCCTTAATTTCTCTTTAACCAGTCCTAATTTACCCTTGATTTGGGTTTCCTTTTCAGGAGTAAAACCCAATCATAAGTCCCCTCCTAACTTGGGCATCATCCTTAGGAGTAAGCCCCATGATTAGAGTATTCAAATCTCCATGAAGAACATATACCTTTATGGACCCTGTTCATGGATTTTCTCCCTAAAAGTGAATCCTAAACCTTCAACTATCTGGGAAGTCATACATCATAAGCCCCAAACCATTTCTTATGATTTCATCTTTTCATGGAACAATTGTCTAAATTTTACTAATACCTCTCGTTTCTCACACCGAGCATGACTCACGTGAGATTAGAGTGTAAAAGTAATTGTGACATCCTGCTTTGAGACATCAATCATAAACATCATACCCTTACTCGAACTACGTGGGTTCTGATTCCTTTTCCAAAACAAAGGATACGTAGGTAGCCCATTTATGGTTTCGATCCCAACATTGAAATAATCCATGTCCTTCTGAATGAAGATAAACTTCAAGTGCCCCACTGAGTGGTTTTAAAACCATCTTTGTCATCATAATGACCAAGAGACTTTTATAAATGTTTCGAAGGATACCATTGACCAAGAATCTCTAAATAGATACAGATGATTCTCTATTGATGAAGAACCTCGAATACATATAAAAGATTCTCTAAATTTCTTACATATTTAATCATTGATTTTTAAAACTGAAGGAAAGCTCATTTTATACTTGGTAATGTAATAAGGATTCATGAACATAACATAAATCTATAAAGAGAGTCCCGGAGTAGACAATAATTCCCCTCAAAAAGGTGTGATGAGTCCGACCTCCCATCCTCTCGACCAATGCAAATTCCTAAGCCTCATCAGTCCACAAGATAATGAGCGCATACCTTTGGAAAGTAGGTCCAAACGGATGTGGAATAATTGGATGTTTCCGGTTCTACGAACAAACCCGCTAGAAACTGATCGGAACGTTTGAATCTCCCGTCCAGGAGGTCATCCCTGAATTCCGTACGAAACATGCATAATGCATTATTTTCATTATGTCAGTTCTGTTTCTTAATTGTCGCCCATTATGTCTTTTATAAGACTACGTTCTTTTACGTAAAGAATTCCCTAGAACTATTTGGTCGACATTAATCTGATGTGAATCATTGGATAATTCAGTTATACACATCTCTTGTGGCTTCTTCCCTAGTCGAGAAAAAATTGACTTCCGCTGAGGAGGGAATTGATAATGTGAAAAATCCCCGTGCCTTGTAGTCTGGGGTTGATATTGTTATTCTTATTCAAATCACTGAAAATTGTTTAATGAATTCAATGATTGATTTATGTAAGCCCCCAGCATCATAAGCTGGGGTGATTCTTGAACCACTATATCTGATATCTTGGCAACTACTCTTCTGATTTTATGGATTTTGGTTCGGACATTAGTTGTGTTCATTATCCAACCCTCATTTACACCACCTATTTTAGAAGACCATTGTACTATTTCAAAAAATTTTATCCTTTGACGTCTAACATCCCTTAAACGAGACGCCTGCTCAAGATTGTCAGAATCTTTATGTAAAAGTAACTCAATAAATTCTTTTCTATGATCCTGGTTCTGATGAGAACTGATTATGGCATGTTCTCGAGCATACATTTGATTACATACAAAACCTACTGATTGGGGCCGGTCGTGGGCAATAACATTGCAAGAAACCACTTTTGGAGGACTTTTATGATTTTGGACTACAGTTAAATGAAATTATCAATATGAACCCCATCTTCTGATTCGAACATTAGATGTGGAATCAAAAATTAATTAGTGTAACCATTTCAGGTCATTAAGACATTCATGCTGAAGGACTCTCAATTTTTTTCAACCCTTGGATGTTGGGAAACTGAAAGAGATTCCAAGTATATTTGGCACTACATTCCTTATATTACCTTTACATGATTCTGATATCCATCATATGGAAATACATTAGTTATCAAATGATGAATCTTTTTCCATAAGTTGAGAGGAATATCATGAATGAAATCTTATTTTATCTACTATAGAATATCAAACTAATAATTTACTGATGGCCAAAATATGACTGGTTTTTCTCCTAAAGCTAATTGTTTCCTCATGTTCAATATATCTTCATCATCTTCTACTAGAGGTTTCTCCACTTGGTCTGTCAAAAGTGGATTCTCTGCATTTGAGGACAAATAACCCAAGGGAGGATCAGAGAATGATTGTTCCCTTAAGATGTCTTCTGACTGGGAAAGTGTTTAAATTTTAAATGATGAGGAATCAGACATGACTTGCCCTGTGTTTTCAAGTGCCTCGATACAGGAGTTCATTCTTGTTGTTAATTTGTCAATTATTTAATTGTTTTATCAATGCAAAAAAACTACTGCGGAGAGCTTTTCTGCAGCTAATACCATTATGGGGAGAATCACCTTGATTGGTTAGAGAAAGGGATAAATCATCTTGCTCCATGGTCTTCTAGAAACATGGAGGGTTTCCGTGTCTCTCATCCTAAGATAGACACACTGGATTGACCGAATTTTCATGTAGCATGACTTCATAATGATGTTTATGGTGAGAAACATCATAATTATTGTTTTCAGTTCCAGAATATGGATATGAAAGTGTAAAATCATGGGTTGAAACAGACAATTATTTGAGGGCTTCAAGAACTCTATCATCAATAAAGGCTTTATTACAGATTATCTATTGATTTCTAGACTGTCCTAGATGGGTCTTTTTCTTAAACACCTTCTTACTCACATTGGATTCCACATGTTGATGAAAGTGGTTATTTTGGGCATGTGTATGTTCCTGCTTAGGAGAAATGGTTAGTTTAGGCTGATTAACTCCATTTAAATCTGGTGTATGTGCCCAACATGAATGTTCGTACGACATGGGGGAGTGTTCCCTAACACCCTTCTAGAATGGATCAGAGGTGTGCATCTTCTTCGAGGTGACAAGTTGATGAGTCAATCCAATGATAGGGGCAAATTTATATATCATATCCTATGATTCCGCTGAAGTTGTTATAATATTCTGATAGGAATCCAAAATATGGGCAGGGATTTACTTCTGCTCTTTCACCATTGTCAGAATGTGCATGGTTACTTCAACTATCGGAATGAGAATTTATGTTCATTCTGTGTCTAGAGTAGGTGTACATGCCTGATCTTGTCCCCCTTTTCCGGTCAATGAATTATGAAAATACTTATGCATAGGGGTAGAGAGTTGAGTGTGCTCCGAATTTGTCATCAGAACTTTCTGAATGACTTATCCAGGTGCTTCCAAACGAGACTATTGCTAGACTTGATGAACATTGGCAGATGTATGTTCCTCCTGAATATACTTCATCATGTATGGTTAGCGGGTTTCCTTCAATACTGGCAGACGAGACTTCTGATAGAATTGGTGATTCTATACAGGTGTATGTTCCTGATTACCATTTTCCACTATATTAAATTAGCGGGTCTCTCTGGATGCAGTCAGACGAGCCTGTTGACTGGAGGATGAATTATAAACAGGTGTATGTGCCTGCCTATAGTACTCTGCCAGAATTTCTTGGCGGGATTGATGTGTCATTTCTAGAAGAGTCTGCTAGGTAGTGAAATCTGTACTGACGAATGTATATGCCTTCTCGTTGTTTTCCATCAAGTTATATTGATAGAATTCTGTGGAGGGGGTAATGGTGAGAACGTGCCTCCTGTTAACTGGACATCGTCCCTGGCGGGTTTTCCTGTGTTCCTGAGTATGAGAGACTTGGGCCAAACGTCCAGAGGAAAGATCCCCATCATTTTGGGGATGTACTGCCGCATGATTATATCAGCGACTGCAATTGCGAGTCCTCAAAAAATAACTCTTGTATTCATGATGTGAGGCCTTTAGTTACCTCTTGATTTTACTCTCTATAGTATGTGGAAGACTGATTATTGCATTCTAGGGACAATGACCTGAAATGATTGGAAATGGTTGATGACACCATTTTCTTCTTGATCATTGGTCATTGTTGGCTAGATGATTGTGGATTATTGTTCACTTTGAGGACTTGTTGAGAAGCCTCCAAAGTTGCAATTATACCGTGATGTCGATATTACTTTATCATGACATTGGAGACCCAACATTGAAGATGCTGGGTTGGTGATAATGTCCTTCTCGTGGATAGAGATCCATCTTGAGCAGCAGTCAGGAAGTTCATAGATATTGTCTTTGAAAAATCCATTCTTTGTATTTAATGGAATTCTATAGAAAATTGAGATAATGATAAGTTATATTAATGATAAATCTTGTCAGATGGATACATGCATGATTTAATTCCTTTGTCTGTCCTTCCTTTATCAATTTATATAGGCTTAACATAAGGGTAAAATTAATAACTTTGTTAAGGATTCACTTCGGGTTCACCATATTTTGTTTAGTAAGTCCTTCAAAACGTGATATTCTACATTTAATAATTCTTCTTTCCAAGCGCATTCCGTTGGATTTATTAATGGAACTGGATACTTAGAATTGTTCTTTATTCAATGAGAACCTATTTTCCAAAGGCATATGTTCATTATGTTTTGAACATTACTATACTTAAGAACATGAATTGATCGAGAGGATGGGAGGTCGGACTCATCAAAACCTTTTGGGGGGAATTATTGTCTACTTCGGGACTCTTTGAAATTTAAAAAAAATATTTTTCATTAATCCTTATTAATTTACCAAGTATATTATAAGTATCCCTTATAATTTAAAATCACTTAATTAACTCGTAATTGTTTTAAAAATATCAATATGTATTTGAGGTTTTCCATCAATGGTACCCTCTAATATACTGATTAGAGATTCATTTAATCATTTTTTATTATGATACTAGTTTTTAAGCCACTCATTTGGGAACTCTGGAGTTTATCGTTACACTGGGAGATGAAGGATTGTTTTGGATTTTGTGATCAGACGCATAAAATGAGCTACCTACATATCCTTGTGAAAGGAATCATAACCCTCATAGTTCTCTTCCACTTAATGGGACAAATCATATATTTTAAGGTCATGTGATAAGTACCTCTAAGGTAAAGGTGCTTAGTTGAAATTTATTGTGGGAATTATGCGGAAGCAGCCTAAGAAACTTGGAAAAGATATAGGTTTCCAAATAGGATCAAACCCTATTGGGAGTATGGGCCAAAAAAATAATGTTTATTTGATGTGTTGGGTTTGAACCTCAAGGAGGCTTCCTACGTATCCCATATGGATAAGAATCAAAGCACACGTAGTTTGATAAATCTCATATGAGAATATAGACTTCTAAAAAACATGATTTTGAGATTACATCCAGAAAAGGGATGCCCAAATTTGGGGAATTAGGTTTACATTCCTATGGAGGATATCCATTGAGCTCAGTCACTGAAAGGGGTTCCTATGTATCCTGGTTTGAACTGGAATCATAGTTCACATAGTTCATTCATTTATGGTTTTTGTGTAAAATTTTTCAATCATCACATATCTCTAATCCCACACGATTCATGCTTGGTGTGAAAAAACAAGAGGATATGAATGATTCAACAATGAAACTTTACACTTCAAAAAATTTCCTCCATGCTTATGGAAGAGGGAATGACAACGGTGGATGAGGGCAGGGCGATGATCCCTCCCTCTCTTCTCTTAACATTTGACAAGGGTCCAAATGGAATGAGTAAGGGGTAACGGTGAGGGGTTTATACAAGGATGGATTCCCTAAAATACCCAACACTATTACTGGGAGAAAATTCCATGTGACTATGGATATAAAAATCCACAAGAATCCCATGAATCATAACCACATTGTAAAAAAATGTGGGAAACCACTGACTGTAGAAATACAAAACCAAATTCAAGAAACATTGATGCTCCATACCCAAAGGTCTGAGAAGTCAAGAGGTTTTGAGGGAGGTTTCAACATATCCCGTTTAAATAAAAGAACCAAAGAAATAGATACCTTCAGATTAAACACTTAAAAGGGTATTTGAGTTTTTTCGCGTAGGTACCATGCACAGGTATGCCGTGTAGGTGCCCCACGCTGCTCAATCGTGTAGGTATGGCGTGAAAATGTACCGCAGAGATATACAGTGTCGGTATTGTGTGCATATACACCGCGTAGGTAGGATGAGGACTGAAGAAAATGTGATGACCTTCAAAACTTTCCTATCCCTTTAATTATCACTTCTTTTTTAGATTATAGAACTACCTAAGACAATTTGAGAGATCTAAGTGAATGATCTATGCAATGGGAGCTTCAAAGAGTCTTTCAAAAAAATCTCAAGTCTTAAATGGGGTACCCAAGGGTCCAATTTATAGGCACAGATGGGCCGGGCTGAGAAAACATTGTTCACACAGATACATCGCATAGATACACCATGTAGATGCTCCATGCAGTGGCACCCCTAATCCCCTTACGCATAGTTCGAACACGTAGAAATATTGTGCAAGACAGCCGCATAGGCATATCGTGTATCTCAGCCGCGTAGGCATATCGCGTAGCTTGTCCATGTAGGCATATCGCGTAGCTTAGCCACGTAGCCCTGTCGTGCAGTGAAGTTTACTTTTTGAAATATTTTACAGGGTGTCAACACCAATGATAATAGAATAATTATTATTTGGGAATCATGCACATGAAATATCTCTTTCATAGAGTTTCATAATGACAAACCATCTATGATGTTGTGACCATGAAACTTAGTTGAGTTTTTCAATTTTAAAAACAAGTATTTAAATCTTACTCGTGGCTTGATCCCACTAGAATTCATCTGATAATGATGTGGTAGAATGCAACTTTTTTCAATGGGTGCACAATTGAAGTATGTGAATAGCATATCTGGTGAATTTTCCACATAAAATTACATAGTTCCCTATATTATTTCCTTTTATATATGATGTGATTATTTATGATAATAATAAATGTAGGTTACACCTGATGATTATAGTGATCATAGTTAATCCATAGTGATTTTTTGCTTACCCTCTAAGAGGGCTCGGAAGAAGTGTTCCCTGAGGATCATTATATATTTATCTATAGAAGGGATGTGGAGTGGAGTTGTTATACGTTTTGATATTACTCTCTAGAAGGGATGGTAAATCGAAATATCTGATGGTATTTTGGTGTTACCCTTTTTTATGGTTGGGAAGTGGAGTTCCCTGATGACCATAACCAGCTTAACCTCTAGTTGGACGTGGAAATTGACTTCACCAATGACCTTACCAGTTTATACCCTCCAGTCGGACTAGGCAGTTGAGATCCATAGTGAACTTAATGAGTGGTGCAATCTTGTAATAATAAGACTTTTACTTCCATGGTTACTATTAGAGTATGAACCTTTTATCATACCATTCCATGGGATCCTTACATATAACATGTGAACACATGACTATGCAACACAATGATGATATGTAGTTTGACATGGAATTTGACTCCTGGGGAAGATTGATGAATTCCCCGGTGAGATTCGTTATTGTAATTCAACCCAAAATAAAAAAGGGAGATGCAATGCTTTCATAAAAGATAGTATCATGGTGTATTAATTTTGTTCCTTAAAATATGTTTTTCAGGGAAGATGTGTGGGATGTGTGGAATAGTTAATGGAATTATTTTGGAAATACTGGTGACTAATATTTTTGGGATGAACTGTGAGACAGATATCCCCTTACTCTCTCATTTTTCATTCATTTACTGATAATATATATATATATATATATATATTGTGGATTCACAATTTCTATTTGGATACTCACCTTCTAGGATAATAAAATATGTATGGTGAGTGCCACATTATTTCAATTTCTATCATCTCATTATTGGAAAAGTATCTTCTCCTACTATAGTTGGATATTGATTGATTGTATGTCCTTCTATAAACCATTTTTATCCCCCTATAAAATAGATTATCCTACATTCACTCACATGATTTAATGAGATATAATACATCAATGTACCTTATTAAACTTCTAGTTCCCTCTTCAGTTGGATCTCTTTCTTCTACCCATTCACACATTTCAGGGAATTATATCATGTATGTATATACTCACCTCATCATATAATTTTCCCATGTATATCATTTATTATGTATAATATGGACCGAATGACCATGAAATTAGTGGATCTTAGGAATTATAGGTTATTGGATAGTGTATAGTGGTTGTAGATTATGATGTAGGTGTTGGGATCCCAAAAATATTTACTAATTTCCAGTTCATTTAGTTTGTGACATATTTCTGGGTGGGTGTGTATTTTATCCTTCAAATTCGATTTATAGAAACATACATTTTTGTTTTCCATATGTTCATATGATCCTCATATATTTTATAGTAATGTTAAAACTATACCCCTCTCAATATACACATTTTTGATGAGTTGGTTATATGTGTGAGTAAATTTACATAGTCCAAGGCCTTCATGAATTTAGTTGTCAGTTTGGTGATTATCACCATCCCAGGGTCATTGGATGAGGGCTTGGGGTAGTTACAACATGATCCCCTTCATGGGTTAGGTCATGACAGATTGGAATCATTGAAATTTCATCCCTTGTGATGTATTTTAGAATTATCTCCATAGAGATAATTGGTTGGGTTTAGGAAAATTGTTCTCGAGTGCCTTGAGTGAAAATATCATAATTGGGAGTCCAGTGATGGTACATGAAGTTGATTTATATAATAATGAGGTCATTGACTACCTACTTTTTTAATCATCTTGTTGATACATTTTTTGTATTGATTAATGGTACATGGACCACATGGGATTTATTCATTTATTTACCTTATTGAGTTAGCCCAAAATATTTATCTATATATATTTATATAAATTCCAATAAAAATGTAGGACACATTGATAACTTTGATATGCCTCTGTGATGCCAACCATCTAGAATATATGTTCTGGTTTGAAAAAATGACCCTATGAGTGATGTAGACTTTGTTCAAAGACCAATTGGTGATCCCTTTCCTCCTGGTGGGTAGGTAACAACACCTCCTCCTATTCTGCAGGAAATCATCCATGTCAAGATGAATTATCATGCATATAGACATAGAGAACTTTGTGGGTTCCAGTGTCATAGTCCACTGAGATTCCATATATAACAAAACCCTAATGTAACAGAGGATTAGTTAGAGTTTGTAGTCCACATATTATGGCTTATTCAGACCTCAACGGATCACCTCATGGATTTGGGAGAAATCCTTTTCCACAAATGTGTTGGATGTTGTTTGAGTCTTCTTATACATATTCATGATGTTTCGAAACTCTCATGGGATGATTTCAATCGAAATATCATGATGATAAATATCCCTTCATGTTATGCTCAATTCAGATACATGTGATTATAGTATTGAAGCAATGTGGGATGATGGTGGCTATGTTTGTGGCGAAGTTCACAAGCCTTACATGAAACTCTCTGAGATGATCAGATATACGATCATTATTTATTCAATAATTTCCCTAGTATTATAAGACAAAACATCATGTAATTATTTTTTCTCGATACTTCTATTGTAGGAGAGTGGGCTTCTAGTTTAGGTTTTATCACAACTACTTAAACTTGAGGTTCATACAAGAAATGAATTTTCATTATCATTCTTCTACCATCAGTTCAAGGTATCACATGGAGAATATATGTTCATGTAGGAACTTATGGTGATCATAAAGAAACCTTATGGAATAATATTATGTATGGATTGTATATCCATTATCTGACTGTGGATTAATTTTCACGGTAGTCAATTTTGATTCATAAGCACTGATTAGAGGAGGTTATCCTTCTCTGCTGAGAGTTATCTCATAAAAGGTAAGATGGTATAATGAACATGATGTTTTACTCCATCACCCATCAGATTTATAGTGTATTCCATGGTATAGAATGGTATTTAGGAAACAGTTTAATTAAATTGTGTAAGATTATATGGTTTCCTTTTCTAATGTTATTCGTGGACTATATATAAAGTGGGTGATTTAGATTTTCATTTGATTACAATGTATGACTACTTTGATATATTCTATATCAAATTAGATGGATCATACTAAACTACGGGAGCTACAAGTGTAGTAGTAATCACTTTTTGAGATAGGGTTCAAGAGACCTAATTTAAATCGTGGGCTTCCTGAGTTCATTTAACGAAAATGGGGGAAATGAAATAATTTATTTTTGTTGATTATCATCACGTGTACTAAGACATGTCAAAGAACAAGACCCCTCATCGAGAATTGATTACCACAATTATTAGTTGTGAGGTGTGAGATTATTCTTGATTGTCCATCACATATTAGGCTACCACCGACATAGGGTTTTCTTGTTTTACGTTACAAAGTTATCACTTTGATGTAACTATGGACACTATGAGTTTCTAATGATTCCCTTTGGTGTGATGAATTCCATATCAGTGTTTATGTATTTGATAAACCAGGTCTTACAGCAATACCTGGATCAATTTTTTGTTGTCTTCCATGATTCCATACCCATTTACTCATAAATATAAGGGAGCATGAAATGAACATAATGATGTTCTGAGACATGCTTCAAGAGAACTAGATTTATGAGATTATCTATATGATTCAGTTTTGGGTACATGAGGTTCATTCTCCTAGTCATTTCACTTATGGTCAAGACTTAACCAAGGATCACTCAATTATAGATGTTGTTATAACATCATATATACCGATTAATGTTTAGGACGTATGGAGAATCCATTGATTTATAGGGTATGACATGATGTTCATAACAAAATTATCCATAATAATAGCCCTTTTACAGACCTGGTGTGGAAAGGGTAGTCATTTTACTAGTCTGACCAGTTCTAGGGGGCATTTGCGGGGTTGAGGCAGAGGCATGTGAGTCATCTAGTGTTGTGACTACCAGAGGAGTTCATGGAGATCATCATGCTTTACAATTCCTTATTAGATGTGCTGAATTGTATGTTGATTCAATAAAGACATGTTATTATATGGGGGTAGAGGTAGTTGCCCCCCGCAATAAGAACTACACAACTCATAACCTAGAGCTAAAAATGATATTCTTTTCATTTGGGATGTGGACACCCAATCTTCTAGGGTATAACTTTTTGGTTAACTCAGACCACTATAGTATATGGTATGGGTTCACATAGAGTGGCATGTATATGAGCTACTGATGCTTGTTGGATTTACAGTAGGACTATGAAATAAATTTATTCTATAAAATAGTGAATGAAAATACAGTTTCATATTCCTTTAAAAAAACTACAGGCTTGCTTAATATTGGTAGATTCAGAGTAGTTAGCTTCCTTGCATATGACCCCGGTGGAGAAGGTGGGTATAGATTTTCTTCAGTTTAATATTTTTGGAAATTTTATTCTTCAGTGTGTTTGATATTCCATGTATGGAGACATCAACTAAAAGGTCATATGTGTTCATATATCCACATTAAATTCACCATATAGATATTCAAAAAAATAATTTTATCTTGATTTAGGGGAGAATTGTGGTTTCAGTCATGATTTAATAAGAGGTAGTGTGGGATTTCCACACAAATACGGTAGTTATATATCATGGTGTGGGAAATATGTACAAAGATCATTAACTTATGTTTTAGGGGTCTCAATTGAGAAGATGTGTGGCTGAGTTCTTCTTTCAATTCCTCACATATTTGTAGTTGTAGGATGAGTACTCTGTTCTTGTATGGTTGTTACATCCCCATGATATCCCGAAGAGGAAGTGGAATATAATATCCATATACTTCATCAGAGTGCTTCCATGCATCATGATGGCCCATGAATCCATTTGGGTGATAGTTGACCAACCCATGATGTTGGTTCACGTCCATTCCATCCAGGAGAAGTGTTTGGGGGTGATCTTAGGGTACCTATACATATAACAAATCATTCTCCACCATAGGGATCCCTAAGTTATTCTATATAACTGTGATACATGGTTAACATTCTTAATTATGGAAAGGCCTATTGGAGGAATTTTGGACCTAGATGCATATGAGTATATTATTATATCCCTAGACTAAAGGGATAACCGAGCCCACTATCCAGGTGCTAGAGGATTTGATTATGGCTTCTATGTTCGACATTGTCTATAGCAAGGAGGATCACATTCTCTTTATAAAGATAGAGTAAAATAACTGTTAAAACATTATCGTCTTCTTGGATCTTTTTTATGGCTAGTACAAGAGACCCAAAAGGTCACCCAAATGTTAGAAAAAGGTTGGAAAGTCAACTTTAGTGGGCCCATCATTGGTGAAGGTGACAGTGGATAAATTCAAAGTTTTCCAGGAGTGGATGATGATGGACTAGAGAAATCATATTTCCAACAAATACAACCATTGCAGGCCTTTATAGTTTGATTATAGAGAGAATTTTTTCTTGAGATTCTCCACATTAAGAATATTGGATAGGTTTTTATAAGAAGGTATATTATCCATGTGGGTCATTGGGTCCTTCAATATAATGAAGATATTTCAAGAGGTTGTCTACCACCTCTCCCTACCCCCAATGTTGGAGATGGTTCGCGTCGTCTTCCATATGTGGCATATGAAGAGATACTTTCATGACCCTATGAACATCATCCACTATGGTGAGATGGACATAGAAGATGGTGCCTCCATTGTGGAGTTTCAATTGGTGATCGAGACATGGTAAGGTAAGTCCATGTGATGAAAAACCATCCCTTTGGATCATGTGTAATGTTATCACTAAAATGTGTAGTATTGTTCTGGGGAGTGGGAGTTCCATGTATAGGATCAGTATCCTGAGTTTTTTACAAGATATTTCTTCTCGTTGATAAAAATGTTGAAGGAGGTAAAGATGTAAGAGACCCAATTTTTTACTTTTCATGATTATATATATATATATATATATATTTCTGTGTGTGTGTGTGCAGAAAAAAAGTATGACTATGGGGACAAATATGCCAGTAATAAAGTTTATATAATATATTATTTATATTTTACACTGTTTTCATGCATTTAGTTAATGAAAATGGAATAACTCATAAAAGCATAATTGTATAATGAATTATGATACCATGGTTAGGTCTAGAACATGGTGTTTTATCTAAGAGTTTCATACAATGAGCCATCATAGGGCATTCGTAACCCTCTCTCATTTTTGGAAAATAAAGATGATTTATTTTATTAAAATCATAAATTTATTAAATTAATTTCAACTAAAATGAAATAAATAAATATATCAATAATTGAAATTTTCCAGGGATGGCTTTAAAATTTTTAGAATCCACCAGTGAGAGACCCTCCCTCATACCTTTTGGATAATAAAGATGAATGTTTATGGAACATCAGATTGGTTCATATCAGGATGCAATGAACACATCAACATTTTCCAATCATTGAATTAGTGTGTTCTTCTACATATATCAATAAAAAATAGAGTTAGGAATCATATTTTTAATTTTTAACATCCTTGGATTGTATTACTAAGTATATCATTATTCCTTCATCAATATGCGTCTTTATATAGCCTTTTTATGATACTATGTATCAGATTTTATATTTTTTAATCAATGTTCTATCCACAGTGCCACATTATTGATCGCTGACCAAGAATGATTTGCTAGTGATGTTTAAAACATAGTTTATGGTAATGTCCCCATAAATTCATCTTCTTCATTATCAGTTAGATACCCATAGTCCTGACAACTGTATTTTAGAATTTAGTTGATCATTTTAATAGTGATGCTGGATTCCTATTTCAAAATATTTTCTCGAGACAATGAAAAATAGAATAATAATAAAATTATTAGTATATAGGAATCCTGTAACTAACATATCTATGTGATATGGTATCAGAATGGTGAACCATATATGAAGTGGTAACCCTAAAATTTAAGAGTATGATTAAAAACAAAAATAAATTATTTAATTTGATCTCACCTCTCTGGTCCACAAGATTCCATTAGACTATGATGTCATTAAATGTTACTTTTTTCCTAGACTATCAGATTAAGGAATGTTAATAGACAATCTGAATCCTTTTTTTATGCATTATTTGAATGTTCTATCATTACATTTGGGATATGATGTGATGTTTTATGATCATTACGAACAGAGACAACAAATAATGATGTCAATGATCATTAAGGATCATTAGATCTTTTTACGCTTATCCTGAAACTAGGCTGGTAGGGAAATTACACAATGATCATTCATAGTTACCCTCCAGAAGGGATTATAATTAGAGTTCCTCAATGTTCAAGGATTAACATTTAGTCGGGATGGTGAAAGGATATCCCTGATGATCATTCTATGTTTCCCTTCACCAAGGATAGGAATTTTAATTACATGACATTACAAGATTACTGTTAGTGAGAGATGGGTGGTGGTGTTCCCCAAAAAATACGAGTAATCCCACCAATGGGATAGGGTGGAAGATTTTATTGATGTCCTTCCCATGTGGTACCCTCTAATAATACTAAGCAGTATAGTTCCCTGATGACCATCTATATTGGTACCCTCTAGTAGGACTAGGAATTTCTGTTCCTTAGTTACTATCATAGTAGGAACCCCTGTAATACAATTTCGTTGGATCCTAATCCAGATCTTGAGACCCCAAAACTATGTCGAACAATGATTAGATGCATTTTAACATGTATTTGGACTCAAGAATAATAGTTATAGATTTCCCATTGATACACATTCTTGTAACACGACCATACACTATGTGTGCAAGTCAGTGTCACCCAAAGCAGATAGTATCAATATAAAGTAATTGAGTCCCATAGAATTTTGTGTTTAGGGACGATGGATAAGATTTTGGGAATCATTGGTGGAAGTATTTTGGAACTATTTGTGACTTTATTTTTGGGAAGAGGTATGAGATAGATATCCATTTAATATATCATTTGATATTCATTTATTGTGAATATATATACTTATTATGTGTTATGAATTCAATAAATTTAGTTTTATACTCTCCTTCCAAGAGAGTTGGTGATGGGTGCGGTATGTAATGTTCATTAATTATAATGATTAATTACATTGGTTAAATGAATCTAATATCCTACAATAGGTGGTATATTCTTGACAGGTAGTTACCTTACTCATCATGTTTATCCCCTTGTGCATGGATGAGCATAATTTCACTAACTTTTTAGGATGAAAAAACTCATTAATGGTACCATGTTCTATCTACTACGTTCTTTTTGCTTCTATATCTTATTTCTCCCCCTTCACCCATTTTAGGTAATTCTAATTGTATGTATGCAATCACCCTTTATGGGATTTTTTTTACAAATATCAGGTCATTTGTAGATGAAGAGAAGGAAAAACATGAATTACACGGAGAATTGGGATATTGGTAGATTGGACTAAGTAAAGTGGGATTAGTTTGGTATACATGATATGAAATCTCTCAAATGTTTAATACTTTTAATTTTTTTGACATTTTGGAAAATATTTCAGTTGGGAATGTATTTTTAAATTTACTTTTAGATTAGACAACCATTATTTTGTTCAATCTAGATGTTCATGAATTCTAAGATTATTTTATTATAGTTTATGATCATATCCCCATTCCCTATTAACATTTTGATTGATTTGTTTATTTGTGTTAATACATGTACGTAGGAAAATCCCTCCCTGATTTTTGTTTTTCCTTTAGTGCTTATCGCCACCCCTAGAATATGGAGTCAAGCTTTGGTATTCATGGCTCGATCCTCGATATGATTTGGTTCATAACAATTATTAAAGGATATCATATTAATCTATCTCCTCCATGAGATTTGTCTCATTATTGAAATATGTGTTTGATTACAGAATCAATACTGGTAAAAGTCTTCAATGGAATGGTTTTTGTCATGGGATATACTAGAATCTCTATATCTCAAAAAAGGGACGTGGAAAGGAATATGAAACTCATTAATATATGAATTTGTAATACATATAACATAGATAATGAATATATAATTAATAGAATCTACCATGGAGACTATTTGGAATAAAAAACCTCAACTACATGATTATTTTATCACCTATTACCAGTAGTTTCCCATGCCTATTTTGGACCAAATGGTGGTTGTGTTTGAAATTGATCAAATCTTTAACAACCAAATTCATAACACCTTGATCAACATTCACATATTCTACCACAAGGACCACCATACATAAGACATAGTCCATACCTTGGTTTTCTGGTGACCATATTCATATATAATACAAGGTGGCATGTAAAATATATTTCTATATGTCTCCACATAACATTGAGTAAATTTTGAATCTCCCTCGACTGGTTGAATCCATCCAATGATTTATAAACTACATACCCAATATCCTAAGACTATTATTAGAAATGACACATATTCTTGTATCCCAATGTTTCATTTTTGATACCTACAATAAATTCCTTCCCCCGGATTCATACTAATATAACAAACTATCAATGTCATCACATATAAATTTCTATATACTACTAAGGAATGTTCTAGAATCCCATAATATGTATATAACGCCATGATATATCTCAATAACATGAATATATCTATTTAGTCTTTAATTGAGGTGTTGTTCTTGATATAAAAATACACAATCTACATCCAAGGATTATTGAAATATGTTTTTAAACAAAAATTAATAATATGAAAATACCATACCTCTTTGAATAAGCTCTAGTTCCTTCATGATGAATATCCATTATGATATGGATGGGAAAAATGCCTCCATGTTACAGTCATTTAATCATGTTCTAACTCTCAAAACACTACAATTTCCTTATATGTCCATGAATAAAGATCCATTATAAGGAAAAAATCATATTTTGATGGGTATTAACATGTTTATAAACACAAATAACTATAGTCATATTTTACTCTAATAATGGGGGTTATGAAGGAAACCAAAAAATGTGTGGTATGTACCTATAAAATCAATGATTTCAACTCAATCTACACACATAATCATTCAATACATTATATAAAACATTTTACAAAATATGTTTCTGGAAAGATATAAATACAAAATCAAGATAACATGCCATGGATACATCCCTATATCCATGAATCATCACTTGGTGGAACATCTTCATGATCCTATAATGGATTCATAGCAATTTTTTCATGTTGGACTCATATAAATGATATGATGATCAGTGATAAAAGAATAGATCATGGAAGATAATTGAAGTAATACATCAAGAAAACACAAGCACTTCTAATACGATAAATGTACTGATTATTTTAAATGAACCATTTGATATATTTTCCAAGTCGAAAAAATTGAGGTGTAGTCAATTGACACATTAACCTCCACCCCAAAACACTGGTTTCCTTTTCCAGTGATTTGATCTCAAGACACTCTATCACTATATTCATAGTTCACAAACCTACATCAGATCTATACAATACCAAAACAGTCATCCAAATTATGAAAACCATAGTTCCATTAAATAATTACCCAAAACACCATTGCCTACCACATTATAGATAAGTCGAGTTTGAATCCTAAAACTCACCTCTTATAAACATCGAGCTAAGAGAAGGTATAATTTAATTATATCATAGTTTAACAGGTCCATCACTAATAGATCAAATAAACACAGACATACACTTATAAACACCCATATGGTAGGGAATTTTTTGTTATAATTGATTACAAAATACATGCATACAATTATATGCCTCATCAGATTATAACATAAGTTTTGTTAACCATAATGGCTATATACAAGCTCATCATATCTAGACATAAATTCTCATATACTGGAATGGTGGGGATTACTGTTGAATAAAATTTCTAGAAATAAATAACAACGATCACGTTAAAATATGTTCTTAAATTATTTTTCCACCTAGGAAACTATCATAATTCATGTTATGAGAATATAAAATAAAATTGATCAAAGCCCCTATAGAGGTGTGTATAAAACCACTTCATTAGACACCCCGAAATAAAAAATTATAATGAGTCAAGAGTGTAATCGAAATTAATCATGACATTATGTGAACAAGAATATAATAAAAAATAATGATTACCAAAATCTAATCAATAGAGAAATTGAGTTATAAGATAATGTCCCCTAAATTATTCTAACCATGTAATCTACCATAGGATTCTTTGTAATTTTCCTCTAGGATTACTAACAAAACTAGAATTTCCCTCACTGATGTAACTCATAAGAGAGGTCTTTCTTTTTCAGTATCCCCATAATAAATGTTCACACTAGATGTAAAATTATTTTTATAGATATATATGAGATCACACCAAGGGACTATGAGGGATTACTAACCCTATATTATTAAAATTATCATGGGTGGGAGTCACATTCCCATATAGTTTGTACTGGGATTACTAATACCACATATGGATGAAATGATAGAGTATCACACCACGGACCATAGAGAGGGAACTCTAAATCTATAGAATAAAAATACCATAGTTTGGGGGCCACAATTTATATGGTATGGAAATAGCATCACACCATACCTTTTTAGAGATATATAATTAGAATGCGTTGTAAAAATAATTGTATAAAATTAAGAGTGCGAGGGCCTAAATTAGCTGTAGTAAATGTAAATAAGATATACTTTGTGTAAATGGAATGTACTTCTATATCTATAAATTATTGCTTTTATTACATTTTTTCATATTATGATCTAATATACAATGTTTTGTCTTGCGTATTCTATTTAGAACCATGTAACTAGTCATGTTTCAGTACCTAACCATGTAAAATTACATAACAATGCCTTGTACAATTTATGTTCCATTTTACATTAGAATACATGTACATTTGAACCTCAATAGTGAACAAATAGTCACTAGTTTATGTCACAAGATGATTAGATAGACAAAAAAATGTGTACTATGTGACATTATGTGGAAGTCATTCTATCACAAAATGTGACTACACACCATGTGTACATTAAAACTACAAAAATATTTGTTGGGATTTTTCAAAATCACATAATTATCTCAAAAATTATTCCCTCAATGCACTTAAATCGTTTATCAAGTTATAAAATCCACTAATATTCTCATTTTAAAGGATTATAAAACCCAAATAATATTTTATTATTATATTCAAATATGAATATTATTAGTAAATTTTTATATCAAACCGTAACAGTTTATAAAAAAATCATTTGTTAAAACACATGATTTGGTCCCCAACCATTGTTTGGCCTCCCACCACACCACATTATACATTAAATGTGCTCTAAATCCTAATCTCAAACCTACTAAAATTATTTTTGTTTGCTAAAAATAAATTTTTCGGTGATGGGATTGCAGGTATTGTGAATCCACTAAAATATGGATAGTATATTATGAGTTCAAGAATAATAAGTGGATAAAATTATAAAATGTCAATGTATAGAAATAGGCATTTATTAGAGTTTGTGTACCCCTTGATCAATATAATGAAAATATATTTAACATTCGAATTAAAGAACCAATATAGGTTTCATAAATTAAGAAGATATAATAAAAACCATAAAATCAATGATCTGAATAAAAATAATATTTTAAGATGGATTTATTCACATTATAAATAGGGTATAGAAAAAATGGAACTAATATAGTGAAATTAATAAACATAACAAGAATTTTTGTTAATCACTAAGGGGTACTATTCTTTGTTTTTTTATTTACTATATCTATGGAAACATTTTTTTAAGATGAACTCCTAGTCTCATTAAACATCAATCCATGATCTAAATGAACCTTTCCAATATTTATCCTCTAAATATCCTCTAAAATATCTACGACTATGTGGATGACCAAATAGGCATTCCATAAAATGGAATATATATCAGGTAATATGATTTAGTGTAATAATTAAATATGAAATAGAATAATTTGTCATGTATTTATGAATCCAATCATTACCACTCTTAAACCAAACAACTATCATGCATAATGCTTATGCCACACCTAGGGTAAAACAATAATTATATATTTAATGGTTGTCTCAATTATTCTATAAGAGAATCAATTTGAGTGATATAAAATTATATCTATTAAATATGTACATGTGATATAATATGTTTATTATTTCAATTCTATAAAAACCAAGGAACCATTAACACCAGAACCCTGGCCGACTCATCTTCTAGAAGGGAATATATTCATTAAATTATTCCAATGAATCAAAAATAGAAACCATTGTAATTATATCCTCAATAATATTCTTAATTACACAAATATTTGTATTGAATTTATAAAATTAACATATGTCTTAATAGATTTATTTATATAAATTATTCTCATCATTTTAATTTTTTCCACATAATTATACAAAGGAAATCATATGGGGATACTATATTTCATTAGTGAAATGTATTTTTGTATGAAAACATTACTATAGGATAGAGTTAATTATTACTACAATTGAGGTCTTGAAATTAGGCAGTGATGTATCCTACAATGTTTGAATGGAAATATTAGATAAACCATGTATATCGGGATTCTAGGGAGTAATGAAACACTAATATATATATACCATGTTAAATACTTTTCCATAAAATCTCTGTCATCCATGGATCTCAATCCGATATAATAGAATGTGTTAATAAATATAACTATATATTCATTAATTTATAGTCTGAACATTTTATCATGATTGAAATCTACACTGATGGAAATTACGTGTTTTGACATCAGATATTGATCAACAACTTCCCAACTAGCATCACACACATTAATCATTTTCGGATGTACAATTAAAAAATCCAAGGATTTGATTTTCAACTTCAATTATTTAATGAGGAATGGTTATAAAACCAATAATATTTTTATCTCTCATACTTATAATTATAACATACAAATCTCTATTATGTATTATCTATATTTTTCCTCTTAATGATTTCCCATTAGAATCACTTTTTCAGCTCATTTTACATTTACATACATCTATAATTAATAAATAATTTTGAGATCTAATCCTCTTACAATATTTAAGTCATTATGAATCTATTTAAATATAAACAAATATATTTTCTAAAACATATCATTCTTTAAAAAATGAGTTTTAAAATGAGAAGATTTCTCAAAACTTTATATGAATCCACAACCCCCTTTCAACCAAATTAATCATTTTATGGATAGTTGATTGATCACTCATATAGGAATGATAATTTTTATAAAATTATTTAACCATTTAATTTACTATTTATTGTAAGAGAATAGTTAAGATATAATGGTCCATTCATATCAATGTATCGTAAACATTGTTCCCATCCTAGTGTGATAAATTATTAAATAGTTATAATCATTAATTAAAAAAATCGTATACATTGCCAAATATTCAACTTTTTCAGGATAAATATATACATTACTCTATTATAATAAGTATAAATTTTGCAGATACCTTTGTAAATATAATGTCTCCATATATTTAATGAATATTACAATATTATAATCAAAAAATAAATAGTCAGATAATTTTTCTCATTATTACATAACTAGAATGACTTGTATGTTATAACTATATTATTATATATTAAAAAACATTACATACCATGAATTAATTAATCACTATATATCCAAAACCACTATAAACTACATGTTAGTCCACGCAGAAATATCACTAACAAGCAATCTAATTAGATTATTAAAATTATCTTCACATTCATGAGTACTAATTATCATATCCTCAAATGGAGTTAACATGGATGTTTTCTTATATATCCTTGAAAAATAATTTAAAATTTATCAATTATATCAAGACAATCCAATAATTATTATAAATATTGTCACGAAAATTAAACTGGGGAAATGTTATGTACATTTTTTCTTTGATGGATCTACTAATTACACATTGTTATATTATATGAAAAAACAAAACATTATATAACAAAAATTCATAAATATTGAAACTTATATTTCCTAGTAAAATTCTATTCAATCCTTAGTTTATCAGAATTAAATAACTACTCTTATAATATATGATAATTTATTCACTAAATCTGATTAAATTGTTATCAAGGTATATAGAACAATTCTATTATTAAAATTCATGAAGATGATATTGTGATTTTTAATAAAAAATTTCATCACCAGAAATTCAATGCATCCACATAAATATCATTTTTTTGGATATTTCTCTAATTTTGAAATTTTATTATAGGAATCCAGATCCATGAAAAATCATGAATGAATATTTATCTCAATATAATTGATAAAAAAATCATTGAATAAAAATTAAAAGATATTTTTTCTTGATTTTGATCAAGTTATATTCATCACAATCATTTTAGTTTATAATAAATCCATATTTCTTCATAAAAAATAGTTTCACTCTAAGGTGAGAAGCATTGCGAATTAAATTCATTATAATGATTCACTAGGAGTTCTTTCATTTATTATTTAAAATCTAGATGGGGAATTCTATTTATAATTTTTGAAATAGGTTTAGATCTTGGTACGGGATATATTAAAATTACAATTGTATAATTAAATGTAATACTATGGAAATATTTTGGAACCATATCAAAAAATTTATTAATGGTAAGTGTATATATAATAAGGAGTATCAAAAAACCCATATTAGATAATTATCCATGTATAATTTGAATTACTAACCATGGAAGGAATATACTTTCATTTTGGTGTTCATATTTATACTTCCACCGATATTCATTAACAAGTTTATTTATAATATTAAATATGACTACACTTCCTTTTCAATTGATATTTTATTAATATAATGAAACCCAATCCTTTACAAATATAATTTTAAATTAAAATATTGGTCAAAAAAACAAGTTTTTATGGTGAAAATTCCCATAAACATTAATATGGAAATAATAATTTACATGATATGTGATAATTATACCATTATTAGTATTTACAATATATTAAATATCTCATTAAATTTATGATAACATAAAACCAATATAAAATTACTCATAAAAACGATAGTGGGTTCCACCATTATCAAATAATACATATATTATTCTATGGATAATGGTAAGAATACCAATAACCACTTCATTATAATACCCAACATTGGAAATATTAATTGCATGAGAAATACAATTTAGTTGGTATTAAAAATTTTTCAAATATTAATCATCATCATTAACCACTATATTTATGAACCGATTAGTTTAATTACCATATTCCATGAATTTGAGATACAAGTCTAGGAGATACTTTTTGTGAGGATTTCATTATATTGAAAAATTTAGAAAACATCTTTATATTACATAAACATTTGAATTAAAGTTGACATTAATTTCCACTAATGATAACATTAATAGTCAGTTTAACTATACAACCTCTATTTTTCCCATACATCTAGTTTAATTGAAGACAAATATTTTTTCCAGTATTGTTTTTGTTATTATAATTCACTTTAAATTCCATGTATCATTTAATATCAAAACCATGAGTATAACAGTTGACACAAATATCAATCTATACAATCTTAACACATTGAATGATTTAATAATGTATTATCATGTCTTCAATGGACAATGCACATCATATACTTGTTTATCAACTACTTATTAATAAATTAATCATATAATATAATTAAATTTTAATACTATAATATTATATAACTACTCTTAAATTTGTCTCCTCATAGGTAAAATATAATTTTTCATAATTTTTCATTAGCTCAAATTATTCCCTCTATAATATTGCATGATGAATATAGATACTTTTATTTTATAATAATATTAGAATAACTTCCTACCACTCCAGTAATAAAATTTCATCATGGTTACTTATATTCATTAAATCATTAAAACATTGACCCACTACACAAACCAAATGATAATCATGCATGAAAACCATTCATTGTATAGAGTATTAGATAAGGAAAAAATATATTTTTGAGGTATAGATCCATTTCTCAAAAATTAGATCTGTATATAACCCACTAAATGATGGTCTATGTTTCCTCATTAGAAAATAAATTTTATGTTTTTCTATCAAGTGTTCATTATTATGCTTTATATGGTTTATGGCTTCTTAAATATTTAATAGAATGGAAAAGTGATATTTAATTCTAGCTACCACTGTAATAAAATTTAATGGGAGTATATTCATAGAATTTTCCCTAATATTATATATAATGAAAAAGGATTTTCATACGTAGATATAAAATCGTTATTTGGTGAACATTTGTTAAATTCTACAGACATACAGAAGCGAATGGACTGTTATAGTGCATTTGGAATATAGGAAACAAAAAATCAGTTTCATAGGTGAAATACATAATTTCCCACTTTGTTCATAAAAATATAACTATTATTATAAAAATAATACATAATATATTTCTCCACATTCTAGTTAATATTAGAATAAATAAATTTGAGATTAAAATTACATTGTGGGTAGAAATGAGAGATACATAATCATAACATGAGTAAAATAGTATGTTTACATGAGTATAACATTTGAAAAACATTCCATGTATCTAAAAATATTAATAATTAATAATTACATAAATAGATACATTTTATAATACCTAAATCATAAAAAATAATATATCATTATACACGATACCTAAATTTTAGTAAAATACATACAATTATTTCATAAATTTAATCATATATATTTATTTCTGTAGTAGTTAAATGATCATTTATAAGGATATAATAGTGTATTGGGTTCAATACCTCATCCATAATAAAAATAAAGGCTCATTACCAGGACAATCAATGTCGAAATAGTCCCATTCTGGATTAGGTTCACTTCTTATTCATTTTATTTATCTCATAATATATCACACTTTTCCCAATGCACTAGATTAAGATATTTGACCGACAATTCATATAATGAATAAAACATATATGTGTGTAATACAATTATAATATTTTTATGATATCATTTCCCAGGATAAAAATGATTTTTCATAATCATTTATCATAATTTTATAATTGTAAATGAAAAATTATTACTAATCATTTCATCAATTCATCAATTCATAACCCATGAGAAAGAAGTTGGTTTCATAATCATTTAATCATGGTATATCACATGGGAGAGAAACATGTTTCATAATAATATTATCATCATAAAAATAAACCATCCACAAAGAAAATATGATTAGTATCCTAGGATGATATTTTCATGACATTTCCCTGTGGTTCTCAAGCTGTAACTTCCACATTACCACCTCTATAGGCCTAGGGTGGAGATAAGAGTTGTATGAAATAAATAATCTAGGAGTTAGTTGAATAATTTACATGTACACACACACCCATCCATCCATATTAATAAGGATAAATGAATAATAACTATATATGTGTCTTATATATAATAAACCATGCATGGGGAAATTATAAGGCGTTTAAATATAAGACATTATAAGATGAAATATAAAAGGAAAAAATTTACACCCTTCTAAAAATATGAAAAAACAAGAAATAAATAGAAATTTTAACATTGAGAGAGTCCATATATGAATCTCTGTGATTTGACCATTGTATGCATTAAAAATCACCAGGTGTCTCCACCCACCTATGTAATCACCATTCAACTATCCATCATCATCAAAAGGAAAGAGAATATACGGTAAAATTCCATGTAGTGGGGTATATATATATACCCAATAGGATTCCTTTAATTCTAAATTGGTAGAAGTATGCGAAAATATAACAATAAAAATATAATCCAATAGAAATAGAGTGTCAAATTAAATTGAAATTGATATATATATATATATATATATATATATATTCTCAACCTAATATTCCTAAATAAAATAGGAAGGGGATATCTATTTCACATAGAATCCTATGAATAAAGTGCTAACAGTTCCAAACATTCATTATTAATGCCCATCATATCACCTTTATATCCCTGAAAATAATAGTTCATAGACCAATCCCTCTCTAGTGTGTCGCATAGTCTAATGGTCACAATCTACGAGTTGGGGAAATAGTCCATAGTGGATTAAGTGTGTTCGACTCAATGTTATGAGAACCCATATTGTAACTGATATGGAATTCCACTGAGTAAATAAGGGAACCACACCCAAATTTTATAAGGGTTACCCGATAGTTGATATATGATCCTCTCCCTAATGCCATAGGTGGTTTCATTAACTAGATAGAGGAATCACACCATGATGGAAATTGTGGTGCCACTCTGATATATAACTCTCTCCAAAATTTCATGGGGTGTCAAGTAAATATATATAATATATATACCCTAATTCCATAGAGGAAATATTTCTATGATAGAGGACATGCACTATTATTCCATAAGATGTACAACTACAAAGATATATGACACACACAATAGTTCCATAGTGGGATACCTCACAGTTTATAGATGAACCTCATCCTCATTCCATTGGTGGTTCTATTTAGTAGATATTTGTATCACATCTTAATTCCATAGTTGATTACCACTCAAATGATCCAACATAATCACTACTATTATTGGGCACCATCAAAAGAATATTCACAACCCGAACTGCATCCATCATATCACAAATTATAAAATAAATAAAATCCAATAATTATATGTGGGAAAACACACTGAATATGATACACATTGGAAAAAACTATAGTCTAAATGTCATACCCATAGTTAAAATTATATGCTTTGATGGATGTCTTATTTTGGATCTAAGAATTCTCTCGGATTCTGGGTGTTTTTGAGTTTAAAGATTTGATGCCTCTTATATTCTGTATCTATGAACATTGTATTTGGGTATTTTATTGTACCTGGGATACACTTTTTTCAGAGGGATGATATGAGGTTGAGGTGTTTTGTAGTGGTATTTGTGACACTCTTAGTGTCACCACTTGTGAGGTATGCTTTTGAGGTGGTTTGTACTAAAGAGTTAGAATAGTTTTTGGGTGAAAAGAGTGATATAATTTTGGAATTTGTATCCCCACTCATTGGACTATATTTACCCTTGGTTTTACCCCATGGAACCCATCTAATTGGAGGCAAAAAACATTTTTTTTGTTGCTATAATATGCCTCACTGTTTTCCCGCACAGTTTACTAAATTGTGTATCCCAACCATGTTAGGTGTCCATCACATAAAAAATATTTTTGGAATTATTATTTTTCCCTTCCAATAATAAAAATAACCCTACCTATTCTTCCCCCATTCAACCATATCATCTTTGTGAGGACTCTATTCCCTCTCGAGCTCCCATGGAACCCTTCTTTGATGGTGTTTTTGGTGGGTAAACACAAATATTCTTCAATCTATGTGAATCCTCCTTCATTTCATCCATCTTATTTTCGGTTTTGTTTTATTTTCATGAATACCCTCATGTCTTGAAGTTATAGTTCATATCAAGGGTTATATTTGGTGTCTATTTTTGTCAAATATTGTTGCATAGGGATTTATTTCTCTTCTTTGTGGTGCCGAGGTGGTGTAGTTGATGTTTCACACCAATATTTGGAGTTTTTGGATCAAATGTTAGGTGGATCCTTGTTTAAACATCCTAATTTGAGATTTCCTTCTTTCATATATATTGTTATCATGTTCTATTATATTATAATTGGTCTGAGGACTATTTTTTGTAGTATATATTAAGCGATTAGTTTCAATGTTTCATATTTTATTGAAAATGTGTGTTTTTCAAGTGTATATTTTGTGTATTATTTGTGGCAATTTTATAACATTTATGATTAGTATAATAAATTTTTCATGACTTCCAACTATATTTTGGATTGTTATTAGTGTGATGTGGCCTTGAAATGGGGTTTTGATATTGTCTTTGTGTGAAAAATATATTTATACTTCTTGGGATTGTTTTATGAAAATTATAAAAGATTTAATGTGATAAAAATGGTGTAAAAGGATGTACATGTACTATTTCTATGTGTGTGTACACATAAGGTGGTTTTCTAAATGGAAAATTAGTGATTTATGATTTAAAAAAATTAGAATGTTGTATATATTTCTATCATGATTTATAAAATATCAAGAAAGAAGTGAAACTAATTTGTGGGCATTTTTTTGAGAGTATGATATGAAAAATGAATTTTTTATTGTGAAAAGTGTATTATTTGACATGTGTGAATGATATTTGATATGTTTTTGAATTGGATGTGGTATTTTCATGTGCAAATTTTATTTCATGTCATGGGGAACTTGTTTGATCACAAGAGGGAAAACTCAGGTATCTAGGTGGGTGGATGTGTACTATTATGCTAGTGATCCCATGGGGTTTGGCCCCTGTTTCACGTAAAACGTTTGTCAATAACTACAAAAAATAAACTATGATGATGATGGAGATGATTATGGGGAAAAATAGGTTATGGGTATTCTCCCTACTAGTTGATCGAGTGAAATAGAATAGATATTGGGATGGATAATTTCACTGAGATATGAGGTACATAAAACCCACAACGAGCTAGTGAGTTTTGTTTTTTCTATGTTACTTCTTCTCATTATATAAATTATACATACTATTATAATATGGTTACTTTGGTTGGAAATTTCAGTAGCTTTGGAATTATTTATGGACATGTTGATTTCTATTAAAATATCCCACTTGAAAATAGTTTGTTTAATCAATGATACATATATTTAAAATTATTATTATCATTTTTTTTATGAAAACATGCGTTATTTTAATCACTTATTGTTTGTCAAATGGAATATTTTATTGGTGAAATCCTTTTGGTCTTGGGATCACACCCTTCTTACTCTATTTTGTGCATCCAAGATTGGTTATTTTATGGCAGGTTTGGTTAAATATATAAGTGTCAGTTGTTCGTGTTTTTTGAGGTCCTTCATGATGCAGTGTTGTGAAGATGGCTTAAGGGAAGTTCCTCATTCCATGAAGACGTTTGTGGGATCTCCATTTGGGGTTTCTTCAGTTTTAATAGTAATTTATAATTTCTTTTCAAAATGTAATTCAATTCAGAATTTTTTTAATATATATTTTTTTCAGAAAATTCTAGATTTTTTATATTGTAATTTTGTCGTTTCATGTTTTTAAACATTAGTAAATAGTTCCCATAATTTGATTTATTTTACTCGATTAGTTCTTATAGGACGTAGTGATCAACAACTCCCATCAGGTTTTTTCCCAGGCTGGGTTTGGTGACGTTTTTTATGGCGACCAGATTCTGTTCAAGAAAAAATGGTATCCGGGGGGTAGGTTGACTCTTTGGTATTAATTATTTTTGGAAGAGTTGGGACAGTTTGGAGTTAGGATTTTTGTGGATTAACAGTCAGATTAAGACTAGGGTGTCTAGCCAGCACACCTTGTGATGTGATTCATGTCACTAGAAGACTTCTGGTTTAATCGGAGTCCTTTTTTCATAGATTAATGATTATTAGGGGAAATTAAAAGAGAGTTGGGTTAATGGTATCTCTGAGATTGTATCCCCTGTAAATCCATGCTTAGTTAGGGATATATCCTAGAACTATCAATGTGATGGTGAATTGATTGGTGTATTGCTTCAAACCTGATGTCCAAGTCACCCACTAAAACTCGTTTCCTGCCTCATTGTTTTGTGTCTCTTCCTGTTGGAAATTTTGAAAAAACATTTAATTAAAATATTTACTTGATTAAAGAAATGTGAAATTCTATGAAACTCTTTTTCATTAAATTGGGAGTTTCTTGATACCTAAAATTGTATAACTGATTTATAAGAATTGGTTTGAAATAGAAAATGTTGTGTTTATAATTCTTTTTAAAGAAGGATCTATGTTAAATTTTGTTTTCAAATTTTATTTCCTAAATAGTTTTCTAAACTATTTAAAAAAAATTTTAATGGGATAAAAGGTTTCAGAGGTCATGTGTGGATTTTAGAAATAGATTTTTATTTGGTTAGTAGATATCATTTTTAATGATATATAAGATTTTTTAATTTTATTTTAATATGAGAAGGGTTGAATTCCAAATTTAATAATGATTTATGAAATGGAGTTTTCATGAAATTAGATGTGTTCAATAAATGGTCTTAAATATTTTCAAATTAATGTAAATCAATTGTAAGGGAGATTTTATTGACTGATTTTTGATCTTTGGAAATGATTTTTTAATCATGGTAAAATTGTTTTAAATAAGACGATATGAGTTTTCAAAGGAATGGGTTTTGATGAAATCTAATTTTCATAAAAACATGGGGGTTTTGAAATGGGTTGAGATTTTTTGAAATTAATGTGTATAACATGAAAGTGAGTTTTTATTTAAAGGATTTGGAATTTATAAAATGTTATGTAAGATGTAAATAGATATTTTTTTGTGGTTAGTGGTCTTGAGAAAAAGTAAGTGTTGGTTGACTATTTTTGTTTTGGAAAGTGGAATTAATTATTGATTTAACATTTGTTATTTCAATGGGAAACCAAAACCATGGGGTTATATGGGATGGTGGATTGCTAAAGGAATTACTAGATGAGTTCTGGGATGGATATAATCTGGGAGCACAGTGTGGCATAGAAGCATGCATGTGTGTGGCCTAGGGGGTATCATTAGTGGATATGTTAACTTCTAGACAATTTATTTTAAAAGAGATGATTTTAAAGGAAATCATGATATATTTATGACTTGTTTGTACGGTGTGTCTTATGTGTTTTTGGATATGTTTTTTGTGGGATGTTTTGAGTCCAAGAAAAACTCTTATTTGAACAATGTTTTGGGTTTGTGTATCATTGGTATGTTTGGTTGAAGGGATGGATAATGGTCTATTATGGGAAAATATCAATAATCCTTTATGGTGGTTCCCTTAATGTGATCTGTTCTAGTTTGTGGCACATTTTGACCAACAGAACATCTTGGTTTGGATTTCAGTTCACTCATTGGACATGTTACTCCCCAATTAAGAGTGAATGCATGACTGGAGTGCAGCCTAGATTGTATCGTCATTGGAAGATCCTCTGGTTGATCAATATAAGGAATATTTTTTTTTTGTTCATTAGAGATTGAGTTTAAATAATTTCCATTATTAGTATTTCAGAGCCTCTCATAGTGGGAGATAGTTCATAAAAGGTTGAAGGAGTCAGTGTTTTATTATTTTACCTGATTGGTTGAAGGTGAATTTAGTATGGGGTTATTAGTGTGGATTGTGTCTAAGAGGTACTCTAGGTCCTTTGTAGTCTTTTCAAAGAAGGGGTTCATGTTATGCCAGCTGGGAGGGAAGTCTGGTCATGAGATGCTGATATTGATACTTGATGGAATTGTCTATTGTATGGGAGTTGGCATAAAATCACTTTCCCAAAAATTTTTCTTTCAATCACAAGTGTCATGTTCAATGATTCCTTTATAGTGTTGTGTGCTCTTTTCAGTACATAAGTGTACATTGTGAAATTTAAAAAGAATATCAACTCCCTGGAATTGTGTTTCCCTTTTGAAAATATGAAAATCCTTTGTTTCATAGAAGGTGTTTTTATATTTTCTTTCCTCCTTCTAACATTGATCATGAGAAACAAGTGGTGATGTGTGTACATCTTCTAGGATAATATTAGATAAATGTGTACAGTTTTGGTAATTTGAGTTTGGAGTGTGTAATGTATTGGTGAAACCATCTGAGGTCATAGTGTATTGTTTGGGGAACCGAAATAAGACGTTCTGCTCATGGTTTTCAAAATCCAAATTTTGAGGCCAAAGATGCTTCAACCATTAAAGCTCCAACCATAGGCCCTGTAGTAAAGCACAAACATAGTAAGGGGAAATTCCCGAGTGGTTCAATCCCTTATACAATGTCATTTTGTTAGTATGAAATATGGTAATAGTTTAAACCTTTGGTGTCATCATCTTGATTGATTTGTTCCATTTCAGTGGAAAGAGGTGGGAGGAGCTCGTTTCCATGTTATCCCCCAATTACATTCATTTCCCCATTGGTTTCTGTTATGTTTATGGAGAATGTTTCAAAATTTGCATAGATAGTTTCTTTGTATTGTGTACACATAGTTAGTAGTAACCCTCCTCTAAATAACCAAGTAGATAGAAGGATCTCCACAGTTAGTTTACGGTTTACAAAACCATGCGGACTAACAATGGGGTCGTTCCAACCCATTAAATTCTGTGTAATGTTTATGTCAGCATGTGTTTTTTTGGTTATGATGGTTGGTTCTTATGGTGGGGAGACCCACTATTAGTCTCA
Source organism: Viscum album (assembly GCA_963277665.1). NCBI lineage: Eukaryota > Viridiplantae > Streptophyta > Magnoliopsida > Santalales > Viscaceae > Viscum > Viscum album. Next base: position 1,995,715,318 of record OY728140.1, on the reverse strand, counting down.
TGTAAGTTCTTTTTGACATTTCTAATGGAAGTATACCCCTTTTACTATGGATTCCGCTTGAGCCTCCCCATTCAGTGTCTCGATTATGTATCAGAAACAATTGAGTTTCCCCTAATGGTGGCGAGTCTATTTGTGTCTCCCTCTATCAGTAACATGGTATTGTCCCTAGTGTTGGTATAAGAATATGTAGTCACATTCCGTGTTTGTTATCACCAAATTCCTTCTTGAGTAAATTTTTGTATTAGAGTGCACCAAATAGTTTGGTTCATGTAATAATGAGGTGACCTAATTCATTTTCATTGGTAATTATAGGTATGATTCATGTGTCTTGTTAGGATAGTGTTTGATCTATTTTGATTTGGGATGTAGGTTCTATGTTATTGATCCTTTCAGGAAGTGGTGTATGTTTTGGATGGTGAGAGTATTGCTTCCATGAATGATCAACTAGATATATAATAGCCTTTTAGGGGTAGATGAAACATAGAATAGGATTAAATCTTGGATTATCCATTGGTATTGGTTTTGGCTTTAGTTTTGGTTTTGGCTTTCCAAATATGGAAATAATTATGATGGGGAGAATTTTCTAACCTATATTTCTAATTCCATTCTTTTTTGATGTCCTCTTTTGGCTATTATCTTTCTCTTGGTTTCTGGGTGTTCCAAGATTAATGTTTTGACACCTCTAGTTCTCTTGATCTATGATCATAGTCTTGGGGATCTTTTATGGTACTTTTACACCTATTATTTCAATGGGACAATATGAGGTTGATGCTATGTAGAGTTGGATTTGTGACACTCATTGTGGAAAAAGTTGCACGGAATGTTGTTGGGGTGGGTTGTACCCTTGAGTTGGATGTGTTTTAAGGTGAAAAGAGTGTATTTTTAATTTTCAACCCCTATATTTCACCTATATTTCCCATTAAGATTCCCTATTGGACCACATTGGTAATAATTTGAAAAAATAACTTTTCGGGAAGCCAGAATAGGCCGCATGGTTTTTTCCCCATGGTTTACTAAACTGTGTATCCGAACTGTGCAGGGTGTCCATTACATTAAGAAACATTTTGTAATTTCAATTTTTTCCTTCTATTGATAATCCAAATCTTCCCCATTGATCTTCTATTTGACCCAAGAAACTGTGTGAGGAATCCATGATCCTTCAATCTCCCATGGAAGACATCATTGATGAGGGTTGTGTGGTAAAACTTCAAGATCACTTAAAGGTAAGTGATTACACCTTCATTTTTTCCATCATCCATTGGGATTATCTCCTATTTTCATACAGGTCCTCATGTCCAAAAGTTAGGATTTGTACCTAGGGTTAGAATTGGTTTGTTATTTGTTAAAATATTATTATTAATGGGTCTATTCCTCTTGAGGTTTGGAGGTGGTGTGATTTATCGTTTTCACTATGCTTTTTTGTATTTGGAACAATTGGTAGTTGGTTCCACATGTAATCATCCAAAGATGAGTTTTATTTTTTATAATTTATATTTTTAGTGACATCCTCTTAAATTAGGTTTGTTTTAGGAACCATTTTTTGTAGTATTGATAATGTGTTTAGTTTCAATTATCCATATTTGTCTGAGATGTTTTTTTTTCATATGCACCTTTTGCGATATTATTTGAGGCTATGTTATAACATTTGATAGTGGTTAAATAATAGTTTTTATGACTAAAATATCTGTTTTGGATTGGTATTGTTGTAATTATGGATCTAAAAGGGGGTTTTGAAATACATTTTGTGTGGAATACATAGTTATACCCCTTAGGATTGATTTGTGAAAATTGTAAATAATTAATTTAGTTAAAAAATGTGGGAAAAGGGAGTACGTGATCTATTTTGGTGAGTGTGTACACTTAAGAAGGGTTTTCGAAAGGTAATTTAATGATTTACATTTTTAGAATATTTTATAAATTATTGAAATGATTTATTAAATTTTCATAAAGGTGCAAAACACGTTTGTGGGCCGTTTTGTGTATGTATGATTGGAGACATTAATTTTTATTTGTGAATGGAGTATTATCTTACATGTGTGGGGGATGTTTGTGTTTTTTTTTACATAGACTTGTTATTTTAATGTGAAAATTATATTTCATGGCTTGTGGAACTTTTTTGATCCGAATAGGGAATACCCAGTATATAGGTTGGTGGATGTGTATTAGTGTTCTTGTGATCCTATTGGGTTTGTCCCCTGGTTGACATAGAATGTTTAATTATGAATACACTAACTAAACTACGATGATGGTGATGATGGGGGACCACTATGTTATGAATATTCTCTCTAATAGTGGCACGTATTCATGAGAATATTTATTATGATGGTTACATTCTCTAATATATGATGTACCGAGGACCCACATCAAGTTAGTGCCAAGGGTTTATTTTACTGTTGATTGTTCTCATTAGATTCATTAAACTTAATTTTAGAATACGGTACATTAGGATGGATGTTTTACTATACATTCCATTATATTTGTATATATCGATTTCTTTTGAAATAGAGTACTTGAAAACTATTATTTATTTAAAGTAATATATATTTAAAAACATTATTAGCATTTCATGTTTATGAAAAAATGAAAGCTTTTTATATATGAATGTTTATCTCATGAAATATTTTAGTGGTGGAATTCTACTGGGATCTGGATCAAACTCTACATACACCTTTTGGTGTATATAGACTTGTTTTTTTTGTTGCATGTTTGGTTAATTCTTATAGTGCTATTGTTTTGGGTATTTTGCGGTCCTTTGTGAGCAGTGTTATAGAGATGGATTAAGGGAGGTGACTCTTTCAATGGGAAGGTTCTAGGACTGTCTATTTAGTCTTTTTTAGTTGTTATTGTCATTTATAATTGTGTTTAATTTTTGTAAATCAATTATGAATTTTATGTAAAATATGGTTAGTTTTTAAAAATAATTATTTTATATATTGTATTTTTTTCATGATAATAAACTCAGGTCATTAATTCCCAAATTGCATTTTATGATACTCAGGCACTTGTGCTAACCCATGGAGATAGGGAATTCCCTTTGGGTTTTTACACATGATGGGTTTTGTGCAGATTTTGATAAAGACCAGATTCAGTTCTTGAGAATAAATGAAAGAGATGCATGAGGTATAAGTTTCTCCAACATGGAATTGGGGTACCCGACATGTAAGGGGGCCTACAAGGAATGTGGTCCCTCTGCACTACCTATTCGGGTCCATACTATCACACAACTCACATCCCATGTTACCCTACACAATATGTAATGTGAATAGAAAAAAAATCTATAAAAACATGGGGCACATACATTTCTCTTGGACATGTCTTTATAATATTACCCATGTACGTGTACTTGGGTAAATGGTGTGCCACCCAGCATAGGGTTTTTCCTTAGATACAACTAGTAGTTTCTTTGTACTCTTTGATTCAACTGGTACACAATATGTTTCATGTATTTCACATGTTCATGTAGTCCAATAATACATGATGAACCTACAATAGTGGTTCATATCATGTGGGGGCCCCGAAAGACATTTATTATTTAACTCAGTTAAAAATATATCAACCATAGCCATGAGCCTATTGGCCATGAGTTCTCTTGAACTACACCACATGTTTCCATAATTTTCATAGATACAATGAAATCGTCAAGTAGTTCATGATGAGATTCCTCCACCACCTATTTTTCTAAATTTCCCCCACTTAAATTTTACGATCATCCTCTAATGGTTTAGTCAATACTCTCGGTGAATGAAAATCAAAACTGCAGCCATTCATGTATGATTATTTACACCTCATTTACCCATTTAGAGACTCCTGTAACCTCACAATTATATCGATCAATGGGTGAATCAAATACCTCCACATTATACTAAAATACAAGACTAATTCATCATTCTTCTAAACACACATGAAGATATGATGAATCTGCCATTGTGATCATGCTCGATCTTACTTTGAAATGATTAACTATGACACTCTATGCCATTAAATACTATAAGAGATGAATAGATAGGGGAATGTATCAAAAAAATGTTTATTAATAATTCTCTAATAGTTTTTGGAATAATATAAAAAGTCTAATGCATGGGTTTACAAACAAGGAAGATCATGGATTAGTTAGTAATAAATTGTAAACCAATACAAAGGTTCATGTAGATGATTGATTTAACATGGATTGATAGAAATATTTAATAATTCTAAATCAATATTATAAATTGGTCATGAATCCAAATGTTGATGAATCATAAGTAAATTTAGGTCATTCTTAGAGGAGGAACACACACATCATTTAATTCTATATGTTCTTGCATTTACATCACCACTATTCACTAGGATCCCATGTTTTTTCTTCTGATTTTAAATCACCATTTTAAGGGGAATTATTCTACTATAAACGATCCTAGGTTTATTTCGATATAACTAGAGATATTACCTTACATGGATTAAATATATGTAACATGGTTTTTTACCTTTTTTAATTAATTAATAAAAGAAATTAATTCATTTTCCAATTTCCATTTTACCAAACTCTCATCTCCAATCAATTTTATGTAACACCTAGGGTATAAAACAAGTTATAGACTCAAATATGGTCTCATATTTTTAATATGTGATTAATTACAAAATTTATAATTTTTACTTTAATAACCTTGTGTGTGTGATATAAAATATATTTAAATTTTTTTATAAAATTTATTCCGGGCACACTGCCCTCAGAATCAGGCATCATCTCAGTGAGTAAGTATGAAAACATATATATATATATATATATATATATATTATTCATAAAATAAAAATTTTGGGTGTCTAAATTATTACCTCAATCAAAACTATAGTACATGGGATTAATAAAAATAAAAATAATGTATAGTATACCGGTCTTTCATTTTTCTCTTGAACTCTTATGTGATATCCTGAATGCTCATATTATACCATAGAACATGAACCAAAAGAATGGTCCATCCATATAGGGTCATGTCCTTATGATCATTGATTTCCATAATGTTCTATTTGAAATTAGATCTGTCCTCGTTGTTTATCTCTCCCCAATCAATAACATGAATATTGTCAAAAAAATTCTCATCAGCAATGACACATGGAAGATGTTGTGAATCAAATCTCACTGAGTGGGTAGGGAGAGATGATAATAAACCTCAAAACCCCTATAAAATATCATGAATAACCTAATCAACCTTTAAAATATTTTGTCTCACCATTTGAGTCTCCGCAAAACTCATTGTGTGGAGACTCTCAATATTAACATTGTCTCCTTTAATGAACTCAACGGGCCTATGATATTTCTCAGAAAAGTATTTCTTCTTACTGTAATTAATCTTCATCTTCTCATTTATGTCCTATAAATTTCTCATCATGACCCAAAACATCTATATCCCAAAAATATATGTCTCACTATGGTCCTTTTAACATATTGATGAGCTATAAGGTCTCCTATACTAAATATCAAATCGTTCCATGTTGATAGTTGAGTTTTTAATATAATTGAACTAAAAAAACTACTAATCGAATGATATCATCACATATCAAACTAATGAATATGAGATAATACCTTAGTATATCCTTTATCACCTAAATATTTCACCTGACTTTCCCTTCTATAGAGGGATGGATGTCCATACTCTTACACATAAAGGTTAAAATTCCTCATACATGCCTCACCACAACCATGAACTGTACTACGATATCTAAAGGGTCTACAAAAAAACATGTAAAAACCATATTCTCACCCTTCACCTATTTAAAGATCAGGAACCTAGGGATTAACTCATCCATTATCTATATCATATTGGTCTACTGAAACTACCAATGAGGGTCCCTATAAATCTTTCGATTAATAAAATTTGCATCCAAATGATATTTTTCTAAGTACATAATCACCTCCCCCCACATAATGATCAGGACCAACATAGATCCCAATAATTGGACAATGTTATTACCTCCATATGATCTACTAATTGAATATTTTTAGAATATCTTGTTACAAATTTCCTCAGAGACAATATCACCTAATTGGGAATCCCCTAAATAGTGAAGGATATTATGAAACAACATGATCATTTTAAGATAAAGATCACACAACCTCTAAACCATGGTCAAATTCTAGGAATCCAACTACTCTAATGACACCTACTCAAAATGAGATTGTGCCTTCCCACTATGGGAATTTTCCACAATATTTTACATCCATGATGTATAGACTGTCTCAATGTTATACTCTTATAATAACCCCAAAAAGTTCTCCTATCTGATGTTCAACACACTCTATGTTAATAAATATCTGAAACTATAATGGTAGGATTAAAAAAAATATCTCCAAAGATATTTCATAAAAAACCTCAAAGAAAATACTACAGATGCTATCTTTAGGTCCCGATTCATGTAGTTCATCTCATTGGGTATCAACTACCACAACCTTTATGATATAAATACATGTATTTTCATCAAAACATTGATGATACTAGCTATTGATGTATCAAAATAAACAACATATTCTAAAACATAATCTTATAGTTTGAAAATAAAATCTCTCCTTAGCCTCAGATAAATCTCATTGGAGACCCTCTAGCATAACTATGCATAGATAAATAGTAATAATTTCCAAATTAGGATGGTAAAAAGGAGTGAAATCATGTAAATATCTACCATTATCCACATACAGTACCCCAACAATCCCTGAAACTGTGTACCTCTAATACTTACTTGGGAGGCTTATAATAAATTACATTATAGATATTTTCTAGGTCCATAGCCAATCTATACATTGAAAATACATTCCCTAGAAATTACACCACAAGGAACTATATCTATAACTTGAAGACCATTACATATTGCATGTTCTCTGAAAACAAATATAGGTATATACTGAAGTGATTTTCATGAACAACCTCTAATGTTGAGTATATGAGTATGTATTCAATGAACACAAAAACAAATTGGTATTTGTATGTATGGAATAACTAGTTCAACAAATCCATAAACATAGTATGGGAATTAGACATGCCTAAAAGAATCATAATGAACTCTTCATTTCTATATCAGCATTCGAATTCTAGATTCAAATATATTATCCTCGTGAATTTTCAATAATAGGTAGTCATGCCTATGATCATTGTTTGAGAACCATCTCCAAATTCACAACTATTCAATGTGGTCTTCAATCCATTAATGTGGGTAATTATTCTTTATCATATCCTAAATCTAGGGATGGTAATCCACAAAACATTATAAGATCTCATGCCAATTTTTTAAGAACAGCACCCTAGCTACCATGGGGGAAACACAAGGTCTGATAAACCACTTATTTCAATTTTCCTCTATCTATAAAATTGTTATTGGAGCTCATTATGGAATATCCTAAATCAGAAAGAATATATAAAAGAAATCCCAACATACAAGTTGATGAAAAACACAATTTCCATACTCATTGGCATTTGCGGAATATCCTTAGGGGAGGAATTCTCAATATCCTACACAACATAAGGAATCCAGATTCTTAAAAATTATTATGTACTAATAGATAGACCCTCAAATTTGGTGTAACATATTACAACATCACACTGACAAAACCCACACATTTTATTACTAGATATCTCTCAAAAAAATATAATATCATCCCATCAGTTCTATGGAATCATAATAATCTACCATAATAATTAATTAAGGATAAAACCACTAAAAAATCCCTATTCATAGTGAAATAATAGGTTTTCAACATTATAACCAAAATTTTCCAGAATAACATCTCTCTACAAAGCGATAACTCACACTATCGACAGATAAATGATCTATAATATGTGTTCCTCATAGGAACATCAAGAAAATGTTGATGCGGTAAATCCACAAATTGGTGATCTGGTTTCCATTATAGGAGTAAATAAATGATGTAATGATGTGAATCTATTGATAATAATGCTAAAAAGTGTATAAAACACATATCGATACAATTGTAATAGCATGTGATGATGGTTTATCCCATCCAAATCATGATATTGTCTTTGGCCTCGATCGCTTGATCCCTAAGCCATATGTGGGCCTCTAGTTGGTGCTAGTTATAGTATGTCGGTTCTTCTTCCAACACTAATTGATCCTCCTCATAGAGATCCACCTTATATTCATACATCTATATCTACATGTGGGACCCCCAAATCATGCAAGAGAGATATGTGGTATTGATGATTCATGTGACGTAGAGGTCCAACTTCTATATGAATTCCCACATCAACATTTATTCTTGAGAAGCATGTTCAATGAGAACTAAAATACCGCATTCATATAATTGACCCTCAATGGGATTCTTTGTTCCTCTTTGGGGTCCCATTTCTAAACAACCATTTGACCATGTATATAAATGAGGAGGTCTTCTATTACAACATACTCTTAAATGAAAATTGAATAGTTTCTATAAATGACTCAAACTTATAACACATTGTTCTTTATCAAGATAACAAGAGTCCCATAAGTATTACGATCTATGTCAGTATCAAACAATCCAAACACCCGTCATTAGTGAGAAATCATAGGGGTACATTATTATAATAGACATATCTATAGAGACCCATCAAATTATTCTTTTTTAGATAATATCAATACCAATTCATGTTTGGGGAGTATCAAATGTGGTCTGTAAACCTCGAAACATACTGTGTAACTCCCATCCATCCATAGATACACTATTGTGACTTGTGAATCAAAATTTAGTTAATGTATGATGGGTTTACTAATCATAAAACTGCATTTGGAAGTTACCCTATGAGAGTGTCAACTCGTAATCCATCTTGGGAACTAGACACCACCACTTCTGTGTAGCTCAGGTAAAATTTCTATATTTTAATGGAACAAAATAATCAGTTATTTTATATATAATATCAAAAAAATGGAGCTCATTCTCTAAAATATATTCCACCACCTAGGTATTTGGCTCATAGTGGGACCTCATCATCTTCTAGAAATGGAACCATCATAGTTTTTAAGAACACTATCATATTTAGAATTTCCTACTAGTATGTTTTTCTTCTCAAAATGTGTGTGGGGGGGGGGGAATTCCATTCAACCATCAATAAGAATATCACACGATGGGACCTAAAATATTACCTTATAACTCATTTGATCAACATCAAAATGTAGAATTGGTGGCTTGACCTCCTGTCTTCGCATATGAATCCTCAATATCTAGCACAAAAAATCACGTTCAAATAAGAATTTATATATATGTGGATATAAATTAAGCAGGATGTTTAAAATACTAAATAATATATGAGTCATGTACAATTTATTAAAGAAACTAATGTCTCAAAATGCCGAGTTGACCTGAAATTTGTTAGAGTCCTAGTGAATAGATACATTGACCACCACATTGACACTAGGTTCCCTAGCCTTAACGCCACACTTGTTTATCTTTGACCTCATCTACCTAAATTCTGACCAAATAAATGTATAGGGAAAATTACAAACACCAACCATATAAATCAACCTCCTATAATATAAATATTTTAGTACCTGACCTAATGGGGCATGACCCTATACTACACCAGGCCACCATCCATAGGTCAGTGGATGGCGACAAGCTCTTAATGGAATAATTAATATGGGATTTAATTTCTTAATTTACCTATATTAATTAACCTAATAATTTCCATTAATATGTAGGGAGTAATAAATATAAAATATGAATCATTTATAGAATAAACCATTCATGTGGAACCTCTAAAGAGTACCAAAGTATGATAGTGTAACCTAAAAATGAAATGATGAAAAATAAAAGCACAATATGAAAGATTACCCTAAAAGAAAATCTTGAAAAGTAAATGTTAAGAGTATCCAAATCCAAATATCATGGTTGCACCATCATATATATTCAAATGCACTATGTATCCATATTATCCTCTATAGTCACCACTAATATACCCATCATCTTTATAATACCGGAAACTTGCGGGAAAATCCTATATTGGTTCGAGGATATACATACCTAGTAAGACACCTAGAAATCATAGTGGGAGCAGTAAGACACATGATATGATTATATAGATCAACCCATAACAAGATTGTAATAAATTACAAAGACATGGATAAATATATATATATATATATATATATTCAACCAAAGAAGCCCAAATGAGAGAGAAAGGGGGACCCATCTCACATCATATTCTAGAAAAAGATATAAAATAGTTCAAAATATTCATCATCTATGAATAGTATCTAATAGGTATATACATTGGTGTAACTGTGTGGAGGTACCAAGGTGTGCCACTATATAACACATTCTATGGGGAATAATATCATGCATGTGGACCTATTCCCTAGTGTCTCATGGGAGTGTAACTCAATGTAAGGAGAACACATGACCTATCTACTATATGGGTACCATGTATTAGATAGAATACATGAACGCGAATTCCATCGGGGGTACCACACAATAGTTGGATATCCCATGCCCTTTTGACATTGGGGTAACAAAAAAATAAATATATTACCTTCACGAATAGTCTATAGATGTTTACTACTATGTAGATTCCAGAACAAAAATGTTATTCCATGAATGGGGATAAAAATAAGTAAATAGATTATTACACCATAATACCATACGGGGGAACCAAATAGTTTATAGAGAACTAATTCCCTAATGACATTGTAGTACCACTTAAGGGATATGGGATTCCCACTCTAATACAATATTGTGTACCACTCTATTGTTCCAGCATGGTCAATGTATATGTTGAGCACTGCTGAATTAATCCTGGAACTCATAGAACCCCACATCATATCTCAAAAAACATTAAAAATTAGACCATATCCTTCTAAATTAGTAATAACTGATTATAAGATTCTCATTTGCCCAAATCCTTTTCCCAACAAAAAAGATATGATATTTATAATTTTCCACCAAATGGATGTGGTGGTGAACGATAGCTATGGTGGAATTCATGGCATGTGGTCCCACTCTACTTCATTTCCATGTAGCATTATGTACAAAAATTTATTCCCTTGTAACACTAATTGACCTATTAGGTTACAACATGGCATTCCACAGCCAATCGGGGAGCTACACATGCCTTATTCCATGTTTGTTTAGGCTTTTCGGTGGTGGTGTGAACTTTTTCATGACGAGTCTTCTAATATGGGGTGCCTCATCAATCCTTATGAATGTATCAAAGTAATAATTTTTTGTGTTTGAAAATGATGTTTACCAAACCATTCCCATGTCTATGTACTCCTACAGTAAAAGTCAGGTCACCAATACCAGGTCTCATGGTTTGTGGCGTTATACATGGCTTGTGATATTTAACTCAAAAAATACCCTAGCCTCTATATTTAGTGGGTTATAATCCATGTTCTCTACCAAAATACATAGAATCTTTTAATGATTTTTAATGAACATGTGGAATCATAAAGTGGATCTAGATTTGACTCCTCTTCTTCATGATCCTCAAATTGACCACTATAAAATGGTAGAACATTTGTCTTAAGAAATGTTACAACCATTTAGAGACCAAATATAAAAACTAAATCCCCTGTATAATGTTGTTGTTTGTGCGTTTAAACATTGTGGTAGCTCCCATTTCCCCATCAATATTCGAATCCCTAGTGGAATCACCTATATATTTAAATCTACCTAATTCCATCATGTATTATTTTTTATGTTTATTTCACATGAATCTACCATTAAATCTAGGAATCTGCATTGGCACGAATCCAACCTCTAATGTCAAACCAAGACCCCATTGGCCCATTGGAATATAACGTATAAATATTAGGAAATAAGAACAAAATTAAGGGGTTAAACTTCATTGGATAATCATTAGTATAAAATGAATAATACATTTGATTCACAGGGTAAAAATAATGAAAGTGCATTGATCAATATGATAATAAATTGAATACCCATATAAAGGCCCTTGAGATGATTTATTAAAAAAATACCATGAAATTGAATCTATCATGATCAATATATTTAATAAATTAAAGTTGTTTCTTGAAATATAATAGCCTTTAATCAATAAGAATCATTCTTCAATTTAAGAACATGATTTCTGACAAATGATAGATTTTATTGAATTTTCTACGTCTTTATTCCCCTAGATCCATTGTTTCATTATCAATTAATTTTGATATTACAATAATGTTTGAATAAATCCCCCTTAAATAATCATATTTTTATTTGAATAACCATAATGATATTCTATTACATGGTTTAAAAATAAGGAAACAATTTTTTATAGGGTTTAATGAATTAATTAATTAATCCACTAAACAGACAACCATATAGCACTTCTATCCAAACAAAACACAAAATACTATTTTATTTCATGAATAGGATAATCGTCATGTTTTTTATTCAACTATTTACATTTATTTTAGAATTGAGACTCCAATTAAGAAATATAATTTTTTATTTATGAATGTGTTTTTTGTGATAAAATAATATATTTATTAATTTTGTAAAATTAATTCCAGCAACACTAGGCCAAGGAATGACATTTTTTCTCATCATCTAGCTCCAAATATATTTCATGAAAAATTCTAAAGTATTAAAAGGTAAAAATATTTAACAAAAAATATCCTCATTCAATAATATGTAACATCAAAGTATTATATCTTAAATTGAATCATATTTAAAATAGAAATAACTTGGAACACTTTTTAAATATAAAATCATTTCAATAAAAATCTTATTTTGGAATTTTCAAATTCATAAAGTATTTCAGAATTAATTTTATTAAAAAATAATAATGAAAATTTATAATGAATTATTCAATTAAATTTATTTTTAATAATTTTGGGAAATTACGTTCCTGATTTATATGTTTAAACAAACATTATATTCAATTTTTTTTAAAAAAAAATACTAGGTGCTAAATTTGGAAAACAATGTGGTTATTTCATTAAAAACATTATAAACTAAATAATGTATTGAATATTAATTAGAAAAATATTTTTAGAATTAATAAAAGAACTATTTTTTTAAAGTATTTTTTAATTTAGATGACATAGGTTTTTCAAAAAATGTGTGAAATAGTAATGATATTTTTTAGGAATGTTGTTTTGGTCTCATGAGTAAATTAAGAGATGAAAATGTTGTAAATAAATGAATTAGCCAGAAATAACTAGAGGATATGAAAATTAAAATGTTTCATTGAGATTTGTATCATAACAATTCATCTTTTGGATCATAATCATTAACATTCCTGATATTTAATGAGATTGTATAATAATATACTTATATCTTTTGTATCATTAATTAATTATGGAAAATGTAAAATATAAAATTAAATGAAAAATTTAATATAATGAGAGTAAATAAATTTATTTTATAATAAGTAAATGGACCTTCATATACATCTCAAAAATGAAGATAGGTGCATAACATATCATATGTTTCCAAAAGCCAGATAGATATGGAACTTTATTGCCATAAGTCAAAACATTATTGATATTTATTAAACAATCATGTATGACAAACATAATTTTATTATAAATTATTTCATAACCATATTTATATATATCATACTATATATTTTTTACATGTGAACTATTATTTTACTTTTATTAAAAAATCTTTTAAATGTTATGTTTCAGCCAATAATTGCATTGTTTTTCAAGTCTGTTTTTTAATTACATATCCAATTAATCTTATTACAGTTAAATAATAATAATATCTTTAAAAATGATTTAAATATTGTATAAATTTTATGTATATTTATTTAGAGTTATATTTAATCTTTACAGTTTGACACCAAAAAAAATTCATGGAGACAATAGAATCAATGTAATCGTGAATATTGTTTCCATTTCCCAGACAGAAGTAGAAAAGTAAATGGTAAATAATATATTAAATATAAATAATAATATATATGTCTTATATTTCACTTATATTTATTAAATTTTTCCATCATTACCTTCCAAGTAAATGTTAAGTGATTAATGACGTACATAGCTCTGTGGGGTAGTATGTGTCTGTACACAGGAACGACAATATCAAATTTTCTATCGAATTGAATGTAAAGAAGTAATATGTGATAATATATTTATAGAACTATATTTATGATAATTATTTCATGAATTTATATATTATATCAAAAATCACACCAAACTATGGGATCAGTGGATGGAAAACATGTCACATGAGTTTGGGATGCAGTCATCGGTCGTACACATGTGGGATGTCATCATTTTCAATTTTAGGTAATAGGATAACGATAAAGTACCTGACCCTAACAATGAAAATGTTAATTATAAGTAATATATTTATTTTATTATATATTCATGGTGTATAAATAATTGAAGGTTGAATAGGTATCCCTAATGTAAAAACAAACATTGATGAACACTTCCTCTTTTTTGGGTGACCACCATTTTGTTTCATAAAAAAATTAAATGGGTGGATTTTTGATAAAAATGATTCAATGATTATAGTATGCATGTAATGAATGGATGGGGAAATTTATTGAACCATCCAAGGGGTTTTCGAAATGTTAGATAGAGAGGAGATGTAGAGGATTTTATAAGTGTAGAGAGTGTCACACGTGTTATTTTTGAAAAGAAGTGGTTATAAAACAATCCCATGCCACATGGTAAAAAATGATATATTCTTTAAAATAAAATATGTATAGTCTAAATAGGACCATAAAATTGGGTTTGGATTTTTTTTTTGTCATTTTAACCTTTTTATCAATCATTTGTGAACTCGTTTTTGTTATATAAGTGATACATTATTTTTACTAATTTTATAATTAAATATAGTAAAAAATTAAATTGTACATTTTGATATAATAAATTATTCTAATTCCAATATGATATTACTTTTTACAAATATCATCATCATAATTATAAAATTATAAATAATAATTCAATCATGAAATCATGATGAAACATTAGTTTTATAAAAGGATAATTTTATGATGTTTAAAAAGCTTTCATATCAATACCCACTAATAAAAATAGTTAGAAAAACATGAATTTGATTAATTAATATTTTATTTAACTAAAATTAAATTTATACAATTATTAAATTACATATTAATCTTTATAAACTCATTAATCTAATAACATGTTTTAATAATAACATATATTTTCCTTATTCGTTGAAAAATTAATAATTTCTAAAAAAACCCAAATACACACTCTAGGATAATTTTAATATTATATATTAAGAATTTTTTTTATTTTGGTAAATTTATTTTCTCTAATTTTTAAAATATTTTTTTATTGCTCAAAAATTGGAATATATTTTTTATACAAATTGTAATTTATGAATCATATGAAGGATTTATAAAAAATATGTAATTTTTATAAATATGTTTTTCTCATATAAACATATTATACATAATACTTAAAAAGGTCTTATTTATATTATTAAAATAATATTAAAATATACTTAATGATAGTCATAGTGAAATAATAATATTATTAGTTTGGCGTAGTTCATTACAACACAATGTTATGGGTAACATAAGCTATTGAAAAAAATATAAGATGTTGAAAAAATAATTTATTCCCAAAAAATTAAACATCATAAAGAAATCATGGTGTTACACTATAACACAAATATAATTTATTTCTATAGAAAAAATATATATTATTGGTACAAACAACAAACGAAATGCCTTCTTTATGAAATCAACGTGTTACCATGTGGCCTCCATGAATTGGAGGTTTCTCCAGAAAACATTATCCAAGTGAGTGGTACTATTTCATATATATGTAACTTTATCATATAGAATCTGTATCAGTTTTTCATCATAATAAATATCATGATCCAAACGTAATAACTATGATTTATGTACTTCTTATAGTGATAAGTACGTATTTACATAGTAATTATACATGAAACTCATTATGGAATTGAGTGAGGTTTGGTGGAAGCACCACTAAATAGGCGACCATATTGATAAGATCAATAATTTCAAATTTACTAGTATACCTAAGGAATATATTTCCATTATTCAAAACTATGATAACCTTCTTCAATTAAGAAATTATTATAAACCCCTTGTCCGCAACATCAAATTTTATTTCATGTCAATGATTACCGTCACCACATTACTGTCATCCTTATTCTAACCCTATTCATTGTTGATTGGATCTAACATTATTTTACATTTATTCAATAATCAAATGTCCCAATATATTTATGTCTCTATATTCATTTTACAAATTTGGAATTTTATACTTCATTCCAATGGGTGTTTCATAGGGATCGACTAAATAATCATGTGAAATATATTATTTTAAATTAACTAATCTAGAATAATTTACTGATCCCACCAAACTTTTATTCCATATACCAAGATTTCAACATATCCTATAGGGTTTTAATTATAAAATATAGCTATCCATGTGTAGAGTATGATTTGTAGGGTTGAAACAGAACTCTACATCATGATCTCTTTAATGAATTCACTACAACATTGAGGTAAATCTTAGATCCCAATTATATAAAATTGAATGTGGTACACGATAAATCCTTACCATTTTATTAATATGTATCGTAGAGATATGATGTAGAGGAAAATATTTTTGGGTCATGAAGAATTGATCTGATATTATAAAAATATTAACTAAAACACATATATTACTATTACCATTATACAGTTTGGGGTTTGTGATGGAAAAATTTAGGGTCATCTTTTTCATTCTTCATTTATGTTTGGGTTATTGATACAAAATACCTACAGATGATTTTATTTCATCCCTATCATTTTTACATAATAAAAAAATGATACCCAAACTATATTATATAACTTTTCATGCCATCCCTTTAGAAATACTCTTAAAACACGCTATGCATATTCTTACGTAAAGGAATAATTTTGAAAGAAGAACTGTGAGATTCAATTATAAAATAAATATTCATATTTCATATGGGCGAAGGACATATGTATTTCATAAACAATATCATTACATCATGATTAAAAATAAAAATGTGAAAATTTATTTACTTCTTTTCTAGATCAATATATTCCTTCTATGCCTCCATAATCATCAGTTGGATAGATTCTTGAATAATTAATTAATAAAGATATAATTTACAACCTCCATTCATGATTTCAATATTAAAACATTGAAAATCATGAAATATTACATCATTTTTCATCCTCATCATGGATAATCTATCATAATCATCCCAAATCAAATAAATTCCCCACTTGTTTGCATTCTCTAGTTGGAAATATAATTATAATTCAAGGTATTTAATTATCTTTTACAATATTTTCAAATTCATATTCATATTTCATGTTTGAATATATATATATTAACATTTTTTTAATATTTATGTATAATGACATTGTCTTTAAAGATAATTTAACCTTTAATGAAAATATTTCAGAAATGATCTTGAAATCTTCTATTGTGTAATTTTTTTCATGAGCCTTCAATTTTCACAAAGAAAATTATATAATAATGTCATTATTTAATATAAAACATTTTATTATATTATTTTATGAAAAAGTATAGATTAAAAACCCTTTCCACTATATGGTAAAGCATTCCCAAGTGTGCTAACTAATTTTCTATTAATTCCCATTAAATTTTTCATATATATATCTTCCAACAAGAACGTAGTCCCGTTCGAGTTATCATTGTATGTGTATTATATATTCATGATATTTTTTCTAAAAAATGTTCTTAATATCCATAATAACAATGAAAAATTATTGTTAAAGTATCCTTATTTTTTCTAGGACATCATTTATGAGACTCCATCTTTGATGGATTCATATAAATACACTCTCTTAAGATTATATAATCCAAAAAATATATCATTTTGAAGAAAAATGAAATATAGTAAACATTTTATAAAAATTACCTATTATTATGGTATTCAGTTCAGTAATAATTTAATCTACATGATATTTCATGGTTATAGAATTTATATGAATATCACCTATACAGACTACAAAAATTTTATCTGTTTAATATCTTTTAAATAATTTAATAAATCCCTAATTATAGAAGTTGAAGAAGATATATCTTGTGTAATAAATCTATATTCATGGTTTATATTCCTTTTATGGAACATTGACTTATGTATATCATCCTTTTTGACCCTCAGTTGATTATATATTGAATGAATATCAATCATTAATCATTTACATCTAAACATTTGATCAAAAAACCACCAATATATATTATTGGATACATGTTCTCAAATATAATCTACAAAAAATAACCCCAATAATTAATAAACTTTCACCTCCCTACATCATTATTTTTTAAAAATTGAATTTTTTCATCCCACAATGACACACATGGCTGAATAATTTCCTTCTCATGATTTTACAGAAGTTCATATGAAATTAATAAAACTTAATTGAGTATAATATATTGATATTATATAAAATAGGAAAGAAAATAAGTACTAGATCAATTGATAACTCATCATAATTATTTGGTGATTGTCTAGAATGAACATCTTGGACTATAGTAATAAACTCTTACATATTCAATATATCGTTAATATCACATCCTCTCTAACCATCATACTTAATTTATCATCATTATTTAGAATTCAAAACCATATAATGTATGTGATTTCATTTATATTTTCATATTTATCATTCCATTGGTAAAAGATCATATGATTTAGTATAATATCATTCATAACTTATAATCATATGCATTTAATATGGTATTTATTTAAAGAATTCCAATCCCTTCCTATGATGACATTAAATTATACTAGGGGAATATTATAAGATTTATAGGATGCATATTCCTATAAATAACAACTGGAGAGGCATAATTTAATTGAAATTACATCATCATACTATTATATGTTTTCATTGAAAATTATATAACTAATAATTTGGTAGGAATATTTATTCCATTGTTTGTTTTTTCAAACATAAATGAATGAGTATATTTCGAGTCATATGATACCATAATAGTTCTATAGTTGATTGTATATGTAACTATCACGAAATCGTAAATTCACACCTAAGTAGACACAATGATCACATGAGATGTCACATTTTCCATCATCTTATGAGGTTACTTATGTTGATTATCATAATTACCCAATGACTTTTGAACTGGATAATATAGTTCCCATAATACTAAAATTAGGAACACTAGAGTGTGGGTGAAACAATACATGGAACACTCTCACTAATCTCATCAATAGATAATTTTTTCTCATGACATCAGTAGTTGATTTCATGATGACCTTTTTTCAAAAACATAAATCATTTAATAATCACCCTAAGATAATTTCCTCCATTTTCATCCCACCTTAAGATAATAATAAATATATCAACTTTCACTCTCAATGTTTTTTGTATTTTAGTATGAATTCCATGTTTCTATAATTATAAAAAATCAAGAGATTAATATTTAACACCAACCTCCATTTTACATTGATATCACATAGAACAATCGTCGAAGGTTCTTCACCAACATAATAATTGTGGATTTTGTTTACAACAAAACCCATCACAGTAGTCATGAGTCACCCTAAATACAATTATAGTGGATATAATAAATTATTTTTCAAGGTTCAATTATCATTCCAAAACTATTTATCACCTCACATATCAAAATTTACCAATTAAATTATGGGGATATATGGGTCCCACACATTATATAATCAAAATCACATATAGGTGTTCCAAAATGTTATAAAAAATTTCTCATATTAGAATACAATACATTAAATATGTCCCACTAATTTTTTTCATAACAAATCATGAATAGAAGAATATGTTTTATTTAGAGTTACATCATTACATGAAATCATAACTCATGAAAATTAATTCATGTCACATAAGATTTTTATTATGATTCAAACATTAGATGAGAAATGGGTTTCATAAAAATAAATACATAATACACATAAACCATCTATATAAATAATAAATTCCATCCCTTTTAATAACATCCACAGTAATTTATATGTTATATCAAATGATATTATCATATATGGAATAATATTTTTAATGTAAAAATCTCATGGAACATTCCATGAGGAAAGTATCATTTTTATGAAAATAACATTTTCTTGAAAAAAACATACAATATTGAAAAAATAATTTTCTTCTAAAATCAACATAAATAATATAACATAAGATCTAATATGAATAATTATTATTATGTTGGGTAATTAAATTCCTATGTATCATAATAAAACAAATATTCTTTTCACATTTTATGGTAAACATCAAATGAGACAAATTTTTTAAAATGAATTTAAATTAATTTTAAAACATTTTTGTAAAATCAAATAATTAGAATAAATTCCATTAATATAATTTGGTTAATTTTTAAAAAATATTATGAATTGATGGTTTTGGATGGAAAATTTTATTCAGCCCAATATATAAATAATTACAATACTTCATAAAAACATTTTACAGGTCCCATGAGTATGTGTATATATATATGTGAATATAAATGGAGAACATTTATTATTATTAGATAACTAGAGGATAATATACATAATTATTTTTGTGATATACTATTCATAATATTTCATCATCGAAGATATAATTATAATAAATCCTCATAAATGATGATATTTTGTCATAACACTCTTACCACTTTGCTATCATTTATTACGAAGAACCAATGACTAAAAACATTAAAAAACATACATTTACATGAGAATAAATTAATTATTAATATTAAATATAAATGTGAGTTTATATACACATATAAAAATAATATTGGCCCATAACATAACATATATCTCATGGAAAGGAAATTGAGGCAAAAATTTCTTACAATTAGTCTTAACATACATAATACACATTGATATATATTTCTTATAAAATAGATTTTATTATAAATATATGTTATGATAATAATAATATTTATTATACCATATATTATTTATTTATGTACTTTTATTACCCTTTTATTAGAAATTTTTTTCGTTAAAATCTAGTTTCGGGCAATAAATTCATAGTTTTTCATATAAGTTGTTTTTGTTTTTGTCGTCCTCTAAATATTATAAATTTTATGATATTTAAAGAATTTAAAAAATTATATAAATATCATATATATTAATTATATTTGATTTTAATTAAATCTCTATACATTAGATATATAAAATTTAATACACCATTTATGGAGATAGTTGGTCACATGTACACATGAACATTGATTCTATTTCATTAAAAAATGAAAAAAATGGAAAATACAATATTATCATTCAAAAAATAATATAAAATACATATATATATCATATATTAAAAAAATATTGTGTTTTACCTACCATATGAAACGTAAATAAATAACAGACAGCACCACTTCATAAGGTGGTAGATTTCCGTACACATGAATGACAATTTTATTTTTCTAAATAATGAATATTAAATGAATGTATGTGATAATATATTTATGAATTTATATTTTTGTTAATATATATATTAATTATATCCATCACCATACCCAAGCATTAGTTTTTTTTTGAAAATGTGTCACATTGATTCAAGAGGAAATCGTCCACTGTACACACAATGGATGTTATCATTTTACTTTTGATGAAAGGGGTGTTGGTTGAAGGTCATGAATAAAAAATTAAAAATTATTATCATATTTAATATATATATTTTATTATATAATAATGTATAAAAACAATTTAAATAGGTGGATGAAGATAAAAAATATAAAAACACTTGTTGAAGAGCATTACTTATTCTTTGGGTAATATCGGAAAAATTGCAACAAAATCTATCATAGGATAGATTTCCCATCAAAATAATTATTCTATTATGATATTAAAAATTTAGTGATATAATACTATGTATATTTATATCCCTAAAACAAGGGCTATTATTTTGAAATATGTTATGAGAACGGGTGGCCTTTTATATATGAGGTGAGGAGCACACATTTTTTTTTAAAATATAGATTATATATATTTTTTATTAAAAAATGAATCAAAAGGAACAATTATAGATTCTATTAAAAATAATTTAAATTTTATAAAATCAAATATTTATTATAAAATATTTGGGTAATTTTATGCAATTTTATTTTACGTTTTACGACAAAAAACAAATTTTTTGACATTACCATTATTAAATAGTTTTTTCCATTTTTTATATTACTCTGGTAGAAAATTAATTTTTAATTATTATATAAAATAATTTATTATAATTTTAACTATTATTCCATTTATCATAATTCAATTAAAATAATTGGGAAACTATAATTTAAATTTAAATTAATAATTGGGACGTGGGTGTAGTTTTCCAAATGAAAAAAGTTCAATGCACTATAAGAAAATTACTTGTTTGTGAACATTGTCTTATTTTGTGCCTATTATAACCACAAAATAAAAATTCATCAAAGGATTAAAAATCCACCACTAATTATGGTTTCAGTATCCACCCCATTATGGTTCTTTCAATATAATGGTGGTTTCTAGTATCCATCAAAGAACATATATTTAACTGATTCTTGATTAGTTTTAGCGTCATATTTCCAGTACTAATAGACAATGATTTATTAATGTTTTAAACTGTCACTATATCCTCAATTTTATTGTCTAGAAATGTTATATAGAAATATAATATCTCTCCACTAAATGATAATTAATATATATAGTGGAAGTATTAATAATAAATAATATAATTGAAAATCTATTGCAACAGTTCAAACCATCGCTAAACAATAATGTTGAATCATTTGTAGTAGTTTAAATGGGCTCTATATGTCACTTTTCAAAAAATACATCATTAGAATCTATTGTCCCACAATGTTATTCAACATGGTATGAAAATAAAAAAATGAATAGTGCAAACAATACATATAAACAATCTCCCATGGAAATTCAGCATCATTGTAAAGAATACCATCATTAGTTTCAGAATTTAGGAATAATTATATCAACAAATTAAATGTTTTCCAATACCCTTAATATTATAAAAATTTAAAAAAGTTCTTAAGATAATACTATTTTAAAATTCTATGAAAATACATATATCCCTATAGGAATTCACAACATGGTTTCTGAATCACATTTATAGAGTTAGTTTATTAAATGTTTAATATAACGTCATATATGAATCCAAAGAGAATACTGATAACTAAATGATGAATTTTTCTCAACACCCTCTCTATTTCGATCTCAACATGCAATAACTAGAACCTATATGAAAATTATATTGAAAATTATATAGTGTTGTATATTTATATTTAAACATTAAAAAATTAAATTTTGTGAAGTAAATGATTTTTATGTTTTTTCATTTAACATTTGACCACCAACTAGTGATGAAAAATGACCAGGGAAAGATTCAGTTATCTTTTGATATAAATTAGTCAATGGTTTCTACAAAGATGATATATAAGCCCCCTATTCCTGAATTGTAGTTTTCATAGAAACTAACATCCTCGGCCCATTTTAATGTAGAAAGAGACTATAACCTGGATTTTTTGTAGCTATAATTCATGATGGTCTTCCCAAGAAATAATATGATAACTGCCCCTAAACCATCCCAGGTGGTCGACCAGGATGCTATTTCTCAAATATGTGAGCAACTTGGTTATCTGTGGAGACTGTTAATTAATTCTTTGGATTAGCATCCAATAGTTCCTTTTTATAACCTATAAATCATGGAAAATTCATTTTTGAATAATTTCATATTAATATAGTGAAAAATAAAAATATGTTGTAATAATGATAAATTAATTCATACACCAACTTCTTTAGAAGTCTCATTAACATAACTACCATCATATTTTTTTATGAACATCCCACCACAGTTATTTTCGGGGACATGGTTCCCTAAATTATACTACAACATTAAAAATGATAAATAGATTTTTATATGAATAATATAATATTCTATTTTAAATATTAGTAAAAATGAAAATATTGCCGTATTTTATCTTTTTTAGAAAAAATATTTTACCCATTAGTGTGAGGGAGGATTTTATTAACTCAAATAGATGAAATATTCAATAAAAATTCCTAAAAAAATTAAAAAATTAAAATAATATTTGAAATTTTTTATCCTTTTCATAACTATGTATAAATGTAAACTGAAATTAATAAATAATATATATTAAAACACTACATGTTTGACATGATGATGGGAATCAACAATAACCATTCATTTCCCTTTTAGTACCCATTTGGGAACCATATTATACTATTGTTGGTTTCACAATGATGTATCATTGAATTCAATCCATAACATCAATATAAAATCTTACAATTTCATAACAATATATTTTAATGTCCACTTTTTATTCCATATGATTAACATCGATAATTTCTCAAAACATTTGTATAAAGTGAATAATTTTTAAAACATTAGATTTTAATAACATAATGAAATTAAATTACACCATATTGTATTAAAATTTAATTTATATGTGTGTCAGAAACACAATTGTTTCCAATAATATGTCATATTCCGTTGACCCGTATACATAATCAGAAGGAAAACTAGCTATGCCACTATCTATCCACGATTCTACCCAATAATCCCTCAATATCATCTATAGGGAGTATATAACAGTCAAATGTAACAAGTATATTTAGTTAATTAAGATTCCAGTCATATGAACATTATTATTTCTCTCTGTAGTGGTGTTTTTTCAAATACATATGGAAAATAGTTAGTAATATAAAAAAGTGAAATAAAAATATTCCTTTTAAAATTTGTACATTTAACTATCACCCGAAAATATGCCCTGGATGAAATAAGATGGACACCATGGTCCCACTATAATAAAAATGTTCAAGGGTATGAATCTGCTAAGAGGATGATGGGACACTGATGTAGGGAGTTCCAAAAGATGACAGAATAGAAGTTATGTGACATAGTGTTTGTGGGAAAGTAGATAGTGTCACTAATGTTGTCGGGTGGGGACTGACAGATCATCAGTTGTTTCTATGGTTAATTGAATGTAAATGGATAGTTAAATGGGGTCAATAAAATTTTTCCTCATAATTCTTATAAATTTTTTCATATAAAATTAACTTTAGAATATATAATTCCAAAACATTGATTCAAAAAAAAATTATAAATGAAAATATAAGAATAGTGCAAAAAAATATACATATCAATTATAATAAATGGAAACAAGAAATAAAATATTTGGTTGATAAATGAATGTATTACTTCAATTACAATATTTTTTCTCTTCAATCACATCACATTCTAGCATCATAATTACATATTATACTTCATACACCCTTACAAGATAAATATTTTCAATATAATTATTCTAAAATATGTATGATTCTAGTTATTAGTTGGAATCATTGTCAAAGGTAAAATATTCCACTTCATCATCCATATTATACAAGTCTTTTTGTATATGATCAAATACACTCCACCTTCTATCTAAAACATCTTCAACATAATCTAGCGTTTTCACATGGGAAGATAAGATTTAAGGGTCATATAATTCATGAAAAATGACTTCCATCAAGTTAGAAAAGTTCACTTCAATAAATTAAAATTAGTCTCTTTTAACAAACCTCATAATATATACCCACTTCAATTGAAATATAATAACCAAAAAATTCCCATGGTATTTTATTTTAATAATATCAGTTAACATTCCATAGTATCCCCATTCTTAAAACATAAATGAACCACTATTCTATGTTTTTTTACCTTCTACAAGATTGAATGTATGAAATTTAAATCCATTCACATGGGATTTTTCAATCATTCTAATATGTTTTAGAGGACCTCAATCAAAAGAATCCAATATTTAGGAAACACAACTTGAGTATCAATATTTATGAAAAAATGTATTATACAATATTAATTTTACAAAATATTAGTTTCAACATAATCAACATAATGATTGAAATTATAATGATCATACATGAAAAAAAACCTTTTTAATGCACTTTTTAAAAAAATTGTCATATCATTCGGATTTTATATTCGGCCTATCATTCATATCTTTGTTTGTATTATGATCTCTTCATAAAATGGAAATTCAATTTCACTACTCACCAATACATATATATGTGCCTGTAATAATTCTATTTTTATCAGTGTCACATTTTATCTTTTGTACAGTGATATGACAATAAATAGAATTATATTTTATTTCACATGCAGTTGAGATTGAGTAGATGAGTCGTCAACATATCCATAATGATTTAATATTATGTCAATATCCTCCAATAACCTATAATTAATGGTAATACACTCTCTTAAATATTATTTTTCAGAAATAGAGCATTTATATTTAATTTATTTTTCACATATGATTTCAAATGAACATGAAATATGTTAAATAATATAAAAATGTAATTGTTTATTTATCAAATTTCCAAGATTTTGTTTACAAATGGTGAAAAAAACAAATAAAGTACCTCTCAATTGGATACAAACATCGATAATTTATTGGTCCCCCTAATTATATCCAAATAAATTTTTTAAAAAAATTTAAAAGGCAATTTTTTTGTTAGTGGGGACCACACACAAACTAATACATACAATAAAAATACCAAAAAAAATGGTTTAGAAAAAAAAAACACAATGACCAGATTCAAAATCCCCAATATCATCAACCATAACTATCATTGTCTCGGCATCCAAATAACCCTTCGTGTTATTATCATAATAAAAACCCACAATGAAACTTCAAAAATAAAAAATTTATAAATCCATGATTTTTTGTCTCAATCCCCATATCAAATCATGTCACACACCAAGAAAAACCAAACAGAGCCTCACCAAACCACCATTGATAATCACTCACCAGAATCTGTCACATTTTGCCAAAAAAACATCGTCATCATCTCCATCAAGACATATGAAATAGATTATAATAATTTGTCATAGAACATGAAAAAAGGTTTAATATTTATTTGGAACTATCGTGAACCGATGACAAACACCAAAACCAAACATAAATGTAGAATAAATAAATAACGGAACCCCTAAACTGATGAAATAAATCCAAAAAATCACAGACAAACCCCATGATTTTTTAAATAAACCAGTGAGATAAAAATAATACTTACAAGCCATGTCTATCAACAGTGTATATAATTAATAAACAAAAACCAACATAACATGATTCAAGGCCTCAAAATATATCCTAAAACACATTGAACAAACAAACACACATCCTAAATTATTCTTGAAACCACTTCGGTAAACTAATAAAGAGAGTGGTGGAAGAACCTGATTCCAGAGTAGTGATTGAAGAAAAATTTTAGTCATTATATAAGCATCATCATTAGGACCACCAACCCAAACCAAAAGAGTCCAGATGAAAGACATAGTCTTGGAAACCCGTATGATACTCAATCCACAGATCCGAAACTAGTCCATGAAAACGAGGCGAACCATGAAATTTTGGTGTCAGAAATGTGGCCAATCAGAAGGGAAAAGAAATGGAAGAGCTAAAGAGGTGTCCACTAGGATCCTTGGACACCTAAAGGAATATATAACAATGTGGAAGATAGGGAAAAGGGAAAAAATTTGAAAACATGGAAAAATGAAAAGGTATTGGAATAAATGGGTGGCAATAATGAATTAAAATGTGGGGAGACATTGTTGGAGGTTTCACGGATGCCTCCCTCTTATGAAGCAGCACCGAGAAACCCTATTAGGGGGGAAGGGAGTTGAAGCTACTCAAGGCCTCTGGTTTTCTAATTTAGTTTCCTAGACCAAATGAATTGTTAAATGTATTAGTATTGTAAAAAAGAATATAAGAAAGATCGTATCCATTAAACAATGTGAAAATATAAATCTATCCTAAAGGGTATCATGATAAAATAGTATTATATTTTTCTTAAATAGATGTCTAAATAATTCTAGATATTAGAGTACAATAACAATAACTTTTTCATGTAATAATGTATGCAATGATAATGACATAAACTACTATAACAAAATATTTGAATGATGTAATTTCAATCCTTGTAATCTATGATGTTTTTAGTCAAAACACCATGATATTATACTTGAATACCTATAAGATATCACCACATGTTTTAAAATTTCAAGAGATGTATTTTTATTCCTATTTTTCATTTTAATATAGTTAGAGTAGTATTTAAGTTCTCATCAGGATAGAGATAAAGCAATATGTTCATTTTTTTAAGTATTTGTAATCATTGTTATGATCCATCAATTTTACATTCATATTAAAAAATTTAAATATTTAATTGTCACTATAATTAATCTCAATATTCCAATAATCAAGATTTTTCTACAACAAAATTTTTTCTAGTATTAATTTTTCAAGAATGAAACATTATTATTCTATATCTGTGTTATACTTTGACTTGACAATGAACATAGAACTAATTTTCCTCTATAAATAAAATGATTCAATATAATTTTTTTTAAACTTCTAATGTCGTTATATTATTTTAAAACATTAATGCAACTTTAGAGGTGGTATATGATCAATGGAACCATTGGATTTTTAATTTTAATCTAAAATATACGAGAATCATCGATAAATAATCATTGACACAAGAAGAACCATTTATTAATATGAGGCAGTGATTTAGACTTAAAAGAAATGTAAAAAAATTAACAATTGAACCATGTATATGTCTACCAACTTGATAAATTCTGAAGTCCATAAAATTCACTAGTGCTCTACATTAGAGAGTCCTGAATTTAGAATATAGTTATAGAAGATGCATCTTATTTTTCAACACCATTCCAAAATAACTATAAAAACAATTAAATTAGTGGATGAAAGTTTACATCAAAATCATTTCCATGAACTGTTTAACATCATTAATCAACAAAATGATAATATAGATGTTTTTTCTATACAACCATAGGGGTAAATTATAAGGGATCAAGACAAACATGAAAAATAAATGTAAAGAACCGTAAATTTCAAGGAAATATTTTTTTCGTAATTTTCTTTGAAATATTACTAGAACGCAGTTTCTGACAGCACCTGATTCCGAGGCCCGGTGTGCCCAGAATCATTTTTTTCGAAGTTTGCCTCGGGTACGTTCAGTGAACGGACGAGCGGGTTTTTCTAACATTTGAACCGGTGCTCAGAATCGAATTCTGAAGGCACCGATGAAATCGTAGCGCCGGTTTTTTCTTATAAACGCCTCTTCCGGAGTTGCGTTTTCTCGGGTGTGGTTTTTAATTTTTGGGCTTAAAGTTAAGAAATAAAATAATTGGTATGTCAAACTTTATTTTATTTCACTTAAAGCCACATGAAATCCACTTAAAGCTACTTAAGCTGAGTTGATGCGGATAGGGTTCTATCCAAAAATATCCTACCCTCTTGGTAGGATATTTCTGAGGTGGTATAAGGCCCCAGCCTTAATCCTTACTTAATATTGAATTAAATGAATAATTCACGTTGAGGATCTTTTCAGGTTTAGAGTTTTAGAGAATTAGAACATAACTGTTACATCTCAAAAGATTACAATGTAGTCACTTATACTAAGTTTCCATAATAATAAAAACTCTTGAAAGAAACATGTCTAGTTCCATGTTTTATGTAGCATTAAATTCCCTTGATCCCATCCTTGACCTTATTCCACATTAAGTCCTGTGAAAAACATTTCAAAAAAACTTGGGGTGAGCATAAAAAGCTCAGTAAGGGATACACAAAGAATGAAAACTGTTAGTTTTTCAAAATCAAGTAAACCATGTATACTCTATCAAAGTAATACCTTCACCTTCATGAAGTAGTAAAAACTCTTCACTGAATAAAGTATCATTACTTACCTTTTTGTAACCAAAGTATTACCATAAAACCCATATAAAGAACACATAACATATATAAAGGTAACTTGGGACATAAACATACTTAAGTGGAATAACCATACGGTCGACTTCTACACATATCACTTAATGGAATAGCCATGCGGCCAATTTCCATACATACATAATGGAATAGCCATACGGCCGAATTCCATACCCAATGCATTGGAGGTTATAACGTAACCACATGTCCTGGTATTCACGGCACCACCCGTCATATGGTTTATAACGTAACAACCCGTTAAAATGTCCAAGTACCAGTATAAAATCATAAAACATAAAACCAATATAAAGGAATGATAAAATTTCCACATTTCAATCACAATATATCATAAATATATTGACATAACAGAATCCTTTTTGAAAACCATTTTCAATACCAAAATACATAAAAGATTATATGGTATTTATTTTATTCTAAAAACATTACGGCTTGTTGAGAAAGCCAAAGATCAAATAATACTCGCGGCAGCGGAAAAGGTCGTTGTCACCGCGTACGTTAAAAAAACATTCCTTTTTGTCGTTTAGTAAAACGCTTCGTAGAAAAAGATTCCTTTTTGTATAAAAGTAAAAGTCAAAGGAGTTTATACACCGTATAAAAGAAAGTTGTGTATAAAACGAAATATGCCTCAATGAAAGGAGATTGAGACGATGTCCCTTACCTTGGGTCCGACTTGACTCGATCGTTCTTTAACGTCCTGAATAATAAACTTGAGATATTTTATACTTGATTAAGAACCTTTTTAAACATCATTATTCCTTTTATATCACTTATTGCGATGTTATAAACATTATGTAACCATTTAAGTTAATAATGTTTGTTTTGTCAATATTTGGTTCTTAAGTCGAAAGTTGACTTCTTACAATTACATGTTGTTCGTGTGGTCAAAGGTTCTTTATATCCAGAATGACATTCCTGATTTGGATATAATATATATCATATATATCCATCATATACATGTATTTATAATATTACATAATCATTTGTAGTTAAGAAATGAAATGCACCGTTCATGGAGACGGTATGTCGTACGTACGCATGAACGCTACTTTCATTTCTTTTCTCATATTAATGGAATTAAAATTAAATGAGAGGTATGTATATTTTAATTCCAGAATTATATTCATCATTTAGATATATCATTAATTATGTATATATATTATATACATTTAATTTTAATAGTACATTACATTTGGGGATAAGAAATGAAATGCACCATTCATGGAGACGGTAAGCCGTACGTACGCATGAACACTACTTTCATTTCTATCTCATACTTTAATGGAAAGAAATAATAATGATATAGAGGTATATTATAATTCCAGTATAACATCATATATAATAACTTTAAATCCATCCTTTACACGTCCCACATATGGCATTAACGAATCACATCACTTTTAGGGGGCGGTAGTCCGCACTTCCTTAAATGAAGATATCGTGTTTACCCATAATGGAAACCATAAAGGTATGCCAAAAATGAAAAATACAGAAGCTTAAAGAAAAAATAAACATATTATATATCATATATAAAAATAGTGACATCATAATGGCCACCCTTGAATGTGTTAAATGAGTATTGAATAATCATCGTTTCGGGAGGCAGAATTTCACCATCCACGGAAACCGTATGTTCTTTAACCATTTGATGTAGTTGTGTGAGAGTGTAGCTCAAATAAATATTATAACAATATCCTAGTATATTGATTATACTGGTGTTGTTACAAAATAAGTAAATAAAAAGAGTTTAGAGGGTTGGAGAAGCAAAATAAAACAAATGAACAAGAGAGAATGAATTACCTTTAAAAGTGTAACTCCCTTTTGATTTGAGCCTAAAGGATTCCTTTGAAAGGATTCATCCCAAAGGGAATCCTCTAGGGTGAGGAGAGGGATGTGGAGAGAGTAATTGGGCAGGGGTTGTCCGAGCCAAAGGCTTGAGAAGTCTGTGAAATGAGGTAGAGGTGGGGGCCTTTTATAAGAGGAGAGGAGGGGCACTTTTGGAAAGTAAAGAAATAATACTTTATGTGAAAATGTGTTTCGGTTTTAAAAGGTCCCACATTTTTAGAATTCGTGGATAAGTTGATAAGTGTTCGAAATCCACTCATCCAATTGTTTTTGGCCATGTCTAGGTTTTAGAATTTTCATTATATTTCCATTTTATTTAAATCGTCAAATAATGATGTCATCGCTGCATCATTATTATGTCATATATAATTTAATTTATATAATGTCTAAAAATTATAAAACAAATACTATGATGTAGGAAATAATTTTAGCTTTCCAATGACTATTTATAATCAAAATTTGGACTTGTATAACGCCACTCAAAAATTATTTTAGTAAAACAATTTATGTTAGTGTCATTTTCACTTTAACATTAAATAAAAATATATTAATGTCATTTTCCAACTTAAGTGGCTCCATGGGGTCCCCATGTTGGCCCTTGGCTTGTCTTGGTCGTCCATGAATAACCCAATAGGTGTAGGACAAGTGTCATGGTGTTTTCACATTCTTATAATACCATTTTTACCTTAAACTACACTAATTACCTCTAATCGTGATTAATGAAAAAAAGTTACTATTCACCAAAAAATTATTTTAATCTCATTGAACCACATTTTACTTCTTAATGAAAACCATGTATGTCGGATTTTCAAAATTCAATACACATTAGTGTTAAACATTCATTTAACTGAAAAATCAGTTTGCTTGATTACCACTTAGTGGTTTCACTATTCATCAAAAATTGAAGTTTTTCATAAAATTACCAAAAATTCACCCTAAGCTATATTTGATATTCCGAATTCAAAAATGAAGTCCATTTTACAAAATTCAAAACATATAAGTCACATTAATTAATTTAATAATTAATTCCCGCTGCCAGAGCAAATAGCATGTTTTTACAAAACAATAAGTATCAAAAGATTGGCACCAGTTTAATTCTAATTTCAAAGTGAAATTAATTCCAACGACCACTATTGGATTTAATGGTAAAAATATTTTATAATTTCACTTTAAAACCAAATAAAAAGATAATCTAATCATATAAATAAATTAGATGAAAAAGAGGTTTTGAATTAAAACACAACATTTTACACTATTCATAAAAAATGAACTTTATCAGAAAGGTACCAAAAATTTACACAACGTAAAATTTGATGTCCCGATTATTAATAAGAGTTTTATTTTGTCCAAAATAAATTATAAGAGTGATCAAAACTATATTTAATTACGGTTCACCATTAAAATGTGATAAGTGAACCTTTAGTGAAAATTAGAGTATATATTCCCTAAAATTGAACTCTTTCTGTATTTTAAGCCTTTATCTTTTATTGGGTAAATGTATAAACATTTAAAAACATATATAATCATATTTTAGTTATTTCTATCCATTCCCGCCAGTACAACGGCTACTCGTTAACTAAAATTTAAAATAATATTATTTTATTACTAGTGTGCTACGTAAGTTTCAAAGAAACGCATCGTTGCGTATCAGGTACGCTATCGAACATAGAAACCCCTTTAAAATAAAATTAATATTTAATTCGTAAATATTAATAAATATGAAAATTCTTTATTCTTTATTTACCTGGGATGTTACATCCTTCCCCCCTTTTGGGAATTACGTCCTCGCAATTTTATTCACTTATCAAAATAATTGGGGGTATTTATCCCTCATAGAATTTTCAGATTCCCACGTTGCCTCTTAAATCACATGGATTTTCCTCAAAACCATTACCTAATGAATCACCTTATTCCGTAACACTTGCTCCCTGTGGTCAAGAATCTGGACCATTTGTTCCTCATAAGATAGGTTCTCTTCCAGCTAAACTACCTCTGGACTCAAAACATGAGATGGATCTGGCATATACTTTCTCAACATCGAAACGTGAAAAACATTGTGTACCTGAGATAAACTCAGAGGTAAAGCCACTCGGTATGCAACTGATCCAACTCTTTCTAGAATTTCGTATGGTCCAACCAACCATGGACTCAACTTTCCTTTATTACCAAATCTCATCACACTTTTCCAAGGAGAAACCTTGAGAAAAGCATGATCACCTACCTCAAAAGATAGATCCTTCCTCCGGATATCCGCATAACGCTTCTGCCTGCTCTAAGCTGTTCTCATGTGCTTCTGAATCAACTGAACTTTTTCTGCCATCTCTTCTCCCAATTCTGGTCCCATCAACTTCCTTTCACCAACTTCATCCCAGAAAGCTGGAGTTCGACACCGCTTCCCATATAATGCCTAAAATGGTGCCATCTGTATACTGGAATGAAAACTGTTATTATAAGTAAACTCAACCAAAGAAAGATGTTGGTCCCAACTTCCCTGATAATCCATCAAACAAGCTCGTAGCATATCCTCCAAAGTCTGAATTGTTCGTTCTGACTGCCCATCTGATTGAGGATGAAAAGCTGTACTAAAATTTAATTCAGTACCCAACGACTTTTGAAGGCCTTTCCGAAAGTTGGATGTGAACCTGGGATCACGATCAGATATAATGGAGAGAGGAACTCCATGTAACCTGAATATCTCATTAAGATACAAATGGGAAAGTTGATCAAGAGAGAAATTATCTCGTATAGAAAGGAAATGAGCAGATTTGGTCAAGAGATCAACAATAACCCAGATTGCATTATTACCTCGAGATGTTTTCGGTAATCCAACAACAAAGTCCATGGATATGTTTTCCCATTTCCACTCTGGCACTGGTAAAGGCTGAAGCATCCCTTTCGGTAACTGCTGCTCTTCTTTAACCTGTTGACATGTCAAACACTTCACAGTAAAATCAGAAATATCTCTTTTCATTTCATCCCACCAGTAATACTCCCGCAGATCTCTGTACATCTTAGTACTGCCAGGATGAACTGAAAACGGAGAACTATGAGCCTCACATAACAACTCATTCTTCAACTGTGAATCACAAGGCACACATAATCTCTTCACAAACCTCAAAACACAAAAACAAACTTATCCAAGAACTGATGGAAAATTTTATTCATAAGGTCCATGAATACAGCAGGTGCATTGGTTAACCCAAAAGGCATAACTACAAATTCATAATGGCCATATCTAGTACGGAACGCAGTCTTCGGAATGTCTACATCTTTTACTTTCAACTGATGGTACCCCGACCTCAAGTCAATCTTCGAAAAATACTGAGCTCCCTGGAGCTGATACCACTTTATTTGATGGCCCAACATCTTCTGAAGTTGTTGCAAAGGATTTCACCACCCCTTTCTGCTTGTAGTCTGGCTGCATTCCCCCAGTTGAGTTCTTCGTTGGACACTCGTTTTCATAATGACCCATTTCATTACACTTAAAACATCTTACCGTTGGATTTTCATTTCCTGCTTGATCATCTTCCTTACAGTTACGAGCAATATTACTAGACTTACCACACCGAAAGCAATTACCAGACTTGGATAAACATTCTCCAGGATGCATTTTACCACACTTCTCACAGGATGGATATTTGGTTTTCTTACCTCCTTGCTTCTTTGATGAATTCTTCCCCTTTTCCTACCAACTAGACCTCTTATTCTGTTGTTTGTCATAGAACACCGGATCATCGGCAAACTCCAATTCCACCTTCTCCGCACATCGAACAAGTTTTTCATAACTTTTGAACTCACGAGAAGCTAAAGCCCTTCGATACTTTGGCTTTAACCCTGAGTAAAAACGGTTTATTTTACTATCAAGATCTCGTATGAAGTTTGGAGCATTACTTGCCAATCGAGTGAACTTTTCTTCATAAGTAGCCATTGAATCATCCTCCTACCTCAATTATAGGAACTGTTTTTCCATCCTAAGACGAACCACCTTAGGAAAATATTTCTCAAGAAACATACCTTTGAATTCGTCCCAGTGAAGATCCTCAATCTCATCACTATCCCTTATATTTTTCACCATCGACCACCACTGATCAGCTTCACCTTCAAAACGGTAAACAGCAAGACTAACCTTTTGATGTTCTAAACACCCCATGACATCAAAAATCTTCTCCAGTTCTTTAATCCACCCTTTTGCTTGCACAGGGTCTGATGATCCTCTGAATGATGGGGGATGTTGCCTCATGAAATGTTCCACCACTGACATGTTCCTCTGTGGTTGATCTGGCTGATCTCGTGCATGAATACCACCACCATTTATAGCCTAAGTCAACTGTGCCATTACTGCAACAAAATGTTCAGTTCTGATTCTGACCATCTCAGGTTGCTGATTTGGAAGGTTATCTTCCTCTTGATGTCGTCCCAACACAGCTGCTTTGTTTCCTCGGCGGAAAACCATTCTGAACACAGAAACATCTTAGGTGAAGCAACATGGTAATCCATAAATGCTATATCATTTCAATCATATTATAATTTAAGACTTTTCTAACTCGTAAAGTTGTCTAAAACGACCTTTGATACCAACTATAAGGCCCCAGCCTTAAACCTTACTTAATATTGAATTAAATGAATAATTCACGTTGAGGATCTTTTCAGGTTTAGAATTTTAGAGAATTAGAACATAACTGTTACATCTCAAAAGATTACAATGTATTCACTTATACTAAGTTTCCATAATAAAAAAAACTCTTGAAAGAAACATGTCTAGTTCCATGTTTTATATAGCATGAAATTCCCTTGATCCCATCCTTGACCTTATTCCACATTAAGTCCTGTGAAAAACATTTCAAAAAAACATGGGATGAGCATAAAAAGCTCAGTAAGGGATACACAAAGAATGAAAACTGTTAGTTTTTCAAAATCAAGTAAACCATGTATACTCTATCAAAGTAATACCTTCACCTTCATGAAGTATTAAAAACTCTTCACTGAATAAAGTATCATTACTTACCTTTTTTAACCAAAGTATTACCATAAAACCCATATAAAGAACACATAACATATATAAAGGTAACTTGGGACATAAACATACTTATGTGGAATAACCATAGGGTCGACTTCCACACATATCACTTAATGGAATAGCCATGCGTCCAATTTACATACATACTTAATGGAATAGCCATACGACCGACTTCCATACCCAATGCATTGGAGGTTATGACGTAACCACCCATCCTGGTATTCACGGCACCACCCGTCATATGGTTTATAACGTAACCACCCGTTAAAATGTCCAAGTACCAGTATAAAATCATAAAACATAAAACCAATATAAAGGAATGATAACATTTCCACATTTCAATCAAAATATATCATAAATATATTGACATAATAGAATCCTTTTTCAAAACCATTTTCAATACCAAAATACATAAAAGAGTATATGGTCTTTATTTTATTCTAAAAACCTTACGGCTTGTTGAGAAAGCCAAAGATCAAATAATACTCGCGGCGGCGGGAAAGGTCGTTGTCACCGCGTACGTTAAAAAAAATTCCTTTTTGTCGTTTAGTAAAACGCTTTGTAGAAAAAGATTCCTTTTTGTATAAAAGTAAAATTCAAAGGAGTTTATACACCGTATAAAAGAAAGTTGTGTATAAAATGAAATATGCCTCAATGAAAGGAGATTGAGACGAAGTCCCTTACCTTGGGTCCGACTTGACTCGATCGTTCTTTAACGTCCTGAATAATAAACTTGAGATAATTTATACTTGATTAATAACCTTTTTAAACTTCATTATTCCTTTTATATCACTTATTGCCATGTTATAAACATTATGTAACCATTTAAGTTAATAATGTTTGTTTTGTCAATATTTGGTTCTTAAGTCGAAAGTTGACTTCTTACAATTACATGTTGTTCGTGTGGTCAAAGGTTCTTTATATCCAGAATGAAATTCCTGATTTGGATATCATATATATCATATATATCCAGAATATACATGTATTTATAATATTACATAATCATTTATAGGTAAGAAACGAAATGCATCGTTCATAGAGACGGTAAGCCGTATGTACGCATGAACGCTACTTTCATTTCTTTCTCATATTAATGGAATTAAAATTAAATGAGAGGTATGTATATTTTAATTACAGAATTATATTCATCATTTATATATATCATATATTATATATATATATATTATATACATGTAATTTTAATAGTACATTACATTTGGGGATAAGAAATGAAATGCACCGTTCATGGAGACGGTAAGCCGTACGTACACATGAACGCTACTTTCATTTATATATCATACTTTAATGGAAAGAAATAATAATGATATAGAGGTATATTATAATTCCAGTATAACATCATATATAATAACTTTATATCCATCCTTTACACGTCCCACATATGGCATTAACGAATCACATCACTTTTAGGGGGCGGTAGTCCGCACTTCCTTAAATGAAGATATCATGTTTACCCATAATGGAAACCATAAAGGTATTCCAAAAATTAAAAATAAATAAGCTTAAAGAAAACATAAACATATTATATATCATATATAAAAATAGTGACATCATAATGGCCACCCATGAAGGTGTTAAATGAGTATTGAACAATCATCGTTTCAGGAGGCAGAATTTCGCCATCCACGGAAACTGTATGTTCTTTAACCATTTGATGTAGTTGTGTGAGAGTGTAGCTCAAATATATATTATAACAACATCCTAGTATATTGAAGATACTGGTGTTGTTACAAAAGAATTAAATAAAAAGAGTTTAGAGGGTTGGAGAAGCAAAATAAAACAAATGAACAAGACAGAATGAATTACCTTTAAAAGTGTAACTCCCTTTTGATTTGATCCTAAAGGCTTCCTTTGAAAGGATTATTTCCAAAGGTAATCCTCTAAGATGAGGAGAGGGATGTGGAGAGAGTAATTGGGCATGGTATGGCCGAGCCAAAGGCTTGAGAAGTGTGTTAAATGAGGTAGAGGTGGGGGCCTTTTATAAGAGGAGAGGAGGGGCACTTTTGGAAAGTAAAGAAATATTACTTTATTTGAAAATGATTTTCGGTTTTAAAATATCCCACATTGGTAGAATTCGTGGATAAGGTGATAAGGGTTCTAAATCCACTCATCCAATTGGTTTTTGCCATGTGTAGGTTTTATATTTTTCATTATATTTCCATTTTATTTAAATCGTCAAATAATGATGTCATCGCTCCATCATTATTATGTCATATATAATTTTATTTATTTAATGTCTAAAAATTATAAAAAAAATACTATGATGTAGGAAATCTTGTTAGATTTCCACTGATTATTTATAATCAAAATATTTACTTGTATAACCCCACTCAAAAATTATTTTAGTAAAACAATTTATGTTAGTGTCATTTTCACTTTAACATTAAATAAAAATATATTAATGTCATTTTCAAACTAAAGTGGCCCCATGGGGTCCCAAAGTTGGCCCATGGCTTGTCTTGGTCGGCCATGACTCACCCAATAGGTGTAGGACAAGTGTCATGGTGTTTTCACATTCCTATAATACCATTTTTACCTTAAACTACACTAATTACCTCTAATGGCGATTAATGAAAAAAAGTTACTATTCACCCAAAAATTATTTTAATCTCATTGAACCACATTTTACTTCTTAATGACAACCATGTATGTCGGATTTTCAAAATTAAATACACATTAGTGGTAAACTTTCATTTAACTGAAAAATCAGTTTGCTTGATTACCACTTAGTGGTTTCACTATTCATCAAAAATTGAAGTTTTTCAGAAAATTACCAAAAATTCACCCTAAGCTATATTTGATATTCCGAATTCAAAAATGAATATCATTTTACAAAATTCAAAACATATAAGTCACATTAATTAATTTAATAATTAATTCCCGCTGCCATAGCAAATAGCGTGTTTTTACAAAACAATAAGTATCAAAATATTGACACCAGTTAAATTCTAATTTCAAAGTGAAATTAATTTCAACGACCACTATTGGATTTAATGGTAAAAATATTTTCTAATTTCACTTTAAAACCAAATAAAAAGATAATCTAATCATATAAATAAATTATATTAAAAAGAGGTTTTGAATTAAAACACAACATTTTACACTATTCATAAAAAAATGAACTTTATCAGAAAGGTACCAAAAATTTACACAAAGTAAAATTTGATGTCCTGATTATTAATAAGAGTTTTATTTGGTACAAAATAAATTATAAGAGTGATCAAAACTATATTTAATGACGGTTCACCATAAAAAGGTGATAAGTGAACCTTTAGTGAAAATTAGAGTATATATGCCCTAAAATTGAACTCTTTCCGTATTTTAAGCCTTTATCTTTTATTGGGTAAATGTATAAACATTTAAAAACATATATAATCATATTTTAGTTATTTCTATCCATTCCCGCCAGTACAACAGCTACTCGTTAACTAACAATTAAAATAATATTATTTTATTACTAGTGTGCTATGTAAGTTTCAAAGAAACGCATCGTTGCGTATCGGGTACGCTATCGAACATAGCAACCCCTTTAAAATAAAATTAATATTTAATTCGTAAATATTAATAAATATGAAAATTATTTATTCTTTATTTAACTGGGATGTTACAGGTGGGGCCCGCATGAGCCCCACCGTTTCTTTTCCGCTAAGTAACGCCCCCGTGAAAACCCATCATTATGAAAGTCAACAGACGCATTTTCTTAAATTATTAATGCACCATTTAATTGGGCGGTTAATTTCGTTAAATTAATTCTATAAATTAATTTAATCGTTTCTTAACCTGTTTACAATCCATTGGCATAATAATAAAATAAGACCAACGCATGACTTCTTGAGGATTGCTCGTTGAGAGGTTTTTTACAAACTTTGTGCCTTCATCCTCCTTCATGAAGAATGCGAAAAACGTGAAGAACACGAAGAATGCGAAAAATGAAAAGAACACTGTCACCCTCGGAGATTGACAACGCTTCTTCTGAGACGTTCTTCCCGGCAACGATCTCTGATCACCAACTGCTTGAGGTAGGAGATTTTGGGTTTCTTCTTTTAAATCTTCTTTTTGGTTTATAACAACATCATGGATTTAATTAATATAATTAAATCTGCATGTTCTTGAACCTCGGAGTTCGACGATGCGACACCCTTCCGCGACGCGACGGTCCCGTACTTCCGCGGCGATCAATTCCTCGAAGAACGCACGTGCGACGACTCGGCGAGGTAGGAATTTTTTATTTGAGAACAATCTTTAATTCCCGTGATTGTTTCTTTTAAAACAAAGAACCCGTAACAAAGTTCAATTTTAATTCTATTAAAATTGTGCCTTGCTTGTTATTCATGTGTTGAATATTTATTCCCGATTGTTATCACCTAACGTGGAGGGTGCGGGCCAAACAAACACGGCCCGACCACCCTCCTTAGTTTTCTATTGATGCATGGATTGGCGGGCAATGACAAAACATTCCGTAGGGGTGATTCGTTGTTTCCGCAGTGAAGAATGGGACCCGGGAGGAGCTACGGCGCTGACGAGAGTGGAATCAGACCACTGGAGCAACTCTGGTGGCCCGCGAAAACCACCGGCGGCGCGGCCGCCGGTGGGGCGGCGGAGGCCCCAGCGGACCCGCGGCCGCGCGGGTCCGTTGCACACGGGACGCGGCAATGCAGCTTCCGCTGACCTTGGCGGCCCCCGCAGGGGGGGGGGGGGGGGGTGTTCACACGTGGGGGTCGCGCGCCCCCGCCCCCGGACTCGCTCGCTCGGCTGCTCGGCCGAGCCGAGCCGAGCCGGGCCGAGCCGACCCGTCGGCCGGGTCGCGCCCAACCATGTTGGACCCCGACCCGGGTCGGGTCGCCCAGGGGGGTCAGGTCGGGTCGGTCCGGGCCCAGACCCCCCATCTTTGGACCGTTTGTAGTCGTTTGCCTGTATCTTGAGCTACGGGCCTCCGAAAAATGCGCCGTCAGCAGCGATACGATCCTTGGATCGAGACGGTCGTTTCGGTATATCACACTCATTTTTTTTCAATACTTTGGGTTCAGCCGGGTTGGTTCGTACACGAAACCAACCGGGCCCTAAGAGCAGAAACACTCATATCCTGAGCTTCGGACGTCCGATTGACGTGCGGTCGACATTGGTGGATTCTTTTAAGTGAGACAGATCTTTTGGAAAACTCCACCCTAGGTTTGGATGCAGGTGGAGTACGGTCCGGTTGTTTTTGCCTTAAAAACCAACCGGGCCCCTAGGACGAAAACGCCAATAACTCTCAGACCGAGCATCCGATTGACGCGCCGTCTGCGACGTTGAGTTCCTGTTGACGATACGGAACTTTTGGATACATCAACTCTGGACTATTTTTGTAACAGACCGAAATTTTGAATAAATCTTGTTTCCTAATTTCATGTGTTATTTTATTTTATTTTTATACTCAAGAAAAATGTTTTATTTGATAAACATGATTATAATTAAAATGAGACCATTGGGTTCTGACTGTTATATGACCATCGGTCAATATGACCACTGTGAACAAAATGTTTTGATTATTGTCTCTAAATACAAGTAATCTTGGTTAATTATTATAGAAATAAGATTTGATGGCCTCACCTAGTAGTCTTGGACCGATCAAAGCCCATCTAACAGAACTTGGGAAGGAGGTAGCACCATTGGGCTTTGCTCTGGACCAAACCCAAGCCGAACTTCATCGTGTGAAGCTAGAACGGAATCTCCTTCACGAGAAATTCAAACTGATTGAAATTACTACTCGGGCAATGTTGGACGAGCCTCCCTCAGACTCTCTCACCTTAAAATACCTTACACTTAGGTCCTATGCTGGTGTGATAAGAGGCTATGTAAGGAGACCATAACTACCTTGAGTAATCGTTTGTTTTTAATAAAAATTGGGATTTCTTCTTATGATGAAGTTTATGAATTTTCAAATGACCGGATAAATATAGTATGCATATTTTTTATGAATTTTAGAAAGAGGATATTTTAAAAATGTTTATGTAAACCTTAAATAATTAAAAATGTGTAATGATTTTCAAAAAATGGTCTTCTACAATTATGTTCAGTACAAAATTTGGAGTCTAATAAGATCAACTTGATTTTGGATGAATAGTACATTATGAATACTGATTTTATGATTAGGATTAGTAATATGACCAAATTGATTAGTAATCTCACTTAAAGAAAGTTTTAAAATAATGTAGGCACCTTGATTAAGTAATGTTATTCAATAAAATTGTTAAATAACGGTTTCATAAATTATTATTCAAGTATTAGTTTTTTCGGGTGAATAGTGTTTTTTTAATTAAAAATTTAATTATAAATATATAGAAAATTATTTTTATAAAAATGACTTTATTTTTGAACTCAGAGCATCGATATTATGTTATGGTAATTTTTGGGGATTTTTCTGAAAAAAACGAATTTTCGATGAATAGTGTTTTTATTTAAAAATTAAATTAAAATTATTTAGAAAATTATTTTTATAAAATGGAGTTCATAAATTTATTTAGAGTATCGATATTTGGTTAAGGTGAAATTTTGGGATTATTCTGAGA
Organism: Viscum album; assembly: GCA_963277665.1. NCBI lineage: Eukaryota > Viridiplantae > Streptophyta > Magnoliopsida > Santalales > Viscaceae > Viscum > Viscum album. The sequence continues at coordinate 1,995,672,193 of OY728140.1, read as the reverse complement.
AAGTTGAATTTTTGACGAATAGTGAAAATATAGTTTTTAAGTTACGGGTGTTTAATGACATCATTAAATGATGTATTAAGTATATATTCAATATGGTCGAATTATGAATAGTAAGATAAGGTATTAGGTGTCCCAGGTGGCCAATACCGTGGGCAAATACCATGGGCAAGCCTATGGTTTTTCCAAAACCACTAGTGAGGTGTCCTTTGGCCATTAATGCCTTGTCCCCTCACATTCCCTATAAATACCCACCCTTTCCTCCTTTAGTTTTCACTCCAAACTCTCCCCTAACGAAGTTCTGGTCTCATTACCTCCAAAGGAGTCCTCCCAAGGTGCCCCCAAGCCCTCAAGGTCCCATCCTTTGAGGTTTAAGAGTTACATTTTAAGGTAAGGGATCCGACCTCTCTCTTTCATTTCAAGTAATCTCTTTTATGTCATTCCTTTTATGCTAAATGTTCTTATGTTGGAGTATGTTCTTTTATACTCCTCTTACTGCCCTTTTTATGTTTACATAATGAGTGATCCCCTCTTACTCTCATTATTTCGTTTTATGAAGTTTTAAGTGGCGTCGTTAGGCTGCCGAAATTTTTGTAACGGATTCTTTCTCCCTTCTCGTTTTTCAAGATATATTTTCATGTAAAGTATTTCAAGTTCCTTTTTGTTATGTTGGGTTATGATATCTATATCTATCATGCTGGACTCTTATGTTCATATGATGAGATACCCCATTTTATCTCTTCAATTCAGTATTTTGATGTTTTATGTGGCACCGTTAGGCTGCCGAATTTTTAAGTGGTTCTTCACCCTTCTCGTTTTGAAGTTCTACTTTCATGTTAATTCCTTCAAGTTCCTTTTTGTTATGTTGGGGTATGATATCTATATCTATCATACTAGAATCTTATGTTCATATGATGAGATACCCCAGTTGATCTCTTCATTTCAGTATTTTGATGTTTTAAGTGGCGCCGTTAGGCTGCCGAAATTTTTAGGGGATTCTTTCACCCTTCTCATTCTTTTCAAAGTTCTACATTCATGTCAAGTATTTCAAGTTCCTTTCTATTTATTTTGTGGAATTGTCTCTATATCTATCATACTGAACTCTTATGTTCACATGATGAGAGACCCTATTTTATCTTTTCAAATCATTTTTGTTGAAGTTAACGTAACGCCGTTAGGCTGCCGAACTTTCATAAGAGAAATCTAATTTTTGTCTTCCTTCCATGTTTTTCATTTAAAATGGTATTTCCTTGAAATTTCATTACCATGATCATGTATCATTATTATTCTGTCCATCTACTGTTTTATGGGTCATTTATTAATGTTTGACCCATTTTCCCCCTCTTTTTATTGTCTTCTAAAACCTCGTAACATAGCCGTTATGCTGCAGAATTTCCGTCTAAAAATGTCTCTCTCTTTTTCTAAAGTTCTTTTATATTATTAAGTGAATACTCAAAGCTATTTCTTCTAAATGGGTATTCACATATATACCAAAATTTTCTATTTTAAATTCTGGGATTTACATACATGAGACCCACTTTCCCCTTTTCGTGGGTTTAAAGTAACGTAAAGATCTTGTCTTTAAAAAAGTTTTTAAAACGTTATGATTATGAAATGAAACCCATTTATTTTATGCTATATGGGTTATTTATGAAATGTTTGATGATGACATATGTGGCTCACATGATGATAAAGTCAAATTTAAGGGTGCGCCCTGATAGCGCTCCAATGCATTGGGTAAAGACTTAATCTCTAGAGATGACCATTTTAACGAAGCCTTGGTGAATAACCATGGTAATTTTTAACGAAAGCTTGGGGATGGACCTTGGTGAAATGAAACAATTGTCAATATTAAATGTTTCATCCACATATTCAAGTTATGGAAAATGTTACTTTTATTATGATATATCTCATGATTTCTTTCTCATGCCTTAATGTTCTTTTCATGACCTTATTGAAGTATCTCAAGTTCACATGTAAAATGTTTCTCTTGTATTCCTTACTGGGCCTTCTGCTCACCCTTTCCTTTGATGTATGTCCCCAGGTTCTGAGATGCAGAAATGAACCTAGGATGAACATAAGGAGAAGCCTTTGAAGTGTTTAAGAAGAATGTTTTTTTGTTGTTTCATGTTTTAAGTTCCTGGTTACCAAGACACTAAACCTTAAAGATCCTTGATTTTGTAAAATGTAAATGAAAGATTATGTGATAAAAAGGCGGGATGCTATAGTTGGTATCAGAGGATGGTTTAGTTATTTGTGGAAATTAGGATATGAAAACTTTAGGAAGAAGCCTACAGAAAAGTTAAAATATAGGAAATCATCCTGGTATTTTGGTGAGTATTGAGTAAGGGGTTGCAAAGAAAATACATCCCTGTCTGGATACGAGCTGGTTGAGGTGGCTTTGGCACAGATGTATATAGGGGTAAAACCTGAAAACACCGCTTTGAGCTAGACTCAAACGGGAACTGGTACACGACAACGGGCCTTGCTGCACTCTTGGTTATGACACTCCCGGGGGATATGCTTTTCGTAAATTCATAAGCATAGTATGAATCATTATTAAAGGAACAAAGATAAAATAAAATGATGATTCACATAAGAAAATATGATCATGGATAACCTAGATGGGAACCTAGGGGATCACAAGTTAGGGTATACTTTTTAACTACAAGTTATCCTTTTATGGTTTAAGTTTCTTTTCATGATTATTGGCTAAGTATTTAAGCCCCTAATTAAAGTTTATTTTTTTAGTTAATGGCGGGAAATGGAAGAGCATGTCTCAACAACCAATGTGATAGGAAATGCTACGATTACCATACTAATATGACAGAGATGATTAGGGGATTAAAATATGATTTTTATTTTGGAAGACGTTCACTATTTTGGGGACCCTATATGATCGAGGTAAATAGATTACAATGATATTTTCATTGAGGACTAAGGTTGACTTATATTTGAAGAATTGATGAATTTAAGGTGGACTTATAGAAATTTAGGTTACTTATGGGAATGAATAACCTATCTTGGGTTAAATATGTTTAGGTTAGATACTTTGGTTATAAGATGTTAAGAGTGGTTGATGTTGTTTGGAGATGAACAATGAAGTTTTGGAAGACTATGTTATCAAATCCTTCCTATATTTGGGTTTAAATCTTAGTTTGGTTTATTTTGAGGAATTTTAAGGACCATTATTTGTGGAATGGACTAGGATGAACTTTGGGTAGTACCATAGAACTTTGAAGATTTAAAAGTAGTTTCCATTCCTATGGGATTCTTTCTTTTTTTGAAGAGTTGTTTTACCTTACCCTTTCGGTTTTTGAGATAATGTTTAAAGATAAAAGAAATATATAGTTAATCTTTTGTGGATTATGTGATTCTATAGAAGAAGATTCTTGTGTTTTGATGAGACCAAGTAGTTTTGAATGCTCATAGTTTAGAGAAAAGATTAGTTTTGGGTAGAAACTTATTAAAGGATGAAACTTTACATGAAGGTAGATATATTTCCTTATGTTTTTGTTCTATGTTGTAAATGAATTCCTCAATGTTATGAAAAGGAACGTAAAACAAAAACGTTGTCGGTTTACGTTTCCTACTAGGTAATAAAAGACCACTTGCACACATCATAATTTTGGGATTTTCTGGTGGTTAACTTCCTCCTAATCATGTTTTCTATCACTCTCCTTTAGGACGTGACCCTTTGTTTTCTCCTCCATGTCCATGTTTCCTACATGGAATCCTAGTTTGAGTAAACTCGTGTGGCCTTTGTAATTTCTTTTCTTTCATTTAAAGTAATGGTGTCACAGACTCTTTTTCCGATGTGGGACTCTCAATGAAATTTCAAAACCCAATTTTTTAAAATAGCGAGGACACAATTTCTTAAGGGGGGAAGATTGTAACGGCCCAAAATTTTGAATAAATCTTGTTTCCTAATTTCATGTGTTATTTTATTTTATTTTTATAATCAACAAAAATGATTTATTTGATAAACATGATTATAATTAAAATGAGACCATTGGGTTCTGACTATTATATGACCATTGGTCAATATGACCGCTGTGAACAAAATGTTTTGATTATTGTCTCTAAATACAAGTAATCTTGGTTAATTATTATAGAAAGAAGATTCGATGGCCTCACCTAGTAGTCTTTGACAGATCGAAGCCCATCTAACAGAACTTTGGAAGGAGGTAGCACCATTGGGCTTTGCTCTGGACCAAACCCAAGCCGAACTTCATCGTGTGAAGCTAGAACAGAATCGCCTTCGTGAGATGTTCAAACTGATTGAAATTACTACTCGGGCAATGTTGGACGATCCTCCCTCGGACTCTCTCACCTTAGCACACCTTACACTTAGGTCCTATGCTGATGTGATAAGATTCTATGTAAGGAGACTGTAACTACCTTGTGTAATCCTTTATTTTAAATAAAAATTGGGATTTCTTCTTGTGATGAAGTTTATGAATTTTCAAATGACCGGACAAATATAGTATGCATATTTTTGATGAATTTTAGAAAAAGGATATTTTAAAAATGTTTATGTAAACCTTAAATAATTAAAAATGTGTAATGATTTTTAAAAAATGGTCTTCTACAATTATGTTCAGTACAAAATTTGGAGTCTAATAAGATCAACTTGATTTTTGATAAATAGTAATTTATGAATAGTGATTTTATGATTAGGATTAGTAATATGACCAAATGGATTAGTAATCTCACTTAAAGAATGTTTTAAAATAATGTAGGCACCTTGATTAAGTAATGTGATTCAATAAAATGGTTAAATAACAGTTTCATAAATTATTATTCAAGAATTAGTTTTTTCGGGTGAATAGTGTTTTATTAATTAAAAATTTAATTAGAAATATTTAGAAAATTGTTTTTATAAAAATGACTTTATTTTTGAACTCAGAGCATCGATATTATGTTATGGTAATTTTTGGGGATTTTTCTGAAAAAAACGAATTTTCGATGAATAGTGTTTTTATTTAAAAATTAAATTAAAATTATTTAAAAAATTATTTTTATAAAATGGAGTTCATAAATGTATTTAGAGCATCAATATTTGGTTAAGGTGAAATTTTGGGAATATTCTGAGAAAGTTGAATTTTTGATGAATAGTGAAAATATAGTTTTTAAGTTACGGGTGTTTAATGATATCATTAAATGATGTATTAAGTATATATTCAATATGGTAGAATTATGAATAGTAAGATAAGGTATTAGGTGTCCCAAGTAGCCAATACCATGGGCAAGCCCATGGTTTTTCCAAAACCACTAGTGAGGTGTCCCTTGGGCATTAATGCCTTGTCCCCTCACTTTCCCTATAAATAACCACCCTTTCCTCCTTTAGTTTTCACTCCCAACTCTCCCCCAACGAATTTCTGGTCTCATTACCTCCCATGGAGTCCTCCCAAGGTGCCCCAAGCCCTCAAGGTCCCATCCATTGAGGTTTAAGAGTTACATTTTAAGGTAAGGGATCTGACCTATCTCTTTCATTTCAAGTAATCTCTTTTATGTCATTCCTTTTATGCTAAATGTTCTTATGATGGAGGATGTTCTTTTATACTCCTATTACTGCCCTTTTTTGGTTCACATAATGAGATATCCCCTCTTACTCACATTATTTCGTTTTATGATGTTTTAATTGGCGCCGTTAAGCTGACGAAATTTTTGTAACAGATTCTTTCTCCCTTCTCATTTTTCAAGATCTATTTTCATGTAAAGTATTTCAAGTTCCTTTTTGTAATGTTGGGGTATGATCTCTATATCTATCATACTGGACTCTTATTTTCATATGATGAGAGACCCCATTTGATCTCCTCAATTCAGTATTTTGATGTTTTAAGTGGCGCTGTTAGGCTGCTGAATTTTTAAGTGGTTCTTCACACTTCTCGTTTAGAAGTTCTACTTTCATGTCAATTCCTTTATGTTCCTTTTTGTTATGTTGTGGTATGATCTATATATCTATAATACTGGACTCTTATTTTCATATGATGAGATACCCCAGTTGATCTCTTCAATTCAGTATTTTGACGTTTTAAGTGGCGATGTTAGGCTGCCGAAATTTTTAGGGGATTCTTTCACCCTTCTCATTCTTTTCAAAGTTCTACATTCATGTCAAGTATTTCAAGTTCCTTTTTATTTATGTTGGGGAATTGTCTCTATATCTATCATACTGAACTCTTATGTTCACATGATGAGAGACCCTATTTGATTTTTTCAAATCATTTTTGTTGAAATTTAAGTAACGCTTTTAGGCTGGTGAACTTTCATAAGAGAAATCTAATTTTTTTCTTCCTTCCATGTTTTTCATTTCAAATTTTATTTCCTTGAAATTTAATTACCATGATCATGTATCATTCTTATTCTGTCCATCTACTGTTTTATGGTCATTTATGAATGTTTGACCCATTTTCCCCCTATTTTTAATGTTTTCTAAAACCTCGTAACATAGCTGTTATGCTGCAGAATTTCCATCTCAAAATGTCTCTCTCTTTTTCTAATGTTCTTTTATATTATTAAGTGAATACTCAAAGATCTTTCTTCTAAAGTGGTATTCACATATATACCAAAATGTTCTTCTTTAAATTCTGGGATTTACATACATGAGACCCATTTTCCCCTTTTCGTGGGTTTAAAGTAACGTAAAGATCATGTCTTTAAAGCAGTTTTTAAAACGTTATGATTATGAAGTGAAACGCATTTATTTTATGCTATATGGGTTATTTATGAAATATTTTATGATGATATATGTGTCTCACATGATGATAAAGGAAAATTTAAGGGTACACCCTGATAGCGCTCCAATGCATTGGGTAAAGACTTAATCTCTAGAGATGACCATTTTAACGACGCCTTGGTGAATAACCATGGTAATTTTTAACGCCACCTTGGGGATGGACCTTGGTGAAATGAAACGATTTTCAATATTAAATTTTGCAGCCACATCTTCATGTTATGAAAAATGTTACTTTTATTATGATATATCTCATGATTTCTTTCTCATGCCTTAAAGTTCTTTTCATGACCTTATTGAAGTATCTCAAGTTCACATGTAAAATGTTTCTCTTGTTTTCCTTACTGGGCCTTCTTCTCACCCTTTCCTTTGATGTATGTCCCCAGGTTCTGAGATGCAGAAATGAACCTAGAATGAAAATAAGGAGAAGACTTTAAAGTGTTTAAGAAGAATGTTTTTTTTGTTGTTTCATGTCTTACGTTCCTGGTTTCCAAGACACTAAACCTTAAAGATCCTCGATTTTGTAAAATGTAAATGAAAGTTTATGTCATAAAAAAGAGGGATGCTATAATTTGTCAGTTGATGTATCAGCCTCTCGTCTCGTGGAGCGGACCCTCTCGAACGGGTTTGATGTGTGCGGGAACCCTAGAGCTGGCTGCGACTGCTACTGTGACGACGACGACTGTGCATAGATCCTCAGTGGATTCGACGGTGATGACTACAGAACTCAGCGATCCTTTGTGGGTCAGTGCTACTGATCCTGTGTGGGTCCGATCCTGTGTGGGTCAGCGCTCAGCGGTCCTGTGTGGGCCAGCGCTTACTGGTCCTGTGTGGGCCCGATCCTGTGTGGGTCTTTGCGGGGGTTAGTTACCTATCGATCCTTTGTGGGTCAGATCCTTTGTGGTTCATTGCCGGGGTTAGTACCAATCGATCTTTTGTGGGTCCAACAACTTAGAAGGATTAATGATCATCTCTATCGTCATTCGAAGAAGTATACAGGTGTGAGTTGAAACTCTGTTTTACTTTCCTTTGTGGATTGTGTTGTTCTATCCTGTGTGGATTTACATTTTACTTTCCTTTGTCGATTGTGTTGAACTATCCTATGTGGATTTTACGTTTTTCTTTCCTGTGTGGACTGGGTTGTAATTGAGCTCGAATGTTGGAGCTGAGCGAGAATTGATGACTTTGGTATATGTATGGGCATATACCTAAGAAGTGTCGGATGTTACTTCGTGTTTGTATCTTTCCTTTGTGGTTATCCTTTGTGGATTCTGGGAGAACTTCGGGGGTCTCGGGGTACCTACTGAGTATCTTATACTCACCCCTGCGCGGGCTATGCCGGCACTACGTTGTGTTGGTTGCAGACGACGGGTAGCGTTGATCGTGGTGGAGGCTTGCAGAGAAGGACGGTACCTGGAGGTGGACCACTGGGCGGGGTGTACTCGAAGAGGATGACTGGACCGAGGAGTTGTGGAGGCTATCTGTACTCACCCTTCAGGTGGGACTTCCAAAGGACGGCTCGACGCAGCGAATTTTCCTTTCAGTTGCTGTTTTTTCCCTTTCAGTTATACTTTATAGTTGGGCTTGTATTTCCGGCCCCCTTTACTTTCAGCACAGCTTGTTTCAGTTTATACATAGTGTTTTACATCCGCTTACTCTATGGTGTTTGTTGTTTACATTACTAAGTCAATGCCTTCCCTTTACTGGGATTTACGCCTTGGTAATAGTCGCCAGCCCCTGGCCTATGGAAGGCGGGCATGGGGTAGTCACGACACAGGCCCCGAGGACGGGTGATGACAAATTGGTATCAGAGCAGGAACCCAGCCTTATGTGCGGTGCACTGCCTGGGTTGAGATGTAGGGCCCACAACTAGTAAATGTAACATCCCCAAATGATAGAGGGTTAAAAGACTAAATGATATGACTCATGTCAATAAGGTTCACCTTCCTTTTCAGGAGCCTGTCTAATTAGAAATCCACAGTTAGGAGTGTTTGGCCTGGAGTAGTGATCAGGATGGGTGACCTTCTAAAAAGTTTCACATGGTGTGTGTGATTGAGGACAAAGAACACCAGAAAGGACATGTGTTGGCCTGTGGGGACTATAATTAGTCATATGACCCTATCAGGCATGTGGGTGGACCATGGGGTGAGCCCCACGTGTCTGTTGGGCAACTGGTGGTACCTGGTGGGCCATAACACGACGTCCATGTTAAGGCGGGGTGGTTGTGCTGTCACTGGGTCCCGGTTGTCACATTTGGTATCAGAGGTGGTCGGTTCTACCGCATACTCTAATCTTTCTTCTTTGTGAAGTAATAGTGTTTAGCGTATTGAGTGTGGTTATTAGTCCAGGGAGCCCAGTGTTGGTTCAGTGGCTGACGTATCCGTACACCAGGACCCTAACTTCTGATTTCCGACTTAATGCACGAAGACATTGATTGCATGTGTGTTTCAAGTTTTATTTGTGATTACTTTGTATCAGCTCACCATGTACACTATTTTGACCGTGGCCCACCTATTTCCTTTTCAGGATGGTCCCACGACAGCAGCAGGCTAGGGTTCCGAGAATTGTACGGGACGACAGCCCGCCGAGCGACGAGGCCTCGACACATGGCCCTTTGACAGCAGAGGCACAGGCGGTACCTCTACCCGCCGAGCCACCGATGCTTCCAGCCCCAACCGCTGACGATGCAAGTCGCCTTAGTGCACTGCATGAGTTCCAGCGCTAGAGACCGCCCAGGTTCTGCGGGGAGACGGACCCCAAGGCAGCCGAGGACTGGCTGGAGGCAGTGGTACGAGACTTCAGGCTAGTGAGGACACCAGCAGACCTCATGGTGATCCTCGCTACGAGCCTATTGCACGCAACAGCAGGACGATGGTGGAGCTTGATGCACCAAGTGCACGATGAGGAATCTCTTATCTAGACAGACTTTAAGATCCTCTTCCGCTCAGAGTTCGTCCTGGCCACCCTCTTTGCGGTGCGCATCCAGGAGCTTCTTCAGCTGCGGCAGGGCAGCTTGACGGTTTCCCAGTACTCGGCGAGATTTAATGATCTTTCGCGCTACTCGACTGACATGGTATGGGACCCATTCTTCTGGGTCCGGACCATTGAGCAGGGATTGAGACACGAGATCAGGGCATCACTGATCTCCCTCCGCATTCAGACTCATGCAGGAGTACTGGAGCGAGCCCTTCTGATGGAGAGCTTTCTTGTTGAGTCCACAGCGAGACCTACCGCAGGGCGGCAGGTAGCGGAGTCTTCGGAAGCAGGTAGCTGACGGATGACTCATGGGTCTAGGCAGAACATACCTTCAGGCAGATGACCTCAGGACACTGGCTCAGCAGTGCAGGGGCACACAACGTGAAACCAGTCTTTCGAGAAGCAGGTAGTGCTACGCATGCGGTGGGCAGGGCGACATGGCTCGTGACTGCTCAACCTGCCATGCCGAGGAGCAGAAGATAGTGGAGGGGCTATCCAGTCAGAGGAAGAGGGTCGGCCGTGGCGGTCCGCAGGGAGCAATCAGACGATGCATGGGAGCTGGCCGAGCAGCAAGTGGTGGGCGACGCTTTGAGGCTCTGCCACCACCACCACCAGGAGGTCCACCTCGACCACATGGAGCTAGCGGGCCGAGACAGTCACAACTCTAGGCAGCAGAGGCCTACGACCACGGCGCGCCCGAGATGATTCGAGGTACAATCTGTGTCTATTCCACCCTTGCTGCAGTTCTTATAGACACAGCAGCGAGTCACTATTTCATAGTCGCTACCCTTGTTCGGAGCTCAAATATTCCGACAGAGCCATTGGCTCGATCCTTACGACTAGAGATACCTATGGGAGAAGACTCGACGATTACGCAATGGTGTCGGAAGTGTGAGTTTAATCTAGGAGGCGAGAGCTTTGGCTAAGATCTTCTTGTAGCTGCGTCAAGGCCTTACGACGTCATCTTGGGCATGGATTGGTTATCTAAAGTTCATGCTCAGATCGATTGTATTAGGCACATGGTGTGATGTGTACGCACCGACGGGAGCAGGTTCACCTTCACCGGCGAGAAGGGAGCCTTCGCAGCATAGGATGGACTTCCTCAAAGAATGGGACATCCCATCACTCATCAGTTGGCTTGCCTCATCATAGGAGCAGTTGACGTGAGGAGTCCTAGTTTTCCTGCAGTGGTGGATCAGTACGCGGACGTCTTTCCCGACGACGTTCCAGGGCTACCTCCTCGCAGAGAGGTAGAATTTCATATTTACCTGTACCCCGGGAAAACCCCGATATCGACTCAAGCATATCAGATGGCCCCCGTTGAGCTTTGAGAGCTACGGGTACAGTTGGAGGACTTGCAGGGCAAGGGATTCATCTGACCCAGTGTTTCACCCTGGGCTTCCACGATATTGTTCGCCAAGAAGGCAGACGGGAGCTTGCGACTTTGTGTCGACTATCGCCGCCTGAAATAGGTGATAGTGAGGAACAAGTATCTGCTACCGAGGACAGATGACCTCTTCGATCTGCTCAAAGGAGCACGGTGGTTCTCAAAAATAGACCTCAGGTCAAGCTATCATTAACTCAGAGTTCGGGATGAGGACGTGCATAAGGCGTCCTTCAGATGTCGGTATGGCCACTATGAGTTCGTGGTTATGCCATTCAGCGTAACCAATGCTTCAGCAGTGTTCATGGGCCCCATGAACAGGATCTTTCAGCCATACCTTGATCGATTTGTCGTAGACTTCTTCGATGACATTTTGATTTACTCGGCGACTGAGGAGGAGCATGCCTACCACTTACGGGTTGTACTAGACACACTCCGAGAGCACTGGATTTATGGAAATCTCTCGAAGTTTCAGTTTTGGATACGTGAGGTCCACTTCTTGGGGCACATCTTTTCTGAGGCGGGAGTTTCGGTGGCTCCCGCGATGATCGAGGCAGTGCTAGCTTGGGAGCCACCCCGCAGCATGACGAAGGTGCGGAGTTTCTTGGGACTAGCTAGATACTATCGAAGATTTGTGCCAGACTTCTCCAGAGTTGCGGCACCACTCTCAGCTTTGTCGAAGAAGGGGAAACCCTTCGTGTGGTCAGACAGATGTTAGCAGAGCTTCCAGGAGATGAGACAGAGATTGAACATTGCTCCTATATTGAGGTTGCCTGAGGAGGGAGTAGGGTACGTAGTCTACTGCGATGCATCAGGGACCGGACTCGGATGTGTCCTGATGCAGGATCAGGCCTTGATCGCCTATGGATCATGTCAATTGAGGCCGCATGAGAAGAACTACGCTACCCATGACATGGAGCTAGTAGCAGTGCTCTTCGCTCTGAAGACATGGAGACACTATCTGATGGGCGAGCGCTTTAAAGTCTTTTGTGACCACCAGAGTCTTAGGTACATCTTCTCGCAGAAGGACCTGAACTTGAGACAGCGGCGATGGCTCGAGTTCATCCAGGACTATGACTTTGAGATAGTCTATACTCTGGGGAAGGGGAACGTGGTAGCTGATGCTCTCAACAGGAGGACAGCCATTCAATTACTTGAGGAGGTGATAGAGAAGCTAGCTGCTTTGAAAGATATCCTTTGTGGATAGAGATGGAGTAGCCTTCCTTCAGTCCCTCACAGACACTCCTCCACTACTGCAGCGGGTCAGAGAGGCTCAACGTGGGGATGCCGACTGTGAGACGCGGCGTGCGCAGTTATCCTCAGGACAGGCAGCTGATGGCTTCTCCTTTGGAGTAGAGCACGACATCCTTTTTAGAGGACGTACCGTGGTTCCAGTCACTTTACTGGAGGAAGTGCTGAGAGAGTTTCACACTTCTCCTTTAGAGGTTCATCTGGGAGTGGCGAAGATGTACCAGGATCTCAGACGATAGCACTGGTGGCCAGGCATGAAGAAGGTTGTGGCAGAGTTAATTTCACGATGCCTCACCTTCCAGAAGGTGAAGGAAGAGCATCAGGTACCAGCAGGCTTGGTACAGCCCTTGGAGGTCCCGGAGTGGAAGTGGGACGGGATATCTATGGGATTCGTGACTGGACTTCCATGCACTTCCATAGGTCACGACTCTATTTGGGTGATTGTCGACCGACTCACCAAGTCGGCTCACTTCATACCCATCAGAGTGCGGGGCTCAGTGGAGAGCTTGGGGTGTCTCTACGTTTAGGAGATTTTATGGCTTCACGGTGTTCCATCTTCTATCGTCTCTGATTGAGATGCTCGTTTTACTTCCGGCTTTGGAAGGGGTTGTAGGAGGAATTCGGCACGCAGCTACGTCTGAGCATCGCCTTTCACCCTCAGATGGATGGTCAGACAGAGAGGACCATTCAGACTCTCGAGGACATGCTCCGTGCATGTTTCCTCAACTTTGGTTGCAGCTGGTAGGACCACCTACCCTTGGTGGAGTTCACGTACAACAACAGCTACCACTCCACCATCAGGATGGCACCATACGAGGAATTGTACGGTAGACCTTGGAGATTTCCTTTGTGCTAGACAGTCCCTAGGGAGTCAGCACTTTTGGGACCAGCGATGGTCCAGGACACGACATAGAAGGTTCCGGTCATCTAGGAGCAGATGAGAACAGCTTAGAGCCGGCAGAAGTCTTATTCTGACAGGAGGCGGAGGCCACATGAGTTCGAGGATGGCGACCATGTCTTCTTGCGTGTATCACCTCGACGTGGATTACAGAGATTTGGATGAGGTGGCAAGTTGTCTCCATGCTTCATCGGACCTTTCCAGGTCCTCAGCAGGATTGGCGAGGTGGCTTATCGCCTGGCTCTACCTCCTCAGTTGAACCGGGTGAACGACGTATTCCACGTATCTCAGCTGAGGAGATACGTACACGACCCGACGCACATCATTGACCATGGGGAGCTAGACGTTGATGATGAGGAGACTTTTGCGGAGGTCCCGGTGGAGATCGAGGATCGACACGAACAGGTCCTATGTGGACGGTTGATTCCTCTAATGTGCATCAGATAACAGCACAGGAACCTCCAGGAGAGCACTTGGGAGCGGGAGGCTCAGATGCGTGCTCAGTACAAACACTTGTTTCCCTAGTTTATGACGTATCTTTATGGGGATGTAAATCCCTGAGGTGGGAGTGATGTAAAGACCCGTAAATTTCAAGGAATTTTTTTTTTCTTAATTTTCTTTGGAATTTTACAAGAACACAGTTTCTGACGGCACCAGATTCCAAGGCCTGGTGTTCCCGGAATCATTTTTTTTGAAGATTGGCTCGAGTAAGTTCAGTGAACAGACGATCGGGTTTTTATAAATTTTGAACCGGTGCTCGGAATCGAATTCTGAGGGCACTGATGAAATCGTAGCACCGGTTTTTTTCGAAACGCCTCTTCCGGAGTTGCGTTTTCTCGGGTGTGGTTTTTAATTTTTGGGCTTAAAGTTAAGAAATTAAATAATTGGCACGACAAACCTTATTTTATTACACTTAAAGCCAATTGAAAACCACTTAATTCTTCTTAGGATGAGTTGATGCGGATAGGGTGCTATCCAAAAATATCCTACCCTATTGGTAGGTTATTTTTGAGGTGGGGCCTGCATGATCCCCGCCGTTTCTTTTCCTCTAAGTAACTCACCCGCGAAAACCCGTCATTATGAAATTCAACTGACGTATTTTCTTAAATTCTTAACGCACCATTTAATAGGGCCGTTAACTTCATTAAATTAATTCTATGAATAAATTTAATCATTTCTTAACCTGTTTACAATCCGTTGGAAAAATAATAAAATAAGAACAATGCACGACTTCTTGAGGATTTCTCATTGAGAGGTTTTTGACAAACTTTGTGCCTTCATCCTCCTTCGCGAAGAACACAAAGAACGCGACGAACGTGAAGAACACCGTCACCCTCGGAGATTGACGACGCTTCTTCTGAGACGTTCTTCCCCGCAACGATCTCCGATCACCAACTGCTTGAGGTAGGATATTTCAGGATTCTTCTTTAAAATCTTCTTTGTGGTTTATGACAACATCATGGATTTAATTAATATAATTAAATCTGCATGTTCTTGAACCTCGGAGTTCGACGACGCGACGCCCTTCCGCGACGCGACGGTCCCCTCCTTTTGAGGCGATCAATTCCGCGAAGAATGTGTGTGTGACGACTCGGCGAGGTAGGGATTTTTTATTTGAGAACAATCTTTATTTCCTGTGATTGTTTCTTTTAAAACAAAGAACCCGGATCAAAGTTCAATTTTAATTCTATTAAAATTGTGCCTTGCTTGTTATTCATGTGTTGATTATTTATTCCCAATTGATATCACCTGAAGCGGAGGGTGCGGGCCAAAAAAACACAGCCCGACCACCCTCCGCAGTTTTCCGTTGATGCGAGGATTGGCGGGCAACGAAAAAACATGCCGCATGGGTGATTCGTTGTTTCTGCAGTGAAGAACGGGACTCGGGAGGAGCTACGGCACAGATGGGAGTGGAATCGGAAAACCGAAGCAACTTCGGTGGCCCGCGGCCGCGTAGGTCCGGCGCACATGGGACGCGACAATGCCACGTCTGCTGACCAGGGCGACCACCATCGGGGGGGGGGGGGGGGGGGATGGTGTTCACACATGGGGGCGGCGTGCCCCCGCCCCCGGACTCGCTCGCTCGGCCGCTCGGTCGAGCTGAGCCGGGGCGAGCCAACCCGCCGGCCGGGTCGCGCCCGAATGGGTCAGACGCCGACCCGGGTCGGGTCGACCCACTTCGGGCCAACCCAAGGGGGGTCGGGCCGGGTCGGTCCGGGCCCAGACCCCCCGTCTTCGGACTGTTTTCGGTCGTTTTCCCGTCTATTGAGCTACGGGCCTCAGAACGACGCGCTGTCAGCGGCGATGTGATCCTTGGATCGATACGGTCGTTTCGGTATTTCACACTCAAGGTTTCGGAATACTTTGTGTTTGGCTGGGTTGGTTAGTACACGAAACCAACCGGGCCCTCGGAGTGGAAACTCTCATATCCTAAGCTTCGGACGTCCGATTGACGTGCCGTCGACTTTGGTGGATTCCTATAAGTGAGACAGATCTTTTGGCATACTCCGCCCGAGGTTTGGATGCTGGTGGAGTACGGTCCGGTTGGTTTTGCCTTAAAAACCAACTGGGCCCCTGGGACGAAAAATCCAATAACTCTCAGACCGGGTGTCCGATTGACGCGCCATCTGTGACGTTAAGTTCCTGTTGACGATACGGAAGTTTTGGATACATCAACTCTAGACTATGTGTCAGTTGATGTATCAGCCTCTCGGCTCGTGGAGCGGACCCTCCCGAACGAGCTTCCTGTGTGCGGGCACCCTAGAGCTGGTTGCGACTGCTATTGTGACGACGACGATTGTGCAGAGATCCTCAGTGGATTCGACGACGATGACTACAGCACTCAGCGATCTTTTGTGGGTCAGTGTTACCGATCTTGTGTGGGTCTGATCCTTTGTGGGTCAGCGCTCAGCGGTCCTGTGTGGGCCAGCGCCTACAGGTCCTGTGTGGGCCCGATCCTGTGTGGGTCTTTGCGGGGGTTAGATACCTATCGATCCATTGTGGGTCAGATCCTTTTTGGGTCATTGCGGGGGTTAGTACCTATCGATCCTTTGTGGGTCCGATGACTTAGATGGATCAGTGATCATCTCTATCGTCATTCGAAGTAGCATACCGGTGTGACCTGAAAGTATATTTTACTTTCCTTTGTGGATTGTGTTGTGCTATCATGTGTGGATTTACATTTTACATTCCTTTGTGGATTGTGTTGAGCTATCCTGTGTGGATTTTATGTTTTTCTTTCCTGTGTGGACTGGGTTGTACATGAGCTCGGATGTTGGAGCTGAGCAAGAATTAATGACTTAGGTATATGTATGGGCATATACCTAAGCAATGTCGAATGTTACTTCGTGTTTTTATCTTTCCTTTTTGGTTATCCTTTGTGGATTCTGGGAGACCTTCGGGGGTCTCGGGGTCCCTACTGAGTATCTTATAATCACGTCTGCACGGGCTATGCCCACACTACGTTGTGTTGGTTGCAGACGATGGACATCGCTGATCATGGTGGTGGCTTGCGGAGCAGGACGATACCTAGAGGTGGACCACTGGGTGGGGTGTACTCGGAGCGGATGGCTGGACCGAGGAGCTGTGGAGGCTATCTGTACTCACCCTTCAGGTGGGACTTCCAGAGGACGGCTCGACGCGGTGGCTTTTCCTTTTAGTTGCTTTTTTTCCCCTTTCAGTTGTACTTTACAGTTCGTCTTGTATTTCCGGCCCATTTTACTTTTAGCATAGCTTGTTTCAGTTTTTACATAGTGTTTTACTTCCGCTTACTCTGTGGTGTTTGTTGTTTACTTTACAAAGGCAATGCCTTCCCTTTACCGGGATTTACGCCTTGGTGCTAGTCGCCAGCCCCTGGCCTATGGAAGGCAGGTTTGGGGTAGTCACGGCACGGGCCTTAATGATGGGTCGTGACAAATTGGTATCAGAGCAGGAACCCAGCCTTATGTGTGGTGCACTGCCTGGGTTGAGATGTAGGGCCCACAACTAGTTAATGTAACATCCCCAAATGATAAATGGTTAAAAGACTAAATGATATGACTCATGTTAATAAGGTGTACCTTCATTTTCGGTAGCCTGTCTGATTATAACTCCACAGTTAAGCGTGCTTGGCCTGGAGTAGTGATCAGGATGGGTGACCTTCTGGGAAGTTTCCCATGGTGTGTGTGAGTGAGGACAAAGAACACTAGAAAGGACATGTGTTGGCCTGTGGGGACTATCATTAGTCATATGACTCGTTTAGGAATGTGGGTGGACCACAGGGTGATCCCCACGTGTCTGTGGGGAAACTGATGGTACCTGGTGGGCCAGGACTCGACGTCCATGTTGAGGCAGGGTGGTTGTACTGTCACGGGGACCCGGTTGTCACATTTGGTATCCGAGGTGGTCGGTTCTACCACAGACTCTGATATTTTTTCTATGTGAAGCAATAGTGTTTAGCGTATTGAGTGTGGTTATCAGTCCAGGGTGCCCAGTGTTAGTGTGGCGGCCGATAAATCCGTACACCAGGACCCTGACATCTGATTTACGACTTAATGCACGAAAACATTGATTACATGTGTGTTTCAAGTTTTCTTTGTGATTAATTTGTATCAGCTCACTAGGTATACTGTTATGACCACGGCGCACCTGTTTCCTTTTCCGGATGGTCCCACGACGGCAGCCAGGTAGGGTTCCAAGAGTTGTACGTGACGACATCCCACTGAGCGATGAGGCCTCGGTACAGGGCCCTTTGACAGCAGAGGCACCAGCGGTACCTCTTCCCGTCGAGCCACCGATGCTTCCAGCCCCAGCCGCTGACGATGCACATCACCTTAGTGCAGTGCATGAGTTCCAGCGCCAGCGACCGCCCAGGTTTTGCGGGGAATCAGACCCCCATGCAGCCGAGGACTAGCTGGAGGCAGTGGTACGAGTCTTCAGGCTAGTGAGGACACTCGCAGACCTCATGGTGATCCTCGCTGTGATCCTACTTCACGCAGCAGCGGGACGATGGTGGAGCTTGATGCTCCAAGTTTACTATGAGGCATCTCTTCTCTAGACAGACTTTGAGAGCCTCTTCTGCTCAGAGTTCGTCCCGGCCACCCTCCGTGCGGTGCGCAGCCCGGAGCTTCTTCAGCTACGGTAGGGAAGCTTGATGGTTTCCCAGTACTCGGAGAGATTTACTGATCTCTCGCGCTACTTGACCGACATGGTACGGGACCCATTATTCTGGGCCCAGACCTTTGAGCAGGGATTAAGACATGAGATCAGGGCATCGCTGATCTCCCTCAGCATTCCGACTCAGGCAGGAGTATTGGAGCGAGCCCTTTTGATCAAGAGATTTCCTGCTGAGTCCACAGTGAGACCTACTGCTGGGCGACAGGTAGAGGAGCCTTTGGCAGCAGGTAGCCGATGGATGACTAATGGGTCTAAGCAGACTAGACCTTCCGGCAGACAACCTCAGGACACTGGCTGAGCAGTGTGGGGCACACAGCGCAGAGCCAGTCTTTCGAGAGGCAGGAAGTGCTACGCATGCGGCGGGCAGGGCCACATGGCTCGTGACTGCCCGACCCGCCGTGCCGAGGAGCAGCAGATGGTGGAGGGGCCACCGAGGCAGAGGCATAGGGTTGACAGTGGCAGTCTGCAGGGAGCAGGCGGATGAGGCAGGGGAGCTGGCCGAGCAGCTAGTGGTGGGAGACGCTTTGAGGCTCTGCCACCACCACCACCAGGATGTCCACCTCAACCACAGGGAGCTGGCTGGTAGAGACATGCATAGCTCCAAGCAGTAGAGGCCAACAACCACGATGCGCCCGAGATGATTTGAGGTACGATCTGTGTCTATTCCACCTTTCCTCAAGTTCTTATAGACACAGGAGCGAGTCACTCTTTCATAGCCCCAACCCTTGTTCGGAGCTCGGAGATTCTGATAGAGCCGTTGGCTCGATCATTACGGCTAGAGACTCCTACGGGAGCAGACTCGACGATTACGCACTAGGGCCGGCAGTGTGAGATTACACTAGGAGGAGAGAGCTTCGGCTGGGATCTTCTTGTAGCGGCGTCGAGGCCTTACGACGTCATCTTGGGCATGGATTGGTTATCTATAGTTCATGCTCAAATCAACTGTGTTAGGCACAAGGTGTGATGTGTACGCACTGACGGGAGGTGGTTCACCTTCACCGGTGAGAAGGGAGCCTTCGCAGCATAGGATGGACTTTCGAAGAGGAGAGTACATCCCTTCACTCATCATTTGGCTAGCCTCATCCTAGGAGCAGTTGACGTGCAGAGTCCTAGTTTTCCTGCAGTGGTGGATCAGTATGCGGACGTCTATCCCGACGACGTTCCAGGGCTACCTACTCATAGAGAGGTAGACTTTCATATTGACATGTTCCCCGGGAAAACCAAGATATCAACTCCAGCATATCAGATGGCCCCCGCTGAGCTTCAAGAGCAACAGGTACAGTTGGAGGACTTGCAGGGCAAGGGATTCATCCGACCTAGTGTTTCGCCCTGGCCTTCCCGGATATTGTTCAACAAAAAGGCAGACGGGAGCTTGCGACTTTGTGTCGACTATCGTCGCCTGAACTAGGTGACAGTGATAAAAAAGTATCCGCTACCGAGGATTGATGAACTCTTCGATCAGCTCAAGGGAGCACGATGGTTCTCGAAGATAGTCCTCAGGTCAGGCTATCACTAGCTCAGAGTTCGGGATGAGGACGTGCAGAAGACTACATTCAGATGTTAGTATGGCCACTATGAGTTCTTGGTTATGCCATTCGGCGTAACCAATGCTCCAGCAGTGTTCATGGGCCTCATGAACAGGATCATTCAGCCATACCTCAATCGATTTGTCGTAGTCTTCATGGACGACATTTTGATTTACTCGGCGACTGAGGAGGAGCACGCCTACCACTTACAAGTTGTACTAGACACACTCCGAAAGCACCATATTTATGGAAAGCTCTCGAAGTGTCATTTCTGGATACATGAGGTCCACTTCTTGGGGAACATCTTTTATGAGGCGAGAGTTGCGGTGGATCCCGCGAAGATCGAGGCAGTGCTAGCTTGGGAGCCACCCCCGAGCGTAAAGGAGGTGAGGAGTTTCTTGGGACTAGCTGGATAATATTGGAGATTTGTGCCAGACTTCTCTAGAGTTGCGGCACCACTCTCAGCTTTGACAAAGAAGGGGAAACCCTTCATGTGGTCAGACAGATGTCAGCAGAGCTTCCAGGAGCGGAGACAGATATTGACCAACACCCCTATCATGAGGTTGCCTGAGGAATGAGTAGGGTATCTAGTCTACTGTGATGCATCAGGGACTAGACTTGGATGTGTCCTGATGCAGGAGAGGGCAGTGATTGCCTATGGATCACGTCAGTTGAGTCCGCATGAGTAGAACTACGCTACCCATGACATGGAGTTAGCAGCAGTGGTCTTCTCTCTGAAGACATGGTGACACTATCTGATGGGAGAGCACATTACAGTCTTTTCTGACCACCAGAGTCTCAGGTACATATTCTCGTAGAAGGACCTGAACCTGAGACAGTGGTGATGGATCGAGTTCCTCCAGGACTATGACTTTGAGATAGTCTATACTCCTGGGAAGGGGAATGTGGTAGTCGATGCTCTCAGCAGGAGGATGGGCATTCAGCTACTTGAGGAGGCGAAAGAGCAGCTAGCCGCTTTGCAGATATCCATTGTGGATAGAGATGGAGCATCCTTCCTTCAGTCTATCACAGTCTCTCCTCTACTACTCCAACGGGTTAGAGAGGCATAGTGTGGGGATGCCGACTGTGAGATGCAGCGTGCGCAGTTATCCCCAGGACAGGAAACCGATGGCTTCTCCTTTGTAGTAGAGCACGACATCCTTTTCAGAGGACGTACCTTGGTACTAGTCACTTTACAAGAGGAAGTGCTGAGAGAGTTTCACACTTCTCCTTTGACGGTTCATCCGGGAGTGGCAAAGATGTACCAGGATCTCGGACGATAGCACTGGTGGCCAGGCATGATGAAGGAGGTGGCAGAGTTCGTTTCATGATGCCTCACCTACTAGCAGGTGAAGGTATAGCATCAGGTACCAGCAGGCTTGGTACAACCCTTGGAGGTCCCGGAGTGGAAGTGGTACGGGATATCTATGGACTTTGTGAATGGACTTCCACGCACTTCTATAGGTCACGACTCCATTTGGGTGATTGTTTACCGACCCACCACGTCGGCTCACTTCTAACCCATCATAGAGAGGGGCTTTGTAGAGATCTTGGGGCATCTCTACGTTCAGGAGATTGTATGGCTTCACGGTGTTCCATCATCTATCGTCTCTGATCAAGATTCTCATTTTACTTCCCGGCTTTGGTAGGGGTTGCAGGAGGCATTCGGGACGCAGCTACATCTGAGCACCGCCTTTCACCCTCAGACGGATGGTCAGACGGAGGGGACCATTCATACTCTCGAGAACATGCTTCGCGCATGTGTCCTTGACTTTGGTCGTAGCTGAGAGGACCACCTACCTTTGGTGGAGTTCACATACAACAACAGCTACCACTCCACCATCGGGATGGAACCATACGAGGCATTGTACGGCAGACCTTGCAGATCTCCTTTATGATGGACAGACCCTAGAGAGTCAACACTTGTGGGACCAGAGATGGTCCGGGCCATGACAGAGAAGGTCCAGGTCATCCAGGAGTGGACGAGGACAGCTCAGAGCCGGCAGAAGTCTTATGCTGACAGGAGGCGGAGGCCACTTGAGTTCGAGGATGGCGACCATGTCTTCCTGCGTGTTTGACCTCAACATGGATTACAGAGATTTGGCCAAGGTGGAAAGTTGTCTCCACGCTTCATCGGACATTTACAGGTCCTCAGCATGATTGGCGAGGTGGCTTATCACCTGGATCTACCACCTCAGTTGCACCGGGTGCACGAAGTCTTCCACGTATCTCAACTGAGGAGATACGTACACGACTCGACACATATCATTGACCCTGGGGAGCTAGATGTTGATGATGGGGCGACTTTTTTAGAGGTCCCGGTGGAGATCGAGGAATGACAGGAGCGGGTCCTTCGTTGACAGTCGATTCCTCTAGTGCGCATCAGATGGTAGCATGGGAACCTCAAGGATAGCACTTGGGAGCGGGATGCTCAGATGTGTGCTCAGTACCCACATTTGTTTCCCTATTTTATGATGTATCTTTACGAGGACGTAAATCCCTGAGATGGGAGTGATGTAAAGACCCGTAAATTTCAAGGAATTTTTTTTCTTATTTTTATTTGGAATTTTACAAGAACGCAGTTTCTGACGGTACCTGATTCTGAGGCCCGGTGTGCCTGGAATCATTTTTTTCAAAGTTTGGCTTGGGTACGTTTAGTGAACAGACGAGTGGGTTTTTCTAACTTTTGAACCGGTGCTCGGAATCGAATTCTGAGGGCACCAATGAAATCACAGCGCCGGTTTTTTGCTTAGAAACGCCTCTTTAGGAGTTGCGTTTTCTCGGGTGTGGTTTTTAATTTTTGGGCTTAAAGTTAAGAAATTAAATAATTGGTACGACAAACATTATTTTATTTCACTTAAAGCCACATGAAAGCCACTTAAATATTCTTAAGCTGAGTTGATGCGGATAGGGTGCTATCCAAAAATATTCTACCCTCTTGGTAGGATATTTTTGAGGTGGGGCCCGCACGAGCCCCACCGTTTCTTTTTGGCTAAGTAACGCCCCCGCGAAAACCCATCATTATGAAAGTCAACTGACGCGTTTTCTTAAATTCTTAACGCACCATTTAATTGGGCGGTTAAATTTGTTAAATTAATTCTATGAATTAATTTAATCGTTTCTTAACCTGTTTACAATCTGTTGGTGTAATAATAAAATTAGACCAACACACGACTTCTTCAGGATTGCTCATTGAGAGTTTTTTGACAAACATTGTACCTTAATCCTCCTTCGTGAAGAACGCGAAGAACGCGACGAACGCGAAAAACACCGTCACCCTCGGAGATTGACGATGCTTCTTCTGAGACGTTCTTCCCCGCAATGATCTCTGATCACCAACTGCTTGAGGTAGGATATTTTGGGTTTCTTATTTTAAATCTTCTTTTTGGCTTAAAAAAACATCATGGATTTAATTAATATAATTAAATATGCATGTTCTTAAACCTCGGAGTTCGACGACGCGACTTCCTTCGGCGATGCGACAGTCCCCACCTTCCGCGGCGATCAATTCCGCGAAGAAATCATGTGCGACGACTCGGTGAGGTAGGGATTTTTTATTTGAGAACAATTATTAATTCCATTGATTTTTTCTTTTAATACAAAGAACCCGGATCAAAGTTCAATTTTAATTCTATTAAAATTGTGCCTTGCTTGTTATTCATGTGTTGAATATTTATTCCTGATTGTTATCACCTAACGCGGAGGGTGCATGCCAAAAAAACACGACTCGATCACCCTCTGCAGTTTTATTGTTGATGCGCGGATTGGCGGGGTGACGACAAAACATGCCGTAGGGGTGATTCGTTGTTTCTCCAGTGAAGAACGAGACCTGGGAGGAGCTCGGCGCACACGGGAGTGGAATCGGACCATCAGAGCAACTCCGGTGGCCCGCAGAAACCACCGGCGGCGCGGTCGCCGGCGCTATGGCGGTGGCGGCCGGAGGCGGCGGCACCCCAGCGCGCCCCCGGATAGAGCCGCATCGGCTAAAGCCGTGGCGGCGGCAGTACCAGAAGACCCGCGGCCGCGCGGGTCCGGCGCACACGGGACGCGACAATGCCGCATCCACTAACCAGGGCGGCCCCCGCGAGGGGGGGGGGGGGGGGTGTTCACACGCGGGGGTAGCGCGCCCCCGCCCCCGGACTCGCTCGTTCGGCCGCTCAGCCGAGCCGAACCGGGCCAAGCTGACCTGCTGGCCGGGTTGCACCCTGGCCGGGCCGGGTCTCGCCCAACTGGGTCGGGCCGGGTCAGTCCGGGCCCAGACCCCCCGTCTTCGGACCGTTTTTGGTCTTTTGCCTGTATCATGAGCTACGGGCCTCCGAACGACGTTCCATCAGTGGAGATGCGATCCTTGGATCGAGACGGTCATTTTGGTATATCACACTCAAGGTTTCGGAATACTTTGGGTTCGGCTGGGTTGGTTCGTACACGAAAGCAACCGGGCCCTCGGAACGGAAACGCTCATATCCTGAGCTTCGGACATCCGATTGATGTGCCGTCGACTTTGGTGGATTCCTCGAAGTGAGACTGATCTTTTGGCATACTCCACCCGAGGTTTGGACGCAGGTGGAGTACAGTCGTGTTGGTTTTTCCTTAATACCCAACCGGGCCCCTTGGACGAAAAAGCCAATAACTCTCAGATCGGGCGTCCGATTGACGCGCCGTCTCTGAGGTTGAGTTCCTTTTGACGATACAGAAATTTTGGATACATCAACTCTGGACTATGTGTCAGTTGATGTATCAGCATCTCGGATCGTGGAGCGGGCCCTCCCAAATGAGCTTGCTGTGTGCGGGAACCGCAGAGCTGGCTGTGACTGCTACTGTGACGACGACGACTATGCAGAGATCCTCAGTGGATTCGATGGCGACGACTAAAACACTCAGCGATCCTTTGTGGGTCAGTGTTACCGATCCTGTGTGGCTCCGATCGTGTGTGGGTTAGTGCTCAGCGGTCCTGTGTGGGCCAGCGCCTACAGGTCCTGTGTGGGCCCGATCCTATGTGGGTCTTTGCGGGGGTTAGTTACATATCGATCATTTGTGGGTCAGATCCTTTGTGGTTCATTGTGGGGGTTAGTATCTATCGATCCTTTGTGGGTCCGACGACTTAGATGGATCAGTGATCATCTCTATCTTCATTTGAAGAAGTATACCGGTGTGAGCTGAAACTCTGTTTTACTTTCCTTTGTGGATTTTGTTGTGATATCCTGTGTGGATTTACGTTTTGATTTCCTTTGTTGATTGTGTTGAGCTATACTGTGTGGATTTTAAATTTTTCTTTCCTGTGTGGACTGGGTCGTACTTGAGCTCGGATGTTGGAGCTGAGCGAGAATTGATGACTTAGGTATATGTATGGGCATATACCTAAGCAGTGTCGGATGTTACTCCGTGTTTGTATCTTTCCTTTGTGGTTATACTTTGTGGATTCTGGGAAACATCGGGGGTCTCGGGGTCCCTTCTGAGTATCTTATACTCACCCCTACACGGGATATGCCCGCACTACATTATGTTGGTTGCAGACGACGGACAGCCCGGATCGAGGTGGAGGCTTGCGGAGCAGGACGATACTTGGAGGTGGACCACTGGGCAGGGTGTACTCGGAGCGGACGGCTGGACCGAGGAGCTGTGGATGCTATTTGTACTCACCCTTCAGGTGGGACTTCTAGAGGACGACTCGACGTGGCAGATTTTCCTTTCAGTTGCTGTTTTTCCCCTTTCAGTTATACTTTACAGTTGGGCTTCTATTTCTGGACCCCTTTACTTTCAACACAGCTTGTTTGTGTTTTTACTTAGTGTTTTACTTCCGCTTACTCCGTGATGTTTGTTGTTTACTTTACAAAGGCAATGCCTTCCCTTTACCAGGATTTACGCCTTGGTGCTAGTCGCCAGCCCCTTGCCTATGGAAGGCGGGCTTGGGGTAGTCACGGCACGGGCCCCGAGGACGAGTCGTGACAAAAAATAACTAGTGCTCAAAGGCTCAAACGGGTTGAATCCATCAACAACCAATCCCTATCACATCTTTTATGGATCTGATGGGAGATTAATATGTAATAAACCATATTTATTCCATGATTTTTAATCTATTGGATTTCACATTTACCCATAATTATTGTTATATATAAAATGAAACATCACTTTCATGGGGTTTTTTATGACATTAATTATCATTTAAATTGAGGATTTTATGGAATGTAACACAAAACTTCTTTAGGTGTTTTTCTTTTCATCTTCTTTAGAGAAGTATGTTGATTCATACTTACAATATCAATCATTGATTTCTATCTTGAAGGAAAAAAAAATTCAACCCTTTTACATATATTCTAAGCACAATAATGAAAATCATCAATGGGAAAATTACGTATTTTATTATAATTCTGACCAAACATGTGAAAATAAAATTTTATATAATAAAAATTATATGGGATCATTTATTCAGGAAATGAATCCCACCAAAATTCTAATACCATCATCATTTCCTTATTTTTAATTCGTCATTAGAATTGAATATGGTACAACATCAGAAGAAATTAAAATTTAGAATATTTCAAACATCAACTATAAAACTGTTGATTTAAATTTTCTATTAATACACGACACATATCATTATATTCAATTAACATCCCAGTTACAATATTCTCTATGGATATAAATGGTGGACCCTATTATATGTTATAGTCTTGATTGGGTTGTCTTATACTCCCAAAACATTACTTTTCATGTTGACATTTGTAGAACTGACAACCATTTGTTCAAATATGTTTTGATTTTGATTTTGTTTGTCTGAAAAACCCTTAATTCATAATTTATAGTTATTTTTATTTCATTTTTTGTCGATGATGCTGGGTTCTAGTTATATCAATTGATATTAGTGTTAAAACATTCTATAATTTATGATTATCAATGTCAAATACAACAGAAATATTGAGCAGGAAATTAAATGCATATTATGTTTTCATAAAAGTTACCTACCTTGAAATTTCTTATATATATACATTTATGACATTGACATATCATTCTACCATCTAAATATCAATAAGAAATTTAAAAAATAAAAAACTATTCGAAATACTAATCATTCTACCGTGTATTCCTAATTATTTGATCAGTATTTTATTTATATATATCACAATATGCCAAAACTTTATTTAAAAAATTGAAACCAATATTTATTAATATGTTGGAACATACATAATGGTAAAATATAGTAAACTGGAATTTGTAAGACTAAAATAGATTTAGAAATTAATTAAAAAATTCATTTAATTAATAGATAATCAAATATTTATATAGAAAATGGAATTTAAAAATTAGGTATAACAGAAATTTATATTCAGTATAATTAATTTAATTTGTTTTTATTGTAAAATAAATATATAATAAATTAAATAAAATGATAATAATTTATTATTGAATATAATATATACTATATAAAATTTTGTATATTTCAAAATTATGTAATTTATATAAATATTTATAACATTGAAATTAATTTAATTTTAATTTTTGTCTATATAAATAAATAAATAAATAAATATTAACAAAAATATATGTTATTAATAATAAATAAGAATAAAAAATATCCAATATTTAATGATATTTTCTTCTAAAAAATATTTTTTTATCATATTATTTATCTCAATATAAATGTCTTATTTATCAAAATTAGAAAATTAATTCAATAAAATGGGTTTCTATATTATTGATTGACGTGTAAAAATTAGGTAATATGGACATTTTTTTGTTAAAATTAAATTTACTAAGGGAAAACTGAGTTCTGACTATAAATGGTAAAATGAAAAAAATGATAAAAAATAATCTCTAAGGTGATAAAATATTTAAAATAATTATAAATAAAACGTTTATATGACGGTTTTCATGACATATCCCCATAATTGGTCTAGTATTTTATAACATCTCATGAACAATTACATTAATTATTTATTAATGTATGAGTACATGAAAATATTACCCACAAACTATTTGTAAGAGGAGAACACCTCATATTTTTATAAACCCCGCCGCTCATTATGGTTTCTATAAAATGTGTATTAAATTACCATTAAAAAAGTTTCTATCACATTTTTGACGCCCTAAGAATAAAATATAGTCATAAATCCATCATTTCAAAGTAGGTAATAATAGGATGATTTCACTCTTCAACATAACTATTGTCTATTCATTAAACACATTTTTTTGTTATTAATATTTCCATTATGAATTTCAAAAAACTGAATAAAATCGTCATTTTTATTTGTAATAGAGATATTCTAAAAATACACCAATATATTCATAATCGTTAATATAATATAGAATGTAATTGGTTGTTACAATTAATCCTCCTACAATATTTTTTTTATATAATTTTAATCATAGATGAGTATTAATGGTAGAATAATATAAATTCATGTTTTTTATGATATTATTTTCTATGAATATATAACATGTTATTAATTATTGAAATGAAGCCAATTTTTTTAATATTGTAGAAAAAAATATATTTTGGATTTATTTTTCATGAATTAGACAAGAAAATTCTATATAGTCTATATAAAAACTAAGTAGCCATTATGGGATTATTATTTTCAATACCATGACTAGTTTAAAATTATTAACAACTGATCATTGAATAATGATTGATACTACAATATGAAAACAAGTCTAGGTATATTGGAACAATTAAAAACCAATTATCAAAATAAATAACGACTAAATAAAATATATTTATAACAAAATATTATAATTCTTTAATATTAATTGTTAAAAATAAAAATTATTTTTTTTCATTAAATTATTTATGTATATATGTTTAATATTTAAGGATAATGTGTGTTCTTGGGAAATTCCATAGTTCGGTAATATGTTATCATTTCCAATCATTGTACATGCAAAAAATGATTTTGTATTTATTATCTGTGTTATTAATATAATTCACATTGTTGGTCGGAGTGGAATCTTAAGGGGGGGGGGGTGAATTGTGTTCCAAATTAAAATTTGTATTAAAAAAATTCATATAATGATCCCCCAAAACTGATATGGCCAAGTTAATTATGACAGTAGTGATATATATGTTTATTTGGTAAATATGTTTCTCAAAGGGAGATTAGTCCTTTGAATAATCACTGAAAAACACATATTCAACGTTTCAAACAAGATTACTGAATTATGCATATACACACACTATAAAAATCTAACTATAAAATTCAATGCAAAATAATTTTATGTTTTATCAATTAATGAGAAGTAGAAAATAGATAAAATATTGTATAAAAAATATAGTATATAGTAGATTTAAACTAGGGGTTTAGTCTCATGTCTAGACATAATTCTTTCCACATGGTGATCACCTACCACCAAGCAGTTTATATAAATGAAAAACATGATACAAACCTGTATCGGGCATTAAAATTGTTTTCAAATACTGTCTAGGGTTTACACCTTATACCACAGTTGATAATGGTAAAAAAATATATAGAACACACCTGGTCACATCTACAGTTATAAATTGAAAAAAATGTAGTTGAATTTTGATATAGGGATTTTTAGTATCCTCTAGTTCATGCACAAGAGACAGTGTGTGTAATAGATAGACACAAAGACTTATCAGAAATGTAAAATTAAGGAATAAAATATATCTAATATTATGATATTTAGTTTAGAAATATTTTTGTGTTTTCAGTTCTTATCTTGAATTCTTGGAATGAATAATTTTTAGTTTGAGTGTTTCTCTAGATGTTGTCCACAATACAGTGTGTCATTACTCTAGGTTCTAGCCTCCAAGAATTTAGTATTCCACTTCTGGTGTTTATTGAGAGTTGATGAATCACAGACAAAAACCTTGAAATTGATCTCCCAAACTAATATTTTTTGAGATTTTAGAGTTCAGAGTATATGTGTCTAGTGTTTCTTCCTTGTTCTCTATGATCCTGTTAATAATCTATTTCTTAGACATTCTTCTGTTGTTTCTCTCTTCTTCTGTTTTCTAATTGTTTCTTCCACAATATTCTCTTTTATATCTAAGGCCCGATAATAGAAACACGAAAACAACATATGATCCCCCTCGTACCTTGTGTTTTCCCCAAATATGATATCTTGATATGTCCACAATCATCATTAATTTATATCAGATGCATTAAATTTACTAAATATGACAGTTATAATAATCATAATAATTTTTCAATGATTGTAAGGGTAAGAATCAGTAGAATGGTAATAGCAGCCTCCACAACAGTGCGCTTCAACAGTATTGTGCATCTGTAACCTTTATTTGTGGTCTTTAGCTATATCCTTTCATCTATGTCCTTCATTCGTGACCTTATCAAGGGTAGCATTCAGTGGTAACGTTGCATCAGTGACCTTTGTATCAGTATCCTTTGTATCAGTAACATTTTCATTGGTCACCATTGCATTACTAGTATTTTCAACGATAAAATTTTCATCTGTAACATTTTCATTGATCAACGTTGAATCGGTAACCTTGGAATCAGTGACCTTTCCACTGGTAACCTTTTCCTCAGTAACCATTCAATAGGTAACATTTTCATTGGTTAACTTTACATAGATAAATTGTGTACTCTAATCATAAATAATAGAATAGTGTGATTAAAGATACATCGGTATCCCTGGATAGTGATTATATATAGTAGTGAAAGATTATTATTATATAGTAGAAATATGATTATCACATATATGAAACACAATTTTGGATTATAAAAAAAGCTGAGTCTAAGAATATCTCCCTTTTTGATAATTACAAATTATGTCTATATTTCCTCAATCAAGGTTAAGTAAATTTTCTAATATATCCATAGATGTGTACAATTAAAACAGAACCATGGTTTTGGTGGAAAAATCAAATAACGTATATATGAAAAAATTCTAGACAACATAAAAATTATATCCCTTTTAGTAACTTTGGGGAACCTAAAACTTCTCCCCAAAATAAATATCATATACATGAAAAGAATTAGGAAACAAAAAACTTATCCCCCTTTGTGATTAACAAAAATAAGGTAAAATAAAATGTGAAAAAAGTGTATTTTATTATTAATGAAGAAATAATACAAGATACCAAAAGTGTAAAAAATATCCTTATCAACTACGACATCCCACAATAAATAAACCTTAGATATGTCCAAGGGAGATTTGTCTTTTGAAACTAAAGAGGTAGGTTCTGAAAAGGTAGGAATATGCCAGTGTATGGCTGTCAGTAGGGATAGAGGAGACGCTATAAAGGCTTAAAAAATCATATATTCAGTAGATCACTGAAGAATTATAGGGGTTAATCGTTGGATGTCCTGTGCAGAATTCATCATTGGTGTAGTATTGGTAGATCTGAAAGTAGCTGATGAAGAAGGAAATGCATAAGGAATAATGATGGGAGTGCAATCCACATGGAGGAAAGGCTAAAGAAGATGTGGGAAATCCATAATAATTCTTCAACCTCTTTCCATGGGTGAGAGAGTCACCCTTATTCTCCATGAATCTCTATAAGGCATGAGTCATCTTTCTAATCATACAAAATAGATATTTAAACACCTTAGTGACAGGATGGATCATCAATTATTATAAAAGTATCATAATGTTACCATCTATATGATTATTAGTAAACACCCTCTTGTAGTAGAAAAAACTTGTTCTTTGATGGCCTTCTGATATTGAGATGCTTCTCTATTATAATATCCACAAGCTTATGAATTTCCATCATAGTAGAAATAACATGAGTCATAAACTGTGGTACTGAGGTACTGATACCAGAGAACATATACACTTATTCTCTGAAAACTGATCTAAAGGCCTTTAGATCCATAAGATAAGAGGCTGAAGATGAAGCACAGAAACTAAGAGATGGTAATGTGAAAGAAACTATCTCCATGAATGATTTTTTCATCCCAATGATAATCCTATTCAAATCATCATCTTGGCCACTAACATGTGTCTCCATATACTATTTATTTTTCTCAAAAACAGTGACCATATGCTAAACCACACCATTATAATATCTATGATCTTTGTTCAGTTTTACCCTTGAATCCATATAGGAGTCTAAATTGGAAAAAGAATGCTACACTGATTCTATAGATTCTTCCAAGGTTCTGACCTGATTATGGCACTCCTTCACTTCATGTAGTATATTTTAGTGAGGGATATAAATAACCCTCTCTAATACAGATTCCACCACATATTGGTTTAGGGCCACAATTCACTTTATCTCAACTAATTTCTCACCAAAATTCCTTTTCAAATATGATGTCGATGATTCCAAATCATCCTTCTTCACATAGTCACAATGTAAAAGTACTATTGGATACTCAATAGTAGAATCTCTAACAGAAGGAATTGGAGGATGTCTAATAGGCTATACATCATTAGAATCTCCATACACTAGGCCATATAAAACAAATATATGATCTTCTAACCAATATTCTATCCCCTGACCAACAATAACTGAACCTATAGCAATAGGTTCCACCCCCTCACTTGGAGAATTTTAATGAAAAACTACATCCATCTATGTTATACCTCATTGAGAAACTGTATCAAAAGGAGGTCCACTAACACATCCTCTACATAATCATCAACTAATAAAATTTTATTTTACACATTCAACCAAATTAGAAACTTCTTCATCCTCATTTTCTACCATTTCGGTATCCCATATGAAAGGACTGGGGCATAGCCATTCTTCTTCACTTTCACCAGCATGTGTCTCCAAGTCATCATGACCAGATTTAGTGTCATATTCCTCCTCTATGGACTATCTAATGTCTCTTAGGACATTTTGATTTTCTTTTTCATCACTGGTTTACTCATCATCACTGTCTCATAGAATAGTCTCCATTCTAGGAAGCCTTTTTGGTGGGATAGGCTCAAA
This sequence comes from Viscum album, assembly GCA_963277665.1. NCBI lineage: Eukaryota > Viridiplantae > Streptophyta > Magnoliopsida > Santalales > Viscaceae > Viscum > Viscum album. The sequence continues at coordinate 1,995,639,406 of OY728140.1, read as the reverse complement.
AAAAGATAAAATATGTGTATGGGCATAGTGAGGATCACTCCTGTCATCTTTAGGAGATTCCACTATGAAATTCATACAAACAAACTCTACTTATTCATATGAGTTTGCAGGATCCACTTTATTATGATTTACACCTGGATCTCTTTTATCATTAGGCCTAGTAGGATGAGTAACTCGGTTGAATTCCTCTTATATCATATCCTCATAATTTACCCGACTTCATTCCAAGGTTTCCAACCGATCTTCAAAAACATTCAAATAATCTTGGAGATGACGAAATTATCTCTCTTAATAATAGTTTATTCTTTATTTCCATCAAATCCCTTTACATTCAACATCAATGATATCAATCTGTCATGAAACAATGCATTGGACTTGGAACTTGGCATTCTTATATATCTTAATTGAATCGTCAAAATCCTACACAAATTTATCTTCTATAAATGATTCAAAAGATTCAAAAGAAATACATCCCAATATTTCATAGTAGCAATGTCCTCTCTCCTAGTACTCAAAACGTAGATAAAATTTTTAAACAACAACCTATCATCTCCTTCCATTTCAGTAGCAATTAATTTTCTAGGGATCCCATTCCCTGTTAGTTCATCTAGAGATTCATTATAACAGAATAAATTAGTAGTGGAAGGAACCCATATTGAGTAGTAATCGAAAATACCTTCATGTGTTACACTCAAACACTTATACCATTCAAGAGACTAGATGCTTACACATACTCAATTAACCATTGAAGACAATCTATTTTCATCCTCAGACAGCTCGAATCTCAAGAATTCCTAAAACTCTTTCAGTAGCTTTAGATAATTAGTTTCATTTTAGTGTTCAAAGTATTCAAACCAACCATGAGATTCTTGTTCCATCGACACTAAAGACCTACTTGGCCTCATCCTTTCTGAACAAAGTTCCTTATCAACCAAGATTTCCCACTTCAAAAAGTGTGGGTTTATTAGCTCTTTCACTTCTAGGATTCCACTACTCGACACAACTCGAGGACATTTTGTATTTTTTGCGTCTCCTTCAACAATGAAAAATGGACACTTAAACCTGTCCATTTCAAATTGGATCGGTTCAGGGGTTTTGGTAAAAGGAGAGGTTCTAAGGTTAGGTAGAAAGACATTCATAATAGAGTTAATGTGGATCAAAATGTGGTGTGTTATTTATTTTCATCATTTAAGGATTAGAAAACACATCATGTAGATGAAATATGTAAAATAGAAAATTTTTTAGATTCCAGTAGAGAAAACAATATGTCCTGAAAACATCAACTATCGACAAGGTAACAACGGTGAGGTCTATTTGTGATGTTCTCAATAGTGAGACCTATTGGTGAAGATCCTATAGTGGGATCCAATTTTGAGGTTCTTACTGATCAGTTCCAAATGTGAGGTTCCAAGAGATGTGGTGCAATGGTGAGGTTCCTAACAATGATTTCAAACAGTGAGGTTCCTAATGGTGATGTTCATAACGGTGAGGTTTGGGGAAGAGGTTCCTAATGGTGAGGTATGAAGGTGTGGTTCTTAATGGTGAGGTCTAACTATGAGGTTCCTAACGGTGAGGTCCAATGGTTATGTTCCTAACAATGAGGTCAAATAGTGTGGTTTTTAATGATGAGGTATAGTGGCGAGGTTCCTAACAGTGAGGTCCAACGGTGGGGTTCATAACTGTGAGGTTCCAATGATGAGGTTCATAAAATAATAGTTTATCAAACCTAACTCATGTTTGATGAAACATTACATCTCAGAACTCAAAATCAATGTGAATATTTCTGCCAATTGGTGTTCATTGTCAATGAACTCAAGAGTGATATAAACTCTATGATAATGATCTCAGAATAAGTTATTCCTCACATCAATGTGCATTGTCCTAGCATGAGATACTGGATTTTTAGGGATGTTAAATGAAATTTTATTATCATACGTTATACAGATGTTTATAAATTAATAACTATAGTCTAGTAAAGTGTGTTTCTTTAAATGAATTCGAGAACAATAAATACTAGCATCTATGTATCCAGATTCTTTAGAAGATAATGCAACAAAATCTTTTTTTACTACACAATGATAGAAGTGACTTTCACAAAATGTGAAATTTTCAAGAGGTTCTCATTCTGTCTAACATGAAACCAACAAAGTCAGAATCTGAATAACATATTAAATAAAATGATATCCCTCTGAGATAAAATAGTCATATGTTGTTAGTATACTAGAGATATTTAAAAATACATTTAATAGTAGTTAAATGAGATTCTCTAGGATTTTCATGAAAACAAGAACACATGAATACATTGGACATAATATCAGGTCTACAATCAGTATGATAGAGTAGTCTCCCATTTATAACTCTATAATTGGTTGGATCTACTAATTTACAAGTTCCATCAACATCCAGTTAATATTTGGTACACATAGATGTATCATTACCTTTATTACTATCCCAACCAAAGATTTTCCACAGATCATTCGTATAATTCCATTGATTTATAATAATACAATTTTAATTTTGAAAATTTTGAAATACAAGGAAACATTTATGATCCCCCATTAAACTCACTCCAAATTAATATTTCATGATTTTTGAAAAATCAGTACATAATGAGTTTTTTGGGGATAAAAATATATTTACATCTACATAAATATGTACTATTCAAAAATCTTTGGAATTACAATTAATAAAAATAGTTTGATCCAAAATTCCTTTAGTCAAACCTTGTTAAATAAGAAAAGAACTATGTAAATAATACCCAGCTCTTGGATCTTGTATTAGAAAATGTAATTCTTAGTTAGTTTGAAGATATGATTATAAAAATTGGGATATGTAAAACCAAGGGGTTGTTCATAAAATACATCGTCAACTATATACCAATTTAGAAATGCGCTTTTTCACATACAATTGAAAATGTTTGAATTTTAGATGAGCTGCATTGTCAAGTAGTATCTTAATGGATTCAATTTTAGATACAGGTGTGAAGGTATTCTCATTGTCTATTTCTTTTTCATGACTATATCGTTGTTCAACGAGTCTAGCTTTGTTCTTAAAAATGATTCCAGATTCATCAACATTATTTCTAAACACCCATTTAGTGCCACTGGTCAATTTTTTTAGGTTTTTGTACTAATTTAAAAACATTTTTTCATTCAAAATGATTTAATTCTTACTGAATATCTATCACAAAAAATTCTTCATTGATTGAATCATAAATATTCTTAGGTTCATGATATGAAATAAAATCTTTATTTTTAACATGTTTTCTCAGAGAAAATCTATTTTTTGTTCCTCTATTTATATCGCCTACTACTGTATATAATGGATTATTTTTTAGAGTTCTAATACATCAAGAAAAGTTGATGTAGACACATCAGGGTTTTCTATGGGTTCAGATTCACCGTGTAGAGATTCTGTAAAATATCTAGAACTATTTTTTTCAATAAGAGTTCACTGTCTTTGTCATTAAGTTCATGAATTGATATATCATCCTCTATATGTTCAACAGAGGTTTTGGGTTCCTGTGGATTAGTTTAATATAATTTGTCATGAATATAATCTTCCACACATTTGGTTCTCATTTTGAATACTCTATATGATTTAATAGAGATTGAATAACCTAGAAAAATTCCTTCACCACTCATATAAGTAAATTTTTCAATATTATCATTATTGATATGGATAAAGAATTTTCAACCAAAAACTCTAATGTAATTAATATTAGGCTTCTTGTTATTTAAGAGCTCATAAGGGGTCTTCTTAATAACATTTCTAATTATGACTCTATTGATAATGTAATAAGATTTATTGACATCTTCATCCAAAAAATAGATAGTCAGATTAATATAATTTAGAATAGTTCTCAAATCTCTTGAAGTGTCCAATTTCTTCTTTCTACAACTCTATTTTGTTGAGGTGTTAGAGTAGAAGATAAATTGTGATTATAGCGATTTGGTGAGAAAATTGTTTTGAATTCCTGATTTTCAAACTCATGGCCATGATCATATCTCAAGGTCCGAATTCTAATTCAACTAAAATTTTCGACAGACTAGGAATATTTAATTGATATAATATCATACTTCACTTTTGGGATCTAGAAATTATACCCAAGTGTATAAAGAAAAATCTTCTACGAGAACGTAAACATACTTTTTCCCATTTAAACATGAAACATTATATGATTCAAAGAGAAACATGTGAACCAAATCAAGCGGTTGAGAATTAGAAACATTTTTATTTGGTTTCAAAGAGATGTTTTATTGTTTTTCCTTTTGATCAAGATTAGAAACATTGAAAAGTGGGAATTCCTGTTTTGGTAAGTCTATAAATAAACCTTCACTAGTTTTTTTCCTAGGTGAGTGTATATTGCAGTGTCCTAATCCTCTATTAAATAAATGGGATTCGTTATGAAAAGAATTTAAACAAGAAACATTTGTCTAAGAATTTTTATTTAAATCAATAGCATATATTTTTTCTTCTAAGAGCAATGAATATTAAATAATTTTTAGATATAAAAACATTGCATGCATCCTAATCAAACATAATAATTAAACCATCATCACAAAACAGAGAGATACTTACAAAACTGAACTTTAACCATCAATGATATGTACTATTGGTATTAATACAGAATTAGGGTTACCAATTTGGTCTAAGCCGGTGATATTCCCTTTAACATTATAACCAAATATGACATGTCCACCATACACATTAATTATGCTCTTGAATCTTGAATAGACTCCTGTCATATGTCTTGAACATCCACATTCCATGTACCATAGAGTTTTACAGTAGATAATTAGACAATTTTCCGTCAAAATAGATTAAGTAAGGAAAACATTAGTACCCATATTTTCTTGTGTCCAAATTGGTTAGCATGTAAAACAATGGGAATACATAATTGTCTCACAAGTTTCACATAATCAGTAGATATGTTTTGAGACGTGAATTCATTGTTAGTATATTTAGAGAAATGTTTTTCAAAAGATTGTCAAGAACTCGAACTAGTAGTGAACTATCCAGATTTTGGAACACATTTATTTTTAATAATCATTGTATATCGTGGTTGGTATCCTATACTATTTGTTTATTTTGAAGCTATACATTTATTTTGAAACTGAACCAAGGTATATCTACCTGCAGTAAATATCTCAGGATCCCTTTTCAATTGCTCAATTGATAATTTATGTTCAATATTTTCTTTTAACAACTGAGCACAATTTTCTTTCTCTATATCCACATAAGATTTATAATTAGAATTTAAATTATGTTTCTATTTCAATAAATTATATTTATCATTGAGTTAATTTAAGGTTTCCTCAAGAGTTCCACGGTATTCAAATAGTTCATCCTTTGTCATATTATAATCATTATTTGATTCACTTTCATTCCCAGAATAATAAGAATTAGTTATAGGGGAATTGAGAGTTACCATAGATGTTTCTATCATAAAAAATAGAGTTTCATGTTTGTTCTTTTCAATATCGGAAGTGTTAGATCCACTAGAGATATCATTTGAAGCACTACAATAATATATCATAGCCTTTTTATATCCCATTCACTTCTCTTTATGTTTTTTTTAAAATTTCTACTTATTGCAATCATCCTTCACATGAGCATATCATTGACACTCAAAGCACACTATCTCATTTTTTGTTGTCATTCCAATTTATATCCTTTTTACATTATCGAATTATATCATACACTCTGTAATAGATTGTTTTTATAAATAATTTCATCCTATGGTTGATTTTTTTGAATCTTTTTGGATAGATGAGCCTTTTTATCAACAATGTTAGAGTCTGAGTCATTACTGTTGGAAGTGTCTATAGTATCTTGATCTTTTTCTTTGGCATTGATCATTGAGGTAGAATTATTGAATACTATAGCTTTTTTATTGGTTCTTCATTTCCTACATGATTTACCTTATTCCCTTTTTCATACATCATAAGTTTTCCAATTAGTTATTTCGCTGGTCGCTTTCATATATCCCAGAATTCTCACATAGAAATAAAAGTTCCTCTCTATCTGTCAAGTAGGTATCGATGCAATATCATAATTTAATCCCTATTGTCCACTGGTTTTCCAAGAATTCTCATGTTATTCACTATTTCATTGAACCTGAGATACATTTCATATATATTTTCATCATGATTCATTTTAAATTTATCATATTTAATTTTATAGGTATTTAATCGCATTTCTTTTACATTGGATGTTCAGTCATGACAAATAGACAATGTATCCAAAATTTCCTAAGTAATTTTACAGGCCGATATTCTATTGAATTATTCATAAAATATGAACAATAAAATGAATTCATTACGTTACAGTTATTGTTATATGTATCTATATTCAACTAAGACCATGTGTCTCTACCTATAAGAGGCAAACCATGTTGTTCTTCAACTGTGTCACAGATTTCAGGACCCATACTCTCTAAATACATATTCATTTATAATTTCTACTAGGCATAGTTAATAAAATTTATGAAAGGTGGTATGTTATTAGTAGAACCATCAACTCTATTATCCATAGTTATTTAAAAAATTAATGAACTGAAAATCTATATATGAAAAAAATTAAGATCATTGAGATACAAATAAAACCACATTTGAAAATAATTTGACAACTTTCAAAATAGTTATTATAGTAGAAATAAAAATATAACCACTAATACCAAATAATGTTCATAGTGGAGTCTCAAGAGAGAGTGAATTGGTTCTTACATAAAATTTTTTATAAAATCATTCTTGAAAAGATCACCAAAAAATGAAACCGACCATCTAATTATGGTAGTAGATATATAAATATTTATTTGGTCAATAGGTTTTTAAGTGGTGATTAGTTCACTGTTTAATTAGTGTAAAACACTTCTTCAACATTTTCATACATGTTAACTAAATTAAACACATACACCCACTAACTATAAATAACTATCAAAGTCAATGTAAAAAAAATTCTTTTATAAATTAATTAACAATGGTAAATAGATAAAATAGAGTACCACAAAATAGTGTACACGGTAGATTTAGACAAAAGGTTTAGTCTCAAGATAAGAAATAATCCTCTATACATGGTGATAACCTTCCACGAAGTTGTTTATATAAATGATAAACAAGATACACAACCTATATCAGGCTTTAAAATAGAGTTCACAATCTATCCAGGGTTCACACTCTCTACCACAGTTCTTCGTTTGAAATAAAAATACAAACCACACATGGTATCTTCCATATTTATATGTGAGAATCAAAATGTTGGTGTTTTTTGATTTAAGGATTTTCAATATCTTCTAGTTCAAGAACATGAGACAATGTTTGTAACCGAATGATACACTCAAATCTCAGAAAGGTAAAATGAAGGAACAAAATGGAGCTAATATTATGACATTGAGTATAGAAATCCCTATGTGTTTGTAGTTTATCTCTTTACTCCTTGTAATAATGAATTTTTAGTTTGAGTCTGTCTCTAGATGTTGTCCTTAAAATAGTGTGTCATAACTCCATGTTATAACTTCTAGGAATTGAGTATTCTACTTCTTGTGTTGATCGATATTTGATGACGCACCGAAGGCACCCTTGAAATTGTTATCCCAAAATGATCTTTTTGATATTATTGGATTCACAATATATGTCTCGAGTAGTTCTTCATTGTTCTCTTTGATCTAGAGAGTATGTTCTTTCCCATAAATTACTCTGTTGCTTCATACTTATTCTATTATCTCTACTTGTTTCTTCCTCGGTCTTCTCTTGAATATATGAGGTATAACAATAGGAATAAGTAAACCACCTACGATCCTACTCATACTTTGTACTATCCCAAAATATGGTTTCTTCATATGTCTACAATTAATATTAATTAATTTCAGACACATTAAATTTACCAAATAAGACTGTTAGAATAAACAAACATATTTTACAAATTATAGAAGGGTAATCATTAGTAGACTGGTAAAGGTAGCCTTCAAAATAGTGGGATTCAACAACAGTTTGCAATGAAAGACTTCATCAACGGTCTTTAGTGGTATCCTTTCATCAGTTTCCTTCATCGTTGACCTTATCAATGGTATCATTCAGTGATAACCTTGCATAGGTGAACTTTGCTTCCGTATCATTTTCATCGATAACATTTGCATCAGTGACCATTGCATTGGTAACCTTTTCATCAGTCACCTTTGATTATGTTACCTTGGCATCATTAAACTTTGCATCGATTACCTATTCATTGGTGACCTTTTCATCTATAACATTTGCATCGATCACAATTCTATCAGTGGCCACTGCATTAGTAACATTTCCATCAGTAACCTTTACATTGGTAACCTTTACCTCGGTAACATTTTCATAGAATAATTTTTTACCGTGTGCTTGAAAAATAGAACAATGTGATTAATGATACATCAGTATCACTAGATAGGTATTATGAACTTTAATGAAATATAATTATTCTATAGTAGAAATATGATTATCACATAAATGAAACAGGATTTGGGATTATCAAAATAAGGGAGTCCAACACACATTATAAAAAAGGGATGTATATTGATCTATTTAGATATTATATAATATATATATATATATATATTCATTTCGAAATCCAATCTTCAATTAACATCAATATTGAAATATTGTCTCTCACTCACTGTCTTATTTGTATTATTTTTTTTCTTAATATCTCATTTAAATGATATTGGGAATATATTATAATTATTTATGGTTTTTTCTATAATTTTCAAATTAAATTTCTTATTTAATTCACTTTTTCTTATTTTAATGACATATAATCATTTTTATTATTATCCTTTAAAAAAATATCATTTCACTCATTATGACATTTTTAAGGCATTTCGTGACTTGGTTTAATTTAATTAATCAACCCACATTTATCTTTAATTTTAATTTTTTGTATTTGTTTTATTATACCATGTAATTTTAATATAATTTTTTTCGTATTTTTTATTATTGAAAATATTGTATATTTTATTCAACCTTAATTGGATTAGAAGATCTACAAATGTGTAATGGTTATCATTTTATAACTAATTTAACATTGAAATAAATACCAAAATATGTAAATGTGTTAGCTAATGCATACTACAAATATATCCAATAAATTCATATAAAAATAGTTAAGACAAAAAATATAAAATTAAAACATATTGCATATATGGAATGGGAAAAAAATTTTATAGCAATGAAAATCAAGAGATATAATTGAAGACTGAAAGTCTAAATGAAATGGAATTGAGAAATAAAACCTATATAACCACACAATAGGTGTTTTATTAAGTGGAGGAATTGAAAGGGAGAGGTATCAGGAGAGAAATTGGAATTAGGAATGTATAAGGGTGGTAGAGACACATAGGGGAACTGTGAGAGTGGTACTGGGAAGGGATTGGGGGCATGTGATTGGAGGCCTAGAGAGATACTCGATCACCTGTGAGGGGGAATAACAAATGTTCTAGGGTTTGGGGTTAAGGGGAAGGGGATATCGAGTGAGAAGATTAAGGGTATAAGTGTGGAGCATTGGGAAAATGAATTTTTTTAAAAGAAATTAATATTTTGTAGGGGTTTGTCAAAAAACTCAAGTAAATTAGTTAAACATTTCAAGCAAAAATATTTAAAATAGTTGAAAAAAACCCACTACTAAACAACAAATATGTTATAGTTAAATATTAAATGTTTTTATATAATTATTAAAAAATTACATATTTCCAATGAAATAAATTGTTTTATATGATATATAATTCGAATAAATATTCATTTAGTCATCTTTCAGAATAAAATGAAACCCTATAAATTTTGGAATTAAAAAGGAATGTTTTTATAAACATGTGACATTCTATATTTTTTGATAAATTATACTTTCAAGATAAATCCCAATAAATCCCCTTGGGTAATTTTCATATTATGAATTAAAAAATTTCTTTATATTTTTAAATACATTTTTAATGATTTTCAAAAATTAAAATAATTTTTAAAAAATATTATATAAAAACAAATATTTTGGGATAGAAGAATTTTAAAAAAATATAAATACATTACTAAAAATAATGTGTTTTTATTAATAATTTTTATATTTATAAAATATTGATACATGACATATAAAATTTGGTCATTTTTATTCATTCAAATATTTTAACATAAATATAATAATAGTCTTCTTTATATAATAATATTTATAGTTTTTTTCATTAGATAAAGGTTATTGTTTCATTTAATAATAGATATTAAATAAATATATTTTATTTTTAAAAAATAAAATCATAAAAATATTGGGTGTTACATTTAGTTTTAACACTATTTGTTGGGGTTCTATAAATATATTGATACCCAAAAATCATTCATGATAAAGAATAGTTATAGTGGGAAATCATATAATCAATAAAATAATTTTATGTATGTTTAAATATTGATACCATCCATTAAAAAATGAAACATTTGGTTTATCCAAGTTCATCAATGGTTGTTATCTACCCAAATCCCTCATAATAAATATTAATTAATATTTAAATTAACAAAATGTAATTCCATGGAAGGGACATATCTAGTTAATAAAAAGGTCACATTCAGCATGACCAAGAATTATGGTTGAGATGTACTCAACTATCACTTTTTGGGGTTATTACCCTGAGATATATCTTAGTCAAAATAGCATGCTATTCTAGTATCCTGACCAAGATATATTTTCATTGGAAAACCAAATTCCATTATTTTCTCTAACAAATGAAGTATACAAATAATTAAGATAATCCTAATTGTATTGTTATTGTTTTTTTGCTTATTTTTAAAATAACCTGTCATGACCCGTCCTCGGGGCCCGTGGCGGGACTACCCCAGGCCCGCCTTCTATAGGCCAGGGGCTGGCGACTAGCACCAAGGAGTAAATCACGATAAATAGGGGAGGCATTGCCTTTGGAAAGAAAACAAGCACCACAGAGTAAGGAAGCAGAAAAGTAAACACTAAGTAAAAACTGTAACAAGCTGTGCTGAAAGTAAAAGGGGCCGGAAATACAAGCCCAACTATAAAGTACAACTGAAAGGGGAAAACATCAACTGAAAAGAAAAGCCGTAGTGTTGAGCCGTCCTCTGAAGGTCCCACCTGAAGGGTGGGAACAGATAGCCTCCATAGCTCCTCAGTCCAGCCGTCTGCTCTGAGTATGTCCCGCCCAGTGGTCCACCTCCAGGTACCGTCCTGCTCCACACGCCTCCACCACGATCAGCATTGTCCGTCGTCTGCAACCAACACAACGAAGTGCGGGCATAGACCGTGCAGGGGTGAGTATAAGCTACTTAGTAGGGACCCCGAGACCTCGAAGGTCTCCCTAAATCCACAAAGGATAAACCACGAGGAAAGATACAATCATGAAGTAACATCCGACACTGCTTAGGTATATGCCCATACATATACCTAAGTCATCAATTCCCGCTCGACCCCAACATACGAGCTCAAGCACAACCCAGTCCACACAGGAAAGCAAAACTTATACCCACACAGGATAGTGCAACACAATCCACAATGGAGAGTAAAAGTAATCCATATAGGATAGCTCAACACAATCCACAAAGGAGAGTAAAACAATAAATCCACACAGGATAGCTCAACACAATCCACGAAGGAGAGTAAAACAGTAAATCCACATAGGATAGCTCAACACAATCCACAAAGGAGAGTAACACAAGATTCAGCTCACACAGGTATACTTTGTCACAAGGGTGAAAGGAATGATCAGATAAAGATACTGAATCATCTAACCTAGGACCCACTGAGGATGCAAGACCAGCTGTCTTCACTGAATCATCTAAGCTGGGACCCACATAGGATAAAGACCAGCACAGCTAGGACCCACATAGGATACAAGACCAACTGTCTTCCTTGATTCATCTATACTGGGACCCACATAGGATACAAGACCAGTATTGAATCATCTAACCTGGGACCCACATATTATACAAGACCAGCACAACTAGGACCCACATAGGATACAAGACCAGCTGTCTTCATTGATTCATCTATATTGGAACCCACATAGGATACAAGACCAGCACTGAATCATCTAAGCTGGGACCCACATAGGATACAAGACCAGCATGGCTGGGACCCACATAGGATACCAGACCAGCACTCTTCGTTGATTCATCTACGCTGGGACCCACATAGGATACAAGACCAGCACTGAATCATCTAAGCTGGGACCCACATAAGATACAAGACCAGCACGGCTGGGACCCACAGAGGTTACAAGACCAGCACTCTTCATCGTCACAGTCCACTGAGGATCTCTGCACAGTCATCGTCGTCGAAGTCGCAGCCAGCACTAGGGTTCCCGCACACAGCATGCTTGTTCGGGAGGGTCCGCTCCACGATCCTAGAGGATGATACATCAACTGACATAAGGTCCAAAGTTGATGTATCCAAAAGTTCCGTATCGTCAACAGGAACTCAATGTCGCAGACGTCTCATCAATCGGACGCCTGGTTTGAGAGTAATTGGCTTTTTCGTCCCAGGGGCCCGGTAGGTTTTTAAGGCAAAACCAACCCAACTGTACTCCACCTACATCCAAACCTCGGGCGGACTGAGCCAAAAGATCCGTATCACTTAGAGGAAACCACCAAAGTTGATAGCACGTCAATCGGACGTCCGTAACTCAAGATATGAGCGTTACCGCTCCGAGTGCCCGGTTGGTTTTGTGTACGAACCAACCCAGCCGAACCCAATGTTCTCCAAAACCTTGGGTGTAATATACCAAAACGACCGTATTGATCCAAGGATCGCGTTGCTTCGGACGGCACGTCGTTCGTAGGCCCGTAGCTCATGTTACGGGCATTTGACCGAAAACGGTCCGAAGACGGGGGGTTCGGGCCCGGGCCGACCCTGCCCGACCCCTCCTGGGTCGGCCGAACCTGGTTGACCCGGTCCAACCTGGCCGGACCTGGTCCTTTCCGGCCTGGGCGCGGCCCTGCCAGTTGGACCGGCCTGGCTCGGCTCGGCCGAGCGGCCGAGCAGCTCGAGTGCCGCGGGGCGCTGCCCCCGCGGTTAGGAAGTGCCGCGGCCCTCGAAGGGACGCGCTGTCAAGAGGACGTGGCTTCTGCCGCTTCCCGTGCGGGTGAACTGGACCCACGCGGCCGGGGGTACGCTGGCCGCCACCGCCGCAGCTTCAGCCGCGACAGCCCTGTCTTGCGGCACGCCGGGGCACCGCCGGCAGCTTTCGCGGGCCATCGGAGTTGCTCTGGTGGTCCGTCTTCCTTCCCTTCTGCGCCGTTTCCCCTCCCGGGTTCCGTTCTTCACTGCAGAATAATCTAAATGCCCGTGCATCACGTTTTTTTGTCGCCCACCAAATCCGCACAACCACAACGAACGCCGGAGGGTTGTTGGGCCGTGTTCGTTTGGCCCACACCCTCGGCGTTAGATAAAAACAACAGGATAATTATTCAACACATGAAACAACAATTTCAATAAATTAAAATTGTTCATATGAATGCAATTCTTTAATTTTAATGAAACGTTCACGAGAATATAAAAAGGGGTATTTACAAAATAAAATCCATACCTCATCAAATCGTCGCCCGTGGGTTCTTCGTGGAATTGGTCACCGTGGAAGGAGGTGATCGTCGCGGTATCCGGCATTGCGTCGACGAACTCCGAGGTCCAAGAAACAATAGATTTAATTTTTAGTAATTAAATCTTGTGTGTTGTTTTAAACCAAAAATATGTTTAAAAAAAGAAAACCGATATCTCTTACCTCAAACAGAAGATCAAAGATTTCGTCACGGAGGAAGGAACGCCGCAGAAGAACATCGTGGGAGAGTAAACGTCGGCATTGCGGCACACGGCGTCACGTCGTCGATTTCCGTGGGTTCGGCGTTCTTCGTCGGGGGCTGGCATTCTTCGCGTTCTTCGCGAAGGAGGACGAAGAACTCTTGGTTTCTGTCAAATCCTCTCAACGAACCTTTTTCCAGAAGTCGTGCGTTGGTCTTATTCTATTATTATGCCAACAAACGAATAAATGGTAAGTAACGACCCATTAATTCATATAATTAATTCAACAAAGGAAACCGCCCTTTTAATTTATGAATAAAACCGCCCAATTAAATGGTGCGTTAATAATTTAAGAAAACACCTCAGTTGACTTTCATAATGATGGGTTTTCGTGGGTGCATTACTTAGCAGAAAAGAAACGGTGGGGCTCGTGCGGGACTCACCTCACAAATATCCTACCAAGAGGGTAGGATATTTTTGGATAGCACCCTATCCGCATCAACTCAGCTTAAGCCGCTTTAAGTGGCTTCAAGTGGCTTCCAAGTGGCTTAAGAGAAATAAAATAAATTTGTCGAACAATTTATTTTATTTCTTAACTTTAAGCCCAAAAATTAAAAACCACCACCGAGAAAACGAAACTCCGAAAGAGGCATTTCTAAGAAAATATCGGCACTGCGATTCCATCGGTGCCCTCAGAATTCGATTCTGGGCACCGGTTCAAAAGTTTAGAAAACCCGCTCATTTGTTCACTGAACGTACCCAAGCCAAACTTCGGAAATTGATTCCGGGCACACCGGGCCTCAGAATCAGATGCCGTCAGAAACTATGTTCTTGTAAAATTTCAATGAAAATTTAGAAAAAAAAAATTCTTTGAAATTTCTGTGTCTTTACAATACTCCCACCACAGGGCTTTACGTCCCCGTAAAGCTTCAACACAAACAAGGGATACAAAGTCGGTAGAGCTAGGAGGTAAGCCACCTCGCCAAATCCTGCTGAGGACCTAGAAGGGTCCGATGAAGCATGGAGACAACTTTCCACCGTGGCCAAATCTCCGTAAACCACGTCGAGGTGAGGCCCACAAGAAGACGTGGTCGCCATCCCTGAACTCTAGTGGCCTCTGCCTCCTGTCAGCATATGACTTCTGCCGGCTCTGAGCTGTCTTCATCCGCTCCTGGATGACCTAGACCTTATCTATCATGGCCTGGACCACCTCTGGTCCCACAAGAGCTGCTATGACTTCTTCTTTGCCGATAAGAGAAATCTGGTCTCATCCCTTGGATGAACCACGTTCTTTGCCTAATACCGTCAATACCGACATGGATGATACTAATCCATACTATGGATGACGTCGTAAGGCCTCGACGCTACTACCAAGAGATCCAACCGTTACTCTCGCCTCCAAGGGTTGAGTCACACTGTCCACATCAGTGTGTGGTAACTGGGTCTCCTCCAGTAGATGTCTCACAAGTGAGGGTCAAGTCAACAGTCAAAACTGTATCCTCTTAGTAACAACACAAAAGAGGACATGAATGAATACATTACAAAGGTAAGCGTCTTTTACTATTGCAGCTCATAAAACAAAGACACTACAAAACAACAACAAGGAACTAGAAGTACAAAGTACGTATCCACTAGTTCTGCTCCTGTCCATCTTCTCCCAGAGCTTCATGATCGAAGGCCCCAGCTGCCTGAAGCTGAGCTCTTGCATGTCCACCAACTCCCTGCGGTTGGGGTGGACCTCCTGTTGGTGGTGGTGGCAACACGTCGAAGTGTCGCCCACCATATGCTACTCGGCCAACTCCTCCGCCTCGTCCGCCTGCACCCTGCAGACCACTGTGGCCGAACCTCTGTCTGGGAGGTCCCTCTTCCACCTGCTGCTTATCTGTAAGACGATTCGGGCAGTCTCGAGCCATGTGTCCTCACCCGCTGCATGCGTAGCAACGCTTTCCCCTCGTGTAGCTGGCTCTCCTTCGGGTGCCCCACACAACGAAATCTTCATCTTGAGACTGCCCATCTGATGGTCTGGCCCGTTTGGACCTCTGCGTCAACTGTCTACTACCAGCTGCAGAAGACCCTGCTATGGGACGTCCTGCGGAGGGTCCTGTCACTGGAGCCTGCTCGGTGAGAAAACTCTCCACTAGAAGGGCCCTCTCCAACACCTCTGCCTGTGTCGGAATGTTAAGGGAGACCATCGAAGCCCTGATCTCGTGCCTCAGTCCCTGCTCGAAGATCCGTGATCGGAAGAACGGGTCCCGTACCATATCTGTGGAGTAGCGTGAGAGATCAGTAAATATCACCGAGTACTGGGCCACTGTCAAGATGCCCTGCCGCAGCTGAAGAAGCTCCTGTATGCGTACTGCACTGAGGGTGGTTGGGAAGAACTCGGAGCGGAAGATGCTCTCAAAGTCCGTCCAGAAGAGAGATGCCCCGTCGTGCACCTGGAGCATCAAGCTCCACCATCTACCTGATGACGCGTGCAGGATGCTCGCTGCGAGGATAACCATGAGGTCTGCTAGTGTCCTCACTAATCCGAAAACACGTACAACTGCCTCCAGCAAGTCCTCGGCGGCCTGAGGGTCCGTCTCCCCGCAGAACCTGGGCGACCACTGGCGCTGGAACTCATGCAGTGCACTGAGGCGACGTGCATCGTCAGTGGATGGTGCTGGAAGCATCGGTGGCTCGGCGGGTAAAGGCACCGTCGGTTCCTCTGCTGATAAGGAGCCCTGCACCGAGGCCTCGTCGCTCGGTGGGCTGTCATCACGCTTGACTCTTGGAACCCTAGCTGGCTACCGTCGTGGGGCCATCCTGAAAAGAAACAGGTGCGCCACGGTCAGAACAATATACCTGGTGAGCTGACACAAGTAATCATGAAGAAAACATGAAAACACACATGAAATCAATGTTTTCATGCATTATGTCGGAAATTAGAAGTTAGGGTTCTGGTGTACGAATACGTCGGCCGCCGCACAAACACTGGACTCCCTGGACTGACAACCACACCCAATACGCTAAACACTATTGCTTCACATAGAAGAAAGATCAGAGTCTGTGGTAGAACCGACCAACTCTGATACCAATTTGTCACGACCCATCCTCGGGGCTCGTGCCGTGACTACCCCAAGCCCGCATTCCATAGGCCAGGGGCTGGCAACTAGCACCAAGGAGTAAATCACGATAAAAAGGGAAGGCATTGCCTTTGTAATGAAAACAAGCACCACAGAGTAAGCAAGATGAAAAGTAAACACTAAGTAAAAACTGTAAAAAGCTGTGCTGAAAGTAAAAGGGGCCAGAAATACAAGCCCAATTGTAAAGTACAACTGAAAGGGGAAAAAACAACTGAAAAGAAAAGCCACAGCGTCGAGCCATCCTCTAAATGTCCCACCTGAAGGGTGGGTACATATAGCCTCCACAGCTCCTCGGTCCAGCCGTCCGCTCCGAGTATGTCCCGCCCAGTGGTCCACCTCCAGGTACCATCCTGCTCCACACGCCTCCACCACGATCAGCGTTGTCCTTCGTCTGCAACCAACACAACGAATTGCGGGCATAGCTCGTGCATGGGTGAGTATAAGCTACCCAGCAGGGACCCCGAGACCCCGACGGTCTGCCGAAATCCACAAAGGATAAACCACAAGGAAATATACAATCATGAAGAAACATCCGACACTACTTAGGTATATGTCCATACATATACCTAAGTCAGCAATTCCCGCTCGGCCCCAACATCCGAGCTCAAGCACAACCCAGTCCACACAGGAAAGCAAAACGTATACCCACACAGGATAGCACAACACAATTCACAAAGGAGAGTAAAAGTAATCCATATAGGATAGCTCAACACAATCCACAAAGGAGAGTAAAACAGAAAATCCACACAGGATAACTCAACACAATCCACGAAGGAGAGTAAAATAGTAAATCCACACAGGATAGCTCAACACAATCCACAAAGGAAAGTAACACAGGATTCAGCTCACACAGGTATACTTCGTCAAAACGGTGAAAGGAATGATCAGATAAAGATACTGAATCATCTAATCTGGGACCCACTGAGGATGCAAGACCAGCTGTCTTCACTGAATCATCTAAGCTGGGACCCACATAGGATACAAGACCAGCAAAACTAGGACCCACATAAGATACAAGACCAGTATTGAATCATCTAAGTCGGGACCCATATAGGATACAAGACCAGCATAGCTAGGACCCACATAGGATACAAGACCAGCTGTCTTCATTGATTCATCTATACTGGGACCCACATAGGATACAAGACCAGCACTGAATCATCTAAGCTGGGACCCACATAAGATACAAGAACAGCACAGCTGGGACCCACATAGGATACAAGACCAACACTCTTCATTGATTCATCAACGCTGGGACCCACATAGGATACAAGACCAGCACTAAATCATCTAAGCTGGGACCCACATAGGATACAAGGCCAGCATGGCTGGGACCCACATAGGATACAAGACCAGCACTCTTCATCGTCACAGTCCACTGAGGATCTCTGCACTGTCGTCGTCGTCGAAGTCGCAGCCAGCACTAGGGTTACCGCACACAGCAAGCTCGTTCGGGAGGGTCCGCTCCACGAGCTAAGAGGCTGATACATAAACTGACACAAGGTCCAGATTTGATGTATCCAAAAGTTATGTATCGTCAAAAGGAACTCAACGTCGCAGACGGCGCATCAATCAGATGCCCGGTCTGAGAGTTATTGGCTTTTTCGTCCCAGGGGCCTGGTTGGTTTTTAAGGGAAAACCAACCTGACTGTACTCCACCTGCATCCAAACCTCGGACGGAGTGATCCAAAAGATCCGTCTCACTTAGAGGAAACCACCAAAGCTGACGGCACGTCAATCAGACGTCCGTAGCTCAAGATATGAGCGTTTCCGCTCCGAGGGCCCGGTTGGATTCGTGTACGAACCAATCCGGCCGAACCCAAAGTTCTCTGAAACCTTGGGTGTAATATACCGAAACGACAGTCTCGATCCAAGGATCGCGTTTCCGCTGACGAAACGTCGTTCGGAGTCCCGTAGCTCAAGTTACGGGAATTTGACCGAAAACGGTCCGAAGACGGGGGGTCCGTGCCTGGGCCGACCCGGCCCAACCCCTCCTGGGTCGGCCGAACCGGGTCGACCCGATCCAACAATGCCGGACCCGGTCCGGTCCGGCCTGGGCGCGGCCCGGCTCGGCCGAGCGGCCGAGCGGCTCGGGTGCCGCGGGGCGCTGCCCCGCGGTTTGGAAGTGCCATAGCCCTCGAAGGGACGCGCTGTCAACCGGACGCAGCTTCTGCCGCATCCCGTGCAGGTGAGCTGGACCCGCGCGACCGCGGGTCTGCTGGCCGCCGCCGCCGCGGCTCCATCCGCGGCGACCCTGTCCGGCGGAGCGCTGGGGCGCCGCCGGCAGCTTCCGCGGGCCACCGGAGTTGCTCTGGTGTTCCGTTTTCCTTCCCGTCTGCGCCGTTGCCCCTCTCGGGTTCAGTTCTTCACTACGGAATCATCAAAATGCCCTTGTGTCATGTTTATTCATTTCCCGCCAAATCCGCACAACCACGAAGAATGGCGGAGGGTTGTCAGGCCGTGTTCGTTTGGCCCGTAGCCTCGGCGTTAGATAAAAACAAAGTGAGAATTATTCAACACATGAAACAACAATTTGAATAAATTAAAATTGTTCATATGAATCCAGTTCTTTAATTTTAAAGTAATTTTCACTGGAATATAAACAAGGGTATTTCCAAAATAAAATCCCTACCTCATCAAGTCGTCACCCGCGGGTTCTTCGTGGAATTGGTCGCTGCGGAAGGAGGCGATCGTCGTGTCGTCGCGGTGTCCGGCGTTGCGTCGACGAACTCCGAGGTCCAAGAAACAATAGATTTAATTTTTAGTAATTAAATCTGTGTGTTGATTTAAACCACAAAGAAGTTTAAAAAAAGAAAACTGAGAACTCTTACCTCAAACAGAAGATCGAAGATTTCATCACGGAGAAAGGAACGCCGCAGAAGAACGTCGTGGGAGAGGAAACGTCGGCGTTGCGGCACACGGCGTCGCGTCGTCGATTTCCGCGGCTTCGGCATTCTTCGTCGAGGGCTGGCGTTCTTTGCGTTCTTCACGTTCTTCGCGTTCTTCGCGAAGGAGGATGAATAACTCTTGGTTTCTGTCAAATCCTCTCAACGAACCTTTTTCCATAAGTTGTACGTTGGTATTATTTTATTATTACGCCAACAAACGAATAAGTGGTAAGTAACGACCCATTAATTCGTAGAATTAATTCAATGAACGAAACTTCCCATTTAATTTACGAATAAAACCACCCAATTAAATGGTGCCTTAAGAAATTAAGAAAAGGCGTCATTTGACTTTCATAATGATGGGTTTTCGCGGGTGCGTTACTTAGCGGAAAAGAAACAGCGGGGCTCGTGCGGGCCCCACCTCACAAATATCCTACCAAGAGGGTAGGATATTTTTGGATAGCACCCTATCCGCATCAACTCAGCTTACGCCGCTTTAAGTGGATTCATGTGGCTTCCAAGTGGCTTTAGAGAAATAAAATAAAGGTTGTCGAACAATTTATTTTATTTCATAACTTTAAGCCCAAAAATTAAAAACCACCACCGAGAAAACGCAACTCCGGAAGAGGCGTTTCTAAGCAAATACCGGCGCTGCGATTCCATCGGTGCCCTCAGAATTCGATTCCAGGCACCGGTTCAAAAGTTAGGAAAACTCGCTCGTTCGTTCACTGAACGTACCTGAGCCAAACTTCGGAAATTGATTCCGGGCACACCTGGCCTCAGAATCAGGTGCCGTCAGAAACTGCATTCTTGTAAAATTCCAATGAAAATTAAGAAAAAAAATTTTCCTTGAAATTTCGAGTCTTTACATAACCAAAACATACATTGATAAAAAATATTGTGTCTGAAAATTATGATACAAAAATATGACATTATCTTAGATGAACACACATTATATATTAGTATGATCAACTGTAGAACCATAAGGTATTTGATCATTTGAAAATATCAGTAAATAATAAATTTTTATATACATGATCTAATTTATTTTCCCTTATGTATTTCACAGGTGTCTTACAATATAATCATCTCATACAAGAATGATTCATCTATAACATTGTTAATGGAAATATAAGAATGGGCGATCCTAGTCTCTAATTAAGGGAAAATATAAGTGATTACAATAAATGATAAATTATGAAAATTAGATATGATTTTGGATGATATAACAACATAAAATAATAAAATAATCATACCCAATTAATCAAAAAATATTTAATCATGAATCATCATAGAAGGATTCCTCAATAAAAAGGCATCAAACATAAGAGTACATAACCATGAATAGTGATTCATGAACCATATGAGAATATCATAAGCATAATACATAACTTTTTGGAATTTATATAATAACATTGAATAACTTATATAGTCAACTATCACTGTGAAAAAAATAATGTTTGAGAATTTCCCATAATAGAAATGGTTTCTCATTCATTTCAACCATTCAATTAGGTGTAATTTATATATAGTTAACCAATTCTTAAATTCAGATATTCCTCACCCTATCATCATTAACCAATGCATTAGAGGGATAGAGCATACCCATCATCATTGGTTTATTACATAACTACCCTTCCATCATTTATAAAATTTCATTCCATCCTCAAATTATAACAAAAAAACCCTTCACATAATGAAAATCCATTTTTATGAATTCCAAGATGTCGTGAAGAAAATCTATTATTTCATAATATAATAAACCAAGGAAAATTTAATATTTTTTAAAAAACAACTTAATAATTTAAAATCTACATAAATAATAAAGATGTTATTATTTGATAATATACCTTGTAATGCCTAATACATTAATATGGTTATTCATATAGACTAATATAGAATTAAAAATCACATAATCATTCGTGGATAATAATACCATTTTCATTATGGGATCATTTCTTTGATATTTAAAATATTAAAAAATATTACCAGAAACATTTATTAAAACAATAATCATGAATAATTGTCTTGTGTGATTTATATAGTGTCAGTAATGTGACTACAAGAAATAAATTAATAAGTTTTATGTAAAAACAATGAATTTTTTTACATTTTTGGTAAAAATTATGAAGTACCTTGTTTTTCAAATCTACATAAAGAATTCATAATAATTAAGGAATGTGAATGACGTGAAAAAATACATTAATAAATAATTTGATAATATTAAATTTATTTTTGAATTAACATCAATGAAATGGTTGAAATGGATGAAATGATTCTCGACAGATGAGGGAAAAAATTTATTTATCCACAAAAAAATTTCTTCGTAATTTCAAGTACATAGAGGGAGTAAAAAGAAAGGAAAAAACTTTAATGTTAAAAAATTTAGGATAATAACATAAATTTAATTTTTTTAGATATAAATAATATGATTTCTACATAACAAATAAATCATAAACATCCCCAATGAAAAATGATATTTAAAAATAATAATTACCTCATGTATATATTTATTCACTAGCAATCAATCATTTTGAATAATAATTTTAATTTTATTATAATTTAATTTAAAAAATTCATTAAGAAATTTAATATCATAAATGTTTTTGATATTTTTACTTGATAATATATTAAAATTAATTTCTATGTTTGAAAGTATATACGAAATGTAACACTGATCATAAGAAAAAAAAATATATTTTAATTTTTTTATGAATTCTATTACCTAGTAAATAAATTTATTGGAATGAATATTATTAGCCAAAAAATAAAATATATAATGATCCAAATAATTTATAATTTATAATTATATATTTTAAATTTGTATAATATTTTTGTAATTACATTAAATTATATTTGTTTTAGAGAAGTAATATTATTCCACCAAAATACATTTTCATAAAAGTCGATTTTTAATAATTTCTTGTACATGTAATATAATTATTGTATTTATAATATTGAAATTTATTTGAAAAAATGAACTTAATTTTTCTAAACATATTTTAAAAATTATCACATGGTTTAATGAACATAATTTTATGAAATCATTAATTTAATAATGAATATAAAATGTTCTATTTTTTATTGAAAACATAATTTGTTTTACAAGTTCAATTTTTTATATTTATTATATTTAAATTTTCATTAGTTAATTTATGTATAAATTACATAAATAATTAATTATGACGGATTTTTTCTCAAATTATTATAAAAACATTATATATTTCAAAATGAAATTGTGAAAAAACTGTTTTAATTGGAGAATTTTTAGTTTAACATAAAATTAAATTTTACACTACATTGCTTATTTATTTTTTTATAAAGGATTCCAAATTTTTTATCGTTAAGCAAAAATCAAGGAATAAGGTAAATTTTATTTTTATTAATAAAACATGTTTCATTGTCAAATGATAATTACAATAGTATATGTGGAATAATCTAGTGGGTTAACATTTAAAGGTAAAATATTAAAAAACATTAAAACTATATTATTAAATGGGTGGTTTGTGTTTTCAGGATCATAAAAATCAATTCAAATAGTATTTATCAAAAACATTAGTTGAAACTAAGGCCACCAAATAATACAATAATTCCCTCATCACATAAAAAACCATATCTAATGACCAATACATGAATATTTTTCTTCAATAGTTCATTATAAAGGTTATTGAGGACCTGGTCATCGAAAATATTCACCCCAAGTGTCCCTAAGAGGTGATCAAACTCAGTATTATTTTAGATAAGGTAATCATATTTACCGATTCATTGAATTTTATTTATTCACATACATCATATTAATGTGTTTTGAAAAATATAATGTAATAAATAAAATATTAAAAATAAAATAATATATTATTTTGTTAATTTAATAACATAAATACATCTATAATTTCTTAAAATTGGATATAAAATAATTATTGGTGTGTATGAAGGATTGCAGCCTCACCAACTAATGTCATGAGTTATCCATTTACAGTTCTCAAGAATTAATATAATGATGTATTAATATAATATATATAATATTTTTAATATATATATGCATATAGACTCAAGAAATCACATTTGACTTCTTATGTTCAATTTTTCAAGAGAAACGATAATGTTGCTCGTTGTTATGGTGAAAACCACCCTAAGAAGTGATGCTATCTATTTTTTTAACTCTATTAATTCATGGTTATATAGATAATTTTGAATAATAAATATGATAAAAATAAAATATTTATGATATTAAAAACAAGTATATCATAATAAAAATAAAAAATACAATTTTCTTTCTTTCCTTTACACTCATTGAAAAATAAAAACATCGATCATGAGATCATCTGGAATACGATCTCCATGGATAAAATAAATCATTTTACATCACTAAAACACATGGATGATATATATAAATATATTTAATAAATTAATATTATTTATATGTTTCATAATTTCTATTTTTGAGATGATCTAATGACAAGAACATTAAAATTGGTCATCATAATAAAGTCACTTTTCACTTGTGAACTGAATATTATCAAAGCTTCTGAAGAGAATATAAATAATTATTTCATTTTTATAACATTTTTATATCAGAAAGAAAAGGAGTAATAGTATGTAAAGTTGTTCAAAATAAATTAAAAAATTAAAATATGTTTTTTATTCAAATGGTAATGAACATATGTGATGATTTAGACCATGTGTATGAAGTTATTTAACTAAAAAAGCATTTTCAAAGGTTCTAATTATTTTATTATAATACATTCTCCTTCAAGTACAAAATTTTTAAAATTATTTAAATGATTTTATTTATGTTTAAATTAGTTTTTTAACATGTTAATTTTATAATTTTACTTAAAATTTTATCATAAATGAATATTTTTATAATTTTATGTAAGGGATGTTTTTTTTAAAACTAATTTTAAAATTTACCTTTTTTACACTTTTCACAATTCTGAAAAGAATTATTATCTTTTTATAATGAATGTATCAAATTTCCACCCATCTTGATTATTTAAATAATTAATTATTCATTTATATGTTTTTATGGTTATAATAAATAATTTTTTTATTTTTATCCCTATAGTATTATAAAATAATATATGATTGGAAAATGAAAAATTTATATTCCTCAAATTTATTTATAATGATATTATCCTAAATAAAAACCATTATTTCCTTCTTTTGGGTATTCATGTATTGAAAACAGTTTTATAAAAGAAATGGGTATTTTCATATCCAATTTTAGTTTTTATATGTGTTTAAAATATATTTTTATGTTTTATGATGAAAATCTGAATGGATAACATGTATTAATATATAAATGGTTCGTGATAATTATTTGTAATAGTTAGAACCAATATAACTAATATTACATATTTAGACCCATTATAACTCTTGAAATTTGGTATAAATGATATATCTTATAAAAATGGTTGAGCCATGTTATATCTCCTTAGTGAACCTAACACCACTTAGATAATCAATTGATCACATTTATATCTCTAATTACAATTGATCCTAATATTGAATATAACGAGGGTTGAGCTCCATTATAGACCATGGAAGAGCCATATAACTCATATATGATGGTTTGATCCCCATTATAGCTAACAGAGGATGTGTTGGCTCAATATTTTTTAAATGACGGGTCGAGCTCCATTATATTTCATTGGTGTGTTGGATATAGATTATATGAATTTTTATTGATATTATAGATCTCTAATAAATTGGGAAAAGATTATACAATAATTAATCAAAATGTATATTATAATTAAATGGTTATGAAAAGTTTTCATGAATGAGTTTCTCTAGGATTCAAAAATTGGTTTTTATTTTCTTATTATGGACTAATATTATTATATTTGATCTAAAATTATTTATGTTTTCATGTGAATTTTTTTTTATTAAATTAATTTGTGAAAAAATTTAAATATTATATTGTTTCTCATGTCTTCAATTATAGAAATGTTTCTCCTTCATAAATGTCCCATACTTATTTTTTTTTCTCATACCATAAAATTAAAATGACTTTTACTTCATAAATAAAAATAAGGACTAGGAAGATATCACATGGAAAATTATGATGATATATCAAGAAATAAAAAAATTTTATTTAAAATTCTTTATTTGGATGGAAAATTATAAAATGATTTCAACTGACAACTTATTGAGTATGTGATTACATTTTATGAGAATTACTTAAATATCTAAATCACTAAACCCAAATAATCATCATAATTTAATGAATGTGATTTCACATTCAAAAACATGAGAATGTGTTATTTTTTATCTTAGTCCATAAATATGGTATCAAAAGAGATATTAGATATTTTTATAGATAATTATTTTTTCATAAGATTAGTTTACATAATCATTGATTTATAATTTATGGATCATCATAGTTTCAATGCCCTAGACACCGTTTTAAGGCATTATGTAATTAAAATATAAGGGGTCTAATCTTATTTTTGGATACATTAATATTTAAATTAAAATATGTTATTAAATATTGTAATGCAGAATGAAATTTATTAAGTAGACTTTGAGGATAAAAAACATATTTAATATTGAATATGTTATTCTTATTTTGGGATTTTAATCATTTTTGGGTAATGATATAATAATTATATAGTTTCAGAAATTGGAATCCAGCATATTTTGTGACAAACCTTCCATATAATATAGCTATATGGATTATATACACAACATAAGGGGGGACAAGGGTGCAACACCATACAGTCATCAGAGTAATCAACTGGTTAGTGTAGAGTTTTTTAATTTATTTAAACAATCATACCAGAAATATTTTATGTTAATTTTGCATATATATGTTTTAACCATCCGATTTAAAAATTTATTTGGTGATCAAGTGAATAATGTTTTTTCAAAATATGTGAACTATTTTGGAAAACATATACGGATGTGATTAATATTCTACCATATAATTTTATTTATTAAATAACTACTGAAATAAATATTGGTACAATATATGATTTCATTTTTAATTTATATGGATTCAATATATTTATATAAATTATTATCATATCATGGATATTAAGTGATATAATTAATTATTTTTTTCAAATTACACATTAATACTTGTTTAATTTATTTATATATAAATTTAAAATTTATACTGGAAAAATACATGATCATATACATTCATTTTATATGTTTTAATCTTAATCTACAAAATATTTTATTGAATTTTATGATTAGTTGTTTTCAGAATGATCTATGTTGAACATTGTGTATAATTTAGGAATTTTAGAGATTATCATAGTATTATATCTAATAAAGGATTATTATTTTTGGAGAAATATATTTTTTTCTATTAAACATTGTGTTATTTGGGAATGTTTAATGATATGTGTAGGGAATAATTATATTTTTGGGATTTGGAGATTCATTAGAATTTTAATCAACTTCTTTAGGCATAAAAATATCTTACTCATAATTTGGAGCTAATATTGAGATTTTGATGAAAATTTTTTGTATGATGAATTCCTACCGTTCTGGTATGATTATTTCCATTAAATTTTATTACATATTTTTTTAAATAACTCCTAAAATTTTAGAGAACAACCATTAAATCAACATTTTTTCACATTACTATTCTTATTGAGAAATCAAGGGACTCCTATACCATTATAGATTTATGATTTTTTGGTGGAAAAATTATAATTGAAATGTTCTATATAAATATATATCAATCAAATGGTGTTATATTTCATCTTCCATGTCAATGTTATCATATATGGATACCTAATATGTGTTATCATAGCTGACCTTCATATGATCTTTTCTAAAATTTCATATCCATGTTTTATTGATCTTTTATACTATGTGGGATTCTATCAAATGTAATTAGAAAATTATATCCCCTTTTGTTTATCATAATGTAAAATTGGGAGGATATAAATTATTTATTACGGACAAAATGTAACATATTGAGTTTTTAGAAGGAATAATTTTAAGGGAATATATGTAATTTACCCCAATGATTAATCAAATAAAAGAATCATATTATTTTTTATAGTGAATAAATATTATATTGCACATTGTGAAATTTATAATGGTTAGAATAATTTATAATTTATAAATTAATTATTCTAATAAATTATTATATTTTTATTAATGTCATTATTATATATTATATGGAAAAGACATTTTACTTGTCAAAAATATATTTAATAAATACAATTACTATTTAATTAATGTACATGTGATATAGATTATTACATATAATTATATAATATATATTTTAGAAAATTATCATAATAATTTAAAATATTATATCTAACTTATCCTATGGATACATTTTTTATTTTTTTTAAAGGATGGATTTTTAATGTATAGTGAAAAGGTCTAGTTTTTATTCAAAACTAGGTTTTTGTTCTATAGGAAATTATGATTTTCATTTGTTTTAAATATAAATTAATCAATTTTGGATTAAATGAATCCAAATATCGTTTCAAATATATTATGTGCAGAAATTTATAACAATATATATATATATATATGTATATATAAATGGAATTTTTTCAAACAAATATATTTTCATTGTGTTTTTCAGTTTAATTTAAAATTAAATTCTATAAATCATGTATATTTAATATTAAATATGATACTCCATATATGGATTAATAATTTATAAAGTAGTTAAGATTTTATTTTCATTCTATTTGACAAAAATGATTCATTTTTAAAAAAACCTTTCTCAATGTATTGGTAAAATAATGTAGTGGGTTAATGTTAAAATGTGAATGAATAAAATAAATTTAAAAACAACATTAAATTAGTTATTTATGTTTTTTATGGACCTTAAAATCACTTATGTCCTTAAATATCAATAAAATTTTGTGAAATTATTTTTACTAAAATGTGGGTTGCATTAAATAAAATTATTATATAATCACTTAAAAACACTTATCATCATGTTTCAATATAAATTTTCTCTCCTCAATTATACCCACCATATTTATAGACCAATACCTTCATATTTACCTTTAAAAAATCCTTATCTATGTTTTATTGTATCATTTCTCCTATTAAAAACAAACACTGGTGTCCTTAATAGGAGATCCAAATGAATATTATTCCAAATAAGGTAATCACCTTTACAGAGTCTTTGAATATTATATCTTATATTAGTTAACATTAACTTTTTTTTGAAATTTAAAATTTTTTACTCCAATAACATATTTTAAATAGATGTTATTTATTAAATTTAATCTCATAAATTAGTCTCCTCTTCTATAAAATGGTATTTGAAATCCTCTTTCAGCTGTAGGTCAATCTACCTCCTTGAGAAGTGATGTCATTCAGTTTCCATTATCTCATATCATTGTATGATAAAATGATGGATTTAAATTATATATATATAAATATGATATTTCAATATATCTTTAAATTTTTGGTTATTTTCCAATAAGTAATATCTTGTGTTATATTTTTTTGTGGGATATGAAAATGTTTCTCATGTGTATAATAGTCTAGCATCTCACGATTTGATTTGATTCATATTTCAGTAACACATCACATGGATTGTGATTAGGATATTTCATTATGAATATTCTAGACATAAATTTTTCTGATAATAATTACATGTTTAAGAAACATCAAATAAAATATTCCACTTTATTTCTTACTGTTCCACTCAAACAAAAAAATATTATTGTTCATGTGTACATGTGGACCACCTCCTCCATGATGTGAAGTTATTATTTCTCTGTCACCAAAAATCGTGGATGATATATATAAGTGTATATTATAAAATAATATGATATATATTTAATTATTATTAATCTTTATATGATTTAATGAATATCTCCAAGAACATTTTCATCATAATAATGTCATTTAGGTCTTTTGAGAGAATATCATCTGAGGTTGTAACTGAGTATAAATAATGAAGTAATTTTTATGTAATTTTAATAAAAGAAACAATAAGAATAAAAAACATCAAAAATATTTTAAATAATGTAAAAAATTGAAACAAAAATTATTATTTTTGATGAATATTAACATACGCGATGAGTCATAGCTAATATAATGGACTCTCAACTAAAAAACCATATTTTAAATATTTATAAGATTTATTTCCAAAAATATTTATATATAATTTCCATATTTTTAATATGATTCTAATAAATTAATTAATTTCTATATTGATGTTTAAAAAAAGAAATTTTTAATTTATCTAATATTTTTTTTAATGGAATATTTTTATTATTTTATGTTTGTGATATTATTAAAAATCAAATTTTAGTATTCATTTTTAAATACTTTTTGAAATGGTAAAAAATAATGAGTCTTTAGATTTAAAAAATGATTTAATTAAATAAAATAGTTAATATTTTTGAATCCTTCATTTAAAAAAATATAACCCTAAATTTTTGGTGACATATAGAAATTATATGTTTATTTTTTCAGTCCAAAATTAAAGATGATTTATTGGATTCTATTTATGACTGAATGATTTTCATCCAATTTTTTAACTTGAAATCCCTATGTTAATTAATCTGGAAGTCTATATAGTATTTATATTATTATATTATGAAGAAGTAATGAATAATATATATTTATATAATCATGCTTATGTTTTAATAGAATTGATTAATCAATATAATTCATTAAAATAAAATCATGAAGAATAAAAATAAATGGAATCATTTACTCAAAAACGGTAAAGGCCAAACATGATCTACTGCATTAGTGTATGAAATAATTGAACAAAAGTAAACATACAAATACAAAATTATAAAGAAAAATGTTCTCTACATTAATAAATCATTCTATAATATATAATTTGAATCTTTAAATTTTGACTAGTTTTAATCCCCATGATATCAAAAAGAGTATTGCATTGTGTTGATGTGGAGGAAAATATATAATGGGTAAATTATTAAACTAATAGATCTTAATCTTTTTAATATGAAGGAAACCATTTATAATCAGGTAGAGATTATATATTATATTGAAAAACATTCAATATAATCGAAAATAATTCTATTAAAAAATCGGATAAGGGAAATGTCCATGAGATACTACTACTACATAATTATCCAAATTTAAGAAATAAAAGGCATACAATATTTAATTAATATATTGTTGATATGTTGACCATTTATTTATCAATATAAATAAATTATAATCATCCCAATTGGAGGTATATGACCGAAGATTTGATGCACCACATTTTCTCCTTTAAAATGATGAATAACATATCTTATAAACAACATCGAATAAAAATGGATGAATGAGATAATTTATTATTCATAAATATTAATAGATATAATAAAAATTAATTACTTATTATATGAAAATTATAAATCATAACAAATAAAATAAAATATGAATAATACCATATGAAAATAAAAAGTCTATGAAATTGAAATATATATCACGAGTATTTTACTAGATGATACTGTCATATATACAATGTTTTATTTTATTTAAAAAAATATAAATATAATAAATTTTTACAAACATAAAATTTTATAATGATTTAATATTATATATGTTTTAATGTAATATTTTAGACTGTATATGGGTAATATGAATGTAATATGTCTGTTGGAAACATATATATGATTATTTGGAATTTTTATAACCAATTACTATAAATAAATTATTTTATAACATGAATAGTAGATATTCTTTAGAAAATAACATTATATTTTAAATCACATATTGAATAAATTATAATTATTATTTAATATAAACATATTAAATAGTTAATGAATAAATATAAATATAATACAACATTATATATGAAAATATTTCATTTCATAGAAAATTGTTTTTATAAAATATTATATATATTAATTTAAATAGTAAAAATTGTAATATTTTAGAAATTCATTTATATAAATTGGGTATCATTTTATTAATTTGGATATCAATATTAAGATGGATGTATAATGAAATCATAGTGATAAAAATTTTATACTAATGAAAATAGTGAATTACATTGGTATAAAAATTTATAAAAAGAAATATATAGTTAAATAGATATATAAAAAATGTAAAAAAACACAATATATTTTTTTTAATTTATTTAATATTTATCATTATTTTTTCATCATGTTATGGGTAACAATTTTTGTGATGATAAATGTCCATTACTACTAGAGAATAATATATTTGTTATATTACTCTCAAACTAATCTATAAATATAAATATCCTCATCAATTATCATATAACTTATATCATTTAGTTTTGCCTTTAATCCTTGAAAAATTCAACACACTAATGTACTATCCATTTTTTACCTTTTAGTCCCTAGTTTGTGGATTAAATCCTGAATTATATTGGAGACTCTTACAATAAAGAGTGTTTCCATTTACTTAATTATATATTCCAACTCTATATTTTTCAATAATAAATTAATCCATACTCTACATAATTATCATTAAATATTATAATTAAGTCTCTAAATTTTATCACAATTCTTTATAAATGATATTAGAAAAATATAATTCAATACTCCGAATAATTCATTAGTATATCTCGTAATAATTTTCATGGATTCATCCACAAACACAAATAATGGAATATATTAAACATAATTTCTAGTATTGATATTTATGAAAACATAATTTATATTAATAAATGTAATTATGGTGTAGTTTATATTAC
The DNA here is from genome assembly GCA_963277665.1 of Viscum album. Taxonomy (NCBI): domain Eukaryota; kingdom Viridiplantae; phylum Streptophyta; class Magnoliopsida; order Santalales; family Viscaceae; genus Viscum; species Viscum album. The sequence continues at coordinate 1,995,607,007 of OY728140.1, read as the reverse complement.
TATTATAAATTTTTATTGGTGACATAAAACAAGATGATCACAATAATTTATATCATTAATCATTGTAAAAAATAAAGCATGTATATTGTAAACTTAATTTTTTTCAATCGTAATTATTTGATAGAAAAATGAAATAAAGGATTATGAAATCATTGTAGTAATATGATTATTCCACAAAGAATAATTTTTTAATGAATAATTTGTTATAATTGAAGAAAGATCAACATCCTTATATAATAAATAGTATGAAAAAAATCAAAATTTTAGGCATTTGAGGATGAAAATTAATTTTTACTAAAATATATGTAAATATAATAAATTCATGCTATTTTGTAGTACAAGAGGTAATACATAATATTATAATTTTGAAATATTTTTTAATGATTTTTTATACATTAGGATAGTGTTTACTCAAGGAAAAAGAGATTAAAGGAACTGGTTTCTCTTTATCATTTTCAATAATTTATATATATTAAATATTAAAATTATATTTTCTGTTATGATTAGTTTATAATACCTCATGTAATTTCTTAATTATAAATTTATTGAAATTCATTTATTTTAGAAATAAATCATTTTTCCCTTTCATAATCATCAGATTCATGAATTGATGTTTTTAAGTATTTCTCTCCTAATCTATTTTTGAAGACCATATTTTCAATGTATAAAATTATAGTTAGAGTTTATATTATAAAATTTAAAAAAATTATTTTTATTTAATATCCCCTCCAAATTTTATATTATCCATAACTTCTTTTCGATTTCCCTTCTCATTCGTTCATGTTTTATTAAGATGATATTTCTTAGTCTAAGTATCTTATCCCCATTTTTTGGATAAGAATATTTTCCCTCTATTTCTATATTAATTTCATTATTAAATGAATTTTATCATAAATAAATTTTTTATTTTATTATGTAACTTATAATGGTGATTAGTTATATAAAATGGTTTCTAATGATTATTTTTTATACAATATATTATTTTTCCATCTTATTTTCTACTCGAAAATGTTACATTCAATTTTTTTATGGAGATTCTTTAATATTTTTTGTTTATTGTTAATTTTAATTATTATGTACAATCCAAATCTCTTATAACAAAATTAATTTAAATATTTTGTATTTAAAAAAACTGTATATTCTAAAGGATATTACATATTTTATTCTTAAAAATATCTAATTTTTTAATAAATTATTCTTTATATATATATATATATTAATTTTGATAATATTTCATTATGTTTCAATGGGGGAGCTTTTTTAATGGAATCGTCCACTTTCTGTACATGGGTTCTTAGTTGTTTACTTGTAAAGACAAGTATGAATCCTATTTCATTATCATGAGTTAATGATGAAGTTATATACTTTTTAATGGCTTAATATAGGATATATATGCCTTGTTTATTACTTAATTATTGGTGGGATATGAAATATATAATCCACCAATGCAATCTATAAAAATTACATATACATAAATGATATATTTTGGGTCTTGATTTTATATCTTTGTGAATTATTTTATGGGACATGATTTTCCACAATATGATGATGGTAATTTATGAGATCCATGAACAATAATATGATTTTATAATTTAATGATTTATTCACATTTCTATGACATATTCTATTAGAAGTCCTCATTTAACATGTTATTAAGAACTCATTATGTTTTGATTACTTTTTATGATGTATTTTTTATTATTATTTAGTTATTATTTTATTATGTATTCTATATAAATTAATTATGATCTCAAAACAACTAGATAATCTTAGTCTCACAAATTATCTATATTATGGTCTATTATTTTATTTTTATTGATATATCATCTGTGATAACCTTACTGATCATACATAGTTGGTGATTTCATATGTACATAATCCCTATTTTATGAAAAACTTTATAAGATGTGATATGCATATAATAGTGTATAATATCGAACCAAGTTGAACACATCGGTGCCTCAAGTCGATCGGTCAGTTGACCTAATGTGTGCCTCCCCTTACGAGTATTTCTATCGACTAACAGTGAGGGTTTAATATCAATATTGGGGAGACTATGAACTTTTAATCAAATAATAACAATAGAATAAGTAAATTATAAATTACCAAACTATATAACCAACAACCATACCAAAAAAGTTTCATATGATGACAAGAACAAGAAATAAAATTTACAAAACAGAATTGTATATAGGTCATTCCAAATATGTGTCATGTGTTAATAAAAAAACTCAAAATAAATGCATACACTAGAAACACCCCAAAAGGGTCTTGAATCATGAATGGTACCATCATACATGATCTATCCCAACTAATCCATCTTAAACATGACCTTTTCACTGCTCATGTCTTGTATACATGATGTCTATTCATCTACTGATCAGGTAGACCAATTAGGGTGTGAGTTAAAATCAGTACACCACCACCAATGACATATAAAAAATATATAGTCAATAGATGTGGACATATTTGTATATAGAATAAAAGACTATAAATAAAATTCATAATTTATATTTATTTAATTACTCTTAATTTGAAAAGATAACTCCCACGGTTTCACACAAAAGCGTGATCCAAAATTCATGTTTCACCCCATGATGAATGCTAAACTATATATCAAATCAAATTCACATCAAATTATAACAATTGGGTATTAATTATCCACATAAATTTAATTCATTATAGGGATAATTGGAACTATACGCTAATTCCATCATTTTTTGTCCAAGATCTCCATGCCTAAGACCTTGTGGGTATTTTAATTATTAGTATATAACTCATGAATCATTTATAAAAAAATACCAAAAGTATAATTTTTAAGAATCCATTTCTATACAGCAATAATTATCAATGAATAACAAAAGTGAGACTTTTTTGCAGCATCTTGTGTCCCAAAAACATTTATCACTATGATCGTTTGATGTAGTGGAACATGTCCACCTCATGTTTTTATCACCATGGGATTTTGATTTAGTGAACCAAGTCCCACACATGAATATCACAATCACAAATAAACTACATTTATCAAATCATTCAATGTTAACCAAAATTAGCCCATTAATCATAAACCATACCTTGATATTCCATCTGAATTATCATAACAAATCATTTTAAATACAATAATCACATTGAATAAATATGAAAAATTAAAATTATTCCATTTATCATATTTTAATCATGCATACCTTTAACCCATTGATTTTAATTTAATCATCACATAATTCTCATAGTCAAAGAACAAAAAAACACATTAAATACCCTATTAAAAAAATTAAGTAACAAAAATAATCAATTCATTAATCAATTAACCAATAAAATAATTTTTTTATTTAAATAATTAATTATTTAATCCAATTCAATAATTTCATTATCTTAATTTTCCTTTAGTTATTTAACCAATTAATTAATCCAAAACCATAAATTTAAAATCCCATATATTAATTCCCAAATTAAATAACCCAAATAACAAATTCCAATTTACCCAATTCAATTCAAATAAAAATCACATGGTAATATATTTAACTCCATTTGATTATCAATGAAATTTCTTAGTCATTGTAATTGAAAAATAAAAATTACATACATGTAATTAAATTAAGACTATGCGATTTTAATTTTAATCCTCTAAAAAATTGATGATGAAGGCCCACCAATGGAAAACCCAAATTAATATAATACATTCCATTTTACAATGGAGGTATAGATCCATGTCTAAATCTTAGAACCATGATAAAACATCATGATTGACCAAACCATGATCTTGTTCAAAAAATAATAAATAATTTTTTTAAAGGACAATAGAATGATAAGAAAAGGTATGGAAACTAATCATTCTGATTTTTCTATACCATGATTAGTGTAGATATTCAGTTATAGATTATAATAATGATGAATGATGTTTGGAAGTAATTTATATTCATTCATGAAAATCCAAAAAATTGGATAAAATGTTTTGGGTCAAAATTGGGTAAATTTGGGGTTAAAACAAGTAGTTCGTGTATTTTTAATCATATTTTATGGCTAATTTATTCTATATAAATAGTTTCTTAGGATGGGATTAAATTATTTTCAAACCATGTGCCTTCACCATACACCACATATTTGTAATGCACTGTCAATCCAATGAGGGAAATTTTTTTGGCAATCCATGCAACAACCGTGTTAATCCCCTTTGATGGGTTCATAAGAATTGTTCTGATATGAATATAATTTGGTAAACCTGTGTGAATAGAATGTTTAGACTATAATAATTCCAATTTTCACCAATTTAAAAAATGTTCCCCTATTTAAAAAACAAACAATATATAATAAATAAGGAAAATGAATACGGATTATAAATCACAAGACATCCCCAGATCAAGATCACAATATTATAATCACCCCACAATATACTAGATCATCATTGAATTGAACATTAATTTATCTATATGGTTCCACAATAAAAATATAAATCCACTAGGCCCCCACTTCCACTACTCTACCTCATGATCCGACCAAAACACAACAATGTTTTAAAAATACGTGAACTAACAATATGGTCTCCCACTACTACACCTTATCACTATGATCCAAAAAATGTATTACATTCCTTGTAAAGGAAGCATCAATATCATGATAAAAAAATGTCATAAATAACATGATAAGGGTTGAGGTGATACCACTGAAATGTGGATAAATTAAAACCCACATTTACAGTACTGGCCTTTAGGGAGGCGCCAATCGGTATGAAACTAGCCGGATTTCTTCCAAAAACTTAAATGATCCAAGAAATTGTGTTTCAAAAATTTTCTTTATCCATATCCTTTGGTGACCCAATCTAAGAGAATCCTAATGGAATTCACAACCAACCCTTGTAAACAATATGGGACTTTTATCAGGACCCATCCTAGAGGGGCTCATGCCTTGACTACACCATGCCTGACTCTATAAGGCATGGGGATGGAAACAAGAAATGATTAGGAATATCCCACAAATGAGACAAATTTTCCTATGTAAACACACACACACACATTTCCAATACCAAAATTATTAAATGAACAAAATAATATGTAGAAAAAACATGCATACACTCAGATAAAAATCATTGAGAATGACTGTGAATTGAAGTGTAGTAATTTACATCTGAGATAGAATTCAAGACTATAAAAAGAAACTACATACCACATAGTCCAACATGTATAAAAATGTACTAGGATGGATTTATATATTTTTAGGATCACACAATAGTCTGTATGAACTCACCATGCACCCTTTAGTCTTGCTCATCCTTGATCTCTATAAAAAGGATGAATTCTTTCATAAGACATGACACATGTGGGAAAAGCCAATTATAGGGTGAGTAAAATAATACATAATTGGTAAATCAAAAATTAAAAATGAATACCACATAAGAAACACCATGAAAAACATACCATGAATATGTAACATATAGGGAATACTCCAATAAGAAGATATAGTCATCTCAACACTGGAATATATCTCAACAACATTTAACAAAAAAATCTAGCTATAATTATAATGGATTCCAACACTCAATGCCTCTTCCACTACCAAATAAATGGTTCACACATAGAATGTTCTTTCAAGGAGATATCACTCCACGATCTATATAATTTAATCATGTAGAATAGGTCTACTAAAACATTTTTAGAGAATCCTAGGATTTGGATAAGTTATATAGTTTCCTTGATTCATTCAATACTGTTAATACACAATGTTTTGATAACATACTAAGTATCGATAACACATGGAGTGTCAGTAACACAAGAAGTGTCGATAGGTCATGAATCCCCATCAAATGTAGTCACCATGTGTCAATGAAACATGAACCACTTAAATTGTATAAAGTACTCTCTTTTGGTCTAGTGACATGGAATGTAAGGAATCTAATATAGATACATAAGTAGTGTGTCCATTTCACAAATGAATCACTTGGGGGACTCCCCAACCAACTAGAAACATCATCCTTGTTATTGTATATGTTCCCATGAAAATATTGGTCACGCCTTTCCCAAAAACACACTCTATGTTACCCTTAATAATTGTGACAAATAACCATGTCTATTGGCGTGATAATTTCTCTATCCCACTAAGTCTATTATCCAAGATAGGCTATGAAAACTCAATTCAAAAAACAAGTCATCATCTTTGTCAAGAATGGGATCCTGCATCGATCTCTTATGGGAAAATACCAAGGGTAATATCTCAACCTTTTGTAATTCAAGTAAAAACCCACCATGTCATCTCTAATGGACCACCTCATCACAAGGTTCCCATTTCCCCAAAAGGCACATCCAACACACCTTTTGTAATAATGTAATGAGTAATTTATTGTAAATTTATGACTCAGGTTTGACCCAACCTTACGGACCATTCCCAACCCGCCAACCGACCAAACCCGTTCTAGCCAACCCGACTCAGCTCGGTTTTTATGAATTGACCTAGCCAGATGGGCCTTGCCTGAACTGACCAGATGGGCCTCACCTAAATCGGACCGGCCCACTGAGCTAATAAGGCATCCTAGCTTACCAGATATATCTGGTGCTTGAATTACAATTTTCCTGCAACGTACATAGTCTGTCAGACTGCATTCCTCTTAGTCATTGTGGTGCCATCGTGTTCAACATGGTGGTCGTACAATGATAATTTCGCCATGGCCTTTCTGCTATGGGATCCTCAAAATTATGGCTTGGACAAATTTCACATGGACACAACTACAACCCATCATTAGTTCAAGAGAACAAGTGGTCCCTTATGTGGGCCACTGACTCTCCCCTAGTGCTCTTTTTTTTGAAATGGAGTCATTTGAATGATATTTGTGTCATGTTCATAATTTACTTAGGCTCGGTTTGACATTACTATTCATCATGATGAAAAATCTCTTGAATGACAATATATACTGACATTATCATATACGTTGATCATTTTCATCCTCACTCATCCTTCTCTCCATAATGATCCCAGATCTATGATATCTAATTTTTGCGTGATGAATCGAATGTGGAATGATTGATAGATCACAAAAAGTCATGTCATGGGCCAAACAATGAATTTTTACAATGATGGATGAAAATGAGGGAAATGAATAAATCATCCAAGATGAATGGTCTGTGATCGATCTTTATGTTCATCATGGTTTTTTATATTATAATGACAATCAAAATCAAAGAAATAATCACATGAACATTATCCATTCAAAACCCTAAAAAGGTAAATATCATCCCAAAAAAACGAACAATCCTTGTGAAAATATGTTATTTTATTGGTCCACGTTCAATGTGGAATTCATAAACATGCAAAGTAAATTAAATCAAATAAAACCCTACATAAATTCTATTTAATCATTGATGAAGAATGGTCAACACGTTATTTACATGGGTATATATCCTTTGAATCTTCGGATTTTCATTGACTGAAAATCCATGATCCACAATCGTTTGTCGATATAGCACAATATCATAGACTTATTGGAAATGAACAATTATGTGACAACTATGAATTATCTTCCAAGCACTTATTAAAATAAAATGCATCATTGGGTAAATATTTTTTTTATTTAAAATATTCTAATGGAGTAAACATCCAATAACTATCATTCACAGCTGGCCTTTACTTGCCAATTTTATAGCTCACCAAAGGAAAAATAACATAATAAATCAACAATGGTATTAGATTTCCAAACCGAGTTATCATTTATGAGTTATTGAGATTTTAAAATAATATAATTTTTTAATGATTTTCTTTACAACCGTGTCAATTTATAGTATTCCATAAAGGATTTTCATCTTCTAATGTTAATTCATGCCTAGGGTAAATCCATTGATACGATTATAATGGTTATCTTAGATTTATAATCTATATACAAATTTATGATTTATTTGAGTGTTTCATAAATGTCTCTTAAGGAAGATATTAAAAAAATATCATTTTTCAATGAATCGTTCTAGGACGACCAGGCCTCAGAATCACATGTCGAATCAGTGTCTGGACCTGGTATTTTCCTAAATTATTTATAAAAATAAAATCATATTAATATGAGTAATTTTATTCTCCCCACCATTGGGATTTACGTCCCCAAAACCCAAAACTAAGGGAATTTACAGAAATTGAAATTCTTTGGGCATGAATCTATGCCTCTCGCTACCATGTTCACTTCTAGAGAATAACATACAACCGTTGAACAAAAAATAATGGAATTAACCACCAACAAATGATCCCATCGTATAAATCCTTGATCTCCCCTAGGTACTTGAAAAGAATACCACCATCATCCCAGTCCATCTTGGCCCAATCAATAATATGTGAAGGATCGTGCACGTATATCTTCACATAAGACACGTGGAAGACGTCATGAACCTGGTACTAAAATGGGGGTAGAACAATTTGGTATGTTTCCTCTTCAACTCCACGCATTATTAGGAAAGGACTTATGAACCTTAGACATATCTTGTCGTCCCAGCTAAATCTCTAGATCTCACATCTAGGAGAGAACTTATAGAACACATAGTCTCACTTCTCAAACTCAAAAGTTTTATTCCTATTATAATATGATTTTTTATGGATCTATCCAATCTCCATTGGCTCTTGTATGACCTAAAACTTCTTGGAAGTCATCTATGGAATCTTGCAGACTATGAGTGATGGTTATCCTAGGTCAATCCAACAAGGTGGTGACTAATGGGTTACACATAGAGAGCCTCGAATGATGGATTATTGATGATGGATGGGATTTTGTTGTAGTACATAAAAAACAACATAGTACCACAATCCTACTAACTATAGAAAAAACATAATATGCAATACTAAATCATGTACTTATATACCTGAATTGTTATGCATGGCCATCCATTGGGGGATGAAACAACGTGATCAAGTGTAAATAAGTCCGAAATTCCTCCTAAAATCCCTAACAGATCTAGGATGTTATGTGACAACCTAGAAATCAATCATTGGTCAATGGAACTCCGTGACTCTGAACTATCTCCCTCACATAGATGTGTCTCACACCTTCTAGTGAACTATACGATCGAATTGGTAGGATGTGTGCCAATATGGTGATTCATTAAATGATCACTAACATGGTATTGCACCACTAGGTTATGAAGGGAAAACCCACCAATCATTTTATTATTATCCCATACCACTTATATTCTAGATCCTCATTGGGTTGAGTCAAACCCACGAGAACCAGATGCTCATCCATCATATATTGACAAGTATGGAATTTAAATACAATCTCCAAAACATCCATCCTTATCCTGAGCCAAAAAATATATATTTAAGGTCCTCATACATATTCACTACACCCTTATGTATGTCCAACAGGGTGTGTGGGGAACTCCCTCAGAACCACCTCCAAAAATTATATTATTACAACAGTGCTCTTTATGAATATAACGATGTGCTCCTTACCTACGGAAGATTAATTAATGGTATAGCTAGTGGATATGTGTTTTTTCGGTCTCGCAGTAGATATACCAAATTTGAGCCTCCCCATATTATTGTTTGAGTAGAGCAGTGACAAACATTGAATGCAAATATGATTCACCATGTCTATCCATAGATGATATCAAAAATGAATATAACTTCTTGAATGCCTCATATAACAACTGTATTATAGATCTCATTTTGAGAGAGTCTTCGACCATGTTCCCCTTCCTAGGAGTATATATAATCTCAGAGTCATTGTCTTGGTGGAATTATAGCCATCACCATTACCTCGCGTTCTAATCCTTCTAAGAGAATATATACTTGAGATTTATATTTTTTAAATATAAGATAATATTCTCTCCCATAATGTATTTTCACCCAATATTCAATGTGAAAACTTCTATTTTTTACTCATGATCATGGATTCTTTAGTTCTCATCATGTTATTTCAATTGTTGTGAAGTAACAAAAATCACTTATTTCCTATTCATCAGGACACAACCATTCCCAGTTTCTGATGCATCAAAGAACACTATGTACTCAACACCATCCTCTAGAAACATCAAAAGGGGAGTTCTCATGATACTCTGTCTATTTCATTACTGGGTCCATTGCAACCCCATTCTATTATATTTCATGTTGATGATCATTAAAGACCACCTACAACTACCTAGGAAGAAAAATTAGGTCACACAACACCCTTCCTTGCAATTTCTCTAAATTCACTCTATATTCCCGAAGATCTTTGAAAACCATATGATATTATTGTGTAGATATATATAACTTATCGATTTATATATCAACACAAATGTCTAACACTTAATAGGGATGTAATTCTAGAACTTACTAAGGTATGAAATCCCTATTTCCTTCAACCATTATATGAAACTAATGAATACAAACATCCAATACACTGAGGTCCCAGCTAGCTAACTAATGGGAAATATATTACACCATAATATGCGTGACTCCATCCTAAGCTACATGAAATTACCTTTTAATGATAAAATATGAAATCAAGTTCTATTATAATTGAAAAACAACACCCATTTCTTTAAACAATCAATCTTATCATGAACTATTAATAGTAGACCATACTGAGAATTGAATCCAATGGCCACGATGCTATTACCATGATATAAAAATTGAAACCATTTCCTTTTAGAGTAAGTTGACACTATTGGTACTAGTTTGTGATCAATATATCAACTCTTGTAAGAGTCATTAACTTTAAGGGTCACAAATATTATATAACAATAAACTCTATGTCTCAAAAAGGAAAATTTGTAGGAAAATAAATCGATATCACATGTGCGTATCTATTTCAACTAATGTAGAACAAAACTTAACATACCATGAACCATTCCTAGGGTCCTGGATTCATAATCCTCGATAGCTTGCATCATTTTCCCCTACCTTCTTCTAGCACCCTGATTCGGGTATGGACCACATGGTGGTGATGGTGGTATCAGGTAAAAATGCTAGCCACATCCTACTAATACGCTCAGCTCCACAACCAAATCATCCTCCCAATGGATCTGTATACTCCTACTCTGGCCTCTTCTATAGTGGTTCATTAACTACCTCTCTGAATTAAACCTAAATAGTTTCACAATATCACATGTAATGTCTGTACCCTCAAAAATCACAAGAAACACTTCATCCTAGGGGAACTATCATGCCCCTAAAAAAATCTAACAATACCACATATGCAATGTGTTAGGTTTTTCAGATGACATCAGTAGGCCCTTCCATACCTACATCTAGAGAGATCGCAACCTTAGATGCCTATTATTTGTACTCAAACCATCTATATCACAATCCATTGCCAAAATATTCATGAAATATTCATTCTGTAAAGATATATCCCATTGAACATATAGAGGTGGGTCTTCAAAATTTTTATCATGAAAATGATCCACATGATAAACATCCTAAAAAAACTGCTTCGTGACTTTATCCCCTCTTGGAGGCCGCAGCAAACATCACGTCGCACACTTGATCCTTCTAGGGAAACCTCATTGGCAGGTGTCATGAATACAACTTGTAATAAAATAATATCTATCAGGGTCAATTGTGTATACCAGGAGTGTTGAATCAAGAAGGTCATGGAAAAAGAAACCCTTTCTTATATGATGCATGTTCCATTGTTTATTCATTCAACTAGTGTTTTCATATATCAATTCTAAATGAACGTGTCTAATATCCTAATGTATGTATATGTCAGCCACCAAAATAACATTGGTTTTTCTGTCGTGTATTAAATATTCCAGACACCCAACATTTTTCCCTAAAACAACTTCACAGTCTCTCAGTTCATAATTATAATAAACAACCTCTAATACAATTCTTTCATGAACCGTCCTAGAGGGTATCAATACATGACTACCCTAATCCCACCATCCATGGGGAAGGTTATGTAAAATAGTAATGAGTAAGAATATCCCCCAAATGAGAGGCATTTGGCAAAGTTCCTATTCACATGCACACATATTAAACCCCAAAATGATGAAATGTTAAAGCACATAGAATACAAATAATGTATACAATAAGATACCAACAATAGAGTATGATAGGGATTTAGTTTGAGGTATAGTACAAAGGAGATAGAATTCCTGCATACCAAAATGAGTCTGTAACCCAAAATTCCCAACTATTAAATAATGGTTTTGGGACACCTATCTATAGCCATATGAGCAAACACGATCTATCTAAAATCACCAAGAGCTAGTAAGTCCTGGTCCACCAGGAACATTTTGACAATGTCAAATGTCTTCACAAAATAGAAAACATGGAGGAAAATATCGTGTAGGGGTAAGTAAATTAATAAAAATTATGGGACCCTGAAAACAGAAAATAGTACCCTCATGGAAACACTATGAAAGAAGATTTCGTGAATAAATAATACAATGGAAAACACAACTATAAATGCATAGTTAACTCAACACATGATTAGTTTATAGAATATATAAAAAAATAGAGGTATACACATAAAGGATTCCATGACTAAAAGTCTCATCCAATTCATGATATGTGGTTCCACTCATATAATGCTCTTGTCGAGAGATCTTCATCCTCAAGCTATTTGATATAAGAATTCTGACCATGTTTACCAAAATTACCCAAGATAAAACTAGGTTCTCGATATGTTATAAATTTTATCTAAGACATCTCCTCTATCAAAGACATGAAGTATCAATAACACATATAGTGTTAGTAAATCCGGAATTGTCAGTAACACATAGAGTGTCAGTAAAACATATTGTGTAAATAAGTCATGAAATCCCCAAGTGACATAGTCACTAAGTCACAGCAACAAATAAACACTAAAATCCACCAGAATCACAATCTATAGGTCCTGTCATGTAGAATAGAATTAATTGGATCTAGTTACACGTATATGGGGTCATCCATTATTTAGGCTCACTAGGGGGACTCCACACCTTATTGGAAATATAATCCTTGACAGGGGATAGGGGATTGTGTATATATTGGTCACACGTTTTCTAGAAACCATATCTAAGGTACCATGAAGTGAAGTGATCACCGACTATGCCTCTTAGTGCCATACATTTTACAATCCATTAAGTCAACTATCAAAGATGAACTGAGAAAAATCACATTAGAATATGGGTAATACTCTATGATTGGAATGTGATATTGCAAAAAACCCTCCAAAATAAGACGCTAGGTATACTCCAAACATCTTTTGGTCCAACTAAAAACCTACGAAGGAAACTCAAAAGGACCACCTCATTTCAAGCATCCAATGTCTTATATGGATCATAAATCTATCATTATGCATTAAATTCATGCCTGATATACGAAAAGACAGACCCTGATATGGTCTGGGCCCAACCCAACAAAATGGACTAGACTCGACCCCGATCAATTCAGTTGACCCAACCCGATATAGTATGAAAATAAATAGATCGATGGGTATGACCTATTGGGCCACTCTGTCTAGCCTATTGGGCTGCTGAAGAATCCAAAATCTCCAAATCCACCATACACGCATGAGCTGATTTTTTTGCATGGCACACGGTCTACCAAAATGTATGCCTCTGCAGGGTCATCACAGTGCTGTTATGTTCAACATTGTGGTATATTGGGTTTTTATGTCCTTCAACCATCATACAGTAAGATCCTTTAATCCTCATCTTAGTTGTGGTTTAGGTGGAAGCCGGTGCATGCCACCGACCTCACATGCTCTGTGACCATGGAACACCAGTTGAACATTTAGTGGGCCAACAGTTTTGACTCTATGCTCCAATTTCTGAAATGAAGGCACACATATGATCTTTGGGTCACGTTCTTCATTCCCTGTTCTCAGACAAATCATACTATTCATGAAGATGATAAAACACTAGAATATAAATATCTTCTAACATTCATTGATACATAGATCATCGTCCACATAATACCTCTACCAGGACTTTTTGATCTTAGATCAGCTATATCGAAACGTTTCTCCATGGACTGAGTTTGAAATATTGATCAACTAAAACATTCCATGTATTGGAAAAATTTAGTAATTCCCATAATAATTTATGAACATGGGGATAAAATCTTAAATAATCCAATAGGAATGTAAGTTGATCTATTTTCACGTGAATTGTGGTTTGTTGATGTTATAATAACAATCAAAATACAATAAATGATCATAAGATAATTCTTCAATCAAAACCCCTCAATGGTAAATACAATCCCCCCCAACATTCAATTCACTGAACAATCAGTTTGCTTATTAGTGCATGTTCATCCTATAAATACTGAATGGGGAAAAAGTGAAATTCCAAAATCCTTACCTCAATTCAGTTCGATCACTAATGATGAATGGTCACCGATTTAATGTCATGGGAAAAGATCCTTTGAATATGAGTTTCCTTATTGACCATCGATCAACAATCTAATGTGGTTCATTGAGAGAGTTCCATCTCCTTTCCTATGATGAAATGCCGGGATATGGTGTTAAACCTAAATATTCAATAAAATTAGTATTAAAAAGAAAATACATTATTACACTATGAATAAATTGTTTTTATAAAAATTATTTAATGACAATTACACTCAACACCTCCATTTTACATTCAGACCATGCGAGTTTTCTTTGTCCTTGCCCAAGTAAAACACCCCCTTATGAACCCACAAGTGGACTTAGATTTCCAATCAGAGTTAACATTTATTATTTATTATGATTTTATAAAAAAAAAATTATTTAATTTTTTTAATTATGGTTATGCAATTTATAGTTTTTTCCTTAGAATACTCGTGTTAACTAATGTCATATCACACCTAGGGTAATGCCACATCTCTACGACGAATGGTTTCCTATGAATTTTGATTTGGGAAACTATTTATGAATTCTTCTACATTTTTAAAAAAGTCACGTGCATATGAAATTAATAAATTAACAGTGTTAAATAAATCCTTCACGGTGAACTGAACCTCGAAATCACATTCTATTTCATCACCTACTCTCAAAATTTTCAAAAATAATTGTTAAAAATATAATCAAGAAAACACGAGTGATTTCATCATTAATTTATTTCAATGTACTATTTTTTGGTACTCTAATCCATAACCATATTATTCGAAAGTAGTTTAACCTTCTTCAACATTTTTAAACAATAATTGGTCTCAAAAACATTAACTCACTAGCCTCCTCCGATTATAGAGCTGATCTACATAGACTACAATAAAAATCCTCACATGATTTCGTTTGAGTAATTTCATGATAATTATTATTATTGGTGAACTCCATAAATGATTGGAAATACTCCCAATACCCACCAATGTATAAGACAAATTCCTGCAGCATATTCTGAAGAATATGAATTTAATAAATTTACATTCCATATTTCTGTGGGAGGAAATATGTACAGAGAAAAACATGTGTTCCAAGAGACATTTATGAAACCTACCATAGGCATGAATTAATGTTTGAGGCATGGTATGAAATATATCCTACGGAACCCCATTCAAGTAGATTATCTTTTGAGAATACATGTCTTCCTAATTTTCCACTAAGAAGGTCACCCATATTGGAATGATATTTTTTACCTTTTTCAGATGGTCCCTAATCAACCAAATATGATCATTATTATGAGGAATCCTCAGGAGACCTAAAAATAAGTCAATGGTTAAATCTACCCACATTGATTATGGAAGGGGAAATAGTATTCTTCATCATATAGGTCGTTTATGATTGTACATCTCCTATTGAAATCTTTTGTGAAATATCATTATCATTAGAATCAACATTTTCATGTAAAAACATCTAAACTATAATCATATGTCATATTAAATTTTGGTCATAATAGAATGCAGGACCTACATTAAGGATTGAAATTCAAGTATCATCACATAAAGTATAAAATTAGTCACAATTATATAATTACTGACATAAGTGAACTCATCCACATCAATGTCCAATCTGATTATTACTCCCAACCTTCATGGATTTCCCTCAAGGCCAAATAATCATGATCCTCATATAGACTATCAATAATCTAACGTAAAAGTATAAATTTCACAAAAAATGATATAACATTCACCGTATCTCAGCTCTCTGAAACCCCAAAATAAATTTCTTCAAGTAATGTCATTATCTTCTACATAAAACTATACTATTGATTACCCGAGACTGATTTTTTCTTCTTAATATGTCAGAAAAAATATTTTTTTCCTGATTCTATATGTTAGATTAGTGTGGAATGAATTAATATAATCAACCCATGAACGCTACTAGAGATTCAAACCTCTTTGAAAATTGATATTATTTTTTCTCCTATGACCCGTATAAAAAGTAATATTTTATTGAAAATAGATAGCTTCTCTAACATACAGATGAATACACCTGGGCATAAATTTCAATTTCATGCATAGTGTAAATCAATTCATGCGATCTCAATTATTGATACCCTTATACCACAACATGATCACCTTGAATCAGCATTGCTCCATGACATATCTCATATACATCAAAATACCCTATATAATCTACACCTAGCTTATTTAGGATCATGATCATTGACATTTTTTTGATGTTATTCTAATCCATGGTGATGTTCTCACTTGTTTTAGTCCCTTAAATATTTACCTCTTCTTTTTCAATCATAGTGGTGCTTCCAAGAAATAAAATTCCCAAGTGATCCTACAATAATATATAACTAAAACAAAAAAACTACAGATATGAAAATATTTCATGGGATACTCCATTGAAGCCACTATTTGATCATTATATTTGGTCAACTAACACACATTCCTCTAAGAGGATGTGACTGGTTAAGTGTACAGAATCAATCTAAAATTAACTCTATGATATATTGGGGTATTAGATTCTCTCTCAGTGAACTCAAGATGATTTCAAGAAATTAGGAATGAAATGAATGAGTCCTATAGTATATCAATATTCCATCCAAAAACACTACCATTAAATTATCTAAGAACAAATGAATGATTTTTGTTCATCTTGAACATAAACATGTTTAACACATTAATTATCCCAAAATAAATTATAAAAAACACATATTGGCCATGAATTCTCCTAAATGTTGTCCACAATATATTATAGGGTTGAACACTTAATGAATTATATTGTGGCCTCATGTAAATTTTAGAGAAAACTAAATTTCATACCAACTGTTCCTATAGATCATCGTTACATAGATGAGGATAATAGTTCTTCATAGTCATCCGAGTAAACCTTAGATAATCAATAAAAAAGCACATGGTCCCATAATCCTTCTTTGAAATCAAAATCAGCTATCCAAAAAATGAGATACATAGATGGATAAACCAATTTATAATCAACTATCCAAGTTCAATTTTAAACTCTTAAATCTATGTAGGTGTCATTATTTATGGTTGAATAGAAACTGACATAGCCCTAGACATGATCTCATCTGTAAATATCATGAATCTCACAAGTGCATCCCTTATAACATATCATGAAAAAGATTCTATAATTTTTCCACTATGGGTGAGAATAACTATAATTTTTCACCCCCATCATAAATAAAAAGACTAGAAACATAGGTATTAATCATCCTCAATTATTACTAAACTAGACCTAGACAACCTATCTGGATATCCCTTTCACCATAGTGAATATATTATCCACCCTATGGAGTTATAAAAGTAACATTCCTATGGTAAATATCAATGTGGTATCATAGTTCCACCAACCGGTCGATACTAATAAGTAGTTGTAATCCTGACATTTCACGTATATAATGATCACAAAGGAATTTATACTCACCATAATCTAGAAAAATTACCATCCACAAATAGATGTATCTTGGCCATCCTCTCTATAGTGTGTCAATATCCATCACCCCATTCCAAATATCTACGTCAGACTCATCCAATTCAAATGTTATGAAGATTTAAAATAATGAGACGAACTGGTGTAAAATAAAGAACTATATACAGTAAAAGCTAGAAGAATATTACATCTTACTATCGATGGTCTAGTCACTTTATAGACCAATGTAGGTTGAAATACATGACACTATAATACCCATCATTAAAAATATTAATTTTATTCACCATTTTTTATATATGGTAAATCATACATAGAATTACTACTTCCATTGACTTTTCCTACATGACAAGTAGAACTATAACACAGAGACTCATAAGACGTAGATAGTACCCTTCCCGCACTTTGGATCTATCTTGATAGTCCATAACTACATATCTATCATGGGTTCATGTAGAACATGTGCAGGTGTCCCATCCTACTGCGACCTAAACACTATACCAAAAATTCGGTGTATTGTCTATGGATGTGTCCCAACCGACCAGACTGGTGATAGAGCTCTCGAGTAATATCTTGAGTAACTTATCCTTCCAATAGAAACTATTAACACAATCAACATTGATAATATTCTGATAGAAACACTTCCTGATCACAAAATTCATGCCTCCGAACAATCTAGTAGATACCACATTTCTTCTACTGGAATCCTTATTAAGGTACCGCTCAGATATGATAGCCTGATTCACCACCTTGGAAAACATATTCATCATAATGATATCAAATTGAGGATTAATTTCTCATATATTTACCACATTAAATAATTTTTACAAATTATTCTCATCCACTACCAAAGTAGAATAAAACCACTAAAAATATAAAAAAACATATTGTATACTCCAACATAGATATACCAGACTGACTCAACATCATGAACTCAACTTCGGATTAATTCCTCAATGTTTGAGTATAAATTTGAATCATGATATTCTCTTGATATTCATTACACTCCACATTCTCTGTCTATCCATCAGGTGACTGGATTCCACACCATATATTAACATATCAACATAACATATTAGAATCTTGCTTAACAGTCTTCTCTAATGGAGTCTTTAATTTGTCAAGAGTGTTCTCTAAGGACTCATTCCATGTATAGGATTCCTCATGTCCACCCTCTCTGATAAACATTGTAGGTTGATTCAAATGAATGTGCCATGTAAGCTCATGCATGTTTTTCACAACCCACCTTAGGTCTATTTCAAAAAAATACATAAAGAATGAAAATATCTCTCATGGATTCTCTTCATCTTCTAAATCCAGAACTATTGGTTACTAAGTTTCCACTATTGGTGGATTATTTCATTCAATGATATTTTATTATCATGTCATCAAGGATCATCATGGAGGCATAACTCTACAATGAAAAACCAATTCCTTATGAAATATAACACCACATTAACATATTCATGTATTAGGGTTTCAAAATAATCGAAAACATGTGTTACCCATAAACCCCTTCGCAGTATTAAAACATAGGTATTATCACTATATATAACCATAATCCATATTGGTCATCGATAAAAAAGTGTAAACTCATTATAGTTATTCAATTTTCCAATTCGACACCCATTTTACATTTTATATTTATCACAACTATCAACATCAACAATTTATTACTCCTATTAGGATCATTTTGATTTATTTAAAATAAGAAAAGAAAAAAAAATTAATTTCAAAACTTACCCAAAAATAAATGTTTCAAAGGGATCATAAAATTTTGCATGTCTTAAAATAATCCACACTACTTTGAATGATTCATGCACACTCAAATATATTTTCATACTAGGACATGATTCAAATCATAATAAAAAACATATAATCATTAATCACATTACACAATAAGTGTGTCCCTCAACATTCACTAATATCCATATGAAACAACAAACGGAATTATCAGTAATCCAACCATACATACTTAAATCTTTCTCCCGTACATAGGGTATCAAAATCGAGGATGATATCTTAACAAATACCAAAGTCATTATATTCTGTTGTCTAGATTTATAGATTAATAAGATAAATAAATCGAAAATATAATCATCTTTTGATACAACATTGTTATATCTGGTCTTGGGTGGCACACAACAATATTAGTCCCTTACAACTATTTATAATCCTCTGGGATATAAGGATGATGACATGAGGTCATTTAACCAACCAGATCATGACCCCAATGTGTAGTAAAAATGTTAGGAGGTTACAAATATGGTCACATTTTATTTCTGATGAAATAAAAAATTGGTTGTAATTTAATTATACTGTATAACTAATCTATAAAATTAATTTAATAATTAGGGAATGTGTTTTTGAATAAGTATGAAATTTAATCAATAATCATATATAATACGTTAATATTTTTTTTATTTTATGGGTGGGAGTTTTTATTTGTACCAATACTGGGTCGAGACAATTGTTGGGATTTTTTAAGATGACTAAAAAACCCCTTTTCAACCATGGTTGTGTTGAACATTTTATTGGCTAAACCTAAGGGGTTATAATAACTTATATATTAGGGAATAAAAAAAATTATAGTCCTAATTATTTGATTGATTAACCTAATTTTATATGATAATTGTATTTATTAGTCATTCTATCCTTTTTCGTTTTGATAAAATTTTAGAAAAAGGGTCAAAAGGAAACCTGTATGATTATTTCCCACTAATAAATTTCAAAATTTAAAATTTATTAATATTTAAAAAACTCATTATAATCAATCCAATTTAATATAATAATTATTAAAAAAACATAATAATTTTATATTTAATTGTTAGTGAATATTAATTTATTGGAAATTATTGTATCGCATGTCCAAAAAACTATCTTCCATGGATTTTTATAGGAATTTGGTTGAATAAAATCATCTTATCCTACGTTTTTTAAAATTATATGTTATAATAAAAAATTATTAAATTTCTCTATAAAATTCCACCTTGAATTCCATTGATATGGAAAAAATATTTCACAAATCATTTTAACGCAAGACTGTAAACATGTAAAAGAATGGATATGTACTTACAATACAAATTATATGCATTATATGGGATTTAAATACCGATAATAAGATATATTTATTACAAATGGTTTGAATGAAAAATAATATTGAGGATTGTTTAATTATGATATAATATTGTGATGTTTATCCAGGTGAATTTATATGTATTTCTCATGATCATATGGTTGATCATTCCACTCTGCCCATACACGGTTCTACACCTTTATGTATGCTTCATTATAGTATAACACCAAATGAATATATTGAAATAAATATGCAACTATAATAGAATTTTTATAAGGGTTTTATAAGTATATTTTAATCACAATAGGTTTTAGAAATCCTATTTTCAAGGAATAAGTATAGATAAATGTATCAATCCATTGGTTATCATGATCTTAACATGATCATGATAAATAATTAGTATCAAATAATTCATATCAATTGTATTTTGGTTAAACATGACGCTATCAATACATATATATGGATGAACATTGATATAGATATCATAATTTAAGGGAAAAATGAGATGTTATACCATTGACTTCCATCCATATAATAAATGGAATCATTGAATTAATTTTATTTACACTAAATACTACAAAACCATTATTTTTTCATTATTTTAATTAATATATTTTTTAATAGATTGACTCATTAAATTTTTGGATTTAATTTTATATAATATTTTTATATACTTAAAAGTGAAGGATGAAAATGAAGATAACTTGATAACTAATCTATTGACATCATTAAAGGAGAAACATTATGAAAAATTTCAAAACTATATTGGTGGATTCCAAATTTTCATTTTTTAGATATGTAATTAGATTTGAGTGAATATATTATTCATGAAATTATTAAAGGGTTGGAAGAATATCATAGATAAAAAACAACAAAGTCGATCTACATTTTTCTAGGGTTAAATAAATAATCTTGATTCTATCTAAAATGTCTCTCAGGAATGGACATTACAATAACTATGTAAAATAAATATTGAGTTCAATTCCAATAGAAAACTAAGGTTATGGTTGTTTAATGGGTCATAAGTGTATTTTGGTGTAAAATTAAAAATCATATATCCATATTGTGGAGAACAATTTTTTATAAATAGTAATGCATAATTTAAGGGATTTCCACTTGTTATTATGAAAAATCACATAGTGTTAGTTTATTCCTATGAACAATGAAGGGACAATGATAAAAATTAAATAGATCATGATCTAGAACTAGAAGTGGTAATTTTTAAATTAATTAGTTTTAGGATTTTAATTTATAGTTTTTTTATAAATATATAATGATAACAATATTATAAAAAATAAATTCAAACAAAAGTAATTTAACATGCACAAAATTATTTATTATTATAGAAGAGAATATATTAATTCAGAATACATAACCTTTTGAAAATAAGAAAAATGAGGTAATTACTCATAGTTGAAAATAACATGATTCCATAACAATTAATATGATATAAATAGACCAACCAAGCATGTATTTTCATTAAATTTGTATAGAAATGAAATAGAATGTAGTGAAATAGTATATTTCTTAAAAAAACAATACCATAAACTCATTTAAATTTCAATGTGTTGGGTAATTTTCATATAGATATATTTAATAAGGTAATAAATATTCTGAATTCTACAATTATAATTATGAAATTATAAAAAATTTGAAATTTACATATTTCTTTTCAACACTATAATAAAAAATTTTGTTTTAAAATGATGTAAATATCTCATCATTCCCTATTTAAATAAGAACAACATAAATTTATAGTATTCTCAAGAATAATTTATGTTGGTAAAAAAAATCTTTTTTTAACAAAAGGTTTAATCCAAAAAAATAAATTTTAATTGGTTGATGATACCACAACCCATATCAATATTTTAATTGAATAATATGCCCACGAATTTCAATATAGGTCCTTCCATGAACATTATATACTATAAATTTTTTTGGGAAATGTTTGATTAAACCATAAATATTCCATAATTCATATCAATTTCCAATGGATTTCTAACATGATTGAATTTCCATTTTATAATGAAGTATAGTTATAAGGATATATAAGGTACCACATTAAATTATATCTAATCTCTATAAAATTCATAGATAGAATGTTTATATGATTTTTTGACAACTATTGTAAATAGAGATTAAATTTATTACCAATGAACACTATAAAGAATATTTTCAATCTAAAAGGACCTTCCAAACTATATATAATATGTTGAACATACTTATTAAGGGTTTCATAATAGGATGGGGCCAGCATTATTCATTGGTAGTGTTCCCAAAACACATTTTTTTTAATTAAAACCGCATAATATAATATATAATGTATGAGATATTGAAATAAAACATGTTATAATGAAGTGGAAAAGACGATGCTATAATGAAATGATTATTATCACGAGATGATAATGATAATTTCAACCATTTAGTGGGATATTAATGCCATTTAAAAGTGATAATCATTTTTACAATTATAATTATCAATGAGACATATAGATTGAAGTTGGTGATAATGTATTCCTTAAATTATCAACAAATATGAGTGTTACAAGACTCAAGATGAATGTAATATTGATCAATATATACATCGAAGCATTTTAGATCCCTGACCATGAGGGGTTTGTAGCCTATCTCTTTGTGCTTCCATAAAAATTTTCAAATGTTAATGATGGTTTCTTTACATATATTTCGAATAATTAAATACATTTTACATCATCTTCATTGAAGATAGTGGTTATATAAACAGAACCGGATCTACCTCATAATGAAATCTAGGTTATGATGCCAGATCATATGAGAAATGTACGATGAAAAACACTTCATTCATTCGGAATGATCTCTATGAGAAAATATTTTTGATTAAATACTATGTCAATCCAAATATTTAATGAGGGAAAAAATACCAGATTATTCTATCATATAAATACAAATTTTAATGAAAAATAATTTTAAAAGGGTTAGAATGCAACATAGGAAATTTATTCATTTAATAAGATGAATAAATTGTTTTAAACATGACACCATTTTAAATCATGTTAATAGTGTGGTTTAATATGTTAGTTATTTTAAAACATTAGTAGAATTTATATATTATGCAAAATGTAGAACAAAATTAATAAGTAAATAAAAATTGTAAATATTAACATATTAAATACATATACTATGAAATTTATATATTAATACATGTGGTTTTCCAAAAATATCATTCCAGTAAGAAATAAAAATGTAATGAATGTATTTTGAAATATATATTTTAACAATTTTGATAATTAAAGAAAACAATAAGATTAATGATTTTTTGAAAAATATTTAAGTTTATATTTTGAGTTGAAATGGTAAATACTACTTTTTTATATCCGTTAGGGATATACATATCTATATTATTGTTTGGAATTGATATAAATAATGGATATATGCATAATTCCATAATTAATAAATAATACATTTTAATGAATGGAATATTAGTTAAAAAAACTAATTATTAATATAAAAAATCAATATATAATAAATATCTATATAGAAGTTAAACATTTAATATATAATCAAACAGTATATAGAGAAGTTATTTTTAAGAAATATATTTTTTCAAATATATTTATATTTAAATTTAAAATGAAATTTTGATATATATATATATATATAGATATATATAGTTTATATTTTGTGTTTTGGTTTAATTTTTGGAATTAGGGAACTGAAATTTGGATACAAGTTTAATCTATTTATATTATGATTGTTTTTATTTATATTTATGTTATAAGTATTGTATATGGTTATTATAATTTTATGGGTTCCCTATGTGTTCTTTGATATGTTTACCCTAAGATAAAATTAAATTTTATCTATTTAGTTTACAGTATAATAATATTTGTTTTAATCATGATTTTCACACCACAACTCTTGTTTATTGATTCTTTCGATTCATTGATTTGCTAAAAAATTATTACATATTTCATGATTGATGCTTTATGTAGTGATGTGTATGAGTTATTTTATGATATTATCATGAATCCTAATTATGTCATTGTACCCTTATGAACATATTTTTCTCATTTTTGATATTAAATTATTATTTATTATATTTTACCTCACTGAGAATTAGTGATCAACTTTTTTTGGTTCCTTTTCACTTGTTATAAATA
This sequence comes from Viscum album, assembly GCA_963277665.1. NCBI lineage: Eukaryota > Viridiplantae > Streptophyta > Magnoliopsida > Santalales > Viscaceae > Viscum > Viscum album. The sequence continues at coordinate 1,995,582,097 of OY728140.1, read as the reverse complement.
CTGATGTTTAATTATTTATTAATTATAGTGTCTAATTTGGATGATTATGATTCCCCAAAATGTAATTAAGGATGTTTGTTTTTGTGGGAATGGAAAGAACATAATGACATGAGTATTGTTTATGGAATAGTTTTTCCTAAATATCTATAACATTTAACGAAAAAGGCCCTTGGGTATGTAAGTGATCCAATACTTATTTTTTTTGTTTAATGGTTTGGATGAATGAAATTTAATAATATTTTTCTATAATCAAAAAACCAAATTATATATTAAATAATTTAGCACCATATCTGAGAGTTAGGATCTGTGGAATTTATATTATGTTTTTATAGTCAGTTTAGATAATTCTAAAGAATAGGTTGCCCCAATATGAGGTTATGAAAGGAGTTATGGAATCCATCTTGGGATTAAAATGTGGTGTTTAATTATAATTTAAAAAACATAGAAATTAAGTATAATGTTTTAGGTATTGTATTTATATGAGGTTAAAAAGATGTTATTGAATAATTTTTTTTGGGCAGGGATATATGTAACCCCTAGGTTCATCAAGATAAATATGAGGACAGATTCTAATTATTACATGTTTAATGTTAATGTAATGAATTGGGTTTTATATAGTATTTTATTATTATTATTATTACATTATATATTTTCATTATATTCATTGTAATTTAATAAGGTTATATTTTTTAAAATAGTATAATATGATGTTTAGGTAATAACCCATCACACATAGCAAGGCTACAAGGAATTAACCCACAAGCGAAGGGTGTCAAGGGTGCAACCCCAAACACAGGCCTTTGTAATATCTTAGTTATTATAGGATCTTTATTTTTTAGATTAATAGTATGAATGATAATGATATTTTTTAGTTTAGGAATATAATTTTTATTATATATATAACCATAGTATTGAAAAGTTATTTAATTATTAAGTGATTAATATTATTTTAGAATAGGATTAGTAAAATATTGAGAAACAACATAAAAATTTATAAACACCAAATTTACTTAGTTTTTATAGACATCAATAATATCATGACTTTAACTTTTATGGTTATGTTATATTTTAAAATATAGTTTTAGAGAATTGGGAATGAAATAATGTTCTCATGAATATACATTGTCATGATAAAACCATTATTTTATGGTGGAAATAGAAAATATGATGAAATTATAGTCCTAAGGTGTATTAACATCATAATTATCCTAGTTTATATATTATCAATAATTTATTAAATCATTGAAAAGGAAATTAAAATAAAATGTTTCCCAATTACATTATTTTCTAATGAAATCAATTAATTTTAGACTCCTCACTGATTTATTACATTTTGGTTGTTAATTTTTTATTAATCATTCACATTATTGGGGTGAATGATCTCAATCATTAGATTAATTTATCTGGGAATTAACATTTTCTTGAACGAAAAAATATTCACCTCCCATATATGTTTCCCTTAAAAAAATCTAATATATGTTATTCGAGGTGGTATTTATAAATTATATTATCTATAATTAATTGGTGGTTTGAATGTCTATTTTTATGATGTGGGACACTAGAAAGAGTATATTAAAATGTACAAAGTAAAATTTCCAAGATAATTTTTAAATTTTTAGGAAATAATTTATTATATGGTTGTAAAATGTAACACTTCGAGATTATAGAAAATAAATCATTTTTCGATAGCATATTCGACACAGCACAATGATATAATATGATGAGATAAATTCATTACATTTACAACTAATCCATTAAATAGGAAAGTATGAATAAATCAAAAAACATTAAGAAAAATATTTACATATATATTTCTTATTAAGTATAAATAATTTATAAATTATTAGTAAACTATTAATCAATTTTTAGTAAATTAATTTGTATTCAATAATATGTTTTTTTAAATATTGGTATTTCATTTATTGAGAAAATTCTATAATTTGATTTTAAAATTTTTATACAATTTAATTATTAAAATTAAAATAATTTTATATATAGTATTATCAAATTTATCTTACAGTAATATTTTCAAAATATTTGGAAGAACTATTTTTTAGTAATTAGTTAAAATTAAATCTTTTTGTAAAAATGTAATTTATATTCGATAAATTTTGAAATTAAAAAGTATAATTATATTATTAATTTGATTCAAAATATGAAAAATATTATTCAATTATATTTAATTTACATAATTACATTTTATCCAACTTTATATTTGATGATCGTATAAATAAATTTATGAGTTTAAATGTGACTTTAATGAAAAATTTATGAATATGAATGATCTTTATGTTTTTAAAAATATTATGAATATGTATGACATGTGATAGATTATGGTGTTTAATGTAAAAATGAATGTAACATGATTTATAAATCAAATAATTATTTTTCATTATTTTGTGGCTAACCATTAGGATAATTATTTACTAAACTATGTTTTTGGGTTTATTCATGGTCTACAACTTGAATGAACCATATTAATATTGAGTGTAAAGGAAAATGAAATGGATATAATTCTATGAATCTAAATGTTATGGGATAATGAATATAAAACATTACAAGAATCCTCATACATGTTATTTAAGATATGAATCATGCAAGAAATTAAAATGAACATAGAAGGGAACAATATTCTATTGAGTTATTTATAAGGAAAATACTTCTATCTGCTAGTTGGAAATCTTATTCACAAGTTAATACAAATTGGATCAATACAATAGAAAATATTTTTTCCATACTCCATTTTTTATAATATGAAATAGTAATTTTGGTTTTCATCAATTTGAAGGAAAAGCATATTTGTAGATGACTAAAATTAAAAAACAATATAGGATAATGATATTTACATCATTTATTGGGATAACTTCTAAAAAAAATTAAAAAAATTTAACTTGTTTTATTCTTAATAAAATTGTTCTTATATTGGTCCTTTATATTAGAAAAAAGTATGATGAATGTATCTATACTAGTGAAGGTATGTTTAAAATTTTAATGATGTATGATTTTAGTATTATAATAAATATTGAATATAAGATCGAAAAATTATTCACTTTATTAAAACAATTTCAATTAATGGATTTGTACATATGATAGATCAATATAAATAAATATATTGCTCAATATTCTATGAAAAAAGAAATTGTGGTTTGAGTAACATATCACTCATAGAGTTTTGAGTAGAAAAAGATGATGGATTTCAAAGGAAAATATAAAAACCACGGGGATAGGAATATTATTTTTCCTTTGTCCTCAATTTTTCGCAACAATAATGGAATAAATTTCTCTTGGTGGATAATAAAAGATTTTATTGTGGGAGGGATGGTAATGATGAAATTTATTGTTGACATAATGTGAAAAATTTCATCGATGATGTGAATAATGATATATCTATATAGAATTCATTGCTTACATATAAAATATTAAATATTTAGGATAATGGGAATTATTCTAAATTTTTTTCATTCCCATAAGTTTATGATGTTAATTGATGTAAACAACAACTTCAGCCAAGGGACATGTGATATTTTTTTTCTGACAACAATTTCTAATTAGAGTGAGATAATGATGTGGTAAAAGTTACAGTTATTGTCCACTCTATATCATTTTATGTTTTATTTCACTATGGATATACCCATGTAATAATATTCAATAAATCATTAAGGTTATAAAAATCACACACAAATTATTATATATATAATTCAATGTAAATCCACATTATGGTACAATGATATCATCTCAATACTATTTTCCCATATGGTTGAAATTTTTGGGAATGTGTTTCCCGTAAATTATATAATTCTACCACTAAATGAATTTAATTTCATCCACTACTGTTATTATATTTCTCTACATAAATCACAAACACTATATCTAGGAAGTGATGTCACATTTGATATTACCAATAATCTAATTTTCATATATAATTGAGAAAATACGTATGATCTTATATAACAGATTTCATCATTTGAATGGTTCTTAAATCAAATTCATAAGGGATGATTGTCATAAATGGTTGGTAAAAACATTCAATTTATAAGATTTTATTTTTTAGGAATTTATTGATGTATATATATTAGAGTTTCCTTGAATTACATAAAAAATAGAGGTAGTGTTCTCAATTTAACTCATTCATAGTGCCACACAAATTTTAAGGACTCCTTATTGAATGCACCAAGATGAGTTTTAGGAATTGGAGAAGAAACTCAAGGAAGGCCATGATAATGGATTAATTCATATATGTACATCACCTTATGATAAATTTATTATTTTTTATAAAATTATTGATCGGTCATTAAGACTCTGAATTGATTATCAAGGACACCACATGATCAAAATTACGAGTAAGTATCACCTTCCTTTTATAGATGACTATGTTAACCAACTGCGCAGAAGTAAATTGTTTTCCAATATTGACCTTCACTCTAGATATCATCAATTTAGAGTCAAGAAATAGAATATACATAATATATAAATCTATATAAGGTTTTTTTGTTATAAATATATTTTTATTCATTTATATTATCTTAATTATTCATATATTGTCATGGAAATGATGAATAGTGTCTTTATAAATTACCATGATTAGTTTTTGTAGAAATTAAATATGACATTCATATATAATCAAAGAGAAAGTATGATCCGGAAAATAACATGTTGATTTTACTAAACACCTTAATAAAGGAAAAATTATTCAAAAATGACAGTGTAAAATATCAGATTCTAAAGGCCTGATTTTTGGGTTATATAATCTTGGGAGTGGGTAGGAAAATGGATTTTACAAAGGAATAGGATATTGAATGTTATCCCATAACAACTATGGTTTTTTAGATATATATTTTTCGCTATTACTTAGATATTTTTAATGTATTGTGGATAATTTACCTTGACTATATAATACGCACACCACGTTAACACGAATGAGAGTTGAGTTCCTTACGAAAAATGAATGCGAGAAAAATTTCAAACAACTAAGGAGTGGATTAGTAAGTGAAACTATTTTTACATTACCCTATAGTGGATAAGGCTTTGTAATTTTTAGTGATGTACGTAATATTAAATTGGGATGCGTTATTGTGAAAAATTTCAGGGTTATAACTTATTTTTCATGATAATTGATGCTTTGTGAGAAACATTTCCTGAATCATGATTTGGAGTAAGTTGTAAGATTTTTTTCACTGAAAATATCGAGGCATTTTCTAGATAGGGGAAATGTCTGTAACATATATAGATCAAAAAATTTTACTTTATATTTTCACATTAAAAGAGTTTTATATGCACCAAAGGAGATAGTTATAGTTGATTAAAAATTAGGAATTCCCAAAACATTACAACCTTAAAAATAGGACATGAACGATGATTATTTGGGTAAAAATGATCTTGGTTTCTTATCCATGATGATAATTAAACAAGATCTTACATTTTCTATCTTTTAAATGATTGATATATAAATCTAGAGTTAAGGAGAAAATATTTTATTGTTCAAATGAATGTTTAATTATCTCTATATGTGAATATTTTAGTGTTGAAGAATGAATATGTCAAGATGCTAACGAGGTATAGAAATGATCATATGATTTAACATGGTCAGTTTTGAGTGATATGGTTCAGGTATATTTGTTTCATTCCATATATATAAGATTTCACGAAGGAGTAGTCATAAGAATATCGTAGATCTTAATTATCTATTAATCATCGATGTATTAATATATATTGTGATTTGAAATAATACATATGGTGGAATAATGATTAGAGATATATCATAATGTTTAAATTTTATTTCTAGGTTTATTATAATGTTAATTAAGAAAGATAAAATAATAAGTATATGTTTCATCAATTAACCATTCTAAAATTTATATGAGAGATGCAGACTACAGATTTTTTCATTAGAATCCCCACAAAACATAAAGGGAGTAATTCTCTATTGATTTTCGTTGATTACCTACCTATATTAGAACACTTTATCACTATCATAAAATACTACCTTTTGATTTAGAATTCAATGTTATACATTATAGTTGATGTAAGGATTCATGTATTACCACATTATATTATATATGATATGGATTCGATATTTAAATAAATTTTATAGAGATGTATTATGTAGGTTATTGATGTGGAGTTTAATTCCAACACCCCATATCATACATAAATAGACGATACTTTTGAATGAAAATATATAAATCATGACGATTTGGTGATATCATGTTATTATTTTTTTAATGGAATTAGGAATCATCAACATTACCTAGTTATGTTTTCTGATAAAAATAGCTTTCACTAAAGCTTTTAGATTTTTCCTAGTGAATCCCTATATACTATAAAATGATTAGATCAGAAATTCTTGTATTATGTTTGATAATGAATGCTTTTGTGACATATTATTGAAGAATAAATTTAAAAATAAAGGTAGATACATTAATTAGTATATCAAGGATCTTTAAAGACACAGAAATATATATCCTAATAATAACTAATGTGATCTAGAATATGACTTCATAGATTTTTTTTCCTTTGAATATTTTGATGTAATACATTTATGTGATTAATGAAAAATAAAAACTACCCCATAGGTAAATCATTTCCTTTGATATTCATGATCTTATCATGATAGAATCCAATAATTTTGAACATCCACCAATACTCTATCATGTCCACAAAATGTTATATCAATCTCTGCTACAGATGTATATACCTTATCATTCACCTATAATACAATTAGAAATCATACAAATGGAGGAAGATATTACTGATGACGAACAACTAGATGAGATTATCCATCATATATAAAATGTTATATGGAACAATATCACTCACCAGGTCAATAATTTTTGGTAATACCACTAGATATAAGTTTATATGTGGTTAGTTGATGATATTATGAGGAAAAACTGTGCTATAAAAATTTATGAGAGTGAATAATATCAACTGTGAAATTCAATTTAATAGTGTTAGAATGCATCAATCAGAGTGTTATATCATATATGTTTATGTTTTTTTATTAATTTTAAAAACTAATTCTAATATATTATTTATAATGATTTTTATTATGATAACCAATTTATTGAGAAATACAAAAATAATCTATTACATTTATATTTATTAAAAAAATCTTTAGAAAATATTATTCTCTCTTTTTTGAAATATAATTAAATTATATTTTTAAATGTATAAAAAATTAACCTGATTAAAAAACGAAATATTTCAATTATTTATGTCTAAATAATTTAAGGCATATTTTTTGTGAATTTATTTAAAAATTATTAATCAATGATACCGACTAAAATATAAAATCTTTTAATTGTAAACTATGATTTAGTTTTTTTGAGATATACATTGATATTTTCATTATATTTATTAAAATATGTATGTATTAGTTGAATATATATTAATCTTATATAGGTTATTGTAAAAAAAATTATATTTATGATAAAAATCAAAGAACTGTAAAATTTATATATTTTTCTCTTTAGAAACTAGCTTTCTAATCACATTTGAATGATCAATATTATCTTATTTTCTCCAAATATATGAAATGAATAAGAATAAATGGATTATTTATTTGGAATAATAATAATTTCAAATTTCAAATAAGTTCAATATTATTTTTGACCAACATGAATAGTAAATAAATTTAATATTAATTATCATGGTAAAAGATAAAATGGTTTTAATATAGATGTTAAAAAAATTGATAAGGGTAAAATTAACCTATAAAACTAAATGAAATTTTTTTAGGGAACTATTTCAACCATTATTAATCTATTTTTCCACAAATGTCAACTATTTTACCAATTTCAAATTCAAAATATATGTGAAGAATAAATGTTTCACAAAAATACCAAGTTTTTCCTCTCCACCACATATAAATGTTCACCCACTCTCATCTCTCCTTCACAATTTCAATAATGTTCTGATTGGACCATCCCTACCAAAATTACATCCAATTATCCCTCCCCTAATCTAATAAGACTTTTTTGGGTTGGAATCCATCCTATGAAGGATTTTAGTATAAACCAAAGTATGATAACAGAAGTATAAGAATCATTCATCGACAAGTGTCTTCATTTTATTTCATCCTCCACTCCCACCAATTACTATTGTATCATAAATAATTAAAAAATTAATTTTTATACATGTACTGAAATGTTTTTATGTAAATTTAATAATATAAAAACATCTTTAACTCTGTCAATTGGGTTGTGAAATCATTATTTGTGTGTATGATGTACTACCGCCTCTCAAACTGATGTCATTTTTTTCCATTTCCACATATACAGGTTTTTATAATGACGAATTTTTTATTTATAAATATAATATATGATATATTTTATGTTATTTTTATTACATTCATTTTTATATCGAACATAACCTCATGTATTCCAATTTCTGGGAATATGATAATGTTATTAATGTGTACCTCGAGATACCACCTTACCAAGAGATACAATTCACACATAGTTTTAATAGAATGTATTTAATATGTTATAAATAAAAAATTTCAGATATAAGATATACACATGTTTTTAAGGATAATATAATGAAATTATTTTTGTTTCATTCAACCCTAAAATATAATTAAAAGAAACAACATTCATGCATATGTTCAGCCTTCCATCTTTATTAATGGAGTATTCTATTTTCAATAAAAAAAATTTCTAGGTAATTATTTATATATATATATATAATATATGTGATATTTTTTCTTGTTTATAATTATTGAGATTATGAAACTTGATTACTGTAGAAGGAGAAAAAATATTAGAAATCAAAACATCTGTGAAAAAACAAATTTGTTTTTAATCAAAAATCAACTTAAAAATTGTATTTGAAATAAAAGGATAATTAAACATCATAATAAAATATTATATCATATGATATATATGAATATAGTTCTATAATATAAGTTTTTTAGACATATATTTTTTATAATTGAGTTTTGAATGTGTATGATGGAATGAAGATATAATGTTAGGGGTTTCTTTCTCAGTTTTAAATTTTTCGAGACACATTTCATATTAACCACCTAATTACTTTATATGTTGTATAAATTAACCATGAATACATTTTATTATTTTGATACAGAAAAATATTTGGGTCTTCATATCCATTTTATGATCTAGAAATCATGAGGTCTATAGTTTAAAGCATAACCTAAGAGGTAACGAATTTAACCTCAAATTTCTTTTTTGAGACGTATATTTAGTTTTAATCAATAATACTATATTTTGTGTGTATATATATCCCATTATATATGTAGTATCCTGATATTTTTTATCCCAATTATTTTTTATCTTCCATCTTATGATATTCCTTCATTTTTCTTATGATCCAATGTTACAAATTTAATAATGATTTTTTTTCACAATCTATTTGTGTATTGTGATTGGTTATGATTAATTGACCAATATTGAAATTTCATAATATAACACTAAATAATTCTAATGAATATTATTCTCCTATATTAATTAATTATATTTTAAAATAATTAAACCATTTTTCTATTATTTGGAATATAAACTTATTATGAAATTTATTTTATGAAAAGATTATTTTATTTCAATCTTTAGTTGGAAATATGATTTCCTTGAATACCATGTTTTATAAAAAAATCATTTTTACCATGGGATTTTTAAAATAAAATATAAAACATGTTTTTAATTTAATAAAAAACTAAATATAATATTCATGTCATTTTTGAAAATACAAACCATCTGGGTTTTATAGAAATTCTAGATAAAATCTAAAATTTAACATGTATGACATGAATTGTATTTTCATACATCAGGACCAATACATTATTCAAATATTTTCTTATATATTTAAAATTTTAATTTAAAATAAAATTATAATAATTTTTTTATTTTTAGCAATATTTAGCTCCATAGTGGTCTAGAAATTATCTTGATGATTTTTTTACATGATTAACCCAAATCAATTATCCTATAAGATGAAAAAAATTGTTGTTACATATGCCTTATAGGTGATATGATGAAAAGATACCATTATTATTCTCTCTTTAAATGGTTTCTGTTACTGATTAAAATTATGTAGTTAAACATGTTCTACATCCCAGGGTTATGCCATAATAAAATGGAAATGAATCCTGAGTATTTATAGGGGTTAGTCTGCAATGAAATGTTTATTAAACCTACGTCATTTCCATAGGTATTGATATATTATTATTTTTATAAAAACTATTTGATATTAAGAGTTATCATATGAAAAATGGATAGGATAATATTTTACACATAAATATGGTTTTTATTATGTGATGGATGAGACCTATATATCCCTATAGTACATTGTGTAATGATTTATATCTCCTCACATAGGCCTAAATAGAATGTGATGTGAACTCAGTTCAGAAAGCACGGTCTATAATTTTCAGTGATGTTGGATAATTAAAATTGTCCATGAATGGAGATATAACCCAATTCAGAATGTCATGGTTAGAATGGGAGATAAACCATTTCCATGAATTGACTTTTTATACTATGATGGTCATGGAAGAGATTCATGGCTGATAAGAAAATATTTTTTGGTACTTCTGTGTGCACTAGAAATCCAATATTTTAGTCCACTACTATTCTATCATGAATCGTGTTTTTTTATTATATTACGAATAAATTATTTTGATATATAAATCATTATGTCATGCCTTAAGATTCCATTCACTAATATGATGGATATCGTTATAAACTGTTATGATCTTGTAATAATAAAAATATGATAGTTTTATGATTTTATATCTCCATTTTTACATATAGTGATCTTATATGGCCACCCTTTATTAGTTTTCCGTTCCCCAATTTATAAATATTTGTATAATTTATGATATGTTGAAGAAGGGTGCTCGTTTTTCAAAACATGGTGAAGGGTGATGTGGATCACTTATGGACTAGTTGTTTTTATGTACATGTTTTAAAAGGAAATAAATTATTATACTTTATAAGCATGTCATTGTTTAATGTAACTAATTTTCATAAAAATTGATTTCATATATATGGATGATTATTCTATTTTGATATATTGACTAATCATTTTATCGATAGTAATGTATGGTTTTCTAGAAACCTTGTTGATACCTTATTATTGGAAAAAATGGAAGTTTTTGTTGGTCTTATTTGAAATTTATGATAACATCATATATTAATATTTACAACATGATGATCATGATACATATCTTCACATAATATTATGTACAATAAGAATGAATTTATTATAGGTCGAGCAAAAAAAAACTAATTAAATTCATTGTTGGATTGATTAATAAACTCTTTGGAATTGTACTTTATGATCTTGGATAATCATAGGTTCATTATTTTACTAGAATGATACTATAATTCCCATGTAGGAATTACCTAGATAGACATAGAGAATCCATTTGATTTATTGACTTGTCCAATAGTAAAAATTCCACATTTGAGCTATGTTTTTTAGATGTTTACATATAAATGATTTATAGAGATCCCAAATATAGTCTACAAAAAATAGGCTACATTGAAATTGATACTTGGAACACCAATATTGTATTACTAGGGTAACATGGGATAAAGGTAGGCTCAATTAATGTGATTAATGTATATTGATCCTAGGATTTTAGATCAGTTATAACATTAGTTTTTGATATCGAATGACAATATAAACGAATGGGTTTTTATAGTCATCACTGGAACCCATTTAAGAGGTTATGTGATAATTCGTGAAATAGTATCGAGGTGTTCCTTAGATTATAATACTATGAATCAGGTTTTAGATGTATCATCTATGATTGATGAATTTTTTTAGATATTGTCAGCTGGTAGTGGCTTGATTTGATTTTATACTTTTGATTGAATTCATTTTTTTGAGGAACCATATAAATATTGTCGTCGAGATGATGCATGTTTAGTTTAATTTATATTGTCATATATTTCATAGAAAATAATACAATACCAATAAAGATAAATGTTTTTTTGTGAACCAACCATTTTATATAATTTTTATTTGTACAATGACAATGAAAAAATTCTTAGGCATTTATAAGTTGATAATTCTTATGTTATGTTTACCCCGACGTGTAATTTTCCATTGAAAATTGGGACTATGGTAGGAGTTTACATATTTTAAAATATAGAAGTGATTATTATGTGATAATGTCGCATTATAGATGGGATCAGGTACGCACAAACTTGTTTTTAATTAGTAATTATAGTTATTTTATGGAGATTTCAATAATATGTTTACTGTGTGTGAGTTGTTATTTATTCATTTGTGTTGAGAATTGAAATATATTCTATAGCCATTTGGATGAAAATTTCTTACCAAAATTGGTTATCTATCTTTGATAGTGCACACCTGGTAATCCCAATGATTACAATCTATATGGTGGGTAGATTTAAATGTTCCATGTTTTTTAAACATTTCTTTTTCAATTGATTATGAAAAAATGTATAATGTATGTTCCAAATTTTATTCAATTATTTTAAATGAATATATGAGATTTTGAAAACATAAAAGTGTAGTATTTAAACGGTTATTAGGTTATTTTATTTCTCACATGTTTCAAATGATATTTAGTAGCACTGTGTTTTGAGAATCCATTTCTTTGAAATGGTAAATGCGGTGCATGGTTTTACAATGATTTTTTAATGCAATGTAACAAAATCATGAAACCATTTTTGGGTCACTTGATTCCTCAAAAAATGATTCTTGATTTTTCATGTAAATTATGAATAAGGAAGTATATTCCATATCTAAAATATATGTGATTTGAAAAGTTATAGAATCTTTTCTCAAAGAAATAAAATTGGAAGTCAAATTAAGATGAGTTAGTTCATAATTTATACATCTTTTAGAAAAATATTCACCGCATTATAAGGGTGGAAATTAAATTTTTTCTTATTAATTCAATATTTCATAAATTTTTTTTCCATTCCAATTTTTACTTAAATTACCTTTCATGTGAGGAGTTTTCATTCTATCATTCTAGGAATTTTCATTCCTCCTATTTTCGATCAATGAATCATCTAACATTTGTCATGTAGGAAATATAATGGTTTTTATAAACCATATAATTCCACAATTCATATTTTCTTGTTGATATATTGTATTATATTTCAATATTATTGAATATACCAAATTTTTTGGTTTTTTTTATATTCTACATATATATGTTTTCGAAAAAAAACTAACGGACAAGAAAAACATCAAATCATGAAATATGTGGTCTATGGATTTTCCCATAATGTATTCTTGTTTACTAAAATATTTTGTAATGTATGATGTATAAATTTACATGCATAAAAAATAATTAAATAAAATTAATATATTTGAATATATTGTATAAAATTAAATATAATGTTTTTTATTAATTTTTATTGTTGGAGTTTCTTCACCTAAAATTGAACCTCCACTTTTGTTGTGTCACAAATTATAATGACCAATGAGTTTTATAAAAAATTAAGTCACACTTTTGGTTTATTATATTAAATATGGATTAAAATGATTTGGCTACATTATATTCACTTCGGAAAATTGTTAAATTAGCTATAATGTTGATTAGGTTTAATTATAATTAAATGAATTTGTGTGGAAATGATGCCCTATTTTGATATAAATAAACATAATAGTTGTACTATATTATATAATGAAAGCATGTATTCAGATTGAGTTATTTGAAATAATAAATGGAGGAGACTATCCCCTGAACATCAAAATTACATATAAATGGAATGGAAAAAATTGTATACATGAACAATAATATGAAATCCTTATTTACATGTACATTTTTATAACATATATTTAAATGGAAACAATGCATGGATAATATCAAGGCCTGTGAAAAACAATTTTTCATTATTACGGGCATGTGACCAAAATGAATTCTATATGGGTTCAGATTAAATTTTAAAAATTTCATAGAATGAGCACTTTCACGACCATATTTTCACATGGATTTTTATTCATGGCCATTGATTCAATTAATATTCATGATCATGAAACCCCTTATTGTTAATTATATTTTATTCCATTATTAATCATGGGAATGGTGTCCCATGTTATTCAGTGGAATTATGTCTGTTTTTATGATTGGGCATGTGATCCATTTTTATTTAATGGAATGGAGTATATTATTTATCTATTTCAATATTTTGGTCATGAAAACGTTATTCGATGAATGAATAATATTTTTTTTTGTTTTTGTTTTTGTTGTTACTATCATTATTATTTTATGCGTTAGACTTACTCCTTGGGTCCTTAATAAGACATGAATATCTCAACATATATTACAGTTACATTTATACACATTTAAAAATGATGTCATTTTATGTGACATGATGACATGGTTGAAGGCATGTATTTTCATCTTGGTGTCCTTTGAGGAACTTGATCACCTCTTGAATTTTTTCCGTAATATACAACCATATTTGTTATACATGTTCACTAATTATTTTAATTTATGGACTGGGAGAAATTGTACACCATTGGAAGTGGTCTATTGAGTTACCATAATACTCTATTCAGTGTGCACTTTTATACCTAGGCATACTTCATGGTAGGAAAAACATGATTTAGAATTGTGTAATGTGTTTTACACATGGAGATGGGTGTTTATATAAACATTATTGATCTAGTGCTCTAGATATTCAATCAGATAGCCCTTGAGATTTATATTATTCATTATCCATTTAAATTATTCTTCGTATTTTACGTTTTATATTTTCAGCACATCATTATTTATATGCTACTACTTATGGATTAGTTAATTTGTTATTTTTGGTAAGATTAAATTTTGTATAATTTTATATATGTTACTTCTTCTTTGGATTTATTTTTTATACTGTTTTTATATTATGATCATGATGGTATTATATCCCTATCATACTATCATTGGACCCAAAAGGCTATAAGGATGCACCTATCATATAGGGAGGCACACATCATGTATTTTTTTGAGTCTAATGGGGGCACCAGTTTAGTTGAATCTAGGTTGGGATGCTACACTCCACTTTAATAAGGTTCATGATGGATCTCAAAATTTTATAAGACAAGGATATTTGATGAAACTCGTTGAATATAGGGATAACCAACACCTATGTATATTATAACAACTAAGTTGTGGATTACATGCCCTAACTATATGTAATGGGATACATGACTGAACTAATGGTAGAATTGGTAATCAGACATAACATAGGACACATGAAGGTATATATAAATATATCTATGACTAACCCTACAGAGTGGATCACTAATATACAGATCATGATGTGATTCTAAACTGAACTATATTTTTAAAGGACCAACGGAAGACTACATATAGAAAAAGGACTATAATGATTATAATGATAACCTAAATCTACCATTTTATAATTAACATAAATGTACTAAATTTACTCATCATTTCCCACTATGAATGGAACCTCCTTAGGTTCTTCATATTATCTTCATAAAATGATCACATACTCCTTTTCGGTTATTTTCAATTGGTCTCGATTGTGTGACTAGACTTGTCCATGTACCTGTTCATGTCCTTGTACCAAATGGTATTCCCTTTTACATTTATTCCCCCTTGAAGATTTATCATAGGTGTAAATTTAATATTTCTAGCTTATGCAGACAAGGAATTTTGATAAACCAAATTACATGTAATATATAACACTATGTGAAACCCTATATATCTTATAATGGTACTACATGGAATTTATTCTTACATGGAAATGATTTAGTGTCCCAAAGCTGACATGTTCAGCAATTACTTTCTAGGTATTATTTAACACCAAATCTAATGGAATAATGAAGATGATTACAAAATGAACAAGGGTAGGTAATCACGATCCATAAATGATAGGAAATTTTCATTTTACAAATAGCGGTTTTCCTCAATCCAATTGTAGACTAAATGATGAAATCATGGAATAATAAAAATGATACAATTTATAATTCAATGAATAAAAAATAAAGACTGATAATTCAAATATCAACACTAAAATCAATATTTTAGAAGGATAGGAATTTTTTGACTAGGAATAAATAAAAAGATGATTATATACTATGAAAAATATTTTCCTACCTCATGTTATATTCAATTGATAATAAATAATGTTTGTATTTCATTTTCTTTAGTATTATCCAAAAACAATATTGTTGAATGAAGCCATTGGAAAACATATCATCCAAAAAAATCTCCATAACATTTTTAAATGTTATCCCCCATGGATCCTATGAAACCCCTAGGTTTATGAGGCTAATCATTGTATTTTTTCCATAAAAAGATTTATATAGAGGAGATTTAGGTTTATGATATATTATAAATAAATAAATAAATAAGTTATTTATTTTTCAATTTTAACACTCTAAAAATATCCCCATATGTAATTTTTTTTTCACAGAAGCTAAATTCTATATTCTAGATTTTATTGTGATATTTATTTTCCACTATGTGACTCAGTTCATGAGTTTTTTTAAAATATATCCATATTTTATATAATGTATTGAATATTTTCATTATTTCATCAATGATGATCCCCATTCCATGTAATTTAATGCGATAATACTGGATAACATCATTAATATTCCATAAAATGTGACAATTATTTATAAGGTAAAAAAATTGTTAACCAATTCCCACCACCTGAGCGATTTCCATCCTGAATATAAAAAATCATACACAAAAGGATGAGGATGTTATATCACATCATGTTCTCAATATCTTTTGTGATATCCTACTTATTAAAATCATTACAACATTAACTCACCAAGGTAAATTTCATTTCTAATGTATAATATAATATAAATCAATAGTATTTATTAGGTACTCTATGATGATAGTTGTTTCCTTATTGTCCATGTCACCCCTGATGATAAAAATTGATGAATTATACATATACCTCCTCATCTCTGACTTATAGAGGAATTGTTTAATGTCTCTAACATCCTATATGTGGATGTTTGCGACACAACGTCCCCATCATTATTTATTGTCTTGAAAGGGCCAATGAATATTTAAGGACCCATATCTACATTTCTAAATCATTGAAATCCTTAATAGGGTGAGACCATAATGAAAAAACTGAACCCCTCATTAAACAACATATTTATCCACCATTGGTCTGTATATGTCTTATGAAG
The DNA here is from genome assembly GCA_963277665.1 of Viscum album. Lineage (NCBI taxonomy): Eukaryota > Viridiplantae > Streptophyta > Magnoliopsida > Santalales > Viscaceae > Viscum > Viscum album. The sequence goes on along the minus strand of OY728140.1, from coordinate 1,995,564,982 downwards.
GCTCTTCATGGTCCTTATTTTTCTAGGATTATCATAATAATACTTATTATTTCTTGAAATATTTTGACGCCCGTCAGTATAGAATTTCATATATAAATCTTTCATATTAGTGACATAGAGGGTCTTCAGTGCATGTAATTGAGTGATGTTATACTGATGGGGAAGTGGTATGATTATCTATACACATACTCCCATAATAGCATAATATTATCCCAGAAAATTATGCAGTCAAACATGCATTCCATAATCATGTTTTCTCTAAAATGAATGGTCTACTTAGTATGTATCTAAATCTACATGAGATAAAGCATGTTGAATTGAAATCGATTCCAAATTTCCTCCTTTAATCCTCTAAAAATCATGGATTGTGTCAGTATCATTGTTTGACATAATCAATAATGAAACTCAAAGAATCTAGATTATTTCAAAAACATAAATGTTTCAGAAAGACTCCACTGAATTCTGATATCATATGGTTAGTATGTGGAACAAAATTATTGATTCATTTATAATGAACCAGTTCAGATAATGTTCTCTAGTATAAAATTTTATTTCTTTTAGTAATTCGTGGATATATCATCAAAATTCCACTCTAGTTCCTCAAGGGGTTGATCCAATGTGCTAGAACCTACTACTCGGTATTCACCTATTGATACGTAAGGCATGAATAGACAGACTCACCTACAAAATTCATTATACATAGACACTATAACATGTACTCATGGTCAGTTTATATTATTTAAACTCTTTAATGTACTAAAAACAATAATATAAGAAAAAAACCGTTGTACCTCCTCTCACAACATCACTTGTATCTTATTATATACTAATAAAATGTTCATGTACTACCAGAATTCAAATAAAATCCATATAGAGGTCATTTAATGGATATATGATTATAAATGTTCTCAAAGTTAGTATCTAAAAAACTATTATCCCTTATTTTTTATGAATATGAGGGGAAACAACATTTTATTGGTGGTATGATTAACTCTTCATGTCTATTAAGTACAATGAAAACGATTGCAACATCCTTGATTCCTCTCTAAAAAATGCAATCAATAAATCCAACTGGGAGAACTACCACCTTATTCTCCATTAATAAATTATAGTCCATCACAATGTTCAAATCCATGATGATTTTCTATCATAGTCCATTCTAATAGGGACCATGTCGTCAATACCATTAAACGAACTCCAATGGGTATGGTATGCAGACCAATGTAGAGTATACTTATAACTCGCATGGTAGGTCATACCGTATTGTAAACACACACACACACAAACACATATCAAAATACCATATAGTGATCAAATTTAAAAAATATTATAAAAAATTAATAAATTTAAATTAAACAATTAGAGTATGAAAATTTATTATTGAATGAAAAATAAAAAATATAACCCTATAAAACTGAAAAAAATTCCCATACTGAATGTATAGAAGGGTATTAAGTCATGATAACCTAAGGAACACACATTTTAAATCTTGTTCACAAAAATAAATCTGGTCGCGGTTCCTCAAAGAATTCGTCAGAAGGATGATCATCTATATAATATAAGACACATTCAGGAAAAAAATATATGGGTGAGTATAATAATGCCCGATAGAACACCACAAAGGAAATTTGAAAATTACATCAATAATATTATTCAGTGAATTAAAGGTATTTGTCTATAAAAAATATTACTAGAACGTCCAAATATCATTAAAAATAACCATATTATAAATTTAGATTCACAACCATAATGAAAATAATATATTCTTTATTAGAGGATCCACATGGATGTAATCAGAGAGAACACGCAAGATGAGTCAGAAATTGTGTTGATGTTGTCTATTTGAATGTTTCTACTTGTCTGGTCTTTCCATATAAAGTGTATGATAGATATATGATGATAAAAATAAAAATATATTGATTTTGTCCATGTCTATGGGGTATACAAACAACTTGATATTGAATAAACATATAAGTATTGGATCAATGAACATGTAGTGTTGTTAATGAATATACCAAGAACTCCACCTATGGCATGATATTGACCGAGGATCTCACTGTAGGCCTCATAGAATAATTAAAACATAAAAATCCATGAATTCCCACTGAAGGGATCACAATCCAATGTGTAGGATGTTAATAAGTATTAAAAATAACTATTGGATCATGGAAATGTATTATAAAAACAATCCATTATGATGTGGACATGCACTCTAAGCCATGATGAAGGAGTACAATGGACATACCAAAATTACATGGAATATACCATGAGAATAAATTATATCACATGTATAACAATCAATGCATGTTCATATACTCAATTTCATTTTAGAGTACACTATATTTTTGGGAACATGTATGGTTAACTTGGTCTATGTAAATGGAATTACCCTTGTACACATAGTTTGGTTGTGTACATGTTATAGTACACAATGTATCTGAGACCATGTACTCTTTTCCATATCTATTTACCTATAAGTTAAATTTACAAATTCCTTCTCAATTCACATTTCATGTTATAGGGGTCACACACTACAAGAAATGTATCATTATCAAAGATTCCATAGTGTGATTTCTAGGGTGCCACATTTAGTTTAATCTCATATTCGATACCTTTATATTTTTGATTTCACAGAACCTGCATGATGTTCCCCAGATACACCTCACATCCATAGTAACCATTGTGGACAATGGTTCTTCCAGTATCATAGATCCTGTGTTGGCCATACACACCCATTTTCAGTTGGTGGATTATTGGTTTCAATTCACTTGGAAATGTTACATGAAGCCACAACATCATCACACCCAAAATCCAAATTCATGAACGTCTCTAATCTAAAATATATTTTTCGGCACCATATTTAGAGCTCAATGTATCACCAATACATAAAAAGATATACCATTTCGAACTATTATTACCCAAAAATGGTGCATAGACATTTATTTCTCAAAAAATTTCAAGCCATGATGAAATGGAATTAATGTGATGAACAAACAGTAGTGGGAGAAAAATATAAAAAACACAATGAAGTAATGATCTTTTTTCAAGTAAAATTGGCTAGGATCAAGGTTTATTAGAAGTAAAAATGAATAACCACAAAAACTATATAATTATTCAAATAGTCCATGTAGATAATTAAAGACCAGTAACATTATCAATTCTCAAATTATTCATGTAGTTGATTGATTCACATTATATAATGATATAAAAAATGGGGAAAGAATCCAAATTAAAAACATCCTTCCATGGTTTGGATAAATAGATTTGGAGAACAATATTATATGCTTAATGTAAGAAATATCCTAAATTAATATGACACATTGGTCGACGATCCACAATAAAATCATCATTCTCCATAGTAAGCTCTTCCATCACTATCCAATGGATGCTTTAAATTTTTTGGATTATGTGGTTAACAGTAAATATATTTCATAATGACATATATATTCTAAATAAGTTGTGTTATTATTATTTAATTAACATAATTAATTTATAAAATTTATTTACTAAAACATATACCCAAAACCACAACTAAAATGAACATATATGGTGTTAATCATTTATAATATACCTTGTGTAAAACACATGCTAAGAAAAAAACTGAAATCCCAAATTTCCAAACCATTACTCTATTTACAAGTTAATCAATTATTTTTTTAAAAAAACTACATGTCCAAGAATATTATTTATTAACATATTAAATAAATTTATTCTGATGAAATTGGACCTTAGAATCTCACACCATCTTCATGCCTATGACCTAAAATAACCTATACAATGCTCTTTAATAATACATGGAAAAATTATATTCATTACATTTTCCTTTCCTTTAATATTTTCATCATTATATGTCAAAACAAAAAAGGACACACAAATACATGTGGTTAATGTGCAAGATTATTAGTATCTCAATGAGAGGCCCTTTCAAAATGATTTTTATATCAGCACTATAATTTTTCTAGGGGATTCAATCACCCATTAGGGAATCACTCATATTGAAACACATTCTAATCATGGTAATAAGAAAATGAAGCTTCATATTTGGGGTCCATATCTACCCAGTCGATACAATTTGATAGATTATTCAAAAACCACTTCAACTGCAACATGATTAGGATTTCAAATAATAGTTCTAAATATGGGGGAAGAGAGAAGTGGTATGAAACTACACCAACTCTACAATTTATTTGGAAAACACTAGTGAATATCAGAGTTAACTAACTACACTAGACCAACATATTCAATCCAATTCTTGGATGAACATTTAAGAACACATAGTCTCCCTCATTAAACTCCACAAGAGTCTATCATTAGTCATTATTAGAATTTGGATAGATCTATATAGCCTTGATCTACTCTTTGATGAACCATACATTCTACGTAGTGGACAACATCATCTTTGGGACCATAAGTACTAACTCTATTGGATTGGTCCAACGTTGTGGAGACTAGTTGGGTCATATTTTCAAATCCATGAATGGTTCTATACTAATTTTTTAATGGTAGTTGTTTCTATTGGACAACTACACTAATGGTTGTTCATTAAAACCATTACAAATAGATTACATTATGTTTCTCTCAATATATCGTACAAAACATTTATGGTCAACTCATGTAGTAGTCATTCTGGGGGTGAAAACCACTCATAAAACATAGCTGATTCTCATAAGACTTATACAATACATTTTATTCGTAAGTTGAAAAGATAGAATCAAGGTAAAAACAATCACTTAGGGAAATATAGGGATTTAGACACTCTCCATCATGTAGATGCATGTAAACATATCTATGAAACTCGTCCGGTGAATGGATTAGATGTGGGAAGAAGTGGTGATTTTTTCTATGATCACACATATGGAATAATTTCCCATGGACTTATGTGGTATTCAAATAATGAATTCAATAAATATATCATAACATAGACAAAATTTCCCTTCAATAGGATAATTTGGACACACTTAAGCATTATTATCAACCTTCAATTTTATATAAGTAATGATTCAATATATAAACTATGAAAATTCATTCTTCATCACATTCCATAAAAACTATCATCAGAGGACGCAGTACAAAATTTCTACACTTATATATACCTCTGAAAGAGATTTTCAAAAATATATTATAACCACCTCCCACAACATCATTGTCACAATAATATTTCCTCTAAAAATAATAACATGATACCATACTTCCTAAAATACATCATAATCATGTCTAGTGGATATTAAAATATACTGGGTATCATGATCGGTATCCTTATATTATTTATCCCTCACTCATTGTAATTGATTTGGGTAACAACCATCGACTATAGTAATAGTGCTCCTTCCCCTTAAGCAAATGAAAAATAAAATGAGGCCAACTACCCTGATTACTCACTCAGAAACTATGAACATGATGTCAAACACATGTCATCAGCTTCGATGATCTCCTATATAATAGTATTTATAATCTCAAATTCAAAAATCATTGAGGACCGATGTCCAATAAATATATCTCAGGTTATGATCATTATGAGGGATGTTATACCTGAGACATTTATTGTCAGAATATATGATAAATCATTCAACCATATGGTATAGTATCCACATATTCAGTGAGAAGACTATGTTGCTAACTCATGATTTTCATGCAGAGTTCTTCTCATTTGATATCTTATGAAATATACTATAGGCAATAATCAACTTCCTCTATATCAGTATAAAATCATGTACGTTTCCTGATTATTTTAATAACACTATGTACTCAACACCCACTTATGGAAATATCATGAAGGAAGAACATATAAATAATTTCCTCAATTACTTGAAAGCCTACTTGCACCCCCCTATCAACATGAAATGATACACCTTTTGTGTAAAATCATTAATGGGAGATAATATCAATAAAATTTTGTTATTAATATCATATAGTATCATACCAACCCAACTGTGATTCGTACCTCTGTCATGCTATTTGGTGGATCCAAATCCAAAACACAAACCTGACCATTATTTCATCTACAACTGCACTATTATATGAGATTACATGTCCCATAAATTGGACATCAAAAATCCATAAAAGAAACTATGAGATCATAACTTTAAGCATGTGATCTCAGAGTGAATTTATATCCATTATCTTAGGTTTCACATTCTCATCATCAAATTCCTCTTCGACTATGATTTTGTAGTTGATGACTACAAAAAACTAGTGTAATAATGTCTAAAAGACTCAGTTCATGAGCCCCATGATAACTTTTGTGTCATTATTCATTTCAATGACAATCTCCATGTATAAATAGTGATGTTACAAAATCTAAATGACATATTAATTATATCCTAATCCCAATATCACAACTGGTGATATTATGATCTGAGGTCAATCTTGGATAACCATAATTCTCTTCTCAACTAACCAAAGTGGTTATAGATTCCTGATAGTGGATACATGTTCTTTATATTCAACTGAATTAGGTGATGGAAGTCCGGATATAACCTCATTCCCTCTTCCAACATCGTTCCAAACAATAATAGTACTACCAATGGAAAAATATTGGGTCTAATAAAGTCCTTTATATACAAATACTTTTAATATAACCCAATTTATGAATATCATATTGATCCATTAGATACGATGATAGAGATATGAAGATCATATCAGGTTTTAGCGCAATACATAATAGGATATCATGATGTTTATGTAAGCCTGAAACTTACTTCGGAAATACATCCTCATAATCCACCACCACATTTTGGATCAGAAAACTCATTTGACCCACTATAACCTGACCAATTCAAGATAAATGATTTTTAATCTATTTCATGATCATATACATTTAAATATCATGTTCTTAATAAGTATCTTTTTAACACAAAAAAATGAAAACATTGTTCAATAATTATGGATAGAACAAATCCTCTAGTGGGATGAGTTTATCTAGGTATGAACTATAGATAATAGTTCTACTCATATGATGTTGTTTTAGGTCATAATTGCAGCTAAAATAGTGACTAAATAATTATTGTACAACTATGATTATAGTCACACTGTTTGATGGGATGCCTCATCGCTGAGTCACCACCCGAAAGAGTCTCCTACTGTATCGGTTGATACATGGGATGAACTGAAATCTATATGCCTAAAACAAGATAAGTGGAAATAATGTAATGATCAGGACCAATGTTTATCATTCATATGTAGTAGGTATAAAATAAAAATAACTAACCTCATATCATCACGCTATTTTATAGGTCCTAATCATCAATTTCCTCCAGCTTCCCTCAACCATGTTATCCATTTCTATGAGCCTCATATGTACTGCTTTGTGTGTTGTTGGTAATAATTAAAAATGAATACTGCCTCCATCATTTCTCACACATCAACTTCTACATCCATCACCCAGTGGAACTATCTTCTCTAGAAAATTATTTTATATAAGAATCTATTCCTTTGTCTCGTGATCATTAGTATGATGGGTTGGAAAATGTTGTGCGTGATGTACACAACCTTCACATGAGTACCACTTTTGTTGTGTTTGATGAATATATAAATTTTTATTATGATATGACTACAAACACTCTATCCATGGATTAACTCAATAAATATATCATATGTATTGGTCCCTTTTTCTATCATTATTTCTCTTCTACTGATGTCTTTACTCATGTGTTCCCACTACTGGTAACAACAGTCTTCATCCATCCATCTAGAAAACTCTAAACCACCAAGGAATAATATATTACACAATAACAGTTAGTATTTCTTATATATGTATCAATAGATCATATGCTTATGAGATGTCTTATATTGATTGTTTGAGGAATAATGAATTATTTACAAACCATGTCCATCGAATACCTAGAGTGGTTGTGAACTTCAATGAATAGTCAACTATTATTATACAATCATGATAAAGTAGCTGAATATTCTTAATGTGTGTAACCCTCAACATTTTTAAATGGAAATACTATCTAAATAATGTTGTGAACTCCTCCTATGATAAAGTTACCTCATCATATGACCGATTATCTAAACCCCTATGTTATCCTAATGAGAAAAGGATATGTATCTCTTATAATACCACCATATAATCATATATTGTTCTGAAAAGATTGAAAACTCGTTATATGAATTCAAGCTACGACTCCACAACCCATGCGTCATGCCTACTACTAAACAAGTTGGGTCACTATCTTTAAAACACATTTTGAATTTTTAGTATGAACACCTCCACATCTAGTACTATGGGTTCCATCTGAAACAGGAAAAGTGGTGCAACAACTAGTGAATAAACTAGAGGTAACATATCCTAAAAACATCCATATATCAATGAATCATCACTAAGGGGATCATCATACTCATGCTGATGCTAAATCCATACTGAAATATATTGTAGATGAATCCTGAAATAGAAAATATATACCACAGTTTAAGACTATATATGTATAGCCAACTCAAATAGGACATGGAAACTCCAAACCATTCCAATATGTTGCATGATCAAATTTTTTCCCCTAAAACATGTTCCAATATGTACTAATTGTAATGTTAGGTTATCGGTGTCATGTTCTTATTATATATTGGTCGCCGCACTAGCACGGGAGTCCATGGGATGAAATAAAAAGATGAAACACATAACACTATTTCCCCTATCCATAATAGTATAATATGATCCTAAGGAATAAATGACTACTCTGATACCACTATGTAACAACTCATCCCAAAATGGACCATTTAACTACTACAAAAAGCCCACATCTATTAAGATATGGGCATGTGAGTAGCACTATGTAAGTATATCACAATATTTTGAGGTCATTGCCTGAAGTAAATGTACACGTTCACACATATCCAATCACATGAAATAATGAAAAGTAAAACATATAATAAAATATGCCATAATACATCCAAATAATATTTTCATATTATGAAAGGAATTATTGGGGAAAAAGTGAAAAATAGAAACCCACCACAGAAAAACTAAAAACAATTCCATCCTAAAAGTTTAGTAGGATAAAAATATCAAGGTATCTATAGGCACATCATATCCTAACAAGATAACTATGATCCAAATCATCATGGTAACTCTAAGACTCCATCAAAAGATCAATAATCAATATAATAAATTACATGTGTAGGAAAATACAATTCATGGTTGATTATTAAAAAACCGAGTAGGACACCCTGAAATCACTAATCATGTAACATCACAAAAAATAGTAATATCATCAAATGAATATGTATATCACCCAAGGAATAAAAATATCTTGATATACTAAACAATTTCCAATAGTATGATGACAAATTAACGACCATAATTCTATAAAAATAGACATTCCCCAAGGTTTAAAAAAATTATATCATGTAGGTGAACATACTATATGAGTAAAAAATATCACTAATGATTTTCATCTATAGTATTTCAGGGAACCATATTTCTTCTCCAAAATTATTCAATTCCCTATTGTTGTTTCTTCCATTAATTTCACTGGTTATCACATATCTCCAGTTGAACATCTTCTACAATCACTAGTATGATGGATTATAGGAACATAATTGATAAGAATAATTATCTAGAGTAACACTATCATTTCACACTAATACCCACGTAAAACACCAAAAATATTATACTAATATATAATATCCATCATCATATCTTTATTTATGTTCATTCTATACCTATTTATCTTCTATCAATATGTTTATCCCATGAATGTGAGTAGTAAAATTAATTTTTTATTATTTTTTGAACAGATGACCATAGGAATTGTTCGCGATGAATGCAGAATGATGGGGGAAATCAATGAAATATAAAAATATGGACAAAAACATTTTAAAATTATATTTTCATTTAATATTTTCTATTGTAATGCTAAATATAGAACTATATTAAATTTTTTTTGGTGATAATCCCCATAGATAATCCAATACATAGAACATGATCAATATGAGAATCAATCCTTTAGTTGATTGATCGATTTTTTTAATAGAAATAGATAGCGAATATAATCCAAATAGAAACATTCAAAAATTATCTTTGTTAGTTAATAGTGGAAAATTATTTTTTATTGTTCTTTTTGGCGTGATACATTTATTTCATTCCACACTGTTTGGTGAGCCATGATCTATTTATCGAATGAATCAACTCCAATGATCTCAAATCGATGCAAATTATTTGTAGGGTTATGTCGCTAACCCATAAAATTATACATAAGAGATATCATATATAAAATATATTAGTATTGGTTAATTTAATTAAACACATTAATTAATTCAGTTAATTTATTTCAATTTTTTCTCATGATCATGCCCAACCCGAACATCCAACATGCTCCAAGAATTTATCACCCCTATGGTAAAATCCATTATCTAAAATCAATGGAGAAAATATAATAATGATATGAAACTCAATTTGGATGTTATTACAGTTTTTTTCTATTAAAATAAGCATCCACACATTTAATATATTTTAAAAATTATTTTCAGCCACAACATGAATCCCAATCTCATTCTGTCACCTTAAGTTGTTCATAATCTAATCCAAATAGTATGGGAAATAATAGAAGATATAATTTGAGTAATTATAATTAAAAAAATTTATCTTTCTCAAGTAAACATAATTTTTTGAAAAGATATAATTTATATGGTTATGTTCAGAATAGATGATAAACCACTAACCTATAAATCTGATCATCCAGAACATCAGGGAAATGATTACCACATATAGATACAATATTTGGGTCAAATAGTTCTAGTCATTGTATCTATAAAACAATGATCACAATGAAAACACTTAAATTCTCTACTTTAGACCACATTAATGTCGTTGAGTTTGTTACTAACGGTCATGTTGCCTCCAACAGTCATATTTCTCCGAAAACCTCGTAGGGACTTGGAAACCTATTATTATAATGGTCATATTGAAACAGAAAGAACGACATCATTTTGATTAGTTTGTAACTAACTCAAAGACATCGTTTTTTTGTTATAACATAAGATATATGAATGAGATAATCATGAGTACGATTTATATGAAACATGTGTTTTTGACTAAGTACCAAAACAAGTATGTAATGAAAGTTATGAGTAGCAGAGTCAATCAAATTTCCATATTCAATATAATCAGCATTGTACCATTGGGATGGTGAGTACGATCAGTATTGTACAATTGACATGCTCATTACGATCAGCATTTTACGATTGACATGGTCAGTATGATCATCTTGGTCATTACAATCAGCATGGTCAGTACGATCAACATGATCAGTACGATCAGCAGTCTCAGTACGATCACCATGATCAGTACGATCAGCATGGCCACTATGATCAGCGTGGTCAGTATGATCAGCATGTTCAGTACGACCATCATGGTCAGTAGGATAAGCATGATCATTACGATCAGCATGCTCAGTACGACCAGCATGCTCTGTACGATCAGTATGATCAGTACGATCAGCATGATCAGTACGATCAGTATGCTCAGTACGATACGATAAACATGATAAAGGACATTTGTGATTTCCAAAACAAGATATAAAAGTCAAAAGATGACTTTTGACTCAACAATACTTATAGTTATCATGGATACATATTAATTAAATCTTTATAAAATACACATATCACTCTCAGAGATGGTTATAAATTTACCTCAGCTAAATAAATGTGAACCAAATCACCCCATTCAACATGCCATAGAGGTTTACAATTCATGGAAGTGGAAAATTTTTCTTTATGTTCACTTGATTCAAGTGACAACAATCCTCACATAACTGTATTTACCCACCATCGTTCTTGGAGAATGACACTGGGACTGATAATAGAGAAACACTAGGTCATAAATGTCTGTTACTAAATAGATCTTATAATGTCAACACTATCCCCTAAACCCCAATAGGATCTATTTGATATGATGTCATGGAGAATATGATTATTATATTGGTGGAAGCCTCTATAGAAGTCGATATCATATTGGGGTGGTAATCCTGTCACTTACTCTGGATGGAAATCTACATAATCTATCACTACTATAGAGGTGTAAAGATAGAAAATATAAAAATCCAAAGGTAATAATATCATAATTACAAGAAATCATATCTATACATTTATGTATGATCCTATAATATTTTCATGTGTTTCTTTCTCACCAATGAAGGAAAATATTGTAACATAATTATATATGAACTACATCCTTTACAAAAAACCATTGATCATTTCATGAACATGGTATATCTAGTCCACAAATAAAATAATAGAATAATTCATGATCATAAATTTCAAATGATCACATAATAAGATCCATCATCTATGATTCTGGTCACAATATTGACATTTTTTGTTTTATCTCGGAATATTCTCAGGTAGGATTCATCGTGTTAAAGGGTCTATCCAAATGTTCCTTAAAAAACCCATTATCCCAAATAGGGGATATGTAAATTGAGGTGTACCTCTCACCTATGTCAATAATTACTACACATAATGTGGATAACATACAAATCGTAAGTAGAATAATCAAGGGGGACTCATTATTAAAAATACTCTACTAGATGAATCATATAACACCCATGACCACAAGCTCCATTAATGTGGCATGGACCAGTAGGGGTGGTGTTGGAAACTTATTAACTCATTATCTCCCTCATAAAACTCTCCCATATCCTCTTCAACATCTACTACCAAATGAAATTCCTTACATTGGCCATTGTATATACCTCAGTATTCCATCAACTATATTAAAATATAAATATTAGTGGGTTAGATAATCTCATGGGAAATATTCATGATCATTATATAAGAAATATTACCTATCCCTCACCTAACAAAAAATATATTGATATCCCTGAAATACAAAACCACTATCCTAAGTCCATTACTGAAATTGGCTCACATGCCTGGATCCCTATGATTGATGTTTTATACATCCTTCTAAAATATCTATTCTAATATTTTAATATAATGAAACAATTACCGTGTCCACACATATAAAAATCTATATAACACATGTGATTTCTCAATTACCCCATTATTATAATGGAATAAAAATTGGTATCACAACATATTGGATAAATAAATGTAGTAAATAATCAATGGTCCATTTTTCAATCCAAACATAATTAACCAAAACCATTGAGTTAAATAAGTGTTCAGTAGACCCCCTACACATACTCTAAAACTATAATTCATCCCAAATAATGATGTAGAGGCTAATAGAAGTGTACCCCTTAAAATGTGGATGTTTATATCTCCTTTGAAAATAGATTATTGAAATTTATCCATGGGAAAATTTGGGAATCATATGTCTTATTCATAATACATCATAATATACCTATAGAGTCATAGAGAAGTACCATAATAAGGGACACTATATGGTAAAGAGTAGCTCTGATAAGATGAAAAACACACACAATTACCTCAATCTTGTTCTCTTCTACCTGGGGGTCTAGCTAGTTACAAAACATGAGGGTTCTTTACCTTTTAAATGCATGATTTCAATTATTTCTAAAAATGAAATCTATCTTTATTTCTCATATAAAATATCATTCAATGGGTTTTCGTAATACTAAAAAACAAATATAGGGTAAAACATCTTTTATATGTCAATTTATTAAAGCCTCCTCATTTGGAGGATCATCCTCATGATCCTATAATGGAATTCTAGATGGTTGTAATCATGTTTGCATCATATAAAATATAATATGATCTAGGATAACAGAGTATATCTGGGGAACTAATTCATGAGAGATCTCAATAAACATTCCATTTATATTTGATCTGTATACCAATGATTTTCATGTAACTAATTCCAACTTTTACTATGACAAAATGGATTTTATCAAATTTATAGTGTGTTGATACAACCACTTAACCACCATCACCATGTTTTGTGGTTAAAGAGTATGCCTTGAGACACTCTAACACTATTTTCCATGTTCACTGTCCATAAATAATAAAAATAAAACCTCAAAACTGAAATAATAAGATAACCTACTATGGTGAAACTCTATCAGGAATAAAAACAGTATGGACTATTAGCTCTTTGGTATTCTTAATGTGACTCTAAAGACACTGACCAAAGATTCCCTAATCTAGTCCCCTATATTAGAAAATTGGTATAATAAAATAGGATGTAACATCTCTGCGAACCAAATAGTATAGTATATTTTGAAAACATCATTAAAAAATATCTTTTATGTCTCAAGATGAATAGAAAACATGATAACAACTCCATTGGAGACATCCGTAACTCATATATTATTCCCTCAAATATGTCATAATATTCTTCTTCACATGCTGAGGAAAAATAAAACATAATAAATGTGTTATCTCATTGGATCATTTTGGGTAATTTATTAGTGGATGATAATATAATAAATAAGTCAAGGTGATAGACTAAATATTAATTTCATTGAACACATATTCATGATCATAATATAGACAGAATACAAAAAATAATAATTCCATACAAATAATCATATGAGAACGTTAACCATGGATGTTATTTTCTTTTAATAATCACCTGTATTATTAATTAAAAAATTAATAATTAAGGAATTAATAATTTCAGGATTCTTAAAAATACCTCTAGTTCTTCATTTATGATATATGAAAATACATCATTAAGGCCATATCTAAATCCATTTCTGTTTTTTCAAATTAGACATTCACACTAATCGTGAAGCTATAGTATACCCAAAACATAACATAATATTTGAAATGAATTACATAAATGAATATGGATAAATATAAACAACATAATAATATAAAATTTATATAACATTCTAAAATCTGTAAACATAGTTAGTAACCATTCACAACAGTATGATGAATGATATCATGATAGCTCATCTATAGTAAAACATACCATTACCCCTTTAGTAAATTATGGTAGATGATAATAATAATATATAAATATAAATAAATAACAAAATTCAATCATAATGTATAAATATATAGAAGTACTGTAGTAAAATTGTAGAATAATTCTTTATAGAAATACCCTTTTCACATTGCATAGAACTGTTCATTTGAAAATGTATTTTCATTTATCAGAATTATTAGTATTAAAACACAAATGAAAAAATATATGTTTTCATTAAAAAATTAGTTATATTATAAATATTATTGTTTATAAAAATATTTTATGGATTGTACTTGAAAATGGGAAGGAAATTGAGAATCACAATATATTTAGGCTTTACTCTCAGGATGAATTGAGAAAATAACCTTGTGTAACTTGTATTTCTGTATAAATAAGATATAGTTATATTGATACTATAAGGACCCAGTCTAAAACATTACATAATCCTAAATTATGTCAATAATTCATATTGAAGATATTTTCAGGTTTAGTGTTTTAGAGAATCTGGACATAACAATTACATATCAAATTGAAAAATACACGTAGACACTACTACTCAGTATCCATTTTCATCATAATATATAAACTCTTAAAAATAAACATGTCTATTTCCATGTTTTAGACAACAAGATTTTTCCATGATCACATCCTTGACAATATTCATCTTTATGCCTTGTGGAAAACATTTCCAATACATTGGATGAGTATAAAAATCTCAGAAAGGGTTATAAAACAAATAAAGAAAACATTATCCCATCATTGAATAAAAATCAATTAATCCATACTTTTTAATCATACCATTCCTTTCGAAATAATATGATTTATGAATATATTACAAGAAATCATAAATCAAATAGGTAACTTATGGAATTCATAAAATACTTACATTGTAGCATTGAAAATGACATAGGGAGTCACATTTGGATTACCCATATAAGGCCCCAACCTTAAACCATACATAATATTGAGTTATTACAAGATTACACATTGAGGATCTTTTCGGGTTTAGAGTTTTAGATAATTAGATCATAAAACTTTCATTACATACCACATTTAAACAAAGTGGTTACATAAATATAGTATTCATTCTTTTCCCATCAACAAAAAATATATAAAATAAAACATGGATTCTTTCTTGACACTTCCTTGACATTATCATCATATCATGTACCTTTCCCTTCACCTGTGAAAATCATTTCAAAAAAAAAACATCGGATGAGCATAAAAATCTCAATATGGGTTATAAAAATATGGAAAGGAAACATGTGATCTTATATACATAATAACGAAATCATACTTTACCCATAAAACATAAGCACATTAACATACCTCATCAAATCATGAATAAATCATAGAAATCATAAGACATAAAGGTAACTTGAGGCATTCATAACATTCTTACGTAGAGAGTAATCCTCTTGGTTACATTTGGAATACCCATCACAGTATATTCCCTAAATATCTTCAGAGAAACCTTAACGTTTCACTCCTTCGCGTTACCTAATGCATTGGAGAGATATATCGGGCTCACCCGCCCTTAGATTATCACGGGACCACCCGTCTTCAGAATAATGATCAAGAACCATAACATAATCGTATCACATAAAACATGTATAAAGGAAACATATCATTTCCATATTTCAATCACAAGATATCAATACAACACATTGATATAATAAAAACATTATGAAAACCATTTTCAATACCAAAATAAAATAAAATTAAAACATGGTATTTATTTTTCTTTTAAAAAGAATGTATGGATTGTAGAGGAAGCTGAAACTCAAATAATGGTCATGGTGGCAGAGAAGTCGTTGTCACCGCATACGTACGACAAAAACATCCCCTTTTGTTATTTATTAAAATGCTTCAAATAAAAAATATTTCATTTGGATAAAGATAAAAGTCAAAGGGGTTTATACACCATATAAAAGAAGGTTGTGTATAAAACAAAATATTCCTCAATGAAAGGTGATTGAGACGAAGTCCCCATACCTCGGGTCCGACATGACTCGGTCGTTCTTCAATATCCTGAATAAAAAACTTGAGTTAATTTCAACTTGTTTAAGAACCTTTTTCAAGTTCATTATTCCTTTTATATCACTTATTTCCATGACATGAACACTATGTAATTATTTAAGTTAATAACGGTTGTTTTAACAATCATTGGTACTTGAGTCAAAAATAAACCCTTTATAATTACAAGTTGTTCATTCATCCATTATATCAAGAAATATAATCATGATTTATATATCATATATATCATATATATCCAGTATATACATGCATTTATAATATTACATAATCATTTAGAGGTACGAAATGAAATGCACCGTTCATGGAAACGGTAAGCCGTACGTACGCATGAACACTACTTTCATTTCTATTTCAGATTTTATAGAATAGAATCATAATTATATAACGATATATTATAATTACAGTGTAATATCATATATAATATCATAACTCCATCCTTTATACGTCCCACATATGGTATTTAACTAATCAAATCACTTTGAGGGGGCGGTAGTCCGCACTTCCTAAAATGAAGATATCACGTTTACCCATAACGGAAACCATAAAGGTATGCCCAAAATGAAAAATACATAAGCTTAAGGCAAACATAAACATATTATATATCATATATAAATATTGTGTCATCTTAATGTCCACCTTTTTTGGTGTTAAAAGAATGTTGAACAATCATCGTTTCGAGAGGCAGAAATTTTCCATCCACGGAAATAGTATGTTCATTAACCATTAGATGTAGGTGTGTGTAAGTGTAGCTCGAATCCTTCTAATAAAAACATCCTAGTATATTGAAGATACTGGATTTGTTACAAAATTAATGAATAAAAAGAGTTTAGGGGGTTGGAGAAGTAAAATAAAACAAAAGGACTCAAGTGAAGACATTACGTTAAAATCGAGTAACTCCCTTTAGTTTGGGCTCAAAGGCTTCCTTGGGAAGACTTATGCCCAAAGTGAGGCTTAAAGGAGTTATAGAGGGATATTGAGAGACAAAAGGTGCAGGTTTTGGCCGATCCAAAGGCTTTGGAAGTGTGGGTAAGGAGGTAGAGGTGGGGGCCTTTTATAAGAAGAGAGGAGGGGCACTCTTGGAAAGTAAAGAAATGTTACTTTATTTTAAAATGAGTTTCGGATTAAAAAGGTCCCACATTGATATAATTATAGTGTAAGGTGATAAGGGTTATAAATATAACCATCCAATAGGTTTTGGACATGTTTCGGTCATAGATGTTACATTATCTTTTCATTTTATTTAATTCTTTTGTTAATGAGGTAATCGCTGCATCATCATGATGTCATAAATAGTTTAATTTATTTAATGTCTAAAAATTATATAAAAATTATCATGATATAGGATATAATTTTATCTTTCTAATTAATATTTATAGTCAAAATTCTGACTTGTAAAACCCCATTTAATAATTGTTTTAGTAAAACAACTCATGTTTGTGTCATTTTAATTTTAACATTAAATAAAAAGATATTAATGTCATTTTCCTACACAAAAGGCTCCATGAGGTCCCCAAGTTGACCCATGGCTTTTCCCGGTCGTCCATGACACACCCAATAAGGGTAGGACATGTGTCTAGGTATTTTCATTTTATTATAATGTCATTTTTTCCTTAAATTGCACTAATTACCCCTAATCGCGATTAAGAACTTAAAAGTTACTATTCACCAAAAAATTATTTTAATCTCATTGAACCACATTTTACTTCTTAATGAAAACCATTTATGTCAGATTTTTGAAAATAAAATCACAGAAGTGGCAATGTTTCATTTAAACGAAAAATCAGTTTCTTTAACTACCGCTTAGTTGTTTTACTATTCCTCAAAAATTGACGTTTTTTAGAAAAATACCAAAACGTCACCATAAGCTATATTTGATATTATGAATTAAAAAATGATGTATATTTTAAAAAATTCAAATCATATAAGTTATATTAAATAATTTGATAATTAATTCCCGATGTCATGACAAATAGCGTGTTTTTATGAAACAATAAGTATCAAAAGATTGACAACAGTTTAGGTCCAATTTCAAAGTGAAATTGATTTCAATGACCACCATTGGATTAAATGGTAAAAATATATTTAATTTCACTTCAAACCCAATTCAAAATATAATCTAATCATATAAATAAATTAGATTAAAAAGAGGTTTTGAATTAAAATACAACATTTTCACTATTCATTTAAAAATGAACTGTATCGGAAAAATACCAAAAATTCACACAAAGTAAATTTTGATGTCCCAATCATAAAGAATAAGGTTATTTTGACATATAGAGCTTATAAAATTGTCAAAAGATAGATTTAAAAATGGTTTTCCATCAAAAGGCAGTAAAACAATCTTTTAAAAATATTAGTGTATTCCATGCTTAAGATTGGATTTATTTTCATTTTAGGCCTCTAAAAAACTATCTAATTCATTAATAGACCTAGATAAAAATATCTATTATTCATTACTTATGTGGGATGTTACATACTTCCCCCTTTAGAAAATTGCGTCTCCGCAATTTATTTACTTATCGAATAAAAGGGGGGTACTTATCCTTCATTGCATTTTCAGATTCCCATGTTGCCTCTTCCATCACATGGTTTTTCCACAAAAACATTACCTGATTAATCACCTTATTCCGTAAGACTTGCTCCCTATGGTCAATAATCTTGACCGATTGTTCCTTATAAGATAGATTCTCTTCCAGTTGAACTACCTCTGGACTCGAAACATGAGATGGATCTGGCATGTACTTTCCCAACATCGAAACATGAAAAACATTGTGTACCTGAGATAAACTCCGAGATAAAGCCACTCGGTAAGCAACTGATCCAACTCTCTCCAGAATTTCATATGGTCCAATGAACCATGGACTCAACTTTCCTTTCTTACCAAATCGCATCACACTTTTCCATGGTGAGACTTTGAGAAAAACACGATCACCTACCTCAAAAGATAGACCCTTCCTTCTGTTGTCTGTATAACTCTTCTGCCTGCTCTGAGCTATTCTCATGTGTTTCTATATCAGCTGAACTTTTTCTGCCAACTCTTCTACCAATTATGGTCCCATCATCTTCCTTTCACCCACTTCATCCTAGAAAGCTTGATTTCGACACCGCTTCCCATATTATTCCTAAAATGGTGCCATCTGTATACTGGAATGAAAATTATTATTATATGAAAATTCAACCAAAGAAATATGTTTGTCCCAACTACCCTGATAATCCATCGAACAAGCTCGTAGCATATCCTTCAAGGTCTGAATTTTTCATTCTAACTGCCCATCTGATTGATGATGAAAAGCTGTAGTTAAATTTAATTCAGTACCCAACATCTTCTGAAGGCCTCTCCAAAAGATAGAAGTAAACATGGGATCACGGTCAGATAAAATGGAGAGAGGAACTCCATGTAACCTGACTATCTCTTTAAGATACAAATGGGAAAGTTGATCTAGGGAAAAAGTATCTCGTATAGCAAGGAAATGATCAGATTTAGTCAAGCGATCAATAATAACCCAGATTGCATTATTACTTTGAGGGGTCTTCGGCAATCCCACACCAAAGTACATTGATATATTCTCCCATTTCCAATCTGTCACTGGTAAAGGCTGAAGCATCCCCTTCGGTAACTGCCGCTCTGCTTTAACCTGCTGACATGGCAATTACTTCATAGTAAAATCAGCAATATCTCTTTTCATTCCATCCCAACAGTAATACTCGCGCAGATCTCGGTACATCTTAGTACTGCCAGGATGAACTGAGAACATGGAACTATGAGCCTTACATAACAGATCATTCTTCAACTGTGAATCACAAGGCACACACAATCTCTTACCAAATCTCAAAACACAATCATTATCAATGTTGAATTCAGGAAACCTACCATTCTGAACCAGCTCTACCTTTTTCTGCAACTCACTGTATTGCTTCTATGATTTCTTGATTCTGTCTGATTGAGATGATTTCACTAATACATGAAAAAAATAGAAGAACATCCTTCACCAAAAACTTCTATGCCAAAATTCATCAAATCCTTAACCAAAGGATCACGTTCCAAACAAAAAATTTCTAATGAAGCATTACTTTTTCGACTCAAGGCATCATCCAATTTATTTTCTTTTCCCGGATGGAATTGAATTGTACAATCATAATACTTGATTAATTCTAGCCATATCCTCTGTCTCATGTTTAATTCTTTCTGAGTGAATATATACTTTAAACTTTTGTGATTGGTATATATTTCACACTTTACTCCATACAAATGATGCCTCCAAATCTTTAAAGTGAAAACAACATCAGATAATTTCAAATCATGTGTAGGGTAATTTACCACATGAGTTTTCAACTGTCGTGAAGCATAAGCAATTGTCTGATCATTCTGCATTAAGAAAAAACCAAGTCATTTCAATGAAGCATCACTATAGTAACAAACTCACCATTCCTGAAGGTAGTTCCAAAACTGGAGCATTCACCAATCTTCTTTTCAATTCCTGAAAACAATCATCACAGACTTTTTTCCAGATAAACTTAACACCCTTCCGAGTTAGCTTAGTCATTGGACTAGATAACCATGAAAAATTTATAACAAACCTTCGGTAATAGCCTGTTAAACCAAGGAAACTACGAATCTCTATTACATTTGTGGGTCTTGTCCATTCTTCAACAACCTTTGTTTTTGCAGGATAAACGGTTATCCCATTTTTAGAAACAATGTGACCATGGTAAGAAATTTGTCGCAACCAAAACACACACTTGCTGAATTTCCCATACAATTTCTTTTCTTTTAATGATTGCAAAATAATCCTTAAATGTCTTTCATGATCCTTTTTACATTTAGAAAACACCAAAATATCATCAATAAACACAACCATGGTTTATCACCTGAGTCAACTGAGACGTCACTACAACACACTGTTTAGTTCTGAATCTGACCATCTCAGGATACTGATTTGAAAGGTCATTTCCCTCTGTATTCCTTCCCAGAAAATCTTTTATGTTTCCTCTATGAAAAACCATTCTGAACAAACATGTCTTAGATGAAGCAACATGGTAATCTTCAAATGATATTTCAAAAAAAATATTTTTGGATAATCATTTAATAAATTATAACTACTAAAGTTATCTAAACTGACCTCTGATAGCAACTATAAGGCCCCAGCCTTAATCCTTACTTAATCATGAGTTATTACAAGATTACACATTGAGGATCTTTTCGGGTTTAGAGTTTTAGAGAATTATATCATTAAACTTTCATTACATTCCAAATTTAAACAAAGTGGTTACATAAAGATAGTATTCATTTTTTCCCCATCAACGGAACATATTTAAAATAAAACATGGATTCTTTATTGACACATCCTTGACATTATCATCATATCATATACCTTACCCTTGACCTGTGAAAAACATTTAAAAAAACATAGGATGAGCCTAAAAAGCTAAATATGGGTTAAAAAATATAGAAAGGAAACATGAGATCTCATATACATAAGAATGAAATCATACATTACCCATAAAGCATAAGAACATTAACATACCTAATCAAATAATGAATAAACCATAGAAATCATAAGACATAAAGGTAACTTGAGGCATTCATAACATTCTTATGTAGGGAGTACTCCTCTTGGTTACATTTGGAATACCCATCACAGTATATTCCCTAAATCTCTTCGGAGAAACCTTAAAGTTTCACTCCTTTGCGTTACCCAATACATTGGAGAGCTATATCAGGCTCACCTTCCCTTAGTTTATCACGTAACCACTCGTCTTCATAATAATTCCCAAGAACCATAACATAATCGTATCACATAAAACATGCATAAAGGAAACATAACATTTCCACCTTTCAATCACAAGATGTCAATACAACACATTGATATAATAAAAACATTATGAAAACCATTTCCAATACCAAAATAAAATAAAATTAAAACATGGTTTTTATTTTTCTTTTATAAAGAATTTATGGATTGTAGAGGAAGCTGAAACTCACATAATGGTCACAGCGGTGGAGAAGTCGTTGTCGACACAAACGTACGACAAAAAAATTCCCTTTTGATGTTTAGTTAAACGCTTCATATAAAAAATATTCCTTTTGGATAAACGTAAAAGTCAAAGGGGTTTATACACCGCATAAAGGAAGGTTGTGTATAAAACAAAACATGCCTCAATGAAATGAGATTGAGACGAAGTCCCCATACCTCGGGTCCGACTTGACTCGGTCACCCTTTAATCTCCTAAATAATAAACATGAGTTAATTTATACTTGTTTAAGAACATTTTTCAAGTTCATTATTCCCTTTATATCACTTATTTCAATGTCATGAACACTGTGTAATTATTTATGTTAATAACGGTCGTTTTAACGATCATTGGCACTTGAGTCAAAAATAAACCCTTTATAATTACAATTTGTTCATGTATCCATTATATCCAGAATTATAATCATGATGTATATATCATATATATCATATATATCCAGTATATAAATGCATTTACAATATTACATAATCATTTAGATTTAAGAAATGAAATGCACCGTTCATTGAGACGGTAAGCCGTATGTACGCATTAACGCTACTTTCATTTCTATTTCATATTTTATAGAATGGAATCATAATGATATAAAGTAATATTATAAGTCCAGTTTAATATCATATATAATATCATAACATCATCCTTTATACATCCCAAATATGGTATTTAACGAATCAAATCACTTTGATGGGGTGGTAGTCCGCACTTCCTTAAATGAAGATATCACGTTTACCCATAATGGAAACCATAAAGGTATGCTCAAAATGAAAAATACATAAGCTTAAGAAAAAAATAAAAATATTATATATCCTATATAAATATAGTGTCATCTCAATGGACACCTTTTAATGTGTTAAAAGAATGTTGAACAATCATCGTTTCGGGAGGCAGAAATTCACCATCCACGGAAACAGTATGTTCTTTAACCATTAGATGTATGTGTGTGTAAGTGAAGCTTGAATCCTTATTATAAAAACATCCTAGTATATTTAATATACTATAGTTGTTACAAAAGAAATGAATAAAAATAGTTTAGGGGGTTGGAGAAGTAAAATAAAACAAAAGGACTCAAGTGAAGACCTTACCTTAAAATCGGGTAACTCCCTTTGGTTTGAGCTCCAAGGCTTCCTTGGGAAGACATCTGCCCAACGTGAGGATTCAAGGAGTAATAAGGAGATGTGGAGAGACACAATGGGTAGAGTTTGGCCGAGCCAAAGGATTTGGAAGTGTGGGTAAGGAGGTAGAGGTGGGGGCCTTTTATAAAAGGAGAGGATGGACACTCTTGGAAAGTAAAGAAATGTTACTTTATTTTAAAATGTGTTTCAGATTCAAAATGTCCAAAATTGATATAATTCGAGGGTAAGGTGATAAGGGTTCTAAATACACCCATAAAATAGGTTTTGGACATGTTTAGGTCATATATTTTACATTATCTTTTCATTTTATTTAAATCCTTTATTAATGAGGTAATCGCTACATCATCATGATGTCATAAATAATTTAATTTATTTAATGTCTAAAAAGTAAAAAAAATATCATTATGTAGTAAATTTTTTTAGATTTATAATGAATATTTATAGTCAAAATTATGACTTGTATAACCCCATTTAAAAATTGTTTTAGTAAAACAACTCATGTTTGTGTCATTTTAATTTTAACATTAAATAAAAAGATATTAAAGTCATTTTCCTACCAAAAAGGATCCACGGGGTCCCCATGTTGACCCATTTCTTTTCTCGGTCAGCCATGACACATCCAATAAGGGTAGGACATGTGTCTAGGTATTTTAATTTTATTATAATTTCATTTTTTCCTTAAATTGCACTAATTACCCCTAATCGCGATTAAGAACATAAAAGTTACTATTCACCAAGAAATTATTTTACTCTCATTGAACAACATTTTACTTCTTAATGACAACCATTTATGTAGGATCTTTGAAAATCAAAGCACATAAGTGGCAATGTTTCATTTAAACGAAAAATCAGTTTCTTTAACTACCGCTTAGTGGTTTCACTATTCATCAAAAATTGATGTTTTTTAGAAAAATACCAAAACATCACCCTATGCTATATTTGATATTCTGAATTAAAAAATGATGTCTATTTTAAAAAATTCAAATCATATAAGTTACATTAATTAATTTAATAATTAATTCCTGCTGTCATGACAAATAGTGTGTTTTTAGGAAACAATAAGCATCACAAGATTGACACCAGTTTAAGTCCAATTTCAAAGTGAAATTGATTCCAATGACCACCATTGGATTAAATGGTAAAAATCTATTCTAATTTAACTTCAAAACCAATTCTATAGATAATCTAATCATATAAATAAATTAGATTAAAAAGAGGTTTTGTATTAAAATACAACATTTTCACTATTCATTAAAAAATGAACTTTTTCAGAAAAATACCAAAAATTCAAAAAAATTAAATTATGATGTCCCAATGATAAATAAGAAGGTTATTTTGACATATATGATCTTATCAAATTGTCAAAAGATAGATTTAAAAATTGTTTTCCATCAAAAGGAAGTAAAACAATATTTTAAAAATATTAGTGTATTCCATGCTTAAGATTGGATTTATTTTCATTTTAAGCCTCTCAAGCACTATCTAATTCATTAATAGACATAGATAAAAACTTCTATTATTAATTACTTACATGGGATGTTACAACCTTACCCCCTTTATAAAATTGTGTCGCTGCAATTTATTTACTTATCGAAAAATGGGGGTACTTATCCCTCATTGCATTTTAATATTTCCATGTTGCCTCTTCCATCATGTGGTTTTTCCACAAAAACATTACCTGATTAATCACCTTATTCCGTAACACTGGCTCCCTATGGTCAAAAATATGGACCTGTTGTTCCTCATAAGATAGGTTCTCTTCCAGCGGAACTACCTCTGGACTCAAAACATGAGATGGATCTGGCGTGTACTTTCTCAACATCGAAACATGAAAAACATTGTGTATCTGAGATAAACTCGGAGATAAAGCCACTCAGTAAGAAACTGATCCAACTCTCTCCAGAATTTCATATGGTCCAATGAACCTTGGAATCATCTTTCCTTTCTTACCAAATCGCATCACACTTTTCCATGGTGAGACTTTGAGAAAAACATGATCACCTACCTCAAAAGATAGATCCTTCCTCCTGTTGTCCTCATAACTCTTCTGCCTGCTCTATGCTGTTCTCATGTGTTTCTGTATCAGCTAAACTTTTTCTGCCAACACTTCTACCAATTCTAGTCCCATCAACTTCCTTTCACCCACTTTATCCCAAAAAGCTGTAGTTCGACACTGCTTCCCATATAATACCTGCAATGGTTCCATCTGTATACTGGAATGAAAAATGTTATTATATGAAAATTCAACCAAATAATGATGTTGGTCCCAACTTCCTGATAATCCATCGAACAATCTCATAGCATATCCTCCAAGTTCTGAATTGTTCATTCTGACTTCCCATCTGATTGAGGATTTAAAGCCATACTAAAATTTAATTCAGTAACCAACGACTTCTGAAGGCCTTTCCAAAAGTTAGAAGTGAAACTGGGATCACGGTCAAATAAAATGGAGAGATAAACTCCACGTAACCTGACTATCTCTTTAAGATATAAATGGTAAAGTTGATCTAGGGAAAAAGTATCTCGTATAGCAAGGAAATGATCATATTTAGTCAAGCGATCAATAATATCCCAGATTGCATTATTACCTTGAGTGGTATTCGGCAATCTCACAACAAAGTCCATGGATATATTCTCTCATTTCCAATCTGGCACTAGTAAAGGCTGAAGAATCCCTATCAGTAACTGCCGCTCTTCTTTAACCTGTTGACATGTCAAACACATCACAGTAAAATCAGCAATATCTCTTTTCATTCCATCCCACCAGTAATACTCCCGCAGATCTCGGTACATCTTAGTACTGCCAGGATGAACTGAAAACGGGGAACTATGAGCCTCATATAACAGCTCATTCTTCAACTGTGAATCACAAGGCACACACAATCTCTTCCCAAATCTCAAAACGCAATCATTATCAATGTTGAATTCAGGCAACGTACCCTTCTGAACTAGCTCTACCTTTTTCTGCAACTCACTGTCTTGCTTTTGTGCATGCTTGATTCTATCTGATAGAGATGATTTCACAGATAAATGAAACAAAATAGAAGAAAATCCTTCACTAACAACTTCTATGCCAATGTTCATGAAATCCTTAACCAAAGGATCACTTTCTAAATGAAACATTGCTAATGAAGCATTACATTTTCGACTCAAAGAATCATCCACTTTATTTACTTTTCTCGGATGGTAATGAATTGTACAATTATAATCCTTGATTAATTCAAGCCATATCCTCTGTCTCATTTTTAATTCTTTCTGAGTGAATATATACTTTAATCTTTTATGATAGGTATATATTTCACACATTACTCCATACAAATGATGCCTCCAAAATTTTAAAGAGAAAACAACAGCAGCTAATTCCAAATCATGTGTATGGTAATTTACCTCATGATTTTTCAACTATTGTGAAGCATAAGAAATTACCTGATCATTCTGCATTAGTAAACAACCAAGTCCTTTCAATGAAGCATCACTGTAGATAACAAACTCACCATTCCTGAAGGTAGTGCCAAAACTGGAGCATTAACCAATCTTCTTTTCAATTCCTGAAAACAATCATCACATTCTTTTGTCCAGATAAACTTAACACCCTTCTAAGTTAGCTTAGTCATTGTACTAGATAACCATGAAAAATTTCTAACAAACCTTCAGTAATAGCCTGCCAAACCAAGAAAAATAAGAATCTCTGTTACATTTGTGGTTCTTGGCCATTCTTCAACAACCTTTGTTTGAGCAGGATCAACGATTATCCCATTTTCGAAAACAATGTGACCAAGGAAAAATTTTTGTTGCAACCAAAACTCAAACATGCTGAATTTCCCATAAAATTTATTTTATTTTAAGGTTTGAAAAATAACCCTTAAATGTCTTTCATGCTCCTCTTCAGTTTTAGAAAACACCAAAATATCATCAGTAAACACAACCATGGTTTATCACCGGAGTCAACTGAGCCATCACTACAACAAACAGTTTAGTTCTGATTCTGACCATCTCAGGATACTAATTTGAAAGGAAATTTCCCTCTGTATTCCTTCCCATAAAAGCTTCTCTATTTTCTCTATGAAAATCCATTCTGAACAAACATGTCTAAGATGAAGCAACATGGTAATCTTCCAATTCTATTTCAAAAAAAATATTTTTGGATAATCATTTAATAGAATTATAACTCTTAATGTTATCTAAACTGACCTCTGATACCAACTA
Source organism: Viscum album (assembly GCA_963277665.1). Classification (NCBI taxonomy): domain Eukaryota; kingdom Viridiplantae; phylum Streptophyta; class Magnoliopsida; order Santalales; family Viscaceae; genus Viscum; species Viscum album. The sequence goes on along the minus strand of OY728140.1, from coordinate 1,995,536,740 downwards.
TAAGGCCCCAACCTTAAACCTTACTTAATCTTGAGATATTACATGATTACACATTGATGATCTTTTCGGGTTTAGAGTTTTAGAGAATTAGATCATAAAACATTCATTACATTCCACATTTAAACAATGTGGTTACATAGAGATAGTATTCATTTTTTCCCATATACGGAACATATTTAAAATAGAACATGGATTCTTTCTTGACCCTTCCTTGAAACTATCATCATATCATGTACCGTTCCCTTGACCTATGAAAAAAAATTCAAAAAAAACTTGGTATGATCATAAAAAGATCAATATGGGTTATAAAAATATGGAAAGGAAACATGAGATCTTATATACCTAAGAATGAAATCATACTTTACCCATAAAACCTATGAAATTTAACATACCTCATAAAATCATGAATAAATCATAGAAATCATAAGACATAAAGGTAACTTGAGGCATTCATAACATTCTTACGTAGGGAGTAATCTTCTTGGTTACGTTTAGAATACCCATCACAGTATATTCCCTAAATCTCTTAGGAGAAACCTTAACGTTTCACTTCTTCACGTTACCCAATGCATTGGAGAGCTATATCGGGCTCACCTGCCCTTAGTTTATCACGGAACCACCCGTATTCATAATAATTACCAAGAACCATAACATAATTGTATCACATAAACCATGCATAAAGGAAACATTACATTTCCACATTTCAATCACAAGATATCAATACAACCCATTGATATAATAAAAACATTATGAAAACCATTTTCACTACCAAAATAAAAATAAATTAAAACATGGTATTTATTTTTCTTTTAAAAAGAATTTATGGATTGTAGAGGAAGCTGAATCTCAAATAATGGTCATGGCGGCGGAGAAGTCGTTGTCGCCGCATACGTACGACAAAAACATTCCCTTTTGTCGTTTAGTAATACTCGACGTATAAAAAATATTTCTTTTGGATAAACGTAAAATTCAAAGGTGTATATACACCGTATAAAAGAAGGTTGTGTATAAAACAAAATATGCCTCAATGAAAGGAGATTGAGACGAAGATCCCATACCTCGGGTCTGACTTGACTCGGTTGTTCTTTAATCTCCTTAATAATAAACATGAGTTAATTTCTACTTGTTTAAGAACCTTATTAAAGTTCATTATTCCTTTTATATCACTTATTTCCACGTCATGAACACTATGTAATTATTGAAGTTAATAACGGTCGTTTTAACGATCATTGGTACTTGTGTAAAAAATAAACCCTATATAATTACAAGTTGTTAATGTATCCATTTAATCCCGAATTATAATCATGATGTATATATAATATATATCATATATATCCAGTATATACATGCATTTATAATATTACATAATCATTTAGATGTAAGAAATGAAATTCACCATTCATGGAGACGGTAAGTCGTACGTACGCATGAACGCTACTTTCATTTCTATTTCGTATTTTATAGAATAGAATTGTAATGATATAAAGGAATATTATAATTTCATTGTAATATCATATATAATATCATAACTCCATCCTTTGTACATCCCACATATGGTATTTAACGAATCAAATCACTTTGAGGGGGAGGTAGTCCGCACTTCCTTAAATGAAGATATCGCATTTACCCATAATGGAAACCATAAAGGTATTCCCAAAATGAAAAATACAGAAGCTTATCGAAAACATAAACACATTATATATCATATATAAATATAGTTTCATATTAATTTCCACCTTTGAAGGTGTTAAAAGAATGTTGAACAATCATCATTTCGTGTGGCAGAAATTCGCCATCCATGGAAATAGTATGTTCTTTAACCATTAGATATAGGTGTGTGTAAGTGTAGCTCGAATCCTTCTTATTACAACATGCTAGTATACTGAAGATAATGGATTTGTTACAAAAGAAATAAATAAAAAGTGTTTATGGGGTTGGAGAATTAATATAAAACAAAAGGACTCAAGTGAAGACATTACCTTAAAATCGGGTAACTCCCATTGGTTTGAGCCCAAAGGCATCCTTGGGAAGACTTCTTCCCAAAGTGAGGCTTCAAAGAGTAAGATAGGGATGTGGAGAGACAAAATGGGAAGGGGTTGGCCGAGCCAAAGGCTTTGGATGTGTGGGTAAGGAGGTAGAGGTGGGGGGCCTTTTATAAGAGAAGAGGAGGGGCACTTTTGGAAAGTAAAGAAATGTTACATTATTTTAAAATGCGTTTCGGATTCAAAAGGTCCCATATTGATATAATTTTATGGTAAGGTGATAAGGGTTATAAATCCACCCATCCAATAGGTTTTGGAAATGTTTAGGTCATATATTCTACATTATCTATTCATTTTATTTAAATCCTTTATTAATGAGGTAATCACTGCATCATCATGATGTCATAAATAATTTAATTTATTTAAGGTCTAAAAATTATAAAAAAAATATCATGATGTAGGAAATATTTTTATATTTCTAATGAATATTTATAGTCAAAATTCGGATTTGTATAACCCCATTTAAAAACTGTATTAGTAAAACAACTCATGTTTGTGTCATTTTAATTTTAACATTAAATAAAAACATATTAATGTCATTTTCCTACCAAAAAGGCTCCATGGGGTCCCCAAGATGACCCATGGATTTTCTTGGTCGGCCATGACACATCCAATAATGGTAGGACATGTGTCTTGGTATTTTCATTTTATTATAATATCATTTTTGCCTTAAATTGCACTAATTACCTCTAATCGCAATTAAGAACATAAAAGTTACTATTGACCAAAAAATTATTTTAATCTCATTGAACCACATTTTAATTCGTAATGACAACCAATTTTGTCGGATTTTTGAAAATCAAATCACAGAAGTGGAAAAGTTTCATTTAAACGAAAAATCAGTTTCTTTAACTACCACATAGTGGTTTTACTATTCATCAAAAATTGAAGTTTTTCAGAAAAATACCAAACCTTCACCCTAAGCTATATTTGATATTCTGAATTCAAAAATGATTTCTATTTTAAAAAATTTAAATCATATAAGTTACATTAATTAATTTAATAATTAATTCCCGTTGTCATGACAAATAGCATGTTTTTATGAAACAATAAGTTTCAAAAGATTGACACCAGTTTAAGTCCAATTTCAAAGTGAAATTGATTCCAATGACAACCATTGGGTTAAATGGTAAAAATATATTCTAATTTCACTTCAAACTCAATTCAAAAGATAATCTAATCATATAAATAAATTATATTAATAAGAGTTATTGAATTAAAATACAACATTTTCACTATTCATTAAAAAATAAACATTATCGAAAAATACCAAAAATTCATACAATGTAAATTTTGATGTCCCAATCATAAAGAATAAGGTTATTTTGACATATAAATCTTATAAAATTGTCAAAATATAGATTTAAAAATGGTTTCCCATCAAAAGGCAACAAAACAATCTTTTTAAAATATTCGTGTATTCCATGCTTAAGATTGGATTTATTTTCATTTTAAGCCTCTAAAACACTATCTAATTCATTAATAGACATAGATAAAAATAGCTATTATTCATTTCTTACTTCGTATGTTACATCCCATCACAGTATATTTCCTAAATCTCATAGGATAAACATTATCATTTCCGTCATGTTACCCAAAACATTAGTGAGATATCTCGGGATCACCCACCCTATTTTTATCACAGATCCACTCTTATACGCGAAAAATTCCCAATATCAATAACATATTCATAACACATAAAAAAATAAAATATAACATTTCCACATTCTAATCAAAACATATCAAAACAAGATATTCAAAAAAACAATGCATTATCAAACCATTTTCAAAACCATTTAAAACATTTAATAAAAAGATTTTTTTAATAAATGTGTATTATACCAATTTTAATCTATTAAATAAATTATCATATAAAAACATTAATGTTAATATAAATAAATCCTAAAAATCATTTTTTAAAAATGTACATTAATGAGAAATATTTTTTTGAATAAATATTTACAACATTTAAAATGATATTTTAGTTAAAGTGTTTTTAACAAAATGAGAGACGCTTGAATAAAAATAAATGAGGAATTAAATTTAATCAGAACTTAATAATATCATTAAAATAAAAGGATTCAGGATTTAATATTCCAAAGGACATTATATACATCGTATAAATGTGTATTGGTGTATAACGACAATGATGTCTCAATAAAATGTACATTTAGACGAAATCTCTTATAAAAATTGCATCCTTAGATTTAGGATAAATAAATTACATTACAATGTGTGACAAATATAAATACTGTCAATATGATTGGATATTCAGTAAAAATAAATCATATAACATTCAGAAATATTCTTTTTACGAAAAAACCAATGACTTGGATTTTTAACTCAATGAAGGGAAATTGAGTTAAAATTTCTCTTATCAAGTTCATATCGATGACTTGATAATTTATCAATGGATTTATTATGTGTATCATAAGTATATCCACACAAAGGGGAGTAAAAATTTAAACATAAAAAAATAAATATTGATTTCCCACATAATTATAGCATGACATAATTATGAATTAGATGATTAACCCATGCAATGGAAAATGGGTTAAAAGGTTCCCCTATTAATTTTTTAACTTTTGAAACATTCAACCCATTAAAGAAGGATCATAAAATAAAGATTTTAATACCCATAAAGTGAATTATATTAATCAATTAATATAGTCATGGGAAGTACAAACACAAAACAAAAGTAAATAGTGGAAAATATATCATGAATCACACTAGAAAAAAGTGAAATGAAAAGCAATTTCCGTGTTGTAATCAATCGATTCATACGATGAAAAGATAAAAACCACGAGAAGATTCATATAATAAAATGAATATTAATATTTTCATGATAATATATATCAAATTTAAGTACACAATACACCTCATGTAATAAAATAGTGGGGAACAATAGTAATCTCACAGACTTAAATGTTAGATAAGAAACCCCTTACCTCGTGTCCTACATGACTTTTTTGTTCCTTGTTCATGCTGAATAATAATTTTAAGATAATAAATACTTAATTAGAACAAATTTTCGAGTTCATTATTACTTATATATAACTTATTACGATTTCATAAACATTATGTGATCATTAATGTTAATAATGGTCGTTTTGTCAATATTTTGTACTTGAGTGAAAAATGAACACCATATAATTACATTTTGTCCTTGTGGTCAATAGTCCATTAACTCTAGAATGATATTAATTATTTATATATCATATATAATATATATATATATATATCGAATATAAATAAATTTATAATAGTACATAACATTTGGAGATAAAAAAATGAAATGCACCATTCATGGAAACAGTAAGACTTATGTACGCATGAACGCTACATTCATTTTCTATTTTATATTTTAATCTAATGAAAATAAAATGGTACATTGCTATATTATAATTATAGAATAATATCATATGTAATTTCAATAACTACATCCTTTAAATGTCCCATGTATTATATGAACGAGTTATATCACATTAGGGGGGCGGTAGTCCACACTTCGTCAAATGAAATTATCGCGTTTACTCATAATTGAAACCATAATAGTATGATATAAATAAGAAATATTGAAGAATAAAGATAACATAAACACAATATATATCATATATAGATACAGTTTAATCATAATGGCCACTATATGAGGTTGTAGGAGATAATTGAACAATCATCGTTTTGTGAGGCATTAGTTTTCCATCCACAGAAACAATATGTTCTTTACCCATTAGATGGAGGTGTGTGTAAGTGTAGGTAAAATAATTCTCATAAAATAATCATAGTATATTTAGGATACTTGTGTTTTTATAAAATAAAATAATAAAAATAGTTTAAGGGTTGTATAAGTAAAATAAATGAAATAAAGTTGAGAGAAACTGCTACCTCTAATTTGGGTAACTCTCTTCGGTTTGAACCATAAATAATTCTTGAAATGACTTCTACCTAAGGTAATACATCTAGGAGTAGAAGAGGGATATTCAGAGCTTATTTGGGAATGGTTTGGGTGATCCAATGGGATTGAGAGTTGTGAGTAATGGGTTATAGGTGATGGATTTTTATAGGGGGGTGAGGGGCTCTATATCAAAGTGTGAAAATAGTATTTTATTATATAATGAGTTTCTGTTTCTAAAGGTCCAAAACTCATTAAGATAAAAGTAAATTAGACTCATGGTCCAAATAAATTCATCCAATAATATTTGGACATGTTTTGGATGTTATTTTTAAATTTATAATGTTATTTATTTAAATCATTGATTAAGGAGGTAAATACTGCATCATTGTTGTGTCATAAATAAATTAATTTATTTCATGTCTAAAAATTATAAAAAAATTACATGATGTATTAAATCATTGTATATATCAAATGAAAATTTATAGATGAATATATAACTTATATAACCTCATGTAAAAATTAATTTAATAAAATATATTCGATTATTACATTTTTTCCATTATATTATGTTAATTTAAATAAAGTGTCATTATCACTCTTAAGTGGCTTCATTATGTCCCAAAAGTGACCCAAAGATGACCATAGTATTAAATGACTCATAAAATAAGTTTAAAACATGTGTTATGGTAATTTTGAATTATTATAATATTTTATTTACCTTGAAATATCCTATTTACCTTCAACCATGGTAAATAATAGTCAAACGTTACTATTCACCTAAAAATTATTATCATATTATTGAACAAGTTTTACTTACTAATAACAACCATGTATGGGGGATTTTCGAAATTCAAATTTCAGAAGTGGTATAAGGTCATTTAAATGAAAAAGACCATTTTTAACTACTATATAGTGGTTTCACTATTCATCACAAAATGATGTTTTTTTAGAGAAATACCACAAATTTTTCCAAAGTAAATTTTGATGTACCGATTCTAAAGAATAGTTATATTTTTTCAAATAGAACATATAAGAGTTACCAATAATATAATTAAGGAGGATTCTCCATCAAAAGGTGGTAAATCGTCCTTTTAATGAACATTAGAGTATTTATGTTTACAATCATATTCTTTCTTATTTTAAGCCTCTAAAATTTATGGTATAATTGTAAAAACATTTAAAAATCTTTTATATTCATAATTTATTTAGTTCTGTTCATTCATTCCAATAAAATGGAATGGTGTTAACTACCATTTAAAATATTGTTATATTTTTATTTTTCAGTATAACTCAACGTAGTGTGCAACATATGATTTAAAAAAAAACTCATTGTTGTGTATCAGTTACGCCATTGAACATAGCATGCCCTTTAATGTAAAATTAATTATTAATTTAAAAATATTAATAAATATGAAAATTTCATATTCTTTATTTACCAGTGATGTTATATCTATCCCCCCTTCTGGGAATTGTGTCCTCACAGTTTAAAAATTGGGCTCCAAAACATCATAGAAAGTGCCACATTAGAAAACGTGTCAATTAAACTATAACATAAAAATAAATGAAGAAATATACAATGGTCACCTGAAACAATAGATACTAGGATTCAATGGAAACGTGGATACAGAAGAGAAACTAACTCTCATAGATTAATAGAGAGTGATAGAGAACTTGATCACGGAATGTTAACCACCACAATACCATAAATATGTTAGTGGGTAAAAGTATGATGGTAAAAGAGATATTATAATATTTGTTTAGTTCCTGATCCATTTCATAGAGTTGAATAATTTTATTAATAACTATACTAAGATCGTATGGAAATATACATACTTGTCAATTATAATGTCATCCATTAATAATATTCTACCACAAACTCATCTTTTCTCAAAACGGTAAGTATTCAAGATGACTTGGTCACACATGATGTTCTAGAATGAACTTCTAGAGTATCACATAATCCAAAAAAGAAGAAATATATATTTATCATGTCTTTAGACCCTAACCAAAACCAAAATGGGTAGTTCATGATCTGATAATACCTCAAAGGAAAATCTTTTACAAAATGAAAAAGTACTCTTAATCTCTATAATTTGTCAAACAAAACCCAAAGATCAAAAAAGAGAATTCAATAAATTGTTGTCTATAAAATTCATCAATGTAATCCAAACAATGATTAATATCTAAATCTCAAAATCTATTTGTCACATAGTCTTCCAAGATAAATCATAACATTTATCTCTAAATAACATCAGTTACTCGTAAAATCTCATATTGAAAAGTAATTAACCTAATCACATATTCCACATGATAGGTTAATCATTTCAATAGATAACCCAAAATAAATTTTCTCTTGATTTATAAAATCATCAAACTAAAAATAATTAGTTATACAAACCAAGTACTTCACATAGTCTAGTGGTAAGTGATAAATCTCAATTGCACTTTGGTTGTGGGTTTGATTCCCGCAGCTTTTTTCGACACGACAGGTTGTCCCGTGGTCTGTGTGTTTTCCTTTTTCAAAATCTATATAATTTTATATTATTCCCAAAAAGATATATGTTCATCAATAATAACCATAAAAATTTTTAACCAAAAAGTTTATCTAGTAACATTCAATTTGAATTCCAAAATGTATTAACCTATAATTGCCTAAAATTCAGGGATCATATAAACCTAAATGGTTATTTTCATCTATAACCACAAAAGAAATAATAATAATTCATTGAATGAAATTTTCATATATCAATCTTTAGGGTTACACATATTATAAAAAGTCTCATAATGTAATCACATCATCAAAAGAGCCTTTAATCTTTTATTCATTTAGTCATCCTAAAATGTACCATAACACATGAATCCCTTATATGTTGACTTCATACTCATTAAAAGTTATTCATGATCCACTAAACATTATTTTCCTTCTTATTCTGAAACAATTCATTCCTACAAACAAAATCAGGAATCATATTCTATTATTAAGAAATACCAAAACATGTGTTAAGAAATAATATATACCTTTCATTGGTCAATGTTATTTTCTTCATCCTCAATCGGAATGGCATTAGGTATTGGTAAAAATATATTTATACGATCTCAATGATCCCATTCCCAAAATTTCTCTGTAGGTCTTAGATTTTTATAATGACCAGGCACACCAAATTTAAAATATTCAATTGATCCATTGGAAAGAACTTATTTCCCCTTCATAGAGTCAACTGGATGCTTCTATTTTCTATGGTAGGTAATTTCTTTATGACCTTCATTTCCATATCTATTGCATATTCCCGTCCCTTTTAAACATTTTCCTATGTGTTTCTTCCCACATCCTTGACACATAGGTTTTTTAATAAATATACCTTTATGATTATTACCTGAACTTCCATGGGGATTTGTTTCTCTCATATATGATGACTTAAAAAAATTAACCAAGGTTTAGGTGGTCAATCATGATTGTAGAATGTTGGTTGAGAATAACCACAAGAGTTCCCATTACAGCTCCAATTTCATTCAATTTGTCATTTAGAAAACCGTAAATGTTTTCTTCACATCCATTGTTACTTTGATTCATGATAGATCCATCCATTGACTAAAACCAAAAAGGTTAGCGTGAGTATATCAGTCAAATCATCATATATTATCTTATGTGGATTGTAAACACTAAAAAATATTTTTTTCATAGAATTTTAAGCACATTTTATTTATCTAAAAAATACTATGACACTTTCCAATATGCTAACCATTATGATTATGTCTGACTGAAACATCTTTTTTTTATTTTCAAATAAGTCACTTTTTTTATTAGTTAGAAAATACATGAAACATACAAAACACCAATAGCATCACTGGTTTCCAATCCCTTCTACCTCTTTATCTCATCATCGACATTCACCACCGCTGTTGTCATGTAATCTTTGGGAACTCTAACCATCACAGAGCACAAACTGGATAACCATATATCATATTAAAAATTCAAAAAGAACCAATAGAAAACCAACCCATTATCAAAAATTCATCCAACATGCTAACAAATGCCATAGTAAGTCTGAGAAAATATGATCCGCCACCGTGAAACCATCACAAGCCACAAATCACCCGAAACCAAGATTTTGGTCGCCAAGAATGCATCACCAGTTTCCAGAATCGGAGTCGAGTCAACACCGTGCACTGAAAAAACAATCGCACCACGAAACAAAGAAAAACACATAGAAAAAAAGTGCACAAACACAAACCAGGCTAGATCTCACTAGTAGGGGACCCCTCCATAAGGCTATGCTGCAAATCCCATCGCCGCCTTCAAAACCACACCTGGGGCCAGATCTACGCAACACACCCATAGACGATTCTAATCTCAAAGTCAACCCCAAAACCACAAAATCTACACCCGGGACCAACATCGTGGCGCCATGGGAAACCCTAGTAAGAGAAATAGATAAGGCCTCACGCTGCAGCCATGAAGTTCACCAGAAATGGAAATCCACCACCACAGGAAGATCCTATGAGCCATGAGTGCACCGAGTAGAAGGAGAACAAGGCAAATCTGCAATGGGGGAGAAGAAGGCAGTGAAGAGGGAATCCTAGCATCAAGAGAGGCCATAACTATTACATATCAACATGAAAATTAAATGTAGATAGTACTACTCAGTATCTATTTTTTTCCTAAAAAATCTCTTAAAAAGAGTCATCTATAGTTCCATGTTTCAGATATCATTAATTTTCCATGATCCCATCCATGACCATATTCATCTTTAAGTCTTGTGGAAAACGTTTCACAAAACACGCGATTATTATAAAAAACTCAATAAGAGTTATCAAATAATGAATAAAAACATTATCCCATTATTAAATACAAATCAATGAATCCATAATTTTTAATCATAACATACCTTTCGAAATCATAATATTTATCAATAATATTGAAATCATAAATCACAAAGGTAACATAATGACATTCATAACATACATACATTATATCTATCATAGCTACATAGGGAGTCACATTTGGAATACCCATAACAGTATAATACCTAAATCTCTTACGAGAAACATTAATGTTTACCTCTGTCACGTGACCCAATTCATTATAGAGATATTTTGGGATCAACTGTCTTATATTTATCATGAAACCACCTGTATATGTAATCAATTCCCAATAAACATAACATAATCATAACACATAACACAAACATAAAGGAAATATAAGATTTTCATATTTCAATAAAAATATATCAAATCAAGATATTTAAATAAACAATGCTTTATCAAACCATTTTCAAAACCATCTAAAACATTTAATAAAGTGATTTTTGAATCAAAGTGAATCATTCCACATAAAAGATTTTAAATGAATTATCATTTGAAAAAATTAATATAAATATAAAATAATCCTAAAAACCATTTTTAAAACATTTACATTAATGTGAAATATTTAGAAGAATAAATATTTTAAACATTTGAAACGATATTTTAGTTAATTATTTTATTAACAAAATGAGAGACACCTGAATACAAATAAATGAGGAATAAAATTAAAACAAAAATTAATAATTTCATGAGAATAAAGATATTCATGATATAATAATCCAAAGGACATTATATAAACTATATAAATGTGAATTGGGGAATAACGACAATGATCACTCAATGAAATGTAAAATGAGACGAACTCCCTTATAAAATTGTATCCTTAGATTAAAGATAAATCAATTACATAATAATGTGTGGAAAATATAAATACATTAAATATGATTGGATATTTAGTATAAATCAATAATATAACATTCCCACATATTCCTTTTAAGACAAAATCAATTACTTGGTTGTTTAACTCAGGAATGGGAAATTGAGTTAATATTACTGTTATCAAGTTCATATAGATGACTTGAGAATTTATCAATGGAGTGATTATGTGTATCAAAATTATATACACACAAAGGGGACAGGAAATTAAAACAAAAATAAATAAATAGTGATTCCTCACATAATCATATCATGACATATTTATGAATTATAATATTAACCCAAGGAATGGAAATTGGGTTAAAAGGTTCCCTTACCGATTTGGTAACATACAAAATATACAACCCATGGAAGAAGGATCATAAAAAGAAGATCTTAATACCAATAAATTGAATTATATTAAACAATTAATACACTAATGTACTGAACATACACTACAAAAAAGTAGTGGCCAATATAACATGAATCTCACGGTAATAAATTGTGAGATGAAAATCCCTTAGCATGTAGTAATCAATCGAGTCGTTTGACCAACAGTTAGCAACCACTAAATTATTAACCGAATAACAAGAATATAAATATGATCATGATAATATCTATAAAATAAAAGTACATAATACCAAACATTCAATAAGTTTTTGGCAAATAATAATAATATCACCAAATTAAATGTGACATAAAACCCCTAACCTCGTGTCTGACTTGACTTGTTATTCCTTGTTCTTAATAAATAAGAAACTTAAGTTAATTTATACATTATTAAGAACAGTTTTTCATGTTTATTATTCCTTTTATATAACTTATTACCATGCCAGAAACATTATGTAACCATTTACGTTAATAATGTTCTTTTTGAAAATATTTGGTATTTGATTAAAAATGAATAAAATATAATTACCAGTTTTCCATGTGGTAAAGAGTCCATTATATAAAGAATGATATACATGATTTAGATATCATATATACCATATATATCCAGTATATATATTTATATATATATTACATTATATAACTTTCGGATATAAGAAATGAAATGCACCGTTCATAGAGATGGTAGGTCGTACGTACGAATGAACATCACATTCATTTATATTTTGTATTATAATTGAATGAAGAAATAATTAAAAATATTTATAATATAATTATAGTATAATATCATATATAATTTCAATAAATACAACCTTTATATGTCCCGTTTAAGGTATGAATGATTTATATCACTTCGAGGGGGCGGTAGTCTGCACTTCCTAAAATGAAATTACCACGTTTACTCATAATGGAAACCATAATGGTATAATATAAATTAATAATAAAGTAGAATAAATGTAGAATAAACAAAATATATATCACATATAAGTACAATTACATCATAATTTCCACCATTTGAAGTGGTAGATAATAACTAAAAATCATCATTTCGTGAGGCATTAGTTTTCCATCCATAGAAACAGTATGTTATTTACCCATTAGTAGTAGTTGTGTGTAAGTGTAGTTTGAATATTTCTCATTAAAACATCCTAATATATATAGGATACTATATTTGTTATAAAATAAATTAATTAATAGAATTTTGGGGTTGTTGAAATAAAATAAAATAAATGGAGTATAGAGAAATTATTACATTTAATTTGGGAAAATATTTTTGGATTTAACCAAAAGAACTTCTTGTAGTTCCTTCTGCCTGAGGTAAGGCTTCTAGGAGGAGGATAGATATTTTGAGAGATTATTTGGGAAGGGTATAGATGGTCCAAGGGGGTTTAGAGTTGTGAGGAATGGGTTAGAAGTGAGGGATTGTGTTAGCGGGAGGAGGGCTCTTTAGGAAAGTGTGAAAATATCATTTTATTATAAAATTATTTTTATTTTATAATGGTCAAATACTCATTATAATAGAAGATAAGATGACTCATTGTAAAAATAAATTCATCCAATAAGAAGCTGAATGGTTTTGTAAGTTATTTTAATACTTTTAATCATATTTATTTAAATAATTTATTAATGAGGTAAATACTGCGTCATTTTTGTGTCATAAATAATTTAATTTATTTCATGTCTAAAATTTATAAAAAAATACCATGATGTAAGAAATATATTTATATTTCCAATGAATACTTATAGTTGAAAATATATCATATATAACTTCATGTAAAAATTATTTTACTAAATGATATTTGTTTATTATATTTTTTCCTTTACATTATGTTAATTTAAATAATGTGTCATTCTAACTCTTAAGTGGCTTCATGGGGTCCCAAAACTGACCCAAGAATTCCCGTGGACGGTCATGACTAAACCAATAAGGTAAGGAAATGTGTTAAGATTATTTTTTATTATTATGATATTCTTTTTACCTTGAATTACTCTATTTACCAATAACCGCGGTAAATAAAAGTTAAAAGTTACTTTTCACTAAAAAAATTATTTTCATCTTATTGAACAACCATTTTACTTACTAATAAAAACAATTTTTGTCGGATTTTTGATATTTTACTCATAGAAGCAGTAAAAAATTTAGATGAAAAAGTCAGTTTTTTAACTACTACACAGTGGTTTCACTATTCATAAAAAAATGATGATTTTTTAAAAAAATACAAAAAAATATCCAAAGTAAATTTTTTTGTCCCAATTCTAAAGAAAAAAATTATTTTGTCAAATATAACATATAAAAGTGAAAAAAAACATATTTAAAAAGGGTTCGCCATCAAAAGGTGGTAAACCAACCTTTTAATAAATATTAGAGTATTTATTCTGAAAATAATATTTTTTCTTATTTTAAGCCTCTAAAATTTATGGGATAACTGTAAAAACATTTAACAAACATTTATATTCATATTTTTGTTAGTTATATCCATTACAACCAATACAATGTCTTGACATTAACTACCATATACAATATTATTATATTATTATTTTTGTGTATTACTCAACATTGTGTGCAGCAAAATATTTCAATGAAACACGTTGTTGTGTATCTGGTATTCCATTGAACATAACACCACCATTAAAGTAAAATTAATAATTAATTTACAAATATTAATAAATTTGAAAAGTCAGATTCATTATTTACCTGGGATGTTATAGATACATGAGTTTGGAACATATTAATAGAATTTAAATGTATTATATAAAAATAATTAAGAATTATTTTGGTGTAAAGAGGGAGAAATAATAATATGAAATAAAATAGAGTTTCTAGAAAAAACCCATACCATATGTCTGAAATATTTCTACATTTATGTTTAATATCATTGATAATAAAATTATATTTATTATTAAATTAACCAATAACATATAAAAAATATATTTTATTTCTTATAATTTTATTATATTTATTTATAGACATTTTTATGATTTATAATATTCAATTACGTTGTTTGGGAGTGTTCTTTTCCTTGGTTTTCATGATCGGTTTACTTTAACATGTACATATAAGATAATGTAATTTAGAAATAATTATCCATAAAAGAAATTAGATGTTATTAATTAAAATATATAATATTAAATGGTACTAAACATTATTTAATATGTTATTAGGATGATTAATTTGATAGAATTTCAATAATAATCGTTGAGATTATTTTAGTGGTTTTTTTTTATTTTTTTTAAACAAGTTTTATATGACTAATTAATAAAATGTATACTCACTAGTTACAAAACACTAATTAATGTATAATATATCTAATAAAATATTATTTATCCATAATTATTGTTTTATGAATATATATGATGTTGTAATTATAATATAAAACATATCGTCCACAAATGCGTTAAATCACAACCACTCTGATGACGATTTCATATTTAAAATTAAAGAAAAATGAGAAGAGTATTGATGGTTTATTTTCCATTTGTATAATGATATTCCTTAATATAAAACATAATGGAGTTATATTGAAACATTGGTACTATGAGATGAGGGATAGATAAGAAATGAAACTAAATATAGATGAAAATAAAATAAAAGAACTAGTATTTTACCTCTTGAATTATCAACCATGAGATTATCTTTATTTGGAAAAGATTTGGCAATTTATTGGTAAATAAAATCATAGACATGGAAGTGGGTCTTGGAAATAGTATTTGGATGAAATATGACAATCCCTAAATAGTTTATTGTACACGGAGAGGAGGTGGTGACCGTGGTATTTATATTGGATGAGAGGTTTTTTTATCATTAGTTTATTATTTTGGATCAATCATATGAATTTTTATACCATTATTACAAAAAAATTTAAATAATCATGGGATGTTAAAAATTATGGTGGTTAAATCATTATTGAATCAATGAATAGTTTATTTTTTTTATAATGTATATTTACCGTAAATTTCTATATTTCGTTTTTGAAAAAAAATATTACTATTTAAAAAAACCCAAAAATTACCCTATCAATTTATAAAAAAGAATAAAAAAAAATTTTAATCCATTTTATGAATATATATTTCTAAATGGGATTAATTATTTTTTATATAAATTCATCATTTATCTGAAAAATACCAATTTTAAAACTCTATCTTATTTTATAATACATAGAAAAATATATTAAGATCTCATAAAACATTCATGTAATAATAATACATCATATTATTAATTTATTATTCTATTTTATGAAAATATATATTCTATTAAATCCTTATTTTAATAATAAAATTTGAAGTAAATGTTTATGACTTATAAAATATAAAACACACAATTTATAAAATCTAAAACAATTATTTTCTTATCCCATCCTATATATATACTCCATATTTACATTTATAATATAACAAAAAAATTATACTTTAATATATGATTATACAATTATATTATTCATATTATTAATCATAATGATCAAATTTATTTCAGAATATTCATATTTTATTTTATATTATAGTTTTAATCTATTAGTTCCATGGACGATTAACTATGATGTTTTTGAAATGTTAATAAGGACATACCATAAATTCGTTACATTTAACATTCTCCACTCCAAAAAAATATCATCCACAAAATTTCAACTAATAAATTCATAGAAAGATTTGGGTAGTTCAACATCATAAATTATACCTTTTCATACGTCACAAATTCAATTATATGATTTTTATTGTATACCATTACCAGCCAAGACATCTAATTCATCATCACATACTCATTTTTTTCTGTAATCATGATAATATCTTCACAGTAATGTATATATAATTCTAATTATATTTCTTTACAAGTGTGGAAATGTGTTTCGTCTAGACTGTAAATCCAAAACAAATAGATGATGAATATATTGTGTACATTATAAATGCTATGTGGGATTTCCAAATGATGTTCCATAGCAACAAATCTATATAGTATCTCAAAACAACTAATGTACTCAAGGATTGGTTTCCCATTCCTTTCAATATTTTAACAACTTTCCCTGGAGATACGTTCATGAAAACATGATTTCTCACATCATACATCAAATCAGTTCTTCTTTTATAAACATAGTTTTTTGGATTCTTTGAGTCGCATTAATATGGATTCTAGTAAAATTTTTCTTTTATGTTTTATCCTTTACAAGTTCAATGCCTACAAAATTACTTTAACCAGTATCATCCCAAAATATCAGCATAAGACATATATTTCTATAAAATACCTCATATGGTTCCTTTTTAATTCTTTAATGTAATATATTATTATAGTAAAATTTTGAAAATATAAAATATAGATCTCACAAACCATTAATTTCATGTGATCAAAATCTAATCATTTATTCTAATTCTTGGATTATCCTTTTCGACTACAAGTTTGTTTTATGGTGATAAAAAGTAGTCAAATGAAGCATTGATTCTATGGCATTCTTTAGACTTATCCATTATTTAAATTTAAATCATGGATCAAATATTACATCTTCATTAATATAGATTCTTTCAAGGTACTATAGTGGTAAATCCACTTTTATAGTGAGGAAATAATTAGCTTAGGTATTTCAATAGAAAATTTCTCATATTACCTCATTCATTCATGGTGTTTTTTGTAATACCGTAAAAAAATCCAAAGTAATTTCATCACATTTCCATGTAGAAATATGTAGAGGTGGCATGCATACTCTAGGATACTTTCATTCTGTCATCCCCTATTAACCAACTAAACATCATGATAAATAATTATTAATTTGACTCTTTATATTATTCCTCCTTAAATGTGATTTAAAATCACTAAATATCTTATTGGTTGCCGTTTTTATATTGAAATATGAGCAATGAACATCATCCTATGATTATGTTTTTAGATCATGTATATAGGGAGCACAATATATCATCCCAAATAACCTAATATAATCCTCATACATGATGTCTATCAACATCCCATTAATCAGAACCTTACTTTTTCTTTTAAATTTCCCATCATCAGTCTTTTAGCTATAAATAATTACCAATAAAGTTAGTTGGTAAATAAATTTTTATGGTAACAAAGTTTCACCTACCATGATTATACCCTATACATTTTTTTTGATCCATATAAACAATGACCTTTTTAGTCGTCCTATTTTTCTGAACTCCATGATACAACCTACAAAATTTATCTCCTACATTATTTACCTTTCCTGTGTGGTTGTGTATTAAACAATCATAATCATTGAGTAGCTCGAGCTGTCACCTTTTCTACATGTTTGTTTTCATTCTCTGATAATATATATTTCAAAAAATTATGGTATTTATATTTGTCAAATCATTATCCATTGACATAATGTGTCAATATCTTTAAAACAAATATTGCAGAAAATAAATAATTATCATTTGTTTGACAGTTGTGTTCATGATTTTTTAACTTCCTTAATTCCTAGTATTTAACTCTATCAATCTGTATAGGGGCACATCCAATTAATTTATTTTATGCATCACTATATTCCACAAAGACTATATTTTCTAATGGTAGAGTAATGTTTTAATAATTCTCTAATATGATCAGAAATTCATCCAAACAATCCACACATGTTTTTTTCCATATGAACATTACCCATTAACGAATATCGTTCAATAACAGGTTATCTAATTGTGAAACATTTTGATCAAAAACATGATAGTAGCCTACAAATATAGAAAACCTATTTATATCAAATATGTATTTTTTTGTAGAACATTCTAGAAAAACCATTAGCATCATATAATCAACACATATTCCATCCTTAGTTAAAATATTTCCAATAATAAAAACTCATTAATTCAAAAATTCACACTTTATAAACATCCCACCTATATATTTTCTTCTTGGAGTCTTCAACAAAATCCAAAATTGGTTTTCATAGTCTTTATATATATTGGAGTATACCAACATATAATAAAAAAATTATAAATAATCATCATGATATTCATTCAAAAATCTATTCGTTAGCTCCTTCAAAATAGAGGTTGCATTAGTCCTTCAAGAATGCATTTCTATAAACTCATATAAGGTTTGAAATGTTGAATTTGGAATATTTTTATTATTAAAACAATGTTAATGATATAAAAAATAATTTTTAATCTTAAAATTTATTTATATCATTGATGTTGATAAAATAAACAATCAATGTGAGGTAGAAGATATTTTTTATTCTTTGTAAATTAATTTATTTCACTTTATTCAATGCACAACCTTGTGGATCCATCATTATTCTTGAAAAATAGAACATGGTATCCACATGGATAAACACTATGGATAATAAATCCATTATTAATCAACTACTATAATTGTTTTCCTGGATCCACAAATTTCAATGTGGCCATTCTATAAAGTATTTTTTTGTATTGTAATTTCATCAGCTATTAAATTGATAAAAACTCAATTATCAACTATGAATGATGTCCAACTAAATGTTTTGGAAATATTTCAATTTATTAGTACACTATAGGTAAATAATGAATTTAAATATTTCATTCATCATCCATAAATGATGTTTTCTCTTCCTCTATCTCAATATAATTTTTAATATATAATAGGGTTGTATCCAAATATCACCAACATAATGAAGTTTCCTCTCTAATGATTGGTGATTCATATCATCCTAAAAAATTGTACATCTTTATTCTGGAAATATATTTTTGAATCACATTTTTATTGAAATCCCATTAAAATGACTGTAAAAAAATAATATATAGTTATGATGATAATGATTGCTACTAGGGAACTATTATGTTTCCTAAAGGGGATAAACAACACCTCCTTGGTGCAATGATACTTTCCTTATGAGTTATTATTGATAAATCTATTGTTAAATTGAATAATAAATATATATTTTTTGGGGAATTAAAAATAGAGAAAAGACTATGATGATATAGAATCAAAAAATCATTTTGTAAGTTTGAAGTAATGAATTACGCACCTCCCGCCACATCAAATTCAACTACAACCTCTGATATTGTGATCACATATTATTGTACTTTATCCCATTGAATTTTATGGGGAATGATCTTTTGACACATTTGAAATTAGTTTTCATATGTCCCATTTCTCTACAATTTTATAATTTAACATTAGAATATTCATTATTTCCCTTGTAATAACTAGCTTGGTGGCCTTTTTCTACAGCCTTGTAATAATCTTATTTTCCTCTTAAGAAGGCAATAGGGTTTTTATTTCAACAATTATAGCACTTTGTAAAATCCATTTTTTATTATTCACTTTATCCATTCATTCCTTTATCACTACATTCTTCTATTATTTTCCCTTTAATTCATAATACATAATGAATTAGTTGTTCTTCCTGAATTCACATGATATTATATCATCATATCATGAGAATTATTAGGATAATGGTGCCCTTTCAATGTAGTTTCATTGATGATAAATAAATTAGTAATTATCCATCGTTGGATTACAAATATAGTTTACATCATTCCCTCCAAACATTGTAATTTCCTCTTTAATATTCATAATTTTTAATTACATATTTTTGTGTTTCAATGTTATGAATTGTCTCTCCATATTTTCTCACTATTCACAAGGGTTATTATTTTATAATAATTTTTTTAATATCATTCCATTGTTGATATAAAATATCTTACTCCTCATTTTTTTGAATACATGATAACCATTAATCATAATATCTTTAAAGATAAAAAAAATGACATGATTACTTTACCCCTGACATTACAACCCAAGGAAGGAAATATCATCTATGTGTAACCTATCCACTACTCTACTACAAATGGATTTGTAGTCCTTTTGAATGAAGGAGGATATTTTCATATAGTGAATATAACATTTATCCTCTATGTTATGGATCAAGAATATCCATACATTCATGGTTATTGTTCATAACATTTTTCATCTACAACAGTTTATTTATATGTTTTTAGTACCAGTTAAAACTCATGTACCAACATAATTTTATTACATATGTGTAGTTGTAGAATTAATCTGAAGAGGAATTGTAGTTGATGTCTGTCCTTTCCAACATGCATGGGGAATTTGATGACCATGATGATGTTTTGGTTTTCTTTTCCACTATTCTTGTTCAGGATTTGGTAAATATTGTTAAAGAGACCCAATGAAGTGATGTAAAATGATGAGGTATGAGTTAAAATATCAATGGTCCGGAGACCATTGGGGGATGAAATCATAATGGGAGTTTAGTTTGGTGTTTTAGTGATCTAATGGTTGTAAATCAGGCTTTTCTGGAAAAACTATATCATGATTACCACCATTTGAGATGGGAAGTACATCTAGGCACACATAAAATGTATAAGGCGTTGAAGGCACAATTTTGGTGGAGAGGCATGAAATGAAAGGTGGTAAAGTTAGTTTCTAGGTGAATAAATTTTTAAAAAGGTAGGGAAGAGCATTAGAGACTAGAGGGTATGTTGTATTATTTACCTATCATTGTGTAAAAATGGGAGAAAAAAAGTTTGGAATTTGTCAAAGGTCACCCATGAACGGTTTCAGAAGCATGATTCCATATGGGTGATAGTGGATCGAATTACCATGTTGCCCTATATCATTCCAATTCATGAAACTCATACAATGGTGGATTTGTCAAAAATCAATTTCGGAGAAGTGGTAATAAGTAATGGCGGTATAGTTTCAATACTCTCAGAAAGAGATTGAAGATTTACATCACATTTCTAGATATCATTACAGCAATCCCTTGGTACTCCTTTGACTAGGATAATGGAATATCATACTCAGGTAGATGGGAAGTCTGACCGAAAAATAAAAACCTTCAATGACATGATGTAGGAATGGGTAATGGATTTGGGTTGTTAATGGTATGATCATATACCCTTAGTGGATTTTATATATAATAGAATATATCACGCCTCGATACATATAATATTATTTGAAGTAGGGTATGTGCGTCATTGTCATTATCCAATGGGATGGGTGGAAATGAGTGAGACGTCAATATTTTGGCCTAGTATTTTCCATTAATCAATAGAAAATATTTAGTAGATCAAGAAAATGATGGAGATGGATTAGAGTCACCAAATGTCTTATGTAAATCTTCTCCAACGACCGTTTTCTTGTACAGTAAGTGATCATGTGTTCTTGTAGGTATCTTTGAGGATTAGACATCATCATTTCATGATGTATGAAAAGTTATATATTAGATACATTGGCCCTTATCACGTAATGGAACAAGTTAAAGAGATGGTAAATTTGTTTTCATTACCACCATGGTTACGATTGTTGCATAATGTGAAAAATGTATTTAAGTTGAAAAAGTATCAGCATGGTCATGACAATGTGATTAGATAGTATCATGTTGACCAAGATCATGGTTCTACATTAATATATATCTCATTATAGATTGTGAATAGTAAATAATATTTTTGGAGTGGTAAAAGCATAGGTCTGTTGTGGGTTTTATGGTAACATGATAAGATTCAGGAAGAGACATGGGAACACGAGAATGAAATGAATGTGAAATGGCTAAAACAATTTTACAGCAGCATTGGTTTTCAATCGTCCATGTCTGGAATGTAGAGGCTCGAAGCATAACAAACATGGACATTACATTACTTTTGCGGAATACATTGTACATAACAAAAACACATACATAAGGACCGTAATAGTTTAGTGTCTTTGGAAACTCGGAATATAATCTTCTAATCATGGTGAAAGATCTTAAACATCTCCCATAAACATATTCCTTTTTTTAAATAAAACCTTTATTTATATCCTGGGGAAAAGAAAACATAAAAGGGTGAGCTCAAATGCTCAGTAAGGGTAAAAAAAAGAAATATCAATCACATCATATTCATAAGAACACAACATTTTGGAAATCTTAACCTGTAAAAGAGATCATAATATCATGACATGGGATAAATCATAGTAGTGAAATGTTATCCCAATAATCATAACTTAAAACATGAAACATTGTGTCATACACACATAATCATAGATAATCATTTCTTATTAGTCAAGACTCATTAACAAGACTATCTTAGTGGAAAAAGTCCATTTCTGAACCAAGTTCACTCGTCATTTCAATCCTATTTCACTGAACCGGTTTAACCTTCTGTTCCAGCCATTTCTATCTCCTGAGATATAAAATCATTACCCAATTCATTGGAGAGAGATATAGGTTCCACCCATCTCATAATGATACCATTCTTATCTGTGCCACAGAATCATAAACCATACATCATAGCATAACCCATGTAATAAAAACGGGAATCTTAAACATCATGACATCATAAAACAATTCATAAAATATAAAGTAATTCATAAAAATAATTCCATCACAACATAATCAAATCAATTTAATAATAGGGATAGAAACAGAACCCTTTATTATCTTAGATGGAAAATAATTTTGATAAAACACTTGAACTCCATTCTTGAGGAAAATATCCTTTCTACTTCAAAAACACTTTTCCTTTCTTAACATGTCATACAATTATAAACTAAAAGAAGTTGATTAATAATAAACATGAAAACTTGTAAAGTAAGCTTCTTGTAAATAAAGTTTTGAAAATCCATTCATGCCGTATAAGTTAAAAAAACATTCTTCTCATTCTTTTGTAGAAAAAGTCAAAAAAGTACCTCGTAACGTAAACAAAAGAAATATTCCTTACATACGATGTAGTAAAATTCAAAAACGGGTAAAAATGACTTTAAACATACATGAAAATACTTTTATAAAACTCTGACATGGAATATAGAAATAACACTAGTAAATACTTACGAATAAGAAATTTGGGATAAAAAAGAGATTTGCAAAATTATCCCTTACCTTAGGTCCGATTTGCTTCATAAGTGTCCAAACCTCCTGCATAATGATTTAAATAATGTCAATGACTTATTCCAGAATCATACTCATTGTTACAATATCATATATGGTTCACTTATGACTTTATTTTACCCGTTCTTTTGTAAATTCGATGTTAAAGAGAGTTTTGGTTAAAATCATTTTATGTGTCGTCCGTGTTTTGACTTGTAATTACTCATATGATTACATAGATCATGATTAATTAATTCCAAAATATAACACATTATTTATATATAATATATATTCAGAATATACATATATATAATAGATCAGTAAATGGAAAGAAATACACCGTTTATGGAGACGCTAGGTCGTTCGTACGCATGAACGCTGTTTTCGTTTCCTTATTGAGTTGAATGGAATTAAGTAGATGACATAAATATATACACACATAAATCCAGTATCATTATTATGTCATATATATTTAATTATTACTTCATATATATACTTTATAATCATTAATTAATGGTTAACGTGGAGAATGAATCTCATCGCGTCATGGAGACGGTAGTCCGTACGTACGCACGAGTGATTATATCATTATCATGATTATGGAATTGTATTTGAGTGTATGTATACTATTTCAGAATCAATATCACTTTACAATAATCATATATAGTTATTATGTACACCATTATACCCATCCAAGTAAGGTGGTGGTGGAAAATAGATTACACCACGGCGTGGGGACGGTATTCCGTACGTACGCACGCGTGGTGATTTCGTTTTCCGTAGGATGGATAGATGGTGAAATAGGGTTGTTTCATAATTATAATAACATATAATTATATTAGTGATACTTATGTTATTACTTCATAATGAAACAACCTAAGAAAAAGAAATGGAAGAAAAAATTAAGTTGAAAGAATCGGTAACGGACATTACCTCTTCTTTGAAGCGCCTCTTTGCGATCTCCTTTTAAGGCACTAAACATGGCCTTTGAAGAATACCAGGACCACTAGGATGCTTATAGGAAAGTGGATAAGAGAATTTTTCAGGGTTTTGCCAAGCTTTAAGGCTCAAAGTGGTGTGAGGAAGAGAGGGAGGAGGTTCTCTTTTATAAGGGTGGAGAGGGGCACCTTTGGAATAACTAAAAATATTATTTTATTATAAAGTCATAATCGGTTTTTAATAGCTCCAAATTAAGTTATTTCGAAGCTAAGGCGGGGATGGGTCGAAATAGTTTCATCAAATAGAATTTAGACAAGTTTAGGTTCCTATTTTAACCTTATCATTTATATTTAACATTAAGTTAAATAATTTCACTTTTACTATGTCTTCTTGTGCTCTAATACTATAAAGTTAATAAAAATACTATAAGAAGAAAAAAACCCAAAGTTTTTTATTATTAATATATATAACCTTATCCAAGTCATTTGGCTGATCCATAGATGTTTATGAATAAAATAACAATTAACAATATAATATTCGTTTTAAAAACTATTTTATGTCAATTTTGACACTATTTAGTAATTTATTTTTGTGAAAATCATAAAAATATTATTATTTCAATAACAGTTAATGAAATCAATAATAACATTTAATATTAACCTATACAATTAGTGTAATCCAAAAAAGTCTCAAATTACATTTATTTGGGTATTTATAGCATCAATTATGTCAATATTTCATTAATAAGATAATTACTACATCATCTTTGTGTCATAAATAAACTAACATATTTAAAGTATAAAAATTAAAAATAAAATATAATTAAGTAGGAAATATTTTTATCTTTCTAATGAATATTTATAGTCGAATTTATCTTATGTGTAACCCTATATTAAATATGATATACTTATTAAACATTGATTTTAACTATTTTAACCCTTCTTAAAATAACTTAAAAATATATGTCCTAATCAACTCCAAGTGGGCCTAAATGGTCATATTTTATTCCTAAGGTTGTTTTTGGTCGAATTACACTTATCTAATAGAATTAGGACATGTGTTAGGGTAATGATAATATCATTTTTACCCTTAATTACCCAATTTACTTTTAATAGTGGTAAAAAAAGTAAAAAGTTACTATTCATAAAAAATTATTTTCATCTCATTGAAACAAATTTTACATACTGACATCAACTGTGTCTCTCGGATTTTTGAAATTCACTTCATAGAAGCGGTAAAATTAAGTTTCATGAAAAATTCATTTTTTTAAACGACCACATAGTGGTTTCACTATTCATTAAAAAATCAATGTTTCCAGAAAAATACTAAAAATTAGGCCTAAGCTATATTTGATATTATGAACTCGAAAATTATTTCGATTTTACCAAATTCAAAACATATTAGTTGCATTAATTAATATAAAAATTAATTCCCGTCCTCTAAACAAATAGCATGTTCTTAAGAGATAATAACTATCAAAAGATTGACACTTGTTTATGTCTGGTTTAAATGTGAAATTACATCCAATGACCAACATTGTATTAAATTGTAAAAATATATTCTAAATATACTTTAAAGCCACTCAAATTAATACTTTATCACTGTTAATGATTTCGATTAAAAATGTTGTTTTTAATTAAAATTTAGTAATTTTCACTATTAATCAGAAAATGAAAGTTATCCGAAAAGTACCAAAATTTCAGCCTAAGCTTATTTCGATATTCCAAATCCAAAAAATGAAGTATATTTTGAGAAATAAAATTTAAAAAATTTCTAAAAGTGGTTATTACTATTCATAACGGCTAGTTTTATTAATATTTTAATAGCATATTGTTGTTTTGTGAAACTCGTTATTGCATTCTACACACGCTATCGAGGAAGGTCATGATTGTGTGTAATTCAAGGAATGTCAATGATGCATGTTGTGCAAGCTCCTTTTGGTATAGAGTACGGCACAAGACATTAATGAAATTAAAAATAATATTTTTCATAAAATCTCAGGGTGTTACATTCTACCCCCCTTAAAATGAATTTCGCCCTCGAACATCATCGGGGTTATAAATGGTTTACTACTCGAAAGATTATTTAATAGAAACCCACATCGTAAAAAGGAATACCAAAACTAATCTTTAAAAACAAAAGTATGAAACGTGACAGTTACACAAATAAACTAATCACTGGGTTTCCACCTAGGTGAAAATATGGATATGGAAGAGAAATCTAACAATCATGTTCTGATGGAGAGTGGTAGAGAACATGGATATGGAAAATCCATCAATCCCAAAACCATAAATTTGTGACAATATAAGGTACTATATGATTCATCAGATATAAGAGAACTAGGAAAACATTTTTGGTTTTCAAGATCATTTCCCTAAAGTTGATGAAATTGGAATTAGAAGAAATACTTTCGTGATTTTGGTATAGTCTCACTGTTAGTCGTTATTTGAAAAATTTCCACTTCATCTATTAATGAACTGAAGTTGAATTTTTCATTCGTGATGTGTTGGCAGATCATGTGATAGAATGATGGGTCATTCCATCTCTCTGAAACAAAAGGTTAGAAAAGTTATCAAAAAATACATAAGTCTATCTATAGTGAGATTATTCATATATGGTTCCTAAAATGGACATATACTTCATATATCATACTGCATAATATAATAAAACTAGTTTCTACTAAACGGGGACTTCCTATAGGCTAGTGGTAGGCGATAAAGGCCAGTCTTACTTCGGTTGTGGGTTCGATTC
This sequence comes from Viscum album, assembly GCA_963277665.1. Lineage (NCBI taxonomy): Eukaryota > Viridiplantae > Streptophyta > Magnoliopsida > Santalales > Viscaceae > Viscum > Viscum album. The sequence continues at coordinate 1,995,509,219 of OY728140.1, read as the reverse complement.
CCACAACCTTGTCCGACGAGATGGGTTGTCGCCCGTACTGCAGTTTATCCTTTTTCTAAAGATATATTACTATAACATCCTATCAATAATATCGAAAAAAATTTCTATCCTAACTTATGTCCAACATAATCCATTCCAATCTTTAGGCTTATCTAAAATACTTCGGTCCAAGCTCATAGTATAAAGAAAATGATTACTTGAAATGTCACATAAGAATCACGTGAATGCCATCATTTATTTCCCATATATCAAAAGATATATCTTGTTGGTCAAATTACAAAAATTTGAAAACCTTAATCACGTATTCTATAGAAAATTTATACTTAGTGAAAACATGAATGCATTCATAAGATAACACTTACCACAAACCAAAATCCTCAAATTTCTTTATACTCAAACCATGATATCACATAGTGCTTATATCAATCATGAGCTCATGAATACAATCAAACATCTCATTATCTTCTTACCCCTTCATTATGCGCATATCATTTGCTTACCAAAAATATATCAATCCCTTTCCACGGTTATCGGTACCATAAAATTATTGAAAACCACAATAGACCAATACATAAATATTCCAATATTCCACGATACTATATACAACATTATTTTGTAATCTCATTACATAAACACTTAATCATTCCACCACATAGTTTTCATATTCAACATCACCAATAGTGATTACATGTGACTTACCTTTGTCCTTTGCCTTACGTGGTTGCTCATGTCAATCATCACTAACCCTTGGATTAGGGCATTTATTAGCATAATGCCCCATTTCTTTGCACTTGAATCATTGAAGTGTTGGTGCTGCATTCTATGTAGTCTTTTCTTTATTCACATCATTAGAAACCTTTTTCTATTACTTCGACACTTGGTTGCTCGATGACCTTCTTTTCCACACTTAAAACATTTTCTAGTCCCTTTAAGACAATCTCCACCATGCTTCTTTCCACACTTTGAGCATAAGGAAACATTCATCTTTTTTCACCATTATTCTGAGATTTCTCCTTGAACTTCATCTTTTATTTCTTGTCAAAACTATAAGATGGATAAGTACCACCAACTTCCATTTCAACCTTGATAGCACAATGAATAATTTCTTCATAGCTACTGAAGTCTCTTATAGATAATGCCCTTCGAAGATTTGGTTTAAAGCCACTGAGGAATCGATCAACTTTACTTTTAGGTTGGATGATAAATACAGATGCCTACCTTGCAAGCCTTGTAAAATTCGATTCGTATATACCAACAGATTCATCATCCTTTTCCTTTATTTCAAGAAACTCCTTCTCCATCTTTATTCGAAGAATACGAGGGAAGTACTTATTGAAAAATAAGTTCTTGAACTCGTCCCATTGCATGGAATCAATGTCATCTCTTGTATTCTTGATAATATTCCACCATTGATCAGCTTCACCTTCCAAACGATATACTGCGAAGATGACTTTATCATTTTCAGAACATTCAAGAACTGAAAATATCTTTTCAGTGGTAATGATCCATTTTTCAGCAACAAGTGGATCAGAAGAACCACTGAAAGATGGTGGACGTTGATTCATGCAGGACTGAATAGAATATTGTTCCCTTCTATGCTCATTTGGAAGTCCAGAATGATTTATAGCTTCTGTAAGTATAGCAATAAGATTTTTCACTCCATCTCCCATAACATTTGTTTGTTCAAGAGGACAATCATTGCATTGTCCATTACATTGATCAACACGGTTCCTTCGGGTTCCATCCATCGTCTAAAAACCAAAAAAAATAGCGTGAGAGGTAAAAATCACTCTAGGGAAAACAATATAATAATGGGGGAGTGCCTTCAATATCTAACATCTTAGGTGTAATTATAAGATGGTTAGCGCAATTATAGGAATATAATGTATACTTATCCTTAGGAACATCCCTATAAATACCATAGAAATATCTCTAGGGATCTTACTAACGTTCTCGCATCCTAGTTTCCAAAGGTTTACTAAACCTTTCCTCTGATACAAAATTAAGTGGCCCGAAGCTTAACGTACATGGACATTACATTACTTTTGAGGAATACTTAGTACATAACAAAAACACACACACAAGGACCGTAATAGTTTAGTTTCTTTGGAAACTCGGAATATAATTTTCTAATCGTGGTGAAAGATCTTCAACATCTCCCATAAAGAACTTCCTTTTTTTACCTAAAACCTTTATTTATATCTTGGGGAAGAGAAAACATAAAAGGGTTAGCTCAAATGCTCAGTAAGGGTAAAAAAATGAAATATCAATCTCATCATTTTCATAAGAACATAAAATTTTTTAAATCATAACCTGCAATTGAGATCATAATATCATGACATGGGATAAATCATAGTAGTGAAATGTAATCCCAATAATCAGAACATAAAACATGAAACATTGTGGAATACACACATAATCATAGATAATCATTTATTATTAGTCAAGACTCATTTCCAATACTATCTTAGTGGACAAAGTCTATTTCTGAACCGAGTTCACTCCTCGTTTCAGTCCTGTTTCACTGAACCTGTTTAATCTACTGTTCCAGCCATGTCTATCTCATGAGATATAAAATATATACCCAACTAATTGGAGGGAGATATAGGTCCCACCAATCTAATTATGATACCATTCTTATATGTTCCACAAAATCATAAACCATACATCATAGCATAACCCATGTAATAAAAATGGGAATCTTAAACATCATGAAATGATAAAACAATTCATATAAGATAAAGGAATTCATAAATATAATTCCATCACAACATAATCAAATCAATGTAATAATAGTGATAGAAATAGAACCCTTTATTATCTTAGAGGGAAAATAATTTTGATAAAACACTTGAACTCCATTCTTGAGGAAAATATAATTTCTACTTCAAAAACACATTTCCTTTCTTAACATGTCATACAATTCTAAACTAAAAGAAGTTGATTAAAAATAAACGTGAAAACTTGTAAAGGAAGCTTCTTGTAAATAATGTTTTTAAAATCCATTCATTCCGTATAAGTTACGAAAACATTTTTCTCATACTTTTTTCAGAAAAGTCAAAAAAGTACCTCGTAACGTAAACAAAAGAAATATTCCTTACATTCCATGTAGTAAAAGTAAAAAATGGGTAAAAATGACTTTAAACATACATGAAAATACTTTTATAAAACATGGAAATGGATGATAGAAATAACCCCAGTAAATACTTATGAATAAGAAATCTGGGATAAAAATGAGATTTGCAAAATTATCTCTTACCTTAGGTCCGATTTGCTTCGTAAGTGTCTGAACCTCCTGTATAATGATTTGAATAATGTCATTGACTTATTCTATAATCATACTCATTGTTATTGTATCATATTTGGCTTACTTATGACTTTATTTTACCCGTTCTTTTGTAAATTCGATGTTAAAGAGCGTTTTGGGTAAAATCATTTTATGTGTCATCCGTGTTTTGACTTGTAATTATTCATATGATTACTTAGATCATGATTAAATAATTTTAGAATATAAAACATGATTTATATATAATATATATTCAGAATATACATATATATAATAGATCAGTAAATGGAAAGAAATATACTGTTTATGGAGACGGTAGGTCGTACGTACGCATGAACGCTGTTTTCGTTTCCTTATTGCGTTAAATGGAATTAAGTAGATGACATACATATATATACACATAAATCCAGTATCATTATTATGTCATATATTTCATGATTACTTATTATATATACTTTATAATTATTCATGAATGGTTACGTGGAGAATGAATCTCATCGCGTCGTGGAGACGGTAGTCTGTTCGTACGCACGAGTGATTATATCATTCTCATGATCGTGGAATTGTATAGGAGTGTATTTATACTATTTCAGAATAAATATGACTTTACAATAATCATATATAGTCATTATTTACACCATTATACCCATCCAAGTAAGGTGGTGGTGGAAAATAGATTACACCACGGCGTGGAGACGGTATTCCGTACGTACGCACGCGTGGTGATTTTGTTTTCCGTAGGATGGATAGATGGTGAAATAGGGTTGTTTCATAATTATAATAACATATAATTATATTATTGATACTGAGGTTATTACTTCATAATGAAACAACCTAATAAGAAGGAGTGGAAGAAGAAATATAGTTGAAAGAATCGGTAACGGACATTACCTGTTCTTTGAAGTGCCTCTTTGAGATCTTCTTTTAGGGCACTAAACATGGTCATTGAAGAAGTCCAGGACCTCTAGGTTGTTTCTAGGGAAGTGGATAAGGGAATTTTTCAGGGGTTGGCCGAGCTTGAAAGCTCAATGTGGTGTGAGGAAGAGAGGGAGGAGGTTCCCATTTATAAGGGAGGAGAGGGGACCTTTGGAATAACAAAAAATATTATTTTATAATAAAGTCATAATCGGTTTTTAATAGATAAAAATTAAGTTATTTAGAAGCTAATGTGGGGGTGGTTCGAAATAATCTCATAAAATAGAATTTAGACAAGTTTAGGTTCCAATTTTAACCTTATCATTTAGATTTAACATTAAGTTAAATAATTTTACTTTTATTGTGTCTTCTTGTGTTCTAATAATATAAGGTTAATAAACTTACTATAAGAAGCCAAACGAACAAAAATTTGTTTATTATTAATATATATAACCTTATCTAAGTCATTTGGCCGATCCATAGATGTTTAGAAAGAAAATAACAATTAATAATATAATATTTGTTTTAAAAACTATTTTTTGTCAATTTTGACACTATTTAGTAATTGATTTTTGTGAAAATCATAACAGAATTATTAGTACAATTAAAGTTAATTAACTCAATACTAACATGTAATATTACCCTATAAAATTAGTTTAATTCATAAAAATTCTTAAATTACATTTATTTGGGTATTTATAACATCAATTATGTCAATATTTCATTAATAAGATAATTAATGCATCATCTTTGTGTCAAAATAAACTAACTTATTTAAAGTATAAAAATTAAAAATAAAATATAATTAAGTATGAAATATATTTAGCTTTCAAATGAATATTTATAGTCGAATATATCTTATGTATAACCCTATATTAAAAATTATATACTTATTAAACATTGATTTTAACTATTTTAACCTTTCTTTAAATAAATTAATAATATATGTTCTAATATACTCCAAGTGGGCCTAAATGGTCATATTTTATTGGTAAAGTAGTTTTTGGTCGAATTACATGTATCCAATAGAATTAGGACATGTGTTAAGGAAATAATAATATCATTTTTACCCTTAATTACCCTATTTACTATTAACCGTGGTAAAAAAGTAAAAAGTTACTATTCACCAAAAATTATTTTCATCTCATTGAACCTAATTTTACTTACTGACATCAACCATGTGTCTCTTATTTTTGAAATTCCATTCACAGAAGCGGTAAAATTACGTTTTATGAAAAATTCATTTTTTTAAACGACCACTTAGTGGTTTCACTATTCATTAAAAAATGAAAGTTTCCAGAAAAACAATAACAATTAGGCCTAAGCTATATATGATATTATGAACTCAAAAATTATGTCTATTTTACCAAAATCAAAACATATCAGTTGCATTAATTAATTTAAAAATTAATTCACTTCTTCTAAACAAATAGCGTGTTCTTAAAAGATAATAATTATCAAAAGATTGACACCTGTTTATGTCTAGTTTAAATGTGAAATTACATCCAATGAACAACATTGTATTAAATTGTAAAAATATATTCTAAATATACTTTAAAACCACTCTAATTAATACTTTATCACTATTAATTATTTCGATTAAAAAGGTTGTTTTTAATTAAAATTTAGTAATTTTCACTATTCATCAGAAAATGAAAGTTATCCGAAAAGTAACAAAATTTCACCCTAAGCTAATTTTGATATTCCAAATCCAAAAATGAAGTCTATTTTGAGAAATAAAATTTAAAAATTTTCAAAATGTGGTTATTACTATTCATAACGTCTAGTTTTAATAATATTTTAATAGTATATTGTTGTTTTGTGAATCTCGTTATTGTGTACTACACATGCTATCGAGGAAGGTCGTGACTGCGTGTAATGAAAGGAAATTCAACGATGGATGTTGTGAAAGATCCTTTTGGTGTAGCGTACAACACAAGACATTAATGAAATTAAAAATAATATTTTTCATAAAATCTCAGGGTGTTACATTCTACCCCCCTTAAAATGAATTTCACCCTCGAACTTCGTCGGGGTTATAAATGGTTTACTACTCGAATGTTTCTTTAATAGAAACCCAAATCGTAAAAAGGAATACCAAAACCAATATTTAAAAATAAAATTATGAAATGTGAAGGTTACCCAAATAAACTAATCACTGGGTTTCCACCTAGGTGAAAATATGGATATGGAAGAGAAATCTAACAATCATGTTCTGATGGAGAGTGGAAGAGAAATTGGCTATGGAAAATCCAGTAATCACAAAACCATAAATTTGTGATGATCTAAGGTACCATATGATTCATCAGATATAAGAGCACTAGGAAAACATTTTTGGTTTTCAAGATCATTTCCCTAAATTTGATGAAATTGAAATTAGAAGAAATACTTTCGTGATTTTGGTATAGTCTCACTGTTGGTCGTTCTTTGGAAAATTTCCACTTCATCTATTAATGAAATGAAGTTGAATTTTTCATTCGTGATGTTTTATCAGATCATGTGATAGAATGATGTGTCATTCCATCTCTCTCAGACAAAAGGTTAGAAAAGTTATCAAAAAATACATAAGTCCATCTATTTTGAGATTATTCATATATGGTTCCTAAAATGGACTTATACATCATATATCATACTGATTAATATAATAAAACTAGTTTCTACTAAATAGGGACTTCCTGTAGGCCAGTGGTAGGCGATAAAGGCTATTCGCACTTCGGTTGTGGGTTCGATTCCCACAGCCTTGTCCGACGAGATGGGTCGTCGCCCGTCCTGCAGTTTGTCATTTTTCTAAAGATATATTACTATAACATCCCATCAATAATATCTAAAAAAAAGTTCTATCCTAACTTATGTCTAACATAATCCATTCCAATCTTTAGGATTATCTAAAATACTTTGGTCCAAGCTCATAGTCTAAAGAAAATTATTACTTGAAATGTCACATAACAATCACGTGAATGCCATCATTTATTCCCCATATATCATAAGATATATCTTGTTGTTCAAATTACAATCATTTGAATACCTTAATCATGTATTTTCTTGAATAATGAATACATAGTGAAAACATGAATGCAGTCAAAAGTTAACACTTTCCACAAACCAAAATCCTCAAAATTATTTATAATCAAACCATGATATCACATAGTCCTTATATCAATCATGAGCTCATGAATACAATCAAACATCTCATTACCATCTTATCCCTTCATTATGCGCATACCATCATCTTACCAAAAATATCTCAATCCCTTTCCATGGTTATCGGTACCATAAAATTATTGAAAACCACAATAGACCAATACATAAATATTCCAATATTCCATGATACTATATAAATCATTATCTTGAAATCCCATTATATAAACACTTAATCATTCCACCACATCATTTTCATATTCAACATAGCCAATATTGATTGCATGTGACTTACCTTTGTCCTTTGCCTTAAGTGGTTTCTCATGTCGATCATCACTAACCCTTAGATTAGGGAATTTATTAGCATAATGCCTCATTTCCTTTCACTTGAAGCATTTAAGTGTTGGTGGTGCGTTCTCTGTAGTATTTTTTTTATTCACATCATTAGAAACCCTTTTTCCTTTACTTCGACACTCGACTGCTCGATGACCTTATTTTCCACACTTAAAACATTTTCTAGTCCCTTTAAGGCAATCTCCACCACGCTTCTTTCCTCACTCTGAGCATAAGGAAACATTCATCTTCTTTTCACCATTATTCTGAGATTTCTCCTTGATCTCCATCTTTTATTTTTTATCAAAACTATCAGATGGATAAGTAACACCAACTTCCATTTCTACCTTGATAGCACAATGCAGAATTTCTTCATAGCTACTGAAGTCTTTTATAGCTAAGGCCCTTCGAAGATTTGGTTTAAAGCCACTGAAGAATCAATCACCATTACTTTCAGGTTGGATGATAAATCCAGATGCATACCTTTCAAGCCTTGTGAAATTGGCTTCGTATATACCAACATATTCATCATCCTTTTTCTTTAGTTCATGAAACTCCTTCTCCATCTTTGTTCGAAAAATACGAGAGAATTACTTATTGAAAAATAGGTTCTTGAACTCGTCCCATTCCATTGAATCATTTTCATCTCTTGTATTCTTGATAAGATTCCACCATTGGTCAGCTTCACCTTCCAAATGATATACTGCTAAGATGACTTTATAATGTTCAGAACATTCAAGAACTGAAAATATCTTTTCAATGGTAATGATCCATTGTTCAGAAACATGTGGATCAGAAGACCCACTGAAAAAAGCTGGACGTTGATTCATGAAGGACTGAATAGAATTTTGTTCCCTTCTCTTCTCATTTGGAAGTCTAGAATGATTCATAGCTTGTGTAAGTATAGAAATAAGATTTTTCACTCCATCTCCCATAACATTTGTTTGTTCAGGAGGACCATCATTGCATTTTCCATTACATTGATCAACAAGGTTCCTTCGGGTTCCATCCATCATCTAAAACCCAAAAAGAATATCATGAGAGATAAAAATCACTCTAGGGAAAACAATATATAAAAGGGTATTACCTTGAATATCTAACATCTTAGGTGTAATTATAATATGGTTAGCGCAATTCTAGGACTATAATGTATACTTAACCTTAGGAACATCCCTAGACATATCTTAGAAATATCTCTAGGGATCATACTAAAGTTCTCGCATCCTAGTTTCCAAAGGATGACTTAACCTTTCCTCTGATACCAACTGTAGAGGCTCGAAACTTAATGTACATGGACAATACATTAATTTTGCGGAATACTTACTACATAACAAAAACACACACACAAGGACAGTAATAGTTTAGTGTCTTTGGAAACTCAGAATATAATCTTCTAATCGTGGTGAAAGATCTTCAACATCTCCCACAAAGATCTTCCTTTTTTTTCCTAAATCCTTTCTTTATATCCTAGGGAAAATAAAACATAAATGGGTGAGCTCAAATACTCATTAAGGGTAAACAAAAGAAATATCAATCACATCATTTTCATAAGAACATAACATTTTGGAAATCTTAACCTGCAAAAGATATCATAATATCATGACATTGGATAAATCATAGTAGTGAATTGTAATGACAATAAGCATAACTTAAAACATTAAACTTTGTGGAATACACACATAATCATATATAATCATTTCTTATTAGTCAAGCCTCATTTCCAAGACTATCTTAGTGGACAAATTCCATTTCTGAACCGAGTTCACTCCTCGTTTCAGTCCTGTTTCACTGAACCGGTTTAACCTACCATTCCATCCATGTCTATCTCATGAGATATAAAATCATTACCCAATTCATTGGAGGGAGATATAGGTCCCACCCATATCATAATGATACCATTCTTATGTGTTCCACAAGATCATAAACCATAAATCATATCATAATCCATGTAATAAAAATGGGAATCTTAAACATCATGACATGATAAAACAATTCATATAAGATAAAGGAATTAATAAAAATAATTCCATCACAACATAATAAAATCAATGTAATAATAGGTATAGAAATGGATACCTTTATTATCTTATATGGAAAATAATTTTGATAAAACACTTCAACTCCATTCTTGAGAATAATATCATTTCTACTTCAAAAACACTTTTCCTTTCTTAACATGTCATACAATTCTAAAATAAAGGAATTTGATTAAAAATAAACATGAAAACATGTAATGGAATATTCTTGTAAATAATGTTTTAAAAATCCCTTCATTCCGTATAAGTTAAGAAAACATTCTTCTCATACTTTTTTTGGAAAAGTCAAAAAAGTACCTTGTAACGTAAACAAAAGAAATATTCCTTACATAACATGTAGTGAAAGTCAAAAATGGGTAAAAATGACTTTAAACATACATGAAAATACTTTCATAAAACATTTACATGGATTATAGAAATAACCCTAGTAAATACTTACGAATAAGCAATCTCGGATAAAAATGAGATTTGAAAAATTATCCCTTACCATAGGTCCGATTTGCTTCGTAAGTGTCTGAACCTCTGGTATAATGATTTAAATAATATCATTGACTTATTTCAGAATCATACTCATTGTTATGATATCATATATGGTTCACTTATGACTTTATTTTACCTGTTCTTTTGTAAATTCCATGTTAAAGAGCTTTTTGGGTAAAATCGTTTTATTTGTCGTCTGTGTTTTGACTTGTAATTATTCATATGATTACTTAGATAATGATTACTCAATTCCAGAATATAAAACATGATTTATATATAATATATATTCAGAATATACATATATATAATAGATCAGTAAATGGAAAGAAATACACCGTTTATGGAGACGGTAGGTCGTACGTACGCATGAACGCTGTTTTCGTTTCCTTATTGAGTTGAATGGAATTAAGTATATGATATACATATATATGCACATAAATCCAGTATCATTATTATGTCATATATTTCATGATTATCTATTATATATACTTTATAATCATTCATGAATTGTTAACGTGGAGAATGAATCTCATCGGGTCGTGGAGACGGCAGTCCGTACGTACGCACGAGCGATGATATTGTTCTCATGATCGTGGAATTGTATTGTAGTGTATGTATACTATTTCAGAATAAATATCACTTTACAATAATCATATATAGTTATTATTTACAACATTATACCCATCCATGTAAGGTGGTGGTGGATAATAGATTACACCACGTCGTTGAGACGATATTCCGTACGTACGCACGCGCGCTGATTTCGTTTTCCGTAGGATGGATAGATGGTGAAATAGGGTTGTTTCATAATTATAATAACATATCAGTATATTAGAGATACAGATGTTATTACTTCATAATGAAACAACCTAATATGAATAATTTGAAGAAGAAATAAAGTTGAAAGAATCGGTAACGGACATTACCTCTTCATTGAAGCGCCTCTTTGTGATATCCTTTTAGGGCACTAAAATGTGTCTTTGAAGAATACTAGGACCAGTATGATGTTTCTAGGAAAGTATAGAAGATAATTTTTCAGGGGTTGGATGAGCTTTAAGGCTCAAAGTGGTGTGATGAAGAGAGGGAGGAGGTTCCCTTTTATAAGGGAGGAGAGGGGCACCTTTGGAATAACTAAAAATATTATTTTTATTATAAAGTCATATTCGGTTTTTAATAGCTCAAAATTAAGTTATTTTGAATATAATGTGTGGATGGGTCGAAATACTACCATCAAATAGAATTCAGACAAGTTTAGATTCCTATTTTAACCTTATCATTTAGATTTAACATTAAGTTATATAATTTTACTTTTACTGTGTCTTCTTGTGTTCTAATAATATAAGGTTAATAAACATACTATAATCAGCCAAAATAACACCAAGTTGTTTATTATTAATATATATAACCTCATATATGTCATTTGGTCGATCCATAGATTTTTAGGAGTAAAATAACAATTTATAATATAATATTTTATTTAAAAACTAATTTATGTCAATTTTGACACTATTTAGTAATTGAATTTTGTGAAAATCATAACAGAATTATTATTTCAATAAATGTTGATTAAATAAATCCTAACATGTCATATTAACCTATAAAATTATTGTAACTCATAAAAACTCTCAAATTACATTTATTTGTGTATTTATAACATCAATTATGTCAATATTTCATTAATAATATAATTACGGCATCATCTTTGTGTCATAAATAAACTAACTTATATAAAGTATAAAAATTACAAATAATATATAATTATGTATTAAATCTTTTGAGATTTCTAATGAATATTTATAGTTGAATTTATCTTATGTATAACCATATATTAAAAATGATATACTTATTAAACTTTTATTTTAACTATTTTAACCCTTCTTTAAATAAATTAATATTATATGTCCTAATCTATTCCATGTGGGCCTAAATGGTCATATTGTTTTTCCTAAGGTTGTTTTTGGTCTAATTACACTTATTAAATATAATTAGGACATGTTTTAGGGTAATAATTATATCATTTTTATCCTTAATTACCCTATTTACTTTTAACCGTGGTAAAAAATGTTAAAAGTTACTATTCTCCAAAAATTATTTTCATCTCATTAAACCACATTTTACTTACTGACATCAACCGTGTCTCTCGGATTTTTGAAATTCCATTCACAGAAGTGGTAAAATTATGTTTTATGAAAAATTCTTTTTTTAACTACCACTTAGTGGTTTCACTATTCATCAAAAAATGAATGTTTTCAGAAAAATACTAAAAATTAGGCCAAAGCTATATTTGATATTATGTCCTCAGAAATTTTGTCTATTTTACCAAATTCAAAAAAAATTTAGTTGTATTAATTAATTTAAAAATTAATTCCCATCGTCTAAACAAATAGCGTGTTCTTAAGAGATAATAACTATCAAAAGATTGACACTTGTTTATGTCTGGTTTAAATGTGAAATTACATCCAATGAACAACATTGTATTAAATTGTAAAAATATATTCTAAATATACTTTAAAACAACTCAAATTAATACTTTATCACTATTAATTATTTCGATTAAAAAGGTTGTTTTTAATTAATATTTAGTAATTTTCACTATTCATTTGCAAATGAAAGTTATCCGAAAAGTACCAAAATTTCACACTAAGCTAATTTCGATATTCCAATTCCAAAAATGAAGTCTATTTTAAAAAAAATTACAAAATTTCAAAAAGTGGTTATTACTATTCATAACAGCTTGTTTTAATAATAATTTAATAGCATATTGTTGTTTAGTGAAACTTGTTATTGTGTACTACACATGCTATCGAGGAAGGCCACGATTGTGTGTAATTCAAGGAAATTCAAGGATGCGTGTTTTGCAAGCTCCTTTTGGTGTAGCGTACAACACAAGACATTAATGAAATTAAAAATAATATTTCTCATAAAATCATGGGGTGTTACATGGAATGACCAATAGTGGGGAGAATTCTGTACCCCCAGTATTTGGTATGTTCCCCTTAAATGATTTTTATGGTTATATAGTGAAACATCATTGGATGGGAGTGTTGGGAGTACTTTGGAAGTGTTTCGGGGATAAATTGAAGTCACACAGGCAGCTTGCTATTTTCCTAACCATATGTCCAAACCATTCATAGTGGTTCCCTAGAGTAATTAAATATAGAATGATTGGATCATGGTATAGGGATATTATGCATTGAGAGGTAGTGAATGAAGTATTAAATGCATAGTTAGCACATTGTTTTCATATCAATGTGGCCAAACCACGTGCAGAGTCAATACAAGATCCTTAAAATACGATCTCAATCATTTTTTAATAAATTGCTCGTTTTTACCCAAATGTAGTCTATCTAAGGATTTCTCTTCTACAAAGGACTAATTGGGTTCTCCCATACGTCTGGTAGTATTATAAAGGCTTCCCATTGTTATTCGAAGCTGTATTCTTGATGTATGTGAAAACATTTCACTATTCAAAAATGGATTCTTAGATATAACTAGATAATCTTATCCTCCCTTCTTGGTTTCTTGGATCTACAACCATTATAGGTAGATCGATGAGTTAAAAGTCTAAATAAGTTGAGATTTTGTCTCAATATTTCAAGGAGAATATATCTAAGGATGTTTTGTGAAGAATCAACCAAGTTTTCGAATGTATTTTTCTTCTGTATTGAGTTTCGTCAAGACCATTGATGTAACTCGCTTCATTCTCAACTAAAAATTATGGAACTGATGGGAATGCATTCAAATTTATATTTTTTGTGATCAATTGACTGCGAGTTATATTGTTATGATATTTTGGAAACTTTATGTTGAAATAGTTTGGTTAAGTGTAAAAATCAATAAAACTAGGTGTTTTGAATAACATTCATTTGTTCATGGTTGTAAATTATGGTTTTAAAAATTGATCTTTTCTAGAGATTTGGAACTTGTATTTGAGTATATTAATTAAATAATATGGGATGTTTATTTTAATGAAATGGGAGTGTTCAATTTGGTTTGTTTTCTGGTTTTCAATATGTAACGTTTTATGTAATTGGTTCTAAATAGTTATTTGAAATGGTTTTGGAATACATTGGGTTTTTATATGAATTTAGGATTGATGTTATCTTGAATATTGAATGCGTAACACTAGGTTACAAGGTTTGTAATCCTATCAGACTCTTTCATCATTGGTACACAAGGTAATTGGACAAGATACTACTCATGAGTTGGAACTGTAAATTGAAGCATGCATGTGTGGGTGTATTGTTAATTATAGATTGGTATTCCAAATGATAATACGAATATGTTTAAATAATTTATATATAATTTTCCAGAAAAAATAACTTTCAAGAAATTGGTTTGATTTTTTATTGTTTTCACTTTTTTATAAAGGTTTTTTGGAAATTGTTTATATGACATTATAATCAATTTTTAGATATTGTTTTACAAGAATTGGTTTATATAAATGAGGTTTACTCTTCTATCCTTTTTTGTGAGATGGACCTTTATTAAGGGAAATCAAAAAATGTTTTATACAAACCCCTGATTTGTAACTTTGTTGATTTTGTGGATTCTATCTTCAAGCACATGGGAAACGGTAACATTTCACACATTTTTTTTACTAACTCATGATACATGTGATCTTCAGTGAATGTGGGGGATGGATATTGTGGATCATGTAGTCATGTGGTCTCATGAGAGTATTTAGTTGTTTATTATCTGTTTATTTTTGTACTTGTTTGTTATTCTGTTTCTTCAGACATTGATGTGGTTTTGAGGTACATGAATTTGTCAAGTTGTATTTCTTTTGGTCATGCAAAATTTAGTTAACTGTTTTCTTATGGTTTTGTTGTTTATTTATTTTTTTTAATGGGAAAATCTTCCCTCAATTGTATTTAGAACCCTTCAACATTTATTTCGAGGCTTTGGCACATTTGGAATGTCGCATAAGTCCTAGTTATGACTTGGTGTACTCTCTAGAAAATGGAATTGGAGGGTCATTATATTCAGTGTTTTTTGAATCATAAAACCATAAATAATGGTTCATAACAAACTAATATATTATCTTTCCTATTTCTTTATAACTTGACCCTTTTTTTAAAAATAATCTTTTTAACATTCTTAATATCCTAGGGAATGGAAACATAAGAAATGGTGATCTTAGACGATCATTAATAGAAAAAATGGAATATATCTATGAATAAAAAGATCATAAGTTTATGAAAACATGAGGGAAATATTTTAATATTATACCATGCATATCATAAGATCATGTAAATGAGTCATGTCATGAGGATTGGTAGATCACAAAACATGAATCACAACGAATTAGAGACCATAATACCTGAAATCATGTCATTAACCTAATGATAAAATTGTGGCATACACATACACTTATATAATTGTAAACACGCATAATAATATCATGTTCACTTGTAATATAAATGAAATGAAATTATGCCCCTGAATAAACATATAGACATAAAATCCAGGTCCACACATAAAATTATGGACATGAAAAATTGGTCCATACAAAGATTTTTGATCATTAAATAAGATTTTCATATATCCTATATACCGCATCAGTAATCTATCTTTACCGAATTCATTTTAGGGATATATTGTTACCACCTATATCATAATTAAATAATACATACGTATTCCAAAATATCATAAACAATCATATCATAAGCAATGAAATGGAATGAGTTTCCAAAACATGCAATCATATCCTTACCTCTGAGAAATATACATCTTCATAATAAATTTATCATAATTCTAATCCTTGAAAATAAGTGGGTTCTGTAAACATCATTCCATCAAAACATATTCAATAAAGACAATGAATATGAATGGTCTTATTGAACTATAACAAATCAATTCATCTTACATAGTGATGGATTTTTAAAGATCACATGGAACATTAATTTTATTTAAACATATCATTCTAAAACAAAAATATTTTCAAAACCCTTTTCATTGAATCAATATTGAGAACATATAAAGTAATCATTAATACTCATTTCAAAGAGTTCATGATGAAAATATACATTATTCTTGAAATTTTTATATATTTTAATTATTAGTGAAAACTAGAAGAAAAAAATTTCCCTAAAAATAAATTTTGATGATTAAATGTGAATCCTCAAGACATTATGAAATCATGATTTTTGAAAATCCATTCATTCTATATAAGTAAAAAATAGTCATCGCATACTTTTAATAGATATGTCAAAGAGTACCACATAGGGAAACACGAAAATATTCCTTTAAAATCGTTTAGTAAAAAATAACCAATTTATAAAAATGACTTCAAACAATTTCAAAATAATGGTAACAATATTTATCATTAATATTAAAGTAACATGGACGTTGATGATCAATATAACCCAATAAATATTTATGTAGGAACCCTCTCAAAAAATAATAAAATTATAATATTATCTGTTACCATTGCTCTAGGATTGTATATAACATAAAAATTTATGTAATTGATAAAATAATATTTAAAATTTATTCAATAATCTAATTTATATATAGGTTATAATATATTATCATATTAACACCTATTTAATAATATTTCATTATATATTTTCTTTTGGGTGTTAAAATCATCAATTTATTTTTCTTGTTTTGTGGTATAAGATCCCATTTATTATCAAAGGATATAATTATATAATTTATGGAATGATATTAATTTGATATATATCATATTTATTTATTCAATACGTTTACACAATTAATTATTTAATAGATTTCTTGAATATTGAATCACGTCAAATCGTGGAGATGGTTGGTCGTATGTATGCACAATCAAATATATAATTCTCATATTTCTGAAATGGTATCGATTTTAATATTATATATTTGTCTAAAAATTAAATATATTTTTATAATAATTATATATTCTTATAATTTACATCATTCTTCCCATAAATATAAATTAGTTATCAAAAACAGAGTAGACCACAATGTGGAGATGGTAAGTCTTATGTATGCATTTGTAATGATTTAATTTTTCAAATGATGACTATAAGGTGGGATATGTGTGTTAAATAATTATATGAAAAAATAACAACATAAATTTTATTGGTGATATTATTTTTTAATGTAAACAACTCACTAAGAGGATTTAGATTAAGAAGCAATTCTGAATGAATTTCTGGATGAGGTTACCTATTCTTTGACGTGATTCCTCTAGAAATCCTTTTATAGGAACTATAGTTAATAATTTGAGATTACCAAAAACTATATCATGTGACTATGAGATTTTATATGGGAAATGAGAAGGTTATTCTAGATCATTAAGGATCAATGTGAAGTGAATTGTTTATGAAATATGTCATCTTTTATAAATTAGTTGATGGAAAATTTTGGATGTACCCAAAATATTAAAAACTATGAATATTATTATATATATAAATAATAAAAGATGAAACATAAATAAAAATTAGAATACATTTTCCACCATATATTACACCTTGTTATTATTTATAATTTTTTTGATTTTAAATAATATTTTTTTATATTTATTCTATATGATATCGTTATTTTCCAATTTAATATGATTCATTTAATTTGACTTATAATACATCTTGAAAACATGGTGATTATAATATTAGCCATAAAAATATATATTATATATTATAAATCTATTAAATTTTTTATAAACATCAAACAATCCAAAATATATCAAAATTAATATTATGAAAATCAATTATTCTAATTTTCTATTAATTAAATATATGTTATGTTACCACTGGAAAAGTTTTTATGGTAATTATATATCTAATAAGGGTTGAAAATAAATATCTATAATGAAAATATTTTCATTTATTTCGAAATAGTCATTTAGATTCAGTCATAGTTTAATTATGACCAAATGTAAAAAAGAATAATGATATTAAATACCAATGAGTGATACTTTATAACTATTTATAATTTAAATAATATAAATTTTATTCTCATGGAATATTTTCCATTACTCATATACCATGTGATCATAATGTGATAAGGGATGAATGATATTAATCAAATTTTTTTGTATAAGTATCGAATTTTTTATTGAAACATAATTTTTTGATTTATCCTTAATTATTCTATTGTAATTTTAATTATGGTGACAACATTTAAAATTATATGAGGATATAACATATTTATAATATGATGAAAATTGTTTATAAATAAAAACTTTATGATATTTTAGAACTAATTATAATTTTCTTATATATTTAATAGTATTTAGCATTTTTAATTAATTACAAAATATATTATTTTATAAAATATAATTAAAATAAATTTTAACACAAATCAAAACTTTTTATAATATTGTATCCAATAAACAAAGTAATTTTGGAAAAAAATATGACACTACATTCAATTTAGAGTAAAATATAAATATTTTGGAGAACCATATGTAATTTAGATTATATTTATTTTATTATTTTAATGTCATTTATTTTACACTTTTATTAATCAAATAATTACATCACAATCGTTGTTTCTCATTTTATGTTAATTATTTTATCTCCTGATTTTTTTAAAAATTATAATGATATATATCGAAAATTTTTATTTACAATTATTATTTATATTCAAATTTAACTTAATTATAACAGTATACTAAAAATAATTTAATTATTAAAATTGTAATTACAAAAATATTAAATTATATTTAAATAAAATATAATAAATTTCATATTCAATCCCCAGTGGAAAAATATGTTATAATATCATTATAAGATTTATTTTATTATTAAATCACATATAAAATGAAATTAGGAATAGTTTTATTGTAATTATATATTATTATATTATTATTTTTACATTTAATGATCCAATTTACACATAATAAATGTAAATAAAAATATATTAATGTTACGATTAAAAAATATTATTATCCTATTAGAAAAAATATTTCATT
Organism: Viscum album; assembly: GCA_963277665.1. NCBI lineage: Eukaryota > Viridiplantae > Streptophyta > Magnoliopsida > Santalales > Viscaceae > Viscum > Viscum album. Next base: position 1,995,490,129 of record OY728140.1, on the reverse strand, counting down.
ATAATTATGACCATTTTTCTTTGTTAGTCCAAATTCAATTCACAGAAATAACTAAATTATGTTTAACAGTAATCTTGCAGTAATTGTTAGTAGGTGTATAAAAGAGACATTCAAAATTTCAATAAAATTATATATATAATTTAATTTTGATAATAAATTTATTAAACTAAAAAGGAACAATATATGAGTTATTGATATATTTTTAATTTAATATTCAATTAATATTTTATTATTTATTTAAACCCAAAATTTCTTTTTTATATAAAATAAAATATCTATCACTATAATCAACAAATGAAACATCTAAGAAAAATAATATTATTCATCCAATGTTAATTTCGACATTAAAAATTTAAAAAATATGTTCATTTTATAAATTTAAATATATAATATTTTTTATAATTATTTTGTTTTTTGTTTTTGTATAAGGACATGGAAAGCATTTCGGTTTGGAAAATATCAATTTTAAACAAATAAAGACATTACCAATGATTATATTTTTCATTAAATAATTAATTATAACTAATATTTATAAATTATTTCATAATGTTAATATTATAATTTAAAATCTATATTATAACTATATCATATAAATAATTATTATTGTAATGTGTTGTTTCACAGAAACTCTGTGCTGCGTGTAACGCAATCCACGTCAGTGTTGCGTGAAATTAATGCTTACCTGGGTGTTTTTAATAACATAATACAGACATAATTATATTATATAATACTGAAAATCCATATTCAATGTTAAGTGGTGTGAAAATATCAACAACAGTAAATTAATTCCAATAAAAAATTGAAAAAATATCAGGTTTCTACAAGACCATTTATTTGTAACTTCAAACATAAGGCATTTTATAATAACCTGGTGAAAAGAAACATGTTAATGGGTGCTCTTAAATTATTAATAATGTTAAGCTAGGGTGACATATAAATGTAACAACATATAAAATGGTAAAATAATATAATCATAATATTGAAAAACATTACACTACATATCAAATATCATAATAATGGGACCTCGAAATAAGATTTATAGTTCCAAAGTCATAGATCATAAGGTAATTAAATTACAAGATCGATGAGATAAAAAAAATTGATTGTGTAATGGAATTATGCTACAGAGATAATCAGATAAAATCATTTCATGGTATTTCCAGGCTCAGTAATGAGGCTACAAATTTGGAATTATTTTTCACTAAAGTCCATCGTATTAGTCAAGGTTCACTCCCAATATTATCATATGGGAGTTATTCCATCACTAAATTGGGTTCACTCAACATTATAATACTATTTCTCTCATGAGATATAAATCATTACCCAATGAAGTAAGGGGATATATAGGTCCCACCTATTCCATAATAAAAATCAAACACATGTGTGTTATATGGTCATCAAATAGTGATCATATCATAACCACTGAAAAAAATTTCATTTCTTAAACATTTAATCATTTCATAACCTACAGAAAAGAAACAATATTCAAAATAATTGCATCATTTCATAAAATAATATCATATAAAAAAACAAGACTAAAAAAGTATTTTATCATTGTATTTGTAACCACTCATGTATTGATATAAGGTAAATATCTAGGGAAATTTTTGTTTTGGAAATTATTGGTCAGTGATTTCATTGAACAAAGCATCGAAATGAAATTCCAAGTGTTGGAACATTTCAATGTTTTTTATACATGGATGAAGCCCCAAATTTTCCTATATGTTATTATCATAATTTTTTATAATGGGGTCAAATATAGAAATGTTTTGGTTGATCATAATTGGTGGAAAAATATTTCTACTACTATGAGGCCCTCAGCATCAAACCATGCAACTTGTTTTATAGGCGGAGAAATGACCTGCATGTGATGAACATGGTTAACCTAAACTGTGCGCCAATCCCCCATGGTTTATAATGACCCAAAAATTTACATTTTATGCTCCTTTTATATGTTTATTATTATTTTATAAACCATATACAATCAAATAGGGAACCCAATTCAGTCAAAAGATAAGATGAACGTATGATATAAGAGGCATTTCGTGATGTTCAAAAATCTATACTAATGTAATAGTAACATGAAAATTTGGATAATAATGTGCCCATTATGTAATGTAATTACACTAATATAATATAACATAATATATGAAATTATATATATATATAATAGGAATCTTATATATGATAAAATGAAAATATTAATTCAAATTTTAGTTAACAAAAATGATTTTAAAGATATTAATTACATATTAATATTTATATAAAATATAACTGTTTATTTAAATTTTTATATTTAATAAAATTATTTAAAAGAATATTTATTTTCCAAAAAAATGTAATAAATTAGTTTCTTCCATATGATTATATGATACATTCATGATTTCTTAATAAGTATTTCAACCTATTATAAAATCAGTTATAGTTTTAAAATCAGTAATTTCAATGTAAATTATGATTTTAATTGAAATATACATTTATCAAATTTATAAAATTATTTTAATTAAATTTAGTTAATTTATAAATTTCACCTATCATTAAATTTTTGGGGTTAATTTTAAGAATTATTCTAAAATTGTAAAAAATTTGGTGAGTAGTCAAATATAGTAATTTATGGTTTCTAATTAATTCAAATATTATTGAATAATAGATAATGTATGGATGAATTTAGAACAAAATATTTAAATATAAATACTCATTTTAATATATTTATATATAAGGTTCAATATATTCTTATACATTATTCAAAATAAATATTTTTTATGTAAAATAATGAGAATACACCACTCTCTTACCCTATAAATTCCACCCTTAAAAAACTCTTCTCATCACACATCCCATGACATGAATAATTTACATGTTCTGATAAATACTCTTCACAATACCTTCCCCCTCATACACATTCCACATGTCTTTCCAAAAGAATAAACCCTTTACCATAATGTGGTTCTCATTGAGGATAAATTTAAGAGGTAAAATCCTCTTTCTTTTTTTTAATTTCTTTTCAATTTATTTGATTTTATTATTCTATACTAACCTCCAATTATCCATGTTACATGATTATTACATTATATATTATATACTTTATTTTTGTCACATTAATGTAATAATCCCTCTATAAATATTTTCCATTGATTATTTATTCAATAAATGAAAATATCATCTGTAGTTTGTTGATTTGTAGACACCATGGAAGATTGCATTCAACTATCACTACCGCCTTCATTTATAGACATAAAACAATTATTATTGTAAAATAATTTTTTATTATAAATAGTATTATTAATATAATTTTTAACTTATATATATACTTGATGATTTAATCTCAAAATGGATGTAAACATATCCAAATAAATTAAATCATTTAAATTAAAATTTTCCCTAATAAAACATTCTAATAGAGAAATAATGATATACATTTCAAATAAAACTAATTTTTTGTCCATTAATAACATATAATTTAATTTATTGATAATAATTTTCATTATACCTGAAATTTTTTACTTATGAACTAGTAAACTAATCCAAAAATCCATGAAAATGAACACATCTGAATAATGGAATTAAAATATATATCTTATACTAAAGGTTATTAATGAACAAACTAAAATAATAATAACTAAAATACATGTATAAGAGGTTATATATTTATTAAATAATGAATATAATTAGATTATCCATGATATTAGACTGAATAAAGATTTTATACATAATGTAAAAAGATTCTCAAACCCAATTTTCTTTCTTTGAGATATTCCACTTTCATTCCATATTTCATTTTAAATATTTTATTATTTGTAAAATATTATTTCCTTTTCTAAACATTTCATTTATTGTATAACTGTGACTTCAATCTTATATTTTTCAATTTCCATGTATTTTTTAAATTAACTATTTTTTCTAAAAACACATGTTTTTATTCTCAGGAGTGTATTTCTTCATCACTCAAGACTGAATATTATATTACCATGTATGTTATCCCTTTTTATTTTTATCGACACAAGGTTTATTCATGAATTTATGAATTATAAAATTATCATGAATCATAATTCCTTTCTATGGTTTTTTAATGTCTAAGATTGACATATGTTCTATGTGGGAAGCATGATTATATAAAAATTATGATGTGGTGGGTGCACATGAAATTTTATAGCTCTAATATCCATTATTTAATGTGATGTATCAAATTATATATGTTGACATATTAAATCCATGATTCTATTCTTCCACAATGATGAGTATACAATTATTCTCTATTGTTATGAATGAACATGATGTAATTATAGTTCACAACAATGTGTCGTAGTTTACCACCATGACATGTTTTTTCATTTTTATTCATTTCCACCTTATAGGACTTTATCTAATGATTCCTATCATGATTATTATTCTGATACTTTTCATTTGGTTTGATGAAGATGATTATTCTCACCCATGTTTCATGTCTCTTATTCATCCACCAACTGGGACTTTAGCTCACCCAATATTTTGATATATATTGTCAGGTGAATACTTATTCTACTCAGGTAATGAGGTCCAAAATGAATCTAGAGAATAAAATGTTAAATAATTTTTTTTATTTTGTAAATATAAGGATTGATCATAATTTTTAAAACACATTAAACATTTGGATCATAGTTTTGTACTACTATTATACGATTTATCTTTAAATTGACTTCATAGTACATCAATAAATGGGTGATAACTATAATTTGTATCATATTATTGTTTAGTTTATTAGGAAATTCATATTTTATAACCATTGTGAAAACCCTTGGTATGAGACTCAATATTTGTATGTACGTGATAAGATTTTTTAGTAAATTCTATACAGAGGCTTAATAGAAGATATTATTTTAGAGTTTATTGTATAAATGAATAAATTATTTAATAATGAATTTTATACTTCTATTTTGAGATAACATGTTCAATTATTTAAAATTATATATTTCAATAGAATCCCAGACAACAACACTTGTGAGGTGAAATGTAGTGATTTCCCTAATGACATTCCCAATTCCATAATAAATGGACATAAATATTTCTTGTTTGTACTTACCTAGATATCTAAATCAATGAACAATAACCTAGAATGTTTTTAATGTAATGCTTTATCATAGAGGGAGAATCCAGTTATCAAGTCTTTTATAAAGAAAAAATCACTGATATGTCATGGATCTTCCAATCCAGTAGTTATATAAAAGTTGAACATATCAATGTAGAAGATCTTGTTTTGGATTCAAAACCCAGATATAGATAATTTATCTCAAAAAAATTATCATTTAGATATATAGGCTTATCAATGGTGGCAGTTGATTAAGAAATCCAAATCAAATGATTAAAATTAATAGATTAATTATGAATTATTTATGATAATAATTTTTAAAAATTGTTTCAACTTAACTCATCTTATGAATATGGATAAATAATTTATAGAGTTATAGAAAATTGAAGGATAATTTTTCATGACATATGTTGAATGGATCACAAGGGATCCAAGGTACATATTATTTTTTCAATACACTATTATTCAAAAATTGATAGATTCTTTAGTTTTTGATAACCACACCATCGAAACTCTCATGTAATTAGAGAATTTTGGAGATATTAATTTTTTGTTCAATGTGAAGACATAGTGTATATGTAGTTTGGAGAGTGGTATCAGGGCTATAGTGACGTTTAATGAATGATCGAGTTGGATGATGGTGTATCAAATGAAAAAGGTGGAATGAAAACACAACATCTCACATGTTAAAAATATGGGAAGATGAATAATGGAAATTTACTTAAAGGGATTAATATATTCTATATATGTGATAGAGATAGGAAAAAAGATCATGATTATCAAAGATATATAAGAATCCTAGAAAATTCGTTGGAGGAAGGAAGATTAACACCCATGGTTCATTGCATCAATTGTTGGGAGAAATGGTACTCTTCAATTAGTGTAGTAAAATATGAGTCCTCAAGGGTAATTAGCACTAGTATCCACTAATTCCAAATTATAAAGGGTAATTATATACCATAAAAACTTCTATGGTGGATCCTAACAATGATTTGGTGACAAGATCATATGATCATTATTTAAAAATGTAGAACATTATATTTGATTTTTGTTCTATGTATTCATTAATGTCATGCATGTTTAATAGAACTATTTAAACCCCACCTCAAAAAAGAGATGTTGAAATTTCAATGAGTACATAATATTGGGAAATTATAACATCCATATAATATAACTACTCTCTAGAAAAATGTTTTAGAATAAACCTCAAATTTTTTTATTACATTCCTTGGTGGAGTTTGATTTTATATTGGTAATTAATTTAATATCACTATACAAATCAGATATCACTTTTGGTAAAGGGTGATCACTTTACACATACATAGAAATTTTATAAATTCTATAAGAATATAAGGAGGAGGATTAATGTCCATCAAAATTTCCACCTCATGTGTTGTTATTATTTAATTATGATTAAGAATATATAGCTAAAATGAATGATAGAATGAGGATAATCATGATAAAACACATGACTATTCTAAGGGAAAACACTACTATGTTTCCAATATAACAGTCTGGTCATCCTCCTAACAAAGAGTTTGAGTTGGCAATTAAAAATATTTCTTGATCTCTGCCTTTAACAAATTCACCTTATAAAATGACCTCTATTGTGTTGTATGAAATAAATAAGTAGTCACAATTAAATATAGACAAGGTAATTATATTCCAGAGTTATTTACAATTGGGTTCCCCATACCTCTTCTTTGACAAGAAGTATGGATTGATGGACCTCCCAATTTAATAATATGAACTCCAAAAATTCACAATAATGAAAATTGTCCCCTTCAATGGATAGATGATTTGTTCTATCAACTATGTTGGACCAAGTATATCTCTACGGTGTATCTTTGAGTGGTATATCAATAATTAATGTAAAAGACAGAATATATTACCAAGATTCAAATTCAATTAAAATATTGAAATTATGAGTTTAATGTGATTCCCTATAGACTCACTAATTCACCAGTCTTATTTATAAAATTAATGAATATATTCTTAAATATTACATTGAAATTTTTTTGGTAGTCTATATTTATGATATTCTAAAATACTCTAAGAGAATGAATGAACATGATTACCATTTGAATATTGTGATGAAGATAATGAGAAGGGTGAAAATTTATGCAATATATAGTCAATGTTTTTATGAATGGAAGACGTATAATTCTTGAAGAATTTTGTAAACAAAAAAGGAATATCATTGGACCCTTCTAAGATAATGGAAATCCAAGAGTGGAACATACAAACATATAAAATGTAGATATGTAGTGTCCTTAGTATTTCTAAGAATTACTAGTTATTTCTGAATAACTTCTCATTATTTTATGAACCACTAATGCATCTTAATTGGAAGGTAGAAAATTATATTCAGACTAGGTAATGTAAAGACTAATTTATATATTAAAAAAAGATACTAATCACAACACTAGTACTCACACTTCCTTAAAGTGGGATATATTTATGGTATATAAGAACATTTCAATGTTGGTATTTAGTTTAGTTTTTATCCATAGTTATAATTTGAAATCATATTCCAGTAGGATGTTAAAATTTCATGAAAGAAACTATCCTATAGTTGATTTGGTGTTGGTGTCTATGATATTAACATTGAAAATCAGGCAAGATTATCTCTATGGAGAGATGTATGGGATAAATATATCTCAAAAAATATAAAAATATATATTCTCATAGAAGAAGATAATTTTTTTCTAGTGTATATGGTTAAATATCATCATTTATTATGACATTTCCATTCACAAAAATTCTGTAAATAGAAATAAAATGGAGAATTCAATATGTATAATGGATCATGAAGTATTTACAATGAAGAAAATTGAGAAGGATATCATTTTCATAGATTTTTAATGGATGTATATGGGAATAATTTTTAATGTAATATAAATAATAATTTCTCAAATGATCTCTTAACCATCCCTCATTGGAAATATACTAGATGATCAAATAATTGAATTGGAAATTCAGAAGAAGATGAAATCTCTAAGAGAAGGTAAATCCAGAAAGAATAATTTTGACGAAGATGTCGTTGTATGATTTGTATCACAACAATGTGTTTCATACAATTATTACATTATTAATTTTATTATTAATTACGAACATATATCAACCATCTCTATTCACACATGGATAAAAAAGATGAATCGAGTGCACTGAAAGATCTATTGTTGGGACAATATTAGAAAGAGATCCCTAAATATACATCATAGTGATCGGAGTGTATGTATGTGAATTCTATATGAAACAATAATTAGGTTTTGATGCAACAATTACCCATTCCATCATATAAATTCGATGACATATTTGCATACATTTTCACTGGACATCAAGAGACATCCAAAAGATGTAATGCTATATGGGTTACTATGGATCACATGACAATGATAAATCACATTGTTTCTATTTAAAATGAATTATCATAGTATTATATTTCAAGGATATACACTAGAGATGTGGTAAGTCTTAATGGAGTACCACAATCAATTTTATCTAATCGAGATTCGAGATTTGCCTCCATGTTATGGAAATTTCTCCAATAGTCTCTCAACAATGAGCTGAAATTCATTACAGTTTATCATCCTCAAACATATATCCAATTATAGTGGTCTCTTCAAACACTAGAAGAAATTTTGAGAGAAAATTATATGGATTTAAATGTATGATGACACCAACAAATACCTGTAGGCGAGTTTATATACAACAACTGTTTACACTCATGCATCAAAATGGATCCATATGAATCCCTTTATGGGAAGAGATGTTGAACACTGGCTTAGTTGGATGATGCTAGTGAACATATAATTCTATGACATAAAATGTTTTAATATATGGTGGAAACATGAAATCCATTTATCAACACATAAATATAACAAAAATTCATTAGAATTTCCTTGTAGAGAGTCAGATATGAGACCCACAGTTTAAGGCTGGTTACATTGAATTCTTATGCATGTCTCCATGTATGAGGATCATAAATATTGGAAATAATGGAATGATGATCACCATATAAATTGAGCCCTTAGACATTATTGATCATGTCAGAGCTCCGACATATCTATTGGCCCTTCCACTTACCAAACCTCAAGTACTTTATTTATTTCATGTATCCCTCTTGAAAATGTATACACTTGATTGATCACATGTAATATATATAATGGTTGTATCATCGCAAAATGATATCTCTTACGAGGATTATCCAATGCTGATACTAGATAGTAGTCTTAAATTTCATCGTAAAAATATTACTCACTAGGTCAATGTACAATAGTGGAACCATCAATACGAAGAGGTAATATGGGTACATGAGAATGTAATTAATGAGAAGTTCCCTACCATGTTTTCACTATAATATGTAAAATGAAATTTTGATGGTGAAATTATATAACTGGGGAAAAATTTAATGACTAAAATTTCATCAACGGAATCTCCCTTATAATAATTATGAAATATATTATAAATAAAATCAAATCAAATAGAGAAAAAATTAAAAACATTATAAATTATGGACTAATTAAATAAGTGGTATTTATAGATGTTAAAAACCATATACTAATAAAAAATTGAATAGAACATTGGAATAGTAATGTTTTCATTAGGAATAGTAATTTGGAGAATAGAATAATAAAATTATATATTAAAGTAAAATCAAAATTTAGGCATCCTATAATGGATAATATGTTATAATTATATCATAGAATAAGTAAATAAATTCCATAAAAATAACCAAATATGTATTGGTATTTTTATTAAACAGGAATGTATACTTTGAAACATAAAATAAATATAATTGATCAAAAAAATATATTCATAAATAGTTTTCATAAATTAGCAATTTTTAGTTTATGGAATTATATAACATTATGAGACTATATATAATTTATCAAGGTATTATAAAATCATATATATTTTTTTAATTTGTATTTTCTATAAACATTAATATTTTTATTACAAATGAATGTTACCATAAATAGAAAATGATTTTCTTAAATTGGATATAATTTGTTATAACTACATATGGAAAATGTTTTTGGATAATTTTGGGATTTTTCTAAAATATTTGATTTTTTTGGAAAATTGAAATTTGTAAATTTACTATATTTAACAAATTCATGAATTATTGAGTAATAGTTGATTCATGGTAGATTTAATTAAAAACATAATCTACCTCATTATTCTAATATATTTAGTAATAAGGTTAATTCTATTCATATTACTGAGACTAATTAAAAAACAAATTAATAATATAATTAGAAACCACCCCTCTCATCCCTCAAAAATACCACCCCTCACTACCTATTATCCAGACACAATCCCTGAATTTTATATATTTCAATTAAGCCCCAATAAAATCCCCAATACCCTCCACCATGTCCATTATAGCATCATGTCATCAAATTAACACACTCTATTCCCCATGTAGGTTCTAATGGATATAAAATTCAAGTGGTAAAATATACATTCTTTTATTTTATTTTCTATTAAATTTTCATTATATTATTATTATTTACTAAAATATAATTATATAATATCGTTTATAACTTTATTATCTTTTATGTACTAGAATTTAATTATGTTATTTAATATTTCACATCGAAATATCTTCTGTGTACCTTTTAAAATAAAAATGAAAATACTGGCTGGGTTGTGTCGATTTTCCTCCACCTTGGATGATGAAATTTCATTTCAACATTCACCACCAAGGATTGAAATAAAATAATATATACTTTTAATAAAAATTTTTTATACATATTATATGTTATATAATTTTCTAGGGAATATATATTTAATCATGATGATATAATTACATTATGGTTGTAAAAACAACCAAATAAGTTACATAATTATGTTTAATGTTCTATGAAATAATTAATCCTTGTACCATATATATAAATTAAATATAAGACCAATTACAATTATTTATCTTCATTAATTCCATATAATATAAATTATTTAGAATCTATCTCATTTCACATGAAATTCCACTCTTCCATATAAGAGAACAAAATAAGAAACCCAAAAAATAAACTCACATGAATAATGAAATTAATCTTTGTGAGTCATCATAATGGTTGTAAATGATCATAATAAAATTATAAAAAATAATATAAATTTATAATAGGACATAGATATTTTAATTTATTAGTCATATTTGTTTATCCAAAATATTAATGTGATGAAAGCATACATACATATAGAAATTGGATTATCAATTAAAAATTCAATAATTTTGGTCATTCCCATTTAATTAAAATTCTTAATGTGGTTGATAATTTCATATTTTTAAAATATAATATCTTCATTCATAACATTTAATTTCTAGTATATAAATTCATCAAATGTTGTTTTATAAAAAATTCAATGATTTTTTCAATAGAACTGTTATTTTTAAAAATATTTTTTCATTATCTATTTAGGTTCATTTGTATTCACTAAAGAGTAATGATTCTTGTACCATGTATTTTAATCTATTTTTATTTTTGAAGCCACATGGATTATTAATTAATTTTTTATTTATGAGATTCATAGGAAACCAAATTTCTTTTTATGTCATATATTGTTTCTATGATTGATATATGTTATATGAGTCAAGAATGATTATGATAATCTTATGATTTTACTGGTGAACCCAACATTATATACCTCCATAATGTGTGGGTTAAAATGATTTTTCTAATGAAATAAGGTACTATATGTTTGAACATCATGATATATTTTTTCACAATGATGATGTTCTAATGATGCAAAAATTATATGTGTGAACGTGATGTGATCCTTTGTTACTACTATGAATTCCAGTTGACCACTAGCATATATTGTTGCGTTTTTTTGAATTTCCACATTCCATGAATTTAACTAGTGCATACCATAATGATTATTAATAAGATACATTGATAATTTTTTGATTATAATTATTATATTCACTATAGTTTCTTGTCTCTTATTCATCCTCATACTATGATTTTAGATCATCTATTCTTTTGATGTATTTTTTACAAATTAAATCATGTAATAAAGAAACTTGAGGACCCCAAAGAATCTATAAAATAAGGAATTAAATAATTTTTACATCTTATTATGTCAATAATATTTATTGTTCAATTTATTTCTAGACACTAAACTATTGGATCTAGGTTTTGTAAAACTATTATATTATTTATCATTAAAATTATTTAATGGTAATGTTAGAAAAGAATGTTTAGTATATAGTTAGTGTCTCATAGGTAGTACCTAATCACTTTTTATCACATAGTTGGTGCATGATTATGGTTATCATGCAAGAAAAATAAAGCAAGTTTGTTTCCTAAGGATTGTGTTTCAGACGGTTGGCACACAATTTGGATAAGCGTGCAGTCAAACTGTGTGCACTAGATTTGTGGGTGAAATGATCAATATTTCTTAAATGAAATCATTAGGTTAGTTTCATTCCTTATTATATTTTCAACAACTACCTGATCCATAACTATGGAAACCATGGAATCCTTCCCAATACTATTATTGGAATCATGATATCTCATACACCAGTTTTCAAAATCAAATGTTGTCAGTCTCTATGGATCTACATTAGTTAGCTCTGAATTCATTTTGAATCATTCATCATTTAATATTTTATGGATTTGAATTTTGTTGTGTGAGCTCATCTTCTCTATTTTTTGGAGAAGGTATATTTTTTATATTTCATAAAAATTAAACCGAATCAATATTCGATATTGGATGAATAGGTTTTCCAATGTACGAGGTTTCTGGTCAAGGTATTTCTTCCATATTTCTCATTAAATTATAAATTTCAATATTATTCCTATCAATATATATTTTCCAATGTATCATTATAATTGGTTTCTTCATATTAAATTAACTTATGAACTATGAGTCATATCTATTGATACTTGTTTATTAAATTCTTAGAACACTATCTAATTGTTTGGTTTATATTTTAAATGGTCTTTCCTTGTAATCAAAATCCCAAATGATAAAGAAAACATTTAATATCATTGTAAATAATAATATTGTTTTATATTATAGATTTTTTTATTTCATAATTGTATAATTTCAGGAATTTATTATTAATTATTAATTATGATTTTTAATCCACTTAAATGAATTGTTGATAAATAATGTCACATATTTATAAAAAAAAATACCCCCAGATAAGGTTCTCTCTAATGAAAATTAGAAAATGGTTATTTGTGATTTAAATATTCATAAGGTGTTTTTCATTGGTGATTTCCAATTATCATTGGTATTTCATGAAAGATGCATTGTTTAGTGCATGGCCATTTATAGGTTCATAAATTGTTTCTCCAACCTTTTATATATATTTTTAATGAACTATAATCATCATATGTTCATTTTATAATTCTTAAATAGAATTTACTATGTATAAAAATTCCTCATTTGAATATGGAATCTATCTTATTGATTCATTGATATTAGTAAAGTGAACATCAATTTTAATTACAATTAAATGGATTAGATAAATTATGTTGAATGGATTACATAAGACGGATTTTATTATTAACACATTTTAACGTGTTTGGATACATTTTATAGTATATATTAAAAGGTTTGTCATGTAAAAGAATGATTTATTCAAATAAAAAAATTGGTAAAATTTAAATGGAATTAAACTTGGTGGTAAGACCACACAATTTGTCAAAATTGAATAAGAACATCATAGTTGATTGGTATTGTGTAATATATAATCCTCATGATGGTTGTATTCATTGATTAAATTGAATACTATAATGAAAATAATTGTAATGTGTGGCATGAACATGTCTTTCCATGAAGGATTTATAGATTCTATAATTTAAATGGTAATTCTTATTGATAATGACTTATTCAATATATATCGTGAGAGGTAATGCCTCTTGGATCCATTTATTATTAATGTTATATGGTTACACCTTGATATAGTCAATGAATTTATGGAAATATATATGTTTAGAATGTTGTAAAATCGCACTCCATTTCCTCTGGCGTTGAGTTCTTTGCGTCTCACACTAGTTTTATTGGTTGGACGAGTGCTAAGGTGCTATACTGTATATATAGAGTGATGAAATGAAGGATTAATCACCATCATGAGTGTCTGGAATTATACCTCACACACTCTATGAATGTAGGGTAGGTACCATATTTATTAATATGATAATATCATATTTACTAGTTATTGATGACTGAGTTATACTCTGTCTAACCAACACGTAGTATTATTGGAATATGGCCACATAAATCTACACATACATGGTTGGTATTGGTAATTTCGATATATAACTATTTAATATCTATATATATATATATGGTAACTAATCATACACTCATTGCGGCCATGACACGATGTACTTAGAGTCACAACATGTCCTTCTAGAACCCGAGTCAACTGGTTATTATTTATTTCATATTCGGTCTATTAAATATTCATTTTACTTACAAATGCCTTTTTTAAATTCATGGACTGTATTCAGTCATAGAAACAATAGATTGGGACCTAAATGTATTATTTCTCACACCCTTCATATGCTACCCTTTCACTTGGCCACATGAGTGGACATTATTCAACTAAGACCATGGTTGATTACTAGTTATATTTCATATGTAACTGGGAGGTTCAAGAACGTGACTTAGCTAGAGATCAAGATTCATTTAGAAATCTAGGTATGGTATTTTTTTCATTTCATTATTATTTTTTTATAAAATATTATCTATATTAATATTTTTGTTTCCGTTATATATCATCATCCCGACACACATGAATATGTTGAATATTGGTGTTTCTATTCTTCTATATTTATATGTTATTATTATTCTGATGAATCACTATCTTTCATTTAATACTGATTTCATTGTCATTAGTTTTAAATTTTATATTATAGAAATATTATACTGTGATCATGAGGGTTTAGTATCCCCTATATCACCTTCTAACACCCTCGATACTTGAGGGAATCCTCTGGTGTATGGTGAGGCATTCTTGATGCCATGTAACCCACTAGTCCAACAACTATATTAGTGATTAATAGGATCAGTGTGTCTCAAGGTGGTATTAGATATTGTTTCATTTATTTGGTCTTACTATTTTGCGATGGTAGACATGAGACTAGGAATGAGTTGGATAATAGTAAATTAATGTGTCTGGGACTAATAACTCCACCAATGAGGATAAGTCTCAGTGTCTATGAATTGGAATTATGTTTGGGTTTTTTTCCATTATGGGTTATTGATATTTGACCTTGAGTGACTGCTGTACTTTCGAATTCATATCGAATTATAAAATTTGTTATATTTGACCCTTGGTTGGGTATAACATAGAAAAATCATCACCTAAATCATTATAGATAAACAGATATTCACATTCAATTCATATTTCATTCTGTATAGTTTCATTTATAGGCTACCTTTTAATTATAATTGTGTTACTAGAGTGTAATACTATGATTTAGAATATTAATGTTCATGTATAAATACTTTTATATGTCTTAATTTTGAAGTCCATGTTAGGTTTTCTATTGATATTCAAGGTATATACCTTATATGATAGTTCAATTGAATGCATATTTATATGACATAATGAGTTGATTATAGACCATGTTGGATGTCTATATACTATTTTCTCTATGTTTACTTGTTAAGATAACATTCTATGTTATGTATTTTATAATATCAAAAAAAATTCATGGGATAAATATATGGGTTATAATTTAATGTGAAATAGTTTGTAGTTATAATGTTTGTGTGTACCATATAATTATGAAAATGTTAACCCATATAATTGAACATTTTTTGGGATTTATTCATTCAGAAACCATTACTACGATTTCAGAGATACACAAAATTATATTTTAAAGAGAAATGGTTGTAATTAATGGGATCAAAATCCCAATGTGTAATTTGTATGGCCATTTTATGGATGGGTAGATCGTGACCCATATGAGTGGACCATAATATTTTATCATAATATAATTTTAATTGGTTCAAATGAAAATGAATATTAATTTTGAATTGAAATGATATGGGATTCGTTATTATGGTTTGTGACACTATAACACAGCCATGGGGATCATGATATTAACTAAAAAAAATGCACAAATAAACCCAATTTGGTTAGTTGGAGAATGTTTCTATTGAGAAAACCCACTACAGGTGTTTGAAATGTATAGACTTGATAAATTTATTATTGATCCTATGTTGGTTTAGAGGGACCCTTTTAAGTTTCCTAATACTTTATTATATAAAAATAAAATTTAATTGATAAATTCTCTATTCATTATGGTGTGTCGAAAAATTGTAGATGATTATATGGGATGTTCAATAATTCATTCATGTATTCCTTTATTTTCATCTTAAAACATTTAAAATGTTTAATTGTTGAATGTGAATTAATATAATGGATTCAAAATTGAACATAATGTGTTTTCCTTAGATTAATACCTTGTGAAAGGTGAGATTAATTATCTCAGTGAGCATCCTTCTAATGGAACCAAGATAACATTCTATAGGTTGTGTCCTTCTAGAAATCTATTGAATAAATGGATCATAGGTATAGTAAAATATATTTAGTCTGAACTAGTTCTGGAGTCAAATTCTATTCTTTGGAATGGGAAATCATGTGGTAGGTAAGACCATTGGAACTAATATTCATTTCTTAATGCTATGATTTTTTTATGTCTTTTAGTGTTTTGGTCCCATGTAGGACCATCAGTGTCTAAATGAAACCCATTTTTAGATGGATTGGGATGTTTTCCATGAACTCTAATACATTATTTATCATCATGAAATGAATATACTAAGCATGTTAGACACTCCAAGGGAATTCTGAGCCACTTCGTAGGTATTTTCACTCCTTCTTCTCAGGATTGGGATACATGATATGTCATCTTCTAGGATTATGGTCGTATGTGATTAAATGAATTTGAGCTGCTTTTCTAGGTGATCCATATGATGCATGTATCTATAGGGTATAGAATATATGGATAGAATTAATATTGGTTAGTTTAATTATGTAATATTTGGGAATAATTCCAAGATATATGAATATCCTGTCTATTTATTAAATGAATAAATAAACTGGTAGTGTTATGTAAATTCATTTATTCGTGAATTTTTGACTACATTCTTAGGTCATCATTAGAGTATTGTCTCATGGGATCTAACCGAACATGATCCTCCCAATGATATGGATTACTATCTAATAGGATTATTGTATTTAGATCTATTTAATGTTCTTTCTTGTCAAATTCCATGGAATATGAGAGCATGGAACATATGAGCATCATGTGTGTGTTTTTGGATGGTTACAACATGTTCTCCTATGAACATCAAGATTTTTTCTCCTCATTTAATACAATTATACTCCTAGTATATGGATCATCATTTCATTTATGGTTGATATGTCCCATCCATGTAGAATGAACACATCAAAATTGGACCATAGAAAAAAAAGTCAATTTTTCATGAATGCCAGTGTGTCTAGAAATTTTTGACCATGACTATTCCTTATTAAAATCCCCATGTTGAAATGGATGGTTATGTATGAAAAATTTGGAGATTATATTATTCTTGGATGGGATTAATTGCTTATGTTTGAATGATCATGATCTTCCTTCGGAGTGGAATCATTGTGCTCTGTCTGTGTTGATGAATCAGTAGGTGAACTTGAGATTCATAAAAGGTAAGTTGATCAATATTGGATTGACTGGTTATATTATTAATCCATGATCTACTCTAGTGTACTCTTTTTTAAATAGATGATCATGTCCCTAGTTTTGATGTCATCAATGATTCAGTAACATAGTGTTGGTATTATTCCACTTGAGTTTTTAAAATATGTTTATATTGGGACTCAATGGATTAATGTGGTTCACTGTAGACATATAATTTCTATCATGGATTTTTTATTAAAGATCCATACATGGGTTTCCATGAGAAATTATGTTGAAGGACTCATGGAAACCGAACATTATTCATTGAGTTGACTTCCAGGAGATTTCAATACTTGTCTTATCCATCATTTTTAATGGGCGTCGTAGACTTCTTCATATTTTTAACTTGTAAATATAGAGTGTATACTAAATTGGTCTTGTTCCCTGGACCCTATAACATTAATTACAAGGATATTATTGACTCATTATCGTTCTTGTTAATGCATTGATTAGGGATGATAAATGGAAATTAGGTGTAGAAATTGATGAGTTTCCTCATTCTGAATGAAAAATTAATTTGAGAAGAAATTTTATTTTATTTTAGTTTGTTATCCATTGTCCATCTACGTTATCATTTTTGGTAGATGGTCATCCAAATTCATTGAAATGTTATCATTAATTTTTTGTGTAATTTGTCAATGTGAAACCATTTAAAGAACATTTTATGTTCCACAAGGGTGTGATCTAACGTGAAGATATGTTTTTAGAGGAATTCCTGAGTGGCTAGTTTCTGTTAGGTCGATCAGGATTCAATTATTCCTTTTTAATTGGGTCACTATTATGAAATAGGAAGTAATTGGGTTTCCCAGTTAATGAAATAATATTTTGAGAATTTCAAAAAACATATATGTGTGCTTAATAAATTATGATGATGGAGATAACATAGAACATAATAGGACTTCATTTACATTTAATAATATAGTGGAGTGTATAAATAGCTATATTTTTAACACGATGTTTAAGTGATAACATGTATAGATAAAAAGACTATAGTAAGCTCGGTATGGGTGTTTCAGTTAAATAATGATTGTTAGATAATGGTTTTTCTTTTTATGTTTCATAGGATTAACTATGCCTTATTAGTTTTTTGGGAATTTAAAAATGGGATGTGAATATTTACAAGATACTTCATGACCCTTGTTAGTCAGGTTATTTCATTTTCCTTCATATTGGCTTCTCTATGATGAGATGTTCCATGTTGGGGATCTTCTAAAGAAAGATGTTTTGAGATGTCGTAAGCGTCCATGTGAAATTGTTTTTTCTTGATTACTAGATGGGACATTCATTCAAATATGTTTTGGAATGTAATATTTATAGTGGTAACATTTAAATGTGGTTTTTCTGTAGTTATCGGGGTGAAAGGTCCCAAGGAGGTCTCACAGACTTTTTGGATAATAGGGTATCAGATTGAAATTTTTTGGCTGCTTGAATATGGTGTGTAGTTTTTTTTAAACTGTTCTGAATTGTGCAGAAAATCATGTGGATTTTCTAAAAGTTCCAAAAACACCCTTCATGGGATTGTACAGTTTACAAAAAACATGCACATATCCTACACACTTAGTTCCAATTAGGTTGTACCTAAGATTTATTCATTTCATGGTTGGTACAATGTTTGGGTAACGATGTGTGTGAAACCCATATAGGTTTTTTTATTAAGAACAAAGTTCTGCACGATTAGTACATAGATTTTATAACCATGCAGCTAAACTATGCAACCCATTTTTGGGGGTTGTATGATCAAAATTCCATAAATGAAATCATATGTTTCTTTTATTTTCTACTTCATCTTCCTCCTCCCTTCTAAGACCTCTCCATTTCAACACTAGATTCCTCCCCATCCCTATTGCAAGAATGATTATATCTCCTCCACTAGTTTTGTGATTTTAACCTTGTCATTATCAATGGAAAAGTATTGGTAAACTCTCAATTACTTTTTAGCATTTCATCATTCAATATCTTATTGATTTTTTTTAGTGTGATATCATTTTAAAAAAATTTAGGGAATGATTTGTTTTATAGATTTCATCAAAATAACATCAAATCATACCTTTATATTTGACGTGTAGGTCATTATATGTATAAGGATATTAGTTTTATGAATTTTTAAAATGTTTAAATCAGTTTATAAATGTTTTACTTGAATGGAAAACATAATTTTATCATGAGTTTACAATTAATTGTTTTCCTCATATTAAATTGACCTATGCACCATGTGATCTTCACGTTGAACATTATTTTGAAAATAAGAGCATGATTCCATAAATTTTAGACACCCCATGGTTGTGTCGATGTTAATTAACCTTTATAATAAAATGTTATTAAAGACCAGAATGAGTTTTAAGAATGTACCTTGTATTTTGAATTGACACTCAATATAAAAAACCCTAATTGATAATAGAACCTCTTAAGTCACATGTAATAAATTGTATTGTTCCTCATTCTTGTATTTTTAATTTAAAATTTATTTAATTTAATAATTTGAGTTTTGATTATTTATTGTTATCATCAACCAGGATAAATTAATTATTTTTAACCAAAATCATATTTTGTTATATAACTCATCAGATGAGGTGACCAGTCTTAAAAATTAAAAAATGGTGATATCTTTTAATATCATTACTGATTAAATGGAATCGGTAATTACATATTCCCTTTGGTATTTAATTTCATATGAAATGATTACTGAATGTACTTATATATATTTGTAAATGATTTAGAAACCCAATTATATTGATGTTTAATGATCCAATATTCTTTTACGGTATTGGAATACTTTATAAATGGAATTTCCCAAGTATGCAATTGTTTTGTTTGACCATGGAACCTTTATAAGTGATTTCTTGAGCTTATTAAATGTTAAGGTAATGTCAAATAAATTTATTGGACTGGATTAATGATTTAGAATTTATTATATAAGATATATTCCCTTATTAATATATTTTATCATGTTTAGTTTATTTAAGTTGTATATATTAAATTGTTTTCCATATTTATGGTGGAATCCTTTACTTAAATGAATAAAATGGTTAATTTGAAATGGAATTGGACTAGGTGGTATGAGTAGGACTTATAATGAAATTCTATAAGAACAAATTTTTTGGTATTAATGTAAATGTATTGTTCGTGATGGTTGTAAACCATGCACAAACTGAATTTTATAATGAAATAAATTTTAAAGGACAAAATGTAAATCACTTTCAATGCATGGTTAGTATATGATATAATGGAAATATTATTCATTGATCATAATGGATTTATAAAATAGATAATGAGAGATAATACCTCATGGATTAAAATATTATTAATGTCATATGATTATTCCTTGATATGGGATATCGAATGGTGGAAAGGGATCAGCTGAGCATGCAGGAAAATCACACTCGATTACACCAGGGGTAGATTTTATGGAATCTTACACCAGTGATTCTTGTTGGAAATTGGTTGGGGATCCACTCTCTATATTTATAGTGTGGACATGATGCCTCCCTAGATATCCCAAGCGTAATTCATGAAATTGCAAAATCTATTGAGATGGTGGGTATATAACAGATTTCTTGAACAAGTAATGTAGTTTATATTTTTTATGGACAACTATGTTATGTACAGTCTAGCTATCAATTTTATTCCTGGTATATGGCCACATACATCTGCACTAACATTCTTCATATAGGTGGATGTGATATATTACTATATTTTATACATATATAATATTACTAAATATTTTTGGTAACAATTACGATACACCTTCCATCTGTGAGATGATGTAGGTAGAGACCCTAGGCTTCCTCATGGAACATGATCATTATGGTTGTACATTATTTATATATTTATTCTATTTATTATTCATATTAACAACTCAATAGTTTTATATATTTATTTATATGATTCAGTCATAGACATTATGGTTGTAGACCTACTATGATTATTATTTCACACTCTAACTGGGATATCATTTTACTGGGGTAACCGAGTAGGCCTGATGATTTCATAAACATTATTTGACTGCTTAATTTATTTAGATTGTATCTAGGAATTTGGGGCACATGACCATGGTGGTCTAGGGATGATATTATGGATCATCCTCGAGAAATTATTTACATTTTATATTTTTTTATTGTATTATGTTTTCTATTTTATTATTTATTCTTCAGTTATGTATCATCATCAGAGAATTCATGAATTTATTTTATATTATTGTTGTGCATATTCTATATTCATTTGGTATTATTATTATTCCACATCTCTATAATTCAATTTTTATCCTTTAATACAGGTTAGTAAAATATTTTTTTTATTATATAAAATTATCATATGATTTCATCATCATATACATAATCTTAAGTAATATGGAAAAATCGATGAGATTATATCATAAAACCCTTACAGAGCTGGTATCATTGAATCATATGCCACAATGAAAAACATAATGTAAATATAAAATAAACTATAATTAAGATAAATAAATTAATAATATTAGATCAAATGGGTCTATATATACATATAATTAAATAAGATATTCTTATAACACAATATAAGTGTCAATGAAGAAAAAATTGGGGAAAAATCATATAGCATATGTCTTAACATCATTAATACACATTGATACAATATATATATATATATAATACAAATATAATAATATAATTAGTATACATATAATATCATATTTTATTTAAATTTGATATTTTGACACCAGTTTTAAAAAATTACAATTTTATGTTACATTTAGTCATTAATTTCTTTTTTCGTGTAGGTTTTTATTTTTTATTTTTACTATTATTTGTTTTATTACATAATAATTATATATATAATATTAATTAATATATATTATATGTAAAAAATATATATTAATATATTTGATTTTTTAAATTATAGAGATATAAAATGAAATAAACAGTTCATGGGGATGGTTGGTTATACGCACAAATGATCTGTATTTTCGTTTCCCCTGAAGGATATATATTAAACATAAATAATATGGTAATATTATTGAATCATATATATTTCATATATATCATATATATTCAGTAAAATTATCCCATATTACTTTACATTTAAAACATATGTGGAAAACATATCCTATTTCTTCATGAGCGGTATTTTATCGAACACGTTAATGCCATTTTCAGATTCACTATGGAATAAAAAGGGAAAATGATATATGTGATAATATATTTATATATGTATATTTATGTTAAATATATATATATATATATATATACATATATTATCAGTCATCATACCCAACTATGATAGGTGTTGATGTAAAATGTGTCACATCTATTCATGAGGATGTAGTCCATCGTACACATGAACGATGCCATCATTTACGATTTTATGGAAGAGGAGAGTGAGGAAAGTTAGTATATTGAAAAAATAAATATAATTATTTTTATGATATTTATGAAAATATATATTCATGGTTTAATAATTATTGAATAATGTTGAATAAGAAATAAAATAAAAACACTAGATGATGACTGTTAACACTTCTTTAGGTTACCATCATGGGATTTTTCCAAGAGCTTTCTATGAATTGATTTTTTATAAAAAAATAATTAATATATAATGAGGGGAGAAAATTATTTAATGTATTTTGGTATGTAGTTTCATATAAAAATGTGTTTTGAATTGTGAAAAATATATGAGAGTAGTTGGCCTTTTGTAAGTGAAGTGATGTGCACCATTGTAATTCTAAAATGGAAAAAACATATTCCAATGTTTTTATCTTGACACAATTATTAAAAATGATTTATTATATATTTTATAATATATATAATCTAAATATGGACAAAATTTTTGTGATTAAAAATCCTAGTTTCACTTTTAACACAAAATTTTTTAGATTAAATCTTAATAAGCCAAATATTAACTTTACAGATATAAATAATTTTTGTTCTTTTTCTAAATAGTATTGGAAAATATTTAGTTTAAAATAATAGATAAAATAAATAATTCCCATTAGAAATATATTATATATTTATCTGGCGTAAATTAATTGTGGAGGAATCATTTAATTTAAATTTAAACCTGCAGTCACAATGAAAAAGTTATTTCCAAAAAAAAAATTCAATATTTTTAAAAGTTTTTTTATCAAAAATAAATATGATATTTTTTACAAAAGAACATACTATAATAATTAAGATTAATTGATAAAAATTAAAATTTTAATTTCACTAGATAAAGTCTTTATGAATTTTATACATGAAAAATAATTCTAAAAACTACTATTTTTTAAATTTATTATAAATTAAATCATTTCTGAAAATTAATAAAAATATACCATATGATAATTTTGATATTATGAAATAAAAGTTGAATTTTATGTTATACATATAATAATATAATGTTTTAAAAATTATATTGTATAATTGTTTTTTCAAAAATAAATAAACAACCTTTTTTTAAAAATTAGTATTTTCACACCATATAAAAAATTACCTAAAATTTAGAATTTTTTATATTTAAATATTTTATTTATATAAAAATATTATACATTGTATTTAAATTTTATAATCCAACCAATATTTCCATTTTTATCATATAATTTTTACTTTTTATTTTGAAATAATAATAATAATGGTTTTTCGCTTATCAATAAAACATAGTATTATATTTAACACATGCTATCGATGAACTATACTTTATTAGAAAAAATATAAAGTCATAAAGACTATTTTTTTTAAAATATAGACTCATAAAAATAATTTCCCTTATGAAATTCAATAACATAGGTATATACAACTAAGCATTCCTTTTCCTCAACATATCAACTACTTCTCTTGTACCAAACTAAAAATTGGTGGTTTCACCAAAAAACCTAATGACAAGGTGAATGAAATTGTTTATTATAACATTTGTTACATGATCCATATACTCCATCAATCTCCCTACATTGGAAATGTCATGCTCCATTGATATGAGATATTTGTTCATTACATGTGACTGTTCAGGTTTGTACACAATTTATAGAGATACATTGACCTCAATGTAGACTTCAGGGATGATTTTTGTAGGTGAAAACCGATAGGCTAACATCCCAATATGAACAATAAGTTAAATAAGACTGATATAACTAGGTCATATATTACATTTATTAAAAAATAAAATTACAATATTCCATTAAGAAGTTATTAGAATCGCTTTTCCCTAATATCAAAGACTAGATCAACTAGTGATTATCAATATAACTTATTTATAGACTTAATGTGCCATGTAATCCTGATTGAATGGTTTTAAACATCATTGAAATTTCATTAGTGATGCCGTGTCCAAATTGATTTGATTATTTAACTTCAATCAAGAACATTATTTCTCTATAAATATCCTTATAAAATTCTTCATAATGAGCCATATAAATACTTTTTTGAATGTTATTTTTGTATGAGTTCTCAACTAGAATAAGTTATTGATTCCAACCACCAAATAGTTGTTATCATATGATAAATTGATTGAATTATTATCCCTATATAAATATTTCATTTAGGATGATACACATGTAATAATATAATATCAATACCATGTGGTTGTTGAAGACTATTCCATAATATTGAGGTAAAACTAATATACCAATTAGATACAATTGTATTGTTTACCCCATTAATACTTACCACTTAATTATTTTCTTCATAGAAAGATTAAAATAGCAGAACAATTATCTAATCATGATGATGTGGGATTATTGTTTATGTATCTCGACTAAAAAACATATCACAATATTCCACTTCATTTTTTGGGGAGTTGTGAAACAAATACAATTTTTACCCCAATTTCCATTTTTATATGGGCAATTGATGTGAAACACCTTTAAACTTTTACCTCTCATCCTTTACATTTTGAAATACAAAGCCCTATGATTCACACTATTTGATAACTATCTTCATTAAATAAATCCATAATTACACTTTCAAATCTCTATAAATCATCATCATTCATTGATTAATAGAGAAAAAAGAAATTTTATATTACCATAATAACTCCTTTATCAAATATGTTATTAAAGAAATACAAACACGGTACCTAAACCATATCTTTTTTTTCATTATCATTTTTAATCAATGAAATATTTCTTTCCTTTTTTTCTAGCTATTTATATTTCTAATACAATAATTTATTATTTAATTTGATATATGGTTGATCATTCAATTGAGAAATATATAATTTCTCAACTTCCTTCCAGATCTTGAGGGATATAATTTGAAAATCCCAATATATTGGATATTTTTTTATCATATTCCAAGAAAATCTAACTTCATCCTTTCAAATCAAAGTATCAACCACTTATTTTCTATCACTGGTTAGTAACATATTTAATATTTATGATCTTTAATCAACTATTTCCTTCTTCTATGGTGAATATTCAACTTCTTATACAAATATAAAAAGAAAATGTTTTGGATCGATATATATATCAGACTTTCCCCTTAAATAACCTATAGATAATTAATGAAAAATTCAACAAATATAGATCAAAAAAATGTTTCTGGTAATTTTTATCATGAACCTTATACATTATTGAGGATTAATATATAACCATGTAATTATTCTTAATAAAAAATCCTAGTTCATTATAGGATTTGTAACTATATATTAACAACCCTTATCAATTTTATTGTAATGTAATCACATGTATGATATGTAGTATTCACATAGATTCCTTGATATCTTCCTCACACAAATCTTTCATGATTAACATGGGTCACTTTTGATTTAAATTTCATAGTGGATGAGGTGGTCTTGATAAGTATTAAAAAATTCTATCACGAAAATAAATTAAAATAATGAAAAAAAATTCATTCTTAGTCACCATATTTGGACTATCCCATTGTATTATTGTCTCGTTCATTTATGGATCAACATATATACCATCACTTGTGATTATATTACTAAAAAAATAATCAATTAAATTAAAAAATATACACATTGTGAATTTAATATAAAACATCTCTTTTATCATACATTCATATTTAATATATAACAATATCACCTATATATTCTACCATAATCTAAATAATGTATTCACTAACATCTATATTCATTAAAAAGAATAATATATAGGTGGAATTGATATATTATAATTTAATCAAACAATATTAATTATGTTCATACATTATATGGAATATTTTAAATGGTATATCATCCTTCATGACCCTCAATAGATGGTATCTATAATGAAGTTAATTCTAATAATTGTATTTATCTCTCTGTAGTCGATCAAAATATTCACCAATAAATGATAAGGGATATTTTTTCTTAATTATGATCTTCTTTAACTCCCTAATAATGAATTGAAATTCTAATTGATATATATTTTTTATAAAATGGAATGGTTGCAACACAAAATAAACCACATGTCCAAGGGAATCCCTTTTCATGATTCTCCTTGTGTTTTTTCTTCGATTACTATAACTCAATTAGGGCCATTTATAACAGGTCTTTAAAATATGCATGGAATAATGTTTGAGTTTTATTGTGAATTCAACATCATATTTTGGTTGAAGGGTAGAACAATCATATAGAAAAAATTATTAAAACCCAAAAAAAATAGTAATATCATCAATGTTAAGTCTCTCCACAAACATATGAATAAAATTCCACTATTCATTAGGATTCCTAACGTGTATAATCGATTTATATTTTCATCATTATTTAAAATTGAATGTTTCAATGTTAAATTATCATATATTTGTTCGGAATAACAAATGTGACGTCACTTCCTCATAAATTAATGTCGGATTTATGTATAGAATGAAAATAAAAGCCTGTTATAACATCTAATAATAACAAAAATATTAATAAAAATATTTGAAGGAAGTAAATGCCATCAAATATCAACATGTGATAAATCATATTCATGAGATGCAATCCACGTACTATTATGGAATTTCACTGTTAATTTCAAATATAACCAATTTTTTAATCAAGATTGACATTAAAATTTATTATGGGTAATTGATTTAGAATACATAGAGTGATATAATAAATTATAAGTTCTAGAGTGGATGGTATGTGTATTGTTCAACACATCATTATTTAACCCCACATCCAAAAGAGTGATCGTATGAGATTTACACTTCTTTCTCAACTTAATAGTATTTTGAAATCAATAATCCTTAATAACCCTTTAATTTTTTCCTCTTTTGTATAGGTATTATACCCTTGGTATTTGAGACAATATAGTGTTGCTGAATATTTCTATGGGGTTTTATACGTGTTCAAATATTTGAATAATATGTTTCAATAAATTTTGTAGTATATTTCATGATGTCAATCACACATAAATATTTTATTAATCATCTTATGAAAATATTATACATGATTCATCCCAAAATATGTTCATAATGGAATGAAAATATTCTTCCATGCATGGTTTTTATATTATCTTTTGGATGAAAACATTTTTTATCATGAACATATGATACTTATTTGGAACTATAACTTCCATTTCCACAATGATGGAACCTAAAAAAATATATTCATAGTTACTGACTTATCTAATAGACAATTCATTTGATGGAATTGGTTTAAATCCACTAAATAATTTGTCAATATTAAATTTTAGTTGGATGATAACATAAAATATTCAATATTCATGTACAAAAAACATTTCCTCATATGAACAAATATATTTACCATCAAACAGGTTTATCTTATGAAAATCATTTTATATCCTGGTATGAATAACCAGATGAATGTTCTTACTGAAAAAATCAGAAACTCATCCAAATCCATGGAGTCCATTTCATTGTGTTTATTTATATTCATGTCAACATCTTATCATTGATATATGTAACCATCAAAATATTATATATAAAAACATAAATTATATTGATATGAACACTAGAGGATGGATGATATAATTTTTCTTATGTTAATATTGTACCGAGTAACTATTGGATCTAAATTCTCATATAAATAAGTTGGGAAATTCATGAAAATGGAATCAGAATAATTTCCCTCCATATTCTATTTGAAGTCTATAATGATTTATATCTTATGAATGTTGTTTTATATTATAAATTAGATTTATCATTCGATCATATATGGAATTGTTTTTCTCTTGAGGAAAATAATTTAATTTTCCCTCATATTAGTCATTAATCTATTTTGATTGGGATAGCTCCATCGTCGAATAAAAAAATTATATTGTGAGAATTAGTAACCATATTTGGGATAATAATATTTTGGAAAAAAAATCCTACATATCTAAATCTATTAAATTTATATAAAACCTACAACATGTTGGGTACAACATAGGTTACACAAAATCCTCTCTTCTTAAAATTTATCATGACAATTCCAAAAAAATTACTTAACAAAATAATATCACTCATTTGTGTCAAAATAGTGTCACAGTAAGGCACATTTCGATATGAAAAATAATGCTCAAGCCAATCCTAAACTTATTTTTCGGTGTTATTACCCATAGGAACATATATTCCAAATCCACATTCCTTCATAATATCCATAAATGGATGGATTTATAGGTAACCAAAATATTTTCTTCCATAAAAATATATTAGGATATACCCATTTTACGTACTATTATGATAGTGGTTATAATTGTTTTAATCCTAGATTCAAAATTATATCTAAAACTATCCTTTAATACAAACTATAACAATTTTTGATTATCATACAATGATATTGCATAATTTTTATTAAAAAATCATTTCATTAATTAGTCACATGATTGTGTATCATATAGGTAGAGTTCCTTTTGATACATTGAAATTTAAGAAACTAATTTATAAGTGAACTTGATCATATCATAATATGTTTTTCATAACTAAAATAATTATTTAAACAATAATCTATAATAATTTTTTGTACAACATGTGAAAAATAAACATGAGAAATAGGGATATAAAATACTCATTAAAGGTAAAAGGGAAACATATAAACATAAAATTATAATAAGGGTATAAGATCATGATAAAAACATTTGAAACCCGTATTCTTAATTTCAACGATCATAATCATGGGTGATGGAATATTGAGTTGTAGTCATAATACATGATTCATTTGAGAATCAAATTATGAGGTATGTGAGAGGAAAATAAGGAAGTAATACATGGAATCGTGGCATTCATGTAAGTATAAAAAATCATTTCCTTAGTAGTTAATAATTCATTAATGAAACTATTGTTGTCTAATTGGTTTATTTCCAAAATCCTTATAGTAGTCCAAGTTCACTCCCGAGACTATCATATTTGTCAGAGAACTATATTGAAATGGGTACACTTCAAATTAAATTACAATTTATCTCATGGTATATATATCCTTATACAATGGATTGATGGTATTTAAATGTATCACCATCAAAAAATTGTAAATCATATATACATGTACAACAAGATCGTCGTACAACAATCATATCAAAACCTCTTAAATAAAAAAGTCTTCAAATACCTTGATAATAACATAAACTATAAAAAATAAAATGTCTTTATAATCATTTCATGGTTTCTTAAAAGAAAATATATTATAAATTGATATGGTTTCATAAAAAATTTATAATGGTATAACCTATGGATGACAAATGAGTTTCAAAAAAATACTACCATGATACACAAAATTAATCAAAAATATAATTTTAATAGAATACATGTATAATATCTCCATTAAATTATATGAACAATCATATGACGTCATAAATGATGGAATATTATTTTTCATGAAAAAATTCATTGAATATTTCTTAAGAAAAATACCATTTCATTGAAAATTATGTTTTGGAATTGAAAAAATAAAAAAATATGTGGAAATACTTTCATTTTAAATAATATATAAAATTTGTATAATATCCATAAAATAAAATAATTATCATCATTACGAAAAATTATATTTAGGATATAAATATTAAAATAAATAATCATTTTTATGTTTTTGTAAAACCGAAACATACAGTGTCGTGAAAGAGACATGGATATTCGTTTAAAATGTATTATTAAACTAAAAAATGTGTAAAATATACTTAATATATAAATTAGATAACTTAAAAAATATTCCTTAAAATATTTTTAGAAAACGTGGTTTTGGAAGAAAAAGGGTTGTTGACAAAACGGACAAATAAATATGATTTTTATTAAAACCAATACAATTAAGTCAAGTGTATATAAATACTCTAAAAAAGATGAAAATAATTATTTCAATTGAAATAACTAAAGGAGAATAAAATTATTGAGTTTATATAAGTGTTGTTTCGTTAGAAATAATTTTCAGAAACATAATCATAAATAATCCAAATAAATAATGATATTTTATAATAATACAATTTCCACATTTGTAATATTGAATAATAATCACCATGGAACATAAAAATGGAATGAAAAATATAATAAAATGAGGCTAATTAAATTCATGATATTAAATTTTAATGGTTTCGTATATACAACTAATAAAATAAGATATGTTTCTAACATAACATATTTGTTAAAGATGAAAAATTTAGACAAAAATCCCATATGATAAGAATTATTATTCTTCATAAAAGTTTTAATTCACTATATAATAAATATAAATAAATAATTCATTTCATAAATTTCAATAAATGTAAAATCGTAAAATATATTCTTTATTTAGGTCTATTTATTAGACATTTGTAAACAATTCTTTGATCATGTCTCGTTTTTGGAAAAAATTTCTTTATTTTTGTGTATGTTTTTATATTATTATTGGTCATAAAATATTTATCATTGTTCAATAATATAAAAAATATATAAACACAGTATAAATATATATTCAATTTATATGTGTTTATTTTATCCATAAATTTTTTAAATATAAACATGAATACATTTTTCCTGGATATGGTTTGTTATATGTATGAACGATAATTGTTACCATTTTCACTAAAAATGAAGGAAAATAAAATCAAGTAATATATAAACATTACATAATAATATATAATAAAAAATTTCAAAATATATTTATATAATATATCTATTAATATAATCCATTTAAATTTAAGGGGTAAACAGAACCCATTGCATAGAGAGAAAGTAGTTCTCTATTCACTCGAATGTTGTTATCCTATATAAGTGGAAGTAAAAAAAATTAATATAGGATAATATATGAACATAATTAAATTTATGTTCAGAATAATATATATATTATACATCTTCATTCCCAAGTATGGGATTTATTTTTAGAGAACTTGTTAAATTTTTCGTGAGTCGGTGGTCCGCCTTACACACAAAAGACATTATCATTTTAAATTTAGGGGAGGAAGACATGGATTAATATCATTATCTTAACATAAAAAATGTAATTATATAGAATGAAATATGATTATTATATAATCATGATTTAAAAATATTATATGGTGGTGGATGAAAAAATAAAATAAAAATTATTTTTTAAGAATGTTATGACATCATCAGATAACCTCATTTTATTTGCAACAAAATACATCATAAATTAAATTTTCTAGGAGAATAAATAATATATTATGATAGGAGGATATTTCTGAATGTATTATTGTTGGTACAATCTTAAAAATTAGGTTTTTATGTTTGAAGATGAGAAAGTCGGTTTACAAAGAGAAAATGTGGAAATGATTAAAAAAAATTCAAAAGGAAATATTATATTAATTGAAAATATAAAACTTTTTTTATTGATATATAATTTATTTAATATAAAATTTATTTCCACTTATGAAAAGTAAAATTATAAATTTTTTGAAATTAAAAGCCATTTATTATTTAAAACTAATAATTCTCACTATTCATCTAAAATATAATATATTCAAAAAAATTAAAAAAATTTCCATGTGTTATGATTGACAATTTAATTATAAAATTGGGAATAAATTTTTAATTTAATATTCCAATTGATTCAAAATAATATTTACTTATTTAAACAAAGTAATTTTTTGAGGCAATAATATTTCTAAAAATATAATGTCTGTACCAAAAAATTATGTAATTTTTTTTCAATTTTTTATATTTATGAAAATTTATAATATATTATTTTAAAAATTTTGTTTATTACAATTTATTTCAACATATTTAATAAATATGTAATAGAGGTCATTCATTAATAAAAATACTAATAGTTTTTCATTGTTAATAAATACTCACTGTTTTTCGAAAAACAAAATATTGATAACAATTAATTTAGTAAAAAAAATTCTGTTAATCGAAACAGGGGATGATACATTCCTCATGAACATTATTGATTCATATATTATCCATTAATTGAAACCAAAAATAATATCATGATAAAAAAATTATAATAGTGTAATATCATAAAACCATGAAAATCATTTTTAGGATGTCCAAATATGGATAACAACTTTTTATTAAATGAAACGTTTTGCTTACGATTTGTTATCCATTGTCATTATATAAAAAAAGTTCTTATAATAGATCTTATTTGATTTTTTATTATAAAATTAATATTTCCAAGGATTTTCAATCAGGTGACAAGTATGGTCCCATTGACCAAAACATAGAAAGATGGATTAATTATATTTACCATATCATTTTGAGGTTATTTAAAATGAATTAATCTATTTCAAACCAACATTCCACTTATAGAATCCATAAAAGGGAATATTTTCATTAGGAAACCACACTACATTCATATCCACAACCGATATTGTTCACATATTCTAAAATGTGTCTTAAGGCTATTCACTAATGTTTTATCACCCATTTTTCAAAAAACTAAAATATATTTATCTAATACCCAATATAGCGACACAAATTTTTGAAATGAAAATAAAAATGTTTCTCACTTGAATAATAATTATTTATCAATATGATTCATTACAAAATAATAATGGTTTAATGTTTTTTAAATAATTGATACATAAACAATGTTTATATAAATGAAAGACATTATTTTGCAAAAATTATCATCAAAACATTGACCCTTATTATAATCATATTACCTATTATAATTCTTCATATAATAGTGAAAGGAATTATATTAAAAGATTATATTAAATTCATAATATGGTTAATCATATGAGATATCAATAAATGATCACTAATGAAAATAAGTTAAGAATATGGGTTTGAGTTCATGATCAAAAAATATAATTATCAAATGAAATTATTTAAATAAAATTTATCATGAATAATAGAATAATTATTTTTCAATCAAAATCCATAACAAAAAAGAATAAATAATCATCAATAGTCAATATTAAAACATATAAACATATCAAAATTATAATAGATATGTTTTTTGAATTCATATTATATTTTAAAATAAATTCCATAAACATCATTCACATTGAATACTATGAATGTGGAAAACATCACATAACATAAATTCTTAGTCGGTCATTTGGAAGATTCAATTTAGATAATCATTTATATAGTTAACCATGTAATCTCTTTAGGGAATCTACAATAATTCATTAATAACCAATGAATTATCATGATTTAATAGACCCATAATCCTTTATATATTTCATAACCACTCTTCAATAGTTCATTAAGTATCCAAATATCCTTAGTTTATAAATATACAACACATAACATAATCATAATCAATTATTATTTATTATATATGATCATAAAAAACTTTTAATTACATCAATGATAATCCCATGCAAAATAAAAATGGTTAAACAAATATTAATAATATTTAATCATCTATTGTATGATTAATGATCATAAAAATAGATCATATTCTATTTAAATTTTAATAAATTTTTTAGGTTATTTCATAGATGAATGTAATATTAACAAAAATAACTAATAAAATTACATGAGTAAAATACAATTTTTATTAGAAAAGTAACATATTTAAAGACTAAAAACATCAAAAAAAAGTTGAATCATTTTCATATAAGTTTAAAATGTTTTTGTTTTATTCAATAATACCAAGAAATAAAATAAATTATGGGGGAAAATTCCCGTGATTTGTACATTAAAACAATGATTTATTTTCAATTTTTGGGAATAATGTCAAAATTACATCATTCAGTAAACAACAAAAAATTCCTAAAAACTAATTTAACTAAAAATGGGTACAAAACCTTAAAAAACATTTTAAATTAGTAAATTAATTATTTTAAATATTTTATATAAAATATTTATATGGGAAAAATGATTCTCTACATTAGTAAAAAACATGTTTTGATTTCCATATAAACATTCCTTTACTATTTCATATATGTAGAGAAAGGAAAATCAAATGGAATCATGTAATAAAAATTTAAAACAATTGAATAAAATAAATAATATTTTGAGATATAGATCATATAATTTAAATATTGAGAATTAATCATAACAATTCTGGGTGAAAATGACATTTTAACATAAAACACCTACATCATATCTATTATAAATCATAAGTTATCTATCACCATGAATAATAATTTTAATTTTAATATACTATTATAAAATATATTATTTATAACTATAATACGATACATGATTAATTAATAACATATTTTCACCCATCCATTTGATATTTGTTATTACTGTAGTCATTTTGGTTGTAAAATGATTCATTATTCATATATAACATGATTTAGTAGTTATTGAACATTCACTGTGATCATTATTTATTCATCAAATTAATTAAAATCCTAACATAGGGATCATATATTATCATTATACAAATATCTATAAACATTATTAGAAAGTGGTGTTGAATATTTAATAATGTCACTATGAGGAGATGATATTCCATAAGATCATGTGAGTGATGTGTTCATTTTTTATGGGTTGAATTAAATAACGAAAAATATTAATTAAAAATTTAAAGATATTAATTAAATAATAACTGGGGAGACCCTATACACATTAGCATGAATTTTTTTTCTACATTATTTTATTTTAAATGGTAAAAAGAATCACATCTTGAAGGACATAATAGTTTATTTGTTTTGGTAAACTAGATAAATAATTAAAATCACTATAACAATTGTTTGCACAAAATACAAATATTTATTTTATTTGAGAATAAAATTATTCTTCTTATGGAATCACTACATAAAAATCATTACAAAAATCATATATAATGGGTAAAATAATATATAATAAATGCAAGATCTCATATACTATTTTGAGGGTAAGCATATAAGTAAATGTATGAATAAATAATTAATCAGAAATATGTATGTTAAATAAATGAAACTCTTTATATTAAATAAATTATTTTCTCATAAATTTTTTGGACTAAATAATGATCAAATAATTACATATAAATAATCTCATGAGCTATAAATATACCTTATATAAATTATATCTTATCAAATAAGCACATGAAATATCAATAAATGAATTCATAATGATAGAATCCATAATTATGGAATTTAAATCATAACCTAAAGTCCTAGTTAAAATACATCTAATACAATATATTAATTTTACTATGAAATCAATATAAATGGGGAAGGTCTTGGTTAAAACAAAATCATTTTTTGTCATTCGACATAAAATTACGTCGACGGGGTATAACATGCCATATCCATCACATACTAATAGTAATGAATTAATCATATGAATTGAGTGAAATATAATCATATTAAAATTCCCACTAGAAACTATATTATGAATTGTAAACAATTACCACCAATAGATTAACATAATCTTAAAACAACTTTTGCAAAATGAATGATATAAAACTGGTACATACAGCCTACCATCTCTTTGATCTGATAGTATTTCATTTTAAATTACAATAATAAATTATTGGATTTAAATGTATATTTTACATATTAATATTCTAAATACATCATTATTATTATTCTATAGATGTTTTAATAATGATATATTTGAATATAGTCAACCTACCCGAGCCATTATTTACGCATAAGGAAAATATCATGAATACATCCAACATAAACATAACTAATTAATTAATCATATACAACTTGATAATATGTAAAAAAGGAAAATAATATACATGAAAAAATTTCATCTGAAAGTTAATATTGAACATATTTTAGGTATTCAAGAAATAAATAATGTATAAGAAATGTTAGACTATAGGAAAGGGTTTTATGTCTCTCATTTACATCATTGACACATAATCCAAATTTAACATTTTATTCATTTGTGTGGGAAATATATGTTTGTGTATTTATGTTAATTAATTAATTTATACTAATTTTATTTGTTTTTTCAATTAATTTAATTATAATCATAGAAATTATGATTCAAAATATACCAAATTTGTAAAGGATTATATCAAAATATCATCATTTGTCAATATTATTCTTTTTGTATGAAACTATTATCATTAATATTTTTTATTTATAACTCAAAATATATCTATTTTCATCATATATAGTAATTAATGAACAATTGCATGTAATAATATCATTTGTCTTCTCGTTGGTACTCTAAATGATTGGGTAATTTTTTATGACAATACATCTTTATTAAACACTTTGTTCTTGAAATCTTTTTCACCAAAAAATATGTTTTATA
This sequence comes from Viscum album, assembly GCA_963277665.1. Lineage (NCBI taxonomy): Eukaryota > Viridiplantae > Streptophyta > Magnoliopsida > Santalales > Viscaceae > Viscum > Viscum album. The sequence goes on along the minus strand of OY728140.1, from coordinate 1,995,452,954 downwards.
ATATGGTTTTAATTAATTTCAAAAAATTTTCTAAAAAATAATAATTATGAAATAGATATCTATATTAAAATTTTAATATATTTTTTAATGTAATGTAAATGTCATAATGCTTCTATGTCTTTTCCCAAAAATATAAATAGAATCATTGTATAAATATTTATCAGATAAAATGAATTTTCTTTTATCATTAAACTCAATGTTTTAAAACATATATTACAATCAATCATAAGTATTTTCCAAGATAGTTATTTTCACAATGTTTTGAATTTTTCTAGTTTTAAAGAGGAATTTAAAACTGAAAAGTTTATTTTCCACAAAATTAATTTTAATATTCTTTTATTTTATTTATTATCATACCAAAAATCATCTATTCATTTTAAATATGACCTATTGGGGCTATGTTATATTGGTATATTATTAATTTTTTTGATATTTATAGTTTATTTAGTTTATTGATTTATTATTTTTATATAATTTTTTATGGATAGTTTTTAATATATTTTCTGATTTTTTTAAATTATCAATAATATATATGCTAGTTTTTAAATAATAATATTCTTGTTTATTATGATTCACCCCTTCCATATAATGATTCCATTTAAATTATTAATTTATTATTGGGGATATATATAGCACCTCAATGTATCGGTAGGTCTCAAGGACAGATAATATTGGATTTTGGATGCGGTCATAACCATTTATATTTATCTCTTGTTACAACACCTCAACAATATTTGGTTTCATGTCATACAGAATGAATGATATTTTTTATATGTATATCATTATTCATTCTATATTTAGGAATTATGTTTTTTGAAATTCCATGTTAATATTTAATCATTTATAATCTCCATAGTTATGTTTCAATTATAAATATTTATTTTTATGCAATTATTTGATCATTATGTATTTATTTCAAAATATACTAATGATAATGATTATGATATATTTTTTAGTTATTTAAAATTACGTATACAATATTTCATATTAATTCATAGAATAATATCTAGGCATATCATTAATATAAATCTAATCTCACCCCTTCTATCATGTTTTATTTTCCACAAAAAATGATGTTTTTTCTAATTAATATGTTGGGATATACTAAGTGGAAAAAATTATTATCAACAAAATTGATTTTTGTAATTTATATATTCAATTTTAATAACAATTTCAAGTATGTATCTAGTTTAGTAATACTAAAAATTAATTGGGACTGTAAGGATGTGATTACTTTTATTAGATATAAAAAATAATAATTTGAAATTTTTTATCTTATCAAACAACTTATTTAATAATATACCAAACGTTTTCCAATAATGGTTTAATGTTAAAATAATGGATTATCAGAAGAAGGTTATCAGTTATTTAATTTTTTTTATAGGTAATGGTTGAATTAAAATGGATTCAAGTGGTGAAGAATATAGCGAGGAGTGGCATTTTATAATTGTTGTTAGTGGAACATTAGAAATTATTTGAAAAGGAAAATATGCACCCTTGGATTTCATATTAAAACAATGTAGAAATGGATTATTAAAGATTATATTACTAGATAATTTGAATATATGACAATAATCAAAATTTTATACATATTTATATGTAATTTTATCCCTAATCGTATTCGTTTAACCATTATTAAACCCATTTTTCATTAACTGAAATAAATGAAATTAACTATTTATAATATTAATTATAATAAATTTTTTTTTACCATATTAGATAATATAAATATTTCTAATTAATATTCATTAATTTATTTTTTCCATGTTCAATTCACAAATGTGGAAAAAATTAATTTATACTTATTCTAGTAGAAACAATGAGAAAGTGACTTCTCAAGGGAAATTGGTCAAAAGTATCTAATATTTTTATACAGATATTCTATATAAATATGATTCAATGACATAAATTGTATTAATAGATATTTAATTTAATATTATTTTAAATTGTTTTTAATATATTTCATCTTAAAAATTAATTTAAATGAAAATATAGTTTTCAATAAATACTAAGTGATTTTCAATAATCAAAGAAAGAATGAAATATTTACAAAAAACACAACAATTCATCTGAATAGAATATTTCAATTATAATTTAGAAGAAAATTTGAATTTTATAAAATAAAAATTGTATAAGTGTAAAGAGTTATTTTTAATTAATGTGAAATAATCATGGTTAATACACCATTAAATAATAATGTTATTTAGAAAATGAATCATTTTCATCCAAAGGTTTCTTATTTTTATATATAATTAATGTAGAAAAAATTAACATGTTCATATAATATATAGTTATCATAATTAATACCTTCATATTAAAACCATTCAATTTAATAGATATTTATATGTTTAAAATTTTAAATAATAACATAATAAAATAGTATCATCTTTTGTCCATTCCAAGGGCTGTGTTCATTGTATTCTATCAAGGTAGTTGAATTTATATAAATATATCTTTATGTATCATTATGTATATATTCCATTTGACGTGTGGTAATAAATTTAATACATTCTATAAGATATTATATTAATATGACTCTATGATAGAGTTTTAGAAAAAATTTCATATATGATCGTAAATATTGTATGATTACCAACAATGATAGTTTGCGATAGAAAATGAATTATATACCTATGCGGAGGTGGAAATCCATACAGACACCTCTGTGGTAAAATCATCCATTATTTTATTTAGAATATGTTTTATTGGTAATGAAATCATAAGAATATCATTTTAGTATAGTGAAAAGTCATTTTTATGATAAAAATGTTGATAAGAAATAGATTTAGATATAATATAGGTAGCGCTTAGTTACGATATTTACAGCTTTATTTGTGATGCCTCATTTTTATTACAACTTAATCTCTGTGGATTTATTTTTGAGAAGAATAAAAGCTCTCGTATTAAGGGAAGGTATATAAAATAAATTATTATGTATATTTATTCTATAAAGAAAATTATTTGTGAATACGGGAGGAGAATATGTGACATTTTAAAGGTGATGCGTGGGAGCTAAAGGAACTTTATTAACATATTCCATGGATATGGGGTCAAATTAATTGGAATTTTTCTATCAATATAGGGGGATTACAGAAAGAATAAGATAATTTTGAAATATAATTTCATTAATTACATTAAAATAATTTTAAGTGGAAATACTATAATTATATGTTTTTATAACATATGTTGTAAATCCATTTTAACATAATCTATATTAATAATGATTTAGTTTTTTACATTTATCCATTACAGAACCTTAATTTACTAAAATTTAATATTATTAAATATTATTAATAAAAATTGTTATTCTATTTTAGTTAATGAGATTTAAATAATTGAAATAATTTAATTATAAATAATCATGAAATGTGAAATAATAAATGATTTTCAAAAAGTAAATTTTTTTTAAAAAAAACTAATAATTTCATATTAATTCTTGTGAACACAATGAAATGAATAATGAAATATTTTATTGAATATATAATCACTAAATTTAATTTTATGAAAATAAATCAAAAGTTATTAACTTAATATATTTCATTAAAAACACTTTGTGTCTAGTAAAATATTTTATTTTGAAAAATGTATTTAGAAAATGAAAAATCATTATATACTAAAATAAATTTTAATGATGATTTAAATTAAATTAATTTTATTATTTATATTTTAAAGAATAATTTCTTTACTTTATTATCATATTAGAAATATGATGGCACATTTACATGAAAATAACTATGATTTTTAACAAATAAAACATGTTTTTTTACCTGTTCACTAAAAATAAACATTGGATCAAAAAAATAATAATTTACCAAAGGGTATTCATTCCATAAAATTTAATTTCGGAAAAAAATCTCCTAATTTTATATATTTATATTCCATAAAATTAAATTAATCATATTTGGAAGTATCATATTTTAAGACCGTAATATGACTCTATATGAAATTTTGTACCAATTTGTACTTAATAAGTTAATAATTTTTCCTCACATAAATATTTTATAAATTATTTTTATATTGTGGTTTTCAGTATTAACAACCTCAAATTCAATGTCTTTTTCATAAATTTATAATATATCATGATTTTTATTTTTAAAGACGTGTGAAACAAAATCTAGTGAATACAGAATGATTGTTTTAATGGAAACAGAAATAAAATATATGGGTGTTAATGAACAACCATAAAAAAATAAAAAAAATATTTTACATATTTTTAATGAATGATTTTTGAAAATAATACCCTACTATTATGGTGAATTATGCCATGATACCATAATAGGGTCATCCAATAATGAAATATTATTTTCATGAATTAAATTATGGTTGAGTTGACCTTAAAATCCACTAGTTTTGAGGATACATTTTTATGTTTTTCTGGGTACTTCAATATTGTTGATATCCTTTTCTCACTTTAATAGTAGAGGTTGGTGTATACTATTTTTTCTATTTTTTGAAAGTTGAATCTTCTATTATTTAGTGTAGAATTCCCCACACCCTTTAATTGCCATGTAATTTATTTATTATATATTATTGGGCTCTGACCATGGCGAAGTAAAAACCCCACCTATCCCTATCTCTAGATCTGACATCAAATATATGTTCACATAGCAGAGTTTGAGGCTCCATCATGCTCTAGTAGCGGAATTATGATTTTTTGGTGTTGATTCCTTTAACAACGTCTATTAAATCCTCAACTATATAGAATTGAGTGATGTAAATTATATAGAATGGATGTCTAGGTGGTTGTAAGGTGATGTAATTCAACATTGGCATCAGTTGATGGTTGTGTGATGTATGAGTTTAAATGTTTGATGGTAAGAGAAGGAATCATGATTTGTTTATGTTTTGAGGTTTATAGACACATGTTGTTTCATTATGATGGATAAAATGTTATGGATTTTCTAGGATGACATTGTTTTTTTAAACTCTGATGAATTATTGGTTTCAATAATATTCATCATAGTTTCCACTAATATTATTCAATTGCAAATGATAGGTTCATCATTGAAGTTCTATATAATGGCTATATAATAATTTCATTTTTCTTGATGGTTTTTACACTTATTTTTATTTTAAAATGATTTGTGGTGATATTAATATGTATTTTTTAGTATTAATTTTTTTTTGTTAATTTGGAAGGTTGTTAAGCTCATTATAGGTATCACTAGGTGAGAATCCATGAACGATGGATGGGTGTTCTGGCACCCATAATTCATTGAAATTTTATCAAAGTTTTTGAATAAGTTGGTACCATGTCACTTATCCTTCTATATTGATTTCATTTTTTATTTTCAAAGAATTTTCCTAATAGTACATCGAGTACCTCAAATGTAACATCAAGTGGGATGCTGAAAAGAGAGATGGTTATGCTATATTCCATCATCGCATCATCCTCTCACATGTTTAAGTGTGATGGAGGAGTGATCTACAATATTATATTAACCACCACTATAAAATTATTTTTTGGGGAATCACCTTATAAAATAGTCACTAATACAATGTCTGATATCTAGGGATAGGTTATTTTTAAATCATACATTTCATGATATATGTTTCTTTTATGGAATTTTAGACAATTTTACATCCATAGGGCCATCTTACTTTTGATATTATTTTTAATATAGTTCATCTAATGTGTTCTATTTATTTATTCTTTCGATGGGGGTTAAGTATTTTCTTAATATTAAATAATGGAGTATTGTGTGTAATTTTTTTAGATTAATTGGATACTATCGATGACTAAGGGACATTCATCATATGTTAGAAACCTAAAACATTAATGAAATGAAAGAGTTACACTTTATGTCATCTATATTTTAATTTTTATAAATAATTATATAATGAAATATATAAAATTTTTCATGGGTGTCTTTTAATGTAATTGATAGATTTTTAATATCAATACAAACATCATTTTTGAATATTAAAAAGAAATATAAACTGTATTACAAGAATGGGAATATAAAAACATTATCTTGTAAATTAGTGTTTGAAATTCTATCCCTAAATTTATAAAATAGTGAATAAAAATTATAAATAAGATAAAATAATAAAATTTAATCGATCATTCTACAAAAAATTAACTGAATCTTCAGATTTTGCATCATTTTTCCTCTTTGAGTGATCAAATTTTATTTAATATTTTATAGAGGTTATGAAAATATATAATAGATAAATTATTTTACTAATCACTATTATACATAATAATATTTTATACTACTTTCAAAATGAGGTAGATTAATTATTTGATTTAAAAACATTCAACTTTAAAATAATTAATTGAAGAAAAACATAAATTCTTTTAACTATTCTGGAGAAATTTGTCTACCATATTAATAAAAAAGTAATACTAAAATAGTTATATAATATTGAGTTAAAAGGATTTGGATTTGTGTAATATTGATATATACATATATATAATTAATGTGTAATCATCTTAATTAGTGGTACAAAACCCAATATTTGATACCATGTATTTTTATAGAAATATGTTGAATATCATATCTTACACACAACTCCAAATGAACATGAAAAAATGATGCAATTTATTTTTGTAATATATCACCAACTAGTCCAGAAAATCCAAAAAAATGACGAATAGAAAAAAACCTTCACTGAACATTAATAGCTCCTTAGGTGAGTTTAATACAGAAAAAATCCATCTTTGAAGTCTCACACCCGGAATATCGAAGGATTCCGAACCAAACCTCCCAAAACCCCTTCGCAACCACCGCTCTTGATCCACCATGGATAGTTAGAGTGGTGCTTTCAATAAAAGTGTGCAATAATCGTTCAATGGAACAAACTAAACAAGATTCCCAAATTAACTAGAACATTAGAAATTACACAAAACATTGATTCATGATTTGCAAGGAATCTCGATGCCATTTCCCTAGAGATCCCAAAATCTCAATGAAGTCATCGCATCATATCATGCTTGGAGGGGTCTCATGGGAACCAAGTTCAAAGTTGTAATTTGAACATATGAAGACACAAAACTCTGAGATCATTGAGAAATCAGAATCCAAGAAGTATAAAAAAAATGAACTGACTTTTGAAGCGTTTGGAAACCTATCGTCTTCAAAACCAAAAAACCAATAGGGTCATTATAGAAACCTCACCAGCTCTTACCAAGAGAGGCATAGAGTGAACCAAATCCAGAGGCATGTTAGAGAGACCGAGGTATTCCACAACACACAACCATTAAAAGGAATAAAAAATCCCAGGGATGAAATAACTGGCAGAAGGGTGGAAAAGTGAGAATAATGAAATCAGAATGGGGGTACTCTCTAAAGGAGGTCATCATTGGAGAGGGGGGACTTTGAAACCCTACGGGGAATCCAAGAGCAAAGATCACATGAAAATTAAGGTGCTATAATACCATCCCACTATAAAAAATAATAATAAAATATAGTGATCTTAGGTTGTGTTCAATGTCACATAAGCCCAATCTAAGTGTCATAAAAATTTAAATTATGATAGGGTATAAATAAATTATTATTATTATTTATATTACTTTTTTCTCAGATTTTATAAAAGAAACATTATAAATTATTCATGTGATCAATTTTGGTTCTTTTAATTTATTGGAACTAGAATCAAATTGAATCATGTATTATTATTTTTCATTCATATACATAAAATTTATTGTTTTATTTTTATTCTAGAAACTCCTTTAAAACTATAGTTTTTCATTAAATAATTATTATACAACCACAAAAATTGGATATTCAATTATCAGTGAATACATATATATAGTAAAGTAATATTTTCAAAGTCTAAAAATATTCATCCCTTTTTATTGGAATTTTCTTCTAGAAAATATTTTTAAGCCGAATTTTTAAATTTATTTATTTATATTATAGAGATTTTGTCTCATTAAAAAAATCATCTACGAATTTAATATCATGGGATAAAATATAGCATATAACCTACCATCTCATGGTCACCTTTTAGTGCCTCAATGAATATGTGTTCCATATAGAAATTGTATACCTTTAATAGGATTGATATCTGAAAAGAAAATCGAAATTTCGTTAATGAAACACAATGTTGAGAAAATGTAAATTATAAAAGAACATTTCTCTCTATTTACTTGTTTTTATCATTTATTACTCTATATCATAATGATGAAAATTGAACTAAAATCATATATTATGTTATATCATTATTTAAGAGTATTTATTCAATAACAAAAAATCCGATGAAATAATTAAGTATTAAGAAAATAATTTGAATAAGGATTTTAAAAAAACACGATGTTCTTAAGGGGGTTATCTAGTCCAAATTTCAGAAAATATGTATGGATAACTGTATCAATCAATTTATTATCATGATATTAACATGATAATTATAAATAAGTACTTTCAAATACCTCGGATTAGGGTAATTATATATTATTGACATGTGGGAGAACACAAATATACGGAGGAATATTGATATTCATATATTTATTTAATGGTTAAATTAAATGTTATATATATAACTGCTATGAATATAATAAAAGTAATCATTCAATCCATAGTATTTACACTATAAAAAAGAAATGACCTTTTTTTATCATAATCAATATGAATAAATGAATTTTTACATATTGCCTAATTTTTTTCTCTCTATATAGATAATTATTTTTATAATATTTGGGAAATAAAAAACATTAATATACATTTTATATAATTATAATGACCATATTAATGGATTAAATATATGAATAATTTTTAAACTACTAAATTTTTTACCTAAATATAATTTATTTGATATGTATTAATAATATAATGAATAAATGGTTCCATTAAATATGGAATAGTTTAAATAATATCCTAGACTGACCAAACTAAGAGAGATAAATATTTCATTGAGATTACTATATTATTTTTGAGTTTTTATGATGTATATCTCATGAATTTATATTCTTGTAACAATGTTAACCCAAAATAGAGAAAATTACTATTTAATAATTAATCGAAATATTATTTCATGGAGGATAAGTTATGATTGGTCACATTAACTATAATCACATTAACTTATTATAATGACTGGTTTTTTATAAATACTAATGCATCATTGGATGTAATTTTTTTTCTATATGATAAATATCATAGTGTTACTTCGTTATTCTCAACAATTAAGTGTTCGACGGATGTACCGAACAACTTATTGTATAGAATTATAAGTCATATTTATTTCATTAATTGTTTTTTATAATTAAATTAATATAAAGAAATGTCATATAGATTATGATTTGACGAATAATATATATAAATTCAAAAAAAAAGGCACTGACCTTTTTAAAAATTATTTTTTTTAACCGATCATGGTTTTTGAACCGTCAATAAATTATCACTTAGAATAGAGACCAATTTGGTTGATACACATTGTAGTTAAGATAAATCTACCATATCCATTATAATAATTCAAATAAACCTATTATAAATGGATATCAAAGTAAGGGTAAGGAAATAATTATACAATTGGGGAAATCCTACCTTTCCTAAAATATTGTTCAACTCTATACTAATTTATGGATCAAGGTATGGTATAGTTTTTAAATAGATAAATATTAGAAGGTAATTCATATTCTATGTTCTATAATTATAATGATAAATTTGAATATTTTTTGAAATGAAAAATTTCACATTTCATACTAGAGTATAAAAATGTGTTTTTGGATGATGTGTATATCACATCAGTATTTATTAATATAGGATTAACTAAAATATATAGTGGTGTCAAGAATCATTTCTAGTGGGAAAACCTGTTATGGTAGATTATAGAGTATACATCTCACATCATGGATTACTAACAAGTTATATATGAATATTTTAATTTTATGAGGATGATGAAACCATTATCCATATCAATATATGAATAGAATAACATAACTAATTATTCAATCAAAGGTTATCCCAATGACCTATAAATAGTATAACATTTTTTATTTACCTATTATTATAAAATAATTCATTTTATTCAAATATATTTTTCACATTATCAAAATTCTTAATAATATATAAATATAGTGGTAAGGGAATAATGGATTCTATATCCAAATATATTTGATGAATATAAAATTATTCCCATTAATTTTGGGAACATTATTTATTAATCATTGAATAATGAAATGAAATTTAGAACAATGTATCACGAAAATGATAATGGTCAATAATAATGGTTGATAAAATAAATAGAACAAAAAATTAGATTTTTCTAAAAGGATTTCATAAAAGGTTGGGGATATAATATTCTATTATAAATGTTATCATACAACATTATATTATTTTTCAAATAATTAAATTATCAATATTTTAGGATATAAATTGTCTAATATTTTTAACTACACAATGTTGAAATGAAGGGGGATTCTAGATACTATTATAGAATGATCTTGAGTAAGAGATGATAATGTGGAATTAAACTATTCAACATTATATTAATGTAGAAACACTTTAATTTAATTTCTAAAATTATAATTACTGAAAAGATATGAAGTATGAAGTCAGGGAAATTTTATTCCATAGTTTATCCTCTTATAAAGGGATGTAATATTTAGGAAAATTTAAAAAAATTTCCCTTTATATATTGGAACATTTTAGAATGATAGTCATGTTGATACACTAAGATATCACCTAATGTTCTTATTGAGCCTCTCACAAGGGAATGGTATTTTTTATATCAACTTGAATTAGTAAATAACCCATTCATAAGAAGTATTGAATCATAAGATATATCATCCAAACATGATATCTCTTATTATGAAATACAAGTAGATATTCTAGATCATATATAAAATATTTAATCAAATAAAACAACTCACACTGTGAATGATCAATATGAAAATAATATATTTGAGGTAATCACTTGAGAACCAAAATATGTAATGAAGAAAACGAAACTAATTGTCTTCTCATATAAGACATTATATATATACGATGAGTTTATTTAAGAGTGGTATTATTTAACACCAATTATTTTCATTTATTATGATGAGGAATTTTTTTTCACATATCACCTATTTAAAAAATAAAAAATTTAGAATTTTAATATGATATTTATTTTAAATTTTGGTGGTAAATAAATACATTATGAAAATTCAATAAATAACATAATTAAATAAGTAAAATAATAATCAATATAATAATGAATAAAATTAATATGAAATTAATATATCCACTCTTGTGTTTTACCTTAAATATAATGACACAAATGAATAATATGTAATAAAATCAGAAGAATATTAATTTTATAAAAACAATTTATAATGAAAAAAATGGTTAGACTAATTAAATTTCTAAAACTATATAAGGTAATATATAGTAAATATATTTATTATATGACTTTTATATGTTAATTGGGATTATATATATATATATTTGACAGTGTAGAATAGATATTACCATTGGGTATAATAAAAGTATAATAATGGATAATAATCACTTTTATAGAAATATAATTTTTTTATAAAAACATGTTGATATTTTATATTAAATTTCAAATATCTAATAAACAAATAGGTAAGTGTAATATATAATATATAATCCAACATTTTAAAGAAAATTGTTCTCCAAAAAATTTATTTTTCTAATGTATTATGTATTAAAATTTAAAATTTAATTTTGTCGTATTTATATATTTTACTTGGTAAAAATGATTAAATATTTTGAACGAGGGAATAAAATTTATGATATATGTCAAATATATATTTTTTGATAAGAGAAATATGTCACTAGGATGAATAGAAAATTATGTTGGAAATCATTTTAATTTTTAATTTATTATATATATTTAAAATCATTTATAAAATTTATAATATAATTAATCGCAATTTATATTTGTATAAATCACATCGTCTGATGTTTTCAATAATATTACTCATTACATATAAAATTCACCCTACTTTTTATATATTGAATGTTAAATTGAAAATATTTAAATCAGACTCATATATATATATATATGGGTCCCTCCTATACCCATAAAAATGTTCATTTTTACCTCTAAAATACCGTCACATGTGATCTATCATACATGATCACTAATTTTTTCATATTATATTTTAGTAGAGGATTTTATACCTAATTAATAAAGATTTAACTATGTAAAGAATATATTCCACAGAATAATGTATAGCATACACCTTTATCATTTTTAATTACATTATCACAGCAAATATTTATTAAATATCATTCCCAACTCTAATTTAATTCAATTACCATCTTCATTATTATTAAAAATTATTTTGCTATAACATAACACTATATTATTATTTGTTAATTATTATACAATATTATATTATGATGATATACAACAACTTATTTGAATGATTCTTTACTGTATTCAAAATTTCTATCATGGATAATTTAATAAAAATATAGTATAATGTGATATTAAATAGTATATTATTGTATGATTATATAATGTTAATATTTATATAAAATACATGTTTTATATAATTTCAACATGTCTAATTTAATTTTTTTGAAAAAAAAACATTTTTAATTCCACTAAATTAATCCATAAATATATATTTAATTAAATGATCAATGAAATATATTATTCAGTATAGTATATGTATTACACAACATATAGTAATTTATAAATGGTGAACATTTATTACTAAAATAGTTATTTATATATTCGTATGAAAACTAGTGCAAAAAAATGAAAAATTCGAGAAATTAGTGATGGAATTTATGTATAAATAAGTAATATATTTTTAATAAATGAAGAAAATGAAATAATATAAATAAATATATATATATATATGTTTACAAGGGTTTCTAAAAATGTGTTGAATAATTTAATGATGACTAATGTCAATGATATATATTTTTTGATAATTTTTGGCAGTAATGGGAAGAATTTTTATCTCAAATTACTTTCATTGTGATTCGTTCAATATTCCATCAAAAAAAATTTATAAGGTTTGAACACCAATACATGGATTTCAATTTCCATTATTTACCTAAAATTAATGCGAATATATTTGTTATCATGTTTCAAAATCGATGTATTTTAATTTTTATATTACCAAATTAAGATGTATTTATGTTATAATCAGACATTGAATGTGAGACTATACAACTAAAATGTATATTGATTAATTATTCTATAATTATTATAAAAAACTATTAATTTTTTTCATGTATTTGTTTATAGGATTTAGTTGTCTTTTTCGATGTTCTCATGTAATTGATTAATAAACCTCCTAAATATATTTTTATGAGTGTATTTATCTTTATGAATATCCATTCAGTCCAAATCCTTCTTCTTAATTACAATATTTTTTACATATAATCATTAATTTAATTATCTCAATATTTATTATTTCTTATGAACTTTTTGTAACTATTTTATTTTAATTTTTAACACATAAATTTATTCATTTTCTCTCTCTCATATTATATTTGACACTCAATTACATTCAAATAAATCTGTATTTTGTTTTATTTATAAATAATTCATTTCATTTTTCATGATTCGTAATTTTAATTTTCCTTTATATTCCCATTATTTTCTTATAATTATACGTTTAAATATTTATTTTTTATAAGTAATTAAAATTTAAACGATGTTTCTTTTATTTTCTATAGAAGACTTTAAACATTCATCTTATTTTTTTTAATATATTTTAAATGTTTTTAGTAATTTTCAAATACATACATTTATTGGGAAATATAATTTATTTTAATGAGATATATTTTTATTTTTTGGTTATTATTGTGAAACTAAATTCATTATAATGGGTGATATATAATGTGATAGTTTTTTGGATTTTTTTACATTGCATTCAGATATATGATTTATCATTATTTGATGAGAGAGAATGACATTATATATCCCTTCAATTACATTGGTAAGACAATTATCTAATGAGATGTTATTTTATGAGATATGGGGGGTAATTATATTCCACTTCATAATTGGAAATTTTACTCTACTATGCAATGATGGTCTCAGATGAGGAAAATAATATGGGATATGATATATTATTTTTATTGTGAAATATTAAAATACAAGGTTACAATCATAGAAACATTAGTTATGATAGGTGGAAACATTATTTTAGGATTTATGTTTATTATATATATATATATATTTAAAGTTTTATATATAATGTTCGTATATCATGACTAAGTAATTATACAAATATGAATATATTTTTCTAACTTATTATCTTCATTGTGGTCTTAATTTGTTTCTATTTTTTATCACTTATGGTTCACCATTACTAGTTATTAAATCTATTACTTTTATTTTATTTCATACCCAATGGTTTCTAAGTATAGAAGAATATGTGAAATTTCTTGAAGGGATCCAATTATAATAAAATTATTGACTATGTGTACATTAGGATTTAAAATATGATTTTATATACAATAATCAAATACATAAAAACATTTGTTTATTAGGGTGTTAATTACTATGAATATTATTGTAAAATCATCAAAATTTATGTTCAATGTATGTTTATAAGGGTTTTTAAATCTCATAAAACATTTTCCATTTGTATAATGTAAGCCCAAATATGTCTCACATTAATTATCATATCGTTGTGGGTATCTATTTCTCATATTTGTTTGTATTTCCGTTATTCCCTAGTGGAAGAGATTATTTCTCAATGACCAAACCATCATATAAAATATTATTATTATATAATCCTTACTATGTTATGTAATGTTATAATAAAAAATACAATTTTTATCTTGTTTTTTAATGTTAACATTTAAATTTTAAAATGTTATCTAATAGGGTTACATGATGAAGCATTCACATTTTGGTTCTATGATAAATAATATTATGGTCATATTAGTATGTAAACCTATGATATTTCAATAGTAAAAATTGGTGCATATTAAATATTTATTGACAATTTTTTAAAAAAATAATTCAATTCATCATTGATTTATGTTTTTATATATAAGTTGTCAACATTGATTATTTATTCAAATAATTCTTAAAATTATCTTTTCAGTACAGAATAATTTAATATAGGATGTTTAAACACATAAAAAATTGATAGAAGAGTTGTAATGTGTAAATTACTTAATAATTATTTTTTTAATCAAAACCCAACAACTAAACCATTCCACTATTGGGATATGGCACAATTATTTTTTCAACAGAATATTTATAAGACATTTAGGTTGAAAATTATAAATTCATTATTTTAATTTCATCATAAAAAGAAACACACTATCCTGATTGTAATAGTATTCATGGAAATAGATTCCTTATAAATAATAAAATAATTAAATTCATTGAATTGAATATCAATGATATAATTATGTTAATTCACAAACCAAACATGATATAAAATATAAAAATTTAAGATATAACAATTAAATTATTCTATGTATACACTATTTTTAGAATTTTTTCTTGTATTTTGTAGTCAAAATATTTTTTATATATTACATGTTATTTTACATTTCTATGAAATATCAATCAAAAATCACATAAGAGTTTAAAATTTTCTAACCTCAACACATTGGACTTGGTGTCGCCATATATTGTTCATTTAATAACCCCGACCATTATTTATTTATTTATTAATTTGATTAATACTATGATTGTTGTTGATAAAAACACAACTACATTATATTCTATTACGTAACATAGAAAAATACATTATAATCAATATAATAAATTTTTGTAAATAGACATGTAATGAAATATTTATATATAATATTTATTACAATGTGTACATATATTTGAAGTCATTTAAATTGAGTTAAATCATTATATGATTTGAAAAATATATATAGATTTTTTGTGTAATATACCATTATCCGAAAAACATTCATTTACTCAGCTCAATAAAATAATAAATTTAACTGAAATGAAATATAGTTTATATGGTATATAAAAATATTGATTTTGAATGAATGTTAACCAAAATGTACCATTTTTTTCATTATATGTGATCACCTAACCACCAAATTTAGACATTATATTATGGGTCACACCATTATGTATTATTTTATCTATATCATTATATATGTGATAGTTTTTAGAAATCAAGTAAAATTTATTCAAAAAATTATGTCTATAATTTATTATTATCATCTACATCCTGAATATTAATTTTTGAATGTTTAATATCAAAATATTAAGGGAACAAAAAATCAATTATTAGGTAGAAAAATATTATAAAAACAACATCTTATTTTTCAATTATAATGTTGTTATCAATGATTTATGTTATGTTCGAATGATATAATGAGAGTGAATTATACAATCATTCATGTTATGGAATTCAATTTTTCCATCATTATCCTGATATTTATTTATTTTTTAAATTATTATATATGAAATTTGGTAAATAATTTACGAATTCAACCATAATCCTGAAGTCCACTTATTACTTTGTAATTACTGAATATAAAAATAATATTTCTTAAAAAAATATGTTAAAAAATCTCGTCAAAAACTTATCTCAAAACTATAAGCACCACTAAATAGTCCTTGATATAGGATTACTTTTTATATACCAATCATGATATATAATAATTTATTACTATATTTCAATCAAATCAAAATTATCATGGGAAAATATTAATGTATTAAATAACACAGTGATCAAATATCATAAAAAATTACATTGGTTACTGATAAATTTAATTCTATTTATATATTTCCTCATAGCACTGACATTACATACATTATACGTTGATAATACAATTATCAAGGGGTGAGTAATGTGAAATTATATTAAAAGGAAAAAATATAGTTAAAATAATAAACATATAGATATATATAGATATCAGTTCTCAGAAAATAATTTTTAATTCAAAATGGTTGTATTTTTAGTTTTTTAAGAATAGAAAAATTAAAATTGGATGTTACACTACATTCAAAATTGAATGATGAATCCATGGTTGGGTCAGGGATATATTTCTATTTGTAATGTGATTATACTCATTAAAATATTATCTAATATATTAAAATTTATTGATAAATGGATATTTTTTCATTTGAATAATCGAACATATTTTTAATGATGGTTATTGATGAGAATGAGCTAGCTATGATTACTGAATGATCATCCTATATCCTATGTTTTGGAAATTTTGGTTATGTTCTCATAAACCATGAATGAAATAATGAAATATTTTTTTATTTCACATGGTATATTATTTTTAATTCAATGTCTCAATTGATGAGATGAAATTTTCAATACAATTACACCCAATGACAACATGACTATTCATTGACATGCTTCATTGGATGGAGGGATATTACATGTTATCTACCGAATTGATAATCAATGATGAAGTTCACAATCATAAATTTTTTTTTTAAACCAATAAATCTACAAATAATATAAAATCATTCCTCATAAGTGAGTTATATATATTTATCATGATAATACATAATTATAGAAGAATAACAATCCCTTAACTAGACACTACAAATTTATTCCACTATTTTATGATTAATAATTATTAATGTGGAAGAATATTTATTTACTATAAGACATGAATTATTAATATTAATAAAAATAGAATAAATTGAAGTATCTAGAGACTTTTATGTATTCTCTACATGTTGATTCTAAACCCACATTTATTATTCATCCTATAGGTATTGATAAAGGGATCAAATTTACATCTCTCTTAATGTATTAAATAATCAACGATCCTTAGTTTTTTATAATATCATCTTTCATACGTCCTCATGTCTATATATCTTTAAATGATAATATACTCATAAAAACTTATATAATTCATTCCATATATTCAATTGATATTTTTTATTATGATCCAAATGGTCTATATTAATTGGTTTTATGAATACTAATGTGAAAAAACATAGCATCAAGCTGAAACAATGATAAATCTAATATGCTCATATTATGATCATTAATGAACATATTTTCAAAATAACATGACAAATTTTTGTTGAAAAAGACAAAACATGGGTTCCAATCATAGATACAAAGTGACATTTTTTCATATAAGTTTAATCAGAGTTATACCCATACAGAGGAAATTTTACATTTTTAGGTGAATAATGAATCATATATTGATTGAATAACACATACTCAATTGAAAAAAAAACATATCTAAAATGAACTATAAAGTCACATAATGTTTCAATTTTTTATCCATCATACAAGTAATTATTAAAAACAAAATTATGTATATTATTTTCAATATTAATTATTATTTTGATTAAAATGAAAATATAATTGATGGTATCATATTAAAATTAAAATTATATTATTTAATTTTAATGAATATTTTTACCATTTACTTCCAATAATTAAAAATATCCAAAAAATTAAATTTTATGAAATTTATCATTTAAATTATATATTATTACTAATAATAATAAATGCAGTTTTTAAATAAAAA
The DNA here is from genome assembly GCA_963277665.1 of Viscum album. Lineage (NCBI taxonomy): Eukaryota > Viridiplantae > Streptophyta > Magnoliopsida > Santalales > Viscaceae > Viscum > Viscum album. The sequence continues at coordinate 1,995,434,598 of OY728140.1, read as the reverse complement.
TTGATCAAAATGGTAGGATTAAAATAATTCATAAAAATTTGAAATAATGAATATATTATCTCTGACAATTCCCCCTGAAAAAACTAGGACTCTCAAACACATTAACTCTAAATTGATTAATAGAGAAAAATTTAAATACTATGAATTGTGAGTTAGTTTTTTAGCGATATGGCTCTCTGAAATTTAATCCCTCCATAATTATTTCTTTTTTTATTTTCATTTTTCAGAATATTAAATTTATTTATATTTGGTTAACCCTCATGAAAAATTATAGATACCATCAATAAATTATTTCACATAGTTCTATATTATTAATTTTAAACTAGTATTTTCTCATTCAATTTTATTGGAAGGTTCACTATAGGCATACTAAATTTTATAATCTCTACTATATGATTCATGTATTTATAAAAAACACGGGGGTTATTAGGGTGTGAATTGTAGTAAATGATTTTTGTGTGTATATACAGTATTCAATGTCAGAAAAATATGGTCATTTTTATATTGAGACATGATGAATTTTTTTATTTCTATAAAAAATAGAGTCTATATTCTCTTTTTCTTCCCATAATATGGATCGTTTATTTATAAATTTTTTAATGAAAATTCCACAACATTGATATATACATTTTCTAGAATTACCATTTTTTGTTTGTATCCTCATGTTCATTTTAAATGAATTATATTTTATCATATAAGTCATTTAATATAAATATGATTTCCCTGATATCATTCTTTAATCATAACACCAAGTATAAGGGAAAATGGAAATAATATTACAAAATATGTATTTAATGTGAAATTTAATGAAAATATGATGGATTTTTGGATACGAATATCACTACCTAATTTATAAAAAATTTCCATTTTAAATTTATTAAAATGAACTCACATGTTTTAAATTTGAATAAAATAAAAATAAATTCACATAAACATAAATTTAATGTTTTTCTAAAAAGTGTTTTCCCTTATAAATTATATATTTTTTAACAAAATAAATTAAAATTATATCTTTTTAATGTGGATTTTATGTAATTTTATATATTATATATTCATTTAAAAAATTTATTTTAACACTCTATGATTTAACAAAATAGTATGTTCGATAGAATATGCAACATGAAACATCGATATCAAATGAACCATTTAATATTATAATTTTAATATAGGTATGAAATTGGAAGATATGAATAATATTAACTGAATTAGTATGTTTTTATAAATTTCAAAAATTAAAAAAATATTTTTTTCATTGTTAATATAAGTATATGATTTTTATAATTATTAGTTTTGTGATTCATAAATATGATTCCTTCAAAAAAATGAATTCATTTGTTTTGTGATACAATTCAATAATAATTTACTAAAAAAAATATAAATTGATCTTATAAGAATACTATCATTTTTATATCAGCATTTAATAATTACCATATGATTAAATGTTAGGATTTTTTGGTGAAGATTCATTTTCCTGTGAAAAGTGAAATATAATGATATTTACTAAAAATTAAATTTGTGTATTATAATATTCATAGCCTGTTTAATATTATAATGGTTCCAATGTTAAAAAATTTCAAATATATTATTGTTTTTATAATTATTTTATTTTAATTTAATTTATTAATTTAATTTTCATTAAAAATATTTTTTATATAAAGAAAAATCATTTTTAAAAACAATAATTATTATAATTAATGGGTATCAATGTGTATTTTGAATAGTATTTTACATTTAATTTCATATATAAATAGATATTGTATCTGATTAATAAGATTATATGTTTAGAATTATGATTCTCAATTTAATTTAACATGTCCCTCTGAAATTTAGTCCTTATATATAGTAACAATAGTAATAATTTCCACCTTGATAAAGAGAAAATTATGTTAAATTATGTTAAAAAGTTGCGATTTGGTCATAATATTATATCATAATAAATTTCAGTGGAACATAATTAAACCCTTATTATATTAGGATAAAATATTATATTTTATATAGGCAGGATTCCATGAAAATGTCCAATATACTATTTAAATCTAAAAAAGATACAAAATGTACCACTCATTGTTTAAAATATAGATTATGTTTCCACATTGGGATAATTAAAATTTAAGAACCAAAATTTTATATTATAATCATAAATAAATTAGTTTTCTGATATAATATTTTCCACCTTTTTAGAAATTATATACTTATTAAAATGGCTTGTGAATCTCTAATATAATATCTATTTAATTAATAGAAAAATAAAACTAACGATATTAATTTTTTTATGAGTGATATAATAATAAAGATTTAATGTGTCACAATATTATTAGAGACCTATGTAGAATATTATGTTTATATTAAATAAATATATTTAAATTTTGTATTTATATTGATGTTTTTGAATTCACATTAATTGAATATCTATAAAAATCACAATAATAATTTTTTATAATAATTTTTTATTTTTTAAATGTTTTAATTCAAATAAAAATATTTCAGATGGTAAAATTAATTTTAAAATAGTATTACATCTGACATGTTCTATTTATAAATATATATTCATTTTATTATATCATTTTTAATACATAATTTATAGAAATGATTATTATTTCAGTATTTCTCAAAAGGGTTAATAGGGGATGAAACTAAATGATAAGGTTGAAAAAATTTACAAAACAAGTAAAAATATTATTTAATGGGATGGATTTGAATTATAAGAATCTTCTCATAGAATTTTATAAATTTGGACTTATTTTGAGATCAATTGTAGTTAATATTTATTTAATTATTTAAGTAATTACAAAAGATTGCCTCTCCTTAATTATAAAAGGACACACCTTCTATCTATAATTGACAGCACATAAAATCATATTGATGCACCAAAACTGTAATGGCCCGGACCTCTCCAGCCCATTCCTTTGTCAAAAATATGGCTACGAAGTGTTCTGGAGGGTAAAAATGACTTTTCCCACACATTCCAGAATTTTAAAACAACACGCCGTGTAGTTTGAGTACACGTCGTGTACCCCCTTGCCTGGTATACCTCGTGCTGAAAGTCGTGTCCTTTTCGTGTGATGTAAATGCCTAAATTTCACGCCATGTAGTCCCTCCCCTTGTACGAGTTCCTAGTCAGCAGCCATGTGCTGTGTTGAAGCCGTTTCCTTGCCGCGTGAAATAAATGAGTACACACCGTGTGTCCAGACTACATGTCATGTAATCCTTCCCCGCGTATGTATTACCCTCAAACTGAGTGTTGACCAGTCGTCGGTCGCAGAGTTGTGTTGGAAGTCACTTGGAGACTATGTGAAAGAACCAAGTACACATCGTGTACCATAAAGTACCCACCTTGTACTTTTTCTTTTCAGACCTATAAAAGGAGGGGTCCCCTCCTCCTTTTCAACACACACCTCTCCTCCCCTCTCCTCTGAGCAGTGCTCTCTAAAGAGACTCGAAGGCTCTTCCTTCCATAACTTCTTCATCTGAGCTCTGATTTACGATCCATCATCGGCTACGAGATCTTAACGACGAGGAAGAACATCCAAGAGCGGATCTTTTGCCTTTCCCTCAGCCTTTCCTTTCCGACATCCACCCGATGAGGTTTTCTGGGGACCCAACATAAGTGATAGACGCCGACGGACGTCTTCTAAGGTTGATCCGGTGGAGCATTTCCATCAGAACCTATTGAGGTAGGGATCTTACCATTGTATCTTTAATTTGTGCATCTTGCGGGGTGGATATCCTCTTGATTTAATGAGAAACAGTTGAACCATTAAATAAAGATAATAACTGGTTAATGACAGTGTTGGGAAGTTTGTGATTGTTGTTACTTTACTTTTTATATCATGTGATTATGTTGTGAAATGAATAGGCTTATGCCTTCTGAAAATAACGGTCATTGGGGGCCTTTTCTTGAACAATTAAATGTTTCCCTATCTTTCTTGACCGTTTATGTGACTGGAACTTTGTGAAATGTGGAATTGGTTAATCACGTAAAGTTAGATGATTAAATGAAAATCTGGAACCCTTGTGTGATCACCTCGGTTGAACAAAATGGAATAATGAACATGTGGGTGTTGGATTGGATATGTGTCATGTGATGGGGGTTTTTTGTGGGTTTTTGTGGATCGGGTGAGCAGTGAGGCTGCGGTTGACTTGGTTGTGGGTTGGTGTGAATGCTAGGATGGTGATGGGAAGTGGGGCTATGATAATTGGTATTAAAGGGATAATGACGTACGGGCTTTGGTGTGGTTATGGTTATGGTGCTTGGCAGCGGGGCTGTGGGGATGGGTTTAAATTTGAACGAGATATTGGTTTTGAATAATAAATAAAATTTTGAAGAGTTAATGAATGGTGGGTCATGATAATGGAATGGGATTAATAATCGGTGGGGTTGGTTGGTTGTTAAGAATGATTTTTTTGTGCTGCTTGTTTTTTCCTAAATTGATTTTTGGATAGCAGGGATATGTTTTAGAAATGATCATTGTGGTTGGTGGTGGATAGTTTCCCAGTAGTTAAGGAACTAAATAATATAAATTCTGCTGAAACGTGAAAACCTAAATGGGGTAGGGGTTGTTCGTTGTATGCATGCTTCATAGTAGCAGTGCCGAGGCACGTGCTCAGTTTCTCTGTTTAGGCCTTAGGTTGGTCTGTGTGGTTTATATATATGTATCTGTATATTTTTTGTTTTATCGCACCTCACCCATGTTGATCACTTAGTGCCGAACACTCTCATTCCATGGGAGAGGGTGTTTTTCCCTTAGTTACTAGCTCTTTCATGCTCCTTCTTCCCTAGACTGTGATGTTTTGAGGCGACCATACACCCAATACCATTCGGGTAGGTTTCGATTGGGGTGGTTTTATCCCAAGACTCTTTGCGCAGGCTTATAGGTTATGATGGATTGAGTCGACTTTACACCTAAGACTCCTCGGGAAGGATTCGATTTGGGCCAAGGTGTGTGTGGGCGGGATTTGTGGTTGTGAGGCCCAGGTGTGTGCGGGCGGGATACGTGGGGCAACGTTAGGATGTTCGCCGTTAGGAAGAGAAGCTAACTAAATGGGAATGGTGTGGGGTACCCAATATTCTTGTTATTATATACTACTACCTGTTGTGATTGTGTTTTGGTGAGTGTGGCTGGTGAGGTTGGGAGTATATAATTCCTTGCTAGGTTTCTCCTATTGTTCTCACGGGACATTTGGAGGTCTCCCCACTTGTGCACAAGAGCTATAGGTTTACCTAATGAGTATACTTGTATGGTCACCCTATGTTTACATTCAGGTTTCCAGGAGGACAACCAGGGCCGTGCGAGACCCTACTAGTCGGACAGTTGGAGTTGTTGCAGTTTCTGTACTCTTGTTTTCTTTTGGTATTGTACTTTTGAGCTTTCTTGTACTTGTACATTGTTATAAAATTGTTTAAACATGCATGTGTGCATGGTTTGGGTTTATTTATATACACATGTTCTTTTCCCTTTTTGGTGTTTGAATTGTCCTATTTCCCAATCCTTTATAATAAAAAGGGTAATGCCTCCAATATTTGTGAAAACTCATACCATTGGTTCTAGTCCCCACCACGGGGCCTACTGGAGGCGGGACTCGGGGGTCATTATCTCTCTTTCGCCATTTCCAGCTCAGGAGGGGCATCTTTGGTGGGAGGGGGTCGTGACAAAATGGTATCAGAGGTGATGGTTGCGAGATAGGATGGAGTCTGGAGTTAGGCACAGTGAGGGTTGCATGGGATGGTAGGGCAACAATGATAGGTAATCTAGGTGTGTGACATAGGCCAGGGAAGCCTGGCTAGGACACGAGATTTTAGTCCCCCCATGATCCGATGCAAGGACTATGAGCCTAATGAATGACCATGTGAGACTACATTGATTGCAGGGTAGATACCCTAGGGAAGGTACATGAATCATCATAATTGTGTTTTACTTGATTTGGGTGTTCTGGGAAAGAAATTGAAATAATGTGATAAAATAAAACCTTGAGTTTTTCCATACTACTTGGTCTAAGGCGACCCTTGTTTACCATACAAATATGGCACCGGGACGTCGTCCCTAAGTGGCTCAGACGACTGAGGCCCAACAGATCCAGGCAGTCAATCAATTGATGATTGACCGAGAGGAGGAAGATAGCTAGTGGCAGAAGACTCTCTGTTCTTTCCAGCGGAAGAACCTCAAGAAGTATGAGGGTAGTACTTCGGATATGGAGACAGAGGGGTGGCTTGAAGAGATAAGGATCGCTTTTACCTTGATTTTCGCTCTAAGGGAGTACTGGGTTCCCCTAACAGTTATTCAGCTGAGAGGTGCGGCGAGACAGTGGTGGATGCTCTACCTTGGAGATAGGATATAGGTAGAGGTTCTGTGGGCTGAATTTGAGAAGGAATTATGATAGGAAATCCTTTCTACCATGATGAAGGCAGAGAATCGGTAGGAGTTACTCTCCTTTCAGTAGGGGAGTATGTCAGTACAAGAGTTGGGGATCAAGTTCAAGGATCTCATGTGCTTTTCTCCGGGTCTCTTTCCAGTTGAGGATTCTTGGGAGAGACGTTTGGAGGAGGCACTTCGTCCTTCTCTCCAGTATGTTGTCACCCCCTTCACCCTTCCAACGTACATGGCAGTACAGAAGAAGGTAGATGTTGTAAGAGGATGCACTCACTGGGAGGTGCACCACATGAGGGGTTTCAACCAGGTTCATCGAAGGGGAAGGTAGTCACCAGTAGGTATTCTACGATGGGACCTTCCAGGTTCAGGCCAGTGGGGAGCAGGACCCAACAGTTCCAGTTCAGATCTTCATGTCCTCGTCTTTTTTTCACGATCCCAGGACCGAAGTGTTTTTCTTGTAGTGGTTTCGGCCACGTTCAGAGTCGGTGCCCAACTCGAGCTCAGTACGGTGGAGGTGGGTAGGTTCAGTGCCCACCTCAGCAGCACCAGTTGCCGGCATGGCCCTTCCAACAGCAGCATGACCATGCCCCTCTGAGGGCAGACTTGGCCGGAGGAGGCCGACCATAGGGAGCTCCTCAGGGACCTCGACCAGGGCGTGGTCGGGGAGGTGGATGACATTAGAGAGGCAGAGGAGCTGGGTATGGACAGTTGCATGCAGCAGTGTTGGCAGCTCCGGCAGGACCAGAGGGGGTGTGAGGTATGATTTGTTTGTTAATAACTATTGTTTCTTCTTTGTTCGATTCAGGAGCTTCACACTCCTTTGTTTCACCTTGTCTAGCCCATGATTTGGGACTAGACATAGAGAGTCTTTCCATACCACTGGTACTGAGTACACCAGTAGGAGGCCAGACTAGTGTATCTTATGTTTTCCGGGGATGTGGGATGACATTGGGACCACATCAATCAAGTAGGGACCTTCTTCTGTTACAGATGCAGCCATACGATGTCATCCTAGGCATCGACTGGTTGTTTTCTATTAGTGCCGTTATCGACTGCTTCCAGAGAAGAGTCGTGTTCTCTGATGTGGATGGGAAATGTGTATCTTTTGTTGGCAATAGTAGCTATCAGGTGGGAAGCCGGCGTGTGGAGCCTCTCCTTTCATTGTTAGGTGGGATATCAGTGGTTCCAACTGATTTAGATATGATGGTTATCCCAGAGGTTTTTGGGGAGTTCCTCAATGCTTTTCCCGATCAGGTTGTGACTCTCCCCCCCCCGATGTCATGTTGAGTTCCGGATAGACTTACAACCTGGTTCTTGTCCGATTTCTATGGCCCCTTATCGGATGGAACCTTCTGACTTGCGGGAGTTATGGATTCAAATTGACGATCTGATGGAGAAGTGTTTTTTTCGACCCACCGTGTCTCCATGGGGTGCACTAGTTTTGTTCGCGAAGAAGGAAGATGGTGTTATCAGGCTATGCATAGACTATCGAAGGTGAACCAGGTAACGTTAAAGAACTGTTACCCCCTCCCAGGATAGGTGATCTCTTCGACCAACTAAGGGGAGAAGGTTGGTTTTCAAGATTGATCTTCGATATGGATATAATTAGATGAGTGTAAAGGATAGTGACATCTCAAATATGGCTTTCAGGTGCAAGTATGGGCACTTCGAGTTTGTAGTGATGTCGTTTGGAGTTACGAATGCACCATCTGTGTTCCTGGGAATTATGAACTTTGTCTTCCGAGACTTTCTGGACTGGTTCGTTGTTGTGTTTATCGATGACATTCTGATCTACTCAAGATCGGAGGAGGAACAAATTGAGCATCTTAGGGCAGTCTTGGATGTCCTTCGACACCACCAGATTTATGGGAAATTGTCGAAGTGTAAGTTCTTGACACAATAATTACACATCCTTGGGCACATGGTAACTCAGCATGGAGTGTTAGTGGACCCGTTGAAGGTGGAGGCAGTTGTTTCTTGGGAATCACCCAAGAGCGTGGCAGAAGTTTGTAGTTTTCTTGGGTTAGCAGGTCACTATCAGTGGTTCGTTTCGGACTTCTCTCGAGTTTCTGCTCCATTGAAAGCTTTTACGAGGAAGAACCAGGTCTTCCTATGGAGCGGGCAGTGCTAGAAAGCTTTCGACTACCTGAAGGAGAAGTTGTTTAGTGCTCCCATACTCTGGTTTCTAGAGGAAGGGTTATTGTATGAGTTGTTTTTTGATTCTTATTACATTGTTTTGGGGTGAGTGCTGATGTAGAAGAAGGGAGTGATCTGTTATGGGACTAGGAAGTGACGCCCACACGAGCGTAACTATGCCACCCATGACCTAGAGCTTGTAGTAGTAGTGTTCGCACTGATGTTTTGGAAACACTACCTCTTTGGGGAGCACTTTGTGGTTTTCTCAGATCACAAGAGCCTTCATTATATCTTCTCCCAGCGTGACCTGAACTTGCGGCAGTGGAGATGGGTCAAGTTTCTCCAAAGCTATGACTTTCAGATCTCTTGTACTGAAGGCAAGGGCAACGTTGTGGCTGATTCCCTGAGCTGGAAGCCACATAAGGAAGTGGTTCGGGAATCCACTAATGCATGGAAAGTGATGGGAGAGTTGCCTGCCTTGCACTTGAATGCAAGGGTAGAGGGTGTTAGAGGCTATTTTTTTCATATGACGGTGAAGTCCTCCATGTTGTAGCAGGTGGAAGAGTCTCAGTGGGGGGACTCCGAGGAGGAAGTGATGTGGGATCGTGTCAATCAGGGGAACACTCCAGAAGGATGGTCAGTGGAAATCCAACAACAGATGGTTTTCCAAGGAAGGTTTTTTGTTCCAGAGGAGATGCATGAGATAGTTCTATGTGAGTTCCATATCTCATCCTTGGCGGTGCATCCAGGAGTTTTGAAAATGTACCGAGGCCTGAGGGAACAGTTTTGGTGGCCCGGGGTGAAATGGACAGTGGCGAAGTCTGTGGCTAGATGCCTATTGTGTCAGCAAGTGAAGTTTGAATACCATGTTCCCAGTGGTTTGTTGTATCATTTATATGTCCCTGAGTAGAAGTGGGATGACATCTCAATGGACTTCGTCACACGAAAACCTAGACCTCAGTGTGCTTATGATGCTATCTGGGTGGTGGTGGATCGTCTGATGAAATCAGCTCACTTCTTAGCAATCAAGGAGTCGGGCTTGGTGAGTACCTTAGAACAAGGGTACATAGATGAGGTGGTGCGTTTTCATGGAGTTCCTATGACTATTGTCTCAGACTGGGATACTCGGTTAGCCACATGAGTCTGGAGGGGGTTACAACATGTTTTTGGAACCAAGCTACGCATTAGAACTGCTTTCCACCCCCATACTGATGGGCAGATAGAGCAGACTATTCAGACGCTGGAGGACATGCTGTGAGCATGCATCATGGATTTCAGAGGGTTATGGGTACGAAACTTTCCATTAGTAGTGTTTTCCAACAACAACAGCTTCCACTCTACTATTGGAATGGAACCATTTGATTCTTTCTATGGAAGCCCATGTCGTTCACCCATTTTCTTGGCAGAGGTTGGTGAGACAGGTGCTCTTGGGCCAGAGGTAGTGCAGAGCACCACAGAGAAAGTACAGCTTGTACGTGAGAGGATGAAGGCAGATCAGGACCTACAGAAGTCTTATGTTGATCGTCGGTGGAGTCCCATGGAGTTCAAGGTGGGAGATCATGTGTTCTTGAAGGTTTCCCCTCGACGGGGGCAGGGGAGATTTGGCTATGGGAGAAATCTCTCACCTAGGTTCATCGTACCTTTTGAGGTGCTGAGGAGAGTCGGCGAGGTGGCATATCAGCTGGCCATGTCACCTCAGTTGGAGAATGTTAATGACGTCTTCCACATCTCCCTGCTTCGTCGGTACTTACATGAAGACTCTCACGTTATCGACTGGGGAGTGTTGGATATGGGAGACGACGTGACCTTCGAGGAACGACCAGTCAGAATCAAAGATCCTAAAGAGATGGTACTCCATGGAGGAACCATTCCCTTGGTTCGTGTGTTACGGAGGCATGGTGGCCTCGAGGAGAGCACATGGGAGTGGGAGACCCAGATGCAAGCTCAGTACCCGGAGTTGTTTTGACTTGGGTTTTACCTTGTTCTTATGAGCTTTTTTTTGTACTTTGTACCTTTTTTATATGTAATTCTTGGCTTTTCAGTTGTGAGACCTTCTGTTTCCTTGTAATGTGTAACATGTCCAGATGTGTGGGGAAAGGGAAAATAACCTGACCCTTAATCGAGACGCATTAATGAGGATGCAATTAAACCCATGCAGGGGAGTCAGTGCCGCCTAAAGCAGATAACATCTCGACATATGAGAAGGAAACCCTATCACTTATAATTAAGGTTTTTGGTTGGGTTCCTGTTACAACGAAAACCCTAATAGGTATATTTTTGAGTTCCTCTAGGTTGTTTTTTGAATTCTCGGGGACGAGAATGTTTTAAGACGTATCTGATGTAATGGCCCGGACCTTTCCGGCCCATTCCATTGTAAAAAAAATGTTGCGAAGTGTTTTTGAGGGTAAAATGGACTTTTCCCACACTTTCCTGATTTTTGAAACTACACACCGTGTAGTTTGGGTACACTCCATTAACCCCCTTGTCGGGTATACCACAAGCTGAAGGCCATGTCCTTGCCGTTGGATGTAAATGAGTACACACCGTGTACCCTAAATTACACACCGTGTAGTCCCTCCCCACATACGCGTTCCCATTCAACGTCTGTTTGCTATGTTGAAGTCGTGTCCTTGCCACATGAAATAAATGAGTACACGCCATGTGTCCAGACTACACGATGTGTTGTCCTTCCATGCGTATGTGTTACCCTCAAACTGTATGTTGACTAGTCGACGGCCACAGAGCCATGTTGGAAGCCACGTGGATACCGTGTGAAAGAACCTAGTACACACCATGTACCATAAAGTACATGGCGTGTTCTTTTTCTTTTCACGCCTATAAAAGGAGAAGTCCCCTCCTCCGTTTCAACGCACACCTCTCCTCCCCTCTCCTCTGAGCAGAACTCTCTCAAGAGACTCAAAGGATCTTCATTCCATAACTTTTTCGTCTGAGCTGCAATTTGTGATCCGTCAGCGGCTACAGGATCGTAACGATGGGGTGAAACTTCAATGCTCGGATCCGTTATCATTCCCCGGCCTTTCCTTTTCTACTTCAACCCGAGGAGGTTTTTCTAGGACCCGAAAGAAGTGACGGACGCTGACAGAAGTCTTCTATGTTTGATCTAGGGGAGAGTTGTGGTCAGAACCTATTGAGGTAGGGATCTTACATTCGTCTCTCTAATTTGTGCATCTTGCGGGGTGGGTATCCAATTGTTTTAATGAGAAACTGTTGAACCATTAAATAAATATAATAACTGGTTAAGGAACGGGGTTGGGAAGTTTGTGATTTCTGTTACATTTCTTTTTATATCATGTGATTATGTTGTGAAATGAATAGGCTTATGCCTATTGAAAAGAACGGTTGTTGTGGGCCTTTACTTGTTCAATTAAATATTTCCCTATATTTCTAGACCATTTATGTGAATGGAACTTTCTGAAATGTGGAATTGGTTAATCACGTAATGTTGACTGATTAAATGAAAATCTGGAACCCTTGTGTGATCTCCCCGGTTGAACAAAATGGAATAATGAACACGTGGGTGTTGTCTTGGTTACATGGCATGTGATGGGCGTGTTTTGTGTGTTGTTGTAGATCGGGTGAGCAGTGGGGCTGTGGTTGACTTGGTTTTGGGTTGGTGTGAATGATATGATGGCGATGGACAGTGAGGTTGTGGTAATTGGTATTAAAGGGATAATGACGTAAGAGATTTGGTGTGGTTATGGTTATGGTGGTTGGAAACGGGGCTACAGGGATGGGATTAAATGTGAACAGGCTATGGGTTTTGAATAATAAATAAAAAGTGGAAGAGTTAATGAATGGTGGGTCATGATAATGGAACGAGATTAATAATCGATAGGGTTGGTTGGTTGTTATGAAGGACTTTGTTGTGCTGCTTGTGTTTTCCTAACTTGATTTGTGGATGGCAGGGATATGCTTTTTGAATGATCATTGTAGTCTGTTTTGGATAGTTTCCCACTAGTTAAGGAACAAATAATCTAATTTCTGCTGAAACATTAAAACCTAAATGGGGTTGGGGTTGTTTTTTGTATGCGTGCTTCACAGTAGCAGTGCTGAGGCACGTGCTGAGTTTCTCTATTTAGAAGCCATAGATTGTGCTGTGTGGTTTATATATATATATATCTGTATCTTATGTGTTTTATCGCATGTCATCCATGTTGAGAACTTAGTGTCTTACACTCTCATTCCATGGGAGATGGTATTTTCCCCTTAGTTACTAGATCCTTCCTTCTCCATCTTCCCTAGGTTGTGGTGGATTGAGGTGACCTTACACCCACAACCCTTCGGGTAGGTTTTGATTGTGGTGGTTTTGGCACAAGACTCTTCAGGAAGGCTTATAGGCTATAATGGATTGAGGCGACCGTACACCCAAGACTCCTTGGGTAGGTTTCGATTGGGGCCCAGGTGTGTGCGGGCGAGATACGTGGTTGTGAGGACCAGGTGTGTGTGGGCTGGATACGTGGTTGTGAGGCCCAGGTGTGTGCAGGCATGGAGAGTGTGGTAGCGTCAGGACATTCTCCGTTAGGAAGAGTAGTAACTAAAGAGGAATGGTGCGGGGTACCCAATATTCTGGTTCTTATATACTACTACCTGTTGTGATTGTGTTTTGGGGAGTGTGACTGTTGTGGTTGGGTGGATATAATTCCTTGATAGGCTTCTCCTGTTGTTCTCACGGGACATTAGGATATCTCCCCACTTGTGCACGAGAGCTTTAGGTTTACCTACTGAGTATACCTGTATGCTCACACTTCGTTTACTTTCAGGTTTCCATGAGGACTACCAGAGCCGTTCGGGACCATAATAGTCGGACAGTTGGAGTTTTTGTAGTTTCTGTACTCTTGTTTTCTTTTGGTATTGTAATTTTGAGCTTTTTTATACTTGTAACTTGTTATAAAATTGTTTAACCATGCATGTGGTCCTGGTTTGGGTTTATTTATATACACATGTTCTTTTCCCTTTTTTGTGGTTGAATTGTCCTATTTCCCGATCCTATATAAAAAAAGGTTAATGCCTCCCATATTTGTGAAAACTCATACCCTTGGTGCTAGTCGCCACCCCGGGGGCCACTGGAGGTGGGACTCAGGGGTCATTATCTCTCTTTCACCATTTCCAGCTCAAGAAGGGCATTTCGGTGGGAGGGGGTCATGAAAAAACCACAACCATTTCTGTTATTAATATAATTATATAGGGTTTGTATTTAATGGTCTTATAAAATTATTAGACCTATGATCTATAATTGGGGATCATGAAGGGTTTATTCCAAAAAAAATATATAATCCCTATTACCAGTAATTTCTTATTAAATCAAATTTTTTATCCAATAAATATATGGTTTTATTTTAAACTTTTGTCATTAAGAACATTAATATATTTAAATTTTGTCATTTTTATGAAACCACTATTATCCATCATCTTTTCCATTAAATTGGGAGTGAATGTATCACTTTTTCATGAGTGAAAATTACTATCCCCACATAGAAATACAATTAAATTTTCATAGCTAACTATTATGGATGAGAGTTATAATGTGTTAATAGTTTATATATTATATTTAAATCATAATTATAAATATTTAATTATATTATCATATCAACCTTCTTACCTCCTAATCTATTTTGAGAAGATAATCCGACTCATGCCTACGTGTGGACTACCACCTATTTTAAGCGATGCAATTTATTTTTCAATTCGATATTACATGATCATATTTCAATATATATTTAATTAATATATATAATTTATATTATATAATATAGATCTTTTAATGGTGAATTAATATTTACCTTTCATTCATTCAATCTATCAAAATATGGAAGGACCCTTCATACAGACATATAACCTGCCATCTCCAAGAATGGTGTAAATCATTTTATATATACATGTTTTAGGGAATAATATATAAATTTATATAAATAATATATTTTATATTTATAAAAACATTTATATCATGGATATGATAGGACCACGATCAATGTTAATGGAAAAATATAGCATAACAAAAACCTGCATGAAAAACCAAGCAGTTATAATAGGAAACATTGATTTTAATAATAATTGATTATAAACTATTGATAAATGATTGTAAGTAAGTAATATATGGTAATATTTATATTATTATGGTGTTGGAATATATTTATAATAATTTTTTATCCAAATGTTTTTATCATGTAAAAAGTAAATTACTCATGCGGTTGGGGTTTATTTCAAAATATCATCACTTTTCGAGAATTTTTACGTTTATGTACAAATGGGGAAAAATTTAATTAATTTAAATTTTTATGAGAATTTTATAAATAGTGACTTTTAAATGGATTAATTATTTTTATTTATAATCATTTTATACATGTTATAAAACAATTAGATTAATATTCATGAGATTTTTTCGAACGATGTAAATTTTTATTATTTTACAAATGTCTGAAGGAATGTTTTTAATTATTATATGGGACGAATATAATTTCAAATCATCATGGATAATATTTTATAATAATATTAAATTAAATGTTTTAATTTTTTTTCAATAAAAATATATTATATTAAAATTAAATTGTTTTTAAAAATAAATGATTTCAATGTAAAAATGTGAATATCCTCAACAATATTAAAAATAAATATTTAAATTATATACATCTGTTTTAATAACCTATGTTGCATCATAACAATAATTTAGTTTTTCCTTTATGATAACATATCTTATATTTTAATATATTCTTTATTATATGTTTTAATAGGGATATACTATTTTGATACCATTATCTATATTTCTATTAATGTTATATGATTATGTTTGTTGATTAAGTTATCTATTAAAATTGAATATTCTAGCTTAAATATGAACATTTATTTTTCTTATGTTTCACCCCTTCCATATGAGTAATTCTCTATATATATTTACTGATTGGTGGGCCCCACAATATACCTTCCACCTGGCATTATGTAACATGAGACAAACTTTCTTTGGGAATTTTAAGTGACCTTACTGATTTATATATGACTTTGTTGCCTAAGTCCATGATAATATATTTATGATGTCTGTAATTATTCATTACATTAATATGAGAATATTTAGTTATGTTTATGTGATTATTATATTTTTTATTATATCAATGGATATATTTCATGATCATGTGACTGTTTAGAAGAAACTGTTTTATCATCATTTATATCAAATGTATTATTCCTAATTCTTAAGCTACTAATTAAATTACAATTCATTATTGTTTTATATGGCCCCATATTAATTATTATTTTTTTCGATATCCATTCTACTATACAATTTAACTTATTGCACATTATTTATCACGACATTATCAGGTTTTCTCTCGATAGAATAACATTATGTGTATTATAATTGATATGAAGGGATATGTTAAATGAAATAATTATATACTAAAATAAAATAAATTTTTTTATTTTAGTTTTTCTATTTTAATGTTGGATTAATGTATGCATCCAGTCAAAAAACACTATAAAAACAATTTTTTTTCACGATGTTATTCATTATATAGAAATTCAATTAAATAATGTAACCAATAAATCGAGGAACCATTGGTTGGGGTATTTAGAATTGATTTATGTGGATGTTTTGTAGAGACATTGTGAAATATAAATTTTAAATTCTATGTTATATAACCTAATCCTATAAATGACTTTGAAAACATTATAAAAGAATTTAATATTATGATTTTGAAACTGTTTATGAATTAATTTTTAAATTTATGTTTAATGATTCGCTAATTTTCAAATTAAACATTATGATACATAATCTTATCTTGAGTATGGAATTTTTTTATAAATAGCAGCCATTATAAGGAATGAAAATATTATAAATTCATCTAATACATATAATGATTTCCCTCCAATGAAAGATAATGAATATAGTGTTTGAGGTACACTTTGAGTTGAAGAATATATATATATATATATGTGTGTGTGTGTGAAAAATGTATCTAGTGGTGAGTAATAAACATTCTGATATAAAGTACCCGATTAATCAACAATATGGTATGATAATGTTAATCTTCTTCATGAATCAACAATCATGATATTTTTATAGGACTATATATTGAATTGGAGATGATAAATGATTAAATTCATTAGAAATGATATTTATTTCATTAATAATTGAAATTGAAATTTTGTCATTGTAACTTTATTTTCACAAAAGGGTTATTGATCAAAGGTGGTCAATAATAATATAAAAAAACTATGTGGAGTAAATATAAAACATTTAATCGAAGGATTCTAATAATTGTTTTAGTTATATGTATTTACCACATGATCAACATGAAGAAATGGAGATACATTTCTTGTTTCTAAGAAAAAATGAAAATTAAAATAATTCTATGTATACATCTTACTAGGAATGTTTATCTAAGGATTATATAGACATGAAATATAACCTAATCTGAAAGATTAGCCATTTAAAATATTGGGTTAATAGATCCCAACAATGGCCACTAGTCCCCCTAAAAAACCAATATATGATTATATAATATTATCCACAATAAGGATAGAGAATTAAGTGTGAATGTCTTATGGAATCAAAGGAATGAAATAGAAGCATGATACAGATGACAAAAAATTATTTAAGGGAATAATGAAATGTATGATTTTCCAGCATGTATTTATGTTTGTAAAAAACAAACTTAAAAATTATTTAAACGAAATAGAGTTTAGTATATGATTTAAGTGAATGGAAACTATTCTCATAATACAATTGTAATAATATAAGAATCCAATAAATATGATTCAACTATAAAAAGATAAGGAAAATAAAAAAAGAATTTCACAATTGTAAATGGAACATTGTTTTGAAGATTTAAAGGGATCAAGATCCATCGTATTCTTTTACTATAGATAAATAGGTATGATTATAGTAATTGTGTATTTTTTATTCACAATTTAGGTTTTTAGTTTTTGAATTATGTTTTACAGATATTTTATAAAATATATTTCTTTTATAATAATAATGAAAAGATTATTTATTTTACTAAAATAATTTCTCACTATAGGTTTTATAGTATATGATAAATCAGTACGATAACTATGAAAAGTTATTTTTTGTAAGTTTATATTTTTATAGAATGTTTTAATAAAGGAATGATGACCCTTAATTTGTTCCAATAATGATTTTTCAATGTTTAGTCACATTAAGTTGACGAATAACATTGATACAGTTAATGGTTTGGTATTGGATACATTTAAAATGTATATTGATTTCATGAAAAAATAATTTATAATAAATTTTGTTGAATTTTTGTATTCAATTAATATATGGAATAAGGAAAATGTTAATAGTGATATGTATTATATTATAAGTTATATTTTTATTCAAATTTTTTTAAAGTCACATAATAAACTAACTTGTGTGCTCTATGGATAATAATTTTCAAAATTTATTGACTATGGAATATGGTTGCTAATATTTTGGGGGCATTTTAAGATTAATTAATTATGGAAAGGATTATATTAAACATTGGAAATTATAATTTAGAGTAACATTATTATTTATGTTAATTTATAACAAATAATAACCAAATAGTTTGTTAAATATTTAGTAACTCAAGGAATGACATTGAGATTATATAATTTAATAAAAAAACATCATGTATGAATAATTCATATTGAAAATCCATTTATTATTGTAAGAGATGAATTAGACATTAATTTAATATAAAAAAGGGTGATATTATTATTATTCCCTTTTAATGTGCCATGTATGTTTTATTCCTCATGTTCATAATATTGATAGTAATGAAATACCAACATACTTGAAAAATGTCATTGATAAAAAATGTATCCATTTAATTTTTATTCTGAAAAATCGAGGGAGTTTTAACACATCCTTGATATATATCATTTTTTTCAATGATCTCATTACTATGTTTTATATAACTCTATTTCTAGATTGGGAATTATTTTTATCTTCCATTTCAATATTTCCCTTCAAAAAAATGTTTTCTTATTGGGAACACAAGTTTTATAATGACCGTCATATTTTATTTAAAAAAATTTGTAATTCTTTAATAAACATTTTACAAGGTGGTTTTTCCATAATTTTCATTCTTATTTTATAAACCATGATTAAAAGACACACGTTAGAATATTGAGGGTGGATTTAATTGAGGGTTTGGACAGAATGTTACACCTTGGGATCCTTAAGCACTATAATGATTGATAACATATATGGCACAAAATTCTTGGGGTCTACCACCGATCTCATGCGAAGATAGTTTATAGGATATAATGGGTTGTGAGGTGGTTTTCCATGTCCTTCGATATGACTCTAGATATAGGATGGAGTGCTGCTGTCTGGTAGATACCGCATTTGTGATAGGGTGAGGTTTTATCACAAGGAAAAGGTGATTCACTGGTATCTCGTGCGGTGTTGGGAAAAGGCACTCAGTGGGGTGTTGATCATGTCTATAGGGATTTTATATGGTATCTCTGTGAGGTGGAAATGTTTAGTTAAGATCATCGATTGGATTTGTGATGGAGTGATTGTGGTTCCAGATAGAGTGACTGGATGGCAGCGTGATTATTATGGCATGGTTCTATTGTCTTGGATGTGTGTATGGGATGTGTTATCTATTCCTTAGGCCAATATTTTTTCCATTTTCTGGGTCTAAATGATTCACAGACTTCTGATTTTAATGGTGTTGTGTCATTGGCCTTTCCAGCCAATTGTGTCTAAAGATTTTGTGCCATTGGGTTCTTAAATACTTATTGGGTTCCCCATTTTCCCATAAAAGGGTTTGTGTGTTTTTTCTCTTTTAATAAAGGGTTTTCCCCACCATTCATTGTATTCGATATCATTATATGTATAATTTTATCTTTCTCAATAAAATGACTAATATAAGATTAAATTCAATCAAGGTCCAAAAATCTCACTCGATTGGTTTTATATATCTGTTATATGTTTATGTAAGAATAAAAACATGTTTATATTGAAACTAAATACAAATTATAATATTAATAATAATTTTTATAAATGTTAAAATTATTTTCAATACATATGTAATGAAAATGTATTATTTATTTAATTATCATAAAAATAAATATAATGACGATTGACATAACAAACATGATATACAATTAATTACTTAATATGAATCTTCATTTTTTAGTCATATATGAAATATTTTAATGTTTTGAAATGATTATATTATATTTACCACATTTTTATTTATGTATTTAATTTCAAATAAATTTTTTAGCGTCATAAATGCCATTAATAATATTTTATAAAATCTCATATTTTATAAAATCTAATATTTTATTAAATGAATTAAAATTCAATGAAAAATCTTATATTGATGAAATTGAATGTTTTGTTGTTTTAAAAAACAACCATGATTCAAATTAGGGTCTTATATTATAATAATATAATTATAAACAATTAAATGGAATAAAACATCAATATTAAATAACTATTATAAGGGATAGTGTTCTCAAATCTAAATGATATGGAAAAAAACAGATAACATGTCCCTATTTTTTATGATAGTATTTATCCTCATAATCATCTTATAATTGAATATTATTCTTTTGGATCAACATTAACATCAAATTTCAGATTTATTAATTTTATATTTTATAAAAATATAAATGTTCTTCACACCATAAATATAATAGGACACCACTTATATAAATTATTCACCTCACATTAACACATCTAGATAACACAAAACCAACCAATTTCACTAATATAAATCCTTATCAATGTTATTGAGGATCTGATCTCTTCAAAATAACAAACATTTTATACTCAAATAGATATACAAATGACTGTTTTGAATGAAGGGGTATTCACCTTAACTGATAAATTTATTTTATCAGTATCCATTGAAAAAAATAAATAAATAATATTCATAAGAAATTTTTAAACATAGTATCATAGTTATACTTAATTTTAGTCATGGCTATGAAACCATAATTATACTCCCTCTTTCACATCCTATGGTATGTGATTGTATCCCTCTAGAATATGTTTGACTTACAATCTTTAAGTAGTGTTGCAATTAATTTTCCATCACCAAATTTAATGTATGATAATTATGATATATTGAATTAAATATAATAAATTAAAATAATAATTATACATCTATAATTATAAAACATAATCATTTTTCATATAATTAAATAAATTGGTAAATGTTATTGTTGCTCTTGTTTTCATGTGAAATTCTATCAACTTGAATCGATATGATTTTTTCATGTATATATTTAAATGGGGATAATACCCATTCATTTGATGAATATAAAAGATTTAATAGATAGAATCATGAATATTTAATGGTTAATTATTTTTTACCTTTTATTTAAAATATCTGTTAAAAAATGGGAATGTCATTCATGTGTATGTATGACCTAACATCACCATGAATGCTGTAAAAAAATTTCATTATCTAAAATTGATAGATTATTCAATATATATATATAAATAATATATATTATAATTTTATTTTTATTGAAATTATTTACGTTATCTAAACTTGATCAATGTAAAAAGGGGGAAACAACCAAATTATAACATTTTTTAAAACAAATAGTGATTTACAAAAAGATTGTTTTCACATTGACCTGTCAATAAATAAGTGATAAGATCTTATAATTATGTAATATATTATAGGATATGTTTTTTATTGTGGTTATATAATATAATTATGATTAATATATGTTTATTATACTAGATATTTGGACATGTGAAATGTAAATTATTCCTAATATAGTAGTTTGATTCTCAATCTCATCCTTATTATAAATTATTTATGTTTAATTTTCCACTGAGAAATATTTAACATACATTCCCATGTTTTCTTATATTTTTTAATATAATATATTACTATTCTAAAATTATAGTTAAATAGCATTTTAATTTATATTTTAATTTTAAAAAAATTATATGAATTCTATAATCTTCAATCGATTAAAGTACATTATGAAAAAAAAAATTAAAATATGCATGAAGTAATTTTTTTATCGGTAGAGGAAAAATTTTCTAGAAATTTATAAAAAATCATTTATTTCATGCTTCATGAAAATGTATCAAATTTAGCTTTCAAATAAACATATTTCCTTTATAATTTTATACTTTTAAAAAATAGATATGATTTTAATGTAAAAATTGTATTTTCCTAACCATTTTTATAATGTAATGTTTAAATATGTATATTATATGTCAACATAATAAAATTAAACCTATGATTTATTAATATTATTATCTAATGCTAACATCTACAAGTCTTTAGTATATTTTTTATTATTTTATTATTGTGGATGTAATATGTTTATTCTATTCATAATATTTTGTGTTGTTTATCATTCTATTTAATAATTATTATAACTATCAAAATTTAATATACATGTTTCAATATGAATTTTATACTGATAATTTTTCATCAATTTCATATGTGTAATGTAGTGGACATAGTATGTTATGGTTTGGGCACACTATATCCCCTCAATGCATTTACTGTTCTAATGAGACAAATTATATTGGTTATTGGCTGAGGAGTAACCAATTTCTGTATGAAGTGTATGAATGAACCCTTTCATATATGATTCTGAGGACTAGTATTATGAATTTCATAAATAGTAGAACAGTTATTAATGACCACATTATTATTATATTATTTAGTATATCCATCTATAAGATTCTTTATCAGTTGATTATTTATATCTCTTTATTTTCTCAAAATATTTTCATCAATATTTTCCATTAATCTCATTTTGTTGAATGTTTGAAATTTGTTTTCAGTTAATTACCATATAATAATTATGTTTTATAACTTACGCATTATTTCTTTTCCAAAATGCATTCCCTTATTCAGAATTAGAGATCATTCCTTTTGAATGATTTCCCTCCCCCATATGACTATCTGTTTACTATGATTGATGTGTTGGGATATGTTAAATTAAATAATGATATACTCAAATAAAATTCAATGTTATATTTTCTGTTTCCAATACTAATTTCATATTCATGTTTGAATCTATATTTTCATGACTATTAATCAACTCAATCATTCATGATGCAATTTCATTATCTAGTTCTAATATAATTAGGAAACCACTAGATGTGAGCTATTTGATTATGGGTATTCATATTTTAATCATTAGTAAAATGATTTATTAAAAAGTGTGGAATATTAATAAATCAGGGTTTATGATTAAAAATACATTTATCTAAAAATGGATTTCATTATGTTTTACAAATAGATTTTAAAATAAATTTATATAAATAAATTAAATTGAATATTTCTTTATGTATTCCATATTATGAATAATAATAATTAATATAATTTTATTGGTTAAATATTATTTATTCCCATTATGAATAGTAACTACGTTTTATATTTATCCCATCAGTGTTGTTAAAAAAATTAAGGTAGTATTAAATATGAAGGTTAAATATTTGAAATATATATATAACATAAAGCTTTCCCATAGTTGTCATTTCTACTACCAAATATGTGTTTCAAGTTTTAAATTATTTTTCATAAATTGGATTTATATTTTAGGAACCTAAACTTTTATTTTTTGAAGGAATGTTATATTTTATTGAAATTAAGTACCTTTTGTCGGTTTTTTCATTTAAATGTATGATTGGATGTTAATATTAAGTATTATATTTAAGTAACACTCTAAAAATGTACCTGTTTTATTTTATATCCATTTTTCTAAACAATATTATTACCTTATTTCAATGGAAACATGTATTTAAAAATAAATCACGTATTTTCCAAAAAACGTTTTCGAGAGATTTTTTTGGAATTATATTAATATTAATTAATAAAGACAATAAAATTATATATAATGAAATGTATTCAAAATTTTGTATTAATATGTACCTCTTTTCTAGATTGTTATTTTTATTTTTCATCATATCATTATGTTATTAGGTTTAAAATATATGATATCACATTTATGGATATAATGGGTTTAAAGTAGATTAAATATTTGATTTGGATTAAAATTTATCATAAACAATTATAAATATTATTTGATGAGTTTTTTTCTACCCTATCCAATATTATAATCCATTTTTAGGTTACATGGTGAAACATTTCATAATTATTATTTATAAATATAAATTATATAATTATTTATGTAATTCAATGTGTGTCTTTACCCATCAACTATGGGAACCACCTCTTACACGTTATGTATAATTTTTAGTCCTTATAGTTCAAAGATTATTATAACTTATACCATGTAATACTCATTATATGTCTCATTGATATATTTTTCTTTACAAAATACAATCTATTCAATAAAACTGTGTAATCCAAAGGATGTTTTGTAATGAAGAGTTGTAAATATTATCATTGTAAATTCTATTTTATTTAATTTTTAAAACTTATAAACAAATTTAATATATTCAATAATTATTTTATTAAATATTAAAAATACCAAATTGGCATTATAATTATTAAAAACAAATTTTCTTCCACTTATACATCATTTGGTAAATGAATACAATACATGTGCAGGCATCTGTACTAACATTTCAATAGAGCGATGCATTCCATTTTTCATTATGGATTTACATTGATGGTTATAAAGATTTTTTTAATGAATATATTTGATATTTATATTTTATTAGTTATATAATGTGGAATCCTTATTTATTTTTATTCATCATGATGTTGAAGTATCTCTCATGCGTACAAAGGGAAATCTATCTTAATTTACTAAAAAAATTCATTTTTCAATATACACTTATATAAAAATTTATAAAATTATATCATATGATTAAATATGATGTCATGTCATAAAACATATTTGATACATAATAGAACCATGATGAAAGTATAATGATTTGGAATTTTGAATGGAAACATGAATGAAAAGCGATACTTTTATCACATGGAATAATAAATTAAATAAATAATTTTCTATAAAATCATAACAATATAATTTTCATAACACTTATATGGAATGATATATTATTTTGGAATTTATTTATAATGAATATATATATTATATAGAACTTTAAAATTTTTATGAATAAATCGCAGGCTTGATGTATGATATTTATTATAAAATTTCTTTCCATATTGGGAATTTTGATTTTTATTTATGTTATATGAAATTATATAGATATTATCCATTAAAACCAATTAAAATTCATTTCCGAATCTTTTGAATGAGATTTTCAAATGATTTTTCAATTTTCTTCTAGTTGTTTAAACAACATTATTGATAAAACATATTTTGGTTAAACATAACTAATTTTATTTTGGGGAAAATAATTATATATATTTACATTTTCAATTTATAATAATTTAATTAATAATATTACAGTTATACAATGATTTAATACGTCCATTTTTATGGGTGTGTTTATATTAATAATGTTTTAAATGAATCTACTTGTTTTTCCCGAATATCTTATTATAAAAAATGATGTGCCAAAAATCATTATTTTATTTCATTCCAAACAAAAAACTTTTTCCACCTTCATGACTACTAATATATTTTATTTTTCATTATAAATTTATAGGGGTCTATTCAATCAAATATATTCACCTTATACTCATAAAAATTTTAGATTTCAAATATGTCATTTTAAATTGAAAAGGTTATTTTCCTAAAAAAAATTAGTAAGATTTTATTTATTATTAATATATGGAAACATTGTTTGAATTTATATAGGACTCACTAAGTACATGATGAAATTAAACTAACCTTGTTAATAATTTAGATACTTTCAGTTTATAATGATTGAGCATTGATAAATCCATTTATTTTTTTAACGAATTATCCTTTGAAAAAAATAAAATATGTTTTCAATAATATGTTGTATAGTTGTGAATGGATTATGATTATGTGTTGTTTTATTCCATAATATCACTCAAATTAATTTCCTAAAGAGGTATTGATATCCCAATATATTTTAATAATAAGTGTGGAATTGATTGAAAATATAATTTTTCATATTTTTATGTGTGGATATAAATTCCCCAAATTATTATTCACCTATTATTCCTAGACAATAATAATATGATCCATGGATATATTATGATGTGTGTGTATGATTTGTCCTATCAATTATTAAATTTTTTTTATTGGATAAGATTTAAATGTCTATCATCACTGGATTATTATTTTCTATTCATATAATGACACTTCTTAAGATATGATTCTGATTGATGATTTATTATTTACACCATTATCTATCATATATATATATATATATCAAATTATTTTAGTGTTTATTATAATTGGTTTTTTTTGGAATTTATCTTTTATGATGAAAATATAATGATGAATTTTTTAGCACATATAACTCACTTATTCACACTTCCGGTAGATATCTCCTAAACAACATCTCATATTTATGACACAGTTGAAATTTCGAGAAGAATTTAATATTTTCCATCTATGGATGGGTCACATTTAATTAAGTGAACCTAAATGAGGTTAATAGGGTTTAATTATTAATATATTATGTATATAAAAATTGATTTTTAATTTATAGAAGTATCATATGGTCAGTTGAACGCTTAGGTATTAACATATTGTTTGGATACATAATATAACTATTGTGAGAAATTCAGATCATGCATTCAATGAACCACCTGAATTTGTTCCCATGTTGTAATTGGTAGATACTTGAGAAGTAATCCATGTGGTTTACCCAAAGGTATTCAGTACTTGTAACAATTAAATGTTCTGGGTTTTTTCATGTCTTATAATATATACACGATGTGAAAAATGTTGGACCACATTATAAAAATGGGATAACTAGGGATCTAACCCTTATTTTCCTTCACATATAGAGGCCTCACATATCATAAGAATCTCCTCCCCTAAAACAATGTTTCATTATATCTACTCTATCTATTGTAGGAATCTCGTGCCATCATCCTCGTTTTATGTGTAATGATAATATCAAACTCTAATTATATCCATTATTCATTTATCCTCTTATATATAATGAGACAATCATATTTTCTAATTCAAACTATGTTCAGGGATATTTTGGAATATTTTTATTTTTTTCATTTCAGTTCAAGTTTAGAAATTATAATGAATTTTTATAAGACCCTTAATATAAGATATGTGGTCAATGTTATTTCTTTTAATTATAACATAATTTATAACATAAGATTTTGTGCATCGTGATTGAAGTTCCATGGATACTCCAAGAAATATATAATTAAATATGTATAACCAATTATTTAGTCACATAGTTATTGTGAATTTAAATTTCTCCATTTGGGCTTTCTTACCTCAACTCAAGAAATCATTTTGGTGTGTTTCTTATATGCACGTTACCATAAATAATATTTAGGGAATTAAACCAGTCTTCTATGGATTTTATTAAATTTTGATTATTAGAATTTCTTCCTTGCCTTGAGAATGTTTTCATTTGTGATGAATAAAACCCATTACAAGGTATAATTAATCTAAATGAATTTATTTTATATAACTATTTCCCCTAAGTTTAAAAATAAAACAATCCATTAAATGTGACATATTCTTCACATAAATTAGGAAATTTAATGTCATATTTTATGTGATATGTGGTCATTGACCTCAATATTAGTACTTTACAGATGATATGGACTGATTTCATATAGAAAGACTAATTACATGCATTTGAAATGTTTTAGGGAATGTTTATATCATGGAAATATTTATTACTTATTTTAAATGATTATTTGAATTATTGTAATCTGAGTGATATACAAGGGTATTAATTTTATTATATAATTCATTACGGTATCATGTGATACATAATATTATATAGACCATGTGTAATACTAGTTTCAAAATTATGGACTACATTGTATTTTATTTTAGGTTTTTTGGAATTATATAATCCCTAGAGTGATATATTAGTTCCTTCTTATAGAATTCATTGGATATTATCAAAGGATACATTACTCGTGATATTCCTTGAGTGATAGACGGGTTTAATGTATTTAGAACGTCTTGGATGGGGAAATTTGATATATGGTTTCCACACACTCTATGGAACACATAAATTTCATTCATATAAAACAAAATTGTTGGGCTCGTAGGGTGGTCAAATATTATTAGCGAAAAATTTATTTTGTAATTATGGAATTCCAGGGATGGGATTATAAATTAATGAAATTATGTGACTCTATTTTAAACACATGTGATCCCATAGAACAGCTTTGATGGGATCATTGGATGAATGAACTATATCATGCATATTTATTAATTCAAATGGATAATGTAATATTTTAATGAATGATATTTTTCATGGATAATTGATTTATGAAAAATGGGCTATTGATCACTTGATGTTCTGAGATCATTTTTATGTGACTACATAGAGTTTCTACATGATTTTATTGGATATCTTTTTTTGGACTCATGATATTATATCCATCGGTTGTTGGAATATATTATCTCTATAACCTTTCTATTATATGGATTTAATGATTTTTAATATGTGAATATATATATTTATATTTATTTATATAATTATATTGTAATATATTCAAGTGATAATTTTCAAGGATAAAACGACATAGGATGGATAAAGTATAGTTCTCTCGGTGTCCCTATTGAACATGAGACCAACATGTTACATTTATTTAATTTTTTCATATTATTCATTATAAAAACACACTTCTGTATTTTATATTCACATACCAGATATCATTAGACACCATTTATTCTGGCCTACTGATTATATCTCACACACTCATCGGGGTTACATTACCTCGATGTACCCAAACAGACCTCATTCTTTGAGGTTCAATTTTTGGATTGTACTTTTTCTATTCCATTTAAATATCATATGTTAGAAATTCAAGATTGATATGTGGAATATTAATCTCATTGATATATCATTTGATGAATTTTTTATTTTATATTGATTATGTATTATCTAGTGTATTTATAATTTTTTCATGTTGTAGATTAATATGGACATGAATGGTCATTTTATTGGAATTGGCTAGTTTATTAATTATTTTTAACATCCATAATATTTAATTTATACTTCATATAAAATCAATTGATGTGTTATATCTCATAACATGGTGATACTTCAATCACATTGGAATAGTCTGAAAATTATATCATTTTTTACCATAACTTATTTTTGAAGCTTCTAACATTATGATTGGTAAACATAATGTCATGTTTCATACCATCTCAGGTCACCATTTTAGTGGTACCTATGTTGAAACATTAAATATTGTTATCTAAGGGTTTTCATTTAGAATTTTAGGTTAGTAGATATCAGATTGGGAATTATTTTGTTTTTGGTAAATAGCCATGAGAAGGATTTATCACCCAATTTATGGGTAGATGGACAAAAAGAAATAGATGGTAATGTTGTTAACATTGTTAATTATTAGAGTTGGTTATATTTCTACCTTTGGTGATTATTGTACATTCCATTGAAAACAAATTTATGAAATTTATATTATTTTACCCTTATAAGAGTGTTATATTAATTAACATTTCTTTAATAATTATTGGTACATAGAGCTCCACATGACCTGCATATTCCATACCATGTAATTAAATTTATTGATGCATCTTTTGGGATTTATTCGGTATAATATTTTTTATTACATGATGTACAATTTATTATCTTGTTTTCATTTCAAAAATGTATTTAAATTTTTGTCCATGTTTATCATTAGCATAAGTATTAAATTTTAGGTAATTATATAGAACATAAGTTTATAATAGATGATAATTTTTAGGTTTCATGATTTTGTTGTGGATAATTATAATTTGGAAAATATTTTACATGTTATCTATACTTACAACGTGTGATATCATTCCATGTTATTATTTTGATATAATTTTTTATACATATTTTTAATCAATATAAATAGAATTTCCCTATATATATTTTAATGGTGTGACCATAACTAGCCCATAGTTACATGTTTGAGCCATGAACCATTGGTTTCATGGTACGAATCATACTAGTTGTTATCAAATATGAGCAATTTATCATTCTAGGATGTGTATGAGAACATTAGATATTATAGAATGGAATCCCATATAGTATAACCATCTTACCAATGATTGATATATTTTAAAACCTTTGAATAAATATATATGATTTATAATTGAAATTTTTAATGAAATAATTTCCTTATAAAAGATTTTTTCACTATCAATTGGGAATGTCATCGTGTAAGGCTAATTTCCTAAAATTCAAACACAACCCAAATTGGTCAGTTGGGGAATGTTTTCTATGAGATATACTTGATTCGACCCATGTATTATCCTCATGGTGATTTGAAATTATGATATAAAACTACTACGAGTGTACATGTATCTCAGAATAATTGATGATACCCTTATATTATTCCTTCACATTTTTATTCCTTATCAATAAACCCCACTTTTGAATATTCAAGATACATAGGGATGGTTTTTAAAAGTGTCAGTATCCACTTATACGGTGATTTATTTGATTTTATTGTTGTTCCATACTAAAATTGTGCCCTAAAATTAATATGAAACATGTTATATAACTTATATATGTGGTTATATGAAGTGTTCAATAATTTAAATTTCAATTACAACATAATATAACTTGTTCAATGTGTATTTAAATTTACATTTCTTTATCTAAATAAAATTATGATAACATTTTGTAAAAATACAATACATAATTAAAAAATATGATCAATTACCTATAATTACAAGATGTAAATTATATAAAAAACTAATAAAAGGATGTCTAATAGAACATACTTATTTTAAATAATTTAATTAGTTAAAAATATTAAAAATATACTTCTTTATTGTAAATTATTATGTTCTTATATGAAAATTAGTTAAATGGTATAAAAAACCTTAATCATGTGTTCTTATCATATACCCTCTTGTTATATATTAGTTGATTTCTCTATTTTAGATTCCATGAATAAGAATGTTTACAATAAACATGGATATCTAGATATTTTCATTTATATTTAACATTATTTGATGTTTTTTCATTAATATTATATTTTTAAAATGACTCTAGATTACTGATTCTAATACTTCTATTAAAAAGGAATGTGATATACATGTTTTGTATGTTTCTTCAAAGATTAATTAATTTCTATATTCAATGATAATTTTTTAAATTTAATTTTTCATTAATGATTCATTTATTCATAGTGGTACTTTTGGTTCTAAAATGTCACCTAGGTTATATAAGTGGTGATACAATTAGTCGACAATTATTAAGGTTGTGGGAATCCTATAAATATCTATTACATTATATTACCAATTCATATATAAGTTCATCCAATTATTATATCATGAAATTTATTCCCCCTTTCATAGATTCATGGTTCCATTATATATACTAAATATGGTAAGATAAACCATTGGGGTGTGTTTTTATGAAAATAATGGGCTGTAAGCATCGATATACATGGAACTTATTGATTTGAAAAATTAGTTAAAAAATCATACGTGATTGGTGGGAATCATCTAATCAACGAGGTATTTTGATTTGAGTACTTTACAACTGCCATGAATGATTAATTTAGTGTATAGTGAAATATGACACATCCCAATGCATCTGAGGATGTTATAAATATATTGGTTGTTTTTGTACCACAAGTCCTATTGGATTGAATTTTTTGATGAATGCAATGGATTGTGCGGACATAACTCTATAAGAGTGTCATTAATACATGTAAAGGATAATGTGATTTATAATTATTATATATGTTGAATTTCTATCTCTTATTATGTAATAATTTGTTAATATAACTTTGTCTATGTCAAAGAACCACGGTTAGTGGGAGATGAAAGACGTGTCATGTGATGAGTTCTGATTATTTAATAATGAGGACTAAGAAACACTTAATGTGGGGAAAGTCATGTTGAATATATTTTAAAATATTCTTCCATCTAGAGAGAGGTAAATCATATATGACCAGTTTGAAATGGTCATCACTTATTTTGATATTCCCATGGGTCTTGTGAGTTCAAAATATGTTAGTTCTTGTGAGGCATTAGGACTATGATAGGTCTGTATGTGTATACAAATATTCAGAAGTTTGTTCTTTTAGGATATTCTTTGATGTTTTTTCATGTGTGAGAATAGAACACCCCAAGTTCTAATGAAATTTTGGTTGGTTAAATATGACTTTATGGTACTTACATCAACAAAAAATAAATAGAATTTACTCAGAAGTGTATTTATTATTCTTCGCTATGTGATGTGGGAAAAGATTGCGGAGAATCCTTGACACAATATTTATCTTGAATATGATGATAGTGTCTCTAGTAATATGTGTAATATGTGATCACATCATATGGTAATATTTTCTATGTAATGACCATTAACCATTTTATAAAATCATTTAAGATATACGAAATGTGTTTCAAGTATATTCCATGATAAATTATTAAAATACATTTTCTATTTGGATAAAAGACAATGTGGTGTTTGTGCTCTAGGATCATGGTTGTTTTCGTAAGGTGTGGTTAATCTTGAATGGTAATTTAGTTCTTGAGTAGTAATTCCTTGGATGGACTATGTAACACAACCATGTTATTTAACCTATATTTTGTTAGGCATAGTCAAATCTCAGATACATTGACTCCTTATCTATGAACCAACATCTCACTTGTAAATGATAAAGTATGAACTAACATTGAGGATTTGATTGAATTTTTAAAGATTAATCTATATTAACCCAATACATGAATTTTTTATCAGATATTTTGATTAATCTGTATATATTGAAGGGTATGGGATTATGTATATACAATATTCCTGAAAAATAATGAAAAAATAAAAATATTTTTTGGATGCAGGCATCACTGAATTGCATTTATGGTTTTTTTATAAGGATACAATTGAGAACATAGGAATCTGATTTGGTTTTGGATTCATAAGCTACTAAAGTTGAGATTATTCAGGATAGTTATCAAGATGTGGCATAAAATTCATTCCATTTTGTTCTGAATGTGGTATGTTTAAAACCACATCATATTTTTTAATGATGATATAGGTTCACTTCAATATCAAAAGTTGTTTATTTATAAATTCTATCATGATCATGTTAACATTATTTTATTAGTAATTGACAATTTGATCAGTCGATAATCATGCTTGTTGTGTATTTAGAATGGTAAGATGAATATTTTTCAGAAATTGCAAATTTTTGAGACCATGTTTCCAAAATAATATTTAAATGTTTGAAACTATAGTTGGAGTTTCATGGTTCAGATGGTGAGAGGGATGATGACATGGCCATTTCATAGGATCAATGCTATCAGGTATGCACTATCTTTATGTTCTTTTGTTATATGAGCATTGTATTTGGTTTTACTAAGCTACTTAATTACACATTAAAGTTATTAATTTATGTGTATTCAATTATTAAAGCACCATGTGTCCATTTTATAAATATTTTCACATTTTATGCAGTTCAGTTTATGTTTTATTGTCTTACACAAGTATTCCTAGGGTTAATAATTTCTAAGGTGGGAATGTAAAAACATCTATTTATTAATAGGTTTAAAATAAAAAATTAATTTATAATTTTCTATTTTTCGATGGGTCATTTTAAATTTGGGTAATTTATATGAGTTTTAAAGGGTTTTAATGTCATGAAAATGATGTTTTCAGATGTTGGTTATTATTAAGTATGAGTATCGAGGGAGAATTAAAATTGTAGATGTTGAATGGATTGTTGGTCTACTAAATACAACTCTAGGAAGAAATTAACATCATGTATTCAATGAAAGATGTTTTTTTCACCATTTTTGTAAAGACCTAGTTTTTTCATTAATATTTTTAATTATATGGAATTATTACGAGTATGTGAAATTAGACAACGAGTGATTATGAGGCCCATTGTTCCTTGAAACAATTAATGAGATTTTTAATGTACTTTCAGTTAATGACATTGTCATGTTTTCTATGTTTTGAACCTGTTAATGAATTATAAATCTAAAGAAACTGTAGAATCTATAATGCCAGGATTCGCGTAAGTGAGGCTTCACTTCGGCCATAGTAGATGAAGGGAAAAATATATATTTTGGGTCTTTTAAGAGAAAAATAAAATAATAATGTTAATTTATTTCTATCATTTTCTTCTCCTCTAACTGTCAAGAAGCAGTGGCAAGACCAATGATGTGTTAAGACTTTATATGGGTTGACACCTCAAATCCTTTATAATAGTGTCATTGGAATTAGGATGGTTCCTATTAAATGAACCCCCATTAATTCCATGAGTGTTACTCACCCTTCCAATTTTTTATTTAAATGGTGCTTGGGGAGGGTTATTAGCATATCTTCACTAATGGACGATGTTCTGATAAAGTGTTGTGATGCCATCCATATGGTAGATGGGACCGGTTCTGGCGATCGGTGACATGCACCACCGAATCATGAACCCAAGGATGATGACTGAGTGTAAATGTTTGTGGCTTGTTGAGGGTACAGAGAACACCGACTCTTCCTCAATCACTAGAGTTCGCTAAATATCATGAGGTAGAGAGTCAGCATTTTTTTATTTCAATAATTTGTTGAACTATTTTATACCCTCTTACTATGAAGTTAAAACAGAGGGTTCAGGAGAAACAACCAAGTCCCGAACCCTCCGCTACATGTTTCACCAACATTTTATTTAGGGGATTTTGTTACTATTCAATAAATTTAGGCAAAAAAATACAAACAGTGAAGAGAGTGTCCCAAGAGGCCTGTTGGCACCATTAGATGGAATGATAGGCCACCAGAGCTCACCCGATGACCCGTAGAAGACTACTGGCATGGTACCTGCATGGTAGTATCGGCAAGTGAGGTAGGTAGCAGGTATTGTATAGTCATAGTGGAGGTGGTGTGCCATCATGCACCCCAAGAGGAAAAGGTCACAGCTTTACAGCTATGGTTGTCGAGTAGGGCAGTCGACACAATTCAGTCAAGGAGGCGGGGAGGCGGTCTATTCCACGCCGTTGGAGGATGCTTCAACATGAAGCTATGGCGTTGAGGTCCCCACCCTCCTGCTAGTCCCGTGGTGACCAGGCGATTCCCACGTGGTGTTTCCTCTTCACAAACAGAACAAAAACTACTGATTGAGAAAACCAGTGGAGCCACTCCCCCCTCTCTATCTTTGGTAGAACCCAGCTAGTAGGCCTCTCGCTCCATGGGATAGGCAAGGCGATCCCAAGAGACCATGTCGAACAACATGAAGGGAAATGTGATCTAAATGGTCCACTCCCTTTGTGGACCAGGCTGCATGAGCCCAACCGGCCGTGCCCAACTCATGCAGAGCCGCACGAGCCCAATGGGCCACTCCCCACTACAGGCTAGGCCAGAACATATCACAGAAGAATGATCCCACTGTGGCATACCGCAGAAGAGCCAAACCTAGACCAGGTCAGGCCTGGTCGATCCGACCTGGTCAGACGAGACCCATACCCAAGCTAGCCTTGTTTCGATTAAAAGAGTCAAAACCTGAAATCAAGACGTACATTAGATAAAAAAAAATTTGGTTATGGGATCTTTAGAGTGAGAAAACACATTGGTATACTATACATGTGTTTTAGAGAATTTAGGATCATGACAATGTTGGATCGAACCGAAATCCAACGAGGCCCTCAAAACTAAAATGCTTTTAAGTCACTGACTGAGCGTCCGATTGATGTGTCATCTATCATGTTTGAAACCTTACGGCTTGACGGTCCTTTGGGATACTTCTTCTAGGAATATAATTGTGGTTTAGGTACAAGTTATATCTAGGGAGTAGATCCTCGAGTAATCAAGCATATTATGAGCAGGAAACCAGCAGTTTACAGTACGATAGAGGTTAGAGACATATCATATAGAGATTAATATTGAGCTATTCTGTGTGGGACAGTACCGATCCTATGTGGGTAATATCTTGTGTTGGTTAGCACACAGAGGTCTTATTAGGGTCAACTCATACAAATCATGTGTGTGTCAAATTCGGTGTGGGTCACCAAGGGTTATTACATATCAATCCTGTGTGGGAAAGACTATGTATGGTCAGTAGCAGTGTCTTTTGACTTAAAGAGATGATATTTATCTCTACTATCCATCTATATTTATGTGCTTTTCATATATACATGTGTGATTTGAGTCTTTAGTTTTATGGTACCTTTACCTTCACAGTGTTAACTTCATGATGTTAAATCTATTGTACTCTTACCTACATGAAAATACCTTCATGGTGATACCATTATTGTACTCTCACCATTGTGGTGTAACCATTGTGTTATTCTTCCTTATTGGATCAGTTTTGAAAATGTATAAATATTTGGATCCTTGTGTTTCATCATGTGTGAGATGAGTATATTTTAAAGACTTAGGTATATATATGGGAATATACCTAAGAAGAGTTATTGTCTGTTTCTTTCTTTGTGACTGACGTCTTTCTTTTTGGTTATTCATTTTTGGAACTCTGAGATACCTTCAGGGGTCTCGGCGTCCATGTTGAGTATTTTTATACTCACTCCAGCATGGGCTTCTCTTGGACCATATTGTTTCTTGTATAGACAACAGACAACATTTATCGAGGCTTTAGGGTCCAGGACTGGATGATGCTCATAGGTAGACCATTTGACACGATGTGACTCAGTGATTACAGATCTTGAGTTGTATATGCTCTTTAGGTAGGATCCTCAGTGGATGTTATAGGAGTTGTTTTCTCTTTTTTTGTACTTTTACTTTTCAGTCGGGCTTGTATTCTGGCCCCTTACTTTCAGTACACTTTTTTTCTACAATATTTTACTTCATTGAATCTTCTTGTTTTGTTCAAGAATTGTGTGATTGTAATGGTTTAATTGAAATGTCATCCCATTATTGGGATACAACTTTCTAGTTCTAGTCTATAGTCCCTAGCATATGGATGGTGGGTATGGGGTAGTCACATCACGAGCCCCGTGGGATGAATCATGACAATGTTGTATCAGTGGTGTCAGTTCTACTGAAGAACTATGACTGAGATATTTTCTATGTGACAATATTATTATGTGTTATGAGTGAATTTATCAGATTGGGGATTCTAGTGTTATTGTGGTTGTGGACATATCCATACCCCAAGACACTGAATTCTAATTTCCAACTCAGTGCACGAAAAAACTGATTGCAAGTGTTTTGAAACATTTTCCATTAATCTATTGAGTCAGCTCACCAGGTTGTAATTATTGTCCATAGCACACCTTTTTTCTTCAAAGATTAAGAAATATATATAGATATCCAACATTCTTTAGAGAGTACATGATGACGGTCCACTGAGCGATGAGTTGTTGATTTAGGTCACTCTTAAGGTGATAGTACCATCGATTGGTGAAGTTGTAGCACCACCACACATTGGGCAGTAGATGCACCCATCCCACCTAGAGTGGGTGAAAACTGACTGAGCATGGTGAACGTGTTTTAGTGGAAGATATATGTTAGTTTATGATGAGTGAAAAATCCACAGGCAGCCATGGACAAGCTGGAGGCTGTGGATAGAGTTTTCCAACTATTTGAGACACCAACTGATTTGATGGTGATCCTAGTTGCCACTCTCTTCAATAGAGCAGTTGGGAGATGTTGTAGTCAAACACTCCAGTTACATGATGAGAAGACCCTCACCATGGTGGAATCCAAGGGTGTTTTTAGGGTAGATTTCATCTCTGATATTCTATGCTCAGTGTGTACACAGGAGCTACTGCACTTACAGTAGGGCAACGTGATTGTGGCCCAGTACTCGGTGAGGTTCACTAATCACTCTTACCACTTCACCGACATGGTACAAGAACCATTCTTTAGGACCTGAACAATTGAGATGGGTCTCCGATTGGAGATCAAAGCATCGATGATATCTCTCTGCATTCCTACACAGGCTTGGGTTCTAGGGGGAACACTTTTGGTGGAGAAATTCCTAGCTGAGCTGGAACCCACAACCAGAGCCACCACTAGATGTAAAGTAGTGTATTTATCCACATCATTCTGTATACTGTTGATGTATGGGCCCAATAGGGCAATAATGTCTAGTGGAAAACCTTAGGATACATGGTTGGGGGTCCATGACCCACATGATAGAGAATGACAGTAGAGGAGCAGGAAGTGCTGCTCATGCGGTAGGCATGGTCACATGGATCATGACTGCCAGACCCACTATACGGATGGACAACATATGGTCGAGGGATTGCCGAGGCAGTGGCAGATATTCAATCGAGGAGGTTTGAGTACAACCGACAAACATGGTAGAGGAGATGGTCATGCAGTAGGCGGTGGGAGGTGATTGAGGTTCTACTTGCACCACCTACTTGTGGTCCACCAAGACCACATGAAGTTGGCCGACAGGGATGAGTTCAGCTCAAAAGTGGCAGAGGCCTATGACCATGACATTGTAGGGATGATTAGAAGTTTGATTTGGGTAAATTAAACCATAGATACATTATTTATATTCCCAATTTCCAGTCATTTTTTATTGTCACGACCCTCGTTCAGAGCACAAAAATTCTAAGGGAGTCATTGGATCGATCCTTACAACTACAGACTACTAATGGAGGGGATTCAATGATAACACACTAATGATGGCAGTTTGATCATACTATAGGAGGTGAGATCTTCCACTGGGAACTTTTATTAGCGGCATCGAAGTCTTACAATGTTATCTTGAGTATGGACATGTTATTTATAGTCCATGCTCTGATTGACCATATTAGGTGCAATGAGTGGTGTGTCTAGGAGGATGGGACTAGGTTTTCCATCACCAGCATGAAGGGAACATTTTATGCACATGATGGACTTACCTTCTTGAGGGTGCGGCCAATAACACATTAATTGGCTATCCTTTCCCACAAATCAGTAGATGTTAATAGTCTGAGATATCCTGTTGTGGTGGAAAAGTTTTCTGATGTCTTTCCTGATTATATTCTGGGACTACCTCCACGCAGAGAGGTAGACTATTACATGACCAGTCCCCCAGGATTTCACTGATATCTACACCAGCATGTTGGATGGATCCTATGGTGCTTTGTGAGTTACCAAAATAATTATAGGACATGTTGTGGGAGGGGTTCATAAGGATTAGTGTATCACTCTAGGTAGCCCTGATTATGATCAACAAGAAGGTAGATGGGGGTTTAGGACCCTTTCTAGCATATCGGTTTTTGAACTAGGTGACCGTGAAGAACACTTATCTACTTCTAAGGAATGATGATATTTTTGATCAGCTGATGGGTGATCGTTGTTTTTCATAGACAGACCTCAGATCTTGTTATCCTCAGCTCTGGGTACGAGATGAGGATTTGTTGAATATGGACATCAGATGTCGGTATTTCTACTTAGAGTTATTAGTAATGCCTTTTGGCGTGACCAACACCCCAATAGTGTTCATGGTACTCATGAAAAAGATCATCCATCCATTCCTAAATCTCTTGTGGTGTTCGTAATTGATGAAACGTTGATATACTAGGCGTTAGAGTAAGAGAATTCCAATCATATATAGATAGATACATATACACTTTCAGAGCACCATCTTTATAGTAGGCTTTCAATCTTCTAGTTATTGATACAGAAGGTTATCTTCCTGGGAAATTTTATCTCCAAGGATGGCGTTGAAGTAGAACTGGTGAAGATAGACGTTATTCTAGATTAAGAGATTCCCACCAGTGTTACAGAGGTGAAGTGTTTGATGGAGTTGGATAGGTACAAAAATAGAATCGTACATGACTTTTCTAGAGTTGTGGAACCATTGTATGTGTTCACGAAGAAGGGACATCCCTTCATGTGGGTGGAAATATGCCATTATTATTTCTAGGAAGTGTGGATGAGATTGATGTGTGCCCCCATCTTGAGGATACTAGAAGAGGGTGTTGGGTATGTAGTTTACTACGACACATCATAGACCAGAAATGGATGTGTCTTGATTCATGAGAGATCAGTGATCATCTATGGTTCTCAATAGCCTTGAAAACATGAGCAGAACTACCCTACCCATGATCTGGAGTTAATAGTAGTGGTCTTCTCCATGAAGATATGGTGAAACAAATTTATGGGTGAATATTTTATTATTTAACCTGATCACAAGAGTCTCAAGTATATCTTCTCATGGAAGGACCTGATCCTGAGACAACGATGATGACTATAGTTTCTCCAGAACAATTACCTTGAAATATTCTATACTCTTGGGAATGGGAAAATAGTGGTAGATACAGTCAAAAGGAGTTCGGGTCTATAATTGATGAGAGAGGAAATAAAGCATCTGGTTGGAATACATATAACTATTGTGGATATAGATGGGGCATCTTATATTCAGTCTGTGATTATCACTCCCCCACATCATCAGCGAGTGTGGGAGGCACAATCTAGGGTCATTGACTACCAGGATAGACATGCTCAGATATCCTTAGCACTTGAACCTAATGGAATATTTGAAGGTGGGGAGAAAATCTTCTTATTTAGAGGATGCACCACGGTATCAATGGCACCATGGGAGGAGTTGTTGGGGGAGTTCTATATTTCCCCTCTGGAAAAACATCCTGGTGTGGGGAAGAAGTTCCAGGACATCCAGCATCAACATTGGTGGCAATTGATGAAGAAAGAAATTGAAATTTTTATTTCATGATTACTCAATTTTCAACACATGATGGTCGTGCATCAAGTTTATGTTTCTTTATCACAAACACTACATGTTCCTATGTTTATGTGTTATGGTATTTCCATTTATTTTGTAATAGGACTACCATGCATGTCCAGGGTCCACGATTCCATTTCGGTGATCATTGAAAAACTCACCATGTCAGAACAATTCCTACCCATCTGAAAACCAGGATCAGTAGAGTGCTTGAGGTTCCACTATGTAAATGTGATTGTATGACTTCATGAGGTTCCATCAATGATTATCCCTAACTATGATTCATGTTTTTCATCATTGTTGTGAAAGTAATTACAAGAGGTGTTTGGGACTCAGCTACATTTGAGAACCACATTTCATCCTCAGATGGATGGTTAGACAGAGTGGAACATTCGCAAACTAGAGGACATGCTTCGTTAATGCGTCCTAGATTTTGGTTGTAGTATGGAGGATAATTTTTTCTTGTAGGAGTTTTCATACAACAACAACTATCACTCCACCATCGTTATCGAACCATTTGAGGCCTTTTATAGTCAACTATGAAGATCACCTCTATGATGGACAGACCCATGGGAGTTAACACATATGGGTCAAGAGTTGGTATGGGAAACCACTTAGAAGGAGCAAATCATTCCAGAGTAGATGATGAATTCACAGAGAAAACATATGTCTTATTCTGATAAGAGACATAGACCTTTGAGTTCATGTAGGGAGACCATGTATTCATAGGGGTCTCACCTCAATGAGGTTTGAAAATATTTGGTTGGGGGGGAATGTTATCAATGTGGATTATCAGAAAATTTATAATATGTTGGAGGATTGCCGAGGTGGCATACTGCTTTGCACTACCACTATAGAAGGATAGGGTGCACAATGTTTTCCACGTATCCCAACTATGAGGATACGTGTTTGACCCATATCATTCCATTGACTATAGAAAGAAGTACATTGATTAGCTGGTGACATTTACCAAGGATACAATGAAGATTGAGGATCGATAGGTTTGGGTCCTTCTTGGACGGTCGATACCTCCAGTTATTGTTCGCTTGTAGAACATGAACCTCCAGGAGATCACATTGGAGTGGGAGGCTCATATTCGTGCTCAATATCCCCATTTTTTTCCATAGTATATGTTGAGGATTTTAGGGATGAAAAACCCTAATGTGTTGTGAGTGTAAAGACCTCGTTTTTGCATTTAATTTTTTTAATAATATTGAATTATTATGATTCACCAATAATTGATGGCCCAAGATTCCTTGGCCTAGTGAGCCTAGATCGAATTTATGATATTTTTTAATGTGAGTTCAGTTAACTCATGGATGGAATTTTAATTCTATTTAATATTTTCATAGATCAAAAATATTATAACACAGATGAATCCATAGTTTCGGGATTCTCTTAATGGAGTTTTCACCTCCACCATAGTAGATTGGGAGAAAAAGATAAATATTGGTACATTTTTGAGACAAATAAAATAACAATGTTATTATATTTCACTGATTTTTTTCCATCCAAAGAATAAGTTGTGTTAGAGGGTCCAAATATGTGTCAATCGATCGAATGTATATACTCCTCAAATCATTTGTAACAATGTTGTTGGAATTATGAAGGTTCATATTAAATGAAGATCTATTAATTCCAAGAGCGTTACTCACCCTTCCCCTATTTTATTTATATTGATCATGGAGAGGGGTATTGGCATGACTTCACAACGTGATGAAGATCTAATAATGTGTCCCAATGCCAACCACTTGGAGGACAAGACCGGTTCTGGTGAGCCGTGACGTGCGTCACTGATTCATGAACCGAAGGATAACTATTGAGCGACAATGTAGGTGTCTTTTTGCGGGACGTTGAACAGAACATCTTCCACAATCACGAGCCATCTCCAATGATAATGATGTATGGATTTAGATTTTTTTAGTTTCATGAATTTGTTGAATCCTTTTCAACCGACTTACTATCATGCTAATGTGGGGGCGTGGTCCAAACAAACAAGGCTCAACAATCAAGAACATGTTTTACCAACCTATTCTTCACATACTTTACTTCGGATTGGATGGAATTTGGAATGGATAGACAAGCGGCAAAGTGGGTATTTCAAGAAGTCCATTGGAACCGTTAGAAGGAAATATGAGCCACTAGAGCTCACTCGGTGAACCGTGTAACACTTCCAGCATTGCACTAGCATGTCATTACTAGAGACTAGAAATGATGGTTGATGGTGGCAGCCGACATCGGTCAACATCTGAAAAGTTGGAATGTCATCACATGCCGCAAGTGAGGGGGTCTTGGATATATAGACTCATTGATTGAGAAGGGGAGCTGGTGCCTTCTGGCCATAGAGGCATTGTTGGGTGCCATCACACGCCGCTTGAGGAGGTTGGAGATCAAAGCTGTGGTAGTGGATGGACCCTCCCTCCTTCAGGTACTGTGATGATTGGGCTATGGAAGTTTGGGAAAACTGGGGGGAGTCGTTACCCCAATGATTTCTATGGAAGACCCAACTTGTGGGCCACACCCACCATGGGCAAAGCCACGGATGCCGAGCGGACCACACCCCCACTAAGGGTTGTGCCACATGAGCCCAGCAGGCCGCACCCATCACGGTTATGCCGCGTGATCCCAGTTTCCACACCACTCCATAGGTTAGGCTATGACCTCATGGTTTATGTCGTTCCACCCTACGGGTTGGGCTGTAATGCAGCCCTATAGGCCCAGCATGTTGTGGCCCGGCCTAATCAGGCCAGACCTAGACTAGGTCAGACCGAAGCATTACCCCACGAAGCCCAGTTTCAATAAAAAGGGCTATAACTTGATATCTAGACATTTACTTGATGAAATATATACAAATCTGATATCCTTAGAGAGAGATGTTTCCTTTGGTATACTTCACATTAGTTTTTTAGAAAGTTGGAGTATAAAA
The DNA here is from genome assembly GCA_963277665.1 of Viscum album. NCBI lineage: Eukaryota > Viridiplantae > Streptophyta > Magnoliopsida > Santalales > Viscaceae > Viscum > Viscum album. The sequence continues at coordinate 1,995,391,582 of OY728140.1, read as the reverse complement.
AGATGGATTGAACCTGAAACCAATAGGGAAATGAGAACTAAAATTCTTATAAGTCCCTGATCGGGTGCATTATTGACATGTTTTCCATCATGTTGGAACTCTAACTAAATGCCGGTCCTTTGGGATACATATTCATTGACCTTTGTGGAAATCGAGTTTTGACTGATGTCTTGAAGAGTAGATACATCTGGAATCAAGAGTACTATGAGTAGGATTCCAGTGGGTGTCAATTAGTATGAGGATGGAGACAAATCATACATAGATTAGTAGCAAGTGATTCTATGTCGGTTAACAGCACTCTTGTGTTGTTCATATCCTGTGTTCGTCAGGGCTCAATGATCCTTTGTGGGTAAGTGCATACTAATCATGTTTGGGTCAGATCGTGTGTGGGTCTGCGAGGGATAGTACCTATCAATTATCTGTTGATCATACGCTGTATGGTCAGCAGAAATTCCTCTCGAGGGAATGAGATAATCTAGATAGAGACTAATCATTTGTACTTCTATGATTTACTTATATACCTGTGTGAGTTGAGTCATTACCTTTATGGTACATTGTCCATCGTGGTGTTACCATTATGGTACTATTACCTTCGTTGTGTTACCATTATGGTGTTACCTTTTTGGTACACTTACCTTCACGTTGTTATGTTTGAGGTTATACCATTGGGTTATTCATCTTTCGTGAATCAGTTTTGCAGATGGATTAATTTTTTGAGCCTGGTGTTTCCTCATGTATTAGATGAGTATATTTTAAAAACATATTTATATGTATGGGAATATAACTATATAGAGTTGTTTACTACTTCTTGCATTGTGAATGAGGTCTTCCATTGTGGTTTTCCTTTTTGGAACTCTGGGAGACCTTTTTGGGTTTCAGGGTCCTTACTGAGTTTTGTCATACTCACCCATTCAAGGGTTTCACCCACACCTAGATGTGTATTGTGCAGATGATATACATTATCAATCGAGGGTGAGAGAGATAGGACTAGATGATTCATATAGGAGCCTCATTTGATGTGAAGTGTCATAGTGACTACTTATTGTGAGGTGTACCTACAATTCATGTTGGATCCTCAGGGAATGTTGTAGGAGCTATTTTCACATTTCAGTTGAAAGTGTACTTTTTTAGTTGATCTTGAATTCTAGCCCCTTACTTCTAGTACCCTTTTTACTACAGCAGTTTACTTCATGGTTTCTTCTTGTTGTTTTCCTTTATTGTTTGATTTTAAAGGTTTAATGAAAATCCTCCCTGTTATAGGGATACACCATTCATGTTCTAGTCACCATCTCCTGGCCTATGGAAGGTAGGATTGTGGTAATCATGACATGAACGTGGAGGATGGGTTGTGGAATGTTTTAGGTAGTGGATACATTATGTGAAGTCCTTTTGGGATTTACCAAAATAATTCACTAGATGTATATGTTACACATAATGAAATTTATTCAAGTTGTGGGAGAGATACACTAAATGATTTTTGTGTGAATCCTTTTTAAATAGAGGATACCAAGGACATGACCCATTATTTTCATTCAATCATAGATGGAAAACATCACAGAAGTGGATCATCCCTTTCATTTATTGGTCATAGAATCTCCTCCATCCAGTTTATAAATCATTTCTCATCATTCTTGTGGTATGTGTACTGGGAACGTCTAAATATCAATTTTTTAAATAAAAAATTTATCTTCCTGTAAGGAATAAAAAATTCTTGTGAACTAATTCAAATTAACTATACTGAGGTTTTTGAATCATCCAATTTCTCTCATTTCAGAATTAGTTAATAGTTAATAATGGATTGGTGGGATTCCCTTGGTATATTTTAGCTTCTCCAAATTCTTACCCTCTATCTTCGATTCATTTAAAACATTATTTATATTTCCAAACATCATAAAATCTATGTGTTTCATCTAAAATATGATATTTAATATATATTAACAGTTTCTTAAAATTAATGGTACATTTGGTAGATAATTTTATCTTTTGCGGGATTTTTATCTGATCATAAACCAAAAATTTAGGGTGTTTCTTATATACCTATCACCACTATTTCTATATAAGCAATTAAACTATCCTTTTATAGTGTTTCATAAATGCTCATATTATTGTTCTTTATTAATATGGATTAATGTTTTTTTGAGATTAATAAACCATCTTATAATGAATATTTAACAAGAACTGATTTGGATTGAAATTATATTACCAGCAATGTTTAATAATAAAACATCACAAGACCAATTTTTTCTTAATTAATAAAATGGAAATAGTTAATTATATATTTGAAATGAAAAGTGTTAATATTCAACTTAATGAATTCTTGAATGGTTACATTTCATGTACATATTTTGTCTATGAATTTTACACATTTTATTACATACTTTTGAAAGTTGTTATTATGTTTACTAGAAATGACTTCTTTGTTACATATTTTATGTAATTAAATAAATAATAGAATATCTTGAAGGATAAATGGGTTACTTATAGATGGAATTAATTATATGGGATCATATTCTATTTAAGAGTATATTTACATTTAATGATACTAGTATTATAATTAAGTAATATCGCGGATGGGAATGTAGGTTACTACAAATTGTTTACTCCTCATTTGATACATGGGTTCTATCTAAAATTATTCCAGGTATTAGTACAGAGGTCACCTTACATATATAACACCATGATTGGTAATTTGGTATCCTTTTATCAAAGCTCCATGGGTTGTCTAACATGTTAGATGTATTCCACATGCTATTAGGGATTTCCGGGGTTCCCTATTACCTAATGCTGAAGATGAGTGCATAAATTAATGACATCACATGACTCTATAAGAGAAACTAGTTTCATTCATTACAGAACACCTTGGAATGGATCATTGTCTAAAACAAATATCATTAATGTTCAATGTTATTTCAGGTTAGGCCGAAGTAATTATAGTTATCTAGTGGTCACTTTAGAACCTACTCCCAGATTTTAAAATGAATTGATTGATTGATTTATTTATTTATCATATTTTCACACTAATATATTTTATATTCATACACTAGATTGAATAAATAAATGTTGGTTGTGGCCTACATTATTTATCTCAAATGATTTTTGGGCCTCCATTACACTGGGCTACCGATAAAAAAGTCATGATTTCAGATTTATGTGTATTTAATATAATTTACATGTTACATTTAAATAAAGGAACATAAGAGTGCATGATTAATTTAGACCATAGGATTATAATGGATGGAGGAAATGATAAAATTTCCTTTCTATTATATCACTTATGTAATACCTATTTTATATTTATTGATTTAAAATTGAAGATCCACATGTACGTGCATGGTTGTGTGTTAAAAATTGGACACATTATAAGTTATTATTATCTTACACTATAATTTATTTTACTTCATATTTTGTCAATTTATTTATTATCTATTAATCTATTGGGATACTTAGATAATAATGGTGTAGTCTCTTAACTTTTCAATCATTATACCATCAGTACAAGTTGATATCCTCTAATATATGGGGGTTGTGGTGGTCATGTTTTTGACAAGATTGATAAACCATTTTTTTTCCTTCTAGGGGAGGATTTTATGTCGATTGTTTAACATCACTATGAATCAGTCCCCATACATTTTTTTTATTTGTGTATAGAGAGAATATACTATTTTTTACATATTTGGAAGGGAACTATTATTGATATTTTTTTGGATATTTTGACAATACTTTTGGAAATAAAGTTGTTAAATATGTGGTATCTAAATAAAATTTTCAATGACGGTCCTCAAAAAATAAAATTTTATTTTTATATAATATTGAACTAATCCGTAATAATATTTATTTTTTTCATGATCAGGTAACTAATACGTCATTTAGAACACTATTGTTTTTTAAAAAATGGATGTAAATACAATAATAAAATTCATTTTCATAAACCTCTTTATAGAATAATTTTATATGTTTTGATAAATAATAGAGTGCAGATTTCTTTTAAAATATATCCATGTATGGATAATATTAATTGTATGTGGATATTAAAATAATTCACATAGGGGGAATTTTATTTAAATTGGAATATTGGGTATCAACTAAATTTTTTATAATTCCAAATTAGTTGTATAATGAAAGCACACAAAGAAAGAAACACTCAGGAATAATATTTAATTAATTGAAATTTTCTATATAATACATCATAATAAATGTGAATATATGATAACAATTCATGGAATAAGATAAATCTAACATGTCATAGATTTATAATAATTTTTCATAATTTATGAAAAATACAAAAAAAAAATTCATGAATGTAAGATTATTTACTCATATAATTGAATCTTTAGTTGTACATAATGCATATAGTTTTTGTCAAATGAAGGAATCATGCTGAATACTTTGAAAATAATATGTGATTTCTAAATAAAAAACCAAACTTATGATGTCACAAATTACATGATATCTATAATGAATTTTCTTAAGACTATTATCAATCAATTATCCCAAAATATGATAGGTTACTAGAACCATTTTGAGAATCTGCATGAATGATGGAGTAAGAAATATTCCATTGTGTCTTTTATGAGGAAATGAACACTATCATTATGACGGTATTTTATCCAATAATTAATCATAAATATAGAAATTTAATGCAAAATATATTTTGTGTTTATTCATTCTCATATCATGGAAATCGTGTCGGAGGAATTATTCATTCCGTATAAAAATATGACCAGTATTGGATTATCAAGAAAATAAGGCAAGAGGTAGAAATAATCATTGGGGTATTATTGGAGTTTTATATTTTATTTAATTATACATAAATCATTAAAACACAGTTTACTAATTTGGATGGGGTATTTTAGGGGATAAAATTGAAGTATGATAAATCAATTGGAACCCATGAAGAATATATTATACAACAGTCAAGATATTCTTCTGGAATTATAATTGTCAAAATTAGAAAAAATAATTGATACTTTGTTGACCTAATATTAGATAATTGAATTCAATTATGAATAATATACATTGGTAACTATGAATATATCATTTATTTTTAATTTAATTTTGAGCTGGATTTTGATACCATTAGTTATTCTTCAAGTTTTAGTGAATAGAGAGGATAAATGGATCTTTATGGTTAATCTAAGAAAAAATCACTTGGGTTAATCAAATTATAACCATAAAATTGATGAAAATGTGGAGGAACTCATGAATCTACAAAAATAAAAAATAATATTCATCAATTTGGTATTGTTTTTTAATTGATCATGTGATTGTAGACATTCATTGAAAAAAAACATCTAGGATGTTGAAGTGAAGATGTATTAAACCAATGAATATTACTTTTTTAGGTTAATGGATTTTGCGAAATATATTAATAAATTTCAAAATAGATGAATTATTGTGGATGATATTCCTCAATATCCAAAATTGAAAGAGGATAATGGAATGTCCTTTAACATCATGACTATATTTTTTAGTATAAAAACATTGAGAATATTACACATACCATCCACTCATAAAATATAAATGTATTACTAGATTATAGACCTCCCAAAAATTTTATTTCTTATGAAAATTTTAATATTATCAGATCACCATGGAATGGATTAAATATTGAGTTGGTGTAATAAATTATAAATGTCATGATGATCTCAAATCATGTCTATATATCCGGTATAATAAATGTATTTGGAAATTTTATCCTACCATTACTTGAATTTTATTTTATTTTAATAATGGATTTTTTTAAAATTATTTTCCATATATATAATATTATAACTTGTCTATGGTTTTGTATTATAAATAATCCAATGCCAATATATTGGAAGAGTGATATACATGAACATACAATGAGAAATATAACAATAATATATATTTTAATAAATATATATGTGGTATATTTATATCAAATTCATTATAATAAACATAATGATGAATATTGTTCTATTTTTAATAATTTACTGACATATTTCTAGAATTCAACCATATTATTCCACCAAATATTGAATTTTTATACCTTAATTCAATTATAGTAAGTAGATATTTTACATCAATAAAACCTTAATAAAATGAAAATTTATAAATTTCATGGAAGATAAAATATAATTTAATTGGATGAATATTGTTATTTAACATTCATGGAAAAAATAAAATGAGAATGATTTTTTAAAAAAAAATTAATTAAAATAATATTTTAAGAATTATTAAAAATATTAATTAACTAGTAGGTATTTTATTTGTAATAATATGTTATAATATTTATAATTTACCATGTTCTGACTACTAATTTTATGTAAATAATTTCAATATCATTTATATCTATGGTTGTCATACATTTATGATAAAGTTTATAGAATAATGTAAGGCCATTTTATTTAATTTATATTTTATTTAATGAAAATTTTTTTTGATGAAATTTTATACTTTTATATATAAATTTTTGAAATTTTATCAATATTATGATGATAATTCTTTGTATATTTAATGTTTGATTATCTAATGATGGAATAATGAATATACCTAAATATTCTATTCAACATGTATTTCAAGATTATTTTCAGGTTATATTAAGAATATAATCTGATTTTAATTATATGAAATTGATTCCATATTTGATAATAAACATTTGAAAATTATTTTATATGGCCACAATCATTTTTTATTATAACAAATTATAGAAACAATATAAAATTTTCAACATGTTTGTGGCAAAAATAAGTATACTGAGGCTTACCATGAACAAATAAGTCCAAAAATGACCCAAAATTTATTAAAACCCCCATTTGATTTAATATTTATAACCTTCCAAAATAAATACTAAAAATTATACATTTTGGATCCATAAATCCAATAATGTTGCAACATTTTATTTTAAAACATTGGAACATTACAAGTGTTCCAATCACATTAAATATAAGTTGTCAATTAAAAACATAATTTGTTAACATATAATAAATCATTTTACTACATCATTCCATAGAAAAATATGTTACGAAATATATAGGCACATTCTATAGGATTTTTCCCAAAAGGAAATCCCTATGATCATTAAATAGAGATATAGAAGAGGATTATTAAAATAATGTGTATGTTCTAACCATGTTCTTTTTTACATCATGTTTTAACATTGTGAATTAGGTTTTAACAATTTAAATATAATAACACTAGTACATCTAATTTAATTCAATGATATTGCATGATGGAATAATATTTATCTACAACAATCTCCATAATATTGTAATAAAAACCATTACTCTATTGTATGGAGGACTATCTCCTTGTTAGTCAATTTAATTTTTTTTCAATCAAAAACTCACAATGATAGTAAAAAATGAAAAAAATAATGAATATAAATGAAAATTGTGAAAAAATATATATTATATAAAATTATTATATCATTTAATTCCTTGAAATTAATATATTATTGGTATAACAATTTCACTCATGCATATAACAATTTAATGTACATTCAACTAAAGGGATGTGTCAGGTATTGTGTTTTATTTAATTTTCCATTCCATGGATACATATTTAGTATTATGAACCTATATATAATTAAATTGTGAATATATGAATGTAATGTTATATTTTATATAAAAATGATTATTTCATAATAACACATATTTTTTTAGATAATTGTTCATTCTTCAGGTTGCAATTTATAATTTACCAATAATATATGTATTAATTTTACATTCTAATTTTTTTTATCATGGATATAATTTTTATCTATAAAATCTTATGTTTCATTATTCATAGAATCAAATAATTTTTTATCCAGATGATATATAAAGAGTTTCTAAATATTCTACATTATTTTCCTACCTTTGTATCTTAATTCAATAAAATAATGTTTAAATTTTAACCGGGTTATATTTCTATTTTGATCAAATATTTGTTTAATCCATGTACATTTCTATAAAATATTGTTTTGCAAACATATTTTTTATTAATAAATTGTATTTTAATGATATATTATTTCATCTATTAATTTTTGAATGATTTTAATGAAATATTCGAATAGTGTTATTAAAGGATCTTTTCAACCTTATCTTTGGAATTTAATATGGATTATTTTTAATGACTATAACGTTAACAAACATTCCTCATTACTAATTAATTTTTATCATATTTATATTCTTATAATAATAATTATTATTTTATATATAAATCTATTTCATGAAAACATATATTAATATTTTAAAATATATTTATTTATTTTTTAAATGTACATAACATTATTACAAGACCATGGTTTATAATGAACTGATGGTCATCTCAAAGTTAATAAATTTTTTGTGGTTGATAAATTTCTATTAAAAGTTTAGTATTTTTTTCTATTGGATTGTAAAATTTATATTAAATATATATATTCATTTTATCATGGAAATATTTATTTCATAAACCAGTAACAATTTTTAAATATTATTTTTGTGATGATAATTATCTTATTTACATGGGAAAACTTTGATAAATCTATATTATATACATAATATAGTCTTTTTCTAGAAAAAATATGATTTATGAATTTCTTTTAGAATATAATATATAATGGAATCATTGAACATATTTTAATGGTTGAGGTGTTGGTATAGATGTATCCTTAATTCATAAACTAGACACATAATACAAACTAGTTTTACAAATTTAATTTTTTTGGGTTATACTTACCAATAAATTTATGTGTCTTCAAGTAGGTTCTAGTTGGTAAATTTATAAAGATTTTTGAGATAATTATGTACAATATAATTTATTTCAATCATAGATAATTCAATTATTATTATCCATGTATTCATTTCATTTTCAATTTATACATTAAAATGCATTTTTGACTAGTTATCTAGATTTTTATATTGATTATTAATTAATAAATAATGGTAGCATACAATGTATTTAATCATTAATATCGAATTGATAACCCACATATTTTTATTAGTCCTACCATGTTATAAATAACAATTATTTGAAATAGATTCAGGGATGAAGAATTTTTTTATTTTTATGATTTATATTTTACTCCCAATGTAAAAGGGGTACCATGTATGTTTATGGTTTTTCATGGATACATAACCAATTTATCCCTTATGATTATATATAATGTATGTTTTACAAATGTAATATAGTACACCCCGTCTTTTATTATAATAATATGAGTTGTTATTGTTTTTATGAGATGCATGTTTTATAGAGACCATGGGAACATGATTTTCAAAAACATAGATTAGGGAAAAGAAACCTTGTATTTACCTTTAGGACGTGTATAATTTTATAAATACAACCTAGATGACTTTATAAGTTATGTATTATGTTATTTCAAATAAATACATCAATATATAGATACTACGTGTGGACAAAGTTATGGATCAAATGTATTTAGATTTAAAACCCTTAAAATATATAGTCGATTATATCTCGACCATCATTCTAATACATGAAGCATGGGACATTACTTCTCACATAGTATTGCATTATTATGTTCTATTATATGGTTAATTAAAAATTCATACAAAAACCATTATTAAATATTTCAAAATACTTATATAATATAATGATACTACTATAGAAATAATATTTATGATTTGATGATTTAATGTGAAAAATTTATATATTTGTCTTCATTATTTCACAAGATTTATAATGACAAATAAAAATTTAATTTTCAAAACAATATGATATAATTTATTTTTATTTCAATATCTATAAATTATTTTCGAATAAAATAAATGTATCAATACTTGTGGATAATATTGAAATTTACTATCAAGGAAAAAAATCAAATGGATTTGGAATTTTGAAACTCATACATAATTTTGGTTATCTAAAACAATATATAACTAATAAACATGAACATATATAGAAACATAATGTTTAATGGGATGATAACCCTATAATGGATCATTTTTTTGGAAAACCCCTCTTTCATATCATATAACTTTTAATATTGTGGTAACTCAGAAACATATTATGTCTACCATAGTGATATTTATATGATAAGGATGTAATTAAAAATAAAATGATAAAATCATGTTGTACTATCTCATTGGGAATCCTGATAATTTTTATCCATTGATCCTGAATAGTATATAGTAATAATAAATTTAAAACATTTAATAGATTTATTTTGACGTAACATTTATTGAAATATAATTCTCACATGTTAAATGAACTAAAATGATGAATTATTTTAAAATTGTGAAGATAAAATATTTATAATTTATTGAGAAGTATGGTGATACCTTACAAATACTATCAACGTGTCATATGTACTATACAATTAATAAAAAACCCATGATTGGCCATTTTATTGAAGGACATAACCCAAGTCTCAAACAACACCAGTTGATCAATCAATATAAACATGTAATGAAATTTTTTAATTCACCATAATAATATATACAACATTTTTATGTGAAATATAACGAAATGTGAAATAAATTGAAGTTTAATATTCCTCAACACCACAAAAATTTAATATTTTGTAGATGTTAAATAAAACAAATTATAGAATTTAAAATATTTGGATGGAGACATCCAATAAATTTTTTGATGTTAAAGGGATTATATAATATGTTAATTGAAATGTATCATTGGGATAATCAATGTAAGGGAATTAAAGAGAACAGTTCTATCTAGTTTATTAATTCTAATGAGAAATAGAACTGTTAAAACCATTGTTTCGTGTGCCAAGGGAACTTTCAATTAAAGAAGTTAAAGAGATATGGAATAGTTTTTTAGATCACTAATACTATAGTGGAATTTCCAAAATTTTATATTGTTCGTAGATTAAAAATATATATAATTTTATCTAATTATTTATTTTAATAATGATCCCAATAATATTTTTTATATTCAATGTTTTTCATAAATATTGTAACTTTACCATTAACTGTTAGATGTTAGTTTTTAATAATAACTTATAATGAAAATATTACTAAAAACACTTTGTCAGCAAATTTATATTATGAATCATAAACATGTATTCTTTTATAGATTTTTAATATTTCTATTCATTAAATGAATTCAACCATTAGTATAGGGTATCATTAAACAAATTTAAAATATAAATGAAAATATAAGTAAATTATTATGTGTGATGAATATATGGATTTAATTATATTTACAAAAGAGAATAAATCATATTTTTGATGTTTTGATCAAACCCTAATAGCTTTTTGTAATGTGATTCTTCGGAAAATGTTTAAACATGATCTATAAGTAAAATAGAGAATCTAAAAACTATGTATGTACCTATTGTATAATAATTAATTGATTTATTTCATATAGGATGACATAGACATAAATCACCATGTTCAGATGAGTTTACCATTGATTTAATACCTGATGAGATACATTTACTATAGACTCTTTATTTAATGGAATTTTTTAAATTAATGTAGTAATGGATAAAATAAGGGTAGTGTCATGATAATATATTTATATTCCAAAATTATTTACCTTGGGGGTCCCCTATTAATTTCATTAAGAAGAATGATGGATCATTATGTTTTACAAATAGTCATGATGTGGACTCACATCATCATTATATCCATTTAATGGTGGTGGGAAATTCTTAAATTTTTGAGGGTTCTCATCTCCATGATATAGAAAAATGAACAATAGGTCTCCCTATTTTCATAGAAGTGGTTCTTCACCATCATTCACCTAGGTTGGATCCTTATAATCATTTGCAAGATATTAGTTGTGGGCATCCATATCTATCTTAGTATAAGGACTTATGAATTTTTTTCTAGGAAATCTTTTAATATGTATGATGAACTTATTCAGTGGATATTTTTGGATTTATATGGGATAATTATTCCTTCTGTTGGTCTCTTCCTGAACTGTTTCCATTAATGGGGTCTGGATGGACTGGTAAAGGTGTCATCCTAGTTTTACATGACCTTTTGTGTGGATCTATTATCAAGGGATGATTTTTTCAAGGCATGTTCTTATCCTAGAGTGAAAGTTGGTAGAAGGTGGTTTTGTCCATTTAATATTACTATAATAGTTCATTTTTTATTCATCCTTCTCTGGAGGTAGTTTGGTGTCCCATTGGGGTTTCCTGTCTTGATTCACATGATGACCTTGTTAAAAAATATTGATGATGATTTGGACCCTCTAACATTAAAGATTTAAAAACTATAAATATTCATGTGGTTTAATTTCCTTTTATTTTGGAAATGGTTTTTTCAAATCCCCCATAAACATAAGGGGAATTGTGTTTCCTGGATGAAATATCCCTTATATGTTGATGTGGATTATTTTTCTGCATCATGTCACCATCATGGAAACTCCCAGAACATGTGTAAGAAATCATGAGATTCCTCTAATACTTCACAAACCTATCCTATATTAGGAAGATTAATATCTTCTTTGCTGACGGTGGTTTAAAAAGTCATATTGAATTCATTCTCATGTGTGGGAGTGGGTTTTGTGTCTATTGATCCTGGTGGTTTTCTAGAATGGCTTCTCTCATAAGGATATTGGGGTGATGGTTATGGATACAAAGGCCTTATCTATATATCCAATAATATTTGAGGATTATTGACAAGTTTCACGGGTGAATCAATGTTCACTACACATGTTAGACATGGATGTCTCTTTTCAGTCATTTGTGGGTTTCAATCGAGGTTTTGAAATTGGTTTTCAAATGTCCATCATCCAGGAATTTCATTAATCTTGAAAAATTTCACACTGGAGGTGATTTGTTGGATGTGTCCATGAATATCTTAGTCACTCTAAAAGATTCGGATCCTGGTACATCATAAAAATCAATTAATTATATTTCCAAAGATGTTAACATTTTATTTTATTCTTTATATTTGAGAATTGATCTAGTTGTTTTAACAATAACTATTCCTATAATCCTTTATCATATACGCATTATATTCACAATATCTAGTTTCAAAAATTATATTTCTCCAGCTTATTCAAAAAAAATATTCCATCAGAAGCCATGAGAAAAATTGAAGTTACAACTTCCTAATTGATATACTTATTTTTTTTGGGATTCATGAGGACTAAGAAATAAATTGAAAATTCCTTTGTTGGTTATTGAAATGATTTTTAAAAATGATTCTGTTGTAAAGATTATATATATTAAGTATAAGCCCCCAAAATCAAGGCTTTTTTTTAAAGGTTAGTCCTTCATGGTTGTTTATATGGTGAGACTTCCAACTACTGTCTCAATATTTATTGGATCAATTACATTATTGTGGATCAACATGAGAATTATATCCTTACCATATGTATAATGGTATGGTTTAAAAAAATTATTTATTTTTAACTCATTTGTTTATGAAAATGTTATACAATTGAAAATGAATCTCATTTTCTTGATTTATGTTATCTCAATCCAAGGGATTCATTTTGGTTGGTTTGGGGTGGTTTTAATACAATCATGAAACAATCATTGGAGAAATGAAGTGTGATATATCCCTGGAATTACAATAATGATTTCTATCTTACACATACATTCATGTAATGATGTATTTGGGATTCATGGGTGATAAATTCATGTGGTGTAATATACTTTTGGGGAGTCATTTCAGATGGAGTAGGATGGATAAAATTATTCCTAACATGAATACTTCTAATATCTTTTTAAATAATTTAGTTTGCAGCACGGTTTAGTCAATATATTATCATGCTCCCATATTGATCATCCATGATTCTAGAAGAGATTATTATATTTGTTTCTTTGTCTCCATTTAATTCCATACTGAACATACTTTTCTTGAGGACATAAATAAGCCTCAGACAAAAACAATGAAAGATAATACATGGGTTGGTTTTCCAAATAAACACAGAATATTAAAAAATTATTCAAATAATTGAATGAAAAATATAGCTTATCATATTTTGGAATTGGATCTTGTTAATGTAGACTTTGAGTAGGATAAAGAAACCCGTGAAGATCAGTGGGATGAAGTTATTTATAATGAGTTTTTTAAAAGCATTCAATGAAAACCCTCTAAGAATAATGTTTTTCTTATGAATGTTACATTTCTAGGATTCATATTTTTAGTGTATATAACTAATCATACAATAATTAATGTATTAGAGAGAAGATATGTGTTATATTCCAAATATTCTATTTGAATAGGTCACCTTTCAATTTAACCTAAATAATGTGGAAGGTATGGATGAGTCTAATTTTAAAACATTTCTAGATGATGTTAATATAGGATATATGATGGGTATCTGTGGGACCATTCATATATTTTTTATGATATAATATGTGTTGTTCCTATTAGTTAAATTATTTATTTTATTATATTCTAGATGAGGAATACTATAAGAGGTTTTTTTCATCCTAAATCATGAATGTAATCCTAGGACAGTTGGATTTCCAAGATCATTATATATTTAATTATGAAATCTAATTAAGAATGAATTTTTTGATATCATTCAATCAATTTCTGGGTGGCGAGCTTCTTACTGTTTCTTAGGCTACAACTATGGGTATCATTATATTGGGAGTTATATATAAGCTTTAATGTCTTTATCCTATAAAATTTTTAGTGATATTATTATTAAACCCACTAAATCTATTATAGTATTCAATATTGTTATGTAAAGTTATATATGATGACATTGAATGGAGTTTCATTCTCAATGTAATGAGTTGCATGAGATTTGAAATAGGGAAGTGGATGCATATTTATGGTATTTTAGTTTTTTTTGGTTTTCAGTGACTCATATATTGGGGTCCATCCAGCCCACCCAGGCATTAGAATAGCTATTATACTCCCCTCTAGTGCCTTTACTATAGTTCCAGACAACATTTGTAGGGTTAACTGTGTGTGAACTTTTGGATGTGATGAGGAATACATATTCGTAGCTGTTTATTTTAGTGTAATGAAATTTATTTGGAAAATTATTATAATTCATGTATAATGAAATAGAACAATGTTTTTATTATATTTATTTTTATTTTAATCTAATTTATTTATGTGATGTTTTTAAATATAATCGTGACTTTAAATGAACTATTATGTATTTTTAAAATATTTTTTTAATCTTATAATTATTACCCAATCAATGGAATAGAAGGAATGAATATGAATGAATTATAATTAAATAAAATTTTCCCTATGTTTAAAATTAACTTATTGGTTTCAACTATGTTTTAATTATAAATAAGAAATTCCACTGAAGAAATATGTCTTCATTGAATAGTTATTTTTATGTGTGATATGTGTTTTTTTCATGATAATATATATATCTATATAATATATATTATTTTAAGTATATTTATTGATTATGTATATAATAAATTATTTTAAAATCAATAATTGTGTTTTCACTAGGCTTGAAATAAGAATAACTCATCTTTTATGGTTAAAACATTGTATATTTATGTTTTTGGTTCCCTGTTGTCAATTAATTATATTATGATATATATATATATATATATATATATAATTTAATCTTTTTAGAATTAGAACTGTGTCCTTCACCATATATTTAAATGGTTTATCACATTCCTCTAATATAAACTATGATTTATCGAATATAATTGAAAATAAAAACTCTAATAGGATCCTAGATTCCCAACCCACTTCTTAGAAATTTTGATTTTATCAAAATACCATCCTTCACTGTTTTAATGTGTAATCCAATAGATGGTTCACAAAAAAGGTTATTTATCTTAAATGTGTATGTTTAATTTTAATTTATCGTATTCCTCTTATAAAACAATTGAATATATTTTCAAATATTTTTTTCATTAACTTAGATATATTAAAATTTTATTATAATAGTGATTAATTATTATCCTGTATTAAGTCCGATGGGAATTTAAAACATCAGTTGTGCTTATTTGAGGTCTACCACCTCCACAAAGAGATGTTTTTTATATCATTATTGCATCACATTAATGGTTTAAATGATGGATTTATATAGTATATATGATATTTTTAATTGTATTATAATTTTTGAATGTTTAATAAGTGTTGTAGATTCTTAAATTCCAATTTTTAAAACATGAAAACCTCACTCATGCATACATATAGAATATGATCTCCATAAATTTATCTAATTGATCTTTCACAAAATCATTAAATTAATGGTTATAATATAATATTTAATAATTAAATATGATAATAATGGCATCATTAATATTTTTTAATGACTGACCATTAATAAATACACATGGATTTAGACTATTGAACTAAAACATGCATGATGAATGATTAATTTAACATGGATAATATTAATTTTAATTATGAATTCATAATTAAAAAGTTATAAAATATAATAATTACTAAATTATATTATGTTAATATGATTATGTATATATAATTGATTTATAATATATCAGTATATATTATTTTGGTTGTTCAAAAACCTAATACGAAATATAAAGCTTCCTGTATGAATTTTATTTTACATTGGGATTTTCATAATATATTTCCATATAACGATTTAAAATAGATATTATTCAATAAAACCAATATACTTTCTCATCCTCTCATTAATATTTTAATTTAAAAAATTTGGTACCATTTCCCACACATTTGTACTGAAATTAAAATGAAATGTTTTTGTAATTGTTGAAAATATTTGCACTTTGATCAAAAATATCAATCCTCCATGTATAAATTCTTTTTAAAAATATTATATAATATATATAAAAATAAAAAATTATTTATAAACTTAATTACGTAAAAAAAATAACCTTATAAAATATAATAAAACAAGTATTCATTTTTTTTAGAAAAATTCAATTTTAATGAATATTTTAACAAAATAATCATTTTAATGTCTACCACATGAATTTTTTTCATATTATCATTAATATTAATTTATTTATATAATCGATTGTTGTATTCCTTTAATAATTTCAATTTAAAATATACATTGTAATCTAAATATTTTCCTATTTTAAATATTTGATTTAAAAATAAAATTTTAATTTCTATAAAGAAATTTTCTGTTGATCCATTAATGAATTTTTGTATTTAATAAAATATATAGATGTAATTTATTATTATTTGTGAATGTTGTAAAATTATACAATACATATTCATTCTATGTAATTTTAATTATTTAATTGAATAAATTATAATGAAATGCATTGTTTCATGGTGTCAGCTATGAGAAAATGATATATATTTTAAAGGCCTTATGGAAAAGCTAAGAATGGATTATGATTATGTAGTTGATTGGTATATAATATACCTAATATGAATTATAAATTTTAATATTAATATCTCACATGTTGAAGGTGATATGAATGAAAATTATTTAAAAACATTCTCACACATTCATCTACGTGCACAATTTATTCTATTTATTTCAAAAATATATTTTTCAAAAATGATTGTGGAAAGATGTAAAAATATTTTGATGCTTAGGTAAAATTTCATCTATCTATTCTCGCAATATTATGTATGTTGATGATTGTGAATCATTGTATCTAGAAAAATTTAACTTACATTTTTTATAATCTCATATTCTAATGTATTTTATCTTAAATGATGAGAACTATTCTAAAACCCATTTTATCTTGATTCAATATAAAACCTGATTTTATAGTTTATAATGTAATATATTATCTATATAAATAATTTATTTTTAAAAATGAACTTGATTATGTTATCATTCCCTAATATGTCACACGTTTACAGATATAGTGATTCTGAGGTCTCCCTTTCTTACGTATTCCTTTATAATGCATTTATTAATGGATGTATGTGTGATATATGTATAAGGGAACTATTCTGAAGATATTTGATGGAGATTATAAAAATAATTATATTTTAAAATACAATTAAATTCTGCTCAATTTCTTCATTCCCCTACACCTAAAATAAAATATGATCTATTTTCAACCTCCCATGTATGGTAGGGAATGTAATTTTTTTTAAAATGTGGACTCCTATATTGGTTATTCATAAAATATAATTGATTAAAGGGTCAAACATTAATTTATAATTTGAAATACATTTCATTTTTTATGGGGCATTCAAATATTATGATTTTGAAAACATTAAAAAAATTTAATTAATGATTATACTGTATGAATATATTATTAGAAAAATTATATTTATTTAATCACAAATTTTTTTTCTAATTAAAATATAATAGTTTAAAATTTTCAATTAATTTTTTCAATCACTTTATCAATGTTTTTAAAATTTATCAAATCTTATCAAGGAACGTGACACAAAATTCGGTGGTCCTCGCATGAAATTTTATCTTATAGAATTTTAATGGTTTTATATTTAGGTATTGAAAAAATGTTCATAAAAACCTAAAATTAGTTATTGATAATTTTGATATATTAATTTTTTTATATTAAAATCCAATTAGTATATAAAACTTTTAAATAATCTCATAAAATTTAATTTGAAACACAAAAATAATTCAAAAACAACCACATAACAAGGAGATCAAAAATTCAATGTCCTAATCATTAAAAGATCAGTAAGTCTAAAATTATATTGCATCCTCATTTAATTATAATATAATTCTTTTATAATACGATTTTAAAAATTATAAAAAATTCATTTTTATGGATATTTGAGGCATATCGTTTTTAAAAGAATATGTTAGTGGAAGTATCATGTCATTATCTGCTAGTTCATGGGGATATATTATATATAATATCATTTTCATATAACCATTATCCCATAATGGGGTATTGTTTCAGTACATAGTGATTTTAATAAAATAAAATAGCTATAAATTGGTAATAAAAAATAGACCATCCCATCTAGAATAAACATTTCCTATTAGTAGATTAATTCTTGAGTTGTATAATATTACATTGACCCAAAAGGTTAATAATCTTATTGAATTATATTTTCATGAAACAATAATATTAATTCTATAAATATAATGAAATAATAAAGAAATTATCTTAACGATTAATCTAAAACTTTATGTAATAGTTTACATTATTTTAAACAAATGTATAGATACAAATTCGTCTCTATAATTATAATGTTAACTTGTTTTCAAATGCCAATGATAGTAGAATGATATTAACATATATTAATATATATGGGATCATTAAAATTGGTGTAATATATGCTATAGTGAATGATGATGTGATGACATCAATCTATTATTTCAATTTTTTAATGTTTGGATTCATAATATCAACTATAATTGAATGGAATTTTCTATTTTGAACTAAAAATATCCAATTTTTTCTACAAATTGAAATGTGTACATATGATTTATTTTATGCATTTCCTTCTCCTCAATGTTTAAATTTTCATATTTTATAAGTTATTTTCATGATCCCTGATGATGGATATTTGAACACCAGATGTACAAAATTTGACTAAAATTATCAAATGTAATTGATATTATCATCATCAGTAGTAATTTCTTTTAATTGTACCATTTATATAAGATAATAGATAACTAATGAAATTTTTTATTTATAAAATGAAAATGAAATGGTTCTAATAAAATATATCTCCAATAATTGATTTTTTAAACTAATTTGTTGTTTTGTATTTTCAACTATCATAGAGATGATTTAATGAAATTTAAATTTCTCAATATTTTTTCAAAATTAATAAGAATATATAAATGAATTTATGATAGTAAATTAATTATCATTATTAATTCCTATATATAGTTTCTTTTAAAAATTATCATTGACAAATTATAGTAAGATAATATTTGAAAACTTCTTGAATTAGAATACTATGTGAGATTCTTGTAATAATTTCATCATATAATATATTCTAAAGATAATTATCATTAATAAGGTAAAATGATTAATTATTTTATTTAAAAAAATTATCGTGGACCTTGATGATAAGGTACCTAAGATAATAATAAATAATTATTCATTTCTGCAATACATGAAAAATTTTCCTCATCCTGTATAACATATCTCTTAAGATTTAACATGATATGTAATTATAGAATTAGACATTTGTTATTTTTTAATATTTATGAATTTGGTAGTAATTTTACTTCAAAATTTATGCTATGTCTTATTGCATACATGACATAAAATAAATGTTCTCTATGAATTCCTATGTTACACAAAATATTGTGTTATACCGAAAAATAACATATTATTATTATTTTTATATTATGTTTTATTTATTTTATATATTTTAGAATTTCAGGAATGAATTATATTAATTAAAATGTAATGTTAGGTTTTTCAGATGTTTATATAATCATTTATTAGATATAAACATAATTATAAATGAGAATAAAACCAAAATGAATATAAAGGACGTGTTTTATAATACAATTTAATTTTGAATATTTGTGATATAAAATAATTAAATAAAATTTTTTATATTCTCTTTATTAAATATAAAATAAATATGATGTTTCAAATTAATATTATAGGTTTTACAGATATTATATAAGAAAAAATACAATTTTATTGATAAAACGATCATTTTGTAAAAAATGATGTTTTATAGACTTTTAATGGATAATCCCTTTTACATTAAATTTTTTTAACATTTTTATAAGTAATAAATGAAAAAATTGGATAATTATTTGGATATGTGACATCAAATTTAATATGTATTAATTTTTGATATTATTATGAAAAAATTCAAATTTTAATGAATATTTTAAAATACTGAGTTTCAACTAAAAAAAATATTTTTTGTCAAAATTTTTAGACTAGTAGATCATCGATTTTATTTTTAGTTATATATTTTTATATTATAATATTATAATTTAATCCAATTTTCGGCATTTTAATCAATTTCACATTTATATTTTATATAAAAACTGTGTATACTATAGAATGTTTTACAAAAAAACATGTTTTCTTATTCTGTCAATGAGATTAATTTTAATATTATTTTCTAATATATATATATTGAATTTTGAAAAATGAATTCCATATTTATAATTAGATAAACTAAATTATTTAAATTTTTCCCTTTTATTTTTGTAACATTATGAATTGTATCTTTAGTAACAAACAATTTTACCACGGTTAAAGGTAAATTTAGTAATTAATGATAAAAATAATATAAAAAAATCAAAATTTCATAAAGCATGTAAAAATATTGTTTGGATGATTAAATTACTACATTTATCATCCATGGAATTATTGTAGGAACACTTGTAGCCACTAGGATGACATTAATGAATTTATAATATTATATTCAATGTATAATTTTTATTTTACACTTTTTTCATTTCATGAAAAAGTATTTTAATATTTAGTTACAATGGGTATATCATAAAATTTAATTTATTTCAAATTAAATTATTATATACAACATCATAATTTATTTATTATTTGTTATAATTAAATAATTAAATTCAATTGTGACATAAGGATGAGGTAGTGATAGATTAATTTAATAATGAAAAAAATAAAATATATCACTAATATTAAATTAAATATAATTTCATTTATTTTATTCATTAAATGATTTTATTGGAATTCTATGACTTTTTAATATTATTTTAATTATTTTTTTCTAATGAATCAAGTTTTTATGTGTTTTTAAAAATGAAAAATGTTGAATATTTTCGAAATTGGCCCAATTCATTACATAAAATATAAAATATTAAATGAAATGAAATAATAATTAAGAAATAGAAATTTAATTCAAAATATTGAGATAAATATAATAATGTAATTTATTAAACAACCATATGTAATTAGTCATGATTTGTAAATTATTTTAACTCGAAAAGTGTAACTTATTAAATATAACAGAAAAAGTTATAATGTGTTAGAAGAGATAAATATTAAAAATATCAAAACAGGTATAATTTTAATTTGATGATGATTATTCCACCGTAAATCATGCTTTATTCGAAGTAAATCATTTTTAGTAAATTTTACATTAAAATTTAGTTTATATTAATTTAATATTGTTTTCAATTCAAAGGGTTCCACTTTCCTCCTCTCTTAAGACGCATCTATTCCTCACTTTTAATCACTAAAAAAAATATTTTCCAATTTCTGACAACACACTTTCCATGAATTATTCCAGATATTCTAGATTCCAAATTTCAGGAATAACAACTTATTTTGAGGTTTTAAGGTGTTTTAAAGACTGATTTTATCTAAAGAAAATTTAATATTTTTATTTATATTTTTATTATTTATTTATTCTTCCACATAATTTAAATCTACTTCATCCGTGAGTAAATATAAAATAATTTATCCATAATAAACCATGGTTTTATTATGTTAATATCATCACCCAAATCAATCTCCAATTTTATCCAATGGAAAATGAACATTTCATTTGTCTATAAGGAAAACTACCACCGTGAGAACCGATATAGGTGGTTTTTCATCATCATCTCCCAAAGCAGCACATAATTATGTAAATAAATTACTATTCTATTCTAATAAATTATTTACCACTATAATAGAATAATATATATTTTATTTTCTTAATATTCATGAACAAAAAATGGATAACGTCATTCATGGGTATGTGGGAACTATCACCTCAACGAAGTGATATGAAATGTTTTTATTCCCCAAATCACACGTATGATATTTATAAGTATATTTAAATTATTATTATTATTTTAACTATATTATGATCATTTTGTAAGTATAAAATAATAATTAATTTATTTCAATAACGATCAATTAAAAATTAAAACATCACTCAATTTTAGGTACGATCTATAATCTCCATGATAACAACATTGTTCATTTATTCATATCATAAATCAATGGTTTGATTAAAAATAATTATTTATTCATAAAACTAATTATTATGTAATTAATATAATTATAGAGATGATGAAATTATGACAACATGTACTGTTGACTTCATACAATGTTCATTTTTGAATCATGCCTTGAATATTGACCAAACAGCTATCATGAACTCAAATAATTTAATGATTATTATAAATAGATAACTAATTAAATAAAAGTAATAATAAAAATTAAATCATTATAAGAAATTAAAAATTATTATGTGTTTGTTATTCTGGAATAACAATGAACATACATTCCAAATTGAACTCATGTTAAGGGATATTGTCTCAAAATATATTCAAAGAGGAAATATTTTGATGTTATACATCATCTACATTTATAATGTTTATAATCAACACATTTTAAAATTAATTCATTCCAACATTTTCAAAATGAATAGTTTTAGAAAAAGAAATTTAGTTTTTTTAAATATAAAAAATTTATTTTTCTTACACACACGGTGAAAAAAACTTCTCTGCCTCTGTACTCATTATTTTTTCATTAAGATTCATCTATATCATTAATTTTATTCAAAGGAAAAAAATTACCATATTACATTTTTGGGTGACATGGTATTTAAAATGTATTTTATAGTTGATTGACTATTTTAATATTTTCAAATGATTTCTTATGATTGTAATGAAATGTTATGAGTGAAATGGTGATGATTTCAATAATTTATGTGTTATGATTATATAATGGTAAATAGAAAATTTGAAGGTGGTTATGGGAAAATCAAAATATCATAGTTTAAGTAATATAGCACACTCGAGTGATTTTTTGATAACCCGTGGATAGGTGGTTAAATTATTACATCAATTTCAATGGGTATAGAGGTTGGTAGTATAGATATTCCATTTACTACTACATCTAGAAGTTGACTGTATGGTTATTCCATTTATGTAAGATTATGTCCCATGTAACCATTATATGATATATGTTATTTATATGGGATTTGTGGTAACATTTATATTACAAAAAATGTTAGGAAATGATTTTTTATTTAGTAAAGAGTTTTTAATAAATCTTATAGATGAAAAATATTATATTTTGATAATGTATTGATTCATATTATCATAGAAAATCAAGGGTTCATTTATCTGGTATTACATTGGGTTCGACTTTTATTAAGATTTTAATGCTAGTAATTTTTTATCATAGCAGTATTCAGGCACTGATCTTTGGATCCTTCAAGGAATCCCTATGTAGTGCATCCTAGAGTTTTAACAAATTTGGAATTCCAGAAATCTATGTGATTTCTTCGATTATTAGTAGAATTGATTTGAGTAAGTCTATGGATATTTCATCAGAGGTGTACGATGTGGTGGTAGATTGTCAAAAATAGACTCTTGTTGCATGTTTTGGATCATCAAAGCCGCCTTTATAATTTTCCAAGATGTTTATTGATTCCTAGCGTCTTTTTTCTATGATAAATATTTAATCAATTCATCGGAATAGATTTTCCTTTATTTTTTCCTCAGAATCAGATTTGATTAATTCATGGTGTAATTATCCCAGAATAATAGGGCATTGGAATTTCAATTTGACATGGTGGTTATTAGATGTGTGTAATGGGATAGAAGTTTCAAAGGTAGTAGTGTGGATTTCTCTACCAGGTTTTCCACTATTGAAACTTAATGAGTCTATTCTTACTGTTCTGTGGATTCCATTGGGATATTTTGGTATTCAGATGTCTATACCCGTAGCTGGGTAAATGTTTTAGCTGTAGAGATATGTGTTTTGGACAAGACATTTTTAATCATTTCTTGAATAAGATTTTGCTGAAAGTGAATGATTGGATTTCTTAGAATTAGAATATTTTATATCTGGTTATGCTAATGTGTTTTCTCAATATTCTTTTTAGAGTAATATGATACATGATTATAGTAAGCAGTGGTGTGATTTTCTTCATCATAAAAATATATCTTGAAAATTCGTACTGAGTTATATAATGATGACCCTATGAAAATTGATAAGGTGAATTATTTTTCACCCGTAGATCTCGAGCACAATAATAATGAAATTACACTAGTCATTAAATATATCTCCTAGGATCTATGTACTCATGTTAAAATGTATTTCTCCTATGGTTTTTTGTGGCCAGAAAGTATGAATGATATATGAAGTATGTATTTAAATGATCAACTCTTCACAATTAATTAGGTAGGGCTGGCAAATCAGGTATTGATTGGAATGGGGCTATTTTAATTTTCATTGATGTTGAGCTTATCTAGAATAGAGTCTTTACAATAGAAATTTGATGATGAATAATCTCCATGTGGTGGATGTAATTAATGCTATTTAATTTTAGTAAACTAAAAATCATGGTACTCATATAAGGATTAAATTTATGATGGTAGGAAAAGTGGTGTTATAGGACTAGTTTATAAACTTTGAGGATGTCATTATCCTCTGTGTATGGAGGATGAGAGACCCCATCAAAGTCGATCTTTTTCATCTTCACCTCTGAAATTTTCTTCGATCCAATAAAATGGAGTGTGTACAAGACCGAATTTACGACCTATGCATGAATTTTTGTCCTCACATACTATTATGACCAATACACCTAAGGTCAAAACTAGGTCAGATAAGTTCCATGATTTATATTATAATATGTAATGCATAAGTATTGGGATATTAGATTAAGACTGATTTTGTGGTTTCTGATGTTAATAGGAGGAAGATTGATTTGGTTGTTATTATTGAGAAGAAGAAGAATCTGAATATGATTTATTTCTTCAAAATAATAATTAAATGTAATGATTCATGCATGATGATCCTATTAATAGACAAATATGGTTATTTCATAAAAAGAGTCTCAAGGTGTAACAAATCCATGCGGGTGAACAGTTTATTACAGTCACTATGGCCAGTGATTTTCAATCTATTTTGGATTCTATTGTATATGGAAGTTGTGATTCTCATAAGATGCAGTTTTGTGGAATTATATCAATAAATTTGATTATGATATTCTCCCATGGTTCGTAGTAGATGATTTTAATGTGTTGGCTGATCAGAATGAATGGAAGAATATAATCCCTTTTTTATGAAAATCATGATTTGATTCTAATTAATTTCTGGTAGGTAAAGTTCTTGTGTATCGTGGGTTTTCATGTGACAAGCTCATTTGGTGTAATAAAAAAAGGGAGTTGTCGTTCTTGGATTCATTTGGATAGGTGTTTTGCTAATATTCGTTTTATTTCTAGGATTTCTAGTTCTATGGGTATTATTTTGGATCGTAGATTTTCAAATAATTCCCTAATCATTATAATATTTTCTACTAGAAATGATAATAATGATATGTTCAAATATTTTTGACATCAGGCTATAATTCATGGTTTTCTTGATATGGTTCATCTGATCTAGAATGAATTATATCAGGGGTATATGTGGATAAAGATTCATAAAAATATGAGATACTTTAAGAGTACACTGAAGATGTGGGTAATAGATATTCCTTCACTAGATATGGATCATGATGCAGTACTGAATGATGTTTATTTCCTTTAACAAAAACTAGAGGAATATTTGAGTGATTCTATTATTGAAAATCTTTTTGTTAAGAAGGATGTTTTATCAGATTTTCATTTGATAAATTGGAATTTCTAGGTAAAATGAATTGATAATATTTTTAATATATAGGGATAAAAATAATGAGTATTTCTATGCATGTATGTTGGAGAGGAATGTGTTTGTTAAACAAAACATTAGGTTAAAGGATTGTACTTCCACTAATATCAAGTATGTGATTGGAAATATGGCTAATAATTATTTCAAGGAACTTCTTGTCGAACCTAATCTTTATCCACCTTATGGTTACTTAGGGGGGGTCCTTAAGATGTTTTTTATTTGATTCCAAATTATATTTTTTAATGATATAATAAAAGTTCGGGTGCCACACCACATGAGGCTTATATTTTTTCTTCTATAATGAATCAGAATATACAATGTTCTGCAGGTCCCGATTTGTTTCATTTATCTTTCTATAATGATTCATGGGATATTATCAAAGAAGAAATGTTTATGTTTGTTCATTAATTTTTTTATGGTTTATCCCATCCTAGAATTTCTTATTCAACTCAAGTGGTTCTTATTTATAAGAATAAGGATCCTTAATCTATCTTCCACTTTCATCTTATTAGTTTGTGTAATGACCCTAATAAGATTCTTTTTCTATGTTATCAATTCTAGGCTATCAACTTATCATCCTCCATGGATTTCAATGGACCAACATGGTTTTGTGAGGGGGGGATCAGTTAAAGGGGGTATATTTTTGGCTGAATATTTTTACAGTGATATCAATATAAAAACTCATGGATCTACTATGGCTATTATTCATGATATGAATAAATCTTATGACCGTATGGAATGGAGTTTCAATAATATCATCATATAAGGTATGAGGTTCCCTCCTTGGAATGTTGGTATTATTTTTTGATGTTTTTTATGGATGGATGGTTGTTTCCTTCATGGGTAAATCCATTGGGTTCTTTAAGTAATCTCGGGGGGATAAGGAGTTGGGACTATAATTCCCCATGTATTTTTATTATAGTTCCTGTTATTTTATATTGTCTCATTTATATAAACATATGCAATAGGGATCTGATCCCCTATCGCAGATGAATGGACTCCCCATTGGTTTCTCATCTCAATTTTGCAGAGGATAATATTATTTCCACAAATTCTTCATGTATGACATTAATAATTTTTAATAGGATGCTGGAAGGTTATTGTACTTGGAGTTTCTAGTTTTTGAACAATAGTAAAAGTAGTTTATCTATATTCATGACATGTTTGGTTACTAGGATCGATTGGGTGAGCCTTATTAATTTCATGAAAATAGGTGAGTTTTATACTAAATATTTGGGGGAAACATTCTTCCTAGAAGGTTCTATATTTGTGGTTTTGATAGTCTTATTAGAAGAATCCTAGATCATGTTCTTAATTGGATAATTATTTTCCAATCATTTGGTTATAAAATTTCTTTAGTAAAGAGTGTGTTTTTGACTAACCAAATTCCTTCCCTCTCATTGGTTAGAGTTACTATAGGATTAATCAAATAAATTTATAGATTTATTTCTAGTTTTATATTAGATAAAAAGGGGAAAATGAATATACATTGGGACTCAGGGAATAATATGGTGCTGCTGTTAATTGAGGGAGGTATGAATGCTTGTATTCTTGAATACACTATTCATTATATGCAAGATATGTTGGTTGGGGAAGTTTTGGAGAAATGATCTTTGTGGGGTTGTTTAATACATGGTAATTTTTTGGGGGATTATGTTGTTATTGATTTAAATTATTCTCTATTACGGTCTGAGATCGGACCTATTGTTGATAGTCTGGTGAAATAGTCTTGATATATAATTTCGAAATGGGATGTGTTGTTCTGGCATCATAATTTGAGTGTTGAGGTTCTTTCTAATCCCTTTATCTATGCAACTTACACTTTATTTAAATAAGATTTAAAATATCGTATGTTAATCAAACAATTCCTCATTAATAATCCTAATGATCTGTATAATCATATTGAAATAACCAATTATATTGACAGGTATGTTTTTACCCCTTCCCAATCTAACCTTTTCTCTATAAGAAACTATCATAGGTCATTGAATATATTGATTCGGGGTGGGGTATGTTTTGAATGAAACTCTATGGCTTATGAATTTCCCATGAAATAATAATTTCATTATATGATAGATTTTACATAATGATATTCATACATATTAAATATAAAAAATTGTTGTGTTTATATTTCTTCTATATGTGTCTTGTAGGGTGAATGAGGCATAAATCTCAAATAATCATTTCCTCATAAATGAATGGGTGCCTCAGGTGTGGTATTATTTTTTTTAGTTTACTACTTATGAAAATTCCAATATGGAGGAAATTATTTTTCTAAACCAATGGTACCGTAGATCGGAATGGTGAAGCATGGAAGGATCTTTTCAAATATTGATACTCCATGTTGGATGATGCTTCTTGTGGAATGAAAGTTAGAAATGGATTTTTGATGGGTTGACCTTGAAGGGATACAAAATTATTTCCCAGGTTAAATTTATAATATTTGATTTTGTAATTTCCATAGGTAACTTAATGGAATCTCATTATTTATAGTCGTTGATGTAGGGATTTATATTTATAATCACATAGGAGTGTTTGTAATCTCGACAATTTGGTATGTGGGTGTCCTCCTGCAGATGGTCTAAAACAAAATTGTGACAGTTCTTATGTGGCTATAAATATTCATGGAGGAGGGGTGGTGAAATATTATATTGTTTATTTTTTTCTATATTTCTATATCAATCATGGACATGAGACCACTCTTCTAGTTGAATCAATAACCATGCTGGATGAACTCATAATTTGTATACGAAAATTTTTGGCTCTTATGGAGGTTGAAACAGACTCCTTGATGTTGTATAATTCTATTATGGATGCATGTATGATTCCTTGGACTATTCTTTATATAATTTGGGATTTTCGTAATATCATGGGGGAAACATTAGGGTTTCTCATAACTTGAGGGAGGGAGTCAATTTGATCATAGGGAATGCCCTTGGTCTTCCTTTTTAGACCTCCAATGGTCTTGTTTCTTTTTCTTATGGCATGCCTTTGTAGATTTTTTGATACCGTTTTTTGTTCACTCTAAATAAATTTTTATTTATAATGTTGATGATAATGTATTCATTGTTTACATGTTTTTTCTAGAATAATAGTTTTCCTTCCTTTTAAATCCCATAATGAGTTTTTATTCTCACCAAAAGTTATTGAAATATTTTTTCACAGAATTTAAAGGATAATAGGGTCATATATATGATCAATAAAAATTAATTTTATTTAAACTTGAGTGGAGACATATATCTTTTTGAAAATAATTTGTTTTATGAAAAAAATGATAATGTGTATAAGTATCTATATTGTAATTTTTTAGTTGTAATTTATTATTTAGGGCCTATTTATATAAAAATGTATACCAAAAAAAATTCCCATTGAGAAATATAGTCAAATTATTATCACAACCGATGTTTATGTAAGGATTATGGTTAAGGCCTTATAGTTGGCACTAATGGCCAGTTCTGATATTGGAAGAGGTTAGGGCGTTATTGAATAATAACATAGTAGTTGTATATAACCATAATAGGAAAAATTAATGGAAATTTTTTAGTTATTTTAGATATATAGGATAAGTTTCAAAAATCATAAATTATAATATCATAATTTTTACATTCCTCCAAGGATATTATATGATGATTTTATTTACATACTCACCGAAACCCTTTGGGTTTTTGTATATAGTTTGATCTAGTATGAAACAGTGTAACAATGTATTTGATGGAAAATGATGTGATAAATAGAAAAACATTGAATTATATGAGCGTTACAATGAAATCTATTGTGGTCATTAAAAAAAATTGGGAATAATGATTATCCAGTTGAATTGTGGTGGTTTTTCTGATGGATCATATATGAGGGAAATTAATCCTTATGGATGATCAGTTAATAATGATCATGGAAGGATAGTATATTCGATGACATGTGTGTCAAGGATGTGGAAGAGAACACCTATGAATTTTTTTAATGGGATAATAATATTTCATTGATTTTTGGAAAAGTTCATAATGAAATTACCGACTAAGGGAAGAAGAAGAATTATGTTAACTATATGAAAAAGGATGTTGTTATTTTCGAGTTATCATTTTAATATTTTCAATATGGGGTGTATTGTCATTATAAAATTAGATTTCCTACAACTAAAGTCCAGGAAATGGAACAGGGAGACCAAATAAATATATGTTTTCAAATACCTAATTTCATTCCAACTGAATATGATGATATTTTAAATGGCATATGAAAGGTTTGGATTATTTCTTGTCTCATGTTTTGAAATTATTGAATCTAAAGACATTATTTATGTTGTTTTTTATAAAATATAAGTATAAATGAGTAATATTAAAAATCACTGTTAAAGGAGAAAAATTTACACTAAATGATTAATGAGCCTTCAAACAGTGGATACAAGAGTTATGGTAGACTGCAGAATGATGAAATGATTAAAGTTAGTAAAGATATTTTCCTGATTGAATTACACTGGATTACTTTTTTCTAATATGTATAATGCTAAATATTTTTTTTGAAAAATTTTTTCATTTATGAATTATCATATCATGTGTTGAATAAATTCTAAAGGTATGAATTACCTTTAGGGTTTATATTATCGATAGTTTTAAGTAATTATGTGATATTACATTTTGGGAAGAAATATAAAAGGTATGAGTTTATCGATTAGGTTAAAATATGATAGGCAATTTTTTTTTGGGGGGGGGGGGTTCCTCTCATTTTGGGAATGATATAAGAATTATACATATTTTTGTAAAAAGTAAAACCCTCTTTATGTGAGACAACTCCTTGCATCAAACATGGATGGAGGAATCGAACTCACAACGAAGGAAAACTAGTATTTATCACATACCACTACCTGACATGATGTCCATGGTAATATAAATTAATTATTTTGAGTTTTTCGAGTTGATTGAATAACAATATATCTATTTTGATAACATATGTTTTATCCAATGGATAACCTAAATATTGGAATGTGACATGGGAATTATGTGATACATGTTATTTTAGGGGACATTCTATTTTTTTACAAACCATTACTTGATTAAACTAATACAAATACTATTGGATTTTATTTTAGTATTAGATATTGAATTATATTTTAAAATAATATATGATTTCATTTGAGGATTTATAGGGAATTAGTTTACTTATGGAAATTATTAACTTATCTTGGGAAATATGTAAATTGATTATTTATATTTTCATATTTGACATTATGAGAGGTTTATGTTACCTGCAGATAAATGATAGATTTTTTATTGGAAGGTTATGTGTAAAATCATTGTTAATTTTTGGTTTCAATATATTTATTATTTTTTATAGGGATTAAAAGGATAGTTATTTATTAAATGGTGTATGTTGATTTTATGGTTTACAGTTTAATTTTGGAAATTAAAATTATTATTTCTTCATTTAATGTTTAATATATTAATTAAATTACAATATATTAATCTAAATTTTGGGTTTTAGTTAATTTTATAAGAAATGATACATATATAGTTAATATTTTTGGATTATTTGATTCAATATAATATAATTTTAGTTCTTCAAAAATAATAAAACATTTTGAATACATTTCATTGGAGAAAAAGTTGAGTTTGGGGTTGAATATTATTATACGAAGAATATCTACTTTTCACGTGGGTATAATTCATTATGTTCGTATTATAAGTTCTAAAATAATTCATAAACATTATCAAAAGGATATTAAAATAAAAAATTAAACTTATTTTTCCTACTAAAAAATCAAATACAATTGAACCAATCACAACATTGTTATTTTCTGATTGTTAACATTCCCCTAATACCATTTTCTAGCACCCTTTATAAGAACAAGATGGGTTTTTTATTCCATATCCTTATATTCCTAAACATAACCATAATATGTATTATCATGGAATTCCTTCACAATTAACAGTATTTCATTTAATGTGGATTTAATATTGACTCTTTTTATGATGTGAGATTTTAATGAATTAATTTTGATAAGTGAAATATTAGTCACCAAGAAAATAATTAATATTTATGGGACACAATTTCTAAAAGGGTACAAATATGTAACATCCAAGGTAATATTATAATAATTATATTTCATGTTTATTAATATTTATTAATTAGGTAATAAATTAACTTTCTTTGGGACACTATGTCTAATATCATTCATGACATGTAATATTTGGTTTCTCTAAAATCTTATGTTTCACAGAAGAATAAGTAATAATGAAAAAATTTTATTATATATATAATTATTTTATGTTGTAGATATGACATATAATTATGAATGGAGGTAATGAATGATATTATCTGAAATATAAAAATATTTTTTGAACATGTTTATATAACATACCATTTCATTGAATACAAATTATAAATGAAAATAAAAACCAATTGGAAATATAGGATTTGATTTTATGAAAAATAATAAATAGAAAATAATTATGTTTATAAAATAATAAAATTCATATTTTGGTTATATGTTAATGAAATATATATTTAATATTATTTTAAAAATTCATTATACATTATTGTTATACATTATATATTAATAAACTATATTTTACGGATAAAACAAGTGTTGTTCCAAAAATGTTGTTTTAACACATTTTGATGGAGAACCAATTTAAAAACTATTATTGACTCATTTATAAGTATTATTTGAAAAATATATAAATTTTTGAATAGATTCATTATATTTTCTTTGGTTGAATTTCAGTAAATTTTCTAAAAAAATCACATTTTAATGAAATTTGAAAAATTATGTGTTTTAACTCAAATAGGATTCTTTATTAAATTATTTATATTGTTAAATTATATATTAAATTTTATTTATTTTATTTTAAATTTATTTTTTATAATTTAATAAAAAAAATTCATTGGAATCAATTTAAAAATGAAATTGGATGTAAAAAGTATATGAAGATTTAAACATTTTACTTAAAAAATGTTTTTTATTCTATCAATTAGATTAATTTTTTAATTAATTTCATCAAACTATCTGTTTTATGTTTTTAAAAATGCATTAAATATTTTTAATTATATGGTTTAAATTATCTAATTTGGTATCTTCTATTTTTCATCAATATAAATATTAACATTATTAATAAATTATATTACCATGGTTAAAGTTAAATCATGTGATAAAGGGTTAGAGTAATATTCTAATAATATTAAACTACCCTAAAACATTCCTAATTTATTTGGATGAGTTTTTTCCATCCATAATCATCATATGGACTATTTTAGAAAATATTTATCCACATGTATGACTTTAATAAACATATAATATTATATTCAATGAATAGTATTTTTAGGGGCACATTTTTTTTAAAATTTATGAATATTAATTAAGAGTTGTATAGGGAATTATTCAACTATAAATATAATTTAGAGATAAAAATGTATTACCTACATCATAGAAATTAATAGAATTATTTTGAAATTAAATAATTAATTTCATTAGTAACAATGATGAAGTAGTAATTTATTTATTAATGAAAAATTAAATGAAAATAAATTTTTATTATTA
The DNA here is from genome assembly GCA_963277665.1 of Viscum album. Classification (NCBI taxonomy): domain Eukaryota; kingdom Viridiplantae; phylum Streptophyta; class Magnoliopsida; order Santalales; family Viscaceae; genus Viscum; species Viscum album. The sequence goes on along the minus strand of OY728140.1, from coordinate 1,995,357,743 downwards.
AAATGAATATGATTTGATATATTTTATAAGGACCTGGCCTTAAACATTACTTAATAGTGAGTTATTACAATATTACACCTTGATGATCTTTTCAGGTTTAGAGTTTTAGAGAATTAGATCATAAAACATGCATTACAGTCCACATTTAAACAAAGTGGTTACATAAAAGATAGTATTCATTTTTCCCATCAATGGAAACATATTTAAAATAAAACATGGATTCTTTCTTGACACTTCCTTGACACTATCATCATATCATGTACCTTTCCCTTGACCTGTGAAAAACATTTCAAAATCTTGGGATGAGCATAAAAAGCTCAGTAAAGGATATAAAAATATGGAAAGGAAACATGGGTACATATATACATAAAAATGAAATCATACTTTACCCCTAAAACATAAGCACATTAACATACCTCATCAAATGATGAATCAATCATAGAAACCATAATACATAAAGGTATCTTGAGGCATTCATAACATTCTTACGTAGGGAGTAACCCTACTGGTTACGTTTGGAATACCCATCATAGTATATTCCCTAAATCTCTTCAGAGAAACCTTAACGTTTCACTCCTTCGCGTTACCCAATGCATTGTATAGCTATATCGGGCTCACCCAACCATTGTTTATCACGGAACCACCCGTCTTCATAATAATTCCCAAGAACCACAACATAATCTTATCACATAAAACAATCATAAAGGAAACATAACATTTCCACCATTCAATCACAAGATATCAATACAACACATTGATATAAAAACATTATGAAAAATATTTTCAATACCAAAACAAAAGAAAAGTAAAACATGGTATTTATTTTTCTATTTAAAAAAAAGGTATGGCTTGTAGAGGAAGTTGAAACTCAAATAATGTTCACTACGGCGGAGAAGTCGTTGTCGCCGCATACGTACTACAAAAAAAATTCACATTTGTCATTTAGTAAAATGATTCATATAAAAAATATTTCTTTTGGATAAAAGTAAAAGTCAAAGGGTTTTATACACCGTATAAAAGAAGGTTTTGTATAAAACAAAATATGCCTCAATGAATGGAGATTGAGACGAAGTCCCATACCTCGGGTCTGACATGACTCGATCCTTCTTTAATCTTCAGAATAATAAACTTCAGTTAATTTATACTTGTTTAGGAACCTTTTTCAAGTTCATTATTCCATTTATATCACTTATTTCCATTTCATGAACACTAGGTAATTATTTAAGTTAATAACGGTCGTTTTAACGATCATTGGTACTTGCGTCAAAAATTAACCATTTATAATTAAAATTTGCTCATGTATCCATTATATCCAGAATTATAATCATGATTTATATATCATATACATCATATATATATCCAATATATACATGAATTTATAATATCACATAATCGTTTAGAGGTACGAAATGAAATGCACCGTTCATGGAGACGGTAAGCCGTACGTACGCATGAACGCTACTTTCATTTCTATTTGGTATTTTATAGAATGGAATCAAATTGATATAAAGGTATATTATAATATTAGTGTAATATCATATATAATATAATAAATCCATCCATTATACATCCCACATATGGTATTTAACGAATCCAATCACTTTGAGGGGGTGGTAGTCCTTACTTCCTTAAATGTAGATATCTCGTTTACCCATACTAGAAACCATAAAGGTATGCCCAAAATAAAAAATACAGAAGCTTAAGAAAGAAATAAACATATTATATATCATATGTAAATATAGTGTCATCTTAATGTCCACCTTTGAAGGTGTTAAAAGAATATTGAACAATCATCGTTTCGGGAGGTCAAAATTCGCCATCCACGGAAATAGTATGTTCTTTAACCATTAGATGTAGGTGTGTGTAGGTGTAGCTCTAATCCTTATTATAAAAACATCCTAGTATATTGAATATACTTTATCTGTTACAAAATAAATGAATAAAAAGAGTTATGGGATTGGATATGTAAAATAAAACAAAAGGACTCAAGTGAAGACATTACCTTAAAATCAGGTAACTCGCTTTGGTTTGAGCTCAAATGATTCCTTGGGAAGACTTATTCCCAAATTGAGGCTTAAAGGAGTAAGAGAGGGATGTTTAGAGAAAACATGGGCAGGTTTTGGCCTATCCAAAGTCTTTGGAAGTGTGGTTAAGGAGGTAGAGGTGGGGGCCTTTTATAAGAGGAGAGGAGGGGCACTGTTGGAAAGTAAAGAAATGTTACTTTATTTTAAAATGAGTTTCGGATTTAAATGGTCCCACATTGATATAATTAAATTGTAAGGTGATAAGGGTTCGAAATACACCCATCCAATAGGTTTTGTACATGTGTAGGTCATAGATTTTACATTATCATTTCATTTTATTTAAATCCGTTATTAATGAGGTAATCGATGCATCATCATGATGTCATAAATAATTTACTTTATTTAAAGTCTAAAAATTATAAAAAAAATACTATGATGTAGGAAATATTTTTAGATTTCCAATTACTATTTGTAATAAAAAATATGACTTGTATAACTCCATGTAAAAATTGTTTTATTAAAATAACTTATGTTTGTTTCATTTTTACTTTAACATTAAATATAATGTTATTTATGTCATTTCCCAACCAAATTGGCTCCATGGGATCCCCAAGTTGACCCATGTATTTTATTGTTCGACCATGAAACATCCAATGAGGGAAGTACATGTGTCAAGCTCATCTCATATTATTAAAACATTATTTTTACCTTAAACTACACTAATTATCTCAAATCGCGATTAAAAACATAAAAGTTACTATTCACCAAAAAAGTATTTTAATCTCATTGAACCAAATTTTACTTCTTAATGACAACCATGTATGTTGGATTTTTGAAAAAAGAATCACAGATGTGTCAAAGTTTCATTTAAATGAAAAATCAGTTTATTTAACAACCACATAGTGGTTTCACTATTCATCAAAAATTGAAGTTTTTCAGAAAAATGCCAAAACATCATCCTATGATATATTTGATATTCGGAATTCAAAATTGATTTCTATTTTAAAAAATTCAAATCATATAAGTTACATTAATTAATTTAATAATTAATTCCCGATGTCAGGACAAATAGCGTGTTTTTATGAAACAATAAGTATCAAAAGATTGACACCAGTTTAAGTCCAATTTCAAAGGGAAATTAATTCCAATGACCACTATTTGATTAAATGGTAAAAATATATTCTAATTTTACTTTAAAACCAATTCAAAAGATATTCTAATCATATAAATAAATTAGATTAAGAAGCAGTTTTGATGTAAAATGCAGTATTTTTCACTAATCATTAAAAAATGAACATTGTCAGAAAAATAACAAAAATTCACACAAAGTAAATTTTGATGTCCCAATCATAAAGAATAAGTTTATTTTGACAAGTATATCTTATAAAATTTTCAAAATATAGATATAAAAATGGGTTTCCATCAAAAGGCAGCAAAACAATCTTTTAAAAATATTAGTGTATTCCATGCATAAGATTGGATTTATTTTCATTTTATGCCTCTAAAACACAATCTAATTCATTAATAGACATAGATAAAAATATCTATTATTCATTACTTACTTGGGATGTTACATATTTCCCCCCTTTAAAAAATTGCATCCCCGTAATTTATTTACTTATCGAATAAATGGTGGTACTTATCCCTTATTGCATTTTCAGATTCCCATGTTGCCTCTTCCATCATGTGGTTTTTAAAATAAAAACCATTACCTGATTAATCACCTTATTCCGTAACACTTGCTCCCTGTGGTCAAGAATCTGGACTGGTAGTTCCTCATATGACAGGTTCTCTTCCAACTGAACTACCTCTGGACTCAAAACATGAGATGGATATGGCATGTACTTTTTCAGCATCGAAACATGAAAAACATTGTGTACCTGAGATAAAATCGGAGGTAAAGCCACTCAGAAAGCGACTGATCCAACATTCTCCAGAATTTCATGTGGTCCAATGAACCTTGGAATCAGATTTCCTTTCTTACCAAATCTCATCACACTTTTCCATGGAGAAACCTTGAGAAAAACATGATCACCTACCTCAAAAGATAGATCCTTCCTCCGGTTATCCGCATAACTCTTCTGCCTGCTCTGAGCGGTTCTCATGTGTTTCTAAATCAGCTGAACATTTTCTACCATCTCTTCTACCAATTCTGGTCCCATCAGCTTCCTTTCACCCATTTTATCCCAGAAAGCTGGAGTTCGACACTGCTTCCCATATAACGCCTCAAATGGTGCCATCTGTATACTGGAATGAAAACTGTTATTATAAGAAAACTCTCCCAAAGAATTATGTTGGTCCCAACTTCCTTGATAATCCTTCGAACAAGCACGTAGCATATCCTCTAATGTCTGAATTTTGCGTTCTGACTGCCCATCCGATTGAGGATGAAAAGTTGTACTAAAATATAATTCAGTATCCAACGACTTCTGAAGGCCTTTCCAAAAGTTAGAAGTAAACCTGGGATCACAGTCAGAAACAATGGAGAGGGGAACTCCATGTAACATGACTATCTCTTTAATATAAAAATGGTAAATCTAATCTAGGGAAAAAGTATCTCGTATAGAAAGGCAATGAGTAGACGTGGTCAAGCGATCAACAATAACCCAGATTGGATTATTACCTCTAGATGTCTTCGGTAGTCCCACAACAAAGTCCATGGATATATTCTCCCATTTCCACTCTGGCACTGGTAAAGGCTGAAGCATCCCTTTCAGTAACTGCCGCTCAGTATTAACCTGTTGACAAGTAAGACACTTCATATTAAAATCCGCAATATATATTTTTATTCCATCCCACCAGTAATACTCCCGCAGATCTATGTTCATCTTAGTACTGCCATGATGAACTGAAAATGAAGAACTATGAGCTTCACATAACAACTCTATCTCTTCAACTGTGAATCACTAAGCAGACACAATATCTTCCTAAATCTCAAAACACAATCATTATCAGTGTTGAATTCGTGAAAATTACCTTTCTGAACTAGCTCTACATTTTTTTGCAACTCACTGTCTTGCTTTTGTGCTTGCTTGATTCTGTCTGATAGAGATGATCTCACTGATACCTGAAACAAAACATAAGAACTTCCTAGTACAACAACTTCTATGACAAAGTTCATCAAATCCTTAACCAAAGGATCATGCTCCAAATACAACACTGTTAATGAAGAATTACTATTTCAACTCAAAGCATCGACCACTTTATTTTCTTTTCCTGGATGGTATTGAATTGTACAATCATAATAATTGATTAATTTTTTCCATATCCTTTGTCTCATGTTCAATTATTTCTGAGTAAATATATACTTTAATGTTTTGTGATCGGTATATATTTCACACTTTACTCTATACAAATGATGCCTCCAAATTTTTAAAGCGAAAACAACAGCAGCTAATTCCAAATAATGTGTAGGGTAATTTACCTCATGAGTTTTTAACTGTCGTGAAGCATAAGAAATTACCTAATCATTCTGCATTAAGACACATCCATGTCCTTTCAATGAAGCATCACTATAGATAACAAACTCACCATTCTGGGAAGGTAGTGCCAAAACTGGATCATTCACCAATCTTTTTTTTCAGTTATGGAAAACAATCATCACATTCTTTTATCCAGATAAACTTAACACCCTTCAGTGTTAGCTTAGTAATTGGACTAGATAACCGTAAAAAATTTATATCAAACCTTTGGTAATAGCCTGCCAAACCACGGAAGCTACGAATCTCAGTTACATTTGTGGGTCTTGGCCATTCTTCAAAAACCATTGTTTTTGCAGGATCAAAAGTTATCCCATCTTTAGAAACAATGTGACCAAGGAAAGAAATTTGTTGCAACCAAAACTCACACTTTCTGAATTTCCCATACAATTTATTTTCTTTTAAGGTTTGAAAAATAACCCTTAAATGTCTTTCATACTCCTCTTTACTTTTAAAAAACACCAAAATATCATCAATGAAAACCACCACAAACTTATCCAATCACTCATGGAAAATTCTATTCATTAAGTCCATGAATACAGCAGGTGCATTGGTTAGCCCAAAAGGCATTACTAAAAATTCATAATGGCCATATCATGTATAAAACGCAGTCTTTGGAACATTTGCTTCCTTTACCTTCAGCTGATGGTACCCCGATCTCAGGTCAATCTTTGAAAAATACTGAGCTCCCTGGAGCTGATCAAACAAATCATCGATATGAGGCAAATGATATTTGTTCTTAACAATGATGTTATTCAAGGATCTATAATCAATGAAAGGTCTCATAGAACCATCTTTATTTTTAACAAATAAAACAGGAGAATCCCATGGTGATGTGCTAGGTTGAATGAAACCTTTCTCTAATAAATCTTGCAATTGCTGCTTCAACTCTAAAAGTTCAATTTGAGCCATTCGATAAGGGGGTTTCGAAATTGGCTTAGCATCCGGAACTAAGTAAACAGTAAATTAAACTTCCCGATATGGTATTATTCCAAGAAACTCATCAAGAAAAACATTTGGATACTCATTTAGCCCTGGCACATCATTAATCTGAACAGTTCCCTTGTTTTCAACAATATATGCAAGGTAACATTCATTTCCATATTTTACAAGTTTCTCGGCCTCTTGATATGTTATCAACAGTAAGGGTTCATTCTTGTACACAAACTGAATGCCTTTCTGAAAAGAAACTTTTTTAGCTCTATAGTCAATCTTAGCAGTGTAAATAGAGAGCCAATCCATACCCAGGATAATATAAAACTCTACTAGAGGTAAAACAATAAGGTTTGTAAGTAGTTTCTTTCCACAGATAAGGATAGGAAGATTCTTATAAATTCTTTTTGCCTCAACATTTCCCCCAGGTGTTTTTACCAAAAGTTCAGGAGTCATTTCTTGAGATGGTATTCCCATTTTAATAGAAAAGGATTCAGAGACGAAAGAATGTGTAGACCCCGAATCAAAAAACACACTGGCATAATCTGAAAAAACAAACAAGGTACCTGATACAACTTCATTTGATGGCCCGACATCTACTGAAGTTGTTGCAAAGGATTTCACCACCCCTTTCTCCGTGTAGTCTAACTTCATCCCATCAATCAAGCTCTTTATTGGACACTCGTTTGCATAGTGACCCATCTCATGGCACTTAAAAAATTTCACTAACTATAAATAAAATTTGGACTTACCATCACCTTGATCTTTTTCAGTGCAATCACGAGCCTTATGTCCCATCTTACCACATCAGTAGCACTTTCCAGAATTCAGAAGACATTTCCCAGCATGCCTTTTTCCACATTAATCAAAAACTAGAAACTTAGTTTTCTTACCATCAGACTTTTTTGAAAATTCTTCCCTTTATCTTGCCACCTTAGTCTCTTCTTCTGTTGGTTGTTATAGATCACTTGATAATCGGAAAACTCCATTTCCACCTTCTCATCACATCAAACAAGCTTTTCAAAATTTTTAAACTCACTAGAAGCTAATTACCTTCGATATTTTGTCATTAATCCTTAAAAAAGACGATTGATTTTACTATCAAGGTCTCAGATAAAATTTGGAGCATACCTTGCCAATCGAGTGAACCTTTATTCATATGCAGCCACTGAGTCTTCCTCTTGCCTCAATTCCAGGAATTATTTTTCCATCCTAAATCGAACAGCCTTAGGAAAATACTTCACAAGAAACATACCTTTGAATTCATCCCAGTAGAGAGCATCAAACTCATCAGCATCCCTGATATTTGTAATCATCGACCACCACTGATCTGCTTCACCAACCAAACAGTAAATAGAAAGACTAACCTTTTGATTGTCTAAACACCCTATGACATCGAAAATATTCTCCAGTGCTTTAATCCACCCTTCAGCTAACAGTGGGTCGTATGATCCTCTGAATGATGGGGGATGTTTCCTCATGAAATGTTCCACCACTGACATGTTCCTATGCGGTTGATATGGCTGATATCGTGCATGGATACCACCACCATTTATCGCTTGAATCAGATGTACCATTACTGCAACAAACTATTCAGTTCCAATTCCAACCATCTCAGGATGCTGATTTGGAAGGTTATTTCCTTCTGCATTCCTTCCTAGAAATGCTTTCCTATTTCCACTGCGGAAAACCATTCTGAACAAACATGTCTTAGATGAAGCAACATGGTAATCTTAAAATTCTATATCATTTCAATTTAACCATAAAAAAAAATATTTTTGGATAATCATTTAATAGAATTCTAACTCCTAAAGTTATGTAAACCGACCTTTGATACCAACTATAAGGCCTCGGCCTTAAAAATTACTTAATCTTGAGTTATTACAAGATTACACCTTGAGGATATTTTCCGGTTTAGAGTTTTAGATAATTATATCATAAAACATGCATTACATTCCACATTTAAACAAATTTGTTACATAAAAGATAGTATTCGTTTTTCCAATCAATGGAAACATATTTAAAATAAAACATGGATTATTTCATGAAACTTGTTTGACACTATCATCATATCATGTACCTTTCCCTTGATCTGTGAAAAACATTTCAAAAACTTGGGATGAGCATAAAAAGCGGACAAAGGGATATAAAAATATGGAAAGGAAACATGGGTACATATATACATAAGAATGAAATCATACTTTACCCATAAAACATAATCATTTTAACATACCTCATCAAATATTGAAGAAATCATAGAAATCATAAGACATAAAGGTATCTTGATGAATTCATAACATTCTTATGTAGGGAGTAACCCTCTTGGTTACGTTTGGAATACCCATCACAGTATATTCCATAAATTTCATCGGAGAAACCTTAACGTTTCACTCCTTTGCATTACCCAATGAATTGGAGAGCTATATCGGGCTCACCCGCCCTTAGTTTATCGCGGAACCACCCGTCTTCATAATAATGCCCAAGAACCTCAACATTATCAAATCACATAAAACATTCATAAAGGAAACATAACATTTACACCTTTCAATCACAAGATATCAATACAAAACATTGATATAAAAACATTATGAGAACCATTTTCAATACCAAAACAAAAGAAAAGTAAAACATGGTATTTATTTTTCTTTTAAAAAAAGGAATGACTTGTAGAGGAAGCCGAAACTCAAATAATTGTCACGGTGGCGGAGAAGTCATTGTCGCCGCATATATACGACAAAAACATTCCCTTTTGTCGTTTAGTAAAATGCTTCATATAAAAAATATTCCTTTTAGATAAACGTAAAAGTCAAAGGAGTTTATACACCGTATAAAAGAAGGGTTTGTATAAAACAAAATATTCCTCAATGAAAGGAGATTAAGAGGGAGTCCCATACCTCGAGTCCGACTTGACTCGGTCGTTCTTTAATCTTCGGAATAATAAACTTGAGTTAATTTCTATTTGTTTAAGAACATATTTCATGTTCATTATTCCTTTTATATCACTTATTGCCATGTCATTAACACTATGTAATTATTTAAGTTAATAATGGTCGTTTTAACGGTCATTGGTACTTGAGTCAAAAATAAACCATTTATAATTACATGATGTTCATGTATCCATTATATCGAGAATTATAATCATGATGTATATATAATATACATCATATATATCATGTATGTACATGAATTTATAATATTACATAATCATTTATAGGTAAGAAATGAAATTCACTGTTCATGGAGACGGTAAGCTGTACGTACGCATGAACGCTACTTTAATTTCTATTTCATATTTTATAGAATGGAATAATAATGATATAAAGTTATATTATAACTCCAGTGTAATATCATATATAATATCATAACTCCATCCTTTATACATCCCACATATGGTATTTAACGAATCAAATTACTTTGAGGGGGCGGTAGTCCGAACTTCCTTAAATGAGGATATCACGTTTACCCATAATGGAAACCATAAAGGTATGAACAAAATGAAAAATAAAGAAGCTTAAGGGAAACATAATCATATTATATATCATATATAAATATAGTTTCATATTAATTTCCACCTTTGAAGGTGTTAAAAGAATGTTGAACAATCATCGTTTCGGGAGGACGAAATTCTCCATCCATGGAAACAGTATGTTCTTTAACCATTAGATGTAGGTGTGTGTATGTTTACCTCGAATACTTCTTATAAAAACATCCTAGTATATTGAAGATACTGGATTTGTTTCAATAGAAATTAATAAAAAGAGTTTAGGGGGTAGGAGAAGTAAAATAAAACAAAACAACTCAATTGAAGACATTACCTTAAAATCGGGTAACTCCCTTTGGTTTGAGCTCAAGGCTTCCATGGGAAGACTTCTGCCCAATGTTAGGCTTCAAGGAGTAAGAGAGGGATGTGGAGAGACAAAATGGGCAGGGGATGGCCGAGCCAAAGGCTTTGGATGTGTGGGTAAGGAGATAGAGGTGGGGGCCTTTTATAATAGGAGAGGAGGGGCACTCTTGGAAAGTAAAGAAATGTTACTTTATTTTAAAATGAGTTTAGGATTCAAAAGGTCCCACATTGATATAATTCGAGTGTAAGGTTATAAGTGTTCGAAATACACCCATACAATAGGTTTTGGAAATGTGTAGGTCATATATTTTACATTATCATTTCATTTTATTTAAATCCTTTATTAATGAGGTAATCGCTGCATAATCATGATGTCATAAATAATTTACTTTATTTAATGTCTAAAAATTAAAAAAATAATATGATGTAGGAAATATTATGAAATTTCCAATTACTATTTATAATAAAAAATATAACTTCTATAAACCCATGTGAAAATTGTTTTAGTAAAATTACTTATGTTTGTGTCATTTTTACATTAACATTAAATAAAAAGTTATTTATGTCATTTCCAAACCAAAGTGGATCAATGGGGTCCAAAAGTTGACCCATGGATTTTATTGGTCGTCCATGACACTTCCAATGAAGGTAGGACATGTTTCATGCTCGTCTCATATTATTAAAACATTATTTTTACCTTAAACTACACTAATTACCTCTAATCGCTATTAAAAACATAAAAGTTACTATTCATCCAAAAAAGTATTTTTATCTAATTGAACCACATTTTACTTCTTAATGATAACACTTTAGGTCGTATTTTTGAAAATAAAATCACAGATGTGGAGAAGTTTCATTTAAACGAAAAATCAGTTTCTTTAACTACCACTTAGTGGTTTCACTATTCATCAAACATTGAAGTTTTTCAGAAAAATACCAAAACTTCACCCTAAGCTATATTTGATATTCTGAATTCAAAATTGATGTCTATTTTAGAAAATTAAAATCATATAAGTTACATTAATTAATTTAATAATTAATTCCCGCTGTCATGACAAATAGGGTGTTTTTTTGAAATAATAAGTATCAAATGATTGACACCAGTTTCAGTCCAATTTCAAAGTGAAATTAATTTCAATGACCACTATTGGATTAAATGGTTAAAATATATTCTAATTTCACTTTAAAATAAATTCAAAATATAATATAATCATATAAATAAATTATATTAAAAAGCAGTTTTGATGTAAAACACAGTATTTTTCACTATTTATTAAAAATGAACATTGTCAGAAAAATACCAAAAATTCACACAAAGTAAATTTTGATGTCCCAATCATAAAGAATAATTTTATTCTGACAAGAATAGCTTATACAATTTTCAAAAGATAGATTTAAAAATGGTTTTCCATTAAAAGGTAGTAAACCAATCTTTTAAAAATATTAGTGTATTCCATGCTTAAGATTGGATTTATTTTCATTTTAATCCTTTAAAACAATGTCTATTTCATTAATAGACATACATAAAAATATCTATTATTCATTATCTACTTGGGATGTTACATATTTGATGACATAAATAAATTGTATGTATGATTATGACATGGTATAATTGACTTCATGTAGTTTTTAAATGAAATAATGTTTTAATTGTTTTTAATAAAGTCAACTAATGAATTGTGACAAAATTAAAATAATTTATAACTAATAATATAAAATATTAAATTAAATTAAATAGAATATCAAAAAAATTTATGATTTTGAATAATAGTTGTGATAACTCAAAAAATTTCTTTAATTACTCATTTATATGTATTTTCCATGATATGGTAATTATTTTCACTCTCAAAGTGTAAATTACATAATAAAATATTATGAGTAAAAAGGGGATATATAAAAAAATTTGTTTATAAATACCTAAGAATTGTCAAATGTTAGTATTATGATGTTTAGTCAACCCAAAGGATCCCTATAATTTAAATAATTATGTTTGGGTAGATTTTAAATCGAAATTAACTTTATACAATTTTAATACTTTTATTAATTCCAATTTATGTCCCCCTCTCCTATAAATAGGCACCCCTTAGTCTTTGTTACTCAAACATACAAAAGCTATTTTTAGAAAATATCTCACCAAACCCTATACTAGAACCCCACTCGACATTCTTGATTACTTATTTTAGTAAGAAAACCCTAATGACTGTTCATAAGGTGTTAAGAAGTGTTATCATTAGAAAGAAATGTAATGTTCTTATTTAACTGTTCCTATTGTATTTATCTTCAACTTCCTTTAAATCACCTTCATAAAAGAGAAAATAATAACCCCATAATACTTGATATACTAATATGTTATTATTTTACTTTATTACCAAAAATCCATCTCCAATATCATCATATTGTACATTAAGATATGATTCTTCTGTATGGTGGAATATCGCCTCATGAACCGATATAGTTCATTTTCAATTACAGTCAATCATTACTAGACAATATGGTAGAAATAATTTCTTAATATGATACTAAATATATATTTATCCTGATAAGATAATAATATATCCATTATTATTTACATTCCTTGCACATAAAAATGATAATATCGTTCATGTGTACTTATGAACTATCACCTCTATGAAGTAATGTGAATCATTTTTATTCACCAAAAAACATGAATAATATATATAATCATATTTTAATAATAATTATTATTTTAATAATATTATTAATTTTTAGGAATGATAATATAATAATTATTTATTTTAATAATGATCAAAGAAAAATAGAATTGTTACTCATGCATGTGTTCGAGCTACCATCTCCATGATTATAACATTGTTAATTTTTTCAAAACCATAACCAATTTTTTATTTAAAATTATAATTTATGTATAAAAATTAATATTATTTCATACAAATTATATTGAAGATTATTTACTTATGACTACGTACACTATAGACATCATATATTGTTTATTTTTTGACTCTAATCACGAATATTGAAAAAATGTATGAACTAAACAGATATAATTATATAGTAATTATAACATTGTTATTAATGAAATAAATGTAACAATAAAAATTAAAAGTTTCTTCAATAGTCATAAATAAACTTCATTTTATAATTACGGAAGAACAATGAATATACTTGATGAATCAATTTCAGGGTAAGGGACTTCATATCAATCTCATTTCGTTGAGGGATATTATAATTTTATTGAGAACATTTTTTATAAGGTTTATAATCAACACATTGTTCTTTTAATTAATTAATTGGTTTATAAAATGAATTATTTTGTATGAAGATTTTTAATTTATTTAATAAATGAATTTTATTAATGATTACAGTGAATATTACTTATCAACCTCCGTCACTGTTATCTAATATTTCGATTCCTCTATAAGCCATAATTTTGTTCAATGGAATATAAATACCTTATTAACTTTTGAGGGTTTAGGTATTGATTATGGTTTTTAATTTATATTGACTATTTCAATATTTTGAAATGATTTCATGGGATATCAAATGAATTTTTAAGTGTGAAATATTGATAATTGAAATCATTTATTTGTAATGATAATATAATGGAACATGGACATTTATTATGAGGTAACATGAAAAAACACAGATTGGTGGCTATGTTATAATAAAAATATTTTTGGGTTTATGATAATATAATGGTTGGTGGTTTTGTTATTACATTCAATGCATTAGGTATCGAAGTCAACCATATGGCTATTCCATATAGTGATATTTATGGATGTTGACAACATCGTTTTTCAATTTATGTATGATTATATACAAGGTTACCTTTATATATTATATACGATTTAAATGGGTTTATGGTAACATTGTTATTACAAAAAATAGTAATAAGTGATTTATTATTCAATGTAGAGTGTTTTTTAATTTTTAAATGAGAAAATAATTACATTATGATAAAGTATTCATGGTTTATATTGGTTAACTTGGATAATAGTTTTCATTATTTTTGTATCCCTTACTAATATTTTTCTACTCATCCAATGTTTTTGAAATATTTTTCAATGGATTTAAAATAGAATTGTTTCATGGATGTTATCACATAAATGTTATGATGTTTATACATGAAACAAAACCAAGTTTCTTTTTAATCATATTTATATAGAAGAATTGTAAAGTGAGTAGAAGTGTCTAAAATGTGTTTTTTGAGTTTTAATATAATATTTATGTCCTTATTATCTAAATATCTAAATATAAAAAGATCCTTAATGATAACTAATTTGAATTTATTGAATAATCTAAAGATTACATAGTGTTCATGGTTGGGTTTTTATATATTATGTGTTGAATTTTATTTTCATGCATTAAATTATCTAATTCTATTAATTTGTGAAATCTACTTTGGGGATTTCATATAAATTTCTCATATCCCTTTATTTTATTAATCACTATAATTATATAAAAATGTAACAAAATCTATTTTAGGATATATTCTTTTTCCACGTCCATATTTATCCAGAATATGATAGATGTACTGTAATATAAAATAATAATTATAGATCCCAATGAATACGATTTAAATTTTTATAAATAAAAATACTCCTATGATGCCATATTTAGTGGATTATTTAGTCCTAAATAGTGTCCCTGATGCATAAGTATCGTCATTATATTTTAATTCAGTTTTTTGTATATAATTGTTTCTTCGATATCATTAGAAGAATTATAAAGAAAATCCACATTATTCTACTAGTTTATTTAATTAATAAAATTTGTGTTGTAAAATATTGTATTCATCTTATTAGAATATTTAACTCACACATAACCAATTTTAAATGGGTTTATTACAAAGTAAACTTCAAATGGGAAATTGATATTAATAGTTATTTTGAGGAACCACTTGTAAAATTATAATTTTCCTAGAAATCTACTAAATATTTTGAAAAATGTTATGTATGGAAATATAATATAAAATTAAATTATGGAATTATACATATCAATGATTTATTTTAAATACTATTATAATAAATATTTCTCATTCCACAATAAAATTATACATTTTATAAATAAAGAAGAAAAAAATATGCAATTCATGTTTTATAAATTATTTCCATGTTTTTCATATAAATGATTAAATTTATAGAAAAATACTATTGATAGAAAAAATATACAAATAGTATTCATTGAGATGTAAAATTATAATTATTGTATATATAAAAATTATTACTAGGGTATTAAATGGTCTAAATTGAATCCTCATATAAGTAATGTTTAAAATGGAATGGTAAATGTCACAATACTATAGTCTTATTGTGTAATAGATTCCTTAAAATGACATGGAAATTCATCTTGGAAATAGTATTGATTCTATAATACTATTCAATTAAACAATTATTCTAAAAATAAATAGGAAACATATATTTCCATGTGGACAAATTCAAATTCATATATTTAATGCATACAATACAACAACATGGAAATATCTTATGTATTAAATTCTTCATCAAATTCCTTACAATGTTCAGTACATTTTTTCAAAAAAAGTGTTAATGTGGAGTTCACATTGTGTCTTTGAAATATATTAGATGATTTTCCCCCAAAAAATATAATCTATATAGTTTTTAATAAATTCATTCATGTTTGGATTTATCCTCCTATGGGACTGTATAACTATTATACAATTCATTTCATATAAAATAATATCCAGGAAAATTTTTAATTAATTTAATTAATTTCATCGACACCCCATCATTTTGTTGAACATTTTTCTCAATTAAAAATTAAATTATTCTTATTTTTATAAGTGTTATCATTAACAATATTAAGATTTAAATATTATCCTTAAATTATGTAATGATATTTTACATTAATGGGAATCCGATTTTAAAACATGATTTGGGTTGGTATAATGTATAAATTATAACAGGGATTCTCACTATATAATGTAGATTTATATTACAAAATATGAAATTCTATTAATAATATTACTGAATATAAAATAAAATCCATCAAATAATTTAATGGTTACATAATCCTTTAAATTTATAAAATATTAAATATATAATTGGATCACCTTATTACATTTATAATTTATCATCATTAAATTTTTCCCAATTTAAATGATTTACTAAATCGTACTTTTATATTAAATACATGCTTCCACTTCACTATATTATTTTTAAATTTATTAATTTGTATTTGATGAAAGTTCCATAGAGTAAAAAGTGATGATGTTTACTATGGTTTTTCTATAATCAATGTTTAATGATCCATCATAATCTTTTTTTTTTCATTAAGAATGTACACAAAAATATGATTGTTAGTGGGATGGTATTAAATATTCCCCTAATATTATACATTTTAATTTTTGTTTATGAGTAAATATGGTATTTCATGTCCAATATATCTCTTTATTGGTAAATATATTCATAATTTGTTTCCCTCATCCCTCAATTAATCTTATTTATTCACTTATTCACAAGAATTTGAATAGAAATATAGTAGTATATTTTATATTATTTCTCCTCTTCATTAGGGTTTTTTGTGGTTCTGATTTGGATGGTGGATAAATTATCTTGTCACAAATTATTGTTATCATAATCATATTTTATATGGGTTTAATTATTATTTATTATATTATTTTTATTCATTTTATGGAAAATATATCTATAATATAAGTCCCATGTTTCCTTATCTCATCCACTTCCAACATCAGTTTCTCATTTTCCAATTATTGTTTATGTTGGAGTAAGGATTTATCATTGCTTAAAGGCTTCACATAATTCGTCTGTTAAATTAAATTTGGGACAGTTTTCATAGTATTCTATAAGGATTTTACTTTGGATATTTGAATTTTTTTTATTAATACATGATGTGTAGTTATTAATGATATTTTTTAGACATAATTCTATATTTATATTTTTTGCATTATCATACACATATTTGAATTTGAATTACATCTCCATAATTGAGTGATTTAATGAAATTTATTATGTTGGAGTTTTGTTTCAGTACTTTTTAATTCAATGTACTTCAATACAATACTTAGTAAAATGATAGCGATAAGACGATAAACTATATGCTATTACTGGTGCTTGTAGTTTTATAAAATGAAATGAGACCATTTTTCTAGAAAGGATAACTAGTTATAAATATCTATATTTTTTTGGGATTTATAAAAAATTATAACATCATATATTCTTATTTGTTTTCTTCCTCTTTTACCACTATTTTTTGAATTATATTAAAAATGTTATTTGGATTCCATCACTGGTGCTACTATTTTTTTAAATGGTTATACCAAATATTTCATCCAACAAGATTTTATCATAGTATATTAATCATTGATACATGATAATACAGAAGTTATTCCCCTTAATAGATTAATGTTAGAAAAAAGTATTTAGTTTCATAAACCTAAAATATATATCATTGGGATTATTTTTAGATAAATCATTAATTTAATATATATTTATTAAAATACATTTACATATTTTAGGTTGGAGGAATTATTGATGAAATAATCTATTAATTTTATCTCATTCAATAACAGCACTTGGTTATATATTTTACAACCATTCCATGGAAAATCGTTTAAGTGAAATGGGAATTTCTCTCCACACAACTAGTTTTATGATAATCCACTTGGTTTAAGATTTAATTATAGTAATATGAAATCCAATGTTTAATTGTTTTTGTATTCTAATTATAAATAATTTTATTTTTATAATACTTCAGTTAGATAGGTTTCCTACTATAAATTTCTTTTAAAAGTTGGTGTAGGAAATTAATTGTGTTGATTAGTGAACTATTGGGAATATTTCCCTCTCATGGTATGAATTTTGTGATATGTCACTATGGTTGAATAAAGAGTAACAATATAAGGTTCACATTTGTTTTTATGACATGTCATCCAACTCAGAATATAAGTGAGAAATATGACATTTTTTCATTTTCCATTCACTATATAGGTCACTAGGAATACATTTATCAACTAGAAATATGGTTATATAATTTCATGTTTTTTTTCAATAAAATCTTAATAATAATAAAAATATTATAAAGTGGTCCATTCATTAGATTTTCGTAAAGAAATTATTATCATACATAAAATATATTAATATTTGTAACCCAATGGATTTTTGCAGAGAGTGTTCAAAAATCTATTTTCACTAATTAACGGATATTTATTAACTTTTTTATTTGTAACTATGAAAAACATGAATCTAGATATTAAATATAGAAATACAAAATTTTAATTTGTTTAGGATTTTATTTCTATATTCCATGATATATTAGACTTGAAAATTATTTTAAATCACTTATTTCATATTGGTAAATAAATATTTTTTTATTTATAGATCCAAAACCATTTTTCAACGTTTATTATAGAAACTGATCTAATATATATTATATATTCAAAACACATTTTTTGGTATATTTTAAAAGAAAATAAATTAAAAATAAAAAACCATGGAAGTACAAATTTATGAATTGGTTCTACTAAGAAATTTAAAAGAAACTCTAACATCCACATACACGACAATGATATTTAAATAATATCTTTCTAATATATCATGTTCCATAATAGATAATAAACACTAGTTGGATGTACATTAAATTTTATCAATCTATGTAGAGATTAATGAAACAATTCAATGTATTCTACATAATTTCATTAATCATTTTAAACAACTAATTAAAATAAAAATAATTAATTAAATCTTTTTTTATTGTTAATGTTTGGTAATTATTAGTATAAAATATATAAATTCATGTTTAATAGTCACTAAAAATTAAAACATCCATTTTATGGTTAAAATATTTGAATGAGAAATAATAACCAATTATTATAATTCATGGAGGAAAAAATAAAATATATATAAATGTGGTTGCAGCTGTATTAGACTCTCAATAGTTTTTCAAATAATGTTTTTTTAATCAATTGGAATCATAATATATTTAAATAACTCTACTTTTATTACCTTTAAAAATGAATTAAAAAGAAATATAATCATCAAATTTTTTTAATTTTCATTCTTTATCAAAATTTAAAATCCTCATATTATTAATAAAAATAAAAATTATTAGGGTTTTCTATGTTGATAAATGGAATGTTTTTTTATTATTATATTTATGGTCTCCTATGACTGGATTCATTCATACCATCATTGAATATCAAATACTAAAAATAAATCATTATGGGCCTGCATACCCCAATTTATAATTGTTATCATTTGTTACATATATTTATCAATGGTATGACACACATACATGTAATATGAAACATATGTTCATTAAACTAACACATATTTTGTGAAAAATTCATTCATAGAAAATTTAAGGTTCATATATATATATATATATTAATTTATATTTGAATATCATTAATGAATCATACACACTCAGTCATTTCCCTTTTCCTATCACTCAAACATATAAATTCTTAAAAATATTATTTAATGATTTTATAGATTATTCAAAATATGGGTTAAAATGATACAAATCGGTATTGGGATATAATTAAAATTGATATTCTAAAATAAAAAATTAATTAATGGATCTCCCAATGAATATAAATATACTAAAAATATTATTTTAATAATTTTAGTAAATAAAAAAAATAATTTTACTTAAAAAAATAATTTTCATATTTACAAAATAATTAAAAAATTATTTGGTTAAAATAATGAGTGTTAATTTGAAATATATGAAAATATTCTCATTTCACAAGAGTAACCAATATTAATACATATACAATGGGGGAAAAATTATATAGTAAATAACCATTGTTCTATTTTGATTAAAACTAATAGGGACCCTATAATATAGGGTGTGAAAAAATAAATAGATTTGAAAACACATTCTGGTAGAGTGCACCGAAAAACAATCAAGAAATAAATTCAACACATGTATGATTTATCGAAAATAAACACACATAAATCATATATACGACTTTGGGATTTTTCATTTATAAAAATATTGGATATAAAAAATTTCAATAAATATTTTATAATATCAATACACTATTGTAGAAGACAAGTATTTCAAAAAGTTAAATTTTAATGAAGAATAATATTATGTGCATGGATAATAAACTATGGTGGTCCATTCATTATTTATTCCAACTAATGTGGCAAGATAATTTTTATTCCAATTCTATAATTTCTTGAATATATTAGAAAACTATTTTATAAGGAGATATAAAATTATAAAACATTATTAATTATAATTACCATTAACCTAAGAATATTTTAATGAATTTTTTTTGTGAAAACATATTATAAAAAATATATTTTTATATGGTAGTTTATTTTTTATTTTAAAACGATAAGTTTTCACTAAGGATACACAATGAAATGATGATACATGTCAAACCTTTTTAAAGAATATACGATATTTTTTTTGAGAAGGAATACAATATCATTTTAGAGAGATCCCAACATTGGGGATAGATAATGTGAATGTATGTGAATCATCATTTCATATCATTTAATCATCCATCATTTGGTCTTCAAATATAATATAATTTTTTTAAAAGAACCAGGCTGAAAATAATGTTATATTAAAAAATATATACTTAGCCAATGTTAAAAACTATAATAATTCATGAAACATGACACCTCTAAAAAAATTTGGTTATGGGATGGAGTATATTATTTCAATTTTTATATTTTTAACTTGTATTTAATCCCTAAATATGAAACTCTAAAAAACTACCCTTAATTAACTAATAATATTTAACTCAATATATTTTAATATTAAATCATTTTAAAAGAAATTATTTAGGGTATATCATATGTGTTCCAAAAAATAATAAAAATAATATTTTTAACTAGTTATATAATCATTTAAAAGTTCCCCAAAATACTCTAGGAACACAAAAAATATACTAACCGTAAAATAAAAAATTATTATATCTGTATTACATAGGAGTAATGGAATCCTCTTATTTTGAAATATGTTGAGTAGATAATTTTTCTTGCCTCTTCAGCATTCATAGGTCTATAATGATTTTAAAATAACCCAAATAGACGTAACAAAATGAAAAATAGGAAATAACATCAAATATTTTTAACATATTTTAATTTAATGTTATTAGAAATATTTATATTTCATGTGGCATGAAGGAGTTGGTAAAAATTAAAAAATAATATCCATCTATTTTTAAAAATTATTGGATTCAATTTGTTTCTATACTATTTTTTTAATATTAATCATGTATTATTAGGGGAAATTTTATTTGAGTCATCCAATTTCTACCACATATTTGATATTTTATACCAATTTAATTTAATTTTTCATCACCTATTTTGACATCTTTGTGAATGTTGGAATTTTGTTTTCATTAGTCTACTCGTATTGAATTACTCTCAAGGATGTGGTCGTGAGTGGATTGGAAATGATAACATGTGTTCAGGGTCTCACCTCTGTTCTTGCAAAGCGAAGACCATGTAAGGATTACTCTAACTATCCTATAAACGTTACTACGATATCGTCTTCGAAGATGTCCAAGAAGGTGGACACATAGATTCTTAAAAATTTTAATTAGGAGAAATCTCCATCTGAATGGGAGGTTTCTAGTGACCCTGATTGTGGAAATGATATGTTATATTATGATATGTAGGCCTGCGGTTAGGTGTTGTGGTCATTTCTGCTTATTTGATCTCGTCCACCTCTTATTTGTACTATTTATTTCCTTTTAATAAATGGTTATAAGTGTTGCTTATGACCAAGACTTTGGTGTAATTACTCTCAAAAACTAAAAGTATTAAATACATTATTATAGTTGGTTGAATCTCAAAAATTATAATTATTATTTATACCATTTCAATATTATGGAATCTGAAATGTTTTGGTAGGTTTAATTACTTTTCTAGGGAGATATTATATAAAAATAAATCCAAAAATTAATCAATAATATTAGGATTTGATTATTTTGAATGATTATAATGTGGTTTTAACTGCGTACCACATTTCATTAGAAATGCGGGAAGTTAAATAGAATGATAACTATCAATTAATGTGACCATCAAATCATAAAACTACTATATATATTTCTAATATTTTGAAACTCAATTTACAACATTATCAATTGTTTTGTGTAATCATGAATGATGTCTATCATCAATTAAAATAAACAAATTAAACTTTCATAAAACCATAAAAATCATGAAAATATGAATTACAACTAAAAACATAAATGTGTTATGAATATGATTAGTTTTTATAATGGGAGAAACTTAAAAAATGTTTTTTATATTTTTTATTGGGATTTCCATATTTTCAATTGTTATGATTATTGTAATTCTATATTAAATTTTATATTAATTACAACATGAATATATAAACAAAAAAAATTATTCTGATCATGTTGTAAAATGTCCCGTTATATATTTTTATAATTTTTTTCTTCTTAATGGGTCTGATTATATTATTAAGTGTAGTATAATTCCATATTATGTTTTTAATAATTTATAGTGAACATCGTGAAATTTGTAAGAGGAAATTATTCAAACACCTAATCATTTTATTGATTATTCCAATTGTGCTATGGTGATCTCATATACTTGTTTCACATTGTTACCTATTATTCATTTTACTATAACATTAAATGAATTATAAAAAATGAAATGAATAATTGATTGAAATACCTAAAATAATAATTTTATTGTTATTGAATTAAAAACCAATAATAAATTTTAAAATAAATTATCCCATATATTTAATTTTGGACGGAATCACATATAGTGTGAATTTAGAGACATTGCTATAAATAACTACATGTAGTAAAAATATTATTAACTTCTTGAGTGTGTAAATTGTTTTATTAAACATGACATGAGATTAATTTATTTAACAATTTATCTAATAAGAATTTTCATTTTCAACATTTCAAAAGTATTCTGGGCATAATTTCCTTTTTAATTATATAATATTTTATATTTTTTGTATATATTGTCGGGAAATAAAAGAGGAATGGACATATTAGAGGAATATTAAAGTATAATATTTTTAATATTTTTTAATTAAATTATTCATTGGGAGGATGAGATAGATTTATGTCAAAATTAGTACATGGATGTTTTTCAAAATCATAAAGGTTAAATTAATTTTCATTACAAATGTTAATGGAGAATATGATAACAACTACTTTTAGATTTAATACATTATGAGATATAAATTTACCAATTTCCTTGAATATTTATCCCATTGATAGTTTTGATATATTTCCCCTCTAGAAATCACAAGTCCTAGAGGTTTGATTGTGTATTCTATTAGAATTACTAATTCAGGGATATAGTATTTTCAAGCTGTTCTTTACGATATGATCAAATTTTGGATTAATATGGGGTTATTCCAAAATGGTAAAAGATGATAAAAAATTTACATTATCCCCTATGAATCATATTTTATTTTAGATATCATGAGCTTAACATTATTCCAAATTTTTTTTTGATTTTCACCAATGATAAATATTTTTATTGATTTTTCACAACAATAAAGGGATTCCTTATTAAAATATAACTCCTTGATAATATACTTCACTATATATTGAATAATAATAAATTTTAGAGATTTTATTAGTGTGACCTGATTTATCTATACAAGGACCACAATGTAAATGATTATATAGAGATTATAAACATCATTAATCTTGAGGCCATTTTTAAAATATGTGTATGAATTTCCCTATAATATTATCCACCTATTGATTTTTTGTATATAAATACTACATAATACACTCCATGAGTAGTTTTGTTTCTCATTAAATAAAAATGGTTCATTTTAGTAATTTTATTCTATTTAGTCATTAATTGTAGTTGAATTTTATCTATAATTATGTCACCCCAACAACAAATATCATTTTCTAATTTATGGGGAGTTGTGAAATAAATGTATTGGAAAATAGTTAGTTTTTAATATTTATTTTTGGTGAATTTAATGATTTTTAATATAAATATATAGTTCTATTAATGAAGGGTTACACCTGTTTATTTCCTAATAACATTAATTTGTAATCTAGTGGATGTAATTGGTTATGTTGTGAAGAACATACATCGAAGTATTCCATTATGATTTTTCTAGTCACTAATATTAATAAGTTGATATTATATTTAATAATTGGAAGTATAATATTGTCAGAAATATAAAGCCATGAAAATTATAAATTCCTTAAAAAGACATATTGGATTTATTGAGGTTCACATTACATATAAATTATTTAACTAATCTAGAAATACCATGATAGGATTCACATGGAGTTTTGGGAGAAGTTTGATAAGGCTTTGTATTTTATCAATATTTGATCCCCAATAATGTTATTATACATGTGCATGTTGGTAATATATGATAGTGAAAATTATGCCTTTTATAATTTTATTATTTTTTCATAGCTTCAAATTAATTATTATATATAAAATTTCCACAAATACTATAAAAAATACCACCATAGTTTCTCCATAAAAACATAATACATGGAAAAAATGTATTCATAATAAAACCCATGTTACGATGTCTAAAAAAAGATGACAAACCTAAAAAAATATCACATAACAACATAAAACCACTAGATAATATAAATAACATATAATCATTTGAACGATCAAAATAAAATTATTGAATAAGTAAAATAGTGATTACAGGTATCACACACGTATCTTATTCCCTAGAATAATCAAATATTACCATTAAGAATGGAATAAAATTCCAGATGAATTATTTATCATAATAAGTTTATTTAATTCCAATTCATCGCATCCAACACTATATAAGAGTGTCCAACCAGTACCAATCACACTAGATACTTTTTAGTTTACTAAAAGATTAAAATTACATTAAACAACAATATTTGTGTTTAATTATCCTACTAATGATTTCACTATATATATAAAAGAATTTATCATCCAGTGATAAATGAACTCAATTACCACTCTAGTGCATCACCTTATGATATATTCTATCATAATCTATAAAATTAAACTGACATGTTTCTTCTATGTCAAAAAATTTAGTTATCTAATGTATAATTTCTTTATAATCCCACTTTCTGATGGTAATACCACCCACTATTAGCAAATAATTTTCTCAAACTAAAACTATCTTTCTATTGTTATTTTTTTAAGGAATCACCCATAATAAGTACATTACTAGTTTCTAAAATTATTTATCCTTTAAAAACATATGTTATGAGTCTATATATATATATCAAATCATTCATTCATATCATTTAACTCAAATGAAGGATATTCATCATCCAAGAAAACCCCTATTAATTACCATTATTAATATGTAAACTATATTTTGAACTAATTAATTATTCTATAAGATCATCAATACATCTTTCAAAACCATATAGATAAATATATTCTTTATAAAATGTTTTCTACTGGTAATTTGACATCTAATTTCCATTCATGTAAATATTTCATTATCAGAAAAAAAATTCCCCACATTTTGATCCTCTTAATATATCATGAAAACCCCACCTCATCTGCACAATGTCAATCACTACATTTATTAATATGGGAAATATTTTTCTATTCTCTGTTGTCCAAATATTATCTAGAGTGTCAATATCTGATTATCTTATATTCTAGTTAATTTAATCACATAATCATCTATTCTATTCTATCTATCAAAATCATTTCCATAACATAATGAAACAAAATCCTTAAATTGATCCTCTATTGTGAAATAATTTCCATTGTCCTATAATATTTCTTGTTCAATAAAATAAACATATATTAACCAAGATACATCTTATAGGGATGAACATAAATATACTCTTGAATTAAATTACATGGAAAATTTCATGACATGTTATTATCATAAAAAACAAAAAAAAATTATTGATAATGAATATGGAAAATTTTCTAAATATTCAACCATAAGATTCATTTATTGTGATATAAAAATTATATATTTATGGTTTCCTTCATAAGGTGTAGAAAATAGATTTCCATTTGGTATTTCAAAAGGTAAAAAATTCACAATATATAGCGTTTATCAATTATACAAATGCACCCGATCATAAGACCAAAAATCCAATTAACTAATTTAATGGACTATATCTCAATTTATCAAGAAAACATATCATACATCTCATAGATTCATTCATTATATATAATTTTAATCTAAAAATATCAATAGAGATATGTGGAATAAAAAATCCCCTATCACCAAACTCCTTCTTGTAATATAAATGGACAAAGATACATCATAAATTGATTTACTCATATACTTGGATGTAAAACAACGTGTTCCAACACCTTGGTCCTTGATTAAATATATGATGTTTAATTTTAATATTTTAAAACAATTATTGTTTCTGTTATTCCATTAATATGTCCATCTTCACCTTGTGTATTTCTTCCACTATGTGACATGTATGAAATGTAATGTTCACATTAAACTATTCCTAATGAAATCCATAAAAATCAATATTATTCTACACAATTCACAAGTAATGTTCTTAATAACTAATGATAAAAAAATTTAGATACACAAACTTTAGATTTTTTGAAATCCCATCATGACTAGCCTTTATTTGTGAATAATATTGACATCTAAATAATCCTTCAATGGATAAAATAATTTAATTTGAATAATAATTTTTTTGGGGTCATTTCCTGAGATCAAAAGTTCCATACCTACAACGGGAATCACGTTTGTCCTTCATGGTTAAAACACACTATAAAAAACCATTCAAACAATGTATCTCATATTGTATCTTGGTATGTTCATTGTATAATATAGGAATGTGGAAAAAAATTCAACATAAATTTTCACTCAAAATACCTCTATGTTTTATATATACATACAACCCTGTGTATAATATACCTCTAGTAATTTATTTTCTGGAGAATGAACATATTATGATCAATAGATTCTCCAAAAAACCACAAATATAGAAATTAATTATTTTTATTCCATTTATAACTCATGATCCAATGATATGTTTTCCCATTCTAATATATAGCTTATTTATTATACATTCATAATTTTTTTATCTAATTATTATAAATATTTCATCTGATTACTATTATAGAGTCATTTTCCAAGAGTAAAAACACAAACTAATCATTAATCAAATTGGGTAGAAAAATCAAGAATATATAGGCCCTTATTATTGATACATTAAAATTACATCATTTTAGTGATAAAAATATTATTGTGTTACAAAACTAGGATCCAATGATTTTTAGTCTTGGAAAAATTAGCTACATTCATAAATTTTACATAAAAAATAATCATTATTTAATTCCTTTTTTCTAAGAATTCTTAGTGGACTTCCCATTCAGTAGAGAAAATGTAATCACTTGATGATATACATAAAAGTAACAAGTGGAATAAAATATGTTTAAGGTGATAGATAAGAACATAAATAAATAAAATATAAGTTAATAAAAAATATCAAAATCATATCATAAGTATATGATCATCATAATCCTGAGATGAAGCATTAGATAAAGGAATGGAATATAGAAATGCATAAAAATAATCCATCACATCTTATTGATAAGAAACCACATGTAGTTGTGAAAAACTATTACATGATTTTCAGTAAAAACATATGTTTATCATAATAAGATAACCATTGTGAAAAAAATATAGTTTCTGGTTCAAGAGAATTTCACCTTATCTCATTAGATATATCACATTACCAAATTCATTAGAGAAATATATAATTTCAGGTGCACCCCTCAGATCATATCATTTAAATAATCATTCATACCAAATAGAACATTTATCAATCTTAGATATATAAAAACCCATGTAAAGGAATTATTTTAATTTAATAAATCAAAATATTAGAAAAATATATGGGGTTACAAAAAGGGAATAGAATAAAAATGTATAAATCATCAATATTGTGTGAAGAAAATACAATCTCAGGATAAATAAATGATTTATATTTTAAATGAAGTGTTATTTTATAAAATTTATTTATTTTTCATAAAACATGATTGGAAGAATGTTTATCACATAATAGAAAATTAATGATAAAATTAATTATACTTCATGAATAATAAATGAATATTGATTCTGAAATTTGGAATAAAATTGGAATAACACATAGAAACTATATTCATTTTGAGAATATTCTTACATTATATTTGAATGCTTTCCCCATATACAGATTATAGGTAGTGAAATCACATTTATTAAATAATAAATCCATAAAAAATTATACATTTTTTGTATATATATTTTTATAAACATTTTGATGAGTTAGAGTATCTAATTTCATCATTTGAGAGTTTTCATTTTCTAGTGTTTCATGATCAGTTCACATGTATACATGTATGAAATTTCATGTAAAATTAGTACAATTTTGGAAAATTGATATTATTTTTTTTAATTAACTTTTATAAGATTAAATGATATAATATTTTATTTTATCTATGATATGAGGATAAATAAATAGATAAAACATTATTGATAATCATTTTGATTAATTTTGATGTTTTTGAAAAATCTCAGACTTGTTTTGTTTTATTATATAATATTATCTGTACAATTTAGTTACAAATAATAATAAAAATGATATAGATTTCATTTCAAAATATATTTTAACTATTATTAAGGTTTTATGATCATCCATGAAGGAGGTCCAAGGAAATGAAAACTGTTCATCCTTGAAGGTGATAAATTAACACCTCATAGATGATGAATTTATTTTTAGAATAAAATGAAATTGAATGAGAGGATTTATTGTTGATTTCCCCATTAAAATTATTAAATTCCATTTTATACAAGATAATGGAGTTATAATTAATCTTTTAAAAGGATATTGGATGTTAAAATAATAAAATATTATAAATTGAAACCAAAATAAAATAAAATGAATGGGAGTTTTACCTCATTAATTATCCTCTTTGAAAACCATCACAGAGAAAATAGATTTGGTTATTTTTTAGAGAATGAGACCTTAAATGTTGGGTAGATTACTAGAAGTAGGATAGAATATAAATTTGAATATATTAAACTCATTATAGTTCTAGGTAGAATAATTGGTGAGGGGAAGTATTTATATGGTAAAAGAGGGGTGTTTTCTAATTATTTCATTCATTTGATTATTATTTTTAACATCCCTATAAATAGTTTTAAATTATTTCAATAAATATTAAAATAATTTAGTATAGTTCTTTAATTTACTATTGAATAAACAAAAATCATCTATGAGTCAATAATTCATATGTTTTTTAAATATAGTAAATTATGGTATATCATTATTCATTAAATAAAGATTAATTTCATAAAAATCCCAAAAAAATCACCCTTACCATTATTATAAATTTTAAATTAAATGATTAACTCTTTTTTATTAAAATAACATCCAAAAATTAAGGAAATTATTTTTTAATTAAAATTATCATTCACATGGAAAATATCGATTATAAAATTATAACATAATTTATAACATTGAAAAATTAATTATTGTCTAAAAATTTTAACTTTAAAAATTAAGACAACATGATATTAATTTTAGAATCCATTTTATGAAGATAAAAATTATTTTTTTTCAATTTATATAAAATAGTAAATTATGGTTTCTGAAAATACCAACACATAATTAATAAATTTTAAATCATATATTTATGTATAATATAATATAATTATATCACATTATCATTCACAATATACTAAAATTTTATTTATAATATTATAAATGAGTCAACTATTTTATTGGTTTGGTCAGTATTCTTATAGGTCACATTTAAATTCCAAAGGTCAAGTTATTCTTCCACTAGAAAAGGTTCCATAACTTCTCGACATACATATTATTTAATTCCTTCATCATTTATAATGTTTTAATTTTGATATATTTATGATTTTATGTTTATTATTATACATGGAATAATTAACATAATTGTGTTTCCATTGATTAAATTCATGGTTGTTAAATTATTCCCCACATATGAAACTTTTCCATAAAAATTTTATTTCACAAAAATAGGTGTGGGTACATATTGTTCGTCATATAATCTAATTCTAATGTTTCATACTCATACATATGTCTCCAACATAGTACATTTATATGGAGATTAGTGTTTTTCTAAAGAACTTTATCCAAATTCACCAAGAAATTCAGTAGCTGCACCTCATAAGAATGTTCATCATCAAACTGTACAACCTATGGATCCAGTTTTTTTTGGGATCGGGAATGTACATCCTAATGTGGGATACGAGGAATACATCTTATACATAATACATGGTTTTTGTATGTGGTATTAGATAGGCTATATCTTTTTCTTGATCATGAATATCGAAGAGGTTGATGTACATTGGTCAGATATTCCATTTCATCACATATCTCATGATCCAATTCCAAAGATATATGAAAGGGAATTCATTGTCCTTAACCACAAACTCAATGTCTTTTAAATGATTGTATGCATTAATATTCTATCAACTCTAAGAATCCTAGATATTATGATGAATTGATTTCACATTTTTCACTTGTTTTTGAACAATTTTTGGTCCTAGAAGATTATATTCATTTAATTCATCATTTCATACTATTGTTCTACATATTTTCTGATAAAATTTACTTTATAATGAGCCATTTGGATTCTTGAGTGAAAAAAAATATTCTAAGGGAACTCTGTCAAATGTAGATGTTGTTCCTATGCATTTTTAAAGTCCATAAAAAATATATCTATAAGTATTCCAATTTCATAATTTTCCATTTATATTTTCAAATAGTTTAATTATTACTGGTCATTATAATGCACATATAAATTATCAGTTCATGTGAAAAACTCTTCCATGGAATAGAGGTGAATCTCTGATCTAGATTAGATAGAATAATTAGTTGTACTCCAGTAATTCTTACCACTTCTATGAATATTATCCACAAACAAAGATCTACTTAGATATATTATCCAATTTGAATAAAGTGAGTTATATTTGTAATATTTATTACAATAACTCATATTGAATTATTTACAATAAATGCCATTGGATATACTGTGAGAAATTTCATACTGATGTCCTATAATTTCATTATGGTGTCAATAATGGATACAACAACCATTTACAATTATTTCTTTCATCCTTCACATCGCAAATATACATGGAACATTAATGTATATTAAATGATATCAAACTTCATTTTGTATCAAAAATAGTTCCCATGGTGATCTTGATATGAATTTGTACTCCCTAGTTAAATAGTCATTATTGAGCTATGTGACTCATTCAAACTCTTTTTATTTATATCTATATTGGATTGTATACATATTTTTTTATCTAAATCTCATGAGTACTTCTTCATTGATTGTGAACTATTTGGATTTAACATTTTTGATAACTTGCATTTTTTATGAATTTCCACATAATTTATTTGAGCATTCATTATATTCTACATGTGTTATGGTTAATATATCATTTCAGAATGTGTTTTTTATTTTCCTTCATTAATGATTTCCTTTTCAATCATTTTTATGTCTATTAATATTGGATTATTCTCAATTCTCATAATTTATAATTATGTAGGATCCTTCACACTTAGATCATCTTCCACCGTTTTAATCTGACTAGTATGGTAGTTAATTGAGAAGTTGTAAACATTGATGATCTTTAATCATCAACATTGACACATATTAATATCATTATATAGAAATGTCTATTTTATGATCTTATTATCAATATATATCTCAAAATTTTTCACATAGAGATAATGCCATAAGTTTCTCAATTACATGATAAAAAATGCCTACTCTAGATAATGTGTTGGATATTTTATCTCATTAATTTTATACTAACTTGAGGAGTTGGATATCAATTAAACATATTTCATTATAAAATAGAATAATACCTGATTTTAAAAATCATTTTATATAAAAAATAGTTCCCCACATGTCAGAGTTTTGACTGCTGGAATAGTGATATGCCTATTTATTATATTTTTAATGTTTTCTTCACATTCACTGGTCCATAAATTATCTTCTCTATTCCCGAACCGAATTTTTTTATTGGTTTAACTATCATGATAATTTAATAAATTTTTATAGAAATATCTAACTAGACCAAGGAATCTATTGATCTATATTATATAGGACGGTCTATGACAACCTTTTACTACCTTTATCTTAGAAAGGACAACATATATTCTTTTTTAGATGATAACATGACCTATGAATGATAATCTCCTCTTCTAAAACTCATATTCATTGAGTTTTTCTTGAATTTTCTCTCTTTAAAATGACATTATAATAGTATTACAATGATCCTCATGTTCCCCAATTCTAATTAAGTATATCAAAAAATCATAATTATAGTCTAACAATCTTTTTCTGAGGTAATCTATAATGAATTTTTTATTATATACATGAATATTACTGGTGAATTAGTGACTTAGGAAGGAATCACTATGAACTCATGGATTCCTTAAATTATTCAAAATATACTCTTCAGAATATCTACCTTCCTAACAATTGATTTTTGATATCCCAATAGAATATCCACCATAGATAAATAAATGGGCATACGTATTTGATTGGACAAGTCATCTATCTCTGAAAGGAAATATTTTTCATAAATTTAAAATTGGTGAGTCCATTATAATCACTGTAGAGGCACATTGATCTATGATTTTTCTTGTAAATGTGAACTAATTCACCCCATAATGAAGCACTAAGATGTATAAAACTCTTCCCTATATTGTATTGTAAAAGAACATTCAGTTACTCTAAGACAATGGTGGTCGTTATAAAAGTATTTATTAATATATGAAAATAATCCGAGATAAGTTCAATTGAGAAGAAAATATCTCAGTTAGGAAGAAGAAAAGATTGTTCATTAGGGAGAACATCCACACAATCCCTCATAATGGGCATGCACTACCAAATTATTATCCATTTTTTCTTAATATTTTTAGCAAGATAATATTTTTCATATGAAAATAATATCCAATATTGGGGCAATGTTTATAAATGTGATTTTTCCTAATAATTACACACATCCAGAATTATAGGATTCATCGTGATGTGATCAGTGATCTCAATTTCTTAGTATTTGATGTTATTGTTTTATTAAACCACCAAATATGTCCCTAGTATAGACTTAAACATGAGAAAATAATGTAAGATATGATTTTTGGGAGGATCATTCTAAATAAATTAACCATGGAGGATTTATATACTATTGGTAAAATAATTATCCCTTTTTCCATCCACCTATATAACTCATCTTAAATATTTTGAGGTGGTGTTTGAATTTATATAATAAACAATGTAGTTATTATATAATTAATAGAACCAGCATAAAATAAAATGTTCAATAATGTTCAATTAATAACAAAAATACCACCCATCACATCACTGTTAGGTTCCACATTAGCATTAGTGATGGAATAATCATTCCATTGCATTTTTTGCATTGTTGGACATTTATGATGATTACCATTAAGGACTCATGGATTAGTTCATTGTCTTTAATATATTCGAGGATCCTTGAAGTTTATTCACTGAACCATAAGTAGTTCTCTTCTTTCCTCCACCACATTATAAATAATCCTGAAGTCTCTTCGGAATAAATGAAAATTGTTGTTTTATTTCCAACCCTTGAAAAATTTTCCCATACAATTTAGGAAATTCCCTAGAAGATTGTTACAACATTATTGAGATGTGAGTGGTTGAGATTTTTTATTCATTATTTATTATTTCCCTTTAGTTGAGACTTGAAATTTGTATATATCTCTACATATTATTGATCCATTATCCAAAATTCATCTATACTTTGAGATAACATTGACCAAATTCTTCATAACTCCCAATGTATCAATTAGATAGATCTTATATAGTAGTTGTTTTAAACAAGTAAATTTTATATCTATTTTTAAATAATTGTTGATAATAAAACCTGAGGAATTCATAGCATGCCTTATGTAACATTATTCATAAACTGTTATAGATTCACATTTATATTTCTACTACTATAAGAATTCTATATCTATATTCAAGTAAAATTTAAATGGAAATACTAATTATGAAATATTTTCTAAAATTATTACCACTCCATATATTCAATATCATCCTTCAGATTGGTGTTCTTAATCAATTCGCACCATTGACCATCCTCTACATCCAATCGATAAATGATTATAGTCACCATATATATCTCATAACAATTATGCAATGAATATATATTCTCGATTGAATTGACACAATATTATGTGACTAGTTTATCAAAAAATACACTATATGATAGAAGTTGTTGTATTATAAATGAATCAATAGCTAGTTTCCACTTATTTGGTTAAGTATTAAATGTCCCATTATTTAGGTTATTAGTCATAGAATGATATAATTTTTAATTTATCACCATGAAATTTTGAACACCACCACCCAAGGAATTGAGGATGTTGTTTGGGAAATCAATTCAATGTCCTTCACATCTGTTTTTGGTCTAGTTTCACCCAGTTTCCACCATTTTCTAAAATAAAAATGGTTATATCAAATTAAAATTTAATAATTCATGAATTAATAATTTATTCCTTTGTGTAATTAATCTTAATGGAATCACTTGCTAGATCCATATGTATTTAATTTTTCTAAATAAAATCTTATTTGTTGATTACACATAGATAGTCTCATACTAATGGGTTTCACTATTCATCTTTAATCCTATTTCAAAAATTAATTAATCCTCTTAATTATATAAACTATAGTGACCCTCTTTTTTGTTACATCACTATGAAATAACATTGATGATAAATAATATAATAGTTTCACAATACAAGGATCCACATGTTTAAAGTATTTGTAAAATTAAAACCATAAAAAACATATATGATAAAACCTATCAATTATTTAATTTTTTATTATCTAAAATATTTATTTATTTTTTATTAACCTAAGAAAAATTAATCACCTAGGATATACATAAAATAATGATGTTAGTAAAAATCCCAGTAAAAGGACAGACAAAATAGAATCAATATAAAATGCAGTTAGAATAATCATCTTCATTATAAAAAATCATTAAATCATCCTAATCATGATAGGAAGAACTGGATAATGGAATTGAATTTATTAATGCATAGAAATAAAACATAATTTAAAGGTGGTTAACAACTATACATAGTTGTGAACAGAGCTAGTATCGTGTTCAACCATAACATATGTGAATATTAAAAACATCATTAATTTTTAAAACATATCGAATCATATCCACATATATTTTAGTTTATCTCATGTAATACATCACATTAACCCATTCATTGGAGTATTATATAATTTCGGGTGAAAATGATACCTCATAACATTTAAATAATCAAGCATTCCACATGCAATTTATATCAATCATAGACAAAAAATAACCCATTGAAAAGAATGGGTTCCTTTTTTTAAAGAATAAATTTGTGATCAATATTTGGGGTTATAAAAAGGGAATACCATATTTGTATAATAATTATCAATATTTGGCGAAGAAGAAACAATCTCAAGATAAATAAAATATGTTTTTTAAGATGATAGATTTGGAAATAAATAAATTTTTAGAAATATATATTGTAAGAATGTATATCTAAGAATATATAAGGTTATAAAAATTAAATTATATTTTAAGTATGTGAAATGAAAATCCAGACTAAAATTTGGTACAAAATAAGAAAAACCCTATGAAAGGTAGTTGTGTTTGCAAATCAACTTACCTTATGTTTTAATAAATTCTTCGTATTAATATCCTCAATAATAAAATTAGAATATATAATAAACAAATATAAATCATATTATTCATTTATTTTATTCATTATAATTTCTTTAATATCATTTGTTCAATTTTTTATGAGTTATAGTTTTTAATTTAATCATTTGGGAGTAATATTATATTTTGGTTTTGAACATTTGTTCAGTTGAATTCATGTATAGAAGTACGTCTAAAATGAAAATTATTTGAAAAAATTTAGATTATATTTTATTATTAATCATTCAGAGTATTAAGTAATCTTATATTTGATTTTTTAATATGATATCATTATGATTAATTATATTTATTATTAATGACATTCATTTATATTAATTTGGTAGTTTTCTGACTGTCACAAACCATTTTTTCCAATAGTTAATACATTATATATATATTTCTAAAAAAATATAACAATAATTTTTTTTAAAAAAATCAACCATTGTAATAGTTTTTTTACTGACCATGAATGTTTTAATATAAAATGAAAACATTCCATCTTTAATGGATGTAAATTAACACCTCATAAATAATGAATACATTTTTAGAATAAATTGGATATAAGAAAAGGGATTGGTGTGGAATTTCCCAATTAACATAAAAAATTATATGTTATATAAAATATAATAGATTTATCATTCCACATGGTCCAAAAGAGGTAATAAGAGAATAAGAAAAAGAATATAAATTGAAATGAAATTTCAAATATTGGAAGAGTGTTTTTACCATTTAATTTTCCTCCTAGAAAACCACCATAATGAAATTTAATTTAGTATTTTGTTGAGACTAAAGGCTCCAAAACATGTTTAATAGGCATAGAAATATTATTGGGTAAAATTGGAAAATATTTAAGTATTTGACGTTATGTGGAGGTGAGGTGGTGAAGGTGATATTTTTAGGGGAGGATATGGGTGTTTTAAGATTATTTTATATATTAGTTAATTTTTTGGGTCATGTATATGAATTTTATGATTTTTATCACTTAATATAAAAATATATGGTATGTGGTTTGGGATAATTCATTTACTTCATCCATACATCATTTATGATTTAATAATTCATTAATTAGTAAAATACATTAAATTATAAAATTTATCAATTTAAAAAAATAAACAATGATAATAAAATACAAAACATTCAAACCAATAAAATTTCACATTGAAAAATTCAAAAAATGAAATTCACATTAAAATATTTACTCTCTAAATATGTGAAATTTAATTTTTAATTACATTCATCAAATACATGGAAGGATTTTAAAATTTTAACATGTTTTATAATATATTAAATGAATAATTATCATCTAAAAATAACCTTATAATAGTAATACAACAAAATATTGATTTAATAATATATTTTATGGAAATAATAGATCTTTTAAATCAATATATAGAAAATATAAATTTATGATTTAGGAAATTACAAATAGATAATAAATAATATTTAAAAATAATAATTTTCATATACTATGATATAATTATATAATATTTTATTTTATTAGATACCTAAAGCATATTTAAAATTTTAATGATGTTGTTACTACTATATTGGCTGGATTACTTATCCAAATGGTTATATTTAAATTCCAATTTAAAGTTATTATCCCACTTTTATATGCTCATTATCTTCTTGAAATAACTATTATTTAATTCACTAATAATTTATAATGTTTAATTGTATTTTTATGTCATTTTATGTGATTTATACTATATAGAGTTATATAAAATTGTAGATTCCATTTATAAAATTATATTCCACTACAGAGGATCTTCCTCTAACAATTATCATTATTTTCAATTTATTTTGACAAATGATAGAGCACTATCAATTTATATGTTGTAGAAATAAAATTCCTTCAATTAAAATAGATCACCAAATTTTTTCCATTGATAGTGGATTAAAAATACACATATTTATGTATGTCACATAGTATAAATCATCATTCACAAATAACATGGGGGAATCCCATGTGAATTTCTATATATCTCTAATTTTTTACCAATGTAATGTCGATACTCTCGATAAATAAATTAATTTTCAAAATTTCAATGAATATCCTTTTAAAATTATATCTAATTTCACTAGAACCAATGGAAATCATTGATTCTGTATTTACCACTAATTTTTATCATTATAAATTCATCTATTATTGATTCTCTGTCCCCAAAATATATTTCTATTTTAAGAAGTCCCAAAACCCTCTTGCTTCTACCATAACATATACACCACAATTTTTTGTGCAATGATTAATGAAGTTTATATAGAGAAGTAAACCTTTATTGAATTCATTAATGAAGATCCCTTTTCATACTTATAAACTAACTCAAGCATTCTATTTTTATGTGTTTTTCAAAAATCTAGATGGACACATTTTATTGTTTTCTCATTATTCAATAATTTCAAATTTGATACTCTAGGTGTTTTACCAACATCAATAATTTTTACACATGGATTATAATCCCATTATCATCATGGTTAAAATGAAATTCATAACACACCGTCACTAAAGATAAATTATCCTCATGAATCAATACATTGGGTAAACAAAAGAGGTAAATCATCCAATTATTAACTCCTCTTATGATAATCAAAAAAATACATGAATCATTCTATACATCCATGGTAAAATATTTATAAAAATAAACATTAATAATTTCATAATGGAAACTAACATATTCCATGGGACTTGAATAAGACACATGTTCTTCAAATCTACTATATAAAATCTTGTTTTTATTGAAAAAATAATGATTCAAGATAATTTCAATTTAATTTCCATTACAATAATTCACCATGATAAATAATCTTGAACTATATTCATTCATACTACCACTCTCAAACACAACATAGAATGAATCCTAAGATATTATCAACCAATAATTTAATAAACTTGTTTTGGTAATGACAAAGGTACTTCTATTTATGAATATTGGGTTTATATATTCATATATTAAAGCATTCTTTCCAGAAATCTCCCCCACTCCATAATAATCATTCATGAGGTGTAATTTTATCTCATAATACATTCATTAGGTAAATCCATCTACTATTATACTTGTAATTATAATTTAATTACCATACCATCCAGTAACATTCCCATTAGCGGAATATCCACTATACCATTTGTTTAATTCATTTTTGAAAAAAATAATTAAATTCTTTTATGTGAATACCCTCACTCAAATTATTATCACAAACATTCTTGAGAATCATGTATTATATTTTATTAGAAATAAATAATATAGAATTCACTATGTACTATGATAGAAAAAACAAAAAATGAAAAAAAATGTTGTAGAAAATATTTTATAATATTATATTACGGCTTCTAGATAATTTAAAATGAAATTGATTTAACTTATAAGATCACAGATAGATCACCCATATAATATAAAAATGAAAGTTAATTTATATTGTAAAAATATATTTCACTATTTTTATATAATCAAACAATTAATCCATGATATTAATATATTATAATACTAGCTTCTCTAACGGATTTTGTAAACAAAATTCGATGTACATTATTGCCATTTAAACTAATAGAATTTAGTTTTAATCCTCTCATACTCTCATATATTCAAAACATTTTTCAACGATATTATTAACATAATATAACATTTATTTTATAAAATTAAATACATCATTATTAACTTATAAATCCAAATATATACTATTTAAAACATCATTATGCATAATTTACTATCATCAGAATCCATCCCTCTAAAACAATTCAAATCAAATTACTTTCATAAATTATAAGATTCATATTTAAGAGTATAAAATATATATTATAAAAAATTATATGTATAAAATGATTTAATTATAATAATATATTAATGAACAACTCTGGTTCTTTGTCCATCTAGAATAGTCCAGCTAGGATATTTGATAACACTAGTGTGTTTATCATCCTCTTCATGATAAGTAATAGGAATAACACAATAATTATAAAATGAACAAATGGAAGACCTAATTAATTATATCCACACAATGAAATATTATACATGGAATATAAATGTACGACATATGCCACAGTATATTATTCACCCTTAAGATAATGAATTCTATAACTAATAGATTGAATGATTGGAATGCTCACAATGAAAAAAAAACAAATTGATTACATGTTTGAGATATTAATGTTAAACCATATGATTATGGAGTTTTAATATTTTAAATTTAATAGAAAATTATTTAAATTAATCATCAAAATTATTTAATTGAATAAAATTTGGTTACATGAAACATTATTTAGATGATTCAAGCTATTAACACTGGTCTTTGTTTCCATCAGATAACCCCTTTCATGATACACCTATGTTGTTTTCAATACCAGACCTCAATTTTTTCAATGATCCCAATGAATCAAATATGTTAAAAATTTATTTACTCCAATTAAATATAATTCAAAATATATTTGAAAAATTATCTTTCTATAATGAACTATAAACTACTACACTCCATGGAACCCTCATGGGTATCATATATCATCAATATATAGTGAAGTATGTCAATCAAATTTTTCCATTACCTTATCTCGACATCATTAGTATAAAAATTATATTATAAATCACTCAACAAGTATTTCACATATACATTTTGTAATTATAGTTTCACAAAATAAATAGAAGCACTCTATATATTTTTTATGACCACATCACAATCATGAAATAGTTACTTATGGTTTATTGATATTCAAATTCATTAAGATATAATGTGGTCATGAAAATAAATTTTAATTTTGGTTTCAATTTGAATTAACTTTTATCAGATAACCTGAGATATGTAATAAAATACTTTATAAGATGGGTTTTATTACATTATTTTTGAAAACTATTTTTCAAAATCTCAATGAAATAAATAAGTATATGGTAGGGAATAGAAAAAAATAAAAATATTATTTTTTGAGAGATAATAAATAACCAAAAGATATAAATTAATAAAATTAAATATAATGAAAATGTAAAAAAATATAATTAAGAGGGTGATTTTTGTATATGAATGAAAATATAATTTCAGTAAAATTTATTTTTTCTTCACATGTGATGGAACATGAATTTTATATTGTTAAATCACTTGTTAAAGTTATATATAATTTTATTATAATTTCTCAAATATAAGCGAAACACTAATTTATCCTTAGTTTAATCTATATGTTATTATATATATTTATATATATTATAAAATACATAAAATAATGGAAAATTTGTTTTATTTAAAAAATAAGAATTTATAATTTATTTTTTGAAAATGAATCATAAATTAATGCATATAATATTATTTATTAAATTAATGTTATTATTTGGTATATTTTCATTATAAATTCATGAAAATAATTTAAATATTTTTTATCTTTGATTTCAAACATCTAATTAATTGTTCTAATATTATTTTAACTAGTATACATTCAAGGGTAAATTTTAGGATTCAAACTGATTCATTACCCACTATTGATTCATAAGTGACTCACATCAAACATTATACCCATAATTCATCATAGAATATCATGTTTAACATTATTTGATTTATTTATGTATATGTAATTGTTTTCAGACTCATGAAACATATTTGTCCAATTATATTTTTTACATTTAATCAAATACAATAGATGTTATCCATTAATATCAATATCCAATTAAAAAATAAATAGATAATTGTTAATAAAGATTATTTTTATTATAGTATAATATAGCAAAGAATAAACAAAAAAATTATGAAGAATATGATGAAGGTATACTGAATTATAAAATCATCAAATAAAAAATTCATTTTTTTGGATTTTATATTACTTTCCTCCATATTTTTTTAAATTGAGTATAATAATCCATTGATTTAGAGGAAACCATATATTGATAAAATTTATTCTCCACTAGATTATGTTGAATCCTATAGTTCATAATCCATTGATAAAATGGAAGAGAGTTATTTTATTAAATATTACATAAAGAGTGAACGAACCCATAATATTTGGATACTATAAAACATAAATGATATAGAAATAATTATTAATATATAATATATGTGATATATAGTTCTATAATAAATCATATGAAAAAAATTTACTCTATGATATATTATTTATAAGAAAAGGCTTTATGTGGTTTTCCTCAGGTCCATAGGAGCTGTAGGAATTTGAAATTTCTTTAAATACGTATATACTAAATTATAATTGAATTTTTTAAAAAAACTATTAATTAATAGGGAAGAAATTCAATAATAATTTTTGTATCATGACATTGAATGGTTTCCTATTTTTTTATAAACACTCTACTTCATAAATGACCTTGTTGGAAATAATTATCCAAATTAATCCATCAATAATGTGTACACAGTCTTTTTTTATACTACTGATTAGGATATGGTATTTTCGATCTAAAATATTATGTTTCTAATTTTTTAATTATTACAGCATAATTATCATAATTACATCAAAAACTGTGGGGTTCAATCTATTAAGAACATGAATAAATAAATTAAAACAGTTCTCATAAAAATAATACACATTTATAGAGATGGATAGATTCCAAGATTATTTAAATTGGAAAAACCTATTTGTTTCTAAATATATTTACTTAAATATAAATTATTAGATTCTTTATATATTCAACCACCTCTCAAAAATTTTCATCAATGTTCTCATATTTTATATAAAAAATAAAATTTCATAATTTTATGTTTTGGATTCAAGTACAATATTATTTAAAACATAAAATATGGATCTATATAATGATGAAATTTAATTAGAAGAAAATAATTCTGTTAAAAATATATTATAACAATTAAAAATATTCAACAAAAAAATTGAAAATAATTTTATTAAATTTCAATTTTCAAGTGGTATGTTTTACATATTTAATATCATCAGTAATAGAGTTCATTTATAACCCATATTTACTATTTTCTATGATTTAACTACATTTCTAAATTACATGTTAATGAAAGAATTTTTATATTATTTTATGATAAATAATCAACTTATAAATGATTTAGAAATTTTTTCATATACGTATAGTTATGTATATTTAATAGAGAACAAATCAGACAAATAAACATTCAATAATGAATGATATTCTAGTAGATTTGTTATTACTACATAAATATAAAATTTTACAAATACATTATGATGTCATATTTATTGAGTTCTTTAAATAATGTTAATCATTGTCCATATATTATTATAAAATCACATTCCAAAAATAAAATATTCATGAATATTTATCAAATGATCATCAATATATAAAATATTTAAATATTTTGTAATGTTTTATCCATTTCTTTACACTCTCAATTAATCTATCTGTTCTAATAGATCCCTTTTTGTTAGGATAAATAAAAAATACAAATCTCTTCAACTCATTAACAAATAATATACATGGGGTCGTATATGACCTCAAATTTTTAAATTAATATATACTTATAAAAGAATTAGTAAATAAGAACATAATAATTGTGTATGGTATTTTAAAAATCAAAATTTATTCACCATTTGTACGAAAGATGGGTTAAATAACATGAGACAATGTATCTTTCAAAATCATCATTTTTATCAATTATAAATTACATTAGGTAAAATTAAATATATTATTAATCATGTATAATTTATAATTATTAGGACTATATCATGTAATGAAATTTTAACTTATAATATTCAAAAAGTGTATAAACCTCGTTGTTAGAAAATGATTCAATAGTTTTTATCCAGTTATTCCCACTCATAAAAAGGTTAATTAACACTTATACTATTATAATAAATATTATAAAAATTATTACCAATATATTTACTAACATGTTCATTTTATTTATTGATACTCATCATTAATATTGAATTATTATTATAAAAAATTCCATTATCCAATATAAATAATATTTAATGGTGTCCTCACAGGATGTGGATTTATTTATATATAATTCATGAGTTTTTATTTCTATAACACTTCTAAATTTTATCACGATAACAATATATTTATCATTATTATTCAATACAATTTATACATGGTTTTTTATA
The DNA here is from genome assembly GCA_963277665.1 of Viscum album. Classification (NCBI taxonomy): domain Eukaryota; kingdom Viridiplantae; phylum Streptophyta; class Magnoliopsida; order Santalales; family Viscaceae; genus Viscum; species Viscum album. The sequence goes on along the minus strand of OY728140.1, from coordinate 1,995,313,784 downwards.
TATATCATATTTCTCTAATAAATTAATTCAACTATCCATTAGTTTCACTTATTTATTCATGTTATGAATTATAATATGATATTTTTTAATCAAATTCAATGGATGGTTCCATCGTTAGTGGTAGATGATGTGAACAATTTTTTTATTTATTGAATATTTATTTTATAGGTAATTAGAAATATAAGATTTTAAAAATATACATAATTATATTTTTATCTTACTCCAATTATTGTTATTTTATTATATATTACTCATGAAAATATTTTCTTAATTATCAGAAATATAAAGTATGTTCATGTTATGAATAATCATATATAAATATTATAGTATAGGAATATATTTAATCATCAAAAAATGGGTATTTAATAGAGAAATTTATTTATGTATGACAATTTATATATTGTACAGTTGAATATATTCGTGGACTATTCTATTCATTTCATTATAAATTAGACATTTAAAAATTATATGATAATAGTATTTTGGTTTCATTCTAACTAAATATAAAATTCACATCCATATTTTCGTGTTATATATAATAAAAATACTTAATATGAATCACTCACATATTTGAAAAATACTTTGTATTTTACACCATATTTAAATCATGGTTCCTAACTAGATATATTATTTTACAAAAAAGGGGAAACATTAGAACAAATAAAAATATCAAAACTCTCTCTATTACATCCATTCTTATAACTAAATATTTTAATTTATATGAAACAAATTTCATGGTTTATAAAGATATATTTAAATATATAATAAATTACACATAATACTCAATAAATTTAACTCTCTATGATTGATCAACCTAAAATAAATGTTCAAATAGATATAGTATTTATTCATGGATTTTTTTCTGAAATTACATTGATCAAATAAATAAAAAGTCACATAAAATGGAATATGTATAATTAAAACATTTAAAATCAACAACACCATATAATTTATGAATATTATCATCTTTATTATAAATATTATTTCTCCCTTTCTTATAGTAGTGCATATATTTCAGAACACATTTAAAATTTTATATGAACATATATTGGATAATATTTTCTTATTAATTGAATGTATATTAGTATTTTAATATATCCAAAAACAATATAAACTCATTGGGATTCATTTATTATGATTACTTTTCATAATATACCTTACAAGAGGATCTGTAAAACCCTCATAAGTCCTGAAGGAATAAAGGCAATTACAACACCTGAAAGTCATAGATGAAATAACCAAGACATAATATAATGGAACTACTCCTCCAAAGAACTTGTCATGAAATAAGCACTCCAAAATCGCTAGGTTGGCCGACTATCTTATACTGTACAGAGATTCCCATTCATGGTATTTTTGGTAAATTCATACCATTTCATTCTTTAAATACACATTAGCTCTTCTCTAGTGAATGTGTCTTCTCTGAATCCACTTCTAAATCCTAGTCCCTTATATATTGAATCATACATCTACATTTTCACATGTCCTTAAGGAACTGCCGAGGCTCGAAGACCATGAAAGATAAATGGGGTGAAGGCCTTAGGTTCCCCAATAGATTTTCCAAACTAGAAGAAAAAAGTGGCGGTCTAGAGGCCCAAATAGATGAATAGTGTTAGATTATACATTACTGAACAATATCGGAAGCAGTGCCTACTAAATTACTTCAATAGTAACCCAGATATATTTCTCCACCCAAATATGATCTTGGGCCTCTGGTATGCACTTGCTGACTATGTGAAATATTATAAACAGGTGATACAATATTGATACTTGTTGATATCAAAAAATCAACTCTATATTGTCATTGGTGGTTCCATACCAATCATAATTAATCAATATTCTTTAAATTTTACCATTGCTGAATTTTTAAATTAAATATTTTTATCATATGTTACATTGAAATAAATATTTTGTTTATTAAAAAAATATCTTTACATTTACAATATTCATTAATACTCATATTTCATTGATTCAATATTGATTTAAATTTTATATAAGATTACAAAAAACTGTTGACATAGGTATTATTGATACACTGATTTTAAATAATTACATATATATTAATTATATTCAAATAAAAAATGTATAAAAGTTAGAATTTGTAATAAATTCCTCAATAATGGTGAAAAATTTGGGAATGGGATTACAATGATGTGTCTTAAAAATGTAATGTTAATGAAAATATCATCACAATGGAGTCCAAGGTTTTCCATCAATGATATTATATTATTAATTAAAATTTTATTTTTGATGATGTTTCTAAAATATGGATACCAAAAAATTAGAATGATGTGATTGAATAAATCAATTATAAAAGTAAAAATACTATATGGATAATTTAAAAAATATAGAAAATTAGATGAAAAATTGATTGAATAAGTAGTTATTAAAAGTCTAGAATCATGTTTTCTATTTCATTATATACTAAATAATTACTCTAAAAATATACATAGTGATAGATATATTAATTCATCATTTATACTCGTTGAGTTAATTATATATTTAGAAATAGAAATTTACTTTATCAAATAAATTTATCTTTCAAATATGAGTTATTTAATTTACAAATAAATCACCAAATGACACAATGTATATATTAATACGAGTATATGCTTTCATAGTGTAATTAGAAATTTCTATTAATTATTATTCATTCGAAATTGAAATACTAATATCAGTTAATGAAACCTAATTCCTTGAGTATTTATTACCATTTTATATTACAAATTTATTGAATGTTAGACATATTTAAATAATATTGATTAAAAATATATGAACTCACTGAAAAATAAATCGAAATTGAACCTTAATTTTTAAAATAAGGTAGATTATATTTAATAGAAAATATATATTCTTGTGTAATTCTCAATTATTTAATTTTAAGATATTTCATTTCATATTAGTTGAAGAATTTTTATTTAAAGGATGGTTATATTGGAATGAACAGTTGGTAGAATTATAAGAGGAATAAAAAATTTCATTATGTAATAACATTTAATGTGATTTAAATTGTAATAAATTTACCATTATACTTTTCCCATTATTAATATTAATTAATGGAAGGAAAAAAAACCGTTTTTTTGAAATAAAGAAGAAATTATAACAATATAATTTTTTAAAATTAGATATAAAATCTAGATTATTTCTGAAAACATAATAGTGTAAGGTGAAATTATTTCATATAGATGAATCATAATGTGACATATATAATTCCATTGTGAGGAAGAAGTGTATAGAATACGTATAAATATGTTACTTTTCCATATTTTAGGATATTTATTTATATATGTTGGCGATATATATAGAATATCCTAGTCAATTATTATCTAAAATTTTTAGATTTACTAGGATAAAAATGAAAATAATTATATATGGAAGATATAAGAAGGATATTTTTCAATTAAAAAAATTTCATAGCCTAATGTCAAATAAAAACAAATAATTAATTTACTACAATACTCTTGATGTATGTTTTGGGAATTTTAAGGCTAGAAATATATTTTGGAATAATGTTTTTCTACCACTCTTTCACCTCTAACATGGATACATCATCTATTTAATAAAAAATAATAACTTGAATGTACTAGTTAGCAATTTTTTATCTTGAATTTTTATTGAATAATTATATTATTTATAAAATAAAAGGATCTCAATAAGATACCATTAATTTATAAGTATTTCCTCAAAAAGAATTATATGTGAAGGATTTATTTTAACACAAACCCATTTATAATTGAACAATAATATATTACACAAATATAACCTAGTAATTAATATATTTTAGTAATAATAATATTTACAAAAATATTAAATGAATGTATAATTTTGTTATTTTTACATAAATGGGTATTTTTTATAAAAATTAGTTGTTAATTTACAAAAAAAATATTCTCAGCTAAAAAATATAAATTCATAAATAAATTATTTTTTATTGTGCATGAATATTATTATTAATTTATTACAATTTTTTAATGTGAACATTGTAAAAATATTTTCATTTATTAAATAATCCTAACAAAAATATCATAAAGTGAAATTTTTTTATTTTTTAAAAATATTAATTTTTCATTGAAAAGAATATGCACATTATAGATAAATTTACTTTTATTAAAGATTTAAAAATTATAAATTATAAATTTAATTTATTTTTAAATTTCATTATTTATATTTGAAAAAATATAATCATTTTTTTTAAAATATTTACATTATGAATTATTTTAGTATAAGAAAAAAATTTATTTCAATCTTCTCTTTTGGAAAAATGTTTTAAATATTTCTCTAAAGGAACTTTGTTATAATAATTTGTTCACCAAAAAAATCTGTTTGATAAAATGAATTCAATATACTATACAATAATTTTCAAAAAATTTAGGAGTCCTCATATTTTATTTCATAGTGAATATTCCAAATAGTAATGAATTTTTTACCTCCATTAAGATTAAAATAGTATTTTCAATGGGGTTAAAAAAGTGTTAAGGATTTATTTTCCATTAAAAATTCAAAACATTAATTGGTTTACAATTTATTAAATTGATATCATATAATATTTTTATATTAGTGATTTCAATGTATTAGGATTGATTGTGACAATATTATATTTTAATATTTTGATAAGTAACAACTTTTTCTTCCCAGTCCCTTATATAATTTAACCCATCCACTCTCTTCATTACATCACAATGATACACATATCATGTCATATATATACCGAATATTCTTCTAAAATTACATATCCATGAATTATAGGTGTTTCTAATCAATGAAGTCTAATTTATAAGTCCATTAAATGGGTTCTAAAGTGGATAAAGAATAAGATATAATTGTCATACCCATACTCTTTTTTTATTCTCTTATTACCCCCAAAATATCTATGGTATTACGTAATAAATATTAACATAATAATGATTTATATTCATAAAATTTATTATTATAATTTGACAACCATTATCCATGGCATTTTTTATTAAATGGTAAAAAAATTATCACTCATGAATATGTGTGGGCTTCCGTCTCTATGTATCCATATCAAATGTTTCCCTAACCATTATTCAAGGATGAAAATTATTAGGGATTTAATTTTAATATATTTTATTTGTTAAATAAATTTATTTATTTGCCAATACAATGTTAATTATATATACTTGTTATTTTTTTACAAATTTTTTAAAAAAAATTATGCATACATAAAGACTACTATATTACTAGATATTGTGACTAATATTTATATATATACTGTTAATGGATGATTAAAAATCAGTACATAATTACTATACATGATATATTTATTTTTTTTACATTTTCTAGTTGATTTAACCATTATCAAAGTATATGTTCTCTAAATTATCAAATTATACCTCGATGAAAAAACAAACATTTAGCACCTAAAACCAAAAAATTCAATAATAAATTTGTAATAAATTAGGGATGAACTTTTATAATTAGACCGTATATAAAATTATAAGTATTTAAATTCTTATGTTATATATTTTTAATATTTTTCAATTTATTAATGATTAGGTTGGAGTTGTAGGACGATATTATGAACGTTAGGTGAGAGTTTTATGATAAAATTTCATTTTAACATGGGTTATTTTTTATTTAATTTATGATCGTATATTATATTACAAATATACCTAAGATATAATTAATTTTATTTTCTCATGGTTATTTCTATAGGTTAATCATTTTAATTTAATTTATCTTTTTTTTATATAAAAAGGACACTCAAATAAAATGTGAAAGACAGACTTCATTTCTCTCTTTATTCGTGACTCATTTTTCATGACGACGAATTAATATAGATGTGTTGATGAATTTTTTTATTCTTATCTTATTATATATTGAAATAATTTTTCCCCCATTTTAATTAATATTAAAAATTATTAATGGATTCTTAATTTATTTATGTAAATAAAGAACTATTTTCTTTTTCGAAAATGTTAATGGAATATTTTTTTGAATATACAAGGTATGATGGGAATTTTACATTGTATTGATAACTCAATGAATTGAATAGTCCATTAAAAAATTTCAAGGATATAATGAAATAAATAAATTTATTATTTTGGATTTTTTTAGATTATAAATAATTTTTTTCCTAATCAAAATGTATTTCCCTAAAAAAATATTCTAGAAATCTTGCAGATGAATTATTCATTTATGATATCATTATTGTTGTTTCTTATTATTTTAATTGTAATATTGTAAAATTTTCTCATTCAGAGTTTTAATATTTATAGTTATATATTATTATAATGAGATGTTTTATAAACATTTTTTTGTGATTTTTTTTGACTTGACAATGTTTAGAAGCTTTTATGATATTGTTCCATACATATAAATGGATTTTTTGTTATGTGAAGGGTGGGAATCGAAACTTTTAAACCTTATGTTAATTTGTTACAAGTAAGTGTTTAATGATCTCAAAAGGTACGTGAGAGGATATCCAATGATTGAAAAAGATTACATGAGTGGTTATCTAAATCATTAAAGAGGGAACAAAAGAGTATATCCCATGCCCGAATGAAGTTACATGAAATGTAATTCAATGCCCAAATTTGGTACATAGGATGATATCACAAAGATAAATGCGATATATCTCATATTGGGTAGATTTTATATTATATATCTATGATTATTATTATTAAAAACATTATTCCTAACATTCATGACAAGGTCCTATATAAATTCAATGTTCTCATTGATTATGATATTAGATTGCTTTATGGTTCAGGTCTTATGGACTCAAAATCATAATTTCGTGACTCATGATTTTAAATATTGAAATTTTTTCTCATGTTTTATATGTTTAATGGCATGTTATCATAACCTTATGATAATGTTATATGTTAATGATAATTTAAATATACCTTTTTTAACCTTGATATGCATCTGGAGTAACTTGCAATTATGTCCCCTTGTATATGAAATATAATGAAATGTGAAATGTATAATATGCCAAATATGAGATATATTTGTGAAATTATAAGTTTAATATGATCCATGTCTTATATGTAACCATTTTTGTATAACCATATTTTGAAAAATACTATCATAATATAATTATAGAATGTATCATAATTATATGTTATAAATATTAATCTATTAATATATTCCATTTATATTTAAAAATTAATTTTTAATATATTTGGTATCAAAAAATCATTATATACAATTTAAAACAATGTAGTGTAGTCATTACTATGAACCATTATTATATTAAATCATATAAGAAAAAATTAAATGTTATGGAAACTAAATATGTGTGAGGATTTCTATAAAATTAATTCCATTCCTAATACTCCTTATGGAAAAAACATGTGGAACAAATAAACCTATTTTTGACAACACTGAATACTGATGATTTGAAATTATGAATAATGACACCTGTGAAAGATGAGTTTTCCTATGATGGTACCCTAAGGCGTACAATCTTAGAGTATATGGTATGATCAATTACTTTTTTCAATATGATTACTAATGAATAATTTTAATAGATGAATCCCATGGATTTCCTATGTTAAACCTAATGTTTCATAGAATGAAAATAAAGTGGTCTCCTTTAGATTTAATGTGAATTATTCTTTATGATTATTTGGTTTCTCACATCCACTATTTTTTCCCACAATAAATATTTTTTTTGTGTTATTCATTGGAAGTAACCCAAAGAAAATATGGTAACAATGAATTGAATATAAAATTCAATGACTCCCCTCATATGTAACCAAATTTTATGGGAAAGAGAATTAAATTTATATTCATATAAATAAAAAACATATTGTGAAGACATAAATCCTATTAGCTTCTAGAAAATTAATAAAGGGATCAACATCATTTTATTACATCATGAGGAAATATAAATATTCAATTTTTGGTTATATTATCAACTAGTTTTTATGTAATGAATTAATAGCACCAAAATGATATTTTATATACTCTAGGTATTTGATAATAAAAACTATATATTGGATATTCAATAATTGGAAGAAAATAAAGATCAATGTTGGGTAATATTGATGTGTATTTGGAAATTGGAAGAAGTTGAATATATAGAGTGGGATGTGTTTATAATTATTTTACACAATTACCTTCCATAATTATGTGAATAAAAATGGTGGTGAAATTCCACGTTAAAAATCATAATGATGATTAATCCATAAGTATATATAGGTAAGATATTACCATATATTAATGGTATGATTGTTCTATTATCTTTAAACTATAAGTTAATATAAATTGATTATTTGATAGCGCAAACTATGTCTCATAATGGTGTTTATAAGAATAGGGTCCAATGGGTGTGAATAAATAATTTATTATTATACCAAGGAATAAATTTACATCAGATATACCCATAAATAACATGAAATTTATATGAATAGATATATGGAATTCAAATTGTGTACAAATAATAAACACCATAGAGTGAAGAAGAATTTTCTTCTTTATACAATTAATATGAAAGGAGAGATTTTATAATATGACAAAGGGGATCAAGATAGAGGTTTATATATATAATGGATGTTCACTGTATCATAAAGTTATTATATAATTGGACGAAGATAGAAAATTATGAAAATTGGGATAAATCACGCTAAAATGAACCTCCCAAACTCGAGAGTTTAAAATTAATGAATTTTGGGAAATATGAAAAATAGTTCTCAAACATGTGGTTTATTCACAATTATATATCTGAAGATCATATTAAGCATGAAGGAAATGGGAAATATTTTTTGATCACAATTGATGATTTGAAAAATGATACTGAAGTGTTTAATGTTACACATACTATCGACTCAAAAATTATTGATTTCTTATTTGATCATACATTTTCCTAATATTAAAAATCTGAACAATTTTATACCTATATAATTGTAATCACTAAATATTTAGAAGTTTAAATAAATTTTAATTCTTCTAATGTTAATAATATTTCATTTAAAATAATTATTTCTTATCAGATTTATTTTTGTTATAATGTAGTCCTTGGAAATCATGGTATTCTACCTCTTTCTTATTTATATGGCAATGGATTGGATTTAACTATTTAAATCCAACATCAATTGACCTGGAAGGGAGTCACATTTCATAACCAAATCGAAAAAAAATCATCTATTAGTGTGAGGATAAATACTAACATATAATGGATTTTATATCCCTGATATAATTATTGATTCTAATTATAAGGGGTGTGGTTGTGATGAATGTCAATATATAAGATGTTCCTATTATACCTGAGTGTTTGGATGAATTTATAGAATATTTCAATATTATTCAACGGAATCTTAAATGTGATATTTCAATATTTATAATACTTGTGTTTTCACCTTAAAATATTTCATTGAATAGAATCAATGTGATTCAGTAGTAACAACTGATGAATCACCATCAATAAAAAATTGATAAGGGATTCATTTGTCAAAGTGTGTCACCATGGGGTTCACATATTAATTATCAAATAAAATAATATGGATAATTATTATTTTGAATTAAACAATACCATCCTATGAATACATATTATTTTTCTCATATTGATTATATGTTTTTTAAATTACATAGATCACAATATGTTCCCATGATTGAAATTTGATCTTGATACATAAACAAACTATCAAAATTGAAAATAATCAAATAATAGTCTTTAAAATGAGTTATTAATATTTTGTATTTAATTTTATCAAAATATATTAATTATTTCAAATTATCTTCATATACTTAATGAATAGATTGACTATATACATCCTTAATTTTTTTTTCATTTTTTAGAAAAAATATAAGAATATATTAAAATAACAGTAATGATCATGAATCCAACTTTAGAATTTTACTGGAGACTGTAAGGTTGGAGAAATTGAATGAATAATTTATCTTATATGATATTTGGTAATGTAATATTTTATTTTAGGATCATATAATTTTAATAGAAAAAATTTCAGAGAATCCAACAATGAGAATGTTATTCCTCAATAGTGAAAAATGACGTATATGAATGATATCATTAGTTTTATTGGTTATGGAAGATATTTTTATCAAATTGTGGTTAATTACTGAAAATAATTTTTCCCTCTCAATAAATTGACATAGAAGAGAGTCAAATTACATTTCAATGATAAATGTAATGAAAATTTTGTTTAACTAATTAGAAAGATGGTCAGTTTACCTATGGAAGAAATATCTTATAGTGAAGAAAAGATCATGATATATTATGCCAAGTCAAATAAGGGTTTCAGATATGTTCTCTTATAGAATGATATGGTGATTGATTTTATATCACTCTTATTGATGGATCAAGAGTGAAATTATCAATATCATATCATTTATTTAATATTGTTAAACCTAAAATTACATATATGTAGTTATTATCATTACATATAAACAATTAAAATTAATTTTTATACCAAGATAAAAATGTATACAATCACCTAAGATGTGAATAATATGCAGAAGAGGAGAGGGTTGGATTGGATTAAATCGAATAAATTCCAAATACATTCCACCCCTATGAATGAAAACATTGTGGATAGTGCATTGATTAAAAAAAATCTACATTACCTGTTATGAGAATAATAAAATTCACTATATTTTCGGATTTATAATGATGGACCTTGATTTTCTGATCGGAGGGATAATGAAATCTCATATAAATGAGCGTCAACCAACAATACATATGATGGAAAAAGTGGATTTGAAGGATGATTCACAGAAATAAATAAATCTAAGGAATGATTCTGAGTTAAAAACTAGTAGTGGTGGAATTATTAGGTTGTTGAACTGTGTATGTGTTCAATTAATATAAAATTGAAATATTTAGATCATGGAGGATGATCTGTATTATCATTCTATTTTCATCATGAAAATATGAATATGTACAGTAATCTGAAATTATATATCTTGGGGAATAACATAATGATTTATATTATTGAATATGTTTCTCTCTTTTTCTATATAAAAACTAAATGGTACAGAGATATAATTATATGCGAATATTGCAACTATTAACTTTAAAATAATTAATATGTGATTACATCACTAGGTATTTCATATTAATACTTCATAAAACATTTTATTTGCATAATGTAATTTTTTTATTTTTTATTGTAAAATCATATAACTCCTCATTGGATTGGTAAAGATGATGGATATGACTTTGACATAGGAAATATACCATAAGATAAAAAAAAAATTTAAAGGGCCTCAAAATAGATTGGGGATGATTTCCTATTTGATTATAAAACATCTCAGTCAAACACACACAAATAGTATACTACTACCTGATTCATGATTACAATGTTAAACAACTTAATATAATACCATTTAAATCCAATGTAAACTGATTATAATACCATAATGGAACAAAACTATTACCATATTACAAAGTGAAAAATAAAATCAATATAATACAGTGACTCCAATAATATAACTCCACAACTCCAAACATACTCCCAGATCGAACTCAGAAACACAACCCATTCATCATGATGCACCACTAATGGCGGTTGATATTATAAAATTATGTGTGTACCAATATAAAACATCTACAAAAGCATTAATGTGAGAAACTATGTGTGAGTAATGAAACTCAAAAGGTTTTTCCCAAATTACATCCCTACTAACTCCACAAGGATAGTAATTTTTTCTATTTTTATATAAAAAATATATAGATAAATATTTTCTATTTTAAATATTGAAATATAAAACCTTTTCCATAAAATAACTATTTTAAAAAACCGAAACCATTTATAGGGAAACAACCACACAATTAAACTAAACATTTATCAATTTAATTTTTTTCATAATAGATTTCATTACAACATAACTTGCACACAGAGACTCAAACATCCAATATTGGTATTTCCATTGATGGTAGATCTTTATATCTATAACACATTCCATTGATGGTGGAACTTCACATCCAATGTCAAACCTATTAAAATCATTCATAACTATATAATAAAACCACATTTCAAATCCGGTGTTTCATATTAATTTTAATAAAACCATTATTTTATTGAATAAAAAATTATTGCATCGGAACCAATAAATCATTCAAAAATTATAATTCAAAAATAAAGTTTTGATTTTAATATTCCAGCAAATTGCCCAATTTATACAATTCAATAGACATTCGGCATATCAGGGGTTTAGTAAGCAATTCAATACAATTACACAATAAATTTCTTCTAAAATTGATAGTTTGGAATCAAGACATCATGTTTAAATAGGAGGAATACAGTGTAAAGCCACAAACCTCCATAATTATGGAAAAAATAAAGAATGATATTAAAATTTTCACAAAACTAGGTTACATTTAAAAAATAATCCATTAGATAACTTCTTATAACATTTAAAATTAAAAAAAATCATTTTCCATAAAAACCTTATATCAATAAACAATGGACTAAATCTATTAAAATTATAGAGGTAAGAATATTGATTTATAAAAAACGATGAAAAACTACCACAAGAAGAGACTAATCCATGAAATGATTATTCATACCACCATGAAACACCACTAGACAACTTATGATTTGATGGGTATGGGTTACAAAACCATCAGGAGGATGGATTACTATTTTAATGATGAACGAGATGAATAATATGGGGTTTAGAGTTTACCCCAAACAATATCATCTTTTTGAGGAAAATATTTTTATACCATGCATGGTTAGTCCAAAGGTTAGAAAAACTATACAATAACAATATTCTATCTTCACACATGAGATAATCCTCCCACGGATAGCCCACATGATTGGAAAAATCATGTTCTAACCATGAAGAAACACATTATCTCACAATTCATGGTTTCTCCTAAATGGAAACACAGTTTAGCCAAAATTTGTGCCTATCCATGTCCTTTACCATTATCCCAAATCTCATTGTAAATATATTATTATCATAGTGTTATAGTTTCCACTAGCTATGCTGAAATGATGATCTATTATAAAAGCATAAAAAATTAAATAAGACTACTAAACCCTCAAAAACGTTTCCCAAACAGATTACATACATAAATAGAATTATAAATGTGATACAAATATTAAACTATGGGTGTTACACAATCATAACCATTTGAAATTATACATGTTGAAGGTAGAAAAAATTCTATTGGTTTGAAATTGATTTTTCATATTCCCAATAATGTCCTTTTCCAATTCCTATGTCTATAGATAAATCAAAACATGTTTCCACAAAACCCGCACTGGACTGATGCTTTTCCATGAATGAAATTCCATTTACTGTCTATAATTTGCATTAGAACATGCACTGATGATGCTCCCATTACTAGGGAAATATGATCCCATTTAATCATATGGTTTGGTGTAGAACGACTCTTTTTCAAATGAGTTAAATGAAACACATTATGCATAACATTGTACCTTGGTGGAAATTAAAACTAATATAATACCTAACAAGTCCTTTAATGCTTCGCAAAAGTATATATTTATCATGGGGATAATATTATATACCTCCCCAAAAAATGATTTATAATACATATAGAGATCATCCATATCACATGATCTGTCCCCTCTAACATCAATGATGTTCAATGATTATCTGCATACGCTTTATGTAAACTCTATATTTTCTCCATCCATTTCATGATTAATTGAATCTTCTCTCTTTTTTGGGAAAGGCTCAGCCCAACAATTGATGTCTGACATATTTCTACCCAACATAGTGGGGAAGGGAATGATATCCCATATAATTCAACAGAATGATCCATTTGTATTGAGGAATGATAAATATTATAATATGAGAACACCACTAATGTAATGTGATCTTACATAAATCCATCAAAATTCATTTCACAAGACTGAAACATGTCATCCATCATATTTATTCTCCTTTAAAATATCAGAACAATTTGGGGATGATACACTATACTCATAGTCACCTAGTTTAGAATGTAATTCTCTATGGATTTAAAGAAACAAGATGTAATCCTAGTATATCTATATGAATATATCGAATCTAATATTAAATTCCACTTTACCAAATGTTACAAATAGATTTTTGAAAATTAGTCCAACATATAAAATAAAAAAATATGATGAAATGTGGCCAATATTTGAGCCAATATTCTATCAACCATATGGAATCATGTTTCTGAACCATTTTTTTGGGTCCTATTACAAAATCCATGTATATAAACTACTATTTACAAATGGTAATAGGTTATGAATACAACATACCTACATGTCACTAATGTTTTTCCTTAACTTGCTAACAAGATAAGCACCTCAAAATAATCATCCATCTTTTATTCCAAACTTTAAACCAAAACAATTCTTTATATTCCTTATAAATCAACTTTATTGTACGATAAACAACCCATATCAAATAGTAGTAATGATGAAGATGTTTTTCATAAAAATATATATAAGTATGACCATAAAAGTTTGAAACCACAATAATAAACATCCATCCATATTCCAATCCTCGATTTTCTCCCTACCATTGTGTTTTGACCTCATAACAACACATTCATAATGGAGTATTTGTGCCTCTAACAATCACAACCCAACAAATAATAAAATAAATTAGAATAAAACAACATCATCACCTTCGTTATCATATTACAGGATTATACCAGCAATGAATGACATCAACATCCACTCATCTAGGGATTCTTTTCAAATGGAGAGTGTCACTTTCTACTTAATGAATCTGTGAATGTATTGACATTACCTAGTGTATACATCATTTAAATCACAAAAAACTGTAGATACTCCACCCATAATATCATTCTCTCGTATATATCAATTTTTTATAAAATATGGTTTAATCACTTATAATATGTAAACACTATAATTTCTTCAACAAATATGTAATTATTCCATGTCTTCCAAGAATACACAGCATTTGCTTAGTCCAAATACTCAGTAGGATAGTTTGTCACATGAAAATGTCACTATATTGATCTATATACAACATAATGATATCCCTATATGATAACACATACCAAACCATATCCTGAAGCAACAGAATACACAACATGTCCATGTCCTAATTCAAGTAATATTAAGATATATGTTAATATAATTTTTAACATCAAGACATGAAAATAATTATCAAATTATTTTTCACATTGTAATGGATAATTTTTTTTCGTTGTTAAAATGTGTGAGGCTATCCATGCATATTCATAATCAAAGAATTAGTAATAACCTATGAAACTATGAAAACTATGTATCTCAATTATGATTTTTAGTGGGTTTTTTCAGATAACAAACTTAATAATTTAGGGATTTATATAAACAAATCATTCATAGATTTCATGGACATAGAAACACAACTCTTGTATAATGAAAATTTAACCATGATAATTGGGAATAAAACTAATGATCCTTAAATATTCCCAAAATTATATCCATGTGTTTTTCATTAACATCATTTGTCCTTGAATACATCAACATATCATCCACAAACACCAACACAAATGAATCAAAATATCTTGAAAATATATTATTCATTAATTATATTGGATTCTTGTGTATTTGTAAAGACTGGATTCCAAAACAAAATATTCCAAATGGATATATCAACTCTAAAATACTATGATTGGAATTTCCTTCTCTATAACTCACTATTGGTGATATCTTCATCGCAAGTATAACATGGTGAACCACTGAGCTCCCATAAAATGATCAAATAGGTAATTACTGTGTGAAAGTAGATATATATTCATAATCATAACCTAGTTATTATTATGGTAATCTATGCTCATCCTTGGAGTTAAATTGGTTTTTTTCATGAACAAGACTGGTGCTTCCCTTATATACCTTAATGGATAAATCAACATTCTTCCTTACATCTCTTCTTATTGGAAATTTATTTCTATTAATTATATTGGTTCAATTTGATATGATGGAAGTGAGATGGGACTGGTTTCCTGAAGGATAGAAATTTTATACTCCACTTCACTTAGGGGTGGAATCCCTAAGATATTTTCAATAAATATGTGTTGAATATGATCAAAAACCACTAGAAAACATATTTTCTCAATCTATTCTATTGATTATAAATTCAACACTATCAACTCATAAAAGATCAATCAAACTGATGGTACAAAAAAAATTTATTTCACTGTCCTTTTCGATGTAGAATCCTTTAAATAGATTCATGAATCCATTATCAATAGTGAAACTAACCCATCAAGAATAGAATATAATTTATGCCTAGCACATTTTCATCTAATTCTCATATAACAATTAATCATTGATATCCATCTTGAGCACTAATAAATACCATATCATTTGTGCTCTATAAATATTTTTAGCACTCTCTACACAAAAAGGCTCAATATTATATTGGGTGAAAATGAGAGTGATGTTTTAACCTAGAAATAATCAAACCAACATTAAAACAAATCATATCAATATTACAAGAATAAATAAAGGAATGCGATGCAAAAAAATATCAAAAAATGTATGTGTAAGGGTATAATACAAATGGATCTTCACTCAAAACATTGATGGTCTAGATTGATCATCTATAATCACTTTCTCATCTCTAAATAATTTCTACCTCACTAAATATTTTTCCTTATTTACTTTTTTAGATTTCTCTTGGTGAGGGTTCATGGAATTTCTAGAGTTACCATTTGTTACTCTATTATATTGAGAAGAAGTATTCTATATCCCTCATCATGTGGAACCATATTATGTCTATAATAATTTAAAATTGTCTTGAACACCCGACCATAAATAACTACAATAATTAAACTAATTATATATATATATATATATATATATATATTTAATTTTTAATTTCTCTTGGTAGTTTCATACAATATCTCTTTATGTGGTCCAAATGCCACATTAGAAACATCCTGTAATGATCTTGGGATAAGGGGGAAGATTCACTGATCTAGTGGGTTAATTTTAAACCAGATATGTACATTTAATATATGTATCCCTCTCATTCTTTCTCCAAAAATTATAGTTATCACTATTTTCCATAGGTATAAACATGCATCCTCCACCTATATATCTCGAGTAAATTTTTACCTTATCATTCCTTTATTTTACATTTAAAAATAATACATTCTATAGATCAGATAAATCAATGAAAACATTTCATACCATAGAGTCAATTCAAAAATTTAAGGCTTCAAGGAGAACTAGTAGAAACATTGGATGAAAGATGACCTAAATTCATGAAATAATGAACATACTCTATCATTGTAAAGGTCTCTTACTTATTACTAAATAAATCTATAATTCTATCAAATACGACCATGTGATTATATATTTTTTATTAAAAAATTTCTCCAAATAATCCCATTACATTCATTGGTCTTGTTTATCTCGATTCGATATATCCCAACCCAATATTACAAGATCTTACAACATACAGGTTTCAAATTTGATATTCAAATATGATGGTGTTCTATGAAATTGAAGACTTTATTTAACCTCTTCCCCATCACAATTTCTATTTGTATTTAAGAATCACCCTGAAAGATGGACGGATTCTCCATTAGGAACAAAATATAATGATCTAATTACATTGGATTATCACATCAAGTCCTTCTATACACCTCTTGAATATTTTTTAAAATACATTGAACTATCGGTTGGTTCACCTGTAACTAAGGTGAAACCACATTCTGAGAATATTTTTCTAGTAGGTTTCTATGATGCCTGCCAATTTATAGTTTATATATATATAAAATCACAAAATCTATAGACTCAAGAAAACAAAACAAAAAATCATTTAAAATTATACCAAATCATATATCATTACACTACATTAAAAAATCATTAATTTCATTTTATAATCGATTTCTAAAATTCATCTATTAATTTTAAAATAAACTAATTATCAAATAATCTTTATGAAAACATTTTATAAATCTTATATTTGAAAAAAAAAATATTATCACCTTTCAAAATCCATCATTTTCAAACCAAATCATAAATCACTACTCAATGAAAATTTTGTACTCTTAGTGGGAATTAACTTTTAATATTCACTAAATACTCATCTCATTGGATAAACCTATGATAATAAAGTTCCAATTGCAATAATATTATCCAAAACACACATGAAAATAACTCTATGGTAACATGATATCAATCATAAAAAGGTTGAAAACTTCTTTTAATTCTATAATTTTTTTTAATGAAAATACTACTCATTTCAACCTTCCCAACATGAGGAATGATGTATAAGGAATTTCAAATCCATGACTGAAAAGTTGATGAAGAAAGGCAAAACTAACCAGGAGTAATACCACTTTCATGTCACTGACATAAAAATATTATACAACTTGTAATATCCCTCCCATACGTATTGTATAACAAAGGTGGAAGGACACTATTTGTCCTTAAGATACATCCCCAAGGCACCAATGGCTAGAAATAAATGCCAATGGGGCCAAAAGCGTTGGTTGAATATATTACATTTGAAGATAAAACAACATAGAAATTCACACTATATTAAAATAACACTACATGATGCACATTAAAAATATAAAACAATTCAATGTAATACCATTGATATCAAAACAAAACGAACTAGATTAACTTAGTGGAAGAGAGATAATATCTGTGTATAAAGAGAAAGGAGAAACCAACAAAACATTAGGATTAAAATGACAAAACTCCAAACCTTTAACAATGATTCATGATCCAACTCCACAATATAGCCCATGTATCATGATTTACCTATAATGAAGTGCAATACATTAACATTATTTTGTCATAATAAATAGCATCCTAAAAAGAATAAATGTTCCAAATAATAGTTGAGTAATGAAAATATGTTGGATTTATCCAAATGGATTCCGTACTAAATCCACTATAATATATGTATGTTAAAATTTACATAAAATAATTTTAATACAAAAAATTATAAACAATTTATATCTATGTATAAAATATTCTCCATACGTAAAGATATGTCTCCAAACAAAATCATTTTCCATGGAAACCTCAAAATAATTCATTTAAATATTTCTTATTTTAATTTTAGAATAATCCATTCAATTTTTAAATATCCCAATACACAAACACTCAACATCAAATTCTTTATACTAAAATTGATGGTTGAACATCACATCCATATCAAAATCCCTTTGATTTTGGTACATCATTAATAATAACTTCAACAATAAACTCATGATTTACAATTTCATAGGGACACATTAAAAACAATTTTATTAAAAAAAATTATTGAAATCATCATATCCATTCATATAAACAAATAATTAATTTTAAAGTCATCATTTTAATATAAACTCACCATTTCTACATACCACTAAAACACATGATTTCTAAAATTCACTAAACAATTACCAAATAAAGTTTCTATAATGTAATTAAAAATATAAATTTACAAATTCAAATCAACAAATAATTTAACAATATGTGGAGTTAATAGATGAGCCACTTACCTCAAGAATGATGTTCGACAAGAATAATGACTTAATAGCTCCCATAAAAATGCTTTGAATATCCCAAATACCATGTTTTTTCCCTTAAATAAAGATTAAAATGCCAAAAATCTAACCATTATTATCATAAAAATATATATATATATCTAAATAGGATAAAATCAATAAATCCAATTTATAGAATAAATAATATCTAAGAAAAAAATGGAAATTGTATTCAAATGATACTTACTATGGGAATTGTGCTTTAACGCCCTAATAAGAACTACCAGATCACTTCCAATTCGAAAGGGAAATGTTACAAGACCTTTTGGAGTAATAATAATTGTGTTAGGACTAAAAGTGAGAAATAATTATGAGATTATAATTATTCCCAACCCAGATCCACCTATTGAAATTGTTTTTAAATCATGCATCGTTAGTTATATGGTTAGGAAAACCATGCATTAAACAATTTCAGAAAATTTCCTCTTGATGATCACCAAAAGGTTTTCTTAAACAGTTTGAAAACCCATGTTCCAACAGTTCATATTTTCAATGTTTATAACTTCATGGTTTCTCCAATGGGGATATATGGTTAGACCAAATATTTTTCTTAATTATGTTCCTTCCAATTATCCCTGGAATAATTTTGCTCACTTAGGTATCAATATTTCATTGTTTCCACTGACCAATATCAACACGTTCAACATTACAAAATCCCCAAAAACATTCCATATTTTAAAATAAACCTCCCAAACATCAATCAAAAATTTTACATACAAAAAAAATCATAATTAAAGTGTTTATTCCATGAAACCATGGGTTATAAAAGTATAACCTTATGAACTCATAACACATCATTATTAACAATAATGATTTATATATTGATCAAATTTTTTAAATACATATTAATATAGTTGTATGGTTATAAAAAATATTATATTATATATATTAAATTGATATTTCAGGATTAAATTAATTTTTGGGTGAAGCATTCATGATTTTGTTAATACAGAGTCTTATTTCATTATTGATTTTCATCTTTAGATAGATGTATAGTATTATATGTTTTTTCAAATCGTAGAAAATATGTCCCAATGAATACATATATGGATATAAGTGTAAATATAAAAAATTGAATTATTATTCTATAGAATGTAATATATTGAAATTTTACAAATAAGTGGAAAATTTTCCAAAAATATAGATCCATTCGGTAGAACATTAAATTTTCTCTGAGTTTACTGAAAGCTTATGCTAAAAATTACCATCATTATATATAAATATGTGCTTCTAATATTTAATTTTTCTAAATTTCCCCAAGGATAATGTTTAAGAGATTCATAATGAATGAAATGTTATTCCTTGTGTTATTGGACACTTTGATATGTTTGATCAATTTTTGGTGATATATTATTGATTATAGATTTCACTAAAAAACACTCAAGATCATGGTTTGTTCCAAGTATCTTTTTTGAGGAAGTAAACAACATATAATAAAAATGTACAAATAATTTTCATTACACAACTGAAAATTTATATTTATAATTAAGGATTCCTATTTTAAATATTATAACAAATAAAAATTATGCTATATTATAAGACTAATAACATAAATATTCTTCTATAGAGGACTAAAAAATTTGAGGAAGCTACATACGAATTGGTTAATGGGATGAAAAAGAGATATCATCATATTTTTTTGTAATTTTGTTGAATTTTTATGAATAAATCAATTTTAATGTGTTATAATGTAGAACCCCATGAATTAGTATGTTTTTCTTCAAAATAAATAAATGTAACTCTATTTTAATCTTTGTATGAAACTCTGATTCTATATAAACCTTGTAATAATATATGATTATAAACTAGTTGTTGGATAATTTGGTATATAATGGAATAATAAATATTAAGAATATATATATTCATTTTCTTTCAATGTTATTTTATTCATTAATTAAAATAAATAATAGATCAAAAATCATTAATAACATTCTATGCCTTAAAAATTTTCAACAAAAACCATTCTAAATGAAATATGTAAATGTAAGATCAAATTAATTAATACAAATTTAATAATGTGATGTAAATATAAGTCTATAATTTTTAAAATCAATAATAAAAACAAATTTATTTTGATATTTTTTGATATCTTAATGAGTATTTTTTTGTGAAAACATACAAATACTTATTGTATAAAAAACACCATTTTCAAATAAAATATTGAAAAATTCCAATTTTATTATGATTTTATGTTAAAATTTAAATACTAATTATCCATTAAAAAGAGACTAATAAATTCCATTGGAGTCATACATATGTTTACTAGCGGTATGAAAATGTTTTAACACCTATAAATGAATTTTTATGTAAACTCGTTTTAGATACCTTTCATGGTTTGATTTTAAATGCAATTTCAGGAAGATATAAAAATTAAATTTTATAAATTTTAGCAAATATTTTAAAATATAATTTAAAATATTTAGTTTTATTATAAACTAATATAAGGTCCTAATGAATATTAAAAATCATAAAAACATTTGTTCTAGTAATTAATGTTTGAAATAGTTTATATGGGTGAAAAAATATTTGGGGGATATTTGTATATATTTTTTTAAGAATAATATATTAAAAATATATTTATACCCTTTCACATATTCTATTATAATATGAGTCAATAAGAATAAATTTTTTAGATTTTTTCATAATAATTTTCAGTTGATTTAAAAATTGAAAATGTTTCATCTCTAGTAATTATAAAAGGACACCACCTCTTCCTTATTTACACAATTTTATGTCACATAAGTAAACCATCCATTAAAAAACTATATAATAAACCTACCAATACATTAATTATTTTATATGGTATTCTTAATAGTCTATTACAATTGAACTTATGAATGGATATGATGGTGTTCCATTGAAAAGAAGTTACTATCCATCCATATCTTATTCAAAATTTTTTCAACATCCAATATATTTATTGTGTTGAATATACAATAACAAATTATGTATCATAAATATTTTTAAATATTTTTATTATTATTTGACAATAATTATCCACCAACATTTCTATCAAATGATATTTGAATGTATCTATCAGGCATACATGGGTATTATCAGCCCCATGTACTGATATAATTTATTTTCATCACAACCATTAATTTTTGGTAATAATGATATAATTAATGATTATATAAAATTATTATTATTTCATAGTTTATCAATAATGATAAAATATTTTAAAACATTCATTATTAATTTTCATTGGAAAATGAAAACAACATTCATTTATATATATGGACTATCATCTCCATGAATAGTGTAATTCATTTTTATACATCTATCTTTATAAAAGATTAAAAAAACAATTATATTCTAAAATATATATTAAAAATATAAAAAAAATCTAGATAGGTTAGAACAAAGATCAATGTACATAATTTGGAACCGCTAAACCAAAATAATCAGAAAAAATGAAATAAGTAACACTTAGAAATAATGATTTTAATAAAGAACTATTAATACATTATTTTTAAAATGGTTTATGTGGATCTTATGATATATTAATAGTATGAGAATTATTTAATTATAATTTTTTATATGTTTAATTTGATTATATTTATGGTCAAGGAGCCTATAATGTATTTTGAACTTTTGCTATGGGTTGTACGTTGTAATCTCATATTAACCTGGTTATTTTATTCCTAAATAAATGATGATTAATTTATGTGATATATACCTCAAAAATATTATTAGTTTTTATAAACTATTATTATTTTTTGATATTACGTATTTTCCCTACACTTTTCCTCCCTTTATGATCTAGTTTCCCAAAATAATGTTTTTATGAAAACAGAAAATTATTTCCCTCTATAGTTGAGACACTTTTTATTTCAAAATCAATGTTTTCAATAAATTGATATCATAACTTTTTATAATATTATATAATTATTATTTAGTGGAATTTTAACAATTAATATCTTTTTACAAAAATTATACTAAGTAATATAACTTTCATATTGAGAATGTCGTACTATTGACTTTTTTATGAAAACATAAAAGGAAACATTATTTTATCTTACTCATCATGGATATGATTTATCAAAAAAAAGAGATCACAATGACTTGAATCAAAGTTTTTGTGTCTAATATTTTATTTTGAATGAACATTTATCCTCTAATATATTGATATATTTTATATTTTAAATTAGTGATTTCAATATCAAATATTCCTTTTCCTAACAAAATTTTTCTACTAAAATATGAAAGGATTTTTTTCATAATTTTTAAGATCATTTGGTATTAATTATTTTTTAATAGGGTTCTTAATAAATTATTTTATCATTATTATTAATATATATTGATTATTAATATTATTACTATATTTTTTAGAAATTCCTTTTTTTCTTTGTTATAAGATTTTATTATATACAGAATGATTGAAAAATTTTTGGCGTATATTTTAATGTATTTAAGATTATGTGTTTGGTGCACACAAATTTATATATCCATAAAATTTATTGTGTAAATATTAATGTCTAATGAGATCAATGACTATATTAGATGTAATCTGAAGTCAAAAGAAAGGAACATGAATTTTTTTCCCAAACATGAAAGAGGGTATATACAAGGTTATCCCTTTCATAAGAAATGGTACCAATGTGGTTGAAATAATACTAGAGATGTTCAGGGTCGGTAGTCTAATCCTGATATTAGATAATTGGATTTTTTTGGAACACTTAACATAATATTTATATGATTTTTATTACGATGAACTTTTTTTCCCAGTTTTATGACCATAAATTATGAGAAATACGCTCTAATGCATTGTGTTATTTTATTATTGTGTGATTCATGAATTATAAAATTTTAAACATTATTCCAAGACTCGAGATTATGTTATATAAAATGATTGGTATTTTTTATAAAGGAAAAACTCATGTTCTCACTCCCTAAATCTACTGTTATAATAAAATGATCATTGATATCTCCTTTTCTTTTCATCACTTAGAAACTTATATCACCCTTAATTTTTTTCGTTCCACTTGGAAATGATAAAATGTTTTATATATTATATATATATATGAAGGGTTAAAGTTATTATTCACTATGTGTTTGATGATATAGATAATTAATGTACTTGTATTTTTATTATTCTATGATTGCAATGATTTTAATCCTTTATCATTATAACCTGAATCATAATATTATAAATTTAGTATTAATAAAATAAGATGTAATATATTTGTAAAAAATTAACATTTCATTATCTTAATATTGAAATAATGAATTGTTAAATTAATTTATATCTTTTTTTATCTATTTTTATAAAATGTTCATGTATATTTTCATCATAAATTTACTTTTAATTATATAATTAGTTATTTCAACAATTTAAAAAACCATGTTGAGATGTCATCCCACTCAACACCAAACCCGTTCAAGACAAGGATTTATGGTCCTTCTCAATCCCCACGGTCTGGAAACAAGTTCTAGGAACCAATGTAATCATAATGGGAATGTTTTTTAACCATAAACAAGTATTAAATAATTAAAATTAAGCATGCAGCATAACCATAAAATAACTAAATATTAATAAATACACACAACGAATATTGATACACCCAATGCTAAAAAAATAGAAAATCAAAATAAAAATAGAGACTAACTCATGATAAAATGATCTTTGCATGACCTCTTGGTTATTAACAACCCCAAAAACAACATGCATGAATGTGACCGTGAAAACTGAAACCTAATCCTTCCAAACATATCGAGTCTATTGACGCCAAATATATCAAGAAGTGTGTGAGATTAAATCGAAATACTAGATAATACTAATAGATTCCACACATTTCATTTCATAAAATAGTTCAATAATAGAAGATTGAAATATATTTTAAAAATTGTCATATAAAAAATTACCAGCATGTCAACAAAGCTTCCCACAATTTCTCTTTTCGTAAAATAATTCAGACTACATTCCTATTCAAAAATAATTTCACTTTCCATACCCCCCTGAAAAATAAAATACAAATACAAATCCAATCCTGATAACCAAAAAGGTGATGTATAGAATGTAAAAGGGAAAAACAAGCAAAAACAACTCGGAATTATATTAACTAATATACATAAGAAAAAATAGAACAAACGGTTAATAAATATTTTAATTTCTTAAATATATCTATAGAATGTTAATCTACATACTCATATCAAACTAACTATATTACCTTATGTGAATATCTATAGTAAAAAACCAAATGGGAACTCTAAACTACAAATCCACTGACACGTCCCACCTAGCGCCATCATGTCAAGGGGGTACCAACCTGTCTAATCGGGGTCAACAAGAAACCATCACTGAATCCTATTGATAATACCTAGGAATCTTATGATAATTATAATAATAATGGGTCAAAATTGTTATAACAACTGTAACTAAAAAATTCTTCAGGCATGAGACAATAGAGGATAAATGCATCAATGTTTCAATGGACTAAATTCCGACAATGTTCTCAAAATTTACCCACTAGAGAAAATTCAATCAAATATTCTATTTGTATCAAAATGTAATCCAAGCATCAAATATCACATGATAAAACATTTCATTCATAAGTGCCAATTTGGCTATACCATCATTTTAGTTTCTAAAAATATATCCTTAGACTTTATTGTCACACCCCAAGATTTTATAGTATGTTATTTATACAATGTAATTCAATAACATGGAATACACGCTACATCAAGTTCAAGCACACTACGACATACCAAACTAGCCATTCAAAATCAGTTATCAATAGTATTAACTGAATTTTGAATGTTATATAATCCTTATAATTTAAGAATCCATATGATGATTTTATTTGACATATTTTAAGAACAAATTAAAAGATATTAAATTTTTCATTAGAATAGGGTTATAGAAATTTTAGTTTGGATATATTTTTGGTAGTTTTCTGATAACTTTCATATTTTTATGAATGGTAAAAATTACTAAATTTAAATTAAAAACAAAATTGTAATAGAAATAATTAATAGTGATAAATTATGAATTTGAATTTTTGGATGTATAATTAGATTATATTTTTATCATTTAATACAATTTATGTCATAATAATTAATTTCCAATTTAACATTTACACAATCAATTGTCAATATTTTTATAGTTATTATTTTATAAAAATGCTATTTTTGTGGTGGCATGGGTAATTAATTTTATATTAATTTATGCCACTTATTTTTTTAATTTGGAAAATAGGTTCCATAATTGGAATCACGATGTCCACATTCTGTAAATAAGAAAATTTTATTTTTATATATAATGAATATTTACATCATTAAATATTTTATTTATCGTGGCTAAAGGGGTAAATCCAGTAAATAAGGTTATAAATTATATTATAATAATATTAAATTACTATAACACATGACTTAACCCTATATGCATATTCATGTCCGATAATGGGAATCAATGGGTCTATTTTGGAACCCCATGGATCCACTTGATAGTGATAATGACATTTTATATTAAATAATCTAATGTAAAGGCAAATATAACAAAATAATATACCTTCTGTAAAACACTATTTATATGAGGTAATATAATTGATCTATTCAACTCTAAATATTAATTACAAATCTAGAAATATTTATTACTATATGATAGTTTATTTTTAATTAATAGACATATAATAAATATATTTCTATATGAAATAATAATGATGAAGTATTTTATTTATTAATGAAACAATTAAAAAATGATATTATAAATACTGAAATAAATATAATATGAACGTTTTGATGTCATAAAAAAATTATAGGTGACTATGAAATGGTATAGTTGACTAAATGTATTTATTTCAATTTAATAATGTTTTTATGACTTAAAAAATCAATTATTAAATAAATTCAAAATTGACATAAATGTTTTTTAAAACAAATACAATTTTATTGGATGATATAATATTTTTGAATATCTAAGTATCAACTAGAAGACATATATAATTTTAGGTGTGTAATTAATTAACCACTTGGGGTTTTATTGGATGTTTATAGTATGTTTATTAACCATATAATAGAAAAATACAATGAGGCATGGTAAATGTCAAACTATTTAACTATGATTTAAATCTAAATTATAAGGCTAATATAGTGACCCAAACATGACTAAAACCTATTGGTTGAGTGGTTTTGGACCCATACCAACCTTACACTTTAAATAAATCATGTTGTATCAATTAAAAACTGAAAAAGATTTTATTATAATATAATATTTCAATCATTTCCAAAGGTGCCCCTCACCCGTCTTATTAAAAGTCACTTCTTCTTATCTCAAATTAAAACCACCAATTCCAATTTGATCGGCCAAAACATACCCAAATATCCTCCAAACTATCCTAACTACATCCTAGATTCCTCATATTGGTCAGAAAGTCAACCTACGGATCCCTTTTTATCAAATCAAAAGAAAGAACCTGAAGAAGAGGTAATGATTTCACCACCCTCTTTCAAGCTATTTTTTTCTTCCACATAACCATTCATTGTTATTAACATAAAAAAAACTCCATTGCCTTATATATGCTGTGATTTTATTATAAATATGGAACAACCATATTGATTATTATATCCATTCTATGAATGATACTATCATCGTGCGTGCGTGCGTACGGCTTACCATCTTCACATTGTGGTGTAATTTTTTAATTAACACTTTGTTATTTGTATAGATATAATGGTGAGTAATATATGTATAAATATTTAAAATAACACTATAATGTCTCTTTAAAATAAATATACCATCAAATTCTACACTTTTAATGAAATGATATTGTCGCGCATGTGTATGTATGGATTATCATCTCCAAGAATGTGATATGATTCATTCTCCATCGTAAACATTAAAGTCTAATTATCATTTGATGATTTAAAATAATGTTTAAATACTTGATATCATTCTGGATATGAATATGTAACATCCCATACATAACTAACAAGACTAATGTAATAAAAACTATAATGTAAAACGAATCAGTTAACACCCAAAACGACAATAATACTAAAATATCATTAACAAAGCATTATTAAAAGATAATATATGATTTCATAATTATGTATATTTTTCTTATATAATTTAATAACTATTATTTATCTATTATACCGGTGGTTAACTTTCCCTCGACCAAGGAAAAGTAAAATGTAAGGGATAATTCTACAATCTCTTCATTATCTGAGGTTGTTTTTATGTAAATATATATTGTGACCTCTTTATCATCCACATCGATGTTTTCTTAAAAATGTATTCCAAAACATTTTTACCATTTACTATACAATGTGATAAATTCATTTATACCTTTTTTTCATTTTATAAAATTTTTATAAGGGAATCTTTTCATCACTTTTCAAACAAAGTACTTTGTAGCCTTTTCGACAAAATTAAGGTAAGAATGTTTTTAAACATATATAGAGGTTGCATCTATTTTGCACCATTATAACATCGTGTGATATTCCATTATAAGATTAAAATAATATTTTCAAAATAATTTTTTTTTATAAATATGTGAATCTTATATGATTTAAAAATAAGAAGTGATATTTCTCTCAAATAGTTTTGATTTTATCTATTTCAGCATCCTTTGAAAAAAAATTACACTTGTTTGAAGTTGATTTATTATGATACATATCTCTAAAATTTTATTTTAGTATTTCTGATATTTTTTAATATGGATGTGTTATTTTAATGAAATTCATGGTTTATGGTTAATGTATTGACATTTAGAATGCTAGTTTTATTGCGGATGATTATGTTATATTTGAACCCCCTATTAAGATGAATTTATTAGACTAGTATGTTTTGGGTTAGGGACTGGTAAAAGTAATACCTCCATGTTGGGTTATAGTTACAACATACTCTTTGGGTTGGAGTTCGGTTATAAAGGCATTCCCTGTTGGGGTCCAGTTACAGTTAACCCATAGGACATGGCACGAGGCCTGGGCACGGAAATTAATTTATGGTAATATACATTCCCTCATTATAAAATCTATTATTAAATGTGATTATTTTACTATTAGAATATCCATTTTCATGTTTATATGGTAATTTTTTTTATTTTTTTCCATATTATGTTCATGTTTATGTTAAAAAGTTTGTTGTTTTTATTACACATTCTTCCTTAGATGTTTATAGATTTTTCTAAATTATTTAACTTCAGTGAGCATCTGAGCTCACCCCTTTCTTATATTTTATTTTCCCATGATCCCAATAAGTGTTTTATGTTTGAGATGTAGGGTTATGCTAAGTGAACAATGGAATTCTAAAAGTATTGTTTTTATTTTGTTGTATGTTGTAAAGTATAATGTAAGGTTCATGTATGTAATCTATTTTCCATGATTGATAAACTGATTGGTACTTAGAGACCCGATTCCTTGTAATCATCCAGATGTATTACAATAATTCACCGACTCAAGATAACTGGGGTCAGGGTGTAATAGTTGGTATCAGAGAAAGTTTAGAAACATCCTTGTATGTAGATTTAGATAAACTCTGATTAGACAACATTACCCTAAGATTAACATTGATGTTTATTATAGAAGAACTTCTTAGGATATTGATATTGTATATATTTAGTGAGTTTTCCAAGAAATTCATCCCTCTCTAGATTCGAGTAGGTAGTGGGGATCTTACACAGATATACCTAGGTGTAATACTCAAAAACAATTTTTTGAGATAATCTCTATTGAGAACTGTTGCACGATAATGGGGGTTGCGGCACTCTTCGTTACGACAATCCCGGGGGATATGCTTAGGATAATTATTGTTTTCATAACAAACAACTATTAAGGGTTTATGAGTATACACATCCTCAAAGTAAACATTTTTGTGATTATGAATTATATCTATAAACAGTTCAATTTACGTTATATATTTTACATGTTTGAAATTATGAATTTGAGTTCATAAATTGACCTATTGTATGATATTGTTTAGAAATGGCACATAGTAGAAGGAATGATAACTCTAGCAATGCGTATGATCCAAAGAGTAAGAAGAGTTATATCATTCATGGTATTAATCCAACATTTAGAAGGGAAATAGTATCCCATGTATTCTCAACATACAAAGAAATGATATCATGTGTTAGTAATATTAGTAAATAATTCCTTGAGTCATATTGCATTGAATAGAAGCAAGAGAAGAAAATAATGGTAAGGAGAAATATGGATAAAGGGAATATTGGAAGGAAATATTTTCCCATATGTGATAAATGTGGAAATAATCAACTTGTTAAATTTTTTAAGTGAATGTGAGTTTGTTATAAGTGTGGAGAAAAAGGACACCATGTACGTGATTTAAAGGGTAAGAAAAAGTATTCAAATGTTAAATGCTTCATCAAAAAGCCGTTGAGACACTATGAAATTAAATGTCCCAGTCATCCGAGTATACAACACATGATGCTATTCGATAATAATCAAGTTAGGATACTACTGCAGATAAAGAGGAATGACTAGTTTTCTTATGTTATTATTATAGAATTATTTCATTTGATTTTTGTATCAACAGTATACTGGTTATATGAATTATGGAGATAAATAAGGATTGTACTGCAGTGTTATTTTATCAAGGATTTTAGATTATATGGTACTAAGAAAAGTGAATTAATAGTAAGTTACACATTTTTGAAAATTCATGGTTGAATGAATGGTAATCCTTAATAAGTTCTTGATAATGAGGTATTGATTTTGGAAGAATATATTATAGCTTTATAGAATATATATTTGATATTTTGGACTTACGTAGAATTGATTAATAGTTTCTTTATTTCATCATTGTTGGAATGTTCAAAAAAATTATGATATAAGGAATATATCCATTATTACATAAATGATAAGGGGTAATGATTTTAATCAATAATGTTTTATGGTAATTCAGGGTGTTACCATGTTTTAAAATAATACATGATGATGGATTTCCTATGTTATTACATGGGAAAAAGGATTTTCATTGTGTTTAACATCCGTAAAAAT
Organism: Viscum album; assembly: GCA_963277665.1. Lineage (NCBI taxonomy): Eukaryota > Viridiplantae > Streptophyta > Magnoliopsida > Santalales > Viscaceae > Viscum > Viscum album. Next base: position 1,995,282,379 of record OY728140.1, on the reverse strand, counting down.
ATTGTACTTTGAGAAAAAATTTGGATAAGTTTAAGGTTGGAATAGATTATGTTTGAAATTAGATACTATTTTTACGGATATTTTTTGAATGTTATAAAATGGACAACACAAAGACCAAGTGACAGTCCGTCGCGTCAGGCAATGCTACGAGAATTAAACCCACAACAATAGTGCTATTGAGTTTTATTGCCTACCACTGGACTACATGATGTTCCAAGATTGTATAATCTCGTTTTTTAAAGGGTCTGATTGGTGAATTATAAATTTATTTTTTTGGAACATTATACGACTATGGTAAAAAGAATATGTGTTTTGAAATCTTTTGGAGTGAAATATGAGTTTGTGGTTGGAATTAGTTGTAGGATGAAACAATACATGTCATGTATATATATATATATATATAATTTATCCTCTTATTATATGGGTAAATTTATTCTTAAACATTAGGGAAAAATCGTAATACAAAAAATGTGTCATCCTAATACCTTATGTTTTGTTGAACAGGTCGTATTTTAAATCATCATAGATTTATGGATTTGAGGTCCTCTATTTTACACTTGTTCGTGATGGATTACCTCAATCACTCAATGTAAATATTAAAGTTTCTCCTCCAATTACGTGACTATATTTTCCACCAATGTTCTCTAATCGAGATCATAAATTGTTGGTGACCCTTTCATTCCCCTTTTCCTCTTATTATGGAAAACTTTTATTAACCCAATTTCTGATGTGGGTTTTTTCGCAGATGTATTTTTTATTTTCAACCGTATGATCTCGAAGAACAATTTCAAATTGATAGGATGCAATTTATTGAATGAGTGGCGAATGTAACACCCCAGTATTTGATAGTACAATATTTCATCAATGTAATTCAATAACTTGCATTGCACTGAACACCGAGATCAAGGGAACCACGACTTACCAAACTAGCCATTCAAAAGTTTTTATGAATAGTATTAACTGAATTTTGAACTTTATATAATATTTATAATTTAGGAATCCATATTGTGAGTTTCATAGACATAATTTATGAACAAATTCATTTTTCAATTAAAAGAAATATTTTAAAAGAAATGCCATTTTACCACCTTTTAATAGAAAACCTTTTTTGAAATCAAATATTTTAAAATGTTATATTTTTAATTTCGTGAAATTAAATTATTCTTTAGAATATGTGCATAATATATTAGTTTGGATAAATTTTTGGTACTTTTCTGATAACATTCATATTTTTATGAATTTTGAAAATTATAAAATTTAATTTAAAAAAAATTATTTAATTAAAATATTTAGTAGTGTTAAAATATTAATTTGAATAGTTTGGAAGTATAATTATATTATATTTTGTTTATTTAATAAAATTTATGTCATTATATGTAATTTCATATTTAAATTTGACATAAACAAGTGTAAATCTTTTGATAGTTATTATTTCATATAAACACATTTTTTGTTTGGAAAACCAGAATTAATATTAAATTATTTTCTACCACTTATGTGTTTTGAATTTGAAAAAATGGATTCCATATTTGGAATCATTATTTCCAAATTTTTTAAATAGGTAAATTATATTCTTATATTCTAGGATTATTTAGTTCAGTAAATATTTTATTTACCATGGCTAAAATGGTATATCCATTAAATAATGTCAAATGATAATATTATAAAAATAGTTAATGACCCTAACACGTTTCATTACCCTATTTTATGATACATTTCCAACCATTGGTATCCTTGGATTGATTTTGAGGCTCCATGGAACCACATAAGAGAGATGATGACATTTTATATAAAATAATCAAAAGTAAACACAAAAATAACAAAAGAAAATATATTTTATTAAAAAAAATTTATATGAGGTTATATAATTGATATATTAGAATATATATTGTCATTATAAATATAAAATATTTCAAACCCCAGCATATTTTATTTTTAATTTTTAGAAATAAAATATATATATTTATATATGACACAATAATGAGGATGTATTTTCATTTTTAATGAAACAATAAAATAAATGAAAATGTAAATACTAAAATTAATATAATTTAAACGTTTTGATTATATAAAAAAATTTTATAGGTGAATATAAAATATTAGGGTTGATTAAATGTTTTTATTTTGAAATAATAAATTCATTAGGACCTTAAAAATGAATTATTAAATAATGTCAAAATTGACATAAATGAGTTTTTATAACAAATACAATATTATTTGATGATATAACAATCGTAAAAATATAAGGATAAAAAAAATACTTATATAATGATAGTTTTATCAATAATGAACCACTTGGGGTTCTCTTGGAGGTTTATTTTATGTTTATTAACCATATATTACAAAAACACAAAGAGGCTTAGTAAATATCAAACTATTTAACTAGTAGTTAAATATGAAATATAAGGTTAATATATTAACCCTGACCTATCTATAACCTATTGGTTGAGTGGTTTTCTACCCATCCCCACCATAGAATTTAAAAAATTTATTTTTGAGACAATATAAACCGAAAATAATTTTATTAAAACAAATATTTTAATCTGTTTCTATGGTACCCCTCACCCATATTATAAAAGGGAACATTACCTTCTCTCAAATTTACACCTCTAAAGAAATTTGGATCTTCCAACCTCTGCCCAAATATCCTATAAACTATCCTTAGATCATCCTGGTGTTCTTACATTAGTCATAAAGCCAGCCAATGGTTTGATTTTGATCAAACCAAAAGGAAGAACTCGAATAAGAGGTAATGATTTCACAACCCTCTTTCAAGTTCTTTTCATTGTCCACATATGCTTTATTTGTTAATAACATACCAAAACAATTACACCAGCGAGTTATATATACTATAATGTTATTATAAATATAAGACTACCATTTTATTTATTCTATCCATCATATGAATGATAATGTCACCATGTGTGCATACATACGACTTATTATCTCTACGTCATTATGTAATTTGTTATTCAACATTATGTTATTTGGATGGATAAAATGATCTTTAATATATATATAAATAATGAAAATAACAAAATAGTGTCTCTGTAAAATAAATATATCATCCAATTCTACAACTTTAAAAAAATTATTTTGTCGCTCGTGCGTACATACAAATTACCTTCTCCATGAACGCATTGAGATACATTCCCCATCGTAAACATTCAAGACTAATTTTTATTTGATGAATTAAAATATTTTTTAAATACATTATATCATTCAGGATATGAACATTAAACACACCATCCATAATGAACATGTCTCACGTATAAAATAATATAAAAGAAAACAAATCAGTTAACACTCGAAACGACAGTAATACTAAAATATTATTAACAATGAGTTATTATACAATCATATATGATATAATAATTATGTATATTGTTTTTGTATAATTTAATAACAATTATTTAGCTTTTATAAAGAAGGTTAACCTACCCTCATCCAATTAAAAGTACAAGGTAAGGGTTAATTCTATTATCTCTTCATTATCCGATGTTATTTTTATGTAAGTATATACTAGGACCTCTTTATCATCCACATCCATATTTTCTTTAAAATTAATTTCAAAACAATTTTAACATTTACTATAATGTGGTATAATGTCATTTATACCTTCTTTTGACTTTTTCTACGATGTTTATAATGGAATCATTCCAGCATTTTTCAAACAAGGAACTTTATGAAATTTTGGAAAAAATTAGTTAAGAATGTTTTCTAACATATATAGTCGGTGCAGCTATTTTCTACTATTATAAAATCATAGAATATTTCCATAAAATCTTATAAGAATATTTTCAAAAAAAATTTTTTCTTTATAATTCTGTGACTCTTAAATGATTTCAAAATAGAAATCGATATTTCCATAAAATAGTTTTGATTTCGACTATGTTAACATCCTTTGATAAATTTTACACTTGATTGATGTTGATTTATTATGATTAAAATACCTGATGTTGTATTTACGGTTTTGTGATATGTTTGACTATGGATAAGTTATTTTTATACCATTCTAGGTTTATTGTTAAACTATTGAAATTTCTAATGATAGTTTTAACATGAATGCTTGTGTTATAATTCAACCTTTTCTTAAGATGAATGTGTAGAATGAGTTTGTTCTAGGCTAGGGACTGGTACAAGTATGTTCTCCGGGTTGGGGTCTGGTTACAGAAGACTCTCTAGGCTAGAGTATACTTACAAAGGATTTCCGGGGTGGATTTTGGGTACAGATTCTCTCCTAGTTGGAGTCTGGTTACAAAGGCTCCCTAGGTTGGGGTCCGTTTAAAGTTATCCCCTTGGACATGGCACAAGGCCTTGACACAGAAATTAATGTCTGGTACTATACATTACCTCATTATGAAATTAGTTATTAATGTGATTATTTAACTAGTAGAATACCCAAGTGAATGTTCATATGGTAATTTTGGATTTTTTTCACCATATTATGTTCAAGTTTATGTTTAAAAGGATATTGTTTATATTACAGATCTTGCCTAAAATCTTATATCTTCCAATAAATTATGTTCCCTTACTGAGAATATGAGCACCCCACTTTTGTATGTTTTATTTTCCCAGGATCCCAAGAAGTGTATTATGTTTTAGATCCATGGTTAAGCTAAGGGAACAATTGCATTCTCAAAGGATTATTTTTTTTTCTCGTTGTATGTTGGAAAGTATAAGGTAGCTTTAATGTTTGTAATATATTTTCCAAGACTACTAAACTGATCTATCCTTTAGGACATGATTCATTGTAATAATTACAATGTATTAAAATAATCCACTGACTCTGTGTAACATGGGTCAGGGTGTCACAATTATTAAATACCAATCAACCTTTATACTACCCATATAATCGGTCCATTTTCTGAAACATTCCCACTAACCCAAAGCATAACATAAGTACCAATAACTAGTTTCCAAAATTAAATAATGTGATAATATGGCCCTCACATCACTTCACAATAAAAAACATACAAAATGAACCTTAATGTACAAAATGGGATTTCATTCCATATGAGTTAAAAAAAAGCAATAAAATATATCATGTTTAACCCAAGAGACCCATTTATAAAAAAAATACCATTTAAAACACCATTTCAAAACCAGGAATAAAATGCACAACATACACAATTTTCCAATCTAGCCATATATTCAAATATCACATAGATGTGAAGATACATTTAAAAATACCAAACATACAATTATTCCCACTATTCACCAAATATATCTTCATATCAAAAATGATCCATGAATTTTGAAAGACATTTAAATCAGCTTTTAATATCACATAATGAAAAAAAACATTTAAAATTGAAGGAATCATTTTGAGAAAAAATAGATCACATTCATGTGACATAATTATTTTAATTCCCATACATGTGACCACAAAATTCCCCCACTAATGTCCCCAAATCCAATGGAACACTTCACGTGTAAATGAAACATTTTCTTGAGACACCACACTATTTCAAACAAACCAAACAAGTCAACTAATAGATATATCACAAATAAAAAAATGAATTAGTGGGAGAAAATTTACAAAAAACATTCCCAAAAAAAATTTATCCAAGAAGAGACATCCATACCACATATCATTTCCAAAAAATCATTTCAACTACAATACCATAATACAACCATGTCCAAATAACACCACAAGAGATAAATATCATTTCTATAAAACAAGTTGAATTTTATAAGACACCTAATGTATATTTGCATAAGGGAATAAGTGATGATTCCCAAACATCAAATTTTTAACCAATTTCCTATTATCATAATACCAAATCAATTAAAAAAACACATAATGAGAAAGTGAAACACCATTATACATCATTATGTAACGTTTGATCATCAAATTAAATTCTAAAAAATGGAAATAGCTTAAAAACATACCCTAATGGTTTTTATATTTAATGAATCACTATTAGTAAGAATAACAAATCCCAAAAGATAAAACACATTTTATAACATTAGTGAAATTTAACCACACATCAAATAAACAATTATGGTTTTTCTATACCAAAACATCACCTAAAATTTTGTATAATGGACCATGAAATCTCTATAAGGGGAATAATCCAAATGATGATTCAGATCAGGTACATTCACCAAAGTAGAAGATAATGAATTTGGTTGAAATATAAGGTATGAAACTACCAATAGAACCAGCCTATGCATGCATAGGAAGCCTAGCTAAATAGCTGTCAAATGATGGAGAGCTGACATTACGATGTAGAAGGTGGAGAAGATAAATTCCATGTACTTATTGTATATATATTTATTCTAAGAAATACACATCTTTAAATCTCTATGCCTACCAGTTCTGTAAGGGTTACCCCTCTTCCCAAAAAAGAGGGATTATCCAAATTCCAAAATATACGGCCTTCGGTCCAATTGGGATAAGAGGGGAAGGGTAAGAAGATGAATAAATTGACCAAAAACCAAATGAAACACTCCCATGAACCTTTAATGAGCTTTAACATAGGAAGGGGAGAAAGGTTGGATGGTATTTGAGAGCCCCATTTTCTACCTATGTCGAGAGATGGAGGAGAAACATGAAATGTTGTCAAAACACTAGAATGGACAGAGGTATTTTCCAAATATTATTGTCCTCATAATCTCACACATTTTGAGAAAAATGATTTCCAAAACATGTGGACACTACATAAGAATAGGGTAACATATTATGAACTATGAACATGGTCTCTTGAAATTTGTGCCAACCTTTCCAAATTCCACTTCTTATATCCAGAACATTGCCACATTATTGACATATGATTTTTCAAATAGTGTGTAGGCTATACAGCATCCCCTTGGAACCCAATCTTAGTAAGAATTTTTTATAGCAGATGGCACACAGTCTCCCATAACCATTCACCAATGGTACACCACCATCATTCAAGCCCAAAATATCCACTTTTCCGTAAAAACTCAAAAATTAAAATGGGGTCTCAAACTCATCATCCTACAATATAAAATGATGAGAAAACAATAAAATTAAATAATTTTCAAGGTTTTGATGTGACAGTTCTACCCACCATTCACAATTTCTATGCATATAAAGTCACAATGTTGGATGATAAACAATAGTCTTTACCTAAATAGAATAAATTAGAAAAAATCATGTCTATCAAATTGACATTTTACCCCAAAAGTCACACCTAACGATTTCTATTTGAAATAGACACACAAAGAACAATGATATAATATGAGAGGGTTCTCCCAATCACAAAAGAACCAACTATCATAGACATCATTTAAAATCTCAACAACACATCCTTAGTGTGGCTAGAATGGGAACCCCAACAGATGTTATCCCAAGCATCTTATCAAAGAAAAATAATTCTTCTTCCATAATTTTCTATTAACCACACAAAAAACCCAACACAAGAAGATATAAATGAATGTAACCTGAACCAAATAGATAACTCGAACACTATCTACAATTTTTTTCTTCTATTATATATGTTTTCTTATAACATGAAAAATTGAAAAACCCAAAATAATTTATGAATGATTATCCTTTTTAAGATACAAATCAAAGGTAAAAAAACATGATTACAAGAAATATTCTCCATTGGGTCTTATAAAAATATAACAAAAATATACAACAAACTAGAAACTATATTATGAAAAAAAAACTATATCTACACAAGGGAAAAGGTCCCCCACAAAATCAGTTATTCCTAAATGTGTGAAAATATTCCCTTTAGGGCATATGGATTGAGCTTTGATGTCTGAAGCATACATTTCGTAATAGCTAAGAACATAAATAATCTAATAAATAATTTTTTCATCAGTAAAATCTTCGTATAAAACATCTCCAAATGACCCAGAAACCCACAAAGACAACACACATTTAATGGATTCTAACAAAATGGATTTGAATACCCACATTGACCACAATAAAACAATGAAAGATAATTGTACAAAGAACTAGATGTCATCACCAATTAATTAGTATTTTTAGAAATAGGTTCCTCTTGAACACACCTCACGCTATATGTTGAAACATCAAGAGAACCATCTAAAAAGACTACACCCTATGAACTAAATCATCAAATAATGACTCTTTTATACACATTTGAAACTGAAAATTTCCAGATCAAAGGACCCACTCCATTATACTTTGATGAATACCCCAGATAAAATTGTAAGATTCATGAAATCCAGAAAGATGATATCTAATGAAAATGAAACTATCTTCTTGAAATGAAAAACATGTACCTTCACTGTATGATAGCCTTGTTAAATTATCGCAATCTCTTACACTTTATTTTACTTACCCTTTTCATGAGGGAACCATCCATGTAATGTATTCTTAAATACCTCCCATTTCATCCGAACATGTAATGAAGATTGATAAATAACATTATTCTAGTCCTATGATGGATCCTCAAAAAAACATACAATATTACTCACTCTCATTAAATAAGGTGTTACCAATGAATTCAAGACATGGTCACCTTCCAACATTCATTCCACATCCTATACTATAACATGATTAACAATTAATTCATGATACAATCAAGAATAACAAAAAACTAGACATGACTAACTTGAAATTTTGGGGACCTTTCAATGTGGAATATTATGAAGAACATAATGAAAACAATAATAAATTATTATTAACCCCATACACAATTGGAATGAACAATAGAAAGAAAAAAATGTCTCACAAGCATACACTAATATCCTAACCAATAATTTTCATTTCAAAAATAAGCATTATAATTATAGATTTTGGAATCACATTCTTCTATGGACACATTCCTATCACTTAAAACAATATTTCATAAATAAAACCCCAAAATTCAATTAAAACATCAAAACCAAGTCCCACATTTGAAGAAAAACTTAATTTAAAAATTCATTTTAAATTTTGAGTCCTTATTTTGAAAACCCAGTCAAATCATTGATTTAATATATTCACCCATTGTATCCAGTGAACTATCACATATCTTTTCATCCCATATCTAATTTTATCATCCATGTACTTTCCAAAAATACAAACACATAAAATAATTCACATAGAATGAAATGTGTTAAAATACCACTTGATCATCAAAACCATTCATTTACCAAAATATCTATTCACATTTAATCCAAATTTTCATGAATATTTCATAATTCATAATAACTTTCACTTTTAATAAATCATTTATCATTCCAATCCAAAACTACATGTAAAAACCATTATCATTTAAAAAACTATTATCATTTTATATTCAACTCACATTAATCAAAACCTAGAAAAAATCAAAACCCCAATCAATAAAGTACATCCCAATGAACAACAAACATCAATCACCTAGGATGAGAAACAAGAGTCCATTCATAACACTAAAAAATAGTTAGGGGTCCATTCGCCATGTAAACATAGGGAACTAAAAGGGCATTAAACCATTCAATCAGACCCCACATGGTTCACTACTCCATATAAAATTGTGAATTGAAATTGGCTCACCTCCATTATAATTCATCATCCACACCTCCAAAAGATAAATTAAAAGACTAAAATCCTTAACTTCCATTGGAATCTAGAGGATCAGAATGATAGTGTTCATTAATTCATTATTGTACCTACCTCCCATGTACTGACATTCATGATATCTATCCTAACTAACACCCCAACAAAAAAGAGAATCCCATGATGAAGCATTTTTATGAACCAAGAATGGATGACATCCAACTCGTCACCCAATAGAGTCCAAGACAATGCCCAAATGGAGTTACTAATCCCCATGGGCTAGAAACTAGTGTCGGTAATCAATGTAATCACAATGGAAATAATTTTTTCCAAAAAAAGATCAAATGGATAAACATGAGAACACATAATAACAATAAAACTAAAAATTATAAATAAATATACAAAACTGATCCAGATAAAACTAATGCTGAATAAAAACTCAAACTATATACAATACACAGCCTATACCACTCTAACATGATCTCTATGTGACCTCTTGGTCACCAATAAAAACAATAAAAACCATCTCAAATGGTACAACTGAACTAGAAACATGAAATTGAAAAATAACTATTATCTACTAATGTAGAGTGGCACAATTATGGTGTGAGATTAAAAACATAGTAAAAAATATCCAAAAAATTCATACATTTCCTTTCATTTAATGGTCAAAAAACAAATGTTCTAATTATATATTAAAAATGGGATTTTAAAATATTACAAGAAAGTAATCATTTTTTTCCAAAAATTCAATTCTAATAAGAAAAACTTGCATCTTTAATTTTATAAAATAGATTCACTTTTTAAATTCCATATATAAAAAACAAAACCCATATAAAAACTATATAAAAAATGATGATATGAATAATATAAGGAAAATCAAACGATTATTCACAACTATGAAAATCGAATAGCCAAAAAACATCATATTTAAATAGATCATACATATAGTACTCTTTTCAATTATCAAAACATCTCTAGAGTAAATCCCTTAATAAAATCATATTGTAGTAAACTGTTAGCATATGGTGCATCACCATAGTAAATAAATAACTGGCTACTCAAAACATTATAATCCTATGACCTGTCCCATCTAGCCCAATATGGTCAAAGAGGTACCAATCCCTCTAATCAAGGCTTAAACGAATATATTAATATAACCTATAGAAAATTCAAAATAATCCAATGATAATAATAATAATACTATAACATCCTAAATCCAGATCCAACTCAATCAGTTCTTCGTAGCAAGTTAGCCACATGACCCCTTGGGCATTTCCCAAAAGCTAGATACATTTAACTATAGGAGGGGGCCATTGGTGTAATAGTGGGGAAACTATTCCTTAATTGGTAGAGTCTAACATTGAAGAATAATAATATATGACATTGGAATAAGTAAACAATATACTATCCAAAAGAACAGTAGAAGACTAAAAAGATAATTAACCAATCATCAATCAATATGAAAGATGATGTAGCATGTAAAATTTTCTAGGAAAGTAGTCAAACCAGTACACAATATTAATACAAAATATATGTATCAAAATCCCAAAATGAACCAAATACATGCTTGTAAGAATCACAAGACTCGACTCAGTACCATGATATCTGGATCCTTAGTAGCACATCAAGTACCCGTTGATGGGTGCTTTCCCTAATCAAAAAATAAAATCATATAATATTTTTGGCAACCAAATCATGGGCCACATTGGGTTTGAGAATAAATTCTAGTAGAAAAAAACTCACAGTCTGTTCCAATCTATCTATGGTTATATATAATTGGATGTTGACAATAGTTAATGTAGTAAACTATATGTACTCAAAAACAAACACAAGAGATTTTTTGGAAAACAATGTAAATAAGATTATGTGAAGATTGAATATAATCCATGGGATTTTCTTGGTAGTAACATCAAAAGTCATACATTTTAATTATTCAAATTATGTTAATTATATAATGTCTTATGTTCTGGCCTAGGGCCCATGTAAATGTAACTCTCAACTCATGACATAATAATCATATAAAACATTTTCCCATACAGACCGGCCTGGGTATCCCTAAATGGATGATAGGATCACTGGTCATTTTAAATAAGAATAAATGTGCCCAAAAACCATATATGAGGATATCTCAAGGCCTTTATAGACTTAACCTCCTGATCTCATCCATTGTATTTTATCTGAGATAGAGGTTCACCAATTATATATTAGGTGCAATTAGTCACATGAGCCTAACCTAGTCCTTTAACTAAGTCGATGGATATCCATTTTCTAATTGAATATTTTTATAATTTAATTTAATTACCGATTCAATATTAATGAAACTCCTGATAATTAAACTATCACATAGATTTTTCATAATTAGCTCACATGGTCTCAGATTACATAAACAAAAAAATTTATATTAAACTATTACATGATTAAATAAGGATAACACCCATGGAAAAAACACATAACAATCCTACTATAGAATTTAACATTTTAAATGTCTTAGAATAATAATTATATGACATAGAAAATTCATATAAAGAGCAATACATTTTTACCAACCCATGAATGTGAATTTACATCAAGACACATAGGCATTCTCGACCAGATGGCTATCCATGGAAAAAACATCCATGGGGTGGGCCTAAAACAAAATTTACAACCCTAAAAATGATTTTACTAATCTAATTAATTACATAATCATAAATAGGAAATAATAGGTTTCAATGTTAAATAAAGAGTCACCATACAAGTGGACATGCACCACTCCTCCAGATATAAAAATCATGACCATTTGTAAAAGGAACCATACAACCAACCTCATACTAATAGATCTCTCATCATCTAGTATCATTATAAAATTTGACCTATATTTGAGTAAATATTTATAATTGGTATAAATTCTAAACCATAAATAACATGATCGAGAGAAGAAATCAAGAATAATGGCTCAAGATCAATCGATATCTCACTGAGGGTAATCCAATGACTCTGATGGTCTTCGAATAGAGAGATTGGACAATAAAATGGGAGGTTAACCTAACCAAGGATTTATTGGGATTGATTTACATCAAAGGAAGGGTTTAGTTCTATATGTTGTTACAAAAATCAATCTACATCCCGATTTAATCAATAAAAATACTACATGGTGTGTACATGAGACTACATATAGTGTCCATAAAAATTCTAGGTAGGTAATTACATGCCCATGTACCGAGTTTACATGGTGTGTATCCTTTTATAAATGACATGTAACTATTAATACATGGAATTTAGTTCACATTCTCATTGTGTAACAGGCATGCAGCTAGCCCCTCAACCTTTTTTTCCCATTCTCATATGTATGAACGAAAAAGGAATGATTGATACCTCAATGAAGAATCTAGTTTTTACAAACATCCCACCATAATGCATTTGACCTTTAATTTCCCTTCCAAGGGTGGTGAAGGAACATCATAAAATAACTATGGTCATTGTGATTGAACATTGGCCTCCCTCTCCCTTGTCTCGTCCGACACTCGGTATTACTTGTATAACACTCATACAAAATGAACAGACTAGGCACATAGAACCATCATTCTATGTTCCACAATACAAATGGGATGTTAATAAAATGATGAAATATCCTACAACTCCACTTAGTAATTCATAATGGTGTGAGATGGGTCTAAAATGTATCTTCAAAACTGCTAAATGTGGAATACATATTGTATAGACTCGTACCTACGATATAACTGCAATCAATAAGTAACCATATTGTTTATCCTACAAATGTAAAACAAACTAAAATATCTTGGTGAAATCTTTTCTTTATCTCATGATCCTATTAATTCCCATCCTCGGTCTGAAATATATGAAAATTCAATCCCCATGATGAAACTATAATGTTCGTCTATGTTGATTGGTGTATTATTTCTAAAAAGACTGCATAGTATACATCCAATTCTGAATCAATTGAACCTACTCAGTGGTCTCATGTACATGATGATGTCCTTGAATCGCTGCCTCTTTTGTGTCCAGTCATCATAGGGGTGATTGGAATATAAATCTATATAAATCCCTATAAGGTGACATTTGAATAGTATTATATAGGGTATTGTTATATGTGATGTCAATAAGGGGTATGTTTGTCTCCCATGAAACCCTTAAATCCATGATGCATTCCTTAAGCATTTCCTCAACAGCTTCAATTGTGCACTCTGAATGGCCACCTGTCAGTGGGTGGTATGCTATACTCAGAATCACATGTGTACTCAAATCCCTATATAGACCCTTCAAGAAATGATAAGTAAAGCATGCATCCTTATGTAAAATTATATAATTAGGAACCTAGTGTACTCATACAATGTCACAGTATTAAAACCTACCATGATCATCAATGTTTATAGATTCTTTTATAGGAATGAAATATACATTCTTCATAAGACCATCAACCTCAATGTGTACTGCATCATTACCTGAAGGTGTCCTCAGAAAATCAATTATGAAATCCTCCACGACATCATTCAATATAAACTTAGGAATGGTTAGATACTATAAAATTCATATTATTCATTAGTGTTCCACCTTCACCTTTTTATAGGTGGAACATATCTTGAAAAAACTAGCAACGTCTCCCTTCAAACGTAGCCAATAGAACGGATGATTAAAATCTAGATACATTATGGTGACATAAAGATTCATATCCCAAATATAAACATTAAATTATTACATCATCACCCCAAACAAGTCTCCCAAAACCCATACACAACCACATAACTACAAGACTTCACCCCCATCAATTGTTCTTACCTGATGGTGGGTCCCCACCTAACATAATCTCACAAAGAACATGGCCTTCAGAATATAATAAATACCTCATCATCTCTCTGTATAGTAATATAGATTGAATATCTAAGGATGTAAGAACAATATTTCCCTTACTATCATGAACCTCTATGTGCATCTCATAGAACAACTATATAAGATGCCACTCGCTACTGGCTCTCTACACTGCCTGCATCTGAGTCCACTTAGTAAGTGAGTCAGACACTACATTGCCTTACCCTGGAATGTTGGAATGCTTGATGTAAAAAAACTGAAGGTATTCCACCCACCTTCTCTTCATCAAATTTATATCACACTGAGTAATGATGTATATGAGAATATTTTGGTCTCCTTACAAAAAAACACTCTACGAAAAAGTACTGTATCCAAAATGTAAGCAATGAACATCCATGAATAACTTGAGATAGTTTATAGGGTAATTCATCTCAGGTGTCCTCATCTACCGACACACATACACAAAAAATTGATCCCCATGTAATATCACTGCTCCCAACCAGATACCTGATGTGTCACAATATATATTGTAACCCATTCTTAGATCTTGAAAATATAGTACCAGTGATGTTGTTAATCTAAAATTCAACTTCAAAAGGCCATCTTACTATAATCTAAACATACATTCTTCACACCCTATTTTGTCAGGTCCATCATTGGCACAACTGAGAGTGAGATGTCATTTATGAAATTATTATAATAACAATGTAACCCTCGAAAACTCCCCACCTCATAGCCATTTTTGGGATGCTTTAAGGTAACTACAACTATCAAAAATATCTAGGTACACTAATACTCATGTCTCTATGATGAAATTACCGAGGAAGTTAATCTGAAACATTCATAAGTGGTATTTTGTGGGATTATCAGATAATTAATGATCTCTTAGTGTACACAGAATGATCTCATGATTAATGGCATGGCCGTGATGATTGTAAGAATTTCGGAAGATGTCGTCCATGAAAACCCCCAAAAAATAATACGAGGAAAGCACTCTCAGATTTTCAATTCCATGAAAATACATGCATGTTCGTGGGACCAAATGACATAACTAGAAAATCATATATCCCTTACCTTCCAGTAAAGGATGCACGCTGTATGCCAACATGTCGAAAAATTACTTGGTGTTACCCTTATCTCAATATGATCATAGAGAACAATCAAGATCCCAAAATATGTCCAAATAAGTCATCTATTCGTGCATTGGGATATAAGTTCATAAAATTTAACTAGTATAGATTCAGATAATCTACACATGACATGGGGTTCCAACCATCATTTTTTTCAAAAAAGATCCAGCGAACCCCATGGAGAAGTAATGCTTCAAATGAAGCCATTTGCCTCTAAATCATCCAGTTATAGATTTGTCTCCACTAATTTTATCATATCCATCATTTAAGGATGAATGTACACTGGTAAATCTCCATAAACCCATTAAATTGAGAACTATGCCCTTCATAGTGATGGTAATCTTGGAAAATGTTACAGGAAGACATCCCTAATCGATCTACCATTAAAGGGTAATCCTTCAAATGTGGTCCTTGGTCATCCATATATAGACATGAAATATATACTTTCATCCCACTCAAATCACATTTCATGGGTCCATATCATCAATATGGGACATCCAACTCTACTTTGTATAGAATAGACCCACCTTAAGGTGATGTAAATATCACCCATCAACAAAATCTATAGACATAGTCTTTAAATGATACTAAACAGTCCATTCATAGTGTACCATAATTGGATAAAATCTTTAATACATGTAGATCACAAATTAATTGTCAACCATCAATTTCAATGGGGCACACCTTGAACTAAGACACACATGTCGTTCTGATCCCTTATATACTTTCTAGTGTCATAACATCATCATATGTAAAAAAATAATTCCATGGGATCTCCATAATGAGATATGATATGAAACTATGTGAATTCACTATATCAAAGAGTGTGAAGGAGAAACAAAGGTGACTAGAATTGTATTTATGATAATAGAATCTTCGGGATCCTTTACCTTCGAGGTATATTGCAATACATTCAACTTGTTTGTACTGCAATCCTTGAACACTTACTGACAACCCTGTGCTGTCCCAATCTCTTATCTATGAACTATTGGGCTTTAGATAACATGGACATGACCAATACCTTTTTTTGAACATACCACCATATTTAATTTCCCTGAATAGTGAATAGTTACAGACCCTACCCTTGAACATAGAGTCTATCCAGACCATATATTAGTATATGATGGTGGAAAATACATACAAAAACGTTGTAAATGGAAAATATTTCCATCAACATTGCCCTCGAATGGGTATATCAAAAACAGTGGTTTAGTATGCCAACATATTCTGCATTGGATGCCCTACACCTGGTTAGCGAAAGATACATTCTATTCACGGGTTTCTCCACTTCTAAGATCGAGACGTGTATTCATTATACATGTCGAAAAAATAATTGATATTATTGAAGAACAACCCTAGTTCACACCTCGGAATTACATTTGATTACACTCGATAATAAGAGCCTATTTGACTATAGAAAATACAGTAGTTAGCCATATGATATTCACTTGTGAGTTTTCATTGTTACTGAGACCATCAATGAATCCCAAAGCCTTTGACATATCATCACCCATCAGAATATCTGTGATGTAATGGAGCTCAGTAAAGTGAACAATGCAATCCATAACTGATAGATCACCATGATCTAGATGCATAAACTCATAAACAATTTCCACTATCAGCTTCCCGGGATATAAGTAGACATAGAATACATTCTTAAAATAGTCCCACGCCATGTACCACTGACTATATGTATGTGTTGTGACATCATACTACCTTGTGTAAGATTCACACAACATAAAAGTCGCATGCTTGACCCCCCTCTCTGTAGGAATCTTGATATGCTCAAAGATCTATAACATGGCCTCTAGCCATGAATATACAGCCTATGGCCTACCGTCCCCAAATAACCAGGGTATATACTATTGTTGGAACACTCTTGTCAGTTATTTTCTAGACGTTGTAGGATGTGGATCCCCAGGAATGGTTCTTATGTTCCTCAAATTCTTCACATAAATGTGAATCAGTACCTACATCTGGTAAAACAGTTGGTGCAGTAATTTCCCCGATTGGAGGTTCTACTAGGAGCACATGGCCTACCACCTCCAGGGTAGGATAATTGCCATGCATATGGTATACTACAAGAGATCGTCATGGTGTAATTTCTCAGTAAATTCCTACACATTCACTTCCTTAAAAGACTACTCATCATGATACATTGTTCAAGATCACATGAACTAAACCATAAATGAAAAGCTGCAATATTTATCAAAACATTGGTATGTGACATGTATAACCTAAGCACAACTAGTACTCTTAAACTCTCACATGGTAATGAAACTCTACATGCCTTGGTCATGTAACCATCTTAGGTACATGGCGATTTAGGATGAAACATGACATTTACTCATGTATTCCCTCTTGTTCATGTACTTCTACATGGCCAAATCCACATAGGTATGTATCTGTAACACTTCATGGGGTGTACCTAAGGTACACTACCTATTTTTAACAAATCCCATCAACATGTATCTTCTCTCACACAACAACTGGCACAATAATCTACAAAAGAGTGTGTACTCAAAGTACAATGTTTGTAAAAAAGATAATTTTTTCATGAAAAGAAGAAAACATATGATGTTCTCAGAGGATCACACATCATGTTTCTTTGGTTTCCTGATAGTAACCAACATAAACGTACCTAAAAACATTATTTTTTCAAAATAATGAAATATTGTTACACATTCCGATATTTGGGGTTCCATACACCCTGTGAATAAATTCATGTAATCCAAATTCATCACATAACAATAAAGTCATTATCACATAGTCAAAACAAGATACACTAAATTCCGATTCAACGGGGCCCATACACCTAAGAGGACAATGTTTGAAAACCATCCAATTGAACCAAAATATGTACCAATACATATATCAAAATAGTATGAATATCTACCATTGTACCAATCACAACAAAATTCATATCTAGCATGACATTTATTACAATAACATGAAATCAATTGTGTTCTCCAAATATAATGGAAAAAATGCATTACAAGTGATTTTTATCTAGTAACTATATGATGCCTGAGATGACATACCCTTATCTCATCTTGTTGAAACAAAAATGAACCACAAATATTTCAATAATAAAATCACAAAACATGTTCCCCACCCCATAGTGAAATCGAATGAAATGTAAGAACTCATAATCCAAATATTTCAATTTCATTTGAGGTAATTTGGCATTACCCTGTATGCGAGGTAGCTACCCTCGGTCACAACATAGTAATAATACCACTTCACTTCTATATCTATCTATAATCACAAAACAATAATGAAAAATTGAAAAAAATCATCTTATACCACTTTGTAATATCCTAGATCCGAATACAACTCAACTGGTGCCCCATACCCAGTTGGACACATGGCCTCTAGGACATTTCCCCAAACCCTAGAGGTGGCTGACTAGTACAGAGATAATGTGTGTGGTAGTGGGGAAACTATGACATTATTGGAAGAGTCTAACATAGAAGAACAATAATACTAAAATTTAGTATATTAAATAACATACAACTGAAATAAATAGCGGATGACTGGTAAGATAATTAACCAAGAATCATTCAATTGAAAAGATTAAGTTATATTTTAAATTTACTAGAAATTTATCCCATCATGTTCTCTACATTAATAAACTATATGTGTCTCAAAATCACAAAATAAACAAAAGGATTCTAGGAAAAATCAAAAGCCTCGGCTTGGTCCTATTATAGCATCCCGCCTTTTTATATCATAAACGTTCATTACATTACACAAAACTGAGGATCTTTAAGGTTTAGTGTCTTGGAAACCAGGAACATTATACATGAAAACAACATAAAACATTCTTCTTAAAAAATCTAAAGGATACTCCTTAAGTTCATCCTAGGTTCATTACTGCATCTCATAACCTGGGGACATACATCAAAAGAAAGGGTGAGCAAAAGGCCTAGTAAGTGAAACAAGATGAACAATTTACATGTGAACTTGAGATACTTCAATAAGGACATGAAAAGAACATTAAAGCATGAGAAAGAAATCATGAGGCATTTCATAATAAAAATAACATTTTTCATAACTTGAAGATGTGGCTACATCATTTAACATAGACAATCATGAACATATCACCATGGTCCATCCCCAAGGTGTCATTTGAAAATTACCAAGGTTATTCACCAAGTTATCGTGAAAATTATTATCTCTAGTGGTTACTTCATTACCCAATGCATTGGAGCGCTATCAGGGTGCACCCTTAATTTGAATTTATTATCATGTGAGCCACATATATCATCATAAAACATTTCATAAATAACCCATATATCATAAAATAAATGGGTTTCATTTCATAATCACAACGTTTTAAAAACATCATTAAAGACATGATCTTTACGTCACTTTAAACCCATGGAAGGGGAGAGCGGGTCTCATGTATGTAAATACCAGAATTTAAAATGGAACTATTTGATATATATGTGAATACACCTTTATAAATTAGAGCTTTGAGTATTAACTTTATAACACAAAATATTTTTGAGATAAGAGAGATACATTTTGAGACGAAAATTATGCAGCATAACGGCTATGTTTCAGAGTTTTAGAAAACATTGAAAAGAGAGGGGACATGGGTCAAACATTCATAAATGACCCAAAAAAATGTATAGGGTCAGAATATAAGAGATTTAAGAACTTGGTAATGATATTTGAAAATATACCATATGAAATTATGAACATGAAAGAAATACAAAAAAATAAGATTTCTCTTATGAAAATTCGGCAGCCTAACGGCATCACATAAACTTCAACCAAAAATGAATTGATGAGATAAAATAGGGTCTCTCATCATATGAACATAAAAGATCAGTATGATAGATATAGATATCATAACAAAACGTAATAAAAAGGAACTTGAAAGACTTGACATGAAAATATATCTTGAAAACGAGAAGGGTGAAAGAATCACATAAAAATTCGGCAGCCTAACAGCGCCACTTAAAACTTCAATGTACTGAATTGAAGAGATCAAATGGGGTCTCTCATCATATTTTCATAAAAGATCAGTATGATAGATATAGAGATCATACCCCAAAATAACAAAAAGGAACTTGAAAGAATTTACATGAAAGTAGAACTTCAAAACGAGAAGGGAGAAGAACCATTTAAAAATCTGGTAGCCTAACGGCGCCACTTAAAACATCAAAATACTAAATTGAAGAGATAAAATGGGGTCCTTCATCATATGATAATAAAATATAAGTATGTTAAATTTATATATCCTACCCCAACATAATAAAAAGGAACATGAAATACTTTACATGAAAATAGATCTTGAAAAATGAGAAGGGAGAATGAATCCATTACAAAAATTTCGGCAACCTAACGACGCCACTTAAAAATACATAAAACGAAATAATGAGAGTAAGAGGGGATCTCTAATTATGTGAACATGAAAATGGAAGTATGTGGAGTATAAAAGAACACCCTTTAACATAACAACATGGAGCATTAATGAAATTACATAAAAGAGATTTCTTGAAAAGAAAGAGAGAGATCAGATCCCTTATCTTAAAATGTAACTCTTAAAACTCAAAGGTTGGGACCTTGAGGGCTTGGGGGAACCTTGGGAGGAATCCTTGGGAGGTAAGGATACCATAACATCGTTGAGGATGGTTGTGGAGTCGAAAAGATGAGAGTAGGGCTTGGTATTTATAGGATAAGTGAGGGGACAAGGCATTAATGGCCAAGGGACACCTCAAAAGTGGTTTTCTCAAAAGCATGGTCCCTCCCATGGTACTTCCCATAGAGTTAGGCCACATGGGGACCCCCACACAATAATTCATCCTCTTTAGTTGACCATCCCTTAAAATATCTCATGAAATCATCATGACACAGTTTTGATGTCATTAAACATACCGAAACCCTAAAACTGTATTTTTACTATTCACTGAAAATTCAACTTTCTCAGAAAAATCCCAAAATTTCACATTAACCAAATATCAATGCGATTATTTCAAAAATTAACTCTATTTTATAAAAATAATTTTCTAAATATTTTTAATTCATTTTTTTAAATAAACACACTATTCACTGAAAATTCATTTTTTTTTCAGAAAAATCCCCAAAAATTACCTTAATATAATATCGATGCTCTGAGTTCAAAAAATGTAATCCATTTTATAAAAATAAATTTCTGAATATTTTTAATTTAATTTTTAATTAAAAAACACTATTCACGCGGAAAAAACTAATACTTGAATAACAATTGATGAAACTGTTATTTACCCATTTTATTGAATCTCATTACTTAATCTAGGTGTCTAAATTATATTAAAACATTCTTTGAGTGAAATTAACAATCCATTTGGTCACATTACTAATCCTAAGCGTAAAATCACTATTCATAATTTACTATTCATCAAAAATCAAGTTGATCTTATTAGACTCGAAATTTCGTAGTGAACATAATTGTAGAAAACCAATTTTTGAAAATCGTTACAAATTTTTATTTATTTAAGGTTTACATAAACATTTTTAAAATAACTTTTCTGTAAAATTCATCCAAAATATGCATACAATATTTATCTGGACATTTGAAAATTGAAAAACATCATCATAGAAGAAATACCAATTTTTATTTAAAACAAAGGATTACACAAGGCAATTACAGTCTCCTTACATAGCCACTTATCACACCAGCATAAGACCTAAGTGTAAGGTGTGCTAAGGTGAGAGAATCTGAGGGAGGCTCGACCAACATCGCATGAGTAGTAATTTCTATCAGTTTGAACTTCTCGCGAAGGCGATCCCGTTCTAGCTTCACACGATGATGTTCAGCTTGGGTTTGGTCCAGAGAAAATCCCAGTGGTGCTACCTTCTTCCCAGGTTCTGTTAGATGGGCTTCGATCGGTCCAAGACTACTGGGTGAGGCCATCGAATCTTTTTTCTATATTAATTAACCATGATTTCTTGTATTTAGAGACAGTGATCAAAACATTTAGTTTCCAGGGGTTATATTGACCAATGGTCATGTAACACCCCAAGATTTCATAGTGTGTTATTTCTTCAAAATAATTCAATAACTTGCACTACACGCAACACCGAGTTCAAGCGCACCATGACTTACCAAACAAGCCGTTCAAAAAAGGTTATGAATAATATTAACTAAATTTTAAACTTTATATAATCCTTATAATTTTAGAATCCATATTATGAGTTTCTTAGACATAATGTAAAAACAAATTCATCTTCAGTATTGTAGTTTTACCAACTTTTAATAGTGAACCCTTTTTAAATAAAATATTTTAAACTTTTTGACTAAATGGGGACATCAAAAAATTTAAAATAAAACATCCCATGCTTCCACGGTACGCTTTCCTTTGAATAAAACGGTAACGTGTGTTGTACGCAACTTCGAGTTTTAACACACACCACAACCGATCAAACTAGCCGTTATGAATAGTAATACTTAATTTTTTGAAATTATATATATTTTATATTTCAAAATGGACTTCATTTTTGGATTCGTAATATCAAATTTAGCCTAAGGTGAAATTTTGGTACTTTTCGGATAACTTTCATATTTTGATGAATAGTAAAAATTACAAAATTTTAATTAAAAACAACTTTTTTAATCAAAATAATTAATAGTGATAAATTATGAATTTGAGTGGTTTTAAAGTATATTTAGAATATATTTTTTCCATTTAATATAATTTTGGTCATTGGACATAATTTTACAATTAAACCGAACATAAACAAGTGCAATCTTTTGATAGTTATTATCTCTTAAAAACACGCTTTTTGTTTTGACAGCGGGAATTAATTTTAAATTAATTTCTGCCACTTCTGTGTTTTGAATTTAGAAAAATGGATTCCATATTTGGAATCAGGATGTTCAAATTGTGTAAATAGGTAACTTTTATTTTTAGACATTTTGAATAATTACTGCGGTAAATATTTTATTTACCATGGTTAAGGGTAAATCCGGTAAATAAGGGTTAAAATATAATTTTATAATAATACTAAATTACCCTAAAACGTGTCTTAACCGTGTTGGTTGATACATGGTCGACCATGGGCATCTTTGGGTCAATTTTGGGACCCCATTGATCTACTTGTAAGTGATAATGACACTTTATTTTAATTAAGTTAAAATGAATACAAAAATGGCATAAGATTACATCTTTTAAAAGAACAATTTTTACATAGGGTTATACATGTTGTATTTTCGATTATAAATATTCATTAGAAATATAAAAATATTTCCTACATAATGATATTTTATTTATAATTTTTAGACATCAAATAATTTAAATTATTAATGACACAATAATGATGCAATGTTTACCTCATTAATAAATCATTTAAATAAATAAGATTATAATGATTAAAATATTATCTAAAACCTGTCCAATTATTATTGGTTGATATTATTTAGAATATGAGTCATCTTATCTTCGACCTCAATGATTTTTGGACCATTATAAACCGAATATAATTATATTATAAAGTAATACTTTCACTCTTTCCTAAAGAGCCCCTCCTCTCCCTTATAAAAGGAGACCACTTTTACTCATTCCTCACACCTCTCAAGCCACTTGGCTCGTCCAAACTCTGCCCAACTAAGCTCCCCACATCCCTCTCCTCCTCCTTGAAGCTTCCCCTTAGGAAGAAAGCATTTCAAGAAGTCCTTTGGTTCCAACCAAAGTGAGTTACCTAAATTAAAGGTAACATTTTCTCTTAAATTATTTTCAATTATTTTTCTTCTCCAACCCCCAAGCTCTTCTTATTTCCTTTCTTTTGTAACAACACCAGTATCCACAATATACTATTATGTTGTTATAAGAAGGATTCAAACTACACATTCACACAACTCCATCTAATGGATGATGAACATAATGTTTCTGTGGATGGAAAACTAACGCCTCACGAAACGATGATTGTTCAAATACATCTTACCGCCTCTCATGGTGGCCATTAGGATGGAACTGTAATTAAATATGATATATATTTTATATATAATATTCTGTAATTCCATTTTATTTTATACAATTATTCGTTTCATGTTGTATATACATACGATAATTTCATTTGAGGAAGTGCGGACTACTGCCCCCTTAAAATGATATGACTCGTTCATACCACACATGGAACGTATAAAGGATGGTGTTAATGAACTTAAGTAACATATATAGAATATTATATTTTACTGGAATAGTAATATACCTATGTATCATTTGGATTCGATTCTTTTAAAATAAAAATTAAATGGAAGTAGCTTTCGTGCGTAAGTACGGACTACCGTCTCCACGAACGTGATGTGATTCATTCTCCATCGTATCCATTCAAGTATAATTATCATTTGATGATTTAAAAATGATTTTTAAGGACTTGAT
Organism: Viscum album; assembly: GCA_963277665.1. Classification (NCBI taxonomy): domain Eukaryota; kingdom Viridiplantae; phylum Streptophyta; class Magnoliopsida; order Santalales; family Viscaceae; genus Viscum; species Viscum album. Next base: position 1,995,257,597 of record OY728140.1, on the reverse strand, counting down.
ACCATTCTGGATATGAATAATATACATCCCATTAATAACGAATATGGCTCACATAACAAAGAATATAAAGTAAAATGAACCCGTTAACACCTGAAATGACGATAATTCTAAGATATTATTAACAAATCAATGTTAAAAGATCATATATGATATCATATTAAAGTAAATGATTCTTGTATTATTCAATAACAATTATTTCACCATTATACAGGAGGTAAACCTACCATCGACCAAGGAAAATGTACAAAGTAAGGGATTCTCTTATCTCACTTTCAATTCCGTGAGATTTCCATTGTTCGCTACTAAATTATTGAAAGTGGTGTATTGTGTACTTCCATGATTCACTATATATTCATGTTATTCTGTAAATCATTTGGTGGTTATTAACTTTTGGCCATGCGACTCAGTTGATTAACGTGGTAAGGGGTTTCTTGTCTCACTTTTAATTCCGTGAGAATTCCATTGATCACCACTTAATTATTTCATGTGGTGTATGTGTACTACCCATGATTGTATTCATTGTGTAATATACTATATTTTATGGGTATTTACATCATCATGGTATGATCTTTCTTTCATGGGTGTTTGTTTCTTAAGTTACCTAATCAATAAGGGAATTTGAGATTTCAATTTCCACTCATTTGGCTTTACGCATATTTCATTGATTATATTACCCCAAGATTATGTGTGGAATCACTATTCATTTGATTATGTCATAATTTCCACTCCCCTTCCTATGGATATACTTTTGATACACCTAATCACTCCATTGAAAATTCTCAATTCATTGATATGAATTTGATAAGAGTAATTTTAACTCTTTCACCATTTGTTGAGTTAAACATCCAATTCGTTGGTGTTGTTTTTACAGGAATATGTGTGAATATACTTTGATTGTTTTACACTGAATATCCAATCATATTTAGTGTATTTATATTTTTCACACATAATTATGTTGTTGATTTATCCTTAACCTAAGGATATGGACTTTATGAGATATTTCATCTCAACTTACATTCCATTGAGACTTCTTTGTTGATATACACCAAATCACTTTTATGTGGTGTATATAATGTACTTTGACATAGTATATCATGAATTCCCTTTATTCTCATGATATTACAATGTTTTGATTACCTCAATTATTTTCATTCAAGTGTCTCTCTTTTGGTTAGAATCTCTAACTGAAATACCATTTTTAAATGTTTTAAAGACTTATTCATCTAAATCTTTCTCATTAATGTCCATGTTTTAAAAATGGTTTTAAGGATTTATTTATATGGACATTAAAGTTTAGAAATAAAAAATCCTTTTAAAAGGTTTCAAAGTGGTATGGGACACTTTGATTCAAAAATCTATTTTTAAATGGCTTCTTGACAAATAGTGTGACTTTTAAATGTTTTCAAGAAAAGGGGGATATTTCTCTCAAATAGTTTTGATGATTATTTTCATCTATGTCAACATCCTTCATTATTCATGATTGAGGTTAATGTGATACAATACAATCTTCCATATTGTATCAAATGAGTTATATTTGACTGTGGATGTTCTATTTTTATACCATTCATGGTTTGTGGTTAAAGTATTGACATTTTGTATGCTAGTTTTAATACGAATGTTTATTTTATGCTTAAACCTATTCATATGAGGAATGAATTGGACTTAATAAGTGACGGGTGGAGCCCGCTATAGCTCCTCGATGCATCGGTAGGTATCATGAGACAAACTAGTGTCTTGGCACAAGGCCTTGGCAAAATCTTATTTGTAGTCTTGGCACGAGGCCTTGGCTATGTGGTTATGATAGTCTGGCATTATGCATTCCATCATTATGAAAGTGGTTATTGATATTGCATGTGATCATTCGACTAGTAGAATATCCATGTGAGTAAGTAAATGGCATTATTTCATTTTATTTATGCCATACCATGTTGAAAGTTCAAGTTTCAAAGGCTTTTGTTTTAGTTATAAATTGCCTTAAGTGTTTATGATTATTTATGAAAGCTTCTGCTATAATGTTATCCTTACTGAGCATCCGAGCTCACCCCTTTCAATGTTTTTTTTTCCAGGATTATGAAGAAGTAATTTATGAATGACCTGCAGGGATAGTATGAGGGGATATGAAGACAAAATGTTTTTTTATGAAGTAATGTAAAAATTTATGGATGTATCTAGTTATTCCAAGACTACTAAACTAATCGGTCTTTCGAGACTTGATATTTCTCATGATCATGCCAATGTTATGTAATAATGCACAGACTCTGGGTAACTAGGGTCGGGGCGTTACAGTTGGTATCAGAGGAAGTTTAGTACAAACCTTGGTAGCTAGATTTAGATAAACTCTGATTAGAGCACGTAGACCTAAGATGAACTTTGAGGATTAGTATAAAAGAACTTCCTAGAATTTTGGTATTGTAGAGATTTTGTGAGTTTTCCGAGTAATACATCCCTGTCTGGATACGAGCAGGTAGAGGCGGCTCTGGCACAGATGTACCTAGGGGTAAAACCCGAAAACACCGCTTTGAGCTAGACTCGAACGGGAACTGGTGCACGACAACGGAACTTACTGCACTCTTGGTTACGACACTCCCGGGGGATATACTTAGGATAATTTACATTTTCTTTACAAACCGATTTAAGTAATATATACATAAGATGATAGTAAATGACCTTGGTTAATCCTAATATGTTTCAAATTGAGAATATGGGGACATTTTAATCACTAAATGATTTTACGACTACTATTACTCACACAATGATTTCTGGTTTTAGTCAATGGCTGGATTCCAAGGAAGTCATAGTGACTTTGAGAATGATGTACAAGGTGGGAACGGTGGTGGAAATGAGCAACAAAATGGAATGATGATAGGCGTAAAAGATATCGTCTTTATGCCAAATCAGTTTTCCAAAAATATGATCAACAACATATATACTAACCAACTCCCAGACTCAACAAGGAAGAGAAAGGTGATAAATGATAAGATCTCCAGCAATGGAGACCATGGAGAAAAGAAACCTCAATTTTCATCATGCAGGAATTGTGGAAAGAGACACCCAGGAAAGTGTCTCAATGGGACAATGAAATGTTTTACGTGCGGGAAGGAAGGACATAAAGTGAAGAATTGCTGAAGAAAAATGAAGAGTACTATGGAAGAAGATAAAAATGGTCCCAAGAGTCCATTTACAGTCATTTGCCGTAAATGTAGGGGACCTGGCCATTACCCGAGTGAATGTCCTATTTTATAGGATATTTTCTTGCTCAAAGAAGAAGCTATGTGGAAATAAATGGTTGGAGAAAAATTTAAAAAGTATTAGCACTCCTTGTTGATAGGTTTACTTTGGAATAATTTTCTCTTGTATTTGTAACCCCTCAGTTTGCCATGTGAGGATGATATTTGAGGAATAATTGTCTCTTCTCTTGTGGATATAGGTATAAATAACCATTTGGTTTTATATGATCATTGGGGTTTGAGAAAATGATAAGTTATTATAATTTGGGATGAAAATGCAAAGTATGATATAACATTTTTGGTTAAATTATGTTATTTTGAAAAATTTATCTCATTTTGGTAATATTATAGAATATAGTTTTTGAAAAAGGACAACACGTAGACCGTGTGACAACCCGTCGCGTCGGACAAAGCTGTGGGAATCGAACCCACAACCAAAGTGGGATTGGGATTTATCGCCTACCACTGGACTACGTGAAGTCCCTGGTTAGTATGACTATTTTTTTTGTTAAATGATTTTATTGATCAATAATAAGATGATTTGGGTTCTTATGTCTTATCAAATGAATACCCTTGGTATAGGAAAATGATTTGGTGATTAAGTGATAAATGTTATTTTGGAAGATGTTCGTTTTGTTAGGAACACTATATGCCCAAGGAAAATAGAATACAATGAGGTTTCATTTGTAGAGTAATGGTGGATTTTTATCTACATTTTTATTGTTGATTTATAGTGATTTGGGTTATTTATGGAAATGATTAACCTATAACATAGAATATGTGATGATGTTAATTACTTTTAAGTATGTGACTTTAAGAGTATTTGATGTCATTTGGAGATACAATGTAACATGGGAGACTACATAATCAAATTCTTCTATGTTTTGGGTTTCAATATTAGTTTGGATTATATTAAAGGATTTTAAGGACAATTGGTTATTGAATGGTATCTATTTAACTTTGGGGTATTGTTGGTTTAATTTTAGAAATTAATATTAGTGCATATTTATCTCAATGAATATATTTTTGGGGGATCATTAGATCATTCACTAACCATTTTGGTTTTGATTAATCTTCAAAGACAATGTAAATATATGGTTTATCCTGCATGGATCATGTGATTCTATAGAAGTTTATTCTAGCTCTTCCAGTGTGACCAAGTCTTCTTCAATACTCATCGTTTAAAAAAATTGAGTTAGTGGTGGAAATTTATTAAAGAATGAAAAGCTACTTAAAATTTAAGTATATCTCATAATGTTCTTAGTCAATATCATAAATGAATTCCTCTTCCTTATGTAATGTAACTTTAAAAAAAATGTTGTCTTAGATGGTACCTTAAATCATCACTAATTTATGGCTTTGGGATTTTTGGCCTTTTCATAGCCATGTTCTCTACCACTCTCTATCAGATAATTGATTGTTAGATTTCTCCCCCATATCCATATTTTCCTACATGGAACCCTAGTATGTGTTATTTTCGGTAATCTTCACACTTTCCACTCTTTATTTTAAATAGAGGCCTCATTAATTCATTTTTCGATATGGGATTTCAGCTAAGATATTTTGAAATGTCAAAAATGTGTGATCCCAATACCCTATATTTTGTTGAACCGATGGTACGTCAAATCATCATAGATTGATGAGTTTAAGGACCTCAATTTTATACATGTTTGTGATTGATGACCTCAACCACTACCTATAAATATTTACGTTTTTCCTCCAATTATATGTCTCTAATTGCCACCAATGTTCTCCTAATCAAGATCATAATTTGGTGGTGACCCTTTCATTTCTCTTTTCCTCATATTAAGACTAAATTTTAGTAAACCAATTTCCGATGTGGGTTTTCCCACAAATATATTTTCTATTTTCAACCTTTTATTCTCGAAGAACAATTTCAAATTGCGAGGACGCAATTTATTGAAGGAGGGGAGAATGTAACACCCCAAGATTTCATAGTGTGTTATTTCTTCAAAATAATTCAATAACGTGCACTACACGCAACACCGAGTTCAAGCGCACCATGACTTACCAAACAAGCCGTTCAAAAAAGGTTATGAATAATATTAACTAAATTTTAAACTTTATATAATCCTTATAATTTTAGAATCTATATTATGAGTTTCATAGACATAATGTAAGAACAAATTCATCTTCAGTATTGTAGTTTTACCAACTTTTAATAGTGAAACCTTTTTAAATAAAATATTTTAAACTTTTTGACTAAATGGGGACATCAAACAATTTAAAATAAAACATCCCAAGCATCCACGGTATGCTTTCTTTTGAATAAAACAGTAGCGTGTGTTGTACGCAACTTCGAGTTTTAACACACACCACAACCGATCAAACTAGCCGTTATGAATAGTAATACTTAATTTTTTGAAATTATATATATTTTATATTTCAAAATGGACTTCATTTTTGGATTTGGAATATCAAATTTAGCCTAAGGTGAAATTTTGGTACTTTTCGGATAACTTTCATATTTTGATGAATAGTAAAAATTACTAAATTTTAATTAAAAACAACTTTTTTAATCAAAATAATTAATAGTGATAAATTATGAATTTGAGTGGTTTTAAAGTATATTTAGAATATATTTTTACCATTTAATATAATTTTGGTCATTTGACATAATTTTACAATTAAACCGGACATAAACAAGTGTCAATCTTTTGATAGTTATTATCTCTTAAAAACACGCTTTTTGTTTTGACAGCGGGAATTAATTTTAAATTAATTTCTTCCACTTCTGTGTTTTGAATTTAGAAAAATGGATTCCATATTTGGAATCAGGATGTTCAAATTGTGTAAATAGGTAACTTTTATTTTTAGACATTTTGAATAATTATTGCGGTAAATATTTTATTTACCATGGTTAAGGGTAAATCCGGTAAATAAGGGTTAAAAAATAATATTATAATAATACTAAATTACCCTAAAACGTGTCTTAGCCCTATTGGTTGATACATGGTCGACCATGGGCATCTTTGGGTCAATTTTGGGACCCCATTGATCCACTTGTAAGTGATAATGACACATTATTTTAATTAAGTTAAAATGAATACAAAAATGGCATAAGCTTACATCTTTTAAAAGAAAATTTTTTACATAGGGTTATACATGTTGGATTTTCGATTATAAATATTCATTAGAAAGATAAAAAGATTTCGTACATAATGATATTTTATTTATAATTTTTAGACATCAAATAATTTAAATTATTAATGACACAATAATGATGCAATGTTTACCTCATTAATAAATCATTTAAATAAATAAGATTATAATGATTAAAATATTATCTAAAACCTGTCCAATTTTTATTGGTTGATGTTATTTAGAATATGAGTCATCTTATCTTCGACCTCAATGATTTTTGGACCATTATAAACCGAATATAAGTATATTATAAAGTAATACTTTCACTCTTTCCTAAAGAGCCCCTCCTCTCCCTTATAAAAGGAGACCACTTCTACTCATTCCTCACACCTCTAAAGCCACTTGGCTCATCCAAACTCTGCCCAAATAAGCTCCCCAAATCCCTCTACTCCTCCTTGAAGCTTCCCCTTAGGCAGAAAGCATTTCAAGAAGTCCTTTGGTTCCAACCAAAGTGAGTTACCTAAATTAAAGGTAACATTTTCTCATAAATTATTTTCAATTATTTTGCTTCTCCAACCCCCAAACTCTTTTTATTTACTTTCTTTTGTAACAACACCAGTATACACAATATACTAGTATGTTGTTATAAGAAGGATTCAAACTACACATTCACACAAATCCATCTAATGGATGATGAACATAATGTTTCTGTGGATGGCAAACTAACGCCTCACGAAACGATGATTGTTCAAATACATCTTACCGCCTCTCATGGTGGCCATTAGGATGGCACTGTAATTAAATATGATATATATTTTATATATAAGCTTCTTTAAATCCATTTTATTTCATACAATTATTCGTTTCATGTTGTATATACATACGATAATTTCATTTGAGGAAGTGCGGACTACCGCCCCCTTAAAATGATATGACTCGTTCATACCACACATGGAATGTATAAAGGATGGTGTTAATGAACTTAAGTAACATATATAGAATATTATATTTTACTGGAATAGTAATATACCTATGTATCATTTGTATTCTATTCTTTTAAAATAAAAATTAAATGGAAGTAGCATTCGTGCGTAAGTACGGACTACCGTCTCCACGAACGCGATGTGATTCATTCTCCATCGTATCCATTCAAGTATAATTATCATTTAATGATTTAAAAATGATGTTTAAGGACTTGATACCATTCTGGATATGAATAATATACATCCCATTAATAACGAATATGTCTCACATAACAAAGAATATAAAGTAAAACGAACCCGTTAACACCTGAAATGACGATAATTCTAAGATATTATTAACAAATCAATGTTAAAAGATCATATATGATATCATATTAAAGTAAATGATTCTTGTATTATTCAATAACAATTATTTCACCATTATACAGGAGGTAAACCTACCATCGACCAAGGAAAAAGTACAAAGTAAGGGATTCTCTTATCTCACTTTCAATTCCGTGAGATTTCCATTGTTCGCTACTATATTATTGAAAGTGGTGTATTGTGTACTTCCATGATTCACTTTATATTCATGTTATTCTGTAAATAATTTGGTGGTTATTAACTTTTGGCCATGCGACTCAGTTGATTAACGTGGTAAGGGGTTTCCTGTCTCACTTTTAATTCCGTGAGAATTCCATTGATCACCACTTAATTATTGCATGTGGTGTATGTGTACTACCCATGATTGTATTCATTGTGTAATATACTTAATTTTATGGGTATTTACATCATCATGGTATGATATTTCTTTCATGGGTGTTTGTTTCTTAAGTTACCTAATCAATAAGGGAATTTGAGATTTCAATTTCCACTCATTTGGCTTTACGCATATTTCATTGATTATATTACCCCAAGATTATGTGTGGAATCACTATTCATTTGATTATGTCATAATTTCCACTCCCCTTCCTGTGGATATACTTTTGATACACATAATCACTCAATTGAAAATTCTCAAGTCATTGATATGAATTTGATAAGAGTAATTTTAACTCTTTCCCCATTTGTTGAGTTAAACATCCAATTCGTTGGTGTTGTTTTTACAGGAATATGTGTGAATATACTTTGATTGTTTTACACTGAATATCCAATCATATTTAGTGTATTTATATTTTTCACACATAATTATGTTGTTGATTTATCCTTAACCTAAGGATATGGCCTTTATGAGAGATTTCATCTCAACTTACATTCCATTGAGACTTCTTTGTTGATATACCCCAAATCACTTTTATGTGGTGTATATAATGTACTTTGACATAGTATATCATGAATTCCCTTTATTCTCATGATATTACAATGTTTTGATTACCTCAATTATTTTCATTCAAGTGTCTCTCTTTTGGTTAGAATCTCTAACTGGAATACCATTTTTAAATGTTTTAAAGACTTATTCATCTAAATCTTTCTCATTAATGTCCATGTTTTAAAAATGGTTTTAAGGATTTATTTATATGGACATTAAATTTTAGTAATTAAAAATCCTTTTAAAAGGTTTCAAAGTGGTATGGGAAACTTTGATTCAAAAATCTATTTTTAAATGGCTTCTTGACAAATAGTGTGACTTTTAAATGTTTTCAAGAAAAGGGGGATATTTCTCTCAAATAGTTTTGATGATTATTTTCGTCTATGTCAACATCCTTCTTTATTCATGATTGAGGTTAATGTTATATAATACAATCTTCCATATTGTATCAAATGAGTTATATTTGACTGTGGATGTTCTATTTTTATACCATTCTTGATTTGTGGTTAAAGTATTGACATTTCGTATGCTAGTTTTAATACGAATGTTTATTTTATGCTTAAACCTATTCATATGAGGAATGTATTGGACTTAATAAGTGACGGGTGGAGCCCGCTATAGCTCCTCGATGCATCGGTAGGTCTCATGAGACAAACTAGTGTCTTGGCACAAGGCCTTGGCAAAATCTTATTTGTAGTCTTGGCACGAGGCCTTGGCTATGTGGTTATGATAGTCTGGCATTATGCATTCCATCATTATGAAAGTGGTTATTGATATTGCATGTGATCATTCGACTAGTAGAATATCCATGTGAGTAAGTAAATGGCATTATTTCATTTTATTTATGCCATACCATGTTTAAAGTTCAAGTTTCAAAGGCTTTTGTTTTAGTTATAAATTGCCTTAAGTGTTTATGATTATTTATGAAAGATTCTGCTATAATGTTATCCTTACTGAGCATCCGATCTCACCCCTTTCAATGTATTTTTTTTTTTCAGGATTATGAAGAAGTAATTTATGAATGACCTGCAGGGATAGTATGAGGGGATATGAAGACAAAATGTTTTTTTTATGAAGTAATGTAAAAATTTATGGATGTATCTAGTTATTCCAAGGCTACTAAACTAATCGGCCTTTCGAGACTTGATCTTTATCATGATCATGCCAATGTTATGTAATAATGCACCGACTCTGGGTAACTAGGTTCGGGACGTTACAGGTCAAATAATAGTCAAAACCCAACAGTCTCATTTTAATTATACTCATGTTATCAAATGAATCATTTTTGTTGAGTATAAAAATAAAATAAAATAACACATAAAATTAGGAAATAATATTTATTCAAAATTTCGGGTCGTTTTAATCTTCCCCCCTTAAGAAATTTCATCCTCACAATTTTTAAAATTGGGTTTTTAAATTTCATTGAATGTTCCACATCAGAAAAGGAGTCAGTAAAACTATTACATTAAAAGAAAGAAAGGGAAGTACAAAGGTCACCCGAGTTAACCCACACAAGGATTCCATGTAGGAAAACATGGACATGGAGGAGAAAACAAAGGGTCAAGTTATGAGGGAGAGTGATAGAGAACATGATTAGGATAAAGTTAACCATATGAAAATCCCAAACTTATGATGTGTGTAAACGGTCTTTGATTACCTAGTAGGAAACGTAAACCAACAACATTTTTGTTTTACGTTTCTTTTCATAATTTTGAAGAATTCATTTACTACATAGAACATAAACATAAGAAAATATACCTACCTTCATGTAGAGTTTCATCCTTTAATAAGTTTCTACCCAAAAATAATCTTTTCTCCAAACGATGAGCATTCAAAAAAACTTGGTCTCATCAAAACACAAGAATCGTTATCTAGAGAATCACATAATCCACAAAAGATTAACCATCTATTTCATCTATATTTAAACATTATCTCAAAAACAGAAAGGGTAAGGTAAAACAACTTTTCAAAAAGAAATAATCCCATAGGAATGGAAAATACTTTTAAATCTTCAAAGTTCCATGGTACTACCCAGAGTTCATCATAGACCATTCCGTAAATAACTGTCCTTAAAAATCCTCAAAATAAACCAAACTAAGATTGAAACCCAAATACAAGAAGGATTTGATAACATAGTCTTCCAAGGTAAACTATATCATTCATATCCAAACAACATCAACCACTCCTAACATCTTATAAAAAAAGTAACAGACCATAACATATTTACCCCATGATCGGTTAATAATTTTTATAAGTAACCTATATTACTATATGTACGACGTAAATTAATCGATTCTTCAAAATATAAGTCAACCATACTCCTCAATAAAAATACCATAGTAATCTATTTACCTCGATCATATAGGGTCCCCAAAATAGTGAACGTCTTCCAAAATAATAATCATCTTTGAATCCCCTAATCATCTTTGTCATATTAATACGGAAATCATCGCATTTCATATTACATTGGTTGTTGGGACATGTTATTCCATTTCCCACCATTAACTATGAAGATAAAGTATAATTAGGGGCTTAAATACATCGCCAATAATCATGAAACGGAAACTTTAAGAATAAAAGGATAAACTTGTAGAATAAAAGTATATCCTAACTTGTGATCCCCTAGGTTCAAATCTAGGTTATCCATCATCGTATATTATTATGTGAATCATTATTTTATTTTATCTTTGTTCCTTTAATAATGGTTCATACTATGCTTATGAATTTACCAAAGTATATCCCCCTGGGAGTGTCGTAACCAAGAGTGCAGCAAGGCCCGTGGTCGTGTACCAGTTCCCATTTGAGTCTAGCTCAAAGCGGTGTTTTCGGGTTTTACCCCTATGTACATCTGTGACAGAGCCACCTCTACCTGCTCGTTTCCAGACAGGGATGTATTTTCATGGAAACCCCTTACTCAATACTCACCAAATATCTGGAAGATTTCCTATATTTAAACTTTTATATAGGGTTCTTCCTAAAGTTTTAATATCCTAATTTCCACAAATAACTAAACCGTCCTATGATACCAACTATAGAATCCTGCCTTTTTTTAATATAAACTTTCATTACATTACACAAAACTGAAGATCTTTAAGGTTTAGTGTCTTGGAAACCAGGAACACAATACATGAAACAACATAAAAAATTCTTCTTAAACAATTGAAAGGCTTCTCCTTAAGTTAATCCTAGGTTCATTACTACGTCTCATAACCTGGGGACATACATCAAAAGAAAGGGTGAGAAAAAGGCCAAGTAAGGGAAACAATATGAACATTTTACATGTGAACTTGAGATACTTCATTAAGGACATGAAAAGAACTTTAAGGCATGAGAAAGAAATCATGAGGCATTTCATAAAAAAATAACATTTTTCATAACATGAAGATGTGGCTACATCATTTAACATAGACAATCATGAACATATCACCAAGGTCCATCCCCAAGGTGTCATTTGAAAATTACCAAGGTTATTCACCAAGGTATCGTGAAAATTGTAATCTCTTGTGGTTACATCATTACCCAATGCATTGGAGCGCTATCAGGGAGAACCCTTAATTTGTCTTTATTATCATGTGAGCCACATATATCATCATCAAACATTTCATAAATATCCCATATAGAATAAAATAAATGAGTTTCATTTCATAATCACAACGTTTTAAAGACTTCTTTAAAGACATGATCTTTACGTCACTTTAAACCCATGGAAAGGGAGAACGAGTCTCATGTATGTAAATACCAGAATTTAAAATGGAACATTTTGATATATATGTGAATACACCTTTATAAATAAGAGCTTTGAGTATTAACTTTATAAAATAAAATATTTTTGAGAAAAGAGAGAGACATTTTGAGACAAAAATTCTGCAGCATAACGGCTATGTTTCAGGGTTTTAGAAAACATTTAAAAGAGAGGGGACATGGGTCCAACATTCATAGATGACCCAAAAAAACAGTATAGGGACAGAATATAAGTAATTTAAGAACATGGTAATGATATTTGAAAATATACCATATGAAATGAAGAACATGAAAGGAAGACAAAAAAAATAAGATTTCTCTTATGAAAATTCAGCAGCCTAACAGCGTCACATATACTTCAACCAAAAATGAATTGATGAGATCAAATTTGGTATCTCATAATATGAACCTAAAATATAAGTATGATAAATATATAGATCATACCCCAACATAATCAAAAGGAACATGAAAGACTTGACATGAAAATAGATCTTGAAAACGAGAAGGGTGAAAGAATCCCTTAAAAATTCGGCAGCCTAACGGCGCCACTTAAAACATCAAAGTACTGAATTGAAGAGATAAAATGAGGTCTCTCATAATATTGTCATAAAATATCAGTATGATAGATATATAGATCATACCCCAACATAACAAAAAGGAACTTGAAATAATTGACATGAAAGTAGAACTTCAAAACGAGAAGGGTGAAGAACAACTTAAAAATCCGGGAGCCTAACGACGCCACTTAAAACATCAAAATACTGAATTGAATAGATAAAATGGGGTATCTCATCACATGATCAAATAGATCAGTATGATAAATTTAGAGATCATACCCCAACATAATAAAAAGTAACTTGAAATACTTTACATGAAAATAGATCTTGAAAATTGTGAAGGGAGAAAGATATCTGTTACAAAAATTTCGGCAGCCTAACGGTGCCACTTAAAAGTTCATAAAACGGAATAATGAGAGTAATAGGGGATCTATCATTATGTGAACATTAAAAGGGAAGTAAGTGGAGTATAAAATAACACCCTATAACATAAGAACATGGAGCATAAAATAAATTACATAAAAGAGATTTCTTGAAAAGAAAGAGAGAGATCGGATCCCTTACCTTAAAATGTAACTCTTAAAAATCAAAGGTTGGGATCTTGAGGGCTTGGGGGAACCTTGGGAGGACTCTTTGGGAGGTAAGGAGACCGAAAATTCGTTGATGATGGTTTTGGAGTCGAAAAGATGAGAGTAGGGCTTGGTATTTATAGGTAAAGTTAGGGGACAAGGCATTAATGGACAAGGGACACCTCAAAAGTGGTTTTCTAAAAAGCATGGGCCCTTCAATGGTACTTCCCATAGAGTTAGGCCACATAGGGACCCCCAAAAAATAATTCATCCTCTTTAGTCAACCATCCCTTAAAATATCTCATGTCATCATCATGACACCGTTATGATGTCCTTAAACATACCGAAACCCTAAAACTGTATTTTTACTATTCACTGAAAATTCAACTTACTCAGAAAAATCCCAAAATATCACATTAACCAAATATTAATGCTCTGATTTCAAAAATTAACTCTTTCTTATAAAAATAAATTTCTAAATATTTTTCATTCATTTTTTAAATAAACACACTATTCACTGAAAATTCATTTTTTTAGAAAAATCCCCAAAAATTACCCTAATATAATATCGATGTTCTGAGTTCAAAAAATGTAATCCATTTTATAAAAATAATTTTCTAAAAATTTTTAATTTAATTTTTAATTAAGAAACACTATTCACTCGAAAAAACTAATACTTGAATAACAATTGATGAAACTGTTATTTACCCATTTTATTGATTCTCATTACTTAATCTAGGTGTATAAATTAAATTAAAACTTTCTTTGAGTGAAATTACTAATCCATTTGGTCACATTACTAATCCAAAGCATAAAATCACTATTCATAATTTACTATTCATCAAAAATCAAGTTGATCTTATTAGACTCAAAATTTAGTAGTGAACATAATTGTAGAAGACCATTTTTCGAAAATCATTACACATTTTTATTTATTTAAGGTTTACATAAACATTATTAAAATATCATTTCTCTAAAATTCATTAAAAATATGCATACTATATTTATCCGGACATTTTAAAAATCATAAACTTCATCATAAGAAGAAATCCCAATTTTTATTTAAAACAAAGGATTACACAAGGCAATTACGGTCTCCTTACATAGCCCCTTATCACACCAGCATAGGACCTAAGTGTAATGTGTGCTAAGGTGAGAGAATCCGAGGGAGACTCGGCCAACATCGCACGAGTAGTAATTTCTATCAGTTTGAAATTCTCGTGAAGGCGATCCCTTTCTATCTTCACACAATGAAGTTCATCTTGGGTTTGGTCCAGAGCAAATCCCAGTGGTGCTACCTCCTTCACAAGTTTTATTAGATGGGCTTCAATTGGTCCAAGACTACTGGGTGAGGCCATCAAATCTTTTTTCTATATTAATTAACCAAGATTTCTTGTATTTAGAGACAGTAATCAAAACATTTAGTTTCCATCGGTCATATTGACCAATGGTCAAATAATAGTCAAAACCCAACAGTCTCATTTTAATTATACTCATGTTATCAAATGAAACATTTTTTTTGAGTATAAAAATAAAATAAAATAACAAATAAAATTAGGAACTAATATTTATTCAAAATTTCGGGTCGTTACACCTATTCTCTATGATGGCTGAGCAGGACATCATTTATTTGTTGTAGGGCCCTTACTCTGATCAACACCTGAAATGATATAATCTTTTTTTGCCCAGAATCGTCACCCAATCACTGTATGAGAATAAATTCCAATAAGAAACTACCAATGTTAAATGACTATTTTTCAGAGAATATATATAATAGGCAGTGTACAATAGAGTAATTAGTAATCTATAAGTTCTAAAAAACAAGCACAACAGATGTCTCAAAAAAATGTAAACATATATATGTGAAGATATAATTTAGGTTTGTGCTTTGGATTCGTAGACATTTCATAATAAATCCAATTCATTATTAATGATAAATGAATTATATAATTTCTTGAGGTTCGCACTAGGTCTGACCACCCTGATATAAAAGAAATTGTAAACTCGTGAAATAATAATCATTTAAATCATTCTCTATTAGAGGATAGACTATGTATTTCTAATGGATTCATATTCTTATAAGCGTTTTAAATAAGTATCAATGAGCTATACCACCATATAAATGGCTCACTCATGGGCATTACATAATTAACCTCTTGGGCACATCCATTTTCCTTTAACTAAGACAATGGTTCCCCCAAGAAACATATATGTTGAAATTAGTCACAAGTGCCTGACTATGTCTTTTATCTATGACTGTGGCTCACCCATTTCTAATTAAAAATGTTTATCATTTAATTCAATGAAACATTTCATCTACACACATGAATTAAACTATCATATGTATTTAGAATAATCAAGTCACATAGGATTAGTTTACATAATAACCTATACATGTAAAATAATCTTTAACAATTTTTTACTGGGTAAAATCTGATGGGAAGACAAATAAAAAGCCTACTATCAAATTAAATCATATACATATCTTAAAATAAAAATTATCTAATTTTGGAAATTCATATAATGAGTAGTACATTTTTAAAAACCCTAGAATGGGAATTAAAGTCAAGCCTGATAAGAAATCTTGGACAAATGACCATCCATGGGAAATGCACCTGTGGGTGACTCTAAATCCTGGTTCAAAAACCAAAAAAATTATTTAATAAAATAATTGACTACATAATCATTAATATGATGGAATAGGGTTCATTATTCAATCATGATGCATTATTAAAGTGTTTGTATGGAACTCTGGCATATATAAATATCATGAAAATTCACTAAAGGCATAATACCACCTTCCTCATATTTGTACGACATTTCTCTTCTAGCATTGGGCTCCAATTCAACATAGAACCGAGTATAAATACAAAACAAGTATAAACACATGAACATAAGTAACTAGATAGATATAAGAAATCATAAATAAGGAACAAGAATAATTGTGTGGTCACTGATGGGAATCTGAAACATCCAACAATTTTCGAATCCTAGATCGAATGACGAAATTAGAGGCCACCATATCCTCAGTTCACCTTAGAATGATGTTTGTTGAATTAAGGGGTGTTTTATGTACATTTTTTAACAAAAAATTTTGATTCTATATTAATTAAATAATAAAAGTACATTGTATGTACTTGAGACTACATGTCATGTTCATTCAATTTCTTTCCAGACCATTACATAGCTATGTATCAGAATTTAATAGTGTGTATCCTTCTATATATAGCATATACCTATAAGTATATGACATGTTCTTCCATGTCACATTGTTTAAGAGGTCTGTAGTCATCCCCTCAAAAACTTTTTCCAATTTTCATATGTATGATATAAAAAGGAAAGATCCATACCACAACGAAGAATGAGGTTCATAAAAATACATAGCCAAACATGGTAAAGAAATCAACACCAACAGAATCATCATGCATGATCCATGATTTGGGTAACATATCCCATGTTCAAATGTACTCATTACTAAAAAAATTTCCTCTCTTGAGACACTAGATTATAATAAATCAAATTTTCATGTTCCATTTAAATATAATACATTAATTACTTCTCACATGAGAAAAAATCATTCATTGGTGTCTATTGGGCGATAACATCATTTGATTTTAAAAACCCACTTATTCAATCATTCCTAAATACCAAATAGACATCACACTACCAATTTTTTAAACCAATTTTCCATAACATTCCAACATTCCCAAGGGGACCACAAATCACATAAGTTTGAAAAATAAGATTCCAAAATGATACAACATGACAATTAGGACTTCAAATAACATCAATTAGCACTGGTAGTCCCAAGGTGACACAATGTTCAAAAATTTTATTCTGGTCAAATGTGTTTTAAACCAAAACATTAAGATATATTAGGTTCCAACCAGGAAATGAAATTCCAAACTGAATACTAACTCCAATATAATTTATAATCCAAGATGAAAATGAAAAACAAAAACATGTTTCAAAATTGTCCATAGTCTAAACACCACATGGATTCCAAAAAACATTTCAAAATGTAAAACGAGCCTTTATTCGAACTATTCAAAAAAAAATATCATATTATTCCATATGGTCCAATTATTAATAAATATCATTAATATCACTCTAATGGTCACCTGATGATCCAACACAACATTTAGAAATGAAGGAATCATTCTACAAAAATATTGATCACCCTAAACCATCAACATCATTTGATTTCCCATCCATGTGTACACCTTGTAAAACCATAATTGTGAAAACATCCAATTAAACCCATCATGTGTTCATTAAATCATCCATTTTTTTCAAGAGTCACTAATTTCTATTAGAATAACCCCATAATTCGAATAATGAATATATGAAAAATATGATTTTAAAAACAATGGAACATTTTTGAAACATTTTACCAAAAACCACTATTTCATTAAGAGGAATCTGAACCAGAAATCAATCCAAATTAATCATTTCATCAATGATAAAAAATACCACCAAGTCCAAATAATAATTGAATCTTAAAATTTCATTCTTATAAATTTGGATGCATTACTTCAAATACCTTTTTAGAATTTACATAAATTATAATCATAATAAACCCTTGAAAATCCATTTCACAACAATTTTACATCATAAAAATCTAAATCAGTTCATATTATCACAACAATTGTAATAGAAACACGTTTATAAATCTATAAAGAATGTTGAAGCATCAAATGGAGTTTTCCAGAATGTAAAGGGAATGAATGAATAACTAATCCTGATAGATAATAAATACACAATAACATCAATAAATTCAAACTAATCACCATCCCTAACCCCTGGGTATCGGAAAATGTGGAATCCAACCCATAAAGAAACAATAAACCAACATTGTAGATGATGATGTGGTGGAAATTGAATATAAAAAAAGGAAACTTTCATAGAAATCGTCAAGGATATTTAATAGAGGTATTGGTGAAAGGGAGTCGAGCCATAGAGATCCATCTGGTGTACCATTGTCGAGAAAGGGTATAGGAACATGAAATAGGGATCAAACATTATTGGAGAAATATGTAATTTCCATATTTTAAATGCTTGAGACATTCACAGGGATTGGACACATGATTTAGAAATTGTTTCACCAACCATTCACTCCCAACTAGAGAAGAGGGTTATCCTACATGGGTTTGTCTCATAGTCTCTCGAATGTGTGCCCACCCTGCCAAATTCCACATCCAAATTCAAAAACATTATTTCTAGATTGACACATAGTTTCCATAACAGTGAGTAGAATGTGTCCCATGATTGAAGAACCCATATTGACGACAAAAAATTTCCTAGGAGAAAATACATGGTCTCTCTTAACCATTTTCTAACTATTCACCACACAATTTCAAACCCCAAATATCCATTCCATCACCAAAAGACAAAAATTCTAATCGAATATCAACCTGAACCTCATCATGAATATCCAATGAAACTGAAAGAATAATACAAATGTATTTTAATTCGTGTAGTGTGAAAATTTCCATCTTTAACCTATTTTAACTTTATGTGTTTTATATTTAAATATTGTTTTCGATAATCTAATACAATAATAATGAAAAGTAATTACTCATATGAAATAAAAAATATCGTAACTAATGATAAAATTATATGATTAAGTTATTGTTTAAATTTGAATTCTTTAGTAATAAATATCATTAATTTAGAACAATATAAATTAAATAAACTTGTGAAAAAAATTTTATAATAACTCAATAAAATTTCTTTATATATAAATCATTCAAAAAAATCAAACATTTTGTTCAATAATATTGATTGTTGAATTAATGATCCATTGAAAGTATCACATATCTCTACAATATGAAAATTATAATTAAAATATATTAATTTTATAAATATTAAAATTATGATAGTGTATTTTATAAAAATAAAAATATTATTACCACAATTAATTTCCGATTTCTTGAAAGAATTATTATAATAGAGTTAAGAATTCCACTTGAACTGTAATGTTGTTTATTAATTATAATTATGTAATAAATATTTTTAGGTATGCTACTCAATAATAAATTATATAACATTATATATGAATGAAATCATGTAAATATAATAAAATATATCAAAATGAAATATTAATATAATCCACTCAAGAAAAAAAGAATATATCCTTCAATATCATATTGGAAAGAACTACTATATTATTTGAAAATAGAAGTATGGATCAAGGTAATTTATAGTCATACATGACAATAAATCTCAATCACATCCTAGAATATAATAAAAAATAGATAGACCATCATATCTATGGTTTTCAGAAGACTGATGTTCTACATTTCATTTATATATATAAATATATGTAATTTCACCAAATAATTTTTTTTTCTAGTATCAATATACTTTTTTATATTTGAGTAATATTCTACAATTTTTCTCCATCACCAAATAATACTTATCTGTGAGAAAATAAAAAATTGATGATTTTATGCATGTACATAACCCTAAATTTGTATTTCAGATCATGGATGATTTTCTAAGAAATCATGAGTATGATCAGAATTATCATTCCCTTTTTTAATGTCTCATTCCTATATCATTTATATATTACTATATTTTATAATAAATTACATGTAAAAATTATCTTATACTACATTATTATTTAATGGACATATAATCATAATTATTTTTTAAAATTTTCACCTATAATGGTTATTATTGTAAAAACAATCGTTTTTACCTAAACTGGAATGAAATGTTATACTAGGATTTATATACTTTCCCACTAAATTCTATATGTATTCCATTAATAAATATTTACTTATATTTGGTTCAAATTTATTAGTGGTAATCATATCATCTCACTTTTATATTTTTCATATATAATGGTGATGGAATATAGTAAAGTTCCTCAAATTTAGATTTTATGGTTGTCCAATGTGTCTGATTATGTGATTTTGAGATAAAAAGTTTCAAGATATTTTTTTAATGATGTTGGGGTTAATTGATCCACACCTTTACCACATTTTTTATTCACCATAATTCGGTTTTCTTCTTTTTCTTTAACGAAAATATATTTTTTATTTTTGACGATTAAAAAATATTTTGTAATATTTCCCTGTAAAACTATTTGATATAATATTATTATAAAATTTTCATTCCCATTTCTATTGTTTTATTCTTATATTCTTCCATGAATAGAATTATTTGTCATATTAGATGATATTACATGGGAATTTCATCATAAATTCTTCTAAAAACCATCTTATGTGTCATAAAATTGAAAAATTTAATGACTATTATACACAAATAGGTGTTCAATGTTTATTTAAAGCATCTTTAAACTTTAAGATGATAATTGGAACATAGGGAATCAAATTAGCAATTTCTAATGATGACTTTACTAAAAATCATAAATCTTATCAACCACTTGTTTGGTACATGACTACTATAAATAATGATTACATCACCTTTAGTGATATATAGTGTTTCATATTTACATATTCATTTCACTCATAGTCATAACGAGTTAGCACAAATGTTATATATGGCTTTCTAATTAGAGGACACTTCATTTTATCAAATATTATGATAAAAAAATTAAATCCAAAATTAAATTTAATTTACTCTTGGTCATCTAAGACATATATGATCGTAATGAAAATGGTTTTTAAAAATATTTAAATTAAAATATATTGATTTATGGATTATAAACAAATTTAATGGAAATATTAATATAACTACTATAATAATTGTTATATCAATATAAAATAAAATTTATCTATTACTAATTAAAATGTAATTTTTTAATAAAATATAATATATAATGAAATAATATTTTAAGGAATGTATGAAAGAATATGACAATTAAATTTTTAATCAATAATAAATAAATAATATCAATTATTTTCAATGATATTCTTACATTCCCTGTCTTCCCTTGAGATCTATTATATTAAAATGTTTATTCAAATTTATATAAAACACTGATAAGTATCAACCAACAAATATTATAGTAACGAGACATTTTCTAATTGAGTGTTAATTAGTTTTTTATATATAGTCCATCAATGCTATTTTCCATTATTCATAAGAAATTGAAAACAAGAGGATGTTCAGTTCTATAATTTATTAAATATTATGAAATTTTTTATGTGATAGAATCATTACTATGATTATAGTAAATATTAAATTCTCTATAGACATTAATATAAAGAATAATATTATTTATAATATAATTTCACATCATACTTTCTCCATATATTTATCCATTTACTACATAGGTATATTTATCATATTAATTAGCATCTAAAAAATATATCCAATAAATTACTAATCACATCAATCTGATTAATATACATAAAATCAATGTTAAATGCATTTTCCAACTCCAATAGAGATCAAAAGTTGATAACCTGATATCTAGATACATAATATTTTCAATAGTTATAAGACATGATTTTCAAAAATATATGTACTCACCATGTAATTTCAATTAGAAATTACAACAAATAAAAATATTAATTTTTATTCCTTTTAATAATTCTTTTGAATATATTACCATAATGAATTTGAATTATATAGAATTGGACTATTAGAAATGGAAATATCTTGGAATGATCATTATCCACAATCTCATTCTAGAGAGAATTCTATAATTCATCGATGAGTGATATTTTTTTGGAATATTCAGAATCTATTGGAAAACATTAAAGAACCCACCACCTCACATCCTCAAACCAGATTAATTAACAAAAATTAAGAATATTAATTTTACCAAAAATATGATTCCTAAAAAATCATAATTCATTTTATGTCTATCCATATATCTATAAGGACTTAATATTAGATAATTGCCCATATTACATGATCAATATAAAATATGGAATTAAAATAAGACTATAAAATTCCCCAAATTTAATATTTACACAATAGACAGATAAAAGTTGAATTCTAGTGTAATATAAATCATTGAACCGATTAAAAACTAAATATTTATGAAATACGGTGACATATTTTTAGTTTTTACAATTATTATTATATTTTTCATTTAAATATAAATTTAGATAGGAAATATTCATTATATTTATAGTTTTATAAATAAACATTACAATGGTGAGTGGAGAGTAGTACAATAAAAAAAGATAGGGATAATTTGGAGTCCAATTATTTGAATAAAAATATTGCATACACATACATACAAATAAAATATTATGTGTGAAACAATAGAAATATGGGTCGTTTCCATTTAAAAACTACTATATCTTTACACACATATTTTTATTGTTGTTTTATTACATTTTTTAGATTGATCATATTATTTTACTTTTAAATGAACAATTCATCCTAGAAATTCATTAAATTTTCCTCCACATATTCAACATCTAAAATTATTAATTACAAAAAGAATATTGATCTATATAATCAAGAAAATAGATGATATCCATGTGACATAAACATTTTAATTTCAATTATTACTAATTTATGTCGATACATCTATAATATATTAATGTTTATTCTGTTGGTTTGGGTACATTAATGAACTTAGTTGATTTTCAAGTCAAAATACACCATTTTTGTCACAAACCAACACCCATGGCATGGGTCGTGAATATCCCATGCCCACCTCTAATAATATAGGCGTTAGATACTATATAATAGTATGAATATCCCTCATATTGGAGGCATTATCATATGTAGATGATAAAATTCACACAACTCTAAAACAAAGATGCTGGGAAGCTAAAATATTAGGAAGCTAGGCTTGCAGACGACTTATTAAGATAAAACTTGTGTGAAAAATAATGTAATGAACAGTTGGAAAACAGATATGGTATACAATCCCACAAAAATAAAAACAAAACACATGTAAAACCCCACGTTCATAATGATAATAAACTGAGAACACTACCTGAATGGTTGGTGATGGGAAGCTACCTGGACCCATAGAATTTCTCCTTCTCTGTCTAATCTCACTAAGCATCACCCGATCCATGCCCTCCACACACTCTGTAAAATCATCAAATGTCTCAACAAGACATGGCTTGTGTGGGAAAATCCGGTGTAGGGGTGAACAAAACAATACTCAGTAGGGGACCCCAAAAACCACAAGATAAAATACCACAAAGTAAAACCCACCCAGAATATAATGTCAGATCCACATATATATTACCATATATAGACCATGAACATCTATATATACTTGTTTTAGACACTAAGAATCACAAGGTTCCTACATCATAGCCGACATCCGGATTCTCATCATAGGTTCACAATATAACACATAAATCAAAGAGATCAGTCACCATGAGCTCAGCCATCCTTGGTGGCACCCATCCAAGAGGTACAATTCATCAGAATCAAATCTACCATTCCAAATGGAACATCCAGAGAATTTTCTCCATCATGAATGTCATACGAGGTCCAGATCTAGTTCCCAACACCATATGTTCAATCATCGTTATCTTATTCCCAATATAAGTCTACGAAATCTCATGTGGAGAGTCTATCACTCACCACTCTATAGAGAAGATGGATCCCAGCTTCTAAACATCTTTTGAATCCTCTATCGCTCTTATATAGAGTGTCCCACACTTCAGTCTATTGAGGGATCACTAGATCTTAAATAGGTAATGATCTCATCAAGTTGATGGTCCCACTCCTCGCACATATGTTCGAAAGTCTAGGGAGATCTAACTCTAATTTAGGGCCCACACAACAATAATACCTAGGATGGGGTTGTAAAACTCCATATGTGAGGACACTCACTGTAATCCCACAGGAGAGTATGAGTCAAGAATATCCCACACCTTGATCCCATTAGGGTGTACATCTACGTATGTTGATGACTTACGTCCTACCCAATAAGAGACTAATAATCATTGACAAGTGGACCTACACCCTACTATGACAAGGGAGTGCACACTCTGTCAGATCAGGTGTGGGGGAACAAAACCCTAAACCAATAAGGGAATATTAACTCCTATAATAGAGGACCCAAACACTACATTGTAGAGGAGTTATATCTATATGTACATTAGATATGGAGGACTCGTTCCCTATTCTTATAGGAGTGTCTTGAATCCACAAATAGAGGACCCACTCCCTCTTTCCATATTGGAGTACCAAATTCCTTAATGATCATATCCAAGAACTAGAAACCTAGTACCTCATGGGAGTAACCCACCACCCAATGTAATATACCCAAATAAAACAAACCCTCTCCCATGTCATGGGGAGTGAAAACATTACATAACACTATTATATCCACTCATGTATGCTTTTATCAGGAAAAACCACTCATAAAACCATTATATCATTGGTCAATACCCAAAAAACCTAACAAAGAGTACTTGAAAAAGATCGTATCCTTTCATGTCTCCCAATCCCACAGATGTCTGGTGAAATGGACACTACATTTGAAGGTTATGGGTATTCTAGAATATTGGGACGGGAGGGTCTGTGTTAGGTCTGACCCAATCGAGCCAGCCCGACCCGATCCCACCTACCTAAACCGAACCGAATATGACCCGATCCAACAGTCCATGGTTTCATCCCACTAGGACACCCATGGAGGCCCATATTCTAAAGGAAAACTCACCAATGCGAGATGGTTTGGTCTCTACCAGATGAAGAGATAACTGCATACCCTCCGCATCATGTGGCCCACTTGTGGTCAGCTAACTCCCTGGCATGCGGTCCCACTGAACACGTGTTGTCACTGAGACATGGCCTAGGCTCGAGAAAACTAGACATGGGTCTCCCATATAGTGATAATTCCATACTGGCACTAAGGTTCTTCACTACTACGGCCCTCTGACCATGATATCCTCTGCTACAACATTCTAGCAGTTTCATCCCCCTGTCCAAAAAACATGATTTTATAGTTAGTTCTTCAATCTATAAGAATTCAAGTGACTCCCATATTTCCTTTTTCATTTCCATGGACTTTAATTCTTCTTGTAAAACCATTATTCTAGAAAAAAAATCAATTAATGGTGTCTCATGTGCCGCTTTGATCCTTCTGTCACCAACATCGTTGCACCTGTTTTGTTCTGTGTCCTTTTGATATCCAATGAGACATAAAGTTCTTCCAAGAAGTAGTTTTGAAATTGTCAACCATTATCTAATCGAAGAAGAACATAATGAACATGGAGTAGAAATTAACACTAATAAACCCACAGATCAAACAGAAGTTGTTTTTTCATTCTGAGCATGATCTGATCCATTAGAAAGATCATGAAAACAATTAAAAAAGATATCAATAAAACATTCATCAATATGAAATAAACACCACAAGGTGAAACAAAATCACTCAACAATATGCACGATCCATGAATCATTTCATTCATCAATCATTTCATGTTCATCTTTTAAATTCTAAGATAGTGAATGAATTGAATTAAAATAATGACCCCTACCTAGAGTTGGATCACTTACAGACGTTGATTAAATTCATGTCACCATGTCGATCCTTATTTTAACATTTTTTTCTAATTCATCACCTCTAGATCAAATCATGAACATCGATCCCTCTTCAACGACAATAGTGTCTCCTCATCCTTACCTTAGTGATACTATACAGAAAAATCACTGGAGAAATAAATTCCAAGGCTATATCCTATCCCCAATTGATGGTTGGAAACACATCAGCATGTTTAAACATTTGACCATTATTATTTATTATTTAAATAGCGTCACTGCGTTTGTTTTTTGTTAAAGATGAATGAACTTCTTATTCATTTAATCTCAACATCTCCACAGTGCAAAATTTTAAAAAAATAAAAAAAAATTATTTATGTTTTTTATTCTCTTTTAAAATAGACAAAAAATACCATTTTCCCCTTGAACTGCACCGGTCAAATTAGGGTCTATCCACGGAATGAACGCCCTCACAAGTATATTGGTAATATCATATTTCCAATGTTATTCATTGTTTATGAGATATTATTATTTTAAAAATAATATAATTTAAATTTAAATTATTTTATTTACGATTAATTTCAAAAAACTACTTTCCACAGTTTCCCTATGTCATCCTGTGTTTTGTTTCGCCTACAAAAGGAAAAACCAAAATAGCTCAATGGTACTTTGGATAGCTGATCCAAGTTACAGTTTATAAGTAATAAGGATATGAAAATATAAAACAATTTTATTGATTTATTTTATTAATTGATATGTCATTTTTGTTTTTTCCCACTGGAGACATGTTTCAATTAAAAATAAGTCATTCCTAGGCTAAGACCCCCGTCCTCAATGAAACAGTGCCATAAAATTTTAGATATTTGTTTACATTAAAGAGTTATTAAACGTTATCTGGAAAACACCTCATATGTTATCTTTAATAACATATCATTTTTCAATGGATAATTTAGGGAACTCATTCTCACAAAATCACATTCCTTCTCAGCACCTTGTCATGTAATTTTCCCAATAATTTTCTTAAAAATAAAATATAGAAAAATTGATTCGTTACATTCTCCACACATTAAGGATTTACATCCTCAAAAGGATAAAAAATTTTACATGATCAAAAGGTGAGAGTACTGATAATGAATGTGAACATCCTTCTCCAAAGATATTTTCAAATGATCTATTTCCTACCATTAGAAATGTACCATAGGAAATATCAGCCATGAAAGATCCATTTTTTATTCATGTCCTATGCGAGATTCAACCAAGTTCGCCTTTGGATTCCCTATCCCTAACCAAGGAATATGCTTTCCCTTACTAGGTATACACCATATTCTTTTTCTTAAAACAATAAATATGCTAATGAATGATAGAAATCCATATATGAATGATGTTTCCTGGACATGAATCCATGTCAAAAATATACCAACCAGAAATCTCCCCTCCAAGAGTCTTGTCACAATATCGGTGATAGTGTTTTATCATCGAGTCTCCTCTATAAAGAGACCATAAGAATGAGGACCATGTCCATAATTTGATCACAACATCTATGTCTCAAAACAAACTTCTAAAACAACAGATTAAAACTAGATACATTGTCCATTAATTCCGAAACAAAAAGGAACACGACATAGGTCATACCAAGAATCTATCCTAGAGTCTCTAAGTTAAAATCCTTGATTTCATGTAGTTTTCCTCTCCCATGTCCTCCATCTCCCTATAACCTAGACGAGAAAACATGCTACCCTTCGAGCTCCTATGCTTTTCCTGCCAGCTTGTGGAACTCATTACTTCAAGAATTATCTCTTCCAAGGAATCTCTTCATCTGTCACCAACATAGGGGCACGATGAGTAATAGAATCTCATGTGATATTCCCCTGGCCATTGAAATCATAACACCACCTATCATGTGGATGATCTTTTCCTTATAGAATTTCTAGTCCCACAGTCCCATGAATTTGAGTTTGGGTATGGTTATGCCTCATACGTCATGATCTCATCACATGTTGTCATTAATATTCTATAGAATCCTTTGTCTCATGACCTCTGTTGTCGGTCACATTAATATGTTCATTAGCTAGAAAACTCTCGACCACAAGGCTCGCTCCAGTACCCCAAAAGAAGTGGGAATAATATTTGTAACCATTGATACCCTGATCTCTCAGTGCAATCCCTACGTGATGGTTTTATCTCTCCAAAACTAGTCTCTCACCATGTCCAGGGAGTATAGTGACAACCCTGTGGACCTTATCAAAAACTCTTCCACTATCATGAAGCCATGTCCAAATAATAAAATCTCTAGGATATATACTGACCTCATCATGTCTAGGTAAAATTATCCTCTCTATATTTTATCAAAAAATTTCAAATTTAGTGTCCCATCATCACGAGACTGTATCACCAACCTCAAACAATGTCATGCTAACCCCTGATGTTGGATCAAAACTAGGACAACGTTTTTATCGGGAGGTTCCCCCAAGTAGTGAAAAAATCTAGTGACTGACTAAAGCTAGTCATATTCTTCCTAGGGTCCAAGATCTCCATAGTATCTCAATTGTATCGTCCCAAGGAACTCATGTAGAAAACACATGCTATGTTTATCATTGACCATATCTACTAGTAAAACATGTTGTGTTACGGGTGGTGGCGGCAATGGTGGACCACCCAGGGGAAACCCTTCAAAGTCATTGAATGAAATTGAAGCCTCATCATGAGTCATATTTTCATCTAAACCACAATGTATAATCCACTATAGTTGCCTTTTTAAGAGGCATCCTGATTTGTATCAAGATTTACCGTGTTTAATAATGTATATCTAGAGAGCTAACATAAGAAGGAAATATAAAAAACAAACCATTCATATATGATTCATATACTATTTATTTCACAACAACTAGTTTCCTAATAAACTAAATTGAACATAAGGTTATTAGAGTTCTAGAGAATTGATATGCCTACCACCACACTATCTATAACCTTTTCCCTAATAGGTGATGTTGAAAAATCTAAACAGTGTATTTATACATCCCAAACCATGCTCAAGACACTATGGTCCTAATGTATGACTGACCACCTCTGATACCACAATATCAAAAATAGTCCCATGGGTCCCATGATGTGAATACCAAAATCCCACCTCTAATTGGATCATGTATGGAATATAGCACTGAGTAGGAAAATACCATAAAGGGATGTATTTTTTCTATGTACCTACAAACACAAACATTCAATTACCAACCAATGTGGTTGGGAATTAAAAAGACAAAGAATCTATTTTTGTATTCCATAATGTAAATCATTGTATGAGTGATGCATAAAGTAATAAATATGATCAAAAATCAGGCCAGTATAGAATCCCATCAAAAATAAAGACATGACATAAGTAAATACCAAGTCCACGATGATTGACAATCAAGAAACCTACTAGAAGGGTATGGTAAGGGTAGATGCTAGAACCCATAGGAGTACACCATGTCTATCTAAAAAAACTAAGCACCACCCAGTCCGGGCCTTCCATGGACACCTAAATATAGTCAAATGTCTACGTAAGACACAACAAGTTCATGAACATCTTGTATGAGGTTGTGTAAAACAAACTCAGTAGGGGACCCCAAAAACCACATGGTAAAAGAACACAATTGAAACACCACCAGGATGATAGTTTCAACTCAACATTTCTATAATCCCATAAATTTACCATGAAAATACTTATATTCATATTTCAGACCCAATGAGTTATGATTTCCCAAACTTATATCCATCATCATGATTCTAATCGTACATTCGAAAGGTAACACACAAAAATAGAAGATCACACACCATTAGATCAACCATACTATAAGTCCCCAAACCAAGAGGTACACCACATCGGGAATAAATATACCATTCCAAATGGTTTGTCCAAGAGAATGTGGTCCGTAGGGAACATTATACACGGTCCAGATCCAAATCCCCAGACAAGAGGTTTAGTCATTGTTTTTTTATGCTCAATGAAAGGCTAATAAAACATATGTGGAGAGACATACCCCCAATAATGTAAAAATTGGTGGGATCCTTGATCATAACAATAATTTTAAACCTCTTTGTCTCTATTAAATAGTGGAC
The DNA here is from genome assembly GCA_963277665.1 of Viscum album. Taxonomy (NCBI): domain Eukaryota; kingdom Viridiplantae; phylum Streptophyta; class Magnoliopsida; order Santalales; family Viscaceae; genus Viscum; species Viscum album. The sequence continues at coordinate 1,995,227,648 of OY728140.1, read as the reverse complement.
TGAACATTAGTCCATTGAGCGAGAAGTAACTCCTATCTAGTTAATGTTATCATCATGTGTGTGGGAATGATCCTCACTACTGGGTCCATCAGCCGATAGAGATCCAACTCCAATAGAGGAACTACTCTTTTCCAATTATCGGGTTAGGGGATAGAAATGATATAGGTGAGGACCTGATACCTAATCCCATAGGGGAGTACAACCCATGGAGGATTCACACCCTAATCCAATAGAGTATTTTGACTTCATAAGGTAAGGACTCATAACATACATGGTACAAGAGTACAACGAATTGAATAGAGGGCCGACACCCTAGTATGATAGGGGAGTACTGGACCTATCAGTTCATGTGTGGATATCTAGTGCCATGGAAAAATATGAGAGTATAGATTACTGTCATATAAGACATGAACCCTACCTAGTAGGGGTTCCAACATTATATAAATTAGATATGGAGGAATGGTGCCACTGTCCTATAGGGTAGTATTGAATCCATGGATAGAAGACATAAAGCCTAGTCCCACATGAGAGTACATAATATTCCATCATGAAAAACTCATAGAATAGGAAACCAAGTCAATTAGGGGAGTAACAACCCTAGAAAAATCTAGCCAATGAAAATGAACCTACTCCCACGTCGCGGTGAGTCCGAGCAATACGAATCATAAAGATTCTGTCTCATGTGTGTTGTACCGGGAGGAATGACTCCTCAAACCATTAGTTCATCTGTCATATTAACAAAAACTCATATGGTGTATATGAAAAGGACCATCATTAAAAATTTCTTCAAATTATATATATTTCTCTTCATAAAGATGCTTCGTTAGAATGATTGGTCATTCTAGTGAATGGGGTTAATGGGGCTTGGGTGAGTCCGACCCGGCCGAACCGACCCAACATTTACCATGTTCATATGAATAGGTCTGAGACCACTGACCCGAACCCATCCCCACTCAACCATCATCAGACCAAGCCCACTAGGCTCGAACCAAACTGGTTGGGCCAGATTCTTCCTACTATGACACCCATCTTCTCCATCCCGGACCTCCACTATTGGCCGATTCAATCTCCACTGAATGCAACGTTATTTGTATCCCCTCTATGCCATGTGGCCAATATGTGCCCGACCACCTCCACCACATAGAGTCCCATGATGTTAGTGATGTCACCAACCCGCGACCTAGTCGTGTGTCTCCCAGCTTGACACGACACCCCCTAGCTTCCCAGTTCTACACCATTGTGGCCGACTAGAAATGGCCTCCACCATGACATTCTGGGTGAAGTGTCCCTCACTGTGTTTCACTAGGAGTTTCATTCTCCATAGAATATAATTTTTCTAATGGTATGTACTTATATCTGGAAGAACAGATGGGAACCTTGTGTCATGGTATTCATTATCATGGGTGTTTATCCACATTGTGAGTCGTTCTACTAGAAAAAAACTCATTTAGAAGTATATCACGTGACACTTCGATTAGTCTATTACCATCGTCATCACACATATGTTGTGTCATGTCCATTCCAGATCCAAGATTTATGATCATTTCACCATGAAAATGTTATGAAATAATCAACCAATCTCTAATCATTGAATGACTCGAAGAACGCAGGGGAGAAAAGCCCAATAATAAATATAAGGATCGATATTTGGCCTTTTGTTCAATCCGAACTTGATATGATCTTTTGGAATGATCAAGAAATATATGAAAATACAAGTAATCAATCAAATGATCATTAATCCCCAATAAACCATTCATGGTGGAACCCACCCCGCAGCAATGCGCATGGACTATGAATCAATTTATTTTTCAAAAGATTCACATTCATTGTAAGAATTATATAATAGGGAATGTACAGTATTTAAATTATAAAAACTGCCCTGAGTTGGATCAATTGAATATTTTGATTAATGTAATGTCTCTACGTCAATCTTTGTTCCACAGGAATTAGTCGTTTTGTTGCCACATGATCAAATCCAGACCTCCAACCCATTATCGCTGGTGAGAGTGTCTCCTCCTCCTTTCAATAGGGTAACACTTGAGAAAAATCCCTAGAGTAATGAATTCTAATTTTTGATGTTGTCCCAAAATAATAGAGGGAAACACACCAACATGTTTACATATTTCCACATTATTATTTTTGTTTGAAAAATATTACCACACTACTTCATTTATGAATAGAAATCGGGTTTCTCAATCGTCGCATCACAGTGCCACCACATTATTAAACGTTAAAGATGAAATAAAATAAACATCATTATGTTTTTTTAATCTCGTTTCAATAGTCTAGAAATTATATTTTCACCCTTGACTTGCACCTGTTAATAAGAGGGAAAATATATGGATTGGACACCCTCGCAAGCTCAATGGAACTCTAGGATTTCCAATCCGAGTTACCATTACTGAGTTATAAGTATTTTAAAAATAAAATAATTTTTATTTAAGTTATTTTATTTATAGTCATGTACATAAAAAACATTCAAAAATTGGATCAGTCCAACCAATTTTAGATTACGTCTATGGAATGAATATCCTCTTGACCCCAATAGCACTCTCAGATTTCTGATCTAAGTTCCCGTTTATGAGTAATATGGATTTGAAAAGATAAAATAATATTATATAATTATTTTATTTATAGTTATTCTATTTATGGGTTCTTTTACTGGAGACCCGCACCAAATAAAATTAAGTCTTTGCTTGGGTAAACCTGCCATTCCGAAAACAATAGTTCCCTATGATTTATGATATTGGAACACATTTAAGAGTTATTCTACTTTTTTTAGGAAAACCACTCAATAGAGTTTTTTAAGAACTTATCATTTTTTCAACGGGTCATTTTGGGCACTTAGGGACTTTGAATCTCATTTCATCTTAGCAACATGTCTCATATTTTTTCTAATAAATTTCTAAAAAATATATCTTAGAGAATCATAGTTGTTATATGTTTTATTGGTGAAATATTGATTCGGCATCACATGGGGGATCTTAAACCATTAATTTATATTAAATTATTAATAATATTTCAACAATTTATTTTTATTTGTTATTTTGACAATAGATTTTATATATAATATTAATATCATTAATGTTTTTAAATTAATACTTTAAATTTTATTTTAATAATTAGATTTTTTTTGAAAAATGTAAAATGATATATAATATATTTTTCATGGGTTGATTATTATTATTTATAATCATCGATCTAAAAATAAGTATTGATGATTAACATAAAATTATTTATTTTTTGGTATATTTATGTTCATTAGTTTCTAGGTAAATGTCGGATTCATAAATATTATGATTAATTTCAAATAGTAATATTAAATTTAAAATATATATATATAAATTTTAAAAAAATTTGTTACATTGTGAATTTTTTTTCTTTTTTAAATCACGTTAATAATTTTTCAATGTAAGGTTTTTTTACCATGACATTGAATGTTTTGTAAAATTTATACATTAAATTTTGTGAATTTATGTGATATTTTATTCCGAGATTAATTTGACAGAAATATATTTTATATTGGTTAAATTAGTGTTTGTAAACAATATTATTTTATTGTTATGTCGATATTATGGTGTTATTCATGTCTAAATATCCTTGTTTTCATATAATTCGTGTATATTTTAATGGTGAAAATTAATTAATATTTTTTAAAACAGTATGGAATTATCAATGTTATTCGATATGATACAAAATAATCAATCTATTTGGATAATAAATGAGTTTTTTGTGATAAAAATTACTCAAAATTAATAAACAACTTTGAAAATTTTATATGGTTTTTTAAAATAACTCAATTTTATTGGATATGGTAAAGTGTGTATCATCATGGTTTCTTAATAAAACATATTCTTATAATGATTACATGATATATTTATTTTAAAATGATAATTTTATTTTATGTAATTAAATGATTCACCTATAAAAATGTTATAAACATTAATATTTTTATCTTATTTTGGTTGTATAATACTAAGATTTATCTATGGACCTCTACGTGCATATCTCAAGTATATCTAGGTTTCAATTATCATAAAAATTTTAATCGTAATGTTCTAATGTATAAAAAGATAATGAATAATTGTGGTTGAGTGATTTTTTGAAGGGGTGTTTCATAAAATATATATGTGTGGTTTTTTCAAATTGTAGATTTTTTAAAAGATAACATAATGATAAAATTAGAGTTTTACTTCATTTTTTATAATGAAATTGTGATACTTATTTAATTTTGTGTGATAGTTTTGTATATTATCTATTTTATTTGGTATTTTCCAAAATGTTTTCATAAGAAAAAGATAGATTTTAATTATTGTGAGAGATGATGTATTGATGGGGAAATTTCCCGCCTGGTGAAATATTTTAAATCCTTATTGTTATATTCTAGATTCTATTGATTGAGCAGTGAACGTGAATAATCCATGTGTTTTGAATCAACGATTTTATTATGAAGGGGAATAATGTTACTCATCACATTTTATTCTATCTAAAAACTGAAAATCCAATTATAAAAAATTTTGGGACATCAAAGTCCCCTAATACGAATTATTTATCCATCAAGAAAAAGTAATATGAAATAAATTACCCTTCAATATATGACAAGGTTTACCCCATTGGTTACTTTTATGATGACCCATCAAATTCTTATCAAATTTCAGATACATAAAATATTTTCCTTTTCAATGTATAATTATCTATAAAACCATATACTCAACCCATTGAAAATAATTACAGTCTATCATTTCTTTATGGGAATTTATAATAAAAATGGGAACACTAGTGAAATTTACAAACACAATTATGAAAATAAAACATATATTTTTGTGTTTTAGAAATATTTTAACGAGACAATAAAATACATCATGAAAACAACAATTAAATTTTTCTTATTCCTAGTAAAAATGAGTCATGAAACCACACTAAATCTTATATTCAATCATCAATTTAAAAAAAAATATTGACATAAATTTTTAACTTCATTAGATTTATGATTCTTTACAAAACTAAATTTTTTTTCATGTATCTACAAATATAAATAGATATTTGTTACTCCAATTCAAAACATAAATTATAATTAAAATTAAAAATTAAATTAAATATATATATATATATATATTATCATATTCAATTCACATTAATGACTATTATATAGAAAACATAATTTGAAATATTTTTGAATGTTATGTTTTCCTAGAAGACAATAATTCATTCAATTAATAATATGAATGAATCAAAAATTTTATTATTCATCCAATATATGTTAAGGAATCATTACATAGTTCCATTTAAATACATTAATATAAGAATAGAGAAATAATGATAATCGAATTAAAAATTGATTATTTTGAAAAAAAACTATAAGATAATCACATTAAATAAAACCGAATAAATTAATAAAAATATAAAATAAATAATTCATTTTGAACTGAAAATTGTTAACATGGATTGAAGAATAATAAAAGACAATCAGATCAAGGTAAACATATTCACAATGGTGAAACCATTTGGTTGGATCTATAAAAATAATAATTCATGTATTATACGGGACAATATCGTAGTTAGAGGAAGAGGGGATCCACTCACTTGTGACGATATAAGGAAAATAAAAATTCTATTAAGAGATGATTTGTAAAAAAATTAGGGGAAGAATGATGTAATCTAGTTATAAAGTAAAATAATGGGACAAAATAAAACCTATTAAAATAATTTAATTTTCATATATATTATTCGTTTATTGATTAATTAATTTTCATTAAAAAGTTATATTAATAATATTTCATTCCCATTCGTGATCATCTAATAAATTTATAAATAAAAATCTAATATTGAATATATTTTAAAAAAAACCTCATCATTATTATATAAATTTATATGTTTAATCAAATACATAATTTTAAAATTCAATAAACCAATATTTTATTCTCCATTTTTAATAGGATATTTATTCCTTAGATAATAGTTCATGATGGGGTATGATCCATTGATCTATTATTGTTTTTATTATTTTGATTACAATTTATAGGTTTTTAGTGTTATAAGACACATTATTTTTATTATTATTATATATTTTACACTCATTTTTGTACCTAATATATTGCAATATTAGATATATTTTACTACAATGTATTTTATAAATTTTCCAAATATAATAATAAAATTTAATGAAATGAATATATTTTTTTATTTTATATCATGTATTATGGATGTTTAAATATATAGATATAAAACAATATATATTATTTACTATTTAAAGGCCTCATTAAATCAGAATTGTTCCCATAATGATAAATAATGTTGATATTTAAATTGATGAGATCATGGAAGAAGACCCCGTAGTAGGATTAGATGTACTATATTTCATTGAAAATTCATATTAGTGAATCTGTATCATAGTTTTAAAATGAGATAACATTAATAATTTTTTGACACATTGAAAATTCTCTTTTTTGATTTTCTAAATACCCACTTTATGGGTAAGCATTAACCACAACAAAACAATACCCAAAAAAACCTTACACCAAAGGTGGGATCCAAATTCAAAGGGTCAATAATGATAATTCAAATTTCAAAACAACCACAAGACCCATGGAGACATCGAGCCGTGAGAACCCTCACCTAACAATAACATCATCCACTATCATCATGCATTCCAGTGCGCCTCGTCACATGTATTGTCATACCCATCAATATTTTCACCATCATTACCAACACTTGAAGAATGAAACACGGATGTCCTTACAGACCTATCATTGTAGAAGATGAAAACCATACCTACCTAAAACATATAAACCCCATCATCCATGAAAAAAACTCCGATGAGTTCACCCCTATCACCGGAGTTGGTAACCGGAACGACCTTGTTTCATTATTCCCTATTCATACTGTAGAATATTCTCAAAACCATTCAAACATCCTTCAAACTCCACCATTTTCAGAATCACAAAACCAAAAAGAAATCAAAGCCTTCATTGATTCCATGCCACCACCACAGGCCGAAATTGACTAATCGCAAAACATTAATCTAGAACCAAACCAAAAACCGACATCACATCTAATATGAAATATAAGAAACCAGAAAATGCAGACCGGGTAATGAAGAAAACCCGCTGCAAACCTACCTCTGCCTTCAAACACACACATTATGACTAGATTCATCCAATCACATCCAGAAATAGTGGAATTGTGGAGGCATCCTCACCACAACAAATAAGAAATCCAGCTTCGGACCATCACTGTGCCGCCTAAGAGCCCATTCCAACAACAGGCATGAGGGTGGCCTGAAAACGGTGAAATCACAGAGATGTTCAAGATGATATCTCTACAATGAATGTCGCATGCCACCAAACCACCGATCCAAAGCATCGCCATAAAGACGATCCGCAACGTGGAGGAGTAAGACGACGTGGTGGGAGTGAAACCCTAGTGTAGACCCTTACGTTCTCATCAATCCATTGTACATTTGAAAATAATGATGAATATACTCATATAGATTAATATTTTTTTACATGTATCATATATAGTATAATATTAATTAATTTATTTAAATGTATTTACAACATTTTAATATAGGATAAGATTCTAGTATATGTTAATTGAGATAAATATGATGGTCATAAACTCATTGTCATTGTGATCACATAATTTTTCATCATAATTATTTATAGAATTATGGTTGATGATGATAGATATAATAACAAATATATTCAACCAATATAAATTTATATTTGATATAATATTATTTATAAGAAATGAATTAAATTCTTTTTAATAGTTATGGATTGATAAGAAATATTTATGAATTTGACTAAATAATTTTTAGTAATAAATACATTAGTTTTTCATTCATTGTTTTCTATTTTATGTGTAATGGTTGGATTAATATTAAATGATAATTTGCAATCCTTTTCTATTGTTACATAATATCAAAAACAAATATGTTTTAGTGTTACATTCACCATGTCCTGGTCAATAATGGAAGTGAATATGGTGTATAATGTTGTGTTAAAACTATAATTGATTTTATAGACATATTTTTTTAATTACCATGGTGTTAAAACTATCAGGGTGTGTATGTCATGGTTGAGTTAAGATACTAAAGGTGAGATTACCATTATTATAGGGAAGTATTGATTAGTATTTAATGAATCATGTAGGAAAATAAATATTTTCAATGATTTATATTTCATTTAAGAATTTTATATGATATGGATCCTGAAAAATAATATAGGACGTGGTCCTATAACATATAGATATAATTTGTGATATGGATATATATTGAATACGATGTGACATATTGAATATTGGTTGTGGTGTATGATTTATTTGATAGAAATGTGGAGTCTCCAATCTATAGATAAGACTAGCTAGTCATGTTATAAATAATTTATACAAATATAAATATTTTAATTCCTCATACATATACCAAACCAATGCTATATTTTGGGAATAATATTTTTCTCATAAATTGATTTATGATGCCTATTTTGACTGAATTTCTTTATACAAAATATGGGAGATATTTCAAGGATAAATAAAGGTATTGGAATTGAATTTCATTACCGAGGGATGCCTTTATTTTAACCCTTAAGGATGAATATATTTAACAATCACTAAATGGTGTACATGGAATATAGTAAATTTATTAAGGCTGTAGTTTTTCTTAAATAGAATTTTTATAATCATTATCTTTTATATATGGAATAAAATCATTTCTTCTCATAAAATCATGTGGTGTTGAATATTGATTGTATATATTAACAATCATATATTATTATATATTGGATAAGTTTTGTATTATATTATAGTTTCTTCTCCATTCTTACATTATATAGTACTTCTATATTAGTGTTCACCTTCATATAAATAATAATTTTCTTATAGTTTGCGAATATTTTTTTAAAAGAAATAAGAAATAATTATTTTCAATCATGATATTAGAATTCTTTTAAGTGCCTATATTTAAATATTGACCTGGATCACCCTATTACATATTTCTTTGATATATGTAATGATAATAAAATGGGATTTTATTTATTAGTGGAAAAACACCATTAACAATTATTTTTTTGTATCAATTTATTAAAATTACAAAAAAACTATAAAATATTTTATAAGATAGTTATCTCTTCAACCCATATATATATATAACTAATAAACTCTCAGATTATATAGTTTATGGAAATTTTTTATTTTTTTTAAATCAATAATCATGTTTTGTAAAAATATTAATTTAAATTGGTAACCATTTAATTTTTTTTTTCATATTATTCATTAGTTGAAAATATATTTTAATTTTTTATAATGTTTAATTTCAAATTACAAACATGATACCTCATAAATATTGATGATGCATCTCGAGTGGTGAAAATAATTTCTTGAAATCAGAGTGGATTTGTAAATATTTGAATCTTTGGATAAATACACTATCACTGGTATTTTATTACCATATATTATATTATTACAATTTTCGTCACTATGTTTGGTTTTTTTTTGATTTTTGGTTTAAATAAAATCAATTCATAAGTACATAGTAGAATAGATGTTTTCAATTTTAAAAATGATTTTTTAGTACAATATCCTTCTAGAAATGGCCTTGAGGAAAAAATAGAAATAAGATTGTATTTTTAGAGTTTAATGAATTCATGTAGTAGATCACAAACTATAGAGTGTATAATCAAAGACATTTTTTAAGGGATTATAGAATACTTTACAGTGTTTCATTGTATTTTTGGAATTATAATGATAATATATGATGAAATAAAAATTGAAATAAGTAATTATATCTCTAAAATGTAATTAAATTTATCAAAATATATTGACATATAACATGATGATATGAACGAGCAGCTTAGATTTTTTCTCACATATAATTGTACATTTTCATTTATTGTTGTTTCAATGATGTGAAATGGAAATACTTATTCATGTTTTCAATATTGGAAAAATATAAATAATGGATTAAATTCATATTAATTTCATTAATTACATAATTGGATGATATGGATTTATTATTAATAAGATTATTATTTATCTAACTAAATACAAGAATATCTTCTTAAACAATTCAAATTTTATAAAATTTAAATCATTTTAACATTATGTATCCATTAATAGATTCAATTAATTAATTAATATTTTTTACATATTTTTAATGAGAATAGTTTTTTATGAAAATGTTATTTGATGGAGTATAATAGATTGTTTGGATAACCACTTTTGTTATTGTAGAAAAATAATTTCTGAAAAATAATCTCTAAGAAAGTAATAACCTATTATTTAATTAAATTTTCTATAATAGTTTAAAGTGGTAAAATGTGTGAGTTTAAATCCTAAATTAGATTATATAGTGAGCATAAATAATATTAGAATATATATTTAAATAATAATTGTTATAATTATTTCTATAATGATTCAATGAAATTGTATTTCTCTTAATGAATGAATTTTTCCTAATTTTACTCACTTAGATAATGAATATTTAAATATAGAAAGAAATATAAAAAATGTAATTGAACATTGATATGAACCACCGTCATTTTATCAAAAATAAAACCCTAATTTTATAATCAAATATGTACATTATAAGTAATTGTATCCACATTCATGACATTTATTTGGTTACAAATAATATGTTTAAAAAGTAATTAATTAGTCCAAAACAATTGGTGAGATTTATTGACCTTCTAGTTGTAAAATTTGACAAATTGTTAATGGATTGGTTGTAAATAATTTTTCATGTTCAACAAGATAATAAACCATTTACCAAAATAAATTACATACCATTAAAAATTACCAGAACCATGGTTCAATGTTTTGAAACAATGTGTAAGAAATAATAATATAAATATTAATTCAATTTTTATATGATGAATAATGGAATGATAAATAAAGTTAATATATGAAGTTACACTTAGAATAGACTAAAATATCATTTAAAAACATCTATAATTACAATAAAGTATAATATATGTGACAATTCAGGACTATAACAGTGTATATTTTTGAAATTATCATAAAAAACATAATAACAATCCTTTTATATGTTTTTTAAATAACGTGAAAAAATGTAAAAAGTTCATCGACATATTTTTTATTAATAAGAGAAATCATTAGTGTTTCGGTACACCACATATTACCATATATTATTAAGATATGACTTCTTGGCATCTAAATATACAATAAACCAACTATTCATATTTTTAGTTCCCAATAATATTTGATTTTATTTTCATGGAATTTAATTGTGTTTATTTATCTTCTTGATGTCATTTCATACATAATATTTACATTACATTATACAAAAGATATAAATACAACCATGGATTCTCATTAACTAGAGGAAACATTAGTCAAATGTTCAAAAAATAATTTACTTTGGATGTTGTTGTTAATGTGGATAGATTTTATATTGTTATTGAATTTCTATGCATGATTGAGATTAATATAAAACACCAAACATAATTTTTTTTGGGGGATTATAAATAGTATAGATTAATTTTATCCACTAAAACATAATATTATAAAAAATTTAGAACCATAAAGTATTTATAAAAATTACTATTTAAAAGATGTTTATAATTTCATTCGAATATTTAAAAAAATTAATCATATCCAATATATTTAGTATATACTAGATGGTATAGTAAATTTCGTTCCCATTGGATTTTATTGTGGGTATTCGCCCTAAATTTTATTATCATGGGAATCCCTCCTCAGATTCCACATAATCCATCCAATCAACCCCCATTTTAGTAAACATTATTTCCTCCAATAACCCCATGACAATAACCTTACAAAATATATGTAATAATATTTATGAATTTAAATTGTTAATCCATGCGTACTTTTTATAGAATCCTCAGTTGATTTGGTTTTTCATATTACAATTCTCAAGATTATATTTACCCTCATTATATAATTACAGACAACATTTCCTCTATAAAACCATTAATTTTCATACATATTAAATTTTCAAAAATAACTAACAAAATTATTAACATATAATTACATATAATTATGTTTTATTCAATATTTTTATTTTTAAAAATATCACACATGAGAATATTTTTCATGAATTAACATAATTCCAACAATTGTATAATAAAATCACCATCTAAGATCAAACATCATATATTGTTTTATGTTCCCACCAACATCAATATACTTATCATAGGGTAAATGATTCACAAAATCAACATAGTTTAACTCATAACAAACCATGGTATGAATATCAACCAAACTATAATTTCCTCCTACCATTAAAATTAAGAAATAATTTTCCTCTAATTACATTTACAATAAGTGATATTTTTTTTATAATAATATTTGTTCTAAAGAGAATGAATTGATTATTTTATAATATCAAATATTCATGATAGTCAAAAAAACACCAGCCTCCATCCATATTTTAAAATTATCAATGAAAAAAATCATCCAAATAATCATCATCCAATTTTTAATAAGTGTAATTTTATATTCTTAATTTATTTTATGTGTGACTTGTAGTTGATGTTTTGGCATCCAATGAACTGTTTTTCCTATATAATTAAATAAATATAATGTGGAAAAATTTTGGGTCACTAGGTCTCTATCAAGTACGGAATAAAAACCAACAAAAAGATTCATATATTTTTAAACATATGGAAAATATTATACATAATTTATTATTAATAAGGATTTATATAATTATATCCAAATGTTCTATTACACGATAAGTCTTAATAATAAAAAATAATATCATTATATACACAATAGAACTAATTTTAAAAATCATTGAATATATCTATCTTTAGATTTCAAATAAAAGTTGAACCCCTATCATTTTTATAGATTTGGATTTCATTTAATTTTTTTCCATCCCAAATGTGAGGTCATCATCTATTAGGGTGGAAACCATATTTGAGTAACATATTTAAAAATTCCTTATGAACATCTCAATATAGTTATACTGAGTTAGGAATAATTTTATATAACTTATAACAATTAAAATTTGAATAACCAAAAATCATTTTCCATTAAATGATACCGTTTCTCAGCATATATCCTTTCAATTCGCATTTCATCTTATTAAACCCTTTATTTAGTTGTCTTGGAATAATTATATGTTTAAAAAAATAAATGAGATGATAAAAATAATATAATAATACACCATATTATAATAGAAATAATTACAATTAAAATAGTTAAAATACTCATCCTCTATAATGGAATCATAAATTATATTCCACTATCAATATGATTTATTCAACATATTATGTATCAAATATATATTATAGAAAATAACCCTTATTGCATTTATCCATGAATCCATTTATATATTTACCATAAATTTCATTATCAATGTTTCTATGATGTAGAAAATGAGAAATGAAAACCCCAAATGTAACCTTCCTATGACATGAATTCATAGTACCATCCGAGTAGTATTGTTTTTAAATACCATAGTAGTGATATAGAAAATGTATTCCTTATATTAGTTAAAAAATCAACATGAAAAGATATATAACATATACCTACCACTACCATAAACATTATTATTAATATGATATCACATTTTTATGATGTAAACACACACCAATTCCCATTTAATCATCCCTCATTCCCATTAAATTGTTATGGAATCCATTTCATCACACATATTTTTATTACAACGATTGGATTCGAAATTACTTGAAAAATATTGTGAACATTAGTGTTACCTATATCTTTCTTAAGAATATAAAAATTATTAATTGTTTATATCTTAATATGGTGTGGAATATTGATAAACCATTCTGATTGATTGTTTGACCATAGTCCTTATAGAACCACTTCACCAAAAAATTATTGTATGAATTCCATCACCAATAATCAATATTACTAGATATATATAGTACATATACCCCTCGATGTACCCTCAAAACATAAAATTCATCCAAAACACAATTTAGATATTATGGTGTTTTTAAAACAATCATACTCATTGAATACACACAAATTTTCCAATCACTTTGATATCAATTTAGTTAATCCCCAGTTTGTGTTTTTTATATAATCTCATATATTATATATTAATGCACTAATAATTTTCCAATATCAAATAAATGAATATAAAGTTATAAATTCAACAAACCTTTTATAATTTACAATTATAATGCATAAATTCTAAATCATTTTCATCTTAAAAATATTGTTAACACCATCTAGTCAACCATTTTTTCAAATAATAAGTTAAATAGTTGAGTGAAATAAATTATGTGATAGTTCACTAATTATTTCAATCCTACATATGTAAAAATGTTTATACACTATCGTAGAAGAAGGAATTATGTTATCCATGGATGTAGAAAAATTCAGGACCCTGACCAATATATATTTATAAAAACCGTTGTGAATATTAATAATTCTTATTTTTTCAATTAATTTAGGATTCATCATCTCTATAAATATATACATCCAAGATTAAAACATATTGAATTATAAAAAATCATGTATTTATACACGTAAGGAATCTATAAATACCTTTTATATTCTCAATCGTTATGAATCTAAAAAATACTAAACTTTTTCTAATCCCCATTTCCAAAATTTGATTCCAATTGAAATGGTTTAAAATAAATATTGAAAAATTTCATGATAAATGAATATAACACAATCTATGTCACATATTATTTAAATATACGAAATTAAAATTAATTTACATGATAATAGAAAATATTTTGACGTATAATCCCATATGAACAAGCTCAATATTTCATTATTTTCGTGGATAAATATTTAATTGGAATGACACATTATGATTTCTGCCAAGGATGCATTATTTCAATGCTCCATTCTCTATTTTTATAATCTCAATAAAATACTTACTAGATTTTATGTTCACCAACTTCTAATATTAGTTAAAAAAATTCATTGAATAATTTTTTTAATGTTATGTTTTAATCTTGAATTACACCTTCTAAATCAATTATTAGTTAAAATTTTCCATCATTCACATCATTAGACTTCATTATTTAATTTAACGTGATCCATCATGCTCTAAAAAAACATTAAAAATCATGCATCATCTATAATTCCTATAAAATAATTTTTTTCATAATTATTTCACTTGACATGCTGTATAAAATTAATTTTTTTTTATCATTATTGACTTTTGATAAATATTCCTATATCATATGATCTCAATAGTTTTAACATTCCAAATATGTATCTCTTTATAAAATTCAAATGTATAATTCAATATAATACTTCTCTCAATTTTATACCGAATTGACTCTCTTGAGTATATATTAAAATACACAAGGTAATAATTGAAACGTATTAGTAGACAACTTATATCTCTCGTAATGAGATATATACATTAAATTACATTAGAATATGATCCCAAATGTTCACATAGTTCACTAAAATGTTTATTTTTGTATAAATATATCTTATAATGTCATCACATGGTAATTTCACATTAAGATGAACCAAAAAATCTTATGTTTTATCATCGATCATTATTGTTATTAACTTATTATGCTAGAGAACAACCCCATTATTATTTAATATATAAATTTAGATTAATATATAATTTTAATAAAATTATTATCTTAAATAAAAATAGTTTCCCTAATATATATAAAAATTGTTCATTATAATTTATTTTACTCAACATTGTAAAAATCACAACCCATGAATCCATGAGTGATGAATGTCTCATCAGATCCAACTATAGTCTGAGGAACATCGGGATCACCCAATTCAATATACTCCAGATCATGTTGAATGTAATTAACATGATCAGTTCCATGGACTCATATTGAAATTATCATATCCTATATCACCCACAATAGAAATAACTGATTCATTGATTTCAACATATTATTAATTTATGTAACTATACTCATATATTATCAAGATTTTTTAACAAATAATATATTATAAAACAAGATTCAATATAGTGACATATAGAATGACCTAACAACATTCTTATACATTCTATACCATTATTTATTCATTTTAAATTATGATTTTGGGCTAGTTCATGAATCATTGTGATCATTAAATAGTATATATTCAATAATTTGATTCATCTTGAATTTAAAATTGTTCTAATTAAGCTACTCTATACGAAAATTACATGCATCCAATGAAATTTCATAATGTATTAATAAGCTCACCATATGTTTTGAAACTGATAATAGAGATTAATAAATCCTTATGAGAGTAATCATGGAAATAAATGGATAGAATAAATTTAAAGAATAATTAATTGACACACAATAGTGGTGTTATGGTAATATAGAAGCTCTATAACTGATATGTAATACTAGTTTTTGGGATCCATCACACATGAATATTATACAATAAATTGTGAACCTAACCTAGATAAAAATCTATAGAAAATTGTAATTATGAAAATAACCTTTTAATAATAATACTAATGAACATAATAAAGTGCACTAAACTAAATTCCACTCACTAACGATCGAATATTAAATTCATACTATATCTTCTTTAATAAAATCATTCAGGGAATCAATATCAAATGAATAAATTATTATTATGTGTGGTTCAGATAATGTACTACTATAAATATGGAATTCATCAATAACTATTAATAAATCATTATGTGATAATTATTATATTGATCACAACTTTTAAAAAATATTATTCCTACATCTTCATATAGAACATGGTAGGATAAATTAGTTTCACCATCTCTCAATCATGGCAGATATAATACCTAGTGGATCAGATATACAAAGGAATATTTTTATTAGTCAATTGAATCTATGGACTCAACTCTATCACCTATGTAGGTTAGATGCATTGATTTTGATGATTGATTTTAATGAGGTTATGGACGAAACTATTGATGAATGGTGCAAGACGAGTCTACAAGATATGATAATAGCTTGGGTTGTTAAAAATTCTATGGTTCTGATTAGTAGACCCCAACATCATACATATTGATATTATCCACTTAATTTGGGTGGAAATTAATATGTGTTTGAGATGTGAGGATATTTACTATGAGACTAGATCTTTGGAATATATATAAAGACAATATGGGATGAGTCATATTCCCCATTTGATGCATCATGATCTCATTAACAATTTCAATATGACATTCGATGAATATATACATGTCTCATGATGAATTTTAAGGTATAGACTTTTTTTGGGTGATAAAAAATTGGTATGAAAATACCATGAGTGTTTTTTTGGAATGTGACAGATAATCATACCCAACACCCATTGATATCATTATGGATAGAATTATTGAATCTTATTTAGATTTTTTTTTCATGAAATACCTTTATTGATCCGGATGTTTTAGGGCTTCACATGGTAGGGGCACAATGTTGAGTGATATGGTAGTTTTATATATGTACATATTGGGAGATACATGTATTGATATGATGTTGGAAATAATAAGGATTTTTTTATCACTATGAGTGTGGTGCTATAAGAATACCTCCTCTAGTGAGAAATCTTTTCTAAGAACATGAAATAAGATCTTACATTACATATACATGAGATGTTTCATACATGGAGAACCATAATAAAATTCTTTGGATAGGGTTTGGAGTGTGTGGCATGAGGTGAAATTATATTGTGAATTTCAAAAGAATATAATTTTCAATGACATTAAGGAATATATAAAACATGATTACCTAATTTCATGACATGTGGGGGTCTTAAAATTTGGGCTTTAGAAGATTCTAAATCATGTATGATTGAGAGTCATATTGGCAGGCTCATCGAACAGTGACTAAACATGCATGTTTATTTCATGTATTTATTTTCATCATGCCTACACATATATGATGGTGTTTATTAAAGGATAATTTTGGAACCATATTGATATGTAATTCAAAATTTGAAAATAGGTACTCATTTTCATGTTTATACCTAATGTGGGATTTCATGTAGGGTATAACTTGTCTATTTAATCATGTTGAACCATCTTAATTAAGTAGCGGAGTGTTGATGTGGTGCCGACCATTGATGATATGAGATATATTTAAGTTTTTTGATTTTATTTATTATTTTAATATGTGATTGGTCTAGTGTTATATAAGTTTTAGGGTATTTTTATATTACTATTGAATGTTTTGATTTTTATATCACTTTGTTTTAATTATTTTTACAATATTGATTATTATATATAGTATATTCTGATTTTCTCCACATAACATTTACTCTAATATAATTAAATATTTTCACCAAAGTATGATTTTGGCCATTGATACTAGTCAATAGCCTACGGTGTGTGAGTAGGTATGTATGAGGAAATATGGAACATCTATCCCTTACATTAAGTATTAGACTCTAAATGGGGTATTAAAGTTTATAATACAGTGAAATTTTCTTTTTTTTCTTAATTGGGGGATGGTATAAAATAAATATGATTTTTTTAAAAATTGTATGTACCTAGGACTGGGTCACTAGAAACACATTTTGGATGTTTATATGGGAGTCAATAGTGAGATGATTGTTTATTGGATCTCCGGAGTACTATAGAGTTGTGATTTCTATAAAATATGCTATTTCATATTTTATTTATTTATGTATCCCTCACTGAGACCATTGTAAAGATAGCTTTTCGGAAACATAATTTTTATCATATATGATTCAAAATGAATTAATATGATTATATGTGATTGGTATATTTAAAATAAAAATGTCATTTTTCTATCTTGTTAGTAACTTAAATTTTGTTTTCCCATATAAATAATATTGAATTATCCTCAGATAGAATGTTATTTTCACTAAAAAATTTCATTAAAGAAAAAAATACAATTGTATATTTTTTCTAGATTATCATTATTGATATTAATTCAATCCCTCAAATTAATAGAAATATACTAACCCATGATCGGTTATTAAATTTATCCAATTTCATGATGTATATTCCTAAAAAGGGATCTAATCTATGATGATTTTATAACGAATGAAATAATTTCCTAGAGTACATAAATTCAAGTGAGAGGGTTTGGGAAATGAATGTTAGGGTCCTTAGACATATTATATTTTTAGTGATTTTTTTGATTTTTGAATTAAGTAAAATTTCTGGAGAATTGTGGGTTTCATCATTCTATTAATTGTTGATACCTGGTTGTCTAATATTTTGATGGAAGAGTTTGTGTATATTCCTATAGTTTTAGAGGAGCAGTTGGTTGTCAGGTGATATTAAAAAAGTACTTAGAATAAATGAGATATTGTGGGTCCATTAGAAAGGATAAAAAAATTATTTCATTTGTATTGGGTATTATTGAATTACATGGGATAATAGATTTTGTTTTAGGTGTCTGATCCATGGTCTGATGGGATATATATTATTGTAGTTTGTGTCTAGTGGTGTGATCAGGTAGTATGAGTGTATTCAATCATTGGATTAAAAAGAGATAATGTAGCATCATGAGAAACAATCAATTATAGGGATTTTAGATGTTAAAACTATTCCATTAAATGAGTGTGATATTTGAAATGTATCAGTTGGAAAATTCATGATGTGAGAGGGACATTATGCATTGGTTAATCACTTTTCCTATGACATATTTGATCATTTGTGGGGATTATGAATCTTAGGAACCAATGAAATTTTGGAAATGATTTTGCACATGGAGATATTTATCATATGTAAGAATATGGATTTTCACCATTGTATTAGTTTTTGAATGAATGGATGGATTGATCAATAATAGTTATACTAATATGAGGTTTTCCTTCACCTAATTTTATAAGGATGTGTGATGATGTATTTGGATGAATGGAATGTGTGTGGTGATGGGAGTCATCAGGGTCAATTTTTGAGGTGTCTTTTATGGTTATAAATAATCTTTATAGAAATCTAGTTGTTATAATAAAGTGAGAGCATATTTTTTGATATATACCAATGATGTTGATGATTAATATATCGGGGATATAGTAAGAAGATGTGATTAGTTTTTCTGACTAGATATGAGGTATATGATGGATGATCACATTCAATAGTTATGTTATATAATGGATAGTGTTTGGGGAAATAATGTTTCATATCTGGTTTAACGTGTTTATGATATTGATAATACCATTATTTTGTTTATCTTATCAGCTTTTTTGGTATGATCATAATGATAAAATGTTAATGGATGCAATAATAATTATTTATGTGTGGTTAAAATGGATCCAGGATTCCAATTCATGTGTTGATAATATTATATATAGTTTAATTTGGAATGCATAATATTGGATTTAATTGTGGATTTATATAAAATATAATAATAGCTTTTGGTATTTGGATTAAAATTTCTAGGATGGAGAAAGATTGAAATTGAAATTACATGTTTTCTTTTTGATTGACTGTGAATTTTGATTTTGTTTATTTAGAAACCAATGATTAAATTAATGCAATTGTGGATTTCCGTTAGTTTGGTGTGAACTTTGTTATAATTTAATACTAATGGGAATTTAGGAATCAGGTTCAACTAATGGGATAGATCGTCAACTTTTGTAGATTATAATTTTTTGGAATATTAAACTAAAATGGGATTGAATATAATTTATGAATATTATAGGGAAGGGTTATATTAAAGCCATTTATAATGTTATTATGATCAAACTCCAATGAATTTTTATTAGGATAATTCTATTATATAGTGAACTATAGACCAAATCATAACTTATGAGTATATTTTTATATTGAGGTGCAATGTAATCATGTATAAC
Source organism: Viscum album (assembly GCA_963277665.1). NCBI lineage: Eukaryota > Viridiplantae > Streptophyta > Magnoliopsida > Santalales > Viscaceae > Viscum > Viscum album. The sequence goes on along the minus strand of OY728140.1, from coordinate 1,995,206,969 downwards.
GATAATATTTAAATGTATTTCTGTCTTATGATAGAAGGGTATGAATGATACGACTCATGGAGTTGGTGAGACTGAAGACACGAAATCAGGGAATAGTAAGTTGGTATGTCATGTCGTTTTCGATTGGTAAAACAAATAATGTTCATTATTTAAATATGGAATGTGAAGAGTTAGTAATGACCTAATGACCACGGTGTGTGGGGAATAATGGATTGAGGACTACCTCATATATTTTATTACGATCCATATACTATAAATCCTCTATGTCGTTTTAAATATTATTATTCATAAAACTATTTGAAAAAAAATTATATGATCCTATATTTAGTTTTCATCACATCCATATATATTACAATAAATCAAACAAAAACAATCCTCCCTACAAAACGAAATAGTTTAATTACATTTTGGATCAGCTACATAAGGGAATTTTATTCGAACTCCTATTCAGATTTCTCCATAATTGGACAAAAATAGCCTCGCATAATTGTTTATGTCATGGTCAACTCATATATTTTTACATGTTAATTGAAAATAAAAAATGGGAGATCTAAAACCCTAATAAATTGAAATGATAAAAACCATTATTCAAGGGATATAATTAAAGAATGTATAAAATGGACATGTGAGTAATATATTATTAAATAGACATGTAAAAATACGGTTTATATGTAAGGCATGATTTTAGGCCATATTAATAGTAATAAACTATTTATACCATGAAAAATGTGTGTCTAATCTTGTAAAGATAAACATGGTTCATGAAATATAAAAAATGATCACAACAAGGGAACATGAAAATACAGTGATTTGAAAAACTTATTCATGTTCTCTTGTCAACATTTCAGATAATAAAAATGTGAATATAAATTATGTTTCTTGAGAAATATTTACAATTCCACCCTATTGTTTGTGAATAATTAAATATATGTACACTCTTTATAATATAAAATTTTTAACTATGTCAGCCATTGTTTTGATAAAATTCAATAATTGTTCTGCATTATTATATTACGATATATATACCATTAGCCATAGAATTATAGATATTTCATAGATCCCGATCATATTAGTGAATTATCAGACCCAAACCTTCTCAGAACATTTTTAAGACCAAATTTTCTTAGGGATTTATCAAAAACAAACTATCTTAGAGATTTATTTTGACCAAACCTCCAATTTATGATAATCAATAAAATTGTGTACCAAAAAATCCAATATCATAAAATTATGAACCCATGGAAATAAAATTAGTATTTTTAATTCATATTCTGTATTTTACAACATGATATATAAAGGTATATTGATTGATACAAAAAAATAAACGAACCAAAATGTGTTCTTAATTAATGAATTTAGAGATTGATCCATACAATCTAATTCCATCAGATCTAAATAATTTAATATTAATGAATAAAATAGTATTAAAACAAAATAATTCCTTTTCAAAAAATTTCATCACATAATATTATAAAGAAGTAGTTATGAATAACTTTTTAGGGGATTAAAATTGAAATCGTAAAAAGAATGCATTCTCAAAATAAATATCTACAATGAAATATCATCAATTAATCCTTGAAAATGTAACAACAATTTTAATATAATAATGTTTTTTTAATTATTTCAAATTTATAAGTAATAAATGATAATACAAGTTTGAAAAGTCATAAAGATATAAAAAATGAATGTAGAGAGGATGATAAAATAATTTATTTCAAAATGAGGAAAATCAATTTTAATATTTTAAAATGACTTTGTTGAGAACCCATAATGTGTAAAAGTGTAACAATAAACCATTATTTAATGTACGTAAGAGAAATTTGTTGTTCTGAAGAGATAAAATATAACAATTATTATAAATAAATAGAAGAAGAACATTAGGAATTGAAAATATGGATAAAGCTATAAAATGATCGGTAATGATGACTGAAATTATTCACAATAATTATAAACGTTGTACAGGGAAGAAATGAATAGATAATGAATATTTGATACAAATATGTCATTTTTTGTAAAGATAAGTAGAATATAACATGGAATGGAATCATTTATTAGGGAAAACTAAAATTGAATGTAAAATAATCATGAAGAATCCTTATAACATAGTAAAGGATGTTTAGTTACGAAAAATTCTTGAATTTTCAGTAACTATTGAATTTAATTACTTTTAATGAATGAAATTTATGGACCTCGGTAATCCACATAAATTATGATAATGTGAATAAATACATCTGTTATGAAATAATAAATCCATTTCCAGTATATAATGGTGAAAATGTAAAATATTTCCCACGAAATTAAATTATATAAAAATAACCCCCACCTAAATTCATGAGTTCCACTAATCCTATTGAATATCATTTTAAAATATAATATTACATTAGAATATTTCATAAATGTAGTGGTATAAAAAAAATATTTTGTCCAAAAAAGGATGTTAAAACAAGAATATATGGGGAAAATGGGTATAGGTTCGAGGGAAGAAAATAATTGGAGTGTCCTTTAATGAGTTTTGAGTCATCCATTTTATATGATGTTATAATGAAATATTTTTAAATATGTCAAAATACTATAAGGGATACTAATATTCATAAGTGATTTAGCTTCTAAAATTGTAATTAATTCATTTTTATAAGGTTTTTACTATAGAAACAACCATGAATGGCTAGAATCCCATTAATTTATATCTCACACTTCTTTATATTAAATTACACAACATTTGAGAAATTATTTCAGTAGGAATTTCTTCCCAAAATTGAAAATGTAAAAAATCCTTAATCTACTCCAAAAATGTGTACCCACAATTATAATACCTTTTAATCTACATTATACCATTCATTACTCTTTGGTGTGAAGTATAATAAATATTTATCCTAAAAATAAATTTATTGTTTTTTCATCTATGATTAACACTAGTATTTAATATAGAAGATAAATGAAAATAAAAAATTAATATTTAAATTTTAATAAATGATTAATATAAATATTCAATAAATGTATTTATTATCATTATAATCACAGTTATGAATAATAAATATTCAAAAATTAAATCTAGCCACAGGTTAAATTATTTTTTTTCTCCATATAAAAATATATAATTAACAGAAATATTTATTACGTGAAAACTATTTTAAGGATAATAATAGATAACTTTAAAAAATTGGAAAACCCAAAATCCACTCAAATATACCATCATTATGAAATTACTGTAATTTAAAATTTATATAATTAAATTATAAAAATGTATATTTCCTACCTATATGTAATGTACACAATACAATGTAGAAAAAATTCATAAATTCATCTTTTACTTAAATAATCAAGCATTATTTTTGAATATATTTAACTATATTAGTTTAATTCAATATTGAATACCTTGAATGGAATTAAAATATATCAATTTAGATGAATTTAAATTTTTTACTAGAACAAAATTCATTTTTCCCATTCTTATAGTCCCTTAAAAATAGTGATTCAATTTCATGTTCACTAATAAAAGTCAAATGAATTTGATTGAATTGAATTTTCAACTTCTTCATTTTTGATTGATAAAACCACCACATTAATAAATTCATTTTTTTTATATTACGTACATATTATGTTTATCACTATCATGATTAAGTAATAAAAATGTATAATGATTATTGGTTATTAAAAAAAATATTTTCTTAGGCTCAATCACCTATTGTATATAAGATCTATTATAGGATTAATGTTTCCCATTTTTCACCAGTATCAATGGAATTATATCAATTGCATCTGAGAAAAATCACATAGGGGTTCATTTTCACAATGAAAGTTTCACATTGACTAAATATAAAAATTATATTGACAACATATTATTATTCAAATTCATAAAATATATTTACACAATCACTTTATGTAATTGTTGAGAAAATAACCTATAAAATAAGTGGGAAAACTCATTCAACATTTATTTATGTCTTAAAATTTTAGAACTAATGAACTCCTTCGCATCAAAAATATTATTATTATTAGGAAATAAATTATTAGGTGACATGATATTATATATTAAAAAATACATAATGTTTACAAACTAATACACATGTTAATTTATATATATATTTTTGAAACATATTTTGAATTCTATGTTTTATTTTACTTAAATCCAATTATACTGAGTAGAAATTGATTAAAAGAATTTTTATCCTAATAAACATGTTCCTATCCCCATAATATTCTTAGTATGAATTTCAATTTAATATATCATTAATTCAAAAAATGATAATATATTAAAAAATAATCCATGTTAGTGAGAATAGATGGGAAAACATGGTAGTTCATTAATTAATAGCACTACGGAGGAGTATAGTCTCTTCTATTAGATTACTCATGAATACAATATTTTAATTTTTCAATTCTCATAAATTTGTTTTCAATTATTAAAATTAATCTCATAAATAATACTCAAATATAATGAGATACATCATTAAGGATATATATATAAATATATATTAATTTCTAATATAAAAACTTATTTTCAAATTAACATTTAAATAGATATATTAATAAATCTACTTATATATAATTTATTTCTCATAATTGTCTCTTTAAAATCCCATTTCCTTCATAATATATAACTTTCTTTTTTTCTACATCATTTAATATTTCATGATTTACTATCATCTATATAACAATAATCCATGGTCTACAACTCAATAAGAATGTGATCAAAATTTTTATAATCCATCTTACATGGGGATATACCTTTAGGGATTTTATAGAGAGATTTATTGCCCTTAATTCATCTTCTAGCTTCATACTCTAGTATAACCTGGATGGGGTTGTATTATCTTATCTATAATTCATTTAATATCTCAGTTGTACACTTATTATTAACGATTTTTTGATTGGTGATTTGAAATTGAGATTATATTATACTTTATTTTGCATCATTAGTTTTTCGTGGTCTTGATGTAAAATGTTTTTTTTTCTCTTATTTTCTTTTCTTGTAATACAAATATCTAAAAATCTAAAAACTCATTCATAATCCTAGACTATAATGTTTTGGTGGATTTTGATTTGATCATCTTGAAAACACTGAATAATACTCGTATTTAGAAACAAATTAATGAGATAGGTAATGGAGTAATGATGTAAAAACCAAAAAAATCTAATATTTATGACATTAAATAAAATTCTTCACTGGAATTTCAAGTCATTTGGTTATTATACAAAAAACTATTTTCTTAGAAAATATTTTTATAATAATGAGTGTCTGTATAAATTTATTTATAAATTAAACAACTTCTTTACACGATCCATGAAATTATCTAAACGAAAAAATTACATCTACATAAATGTGTATTATTTCATATAAGAATAGAATAAATTCCATACATAGCGATGCATATTCAATCTACATGGTTGTTAAAAATATTTTATAAATTTGGGTATTAAATGATAAAAAATGTTGAATTTAATTTCAATTTAGAAATTTGATTATTTGTAATGAGCATGTTTCTTTTTTGTGATAAGATATGTAACTAGACTAGATTACCCATGTAATATATAGTCATCATAAAATAGATCACTCTTGAATGAGATGAATAACATTATTTCAATTAGTGATTTTACATTGGTAGTGTATTTAAATATTTCAATGGGATCAGAATTCATATTTTTCAATCCCTTTTATCAATGTTATCCATATAAAATATTGAGAAATAAACATCCACCTCACTGGTTTTTTTAACTGACTTTGTGATTTGATATCTTATTGTTTCTTGATTATAGTAAATAGATATTTAACATTCTATAAATTAAGGCATATAAGTTGATAAATCTGTAAAACTAAAATAATTATATATTATTGTTTAATTTAGATGGAAATTATCAATAATAAGTGATGTTTAGGATATCAATTTTGGGTTGGAATCTTTTTTTGAGAAAAAAAATCTAATTCCTTGTTATAGGTAATACATAATATTTCAAAGGGAAAATTTCAACCTAATAAGGAAATTATGTGGCGTATGATCATACATTTCTGTTATTTCTGAGATATATCATACATGAATCCTCATATAAAAAATTATTTTCCATTTTTTATATGTTTATGTAGTGAATAATATATATTACTATAGATCCCATTAAAAAATATGTAAAACTTTTTATTCAACAAATTAATATCATAAACCTAAAAATAATGGATAAATATGTCTATGAATAACATTAATATTTTCCTTCTTAACATAAATCCCATCTTTATATATTTTTTGGATATTGACATTTCATTTTCCATTCATAAAATTTAAATTATAGAAATTAATATTTATGTAAATCTCAATGTATATTCTAAAAAGCGTTTTTCATCTTTCTATATATCTTTTAATACACATTCTATATGTACTTATATAATCTAGGAGAAACTCCATGAAAATATAAATCAAATATGAAAAGATACTCAACAAAAACTATTAAATATTAATTGGGTCATATATATGATCTTATAGAATACATTCATACGAAAACATACTGAAGGGGTCTATTATTATTTTCCAATCATTTAAATCTAGAGGTATTCCATTCGAAAAAAATAAATGAAAATACACAATGACTATAATAGTGAACATTACCCAATAGTCTCTATAATCGATGAATTGAAAATGGTAGGGGTGACATGTCTTCTTTTGTCACAAGGTTAAATTTTTAATAGTTAATGTGGACTCTACAATAATTATAAATCTATAAGATAATTTATTCACAGTTATATTTTTGTAAAAAATTTTATATAATTTTATTTTTTATAATTAGAATCGAAATTTCCATTTGAAATTGATATTGGGTATTTGATTATATATTCTAAAAGTATTTTTTAATTTCCAATTTTACAATAACCAGGATTGTTGAGTTTACCCTATTTTTGGTTTATGTCATTAGTTAAACCCATAGTCTATCAAAATCAAATGTATATTAGGTTTTAGGGTGAATTAATTTATAGGATATGAGTTTCTAGTCAATTAACTTTTTTTTCCAAAATGTATCAAGGTTTTTTTTCATGGTTTGTTTTTATATTATTTGAAATTATTATTAACATATTCCAATTTTGATTTTGAAAATCATGTTTTATGTTGGATGGAATTAATATAATGTATAGTTAAGTGTATTTTGTAATGATTTGTTGAAATTATAGTGTATAATATTAGAAGAAATATTTTCATAGAGAAACTGTTCGTAAAAGTTTTTTGTAAATTATCAAACAATTTTTAGTAAATTTCATGAAACTATTCCACATACAAAATAGATTCATAATTCATGTTTTTTCTAAAAAAATATAATTTGGGGATACAAATGTGGCTATCTCTTCTCCATATATTATTATTTTATAAATAAAATCACTCTCCTAAAAAAATAGTGAAATTTTGTGAGATTAAATCTGATCATATAGTGCTCAACAAAGTGCCATTTTATTTAATGATGAATAGTAATGCTTTTAGATATTTAATAAAATTAATTAAAAGTGTTAAATAAATATATTTTACTATTTAAATAGATTTATTATGATTATTCCAATATAAAATTATAGGGAAGTTAATGTTATCACTTTCTTCCACCATGTTCATAATATAGAAATAAATCGGGAAAAAAACATTTCACATTTAATGTAATATCCTTGATTACATCAACTATACATGAAATTGTTTGGTTAAAATGTTTTAGAACAACTCTTGTGGGTTTAATGACTCCAATCTATAGGTAATAAAAAACTAAATATGAAATTATATTGTTGGATTCTCCCAAATAACATAGTGATATAAAAAAATAATATCCTACAGTTTAAGTGATAGGTAATGTAGCTAGGTGATGTGGTTTTATAAGATTTCATTGGACAAAAAAACAAGATAGATTTCAACCTAAATGTTCATTAACATACATTTTACATTTCTTCTTCATATTTTACATGGAATTGATAGATTTCACAAACATTGTTATTTTTAAAATAGATTTTAAAATTAAAATATTAATATATAAAGTTTTTAGTGCCTCTGAAATATATTATTGTACTATATGTTAATTTTTTTATAGTGTTTTTTTAATATAGATGGCAAGTGATGATGTGGATGATATGACTCTTCCACTTTAAGTTTACTTTTTCATTATTATGTGATGATTTTCATTGACTATTTTTTAGTTAGGTTCATTTTTATGGACATATTTATATAATTTCGTGGGTTTTAAAATAATATTTTTTTTATATAGGTTAATTCACAATTATTTATATCAATAACACACATAAATAAAATATAATTAACATAACATTTATGGTTATGTATTTTTTAGTAAGTAGGAATATAAAATCATTGATTTAAAAAGTTTTTAAGAGTAGAGAAAATCATTCAAAACAATCTATTCTAATCCTTGTATTTAGATTCATGTGTGTAAATATTTGTACATTGAATTTATTTTGGATACATAATTTATATCTATATATCCTCCTTGGAATTCACTTGAGTCTATCCTTATTTATTGATTTTAGATGGATAAGTGTATCCTATTTTGAATGATGGTTGTATAAAATTCTTCTAGAATGGTTTTTCTATAAACTCTATGTTGACTGTTGGAATATTCATCGAATACTAAAAGGCATGGATGATATTTTCAGTATTATCTTTGATATGAATTATCATAGATTTAGGTCCATTTAAAAATGAGTTCATCCTTCAGTGAAGTAGTTTTTTGGGTTTGAGAGTTGGAAATGTTATGGAGTTCTAGTAAATTTATCTCATAAGTCATTTTCAATGTAAAATTTTATAAAATATAGATATAACATGGATCTATGTTTTAATGTAAATGTTATTTTTAACTTCATAATTCATGAACACCTATTAGGGTAGCCATTTTATTAATTTTTTTAAAAAATTATACCAATAAACTCATTGAATCAACTTTTAAGGTAATCTATAAGAACTCTTATTGAGGAAGAATCATACAGGTTCAAATAATTTTCCCAAAATACCATGTAATGAATAATAGGAAGTGGTTATTTTCAAATGGATAGTGTGGGAATAATGCATTACGTATTTTAAATCTATAACATAACTTATTAAGGGTTTCTATACTAACATTATCTATTTCATTAAATCTATTATAATTCTAGTTAATCAATGAGGTAGAAAAATACATATAGAGTAATGATTAATTTAATTTATCCAATTTGGTGACTTCTCTAAGCTAGAGATGGTCATGAAATTTCATGTATACTCTTACATGGGGAAGGGAATGAACTTAAAAAAACATGAACCTCTTAGATTTATATTAGTATGAAACAACTAAAACAATTAGAAATTACTAATCAGGTTTGGTTTGGATTCCATATTTCCAGGACATCAACTTTTAGAAGCAGTTTAATTATTCCAGATCAATGTTTAATATATGTGGTTATTTATTTTTAAGTACTCATTATTATTGTTAAAATCTATTAGAAAAAATCATAAGTTATTATACAATTGAATAAAAATTCCTCCAAATTATAACTTCCAATAGAATTCTTAGTGGGAGAAGTAAATGAGGGGGAATAATTTGTTAATATAGTGCTAAAAAAGTACATTTTCATTTATTTTTTTTTATTCATGAGTTTTACATTAAAAATAAATTACACATCTAGATTGAAACAAATGAGGTGAGATAAATTGCATCTATTTATTTCAAAAAAATTATTTTAAATAAATTAAATACACCCTCCAATAATTGTTCCACATTAAATAGTTTCTTATTTTCATGCCAACAATTTTAAAAACAATTATCCCTAATTCAATGGACTAGTAGTACATATGGATTTTCATTTTATAGGGATGTGTTTTACAGTGTCCTAAAATTTTTTAATGGCTTTAGTGTGTGAAAACTATCAATGAATAGGAATTTTTTCTTGTAATTTAGAAATACTCTCAAACCTCGGATATGCCACCCCATCATGTGAAAACACGAATCTATTATTATAATATCCAATCATATATATAACCAAGTGAAACATTACTTGACTATCGTCTCTTAGAATATTTGTCTTCACTATGTGATTACAATAATATTGTATCCCCGAATATTACCTATATTCATGATTAGTGACATCTAATAGAATAATGAACATCACCTATCTCACAATTTTAAAGAGTGTAGGGAACCAAAGTAGAATTTGTGTTCAATCTCATGATGTGGGAAAACTATATCATAATTCATATAAATTAGTATGATTATAAAAATATTAATAGTTCAAAACATCATGTAGTTCGTATGAATCTATAATATATTAAAATACAGAATTCATCAAAATTGGAAAGGGGAACTTATTATGATATCCACTAACTCCATAGTGATCCATTGCTAGAGTAATTATAATATAATTACAAGATTGTTAGGAAAAATCGTTGGACTACAGATTGATTGAATGAAATTGTAGGAGTTTCACACTTTATTCAGTTACAGTTCTCAGTTTCTATATTAATAATCAAATATCCTTTGTGAACTTCCTAATTTACCACGTGAAAATCCCAATATTCTATGTTTTCATCTGGTAATTATATAACATATAATAAGTCAAAAAATATTTGTTTGGGGAACTAACTGATTCTTTTTAACTATATAATTGGTAGATATCATTCTTGATGGTCAATATTCATCCTATAAAGATTCTAAAATTACCATATTACCCCTAAAATCCAGTTTCAAACAATATTAATAAAACTCATTGAATAAAGGTTTCAATGGTTTATAATTATAGGGTTTGTAGAATATGTATTGTTTATTTACAACACGTGGTTTGAATGATGGTAGATTGGTTAGGATTAAACCTAAATAGGTGTTTAGCATAGGATTGATGTTCAGTCAATTGTCATATTAAAATTTTTCGATGTGTTATGATGGGATGCTCCGCAAGTTTTTCAATTTCCTAATGAATTTTTTTCATGGGACATCAATATGATCTATTTTAAATTCAAAATCATGGGGCCAAAGGAAGATTCTATGCCTTCGAAATTATTACATTTTTTTCATTCTACGATTAGAATATTGTTAGACACACATTCTCCAATTGAAATCATAATGCTTAACAATGTAGTCTTACCATACCGATTATATAATGTCTTATATTCCAGGGTGAATTCATATATTGATTCAACCAGAAAACTAATAAAAATTTTAGTTAGTTGTAATTTCCACAATATGTAACTTGGCAGTTTAAAATTAACACATTATACCGACCAAATAATGGTAAAATTCAATATACTTCATTAGGTAACTTTACACATTAAAAAACATTCGAGAAATGATAGATTGTATTTCCAAATTGTGGTTATTTGGGGATTTTTAAAAATTTTGTGTGTGGATTGTTAATTTTCATGGTTGTCTATGATGTTATTCATGTATTAACATGTCATATATTTTTCCCAAGACATCTTGAAAATGATATTTATTAGTTTATACATTATCAAATTTATTATAGACTGAATAAAATAAACAGAAATATTATTTTATATCACCAAAATTATTAAATTAATTATTCAATCAATATATGGTTTTTTATTAAAATACGAAGTATGAATAAAATAATTGAAACCCATTATTTATATCATTTAAAAAATATATTCCAATATTCAACCCAAAATCAATATACTATGATTATCCCATGATTAAAATAAAATAATCACAAATTTCGCATGGAACCCAGATAATACATTTGAAAATATTTACTTTCATTAGAGTGACTATTTTTTTTATGGAAGTTGGTAGCACTACATTCCATTGTAGGAGAGGGTTAAAATATGATGAGAATTGACAGGTTGATGGTAACACCAAACCAAGGGAATCATGGTGTATTTTAGTTTAATGTGGATTTCAATAATATAATTAAAATAGTAAAGGCGTTTTGGAACATAGGTGAATGGGGACATAATGTGATCGTGTTCATCATTGGTTAGACCACACCACCTAGGATAGTCAACAATTGACCTATAGAGGTCATGTCCTGATATTTTTATTTTGACAAAGGGGCACATGAAATGGTCATAATTTTCATTTAATAAACACCACATATTATAATTTATTAAAACTAGGGAACTATAAAAATATAATTATTTTATCCCATGATTATTTTGTTGGATATAGGGATTTAAAAAAGCACAATTGGATGGTCCCCCAACTTTCCCCTATTTGATTATATCTTTATGAGTTGATATTTTATGTTATTCCAAAAAATCATCATATTTTATCCTTTTATTATCCCCTTATATATTGATTCCCTTCATATATATCTATTATTAGATGATTTATTGGGGGTTTATGTTGATTCCATGTAACCAATGTAGAATTAAAAAAACCTAATGGCCCTTTTTCACGTCATTGAAAGATGATATATTTAAAGTACAAATTCATTATTTTTCAAAATTTTTTGTTGAATCTGTGATACATGGGGATTTTATTTTGACAAATTTTCATAGGATAAAATATATTAATTTATTTCAATTTTTCATTATTGATTATTTCGGTGTTCTGGATTGATATATGAGATTGGATGTTAATTTGACCATGGATGAGAAACATGTGTCCAAGAATGATATGATAGAACCATTGTGTGTTTTTTTACTTCATCATTGATGTAGGTTGTCCATTTAATACAAAAATATTTGATTATTTACCTGTTTGTGTGTATTCTAGAAGATTTTATATGGAAGGTAAAATTGTTATTAAAAGACACCATCATAGAGAATGATATTGGATGATATTGAGAGATTTATGTTTTTACCATACGATCCATATAAATTTCAATATTTTTAGATCACATAGAATCGATGATGAAAATGGATGGGGGTATTGTTTAAGTTCATATGGGATATTGAGAATATATCTAGATGTGAAATGATATGTGGTTGTCCTATGTTATATTGCATAGGGATATAAAGTCATGTATCAGAATATTATTCCCTGTTGAAATAGGTGAGATTATATAAAATCTCAAACCCGATGAAAATATTCTTTTATCTTTTTCTGTAATTATAGTATATATTTTGATTAAAAAGATTACTCTAGGATACGAAATGGTTCAAAAAAGAATTTTTTTCCAACATGCCGATGTTTTAGAACACTCTTAATGAATTTATGTGACAATACCTATGTATGGGTCGTACAATGTGGTTAATGACATAGCACTGGGATATTAATCCTATTTAAATGAGATAATTATAATCGAATATAAATAATGAGAACAACTGTAACATGTGATTTTGATGAGTATATGGGATTTCATTATAAGCCCTTTGTGTAGTAATACATGTTGAATTAGATAAAATATTATGGGTATTTAATGTATGTTGGTTTTATTTGATTCTAAAAGACCGAAAAATATTCTATTATATGAAATATGATATGATCATGTGTTTCAGAAAGATAGTCATGAGATATGAAGAATGTAATGAGATGATTTACCTTTCATTCCAAATGGGAATAATGACATGATCATAGTGCGAGGCATAGTTTCTAGTTGAAGGTTCCCTCATGAAATGTAGTAGTTTTTTATGAATAGATTCATGTTTTTTAAATGATTCATTAATTTACAGATCATGTTCATGTTATATGAAATGTACTTAGTGTGGGTGATGATAAACTATAGTCCCTAGATCTATCAAAAGTGATAATGTGTTTATAGGACTTTACCTTATGTGATAATTTAGTTGTTAAATTATAAAAATGATATTTAACCCTTCCATGAGTGATATGACAATTGTTTGGATACCATATCCATATAAACTTTTATCATTTTATCATGTACTTACTTTATAAAAATGGTTATTGATAATTTAATTTCATGCATACATTTTAGAATGATTTAATTTCTTTATTTTTTTTATAATTAATATTCTCTCCATATTAGGATAAAATCATCATCTTACATGGGTTTTTTTAGGAAATATTAATTTTTTAATGAAATACTGAAATGAGGTTGAAATTAGAGGGAAAAGAAAATTTGTGACATGAGGGAAATGATGTGACACTAGATTAATAAGGGAGTTGCAATCTATAAAAATGATCAATACAAGATTACACATTATGTAATTTCATTACATGTTGTAACCTAATCAACTATAGAAGAGCCGCACAAAACAATTCATGAAGTAAAAAAAATTATGAATGAAAATTAAAAATTTTGTAACAAAATTACATAGGGTGAAATTTTTAATGATTTTCTAACAAATAAATATGATTATATCTATATGATGTGAATATTTAAAGGTTACAGATCATGAGTCTCCATTATACATAGTGAAATGCGTCAAGGTTAAAAATCATTGAACTATTATCGTGTGAGAATAATGTAGATTCAATACTCATGAAGGCAATATCATATCAAGATTACAGAACATGTTTCCTCATTATTCATCATTAATGTGTTCGAAAAGAACCCGTACAGAGCGTATTAATATAGGACCTAGGTTTTTTCATTGGGAAATTCATATCTATGGAAAATAGATTTGTGCAAGATGCTACAAATCCAATTAAGAGTTATATATCTCTTTTTCTATATGTATAACTTTTCTATTATATGTCCTTCTAAAATTCTCATGAAAATTATCTGGGGTTAAAGAAGACATGTTCATGGGTGATGTAACTGAATGGGGAAGGTGTGATGGGTTTAATTATTTTTATTATTAATGTGTTTTGTTTTCCAAAATATAATTTCAACTACCAATCTTTGTATTTTTATATTATATTGACCATTGATAATTTAATTAAAAGAAATAATAAATTTTTACAAATCATAACCATGTAAAGAGGTTTGACCATTAACATAATTATGGGAAACAAGTTTAAATATGGTATCAAGAAAAAGGTGATATTCTGATATATAATATTACCAGAATTAGGAAAAGTTGTATTTTTATGTTTATGAGGAGATTCAAAGTCCACCGGATCTGCCTTGTATCAACTCTGATCGTAATAATAAATTAATCTATTTTTATTCTACTATAAAATTTAACTTGAATTATATAATTATAAGAACCAATGAATAATTTTCAAATATTTTTACTGACCAATAAATCAATATTCTATTACGTATTCCTTCAATTAGAACAAATCAAATTTTGCTTTTCTCACCACATTCCTCAATTTAATAATACTAAATATTTTTAAAACATCGTCAAACTAATTTCATGGTCTCTATGGGTTTATCCTCAAACATAACTATACTATATATTAAATAATTGAGTATCATATTTTGAGTTTTATAATATTTGATTTTTCATAAAACCATATGGAATTATTGACACCTTATTAGGCTATCAAACTGGTGTCATTTCTGAATATTGTTACCTTCTAGTTTTTAGGATTTCATAACTAATCATTTATTTATTTATATCAATTCCTCTGTTTATGTTAGGTATCATATCTACTGTGTTTTTAGGTATTAAAAATATTAAAAAATAATTAACACACTTTGTCAAAGGGCCATGAGTTCAATCATATAGAATGCAATTTTAATCTAAGAAAAAAATTAATATAACTGAATTCAATAAGGGTTGGATTAAAATTAACCATTAGTTCTTCCTAGATATTAGGGATTGTATAAGCTGGTGGAGTACATGTGGCTATTTATAAAGGGTTGTAATTGAGAATCCTAGAACAACCCTTCCTCGCAAACCAATTTCATATCAAGGAAGAAATCATCTCAATGCTTTAAAATCGCATTAAATTCACTAGAATTTAACATGAATATATGAACAATTATATAGGATGCTTATTCATTCTATATGATCATTTGAAATTAAGAACATCTCTAGTGATGTGGTAAATCATTAAATTTTCTGATTTTCCTTACGGGATCAATCCTGAGACTGGATTCAAATCCTGCATGCACATTTCATCATCTGTTGGATGATCTGGCTGGGAACATTCTCACCCACTTATTTAGACCATCAAAATATTTTGAAATGAGACAAAACATTATAAAGTTATTTCAATTGAAGATGAGTCATTGTATTCTTCTTGATAATGGTATAAATATATTATCTTAAATTCCCTCATAATGGAATAGAGCTATAGTTAATAACACATAATTTTTTTAAGGGTATGTTAAATGGATATATTTCAATTATTGATGTTATATCTAGAGGATAATTAATTATGAAATATTAAGATGTATGCTAAATTCTTATAGATGAAATGGAAATAAATAATTTCCAATGGAAAGAAGATGGAACACAACGGAAAATAGTTCATGTAGTAAACAATAATGAATGGATGGAATAACATCTAATATCCCTAACCAAGTTAGTGGATATCATGATGGGACAATAACAAAACACCCAGCATACACCTATAGAAGATGCCAACTATGTTTTTTTCAATTGGGGTAATCAATTTTAGGGATGGAGATAACAACAAAAAAATAAGGGATATGGTTTAATAAAATTATACAATGGTGACAACAAAAAACACACTAGGGTCCCCCACTAACAATCAATGTCATTTTATTAAAGAATATGATTGCAACATTCATGACTACTTCTTGAGTTTCATAAAAAGAAATAAAAGTAAAATCAACCTACCAAAAGGCAACATTATAGGATGTGGATCCCAAACTTGGTAATATTTCTGATCATCATAGAGAAATACCTATAGGTACACTAACAGACTTCACTAAAGAACACCCATGTTAATATTTTAATGCGATAGGGCAAATAAGTTGGAAGGAAACGAAAGTGTGTATTATATATTTTCCAAAAAAACAACTATGTAGATGAAGTTATCATGGAATAAGTAATTGAAGAAAAAGAGGAAGAACCACCTCATTATTATCCAAAGATACATTTTCCATAACATATGAAACATGTAATGAAAAAAATAAAAAGATCATTGTTTAAGAACACTTTAATTAATTTCAAATTAATTTTCCATTGAAATGTGATTTCATGAATATGACGACTCATGATAAGTTCATGAATGATCAATTAAGAAACTATAAGACTCTTAAGGTGATTAAAATAATTCCACTAATATAAGAATGTTGAAATGTTTTATCGAATGACCTAACTAACAAAAAAAGTGATCCGAGTATCTTTTCGATTCCCATATTTATCGAATCTATCAAATATGGGAAATGATTTTGTGAAATAGGTGCGAGATTCAATATCATATTTTACACTATAATCACTTGTTTTGGACAGGATAGACTGAAACATACAATAATAATTCTTAAATTATCATATTTTACATTGAAATTCAAAAGAGGGTTCTTCATAAACATTTTAATCAATGTCGACAAGTTCCAATTTACCACCGACTCACTTTATCTAGATATGGATGAGGATAAGATCCAATCACTTTTGGAAGTCCATTTTTAGTCAAAAGGAATGTGTTGATCATTTTTCAAAATGCAGTATTTTGTATAAGAGTTGTAAATAATCATGTAAGTTTTAACATCCATTGATCGATGAAGAAGCATGATGGTAAATAAGAGAATGAATTTTGAGAAATAGAAATTGGGTAAGTTGATGGTGTTTTTGAGATTTAATAAGTTCACGAGTTGGATGTTATTAAGAATCCAAATTAACAATTCAAGAAGGAATATATCCTGAAGAACAAGATTGTTAACACCAAATGAAGGAATGAATCCACTAAATATTATAAAAGACCACAGGTAATGATGATACATGGACGTCCATTCTGCTTATTAGGGGTTTAACAATAAATAATGGTCTATTCCAATGGAGGTAAAACATGTACTACCATATAGGACTATAAATATGTTTAGGAAAGAATGAATGGAGACTTATAATATAGATATGACACAACTAAGTCCATTCATGGACCCCGAAGAGGTACCCAATTTTCAATCATCGATTACATGAGATGGAGCAGAAGATGGTAATTTAGAGCTAATTATGTTAAAAAGGTGCTTTTGGTTGGAAATTTTTATAATTATTATTATTTTTTATGTTATTAGAGGTTCATATGTTCTCGCTGCAAATATTTCAAAATTAATTAACAATAGAATGTGCTTTCAGATGTAAATTTTTAATTGGTTGGACCATCAAGACCCAATTCTACAGCAAGAAGCAATTACGTGAATATCCAAACATTGGACATAACATATCAAGGGGATTAAGAGTAACAATTATGTGTATTATAAATAATCAACAATATTTAATCAGAACATTAACTTAAAATTTAATTCTAATAATTGATTCATTCTGTAATCAACTGATCAATGATAGATCAAATATCTAAGAATATTATCATTCTTTGTATTTTGATTTATTTGAAATTAAATTTAAATGAGAATAATGGGATAAATAATTTGTTGAAATAAGAATGTGGTCTAAGAATTGAAAAATCATGATTAAATAGAGGATGATAATCATTGTAGGAGATCATATTATAAGATTTATCCTTTCATTGATTTTTTTAATATAAATATAGTTGATTTAATTATTCTTATGAATTTAAATGATTGTTTATCCAATCCATTAATCTTATTCTTAATACATCTACTGAACTACATTTTTCCATTAATTTTATATTTTTCTTCATGAAAATCGTGATAATGTTTCCATATTGACATTTCATCACATATTATCGAAGCTATGATAGAATAGAATCCCATTTAAAATAATTGAGGCATTATTTTTTTATGGCCATATCTGGAGACACACATTTCTTTAATTAATTTTAACGCTATAGAATCCATGATGTTATTAGTTAATAAATGAACCACGTTAAAAATCAAATTTTCAATTCCTCTCATCCTCTGTTTTTTTGCATGATTTCATAATGAATATGTATGGGGAGTAAATTTGTATAATGTACAATGATATACCATATTAAAGATATTTTTCTATGTTTTTTCTTTATTATATGTGGAGGGGCCATGTATTTTTCATAATAATTCACTATTCACATCTCTTGATAAAAAATTGAAAAAAAAAGAAAAAAAGTGGTTGTGATCTGGGTTCATAAAAAATCACCATTTTCCATTCCAATGATAATGTGATATTATTTGGTTAAGAGATGGATGTGGTAATTTTCTTAAGAATATCATTCAAAATAGTAGAAATGAAAAATAGGAAATTTAGGTTTGTTTATTCATTGTGCTTACATGTATCATGATCCAACAATGATAGTTTTAGGAAACAAGAATGATGACCTTTGCAGAGATATATATTTTTTTGGATATTATTTATTAATATAATGAAAATTACATTAGATTCTACCCACATTTTTTAAAATTATTTTTTACAACATTTACCCACCTACCATAAATCCTTAGATCCATTTGATCCTGAATAGTGAATCCCGCATGATTAATTGGGATCAATTTGTTTACATTATGGAGATGTTAAAATTATTCCTACACTAAGGAAAGTTTCAATTTTCTGACATATTTTCTAATATATATATATATATACATGGTCCCTGATAATGAGTGGATAAAAATAAATCATGGTAATTTGTATTCGGGGTATATACTGATAAAGGAATAAAATATGAAATCGAATGAATGAACAAGATTAAATATTTCAAAAGAGGAAAACTAAAATTCGTGGTTGACATATTTAATAAAAAATTAATTCATAGAATAATTTTCTACATGTCATGCTCAAAAATTTAATTTTTCATTCGATTAATTTTTATTATTTAAATAATATTTGAATCATGGTAGGTTAAATTTTCATTGCATTATGTTGATATTCTATCCTTAAAGAGAAGAATGAATTCAGGTGTATGTATATTTAACAATTGTATTTCATGAATACATTTTAGAATGATTTAATGACTTCATTTTTGGATTCCCCAGAATATTAATTTCAAATTGTTATCAAAATGGCTTATTTTGTTTTGTGTGGAAATAAATAATGAATTTGTGAAAAAGGAATGAAAAAAGGTTGAAATTAGTTAAAAAATGCACATTATACTACAAGTAAAGCGACATGACACTATATTTTTTTGGATTTTAAATAATGAAAACTGAACAAAATAGGATTACATATCGTTTAATTTCATTACATTTCATGGCATCTTCATGTAAATTAGAGTCACACATAACATTGGGTGATGTCAAAACAGGTTGTGAACAACCATTACATGTATTTTTACTAAATTTTATAATGATTCATTTTTCATGAAATTATTTTTGATGAATAAATATTTCACAATTAAAAGGATTTGAATATTAAATGGTTCAACATCGTGATTTCTCATTACAAATTCTGAAATGAGTTAATGGTCAATTTTGGTGAATGGAATTCGCGTTAGATTCCAACAGATTCAAAAATTAAAAACGGAGTATAAGATCGGGATCACATGATATGTAACTTGATTTCACATTGTAAGTATGGTCAAGCACAAACCATCCATAGATTATATATAAAGTATTTATGATTCTTTATTGGGAAATTCCAATCTAGAAAAAACATGGAGCAAGAATATGTAAATAACTTTTTGGAAAAAAAATTCCATTTATTTTTATTATTGATTTCTCATTTCTCATTTTATATTATTCTTTAATCATTAGTATGAGGGGGTATACCCTCCATGTGAAATGGGGGTGTAACTAAATGGGGAAGGTGAATTTGATTTATTTCTTTTAATTACTCATTTTTCTGGATTCACCATATTATTTCCAACTTATAATCCCTTTATTTTTATTTTATCATGGAAATTGATAATTTAATTATAGGTAACAATAACATTGTACAACATATTTCACTAATAGAGGCATGGTCATTGTCTACATTGGGGGAAATAATGTTTATATATTGTATCAAGACAAACTCAATTTTTTAAAATCCTATATTACTAGACCAAGGGAAATACAATATTTCCACAATACGGAGAAGATTCCATGACCATTGTATTCAACTTCTATCACATATGAATCCAATCATGAATTTATAAATACATATTGAATAATTTAATTATACCTGAACCCATAAATTATAAGATCCCAAGAATGAATTTAAATAATTTCACAACATAATCAATAATTTTTTTTTCTATTTTTTATAAATCAAAACGAATAAAATCACTCATTTCTCACAAAATTTTATAATTTTATAGAAAACCATATTTTATAACCCTGGGTATGACATAGAACATACAAAAACAAAATTTTAATTAATTTAGTAGAATAATGTAATTTTTATAAAAAAATAATTGTAGAGAACCGTATTGAATTAACAATGCCCTAATGGGATATTAGTTATTCATTGATTGGAAATGATATGGGAACATAACTTGAGTGATAAAGTATTAGTCATGAAATTGATATTTGGACATACCTTGAAATATGGATATAGATGTTTCCATCACCCTTAGTGATAATGTGTTGGAAGGAATGTCATTAGTAAGAATTTAGGTTCAAGACTTTGATACATGAGCCTGCTATATATCTTGGGGTTGTGTTCATTTCATAGTGGAACCTTACACAATGTATTTTTGTATAAATCATAATGTCCAGTGTAATGCAATTAAAATATAGTAATAGTTTATGTATGTATGATATTATTTTTTTGTCTTCTTTTCTCTTTATAACTCCAAATGTGTACAAGTTGTGCTGGAATGAGGATGATTCTGACACATGTTGAATCACGTGTGGTTATTTTTCATGGTAGTTTATTTTTGACATAATTACATCACTTGTAATTCTAATATTTTTATTTATTTTTCACATGTATTGGTGAATGTGAGGTAATATTATATGGGATCATGGATACACTCTAATATAATGTATATATCACTACCAGCATGGTAAAACTTGTGTGTGTTCACCTTATGTCAAATTTCAGGTTGATAAGTGTTTTTAACATTATTTCACTGAGTAATATCAAAATTATATATGAAATTGGATGAGTTTTGGATAACCAAAAAAAAAAACATTTTCTGTGTTTTATTTTTTATAAGAAAATATTATTTACTCTTGGTGGGTTATATTTTATTTTATAATAAGTCATAGAATATTTTTGCATAATTATTTATACAATGGATTTTTTAATAAATAATCATGATATGATTATATATTTATAGAATCTTTTGGTTTTTATTATTTTGTTAAATACAAATTCAAGAAAATTATCTCTTTGAATTTGTCCCTCATGACTAGTCAGTTGTCCTAGTCATACAAGGAGTTCAACTTATGGCCATTTGGATAATCCAGTCTGTAAAATGATGAGTGGAATCAATATAGCGATTTCTCATCCCATAAGAATATTACTATTTGTTTTAATTGAATTTCATATTTAATTTTTTATTAATTATATTTTATTTATTAAATGATTTTATGGTGGTATTTCAATATTATTAATTGAATATCTTTAATATAGTTTGTTGAATATTTTAATTAATCTCTAGATTAGTGACATTAGATAAGGAAAAAATGATAAGAGGATATATTTTTTTTATATAGATGAATCTTTAAAAATATCATTCATGCCTTCCACGGATCAATGAGTATATAACTTTTGAAACATTAGTTGGAGAAAATTTTATTTTTGGATCAATATTCATCAGTGATTTAATTTTATTATATTTTTATTTTCAATGGTTCTTTTTATTAGGTTTCTATAATCAATTATATTTTAGTCTCATTTTTCCATTGGTAAAAATTATCATTTTCTAACAAAAGAGATGAATCTTCATTAGATACATGAAATAGATTCATGTGTTATCTATACCATATAAAACAATATTTTTATAATGATACTATATATATATACCAAATTATTAATCCCAAATATATTTGAAATAGATTTTATGTGATGTTATTAAATACACCCTATATAATATTAACTGTTCTAGAGAAGTCCTCATCTAGGAAAAATGATATATATATATCTATATATTTCTGTAGTTGAGTTACTACAGATTATGGTTATATATATAAATAAAAATAATAATATAACTATATTCCAATTATATATATATATATATATATTATTATATATATATATATATAATATTTTATTCCATGTAGATATTGTGAGAAAATATAAATATAGTTATTAGTATCTATATAAAAGTATTTATCTACATATTTTTTTTAATAAAATTTAATTCATTTTTGAGTAAATTAATTATTATAATTGTGTATAAATTAAATTATAAAGTTTTTTAATAAATTGTGTTTGTGTATATATATATTTCAAATAAATAAATATGTATTAAAATTAAAAAATTAAAATATTTAAACATATAATTTTTATATTTATTAAATGATATTAATTTATAAGTTATAAAAAATATATTTTTATAAATATATACTATTAATAATCTTTAATAATTATATATAGAAAAATTTATAAAGAAATATAATTTTCTTATCTGTAAACTTTTTTTCCCTCTCACACAAAAGTATTTTTAATATATTTGATTATTAATATATACTTATTTTAATGTAAATTTTTTAATTTCATGTATATATATATTTTCTATAACTACACAATTAAGCTTTGTATGAATGTTATTCTCTCAATGTGTGTGTCTCTAAAAATTTATATAAGAATTTTATGCATATAAGCTTTTTTGTACCTATGTGTATATATGTCATTACAGTTATAACATAGAAATATATATATGTATTTGTAATATATATATATATATATATATATATATATTCCCCAACTAAATATTTATTATATTTTTACTTATTTACTTATGAACAATTTAAAATTATAAATATGTAATTCTAATAAATTAATAATTAAAATATATATCTACACATTGTTTCCTAGTTTTAGTTTTAGTTATTATTATTTTGAGGGGGTTTGAAATTTTTCCCAAATAAAAATGTCGGATGCAATCTATCTATAATGGATTAACATATATTTTTATATATTAATAAAATAATTTTTTTAATTTGATATTTTAATATAATTTTTAAAATATTTCTATATTTTTCATATATATTATATAAATATTATATAATTTATAAAATTTAAAATTATCATAATATGTTAAATATTGATATTAATTTATAATTTTCTTTATATTTAATAATATAAATTCTTAATACACTGAAATATGTATTAAAGATATATATATAAGTAGATACTGATATAATATATTTATTATAATATATAAATAACATATATTTATAGATTAATGTTAAATATATATATATATATACTATTATAATGTTATTATAATATATAATATTATATATATAATCATTATATTAATATTTTTAATAATATTTTATTTATCAATAATAATATATTTATATATATATTATCGCTTATTTATTAAAATAATATTTTACATATATGATTTTTATTTGTGATGTACCTATATATGAAACTGTATTTTAGGAATTAACTATGAATCCATCCCAAAAAACTACGAATAATATTTTTCATGGTTGATTTAAAATACAACCTAACAACCCACTAATTATTTGGACTAATTTTAAATATCTATAATTATGTTTTCTATATCAAGTATTCAGGGAAATATGTTGAGGATGTCCTACAAAATCTATTATATGGTAATTGGATTAAATCCAATAGGGATAATTTTCTATATTAGATTATTACCGAGATATTTTTATTCAGTAATAAAAAGAATTATAATATGCCTAATATATATATATGTGTGTGTGTGTGTTTGTATAATTAATTATATGATATAAGTGTGTTTATTTAAATATAACATTATAGTATTTGTAAACCTAAATTTCATCATAGATATTATACATGATTATATATATAATATAATTTATTTTTTATGTAAATATATTATTTAATATATACAAAACATTATCTAAAACACTATAATATATATATATATATATATAATATTATTAAACAAAATTATAAATAAATAAGATACACACACAAAGATATATATATATATATATATATTAATTTATGATTTTATGTATATAATATAAAGATAACTTGAATAAGAAATAATTTCAGTAAAATTGAACTAAAAGAGGGAATCTAACTTGTCACCACTGTAGGAATGATTATAGTAATCCCCAACAATTAGTTTTCTATCTCTTCATTCCATTACACCCCAAATCTCTGAACTATATATATTTCCCTAAACTTTTATGTCAACGTAGAATTGATAATTTGTGTTCGAAGAATGATTCGATGGAATGAATATTGTCTACAATAAAATAATGATGTTGTGGAAATTATCATAGTACTTTGTGGGCACATACATCCTAGGAGCATTTAATTTTTTAAGAATTATATTAGAGCCCAAAAAGACAGATTTTGGAAGGACCCTGAATTGGGTTGGCTTGATTGTCATTATTGATGTGACTTTATGACTTAATGACGTATAATTTAATCTTAATTTTATTTTTTCACAAAAACATGATAGGGATGGACAATGGATTCAACAGAAAAAAATTGGATTTGTTTGTTCACATGAATGAAATAATACATATTTCAAATGGAATAATCATTCCAAAAATAAAAAATATTAAATATTATTTCAAAAATGAATATTTTTATTTAAAATTGTTGAAAATATAATATTTTTAAATATATATTACATAATATATGATAATTATTCTATACCAACTTAACAATACATCCTGAATTATATTAGTCAAGAATCATTGGAATATTGAAAACATTAACAATTAGTTCATAAGTAAACTACATTTTCTCCCACTATTTTCATCATGAATAGTATACATTATAGACATATCATAAAAAGTACCATTATTTTATTATCTAGTGATATGAAACATAATAAATAAGAATATAAGATTATCAATTATGGTATACGAGGGATATATCAATGATCACATATTCAAATATATGGGAAAAGTTCTAAAAGTATGACCATAACACTTTAAAACCATACACAAAAATATCATATATAATAATCTGGAGTCTTGTCCAACATCATCCATGTTTATAAGATTTTAATATTAAAAGAATAAATCGACATGTTCTATGAGAGAATAATATTATTATAAGACATACATTTAGTAATAAGAATAAAAATATAAAATCATTTCTGTAGTGGTAATGAATTTTTACATGGAATGTCATAGTGGATTAGCCTCACTCACCAAACCATTGTAGTAGTAACGATTCACTCTTAATACTATAATCGTGGTTGTCCTATATTGTAGTGGGTTCAGTACCAATTCTAGTCATGCTCTTCTCATGACATATATATATTTAAATAATTCATTTTATGGATATATAATTCTAAAATCTCCAATCACATAGTTAAAACCATATTTTTTTTATATGATCATAAATTATTAATTATATAATCAAACATGAAAATGAAATGGATTTAATATAAGATTCATTAACACAGTTGAAGTGAAAAAATATAGTTTTCAAAAACATTTCATTAATTCATTTTAGAATTTTCCATAGAAAAGGAATATGTTTCAAAAAACTCTTATCATCCCAATCATAACCAATCAGGTTAAATAAAAATCATGTTATCATTGGATCATATCCATAGTAAATATTAAATAAATAGAATATATTTCATTTTATAACTAAACACCTTTAAAATATTTTTCATAGATTTTACTAATGAAAATCATCCATTGAATTTGACATTATATATTTAATATCAAGAAAAATATGTTTTTTAGGAAAATAAAATTATTTCAAAATAATATTGTAATCATGTTTAAAATTATTTATATAATTTAGTGGACATAACAGTGGGATGTTCATGACGTATAAGTAAAAATAAAACATTCATTTCATCATATTCTAAAAAATGTAAAAATTCAACATAAAGATAATTACAAAATTAATACCTTTAAATTTTACATTAAAAATATAAATCAAATGTAAAAATGATGTTAAAAATTGTAATAATATATTTATAACAGTCGTGTTTTTTTGAAAACAACTACGTAGATTAAAATATATTTTCACTTGAAGAGATAAATAATCAATGATTCCCTTAATAATATTTTATTGGTCACTTGATTTCATAAATAGATAATATATAAATAAAACATTGAATATAAAAAGATAATTATATGTGATTGAAATAATTATTCTATTGAAATACAATCATGAAATTTAATCTCTTGAAACATAATCATAAAAAATCTAGTAAACAATGAGATAGTTACATTTAATCCTTACATTAAGTTTTATATTTTTTAAAATTACTTTATCCTCCATTATAATTAAATTATAAATATTATAATTCTATAATATATTCATTAATATACATATAATATTATATATGATCAACATTTTATCATGACCAGACCATTAGGTCATGTGTTGTTACTACCCAAACCCCGCCTCCGATAGGCTGGTGACTGGTGACTATCACTGAGTTGGAATATCCACAAATGGGAGACATTTTTCAACAAACATATACACACCCACAAAAAACCATTCCAAATATGATTGAATGTAAAAACACTATGTAATGGAAATGCATCCATACCACTATAATGAAACAAAAGAGTCTAGAAGAAAGAAATGTAGTAATGTAAAACCTGGCTAGAATATAATTACACCAAAAATAACGAGTTTATAACACAAGTACTGAATATTATACGCATAAATCCAAAACTAATAAAACTACAAGGTATGCCACTAGCATACTATATGTATTCCATCATAGCACAAATAAACCTGTCCGATTGCACTAGGCCCCACCGATCCGGGTCTTCCTAGAACACCGTCAAAGAGTCGAATGTCTGCTTAAGACATGACACATTAGAGAAAAGCCTATGAAGGAGTGAGTAAAACAATACTAAGTATGGAAACCCAAAAAAGATCGTAAAAAACACAAATTAAATATCATAAATAATATATTTTCATCTCAAAATAGCTATATGTCCTCAAAACATATAACTATAATATCCATGTATACTTGTAAAGGTTTCATAGACTCTATGTTTCATCCACATCCATACTTTAGGTTCCACTCATACCATGGTCAATTATCATTAAAATCACACCTCAAGATATCTTATAGTCCGCACACAAAACATGTCTCTGAAAATTACTCTAAATAACATCTTGTATGGATTTTCTAAGATGTTCCTTGAGACATATTGTGTTTATAAAAAAATGTGTTTAAATATCACGAACATTCATTAGTCATAGGATTTTTTATTTTTCACACTCATTCTGGTATAAGTCACTCTTCATGTTTGGATTTCACTGTTTGTAAAGATTATGTAATACATAACGGGTATTCTTATAGAGAATACCACAAACCGAATCTTTATTACCCCTTATTTTAGGGGATTATCCAAGAATACCATAAACCCAGTCTATATTATCCCACAATGTAGGGGATTATCTCAAGGATTACCACTATCTCAATTTGTATTACACCATAATGTATTATATTTTCATAGAATACCAAATACAATGTTGATGCATCTTGTAAAATAGATGATCTAGAAGAATACTACGAACCCCAATAATATGCCCCTCTTGATTGATGATTAACACCCTTCACACAGAGGTCTTGTCAATACGTAATGAACTTCATCAGGGTTGATAGATTATCACTCAAGTATTTAAAGAGTATTCTATACCATTTTCTATGACTTTTCCTCCCAAGGGGATTTAAATACAATATTGTAGAAAACACTTGAGGATAGGACCAAGTGGAAAAGCTCTGCACCTATAATGGACCTCTCTAGGGTCTCAAAATGCTAGCCCAGAGGGACTGCCTCAACATAAGGGTACCAACTCCACAAATGACTTTTCATATAGACATAAATTTTAAAAAATATGGGGCTCTTGGTAGATAGGGACCATTTTGGTAGGGCCCGCTCCCACCCTGCCTATTGGTCTGGCCTGGGGAGCCCAGTTTCCCAAATAGGACATTGTGAGTGGGTTGGCCTTCTTACACCATATACGGCGAAGTCGCATCACCATCCTTGGCCACACGGTCTTCCACATCGCCACTTGTCACCATAAGACAATGAGTTCAGTTTTCATGGTGTGGCCGACCCCCGTGACATGCCAGATCATGTAGCTAGTGCCATTAGGTCCCTACCCCAATGTGGAAAAGGGATCTGCACCCAATAACATCATGACCACCTTATACAGTGTGCTTCTTATACCCATTGGTTCCTCCACCGTGGGCCTCCTATCCGTATCCTTCCACTCTATCGGCTGCTGAGAAATAGGTTGACTAGCGCCTCCCTCACATGCTTCCTCCTGCCACGGGTTGATCGGCCACCACAATACCACCTATATCGCATGTCGCTACCATTTACGACCATTGATCTGGTGTCCTAGATCGTTGAACCATGATGAACAAAAGGAACAGATGAACACCCTTAGTGGATAGATCTGGGCCTAGTTCATTTCGATCTGATATATCTGCCTTATAATTTTTAATGTGAAGGATTCACAACTCTATGCATGGTTCAATATAACAATGGATAATACCTGATTCAAAACACACCATTTAAATCTGAAACCCACACTATTCTTGATCCATGAATCAATTTTTTCACCAATTGAATCACATTTTTCGTAGATAAAAGAAATAATAATGGGGAATGAATAAAATTAAGACAATGTCATACCATCAGTTTGGATTTGTTACAAATATATATCGAAGTTGTTTCATCGCATATATCACTGTTCTATTGGTGTTTGATGATTCTTCATCACACGATTAAATCTCGACCTCTGATATGTCATCAATGGTGAAAGAGCCTCCTATTCCATGCCAAAAAAACTCTAGGGCAATAATTATAACACTAGATATTTAACAATGATAAAAAAAGAGATATTCCATTACGCCAACACATATCTCCCAAATAAAATATATTTATTAAAATATTTTAATGATGTTAACATCCACAAACTAACATCTACCATCGACCCATGCTAGTCAAGGTTAGGCCCAAAATATGAAGAAAACCCAATAAAAAATCAATGGATGTCTTGTATTTTCAATATGAGTTACAATTCATGAGTTATATCGACATTAAAAATAAAAAAAAGTTATTATTTTAATTTAATTTATTTTATTTTATTATTTTTTGGTTATGTTCTTTTATGGTATTCTTAGTGGAGACCGACACCAACTAAAGATTGGTCATGCCTATTAAACCTACCATCATGAAAACAACAGTTCCCTAGTATTTCTGACCAGGGAACCCATTTACGAGTTATTCCATCCTTTCAGGAACACTATTAGTGCCTAATATTAAAAAATAACATTTTTCAATGAACCATTCCTGAAACTAGGCATTGGAATCACATTCCATCTCAACACTAGGTCACAAAATATATCCCATTAATTTATAAATATTAAATGAAAAAATCTATGTCATTATATTCTCCCCAAATCTTATATTTTTTTCTATGGAAAGGGAAACAAATGTTTAAACCAATAGATGAAGATAAAAGCATGATCTTTACCCCCCACTCAAATGTGATCTTCCATAGATTCTCCTATTGTCTCTGGGAATACACTAAAGTAATCGAAAAACCATATAGTGCCCTCTCATGCTGATCCAGGATCTCTAACAACAGGATGAAAAGAATGTATCCGAATAAAAAACTATCATCTATGGTTTTCCATTGTGTTCTGATATCTCCTACACATAGAGGAATCCCAAGGTCTCTTCTGAACAATGCTCACAAAAATCTATGAAGTGCCATACATGGTGAGTCTATCAATGATCACACAGATGTTACCATATCCCCAAAACATACGTTATAAAACCAGCAAATAATATATGTATATCCTTTATCAATCCATTATGGGAACAATAAGGAAGAAATGATAAACCCTATCCTTTTACATGTAGTGGACACAATGGGTTGATAAACTACAAAATTGATTCAAAAAAAAGAGATCAAATTTTATATAAATAAGTATTGTCATCTTCAATAGATTCTAAAATCCCTACTATCTTACATTAAACTCACATGCATGTCATAATGCATCTCGCCAATATATAATTCCACTAATAATTCTTTACATCATTTTAAAGGAAAAACATGCACCACACCATTCATGTATCCATTAGGTGTATTCCCCGTGGACAACTCATCATGTAAACTATCACAATCAGTGTCACCGAGCAGTGCCTCTCTAACCCACTATAAGTGTTAATGGGTAAAAACCACCATCTTTATATAAGATGCATAATCTATATCCATGAATGATAACTACAAAGTGACCAACTTCTATGTCTCATTGTTCAGATATTGCGAGCTAGTTGACTTTGTAATAGCATTCAATACCATGATTCTCTTACCAGGAGTATAGACTCACTCCAAGTCATATTAATGGAGGAACATTAGCCAATACTGATGTTTCATGTTTAGATCCATATCAGATAAGATATAATAGAGAATTTTCTATTCTGAGTATATTGTTAACCAACCGCCCAACATTATATGTCCCAAAATCATCAATGAAAAGACAACTAATGCAATAAAAAGATCATGGGTCATGTAGTTATACTATTGTGGGATCCCTTAGCACGAAACATAGGAAATCACATATTTTCTTTTGCATCAGGGCACATCCATGTCTATTTCTTGATGAATCGCAGAACAACACATACTTGACTCCCGCCACTAGAAAACTCAAGATTTGGTCACTCATCATATTCAATGTTATCTTTTTAAATTCTTGTGGGAAACATTCTATCAACGTTAAAGGCTTCCCATATGAACTAATATAAGTGTTTATCAACCATCTTTTAGTGGAAACTCGTTCTCTACATTCACAAGGTAAAGTGTTGGTAATCCAAAAATAAAATCGACCACTTGGAATTAATATTCCCATTATTTTTAAATCCTCCACTGGAACTCTTCATCTCACGAAGCACTAACAAATCCATCTGATATGTTGATGATGGTATCAGAGCCATCTCGGGGTGTATAACAATATAGAAGTCTATCTCCTTATGGTGAGGTTAACATAAAACATATTTTTAGAAGACGTCCTCATACTCCACCACTACACTAGTGGAAATATGGGCTTTAACGTCGTCGTAATAACGTCGGTTTTTTACAAACCGACGTGAATAGTATATGCGGGGAATTTTTGGCGTCGGTTTTACACAAAACCGATGCCAAAAATAATTATGTGTTTATTTTCCGCGTCGGTTTTTAAGAAAACCGACGCGAATAGTATATGCGGGGAATTTTTGGCGTCGGTTTTTAGAAAAACCGACGGGGAAAATCCTGTTATAATCAGTTTTCCGCGTCGGTTTTTAGAAAAACCGACGCGGGAAATCCTGTTATAATCGGTTTTCCGCGTCGGTTTTTAGAAAAATCGACGCGAAAAACCAATTCGACTATATTTTCCGCGTCGGTTTTCCTGAGAACCGACGCGGAAAATAAATTTTTAAAATGTTTCGGCGTCGGTTTTCATGAAAACCGACGCCGAAACTCATAAAAAAAAATATTTCGCGTCGGTTTTAATGAAAACCGACGCGAAAAGTCTTTTAAAAATATTCACGGCCAGAAACCCTCATTTTGTTTGTCCGTCGAAATCGAGTTCCGCTGTGGCGCTTCGGACTCCCGACGACCTTCGAACATGATTTGCGATCTTGAACAGCCATTGTTGAAGGTTTTTTGTCGTCTGCACGATTTTGGGTATGTGTTCTTCCTATTTATCTCTTGTTTCATATCCCATTGTTTATTTCTTATCAATAACCCTATTTTGCGTGATTTTGATTATTGGTTAGATTTTAGTTGTAATTTATCATTATTTTTTGTTTGTATTATCATTGTTGGTGTAGATTTGATATTGTTTGTTTTTGGAAGTAATTATACCGGTCGCAGTTTGGATTTAACATCTCAATTCGGGTTGAACTTCAAATTTTTTGTTTATATTATCATTATTCCTGTTTAAAATGATCTTTCATTACATTATGAAGTACTATATTTTTAATTCCATTTCCATTTTAATAAATTATTCTTCAAAAAAATAATTTTATTGTGTTAAATGAACTCACTCACATTTTTTCATGTAGTTTGTTGTTATTTCATTACTTCTTGAGATTTACCATGCCAAATTCCTCAATTCTTTTTGGTTCTCATCATTTAACTAAGACATGAATAATTACCACTATCTATTATGTTAAAAAAAATTGAATAATTATTTTCATGCCATTATATAATAAATAATTTTTCTTGCAATGTCCATAATACGACTAGAATCATAATGTATTGTAATCTTCGTAGATAATAATATAATCATTATCCCTCTATTAATGTTCAAAAATACGTTTCCACTTTCATATGTAGGGTTAGATTCATGCATTTTTAATAAATGTCCTCTTAAACTAATCTCATTCCATTGATTACATTTATTCATCTTTCTCTCCCTCTAAATAATAGTCATGAAATGATTTACTTCTCCATCTAAGTCATAGGCTGCAAATAAAACATTCTCATGATCTAATCTTTCATGGATGGATAATATATTTCTCTTCATGTTGATCCATTCCTTGACATGTTTTGCTGCAATAGACCCATGGATGGGGGTGTAAGTTGTCACCTACAATATGCAATGGAATTTTTATCCCTCCATAATGAATTTATATATTCATAGTTCCCTATTATAAAACTCATGGATTGAGGGAGTTGAGTTATCATAGTCACCAAAAATTGTATCATGTCTCTTAATACAGATTGTTTTAAATAAGGATAGTTATTGCACTATTTTTCACATTAATTTTTCCATGATTCATTCATGTTACATCAAATGAATAAAAAAATAAATATAGTGTGATCAATAGTAGTCATAGTGAGAAATCATATTATCTTGTATGTCATTCATATAATATTTATATCATGAAACTTTATTTTCAAAAAATGAAACCTTTGATTTAACCATTTTGTCCTTGTATTTCAATATAACACACATGTATATAATATTAAAATTAACTGTTTACTATATTTGTAAACGTGTTTCATATTTTATGTCTTTTATCTGATTATCAATAGTTATTATGGAATATGTTTTTGTTTACAATTTATCTGATAGATATTTAAATGTTTTTATGTTTTAATATATTCATCAATTATATTGTGATATCAGGTATTAATGGATCATAATTGGATTTATCTACGAAGAACTACTAGTGAATATGAAAGAGGAGTTGACAATTTTTTGGAATTTTCTAAACGGCATAATCAAAATATTGATTTGATTTTCTGTCCATGTGTGAAGTGTGTAAATATGAGAAAGTTAAACTTCATAGAAATCAAAGATCATCTCATTTGTTATGGTTTTAGCCTTAATTATACACGTTGGATCTTGCATGGTGAAAGAACTGAAAATTCAACATCCAATGTTGATGACGATATTCATAATGAGGCAGAGGATCGTATTGAAGAATTAATTCATGATTTAGGTGTTGAAACCATCGAAAAAACACCAACTGTTGAACGATTGTATGGAGATTCTGAGAAACCATTATTCCCAGGTTGCAGTAAATATACAGTGTTATCAGCAGTTTTGAGATTAGTTAACTTAAAAGCAAAAAATGGGTGGAGTGATAAAAGTTTCTCCAGTTTACTTGAGCTTTTAAAAGAGCTTCTTCCAGAAGGCAATGGGCTTCCAGATTCCAATTATGAGGCGAAGAAAATATTATGCCCAATGCGATTGGGGTATAAAAAGATACATGCTTGCCCCAATGATTGTGTACTATATAGGAATGAAAATGAACATTTATCAAGTTGTCCTACATGTGGAACATCGCGCTATAAGATGGATGAGAAAGTCAACTCAGATTCATTTTCAGGTGATGTCATGTAACGTTATGAAAAATCAATTTTTTTACTTTCCAATGATATCATCCAATATTTTTTTCAAACAATTCTGATAATTCAATTCTGGTTTATTTTTAGGTACCAAAATCAAAACTCCATCTAAAGCATTTTGGTACCTTCCAATTATTCCTCGTTTGAAGCGTCTATTTGCAAATTCAAATGATGCAAAAAGGTTAAGATGGCATTCAGATGAGCGAATTTCTGATGGTAACTTACGTCACCCTGCCGATTCACCACAGTGGAAGAGTTTTGATAAAAAATTTCATGATTTTGGAAGTGAAGATAGAAATCTCAGAATGGGATTGTGTACTGATGGAATGAATCCATATCGGAGCCTCAGTAGCCAACATAGTTCATGGCCTGTTTTGCTGGTACTTTACAACTTGTCCCCATATCTATGTATGAAGAAAAAATATGTTATGATGAGCTTGATGATTTCTGGACCAAAACAACCAGGAAATGATATTGATGTGTATCTTACACCATTGATTGAGGATTTAAAACTGCTATGGGAGAAAGGTGTTACAGTTTTCGATGCATACAAGAAAGAGTATTTTCTTTTGCGTGCTATGATAATGTTCACTATAAACGACTTTCCTGCGTATGGAAACTTATCTGGATATAGTGTTAAGGGACATAAAGCATGTCCAATTTGTGAAGAACAAACTTCATATTATCAATTGCAGAATGGAAGAAAGACAGTGTACATGGGACATCGAAGATTTTTGCGAATTGATCATCCTTATCGTAGATTGAGAAAAGCATTTAACGGTTTACAAGAATACAACATCCCCCCTCAACCATTGTCATCTGAAGAATATTATGACAGAGTGAAAGATATTGATTCAACATTTGGAAAGAGAAAAAGTTCTGGTTTACAAAAACATATCTGGAAGAAGCAGTCTATTTTTTTCAAACTACCTTATTGGAGATTTTTAGAGATAAAACATAACATTGATGTTATGCATGTTGAGAAAAACATATGTGATAGTTTGATTGGAACTTTGTTAGACATAAAAGGAAAGACAAAAGATGGATTACATGCTAGATTGGACTTGATATTAATGCGAATACGTTTGGAGTTAGCTCCCGCTGTGAAAGGAAAAAGAACATATTTACCTCCGGCTTGTCACACATTAAGCAAGATTGAAAAGATGAATTTTTGTCAGTGTCTTCGTGGTATTAAAGTACCCAGCGGTTTTTCTTCAAATGTGAATAATTTTGTGTCATTGAAGGATTGTAAATTAATAGGTATGAAATCACATGATTGTCATGTGTTAATGCAACAAATTCTACCAGTAGCAGTGCGTGGTATATTACCGAAAGCTGTCAGGAAGACAATCATCAGGTTATGTAATTTCTTTAAATCCATTTGTAGCAAAGTCGTTGATCCAAATTTGTTAGATTTGTTGGAGAATGAAGCAACTCTTATTCTTTGTCAACTAGAAATGTATTTCCCACCCACATTTTTTGATATAATGGTTCATCTATTGGTTCATTTGGTGCGTGAGATAAGAATGTGTGGGCCTGTTTATTTAAGATGGATGTATCCTTTTGAAAGATATATGAAAATTTTGAAAGGATATGTTAAAAATCCTTATCGACCAGAGGCCTCTATTGTTCAAAAATATGTATCAGAAGAGGTGATTGAGTTCTGTACTGATTATTTGAATGAAGTGGAGCATATTGGTCTCCCTCTATCTCGACATATGACAGTTGACAGAGAAGGTAGAGGGGTTCGAGGCTTAAAGGTAAAGTTCATTCCACGTGATGAAGTGATGCAAGCACATTTATACATTTTGAACAACACAGATGAGGTTCAACCATATATATCCTCACATATTGCTGAATTAAAGTTACGATATCAGAAAAGAAATGAAAAGTGGTTGATGATTGAGCATAAGAAGACATTTGTTTCATGGTTTAAAGAGAAAGTCACCTCAGATATATCTGTATCAGAAACATTGAAGTGGTTATCAGGGGGACCATCTTTTAATGTGATCACTTGGTCTGGTTTTGATATCAATGGCTACACATTTTACACAAAAAACATGGATGACAAGAGTACCGTTCAGAATAGTGGTGTGATGGTATTCGCTGAAGCAGTGCATTTTTCGAGTGCCAAAGATAAAAACCCAATTTCTGCATCAACATCATATTTTGGAGTTATTGAAGACATATGGGAAATTTATTATATTAAATTTCGAGTCACTATTTTTAAGTGCAATTGGGTTGATAGTAATAGTGGCGTGAAACATGATGAATATGGGTTTAAACTGGTTGATTTGAAAAGATTTAATCACAATGAGGAACCATTTATCTTGGCGACACATGAAAAACAAGTATTTTATGTCATTGATCCGTCGAATGATCAGTGGTCAGTTGTTTTGCAAGGGAAAAGATATCATTTGGGTGATGATGATGATTCTGATGATGCTAGTGATTTACATGAGCGTTATTCATCTATTATGCAATTTTCAGAGGATTACAATGAATATAAGACAGACATAGTGCATGCAGTACGTACCGATCATGATGAAGGGACGTGGGAAAACACTAATTAGTCTCCTAATTTTTCTGGTAAATATTTATATTTTGTGTCTATTTTTAAAACTTACAAATGCATGCCTCTATTTTTACATATTTATTTTTCATTTCCTTGTTTCTAATTATTCAGTTTTCTAATGATATGCAGGTACCCAAAATTTCATTACACTTTCTAGTAGCAATGTCAAATACAGATAGAGATGAGCAGTTACCGAGGTATATCTATTTTGACATATTATTAAATATTCAGTAATATACATATTTAATGAAATAAAACTGTTAATTTATTAAAAAAAATTGCAGGACTACTGATGCGTCCTCGGCGGAGGAGACTTCTCCAGTTACTACTGAAAAATCAAGTTCTCTAGTTGGTAAACGTGGTATTACACGTTTACCAAAACTATCACTCGCTCGTGATGATAACAAATTACACATCTGTTTTGATGATAATAATAATGCAGTTGGCCCAAATGCAGTTCAGTTTGTCAGTTATATAGCGATGCAGAGCCGTTACAGGATTAGTATTTTATATCCTGATTGGAAGTCAGTGGACAGGACGGCGAAGCAACAGCTTTGGGAGGCCGTGACGGTAAAATATCTTTATTTATTTATTTTATCTCATTTTTTTAATATTATATAGTTTAAATGACATATTTTATTTTTTCAATTACAGATGACATTCAATTTTGAGGAAACCAAAGAAATTAGGAAAAGACATCTCTCTTTAGCGGCGGTTCGATGGAGAGATTTTAAAAACAAACTGACGAAAGATTGTGTTTTTGGAAAGAGAAGGTTTGAAAGCCCATGTCTTAAGTATCCATATATAGATGAAGAAACATGGAAGCGATTTGTTGACAGTCGTCAGGAAGAGAAATTTCAGGTATTGTAATTGTTTTATATTTTAAAATTTATGCTATATTTTCCTTATTACTTATGTGTTTATTTTTATGTAACAGGCCTCCAGAAGATCTCATCAGGAGATCCAGTTGAAAAATGTATACCCTCATACTTTATCACGTGGAGGATACTCGTATTTGGAGCAAAAAATTATTGAAGAAAAATTTGAAGCATTAAGAGCTCGATCAAGTAGTGGTTCAGAAGAGGTCCAATATGGTCCTCCATCTCCTCCCACTCGCCATGAGAAATGGAAACGAGCAAGAAGAAGAAAAAATGAACAATATCTTACAGACGAAGCTCATCAAGTGGCTGATAGAATTGTAAGTAAATATTAATTCTTTGTTAACAATTTTCCTTTTTTATAATTTATAAACACTAATATAAATTTTTTATTTTTCATTTCAGGATGAACTTCAGGAGAAAGAGACACATGGCTCTTTTATCCCTGAGGGTAGGATGGATATCCTAGCCACTGCTTTGGGAAAGACTGAACACCCCGGCCGTGTTAGAGGATATCAGGCGGGTGTTAGTATTCGGAAGGTTTTTGGTAAGAGTAAGCAACCAAGAGACCCGGAAATTGAATCCCTAAAAGAAGAGCTGCAGGATATGAAACGGTCTATGGGTGATCAAATTCAAGCAGCAGTACAGAAGGCTTTATTAGAACACTTGGCAAGACAGTCACAGTCTGCTCATCCTTCCGAGGTATATTATTTACTGTTAACAATTTTTCTTTTCTATAAATTATAAACACTGATATAACTTTTTCATTTTTCAACATTCTCAGCCTACTCACTCAGACTATCATGCCTCATATGCTTACCCAACACCGTCTGGGCAGCCTTCTGAGGTATATTATTTAATGTCATCAATTTGTCTATTTTATAAATTATAAACACTGATATAACTTTTTCATTTTTCAACATTCTCAGCCAACTCACCCGGACTACCCTGCCTCATCTGCTTACCCTGCCCCGTCTGCGCAACCATTTGAGGTATATTATTTTATTTAATTTTTAATCAATTTTTCTATGTTATAAATTTTAAACACTAATATACCATTTTCATTTTTCTGACTTCTCAGCCTGCTCACCCTGACTACCCTGCCCCACCTGCTAACTTTGAGCCTCCACCTCCTCCATCGGATCAAACCTTATATTGTGAGTTGTTTGCGGGAGATCCTCATGTACATATTGTTGCGTTAAGACAAGTGTATTTTTTGGGGGACTGGGTACATCATCAGCCTATGCAGATGGGTCAGGTTAGAGTATCAGTACTTGTTATTATAGATCCTACTGCTCTACTCCATTTCCTACTGCGGAGATCAC
The DNA here is from genome assembly GCA_963277665.1 of Viscum album. Lineage (NCBI taxonomy): Eukaryota > Viridiplantae > Streptophyta > Magnoliopsida > Santalales > Viscaceae > Viscum > Viscum album. Next base: position 1,995,167,461 of record OY728140.1, on the reverse strand, counting down.
CAGTGTTGGGGAATGCATGGGCCATTTTTTACTTTGGCCAACTGCACTTCTTCGTTATATTTCACATGAGGTATGAGTTTTTTTAACTAGTAATTAGAAATGATTCCAAATTACTTATAATGTTTTCTGACATTTAACTTATATAGGAATATCTGAAAGCAAAAGAAACTGTACAAATGCAGCAAAATGTTCAGAAACAGTCGGCTGTAGATACTTCTGATATTTCTTCTGGGTTGAAAAGATTATCTCAGTGATCTTCTTCCTGGAATTTTATCTATGAGTTTCGGATGACGTCCGATATATGTGGAAGAAATTATAAATTGAGAATATTGAAAGAAGATATCATGAATTTAGTTAATTTTGAAGAGATCGGGCTGAATGTGGTGCAGTTGTTTTCCATGTAAGTAAATTGACGTCTGAATTTCTATTTCTTTACTAAAATATTGTTATGTCATTGACTAACTATGTTTTCTTTTTAAATTAGGTATCAATACAGGATTCTTTTAAAAAATGAAACTACAAGAATTTATAGCTTTATAGATCCAGAGTACATTTCCTTGGAAGTCAAACATGTGAAAAATGATGAAAGAGTTCAATATATATCCGAGAGATTATCACAAACAGAGATTCAGTGCTGGTTTTTGCCATTTGTTGATAAGTAAGAATATCAACATAATTTTGAACTCATGATCATTATAATGTCATTAATTATGAACTTTTTGTATTATAGGGGGCATTGGATGTTAGGTGTATTTTGCCCAAATGAATGCACCTTATATTGGTTTTGCTCTTTATTAGGAAAAGTGCGTAAACCGTTTTCCAACTTATTAAACAGGTAAGTTGTTTTTTTATTTTTAGTAGTTTGTTATGTTTAATTTTAATTGTTTACACAAGTTTTATTAGTTCTTATATAAAAAAATGTAGTTCATGGAAACATTTTACAAATGAAAAGAAACCAATGAAAATCAAATATGTGGAAGTACAGGTAATTAGTTTTTATATTTTTGTTATATATTGGGTTTCATTATTAGTTAAATGTTTTATAACTGCAGTGTCATCGTCAAAAAGGAAGCGTTGAATGTGGTTATTATATTCTACGATTTATGTACGAGATAATCACAACTGGGGAAACTACTGATTTTCATAAGGTTAGTTGTATTAACTTTTTTATATATTTTCATCCACTTTCTTCTATTTATTAATTTCATATCATTCAATATTATTGTAGGTATTCAATGATTCACAGTCATATTCTCAATCTGATATGATTCATATTCAATCTACTTTTGCGGACTATTTGTTAAGTCTGATTAAGATTTGAGGTATTATACTAATATTTATAAATAATATTATATATGGGTTTAAAAAACTAACTCTTATGATATATTAGGTGTTTGAACCTACTAATAATCAAATGAATGCTTCAACAATAACAAACAATGAGCATGTCATATATTTCAGGTACGTGTATTTTAATTCTGCTTTACTGAGTTTTCTCAAGTGCCTCTGCAAAAACTGTTTTATTGAATCTACTAATAATCAAACGAATCCTTCAACAATAACCAACAATAAGCATGTCGTATATTTCAGGTACGTGTATTTTAATTTAGAATTAGTTATTATATTTCTTTTCATTGTTATTTCTTAAAATCATTTGTCTGTACAGTGACAAATCTGTAGGGTGGTACTTGGATCATGAACATAGAGATTCGTATAGCGAAATAACATTCACAAACACTAAAAATTGTCTCCCTTGAATGCACAGCAATATCTTCTAGGCCTTTTTATTTTTTATGCAAATAAATATCGAAAAATGATTGCCGAGAAGCATATCACATAATACCTGAAACAGCGCTTAGTGGGTTTGCACAAAGATAAAATAGAAGGCGTCAATTTTTAAGGTATGTTTCTTTATGTCTCTTCAATCTGCATTTGATTTCAATTTTCTAACCTATTTTTTGCACTCAAACTTATTTCTCTGTTATTCCATAACTTAAACAAATAACAATAGTGAATGGGTAATGCACGTCTATACAGAGCAAATATAAAAACCTGAGGTTGGGGGTGGTGGGGATCCTATGGTGAAAAGACACCCCCAACATCTTCAGTGGGGGAGGTGAGGAAGAGGTTGCATCAGCTGAGTGTTCCTGGAATTTTGATCAGGAGTCGTAACATTTCATTTTGGTAATTTAATTTGTGAAAAAATGAATGATTCAAATAAATTACACATTTTCATTTAATGTTTATTCATTGCACTAATAACTTGGATTGATTTTTTCACTCACATCTCCTTAGTTTCATTACTGTTTTGACAGGATTGGTGCTATCTATGGGAGGAAACTTACAATGATTGATACTGAGTATGGTTAGATTAAGAAAATGCACCATGTAGGTACGTGTATTTTAATTCTGCTTTACTTTGAGTTTTCTGAAGTACTTCTGTTAAAGCTGTTTAATTGTTTTTGTATACTTCGTTATTTTTTTTCAGGGATCCGATTTGTTTGGAGGAGAAAATATATGTATTTTATTTAAAAAAAAAATTTTACGGCGTCGGTTATTTTAAAAACCGACGCCGAAAGGGTTTTCCGCGTCGGTTTTTAGAAAAACCGACGCGGAAAATCCTGTTATAATTGGTTTTCCGCGTCGGTTTTTAGAAAAACCGACGCGGAAAATCTTGTTATAATCGAAAGTGACATCCTAAGGCCATGATGGTACCACAATAATTTTCCAACCGAAACTCTCAATTCACATGTTAGATCACACAATCAATAATGAATTATTATCTAGTCTCCACCAAATGGTATATTGAAACATAAGGGTCATGTTAGTGATTTATCATGTATATCTTGTTCTTGAACGAGATTTTCCACAATGATAAATTATTATCACATGTGTTTATGAATATGATAACTATAACGAGACAAAGTCTACACCTTAAATCATTCATCGATCCCTCAGTTCATATTATTTGACCACATGTATCTCCCTCTTACCATTTCCTCCAGCTCCCTGACCTTGGTGTGGACTACATGAGTTTGGATAATGTTACATATAGAAATATATACCACATCATGCTATTCTCCCAAATAATATGCCAAATATTCTACCGTACATATTAATATTTTCATATCACAATCTCTGTATTATTGTCCCATTCATCATTTCCCATTCATCACCATGATGGGATGGACTATATCTAGAGACATGTCTCGTTAAATATCAAAAAATAATTTCATATCTCATGGTTGAATGGGATAACCAGATGAGCCGAGAGTTATAGTCCATCTATCCTAGGAACACTTATAAGAAATTCTCACATGTCCTTATCTCTGAAACAGACATTGACTTCCTGAACCTAAGGTGTTTGATCCTTCATGGCCAGTGGTGACATCAACTAGATGTATCCTCTAAACCAATAGACATAAAACCACAATGGTTCACTCTAGCACCACAATATTGGTAGGAATGCACAGTGTAATTGGGATTTCTAGGATGTCCCTAAAAAAACCACACTTCGAAGTCCAATCCATAATGGACTGGTTATATCGTATAAAAAGATTACCAAGAATGGTAATTATTAATCGATGAATAATCGTCTATTGACATACCGTCCTACTGAAGATATAAGATATCTTGTTCTGACATAGCTCTTATAATTATATGGTGATTTCCCATTATTTGAGAAAGGTTCTCAAAATCTTTCAACTGAAGAGTCACATAATCATAATATTAGGTAATATAAACCAAAATATTTCCCTGATAATCCAAATAAAATGCTTATTTCCATGACCACCATATGAACTAATGGTGTCTTGACTAAATAGAAGACATGGTCACCACATCAAGAATGTCATTAACCGATAGTGAGGTGGGCTAAACTATGAACCTGAGGGGACTATTTTATTGAAACATGGGATTTGATCTCATACCATGCATCTCACTATCTAGTACTACAAGTAACGTGTGCTTTTCTATATAAGGTGGTATAACTGGTAAATCAATTAGAGGTACTGCCTATGGTAAAAATTTGTGAACCAATATCTCGTCATCCCATAGATCATCCTCATGATCACATTGTGGAATCTCGACTGACTACCAACATGGAAGTATAATGTTGAAAAACAAGATGTCCCATGATAGTTACAGTACATCTTGTCATTTGACATATGAGGGAAATGGATAACACAACTCATTCCCATTCAATTCATGTACCATAATATTTTTATAGTGCTGGTGTTTTTAGGTACCAAGTTGATTAATAGAATTAAGGTAACTTGTGTAAAGATATGTGGGTTGCTGCACCAACCATGGATTCCCTAGTTTGAAAGATAAACTCGAATCATTTACAACTATTTCACCAAACCAGTACACATAGACTAGGGGTTATTAAGTTGGAAGAGACCTCCTGTGACACAACTATATCATTCCCAATCACATGGGACATATTCCCTAACTACCCCAAGACCGACACATACAGGACAAGGGTTGGTGAATAGTGATAAGTAGGCATATCCCACAAATGGAAGAATTTTTCTATGAAATTGAACTCACACACAACTCCAAACGAAAGATGATGGAATGTAAAAATTATATGTAATAAAAAATCATGTATTCCACTACAACCCAACAACTGATTATGATAGAAATAAATGATATAAATTACAACTGAGAATTAATACAGGACTACTAAAAGAAAGAGCATATAAAACATGCACTAATGATCATCCACATAAATATATTCCTTATCAAACTGTAAGGTACATCCCTAGACTACAATCTATATGCCACCAGAGCACACCACTATCATCCTGATGATACATGGCCCCACCTAGATATGGTCATCTTCGAATGTCAAAAAATAATTGACCATCTTTACAAGACATGACACATCTTGGAAAAGCCCGTGTATGGGTGTGTAAAACAACACTCAGTAGCACACCCTGAAAAACAAAGAAAAATGCCAAAAAGGAAACACCGCTATAGAAAAACAAGTCATCTCAACAGAGATATATGTCAAAACAACTTATAAATATATCATACATGTTTATAAATAATGTATTTAATGACTCAAGATCTCTTCCACTACCATCCATATGGTTTCACTCGTAGAATTATTGATTCCCGAAGATCTCACTTCTCAGGCTATCTGATTGAAAGAATGTAGGACAAGTCTACCCAAATTATCTGAAAGAACATCTAGTCTTGCTTCATAACGATGTTCCCAAATCCATATGGTCTCCCTAAAATAAGGAGTCTCGATATCATATCCAATATGTGGACACATGATTCTTCTCAAGGCATGATAATTCCAGAAAATTCAATCCTCAAGTCATGATGACGTAGTTTTCCAAGAGTATGTCATACACAGAGGGAATTCTCTTAGATAATACAGTGAAACCAATTTGTATTCCCCCAAAATGTATGTGATTCATATATAATACCATGTACCCAATATAATGTAACTCCACAATGTATGGGATTATCATAGAGAACATCATGAATCCAATCTATATTAACATGCAACGAAGGGGATTCTCAGATAATAACATGAACCCTACGATTAATGTATGTGATTTTAAAGAATTCCACTAACACTGCTAATATGGGCCACTAGAATAAGGATTAATTTTATTCTCTTGGAATTAACATCAATAACAAACAAACTCTATTAAGAATGATTGGCTATCACTACTGTCCCTTAAGATTATTCGATAACTCTATCTCTAACTCTATATCTTAAGGGGATTTCTATGAAATGTCCAACCAAAACCTCGGAAAGAACATGGGGAAATACTCTACACTAACACTTGTTCTCACCAAAGGTCTTACAAAGCCATCTCAAATGGTTTTCACTGTCGCATGGGTCCCAACAGTAATGATGGCTCATCAAGTGGGCTTATGGTTTAAAAATTATAGGTTTTTTGTAAAAAGTGGTCAGTTAGGTATGGTCCTCGTCCTACCTGGTCGGACCGACCCGTCTTTGGGGTACGCAGACCAGAATGGACCCAATAGGCTGAATGAGATGGTCCAATTTACCCCACCTGGGCTGCCATGTGTGGGACAGTCCTCTTGTGTCGCATGCGGCTAGGCCGCGTCACCTCCCGGGAATCATGCTCTATCGCGGGGTAACCTAGTGCGGTGGGTCAATATAGACGGTCTGGGTGGTGGAACCCACCTAACATGTGGCTAGTGATGCAAGTTCCCTTCCCCGATGATTATTGGGGATCAACATCAGTCAGTGCCAGGGCCTCCTAATATGGTCGTGGCCTTACCATTCATCGACTACTATGCTATCATCATCCTGATAGTACCCTAAACAATATCCTTCATTCATGGGATAATATTCCACAGCAATATTTCCTAGACCCTGCGTTGATGCTTCCATTAGACATCAATCCAGCGGCCTAGATCGTTGCACTACAAAGAACATGATGAATTGAAGAAATCCTGAATTTGATAGTTCATTTCCATGTTTGGGTAGGCCTGATTGATCCTTATTGAAATAAACGATCAAAATGATAAAAAATTCTAAGTAGTGATAATTCATAACATGGTAATTCCATGATTCAAAACCTATGATAAAAATCCCAACCCCGCACTATGCCCAATATATGAATCAATATGTTCATTGATTGGTTCATTGTAAGTGTTTGTAAAATAATGAAAAATAGAGAATGAATTCACATAAAACTACACCCTACCACTAGTAATGTTCACATATAGTCATAGATTTAATTCACATTATCATTTGGATCCTTATTCCACCATTTTTTGTCTATTCGTCATTGCTTGACCGAATCCTTACCTCTGATCATTCATCTCCAGTGAGAGATCCCCATCCTCATTGTGTTAGGGAAAATCTAGGATTATGACGTTAATGTAAGATTTTTTAATCAACTTAAAAGAATTAATTTTTGTGGCATTAACATGTAATGATCATATAATTTTTTTAAAGAAAAACAATTTATATCATGTTCCCATAGACAATATCCTCCCTCGACCCAGGAAAATCAAGGGTTGTCCCTATTTAAATATCAACACCCCATTATGACCACAATGATGGTCTCATATATTCTATTCAAGTATCCATTCAGGATTTTTAAGGATTTTAACAATATAATATTTTCATTTAATTATTTTATTTACGATTACATTTTTTTATGTTATTTTACTGGAGACCCCTGCTAACTACATTATAGTCACTTCTATATCAAAAATATCATAAAAATAAAATTATTTCCTTGGAGTTTTTATCTGAGTTTCCATTTAATCATTATTACACTTTTTCAGAAAAACCACTCACAAACACAATAAAAACATAACAATTTTCTTCAAACCATTTCGGGGACACAAGGCCATGAAATCAAACATCATCTCAGTGCCTGGCCTCAAAATTTTTTTTAATTAATTTCCAATAATAAAATAAGGAAAATCCAAGACTTTATAATTTTATCCTCTAAACAACTACATATTAATTATATTTTTTAAATCATAATTTTTTTTAACTATTGTATTCTTCATGTGAATTTCAGTTTTTTATTTCTAATAGTTTTACATTGATCGGGGTTCCATAATATCCATAACATCAATATTTATATAAATTTTATATACATTATATATTTATTTATTTAGATTAATTAATATTATATTTATATATAATTAATTCATTTTTAATAATTTATTATTAGTATTTAGTTACTAAAATTTCAAATAATTTCTTTTTGATAAGAAAAAACATTTATATCAAAAAATAAAATTTATAAATTATCACAAACATCGTTTTTTAGTGTGCAAATTATTTAATTTTATAAAAACAAATAGATTTAAATTATGTACATTTATCTAAATAAAATAATATTATGGTCAATTTCAAAGGAATGTTTCACCTATGTGCCAATTTTTCATAACATGGAAGGAAATGTACAAAACAAATTCTAAATATTTTATAATGGTAAGTGTTACTGTCATTTTTAAGAATATATATAATGATTTATTAAATATTTTCCCAATTAATCAGTAGTGTGGGGACAATTATTTACGATGGAAACAATTATAATTCAAAATAATAAATGTTTTCAATTTTCCAAATTTGAAAATAATAATAATAAAATGGATTCCATGTTTCTCTATTTATTTTATATAAGTAAAACCACGAATCTAAAATATATTAATAAAACAAGGTAGCTTTTTATAGAAATTATATTTGAAATATTAAAACTCAATTAATTCATATCACATGCTAGGAAAAAACATAAGAAAAATGTTAAAACATTTTTTTGAATATATTAAATATTTAATCCATTAAAATAGTTGATCAATATTTATTAGTTTACTTTAGAAAGGTAAAATCACATTTACAAAATAAACATATATTTTGACAAATTAATCAACATTATTTGAAGATGATATTTATTTTCACTTGGATTTAATGGATAACAAATGAATTAACATAATTACTGTGTAAATCATAATTTTTCTTCTCAATTAGTCATTCTTATTCATATGCACTAATCCACATCTTGGGGATATAATTCACAGTAATTAAAAATATTTTATTATATATTGTTGTTAATTTTAACATAGTTTTTGAATAAAAAACATATTAAATAAGTCCAATTTTCTAATATAGAACAACTCCACAAAATCTAAGGGATTTAAACTTAATATTAACTAAAACATCACGAATATATTTTATTTTATTTGAAATTTATTTTTGAAAAAAATAATTTATTTTGGTCAATTGACATCCAACCAAAATTTATTATTTTCATTAATGGAAATAAATATCTTATCAAATAATTAAAATTTGTTCTTTTCTATAGGAAATATATTATAAAAAACATTTCCAATCAAAACAATAATTAGACACACTATTTGATATATATGATAAAATAATTTTTTTCTAATAATTGTACAAATCATGTAGTGATAATATATTGAAATTTTTCTTTCAATCACCAAAATTTATTTAAAATAATGTACATGATCTTAATATAATAAGAGATTACTAAATAGATTTCATATTACTATAGTAATGATTTTTTTTATTCAATTACAACAATATATTTATCAACAATAATTTGGCCAGAATTGTTTATAAATGTATTAGAACTCTCTGGTACATTATTTTTTGGAAATCTGGTGTCTCAGGTGTTTTGGGAGGTCAATGTGATTTATCCCCAACACATTTTAAAATTTATATTCTCGGGAGTAGTGTTTTCTATTTTGTGAACAATATCTTCAGTGATACTAATATGAACTATTTCATTGATGACACATATGTAAATAATGTAATTATTGAGATAGATGTGAACAATGTAATCCTTGAGATATATGTGAACACTTTCATTGGTGATAGAGATTTGAACAGTGTCATCGATGATACAGATGTGAACAATATCATTGGTGAGACAGTTTTCAACAGTGTCATTAATGAGACAAATAAGAACAATGTCAATTGTGAGACAAATGTGAACAGTGTCATCAGTGAGATATATGTGGATTGTTTCATCGATGAGACAAATGTGAAAATTTTAATCATTGATTTATTTGTGCTTTTAGGGTCACTGAGGATTTTGTATTTTTGGCGTTTGTGAGTCATTTATATTACGAGTGACAGTGATAAATTTGTATTGTCAACGCCAATGAATCATTTTTCACTATAATCGTTGGTGGTTCATTTGTACTATTGGCCTTGGTGAGTAATTTTTACTGTCGGTGTTGGTTATTAAATTGTACTATTGTTTTCAATGAGTCATTTATATTGTCGGCATCGGTAGGTGTAAAATATTTCTAGCCATTGGTAGATGTACACTGTTTTTAGAAATGGGTAGGTGTATAGTGTTTCCATCTTCCTAAAAATCACCAATTTAATGTTTTCAATGACCAAAAATGCATATGAGTCTTTATTTTAAGGGATTTAAGGACAATTCAAATCCCATACATCCTATCATATTTTTCAAAAGGATCGAGATTCCATTACATTGTCAGACTGTGTGGTTTAATGTGATAGTCTTTAAATGGAAAATATAGTGTATCTTAAACATTTGTTAAATATATTACAGGGGAGAGATAACTTACTCCATTTTTCTACCTTAATGATCTATCGTGAGAGACTCTCTAGCCATTTTTATTCCCATAAGATTTATGTAGTCAGACATTACTCCTTCGATTGTTTTTCCTTGATGTTCTTCCTACTACTTGTGTTGTGTTATTATCCTTGATGGATGTTGTGAGATGTGTGCGTAGGTAGTCCTAGTGGTTGTGGTAGAAATTGATGCCTAGAGTGGTGAGATGCATCAGTTTATGAGGTTTTATGTTAGGGAGGACACCTATGATGATGAAAAAGATTGGATATGAATGATTGTATGATTGAAGAATCATGGTTTTTCCATCTTTATATTCCCTAATAATCAATTTAGTTGTTCTTTCCTACCCTCCTTCTAAAATGGGTGATGAGATATGGGGTATTCCAAATGTTGTTTGTGTTTATCATCACATGTAAGGATGGGTCTACACTCCAACTATAGGTGAAAAATATATGACAGGTAGTTTATATTCTAACCTTATTGATCACCGTGAGTTTCAGAGATTATAATGTTTTTCTAGAATGCATGGGAATATAGGGAGATAATAATAATATTAATATATTATTGAATTGATGATGTTAACCATTTATGATGGATCTCTCTTGGTTGTAATAATAAGGATTTATTTATGAGAAGTTGTAGATCTTGGTTAGAATGATAATATAATGTTATGTGGAATGATAATTGTTAATTAATGGTAAAATAATTAATTTACCTAAAATGAAACTAATAAGAAATCTATAAGGTAATCTAATGTATCCCTTTAAATGGTTGTTTTCAAATAGAATTCCTAGTCATAGATGTGTAACAATAAATTCTGAGAGACATTAGCTAGAGTTGAGTCTACAAATAGGTAATGCACATAATGAGGTTTTGAGATACAATATATTCTATACATTTTATGTTTCAATACACCATTAAACCTACTCAGTTATGGATGATTCACTATGGAGATTCAAGGCCTTGGGGATGATATCCCCATAATTCTGTAGGCCAGATGGATGGATGACAACCCCCTTTGGCCCTTCTCACTCCTCAAAGTAGATACTCGTGCTGGTAATCACAGTGGTTAGATTCTCCCCATATATGTGTGTAGAGGGAAGTAAGGTCTTGGGTTTATTCACAAAAATATATCATTGTTAAATTTTCTTATAGACCACAATAGTTTTTACATGTATATGTTGTTATGGCTTGATGATACTTTCACCGATGTATGGGATGTAATGGATGGAGGTATAATGCACGACTTATGATACATGTTATGCGAGCTTTGGTGGAAATCAGAAACTACATAGTTAATTTGGTTATGTTGATCTCGTAGTTTTGTTTCATGATGTGCATGTTATGTTGATATGACCAGTTGTCTATTGGCAAATCATTTTCAGAGATAGATTCTTAAGATGTGCAACGTTGTGGAAAAGTGGAAAACCAATAGGGAAGTGGTAGCGATATAGCATTGATATTATTTAGAATATTATATAATATTGTATATGATACATGGTGTATCTAGGAACATAGTGTACATGTTTAGGTGTTGAGTTATATCCCCTAGTTTTTCCCTATTCTTTAACATGATTTTATTTACTATTTCACGAGAGGCTCTTGGGAGGATCCTACTAGGTATACTATTATAATCACCCTACGTAGATGTACATTGTTTTTCATGTCACTTGGAGCAGGTTAGACCTCAGGTTGGTTACTAATAGCTCGGGGTTGTAGGATATGTTTGGGCTACTATGAAACAAACATTTTTACATTTTTTAGTACTTGTAGTTTTTTTGTTTAAGTTTTAGTAGCTTTTTCAAGACATTATATGTGTGAAAATGGGATATCTATTATATTGTTGTATAAGTTGGTGTTAAAATGTGTATTTCTTATGTATCTATCCTTAATGTGTTATCATATAGGTTAATTCCTCCCATTTGTGTGCTAATTATACCCTCAGTGCTTTTCATCAACCTAGGTCCTACATGAGGCAAGACTCAGTGGTCACTATCTCCCTTCTCAAATTGTTGTCCCAGGTGGGGTACACTTTATTGGGAGTGGGACGTGAAAATGTTCTATCATAGGTTGATGATGAAGGATATGATGGATTTTCGTGTTAGAAACAAGTTAGGTTTCATGGGTTGGTATGGAAACAATTTCATTCATGTTTATTGTAGAAGAGTTTTCATTTATTCGAAGGTAGGTCCCAAAATTTATCATATCGTTTATCCGGGGGTACTGACTCTAAGGACAATACTAAGAGATCGGGTTAATGTTTGTATTTTGTTGGATGAATTCATATAGAATTATAATTACCAAACTTTTAGAGTGTGTAACATGAACATGGTCTTCCACACTAGTTCCCCCACTGAGGTAGTTCTAGTTTAGGCAGCAACAATGGGCTCTACAAGATTTGGATCAACATAGTAGATGGGGTAGGTAGATGATAGTCCTAATATGCTCCCCATCAAAAAAGTACAGATTGTGGCTATGTTGGTTTTCATAATCAAGGCCTTATAATATGCAGAGTAGGTCATGACCATCTTCATGCATTAACATTTCTAGATTTAGGCAAGGCAGTCATCATTTGAAGTTCCATTTTCGTTTTTCTACATTGGTGCATGAATTGTTATATTTAGGAGCTACACAATCCCTAATATCTGCTTCCCTATTCCAATTTTGTGACTTGATGTAGATAGGCCTCTGGTTTCCTTAGTGTTTACTATGCTAGTTGGACTTTGAGATGACTTTTTTGAAGTGTGTTGAGACTGTGATCTAGTTCTAGGTAATCACCTCTCTAAGGTATATTTATTATGTTTATCGATACAACCAAATAACTTCATCCTTTTTATGGATTGGTTGTATTTGGTTCATTCTATCATGGATTCCTCCAAGAGGTAGTTGGTTTTCTTTAATTTTGATAGAGAGAAAATGATGTTTATTTGAGAGAGAGACCCTCATATGGGTCAAAGGCGTGTTCTGTCCTTATAATCTTTAATGACTGAGTTGATGCTATGTTCTTAAACAGTTCAACTGTTAGAAGTTCTTAGGGTCATAGAATAGTTTTGTATAGTCTTTCCATAAGAGGTTGTATAATTTCCCCCTCGACGAGAGATTGGGTTTAGATCGAGTTACAACTAGGAGAATTTTCTATTTCCATGTCTCCATATAGGATTCCACCTTTGGAGTTATGGGAGATACATGTATAGATCAATGGTACGTTATTGTGTGTTCTGGTTTGGCAAAGTGTGGCACCATGGGGTGCATTAGTTTTTTTCATGATGAATGATTGAGAATGTGTGTGGTTTTCTATCAATTAGAAGCACATTAACATAGTGTCAATGAAGATTCACTATCATCTTCCATGGATTTTGGATTAATTTGATAAACTACATAGTGATGTTTCGTTCTCAGATATCAATATGTGGTCATGATATCCTCAGATTCATGTGAATAAATTTATATCCCAAAAAAAACATTTCCATTGTCTTCATGGGCATTACAAGTTCACTGTAATGCCATTATTTTTGATGAATGCTGCAAATGTGATCATGGGATTGATGAAAAAAATGTTATGGGAGTTCTTAGATATGTTTTTGGTGATTTCTATCCATGAAATCCTTTTGGAAAACATCTCTAATGAGGAGCATACAAAGCATCTGAACACCATTTGGGAATTTCATCGTCAACATGAGTTGTTTGGGAAATTGTCAAAGTGTGATTTTTGGGCTTGAGAAATATATTTCATGGGGATTGTGGGGTCCAAATATGGAGTATATGTAGATATATTGAAGATAGAATAAATTGTATCTGGGGTAGCCCCTGAGACAATGAAATAATATTGAATATTTCTTGGTCTCACCGGCTATAACAGGATGATCATTTCCCATTTTTCCCAAGGAACGACTCCTCGGACATCAATGACCAAAAAGGATCTAGTGTTTATAAGGATTGATCAGTGTTATGAAACAATGGAGTATCTAATGAAGAATTTGCTATGTTCCCTGGTTCGTCTATCAATGTATTTACTAAAGTAAATTTTTTTTCCAACACATGTCACTCCCTCATTATGTCCTTCCAATATACAATCACCACATACCTTTATTCCCTCTTATTTCACTCTATTCCAATATTGACTACCCTATTTGATTTCTATTGTTTCAAAACCACATCTCATCTTACTTCTGCTTCTTCCAGCGATTTCACCAGAATCAGCCACTCATTTCTAGAGTCTCTACTACATCTCGCTACTCCATTATCCCTGATTCCTATATCCACCCTATCACGACTTTTGTAATCCAGCTTCACCTCTACTGATATCCTTTCCAATATGAGTTGGCTATTCTGAATCACCTATTTGAAAACCTCCACCGAATTTTATTCCTCTTTTTCCAACGATTTCACCAACATCGGCCTTCAAAATACATGGTTAGTGTTGATTCTCTAGAGTTCGTCTTTACCTATTCTGAAATATTCATTCTAGGGTTTGGTAAGTTTCTCTTTCAGCCTCCAAAATATAGGGTTTCATTTCCTACATACTCTGCTACTAGGGCTCCATCGCTATCGACCACCGTTAATTTATTCTTGTCCTCTCCTATGGTAACTTTTACATCATCCACAATCTCTGATATTCCCTCAATATCAGGCTTTCCATGCATCCATAGAGGCTCAGTACGACAATATCGAGATGCCTGCATCTAGATTCCCATCTCTCATCGCAGATCCCAGCAGACCTTCCTCTTTTCCTAGGTTTCTGTCTCATTTAATCAAGAACAGCATAAAACCGGCCAATCTTTATCACTAACAATGACCACTGACTCCATTTTTATCCCTAATTTATTATGTTGTTCCATTCTAGTGTATTTTCACTCATTTATCTATTTCCCCTTCCTGGATCATTGGTGTAGTTTATTCTAATCTTGAATTTCATCCTTAATGATTTGTTTTTTCATTGATATATGTGATAAAACCACTTAAATTTGTTTGTTACTATGATGGAGGCCACTAGAGGTTTCATTAAGGCACAACTTTAGACAATAAATCTGATATCATAGATTCATGCTCACTGATTATCTTGAAGATTCATGATGATTTTTATCAAAACAAGGGAAGTGTCATGAATTATTCATTTTGAATTTATCATTCATTATTCTTTATTTTTTCTAACCATATGATTTTAGGAAAATTTCAACATTTTAGATTTTATCTCCATCACCTGGTGGTGAAATGACTACTATAGACAATTTGAAAAATGGAAACTAGTTCGCACTGGACAAGTAATGTTCAACATTACATTCTATAGAAAAAATAAAAAAAGATTATTATCTCTTCCCAAGATGTATATTAATATATTTGCATAAAAATGAATCCTAGATAGATGAAATGTTTAGAGGAACTTCAATGCAATATTTTCATAATGAAACAGTCCCATCTAAATGATTTACATTTAATTTTATTAGGCTCGCATAAGAAATAATCTGAAGTAGTTTACACCTTTCATGTTGTAGATGATGTTTCAAAGAGAATTATAAAGAAATTAATGAATCAATAACGTTCATTCAAAAACTAGTTTTCACTCTAGTAAGTAGTCCAACGATGGGGGCGTTATTTACTATACCTAATATGTTAACTCCATTCGTATAATGTTCAAACCCTAAAACCTCAGTTTTTTCATCAGATGTGTTTTCACTGGAAAAGTTTTTGGTATAGAGAGGAATTGGATCAATTATGAGCAATCATATTTTCTAATATATTACATTTCATTATTGTCTTCCACTGAATTTTTTTATGATATATATTATCTATTTTAACATATTTTTCTATGGTAGATTCATTATAAAAGGAGGCCAAAATGGGTGAAGTGTACCACTAATTGAAAGTTAGTTTAGTTTTATATGCATTTTTTCTATCAAATTACTGATATTTTTCCATTATGCTTTTTTATGATTGAATTATATTAATTTTATGAAAATATCTCTCAGAAAATAAAATTTTCTTGCATGGGAAATTGATGGTTCAATTAATGTTGGGACGAGGAAATCCTCGAGTTCTTTATATGTAATCTCAATAAATTTTCCATGTTAATTATCACTTTTAGCTTTTCATATCTCCATGCGATGGATTTAATCATGATATTCCTGAATAGGAAACTGGGATGGCTCTCTTTTGATATATTTGAATTAATGTTTCAGGATCTTATACTTTTACTATATTCTTTTTATTATTGGTTGAAGATAATACAATGTTTCATTTTTCCCCTTGTATCCATTAAGGTATCCTAGTCTATTACAATCACCATCATGTCTCTATATTGAATTTAATATATTGATGTCATTTTTTTGATAACATAATAGTGATTGATGATAACTATTAGATGCCTAGATTTATTAAGGGAAATTTGAATTTCTTTATATGTAAGACTCTCTTTTCCCTCCTGCATTCAACCCTTACTCTTTATACTTACATATGTACATATGTTTATATTCATTCATGCATTTATTTATTCCATCCTTCCTTGAAATTATATATTCATGTTTATTACAGACGGAGAAGCATGAAAATGTATTTAAGAAATAAAAATTGGTTGAGTTGAGAAAACAGATATTTTCAATAACTTCCATTTTTAGAGGCATCAACTATATTTCTCTAAGATTGAATGACGAATATTCATCAAATTCCAATGCATGAAAGCAACTTCCTTCTATAGAGTTTCATCCTTTTATCTCGGACAACTTTTCATACAACTATTTCTTATATACTAATAGCATTATAGATGCTTCAATTCAGGTTGCTTATACTATTCACTCATCTAATAGACATAAAAGAATAGTCTTCCATGTCATTATTGATAATAAAAAATATGATGGAATGATAATTTGGTTTGCGTAGAACCTAATTTCTCCTAAAATTGTTGATGTCAAAGGTATTCCACAAATTTTGGGTTACATGACTATAGGTTTTTTCAGTACTATCATAACTAGGTGTCAAATATATGCATATATACATATATTAATATATATGTATGTATATTAATGGAAAAATATTCCTTCTTAGTTGTTCATGATGTGATTATCTATTTTTCCCTCAATTTAATTTAGAATGATGCGGTTGATAAACTATTATCATGTTGGTCAATATCTGTAGAGATATAAATTTATGTTTGAGATAGAAGCCACCTGAAAAGATTGACCCGTTTCTTCTTGATGTGAAACATCTGTTTTAGGCATTGTTTACCACAAAAGGTTAATTGAAATTGATTCAAAACAACTTCTATTATGTTTTAGGTATGAACAAGAAACTACCATCCAAATTTTAAATTATAATTTTTTAAATTATATTTTACAATGTTTGTATTAATTTTTTAAAATTCATGTAACTTGTAATTCTTTTCGCAATTATTTTTTCAAACTAATTATTATTAATTTTCTTATTTGTTGTAATCTATGAGTTGATTATTATTTAGGTTTTTGTAATATGTTATCTTTGTGCATTATTTTGTTAATTTTTTTTATATTTTTATATATTGATATGTGGGTCATTTATCAAACTTTTTTGGATTTTATTACCTTGTGTATGGAACAAAAATATAGATGCATAGATGTTTTTAAATATTTTTCCATGAAATTATTCAATAGTCTCCCAAAAACTATAAGACACTTCTTGTGTATTTTATTTTACACAGAAAATATAGATTCCTTGGGATGTCAACTATTATCTTCTTAGATATGTATTCACAAAATCTAGGTTGGTTGTTAATTCAAGGGTCATTAATCTGTTATAAAGAAACCACTCATGAGGGGTTGGCTTTGCAATAATTTCCATCATGGATGAAATAAAGATTGGATTATCTAATCTTTATTACTAGGTGATACTATTGTACCATTTTTATTTTTATTTTTCATTGAGAAAAAATTTCAAGGATTTGTTTGGTGTCATAAACTATGTCTTGGATTGGCTGGATTCTATCAGAGTAGCTAGTTACTACTATATCCCGGAATGGCTGGTATCTATTGTTTCATGGATTGGATGGTTTCTACTATGTCTAATATTCTAAAAACATAGGTTACAAACCATTCCACTAAACTATGTTATATAGTGGCTTGTATGTTAACAATCATGCATGTTGGTGAGTTCAGAAAATTTTCACAAGCTATGTACGAGAGTGTATGTTTTCTACTGGAGTGGCTAGTTTCTACAATGTCCTAGAGTGGCTGGTTTCTACTCTGTATATTATTCCACAAACATAGGTTAAAACCCATACAACAATAATTTTTTAGAGTGTGTGGTATGTACTATAGTTTTTCATATTTTACAAAAATAGGTTTCAACCCTTAACTCTAAACTATGTCTTAGAGTGGCTTGTATGTTGATAATCTTGCTTGTTCATGAGTTGAGAAATTTTTCATAAAATATGACCTAGAGTGGATGGTTTCTAATGTGTCCTGGAGTGGCTAGTTTCTACTATTCTAAATATTACACACACATATGTAACAAACCATACAACTAAAAAATATCCTGGAGTGGCAGGTATGTTAATAATATTTCATGTTCATTTGTTGAGAAAATTTTCCTAAAATTTGATCTCTTTATATTTTTCTTTCATATCTCATCCCATGATCAAATACATCATCCATTAGTTGATAGGTATACTAAAGTTGGATTTTCTATGCCTTTCATGCCTGGTAAAGACTTGGTTTCCCAGAATTGATCAAATAAACATCTAAGGGAGATGAAGGAGAATCTTTAGAGAGAACTTGCAGTTACTCAAGGGTTCATATGGGACGTGTTTAGGTGACACATTAAATGAATTATTGATTTCTAATTCTATAAAATTTCCATGTAGTCTATTTTAGATGTTCTAATTTGTATATCAATGAAATTTCTTTTTTTAAAACAATGAATCATTTTATTGGATTAAAATGATTTGGGTTTGTTTTTTATTAGTCACATAAACATACATTTGAGTTTACCTGTATTTTATTTCAACAATTTTTAATAGTTTTTTAGTTTTCCATATGTATTACATATCCACAAAAAAATAATATTTACCCAAATATTATTTCAAAAGATTTTATTTTGCAAATGGATAATAATAATATTATATCGTGTAAGGTATTATCCTTTAAATTTGTTTTTGATATTATAGTTTCATATTATAAATTAGTTTTATTTTAAAAATTATCATTTATAATATTTTTATTACAATTATTCATTCTAAGAATATATTTTATATTTTCTATATTTTGATTCATATATATATTATAATGAATTTGAATTATGAGTTAAATTTTTTTATTAGTACCTACTAGAATTATAGAAGTGATAATACATACTTTGAGAAACATAATTTGTATAAATCTATGTAGATTCTTGTATTCATGGTTATATTTACATTAAAATGTAGTATTTTTTATTTTATATTGTATTACATTTCCAGATCAAAACCAATATGATATATGCTGAATTTAACTAAATATATCATAGAAACCCAATGCATATATTTGAATAGAGAGATGTTATATCTTTTCTATTTTAGATTTATTTCATCATCAAAATGATTATAAATGTATATATATGATGAATAATCATAAATGATATCAATAATGCATGCATCATCCAGATTAAAGGGTATATTTTATAATGTTTATATATATTAGAACCCTTTATAAAATATATACTATTGTATATATTTTGAGAAATGATCTTATAGATTTCACTTATTATTATATCATTAAAATATGTGCATTATATAAAGGTATATTATATATAAGAAATATGAAAATTATTTACTGAGTATATCATTATTCAAAAACTACTATTTTTTCACTATATGTATGAAATATTCCTCGCTCAAATGTTAATACTTATATTTAATATTTTCCTTTCACATTATTACTTTTTCATTTTATTATATTTATTTATAATTTTAACCCTAGTCGAGAAATATTACAATGAGCTTTCTCTTCCACTAGATGTTGAATTAGAGAATACATGTTGGGATTTTAAACCCTTCATGTAATTCAATGTAGGCCTTACATTTAAGGAATTAAAAATAGATGAATCTGTAGTTATTGATATTTGAATCGTATCATTTTCCTATATCATTTTTATTTTAATTAAATATTAAATTACTACTACATTTATTAAATAAATTTTTTTTTACGATGTATCATAAATTTTTTCATATAGTCTAAGAATCATTATTCAATATTTTTTTGTACGTATTAGTTTGTTATTGGAGTGAAATGTATTATGTGTTAACTCTAATATATTATTTATTATATAGGTTTGTCTTTTGGTTTTTCAAATGAGGATCGTATGGCATCAACACCATCATTAAATAGAATAATGATACGTATATGAATTATATTTTTTTCATTCATGTATTTGAATTATCCATACTGAAAATAAAAATATTTTGAAATTATATTAAATGTTTACTCTATTATTTATGATGTTCAACCAATTATGTAACATAAATTTCAGTAATATGTGCAATTAATTTGTTATTTAAATATATTCAATGTGAATGTTCATTTTTAACTTTCATAAATTGTATTTTTATTGATGATAATAATTTATCAGTATCACCATGCGAATGCACGGGCGAGTACTAGTTGACTTCTATAAGAGAGAGTTCATTTTGATGTGGTTTTTTTGATTTTTCACATCTATAGGGAGGATTTATCTTGATACAGCAGAGATCAGTAATTTATTATGGGACTCAAAAGTTTCATTGTAACGACCCAAACATTTTAATATTTTTTGTTTCTAAATTTTGTGTGCTATTTTATTTAATACATAACATAAATATTTCATTTAATGAAATGAGTATAATTTTAATGAGACATTTGTATTTTGATTATTTTATGATCGTTGGTCAATATGAACATTGAAAACTAAATGTTGTGATTTTTGTCTATAAATACAAGTGATCTTGGTTAATTAACACGAAATGAATATTTGATGGCCTCATCCAGTAGTCTCGGGCTGATCGTAGCCCATTTGATGAATGGTGGGAAGGATGTAGCAACATTGATCTTTTCTCTGGAACAAACCAAAGTAGAACATCATCGTGTGAAGCTGGAATGGAATTGCCTTCGAGAGAAATTCAAAATAATTAGAATTACCACTCCTGCAATGTTCGCCGAGCCACCCCAAGATTCTATCACATTAGCACAACTTACACGCAGGTCATATGTTGTTGTTATAAGGGGCTATGTAACAAGTCCTTAGCTTTTTTATGTAATCATTTGATATAAATATTAATAATTATTTCTTCTTATGGTGATGTTGGTAAATCTCAAATGTCTAGATAAAAATATGATGTAAATTAATGATGAATTTCAGAAAAAAGAATATTTTAAAATATTTATTTAAACCATTAATAAATAATAACGTGAAATGAATTTCAAAAAATGGTCATCTATAGTTATGATCTGTGGGAAATTCAGAGTCTAATAAGATCAACTTAATTTTTGATTAATAATAAATTTTGAATAGTGATTTTACACTTACTACTAGTAATGTGACCAAATGGATTAGTAGCTTCACCTACGAATGTATTAATATAATTTAGGCACCTTTATTAGGAAATGTGATTCAATAAAACAAGTATAGAAATGTTTTAGAAATTATTAGTTAACTATTAGACTTCTTTCAGTTGAATATTGTTTTTATTTAAAAATTAAATTAAAAATATTTAGGAAATTATTTTCATAAAATAGATTTAATTTTTGAATTAAGAGCATTGATATTAGGTTAGGGTGAATTTTTGGGTTTTTACTTAAATAGTTGAATTTGTTGTCAATAGTATTTTTATTTAAAATTTTTAATTAAAAATATATAGTAAATTATTTTCATAAAATAGAGTTCATTTTTGAATTTAGATCATTGATATTAGTTTATGGTCAAATTTTGATATTTTTCTGAAATAGTTGAATTTGCGGTGTATATTGAAAATACAGTTTTGAGTTTTGGGTGTTTAATAAAATCATTAAGGATGTAATAATTATGTAATCTTTCTGGTCGACTTGTGAATAGTCGTAAATGCTAGTAGCTGTCCCAAGTGGCCAATACCATGGAAAAATACCATGTACAAGCCCATGGTATTTCCAATACCACCGATGAGTTGTCCCTTAAAAATTAAGGACCTGTCCTCTCACTTATCCTATAAATACCAATCCATTCCCTCACTTATTTAATTTCCAAATCCTCTCCAATGATGTTTGGGTCTTTTAACTCCCATGGATTCCTCCCAAGGTGCCTTCAAGCCTCCCAACATCCCGACCTTCTAGCTTTTGAAGATACTCTTCATGATAAGGGATCGTTCGCCCCCCCCCCCCCCAAGCCATGTCGTCCTTTATGTTGTGTCTTCTAGTATCTATATTTTTTTGTTGACTGTATATTCTTATATGTTATCATTACTATCCATTTCATGTCTACTTTTTAAGATACAATTTTCATTCTCCTCATGTGGAGATTGATTCGATATTTTTACCGATTCGTCTCTCAAATGTCTTTGGTGCATCCTCATGAAAAATGAAAAATTAATTGCTTATGAGTCTTGACAGTAGAAGAATCATGAGCAGAACTATCCCATGCATGGTCTGGAGTTGGAAGGGGTATTATTTTTCTCTAAAGATATGGAGACACTATCTATATGGGGAGAAATGTGATATATATACAGACTATAATATTATGAAGTATATTTTCCCACAAAAGTAATTGAACATGAGACAAAGGATATGGTTGAAACTTCTCAAAGACTATGATTGTTCAATTAATTATCATCTTGGAAGAAAAAAAAGATGATAATTCATTCAGAATGAAAGACCCAGTTGTTCTTCCCCTGATGAGGATTCAAAGAGATCCTTTGATCAATGACCTAGAAATGCTGGACATGGGAATTATAAAGGAAGGTAAATAATCAACCCTAACCCAAATTATTTATCAAAAATCATTACTAGAGATGATAAAGAAAGAATAGAAATATGACCCTTTGTTACATAAGAAGTTTGAAACTTCGAAGGATGGGATGTTTCATGAGTTTAAGATTGATCTAGAATGTGTACTGAAATTTTGTACAAGACTATATATACAATATATTTCAGAAATATAGAAGGAGTTGACTGATGAAACCCATATTTTTACCTTATCTATACATCCTGGATGAATAAAATGTATAGGGACTTTCATGATATTTTTGGGTGGCATAATATGAATATGGAGACTGCTGATTAAACATTATGGTGTCTAGTATGTCTGCAAGTTATGGCGGAGTGAAAAATTTCTAAAAGGGTTTTGCAACCACTACCAATACTAGCATGAAAGTGGGACACTATCACTATGGACATCATCATTGGTCTCCTAGGAACATCCAAATGAAACAATGTGATATGGGTTATTATGGATCACCTCACCAAGACATCCCGTTTTATCACCATTCGGGATGATTTCTCTATTGATCAACTAGACATGATTTACTTGAAGTAAGTGGTATGGCTGCATAGAGTTTCACTTTCTATTGTATCTGATCATGATCAAAGGATCACATCAAAATTCTAGATAAGTCGTCAATATTCTCTGAGAACTGAATTGAATTTCAGTATGGAAAATCACCCCAAAATGGATGGCCAATATGAATGGACTATTCAAACACTCGATGACATGCTGAGAACATTCTCAATGTAGTTTAAAGGAGGATGGGATCAACATATCCCTTTAGTTGAGTTTTATTACAACAAAACCTTCCACACGAGAATTAACATGGAACCATATGAAGCTCTATATGGGAACCAATGTAGAACTCATACTTGTTAGTATGAAGCTGGTGAGAGAATGCTTATTGGGCCTCATCTTGTCCATGAGATAACTGAAAGAGTCCATTCCATCCAGCATCACATTAAGGCTGCTAAGAGTCAGTAAAAGAGCTATGCTGACAACCATCGAAGGGACATGGTGTTTGATGATGGCGATATGATTAATCTTTGAATATCTTGTTGGAAGATACTGATGAGGATTGGGATGAAAGGGAAGCTCAACCCTAATAAATTATCCCCTATGAAATCATTGATCGTGTAGGAGTAGTGGCATATCGTCTTGTACTACCTCCAATCCTAGAATAATTTAATTATTTCTTCCACATATCACTCTTGAGAAGGTACATATTTGACCCTTCTCATGTACTAAACCTAGAGGTGGTACAACAAGAAAAAGACCTCTCTTATGAGGAGCAGTCGGTGTAGATATTAGATCGTAGAGACAATGTTCTACGTAACAAGACTACCCACCTTATTAATATGTTATGGAGAAATAAAAATTATGATGAATCCATGTGAGAACCGAAGGAGTCTATGATGTAGAAGTACCTACAACTTTCCTCCTCTGAGGGTACGAGTTAAAAATTACATGGATTAAATTTCATAAGGGGGGAAGAATTTAATGACCCATATTTTTAATAATTATTGTTTCCTAATTATGTGTGTTATTTTATTTTTATTCGAAAGAAAAACTATTTCATTTTATGAAATGAGTATAATTAAAATGAGACCATTGGGTTTTTACTGTTGTATGACCATTGTTAAATATGACAGTTGGAAAATAAATTTTATGATTATTGTATATAAATACAAGTGATCCTGGTTAATTAATACATAAAGAATATTTGATGTCCTCATCCAGTATCCTCTGGCCGATCGAAGCCCATATGACGAAACTTGGGGAGGAGGTAGCACCACTAGGCTTTGTTGTGGACCAAATACAAGCTGAACTTGATCGTGTGAAGTTGGAATGGAATCGCTTTCAGGAGAAGTTAAAGATGATAGAAATTACCACTCGAGAAATGTTGTCTAAGAACCCACACAATTCAATCACCTTAGAACACCTTACAAATAGGTCCTATGCTAATGTTAAAAGGGGATACGTAATGAGACCATTTATGCTTTATGTAATCCATTAATAATGTGTAATTATTTTCAAGAAATGGCCTTCAACATTTATGTTTTATAATAAATATAGTGTCTAATAAAATCAACATATAATTTCATAAATAGTAAATTATGAATAATGATTTTATGCTTATTATTAGTAATATGACCAAATAAATTAGTAACCTCACATATGAAAGTATTAATAATATTTAGGCACATTGATTAGGTAATGTGATTCAATAAAAAAATTGAATAACTATTTCAGAAATTATGTGTTAAGTATTAGTTTTATTTTCAGCTGAAGAGTGTTTTTATTTTAAAATTTTAATTAATGATATATAGAGAAATATTTTCAGAAAATTTAGTTCAATTGATAATTCATAGCATCAATATTAGGTTAAGGTGATTTTTTGGATTTTTTATGAAATAGTCGAATTTTTAGTGAATAATGTTTTTATTTTAAAATTAAATGAATATTATTTTAAAAATTATTTTTATAAAATGGAGTTCATTTATTATAATAGAGAATCGATATTAAGTTAATTTAAATTTTTGGGATTTTTCGGAAATAGTTGAATTGTTTGTGAATAGTTATAATACAGTATTGAGTTTCTATTGTTTTATGACATCATTAAGGACGTTATAATTATGTAATAATTATGGTAGACTAATAAATTGTAATTTGTTCTAGGAGGAGTCCCAAGTGAAAAATAACATGGGAAAATACCATGGGCATGCCCAGGGGTTTTCCAATACCACTGATGAGGTGTCATTTGGAAATTAATGACTTGTCCCCTCACTTCTCTTATACATTCCTTGCCATTACTTCATTAATTTCATTTACAAATACTCTATAATGGTGTTCTGGTAACATTACCTCCCATGGAGTCCTCCCAAGGTTCCCTCAAGCCTATCATGGTCCTAACCTACAAGCTTTCGAAGTTACTCTTCACGGTATGGGGTCTTTCACCCTCCTCTTTTAATCCACGACTTCTTTTATGTTGTGACTTATAGTTTACTTCTATTTCAGTTGAGGGTATGTTCATATATGTTATCATTAATTTCCATTTCATATCTATTTGTTGAGGGACTATTTCCTCTCTAATATATTTTCATTATTTATTTTTAAGTGACGCTATTAGGCTTCCTAATTTCTCATAAAAGAAATCACATCTTCCCTTTTCACTCATGGTACCTTTTCATGTGGGATGTAATTAAAATATCCATACCATGATCTTATTAGGTACCCATACTATATTATGAATTATTTATGAGTGTTTTACCCTTTTCCATCCCTTTTAAATGTTTTCTAAAACCATGTTATAGAGTCATTGTGCTTATGAAAATTCCCCTAAAATTTTATATCTCTTTCTCTGCTGAAATTCACTTGTTTTATTTATGTTAATACCCACACCTATTTCATTTATTTTTTTGTTCATAAATATTTAAAGATGATGTATTTTATTCTTTAAGTGATATACATATAACCGTCACTCCCTTTTCATGGGTTATAAATGACATAATGGTCTTATTTATTTCTATGGACTTGTAAAACATCACGATCTTGAAATGGAAGCAATTTCAATTATTCTCCATGGGGTATTTATGAAATTATTTATTATGATCTATGTAAATCACATTAAATTAATGGCATATTAAGGGTTACCCTTGATAGTTATCCAATGCATTGGTCGAAAAGTTATTCTCTAGAGATGACAAGTTTCACGATTAGTTGGTGAATAACCTTGTTAATTTTTATGACACCATGGGGATGAACCTTGGATATCTGTTCATGAATATATAAATTATATGTTGTAGCCACATATATGACTTATATTGAATGTTATTTTCAATATTATTTTCCTATTCGTCCATTGCTCATGTATTTTTGAATTTTATCTTGTTCTTATTATTATTTCTCTAGACCACATTTCAAATGGTTCACTTGTTTACCCCTCACTTGGCTATCTTCTCACCCTTTACTTTGATGTATATTCCCAGAATTTGAGATGTTGTAATTTTATATATGATAAACATAATATGAAACCATACATGTGGTTTAGAATAATGTTTCATTCTATTTTCATGTATTATGTTTGTGATTTCAAAGACATTATACGTAAAATATCCTTTATTTGAAAAATGTAATGAAATATTATGTATAAAAATGGAATGATTCTATATGAATACCTATGAATATAACTATGAAAACCTTGATCTTTAGTTAAAATATATAGTGTCTTCTCTGATGTTGTGGAAAAATTAACTCATTAAAAAGAACAATTTTATTTTCACAAATCATAAGATCTCGAGGATTGTTTTCTCTAAGCGTAACATGAACATGTGACATCATCCAGGGATATAGTTATTATTGGAATATGAAATTAAATGTAACACCCCAGGTAAATAAATAATATGAAATTTTTATATTTATCCATATTTTTGAATAAAATGTTAATATTAATTTAAATGGGATGCTATGCTTGATGGCTTACCCAATACACAACAATGAGTTCCTTTGAAATCTTACATTGCACTTTAATAATAAAATAATATTATTATGAACAGTAGTTAATGCCTAGCAATTGTAATGGCGGGAATGAATATAACTAACTAAAAAATGATTATATATGTTTGTCAAATTTTTTTACTCATTATAATAAATGTTAGAGGATTAAAAATGCGAATGATTCCAATTTTAAGCGTAAACAATCTAATATTCATTAAAAGGCCGATTAACTGCCTTTTGATGGAGAACCCCTTTTAAATCCAATTTTTTACAATATTATGTGTTATATTTGACAGAATAAAATTCTTTTTTAGAATCGGGACGTCAAAATTTACTTTGAGTAAATTTTTGGTTTTTTTCCAAAAAAGTTCAATTTTTAATGAATAGTGAAAAATGTTGTATTTTAATTCAAAACCTATTTTTATTCTAATTTATTTATATAATTAGATAATCTTTTGAATTGGTTTTAAAGTTAAATTAGAATATATTTTTACCATTTAATACAATATTGGTTGTTGGAATTAATTTCACTTTAAAATCGGACTTAAACTAGTGTCAATCTTTTGATTCTTTTTGTTTCATAAAAACACGTTATTTGTTTTGAGAGCGGAAATTAATTATTAAATTAATTAATGAAATTTATATGTTTTTAATTTTTTAAAATATCCATCATTTTTTAATTCTGAATATCAAATATAGCTTTGGGTGAATTTTTGGCAATTTTCTGAAAAACTTTAATTTTTGATGAATAGTGAAATCACTAAGTGGTACTTATAAAAACTGATTTTCCGTTTAAATGAATTTTTGCCATTTTTGTGTTTTGAATTTCAAAAATCCGACATACATGGTTGTCATTAAGAAGTAAAATGTGGTTTAATGGGATTAGAATAAATTTTTTGTGAATAGTAACTTATTAAGTTTTTAATTGCGATTAGAGGTAATTAGTGTAGTTTAAGGTAAGAATAATGTTTTAATTATTTTAAATGACGTAGACACATGTCCTAACCTCATTGGATGTGTCATTTACGACCAAGAAAATCCATGGGTCAACTTGGGGAGCCCATGGAGCCACTTTGGTTGGAAATTGACATAAATATCTTTTTATTTAATGTTAAAATTAAAATGACACAAACATGAGTTGTTTTAGTAAATCAATTTTTAAATGTGGTTATAAAATCCAGATATTTAACAATAAATATTAATTGGAAAGATAAATATATTTCCTACATTATAGTATTTTTTTTATAATTTTTAGACATTTAATAAATTATATTATTTATGACATCACGATGATGCAGCGATGACCTCATTATTTAATGATTTAAATAAAATGGAATGATAATGTAAACTCTAAGAACTAAAAAAGTCCAAAACCTATTGTATGGGTGGATATCTAACCCTTATCACCTTATCCTAGAAACACATAAATGTGGGACCATTAAAATCCGAAACGCATTATAAAATAAAGTAACATTTCTTTACTTTCCAAGAGTGCCCCACCTCTCCTCTTATAAAAGGCCCCCACCTCTACCTCCTTACCCAAACTTCCAAAGCCATTGGCTCGGCCAAACCCTGACCATTTTGTCTCTCCACATCACTCTATAACTCTTAGAAGCCTCACTTTTGGGAGAAGTCTTCCCAAGTAAGCCTTTGATCTCAAACCAAAGGGAGTTACCCAATTTTAAGGTAATGTCTTCACTTGAGTCCTTTTGTTTTATTTTGCTTCTCCAACCCCCTAAACTCATTTTATTCATTTATTTGCTAACTAATCCAGTATATTCTATATACTATGATGTTGTTATAAGAATTATTCGAGCTAAAATTACACACACCTACATCTGATGGTTAATGAACATACTGTTTCCGTGGATGACGATTTTCTTCCACACGAAACGATGATTGTTCAATATCCGTCTAACACATTCAAAGATGGCCATTAAGATGTCACTATATTTATATATGATATATAATATGTTTATTTTTTCCTTAATCTTCTGTATCTTTCATTTATGGCATTCATTTATGGCTTCCATTATGGGTATACGCGATATCTTCATTTTAGGAAGTGCGTACTACTGCCCCCTCAATGTGATTTGATTCGTTTATACCATATGTGGTACGTATAAAGGATATATTTAATGATATAATATATGATACCATACTGTAATTAAAATAATATTATGTATCATTATGTTTTAATTCCATTAAATATGAAATATAAATTGAAGTAGCGTCCATGCGTACGTACGGCTTACCATCTCCATGAACGGCACATTTCATTTCTTATCTCAAAATGTTATGTACTATTATAATTACATATATAATGGATATATATGTAATATATTACATATAAATGATGGATATAATTATGGAATTATAACATATATATATATATATATCTCCTTTTGTTTTAATTCCATTAATATGACAAAAAAATGAAAGTAGTGTTCATGCGTACGTACGGCCTACCGTCTCCATGAACGGTGCTTTTAATTTTTATCTCCAAATGCTTTGAAATAATATTAAATGAATATATAATGGATATATATGATATTTAAAACATATATACTATTCTGGATATGATTTACCTATAACTACATGGAATATTATTTTCCAATAAGTTCCATTTTTGACTCATGTACCAAACATCAGAAAAAACGTCTGATATGAACTAACATTATTAAACAATTATTATAACATTATAATATGTGATATGCACTGAATAATAATCTATAAAAGAGGTCCTTAGGAAATAAAAAATTGAACAATTTTTATTATTCAGGAATATAAAGAAATGAACAAGACAAGTCGGACTTGAGGTAAGGGATCTTACTCCTCTCTTTCTTTTTAAGTACACTCTTTTATGTCATTCATTTTAAAGCTCATCTTTCTTGTTATTGGGATGTTCATTTATATTACTCTTACTGTAATTTTTATGTTCATATGATGAGAGACCCTATTCTCTTTCATGAATCCATTTTGGAAGTTTTGAGTGGTGCCGTTAGGCTGCTGAATTTTCGTAAGAGATCTAACCTCTCTCTTTCTTTTTAAGTACCCTCTTTTATGTTACTTCTTTTAAGCTCCACTTTTTTATAATGGGGGATGTTAATATATATTCCTATTGCTGTAAATTTTATTGTAATATAATGAGAGTCCCTATTTGATCTCATCAATCCATTTTTGAAAGTTTTAAGTGGCGCCGTTAGGCTGC
This sequence comes from Viscum album, assembly GCA_963277665.1. Classification (NCBI taxonomy): domain Eukaryota; kingdom Viridiplantae; phylum Streptophyta; class Magnoliopsida; order Santalales; family Viscaceae; genus Viscum; species Viscum album. The sequence goes on along the minus strand of OY728140.1, from coordinate 1,995,136,738 downwards.
CGAGTTTTCGTAAGGGATTTTTCATCACACTTTTATTCCCGTGGGATTTATGCTACCATTGCCACAATTTCATTTGAGTGGTGTATGCACTGCCCATTATTTTACTCATTGTGTAATATACTTTAATTTATGAGTATTTACATCAATGTTGTATTTTTTTCATTCACGGGGTATATGATTCGAATGTTACCCAAGTCGGTAAGGGAACTTTTCACCCTCCTCTTTTTAAAAGACTTATTTTGTTATGTATTTTAATTCACATACTATTATGTTGTGATATGTTCTTCTATATCCTTATTGATTTAAATTTTATTTCAATGTGATGAGATACCCTTTTTATCTCTCATCAACCCATTTTCTGAATTTTGTAGTGATTTCGTTAGGCTGTCAAATGTTTGCAAGGGAACTTCTTAACCCAAATTTGATTCTATGCGATAAACTTTTACTCCTTGAATATGTCATTCTATTAATATGTGGGAATATACTCTGATTGTTTTACACTTAATATCCACTAATATTTGCTGTATTTGTCTCTCACAGATAATTATGTAATTGATTTATCCTTAAACCAAGGATAACGACTTTGTAAGGGACTTTGTCACAATCTTCATTCATTCAGGAATATTTTGTTTTATACACATCCTTATTTTATATGATGTATAAACCCCTTTTACTTTTACGTTTATCCAAAAAGGAATATTTTTTATACGAATCATTTTAAAAAATGACAAAAGGGAATGTTTTTGTCATACGTATGTGGCGATGATGACTTCTTCGCCGACATGACCATTATTTGAGTTTCGGCTTCCTCTAAAAGTCATACCTTATTTTTAAAAGAAAAATAAATACCATGTTTTACTTTTCTTTTATTTTGGTACTGAAAATGGTTTTCATAAGGTTTTTTATGTCAACGTGTTTTATTGATATCTTGTGATTGAAATGTGGAAATGTTATGTTTCCTTTATGCATGTATTATGTGGTACGATTATGTTATGGTTCTTGGCCATTGTTATGACGACAGGTGATTCAATGATAAACTAAGGGCGGGTGAGCCCGATATATCTCTCCAATGCATTGGGTAACACGAATGGGTTAAACATTAAGGTTTCTACAAAGAGATTTAGGGAATATACTGTGATGGGTATTCTAAACGTAACCAAGAGGGTTACTCCCTACGTAAGAATATTATGAATGAATCATGTTACCTTTATGTCTTATGATTTCTAAGATTTATTCTTGATTTTATGAGGTATGATAAAGTGATTAAGCATTATGGGTAAAGTATGATTTCATTCTTATGTATATATGTACTCATGTTTCCTTTCCATACTTTTTATAACCCTTACTGAGATTTTTATGCTCATCCCAAGTTTTTTTTGAAATGTATTTCATAGGTCAAAGGAAAGGTACTTGATATGATGATAGTGTCAAGGAAGTGTCAAGAAAGAATCCATGTTTTTATTTTAAATATGTTTCCATTTATGGGAAAAAATGAATAGTATCTTTATGTAACCACTTTGTTTAAATATGGAATATAATGCATGTTTTATGATCTAATTCTCTAAAACTCTAAACCTGAAAAGATCCTCAATGTGTAATCTTGTATTAACTCAATATTAAGTGAGTTTTAAGGCTGGGGCCATATATTGAAATCTCATATAGACCTATAAAAGGTAGTGTCGTACTTTATGTGCTAATTGGGAAGTCACATATTGATGCAGTGCATGAATCTGGTGACTCTAGGAGATTGATGGAAAAATATTCAGCATTACATCTCAATATGAGTTAATAAGGGGGAATATGTAGTCATTTATCGATGCTGCTAATGTCATCTCTAGTGAAATAGGTGGAAGTGTCTTATCTATTGGATCTAAAGTAAGAGTTCTGGAGAGACTGATTTGTTTGTGGTAAGGCCCATGATGATTGGTCTGAGGATTAACAACACTGAGTGTTGAACCAGGGAATCCATTTCATTCCTTGGGTGATATTAGAGCTATTTCTCCTCCAAATACAATAGTCATCCATTAGTGGAGAATCATGGTGTGATAAGGTTGTATCAAGATTTTAGGATTCATTTTTGGTGACCTGGGATGAAGCATGCAGTTGTAGAGTTTGTGTATCAATTTTTGGTCTACTAGAAGGTGAAGGTTGAGCACTATGTTCTTGGTGGATTCCTCTAGACGTAAGATGTTTCTCAGTGGAAGTGAGAAGACATCTCAATGGGCTTTGATACTAGTTTTACATGAGCACAGTCTGGTCGGTATTATATTTAGGTGGTGGTGGATTTTCTAATGTAATCATACAACTTCACAGAGATCAATGAGTTGATCATAGTGGATATTTTTTCAAGGAAGAATATGGTAGAGGTGGTGAGAATCAATGGTGTCCCAAGGACGATCATTTCTTATCGAGATCCTAATAATATGTCTATGGTGTGGACAGGTACCCATCATGATCTCGGTTTTCAGCTATTCCTTAGCCCATATTTTCATGCACAGACTAATGGACAGATAGTGGAGAGAATCCAAAGTCTTAGAAACATGTTCTGCTCTTGTATCCTAGATTTTGGTGGTTTGTGGATGAATCATCGAACCTTGGTGGAGTTCGCAATCAACAAGAGTTTTTATTCCCACACAAGCATTGAATCTTTTTAATATTTCTATAGTATTTATTTCCATTCACCATTATGTAGGATTTGGGACATAGAGTCAGCTATTATCGAAACAGAACTAGTATATAACATGATAGACATGGTTTAAATTATTCGTGACTAGATGATGGTTGGATAAGATCATCTGAAATCATATATTGATCAATGGAGGAGACCTATAAAATTTGTTGTTGTGGAATACAAATGTCTAAAGTTACTTTTCATCTTTTTTTTTGTGAATTACTGGTCATGGGATTATATTTTCTCTTCGTTTTGTTGGGTCATTCAACATTTTCTCTACTGTCAGAGCTGAGCAATATCGGGTAGATCATAACCCATATATGAGAATTGTACATGATGATTTTCATGTATCCTATATCTATTTATATATTCATGATGACTCTCAGATCATCTATTGGGGAGAGTTCGATGTTGATGATGATGTGAACATTGAGGAATAGCCTGTGGAGATCATGGATAGCAAAGAGATGTTTTTGTGCATGCATTCAGTCCCCTTGGTTCATGTATTGTGGGAACACAATGGCAGGGAGTAGAGTACATGATAACGTGAGATCCAAATACATCCCCAGTACCATGAGTTGTATAATATTTTACACTTTTCATGAAATCATGTTCTTTTATATTTGGAGACCATATATTTATATGTGATGGATTTCTATTGTTTCTTTTGTGATATAATCACCTTTTAGAGGTATATCGATGGGGGTTTTATAGAACCCCATTGATATTTGCTTTTATGTTGGTTTTTAATTTTTTAGGATGATAATGTTTGAGAGATATATGAGGTAATGGTATCGATCCCTCTGATTCGTTAATTTTCTAAAATCATGTTTCTACGGTGTTAAAGATTGTCTATGTGACTTATCCGTGACACATTTAAAATTTTATAGTTTTATAAATACTATTTTGGATTTTTTGAACCCTGTCATCGGTGAGACAAATGTAAAAAGTGTCATCGTTGTGACATATGTGAAGAGTTTCATTAGTGAGACAGATGAGGAGAGTGTCATTGATGAGATAGATGTAAACAATGTCATTAGTGAGATAGAATTGAATAATGTCATCAGTGAGTCATATATGAATAGTATCATCAGTGAGACTTATGTGAACACTATAATCAGTAAAAAAGATGTTATTTGAGTCATAAGTGAGACAAATGTGAACTGTTTTATCAGTGAGACAATGTTAAAAATTTCAACAGTGATACATATGTGAATAGTTTCATCGGTGAGTCATTTGTACTGCCATAATCGGTGACTCATTTGTATTGTTTCCATCTGTGAGTCATTTTTACTATGAGTTTTAATGATTAAATTGTACTATCGGCGTCGGGGAGTCATTTAAACAATCCTTGTTGGAGAGTTATTTGTATTTTCAGTGTTGGTGAGTCAAATTATAACGTCGGTGTTGGTGAGTCATTATGTACTCTCAATGTCATTGAGTCTTTTGTACTGTCACTGTCGGTGAGTCATATGTATGGTCAGTGTTAGTGATTCATTTGTACTGTCGACATCATTTGGTGTACAATGTTTCTAACCATCAGTAGGTGTACTATGTTTTTAACTGTCAGTAGGTGTACGGTTCTTCCGGAATTATGTAGTTCACCCATTAAAGATTTTCATTGATGAAAAATATCATTCAAGAAAATTTTATGGTATTTACTGATGATTCAAAACCGATAACTCGTATCATAATTTTTTAAGGATCAAGATGATTTGCTTCATCAAATAGTGTTGTTTAATGTGATCATATTTTAATAGAATATCATGTGTTATATTAACCATATCTTCATTAAATCATCTAAAGGAACAAGACATATTCCTATATTTTTTTACCTTTTGTTTCCTAGTGTATGATGATCAAACCATTCCATATTCCTATAGGATTTCTGAGATCAAACATTTATCATTGGATTGGTTCCACTTGATGTTCTTCATACTACAAGAGCAACCCTGGTTATGATTATATCATAATGTATTGACCATTCACCGATATATGGTACAATTTACAATCATTTTTCAGTGTCCCCCTCTTTATGTTTCTCTTTTTCATGTTAAGTCATATGATCTCCATGTTTCTAATGATGATTTTTTGGGTTTTGGTTGGTGCGGTCATGCAACAAGATTCTCGGGTTGGTTCACTTGTCAGGAGGATGGGGATCATGATTCGTTGCTTTCATCATTCTCAAGTAAAGAACGTCAAGAACCTACTGCAGTAGAGGATTTTTAGATTCTATATTATTTAACGTTCAACTGTATAGTATATCATGTTTTACACCACATTATCTCAATGTAATTTAAATAATAAATATTTAAACATGATATATATATATCAATATCAATCACATGTTATTGCCTCTTGTGTTTTCGGATAGTTTTATGTATATTCTTTCCTTTTTTGTCATGTCATCTTGAATTAAATTTGTAAAGAATTTAAATTGGTATTAATTATTATTTTTTGAAGATAAAAATAAATGTAAATGAATTTGGTTTTTGTTTTTATATTTTATGATAATCAAAATGATGTATTAAGAAAGTTTAATTATTTGTGATAGTAATGATAGCTTTCTGATTAGGATCTCCATAGTTGGATCCTACTAATAATGAATTGGATAATTCATGATGGATTAAAAATATAGATGACATAAAAATATTATGACCTTGTGGGGATCTTAGATACACTTTTTCATTTAAATATCAGTGCCATCTGCTTTGGAGACATGAGATCTCATTTTTTATGAAGGCAGAATGACTTGTTTTGGGCTAAGACCCCAGTTGCATTGTTTTTTCTACTACATGTGATGTGTTGTGAACCTAGATTGATGTTGTGGGATTTGGTGTAAGGTAGAATCATTGTTTTTGGTAGAAGTTGATTCCTATAGTTGGGAGAGGCAACATTTTTTTAATGTGGCCATGGGAGAGGACAACAGAGATGATAAAACAAGATGTATATGAATTATTTGATTCTTTTTTAATATATCTGGTTGTTAATTTGTTTTAATTTTCACACTACTAGATGTAATAGGTCTATGTTACCCTACAACCAAAAGTGTTGAATTTGTACAATATATAACATGTGATTTCGGTTTGTACCTTCTAAATGAAGAAGCGTTCTACGCTCTTACTATATGTGGGAAATAAGTGACTGGTACTTCATCTTCTCACTATGTTGATCCCATTGTGTTTTCAAGATTAGAAATTTATTTCTAAATATATGTAGGTTTGTGAAAATAATAAAGCTGTTATTAAATGATTGAAAAAATTATTTTAACCAATGGGGTTGGAGATTTCTAGGATGCAATGATGAAGTAATATTTTTGAGAAGTTGTGAATCTTTGTTAGAATTATAATGAGATGAAATGTGGGATGATAATTGTTAATTAATGGTTAAAAAATTATTTAACATAAAATGAAGTAGATAAAAAGGGATAGTGTATTGTGATGATTCTCTTTAAATGGTTGTGTTCTTATTGGATAAATATTCTTAGTTGTGGAAGTCAGAAATCTGAGAGACATTAGCTATAGTTGAGTATAAGACTAGGTTATGACCATAGTGTGGTTGGGATATATTATATATTATGTAATTTTTTTTTCTTCAATATGATACTCACCTTGTCAGTTAGGGCAGATGTCACCCCAAGGATTCTGAGGGCTAGGGGTGTTTTCCCAAACATTCAAGTGGGAGGATAGATGCCTGACTACCCCCTTTGGCCCCATTCCCTTCTATTGGTAGTTTCATATACTGGTATGCACAATGGTTAGTTTTTCCCCTATATTTTTTTAGGGGGTTGTAATGTATTTTTGTTATTCAAAGACAAATGTCCATGATATAGTTTCATATGGACTATTATATCTCTAACATGTATAGGCAATAATATCTATAGGATCCATAGTCAGTGTGTGGGATGTTATGGATTGAGGTATAATATTTGTTTTATGATACATGTTATGTGAATTGTGGTGGTTCCCATAAATATTCAATGTACTTTGGTTATTTGGATGTGGTATTTTTGTTTCACAAGTTTCATGTTGCCGATCTACGCCCAGGTTATTTTAGGAAAGAATTTTTGGAGAGAGATTGTTTGGATGTGTGACTTTGTGGAAAATTGGAAAACTAATGTATAAGTAGTAGTTGAGTACAATTATATTGTTCATTATTTTATATACTCCTCTACGCGATACCCAGTGCGAGTTTCCATGGTGAGTTCGGGAACATTGTATTCATGTTTAGATGATGAGTTAGTTTCACATGTTGTTCACCGTGGTTTAGCATAATTTCATTAATTTTTTAATGAGAGGCTATATGTAAGATCCTACTAATTACACTATTATAATCATTGTACGTTCAAATAAACTGTTTTTAGGTCACTTAGAGCATGTTAGAGATCTGAAAAATTACTACTGGCTTGGGGTTGTAGGAGCTGTTCGGGCATCGTGGTCATTTTCATATTTACTATTTTTGTTCATGTAGTTATTCGTTGTAGTTGTAGTAGTTCGTGCATGACATTACATATTTGTACTAGGTATTTCATTTATATTGTAATATATGTTATATTTAGTTGGTGTATGTATTATCACCATCCTCATAATGTATTCTCTTAGAGGGTAATGCCCCTCATTTATGTGGTTACTATACTCTCAATATTGTTCATCATCCCAGGGTCTACTAGAGGCGGGGCATGGGGTTCACTATCTCTATTGTCACATTTATAGCCCTAGTTGGGTACACATATAGAGAAGGGGTCATAAAATGATTTTTATAAAAATTAAATTCTATTTGGGACGTTCCCTTCATTTCGTACAATTGATTGTAGTGGTTAGTGAAACCAACTATTGTGATAAATTGTGCCATTTATGAATAATTATTCTTTTTCACTGGATGATATATTTCTGATGGAATAATATATCCCAATAGATAATTAATTACAAGTATTCAATATATTAAATGAATCTATTAATGATTAATTACACAGTCTTGAAAAAATATCTAGAAATTATTATTTTATCCCATATTAAATTATTAATGTGTCCAATAACAATGTTATCATTAAAGTGTAACATTAGTCAAAACTTAATTATTTTTTTATAGATCAATATCATTCCAAAATAATAATATTTATGTCTAATATTATATGAATTTTTTTGGGGACCCAATTTATATCCAGTAAATATTCTTTAGTGATTATACATTACATGGTATAAAATAATTTTTTCTCAAATACCTTCTTAACATATAGTAAGAATATAATAAAATTTTATTTGAGATAAAAAAATATTTTATAAATTAATTTTCAGTATCATAATAAAATTTATATTTACCAATTTGAATCCAAATTTTATGACTAAATTTTTCATTGCATTTAATTAGATTTACTTTTTATTTAATTATAATTTAATTGAAATAACTCATCACCAAAAAAGAAATCTTTTAAATGGGATAAATAATTCTTACAGTAAAAATATTTATGATCATTTTATTGCCTAAATTATACTATTGGGGATAAAAAAAACATTCACAAATTAAAAAAATATATTTTACATCTTATTTCATTCCTGATAAAATTTTCCTCTAATATATTATCCTATATGACTTATTTTAATCCAAAATTATGGTTATTTTCTATGAATCTCATTTTTGTTGGTCATTAAAAGATTATTATATACCAATTCACACTAAGATACGAAGAGATATATTCAATAGATTCATGATTCCAATAATAATAAACTGGAGTGATCATTGATAAATTTTCTAGAAACAAATTTATACCAGAAATCATTTACAGTATTGTAGGGAATATAGGGATATTTCTACAAGGGATCATTTTGGGAAAATGATAAACGATATAAATGGAATTATGTGAGATATTTTTTTTGAAATAATTACCTGATAAAAAATTAAATAATGTACAAATATATTTTACAAAAATACTGAAATTAAAACCCTGAAAGAAAACATATTTGGAGATTGTAGAAATTGATTTGGAATACATAGGTATCCAACTAGGATTTAGATGAACAAGTAAACTAAATACAACTTAATCATCGAATTATCTCCTAAAAAATCATTGATAGTCCAAAACAATCCTACAGTCTTCCCGATAAGCATATATAGATCCCAAAAAAATACAATCCCAAACCCTAGGGTCCCAAGTAATGACATGACTAACATTTCCTCACCTATATATTCCCTAGTATCATTATTTATATTATATGTACATGTATGTATTTATTAATAAACTATAATGTGTCATTAATACTATTTTAATAGAAAATATATTATTTGGTGTTTGTTGGATGATCATGATCATAAAACTATCCAATATATGATTTCCTAAAATAGTAAATTTAAATTGAAATTATTGTATTCTATGTAATGAATTCTAATTAAATTAAATAATTATTTTTTATATATATGAAACCTATCACGAGTAAAGATTTTTTTATCAATGGAACGTATTGATAACTAGTGAAAAAATGATGTAAAAAAAGAGCCAATTCATGTCAATCTAAAATAGTGGAGTCCAAAATCAACTGCTCTAACAAACATTGTCCACTCAACAATAAATGACACGTGACTAATGAATTATAATATTCATTAACATTTAATAAACATGGATTCTAGGGCTTCAAAAACTATATTACCATCATGCCATGTATGTAAAATATCAATGTGATTGTTCATAAGGTACCTACACTATTTGTTAATATATGTGATTTCCCATGGGGTGGTACTAATACAATGAAGAAAATTATAGATTATTAGGAGCCATTATCAACTACTTCAAGGGGATATTTGGTTGATAACATAACCATAAACCTGGTGTCATTGCTTACGCTTCATCTTAAAGGAAGTCACTTATTCTATTCTATTTTTTATATGCCACTATAAAAAATTCCCAAACATCCCTAATAACTCCTAAAACTCACATTATAACCTTTTTGAAAAACCCTTCAATGTTAATTATAAAACATAATTTACATGGTTTCAATAACACCCATTGAACTTGTACTAGTATACTATTCAGAGTAGCATCAAAACATGATGTTATTAGTGGGATAATAGTTGGAGCAACATCATGACCCTTTAACATCGGGGATAAGTCCAATATTCTATTTTATATTTTTAAAATTATAATAGTTCTATTTATAGTTACAACATTAAAATGTGATTCATTTCTAGAAGTCCATATACACCAATAGACCACTGGATGAATGATTTTCATACCCATCCCTTCAACACTGTGAGTTTCTATCCTCTATTACCAGTATTAAAGGAATTATTCTATTAATTTCCCCTATACATAACAATATGAAAACCCCACGAATAGTTTCCAAACTATCCTTTAATCTTCACTGTAATAAAAATTTTTCCCAATCATTTCAGTATTGGGTTCCAAGTATCACATAAATAAAATTCCATGTTGGCTGTGAATAAATGATTTTTTTCTTCTTTAGGAAAGGCATTATTTATAACTCTCCAAAATTGATAATTGAACTTCGTTATAATTCCCCTACACAACAATGTCTCCCCCCAACCATCCCTCTTATTCAGATATAAATTCAATATATTGAAGACATTTATTAGAAGTCTTCTAATACTGATTCCATTAATATGAATATATATTACTCATTCCTAAATAAAATGCAATCAAATAATCCTCAACGATTCTCATCAAGTACATCACAAATAAATGATTCGTGGTCTTATACCTCTCTAAAATTTATTTTCAGGGTTAAATAGTCAAGGACCAATAATTCTTGACCAACCAAATTCAATTTCAATAATTTAGTATCTCCCTTTCAAATTATCCAACATTAATGCTATTGTTGAATCACATTGTGTGACTGAATCAATTATCGCATGATTGAATGTATTTCTTCATTTTTTGCTGCCACTAGCCCATAATTATCCTTCATTATCCTTCCTTGCATTGAAATCCAATCTATAGTATCCCAGTATATCTTATCATGAAATACCTATATATAATCAGATAAACTCTTGAAGTTCATACATCCCTCTATTGTGGGTGTAGCCTACCATTTCCATAGCATCTAATGATTATTCCATCCATCTAACAATCCCATAAGAATGATTTCAATAGTATATCTATATCCCTTACACCCATTTTTGCTATAATGTTTGAGACCGTATATCTAATGTTATTTTAATGAAACATCATTACAATGAACCCCTTCAATATTATATGTGTATTATTGTAAAATTTGGATCTCTCATGGTGAGATGATTCATTTGAAAACTGATAGAAGATAAAAAAATTTAACTACCGTAGTTTAATAAATTTTTGTGTAACATAAATCAAGAATTATTTATAAACTAAATATCTCCATGATTAGGATGATTATTTTTTACATGATATAAAAACTAATTGATTGTAATATCATGATAATTTTATTATTTAATATTTTTTTCATGAAATTGTTGACTAATTTGGTCTCATAGAAAATAAATTTAATATGATTGTTGAAATAAAATTAATTTCATGTAATATGTCTTTTCTAATGCATAGTTAATTATATATGTGGTAACATGAAATTGGATAAAGTAATTCCAATGTAAGATGATATTTAATATATGGAAAATAAAATTGATATTTCTAAATATTATATTATAACATAGAATCCATAATATTATTTTGATCGAAATAATATGTCGATGTTCTTCTCTCTCCATAAGAAAGGCATCCTCACTTATTTTATATTTTTTAAATATTTATTTTTTATCTTAATAACCTAAGTTGGAATAAGGAAATTTGGGATTGTCTACACGTACTAATATACTGGTATTTTTAAATTAAATTTTATCCATGATTAATATTAATATACTTGGAAATCATTCAACTTATATATTAAACAAAATACAATATAGCTGAAATAAATAAAAAAACATGAATATATTAAATAATAATCATCGTTATATTATATAGTACTGTAAGTAAAATATTAATCATTTACCTCTAGAAAATGAAATTGAATATTTATTCTAAATCCAATAGCGTGGGTATTGGGGATTTGATCAAATAGTGAGATAAATATATGGCTAATAAAAATATATTTAGAATAATAATACTATGATTGTTTTAATCCAATAAGTGTATTTTATTATATAAAATTGAATTTAAATGCATAGTCTCTTATTATTGGGGATAAATCTAGAATAAGATCATGTAAATACCCAGTCAATTTTTTTGGGTGGTATAAGAATATTCAGACAGTAATATCATAAGTGAAAAATATTTATTTGTTGAACAACATTATAAATGATGGTTCTCATATAATAGAATTTAAGGGAGTTAAGTATGAATATAAAATAAACATGGATAATTCATATGATATTTTCTTATCATGTATTCATGAACATATAATTATATATATATATATATTAACTATCATATGAGAAATATGTCTCTAAAAAATTTTTAAACCACATCACCGCATGACCATAGTTATGCCTCCACTAGTTCTAATGGATTCCTACTTGAAGTGAAGGCTATATAAAAAATTTAGTGACATTATACATTCTATAACATAAATATTATTTCTAACAATAATTAAATTTATAGAATCAATGTTTTGTAATATTGAATTATAGTGGAAATGATATAATAAAAATATCAGAACCTTGTCATAAAAAATAATCAGTTTGGTCACACATTTATATAAAAAAATTGAAAACCAATAGATTGATCATATAAATTATAAGAACATAACAAAATTAAATTAAACCCCAACAATATAATATAATATAAATTATAAATTTTTATATTAAATTTTAATTTTAGGGTCCTCTCTCAACTACATAAGTATAATCAGTATCACCAATACAGAAAACGTAGATATAAAAATATATTAAGGGGAATGAGAAAGGTGTTGGTAATATTTTTAGTAAACCACAAGTAACATTGTAATGAATTTAATTTAATATATATAGGTATTCTTATGAAGAATTAAAAAAATAATTAATTAAATTTTATACACACACACTCATCGATCATAGGTTAGTCAGGAAACCACATTAACATTAAACTCATGATAACCTTAGTTAGTTCATGAATGTTATGGTTTCTCCCATGTTCAGAAAAATATATATGTGTTAGTGTTTTATGTCATTTCATTACAATATATGTGTGAATAGGGTATCACCATTGATAATATGTTTTCTGGAATTTCATATCAATATTATTATAATACCACTGAGAGAATTACAAAACTACATGATGTGAATCAATAATCGATAAATATTGATGATCCATATTTTGACATGTTCAATGTATAATTCTTTATATACTTATAGATTCATTTTTTCTAGAAATCCACATTCAACCGTGTGTTGATCTATTTAGATAACCTCTCTATTAGAGGCATTCTAAAAATTATTTCTCGAAGAAATTTATTCATGTATTTTGGTTGCATTCATTATTAATTAATTTGAAAAAAATATCATACTTGATTTAGAATATATTTAGATTTTAATGGATATAAAAAGGTTTTATTTTATTATTTTTATATTCTTTATCAGAATAATAATTCGATAGAGAAAATGATCACACCAAAATTTGTTTGAGTAAAAATTCCATGGTATGTTAATGAATATTATGTGAGTAGGTAGTGTCTTTTTATTTTCTATACAATATAAAATCATTCATAAGTTGAATTTATTTCAATGGGAATTTTTTCTGGGGAGGAATAAGTTAATCATAAAATAGAATATTATTTCAAAAAGTTAATTTGATAAGAGAAAGGTTTTTATAATAATTTAAAATAATCATGTTGTATCTAGATGTTTTTAATTATGATAAATTACCAATGGAATTATGTAAATTAAGATACAATATAATGGTCGACATATGATATATTGATTTGATGATATTCTTAGACTGAAATCTTCTTGAACTGTGATGTAATAGTTCTAGAAAGAGTGATATTTTATTGAATTGGAGTGTGACTTAGTTGAATTAAAATTCTACAACCTATTTGAAAATGATTTATGGTTTTTCAAGCTCTGGATAATCATGTTCTATAATTCCATAGTGAATGATTCAAATATTAATCAGAATAACTATGAATGGACTATGGATTTGTGGGTTTAAAAAAATTTATCTACCATTCCAAAATCTATTGGTCAGAATGGAATTCCTATTAAATAAATAAAAACATAATCATTAATCATTGGGGTTTAGTCATCCATGTATTCTTGATATGAGTATCATGCCTCTACTAGAAGCATCAAGGTTAAATAGATGTTAAATATTTAAACATAAGATTATTTTCCATTAAATATTTGAATATTATAAAAATAGGTTACTATGATATATTTATCAGAATTTCTTATAAAATTTTCTGATGGAATTGAAGAAAAAAATGGTTCACACCCAATCCAATTCAGAGAGGAACTTTAGTTATTTTTGTCAGTGTCAATTCAATTTAAAAGAAAATTGGTGTTTTTTTATTCATCTTATTAAAAAATGTCATAAAATCATCCCCATCATCATATATTTATCCAAAATAGTAATAAAAATAATATAATAAGATATTTTTTCCATCATAAAAAAATATCAACCCCAACTTCTCAGTAAGGGTATTTTTTCTCTAAGCATCATAATTTTTATTAGTGTAACATTTCTTGGGGACCATTTTCTATTTCATGATAATAAGACAACGTAAATTTGTTATTATGATGTATTTAAAATGGTTTTAGTAATAATTACTATATACATATTATAATTTTAAATTACATATATCATTGATAAATTGAATGACTAAAAATTATCTTTTAATTAAAAACTCACTTTTTATTCAATTTGAAAAACCAGTAAAGTTAATCTGGAGTTGAATCCTCGAAGGAGAAAGCAATGCGGTCAAATAAAACTGTCAACCTATTAGTGATTTAATCTCTAAAAAGAATCTAGATCATAAGACAAACCATAGCATCAGGGTCGTTGCCAATAACATCTTCAAGACGACACTCCATTTTGTTCCAATTTCGGACATACTCTTCTTTGCTGATGTTCCCATCATTGAAGCATGTCATCAATATCATATATTGTTTTTCGATCCAATTCATCTTCTCATTGTTTACCGCCACATGAATAGTTCTTCCCATCATCTCTGCCTCTTCATGTGGGATGTTGACATAAAGAAATTCCTCCTCCATATCATCTTTAGAGTGGAGGATAGGCTCTGTAGAGTCCTTTTTTGTTCTAGTCTTATTGTCCATGTTGATGTTTTCCTGAACTGTACCTTAGGGATTCTCCGAAAAAAAAACTATGAGAGCTGAAGACATATCCATCTCGCATGTTTTCAATTTTTTACCTGATCATGTTTGCATCAGTTTTGGTAAATGCGAGTAGTCCCTGCGTCCTTTCCCATTCTTCATCTTAGGGGTTTGTCCCTCCTCATGAGCCTTAGGATCCTCCTCATTCTTCACACCATATGTAATTCCTCCATATGGGTCATTGGGTGTGTCCTACAAAGAATCATTGGTGTCAAACACTCAAAGGAGTTTAACCCTAGGGATGAGAATATTATTAATATAATAATATACAAAATAATATGGAATAATGATTGTTATAATTATATGATCTAATTTTCAGTATGAGTATATTATATGATGAGAGACGATGTTATTGAAATAAAATAAGTGAAACCAATTAATATTTTTAATTCTATAATATATTACTAACTTCATTAATAAAAATTGATGTATTTATATGGATTAATAAATTTACTATTTTCTCTCCATTAATACATTAAAAAATGAATGTTTATTTTAAAAATTCCTTTTATTTTCATAGGAATAATTATGGATGGTATGATCATCCTAGAGAAACTACCAAAAAATGTGTTATAATTTTCTATGAGTATCAGAAACATAAATAATGTTCTAAATAATTTTATCGAAGTAATAATTAAGAGAATGAAATTTTTTTAAGTTTTAATATAATATTGAAAATGTATAAAACTTATTTATTATAAATAAATGTTACTCATTTATAAATTATTGGAAACAAATATATTGGTGGATATCTAATCAAATTATGTTATAATTATTAATTTCCCAAAGGAAGGAAAACATAGTGTGCAAGGGGGTAGATGGATAGTGAATTTTTTTAACAAAATACTATTTTAAAAGAAATTATAATTTGATCATGTTTAATAATAATTTTTCTCCTCAATATCATGATAATGTAAATGATGTTTTATTTTATATTAATTAAATTTTTATATAATTGTTTCGTGGATGAAATAATATTAACAATGGATCTGAATGTAAAAGGATTCATGATTCATATTGAGGATGATAAAAATTTATCATTCATCAGAATAAAAGCGGAGACTAAAATTATCATACAATATATTAAATTTTTTTGATAATGAATATAGAAAATACTTTCACATATAATGTGATGTTTAATATACTAATCCTACAATGTGAAGGAATAAACACATGTTTTATATGTCACACATGGAAATAGATGTTGGGATTCCTAGGTATATAGAAACTATAATGATTAATAAAGTTATCATAGAACTATAAGATGCGAGTAAAGAAATTATCATGATATTAATTAACAAATATATGTATTTCTTATCTATTCTTTATGTTATTAATCATATATCATATCATAATTTTTATTTGAGTAAATCAAAATCTATTAAAATAAATAAATACATTAAGAGGAATTCCTAGAATAAAATATTTAATTTCCTGAAATGTTTATTATCCAAAAACATATCCAAATAAAAAATATAGAATTAATTTTATATCATAAAAATTTAGGAATAAAATATGAATATAGAAATATATACACATCCAAACTAATTTTATTTCTTATAAAAAAATAATATCATAGTGTACAAGGTATGGATAATCTACCTGAGTATAAATATTTAAAATAGATTTATAGAAAACAAATAATGGAATTTATTTATATCTTGAAGTGATTCATACTATTTTAAATTCATTATACACATCATCAGAGTTAATGATTTAAAATAAGGTTTGATTTAAGGGCTTGATGTTATTTTCTTTCTCATGATTTATCACTATTAATAGAAAATAATTTGAATTCAACAATGGTAGATAAAAAATTGATTTTTATTGGATATACACATTGTGGAAGATGTCATTATTAATATAAAATGAATATAAAATATTATTATATATATATATCATGTATATTTTATAGAAACTCACAATCCTTCATAAAAACAATTTCACATTAAGGATTCCATTTGATGAGATATACATGGTGAATAATAGTATCATATTCTATTCAATGAGGATAATTTAAATAATAGTAATGATGATTAGGAAAATATAACAAATGAGGAATACATAGAGATATATTATTCATGATTAAATATATAAAAAAATATTTTTATCATTTAATATAAATTTCGTTAAATGAAAGGGCAAAATCTATATAAATCATTACAGATTAAATCATCACCACTTTCTCTCCAAGGTAAGGTCTGGAGTGTTGATATAGTTTTATGATATTTGAATTGAGAAATATTGATAGAGGAATAGATGAAATTGAGTGAGAAGAATTAATCATGGTAATTTTTTTGACCTCTAAGGAAAAAACATTATTTTAACAACATGGGGCTTATAAAAAAAGATTATTGAGGAAGGGGAAATAAAAACTAACATGGTTCATCTTATATCAAAGAATCATATCAAATTTATGGTGTTATATTGGATTATATATTTAATATTAAATCATTTATTTAAATTATCCAAATCAATATTTTGATTTATTAACAAGAAAACTATAATTTTTAACCAATAAATGTGAAATCATGATTCCAAAATAATGATCTGGAGAATGGATTTTTCATTAAACAATCATAATGTTATGTCCATTAGGGTGAATGAATTATATAGTGATATATTCTATGTCCCATCCCATATTAAAAGGGGTTGATTTGTTGGGTTATATTTTTTATCAAAATCATTTAAATATTATTATCTATATATAAGAAACACACCCAATTCTAATACTAAATAGTATCTAGATGGAAATAATTATTCTAGTCCCACATTTATTTTTCTTTGTTGGTAATAAATAATTAGACCCATTTTTTTATTTATTTAAAATTTAAATGAGGATAACGCCACTAACTATAGTTGTTGAAATGGACTACAAGAAGAACATTATTGATCACAGAGTTACCACCAAATCATATCGCACACCATATGACATTGTTATATATAATACAATATGATGATTCAAAATGTTCAGATATAATGATTATTCATAAAATATATACATAAAATCAAATATTAGTATGATATTATCTAGTTACTTTTTGAAATCATGATATTTAACTAAATTCAAGACAATATTCTATATCTTATAAACTCTTTTGTTCGTTAATTATTTTCATCGCTATTTTTTCTTTTCATCCATGATTAACCTGATATTTTTTTATAATACATTGAAATTATTTATTATTTATTTTTCAATAGTTTAAATAAAATAAATTCTTTAATGATCCTAATAAGAATATATTTATTTATCCACATAAATAATGATTAAATATAATTTCAAATAATTATAAATTTTCTATAACATCCAAAAATAAGAGGCCTAACAATGAATCTTTATATTATGTGATGTTTTTTTCTAAATCATCGACTAGCATTGCATTTATATTCCTAAATTTTTGAAATATCACTGGTTGACATCAAAATACAAGATAAAACTGAATCATATTTAATGATTTTGAAAAAAATTCTTTTGAAATTCTCAATTCCAATAATTATTTGATCCATTTTTTGATTGTTCCATTTATATATAAAATAAATTATAATTTTTAAAAATAATTATTGTTATTGATTTTACCAAAATATCCTCTCTAATATATATTCAACCTTTCATGATGTTCAGATTCAATTATTTATTTGAAGTATATTATGAACATATTTTTATATGATGATCCATTAATCATATATAAAATAGTGATGCAAAATATTTTTTTATTTATGCATTGATTCCCGGATGAGTCCAAAAAAACCAAGAAATAAAAAATATTTCACGTACATGACCTAATAAATAATTATTGACAAATTAAAGGAATAATATACCATTATAATATATAAAAACATTTTATTTTTACCCAGATTTTTAATATACACTTATTCATTATAAATTATAAAGTGGACTCTTCTAAAAAAATTATATCCCTTATTACATTAAATTGTTTGTTAGAGAGATTTTTTATTTCCAAATTAATATTAAATTGGTTTATTTTATTCTTATGCACTAAAATATTAATCTTAAATAACATATCTTCATGTAATGAGCAGTCTAACAACAACCTGATCCATTCTAAGTTATATATATATAGTATAATACATCCATTTCTTTCCAAATAACATTATATTAATAAGATTACATGTGAACTCTAAACATATAATCGATTACCTTTGAAGAATCATAGTATTCATTTAGCCTATAAACATTTTTATAGATGAATTTTTCTCCCACATTATAGTCCTTTTTGTTTTCTAGAAATCAAATATATCATCAATAAATTTAACGACCTAAAAACAATAGTAATTTCAAGAATATTTGAAGTTACTAAAAAATCACTATATATATTAATCATAAAATCATGGTGCACAAAACATAAATTATAGATAGAATCAAAATACTTAAATCATCTCTAGATAAATGTGGATAAAAGAAAAATATTAACATGGAATCATTTTCAAACTCCCATGTAAAATACTCCACCATGGTTTAAAAATTCTTAAGCTAATACAAATTATTTAATTTTACAATAACCTCATTCATTTATCCAAATTTTAAAATAATCTCAACTATCAATGTCTTGAAATATAAAACCTACCAATCAAGATACTACATTAATAAAAGGTTGAGGTACATAAAAAATCATGTTAAGGATTGTATTGGAATAGAGCATCAACTATTTATTCTCAAAAAAATTCTTGTCATGTGGTTTTTTTGAACAAATGACCGACTCTTTGATTTATAAATGCGGTATTAACCAAAATTATACCATAATAATCCCATTAATTATTAAAATTATACCATATCACATTTTTTGTGGTTTTATTAAATAAAATATCAATTTTTAGATTAAATATTGGTTATAAAAATCTTCCACACAAATGTATTTATATTTTTACTATGATCCTTTAGGTTCTTCCTCATACAAATAAACTATATAAATTATTTTTATGAAAAACAAATTCATCATTAGATGGACTGGGGGTTGTTATGATTTTTTTCTTGATAAACCATCCAATGTTTTTGTTACTAGATAATATAGATCCAACACTTTCATTTTTTCTACATAAAATGTCTCCACCAATATTTGAATCGTAGTATGCATTAAAGACTCAATTAATCATTTTTAAAAACAAAAAAAAATATTATCATGTCTTTTTTAATGATTTTTAAAGATTCTATTAAAATAAATTATTCAATTTGTTTCTTTTTAGACTTGGGTATCAGATATTATTGCCTAAATTATATCATTTATTCAACATGAGAGATCAAATAAACCTCAAATCATTCTTTAATTGAGAGTGGGTTCCAAAACCATTCTTCATAATTTATTCCTATTAATATTTTCAACTCAATTAATGATGACAAAATTTTTTATTATAATCTTATATGTTTTTATTGTCCAATCAAAAATATTTCTTGTTAATGAAATGTGTATGACCATTTGACATTCAAATAGTTTATGAAAACATATTTTATTCTCGATCATCATAATGTCAGTCACCTAGATACATAACTAACCTTATCATTTATCATCTTAATTTTATTTTATAAACAATATGTCGAAAAATGAACAAAAATTCAATTATTAAGATCAAATAAATATTTTGATATACTTTATATACTCTAAACTATATGTTATTTAATTATTTTTTAAAAAATGAATAATAATACAAAGGAACATGATTTACAATATACAAGCCATTTTTTAACTTTAACATAATTGTCTATGCAATTATAATTTTAAATATTATTTGTTTTTTGATATAGAATAAATTTATAATGACTATATTCATGAAATTAATATTAACACCATTTAATTGATTTATAAATTTACCTATAAAACTACAAAAAAGTGTCTATTTGATGTATTTCTATTTAATATGGTAAATGTTTCGTCGATATTATCTAATTAAACCTATATTTATTCTTTTCAAAATAATCATTAATTTTTTTATAATATTTACTATATCATCATATTTTTTATGAATCACCAAAATTTTTCCAATTAAATTATGATGTTTTTCCCATTACTAAATCCCCTAAATTGTTTTTCACTATTAGATCTTTCTTCTCTAGCATGGGCATGACCCATTACGCAATAATTAGTACATCTGAAAAATATGGATGTTTAAATTGAGATAATTGATTTGTTTTATCTATATTTGTAATCCACTTATAGAGATATATAGAAAATTTATCTGCAACAATGTTTGATAGATTCACATATAATAAATTATTCATTTCAATATTTCATATCCAAATTTGTTTAAGATGCTCTTCATCAACCAATTCATAAAAATAGTTTTCTTCGCATGTTTTATATTATATTAATGTATAATTAGAATCTAAATAATCATATAAATAATAATCCTATCATATATATAGAACTAAATATTTCTTCATGGATTTTTCTTCCACAATATATACATTGATTCATCAAACTAATATTTCAACATTTTTTAAAATCACTTATAAGATTTACTAAAAATGATGATTCCATGTGTAATGAACCTAAATCTAGTAAGTATGATGTAGTTGTCACATTATTACAATCTCTCATTATACTAGGAATAGAATCATGATAGATAGAATGTATTTATACACATGGTAAAGTGGATGCATAATTCAATGGGAATTTTAAAATGAAATCATAATGTACACTAATGTATCTTCCTCAAGGGATTCATAATTTCCCCTAGAATACCACTTTATATAGATCAAAATAATCATCTGGGAATCATGTGGAAAGATACATAATAAATGTGTGATCCCAAATGCCCAGTAAGGATACATGGGAAACAAAATTTATGAATAATTGAAAATAAATTAAAAATTAAATTTTAATGACCTAAACATTCACTTCTTAATAAATATAATTAAGAAAATATGGTTGGAATAAATAAACATCAAATAATTCCATATATAGAATCAAATAAACGTGATTCTTATCCATTGATATTCAGTCAAATCAAAAAAAAAATCCCATAGACATCATTGATATATATCATAATGAGGAAATGCATAATGTAATAAATTATGACCATGCCATTCTATTCCCATTAAAATACATCATTCAAAAATTTGTAAGGCATCAGCCAAAAACCTAAGATAGACTATCTCATGTGAACTAATAATGAATCTAGGGGATATAGTGGCCTCACACATCACATAAAATGTCTAGTGAATTACACTTTTGAATTGGTTGAACAGAATGATAAATATATTTTTATAAGAATAACTAGCATAAAATTAGCAATACATTCCCAGTCAATAATTAAAATCATAATCCATTTCGAGTAATACTGAGTGTTTTATCGATATAGTACATTGAATTCAACTAATCATAAAACAACAAGTGAAATAATTTTTCTTGAGTCATAACAATATTTTCAAAATGTATAATAAGGTAAAATGAGGGTTCTATCATTGTTGAATGAAAATACCAAAAATAATACTTTATAAACATTCATGAAAAAATATCCATATTATTTTTTAATATCACCTTTTTTAACACAATGATCACAAAATAGATACCAAATATTTACACTTTTGTATATTAAATTGGAAACATGTGAAATATATTGGAAATCATTGAGTGGTTATGATGAAAGGAAATTCTATTCATGTCATATAAGATAAAAAATATTCAATTATCACTTTTAGTAAAATAAAAGACATCCTTAGTTAGAAAACATGATAATGATAATTTTATACTGAAATATCCAAAAATTTAAAACAATAAAAATTAATATTTAATATATCATTTGGTACTGTGTCAAATATTTATGAATTAATTTTTGGATGTCATTTGTTTTGAAGTAAAAAAATATTTTACTAAAGAGCGAAAAATGTCAGATATTAATAAAAATATTTTATCAATCACATTCAGTAGAAATCATAGAATTATTTTACTGTTATTAATTTTTTTTAATTACTATTTTATAGTAAAATTAATTTTTTTGAGTGATATATCATAACATATCTTCATTAGAAATTTTATTACAAACAATTCTAATAGAATATTGGAATAAAAAATGATCCATTTACACATTAAGAATTTTTAATATATAATACCCTGAAATAAATAACATCCAATTAAACATAAAATACCATGAAGATAATATTATTCATGATATTTCATATGTTTTTGTAATATATACACTACAGAATAGAATATACCCATTATTATTACATATATCTAAATGAATTAAATGTTAGACAATACACCCTAACCTCGGGATTCATGTCCCTCGAATGTGTATGAATCTCTTATATAATAAATTTATTATTATTATATTTATATGAAAAAACCATAATAATATATCTCATACCGTATATTACTTATGTATAGTATTTACCACTATTTTATTTACAAGTATTTATTAAAATCACTGTTTTGAATGATAATTACTTCATTAACCATGTATTTCATTGTTCTGTAATTTTAGATAATTTACCTTGACATGGTTGAAAATACAACATAATGATTATAATTATACAAATATTATAGATATTAATTATATATGTATTTATTTTATGCTTTAAATTCTATAGATAGAAAATTTATTACACTGTTAATAGAGAATATAGATTGTATGGATGAATTTATGTTGTTTACATTATTCCTCAATATTTGGAATGAAATTAAGATACATATTAATTCATCATTAAAGAATTTTTTTTAGGTTTTTATATGAATTATATTTAATAATATAAATGATTATTATCCTGTATTTAAAATTAAATTTAAAACATTTCACAAATATACATGGGGTCGGTATTCAATGCTTATGCACGAATGGCATTATTGTTTTCCAAAAGATAATAATATATGTTGTGTTATATTATATTATTCTTATTTATATGTTTAGGTTACAAATATCTAATATTTAATTATATTTTTAATTAATATTGTCTATGTCAATCATATGGAAAAAAATCAAATTGCATTGCAAGGCAGTAGTTCTCCATACACCCGAGAAATGTCACCATATCCCACACAAAATGTAACGTAAGAATGTAAATGTGATTTCATAATTGAATTTTTTTCTAATTTAATAATTATCATATAAAAATATATTAAATCTAACCTTATAACCTTCCATGAAATGTGGTGACTGAAATCATATTTCATCAGTTCATATGGAGGTAGTTCTTCGTATACATAATCAAAGATTTTGATTCCCATTACATGAAAGTGGAGATGGATCTATATTATGAAATTAAAATAATTACATATCATTATAAAAGTGAAATCATTTTTATTATATTATCATGTTTTAATATTTTTTAAGGAGATGAAATAAAAAATAAAAACATTTATTAATTTTACCTCTTCTTCAAAGTAGATCATTTGGTTTTTACAAAACTATATCTTTGGTTGGATTAAAAATCCAATAAATACTATATGATGTTCGGATGGATTAAAGAAATAATTTGGATAGGTATTGTGTAAGGAAAATGGATTTGGATGTGGGAAGTGAATATGAGAATGGTTTCCTTTAATAACTGGGGGAGATGACGCATATGAATAAATTATAAATATATGGTCATACACACATTTTCCACTTAATCATGCCAAAAATGACTAATTATCATAAATTATATTTTATTTGGGAAAAATATAACCAACCAATGGGTTTTGTAAAAATTGTTGACAATTTAATCCATTATCTTCTATGTTTATCCTAAGATAAAATCATTTCCCTTTAACCATGTAAGTTAATTTTAAACTCTTTTTAAATTAATAATTTTCCAAATTATTTTTAAACATGTTATATAATATGTATAATATTTCTTCAAAATATAGAATAAATTTTCAAACATTAATTCACTGATGTGGTTGAATTAAATATTACACTAAACTGGTAAATTTGTCGAAAACATTGTTTCTTTTCAAAGAAGAACTTAAAAAAGAGTAAAATGATTTCATATAATAATTTAATATAAAATTTACTATAATGAAAAAATGTATTTTAATATTAAAATTATTTTAAAAAATAATATTTAAAAAACGTTAGTACATAATTTATCAAATATTTTTTTTAATTTAAAATAATGATTTCAATAAAAATTACAATTTTTGACTATTCAACACTTTTTTGTAAAATTCTTTAAAATTCACAAAAAATTAATTTTGACATTTATATTTCCTAAATGAAATTAATTTTTGAAAATATTATTTCTAATATTTTTAAAAATTAATTTTATATCATGTGTATAAAACACTATTATAGTGACTTTTAATGAAATATTATTTTTTGAAAACAATTTATATTATTAATTTGCCTAAATCTAGGTAAAATTTTGATAAATATATAAATATATAATTTTTTATACATGCTTAATCCATATGATGTTTGTAATTTAGTTATAAATATTAATATCATCCAACATAAAGTCTAGGTTATAATAGTAATATTCAAATAATATTATTTTAACGGGGAATCACATTTCAAATTTTCATATCATTGTGTTCATTTAAATCTATAAAATATATTTAATTTATTATAACGAATACCTATTTCAAAGATTACTAGTTTTTTACAATATCCTATATTCTTTTAATTATGACTAATATATACTATCAAAGTTGATTTTTATCTTTTAATATCATTGATATTTTCTTATGGAAATAATTAAATATTTTGTGTCTAATTTATATATTAATAATATAAATTATGAGTTTAAAATTTGAAAAAACTTTTATCAGAAATACCGAATCATGGAAACCGTTAATAAAGTATCGTTTTTATATGATAGAATGGTAATTTAAATTTTTTTCTAAAATACCACAAAAAATGAATTCTATGTAGGATAACATTGTTGAGAAGAGAATATATGGAAATAGAAAAAAAGAATAAAATCATCGATCGAGGTAATTAAAATGTTAAATGTAATTTTGAGGAAAAAAATAATTTCTGTATTTCAAAATACTCTATAATTCCATACATATAATGGTAATATGATAAAATCATTGTTTCGTGATTGATTTCATATGTCTTATTAATTATTTTACATTATATCAATATAATAAAATATAAATCTATTATATAATTCTTTTTTATTAGAATAATTTAATCATTTAGTTGTACGTCAATCAATTTATAAATTATCTCTTACAAATTGAAATGAATAACCAAAATTGAATTTTTTATTTTTAATGAATTAATATTATCTTTTAATTTATCACAAGATTCTAAAACAATGAAAGTCCATTAATAAAATCTTCACTAAAACAATAATATATAGAATAAGATACCTAATACAACACATTAATCTATAAAACTCAATTGTTACACAAAAATATTTACGTAATCATTTTCATAATTAGTACCCTTAAGGATCATCCCATACATGATTAAAAGAATTTAATGTCTAAATTTAATGAAGGGGTGATTGTAAATTTCTATAATTGAAAAAACATTATATTACCCATAAATAATAAGTTGGATCTTGAAGTCACATTTAATATATGTAATTACCAAGATCATCCAGGAAACATAATTTAACCATATATTCATGTGAAAAATAAAACCTCAACTTATCGACTATATTATATAAGTAAAACCATCGAGTAAACTCTATGAAAGATAATATAAAATTTCAAATCAGTTAAAAAATTTATATAACATACTCAATCACATAAAAATACATTTTTTATTATATATAATAATGAATATAATTTGGGTTATCTTCTGTCAATCAACTATTTTAAAAAAATCATCATTGAACTAAATCAAATTTATGGTTACCATTCGACATGTTTCTTCAAATACTTATAATATACCAGTATAGTGAAATCATTATACATTTT
The DNA here is from genome assembly GCA_963277665.1 of Viscum album. Classification (NCBI taxonomy): domain Eukaryota; kingdom Viridiplantae; phylum Streptophyta; class Magnoliopsida; order Santalales; family Viscaceae; genus Viscum; species Viscum album. Next base: position 1,995,109,969 of record OY728140.1, on the reverse strand, counting down.
TTTACCCTTATAATGAGAATATTATTGACAAAATAATTATAAAATAAAATTCTCAATTCCAAATACTAAATATCATTAATCATTACACATCATTCTAAATCCACTAATGATTACTCATTATCTAATTTTTTAATACATCCTTCATTTCAAATTTAAATTTTAGTATGTTTTTCATGGGTATTATATATATTAATTTTAAAACTATTTCTATTATCCTTATATGATTTCACACTAAGACATTGATTCTCATAAAACCCACATTTTTCTAATTTAAACCATTAAATTGAAGATGATAACCTAGGGAAAACAATATTCCCATCTATTTCACAAACATATCATTTCATTTTCCACATCAATTACTTTCATTGGAAACTTTTCCTCACCCACAAAACAACTAACCATTATAATAAGGAATTCATTTTTGTGTTCCATCCCAATTTGTTTTATATATGATACTAAATCGATATTCAAGTATGGTCTTTACCACCATATCTATCACTAAACTATGTACTATTCTAATTTATATACTTTAAGAGTTGTCTCAGGGGAAATACATTAATAATATATCATTATAATTTATATGCAACAAAAATATATATTTCACTCTAGTCTTCATGCCATATTTTATTTCTTCGACACATTTTTTATCGCTTTCAATTTTATACACAGACATTTTGGATCCATCCATTGACTAAAACCATAATCATAGTATAAGAAACAATAATAATAGTCAAAAACCATAAAATCATTTATAGAATTTATAAATCACAATACATTAATTTATATATAATACACCATAGGTACAATATATATAACCCATTATTTCCATCAATTAAATTTTTTTATAATGCTTTATAATGAAAATTTGAATTATCAATATCATAACTCTAAGGATTATCAAACCATGTGAATAGTAAAGTACAAGGTTGTGTACCAGGTAATACATGAGTCAAGATAGAAAAACCCTTTTGGAGGTTAATTCTTCTATGTACACATATTTTATAACCACAGTAACCGGATATATCCAAAAAAAGATGTATTTATATGAAATTTATAAAATATATTCTTTAAAAAACATTAGTATGTTCGACATATCTCTTCCTCATGGTTTATTATATGGTTATATTGACTAATAAATGGTTCTATGAATATATATACCATCAATTATTCAAATCATCCTCAGATATAAAATATAACGACCCTAACTACATTATGTCGGATATAGTAGTTACATTATTACATTGACATAAAATATAAGAAGTTACATTTCGATTACATCGTATTTTATAAGTCATAGTAATGTAGATACACACATGAATATCATTTTCATAATTAATACATAAATTAAAACATATTATTTCTCTAAAGTTCATAATTATATACTCTACAATAACCTTTTTTGTGGCACCCCATGCTTCTACGTTACTTTTCCCTTTGAATAATACAATAACGTTCATTTTATGCTACTTCAAGATTCTAACACACTATAACCAGTAAAACTAGCTGTTATGAATAGTAATACCCACTTTTTGAAATTTTATAAACTGTATTTTTCAAAATGGACTACATTTTTGTATTTATAATATCGATATTAGCTTAGTGTGAATTTTTGGTATTTTCCCGAAAACATTCAATTTTTGATGAATAGTGAAAACACTAGGTTATTGTTTAAAAATTCATTTGTATTTAAACAATTATATATTTTATTTAAATTTATTTTCCGTCAAAATAGATATATAATACCTATATACACCGAAATCTTGATAGTCAAGTGAAGACCTACTCCCATAAGATTAAATAAAGAAGAGTTAAAACAGTACAAACCAGTCAAAGAAGAGGAGCTTTACAAAACCTTGTTAACACAGTACCAATTCTATCATTGTGAAAAAGGTCATTACAATAACTAGGCAGCATGATGGACTATCTAGAGCTCACCTCCATGATTGCCCTTTTTGAGAGTGCATCCGCCACTTGATTTTTTTCTCTGTAGACATGAGAAACCTCAAGCGAAATTATTTCAACAAGCTTTAATGATCCAACCCAAGCCGGGAGCATCCTCCATGGGACACTCCTGGACCGCTCTTTGCGAATCCGCACGGCAATAGAAGAGTCTGATTCTATCATGATCCTCTTCCAGCCATAACGATTAGCACACCTTATTTCCTTAATCATAGCCCATAACTCTACCTCAATAGCATGACCAGTTCCAATATAGTGAAAGAAACATCTTTTTACAAAGCCTTGACAGGTCCTGAAAACACCCCCACATCCAGCAGGTCCCGGCGCGCCAGAGGCTGCCCCATCCACATTAACCTTTATATAAGCATTGATTGGAGGAATCCACTGAATATATATAAGCACCTTGGGCTTCCTCTCCCTACACCTTACACCAAGAGTTCTCAGTAATAGGAAATCAGACATATTATTGTTCATAGAGCCAGCCTGCTTTACTGAAGCAGATTTAATACATCGACGAATCACCATCATCCCGTCCTTGAAGGAGGTCCTTTCACCATTGAAAACCATCTTCTTCCGGGCATGCCAAATATAGGAAAAAACAGAAACAACAACAACAATGAACAAGGAGTAAACCTGCTCACTGTTTTCTTCATGCATGATAGAATTGAAAAGTGCTCCAACATAACTGAGGACCATTTGACAATGAATAATATCCATTAAATACCTCCAGAACCACATAAAAAATGATCATGTAATGAAAATATGATCAATAGATTCATCCGCAGCAAGAAAAAAGAAACAGAACGAGGCTAGATTTAATCCTTTTCTTTGAAGAGCAGATTTAATTGGCATTCTAGCTTTCCAGATACTCCATATAAGAATATCATCTGCTGGAAAATTGAAATCCTTCCTCACATCCATCACCCAAGAAGGAATTGGTTGTGCAATCCCACACTGCATGGCATAAAACAGTAGGCTGGAGAATATTCCATTCAAAGCAGGTTCCCAAATCAGAGTGTCCTGATCCATATATTCATAAGCAGCAATTTCAGATTGAAGATGGGAAGGAAAAACTACAAGAGCATGTTCATTCCCCTTCACTTCATAGACAGTAGTATTCAACAAATACAAAGGAATGTTAGTTGTATCATCAATAGGACATGACAACCATTGTGTTGTCCAGCAATTTAGCTAGGAACTGGAGCAGCCCAACCATTTAGAATGTGACATACGAGCAGTATATGTGCTCCTGATTGATGCCCAGACAGAGGATCGTAGGTACACCTTCTGCCTCCTCTGTAATCTGTCACCAAATCTGTGAGAAAGAAACTCCAAGGCAATGTTAGTACCGGTAAGAAGTCTCCATGTAAAATTCTGGAGCAAAGCATCTTTAAAAACCCTAACATCCTTGACTCCCATTCCACCACTTGAGAGAGGATTGATGCAATCCATCCATTTAACAGTAACCAATTTCCCCTGTTGGGTTGACCCAGTCCAAATAAAATTTGTGATCATGCCATAAAGTTCCTTGATCAAAGCAGTAGGCCACTTGTAATTTGAGAAGGAGTACACAAACATTGAGGTGATGAGTGAGTTCACAAGACAAATCCTACCAGCCCGGGACATTGATTTCCCTTTCCATCAAGCCAATTGATTGATGATTTTGAGAGCAATACCCTCCAAGTATTCCCTTTTCACTCTTCCCTAGAACATAGGTAGTCCAAGATAAATAATGTGTAAGGAACCCCTTTTAACACCAAGCCTACTAGCCACTCTATTTTTCTTTACAGTTGACACTCCTTCACCAAATACAACAAAGGATTTTCTCCAACTTATAACATGACCGGAAACTTCCTCATAGTGATTGAAAATAGTCTTTATAGAGGTGATGGATAGTCTATCAGCTTTAGAAAAGAGTAAGATATGATCAGCATAAAATAAGTGAGAGGGAGTGAAGCAATTCCTCTTATACACCATTCTCTAATAAATCCCATAATTGACAAGATCATGAAGGCAAATGCTCAAATAGTCCTCAGCCATGGAAAATAGTAATACGGATAAAGGATCACCCTCCCTTACTCCCCTAGAACACTGAAAGAACCCCCTTGGTGATCCATTGACCAATATGGATAGTCTATAACTTTACAAAATATCTTTTACCAGACCAATAAATTTACCTGAAATACCATGCATATTCAAAATAATGAAGATGAAGTCCCATCTGATAGTGTCAAAGGCCATTGATATGTCCACCTTGAGTGCCATATTACCATTTCTGACCATTTTTCTCATTATGTTTAAACATTTTGAAGCAGTGAAGAGACAATTTTGTATATTTCTGCCAGGAACAAAGCCAAACTGGTTAAAGGAAATAAGAGACCTAGAAATATCACTAATTCTTGTAGCCATGATTTTGCTAATAACTTTTGGGATGGAGTTCCCAATAGAAACTGGCCTGAAATACTTTATATCAAGCAAATTTTCCTTTGTGGGGATCAGGGCGATGAAATTTTAATTCATTCCAAACGGCGTATAGGAAAGATAGAAGAACTCCCTTACTGCTTATGTTATTTCCTTATATAAGATATCCCAGTAAAACATGAAAAATTTGTTAGAGAAACCATAAGGCCCCGCCACACTATCCATATTCAAATAAAAGAGAGCATCATGAATTACCTTTGTGGTAGGAATGTCAATAAGAATTCTATTTTGCACATCATCCAAGCTTGAGTCAATACATCTTATAACTTTATCTTAATTGTCCTCCCCCGATTCAGAGTAGAGATTTTCAATGTAATAAACAACAGAGCTGGAAATATCATTTTCAAAGGTGTACATGTTATCACCAATTCTTAAATCCTTGACATTTTTTCTAACTTTTTTCTCCATGTGCATGCAATGAAATAACTGAGAGTTCCAGTCCCCTTCTTTCAGCTATATTGCATTGAATTGATTCCTAGCTAGGTTCTCCTTACGAGTTAATAAGTTATCAAGCCTTGAGACTGCTTGTATCTCTTGTGAAAATATAGAATCTTGTGACATATTACCTTTTTGACAATCATACATGTGATAATCTTCCTCTTTGATATCCTGATCAAGTTTGGAGGAAGATATTTTACTCCATTCTCTCATTCTGGCCTTAACAATATTCAGTTTACTAACCAGAATATACACAACAATGCCTTATATAGGCTCTGCCCAATCTTCCAAAACAATCTCGCTGCATCCAAAAACTATAAGCCAAGCGTTATTGAATTTAAAGGAAAGGGGTGATGACCTTAATTTGCAAGAAGAAATATCAATTAAAATCGGGTGATGATCACAGTGTAATCTAGACAAAGTTATTCCAGATACATTCATATCTTCACATTGATCACCAATCTGCAAAAAGCATCTATCAAATTTACTAGCTTGTCTTCCATTGTGAGTGTACCTATGCTAGGTATAATCATCTCCCAGAATTGGTATTTCAATCACACTGCATTGATCTATACAGTTGGAGAAGTCCCTGGCTGCTGCACGATAGAAGTTTCTCCCAGTTTTCTCCTCTGGCATCGACACTGTATTGAAGTCACAAGAATTATCCATCTTTTATCCATATTCTTAGCAATTCCAATAAGGTTATTCCATAATCTTCTTCTCCTGATATATTGATTTAAAGCATAGACAAAACTTACACAAAAAGACCCTGATTGAAAAAGACAAATTAGAGAAACAGATTGACAATCGGATTGAAAGGATTCAATAGTCACAGAATTATGCTTTACCACCCAAAGAGATTCTGTTTCATTATCATACTGATTTGCTGCAATAAATAAGTATCATAATGTCAACCAATTGGAGGCCATCCAATTGGAAAACATCATTCTGGGTTTAGCTATTCCAATCAACAATTATTTGTTGGTCAAGATAATGTGCTTCAGGGCCTTGACCATAGGGGAGTTTCCTGGACCCTACCAATTCCAGAAGAGGGATTTCATTAATGAGAGGCACGCTACCTAGTCAAGGGACCAACATAACCAGGAGTTATGCTTTCCTTTGATTCATCCATAATATCATCTCCTTCTTCATTTGATGTATATTCATCAAGAACATTGACAACATCATCATCAGACAAATATGAGTATCTATTGTCTAGGCTGAGTGGGCCTGTCAAAGTAGAAGGAAGTTTCATCCCTGAAATCTTCGCGGATTGAACTTGAGAGAAATCCCCAGCTTTATCACTGGTTCCTTGAACTATCATCATGTTAATGCCATCATTAATAATTTCCCCTGCTTAGTCTTCTCAGCAACTTGATCCTTTAAACCAGGACACACAAATATAATATTAGGTTTAAAAGGAAGCACATCCAGAGGCCTCTCATCAGCCTGTACATTTAAAATTGCAAAATTCTCCCTAGCCCTTTGTATCTTATCACAAGTATCTGAGAGTTTCCCTTCACCATCCTTCTTGGGGGACTGTTCACCAACACGATCATATGCAGAAACAACCACTGATTCTTTCTGAACCTGCACAGTGTCATTTTGAACACCAGTAGGAGCTCCCACAGTTACCACAGGATGACCCATGACATTCCCTTTCTTCCGACAGTGAAAGTCATCATGCCCTTTGATGTTGCATTATGAACAAAATTTATTTCTGTTACACTCAAAAAATGTGTGACAAAAAATGTGATAGTAAAGACAAAATTTGGGTTTTCATTCATAACCAATCTCTAGAGTGATGCTATCATCCCTAGTAGTGAAGACAACTTGTTTAACCAAAGTGACAGCCATGTCAACTTCTACCAGTATTCTAGGAAAATGACCAAAATTGGGATTATCAGTCTGTTTGTATAATCTAATGGGATTTCCAACGGAAGAAGCAATATCCCGAAGAATATGGGGATGCCAGTATAACCAACTGAGCTTATGAATTCTTATCCATACCTGTGCGAAAGTGTTTCTGACAGATTTGGGATCAAAATTTCTGTCCCAATCATGAAAATGAACATACCCAGGATTCAGCGAGATAGACCCTGGACTCCAAGAACGCCGCTTGCATTCATCAGTTGGGAATACAATATGGTATAAACCTTTCCCCATAGCCATCATCTTCCAGTCGCTAAATCCCCAGATCTCCACCAACCTGATCCTTAAATCATGAAACTTCCATGGCCTAGCACCTTTTGGAATAATCACCCATGCAATAATCGAGAATTTACATAACCTGACACGCTCCTCAACTGCAGCTTGATTTACGGGTACATGGGTGATGCACCCTTTTCTGATAATTCTCCGAGTACTCTCAGCATCACAATCCATAAAGGAGAAACCCCCATTTTTCTTGACCACATCTGCAATGCTCTTACCCTAGTCCAAAACATATTTGCAACTTTATTTCCCAAGATTCCTCTACGCACAGAGTGAAAAAATTTCACGATGCCCTATTAGATCCACATCCTTTGAAACAACATCGTCTTTCCCCACATGAGCAGCATTATCCCGGGATGGAATTATGTCGCGCGCCACATCGATAATATCCCCTTCGAGAGAAGCTATTTCTTATTCTGAGTCTAATACATATATATGTTCAATGTAATTAACTGGATTGAGTTTATATAATTTTAGATGTATAAAAATTTTATTGAACTTTTTACCATCTTTTACCTACCTCCTAGGAGCCTTTGAAAATTTGAATAAAACATAATTTTACCGCTTCTGTGAATTGAATTTAAAAAATAAAAGAGACACATTTGATAATTGTAAGTTAAATGTGGATCAATAAGATGAAAATAATTTTTTGTGAAAAGTAACTTTTGATTTTTATTTACCACGGTTAAAGGTATATACGGTAATTCACGAAAATTTCTATTATTGCAACCCTAACACATGTACTAATTCTATTGGATAAGTTTAATTCAACCAAAAAGAACATTAGGAATACAATATGATCCTTTAGGTCTACTTGGATTAGATTAGGACATTTATTATTATTTAATTCATTGAAGAGTTAAAAGTGATAAAATCAATGTTTAATAACTAAACCATTTTAAATGTAGGGTTAAACATAAGATATGTTAGACTATAAATATTAATTAAAAATATAAAATGATTTTATAAATAATGGTATTTTATTAATAATTTTTAGGAATTAAATTATTTTATTTATATATAACACAATGATGATTCAATAATTACCTTATTAATTTCTTATTAATATAATTGATATTTTAAATAAACAAATAAATTTTATATGAGAATTTATATGAATTAAACTAATTTTATAGGTTAATATTAAATTTTAGTGTTTATTTAATGAATAATTTGACGTAATAATTCAGTAATGAATTTAGAAAAAACAAAAAACAAAATAGTGTCAAAATTTACAAAAAAGGGTTTTATAACAAATATTATATTATTAATTGATATAATATTATTAAAAATATATGGTTCGATAAAATGACTTATATAAGGTTATATAATTTAATAATGAACCACTTGGGGTTCTAATGGATGTTTATAGTATTTTCATTAACCATATATTACAAAAATATAAAGAGAAATGGTAAATGTCAATCTATTTCACTAAGAGTTAAATCTAAATGATACGGTTAAAATGGTGAAGTAAACATTTCTAAAACATATTGGTTGAGAATATTTTTACTAATCCCTACCTTATCCTCGATATAAATTATATTTTATCCATTATAATCCTAAAATTAGTTTATTATAAAATATTATTTCAATATTTTCCTAAGGTGCCCCTCACCCCTATTATAACAAGGGCACTTCCACTTCTCTAAAATTCAGACATTCAAAGCCATTTGGATCGTCCAACCCATGCCCAAATATCCTCTACACTATAATCCCTTCATCCTAGAGGCCTTCCTTTAGTCATAAATCCAACTAAAGAGCCCTTTTGATCAATTTGAACGGAAGAACCAAAAGAAGAGGTAAATAATTCATCACCTCTTTCAAGTTTTTTCTTATTCCTATTCTTATTTACTTGGTGTTTCCATTATAAAATAATAAATACGGTATATTATATAAATTATGATGTTATTATAAATATGGTACTAGCATATTCATTATTCTATCCTTCCATTGAATGACATGTCACCATATGTGCTTACGTACAGATTACCATCTCCACGTCATGGTGTAGTTGTTATTCAATACATTATTATTTGGACAGGTATAATAATGATGTATAATTGATTTAAATAATAAATAAAACATTATAATGATTCTTTATATTTGATATAAAATTCAATTATATACAATTTTAAGATCAAAAAATGTTATTGTTGCTTGTGTGCACGTATAGATTACCGTCTCTAAAAACATGATATGATTCATTACCCATCGTATCAATTCAAGAATAAATTTCATTTTATGATTAAAAATAATTTTTAATGACTTTATATAATTCTGAATGTGAATAAGATACATGCTACCCATAACAAACTTTACTTACCTAACAAAGCATATAAAAGAAATCGAATCAGTTAACACCTGAAACGACTATAATACTAAAATATTATTAACAATGAAATTTAATACAATCATATATGATATCATTATAATGTATACGATTCTTGAATAATTTAATAATTATTATTTTTCCATTATACCATTGTTTAACCTACCCTCGACCAAAGAAAAGTTCAAGGTAAGGGTTAATTCTACAATCTCTTTATTATCTGAGGTTGTTTTTATGTAAGTATCTATTGAGGTCTCTTTATCATCCACATCCATGTCTCTTAAAAATTTATTTCAAAACATTTTTACAATTTACTAGACAATGGTTTAATGTTATTTATACCCTTATTTAAATTTATATGTTTTTAAATGAATCTTTTAGTCATTTTCTAAACAAGGTATTTTACGACCTTTTTGCCAAAATTATGGTAAGAATGTATTTTTTAACTTCTACGACCGGTGCAATTATTCTCTGTTGTTATAACAACATCAGATCTTCCCTTAAAAGATTATAAGAATAATTTAAATTAAATTTTTTCTTTTATAAATATGTATAATTAAATGATTTCAAAAAAATAAAGAGATATTTCTCTCAATTAGTTTTTATTTCATCTATTTCCAAATACATTGATGGATTTTATACTTGTTTGAAGTCGATTCATTATGGTACACATCTTTCATTTTGTATTGAGTTTTTTGTGACATGATTGACTGTGGATTGTTATTTTTATACCATTCATAGTTTATGGTTAAAGTATTTACATTATGTATGATAGTTTTAATATGATTTTTTAATGTTAAATTTTAATATTTTTATAAAAGGAATGTTTTGGACATATTAAGTGACGGCTGGAGCCTGCTGTAGCTCCTCGATGCATCGGTAGGTCTCATGAGACAACTAGACAGTGAATTGGAATCGGCCTTTCCAAATTTGAGATATGGTTATAGATTAGGAATTATTCATTTTTAGATGTCTTGGTTGAGGCCTAGATAAAAATTTTCAGAATCAATGGCATTATAGATTCCCTCATAATGAAAATAATATTGATGTTTAATGTGATCATTCAATAAGTAGAATACCCATGATTATGTTTTATTTTTGCATTATTAAATCAGATCATATTCCTGACATAAATGTGTTCATGTTTATTATTGGTAAAGGAATGTATTTACAATTATTCACCATGGTTAATATTTATGTTATCTTCTACTGTATTGCTTAACCTTACTAAGCGTTTGAGCTCTACCCTTTATTATGTTTCATTTTACCAGGATATGAATAAGACTTTTATGAGTGACTTTCAGGACTAATTTTGGAGTCATTGATATTTCTAATAGATTAACTTAGTGTTGTATTTTTTTAATGTAATGTTGAAATTATGTATGAATATTGTTTCCAATAATAGAAACTGGATCGGTTTTTCTGGACATTATTTCCTTATGATCAGTCCAATGTTATGTAATAATGCACCAACTCTAGGTAATTGTGGTAAGGGAATTGCAGTTGGTATCAAAGGAAGTTTAGTTCAAACCATGGAAACTTGATTTAGATAAACTCTTATTAGATCACAAGAACCTATGATAGACATTGAGGAATAATATAGAAGAACTTCCAAGAATTTTAGTACTGTAGAGATTTTTTGAGTTTTCCAATAAATTTATCCTTGTCTAGATACAAGATGTTAGATGTTGATTTAGAATAGATGTACCTGGGTGTAAAACCCGAAAACACAGCTTTGAGCTAAACTCAAATGGGAACTGCTGCACGACAACATGCCTTGCGACACTCTTGGTTACGACACACCCGAGTGATTTGCTTAAGATAATTCTCATTTTCATTAAAACCCATTATGAAGGGTTTATGAGTATATATGACCTCAAGGAATTTTATTTTTATGATTATAGATTATATCCATAAACAGTTCAATTCAAGTTAAGTGTTTTACAGGTTATGAATTATGTATTTTGATTCGTAAACTAATCTAGTTTATAACATTGTTTAGAAATGGTTCCAAGTAAGAGGAATAGAAAATGTATCAATTAATCTAATCCAGGTAGGGACTTCCATATTACTCAAGATAATTATAGTGGAGCTGGTGATTCAACTATTTTTGATGATCAAATCCACATACTAGGACAACTCACACAGGTTATTAATAATAACCTTACCCGTATGGAGCACCCTGATCCACAATGCAGAGGATCAATGTTAAACTACTTCATGGGGCATCAACCACCAAAATTCAATGGTATTAAAAATTCATTAGTGGCTGAGCAATTGGTAAATTCCATAGAGAAAATACTTCAAGCTTTGGGGAGTAGCGAAAGTGAAAAAGTTGTCATGGTATTTTATCTCCTCACTAGAGAAGATAATCAATGGTGGTTATTGGTTCAAAATGAAATGGAAGATGAAGAAGTGTCCAGTAGAGAATGGATTCAGTTTAATGATATTTTATTAGAGAAATAATTTTCTCATGACCATCGAGCAGATATGGAAAGACAATTTTTGAGTTAGAGGCAAAAAGAGGATGAGAATGTCACAATATATGAAGCTAATATTACAAGGCCAGCAAGGCATACTGCAGATTATATACATAACCAATTAAGAAAGATTTACCATTTCTTGGATGGTTAAAACCATTTCTCTGTCGAGCATTAGTATCACATTCTTTCTCATCATATAAAGATATTGCCTCATGTGTAATAATGATAAGAAAATAATTCCATAAGTCTTATGACTTCAAATCAAATCAAGATAAGAAGATATCTGTTGAACACTCTTGGAAAGGAAATAAAGAAAAATGGAAGAAGTGAATAATTGAATTTAAAACCTATGAGAAATGTTGAAGCAAACACCATGGATCCTGTCTAAAATAAAATGGATTATGTTATGAATTTGGACAGGAAGGCAATCTTGCGAGTGCTTTTAAAGGGAAATAAAGATTCTACTAATGTTCAATGCTACAATTTCAGAGAGATGGGCCATTTTTCAAATGAATTTTCTATGATTTAGTGAAACATACCTCAGAAAAGTCCAAGGGAACAAGGCCAAGATTATTTGACCACTACTACTGAGGTTGATGCTTTGAAAGACATGGTGGAAGGTAATTTAATGTTTTAATCAAGTTTATACAATATATTATTTGATTCTGGATCTTCGCATTGTTTCTTATCATCCTAGTTTTCTATGAAAATTAGATATTTCTAATTTTATTTAACAAGGGAATTGTCAGTAAAAACTCCTAAGTTAACTATTAGTACAATAATGTTTTGTGAATCAGTTCCCATTTGGGCATATAAATGTTCTTTATCAATTGATATAATCTTCATACCCATAATTCAATTTGATATAATCATCGGAATGGACTGCCATTCGGAAAATGATGTGAAAATTTATTATTAGAAGAATGAGGTTACAATTTTTAATGATGATAAGAAGTAATTTATATTTATAGTAGAAACATCACCACCTCATTCTTATATAGATCAACCCCTATTAGCTCAACTAAATTCAATTATTGGGTAGGAATAAAATGAAATAACTATGGTTGAGGAAAATATTGTTCAAATAGACAATGTATCTATTGTGCAAGAATATGTTGATGTGTTTCTAAAGGATTTACTTTGACATCCTACAAAAGGAGAAATTGAGTTTTCCATTGATTTAATTCTTGGTTAAAGGCCCATATCGAAGACCCCTTTTAAAATTTACTCTGTGGAATTAGTGTAACTAAAGAAACAAATAGAGAAATCGTGTAATAAGAGATTTATTTTCCCATGTGTTTCTCCAAGGGGAGCCCATGTTCTTTTTTGTTAATAAGAAAGATGGATCTATGAGGTTGTGCAATGACTACATAGTGATCAATGCTATATCAATTAAGAACAAGTATCCCCTACCTTTATTTGATTATTTATTTAAATGAATTCATGGAGCTCAATATTTTCCAATGATTGATCTTTGATATGGATATCATCGGTTGTGTGTGATGAAGCAAGACATTCGGAAAATAAATAATCAAAGAAAGGTAGGGGATACTTGTTATTTATTGATATAGCATTGATATCTATGTTTTCATGGACCTAATGCCTTTTGGGCTGACTAATGCACCCTATGTTTTCATGGACCTAATGAACATAGTTTTCATGGACTATCATGATGAATTTTTAGTGGAATTTATTGATGATATCCTTGTCTAATCTAAAATCTATTAATATCATGAAAATCAATTATGTACCACTCTAAAAACCCCTTAAATAAATAAATTATATGTGAAGTTTAGCAACTGTCAATTTTGGATTCATGACATTTATTTTTTTGGACACATTGTCTCAATGTATGGAATATCTATTGAAACATATAATAAAATGGGAATCAAATAATGACCATCACCAATAAGTACAACTAAGGTATGCAGTTTTCGTGGTTTAACAGGTTATTATCTACAATTCATCTAGAATTTCACCTGATTGGCTACCCCATTAATTAAGCTAAAATGTAAAGTGGTAATTATTATTTGGACAAAATAGTGTGATTAATGTTTCAAAGAACTATAGATATGATTAGTCAATGATCATATCTTGACTCTAAAATTGAGGAATGATGGGTTGGTTATTTATAGTGATTCCTCAACGAAAGGACTAGTTTGTCTCCTAATACAGAATGATAGTTCTATTTTTTATGAATCACGACAGCTAAAAATTCACGAGCCAAACTATATTATTCATTATCTTGATTTATCAGTTGTAATCATTTCTTTTATGATTAGGAGAAAATATCTCTATGGTGAAAAATGTGAGATTTATATTGATCACAAGAGTTTGAAGTATATTTTCTCTTATAAGGAACTCAACATAACTTCAATGAGATGGAATGAAAAAAAGTAACTATTATGTTTGCATGATACACTACCACCTGGGGAAGAAAAATTAGGTGGAAGATGCTTCGAGAAGAAAGGATCGTAGAGTTTTGAACAAGATGAGAGTCAAAAGGGGCCATATTTTCATGGATCTAGTAAAGATGGATATGGGAATAAACATGGAAGGTGAAAAATCAATGCTTTTTTAAATGGATGCCAAAAAATATTTACTAGAAACGATAAAAAGTTTATAGGTTGATGATGACGAATTTTAAAAGAAGATTAAATATGTGAACGTTGAGAGATAGATTGAATTCATATATGAAGATGAGATTTTTAAATTTGGGAAGAAACGTTGTGTTCCTAATATAACTGATATGAATAGGTAATTTCAAGATGATTATCATAGATTCAATTTATCTATAGACTCTGGGAGAATAATGATGTATATAGATTTGAAGGAACATTTTTGGTGAGACAACATGAAGAGGGAGATATCTAATTTTGTGTCAATATGTATGGTTTTTCAACTAGTGATAAATGGAAGGAAACAACATGGAGGATTCATGAAACCCCTTCCCATACTAGAGTGGAACTGAGATAATATTACTTTGGGATTTGTCATGGGACTACCAAAGTCTACTTGAAGGAACGATGCAATATGGGTCAATATTGTTCTTCTAACCAAGTCAGCAAATTTTCTTGATATAAGAGAAGATTTGACACATGAATGTTTAGCAAGACTTTATATTAGTGAAGTTGTAATACTTCATAGAGTTCCCATATTGATTTTTATGACTGTGATCCATGTTTTACATCAAGATTTTGGAAAAGTCATCAGAAATCCCTGTAAACTGATGTTCATTTGAGCACTACCTACCACCCTCAAAGTGATGAAGAATTAGAATAGACTATTCAAACATTATAATAGAAGATGGTGTCTTACTCACATGACTTCCAAACTATATGGGATCAATAATTAACTCGGTTAGACTTTTTCTAGAAAAATAGCATCCATTCAAGTATTTAGATAAAACCATATGAAGTGTTATACGGAAAGTGATGCCGCACACCTACCTGTTGGAATGATGTTAGTGAAAGAAAACTCATAAGCCTAGAACTTGTGGACTAAATGATAAATAAGGTGAAGGTTATCCAAACCAACATCCAATAAGATCAATGTAGGGAGAAGAGAAATGCCAATAACCGAATTAAGGATTTGGAATTTCTGTTAGGATATCATTTTTTATTGAAGTCATCTCCATGGAATGGAGTTATACGATTCAGTACGAAGGGTAAATTAAGTCTTAGGTACATCAGACCATTAAAAATTCTAGAATGAATTATTGTTGTAGCTTACTATTTTGCAATACCTTCAAGCCTCTCCAATGTTTATGATGTGTTCCACATATCACTGTTGAGAAAATACATGCCTGACCCAACACATGTGCTCACCTATGAGGAATTGGAACTACAACTAATCTCTATTATTGCGAAGAGCCTGTCAAGATTCATGATACAAGAGAACAAGTTTTGAGAAACCAGATGACTCATCTAGTAAACGTTCTATTATGAAATCATAAATTAAATGAGGCAACGTGGGAACCAGAGGAAATTGTGACGAATAACCACCCAAATCATTTTATGCAACAATATTCTATAAATTTTTAGGATGAAATTATTTAGAGGAGGGTAGAATGTAAAATCCCAAGATTATACCTTACATTTCACATTGAAAAATGAAATATCTTCCATTGTACACAACTTCGAGATTCTAACACACCACAACCAATCAAACTAGCGGTTATGAATAGTAATACCAACTTTTTAAAATTTTATAAATTTTATTTTTCAAAATGAACTTAAATTTTGGATTCGAAATATCAAAATTATCTATGGGTGGATTTTTGGTATTTTTCATTAAACTATCAATTTTTGATTAATAGTGAGAAACACTCAGTTATTGTTTAAAACCAAATTTTTATTTTGATAATTATTTATTTTATTGGAATTGTTTTCATCAAAATATATACACAATAACTGTATAAGTTCAATTTAATTCATTATAGTCATTTTGTAATAAATTTAGATATATAAAAAATTGACCATTTTACCGTCTTTTACATACCTCATTGGAGGATTTTCAAATTTGAATAAAACATAATTTCAACTATTTTTTGAATTGAATTTCAAAATTCCAAGAGGCACGATTGATATTAGTATGAAAAATGTGGTTCAATAAGATGAAAATATTTTTTTGGTGAAAAGTAACTTTTGACTTTAATTTACCACGATTGAAAGTATATTTGGTTATTAAGCGTAATAATGATTTTATTATTTCCCTAACATATGTCCTGGATCTATTTGATGAGTGTAATTTGAGAAAAAACAGCCATAGGAATAAAATATGATCATTTAGGTCCACTTGGATTAGAATTGGACAGTTATTATTATTTAATTCAAAGAAGAGATAAAAGTGTTAAAATCAATGATTAATAACTAAACCATTTTTAATATTTGGTTATACATAAGATAATTTATAATATATATATTAATTATAAAGGGAGATTAATTTCATACATAATTTTATTTTATTTATTATTTTTAGACATTATATAATTTAATTTATTTATGATGAAATGATGATGTAGTAATTACCTTTTTAATGAAATATAAATATAAATGATATTATAAATACCTAAATAAATGAAATTTTAGAATTTTTATGAATTACACAAATTTTATAGGATAATATTACATTTTAGGGTTGATTAAAAGAATATTTTTTACGAAGTCAAAATGATGTTATGAATTTATAAAAAACAAAAAACCAAATAGTGTAAAAAACTGAAAAAAAAAACTTTTTTTAAAAAATATTTTTTTTATTGATTGGTATAATATTCCTAAAATTATGTGGCTCGGGAAAATGACTTATATAAGGTTATATATATTAATTATTAACCACTTTGTGTTCTTTTGGAAGTCTATTGTTAGTTTATTAACAATATAATATAAAAATACAATGAGCCATGGTAATTGTAAAACTATTTAACTAAGAGTTAAATGTAAATTATAAGGTTATAATGGTGACCCAAACATGTATAAAACCTATTGGTTGATATTATTTCGACCAATCCCCACCTCATACTTGAAATAAATCATTTTTGAGCCATTATAAACCGAAAATGAGTTTATTATGAAATACTATTTCAATCTTTCCTAAATATGCCCTCACCCCTCTTATAAAAAGGAAACTCCCCTTCTCTCAAATTCACACCTTAAAATACATTTGTATTGGAAAACCACTGCAAGAATTTCCTCTCCATTGTCCTCCCTTTATCCTAGAATTTTTAATTTAGTTATAATGCCAACCTATGGAGCCCTTTCGATCAAATCAAAATGAAGAACCCGAGGAAGAAGAAAATATTTCATAAACTCTTTCATGTTTGTTCTTATTCAACATATGATTTCTTTATTGTTTCAATTATAAAATAAAAACTCTATTACCTTCTATATAATTTGATGTAAGTATAAAAATGGTACAACAATTTTCATTATTCTATCAATCCTTTGAATGACATGTAACCATTCGTGTGTATGTACGACTTACCGTCTCCACGTTGTGATGTAGTTGTTATTCAATACATTTTTATTTGGTTGGATGTAATAATTTTTAATAATTGATATAAATAATAAATATTAAATTATAATTTTTCTGTATATATGATATAACATTCAATTATTTACTATTTTAATATGAAAAGAATGATATTATCGCTCGTTCTTACGTACGGATTACCGTCTCCAAAAACATGATGAGATTCATTCCCCATTGTATCCATTCATGGATAATATTAATTTTATTATTAAAAATAATTTTTAAAGACATAATATAATTTTTAATGTGAATAAGATTCATCCTATCCATAACAAACATTAATTAAGTAATAAAGCATACAATGAAAAATTAATCAGTTAACACCCGAAATGAGGATAATAAAAAAAATATTATTAAAGAAACAATATTATAAGATGATATATAATATTATATTAATGTATATGGTTCTTGTAAAATTTAATAACAATTTTTCCACGATTATATAGGGAATTAACATACCCTTGACCAAGAAACAGTACATCGTAAGGGTTAATTCGGTAATCGATTTATTATACAAGGTTTTTTTAGTTAAGTATCTACTGGGACCTTTTAATCATCCACATCCATGTTTCATAAAAATTTATTTCAAAACATTGTTTCTGTTCGATTGATAATGGTTTAAAGTCAATTATACCCTTATATGAACTTATATGTTTTTAAAGGAATCATTCAGTCATTTTCCAAATAGGGTACTTTAAGGTCTTTTCGAAAAAATTAATGTAATAATGTCTTTTTTAACTTATACGACGGGTGTGGTTATTTTTCCACCATTATAACATTGCTAATGATTCCCTTAAAATATTATAAAAATATTTTCAAAATAAATGTTTTCTTTTATAAATTTGTAACATTAAATTATTTCAAAAAAGCTAGAGATATTTCTCTCAAATAGTTTTGATTTCATCTATGTCAACATACTTTGATGGATTTTATACATATTTGAAGTCGATTCATTATGATATAAATATTTCATATTTTCTTGAAGGTGTTGTGATATGTTTGACTGTGGTTGTGTTTTTTTATACCATTCATTGTTTATGGTTAATGTTTTCACATTTCATATGCTAGTTTTTATATGAATGTTTATGTTATATTTCAACCATTTTATATGAGTAATGTGTTAAACATAGTAAGTGATTGTTGGAGCCCTCTATAGCTCTTCAATGCATCAGTAGGTCTCACGAGACAACTACACATTGAATTGGATAAGGCCTTTCTCAATTTGATATATGTATTTTTTTGAGGCCTTAATCATTTTTATACGTCTTGGATGAGGCCTTGACAGAATGTTCAGAATGTCCAGAATTATACATTCACTCATTATGAAAATACTATTGACGGTTCATGTGGTCATTCGACCAGTTGATTACCCATGATTATGTTTTATTATAAAATTATCTACTCAACTCATATTCCTATCATAAAAGTGATAATTTTTTATTATTGGTAAAGGTATATGATTTCAATTATTTTCTTTTAATAATATTTATGTTATTTTCCATTGTATTTCTTACCCTTGTTAAGTATTTGAGCTCACCCCTTCCTTATGTTTCATTTTCCCAGGATTTGAAGAAGTTAGTTATGAGTGACCAGAAATCATAATCTAGGAGGCATGCATGTTTCTAATAGAATAAATGAGTGGTGTAATTGTTTTCAAGTCGTAAAAAAGAAATTATGTATGAATATTGTTTCCAAAAATACTAAACTGATCGGTCTGTTGGGACATTATTTTCATGTGATCATGACGAAGTTATGTAATAATGTACACACTCTGGATAGATAGGGTTAGGGCTTTATATTTGTTTTCAATCGTAATACTTATCTTCACATAATAGGGAATTAAATATTAGAAATTGATGAGCTCCAATTATTAGCTAGGGTATAATTATAAAATAATTGATGAATAGATAATGTATAAACAATATGGAAACAAAAAATAACTAATTAATGTTCCATATAATAAATATATTAATAATAAAATTGTATGAATAAATAATGATCAAATAAGTCCATATGTATAATGAAATAATCAAAAACAATTTCTATCGGTATTATAATAATTCTAATAATAAAATTGAAATCAATAACATACCACAATTTAAAAAAATTATTAATTTCATACATCATATCCAAACCATCAATGTTTTGTAACTTGAAATCATAAAAATATATTTAATGCATCTTCCAATAAAAACAATATACTTTTCTTCATTATACTGAACTATGAATTGTGGAGATATTGCAGGACCTACACATCACATATGCAGTACAATGAATTCCTCATATGAAGGTGGTGAAACCGATTCAATAAAAAACTTTATAATTGATAAGTTATCATATTAAATATTCATACATTCCCCATTAAATATATATATTCTTAAATTTATCATAGTAACTTAACAAATTATTTAAATTTCATACATGTTATTCTACTATTCATAAACAATCCAAGGGAATAAATACAATGGAATAAAAAAATACCAATGAAGCATAATATATATTTACTGTTGTTTTAGTAAAAAATTATAATTAAGAAAAAATACAATTAAAAATATTCATGATGAAAATATACTATTAATTTTCAAAATCAACTTCTAAAACTTCAAATTCAATAAAAAAATTAAAAATATATTTTAAAAAAAATATTAAGGGAAACATATAAAAAACATCATGACATTGAGTTTTCATGATATCATACATTCCATATATGTTAATAAGATGTTCCTTTATCATTTTTTGGAAAATTACAAATATCCTAATTTTAGAAATGACAAGATGATTACATTAATTAAAATTTGTACAAAATTATAATAGGGGTAAAAATTTCTTCAATAATTCATTTTTAGAGTAATTAAAAAATTATGTTATTTAGAAAACATGCATTTTATTGATAACACATATTTGACATAAGAGAGAGATAATGTTGGATTTCTTTAAAATATTGTATCCATCAAATTTTGTAATAAATAGTGAAAAGATAGTACTAGTTCATTTAAAATTTATGAATAATGATAGGATATCAAAATAATTTTTTATCACGGGTGATAGATCATAATAACTAATCATAAATATTTTAATTTTATAAAATTATGAAAATGATGAGATTTTAAAACAAACCATTACCATGTAGGTAAAATTTTAATTGTGATCTACATGGAAAAAATAACATCAAATAAAAAATTACATCAAGATAAAGGGATTATGGATATTTCATATCAAATGGATTGTATATATACCATAGAAAATAAATAAGTGGTGAATAAAGAATACTTATTATTGACATAATAGTGAGATAAGAAACAATGACATTATTTTATAATTTGTTTTTATGTTTCTAAAAAACTTTTATAGTAAATATATTATTTATTTTAAATATACATTGGAACCATAATTATATATCTCATATTATATATAACTCATAGTTAGTTATCTCCAATTTAATTAAAATTATTTATTATATATAACAACTGTTGTGAAAATTAATTTTTTTCATGTATGTTTTGGTTTTGTATAAACCCCACAAACCATTAAAATTTTATTAAAGGAATTATGACACATGTACAAGGAAGGTATGATATGAGGGGATAAAATGGGATAAAAAATGAACATTTGAGTAAAAAAAATGATTAATTCCAAGTGCATCACCTTTGAAAATGATCACACCCTCAATATAAAGGGTCCCATGGTAGATAAAAATAATGAAAAATCACATATTATGTACCGAGAGAAGTAAGGAAATTAGAAACATTATTACCCACAAACCAATCATGATGAACCTTAGTGTGATCTCAGGTAAAATATTTTCATCTATGGATTATATATGAAATGGACTATCGGATTTTCCTCGACCAGAGCATGATGGTGTGGAATGTGGAAGAGGCCATTTCTACCATAGTGAGATCAACAATCCCCTCAAGAAACAAACAATGACCTGTGAGCAGCACATGAGATTCTATTACATTATAGTAATTAATATCGAATTAAGACATAAAAACAAGGTCTAAATAATATTTGGATCCCAGACGACACATCCTCGATGCATGATACCAAAGATATATGTGCCATCTATATTACATTTGATTAATGGTTCATGAGAGAACCATTGAACCCACCATCATTGATTTCCACTATGAAAGAAGGCATGAGAACCTTTTCCAGTCATGAATTGACCAAGGGAAATGGGGTCCCACCAGTTGGAATCAATTCATGATGGGTCCCCTAGGAGATTATTATATGAGAAAAAAGAGTTTTTTGATTGAGACTAGTTTTTTTATGGAATTCTGTATTCCTCACCATCCAAATGGTCCAACATCCACCAATGAAAATTTACGGAAAATCCTTCACTTCATGGACATTGAAACATAGCACATTGAGTTAATGATAAAGAAATGTGATCCCAGGAGAGGGATAAAAATATATGTTCGTAAAGGTGAAAAGAGATCTCCAAAAATTGTTCGCCCAGTCTCTATTAAAAATAATATGAGAAACCATCTCTTCCTATGGTGTCTGATAATTCTAGAACTATGACATTAATGGTATTCCCATATTCTTGATTTTTTCACCTAGGATAGCACATTGTTCCTAACAGGAAAAGTGATAATGTAATATATAGAAAGTATCTTTGTGATACATAGCTTCTCTCCCCATAAACCCACTACATTTTGATCCATATACACCATTTGATAATCCTAATATAATAATTTTCATTTAAAATTTCTAGTATGCACACCTCGATTTGGCTCGAATTTAATCACTGTGAGGTAGAAGTTGTTGTGCTAATTAGTATCCATAACATCATGGATGAAAATTGGATATATACCTTCTATTATGAAGGTCATATATAGAGTATCATATCTAGGAAAACTAAACATTGATCCTAACCAATTATGAACCCAATAATTGGTCTCTCTCTTTCTAATGACCCACTGAGTGTGGGACTAGAGGTTTAATAAGTGAGGTTAGAGAACAACGCCAATGGAGGAAGAGTAATATCTTGTTAATCCCATGCCATGTTTATTTATAGAAACCATACACATTTACCAAAGCTTTTTATATTATATAATTTCCAATTTTATTTTTTCTTCTAAGCTTGAATAGGATATGAGATCTTTTTTACCTTCATTCTTCCATCCCCTAACTATTTATCCATCCATCTATAATAATTTTTTTGGTTCCTCCCCTCTATATATACATCCCAGATAAAATAATACAATGTTCATTCAATTAATGAGAAAACACTCCTATGAACCGCGATATCATACATAACATGCATTGGAATGAATGTTAATACATTATTTACCAATGCAAATCTACCTCTAAAGGTGAGGAAGTGATTATGCCAGTCCAATATCTAACATTTACCCTTCAGAAAATTTTATCGTACAATAGAATTATTAGAAATCCTATGGAGAATATTTCTACATTAAAATTCATCAGGAATTCACTCTTGGGGATTCCAATGTTTTATTACAAGAGATTAACACGCCTTTGTGTGCAATGAGATGAAAATTTTAGGATAATTAGGGCTTCGGTGAACAATTTCCCACTCTAATTACAATATCACTCAGTGATCATGTTGATACAACAAATATAGATCCTCATATAATTGAAAAAATGAGGGTATTCTCCATAAACATGAGGTATTAATTCCTATTTGTTCAATATTTTCATTGATAAGGGAAGATTCATCCTAAAGATATATTTCACTATATGAGGTTTTTAAGGAAGTATTTGGAGAGAATGAAAATATTGGGGAGAGTGGTTCACCATGTAAAATTCCATAAACTCTATTATTGAAATAATGATTCTTACCTAGGATGGAAATGAAGATCTCTGGATACTAAAATAATCTGAAAAAGTTATCTCTAGACCACATAGAAAATCCCAAGAATGTTATAACCTTAAAAAGAATATTATTTTCACCATGAATATAGGCTTTCTCTATGTAGAGATTTATAGTTAAATTGGAAAAAGGGGTCTGTAAATTAATATTAGTGATCAGTTCTTGAGTAATTACAATTTCTCCTTAAATAGATATCACTATGAGAAAATCTTGTTGTTCTTCTAAGATCCAATATGTGAGATTCCCCATTAAAAACATTTTTATCACACATCCAAATATGTTATACATGATATTACACATACAGAGTTATATATAATGCATTGTAATTATGGGATACTTATTTTTTGGGATAATTTCTAGTGAGTTGGTGTAGGATTCTCATAGTATATTTCCTCTTTAGAAGAAGACTTTGATCATGGACACTGTGTTAAGTATGAAAAAATCTGACGCGCATGTGTAGAATGACTTGAGGAACCAATCAGGACATAGAGGATAATCTATATTGAGGTTCTGAAATTCCTCTTGAATATATTTCACATCTAGAATTGATTCCATAAATGAATAATCAACTTTGGAAAAACTTATAGAGATCGAATAAAAAAGCACCACAATGTCTCTAGAATAACCTCAATGACAGCAGAATTTGGGAATTTAATTAAAATATATTAAATATATATCATTCATGACACATACTACATCTTTTCATCATAGTAGGATCCATTTCCACTAAGGATGCTTAAGATGATGTGCTAACATTTCTCCATGATACATGAATGAAATACTATTGTATTATGATCACCCTCTTAAGACAAGGAAATATGGACTAATCCTTGGTTATATGTTCATTCCTAATAGATGTATTTGTAATGTTTCTCTTCTCGTTATCCAAATCATAAAAAATGGATACCTTTTTCTTCCTTTTGAATATGACTTCAAGTTGAATGATCTTCAAATTCAGCACCTTGAAATCATGATTGGAGGAGGAAAAATTATTATATCAAGACATGATATCATATAAGTTGTTCAATTATATGTATAATAGGTTCAGTAATATACTCTCATAAGATGGAATGATCGATAATCAAGAACATACAAGTGAATTTATAGGATAGATTCCCATAGGTGGGATAAAATGAAACAATCTACTACAGTATTATAAGTGGTTAGGGTAACATTTAGGGGGTAATGATTAGGTAGTTTATTGGGAAGGTGAAAAACCTTCGAATTAACAATATAAGATATCACATGGAGATTAGAGAGACAACGATCATGTCGTAACCTGGTGATCTAACCCCTCAATTAATTATTTAACCAGGTGAACTGATCGATTGAGTACCCAAAATATGAAAGACCTTTATAAAATAAGAAGGATTTGAAGTCCTTACTAGACACAAGAGGAAATTTTCATCAACCTTTAATTCCATAGATCATGATAAATATTGAATTCACCAACAAATACCCAATTCTATTCCATTGGATTGAAAAATACTAGAGCCTTCTATAGAGAACACCTCTCTTGTGTTTAACTACTAGCATACAACACTGAAAGAAACATGAAGAAAAATCTCGCGGAAATCATGATATTCATATATTGAATAGATGCATCCCCTATAGACACCATGATTAAAGACTTAAAAAACAAGAAAATATAGGGTTTTTGTAGTTTCCACATGTGAAATATGGATCCTTCATTATCCGGGTGAATATCACTATTTAGGAAATATTATTTTATTTGTACAAGAACCAATTCCATGGAGGGATTTTCATTATGAAGATAAGATGATATGTAGCCAGTTTTTACCCAATCACATCTTCCACAAACATTACAAAATATGTAAGAGATCATTGATGGATTTTGGCAATGGTATTATCCCAAAGAAATTTTAATTCCATGGAGTAATGTGTGATGTTATCCAAATAGAAGAAAACCTAAGAGATTCGACACAAGTCTGGTAGAGAATCAATTTTGGAATAGATTATAAAGAAATTATCATCATGCCCAAATGATTTAGACATTAAAAAATATTGATTCTTTACTTAAGAAGAAGGATGATATGGGGTTCTGAAGGAAGGACCAGCATGAGATACCTATGTCAAATGGGATGGTGTAGGAGGGTCCTAGAGATGAATCAGTGGTTCTAATGGTTCAACATCGCACATAGTGTATATATGATTAAAAATATATAGAGGTCCCCAGAATCCATCCAGTTGGAGATATAAGAAATAGATGGTTTCTTTTAATGGAATATGGCTTCCAAGTCTGTTAAATTATAGGGTTAGGTTGTGGGAGGTTTTTATAAGAGGATCGAATGGAGTCTTTAGATGTTAATTTTTTAGAGCCAGGATACAAGGTGATTATATTCTGTGTAGTAGGATTACATGATGTGAAATAATATTTTACAACTTATATTGAGGGTTTCACAACATGTGATATATCAGAGTTAAAAACCAATAATAAAATGAAATGAATATACTTTTTTGTGGAAATCGAACCTTGGGTGTAACCCAAATTGAAAGGGTATTACACGTTATGTAATACAATGATATATTATTATTTTAAACTTATTTTTTTAAAACATATCATTTATCCGGTCATCCATATTTACTATTCTCATTTAGGGAGATCCTTAAGTGCTCCAAGGTGTCCCTTGAGGCCTCTTTATCCCTCTTTGATTTGTTGATCCTTGTGGCTGTTTCTTAACGATCTGTATTCAATCTATAGTATTTTAATTCCTTTTTCATGTGTTATTTCTTCCTTTAATCTACCATGGATCTAATGCGGTGATGTATATTCATTTTTGGATGTGGGTTGTGTTGTGTTTGATGGTATTGGGATTTTGTGTAGGTTGATCCATTTTCCTGTGTGGTTCATATGTGGTTGGAAGATGTTCTTCGTCACCATCATATTCCAAAATATTTTTTGAGCTAAGATTCCATTTAATTCTCATTATTGTGCATCATGTGAGAGGCATTTAATTTTTTTATCAATCGATCATGAATATTCCAGCTTGATTTATGATAATGAATTGGTTGTTTATATGAAAGGGGTTTAATGTGTTTTAACTACATGTTTTTACATATTAGTGTAATTATGATATTTTCAATCTAAAAGCTTAATGACCCAATAAAAATTATAGAAAATTATGGAATTATTTAGACTGTATATATATTTTTTTAAATATATTAGTATCAAACATATATAGAAATAGGAAAACTACGTATACATAGGTAATAAATTAATTCCAAAGGATTACGAATTTTGAGATAATTCCCCTAAAATATAGCAGTATGTAGTAAAAAGCCAACGGAAATATGTACAATAGATCTTGATTTGATATGTATGTGTGGTAATCTACAGCGATGAGGGGTTAAGGAATGTAGGGTTATTATTTTGTTTTGACGCAGTTGTGGAGATGTGAGATAAAGATATTTTTAGATGAATGTAGAATATGGTTGTGCAGTTCTATATTACAGAGTAGTGAAGGAATAATTTTTTTTAAAAATAATTTTTAAATGGAATGGGTCATTTTGGATAATTATTTGATGGTTTATATAATTAAATGTTGTTGATTCCAAATAATGAAAATTCTTGGATAATTAAATGAAATTGGTTGGATGTGTGGAATGGTGTTTGTGACTTATTTTTTGGTTTTGTGCATTTAATGGTGGTAGTAATAGTGATGGTGTTGTCTGTTGGTATTCTTGTTTGAAAACTCATAGGTTGGGTTCGAGTGTTTGGTATCATATATATACACACACACTTTTATTTTAATTATTATTTCTATATGCACCCCACCCACATTGAGGACAATTTATGGACACCCAAATCATCACACATGGGTGTTTTTCCAATCATCTGGTGAGGAGTAGGGATGGCTGGGTACCGACTATTTTCCACTCTCTCTTTAAGTAATGGTAGGAATTATACTATTTTTAATCATTGATGGTCTCTAAGTGCATTATACGGTGGTTTTTATGTGTTATCCTAGGTGTATTTGGGATTTTTTATGACGAGACATGTTGTCTTAGGTGTCTTCAGCTTGATTTGTGATGTACTTTCCCATGTGTCTTTACAATGAGATGTGATGTGTTGTGAGGCCCAAGATTATACGGTCATGATATGATGTGTAGCCCATGTTTCTATAGGTGGTATGTGTTATAGGGCCTAGGTGTTTGTAGGTGGGATGTGTTGGGATACCTAGGTGTGTGAGGGCGGAATGTGATATTGTATATAGATGGTATGTGAGTGTCAGGACATAAAACATTGTGTCATGTCATCATAAAAGTGGGAATTCGTGTGGGGTTCACTATAATCAATGTGATTTATATTATATTATATTAATAATCTTACAATATTTTGTGTCAATTACTTGATTAGTTTGGGATGGTTATGATGCAAGTTTAGATTCTATTTGGTTATACAATCTTCTAAAAAGGGAATTACAATGATTCATTCATTGGTTAACAAGATACATTTGTTTTCCCACTGAGTATATTTCTATGCTCAGCCTACATATATTAAACTATTTTTATGTTTCTAGGAGGATAATGTGTACAGTTGTAGATGATACTAGCTCAGATAAGGGATTGTTTTTATGTTGCAACATTAGCTTTTGATTTCAGTATTATTTTAGATATTTTTTTTGCATCATTCATATATTATTAATGCACATGGAATCGTTTGGGATCCAAATTTATATTAAATCATGGGTTTTTTATTGATTCAATCTATCTCTGTATCTTCTTTGTTACTAAGGGTAATACCTCCCATATTGTGAGATTATTACACCATAGGTGCTAATCTCCAACTCATGGCCTACTAAATGTGGGACTCAAGGGGGGGGGGGTCATTTTCCCCCATTCATAATTACCTACCTAGGAGGGGTATATTTGGAAGGAAGGGGTCATGGAATTATGGTGTCAAATGTGATTTTTGAGAAATAAGATGATTTTATGAGTTATGTAATGTGATGATTTCATGGGGTAGTATAGAATCCATTTAAATGGACTGTGATGAATTAAATAGTCTAGGAATCCTAATTAAGAAAAGGAATTTTAGGTCCTACAATTATCTAGTGGAGAAAATATGAGATTATTGAGTGTCTAAGTGGAACATAACTGATTTGAGTGTATAGAGCTATAAAAGATAGAAGAATCATAATGACATGTGCTCATCGTCATTGTCCATGTGTGGATATGGAAGATATGGTTTAGCATAATGACTCAATTGATTATTATATGTTATATTTGGTTAGGGATATTTATTATTAGAAAAAGAAGTTTCAGGTTTCGAGTGGAAGGATTTGGGGATGTTCTAGAGAAGTATAATTGAAATTCTGAAAGGGGTCATGTGGGAAAAGTTCTAGGTCTCTTTATATTTTATTCGGGACACAACAGTGTACTAGGTGCCTTTTGTTTTCATTCATATGGAAGGTGTTAAGCATTAGTGGTGAATAGTGTATCTGAAAGAGTAGAAGGAGTAGAATCTTTTGTGGGTTTCCATCGAGAATGATTTATATGTGGAGTTCCTTTTACCAACCATTATGGATAAAAAGTGGAAGGATATTATCTTTCTTTAGTAAGTTATTATATTTTTGTGGTATATAGAAATCATTTTCAAGACCCTTCTTATGTTTTTAGGTTGTTTTTTTTTAAAAAAAGGAGTCTCCTGAGATAATTTTTTAGGAGGAACCATTCCCTTCTATTCATCATGTAGCTACTCATTTTATGTTTTTGATGTTTTTGGAGGTTCATAAGAAGGCAGAGGTGATTGAGCTGATGTAGTCACGATATGTACTTCCACAAAACGGTAGATAGTATTGTTCCTCAAGAGGAAGAGTTTTCATTGTTTGGTATAAGGTTTTATTAAATTCATGTTTTCAACATTTAGAGAGATAACCTCCAAAATTCGTTTTAAGGCATCAGATTCCAGTGATTTATATTATTTTACTAGGAGTTTTTTTCTACATTGTTTTGGTAATGTGTTTCATGTTCATCGCTACTTCTAGATACCATTTGTTTCCGATCATTAGTTTGGTGGTGGAGGATTGGTTCAGCAGAAACCTCTACAATAACATAAAGTGGTTCCATTTCAGTACCAAGGGAAGAATTACTTTTCACTATTGATAAGAGATGGAACATGTATAGGCCAAACTCTGGATGTTCATCTTGTTCAGGGACCACAACCAATGTATGGTTTTGTGGGTGGTAATAAATAGAGAGGCATAAGAATTGGTTGTGTTCTATTATATGTAGTTGAGGCAGCTATTGTATAAGGTTCATAGATCATTAGAGTTATGATCAGTTTTTTTAGTACCCTTGTTTGTGCCATGTCTAATTTTGAAGCATCACATTCCATTATTGCACCTACTCTAGCCCATACTCTAGGACAAGGTGGAGAGAGGATTCATTTTCCCCAAGTGTTTACTGCACTATTCGAAGGATATACCACCTCGTTTGATGTATGATAGGGGTATAGGCTGATGATGGGGTCACATCAGTCCCATGGGGATATTTTCATATTACTAATGCATTCATATGATCTTATTATCATCATCTAGATGGTTTATTTTTTAGGTTATATTATCGATTATTCTAGTGTAGTGTCATGTTTACTGATTTTGATTGCCAACATATGGTAATCATTTGTGAGTTGAGTTTTTAGGTGCACAATTTTCATATAGATCCCCTTCAATAATTATTGGATGAGTTCTTCATGGGATTAGTTTCCATTATGATGTTAGAAGTTCTTAGGTTCATTGGAGTGTACATGAATGTTTTTTCTATAGAGGTTGTGACGATACCCCCTCGATGTGTTATTTGCATTAGGATAAACTTTACGGGAAGTTCATATCTGATTTATATGGATCCTTATTGGATGTCACCTTATTAATTTTTGTATTTTAGGTTTTAGATAGTTTATATAATGTAGAAGGTTATTATCAAGCACACTGAGTCGATATGGTGCGCTCTAGTGTTGTTTGATAAAAAGTGTGATTATAGTCTATGGTTTTGTATAGAATAATAGTAATTGAATCAGTTGATATTCAAAAAATATTACCAACATACGTTGATAGAAAATATTTTTGGCTCTCTGAGAGAGGAGAGCTTTTTTTCTATGATCGATAAGAATTTTATATATCACAATTTGATGGTGAAGGAAGTTGATATCCTAAACACTATTTTCTGGTGCTGGTATGGGTATTGTGAGTATGTATTCAAACCGTTCATTGTGAACAACACATTATCTATGGTCATGGATATTATGAACTCCATGTTACATGTGTTCTTATATTGGTTCATCCTGATATTCATTAATGATATCATAATCTACTACAATTGAGAAGAGGAACATGTTGAGCATGTCAAAACAACATTTCATGTTACTCAATGACAACAAATATATGTAATTTTTTCCATGTGACTGTTTGTAGACAAAAGAGGTGAATTTAATCAATCATGTTGGGTCATAGAAGGGCATGGGATTAGACACGTTAATGGATTATGTATTTGTTTCTTGTGCATCACACAATAATGAAAAAGAGGTTCATAGTTTCCCTAGTCGCATAGGCAATTATTGGAGTTTTTTACAAAATTTATTCGGAAATGTATCTCAATTAAAATCTTTTACATAGAAATAATTAGCTTTTATCTGAATTGATTATCACTAAATAATATTAATTATCTTGAAATATATGTTTTTCAATGCTCCAGTGCGAATGTTTTCTATGGAAGGATTGATGATTGAGGTGTTTTTGGATTCATCACATATATAATTGGGATCTATGTTCATGAATTATTTAAAAGCTATCTCTTCTATGTCTAGGTAATTACATGATCATGAGAGTAAATATTCCAAACATGATCCATATCAATTAGTAATAGAGTAAGCACTGATGTTTTGGCGGAATTACCTGATTGGGGAGCTCTTTGTGGCCTTCATGAATCCCAAGAGTTCATGGTATATTCATTCCCATTGCGGCCTGAACAAACAATAGTGGAGGTTGAGGTAGTCTTTCCAATATTATTATTTTGAGATCTCCTACAACTTTGAAAATAGTGATTTTGTGGATAGTTCATTGAGAATAAAGTCACATAAGGTTTTTTTAGTATCATTGGATTCATTCATACCAATAGGGGAGTTGGAAGCATTGCACTTGCCGATAAGAGAGGAAGGTGGTAGAGATATATTTTTTAATATTATGGTGAAATATACTCAGATAAAATAGTTGAGAAATTATTAATGGGAGTAAATTTAGGTATAGGTGATGTGTAGTAGTTTTGGCCATAGTGATTCTCTTGTGGGGTCGTCTAAGGATAGTTGGAACCAAATTTTATTTCTTGGAAGGTTTTTTATCTGATTTGAAAAGGCGAAATTATCCTCCATAATAATCATAACTCACCTATTGAGGTAAAACCCTAAGTATACATGATGTATCATGGATTGAGGTAGTAGATTTGATCACCCAAGATGGAACAATCCATTGTATAGTTTGTAGAAAAGATATTGGTCTTCCTACAGGTAACAGACAAGCATCATCTTCCCCGTGTTTTGTTTCATCCCATTGATGTTTTCTTATTGTTATAGGATAAAATATTGATGGATTTTGACATAGGGTTACTGAGAGATCATGAATGTTTCAAGGATAACAAGGTAATATTGTATTAGTTGACAAATTCGACCCACTTCTTAGCAATTAAGTAGTCAAGAATAGTGGATGCCTTGGCTATGAGTTACATGGTTTAAGTTGTGTGATTGTAGTAGTTACGAGGTCATTTTTCTCTTAGAGGGATGCAAAACATAATTTACATGTCTGGAGAGGAATTAAATATTGTTTTATAGTAAGTTACACCCTAGTTAATGTTTTTTACTCTCAAATAGATGAAAATATGGAACTAATTATCTAGACATTAGAGGATATATTTTGTGTGTGTGTGTGTATTGAATATTTTTAGATATTGGTAATGAAGAAAACCATCCGTAGAGTATTGTTATAATAATATTTATCACTCTTCCATTTTCATAGAACCATTTGATTCTTTTTAAGGAATACCCATTCATTCAACATTGTTCTAGATAGATGTTGGGGAGACAACAATTCATTTTCCTAATGTGGTGAAATGAAAAACAAAAAAGTATCATCTGGTTCATGAGAGTATTAAATCAGTTCAAGACTAGAATAATTAATATGTAGATCATAGATGGAGACCCATCAAGTTTGAAGTTGGAGACCACATTTTTTGAAGGTTTCCCCTTTGTGTGTGAAGTGGAGGTTTGGCATAGGTATTAGGATTTCACCCATGATCATTGGCCCATTTTAGTTGTTGATGCGAAATGGAAAGGTGGTGATTAAATTGGCATTGATTCCGAAATTAGAATGGATACATGGAAATATTCACATCTCTTATATTTTAAATATTCTTCATGATGAATCCCATGTCATTTACTATGGAGACTTGGATATTGAGGATTCCAGAAAATTTTTGTAACAAACAGAAGACATCCAATACTATCTAGAGATCTCTCTTCAACTACCAACCATTTCATTAATTCATGTGTTGTGGGTGAATGATGGACTATAGGAGAGTATGTGGGAGTGAGAGAAACATATTATATCCTTGTACCCAGAGTTGCGTTGAGATTTTATTTTCTATATTTTTCATTGTGATGTGATGTTTCAACATTTTTTATGAGATGAGCTGTTTTCCATGGTTTATTTTGTGTGTGGTAAAATTTGTCTTAATGTATGGATGTATAAAAAGTGATATACCTAATTAATAATAGATAAGTACTAATTATGATGTTATTAAACCCATAAAGGTGATTCAATGACACCTAGTTAAAATAGTATCTTGACAATGAGGTCAAAATTCATTCATTCTCTTGTTTAGGATGAATTCTTTTGTTGGTTGTGTGGTAGTGTGGTTCATTGGTTGTTATTTTGGGTTGTGTGGTGGTTGAAATTGTTGAGTTGTGTTTTTTCTGGCATGTTTCGATGGTGTGACATTTTAGTTTTGGCTATATCATTGATTTTATATCATGTGGTAGTTTTTTGGACCTCTTTCATTAAGGGTCTAGTTTTGGATTCTTAAGGATGATTATTGTTTGAGAGTTATCTAATGTAATGGTCTATTTCTTCATGAACCATTACATTTATGTTTATGGTTTTTTGATGTTTTTGTAGGAAAATTATAGAGAGTATAAGGATGTTTGGTTATTAAATACAACAAGATGGATGATTACACTTGTTGTAATTGGATTATTCTATGTGAAATCCACTTTCACATTTTATCCGGAGTCTTTCATGATGTTTGATATATTTTGGTTAATGATAAATAAAAAATAAAAATGTGACACTTTTTCAATGGGAACTAACACCAAGTTATTAAATGATGTGAAATCATATTACACATAGTTTAATCCATCGATTCATATTATTTTTAAATTATATTTGGACGAACATTAATTCAGTCAGATATGCTTCATTATTCCTATGATTTTGGGAATAATATAGGCTCATAGAGTTTTTCATTGAGCCATCTTCCTCCCCCAGTAATATATATATCCTTGTGGTCATTCTTTGAAGATCATTTTTCTATCCGTAGTATGATCTCTCATATTGATCATCTTTCTTCTACCATTATTCTCCTAGGGGTCTTTTTTGGTGTATTTTTTTAGGCTTTTGATATGTGTTGTGTAGCATTTGATGAAATTTAGATGAATCGTGGGTTTATATGTGTTTCCTCATTTATAAGATTTGGTTCTTTGGTGTTATTCCTCACCATTAAGTGTGAAAATCTTATATAATTTTGGACTCATTTCTTCATTATATATTGTGCAACATGGGGGAGGGTTTTAAAAATTTTTATCTATGTTTCACAATTGTTCTGAATGAGTTGAAGTTACAAAATTTTAAAATTGAAATCAAAATGGATAATGGGTTTTGATACACATGTTTTTACAGCTTATTTTCTTTTTGTAATATTATGAATGGTTGGATTGATGTGCCAATAAAATATGTGGTTGTTGGTGGCATTGTTTTTACTACATATGCCTCTTGTGTTTTTAGAAAAAAAAAATTATCACCCTAATATGTATATTGGATAACCAAATATATTTTACTAATAAAACAGTTTCCCTAGGATTATTATTTTTTCTGTTAACACCCATAAAATAAGAACCAAGTGTCTACAAGTGGAATTCTTGGTGAGGCTTAGGTATCAACAAGCATGTTGTTTTCTGAGGCCCAGGTGTGGGAAGATGATATGTTTTGTGATGCCCTAGTGTCTCTAAGTAGGACATGATATAAAATGTGAAAGGGATGGGACCTCCGTGACATACGATGTTGGGTTAGAGTATAGTAACAGTGGGAAAGTTGTGTGGGGTAAACTATCATCATTGTAATTTATATAAAATTTCATTACATAGATTTTCCTATTTGGTGGGTGTTACTTTGTGGACATAGGATGGTACGTATAACTTCTTGGTTCTCTTCATGTCTACTGTTTTCTCACAGGGGCATTGGTATGCTTCTTTCACATGTACATGAGAGACATTGGATTTCCTATTAAGTATAAATATATGCTAACACAACATATAATTTTTTTCTAGTTTTCCCGGAGGATTACATGGACTGTTCAAGAAAATACAACTCTATATTTTGATGATATTAAAGACACATCTAAAGATATAAATTTTTGTATTACTTTGATGAATTTTTTATATATCTATCAGTTTTACTTTATGCATTCATGTGGGATAGTTTTAGTTCAATATTAATATTATCTCATGAAGTTTATTTGGATGATTTATTCTATTTTCTGGTATTTTTTTGTTATAAAGTAAAATTAATCCAAAATTTTTAGATTTGTAGACCATTGGTACATGTCACAAAACATAAGCCTACTTGAGGGTGGACTCAAGGGTCAATATTTCACATTCTTCTTTTCAATCTCAAGAGATGAATCTTTTGAGGGAGGGTTGTGAAATTCCACTTCATGATGATAATGTGATAATACAATATTCCTTCAGGAGGATGGTAGGAAATTGGAAGGGATTGGATACATGTTCTGGCCTCAAGGTGTTGAAAGAGCTATAATGAAACCAATTATTTTGATAATGGTTTTTTCATAGGGACTAGAAATCACTGACGACACTCTTGTGAGGGATTCAAGAAACTTATGCCGACTATAATGAACTAAGGATATAAAATGGTTGTTCCTTGGTCTGTCAATATATATTTATTTTATAGGGGAGGGAGAAGAAGATCTAATATATAGTGAAGAGTGATCTATGATCTATATCTAATGAACACTGAGGCATCCACACTCAGTAGCCAAGGGGTCTGACTGTAATGTGGAGATAAATTACAATGGGTGGTGGGACCCTCATTCATTTGTATTTAAAAAACTATCATCATGTGGAATTATAGTATGAAAATTATATTAAATGAAGAGATGATGGATAAAAAGTAATATCCTAATGCTAATCTTATATACCCACGTCTTTAAGCAGGATAGTCATTGGGAGAGGCCGTGATAGATCCTTGGATATGAAAATTAGAGGCAATGTGGTTGCCTCCATCTGAATATTATGATGATATATACATAGATACGCCTCTAGTTAGTTCCCAATACCTTATTGTAAGGAGACAATACTTCAGGGGTGGTGAAGACCTGGGAGGGTGACTAATACTACATCCCATGTTGAATATCTTCCACGATGACCCTTTATGCCCCATTCAATCAAGAAATTGTTCCATCAGCACAAAAATTAAGAACTAAACCACCATGAATTCAATATATCTTATTTAAATCATAGAAACACACTAAAAAATTTTTATTCAGAATTAAAAACCATTAATAATGAGCCAGTCCACAAGAGTAAACAAGAAACTGGAAAAGAGCTTGGTAGTTTGTAAACATCGTACTATGACCACATGTTCTCGAATATGAGATATGATTCTTTGGTGAAGGATGATGGTATAAGGGAGAGAACGATGCATCACCCTTTGACATAGGACTTGCGGGATCCAATGGAATATTTAAGAAAATGATAACCTGAGGTGCCTAAAGTGTGGTGGGGCAGAGAATAATGACTTGATGGAGGCTGATATTGGGGGGATCATAACTGGAGCTCTCCCCTCACCCACCATAAAACCATTTTGAAGACTATATTCCAGCATTATATAAGGACCATTCAATGGAAGAGTCACTAGAGATGGATCAATGGGATGAATAATTTGAAAAATAGGTGACACGTGTAGAATGTTCTTTTGATCAGAATACATTTGACATCAATAGTTTTGTAGGATTACACTATTTATTATTATCATGGCTACATCATCAATATAATGATAAATATGATATAAATATAGTATATATTAATTTATAAAATATTTAGATATGAAACGGATTACACCATTCATGGATTTGGTTGGTCATATATATATGCATGAACAATGATTTCATTTTTACATTATGGATCGAATGAAAATAAAATGAATATTAATTATCCTTTTAAAAATAATAATTATTTTTTATAGATAATTTATATTAATTAAATAATTCAATATTAAAATCCATGTAAAATAAAATGAAAATCAACTCACATTACTATGTAATGGTGGTAGTCCACATTTTCACGTGAAAGACATTATTTTTTCTAATGGAATTTATTGTCTGAAGATATGTCTGAAAATATATTTTTATAATAATTTTTTGTTTCTAAATAGAGAAAATACTCAGAAACATTGTAATTAATTCCTTCCTTGTAATGTGTATGTAAAAAACCCATCCCATATCTTGGTGAGGAGGTATTTCTCTGTATACACAAGTAGAATTAATGAATCCCATGAGGAATTAAACGTACAATGGTATATGTGTTGTCAAAATTATATTACTATAAAATGTTCATAAATATCTTATAAATATATCATGTCCATCATTATATCTAGATTTACATTGATGTTATAGGAATTGAAATATATTCTTTAGTAAGGTTTTAGTCCATCGTAAACATGTTCGACTATTACATTTCACATATAATAGAATTTGTGATCATTATGGGTTATTACATTAAAATAATATCATATAAATATGTAAATTATACTCATGTTTTTATATTATCATTTGTATGATTACTTTAATATGTTTTAAGATGAAATAAAAAATGATGCTTTAATATTTTCACCATTTATTTGGAGGGCCACATTTTTTTACACATAAATACTTCATTAAAGGGAATCCTAATCAAAATAATGCCTCATATATTTGGGGAGGGAATTATAGAAGGTATTTTAGGTTTAATTTTAAAAAAAAATGGGTTTTTAACATTGAAAAATTATGGGGTTGTCCTTTTTTATGTTAGGGAGAGGACACAATTGGTTTTTTTGAATTGAAAATCGGGTACCCATGTTATTATTATGAAAAAAATTTAAAAATGGTCAATTTTGAACCAATATTTTTGAAATGGTCTGTATATGGACAAAAAATGGTTTTTGATAAATGTTTGGTCACTTTCAGACCTTATTTTCTTAGTCTGACACTAAGTGGACCACATTACACCTTCACCATTATAATAAATTATAATAAATTTTACTATAATTAAATATTAATAATTACTTTTTATTTATTTAATAATATAAATTTTTATTATTAAAAATGTAAAATCAATTTTTTATATTTCAATTCATAGATGTAGTCGATTTAAATTTAAAAGTAAATCTACAAACATGTTAAAAAACTAAATTTCCAAAGAAACACATTGATAATTTTAAAATTATTTTAAATTATAAATAAATATTAAATTTATTTGAGTAACATAAATTATAAAAATTGAAATATGTTTGAAAAAACATAACATTAATGAAAATTCGATACATTATTTAAATTCATAATGAATTTAAATTATAATAAAATTTTCCATAACAATTAAATATGATTTTCTATGAATTATAAAATATATTAACTTGTACACATTCGTAAAAGGCCACTGAATGAAAATTTTACATATATATTTTAAAAATGAATTATATTTTTTCATATTTATTTTTCTAAAAGGGTAACAATTTAATTTTATATTCTATTCATTGTGTGCAACTATATAACCTTTAAAAAAATTCAGTTTTTCATAAA
The DNA here is from genome assembly GCA_963277665.1 of Viscum album. Lineage (NCBI taxonomy): Eukaryota > Viridiplantae > Streptophyta > Magnoliopsida > Santalales > Viscaceae > Viscum > Viscum album. The sequence goes on along the minus strand of OY728140.1, from coordinate 1,995,071,055 downwards.
ATATTTATTTTTCTTCCAAATGTTACTTATTCAATTTATAATGTACATTTTAAAAAATAAAATATTTTATTAAATTTTAAAAGGAATTATTTTCATAGTTTAGTTCATAATAGTAATACCTTCCAACATAATGGTAGGAAAAAAATTCTCATGTATATATAATTATATTTCTATAATTTTTGTTGTTTTGTATAAAACTTTTAATGCATACATTGAAATATATCCAATAGTATTGATTTATATTAATAATTAAATATATTATGGATTCTTGATGCGATGCAGTATCTTCTCAAATTGGTGATGTTTGTAATATTTTCCCTCAAAACAGATGCTCAACTTTTAAAATATCAGGGTGTTACACATTGAATTTATATCCATCTGTTTCATCGTCCAATTTTGATTAAATTCAAATTTTTATATAAGTAGAAATTACATCTAGAAAAAATATTTTCATTTATGTGAATTTTTTATAGGACACATTTCATAAATTAAATTCATCTCACAATCTCTAAAAAACATATTTATTATAGTAGATCTTCAGATTCAAGACTTCATCCCAATAGTGTTTCAAGATTCCACTTCTTATAATAAATGTGTTTCATGTGTTTATAAACATTTGATCATTTCATTTACTTGTGTCATATCATTTTATTTTTTTAATTTATGAGGAATTATACATAATTTCATGGTTTACTAAGTATATCTCCACCAATTGAATGTTTTACTTCTTCGATGATAAAAATATTAGGATTTGGTATATTCTTCATGATTTAATTCATTATATCTTTAATTATAACACGAAATCACTTCCCTATTATCCAATATAATCATGATAAATAGATTATACTCTAATAATTCAAAATATAGCATTTTATTTCTTATCACATGTTAGGATAACAATTATTGGACAACAAATGCCAGTATTAATTATATGTGACATAATTGAATCCCTTTTAATCATCAGAGATTATGGATTTCCCTATGTCACATATAATGAAATTAATAAAAATATTATCCCAAAAACATACAAAAATTTGAATATAAATCATGGAATTCAATTTTAAATGAATCTTCATGATTTTATAATTTATATATTGGATCCTTCAATTTAATTTTTTTGTAAAATCACGTTGTTAAATTTGATCTCTTTTTTTCACATAAAATTCATTCTTATATTAAAAATCCTTAATTATTTTCTTTATGTAAATTCCTTTGATATGGAATCTCAATAAATTTAGGGTCACATCAAAACATTACTCATCAAATTGGATAACACACAATATATTATGTCTCAATCTATCCACATAATTGAAATAATCATTGTTTATCATTTGATATTATCTATTGCTCAATACCACTAATTTTTTGTAACATATATCATTCCCAAATCTATACATACCACCAAAAATATTATTGAATTTAAATATGCTACTCAATAACTGATCCAACCAATTGATACAACACTATTGGGAGTATATATTTTATTTCTTTTTTATAACTCAATTATCATCCAATTAACAATTTTATTTTTTATATTTTACGTCAAATAGAATATTGGTTATTTTAATATATAAGGTGTTTTCAGATAATATTAATCATTATAGGTTTTGTTATCATATAAATGTTTCCCCAACAGATATATTTTATTCGGAATGTTTAAGTTATTCTATTTTCATCATCTATCCATCGTTGATTTCTATTAGGGTGACCCATTTGTTTTTTATTTTCATCATATTTTTGTTACATATCTTATTCAAAAATAAAATACAAATATAGTGATATTCATCATAGAGATTTAATATTTTTTCTCTTATATTTTTATCCCAATTTTTTCTACCCTCAAATAGATTAATATCATAATTAGGTATAATATGTATCCTAAAGTTATCCTAAAAACTGATACATCATTATTAAAATTATTTTATCAGTAATTAATGTTTTTATATATTTATCCTCTATGTAACAACATTTATTTTTATTTTGAATCAGGGATTAAAAGATGACATTAGTGTCATGTTTTTGTTCCTTGAAACAATATATTATATCTTATACAACTTATCATAATCACCAAGACCACTATTCCTTAATTTTATGGGCCTTTTTACATTTTATATTCTAATAACTAAATATAATTATTCCTAGGATTTATATTAATTATCTATTAAATAATGTTATAGTTTACAATAATTTTTTTAAAAAAGTATACATTTTTTCACCTTTGTGCCTCCATCTCAGGTAGATTGATTATTAATCAATGTACTGTAGAATTTAAGATCATTTATTGATACAATAATTTAATTCATCAATCACACAAATATGTATTTATATTACAATATTGAAATATATCATTTCATTAGAGATGCCCTTATGGTATATATTTCTTATATCAAACATTAATAATTTAATGATTTATGTATCGAGTTTATATAATTACGATGATTACGTCATTCATATCAAATATAATTTATTTTTATTCATTATTTTTTAATCATATCAACGATGGTGATAAATATTTTCATTATTTTAATTGTAAATTACATATGCATAACCTTAATTCATAATATAATATTTATATCTATCTTTTATTTTCATTATAACACCATTAATATCTGAAATCAATTTATCCTTGTTAAATTCAAATCATCATTGATAATTATAATGTTCTATCCTTAAAAATCTATCTATATAGATCTTAATTATTTTTGTAATTCCGATTTTAATTATTCATATCGTTAAATTATTTCATGGTTATCTTGGATAGACATCATCCTCCTATTAAATTTTCACCATTCAAGTACATCACAAAAAAATATTCCAAAATATTCTTTAACTAAAGAATGGTAGGGAACTCATTATATTAAACCACTCAATTACTCACTTTTAATTAATGAAATTGCATATAAAAACTCTTAATAAACATTCCATATTTTATTTTCTTTTATTTTATTAATGGATTTCGATATATTTTGATGAAAATTATTTTGATGATTTCTGAAAGGTTATTTTTTTGATTCACACAAACTTCATAATCCCCCACCTTTATATATATATTTTAAAGAAAATATTATAGTAGATAGTTTTCCTCAAGATCCAACACCATTTAATAGTAAAATTGTGGTAGTCTTCAAATTATTATCTTCATAATTTCAATACTATTTAATTTTATCAATATTTATGTGAATGTGTCCTATGAAATTAATTAAATAGATAATGAAGCCATCATTATATTTATGCTATAACATCATCATGTCCAATAATTTTTTCATATATAGGATTCAATTTTCCTCCTTCACTATCCAATATCCTTCATAAATGTTTAAAAAAATATGAAAAAATTATTTTTCAAAATTTAAAATCATCCCCATCATTTTGATTTGATTTAAAAAATATCCATTGAAATTATTATTGGTCATCCCATTTTCATTGTGGATATTTTTTTAATTATTAAAAAATTCCATCTCTGAAATTTCAATCTCATTAATCACATTAATCCCATGAATCCTAGATTATTATAAATAAATACTTATTGAAAAAAATTATATATTCTAATTCATACAATAATGATATTTTAATCCATCAAATATACTCCACAAGAAGTGAACATTTTTTCGATGGTAGATATCCTTTAGGGGGATATTCACAAGGCATTCAAATTAATGATATGACACCACTTATAGCTTGAATATACCAAAAAAAATGGTGTGAGGTTTTATGTGGTGTTGAATGATTCAATAATAAAAATAGACAATATTTTTATTATATTTTGAACACTTCTATCCATTAAATTATAAATAACACAAATTATCAAGTAGAATGAAACAAATATATTGAAAATAATATTTTACGTGCTTCACCATAAAGGGATAATCCTAGAGCCACACACTTATTGTTTGTCAATGTATATTGAGATAAAACTAATCAATGTAAATTGTATTTTTTTTGAAAATATGTGTTATAAACCCAATTTGAAGTCCCTCATATCATAAATATATGTACTAATTTGAGATAAAGAACATAAAAAATGAATATATAAGATCATTTACAATGACAGATCAAATTAAAATATTTCATTAAAAACTGTGTTGGCAATAGTCTCTCATTCTTTATTCAAATCCAGATATTTAGTGTAAAATTTCATAGAAGAATATGTTTGATCAATTATCTATGTGATTTAATGTTATACGCACTCTATGTATTCATTACAAATTATATGATTTTATAAATATGATGTGATAAATCTTTTGGATTATGTTTTATGAATTATCCTCAAATCATACTCTGGAATGTTCTTTATATCCCCCATTAATAATGAAATATTTTTTTCATTTCATCTCAGACCCCCCAAAATTCCAAATAAATATAAAATTCTATATCGTCCTTGAATATGTTTCATTATACATAGAGGATTATTTTCTAGTGTGATTTTACACTCATCATCATGGTTATATCTTTTTAAACTCTATTACGATGTTATCCCTGGATATCAACTAGATCCTAAAATTATGGGTGAATATTAATTAATAATTCCTTAAAAATAATAGCACAGTCATCTGAAATATACTTTGGATTTATAACATTTGATGTTTGATCAATTAATTAGTGTTTTTAGGTATTGTTTCCTATATTATTAGGTATTTTATGAATATTTTCTGAAAATAACCTATCTGAGTATCATTCAATCAAATATGATGTGGGAATATTTATTATCATCTAGCATGTGATGTTAACATATATATTATATAATTATCTTTTTACCATTTAAAAACAATTCATCTCCATGGTTTAATAGCTCCAAACTATAACTTAGCTTAATCCCGTCAAACATCACTTCAAACCCATTTAGTTTTAAAATGTTTCCACGTTGAAATTATACACTTCATTATATCGTTAAATCATACACTCTAGAAATATTCATACATAGATATATTATTTTTAATAATATTCATAGACATTATATATTTTGTATTGGTATCCCTTAATATATAACGAAATCATATCTATCCATTTTTTATCTATACTTGGGATGTTGATCTTCTAAATTAATAATATATATCTTGTGATCATTATTACGATGCAATTATTAATTATGTTGTATCATAAATTTCAAATGTGATCTACTCAATTAAATTTTCAAAAAATCTTAATTGGTAGAACCACTTGAATAAAATTTCTTGTTTCCCGATGAAATAGTCAATCATTGTGTTATAAAAAAGTCATTTTAAAATCTAAATATCTAACATAACACCATAAAAATTACATACTTATCCACAATCTAAAAAAACATAATTTAATGACATTATACCAAATATATAACACATATATTGAGGAAAACCATTCATTAGTTTTGTTTATTTTTATTATTTATTCATTAGAAACATTCACAATAATTGGTTGAATGAATATAAATGTTTACTGGTGATACACATGAATGAATTGAAAAAATTTATACTATAGATGAAATTACAATATTTTGAAGGTTAGTGAGTAATCTAAAAAATGGATTATAAAATATTAATTTAGAGTTAAATGTATCATATATGGGCTTGTGGTATCTCGATGTAATCTTACATGAGAGGGAATAACACATTATGTTTGTGGTCACACCATTACTATGATGATATAAGAATTTTGAAACATTATGAGAGAAGTATGAGACATTGAGATAATTTAAATTATTTAATGAGTTTCTCTCATTTGAAAAAAGATCAAACCATTTTTGAATTTCCCACACATTATGAAATAATGTAATAAATTTGAGGACATAATTATTCTATGAAGACCAAACTAGAAGATATTGGTGTCATTCATTTTTTAAACCTAGTGTTTAAAACATTTTTGAAATTTTTACCCAATAATAGATGTTGAGGATAAAATTATATTAATTCATTTTGGGAATAATAAAATCATTAAAATGGGAGATAAATTATTGATTATTTTCATGATTTAGTTATTTAATGTATACCACACCATCAAAAACAATTCAGGCTAAAATAATATTGTTTGTGAGATTTTTTTTTTAATTTTTCATGGAATTTAAAATATGTACAATACAATCTACTTTATATACCATAGATATTATAGAAGATACTTTGAGATAGTCATATTTAATTATGATTTAGCAATCTATTTATTTAGTATTTTAGGATCACACTATTTTGAGTGTCATAACGAAAAAATTATCATTAAATAAAAAAAATTATTAACACACAAATAGATATGTGGTTATAGAAAAAATTGGAGACACTATGAGAATTAAATAATATTATATGAAATATTCATAATGATATTTTTATAAGTAAAAGGGAGATCAAAAATAAAAATTCCAAACACACATTAGGTATAAGAAGAGATGATATCTCAAAATTTTCACTAACATTTTTTATTTTGTATATATTTTTCATGATTGTTCATATTCTAATTCATTGTTACATGAGAAAAAAATATTATGTTTGGTAGTGGTGTCAAAACCAATATAAAACAATGATTAACCACATGATAATATGGGTGACCGAATCATATATGATCCCTTTGGTCTATTGTTTTTCTTTCCATCTTAATATCTAATCATTTAATTATCCCAATAGAAATTATTATTCACAAATGATGTTAAAAAATATATAATGAGTGTTCATGTTATCATCAAAGTCATACTCCACCCACCATTTTTTTGATGTCATTCCCTCCCTTATGCCTCATACAAAATAACATCAAATTGTATGAATGATATATCCCTTTAATCCCTCATTTGGTGAATGATATATCATTATAATAAAAAGGGTTTATCATTCAATAATAATATCATAAATAATAATTCATAACAATTTATATCGAATTTAATTTCATATAGTTAATTGATATATCACAACACCAATCCAATTTTTGAATGGTTTATAAAAATTAAAAAATAATAAAGTTGAATGTTTCATTACTATAATGATAAATATATTATTTTTTTTATTTTTTATAAAAAAATTATAGTATATGTTAATTATTAATCAATTTAATAATATATTATTAAATTATATTGTGTTATCATAGAAATCATAGTAATGATGATCGAGTTATCACTATAATAATACACACAGTAAAGGTGAATGATTTATCCTATAAATCCTACTATAAATGAATATTTTATCACCATAATAATTTTATAGTTATGTTTAATTGGATATAATCAATATCATAATATATTGGATTTATTTATCATTAAAATTATAACATAGTCCTGGTGAACTTGTTTTAATTAATATCCTGAAGCAATTGATTGATGTCCACCACAAAATGGGGTATATAAATATATTTTGTATCACAACATGAATAAGGACCATTGGTGAGAAATCTGTCACAATCACATAAAATGTTACCTAGATAATGGGTTATGGCCCTCCACATAATCAATAATTTATATATTGGGTTTTCACTATATGAATAATCAACAAGAAAAATTTATATATTATCACAATATATATATTCACTAACCAAATTGAATGAGATATCAACATTCACATAAATTGGAATCATAAAAATTGATATATACTACATACATAAATAATAAAAAATGATTATTAAATGTATAAGATATTCTCATTCCTTTATTTTGTATTTTCACAAGCGTTATGTGTGTAATGTTTATGATTAGTGTTGATATATATATATATATTATATATTTTTTTCTATAAAGTTAAAAAAAATGTGTATATACCAAATAATTTTTGGAGTTATCATTATGGTTATGGGAATTTAGGGTATGAAAATTTTGAGATATTATGTATTTTAGATTTCAGGTAACAATTTTAAGAGCATCCATTTCATGGTGGCTATATATGCTATAATATTTTTCATTTTAGTGTGAATTATGAATTATTATATTTCATGGAATCACAATTAAAAAAATATTAATATTGAATTTCAGGTTTTAATATCAGTATGCAACATATACCTTGTTCAGATGTGGTCTTTGACATCTTATGTTAGTATTGTATGATTAATCAAGGAGGGAAGTTCCCATACATTATATACACTTATTTTCTCGTGTTGGGGTCAATGGATGAGATGATTTTTTTTAAGAAGTTATGTCATTTCAAAAGAAATACTATATTTTTTAATAGATTAAAAATTTAATTAATTATAAATATATTATGTATTTTGGATTTTAATTGTTTCTAGATCTTAACAAAAAAATATACAAAATATATATTGGAATTCATGGCACTATGGTCAGGGTCAAACAATTTTTTTACCAACTCAACCCTTTAAAAATCCCTCATTTATTACAATTACATTATCTAGATCATGGTATGATCATTTTATTCTCTTTTCATTCATAACATCCCCACATATTTTTCATCATCATTTAGTATTGATGGTTTTGTCCAAAAACCCACTGTTCCCCTCTATCAATTTTTTTATATTATGTATTATTTCTTATCACCAATGAAATATGTCATTCAAACATCCTTTATATATGGATTTATAAATTCATATTCTATAAAATGGAAAGATATGGTAATTTTAAATTGTGTGATTTCATTTATGATCAACCTTATATTCATTATTCCTTATTTATTGGAAATGGTTTATTGACATTTTTTTAGTCTAATATGTGTTTTTGGAATGAATATTTTCTTATGAAATTATGAAATCATAATGATATATTCAGATGAGAAGAGACATGTATTCATTTGAATTTCAATTGATTATATAATTTTTATTGGTTTTTCATACATATAATCAAAGAAACATAACATTGAAAGTGAGTGATGGAATTTTTAATAAGAGTATTATGAATATTATTATAATTTTTTGATTTATGTAAATTTTTTATAATATATATATTTATAGTTACCTAGTTTGGGTTTATTTTCATGGTTTATTATCTTTTGGGTCAGGGTTTGTGGTGGTATGATGATGATTTATATGATTTTATATTTTATATTTATAACTGAATTTATTAATGACTTAATTGAGATAATAACAGTTGGAATGAAACTATAATTAATTTTTTTCATATTAATGAACATGATAAATATAATTTGGAATAAAGAAAGGGTTATCAGGTTTATTGGGTTTTCAATTTTCTCTCGATGTTTTTTAATCTTCTTTTATTCTCGATATCGATCATTTTCATGAATAATTGGAGTCATTTTCATATTAAGCTATTTAGATTGGGATAGTTGTTTTTGTGGATATATGATTAATTAAAAGGCATGTCCAATGTGGTTTATTTTACAAGTTAATTATATTTGTTAAATAAATTTTTAATGGTTTAGATTTATGAGATAATGAAAATTAACCCTTTAATTGATTTATATTCATTTTCTAAGGTATCATAAAATATATTTTTATGTGAAGTGACTTTTTTGAATAAATTTAGGATAATTAAGTATTTTTTTGATCCGTAAAATGTGTTGTTAAATATTTTTCATTTCTTTTATATTTAATTATTATTTTTCATTATATATTATTTTTTGAGTTATGATTATTTCTCTTTTTCATTTTTATTTTAATGTTTTCAATTAATTTTTCCACATATTGAACAGTTTTTAGATTATGGGTGAAGAGTGGAAACATATATATTTTATTTCCTTGTTTAAAATATATTTAATTGATAATTGATTTTGGTTATCACATATATAATCATGATTTAATGATTCATGTTTGGGATTTATATGACTATATTTGTTGTGATGACTTCAAGTAGATATATATATATATATATATGGGTTTTATTAGACTGAATTTATTGTATATGTATTCTATTTTAATTTCAGTATTTTTATTTGGTTGAATGATTGGAGGAAATAGATATAATAAATAAGGAATAATGTTTGTGTATATCATTTTCACATTTCAAGACTCTATTGGGGATATATATGTATATTTTTGGTGATATAGTAGGTGGGAATAATATTTTCAATATTTTTGTTATGTATGGGTATAGTGATTGTCAATGATATGTTTGGATTCTATTGTGAATATATATTTATTAATATGTTGTAGATATCAGTTTATACTTTTATTCTTGATTTATTGTGATAGGTTGTCCTACTATATATTGATACCATTTTTTTGGGAAAGAGAGGAATATGAATTAAAATTAAGTGATGTGAAATATTTTGGGGTTCTAATTATGTTATTATATTTGGTTTCATATTTTATTATGTTTTTTTTATATTTCAATAATTAAAAATTCACTTATTTTGTTAATGATATTTATTTCTTATTCTGGGATAAATTTTATATTTAACAATGACTTTTTTTATACATGGATAGAGAAATTTTTTTGTAATATTGAATGAAATATTTTTTTTGTTTAGTTTTATAAATTCCATAAAATGTTGAGCATTGGTTTTCATTTTCTATTTTTTCATGTTTCATAGAAGAATACTCTTCGATATTTAATATTTTTAAATTTATATATATATATATATAAGGATGTGAATATTGATTACTACCCTGAACAAACCCCACTATTTTTTTCATAATATGTTTCTTATGATATTTAGATGGATAAAAAATATGAATTTTTCTTGATTAATGAATGGCTAATGTGGGTTCTTTTCAGTTCTAGGAGATTGATTCAACCTACTCATTATGGTTATGATTATATATATGTGGATATTATTACAGATGGATCCCACGTGAAAAATACATTATATTTTAATTTTTAATAATTTTAAAATAGGTAAATAATACTATAAATACATTATGAATATTTATTGTTCTTATAGATAATATTAATGTGATAATACCCTAGGGTATTTATCACATCAATAATGAATATACCATCTCCCCGATATGATGAGGAAATTTATATGTTACGATCAGGTATATTAATAATATTTCATATGGTTCTATGGAATACTTTGATGGGTAATATAGTACATTGGTTGAATGGAGTGTGTATTCAAAAGTTTTTGATACTTTATATTATAATGTATTCACTTGGTAATATATGCGAAGGTTTTGTATGAAAATTGACCCACCATTAGAATTTATTCATCTTTATGTTTCCTTAGATATTCATATCTAGGTGTTTTTGATGATCCATAGACATTAACATTTAAAATTTTTCATTTCATGACACATGCACGAAGATTTAGTGACCACAATAGTGAAATTATATGATAACAGGAAACGTTATACAAAAGGTGTGAAATTAATGAGATATTATTAATGGATATGTTTAGGAGGTATGTATCCCATCCACATTTATGGAATTTTATATTTCAATCCACTAATTGAAATAAAAACATCATGTCATTTTCTATGAATATGGTTTAATGGTGTGTTTCTATTAAATAATAAAAAAATCAAGCATATATAATAATAATATCGATGTGAAACATACATGATGAAATATTTTTTAAAAATTTATATATTTTTTATTTATTGATTATATTTTTTCTTCAATTTTGTGAAAATATTTTTATTTACTTGGATGCCTTGACACAATTATTTATAGTAATCATCGAACCTAGGAAATCCCTCTATACACCAAGTAGAATTATTCTTATATGTTGAAAGAATAAGTGTTTTCTATACGAATATTTATAATTATTTTTAATTTAATTTTCATAATACATATTATTCTCAGGATTGAAATATATTTTTTTCATGCTTTGTCGATTAGAAATACTAAATTTTTTATCTACATAGCGAATATAAATTTTTTATTAAATATTTAACAAATATGTGTTCTCTAGATTATGAATAACATATTTATATATGAAAAAAATATTCTAATAATATTTTATTTAGTTATTGAATATTCATTGAAGAAGATAATTAGAACAATATAATTCTTGGTGATATATATAATTTTAAAAGCTCGTACGATAATATATATCAATGCTCAAGTTAGAAACATCTAATAAAATAATAATATTTTTATTTTTATAGAGAATGTGGTATGATTTGTGTTATTAAATTTTAAATCATTCAGTTTATATTTTAATAATATTTTTTCCAAAATAATAACTCAATAAATTTATTTTTATTCATATGTTATTTGGATTATTAAAATGTAATATCATTATTAATAAATAAAATCTATCTCAATGTATGCATTCTCTCCTCCTCCCACGAATGTGAAGAACAAGAGATAATCCATTAAGCCACAAAATATGTTCTATTAATCAAGAAAAATAATATAATATTGATGATCGATTGTTCTATGACTTAATAATCAACGTTTTTTGTTTGAAGGTCCATCAAGCACATATGGATAACCATTATTGCTATTATAAACATGGATCATAGAAGTGAAAATACGGTAATCTGGAAAGGGATTTTAGATGATCAAAAATATATGGGGTGAAAATATAATGATGATATTTTATTTAATCATTATATATATATATATACTATACATAACATGAAAATAATACCCACTCTCTCCGGTTAGTTTTTTATGCAAATTTTGAATGTAAAAAATTCATTGGTCATGAAATTTATAACATGTATGATTTCTGATAGATGGAACAAATAAATAAATAGCATTACAATTATTTTCCATTAAACATATTCATTCTTTTTGAAATATTCACATTCATATGTCATTTGACTCTTATGATTTTATATCTATTGAAATTTAAATAGTTTTTTATTTCTTTCGTTTTAAAAATAAATTATTTTATTTTCTAAATGTCTCCCATTATATCATTCTATACACTTAGTTATATAATTTAACCATTTTCGTGAGGGATGTTGAATTTCTGGTTCATAATTCCTATCACCTATTCTCAATGAATGGTTACAATTTAGGATGGGCATGGTAGAGTTATATTTGTGAATATTCGACGATACTTATGAAGGAAAATATATTTAATAATGGTTGGGGTTATTATATATTTGAAAATATGAAATTTAATATTTTTCCTCTCATATGATATTTTATAAGGATACCTCATATGGAAAATATTTTGTCGACCCTCAAGGATTTTATGTAAGAACATCAATGGCCTACTAAATATGGGAAGCTAAAATTGATACTAATACATTGATTATTTACAAAGAAGATATATGAATCATTATTATTAACTTATGTAGATATTTTTTTATATTATGATTGTTTATTTTATTTTATGGTTTGAAATAATTTTTAATTTATATTTATGAATTTAATTTTTTTCCACATGGTAAAGTATATTATTTTAATTGAAAAAATTTGTGTATAAAAATTATTTTATTTGCAAGTATTTTTTAACTAATATCTATCATGATTTAAATTTTTTTTGTTTTTTTAGTGGCCTCATTGTTTTATTTCATAATTATTTAATTTTTGTTATCTTATTAAAAATTATTTCCATATTAATACAATTCAATGATATTAAGAATTTAAAGTTATTAATTTTAAGGAATGATTATTATATATTATTAAAAGATGTATGAATTATTAAAATAAATTTTTCTCTTAGAAATAAATTTAATAAATTTTCATAAGATTTATTTTTTGTTGTTAAAATAAGCATCATATGATCAGTCAACTAAAATGTTGGTATAAATTCATAATTCTTAACTTTTAATCTTATGAGTAATGTTATTATTTAAAACGGTTGGAAATTACATCCAATTTTAAAAAGTGTTTCAATTGTTTATTGTTTTGTTCGGTATATTTTCAAGGAGTCTGTTTTAGTGAATAATTATATATATCGATATATATAATTTTTTCTTAAAATAGTTAAACTATTTATAATTTTTATAACTATTATAAATTTCAACAAACATCAATTTTGGGAAAAATGAAAATCCCTAATTTTTAATTTTAATTACTTCACTTTCTTGATATTATGGTTTTATATTTTTTTTAATACTAATATTTTTAATGAATGACGATAAGTAATATTTCTAAGAATGAAACAATTATTGTCATTATTTTAATGATACATAAACATTTTTTATTAGTAATATGTTGTTAAGGGAGTCTATTATTTTAGAATGTAAAGTATCATGGGTGAGATTATTGAATTTTTAGTTTTAATTTAATAATACAATTTTTTCATTTTGTTTTATAATTAAATATAATGATTTTGGGTTTTGTCATAAGTGTGATGCAAAGAATTTGAGTTTTTTTTCAAGATAGGTTCGTGACATTATTTTGAAAAAATACCATAAATTTTATATTGAAAAATGATACATAGATATTAGAAATATTAAATTCTATATTAGGTGATGTTTTCCATTAGTATATCTAATGATAAAACAATACATTGTTATGTAAAAAATTTTATAAATTGAATTTTTAATTATGGAAATGAGTTAATAATGATATTTTCTAGTGAAATCATGATTTTTTATTGGGATATGGTTATGGAAGATGGAGAGGAATGTATATTCTATATAATATGATGACATTTCATTTACGTTTATATTAAATTGATTATATATTTATTTTATTTTTTAGAAATTAGTACATGTATGAAAATATTGTATAATGGGAACGAAATTATTTATTTTTCTGTGGTAGGAGTTTCAATGACATTTTTGGTTCCTTGATCTATGATATGAAGGAATGGATTGAGGTTATTGAAATTTATAATGGATTAAGGAATACCCCATTACAATTTAGTGTTTCATTGGTGGTTGAAATTTTTCTAATGGAGTTTTTAAGATAGTGGTGGAAGAATCTTGGAAACCCAAAAAGGATGTTGTGTGATGATTTTATTTATTTACTAAAAATTATTATATTCTCCAGGTATATATTGATTATTGGATGAATGAGATTGTGGAATTTTTAATTACATATATATAATGGATAGTTTTGAGAATCATTTCTATTATTTAACATGTCAATTTCAACATTTTTAATTCACTATGTAGGAGTACAAAGAACATTTTGATTCCAGTTTTGGGCATTGTTCAATGTTCTATTAAACCATTTTAATTTTTGTTTTAAATAATTCATTGGGATAAATATATGGATTTTTTGGTTGGTTTTTCCATTACATAAGGATCCCATGAAGGTACATTTATGGTTTTTGGGAACTTTTACAAGAATTATATTTATTAACGATTATGAGGTTCGTAGAAGCACATATTTTAGTGGCATTATGGATTATATCATGACTCTATGATATGGTTTTGATTAATTTGAGTTTTTCATTATTTGGTTTATTAATAATTTACATTGTAATGTTTCCTTCGAATTATGAATATGACTCTACAAAATATTATCATTATTATACATCTATAGCTGTTAATTAACTATTGATTATGAACTAAATAATTTTATATGTTAGTGTTTTATATCCATTAACTAAAATTTATGAGGTGTATTTTGAACCAAGGAACCAATGCATCAATTGAATACGATTTAAGAGTATTTTTAAATTAATATTCCCACTAAATTAATAGATATATTAGCTAATGGGGTTAATTATCAAAGGTTTCATCACAAATTTATAAGGATTTAATTTGATACCTGGCATATTTGAAATGATAAAATTTGTGAAAGAGGGGTTTTTAGGTAAATTTATTAGCGTCATGAGAGCCTGTTATTATTTTAGTTAGTTTTTACTATATTTATATAGTTTGTGTCATTAAACATGGTGGAGTGTTTCCTGTCAGATAGGTTTCTCAACATTATATTATGATTTTTTTTCATCACTTTCAGAAAATTGTTTTTATTCTAAATGATAGTACCTATCTGAATTTTTTGTAAAATAATGTTATATAATTTATAATACCTTTACATTATGTATTCATGTGTTAGTGGATTCATGTGGGATTTTGGGTGTGATCTAAGGGTTAAAAGTTTTGTATCCCCAATAGGTCAGAAAAGTTATTTTAGAACATCCAAATGTTTTTAGAGTTTTTTTATGGATAAGGTTAGTAGGTAATTCAATATATTGGATTTTTTATATTCTAGATTTGAAAAATATATTTTTTGGACCGTCCATGGTCTGGATTATACCTATTTTATAAAGGATGATATTTTACTGATAAATGATCATTAAAACATTTTATATGATTATATTGGTAACTTTTATGGAGTTAAATATCTATTTTTTGTTTCTATTAAAGTATGCATGATTCTAAATGATGATTTTATGGACTTGTTTATCTCAAGGTTACAATGAAATGGTGAGGATGGTTCTCCTATGTCATTTTTTTCTTAGTAGGTATCATGGTCCGGGAAAATGTAAAATTTTAATAAACATGGGCATATAGGTATTTTAACCCATTATTTGAGGATGTAAAACAATCGATGATTTTTTTATAAACCATAATTTTTTTTATATTTTATATAAAACTCCTACATTGTTGGGGATAAAATTTTTTTTTTTTTTCTATAACATGTTTGGGGGGGGGGGGTTAATGATAAATTATTTTCAAATTTATCCATGATCAATTATCTCATTAATTATCATTATTTTTTATGAATATGTTAAAGGAAAATGGATTTTATGGGTAATCTTCAAATAAATTCTAATGCTTCATAAAATTACTACATTAATGTATTATCTCTATAGATCTATGGTGCCCTTATTTCCAATTTTCAATTATCACCAATTATTATATTAAATTTTCATTATTCTCATTATTTCATAGTTTAATTGAATTATGGTAGATTCTTTGAGGAGAATGATTTTTTAATTTTCAGTGAGAGGTTCTCATGGATTTATGAGTTTTTATATACAATTTATATTCTCATAGTATTGTTTTGTTAAATATACTATGATTTAGAGGATTCCTAATCAAATTATGTATCACATGGGATTATACTGTTGATTATGATGATCTGATTATACATAATGTTCTTCCATATAATCATTAATCCTTGTGGATTGGTTATAGTTTGTTGAATATTGATTGTACAAAAAATTTTGGTGGCGGAGAATATTGGGCTATGAAATAAATATTATTATACTTGTATTTAAGAAAAATATATATCTTGTACACCTTATAGTTTACCTTGATTTTATATGATTTATAAATGTAGTTTTATAACATATATATAAATAATTAATCACTTTATGACATTAGATAAATGGAGATTCTAATGTAAGGAACATGATAATTTTTCATTTTGTTCAATATATTTTTATTTAATGATATTATTTTTATTTTCTATATTTCATGGGATATAGATATATTCATCGTGATGGTTGGTGTTGAATTAAATGGAGTGTTGAAATATTATTTTACTAGGGTCTGTATATATATTTTAATTTCAAATTTTTTAATAAAAACTAAATGGTTATATCATTTTACAGAGATAGTAATTTCTTGAATGGAATATGGAAGTGTATGTTTTATATTAATTAATAATAAAATTATTACAGGGAATTAATTGTGGGTGTTATAGTTTTATGTGTTTTGATTATAAATTTTATGTATGATAATATAAATGTGTTGATTGTGGTGGTCTTAATCAACATGTAGTTGTTAACATTTAATGATGATTTGGTTAGATTGTGGGAGTTTTTTTTGTGTTACATGAATTAGTGGTGGATGAGTCCTCAGTGAATTTGTTACCATTGTGTAATAGAATTTATAAAATAAATGTACTTGTATTAAAAAATATTAGTAATTATAATTAACCCAATATGAAACATGATATATAATTTATTTTTGACACTAAAATAAAATGTGGTGAGGATCTGTGGATATAGAACAATTGGTAATGAAAAAAATATGGTTAAAGAGTATTAGTTTGTTATGTTAAGTGTTAATTGTTTTTTGAATTATGTAAAATATAATGATTTTTTAATTGATCCATTAGTTTTATTGTGTATTCTGTTCTATTTGGTTGATTAGTTTAACAATTTAAATTTAAGGAATTTTGATTGTAATGAAGTGAATGTGGTTCAATAGAATAAAATCTAATGGCTCAAGGACCTCACATGTGAGCTATACTGGATCAAGTTAATAACAAATATAAACAAAATTTGTAGGCATGGATCAATAGTTTGTATATATATGTGTTCCATGATTTTCAATGGTTGGAGTATTTATATTCACCATTAATATTAACGTATATATGTCAAGGATTAAATGGATTTTTTGTTGGTAGTAAGTTAATTTTGAGGGGATGTTTATGGAATTAGAAAGAAATTAGGATGGTTCACATTAGGTTCACATTACCCAACCATGATGATGATTGGTTATATAGATGTATAGTGATATAGAAATTTGTAATAGACATGTGGTTATCATTATAATGATGTGGTGTTTTTTATATGTTTGTTCATGAATGGACTATATTGTAAATAAATTGTTTTTGGGGTAGTTTTACTATTATTTCATTGTAAAATTATTTATTAGTTGTTTAACGGTTTTCCAACTATGGATCACCATCATGTTTTGATATAGATAATAATCTAAAATGATAGGTAAGAGTGGTGATGAATTAAGTTCACTTTTTCATTAATATTATTTGTTGTTTTTAGATGATATGATATTTTTTCTATTGAACATAATATTATTTTTATCACATTTATTGTTTTCATGGAATTTTTATATGATATTTGGTTACATGTTATTCATTTTATAGAAGCAATGATTGCTATGAAGTTGTTGAACATGGGATAGAATGTAGAGTATTGTGGTTTTATAATTAGTTAATGTAATAGTATTTCATTATTATATGTTCATGATTTTATTATTTATCAAATTACTATTATTAAATATTTTTAACATATGGATTTTAATTTATTTATAAGTATGATCCGACTAATTTCATAAATGATCACAACCTAATATAGTTTTAATGATATTTTTCGAGATATATAAATATTTGAGCTACTCTTTTGGATACTCAACCAGATTCAATGGGTGATATTTAGTTCTATTAGCTTATATTTTTTTATCATTTATGGTGATTGCACACAAGGAAATATATGTAAAAATTGGGATTTTCTAAACAACTTATTTAATTAAATATAATTATTTACACATTGATTTTATAATATCATGACTCATATTTTGGAAAATAATTGACCCCATTATATAATATTATTCTATCAATAATAGTTTCCAATTCATGGATTATTATATTAGGGATTCAATTCTTAGTCCCAACATCACCACTAATCTAATAGATGTTCCAATAGGGATGGTTCTTTAAAAATGATTTTCCTTATATATATTTACATAATAATTATTTAATAGATAATATTCATAATCATGTAAATATGAAAAAATGAATGCAAAATAAACATGAACATAAAAATATCCAAAAAATATAATTATGGTGTATTATTCATCAATATTTTTTTTAAAAGCATTTCACCTTCTAGTCAATACATAACCATGATGTTATATGTCACATTTTGTCTCAACATGGCCTATTTTGTGACTCCCCAATCTCCAGGGGCTCGTGACTGGCACCGAGTAGGCATATCATTATCATTGATGGCCATAAACTAATGTATATGATTACATTCTCACATCTCCATGACTTTAAAATTCTAAAATTTATTAATTTGTATAAACCATTATTTAATACCTTTAAATACAACAGCTAGAGTTCAACAAAAATATTAGAAGGAAAAATGTTCCAAAAACATCAACACAACATAATTTCTGAAAACAAGCCCAACCTAAATATATAGATGTGTAATAGTGTCATGATAAACTAAGGAACACACCTGGGTCTGTCAAACACACTAAAAATTGATTAGACTAGGTCCCTATAGGACAATATAAATGTGTCCAAATACTGTATAAGAAATGACATGTGATGGAAAATACCTAGGGGTTAATAAAGTATTACATATTCGAAAACCAAGAAATCATTTAACATGAAACAAAAATAATTACTATTATGTTTAAACAAGTATATGTCTAAAAACACATATAACAATAATATCTAGATATACTCAACAAGGATATAGAATCTCATTGTAATCCATAATTTTAACTATATAAATGGATTCATACTTGAGGGTTCCACATATCACTCATTGGGGGGAATACTGTAACAACCTGAGATTTTATGAGAATTATTCTTTTTAATTTAAGTGATGTGTTGTGTTTTATGATACACCAAAGGGAGCATTCACTACATGCATCCCTAAGTTGGCTTTCATTACACGCAATCATGACCTTCCTCGATAGCGTGTGTAGTACCCAATATCGGGTTTCACTAAACAACTATATGTTTTTAAAATATTATATAAATATGCCGTTATGAATAGTAATACTCACTTTTTGAAATTTTAAAAATATTATCATTCAAAATGGACTTCATTTTTGGATTCGGAATATCGAAATTATTCAGGGTTAAATTTTTGGTATTTTTCTGAAAACATTTAATTTTTGAGGAATAGTGAAAAACACTGAGTTATAGTTTAAAACCAATTTTTTTTATTTTTTTTTTAATTTTTTAGGTAAAAATTGATACATAATACCTATATATGTTCAATGTGATTCATTTGAGTCATTTTATAGTAATTTTAGATATATAAAAATATTATTCAACATTTCACCGTCTTTTACCCACCTCCTAGGAGAATTTGAAAATTAAATAAAACTTCATTTTACCGCTTCTAGGAGTGTAATTTTGAAAATCAGAGTGACACGATTAATTTTAAGGAGTAAAATGTGGTTTAAAACAACAAAAATAATTTTTGTTCAATAGTAACTTTTTACTTTTATGTACCATGATTAAAAGTAATTAGGGTAATTAAGGGTAAAATAATATTATTGTTACACTAACACATGTCTTAATTCTATTGGATAAGTTTAATTCGACCATAAAAAACCTTAGGATTAAAATATTACCCTTTAGGTCCACATGGATTAGATTAGGACATTTATTATTATTTTATTTAAAGAAGAGTTAAAATATAGAAAATCAATGTTTAATAACTAAAACATTTTTAATATAGGGTTATACATAAGATATATTCGATTATAAATATTTATTAAAAATATAAAACTATTTCCTACATAATTATATTTTATTTATAATTTTAAGACATTAAATAAATTATTTTATTTATGACACAATGGTGATGCAGTAATTACCTAATTATAGAAATATTAAAATAATTGATATTATAAATACCCAAATAAATTTAATTTTAGAATTTTTATCAATTAAACTATATTTCTAGGTTAACATAACATATTAGGGTTGGTTATATTAATTCTTTTTGAAGTAATAATGATTTTATGAGTTTAGAAAAAACAAAATATCAAATAGTGTAAAATTTGACATAAAAGAGTATATAAAAGTAATATTATATTATTAATTTATATAATGGTCCTAAAAATCTATTTTTCGGCTAAAAGTCTTATATAATAATATATATGATATTAATGAACCAATTAGGGTTCTATTGGTAGTTTATTGTATGTTTATTAAACATATATTGTAAGAATAGAAAAAGACACGGTATGAGTCAAATTATTTAACATGGAGTTAAATCTAAATTATAATGTTAAAATGGTTACCAAAACTTGTTGTAAACCTATTAGTTGAGGTATTTTCGACCCATACCAACTCTAACCTCTAAATATGTCACTTTGGAGCTATTATATATCAAATATTATTTAATTATAAAATAATATTTTATGTTTTTCGTAAGGTGCACCTCCCCTCCTTTATAAAAGGGAACCTCCTCCCTCTCCTCTTCACACAAATTTGAGCCTTCATGATCGGCCAAACCCTACCAATTTCACTACTCCACTTACATAGAAACCTACTAGAGGTCCTGGAATTCTTCAATCACCAAATTTAGTGCCCTAAGTGGAGTTAAATAGGAGGCGCGCCGAAGAAGAGGTAATCGCTTCTACTATTTCATTAAAGCTTCTATATTATTCTACTTACACTTATTAAGTTGTTTCATTATAAATAAGTGACATAAGTATAACTAATACACTAATATGTTATTATGAATATGAAAAAACCCCATTTCACCTTTTATACATCCTACAGAAAATGAAATCACCGTGTGTGCATACGTACGAAATATCGTCTCCACGCCGTGGTGTAATTTGTTTTTCCACTACCACCTTACATGGATGGATATAATGGTGTAAAGAATAATTGTATATGGTTATTATAAAATCATACTGATTCAGAGATATTATATCATCCACTCCAATTCCATTTAGTAATTATGGGAATGATATCATCGCTCGTGCGTACGTACGGATTACGGTCTCCACAATGTGATGAGATTTATTCTCCATATTAACCATTTAAGAATGATTATAAAGTATATACAATTAACAATAATCATATATATGACATAATAATTCTACTTTATTTATGTATATATATATATATTTCTTATACTTACTTACATTCACGTCAATAAAGAATGGAATACAATGTTCATGCATATGTACGGCCTACCGTCTCCATGAATGGTGTGTTTCTTATCAGTTATCTATCTATTATATATAGATATATATATACTGAATATATATGATATATAAATCATTTTTTACATTATGGAAGTAATTAAATCATTATATAAGTAATAATAATATCACGAACAAGAAACCTAACATGTATGATAAATGAAACTCTTTTTCCCAAAACGCTTCTTTAACATTGAATTGACAAAAGAACGGGTAATATGAAGTCATTAGTGAACCATATATGATGTCATTAATATTATAATGATTCTGTTACAAGATATTAATATATTTCAACCCCCTATAAAGTAGTCCCAGACACATATGGAGGAAATTGGACATAAGGTAAGGGATAACATTTCCAATATTATTTTTATCTGATATTTTTTACTCATAAGTATTTACCGGGGTTATATTCATCATCCATGTTGCTATTTTATAAAAATGGTTTCATGTATGATTAAATTCCTTTTTATACATTTTTTACCTTTACTACAAGGTATGTAAGGAATATTTATTTTTTTACCATTTGAGGTACTTTTTGACTTTTCCGGCAAACGTACGAGAAAAATGTTTTTTTAACATATACGACATTAATGGATTTTTACTATTTCATACCGCATAATTTCTAAAAATATTCCTCTACAAGATTTCAGGATTATTTTCTACAAAATCCATTTTTTAAAAACTGAATGGCATTTTGTGATAAGAAAACTCTTTTAACGAAGAAATTATATTTTCTTCAAGAATTCATTTCAAGAGTTTTGTAATAACTATTTTCCATTTAAGATGATATTATTTAGTATGATTATGTATCAAGTATAATGTATCTATACCTACATGGTTTGATTCTTTTTATGATAAAATAATATCCATTTGTTTTATATGTATTACGTTAAAAAAGGATGATGTTTATGAAACCCATTTTATTCCTTGGGTTATGATGAATGATTTATGTTTATTTTTTGGAACAATTAAGAATGATTTCATTATGAGATGTGTGTGAATTATATGTCCCTCCATTTCATTGGTTAATGATTTATATCTCATTATATAGACATGGCTAGAAAATAGAATGTTAATCTGGTTTAGTGATACCGGACTGGAATAAGGAGTGAACACGATTCAGTAAGGGGAATTCTCCACTAAGATGGTCCTGACAGTAATGCCTTGGCTACTATGGAAATCATATTAAGTGATTAATTGTTTTCCATAGTTATATGTTTTATTCCCATGCTATTTTATCATGAGTTATGTTCCATTATGATTTATTCCTTACTTCCATGTTTTATTTCATTGCTCAAGATTTTGATGATTAAACATTGTGTTCATGATATTATGTTCAAATGTATATGGTTTGTTTTATTTTCTCCATGCTTACCCGTATAGAGAATTTGAGCTCACCCTTTATCTGTTTTCTTTTCCCTAGGATCTAAATAATGGTTTTAGGTAAGAAAACAATAGGGGACGATCTTTGTGGGAGATGATCAAGATCTTTCACTATGATTAGAATATTATGTTCTGAGTTTCCAAAGACACATAACTTTTACGATCATTGAGTGTTGTTTTTTATGTATTAATTATTCTACGAATGTAATGTAATGTCCATTTACATCATGTTTAAGGATCTCTATAGTTGGTATCAGAGGACATGTTTAGTCAACCTTTGGAAACTAGGATGTGAGACCTTTAGTGAGATCCATAGAGATATATCTAAGGTATCTCTAGGGATATCCCTAAGGCTAAGTATAAGTATAGTTTAGAGTCCTAGAATTATGGTAACAATATAATAATTAAACCTAAGATGTTAGATATTGGAGGTACTCCACCATTATTATGTTGTTTTCCCTAGCATGATTTTTACTACTCACAGTATTCTTTTTGGGTTTTAGACGCTGGCTAGAACCCGAAGGAACCTTGTTGATCAATGTAATGGACAATGAAATGATTGTACTCCTGAACAAACCAATGTTATGGGAGATGGAGTAAAAAATATTATTGATATACTTCCACAAGCTATGAATCATTTTAGACTTCCAAATGATTATAGAAGGGAACAATAATCTATTGAGTATTTCATGTGGCAACGTCAACCTTATATCAGTGGGTCTTCTAATCCATTTGTTGCTGAACAATGGATTAGTACTATTAAAAGGTTATGTTCCATTATTTGCTGTTTGGAACATGAAAAATTCATTCTAGCTATTTACTGTTTGGAATGTGATGCAGACCAGTGGTGGAACCTAATAAAGAATAGGAGGCCCCGAAATGAAATTGAATCCATGGAATGGGATGAGCTCAAGAACTTATTTTTCAATAAGCACTTCCCTTGTTTTATTCAATCAATGATAGAAAAGGAGTTCAATGAGATTAAGTAAAATGATGATGAGTCTCTGGGTATATACAAAGTGTATTTTACAAGTCTTTCAAGGTATGCATCTGGCTTTATCATCCAACCTGAATGTAATGTTGATCGATTCTTCGGTGGATTTAATCCAAGTCTTTGATGGGAATTAGCTATTAGATACATCAGTAGCTATGATGAAATTGTGCGTTGTGATTTAAAGGTAGAACAAGATTATGGTGTTACATATCCATCTCATGGTTTTGAAAATATATGAAATATGGAGTTAAAGGAAAAATCTCATAACAATAGTCAAATAAAGATTTATGTTACTTTATTATCAATGTGTGGAAAGAATCATGGTGGAGATTGCCAAAACGGTACTAGAAAATGTTTTAAGTGTGGAAAAGAAGGTCATAGAGAAGTTGAGTGTTGATGTAATGGGAAAACGGTAACTAATGATGTGAATAATGAAATGAATAGAGAGAACACTCCACCAACACATCAATGCTTCAAGTGAAAAGAAATGGGGAATTATTCTAATCATTGCCCGAATCCAAGGGATAATGATGATCGACCTAAGAAAACTCTTAAGGAAAAGGATAAAGGGAAGTCACATGCGATCACTATTTTTGATGTTGAGTATGATGTTGTGGAATGATTAAGTATTTATGTAATGGGATTTAAAAATAATATCATGGAATCTCATTTATGGTATCATGGAATTTGGGAATAACTATGTATTGGTTTTAAAAAATTATATAGTACCAGTAACCGTGAAATGTTATTGAAATATTTTTGGAAAGAAGATGATATGAGCATAATGATGGGATAAATTGAAAATGATATGAACTCATGATTTATTTCATGGTTAGAGTATATAGAAATTTTTGTATTTTAGTATGTAGAAAGAGTTAACTTTTGACAACATTCATGTTTTTACTAAGGTTCAATGGGTATTCATTTGTTTCAAGAGAATACATGATTAAGGTATTCACATGTTGGGAATGTTACCGACAAGAAATATGGTATGATATATGGGGGATAAATGATGGTATTCACATGCTCGAAAGATGACATTTCTAGTAATTGTGTTCTTTGTACTATGAGCATGGACAACAGTATTTTAGATAAGCCTAAATATTGGAATGGATTATGTTGGAAATAAGTTAGTATTGATAAAGGATATATATTTTTCAATATTATTGATGGGATTTTATAATAATGTAGTTTTAGAAAAAGGACAACCTGTCGAAAGGGTGAAAACCCTTCGCATCAGAAAAGGATGTAGGAATCGAACCCACAACCAAAGTGTGACAGGCCTTTATTGCCTACCTCTGTCCTACAGGAAGTCCATGGTTAGTAGAAACTAGTTTTATTTTATTAGTAGGTATGATAGATTAAGTATAAGTCCATTTTAGAAACCATATATGATTAATCTCACTATATATGGAATTATGTTTATAACTTTTGCTAACCTTATGTTTGAGATAGATGGAATGACCTATCATTCTATTGATATGCAAGCACTTCACCGAAGACAAATTCAACTTCATTTATTTTTGCAATGAAGAAAATGTTAAAGGATCAATCAATAGTGATATTGTATGAAAATCAACTATGTATTTATTTTTATTCAAATAATATTCAACATTAGGTAAAATGATCCTGAAAACCAAAAATGATGTCCTAGTGACCTCATATCTGATGAATCAGATGGTACCTAAGATTATCAAAAATTTATGGCTTTGTTATTTTTGTATATTTTAGTGACATGTTCTCTACCACTCTTCATCCAATAATGATGGTTAGATTTCTCTTACATATCCATATTTCACCAATGTTCTCCTATATGGAATCCCAGTGATGAGTTAATTTGGGTAACTGATATGTTTCATAATTAACATTTTAAAATTAATATTTAGTATTCTTTTTTAATATGTGGGTTTCTATTAAAGAAATTTTCATGTAGTAAACATTTTATAACCCCGACAAATTTGGAGGGCGAAATTCATTTTATGGGGGTTAGAATGTAACAACCCAATATTTTATAATAATTATTCTATTTAATTTCATTAATTTCTTATGTTGTATGATACACAAAATGGAGCATTCACTACATGCATCCCTGACATGGATTGCATTACACACAATCATGACCTTCCTCGATAGAGTGTGTAGTACGCAATACCGGGTTTCACTAAACAACCATATGTTACTAAAATATTATATAAACAAGCCATTATGAATATTAAAACTCACTTTCTAAAATTTAATAATTTTTATCTTTCAAAATAGATTTCATTTGTGGATTCGAAATACCGATATTATCCTAGGGTGAATTTTTGGTTTTCTTCTGAAAACTTTCAATTTTTGATGAATAGTGAAAAACACTGAGTTATAGTATAAAACCAAATTTTTATTATAATTAATTTTATTATAATTTATTTTTTGGTTATAATTGATATATAATCCCAATATAAGTTAAATTTAATTCATTTGAGTCATTTTATAGTAATTTTATATTTATAAATATTTTATTGAACTTTTCACCATCTTTTACCCACCTCCTAGGAGAATTTTAAAATTAAATAAAACTTAATTTTACCTCTTCTATGAGTGTAATTTTTAAATAAAAGAGACACAGTTAATTTCAAGGAGTAAAATGTGGTTCAAAAAGATAAAAATAATTATTGGTTAATAATAACTTTTTAATTTTATTTACCAGAGTTAAAATTCAATAGGGTAATTAAGGGTAAAAATGATAGTATTGTTACCCTAACACATGACATTATTCTATTGGATAAGTGAATTTGACCAAAAACAACCACAGGAATATAATATTACTCTTTAGGTCCACTTGTTTTAGATTAGGACATTTATTATTATTTTGTTTAAAGAACAGTTAAAATACTTAAAATTATTATTTAATAAAATTTCTTTAATGTAGGGTTATACAGAAGATATATTCAACTATAAAATTTCATTAGAAATATAAAACGATTTCCTAAATAATAGTATTTTATTTATTATTTTTAGACATTAAATTATCAATTTATTTATGACATAATTGTGATTTAGTAATTACCTAATTAATGAAATATAAAATAATTTATATTATAAATATCCAAACAAATGTAATTTGATAATTTTTATGAATTAAACTAATTTTAGGGGTTAATATAATTTATTAGGGTTGGTTATAGGAATTCTGTTTGAAGTAATAATGAGTTTATGAATATAGAGAAAAGAAAATATCAAATAGTTACAAAATTGACATAAAAGTGTTTTTAAAACAAATATTATATTATTAATTTATATAATGGTTATAAAGATATAAGGTTTGTCCAAAAGTCTTATATAATAATTTATATGCCATTAATGAACCAATTGGGGTTTGATTGAAAGTTTATTAACCATATAGTGTAAGAATACAAGAAGACACGGTAGGAGTTAAATTATTTTACATAGAGTTAAATCAAAACGATAAGGTTAAAATGGTAACCTAAACTTGTTGTAAACCAATTTTTAAAGATTATTTAGACCCAAACCCACCATATCCTAGAATTATGTCACTTTGGAGCAATTATAAACCAAATATGAATTTATTATAAAATAATATATTATGTTTTTTCTAAGGTGCCATCTCCTGCATTATAAAATGGCACCTCCACCCTCTCCTCTTCACACAAATATGAGCATTCATGCTCGACCTAACTCTACCCATTTCACTACTCCACTTCTATATAAACCTACTAGAGGTTCTGGTCTTATTCAAAGACCAACATTAGTGTCCTAAGAGGAGGTTAAGAGGACGCGCGCCGAAGAAGAGGTAATCTCTTCTACCTATTCTTTCAAGCTTCTTTATTCTTCTACTTCCTCTTCTGTAGATGTATCATTATAAAGTAATGACATAAATATAAATTATATAATGATATGTTATTATAAATATTAAACAACCCCATTTCACATTCTATCCATCCAACGGAAAACGAAATCACCACGGGTGCGTACGTATGGAATACCTTCTCCACGCCGTGGTGTAATCTGTTTTTCAACCACCACCTTACTTGGATGGGTATAATGGTGTAACGAATAACTATATATGGTTATTATAACATCATACCAATTTTGAGATATTATATCATCCACTCCAATTCCATTCAATAATTATGGTAAATATATCATCGCTCGTGCGTACGTACGAATTATCGTCTCCATGATGCGATGAGATTCATTATCCATATTAACCATTCAAGAATGATTATAAAGTATATATAATAAATAAAAATGATATATATGACATAATATGTCTATTGTATTTATGTATATATGTATATATATTTCATCTACTTACTTCCATTCTAGTCAATAAGGAAAGTAATACAGCGTTCATGCGTACGTACAGCCTACCATATCCATGAACGGTGTGTTTCATTTCATTTGTAAATCTATTATATATATATATATATACTGAATATATATGACATATAAATCATGTTATACATTATTTATGTAAGTAAATCATGATATAATTAATAATAATATCAAGAACAACAAGTCCAAAAATGTACGATAAATGAAACGATTTTACCCAAAATGCTTCTTAAATATGCAATTGACAAAAAAACGGGTAAAATAAAGTCACAAGTGAACCATATATAATATCATAAATATTAATATGGTTCTGTTACAAGTTAATAATTTTTTTAAACCCACTATACCGGAGTCTCAGACTCATAAGGAATAAATTGGACATAAGGTAAGGGATAACTTATCCAATATCGTTTATATCCTAGATTTTTAATTCGTAAGTATTTTCTGGGGTTATATTCACCATTCATTTCCATGTTTTCTAAAAAAAGGCTTCATGTATGTTTAAATCACTTTTTACCCATTTTTTACTTTTACTACATTGTATGTATGGAATATTTCTT
Organism: Viscum album; assembly: GCA_963277665.1. NCBI lineage: Eukaryota > Viridiplantae > Streptophyta > Magnoliopsida > Santalales > Viscaceae > Viscum > Viscum album. The sequence goes on along the minus strand of OY728140.1, from coordinate 1,995,041,460 downwards.
TTGTTTACCTTATGATGTACTTTTTGACTTTTCTAGAAAAAGTACAAGAAGAATGTATTTTAAATATATACGGAATAAATATATTTTTACAGTTTCATAAATCCTAATTTTCATGAATATTACTATAAAATATTTCATTATTATTTTCAAAAAAATATTTTTCTTTTAAAATTGTATGGAATTTTGTGATTAGAAAATTATTTTAATGGAGAAAATATATTTTCATCAAGAATTTATTTCAAGTGTTTTGTCAAAACTATTTTCCATATAAAATGACATTATTTAGTGTGATTATGTTTCAAATATAAGATATCTATTATTTACATGGTTTTATTCTTTTTATGATGAAAATATATCGATTTTTTATATGGATTACGTTAATATGTGATTATATTTATGAAACCCATTTTATTATTTGGGTTATGATGAATGACTTGTGTTTATTTTGTGGCAGAAGTAAGAATGATTTCATTATGAGATGGGTGGGACCTATATCTCCCACCAATTAATAGGGTAAAGATTTATATCTAATGAGATAGACATGGATAGATCGGTTAGTTAATCTAGTTATGTGATACCGGACTGGAACTATAAGTGAACTCAATTCAATAAGGGAATTTGTCCACTAAGAAGGTCTTTGAAGCAATGCCTTGGTTACTATGGAAATCATATCAAGTTCTTAATGGTTTCCACTAGTTACATGTTTTATTCCAATGATATTTTATCATGATTTATGTTCCATTATGATCTATGCCTTACATACTACCATGTTTTATTTCATTTCTAATGATTTTGATGTTTAAACATTATGTTCATGATTTTAAGTTCAAATGTATATGTTTTGTTTTATTTTCTCCATGATTCACCTTACTAAGAATTTGAGTTCCCCCTTTATATGTTTTATTTTCCCCATGATATAAATAAAGGTTTTATGTATGAAAACAAAAGGGGAAGATCATTATGGGAGATGTTAATGATCTGCCACCATGATTGGAAGATTATATTCTATGTTTCAAAGACACTAAACTGTTACGGTCCTTGAGTGTTGGTTTTTGTTATGTATTAATTATTCTTAAAAAGTAATGTAATGTCCATGTACGTCATGTTTGAGGGTCTCTAAAAATACACACCATGAATTACATAACATTAATGATCTACATCTAATGTGTACTACACATCAGGTCTCACTAATATATGAAAATGTTGAAATTATAAATACAATGATACCATGAAAATGATCAAACCCAATAATAATTTATATTTATATAACCCAATATGGAATAACCCATTAGTTAATGGATTCGTGTCTGGTTTTTTTGGATCATGAAGACGCTAAAAAATCTATTTTAGAGAACATATTGATATATTATCACACTGTAAACCTCGTTGAAGGATTGCAGTAACTATATACCAGTATTCACACTATATGGATCACTATTGTATGTGATGGATTTAATTAAATACTATTGAAAACTGAAATGGATCAACGAAAGGCACCCTAATGGAACATGTCCTAGATGTTGAGGAAAATTATACTAATCCATCATTTATTGAGTACATAGTGTTTTTTAATAATAAAAAATAAGTACCATTGATATCATATTTTTTATGTGTGAAAAAAAAATGTTATAGTTTTCATTCCCATGTTAGTGTAAAGGGTGTGTAAAAGTCCTTATACTCTTGACATTTTCCATGTACGGATGATAGTGTTTCTGTACGTCAAGTTGTTTATAAGGAAGTGTAACATCCTTGATAAATTAAATGTCAAATTGGAAAGGTCTCATATAATTTTATAGTGTAACATTCCATGTGAAATTTAATTTATATATAGAGCCCTATTTATGTATTAGGATCCCTCATATAGAATGTATATCTGCAATACATATCATGTACTATACAGTTTTTTAGAATCCATGATGTAGAACATGTGTCTTATTCTTATCCTCTAGCAATTTATCTATCCATTCCAAACACTGGACACTAATTTACCCCTTTACCTGATCCCTTACATTATTTAACTATATAATTGGGCCCCTAAAACCACTCATAATATTAACTTGTGTGTCATCTATTAAATATTACTGAAGAACACCAAAATTGTTATCCCAAAATCCACTATTGACATTGTTACATTAATCATTGAATGATCATAATTAGACAATGAGTCCAGATCTAAAATATAGGATCGTTGTATTAATAATTAGGATTTAAAAAGATGATTTCATGATATTTTTCAAACCACCGGAGAAGGGATTTTCCCATGATGGACGATCTAATTTGGGAAGAAATGATAACTAAAAATAGATGGAATAAACCTCAGATATTTTTCATGTTGTCCTAAAGTCATTTTTTGATAATGTTGAATGATGTGATATGTAACAATAACAAATAGATTAACCAATTCTAATAAAATTTTAAAATTTTCATGTAATTCACATGATCCACAACTCAATCCTATATTCAAATAATTGTCAAACATTCTAAGAAGATTATAACTAGGATTGATTTAATCAAACAAAATCCATCCTAAATATTGATCGATCATTGATGAAGATTTATGTTCTCTTATTTTTAATTGTAGATATCATTGAATTATTTATCTCACAAATTTCCTATCATCATGTTGGTTATCATTACTTAATAAAAATTCCCATTGAATCTCCCCTAGATCTCTAATGTTATAGAGAGAACCCGGATTTTGTCCCCATATATGTATATATATATAATTCATACATGGTTGAGAAATTGTGTAAAATAATATATTGATGAATTTTATTATATTAATAATTCTCACATAATAACGAATCAATGCAATTACAAATGCATTCCAATATTATATCACATGTAAGATAATACCACACACTATGTTAAATGATGATGAAAAATTTCATTTTCCAAAACTAATTTCGGGAAGTCTAATCCTCGAAATATAATGATGTCTCAGCACCTTGTCTTGAAAATAATTCTAACAATATCCCAATAGATTACATGGAACAAATATGTATGATAAATTTTTCCCAAAATAGGTATTTACCTTCCAAAATCAAAAACAAATATACATAAAGAGGTGTTTCTATTGAGCTCACAACTATGTCTCCCTCTATATTATTATCTCTAGTAGATTACATTGTTTCCACTAAATACACAGTAGGTGAATTTATCACACATGAATTATCCCCTCGGGATGATCCTCGATCTCCATCAAGTACTCAGAAATGGTATCTCCATCATCGATGTCTATATAACCACATTAAATAATTCTTGAAGGTTCATGCATGGTCCTCCCGACCTAAAATATGCGCAAGAGATAATGTACTCATTATTACTTCAATGATATGGTTATGATTTTTTCCATCTCACCCACTCTATAAATTATCTAACAAGTGAAAATATTTCAGGAATATTTCTTGTCACCGTGGCCAAAGCTCTGTCATCCATGTCAAGTTAAGACATATAATAAACACATTTTATCCATCATAGAACTATTAAATAAACATTAATCGATTATCATAAGACTTATGAATTCTCTGTGTAGTCCTCATTCTATCCTAGATGACCTTCACATTCTCATTAGTGGGTTTAACCAACTGTAGTCCCATTAGTGATGACACTCCTTGCGTGTTCTTGAAAATTGTTGACCAATATGGTGTTCTTTATTATGCTTTTATTACATCCATACTAATGGTGAAATAAAATATTTTATCATAAGAAAACTCTTATAATATTATGTGTTCCTCCCAAAAACATCTAATTTCCCACATTAAACACTACAAAATATTCTGTATAATGACCATTGTTTGGACAGTCTTACTAAACATATGGCGGTGGAAACTTGTTCTCAATCATAGATGATTCCCAAAATCATCTGAAAACCCCATATATAATTGTTATGTGAATATATAATCAAATTCATAAATGATCATCGTGGGGACTACAGAGTGTTATAATATATCCCACAAAAATATGTGTCTTAAGATCTCAAATTAATTACTCTCTTGGATGGATAGAAAGTTGATGAATTTGGTGAGTAGTTCTAGGAACACCCATATTTTATCATGTCCCATGGATTTATGTGATAATCTAATCACCATGTCCAAGAATTTAGCATACCATGTATGCTCTATCACCTTAGATGTTTCATTTAAAACCACTAGAACCTACTTATCACCCATTGAATGCTAACAATTATAACATCAATATATAAATTATGCAACTACCTTATTCATTTATGGCTACCAAAAATGACGTTGAAGGTCCGGATACTTCATTTTCAGTCCCAGATGTACTGCAAATGAATATTTATTATAAAAAACTCATATTATTATCATGCAATATCACTGGTACAATCATGTGTCTTATAAAAATAATGATATGCTTCCCATTTTTTTAAAAATCTATCATGAGTATGTCGATTCTATATCAGGGAAAATTGGGTCACACAATCCATTTCCCCATGTTTTGACTCCCTAACTTGTAGTAACACATATGGGTAATGAACATTGACTGGTGTTATTAAATATTATCCTCATCAAGAAAAGATTACATTAATGTGGCCAAATAATATGATTCCTCCCTCAACAAGAATGAACAATATATCATACTAAGTTAATCTTATAATATGTTCCCCTTCCCATATGTATATATAATCATGAAATCATATTCCATGAATAACTCAAGCAATCATGCATATCACATGATACAACCCTTTTGAGAGAATATATAATTTTGACTCATGTTGTTAGAATAAAATATAAACCACCAATCAATCATGTCATTTCACCACATCATTCTTGAGAAACTCACCACTTCTATATTATGATATAAAGTAACATTGTTCTTCTAACATGAAATAAACTGAAATGAACCATAGGAAATCACATCATTATCTACATAACAACACAACTATCCTAGTTTCACGATGCATCACATAGCACTAAATACAATCCACCCACCTTTGGAAATCTCTATAAGAGATAATTCTCCAATATCTACCTCAAAATATGAAAATCCTAGATAGATCCTCCAATCATAATCAAAACTATTCAAAACATTATCTGATGTCAATATTGACATCAGATAATGTTTTGAAAATCCTAGGATTTTCATAATTGATACATCTGAATGTCATCTTAGATAGATCCTCCAATCATAATCAAAACTATTCAAAACATTATCTGATGTCAATATTTTATAATAATCAATCCCCTCTCAACTAATCAAATAATTCACCAATCATTGGTACTAGATACTTTTTCACCATGTTTTCCCAGAATAGTTTATGGTAATCGACACAAAACATCATGTTCGCATTCAATTTCTTAGAGAAAAATACTAGGGAAACCTAAGGGGAAACACTAGGTCTAACGAAGCCCTTTTATTGAAATATCTATAACATCACCCAAGGATTACAAAGCTATATGGGAGGCATTTAATTTTATGGTGTGTATATTAGGGTCTTCCAAATTAGGATATCAATGTAGACTTTTATCTCTTTGTATAGAGTTAAATTAAGAAAATAATTATGAAATATTTCCTATAACTCATTCACAACTACATGGAATTGTAAAATTATAATTTCCACTACACTATTGGTCATGCTAGACAAATAATAACTAGTCATTAAAATCATATTATGAATGATTATTTCATTAAGTTCCTAGGTTTTTTATTCACCCAAAAAGTAAAACCTATTACCAGAACTATAGAGAAACCACATCCCTTTCCTACTTCACTCACTCTATGTATGAAATATGGAAAACAAATACATACAAATAATGACCCCATAAGTCTTAATACATGATAACAATATACCATAGAAGAAATACTAACTTCCAAGATTCATATCAGTGTATCAATTGATATGTGTGATTTTTGAAATCACTGCTCGAAGCATTCTCCATGAGGAACAATTGAGTAATGGGATTAACTCGAATATATATGTCTCAAAAAATATATGTGGTAATAATGGGATGAATCGATCCTTTGTCTTTTAGAAATACATATATTAAATAAAACTCCAAAATCATACATCATATCATTCATATAGCCATTGGGTCATATGGTTCGACTACCTATAGTTGTCACCATTACCTCCCTGTGGAATTGTCTTCTTATGAACAATAATAAACCAAAAAAGTCCATCCACAGTCACCATGAAGTCAATATATGGGATTATAAAATTTATCTTGAAATATATCATGAATTCATATGAGTATCACTACCTATCCATTGTTTTACTATAACAATCCTTTTCCCAACGAAATATAGACCCTCTATCTTAGGAATAACTATTTCAATGTCATGAACATCCATATCCTAAATATTGACACAAGATCTTTACGGCTAATGCCTTTTCTCAAATTTACACACCATTTGTAATAAATATATACGTATTCTTGTCCAGGAAAATGACAACCACCAAATCCAACTCTAGAACTAGAACCAATGAATGAATGAATAAAGGTATGATATTATTTATTCCTCTATATGAAGTACTCTATTAATGGTTTGATCCTGAATGAAATGTTCACTCACAATATCCAACGAATACATCAATATGATTTTATAATTAATGAATATTATAATATTGATGTACTACCAAACTGATTCTATATAATCTACATGATTCATACATCTATAAAATAAATCTATATACAACCCCTCCATAAATATACTCATGATATCTAACCATACTAGTTTCACATCAATATATAAATACTCACTAAACCAAACAATACAAATGAAAAAATGACATATACCCACGGTTTGAAACAATCGGTATTACCACCAAAACTGCGGGTATATGCTATACTCACGGTTTTGGGAGACATAGACAACTGAGGCATCAGGATATGTCCCCAACCTATGCCCACAGTTGTACAAACCGTAGGTATAGAGTTTTTTACCACACTTTAAAATCCATATACCCATTTCCACGTTGTCAAAGGGATTACCCACGTTTATAATACCATGGGCTTTAAATTGTACAAAAATTAATCTTGCGGTGGTTGAACCCATGACCTCCAACACATGACAATTTCGGAGGATGCGCCTTACCACAATGATATTGAACATATTATTATATATATTAATATTTTCATAATTATAATAGATGATATCTATATTAAAAAAGGACAATGACGTGTTTTGATCCCTAACCTATTTCTAAAAATCTCTCATGGCTAACCAACCTTTCTACGCCACTTTTATTTGTATAAATCAACATTTTTTAATATATTATTATAAATCTTTGTATCTAAAAAACATTCCATGATATTCAATTCCCCAACCACCGGAATTAACTGGGATCTCCTCATCAACTGTTCTAAAATGTTTATTTGTATAACTATTTTTATCCCTTTAAATACATTAATTCAAACTGTGGGTATAATGGGTAAAACTATGGGTACAGGTTTTCCCAACGAATATGTTTTGTTTCCCACAGATTTTTCCCCACCAAATCTATACCCATGGTTTTACAAAACCATAGGTCTAGGTATTAAAAAAAATCCCAATGCCTCTGGTTTTCATAAAACCATTTGTATATTCCATGAAAGAAATGCCTATACCAAGGGTTTTAGAAAACCATTGGTATGGGTCATCAAAAAAAATATACCCACGGTTTTTCCCAAAACTGTGGGTATAACTCTGAATATAATACCAATGCCCATGTTTTTTTAAAACTGTGGGTATAGGTCACACCTATTCCCATAGTTTTAGGCAAAACCATGGGTATAAGGCTATTATTAATATGTGAAATCATTTAATTGATCCGCATAAAAATATTTCCACAAGGACCACCATTTGATATTCCAATGTCCATGAAATAATTAAAACTCACAACACTACCTCATGTTATTAGTTATCTTCTTATGGTTTGGGAAACCATAGAACATGTGGGATTTTTTCCCTACTACACATGAATTATTATATGCTTACACACCTAATAATCATGTACAATAGGTACAATATGACACTGAAAATGTGGTTCTATAACTAGAACCCCACATCGAGGTAACACTTCGTTTACCAGATCATGTATTGATTCCTCATCAATGATGGGATCATCCTTGTGATCTTGATTTCGAATCCAATATGGAATACATCATAGTGGAATCCAATAATATAAATGATGTACCTTGTTAAATGAGAATATCAAGATAGTTGACTGGAGAAGGATGTGAAATAAAAAAAATATTTTATTATATTATTTATATACCATTGTTTTTACATGTATTATATTTCCTCATTTATTAATATAAATGGAATGTTAGTGAAGCATTATTTTTTTAGATATGTCTACAATTGTACCAACAATAGAGTTTCTATCCCAAAATATAAACTTGAAACACTTAATATTGTGTCCTAAAACAAGTCAAATAGACTCCGGACCTATTATAGAACTAATAAAATGATTCAACTTGGTCATGGACCATCCCCGTGGGTTCCATTCTATGACTCTCCATGACCGCCACTAATAGGCCATGGTTTGGAGTCTAGTGGCTTTTAAGCATGCACTAACCTGGGAGTCCATAGATTAATGTACATGTAAACACCCACACACATAAATCATAATTATTATACAATACCAAAATGTTATTAAAATGATAATCCAAGCATGCATAAATCTATATCCAATACCCAAAGTACAATAACAAGTGATTGAATGATGAAAATGAAAAATACAATCCCACTACATTGTGAATAAAAATAATACCAACCTGAATGCATATATGGGTATTTTTGTCAAAATAAATACAATAACTCTCGTCTATATGTCTTGATTTTTTGCACCTCGTCATCAAACTCACTCTGGTAATCCATTAAAGGGCCTATCATCTTACCACAACATGACATATGTGGGAATATCCCATGAATGTGTGAGTATTACAATACCTAGTTGGATACCATGAAATTAGTAAATATGAATCAATATTAATTACAATAAAAAATTCATAGGTATATGTCTATAACACATTTAATAATTATATATATATATATAATAAATAAATAAAAAAAGACTCAAAATAAGAAACAACTATAATTCTAGTCTAGGAATAATGGTAAATGTTTCCACATAATAGTTGTTGATGAGAAAACATTGCATGAGTCATAAAGTAGTAATGGTGTCCTTCATAGATTAACTACTTATCAGGTATCTCTGTTATAATTATAGTCTTGATGTAGGAATACAATGATACACATATAATGATCAAAACCATGGTCATAGTGTATACCCACAAATAAATTCAGAATAACCCGTTATGTCGAGGATCAATGCTTTTATACTTTTGGTCATGATGATACAAAAAACACAACCTAGGGAAATATAATGATATAGGATATCACTTATAGAATAACATAATTATTCCTACAAATCTATCTATGAAATTCCACTAAAGCTATCTCTATTCTATGTGTTTGATGAGATTTCAAACGAACCCCCAAGGAAATGGATCATGGTAACAAGCCCAAACCGAACTTGTCAAACCTAAAAAGGTTAGGGAATCTAATACAAAATTGTTGGACTAAATAGTGTTCATTTTTTATACACATCATTTCCTATCAACAATAGTTATTTTCCAGGTGAAAATGTATTTGTCTACATATGTTTCTGTTTCAGAGTACATAGCATGTCTAGGCCCATTTAGTCATGACCCTGTCTGTGTATGGATGGTCGTGTTTGTGTATGACTGGTTGTGCCCATGCCCATGTACTATTCCAGGTACACTTAGACACAATAATTAAAATTGACATGTGATAGATTCACACGCCATATAATGCATAAATGTTTTGCGTGACCCTATTGAAACACTATGGGATCCAACATTATGTTTAGATCTATAATAGACAACATGTTCTACAAAATATTTTTCAAATAAAGATCTAGAACTATAATCATCATCCACTCCATTATCCTTCCATCCGGAAATTCAACATTAAAGAAACCATGTAAAATCATCTTCTTAGCCCTACTATTTTCAAACACATGGTTTTGAAAATCAAAACAATTCTGAAATCTCCTTCATCAATCATCGATCATATTGTGTAGAAAAGAAAATGTAATTAGTTTTCTTCAAATCAATAGGATCCTATGCCTCTTATATTTCTGTATGACCCACATTCCATATGGTTTATACATCTGCTATATCAGACCCTTTTTCCACGAATTAGGTGAAAAATGGATCAATTCTCGCTATTTTTTTTTAATAGAGGGACAATGAATTTATATGAAATTAATAATTAAAATATGGGAGTAAAATCACAACACAAAACATGATAAATGAAACTCACAAATGGTTCACATTTGAATTTATTCATTTCTATTAGAATAAATAATTATGATATAATGAAGAATAAAAAATCAATTATTCAATTCCTTGATAATAATTTATATTACATTCATTATACATGATTTACTAATCAATCCATTGGTCAATCGGTTATTTTTCTTCTTAGGAAATATAAAATGATAATAAATCAAAAGAAACATAATATAATCTCTATATGGAAAAAGCACTGATGAAGAACGAAGTAGAGTCATTTTCTGTTGGTGAGATCCATGAGTTCCATTCCACAGCAGTTGTCGATCCTCAATATATTTTTTGTTCACTAACTAATATTCTTCCAATGGATCCTCTAGATCTCAACACTTTTGTGGATATCATAATATTTTTATAATAAATTTATACATATATAATTATTTTTATATTGGTTAACTAAATAATTTAATTAGAAAATATATATTAGTTTTTTATTCCACTACCAATTATCATTCATTAACCTGATCTCCTAATGTGTTTGGATGATTTATCACACCTAGTGTAGAACTATAGCACTAAAATCAAAAAGTGCCTCAAATATCCAATTTGATAAATGGTTTATATGTTATTATAACTTTTTAACAATACTTTCTGAGTCTAAATTTAATATAATTAATATATTTAACAAATATTTACAGGAACGTTGGGCCTCTTAATCATGCATTGTCTCAGTGCCGGATCTTGTAAATATTTATAAATATATTCCTTGTATATTATTCCAAAAAGGTTTAATAAATTATAAATCAATAAATCATATATCAAGACAATAATACCTTGTATAAAACAATGACTACAAGCCATTTCCCATCACAGATGTCTTTTACAATATATATGACCCATCTTACTAATAATCCAATGAAAATTATATTTCACAAATTACCCTAAATAATAGTAGGTTTCTATTATAATGGAATAACCAAATATGTCATAAAATTAACACATAATTATATTTTTAATAAATATACCAATTATATTTCAACACCCAATGAATCTTACCGCTTTCCTACAATGATATTTTCATCAGTTTCCATGTGTTCAACATAAAATATATAAAGAAACATCCAGGGTCTATATTTTCTATATACATCACTAATGATGTAGTGGAACCCTATTTTTATCTATTATGAGAAATCATTAAATTTATAACAAGGGTAAACGACATATAGAAAATACCAAAAAAATTCTAAGGGATCGCCTTTAGATTATTCATTATATGTCTGTCACTAGATAATAATAGAACTTCCTATTTTATATATCATATATATCAAAGGTGGAAACAATCTAAAATGATAAATTCCACATTAATAAATCCCTCCAAATTGGTGATATAACATTTAATATCATTTTAATATATTCACATCACATATGAACTAGCTATGGGTCTATCAATGCTCAGATGACCAACATAATAAAGGGTACCTCAACTAATGTTTCATCTCTAGTCACTTGAGCAAAATTATCCATTATTAAAATTCATACTAAATATTACATTATTATATGAAAGAAATAATGGGGATATTCTAACATGATATTTAGTTATCCAATTATACGATGATCAACCACTATCAACGAAATGATAAAAAAATCATTAACACATAAAGGGAGTCGTAGGATGTCGATGGGGTTGACAATAAAGTAAAAATATATTATAATTATTTTAAATAATTATCCAATAATTATTAATTTATTGTTTATAATAGAAACTAAAGATATGTTACCCAAAATAGATAGAATATTAATCTACAAATTTTTTATCATCCTAAAAAATGATCAGAACTGATCCCAGAAAATACCATGAAATTTGTAAGTCAATACCTTGTTCATATTTATTTTATATCACTAAATTCTAATAAAAACTCAAAAAAAATGTCGAACAAAATTATGTGAAATATCAATTATAATCCATAATCTGCCCACTTATAGCATCATTGAAGATTAATCTCAATTTTTTTTCATTTAACCAATTTCCACTGGAATAAAAAATAAATTCCAGATGGAAATACCTAAATAAAAGAATAATTTTATGGAATGAATATATTATAGATGTGTTGAGGGTATAAGCCCATATAGAAAAAGAAATAGATCCCCAGGTTTTCATATCTATGTATGAATAGAGTGTTGGAGGGGAGGTTAATGAGGTTGGTGGTCCTATATTTTTTGTTTCTGCTTACTCACACCCTAAAGGGGTTTCTTAAATATGGGTCTCAAAATAACATCTTCCCTTTTATTAATTACCATTTTTACATGGAAACCATTAATATGATGGAATTCACTATACATCTGATGGTTCCATGACAATATTAAATCCCATCAGTTGTCTCCCAGTAGTTTATCTAGAATTGAAAAATCTTTCCATGAAAATTTGTTTCTCCATTGAAGTTATTGTAAAATATTTCAACTACAACCTATAACATAATACATAGCTGATTCCAAAAAAATAAGTATGAGTAATTTTAACCCAATCTACATTCTTACAAACTACCACATAATTACTTAAATTATGTTTACACATTTCAATTATAAATTGATATAAAATATCGATATTCACTATAATCTAGTATAGTCAACATGCACTCAAGAAGATATAGAATACATAATTAATATCAATGTTTTCTTTAAGGATATAATAAAAGTTAACCACATATCTCATTTTTTATCTGTAGGATAAATATTTCTATTTTTATTCATAAAAGTAAAATATGGTGAGGATACATATATATATTATCAGTAGTTTATGATGCAGATGAGGAGATGAATAATGAAATTTGATCATTTATTATATACCAAAAAATTAATTCATGGATAATTGTCCACAGTAAAGATCTATTTTTTTACTAATGTAATGTTATCCTTCAATATAATGACTATAAAAAAGATTATTGGAAAAGATACTCTTGTATTATTTGTGTTCAAAAAGGCCATTTGAAAATAAAATACTATGAATAAATAATAATAAACTGTATTATTCATTATAAATTATATTCATAATTTCATGTTATCATTATGTTTTATTTTCATAGTTATTTTTTAAAATTTATACCTTATATAAATTAATTCAAATATAATAACAAATAATATTATAGAATAATGAATGATATTGGGTGATATTTGAGTTACTAATGTACTGTGAAATGATATATTAAATAAATGTTATTATGATCTCATATTGATCTGTGGATTTATTATTTAATTAGATAATAGTTATTAAGTACATAAAATTGGAAAAATATTATTCTGTTTTGTAATGTCTCAGATTTTTTCGTTTATTATATTAAATATTATATGGAATTATTTCAAGACTGGGCGTGAAGATGGGACAACATTCCGAGGTCCAGTGAGCCTGTAATAGTGGTTTGAATTTTTTCTTTGGTTAAGTGACTCGGCACTCACGCGCCGTTGTGGCAGTTCCCAAACAGGTTCCCAAATTAAAAATCTTGGGGCACCGTTGCATCTGGGACGATGTCATTTCCTATGAACTGTTCTATCCTCGACGGACGCAGGTTGGCTGCGAAGTTTAATTTTGGGTGTTTTAAAAAGGTAAGCACTTTAGAAGGAATAAAATTAATTAAATATTTATTTTATTATTTTAAAACATTTATTTTTATGGTAAGTTACCCAATCATCCCCTATAAATTCATGCTTATGGTAAATTCATAGGGTTATCCTCATAACCTTGCGAGTTGAGAGAGGGATTTCTCATGGAGATTTGGTGGAGGAGGATGTGTTTGCGGACAACGATGGCGTAAGAAATAAACACCCCTCATATTTTGACGAATCCCTTCGGTGGAAGCATCGTGATGATCGCTCTTAAACCGATTTGAGGTTGGGGTTTTTTATTTCCATTCCTTTCCTCCGTTTTTGAGTTTAAACCACAAAAGCGGATCAACCACGAACAAGTTAATACATGGATTCGTGCGTTCTTGTGGGAGGGATTTCTTTGGGATGATTTTGGGGAATTAATGTGTGTTATTTATTGATGTTGATTTCTGCTTCGTTTACACCTATTAATGGGAGCAGATCAAAACCTTGACAAACGATGGCGGAGGGTCGTTCCTCAATTTGTTTATTGGATTTCTTTCAATTATTTTCTTGCGCGTTCTTCGATTTCATCACGAGGCGACAAACAAGAGATCATTGCACATCTGTTCCATGATGCAATGATCCCAAAGAAAAGGTTAGACACCACAACAACCTTGTGGAGGTGTGCAGATGATGGCAGACGATGAATCAGACTGGATCGGGAAAGGTCATTCTTCGAGCGTTCTTCACGCATGAAGATCAAATCATGTTTTCATGGATGATCAGAGACCCGAAAACTTCGGAGTCATCTTTTTGGTGTCAAGGTGACTAAAATATGGATGTTTTGCGGTGATCAAACAACCGGATCGATGATTGGTGCACCACGGGAGGTGCGCGGACGAAGGCCGTTTTTCCTGGAAAATTCTAGAATACACGACATGTACTTTCTAAGAACATGTCGTGTAGTGATGGCGGCGGTGGCTAGTGTTTCGGGGTCCGAGAGGAATAACATGGCTTGTGACCTTGGTCACATGGAGTTTTGAACTTTCCTCGAAGCTGGGCATGTATTTTGGGTAGTACAGAGACACAGGACGATCTGCATAGCTTCAAGAGGGACAACGTGTACAGCGTGACAGAAGCGGCTATGCGGGACTCTACGTGTATCTCGGGGATTCACGGGCATGGGAAGGAGTACACGAACATGTACTCTATCACACGGCCAGGTGAGGCCAGTAACATGGGTCACCTCGTGGGGTGATTACATGGGTTGGTGTACCCGAGTTGATGACTGTGCACGAATGGCCAGAGTACACGGCGCCAACCCCAGTTATCTAGACACGGCGTGCATACCATTCTACACACTGTGTACTTAGTTTTTTTCCTACACGACCAGTATCATGACACATGCAGTACCCGAGGTCAGACAACACGGTGTGTATATATTCTACATGCCGTGTACATTTTGGAAAACAACATGGTCTTATTATTCACCATATATTGAACATGTTTCATTTCGGTTAGTACCCCTTATTATATTTCCCCTAAAGTTCAGATATCATTTCTCGTTCAGGAGTGTGATCAATTTTTGTAGAAATTTCATTGATAGAGTCGGGCATCTATGTGACCAACCTTACCAGGCTTTGATCCACTACCTAGCTGGTGTATCACCTAACTGGTGAATCCGGATGAGTCGTGGTATCCTCCATGGCCCTGGCAGTGATCCTCATCTGTGTATCATGATCTTTCCCACTAAGGAGTGTGTCTCCCGTAATGAGTGCTTCACTTTATCATAACCTTCCTACTCAGGAGTGTGTCTCCCATAATGAGTGTAGCTACCTCTCATGACAGTTCCTGATGAACAACACTTCTTGGGCGGATGTCATTAGAGCTATAAGACTCATGGAGTGTGTTCTCCCAGAATGAGTACATCACAAAATCTTCGAACAGAATCCCTAATGGGGGTATGTGGTTGTGTGACTTATTTCTAGACCATGGGTCTGGGATTTGAGTATATCGTGCAGATACCGGCAGAGCTAGGACACATGGAATACTTCATGTATCCTCAGTAGCGGTGGTGGTAACGCTAGATGATAAGCCACTTCACCAACCTGCCACAACACTTCGAAGGGTCTGATGAACCTAGGAGAAATCATACTCCCCTTGTCGAACCTCTATTGTCCACGTCGAGGGGAGACCTTCAAGAACATGTGGTCTCCAACCTCGAACTCCAAGGGCCTCCTCCATGTGTCAACATAAGACTCTTTCCGGACCTAGGATGCCTTCATCCTTTCCCATTTAAACTGATCCTTCTCGTTCGTGCATTTCACCACTTCCGGGCCAATGATCCCCACCTCTCTAACTTTGGTCCAACACACAGGTGAGCTGCATGGCCTCCCGTTCAAGGATTCAAATGGGGCCATACCAATGGTAGAGTGATAGATATTATTGTAATAAAACTATACCAGAGGCAACTGTTTCACCCATGATCCTCCTAAGTCCAGAACACATTCCCATAGCATATCCTCCAAGGTCTGGATGGGGATCTTTGTATGTCCATCTGTTTGGGGATGGAAAGCAGTGCTAAGACGTAGTTGTGTGCCACAAGCATGCTGTAATCCTCTCCAGGATCGTGAGGTAAACCACGCATACCCATCCGAGACTATTGACCTCGGAACTCCATGAAACCGCACCAACTCATCCATGTACCTTTATGCCAAAACATCCACCGTACTCGACTCCTTAATCGCCAGAAAGTGAGCCGAATTAATCAACCAGTTCACTATTACCCAGATGGCATCATATCCCCCTTGAAACTAGGGTAGTCCTGTGACGAAATCCATCAAGATGTCATCTCACTTCCACTCAAGGACATCCAGAGACTGCAGCAGGCCACCTATAACATGGTGTTCAGCCTTTATCTGTTGACATACTAGGCACTTGGCCAAAAACTCTCCAACTGCTCGCTTTACTCCGGGCCACCAGAAATATCTCCTCAGACCCTGGTACATCATGGAAACACCTGGGTGTACTTCTAGGGGTGAGTTGTGGAACTTACTAAGAACCATGTCGCACATCATCTCTGGATCAAATAGCATTCCTCAAAAAAGCATCTGGTTCTGACCATCCTCCGTCCACCCTTCCGGAGCATTTCTCTAGTCAACTCAGTATCGCATCACTTCGCACTCTGGGTCTCCCGAATGTGACTCCTCCACTTGCTGATGCAAATAATACTGCACTATCATCTGATACAGGCAACCTCTACCACTATCCATCCTCAAATCTAGGTCCAAAGCAGCCAACTCCTCTATCGCCTTCCATGCGTCTACTGACTCTCGGACCACATCCTTCTGTGACTTCCTGCTCAAGGCATCATCCACTACATTCCCTTTTCTCAAAATGTAGTAAATCTCAAATTCTTAATCCTGGAAGAACTCTAGGTACCTCCTCTGCCGCAAGTTTAGGTCCCGCTGGGAGAAGACATACCTCATGATTGTGTGATCTGTGAAGACCACAATGTGTTCTCTGATGAGGTAATGTCGCCATAACATTAGTGCGAAAACGACCACTAAAAGTTCCCAATTGTGGGTGGCATAATTACTCTCATGAGGGCGTAGTGGCCTAGAACCATAAGAGATCACCCCTTGTTGCTGCATCAACACACATCTGAGGCCTTTCCATGAAGCATCGCAAAACACCTCATACGCCACACCTTCATCTAGTAGTCTCAGAACTGGGGAACTAACCAACCTCTCCTTTAGATAGCTGAAGGCTGTATTGCACTGCTCAATCCACACGAAAACCTGGTCTTTCTTGGTCAAGACTGTCAATGGGGTTGCAACTCTGGAGAAGTTGGGTAAGAACCTTCGATAGAAACCTTCCATCCCGATGAAGCTGCATACCTCTGCCACATTCTTGGGTGCTACCCAAGAAACAACTACCTCAACCTTTGATGGGTCCACTGCTACAACCTGCTCGGACACCACGTGCCCAGGTAAGTGCACTTCTCACATACAGAACATGAAATTCGACAACATCCCATAGATCTGGTGTTGTTGGAGGTCCTCCAAAACCGTCCTCAAGTGTTCTGCGTCGTCCTCCTCTGATCTTTAATAGATCAGGATGTCGTCGATGAACACAACTACAAACTGATCCAGGTACACCCGTAAGACGGAGTTCATAAGCCCCATTAACACAGACGGGGCGTTCGTAACGCCGAAGGACATGACCACAAAGTCAAATTTCCCATATCTACACTTGAAGGTTTCCTTTGATATGCCTCCCTCTATAACCCTCAACTAGTGATATCTAGATCGTTGGATGATATTCGAGAACCATCCTACCCCTTTTAGCTGGTCAAAGAGATCGTCTATCATTGGAAGAGGGTAGCAATTTTTGATTGTTACCTGATTTAGCCACCTATAGTCTATGCACAACCTGAGACCACCATCTTCCTTCCATGTAAACAAGACTGGAGCACCCCACGGTGATGCACTAGGTCGAACATAACCCATCTTCATCAGATTGTCAACCTGAATTCGCAACTCATGTTGCTCCGACGGTGCCATCCGGTTAGAAGCCATCGAAATCAGACAAGCACCGAGCTGTATGTCAACCCAAAACTTGATATCACATCGAGGGGGTAGAGTCGTTACCTCATCAGGAAAGATGTCCATAAACTCTCTGACGATTTCTGGCCCCACCACCATCTCAACATCCACTAGCTCTACTTATAGCTCGGCTAACAAGGAGAGGAGGGGTTCTTCTCACCTGCTGCCCTTCTGGATGCTTCGCTCGCTGGTGAAAGTAACAATCCGACAACCCAAGTCTGAAAACACAACCCATACTCAATATCAGTCAATGAAGTAACCCATAGAGAACAGCCAATCGAGGCCTAGAATGACATCGTATGGCTGTATCTGTAGCAGTAGTTAGTCTCTGACCGACTGATGTGGCTCTATCATCAGTATTCATCCTCGGAAAACATATAACGAGTAGATCTGACTTCTGAATGGTGTAATCTACACTAGGGGAACCCGAAGTCTCTTGGAATCTAGACCCAAAGCACGGCCCAGACCGGGTGCAACAAAAGGGTGCGAATCTCCGGTATCAAACAAGGCATAAACAAGGGTGCTAAACAAACTGATCTTACCTCGAACGACCTCCGGTCTTGCTGGGACTCCTGCCTCCATGGATTCCAACTACACATGCCCAACCCCTCTGCCTCTCAGCTGTTGGCCACCTCCCTGACCACGCCTTGGTTGAGGTTCTTGAGGAGCACCCCGAGGATGGACTCTTCCTACAACGTCTGCCATCGGAGGGTCGGGAGCTCGCTGCCCCTGCTGCTGCTGCTGGAAGGGTCTAGCTGGAAGCTACTAATGAGGCGGGCGCTGGGCCTATCCACCGCTGCCATACTGAACATGGTATGGGCACTGATTCTAGAGGTGTCCATGGCTTCCACAGAAAAGCACCTCAGTATTGTGCCCGAAGTGAAAGGGTGGGAACCTGGGGACCGGAACTGGAACTATTGTGCCCTGCTCCCTGCTGGTCTGAACTCGGAGGGTCCAGATGCTAGCGGTCTAGGGCTGATAGCCTTCCCCTTTGATGATCCCAGCTAGATCCCCTCTTGTGATACACCTCCCAGTGTGTGCATCCTCTCCACCACTTCGGCCTTCTTCTGGACCTCCAAAGATGTTGGCAGGGTGAAGGGGGTAACAAAGTACTTGAGAGAGGGTCAGATCGTCTCCTCTAAACGTCTTGCATGAGACTCCTCATCTTGAAAGAGGTCTGGAGAAAAATGTAACAGTTACTTGATCTTTATTCCCTGATCCATTACTGACATACTACTTAGCTGTATGGAGAGTAGCTCTTACCTCTTCTCCGCCTTCATCGTAGAAGACATGAATTCCACCCAAAACTCTTTCTCGAAATCAGTTCATGCCACCTAAGCCTCTCTTTTCTCCCCCAGGTAATGCTTCCACCACTTACGTGATGCTCCCCACATCTGGCTGATGGACAAAGGAACCCAGTACTCATTCGGAGCCCGGATCAAGCCGAAATCTATCACAAGCTCATCTAGCCAACCCTCCATCTTCATGTTAGAGGTGCTTCCCTCATACTTCTTGAGGTTCTGTCGCTGGAAGCCCGAAGCATCCTCTACCACTGATCGTCTTCCTCCTGTCAGTCAACCCGCTTTCGATCAGCCATGTCGACCTCCGGGGCCTTGATTGCCCGTACAACTCGTGGTCATCTCCCGGGTGCCATAGCTGCACGGTAAACAGTGAATGCCTAAGACCAAGTAGTGCAGAATATTGTTCTTCAAATTTCTTAAACTTATTATTTATTCAAAATTACCAAAAAACCCTTGAAACACGAGAACAAAATTCATTATGATGCATGTACCTTTCCTAGAGTGGCTACCCTGCAATCAACGCGGCCTCACTTGGTCATTCGATATGTCGATAGTCCTTGCATCTGATCACGGGGTCCCCTAAAATCTCATGTCTTAACCAGTCTTCCCTAGAATAAATCACACACCATGGTCACCCAACATTTTTTCCCTACCATCCCATGCAATCCTCACTGTGCCTATCTCCAGACTCCATCCTATCTCTCAACTTGACTTCTAATACCATTCTGTCACAACCCGCCTTCACCAAAAGGAGGGAAAGGTCATCATATTTCCAGGACCTTCCTTCTTTAAGTTGAAGGAGAGATAATGGCCCATGAAACCCACCTTCAATAGGTGCCTATGTGTCGACCATCACCAAGGGTATAAGATCACACACTAAATGGAAGGCATTACCATTTTTCTTTTAACAGGATTAGGAGATAAGATTCTAAATCCCACAACACCAAACTGAAAGTAAAAAAAAAGTAAAGCCAAGAACCATTCCTAATGCATGTTAAAAAAGTAAAATCTACAATGTATAAGTGAAATCCAAGGAAAAGTACCAAAAGAATGAACAACAGCAACTTTGATGATCTATCACAAGGTCAGAGCTAGTACGGTCCAACAATATCCCCGAAGTGCTCTTGTAAACCTGAAAGCAGTTTTATATACGTAGGGTGAGCATACAAGTATACTCAGTAGGGAAAACCAAAAAATCTCATGCAAAAGTGGGGAGGCATGCTAATGCCCTGTGGAAAAGAGAAAAACAAGCATCTTGAAAGGAAACAAACCACCCGAGCCTCACCAAGTAACACTCCCAGAATAATGAAAGTCAATTAATGTATAGTCATAACACATCGATGTTTGGGTACCCTACAAAACATTCCCACAGGTTATTAAATACATCCTACACATCCAACCAATCCTACCATCCTCACTGTATTTCCACTACAACACCCCACCTGAAACCACCAGGGCCATAGCCTCACACAGTCCAACTGCCTAACCTTGCCTACAAACACCTCGGCCACAATCACTAACCCGCTCGCAGACACCTGGGAAAAAACTATCACACGTAACCATGCC
The DNA here is from genome assembly GCA_963277665.1 of Viscum album. NCBI lineage: Eukaryota > Viridiplantae > Streptophyta > Magnoliopsida > Santalales > Viscaceae > Viscum > Viscum album. Next base: position 1,995,020,145 of record OY728140.1, on the reverse strand, counting down.
TGCAAACACCTAGGCCAGAACAACCGCTACCACACCCGAAGACACCTGGGCATCATCCCGAAGATACTTGGGAAAATACCTACCTGCACACACCTAGGTTGTAACACCTTGACCCGAGTTACCCAGAGTTGTTGCATTATTTTGTAACATTGGCATGATCACAAATGATCACTCTTGAATGACCGTTTAGTTTAGTAGCCTTGGAAACACTAGATACATTCATAAGTTTTACATTACATCATAAACTAAAATAGAACTAAAAAAACATCATGTCATCAAATACCCACATACTATCCCTACAGGACATTCATAATATAGTTCATCACATCCTGGAAAAATTAAAAACATTGAAATGGGTGAGCTCAAATGCTCAGTAAGGATAACAGTACAACGAAAACTTTCATAAATAAACATAAACATTTAAGGAAATGTATAACTAAAACAAAAGCTTTTAAAATAGAACTTCAGCATAATATGGCCAAAATAAAATGAAATAATTTCATTTACTTATTAACATTGATATTCTACTAGTCGAATAATCACATGCAATATCAATAACCACTTTCAAAATGATGGAATTCGTAATGCCAGACAATCATAACCATGTATCCAAGGACTCGTGCCAAGATTACAAATAAGATTTTTTCAAGGCCTTGTGCCAAGACACTAGTTTGTATCATGAGACCTGTCGATGCATCGAAGAGCTATAGCGGGCTCTACCCGTCACTTAATAAGTCCAATGCATTCCTCAAATGAATAGGTTTAAACATATCATTAACCATAACATAATCATATCAAATAAAACATGCATAAATGAAACATAACATTTCTACATCTCAATCACAAGATATCAATACAACACATTGATATAATAAAACCATTTTCAATACCATTTTCAATACCAAAATAAAAGACAAATAAAACTTTGTATTTATTTTTCATTAAAAAAAATTTATGGCTTGTAGAGGAAGCCAATACTCAAGTAATGGTTCTGGCGGTGGAGAAGTTGTTGTCACCACATACGTCCGACAAAAAAAGATTCCCTTTTTTGTATAGTAAAACGTTTCATATAAAAAAAATTCCTTGTGAATAAACGTAAATGTCAAAGAGGTGTATACACAATATAAAAGAAATTTGTGTATAAAACAAAATATGCCTTAATGAATGGAGATTGAGACGAAGTGCTTAAAAAGATCATTTTAAAATAAATAGATCTATTATGTGTATTAAATATAAGTACACAAAAATAAAGTAAAAATACAAGATAGGACATAACAATATCATGACATAATTTGAATGTAATAGATTAACACAATAAAAGGAAATTGGGTTAAGAAGTTCTCGTACCTCATGTCTGACGTGACTCGATCGTTCTTTAATCTCATGAATAATAAAGTAGAGTATATTTCTACTTTCTTAAGAACATTTTTAAAGTTCATTATTCCTTTTATATCACTTATTACCTTGTTATTAACATTATGTAATTATTTAAGTTAATAACAGTCATTTTGTCGATCTCTAGTACTTGAGTAAAAAATAAACGTCTTATAATTACAAGTTGTTCATGTGGTAAAATATCAATTATATCCAGAATTATATTCATGATGTAGATATAACATATATCATATATATCTAGTATATATATTCATTTATAATATTACATAACATTTAGAGGTAATAAATGAAATGCACCGTTCATGGAGACGGTTAGTCGTACGTACGCATGAACGGTACTTTCATTTCTATTTCGTATTTAATGGAATGAAATCATAATTATATAAAAGTGTGTTATAATTACAGTATAATATCATATATAATATCATTTACCCATCCTTTACACATCCCACATATGGAAATAACGATTCAAATCACTTTGAGGGGGAGGTAATCCACACTTCCTCAAATGAAATTATCGCATTTTCACAACATGAAAAGAATAAAGGTATATTTTAAATGTAAAATACAGAATCATAGAGAGAAAATAAATATAACATATTTCATAAATCAATATAGTTACATCATAATTTCCACCATGAGAGGTGGTAGGAGAAGAGAGAACAATCATCGTTTCGTGAGGCAGAAATTCGCCATCCACGGAAACAGTATGTTATTTAACCATTAGATGGAGGTGTGGGTAAGGGTTGCTAGAATCATTATCATAAAAAATACTATTATACTGAAGATACTGGTGTTGTTACAATAGACGTGACTTAAAAGAGTTTAAGGGGATGGAGAAGAAAAATAAAACAAAAGAACATAAGAGAAGACATTACCATAAAATCGGGTAACTCTTTTTTATTTGAGCCAAAGGCTTCCTTGGGAATCCTTCTACCCAAAGTGAGGATTCTAAGAGTAATAGAGAGAGGTTTAGAGAGTATTTTGGCAGTGTTTGGTCGAGAAAAATGTCTTTGAAGGTGAGAATAAGGAGATAGAGGTGGGGGCCTTTTATAAGAGGAGAGGAAGGGCACTCTTGGAAAGTCATAAAATGATACATTATTATGAAATGATTTTAGGATTTTAAAGGTCCCACAATGATATATTTCCAGGATAAGGAGATAAGGGTTCGAAATCCACCCATACAATAGGCTTTAGACAAGTGTATGCCTTATATTTTACCTTATCATTTGATTTTATTTAAATCGTTCATTAATGAGGTAATCGCTGCATGATCATGGTGTCATAAATAAATTTATTTATTTGATGTCTAAAAATTATAAAAAAATTACCATTGTTTAGGAAATATTTTTAGATTTCTAATGAATATTTATAGTCTAAATGTTAACTTATATAACCGCGTGTAATAATTGTTTTAGTAAAACAACACATGTTTCTGACATTTTTAATTTTACTTTAAATAAAAAGTTATTAATGTCATTTTCATACCCATGTGGCTCCATGTGGCCCCCAAGATGACCCATGTATTGTCTTGGTCGTCAATGACTCATCCAATAAGTGTAGGACAAGTGTAAAGGTAATTTCATATTATTATAACATTATATTTACCTTAAATTACCCTAATTACCTTTGATTGGTTGTGGTGTGTTAAAATCTCGATGTTGTGTACAATGCAAGCTATTGCATTATTGAAAGAGAAGAATATCGTGAAGGCTTGGGGGTGTTGCATTCTACCCTCCTTCAATTAATTTCTTCCTCGCAATTTGAAATTGTTCTTTGAAAATAAATGGTTGAAAATAGAAAATACCTTTATGGAAAACCCACATCGGAAATAGGGTTAATAGAAATATAACATTAAAAGAATGAAAGAGAAGTTAAAAGGTCACCCGAGATAGCCCATACTAGAATTTTATGAAAATATGGATTTGGAGTAAAAAAAACCGTCATGGTCTGATGGAGAGTTGTAGAAAACATGGTTAGGAGAAAGTTATCTACAATAAAATCACAAACTTGTGATTGGTTAAATGATCATTGATTCCCCAGTAGGAAAAGTTAACCGACATCGTTTTTGTTTTAAGTAACCTTTTATAATGTTTAGTAATTTATTTATGATATTTTCTAAGAAATTATGGGAATATACATACTTGTCATTTATACTTTCATTCATTGATAAATTTTTACCACAAACCCATATTTCACTCAAAAATATAATACAACTAAAAAATATTATATTTATCCAAATCGTACAAGGTTGAAAATATTAACACATACAATTTAGATTAGGAAAAATATTTTTTAAAAACCATGGACTTGCTATAGGCTAGTGGTAGGTAATAAAGGCCTATCACACTATGGTTGTGGGTTCATTTCCTGCAGCTTTGTCTGACGCGATGGGTTATCCCCCGACCTGCAGGTTGTCCTTTTCCTAAAACAATAGTATTATAATATTCCAAAAAAATAATCTTCAGAAATGTTTTAACCTTAAGCAAAACTATCCAAAGTTAAACATAATCCATTCCAACCTTTATTGTAATCCAAAATACCAATGTCCATAAATTCTCTAAAAGGTCTCTAAATTCCAAAATCAATTGTAACATTATCTTCCCCAAACAAAGTAAAGTGTCTTTTATTGTCACATATTAAAAATATGATTACCTTAATCATATTAAAACCTTATAGAAAAAAATAAGTTCTGTAGTATAATCCTTATATATATCACATTATTCTTATAACCAGAATATAATCCTTGTGTCCAAAAGCACCAATAAATTAATTATTCCACTTCAACTGTAGTAACAACATAAGATTGGCCTTGATCCCTTGTCCTTTTCTGAGTTATGCTTCCCTGACGCTTAGGAAATTCATTTGAATAATTCCCAATTTCTCTACAATTGTAGCATTCAACATTGATAGGCAATTTCTTTCCCTTGCAATCACGAGCCTGGTGACCTTATTTTCCACATTTTTAACAGACTCCCAATCCTTTTAGGCATGTACCGGGGTGATTATTCCAACAATTATGGCATTATGGAAAATCCTTCTTTCCCTTTTCCCCTTTATCTGTCTCTTGTTCCACTGTTCTCTTCTTCTCTTGCTTTAATTTATTGTCATAAAATTTATAGCATTCATTTTGTGTCTTGATAGCACACGAGATAATATCATCGTACGATGAGAAAGATTGTGAGACTAAGGCTCAATAGGTAAATGGTTTTAACCATCAAAGAAATGATCAATATTAGTTCTTGGGTTACATATATAATCTGCAGCATCCCTCTCTAACCTTGTAATGTTGGCCACAGACTTTGCGACATTCTCATCCTCCTTTTGTCTTAGACTCAGAAATTGCCTTTCCATATCTACTCGATGGTCATGAGGAATTTTTATTTTTCTATTGAAATCTCTTTGAACTCCTTCCATTCCATATTTGATACTTCATCATATTCCATTGTCTTTTGAATCAATGAACACCATTGATCAACATATCCAGTGAGGCTATAGACTACCATGACAACCTTATCCATTTTGATACTCCCCAATACGTGGAATATTTTTTCTAAGGAGTTTATCCATTGCTTAGGTACTAATGGATTTGTACCCCCTTTAAAAGTTGGCGGTTTTTGCCTCATGAAGCGGTATAACGTTGATCCTCCACGTTGCGAATCAGGGTGCTCCATATGTGTAAGGATATTATTCATAACCTGAGTGAGTTGTCCCAGTATGGTGATAAGTTGATCAACACCAGTTGTATCACCAGCTCGACTATATTTATCTTGAGCAGGAAGGAAATCCCTACATGGAGTGCATGCATTGATACAGTTTCCATTCCTTCTACTAGGCACCATTTCTAAACAATGTCATAATCTATATTAGTTTATGAATCAAAATACATAATTCCATATTTGTAAAACACTTAACATCAATTGAACTATTTATGGATATAATCCATAATCATACAAATGTTTTCTTTGAGGAGGTATATACTCATAAATCATTTATAATGGTTTGTAAGGAAAATGAGAATTATCTTAAGCATATCTTCCGGGAGTGTCGTAACCAAGAGTGCAACATGACCCATTGTCGTGCACCAGTTCCCGTTCGATTCTAGCTCAAAGTGGTGTTTTCAGGTTTTATCCCTAGGTACATCTATGCCAGAGCCACCTCAACCTGGTTGTATCCAGATAGGGATTTATTTCTCGGAAAACTCACAAAATCTCTATAATTCAAAAATTCTAGGAAGTTATTATATACTAATACTCAGATTCTATCTTAGGACTATGTGATCTAATCAGAGTTTATCTAAATCTAGCTTACAAGGTTAGTACTAAACTTCCTCTAATACCAACTCTAAGACCTCGACCCCAGTTACCCTGAGCTGGTGCATTATTGCGTAACATTGGCATGATCACAAAAGATCAAGTCTCGAAAGACCGTTTAGTTTAGTAGCCTTGGAAACACTAGATACATTAATAAGTCTTACATTACATCATAAAGTAAAAAATACTAAAAAAACATCATGTCTTCATATCCCTTCATAATACCCCTGCAGGTCATAAGTAATATACTACATCACATCCTGGAAAAATTAAAACATTGAAAGGGGTGAGCTCAGATGTTCAGTAAGGATATAAATACCTCGAAAACTTTTATAAATAAACATAAACATTTAAAAAAACGTATAACTAAAACAAAAGCCTTTTAAACACGAACTTCATCACAATATGATAAAAATAAAATGAAATAATTCCATTTAATTATTCAAATGGATATTCTACTAGTCAAATAATCACATGCAATATCAATAACCACTTTCATAATGATGGAATGCATAATTCTAGACTATCATAACCACGTAGCCAAGGCCTCGTGCCAAGGGTAAAAATAAGATTTTTTCAAGGCCTCGGGCCATGACACTAGTTTGTCTCATGTGACCTACCGATGCATTAAGGAGCTATAGCAGGCTCCACCCATCACATATTAAGTCCAATGCACTCCTCATATTAACAGGTTTAAACATATCATAAACCATAACATAATCGTATCACATAAAACTAGAATAAAGGAAACATAACATCTCTATATTTCAATCAAAAGATATCAATACAACACATTGATATAATAAGACCATTATCAAAACCATTTTCAATACCAAAATAAAATAAAATTAAACCATTGTATTTATTTTTCATTTTAAAAAAGTTATGGCTTGTAGAGGAAGCCGAAACTCAAATAATGGTCATAGTGGTGGAGAAGTCATTGTCTCCACATACGTACAACACAAAAAATAATTACCTTTTGTATTATATTAAAAAACATCATATAAAAAATGATTCTTTTTGAATAAACGTAAAATTCAAATTGGTTTATACACATTTTAAATGAAAGTCGTGTATAAAAAAAATATATGCCTCAATGAATGGATATTTAGATGAAGATTTACAAAAATCATTTTTTAAATAAAATAGATTTATTATGTGTATTCACAATAATTACACATAAATAAAGTACAAATACAATATAGGACATAATAATATGATGACATAATCTGAAAGTAAGAGATTTACCCAAAGAACGGAAATTTGGTTAAGAAGTTCCCTTACCTTGTGTCCGACTTGACTCGATCATTCTTTAATCACCTGAATAATAAACTAGAGTTAATTTATGCTTCCTTAAGAACCATTTTAATTTTAATTATTCATTTTATATCACTTATTACCGTATTATGAACATTAAGTAATTATTTAAGTTAATAACGGTCATGTTGTCGATCTCTGGTACTTGAGTCAAAAATGAACTTCTTATAATTACAAGTTGTTCATGTGGTAAAATATCCATTATATACAGAATTATATTCATTAGAAAGATATCATATATATCATATATATCCAGTATATATATGCATTTATAATATTTCATAACATTTAGAGGTAAGAAATGAAATGCATTGTTCAGGGAGACAGTAAGTCGTAGGTATGCATGAATGATACCTTCATTTCTATTTCGTATTTAATGGAATGAAATCATAATTGTATAAATTTGTATTATAATTAAATTATAATATCATATTGATTATCATTTACCCATCCTTTACACATCCCACATATGGAATTAACGATTCAAATCACTTTGAGGGGCGGTAGTCCACATTTCCTCAAATGAAATTATCGCATTTGCACAACATGCAAAGCATAAAGGTGTGTTTAAATGTAAAATAAAGAAGAATATAGAGGAAATAAATATAATTTATATCATAAATAAATATATTTCCATCATAATGGCCACCATGATAGGTGGTAGGAAAAGATAGAACAATCATCATTTCGTGAGGCAATAATTCGCCATCCACAGAAACAATATGTTCTTTAACCATTAGATGGAGGTGTGTGTAATTGAGGCTCTAATATTTATCATAAACAAATACTAGAATATTTAACATACTGTTGTTGTTACAAAAAAATGGAATTAAAAGAGTTAAGGGGTTGTAGAAGCCAAATAAAACAGAAGAACATAAGAGAAGATATTACCATAAAATGGGGTAACTCTTTTTGATTTTAGCCAAATGCTTCCTTGGGAAGACTTCTGCACAAAGTGAGGCTTCTAGGAGTAATATAGGGAAGTTGAGAGAGTATTTAGGTAGAGGTAGGCCGAGACAAATGGCTTTGATGGTGTGAATAAGGTGGTAGAGGTGGGGGCCTTTTATAAGAGGAGAGGAGGGGCAGTCGTGGAAAGTCATGAAATGTTACATTATTATGAAATGATTTTAGGATTTTAAAGGTCCCAAAATGATATATTTCCAGGATAAGGTGATAAGGGTTCGAAATCCACCCATAAAATAGGCTTTAGACAAGTTTATGTCTTCGATTTTACCTTATCATTTCATTTTATTTAAATCGTTTACTAATGAGGTAATCGTTGCATCATCATGGTGTCATCAATAATGTTATTTATTTAATGTCTAAAAATTATAAAAAAATTACCATGATGTAGGAAATATTCTTATATTTTCAATGAATATTTATAGTCAACCCGTTAACTTATATAACCCCATTTAATAATTGATTTAGTAAAACAACACATGTTTGTGACAATTTTATTTTTTCTTTAAATAAAAGGTTATTAATGTCATTTTCTTACCCAAGTGGATCTATGGGGCCCCAAGTTGACCCATGGATTTTCCTGGTCGGCCATGACTCATCCAATAAGTGTAGGATATGTGTAAAGGTAATTTCATATTATTATAAAAATATATTTACTTTAAATTACACTAATTTCCTTTAATCGCAATTAATAAAACATAAAAGTTACTCTTTGCCAAAAAATTGTTTTAATCCCATTGAACCACATTTTACTTCTTAATAAAAACCATGTATGTCAGATTTTTGAAAATCAAATTACCGAAGTGGTAATGTTTCATTTAATTGAAAAATCAGTTTTTTAACTACCACTTAGTGGTTTCACTATTCATAAAAATTGAAGTTCTTCAGAAAAAAACAAAAAATTTAACATAGGATAATTTTGATATTATGAATCCAAAAATGAAGTCCATTTTTAAAGATAAAATTTATAAAATTTCAAAATGTTGGTATTACTATTCATAACGGCTAGTTTGATCGGTTGTGGTGTGTTAGAATCTCAATGTTGGGTACAATGAAAGCTATTGCATTATTGAAAGACAAGTGTATTGTTAAAGCTCGGGGTGTTACATAGGCCAAAAACCACACTACCCTACCTGAATATTCTTGAGATAATAATGGATTCATGCCATCATAGCATGCCTGAAGATACTTGGGCTATTTGGGAAAGGGAGCAGACAAGAGCTAAAAACTAGCCACTAATAGTAGTGTTGGGAAAAACACCATCCCCCAGGTTATGGGGGTGTTCGGCACTAAGTGCTCAACTTGGTTGGGGCGTGAATAAGAAACACAAAACTACATTTATATGTATAGGTAAAATGAACTCACCCAATCTAGGTTTTTCTTCAGCCAGCCTAAAGGACACAAACATCACCCATCTGTCAAGTCACAACTCCCACCAAACCAAAACCCATTTGTCCCATCCTTGTTTCATGTTTAGTAATAATGTTTAATAAGTTCTACACTACTAGGAAACTAACAGTATAAGCACAACCAAGGGAAAAAGTTAAAACCAACAACAATTCAAGCCTTCACACTCGACTCTCTTCCAATCCCACAACAACAAAGGGATAAGGAAGATCCCTCGAATTACTGGAACCAAAGTAAACCCCAAGATGCATCCCCATGTCCACAATATCTTGGAGCCAATGGTTTCTCATCAACAGAGTATCCCACCCTAATTCGTGATACAAACAGAGTAACTGAACGACCTCAAAATTTCACGACCAACGAAACCTTAACAACAGGGGATCCCCTCCCCTCCCACATCACCCAGAAATCAGCCCGTGAATGAAAAACAATCAAACCACAACCATCAACATAAATCTAGCCTATGTCGGTATGTTCATATTTAAATTATCTAACACTCCATGATTCCAATTCTATTGTGTACTTTAACCAGGGTGATCACAGAAAGGTTTGATCTTGGAAATTTCAATTTATTTACCCGAACATAATTAATTAACCAATTTACTTTACACAACCAACACAAGAAGTAAGGGTTTATTAGTGCACAGGGAAAGACCACCAACGACCATTATTTTTAGTAGGTTCATGCCCGCACAATTTATAAATCATCAATCATGTATATAAACAGAGTAGCATCGTCGATCACAACCCTCCCCTTCATTTACAGTCCGTTTATTATCTTTATTAATGTTTGGTTCATCTAATTCAACAGAAACAGTAGCGTACCCACCCCACAAGATACACAGAAAGGAGAGACGAAGGTGAAGCCCCTACATGACTGATCAACGATCGAATCTTCTCTTCACGCAAGAGGGAATTTCTTGGGTGTGACCTCTGGAACTCATGGATGAGAAGAAGAATCGATGGGAGGTTGATCGGGAAAAGGAAACCGAGTGAGAACAATTTAGTTTATAAGGGTCGGCGACGGTTGAGATAAGAACGTGAAACCGCGTAATGAGCATGGTCGTGGGTTGAACACGCGGCCCCACACATCATTAAAGGGGTCCTCGCCTTTAGGGGTGGTTTAAACTGACACACACTAGGGATCTCACATAAACAAATGTCATTAATTTTCATTAATGGGCTTTAAAATAGGATAAAATGGGTCAAAATAGGGTCTAAAACCCAATTTTTTCAAAAAAGAGGTGCTACTAGAAAAACCCGTGGGGAAGAGAAACCGGTTACCAAGCTACCGGTAAGCTGCTGCCACCGGTAGGCCGAGCTACCGGTTAGCTGCGGCTACAGGTAGACCAAGCTACCAGTAGGCTGAGCTACTGGTAGGCTGCGGCTACCGGTAGGCTGCGGCTACCGGTAGACTGTGGCTACCGGTAGATAGACATACCGGTAGGCCTGCTACCGGTAGGCCAAGGGTACTGGTAGGCCTACCATGGGTCGAACATCACCGAGAAGTTGGGATGGACTCGTAGACAACCCAGAACACCTCAAACATCAGATTTTTCCTATGTAATGGACCTCCAAGATCCTGAGACATTACAAACCCAGCCAAGGTGGAGGCTGTGTTAGAATGGGAGCCACCTCAGAGCGTGACAGAGGTGCGGAGCTTCCTTGGGTGGGCAGGATATTACTGGAGATTCATTCATGATTTCTCCCGGAAATCAACACCGATGAAAAACATGACTAGGAAGGGGAAACCCTTCGAATGGACAGAAATGTTCACATAGGGTTTTTAGTAGTTGAGGTACAGTTTGACGATCTCCCCAGTCTTGAGATTTCCAAAGGAGGGTGTCAAGTACGTATTTTTCTACGACGCATCTGGAACCGAGCTCGGCTATGTCCTGATGCAGCGACATGCAGTGATTGCTTATGGTTCATGCCAGCTTAGGCCACATGAGAAAAAATAATCAACCCATGATCTCGAATTGGAAGCGGCAGTCTTCTCATTGATGATGTGGAAACACTACCTCATGGGCGAGTGGTTTATTAACTACTATGACCAAAAAAGCCTCAAGTACATCTTCTCACAGAAGGATTTGAATCTGAGGAAAAGGCATTGGCAAGAGTTACTCCAAGACTATGATTTTGAGATCATCTATAATCCTAGAAAGGGAATCAAGGTGGCAGATGACCTTAGTAGGAGGTCGAGCTCACAACTATTGAGTGAGGGGACACAGTAGTTAGCCACATTACAGTTATCCTTCATGGATGGAGAGGGTACACATTACCTACATTCAATGGTTTTCACCCCACCACTCTTACAGCGAGTTAGGGAGGCACATCGTGGGGATGTCAAATTTGTGGCTTTACGTGCTCAGTTATCCACAGGACATGTGCCTGATGGATATTCACAAGGTGGGGAGCACGTAATTATTTTTAGAGGACACATTGTTGTACTAGTGGCATTCCAGGATGAGGTCCTAAGGTAGTTTCATTTATTCCTTTTGGTGGTACATCCTTGATTGTAAAAGATGTACTCGGATCTCCGAAGTCAATTTTGGTGTTCAGGAATGAAGAAGGCTCTAGCAGAGTTCGTTTCTCGATGCCTCACATGCCTGCAGGTGAAGGCTAAGCACCAATTTCCAGCGGGATTAGCTCACCCCTGGAAGTCCCAGAGTGGAAGTGGGATAGAATATTGATTGAATTTGTGACGGGCTTACCATAGACATCCAAGTGGCATGATTCAATGTTGGTTATCATTGACCGACTCACCAAGTCGTACCACTTCCTTGATATCAAGGAGCAGGGTTCTGTATAGAACTTGGGACGCCTCTACGTGCAGGAGATAGTTTGGCTTCATGGCGTCCTCTCAACTATAGTTTCAGAACGATATGCCCTCTTCGCATCCCTTTTATGGAAGGGGTTGCAGGAGTCTTTTGGGACTCAACTACACTTGGGAATACTGTTTCATCCCATGATAGATGTTAAGACGGAGAGGAATATTCAGGTTCTAGAGAATATGTTTCGAGCCTGCGTCTTGGACTTTGGTCATAGCTGGGAGGACCATCTACCACTGGTGGTGTTTGTGTACAACAACAACTACCACTCCAACATTTGTTTGGCACAGTTCGAGGCTCTATACGGGAGACCCTACTGGTCACTGCTTTGCTGGACTGACCCCAGAGAGTCAGCACTCATGGGTCCAGAGTTAGTGCAAGCTACCACAGAGAACTTGCAGGTCATCTCGAAGCAGATAAAGACTGCCCAGAGCCGGCATAATTCTTATGCTGACAAACGACAGAGACCTCTAGAGTTCAAATAGGGAGACCACATTTTCTTCAGGTCTCACCTCAATGAGGGTTGCAGAGAATTGGACGAGGCAGGAAGTTATCATTGAGGTTCATCAGACCTTTCCAGATTCTATACAGAATTGGCGAGGTGGTGTACCGCCTAGCTTTACTGCCATAGTTTCATCAGGTACATGATGTCTCCCATGTATCGCATTTTAGAAGGTATGTGCATGACCAATATCATGTCATCGACTGAGGCGAGCTGGACATCGAGGATGGAGGGACCTTTGCTGAGTACCCGGTGGAGATCGACGATTGGTAGGAGAGGATCCTTCGTGGGTGATCGATTCCCATGGTGCACGTCCGGTGGCAGCACGGGAATCTTTAGGAGAGCACAAGGGAGCGGGAGGCCCAAATCTATTCCCAGTACCCTCATCCTTTTAGTAGCCCTTTTTATGGATTTTTTTGAGATGTAAAGCCCCAAGGTGGGGAGAATTTAATGTCTCATATATTTCTATTTATTATTTTAAATATTATATGGAATTGTTTCGAGACTGGGCATGTAGACGGCCCATCATTCTGAGTTCCAGTGAGCCCGGAATGGTGGTTTGAACTTTTTCTTTAGTTAAGTGAGTCGGCTCTTGAGCGCGGTTGTGGTTGTTCCCAAACGGGTGCCCGGATGAAAAATCTAGGAGCACCGTTGCATCCAAGATGACGACTTTACATAATAATGGTTCTATCCTCGACCGGCGCTGGTCGGCTGCGAAGTTTAATTTTGGATGTTTTAAAAAAGGGAAGCTCTTTAGAAGGAATAAAATAAATGAATGATTTATTTTATTATTTAAAAAAGTATCCTTTGAAGGGAAGCTACCTAATAATCCCCTATAAATACATTATTATGTAAAATTCATAGTTTTAGCCTCATTACCCATAGAGTTGAGAGAGAGATTTCTCTTGGAGCATTGGCATAGGAGGATGTGTTGGCGAACGGCGACGACGTGAGCAATCAACGCCCCTCGGATTTTGACAAATCCCTTTGGTGGACACATCATGATGATCACTCTTCAACCAATTTGAGGCAGGGGTTCGTTATTTCTATTCATTTTCCATGTTTTTGAGTTTAAACCACGAATAAGGATCATCCTTGAACATGTTGATATGTGGATTCCTGCATTCGTGCAAGAGGGATTTCTTTGGGTTGATTTTGGGGAATTAATCCATGTTATTTATTGAAGATGATTTCTGCTCCGTTTGAGCCTATTAATGGTAGCATATCAACACTTTGGAGAATGATGACAGAGGTTCATTCCTCTATTTGTTTATTGGATTTATTCTCCTTCTTTTCTCACGTGTTCCTTGTGATATTCGAAGGGTGACGAACAACGGATCGTTGCGTATCCGTTCCGCGATGCAACGATCCCAAATCAAAGGTTCGACACTACAATGAACTTGTGGAGGTGCAATGAGGAAGGAGGACAACGAATCGAACCAGATTGGGAAAGGTCGTTCTTCAAGCGTTCTTCGCGCGGGAAGATCAAATCATGTTTTCAGGGCCGAACGGAGGCCCGAAAATGTCAGAAGAGGCTTTGTGGTGTCGGGGTGACCAATACATGGATGTTTCTCGGCGATCGGACAACCGGATTAAAGATCGGATCACCACGGGAGGCACGCTGACAACGGCCATTGTTTCTAGAAATATCCAAAATACATGGCATGTACTTCCTATGAACACACCGTGTAGTTTAAGTGGTAGCAGCTAGAGTTTCAGGGTCATAGAGTAATAACACGGCGTGTGACCCAGGTCACACGGTGTGTTGGACTTTCCCCAAAGATTGACATGTATTTTTGGTAGTACACGGACATAGATTTATCTATATAGATTCAAGCAGCATGGTGTGTACATCATGACAGAAGCGGCTACACTGGACTTGGCATATATCTTGGGGATACAAGGTCACAATATAGAGTACACGACCGTGTACTCCGTCATATGGCCAGGTGATTCCAGTAACACGGGTCACCCCGAGTGGAGATTACACGGGTTGGTGTACACGGGTTGATGACCGTGTACGAGAACATTGCCATAGTAAATATAGCCAACCCCATTTATCCCAACATGGTGTGTATAACATTCTACATGACGTGTAATTAGTTTTTTTCCTTCACGACCGGTCTCACAATAAGGGCCGTTATACACGGGCAATACCTAGGGTCAGACAACACGACATTTATATTTTTTGATTGCTGTGTACTTTTTGGAAAACAACATGGTCCTCTTGTTCACCATATCCTAGACATATTTTTTTTGGGTTCGTTTCCCTTCTTCTCGTTCCCCTGAATGTCTAGTATCATTTCCCACTCATGTGTATGATCCCTTCAGCATAACATTCGGTGATAGAGACAGGCATCCATCCGAGAGGCCTGGATCAAGATCCTCTATCCATTCCTGAACCGAGGTAGAGATAGGCATCGACGTGACCAACCATACCGGGTGTTGATCCTATACCTAGCTGGTGTATCACCTAACTGGTAAATCTGGATGAGTCATGGTATCCGCCATGGCCATGGCAGTTATCCTCATCTCTGTATCATGATCTTTCCCACTCTTAAGTGTGTCTCCCATAATGAGTGCTTATCTTTATCGTAACATTCCCACTCAAGATTGTGTCTCCCCTAATGAGTGTAGTAAACTCTCGTGATGTTTCCCAGTGAACAACACTTCTTGGACGGACATCATCAGAGATATAAGACTCATGGAGTGTGTTCTCCCGGAACAAGTGCATCATGAAATCTTCAAACAGAATCCATAACAGGGGTATGAGGTTGTGTGACTTGTCTCTAGACCATGGGTCTAGTTTTTGATTATATATGGTTTTTTCAATATGATCTGTAGACATATACTGTTCATAGCTAACTGTACCTTTAATTTTTTTTACTGGTTTCTATTTTTCTGGGTCCTCTACTGAGTATTGTTATACTCACCCCTGCATAGGCTTTGCCCGCGTGTCTGGTGTCTTGTGCAGATGAGTAGCCTTTTGAAAGAGTCCAGGGTGAACTAGGATAGGACCAAGATTTCTTACTTCCCTACTGTACGAGGTGTTCCCACGGCTACGAGCAGCAGTCCGAGTACCTTTTGTGCTTACAGGTTGGACTTTGCAGTTTTCAGACTCTTGTTTGTCTGTTTTAGGTGGGAATGTATTCTGGCCCAGTTTACGTTTTAGTACTCTACCTTTCGTCATACTCTGTTGGTTGGGTTTAGTTGTATGCATTAATTCTGTTCCTTAGTGTTTTACATTTCATTATTTGTGGGCTTGGAGATGTGTGCGTGTGTATAGGTACATAGTAAATTCCTCTCATGTTAGTGATATGCCTACTCGGTGCTAGTCACCAGCCCCTGGCCTATTGGAGGCCGACTTGGGGAGTCACGGCGTGGGCCACCCTAGGATGGGTCATGACTTGTTTTGTTTGATCACTAATTGTATTAAATTATATAATGAAACATTATATTAACTGTTCATATGAATATTTTTTAATTTTTGAATGAATATTATATATTAATGATGAATGAAATGTTATTTTACTCTATAAATATGATATAGGATTTTATGTATTGTTCATGCAAACCAAATTCCTATGATTATGATATATCAATATGGATACATAAATTATTTAATTATATAGATAAATTTATGTTATTAATTTATAATAATATAATAAATATAATATTAATTTTTAAATAAAGTTAAATAATTAACAAAACTCAATGAGCTAATTCACAAATTCAATTGAAGATCATTTATAGAACATCTTATGGGATTATTTTTTAGATCATCAAATTATTGATAGAATAATTATATATATGTGTCTGTATAGGTCATGGGGATGAAATCATATTCTATGAATAAATTTGATGAATCTAAATTATAATATAATATTGATAATTTTAATAACATTATTAAAATATAATTATATAGATATCAATAAGTTGTAACCCTTAAAAAAAAATTTTATCCTCAATCATGTAGAATGATATTTAGATTATTATTTTTAGATATTTTATACATTATATAAATCCATTTTTAATCCAATTTTCATCAATAGTAATTTATAATAATTCAATATACAAATAACTAATTGTTTCAATAAAGGTTATTAAATGATTGTAATATGAGTTATGATATGGTAATAATCTTACATAATATATGTGTATTTATTTGTATGTGAAGGGATTTTGTGACAACTCCTATACACCAAAATTTGTATGGAATAATAAAGAGAATCATGGTATAATTTTCCAAAAAAAATAGAGAATATATTTCATAAATATTATTTTTCATATTAATAAAAAATATAGTCATTTAATATTCATAAAAAATTGGATCACATCTACCATTGTGACAATCATAGTAGGATAATCAATGATGAATTCAATGATTACAGAATTTATGATTCGTAACATTCAGTTATAGAATAGTGTTTACGTTATAGTATGAGTATATATGTTCTATATACACAATCAAAATTTAGTTTAATTTATAACATACAGTTTACCAATGATGTATAGATATCATATAATAAGGTAAAATATATTTTTATAAATTTATAATAAATAATCATCATCTTATAATAATGAAATATAAATTAGCTTCATTATATGAGAAAGTTTCCTATGATTATGTTAGATATCTATTCTGTAGTAGTGCCAATTGAATATAACATTATGACCTATCTGTCAGGGGGTTTTACTATAAATGAAACAATAAAATTGAATAGATTTAATGATCAATTTTTATGAATAGTGAAGGCATCATGATCATTAAATGTTTATTTTAATGAGGATGTAATAAAATTTTATTTGATTTAATATAATTTTTTTGCCTGTATAGTAATTTTATTGATTCCATCATCATTTTCCATGTAATATATGTTGGTGAAATTTTAATTAAGAACATGATTTCTGGAGAAATATCTACATATATATATTAGATAATATCCATTTATTATGATAATGTACATAAAATTATTATGTATTGTGAAAAAAAATCAATCATCCAAGAGTCGGTTGATTCCTCTGTTAAATGGAACAAATCATACAATATGTTCTATAATTGAAACAAATTTTATAAAAATGAAATAAATATAATTATTTATTATTTTGTTACATATTCAATCACATATATAATTATACTTTTAATTTTTAATTATATCAATAAATTTCAAATAAAATTATAATGAATGGAAGTAATAATTATATTTGAGAATTCAAAATAACATTTTACCAAAAATACAGAGATTATATAGAGCTCATATGTTTGTGGATATACAAAGTATTTCTTTAAATAGTTCACAATTATCAAATATTATTTTAATTTGATGACAGTATGAGAATCTCATAATAGACTATGTTTACAATCTATACAAACATTGTGTATTTGACAATTTCTAATATAGTAAAAAAATTATTTTAATGTTAAATCATTGTCTTAGAGAGTTGTATAGTTTATTGAATTAATGTATTATATGAAGTATTATGAAATAACAAAATATGAGATATTTTTTTGATAATTGTTAGAACAATAAATTAGACCAAGTATTTACATTATAATGATTATATGTAGAGAGTCGTTATTCAAAAAGATAAATTCAAATTTTGATGACCAAAAATAGAATTGAATGTGGATGAATCACAAAAAAAATACTTATCATAAAAGAATTGTTAATAACTTTTTTGATATAACTAGTTTTATAGTTAGTTGTTTGATCTAGTGAAATTGGTAGATTTCATTGTTATTACTATTGAAAAATAATTCTTTATGTACCTTTGATTACAATTTTAATTAATATAGATTTATTTTTTAATTATTATTACTTGTATTTTACTATTCTATTAACAATATAAAATAATATTCTTAGTATATTGATCATATCAATAGGATATTTATGTCTCCACTATAAAAGGAACCATGTAATGAAATGAAATGTTTCTTATAGTGAAGTCATATACACTAGAAACATTATTTTTTATGATAGATATGATTGTAGTCTATCAGGCCTTAAGGGGTTATAATTTTAATTGGGGATAATCATTGGTGATCACAATTTGTAATAGATTATGGGGATAAACCCACATATAATAATTCTAGGAATTGGGATTCATTTGATATTTCAAACATTTAGTAAATATAATGTTCCTTTTTATTATTGTTATTATAAATATATATGATGAATTGTATGTAATGCTTTATGAAAATAATGTGATTTATATTATCATGGACAAGTAACTTGTGTCGGGTTTGTAATAAGATTTACAATATTCATGTAATTATCTATAAAGTATTTTTACCTTTTGATTAATGTGTTAGCATATCATTGTATGTTTTATACTGATAAATATACTTAAATAACATCTATAGTCATCAGGATTATAAGAAATAGAATATCATAAATTCAATGAATTATATATCCATAATTATGGGATTATGTTACATTTTTTACACCTCTATGATTTGATATCAAATAAAAAAAAATTATAATAACATTTTATAGATGAATATTATCATTAAAATAAATAATAAATTTCATTATAGTGTCCATGATGTGTTGCTAGATACCGGTCATTGACTTGGAATCAAATTCAAAACTATCATGTATGAGATCAAGAGTGTTGTACAAAAACAATGTCCCTAAAATTGATATATTTAGTCAAATATAAAATATATTATTATTATTTATCTGGGTTTTGGGATTTATATCAATTAAGGTCATTTCAACTCTTATATAATCATATTATATTATTCATTAGGATTTATAGGCATTTTGATATATAATTTCCATATAAATGTTCAAACATATTTATGGTAATTATAAATATACGTAATTATTTATTATGATAGAACTCAAACCATGTTAGAGGTCCATTTTAAAAAAAATATATTATTTCATTTATTATTAAAAATAATTTATTAAATTATACTGCGAAATTTTTTTTTAGTTTATAAATTATTAATTTTAATAAATATTAAATGAAAGTTGAGATATTTATTATACAAAATAATAGATATTCTAATTTATTAATATATTATATGATATATGAGGTATATTATCATCTACATGTGTTTATGTTTAAAATTAGGGAATGTGTTAATATGTAAATAGAGTTTCAAAATTCTAAAATCGAAAATTTATAATTTTTTTATATTGTTTCATTTATTTATTAATCATTAATTATATAATTTTATTTTTAAATAAAAAAAATGTGTGTACCAAATATTATAAAGATATAGATAGTTAAAAATGAGAGATTCATTTCTGATTGATTAGAAGGACATTAGAATAACCTAGCCTATTCACATAGGAGATTTATTGGATTGAGACGAACAAACAAGTTTTCATAGAGTAAATATTGATAAATCTATATAGAATAATTTTTTATTCATTAAAATTAATTACAATAAAATAAATTGAGATAATAATCACATGTAAATTTCTGTTCTAAATTTATTTTTTCTAATATTATAAGAATCAACTGGAAAATATAAACAATAATAAAAAATTTTTATATACAAATGATATACAAATGTTTCAATATTTTGAGAATATTTTTGGTTTTACTATACAAATAGTTTTCCAATATTTTATTATGATCCCCATTGATATTATGATATACCAATTTTTTTTTAAAATTTAGTGTTTTCCAATTCGTAAATGTCAATAAAAATGGTTTCACGTAACAAATTTTTAATGAGATTATAATGTATCCCTGAAAAATTATTATATCTCAACGAATAGGAAAACCAATTTAAATTTATACAAAACACTAAAAAACTACATATAAATATAATTTTAATATATATGATATAATCAGTATAGAAAATATATTCTTTACATAAAAAACATTCAAACCCATAAATTTATTACATATTTTATAATTATCCATTTAATAAAAAAAATTAAAATGATTACCCCTATATGAATTCAGTTTCATTTGTAAGACACCATCAAAAATATTTTTAATTTTATAAATATAATATTTTTAATGGAGTGGATAAATATCATCTAAAACCCCAGCTCATTGTCAAGATTTTCATATAGGTTATCACTACGATCATACTCATTTCAAACATCATCACTAGAATCTTAATATTGATTACCATGATCACAATCATCATTTAGAAGATAATTTTCATTATACCCAACAATATTTGTATATCTTATGGAATAATAAAATAATTTTACCATAGATTTTTAGTAGAAATTATCAATATATATATAATTTATTTTAATAATTCTTCAATAATATGATGACAACTTCCTCCCTCATAGAGTCCCATTTTTTCATGTAACATCTTCTATATGAGCCACATGAAATGGTTATATAAATATAGAAATGTGTTATAGAATTATTAATTTTTTCTAATTACTTTTGGTCATAATATTCTTCATTGGTCAATATAATGAAATTCATTTTTAATTATCACCAAATTATAATAAAAAATACTTATTACGAATGAGGTCTTTACCTACATTCATGTCAATATTGTCAGAATAACATCATTCTACATTGAATATAATAAAAAATTTATAAAATAGATTTAAAAATCAAAGAATTTAATAAATCATAAAACATGTTATTATTTCTCATAAATATGAACCACTATATAATTCTTTATACTCCTCGAACTGAAAATATCTAGGAGGTACACGGACATTAATATTTAACACCACTGGGTTCAATAGAAAATGTAGGTATGAAAATAATACTCAATAAAAATGATTATTATTGAAATATAATGATTAGAAAATTAAAATGTATCATGTTTTGTAAAATCTAAAAATCATTAACAATGTTAACATTCCTGGTTTCAATGGAAAAATTAATTGTTTCTCTCTTGTAATTGTATGTCCATTTCATCCTAATGTGCACACATACATCTTATGATCCTTTTTTTTGTTCTTTATGGAAAATTATATATAAGTATATAACTATGTTAATAATTAATATATTTATAAAATCATAATAAATTTCTATTAAAATGGTCTAAAAATATTAATATAATAAATATGTTAGTATTCTAATAAGAAATCCTCTTATGTGTACTGTGGATATTGATAATATGTTCATGTTATTTTATCAGCAATGTTAATAAAAAATATACCATCACAACAATTAAATAACTCGGTATATTTATCTATTTCATACTTAATCCCATCAATCGTATTGATATAATTACATCACCATATGGGATATTACAATGACTTTACTTCCAAAATATTATTTCATTTGAGTAAATTAATTATATTAAATTTAATCCAGTTAATTATCTAACACATAACTCATTCAATAAATTAACCTTAATTTTATCTAAAATCAGTCTCCAATAGAGAAGATTTTAGGAAATTAATTAATTATATTTCCCAAGTGATTTCTTAAAACTATTAAATAATTACTAATGTTAGAAAATCATTTGATTACCATAATTTTACTCTACCAATAAATGTTTATAATGGTTATATACATCATGTATGTGTGTATACCCACAACAATAATATGTAAATTGTCAAGCTATTATTAAATATTAGAAATATATAAAAAATATTAAATTATGAAAATAAAGTCTGGTTACAAATATTTATTACAGTTGTAAACAAGTACCTAGGGTTGGGAAATCATATTCTTCTATGGATCCCTAGATTTTGATTGATAAATATCATTTGTTTTGTTAGCTTTTACTAATTTATTCCTATGTTGATCCTTATAATTTGGAAAGTCAAAATTTATTGTTGGAGAAATAAAATGAGCATCAAAATATGTTCCTGATGTGATTAAATATGTTTGAAATTTAGTTGTCATGGATATCTATGGAAGAGTATTATAGTGGTGATGATAGGGATAAATCAATGATTAAAAAAATTATATGAGAAACATCGAATAAAATAAATAGTAGGGAATGCATAGGTTCTCTGAAAAAAACTCAGTTCCTAAAATAGGATCTGTAAGATGGTAAATTGTTCTTTATAGTATTTCTATGGAAGGGTCCTGGTGATATCATGTATAATTAGTGTTGTATGTACCTCTATTACCCCACCCCACTCTAACATACAAGCTAGTTGATACTATTACTAGTCTTGATACAATATAGTTCTCTTATGGATATTGTTTCTTAATTGAAAATTAAAATGATAATTATATTAAATTATACTTTATGCAAATTTATATATATATAAATATATATTAAATAATAAAAACATATCAAGCTCATGAGGATCAACATGCATATATTTCATGCATTTATTACTTATAAAAAATATTTTCATATACATTTATTTTATATATTTTTTCTAATATAAGAAAGTAAAAAATTCATTTAATTTGCAATCCGTTAATAATTGATAAACAAAACAATACATATAAGGTGGTACAAAAAATTAAGGGTAATGATTTAAAGGAAAAAATCATATAGGTACTAAAAATACATCATCATGTCACCTACATGGGAAATGAATATAATGATTAAATTATTGAATAATAATACCAAATCATACTAATTATAATTTTAAATAAGAACGAAGATAATACATAATCAGAAAAATAATCAACTCTTCTTCTGAAATATAATTGAGATGATTAACAGTATATATCTCCAATACATCGATTATAATGAAAAATATACTATCATTAAAATAATATATTGTACAAAATTATTAATATTCATAAAAATAATGAACAGTTAGAATAATATTAAATAATATTAAATGTATATTAAGAAATTATATATACCAAAAAATTGTTAGATTGTTATATTGCTTAATTTAATTTGTTTCTTTTTATGTTTTTTGAATGTATATTTATAAAAGGATGTGACAAAACAGTTTTTGTAAATATATTAAATAATATATATTAAATGTGGGACTTATAATGTATTTTTATATCAGTTTAACATTCATTATTTTTATTTTTTACATTAAATTATTAGTATTTAATTTTATTTTTTCTTTTCATTTGTACGCCTAATAAAGGGGGTGTTTCTAAAAGATATGTAGTTTTTTCTCATTATTTATTTAATTTCAATGTTGTTAAATATTATATTTAAAATAAACTTATCATGTTAATCTATATTTTCAATGAATTTAAATTTTATTTGCTATATTTTAAATCATTGAATGTTATATATATATATATATATTATATTTTTACTGAGTTTCTATATAAGGTACTCATTAAGATTTATATTAACTTATTTATATACAATGATCAATTTTATTATCAGCATGCTAATTAATTGATAAATAGGTACAATCAAAATTGATTAAAACCATAAATATCATCATTTTAAATTCGACACAATTTGATGTAAATTAATAGATCAAATTTTAAAAATTATTTTTTCTATAAATCAAAAATACTTGTTATGATATTTATTTTTTGAAATTATTAATTTTTCATTAACATAAAAACTATTAAGTTAATATTTTCATAAACATATAACATGTTAAGGAAAAAAATAATTCAATGATTAATTTCATAATCATAATTTATATATCACAATGAAAATATTGTAGATGATGGTTAATTAAAATAGATGAAAATAAATTTATGTAACATCTAATAGTGATTAACAATAAAAATAAAAGGGAATATTTAAAAAATAATCGACATGATTCATGTTGAAATAAATCTATTATAATTTAATTCTAACAATATGATTACTGTTGTATAGTACGAAAAAAACGCCCACATCATGATTATTATCTCAATAATATTATATGAAATATCAAAACATTTATTTTCTAATTTATCAATGAATAAATAGTAGGTAATTAATGTTAAGAATTTATATACTACTGGTAATAAATCATAATCACTATGATTGGTTGCAAATACCCTCAAATATCACTAAAATAATTAATCATTATTAATTGTGTACTAACAAGTTCTTGGATTCCATATGATACCATGAAAATAAATAAAATGCATTCCCAAAATTATAAACATTGCACTTGGAACAAAATTAATATATATCAAAATAGATAAGAATGAAAAATATGAATAATGTTTTGGATATTTTATATAGTGGTTATGTAATATTTTATAAAATCCATGGATATATATGAACATGAATTAGGGATATGTTGGAGGAATGTCACGCAATATAATTTCAAGGGTCACTCTAGTAATGTTTATAAAATAAAATTGGTATAACTATCATGTAAAAAGTTAATAGTTTAAAACTAATATAAAATCAATTTCTATATCGATATCATACCAAGGGTTTATCAAATGATTTTTTTTGTGAAGAGTTTTATCATTTATTTTAGTAGTGATATCCAAATCATTTGATTCATCCACCTAAATTAAAATTATTTAATAAATATATTATCTACTAAATTCAATTTTACAACACCCATTTCTTAATGTTGGTGTAAATAATTTTTTATTATCTATAATGGAATATTGAATTTTGATGGACCTAATGAGTTACTAAATATAGAATTTTAAAATTCCATATATAGTAACCTAGTAGAATAAATATTTAAAACAATCATATAAACACAATTAATATAATTATAATAAAATAATATGGATCTAAATATATTTTAATCTATGAATATATATATATATAATAATTACATTACTAATAAAAAAATTATTGATTGAATGAATCAAAAATCCTCATAATAAATTAAATTGTATGGATTGAATCTATCCCTTTAATTTGTTTTAGAAATAATGTAATACAAAATAAAATGAACTTCCATTGGTTATATAAAAAAATTATATTATGATAACATGGATATATGTGCTAAATAATTATGTTAATAGTGCATAATATATACTGTATGTTTTTAATGACTATTTAACATTGTTTATTAACAATCATTTTTAGAATAGTTATTTATAAAATTATTAAAAATTTAAAAATTATAATGGACATTTTTGTTGTGATTAATACATTATAAATCATGAATAATTTTTTTATAAAAAACTAGTTCCTCTAAAAAATCAATTATTCATTAAATAATTTTTATTTTACATGTCGTTCATGAAATCATTCCAATTTTTTTGACTAGTAGTAAACCATTTCCCTAATAGTAGAGACTCATTATATTTACTTAGTGAATTTTATCATTATAAATAATGTCCAAAATGATTAGTGGATAACTGATACATGATTTTTCTAATTTTTTTAATCTAGGAAATCATTGTAGTTTTATGAAATTTTCAAAAAATAAATCTTAGAGTAAATATATATTATCTTGGGTGTGTAATCCATTTTAAAATTTAGTAAATCGATACGATATTTTCAATTTATGAGGGGGATTCACATTTTATTGCTTCATTTAATTTACATATAAATGTATGAGGGATTTGCCTTTTTTATGTTGGATATGTTTTTAATATTCCCCTTCTTTGGTTTGTTACTCTTTGGAATCAATCTCTACAACCCGACGATCATTAATTTATCATTATCTATACATGTGATATGTGTGTTGATGTTTTTATTACACCAATGGGATGAGAGACAATTGTATCCATGTGAAGGGAATCAAATTCCTTATAGTTCAGTGAACATTATGGTGATATTCCTTTCCTTTTAGGGTTATGCGACAATAACAATTTTGGTTACTTTTAGGTCTAGGAACCATTTTAAAGAATAACATAATTTGTCGGTAACTAATCTATGGATGATGATAATCTATATATGAACATGAATCATGAAACATCACATATTCATACATTATTTAATATTTCCAGGTAATTTAAATTTTTGAAAAAATAATGAATTTTTATTTATTTTAATGTAATGTTACAAGTATTAAGGTGGTATCATATTTAGGGTTCTGTGATAGTTAATAATGTCATTTAGTTTAGTTCCATGAAAGATATTATTCATGGGAAATGGTATGCATGAATATTGTATTTTTGAATTATTTATTAGTGAACAATTCTATGAAGACCTCATAGATGAGTCATATGATTGTAATTATGGGGAATAAACCTCATTAAGAACCCACTAATGATATTGACTCATTGGATATACTATGAAGTCTATTTTATATTATTTTGGGAATATAAATGAAATTTTCATGTTTGGTAAAATAATGTAATGTATAAAAGAATGGTTGATATGAGTGAAATTCTACCGACCCCCTATGGGTTTAATCCTCATTATAAAATCAAATCATGATTATTTATACGTCAAGGATCTAATATGTGAAAGAGAAAAATAAGAGGAATATCTATTATCAAAATAATTGATTTTTTGTATAGAGTACATTGGTTTTTCATAAACACATTAAACATTTATTGAGGTATTTTATGAAGAATATATATAGTGGACTCATTATTGACCTGATTTGGATTATTTCTCTTTAGGAATAACCATTTGGAAATTTGTTTTTCTAATGAATATTACCTAAGTTAATGAGTAAAATAGGTGACTTTAACATTAAAAGTGAAATAGTAATTGATAATGAGATAAAATTTGGGGATCAAAATGAATATAACCAATGTATAAAATATTGGGTGAAGTGGAAATAGAGAAGCTCTCTATTAGATTTCATTTTGTGAATTATTGACCTAGTATACTCTTATTTGGAGACCATGTTAAACAAAACCCTGTTTGTGTTCCATGGGAAATGTTGATCCCAATTTCACTTATTCTGAATTTACATTGAATATTTTTCACCTAGAATCATCTTCCATGTGAAATTGGATAAAAGGTTTCCCAGTTGATTTTCCTATGAGAATGTTCACTCTACTAGAAACTTTTGGTATGCATTGAAATAATGGTTCACTTAACAGACTATTTTGGGTGGACAACTAACCTAATAATCATGGTATCATGTGGAAGTTCAATATTATGATTTTTTATTTAAAAAAACATTAATATAATACATATACACAAAATAACTATAACTTTACATTATTTTTTAATAAGAGTGTAACAAAAAATTAAAAAATGGATTGTTTTCAGAAAATGTAAACTCAAGGATGACCATTAGGAACTCTTGATATAGATATCTAATTATGTGTGATGAGTCAATTTTATTGTAAAATATATAATGGTATTATGATTAATATTATTAACATAAGAAAAAATTTTCTATAAACCAAATATGTTGAGTAGATACTACTGAGGTAAGGTAGTGTGTGACAGGTGGAGTGACTAAGAAAGATGATGCCTGGGTCTCGGTGACCAATCAATAATGGATAAGAGAACAAATTCAGAGATCATAGAGATTTATAATATGGATGTTAGGATCCGGAAGAATGGTTTCTCAGAGGAAAAACCCATAAAGGTTAATCATTCTGAGGCCTAGAATCTATGAATTGATTAGACTATAAATTCCTTATTTCATCATCATACCAAACTAAATTTAAAATATGAAAAATACCCCTAATAATGGGTTCCAATAATGACATTGAGGACAAAAAATTTAAGAATATGTGATATTTTTTTGAGTGATTCTTTTTATAATTCAACACAATAAGGTTATTGGTGGTTGATTACTTATCAAAAATTAAAAGAGAGAAGAAGAAGAAAATATTGGGTTCTCATTAGGACAAGATTATTATGAATTGGATTTCATTGTTATTTAAATGAAATTCACTCAAAACAAATTACATTTGATTGAGAGATCGATAATAAATATTGGTAATCATCACATTCATTGTATTCCTTAAACATGGTTGATTCATATATATGGGACCAATATATCAACTATCATATAACAAAATTTCACATTCCTAACTTCTCAAAATAATTGGCCTTAGACAATTCAAAATATATTTTAAACACCACACCTTATGTATATCCATTATAATTTTGTGAGAGGTTCACAATGTTAATCCAAATAATGATATGATGTTAAAGTGGTGCTAAATGGATGATTTGTCCAAGAATGATGGCATGTACATGGGTGGTGATAATTGGAAAATACTACTTCATTACCATATTCACCCACTCAATATTATGAAATTATCTTTTCTATTTCTTAAAATTTAAATTCTTATTCCCATGTTTCACATAATAATAATCATATATATTAATTTACCTATGATTCTTAATGTTATCAAAAAATAATTATCATTTAATATAGTTCCATATGAAAATTCATTACACAAATTTACTATATAATATAATATATTGAAGTGGGGATTATTAAACAATAAATATAATATCATTTAGTATTTGAACATTTTATCATGGTTCATCATCCATAATTCCTAATTTTTGACATCTTTTCAATATATGGTTGTGCACTCAAAACAAATATTGAAATACCTAAATTGGATTACAAATTACTACAATCTGGATTTTCATAGTGTGTGAATATAAGGATATCTATCTACTCACCTATAGAATTATATATTTACTATATTGATTTAGTCCTCTCATGTATATTATTTTATTCAATGATTACCATATAAAACTAATCAATTTCAATGAATTAAAAGGTAAAATATTAGTACTTTATAATTTTATGATCGTTTATCAATCAAATCCATAGTTGGATTGCTTATTGGTATCTATACACCATTGTTTCATAAAATTAAAATTTAACAAAGTGTATTGGGACCAATTATTATCTACCTATTGAAATTAAAAAAAATTTCCAAAATATATCATGATTGATTCGTTTTTATACTCTCTATAACCCTTTAATATTTATATAATAGTATTCTTTTAAATTATAGTGAAATGTTTTTTAGTTATATATTCACGAGATACTGATAATTCATCTAAAAAATATTGTTTTCATATGTATAAAAATAATATATTATGTGGAAGTTTTGGTTACAATGAATACACATATTAGATAATTGACGTACACAAATTCCCATATGTTAAAGAATTTTATTGCATGTGTTTAACTATAAAAAAACCTATATCTATAAATCCACTATATTGAGAGATCAGATAAAATAAATATCTTTACAATGTATTTTACTTTTACAAAATATCTCACACATAATAGATTTTTTTATTCATTAATTTTTTTTAGAACCATTGTTTTTAAAAAATATGATTCCTAATTTTATGGGATATGTTGTTCATTCAACTATGTCAAACATATTTCATTCAGTATGTGTATATACGGACATTAAATATACTATGAATCTTATATGTGAACATGTTCATTCCAGAAATTTTATTCAAATGCTATATCTAACCTACGGGATACTAGATATGTGAACATCATATCCAAAATAATTGTTCTACATATATATTTCTCTGAATCATGTAATTTTATTCTGAGTATTTTTTATTAAATGTATATTTTTTAGTCATTGACATTGAATAATTGATGTTTAAATATGTTATGGATGAAAATTTTCAAATCTAATAGTTCTATGAATGATATATTCTTTTACTTATTTTTGTATTCCACGGTTTTTGTTGAAATAAAGTAGAATAGAAATAGTGATATAAATTTTATTTATATATCCTCTATAAATACTCTGATGATTTCTTATTCAAGGATGTTTTTGTAATAAATGAATTAGTGAACAAGTATTCAAAACAATTAATAATCAAATTTTCTGGATACATTCTTCTTCTTCTTCAAGCTCAAATATTATATGTTCTCTCTATGATAAAAAATGTACACCATATCTATAACACTTATTCATTCATGAAACTGCATTCATAGTCGTAAATGTTTTCTCAATGTTCATTGAATAATAATATTATCCTCCCAAAATAATTTTTTTACTCTTACATGCTACTTATAACTATTCCCTTTACCTGTAATTATTATTGTACAAATTTTGTCCTCCTATATATGTTCACAATCCAAATATAGATTATGGGTGATTTTTTATGTATTATAATAGGATACTTGTAAAATATCCATTGGTCAATGTTCAAACCGATTGATACTTTCATTCACAACAATAAATACTACTGGACTCATCTATTATGATAATCTCAATTATGTTTAGATATTCTTTCATAATCCCAAATAATATCTACATATATATTAATTTGTAAAGACCAGGAAATATCAAGGATTTTTTTTAAATACTTGGGAATTTTACGAATCTGTGGCTTCTGAAGGAACTTGATTATGAGGCCCGGTGTGCTCTGAATCAATTTCCGATGTTTAGATCGGGTACGTTCAGTGAACGAACGAGTGAGTTTTTCTAACTTTTGAACCGGTGCTCGGAATTAAAACTTGAGGGCACTAATGAACTCGCCAGCGCTGGTAATTTCTAAAGGGGACACTTACTGTAGTTACATTATCAATGGAGGAGAAGATATTTTTTGGGGTTTATTTGAGAAGTCAATAAATAATTTTCGGAACAATTTTTATTTTTATAATGTGGTTATTCCCTCACATGGGTAGTTAAGGGAGGGACCCACAACCACATAACTACCCTGGTGTGGATGTTAGATAGGTGGTGGCCCACACTATCCCCACCATTTAATTTCCTCTATTCTCATTAAGATCCCCTCATTAATTTTGGAAAACCCTTTTATTTTATTTTACAACGCGTAATTTAAATGGGGAGCTTCGCTCTCCCTTCCATAATTATTGGTCAACACGTTTAATTAAATGTGGTGATTAATTCTGGGAGTATCTTTGCATGTGTAATTAAATAATAGGATGAACCTATTATATAATTTGGGTGAAAATAATTCATTGTGAGGGAGATCAAGAGATCATGGAGAATTTAGAGGAACGCCGGTCTCCGACGAAGAACGAAGAAGAACGATGGCCTCCAACGAAAAACACCGGTTCCTTGAAGATCGACGACGCACCACCCTTCCTCTTCCCCCCGACAAGAGAAGAGACTCTGCTTCCTCCTCGGTGCACTCTCACGATGCCTACGATCCTATTTCATGCGGCATCGTCTACTGCAACGCCGATGTCCGAAATCAACTGTTGAGGTAGGGGATTTGGTTTATATTTCATTATGTGAATTATACCCTTGGCATGGCGTATAATTGTTGGGAGATGTTTAGAACCACTAACATGGTGGTTGCGGACTAACGAACAAGTCCAAACCCACTTCTACCTTGTTCATGATTGTGGAATATTCGACGACGATGATGCGGGACTGAAATGGTGATTGGAGGCCTTCGTAGTGATGTACGTGTCCCAAGACAACCGATAACGCATATGAGAGAAAAATAGGACCACTAGAATGACTCGGATGGCTTGAGGAAGCCCCCGGCGGTGCCCCGGTGCGCCACCGACTGAATCTCATCGCGGCAGAAGCCGTGGCGGCAAGGACTGGAACCCACAACCATGTGGGATCAATGGGAGATGGGGTGTCGTGCGCCGCGTCAGCAGAACACAAAGGGGGGACCATGTCCCCCATGCTTGGCTCGCTGGCCATGTGGGCCGGGGTTGGGGGGCGCACATACTAGTTCGGGCCACTTCCTCCCATGCCAGGCCCGGTTCGGGGCGACCCGGGGGGGGGGGGGGGGGGGTTGGACCTACCCCAGACCCTCAAATCGGACCATTTTTGGTCTTTTACCCATAACATTAACCACAGACCTCTGATCGATTCACCATAAGTTGCGTAGGTATCCTAGGACCTTGACGGTCCTTTCAGTATATTACACTCCAGGTTTAGGAAATATTTGTGTATGACCGGGTTGGATCGATCCTGAAACCAATCGGGCCCTTGGAGTGGAGACGCTTATCTATTAAGTACCGGGCATCCGTTTGATGTGATTTCAATTGTGTTGAAATCCTCTGTTGAGACAATTCTTTTTTGATTACTCCACTTGATGTTTGGATGCAGTTGGAGTAAGATCGGGTTGGTTTTAACTTAAAAACCCACTCGGGCCCTTAGGAACGAAAAGCCAATAACTCTCAGACCGGGTGTCCTATTGACGCGCTGTCTGTCACGTTGGGTTTATTTTGACGAGACAGAATAGAGGGATACATAAACTTTGGAATTAATGATAGTTGATGTATCAACACATTGGCTCAAGGAGAGGACCCTCACGGAATCTTGCGTGATGTGTGTGGGAACACTAGAGCTGGCTGCAACAGCATCGACTACTGTAATGGAATCATCCATGTGTTTGACAGCGACGACTCCCATACTGGTATCCTCCATGGGTTCGACGATGAGGACTACTAGTCTTGTTTCCTGTGTGGGTCCGGCAGTATTGACACATGTACTTGTATGCTGTGTGTGTCTGGCAGAGTAGCTGGTATTGTATCCTGTGTGGGTCCGACAGCTTAGCTGGACTTGTATCCGGTGTGGGTCCAACAGATTAGATTATTCGGTGGCTACATCTGATCATCACTATAGTCATAAGAAATATTGAAGCCTATGTGATCTAAGTCTTGACTTTAATCATTATCATCGATGTGATTGACTTTCTTTCCTATGTGGACTGGGTTGTGTTATTCCTGTGTGGACTGGGTTGTGTTTTTCATGTGTGGACTGGGTTGTGTTTTTCCTGTGTGGACAGAGTTGTGCTTTCCTTTGTGGTCTAGATTGTGCTTGGGATTTAGAGTTGGAGATGAACAGTAACTGATGACATAGTTATATGTATGGGAATATACCTAAGCAGAGTTGGTGATACTTCATGATTGGATTTTTCCTTTGTGGTTTACAGTTCGTGGATTCTGAGATACCATCGGAGGTCTCGGGGTCCCTATTGAGTATCGTATACTCACCCATGCACAGGATATGCCCACACTATGTTGTGTTTGATGCAGATGACAGACAACACTGATCGAGGTGGATGCTTGTGGAGCTGGATGGTACCCAGAGGTAGGCCACTTGGTGGGGCATACACGGAGCGGACAACCGGACCCGAGGAGCCGAGGAGACTACTGTACCCACCCTTCAAGTGGGATTTCTGGAGGATGACTCGGTGTTGCTGTTTTACATACTGCTGTTATACATTCCTTTCAGTTGTATTGTACATTTAGTTGGGTTTTTATACTGGCCCATTTACTTTCGGCACTTACATTGTACCCAGTTTTACTTAGAGATTACTTCAATTGTGTACTCTGTTGTGTTTGTTTAGTTTATAAAGGTAATGTCTTCCCTTTTTCCGGGATTTATGCCTTCGGTGCTAGTCGTCACCCCCTATCCTATAGAAGGCAGGCATGGGGTAGTCACGACACGGGCCCCGAGAACGGGTTGTGGCATAATTATACTTTCACATCATGACATCAAGCTACTGAGTTGATATTAATATCAAAATGATCACATAATTATTATGTAGGTTTATAAATGTTTATCA
This sequence comes from Viscum album, assembly GCA_963277665.1. Lineage (NCBI taxonomy): Eukaryota > Viridiplantae > Streptophyta > Magnoliopsida > Santalales > Viscaceae > Viscum > Viscum album. The sequence goes on along the minus strand of OY728140.1, from coordinate 1,994,986,242 downwards.
ATGATTAATCTTGATACTATCTCAATCATGAAATGTTATGCATAAAATAGATACATTATAAGCATTCGAGTTTTTTTGAGTCAGTGATATAGACAGATCTACCGATACAAGATAGCTACCGATACAAGACATCTACATATACAAGACAACTACCGATACAAGACAACAAACAATTCAATACAACTAATGATATAAGACAGCAACTGATACAAGCCAACTATCGATATAAGCAAGCTACCGATAAAAGGAGCTACCTCTATATAGTGTCACCGATAAATATATGATTATGAAGAGAAAAATATATTATAATATATTATAAATATATAAATAATTATTTTTTAGATAATGGATACTACAATATTTGACTCAAGTGTTAAAAAGACACCCTTCATTGGATTAAAATAACTTTAGAGTGTTTGTTGTCAATTTCATTATCTCAGATAAATTTCCCCTATCATATTCGGTATTTAAATTTTTAATATGTTAATTTAAGTATCCTTTTTAATATGAAATTAAATGATTTCATGTATTATAAATATTAATTTATTTATGTTAAAAATAACTCTAATTCATTCATATAAATATTATATTCCACATAAATATTTTCATTCCCACCAATATTATCCTCTAATTTGTGATATATAATTTTTTCTTTTCTTAAAATTATATTTACTACTTTTCAAAATTAATTTTTCACTATCATTGTATGTTGTGTTTATTTGTATTTGGAAATATTATACAAATGGGTTTTTTATCCTTTAAATTTTAAATTTCTTATCAGCCACTCAAAATTTTTTGGTAACCACTATATCCTTTCAAGAACAATTTATGTCAAAATTTATAATATATATTTTTTATAATAATTTAAAATCTTCTACAAATGATTGATCAATTTAATTTACATGTCATATTTAAAAAAAAACAATTGAATGGTTTTATAGAAACATATTTATTATACATTATACTTTTCCTCTAAGGATTATATCAGACGAATAAATGTTTCAATTATTTATTATACTTTATTATGATACGATTCATGTCTATTGATTGGTTTTTATGATCATTTATGTTTATGTTAACTAATTATTATGGAACGTTTTGGAATCCAATTCATTTTTCCATAGTTTCATAATGATATTATAATGATTGATTGTATACATAAAACATATGTGTGAATGATGATAGGTTAGGTCTTATATAACCCTCAAATTATTGGTATAAGCTTATATATCATGATATGGTTAGTGAAGCACATAATGTATTTTTTCACATGGGATTGTTCCTGAGGGGTTTTATCATATCTACATACATTGAAAAAATGAGTTTGATAACATAGATATGGGAATAAAGGGATTCTTTACAAATGTTATACTATGTTTATTTATATTCCACATGTTATATTTTTTAATTTTATACCACTTAATTAATTCATCAGGTGATGCTAGATAATAAATATTTTTATCATGTAATCTGAATTTTAAAAGTCCATTTTATTTTCAATGATATGCAACATTCTCTTGTTCATGCCTTATTGTTAATACAATCCACAAGTTAATATCCTACTACCATTTATTATAATTATTTTTATGTGTCTTGATACGTCACATATATTTCATACTATTTTAATGATATTTTTATGAACTTATGTTTTTACATCATGTTTTACAATTATTATATGTGGTATAATTATCTGTTTTTAAGATATCTATGAAATTATATTACTCTTATTAAGTTTTATGATATAATACTATATGATATGTCTTCTCCATTACTGAGGATTTAGGCCCTCTCCATTTTATTTTTTTCATTCCACAAGTTATTAACATGATTATGTGTTTATAGGTATCTATAAAATTTCCCATATGAACATGATAATGGAAAAAATATTTAAGGTATTTTAAAATAACATTATTGTGTAACCAATTTCTCAGGAACTAAAATATTCGATCCACTATTTAATATTCTTTTGAATGATTCATTAATTAAATAATATGAATAATTATTTCTTTATGATAATTTTATCATGGTTCTCAATAATTTTTATTTTTATGATAAGGGTTTTCAAACTACATTCCCCTTAAGCATGAATAAAATCTAATTTCTCTCATCATTTTCAAGGATATATTTTCAATAAAAATGTTTATATTTGATATATTATTCATATAATACATATGAATGATACCAAGGCTCTCATTCCATTAAATATTCCCCTCTCAACGAATAATATAGGTACTCTCCTTTTTATCAATATATAAAATTTTCTATTCATTCTTATTCTCTTTATAATCGAGTTTACAATCATTAATTTAGAATTATTTTACATTCTAATTGAATGATTTATCTTATCTTGTGTCTAGAACTACCACAAAATTATTAAATTATGACCTAGATCATATATATTAAAAAAATATATATTATTTATTTAAACTCTATTTTGAAATATATTATTAATAACTATTAGCATTAGAACCCCATCCTCTAAAAAATTAAATATTCCACTAACTCTCCTATTCGCATAATATAGGTGATTCATGTTTTTTAATCCTGTGCTATATACACTCATTACCATGAGTCTACATTATTATATTCATTGTAGTCATTAATTCAATATTTTAAAGAATATATTTATCCTTTATCAGCCAATTCTTATGATTTTCAGGATCTCTAGTATGTGTTGAGTAATTTTTTTATCCCATCATTTCCATAAGAATATTTAATAATTTATTAATAATACTTTTCATATTGGTGAAATTATTTTACCAAAATAATTATATTTGACAAAATTGAATCAGCTATTCCCTATCATCCATAAAAAACACCCTAATATTCTCAAATTTATTAGATTTAAACATAATCATTGTGAAATAGAAATAATATATATAGATAATGTTTTTCTTATGATAGGATGGATATAATTTGAACCCCCATTGAGGTTATCTAAATTATTCTCTTCTTAAATGTATCTTAATTTTGTAGAAATAAGATATCATTTAGCTAGCATTGAATCATTATTTAGAATTCATAAACTGGAAAATATATTTTATATTTCCTTTCATTATATTCACAATTTAGTTATATTACATTATATGAGGATAAATTCATGATTCCTGATAACAATATCATTAAATATACATTATTTTTCTTATTATTTTTGTATTGTTTTCCTTCAGTATTTCAAAATTATATCAATGAAACATTTTACCCAAGACATTGTGGATTTATTCACTCAAAATATACAAGAGACATCATTTTCCCCTTACAACCATCTAATTTAGTAAATCATTAGATAAAATATTCCTCATTGAGAGCTTCAATATCCATAATTTTTATTTTCATGTAAATACAAAATGATCAATTATATTTGATTCTTCCTCAATCATTAATCAACAATTAATAGATTCCTTAGTGTAAAAATGATCATTCTTTTTATATTTATATACATTGATTAATAGATCAATTTATAATTCAATTTAATAAAAATAATCTAAGGATTCCTTCTATAATTACTCATTTTCTATATCTTTTATATTCATAGATCAATATACTTTGGGGAAAAAACAAATTATAAATTGAGATAAATATGTCCCAATGTTATATCATTATAATGTATTTTTGATTTTTTTATTTATACCATAAATATATCATATGAAACATTAGTGTTTTCTATTTACAAGGCTTATACTCCATCAAAATGTTCTTACACAACATCTTATTTATATTTTATAACGAACCCATATATCAACGCTTTCATTAAATATACATTTATTAATTAATTTTATTTGTTAGTGAGAATGTTTCTCATTAATTTTATATAAATTCATACATAGAATCATTCCTATAAAAAAATTTTGTTGACATTACTATTTTGTGTTCATTCATTATAATAATAATTTCATTATGATAGATTACCCTCATATCTCACATATACACTTTGAATTATAATTTCTGTAAAAGATCATAAGATATATGCAACATTTTAATTTGATTATGATAAATTAATTTCATGCCTCTATAAATAGTAAAATGTAATCTCAATATTAGAAATTTACATTAATCATTATATTATTACATACATTTCCTATTAAAAATGTTTACTATGTAGATCATTTAGTGTTATTAAGGAATGATTTACATGTTCATGTACACATAATTTTTGGAATATAAATTATTTATCATATCAATATTATATTAATTTTTATTTCATCAATTTCCATTTCTTGATTATTTTCATGAATAGTTCAAACCCTTATAATAATAAAAATAATAAAATTATAAATAATTTATCATTAACTCCACTTCTTATCATTATTTTTATTTTTAAGAACCAAAATATTTACTTATTTAATATTTTTTAGCATGATAAATACTTGAAATAAAATCAATAATTACATTATAAATTGGTTTATTCATTTAATTATTAAAAATATAGTTATTAATTTATGATTTAATTGAATTTATATACAATGAATCATCTTTTAATAAATTATTATTATCATTTATCATTGATGTTTTGGTAGAATTACATTCATGAATTATATGTTCTACTCCAATGTCAATATCTTCCACATGTTCTCATAAATTATATATCACTAAATTCACCTACATATATTATTTATATCCCACAAATATGGGTATTACATTTTAATTCAAATAATTATATAAGGATGGATCATTCTTATATAAAATATCAAGAAATAATTAATGTATTTATAAAAATTTTGATTACCTAGGGGAAAACAATATACCTTTTATAGATGGTTATAATTAAGGTGAATATATATTTTTTATAACTCATTGTTAATATGATAATTTTTTTATTTTCCAATGGACACATATTATATAGACCTGGTATTTTCTTACATTATATTATATATTTTTGGATGAATATTTATAACATTATGAACACACTATATGATAATAACTATATAATTATAATAGAAACATTGGAAAAAAATGGTTCATAAGTGTTATAAATCATCTCCCACTTAGTTACTCATGAAAATAACTCTTCTTATAAACATCACGCATTATACCTCACATCATAACCTAGGAAAAAGAAATATAATAATGGGTGATCTCATATATTCATTATGTATAAACAAGGGAAATAAATAATCATGAACTAAGAATAAGGGTATGATAACATGATAATGACATATTAAAAACATAATTTTCAATTAAATTATCATGATCATGGTTCATCGAATAATGATTGGTAGTACATAATACATGAGTTATAATAATATTAAAGAACACGATCCATGAGAGCCTAAAATTGACACAAGACATGGAATAGTGGGATATACATAAGAATTGAAAACATTATTCTGAGGATACCAACCAAAATAATCCTATCACTTTAGGCATGGTATAACCATAGATTTACATTTTTTGGGAATATGATAACATCTCATGAACCCTATTTTCAGGATTGGAATAACATTATTTATTCTATATGATCTAATAGAAAATTAATCATTACACAATTAATTTGAGGTAGATATAGGGATAATATGTTTAATAATATATAATATTTAATATAACAAAACTAATGTATTAAAATGGGGTTCAGAAATTAACTTCATCATTGTAAAATCTTTTTAAAATAAATAGGATTCATAATCACTCCATTATTTCATCATAGAATAAATTTTTTAAAAATAAGTTGGTATGACATGTATCAAATCATTAAAAAAATTTAATAAATAATGAATGTATATTTGGATCATATCCCCGTATTTTTTATGTTGTATAAATGAATGACAACTATGAAGAAAAATGATTTTGAAATATCACATTAAACATTTCATAAAGAAAATAAGCATTCCAATTTAAAACAAACTTTATTTAAAAAAAATTCCATTATATTTTATATGAATATAACCATAGAAAAATATAGATGATGGTTTAAAAATAATTTAAAATATATATTGATGAAATGTCATTTTATTTAATAATACCTTTTTAAAATTATATTTTCTGGATATAATCTTTATATCCATTTATCTAAAAATAATAGTGAAAATTTATAAATGAATATCAAAATATAATGATGGATTTGAAATTAGAAAATTACATTGTTTCCATACATTATTTATGAATTATTGAATTAAACATTTCGATAAAAACCTCATGGTACATGTAATATCCTGATATTGTATAGATATTAAAAACCCTCTATGTTATTAATTTAGATTCATTTTTATATGAAAATGTATAATTTCAATAAAATTCATTTAATAAATGTATTCAATTCCTTGTGTAACGAAAATGGTTATGTTAAAAACTAAAAATATTATTTAAATTTTATTGTATTCTGTGAACTGACTTCATGAATGATTCCTAGAATTTTATATCCTCAGAGAAGATGAAATATAAATATTTAATTTATTATCTTAAAGGAATATAATTTTTCAATAGTAATTTAATTCCACTCAAATGTTGCATAGATAAAAAAACCATTACACCAATATAATGTTAGATATGTGGTATTTAACCTAGTTGGGGTATAACATATAATTCACTGAGCATTTGATCATATCACACTCAAGGTTAGTTTACTTAATTTTTCAATATATTATATTTCGTAAAATGATTTAATATCTTTCAAAAAGTGAATCATATGTGAAATATGAGACTAGATTATTTTTTGTGAAAAGAGTTTACCATATGCATATTATACATTTTTTTCATGTTAAATGTTCTCTATGATCCCTCTTGAGTATAAGATTGTTTTATTTATTATATTACATTATATTATATTATATTTACTTAATAAATGGTTTTTTATTTTACCCATTCTTTATATTTTCCCTATTCTATAATTTATTATTGTTAATAAATCCAACATTCATTGATATGATACCATTTCAAATGATGATAAATTTCAAGAGTTTAATTGGGAGAATTAATACACATTTCAAACAATTTTTATTTAAAACATTGGCTTATTGTGTGGTTTTTTTACGATTATAGAAATAATCTATAAATTGGGTGTGCTTAGTAATATCTAAACAACATTTATTTATTCTTATATGATCCTCTTTTGTATCGGTGACACATGATCCACATTACCTGTGTCTAGTAGAAGCCCCATATTGGGGCCTTACTCAGTGCCCTTCATGAATTCTTCCCATCTTATCTGCATAATAGCCCTGCAATTTCCTTGTTTTTTTCATACTATTTCATTATTTATATTATTATATTTTTTATCATTTAATCATAAGTTTAGTAAATTAGAAATAAATTTAAAAAAATATGATGATAAAATAAATATTTTTTTCTCTGATATTATGAGAATTTTTTGGAATATAATAATAGAAAAAAATTATTCAATGATAATTGTACAAATTATAATGGTTGAATATAATGTTTTATAAAAGGAAATTTTTTTATGGACATTAAAAAAAATTTAAAATTATTTATCAGGTGATTATTATAGAAATCTCTCGTGGTAATTGTTTGAAACAATCAAAGATAATTATAATGAATTATAAAATTACAACTTCATTGAATTTCCAAGGATAATTATTTACATAGGAATTCATATAAAATTATATTTGTTAAATTAATTAGGAGAGATAATATATTTTAGCATTCATTTTTTGAAATGATAATTTGAAATTTATCTAGGATGTATGAAATATTTACACATGTAATATTTTAATTTTTAATTTTAAAATTATTCAGTAGAGATAAAATATTACAACATGTAATATTTTAAATGAAAAATTGAAAATTGACTATTTGATATAAAATATTATCGCCTATAATATTTTAATTGAAAATTTAATAATTATCAAGTTGAGATAAAATAACATCACATGTAATATTTTAAAAGAAAATTTGAAAATTAAAATTTAGGTAAAAAATATTATCATATCCCATATTTGAAATTTTAATTTTAAAATTATCTTTTATGGATATTGTATTATATATTATAATATTTATTAATGATATTTCTGAAATTATATATGACCATATTGTATCATTATATGTGATATTTTTTTTGTTTTCGAAATATAATACTTCATTTATTTTTTAGGGACAATGGGTGAACCTCACATGTCAACATTTTTTTATTATAAGGTTAGAATGACGTGTTTTCCACTATATTATCCCCTTTTTTAAATATATGACTTTTTAGGTAATAAGTACCTTTAAATTTGGGATATAAGTTACACATGTTTCCAAACATTATCTATACTCTTATATATTTAATGATAATGATTGAGTATGGTCACATGTGTATTAGTGTGTGTAGTATTGAGTTCCTTATGTGAAACATTTTTCTTTGAGAACATTGAATATTAATAGTCATGTATGATGTTTATCACGTGTATAATTGTGATACCATAATTATAAAGATGTAATATACTTTCTTATGTATCAAACCATGTTACATATGATTCTATGGTATTATTAATTGAGTTATGGAACACGGACCATCTTGAAAATTGTATCCTCGTGATGGGAAATATACACAATTTTTGGGTGTTAATGAAGAAGTCCATATACAGTGGGTATGTATATGGTGATTCCTCTAGGATTTCATGTGATACACTCGATGGCATGTTCGTGAAAATGGGTATGTTCTCGATACTGGGAGTATTTCGAGTGGTTCGTGATGCCTAGATAATTTTGATAATAAGAATTAATTGAAGTTTAATGTTTTCATGTTTCACAATCTCACAATAATGAATAGAATGATTCATTATCCTCAAGGAAAATCCTTTTTAATTCTTACAACTTGAGTATCCTTCCATCATTGAGCTGGTTTAGGTATTGTTGTGGTTTTGTGGTGTAATTGAAGGTGCATGACCATTTATTTTTGGATTTCATGTTTTGCTTCTCAAAAAATGATTATTATTATGGAATAAAAAAATTAAACATGATCACCATATATAATGGATACATTATTGGTCTCTGATTCAATCTTTCAATCACTCTCTAATTGTAAATTTTTCTGTAACAATAAATTTCATGACAAATCCGGTGAAGGGAAAGGGCCATGTTCTAGACTAATGAGTTATGTAGTGTATAACTACATGTGGGATAGGAAAGAAACCAACATTTCCTATAGTTTATCATTTATTTTTTATATGATTTATCTATATTGGTAATTATTTCCACTTTCGGATATACATTATTTGTATTTCATGAATTCAATTATTATCTTTCTTCTTGTTTACTATGATTATTTATTATTATTTTTATTATTAATTATTGATCATGTGACATGAATCGTGTGTTACAGTCTCATCACTGATGGACTCAGACACTCACTTCTTATTGGAATCATCGTTCATCTCAGGAGGTGTGTATGAGTTCATTTGATATGGTATGGGACATGATAAACCATAGATAGGAAATTTGTGGCTAAATAAGGGAAACTATGTTTCTGATAGGACAATAGTATATGATGTACCTTCATGATTCTATAATGTACTGTATTTATGTTTTGTTTTTACCATTGATAAAATTCACCTTGGGTGATATAAAGAATTCTTATATGATTTTTGATATTTCATGTGTGTTCATTTGTCCATATTAGGAATGTAGGGTCATATTCTAAATATATAATTATTGTTGAGACTTATAGTAATTCCATAATTAAATTCCTTTTTTTCTATCTATTTTTTATAGTTCTTCTATTTATGATATTTTAATTTACATGTTGTGGTTTATATCTTCAGTGAAACTGATTGGTTGAACTAAGTATACTGTTGTGAATGTACATATATAAAGACTATGACTGCCATAAAGGGAATGAAAAAAGTGTTATTACTATAAGGGGTATATCACAGGATTAGTCTATAATCCTAAAATAACCCAAGGATTAATCACATAGACTCTTTGTATAACATTGTGTGATCCCACAAACTAATTAAGTTCTATTTGTATTATAAATGATTCTTTTTTATAAAAATGTCACATCAATGAATTCATTGGAAAATAATTCTGATTCTATGTTGAAGTCCATCTACTAGGATGCATGTTCTCAGTTTCCCACTTGATATGCAATGTAAAATATCCCAGTGTCCTCTCTTGCATGTTATATGGTCAAGGAATCTAGGTTGGTTCAACAAGAAGCCTTTCACTTTGTGTATGAAATTAGTATTAGATTCTAGATGAATGGTCAAATATGTAGTGAACATCAATTTAATAATTTTTTATATTACTAGGATAAAATAGGCACTTATACTACTGAGAAATATATTGAAATATTCTTGAGAATATTTTACATACTAGAAACTCTAAGGGATTGGGATGTTAAGATCATATTGAGATCCTTTTGAGACTGAATCCATTTAGATACCCAAAAATGTATTATCCCAACCAAAATGATGTATCTAAGAGTTTTTTTGAATGAATTTTAATGGAATAATCCTTATGTTAGGATAATTAAATATATGTTTTTCATGTGTTGTTCGCAATGATGGTGTATCATAGTCGTCAGCTATGCATTGATTACTGGAAGCTAAAAAAGCTGATGATGGAGAATAAAAAACATGTAAACAAGTATGATGATATTTTTTTATCATCCATAGGGATATTAGTGGTTCTCGATGATTCAGTTTCCATTAGGCTATCTAAAATTATAATAAAGAGTAGAGGACATTTGGAAGAAGTTTTTTTAGAGAAGGAATATACTATAAGAATAAATTGTGATTATTTTTAATCTAATGAAAAAAATAATACTCATGGACCTCAAAGTCTAGATATTTCATCTATACATTGACTCGTTTGGCATTTTTTCACTGTTGAAATCCTCATCTACACATCGACACTATTGAAACATTAAAAGCATCAGGGGATAGTCATGAGTAGTATTTGATAACAAATGCATTACACAATTCTTTTGATGTGTGAATTATAGATTAGTGAGGAAATGATTGTAAAATGTGGGGTTCATTTAACCATAAAAACTATTTACTATGATAATATTTTGGTGGTCAATTACATGACACACCCTCAGAATGTGTTTAAATTTAGGTTCATTTTGGGTTTAATTGGGTAATACTGATGGGATTTTTTGGACCTATCCCTACTATCATCACAGTTAAAATTTCTGAAAAATATCTAATTGAAGTTATAGTGGTATAAAATATGTGAAAATGTGTTCCTTGAACATAAAATAAATTTAAAGATACCTCCAATACTTACACTTTCAAATAATGGGTTTTTTTATTCAATGTACAGTAATGCAATAGGCCATGGCCTAGGAGTGGTGTTAATTTAGAGAAATCCTGTATTAGAATATGAGTATTTTTAAATAAAACCTCATCAGGGGAGATATAGTACACAAGAATTAGTGATATTTTTTGGTCCATGTTTATAATTTTTTGTGATACAATCTCTTTGATGAGATATATGTTTCTTCCTGGATGGGAATTTGCAATATCTTCACACAAGAGGACCTAACTATAATAATGTGGCATTAATTTGAATATATATGGATGTTAATCATGTGATTTTTTCCTCACCGATAAATTTTAATATCTTTTTGAATACTCATAGTTATAATACACTTACAAATCAAATGCTCGGTGTGAAGACTTCAAAAAAATAATGAAAAACGTTGATATTTTTAGACATTTTTAGGATGAAAGTATATAATTAACAAGAATCTATTTATTATGCCAAATAAAGTTATCAATTAATCTATTTTTTATTGGATGTTTACTGGCTATGATTCAGGCCCATAGTGTGCTGTGATGAGGGAATAGTTAACTGTAGGTGGCCTAATTCCCAAATGTTCAATGGGCAATGAAGATTTGATATTATTACATCATAGTGTAGCAGTACATTATTCAATTATAGTGTGTAATGAGGGAATAAAGTACATCATGGTATGTTTTAAAACATGGTGTGGTCATTATAAATCATTATATTAGGAGGTAATTTTTGTTTCCACAGTTTAAGAGATACATTATTGGATTCATCTCCCCGTGACTTACTTATAATAGGGTGAAGTCCGAGGACTATATTCCTATTGGGTTATTGAATTCACACCTTAAACCCATTGTATAATTGAGATAATATGATGATGTAATTTTAAATATGGTTACCATGTACACCAAGATGTCGCGGTGCAGCATGGATAAAAGATGGTTAACTATCAAATTCGTAATACTTATGATCATCTAGAGAGACCCACTTAGTGTGGGAGATGGAAAATATATTTGGTCGACAGATCATATGCTTTTAAAGTGTCCGATGGGTTTTTTTTCAAATTGGTGGACACATTTTTTTCACCGTTTTTGTATACACTTCACAAATCCAATGTAACTCAGCTAAGATTAAGAATGATGATTAATCAACATATCGCCGAAAAATACAAGTGAACTATATTCATGTTGGAGGATATTATTTAATCATGGGTGTTGGAATTCAGTGGAATGTGGGATGCTCACATTATATTTCTTTATTTAAAATTAAATAAGCATTACTATGATTTCATTCATATAGAATATTATGAGTTTATTTACAATAGATCATTTCGATCATGTTTTTTTAGTATGAGGCATGTAAGGCAGCTATTGTGGGACTTGTTTGGTTTAGGAGTCCTCCAAGCCTTTGAATATAACTGAGAATATATTTATCAGAAATAAAATATAAAAAAATTATATAATTATCATAGTTGTATAACATTTGTGTTTCTAATGGGATATAATGTTTTCTTGAAAGTGACTCTTCAATTAGGGTAAAATGGAATACGATGTAGGGAAAGATAATGTCTCATTTTACTGAAATATTTCAGATCATAGAATGTGTGTGAGATGTTTTTTTATCATATATATATAAATTTTAAATTTTTTTGTACGCATGAAAGGATCCATGTGTCACAACTTTTTAGGTACATACATTTCCCTATGAATGTTGTAGATTTCTAGGATGTCGATATTGTGACGGATAAATCAAATGATGAACATCCAGTGTATATAATAGATTAAAGTGTGAAGGCATCGAGAGGAAAGGGATACCCATTATTAGGAGTGCGTGAATGGGTAGATTACTCTAGGAGGAATAATGGGGATTGATGTCCGATTTTTGATATTAGTGGCATGGGTTGTTCAAGAAAGACCCCTAGAGATACTTCTCGAAGATGTATAGTTGGTAGAAGGGTGGAATTTTAATATCCTAATTTGTTGATGAAAATAAAAAATTCATTTTCTAATATTTCTAAATTATTTTTTTGTGATAATTAAATTTATAAAATATAATTAGTTACATAATTATTTATGTTCCCTATTTAAGAGTAAATCCAAATAATTATCTTATAATACTCAATGAATTATTTTCAAGGTTAGGATCCTAGTTCATGTGAGACTATGATATCTATAAATTCGTTTTGTAGAAGGAAAAAAATTAATAAATAAATTATCAAACACACACAAGATTTCCAAATAATTTAATATCTCTTAAATGATTCATCTTTTGATAAATCGAATACCACTGTTTGGTCAACGATGCGTTGTTTACTCATGGTGGCTTATATAATTTATTAAAATTGAGTGTCTAGTAAGATCCCATATTAAGATAAGTTATTTAATATTCTAAATATATTATTTTTATAAAATAACCGAATATCTCCCATATGGTGTGTTGTGTGAAAATTTTGATATAACAACTATGTCTCATATGTTGGGTTTACCATATGATAGGTATACCTTTTGTTCACGATAAACGTTTTTTCATATCACATGTGAGGATAATTTTTTAAAATTTTATACATTTTTCATTAAGTTAAATTAAAAAATTATATTTTTATTTTATCCATTATTCCTCTACACATTATTTCCCAATTAATGAATTAGGATAAATATAAAATAATTAATTTGAGACCACTATAAATTATAATAAATTTCAATTCTATAATTTGGATAATTACCACTCTCATCAATCAATTTTTTCTAGTGAATCATGAGATTACTATGTCATGTTGATTTTTCATTTTTGGAAATAGAATCTAAATGGGGTTTGTGTTGAGTAATACCCTAATGAAAATGTGTTTGGTCTTTTTTGATCCTCTCAATTTATGTTGACACTGGATCCATAGTGCCTTTATCTGGTGGACTATATTACAATCCCCTTGTGGTGACTATATGGTGATTTTTAATCTATGTCTTTGCACTGGACATGAAATTTCTTTATCATTTTGTTTGAAATGATTAATTTATTTACTATATTATATTTTTCCCTTTAATTTGAAATTTTGAAAAATGTGATTGTATTTAACAATGATAGAAGATATAACACATATTTTTTAATGTAATTTTACTACAATATTTAAAAATATATTAATTTGAAAAAATTATACAAAGATGATTGTACAAAAATATAATTGATAAATATATATTTTTAGGAAATTAATTTTTTGAATTTATGAACTTATAAATATAAATAATTATCAAGTGGTAATTAAAATGAACTATCATGTTTATTATGAACAATTGAAAAATAAAATTATAATGAATTATACAATAGTAATTTCATCGAATCACCAACGTTAATTATGGAAAAATTCATTGAACAAGAGAAATAATTGGAATATTATTCAGGAGACATAAAATATTATCTGATATAGTATCTTAAATGAAAATATAATATTTATCTAGTACAGATATAATATTATCACACATAATTTTTAAAATTATAATTTGAAAATTATCTAGGAAGTGTAAAATATGATCACATGTAATATTCAAAATTATAATTTAAAAATTATATTGGAGAGATAAGATATTACTAAATTTAATATTTTAAATAAAAATTTTACAATTATAATGGATAGATAAAATACTATCATATGTAATATTTTAAAATACTACTCGATGATTATATAATTAATATAAAATATTAAATCATATAATATTTTAAATTCAACATTTATGACTACACATTAGAGTTAAAATATTATAATATGTAATATTTTAAACAAAAATTTGATAATTATAGATGATAGAATAAATATTATTACATGGGATATATTTTAAATAGAAATTCGTATATTATTTAAGAGATATTTTGTATCATCACATTTGAAATATTATTTATTTTATAAATAAATTAGTTGTTTTTGTCATTTGGAAAAGTTGTAGAATTCGTATTATTGAGTTTTTTCAATAATATGTCCATGGAGAGGAATTTGTGATTGGTTTATCCCTACCATATGAAATCATTGAATTTTAAGGTAGTAATTACTTTTCTTCTGTTGATCTTGTTTATAAATTCTTCCAAACATGATATATGGGTAGAAAATTATGATGGTTGTTCCTGATTATGATCACATGTGTGTGTGGGTGAATGTAGACTTTGGGAATTTATGTGAATATTGTTTCAAGGTGTACTTGTGTATATTATAATTCATGTTCAATGTTGACCACATTTATTATTTTTATACCATACTTATAATGATGTTCTATGATTTCTCAGGTATCCAACCATGTTATATATAATTTTCTATTATTATTCTTATATACACAGATGGTGGACCATGGTGATCTCTTTATCGCCTCAAAGAGAGTATAAATATTTTTACAACATTGGTGATGAGGGACCTATACACATTTTTTGGACATCAAGATCCCTTAGGGTTTTATTATGATGAACTCGAGGAATAGTGAAAGAGAATGAGTATTTGGTCGATAACTATTAGACTTTTTGTTTATCTAGATGCCTAGATAATTCTATAAACATGTGTTCCTTGATGAATATTGATACCGATATTAAAAAGAAAATGATTGTGATAAAACTTATTAATTATCATCATGTATGATAAAGGATTTTTCGGATAACTTGATTATCCATCCATCATAGATCTGAAATAGTTATGGTCAGTTGTTTGTGTTGTCTTAGTTAGCACAAATCCACTCAGTTTTGAATTGTGTGTTATGATTATTACATAGTTATTCTTTTTATTAAATATAATATTGTAATAGATCACATTTGGCTAATTATGCATTGGTTGTCTCATGATTACTGTACTGACACCATAGTAGGTAATTTCATTATTATAGTATATTTTAGGATGGTTCTGGTGATGGGAAAGTTCCTAGTGGTGGACTGTTCAGTTAAGGAGTTCAGATCTACTGTTGTGCGAAACAATGAACTAGTGGGTCCTTTATTGTATCATTTTATTTTTTATCTTATTTATTTAGATCAATTATTAAGTTCACATTATGATATTCTTTATTTCTATGACCTGTATATCATTTTTTGCTTTCCTCGTGTTTACTTTGTTATTTATTATATTATTTATTATTTATTAGTAATTCTATTTTAATATATTGAGGGTATAATATATTTTTGGTGGACATAGATACTCAATTATATTCTACATCCTCTTACATAATAGGTGGTGTGCATGGGGTCAGGTTACCTTTCTGCTCGGACCTAGTGGTTTATGTGAGAATGTTACATGATTTTTTCTAGAAAATACAAGAGGATTCCATTTAAAAATACATATTAAAATTCAATCATGGTAAAAAATTCCATCAATTATTCATTTTTAATATGATAAAATATTTCGATGTCATTTTTAGAAAATACATATATGAGAGAAAATGGGTTTTTTTACCAAACCGAGAAATATACAATGGTTTTATGAAAAATATTTTTTAAAACTAAAGAGTACCCAAACATAGGAATATATATAAATCATTTTCACATGAACATAACATATTAGAATAAAATATATGAGTTTCTAGAGATATGGTCCAAAATAATTCATCATCATAAGGAAAAACAATAACAATCCAGATAAATGATGATATTGTTTCATATATCAATTACCACTTTTGTTATATTGAATTGTATGCCCAATAAAAGAATAGAATCTAAAGAAACATGAAATTTAATTTGAATAAAAAAATTCCAAATATTAAATTTCAATGATTCTAAATATAGACCACATAAAAAATTATAGTCACATAACATAACAAATTAATCAATAAAGGAATATTTAGGGAAAAATCTATTAATTAATGTCATTAATTTCATTTTAAATATAAAAACATATGGAATAATAAATAAAATATTGTTATAAATCATTTCAATAATAATAAATTTATATATCATATAATATATTATATAATTATGATAAATTTGTAGATGTTTAGTATCTATTTTATGTAAAAATCATTTTTCCTGAAATAACTAATTTATTCATAGATTCAATTTTTATTTCTTTTTCTATATTAAATGATAATTGTTCAATAATATTCATAATTTTAAACATTATATATATATATATAATTTTTTAATTATATATGTAATTATATTAATGCACAATAGAATGTGAATGAAAATGAAACAGCCCATCAATATAGATGGTGGGTCATACGTATGAATGAACGCTATTTCTATTTTTAGAATGAATGAAATAAAAGAACATAAAATAATATATTTACTTTAAATATATATTAATGTCATATATATCAGATATATATATATATATATTAAATATTCCATAATTAACTTCCATAGAAAGGATATGTGGAAAACTTATCACTGCGATTTGTGAAGAACTAATATGTTGTAAACATAAGTTGTGTTATCGTATCCTCCATAGAATCAAAATGAAGAATGTATGTGTGATATAATAAAAAATATATATTTATGTTGGAAATAACATATATATTAATTAAATATACCATTTTTACTATCCATGAGAATATTAATATAATGAAAAATCCCATTGGTTCAACCTATAGTAGTGTCCCATACATACAAGAATTGTTATTATTTTCCCTGAGGATTGGAGGTAATACTATAGATGTAGAATTATAATTTAAAAAGAATAATAATATAATATTTATAATAAATAAACATTAAATAAATAATTATATCGTTCACTGATAGGTGTCGATGGAAAACAAATAACATCGGTCCACATGGTGGTAGTCCACCATACCTAATATTGATGATTTTATTTCTACTTTGATGGAATAAGATATTGATATTAGTTATTACATTAATAAATAAGATATTATTATATCATAGACAATGTTTTTTTATATATTAACACAATTAGATATGATTTTGTTGATTTATAAGATGAATTATAATAAAAATGCATTGTTTTAAACATTACTTATACTTCATAAAAGGTCATTTGGTTTAACATTAATCTTTCATGGATTTTATTTGTGATAAAAAATTACTATTGATTGTTTTTATGGATATTAGGATGAATTTTTTAGGTATTTACTACTCATAATGTTTTTTCTTTTTTGAATTGGAGAATAGAGTGGTTTTCTTTTTTATATGTGGAGGAATGAATACAAATTGATTTTCTAACGGAATTAAGTTTATAAACATTTTTTAAATGAATGAAATATACTAAATTTAACATTATATACCTTTAGAGTTGATAAGACCTAAAAATTAATATATATGTTTATATTATAAGATTATATTTACTTTCACACCATAAAATTTTAGTTTAACACCCCCTGTAAATTTTTTTTAACAATAAAAATTGTAATTAATGTTTTTATTTTTTATTATATATTTTTTACAAAAACTAAATTCAACAAATTATGTATTATAAATTATTATATTTACATAAAGATAATTCATTTTTCAAAATAAAATTCACTAACGTGGGTAAATTTAATTTAAAATTATACTCATTGATATAATAAGAATTTTTTTTTCACAAGATAATTTGGTCAAATGGTTATATGGGTTTTATATCAATATTTCATATAAAATTGATTCAAATGAAATAAATTGGATTAATTAATATAAAATTAAAATAATTTTTCATTATAATTAATTTTATATCAAATTTATCCATGTAAATTAATTATATGAGAAGTATTATTTCAATAAAAACTAGTATTTTCATTATTTAAAGGATAATTTAAATTTCTAAAAAAATTATAAATATTGACTCTTATAATATTTTGAAATTTAAATTTTAATATTAATTTTTTTTTTCAAACTTCATTTATTAATATTTCATATATTAATTTCTCATATAATTCCTTTTTAATTAGTATCTTCCAAACATATATAGTTATTACAAAAAATTATGTACTTTTGTATCAATATGTTTTATTTATATAAATTTATTACAATTAATATTAAAAAATTTGGTTAATCTTATCCATCCATCTCAATTATAATTTCAAGGTATTAATTTTTGTGGTTAAATATTTAAATTAATTGTTTTTTTTGGTCTTAAAAACACAGTGATGCATGTAAGACAAGATATTGATGATATTATATTTTACACATAAAATTCATTAAATATAATTGTTTTAACCCTAGAAAATATCATTATAAAAATAAAAAATAAAAAATACATATAATTTTAAAAATAAACATATATTTTACATTGTTCACCAACAATTGTAAATATATAAGGAACATAGATCGATTATTTAATGATATGACTAATTATATTTAATATAACATTTTGTTATTAAAATCACCATTTCATGTTCTCTACTCATACAAGGTCCATCGAATCTTCTAATAATATACTATATACATCTAAATCAAGTTACAAATTGATATAATATCATCAGAAAGGATAAACTCAAAATAATTTAAATTAGTCTGATAACACAATATAATAATCAATGTTATCCATAATAAAATTTTAATAACTCGCATATTTTCACTAATATGTATAGAAACACATAAAATTAAACAATATTATTTTATTAAATTAAATATAGTCTTAATTTACAATTATAATCCTGAAATGTAATAAATTCCCTCAAATGATTTTCTATTCATTCTTATATTCCTAACTAATTTTTTTAGCTCTATATAAACTCTATTTATTACCATCATCTATATAATATTTTTAAAAATATTTTATTAATTTGTAAATTAAAAATAAAAATTCATTTTTAGACATCATCTTAAATTATCTACATCCAATAAATAGATTGTTTTATTTCGTATTTTTCATAACCATAATATCTAAAATCATAGTTATTGGTTAATCTACAAATACAAAAATATTTTTATGATGTAATGTCATATTATTTATTCATGTTCACCATATTACATACATTGTGGTGTGAAAACATTAATCAAGGTGTAATTTTTTGGTTTCTTGATCGATTTATCATTAAAGACATCATAATTCATGACATAACAAAATGATTTTGAAATATCACATGGAACATTTCTTAAAGAAAATAAGCATTCCAATTTAAATGAACCTTTATTAAAAAAAACAAAATTTTCAATATTATTTTTTATGAATATAACCATATAGTCATATAGATGATTGTTTAAAATAATTTGAAATATATATTGATGAAATGTAATTTGATTTAATAATACATTTTTAAAATTATATTTTCTTTATATAATATTTGTATCCATTTATCTAAAAATAATAGAAAAAAATTATAAATTAATATCAAAATATAATGATGGATTTCAAATTAGAAAATTACATTACTTCCATACATTATTTATGAATTATTGAATTAAAATTTTCAGTAAAAACCTCATAGTACATGTAATATCCTGATATTGTATAGATATTAAAAACCCCATATGTTAATAATTTAGATTCATTTTTATATGTAAATGTATAATTTCAAAAAAAATCATTTAATAAATGTATTCAATTCCTTGTGTAATTGAAATGGCCATGTTAGAAACTAAGAATAGTATTCATATTCTTTTTATTATGTGAACTGACTTCATGAAAGATTCCTAGAATTGTATATCCTCGGAGAAGATGAAATATAAATTTTATATTTATTATCTTAAAGGAATATAATTTATCAATGGTAATTTAATACTACTCAAATTATGCATAGGTAAGAAAAATATTACACCACTATAATGTTCGATATGTGGTATTTACCCTAGTTGGCGTATAACATATTATGCACTGAGCATTTGATCATATCACACTCAAGGTTAGTTTACATAATTTTTCAATGTATTATATTTCTAAAATGATTTAATATCTATCAAAATGTCAATCATATGTGAAATATGAGACTTGATTTTTGTTTGTGAAAAGATTTTACCATAGGCATATTATACATTTTTTCAGTGTTAAATGTTCTCTAAGATCTATCGTGAGTATAAGATTGTTTGATTTATTATATTATAATATATTAAATTATATTTACTTAATAAATGGTTTTTTATTTTACCCATTCTTCGTCTATTCCCTATTCTATTATCAATTCTTGTTAATAAATCCAAAAATCATTGCTATGATACCATTTCAAATGATGATAAATTTCAAGAGTTTAATTGGGAGAATTAATACACATTGCAAACAATTTTTATTTAAAACATTGGTTTATTGTGTTGTTTTTTTACGATCATAGAAATACTCTATAAATTGGTTGGGCCTTGTAATATCTATACAACATCTGTTTCTTGTTCTATGATCATCTTGAGTATCAGTGACACATGAACCACGTTACCTGTGTCTAGTAGAAGCCCCATATTGGGGCCTTACTCAGTGCCCTCCATGAATTATCCCCATCATATCTGCATAATATCCCTAAAATTTCCTGGTTTTTTTCATACTATTTCTTTATTTATATTATTCTATTTTTTCATTTAATCATAAATTTAGTAAATTTTAATTGGATTTAAAAAAATATGATGATAAAACAAATATTTTTTTTACTCGGATATTATGAGATTTTTTTGGAATATAATAATACAAAAAATTATTCAAAGATAATTGTACAAATTATAATGGAAGAATATAATGTTTTCTAAATGGATATTTTTTTGGGGAATTAAAAAAAATATTTAAAAATTATTGCCAAGTGATAATTATAGAAATCTCTCATGGTAATTGTGTGAAACAATCCAAAATAATTATAGTGAATTATAAAATTACATCTTCATTGGATTACCATGGATAATTATTTAAATAAGAATTCATATAAAATTATATTTGTTAAATTAATCAGGAGAGATAAAATATTATAGCATATTACTTATCAAATGATATTTTGAAAATTATATATGAGAGCTAATATATTTTAGCAATAATTTTTTGAAATTATAATTTCAAATTTATCTAGGATGTATAAAATAGTTACACATGCAATATTTTATTTGGTAATTTAAAAATTATTCAGTAAAGATAAAATATTACAACATGTAATATTTTAAATGAAAATTTGAAAATTGACTATTTGATATAAAATATTATCTCCTATAATATTTTAATTGAAAATTTAATAATTATCAAGTTGAGATAAAATAACATCACATGTTATATTTTAAAAAATAATTTGAAAATTAACATTTATAGAAAAAATATTATCGTAGTCTATATTTTAAATTTTAATTTTAAAATGATCTTTTATGGATATTGTATTATATTTTATAATATTTATTAATGATATTTCTTATATTATCTATGACCATATTGTATCATTATATGTGATATTTTTTTTTATTTTCGAAATATAATACTTCATTTATTATTTAGGGACACTAGGTGAACCTCACATGTCAAATGTTTTTTATAATAAGGTTAGAATGAGGTGTTTTCCACTACATTATCCACTTTTTTAAATATATGACTTTTTAGGTAAGAAGTACCTTTAATTTGGGATATAAGTTTCACATGTTTCCATACATTATCTATACTCTTATATATTTAATGATAATGATTGAGTATGGTCACATGTTGATTAGTGTGTGTAGCATTGAGGTCCTTATGTGACATTTTTTTCTTTGAGAACATTGATTATTATTATTCATGTATGATGTTTATCACATGTATTATTGTGATACCACAATTATAAATATGTTATATACTTACCTATGTATCAAACCAGGTTACATGTGATTCTATGGTATTATTAATTGTGTTATGGAACATGGATCATCTTGAAATTGTATCCCCGTGATGGGAAATATACACAATTTTTTGGAGTTAATGATGAAGTACATATACAGTGGGTATGTATATGATGATTCATCTAGGATTTCATGTGATGCACTCTATGGAATGTTCTTGAAAATGGGTATGTTCCCGATACCGGGAGGATGTCGAGTGGTTCTTGATGCCTAGATAATATTGACAATAAGAATTCATTGATGTGCAATGTTTTCATGTCTCACAATCTCACAATAATGACTAGAATGATTTATTATCCTCATGGATAATCCTTTCTAATTCTTACAACTTGAGTATCCTTCCATCATAGAGCTGTTTTAGGTAATGTTGTGGTTTTTTGGTGGCATTGACAGTGCATGACCACGCATTTTTGGATTTCATGTTTTTCATCTCAAGAAATGATTATTATTATGGAATAAAAAATTATACATGATCACTATAGATAAGGGATACATTATTGGTCTCTTATTCAATCTTTCAATCACAATCTAATTGGAAATTTTTTTGTAACTATAAATTTCATGACAAACCCGGTGAAGGGAAATGGACATGTTTTGGACTAATGAGTTTTGTAGTGTACAACTAGTTGTGGGATAGGAAAGATGCCAACATTTCCTATAGTTTATCATTTGTTTTTATATGATTTATCTATATTGGTAATTATTTCCACTTTCGGATATATATTATTTGTATTGTATGAATTCAATTATGATCTTTCTTCTTGTTTACTATGATTATTTATTATTATTTTTATTATTAATTATTGATCACGTGACGAGATTCGTGTGTTATAGTCTCACCACTGATGGACTCATACCCCCACTACTTATTGGAATCATCTTTCATCACAGGAGGTGTGTACGAGTTTATGTGATATGGTATGGGACATGATAAACCTTAGATAGGACATTTGGGGCGAAATAAGGGAAACTATGTTTGTGATAGGAAATTAGTATATAATGGACCTCCACGATTCTATAATGTAGTGGATTTATTTTTTGATTTTACCATTGAAAAAATTCACCATGGGTGATATACATAATGCTTATATGATTTATGATATTTCAGGTGTGTTCATTTTTCAATATTAAGCATGTAGGGTCATATTCTAAATATATACTTACTATTGTGACTTATAGTAATTCCATAATTAAATTCCTTTTTTCTATCTATTTGTTATAGTTCTCCCTTTTATGATATTTTTATTTACATGTTGTCGTGAATATCTTTAGTGAAACTGATTAGTTGAACTATGTATACTGTTGTGAATGGATATATATAAAGACTATGACTGACATAAATGGAATGAAAAAAGTATTAGTAATATAAAATGTATATCGTGGGATTAGTCTATAGTCCTAAAAAACCAATGTTTAATCACATAAACTCTTAGTATAACATTGTGTGATACCACAAACTAATTAAGTTCTGTTTTTATTATAAATAATCCTTTTTTATAAAAATGTCAAATCAATGTATTCATAGGAAAATAATTATGATTCTATGTTGTAGTACATCTACTAGGAAGCATGTTCTCAGATTACCACTTGATATGTAGTGGAAAATAGCCTAGTGTCCTCTCATGCATACTATTTGGTCAAGGAATCTAGGTTGGTTCAACAAGAAGCCTTTCACTTTGTGTATGAAATTAGTATTAGAGTCTAGATAAATGGTCAGACATGTAGTGAACATCAATTTAATTATTTTTTATATTACTAGGATAAAATAGGAACTTATAATATTGAGGAATGTATTGAAATATTCGTGAGAATATTTTATATAGTATAGAATCTAAGGGATTGGAATATTAAGATCATATTAAGATCCTTTTGGGATTGTAGACATTTAGATACCCAAAAATGTATTGTCCCAACCAAAATAATGTATCTCAAGGTTTTTTAGAATGAATATTATAGGAATAAATCCTTAAGTTAGGATAATTAAATATATGTTTTTCATGTGTTGTTCGCAATGATGGTGTATCATAGCCTTCAGCTATGCATTGATTACTGGAAGTTAAAAAATCTAATGATGGAGAAACGAAATCATTTAAACAAGGATGATTATATTTTTTATCATCCATAGGGAGACTAGAGGTTCTTGATGATTCAGTTTCCATTAGGCTATCAATAATTATTATATAGAGAAGATGAAATTTGGAGAAAGGTGTTTTAGAGAAGGAATAGACTATATGAATACATTGTGATTCATTTTAATCTAATGAAAAAAACAATACTACTCATGGACATCAAAGACTAGATCATTCATCTATACATTGACTCATTTGACATTTTTTTCATTGTTGAAATCCTCATCTACACAACGACACTATTGAAACATGCAAGGAATCAGGGGATAGTCATGAGTACTATTTTATAACAAAAACCTTACACAATTCTTTTGATGTATGAATTATAGATTAGTGAGGAAATTTTTGTAAAATGTGTGTTTCTTTTGACCATAATAACTATTTATTAAGATAATGTTGTGGTGGTCAGTTAAATGACACAACCTCAAGATGTGTTTAAATTTAGGTGCATTTTGGGTTTAATATGGTAATATTGATGGACTTTTTAGGACCTATCCCTACTATCATCACCATTAAAATTTCTGAAAAAGTTGTAACTAAACTTATAGTGGTATGAAATATGTGAATATGTGTTCCTTGAACATAAAATAAATTTAAAGATACCTCTAATACTTATACTCCTAATTTATGGGATTTTTTATGCAATGTACATTAATGCAATAGGCCATTGCCTAGGAGTGGTGTTAATTTAGAGAAATTGTGTATTAGAATATGAGTACTTTCATATAAAACCTCATCATGGGAGATATATTACAAAATAATTAGTGATATTTTTTTCTTCCATGTACATAATTTTTGGCGATATAATCTCTTTGATGAGATATATGTTTTTTACTGAATGGGAATTGGATATATCTTCACACAAGAGGAACTAAATATAAGAATGTGGCATTAATTTGATTAGATATGGATTTTAATCATGTGATTTTTTATTCACCTATAAATTTTAATATTTTTTTGAATACTCATAGTCATAATACACTTACAAATCAAGTCCTTGGTGTGAAGACTTCAAAAAAATACTGAAAACATTGTTATTTTTAGACGTTTAGAGGATGGAATTTTCTAATTACCAAAAATCTATTTATTATTCCACATTATGTTATCAATTAATCTATTTTTTATTAGATGTTTACTGACAATGATTTAGACCCATATTGTGTTGTGATGAGGGAATAGTTAACTGGAGGTGGCCTAATTCCCAAATGTTCGATGGGCAATGAAGATTTGATATTATGACATCGTAGTGTAGTAGTAATTTAATCAATTATAGTGGGTAATGAGGGAATAAAATAAATCAAGGTATATTGTAAAACATGGTGTAAACATTATAAATCGTTATATTAGGAGGTAATTTTGGTTTCCATAGATGAAGAGATACATTATTGGATTCATCTCCTCGTGACTTAATTATACGAGGGTGAAGTCCGATGAATATATTCCTATTGGGTTATTGAATTCACACATGAAACCCATTGTATAATTGAGATAATATGATGATGTAATTTTTAATATGGTTACCATGTACACCAAGATGTCGTGGTACAGTATAGATAAATGATGGTTGGCTAAAAATTTCTTAATACTTATGACCATCTAGAGAGACCCACTTAGTGTGGGAGATTTAAGATATATTTGGTGTAGAGATCATATTCCTTTAGAGAGTCCCATGAGTTGTTTTTTCAAATAGGTGGACAGATTTTTTTCACCGTTTTTTATACACTTCACAAATTCAATGGAACTCAGCTATGATTGAGCACGATGTTTAATCAATATATCGATGAAAAAACCAAGTGAATTATATCCAGGTTGAAGGATATTATTTAATCATGGGTGTTAGAATTCAGTGTAATGTGGGGTGATCACATTATATTTATTTATTTAAAATTCAATAAGCATTACTATGATTTCATTCATATAGAATATTATGAGTTTATTTACAATAGATCATGTCGATCCTGTTTTTTTAGTATGAGGGATGTAAGGCAGCTAATGTGGGACTGGATTGGTTTAAGATTCCTCCAAGCCTATGAATATAACTGAGAATATATTTATCAGCAATAAAATATAATAAAATATATAATTATCATAGTTTTATACCATTTGTGTTTCTTATGGGATATAATGATTTCTTGAAATTGACTCTTCAATTAAGGAAAATTGATATGAGATGTAGGGAAAGGTAATGTTTTATTTTACTGAAACATTTCAGATCATAGAATGTATGTGAGATGTTTTTTAATATATATATATAAATTTTACATTTTTTTGTATGCATGAAAGGATCCATGTGTCACAACTTTTTAGGTACATACATTACATTATGAATGTTGTAGATTGCTAGGATGTCAATATTGTGACTGATAAATCAAACGAATAACATCCTGTGTAGATCATAGATCAAAGTGTGAAGGCATTGAGAGGAAATGGATACCCGTTATTAGGAGTGTGTGGATGTGTAGATTGGTCTAGGAGGAATAATGGGGAAGGATGTTTGATTTTTGATATTAGTGGCATGGGTTGTTCAAGAAAGACCACTAGAGATACTTCTCAAAGTTGTATAGTTGGTTGAAGGGTGGAATTTTAATATCCTAATTTGTTGATGAAAATAAAAAATTCTTTTTCTAATATTTGGAATTTATTTTTGTGTGATAATTCAAATAATAAATAATAAATAGTTACTTATTTATTTATGTTTCTTGATTAAGAGATAATCCAAATAATTATCTTATAATTCTCAATGAAGTATTTTCAATATTAGGATCCTAGTTCATGTGAGACTATGAGATCTATGAATTTTATGTGTAGAAGGAAAAAATTAAT
Source organism: Viscum album (assembly GCA_963277665.1). Taxonomy (NCBI): domain Eukaryota; kingdom Viridiplantae; phylum Streptophyta; class Magnoliopsida; order Santalales; family Viscaceae; genus Viscum; species Viscum album. The sequence continues at coordinate 1,994,958,463 of OY728140.1, read as the reverse complement.
AAATAAATTATCAAGCACACACAAGATTTTCCAAATAATTTAATATCTCTTAAATGATGAATCTTTTGAGAAATCGAATACCACTTTTAGGTCAATGATGTGTTGTTTAATCATGGTGACATATAACATTTACTAAAATTGTGTGTCTGTTAAGATCCCACATTAAGATAAGTTATTTAATATTCTAACTATATTATTTTTATAAAAAAATCGAACATCTCTTATATGGTGTGTTTTGTGATAATTTTGAGATAACCACTACGTCTAGGATGTTGGGTTGACCATATGATAGGTATAACTTTTTTTCATGATAAATGTATTTCTATATCACATGTGAGGATAAATTTTTAATAGTTTTTATATTTTTCATTAAGTTAACTTAATAAATTATATTTGTATTTTAACAATTCTTATTCTACACATTATTTCCCTATTAATGCATTAGGATAAATATAAAATAATTGATTATATACAATTATAAATTATAATAAATTTCAATTCTATAAAGGGGATAATTTCAACTCTCATCAATCAATTTTTTCTAGTGAAACTGCATATTACTATGTCATGTTGATTTTTCATTTTTGGAAATAGAATCTAAATGGGGTTTGTGTTGAGTAATAAAAAAATGAAATTTTTTTTGTATTGTTTGATTCTCTCAATTTATGTTGATACTAGATCCATAGTGCCTTTATCTGGTGGACTATATTAAAATCCCCTTATGGTGACTATATGGTGATTTTTATCTATCTTTATGCACTAGAAATGAAAATTCATTATCATTTTGTTTGAAATGATTAATTTATTTACTATATACTATTTTTCCCTTTAATTTTAATTTTTGAAAAATGTGATTATATTTAAAAATGTTATATGATATAACATATATTTTTAATGTAATTTTACAATAATATTTAAAAATATATTAATTTGAAAAAATTCTACAAATATGATTTTACCAAAATATCATTGATAAATATATATTTTTATGAAATGAATTTATGGAATTTATGAACTTATAAATATAAATAATTATCACGTGGTAATTAAAATGAACTATCAAGTTTATTATGACCGATTGGAAAATAAAATTATAATGAATTATACAATATTAATTTCATCGGATCACCAAGGTTAATTATGGACAAATTCATTGAACAAGAGAAATAATTTGAATATTATTCAAGAGACATAAAATATTATCTGATGTAGTATCTTAAATGAAAATATTATATTTATCTAGTATATATAACATATTGTCACACATAATATCTAAAATTATAATTTTAAAATTATCTAGGAAGTGTAAAATATGATCACATGTAATATTCAAAATTATAATTTAAAAATTATATTAGAGAGATAAAATATTACTACATTTAATATTTTAAATAATAATTTTACAATTATCATGGATAGATAAGATACTGTCATATGTAATATTTTTAAAAATTACTTGATGATTATACAGTTAATATAAAATATTAATTCATATAATATTTTAAATTAATCATTTATGACCACACATTATAGTTATAGTATTATAATATGTAATATTTCAACCTAATATTTGATAATTATCAGGGATAGAATAAAAATTATTGCATCAGATATATTTTAAATAAAAATTCATATATTATTTAGGGGATATTTTGTATCATCACATGTGTAATTTTATTTATTTTATAAATAAATTAGTTGTTTTTTTCATTAGGAATAGTTTGAGAACTCGAATTATTGAGTTTTTTCTATAATAAGTCCATTGGGAGGCATTTGTGACTGGTTTAACCCTACCTTATAAAATAATTGAATTTTAAGGAAGTAATTACTTTACATTTTGGGATATTGTTTATAAATTATTCCAAACATGGTATATGTGTAGAAAATTATGATGGTTGATCTAGATTATGATCACATGTGTGTGTGGGTGAATGTATACTTTTGGAACTTATGTGAATATTATTTCCTGGTGTATTTGTGTAGATTATAATTTATGTTCAATGTAAAGCACATGTATTATTTTTATACCATACTTATGATGATGTTCTATGATTTCTCATGTATCCAACCATGTTATATATAATTTTCTGTTATTATTCTTATAAACAGAGATGGTGGACCATGGTGAACTGTTTATCGCCTCAAAGAGAGTATAAATATTTTTACATCATTGGTGATGAGGGACCTATACAAATTTTTGGGATATCAAGATCCCTTAGGGGTTTATTATGATGAACTCGAGGAATATTGAATGACAATGAGTATTTGCTCGATGGATATTAGATTTTTTGTTTATCTAGATGCCTATAAAATTCTATAAACATGAGTTCCTTGATGAATATTGATACTGATATTCACAGGAAAACGATTGTGATAAAACTAATTAATAATCATCATGAATAACAAAAGATTCTTCAGAGAACTTGACTATCCATCCATCATATATCTGAAACAGTTATGGTCAGTTGTTTGTGGTGTCATAGTTAGCACAATTCCACTCAGTTTTGAATTGTGTGATATGATTATTACACAATTATTCTTTTTATTGAATATAGTATTGTAATTGATCACATTAGGTTAATTATGCATTTATTGTCTCTTGATTATTGTACTGACACCATATTAGGTAATTTCATTGTTATAGTATATTTTAGGATGGTTCTAGTGATAGGAAAGTGCCTAGTGGTGGACTGTTCAGTTGAAGAGTTCAGATCTACTGTTCTGAGAAAAAATGAACTATTGGGGCCTTTATATTATCATTTTAATTTTTATCATATTTATTTAGATCAATTATTAAGGTCACATTATTATATTCTTTATTTCTATGACCTGTATATCATTTTTAGCTTTCCTCGTGTTTACTCTGGTTATTTATTATATTATTTATTTTTTATTACTAATTCTATTTTAATATATTGAGGGTATAATATATTTTTTGTGGACATAGATACTTAATTATATTATACATCCTATTACATACGAGGTGGTGTGCATGGGGTCGGGTTACCTTTCTTCTGGGACCTAGTAGTTTATGTGAGAATGTTACATGACTTTTTCTGGAAAATACAAAAAGATTCCATTTAAAAATACATAGTAACATTCAATCATGGTATAAAATTCCATTAAGTAATCATTTTAAAAATGATAAAATATTTTGATGTCATTTTTGAAAACACATATATGAGAGAAAATGGATTTTTTTTACCAAAAAGAGAAATAGATAATGGTTTTATGAAAAATATTTTTTAAAACTAAAGAGTACCCAAAAATAGGAATATATATACAACATTTTCACATGACCTAACCATAATAGAATAAAATATATGAGTTTCTATAGATATGGTCCAAAATAATTCATCATCATAAGGATAAACAACAACAATCCGGATAAATGATGATATTGTATCATATATCCATTAACGCTTTGGTTATATTGAATTGTATTCCCAATAAAAGAATAGAAACTAAATAAACATGAAATGTAATTAGAATAAACAAATTCCAAATATTAAGTTTCAATGATTCATAATATATACCTCATAAAAAATTATAGTCACATAACATTACATATTAATCAATAAAGGAATATTTAGGGAAAAATTCATTAACTAATGTCATTAATTTCATTTTAAATATAAAAACATATGGAATAAAAAATAAAATATTTTTATAAATATTTTCAATAATAATAAATTTATATATCATGTAATATATTATATAATTATGAAAATTTTTTAGATGTTTAGTATCTATTTTATGAAAAAAGCATTTTTCATGAAATAACTAATTTTTTCCTAGATTCAATTTTTATTTCTTAGTCCATATTAAATGATAATTTTTCAATAATATCCATAATTTTAAAGATTATATATATATATATAATGTTTTAATTATATTTGTTATTATATTAATGCACAATAGAATGTGAATGAAAATGAAACTGCACATCAATATAGATGGTGGGTCGTACGTATGAATGGACACTATTTCCATTTTCACTATGGATGAAATAAAAGAATGTTAAATAATATATTTACTTTAAATATATATTAATGTCATATATATCAGATATATAAATTAAATATTCCATAATTAACTTCCATAGAAAGTTTTTGTGAAAAACTAATCACTAGGCTTTGTGAAGCACTAATATGTTGTACACATAAGTTGTGTTATCTTATCCCCAAAAGAATCAAAATTAAGAATATATCTGTGATATAATAAAAAATATATATTTATTTTGGAAATAAAATATATATTAATTAAATCTACCATTTTAACCATCCATGTGAATATTAATATAATGAAACATCCCATTGGTTTGACATGTGGTAGTGTGCCATACATACAATAATTGTTATTATTTTCCCACAAGATGGGAGGTAATACTATAGATGTAGAATTATAATTTAAAAAGGATAATAATATAATATTTATAATTAATAAATATTAAATAAATAATTATATCGTTCACTGATAGGTGTTGATGGAAAACAAATAACATCGGTCCACAGGGTGGTAGTCCAACATACCTAAGATTGATGATTTTATTTCTAATTTGATGGAATGAGATATTGATATTAGTTATTACATTAATAAATAAGATATTATTATATCATAGACAAAGGTTTTTTATATATTAACACAATTAGATATGATTATATTGATTTATAAGATGAATAATAATAAAAATGCATTGTTTTAAACGTTACTTATTCTTCATAAAAGATAATTATGTTTAACATGAATCACTCATAGATATGATTTGTGATAAAAAATTACTATTTACTGTTTTTATGGATATTAGGATGGATTTTTTAGTTATATACTACTCATAATGTTTTTTCTTGTTTGAATCGGAGAATAGAGTGGTTTTATTTTTATATGTGGAGGAATGGACAAAAATTGATTTTTTAGCGGAATTAAGTTTATAAACATTTTTTAAATTAATGAAATATCCTAAATTGAACATTATATACCATTAGAGTTTATAAGACCTAAATATTAATATAATATATTTATATTTTAATATTATAGATACATTCACACCATAAAATTTTAGTTTAACACCCCATATAAACTTGTTTTAACAATAATAATGGTAATTAATGTTTTTATTTTTAGTACATATTTTTTACAAAAACTAAATTCAAAAAATTAGGTATTATAAATTATTATATTTCCATAAATATAATTCATTTTTCAAAATAATATTCACTAACATGGGTATATTTAATTTAAAATTATACTCACATATATAATAAGAATGTTTTTTTTTCAGAAAATAATTTAGTCAAATTGTTATATGGTTTTTATATCAATTTTCCATATCAAATTGATTCAAATGAAAGCAATTGGATTAATAAATATAAAAATAAAATAATTTTTCATTATAAATTATTTTATATCAAATTTATCCATGTAAATTAATTATATGAAAAGTATTCTTTCAATAAAAACTAGTATTTTCATTATTTAAAGGATAATTTAAATTTCCAAAAAAATTATTAATATTGACTTTAATAATATTTCGAAATTGAAATTTCAATATTAAAGTTTTTTTTTATACTTCATTTCTTAATGATTAATATATTACATTCTTATATATATCCTTTTTTAATTAGTATCTTCCAAACATATATAGTTATTACAAAAAATTATGTACTTTTGTATCATTATGTTTTATTTATTTAAATCCATTACAATTAATATTAAAAATTTGGTTATTTTTATCCATCCATCCCAATTATAATTTCTAGGTAATAATTTTTTTGATTAAATATTTATATTAATAGTCATTTTGGGTCATAAAAACATAGTGATGCATGTAATACAAGATGTTGATGATATTAAATTTTTCAAAAAAAACCATTAAATATAATTGTTTTAACCCTATAAAATATCATCATAAAAATAAAAATAAAAAAATACATATAATTTTAAAAAGAAACATAGATTTTACATTGTTCACCAACAATTGTAAATATATAAGGAATATAGATTGATTATTTATTGATATGACTAATTATATTTAATATACCATTTTTATTATTAAAATCACCATGACATGTTCTCTAATCATACAAGGTCCATAGAATCTTATAATAATATACTATATACATCCAAATCATGTTACAAATTGATATAATATCATCAGAAAGGATAAACTCAAAATAATTTAAATTAATTTTATAAAACAATAGAATAATCAATGTTATAAATAATCAAATTTTAATAACTCGCATAATTTCAATAATATGTATAGAAACACATAAAATTAAACTATATTATTTTATGAAATTAAATATAGTCTAAATTTAAAATTATAATCCTGAATGGTAACAAATTCCCCCAAATGATTTTCTATTCGTTCTTACATTCCTAACTACTTTTTTACCTCTATATATACTCTATTTATTACTATCATATATATAATATTTTTAAAAATATTATATTAATTTGTAAATTGAAAAAAAAAATTCATTTTTTAGACATCATCTTAAATTATCTACATCTAATAAATCGATTGTTCTATTTCCTATTTTTCAGCACCATAATATCTAAAATCATATTTATGTGTAAATCTACAAATACAAAAAAAATTATTATGTGAAGTCATATTATTTATTCATGTTCATCGTATTACATATATTATGTTGTGAAAACATTAATCGAGGTGTAATTTTTTGGTTTCATCATCGATGTATCATTAAAGACATCATAATTCAAGACATAACAAAATGATTCATTGTGCCTTCATTATATATATATATATATATATAGAAAGGGAGAGATCAAGTGGTTATTTTTTTGTATTAAAATAATATAACAATTATGATAATAAAAAAGTGACCATTTTATTGGGTATTGATCAAACTATTTGTATTCTATATTTCCAAATATATATTTGGATTGTTGTATTCTATTCTAATGTTAACTCTAAATTTGAAAACCCCCTTAATTTACTAAAATATATTCCAGAAAACGAAGAGCTATCACGAAATTAAAAAACATTCATTTTAGAAATTCATGAATATTATATATGAGTTATCAGTAATGGTCCACGATTAAATCAATGGAATATCCCTCGTTATAATTATTTCATGTTGTATAATTGACACCCACCACAAATAGAAAAAAATAAATAATTATATTACAAAATTAATATTGCTAAAATACTTACAAAATAAACCAATATGTATGAAATATATTATATCCGGGTAATACATAAAAAAAAGAAAATAAGGAAATAATTTTTTTGATTTTCTCGTTACATCAAGATGACTGAAATCTGAAAACATTTTGTAGATATACAATATAATGATAAAAATCAAATATTTTATAAGAATATGAAAGTAAATATATAATTTAATTGAAATATATTTTAATGAATAATGTATATAAAATGGTGAAGCTATATGAATTATTGAACCCATTTTACAATTATAAATATATTAGTTAAAAAATTAATTAGACCGTTAGAATTGTTACGGGACAATTGAAATAATAATATAATAGTTAGGAATAGTAATCTTACCATTAAAATCACAAATTCACCAATTTAAATGTAAAATAATATTTATTTATCTAAAAAAATTATAAATCTATATATTTATATCACAATACATATAAAAAATGTTTTAGAAAAGGGAAATTAAGTGTTAGTATTTTGGTAAAACATAAATGTTTTATTTTAAATTTTATCAAGAATATAATAAATTAAAAAAACTTTTCCTCTAATGGTATCATATAATAATAATATTTTATATTTTAAATAGAAAATTATTTTATAGAACTGTAAGTAAAATTTCACATGTTCAGAAAATCGATTATAATATAGAAATCATAATTTTTAAAATAGATAAGAATTTTATTAAAAAATAATACTTCTCATATTAAGTATTTTTTGACAAATTGGATACCATTTTCTGAATTCTATATAGATGAAATTTGTCACAGTGAAATACTTTTAATTATAAAAAAATAATTTATTTTTTGTCAATAATGGAATATAGTAATTTTTAGTTGTTAACATTATGAACCAAATACATGAAATTTTGTTTCATGTATGATTTATGGCACAATTATTTTGATTTCAGAAGAACCATTCACAAAATATAGTCACATAATAAGAAATGTTTATTTTATTGAGCAAAAATAATAATCTAATAAATATAATTATAAAAAATAATCATATCCTCCTTTTTTTGTTACAACCCCTTACTACCCATATATATTACCAACTATTTTGAATGAAAAATTCAAATAATTAACATCCTCCCTAGTCTCAAATTTCTAATGTCTTTTTCATATCTCCAAAATTCTAATTTCATGTTCAATTAGGGTCTATAAAAGAGGTTATATTTAATAGGTGACATTATAAAACTACCTTTTTTAAATTTTTTTTCTTTTTTAAATTCTCCTCGCATCGTTTACACATCATATAGTAATAATTGTAGTATCATGTATATACCTTAATTTTATACCCAAAAATATAAGAGACATGCAAGAATACTACTCCTAGAAAAAATATTAAATAAATGTAAGAATCCACAAGAAAACAGAGTCATGGAACAGATCATCAAAGTCGAGTATAAACCACAGCACGAATATCATCTTGGACAAGGCCATTACAAAAACTTGGAAAGACGCATGACCAATTGGAACTAACTACCAATATTTCTCTCTTATACAGAGCATCAACATCCCGATTGGCCTCACAATAAACATGCATTACATCAAGGGAGAGCACCACCGCAAGATGAAGACATTCGATCCAATCTGGAAGGATCTTCCATAGGACATTCCGGAAGCGATCTCGACAAATTTGAAAACCAATAGTCGAGTCGGACTCCAACTATATTTAATTCCAATTAATGTGAACCATATACTATATTTCATTAATCATATCTGAAAGTGGTGATTCAATTGTAAGTCCATTTCCAATAAAATGGGAGAATCATTCTTTCACAAATCCATGGGATGTTCGAAAAACACCACCACAGCCAGCAAGGCTCGTAGCACATGAGGTCACTCCATCTATAATGACGTTGACCCAACTAGGTATGGGTTGTATCCATTGAATATAAATCATCATTAAATTTTTATTGGACCTACCATGCACACCACGTGAACTCAATAGAAGAAAATAAGCAACATCATTATTCATAGAGCCTATTTGAATAAGGGATGTAGTCCAAATTGCCAGATGTATGAACAAAACACCATTATGAAAGGTTGGATTAATGTTATTTAAAGCCAAATAATTCCATTCCATTCAAATGAACGATAAGACACTCACAGAAGCTGCCAACCGGAGGGATTGAATGTCTTCAATTCACTCCTTTCTACAAATGAACTCCAATAGGTCCTCCAGATATTGTAAATTAAATCCACAACTGAAGAGATCATGAATATAAAACCAGAGCCTACTTGTGAATCAGCAGAGAGATAAACAGGTGGTGATGTGTTTCATCTGTATCTAAACAGAGGAGACAAGAACTGTCTACCTGAACCCCAGCACGCCACAACATGTGCTGCACAGAAAGGTGCTACTTGAATATTTTCCAAATGATGATCCTTGAGGCAGGTGGAATAAATGTAGTTCGGACACCATTGATTCAAGAGGGTGGGTTATGGGAAGGTCCAAAAGACAATCAGTAACAATCTTTACTAGAAAAGTTTCCATTTAAATTGGACATCAAAACAAAAGTATCAGAATCTACATATTTGTATCATGATATCTGCAAGAAACGATTATCAGGTAAAAACCCATTCATATTTACAATTACATGAATATTTGTAATAGCATAGTTCATCAGGGATGGAGGAAGACAACCTCATCTCACATGGTTTGGGAAAACTGAGGAGTTGTCCAGTGGTTTAGATGAGAGTTCTCACAAAACATCTATCTCGAGTTTTCCATAAGACCATCATAAGACTCTTTAATGGAAATCCAAATATAGGAAGTCATGTGATAACCATAACCATGCTGAAGCATGTCAACAACCCTATAATATAGAAACACTATATAGAGATCATATCTGGAAAACAGATTCTATAGAAAAATCTTAATCAAATCATCATTTAAGACCCTTAGGTCTGTCACACCCTTTCCCCCAATTTGGGTTGATTTAATAGAGTATTTACATGCCACTGTAATGAGCTTTCTCTCTTTAAATGATCCAGTGTAGATAAAATTTCTAATCTTTACAACCAAATCCATAACAAGTGACATTGGACATATGTAAAGAGATAATGAGTATAAAAACATTGATGTAATCACTAAAATAACCACAGACATTATTCTAGCTTGATACATATTCTTTCATTTCCAGTTCGTTAACTAATTAGCAATTTTTAGATAAATTATCTCTAGATATAATTTCTTCACTATTCCCCAAAAAAGAGGCCCAACAAGATAAATAAAAGGTAGATATCCCCTCTTCATGCCAAAATTAAAATAGATTCTATTCTATTTCGATATGGTGATACCTTCCTCAAACATAACTGAAGACTTATTCCGACTAATAACCTTACTTGAAACCTCCTCATAATGTGAAAATATAACCATGATATAGGATATTGTCCCTTTTTCTGCCTTTCCAAATAGTAGAATATCATTAGCATAAAAAATTGAGAAGGAGAAATCAAAATTAACAGGTCCATTTAGACACAAACTCATGTAGTCTTCAGAAATCACAATAAACATTCCAGAGAGAGGGTTTCCCTACATTACATCTTTTGTACATCGAAATGATCCACTTGGGGATCCATTAATTAGAACAGAGAGCCTCACACATCCATGGATGGAGACAACAAGTCCAATAAATCTCTGTGAAAAACCATGAATTTGAAGAATTGTGAAAAGAATTATCCCTATAAAATTTTCAAATTCCTTGGAGATGTAAATCTTCAGACACATGTCACTAACATTTTCACTCCACTTCATGGCATTGATACATTCATATTTATTGAAAGGAAATTTTGAATGTTCTTCCTTGGTTCAAAACCAAACTAATTATTGGATATAAGCCCCTTAGAAATTTCACCCATCCTTTGGGTCATGATTTTACTGATAATATTATTTAAGGTATTCGTAAAAGCCAATGGTGATCCTAGGAGCATTCTTTCTTCAGGGATTGGAGGGACGATGGTGGTGTTTGAACACGTAGACTCACGAAGATGAGACTCGTTCATGGACGAAGTTTGAGTGACTCTTCAGGGAGGAGTTATCTCTGGTTACGTTGAGATCTGTGCATATCCAGGAGCTTCTTCAGCTCTAGCAAGGAAGTATGACAATAGCGGACTATTTATTGAGGTTCACCAACCTCTCCAAGTACTAGATGGATATGGTCATGGATCAGTACTTCTGAGCTCGGACCATTGACTAAGGTCTATGAAGATAAATCCAAGGTAGTGTCGTGACTCTATGCATATCAACTTATGCTGGAGTGCTCGAGTGAGACTTGGTGATCAAGAGTTTCATGGCAGAGGAGAGGCAACCGATAGTAGTCAGCAGCAGGGTGAAAAGTGTGGAGACCCCGGCAGTATGGAGCTACCGTTAGGAACATGGATACGGACGTGGTAAACAGCATAGGAGGACCTAGGACATGGGATTGACAGTCCAGGACTCTCAGGCTATATCCAGTCAGCCTAGGGAGAAGCGATGCTATGCATGCGATGGTAGGGGACATCTCACTAGAGATTGCCCAACCCGTCGAGCTGCTGACAGGGAAGTGGTGGATGAATCACCAAGGAAGAGGCAGGTAATTGAACAGGGAGACTCGCCAGGCGGCGGATGTGGAAGAGGAGCAGGGAAGGCTGCGGGTGGTGGTAGACTCTTCGACATACTTCCACCACCACCCCTAGGAGTTCCGCACCAGGCTCAGGGAGCTGGGGGACATGGGCGGGGACTGCTGCATGCGGTCGAGGCATACGACCCAGGGGGCTCAAGGGATGATTCAAGGTACGACCGATGTCTTTTCTACCTTATCTGCCATACTCATAGACACAGGTTCCAGTCATTCCCTTATATCCACATGTTTTGTAAAAAACCTTGAGATTCCGGTAGAATAGTTGACTTGATCCTTACGCTTGAAGACACCTACGGGAGGAGACTCAACGATCACACACCTCTGCAGATAGTGTGATCTTACCCTTGTAGGTGAGTGTTTCGGTTGGAACCTCTTGGTGGTAGCATCGAAGCATTACAATGTCATTCTCGGTATGGATTTGTTAACTTCAGTCCATGCCCAGATTAACTATTTTAGGCGAAGAGTGTGGTGTGTCCGCCAGGATAGAACAAGGTTTTTCTTTTTCCGAGAAAAGGAATCCCAGGCAGCACAAAATGGGATCATGCATTGGAAGGTGTAGCCGATCACTCATTAGTTGGCTAGCCATTACCTCAGATTAGTAGATGTTTCGAGCCCTCAGTTCCCAGCAGTAGTGGAGTTTGAGGACGACATTCCAGAATATGTTCCAGGATTACCTCCCACCTGGAAATTGACTTTTGCGTCGACTTACAACACAGGATGACACCAATTTCTTAATCGAAATATTGGATGGATACCGTAGACGATCACGAGCTGAGGGTGTAGTATGAGGAGTTGCATAGCAAGGGTTTCGTGAGACCCAGCGTCTCACCCCGGGCGGCCCAGTCTTGTTTTCCAAGAAAGCAGACGGGAGATTGATGGTGTGCATGGATTACTGGTGCCTGAACCATGTGATGGTGAAGAACAAGTATCCACTGCTGAGAATCAACGACCTCTTCGATCAACTAAGAGGGGCACAATGGTTCATAAAGGTTGACCTTTGATCGAGCTATCATCAGCTACGAGTGCAGGACAAGGATATACTGAATACGACTTTCTGATGCCACAGCAGTCACTATGAGTACTTGGTGATGCCTATCGGCATGACGAATGCCCCTGCTGTGTTCATGGGACTAATGAACCAGATTTTCCAGATGTACGTGGACTAGTTTGTAGAGGTCTTCATCGACGAAATCCTTTTGCACTCGGCGTCTAGGGGGGAGCACGCGAGACACCCGCGGATGCTTCTGGACATACTCCGAGAGCACAAGCTTTATGGAATGCTCTCGAAGTGTCGTTTCTCGATTCAAGAGTTCCACATTCTAGGACATGTCATCTCAGCAGATGGAGTAGTTGTTGACCCTATCACGACCTGCCATCACCATATGGTGGGAATGGTCAGCAGATTTACAGGCCCATCCTTCTTTAAGTTGAAGGAGAGATAATGACCCATGAAACCCACCTTCAATAGGTCCCAGAGTGGCGAACAACACCAAGGGTATAAAAATCACACACCAAATGGAAGGAATTTCCCTTTTTCTTTTAATTGGAACGGGAGATAAGATAGTAAATCCCACAACACGAAACTAAAATTAAAAAATATGTAAAGCTAAGAACCTTTCCCAATGCATGTTACAAAAGAAAAATCCACAATGTCTATGTGAACTACAAGGCAATGTTCCAATAGAATGATCAAGAACAACTACGATGATTGGTCGCAAGGTCTAAGCTAGTATGGTCTAGAACAATCCCTAAAGTCCTCCTGGAAACCTGAAACCAGTTTTATATACATAGGGTGAGAAAACAAGTATACTCAGTAGGGAAAACCAATGAATCTCATGCACAAGTGGGGATGCTTGCTAATTCCCTGTGGAAAAGAGAAAACAAAGCACCTAGCAATGAAACTAACCACCCAAGCGTCACCAAGTCACACTCCCCAAATAACATAATTCAAGTAATGTATAGTAATAGAACAATGATGTTTGGGTACCCAACTCAACATTACCACTGGATATTGAAGACATCCTACGAATCGAACCAATCTCGCCATCCTCACCGCAGTCCCACTGCCACACCCCGCCCACACACACCTAGGCCATAACCTCACGTAGTCCCACTGCCAAAACCCCACCCATGAAACACCTGGTCCACAACCACTAACCCACCCGCAGACACCTGGGCCACAACTGTCACACGTAACCATGCCTGAAAACACCTAAGCTAGAACAACCACTTCCAATCTCGAAGACACCATGCCCTCATCCTGAAGATACTTGGGAAACCACCTACCTGCACACACCTAGGACAACCACCACAATACCCTACCCAAAAATTCTAGGGAGAATAATGGACATCAGGCCATCAAAGCCTACCCGATAACACTTAGGATATCCGGGAAAGGGAGCATAAAAGAGATAATAACCATCCACTAATATTACTGTTCAGAAAAACACCCCCCATGGAAAGGGGGTGTTTGACACTAACTGATCAACTTGGGTGGGGCGCAAATAAGAAAACACAAAACTACAATTATATGTATAGGTAATAAGAACTCACCCAATATAGGTTTTTCTTTAGCTAGCCTAAAGAACACAAACATCACTCATCTGTCAAGTCACAACTCGCACCAAACCAAAATCTATTTGTCCTATCCTTGTTTCATGTTCAGTGATAATATTTAATATGTTCTCCACTACTGGGAAACTGACACCATAAGCACAACCAAGGGAAAAAGGTAAAACCAACAGTAATTCAATCCTTCACAACTGGTTCTCTTTCAAACCCACAACAACAACAGGATAAGGAATATCCCTATAATTACTCGAACCAAAGTAAACCCCAAGATACATCCCCATATCCCCATGATACAGGAGCCAGTGGTTTCTCAACAACAGAGGATCCCACCCCAATTCGTGAAACAAACAATGTAACCACATAGCCTCAAAATTTCCTGACCACTGAATCCTTAACAACAGGGGATCCCATCCCCTACCACATCACCTAGAAATCAGCCCGTGAATGGAAAACAATAAAACCAATACCATCAACACAAAGTATACCTATGATGGTATTTTCAGAATTAAAATATTTAACACTCCATGATTCCAATTCTGTTGTGTAATTTAACCAGGGTGATCACAGAATGGTTTGATCCTGGTGATTTCAATTTATTAATTCAAACATAATTAATTAACCAATTTCCATTACATGATCATCACAAGAAGTAAGGGTTTATTAGTGCATAGGTAAAGACCACCAACGACCTTGATTTTTAGTAGGTGTACACCCGCACAATTCAGAAATCATCAATCATGGATAATAACAGAGCATCATCATCCATCACAACACTCCCATTTATTTAGAGTCCGTTAATTATATTTATTAAAGTTTGGCTTATCTAATTCAATGTAAACAGTAGCGTACCCACACTGAAAGATACATAGAAAGCAGAGATGAAGGTGAAACCCCTTATTGATTGATCAACGATGGAAGCTTCTCTTCACGCGTGAGGAAATTTCAGGGGTGTGACCTGTAGAACTCAAGGACGAGCAGACGAATCGAAGGGAGGGTGATCGGGAAAAATAAACCGATGGAGAACCTTGTAGTTTATAAGGGCCAGGGAAAGTTGAGATAAGTATGAAAACCACATAATGAGTGGAGTTGTGGGTTGACCATGCGGCCCCACACGTCATTAAAGGGGTCCTCTCATTTAGGGGAGGTTTAAACCAATGCATACTTGGGATCTCACCTAAACAAACATCATTAATTGGTGTTAATGGTCTTTAAAATAGGTTTAATGGGGTAAAAATAGGGTTTAAAACCAAATTTGTGCAAAAATGAGGTTCTATTGGAAAAACTCGTGGGGAAGAACGACTAGTAGCCGAGTGCTACTGGTAGGCTGAGCAATCGGTAAGCGGCGGCTACCAGTAGACCGATCTACCGTTAGCTG
This sequence comes from Viscum album, assembly GCA_963277665.1. Classification (NCBI taxonomy): domain Eukaryota; kingdom Viridiplantae; phylum Streptophyta; class Magnoliopsida; order Santalales; family Viscaceae; genus Viscum; species Viscum album. Next base: position 1,994,942,701 of record OY728140.1, on the reverse strand, counting down.
AGCTACTAGTAGGCTGATCTACCTGTAGGTGGAGACTACTGTTAGGCTGCGGCTATTGGTAGACCAAGCTTTTGGTAGGCCTACTATCGTTAGACTAAGGCTACCAGTAGGACTACCATGGGTTGAACTACACAATGATGTTGGGATGGCCTCCCAGACCACCTAGAACACCTCAAACATCTGATTTTTCCTAAGTAGTGGACCTCCAACAACTTTGGCCATTACATCAGACACCTCTCATACTATTCTCACCCTTGAGAATCCAAACAACCCACAAGGAATAGAGGATCCGAACAACCACCTCGAAAGATACCTATCCGGAGAGAACCCCATTATTAACTAAAAACACCATCCTCTTACGAAACAAGAAACACATCATGTCAAACTTACCAGTCATGTGGGTTTGGGAGTCTTTTCCCCCATGTCAATATACTATCTGCTTTGGGCGGCACTGACTCGCCTGCACGTGTTTAATCACATCCACATTAAAGCATCGTGATAAGGGGTTCGATCCTCTCCTCCCCATAGCCAATAAATTTCACACACATTCATAGAGGAAAGAAAAACAACATATTTTATATCCAATAAGGTAAAACTCTCCACCACAATAAGTATAAATAGAACATCACAAAACTCAAAACAACTCTGAGTACTGGGCACACACTTGTGCTTCCCTCTCCCACGTACTCTCCTCATGCCCACCACGTCTCCATAACACACGAACCAAGGGAATAGTTTTTCCACGAATCACCTTATCTTCATGATCCTCGATCATCACTGGTCTTTCCACAAAGGTCACATCATCCTCGATGTCTAGCTCTCCCCAGCCGAGGACATGTGAATCATTGTGGAGAAACTGACGGAGCTTGGACAGATGGAATACGTCATTTATCCTGTGTAGCAGTGGTGGTAACACTAGATGATAAGCCACTTCACCAACATGTTTAAACAACTCTAATGGCCTGATGAACCTGGGAGAAAGCTTACTCTCCTTGTCGAACCTTCGTTTTCCACGCTGAGGGGAGACCTTCAAGAACACGTGGTCTCCAACCTCGAACTCCAAGGGCCTCCTCCTGCTGTCAGTATAAGACTATTTTCTTTCCTGCGACGGCTTCATACTTTCCCATATTATCTAAACCTTCTCTTTCATGCTCTACAACACTTCCAGGCCATGGATCCCCACCTCCCCAATATTGGTCCAACACACAGGTGAGCAGAATGGCCTCCTGTACAAGGATTCAAATGGGGCCATACCAATGGTAGAGTGATAGATATTATTGTAGGAAAACTATAGCAGAGGAAATTGTTTCACCCATGATCATCCTGAGTCCAAAACACATGCCCACATCATATCCTCCATTGTTTGGATGGTGTGCTCTGTTTGTCCATCTGTTTGGGGATGAAAAGTAGTGATAAAACGTAGCTGTGTGCCAAAAGAATGATGCAATCCACTCCAGGCTCGTGAGGTACACCATGCATCCCTATCAAAGTCTATGGACCTCGGAAATCCATGAAACTGCACCACCTCATCCACGTACCTTCGTGCCAAAACATCCACCTCACTCGACTCTTTAATCGCCATAAAGTGAGCCGATTTCATCAACCATTGCATTAATACCCAGATGGAATCATATCCCCCTTGAACCTAGGGTTGTCCCGTGATTAAATCCATCAATATGTCCTCTAAATTCCACTCGGGGACATCCAGAGACTGCAGTTGGCCACCTGGAACATGATGTTAAGCCTTTAACTGCTGACACACTAGGCACTTGGCCACAAACACTGCCACTTCTCTCTTTACTCTGGGCCACCAGAACTATCTCTACAGACCCTGGTACGTCATGGAAACTCTTGGGTGTACCGCTACGTGTGAGTTGTGGAACTTACTAAGAACCTTTCTGCGCATCTCCTCTGGAACAAACTACTTTCCTCGAAAAAGCATCTGGTTCGGACCATCCTCCATCCACCCTTCTGGATCACTACTCTAGTCCAGTCAGTCTCACATCACTTCCTACTCTGGGTCTCCCCAATGTGACTCTTCCAGTTGATGAAGCAAAGAAGACTACACTGTCATCCGATACAGGAAACCTCTACCACTATCCATCCTCACATCCAGGTGCAAAGCAGCCAACTCGTCTATCGCCTTCCAAGCGTCTGCCGACTCTCGGACCACATCCTTCTACGACTTCCTGCTCAAGGCATAGTCCACTATATTCCCTTTTCCCGAATTGTAGTAAATATCAATGTCGTAATCCTGGAGGAACTCCATCCACCTACACTTCCGCTAGTTTAGGTCCCGCTGGGAGAAGACTTACCTCATGATTTTGTGATCTGTGAAGACCACAATGTGTTCTCTGATGAGGTAATGTCGCCATAACTTCAATGCGAAAATGACCGCTACATGTTCCTGATCGTGGGTGGCATAATTACGCTCATGATGGAGTAGCTTCCTAGACACATAAGAGATCACCCCTTGTCACTGCATCAATACACATTTGAAGCCTTTCCATGAAGCATCACAGAACACCTCATATGCCGCACCTTCATCTGGTAGTCTTAGCACTGGGGAACTAACCAACTTCTCCTTAAGATAGCTGATGGCTGTATCGCATTTCTCACTCCACACGAAAACCTGGTCCTTCTTTGTCAAGGCTGTCAAAGGGGATGTAACTCGAAAAAAGATGGGTACGAACCTTTGAGGGAAACCCGCCATCCTGAGGAAGCTGCGGACCTCTTCCACATTCATGGGTGCTTCCCAAGAAACAACTTCCTCAACCTTTGATGGGTCCACCGCTACCCCCTGCTCGGACACTACGTGCCCAAGTAAGTGCACTTCTCACGTCTAGAACATGCATTTCGACAACTTCCCATAGAGTTGGTGCTGTCGAAGGACCTCCAAAACCATCCTAATGTGTTCCACGTGGTCCTCCTCTGATCTTGAATAGATCACGATGTCGTCGATGAACACCACTACAAACTGATCCAGGTACACCTGGAAGATGAAGTTTATAAGCCCCATGAACATAGACGGGGCGTTCATAACTCTGATGGACATGACCAAAAACTAGAAGTTCCCATATCTACACCTGAAGGTTGTATTTGAGATTTCTCCCTCTGTCACCATCAACTGGTGATATCTAGACCGTCGGTCGATCTTCGAGAACCATCATGCCCCTCTCAGATGGTCAAAAAGAACGTCTATCCTCGGAAGAGGGTAGCGATTCTTGATTGTTACTTGATTCAGCCTCCTATATTCTATGCAAAACTTGAGACCAAAATCTACCTTCCTTTATAAAATACTAGATCTCCCAACAGTGACACACTTGGTCAAACATAACCCATCTTCATCATATCGTTAATCTGAATTCGCAACTCATGTTGCTCCGACGGTGCCATCCGGTAAGAATCCATCGAAATCAGACGAGCACAGGGCTGCAAGTCTATCCCAAACATGATAACACATCGAGGGGGTAGACTCGTTACCTCCTTAGGAAAGATGTCCATAAACTGTCTGACTATTTCTGGCACCACCACCATCTCAGCATCTACTAGCTCTACTTACAGATCGGCTAACAAAGAGAGGAGGGGTTCCTCTCACCTACTGCCCTTCTAACTGCTTCAGTTGCTGGTGAAAGTAACACCCCGACCACCCATGTCTGAGAAAACAAACCATACTCGATAGAAGTCGATGATGACACACATAGAGAACAGCCAGTCGATGCTTAGAATGACATCGTATGGCTGTATCTGTAGAAGTAGTTAGTCCCTGACCGACTGATGTGGCTCTATCATCAGTTTGCATCCTCGGAAAACATATAACAAGTCGATCTGACCTCTGACTGGTGTGCTCAGAACCAGGGGCACTGGAAGTCTCTCGACATCTAGACCCAAAGTATGGGCAAGACCGAGTGCAACAAAGGAGTGCGATGCTCCGGTATCGAACAAGGCGTATGCAAGGGAGCTAAACCAACTCATCGTACCTGGAATGACCTCCGGTCCTGCTGGGACTGCTGCCTCCACGGCGTCCAACTACCCACGCCCAACACCTTTGCCTCTCAGCTATCGGCCACCTTCCCGGCCACACCCTTATTGAGGTCCCTGTGGAGCGCCCCGAGGTTGGCCTCTTCGTGAAATATCTTCCCTCGGAGGGTTGGGAGCTCGCTGCCCCAGCTGCTGCTGCTTGAAGGGTCTAGCTTCAAGCTTCTACTGATGCGGGAGCTGGGCATGTCCACCACTTCCATACTGAACTTGGTATGGGAACTGACTTCGGAGATGTCCATGGCTTCCACAGTCAAAGCACCTCGGTCCAGAGCCCGAAGGGAAAGGGCGGGGACCAGGGTACCGAAACTTGAACTGCTGTGGCCTACTCCCTGCTAGTCAGAACCGAGAGGGTCATGATGCTGGTGGTCTAGTGTTGATATCCTTCCCAGTCGATGATCCCAGCTAGATCCCCTCTCGTGATACACCTCCCAGTGTGTGAATCATCTCCACCACTTCTGCCTTCTTCTGGACCTCCAAGTATTTTGGCCGGGTGAAGGGGGTAACAACGTACTGGAGGGAGGGTCAGGGCGCCTCCTCTAAATGCATTTCCTGAGACTCCTCATCTGGAAAGAGGTCCGGAGAAAAATGTAGGAGGTCCTTGAACTTGATTCCCATCTCCTTTAATGACATACACCTTAGCTGGAGGGAGAGTATCTCCAGCCTCTTCTCTGCCTTCATCATAGAAGAGATGAATTCCACCCGGAACTCTTTCTCAAAATCATCCCATGCCACATCAGCCTCTATTCTCTCCCCAAGGTATAGAATCAACGACTTATGCACCGCTCCCCAAAATTGTATAATGGCCAGAGGAACCCAGTACTCAGTCGGAGCCCAGATCAAGCCGAAAGCTATCACCAGCTCATCTAGCCAGCCCTCCGTCTTCATGTTATAGGTGCTCCCCTCATACTTCGTGAGGTTATGTCCCTGAAAGGCCCGAAGCATCCTCTTCCACTGATCATCTTACTCCTCTCAGTCAGCCCTCTATCGATCATCCAGGTTGACCTCCTGGGACTTCATCGCTCGTACAACTCGTAGTCGTCTCCTGGGTTCCATTACTGTAAGGTAAACAAGGAATGCCTAAGCCCAAGTAGTGCATAATATTGTTCTTCAAATTTCATAAGCTTATTATTTAATAAAAATTACCAAAACTCTCTTGAAACACGATAACACAAGTCATTATGATTCATGTTCCTTTCCTAGGTTCTCTTCCCTGTAATCAGTGTGGCCTCACTTGGTCATTCGATAGGTCGAGAGTCCTTGCATCGGATCACAGGGTCCCCTAAAATCCCATGTCTTAACTGGTCTTCCCTGGCCTAAATCACACTCCAAGGTCACCCATCAAAGTTTCCCTACCATCCCATGCAATCATCGCTATGCCTAACTCCAAACTCCATCCTATCTCTCAACCTGACTTCTGATACCGTTCTGTCACAACCCACCTTCACCAAAAGGAGGGAAAGGTCCGCATATTGTCAGGCCCTTCCTTCATTAAGTTGAATGGGAGATAATGTCCCCCAAAACCCGCCTTCACTAGGTCCTAGAGTGTCAACCAACACCAAGGGTATATGATCACACAATAAATGGAAGGCATTACCCTTTTTCTTTTAACAGGATCGAGAGATAAGATTCTAAATCCCACAACACCAAATTGAAAGTAAAAAAAATTTAAAGCCAAGAATCATTCTGAATGCATGTTACAAAAGTAAATTCCACAATGTATAAGGGAATTACAAGGAAAAGTGCCAAAATAAATAAAAACAACAACTAAGATGATCTGTCAGAATGTCTGAGCTAGTATGGTCCAACACAATCCATGATGTCCTCCTATAAGTCTGAAAGAAATTTTATATACATAGGGTGAGCATACAAGTATACTCAGTAGGGAATAACAAATACTCTCATGCACAATTGGGGAGGAATGCTAATGCCCCGTGGAAAAGAGAAAACCAAGCACCTAGCAAGGAAACTAACCACCAAAGCCTCACCAAGGCACACTCCCCAAATAACAGAATTCATGTAATGTATAGTAATATCACATCGATGTTTGGGTACCCTGCACCACTTTCCCACTGGTTATTGAAGACATCATATGCATCCAACCAATCCTGCCATCCTCACTGCAGTCCCACTGCCACACCCCACCCCAACCCACCTGGGCCATAACCTCACACAATCCCACTGCCAAACCTTTCCCACAAACCCCTAGGCCACAACCACTAACCCGCCCACAGACACATGGGCTTCAACTGTCACAAGTAACCATGCCTGCAGACCCCTAGGCTAGAACAACCACTACCACGCCCGAAGACACCTGGACCTCATCCCGAAGATACTTGGGAAACCACCTGCCCGCACACACCTAGGATGTAACGCCTCGACCCGAGTTATCCATAGTCGGTGCATTATTGCTTAATATTGGCATGATCACAAAATATCAAGTCTCAAATGACCATTTAGTTTAGTAGCCTTGGGAAACTAGATACATTAATAAGTCATACATTACATCATTAAGTTAAAGAAAACTAAAAAACATCATGTCTTCATATACCCTCATACTATCCCTGTAGGACACTCATAATATACTTCATCGCATCATGGAAAAATTAAAACATTGAAAGGGGTGAGCTCAGATGCTCAGTAAGGATAACAATACAATGGAAACTTTCATAAAAACCCTCAAACTTTTAAGGCAACATATAACTAAAACAAAAGCATTTTAAACATGAACTTCAACATAATATGGAAAAAATAAAATGAAATAATTCCATTTACTTATTCACATGGATATTCTACTAGTCTAATAATCAGATGAAATATCAATAACCACATTCATAATGGTGGAATTCATAATTCCAGACTATCATAACCATGTAGCCAAGGCCTCGTGCCAATAATACAAATAATATTTTTTCAAGGCCTTCTTACAAGACACTAGTTTGTCTCATGAGACCTGTCAATGCATCGAAGAGCTATAGCAGGCTCCACTAATCACTTGTTATTTCCAATGCATTCCTCAAATGAACAGGTTTAAGCATACCATTAACCATAAGATAATCCTATCACATAAAACATGAATAAAGGAAACATGACATTTCCACATCTAAATAACAAGATATTAATAAAACATATTAATATAATAAATCCATTATAAAAAAAATTCAATACAAAAATAAAAGAAAAATAAAACTTTTTATTTATTTTTCATTTAAAAAAATTTATGGCTTGTAGAGGAAGCCAGAACTCAAATAATGGTTACGGCTGAGGAGAAGTTGTTGTCACAACATACATACGACAAAAAAACATTCCCTTTTTTTAGTAAAATGATTCGTATAAAAAAATATTCCTTTTGAATAAACGTAAAAGTCAAAGGGGTTTATACACAATATAAAAGGCATTTGTGTATAAATCAAAATATTCCTCATTGAAAAGAGATTGAGACGATGTCCTTAAAAATATCATTTATTAAATAAAATAGATCTATTATGTGTATTCACTATAAGTACACATAATGAATGAAAAAATACAATATAGGACATAATAATATCATGACATAATTTGAATATAAGAGATTATCCTAATGAATGGAAATTAGGTCAGGAAGTTCCCTTACCTCGTGTCTGACAAGACTCGATCGTTCGTTAATCTCATGAATAATAAACTAGAGTTAATTTATACTTGCATAAGAACCTTTTTTCAAGTTCATTATTCCATTTATATCACTTATTACCACGTTATAAACATTATGAAATTATTTAAGCTAATAACGGTCGTTTTGTCGATCTCAACTACTTGAGTCAAAAATAAACTTCTTATAATTACAAGTTGTTCATGTGGTAAAATATAAATTATATCCAGATTTATATTAATGATTTAGTTATCATATATATAAAATATATCCAGTATATATATTCATTTATAATATTACATAACATTTAGAGGTAAGAAATTAAATGCACCTTTCATGGAGACGGTAAGCCGTACGTACGCATGAATGCTACTTTAATTTCTATTTCATATTTAATGGAATGAAATCATAATGATATAAAGCTGTATTATAATTACAGTATAATATCATATATAATATCATTTACCCATCCTTTACACATCCCACATATGGAATTAATGATTCAAATCACTTTGAGGGGGATGTTGTCCACACTTCCTCAAATGAAATTATCGCATTTGCACAACATGAAAAGCATAAAGGTATGTTTTAAATGTAAAATACAGAAGCATAGAGAAGAAATAAATATAATATATATCATGAATAAATATAGTTCCATCATAATGGCCACCATGGGAGGTGGTAGGAAAATATAGAACAATTATCATTTTATGAGGTAGTAATTCACCATCCACAAAAATAGTATGTTATTTAACCGTTAGATGGAGGTGTGTATAAGTGTAGTTCGAATACATATCATATATAAATACTAGTATATTTTAGATACTGGTGTTGTTACAATAGAAATGAATTAAAATAGTTTAAGTGTTTGGTGAAGAAAAATAAAACAAAAAACATAAGATAAGACATTACCATAAAATCGGGTAACTCTTTTTGATTTGGGCCAAAGGCTTCCTTGGGAAGAATTCTGCCCAATGTGAGGATTCTAAGAGTAAGAGAGGGATGATGAGAGAGTATTTTGGTAGAGTATGGCTGATAAAAATGGCTTTGAAGTTGTGAATAAGGTGGTAGAGGTGGGGGCCTTTTATAAGAGGAGAGGAGGGGCACTCTTGGAAAGTCATGAAATCTTACATTATTATGAAATGTTTTTCAGATTTTAATGCTCCCAAAATGAAATATTTCGAGGATAAGGTGATAAGGGTTCTAAATAAACCCATCCAATAGGATTTAGACAAGTTTAAGACTTATATTTTACCTTATCTTTTCATTTTATTTAAATTGTTCATTAATGAGGTAATCACTACAATTTCATGGTGTCATAAATAAATTTATTTATTTAATGTCTAAAAATTATAAAAAAATTACCAAGATGTAGGAAATAATTTTAGCTTTACAATGAATATTTATAGACTAAATGTTAACTTATATTACCACATGTAATAATTGTTTTAGTGAAACAACACATGTTTGTGACAATTTTAATTTTACATTAAATAAAAAGTTATTAATGTCATTTTCTTACCCATGTGGCTCCAAGGGGCCCCCAAGTTGACCAATGGATTGTATGGGTTGGAAATGACTCATAAAATAAGTGTATGACAAGTGTAAAGGTAATTTCATATTATTATAACATTATATTTACCTTAAATTACCCTAATTACCTTTAATCGTGATTAATAAAACTTAAAAGTTACTATTCATCAAAAACCTTATTTTAATACCATTGAACAACATTTTAATTCTTAATGACAACAATGCATGTCGGATTTTTGAAAATAAAATCTCACAAGTGGTAATGATTCATTTAAATGAAAAATCAGTTTTTTAACTACCACATAGTGGTTCCACTATTCATCAAAAATTGAAGTTTTTTAGAAAAATACCAAATATTAAACATAGGCTAATTTTGATATTCCGAATCAAAAAAGGAAGTCAATTTTGAAAGATAATATTTATAAAATTTCAAAATATAGTTATTAATATTCATAACGGCTAGTTTGATTGGTTGTGGTGTGTGATAATCTCGATGTTGCGTACAATGCAAGTTATTTCATTATTGAAAGAGATGCGTATCATGAAAGCTTGGGGTGTTGCATTCTCCCCTCCTTCAATTAATAACATCCTCACAATTTGAAATTTTTCTTCGAATATAAAAGGTTGAGAATAGAAAATACCATTGTGGAAAACCTAATCATAAATAGGGTTAATAGAAATATAACATTAAAATAAAGAAATAGAAGTTCAAAGGTCACCCGAGATAACCCATACTAGGATTCTATTAAAATTTGGATATGGAGGAAAAAAATACCTTCACGGTCTGATGGAGAGTTGTAGAAAACAGGGTTAGGAGAAATTTAACAACAAGAAAATCACAAACTTGTGATTGGTTAAACGATCATTGATTCCCCAGAAGGAAAAGTTAACCGACAACGATTTTGTTTTATGTTTCCTTTTATAAAGGTGGGGAATTTATTTTGGATATTTACTAAGAACGTATGGGAATATACATACTTGTTATGTAGACTTTCATTATTTAATAAATTTTTACCACAAACCCATCATTCACTCAAAAAGATATTAGAACTCAAAAATATTATATTTATCCTAATCGTACAAGGTTCCAAATATTAACAAATAACATTTAGATTAGGAAAACAATTTTTTAATAACTACGGACTTGTTGTAGGCTAGTGGTAGGTAATAATGGCCTATCGCACAATGGTTGTGGGTTCGTTTCCTGCAGCTTTGTCTGATGCGACAGGTTATCCCCCGACCTACAGGTTGTCCTTTTACTAAAACTATAGTATTATAATATTTCAAAACAATAATATTCAGAAATGTTATAACCATAAAAAATACTATCCAAAGCGAAACATAATCCATTCCATCCTTTATAGTTATCCAAAATACCTCTTCCCAAACATTCTCCAAAAGGTCTCTAAATTACAAAATCAATTGTAACATAATCTTACCCAAACAAAGTAAAGTTTCTATTATTGTCACGAACTAAAAATATGATTACCTCCATCATATTAAAACCATAATGAAACCAACAAGTTCTGCTGTACAATCATGATATATATCACATTATTCTTATAACCAGAATATAATCCATGTGTCCAAAATCACCAACACATTAATTATTCCATTTCAATTGTAGTAACAACATAATATTGGCCTTGATACCTTGGCCTTTTCTGAGTTAAGTTTCCTTGACACATAGGACATTCATTTGAATAATGCCCCATTTCTCTACAATTGTAGCATTCAACATTGATAGCCTCTTTCTTTACCTTTGAATCATGAGCCTGGTGACCTTTCCCCCCACATTAGTAACAAACTCCCATTCCTTTTAGGAATTTACCATGGTGATTAATTCCACAACTATCACACAATAGAAAATATTTCTTTCCATTTTTCCATATATTTGTCCCTTGTTCCACTGTTCTCTTCTTCTCTTGCTTTACTTTATTGTCACAAGATTTATAGAATTCCTTTTCTGTCTTGATAGAACACGAGACAATATCATCAATGATGAGAAAGTTTGTGAGGCTAAGGCTCAATTGAGAAATGGTTTTAACACATAAAATAAATGTTCAATATTATTTCATGGGTTATGTATATAATCTGCAGCATACCTCTCTAACCTTGTAATGTTGGCCTCATACTTTGAGACATTCTCAACATCCTTTTATATAAGACTTAGAAATTCCCTTTCCATATCTACTCGATGGTCACGAGGAATGTATTGTTCTATGAAAAGCTCTTTTAACTCCCTCCATTCCATATTTGATACTTCATCATATTCCTTTTTGTTTTGAATCCATGACCACCATTGATCGGAATCTCCAGTGAGGCGGTAAACTTCCATGATAACCTTCTCCATTTGACTACTCCCAAATGTGTGGAATATTTTCTCTAAGGAGTTTATCCATTTCTTAGATACTAATGGATTTTTACCCCCATTAAATGTTGGTGGTTTTTGCCTCATGAAGCAGTATAACATTGATCTTCCACGTTGCGGATCAGGGTGCTCTATACGAGTAAGGTTATTATTCATAACATGAGTGAGTTGTCCCAGTATGGTTATAAACTGATCAGCACCAGTTGTATCACCAGCTCCACTATAATTATTTTGATCAGGAGGGAAATCCTTACATGGAGAGCGTTCATTGATATAGTTTCCATTCGTTCCACTAGGTGCCATTTCTAAACAATGGGAAAATCTACATTATTTTATGAATCAAAATATAAAATTCTATACTTGTAAAAAATTATCATAAATTGAACAATTTATGGATATAATCCATAATCATAAAAATGTTTTCTTGGAAGAAGTATATACTCATAAACCATTCATAATGGTTTGTAAAGAAAATGATAATTATCCTAAGCATATCCCCTGGGAGTGTGGTAACCAAGAGTGCAGCAAGGCCCATTGTCGTGCACCAGTTCCCGTTCGAGTCTAGATCAAAGATGTGTTTTTAGGTTTTACCCCTAGGTACATCAGTTCCATAACCGCTCTACCTGATCGTATCCATATAGGGATGTATTTCTCAGAAAACTCACAAAATATCAAAAATACAAAAATTTTAGGAAGTTCTTCTATACTAATACTCAAATTCTATCTTAGGGCTACGTGCTCTAATCGGAGTTTATCTAAATCTAGCTTCCAAGGTTAGTACAAAAATTCCTCTGATACCAACTCTAACACCTCAACCCAGTTACCCAGAGTCATTGCATTATTTCTTAACATTGGAATGATCACAAAAGATCAAGTCGGGAAATACCATTTAGTTTAGTAGCCTTGGAAACACTAGATACATTTATATGTTTTACATTACATCATAAATTAAAAAAACTAAAAAAACATCATGTCTTCATATCCCCTCATACTATCCCTGCAAGTCATTCATAATACACTTCATCATATACTAGAAAAATTAAAACATTGAAAGGGGTGATCTCAGTTGCTTAGTAAGTATAGAAATATAGCGGAAACTTTTATAAAAAACATAAACATTTAAAGCAATGTATAACTAAAACAAAATCCTTTTAAACATGAACTTCAGCATAATATGGAAAAAAATAAAAGGAAATAATTCCATTTACTTATTCACATGGATATTCTACTAGTCGAATAATCACATGAAATATCAATAACCACATTCATAATGATGGAAAGCATAATGCCAGACTATCATAACCACGTAGCCAAGGCCTCGTTCCCAGACTACAAATACGATTTTGTCAAGGCCTCGTTCCAAGAAACTAGCTTGTCTCATGAGACCTACCAGTCCATCAAATAGCTATATTAGGATGCACCCGTCACTTATTAAGTCCAATGCATTGTTCATATGAACAGGTTTAAACATATCATAAACCATAACATAATCGTATCACATAAAACATGCATAAAGGAAACATAAAATTTCCACATTTCAATCACAAGATATCAAAACAACACATTGATATAATAAGACCATTATCAAAACCATTTTCAATACCAAAATAAATGAAAAATAGAACTTTGTATTTATTTTTCTTTGAAAAATAGTTATGGCGTGTAGAGGAAGCCAAAACTCAAATAATGCTCACGGCGGAAGAGATGTCGTTTTTGCCGCATAAGTACAACAAAAAAAATTCTTTTTTGTAATTTAGTAAAATACTTCATATAAAAATAATTCCATTTTGAATAAACATAAAAGTCAATGTGGTTTATACACAGTATAAAATAATGTTGTGTATAAAACAAAATATTCCTTAATGAAAGGAGATTGAGACGAAGTCCTTACAAAGATATTTTTTAAATAAAATAGATCTATTATGTGTATTCACTATAATTACACATAAATAATTTACAAATACATGACAGGACATAATAATATCATGACATAATTTGAAAGTAATAGATTATCCCAAAGAATAGAATTGGGTTAAGAAGTTCCCTTACCTCATGTCCGACTTGAGACGATCGTTCTTTAATCACCTGAATAATAAACTATGGTTCATTTCTACCTGATTAAGAACTATTTTAAAGTTAATTATTCCATTTATATCAATTATTACCATGTTATGAACATTATGCAATCATTTAAGTTGATAACGGTCGTTTTTTCGATCTCTGGTACTTGAGTCAAAAATAAACTTCTTTTAATTACAGGTTGTTCATGTGGTAAAATATCCATTATATACAGAATCATATTCATGAGGTAGATATCATATATATAATATATATCTATTATATATATCCATTTATAATATTACATAACATTTAGAGGTATGAAATGAAATGCACCGTTCATGGAGACAGTAAGCAGTATGTACGCATGAATGCTACTTTCATTTCTATTTCGTATTTAATGGATTGAAATAATAATTTTATAAAGGTGTATTATAATTACATTATAATATCATATATAATATCATTTAAACATCCTTTACACATCCCACATATGTAATTAATGATTCAAATCACTTTGAGGGGGCGGTAATCCACACTTCCTCAAATGAAATTATCGCATTTTCACAACATGCAAAGCATAAAGGTATGTTTTAAATGTGAAATACATAATCATATAGAGGAAATTAATATAATATATATCATAAATAAATATAGTTCCATCATAATGGCCACCATGAGAGGTGGTAGGAGATGATAGAACAATCATCGTTTTGTGAGGCAGTAATTCCCCATCCACAGAAACAGTATGTTCTTTAACCATTAGATAAAGGTGTGTGTAAGAAAAGAACTAATACTTATCATAAAAAAATAATAGAATATTGAATATACTGTTTTAGTTACAAAAAAAGGAATTAAATGATTATAAGGGGTTGTAGAAGAAAAATAAAACAAAAGAACATAAGAGAAGACATTACCTTAAAATCAGGTAACTCTTTTTGATTCGATCCAATGGCTTACTTGGGAAGTTTTTGGCCTAAAGTGAGGCTTCTAGAAGTAATATAGGGATGATGAGAGAGTATTTTGGTAGAGGTAGGATGATAAAAATGGTTTTGAAGGTGTTAATAAGGTGGTAGAGGTGGGGGCCTTTTATAAGAAGAGAGGAGGGGCATTCTTGGAATGTCATGAAATGGTACATTATTATGAAATGATTTTCGGATTTTAAAGGTCTCACAATGATATATTTCAAGGATAAGGTGATAAGGGTTTGAAATTAACCCATAAAATAGGCTTTATACAAGTGTATGTCTTAGATTTTACCTTATCTTTTAATTTTATTTAAAGCGTTCATTAATGAGGTAATCGATGCATCATCATGGTGTCATAAATAATGTTATTTATTTAATGTTTAAAAATTATAAAAAAATTAAAATAATGTAGGAAATCATTATAGCCTTAAAATAAATATTTATAGTAGAAATTTTAACTTATATAACCCCATGTAATAATTGATTTAGTAAAACAACACATGTTTGTGACAATTTTATTTTTACATTAAATAAAAAGATATTAATGTCATTTTCTTACCCAAGTGGATTAATGGGGCCCCAAAGTTGACCCATGGATTGTATGGGTCTAACATGACTCTTTCAATAAGATTAGGACAAGTTTAATGGTAATTTCATATTATTATAACATTATATTTACCTTAAATTACACTAATTAACTTTAATCGCAATTAATAAAACATAAAAGTTATTGTTTTCCAAAAAATTATTTTAATCCAATTGAACCAAATTTTACTTCCAAATGACAATCATGTATGTCGGATTTATGAAAATCAAATCATAGAAGTGGTAATGTTTCATTTAAACGAAAAATACATTTTGTAACTATGACTTAGTGGTTTCACTATTCATCCAAAAAATTGACGTTTTTCAGAAAAATACCAAAAATTCAACATAGGATAATTTCGATATTAAGAATCCAAAAATGAAGCCCATTTTGGAAGATAAAATTTATAAAATTTCAAAAAGTTGGTATTACTATTCATAACAGCTAGTTTGATTGGTTGTGGTGTGTTAGAATCTTGAAGTTGCGTAAATTTCAAGCTATTGCATTATTGAAAGAGAAGTGTATCATGAATGTTTGGGGTGTTACATAGGCCAGCCGCCACACTACCCTGCCTGAAGATTCATGGGATAATAATTGACTTCATGCCATCACAGCATGCCCGATGATACTTGGTCTATCGAGGAAAGGGAGCAGAAAACAGCTAATAACTAGCCACTAATAGTAGTGTTGGGAAAAACACCCTCCCCCAGGGAATGGGGTTGTTCTGCACTAAGTTCTCAACTTGGTTGGGGCGTTAATAAGAAACAAAAAACTACATGTATATGCATAGGTAAAAAGAACTCACCCAATCTAGGTTTTTCTTCAGCAAGACTAAAGAACACAAACATCACTCATCTGTCATGTAACAACATGCACCAAACCAAAACCCATTTGTCTCATCCTTGTTTCATGGTTAGTAATAATGTTTAATAAGTTCTGAACTACTGCGAAACTAACAGCATAATCACAACCAAAGGAAAAAGTTAAAACCAACAGCAATTCAAGACATCACACCTGGTTCTCTTGCAAACCCACAACAACAAAGGGATAAGGAAGATCCCTCGAAGTACTGGAAACAAAGTAAACCCCAATATACACCCCCATGTCCCCAATATCGAGGAGCCAACGGTTTCTCAAAAACAGAGTATCCCACCCTAATTTGTGATACAAACAAAGTAACCACACGACCTCAAAATTTCATGACTAGTGAAACCTTAACAATAGGGGATCTCATCCCCTCACACATCACCCATCATTCAGCCCATGAATGAAAAACAATCAAACCACTACCATAAATAGAAATCAGGTTTATTTCGATATTTTCATATTTAAAATATTTATCACTCCATGATTCTAATTCTGCTGTGTACTTCAACCAGGGTGATCATTGAAAGGTTTGATCTTGGCGATTTCAATTTATTTAGCCGAACATAATTAATTAACCAATTTAATTTACAAGACAAACACATGAAGTAAGGGTTTATTAGTTCATAGGGAAAGACCACCAACGACCATAATTTTCAGTAGGTGCATGCCCACACAATTCATAAATCATCAATCATCGATAAAAACAGAGCATCATCATCGATCACAACCCTCCCATTCATTTACATTCCGTTTATTATCTTTATTAAAGTTTGTTTTATCTAATTAAACAGAAGCTGCAGCATACCCACCCCACAAGATTCACAGAAAGTGGAGATGAAGGTGAAACCCCTACTTGATTGATCAATGATCGAAGATTATCTTCAAACGTGAGAAAATTGTAGGGGTGTGACCTCTAGAACTCAAGGACGAGTAGACGAATCGATGGTAGGTTGATCGGGAAAAAAATTCAAGGGAGAACCATTTAGATTATAAGGGCCAGGGATGGTGAAGATAAGAACGAGAAAACGTGTAATGAGCGGGGTTGTGGGTTGAACACACGACCCCATACATCATTAAATGGGTCCTCTCCTTTAGGGGTGGTTTAAACCGACGCACACTAGGGATCTCACTGAAACAAATGTCATTAATTGGCGTTAATGGTCTTTAAATCAAGCTTAATGGCGTCAAAATATTCTTTAAAACACAATTTGAGCAAAAAAGAGGTGCTACTAGAAAAACATGTGGGGAAGAGAAACCGGTTGCCAAGATATCGTTAGGCCCCCACCACCAGTAGGCCGAGATACCGGTAAGTTGGGGCTATAGGTAGACCATGCTACCGGTAGGATGAGCTATCGGTAGGCAGCGACTACCGGTAGGCTGCGACTACATGTAGATACACTTACCAGTAGGCTTTCTACCGGTAGGCTAAGGCTACCGGTAGGCCTGCCATGGGTCGAACATCACCGAGAAGTTGGGATGGCCTCCTAGACCACCCAGAACACCTCAAACATCAGATTTTTCCTATGTAATGGACCTCCAAGAACCTAGGAAATTACAGACTCAGCCAAGGTGGAGGATGTGTTAGAATGGGAGCCACCACAGAGCATGACTGAGGTGCGGAGCTTCCATGGGTGGGAAGGATATTACTGGAGATTTATTCCAGATTTCTCCCGGATATCAGCATCGATGACGAACTTGACCAGGAAGGGGCAACCATTATAATGGACAAAAAAGTGCAAATAGGCTTTTTAATAGTTGAGGAAGAGTTTGATGAGCGCACTAGTCTTGAGATTTCTTGAGGAGGGTGTCGAGTACGTAGTTTTATTCCATACATCATGAATCAGTCTCTATTATGTCCGGATGCAGCAGAATGCAGTGATTGCTTATGGTTCGTGATAGCTTAGGCCACATGAGAAGAACTATGAGACCCATGATTTCGAATTGGAAGTGGTAGTATTCTCATTGAAGATGTGGAAACACTGCCTCATGGGTGAGTGGTTTATTTCCTACACTGACCACAAAATCTACAAGTACATCTCCTCACAGAAGAATCTGAATCTGTGGTAGAGGCGTTGGATAGAGTTCCTCCAGGACTATGATTTTGAGATCATCGATACACCTGGAAAGGGAAACAAGGTGGCAGATGCCCTTAGTAGGAGGTTGAGGTCACAAATGTTGAGTGAGGCGACACAACAGTTAGCCACATTACAGTTATCCATCATGGATGGAGAGGATACAACATAGCTACAGTCGACGGTTGTCACCCCACCACTCTTACAGTGAGTTAGGGAGGAAAATCTTAAGGATGTTGACTATGTGGATTTGCGTGATTAGTTATCCAAAGGACATGCGCCTGATGGATATTCACAAGGTGGGGAGCACATACTTTTTTTCAGAGGTCACATTGTTGTACCAGTGGCGTTCTAAGAGGAGGTCCTGAGATAGTTTCATACGTCCCTTTTGGCGGTACATCCTGGAGTGGAAAAGTTGTACTAGGATCTCCGATGACAGTTTTGGTGGTCGGGCATGAAGAAGGCTATAGCAGAGTTTGTTTCTCGATGCCTCACATGCCAGCAGCTGAAGGCTGAGAACCAGTTTCCAGTGGGATTAGCTCACCCCTGGAAGCCCCAGAGTGGATGTGGGATGGAATATTGATGGAATTTGTGACGGTATTACCATAGACATCCACGTGGAATGACTCCATCTGGGTGATCTTTGAACGTCTCACCAAGTTGACCCACTTCCTAGCTATCAAGGAGTAGAGTTCCGTATAGAGAGTGGGACGCCTCTACGTGTAGGAGATAGTTCGGCTTCATGAAGTCCCCTAGACTATTGTATCAGAATGAGATGGCCACTTCACATCCCAGTTATGGAAGGGGTTTCATGAGGCTTTTAGGACTCCGCTATGATTGGGCATACCGTTTCATCCCCAGATGGATGGTCAGACGGAGAGGACCATTCAGGTTCTGAAGTATATGTTGTGAGCCTGTGTCTTGGACTTTGGTCATAGCTGGGAGGACCATCTACAACTGGTGGAGTTTTCATACAACAACCACAACCTCTCTACCATTATTATGGCACCATTCGAGGCTCTGTACGAGAGACCCTTCTGGTCACTACTTTGTTGGACTGACCCAGGAGAGTCAACACTCTTCGGTCCATAGTTAGTGCAACCTACCATAGAGAAATTATAGGTCATCCGAGAGTAGATAAATACTGCCCAGAGCCAGCAGAAGTCTTATGCTGACAGACGATTGAGACCTCTGGAGCTCAAAGAGGGAGACCACATCTTCTTCGGGTCTCACCTCGATGAGGGTTGCAGAGAATTAGATGAGGCAGAAAGTAATCTCTAAGGTTCATCATACCTTTCTAGATTCTGTGCAGAGTTGGTGAGTTGGTGTACCGCCTAGCTCTACCACCATAGTTGCATCAGGTACATGATGTCTTCCACGTATCATAGTTTAGAAGGTACGTGCATGACACATCCCATGTCATCGACTGCGTCAAGATAGAAATCGAGGATGGAGGGACCTTTGCTGAGTACCCCGTGGAGATTGAGGATCGGTAGGAGAGGATCCTTTGTGGGAGATCGATTCCCTGGGTGTGCGTCCGGTGGCAGCACGTGAATCTTCAGGAGAGCACATGGGAGTGGGAGGTCCAGATCCGTGCCCAGTACCCTCCTCCTTTTAGTACCCCTTGTTTTTTCTTTTTAGGGACGTAAAACCCCAAGGTGGGGAGAATTTAATGTCTCATATATTTCTGTTTATTATTTTAAATATTATATGGAATTGTTTCGAGATTGGACTTGAAGATGACACATCATTCCGAGGACCAGTGAGCCCAGAATTATGGTTTGAACTTTTTCTTTGGTTAAGTGAGTTGGCACTCAAGTGTGCTTGTGGTTGTTCCCAAATGGGTGTCGGGATTAAAAATTTGGGGGCACCGTTGCTTCCGAGATGACGACTTTACCTAGGAACGGTTCTAACCTCGACCGGTGTAGGTCGGCTGCGAAGTTTAATTTTTGGAGTTTTAAAAAGGGAATCTATTTAGAAAAAATAAAATAAATTAATGATTTATTTTATTATTTAAAAACATTTCCTTTTAAGGGCAGTGACCTAATCCTCCCCTATAAATACATGCTTATGGAAAATTCACAGGCTTAGCCTTATAACCCTTCGAGATGAGAGAGATATTTCTCATGGATCTTGGGAGGAGGAGGATGTGTTGGAGGACGACGACAATGTGAGCAATCTACACCCCACGTATTTTGAAAAATCCCTTCGGCGGACGCATCATGATGAACCCTCTTCAAACGATTTGAGGTAGGGGATTTTTTTTTCAATTCCTTATCCCTGTTTTTGAGTTTAAACCAAGAATGTGGATCATCCACGAACAAGATGATCTGTCGATTCGTGCATTCTTGCAGGATGGATTTCATTGGGATGATTTTGTGGAATTAATCCATGTTATTTATTGATGTTGATTTTTTTCTTCGTTTATGCCTATTAAGGGAAGCGGATCAATGTCGTGACGAACGAGGACAGATGTTCGTTCCTCAATTTTTTTATTGTATTTCTTTCCATTTTTTCTCACGCATTCTTCTTGATCTTCGTGGGGCGATGAACAACGGATCTTTGATCATCTTTTCCACGACGGAACGATCCCAAATCAAAGTTTCGACACTGCAACGACCTTGTGGAGGTGCGACGACAAAGGCAGATGATGAATTGGACCGGATCGGGAAAGGTCGTTCTTCGAGCGTTCTTCATGCAGGAAGATCAAATCATGTTTTTAGGGCCTATCCGAGGCCCAAAAACATCAGAAGCGGCTTTGTGGTATCAGGGCGACCAATACCTGGATGTTTTTTTGGCGATCAGACAACTTGATTGATGATCGGGGAACTACGGGATGGGCGACTATGAAGACTATTATTTCTCGAAATATCTAGAATACACGGAATGTACTTCCTAAGAACATGCCGTATAGTGAAATTGGCAGTGGCTAGGGTTTCGGGGTCAGAGAGTAATAACATGGCGTGTGACCCCGGTCACACTGTGTGTTGGACTTTCCACGATGATCGGCGTGTATTTTGGGAAGTACACGGACACAAGACGATCTATACAGATTCAGGCAACATGGTGTGTATAACATTACAGAAGCGGCTACATCAGACTTGACGTGTATCTTGGGGATACACAGGCACGAGAAGGAGTACACGACCGTGTACTCTGTCACACGTCTAGGAGAGGCCAGTAACACGGGTCACCCCGAGTGGCAATTACACGAGTTGGTGTACACGGGTTGATGACCGTGTACAAGCACATGGCCAGAGTAAAAAGATCCAACCCCATTTATCCAGACAAGGCATGTATACCATATTACACGCTATGTACTTTGTTTCTTTCCTTCACAACCAGCCTCACAACATGGGCCGTTATACATGGGAAGTACCCGGGGTCAGACAACATGACGTTTATGTTTTTTGCATGCCATGTACTTTTTGGAAAACAACATGGTCCTATTGTTCACCATATCCTAGAAAACTTTTTTGGGTTAGTGCCCCTTCTTCTCATTCCCCTGAAGGTCTAGTATCATTTCTCGATCATGAGTATGATCCCTTCAGTAGAAATTTCAGTGATAGTATCAGTCATCCATCTGAGAGGCCCGGATCAAGATCCTATATCCATTCATGACCCTAGATAGAGTCAGGCATCGACATAACAAACCATACCGGGTGTTCATCCTCTACCTAGCTGATATATCACCTAACTGGTGAATCCGGATGAGTTTTGGTATCCGCCATGGCCCTGGAAGTTATCCTCATCTCTTTATCGTGACTTTTCCCACTCATGAGTGTGTCTCCTGTAGTGAGTGCTTATCTTTATTGTATCCTTCCCACTCAAGAGTGTGTCTCCCCTAATGAGTGTATATAACTCTCATGACGGTTCCCGGAAAACAACACTTCTTAGACTGACGTCATATGAGCTATAAGACTCAGGGAGTGTGTTCTTCCGAAACAAGTGCATCATGAAATCGTCGAACAGAATCCCTAACAGGGGTATGCAGTTGTGTGACTTGTCTCTAGACCATGGGTCTAGGTTTTGATTATATCTGGTTTGTTCTATATGTTTTTAGACATATACTATTCATATCTAACTATACCATTCCTTTTTTACAGGTTTTTGGTTTTCAGGGTCCTCTGCTGAGTATTGTTATACTCACCCATGCACAGGCTTTGCCCGAACATCTGGTGTCTTGTGCAGACAAGCAGCCTTTTGACAGAGTCTAGGGCAGACAAGGATAGGACCAAGATTTCTATGATCCTACTGGCCGAGGGCTTCCCATGGCTATGACCATCTGTCCCAGTACCTTTTGTGCTTACAGGTTGGACTTTTCAGTTTTCAGACTCTTGTTTGTCTGTTTTTGGTGGCCATGTATTTTGGCCCGGTTTACATTTTAGTACTCTACCTTTCATCATACTCTTTTTGTTGGGTTTAGTTGTATGCATGAATTTTGTTCCTTAGTGTTTTACATTTCATTATTTGTGGGCTTGGAGATGTGTGCATGTGTACAGGTACTTAGGCAATGCCTCCCATGTTAGTGATTGCCTACTCGGTACTAGTCACCAGCCCCTGGCCTATTAGAGGTGGGCTTGGGGAGTCACGGCGTGAGCCACACTAGGACGGGTCGTGACTTGTTTGGTTTGATCACTATTTTTATTACAGTATATAATGAAACATTTTATTTACTGTTCATATGAATATATTTTATTTTTTGAATAAATATTATATATTAATGATGAATGAAAAATTATTTTACTCTATAAATATGATATAGGATTTTTTTATTGTTCATGTAACCCAAATGCCTATGATTATGAAATATCAATATAGATACATAGACTATTTAATTAAAAAGATGGATATATGTTATTAATTAATAAAAATATAATAAATATAATATTAATTTTTAAATAAAGGTAAATAATTACCAAAACTCAATGATTTAGTTCATAAATTCAATTGAAGATCATTTATAGAATATCTTATGGGAATATTTTTTAGATCATCAAATTATTGATTGAATAATTATATATATGTGTATGTATAGGTCATGGGGATGAAATCATATTCTATGAATAAATTTGATGAATCTAATATATAATATTATAATGATATTTTTAATAACATTATTAAAAAAAATTATATAGTTATAAAAAAAATTTAACCCCTAAAATAATTTTTTATCCAAAAGAATGTATAATGATATTTAGATTATTATTTTTAGATATTTGATACGTTATAAAAATCCATTTTTAATCCATTTTTTCATCAATAGTAATTGAAAATAATTCAATATAAAAACAACTAATTGTCCCAATAAAGGTTATTAATTAATTGTAATATGAGTTATGATATGGTAATAATCCTACATCATAAATGTGTATTTATTTGTATGTGATGGCATTTTGTGAAAAATCTAATACACCAAAATTTGTAAGGAATAATAAAGAGAATCATGGTATATTTTTCCAAAGAAATAGAGAATATATTTCATAAATATTATTTTCCATATTAATAAAAAATATATTTGTATAATATTAATAAAAAATGGGATCACATCTACCATTATGACAATCGTAGTAAGATAATAAATGTTGAATTCAATGATTAAGGAATTTATGATTCATAACATTCAGTGATAGAATAGCGTTTATGTTGCAGAATGAGTATATATGTTCTATATACACAATCATAATGTAGTTTAATTTATAACAAACAGTTGACAATGATGTATGGATCTCATATAATAAGGTAAAATATATTTTTATTCATTTAGGATGAATAATCATCATCTTATAACAATGAAATATAAATTAGCTTCATTATATGAGAATGTTACATAAGATTATGTTAGAAATCTATTCTGTAGTAGAGCCAATTGAATATAATAATATGACCTATCTAGCAGGGTTTTTTACACTATACCAATCAAAAAAATTGAATATATTTAATGATCAATTTTTATGAATATTAAATGCATCATGATCATTAAATGTTCATTTTAATGAGGATGTAATAGAATTTTATTTGATTTAATATAATTTTTTTGTCTGTAT
Organism: Viscum album; assembly: GCA_963277665.1. Classification (NCBI taxonomy): domain Eukaryota; kingdom Viridiplantae; phylum Streptophyta; class Magnoliopsida; order Santalales; family Viscaceae; genus Viscum; species Viscum album. Next base: position 1,994,918,533 of record OY728140.1, on the reverse strand, counting down.
AGTAATTTTATTGATTGAATCATCATTTTCCATGTAATATATGTTGGTGAAATTTTAATTAAGAACATGATTTATGGAGAAATATATACATATATATATTAGATAATATCCATTTATTATGTCAAAGTACATAAAATTATTATGTATTGTGATAAAATCTATCATCCAAGAGTCGGTTGTTTCCTATCACAAATAGAACAAATCTTACAATATGTTCTATAATTGCATTTTTTTATGAAAATAGAATAAATATAATTATTTATTCTTTTTTTTACATATTAAATCACATATATATTTATAATTTCAATTGTTAATTATATCAATAAATTTAAAATATAATTATAATTAATGGAATTAATAATTATATTTGAGAACTCAAAATAACATTTGACCAAAAATACAGAGATTATATAGAGCTCATATTTTTGTGGATATACATAGTATTTCTTTAAATATTTCACGTTTATAAAATATCATTTAAATTTATGATAGTATGAGAAGATCATAATAGAATATGGTTACAAAATAGACAAACATTGTGTATTTTACAATTTCTAATATAGTAAAAAAAATTATTTTAATGTTAAATCATTGTCTTAGAGAATTTTATTGTTTTTTGAATGACTGTATTATATAAAGTATTATGAAATAACAACATATGAGATTTAATTTTTATAATTGTTAGAAAAATAAATTAGACCAAGTATTTAGATTGTAATGAATATATGTAGTGAGTCATTATTCAAAAAGATGAATTCAAATTTTCATGACCAAAAATAGAATTGAATATGGATGAATCATAAAGAAATACTTAACATAGAAGAATTGGTAATACCTTGTTTTATATAGCTAGTTTGATAGTTAGTTGTTTGATCTAGTGAAATTGGTAGATTTAATTGTTATTTCTATTGAAAAAAATTTCTTTATGTGCTTTTGATTACAATATTAATTAAAATAGATTGATATTTTTTTAATTATTATTACTTGTATTTTACTATTCTATTAAAAAAACTAAAATAATATTCTTAGTATATTGATCATGTCAACAGGATATTTATGTTTCCAATATAACAGGAACCATGTAATGCAATGAAATGTTTCTTATAGTTATGTCATATACACAAAAAACATTATTTTTTATGATACAAATGATTGTAATCTATCAGGCCTTAGAGGGTTATAATTTTAATTGAGGATAATCATTGGTGATCACAATGTGTAATAGATTATGGGGATAAACCCACATATAATAATTCCATGAATTGGGATTAATTTGATATTTCAACCATTCAATGAATATAATGGTCTTTATTATTATTGTTATTATAAATATATATGATGAATTATGTGTAATACTTTATGAAAATAATGTGATGTATATTATCATGGACAAGTATCTTGTGTCGGGTTTGTAATAAGTTTTACAACAATCATGTAATGATCTATAAAAGATTTTTACATTTTTATGAATGTGTAAACATATCATTGTATGTTTTATTCAGATAAATATACTTAAATAACATCTATAGACATAAGGATTATAAGTAATAGAATATCATAAATTCGATGAATTATATATCTAGAATTATGGGATTATGTTACATTTTTTACACCTCTATGATTTGATATCAAATAATAAAAAAATTAAGTTATAATAAAATTTTATAGATGAATATTATCATTACAATAAATAATCTATTTCATTATAGTGGCCATGATGTGTTTCTAGATACCGATCATTGACTTGGAATCAAATTCAAAACTACCATGTATGAGATCAAGTGTGTTGTACAAAAACTATCTCCCTAAAATTGATATATTAAGTCAAATATGAAATATAATATTATTATTTATCTGGGTTTTGGGATTTATATCAATTAATTTCATTTCAACTCTTAAACAATCAGATTATATTATTCATTAGGATTTATAGGTATTTTGATATATACTTTCTATATAAATTTTCAAAACATGTTTATAGTAATTATAAATATACGTAATTATTTATTATGATAGAATTCAAACCATGTTAGAGGACAATTTAAAAAAATTATTTTATTTCATTTATTATTAAATATAATTTATTTAATTATACTGAGAAATTATTATTTTTACGAATTATTAATATTAATAAATATTAAATTAACGTTGTGTTATTTATTATACGAAATAATAGATATTGTTATTTATTAATATATTATAGGATATATGAAGTATATTATCATCTGCATGTGATTATGTTTAAAATTAGGTAATGTGTTTATATGTAAATAGAGTTTGAAAATTCTAAAATCGAAAACATATAATTTTTATATTGTTTCATTCTTTTTAAATCATTATTTATCTAATTTTATTTTTAATTAAAAAAATATATGTATACCTAATATTATTAACATATAGATAGTTAAAATGGAAAGATTCATTTCTGATTGATTATAAGAACATTTGAATAACCTAGAATATTCACATGGGCACCTATTGGAATGAGATGAACAAAGAAATTTTCATAGAGTAAATATTGATAAATCTATGTAAAATAATTTTTGTATTCAATAAAATTAATTATAATAAAATTAATTGAGATTAGAAACACATTTAAATTTCTGTTCTAAATTGTTTTTTTCTAATATTATAAGAATCAATTGGAAAATAAATACAATAATAAAATTTTATTATATACGAATGATATACAAATGTTTCAATATTTTGAGAATATTTTTTATTTTACTATACAAATAGTTTTCCCATATTTTATTATGATCCCCATTGATATTATGATATACCAATGTTATTTATAAAAATTTAGTGTTGTCCAATTCATAAATGTCAATACCAATGGTTTCACGTAACAAAATTTATAATGAGATTATAATGTATACATGAAAAATTATTATATCACAACTAACATAAAAAAAATTTAAATTTATACTAAACACTAAAAAACAACATATAAATATAATTTTAATATATATGATATAATCAATATGGAAAATATATTCTTTACATAAAACACATTCAAAACAATAAATTTATTACACATTTTACAATAATCCATTTAATAAAAAATAAAAATGATTACAAATATATGAATTCAGTTTCATTAGTAAGACACCATCAAAAATATTATTAATTTCATAAATCTAAAATTTTAAATGGAGTGGATAAATATCATCTAAAACCCCAGCTCATTATCAAGAGTTTCATATAGGTCATCACTAAGATCTTCCTCATTTCAAACATCATCACTAGAATTGCCATATTGATAACCATTATCACAATTATCTTTTAGAAGATACTTTTCATAATACCCACCAATATTTTTATATCTTACGGAATAATAAAATAATTTTACAACATATTTTTTATTATAAATTATCAACATACATACATAATTTATTTTAAGAATTTTTCAATAATACGACAACCACTTCCTCCCACATAGAGTCCCATTTTTTTCATGTAACATCTTCTATATGAGCCATATGAAATGGTTATATAAATATATAAATGTTTTATAGAATTATTAATTTTTTTTAATTAATTTTGGTCATAATATTCTTTATTGGTCAATAGAATGAAATTCATTATTAATTATCACCCAATTCTAATAAAAATACTTATTACGGATGAGGTCTTTACATACTTTCATGTCAATATTATCATAATAACATCATTAAAAATTGAAATTAATTAAAAATTTATAAAATATATTTAAAAATCACGGAATTTAATAAATCATAAAACATGTTATTATTTCTCATAAATATGAACCCCTATATAATTCTTTATACTCCTTGAATTAAAAATATCCAAGAGGTATAAGGACATTAATATTTAACACCACTAGGTACAATAGAAAATGTAGTTATGAAAATGATACTCAATAAAAATGATTATTATTGAAATATAATCATTAGAAAATTAAAATATATCATGTTTTGTAAAATCTATAAATCATGAACAATGGTAACATTCCTGGTTTCATTGGAAAAATTAATTGATTTTCTCATGTAATTGTATGTCCATTTAATCCTAATGTGCACACATACATCTTATGATCCATGTTTTTTTGTTCTTTATGGAATATTATATATAAGTATATTACGAAGTTAATAATTAATATATTTATAAAATCATAATAATTTTCTATTAAAATAGTCTAATTAGATCAATATAATAAATATGTTAGTATTCTAATAAGAAATCTTCTTATGTGTACTATGGATATGGATAATAATTTAATGTTATTTTATCAGCAATGTTAATAAAAAATATACCATCACAACAATTAAATAACTCAGATTTTATTATCTATTTCCCACGTAATCCCATCAATCATATTGATATAATTACATTACCATATGGGATATTATAATTATTTTACTTCCAAAATATTATTTCATTTGAGTAAATTAATTATATAAAATTTAATCCAGTTAATTTTATAACACATCCCTCATTAAATAAATTAACCTTAATTATATCTAAATTTAGCCTCCAATAGTCTAGATTCTAGGAAATAAAATAATTATATTTCTGAAGTGTTTTCTTAAAACTATTAAATAATAACTTATTTTAGAAAATCATTTTATTTCCATAATTTTACTCTACCAATAAATGTTTATAATGGTTCTATACATAATGTATGTGTATATACCCACAACAAAAATGTGTAAAATGTATCGCTATTATTAAATAATAGAAATACATAAAAATCATGAAATTTTGAAAATAATGTTTGGTTACAAAAATTTATTACAGTTGTAAACATGTACCTCAGGGCTGGGTAATCATATTCTTTTATGTATCCCTAGATTCAGATTGATAAATATCATTTGTTGTGTTACTTTTCACTAATGTATTCCTATATTGATCCTTGTATTTTGGAAAGTAAAAATTTATTGTAGAAGAAATAAAATGATCATCAAAATAGGTTCCTGAAGTGATTAAAAAAGCTTGAAATTTAGTTTTCATGGATATCTATGGAAAAGGATAATAGTGGTGATGATTGGGAGAAATCAATGTTTAAACAAATTATATGAGAAACATCGAATAAAATAAATAGCAGGGAATGCATAGGCTCTCTGAATAAAGTCAATTCCTAAAATAGGATCTATAGGATGATAAATTGTTCTTTATAGTATTTCTAAGGAAGGGTCATGGTGATATCATGTATAATTAGTGTTGTATGTACCTCTAGTACCCCACCCCCCTCAAACATACAGGCTAGTCGCTAATATTACAAGTCTTGATACAATATAGGTCGCATATGGATAGTGTTTCCTAATTGAAAATTAAAATGAATAATTATACTAAATTATACATTTTTTATTATATATATATATATATATATAGATTAAATAATAAAATCATAGCGAGCTCATGAGGATCAACATTTATCTATTTCATGCATTGTTTACTTATAAAATATATTTTCATATACATTTATTTTATATATTTTTTCTAATATAGGAAAGTAAAAAATTCATTTAATTTGAGATCCATTAATGATTGAAAAACAAAAAAATACATATAAGGTGGCAGGAAAAAATTAAGGGTTATGATTTAAAGGAAAAAAAATTTATAGGTACTAAAAATACATCATCATGTCACATACATGAAAAACGAATAAAATGAATAAATGATTGAATAATAATACCAAATCATACAAATTATAATTTTACACAAGAATAAATATAATAAATAATAAAAAAATAATTAACTCTTCTTCTGAAATATAATTGAGATGATTAACACTATATATCTCCAATATATCTATTATAATAAAAAATATACTATCATTAAAATAATATATTGTACAAAATTAATAATATTCATAAGAAAAATGAATAGTTTGAATAATTTTAAATAATATAAAAATGTATATTAGGAAATTATATATAATACAAAAAAAGTTGTAAGATTGATATATTCCTTAATTTAATTTGTTACTTTTTATTTTTTTTGAATGTATATTTATAAAAGGATGTGACAAAACAGTTTTTTTTTATGTATTAAATAATATATATAAAATGTGGGATTTATAATATATTTTTATATCAGTTTAACATGGATTATTTTTATTTTTTACATTAAATTATTAGTATTTTATTTTAGTTTATATTTTCATTTGTATGCCTAATAAAGGTGGTGTTTCAAAAAGATATGTAGTTTTTTCTCATTATTTATTTAATTTCAATATTGTTTAATATTATATTTAAAATACACTTATCATGGAAATCTACATTTTCAATGAATTTAAATTTTATTTTCTATATTTTAAATTATGGCATGTTATATATATATATATATATATATATATTATATTTTTAATGACTTTCTATAAGAGGTACCCATTAAGATTTATATTAAATTATTTATATACAATGATCAATTTTATTATCAAAATGATAATTACATGATAAATATGTACAATAAAAATAGAATAAAACCATAAATATCATCATTTTAAATTCCACACAATTTGAAGTAAATTAATAGATCAAATTATAAAAATTATTTTTTCTGTAGTTCAAAAATACTTGTTCTGGTATTTATTTTTCAAAATTATTTATTATTCATTAACATAAAGAACTATTAAGTTAATATGTTCATAAATATGTAACATGTTTAGAAAAAAAAATACTTCAATGAGTAATTTCATAATCCTAATTTATATATCACAATGAAAATATTATAGATGAAGGATAATTGAAATAGATGAAAATAAATATATGTAAGATATAATAGTGATTAATAATATAAATAAATCGGAATATTTAAAAAATAATCGACATGATCCATGGTGAAATTAATCTATTATAATTTAATTCTAATAATATATTTACTGTTGTATAGTACCAAATAAACTCCCACATCATGATTATTATCTCAATAATAATATATGAAATATCAAAAAAATTATTTTCATATTGATCAATGAATAAATACTAAGTAATTAATGATACAAATTTACATATGACTTTTAATAAATCATAATCACTATTATTGGTTGCAAATAACCTCAAATATCACTAAATTAATTATTAATTATTAATTGTGTACTACTAAGTTCTTGGATTCCATATGATACCATGAAAATAAATAAAATGAATTCCCACAAATTATAAATATTTCACCTGGAACAAAATACATAGATATTAAAATAGATTTGAATGAAAAATATGAATAATGTTTTAGATATTTGATATAGTGTTTATTTAATATTTTAGAAAAACCATGGATATATACGAACATGAATTAGGGATAAGTGGGAGGAATGTCATGTAATATAATTTCAAGGGTCACTCTAGTAATGTTTTTAAAATTACTTTGGTATTACTATCATGTAAAATGTATAAAAGTTTAATACTACTGGAAAATCAATTTCTATATCAGCATAATACCAAGGGTTTATCAAATGAATTTTATTTGTGAAGAGTTTTATCATTTATTTTAGTAGTGATATCCAAATCATTTGATTCATCCACCTAAATTGAAATTATTTAATAAATTTATTATCTACTAAATTCAATTTTACAACACCCATATCCTAATGTTGGTGTAAATAAGTTTCTATTATCTATTATAACTTATAAGATGACTAATTATTTTATATAATGTTGTGTGAAGTTATTATTCATTTAGATGTTGTACTATTCATAAGGATCATATTACTATTGGAATGGGTATGTTACTACTTATAATGGTTGGTTACTATTAAAAATAATTATGTTTTATTTATTGGACACTAAACAATTTACATGTAGAAACATTTCATGTTATATTTTCTAAATTCAAATCACATATGTCACAATATAATGTTAAGATGTCATATAGTAAATAGTAGTTAATTGATTGGTGATTTCATGTGGTTATATGGCATATTTATTGGAATTTAAGTTCTCGGGATAAATCACTGTGGCGTTATAAAGATATCTCAGAACTGGAAGAAATTTTCTGTAGATAAAAAAGAGGATTGGTCATTCTTTAATGGTAGATGATAATGTCCTTCCCAAAGGATCTTCATGTAAATGCGTGATTAATTTTGGTAAAAAGGGAATATTGAGACGGAGGTTCATAGGACCCTTTGTAATTCACAAGAAATTTAGATCATTTTCCAAATGGGTTTTTTTACATCCATGATTGTCCCAAATACACAATGATTTTAATGTTTCAATGTTGAGAATGTATATAATGGATCTATATCATGATTGGTGTCTATATGTAGTCCCGTTGAATGAGAATCGTTCTTTTGAAGAAAAAACTGTATAGATTCGTGACCACAAAGAGCAAGTGTTGTGAAATAAAAAAAAATTCAGGTAATGGGTTTTTGGAAAAAACCCATATTTTTAACGGGCAACATGGGAATCCAAAAATTCTATGAGAAATAAATATTCCAACATATTTTATAAGTGATTAAAATCTCATGGGTACAATTTCTAAAATGGGGGAATAATGTAACATCCCATGTATTTATAGAAAAATACATTTTCATATCAATCAATATTTTGGAACTTAATATTAATTTTTGTTTAAAGGGTAATTACTTGATAAGAACGTACCTATAACACAACAACTTGTTTCCATGAAATATAACTTTTCACACAACACTAGTTTATACATAAAAATAACTACATAATAATATTATTTTTATAAATAGTAGTCGATGCTTAGCTATTGTATTCGAGGGAAGGAAAATAATAAACAATATTATTATTTTAGATATTTTTAAGTACTTTTATATTTTTCTTAAAAAAAATTGAGGCTTAAAATGAGAATGATTCCAATTTTAAGAATAATGTTTTATAATATATTTTTTAGGTCATTTTACAGCCTTTTTAGAGTGATCACTTTTATAAATATTATTTTTCTAACATCAATATGATCTATATAAAATAATAACCTATTATTATAGATTAGGGACATCAAAATTTAATTTGGATATTTTTTTATTAATTTGTTGATAACGTTCATTTTTTATAATGAATAATTAAATATACTGCATTTTATCTCAAAACTGTATTTTCTTCTTATTATTTTGCATAGTTAGATTATCATTTTTTATTAGATATTAAGTGTATTTGTAGTATATTTTTTGGATTTAATCCAATGAATGTCATTGAAAATAATTTTACATTTAAATATAATAATAAAACATATCAATATTTTGATAGTTTTTATTTATTAATACTCAATTTCTGGTTTTGACATCTTCAATTAATATTATATTAATTAATAAAAATTTTGTGTTTAAAATAGTGAAAATTTTATTCCATATTTGAAATCATAATGACCAAATTATGTAAATATGTACCTTTTAGTTTTTCATATTATGTATTGATTGTTCTGTAATAATTTACATTTACAAGGGTTAAAGGGTAAATTTGGTAAATAAGGGTAAAAATATTATTATAATAAGATAAAAATACCCTAACACATGTCCTAATATAATATTATGAGTCATAGAAGACCATGAAATTCCTTATTTAAAACCTTTTTCATTTGGGTGCCCCATGTGTGTGATAATTACATGTTATAACAAATTAATTTAATGTAAAGGGAAATATAACATAACCATATTACTTTTTAATAAAACAGCTGTGTAATTGGATTTTATAAGTGATAATATTTATATAAATAGTCACTAAAATGATAAAAAATATTTATATCATGGTATTTTTTTCTAAATTTTCAATACTATATAAATAAATATAATTATGACAAAATGATGATGTCGTGATTTATTTATTAATAAAAGAATTCAAAAAAATGATATAATAAATTTTTAAATGAATGTAATTTGATCATTTTTATTCCATAATATAATTTTATGTATTTTTATGACATATTATATTTAATTTTAAGATTCTTTTATAGAATAAAGTCGTTATGACATTAAAAATAAATTTCCAAATAAGGTCAAAATTGACTGAAATGGGTTTTTAAAACAAATAGTATTTTATCAATTGATACAATAGTTATAAAAATATATTATTCAGAAAAGTGAAATATATAATGTTACAAATGTAATTAATTATCCATATAAGAATATATGAGCAATTTATAATAACTATACTAACGATATATTGTGAGAATATAATAATACATGGTAAGAAATAATGTTTTTATCTAAGGGTTAATGATAAAAAATAAAGTTAGTTTTTGACTTAAATTCGTTTAAAACCAATTTTTATAGATTATTTCGACCCATAATCATCATATATTAAGAATATATCACTTTTTAATATTATAAATAAAAAATAAAATTTTAATAAAATTATATTTCAAGACATTCGTAATGTTCCCCCTATCTCTTATAAAATGCCACCACCTCTACCCATTTACTCACACATATCAATCCCTAAATCTTGTACAAAAAAACCCAAATAATCCCCCAACATCTCTAAATTCTTTTTAGAATTCTTAATTTTGGTATTAATTTATCCTAAGCGGAATTTTTTTAAAATTATTAAGAGATACTCGTGAAAGAGATATGAGTTTTATCACAACATTCAAAATTATATTCTTCATCTACATCCTTTAATTATGTTGTTTAAATTTTAAAGTAATATATAAATTTCATTATTAATTATGATATGTTATTATAAAAATGGGACAAACATATACCACCTTTGATCCATCACACAAATAAGAATATCACAATTGGTGTGTATGTACGGATTCACGTCTCCAAGTTGTGGTGTAATTTTTTATTCAAAAATTCATTAATTGGATGGGTATAATGATGATTATAATTGATTTAAATAATTATTATAACTTTATTTACTTTACTTATAATTAATATTCCAAAATATTTTATATTTTTTCCATTAAGTGAATGATATCGTCGATTGTGCGTATGTCCAGCCTACCATCTCAATGATGCGATGTGATTAATTCTACATGATCTTTGTTAAACAACAATTATAAACATGAATGGAATGAATAAATATGTTATATATTATATATATTTTGAATCTATTTTTATTTAATATTTATTTACAACATACCTTTTATGTATATTTTATTACCATTAAGTGAATGATATCGTCGCCTGTGCGTACGTCCGGCCTACCATCTCCATTATACGATGTGATTAATTCTACATGATATTTGTTAAACCACGATTATAAACATGATTGGAATGAATAAATATGTTATATATTATATATATATATTAAATCTATTCTTATTTAATTTTTATTTTCAACATACTTTTTTTCTTTCCATAATGTGAAAATAAAATAATTTCATTTGAGGAAAGGTGGACTAAATCTCCTCAATGTGATATGAATCACTCATTCAATACATGATCTTTGTTTTACGATTGTATTGTGTAAATGTTATATTCTCTTAATTTGTGTTAATGTGTTATGAAATTGTTATGGTTATTGGTCATTCAGTATGTATATGGCTTTTTTCTTGTATGAACTCAGTGTGGGTGTGACCGTGATAGATCTCCAATGCATTGGGTAACATGATGGAGGTAAATATTTAGGTTTCTTCTAAAAGATTTATGGAATATACTTTGACACATATTAAAAACATTAATATGAAGGTTTCACCTTCTTTAGCTATGAATGCTACAATTTAAGTGGTATATGGAAGATATATGATTTATTATTTCTATTAGTTATTCATATAATGATACTATGAAGAATACTTTTGGGGTTATCCTCTAGAAGGAATGGCTCATTTGGGCCTCTACATCATCAACATACTGTATATTGTAGCTGACTCGACCATCTATCATCTAGTGGTGGCTCTCACTGTCAGTTCAGTTTTGGAAAGTAAACTCTCCATTAGTAGTGCCAATTATAGAATTTTAGCATGTTTCGGGATGTTGAAAAAAATTATCAACACCTGAATCTTCAATTGGATCCCCTGCTCAAATGTTTGGTCCCTTAATAATGGGTCACGTACTATGTCAGTGGAGTAGTGGGAGAGGTCATTAAACCTCATAGAGCACTGGTCTATAGTCAAACATACCTACTCTAGCTGTAGTAGCTCTTTATTATGAACAAAGCATATTTTCACTGGTACAAACACTTCCTTGAAGAGTCTCTCAATGTCTAACCAGGAAATGGTCGCCTCCTCATGTGTCTCAATCATCATGATCCAACATCATTCCATTCTTCTCTAAAAAGACTAGTGCTTAGAATCACCATTTGATATTCTAGAGTATCAACTAAGAGATAAACTCATGACACTACCTCATGTTCATTCTATAATACCTGAGGATTTGTCATTGCTAAAAATATCAGTGGCCTCTATCTCTATAACTCATATAGAACACTATGTCGGTGGGAACTGTTCGATGGTGGGGCTGGTTGTAACTTCAACATTGTGGGTGGTGTTTTTACTGGTACACCACATTTATGGGATATCACTATATGGGGCCCATGAACCGAAACCTCATCTCTCAAGGGACCATAATCATGATCTATCACTGGAATCATGGGTGGCTATTATTATGGGGTCAAATTTTAATGAAACACATGTACCATTATTAATAAGTTATACATGGTTATCTGACACAAAATTGATCAATAAAATAATTATTAAAACACAAGAAATAAGTTTTATTATGCACAGAGTTAGAAAACTAATTTCAGGGGTTGGGAGTGTGGATATGTAGGTCGCTGCACCAAAAATGGGCTCCTTGGACAAAAATACAATCCCAAGACACTTAATATTACTACCTCCTTTGAAAACATAGACTCTTAGATCATCTAGAAGAATCAAATGCCCTCTGATACAACATTATGAAGACTTGTCCCTCGGGGTTGGTGTAGTGACCAAACTAAGAACACCTTCCATAGGTAATGGCCATGTTGCTAGAACCATAAAGGAATATCAAAAAAATGGAAGGAATAACATTTAAATGTGTACACACTAATTTCTAACTACATCCCAACACACTAAATGGTGGAAACAAGTATAATAGAAAAAAAATATGTGCTAGTAAAAGGGAAAGTAATTGTATAGAATAAAAAACCAATAAGGAATTGAAAATAGCTAATACAAAAAAAATCTCTAGGGATCACCCATTGAAAACCTGATCATGACAGTAGTGATGCTACTGAAATCCGAATTAGTATGCACTGACCACCTGATACTACTAGGAATCTATTACTCCTAGGACACCAAGTCTACCGTCATAGTGACTGTATGTCCCAACCCCCTGAGCACCTTAGTCGAATCATCGATCAACTTCACCAGACACAACTATTATCTGTGGATCCCATCCCAGAGTGAGTATAACAATACTAAGTTGGGACCTTGAGACCTTGATGGTATCTCAGTAATAATTATGGGAAAACACCACCATGAAAACATCATAGAGGTAATACCAACATGAAATATCTCAAACACATAGCAAAAATTAAAAGAAACATCTAACACCCATTATATAATAAGTATAGAATTAGAGAGGATTATCTGTAAATATAGATCATCTTATTATGTCGAGAGGATATGATACTAACCTGTACATGGGCGCTTGGTGTTAAACCATAGATGATCACTGGGTGGTTACCCATAGTGGATGGTTTGGTGAGGACCCACAGATGATCGCTAGGTGATGGACCACAGAGGATCACAAGGTACATACCAACATATGATAAATATATTCAAACATACAAACAATTTCTATGTGTTGACTCATAGAGGTTCGCTAGGATCTGGAAAACTCAGAGGATCATTTTTCATTCTTCATGTCACAAATAGCCACTGGATTCCCTCCGTTATAACACTTGATTTTCAATGGATCTAATCTACTATCCACGTTCATACCTAAACTACCATTAAGATCCATATTGAGAAACTCAAAATACCATCTTGTCGTAATGGTCCGAACACAACAGACGACGCGTTGTTCAGATGTTCAGTCTATATGTTATTGAATTATTAGTAAAAATATCCCATTTGGATTTGATTCGGATTTAACCAGGGAAAACATCAACATCTTCTAAAACTCATTTGGAGTATCTCAAAAGGACCGACTCATCACAAGGGTCCTCACGACGTAGACAGTACATCAATCAGATGACTGATATGTAAGTTATTATCATTTCAATGAAACAAGAATGGTCAGGTACAGTTCCTGTCCGACCTAGTCAGACCGACCCCAACCGACCTTGTATGGGGGTCAAGTGTGGTTCATGAATGGTTATGGCCCAATCACATCAATGAGATCACAAGTCGCCATGGCCAGAATGTAGTATATGGCCGCATATATCCTCTATCCCACACCGTGGTCGATATAGGATGGCCTCCTCGTCATCGTCAAGTGACAGTGGCTGCTCTAAGCAGCCGTCCTGGATGGACGAATGTTTTTCATGCACGAGGACCGAGTCTACATGATTTTGGGGCACTTAAGCAGCCTGATCATGGCTATCCTCCACAAAATGACTTCTTGTGCCAACTGGAATGATTCCAGCATCGGCTCATGGGAGATGGATACCAGAACCACTTTGGAGGCTAGTTTCTTGAGCATTTTGGATCCATGAAATTTCTAGTCCATCCTCTTCACTACTAAAACCTTATAAAATCATTGCTGCTACATAGAGAAATATGCAAAGAAGATCTCACAATAAGAAACCATAACATAGGGTATGAGACATGTTTGGGTTGGCCCACTCCGGTCACGTTAGAGTTTAATCATTTGGATAACATGAGGATAATCACACAACTTGAAAACCCCAATATTAAACCCTACATAATATCCACCCTCATGATCGAGAAATTTTGGAATCAACCTGTCATTCGGCTAATCTGTGTTCGTCATTAATTCTCATCAATCGTGGAGAAACATTTAATACATAAAAACATCTACCACTTGGTAGTTTGTTGTAGAAGAGTTATTCCTTGAGGTTTTGAGATGTTGGAAACACTTATGTATCCATTCTCTGAGGCACATTGAAGATGATTATGATCCTATATTGTGTCATTATTTATTCTTCATTAGAGAGGGAAAACTGCTGGAGGTTCATCCGAGATTCCCCACTATTTGTAATTTTCCCAATTTCTATCATGTTTGAATATTAAAACAGTATAAAAATATCAGTGAACCAGTGTCCATTAATGATACTCATTAAATAAATCCCATTTAATGAGCCACATTAAATGATTCATTAAGGTAACAATGATTTAGTTTAAATGATCCATTATTGACCCTCATTAATATGCCTCTTTGATGCCTTACAACTACATTTTTTTCTTCGTCATCTTCCACTCAACAATGATTATGAAATAAAATCAATTTTTAAAATTATATTATTATTTTTCTCAAATCGTCTAAAAAATATCGTTTCTTATTTTCCATTGATAGCTAATGTTATATCATTTCTAGGTAAATATCAGTGTTCTTAGTTCAACTATCCCCTCATATTTTTGATCTCACCACCAATTCAAAATATATAAAATCCCAAACAACTGTTTAGTAATCATACCTTATAAAATTCTCAAAATTCCATTTTGGACTCTCTAGGCCTCAGAATCACCTTTCATAAAATTTCTATGTTTGAAAATAATTCCATATATTTATATAAATGTTATACAGATATTATGAGATGTTAATATAAATACATCATTTGGATATAATAAGTGTTTGTGGTTACATAATATATACACCCATGAATAATATCATTGAAAAATGTGTGTCTAGCATCACTTGATCATTACCAAGAACATGGAAATAAACCTTACTACACACTTGTTCTGAAACTCCAGTGGGATATGATTTGGTTAAATATCAATTTACTTATAGACCATCTCCTTGGACATGAATATATGATGATAATGGGTGACCTAGGATAAATCATAGTTATCATATATTTAAAAGATGATATCATGAGTTATATAACCTAAATAATATTTCATGAATATTTGGGTTATATAGTATTATTAGTGTTACTAACACTATGATTGATGTTATTATTGAATCTATAGGACCTAATTCAATCATGTAATTGATGAATTTGTTATAAATTTCTACTAAATTACCCCTGAGAAAATAAAATTTTGGGGATATGGGATGTAATAACTCTTTTCTATTGTAAAACAACTTCTTCAATATATAAATCATTCAATAATTCATTAATATAATAAAGGGTGACTATTATGTCCAGTTCATTATAAGGAATCATCAACATTCCATTAGTGGATCTTCTAACAAACTATTTAATTACAAAAACTATAGAACCAATATTTTTAATCTTTCCACCAATATTTGGGGAATGAGAATATTATATTTTATATTTATCATTTGTAATGTGGTGCATATAAATGTTGGAACGTTGTCAAGAACACAAAGATATCATATTAAATTTACTCTATATATTGGGATATGTTTAAGAATAAATTTATAAATATTTACATTCCATATATTTTTCATATGAGCATAGAGAAAGAGTTCATTGATGTAATGAAAATGTATGTCAAATACATTGGTACCTATGAGTGAACTTTAATATGACTTTTAGGGTTGAATTCGTATATTATAATCCAACATGACTGTATGTTTGATGGGTTCTTCAGTTTCATAAAAACAATCCTCTGATAAGTATTATCCAAAAAGGACATCAATAAATATGAATTGATTGGTCAATGTTCTACAAATGTGGATATACAGGTTAGAGGTATATATCAATCTCAAGGTTTTGGGGATAAGAGAAATATGGAATTCAAAAAGACATGTAAGAAAAATGTATATAATGATATGATATTTCCATAATGCTCAAAATGTTGGGCAAACATGGTGAAACGTAGATAAAATGAACTAGTAAATATTTTGGTGTGTGGGAATGATATTCATTAGGAAATAAACAATGAATGTTTTGATGAAATATATTCTAATGATTATAATATCAGGGAAGCAACACATATTTATCCACCCACACTCTAATGATTAAAATTCATATTATATACATTTTTCTAACCAATTTCTAAATTTTATGTTTAATAATGATGATCGAGGTTTGAAACCTCCTAATCAAATAAAAAATGGAACACCTCATGGGATTACTATTCATAATATTGTGTTAGATATCATCATATTAAAAGATAAACTAACCACCCCCTATATAGAATCTAATGTCAAATTTTATTATAGATCTACAAATTAAATCTTTTGTGAATAATTTTATAAGGGTATCATGATTGATTCCAAATTAATGCACATAGAATTTGCTGTGAAAACCCACGTGATAGAATGATAACAACTCTAATATATGATTCTTCTCTAATTGATGTTTGTTGAAATGTTATTCCTAAAAATATTTTCACTCAATAGGTTGTAAACATTAAGTTTATATTATTTAATGTGTAGATTTATATATATAATTTCAACAATAATTAATGAGGAATGGATTTGACATTTGATATTTCAAACGAAACTATGATCCCTTATCAGTGAAACGATAAATATTAATATCCAATGAACATAAAATCCAATGAATGAGATTTTATTCCTACATAAGATGTAAATTTATCTTAAATTATTGGGGAAACCTCATCATTAATGATATGAATATTGTATATTTTTATTGATTTTATTCTCTCAATGATTTATTTAGCTACCCAAAAAATTGATTTTGAGTTCCCAATTGAACTCATAACTTGATCCACAACTATTTCAATGTTTATAAATAGAATTGACAAAATTGTGTAGAATGAATTAAAGAAGAAACAACAATATATTCATAATAAGGGATTCATATTTCCATGTGTTTCACCTTGGGGTGAAACCATTATCCTTATGGAAGAGAAAGATAGATAGATGTGACATTTTATTGATCATCTAGAGTCAATAAAGACCACAATGAAAAAACAAGTATAATCTAACCCAAGTTGATGAATTTTTTTATTAACTTCATGAGATTAAAAAATTTATATGTTATAAATTTTTTCTTAATAACCTCATAAGAGATTCCCTAAAGAGTATATAACTAGGATAGCTATCCAACCAGGGTTTAGACACTATAAATATAATGTGATTTCCTTCAGTATTATTAATTCCCCATCTATTTTCATGGACAAAATGAGTAGAGTTTATAGAGGTTACCCTGATCAGTTTTTTCTAGTCATTATTGAAGATATTTATAAATATTCAATGCTAGAGAGATAAAATTAATATATCTTTAGGATTATACTAAAAATAATAATAAAATATGTGTTTAATGAAAAAATTAAAATTATTAATTATTGGATATAAATAGTATCATTTTTCATCATATAACCTCATGATAGGTTATATCGATACATTGATAAATGATAAACGATATTAAACATTAGTATAGACCAACTATAGCGACATGAATCCATTTATTTCTTGTTTTTTTGATATTAGTTATGTTTTTTGTAAAATTTATATATAGAATAAAATATGCACATGATGTTAACTCTAAAGGGGGCCATGTTCCTCATTAAATATGTGTTAATGGGAAAATTTAAAAAACAGAATAATATATTGGTTATTTAACCGATTAATAAATTTTACTCTAGTAGACATGGTTTTTAAAACTATACTGATGCATAAAGGAATTTATTGAGATGCGTTGTTATGAAAAATATAATTAGTATAGCTTATTCCTTAAAAAATTAGGTTCACAAGAAACATTATATAACATATCATTTGGAGTTATATATTGTAATTTTTTCATTAAAAATATAATTGAATTATCTATAAGGGTAAATTGTGATATATATACACAATCATAAAATAATAATTTATATATTCACATAAAATTATTTGACTATACAACAGAGAAGAATATAAGAGGTGATTTAGATTATGACATCTCAATACATTACCATCCATGTAAAGTTATTAAGAATGATTATTTGAGTAAAAAGAATTATCTCACCTAGTATAAAATGAGGATAAAAAATTATCCAATTTTTCATTACTAGAATTTGATGGATATGAAAATCTTAGAGGAAGGATTGAAAAGATATTTTTATCAAGTGAATGTTCTACCATAAATCTATGTGGAGTTTAAAGAGGCATATAAGGAAGATATAAATCATAAAAAGAGGGTTATAAATGTTCTAGTTTTTATCCTTGGTCATTATGCATGAAAGGGTTTAGAAACCATCTTGGTGTCCCACTAATACAGGATTTGAAGGAGTTGTTAGAGGACACTCATAGTTCTCCATTCTCATTTCATTCGGAATGAAGGAATATGTTTAATGATTTGAAACAATATTTAGGGTTGTATGTACTAAAGAGATAGATCACCAAGTTTGTGTCTTCAATCATGGATCGTTAATAAGGTAATGTTGATAGAAAAATGTCTAAGGGGATGTAATAAATAGTACTCTTACTAGAATTGAAATGGGAAAACATATTTTTTTCATTGCACTACTCAAAAAATATAATGGGAATAATACTATATCTGTTGAAATAGATATTCTTACAGTGATATCACACTTGATCATGATCAGAGAACATTTTAATTGTATTTTCTTTCTATTATATGTATTCAGTAAGTTGTATGTTTACATGGAATACCACATACTATTGTATCTTATTTGGATCTAATCATTACTTCAATGTGGTTGAAACGTTTTTAAGAAGAACATGATATATATTTAGTACCTACATTGCATATCATCATTATAAAAATTTACTAGTAAGAGTTAGAAAATTGAACAAATAAAAGATATTTTATGTCATGTTCTATGGATTTCAATTTTTGTAAGGATCAACATCTATATTTAATTGAGTTGTCATTAAACTATATCTTTTAAATTATTTATCAGATTTCCCTTTTTTATTCCTTCTAAAAATAGATGTAACAAGATCCATAATATTGAAAAGAATTTTGTAAAAGAAATATATCAGGATAACAAATATTCGAATAAATGGATGATAATGTAACTATTATTCAATAACACCTAATTGCATCAAAAAGAGTAAAAAATTTAACGTATTTATTCGTCGATGTGATGTAAAATTTAATGTTAATGTAAAGGAGTTTTTAAGAAGTTGAACATGGATGTATCTTATGATATTCATGTAGAACGAGAATCTAATCATATGAAATGTCAATGCCTTTGAATTTATATATCATATCAGAATATTATCATATATGTTGGGACCTCCACCAAATATCTATCAAGTCCATAATTTGATACATGTATTTATCTTGATGGTGTAACTTCATAGCCCTCCACAAGTACTGAACTAATTTTTCATACCATGAAACCATGATACATTGTATGATGACCAATCAGTGGTGATTCTATATCATGTAGTGAATGTTCATTGAACCCAAGTTAACTCACCTAGTTAATGTTTTGTTTTGAAACCACTGCATTGGCGAAGCAATGTGGGTGGATAAGGACGTAATGAGGTATTTGTATCATTTTTGTTAGTAGAAAATTGTTGAAATTTATAGATTAAATTACACTTCAATTTAGTTGAATATGTCACCCAAATATAGCAGGACTTTATTTGTTTCTACTTAATTAAATTTCATAGATATATTATGTAAAAAAACATTGAGTTTTAACAAACCATAATAAACTATTATAAATACTATTTTCAATATATGGTTGTCCTATAAATGTTAATCATGGATGTATAAATAGAAATAATATTCATTTAAAATATTATTTACAGTGGTTTTATATAATTAAGTAATATTGACAAAAATACTTTATGATCCATAAAATCTATTTATGTTTCAAAAATACACGCATCTAAAAATGATTTTTATTTATATTTTTTAAAAAAATGACGTTTAATTTTTACAATTTTTTAAAATTAATTTTAATGAATAAAATTCAAATTTTACTTAACAAAATCATAATTATCCTATGGTAAATTATTGTGATTTTTCTGATGTGATTAATTTTTCAATGAGTAGTGAAAACACTGGTTTTTATTGTATATAACCATTTTTTTAAAAGATTTTTATATATATTTTATTAAATATTTATTCAACTGTAAAAATATTATAAATATTTATTTATTAATCTGGTTAATCTTGGGAATCATATCCATTTTTATTTTTGATATAAATATATTTTATACTCTAGAAAATTTTCACTTTGAAACCATAATTTCTTATCGAAACAGTGGGTTTAATATTAAATTATATATTAACAATAATGTAAATGTCTATTATAAAAATGGATTTTAATGTTTAAATTAGAATAATTTATATAATATAATATGATATTCATAATTCTTAATTATTTTATATAGAAAAAAAATTCAAACTTATTTACCACAAGTACTATAAAATTAATTTATCGAGAGGGGTTAATATAAAATGATTAATGTCCATAATTTCCAACAAAATTAATAAACAAATATGATTTAAATATTAAGAATATAAATGTACTTCTTATAAACTATGGATCTTTTTTCCTTTTTAATTAGAAAAACATAGTAATACATGTATTGTTTCAAAAATTAAATGTGTTCCCCTCACATTTCTGATAAAAGGATACCCCTATCCTCTCCTCTACATACATA
Organism: Viscum album; assembly: GCA_963277665.1. Lineage (NCBI taxonomy): Eukaryota > Viridiplantae > Streptophyta > Magnoliopsida > Santalales > Viscaceae > Viscum > Viscum album. The sequence continues at coordinate 1,994,897,043 of OY728140.1, read as the reverse complement.
AAAAACATGTTGGATTGGCTATGAATTTCAAAAATATCTTCCATAATTCCCGATTTTCATCCTAAAATCCATATTTGGACCATGAATACACCTTTTGTAAGCTATAAGTATAACCGCATTGAGGACACTCGAAGAAGACATTACATTCTTCAATAAACATTTTAATGGTATATATTACTCTAATACCATTGATAATTGTGGAAACATTATGAAATAATAACCTGAAAATATTCCATATACTAATAATATTTCATGACAAGGTAATGACCTTAACCCAACTTTTCTTCTTGAAATGTAAATGATAATGTCGCTCATGTGTACGACAGTCGACCATCAAACCAATCGATGTGACATGTTTTCAAAAAACAAATCTCACTGTTGTATATGATATTGGTTATACTACATATATATTTTATATGTAACAGTACTAAAATTATGTAAATATATTTCAACATTTAAAATTTATACATTCTATTCTATAGATAATAAGATAACGTCTTTGAGTTTACAGGATACTACCGCCTTGCAATACAATGTGATCAGTTTGTCACAAACCATTGACGTGGATGATAATATGGGGGAACTTTAATGAATATATGGGATAAATATTACATATATTTTATTATTTAACGTTCATACATTGCTTACATTCTTTTTTATTCATCCTTCTTGTAAATGGAATCTTCATTAATGCATACATGCAGCCTACCATCCCCATGAACAATTAATTTCATATTCTACCTCTAACATTTATAGGTTACTATAAATAAATATATAATTAATACTTATGATATATATTTCATGTATAATATTCCTGATAAAATTTAACCACGATAGAATTAAGAGGACTAAAAAATTAAAAAAAAATACATGAAAAAACGGAAATTATTGTTTGAAATAAAACATGGAAACTGATTTTTTAAAGGGTTATAAAAAGTTATAATAATATAATAGACAGACACACACATACATAGATATATATAATATTTTATATATTATAATGTGTTTTTTATCAAGCATGATGGAAGGTGAGGCTTAAGGTATCATATTTTTGAACCAATTATTCATCTGTTGTAAACATGTTATGTTATAAACCAATAATCATTTATGAGTTTTATATAAAATATCAATTATAAATATTATAAATTATATATTAACTATCATGATCTTGTTTATGTAATTAAATTTTTTATTTCATAGGGGATTATGATTCAATGGTACTAAATTAAAAAGTGTTTTAGGAAACCATCTCATCGTTTGTGGAGATTGTTTTATAAATTTGATTCTGATAAATAATTACCAAGATCTATATTTTGAAAATTATTATATTTTGTTCCTCTATTTATTCCATGATAATAAAAAGTTTTCCATTCATTTTAATCTCTTTATATACTCAAGAGTCCAATTTTTTTTAAGAAAAATTGTTTTTTTTCTTTCATCGATCGAAGCCACATTTTCATCGAAACCTGTGTTTCCCACAAATGTTTCCAAAAATGATTTCAATATTTTCAATAATTTTTAATCAAATAATTTTTATCCATTTTTATTTATTTTATTAAAATTTAAATGAATCTCCATATAATTTTTTAGAACAAGTCCAATTTATATATTAAAAAAATATGAAAGGGGTCTTTGTTTTAACGTGTACGACATGAAAAAAATTTCTTAATATTTTAACCATTATATTCATTTGTGATTCCATTATATGTTTCCATGATTTTTCCATTAATTTTATTCATTGATATATTATAAATTTCTTATTTTAAGAATGCGGTTTTTAATGAAAGGATATTTTCATCTTGAAATATTACAAGTAATTTTTTTATCAAAAAGAATATCCATCTACTATCACATCATTTGGTAATAATTATTCATTAATAGTAATATAATATAAGTATAACATTATTAATATTTATAAAAATGTTTTATTTTTCTTACGAACATATGTTTATGAAACCCCTTTCTCTTCCACTGGTCATATAATGATATAATTCTTATGAAACCCACATGTTTTAGCATGAGAAATGCATTGATGAAATGATGAACAAAATATGAAACATGTTTAATTTTCATTTGTTATGTTGTGATAATATTTTTACGAATAAAATTATAATTTAGTGATTCTGAGATGATGAATATTTTTTAATATTTTTTCACAAATAAGTATGATTTTAATTATGTGGTATGTATGACCTATTTATCTCTATAAATAATTATATAATGACTGATATATAATTATATAAATAGGAATATAATTTAGAGGTAACCAAATTATTTATGGGAGTATATTCACTATGATAGTACTGGGAGTAAACCTTTACTACTGATATAGTATGAGGATTGATCCCATTTCACATTTTTATTCCCAACTATGAGTCGTGAACTTGTAAATGACATTATGTGATTATTTATATACGAAAATTCAATGTCTTACTTCATTATTTTTCATTCATGGATCACAATATTATATTTCGTAATGATGTATGAAATATTAATTGAAACTCTATATTCAACTGAACTATATTATGATATTCCAAATGGAGGGAATGATGGTCAAAATTTATTATCATTTTCTCATACCCCTCAACTCATGTTATGTTCACATGTCACCCTTTTTTAACCATACTGATAATTTTGAATCAACCATTGTAATTTTTATTTACCCAATGTGATGAATAATGGTATAATATATTATTTTTCTATGAATAATTTTTATTTATGATGAAATTAGTGGGAGATGATGTAGTTATCTAATGAACTTGTTGTTGAAGTTCCTATGTTTTAAAGGTAAGTATAAACGTTTGATCCCTATGTGTGTGCTTCTCTAATGTACTAAATGGTCATAAATAAATGATGCAATATCTTTTTATTAAATTCCTAGGGGATAATAAGTTATCAATCAATATATTGTTTTTTATAGAAAAAGAAACAAATAATTCAAAAGAATCTCTAAAAACCTAATATTGAAGATGGTAAAATTTCACTCAGTATCATATTGTGGAAGGAAACATAGAGGAAAATTTATTTATGGGACTAGTATTTTTCTTAATGGTAGAAAATAAGGTTATAATGAAATTGAATCCCAAATTGATGGGATGATAATATCGAATGAATCAAATAGATAGATTGAAATATAAAATGTACCACTATATTAGAAGTGTTTTAAAAGTAGTGGTAATGGGAATTTTCATAACTCATTATCAAATATAAAGGTAAATAAAGATGTTTGACATCATAAATATATTATGCACAATGATAAAATAAATCTATTTTGATCAATATTTTTGATATGGTGTATGATAATAAAAAAGTGATAGGAAATATTACCATCCAATATCATTTAATGATAATGTTCACTAAAATTAGTATGTGTCCCATAAAAAATATATTTGAATAAAGAGTTATTAGAAGAGTCCCATAGTTCTTCATTCTCATTCAATGGTTGTTAAAAAACTATGTATATATATCTGAATATGTATTTCCGATGAGACAATAAGGGGAGATAAATTTAATAATTTTCAGATCAGTTCATGTTATTTCATAATTTTTTGGATTATATGAAAATATGTAAGGGGTTATAAGATAAATTACTCATACATTAGTGGATATTGGAAATCATCAAATTAGATTTTTTTACATCAAAACTCACAAAACATATAATGTTCAAAATTATATATGTGTGTCTCTCATTATCTTTATGAATTCTATAAATATAAATTGTATCTAAAAAATTCCTCCCTATGTCAATATTATATAATTTATATTAATTATGTGGTATGTTTTCATCATGTAACCCATTCTATTGTAGATGATCACGATCCATTGTTATATTAGATGATCAGGAGTAGTCTTCAAAAGGATTTGGATACAAAGTTGGATTTTGGAACTATGAATTAGCCTTGGATAGATGGTCAGTATAATAGATCCATTAAATAATTAATGTTAATATTGATATCTTTTTACGATAATTAAAAGGTTTTTGGGATCAAAACATTCATCTACTAATGTTTTCTTATAGCAATAGTATTCGCATAAGTATCGAAATGAATCCTAATAATCAATGTTTGTAAAAAAATTTACAACTCCAATTTTCATAGTTAATGTTTTGTAATGACATATTTAGGGACTTAATATAGTGTAGGTAATGGAATAGAATGTTTCATATATTCATTAGTACATAAGGGAGGTATAATTTGACAAAAATATTAGGATGATAATAATTGACTTGATCACATTGTTGATGTTGGTTATATGGTTTATTTGTGAATTTCAAAATAGAAGATTGATATGATATATTGGAGGAAAGATATATTTATCAATATGTATATCAGACCTTTTTATATTTTTGATTAGTTAGAGATGGTTTCTTGTGACATATAACATAAAAACCCTACATGAATTCCTTGATGTGTTTCATTTATCTTCCATGAGTAAGTAAATTCCAGATAATTCCCATGCAATAAAAATAATGTTCATATAGATAAATAATCATTTCTCTAATAAATAAAATCCTATTGAGATTTTGGATCATATATAGAAGGTTGTATGAAATAATTTCATTGAAAATTTCATTCTTTAATTTGGAAAAAACCAAACATGAAGAAGCTATTTGTGAAGAAATGGATATGATGAGTCAAAAGTATCCTAATATGTTCATATAAATGTTATATAATTTTCCGGGATAAAATCATCTTACATTGATAATAATGTAACAACATTAAAAATTATAAAATATAGTTCTTCTTTTAAATAAATTAAATTTATATGATAGCTTGTGTTACACAAAATATCTACTTTTAAAAAACGTCAATATTCTATTATTATAATTATAACCATATAATAAAAATATGAACACTAAATTCAGTGGTATGAATAAGAATATTTTTTTTAAAAAAATCGGTACTATTTAATTAGATAAATAAAATATTTTTCTAATTATGTACCTAATATTTACTGTTTAATTTATTCGCACTAAAATTACCCTTTTTCTCAAAAATTATCAATCATTTCATTTGTTGAAAGAATATATATTATTATTTTTTAAATTTTTATAATATTTATTAGAAAAAATTAAAATTATTTTTAAAATTAATAACTAATAATAATATTACATTAATTTCGTTAGTTTTTTCTAAGAATAAATTTTTTTTAATGAATTTTGATAAATAATGATTTTTTTAAAGAATATCCTTTTCCTGTATGACTTTTACAAGTTCTATTATGATTAAATATGGGTTTTAAATTATAATTAGATAAATTATTTATTTAATAATACTATTTAATATATTTTTAGGATCATATTATTGAATTTTTTAATAATAATGTTTTATAAATATGAATTTTTTTTCATGGGAAAATTTTTCAATGAATCCGTGGGTTTTATAATAACTTAAATTATACCACATTATTAAAATTAATTTATTTAAAAGGATTATAAATTTTTTTTCTCAAAAAATAATATTTTATAATAATTAAAAATATTTTTTGATTCATAATGATTAGTAAAAAAAATTTAATATTAATTTTTGTGGTTAACGTTAAAATGGATTTCATAGAGAACAAAATAAATTTGTAATGGTAAAAAGGCCTAATGACATTTACAATTACTATTTGGTCACTATGGTTTGATATTATTTTTTATAAATAATGAATGTGATATATTTTTGTGTGGTTTGTGTTTCTAAAACAACGGTATTGCTTTTTCATTTCAAAAATTCCAAGTGTGTTATATCCTATACGTTTAAATGTGTACCCTTTATCCTCTAAAATTAAAACATTCAAATTATTTTAGTTCCTAAATTCCCCAAATAAATCCCTTTCATAATTCATTACCAATTTTTATAATAACTATTTTGATTATGAAACCCACTATGAAGTCTTTTAGTACAAAACTAAAATGGTTGGCTAAAGAAAATTTATAATTCTAAACCAAAATTTTTTGTTTTTTTATTCTTACACCTCCATAAAATGGTACTAAAATTAACTAAAATAATATATTAATTCTTTATAATGTAATGATATGATATTATTTTACATTAAAAATATATATCCATATAATTCACATAAAATTTAATATAAAAATATTGATCATGTGTATATTTGGTAACCACCACATGAACAAATGTAATTCATTTTCCATACCTATCTCACATGGGTTGATATAATGATGGATATAATATATATATATACATTTTAATTATATTTGAAATATTAATTATATTCGGAGTATAATATAACAAAATACCATTTTAACTTCATATCCATGTAAGAATGACAACATCACAAGGGCATACGTGTGCACTACCACCTCCCTAAAGAGATTTAAGTTGTTTTCACTATAATATGGAATATAGCGTAATATTGATATATTTAATTAATATATTTTATAAAAATGAAATAAAAATAATTTAAAAAGTTTAATAATGTCTTACCATTCTTTCATTCGACCCTCTGATAAAATAGAATTACTGTTCATATGTATTTATTACCTACCGTCTCCTTGAATGATATAGTTCAATTTCTTATCTCTACAATTTATGAATGAATGTTACTATTTAACTAAACTATTGATGTATATATATGATATTTATATTATCATTAAAACGAAAAATATATTATGGGTATATAATAAATCTTTATGGAAGAAACATATTAAACCCAAACACATATGTATAAATAAATTAGTTACTATCCAATGCATTGATTTTAACACATAATTGTTAAAAAAAATGTAGAAAAACTGTTATAGGTAAATTATATATTTTATGATATATATGTTTATATTTATTTTTAATATATATAATAAATATATATTTATTATTAAATAAAATGTATTGTGTATTAATACAGTGAAAAATTGAGGTGATGAATTTTTTTAAGTTATAATTTCGAGGGACACAGGAAATATTCACAAATCAGTTCATTCTTGTGGTGTATATGACTAACATGAATGTATTTTTATATTATTATCAATAAAATATTGACATACATATACCCAACTATTATTTATTCTATTATTGGGATTATTATTGAAAAGATACAATGTCATATGGTTGTAATGTTATAGTATCATTATTTGTCTAGATTGTTTAGGATTAAGTATTTGATGATAAAATACTATGATATATATCTCAAGAAATTTGTGAATTTTTATATAAATGGGTTATTATTTTGTAATAATATATTTCCTTTATACTTTATCTATTTATGAAGAGATATTACAAAAAAAAATTAAGAAAAATTGTTGTTATTTCACTCTTCTGTAGAAAAAATAATTTCTCATTAATCAATGTTTTCAAAAAATGAATTATATAATTTTATAACTAATATCCTATTATTTTTATGTTATTTTTCAAATTTATAAATAATTATAAAATATTTTAAATTTAATATTATTTTTTTATTTTGGAAATGAGATACTTTTTTCTTTTTCCAAATATGTCCAAAGATTAATTATTTTGAAAAGTATGTTAGAAATGATTTTTACCACTATAATGAATTATTATTAATTTAATGAAAATATTTCTTCGTTCCATGGTTATTTTCTAGGGAAATAGTATAATTAATATATTGTAAATTTTTATATTATAAAGAAGTAATTTTAATGTGAAACGAATATTTTCATAATTAAATTCTCAAACAAGTCATTCAAAATAATATTCCATATCAGATAAAATAAATTGATATTACATAATAATTTCATAATATATGATCCTTGTATACCATCCTTATTATTTCCCTGGGGAGTGTATGATTTTATTTAAATCATTTTAAAAAATCTTATTCATTTTCAATGGGTTATTATATGATTAATAGATTAAATTATTATTAAACACATTTATTTTCCTTAGATTATTATCATTGTAATATATATGAAAACTCTTTAATTTCTCTTGGTTATTATATGATGTAGAATTTATTATAACCATTACATTCATACTAGTTATTACTTCATGAAAATTTTCAGAAACTTCTTTTTTCCAGGGGTTTTTCTATGATGAAATTATTTTACACCAATTTATTTTTTACCATTTATACCTTGATAAATAATTTTTAATACTCTTTTTCATTGGATATGATATCATGACATTTATATGAATCCCATTTCCTTTTAATAATCTATGATATTAGAGAATATTTTTGATCTTATGGGATACATATATATGAATTTCATTGTGAGATCATTCATCCTAAATTTATACAGTCCTTAATTTCATTACGTAATAATGGATATCTCATTAGATAATTTTGACTGGAATATGCAGTAATATAAATTCATTATGGGTTCCTTTCCTCTTGGACATACATGGGAGTGAACCTTACTACTATGATATTTTTTGGGAGGATACACATTTCACTATGATAGTTTCGGTAATGGTAACTGGATTTTAAATAAATGATTTTATTTTCATACACATTTACAAAAATTATATGTCCTACTCTAAGGATATTATCCCATTAAAATATTATTTTATTCCTTCATGGTTCATGTCTAATAAAAAGAAATTATTTGATCCATCGCATAATTTTATTATATATTATATATAGGGTATTGTTTTTAAATATTATTATCTTGTTCTCATAATATTATTCTAATGTCAGACGAATATATCCCTTGTTTAACTTTACAAATAATATGATATCACCAATTATTTTGTTTCAATTCACCAGGTTATGAAGAAATTTTTTGTTAATGAAATTTTATAGAAGGTTTTTTGTTACGATGAACATAGTGTGAAATCATGAATTTCAATAAAAAAAACTATTTTTTGTTTATCCATTTAACCTAATATACTAAAAAGTTTTGGTATATAGTCAGTATATTATAATATTAAATGAATATTAAATAATTAAGATGTAATATATATTTATGAAATGTTTTGGTGGATAAAACATTACTCCATTTTCTCCAATTTTTAAATTGATGATTCTATGGAGGACCCTTCTCATGAGTAGATAAATAAGTGAATTAGATATGAATTTGTTTATATTTTCACCTGAATAAATATATTTTATTTTTATGAGATGAGATATAAATTTTTTTTCTTATGGGTTCTCAGTGATATTTATGATTGAGACCCATATAAATATTTTTATATTCAAATTAACATTGCCGATTTTGTCAAATATGGTAGAAACATCATTCATGAATTCTAGATTTCATCATTAAATCATAATATTTTTCATCACTACTACTAGGAGTATTATACTAAACCATCTCCCAACATTATAGAAATAACAAAAGAGTGTTATTAGTAATATTTAGAAGAAACCCACCTTTGTAATGAGGTTTTATTAGGTGCCTATGTAACAATTTGAATGCATTAAAAGGATGCATCATCACACACCTCCCCCCCCCCCACCATCTATCATGATTCATGGTTTATATCAAGAAAATCATAGAGTCATTACTGAGTTATCCAAACATCTGTCAACGAAGCATAACAATAGTTGTTCATAGATTTAATATTTATAATCATAGTGGATTTGGTGGCCGATGCTTCTATTTATGATGGGTTATTAAATGAAATTTCGTCCTAGCCATCAGAATGATGTAATATAACTAGATGGTATATGTCATTATCAAAATCAACATGATGAATTCATATATTTATAGTAGTTTTCTCAAATTTGTTGAACACAAATGTGATTTATTCACCAACTCTTCTCCATAGATTGATTGGAGAAGCATAAAAGCCACTATGGGTATCAATTTGTGTTGAATCTTTTATAAATGAGAATTTCACATATATATTTTTATATCATTTATAATTTTAGAGATTAAATATAATAAATAAGGGATTCATTACTATAGTGTCACCTGAACTAACAATCAATAAAATAAACCAGTCATTAGTTATAAGAATTGGGTTCTACTAGATGTGTATAATTCCAGAGACATCCATATAAGTCATTAAATTTTCTGACCACCATCAATTATTTGTTTCAAAAACATTAAAAATTAGTCCCTTACCATGATCATCAATTTTAGACACTAATCAATCTTATCATATCCCTATATTTATTGGTTGAATTTTGGTAAGTCAACATCACTATCACCGAAATGGAAATGGTTTTATATTAGAATGAGGTTTTTCTATGATATAATGTATATCATTGAATGGAATGTTTCAATATCATTAATATTTTATGAAGAAAATGCCTACATGATTTGTCCTTGTATGGATGATTTTTTTCTCTTGGGTATATTTTAAAACCTATTTAAAACAATATATAAAATATAACTATACAGAAAATATTATCTATATTTTTCTTTTTGATCATTTGTTATGTAAGGATCCTAAATATAAATTTCGTTCTATTGGATTGAATATTGAAATGAATATAGGAACAATATTATAAATGGGATTGAAACGAGTTTATTTATAATTTCATAGATATATGATATAGTCTATTACTTCTTACCAATAATATTTTATATATCTTAAATCATTGTGGATGGATGTGACTATGCTTCTTATTTTATTACTTCAATAGAATGAGAAGATTTTTTTTATCTATATTTTTACAGAATAGTCCTTCCCACAAATCAATGTAAACAATATTGATATCATTCTATTAATTTTTCATATAATATTATTGGATTGGATAATAACATTAATTATTTAATAAATTAGTGATTCATACATTTATATAATTTAATATATTCTCGTTAGGTTCTATTATCATGTATAAATTTATCGGGGATTATGCCTAAATAGTAGAGATCTTTGTGATTATTTCATTATTTTCTTCTTTGAATTATTTATGGATTATATAGCTTATTTTTACTAAATATAAAACTAATAAATTAAAAACATAATCTATCATAGTGATAATATTAATATATATTTTTATGACTCATCATGTTATGAAAATGCTCTTTGGTCAGAGAGTTACCATCTTTCTAATTATTAGGAAAGTAATACTAGAAGTATATTTACATGGTGTGGTTCAATTGAGTTCTCATCAAAATATTATTCTCAACAAAAATATTTTGTATATTATATTTTATATTTTTTGGTTTATAGAGTCATAAAATGTATTATTTGGATAATTAGAGTTATAGATGGATAATTTATTCATTCCTCAGTTACATGTGTTAACTATAATCTGATTTTCTAGATCTCTAGTTGCCTATATTTTTTCCTCTTTTTAGGATGTCCATTCATCTAATGTGTTGACTAATAGAGCTGTTGACATTCAAATCCCCTATGCAATTTGGTTGAAAAAATTTACATTCATATTATTCATCATAAATTACTATAATTCATTATATATTAAATGACCCAAAATATTAAGTCATGTAATCATATTTTATGAACAATAATTTGGAAGATCAAATATTCCAATCTCTCATGTTTATTTGAATTTTGGAAATATGAACCCATATTTATGTGAGGAAGAAATAATATACACTAGGACCAACATATTTCATAATTAATATACCTGTTTATTCCACTTTTTAAATTTTTTTATTCCTTTCCTAGTAGATATCATGTCTTTTTCAATAAATTGTAGTTATTTATTTAATTTTCTGGAGGAGATAACTTGAGATGGATGGAAAACTCAACACTTTTATCCAACACCAATGTTTTAATTGGCATAAAGATTATGGTTTTATATTTTATTCTTACAATCCCCTGTATCATATTCCCATAATAATACATCAATTTCATCCATCCAATGACATCAAAAGAAAAAATAATACAATTAAAAATTCTTTTGACCCACTAGGATACATTAAATGAGTGATTTGCATTTAAATCTTAATATTTGAAAATGTGTTATTATTTCCAAAAAAAATATTCAATAGAAGTTTGATTATTATTGAAGAGTAGAAAACATGAATCTTCAAAAATAAATCTACAATACCCTAAATTTTAACAATTATTTAATTTATAGGCCATGCTTTATGGCATTTTATTCTATTTTTTGAAATTTATTGATGGTCTATCCTTTGAGATCTTACAAATTGTAAAAAAATCTAAAAATGATATTGTTCTCGTAGAAAAATACTATCCACGCTATGGTTTTTACAATAAAACATAGTTCATAAAAATCCCAGAAATCTAACAATCCAGTCAAGTTACTACATCATGGTATGAAGTGCATGAAATATTATATTGGATATCCATTTCTGTTTAATTATTTGCATATGATACACTTATGTTTATGTTAAGGAGGATTAAAATCCACATTCTAGGGATTTGGTTTCATAAACAATTACATAATCATGAATCATCCCAAAATTACGTCTATCTATATTATATTGGAAATAGTGTATTCAATATGTTCTTTCATCATTATCACATTGGGTTATACTCAACAAAATGTTGAATTTAAAAAATGATACAGACATATTTTATCTACATACTATTAGTAATCTAATTTATTTTAAAAAAGTTAAATTATTTTAAATAGAGGACTTTATTTTATGATTGGATAAAACCATTGATAATAAAAAAGTATTAGGTTCTTGATGACTAATATCCTTGGCCCTTGGGTGGTCAAATATCATTAATATATAATTCATGGTTGATTGTAAATTTTTTACTAAAGAGTATAATCTATAGAATAGATAATATCCCTAGTATAAAAGTTCAACATGGAAGTAATATTACATATATATATATATATATATCATCATTTATTTTCATTGATATCTTTAATAGTATTGGTATATGGATATTTCTAAACATTTCAATTTTTCCTTGCTGAATTATCATAGAATATATAGAAATTATATTATCTAATGATATTCCATGTACTATTTCTTTATTTGATACTACTTGTGAACACCCTCATCTTCATCTCTTGTGAGAATCATGTTTTCAAAAAACAAATCCTTATCATGTTGTTAAACATTACTGTCCTGATTTAATTTAAGTATATGGGTGACTTGAAATGTAATTATAAACTTTTTCAGGCGACTGGAATCAAATCCTTATTAACATAAAAATAGTATGGAGCCTCATTTGTGTCTAAATATCAATTATGGTTATAATTTATAATCATCTTCCAAAAATTTATTCTTGGGGGACAATATTTTATACAGAACCTATGAGGTATTTTATTTTCAGCTAGATGGTTATTAAATTTTTTTTACTGAATATAATTCTTGAAGAATCCCATATCACCTACACTGCACCAGATAATAAATATAGATGATCATGAAACATAAATGATGTTAACCACATGGTAACATCTTATGATGATATTCCATGTAAATGAATGAAAATTATCTTTAAAGGAGGGGTAAAAATAGGCCCATCTGAATGGGATGAGGTTGGATCTTGTAAGTTATAGTTATCTTCAATCTTTATTCTAGGTTTGATGTATTTTTGTTGATGGGGGATGTAATAATCTCACATTCCTTTGTTCTGGGCTTGTATAATGTAATGTCAAGGGATAATATTTAATATCATTGTTATTTTCATGATCATAATAAAAAATTCATTCACTGCAGTGTGAACTCTAGAAAATTTATATTATCGGTATTATAAATTAATAGTTGTATAATTATTTAGTGACTAGATAAAATAAAATTTAATTCCAACATCATAATTCAAGTGGTGAACTATTGAGTATTGTCGATCAAAATTTACCATTAATTTTTTTTATAGAATCATATACAGTTTGATTTTTTTATATTATGAAAAAAATAAATGAAACTTTTGGTCTTGATACTTAGCTTGATTTAATGAATTTTGTAGACTTATTTCTAGAGTTTGACATTTATATTACACATGGAGTAAAATTAATATCATTTTATTCATCCCAAACACAAAAGAATATATTTTTTGGCATTTATTCATTCATATGATATATTGTCATTAATAATGTTAGGATGGAATATTGAAGATAGTAATAATATTTTTTTGATTTTGGACATTGTGGTACTAGAAATGTTGTTCATGTTAATATGGAGATAGATCTCATCCAATAAATTGATATTAATTATGAACACTATATAAGGAATACAAAATAATTTTGAATGTGGAAATTTCTTCCACAGTTTGGAATAATGATTATGCATGTTATCCTAACTCATTGACTTGTAAACAGAATATTGAGGAGTGGAAATTGTGGACAACCCAATAAGTATTCTATCTTATAAATATTATATATATATGAAAATGTATTTTTCATCATTCTTTCTGAGTGATTCTTTAACTCTCGACAATATTTATTATAATGAACCATTCACTTCATACATTGATTTTACATATTACAGATGAATAATCATTTCATTATACAAATATATAACTAAGGATCATAAAATCAAAGTACCTTTGTATACTCATAAAAAAATCAAATGTTTGATAAAATATCTTTATTTTCCAAAAAATATTTCATCATATTTAGATACCTTTTAGAATATTAATCTTATCACCTTTCTTCATATCTTGTTGAACGGAAACATAAAAAAAGTGTGATCTTAGATAATCAGTAACAATAAACACGGAATATATAAATTTGTTATCTTATATATGAATAACACAAATAAATATGTGTATGTGATCATGATCAATAAATAAAATGTCCATAAACAAAATTTCATAAATAAAAAAACAAGATATGGAATAAAACACTAACATTATTCATGAGGATTAAACTCCATAACTACTCATTATTGAAACGTATTTTTAAGTCATAAATGTTTCTGGATTCATTATATGTTTTCAAATCAATTTTATATGTCATTATTAGTTTTCAAGACTCTTGTATCAAGCCTTATAACATATTTCATGTAATGTATCAAGAACCTCAACTTGTTTCACATCACAGATTAAGCATATTAAATTGATTCCCATCATAAATCAAGAATATAATCTTATTTACAATAACTATATTAGGAGGTATAAATAATTACCAAATAAATTGTGGGGACATATAATTCCTAATAGTCCAATAATTTATATTATATATGTCATCTATAAGACCTTAAATCATTCATATCATTAAAACCATTGTTAAAAAATTATTTTCATAAACACTTCATAATATCCAAAATTATGGAAAAGAAATATGTTTCATAAATATCATGATATCATAAACTAAAACCATTCAAAGAATGAATAATAATTTTATTCTTTAATATTATCACTTTTAAATAATAAGTAACATCATATAATGTTATCTTAGAAGTAAAATTAATTTTAAAATAATAATTTATATAATATTTGGGGAAAATATACATTCCATTATAAAATAATTTTCTCAAAGAGCCATCAAATATTAGAATATAACATCTTCCATGAATACAACCTAATATGATTTTGAGGTAAGCATAAATTAATTATGGAGTCATGATGGTGAATAAATTATTTCAATCTATATAAGTAAAAAATACATTTTATATTTTTGTAAAATAATCACAATGTAACTCATTTCAAAAAAATAAAAAAATCATCTCAAAAAATTTATTAAAAATTAAAACATGGGTACAAATAACATTAAATACTGATAGTATAATATTGAAAATCATTTCTGATTTTTTTTAAAACATGTGATGTGAAAGATAAAAATTCCCCAATGGATATTCAAAATTAAAAAATCACAAATATTTGTTACATTACAAAAATAAACTCTTCCCACTTTATAATCAATAAAATCATATTCCCCATAAATGAAAGAAACTTTTATAGATATATAATTACAATAATATAACTAAAAAGTCTAATTAAATAATTTTAAGGTGGTATATACACCATATAGAATAAATAATATGTTTATAATGAATGTGTCCCATATAAATATAAGTGGGAAAAAATCAATTACCTAATGTCTCTAATTTCCATGTGCAGTTTAAAGCCTTCTTAATAATAATTATTATTTTATTATATATTTAGTATGTAACCATATATCAAGTATACTGTGTATTATTTTTTTAATATATCTTTTCACCAAATAAAAAAAATTAAAGTCAATATTATATAAGATATTTTCATCATTTTCCAAGAACCTTTTAGATTTACAGTCACAATCCATCTATATTTACAATGGTCCTATTATTTTCAGAATAATTATTATGTTACTATTATCATATTAATTCATAACATTTATATTTATCACTACCGATTTTAAATATATTTGAAAAACGAATAACATCTCATTCTGGAGGAGGTTAGCCATATGTATTCATAATAAACATTGTTGAATCCCAAAATATTTGGTGGTCATCAAATAGATATGATATTATGATTAGAAAATTATAATTATCTAAAAAATATAATTTATAAACATTAAAACCATAATTATTCTAACTCATAAAATAAAGTAATGATAAATTAATTTTATTTATATGTGGAGATAGTAATCCAATTGTATGAAAGAGCACAACATCCATTTATTATTGATAGGAAATGGGTTATATAATGGTATCATCAATCATAATAATATTTAGTAATATTTAAGATTTATAATTTAGTATTTTATGATATACATCATAGATTTTATATAGGAATAAATGATTATAAAAATATTGTAATCAATTAGAGATACTAACTCTTTGGGAAATGGGTCCTTTTTAATCTCCTCTAAAGTAATATGGAGATTTTCTTTTCAGAAGAAAATAAAATATATACTTTGGATTTGTATGTGTAGAGGATAATTAGAATGAATTTGGTTATTCAATAAGACTCAATGTGGTTGAATGAAATGAGGGAGGAGAAGCCCTTTTTTAATGATGGTGAAAAGATCTTTTAGAATTTCTCAAATGAATATATTATATTAAATTAAAGAAAAATTTAAATACCTCTAATTTGTAACTTATTCAATGAAAATTTGATGTCGCGGATGGTAATTTCATCATCAAAAAGGTATTTGTCATATTTTGGAGAAATATTAATCCTTAACATTTTGATTAACCCTTAGTTGACCTATTATAATTTTAACTATGGTTATAAACTTTTCAGTAACCAAATATAGATATTTATACATATAAAGAGAATATAAAACCAGAAATGTCATATTTATGATATTTTAGAGAATTAATTACCACATATTTTCCTATTTAGGATATTTATGTGTTTTAACTAATTTTATAAAATAATTTTTTCATAGAATATAATTAATGTAAATTTTAAAAATAATCATTACTTTTATATTATGAAAATTAATAATGAAATATAAATGCCAATATTTCTACTAATTCACCCATAAAATGTAATATTAACATAAAAAATTAATCTATAACATTAATTAATTTAAATTATATTTTAATTATTTTTTCCAATATAACTTAATTTAGTTTTTTAATATTTGAATAATTACTTCATCATCATTGTGTTTAAATTTAATATAATTATTCATTCACTCAAAATTTGAAATAAATTTAATGAATGTAGATAATATTAACATATTTTCGAATAATATGAATTGTTGAAAAAATATTATATATTTCCACGTATTAAAAATATTATACTTATAAAAAGTAAGAGTTTGTAATTTTTCCCTCCCTTCAATTTTAATAATATCTACATAATTGTAATTGTATATGTCTAGTAAATTATAAAATTTAGACCCTTATGATTAAGAGCTGAATAAAATTCATCCAATAACATTTAGTAAAGTTTTAAAGTAGTTTTATAATATTTATTAAATTATTGTTAAAATTAATAACGATATTTTTCCTAGACGGTATTCAAAAAAATTAATGCAGTTATTATTTATATTATACAAAACTAAAAGGGAACAATATATAAAAAAAATTTCCAATATATTGAAAATACTTAAGTAAATTTATATAATTAAAAACATAGAATTTTCTAAAATTACATTACAATTATTGACATCAATAAAATGAGAAAATGGGTTTATAATGTGAAATTATTAAAAATGTTGACAATATATTAAATCAATAATAAATAATAAATTGATTTAAAATAATTGTTCCATTATAGTAATGGAAAACTAATATTTTTAGAGAAATATGGTTTTTAGAAAAAAATCGATTTATTTTTATATTAAGTATATAAAACAGATTGGATTCATGTTAATCATTATATTGAATAATTTTTATACATATTTCATTAACATATTAAAAAATAATAATTTTTCATTTTTATTTTTATAAAAGTCACATTTTTGAATAAAAATTATTTCTTATTTTATTTCAAACGGATTTTTAAATGTGTAAACCATGATTTCATAATTTAGGTAATCCTATTAATGTGTTCCATTATAATGGATAGGTAATTATTTTCTTGGTAGACTAATAACAATAATAAAATGATGTTTTCAAGAATCTTAGGTTTTCTTATAATCCATGTTAAGGCGGTGATATGTTTAGAATAAATTATCATGGTTTAGTGTGTAACACGAGACATATAATAAATTTTACTTATTCAAAAATATTCAAAAAAACATGGGGAATTACATTCTACCTCTACTAAAATAAATTTCACCCTAAAAATATGTCACTTAGATACAAATATGTATAAATAATTCTTCGTCATTACATCCTCATGTTCACATGTATCATAAAAAAATAGTGGACTTTCCACACAACATTTACCAAATGAGTGTACTAGTATTATACAAAATTTTCTATAATATCAAAGAACACTTGTAGTTATTCCTTTTATGAAGGTTATTTTTCTCATGGATCCAAATCTTGTTTTAGTACATTTTAAGGATGAGTTACATACTTCCTCATGATTGATACACAAATTAAATTTTCAATTTCAGAGTGATTTCGTGGAAGATCCAATAAATAACATACTATCCTAATATTATCAATAATTTCAATACGAAAAAAATCCTAGGTCTTATATTTTCCATCATTCTAAATATCATTAATCTCTTCTTAAGATACAGTAATAGAAATACATTTTCATGCACTAGATGCTCGTTATCATTCTAACTATATTTATCATAACTTTATGTTGTACTATGAGCTTCTTTTATTAGTTTTCAACTGAAAAAAAACATTTTATTGCATTTCTATAACTAGATTTCATTCAAATAAAATTCATCACCCATTATCATTATATCATTTTGGGGAATTGAACTTCATTCACTAGAGAGATTCATAAAGAACAATCTAAATATTCGAGCGAAAAAAATTATTATAAAGAAAATTCTACCAATGAAATTTGTTGACCCGGCCACGCATGAATTCCATATAAAGATCTCTCAACATTTCTTCTAGAGTCTGAATAATCCACTCTAGTTGACCATCTATCATATAATGAGAAATATTGAAAAAACATCGCTCTTTTTCCAATGCCTAGTCCACACTTTTCTAGAGAATCGTGATAAAAAACATGTGACATCCCAAGTAAGTAATGAAGAATATATATTTTTATCTATGTTTATTAATGATTAAGATAGAGTTTTAGAGTCTTAAATTAAAAAAAAATCCAATCTTAAGCATGGAATACACTAATATTTTTAAAAGATTATTTTACTGCCTTTTGATGGAAAACCATTTTTAAATCTACATTTTGAAAATTTTATAAGCTATGTTTGTCAAAATAAACTTATTCTTTATGATTGGGACATCAAAATTTACTTTGTGTGAATTTTTGGTATTTTTCAGACAATGCTCATTTTTTAATGAATAGTGAAAAATACTGCATTTTACATCAAATATTTGTTTTAATATAATTTATTTATATGATTATATTATCTTTTGAATTGGTTTTGAAGTGAAATTAGAATATATTTTTACCATTAAATCCAGTGGTGGTCATTGGAATCAATTTCACTTTGAAATTGGACTTAAACTGGTGTCAATCTTTTGATAGTTATTGTTTCATAAAAACACGCGATTTGTCATTACAGCGGGAATTAATTACTAAATTAATTAATGTTACTTATATGTTTTGAATTTTGTAAAATAGACTTCATTTTTGAATTCAGAATATCAAATATATCTTAGGATGAATTTTTGGTATTTTTCTGAAAAACCTCAATTTTTTATGAATAGTGAAACCACTAAGTGGTACTTATAAAAACTGATTTTTCATTTAAATGAAATTTTACCACTTCTGTTTTTTGAATTTCAAAAATCCAACATAAATGGTTGTCATTAAGAATTAAAATATGGTTCAATGAGATTAAAATAATTTTTTGGTGAATAGTAACTCTTAAGTTCTTAATCGCAATTAGAAGTAATTAGTGTAGTTTAAGGTAAAAATAATTCTTTAATAAAATGAGATGAGCTTTACACATGTCCTACCCTCATTGTATGTGTCATGGCCGACCAATAAAATCCTTGGGTCATCTTAGGGACCCCATGGATCCAATTTGGTTGGGAAATGACATTAATAATTTTTTATTTAATGTAAAAGTAAAAATGACACAAACATGAGATGTTTTACTAAAACAACTTTTACATGGGGTTATAAAGATCATATTTTTTATTACAAATAGTCATTGGAAATATAAAACGATGACCTACATCATAGTATTTCTTTTTATAAATATTAGACTTGAAATAAATTAAATTATTTATGACATCATGATGATGCAACGATGACCTCGTTATTTAATGATTTAAATAGAATGGAATGATAATGTAACATCTCAGACCTAAACATTGCCAAAACCTATTGGATGGGTGGATTTAGAACCAATATCACCTTATCCTTGAAACACATCAATGTGGGACCTCTTAAATCCAAATACCATTTTAAAATAAAGTGACTTTTTTTTACCTTCCAAGAGTGCCCCTCCTCTCCTCTTATAAAATGCCCCCACCTCTACCTCCTTACCCACACTCCCAAAGCCTTTGGCTCGGCCAACCCCTACCCATTGTATCTCTCCACATTCCTATCTTACTCCTTGAAGCCTAACTTTGGGTAGAAGTCTTCCCAAGGAGGCCTTTCAGCTAAAATCTAAGAGAGTTACCCGATTTTAAGGTAATGTCTTTTTTTGAGTCCTTTTGTTTGATTTTTCTTCTCCAACCCCCTAAACACTTTTTATTCTTTTCTTTTGTAACAAATCCAGTATCTTCAATATACTAGGAATTTGTTATAAAAAGGATTCTAGCTACACTTACACAAACCTACATCTAATGGTTAAAGGACATACTGTTTCCGTGGATGGTGAATTTGTACCTCCCGAAATGATGATTGTTCAACATTCTTTTAACACCTTTAAAGTTAGCCATTAAGATGTAACTATATTTATATATGATATATAATATATTTATTTTTCCCTTAAGCTTCTGTATTTTTCATTTTGGGCATACCTTTATGGTATCCATTATGGGTAAACGCGATATCTTCATTTAAGGAAGTGCGGACTACCGCCTCATCAAAGTGATTTGATTCGTTAAATACCATATGTGGGACATATAAAGGATTGAACTATGATATTATATATGATATTATACTGGAATTATAATATATCTTTATATCATTATGATTCCATTCTATAAAATACGAAATAGAAATGAAAGTAGCGTTCATGCGTACGTACGTCTTACCGTCTCCATGAACGGTGCATTTCATTTCTTACCTCTAAATGATTATGTAATATTATAAATGCATGTATATAGTGGATATATATAATATATACATAATTATTATAATTATGAATATAATGGATACATGAACAACATTTAATTATAAAGGGTTAATTTTTGTCTCAAGTACCAATGATCGTTAAAACGACCGTTATTAACTTAAATAATTAAATAGTGTTCATGAAATGGAAATAAGTGCTATAAAAGGAATAATGAACTTGAAAAAGGTTATTAAACAATTAGAAATTAACTCAAGTTTATTATTCAGGAGATTAAAGAACGACCGAGTCAAGTCGGACTCGAGGTGTGGGACTTCGTCTCAATCTCCTTTCATTGAGGCATATTTTATTTTATACACAACCTTATTTTATACGGTGTATAAAAAACTTTGACTTTTACGTTTATCCAAAAGGAATCTTTTTTATATGAAGCATTTTACTAAACGTCAAAAGGGAATGTTTTTGTCGTACGTATGCGGCGAGAACGACTTCTCTGCCGCTGTGACCGTTATTTGAGTTTCAGCTTCCTTTATAAGCCATACCTTCTTTTTAAAATAAAAATAAATACCAAATTTTAATTATATTTTATTTTGGTATTGAAAATGGTTTTCATAATTTTTTTTATATCAATGTGTTGTATTGATATCTTGTAATTTAAAGGTGGAAATTTATGTTTCCTTTTTGCATGTTTTATGTGATACGATTATGTTGAGGTTCTTGGGTATTATTATGAAGACGGGTGGTTCCATGATAAACTAAGGGAGGGTGAGCCCGATATAGCTCTCCAATGCATTGGGTAACACGAAGGATTGTAAAGTTATGGCTTCTCCGAAGAGATTTAGGGAATATACTATGATGGGTATTCCAAACGTAACCAAGATGGTTACTCCCTGCGTAAGAATGTTATGAATTCCTCAAGTTAACATTATGTCTTATGATTTCTATGATATATTCATGATTTGTTGAGGTATATTAAAGTGCTTATGTTTTATGTGTAAAATATGATTTCATTCTTATGTATATATGTACCCATGTTTCCTTTCCATATTTTTATATCCCTTACTGATCTTTTTATGCTCATCCCAAGTTTTTTGAAATTTTTTCACAGGTCAAGGGAAAGGTACATGGTATGATAATAGTGTCAAGGAAGTGTCAAGAAAGAATCCATGTTTTATTTTAAATATGTTTCCATTGATGGGAAATAAGAATAGTATCTTTATGTAACCACTTTTTTTATATGTGGAATGTAATGCAAGTTTTATTATCTAATTCCCTAAAACTCTAAACTCGAAAATATCTCCAATGTGTAATCTTTTAATAACTCAAGATTAAGTAAGGTTTAAGGTTGGGGCCTTATAGTTGGTATCAAAGGTCGGTTTAGATAACATTAGGAGTTAGAATTCTATTAAATGATTATCCAAAAATATTTTTTTATGGTCAAATTGAAGTGATATAGTATTTGAAGATCAACATGTTGCTTCATCTAAGACATGTTTGTTCAGAATGGTTTTCCTCAGAGGAAATAGGGAAGTAGTGCTAGGAAGGCATGCAGAAGGAAATAACCTTCCGAATCAACATCCTGATATGGTCAGAATTGGAACTGAATAGTTTTTTGCAGTAATGGCGCAGTTGACTCAAGCGATAAATGGCGGTGGTATCCATACATGAGATCAGCCAGATCAACCGTAGAGGAACATGTCAGTGGTGGAACATTTCATGAGGCAACATCCCCCATCATTCAGAGGATCATCTGACCTTGTGCTAGGTGAAGGGTCGATTAAAGCACTAGAGAAGATTTTTTATGTCATGGGGTGTTCAGACAATCAAAATGTTAGACTTTCTATTTATCGTTTGGAGGGTAAAGCAGATCAGTGGTGGTTGATGGTTAAAAATATCAGGGACGCTGATGAGATTGATGCTCTCGACTGGGATGAATTCAAAGGTATGTTTCTTGAGAAGTATTTTCCTAAGGTTGTTCGACTTAGGATGTAAAATAAATTCTTGGAATTGAGGCAAGAGGAAGACTCAGTGGCTGCCTATGAAGAAAGGTTCACTCGATTGGCAATGTATGCTCCAAATTTTATCTGAGACCTTGATAGTAAAATAAATCCTTTTTACTCATGATTAAAGACAAAATATCGATGGGCATTAGCTTCTCGTGAGTTTAAAAGTTATGAAAAGATTGTTAGAAGAGTTGAGAAGGTGGAAATGGAGTTTGTCGATGATCAAGTGTTCTATAACAACCCAAAAAAGAAGAGACCGAGGTGGCAGGAGAAAGGTAAGAATTCTTCAAAAAAGTCTGATGGTAAGAAAAATATGTTTCCAGTTTGTGATAAATGTGGAAAAAGGCATGCTGGGGAATGTCTTCTTAATTCTGGAAAGGGATACCGATGTGGTAATATGGGACATAAGGATCGTGATTGCACTGGAAAAGATCAGGGTGATGGTAAGACCAAATTTGATTTATAGTTAGTGAAATGTTATAAGTGCAATGAGATGGGTCACTATGAAAACGAGTGTCCAACAAAGAGCTTGGGTGATGGGAAGCAGTTAGACTACAAGCAGAAAGGGGTGGAGAAATCCTTTACAACTACTTCAGCAGATGTCGGGCCATCAAATGAAGTTGTATCAGATACTTTGTTTTTTTTCCAGATTATGCCAGTGTTTTGTTTGATTCGGGGTATACACATTCTTTCATCTCTGAAACATTTTCTAATAAAATGGGAATACCATCTCAATAAATGACTCCTGAACATTTCGTAAAAACAACTGGGGGAAATTTTGAGGAAAAAAGAATTTATAAGAATCTTCCTATCCTTATCTGTGGAATGAACCTACTTGTAAAACATATTGTTCTGCCTCTAGTAGAGTTTTATGTTATCCTGGGTATGGATTGGCTCTCTATTTAACATGATAAGATTTACTGTAGAGCTAAATAAGTTTCTTTTCAGAAAGACTTTCAGTTTGTGTACAAGAATGGACCCTTATTGTTGATAACTTATCAAGAGGCCAATAAATTTGTAAAAGATGGAACTGAATGTTACCTTGCACCCATCATTGAAAATAAAGGAACTGTTCAGATTAATGATGTTCCAGTGGTAAATGAGTATCCTGATGTTTTTTCTAATGAGTTTCCTGGAATAATACCAGATCGGGAAGTTGAGTTTACTACTGACTTAGTTCCTGATGCTAAGAAAATTTCAAAACCCCCTTATCGAATGGCTCAAATTGAACTTTTAGAGGTGAACGATCAATTGCAAGATTTATTAGAGAAAGGTTTCATTCGACCTAGAACATCACCATGGGGTTCTCCTGTTTTATTTTTAAAAAAGAAATATGGTTCAATGAGACTTTTCATTGATTATAGAGCATTGAATAACATCACTGTTAAGAACAAATATCTTTTTCCTCATATTGATGATTTGTTTGATCAGCTCCAGGGAGCTCAGTATTTTTCAAAGATTGACATGAGATCGGGGTACCATCAGCTGATGGTAAAGGAAGAAGATGTTCCGAAGACCATGTTCCGTACATGATATGGCCATTATGAATTTGTATTAATGCCTTTTGGGATAACCAATGCACCTGCTGTATTCATGGAATTAATGAATAGAATTTTCAATGAGTTCTTGGATAAGTTTGTGGTGGTTTTCATTGATGATATTTTGGTGTTTTCTAAAAGTAAAGAGGAGCATAAAAGACATTTAAGGGTTATCTTCCAATCCTTAAAAAAAGAAACTATCTGGAAAATTCAGCAAGTGTGAGTTTTGGTTGCAACAAATTTCTTTCCTTTGTCATATTGTTTATAAAGATGGGATAACTGTTGATCCTGCAAAAACAAAGGTTGTTGAAGAATGGCCAAGACCCACAAATGTAACTGAGATTCGTAGCTTCCTTGGTTTGGCAGGCTATTACCGATGGTTTGTTAGAAATTTTTCACGGTTATCTAGTCCAATGACTAAGCTAACTCGGAAGGGTGTTAAGTTTATCTGGACAAAATAATGTGATGATTGTTTTCAAGAATTGAAAAGAAGATTGGTGAATGCTCCAGTTTTGGCACTACCTTCCAGGAATGGTGATTTTGTTATATACAGTGATGCTTCATTGAAAGGACTTGGTTGCGTCCTAATGCAAAATGATCAGGTAATTGCATATGCTTCACGACTGTTGAAAAATCATGAGGTAAATTACCTTACACATGATTTGGAATTAGCTACAGTTTTTTTCTCTTTAAAAATTTGGTGGCATCATTTGTATGGAGTAAAGTTTGAAATATATACTGAACACAAAAGTTTAAAATATATATTCACTCAAAAAGAGTTAAACATGAGACAGAGGAGATGGATGGAATTAAGCAAGGATTATGATTGTACAATTCATTACCATCTGGGAAAAGCAAATAAAGTTGCTGATGCTTTGAGTTGAAAAATTAATGCTTCATTAGCAATGTTGCGTTTGGAACGTGATCCTTTGGTTAAAGATTTGATGAACTTTGGCATAGAAGTTGTTGGTGCATGAAGTTCTTCGGTTTTGTTTCAGGTATTAGTGAGATCATCTCTATCAGATAGAATCAAGCAAGCACAGAAGCAAGACAGTGAATTGCAGAAAAATGTAGAGCTGCTTCAGAAAGTTAAGTTTCCTGAATTAAACATTGATAATGATTGTGTTTTGATATTTGGGATGAGATTGTGTGTGCCTTGTGATTCACAGTTGAAGAGAGAGTTGTTATGTAAAGCTCATAGTTCTCCATTTTTAGTTCATCCTGGAAGTACTAATATATACAGAGATCTGCGGGGGTATTACTGGTGGGATTTAATGAAAAGAGATATTGCTTATTTTACTGTGAAGTGTTTTACATGTCAATAGGTTAAAGCAGAGTGGCAGTTACCGAAAGGGATTCTGCATCCTTTACCAGTGCCGGAGTGGAAATGGGAGAATATATCCATGGACTTTGTTGTGGGATTACCAAAGACATCTCGAGGTAATAATGCAATTTGGGTTATTGTTGATCGCTTGACTAAATCTGCTCATTTCCTTGCTATACGAGATACTATTTCACTAGATCAATATTCTCGTTTGTATCATAAAGAGATAGTCAGTTTACATGGAGTTCCCCTCTCCATTGTATCTAATCGTGATCTGAGGTTCACTTCTAACTTTTGGAAAGTCCTTCAGAAGTCGTTGGGTACTGAATTAAATTTTAGTACAGCTTTTCATCCTCAATCAGATGGGCAGTCAAAACGAACAATTCAGACCTTCGAGGATATGCTACGATCTTGTTAGATGGATTATCAGGGAAGTTGGGACCAACATCTTTCATTGGTTGAATTTTCATATAATAACAGTTTTCATTCTAGTATACAGATGGCACCATTTCAGGCATTATAAGGTAAGTTGTGTCGAATTCCAGCTTCCTGGGATGAAGTGGGTGAAAGGAAGATGATGCGACCAGAATTGGTAGAAGAGATGGTAGAAAAAGATCAGTTGATTCAGAAGCACATGTGAATAGCTCAGAGGAGGCAGAAGAGTTATGCAGACAACAGGAGGAAGGATCTAACTTTTGAGGTAGGTGATCATGTTTTTCTCAAAGTCTCACCATGGAAAAGTGTGATGAGATTTGGTAAGAAAGGAAAGCTAAGTCCAAGGTTCATTGGACCATGTGAAATTCTGAAGAGAGTTCGATCAGTTGCATATCGGGTGTCTTTACCTACAAGTTTATCTCAGGTACACAATGTTTTTCATGTTTCGATGTTGAGAAAGTATATGCCAGATCCATCTCATGTTTTGAGTCCAGAGGTAGTTCAGCTGGAAGACAACCTATCTTATGAGGAACAACCAGTTTAGATTCTTGACCACAGTGAGCAAGTGTTATGGAATAAGGTGACTAATTAGTTAAAGGTTTTGTGGGAAAACCAGATGATGGAAGTGGCAACATGCGAATCCGAAAATGCAATGAGGGATAAGTACACCCATTTATTCGATAAGTAAATAAATTGCGGGGACGAAATTTTCAAAAGGGGGGGAAGGATGTAACATCCAAATTAAGTAATGAATAATAGATATTTTTATCTATGTCTTTTAATGATTAAGATAGTGTTTTAGAGTCTTAAATTGAAAATAAATCCAATCAAAAGCATGGAATAGACTAATATTTTTAAAAGATTGTTTTACTACATTTTGATGGAAAACCATTTTTAAATATATCTTTTGACAATTTTATAAGATATTTTTGTCAAAATAAACTTATTCTTTATGTTTGGGACATCAAAATTTACTTTGTGTGAATTTTTGGTATTTTTCAGACAATGTTCATTTTATAATGAATAGAGAAAAATACTGCATTTTACATCAAAACTGATTTTTAATCAAATTTATTTATATGATTAGATTATCTTTTGAATTGGTTTTGAAGTGAAATTACAGTATATTTTTACCATTAAATCCAATGGTGGTCATTGGAATCAATTTCACATTGAAATTGGACTTAAACTGGTGTCAACATTTTGATACTTATTGTTTCATAAAAACACGATATTTGTCAAGACATCGGGAATTAATTATTAAATTAATTAATGTGACTTATATGTTTTTAATTTTGTAAAATAGACTTCATTTTTGAATTCTAAATATCAAATATAGCTTAGGGTGAATTTTTGGTATTTTTCTGAAAAACTTTA
Organism: Viscum album; assembly: GCA_963277665.1. Classification (NCBI taxonomy): domain Eukaryota; kingdom Viridiplantae; phylum Streptophyta; class Magnoliopsida; order Santalales; family Viscaceae; genus Viscum; species Viscum album. The sequence continues at coordinate 1,994,868,889 of OY728140.1, read as the reverse complement.
ATTTTTGATGAATAGTGAAACCACTAAGTGGTTCTTATGAAAACTGATTTTTCGTTTAAATGAAATTTTACCACTTCTGTGTTTTGAAGTTCAAAAATACGACATACATGGTTGTCATTAAAAAGTAAAATCTGGTTCAATGTGATTAAAATAATTTTTTGTTAAATAGTAACTCTTAAGTTCTTAATAGCGGTTAGAAGTAATTAGTGTAGTTTAAGGTAAGAATAATGCTTTAATAAAATGAGATGAGCTTGACACATGTCCTACCCTCATTGTATGTGTCATGTCCAACCAAGAAAATCCATGGGTCAACTTAGGGACCCCATGGAGACACTTTGGTTGGGAAATGACATAAATAACTTTTTATTTAATGTAAAAGTAAAAATGACACAAATATGAGATGTTTTACAAAAACAATTTTTACATGGGGTTATAAAGATCATATTTTTGATTATAAATATTCATTAGAAATCTAAAACTATTTCCTACATTATAGTTGTTTGTTTATAATTTTTATACTTTATATAAATTAAATTATTCATGACATCATGATGATGCAGCGATGACCTCATTATTTAACGATTTAAATAAAATGGAATGATAATGTAAAATATAATACCTACACATGGCCAAAACCTATTGTAGGGGTGGATTTCGAACCCTTATCACCTTATCCTAGAAACACATCAATGTGGGACCTATTAAATACGAATACCATTTTAAAATAATGTGACTTTTCTTTACCTTCCAAGAGTGCCCCTCCTCTCCTCTTATAAAAGGCCCCCACCTCTACCTCCATACCCACACTCCCAAAGCCTTTGGCTCGGCCAAAACCTTCCCATTTTGGCTTTCCACATCCCTATATTACTCCTTTAAGCCTCACATTGGTTAGAAGTATTCCCAAGGAAGCCTTTGAGCTCAAATCTAAAAGAGTTTCCCGATTTTAAGGTAATGTCTTCTTTTGAGTCCTTTTGTTTGATTTTGCTTCTCCAACCCCCTAAACAATTTTTATTATTTTATTTTTAACAACTCCAGTTTCCTCAATATACAAGGATGTTGTTATAAGAATCATTCGAGCTACACTTACACACACCTACATCTAAGTGTTAAAGTACATACTATTTCCGTGGATGGTGAATTTATACATCCCGAAACGATGATTGTTTAACATTCTTTTAACACATTCAAAGGTGTCCATTAAGATGTCACTATATTAATATATGATATATAATATGTTTATGTTTTACTTAAGCTTCTATATGTCTCATTTTGGGCACACCTTTATGGTTTCCATTATGGGTAAACGTGATATCTTCATTTAAGGAAGTGCGGACTACCGCCCCCTCAAAGTGATTTGATTCGTTAAATACCATATGTGGGATGTATAATGGATGGAAATATGATATTATATATGATATTATTCTGGAATTATAATATACCTTTATATCATTATGATTCCATTCTATAAAATACGAAATAGAAATGAAAGTAGCGTTCATGCGTACATACGACTTACCGTCTCCATGAACGGTGCATTTCATTTATTACCTCTAAATGATTATGTAATATTATAAATGCATGTATATACTGGATATATATGATATATAAATAATGATTATAATTCTGGATATAATGGATACATGAACAACATGTAATTATAAAGGGTTAATTTTTGACTCAAGTACCAATGATCGTTAAAACGACCGTAATTAACTTAAATAATTACATAGTGTTCATGACATGGCAATAAGTGATATAAAATGAATAATGAACTTGAAAAATGTTCTTAAACAAGTAGAAATTAACTCAAGTTTATTATTAAGGATATTAAAGAACGACCGAGTCATGTCAGACCCAAGGTATGGGACTTCATCTCAATCTCCTTTCATTGAGGCATATTTTGTTTTATACACAACCTTCTTTTGTACGGTGTATAAACCCCTTTGACTTTTACGTTTATCCAAAAGGAATCTTTTTTATACGAAGAGTTTTATTAAATGACCAAAGGGAATATTTTTGTCGTACGTATGTGGCGACAACAACTTCTCTGCCGCCGTGACCGTTATTTGAGTTTCAGCTTCCTCTACAAGCCATACATTCTTTTTAAAAGAAAAATGAATACCATGTTTTAATTTTTTTTTATTTTGATATTGAAAATGGTTTTCATAATGTTTTTATATCAATGTGTTTTACTGATATCTTGTGATTGAAAGGTGGAAATGTTATGTTTTCTTTATGCGTGTTTTATGTGATACAATTACGTTGAGGTTCTTGGGCATTATTATGAAGACGGGTGGTTCTGTGATAAACTAAGGGCGGGTGAGCCCGATATAGATCTCCAATGCATTGGGTAAGTTGAAGGAGTGTAACATTAAGGTTTCTCCGAAGAGATTTAGGGAATATACTGTGATGGATATTTCAAACGTAACCAAGAGGGTTACTCCCTACGTAAGAATGTTATGAATGCCTCAAGTTACCTTTATGTCTTATGATTTCTATGATTTATTCAGGATTTGATGAGGTATATTAAAGTGCTTATGTTTTATGGGTAAAGTATGCTGTCATTCCTATGTATATATGTACCCATGTTTCCTTTCCATATTTTTATATCCCTTACTGAGATTTTTATGCTCATCCCATGTTTTTTGAAATGTTTTTCACAGGTCAAGGGAAAGGTACATGATATGATGATAGTGTCAAGGATGTTCCAAGAAAGAATCCATGTTTTATTTTAAATATGTTTCCATTGATTGGAAAGAAGAATACTATCTTTATGTAAACAAATTTTTTATATGTGGAATGTAATGCAAGTTTTATGATCTAATTTCAAAAACTCTAAACCCGAAAATATCCTCAATGTGTAATCTTTTAATAACTCAAGATTAAGTAAGGTTTAAGGCTGGGGCCTTATACAACAGATATTGATTAGATATAATGGATAGTGGTACTCTATGAAATATGACAACATCATTAATATATATTCTATAAATATGATCAATAGAGAAGTCTTCGCTAATTATAATTATGTGTGAAATCATTTAATGTAAATCAATGATAAACTATTTAGCATTAAGAAATATAGATGTTTTTAGAAGTAAAATGACTGAAATCCATAGTGACGTTTTCCCATTTCAATTCAGGAATGTTTAAATATTGTAACATCCTAGTACGTGTTTTTCTCTCCTCATTAGCTCATTAATAAGCCATGCACCCGGAAACATAATTATGAATATCCATATTCATTATATCCTATCAAAATAAAATCCATCATGCCTTTATAAATCTTTTATCATCAAGGAAGAATTTTGAATGATGAACTACATGACTCACCTAGTAATGCCTTTTACAAATAATTTTTTTGGGGAACACATACATAGTTTTTGAAACATATTATTCCATAAAAATCATGTTTTAACTCAAGGCCATTTATAACTTTTTTTATAGATCCAAATCATCCTTTTGTGCCTCATAATACTTTACATGGATTGATAGTTGAACATTCAATTAGGATATAAAATATTTATCCCCTTCAATTATGATTTCAAGATCTATACTCAACAAATAATTTTTTGATTATTTTGTTATGTTCTTCATTGATAATCATGCATGGTCCATTCGACTCAAAGAATCTTCCAAGATATTCAATTTATTGGGTGGTAATGTATTGAAAAATCATAATCATTAATCTTTTCTAACCATCTTATTTAGTTTATATTTAACTCCTTATGTGGTAATATATACTTTAGGATTTTATGATCAGTATTTATATCATAGTTTTCTCCATAATGTTATTTTATTCATATTTTTTATGAAAAGACTACCATAAATACATCCAAATCACAATTTGGGTAATTTTTTACAAGAACCTTCAATTGTCATGAGGCATAAAATATAGACATAATTTTTGTATAAGAACACATCCCATGATTATCTCAAATGCAATCATAAGGAATAAATACCACAATCCACTATAATGTAATGTAATAGTATGGGAATCAACTAATCTCTTGTTAAATTCATGAATTATTTTTCACATTTATTCATATAGAGGAACATTGGAACCCTTTTGTGTAGACATTGTCAGTGGATTAGATGGTATAGAGAAATTCACCACAAATGTTAGAGAATATCCAACAAAAATATAAAAACTACATATTTCAGTAATAGTTGATGGCTTAAATAATTTCTTAATATTATATATATTTTATGGATCAACTAATATACCCTCAGTTTAGATTATATGTCCCCAAAATAAAACATTCAGAATCCAACATTCACACTTATTAAATTTCTAATAAATCTTCTCATTTCTCAGGGTCTTAATCATAATCAATCATTTATATTCATGTTCCTATTTTATCATTGAAAATATAAGAATTTTTCCTATGAAAACTACCAAAAAAGGACTAATATAGTCTTTAATGACTATATTAATCAAGTACATGAATATATTTGGTGGAATAGTTAGAGCAAAATACATCACAACAAATTAATATGGTCCATACCTTGTTCAAAATACCATATTGGGTATATCCTATAGTTCAACCTTAATTATTAATATCATGAAAAAAGTTAAATTTTAGAAAATTATTGAGCTCTATGTTTTTTATAAAAAAAATCATTGATATAGGGAAGAAAATACTTTTTATCTATTGTAATTTGAACAAGCTCTCAATATTCAATGAAAACACACATTGACCTTTCTCATCATTTATAAAATCGAATAGATAAACCCCAATGTAACAAAATATGGCATATGAGTCCCTTATCAAGAATTTTCATATTTATTCTTAGCAGCTCAATTTGGGATATTCTATATGAATCCTTTGAAATAGTAATAACACGGTGTATTAGTTCTATTGTAATAATAAACGTTACTATTTAGTGGATGACCAAGAAAATTCTCTAAAAAACATCAAATTGATATTTTATAATAGGTGTATACTTAATGTGGAGATTCACCCTTTCCATGTGGGATATATAACATTCATGTATAAAGATATGATCCACAATATGGATTCAATTTCCATTAAATATTTGTATTCAACCATTTATTGATAAATAGTTATATATTCTTTTATAATTTGGAATGTTACATACCTTTCAAAATAATTAATAATAGATAAATATTTATAAACCCAATCCATTCCATGAATCATATAAAATTAAACTATAGTGTGAATCATGATATCACATACAATGGTTTCCATCAAAATTCAATAAGAGAAGAAATATAACAATGATATGTGATTTTTTTTTGATTATAAGTCTTTACAATGAATTCAATATATAATTTTTGTGGTGAATATATAATACCCTTAGTAAAAAAATTATTAAAAGAATCGGTGCATCCATTATCAAATAAGACATTAGATGTTTTAATGTATATGATATGTGTAGATTTTTGAACATCATTTTCATTACCCACTTCAGCATTCATGATTCAAAGTGATTTAAAACTGTAATTGAGAATTAGGGGTCATCTTCATTGATCAAATATATTTTTTGGATTCATTCACTAATTGTAATAATTTCGTGACTCCATAATTTTATATCAATGGAGTGTAGGGTTGAATCTGTGGGTATCTTCTATTCTACTATTTCATTAATGAGCTTATTCAACAACTGTCGACAATATTTAGAATTATGACCCACCTTTCCTCATTTAATTAACCTACCATTTCCATTTAAACACTTCCCATAATGTTTTTTATCACATTTCTAGTATGTAGATGGCTATAATTTCTTCCCACAAAGTGATTTATTTGAGTTCTCATAATACTCGATGATTATTTTCTTATAAAATACATGGGAATGGTGGGTATCCCCAATTTCCATTTCCAACATTAGAGAACATAAATATATTTATCATTAATTACTGATGTGGCTTATGGATAACTCCCAATGGAGACATTGTTTTAATTACCTAAATAATTATTAAATCATAATTTTAGGATGGCTAATAATTAAAGAAGTGTACCTCACATGTATTGTTAATTTACCTCATTTGTAACAACAGATTAATCAAAATTTTACTTGAGATCCAGGAACTCCTTTTCCATCTTCATTACAATTATATAAGTAATTAAATTATATGAAAATAAGTTCTGAAATCATACCATTCATGGGTTAAATTCATTTTTTATTTCTCATATTCATGACTACATTCCACAATTGATCTGTTTCACCTTCCAAACCTCAAACAAATAGGAAAAAACAATTCATGTGCCAGCATTGAAAAATATTACAAAAATTCTCAGTGGTATTGATACATTTACTAGGAACTTGTGGGTTAGATGATTAACTAATGTAATGAATATGGTGCTTCATGAGATATTCAATAGTTTATTGTTACCTTATTTGATCATTTGGAAAATCAGTATGATTTATTGCCTACGAAAGGTGTGTTAGAATGGAATCATGGTCCTGCATTAAAAATCCAATTAAATTTGGTTACAATGGTGGTAAATATTTTCATTTTATAGACCATTAATCATTATAATGATTCTACTGGGTTCTCTCCTTTGAATAAAAATACAAACAATATTGTGATAAATAGCAACCACATTGTGGAATCATGAAAAATTATTTAAAAATATCATAAATCATGAAACCATCTATGAAACATTTTGTTTATATAGGGGTCATTTATAATTATTTCGAAAACTATATGATTAATATTATACGTGGACTTAATTAAATGATTATTAATAAGGTTTTTGCATTATATGTTCTAATGTTTAACTAAAACCTTCCTCTGATACCAACCATGACCACCCAGATTTTTCATAAATACATATTGTATCTTTTTAAAAGAATTTCATTTATCTATTAACAATATAGGATTTGGGATCTTAAAGATATAATTCCATTGTAGACACATAAAATTTAAAAAATGGTTTAAAAATTTTCTATAACTTCACCCACTAATTTACTCATAATTACATATATTTTATCATTTTTCACATTAATACTTATTTAATATCATGTTAAATGGAAACATAAGATATGGTTTAGTTCATATTCTCAGTAAGGGAAAAAATTTAACATATCAATTGATTATCATATGAATGCCTAAGATATGAAATATGGGTATTTTGTGATGATAATAGAATAAAAACTTCATACCCAAATAGTCATGGATCAACAATAATAAATTTGGAATAAAACATTATCATTAATAACAAGAATGAATATTCATAATAAATCATTCCTGAACTATTTTTTTGGTCATAAATTTGTGTGCCATAATTAGGAGTGTAGAATCAAATTCCATATTTCATGGAAAACTACCAAGACACTTGTATTAAACATTTTCACATGTTTCCCATAACATATCAGTCACACCGATCACTTTTCCATCATAGATCATGCACATCAACTTGTGTAATAACATGATTCTTGTTCATGAGGTACTAGATTCTTCTTTTCCTATTTCCTTAAGATTTTTTTAAAAAATAAGGAAAAATAGGAAGATCCCAAAATTTTTTGGTATATGACGTGTACTTGTCCACACACCGTGTTCTTTGGACGTGTGGGATGAGTACACAAGCTGTGTAGCCACGCTGGCGATGAATGATGTAAAAACCGACTACATGCCATGTAGTGGGTATTCACACACCATGTAGTCAGTTGGAAGGAAAATAGTAAGGTGGTATCCAGATGGGAGATAGTACATTCCATGTACACAGGTATTACACGCCATGTACTCTTGTCGACAGATGAACAATGTCGCGCTGGTGAGAAGCTTCCAGTATAATAGTTTAACATAAAAAGTACACATATTGTACCCAATAGTACATGCCATGTAGTCTGTTTATTTTTCATAAAATGGGAAGTAGCCTCCTCTGTTCATAGAGGAAGTTTAGAACCAAATGAGAGATTTGCAGAGATGGTCGTAGCATGGAGGTCCTCCCAACCGCACACCGGGAACGTGTTTTCTACACAGTCGATCTCCTTGGAAACGCACAACTGAGTTATTCCTTCTCCTTGTGTAGATCATGCTAATTCTTCTTATAAAGGATGCTACTTGAGTTTTAAAGAGGTTATGTTCACCTTATATTTACGTTTTTATAGAGTGTTTTATGGAGCATCAGTCACATAAATTGATCATGGGTGATTGAGGTAGTTTCTCATGTGTTTAAATTCAAACATCTGTGTGTTTTTGTTTACCATTGTGTTACGAACCCACGTCGGGGTGTCGTATGACTAGGTCCATGGCTGTTTAAATACCTATAATTACATATGTAATTTAATGTAAGTGTAATATTTCTGTTTCGGATCACTACATTGATCCAGGACCACCCAGGGGTATGTTCCTCTATTTAGCCATTTGGTCTGGATACCTGATGGTATTCCATGTTTATATATAGTATTAATTTTCCCTTGTGGGGAATTGTATATAAAATTTCTTGTTATACATTGATCATGGACCTGTTACTTGCACTTGACGGAAGTGTTTTACTTTAGCCTGAGGGCTATGTTTTCTTACCATGAGGGTAGTTGTTGTTTAGCCTATGGGAAATGCATCTTCAGTGTGAGGGTCGTAGCTTCCATTCCTGAGGGAAATATTCAGTATGCCTATGGGCGAGATTCCATATGCATGAGGTCACCATTTTTTATGCTTGAGGGTAAGCCTGGGGGAGTGGTTATATTAGCCTGAGGCCAAGGTTCTAGTTATCCCAAGGTCTTATTTCTGAGGAACATTCAATTTTATTAAATTGAACTGCTAAAGGAATATTTAAATGGAAATTAAATTAGTAATTATTTTTACTTTTGAGTGCTTACTAGTTTACTGCATTTATTACACACTTTTGTTGCACATTTTTCACTAACAGTGTGGAACGATCCTTTGGTGGGTACCTACTGGTGTTTATTTCTCACACCATGATTGGGTCATATCATCGGCCCAAACAGACTATATTGTTCTAGGTGTGGATAAGGGAAAGGTTCACTATATAGGCACTTGAGTTTTGCTGAGTTGTAGGGGAGTATGGGACCTAGCTCAGGCTTGTGATGCTGTCGGATGTTCGGTTTTGTTCTGTTGTACCTAAAATCTCCATTGTACCATGTCGTACTGTTATGTAACATTATTTGCCCGTTTTCATAGGACTAGAGACATGTTTCATCATTATCTATAGAGCACTTGGTTATATTTTACTACAGTTGTTCATATCATTTTTGTATGGTTTATTTATTTCGCTGTTATTGTATGATATTTATTTTCTTCGTTGTGCTGCACTTTGACAAATGAGGTCATAGTTTCCACACTATCAGTCCAAGGCCCCCGCTGCTAGTTGGAAGCCTCTATCATTTAGGGAAATGTGCTTTCGGTCATGTGACCAACCGGGTTTGGGGCACCCATTGAGTGGCACCTGAATCTAGGACATTACAAAGTTGTATCAGAGGGGGTTATTTTCATTGACATACTCTTTGGAGATTTAGTCAGGGATATGAAGGAATTGGAAGTTGGTAATAAGTTGTGCCCGAGAGCATCTAACCCTTGTATAGGGAAAATCCAGTCAACCTCAGTTATTCCAATTTTTTTCTCTAATTTTTCAATTTTACAGTTGATTTGGTTTTCACGGTTGGGTGACGAACTTGTGGTGTGTTGTTATATTTTAATACTGGGTTCTACTTAGTTTCATCCCGATGTGATGAGGGTAAAACTTCTCATGCATCATTTAGGCACATCCAATAAATCACATGTCATGCATTTTTGCATTCCATGTAGGTGCATTAGAAATTCCACGTTGTTGTGATAGCTGTTGTGATAGTAACGCATGCTATTTTGATAGCTACATTGATAAATACCTCCTAGATGATAGGGTATTTTTGTATGGTGCCTTTTTAGAATGAGCATCAAACATTGGTTATTGTGGAGTATGGTCCCACATTGACCTGAATTTGGTGGATCATTGGCTTTTTACCATATTTATAACAAAGATAAGATGCCAAGATTTTATTCGCAAGGAGTATGGTCCCTCACGGATCGGAATTTGGAACTTAGGTGTTTTTTCAGTGTTTTACATTGTTTTAGAGTAGTATCGGAGTCTTACTGTCCAGAAAACCCATGATACACGACATGTAGTTCAATGATTACACACCATTTAAACTTCTGTTCAGGAAGAAATTAAAACATTTCAATTACACGCCGTGTACCCTCTGTACACACCGTGTAGTATCTTCCCGTGTCATAGACATTGTGGGTAGGGACACTAGTTAGGGATGAACTGGTGGAAAACATGTCGTGTACCAGTTTTACACATCGTGTAGTTTAGACCCAGTGACCGACTATATAACTAACAACACGGACATCAAAACCTTAAGAAATATACTCTGTGTTCACATTGAACGCGTCATGTAGTCTGAACCAGGTACCCAGTAGTTTCACTAACACCACGAGTCAGTGTGACCTCCTCTTGAACACGTCGTGTACCTTTGGGACACGACGTGTAGTCTTGGATGGGGGAAGACCATGTGGGCCAGGACGTGTGGCTAAGAAGGAGTGGTGTAAACACTGTGGGTTGGTGTACCATGCCTTGTAGTATGAGCTGAGTAGTCGGCCATGTCATGAATGACACATGTAGTTTGAAATTAAACCATGCACACCGTGTAGAGGTTATACATGCTGTATAGTTTTGTTCAAGTGAGCCATGTGGTTTAGCCTTGTAGAAGGACTCAGGTAGGGAAGAAGGATTCGAGAACATGCCATCTAGTCAGGTTTTGTAAATCTTGAATACATTCTTTCTCCAGTCCCCTTGTTTCGGATCTTGATAAACATAAATATAAGTCGTGATTTGACCTTGTAGAGTCATACCACTGAGACGACCACCATTTGTTCGCCAAGAGAGATGAACAGATTATAATCCGGAGATGGTATGCTATGGGCTACCAGTTTGTAACGTCCCAGGCCCGGGTACCACTCCACGGAACGTCCCGGACCCGGGTACCACTCCAAGGGTTCCCCGAACCCAGTTCGCCACATGACTTCAAGTGCATCTCCCAAAACACTAGAGGTTTCCGACTAGCAGTGAGGGTCCAGCTCTGATAGTGGGAAACTATTCCCTTATTTTTCAAAGTGTAGCATAGTGGAATATAAATAAACAGACAGTAACAGTGGAAGAAGTAACAATACATATAACTGAAAATGAAGAACTGATAACAAAAAGGGAAAACAACAGTCATATATATATAAAGATGTCGCATGTCACTATTCTATGAAAGCAGGAAGAACATGTTACACTGTAATATAATACAATATAGAGTACAAGTACTGAAAAGAAAAATAGAACAGCCAGCGGCATCGCGAGCCAATACTCGGTCCCATTCTCTCCTACACTCCAGTAGCAATAAAGTACTAGTATAAGGACCCTTGCCCATATCTACACCTGCAACAATGTAATCTGTTTGGGTAGAAAAGCATGTCCCTAACAGGGTGTGAGAAATAAATTCCCAGTAGGAACCCACTAAAGGCCCGTAATCAACTGTGTGTAAAACATACAACAATAGTGTGCAGTAGTAAAATTCAATAAAGTAATCATTATTAAAAAGTAACTAACATAACCAATTATATTTCCATTTTAATATCCAATTAATATTTTAATTTAAAATATCACCGCAGTAAATATTTTATGTAAACAGCCAACATCCTCAGATATGTAAAACCTTACCCTCATGTAATTAGAATCCAACCCCCATGTGTTTCCCTCAGGGGTTAAAAAAATTGCCCTCAGGTGTACGAATTGTCTCTCAAAGGCACAGAATCAGCTGCCCAAATGAATCGAAGAAGATGCCATCATGCTAGGATTACAACTTCCCTCGAGCAAAGAAAAACAATGCCCACAGGCTAAGTAAAACACTTCCCTCAGGCGCAAGTAACTGTGACATGCCCATCATGTAATGAAACATTCAAAAGAAATTCCTCTGAAGGAAATTCTACAATCATTACATTAAAGGCATACCCTCGGGAATCCTTGTAACACCGGAGACTTTTATTTGAAATATTTTGTTTATATGTTGTATAAATCATCAAAGGAATCATTCAATACACACAACACTAGCTTGGCTTGCTTTACAGGCAACTGTGGCCTTCCTCGATATCTTGCGTCGTACACAATACCGAGTTTGACTAAACAATGATATGTTATTAAAATATTATTAAAACTATCCGTTATAATTAGTAATAACCACTTTTTAAAATTTTATAAATTTCATTTTTCAAAATGGACTTCATTTTTGGATTCGTAATATCGAAATTAGCCTAGGTTGAAATTTTGGTATTTTTCTGAAAACTTTCAATTTTTGATGAATAGTGAAACCACTAAGTGGTAGTTAAAATACTTAATTTTTCATAAAATGTAATTTTACCGCTTCTGTGAGTGGAATTTCGAAAATCCGAGAGACACGGTTGATGTCAGTAAGTAAAAATGTGGTTCAATGAGATGAAAATAATTTTTTGGTGAATAGTAACTTTTTACTTTTTTTACCACGGTTAAAAGTAAATAGGGTAATTAAGGGTAAAAAAGATATTGTTGTTACCCTAACACAAGTCCTAATTCTATTGGATAAGTTTACTTCGACCAAAAACAACCTTAGGAATAAAATATGACCATTTAGGCCCACTTGGATTATATTAGGACATTTATTATTAATTTATTTAAATAAGGGTTAAAATAGTTAAAATCAAAGTTAAATAAATAAATCATTTCTAATATGGGGTTATACATAAGATAAATTCGACTATAAATATTCATTAGAAAGCTAAAAAGATTTCATACATAATGGTATTTTATTTGTAATTTTTAGACATTAAATAATTTTATTATATATGACACAATGATGATGCAATAATTATAATATTATTGAAATATTGACATAATTGATGTTATAAATACCCAAATAAATGTAATTTGAGACTTTTTATGAATTACACTAATTCTATATGTTAATATGACATGTTAGTATTTATTTAAGTAACTTTTTTTGAACTAATCATTCTGTTATGATTTTCACAAAAATCAATTACTAAATTGTGTCAAAATTGACATAAAATAGTTTTCAAAAACAATATTATATTATTAATTGTTAGTTTATTCCTAAAAATCTATGGTTTGGCCAAATAACTTATATAAGGTTTTATATATTAATAATAAACAGCTTGGGGTTCTTTTGGCTTGATATAGTAAGTTTATTAACCCTATAGTGTAAGAAAACAAGAACACACGGTAAAAGTTAAATTATCTAACATAAATTTAAATCTAAATGATAAGGTTAAAATTGATACCTAAACTTGTCTAAATTCTATTTTATGAGAGTATTTATACCCCTACCCACCGTATATTATAAATATATCAATTTGGAGCAATTAAAAACCGAATTTGACTTTATAATAAAATAATATTTTTTGTTATTCCAAAGGTGCCCCTCTCCTCCCTTATAAAAGGGCAACTCCTCCCCCTCTTCCTCACACCACTTTGAGCCTTCAAGATCAGACAAACCCTACCAATTTATTCTCTCCACTTCCCTAGAAACATCCTAGAGGTTCTGGTCTTTTTCAAAGACCTATTTTAGTGCCATAAAAGGAGGTCTCAAAGAAGCACTTCAAAGAAGAGCTGATGATCGTTACCGATTCTTTCATATTTATTTCTTCTTCCACTTATTCTTATTTAGTTTTTTCATTATGAGGTAATAACATCAGTATCACTAATATACTGATATGTTATTATAAGTATGAAACAACCCTATTTCACCATCTATCCATCCTACAGAAAAAGAAATCATCGCGCGTGCGTACGTACGGAATATCGTCTCCACGCCGTGGTGTAGTCAATTTTCCCCCACCACCTTACTTGGATGGGTATATTGGTGTAAATAATGACTATATATGACTATTATAAATTTATACTGATTCTAAAATAGTATAAATACACTCCAATACAATTCCACGATCATAGGAATGATATCATCACTCGTGCGTACGTACGGAATACCGTCTCCACGATGTGATGCGACTCGTTCTACATGATCTTCATTTTATAATGATTATATAAATGAATTGAATGAATGAATATGATATATATTACACTAATACCATTCTGGAAATCAGGTATCTATATCCTAAACAGAAGAATAAGAATTTATTCGACAAAACACGCATAAGAACAAAAAGTTATAAACACCCGAATAACAAGTAGCAATGAAATATTACTACTAAGAAGCTAAGAATATGACCATATAAGATATCATAAAAATAATTATGATTCTTTAAAAAGTCAATAACATTATTTAAATCATTATATTGGAGGTTCGGACACGTACAAAGAATATCGGACCTAAGGTAAGGGAAATATCACAATCTCATTTTTATCTGAGATTGTTTATACTTTGGTATTTACTGGGTTGTATTTTATCATCCACATCCATGTTTCCTCAATATGTAATATTATTTCCATCCACCTACAATTGTTTAAATCCAATTTTACCCTTCGGTGAGTTTTTAGTAAAAGATATGAAAGGAATCTTTTTTCGTTTTTCATACGAGGTACTTATTGACTTTTCCGACAAAAGTACGAGAAGAATGTTTTTCTAACTTATACGGAATGAATGGATTTTTAAAACATTATTTCCAAGAATCTTCCTTTACATGTTTTCAAGTTTATTTTTAATCAAATTTTTTAGTTTAAAATTGTATGACATGTTAAAAAAGGAAAATGTTTTTGAATTTGAAAGGACATTTTCCTCAAGAATGGAGTTCAAGTGTTTTATCAAAATTATTTTCCATCTAAGATAATATAGGGTTCTGTTTATATCCCTATTATTACATTGATTTGATTATGTTGTGATGGAATTATTTTTATGAATTCCTTTATCTTATATGAATTTTTTGACGATGTCACGACGTTTAAGATTCCAATTTTTATTACATGGGTTATGCAATGATGTATGATTTATGATTTTGTGGAACACATAAGAATGGTATCATTATGATATGGGTGGGACCAATATATCCCTCTAATGCATTGGGTAATGATTTTCTATCTCATGAGATAGACAAGGCTAGAACTGTAGGTTATACTTGTTCAGTGAAACAGAACTGAGACGAGGAGTGAACTCGGTTCAGAAATGGACTTTGTCCACTAAGATAGTCTTGGAAATGAGTCTTGACTAATAATAAATGATTCTCTATGATTATGTGTGTATTCCATAACGTTTCATGTTTTATGTTTTTATTATTGGGATTACATTTCACTACTATGATTTATCCCATTTTATGTCATTATGATCTCTTTTGCAGGTTAAGATTTCCAAAAGTTATGTGCTTACGTATATGATGTGATTGATATTTCTTTTGTTTAACCTTACTGAGCATTTGAGCTCACCCTTTTGTATGTTTTAATTTCCCAGTTCAGGAAGAAGGTTATTAAGTAGAATATGCAAAAAATGGACTCTAGATATGATGAAATAAATGGGAGGAAAAGTAGATGCTTTATGAACAAGTTGTTTATGTTTCCCAGTTTCTAAAGACACTATACCTATACGGTCCTTTCATGGTTTTGTTATATGTTGTAATAATTTTTCTTCAATTCTAAATAAATAACAATGTATGTAAAGTATGAGTCGTTATAATCCTAACCAAATGGCTAAACAAAGGAACGCACCCCGGGGGTGATCCTAGATCCAAGAACTGATCTCAAAAAGCATTTTAATATCATATTAAATTACCTATTCAATTCTAGGTATTTAAACTAGACAAGGCCTCAGCCACAGAACACCCCAACAAGGGTTCGTGGCACAAAAACAAACAAAACACACAAAAGTTGGAAAAATAAACACCAAGACACCTACCTTAAACACCCACGAACAATATTTGCGAACGATGCCTTCTCAAATGTCCAAGAAAGCCTTAGATATGTGGTAAAACAATTCTTTCTTAATCACAAATAACTCCCGTTAGAGGAATAATTGGAAATAACTACTCTAGGAGAAGGGAGAGATTACTTGTGTGGTTCCAATGAGATAGTCTGAGGTGGAAACAGATTCCCGATGTGCGCCTGGAAAATATCTAAGGATTCAGTCGTCCTCCCCCGACCTCCCATATGGTTCTAATCCTTCCCTATGAACAGGGGAGGCTACTGTCCATTTTAACCAACAAAAGAAAGTACACTGCATGTAATTACATGTACACGACATGTACTCCCCATTTTTTAACTATTCCTCTGGCGGATTCCCGCCAGTGTGGCACTTTTCATCTACCGACATGACTACAACGTGTGTCTCCTTGAGGACATGATGTGTTCTGTCACACAGCTGGCCACTGTCTTACTATTCGTCTTCCAACTGACTACACGACATGTAAGGGACCACTACACGCAATGTAGTTGGTTCCTACACCCTTAATCGCCGACATGGTCACACGCCCTGTGTACTCACACCACACGGCCAAAAGTACATTGTGTGTGGACAAATTACATGACCTATAATTTCCAAATTTTGGGATTTTACCCATTTTCAATATTTTCTCAAAAACACTTAAGGAAAAGAGAAAAGAAGATACTCGTACCTATGAAATAAGAACAATGTTCTTACAAACTACCCCCTTAAATAATTTAGTCCCTGAATTTCCATTCTAAGGGTGGCGATGATAAATCCGTGAACAACTCCGACCACTGAGTACGAACATCTGTCTCCCACTCCCAGGTTTCATCCTGCACTCGGCCATGCTGCCATAGCACCATTACGAGAGGAACTGACTGGCCCCGGAGAACCTTCATGCTCCAGTCAACGATACGAATAAGATGTTCCTCAAAGGAAGCATCTACTTCAAGCTCAACATCCTCAGGCTGAAAGACGTGAGACATGTCTAAAAGATAATGGCGCAACTGGGATACATAGAAGACGTCGTGCATAGCCCGGTACCTATGAGGTAATAGTAACTGATATGAAACCATCCTGAATCTCTCCAGATTCTCAAATGGAACCACATTCCTCGGTGAAAGATTACCTTGTCTCATGATCCGTTTGTGTCCCATCCTCGGCGAAACACAAAAGAAAACAAGATCCCCGATCTCTAACTCCAGAGGTCGTCTGCGGTGATCAACATAAGATTTCTGACAAGACTGCGTGGTAGCCATCCGCTTCTTAATCAACTGGACCTTCTCAGTAGTCTCCTACACGAGACGTGGTCCCAGTAAAGCTACCTCACCTTCCTCTAACCAGTACAAGGGTTATCAGCATGGCCTACCATATAAAGCCTTGTATGGTGGCACCTTAATAGATACATAAAAACTATTATTAGAGCCAAAGTTGACTAGGTGTATGTGCTTCTCCCAAGAGCCCACATTGTCGAGGATGCATTCTCGCAGCAAGTCCTCCATCACCTGTATCATATACTATGACTGGCCATCAGTCTGACGATGGTAAGCTATGCTTAGAAGCACCTATGTACCCAGTGCCCTCTGAAAACTCTTCCAGAAACGAGATGTAAAATAGGCGTACCTATATTAAACGATAGAACAAGGGACCCCCTAAAGATGTACTATCTACCGGATATATAACTTCTCGAGCTCGTCAACATCGAAGGTATCCTCGATCAGAAAAAAGTGACCTACCCTCGTGAGTTTGTCCATAACAACCCACATGACATCATTTCCTAGAGCTTACCACGACAATCTAGTCATGATTTCCATTGAACTATTATCCCATTTCCACTCCAGAATGGGTATCTGTTGTAACCGTTTAGCTAGTCTCTGATACATCGCCTTCACCTACTGACCGGTGGAACACCTCGTAACAAAACCAGCTATATCTCTCTTCATACATGGCCACCAATACTGACGCCTCAAGTCACGGTAAATCATGGTAACCCCGGGATGAACTGCCCACGAAGAAACATGAAACTCCCAAATCATCTCTTCGTGCATATCCCCTGGAACCCACACTGATCCATGGAAACACAAAACCTCATCATCGCCTATCGTACAACTAGGAGGAGGGTCCTCAATTGCCACCGACTCTCGTAGAACTATTCCTTCTAGATTAGATTGTTGTCTCATCCTCACTCTATCCAGGAGGGTAGAAGTCACAACTAAAGAGGAAAGATAAGTATTCCCCTGACAATCATGCACCTCTAAATGCATCTCAGAGAACAAATCCATAAGCTTCCACTGGCCATTAGCCTCCTGCAATGCATGTGTCTGAGTCTTCTGGGTCAGTGCATTAGCTACTGTATTACCATCACCAGGTGTATAAGCAAGATCAAAATCAAAGGACTGAAGGTATTCAACATGCCTTCATTGTTTCATATTCAAGTCACTTTGAGTAAAGATATACTTGAGGATTTTGTGGTCGGTGAAAACCACAAAATTATCTCCCAATAGATAGTGTCTCCAACAGCGCAACACATGAACATCTGTAGCCAACTCGATATCATGTGTTAGGTAATTTCTCTCATGTGGCCTCATCTGCCGAGAACCGTTTGCAATAACTCGATCTACCTACATTAGCATAGCTCCCAACCCAATACCTGATGCATCACAGCAAACTATATAGCTCTTCCCCAGCCCTGTGAGTATCAGGATCAGTGTTGATGTCAACCTTCCATTCATGTCCTGAAAGTCTTTCTAGCAAGCTTATTACCAAACAAAATTTACACCCTTCTTAGTGAATCCTGTCAATGGCATTGCTAAGTGGGAGAAGTCATGTATGAACCATCTGTAGTAACTAGCCATCCCTAAGAAACTTCGTATCTCAAACACGTTCTTAGGCTGCTCCCAAGAAACTAATGTTCTCACCTTCTCTATGTCCATGAAAACTCCTGCCTCTAAGATGATATGACCCAGGAAGTGAATCTAGTCCATCCAAAAGTGGCACTTTGAGATTTTATCATATAGCTGATGCTGTCTCAGTATACTCAATACAATCTCCATATGGGTTGCATGGTCGTGTCGAGTGTGAGCGTACACCAAGATATCATCCACGAAGACTACCACAAAAGATTCCAAATAAGTATGGAACACATGATTAATCAGTTCCATGAAACCTGTTGGCGGATTTGTGATTCCGAAGGGCACAACCGTATACTCATATTGACAATTACTGCTCCTGAAAGTTTTGAGTGGTATATCAGATGGTCTAATGCACATTTGATGATATCCATAACTCAATTCAATATTCGAGAACACTCGTTCTCCACGAAGTAGATCAAAATAATCATCAATCCTTATCAAAAGATATTGGTTCTTAACCGTCAACTGGTTTATCTTTCGATAATCCACACAATGTCTGAGGGTACCATCCTCTTTCTTTTCCAAAGGACTGGATAACCCCACAGAGATGTACTGGGTTAGAAAAAGCCCTTTTCCTGTAACTCTAAATATCTATTGAGATCTTGAAACACCAGTGTAGCCAACCTATAAGGAGGAATGGACATTGGTGATGCTCCGGGAACATGCTCAATGGAGAAATCCACCTAACGCTCTGGAGAAAAACCCAAAAATCTGTACAGTAAGACATCCCTGAAATGATCAACCACTGGAGGGAAATCCGTCTGACAAGTCCCATTGTCATCCTTATATAAACTCGCAATCTAGGATGTGCCTCCACCTTTCCCATGATGCTCTGGTCTATCTCGACTCGTCTAAACATCTCACTCGCCCTTGTATAGAAACTCTCCTCCCTCTGGTGACATGAAACTCACCCTGAGATGATAGAAGTCTACAAAGGCTCAAAAGGGAACCCACCACTATATCCCGAGAATGACGTCATAAGCTGTCATCTCTAAGACATAGAGGTAACAAAGTAACTAACTCCCACCAACCTCAAGGGGAACTCCTTGAACTGACTCACACCAGCCGTTCTAGTCCCCAATGGTGTTTCTAGCATCGTGATATCATAAAAAATAGAAACACAGAGCCCAAAGCTCTCCCCAATGGGTAGAAATATGATACAATGTGTAGCACCCGTATCAGAAAGTACTGATGATAGAACAAAAGCTACTAGAATTGTACCTCTGACTATAGAAGGCCCGGGATCCTGCTCATGCTGGGTCTGTTGCAATGCATATGCCTGCCCAGTGTCACGGCCTTGTGACACAGCCTGACTACCCTGAGTTGTTCCGCCCTGCTGCCTCTAAGATCCGGGTGTCTGGCTACCATAGCCACGACCACCATCTCTGCCTGCACGCCCTAACGTATTCCAGTTCGCCGACTGGTATGAAGATGTTGGTCTTGCTGCCACAGTCGGAGTCTGCATAGAACCCCTCTCAGTAGACATCGCTGGAAACGCCCTGAAAAAGCGGTACATATGACCCATCTTGCCGCATGCTCGACACTCCACTGGGTCTCATGGGCACTATGATCTTTTGTGCCCCTCTCTACCTCACTGGTAGCACATGACCAGGCCACCTGAAGCATTCTTCAGAATGGTTCTGCCACCCTGAGAGAATTCCATATGTCTCTTCCTCTTGCCTGTATAAATATTAGCAGTAACTGGTGCTGAACCGCCATGGCCCACACCACTAGATTTCTGCAGGTTCCTCTCTGTAATCAGCACCAAGTTCACATTAGCATGTACAATAGGAAACCTGAAAACATTCACCAGTGCCCAGATGTCATTCCTAAGGCCATCCTAGAATCTCATGGATCTCAGCGTCTCTTCCACCACCAGAATAGGTGCGAAACGCTGAATCTCGGTAAAGCGAGCAGAATAGTCCATCACTGACATAGCGCCCTACTGCAGATTCATGAACCCTCGAGCTCTGTCTGCCCTCAGTGTCTCTTGGAAGAATAAGTCAAAGAAGACTACCTAAAAATATTCCCACATCATGTCTCTGTGATTCCTTAACTAAGTAGAAACATCCCACCACCTATTGGAGAAATCACGCACAATGTTTGTCACGATCTTGACGCTCCACCCTAGAGGTGTCTCTAGGTTATAAAAAATATTCTGCATCGATCCTAGCAAAGACTCCATAGCATGTGGTCCTACATCCCCTGAAATTATTGACATATGATACTGTTGAAAGATATGAGTAAGCTCGACCATAGATGTGGCAGCCGGTGATGCTCCCTGAAAGGTCAGTATGAATCGCAAAAAACCTTCACGGAACTGCGCATTCGCACCTGTGTTCGGTATAATGGCTGGTGCCACATCTGGATCTAATGGGATATCCATTGGTAGACCATGGACCACAATATTTGGATTATAGTCACTGCTTCTCTCCTGGAGAACAACATGTGGTCATCTCAGCGGCATGACATTACAAGGTCAAAAAACACGCCTTAGATTCAATATTTTCCAGACTGAAAATAAAGAAACCCTAAAGGGAACAGGAGGAATAAGGCATTAAAAATTTGAAAAATAGGAATACACAGAGTGTAAACTAACTACACGGCGTGTACTTGACTTCCCTGTTCCTACCCGGGTCCTTCTGCACGACTAAGCCACATGTCTCCCGTTTGAACAAAACTACATGGTCTCTTCCCAGACAAGACTACACGGAATGCATATTATCTACACTGTGTGTATGGTGTTATTTCCAACTTCCTGTGTCACTTGTGACATGTCCGAATACTCAGATTGACACTACACGGCGTGTTACACCTGCACACAGAGTGTACACCACCCTGTTTCCCAGCCACATGGCTTACACCACACGGTCTTTCCTTGGACAAGACTACACGGCATGTCCCAAAGGTACATAGCGTGTACTAGATGATCTCCACCGACCCGTGTTGTTAGTTACATGGCCGGTTTATAAGGCTCAACCTACACGGCGTGTGTAATATAAACACGACATGTACATGAAAGGACAACCCGACTCGTGTCGTTAGTTAGACGGCTGGGTTCCAGGGTCACACTACATGGTGTGTTCTACATTGACATGGTGTGTATGTCATGAGTTTTCCTACGCCTATTTTGCAGTTACATGACGGACATCGAGTCAACACTACATGGCGTGTACAGAAACTAGACGACATGTTTTCCCATGCTCTTCCCTTCCCCGTGTTGCCGCCCACACGGTTTGTGACACGGGAAGAGACTACACGGCGTGTACTATGGGTACACGAAGTGTACTCAAAATATTAATTTTTCTTCCCGAAAAGTAGAACATACACGACATGTATAGAGTAATACATGTCGTGTATACTAGGTTTCCAGACATTATGCCTCAAAAACTTCTCTGAAACCCGGAAAATACTGCATAACAACACCTAAGTTCCAAATTCTGATCCTTGAGGGCCCATACTCCCCATGAATCAATGTCTGAAATCTTATATGTGTAATAATAAAATAAACAGTCAATGATCTACCAAATTCCAGTCAATAAGGGCCCATACTCTCCAAAAACCTATGTTTTGTGTTCATTCTACAAACTGGCTCATACAAAATACCCTATCATAAAGCAGGTAGTTATCAAGCAGCTATCACAACAGCATGATTTTATAGCACATCAACTATCAAAACAACATGAAATTTCTAATGCACCTACATGGCATGGAACTATGCATGGCATGTGATTTCTATAATGTGCCTAAATTATGCATGAGATGGAATACCCTCATCTCATTGGGTTGAAACAAAATAGAACCGAATAATAAAATTTAAACAGCATAATACAAGTTCATCACCCAACGGTGAAATCAAATCAATCGTAAAATTTCAAAATCACTAAAAATACAATACGAGGTAAATTGGATTTTCCCTGTACACGGGTTAGCTACGCCTGTGCACAACTTATTACTAAATACCATTCTCATCCTATCCCTGACTAAGTCTCCAAATAGTATGTCAAAGAAAATAAACTTCTCTGATACCACTTTGTAACGTCCCGGACCCAGGTACCACTCCACTGGTTCCCCAAACCCGGTTCGCCACGTGACCTCATGCACATCTCCCCAAATGCAAGAGGCTGCTAACTAGTAGCGAGGGCCCAGGTCTGATAGTGGGGAAACTATGCCCTCATTTTTCAAAGTGTAGCGTAGAAAAATATAAATAAACATACAATAACAGCCGAAGCAGTAACAGTACATATAACATAAAATGAAGAAATGATATGAAAAAGGGAAACCATCAGTCATATATATATGAAGATGTAGCATGTCAGTATTCTGAAAAAATAGGCAGAACATGTTACACTGTAATATAATACAATACAGAAGAGAAGTATAGAAAATAAAAATAGAACAGACAGCGGCATCGCGAGCCAATGCTCGGTCCCATGCTCTCCTACACTCCAGCAACAATCAAGTACCTGTATATGGACACTTTCCCTTAGATACACCTGCAACAGCGTATTCTGTTTGGGTCAAAAAGAGTGACCCAAATAGAGTGTGTGAAATAAATTACCAGTAGGCACCCACCAAAGGCATGTGCTCAACTGTGTGTAAAAAATGCAACAATAGTGTGCAGTAGTAAAATTAAATAAAGTAATAAGTACTAAAACTTGACTAACATAACAAATTATATATCCATTTTAATATACATTTAATAATTTAATTTAAAATATCATCATAGTGAATATTCTGTGTAAACAGCCAATGTCCTCAAACATGTAAAACATTACCCTCAAGTAATCAGAATCCAACCCACAGGTATTTCCCTCAGGTGTAACGGAAATTTCCTTCAAGCACACGAAGATTCACCCAATGGAAATGAATCAGATTCCCATAGGCATGGAAGAAGTTTCCCTCAGGCCAGGATAACAACTACCCTATGGATAAACACAACAATGCCCATGGGCTAAGTAAAACACTGCCATCAGGCGCAAGTAACTGGGCCATGCCCAATATGTAAAGAAGAATTCACAATAAATTACTCTCAAGGCAATTCTACAAGCATTACGTTAAAGGCATACCCTCGGGTATCCTAGCCAAACAGCTAAATAGAGGAATGCACCACAAGGGTTGTCCCGGATCCAAGCACAAATCCCAAAAAACATTTTATTATCATATTTAATTACCTATCAAACTCTAGGTATTTAAACTAGCCACGACCTCAGCCACACGATACCCCAACATGGGTTTGTGGCACAAAAACGCACAAAACACACAAAAGTTTGAAAAATAAACACCAAGCCACCTACCTTAAACACCCACGAATGATATTCGTGAACGACGCCATCTAAAATGTCTATGAATTCTGTAGATATTAGGTAAAATAATTCTCTCTTAAAGAAAAATAACTCATGTTAGAGTAATAATAGGTAAGAACAACTCCAAGAGAAGGGAGAGCTTACCCGTGCAGTTCCAATGAGATTGTCCGAGGTGGAAACAGATTCCCGACGTGCGCATGGAGGATCTCCAAGGATTCAGTCATCCTCTCCCAAGCTACCATCTGGTTCTAAGCCTTCCCTGTGAACAGGGGAGTCTACTACCCATTTTTTGCAAAAAAAAAGTACACGGCATGTATATCCAAGTACAAGATATGTACACCACATTTTTTAAATGTTCCTCTAGCGGCTTCCCCCCAGGTGGCATTGTTCATCTGCCGACTAGAATACATGGCATGTCTCCTTGAGTACACGGAGTGTTCTGTCGCATAGCTGGCCACCATCTTGTTATTCCTCTGCCAACTGACTACACGGCATGTAAGGGACCAAAACACGGTGTGTAGTTGGTTCTTACACACTTCACCGCCGACACGGCTACACGACAAGTGTACTCACTCCACAAGGCCAAAAGAACATAGCGTGTAGACAAAGTACATGGCGTATACCTTCCAAATTTTGGAATTATTACCCATTTTCAATATTTTCTCAACAACACATAAGGAAAATAGAAAAGAGTAAAATCATACCTCAGAAACAAGAATGAGTGTCTTAAATGTTGATCCTCTAGCAAGGCCAGGTGCGACACCATCCGTTATACCAGACGGAGGGGCGGAGGCGCAGTTCTGTGAAGGCTTCATGCTGCTCATGAAGACCTTTAAGGGTGCACCACAGGCCACCACATCAATGGCCGAGCTGACTCATATATTCTATTAGTAGAATCCTCCTATGTTTTCCTAGGATGGAGGACAACAGGCAGTGAAGTTTGGATGGATTCATTGTAGACTATTTTTTGAGCATATAGAGACACCTCTAGGGAGGACGGTCAAGCTTGATACATATATGCTTCATGATTCCCCCAAGATTTGGTGGGATGTTACTACTCAGTCTGAGCGTCACATAGACATGGCATGTGAAGATTTTCAGACTAATTTATATGACATCTTCTTCCCAGAGATGCTAAGGGAAGATCGAACTCGAGATTTCATGAATCTATAGCAGGGCTCTATGTCGGTGATGGATTATTCTTCTCGCTTTACCAAGGTTTAGCATTTTGCGCCTATTCTGGTGGGTGATGAGACGTTGAGGTACAGAAACTATGAGGATGGTCTTCGATATGACATCTGATCACTAGAGGATGTTTTCAGTTTGCCTACTATACATGCTATTGTGAACCAAGCACTTATTACTGAGAGGAACCAACTGGAAGCTAGTGCTGTGGGCCAAGGTAGATCGACACCAGTTTCTGGGACTATTTCTACTGGTAAGAGGAATAGAAAGATGGAGTTCTCTCACGGTAGATGTACCTGCTAGAGGAACGCTTTGGGTAGCCTGATCATGTGCTAACAGTGTGGGATAGAGGGGAACAAGAGAACGTGGTGTCCACGTGACCTAGTGGAGTGTCGAGCTTACCGTAAGGTGGGTCATATCTAGCGTTATTGCAGGGCGTTTCCGCAGGTGGCTAGTGAGAGGGGTTCTGTGCAGACTCCGCGTGCTAGAGTAGGACCAGCTACTTCTTACCTTTCGAGAAACTGGAATACGTCGGGGAGTTCAGGCCGAGATGGTGGTCATGGCCATAGTAGCTAGACACCAGGATCTCAGAAGTAGTAGGTCAGGATAGCTCGGGGTAGCCAGGCTATGTCGCATGGTCGTGGCACTGGATAGGAATATGCAGTGGAACAGACCCAACAAGAGCATGATCCCTGACCTTCTACTGTCGATGGTACTATTCTAGTAGCTTCTATGTTATATTAATTAATTTTCAATTTGGGTTCTATACATAGATTTATATATGTTCTTGTTATAGAGAGCCTTGAGCTCTGTGTTTCTTCTTCTTAGGATGTTATTACGCTAGACACTCCGTTGGGGACTAGAACGACTTTTGTGCATCAGTGTAAGGAGTAACCACTTAAGTTTGCTGGGTGTAAATTTATTTGGGACCTCTATGTCTAGCGGATGAGGCTCTATGATGTCATTCTCAGGATGGATTGGTCGGTACCCTTTTGAGCCTTTGTAGACTCCTATCATCGCAGGGTGCCTTTCATATCACCAGAGGGTAGAGAATTTCAATACAAGGGAGAGTGAGATGTTCAGGCGGGTCGAACTAGACCAGTGCATCATTGGTGAGGTGGAGTCACATCCCAAATTGCTAGTTTATATCTGAATGACCAGGGAACTTGCGAAAAGAATTTCCCTCATGTAGTTGATCGTTTCAAGGATGTCTTCCCGGAAGACTTTTCAGGTCTACCTCCGGAGCGTGAGGTGGATTTATCTATTGATCTTGTTCCAATAGAGGCACTGGTATCCATTTCTCCTTATAGTATGTCCAAACCTGAGTTGCAGGAGCCCATGAGGTAGTTGGATGAATTACAACAAAAACATTTCATCTGACCCAGTACTTCTCCTTGGGGTTCTCCAGTTCATTTTGCGAAGAAGGAGGATGGTACCCTCAGACTCTGTGTAGATTATCAGATGCTGAACCAGTTGATAGTTAAAAAATGATATCCATTTTTGAGTATTGATGATGTTTTTATCAACATTGAGGAGAATGAGTGTTCTCGAATATTTACTTGAGTTCAGGATATCATCAATTTCATGTTAAACAATATGATATACCTATCACAGCCTTCAGGGGTAGTTATGGTATGTATGAGTACATGGTTATGCCATTCGGACTCTCGAGCGCACTAGTAGTTTTCATGGATCTGGTTAATTGTGTTTTCGATCCTTATCTGGATTCTTCTTTGGTAGTCTTTGTGGACGATATCTTGGTGTACTATCACACTCGACACGACCATGTGACCCATTTTGATATCGAATTGATTACACAGATAGAGCATAATATATATTCTATGCTCTCAAAGATCCACTTTTGGATGGACCAAATACACTTTTGAGGTCATATTTTATTAGAGGAAGGAGTTTTAGTAGACCCAAAAAAGGTGAGAGCAGTAGTTTTCTGGGAGTAGCCTAAGAACATGCTTGAGATACGGAGTTTATTCGGGATGGATAACTACAATAGGTGCTTTATCAAGGACTTCTCTCGCTTCGTAGCGCCATTGACGAGTTTGATTAAGAAGGGTGTGATGTTCTTTTTGACTGAATTATGTGAGATAAACTTTCAGTAGCTGAATGTAAGGTTGAATTTAGCAGAAATCCTGATACTCCCAGAGTAGGTGAAGATCTATATAGTAAACTATGATGCATTAGGTTTTGGTCTAGGAGAAGTGTTGATGTAGGGAAATCAAGTTGTTGCATACGGGTCTCATCAGTTAAGGCCACAAGAGAAGAATTACCTGACACATGACCTCGAGTTGGCTGTAGTTGTTCTTGTGTTGCGCTGTTGGAGACATTATCTCTTGGGAGTGCATTTTTTGGTGTTCACGGACCACAAAAGTCACAAATATATCTTAACCCAGTGTGACCAGAATCTGAGACAACGAAGGTGGGTTGAGTATCTTCATTACTTCAATTTTGAGCTCGCCTATACACCTAGTAAGGGTAATGAAGTTGTTGATGCACTGACCAAGAAGACTAAGATATAGGCAGTTCATGAGGCCAGTGGTGAGTGGAAACTTATGGATTTGTTCTCTGAGATGCATCTGGAGTGTCACGATAGTCAGAGGAAAACCTATCATTCATCATTAGCTGTGATTTTTACCCTCCTAGATAGAGAAAGGATGAAACAAATATCTGATTCAGATGGTCTAGTTCTCTAGGTGTCAGTGACAAGTGAGGACCCTCCTCCTGGATGGACGATAGACGATGATATGTTATTTTGTTTCCATGGAAGAGTATGGGTTCCATGGGATATACATGAGGAGATGATGCAGTAGTTTCATGCTTCATATTGGACAGTGCATCCCAGAGTTTGAAATATGTTCCATGACGTGAGATGTTAGTATTGGTGGTCGGGTATGAAACGGGAAGTAGCTGTTTTATTACTATATATTCCACCTTTCTGTAGGTGAAGGTAGAGCATCAGAGGCCAGCCAGACTGTTACAATAGTTACCCATTCCGGAGTGGAAATGGGATTATGTCGTGATTGATTTCATGACTAGGTTGTCAATTTCACCTCGAGGAAATGATGTTGTGTGGGTTGTGGAAGATATACTCACCATGGTATCTCAATTTTTTCCGATCAAGGAAACCTTCGGTGTTGATGATCTCAGGATGTTATATCTCCGAGAGTTCGTACATCTTCATGGGGTTCCTCATTCTATCATTTCAGACTGGGATGCTCACTTTATGTCTTGTTTCTGGCAGATTTTTCAGAGGGAACTGGGTACACAGGTTCTTCTTAGCACAGCTTACCACCCTCAGACTGATGGCCAGTCAAACCGTATGATACAAGTGATAAAGGACATTGTGCATTCATGAGTCCAAGAGTTTGGGGGATCTTGGGAGAAGCATATACGCCTAGTTTAGTTTGACTATAATAATAGTTTTCAGGAATCTATTCAGATGGAATATTATGAGCCTTTATATGGTAGGAAATTCCGATCACTCTTGTGCTGCTTAGAGGTAGGTGAGGCATATTTTTTGGGACTATGCCTTGTGAATGAGACATCAGAGCAGGTTCAGTTGATACAGAAGCGTATGGCTACTACACAATATCGTCCGAAATCTTATGTTGATGGCTGCAGATGGCCCTTGGAGTTCTATGTTGGGGGTCATGTTTTCTTGAGTATTTCATCGAGGTTGGGACACAGGTGAATCATAAGATAGGGTAATCCTTTACCGGGGTATGTGGGGTCTTTTGGGATTATGGAGAGAGTTGGGCCAGTTGCCTATCGGTTGCAGTTACCACAGAGGTACTGGTCCATGCACGACGTCTTCCATGTATCTCAATTGAGCTGTTATAATTCATATCCATTTAATTTCTTTTAGCCCAAGGATGTTGAGATTCATGTTAATGCATCTTTTGAGGAGCATCTGATATGTATCGTTGATCAGAGCTCAAAGGTTCTCTGAGGCCAGTCAGTTCCTCTCGTACGGGTGTTATGGAAGCATGACCGAGTGCAGGATGAAACCTGGGAGTGGGAGACCGACATATGTTCTCATTGGAAGAGTTGTTCTGATCTTTATCATTACCACCCTTGGAAGGGAAATTCGGGGAAAATTTTCATTAAGGGGGGATGTTTGTAAGAACCTAGTTCTTGTTCTCGAGGTACGGGTTTATTCCTTTCCTTTTTCCTAAAGCGTTTTTAAAAAAATAAGGAAAATGGGAAAAATCCAAAACATTGTGTGTATACGCCTTGTACTTGTCCACACGATGTGTACTTGGGACTTTTTGGGTGAGTACATAAGGCGTGTAGCCATGCTGGTGATGAAAGGTTTAAAAATTGATTACACGTCATGTTGTGGGCATTAACACGTCATGCAGTCAGTCGATAGGCAAATAGTAAAATGATGGATAGCTTACGCAACAGTAAACACCATGTACTCAGGTATTACATGTCATGTAGTCATGTTGACAGATGAACAGTTCCATGCTGGTGAGAGGCCACCAGCGGAACAATTAAAAAATGGAAAGTACACATTGTGTACCCAATAGTACAAACCACATAGTCTGTTTTTTTTAAAATGGGCAGTAGCCTCCTCCATTCAAAAAGGATTCCTAGAACTAGAGGAGAGCTTGGGAGAGATGGTCAGAGCTCAGAAGACCTCTCAACAGAACACTAGGAACCTGTTTTCTGCACCATCGATCTCCTTGGAACTACATGGGTGAGTTCTTCATTCTCCTTGCGTAGCTATTGCCAATTCTTCCTATAAAAAAAATTAATTTGAATTTAAAAAGGTTATTTTCACCTCAGATCTACATCGTCCTCGAGCGTTTTGAGGAGATTCATTCACGTATATCGATCAGGGGATATCATGGTTGGTGGTCTGATGTTTATATTCCAACTTCTATGTGTTTTTGTGTACCATTGTGTTACGAACCCACACCGGGGTGTCGTATGGATGAGACCATGGCTATTTAAATACCTAGAAATGCATAGGTAATCTAATATATGTGTAAAACTATTGTTTGAGATCACTTCTTGGATCCAGGACCACCCAAGGGTGTGTTCCTCTGTTTAGCCATTTGGCCCGGATACCTGAGGGTATTCCATGATTATATTGAGAATTACTTTTTCCTTGTAAGGAATTCTATATAAAATTGCTTGTTATGATTTGTTCTTGGACCAGTTACATATTCCTGAGGGTAGTGGATTAATTTATCCTGAGGGTATTATTTTCATAGCCCGAGGTCAATAGTTGTTTAGCCTTAGGGCAACACATCTTATGCATGAGGTATGTAGCTTCTGTGACTGAGAGAAATATTGAGTATGCCTGAGGGAAAGATTCCATACGACTGAGGGAACTATTCATTATGTCTGAGGGTAATCCTGAGGGTGTGGTTATATTTTCCTGAGAACAAGGATCAGATTATCCCAAGGGATTAGTTCTGAGGAACATTGAATGTTATTAAATTGAACATCTATGTGAATATATAAATGTAAATGAAGCTGGTAATGATAGTAACTTTTGAGTGATTACTAGTTTACTGCATTTATTGCACATTGTTGTTGCACATTATTCACTGACAGTTGGGCTTGGGCCTTTGGTGGGTGCCTACTGGGATTTATTACTTACACCCTGTTTGGGTCATGTATTCAGCAAAAATAGAATCTATTGTTACCGGTGTGGAAAATTGAAAGTTTCCCTATACATGTACTTGAGTGTTGCTGAGGTGTAGGAGAGCATGGGACCAAGCTCAGGCTTGTGATGCTGTCAAGTGTTCTGTTTTTTTTCTGATGTACATGTACTTTCCATTATATCATGTTGTACTATTCTGTAACATGTTCTAGCAGTTTTCTTAGGACTAGAGACATGTTTCATCATTATCTATATAGCAGTTGGTTATCTATTAATATAGTTGTTCATACAAGTTGTGTGTGGTTTATTGATTCTTATATTTTTGTATGATATTTATCTTCTCTGCTGCTCTACACATTGACAAATGATCACATAGTTTCCCCACTTTCAGACCTAGGCCCTGGCTACTAGTCGGCAGCCCATAACTTTTGTGGAAATGCTCCTGACGTCTTGTGACAAACCAGGTTTTGGGCACCCATTGATTGGCTCCCGAATCTGGGATGTTACAACTTGTTCCCCATCACAGATCAAGTAAATCAACATGTTTCTCTTAATTATCTCATGAAATATAATTAATTAACCAATTAATTGGGGGGAGATATAAATTAAAACAATAAAATAAATAAATATTTATATATGTGTTCCACATGATAAGAATTTATTCATCATGTTATAAATCGTGTAATGAATTGAGTTTTATAAATTCTTCATCAAAACCTAACACATTGTAATGAAATAAGCATCATAAATATCATTCCATCATAAAAATAAAACATTAAAATAAATAAATAAATAGTATACCAGGGTCATATCTCCAATGATCATATGATAATTCATATAAATTAATTGTAGATGAAATTTAATTTTTGAATGATTACATGAAATAATTACTAAGGAATATATACTATACATTATAAAATCTAATTTTTAAAAATT
The DNA here is from genome assembly GCA_963277665.1 of Viscum album. Taxonomy (NCBI): domain Eukaryota; kingdom Viridiplantae; phylum Streptophyta; class Magnoliopsida; order Santalales; family Viscaceae; genus Viscum; species Viscum album. The sequence continues at coordinate 1,994,837,045 of OY728140.1, read as the reverse complement.
CACACAATTTTTCTAGAAAATATTTTCATTGAAAAGAAATTTTTAAGGTTTAAAGGAAATCTTCATGTCATTAATAGACAATGACATTTGATATATCTCTTCAGTTCATATATGTTAAAAATCATTCACTTCAAACATTTGAGGAAAATGTCACAAAGTAGCTCATTTTGAAAAACAACAAAACAAATTCTTTTCAATCCATTTAGTGAAAATTAAAACATGAATAAAAATAGAATTAAATATAAATATTAAAAATGAAAAAACATTTTTTATATTTTTTTTGAAAAAAACGATGTGGAAGATAAATATTCTTTAATAGATATTTAATACTAAATAATCCCGAATGTTGATGACATTGTGAAATTAAGACATACAACATTATAATATGTACAATAATATCCCCCCTAAAATAAATAATGTTATATAGAAATTAATATACAATATTATTACTTATAAAAATCATAAATGACATTCATGGGATGTATATACACCACACGGATGAAATAACTGGGTTGTATGGCATGTGTCCCATAAAATGAATGGTGAGGAAAAATTCCCTAACCTCATGTCTCAAAATTATTTATTCATGTTAAAAAATATTGTATAAAAATTTTCTATTTGTTATAAATTTATTATTTATCCATATATGAATATTACCATTTATAATTTGATTATAACATATTATGTCCCATTTATTAAAAATTAAATCCAATTTTTTGTGTGATATATATTTTGTTTTCCATGCATGATTTCATTTGATTGTCTCAGTCCTTATATATTTATTTGGGTAAAAAAATATATAGAATCATTAAAATTTTGTATATATCAAATATATTAATTATATTAATCCTTATTAAAATCCATGTGAAAGATTATATGAATAATGAATCACATCATATCTTGGAGATGGTAGTCATACATACGTAGGAGCGATGTTAATAATTTATAAAAGATTATGTGGCAGAAAAGAATATATTAAACATCCATTAAAGTAGTATAATTATTTCATAAATTTAATTTATAAACAATAAGAAATCATAATTATCAATAATAAAATATTGTTATGAAAATTAATTGTATCGACATATGGTGATTGTAAGACATTCGTACACATAGAAAATAGATTCACTTCATCTTCTTTGGGAAATGGATTTTATAATAGTTTGTTCATAATAGTAATAAAATTTCATTATATATATGAAGATAAATTTTCTATGAAATATATTATATATTTATAGTAGTTATAGATGTGTACCTAAAGAGAGTGATCAGTTAGAGCAATTATGACTTTTATAAAACAGTATCATTAGATCCCCCGTATTTGACTCTTGAGTTTTTACATTGGGAATAATAGCTGAAATAGAATGTAGATACAAAGGTGGATAAGATAATTTCGATGAATTTTTTATAATTTAAAACACAATGTGGTTAAATGAGATGATGGAGGAGGCTCTTTTTATAATGAATGTTAGGGGCCCTCTTGGAATTTGGAAAAAGATTTAGTTATAATAAAGTAAATATCAATCCCAGTAACCCCAAATGAAATTTTATTAAAATGTAATGTCTAGTATATTAGTAATCAAAACATAAAATATATTTTTCAATTTATTTTGTGTACATTTATATATAATCATTTTTATTGACCCTTTATTTAACCTATTTTAATTTTCACTATATTGATAAAATTTACAACATTAAAAGTTGGATATTTTTACTTATAATATGTAAATTAAACCATAAATGGTCAATGTAAAATATTTTAGACCATTAGTTATCACCTTGGTCCTTTTTTATATTTTTATTAATTTTATGTAATTTAGTAAAATATTATTTTAATAAAATATCATTTATGTTTGTATTGACACAATTCATTACAATAATATTTATGTAATCAATAATGCATGTTGTCTTAGAATGAAACTTCTAATACAACCCCAATAGTTATATAGACCTTTAAAATTTTTTGAGAACCTTAAATAATTAATATTATATAATTTCTAATTTATTAATATTACATAATTGAGTTTCTCATCAATTGGATAAATATTTTATCATCATTGAGTCAGTTTTGATTATAATTATTTCTTCACAAAAAATTTCAAATAAATTTCTATAATATATATAAACTATTAAACATTTATAAATATTCTAATATTAGAAATTATTTTTTATTTTTTCACATATCAATAATATTATACATATTTAATGTTAGAGGGTGACATTTTTTCACTCTATTGGATATTAATAATTTCTATGTCATTTAAGGGACTATTGTCCATTAAATTATTTAACATAAAACCATATATGTGAATAGATAAATTAAATTCAACCAATATATATTGGACAAGTGATATTGTACTTTTTTAATATTTGTAATATTATCATTACTATTTATTTAAATATTTACCCTATGTTGTTTTATTAAAAATTAGTAATGGTAATATTTATATTATTAAAATATAAATGAGAACTATTTAAAAAAATTTGACCTTCATATTATTAATATCTAATTAATTTTTTCAGAACTAAAAATACATATTTCTATAAATAAATTAAAAGTAATTAAATTAACCTAGATTGAAAATGGGTTTTTAAAGGGTAACGTTGAAAAGATTGAAATGTTTTTAAATCCAAATTCAATTTTAAATTGATTATAATGGGATATATTGGATTATATGATAAAATTTAATCTAATGATACTATAAAATCATTACAAAATATTATTTAACACTATAAATTATTTTGATCAAAATACTTCTCTTTTTATTTTATTAGTATAAGACCCCCTTGGACACATTAAAAATGTTTTCAGTGAATTTAAAATTGGATTTACATTTGTAACCCATACAGTCATAATTAAGATAATCTTGTTTATAGATAACATTATAAAGGATAGTTTATAATTTATATTTTAAATAATTAATGTAATAAAATTTTATTTTTTTAAAACTCATTGACGCATGTAATTCATGATAAACAAGTGTTGTGTGTAGCGCAAGCTCAACTTTGTGTAACATATAACATGAGACATAAAAAAAAATTAATTTATTAGAAATAAAATTTCATAAAAACCTAAGTTGTTATAATTTTTTATTCAATTTTATATTTAACAACATGTTATCTTAATTGGATTAAAATACAATATAATTGAATTTTTTCATTTATTGGGTGAGTAATATTAAAGACCATGTTTTGGAATGCAATTATGAGTGTTTGAACACACCAATGTGTGTGTTTTCAACTTTGATAGTGGTTTTATGGATCCCTAGAGTGTTTTATTGTGTTTTGGAAGAAGGGGGATCCTAGATCTCAATGTTTGAGTGTTATGAACATTTCATACCATTTTTTAGAATCTATGTGACCCACGACAATAAACAATGCCACTATAGTAGAAGTCAAAAAGACCCCACATTGGAAATTCATGGTTTACTTGAATCATGCACTTATCCTACATTGTTAGTGCCAAATGGAATGTATTCTGAAACTGTACATCCAACGGTTGGCGAATGGTATTGATATCTATGCGACCCTACCCGTTCAATTATTTTTAATTAGAAAAATAAATAAAATAAAATTTTTTAAATAAAAATTTAAAAAATATATTTTTTGAATTATAATAATAATAATCCTGTTAATATTATTATTGTTATGATTATTAATATTATTATTTGGTTTTTTATTAACTCATAAGGTGATCCCCTCTTATACATATATTTTAATGTGATGCAACCATCAACCCTTTCATCTCTAGTTGTGCACAACACCACCTCCTTGGATACCTCTATATGCTGATTTCAACTAGTTTTCATCAATTTTCATGGGAGATGTTTCGAGGTATAAAACATAACTCATACTTCTCTATTTGGATAGTCGATTTACCCTCTATCCAACGCCTAATGATTCATGGAAGAACCATTGGTCAATAGTTAATCTTTTTTATTCAAATGTTAGGGCACATACTATGTCTCCCGGGACCTTTTCATTCATGTTTCAGCATCCACTTTTGAAAAAAATAGTTTCAGATCTATTTAGTCCCCCTGCAATCAATTTCATGTAGTATTTATTCTTATTTATTAATGTTGGAAATTTTGTTATTTATGTCCTTTATATTTATTGAGCTTCATAAAATTTTAAGTATGTTTGACCCTTCCATGTTGATGTTGAGTTCCTGATAAATTATTAGTGGGTTTGGTCATCCTTTAGGTGGGCTCTAGTCAACAACATCAAAGGTGACTTACCGTGTATTTATAGGCTGGTGTGTATATATATATATATATATGTTACCCCACTGTATATATATATTAACTGATGGTGGAATGAATATATATATATATATATATATATATATATATTGGTGTTAGGCATGAATAAGTATATATATTAAAAATCTATAAGTGTGTCACTGTAAACGAATATATTCATATATAATCATATATGTAATGATCCCCTTGTATATATTATTACCTTGAAAATTTTTAATAGGGGATATGTGTCTTTATTTATATGTGTATGAGAAAATTCGTAGAGGTAGGATGGAGAATCTTCAAGTGGTCATCAATGAATATGCCATGTGTAGAAGTGCATAGATTGGTTCACATAACATTGAGGTTGGATATCTATCTATGATAATTTTCTTCATTTTCATTAAATTAAACCGTATATCATGATACATCTACCTTTTCAAGTCATTAATATTTACGAGTGTTCCTCTTTGATTTTATTTTTTTCCTTACACTATTACATTATGTTGAATGAAATATACCTTATGTCATGTGATGATATATGAATCTTTAAAATAATAGATTTTAATTATTAAAAAAATATTTCACATTTTCTAATAAATCCTCTCAATGAGGTGAGTTATCTTCAATAGAAAAATGATGTATTCATTGAATTGTAGTTTTTTTATGTTGAGACTTATTTCCTATTTTCATTGTCCTGATTCAATAATGGGTTATCTAGAACTACATTATCCTCACATTATATTGGAATGGATATTCTTAATACTTCATCATATGTGACAAAATTATTATATCTATTGTTTATACAAATTGTTTAGATTTATTGAGTTAAATTGCATGACGGGACAAGCTTAGTAGCTTGATTTATTTAACTTCCATTGATGAAATTTGACTAGAAAATTTTAAATTCCACGGGCCATTGATTTTATTCCCTTTATTTTCCATAATTAATTTGTCCAAGATATATTACACGATGGCCTTGGTCATGTGTGGCGTGCTTAATGATTTGTGACTTTCTATATATTATTTCAGATATATGAATAGTGTGTATTCTTTTGACAGAATATGTTAAGTTAAGGGAATGATATTATTAATATTTATCATCTTTTTATGTTCATTTCTAGATATTTATAACTTGATAGGGGTAAATGGAGAAAAAGGGTCACGTATTAAGGATTCCATGGATGGAATTTCCATTCCCTATTAGTTTCAAATCTATGTGTTAGGATTAGTGCAATGGTTTTCCTTGTACGGGATGCCCGAGTGGATTCTTATAGTCAATAAATATATCAATTACCTAATTGAAAAACTATTGGAACACCCATTATAAATATGTTAATTCCATTCCATTAGTGATACCGAGTCCTATATATGAGATAAATAGGATGGTTATAGAGTCATCATGCCTCGTGTAAAAATAGTGATGTCATATGGGGCACATTTGATGGACTCAGTTGAATTGGGTTATATTGGATGTTCACTTAGTGACCCTTGGGATTCTATTTAGGTCACCATATATGGTATCAAGACTCCACCACTTCATATGTTATATACATGGATGACATGTATTCCTCATTTAGAATACCCCTTTTAAATAAGTTTGAACATGTTTATATATCAGCAATGTAGTGTGACTCCCAAGTCAAATCTTGTTCTTAGGGACTTCTTCATTGCATTGTTATATTAATTGTAGTGGTACATTTAGTACATTATGAATTGCACAAGTACCTTTTTTCATATGTCCGTATTAGGCTGAAGTAGGTGGTATAGAAGGAGTGTCCATCTGGGAACCCATACTGAGTTTCTGTTATTTAAATTTTAATCACACAACGTTTATATTGTATAGAACACTTTCCTTTATTTATTTATTGTTGGAAATGGCATGGGGAAAGAAAACATGGGTGTAAGTCATCAGAGATTTATCTCTCAAACACTAATTTTGGAAGTTAGTGTCCTAGTTAACTTATTTTTTTCATGTCTATGGATTCATTCCTGGAGATGTCTTTCATTTACCTAAGAGTTAGGAGCAGAGGACTAAGCAAGTGCTTGATATACTCAGGGAGCAAGTCGTTGTGAAGTTCTAATTTATTACGTTTTATTTATTATTTTTTATTACTACATCTACTTATAATATCAACAAAAATATATTATATGTTAAGATATTTCATTTTCTACCTTTTATATTTACTATCTATTATATTTATCTTTTACTTCTTTATCATTCCCATACACAAATTCTTCTATATCCTACTATTTATTATAAAATGAATCAATGTGTTGATATAATTATGATGGTATAGTCTCACCATTGACCCCTCTTTAGACCCTATCAACTTGTGGAAAACCTCTAGCATATATGGATGTGTACATGACAATATGTGATCCACTAGTCTAGCCACCGTCTTAGTGGAGAGATAGGTTTAGACGTTTCATTATAGATGAGAGAGAGATTATTAAATACATCATTTTCCTAATATAGGGGAATGTGTATGAAGTGAGATACTAAGGATGGTAATTAAATTTCATTTGGTATTGATTTAGATGTATTGTTGTTGATTATAAGTGGACTGCATATTATTAGTTTAAAAAATATTTTCATGCCTCCTCATATGTGGACAAAATTGGAATAAATTAATAACAAAGAAGAACTATTGCAAAAGTGTTTTTTCATTTTGTGAATTTCCTTCACGATGATTGTATTAAGGATTCCCTATAGAATTATTAATCCTTGTATCACATTTTGAGTTATTTCAATAGTATGGGCTAAATATTTTTTCATGGAGAGAGCCTCTCTAATGGCCATTTTAAGAGAACACTCAATTTTTACATCATTTGGTTACATTCATTGAGAGGGCCTCTATGATTTCTATATTTAATTATATTACCACATGGATAACCACTATGGTTACTAATTATTTATAAGTTATCAAATAAAGGAAATCACCTCTAAAATTTTCTTCATCAAGGGAGAACCTCAAAAAATTTGGTCATGGGAACGAACTCCATGATTAATAATTGATAATCCATCATAGGAATAAACTATTTAAATTTCATTGATTTATTAAGGGGAGGACCAATATATCATATTGATTGAATTAGAATTATGATATGGCCATAATATATGAAACATTTCAACGTTTAACTACCAAGAGGACCTTCACATTTAGTTATTATATTGTCCTAGGAATGAATTTTATAGAGGGATATATAGTGAGGATAACTAAATTTATCCCTAAAAGAAAAATGGTAAGTAACACAAATAGTAAGAAATATCATTCTTATATGGAGATTGGTCAAATAATGTAATTAATAAAACATTTGGTTTTTAGGTTGTTATTGAATGTTCTATGAGATACATCTAATTAAAGCTTATAATATATGTGCAACTAAATTGTATTAGTGGAATTTATCTTCTCATAATATTTTTAATCTAATTATACTTGGTTTTAACACCAAAATAAAACATCAATGTTTTGTATACAATATACTAATAGAAATCATGGATAACACTATAGAAAGTGTATGATCTATATCCTAGGATTCAATGGTCAGCATCCCCTGATGGTTCATCATAACAACCCCAAAATTTCATAAATGTAATTTTCCTTCATATAATTATCTCATATAGTATAAATCACATACAAATTACATAGAGAACCCGAAAAACATCATTATAAATGAATAATGATTTAAATAGGATGAATTTCATAAAATTAAGCGACAAGTACCAGTGAAATAGTAACATGATCTTTACAATAGTAATATGATAGTTAAGAATAATATTCTATCCAATAAGAACATTACCAAAAATATGAAATTACATAAAAAATTTCGTTATCTTATATAATAAAATATTATATATATATATATATATATTTTGGAATAAGTAAATATGTTTTTAAAAAATGATAAATTATGTTTTGATATTTCTCTAAAACATAAATTTTTATTTATAAGTTTACAATTCAAATAACGATTTAAATGAATATTTATTTTCATAAAATATGTTACTAAACTAAAATTTTGTTTTATTATTATTATTATATAATTTAATGACACATTAATTAATATTTACAAGTTTCATAAAATCATTATTATTTTTAATATTTTTATTTTTATAATAAATAATATTATTATTTAAATATTAAATTTATCATATTTAGATATATATTTTCATTGAATGGATTCCATTTTTTAATTATATAATTTTGATAATAAATAATGTGATTCATGGGATTTTTATAAAATAATATAATTTTAGTCGATAGTGAAATATAGTAATAAAATATGTTAACTAAATTCATATGTTATTGTGTCATGGATGATTAATTCCTGATATAGGAACCCTTTATTCAAGTCACATAAACTATTTACTATTTTAGTAACAAGTATCAGTATTATTGATTTTATTGATCCAAAATAATTAACTAAGGATTAAAATAATAAAAAAACCACTATCCTCCACTTTAAATACAACCCATTACCACCACAAGACCCCACACGATCTAAACCTTGAAAATTTTCAAAATAAATCCCAATAACTATTACAAAATCTATAACAAATTCTGTTTATCCTATGGTAAATATAATTAGGATAAATGGAACTTGAATAAAGGATAAGCATGTTGAGCTTATTTTAATATAGATATTATATTATTTCATTTAAAACATCAATTTTCATGAATAATATTTTGTTTTTAGTAGTACTTGTTTAGATAAATATCCTAGGGTGAAACAATTTATATTAAATTAACATACCCTTTAGTCTCCAGGGAAGAAATCTTTTAGGTTTACATGTATAACATAAATTTCTTACCAACAAACCCATACATAAATTTCCAATCATTAATGATATTTAATTCCTACCTCATACATAACATTCTTTTCTTTGGAAAAGACACTCTTCACCGCATATAAAATAGAGAACACTTATACCCTTTCAATAATCAGATAATATATCAATATTTCTCATATCCCATGAAACAATATATTATCCATGAATCCTAATACATTCCATAATTCTTTTGTTATTAAAAATATTCATATATCCCTCAAATCTAGAGCGTTCAAAATGGGGAAATAAAAGGTCATACCATATGTATCACATATTTCATAATGTTTAATTCATATACATTCCAAAAAAACGATAAACACCATATTATAATATCCTCTGTATCATCAGTTCCTTGATATTATTATATAGTAATTTTACAATTAGTATTTATTCTCTTAAAACATCAATGATAAACACAAACCAGCATTAGTGTGTGTGCAATGATTACCTCATTCAAAAAGAGAAGCTTTTTTCCACATTGCCATTCATAAATTGATATATCAACTAAATTCATGAATATCTAAGATAAATATAATTGATTTATGATTTCAAAATTATCATATATTATTTTCCATCACCCCCACTCATTCATTGATAAAAAGAAATGCTACTTGTGTGTAGTGAGGACTACTGACTCCATGAGGAATTGTTTTTTGTCGTCTAGTTTTTATTTATTTATAAAAATGATTTATATCTATCATAATATTAAATAAGTATATCAGTATTATTATTTTATATTGTAATTATTTTAAAATAAACAAAACCATAACAATACTTGAGCAAAAGCATTTTCATGGTTGGGCCAATACTATCACCTTCTTGAAAAATGACATAAAAATATATCATAAATGATTATGAAGTGGAAAATATATTATAATATATTATAAATATGTAAATAATTATTTTTTAGATAATGGATACTACAATATTTTACTCAAGTGTTAAAAGGACACCCATCATTGGTTTAAAATAACCTAAGAGTGATTGTTGTCGATTTCATTATCTCGGATAAATTTCCCCTATCATATTCGCTATTTCAATTTTTAATATGTTAATTTAATTCTTCTTTTAAATTTGAAATTAAATAATTTCATGTATTTGAAATATTAATGTATTTATGTTAAAAATAAATCTCATTCATTCATATAAATATTAAATTCTTCTTAAATATTTTCATTCCCACCAATATTATCCTCAAATTTGGGATATATAATTTTTTCGTTTCTCAAAATTATATTTACTACATTTCAAAAGTAATTTTTCACTATCATTGTATGTTGTGTTTATTTTTATTTGGAAATATTATAGAAATGGGTTTTTTATCCTTTAAATTTAAAATTTCTTATCACCCAATCAACATTTTTTGATAACCACTATATCCTTTCAAGATAAATTTATGTCAAAAATTTATAATATTTTTTTTAATAAGTTAATATCTTCTACAAATTATTGATCAATTTAACTTACATTTCATCATTTAAAAAACAATTGAATGGTTTTATAAAAACATAATTATTAAAAATTATACTTTTCCTCCAAGGATTATCTTTGACTAATAGAGGATTCAATTATTTAGTGTACTTTATTATGATATGATTCATGTCTAATGGTTGGTTTTTATGATCATTTATGTTAATGTTATGTAATTATTATGGAATGTTTTGGAATCCAATTCATTTTTCCATAGGTTCGTAATGATATTATTATGATTCATTGTATACATAAAACATATTTGTGGATGATGATAGGTCAGGTCTTATATAACCCTCAAATTATTGGTATAAGCTTATATATCATGATATGGTTAGTGAAGCACATAATATAATTTTTCACATGGGATTGTGCCTGAGGGGTTTTATCATATCTACATACATTGAAAAAATGAGTTTGATAACATCGATATGGGAATAAAGGGATTCTTTAAAAAAATTACAATGTTTATTTATATTCCACACGTTATATTTTTTAATTTTATACCACTTAATTATTTCATCAGGTGATTATATATAATAAAAAATTTTATCATGTAATGTGAATTTTAAAAGTCCATTTTAATTTCAATGATATTGAACATTCTCTTTTTCATGCCTTATTGTTAATACAATCCACATGTTAATATCCTACTACCATTTATTATCATTTTTTTATTTTTCTTGATACATCACATATATTTCATACTTATTTAATGATCTTTTTATGAACATATGTTTTTACATCATGTTTTACGATTATTATATGTGGTATAATTATCTGTTATTAAGATATCTATGAAATCATATTACTATTATTATGTTTTATGATATAATACTATATGATATGTCTTCTCCATTACTAAGGATTTAGGCCCTCCCCATTTTAATTTTTTCATTCCACAAGTTATTGTCATGATTATTTGTTTATAGGTATCTATAAAATTTCACATAGGATCATGATAATGGAAACAATATTTAAGGTATTTTAAAATAACATTATTCTATAACCCATGTCTCAGGAACTAAAATATTTGATCCACTATTTAAGAGACTTTTAAATTATTCATTAATTAAATAATATGAATAATTATTTATTTATGATAATTTTATCATGGTTCTCAATAATTTTTATTTTTATGGTTAGGGTTTGTAAACTACATTCCCCTTCATCATGAATAAAATCTAATTGCTATCATCATTTTCAAGGGTAGATTTTCAATAGAAATGTTTATATTTGATATATTATTCATATTATACATATGAATGTTACCAAGGCTCTCAATTCCATTAACTATTCCCCTATCAAAGAAGAATATAGGTACTGTCCTTTTTATCAATATATAAATTTTTCTATTCATTCTTATTCTCTTTATAAAAGAGTTTACAATCATTAATTTAGAATTATTTTATATTCTAATTGAATGATTTATCTTATCCTGTGTCTAGAAATTCCAAAAAATTATTAAATTATGACCTAGATCATATATATTAAAAACATATATATTATTTGTAACGACCCGGAATTTTGAATAAATATTTTTTCTTAATTTTATGTGTTATTTTATTTAAATTTTATAATAAACAAAAATGTTTCATTTGATAAAATGATTATAATTAAAATGATACCGTTGGGTTTTGACTATTTTATGACCATTGGTCAATATGACCGTTCGAAACTAAATGTTTTGATTTTTGTCTCTAAATACAAGCAATCATAGTTAATTATTATAGAAAGAAGATTTGATGGCCTCACCCAGTAGTCTTGGACCGATCGAAGCCCATCTAACAGAACTTTGGAAGGAGGTAGCACCACTGGGCTTTACTCTGGACCAAACCCAAGCCGAACTTAATCATGAGAAGCTAGAACGGAATCCCCTTCGCGATAAGTTCAACCTGATAGTAATTACTACTCATGCGATTTTGGCTGAGCCTCCCTCAGATTCTCTCACCTTAGCACACCTTACACTTAGGTCCTTTACTGGCGTGATAAGGGGCTATTTAAGGAGACCGTAACTACCTTTGTAATCCTTTGTTTTAAATAAAAATGGGGATTTCTTCTTATGATAATGTTTATGACTTTTCAAATGTCCGGATAAATATAGTATGCATATTTGTGGTGAATTTTAGAGAAAGGATATTTTAAAAAATATTTATGTAAACATTAAATAATTAAAAATGTGTAATGATTTTCAAAAAATGGTCTTCTACAATTATGTTCAGTACGAAATTTAGAGTCTAACAAGATCAACTTAATTATTGATGAATACTAAATTATGAATAGTGATTTTATGCTTAGGATTAGTAATCTGACCAAATGGATTAGTAATTTCGCTTAAATAATATTTTAATATAATCTAGGCACCTTGATTAAGTAATGTGATTCAATAAAATGGTTAAATAACAGTTTCGTAAATTATTATTCAAGTATTAGTTTATTCGGGTGAATAGTGTTTTTAATTAAAAATTAAATTAAAAATATTTAGAAAATTATTTTTATAAAATGGATTTCATTTTTGAACTCAGAGCGTCGATATTATGTTAAGGTAATTTTTGGGGTTTTTTATGAAAAAAATGAATTTTTTGTGAATAGTGTATTTATTTAAAATTAAAATTAAAAATATTTAAGAAATTATTTTTATAAAATGGAGTTCATTTTTGAAATCAGAGCATTTATATTTGGTTAAGGTGAAATTTTGGGATTTTTCTGAGAAAGTTGAATTTTCACTGAATAGTAAAAATACAATTTTAGGGATTCAGTATGTTTAATGACATCATAACTGTGTCACGATGATGTCATAAGATATTTTATGGGTTTTCAGACCAAAGGTGATGAATTATTGCTTTTGGGGCCCCATGTTTCCTAACTTAATGGGAAATATCATGGGAGAGCACATAGTTTTGAGAAAAACACTTTTGAGGTGTCCCTTAGCAATTAATGCCTTGTCCCCTCACTTTCCCTATAAATACCAAGCCCTCCTCTCATCCATTAGACTCCAAAACCATCCTCAACGAAGTTATGGTCTCCTTACCTCCCAAGGAGTCCTCCCAAGGTGCCCCCAAGCCCTCAAGGTCCAAACATTTGAATTTTAAGAGTTACATTTTAAGGTAAGGGATCCGACCTCTCTCTTTCTTTTCCAGAAATTTCTTTTATGTAATTTCTTTTATGCTCCACATTCTTATGTTAAAGGATGTTCTTTTATAATCCTCTTAATGCACTCTTCATTTTCATATATTGATAGATCCCCTCTTACTCTCATTATTTTATTTTATGAAGTTTTAAGTGGCGCCGTTAGGGTGCCAAAATTTTTGTAATAGATTCTTTCTCCCTTCTCATTTTTCAAGATCTATTTTCATGTAAAGTATTTCAATTTACTTTTTATTATGTTGAGGTATGATCTCTAAATTTATCATACTGATATTTTATGAAAATATGATGAGATACCCCATTTTATCTCTTCAATTCAGTATTTTGATGTTTTAAGTGGTGCCGTTAGGCTGCCGAATTTTTAAGTGGTTCTTTCACCTTTCTCCTTTTTCAAAGTTGTAATTACATGTCAAGTCTTGAAAGTTCCTTTTTATTATGTTGGGGTATGATATCTAAATCTATCATACTGATCTTTTATTTTCATATGATGAGAGACCCTATTTGATCTCATCAGTTTATTTTTGTTGATGTTTAAGTGGCGCCATTAGGCTGCCGAATTTTTAAGGGATTCTTTCACCCTTCTCGTTTTCATGATCAATTTTCATGTAAAGTCTTTCAAGTTACATTTTATTATGTTGGGGTATGATCCCTATGTCTATCATACTGATAATTTATATTCATATGATGAGATACCATATTTGATCTCATCAATTCATTTTTGTTGATGTTTAAGTGATGCCGTTAGGCTACCGAATTTCTAAGGGGTTCTTTCACCCTTCTCGTTTTCAAGATCTACTTTCATGTAAAGTCTTTGAAGTACCTTTTTATTATTTTGGGGTATGATATATATATCTATCATACTGATCATTTATGTTCATGTGATTAGAGACCCTATTTGAACTCGTCAATCCATTTTTGGATGTTTTAAGTGACACCGTTAGGCTGCCGAATTCTCATAAGAGAAATCTTATTTTTGTCTTCCTTTCATGTTATTCATTTCATATGGTATATCATTCAAATTTCATTACTATGTTCTCAATTATTTTATATTATGTCCCCCTACTATTTTATGGATCATTTATGAATGTTTGTCCTATGTCCCCACTATTTTCAATGTTTTCTAAAACCTCGTAACATAGCCTTTATGCAATAGAATTTCCGTTTCAAAATATCTCCCTCTTTTTCTAAAGTTCATTTATTTTATTAAGTGAATACTCAAATATCTTTATTCTAAAGGGGTATTCAAATATGTATCAAAAATTTATATTTTAAATTCTGGGATTTATATACATGAAACCTGCTTTCCCTTTTCCGTTGGTTTAAAGCGACATAAAGATCGTGTCTTTAAAGCAGTTTTAAAACGTTATGATTATGAAATGAAACCCATTTCTATTATGCTATATAGGTTGTTTATGAAATTATTGATGATGATATATGTGGATAAAATGATAATAAATACATGTCAAAGGTGCACCCAGATAGTGCTCCAATGCATTGGGTAAAGACATAATCTCTAGAGATGACCTTTTAGACTGATACCTTGGTGAATAACCTGGGTAATTTTTAATGACACCATGTGGATGAAACATGGTGAAACGAAATGATTTTCAATATTAAATGTTGTTGCCACATCTTCAAGTTATGAAAAATGTTATTTTTTTATGATATGCATCATTATTTCATTCTCATGCCTTAAAGTTCTTTTCATGACTTTATTGATGTATCTCAAAGTTCATATGTAAAATGTTTCTCTTGTTTCCATTACTGGGCCTTCTGCTCACCCTTTCTTTTGATGTATGTCCCCAGGTTATGAGATGCAGTAATGAACCTAGGATGAACATATGGAGAAGCATTTCAAGTGGTTAAGAAGAATGTTTTATGTTGTTTTTATGTATTCTTTTCTTGGTTTCGAAGACACTAGGCCTTAAAGATCGTCAGTTTTGTGTATTGTAATGAAAGTTTATGTTATAAAAAGGAGGGATGCTATATTATTTAGTTCAACTCTATTTTGAAATATTTTATTAATAAATATTATCATTAGAACCCCATATTATAAAAAATTAAATGTTCCGCTAACTCTTCTATTCGCATAATATAGGTTATTCAAGTTTGTTTATCTTGTGATATATTAACCCATTATCACGAGTCTACATACTTATATTCGTTGTAGTATTGAATTAAATATTTTAATGAATATATTTATCCTTTATCATCCAATTCTTATTCTTTTCATGATCTATAGTACGTGTTGATTCATATTTTTGTATCCTCTCATTTCCATCAGAATATTTAATAATTTATTAATCATCCTTTTCATATTGGTAAAATTATTTAACCAAAATAATTATATTTGACGAAAATGAATCAGATTTTAACTATTATCCATAGTAAAAAACACCCTTATATTCTCAAAATTATTATATTTAAACATAATCATAATGAAATAAAAATAATATGTATAGAAAGATTTTTGATTATGATAGGATGGATATACTTTAAACCCCCATTGAGGTTATCTAAATGATTCTTTTCTTAAATGTATCTCAATTTCGTAGATATAAGATATCATTTAGCTAACGTTGATTCATTATTTAGAATTCATAAACTATAAAACATAGTTTATATTTCCTGTCATTATATCCCCAATTTAGTTATATTACATTATATGATGATAAATTCATGATTCTTGAAAACTATATCATTAAATATACATTATTTTTCTTATTATTGTAATATTGTGTTCATTCGATATTTCAAAATTATATCAATGAAACATTTTACCCAAGACATTTTGGATGTATTCACTCAAAATATACATGAGACATAATTTCCCCCTTACAACCATCTCATTTAATAAATCATTTGATAGAATATTCCTCATTATGAGCTTCAATATTCATAATATTTATTTTTATGTAAATACAAATTGATAAATTATATTTCATTCTTCCTCAATAATTAATCAACAATTTATAGATTCCTTTGGGTTAAAATGATCATTCTATTTATATTTATATACATTGATTTATATATCAATTTATAATTCAATTTAATAAAAATAATCTAAGGATTACTTTTATAATTACTCATTTCTTATTTCTTCTATATTTATATATCAATATTTATTGGGGAAAAACCAATTATAAATTGAGATAAATATTTCCCAATGTTATATCATTATAATGTATTTTTTATTTTTTTATTTATCCCTTAAATATATCATATGAAGCATTAGTGTGTTATATTAACAATGTTTATACTCCATCAAAATGTTCTTACACAACATCTTGTTTATATTTTCTAATGAACCCATATATCATTTCTTTCATTAAATATACATTTATTAATAAATTTTCTTTATTAGAGAGAACGTTTCTCATTATTTTTATATAAATTCTTACATAGAATCTTTCCTATAAATTTTTTTGCAGACATTACTATTTTGTGTTCATTCATTATAATAATAATTGCATTATTTTATATTTCTCTCATAACTCACATATACACTCTTAATTATCATTTCTAAAAAGGATCAGAATATATATACAACATTTTAATTTGATTATGATAAATTAATTTCATGCCTCTATAAATAGTAAAATGTATTCTCAATATTAGAAATTTACACTAATCATTATATTGTTACATATATTTCCTATTAAAAATGTTTACTATGTAGATCATTTAGTGTTATTAAGGAATGACTTAAATGTTCATGTACACATAATTTTGGAATATAAATTATTTATCATATAAATATTATATTAATTTTTATTCCATCATTTTTCATATCTTGATCATTTCCATGAATATTTCAAACACTTATAATAATAAAAATGATGAAATTTTAATTAATTTATCAGGAACTCCACTTCATATCATTTTTTCTATTTTTTAGAACCAATATATTTACTTATTTAATATTTTTTAGCATGATAAATACTTGAAAAAAAATCAATAATTACATTATAAATTGGTTTATTCATTTAATTATTAAAAATATATTTAATAATTTATCATTTAATATAATTTATATACAATGAATCATCTTTTAATAAATTATTATTATCATTTATCATTTATGTTTTGGTAGAATTACATTCATGAATTATATGTTCTACTACTATGTCACTATCATCCCCATGTTCTCATAAATTATATATCACTAAATTCACCTACATATAATAATTATATCCCACAAATATGGGTATTAAATTTTAATTCAAATAATTATATAATGATGGGTCATTCATATATAAAACATCAAGATATAATTAATGTATTTATAAAACTTATGATTACCTAAGGGAAAACAATATACATTTTATAGATGGTTATAATTAAGGTGATATATATTTTTTATAAATAAATTTTAAGATGATAATATTTTTATTTTTAAATTGACACATATTATATAGACCTGTTATTTTCATAAATTTATATTATATATTTTAATAAGAATATATATAACATTATGAACACACTATATGATCATAAATATATTTTTCTGATAGAAACACTGGAAAAAAATGGTTCATAAGTGTTATAAATCATCTCCCACTTAGTTCCTCATGACAATAACTCTTCTCATTATACCTCATATCATAACCTAGGAATAATAAATATAAGATTGGATGATCTCATATATTCATTATGTATAAAAAAGGTAAATAATTAATCATGAACTTAGAATAAGGGTATCATAACATGATAATGGAATATTAAAAACATAATTTTCAATTAAATTATCATGATCCTGTGTCAAGGAATAATGATTGGTAGTATATAATACATGTGTTATAAAAATATCAACGAACACAATCAATGAGATCCTAAAATTGACAGAAGACCTGGAATGGTGAGATATAAATAAGAATTGAAAACATTATTCTGAGGATATCATCCAAAATAATCCTAACATTTTAGGCATGGTATAACCACAGATTTAAGTTTTTTTGGAAGATGATAAAATCTCATGAACCCTCTTTTCAGGATTGGGATAACCTTATTTATTATTTATGATCTAATATAAAATTAATCATTACACAATTAAATTGAGGTAGATATAGGGATCATCAGTTTAATAATATAAAATATTTAACAAAAAAAAACTAATGTATTTAAATGGGGTTCATAAAATTATTTCATCATTGTAAAATCATTGGAAATTAAGTATGATTCATAATCTCTCCATAATTTAATCATGGAATAAATTGTTTAAAAAGAATAATGTATGACATGTATCATATAATTAAAAAAATTGAATAAATAATGAATGTATATTTGTAACATTACCCAGTATTTTTTATGTTGTATAAATGAATGATATCTATGAAGAAAAATGATTTCGAAATATCACGTGGAACATTTCTTAAAAAAAATAAGCATTCTAATTTAAAATAACCTTTATTAAAAAAACAAAATTTTCCATATTATTTTATATTAATATAACCATAGAAACATATAGATGATGGTTTAAGAATGATTTAAAATATATTTTGATGAAATGTCATTTTATTTAATAATACATTTTTAAAATTATATTTTATTGATATAATATTTGTATCCATTTATCTAAAAATAACAGGGAAAATATATAAATGAATATCAAAATATAATGATGGATTTGAAATTAGAAAATTACAATGTTTCCATACATTATTTATGAATTATTGAATTAACATTTTCGGTAAACACCTCATGGTACATGTAATATCCTGATATTGTATAGATATTAAAAACCCTCTATGTTATTAATTTAGATTCATTTTTATATGAAAATGTATAATTTCAATAAAATTAATTTAATAAATGTATTCAATTCGTTGTGTAACAGAAATGGCCAGGTTAGAAACACAAAATATTATACATATTTTTTGTATTCTCTGAACTGACTTCATGAAAGATTCCTAGAATTGTGTATCCTCGAAGAAGATGAAATATAAATATCAAAATTATTATCTTAAAGGAATATAATTTATCAATATTAATTTAACACCACTGAAATGATGCATATATAATAAAAATATGAAACCACTGTAATGTTAGATATGTGGTATTTTCCCTAGTTGGGGTATAACATATAATGCACTGAGCATTTGGTCATATCACACTCAAGGATAGTTTACATAATTTTTCAATATATTATATTTATAATATGATTTAATATCAATCATGAAATGTATCATATGTTAAATATGAGACTTGATTTCGGATTGTGGAAAGAGTTTACCATAGGCATATTGTACATTTTTTTCATGTTAAATGTTCTCGAGGATCTCTCTTGAGTATATGATTGTTTTATTATATTATATTATATTATATTATATTATATTATATTTACTTAATAAATGGTTTTTTATTTGACCCATTCTTCATCTTTTCCATATTCTATTATTGATTCTTGTTAATAAATCCAAAACTCATTGATATGATTCCATTTCAAATGATGATAAATTTTAAGAGTTTAATTGGGATAATTAATACACATTGAAAACATTTTTTATTTAAAACATTGGCTTATTGTGTTTTTTTACTATTATAGAAATACTCTATAAATTATGTTTTTTTTGTAATATCTAAACAACCTTTGTTTCTTCTTTTTTGATCCTATTGAGTATCAGTGACACATGATCCACATTACCTGTGTCTAGTAGAAGGCCAATATTGGGGCCTTACTCAATGCCCTTCATGAATTCTCCCAATCATATCTGCATAATAGACCTAAAATTCCATGGTTTTTTTCATAGTATTTCATTATTTATATTATTATATTTTTTTCATTTAATCATAAATTTTAGTAAATTTTAATTGAATTTTAATAAATATAATGATAAAACGAATATTTTTTTACTCTGATATTATGATAATTTTCTGGAATATAATAATACAAAAAATTATTCAGTGATAATTGTACAAATTATAATGGATGAATATAATGTTT
This sequence comes from Viscum album, assembly GCA_963277665.1. NCBI lineage: Eukaryota > Viridiplantae > Streptophyta > Magnoliopsida > Santalales > Viscaceae > Viscum > Viscum album. Next base: position 1,994,816,410 of record OY728140.1, on the reverse strand, counting down.
TATAAAAGGATACTTTTTTGGGGAAATTAAAAACAAATATTTAATAATAATTATCAATTTATAATTATAGAAATATCTCATGGTAATTGTGTGAAACAATCAAAGATAATTATAATGAATTATAAAATTACAACTTCAATGAATTAACAAGGATCATTATTTACATAGGAATTCATATAAAATTATATTTGTTAAATTATTCAGGAGAGATAAAATATTATTGCATATTACATTTTAAATGAAAATTTGATAATTATATATGAGCGATAATATATTTTAGCATTCATTTTTTGAAATGATAATTTGAAATTTATCTAGGATGTATAAAATAGTTACACATGTAATATTTTAATTTGTAATTTAAAAATTATTTAGTAGAGATAAAATATTACAACATGTAATATTTTATATGAAAATTTGAAAATTGACTATTTGATATAAAATATTGTCGCCTATAATATTTTAACTGAACATTTATGAATTATCAAGTTGAGATAAATTAACATCACATGTAATATTTTAAAAGAAAATTTGAAAATTAACATGGAGGTAAAAAATATTATCATATTTTATATTTTAAATTATAATTTTAAAATTATCTTTTATCGATATTGTATTATATCTTATTATATTTATTAATGATATTTCTGAAATTATCTATGATCGTAATGTATCATTATATGTGATATTTTCTTCTTTTCGAAATGTAATACTTCATTTATTATTTAGGGACACTGGGTGAACCTCACATGTAAACATTTTTTTATAATAAGGTTAGAATGAGGTGTTTTCCACTACATTATCCCCTTTTTTAAATATATTACTTTTTAGGTAAGAAGTACCTTTAAACATTAGATATAAGTTACACATATTTCTATACATTATCAATACTAATATATATGTAATGATAATGATTGAGTATGGTCACATGTGGATTATTGTGTATAGAATTGAGGTCCTTATGTGACACTTTTTTCATTGGGAACATTGAATATTCTTATTCATGTATGATGTTTATCACATGTATAATTGTGATACCATAATTATAAATATGTTATATAATTACTTATGTATCAAACCATGTTACATGTGATTATATGGTATTATTCATTGAGTTATGGAAGATGGACCATCTTGAAAATTGTATCCCCGTGATGGGAAATATACACAATTTTTGGGTGTTAATGAAGAAGTCCATATACAGTGGGTATGTATATTATGATTCCTCAAGAATTTCATGTGATGCACTCGATGGAATGTTCTTGAAAATCGGTATATTCTCGATACCGGGAGGATGTCGAGTGGTTCTTGATGCCTAGATAATGTTGATAATAAAAAGACATTTATTTATAATGTTTTCATGTTTCACAATCTCACAATAATGACTAGCATGATTCATTATCCTCATGGATAATCCTTTCTAATTCTTACAACTTGAGTATCCATCCATCATGGTTATCGTTTAGGTATTATTGTGGTTTTGTGGTGGCATTGACAGTGCATGACCACACATTTTTGGATTTCATGTTATGCTTCTCAACAAATGATTATTATTATGGAATAAAAAATTATACATTATCACTATAGATAATGTATACCTTAGTGGTCTCCTATTCAATTTTCAATCACTCTTTAATTGGAAATTTTAGTGTAACTCTAAATTTCATGACAAACCCGGTGTAGGGAAACGACCATGTTCTGGTCTAATGAGTTATGTAGTGTACAACATGTATTTAACATCAATTTAATCATTATTTTATATTACCAAAATAAAATAGAAACATATTATACTGAGGAATGGATTCAAATATTCTTGAGAATACTTTTCAAAGTAGAGACTCTATGGGATTGGAATATTAGGATCATATTGAGATCCTTTTTGGATTGAATCCATTTAGATACCCATAAATGTATTGTCCCAACCAAAATGATGTATCTCAAGGTTTATTTGAATGAATTTTAGAGGAATATTTCCTTAAGTTAGGATAATTAAATATATGTTTTTCATGTGTTGTTCGCAATTATGGAGTATCATAGTCTTCAGCTATGCATTTATTACAGGAAGCTAAAAAAGCTGATGATGGAGAATCAAAAACATTTAAACAAGGATGATGATATTTTTTATCATCCATAGAGAGACTAGTGGTTCTTGATGATTTAGTTTCCATTAGTCTATCAAAAATTATAATATAAAGAATTTGACATTTGGAGGAAGGTGTTTTAGAAAAGGAATAGACTATATTAATACATTGTAATTATATTTATTCTAATGAAAAAACAATACTACTCATGGACCTCAAATACTAGATCATTCATCTATACATTGACTCATTTGACATTTTTTTCATTGTTGAAATCCTCATCTAAACATCGACAATATTGAAACATGAAAGGCACCAGGGGATAGTCATGAGTACTATTTGATAAAAAAAGCACTACACAATTATTTTGATGTTATAATTAATGATTAGTGGGTAAATGTTTGTAAAATGTGTGGTTATTTTGACCATAATAACTATTTATTAAGATAATGTTGTGGTGGTCAATTAATTGACACACCCTAAGAATGTGTTTAAATTTATGCGCATTTTGGGTTTAATAGGGTAATATTGATGGCCTTTTTAGGACTTATCCCTACTATCATCACCATTAAAATTTCTGAAAAATTTGTAACTGAACTTATAGTGGTATGAAATATGTGAATATGTGTTCCTTGAAATTAAAATAAATTTAACGACACCTCTAATACTTACACTCCCAATTTACGGGATTTTCTATGAAATGTACTATAATGAAATAGGCCATGGCCTAGGAGTGGTGTTAATTTAGTGAAATAGTGTATTAGAATATGAGTATTTTAATATAAAACCTCATCAGGGGAGATATATTACCCAAGAAGTAGTGATTTTTTGGTCCATGTTCATAATTTTTGGTGATACAATCTCTTTGATGAGATATATGTTTTTTACTGGTTGGGAATTGGCTATATCTTCACATAAGATGACCTAACTATAATAATCTGGCACTAATTTTAATAGATATGGATGTTAATCATGTGATTTTTTATTGACCTATAAATTTTAGTGTGAAGACTTAAAAAAAAACTGAAAAGCGTTGATGTTTTTAGAAGTTTAGAGGATGGAAGTATATAATTACCATGAATCTATTTATTATGCCACATTAAGATATCAATTCATCTATTTTTATTGGATGTAGACCAGCAATGATTCAGACCCATAGTGTGCTATGATGAGGTAATAGTTAACTGGAGGTGGGCTAATTCCCAAATGTTTGATGGGCAATGAAAATTTGTAATTGTTACATCATAGTGTAGAAGTACTTTATTCAATTATAGTTGGTAATGAGGGAATAAAATACATCAAGGTATGTTGTAAAAAATATTGTGGACATTATAAATCATTATATTAGGAGGTAATTTTGGTTTCCATGGTTGAAGAGATACATTATTGGATTCATCTCCTCGTGAATTAATTATTAGAGGGTGAAGTCCGATGACTATATTCCATATGGGTTATTGAATTCACACCAAAAACCCATTGTATAATTGAGATAATATCATGATGTAATTTTTAATACGGTTACCATGTACACCAAGATGTCGTGGTGTAGAATGGATAAATGTTGGTTGGCTAACAAATTCGGAATACTTATGACCCTCTAGAGAGACCCACATAGTGTGGTATATGGAAAATATATTTGGTCGAGAGATCATATGCCTTTAGAGAATCCCATGAGTTGTTTTTTCAAATAGGTGGACACAATTTTTTCACTGTTCTTTTTATACACTTCACAAATCAAATGGCACTGAGCTAAGATTCAGAAGGATGTTTAATCAACATATCAACGAAAAATCCAAGTGAACAATATTCATGATGGAGGATAATATTTAATCATTGGTGTTGGAATTCAGTGGAATGTGGGATGATCAAATTATATTTATTTTTTTAAAATTCAATAAACATTACTATGATTTCATTCATATAGAATATTATGAGTTTATTTACAATATATCATGTCTATCATGTTTTTTTAGTATGAGGCATGTAAGGGGGCTAATGTGGGACTGGTTTCGTTCAGGAGTCCTCCAAGCCTGTGAATATAACTGAGAATATATTTATCAGCAATAAAATATAAAAAAATTATATAATTATCAGAGTTGTATACCATTTGTGTTTCTTATGGGATATATTGTTTTCTTTAAATTGAATCTTCAATTAGGGGAAAATGATATGAGATGTATGGAAAGCTAATGTCTCATTTTTCTTAAACATTTCCGATCATAGAATGTGTGTGAGATGTTTTTTATCATATATATATAAATTTTACATTTTTTTGTACACATTACTGGATCCATGTGTCACAACTTCTTATGTACATACATTACCTTATGAAGGTTGTAGATTGCTAGGATGTCGATATTGTGACTGATAAATCAAACGAAGAACATCCAGTATAGATCATAGATCAATTGTGTGAAGGCATTGAGAGGAAAGGGATACCCGTTATTAAGAGTGTGTGGATGTGTAGATTGGTCTAGGAGGAATAATGGGGATGGATGTCTAATTTTTTAGATTAGTGGCATGTGTTATTCAAGAAAGAACATTAGAGATACTTCTCAAAGATGTATAGTTGGTAGAAGTGTAGAATTTTAATATCCTTATTTGTTGATGAAAATAAAAAATTATTTTGCTAATATTTCGAAATTATTTTTCTGTGATAATTAAAATTATAAATAATAATTAGTTACTTAATTATTTATGTGCCCTGATTAAGAGAAAATCCAAATAAGTATCTTATAGTACTCAATGATGTATTTTCAATGTTAGGATCCAAGTTCATGTGATACTAGGAGATCTATAAATTTTTTGTGTAGAAGGAAAAAAATTAATAAATAAATTATCAAACACACACAAAATTTTCCAAATAATTAAATATCTCTTAAAAGATACATCTTTTGAGAAATATAATACCACTGTTAGGTCAATGATGTGTGGTTTACTCATGGTGGCATATAAAATTTATTAAAATTGACTGTCTGGTAAGATCCCACAATAAGATAAGTTATTTAATATTCTAACTATATTTTTTTATAAAAAAATCTAATATCACCCATATGGTGTGTTGTGTGATAATTTTGAGATAACCACTACGTCTCAAATGTTGGGTTTACCATATGATAGGTATACCTTTTGGTCATAATAGACGTTTTTCCATATCACATGTGAGGATAATTTTTTAATATTTTATATATTTTTCATTAAGATAACTTAATAAATTATATGTTTATTTTAACCATTCTTCTTCTACACATTATTTCACTATTAATGCATTAGGATAAATATAAAATAATTGATATGTGACCATTATAAATTATAATAAATTTCAATTCTATAAAGGGGATAATTATATCTCTCATCAATCAAATTTTTCTAGTGAAACTGCATATTACTATGTCATGTTGATTTTTCATTTTTTGGAAATACAATCTAAATAGGGTTTCTGTTTAGTAATACCAAAATGAAATTTTTTTGGTCATGTTTGATCCTCTATCTCTATGTTGAAACTAGATCCACAGTGCCTTTATCTGGAGGACCATATTACAATGCCCTTGTGGTGACTATATGATGATTTTTTATCTATCTTTATGCACTGGACATGAAATTTCATTAACATTTTGTTTGAAATGATTAATTTATTTACTATATTCTATTTTCCCTATAATTTGAAATTTTAGAAAATGTGATTGTATTTAAAAATGTTAGATGATATAACACATATTTTTTAATGTAATTTTACAACAATATTTAAAAATATATTAATTTGAAATAATTATACAAAGATGATTGTACCAAAATATCATTGATAAATATATATTTTTATGAAATGAATATTTTTAATTGATGAACTTATAAATATAAATAATTATCAAGTGGTAATTAAAATGAACTATCAAGTTTATTATGTCCAATTGGAAAATAAAATTATAATGAATTATACAATAAAAATTTAATCGAATCACCAAGGTTAATTGCCGATAAATTCATTGAAAAATAGATATAATTTGAATATTATTCAGGAACATAAAATATTATCTGATGTAGTATCATAAATGATAATATTATATTTCTCTATTACATATAAAATATTATCACACGTAACATTTAAAATTATAATTTGAAAATTATCTAGGAAGTGTAAAATATGATCACATGTAATATTCAAAATTATAATTTAAAAATTATATTGGAGAGATAAAATATTATTACATTTAATACTTTAAATAATAATTTTACAATTATAATGGATATATAAAATACTATCATATGAAATTTTTTAAAATATTACTTGATGATTATCCAGTTAATATAAAATATTAATTCATATAATATTCTAAATTAAACATTTACGACCACACATTAGAGTTAAAATATTATAATATGTAATATTTCAGACAAAAATTTGATAATTATCGGGGTCAGAATAAATATTATTTCATTGGATATGTTTTAAATAGAAATTCATAAATTTTTTAGGGGATATTTTGTATCATCACATGTGAATTTTTTTTATAAATAAATTAGTTGTTTTTGTCATTAGAAAAAGTTGGAGAACTCGGATTATTGAGTTTTTTCAATAATAAGTCCATGGAGAGGCAATTTTGACTGGTTTATCCCTACCTTATGAAATCATTGAATTTTAAGGTAGTAATTACTTTACATTTTGGGATCTTGTTTATAAATTCTTCCAAACATGATATATGTGTAGAAAATTATGATGGTTGTTCTAGATTATGATAACATGTGTGTGTGGGTGAATTTAGACTTTTGGAACATATGTGAATATTGTTTCCAGGTGTACTTGTGTAGATTATAGTTCATGTTAAATGTTTACCACATGTATTATTTTTATACCATACTTCTGATGATGTTATATGATTTCTCATGTATCCAACCATGTTATATATAATTTTCTGTTATTATTTTTATATACATTGATGGTGGATCATGGTGAACTGTTTATCACCTCAAAGAGAGTATACATATTTTTACAACATTGGTGATGAGGGACCTATACATATTTTTGGGATATCAACATCCCTTAGGGGTTTATTATAATGAACTCAATGAATAGTCATTAACAATGAGTATTTGGTCGATGGATATTAGATTTTGTGTTTATCTAGATGCCTAGAGAATTCTATAAACATGAGTTCCTTGATGAATATTGATACTGATATTCAAAAGAAAAAGATTGTGAAAAAAATAATTAATTATCATCATGTATATAAAAATATTCTTCGGGGAACATGATTATCCATCAAGCATAGATCTGAAAAAATTATGGTCAGTTGTTTGTGGTGTCAAATTTAGAACAAATTCACTCAGTTTTGTATTGTTTGTTATGATTATTACACAATTATTCTTTTTATAGAATATACTATTATAATTGATCACATTAGGTTAATTATCCATTGGTTGACTCTTGATTGAAGTACTGACACCATAGTAGGTAATTTCATTGTTATAGTATATTTTAGGATGGTTCTGGTGATGGGAAAGTGCCTAGTGGTGGACTGTTGAGTTGAGGAGTTCAGATCTACTTTTGTGTGAAAAAATGAACTATTGGGGCCTTTATATTATCATTTTATTTTTTATCTTATTTATTTAGATCAATTATTAAGGTCACATTATGTTATTCTTTATTTCTATGACATGTATATCATTTTTAGCTTTCCTCGTGTTTACTCGGGTTATTTATTATATTTTTTATTTTTTATTACTAATTCTATTTTAATATATTGAGGGTATAATCTATTTTTGGTGGACATAGATACTTAATTATATTTTACATCCTCTTACATAATAGGGGGTGTGCATGGGGTCAGTTTACCTTTCTGCTCAGACATAGTGGTTTATGTGATAATGTTACACGACTTTTTCTGGAAAATACAAGAATATTCCATTTAAAAATACATAGAAAAATTAAATCATGGGAAAAACTTCCATTAGGTAATAATTTTTAAAATGATAAAATATTTTTATGTCATTTTTAGAAAACACATATATGATAGAAAATGGGTTTTTTACCAAACAGAGAAATAGATAAAGGTTTTATAAAAAATATTTTTTAAAACTAAAGAGTACCCTAACAGAGGAATATATATAAAACATTTTCACATGACTTAACCATATTAGAATAATATATAGGAGTTTCTAGAGATATTGTCCTAAATAATTCATCATCATAAGGATAGAAAATAACAATCTGGATAAATGATTTTATTGTATCATATATCCTTTACCACTTTGGTTATATTGAATTGTATGCCCAATAAAATAATAGAAACTAAAGAAACATGAAATGTAATTAGAATAAACAAATTCCAAATATTAAATTTCAATGATTCTAAATATAGACCTTATAAAAAATTATAGTCACATAACATAACATATTAATCAATAAATTAATATTTAGGGGAAAATAAATTAACTAATGTCATTATTTTAATTTTAATTATAAAAACATATGGAATAATAAATAAAACATTGTTATAAATATTTCAATAATAATAAATTTATATATAATATAATATATTATATAATTATGACAATTTTTTAGATGTTTAGTATCTATTTTATGTAAAAATCATTTTTCATGAAATAAATAATTTTTTCCTAGATTCAATTTTTCTTTCTTAGTCCATATTAAATGATAATTGTTCAAGAATATCCATAATTTATACAATACATATATATATATATATTAAATGTTTTAATTATATATGTAATTATATTATTGCACAATATAACGTGAATGAAAATGAAACAGCCCATCAATATAGATGGTGGGTCGTACATATGAATGTAAACTATTTCCATTTCACAATGGATGAAATAAAAGAACATTAAATAATATATTTACTTTAAATATATATTAATGTCATATATATCTCATATATAGATTAAATATTCCCTAATTAACTTCCATAGAAAGTGTTTGTGAAAAACTAATCACTATGCTTTGTGAAGCACTAATACGTTGTACACATAAGTTATGTTATCGTATCCCCCACAGAATCAAAATTAAGAATGTTTGTGTGATATAATGAAAAAAATATTTATGTTGGAAATAACATATATATTAATTAAATCTACCATTTTGACAATCCATGTGAATATTAATATAATGAAACATCCAATTGGTTCAACCTGTGGTAGTGTACCATACACACAAGAATTGTTATTATTTTCCCACAAGATGGGAGGTAATACTGTAGATGTAGAATTATAATTAAAAAAGTATAATAATATTATATTTATAATCAATAATCATTAAATAAATAATTATATCCTTCATTGATAGGTGTTGATGGAAATAAAATAACATCAGTCCATGGGGTGGTAGTCCACCATACTTATGATTGATGATTTTATATCTAATTTGATGTAATAAGATATTGATATTAGTTATTACATTACTAAATAAGATATTATTATATCAGAGACATAGGTTTTTTATATAAACACAATTAGATATGATTTTATTGATTTATAAGATGAATTATAATAAATATTCATTGTTTTAAACGTTACCTATTCTTCATAAAAGATCATTTGGTTTAACATGAATCTTTCATAGATTTTATTTGTGATAAAAAAGTACTATTGATTTTTTTTTATGGATATTAGGTTGATTTTTTTAGGTATTTACTACTCATAATGTTTTTTCTTGTTTGAATTGGATAATAGAGTGGTTTTCTTTTTTATATGTGGAGGAATGAACACAAATAAATTTTCTAACAGAATTAAGTTTATAATCATTTTTTAAATGAAAGAAATATCCTAAATTGAACATTATATCCCTTTAGAGTTTATAAGACCTAAATATTAATATAATATGTTTATTTTATAGGATTATATATACATTCACATCATAAAAGTTTAGTTTAACACCCCCTATAAACTTTTTTTTAACAATAACAATGGTAAATAATGTTTTTATTTTTATTATATATTTTTTTAAAAAAAACTAAATTCAAAAAATTATTTATTAAAAATTATTATATTTCCATAAATATAATTCAATTTTCAAAATTAAATTCACTGAGGTGGGTTAATTTAATTTAAAATTATACTCACAGATATAATATGAATGTTTTTTACAAGATAATTTGGTAAAATAGTTATATGGTTTTTATATCAATATTTAATATCAAATTGATACAAATGAAATAATTTGGATTAATAAATATAAAATTAAAATAATTTTTCATTATAAACTATTTTATATCAAATTTATCCATGTAAATGAATTATATGAAAAGTATTATTTCCATAAAAACTATTATTTTAATTATTTATAGGATAATTTAAATTTCAAAAAAAAATTATAAATATTGAATCTAAAAATATTTTGAAATTTAAATTTCAATATTAAAATTTTGTTTTTCAAACTTCATTTATTAATGTTTCATATATTACATTCTCATATAAATCCTTTTTTAATTATTATCTTCAAAATATATATAGTTATAACAAATAATTATGTACTTTTATATCAATATGTTTTATTTATTTAAATCCATTATAATTAATATTAGAAATTTGGTTATTCTTATCCATCCATACCAATTATAATTTCTGGGTAATAATTTTTTTGATTAAACATTTATATTAATAGTTTTTTTTGATTCATAAAAACACAGTGATGCATGTAAGACAAGATATTTATGATATTAAATTTAATAAAAAAATTCATTAAATATAATTGTTTTAACCCTAGAAAATATTATAACAAAAATAAAAATAAAAAAATACATATAATTTTAAAAAGAAACATAGATTTTACATTGTTCACGAACAATTGTAAATATATAAGGAACATATATCGATTATTTAATGATATGACTAATTATATTTAATATACCATTTTGTAATTAAAATCACCATTTCATGTTCTTTACTCATTCAAGGTCCATCGAATCTTCCAATAATATACTATATACATCCAAATCAAGTTACAAATTGATATAATATCATCAGAAACGATAAAATCAAAATAATTTAAATTAATTTTATAACACAATTGAATAATCAATGTTATCCATTATCAAATTTTAATAACTCGCATATTTTCACTAATATTTATAAAAACACATAAAATTAAACTATATTATTTTATGAAATTAAATATAGTCTTAATTTAAAATTATAATCCTGAAATGTAATAAATTCCACCAAATTATTTTTTATTCTTTATTACATTCCTAACTACTTTGTTACCTCGATATAAACTCTATTTATTACCATAATCTATATAAAAAATTTAAAAATGTTATATTAATTTGAAAATTACAAATAAAAATTCATTTTTTAGACATCATCTTAAATTATCTACATCCAATAAATCGATTGTTTTATTTCCTATTTTTCATCACTATAATATCTAAAATCATAGTTATTGGTAAAAATACAAATACAAAAAGATTTTTATTATGTGAAGTCATATTATTTATTCATGTTTATCATATTACATACATTATGGAGTGAAAACATTAATCAAGGTGTAATATTTTGGTTTCTTCATCGATTTATCATTAAAGACATCATAATTAATGAAATAACAAAATGATTCATTGTGTCTTCAGTATATATATATATAGAAAGGGAGAGATCAAGTGGTAATTTTTTGGTATTAAAATAACATAACAGTTATGATAATTAGAAAGTGACCATTTCATTGTGTATTGATCAAACTATTTTTATTCTATATTTCCAAATATATTATTGGATTGTCGTATTCTATTGTAATGTTAACACTAAATTTGAGAACCCCCTTAGTTTACTAAAATATCTTTTGGAAAATGAAGAGTTATCAAGAAATTTAAAAAAAAATCATTTTAGAAATTCATGAATATTATATATGTGTTATTAGTAATGGTCCAAAATTAAATCAATGGAATATCCCTCATTATAATTATTTCAAGTTCTATAATTGACACACACCACAAGTAGAAAAAAAATTAGATTACAAAATTAATAATGCTAAATTAGTTACAAAATAAACCAATATGTATGAAATATATTTTATCCGGGTAATAAAGAGAAAAAACAAATTAAGGAAAGAATAATTTTGATCTTCTCGATCTATCAAGAGGACTAAAATCTGAAAACATTTTGTTGATATAAAATATAATTATAAAAATGAAATATTTTCTATGAAGATGAACGTAAATATATAATTTAATTGAAATATATTTTAATGAATACTTAATATAATATGATGATGTTATATGAATAATTGAACCCATTTTACAATTATAAATATATTACTTAAAAAATTAATCAAACGGTTAGAATTGTTACGGGACCATTGAAATAATAATTTAATAGTTAGGAATAGTAATCTTACAATTAAAATCACAAATTCACCAATTTAAATGTAAAATAATATTTATTTATCTAAAAAAATTATAATTCAATATATTTATATCACAGTATATTTAAAAAATGTTTTAGAAAATGGAAATTAAGTGTTAGTATTTTGGTAAAACATTAATGTTTTATTTTAAATTTTTTAAATAATATAATAATTTAAAAAAAATTCCTAAAATGGTATCATATAATAATAATATGTTATATTTTATTTAGAAGATTATTTTATAGAACTATTAGTAATATTTCACATGGTAAAAAAATCGATTATAATATAGAAATCATAATTTTTAATATAGATAAGATTTTTATTTAAAAATTATATTTCTCATATTAATAATTTTTCGAAAATTGGATACCATTTTCTGAATTCTATATAGATGAAATTGGTCAGAGTGAAATACTGTTAATTATAAAAAATTATTTATATTTTGTCAATAATGGAATATGGTAATTTATAGTAGTTAACATTATGAACCAAATACATGAATTTTTTTTTCATGTATGATTTATGGCACAATTTTTTTGATTTCAAAAGCACCATTCACAATATATAGTAAAATAATTAGTAAATTTTATATTATTGAGAAAAAATAATAATCTAATAAATATAAATATAAAAAATAATGATATCCTCCATTTTTTGTTACAACCCCTCGCTACCCACATATATTACCACCTATTTTAAATGAAAGAATCAAAAAAATTACATCCTCCGTAGTCTCGAAATTATAATGTCTTTTTGGTATCTCCAAAATTCTAATTTGAAGTTCAATGAGGGTCTATAAAAGAGGTTATGTTTAAGAGGTGACAATATAAAACTACCTTTTTTAATTTTTTTCCTTTTTTATATTGTCCTTGTATCCTTTACACATCACAGAATAATAATTGTAGTATCATGTATATACTTTAATTTTATACCAAAAATTATAGGAGACAAGTAAGAATACTTCTATTAGAAAATATATTAAATAAAAGTAAAAAATGCACAAGAAAACAGAGTCATGGAACAGATCATAAAAGATGAGTATAAACCTCACCATGAATATCATCTTGGACAAGGACATTACAAATACTATGAAAGAATCATGACCAATTGGAACTAACCACCATTATTTCTCTCTTGGACAGAGCATCAACATCCCGATTGGACTCATGATAAACATGAATTACTTCAAGGGATAACACCACCACAAGACGAAGATATTCGATCCAATCTGGAAAGATCTTACATGGGACATTCCGGGAGCGATATCGACGAATTTGAATAGCAATAGTCCAGACAGAATCCAACCATAATTGATTCCAATTAATGTGAACAAAAATAATAGATTTCTTTAATAATATCCCAAAGAGGTTCTTCAATTGCAAGTTCATTTCCAATTAAATGTGAGAACCATCTTTTCACAAATCTAGGGGATGTTTGAAAAACACCACCACAACCAGTAATGCCCGTATCACATGAGGTCGCTCCATTTATAATGACGTTGACCCAACTAGGTATGGGTTGTATCAATCGAATATACATCATCATTAAATGTTTATTGGACCTACCATGCACACCACGTGAACTCAAAAGAATAAAATCAGCAAAATCAGTATTCATAGAGCCTATTTGAATAAGGGATGTTGTCCAAATTGAAAGATGTATGAACAAAACACCATTATTAAAGGTTGTCATAATTTTAATTAAAGCCAAATCATTTCATTCCTTTCAAATGAAAGATAATACACTCATAGAAGCTACAAACCAGAGGGATCGAATCTGTTCACTGCACTACTTTCTACAAATGGACTCGAACAGTTCTTCCATAGATTGTAAAATAAAGCCACAATTGAAGAGATCATGAAGATTAAACCAGATCATACTTGTGAATCATTAGAGATATAAACAAGTGGTGATGTGTTTAATCCCTATCTAAGCATAGGAGACAAGAAGGGTCTTGCTGAACCCCAGCGTGACACAACATCTGTTGCACTGGAAGGTGCTATATCAAGATTTTCCAGATGAAGATCGTTGGGGAAGGTGGAATAAAAGTAGTTCAGACACCTTTGATTCAAGAGGGTGGGTTATGGGAAGGTAAAAAGGACAATTAGTAACATTCCTCAGTAGAAATGTTTCCATTTAAATTGGAAATCCAAACAAAAGTATCAGAATCAACATATTTGTATCTTGATATCTACAAGAAAAGATTATCAGGTAATAAGCCAATCATATTTACAATTCCATGAGTATCTGTAATATCATATTTCATCAGTGATGGAGGAAGACAATTTCATCACATATGGGTTGGAAAACTAAGGAGTTGTCCAAAAATTTTGATGATAGTTCTCACAAACCATCTATCTCGAGATTTCCATAAGACCAACATAAGACTTCTTAATGGAAATCCAAACAGAGGAAGTCATGTGATAACCATAACCATGCTGAAGCATGTCTAAAAACATATAATAGAGAAACACTATATAGATATCATATCTAGACAACAGATTCTATACAATCATCTTAATCAAAGCATCATTTATGACCCTTAGGTCCTTGACCCCATTTCCCCCAATTTGGGTTGATTTAATACAGTTTTTACATTCCATTGTAATGAGCTTTCTCTCTTTCAATGATCCTGTACAGATAAAATTTCTAATCATTCCAACCAAATCTATAACAAGTAACATTGAACATATGTAAAGAGAGAATGATTAGACAAACATAGATGGAATCACTAAATTAACCAATAAAATTATTCTAGCTTGATACACATTATTTCATTTCCAGTTCATTAACTAATTATCAATTTTTAGAGATATTATCTCTAGATAGAATTTCTTCACTATTCCCCAAAATAGAGGCCCATCAAGTTTATTAAAAGGTAGAGTTCCCCTCTTCAAGCAAAGGTTCAAAGATATTCTATTCTATTTCGAGATGGTTATACCTTCCCCGAACATAACCGAAGACTTATTCCAACTAATAACCTAACATGAAACCTCCTAATAATGTGAAAATATAACCATGATATAGGATATTTTCCTTTTTTTCCTTTCCAAATAGTATAATATCATTAGCATAAAACAAGTGAGAAGGAGAAATAATATTACTCCCAATTTTCATCTTCTAGAAGCAACCAAAATTATCAGGGTCATTTAGTCACCCACTCATGTAGTCTTCCGCAATCACAAAAATCATGCCAGAGAGAGGGTTACCCTACCTTAAATCTTTTGTACATCGAAACAATCCACTTGGGGATCTATTAATTAGAACAGATAGCCTCACACTTCCCAGGATGGATCCAACAAGTCCAATAAATATCTGCAAAAAACAATGCATTTGATGAATTGTGAAAAGAAAGCTCCATATAATATTTTCAAACTCCTTGGAGATTTAAATCTCTAGATCCATGTCACTAAAATTTTTACTCCTCTTCATGGAATTGATACATTCATAAGAAGTGAAAGGAAATTTTGAATGTTCCATCTTTGTTAAGAACCAAACTTATTATTGGAAACAATCCCCTTAGTAATTTCACCCAACCTCTGGGTCATGATTTTACGGATAATAATATTTATTGTATTCTTAAAAGCCAGTGTCCAGAAGTCATTAATATCATGGGAACATTATATCTTGTGGATTAAGGAAATTAAATTAGAGTTCACTCCAAAAGTCATAAAATATGACCTATAGAAATCCATCACCGCATTTGTAACATCATGATTTAAAATTTCCTGGTAAATCATAAAAATCATCTTGGTGAAGCCATCGGGACCAGACACCCTATCAATATTTCAAGATATAAGAGAATCATAAATCTCCTTTTCATTGGGAATTTTAGTAAGCCTATTATTATAAATATTGATAATAGAGAGATCAAAATTGTGAATAATTTTATCAGAGTTGACAATTCCATTGAAAGAATAATGCTTCTAAAAGTATCCCATGATAGATTCGAAAATCACTGGTTCAGAAGAGAACCTATTCCTATAAATAGTAATATAGTTAAAAATATTTCTACCTCTCTTTTCCTTATTCATACAATGTAACATCTTATAATTCCTATCTCCCTCTAACCATCTCAAATTGAACTATTTCTGATTTAATCTCTCTTTAAGAGTCAATTTATTTTGTAGATTTGATGTAGCTTGTACCTCTTCTAGGGAGGGGACATTAGGGAGAATATTATTTTTCTGGTGGTTCAACAATAAATTTTTTGTCTCCTTAATGTCATTATCATGGGAGGAAATGGATGCTTTACTCCATTTCTTTAATCTGGAATTGACTTTTTTTAATTTAGAACAAATAATATCATAGGGTCATCCCATGAAGTCTAAATTCTAGACATCGAAAACAATCTCACTACAACTCGGAATGACCAGCCATGCATTATTAAAATTAAAGGGAATCAGGGATGAACTCATTCTATTGTCACATAACTCAATAAGAATTGGATTGTGTTCCGAATTTATCCTTTTCAAGGAGACTCAAGACACATCCATTAACCTTGTTCCATTATCCACATCCACAAAACATTTATCTAGCCTGCATTCATTGCTTACATTGATGGTGTACCTACTCCATGTAAAACCAGCTCCAGACATGGGAACCTGAATGAAACCACATTTGACTATTCAAGTAGTAAAATCAAAGGCAGAAACACGACAAAAATTCTAAATAAATTTTCATCAGGACTTAAAACAGTATTATAATAACCAAGAAGAATCCAACTACTACTAGTACCATCAGTGATATATTCAAGATTCCTCAATAGAGATCTTCTCCTTATATACAGATTAATATCATAAATAAATGTAACTGATATATTGAGAAAATTTATGTTGTATGAGATAGTCACAGATTTCATGTAACTAATGAGGGTGTTAACTGAATCACTATGATGCTTCATAAACCATAACGATTCAGCACTGCCACTCACATTATTATTAGAAACATAGAATTATCCCAACAAAGACCACTTAAAAGTGGACCAACTATCAAATTTCATTCTTGGCTCAGCAATACCAATTAATAAATTCTTTTTGGTGAAGATATTATGCCTAAGGGACTCGATCGTGAGAGAATTCCCAATCCCTTGTCAATTAAAAAATAAGATCATCATTTTTTTATCTGAGCATAGTACTAGGCCCATCATCACCATGATTCATGTTTTTAATAGATGAAATAGTATACAGTTCAACATTGTAAGGAAAACATTAATCTTCATTCAGAGTATAAGACTAATCACTATCTTCGCAAGAAGTCTCAGGATGAAGGGATGAAAATATATTCATGGAGACAACATGAGTAAGTAAACTAGTAGGGAGTCTTGTCTTCACAATATTATCTAGATGTAGGTGGAGAAATTCTCCAGGCTACATCCATAAATACTTATCATCATCTGCAGGGCCACCACCGCTGGAAGGGGGAAACACATCCTTTAAGACATCATCAGAATTGTCCTCATTCACCACAACATATCCAGAAGTAGGCCCCAAAAGATTATAATTGTCTAGAACTACTACATTCTTATAGGTAATATGAACTTTCTCAGTATTTATCTTGTCCACCAGTACATTAACTATGAGGGGGTAGGTGAGAAGGCCCTGATAGGGCCAAAGGATCTGAAACCTCAGTAGTCACATCTGCAGATGAATCAACATGCTATTTTGCATGATTGGGATCCCCCACATAGATCAAAACTGGATCCACCATGTGAGAGACCATGTCATTATGATTACCTGATTCTCATTTAACTTCATAGGGGTCAGGTCCAGTAGCCTTCGTCTTATTTCTTCTGCAATTCGAATCCTCGTGCCCTATGATTTTATAGAAGCATCAAATTTTATGTATATTGTAATATGAGACCACATGTCCAAAAAATGACAATTCAAAAAAAACATGCTCTTATACTCATAATTAATCCCAAGAGTAAGGCTATAATCCTCAGTGGTCAACAACACTTCTTCCACAAGGGTGATAGACATATCAAATCAACCAAAATCCTAGCATAATGACCAAAAGAGGGACTGTAAGTTTTCTTATCTAACCTAATTAGATTGAAAAAATACGAATAAATATCCCATAAATTTTTTGGATGCCAATATATCCAATTAATATTGAAGAAACTTATCCATAGCTGAGCATATGTGTTATGGACAGAATTTAGATCAAAATTACGGTCCCATTCATGAATTCGAAGAAATCTGTGCTTCAGATAGATTGATCCAAGACCCCATGCACGCCTTTTGAGTTCATTAGAAGGGAAAAAATATTTTATATCCCACAACCCATCACCATCATTTTCCAGTTACCAAATCCCAAGATCACAGTAATCCCCTCAGTGAGTTCCTTGAACTTCCACAACATCACCCCTTTTGGGATTAGAAACCATGAAAATGTTGAAAACATACAGAAATTCACTCTTTCTTTAATAGCATATAGATTTTCCGAAACATGCACAATGAAAAAATTAATGGATTTTATTTTATACACCCCATTTACCATCTCCTCAAATACAAATAGTATTGAAACCGTTGTCATCATTATGTCTGTTCACTACCATTGGGAATTATGAGTTTTAATTTTCCCATTATTCATTCATTTAAGTGTTAAACGAATTTATATATATTTAATATTAAATAATTATGTTTATTATATATATCAACACATTATAGAAAATAGATATGTTTATATAAATTAAAAAACAAAACTAATTTTAGATGTTTGGATGAATTTCTAAAATAAACAAACCATTTGTCATTACTGTTTTATAAAAAAATCGTCAACATTATAGAATAAAAAATTATATATGGTACCATTTATACTTGTATATTTCCATCAATACCATTCAGTTTCAATTATTTAGTATTAATTTCTGTTTAAAACAAATTATACAATGACAAAAAAGTAAACAAACCATGAGGCCTGTAAATGAATGCATTTGAAAAAACAATTTTAACATTATAACTCATCAAAGTGGCCATATTTGAACATAATAAAATAATTCAAATAAAATATATGTGTATAATTTTCTTAGTTTTTTAATTACTTAATCAAATATTTTTATATTTTTTATTAGTTTTAAGTGTATATATCATTCGTACATAACGTATATGATCTCTCTAAACCTCGGTATTTTAATTATGTAGCAATTTATATCTATTTTCCATAATTTATCACTACATTATACTTATATAATTGGATTATATTTTTTACATATGTTCCACACGTTAATAAAAATATATCTCAATTCACATTGTTATGGGAAAAGATATGTTTTAAAAGAACTCCTTCTAAATTCCTCTTTACAAGAAAACAAAATTGAACGAAACTTTTCTCTTTTTTCCCATATTCAATTACTCTGCACAAATTGTTAATCCACATATATTTTTTAAAATCAATCATTCTTTCATGTAAAAATATTTTAATCCATTTTTCGATTTACTAATATAATAATTACTTTATCATCATTAAGAGAACTGTAATATTTTCCATTAAGTCACACTAAGTGGGAACATCTCTAAATTTATATAAACACTATTTTTCATGTTTTCAGTTTAGATGGAAATAATTATACATGACTTATTCTTACTTATTGTTTATAATTTTAGAAAAATAATTTGAAACATTCTTTCATGGATAATATTATTAAAAAAATTGATACCTTATTAATGATTAAGTAATCAAATTATTTTTATGGGTAACCATTATGTTTATTCCTTATAATTGATTCTATTACGTGGAAAAAATATCAATGAACACATTATGATGGCTGAGAATAGATATCACTCTAATTAATTGGTAATTTATTTCTTTATGATACATTATGTATGGGATTATATTCAATACCAAATCCATTATAATACATTGTCCACCTTGTGATATTTTCATGGTGGTTAGAAATTATTCATGTTGATGTAATGATATATATTAATGAAACATACATGTATTCCCATTACCATTTGATTCAATGTTCTATATTTTAGGACTCAATATTTTTCATTATGATCCATTCCTATTAGGTTATTTTGATATTCCCTCTAGAACATGTGTTAGTCTTTTTTCATTTTTATCACCCTATTAGGATTTTAGATATTCCATATTGTCTATATATTCCCCATGAATTCGTATTTATTTAGTGGAGCTGAGTGTGATACTATATATAATTTTATATCTTAATAATAACATTACTCTAGTTTTATATATTCCGATTTTTATTCTATTATTCCAAAGACACTATTATTTTCGATCCTTAGTTCTTATTTGATTGTTAATTTTGATTAAATTCATATTGAAATGTTTTCAAAAGGACAGTGTCTCTATAGTAGCTATCAAATAATGTTATATTAATTTTGGGGAATTATACTTTAATCTATTAGTAATAAACCAACGTAAAATTCAATCAACAAGGATAAAATATATCAAATCCTATAGAATAAATTGTTATGATTTACAATAAATTTATAATTTTATCATTCTATGTTAATAGTTTCTATTTTATATGATCTTTAATAATGTATCAAATCCCCCCTCACCAATAGATTTCATTATTTTATTAACTGTTTGAAATAGATAAAATTGTTTTAGCAACCAATTTTATAGGTAATGTGATGATTTAAAAATAATATTCCAAACATAATTATAATGGGATATCAGAACGTCATGATAGCACCAACTCAATTTTAGAATAATAACATGAATAATTTTTAATTCCATTGATATGAATATAAATATCACATTTTGGACGAATCCTATAAATAAAAAAGGCAAATTACCTTTATTGTATCTTATAATCCCAAATAAAATAATAATATATTTCATCCATTGAGAATATATTATTTTTCTTCCAATTGAAAGAAAAATACAATGATGTAAATGATGTCTATTGATTTTATTTTTCATCTGATCAGTGGTGGACATAAATCAAGAATAAAAAGAATAAATAGGATAATGATTATGTATAATTGTAAGGATTTATTATTTTTTAATAAATATATTACCCAAACCCTCCATGTTAATATATAGAGGGATTTCATCAAACTGAATCCAAGGAAAGATTATTCTATTAGGGAATATGATGAAAACCCACAAGGGTTGCACAAAATGACATTTTATCTTTTATGAATAGTCAATATAATTTTTCACTCTTATTTAATAGATTATATCGGTGCCTCTATAAAGACTTCGTCATTAAAGGCATTGAAATCAATGAGAAGACATAATATTTTACCCTTAAAGATGATATGGAGATTAGAGTCTCTTAGTGGTCTCATTGGATTAGTGATTAAATTATGATAATTAAGTTTAATATGGTAGAATAAGAAATGAAGACCATATAAAAATGAAA
This sequence comes from Viscum album, assembly GCA_963277665.1. Taxonomy (NCBI): domain Eukaryota; kingdom Viridiplantae; phylum Streptophyta; class Magnoliopsida; order Santalales; family Viscaceae; genus Viscum; species Viscum album. The sequence continues at coordinate 1,994,794,623 of OY728140.1, read as the reverse complement.
CACTAATAACCCACAAGTCAAATGTGTGGGATGAAGCATCATGTAAACTATAAAAATAGAATCGATATATGATTTAATAATGGAAGAGACCTGATTCATTATAATACTAACCAATTATATAAAAAGAGTCCCACTAATGTGATATAAGTAATAAAGGTTCATATCCTCATTATGTATAAAAATATAATGTTTCAACAGTAATAAGCATTTATATTATGTGAGAAAAACTTCTATTTAATGGATTAAAGATAAAATCAATGGAAACATCCTCTGTGTTATTAAACAAGGGTATACATGATAACTAATACTGAGGTTCTTCCTAATAATGATATAGTAAAAAGTAAAATGGTTATTCATTCAGTAATATTATACATGCTTTTTTATTCTATTTATGAAAATTCATTAATCTATTTTATTATTATTATAATTATTCAAACAATTCCTAAAATCATGTAATTTGATTTATCCATGATAAAAATGAATGTGGAAATTATTTCACCAAAAGTATATAAATGTTTTCTTTGTCAATGTTTCTAGACTAAACCTCCTAGAAAATCTCATATTATATATTTGTTGGTTTTTATGTTATGTTTGATATGGATTGAATATTATTGAATCAATACAACATCAACAATATGGGGAGGTATATCACTCTCTACATCCAAAAGAATCCACTAAATTTGAATAAATCCATCATTGGTGATTAATATCATTTGGAATATCCTACTAAAGTAGGGATACTATTACCTTATAATTAGTTGTATCTTTCTAAAATTATTGAGAAAAATAAATGGATAATTCTCCAATATAATCTCATTTTTATCGAATAATCTAATTCTTTCCATACATAATTTTATAGTATTTATCCTGACCGAGTGATTGAGTTCTCAATGTAACATATATATGGATATCAGTCCATAATAGATAATATATAAAAAATAACACCATTATATAGGATGAAATTGATAAATAGATATAAGAGAATCTAGAAAGGAGTTTTATTTTCTTGACTACTTATGCATTTGGTTCACTTATCCTTTTAAACATGAAAAAATAATGATAAATGTTTATCTTCACTAATCATTGTTATACCACAAAAACATTATAAAAAATATGTCACCTTGATAAAGAGGTTACTTATATGATCAATGAAATTTATATATGTGATTTATTAAGGTGGAAATTTTTTATGGATATCAATAATTAATGGTGAAGAAAAAATATATTCCGAATACATCATTTCAAATGAGGTATGTACACAATGAGTTCATTATGATTCCCTTCAGACATAATAATTCACAGGAAATTTTCATGGAAATAATGAATACATTCATTAGAGAATAACATGAATATTTTATGGTTGTACTTATAGATGACATTATAATATAATCAAATAGTATATAGCAGTATGGGTAGAATATGAATATTTTTAAAATGAAAACTACAAGCAGAGAACCTATTTGCAATGTATAGTAAATGAGACATCTTGATTAATTATGTATCCTTTTTAGAACAAGTTATCACATGAAGATGGATATATATGAATGATTATAATAAAAATTCCATTTTTGTGTTGTCTCGAGTAACATCATTAAAATCGATTTGTAGTTTCCATAGTCTAGTTATATATTAGAAATTATTTTTCAGGAACTTCATTAGATTTTCAGTTCCACTAACCAGGCTGACATAAAATTGAGTAACGATTGTCTAGACAAAAGAAGATTAATAATTATATGATGTATTTAATGATATTATTAACACAAAAATAGTACATATACTACAAACATGTGGGAAACAGTTTCTGGTATACAATGATGCATTGAATAAGGTATTATGTTCTGTACTGATGTAAAATGATAAATCAATAGCCTAAACTTCATGCTAGTTAAGAGATCACGTGAAAAACAATACCACACATGATTTGGAGTTTGTGGCTATAGACATTACTTTGAAAATATTTCTGAATTATCTTAATAGGAAGAAGTATGATATATATATAAATCATAAGATCCAAAAATATTTAATCCAACAAAAGGAACATAAAATTCAATAAAGATGTTTGTTTACCATCATTATAGATTACTATTACTCATTATACTACCATCATAGTGATTAAATTAATGTGGTAGATTTCATATATTGGATAAATAATAAAATATTATCATTCATTATATTTAAGAAGGACCAATTATAATGAGACATAGAATGAATGTACATGGAAATCATAAATGATGAAACATAATAATTCAGATTAAAAATATTTTCACTACCATCCCATTTAGACATGATAAATGATGATCAAATGGATCATGTTGAAATTCAAAATAATGAGAATGATATTAGAGATGGTAAATCATTAGAGATCAAAATTTATGAGTAAGGAGTTGTGAGATTCGGGTCACATCATTGTATACCATCAAATGATTAGATAACTAGTGATATTGTGAATGATTCACATATCTCGGCCTTATCAATTCATATAGGAAGAACAATATTGTATTATGATCTTAAATAGAACTATTAGTGGGAATATATGAAGAAAAAGATCACTTAATATACTTTTATGTTCATAATTTATCATTATGTCTTGGATGAAATGAAATATTCTAATGGGATATTCAATATTTTACCCATACCTATATTGATATTGGAAATCCTCACCTAGGACTTTGATATTAGTCATCAACATAATTCCAGGGAAAATAATGTTATATTGGATATTTTGGATCATCTAACAAGGTTTGGATGATTTATATCAAAACTAGAGGACTTATTACCCAATCAACATGTATATGTATACAAAAAGAGAGGTAATGAGGAAGGATAGCATACCATAATTTATTTTATCCAATTAGGATCCAAGACTTAAATACATGTTCTAGAAAAGACCCCAAGATTCCCTAAATAATTAGATGACAATGATTAATACTTATCACCCCTAGAATAATTTCCATTTAATGTTATCTATTCATACCATTGAATTTATGTTGAGAGAATAATAGGAGGATTAGAATGGAGGATGAGACCAACATTTTCATATGGTCTAATACCCATACAAAAAGAGTTTCAAATCACATATCCAAATGGAACCACAAGAATCCCTTTAAGGGAAATGTTGAAAAACACCTCCATTTTGGTAAATTGATGGTGAACATAAGCCTCAAGGACCATAAATGGTAAGTGAAATGCTAGAAAATGTGAATACCATTCGATAGAACACCAGCGAAACAAAATGTCATTAGAATAGTTATAAATAATATAATCAATGAGATAGAGAGTAATGTAAAAGGTAATTTATTCCTATGAATATATCCAAGGAAGAGTTTTATGATATCCAAAGTATATTGTACCAATTGAGATTTCTGATCACATCGAAGTTGTTACATGTTGAATAACATTTACACCGACCATGTCTTGAGTATTAGATGCATTCCTTGTGTCTCACTTGTTCAATTAAAATCAATACCCTACACATGTACTAAATATAGATGCAGTACAAATGGAATATTATCTCTCTTACGATGACAAACACGGGATGTTCTTGGACCATAGAGATATTGTTCTATGAAAAGATACTACGTGCATGATCAAAGAATTTTGGTCGAAATAATAAACATTGAAACTAGACCAATGGATGAATGATATGTACCCTAATTTTTTTCAACATAATTTGTAAAACAAAACATTGGGGGAGAAATTTATTGTGTGGGGAAAATGTGATCATCTAGAAGTTAATTAATGGAATTTCCCTTATTATAATTATCTCATGTAGTATAATGCACTCACATGACTTGGTAAGAAATAAATTATAATATAAAATTAGTAATGATACATTGGTATAAATATTCAATAAGTATGGAAAATAATATATTAGTATAAAATATAGAAAATAATAAAATTAAATATGATTCTTCTTAGATGATTGATAAACCAGAATAATGGCACTCATGAGAAAATATGTGGATATATAAAATAATATCAATATTTTAATGTTAATGAGGAATTTGAATGTATATATATTAATCATAGAAAATATAATTTAATGTTTAATTAAGAGAGTAAGATGTATTTACAAAAATTGAACCCATGTGAATATTATATAAATGACAGTTAGAATAATTATTTTACCAATGGAATTATAATATAACAATTGGAACAATAACCTAATCACTAAAATAGAAATATGACCATTAGTAATGTTAATATGAATGTTATAATTGAAAAATCACCTATTAAAATGATAAATAATATTTAGGTTTATTATAAAATAAAAATATGATATTTTTGTCAGTTTAGAAGTAAATAAATATATTAAAATTGATTAATTTATTCTTGGAATTATTTAAAAAATTATATTTTGTATCTTAAAATTTTATAATGAATATAACGATTTATAAGTATAAATTTTCATTAAATGGATTCATAAATTATTATTATGATGTAATATGGTTATATTATATTTTAATGAGACCATATTTAATTTGTTGAAGGTTCACTAAATAGATTATTATATAAAAAACCTGAATATTTCAACTAAATTGGGATTTTATTTAGAATTTATTATTTTAAAATTAGATAATTATTTTTTTATAATAGAATTTTTTTTTTAAAATACTAATAAGGGAATGGGTATGGTGAATTATTGGTATCCTCATAAAACATTTCAGTTTTTGGTGAATATTTAGATATTGAAATTTATTTTATTTATCATTATGTTCCAAAAATATGATTATTTGATACAAGAATGATATAATAACCCCATAGTTAAGAAAATCATGTATAATTTACTATATATAGTTACAATAATGCATAATATTGATAGTATTGAAGAATAATTACAATCTAATGAATATATTAATAAAAAACACCCATATCTTCCACTTATAAATACCACCCATATCTACACCAAAATTGTACTCCTTATAAGCATTTAATCCTGAAATATAACTACCAAAACCACTACAACCCACTATACCTATGTCTAATCTCTACATAGTGTATCTAATTAGATTTTACATGACATTTGGTGCATGTGTAGAAGACATTCATTTATAAGGTATGGGATCTATTAAAACCACTATATTTTCTCTTAGTATTTCACTATCTACCATCAAATAAATTTATCCCATAATTAATAATTTGTAAAACTCTTATATTATATTATATGAAATAAATGTATATATATAATCAATCTCAATCCTCATTTTATTGTTGTGTAATTCTTATTTTAAAAGGTTCCATTTTCAATTCATCTTGACATGAAAGCCTGATTAAAGAGAACATATATGTTTCTTACCCATTTTTCATGTAAACATAGTGAAATTTATTTAAAAACCCATATATTATAAACAAACTCATATTTACCATAAAATCAATCTTATGTTGTTTTTTGTTTTGTGGAAATAGTCGTTCCGTTTTCCTCCATAAGGACTCATTAATATTTTCCCGTAGACCACACGTATATATTACATTTTTGGAGATACCTAGACACTATTTTTCATGTTTTCACATAACATGTACATATTTATTGTTAATATAGTCTTTTTTACTATATTATTTCCCATTATTTATTTCATCCCTTCATTAATGGAAACTATTATGAGAATCCTTTTGATTATTTGTTATAAAATTATTAAAAAATCCTTTTTTACTAATAGAGAACCCTTCTGATTATTATGTTTTTTTTATTTCTTTATATGGAACATATATTCATGGAAATGTTATAATCGGTTTGACCAAATAGTACTCTAATTCAATGGATAATTATTTCGTAGAGACATTATATATGATATTAGAGAGAAAACCTAAACCATTTGGGGACTCATTCCACCATCTGATGTCATCATTCCAGATATCTCTGTCTTATATTTATGGAATGATATAGTTTGTTTCCACATTTAGATATTTTCAATATCATATGATTCCATGTTATATAAGTTATCCCTCAATATTTTTATTATAGATCCAACCCTTAATTTATCATGTTATACATTATAATTCATGTTCTATGATTATTTTCTACCTTTATTCCTTTACTAGACTTTTTAACTCGTCTCTTTTGTATATGAATTCAAAATGTAATCATATGTAGTTTAAGGAGCACAAACATACATCAGAGCTCAATATGGGGATTAATAAAAACATGTTTCATTCTAGATTCATTATTTTATAATATTTTACATAATCTTACAAATATACTCATATTTTTTATCTTCGGTTTGTATTTGAATGTTAATTATGGTTAAATTGAAGTAATAATATGTGTATAAGGTGAGGGTCACTATATAATCTCTACATAGTACTGATACATAAATTTTTACATACCATTATATATAACAACTATTTTTTTGAATATTTTACATTTTATATTGAATTTACTTCATAAAATTACTCATATAATCCTTACCAGAAACATTCTATGAAATACAAGAGTATATAATTCCATATATACTAAACATTAGAACTTATCAGAACATCAAATTGAAAATAATAGACATATAATTAAAAAGAACATATAAATTTAATCTTATGGTACCCTACCTGACCTATTTGGACATGAACCTTGTCATCTAAACCAATGGGTCTCGAGTTAGAAATTATTTTACTTACAAACATTCATATGATATTACCCATTAAGTTCACTTCTAATACTAATTATTATCCATATAGTACAATAAATGTACTTTGAGTTTTCTTTCTCCTCACACACACACCCCCATGAAGTATAATCGGAAGACACCAATTTGTAAATATAAAAATTAATTCAATCATAAATATGGATATTATATTGGAATGGATCCCTATAAGATATGATCATCTTCTTAAAATGTAATAATTAATTGGTATTTTTTGAATTTCTTTTACAAGGGTTTTAAAAAAACCCTTTTAAATAATAACACAATAATAGTGGACATTAAAATATCAAACCCATGTTGTGAAACTATTGTTTTAGGTGGTTATTATCTCTGATGTCATTCTATAATGAATAAAATCGTCTCCCTTATTTAAAAAAGCATCCATTTAAGCACATAATAATTTCTGGAGGGAACTCCCAATCACCACTAACTAGAATCTAGTAGAAGGTATTCATAACATAAATTATTTGAATGATATAACTATGAACATAAAAATGTTAAATTGGAATTATAAATAAATCAAATAAATATTAATCTACACATTATACTTCCATGTAGAAGCAAAGTAAATTGATCTAATATTTTTTATATTTACAAACAATGCTAAAACATAAGAAACAATCAAAATCCAAATGAATAATAAATTAATAACACAAAATAACAAGGAAATTCAAAATTCACTATCCATTAACTCTATATGGAATTAAGGACACCATAAAAAATCAACATTGAAAATATTCATGAGCTACAATAGGCGATCGTAGAAAAATAAATATCATGACATTACCCAAACTATGTTCCATGGTTAATGTGTTTTCATGGAGACATAATTTCAGTAAACAAAATTATATTAAATATAGACTTATGGACATATTATTACATGATAATAGGTTACAATAGAAACCAAGAATCAGATAGTCTATTGTCTTTGAATATCTGGTACACGAATTAAATACATGAAAATAAAAATAAAAAATTTATTATTAATCATAATGTTACACATAAATTATTTGATCTCATATAACTACATGAGGTAACCTTGGTAAAATATAAATAATGTTATGTTATGAAATCATATTAAGGTAATAATCATGGAAAAAATCATATCACATGAATCTAAGAAAAACATGATAACATAATAGATATTGAAAATGAATAAACATGTTTTAGAATATCCTACAAAAAATATAATCATATTATAATTTAAATATATTAATTTTGAAGTAAAATATTACTTGATAAAAACATGATTGAATGCTAATGGATGATACTATATCTTATGTTGGATAAAGTCTCATAATGGATTAAGATTACTCCATAATCCCATACATGATGTCACATGAGGACAATCATTATATAATGAGTTGTATCACAATCTGGTTGAATATATCATAATATTTACATGAATATGTGTTCAACATAAAAAAATAAAACATAAGAAATATTAATAAGTTTTACACATTTAAATAAATGGGTTTTGTAATCATGTGACAATGAAAAAAATGGTGTGTTGTAATAGTATCCATGAGCCAAACGCTGTGGCTGGCAGTGCATTGTTGACTTTTCTTCGATCATGTGTCGGTATAAAAGTACTAACGACTATTCCTATATCATGTGTTGGTCGGACAGTTCTAACATCATTACCTGTATCATGTTTTTGTCCGACATAAAAGCTGACCCTGGATCATGTGTTGGTTTGACAGCTCTAACGACTGTTCCTGGATCATGTGTTGGTCCGACAGTGTTGACTTTTTTTCCTGGATCTTGTGTTGGTCCAAAAGAATAGCTGGTCCTAGATCATGTGTTGGTCCAACCACATAGATGACTCAATGGATATATATGATCATATATACCTCTCTACAAATTTTGTATAGGTCTGTGAGATGAGTCAGTAACTCTTGTGTTTCCTCATGACTGAGATGGGTCATTTGATAATCATAGGTATATGTATGGTCATACACCTATGTGGTATTTTTAAGTTTATTTCATACACTGTGGAATATCATTGTTTTATTTAGTGAGTCCTTGTGGGTCTCGGGGTCTCTACTGAGTATCGTTATACTCAACCCTACACAAGCTATGCCCCCACCACGTTGTGTTGGATGCAGAAGACAGACAACACTGATGGAGGCCGAGAATGCTAGGACTAGACAATACCCCGAGGTGGACTTTATGAAGAGTCGGAGCCCATAGGAGTTTATGAAATAAGTAGAGCACTGAGAAGGTTATCTCTACCTACAATTGAAGTAGGATACTTGGTGGAAGATCGAGGATCATCTTGTCACCTTCCAGCTGTTTTGTCTTTTCCTTTTACATTCCAGTTGGGCTTCTATTTTCGACCTGTTTATCTTTCCAGCACTTCTTTTGTATACAGTTTTTACATAGTGTTTTACTTCTATTTTCTTACTCTGTTTTGTGTCTTTCAGTTTATAAAGGCAATGTCTTCCCAGTTTAGGGATTCATGCCTTGGGTGCTAGTTGCCAGACCCTTTCCTTTGAATGGCGGGCTTGGGGATGTCACGGCACGGGCCCCGGGGACGGGTTGTGATAATTGGAATCATAGGAGTTTGTTCTACCACTGAATATAGGACTCAAATTTGTCTTACTGTGATGAAATAGTGTTATGAGTATTGAGCATGGTTCTCAGTCCAGGGAGTCTAGTGTTGGTGCAGCAGATGACGTATCCATACACCTGGACCTTGACCTCCGATTTTCGACTCAGTGCACGAAAACACTAATTGCATGTGTGTTTTGTAAGATTTATTTCTGATCTCTTTGGGTCATCTCACCAGGAATAAATTATTGACCATGGTGAACTTGTGTCTTTTCAGGATGCCTCCATGTAGACAGCCAGTCAGGGTTCCAAGAGTTGTACGAGAAGGAAGCCCACTCGATGAATGGCCCTATCACAAAGGAGGCACCAGTTGTACCACTTCCTATAGTGCCATTGATGCCACCAGCCCCAGCAGCTGAGAGTGCATGCCACCAGAGTGCATTGCATGAGTTCTAGCGCTAGAGGCCGCCTAGGTTCAGTAGAGATATTGACCTGCAGGTAGCTGAGTATTGGATGTATGTTGTAGTGACGGTCTTCAGGTTAGTAAGTACCCAAATAGACCTCATAGTGATCGATGCTGTGATTATCCTTCAGGATGCAGTAGTTAGATGATGGATCCTGATGCTTCAGGTCCACGACGAGTCGACACATATATGGATAGACTTCGAGAGCCTGGTCTTGAAAGATTTTGTTCCAGAAACCCTTCGTGCAGTGCAGAAATAGGAGTTAATACATCTATTTCAGGGCAACATGAAAGTGGAACAATACTCAGTGAGGTACAATGGCCTATCAAGATACTCTATTGATATGGTATGGGGCCCATTCTTCAAGTCTCGGACCTTAGATCAGGGTATCAGGTGAGAGATCAGAGCCTCGATGATCTTCCTCAGCATCCCGATCCAATCAGGGGTGTTGAATCATGCCCTCTTAGTGGATAGTTTCCTTGCTAAGAAGACACCAGCAGCAAGACCCACTGTCAGACATCATGTAGCAGAGTCTTATGTAGCTGGTAGTGGGTAGTTGTCACAGTGGTCTAAGTGGACCAGACAATCTGGTGGACGTCCTCAGGATACAGGTTCAGTTGTGCGGGTAACACAAGACAAAGACAATCATCCCAGGATTGATAAATGCTATTGTTGTGGCGGGCATGGTCACATGGCTCGTGACTGTCTGACCTGCCGTTTTGAAGATCAGCAGATAGTTGAAAGACCTCTCATGCAGATACAGAGGTTTGATCGAGGCATTCCGCAGGGTGAAGACCGACGTGGTAGAGGAGTCGGTAGTGCAGCTGGTGGTGGATGATGTTATGAGGTGCAACCACCACCACCACCAGCAGGTCTACCCCGACCGTAGGGAGCAAGTGGACAGGGGAGAGCTCAGCTTCAGGCAGTTGAGGCTTATGACCATGGAGCACCGTAGATGATTCGAAGTATGATCTATGTCTACTCAACCTTACCTATAGTTATTATATACCCATGTGGTAGTTACTCTTTCCTAGCAACTTCCCTCATTCAGATATCGAAGATTCCGACGGAGCCTTCAACATGAGCCTTACAGCTAGAAACCCCTACAAAAGAAGACTCGATGATTAGACACTACTGCAGGTAGTGTGATAATACTCTAGGAAGAGAGATCTTCAGATGGGATATCCTCATAGCAGCGTCAAGGCCTTACGATGTCATCTTGGTTATGTATTGATTATCTACAGTCCATGCTCAGATCGACTATATTAGGAACAAAGTGTGGTGTGTCTACACGGATGGGACCAAGTTCACCATCACCAGTAAGAAGAGGACCATATCAGTTCATGAAGAACATACTCGGAGGAGGGTTTCATAGATCACTCATCATATGGAATACTTTTGCCTCAGACTGATTGATGTGGAGTGTCCGAATTATCCTATAGTGGTGAACCAGTACGCGGATGTTTTCCCCGATGATGTTCCAGGACTACCTCCTCACAGAGAGGTGGACATCTACCTAGATTTGTACACCAAGAAGACACTAATATCTATTATATCATATTTGATGGCTCCCGTTGAGCTTCGTGAGCTACAGGTACAGCTAAGGGACTTGTAGGGGAAGGGATTCATCCGGCCCAGTGTTTCCCCCTAGGCAGCCCTAACTCTGTTGTCCATGAAGGCAGATGGGGGCTTGTGGGATTTTGTTGACTACCGTCACCTGAATTAGGTGACCGTAAAGAAAAATTACACTCTTGAGGATTGAAAACCTCTTTTATCTGCTCAAGGGAGATCAATGGTACTCGAAGGTAGACCATAGATCTGGCTATCACCAGCTCAGAGTTCGTGATTATGATGTACAAGAAGATGGCCTTCAGATACAGTACAAACACTACGAGTTCTTTGTTATACCCTTTGGCATAACAATCACCCCAGTAGTGTTCATGAGTCTCATGAATAGGATCTTCCAGCCATACCATGTTCTATTTTTCATTGTCGTCATCGACAAAATAATAATTTACATGACTACTGAGGAGGATTATGCCCACCATTTGCAGGTAGTACTGTAAACAATCTGAGAGGACCAGCTTTATGGGAAGCTCTCGAAGTTCCTATTTTGTATTTGAGAGATTCAATTTTTGGGTCACGTCATCTCAGAGGCTGATGTTGCAGTAGATCTTGTGATGATTGAAGTGGTACTTTTATGGCAGCCACCCCAGAGTGTGATAGAGGTACGATGTTTCCCGGGCTTTGCTGGATATTGCCAGAGGTTCGTTCAAGACTTATCCATAGTTGCAGCACCACTATCAGTCTTCACGAAGAATGGGAAGCTCATCGTATGGTCAGAGAGATTCCAGTAGAGATTTCATGAACTGAGGTAGAGGCTGACTAGTGCCCCCTTCTTGAGGCTATGAGAGGAATTCGTAGGGTATATAGTTTACTACAACACATCAGGGACCAGACTCGGGTGCGTCCTGATGTAGGAGTGAGCAGTGATCGCATATGGTTCTCGGCAGTTGAGACAGTACGAGAAGAACTAAGCTACCCATGAACTGTAATTAAAAGTAGCGGTCTTCACTTTGATGATTTGGAAACACTATCTTATGGGCCAACTTTTTACCATGTTCTCTGATTACAAGAGACTCAGGTATATCTTATCTCAGAGGGACCTAAACATGAGACAACATCAATGGCTAGAGTTCCTCTAGGACTATGACTTTGAGATAGTTTATACATCGGGGAAGGGCAATGTTGTAGCAGATTCTCTCTGCAAGAGATCCGGCATTCAGATGATAGGAGAGGTGACTGAGAAGTTGGATTTCTTGTAGATATCTTTTTTGGATAGGGATGGATAAGCCTATCTAAAATCTCTTATAGTCACTTTCCCACTTCCACAGTGAGTCAGGGAGGCATAGCATGGGGAAGCTGAATATGAGACACGACATGCTCAGATATCCCCAGGACATGCACCAGATAGAATTTCTAAAGGTTGGGATCACTTCATCATTTTAGAGGACATACCATGGTACCAGTTGCACATCAGGAGGAAGTGTTGATGGAGTTCCACACTTCCACTCTAGATGTACATCCAGGAGTGACGATGATATACCATGACCTTCGACGACAACACTGGTGGCCAAGTTTTAAGATGGCGGTAGCAGAGTTCATGTCATGATCCCTCACTTTTCTGCAAGTGAAGGCGGAGTACCAGGTACCAGCAGGCTTGGTACAACACTTAGAGTTCCCAAAGTGGAAATGGGAATGTATATCCATGGAATTCGTGATCATTCATCGGTGTATATCCAAGAGTCACAACTCGATTTGGGTGATTGTTGACCGACTAACCAAGTAGTCCCGCTTCCTACTGATTTGAGAGGAAGGCTCAGTAGAGAGCATGGGACACCTCTATGTAAAATAGATTGTGAGTTTATATAGAGTACCCTCTTGTATTGTCTTCGATCATGAAACATGCTTTACTTTCTGGATATGGAAGGGGTTGCAGGAAGCATTCGGAACACAACATCGTCAGAGCACCACCTTCCATCCTTAGAGGGATGGCCAAGCTAAGAGGACCATCTAGACCCTCGAGTACATGCTTTGTGCTTGTTTCCTCGAAAATGGTCACAACTGGGAGGACCACATAACGTTGGTATAGTTTTCCTACAACAACAACCATCACTCTACCATCAATATGGAACCTTTCGAGTCATTGTATGGTTGACCCTGCAGATCACCACTGAGATGGACAGACCCAGGGGAGTCAGCACTAGGGGAACCAAATATGGTGTGAACTACCACCAAGAAGGTTCAGATCATCCAGGAGTGGATGAAAAATGGACAAAGTCGGCATAAATCTGATGCTGATAGGATAAAGAGGCCTTAAGAGTTTGAGGATGGTGACCACGTCTTTCTATGTGTCTCACCTCGATGAAGTCTATGAATATTTAACTGAGGTAGCAAGCTATCTTCCAGATTCATTGGACCTTTTCAGGTCCTTAGTAGAGTAGTCGAGGTGGCATACCACTAAGCTCTTCCACCCCTATCGCAACGGGTGCACGATGTCTTGCATGTATTTTAGCTGAGGAGATACGTGCAAGACATGTCCCACATCATGGAACCTGAAGATCTGGACATCGATGGAAGGGAGATTATCACAGATGTTCTAGTGGAGATTGTGTAATGAAAAGAGTAGGTCCTACATTGATGGTCGATACATCTGGTGTGCATTTACTGGCAGCACAAATACCTCCAAGAGAGAACATGGGAGCGGGAGGCTTAGATGCGTGCTCAGTACCCCCATTTGTTCTCTTAGTTAGAGTTGTAGCTTACGGGGACGTCAATCCCTTTGGTGGGGAGAATGTAAAGACTAAAAAATTCCTTGGAAATTTTTTTATTAAATACCTGAGAATTTTACGAGCCTGTAGTTTCTTACAATGCTTGATTCTAAGGCCCGGTGTGCTTGGAATCAATTTTTGAAGATATTTTCAGGTACATTTAGTAATCATATGAGTAGGATTTTATATTTTTTGAACCACTGATCAAAATTGAAATAAAAGGGAACCTTTGAACTCGCAGCGATGGTGATTTTTAGTGAAACCTTCACTGCATTTGGTTTTGAAGAGAATATAAGATAGATTTTGGGGTTTTTAATTTGAATTAATTAAAAATAAGGTTGTTAATTTATTTTTATTTGTGGTGGATTAATCCTCCAAGGGGAGGTTAAAGGTGGGGGACATGACACCCTAACCTCCCATGGGAGGTTATGGTGGTGGGGCCCACCAACACATAACCTCCCGTGGGATGATATGATTGGTGGGGCCCAAATGAGCATTAAACCCCCCCATTAAACTCCACATTTATGTAGGATGTCAACTCTATACCTTCTCCCATTAATTTATGTTCCAACAATCACAATTAATGAATTTAACTTATTTTATTTAATTTCCACATTTTGATTTCTTTTGAATTGATGTCAAAAATATAATAATCGACAAATATATTATTTTATTTTGGTTGGAAACTCTCTCTTTTGGTGGAGCCTTGGAGAATCCTGGGAGAACATAATTCTTCACATGGATAACATGAAGACCATCTCTTCTGGAACCATCTTCTTCCTTATTCAATAGAGTTAAGAAAGTGAAGCATCGCTGCCCACGAAGAATGTCGACGACGTCATCTCGACTCGTCTTCTTCAAACTCTTCCTCCCCTGACATTGACGAAACAATGACAGCTTCCCGCGACTCCATCAAAGAACACCGAAACCGAGGTAGGGTTATTTGAATTGTTTTTATACCAGTTCTATGTCTTCAGAATTATTTTTTGATAACCGAATGATATCACTGTAACAATGAGGGTTTGGACCGTATGAACACGGCTTGAACCTCCCTTTTTTTTTCTTGTTTTATGAATACGGAGGTGGAGTGTGAAGGAACCGCTGATGTAATGTTGCTGGGTTGCCACATGGATGCGGAACCACCATGTCACTCATAGAATTGAGCGATGGCCCAAAGGGCCATGACGGTCACACAGTTGGCATGGTGTTATCGCAATGTGTGGAAGAGCTAGAGGTTGTGGTTAGTCCGGGCCACGACAGAGGTGGAGTGGCACCATCATGCCGTGTGGAGAAATGGAACTGCGACCATAGGTCATGAAAGATAGAAGAGGGTGGCCGGAAGAGACGGTGGATGGTGTGTGCTACAGGCGGGACCCCCCGGGTCCCATATGTCATTTAGGTGGCGCCTAGGGCTGGTTCCATCGGAAGCCTGGGGGTGCCGCACCCCCCCCCATGGCGTGGCCAGCCGGGCCAAGCCGCCCTCGGGCCGGGCCACACCTTCGAGCTGGGATTCCACCTCGGGATTAGCTTCCCACTTCGGTCAGGCCACCCACTAGGGTCGGGCCACCCACTAGGGCCGGGTCGGTCTGACTGGGTAAGACCTGACCTGCACCCGCTATGCCCTATTTACGCCATTTCATTTATAAATTCGGTTGTGGGTGTCTGATCGACAAACCGTCTATGGAAACATAAATCATAGAGCGGGATGATTCTTTTGGAATACAACACCTGAAGATTGGACACAGTTGTGGTATGGTCTGGTTTGTTTGAACCTAAAATCCAACCTGGCCCCTAGAACAAAAATTCAAAAAACTAACCGATCAAGAATCCGATAGATGCGTCATATATTGCGTTGATATCCCTATGATGAGGGGACCCTTGAGATACATTATCATGGAACCTCACGACAATTGATGTATCGACACTTGGATTGAGGAGAAGACCCTCACTAAATCAATCAAACCTGAGCAAAACTCTTTGGATGGATTTGCATTGTTCCCTGTTTCTAGATCATGTGATCGTCCAACACTACTAACGACTGTTCCTAGATCATGTGTTGGTCTTTCAGTTCTAAATTCAATACATGGATCATTTGTTGGTCCGGCAGAATAGCTGGACAAAGATCATGTGTTGGTCTGATAGCTATAACATTTTTTCCTAGATTATGAGTTGGTCTGACAGTCTTGACTTTTGTTCCTGGATCATGTGTTAGTCCGATAGAATA
Source organism: Viscum album (assembly GCA_963277665.1). Lineage (NCBI taxonomy): Eukaryota > Viridiplantae > Streptophyta > Magnoliopsida > Santalales > Viscaceae > Viscum > Viscum album. The sequence goes on along the minus strand of OY728140.1, from coordinate 1,994,778,416 downwards.
GCCGGTCCTGGATCATGTGTTGGTCCGACAGCTTAGATAACTCAGTTACTATATCTAATAATTTATAACTCTCTACAAAATTTTTATACCTGTGTGAGCTGAGTCAGCAACTCTTGTGTTTCCTCATGATTGAGATGGGTCATTTGATAAACTTAGGTATATAAAAGGGCATATACCTAAGTGGGATTTTAAGATTTTTTTATACTTTGTGGTATATCCTCTTTGGATTTAGTGATACGTTGAGGGTCCCGGGTGACCTTAAGGGTATCTTTATACACACCCCTGTATGGGCTATTCCGACACCTAATTGAGATGGATACAGATGACGAACAAAACATACGGAAGTCGAGTGTGCTGGGACTAGAAGGTACCTGAAGGTGGACCTTATGACAATTCGGTGCCCAGAGGAGTTTTTGACGAACATAGAGCACTGAGGATTATATATGTACCTACACAACATGTAGGATCGGTGGTGGACGATCCTGGAGCTTCATGTCACCTTCCAGTTGTTTTGTCTATTACTTGTACAATATAGTTGGGCTTGTATTTATGGCCCCTTTTTCATTCCATCACTTCTTCTGTATACAATTTATATTTAGTTTTTTTACTTATTTTTGCATAATACATTGTGTGTGTTTCCATTTTATAATGGGAATTCCTTCAGAGTTTATGGATTCACGCCTTTGGTGCTATTTTCCACCCCATGGCCTTTGGAAGGCAGGTTTGGGGTAGTCATGGCACGGGCCCCAAGGATGGGTCGTGACAGATTTAATGTCCTAATTGTTTTTAATAACTAGACCGTCCTCTAATGACAACTATATAGATTCTTTGATTTACACATAATGTTACATGATATTATAAATAATATAAACAAATTATCCTTACCGTTCCTCCAGGGCCCATACTGTGACTACCCTAAGCCTTCCATCCATAGGCCAGGGGTTGGTGACTAGCACCAAAAAGTCGTATCCCTAAAACCAAAAGGAATTTCCTTTAAAACTATAAAAACACACAATCCACGAATACAACATGATGAATCATTGAATTAAAACTATAGTATTAATGGTGTGTAATGAAAATAAATGGGGCTAGAATACATGCCCAACTAGAGGGTACAACTACAACACAAAAAATAGAATACAGATCATAAAATACTTCATTGAGGATCCTACTTGATGGGTTGGTATAGATCATCTCCACATATCGCAATGTATGCAAGTCTCTTTTATGTACTTCCTGGTCCTGGATCCCTCATGTATCAATCAAGCTATTCGTCATCTGTACAAATACACAACAAGGTTTTGGCGAAGCCTGTTAATGGATGAGAATAACAATAACTGGTATGGACCATTAGACCCCTGATGGTCGCATATAATTCCACAAAGGAAAACCAAAAATAATGATCAAAATAAAAAAGAACAAGGAAATAGAAACAACTCAAACCGGTTATAAGTTAAGTATAGAATTACAAATGATAAGTCATGGAACAAGATTATCTGATACTATAAAGATGAACAACTCCTGACCAAACAGAGTATAACCAACACAAGATCAGATGGTACTAACCCCTGCAATACTCACACAGGATCCGACCTGCCTGGAGTTGATAGGTACTAACCCTCGGAATACCCACATATGATTTGAAACAAACATGATCAGTATGCATAGGCACACATAGTATCTCTTAGCACATATCCACATAGGATCTAACCCACACTTAGGATTAGTATGTCACTGATCCATAATGGGCCGCTCTAAGGCTGGCCATCATTGGGTTGCATATTGTTAATTTAAAATGATTTCTAGTTGTTGATCCACATATTATTGTAGGGTGATGATCTACATATTATCATTACATTCTAACCACTAGAGGATTTCTCGGTAAAAACCTTCATATGATCTATCTCCAACCTCTGCCTCTCATCCATCAACTAGATTCCTTCTCATAGTATGATTGATTTTTTTAGAACCACTACTCAATACATAGTTCATATTTTTCTCCTTCATGAATTCCAACGAAGAAGGAAGTAGATGATCTGTCACATCATAATAGTCCCATCGCATTAGACAGTGCGTCAACTAGATGACCAGTATGTATTTTATTTGCATTTTAGTATTGAGGTCATGGTAGGATTCAGACTATCCGTACCAACATTCTCCAAAACTCTAGTGGAGTATCTCAAAAGTACTGTCTCTATATATTGATCTCAACACCAAAAAAAGTTTGTCAAATGGATGTATGGATTGAAATATAAAGTCACTTACGTGATTCTTCTCATAGGAGGGGTCTGGGTCCACTCTGACCCGGCTTAGGATGACCATACATGGCCTGGTTTGACCAGACCCAGGCCAGACCATTTGGAATGGGCCGCATTTTACACGACCCGCTGGCTGGTGCAGCCCGTGCTGAGAGCGGGTCACCTGCATCTTCACAGCTTGGAACTGCGACTTCCTTAATCGTGGTGCGCGAGGGCACGCCACCTCCACCTCTGCGGCTGGTGGCTACCGACCACCCGTCCGACCTACATGGTGATGATGTGCGCCACTATCCCACCACATCCATCCATTGCTGCACTCCATACACATCTTCCCACACTTGTCACTGGTTATGCGCCGACGCTTCTTCTGCGGGCCACCAGGTGAGCTCCGGTGGTTTGTTCTTCCTTCCGGACGAGCCTATAATCCTCTAGAAAATTTTATGTAATTGAAAGCCTCTCGGTTTCTAGGTTCCTTCATGTTTGAACATCCAAACACTAAAAACATAATGAAAAAAAATAAGAGGGTTTGGGCCATGTTCTATTGGCCCCCACCCTCCGCATTAACATTATAACATGTGGGGAAAAATTATAAATCAAATTAAAAAATGATAAACCCCATTCAAATCCCCTACACTGACCACCCACAAATTCAAGAACGAGTAGAAGAAACGTGGTAATTTCGTGAATTAAATTATAACCCCACATCATGAATCACCAAAGGAATCACCGTCGTTGGGGGAAGGATATCCCCAATTGGAGTAATGTCTTCGGCCTTCATCAACCCAAGATCATAACCATCCAAGATTTAATTCTCTGTCGGGTGAAGATGTTGTTTCACTTTTCTAGAGGTTCCTTGCTTGGTGAATCTGTGTCAAAACATCATCTCGAGCCTCACATAAATAGAGAGGGGAATGGTCTGTAATGAACTGAGGAATTAATATGGTGCATTTATTAAATAAACCTCTTTATTCCCCAATGTTTCAGTTAAAAATAATGATATTTCAAGCCATTAACTATATTGGAAAGTCATTGTTCCCCACCATTTCCCCTCATTCTCAGGAGAAAATGAAATAAAATTACTTGTTATGTTATTTTATTATTTTTTATATAGAGTCTGAAAATCATCTTTTTATCTTGACCAACTGCTACTGAAGTGATGCATCCCTATAAAAATTCCATTCACTAAGGATTCAACATTTCCCTCTGATGGTTTATCACATCACCATTTTAAATAATAGAAAATGACGCCCATGTGTTTATAGAGCACACCATAAAAAGGTTTAAAAATTCATTCAGGGAACAACGGGCCTCAAAATAAGAAACTATCAATTTTAGCAGACATTTAATAATCCCATGTAATTTTAAAAAAATTACATGGAATTTTTGATTCATTACAATCTCCACAACTGATGTATTTTGGTCTCTAAAAGCTACAACAAACCCAGGGGAAAATGGGGGTACTGAGAACGCATATGAACCTCCCTCTCCCATGTACTCTCTTAGATGTTCTCATGCTTCCAACAAACTCGAGCCAGAGGAATTGACTGCCCATGATGGACCCTCTCCTGGCGATCCTCTATCTCCACCGAAAACTCAAAAAACATTACTCGATCGTCGATGACCACATAGATCTATTCTATAATGGGTGATAAATCATTCATGTATCTCCTCATCTGCGACACAAGAAGTACATTATGCACCTGGTGCTAAGGATATATGATGTTTTGATGAACCTAAGAGATTTATTGTCTCCCTAACCAAACCTATGTATTCCTCGTCATGGTGATACATGTAGGAAGACATGGTCTCCCTCCTCAAACTGTAAGGTTCTTCATATCCTATTAGCTTAAGACATATTCCATCTCTGTACAGTCTTCATCAGCTCCTGGATGACCTACACTTTCTCTTTAGTAGCTTGTACCAACTATTGGCCCATAAGTGATGACTCCCCAAGGTTTTCCCATCAAATATGTGATCTCCATGGTCGGCCGTACGTGGCCTCAAATGGTGTCATGCCAATGGTGGAGTGATAAGTGTGGTTTAATACAATAATGTACTAGCAAAAGATGGTCCTCCCAACTATGGGAAAAATCGAGGACACGAGCATGAAAAATGTCCACAAGTGTCTATATAGTCTGCACCATCAGATAATTTGTTTAAGGTTTAAAGGTGGTTCCCAAGAGTAGCTGAGTTTGGAATGCCTCTTACAATCCCTTCCACAAGGGGGAAGTAAAACGTGTGTCTCTATTTGAGAAGATCGTTGATGGAACTTTTTGAAGACTCACTATCTCATACACGTAGAGGTTTTCAAATCTATCTATTGATACTAGCTCTCAGATGTGTAGGAAGTGAGCCTACATGGTGAGTTAGTCAATGATCACCAAGTTAGAATCACGGCCCATGTACGTACATGCTATACCTATCAGGAATTACATGAAGATACCATCCCACTTCCACTCCGGTACCTCAAGTGGTGGGGATAAGCCTATTGGAACATAATTAGTGGCCTTCACTTACTTACAATTGAGGAATTGGGATACAAACTCTACAACTAATTTCTTCATCCCTGGAAAAAAGAACTGATGCTAGAGGTCTCGGTACATCTTCTAAAATTCTGAATGTACATCCAAAGTGGATGCACATAAGTTCGTCAAAAACTCATCCCTAAGCGCCACTAGTAACATAGTGAATCCCCTAACGAGGACTTTGTGCTCCTCACCATCAGTGTATCCATTAGAATCATGTCCTGTGGATATTGGATAATGTCGGGACTTGTAGTCTATGACCCTAAGTTGTGCCTCCAAAGCTAGAAGAAGAAGTGTGGGGTTGACATTCATAGACTAGAGGTAAGATTCTCCATCCCTATTCACAAAGGATATGTGAAAAATAGCTAGATACTATGTCATCTCACTCTGCAACTGTAGGCATGTGCTCCTACGGTATGCATCTTCTACTACATTCCCCTTCCCAGGATTTTATAATATCTCAAAGTCATTTTCCTGGATGAAATATAGCCATTTTTTCTATCTTAGGATCTGTTCTTTCTGGTAGAATATAATACTGAGACACTTGTGATCATAGTAAACATCAAACTATTCACCCATAAAGTAGAGTCTTCTCATCACCTGTGTTAAGACCACTACTATTAAATCAAGTCCAGGTGTAGAGTAGTTATTCCCATGATGTCTCAAATTTTGTGGTCTGTAGGTAATCAATGCTCGCTCCTACATCAGGACACAACCCAGTCCGGTCCCTGATGCTTAGTAAAAAACTACGTACCTAATTCCCTCTTCTGGTGGCCTAAAGATGCGAGAAATCTTCAGTATCTACCTCAGATCCTGGAAACACAACTATCACATCTCATTCCACAGGATGGGCTACCCATTATTTATCAAGGAAGAAAAGGGTGAAACTACCCTGGAGAAGTCATGTACAAATCTCTGGTAGTACATTGCGAATCCCATGAATCTCTGCTCCTCAGTTACACTTTTTGGTGGCTAACAAGAAAGCACTGCCTCTTTCTTCTCTTGATTTATAGCCACACCAGTCTTCAAGATAAGATTCCCAAAGAAGTGTACTTATCATATACAAACAAGAACATCGAGAGCTTTCCCAAAAGATGGCTCTCTTAGAGTGTATCCATAACTATCTGTAGGTACATGGCGTGCTCCTCCTCCGTCATCGAGTACATGAAGATGTCGTCGATTATGACCACCTGAAAGTGATCAAGATATGGCTGAATGATCATTTTCATGATCCCCAAGAACACTATTGGAGTGTTGGTCATGACAAAAGGCATCACCAAGAACTCGTAATGGCCATACTGACATCGAAATGATGGGAACGATACGTCCTCATTCCGCACCCAGAGCTGATGATAACCTGATTTGAGGACTATCTTAAAACATTAATGAGATCCCTTCATCTATTAAAAGATATCATTGATCCTCAAGAGTACATACTTTTTCTTCATGGTCAACCAGTTCATGCGTTGATAGTCCAAATTACTTCTCAAGCTCCCATCCACCTTCTTAGAGAACATGATCTAGAATTCCCATGGAAAAACACTATGTCTTATGAACCCCATTCCCTGCAAGTCCTCTAGTTGTACCAGAAACTCCTAAAGCTCCATGGTAGTTATAGTATATGATGGTGTAGATGATATTGTTCTATCTGGTTACATGACGATGTAAATTTCTACCTATCTACGTGTTGGTAGTCGGGGAACATCATCAGTAAAGACATATGCATATTGGTCCACCACTATATGATATCTCGGAATCCTCACATCATCTTCTCCGAGGGTGAGGCTAGCCAACTGATGAGTAATCTTCCACATACTCTTCCGAGATTTTTCATCATTCTCTGCAATATTTTCCTTCTCATGAGTGAAGGTAAACTGGATCCCATCCACATGAACACACCATACACTGCGCCTAAATTATTCGAGCTGAGAATAGAATATGGATATCCATTATATACCCAAGATGAATTTGTATGGCCTCGATGATGGTACTATGAGATCCCATCCAAAGAACATCCCTCCTAGAGTGAGTTCACACTACCTCCACATGTGTGAAATCATCAAATCTTCTCATGTAGGAGAAACTAATCACAGTGATCGAGCCAATAAATCCATCAGAATATCTAAGCTCTAAATGTATGTCACTGCAATAAAAGAGTGACTGGTACTTGTGTCTATAATAAATGCAGCTTTGGTGGAATATAAATAGATCATACCTTTATTCATCTCAAGAGCATTGTGGTTTTTGGCCTCTACTGTCTATAGTTGTGCTCACCCCTATACTCATACTCGATGTGGTCGGGGTGGACATCTTGGTGATGGTGGTTGTAGAACCTCAAATCGCCACCCACCGCATGTTGCATGACATGAAAATCTATCACATCATCTTCCATGCTGACCTCCTTGCTCGAATCATTTCTTCTGCCTTGGAAGTCCCTCGATCTTCTACTGATCATCGGTACGACATGTCAACCATTCGTGAGCTATGTGGCCCTTCCCACCGCATGTGACGTGCATTATTCATCTAACCTGATCTTCTATGCCTTCTAAGATCATCACCTCTGACCATGCAACTCGGTGTCATCCACTAGTGGGTCTGGCCTGCTTGGGCCTCTGCATATTCTTTCTACTCCCTCTTGCTTATGATTCATATTCCTTTCATCTGGTGGTGGCTCTCACCATTGGTGGCTGCTCAACTAAGAATCTCTCCACCATCAATGCTCACGCGAGAACTCCAGCCTTCATCATGATATTATGAGATATCATTGACGCTCTGATCTCTCACTCGAGACCATGCATAATGTACATGTCTCAGAAGAATGGGTCTTGTAGTATGTCGGTGTTGAGTCAATAAGGTTTTCCTTACGAATTTTCCATTCCATCTTATTTTCAAAATCACAATCACCTCATCTTAAAGTTAAAATGATTTTACCCTATATTTTACTTTTATAAGGAAAATTTCCTTACCCATGGAAATATACCCTTACCCCAACTTCATTGCTCAAATTATAGATTTTCTTAAGTATAAAAATCGGATTCATATGTAAAAACTCATAATTGTATAATACATAGACATGAAGCATTCTGTTTTAGGATACAAATTCTTGTTATGAACTTGTATAAAGTTCTACTCCGAATTCCCTGTTATGAACTTTTATGAAGTTCAAATTTGAATTCTGATTACAAACTTCTAAAAAGTTCTAACTATGAATTTTGATGGTGAATTATGATTATGAAATCTCATTACGAATTATGATGATGAATTTTGATTAGGAATTCTCATTATGAATTCTGATGATGAATTCTGATTACGAATTCTCATTAAGATTTTTGATGATGAATTATGATTACGAATTCTCATTATGAATTATGATGATGAATTTTGATTACGAATTCTGATTACGAATTCTGATGATGAATTATGATTATGAATTCTCATAACAAATTCTGATGATTAATTATGATTATGAATTCTCATTAAAAATTCTGATGAAGAGTTCTTATTATGAATTCAAATTACGAATTTCTTAGAAAAACAGAATCTGAATATCATTGTATTATAGACTCCGAATTCATTTACTTACATTCATAAAATTCATATTTTCTTATATTCCCAATATTATTTTTTGGTTATGCTTTCACTTTTTCTTCTATAAAACGATTTTGTGCCTTAAGTTATCAACTAACTATTGTTTGAGTGACACATGTATAGGTGCGTGTGAAATTCAAGGAAGAATATGACCGTTGGAGGAGGGAGCCGACCGTAGGAGCTATGCCAATAAATAGGGGATTTTGTGAAAAGAGCAGTATGTTGGAAAACATCTTTGACATATGTTCTTAGATGTTGTTGAAGTGATTTCTAGAAGGAAAGGTTCTTATAAACCCTCAATATTCATGCTGAATGTTTGAATGCCTTTATCAAACATTGCTTTGTGTAGACCTGCTTCGTGTAGACCTAATTCATGCGACTCAGATTGATGTTGTGCAAAAATGTGGACTTCCAGGGATAGGAAGATAGAGGTTCCGACTACTTGATATTTGAGGGCTTACAGGGATAACAAGACAGACTCTGATCATCGTATTGAGGGCTTACCCTAGTGTGGGTAAGATAGAATTTCTGGAATGTATAAATCAAGGTACCTTTTTCCATGGTTGTTGGATACCCTTCTCTTTGGGTAAAAATATTTACTACTTGTTACTACTTTTGTTTCAATTTTTCCACTGCATTTTTTATTGTTAATGAAAGTATATCTTTCTTATAATACCTCATATTTGTACTCTATTTTAGTTAGATTCTATACGCTTTAAGCTAGAATTTCATTTTTTGTAAACTTTTATTAAGTTTCATTTCTAGAATCACGTTTCCAGAATCAAGAAAGATATTAGATCTTATAGGTGTTGTGAATTTTGGTTTTACAGAATTTCTCTAAGTATTTTTAAAGTATAAAATTCACCCCCACCCCTCATGTATTTGAGAATATCATTACATATTCGATCCTACATTTTGTATAATAGATTATATCAGACTCAGACATACCATTATAACAATTGGTATCAAAGCATTGGATTAATCTGAATTAATCTCATGATTAGATTTAAGAGAGAAATCTAAGAATTGATTTATCGGAATCATATATTTGGAATCATATTTTTCAGATTCAAATATTCGTACTCATTTCTTTCGGATTCATTTTTTCTTAGAGATAAAAAATTCATTTCCTTTCTTATGATAATTTATCTTGTTTAAAACTCATTCTACTAAAAAGTTTATGTGACTTAGATTTTATTAAGGATGGATGGTTTGAATATTGGTTTTATAGATAATCTAAATCCTACAAGACCCCATGTTTTGATATAAATGATTAAAAATACTAGAGAGATATGATGAAGACTTTCATTATCAATAATGGAGTTGATAACTATCTATTTCTAAATGGATATTATAGGATTCCATATAAGGAATTAATAACATTTACGAATCAGGAGAAATCAGAATATTAATCAAATTTCGGAGTCAGAAATACTTTGTTATGTTCCATGACTAAGAATATCTATAGTAAAATATCTTTGTGTGAAGTTGTAAATAGTATTTTTATGATACATGAAGATACAAATTTTGGTACATCCAAAGTCATAGAGTCCATAAGATCTATCTTGAGAGCTAAATATCATAGTTTTAACATTAGTTATGGAGAACCTATAATCAAAGTACCACAAAGGTTTATGACTATTGTAAATAGCTTGAAATCCATGGGAGAACAAATTTGGGATGATGGGGATCTTATGGAAAAAATAATAGATAAAATTCCAAATAAATGGGAGTCCAAGAGGATAGCTATTGATGAGAACAGGAAAGTCACTCAGATTTCCTTAGATGATTTATTTGGAACACTTCTTCAGAATTAAACCAGAATGAAGAGAGATGCTAAAAATTTCATGAAGGAGAATGTAAATGGAGGAGTTTCTTTTACAACAAATTCGTATCATATGAAATACAAGTCCCTAGAATGAGTAACTAGATCAATGACAATAAATGTCATTATTCAGTCAGAATCTAGTGACACAGAAAAGTCTAAGAAGTAAATTAGATAATCGTGATTGAAGAATAAACAAGATTGTTTCTCAAAGGAACCATTATAATAATTACAAGAAGAATGACAAAAAAGATATGAAAGATGGATAAGTTACTTATTATGAATGTAAAATAAAAGGTCATATCAGACCGGATTGTCCCTTGTTGAAAAAGAAGGAAAATAAGGAAAGGAATTCAGAAAGGAATAAGAAGAAATTCTATCGATCAAAGAACAAGAAAAGTATTATAGCTAATGATACTTGGAGTGCTAGGTGTGAAATTCTTCAAAGACTAAATCATATGAATATGATTCATCATTACAAAAGAATATGGGTTTCATTGATACTATTTCATTCCCCAATACATGTTTTATGGACAATGTACACTCTGCCGAGGCTTTAACCAATTTATCTCTTGATAAGAATTACTATTCTGAACATAGTACTTTTAATGAAGGTACTTCATCCTCAAAAAATCAATAATTACCTTCATATAAATAAGTTTCAATATTTTCCAAGTTACTTGATGTATGAAATTGTAAAATTTCTACGAAATTAGACAAGGCCAATACTAGGGAATACATTATTATAAAAGTAATTTTAGATCTTTCTTGAGATCATAGAGATAAAGAATATATTTTAGATAAACATTCTAAAGACCTTGGGAATGAAAATTCTTATAAATAAGAAAATTATAATGATATTAAGAATGTTATTTTATGGTTAAGAGTTTTTGAGGAAAAAAATATAACTCTAAGGAAATGATTTCTGAGGATAGGAATTTAGTCATCAGACTAAAATCTGAAATTTTTTCTCATAAGAAGATTCTGGAAAAATTTACCTCTGCGAAGGTAAATTCTAACAAGTTGTATTCTCAAATAAATCCTCAAGGAAATAATACTAGAGTAGGTTATACTCACACAAAACCGGTTTTCAAAAATAATTATTATGTTCCTTATAATTACATGTTTTTTACTAATTGTCAAAGTGTTGGGAATTGGATGAAACACAGCCCATTGAATAAAATTCAATTTCTTGGGTATTATAAAGCCTATTTTTTATAAAAAATTGTGGATACCCAAATTTGTTTTGTCTAAAAATTTATGATCCAAGAAAGTCTAGATTCTAAAAATCTATCTTTTTCTTATTTTTTAAAAAAAAATAGAGAGGGTACCAACAACAATACACGGTATATGGATAGTGGATGTTCCAGGAATATTAATATTAACAAGAACAATTTTAAAATTATTGTCAAAACTAAAGGAGGAAAAGCAACTTTCGGAGATAATGATCAGGGAGAAATTATTGGTATAGGTAACATCATTCTTCTTGGAAAAACATTGATTTCAAAAATTTTATTTGTTAAAGGTCTTAAGCACAACCTCATTAGCATAAGACAATTATGTAATGAAGGATACCTTGAGAATTTTAGGAATGATAAGTGCTTAGTACACAATTACAAGGAAGAATTTATTCTTTCTCCCAATAGGCAAGAGAATGTATACACTCTAATCTTATAATACCTTAGTAGCTATGACATACCTTGCCTTAGGGAAATGGAAGATCATTCTTGATTATGGCATATAATGTTAGTACATTGTAAACATAGGAACTTATGAAAACTATCTACGAAAGGACTAGTTAAGTATCTACCGAATCTTAGATTTGATTCTTCCAAAGTTTGTGACCCTTGCCAATATGGAAAGAAACAAAATCAAGTTTTAAATCAGCTGGTGATGTCTCAACTACTGATTCATTACAGCTAGTGCACATGGATCTTTTTGGTCCAACACAAACAGGAAGAATTGGGGGCATGTATTATGTATTTTTGTTGGTTGATGATTACACTAGATATAAATGGGTTTCTTTTCTTGAAATGAAGTCTGAAGCTGTTTCTTATTTCAGAAGTTTTAGAGACGAAGTAAAAAAATGTGAAAAGTATTCCATTTTTATCTCTTCATAGTGATCATGTAAGATAATTTCAAAATTCAGATTTTGAAACCTTTTGTTGTAGAAATGTAATTACTCATAACTTTTCCGCACCTATAACTCCTCAACGGAATGGCGTTGTTGAAAGAAGAAATAGATTTTTTCAAGAAATATCTAGAACCATGTTGAGTGAGTATTATGTTGCAAAACATTTTTGGGGTGAAGCTATAAGTACTTCTTTTTATACTATAAATTGTGTTTCTATTATACATTTTCTTAATAAAACTCCTTATGAGTTATGGAATGGTAAAAAACGTAGACATTCATACTTTAAGGTTTTTGGCTGCAAGGTATTCATTTAGAGTACTAAAGATAATTTACACAAATTCACACAAATATCTGATGAAGTAATATCCGTGGATACTCCACAACTTCTAATGCATATAGAATTTTCAATAAAAACACTAATACTGTTGAAGAGATAGTACATGTTAAATTTTATGAAACTGATCATTTTGTTTTTAAACAACCCCAACATACATCCACAAGTGTTTTTTCAAAAACTGATTACCAACCATTGATTGAAAATCCTTCTGATATAAAAAATGGTGAAGAATATACTCCTGAAACATTTACCCTTGAATATTTCCTACCCTATGTTGACGAAAAGGTTTTACAAAACCCAAATCAGTTATGTATGAAGAATCATCCCAGTGATTGTATCCTTGGTGATGTCAATAAAACTATAAGGACTACATGTTCCTTAAGAAATGAAGTAGAGAATCTAAAATTCATTTCCCAATTAGAACCAAAAAGCACTGATGAAGCATTAGGTGATTATTATTGTATTAAATCCATGCATGATGAACTAAATTAATTCGAAAGAAATAAATTGTGGAACTTGGTTGAAATTTCTATGGAAACATCTGTTATTGGCGTAAAGTGGGTCTTTAGAAATAAGTGTGATGAAAATGGAATCATTGTTAGAATTAAAGATAGATTAGTTGATAAAGGCTATAATCAACAAGAAAGAGTAGACTATGAAGAAACATATTCCCTATTATATAGACTTTAATCTATTCTTATTTTACTTACCTTTGCAGCATACTTTAATTTTGAACATTTTCAAATGGATGTGAAATGAGATTTTATTAATGGTTATGTACAAGAGGAAGTCATTGTTGAACTACCTCCTGGCATTGAAGAAAAAAAACATCTTGATCATGTTTTTAGACTTACCAAAGCATTGTATGACCTTAAACAAGCCCCTCGAGTTTGGTATGATAGAATTACATGATTTTTGCTTCAAAATAACTAGGTTAAGGGAAATGCATATCCAAATGTTTTTATAAATAAATATAAGAAAAATGACTTGATTGTTCAAATTTATGTTGATGACATTATATTTGGTTCAACTCAGCAATCCTTGACTGATTTCTTTGCAGATGTAATGAAATATGAGTTTGAAATGAGTGTGATGGGTGAGTTAACATTTTTCCAAGGTTTTTAAATTTCTCAAAAACCAGAAGATATCTATATATCTCGACATAAGTATATTAAATATCATCTTAAAAAGTATGGACATGACAACACTATGAATATAAGTACTCTCATTGGTACCTCAAATACACACGATCTTGATGAATCTAGAAAACTAGTAGATCAAACAACCTTTAGAGGTATGATAGGAAATCATCATTACTTGATAGCTAGTCATCCAGAATTAATGTTTTTAGTATGCTTATGTGAAAGATATCAATCAAATCCTATGAAATCTCATTTAAAGGCAGTGAAAATAATTTTTTGCTATGTAATGGGAACAATAGATTGAGGACTATTTTATACTTCTGCAAATTTTTTTTCTTAAAAAGATTTTTAGATGCTGACTTTGGTGGATGTAGAATGGATAGAAAGATTACACCCAAAACTTATCATTTCATAGTAGATCCATTAGTTTCTTGGTCTTTCAAGAAGCAACAATCAGTAGAACTATCCACTAATGAAACTAAATATGTAGCAGCTAGAAGTTGTTGTGCTCAAGTGTTGTCGATGCAACACACACTCAAAGACTATGGCTTGATTATTACTATGACTCAAATTCTGTGTGATAACAGAAGTACCATTGCTCTTAGTAAAAACCATGCACATCACTCTCGGAAAAAACACATAGATATTAGGCAACACATTCTTAGGGAACACACACAGAAAGAAGATATCATTTTTCAATTTATTGAAACGCCAGATAAACATGCTGATATTCTCACAAAATCATTACTCTCTGATAGATTTGAATACATTAAACATATGTTAGGAATGATAACAATAAGGTAATCATCCTGCATTAAATTTCTGTTGAACCAATCTCCTTACAGTAATAAACTCTTTTTCATAGTGGGAGTACATCTGTTATTGAATTATTTTAAAAATATTCGCAATGAAATTTTTGTAGTTATTTTTTCATAATTTCCATAACAGAAACATTAGTATTAGAAATTTTCATAATGGAAATTTTCATAATGTAAATTTTTGTAATGGAAATTTTCCGACAAGAAATTTTCGTAATGAGAATTTTTGTAATTGGAAATTTCATACTCATAATTTTCGTAATAAAGTTTTGGTAGTCAATGTTTCTGCAATAAAACATTTAGATCTTATGTTTTTCGTAGTGAGTTTTTCATCTTATGTTTTTTGTAGTGATTTTTTCACCATATGTTTTTTATAGTGATTTTTTTGTCTTATTTTTTTCTTAGTGATTTTTTTTAGTGATTTTTTCTTAGTGATTTTTTCATAGTGAGTTTTTCATAGTCATATTTTTTTCAAGAAGAATATCACTTAATACGAATAATATTCCTAGCCAATCCGAAAGGTATGATTTATTTACTTAATTTTTCGTAATAATTTTATCTTGCTGGTATTTTATTTTAATTTTTCGGATTCATTTCTCCTTAAATTCTAATTTTTTTCTTAAAACCTCAAAAGAACAGATTCAATATTTCTTAGTGGGCATGTTTTAAACAGTCAAATCAAATCAGATAGTTTTCCAACCATTATATTTGAATTGGAAGTTGAAAGGTCACCTTTATTGCCTATATAAAGGATACCCATGATGGTTTTCCCACATCGGTTTCCAAGCTCTCGCGTCTTGAAGCTCTGCCTCAGTTCTGATGCCCGTTATGAATCTCTCAATATTCCTCCAGTCTGAATGTCTATAGAAGCTTCATCCCAAGAAATGTCTACCGCGAAGCCAATCTCAAAATGGAAAGTATATAGGGAATGGTTGGTGCATCCAATCTTTTTCAATTACGATTCTATCATTTATAATAATATCAAGTTAAATGGATGGGAAGATGTCTCGATATCTAAGACACGTGTTCAGGACTCGATATATCTGGATTTACTCATATAGTTTTATGAGTCAGTGTTTTTTGTTAAGGAATATGGAAAAGATACGTTTTAATTCAAGTCTTATGGAAAAATCTACAAGCATTATTTCACCAAGGTTACGAGCTTGGATGGACTGGCATATGGAGGTGAAGCCGAATATTTTTCTCACAAACTGCCAGAGGTTCAAGGTAGTTTTGTAAAGGTAAAGGCTTTGTAATGCCTTGTACTTTCTAAAGTCAATACAACAAATATTTCCCTTCAATCTTCTAACAGTTAGATCCTTCAACTATGTTAAAATGTTTTTTAGTACTGAGAAAAGATGACAAATATATCCTCAACAGGAGTGACATATATTTCTTAGATTTCAGGGTAAATCCATGGATAATCAATTTTATGAGGCATGTTCTTATTAAATTTCAAGACATAAATAATAGAAATTTAAGAGCCCAAATTATGATATATCCTTCCTTACTTTCAAAGATAATAGTTTGGTGTCCTGAATTATTCAATATTGCATGCATTTCCAATCATTAGAATTGCAAATTCATGCTTGTTAGTGATGACACTCTGAGAAGAATGAATATGGGATATTATATGGTGAAAGGAGAGTTCTATGATCTACCTGAGGATGAGGCAGAAGCCAATGCAACAATTATTGAAAAAGTCAAACCATCAAAGAAAGCAAGAAAGAAAAGAAAGATGAAGAAAGTGGAGGAAACAGAAAAAACCACCAAAGCTAAGGAAGTCCAATATGCACCCCCAAAACCCAAGAAACAAAAAGCTTATCAAGATGAGGTTGTTGAAAAATTTATGGAAGATAAGGAAAAGTGGAAAAGGGGAGCCACATTTTATCTTGGACACTACTGAAGCTAGGTCATTAAGGAAGAAGACTGTTGAATACTTCGAGAAGAAAAAAAGAGAATATGATGAAGAAGAAAATGTCTGAGGCTGAGGTTGTACAATCTCTTTTGAAAGCCACATAAGTAGCATTCGAGAATATTCCAGTGCCAGAAACGTTTCTATTCGAGCTATTACCTGAGACTCTGGGGAAGAATTTTTTCACTCTGGAAAATTCTAAAGAGAAATAAGTTGTTGAAGAAGTGGAATAGGTGGATGTAAAAAAAAGAAGAAGTTATAGAAGAAAAAATTGGTTATATATATTATATAATTAAAATAAATGAGGAATATCAAGACAAGGAAAAAACATCAGAGAAATTATCACTGCGGACATATGAGGCTGAGTCATCGAAGCTTGTCACACCTGGAATGGAATAAGGGAAAGTTGGAAAAAATGAATAAGACAAGGAAGAAGAAGAAGTAAATGAATTATCTAAGGAAGAAAATTATGAAAACAAAATTTATTGAGGAATGATCTGAAAAGAAAAAATTGATGAAGATGGAGTTGTTAAATTATCTAATAGCGAGAAAAAATCTCCTGATGAGAATGTATTAACGAAGATTGATAACGGTAAGAAAGTGATGGTTGATACTGAATGAAAATATATAGTGATGAGGAAAAAATTTGAAGGAACTTCAGGAAGGAATCTTGTTGATCTTGAAAAACCAGTCTCACCATATATTGTCTCTGATTCGGAGTCCTATTCACTTGGAAATTATTTTTAGGAGCAGTATTTGAAGAATCTAGTTTGTTCCATTCCGACCTTTAAAAGAATAGATTCTAGATGCTAGATGATCCAACACACTCTTAACCAGAAATCGTATTCGGTTTCCATCGTAATGTACAAGTGTTTCAAGATAGAATCATATTACAGAACTTTTCTAATAAGATATGAATCTCACAAGAAGATATGTAAGAAGATATCTAGCTGGTCAAAGAATTAATTTCAAGAAATGAGTGAGCTTGATGAATTTCTAGATGGAGTAAAGGGAGATTTTGATATAGAAGATGGAAGGATCAAAGATCTTACAAATAGTTTTGAAAAAAAGATGAAACTTGAGAAAAATATTCAGAATCAATAGGTGAATGATATGAATGGGAAGCTTAACTATGTTGCTCAAAGCGAGAAGGGGAATGAGATCTACTGATTGATATCGAAGTGAAGCTTGTAAAGTAGGAGGAGGTTTCTAAGGTTCATTTCGAGGCTCTGAAGGAACAATATGACAAGATTAAAGCCTTAGAAAATCAAGATGATGAGGATCACAAAGAGTTAAAGAAGATAAAAACCTTACTGAAGAAGTTAATACCCAATGAAAAAGATGACAAATACACCCAATCCGATCTTTTGTTGTATTGTCTTTCCTTGTAAAAATTCTATGAATCTTAATGAAAACTCTCGTTGCTTGTCTATTGTGTTATTTTGTGCTAATATTTCAGGTATCACATTATATTTTATTCCATCAAATTCATTTTGAAAATCACAAAGGGGGAGATGGAAAAATAATTCTAAAGATGAGAAGGAAAAATGTTTTATAAGTATAGATGAATAATCCCTAAGTAAGGGGGAGTTTATCTAAGGGGGAGTTCTCATTAGCAATATTTCAACATCCATAATGAAAATCCCATTTCAGAAATCTAGAATATGATCCTTAGAGTTTCAAAGCCTAAGGAGGAGTTAGTCTTATTCACCATTGTCCATGAACAAAGGGCGATAAACCTTATTTCAATGTCTGGAAAATCTTTTTCTATGACTTTATATTCTTTTTCGAAAGATGATTGTGCTTTCCAAAAAGGGGGAGATTGTTGAGTCAATAATGTTTTCCTTATGACTTTTCCATTCTTTCTTATTTTTAAAATCACAAACACTATATTTTAATGAAAATCAGATTTAACCCTATATTTTACCTCTATAATGAAAATGTCATTACCCAAAAAAATCTACCCTTACCTAGACTTTATTACTCAAATAATAATTTTCCTTAAGTATAAAAATCGGATTCATATCTAAAAAATCAGAATTGTATAATACTTAGACAAGAAGAATTATGTTTTAGGATCTTAATTCTTGTTAAAATCTTTTATGAAGTTCTACTCTGAATTCATTGTTATGAATTTTTTTGAATGTATACTCTGAATTCTGATTACAAACATGTATAATGTTCTAACTATGAATTCTGATGGTGAATTCAAATTATGAATTCTCATTACGAATTCGGATGATGAATTTTGATTTATTAATTCTTATTATGAATTCTGATGTTTAATTCTGATTAAAAATTCTTATTACGAATTCTGATGTTGAATTATGATTACGAATTTACATTAGGAATTCTAATGATGAATTATGATTATGAATTATCATTACAAATTCTGATGATGAATTCTGATTACGAAATCTCATTATGAATTTTGATGATGAACTCTGATTAAGAATTCTCATTAAGAATTCTGATGAAGAATTCATATTCCGTATTCTCATTATGAATTTTATAGAAAAAATGAATATGAATATCCATGTTTTATAGACCCAGAATTCATTTACTTACATTCCGAATTATCATATTTCCTTACATTTCGAGTATTAGTTTTTGGTTATCTTTTCACTTGTTCTTTTATAAAACAATGTCCTTACATTATTTATCAACTAGCCATTGTATGAGGGACACATGTACAGGTCCCTCTGAAATTCAAGGAAGAATATGACCATTAGAGGAGGGAGCCGACCGTTGGAGCAGTGCCATTAAATAAGGGCTCATTTGAAAAGAGCAGTACACTGGACAAAATCATTGACATCTATTCCTACATGATGATGATGTGATTTATAGAGAGAGAGGCTCTTATAAACTCTCAATATTTGTGCATAATGTTTGAACCTCTTGTTAAATCATTTCTTCGTGCAGACCTGCTTCGTGCGAATCCTGTTGTTGTTGGGTACAATCGGGGGCTTCCGGGGGTAGGAAGACAATGGTTCCGACTACCTGATAGTTGAGGTCTTGTAGGGATATCAAGTTATACCTAGATCTTTGTATCGAGGGCTTACCCTTGTGTGGGTAATACAGACTTTTGTGAAAGAATAAATCAAGGGACCTTTATCCAAGGTTGTTGGATACCCTTCTCTTAGGGTTAAATATTTACTACTTGGTACTAGTTTTGTTTCATGTTTTCCACATCATTTTTTATTTTTAAGGAAATTATTACTTTCTTATACTTCCTCATACTTGTACTATGTTTTAGTTAGATTCTATAAGTGTAACATCCCAGGTAAATAAAGAATATTACATTTTCATATTTATTAATATTTGTGTATTAAATATTAATATTACTTTAAATGGGATGCTATGTTTGATGGCGCACCGAATACGCAATAATGAGTTTCTTTGAAATCTAACGTTGCACACTAATAATATAATAATATTATTTTAAATGGTAGATAATATCTAGCAGTTGGAATAGCATAAATGAATATAACTAACTAAAATATGATTATATATGTTTGTTAAATGTTTTTACGTTATTCAATAAATTTTAGAGGCCTAAAATGCAAATTAATCCAATTTTAAGAATAAATATTCTAATATTCATTAAAAGGTCGATTAACCGCCTTTTGATGACGAACCATTTTTTAAATATACTTTTTGTCACTTTTATATGTTATATTTGACAAAATATAATCCTTCTTTAGAATCAAGACTTAAAAATTTACTTTTTTAAAATTTTTGGTATTTTTTCGATAATGTACATTTATTAATGAATAGTGAATGATGTTGTATTTTAATTCAATACATTCTTTTAATCTAATTTATTTATATGGTTATAATATCTTTTAAATTGGTTTTAAAGTGAAATTAAAATATATTTTTACCATTTAATCCAATGGTGGACATCAGAATTTATTTAACTTTGAAATTGGACATAAACTAGTGTCAATATTTTGATATATATTGTTTCTTAAAAACACGATATTTGTTTTGAAAATGGAAATTAGATATTAAATTAATTAATTCAACTTATATGTTTTGAATTTTTTAAAATAGACAACATTTTTGAATTCTGAATATCAAATATAGTTTGGGGTGAATTTTTGGTATTTTTGTGAAAAACATCAATTTTTGATGAATAGTGAAACTGCTAAATAGTTGATAAAAACGAATATTTCATTTAAATGAAATATTACCACATCTATAAATTTAATTTTAAAAATACAACATTCATGGTTTCCATAATTAAGTAAAATTCTGTTCAATGGGATGAAAATAAAATTTTTAATAGTAACTTTTGAGTTTTATTAATTGCGGTTAGAGGTAATTAGTGTAATTTAAGGTAAAAATAATGTTTTAATAATATGAAATTACCTTGACATGTGTCCTACCCTTATATTATGAGTCGTGGGCGACCATGAAAATCCATGGGACATCTTGGGGATTCCATGGAGTCACATGGTTATGAAAATGACATTAATAACTTTTTATTTAAAGTTAAAATAAAAATGTTACAAACTTGAATTATTTTATAAAAACAATTTTTACTTGGGGTTATATAAGTTATATTTTTTACTATAATTATTAATTAAAAAGCTAAAAAAATTTCTTACATCATTGTAATTTTTTATAATTTTTAGACATTAAATAAATAAATTTATTTATGACTCCATGATGATTCTGTGATTACCTCATTAATGATAGATTTAAAAATAATGAAAAGATATGGTAAAATATAAGACATAGACTTGCCTAAAACCTATTAGATGGATGTATTTTGAACCATTAACACCTTTTCCTAGAAATATATCATTTTGGGACATTTAAAATCCGAAAAAAATTTTATAATAAAGTAACATTCCAAGACATTTCAAAAGTGACCCTCCTCCCTCTTATAAAGGCCCCTAACTATACACCCTTACCCACACTTCTCAAGCCCTTGGATCATCCAAACTCTGATCATATTGTCTCTCCACGTCCCACTATTTCTCCTAGAATCCTCACTTTGGGCATAGGTATTTCCAAAGAAGCCTTTGGGATCAAATCAAAAATAGTTACCCAATTTTAATGTAATGTCTTCTCTTATGTTCATTTGTTTTATTTTTATTTTCCAACCCATGAAACTATTTTTATTCCTGTATTTTGTAACAAAAACAGTATCCCCAATATACTAGGATGTTTTTATGAGATGTATTCGAGCTACACTCACACAAAACTCTATCTAATGGTTAAAGGACATACTATTTTGGTGGATGGAAAATTACTACATCGCGAAACGATGTTTGTTCAATTATCTCCTACCACCTCTCATGGTGTCCATAATGATGTCACTATATTTTATATATTATATATATGGTATTTATGTTTTCTATATTCTTCTTTATTTTATATTTAAAACATACTGTTATTCTTTTCATGTCGTGCAGATGCGATAATTTCATACGAGGAAGTGTGGACTACCGCCCCCACAAGTGATGTGACTTGTTCATGCAAAACGTGGAATGTATAAAGAATTAAATTAATGAAAATATGTGTCCTATATGACTTATATATTATTCTGTAATTATAATATATATATCTCTTATTTATTTTTAATTCCATGAATATGACAAAGAAATGAAAGTAGCGTTCATGCGTATGTACGGCCTACCGTCTCTATGAACAGTGAATTTCATTTTCTATCTCCAAATGTTATGTAATAGTATAAAATGAATTTATACTAGATATATAGGATATTTAAATAATTAATAATATTCTGGAGATGATGAACTTATAACTACATGGACAATTATTTTCAATCAAGTTCATTTTGGACACATGCACCGAACATCGACAAAAATGTATGATATGAGCTATCATAATTAACTAATTATTATAACATTAAAATATGTTTTATTAATTTAATAATAAACATTAATGTAGGTAAATATGAAATTATAAATTAACCAAAGTTTATTATTCAGAAATATAAAGAAACGAACAAGACAGGTAAGACTTGAGTTAAGGGATCTGACCTCTCTCTTTCTATTTAAGTACTCTCTTTTATGTCATTTATTTTATGATGCACATTCTTATGTTGGAGGATTTTATTTTATATTCAACATACTGTAATTTTTATTTTCATATGATTAGATACCCCTTATTAATCTCATCAATTCATTTTAATAATTTTTAAGTGGCGTCGTTAGGCTACCAAATTTTCGTAAGGGATTTCATATCTCACTTTTAATTATGTCAGATTTCCATTGTTCGTCACATTTTTATAGAATATGGTGTATTGTGTACAGACAATTGATATATATATTATCATTATTATATTTATATTCATCGTGTACTATAATTAATTTGGTGGTTATTATGTTTTTTTCATACGACTCGATTAATTACAGCGAGGTAAGGGATTTCTAATCTCACTTTTAATTCTGTGAGATTTCCATTGTTCTCCACTTATTTATGGAATGTGGTGTATTAGGTACTTCCATTTGATATATATTATCACTATTATATTTATATTAATGGAATTTTGTAATGCATTTGGTGGTTATTATCATTTGGTCATACGACTTGATTGGTTACCACGAGGAAAGGCGTTTTCATCTCACTATTATTCCCGTGAGATTCATGATTTATTTGTAACTTTATACTTTGTGTGGTGAATGTACATCCCATGATAATAATCTTTGTGTAATATAATTTAATTTATGGGTATTTTCATCAACATTGTATAGTCCTTCTTTCACAGGGTGTATGTTTCGAAAGTTACCCAAATCGGTATTCGAAACATTCACCCTCCTATTTTTGAAAGACTTCTTTTTGTTAGGTCTTTTAATTTAAATATTATATGATGGGATATGTTCTTATATATCCTTATTTCTGTAAATGATATGTTCAAATGATGAGATACCATTTTTATCTCTCATCATATCATTTTCTGAATTTTAAAATGACACTTTTAGGCTGTCGAATTTCTGTACGGGAACTTCTTAACCCAATTTCAATTCTTTGGGATAAACCTATACTTATTGATTATGTCATTCTATGAATATTTTTGGATTACCGATGATTATATTAAACTAAATATACACTTATATTAGGTGTATTTATAATTTTCACACATAATTTTTTAATTTATTTATCCTTATTCTAAGTATAACATCTTTTTAAGGGACTTCATCTCAATCTCCATTCATTGAGGAATATATTGTTTTAATAAAATACATTATTTAATACTCTGTATAAACAAATTTTACTTTTCATTTCATTCAAAAGGAATCTTTATCTATGAAGCATTTTACTAAATGACAGAATGGAATGTTTCTTTTAATGTAGGCGGTGAAAATGACCTTTTCCGCCACGACGAGTATTATTTGGTCTTCAGCTTTCTCAACAAGCCATAATGTTTTTAAAATGAAATAAATATCATATAATCTCATATGTATTTTGGTATTGAAAATGTTTTTGATAATTTATTTTTTATGTTAAAATATTTACGTGATATATTGTTATTGAAATGTGGAAATGTTTTCTTACCATTATATTTGTTTTATGTTTTCTGGTTTTATGAGGGTACTTGGACATTTGATGGGTGGTTACATGATAAACCATATGACTGGTGTTTCCGTGAATACCAAGACGGGGGGATACGTTATAACCTCCAATGCATTGGTTAAGGAAGTCGGTCGTATGACTATTCCATTTAGTGATATGTGTGTAAGTTGAGCGTATGTTTATTCCATTTATGTATGTTTATGTCCCAAGTTACCTTTATATGTTATGTGTTTTTTATATGGGTTTCATGGTAAACTTTTTGTTACAATAGTGTAAGCAATTATATTTTATTCAGTGTAGATTATTTAATACTTCATAAAGGTTAAATGTATTACTTATGATAATGTATTCATGATTTACATATTATTTTGAATAAAATAATAGTTTTCCTTCATTGTGTTTCCTTTAATGTGATTTTTATGCTCATCCCATGTTTTTGAAATGTTTTCCATAGGACATAAATATGAAGAGGTTCATTTATGTGATCATGGATAGACATGCTATCTAAAACATGGAACTAGACATGATTATTTTTAATATTTTTTATTTCATGGAAACATAGTAGAAGTGGCTACTTTTTGATCTTTTTTGATGTAATAGTTATGTCCTAAATCTCTAAAACTCTAAACCTGAAATGATCTTCTATGTGAATTATTAATATAATTCCTTATTATGTAATGTTTTAAGGTCATGTACTTATTGTTGGTATCAGAGGTCGGTTTAGATAACCTTAGAGGTTAGAGAGTTGTTTAAGCATAAGTGATAAGTTGTGTATAACCACAATCATCTGTATATTAGATGGAGTCATTGTTATTTTTGAATGTTGGAATGAGTTTGAGATAACTTGGATAAGTATATCTTAGGTTTTATATTCCTCATTAGTACATGATGATTTTTTTAATATATTCACACTGACATTTTTTGGTTTTAGTAAATGGATGGATCATGATGTCACCAAAGTGACAATTGGTTTGAAGGAAACTATGGTGGTTCTATGATTATGAGACTAGATGAAATGGGGGATTCAATGAGGAATATCTTGGTTATTATAAAACAACTATCAAGGAGTCATGATTAACCACTTGAACCTTTGTGAGTTCTATAATGCATCATGTACGAGAGAACCAACTCAATGAGGAAGTACAGTTAATAATTATAATGGTAACCATTAGAGTTTATATGATCCTTACTTTTGAGGTAATTATGGGTTAATATATGATGGAAACTGAAAGGCATGAGATAAAATTGAGGTTAAATTATGTTATGGTTATTTTTGAATATTTTATATCGTTTTGGGGAATGTTTTAAGAATTATATAGTTTTGGAAAAAGGGATAACATGCAGACCGTGTGACAACCCATCGCGTCGGAAAAAGCTGCGGGAATCGAACCCACAACTAAAGTGTGACTCGTATTTATCACCTACCACTGGACTACGTGAAGTCCCTGGTATGTATGAATAATTATTTTAAGTTAGATGATTTTATGAATCAAGAATAAGTTGATTTTGTGTTATATATGGAAACGATTGACCTATCATGGAGGATATGTGATTATGCAGATTAATTTTTAGTATGAGACTTTAATAGTAACTGATGTTATTTGATGATAAATGTTATGATTTACCTTCGAAAACTATTCTATAAAACAGTTTAGCGATTTTGGGTTTTGATCTTAGTTTGGTTTATTTTTGATGAATTTTAAGGTAAATTTTGTATTGAATGGTCTTTGTTAAACTTTGGGATGTTTGAAAAATTTTGGAGGTTTAGATTAGTTTTTCCTTTTGGAAATGATTATTTTTTTGGGATAATCTGATCTTATACAAACAATTTTGGTTCTGTTTATGGTCTAAAGACATTGGAAATATATAGTTCCATTTTGTGGATTAGGTGATTCTCTAGAAGAGGATTATAGCACTGTTAATATGAACAAGTCATCCTGAATACTCATCATTTGGATACAATATGAGTTATTTTTAGAAATCTAGTAAATGTTGAAAGTCTACTTGACAACTAATTATGTTTACATATGTTTTAGTTAATCAAATAAATGAATTCCTCAATGAAAGGTAACTTAAAACAAAAATTTTGTTTTTTAAAGTTTCTTATTGGGGAGTCAAATACCATTTAACCCATCACATGATTGTGATTTTATTGTGGTTAACTTTCCCCTAGACATGTTTTCAATCACTCTCCATCAAACATTGATTTTTTGTTTTTTCCTCCATATCCATGTTTTCATGGAATCCAAGTATATGTTTTTTTGGGTTTCCTTTGTACTTCTCTTTATTTTTTTAAAATTGATATTTATATTTACTATTTTTCCAATGTGGGGATTTCAAGGAAGTTTTCGAGCCCAATTTTTTAAAATTGCGAGAATGCAATTCCCAAAATGGGGGAAGGATATAACATCCCAGTTAAATAAAGAATATTATATTTAAATATTTATTAATATTTGTGAATAAAATATAAATATTACTTTAAAGGGGATGCTATGTTCGATGGCGTACCCAATACGCAACAACGAGTTTTTTGAAATCTTACGTTGCACACTAATAATATAATATTATTATTTTAAATTGTAGGTAACGTCTAGCCATGGAACAGCAAGAATGAATAGAAATAACTATAATATGATAATATATTTTTGTTAAATGTATTTACATTATTCAATAAATGTTAAGGAAATAAAATTCAAATGAATCCAATTTTAGGAATAAATATTCTAATATTCTTTAAAAGGACGATTAATCTCTTTTTGACGAAGAACCTTTTTTAAATATACATTATGCCACTTTTATATGTTATAATTGACAAAATAAAATCCTTCTTTTGAATCATGAAATAAAAATTCACTTTCTGTAATTTTTTTTATTTTTCTGATAATGTTCGTTTTTAATGAATAGTGAATAATGTTGTATTTTAATTCAAAAACTCATTTTAATCTAAATTATTTATATTGATAGATTATCTTTTTAATTGGATTTAAAGTTCAATTAGAATATATTTTTACCATTTAATATTGTGGCGGACATTGTAATTAATTTAACATTAAAATTTGACATAAATAAGTGTCAATATTTTGATATATATTGTTTCTTAAAAACACGCTGTTTGTTTTGACACTTGAATTAATTATTAAATTAAATAATGAAACTTATATTTTCTGAATTTTTTAAAATATACATCATTTTTAATTCTGGATATCATATATAGCCTATGGTGAATTTTTGGTATTTTTCTGAAAAACTTCAATTTTTGATAAATAGTGAAATATGTAAGTGGGAGTTAAAAAACTAATTTTTCATTTAAATGAAATTTTACCTCATCAATGAATTTAATTTTAAAAATGCAACATACATGGTTGGCATTATTTCATAAAATGTGGTTCAATGGGATGAAAGCAATTTTTGGTAAATACTAACATTTGAGTATTATTAAGCGCGATTAGAGGTAATTAGTGTAATTTAAGGTAAAAATAATGTTTTAATAATATAAAATTACTGTGGCACATGTCCTACCCTTATTTTATGATTCTTGGCCGACCAAATAATCCATGGGTCAACTTGGGACCCAATTGAAAAACTTGGGTATGAAAATGACATTAATATCTTTTTCATTAATGTTAAAATAAAAATGTCACAAACATGTATTATTTTACTAAAACAATTTTTTACATGGGGTTATATAAGATATATTTTTTACTATAATTATTAATTAAAAATATAAAAATATTTCCTACATCATGGTAATTTTTTTATAATTTTTAGACATTAAATAACATAATTTATTTATGGCACATGAGGATGCAATGATTACCTCATTAATAAACGATATAAATAAAATGAAATGATATGGTAAAATATAGAACATACAATTGTCTAAAACCAATTGTATGGGTTGATTTAGAACCCTTATCACCTTATCCTAGAAATATATCTTTGGGAGAACTTTAAAATCTGAATATCATTTTATAATAATGTAACTTTCCAAGACTTTCCAAAAGTGACCCACCTCCCTCTTATAAAAGGCCCCAACCTCAACCCACTTACCCACACCTCTCAATCCCTCCGAACATCCGAAATCTACTCATATAGTCTCTCAACATCCCTATATTACTCCGAGAAGCCTCACTTTAGGCACAATTATTTCCAATGAAGCCTTTGGGCTCAAATCAAAAAGAGTTACCAAATTTTAAGGTAATGTCTTCTCTTATGTTCATTTGTTTTATTTTGCTGCTCCAACCCCCTAAACTCTTTTTATTCCATTCTTTTGTAACAAAAACAGTATATTAAATATACTAGGATGTTGTTATGAGATTTATTCATGCTTAACTTACACACACCTCCATATAATGGTTAAAGATCATATTGTTTTCGTGGATGGCGAACTATTGTCTCACGAAACGATGATTCTTCAAATATCTCCTACAACATCTCATGGTTGCCATTATGATGACACTGTATTTTATATATTATATATATTTTATTTATGTTTTCTATTTTCTATTTTATTTTATATTTAAAACATACCTTTATGCTTTGCATGTTGTGAAAATTCGATAATTTCATACTAGGAAATGAGGACTACCTCCCCCTCAAGTGATGTGACTCGTTCATGCAATACTTGGAATGTTTAAAAAATTAAATTAATTAACTTATGTGACCTATATATAATATATATTATACTGGAATCAGAACATATATATATCTCATTTATTTTTAATTCCATTAATATGACAAGGTAATGAAAGTAGCATTCATGCGTACGTACGATCTACCGTCTCCATGAACGGTGAATTTTATTTTCTATCTCCAAATGTGATGGAATAGTATAAAATGAAATTATACAGGATATATAGGATATTTAAGTCATTAATACTATTCTGGAGATGATGTACTTATAACTATAAGGAAAAATCTTTTCAAACAATTTCATTTTTGACTCATGTACTGAACATTGAAAAAAATGTCTGATATGAACTCTCATAAATAATTAATTATTATAAAATTATGATATGTGATATTAATTTAATAATAATAATTAAAGGAAGTCCTTATGAAATTAAAAATTTACCAATTTTTATTATCCAGGAAGATAATGAAATGAACATGACAAGTCGGACTTGAGGTAAGGGATCCGGCCTCTCTTTTTCTATTCAAGCACTCTCTTTTATGTCATTTCATTTATGCTCTATGTTATTAGGTTGGAGGATCTTATTTTATATTCACCATACTATAATTTTTATTGTCATATGATTAGATACCCCCTTTTACTCTCATCAATTCATTTTATGAATTTTTAAGTGGCGTTGTTATGCTTCAAAATTTTCATAAGGGATTTCTTATCTGGCTTTTAATTCTGTGAGATTTCCATTGTTCGCCACATTTTTATGTCATGTGGTGTATTATATATTTCCAATTGATATATAGTATCATTATTATATTTATATTGATGTTTTTTTAATTAAGTTGGGGGTTATTATCTTTTGGTCGTACGACTCGATTGATTACAGTGAGGTATGGTATTTCTTATCTCACTTTTAATTTCGTGATATTTTCATTGATCACCACTTATTTATGGAATGTGCTGTATTTTGTACTCCCATTTGATATATATTATCATGATTATATTTATATTAATGTTATTTTGTAATTCATTTTGTGTTTAATATCTTTTGGTCATACAACTCGATTGATTACAACGAGGTAAGGCGTTTTCATCTCACTTTTATTCCCATGAGATTCATGCTATATTTTTCACTATCTCCTTTGAGTGGTGTTTGTAATTACCATGATTATACCCTATGTGTAATATAATTTCATTTATGGGTATTTACATCAACATTCTATGGTCTTTCTTTCACGAGGTGTATGTTTCAAAAGTTACCCAAATTGGTAAGGAAACCATTCACCCTCCACATTTTAAAAGACTTCTTTTTGTTAGGTCCTTTAATTTAAAAATTATTATGTTGAGATATCTTCTTATATATACATATTTTTGTAAATGATATGACCAAGTGATGATATACTCTTTTTATCTCTCATCGTCGAATTTTTGGAATTTTAAAATGATGTCGTTAGGCTTTCGAATTTCGTAAAGGGAACTTCTTAACCCAATTTCAATTCATTGGGTTAAACCTCTACCTCAAGATAATGTCTATCTATGAATATGCGTGTATGACCTCTGATTATTTTACACTTAATATATTCTTATATTATGTGTATTTATATTTGTCACAAGTAATTATCTAATTGAATTATACATAATCTAAGGATATCATCTTTGTAAGGGACCTCGTCTAAATCTCCTTTCATTGAGGAATATTTTTTTTAATACAAGACTTTATTTTATAAGATGTATAAACAACTTTGACTTTTCATTTCCTTCAAAGGGAATATTTTTCTATGAAGTGTTTTATTAAATGAAAAAAAAGGAATGTTTCTTTTAAAGTAAGTGGTGACAACAACCTTTTCTCTCGCTGTGAGTATTATTTTTTCTTCAGCTTACTCAACAAGCCGTAATGTATTTAAAATGAAATAAGTACCATATACTATTTTATGTATTTTGGTATTGAAAATGGTTTTCATAATGGATTTTTTATGTCAATATATTTAAGTGATATATTGTGATTGAAATGTGGAAATGTTTCCATTACATTATATTTGTTTTATGTATAATGATTTTATAATGGTACTTGGACATTTGACGAGTGGTTACGTGATAAACCATTTGACGGGTGGTTCCTTGAATACCAGTATGGGTGGTTACGTTATAACCTACAATGCATTGGGTATGGAATTCAGCCGTATGGCTATTCTATTTAGTGATATGTGTGGAAGGTGACTGTATGGTTATTCCATTTATGTATTTTTATGTCCCATGTTACCTTTATATGTTATGTGTTATTTATATGGGTTTTATGGGAATTTTTTGTCTACAAATGTGTAAGAAATTATATTTTATTCAGTGAAGAGTATTTAATACATAATTAAGGTGAAAATTATTACTTATGATAGAGTATTCATGATTTACTTATTATTTTTGAATAAACTAACAGTTTTCCTTATTTATGTATCCTTTACAGGGCTTTATATACTCATACCAAGTTTTTGAAATGTTTTCCACATGAATTAAAGATGAATTGGTTTAAGGATGGTATAATGGGAAGACATTCTATCTAAAAAATGTAACTAGACATGTTTCTTTTTAAGAGTTTTTATTTTATGGAAACATAGTAGATGTGTCTACTTTGTGAACTTTTGAGATGTAATAGTTATGTCCTAATTATCTAAAACTCTAAACCGGAAAAGATCCTCTATGTGAATTATTCATTTAAGTCATTATTATATAATGTTTTATGGTCGGGTCCTTATAGTTGGTAATAGTGGTCTATTTAGATAACTTTAGTGTTTAGAGTGTTGTTTAGGCATAAGTGACAAGTTGTGTATAACCAAAATGGTTAGTATATTAGATGTAGTCATTGTTATTTTTCAAATTTGGAATGAGTTTGAGATAACATGGATAAGTATTTCTTAGTATTTATCTTCCTCGTTAGTACATGATGATTTTGTTAATATTGTCACACTGACATTTTTTGTTTTTAGTAAATGGATGGATCAAGAAGGCACCAAAGTGCCAATGGATATGAAGTAAACTGTGGTGGTTCTCTGATTATAAGACTGGATGAAATGGGGGATTCTATGAGGAATCTCGTGGTTATTCTAAACCAACTATCAAAGAGTCACGATTAACCACTCGAACATTAGTGAGTTCTCTAATGTATAATGTACAAGAGAACAAACTCTATGATGAAGTCCTGGTAATAATTATAAGGGTAACCATTAGAGTTTATATAATTCTTACTTTTGAGGTAATTATGGGTTACTATATGATGGAAAATGAAAGGCATAGATAACATCGAGGCTAAATTATGTTATAATTATTTTTTTAATATTTTTTCTCTTTTTGGGGAATGTTTTAAGAATTATATTGTTTTGGAAAAATGGATAACATGCAGACCATGTGACAACCCGTCGCGTCAGACCAAGCTGTGGGAATTGAACCGACAACCAAAGTGTGACTTGTATTTATCACCTACCACTAGACTACTTGAAGATTCTGGTTAGTATGAATAATTATTTTTAGTTAAATGATTTTATGAATCAATAATAAGTTGATTTTGGGTTATCTATGGAAATGATTGACCTATCATGGAGGATATGTGATTAGGCTAAATACATTTCAATATGATACTTTAAGAGTAACTGATGTAATTTGAAGATAAATGTTAAGATTTACCTTGGAAAACTATTCTATTAAATCCTTCATGGATTTGGGTTTCAATGTTAGGTTGGTTTATTTAATATGAATTTTAAGGTAAATTTTGTATTGAATGGTCTATGTTGAACTTTGGGTTGATTGACAAATTTTGGAAATTAAGAGTAGTTATTATTTTTGTAAATGATTATTTTTTTGGGATTATCTGATCTTATAATAAAAAGTTTGGTTCTAGTTAATGTGTAAAGACATGTAAAATATATAGTTCCCTTTTGTGCATTAGGTGATTCTCTATAATTTGATTATAGCGCTCTTAATGTGGAGAAGTCATCCTGAATACTCATCGTTAGGAGAAAATATGAGTAATTGTTGAAATCTAGTAAAATTTGAAAGTCTACATGACAAGTAAGTCTGTTTCCTTATCTTTTAGTTAAGAACATAAATGAATTCTTCAATGAAATGTAAATTAAAACAAAAATGTTGTTTGTTAACATATCCTACTAGGGAATCAAATACCATTTAACTCATCACAAGTTTGTGATTTTCTTGTGGTTAACATTCTTCTAGACATGTTTTCAATCACTCTCCATCAGATATTGATGGTTTGTTTTTTCCTCCATATCCATGTTTTCATGGAATCATAGAATATGCTGTCACGGGTGTCATTTTAAATTGTATTTATTTCTTTTAAATTGA
The DNA here is from genome assembly GCA_963277665.1 of Viscum album. NCBI lineage: Eukaryota > Viridiplantae > Streptophyta > Magnoliopsida > Santalales > Viscaceae > Viscum > Viscum album. Next base: position 1,994,745,352 of record OY728140.1, on the reverse strand, counting down.
TAATTATATTGACTTTTTTTCCGATGTGGGGCTTTCAATGATGATTTCGAACCCAATTTTTTAAAATTGCGAGGATGAAATTCCCAAAAGTGGGGAAGGATGTAACATCGTAGGTAAATAAAGAATATTAAATTTTCATATTTATTACTATTTTTAAATAAAATATTAATATTACTTTAATGGGAATGTTATATTCGATGGTGTACCCAATACACAACAACGAGTTTCTTTGAAATCTTACGTTGCACACTAATAATATAATAATATTATTTTAAATGGTAGATATCATATAGCCATTGGAATAGCAGTAATGAAAAGAACTAACTAAAATATGATTATATATGTTTGTTAAATGTTTTTACATTATTCAATAAATGATAGAGGCTTAAAATACAAATGAATCAAATTTTAAAAATAAATATTCTAATATTTTTTAAAAGGTTGATTAACAGCCTTTTGATGATGAACCTTTTTTTAAATCTAGTTTCTTTCACTTTTACATGTTATATTGGAAAAAATAGAATCATTATTTAGAATCAAGAGATAAAAATTTACATTGTGTAACATTTTGGTATTTTTCTGATAAACATCATTTTTAAAGAATATTGAATGATGTTGTATTTTAATTCAAAAAGTTATTTTAATCTAATTTATTTATATGGTTTTATTATCTATTTAGTTGTTTTTAATGTGAAATTAGAATATATTTTTCCATTTAATCCAATGGTGGACATTGGAATTAATTTATCTTTGAAATTAGAAATAAACAAATGTCAATCTTTTGATATATATTGTTTCTTAAAAACACGATGATTATTTTGAAAATGGGAATTAATTATTAAATTAATTAATGCAACTTATATGTTATGAATTTTATAAAATAGAAATTATTTTTTAATTCGTAATATCAAATATATATTAGGGTGAATTTTTGGTATTTTTCTGAAAAACTTCAATTTTTGATGAATAGTGAAACCACTATGTGGTAGTTAAAAACCCGATTTTTTGTTTAAATGAAATTTTACTACAACTATTAATTTAATTTTAAAAATATTACATACATGGTTGTAATTATTAAGTAAAATTTGGTTTAATGGGATGAAAATATTTTTTGGTGAATAGTAACTTGGGAGTTTTATTAATCGCGATTAGATGTAATTATTGTAATTTAAGGTAAAAATATTGTTTTAATAATATGAAATTACACTGACACATGTCCTACCATTATTTTATGAGTCATTTCTGACCAATAAAATCCTTGGGTCAACATGCGGACCCCATTGAGCCAATTGGTTAAGAAATCTACATTAATAACTTTTTATTTAAAGTTAAAAGAAAAATGTTACTAACATGTTTTGTTTTACTAAAACAATTTTTACATGGGGTTATATAAGATAAAATTTTGACAATAAATATTAATTAAAATTTTAAAAACATTTCCTACATCATGGTAATTTCTTTAAAAGTTTTAGACATTAAATAAATAAATTTATTTATGACACCATGATGATGCAGGGATAACCTCATTAATGAACGATTTAAATAAAATGAAACGATATGGTAAAATATAAGATATAAACTTCTATAAAACCTATTTTATGGGTGGATTTCGAACCCTTATCACCTTATCCTTGAAATATATCATTGTGGGTAATTTAAAATCTGAATCTCATTTTATTATAAAGTAACTTTCCAAGACATTCCAAAAGTGACCCTCCTCCCTCTTATAAAAGGCCCCCACCTCTACCCCCTTACCCACACCTCTCAATCCCTTGGCTTATCCAAAATCTTCTCATACTCTCTCTCCACATCTCTCTCTTACTGATAGAAGCCTCACTTTGGGCAGAAGTATTTCCAGGAAGCCTTTGGGCTCAAATCAAAAAGAGTTACCCAATTTAAAGGCAATGTCTTCTCTTACGTTCTTTTGTTTTATTATACTTCTCCAACTCCCTTAACTCTTTTTATTCATTTTCATTGTAACAAAAAAAGTATATTCAATATACTAGGATGTTTTTATGAGATTTATTCGAGCTAAACTTACACACACCTCAATCTAATAGTTAAAGAACATACTGTTTCTATGGATGGAGAATTACAGCCTAACGAAACGATGATTGTTCAATTATCTTATCCCACCTCTCATGGCGGCCGTTATGATGTCATTGTATTTTATATATTATATATATGGTATTTATGTTTATTATATTATTCTGTATTTTATATTTAAAACATACCATTATGCTTTGCATGTTGTGAAAATACGATAATTTCATACGACGATGTGTGGACTACCACCCCCTCAAGTGATGTGACTCGTTCATGTACTACATGGAATGTATAAATAATTAAATTAATGAACTTATATGACCTATATAACATATATATTATACTATAATTATAATATATATATCTCTCATTTAGTTTTAATTCCATTAATATGACAAAGAAATGAAAGTAGCATTCATGCGTACGTATGACCTACCATCTCCATTAACGGTGCATTTAATTTTCTATCTCCAAATGTTATGTAATAGTATTAAATTAATTTAAATGGGATATATAGGATATTTAAATAATTAATACTATTCTGGATATTATTTACTTATAACTACATGGACAATTATTTTCAAACAAATTCATTTTTGACTCATATACCGAACATCAAAAAAAATGTCTGATATAAACACTCATAATTAACTAATTATTATAACATTATAATATGTGATATTAAATGAATAATAAACAGTAAAGGAGGTCTTTATGAAATTATAAATTTACCATAGTTTATTATTCCGAAATATAATGAGACAAAGAAGACAATTCAGACTTGATATAAGGGATCTGACCTCCCTCTTTCTATTCAAGTACTCTATTTTGTGTTATTTATTTTATTCTACAGGTTCGTATGTTAGAGGATGTTATATTATATTAACCATACTGTAATTTTTATTTTAATATGATGAGATACCCCTCATTACTCTCATCTATTCATTTTATGTATTTTTATGTGGCGTCGTTAGGCTGCCGAATTTTTGTAAGGGATTTCTTATCTCACTTTTAATTATGTGAGATTTCAATTGTTCGCCACTTTTTTATGGCATGTGGTGTAGTTTCTACTACCAATTGAAATATATTATCATGATTCTATTTATATTAATGGTTTCATATAATTATTTTGGTGGATATTATCTATTTGTCATACGACTTGATTGATTACAGCGAGGTAAGGGATTTCTTATCTGACTTTTAATTCCATGGGATTTCCATTGTTTGCCACTTATTTATGTAATGTGTTGTATTTTGTACTTTATTTTGGTATATATTATCACGGTAATATTTATATTAATGGTATTATGAAATTAATTTGGTGGTTTTTACCTTTTGGTCATACGACTCGATTGATTACAACGACGTAAGGCGTTTTCATCTCACTTTTATTCCTATGAGATTAATGCTATATTTTTTAATATATCCTTTGATTAGTGTATTTAATTACCATGATTATACTGTTTGTTTAATATACATTCATTTATGGGTATTTACATCACCATTGTATGGTCCTTCTTTTATGGGTGTTATGTTTCGAAAGTAACACAAAGCGGTAAGAGAACCACTCACCGTCCTCTTTTTAAAAGATTTTTTTTTGTTAGGTCTTTTAATTTACAACTTATTATGTTGGGATATGTTCTTATATATCCTTATTGCAGCGAATGATATGTCCAAGTGATTAGATACCCTTTTTATCTATCATCATCTCATTTTCTGAATTTTAAAATGACGTCATTAGGCTCTCGAATTTTTTAAGGGAACTTCTTAACCCAATTTCAATTCTTAGGGTTAAACCTCTACATCTTGATTATGTCATTATATGAATATGTGTGGATGACCTCTGATTGTTTTACACATAATATACACTTATATTAGTTTTATTTATAATTGTCTCACATTATTATGTAATTGATTTGTCCTTAATCTAAAGATACAGTCTTTGTAAGGGACTATGTCTCAATCTCCGTTCATTGAGGCATATTTTGATTTAATACAAGACTTTATTTTATACACTGTGTAAACACCTTTGAATTTTCATTTCGTTCAAAGGGAATCTTTTTTTATTAAGCGTTTTACTAAATGACAAAAAGGAATGTTTCTTTTAACGTACACGGTGAAAATAACGTTTTCCACTGCCGCGAGTATTATTTGGTATTTAGCTTCCTCAAAAAGACGTAACTTTTTTAAAAAGATATAAATACCATATACACTTTTATATATTTTGTTATTTAAAATGGATTGATAATTTATTTGTTATGATAATATATTTAAGTGATATATTGTGATTGAAATGTGTAAATTTTTTCATTCCATTATATTTTTTTATGTCTTATGTTTTTATAATGGTACTTGGAAATTTCATGGGTGGTTATGTGATAAACCATATGATGGGTGGTTCCATGAATACCAGGATGGGTGGATACATTATAACCTCTAAAGAATTTGGTATGAAAGTCGGATGAATAAATATTCTATTTAGTGATATGTGTGGATGTTGACCATATGGTTTTTCCATTTAAGTATGTTTATGCCCCATGTTACCTTTATATGTTATGTGTTTTATATATGGGTTTTATGGTAATCTTTTGTTTACCAAAGTGTAAGAAATTATATTTTATTCAGTGAAGATTATTTAATACTTCATAAAGGTGAAAAGTATTACTTATTATAATATATTAATGATTTACTTATTGTTTTGAATATACTATCCGTTTTCATTCTTTGTGTATCTTTTACTGGGATTTTAATGCTCATCCCTGGTTTTTGAAATGTTTCCCACAGAACTTAAAGATGAATAGGTTCATGGATGGGATCATGGTAAGACATACTATCTAAAACATGGAAGTATACATCTTTCGTTTTAAGAGTTTTTATTTTATGGAAACATAGTAGAATTATCTTCTTTGCAATCTTTTGAGATGTAATAGATATGTCCTAATTCTCTAAAACTCTAAACATGAAAAGATCCTCTATATGAATTATTCATTTAATTCATGATTATGTAATGTTTTAAGGTCGGGTCCTTATAGTTTGTATCCGAGTTCAGTATAGATAAAAATAGAAGTTATAGTGTTGTTTTAGCATAAGTGACAAGTTGTGTATAACCACAATGGTTAGTATATTAGATGGAGTCATTGTTATTTTTGAAAGTTGGAATGAGTTTGAGATAATTGGGATAAGTATATCTCAGTGATTATCTTCCTCCTTAGTACATGATGAGTTTGTTAATATAGTCACACTGACATTTTTTGGTATTAGCAAATGGATGGATCAAGCAGGCACCAAAGTGACAATGGGTTTGAAGGAAAATGTGGTGGTTCTCTGATTAAAATACTCGATGAAATGGGGGATTCAATGAGGAATCTCATGGTTATTCTTAACCAACTATCATGGAGTAATGATTAACCATGTGAAACTTAGTGAGTTCTCTAATGCATCATGTATGAGAGAACCAACTCGATGAGGAAGTCTAGGTAATAATTATAATGGTTACCATTATGGTTTATATGATCCTTACTTTTGAGATAATTATGGGTTACTATATGATGGAAAATGAAAGGCATGAGATAAAATTGAGGTTAAATTATGTTATGGTTATTTTTGTGTATTTTAACTTTTTTTGGCGAATTTTTTAAGAATTATATAGTTTGGGAAAATGGGACAACACATAGACCGTGTGACAACCCGTTGTGTTGGACCAAGATGTGGGAATTGAAACCACAACCAAAGTGCAACTGGTATTTATCACCTATCACTGGACTATGTGAAGTCCCTCATTAGTGTGACTAATTATTTTTAGTTAGATGATTTTATGAGTCAAGAATAAGTTGATTTTGGGTTTTCTATTGAAAACGATTGACCTATCATAGAGGATATGTGATTAGGATAATTACATTTCAATTTTAGACTTTCAGAGTAACTGATGTTATTTGAAGATAAATGTTAAGATTTACCTTGGAAAACGATGCGATTAAATCCATCATATATTTGGGTTTCAATCATAGGTTGGTTTATTTATGAGGAATTTTAAGGAAAATTTTGTATTGAATGTTCTTTGTTGAACTTTGGGTTGTTTGACAAATTTTGGAGATTAAGAGTAGTTTTTCATTCTGTAAAAGATTATTTTTTTGGGAATATCTGATATTATACAACCAATTTTTGTTCTAGATATGGTCAAATGTCATGGGAAACATATAGTTATCTTTTTTGGATTAGGTGATTCAGTAGAAGTTTATTATTGCGCTCTTAATGTGAACATGTCATCCTAAATACTCATCGTTTGGAGAAAATATAAGTTATTGGTAGAAATCTATTAAAAGTTGAATGTCGACATGACAAGTAAGTATGTTTCATTATGTTTTAGTTAATCTCATAAATGAATCCCTCAATAAAATGTATCTTAAGAGAAATTTTTTTTTGTTAACATTTCCTACCAGGGAATCAAATACCTTTTAACCCATCATAAGTTTGTGATTTTCTGGTGGTTAACTTTCTCTTAGACATGTTTTCAATCACTCTCCATCAGAAATTGATGGTTTTTCTTTTTCTTCCATATCTATGTTTTTATGGAATCCTAGTATTTTTTGTCTCGGGTGAACATTGTAATTCTCTTTATTTCTTTTAAATAGATAGTTATATTGACTCCTTCTCCGATGCGGGGCTTTCAGTGAATTTTCTGAGCCCATTTTTTTAAAATTGCGAGGAGGCAATTCCCAAAAGGGGGGAATGATGTAACATCCCAGGTAAATAAAGAATATTGAATTTTCATATTTATTAATATTTGTGAATAAAATATTAAAATTAATTTAAATGGGATTCTATGTTTGATGGCGTACCCAATACGCATCAATAAGTTTTTTCTTTGAAATCTAACATTGCACAGTAATAATATAATAATATTATTTTTAATGGTAGAAAACATCTAGACATTAGAATAGCATGAATTAATAGAAATAACTAAAATATGAATATATATGTTTTTTAAATGTTTTTACATTATTCAATAAATGTTAGAGGCATAAAATACAAATGAATCCAGTTTTGTGAAAAAATATTTTAATATTCTTTAAAAGGTCGATTAACCTCCTTTTGATGACGAACCTTTTTTTTAAATCTACTTTTTTCACTTTTATATGTTATATATGAAAAAATAACATCCTTTTTATGAATTAACACATAAAATTTTACTTTGTGTCAATATTTGGTGTTTTTCCAAAAAAGTTTATTTTTTAATAAATAGTTAATGATGTTGTATTTTAATTCCAAACAACCTTTAAATATAATTTATATATATGGTTATATTATCCTTTTAATTGGGTTTAAAGAGAAATAAAAATATATTTTTACCATTTAATCCAATAATGGAAAATTGAATTAATTTAACATTGAAATTGGACATAAAGAAGTGTCGATCTTTTGATATATATTATTTCTTAAAAACACACTATTTATTTTGACAATGGGAATTAATTATTAAATTAAAAAATGAATCATATATGTTTTGAATTTTTTAAAATAGAAATAATTATTGAATTTAGAATTTCAAATATATCTTATGGTGATTTTTTGGTATTTTTCTGAAAAACAACAATTTTTTATGAATAGTGCAACCACTAAGTAGAAGTTAAAAAATCGATTTTTCATTTGAATAAAATTTTACCGCATCTATGAATTGAATTTTAAAAATCCTACATACATGGTTGTAATTATTAAGTAAAATTTGGTTCAATGGGATGAAAATAATTTTTTGTGAATAGTAACTTTTGAGTTTTATTAATCGCGATTAGAGGTAATTAATGTAATTTAAGGATAAAATAATTTTTTAATAATCTGAAATAAACATAAATCATGTCTTACCCATATTTAATGAATCATGACAGACCAAGACAATCCATGGGTCCACATGGGGACCCCATGGAGCCACTTGGGTAAGAAAATGTCATTAATAACTTTTTAATTAAGGTTAAAATAAAAATGTCACAAACATGTATTGTTTTACTAAAAAAATTATTACTTGAGGTAATATATAATATTTTTTTTGTTATCAATATTCATTAATTATATAAAAATATTTCCAAAATCATGGTAATTTTTTTATAATTTTTAGTCATTATATTAATAAATTTATTTATGACACCATGGTGATGCAACGATTACCTCATTAATGATCGATTTAAATAAAATAAAACTATATGGTAAAATATAGGAAATAATCTTGACTAAAACCTATTGGATGTGTTTATTTCGAACACTTATCACCTTATCCTCGAAATATATCATAGTGGGACCTTTAAAATATGAATCTCATTTTATAATAATGTAAGTTTCCATGACATTCCAAAAGTTTCCCTCCTCCTGCTTATAAAAGTCCCCCACCTCTACCCCCTTACCCACTCCTCTCAATCCATTGTCTCATCCAAACTATGTTAATATTGTCTCTACACATCCCTCTCTTACTCCAATAAGCCTCAATTTAAGCAGAAGTATTTCCAAGGAAGCCCTTGGGCTCAAATCAAAAAGAGTTACCCAATTTAATGGTAATGTATTCTCTTATGTTCTTATGTTTTATTTTGCTTCTACAACCCCTTAAACTATTTTTATTCCTTAAATTTGTAACAAAAAAATTATCTTCAATATAAAATTATTTTTTTATGAGAATTATTCTAGCTACACTTACACACACCTCCATCTAATTGTTAAAGAAAATACTGTTTCTGTGGATGGCAACTTACTGCCTCACGAAACGATGATTGTTCAATTTTCTCCTACCACCTCTCATGTTGGACATTATGATGTAACTGTATTTTATATATGATATATATGGTATTTATGTTATCTATATGATTCTGGTTTTTATATTTAAAACTTACCTTTATGCTTTTCATATTCTGCAAATGTGATAATTTCAAACGAGGAAGTGTGGAATACCGCCCCCTCAAGTGATGTGACTTGTTCATGAAATTAATGGAATGTATAAATAATTAAATTAATGAACTTATGTAACCTATATAACATATATATTATACTTTAATTATAATATATATATCTCATTTAGTTTAAATTCAATTAAAATGACAAAGAAATGAATGTAGCAATCTTGTGTACGTACGGCCTACCGTCTCCATGAAAGGTGCATTTCATTTTTTATATCCAAATGTTATGGAATAGTATAAAATGAATACATACTGGATATATAGGATATTAAAATAATTAATAATATTTTGGATATGATTTACTTATAACTACATGTACAATTCTTTTCAAACATGTTCATTTTTGACTCATGTACCAAAAATCGACAAAAATATTTGATATAAACTCTCATAATTAACTAAGTAATATAGAAATATAATATGTGATATTAATTGAATAATAAAATTTAAATGAGGTCCTTAATAAATTGTAAATTGACCAATGTTTATTAATAAATAATATAAAGAAACCAACAAGACAAGTCAGACTTGATGTAAGGGATCCGACCTCTCTCTTTCTCTTCAAGTACTATATTTTATGTCATTTATTATATTCTCCATGTTCTAATGTTGGAGGATTTTATTTTATATTCAACATAATGTAATTTTTATTTTCATATGATGAGATACACCCTCTTTCTCTCATCACATCATTTTATGAATTTTTAAGTGGTGCCATTAGGCTGCCGAATTTTCATAAGCGATTTCTTATATCACGTTTAATTCTGTGAGATTTACATTGTTCGCCAATTTTTTATGTCATGTGGTTTATTGTGTACTTCTAGTTGATATATATTATCATGATTATATTTATATTCAAGGTCTTCTGTAATTCATTTGGTGGTTTTTATCTTTTGGTCATATGACTAGATTGATTACAGTGAGGTAAGGGATTCCATATCCCACTATAAATTCCGTGATATTTCCATTGTTATCCACTTATCTATGGAATGTGGTGTATTGTGTACATCCATTTTATATATATTATAATTATTCTATTTATATTAATGGTATTCTGTAATTCATTTTGTGGTTATTATCTTTTGGTCATACGACTCAACTGATTACAACGAGGTAATGTGTTTTCATCTCACTTTTATTACTGTGAGATTCATGATATATTTTTCACTATCTCCTTTGATTGGTGCATGTAACTCCCATTATTATACTCTCTATGTAATATACCTTCATTTATGGGTATTTACATCAAAATTGTATGGTCCTTCTTTCATGGGGTGTATGTTTTGTAAGTTACCCAAATCGGTAAGGGAACCTTTCACCCTCCTCTTTTTAAATGACTTTATTTTGTTAGGTATTTTAATTTACATCTTATTATGTTGTGATATGTTATTATATATCCTTATTTATGTAAATGATTTTTACAAGTGATGAGATACCGTTTTTATCTATCATCTTCACATTTTTGGAATTTTAAAATGACGTCGTTAGGCTGTCGAATTTCTGTAAGGGAACTTCTTAACCCAATTTCAATTATTTCTGTTAATCCTCTACTTATTGATTATGTATTTCTATGAATATGTGTGGATGACCTCTGAATATTTTACAAAGAATATACACATATATTAGGTGTATTTATAGTTTTCACATATAATTATGTAATTGATTTACCCTTTCTAAGGATACCGTCATCGTAAGGGACTTCGTCTCAATATCCTTTCATTGAGGTATATTTTGTTTTAATACAAGACATACATTTATAATTTGTATAGTCACCTTTTACATTTCATTTCATTCAAACGGAGTAATTTTATTACGAATCATTTTACTAAATGAAAAAAAGGAATGTTTATTTTAACATACGCGGTGACAACGACCTTTTCCGCCACCGCGAGTATTATTTGGTCTCTGGCTTCCTAAAAAAACCATAATCTTTTTAGAAAGAAATAAATTCCACATAATCTTATTTATTTTGGTATTTAAAATGTTATTGAAAATATATTTGTTATGTCAATATATTTAAGTGATATATTGTGATTGAAATGTGGAAATTTTTTCTTTCAATTATATTTGTTTTATATCATATGATTCTATAATTGTACTTGGACATTTTATGGGTGGTTACATGATAAACCATATGACAGGTGGTGCTATGAATACCATTATGGGTGGTTACGTTATAACCACCAATGAATTTTGTATGGAATTCGGTGGTATGGCTATTCTGTTTTTTGATATGTGTGGAAGTTTTTTGTATGGTTATTCCATTTATGTATGTTTATGTCCCAAGTTACCTTTAAATGTTTAGTTTTCTTTATATGGGTTTTATGGTAATCTTTTTGTTACAAAAGTGTACGAAATTATATTTAAGTAAATGAAGAGTATTTAATACTTCATAAAGGTAAAAAGTATTATTTATGATAATGTATTCATGATTTACTTTTTCTTTTGAAAAATCTAACCGTATTCCTTCTTTGTGTATCCTTTGATGGGATTTTTATGCTCATCCCATGTATTTGAAATTTATTTCACTAGACAGAAAGATGAATAGATTCAAGCACTAGATCAAGGAAATAAATTCTATCTAAAACATGGAAGTAAACATGTTTTTTTAGAGTTTTTATTTTATGGAAACTTAGTAGAGGTGTCTACTTTGTAATCTTTTGAGATGTAATATTTATGTCTAAATTATCTAAAACACTAATCCTGAAAAGATACTCTATGTGAATTATTCATTTAATTCATGATTATGTAATTTTTTAAGGTTGGGTCCTTATAATATGCTTTATGGTAGAATCTCATTTGTTGTAATATTTTACTATGATTCATTTCTGGAATCACTTTTCCAGAATCAAGATATATATTAGATCTTAGAGTTGTTGTTAATTTTGGTTATATGAAATTTCCTTAATGATTTTTAAAGTATACAATTCACCCCCTATTTTATTTGATCAATCATTACATATTTGATCATACATTTGTTATAATATAGTATATCATACTCAGACATACCATTCTAACAGTCGGTGGAGTATCACGAGAGGTTAGATAATCTCACCGATTACAAGACAACTTATAAGATGCCCTGTTGTAAGTGCTAAAACTCTGGGATACACACTGAGTGCAGTGTTTCAAGAACAAAATACACCCTGAAAAGGATCTCATGGTTTTTCCAAGTGAGGGTTGCCTCGTCATGTGTCATGAGAGGTAGGCTCCCCCATCTACCTATTGTGCACTGGAAAAGACTATCATCTAGGATAGACATTAACTCTGTTAGTGTCTCAAACAAGACAAATAACACTATACATAGACTCCAACGAGTCCTCAACTGCATGGGGATCAATCTCAAATCAAAACCTAAGTGGCCTCTATCTCTGGAACTCGTGAAATACGCTCAGTCATCATGCACAATATTCTGGTAGGGCTAGTGTCATCTTCTTCCCAATGTTTGGTGGTGCTAATGGTGAACCACCGAAAGGTGCAACCATAGTAAGAGGGCTATGCACCGATTTCTCATCCCTCAATTGGCTATTACCGTGTACTCTCTTGGGAATCCTAACCGGCTCTCTATGTGGAGACATCTTGAATAAAATAGGTGTTCCCTAGTCAATAATATATACATGGTGAGATGACTCTAAAGTGATCAAAATTAAAAAACATCTAAAGTAGGCACTATCAGTTCCATTGTTTAATAAGTCATAAATTAGTATTTAGGGTCCTTGTATATGGATACGCTGACCGCCTCCCCAACAATTGAATTCCTAAACTATAAACCATACTCACAAAACATAACAATATTGATCTATTAAAATGAATTGAGCCCTAGAAAATCAGTAGAACCAACTCTTCTGATACCACTTTTCCATGAACCTTTATTGGGGAACATTCCATCACTACAACAAGAATGCCTTCCTTAGGCCAGGGGTTGGAAAGTAGCACAAGAATTTTCAATCCCATTAACTGAAATTATTTTACTTTAAAACTCTACTGACACAGAATCTATGAACACAGCAAGATCCATCAATGTTGTAAAATGGTCATGGTAAAGTTGGATAGTAAAGGTAAAAGGGTCTGGAATACATGACCAATAGAAAGGTAAAACAAAAAATGTAAAACATGAAACTAATATTGAAATTTTCCTCTAAGGATCCTACCTGGAGGGTAGGTACAACTAATCTCCACTGCTCTCTACATCAGCCAATATTATCTTTTTACTGCATGGTCTTTCCTCCATTATGTCTTAGCCAATCTGCTCATCATCTATGAAAGACACAATAAGGTGCGGGCGAAGCCCATGCAAAGGTGAGTATAAAAATATATAGTAGAGACCCTAATCCCCCCAAATGACTGACATAATTTGACAAAGGGAAAAAACAAAGAGTGATCTATATCAAAAAGAAAAAAGTAATAGACACTTCTCAAACCAAGTATATGTGATGTATAGAAGTATTTTTGATAAGTTGCGAAGCCAGATCATTTTATTATATCAAGAGGCACAGCTATAAACCATATGTAGTCTGACCCACACAAGATAAGTAGCTACTAACCACCGATAGACCCAAACAGATCGAACCCACCCGTAGTGCATACATACTAACCCATGCAAGACCCACACAGGATCTGACCCACACATGATCATTATGCACTGACCCACATAGGATCACTGAACATAGATCCACACAGAATATGACTCACGTAGTTTTAGTATGCCACTAATCCACGATGGACCGGTCAATTTAGAGTCCTCGTCAGGTCACAGACTATTGATCCACACGGGATCTCTAGGAGATGAGCCACAAATTATCGCTCAGTATTGAGCTACACATGATATCTAGGTGCTGACCTACATAAGATCTCTCAGTACTATCCCCCGTATGATCTGTCTCTATCCTCCGCCTACCTTCCAGCCACTGGATTTTCAATCATAGTACGCTTAATTAAGGGAGAACTAATCCTCAAACCATTCTTAATATTTCCACAATCCATAAGTCCCACTAAGAAGTAACCAAATGATTGGTAACTTTATTAGGGTCTCAATGCATCAGACGACATATCAATCGGACACCCAGTGTGTATGTTATTGGATTTTTAGTGCAAAGGGCCATATTGAATTCATTGTCGATCCAACCAAGATGCAAATCCACAGTTTCCAAAACACTCATGGTGTATCTCAAAAGTAACATTTCTCTCTAAGGATCCTAGCACCACAGATGATTAATCAGACAGATGTCTTGTTCATAATATATAGCCACCAACATGTATTAGGTCTCGAGAGGGGTACGAGTCCAGGTGACATCGCCTCATCACTCACAGGACCCATAAGGATCGGTTCCTATACATCATCATGGATTCAAGACACAACATCCTTAAGTGCAGTGCGTGATAGCGCACCACCGTGACCTTCACGGATGGTCGTTGTCACACAACAGTCTTACCATCATGGAAACGTGGGGCACCGGTCATCAATGGAGACCAGTGGCTGTCGGTCGTCGCCCTAGTCCACCAGCGTTGGTAACTGGGGCCATGTCGGCGCCTCTTCCGTAGGCCATTGGGTGATCAATGGTCATCTATTATTCCTTCCGGATGAACTTACATTCCTCCATGGTTGTCAGTGTCGATTCACACCTCTCGGTTTTAGTTTTTTGTCAAGTTGGAACAACATGGATCTGAAGAACAAAATGAAAATCAAGTGGAGGTGGGTCTGGGACTTGTTCTTCTGTCTTTTGCCATCCACATCATCATTATATCAAGTTGGGGTAAATTGTAATGCACATTGAAAATAATGATACACCCTATTAAAATACCCCGCATTGACCCCCCCACAAATTCTTAAACGTGTAAACAAAATGTGGGAATTTCTAGAATTTAATGACAACCAATACCTATTGAACAGACATATGTATCACATTCATTGGAGGAATAAGAGACCCCTTCTTAGTGAGTTCATCGGTGTTAATTTATCCTATATCATAGTCATCCGAGCTTCAATACTCCATTGGTTGAAGACATCACGTCACGTCTCTAGAGGTTCATTTCTTGGTGAAACCTTGTCAAAACTCCTTACCGAGACTCACATAAATAGAAGTGGGAATGGTCAGTAACACACCATGGAATTAACGAGGTTCATTTAATGAATTAAACTACTAATTCAGAAATGTTGTGGTTACTAGTAAATTAGATTCAGGATATTAATTGTCTTTACAAGTCACTGGTCCCCACCACCGCCACTCATCCGCTGGAGAAAAAAAATAAAATAACATGTTACTTTATTATATTATTTTTTTCTCTAAAGTCCAAAATTTATGTTTTTTCCGGACATACAGTGTATGAAGTGAACCATCCCTTAAGCGAATCTCAGTGTTGGGGATTTAATGGTGCCCTCATATTTTTAATCGGATCACCGGTTAAATTAATAGAAAATGATGTCCGCACGATTAATGAATATACAATATAAAGAGTTAAAAAATTAATTTCATGTACAGGGACCTCGAAATCATGCACCGTCAATTTTTACAGGCTAATAATAATCTCAAATAATTTAAAAAAAATAAATTGAATTTTCAGGTTTTTACACGAAGGATCACATATTCTAGTGTCTTTATAATATAAGGTACTTGAATAGAAAACATGATTTTAAAGTTAAAAGAACTTTTATTAATATTCATAAATAGTTCCATTCATCATTTGTTATCCCACAAAAACATAGGGTAACCTAGAGAAAACATATAAAAATTGGATGAGTTAAAATTCCATGAAAGGGAATAATCATGGAAACAAATTATAGAACATGGTAAAAGGAATAAAATGTTAACATATTAGGAATGAAACATGAATAAACTTATCGATGAATATTATAAATAGAATATAATCATATGATCATGGAAATATATGAAATTCTCATAAATATTTAAAACGACATAAATATGATTCATGGTTATCTACCAATACTATATCACATGGTGGATAATGTCTCAATATTTATTATGTTAAATAAATAATTCCATACATGATATCTCAATAAACAAAACATTAACCAATTAATTGGTGTGTTATATGGATGCACCCATAATAACATGTAAATCTATATGTATTTCACATACCAAAATCAAACATCAAGGATAATAATATGGGTTACCCTTAGAATGAAATGGGTTTCGTAATCATATCATAAGGTATAACCAATGTGTGTATCATAAAATTATCCATGAAATAAAAGATTAAATAATTTTTGAACTATAAAAAAGTAAATATATTAATATTTATTGAATTATTATGTCCAAGTAATGTTAATACATGAAAAATAGTTACTATGAACTATTAAAAATGTGCTTCTTTCGTCTGGTTTAAAGAAAAAGATTAAAAATTATTTATAGAATAAAATTATCAATTCTCTATAAAAACAAAATATTTCTAACATATTTTTTCACAGTATAATAATTTTTTTTTAAAAAAAACGTTATATTATAAATGTTATAGAGAGTACATGTAAATGTGTATGTAGTTGAGAAGTTCCATTTAATCTGGATTTCATATCAAGATGAATTGAAAAGGAATCATTTTAAAACATGTAATTCCCAATTAAGAAAATATAAAATGATACAAATAAATATTTTTTAAACATGAATAGAATTTCTTAGCAATATATAAGAACAATGATTATTTACATTGTGGATAAGAGAGAGAAAATGTAAGCCAAAGGTAATATGGATGTTTGGATTTATCACATACCTTATGTGTGAATGAATTATGAACATGAACTAAATATAATATAATATATATATATTACATTCATTAATTGCATAATTAATAAGCTATAAAAAAATTATTTTTTATTATATTTTTATTGAGGTCATTTATGCCCATTTTATTGAGGTATAAATATCAATTTCAATGTTTACCAGGCTTTCATTTTCATGTCTTCATGGTCGGTTCACTATTGTTAAATTATTGATGTTATAGTCTAGTGGGAATAATGATATAGTAGTGAGATAATATTTAAATTTTTCACATACTAATTTCTATATTTTTTCATAAATCATTTTCCTTCTGGTATGAAGATGATTCATTTTATAAAATGTTAATGCTAATTGATTAGTTTATTTTTTTTAGTTTATTTGACAATCATGAAGTAGTTTTTTTTATTTAACATAAGGTCTATATATTTTCTCCAAAATATAAAAATGTTGTAATATACATATTCAAATCATTATTTATCCATAATAATATTTTTATGTACATCCTTGAAGGCAGTAATGAAACATGTGGAATTGAAAACCATAAGGAGTTGAAAAAACATATCACAGACTATGTCTTAATTAATAGAATAATAGTAGAAGAAAATATATTTTATTATGTATATTACATTAACAAAATTAAATTATTTTCTGTATATCATAATTCAGTTATCATTCCATTTTAGATAAGTGAGGTGACAAGTGGATATTAATATGAAAAAAGAGAAAGATTTAGGATTTTACATCTTGAATTTCATCTCCTTGAGAAAGTCCTAGATATAGATGGGTTTGTTCTTTTCATGAAAACATTATCTCATTGATTTGGTGAAGAGGTTGTGATGGTAAATGGGTATAATATTGAAAATATACTAGGATTATTGAACACGAGGATATGGATTGGCGAGGGTAGGTATTTTTAAAAGAGGATAGTAGTGTTATAATTATTATATTCATTATTTTATAATTTTAACTAATTTATAACAATAATGTTTAACCCTATAATTAAATTTATTTAATGATTCATGTTAATTTGAACTAATTGTTGATTACATCATATGTACATCATCAATGACTAAAAAATTATTATAATGTTAAATACTGAAAATTACAACACTTCCCTATTCTCAAAAAATTAATCAATATTAAAAAAATAAAAAATAAATTCACCATAAGCGTTTTTCATATATATATATCAAAAATAAATTCCCTTTGATAAAATAGTTTTCAAAATATTATAAATTTAAATTTTAAATAAAATCATCACCAATCCGTAAAATACAGATTTAATATAATAATAAATTCTAGGATCCTACAAAAAATTAATTAACGTCTAATAAAATTATATTATAATTACAAAAAAATTATTAATATATTAATATATTTTGGAATAATAAAATTATTTTTCAATATATTTATTATTTATAAAACAGAAAATAATAATTTAATTTTTGAAAAAATGTTAGCACTTAATTTACCATTTTGAAAAAATTTATTTACTTATACCATGAAGTAAATTTATCAAAATTGTATTCATAAGATAATATAATTAATTTGTACTTTCATATGTGAAGTTAATAATCTAATTGATCGATTATTGTTTCTAAATTTCAGGTTAATATTCCAACTGTTAGATGACTATTATTATGAGAAATGTTAGTTAATTTCTATAAATAATTATTTATTTCCTTTTTTATTATTTAAATTATATTTTATATTGTTGTAATATATATATAATTTAATTTTAAAAATATAGATTTTATTGTAGTCATTTTGTTTTATTTCTACAAATTTTTTCATGATCATTGTCATTCTAGTGGATCTAAAAGATCAAATTTTTACCTATATAATTATATTAATTTTTAATTTTATATTAATTTTACAATACATAGAATTTTATTGGGCTGTTTAATGAAGAATAAATCATTATTAATTTATGATAATATTTTTTTGGTTAATATATGCGATATTATTTATATTATACTACATGAACTAATTATACGAATTGAAAATACATTGATTAAAATTGGGATGGCTACATATATATTCCTTCAATTTCCATTGTCATAATATTCTAGAAATTATTTTTTAAAATATAATGCCTATAAATATAGAATTTAAATTTTTTCATATAAATATTTATAAAATTTTTCCAAATTTATTTAAAAACATTATTAGTTTTCTTACACTAATAAAAAAATACAACTAACATTCCATTCCGAAACCAAAAATTACAGAGTAATTTATAAATAAATTTTAGAAACAGTGTAAAAAAAGATAATTAATTAATTGATACATTAAATGAATATAAAAATTATATAACACTGTGTATGAAATTTATAAATGAAAAAATTATGAATAATTATAATATAGGAATCATTTTAAAACTGACTAAAAGACAGGATATGGTAAAAAATATTACTCTTCATGAAAAGGTTAACAATGGATATGGACAAATAATAAATCATTTTCATTCTAAAAAAGGGTTACATAATGTTTTATTCATTCACGGTAGGATCATATTATATTGATGGTCTAGACCCACTAGATGAGAATATCCTAGGATAATTCCTAAACACCAAGGGTTCCCTTAAATTAGATAATTAAGGTGGGGAAATTATTTTATCTGAATAGGACCATAATTTTACACCACTGCATTCATCATATTGAACATACATTTGTAAATCATTGTTAGATAACAAGGAGAACACCATGAACACAAAACACGTGTAAAAATTATAAGGTTATTATTTTCAAAAAATATTAGAATTCATAAAAAATGATATCCAACATAAATTTACCTTGAACAACCTAAAACATATCAAGTAAATAAAAATTCTATTAATATTTCATGAAATATCAATTTTCAATAAATATACCCAATGATATTTTTAATAGACATATACAATAATTTCCTTTAAATTTAAAAATTGATAAGTACAAAAATATATAACACACCCCTTATCATATTTATTGATAAAATCACAAGACATAAAATATGAAATTATAAATTCACTAGGAATATTAAAAGAAGAAATATCATTAATGAAATAATTCTAGAAAGTTGTAGAACTACATAACACATAATTAAAGTGAAATTTCATGGAATGAAATACCTTAATCACGAGATACAATTTTAATTTGATAGGGGAATCATAATTAATGACAAGCATGGTCCTTAGTAACCCTGACATCCAAATTAATGAACAAAATAAAATTAAGAATATAGAAATATAATCACATAATTCTTCTAGAAAATTTGAGGATAAAATAGTGGGATAAATATTAATAGGATGATATAATAATGAAATAATTTCCAAAAAATTGGATAGATTTATTTAAATCAGTTGAATCGAAATTAAAATAAACAGGGAAGTGGTTATATATATTCATATATCTCATGAGAGTTGAGTTACATGAATATGTGGTGGGGTTTCCAATTTTGAGATTTTAAGTGGAAAAGGTCATTTTTAATGACAAAAAATAAATCATAATATTGAAAAAAGAAATTTTAGGATGATCAGTTTGCCACAATATGACTAATCGAAAATAGACAATCCTAAAGCCTTAGTTCCCACCTTTTGGGAGTGATGAGAAACACATCAACCTGAAACGATCCAATGGAATTCTACCCACACACACATCATAGAATGGATATACCATCATGGCATGATTATATTTTGATGGATTGACCCTAAAATTATAGGCATAAAATATGGTTTCCTGTATGGAAGTAAATCATATTCATTATGATACATATTCAAACTTGGTATACATGTAGTGGTGGAATACCTTCTTCCCTAAAATAATATGGCCCTCAACTAGAATTTTAAATATTTCCAAGGATTTGTTGTTTCTTTATTAAAATGGTGTAAAAATATCGAACTATAATCTATGTATAAATAATTAAGAAACACCTTAAAACACCAAAAATATGCAGGATAATAACAGTATAATCATATGAAAATAAAAATAATAAAACAATAAATAGTATGAAAAATATTGTTTTTTAGTTTTGGATTTTGATTGGACCCCACATAAAATAGGGTCAATAATGAAGAACCCTATTATATGTTATAGTAGATACCAAATTAATAATAAATAATTTTATGTAGAAATGTTTCTAAATAATAAATTAAAAAAATTGTGGGTATTTCTCAAAGTATATAATATCATCACATGGATGGTCGAAAATAATTGTATTATATCTCTCTTTTTAACAACTAATAGTAATAATGGGATTGTAAATTTAGGAAATAATATGTATGAATTGGAAGTGTGTATTTAGACCTATTATATTTGTATCCTTGAGATAATATCTTGTTTTTGTAATGTTCAATGTTTCTAAATGAACGAAAAAGTGAAGGAAAATAATTTTTTTTTGTCAGCTAGGCATGCCAGTTTTAAAACATACAATACAAATTATTAATTTTTATGGTTTAAAATATAATGTTTCTTTTACATAAATTAAATTAAATTATATAGACTAAAATTAAAATTACATTAACTTAAATAAAGGATAAAAACAATATTCATCACTTTGAAATATTGTAAGAAACATTTTCAATGTTAGACATTATATCATCTGGGTTTCCGAGCCCAATATACACTCAATGTTGATATAGTAAAAATATTAAATGTATTTATTCATATGCATGTGTGATTCATTGAAAAAATAAAATAACACCCAAATAATACATCATATGAGAAATCTATAACCAACATTATGTTCTGAACACTGGTTTTACCCATGGAATGGTATATCATTGATGCACATCGGGTGTTTGGAAACCTCATACATGATAATACTCTCTTTATATTTAATTAATTTATTACACTTTTTTTATATAAAGAAAATTATTTTAAAAAAATGATGTGTCTTATGAGAAATCAGAAACACCCTTTATGTCCAAAATGATGGGTTTACCCTATGCAGGATATAACATTTGATAGCATCATTAGTTTAGTATTATCGCACATGAATATAGTTTACTTTTTTTATAAATATATATTTGGATGTTATAAATAATAATCATAATTTAATTATAAATATTATTATTTTTGTAGAATAAAAATTGAAAATATACTTTGATAAATGATTAATTATGTCATGATGTAAATAATAAGTGGAAATTGTAATCATTGTTAAAATATTATTTATGAAAATTAAATTCAAATGTGCTATCAATATTAATTTATTTGGTGTTGTATATTTTTAATGGTTGTTGACATCAAAATAATAATTGTTTTATTTATGAGCTGTATTAAATAATAATAATTTTATGATTTTTAACATTAATATATTGAGAGAAAAATATTTGTGTATATATGTGTAATGAATATATATATATATATATATCTGTGTGTGTGTGTGTGATTATGTGTGGATTATATATATATATATACATGTTATATATATAGATATGAACATTTGTATATACACACATATACAACCGCATAAGTATATATATATATATATATATTTGTGTGTTCGTATGTGTGGATAATTATTTTTTGGTTACATAAAACATGATTAGGTTCCCACATAATTTTTTGAAATGTATCGACAAAAAAAGGTGTATACCATATAAATTTTGAGTCCAATTTCTTAATGTGACAAATGGCGCTTTCCTATACACCCTGTTGTGGATCTCATGTGGATTTTAATATTAATTAAATAATTTTTTGGGATTTAAATATAATTTTTACATCGTTCCCTAATAAAAAATTCAGTTTAAAATTAATGAAGTTGATATTTAAAATAAATATAATTTTTTAACGAAATTGAGAAATTGAGCATGGTTAAAAATCAATAATAAAATGAAAGTGGATGTATATAATATAAAAAATAATAACAATGGGATAAACACATTTTTATTAATTATTTTAAATTTTCCTTCCCTTTTTACTTTTAATATTTTATTTTATTTTATTTTTTCCTTTTTATTAATTTTAATTTTTTTCCTTTCCTTCTTCATTTATCCCACTACACTTCCCTCTTCTTACATTGCCCCATGTAGTACCTCACCATTGTGGTGTCCCTCCTCCTCTCTTATCTTATTTCCAAAAACTGTTGCTACTCCATCTCACATATTTATTCTTCACTGTCAGTTGCTCAGAAAAGATCATGGTATGGAAAACAACATGCAATAAGAATCGTATGATATCCTTCTCTATCCATTGCATGATATATCATGGAATTAGTTTACCTAAAATTGGTGATTTATATAAATCGTTTAATTTCATTCATTTTAGGTAAAAGAAAATATCACCTAAAAGTGTAGGATCCTCAACAAGTACATGGTAGGGAATGTAATCTCTTTCGACTCATTTTGTTTCATCATTTAGATAATACGTTCTTCTTATTTTTATTGACTACCAGTGACATTTAAATTTTATCTTTTCAAAATAATTTAAACTATTTTACCTTACCATTGAAATTTTTTTCAAATAATGTCTCCCATATAAATTATTTCAACATAATTGGATACATGTTTCAGTGTGTTGATTGTTTTTCAAAATATTCATTTCCCCAAAGTTACTAAATTATTTAATTTCATCTGTTTTGTGACCCCTTAAAATATATCATTATCTGAAATTATTTATTTAGGATAATTGTGAACCATGAACATTGATATTTGTTAGTTTATTTATACCTACTTATATTTTTCGTTGTTATGTTATTATCAAGTTGTGCCATTATAAAATTGATATGTGATTTTTTATTCTTTTGTTGTTATATTTCTTTGGTTGTAATAGCTTATCTTCAAGGATCATTTGTATGAGGCTTCAGATATAAGGCCCTAGCATTAAACCTTACTTAATCTTGAGTTATTACAAGATTACACATTGAGGATCTTTTCAGGTTTAGAGTTTTAGAAAAATAGATCATAAAACATGCATTACATTCCACATTTAAACAATGTGGTTACATAAAAGATAGTATTAATTGTTTTCCATCAAAGGAAACATTTTTCAAAAAAGGATGTATTCATTCTTGACACTTCCTTGACATTATCATCATATCATGTACCATTCCCTTGACCTATGAAAAACATTTAAAAAAACATGGGATGAGTATAAAAAGCTCAGTAATGGTTATAAAAAATATGTAAAGGAAATATGAGTTCATATATACATAAGAATGAAATCATACCTTACCAATAAAACATAGGCACTTTAACATACCTCATCAAATCATGAATAAATCATAGGAGTCATAAGACATAAAAGGTAACTTGAGGCATTCATAACATTCTTACGTAGGGAGTAACCCTCTTGGTTACGTTTGGAATACCCACCATAGTATATTCCCTAAATCTCTTCAGAGAAACCTTAACGTTTCACTCCTTAGCGTAACCCAATGCATTGGAGAGCTATATCGGGCTCAAGCGCCCTTAGTTTATCACAGAACCACCCGTCTTCATAACAATTCCCAATAACCATAACATAATCATATCACATAAAACATGCATAAAGGAAACATAACATTTCCACATTTCAATCACAAGATATCAATACAACACATTGATATAAAAAACCTTATTAAAACCATGTTCAATACCAAAATAAAATAAAAGTAAAACATGGTATTTATTTTTCTTTTAAAAAGAATGTATGGCTTGAAGAGGAAGCCAAAACTCAGATAATGGTCACGGCGGTGGAGAAGTCATTGTCGCCGCATACGTATGACAAAAAAATTCACTTTTGTCGTTTTGTAAAATGCTTCGTATAACGAAGATTCCTTTTGGATAAACATAAAAGTTAAAGGGGTTTATACACATTATAAAAGAAAGTTGTGTATAAAACAAAATATGCCTCAATGAAAGGAGATTTAGACAAAGTCCATTACAAAGATGGTATCCTTGGTTTAAGGACAAATCAATTACATAATTATGTGTGAAAAACGAATACACAAAATATAAGTGGATATTAAGTGTAAACAAATCGGAGGTTGTTCACACATATTCATAGAACGACATATTCAAGGAGTACATTTTTATCCCAAAGAATCAAATTTTTGTTAAGAAGTTCCCTTGAAAAAATTTGACAGCCTAACGACGTCACTACAAAATTCAAAAAATGAGTTGATGAGAGACAAAAAGGGTATCTCATCACATGGACATAAAATTTAAATCAATAAGGATATAGAAGAACATATCCCAACATAATAGTATGTGAATTAAAAGAAATAACAAAATAAGTCTTTTAAAAAGAGGAGGGTAAAAGGTTCCCTTACCGACATGGGTATCTTTCGAGACATATGCCCCGTGAAAGAAGGACAATACAACATTGATGTAAATACTCATAAATGAAAGTATATTACACAATGAGTAAAATAATGGGCAGTACATACACCACTCAAAGGAAATTTTGGAAAATGATGCATAAATCTCACGAGAATAAAAGTGAGATGAAAAATCTCTTACAAAAACTCGGCTGCCTAACGGCGCCACTTAAAACATTGAAAATGGATTGATGAGAGGAAATAGTGTCTCTCATCATATCAACATAAAGTTTACAGAAAACGGAATATAAAAGAACATCCCCCAATATAACAAATAGTAGCTTAAAATAAGTGACATAAAGGATAGTAATTAAAAAGAAAGAGAAAGGTTGAATCTCTTATGAAAATTCGGCAGCCTAACGGCGCCACTCAAAAGACAGAGAGGAGTCGGATCCCTTACCTCAAGTCCAACTTGTCTTGTTTGTTTCTTTATATTCCTGAATAATAAACTTTGGTCAATTTATAATTGCCTAAAGACCTCCTATAAATGTTATTATTCAGTTCATATCACATATTATAATGTTATAATAATTGTTTAATAATGTTAGTTCATATCAGACGTTTTTGCCGATGTTTGGTACATGAGTCAAAAATGAACTGGTTTGAAAAATGATTGTCCATGTAGTTATATGTAAATAATTTCCAGAATATTATTGAAGAATAAAATATCATATATATCCAGTATATATTAATTTTATACTATTCCATATCATTTGGAGAAAAAAACGAAAAGCACCATTAATAGAGACGGTAGGCCGTACGTACACATGAATGCTACTTTCATTTTTTCTTTGTCATATTAACGAAATTAAAAATAAATGATATATATATATATATATATATATATATATTTTATAATTCCATTATAATATATATGTTATATAGGTCACATATTTTTATTAATTTCATTTTTTATACGTTCCATGTATTTCATGTACGAGTCACATCACTTGTGGGGGTGGTAGTCCACACTTCCTAATATGAAATTATCGCATTTACACAACATGAAAAGAATAAAGGTATTGTTTAAATATAAAATAAAGAAGAATATAGCTAACATAAATACCATATATATCATGTATAAAATACAATGACATCATAATGGCCACATTTAAATGTGTTAAAATAATATTGAACAATCATCGTTTTGTGAGGCAGAAAATCGCCAACCACAGAAATAGTATATTCTTTAACCATTAGACGAATGTTTGTGTAAGTGTAGCTCGAATACATCATATAACAACATCCAAGTATATTGAATATACTGTATTTGTTTCAAAAGAAATGAATAAAAATAGTTTAGGGGGTTGGAGGAGAAAAATAAAACAAAAGGAGACAAGTGAAGACATTACCTTAAAATTGGGTAACTCCCTTTGGTTTGAGCTCAAAGGCTTCCTTGGGAAGGCTTCTGCCAAAAGTGAGGCTTCAAGGAGTTATAGAGGGATGTTTATACACAAAATGGGCAGGGTTTGTCCAACCCAAAGGCATTGGAAGTGTGGGTAAGGAGGTAGAGGTGGGGGTCTTTTATAATATGGTAGGAGGGGCACTCTTGGAATGTAAAGAAATGTTACTTTATTTTAGAATGAGTTTCGGATTTTAATGGTCCCACATTGATTTTTTTAAGGGATAAGGTGATAAGGGTTCTAAATCCACCCATACAATAGGTTTTTTACATGTTTAGGTCTTATATTTTACATTATCTTTCCATTTTATTTAAATCGTTAAATAATGAGGTCATCGCTGAATAATCATGATGTCATTAATAATTTAATTTATATAATGTATAAAAATTTAAAAAAAAAACTATGACGTAGGAAATATTATCATCTTTCCATGGATTATTTATAGTCAAAAATATGACTTGTATAACCCCATGTAAAAATTGTTTTAGTAAAACATCTCATGTTTGTGTCATTTTTACTTTAACATTAAATAAAAAGATATTTAGGTCATTTTCCAACCAATGTGGCTCCATGGGGTCCCCAAGTTGACCCATGGATTTTCTTGGTCGGAAATGACACATCCAATGAGGGTAGGACATGTGTCTAAGTCATTTCATTTTATTAAAACATTATTCTTACCTTAAACTACACTAATTACCTCTATTCGCGATTAAAAACATAATAAGTTAATATTCACGAAAAAATTATTTTAAATCCATTGAACCAAATTTTACTTCTTAATGACAACCATGTATGTCGGATTTTTGAAATTCAAAACACAAAGATGGAAAAATTTCATTTAAACGGAAAAATCAGTTTTCATAAGTACCACTTAGTGGTTTCACTATTTATCAAAAATTTAAGTTTTTTAGAAAATTACCAAAAGTTCACCCTAAGCTATATTTGATATTATGAATCCAAAAATGATGTATATTTTACAAACATCAAAACATATAAGTTTCATTAATTAATTTAAAAATTAATTCCCACTGTAGAAACATATAGCGTGTTTTTATGAAACGAAATGTATCAAATGATTGACACTAGTTTAAGTTAGATTTCAAAGTGAAATTATTTCCAATGACAACTATTGGATTAAATAGTAAAAATATATTCTAATTTAACATTAAAACAAATTCAAAAGATAATCTAATCATATAAATAAATTATATTAAAAGTGGTTTTGAATTAAAAATCAACATTTCTCACTATTCATTAATAATTGAACTTTTTCGGAAAAATACCAAAAATTTACACAAAGTAAATTTTGATGTCCCGATTCTAAAGAAGAATTTTGTTTTGTCAAATATAACACATAAAATTGTCAAAAAGTGGATTTAAAATAGGTTCTCCATCAAAAGGCGGTTAATCAACCTTTTAAAGAATATTAGAATGTTTACGCTTAAAATTGGATTCATTTGAATTTTTAATCCTCTAACATTTATTGTAAAAAGAAAAAATATTTGAAAAACATATATAATCATTTTGTAGTTAGTTTATATCATTCCCTCCATTACAACGGTTAGGCATTAACTACTATTTAAAATAATATTATTTTATTATTAGAGTGCAACGTATGATTCCCAAGAAACTCGTTGTTGCGTGTTGGGTACGCCATTGAGCCTAACATCCCCTTTTAAATTAATATTAATATTTTATTCACAAATATGGATAAATATAAAAATTTCATATTCTTTATTTACCTGGGGTGTTACATCCTTCCCCCTTTTGTGAATTGCGTCTTCACAATTTTAAAATTGAGCTTGGAAACATCCTTGAAAGTCCCACATCGGAACTAGAGTCAGTAAAACAATCAATTTAAAATAAAGAAAGTTAAGTACAGAGGTCACCCGAGATAACCAATACTAAGATTCCATGTAGGGAAACATGGAAATTGAGGAGAAAACATAGGGTCATATTCTGATGGAGAGTGATAGAAAACATGTTTAGTAGAAAGTTTATCACATGAAAATCACAAACATGTGATGGGTTAAAAAGTATTCGATTCCCCAGTAGGAAAAGTTAATATACAACATTTTTGTTTTAGGTTACTTTTTACTGAGGAATTTATTAATAATGAAACATAATCACTTATCATGTTGACTTTCAATTTTTATTAGATTCCTTACACAAAATCATATTTTCTCCAAAAGACGAGTATTTAGGAAGACTTTTTCACATTAAGAGAACTATAATAAACTTCTAGAGAATCACCTAATCCACAAAAGTGATCTATATACTTCCCATGTATTTAGAGATTAACCAAAACCGAAACCAAAAACGTTATTACAAGATCAGATAATCCAAAAAAGGATAACCCCTTATAAAACAAAAATCTATTCTTAATCTCCAAAATTTGTCCAACAAAACCCAAAGTTCAACGAGGACCATTAGATAAAAAATTTGTCCATATAATTCAACAAAGTAAACCAAACTAATATTGAAACCCAAATATTTGGAGGATTTAATCACAAAGTCATCCAAGGTAGAAATTAACTTTTATCTCCAAATAACATCAGTTGCTCTTAAATTCTCATATTGAAAAATAATTAACCTAATCACATATCCTCCATGATAGGTCAATCATTTCCATAGATAACCCAAAATTAACTTACTCTTGATTCCTAAAATAATCAAACTTAAAAAAATTAGTCAAACTAACCAGGGACTTCACGTAGTCCAGTGGTAGGTGATAAATACTAGTCACACTTTGGTTGTGGGTTCGATTCCCACAGCTTTGTCCGACGTAACGGGTTGTCACACGGTCTGCGTGTTGTCCTTTTTCCAAAACTATATAATTCTCAAATCATTCCCCAAAAAGAGATAAAATCATCAAAAATAACCATAACATAATTTAACCTTAATTTTATCTCTTGCCTTTCACTTCCATCATAACATATAGTACCCTATAATTACCTCAAAAGTAAGGATCATATAAACCAAAATGGTTCTTTATAACTATGTCCACAAAAGAACAGGTACCTATTACTTGAATAAAATTATCATATATTAATCATCAGGGTTACACATACTATAAAAAGTCTTCTAATGTAACCCCATCATCAAAAGAGACTTAATACTCTTAAGAATTTCACCATAACTATTGAATCCCTTATATGTTGACATATTACTCACTTAACATTCTTCATGATCCATTAACCATTCCTTTCCAATTTATTCTGAAATACTTCTTCCCTACAAAAAAATCATGAAACATATCCTACGATTCCAAAATATGAAAAAAAGTAAGGAAATAATCCATACCTTTGATTGGTCATTGTCAGTTTCTTCATCCTCAATCGGAATGGAATTAGGTATTGGTAAATAATATTTGTACAATCATGGTGATCCCATTCATGAAACTTCTTCATAGGACATATGTTTGCATAATGACCATGCACACCACATTAAAAAAATTCAATTGATCCCTCATAAATAACTTCTTTCCCTCTCCTCGAGTCAACTGGATGCTTCATTTTTCCAATGCAGGTTCTTTCTTTATGACGTTCATCTCCACATCTATAGCATATTTCTGTCCCTTTGAAACATTTTCCTAGGTGTTTCTTTCCACATCTTTGACACATAGGTTTTTGAACAAAATTACCATTATGATTATTACCTGTAGTTCCGTAGGGATTTTTTTCAATCATATATGATGCCTTAGAGAAATCACCAGGGCTTAGGTGGTCAATCATGACTCCAGATAGTTGGTTGGGGATAAATACAAGATTTTTCATTGCAGATCCCTTATCATTCAGTTGATTTCTCAAAAAACTGTCAATATTTCCTTCCCATCCACTGTTACTTTGGTGCCTGCTAGATCCATCCATTTACTAAAACGAAAAAGTTCAGTGTGAGTATATCAACAAAACCATCATGTACTAAT
This sequence comes from Viscum album, assembly GCA_963277665.1. Taxonomy (NCBI): domain Eukaryota; kingdom Viridiplantae; phylum Streptophyta; class Magnoliopsida; order Santalales; family Viscaceae; genus Viscum; species Viscum album. Next base: position 1,994,715,029 of record OY728140.1, on the reverse strand, counting down.
GAGGAAGATAAACACTAAGATATACTTACTCATTCACTTTATCTAAAACTAGGACTCTTTATGAAATCCTAACCATTATGGTAATGTCACTTATGCTTAAAGAGTACCCTAACCTCTAAAGTTATCTAAACCGACCATTGATACCAACTATAATTCCCCAGCCTTAAACCTTACTTAATCTTGAGTTATTACAAGATTACACATTAAGGATCTTTTCAGGTTTAGAGTTTTAGAAAATTAGATCATAAAACATGCATTACATTCCACATTTAAACAAAGTGGTTACATAAAAGAGAGTATTAAATTTTTTCCATCAACGGAATCATATTTAAAAAAAGCATGGATTCTTTCTGGACACTTCCTTGACACTATCATCATATCATGTACCTTTCCCTTGACCTATGAAAAAAATTTAAAAAAACTTGGTATGAGCATAAAAAGCTCAGTAAGGGTTATAAAAAAATATAGAAAGGAAACATGACTTCATATATACATAAGAATGAAATCATACTTTACCCATAAAACCTATGCACATTATCATACCTCGTCAAATCATGAATAAATCATAGGAATCATAAGATATAAAAGGTAACTTGGGGCATTCAAAACATATTTACGTAGGGAGTAACCCTCTTGGTTACGTTTGAAATACCCACCGCAGTATATTCCCAAAATATCTTCACAGAAACCTTAATGTTTCACTCCTTCGCGTTACCCAATGCATTCGAAAGCTATATCGGGCTCTCCCACCCTTATTTTATCACGGAACAGCCCGCCTTCATAACAATTCCCAAAAACCATAACATAATCGTATCACATAAAACATGCATAAAGGAAACACAACATTTCTACATTTCAATAACAAGATATCAATAAAACACATTGATATAAAAAACCATATGAAAACCATTTTCAATACCAAAATAAAAGAAAAGTAAAACATTGTATTTATTTTTCTTTTAAAAAGAAGGTATGGCTTGTAGAGGAAGCCGAAACTCAAATAATGGTCATGGCGGTGGAGAAGTCATTTTCGCCACATATATAGGACAAAAACATTCCCTTTTGTCGTTTTCTAAAATGCTTCTCATAACAATGATTCCTTTTGGATAAACGTAAAATTAAAAGGGGTTTATACACTGTATAATTGAATGTTTTGTATAAAACAAAATATGCCTCAATGAAAGGAGATTGAGACGAAGTCCCTTACAAAGACAGTATCCTTGGTTTAAGGACAAATCAATTACATAATTATGTGTGACAAACGAATACATCAAATATAAGTGGATATTAAGTGTAAAACAATCGGAGTTTATTCACACACATTCATATAACGACATATTCAAGGAGTACATGTTTATACCAATGAATCAAATTTGGGTTAAGAAGTTCCCTTGAAAAAATTTGACAGCCTAACGACGTCACTACAAAATTTAGAAAATGAGTTGATGAGAGGTAAAAAGGGTATCTCATCACATGGACATAAAATTTAAATCAATAAGGATATAGAAGAACATATCCCAACATAATAGTATGTGAATTAAAAGACATAACAAAATATGTCTTTTAAAAAGAGGAGGGTGAAAGGTTCCCTTACCGACATGGGTATCTTTCGAGACATATGCCCCGTGAAAGGAGAAAAATACAACATTGATGTAAATACTCATAAATGAAATTATATTACACAATGAGTCAAATAATGGGCAGTACATACACCACTCAAAGGAAATTGATGCAAATGTAGCATTAATCTCACGGGAATAAAATTGACATGATAAATCTCTTACGAAAACTCGGCTGCCTAACGGTGCCACTTAAAACATCCAAAATGGATTGATGAGAGTAAATAGTGTCTATCATCATATCAACATAATTTTTAATGAAATAGGAATATAAAGATCCCCTAACATAACAATGAGGAGCATAAAATAAGTGACATAAAGGAGAGTACTTAAAATGAAAGAGAGAGGTTGGATCTCTTACGAAAATTCGGAAGCCTAACTGTGCCACTCAAAACTTCCAAAATTAATTGATGTGAGAGAATAGGGTCTCTCATAATATGAACATAAAAATTACAGTAAGAGTTATATAAATGAATATCCCAATAAGAAGATATATGAGCTTTAAAAGGAATGACATAAAAGAGTGTACTTTAAAAGAAAGAGATGAGTCAGATCCCTTACCTCAAGTCCAACTTGTCTTGTTCGTTTCTTTATATTCCTGAATAATAAACATTGGTCAATTTATAATTTCCTAAGGACCTCCTTTAAAGATTATTAGTCAGTTCATATCACATATTATAATGTTATAATAATTTTTTAATAATGTTTGTTCATATCAGACGTTTTTGCCGATGTTTGGTACATGAGTCAAAAATGAACTTGTTTGAAAAATGATTGTCCATGTAGTTATAAGTAAATAATTTCCAGAATAGTATTAATGATTAAAATATCATATATATCCAGTACATATTCATTTTATACTATTCCATATCATTTGGAGATAAAAAATAAAAAGCACCGTTCATGGAGACGGTAGGTCGTACGTACGCATGACCGCTACTTTCATTTTTTCTTTGTCATATTAACAGAATTAAAAATAAATGATATATATATATTATAATTCCAGTATAATATATATGTTATATATGTCACATATGTTCATTAATTTCATTATTTATATGTTCAATGTATTGCATGAACGAGTCACATCACTTGAGGGGGCGGTAGTCCACACTTCCTCATATGAAATTATCACATTTACACAACATGAAAAGAATAAAGGTATGGTTTTAATATAAAATACAGAAGAATATATTAAACATAAATAACATATATATCATATATAAAATACAGTGACATCATAATGGCCACCTTTAAATGTGGTAAAAGAATATTGAACACTCATCGTTTCGTGAGGCAGAAAATCTTCAACCACAGAAACAATATGCTCTTTTACAATTAGACGAAGGTGTGTGTAAGTGTAGCTCAAATACTTATTATAACAACATCCTATTATATTTAAGATACTGCAGTTTTTACAAAATAAATGAATAAAAAGAGTTTTGGGGTTGGAGAAGCAAAATAAAACAAATGGACACAAGTGAAGAGATTACCTTAAAATCGGGTAACTCCCTTTGGTTTGAGCTCAAAGGCTTCCTTGGGAAAACATCTGTCCAAATTGAGGCTTCAATTAGTTATAGAGGGATGTGGAGAGACAAAATGGATAGGGTTTGGCAGAGCCAATGGCTTTGTAAGTGTGGGTAAGGAGGTAGAGGTGGGGGCCTTTTATAAGAGGAGAGGAGGGGCACTGTTGGAAAGTAAAGAAATGTTACTTTATTATAGAATGAGTTTCATATTTTTATGGTCCCACATTAATGTGTTTCGAGGATAAGGTGATAAGGGTTCTAAATCCACCCATCCAATAGGTTTTGGACATGTTTAGGTCATAGATTTTACATTATCATTTCATTTTATTTAAATCGTTAAATAATGAGGTCATCGCTGCATCATCATGATGTCATAAATAATATAAGTCATTTAATGTATAAAAATTATAAAAAAATACTATGATGTACGGAATCTTATTATCTTTCCATTTATTATTTATAGTCAAAAATATGACTTGTATAACCCCATGTAAAAATTGTTTTAGTAAAACATTTCATGTTTGTGTCATTTTTACTTTTACATTAAATAAAAATATATTTATGTCATTTTTCAACCAAAGTGGCTCCATGGAGTCCCCAAGTAGACCCATGGATTGTATTGATCGGACATGAAACATCCAATTAGGGTAGGACATGTGTCTAGGTCAATTCATTTAATTAAATCATTATTCTTACTTTAAACTACACTAATTACCTCTAATCGCGATTAAAAACTTAATAAGTTATTATTCACAAAAAATTTATTTTAATCCCATTGAACCACATTTTATATCTTAATGACAACCATGTATGTCATATTTTTGAAATAAAAAACACAAATATGGAAAAATTTCATTTAAATGGAAAAATCAGTTTTTATATGTAACACTTAGTGGTTTCACTATTCATAAAAAATTTGAGTTTTTTAGAAAATTACCAAAAGTTCACCCTAAGATATATTTGATATTCCAAATTCAAAAATGATTTCTATTTTAAAAAATTTAAAACATATAAGTTGAATTAATTAATTTAATAATTAATTCCCACTGTCAAAACAAATAGCGTGTTTTTATAGAACAAAATGTATCAAAATATTGACACTAGTTTAAGTCCAATTTCAAAGTGAAATTAACTATAACGACCACGATTGGATTAAATGCTAAAAATATATTCTAAATTCACTTTAAAACTAATTCAAAAGAAAATATAATCATATTAATAAATTATATTACAATAGGGTTTGAATTAAAATACATCATTTTCACTATTCATTAAAAATTGAACTCTTTCGGAAAAATACCAAAAATTTACAGAAAGTAAATTTTGATGTCCTGATTCTAAAGAAGAGTTTTATTTTGTCAAATATAACACATAAAATTGTCAAAAAGTGGATTTAAAATAGGTTCTCCATCAAAAGGTGGTAAATCGACCTTTTAAAGAATTTAGAATGTTTACGCTTAAAATTGGATTCATTTGCATTTTTAATCCACTAAAATTTATTATGAAAAGTATAAATATTTGACAAAAATATATAATCATTTTGTAGTTAGTTATATTCATTCCCTCCCTTACAAAGGCTAGGCGTTAAATACTATTTAAAATAATATTATTTTATTATTAGAGTGCAATGTAAGATTCCCAAAAACTCATTGTTGCGTGATGGGTACGCCATCGAGCATAGCATCCCCTTTAATGAAATATTAATATTTTATTCACAAATATGGATAAATATAAAAATATCATATTTTTTATTTACCTGGGGTGTTAGATCAGATGCTTATACTATTGTGTAACAATTAAATATTGTAATCATATGATATCACTTATTTTAAATATAATTAAATTATGGGTGGTGAGTGAATATGGGATTGTTATTAAGGACTCAATAATGGACTATTCGTTCCTGAATTTTTACCATTATACAGCGGGGGGTGATGTACTAGGCTTTTTCAAATGATGGATTCCCCATGATTTCTATATACTAATGAGCGATACTGGTTTCCAAAGGTACACCCAATGATGTACCTATTTGTAGTGTGGATATGCCTTGCCTTGGGTGATACATGACCCTTTATGTGTGATACCAGGACAATTTCAAGATAATTCCAAGCCTCGAGCAATACATAGACTTTTGAATGATTTCCTGGGATTGGCTAATAGGTATTCGAAAAAATTGAAGGATGTACCGTATATTTTTCTTCGAGAAGTGATAAAAATCCAACACTCAATATGAATATAATAATAATAAAAAATCACGGAATGATATTATTGATACTAAATGAATTTTGTGTGAATTGTGATATATTCTAGTACATGAATCACACATTACAAACACATAGATTATAACATATGATCAAGAACAAGATTCAGGTATATTCCTTTTTATCAACATTTTTTATTCTAGAATTTTATATAAATATGTATCTTACATATTAGAAATACTTTATCCTAATACCCAACCTAGTCCAAATAAGGTGGTAATGGATGTGAGTTATTGATGACCCAAATTAATTTCTATTTATTTTGATATGGTAATTTAATTGAAATAATTTATCAAATATTGGAATACTTCATTGGATTAAAACACGAAATGGAATGGTTTAGACATCGTGGGTTCCAGACAACTGAGAATATGTCTCACTCCCTACGAGTCCCTCATTTGGTACCCGAGTATATTTTATTCTCACAGGTTTGGATAGCAGGATGAATGATGATTTTAATGTTTTATTGTTTTTTGCTGCTTAAGATAAATATTGGGGGAAGAGGACAATTTCATTTCTCAATATGAATTTGTTTCCTTGTGTTGATTTATTTAAAACTTGGTTTTCATTATTTTATTCATATTTTATGAATCTTTACATTGTACAAAAATCAAAGCATTCCATCATTTTCATCTAGTTTTATTATATGTTTCTAAATCTATTATTTATTTTGTTTTTGTTATTTATATGCTTATTATGTAGTTTGTTCATCTATATGCATCTATTATTTGTAAAAAATGTCTATTTCCATCTAATGTGTATTACCTTTTACCTATGAGGGCAGAGTCTCCCCCATAGACCAGTTAAAAATTCCATGGCTACTAGTCAGCTGACTCTGGCATTTGAGGAGATGTTGTGACGACCCAGGTATTAATAAAATAATACATTTTTCATATCTATTAATATTTATAAATAAGATATTATTTTTATTTTAATTGGACACATTGTTTGATAGTGTACTCAACATGGAACAATGAGTTTCTTTGAAATATTATATTGCACCATATTTTTTATTATATCTTAAAATAATATAAAAAATAATATTATTTTAAATGGTTGTTAATTCATAGCCATTTTAATTACTGGGAATTAACATAACTAACAAAATTATGATTACACATATTTTTTTAATGCCATTAAATTTGACCAATAAATTTTAGAGGCTTAAAATAAGAATCAATCTGATATTAAGTATGAAATACTCTACAATTCTTTAAAAAGTCTATTTATGTCCATTTGATGGAGAACCATTTTGAAATCTATTTTTCATCACATTTATGTGTTCCATTCGAAAAAATCAAAATCTTTTCATGAATAGGGAAATCAAAATTTACATTGGGTATATTTTTTAATTTTTCTAATGAAGTTCATTTTTAATGAATACGGAATAATAATACAAATTAATTCAAAATTTCTTTTCATTTGATTAATTTATATGGCCAGATTAACTTTTTAATTTTTTTTAAATATAATTATATTCCTTCATACCAATTAATCTTATATTTTTCCTTGGATGTAATTTCACTTTTTAATTATACTTAAAAACAAGTCAATCCATTATTGGTTATTATTTCATAAAGACACGCTTTTTTGGTTTTGAAAAAATGACTTATTTTTAAATTAATTTCAACAGCTTCAGTGTTTTGAATTTGGAAAATTTATTCCATATTTGGAATCAGGATGTCTAAATTGTGTAAATAGGTAACTTTTATTTTTTGACATTATGAATAGTAACATCAGTATATATATTATTTACCATGGTTAAAGAGTAAATCTATAAAATAAGTGTAAAATATAATATTATAAAAATATTAAATTACAATAACATGAGTACTAAACTTATTTTATAAGATATGTCTCACCATTGGCAACATTGTGTCTATTTTAGGACCCCATGGAGCCACTTATGTGTGTGGAAAAGGCGTTTAATTAATTTTAATTACAATCTAATGAAAATATATCCTAAATATATATCTTTTAATAAAATAATTTTTATATGATGTCTTATAAGTGATCTCATTGACTATAAATATTAATTTGAAGTCAAAAAAATCATAAATCGTAATATTTTATTTTTAATTTTTATACATTAAATAATAATATATAATTATGACATAAAGATAATGCATTGATAGCTTCATTATAAAGTATTCTAGTAAATTATATTATAAATGTTAAAATAAATTTAATTTTATTATTTTTATGTGATAAATGAATTTTTTTGTTGATAGTTACAAGTTATAGTTGTATTAATGATGTTTATTTGATGTAATAACATTGTTATGGATTTTTAAAAAATTCATGATATTAATAGTGTCAAAATTGACAGAATTCATATTTTAAAATATAAAATATTTTATATAAATATAATAAAATTAAAAAAAAAATATTATTTGTCAAAATGTTATTATAAGTCCAAATGTTTATTATTTAAACTTTTATTGGGTATTTTCTTTTTTTGGTAACTATTTTGATTCTCAATGTGTTAAATGCTTGATAAAACATTAAGAGTAAAAAAGGGATAAATAAAAAAGAAATGGATTAAAAATATCCAAAGTCACATTAATTCTTATTTTATAATTTTCTTTCTACTTATATTGATATTATATTAGATTTATCTTAATTGTGACTCATTTATGCTCAAACTAGAATTTGTAATAAAATAATAATTTAACATATCCCTTTTGTGCCCCTTTTAACTACTATAAAAGGGAACCATATATAACTAATTACTCACACCTATCATGCCTCCTTCCTCATAAAATATATTCCCAAATAATCTCCCAAAATCCCTTTCATGATCATAGAATCCTTCCCCTAGGTATAAGGAATTTCAAGAGATCCCTTTGGCTTAAATCAAAAGGATTTACCAAATTTTAAGTAACGTCTTCTCTCATGTTCCTTTTTAGTATTTTTATTTCGCCACTCCCTGTGTTGTTATTATTATATGTTAATATAAAAACAATGAAATATTTAATATTTTTTTTATGAGATGAATTTTATGTAAATATACACACCCCTCTGTCTATTGGGTAATGAACATATTGTTTCTATGGACGACGAACTACTGCCTCATGAAACAATGATTGTTCAATTTTCACCTACTGCCTCTAATATTGGCTGTTACGATGAAAATATAAATATATATGGTATATATTACATTGATTTTTTCTAAATTATTATGAAACTAAAATTTATAATATACCTTTATTTTATTCATTTGGTAAAAATACGAAAATTTCAGTTGAGGAAGTGTGTACTATTTTCCCCTCAAACTGATATTAATCATTAATGCTATACATGAAATGTATAAAATATGGAATTAATGAACTTTTGTAACATATATAACATATATATTATAATTTTATTATATTATATCTATTTATTTTTTAGTTTTCATTCCATTAAATATGGAATAGAAATGAGACTAGTGTTCATGCATACGTACGGCTTATCGTCTCCATGAACAATGTCTTTCATTTCATATATACAAATTTGATATAATAACATAAATACATATATAATAGATATATATGTGATATATATGATATATAAATCTTTTATATAATTCAGGAGATAATTTTCTTTTGACACTATGGAGAATTTGTAATTTTCACAAGTTCATTTTTGACTAAGTTCCAAACATCGACAAAAAGTCTAATATGTAAATGAATAATTATATGATTGTTATAACTGGATTATAAGTTATATAAAAGGAATAATACAAATTAAAAATGTTCTGAAGAAAGTATTATTAACTAATTTGTTTTATTCAGGGAGATAAAGAACCAACATGACAAGTCAGACACAATGTAAGTGAACCTTTCCACCTCTTCTTTTAGTCAAAGAATTATTTTTTTTGTATTTTAATTTCCTTTTATATATTTGTGGATTAATTATTCTATACCATTATTTCACTAAATTTTATCTCCATGTTAATATATAATATTTTTTATCTCATCGAATCATTTTTATATTTTTAATGTGACGTCGTTATGTTGCCAAATTTTTATAAGGGGACCTTTCACCCTCCTCTTTAGTCAAAAAATTCTTTTATGTTATGTATTCTAATTTCAATTTCAATATGTCTAGATATGTTATCCTATATACTTATTATTTTAAATTATATTTCAATGTGATGGGAGACCCTTTTCTCTATTGTTAATTCATTTTCTGATTTTTTATGTAACCCCATTAGCCTGCCTAAATTTCATAAGGGATTTCATTTCAAACTTCTTTGAATGAGGAATATTTTGATAATATAAATATAATTCTTTTACATGTTTCTAAAAAAACATTTTAAATTTAACTTTCATTCAAGTGTAATATTTTATCTATGAATCATTTTACAAAATGATAAAAGGATCATTTTTATCATTTGTGGGGACAATGACCTCTCTGTCATGCTAATTGTTATTTGGATTCCCATATAAGAATTCATGTTTTTAAACGGAAAATAAATCCCTTATTTCCTTTTATAGGTTTATTCATATTTAAAATGGTTTTTGAAATTTATTTATTATTTAAATATCTTGAATTTATTTTTTGATATTTCAAATGAAATTTTATTTGTGAAATGTTGATATTTTCAATATTTTATGTTTTATGATAATGTAATCATACTTGTATCTTTTATTGGTGGTTAAATGATAAACCAAATGATGGGTTGTCCCATGATAAATCAAAGAGGGGTTGTTACATTATAACTTCCTATTAATTGGGTATGTGAGTCAGCTTTATGGCTATTCCATTTAGTGATATGTGTCGAATTCGACTCTATGGTTATTCTATTTATGTGTGCTTATGTACCAAAAAAATTTATATTAAATGTGTGACTTTGTATGAGTTTTATGGTAATATTTTTTTTATAAATAAAGTTTAAGTAATGAAAATATATTCATTTAAGAGTTTTTTCATATTAATAATGGTGAAAATAATTACATTATGATAAATTGTTCACGGTTTACATGTTGTTTTGAAAACTAATAGTTTTCCTTATTTGTATATACCGTGTTGATATTTTTATACTCATCCAAGGTATTTAATTATTTTTAATTGGACATAAGGTTGATTAGGGTCACGCATGGGATCATGGAAAAGTCATTATGCATAAAACATTGAACTAAACACGTTTCTTTTCTTTAAAGTGTTTTAATTTTATGAAATAAATAGATACAATGTAGAAATGTCTACATGTAATGTTCACGTTGATATGTATATGTTATGATTTAATTCTATAATTATATAATCCCAAAAAGAACCTTAATGTGAATAATTAACATATTTCAAGATTATGTAGTGTTTAAGGACAAGTCTTTATAGTTGTAATTAGACGAACGATTTAGACAGCTTTAGGGATTAAGTGTTTCTGTTAAACATATAGTTAGTAAAAATGTGTATTGTTTTAGATAAATATTGGTTTTATAACTTTTCCTGATCAAGGAATTTCATTTACAATTGGAATACATAGGATATCAAAAAATATTCATGTCTTTTACTGATGACATAATAGCAATAATTTTTAAAAATTCATGTTTAGATGATTGTGAAAAGTTCTCTAGCATACAACTCACATTCCAGAAGTAATTTGAGATATCAATCACCTCTACAGTATTTTGATACAATGATGGATCATGTGTTTTATTTAATCAAATCCTGATATCTCAATATTTTCATATACTCAATAATGGAAAATATTAGTAAGGGATTTTTGAATATTTTACCTTATCCTAAGATTTGGAAGCATATTATAATTTTTAAATAGGTAATGAAGAAGGACACCATTTCACATCTTTTTAATATTTTTGATTAATTATAAACTTTTAACACGCACATATGGTATTTAAAAAAGCACCATTGATAGAATTTTTCAACTCACACTTGGTCAAAATATTTTATAAAAATCATTTTTATCAGATGTTTTGAAATTATATGTCAACATTTATTATTTTCCAAAACTATTTTTCTATGAACACACATACGACCCATGTTGTACAGGGTGTATTTTTATGAATGTAGAATATTATTTTGAGGGATATATAAATCATTGTTGGAATAAATGGACCCTCTACTTACTTGAACAATATGACGATGAAACTATGTAGACACCATGAAAAAGTTATTGTGTTCTAACTTTTTGTAATATTTATATTTTATCATATGGAGGTGAAATTAAAAAAAAAATGAAAATATATATAATACTACATTAAGATGTTGAGGATTTACTGAGATGGGATAGAAATAATAGGTATAATACAACCCTTTTTGTTAAAATATGTTAAGGGTTATTTTTGAGTTTTATAAAAAGGGAAACCTGTAATATGAGAGAAAACCTATCATGTTAGACAAGGAAATGGGAATCAAACCCAAAACCCATGGGTGAAAAACGTTAATCACATGCCATTGGCCAATGTGAATTCCCTGGTTAGTATGACTTTTTTCTTTTTAGTTAAATGATTTTTATTGACCAAGAATATGTTAATTTTGGATCTAATGATTAATTATATATATATATCCTTTGTATTAGAAAATTATTTGGTAATTAGGTGATAAATGTAATTTTGGAAAATGTTTAATCTTTTGGGAACACTATATGCCTATGGAAAATAGAATACTTTGGGATATAAATTGAGGAGTAATGGTGGAATTTTATTTTGGGACAATTTATATTTTGATTGTGGGAATATAATTATTTTGGTTATATATCGAATATATTAACCTATCATAGTTATTATATGATTCGTTTATTTACTTTTATATATGATAATTTAAGAGTATCCAATTTTATTTGGAGATAAATGTTATGGTTTTTGTCAAGACTATGTGATCATATCCTTCTAAATTTTCATTTTCATGAAATGTTTAGATTATTTTGAAATATTTTAAGGAAAATTGTTTGTAAAATGGTATTTGTTGAGCTTTGGGTATTTTTTGATCATTTTTGGAGATTAAGAGTAGTATTTCAATTTATAAATGATTTTCTTTTTTGGGGATAATATGATATTATACCAACCAATTTGGTTTTTGATAATTTTTAAAGAAAAAAATATATTACTCATTTTTTTATTAATTTATTATTTAGATATTGATTCTAGCACTTCAGGTGAGACCATGTCATATTGAATACTCATAGTTTAGAGAGAAAATAATTTTTGTTATAAACTTCTTAAAATAAGAAACTCTACATGAAAAGTATGTTTATATCCTTATTTTCATAGTTAATATAATGAATAAATTCTAAAAATTGATGAAAGGGATCATAAAAAAAACATTGTCCTTTTACTTTTCCAACTAGGGAATCAATGGACGTTTAACCAATCACATGTTTTTGGTTTTATAGTGGATAACTTTATGCTAATCATGTTTTCTATCGCACCCCATCAGAAAATGATGGATAGTTTTCTCTTTCAAATCCATGGTTTCATGGAATCCTAGTATATGTTATCACAGGGGACCTTTGAACTTTTATTTATTTAATTCAATGTGATAGTTTTATTGACACTTTTTCTGATGTGATACATTCAATGATTCTTTGAATCCTAATTTTAAAATTGTGAGGATGCAATTTCCAAAATGGGGGAATTATGTAACGACCAAAGTATAAATAAAATAATAATTTTTTTTCTATTAATATTTATGAATACAAGATTAATTTTTTGTTAAGAGGAAACACTGTTCGATATCCTAATCAATACGCAACAATGGGTTTATTTGAAATCTTATGTTCCACAAAACATTGAGTTATACAAAAAAATAATATAAAAATAATATAATTTTAAATTTTTTATAACGAAAAGCATATTTATTTTAGGGAATGAACATAATTTACTACATTATGATTAAAAAAATCTGATAACTGTCATGAAATTTATCAAATGAATTTTAGAGGCTTAAAATTAGAATGAACTTGATATTAAACCTAGAATAGTTTATTATTCATTAAAAGTCCGATTTACCACCTTTTTATGAATAAAACTATTAATATATACATTTTTCAATATTATTAGTTCTATTGGAAAAAATAAATTATTCCTTAGAAGGGAAACATCAAAATTTAATTTCGGTCTATTTTTGGAATATTTCAGATAATGTTTATTTTCAAGAAATTGTGAAAAATACTAAATTTTTATTCAAAACTGTCTTTTCATATGATTAATTTATACAGATAGATTATTTTTAAAAATTAATAAAATGTTGGTCATTGGATGTACTTTCAATTTTTAATTAGACATAAACACATGTCGATATTTTGATATGTATTATTTCTTAAAAAAAGATTTTGGTTTTGACAACGAGAATTACTTTTAAATAAACTTATTTTATTTCAGTGTTTAGAATTTCGAAAAATTTATTCCATATTGGTAATAATGATACAAAAATTCTATAAATACTGAAATTTAATTTTTTGAAATTATGAATAGTAACTTTAGAAAATATTATATTTACAACGATAAAAGAGTAAATATGGTAAATAAGGGTAAAAATGATATTATAATAATATTAAATTACCCTAAATTATTTCTCATACCTATTGGATAATATATGTCCAACCATTTCCATCCTACATTTTAATTTACGACCCCATGGAACAACTTCTGTGTGAAAATGAGATTTAATTACTTTTAATTATAATTTAATGAAAATATAACCTAAACATTTATCTTTTAAAAAGGAATTTTTATAATGGTTTATATAAGTGATCAAACTGACTATAAATTTTCTTTGGATATCTAAAAAAATTCTTAAATCATTGTATTCTTTTATAATTTATTCTTTAAATAATGAAATATATTTATGACATAATGATGATGCATAGATTGCTTCATTAATAAAGGATTCAAATAAATTATATTATAAATTATAAAGTAAAGTTAATTTTTTCATTTTAATTCCATATACGAAATTTTTGGATGATAGATTGTTGTTATATTTGTATTAATGATGTTTTTTTGATGCAATCTTCTAATAATGGATATATAAATAAATCCTGATATGAATTGTGTCAAAATTGACATAATCTATATTTTAAAATATAAAATATTTTATAAAATATAATAAAATTACAAAATATATATCATTTTGAAAAATGTCTCCATAAGTCCAAAATTTTATTATTTACTCTTAAATCAGATATTTGATCTATTTTGTAAACTATTTTGAATTTCAAAGTGTTTAATACTTGAAAAAATGGTAAGAGTAAAAAAATAGTTAAATAAAAAATATAACGGTTATAAAATATTTAAAACCACAGTAAGTACATTTTTATGTTTTTATTTCACCCTATATTAATCTAATCATTTATCTAAAATAATCTGGACTCATATATGCACTAAATAGATTTTATAATTAAATATTAATGCAATATATTCAGTAAGTTCCCCTCCTCCCTCCTATAAAATGGAAGCACCTCAAACTAATTACTCACACCTCTCAAGACTCTTTTCCCTTCAAAACTCATCTGAAATAATCTCCCACTATCCCTCTATTACTCATAGATGCCTTCCCCTATACATAAGGCAATTCAAGAGATCCCTTTGGCTCAAATCAAATGAATTTACCAGATTTGAGGTAACGGCTTCTCTCACGTTCTTTTTCATTAGTTTTCCTTTTCCACTCCATATGATATTTTAATTCTTTTTTAATATAACAACACCATAATATTAAATATACTGGGTTTTTTTAGAATAATTATAACAACACTTACCCACACCTCCATCTAATGGGTAAAGAACATATTGTTTATATGGATGACAATCCACTACCTCATTAAACGATGATTGATCCATTTTACCCTACCACCTCTCATAGTGTCCATTATGATTAAATGTTATTCTATATGATATATCTAACATTTATTTTATCTCTATGATTATATAATTCTCATTTATATCATACTTTTATTCTTTTCATGTTTTATAAACATGAAACTATTTTTTGATGAAGTGTGGACTACCACCCTATAAAAGTTTTATGACTCATTCGTGCAATACATGGAATGTATAAAGTATGGAATTAATGAGATTTTGAAACATATATAACACATATATTATAATAGTATTATAATATTATTATTTATCATCAAGTTTAATGTCTGTTAAATATGAAATAGAAATGAATGTAGTGCTTCTGTGTACGTACAACTTACCGTCTCCATTAACAGTGCTTTTCATTTCATATCTCCAATTAAATAGAATACTCTAAATATATATATATATATTGGATATATATGATATATATGATATATAAATCATTAATATCATTTTGGATAAAATTTACTTTTGACCCCATGGACGATTTGTAATTTTAGCAAGTTCATTTATGACTAGTTACCTAACATCAACTAAAAGTCAATATGAAATTGTATAATTATATGATTGTTATAGCAGGGTAATAAGTAATATAAAAGGAATAATAAAAATGAAAAATTATCTGATGAAATTATAATTTACTTATTTTTATTAGTCATGGAGTCAAATAATGAACAATACAAGTTGGAAAAAAGATAAAAAAACCATTCACCCACCTCTTTTAGGCAAAGACTAATTTTTTGTTATGTCATTTAATTCCCCTTTTCTTACATTGTGGTGGAGTATTTTACATCATTATTTATGTACATTTTTTTCTATGTGATGAGAGATCATTTTTTCTCTCATCAAATCATTTTCTGAATTTTAAAGTGACATTTTTATGTTTCCAAATTTTAAGGGGAACTCTAACCCTCCTCTTTTAGTCAAAGACATGTTTTATGTTTTGTATTTCAGTTTCCATTTTTTTATGTTTGGATATGTTTTTAAATATCATTATTTCTTTACATTTTAAGTCAATATGATAATAAAACCTTTTCTTTCTTATTAATTCATTTTCATAATTATTATGTGACAATGTTAGGCTGCCAAAATTTCATAAAGGACTTTGTTTCAATCTTCTTTTATTGAGGAATATTTTTATAACATAAAAATACATTTTTAAATGGTGTATAATAAAACCTATTGATTTTTACTTTAATTCAAATGGATTATTTTTTATATGAATCATTTTACTAAAGGAAAAAAGGAATGTTTTTAAAATTGGCAGAGACAATTACCTCTCCTCCACCCTAATCATTGTTTGGATACTTATATAAGACTTCATGTTTTTTAAATGAAAATAAATCCCTTATTCGTTTTTTGGGGAATTCATATTGAAATTGGTTTTTAAAATGGATTGTTTATTTTGATATCTTGATACGAATTTATTTTATTTCAAATGAAATTTTATTAGTGAAATATTGATATTTTCAATATTTTATGTTTTACTATTATATAATAATACATGCACATTTGATGGTTTGTTACGTGATAAACCAAATGATGGGTGGTTCCGTGATAAACCAAGGAAGGATGGTTACAATATAACTTCCAATGAATTGGGTATGAAGGTTGCATATAAAGCTATTACATTTAGTTATATGTGTAAAAGCTGACTGTATTGTTATTCCATTTATTTATGTTTATGTCCCAAGATAAGATTACATGAAATATGTCAATTTTAATTGGTTTTATCTTAATATTATGGTTACAAAGGAGGGGTAGGCAGTGATATTATATTTAGTTAAGTTATTTTGATACTTCATTATGGTAAAAATTACCACTTTATGATAATGTATTTATGGTTTACATGATGTTTTGAAAATTAACAGCTTTATATATTTGTGTATACTTTACTGAGAGTTTTATTCTTATCCCATGTTCTGAATTGATTCTCATAGGAAATAAGATATAATAGGTTAAGGTAAGGGATAATTAGAAGTCATGATGTCTAAAACATGGAACTAAACAAGTATGTTTTATTTTAGGAGTTTTTATTTTATTAAAAAATATATACTGAGTAGAAATTTCTACAAGTAATATTCACATTGATATTTATAAGTTGTGATTGAATTATCTAGTGATGTAAACCCAAACAGATACTCAATGTGAATTATTAATGTAATTCATGATTATGTAATGTTTAAAGTCATGTCTTATATTTGGTAACAGAGGAACAATTTAGAAAACTTTAGGAATTATGGGTATTAATTTATCATATGGTTAGTCCCTATGTCTATTGTTTCAGATAAATCATATTTCTTATACTATTTCAGATCAATGAAAGTTAGCTACAAATGGAAGTAGGAGGATCTCAAACAAAATTCCTATCACTTCCTGATGTCATGGTGGAATTAATTTTTATAATGTCATATACAAATAATTGTTAAAAAATTTCAAGCATACAAATCCCTGCAAAGAAGTCGTTTGAGATATCAAACACCTCAACTATATGTCGATACTAGCATGGATCATCGGTTGTATTTAATCAAATATAATTTTCTCAATATTCTCATATTCTCAGGAATGGTAAATATTATCTTGGATTTTTCAAATAATTTACCTTATCAAAATATTTTGAAGCATATTATGATTTCGAAAGAGGTGCTCAAGACAGATACCATTGCATAATCTTTTTATATTTATATTTAAATTACAGTCTTTTAACATGTATATATGGTATATATAAAGGACCATTGACTAAAAGTATCAACTCACACTTGGTCTGACTATTTTTTAAAAATCATGTTTTATCAGATGTTTTGAAATTATATGTCAGATATTATTATTTTCCAAAAATATATTTCTATGAACACCCATATAACCCAAGTTGAACAAGGAAAATTTTGATGAATGAAGCATATGATTTTAAAGGATATATAAATCATTATTACAATGCAAGGAACTTATACCTACATTGAATAGATGAAAATGAAACCGCAAGGGCACTATAAAGAAGTTATGATATTTTTTCATTTGATAAATGTCTTATTTTATAAAATGGGCGTGAAATTAAAAAATTGGCAATATATATTATACTTAATTATGATATTCTGGTCTTAATGAGTTGGAATGAATATGATAGGTATAATACAACATTTGATGATAAAATATGTTATGGGTTATTTTTTAGTTTTTTAAAAATGAAAACACATAAGATGAGAGTCAAACCGTCATGTCTACCAAGGCCCTGGGAATGAAAACCACAAACTAAGGGTGCAAAGAGTCCACCGCCATCCACTGGCATATGTGAAGTCCATATTTAGTATGACTTATTCTTTTTGTTAAATGATTTAATTGATCATGAATTTTTTGATTTGGGATCGTATGATTAATCAAATATATATCATTAGTATAGGAAATTGATTTGGTAATTAAGTGATAATATTTATTTTGGAAGACGATTGCTCTCTGGGGATCAATATATGCATATGGAAGATATAATAATTTTTTATTTCAATTGAGTAATAATGGTGGAATTTTATTTTGGAAGAATTTTTTTTATTGTGGACATAAAGAGATTTGGGTAATTTTTGAAAATGATTAACCTATCATAGAGAATACGTGATTATGTTAATTATTTTTCAGTATGAGACATTAAGTGTAGCTGATGTTATTTGGAGATAAATGTTATGATTTTGGTGAAGACTATATGATCAACTCATTCTAAATTTCTTATTTCAAACTTATTTTGGATTATTTAGAATAATTTAAAGGATAATTGTGTATTGAATGGGAATTAATGATATTTGTGCATTGATTGATCAAATTTTTATTTTAAGATTAGTATTTTATTTTATAAAAAAAATTTCTTTTTGGGATTATCATATCTTTTACTAACCATTTTGGTTTTGGATAAGGAATATATATAGATAAAATATATTGCTCATTTTTTGGATCTACTTATTCCTTAGAAGATGATTCTAGATATTCATGTGTGACAATGCCATCCTAAATACTCATTGTTTGGAGGAAATGTATTTTTTTGGTTTTCAGTTATTAAAGGATTCAACTCTACATTAAAAGTATGTATATTTTCTTATGATCATATTAAATCTCATAAATAAATTTTGAAAATTTATGAAATGGATCATAATAAAATATTTGTATGTTTACATGTCCAACTGGGGAGTCAAAGACCGTTTAACTAATCACATGTTTGTGATTTTGTAGTTGTCATCTTTCTCTTGATCATGTTTTAAATCACTCTCCATCAGAACATGATGGTTAGTTTCCACTTCCATATCCATGGTTTCTTGGAATCCATGTTTATATTAACTCGGTTGACCTTTGTAATTATATTTATTTCATTTAATTTGATAGTTTTATTGACACATTTTCCGATGAAAGTAATTCTTTGATGTTTCAAATTCCAATTTTAAAATTGTGATGATGCGATTTCCAAAAGGGGAGAAGGATGTAATGACTCATGTGTCTATAGGATAATAATTTTTGATATCTTTTATTATTTATGAATAGGATATTAGTTTTATGTTAAATATGTTACATTGTTCAATATCATCCTCAACACAAATATTTGGGTTTCATTGAAATCTTATGTTGCACACAACATTGAGTTATATCCAAAAATAATAAAATATTATTATTACTTTAACTTATTGTTATCGCATAGAATTTGTATTTCTGGGAATGAAAATAACTGACTACATTATTATTACACATTTTTTGAAAAGTATTTAAAATTATCCAATAACTTTTAGAGTCAAAAAAAAAAAATCAATCCGATTTTAAGCATAAAATACTATAATATTATTTAAAATGTTGATTTACTACATTATGATGGAAAATCCTTTTTTAAATATAGTTTTTATTACATTTTTATTTTCCATTTGAATAAATAAACATTTTCTTTGTAATAAATGCATCAAAATTTTCTTTGGTTTAATTTTTTTAATTTTTCTGATAATGTTCATTTTTTAATGAATAGTGACAAATACTACATTTATGACAAAAATGTCTTTACAACTGATTTTTTATGGTTATATTATCTTTTTAATTTTTATAAAGTGTATTTAGATAATATTTTTAAATTTTAATCATGTTTTTATCATTGGATGTAATTTAATTTTTTTTAATTATTCCTAAACACGTGTTAATCCTTTGATAGTTATTATTTTTCAAAAACATGCCTTTTGATTTAAACAACATGAATTAATTTATATTAAATTTAAAAAACTATTGTGTTTTGAATTTGGAAAAATGGATTCCATATTCTTCATCATGATGTCCAAATTTTTTAAATAATTGACTTATATTTTTAAACAGTATTAATTATAGCTTATGTAAATAGTATATTTACCATGGATAATGGATAAATTTCGTAACTAAGGTTGAAACCATAATATTATAATAATATTAAATTACCCTAACACATATACAAAATATATTTGATTAGATAGGTCCGACCATAGGCATCTTTATGTCAATTTTTGGATCACATGGAGCCACTTTTGTATGAAAATGACATTTGATTACTTTTAATTTAATGTTAGGGAAAATATAACCTAAACATATATCTTTTGGTAAAAAAAATTTTTATATGGGTTTATATAAGTGATATATTCAGCTATAAATATAAATTTGAAATATAATTTTTTTTATTAAATCATGGTATTATATATATAATTTTTATACATTATATAAATAAATTGAATAATGAAATAGTTAGGATGTTGTGATTGGTTTATTATTAAAGGATTCAAAAATATGATATTATAAATGTTGAAATAATTTTATTATTGTTATTTGTATGTCATCCATGATTTTTTTAGGAATATAGTTACATATTATCATTTAATAAATGATGTTTTTTAGAATTATTATAGTTATATTGAATTTTAAAAAAACCATGATATGAATAGTGTCAAAATTGACATAATTCATATTTTTAAATTTAAACTATTG
This sequence comes from Viscum album, assembly GCA_963277665.1. Classification (NCBI taxonomy): domain Eukaryota; kingdom Viridiplantae; phylum Streptophyta; class Magnoliopsida; order Santalales; family Viscaceae; genus Viscum; species Viscum album. The sequence continues at coordinate 1,994,693,853 of OY728140.1, read as the reverse complement.
TAATAAATATTATTAAATTCCTAAAAATTAACATTCAAAAAAAATATCTTAATTATAAAATATTATTATTGACTCTTTAAATGGATAATTTTCCTGATTTGGTATATATTTTATTCTCAGTGTGTTAACTGATTGATAAAATGTTAAGATTAAAAAGGATTTAAATAAAACAGATAAAGATTAAATAATATGCAAAACCTCTATAATTATTATTTCATTATTTTATTTAGACTTATATTAATATTATATTTTATATAACTAAATTTGGAATCATTTATACTAGAAATTGAAGTTATAATAATATAATAATCAATATATTCATTAAGTTCCCATCCTCCCTATTATTAAAGGGAGCCAACTCTTACCCATTACTAACACATCATAAGCACATTGAATCATCAATACTCTAAGAAAATAAGCTCAAACCATACCTATATTTCTCCCAGAATCCTTATCATAGGTATACAACAATTTAATAGATCCCTTTGGATCAAATTAAAATAACATCTACAGCCTCACAGCATCCGATATCCTCCACGGTGACCTCCCAGAGTCCGATATCCTTCGAGGCACTCGCTGGAGTGTTTCTCCCTGGTTCCTGGGTTTCATCCCCTCATGATGGAAGATCTCTCCGCCCCAATTTTCCTCTGGTTTTCTCTCTGGATCGCCCCATTCTCCTAGGGTTTCATCCCCATGTCGGTTTTACCTAGGGTTCCATCCCCGTGTGGTTACTTCTCTATTCCTTCTTATGATTGGGTTTCGGTTCTTCCCCGGCCTCCACACCTCGCTCTGACCTCACGTTCCAACACTCATATCCAGGTCGGACTTGGAGAGATGCATTCTCAAAGGCTTTGGGCTTCCAGGTTTGGCGACCGCGGGGATTTCCGACCCCTTTTATTTTCTCCCTGATTTTCTCTTTCCCATTGCCTTTTTTCATCTGTTTGAGTGTTAGTCTCTATGGTCTTTGTTAGCTGATGAACTTTCTACATCGGTGTGGTTCGGTAAGGTTGGGGGTGCCTGCTCGGATTTGGCTTGCTTTGGTGGTCTCTCCCATTGTACCACCTTTGGCCTCCAGGCCCTCCTCTCCCTTTCAGTTCGGTCTGGTGGGTTGATCTATAGGGCAATTTGGGTTGTGTGGTGCGAAGGGGAGGATGCCCCCAGTGGCTCGGACGGTGCAGGTGTTGGGTGTAATGTATTCCGAGGTTCATGTTCTTCGGGCGGCGTTGTGGTTCTCTTTAGTGTTTTGGTGTTGGTTGCTTCCTGGTGCTGCCGGTGGCGCGATGTGGATGTCGGCAGTGAGGGTTCTTTGGGCAGCCTTCTAGTTTCATATCACGCTTGTTTGGTGAGTTCTGGCGGTTAACGTCGCTGGTTCTATGTTGGTTTGGGGATGAGGCGATTGGCCCTTCAGCGATTGCTGGCCGTGGAGATTCTCTGTCCAGGTTCAACTGTCGGTCTTCTCGGTGGTATGTCAACTCCGTCAACAGAAATGAGATTTCCCGACGACAACTTTTATGGTTTTTTCGATGAGGACAGTTCTCTAGTTCTCGTCGGTGATGGCAACGTGATGTACGAGGATGGTGGTGATGAAAGTGAAGCGACATTGGCGTTGACGGTGTTAGGACGAAAATATGATTATGAAAACTAGGTGATGTGGATGGAATATGTCAGCAATGTGATTAAGGCAACTAGGTGACATGGATGGCTCGATATGAGGGTGGTTTGAAATTCAAATTTTTAAAAATTTGCAACTGGAGCGGTTTCAGGTTCGTGCGTGACGCTGGCTGGCTATTCGTGGGAGGAGTGGTGATTACGGTGCTATTTGAAATTTTTGAATTTTGAAATATGTATGGTGAAATTTTCTTTTCGAAGGACTTGTGTGATGATGCGGCCATGTTTTTGTATGGTTACCGCTATTCCTAAAAGTTTCTTTTTCATTATTTTTTCTTCTCAACTCACTATGTTATTATTTTCAATTTTTTATATAACAAAAACAATATAATATGTATACTAGTTTTTTATTAGAAAAATATGAACTAAAATTATACACTCCATTTTCTAATGGGTAATGAACAAATTTTTTCTGCGGATAGAGAATTATTTCCTCACGAAATGATGATTGTTCAAAGTGAGAATTTCCACCCATACAAAGTTATTTTACGCGTTCAAGCTATACATTGAATGCATAATATCATTATTAAGACAATTTAATGGAATAAAAAAATACATATATACAATATATATATGATATATAAGATTTATTAATCACTAATATCATTATTTAGATAATTTAATTTGTACCCTATTGACAATTTTTAATTAAAACTAGTTTATTTTTTTCTACTGTCTTGAACAACGATAGAAAGACCGATATGAAGTAGAATAATTATATAATTATTATATAAAGGTAATAAGTGATAAAAAATGAATATATAAATTGAAAAATATTGTGAAACAATTATAATTAATTTACATTTATTATTCTGTGAGATAAATAATGAACAATACAAGTCGGAAAAATGGTAAAGGAACCTTTCACCCTCCTCTTTTAGTGAAAAAATTATTTTATGTTATGTATTTTAATTTCCATTTTATTATATCATTATATGATCTTATATATCCTTATTTCTATAAATTTCATCTCTATGTGAAGCTCATACCTTTTTTCTCTCATCAAATCATTTTCTGAATTTTAAACTGACAATGATTGGCTGCTAAATTTTCGTAAGGGAACCTTTCACCCTCCTATTTTAGTCAAAGAATTATTCTATTTAATGACTTGTAATTTCAATATTATTATGTTTGGATATGTTCTCATATTCCATTATTGTTATAAATTTTATTTACATGTGATGAGAGGCCCTTTTCTCTCTCATCATTTCATTTTATAAATTTACATGTGATGTTGTTTTGATATCGTATTTTCGTAAAGGACTTTGTCTCGATCTTCTTTCATCAAGGAATATTTTTTTAATATAATCTTGTTTATTTTACATGGTGTATATTAAACACATTTTAATTTTAATTTCATTTAAAGGGAATCATTTATCTACAAAAAAATTTGTTAAACGAAAAAGGGAATGTTTTTAACGTTTCTGGTGACAATGACCTCTCCACCACCATAATCATTATTTGGATTCCTATATAAGAAATCATGTTTTTAAATGGATAAAAATTATCTTATTCCATTTTTCGGAGTTTTCATAGAGAAAATGGTTATATTAATGGATTTATTATTTCAAATTTTTAATGTTATATTTTATGATTTCAAATGAAATGTTATTAGTGAAATGTTGATATTTAGAATATTTTATATCTTTTGATTAAATAATAGTACATAGACATTTGATGAATGGTTATACGATAAACCAAAAATGGGTCATTTCATGATAATAAATGTACTCATGGTTAGGTTATAACCTCTAATTCATTGGTTATGGATGTCAGCCGTATGGCGATTTTTTTAGTGATATGTGTGTAAGTTGACTGTATAGTTATTACATATAAGTATGTTTATGTCCAAATATACAATTATAGTATATGTGTTGATTTCTCTAGGTTTTATTGTAATATTTTAGTTACAAATTAAGGTCATGCAATGAGATTATATTCTGTGAACTACTTCTGATAGTAATTTATGGATAATGTTATTTCTTTAAGAGAAAGTATTCATAGTTTACATTTTGATCGGAAAACTGATAGTTTCCTTCATTGTGTATTCCTTAATGAGATTTTTATGCCCATACAATGTTTTTTAAATTATTTTCACATGATATAAGGTGGAATGGGGTTATGGATGGGATTATGGAAAATCTATGTTCTTTAATACATGGAACAAAACTTTTTTCATTTCTTTTAAGTTTTTTTATTTAATGAAAAAATTGATTCTGATATAAAGTGTATATATGTAATATTCAAGTTTATATGTATATGTTATTACCTACTTACTTAAAGATATAAACCCAAAAATATCCTAAATTTTAATAATTAACATAATTCATGATTATGAAATGTATATTTTCGAGTCCCAACAGTTGCGCTTGAGGTTAAGTGGCAAATATGGCAACGAGCACCCTTCTAGTAGCTCCTGTGACGTTGGTGCAACAATTTTGAGTATAAAGTCCATTTTTTTGTATGTTATTTATTTATTTTTATATTATAGTTTTTTATTAATTGTGAATATAATTGTATTAACTTTATATGAGATAATAAATTGTTTCTTATGGTTATGGATTAAATTTTTTTTTAACTAGGTGAATGATGTGACAACATGGTGTATGGAATACAAAGTAGACCTTCTATAAATGTTTTGTTATAACTATCAGGGGATGTTAAATTGTCATTTCATGGTCTTCCAGATAATGAATTCATCCCATTAATGATCACTAATAACTTATTATTTTTTTATCTGGGGGTGTGATGTTAAATTTATAGGAATTGAATTTTATTAAACATGATCTATATAAAATGTGGAAATTAATTCATTAGTTTTTAATTTTGAAATTATTTCAGAAATGAAAATATAGGATCTTAATGTGGTTTTTGATTGAGGGAATTTTTTTGGGATAACATTAATTTCAAGATGTGTTTCAGATTTAAAAAATTTAATGTTTATTAGAAAATGTATTAAAATTAACATTTTTTAGAAAAAGGATATTTTGGATTGATTTTAATTGAATTCTGATATCTATGGAATTTCATTAATAGCAGTTAATTTCATTATGGATGTTGAGGAATGTAATTTTTAAATGTATGTGGAATCATATTTGAATGTTTCAAATTATATTGGAAATTTTTTAATGTTTTTATATTCATTTTTTGAATTATATTTAGCCCTATAAAATGTGTTTATTTTAAATTAAAGTATGTTTTTAGTTAGACATAATTATTTAATTTAGTTTTTTAGGTTAAATTCATGTTTTTTAATGGTATTATCATTATGGATATAAAAGGAATTGATGTGTTGTTTCTAGGATTCATGCTATTTTAAATATGAAAACCAAAAAATCCATAAGGTATCATAATAATTCTGTGTCCGGGATTACACAATTTTTTTAAATCCTATGTTTTATAATGTTATTTTTCTTGTAATCAACTGTATATACACACTAAATATAGTTTCATTAATAATATTTTATTTGGGTGGGTTTCTTACCAAAAAATGTTGTATTTATTTTTTTATAATATTTAATTAATACCATTAAGGATATTGACCTATAAATGTTTATACATGTATCATACATGAATAGAATGTTTATATTGGATTACTCATGTTATATTATTATTAGCGGTAACTCTTTTACATTTATTGTGGGGTCAACCTTACCATTTTAGTTTTTATTGTTTTAGTATTCTATTGATTTATCAGTGTTGAGGTTTTTTGATAGGAAATTAATGATTGTTGAATTTATTTACTATCATATATGAAAATATCAATGATGGTTAAGATATAGATAGTTTTCTAATATTTTTTTTTAATTTTTATAACCTATATCTTTTATATAATTCATTCAATTTTATTTTTCCCATACAGTTCATTAGTTCATATTATCTGTAACCTTGTACTTTCCATTGGGATTATTATGATTTTTTATTTCTCGGGGATTTGAATATTCATTTCCCAATAGAATCTTCAGTGATTTCTTACATTATATAATTTATAACTATTTATATGTATGAATATTATAGTGTTATTTGAAAAAACCTAGTTCGTTTTAGTTACACCTATAGATATTATGAGAATAGTAAATACCTCAATATATACATAACCCTTATATATCATAGAGGGCCATTATAGGTCTTTGTCATTTATTATTAAATCATGATATTTAATTTAACTAAAGGAATTCAAAAAGGGTATTTGTAATCTGGTTTCATTTGTATATAATTGTTTTTGGATATTCATTCAAGTGAATCCTCCCATTGCTATATGTATTCTGTTTTTCATATCATTTCTAATTCCAATGTGATGTTTATGGGGGATATCATGTTATTATTGGGATAATTATCACTCAGAAGTAATTTATTTTCTGTTATTTTATTTATTATTTTTTATATATCATTAAATTTTATTAATCGTTTATATTGTTTGGTGTTTTTGATTTTATTAATATTCCCCGATCATTAACTATATTTGATTTTTCCCCTATCGTGGGAGGTAATGTCATTTTCTTTCCATCCATAATATATAAAACTATTTACTATTCCTACATTTATACATGATAAGAGATGTCCACATGCAACATGATTTTGAAACCTCACTTAGTAACATATATAAGATAATTTCATGCAACATATGGATGATGTGGGTGAGGGGTTTTTCATGTGGGTTTGTCCCTCATAGTCTTATTAATATGAAAAATGTGATCATGCTATAATATGAGCTTGGGAATAATTCATGTGGTTCATTTAAAATTGAGTTGAATATAATTTTAGTAAATATGTTCTATTTTGTAATTGAGGATATCTCATTTTAATGGGTCTTGTCATGATGAATGTGTTACAAAACAATGGGTCAAATTTATGATATCAAACTTTTTAGTTATTTGACAACCTTTCCATCCATCATATAAACCAAAAGTCACCCCCACAATTTTCATGTAACGTAACTCACAATATAACTTGTAATGAATAATGTCCCATCCCTCTTAATTCTTGGTTATTTACATCAATTTAAAATCAGTTTCTACAATGAAAGAGACATGTGTTATACATATCCTCTACTTTTTATACTTACATTTCTCTTGTAGCCCAATGATTTTCATAGAGACTAAGGTATTAATGTCGAACTATTATTATGTAGTATTATTTTTTGTTAGTGGGTTACTGTGTTTTCTTAGGTATATCTTCATCATATATTGGGCTTCTTCTGTAACCATGAGATTTTTGAATATATATTTTTTCTAAATATGACACTTTCAACAACATTTGATACATGTTACAATGAAATAATGTTAATAATACCAAGGCGTAATAAAATTTGTAAAAAATAATGATACATTTATGTAAAATATAATCATTTAAATCATTTATAATATTTATTTCATTAGTTATTCATATCCCATAATAATTTTTTATATTTTTAAAGTTATATTACATATATTTTATATAATTTATAAATTAATAAATTTTAGAATCCCATTTTGAAAAAGTGATCATAATTTTTATTCATAATTTCAAATTTATGTTATAATGAATTTTTTGGACATCTTGAAATGGTTTTATTGTTAAATTGTGAAGAATACCATTATTATGAATATTATAACATTGATTTCATCTATATGATAAAATCAAGAATTTGCAATATGTAAATACATTGAATCAACCAATGTTATTTAGGAGGATTATAATATATTATTTAAAAATATTATGTTTTACTTGAATACTCATTCTTGACATTGACAACATTTATTTATTTTATTCTAACAGAAACAACTATTTTTGATTCATCACCTTTAATATGGTGGTTAAATTATATACCTTTTTTCTGGAATATTTATAATGTCCACAAATCATTATTAATTTTATAATAATCAAATAAAATTTTCGGAATCACCACAACTTTAAAATAATTTTCATATCTATATATTCAAATTTTTTTTCTCAAAACATACTTATTTTATAATTTATGTTTATGTTTATATATTATAATATTCCATTCACTAGAATCCCAGATCTGGTTGTAACATTAAAATATGGTTACAAAGAACAATATTTCTTGAAGGATTGAATAACTTATTATATTTTTAAGATAATATACAAAAATATATTATAGTTGAAAAACAGAAGACACAATATGAAAATTTTCTGAGAACTTGATTTTCCTTCCATTATCTACATGAATGGTTCATGTAGTCCTCCCATATGTTTATTTTGTAAATAGAATCAAATACGTGTGAGATCATATTTTTAGTGATGATTATAATATATAGGATTTTTACCTAACATAAACATGTCATGTTTGATTTGGATTGAATAAATAAACACCATTTCGTCCAAATCAAAAAAACTAAGGTAATTATATATCTAAAAAAATAAATGAAATAATATATAACAATTTTGAAATATATACAATTCTATTTAAATATTTGAAATTAATATAGTAGTATTTTAAGAGCTATCCAATCTAATGGTGCATGATTCTGAGGCTAGATAATCCCGGAATTTATATTCTTAAAAATATTAAATTTATTAATATCACACACGTTTATTTTTTCAAATTTTTTTTTAATAAATATAGATTGAAGGCTTGGATCCAATATATGATGATTTGTTTGAGTATATAGCATTTAATTTACATTGCATGAATTTTTTCCTTGGATAAAACCAGATGGATAATATGAGTGGGATCGTTAGTGGATAATTAAATTAAATAATTAATTAAACTTTTTAATTATTTAAATGTCATGACATAATAAATCATATATATATTAATTCATATGGGTAAATCATAGGTGTTGATTCATAAACCATGATACCAAGTTAAAACTCATTGGATCGTCTTTCATGGATGAACAATGAAAGAACCATGGAATGATGATCGGTGTGAAGAAGAGATCGTGGATCTCACCAATAACGACAATGTAATTCATTATTTAATTAGTGATTGATCCAAACTCAATGTAGGACATTTAAATTTTTTAGTTTTGTCCCATTTTTCATCCCGTAATAATAAATAGTAAAATTTATTAATTATAATTTATTATTTCATTATTTTTATAATTGATTATTTTAATAGTTTTTAGTCAATAAATTCAGAGATCAAGCTAAAATGATTTGATTCCATTACAAAAAAGGTATTCATTACTCTACAATTTTTCCATTAATTAATCACTTCTATCTTAACATGTTCGATGTATAACATTTATTTCTCAATAGTTTGGATGAATAAATCATATATTATAATTTATTGATAGCTCTATGGAACAACATATCTATATCAGGGGTGTGGTTTATGGTAGAGGGTCCAGTTAAGAATTGATGATCGATGATGAGATGAGGTGGATCAGATCAGTCTGGTGGTTCTCATTTTACCATGTTTGACATGTTATGGTGGTTTTTTCATGTGATGATGTGGCATTACATGGTGATTTACAAGATGTTATATTCCTTAATTCCATCACTCGACAATATAAATTATCTGATGGATGATATCCATGTTCACTGGTTGATATCCATAGAAGGACTAAAGGTGAAAGGTGTTTGATCATATGGGTAAATGTTCCCTATGGGTTTTTTTAAATACTTTAATAAGGACCTGTAATATATAGATACACAAAATGTGGTACCCATTCTTATTGTATGCAGGATACTGTATAAAATAAAATTTCACATTCTATGTAAATGTTGTCAAATGATTTGTGAATAGATTCTGGATTCTTATAATGTTCTCTTTGATTACATGGGCCTGAACATGAACATAACACAAAAACATATCCTAATGTACATAGGGAAAACAATGGGAACACATGAATAGGTAATAAAAACATATATCATGGTCTCATCATCTATATGTCATGTATCACTAGGGTTCATTACCTGTATAAGGATATTTAAATACCATGTGAGATAGAGAGACATGTTTGACTAGTGGTTGGAAAGACACATTGTGTACTCCCACTAAACAAAATTTAATTCTTCATATTAGGCATTTATTCACTTGTATGTATTATATTGACCATTTTCTATTTATTATGAAACCTTTTTATATCCATGTGAGGGTATAGTTCAACATTGTATCTTCAACATAGAATTTTTATACAATCAATGGGGTCTGATTTGGATTGATTTTATTTTATTCATAAGTGAGGCATGTGTAAAGAACCAATTTTATTTAATTTCTATGAGTGGTTAATTTAATTGGGGTGACCACTATGCATAGTGCATCAATCCCAAATCTGATACATATATACATTATGGTTTTTGGCATCCCCTAGGGGTCCTGGGTTTGATTCTCTATCTTAATAGACTTATCATTTGATACCTGGTGAGCACTTATCTATGAGACTAGATTATCATTACATATAGAACAATTATCATTGCTGAAAACATGACTCAGAAAGTAATAATTGAAAAAATAAAGTTACATATAATCCCAATGAAACAAATTGTGGTTGGAATTATTTCTTGTTACCCCTAGAGGCGGATTGTCTATTATGAGTATATCTGGGTGTTTATTATATATGTGTATCTTATCTTTTTCAAATTTATTTCTAGTATCTATATAAAATTTATTCATTATGATATGTGATTTTATTGTTTCTAAATTGGTATTTTTACAGTCACCCATTCAATAAATTTTCCATATTTGTCAATTCTAATGGAGAATATATTTCATATGATAGTATCCTTAGTGGACTATAAGCATGAAGAGATTAGATTAAGGTGGATTGAGTGAGGTATATACTATTCCTTTATATTTATTTTAGTATACTAATTTTTATAAATGTTTAAATCCTTTTCAATTTTTGGATGAGATTTTATTTTCCCCATTTTTATTGATTAAAAGTATTTCTTCCATACTCAGGTCTAGTGTAGATTTTTTTCATTAATTTATGGGATTACCTATATTTAAATTCTAAATATTTCATGGTCATTTATATGTGTGTGTGTGTGCATTTATATTGGATATGGAATCCCATGTGTGATTTCTATATACACGACAGTAGTATTCATACCCTATACTACTAGAGGTGGAATTGGGGTAGTTAGAATGTGTTTTTAAGTAGAAAAATGGGACCTAATGTGTCACATAGTTAAAAAGTGGAATTAGAGTTTTTATATATACCTTAACACATGAGATATTATTTCCAATTAGTGATGATTAATTTTTTAGTTATAGAAATAGTGTTAAAGTGTATAGATTTTAGAATTCAGGAAAAGGAATATAGTGTTAGTTTACTGGTTCACATATTTATTAACATGGACTCTAATAACATGTTGGATGACATAGTTCATGTAGATATTGGTTAGAAATAAAAAACTGTTACAATAATTATATAGGAATGTGTTATGGTTTCCATTCCTTCATGAGTGAGTTTCCCATATATACTCATTATTTGTGATGATTCAAATTTTTTTAGAATACCTCCAATAAGAAAATTACATAAAATTACACTATGTGTCATTGAATATGATAGCATATGTGATAAATAAATATAATATGATTATGTGTAGGTGGTAGTACCTCTAGCTTGGTTTTCATTCATTTCACCACCGGTTGAGTATTGATTTCATAAGTAGTACCAACCATCGATATGTACTAGTGGAGTAAACTATACTTTTTCCAAAAGAATATATCACCATAGATTCTGGTATTTCCATAACCAAATGTATCTAATGTTGTTATAAAGAAAATTACCTATGTTTTCATCCATAAAATGTCACAAATTTCTCATTTGGTGGTCCTAATGGTGAGTCTTCTTCATAGAGCCACTAGGTGTTAGTGGAGATTAGTGATTGGGTTAAAATATCAGGAAAAGAATTATTAATCATACATTGTGCACCTAATTAGGGAATTATTATATCATTAAGTGTTGTAATCAGTGAACATTTGAAAAATATTTTGTAGTTTTATATATGTAGTCTGACCATTTTAGTATAGTTTTTGATTTCCACTGACCTTTCGAGATGTTAACAAGTTATGGATTTGGATCCATTATTAAATGCACTTACCATAGAGTGGGGATTATGGTGATATATATGGGTTTTATTTATATATATATATATCTATTTTCCATATATAAAAGACTATGTTAGTGATATCCAGTAGTATAGAGCTTCTTGATAGTGGATACATCCACATTGGATGTTGGTAGTGTGATCACATGAGATTATAGCTCAGTAGTCGGTAGCTAACATTATTCATTGAAAACAAAGAAAATAATATGCTTCATGGGATGATCCTAAGATAAATTATTATAATTTCAGGGCCATCTGGATTGCTAGAATTAATATATAGAGAGGTTTGGTGTCATGTACGATGGCTGGTGAGAACATTCTTGGGATTGAGGAACACGTTTTATATATAACAATGATACATTCTATGGATTTCCCAGAAAACATATATAATAAAAATAAATGTGGTCTAATAGAAGATGAAATGGTACGGGTAGGTAAATTAGTAGGATATGGCCATTGGGTTGACATATTTCTAGCACCAAAACCAAGTAGTATACACCAGGCCCAGGAAGTAGGTGGTCAGGGAAAAATATTGTTGTAGGCGATGGATGCCTATAACAATGAGGATCTTGTGATGATTTGTGGATTGATTTTTTTCTCTATTTTAGGTCTAGTACTGATTGATAAAGAGTCAGACACACTTTCCATTAATATTCATATATTCTAACCTTATATATTCTATTTCACCCATTGTATCAACATTTATGCATGGTGACTCTGACCATATGTGAATTAGTTATCATAGTATATTGTTAATAGTGTGTCTTAATTCTTGATGATGAGATATTTTTACTTGATCTATTTATAGTAGTGTTGAGGAATTATGAAATAATTCTATTAATGTACTAAAAATGAACATTTCAAGAACATATTGACTATAAGCTGAAGTTGGCGTGGTATATCCATTGAGACATATTGAGGGGTTATTTTGGGGGTGAGAAGAAAATACATGTAAATTATGATAGGATCATTCTAAAGAGGATACAACTAATTACTCATTGGGTAGTTAGTATTACCATTAGGGATGTGAATGCAATGGTATTTTAGATTATTTCTATGTTGGGAAGAGTATGTGGGCGTCTTTCCGGATAACATACTAGGGTATCATACCCACTAATTGATATACAATTAGATTAGAATTTTCTACATAATGAAAATGATATACAATATATCATATTATATGTATCCTGCATATCATTGAGTGTTATATTTCTAGTTAGTGGACTTGTGGAGAATGATATTTTTCAAAACTATTGTTTTCCCATAGGCTTCCCCGTTTTATTTAAAAAAATCTAATCTTATTGTTTTCTATGTATTATCATAAAACAAACCTACTAAATGTGAATAATTAGTATCCACTACAAATGATCTATTTCCACTTCGATCACCAGAGTAATGTTCTATGTTTTGAAATGATTGACCATAGAAAATATTAATACCATATTTAAGTATGTGATGAGGCTATATTGAATATGAAATTTTAATGATGATATAGTCAATATGAATATTTGTAAAAAAATTAGTATGATGAACTCCATACAAGTTTTCATGGGAGTATTGATCTTTATATTTGATCCCTTTATAGAATGGTTTGTAGTGGTCTTCATCAATGATATCCTATTATATATGGTATCCATGGTGGAGCCTGTGAGAAACTGTATAATATTAAAAAATATACTTCAAGAGAACCATAATTATGGAATGATATAAATGTTTCATTTATGGAATCATGTGTTCCAATTCCAATGACATGTAATCAAGTTTGATTTTTTAGAAATTGACCAAACAATGGTTGAGTTAGCGTTAGCTTGAGATCTACCCACGATTTTAACAAAGATGCAGATCATCTTTGGGTGGGATGTATACCATTAGAATATTGTTCTTGATACCTCAATGATATTATAAAAATTAACTTCTTTAATCATAAAATGGGTTCCTTTTTTTTATGGAAAGGTTACATCATCATTTTTAATAATCAGGGAAGCGGTTGAAAATATGCCCCATCATTATATTTCCAAATCCATGTGTTGAGTATGTAGTTGTTTTTATTGCCTCTTGTAATGGAATTTTAACTGCTCTAAAATAGGGAAAATTTGTGATCAACTATAGTTATTAGTCATTGATATCATGTGACCATTAGTAAGAAATCCACGATCATGATATTGTCACGGTAGACATCACCATAATGATATCGTGACAAAAAGTTATGTGTGAGTGGATTATTTTATAATCTTAATAATGTGTCTCAGTTATATATTCTCAAATAACAATCATTAAAAAAGATATAGGTGATGTATAGAGTTCCTCATAGAATAAAAATTTTAAATAATATTTACAATATAAAAGGGGAACATAGAAGATAATTTTATAAACAAGATATATTTTTTATAGTTGTCGATTAAGGATTTTCAGTTTTTATCATCATTGATGTTGATCATATTGTATGAGTAAGGACTCTGATATCTATAGTTCATGGTTATTACACCAATTATTTCATTTAATTTTTTGGGAAAATAATAATGTTTATAATAATTTTGAGATAGTATATTCTCAGATAACCATTGTATGATATACTGATTAATTTTTATGGTAGGTTGATGTCATCCATTTCACAGGATGGACAATGGTAATATATCGATTTCAGAATTAGGTAATTGGGGTGTTTCTAAAATACCCTTTAGTAGTACATCCATTTGTAAAAAATATATACCCAGATCATTGACATCAGTTTTAAAAACCATGAATGAAGATAGGTGCAATAATGTTTGTCCTTTAATTCATGATGGGTTTAAAAATGATGTCAATATGATTAAATTCCATATGTATTGTTATAGACCAACTCACTATGTCATCCCACCACATAGATATCTTATAATATTCTTCATCGGATTCATTGAGATTTCTAAATGAGCATGAGATAGTCTAGTTTTATTTAGTTACTTTAGAGATCATTTCATACTATTTCACTTTCATCATGTAAAAATGATGTATAGTATTGAAGGGCGGTATGGGACATAGATTCATTTGATAATGGAATTTAACCCCTAGAATGATAGATGGACTAAGTAGACCATTCATTTTTTAGAGAACAATATTTGAGTTTTAATTTGGTCTTTTTAATTATTGGTAGGATCACCTACCATTTTTTAAATTTTCCATATAAACCATTTTTTGTGACACTATCAGTATAACCCCATTTTATCCCATGAATGAATGATCTTATCTGTCATCACAGTTTTGGATTGAGTCATGGGATTCAACACTAATGGGTATTGAATTATTGGGTAGACTAATATAAACGGTGTGTATCATTTATGAGTGGATGAAGACTACACTGATCCATCATAAGTCATATTTGGACTGATGCCATAGGTATTTGGAGATCATGAATGGTGACCATTTGTTCATAATGGTCTCACATTAACTTAGAGTATAGAAATATTATTGCGGTAGAATGTTAACTATAATTATCAATATCACTTCTAGAAATTATTTAGGGTCAGTGGGGGTGTCATAAGACATGGCACAACTAAATTATTTTGACATAGAAAACAATGTCTTCCAAGTGACATATCTAAGCAGTTATGTCCCGGAACCAAAAAAATTATCAAAATAGGTAGTTTTAAGACCCCAAAAGGTCTTACATTTGTAGAATACCCAATGGGTATTCAGTATTAGAAGGATAATATAATCCTTGGTTGAGTGATTCCCCTAGTGCGTGATAGGGGGAAGCATGTGAGTCTTTAATAGAGTACTAGGGATCAGGAGACCATGATGTGATATCAGTACCTATAACATTTTGAATATTTATATTCTAATTACAGGAATGAAATCTAAAAGGTTTAGAGAAAATTATTTTTCTTTTTATTCATGTTATTCAATTAAATTTATGAATAACTATTTTCGTATAAATATCATGCGGTGAATCGTGTTTCTAAGGCATGAAATCTTAAAATTAAAAATTTTAATATATTAAATGTATTAATACCCTGTCCATTTAGTTTTCTAAAAATTGGATTAAATATAGTATGTATGTAACATCCCAAGTAAGTAATTATTAATATATATTCTTATCTATGTCTATTTATGAATTAGATAGTGTTTTAGAGGCTTCAAATGAGAATAAATCCAATCTTAATCATGGAATACACTAAATTTTTTTAAAAGATTGTTCTACTATCTTTTGGTGGAAACCCATTATTAAACCAAACATTTGACAATTTTATAATCTATATTTGTCAAAATAAACATAATCATTATGATTAGGTCATCGGAATTTACTTTGGAAAATTTTTTGGTATTTTTCTGACAATGTTCAATTTTTAATGAATATTGAAAAATAATGTTTTTTACATCAAAAGTACATTTTAATCTAATTTAATTATATGGTTAGATTATAATTTTAACTGGTTTTAAAATGTAAATATAATATATTTTTACCAGGTAATCCAATTATGGTCATTGGGATTAACTTCACTTTGGAGTTGGGCATAAACAATTGACAAACTTTTCGTAGATATTGTTTCAAAAAACCCGCTATTTGTTTTGACAACGGGAATTATTTTTAAATTAAATATTTTAATTTCTGTGTTTGGAATTTGGTAAAATGGATTACATATTTGGAGTCAGAAGGTACAAATTATGTAATCAATGATCATTTTTTTGTGGACATTATGAATAGTAACGACTGTAATTATCATTAATTATATTGATTAATTAGTTATTAGGTAGTTAAGGATAACAAAATAATATCATAATAATAAAAAGTTACCCCAAAATGTGTCTTAATGATATTGTTTGTGTCATGTCCGACCATGGGGTTCCTTGTGACAAACATGGGGACCCCATGGAATCACTTTTGTGTGATAATGACTTTTTATCTTTTTTATTTTTAATGAAAGATAAATATGACAAATAATGTATCAACTAATTAAAACATTTTTAAGTTTGTCTACATAAATGATCATTTGGACTATAAATAGTCATTGTAAATAAAAAGATATCTTCTACATCATAGTATTTTTTTTATAAATTTTAGACACTAAATAAATTAAATTATTTTTGACATCATGATGATGCATCGATTACTTCTTTAATGAACGATTTAAATAAAATGAAAAGATAATGTAAACTCTAAGACGTACACATGTCAAAGATCTATTGTATGAGTATATTTCGAACCCTTATAACCTTATCCTCGAAATATATCAATGTGGGGCCTTTTAAATCCGAAACACATTTCAATATAAAGTATCATTTTATAACATTCCAAGAGTGCCCCTCCACTCTTCTTATAATAGGCCCCGCATCTACCTCCTTACACACACTTCTAAAGACATTGGATCTACCAAGATATTCTCATTTTATCTCTCCACATCTCTCTCTTCATCCAAGAATGCGTACCTGAGGCAGAAATCTCTTCAATAAACCCTTTTGGTACAAACCAAGAGGAGTTACCTGATTTAAAGGTAAAGACTTCTCTATTGTTCTTTTGTATTATTTTTCTTCTCCAACACCCTAAGCACTTTTTATTAATTTATTTTGTAACAACACCAGTATCATAAATATACTAGGATTTTTTTATAAGAATTATTTGATCTACACTTACACACAGCTATATCTAATGGTTAAAGAACACATTGTTTCCGTGGATGGGGAATTTTTGTCTCATGAAACGATGATTGTTCAATATTCTTATAACACCTTAAAAAGTGGCCCTTAAGATGTCACTATATTTATACCTCATATTTAATATGTTTAGGTTTTCCTTAATCTTCAATATTTTTCATTTATCGAATACCTTGATGGCTTCCATTATGGGTAAATGCGATATCTTCATTTTAGGAAGTGCGGACTACCACCCCCTCAAAGTGATTTGATTCGTTAATGCCATATGTGGGACATATAATGGATGGAGTTAATGATATTATATATGATATTATATTGTAATTATAATATACCTTTATATCATTATGATTTAATTCCATTAAAGAGGAAATAGAAATGAAAGTAGCATTCATGCGTACGTATGGCTTACCGTCTCCATGAACGGTGAATTTCATTTCATACCACTAAATGTTATGTAATATTATAAATTCATGTATATAATGGATATATATGAAATATATGATATCTAAATCATGAATATAATTCTGGATATAATAGATATTTTTCCACATGAAAAAGTTGTAATTATAAAGAGTTTATTTTTGACATAAGTACCAATGATCAACAAAACAACCATTGTTAACTTAAATATTTACATATTGTTCATAACATGGTAATAAGTGATATAAAAGGAATAATGAACTTTTAAAAGGTTCTTATGAAAGTAGAAATTAACTCATGTTTTTTATTCATGAGTTTAAATAAAGATCGAGTCAAGTCAGACCCGAGGTAAGGGACCTCGTCTCAATCTCCTTTCATTGCAGCTTATTTTGTTTTATAAACAACTTTATTTTATACGGTGTATAAAACCATTTGACATTTAAGTATATTCAAAATAAATCTTTTTTATATGAATCATTTACTAAACGACCAAAGTGAATGTTCTTTTGTCGTACATATGCGGCAACAACGACTTCTCTGCCGTTGTGACCATTATTTGAGTTTCAGTTTCCTCTACAATCCATAACATTTTTTTAAATGAAAAATATATACCATTTTTTTATTTTCTATTTTTTTGGTATTGAAAATGGTTTTGATAATGTTTTTATTATATCAATTTGTTATTGATATCTTGTGCTAGAAATGTTGAAATTTTTTGTTTCCTTTATGTATGTTTTATGTGATACAATTATGTTATGGTTCATGGGAATTGATTATGAAGACGGGTGGTACCATGATAAACTAAGGGCGAGTGAGCACGATATAGCTCTCTAATGAATCGGGTAATGCGAATGGGTTGAACTTTAAGGTTTTCTCGAAGAGATTTATGGAATATACTATATTGTGTATTCCAAATGTAACCATGAGGGTTACTCCATACGTAAGAATGTTATGAATGGATCAAGTTACCTTTTTGTCTTACGATTTCTATGATTTATTCATGATTTGATGAGGTATGTTAAAATGCTTATTTTTTTTATGAGTAAAGAATGATTTCACACATGGACTTCTGTTTTCATTTCGTACATTTATATCCCTTACTGAGATTTTAATGCCCATCTCATGTTTTTGAAAAGTTTTTCACAGGTCATGGAAAAGGTACATGATGTGATGATAGTGTCAAGGAAGTGTCTATAAATAATCCATGTTTTATTTTAAATATATTTTAGTTGATGTAAAACATGAGTACTATCGTTTATGTAACTACTTTTTTTAAATGTTGAATTTAATGCATGATTTATGATCTAATTCTCTAAAACTATAAACCTGAAAAGATCCTCAATGTGTATTCTTGAAGCAAATGACGATTGAGTAATGTTTACAGCTGGGGCCTTGTAGTTGGTATCAGAGGTCGGTTTAGATAACGTTAGAAGTTAGAACTGTAATTAAATAATTATCCAAAAATATTTTTTATGGTCAAATTGAAATGATATAGAATTTTATGATTACCATGTTGCTTATTCTAAGACATATTTGTTCAGAATAATTTTCTGCAGATGAAACAGGGAAGCAGTGCTAGGAAGGCATATAGATGGAAATGACCTTCTGAATAAACATCCTGAGATGGTCGTAATTGGAACTGAATAGTTTTTTGTAGTAATTTAGTAATAGAATCAATCGATAAATGGTGGTGGTATCCATGCATGAGATCAGCCAGATCGACCGTAGAGGAACATGTTAGTGGTGGAACATTTCATGAGGAAACATCCCCCATCATTCAGAGGATCATCTGACCATGTTCTAGCTAAAGGGTGTATTAAAGCACTAGATAAGATATTCAATGTAATGGAGTGTCCAATCAATAAAAAGGATAGTCTTTCTATTTACCGTTTAGAGGGTGAAGCAGATCAGTAGTGGTTGATGGTTAAAAATATCAGGGATGCTAATGAGATTGATTCTCTCGACTGGGATTAATTCAAAGGTATGTTTCATGAGAAGTACTTTCCAAATGTTGTTCGACTTAGGATGGAAAAATAGTTCTTGGAATTGAGTCAATAGAAAGACTCAATGGCTACTTATGAAGGGAGGTTAAATCGATTGGCAAGGTATGCTATAAATTTTATACGAGACCTTGATTGTAAAATCATTCAATTTTACTCAGGATTAAAGCCAAAATATCGAAGGGCATTAGCTTCTCATGAGATCAAAATTAATTAAAAGATCATTCGATGTGCTGAGAAGGTGTAAATGGTGTTTGCTGATGATCAAGTGTCCAATAACAACCAACATATGAAGAGATCGAGGTGGTAGGAGAAAGGGAATAATTCTTCAAAAAGGTATGATGGTAAGAAAACTATGTTTCCAGTTTGTGATAAATGTGGTAAAAGGCATGCTGGGGAATGTCTTCTGAATTTTGGAAAGTGATACAGATGTGGTAAGATGGGACATAAGGCTCGTGATGGCACTGAAAAATATCAGGGTGATAGTAAGACCATTTTTTTTACAGATAGTGAAAATTTATTAGTGAAATGAGATGGGTCACTATGAAGATGAGTGTCCGACAAAGAGCTCGAGTGATGGGAAGAAATTAGACTACAAGATGAAAGGGGTGGTGAAATCCATTGAAACTACTTCAGCAGATGTTGTGCCATCAAATGAAGTGGTATCAGGTACATTGTTTTTTTCTCTGATTATTCTATTATGTTGTTTGATTCAGGGTCTATACATTCCTTCATATCTAAAAACATTTCTAGTAAAATTGGAATACCATCTCAAGAAATGACTCCTGAAATTGTGGTAAAAACACCTTGGTGAAATGTTGAGGAAAAATTAATTTATTAGAATCTTCCTATCCTTATCTGTGGAAAGAACCTACTTGCAAACCTTATTATATTACCACTAGTAGAGTTTGATTTTATCCTGGGTATGGATTGGATCTCTATTTACCTTACTAAGATTGATGGTAGAGCTAAATAATTTTCTTTTCAGAAAGACTTTCAGTTTGTGTACAAGAATGAACCCATTATGTTGATAACATATCAAGAGTCTGAGAAACTTGTAAAAGATTGTAATGAATTTTACCTTTTACATATTTTTGAAAACAAGGGAACCGTTCAGATTAGTGATGTTCCCGTGGTAAATGAGTACCTTGATGTTTTTCCTAATGAGTTTCCTGGAATAATACTAGATCGATAATTTGAGTTTACTGTTGACTTAGTTCATTATACTAAGCCAATTTCAAAACCCCCTTATCGAATGGCTCAAATTGAACTGTTACAGTTAAAGGACCAATTGCATGATTTATTAGAGAAAGGTTTCATTCGAGCAAGCACATCACCATGGGGTACCATTATATTATTTGTTAAAAAGATATATGGTTTAATGATACTTTTCCATGATTATCGAGCATTGAATAACATCAAAATTAAGAAAAAATATCCATTGCCTCATATCAATTATGTGTTTGATCATCTATGGAGAGATTAGTATTTTTCAAAGATTGACCTGAGATCTGGGTACCATCAATTGAAGGTAAAGAAAGACAATATTCCGAAGACTGTGTTTCGTAAAATATATGGCCATTATGAGTTTGTAGTTATGCCTTTTGGGATAACCAATTCACCTACTGTATTCATGAATCTTATGAATAGAATTTTCCATGAGTTCTTGGATATATTTGTGGTTGTTTTCATTGATTATATTTTGGTGTTTTATAAAATTAATGAGGAGCATGAGAGACATTTAAGGGTTATTTTGCAAACCATAAAAGAAAAGTAATTGTCTAGGAAATTCAGCAAGTGTGAGTTTTGGTTTCAACAAATTTCATTCTTTGGTCACATTGTTTCAAAATATGGGATAACTGTTGATCCTGCAAAACCAAAGGTTGTGGAAGAAAGTCCAAGACCCACAAATGTAACAGAGGTTCATAGTTTTCATGGTTTGGCAGGATATTACCGAAGGTTTGTTAGAAAATTTTCCTGGTTATCGACTCCAGTGACTAAACTAACTCGGAAGGGTGTGAAGTTTATTTGGACAAATGAATGTGATGATTGTTTTCAAGAACTGAAAAGAAGATTGGTGAGGGTTCCAGTTTTGGCACTACCTTCCAGGAATGTGGTGTTTGTTATCTACAGTGATGTCTCGTTGAAAGGACTTGGTTGCGTCCTAATGCGTAATGATCAGGTAATTGCTTATGCTTCACATCAGTTGAAAACTCATGAAGTAAATTAACCTACACATGATTTGGAATTTGCTGCTGTTGTTTTCTCTTTACAAATTTGGTGGCATCATTTGTCTTGTGTAAAGTGTGAAATATATATTGATCAAAAAAGTTTAAAGTATATATTCACTCAGAAATAATTGAACATGAGACTGAGGAGATGGCTAGAATTAATCAAGGATTATGATTGTACAATTAATTACCATCCGGGAAAAGAAAATAAAGTGGCTGATGCTTTGAGTCAAAAAAGTAATGCTTCATTAACATTGTTGAGTTTGGAATGTGATACATTGGTTAAGGATTTGATGAACTTTGGCATAAAAGTTTTTGGTGTAGGATTTCCTTCTGTTTTGTTTCTGTTATCGGTGAAATCTTTTCTATCAGACAGAATTAATCAATCCCAGAAGCAACATAGTGAGTTGCAGAAAAAGGTAGAGCTGGTTTAGAAGGGTAAGCTGCCTGAATTCAAAATTTATAATGATTGTTTTTTGAGATTTGGGAGGAGATTGTGGGTGTTGTATGATTAACAGTAGAAGAGAGATTTGTTATGTGAAGCTCATAGTTCTCCATTTTGTGTTCATCCAGGCAGTACTAAGATGTATACAGATCTTCGAGAGTATTACTGGTGGGACCGAATGAAAAGTGATATTATATATTTTTCTATGAAGTGTTTGACTTGTCAACATGTTAAAGTAGAGTGGTAGTTACCGAAAG
This sequence comes from Viscum album, assembly GCA_963277665.1. Classification (NCBI taxonomy): domain Eukaryota; kingdom Viridiplantae; phylum Streptophyta; class Magnoliopsida; order Santalales; family Viscaceae; genus Viscum; species Viscum album. Next base: position 1,994,671,196 of record OY728140.1, on the reverse strand, counting down.
GGATGCATCGTCCATTACTAGTGCCAGAGTGGAAATGGGAGAATATATCCGTGGACTTCGTTGTGGGATTTCCAAAGACACCTCGAGGTAATAATGAAATCATTGTTATAGTTTATCACTTGAATAAATATGCTCCTTTCCTTGTTATAAGAGATACGTTTTCCCTTGATTAACATTCTCATTTGTATCTTAAAGAGATAGTCAGTTTACTTGTAGTTCCTCTCTCCATTGTATCTGATCGTGATCTCAGGTTCACTTCTAACTTTTGGAAAGGCCTTTAGAAGTCATTGGCTACTGAATTAAATTTTAGTAAAGATTTTCATCCTCAATAAGATGGTCAATCATGAATAACAATTCAGACTTTGGAGGATATGCTATGTGCTTTTTCTATGGATTATCAGGGAAGTTGGTACCAACATCTTTCTTTGGTTGAGTTTTCTTATAATAACAGTTTTAATTATAGTATACATATGGCACCATTTGAGGCATTATATGGGAATTGGTGTTGACTCCAGCATTCTGGGATGAAGTGGGTGAAAGGAAGTTGATGGGACAAGAATTGGTAGAAGAGTTTTCAGAAAAAATTCAGTTGATACCAAAACACATCAGAACAGCTCAGAGTAGGCAGAAGAGTTATACGGACAATAAAATGAAGGATCTCTCTTTTGAGGTAGGTGATCATGTTTTTTCAATGTTTCAAAATGGTAATGTGTGATGTGATTTGGTAAGAAAGGAAAGCTGAGTCCAAGGTTCATTGGACCATGAAAAATTCTGGAGAGAGTTGGATCAGTTGCATACTAAGTGGATTTATCTCCGAGTTTATCTCTGGTACAAAATGTTTTTCATGTTTCAATGTTAAGGAATTACTTGCCAGATCCATCTCATGTTTTGAGTCCACAGGTAGTTCAGTTGGAAGAGAATCTATCTTATAAAGAACAAACGGTCCGTATTCTTGACCATAGGGAGAAAGTGTTACAAAATAAGGTTATTCATCATGTAATGGTTTTGTGGAAAACCCAAATGAGTTAAGAGGCAACATGCGAATCTAAAAATGCAATGAGGGATAAATACCCCCACTTATTCTATAATTAAATAAATTACAGGGATGCAATTTTCTAAAGGGGGGAAGGATGTAACATCCCAAGTAAGCAATGAATAATATACATTCTTATCTATGTTTATTTATGAATTAGATAGTGTTTTATAGGCTTAAAACAAGAATAAATCCAATCTTAAGCATGAAATACACTAATATTATTAAAAAGATAGTTTTACTTCATTTTGATGGAAAACCATTTTTAAATCAAAATGTTTACTATTTTACAAGCTCTATTTGTCAAAATAAACTTATTTATTATTATTGAGACATTTAATATTACTTTGGAAAAATTTATTGTATTTTTATGACAATGTTCATTTTTTAATGAATTGTAAAAAAATCCTGAATTTTACATCAAAACTGCATTTTCATATAATTTATTTATATGGTTAAATTATATTTTTAATTTGATTTAAAATGAAAATTGAATATATTTTTACCATGTAATAAAATTGTTGTCATTGGGATTAATTTCACTTTGTAGTTGGGCATAAACAAGTGCCAAACTTTTCATAGATATTATTTCAAAAAAAACCCGCTATTTGTTTTGACAATGGGAATTATTTTTAAATTATTTATTTCCATTTAGGTGTTTGAAATTTGATGAAATTTATTACATATTTGGAATCAGAGGGTCCAACTTATGTATTCAAAAGTCTTTAGTTTTTGGACATTATGAATAGCAATGACGGTAATTATCTTAAATTATCTTGATTAATTAGTAATCAGGTAGTTAAGGATAATAAAATAATATCATAATAATAACAAATGAACCCAAAATGTGTTCTAATTCTATTGGTTATGTCATGGAAGACCATGGGATGCTTGTTCCAAACATGGGGACCCCAAGTAATGACTTTTGTGTGATAATGACTTTTTATCTTTTTATTTTTAAAGAAAGTTAAATATAACAAAGAATGCATCACCTGAGTAAAACATTTTTAATATTCAATAAATAAATTATAAATTATACTATAAATAGTCATTGGAAATTTAAAAAGATTTTCTACATCATATTATGTTTTTTTATAAATTTTAGACATTGTATAAATTAAATTATTTATGACATAATGACGATGTAGCGATTACCACATTAATGAACGATTTAAATAAAGTGAAAAGATAATATAAAATATAAGACATAGACTTGTCAAAGAACTATTGGATGAGTTTATTTAGAACCATTATCACCTTATATTATAAATATATCAATGTGGGACCTTTTAAATCTGAAACACATTTCAATATAAAGTAACATTTTATAACATTCCAAGAGTTCCCATCCTCTCCACTTATAAAAGGCCCCCACCTCTACCACTTTACACACACCTCTCATGAAATTGGATCGGCCAAGATCTTCCCATTTTATCTCTCCACATCCCTCTATTCATCCTAGAAGCCTTTCCTTAGGAAGAAATCTTTTCAAAAAACTCTCTTGGTAAAAACCAAGAAGAGTTACCCGATTTAAAGGTAAAGACTTCTCTAATGTTCTTTTGTTTTATATTACTTCACCAACCCCATAAAATCATTTTATTAATTTATTTTGTAACAAAACCAGTATCTTCAATATACTAGGATTTTTTTATTAGAAGTATTCGAGCTACACATTCATACACCTACATCTAATTGTTATAGAACATATTGTTTCCGTGGATGGCGAATTTCATCCTCAGGAAATGTTGATTGTTCAATATTATTATAACATCTTTATAGGTAGACATTAAGATGTCAATATATTCTATATGATATATAATATGTTTATTTTTCCCTTAATCTTCTTTATTTTTCATTTATGGCCTACCTTTATGGGTTCCATTATGGGTAAACACGATATCTTCATTTTAGGAAGTGTGGACTACCGCCCCCTCAAAGTGATTTGATTCGTTAATACCATATGTGGGACATATAAAGGATGGAGTTATTGATATTATATATGATATTATACTGATTTTATAATATATGTTTATACCATTATTATTTAATTCCACTAAATAGTAAATAGTAATGAAAGTAGCATTCATACGTACATACAACTTACCGTCTCCATGAATGGTGCATTTCATTTCTTACCTATAAATGTTATGTAATATTATAAATTCATGTATATACTGGATATAAATGACATATATGATATCTAAATCATGAATATATTTCTGGATATAATGGTTATTTTACCACATGAAAAATTTGTAATTATAAATAGTTTATTTTTAACTCAAGTACAAATGATCGAAAAAATTACCATTATTAACTTAAATAATTACATAGTGTTAATAACAAGGTAATCAGTGATATAAAACGAATAATAAATATGAAAAAGGTTCTTAAGCAATTAGAAATTAACTCATGTTTATTATTTTGAAGGTTAAAGAATGATCAAGTCAAGTCAGACCCGAGGTGAGGGACTTCGTCTCAATCTCCTTTCATTGAGGCATATTTTGTTTTATACACATCATTATTTTATATGGTGTATAAACCACTTTGACTTTTACATTTATTCAAAAGGAATCTTTTTTATACAATTAATTTTCTAAATGACAAAAGGTAATGATTTTTTTGTCATACGTATGCGGAGACAATGACTTCTCTGCCGCCGTGACCGTTATTTTAGTTTCAGCTTCCTCTACAAGCCATAACTTTTTTAAAATGAAAAATAAATACAATGTTTTACTTTTCATTTTTTTTGGAATTGTAAATGGTTTTGATAATGTTTTTATTATATCAATGTGTTATTGATATCTTGTGATTGAAATGTGGAAATGTTATGTCTCCTTTATCCATGTTTTATGTGATACGAATATGTTCTGGTTCTTGGGAATTGTTTATGAAGACGGGTGGTTAAGTGATAAACTAAGGGTGGGTGAGCCTAATATAGCTCTCCAATGCATTGGGTAACATGAAGGGGTTAAACATTAAGCTTTCTCGGAAGAGATTTATGGAATATACTGTGATGGGTATTCTAAACGTAACCATGAGGGTTACTCCCTACGTAAGAATGTTATGAATGCCTCAAGTTACCATTATGTCTGATGATTTTTATGATTTATTCAGGATTTGATGAGGTATGATAAAATGATTATGTTTTATGGGTAATGTATGATTTCATACATGGACTAATGTTTTCATTTCGTACTTTTATATCCCTTACTGATCTTTTTAAGCTCATCCCAAGTTTTTGAAATGTTTTTCACAGGTCAATGGAAAGGTACATGATGTGATGATAGTGTTAAGGAAGTGTCAAGAATGAATCCATGTTTTATTTTAAATATGTTTCCATTGATGGGAAAAATGAGTAATATATTTTATGTAACCACTTGGTTTAAATGTGGAATATAATGAATGATTTCTGATCTAATTCTCTAAAACTCTAAAACTAAAAAATCCTCAACATGTAATCTTGAATTAACTCAAGATTAAGTAATGTTTAATGGTGGGGCCCTATGTTTGAGCTAGATTTTGAGAGGATAAAGAAATAATTGATTTGTTTTATTTACTTTTTTTAAACCTTATAAGAACCAATAAGTCCTCTATAAATACTCTGTTATAGGTAAATCTCAAGGAAATCCTCACAACTGAAGATATTATATAGTAGTTGTTGGAGGATGATTCTTACAGGAATGGAGACCAAATCGTGGATCGAAAACTACTTTACAGTGGCGTTCATGGTTCTCACCAATGATAGAAACACATGACTGTTATTTCCCGTTGATCAATACAAACACCAGATTTTAAATTTGATTAATGTTAATTCAATAAGTTTTCTATCAAATGTTGAATGTGGATCAATTCAACTAAGTCAAATTTATTTTTTTTATCGATGGTTTATTTACAATTTATTTATTTGAATGTTTCATGGTTAAGAAAATCATCGTTCCAATGACAATAGATCAATGAAAACCATAAAAAAGGATAATTTTCATTTCAGAATTGTGTTTCTTGGATTTCTTCATTATTTCATTACACATTAATAGAATGCAATTTATTTGTCCCATAGTTCAAATTATATGTTGTTTCAAATCATTACATGACCGTTCTATGGTGAAATGTTTCAATACTATGGGATTAGTTAAAGATCATCATGTGTTGATAGTATATAACCCTAAATAGATTATATTGTAATAATTATTCTTGTTCTTACCAGTTTGATACATAATATTGGGGTGGTGTAGTGATAGTCTATGGCGATGAGACCTTTTCAATACAGATCAAATCATAGATTTTGGACATCTATGATGACAAGGCTTCGACAGACAATGTACTTTGTATCCAATAATTATTTGAGGAAATTGTCAGATGATACAACAGAGTGAGCATAAAAATGAAGTAACCACATCGGTCCATAAATCCATCGGTACACAATGTGTAATGTACAGATAAACTCCATGGGGTGACCCTATTATTGGAACTCATATTTACGTGGAAATATAAATAACCAACCCTATGTCAAGAATTCAAGTCTATGTAACCCAATGATGACATATAAACATGTACACCAAGTGTACTTGTGAAAAATAATTCCAAAACACACTGGCATGACGTGATTCACCCAGGCACGACCATGTGTACTTGTGCTTAGGCATGCTATAGGTTTTGGTCTAACTACACATCTACACGTCATGTACACATAAGGGAAATGTTTTATATATTGATGTTTATACTTCATGTTATACTATCATACATCTGAAGAAGAGTTATTGGAATGAGATTTTCTTTTCCCTCAGTATATTCTATATGCATCCCATGATTTATACATGAGACCCCCCCCCCTCATTTCACTATAGACAATGTTCATTTGATTATAGTTCTTTAGTCCATCCACATGTTGGTAAAATGTTATATTATTTACTCATCATAGGATTATGACCCCCTCTATGATTTTTTTTTGGATATAGGTCATGGTATCCATCAATGAGTATTGGGGTTAGATCCTCTATCATATCCTTCCAATGTGTGTATTGGGATATTAGTTTGAGAAATATGTAAATAGAATTCATCACCTCTATAATATATTGATCATTTAGTAATGGCGAATCCCACAGTGGTTCTGGGTGTGATTACCTATCAATAAAACATGATATGTTGATATCAAATGAGTACTTCTTTGTGATGCATGATGTTAATAAAATCATAGAATTGTGTCATTAGAGAAATAATGGATTGAAGAGGGAGAAAAGAAAATAGAATCCTATAGATTTCAGAATCTATTGAGACCCCTTGAGACCAGTGGTCTATTAGGAGTATAACATGATGTTTATTATGGCTATACCTCTCATCGTTTTAACATATCTTCTATTAAAATGATTACTATTAATTATTTACTAATATTAAATAAGGATTCTTCTAATGGGTATTGTTATAATCACTGCATCATGGGATATTACATCACATATCATGTCTAGTGGGGATGATAATCCATATGGAAGTTTATAAAGAGGAATGTAATTAGGGAGGGATTATATTTGAATAGACATACCATGATATTTTAAACATGTTTAATTTACTGGTAGTCTATTATTTTTGAGCGGGTTATATTCTATTGATGATTTTTTTCTTATATATTATTACCTATTATATATATTTATAAAATATGTTTCATACTATAGACTGGGATATATGTTTTTAATTATTTATGATATGTTTTTTAAACATTGCTTTGGACATGGATGAGTGTTTTCTTGTATATGTACATAGTCTATAGACACTAATGTGTGAGATATAGATACTATTCACCTGTATCTACTATGATCCAAATTGTGGAGAGATTTGGGTAGTCACACTCTACATATCACTTTATATGTGAGACATGGTGGTTCAGGTTGGGACATTAAAAATAATTGATCTCGATCTATTGGAATTCATAATGTTACATATCAAAAACCTACTGTAAATGTCATGTTTCAAGACACATTAATTTTTAATGTGGCTATTTTAAATAAATTATACATTTCTAGGAATATTCCTACAAAAAGAAATAATGTTATGTTTTATGATACCTGTTGATTCCTTTATGTGATATATAATTCCATTCCCCATCTATATAAGTTATAAAAAAATTATATCTTCATCTACGATAAAACTAGCTGGATAAGTCTTGGATATACATATATTATGAAACATGGATATGAAGTAATTCACAATAAATGTAATAATGAATATTTAAATGAACATATCCCTTAAGAATCATGAATGTCATGGGGTATCATCAAATTAAACAGGGCTTACAATTATAAAAAAAATTAAATGGGGAGTGGACATAAAATTTGTTAGGTTATTGATAGAATATAGTAACTGGATTCAATATAATTTATTAATAGGTACAATTGTAATATTAGGATATATAATTAACCATGGTTTGTTAAGAACATGCAAATATTCCAAACAACATATCTATGTTGTGGACATCTATGTGTGTAGACTTTGTACCACTAATTATTCATCAGTGTGTTTATTCAGCCAAAAATAATCTAACCAATTTTTATGATTAACCTTATGGACATATAGACCACATATTTATTCAGTTTTAGTTATTTTGATACGTATTGATTTTATCTTAAATTTCAGAATGTTTTACTTTAATGAAACATTGGATGATTTTCCCTCCCCAAAAAGATACACTACTAAATCAAAATAATTGTATATGGAGATAAAAACAAATTCTATTAAATCAATATATTTCATGATTATCTGAGTGAATAATTATTCCATGTAAATGAATACACAACAGAAAATAATTTTTGTTAATAAGACCAGTGTCTTGAAAAAGACAATTGTGACGGAAAATCCCTGCATATAAATATAAAGGAAATTGAATAATATAATTTGTGAGACGAGATAAAACATAATATCAAAAAATAGTTAATAATGTTATTTCATGAAACATCATCTCAAATTGGGATTATGTTCCCCAAATAATGGGAAATTGGTGAAACTAAATAATTATGTATAAAGGAGAGGAATTTAATGTGGAATAACACATAAATAATGTATGAATATCATTGAATATAAATTAACATACTAAATCATGAACATTGATTTTGTAATAACATAATAAGGATCATTAATCATATCCATTTTAATCTGTACTCTTTTAAAAAATTCATTATCTAAATGACTTCTTTTGACATTCTACACTTATGTATATTGTTTTGATAAATTTTTACAATTTCATAACCTCATTGTTTTTATTAATTCTAATTCCAATGTGTGTTATTATTAGGTCATTAATTTTAATAGTTTTTGAAAATATTTGATAAATTAGGATGTCTCAATTTTTTTTAATGTTTCTTCTATAGTATCCCCCAATATGAAGACGATAATAATCTTTTATGGGGGATTTTTGAGGAACTATCGGTGTAACCTTAGTTAATGAATTATATATTAATATTATATAAATATATATTAAATTTTAATTTTTTTACATTGTAATCATAATACAACTTTAAATATGTTACCAGTGTCATTCATGGTATACATTTAATGTATCATTCATGTAGATTGTAAAATTGACCAATACATGAACATGCCATATCATTATGATTGATAATGGGTTGGTTTTATTTTAATATAATCATATCTAATATTTATAACTATAAAAAAACATTAAAATGAGTGATTATTATAATAATAATTGGATATTAAATTATTATGTATTTTCAACAAAGGATTATCCTTATGTTCTACTTATTTTAAATGATTACAATAATGATGATTGTTTGCTGGTCAAATAATAAAAAGGACCATAAAATTTTCATAGAACAACCATAAAAACATTAGAAATATAATAATTATCCTTTAATATAGTTTTTATATCAGTTAATTTATGGCGGTGAAGGAAAATAAAAAAATTCATGTCATAGAGGTTGTAGACCATATGAAACACGAACAACATTTCAATTTTCATAATGGATGAGGTATTTAAAAAAAATTATAACAAAATTATAATATTTTTATTAATGTCTATAAATGATAATAATTTCATACATTAGTGTCCCTATAATATATTTTAATGAATAATATATAAAAGACATCCTTTTATTTGATAATACACAAGATGAGGACTTCATTTTTCCTAGGATGTATACTTGAATTTTAATTATTTAGAGTAAAAATGAGTGAATAAAATATTCAATAGAGGGATAGTGTTGTATAAAGAGAATTAATGTATAATTCACAAATAGAAATGGAAAATAATGTTTTATTTATATGTGAAGATGTTCCACATTTATAACTAAAGAGAATTGTAGTATTGGGACCACATTAAAATTTTAAATAATTCCAAATAACTATTCATTGTTAAATGCATCAAAAAAATAGAAAAATTATGGTATAAAGGTATTTATTTATCAAAATTCATAATATAAATTCAATTTATTTTATTAAATTTAATTCTGAAATTTTCAATTGAATAAAATCAAATTACCCCCATTGACATTTACCATGGTTATTACATTCTATCGTTAGTAATTATTTTTAAATAATTTTGTTATGATTGAAAATAATAACTAATATAAAACTTTTAATTTTTTATTTTTAATTAATTTTATCACTTAAATTTGAAAATATTATTTCAAAATTCTATCCCTCAATTACATAAAACCCATTTTTTAGGGAAAAACGTTTTTAAGAATTGAATTTATATATAACAGGAATTTATTTTATTTTCATATATAAATGGAAAAAATAAATTAATTATTAATGGTATAAGACATAAAATAGAAATAAAATTTATTCACATTTTAATATATTTCATTTAATGAAAAACTCAAACAAATATTTATATTAATGAAAGATTATAATTATTAAAAAATGAAAAACATTGGTTTTACAAGATTAAATAATATTTTAAAATGTAACAATTATATATTAAATTAATATATGATTAATTATACAGATTTATAAAATTATATATCATTATTCTATTTTGGAAATGTCATACAAATTTCACATTTATGAAAACCATTTTTTTACTACAAAATGACCACTTTAGAAAAATCTAATAAAATCATACAGACCAAATATCAATATAATTGAATAATAAATGTTTTTAGTTTTGTGAATTTAAAATTCAAAATAATGACATTTAAATAAATTCTATAATAGATGATCATTAAAGAGTTTATTTATCAATATTTTATGATAATTTATTTACCATCTTTAATAGAGTCTATGGTTTTATATCTCCTACCACATTAATAATTAAATCCACAATATTTATATATATATATATGCTATTAGAACAATGTGAATTATCCTTATTTATAGATTCGTTAGGTTCCTAGCTTTATTCTTCTATTTTTTCATTACTCCAATGTTCATTCACTAAATAAATTATCCATATCCACAATGAATACTCTTTAATGTTAATAATTTCTATAGGCTACAGTTTATATGGAATTAGATGATTGAAATTTATCACATTTGATGTGTATACAATAGTGCGATCCAAAATTTATTTTCTAGATTGTGATACACTGAAGACATCATGAACTTTATTAGCGTTTATTAGTATATCCAGTCTGTTAGCTATATCCAAAAAATTAATTGCCTTTCAAATGACCAAATTTACATAGGTCATAACATTACCTATTTAAATAATCATAACACTCCCATATATATAGAAACCTTAAATAATACATTGTACATAACATAAAATTCATTATATTTACTTTTAATATATGCATATATATTTTTTTGGAAATGGGATTCTTTTATAGGATATTGAATATTTCATACATTTAGTGTCAATATATCACTGATTTCTAGATGAACTGAACTTTTTTCTCCAACATCATTTGATTTGGTTACACTATTAATCATTCAAACATAAAATGATTCATATGGTTACATTTGGATGCTAAAATTAATGATATTATTGAATTAAAATTTTACTAATGATATGTAATAATCACACACTCTTGGAAGTCAATATAATATCATCTATGTATGTACTCCAAAATCCCAATTGTTCTTTCAGACAAACCAACAATTTTGTATTGTAGTAAATGAATAAATTTAGCTTAATATTAAGACCCATTTAAGGATATTCAATAATATTAGTGTTAATTAGGGTTCGTATATAGATATAATAGATATAGGTTCCCAATAGAGCCTTATTATTTCATTGATATATGGTCGAGAAAGATGGTGAAGTGGTAAATCATCTATTATATCTAGGAAATGAGTATACATAGTGGGATTATCAATGATGGCCCATATATTTTCTCCCATACTTGTAGTGCTTGGGAAACTAGTTAAAAATCCATTGTAACATTATCCCATTATTATAAACATTTGCACACTAAAAACATTAATCTAAATATGTTCCCTTAAATCTATAAATATAATTTTCATCTACATGTGTATATAAAAATTTTACCAATGTGTTTCTCTAGGAATATTCCTCTTCAATTCTATTATAGATGGGATAAATAATCACTTTCTAATCATCAAATATCATACTCTATAAATAAGGACTATCAATTTTCATCACTCGGTACTTTAATACAAATTTTTATGTTCTAAACATCATGTTCAATATTCATTATCCATTTTAGAAATTATTTTATAAAATTTATCGGAAAGTTAATTATGGTTCCCCTATATAAAAAATCAATATATACTTTTTTACTATATTATCATATATTTGATCCTTGTCAGTCCTTAGAAATTTCCTAAAAACCATGGTCTCTCTAACTCAATGTATATATTTTTCTTTTTACATTTCCTGGAGCTTTTGTATCATGGTATCATTTTTTGTGATTAGTTCCAACCATATAATTATCATTATATTAAGAACATTCAGATAGAATATATAATCGAATGGATTGTAGAACATATATTTTAATTATTATTCACTAAAGTGGTTTTGTGTATATATATTAAAAAAATTATTATTGGTCAAATATTTTGGCCTTGATTTAGAAATATTTGTTCAGTGGTTTTATTTTCCATTAAGAATATTAATTTACACTATCGTTCTACATAAGAAAATAGCCTTTTTACTCATTAATGGATAACTATAAATAAAAAACCCATCAATGATTTACGAAATATATAATACTATTATTTTAATCATAATCATATTAAAAAATTAAAATATTCCTTACATTAACTTGAAAATTTGAATTTAAACACATCGCTTTTTAATATGGTTAGTAGGTTTCCTAACAAGGTGAAACCATGAATAACCCACTATTAGAAACATTAAAAATCTTAGAGATTTCATATCATAGTTTTGTTCAATTGTGATGGACATTATATGAAATTCTTTTCCAATGAGGGGTCACCAAATATCTAGACTAAATATAGGCAAGAAATAAATCATAAAAAATCCAGAAATGTCACCTACAATATGTTACATATATTTCTTATTTTTTTATTTTCTATAAAATTATTTTCAAATGAAAATAATTCTCTAATATTGTCATAGATTACAACAATAGATCATTAATTAATGAAACTAAAATTTAATAAAGTTACTCATCATGAACAATATTCATCATATCAATAAATATTTAAGATGAATTAGTCAATCAAATTTTTTTCCCCTAAAATCATATTTTCAATATTTTTTTTGAAATATCATCCTTGGAATATCATCATTCTTGAACATTATGTGATGATAACTGGAGAATATAAAATTATTTAAAAATCCATGGTCTCATAATACGTTGTAAAATACATTAAAAATATCCCTAAAATCTCTCATATACTTTATAGTTGATGAATCAATATACCTATAATTATATTATAATGTCATTTTTCAGTTGTTATTTTTCAATAATTACTTAGGGACCCCCATGGTAAAACATTGAAGTGTATAAATACATTATAAAATAAATCCTACAACTATTCCTCTAACTACATTAACACTATTGGTAAAATCCTATAATGATATTTTTATTTAGGCCTTACATCATTAATTAGTTAAATGGGGAACTTTTCATAAGTATATGGTTTATGAAACCGACATTCGTTATAAAAAACTCAATTAATTTTTTATCATTAGTAAATCTTCTAATCATAGGATATTTTCCTCATAAATTGATATAACATTATCATCTTATATATCCATAAATATATTAAAAATATTAAATAGGAATTCTGATATCATTTTGATGATGGATTTTCAACTCAAATACTAGAGATTCAACATCACCATCGGGAATAATAATCTCATTCTCATTATAATAAATTTTTTAATTTTTCCTGGAAAGAAAAAACACCCTAGGTTTGAGTAAAAATAAACCACAATAACAATAATCATGTATCACAACATGGAATATATTTAATTATAAATAGTGACTTCATGGTAATACTTTATAGAGAAAAGATTCCTTGTATAAGAATTAACTATAAACTCATTTCTCATTGACATTATCGTGATTAAAAAATCAACATTTACAACTTCTTTTATCCTAGTTTCAACTACTCTAATATATTTAAACATCAAAATAATCAAAATAATAAAATTATGTCATGATTTTGAATAATAAAAATAAATTAAAACAATGTTTTTAAATTTGATCCATAGAAATGTGGAGGTTTTTTTCATTTTTCAAGTGTTATCTTACTTGGTTCGACTATTTATATCACCAATTAGTTTAATATATTTTATTTAAGGCCAAATATAATATACCCAAAGTCTAGAAAACTATTGTTGGCCGTAATATTTCACTATTGGTTTAGGTATGAGTGATCTTGAAGTATGAAATAGGTATATAGTCTTGGAATAAAAGATCCATATATAAATTAAACTAGAAATATATAGGATAAAACATGAACATATTGAAGTAAGATAATTATCCCTACTATCATATTATTGAAAATTACATATAGTTATTCTCTAGGATTCCTAGGGAAAGGAATCTAAATAATGGATGGATCATATAATTTTTATGTGGTACCATAAAATGGAACCATACATATCTTAAACATGAAAAAAATGATATGTAATGAATAAAATAATCAAAAAGAGTCCATAATAAATTAACACTAATTTTATAATATAACTATGATAATTAATGAATACATATATAGTTGTAATAATTAATCTCAAAATATTGAAATTTATAATTTCAAACATCAAAAAAATAATTTCAATGACTTATTAAAAGAATGTATCTTGTCACCGAGTCAATAGTAATAACATTATACTAAAATGGGAAGAGGAAAAAACAAAAAAGCAACATTTTTTCATATGATAAATATCAATGCATCAACTGAATATAAAATTTTGAGTCATATTCATCACAATATTATGTCTACTAAATTCAAAATAAAAATAATCAATCCCTTTATAACAATTATTTCAATAACTAAAATATTATTAACACATGGAAATATGTATATTGATAAACCTTGATATAATATAATTTTCTTTTCAACATAATAATGGCTATGTATACAATATAATCCCTTGCAAAATTGAAAATAATACAGCATCATCAATGTGACATGGGGTACACACAAGAATGAAATAGTGTCGTGAGGATATATAAAATGATTTTTTGTTAATCAATGGAATATCTTAATTATAAATAATGAATTTTTTTCATATGATAACTAGGTAATGGGTGGAAAATAATTCATCATTGTTCATTTATACGATGTGAATATTATATATTATATTAACCAAAAATGTCTCTTCTAGTGTGGATTCATATGACCATTCATCATGAATTATGATGATAACTATGTCAATTCTCAATAAATCCTTTTCACGATGACTACCCCCTTTGTGCATCTTTTCCACAATGACATAATTTTTTTATCCTAATAGGTAAGTATTTTATATGAAATTGAAAACACATGTTTTTGTACTGATGCTTAAACTAATTTTTTACACTATGGTAAAGGAAACTCTTGAATAAAAAGAATATAAAATAGGGATTATATTATATAATTTTAAATAAATTTTGTTTCATGAGTATCATGGAAAATAGAATTCCTTTTATATTAATTCTATAGAAAAAATATATAGGTGGTGATTATAACCTAGGACCCAAATAATTTAAATTTAGATCGAAAACCACCACTTTTGGAATTAAAATAAATTAAATAATATCTACTAAGGAGGGAGGGATTAAAATTATTTCAAAAAACATGAATAAATGAATTTTAGGATATGTTATCCCATATATATAGAATATATCCCACGTAATGGAAAATAAGTACATAATCAAATTTAGTCCTCAATGAGAGGAATTTGATTAAGAAAACCCCTTAATTAATGTCTTGACTTCGTCAAAAAGAAATTATCATCAGGAAATATAATAATATATATCCTAAAAAAATAATTCACAATCATAAACATATCCATTTGAATTAACAATATACATTAATATTTTTTTTATACCTGATATCAATTGATTTCCCACATCAGTGTTTGCTGTTTTGATTATTTATATGAGTTTAATAATTTTGGTGTTTTATTAAATATTATTCCATTTTTTATTAAATTGGAATTAAATATAATTTAAATAATAATTTACAAAAATTAAGATGTTTCAAATCCCTTAAATGAGTTTTTTATATTATCCTTGATGATAAAGTCTTTGATAATCCAGTTTTCGGGATTTTTTTATGAATGAACGGTGTCTCATTAATTTTTAATTTTGATACTGATATCATATTTGTAGGACTAAACAAGATCATCAATTTACACATAATATCATGTTATACCATTATTTATTTTTTCATAGTCATCCAGGCTATATTTTTAATGTATTGTTAAGGTATGTATAAAAACAAACCCCATCAATAACATTTTATGTTTTAATAAATTGTAATGTGGGTTTTTATAATAACATCATGATAATAGAATGATTATTTTGTAGTTTTTATTAGTTTATATATATATATATTAATGAATTATTATAATAATAAATTTATATGACAATATTTTTAAATTTTATTAAAATATTATCATCATTATAAGGTTTTATTAGACTATTACACTAACAATGAATTTTTTCATATAATTAATAGGATCTTGAATTTATCTAACAAATAAAATTGTATGATATAATTATATTTATATTTATTCTATCACACCATGGATATATACATCCATGTACGGTACTGAAAGAAATTGAAACATTATATATTGTGGACTCTGTCGTCCTCATGACTCATAAAAAACCTTTTTTTTCTCAATATAATTAGTAAATGAATATGTAATTATAATACTTTTAATTTAGTAGTATTAAACAAATTGACATCAAATAATATCATTATATTAACTTGGATATATTAAATTTTAATGAATATAGTTATAATTAAATCTAATTAGTTGATAATTCTCTAATATAATACATGTATTTTTCATTGGAGGTCTCCATTAATTTTATGTACAAAATCTATCTATGATTGATTAGGGACTTATCATCATTGGATATGGTTTTATGTATTGAAAAATTGAAAAATATTGATGAAAAATTATAATGAAAGGTGTGTCCTTATGGGGTGATGTTATTCTCCTCTTATATGTGATGGTAAGATATGTTCATAGAAATCCATTAAATTTTTGAAAAGTTATATTGAACAATTCTAGGTTAAATTCCAAAAAAAATGGAAACACTTGTATTGTACACACTATATTTTCAATGAAAACCTAAATTGTTCTATTCCATGGATTTTTTTTAATATTATTTATGAAATTCACAATAAGATAAAATATATTTAACTCATATACTTTTAACCTGATAAGACATTTATATTCAATGATATTTATATTAATAAAATGTGATGAATGTATTACATTTTAACTAATCTGATAGTTATAATTTTAAATTTTAATTTAGGTTTACCATGTATAATTCCGATTATTATAAAAAATTAAACGTACAATAAAAACATACCTTTCTTGAGAATTGTTTTATAATAATTATGTTTTATGAATTATAGTCGTATATAATAAATAAATAATTATGTATCTAATTTTTTTTAAATAATGAATTATTATTGAAAATAATTATTGGATTCATTCACTTAAATCTACAACCAAACCCCTCTTGAAAATAATTTATTCAACGAATAGATGGAAATAATTATTTATACTATTCAGGAAATTAAATTAGTTTTTGAAATGGTTTCAATATGTTTTATATGTTTAAATAATGCTATAATATTATAAATTGTATTTCGAAAATTATTTTTTTAGTTAAAATTTCCCCCATAATTTAGGTAATTCATATAATGCATTAATGTTAAAAAAAATTCATGATTCATAAAAATATCAATTTTTTACAAGAATCTGCTCAGTTCATGAAAAAAAATCAAAAGTAGAGATACCATAATATTTATATGATGAATTATAATTTTTAATAATGGTATACTATATAAAATTTAAAAAATTAATATTTACATAATTTTTTTGAAAATTATCTTTAAAAGAAATGTTTTAAAAATGAATAAAATATGATATTAATATAATATAATGATGTTTCAGATGTAAAATTTATATTAGAACTGATTTATAAGTTTTTGGGAATTAAATATTTTCTAATGAATTTCATTTTTAAAATTAAATACTTATATATATGGTAATATGTTTTTGTAAATTTCTAGTCATAATAAATAGTAACCATTTTAAAAATCTTGTTCCCATAATGAGGGTTAATTATTTTGAAATTTGAATTACCCTACGAGATAATGATTACAAAACACAGAAAAAATTTTAAATATAATTTTTGGAATTTAGATTTACCTCACTCTGCATACATTATATTATATAATAGATTGTATATGCTTTACATGACTAAGAAATGTACTAAATAAAAATATTCCATGTATTTACATGTTATACACCCACCTCAATTATAGAATAGAAAATCATATTATCTCTTCTCTCCACAAAATATACAATACTGTTGAAAAATTACATGACCAAAACCCTTAAAATGAATGATTCACACATTTAATAGGTTTTAGTCTAACTAAGATGAAATTTCATGAAATCTGATGGGGCATGCTAGAGAAATATACCAAAAAAGAGTTAATTATCTTTAGTGGTCTATTTTGAGTTTTATTATTACATAAATTACACTAGATCATCATTAACCCTCTTAAAATTATTAAATATTTATTTTTATTAAATTAAATGTTTTCATACCATCATTCAATCCATTTTCACCACTGATTATATATAATTGAAAATGAAACCTTTGATCATGAGTACCAATAAACATCTATCTCCATTAAGCAATATATATTATTTTTTATGATCATGTTTTCCGAAGGACTATATTTTTATATTTAATTGATATGTATGATCAATATTTCATAATTTTTATTCTAAAAAAATTATATACCTTATTACCCTCTAATAAATTTGAATTGTAAAATTATGTTCATGTGAACCTGTAGACAACCACTTATAGAGTGAGATATGATTCTTATTATTATTTAATTATATCATGGAAAATAATAATGAATTATTTAACTAAAATATATGATATTATTATGAATTTTTGGACATATATTTTCTTTTTGAAAAATTCATTTCTTCCATGTATTGGAAAATGAAACAATACTCATGCACATGTATATACTACAATCCATTACAAGTTATATAATTCAATTTTTATAACCAATTTATATGAATCAATTAAAAAGAGTATATAATAAAGAAATATTATAAATTTTACTTTATTATGATTCTTGAGTCATAATAATCGATACAATGTTTCATGGAATATAACCACCAAATTGAAACATGCATAAAAATAGTTAACACCCAAATAAATTTTATAATAAATAGTTATTAATAAATGATTAATTAAACATTAAATGTTAATGATATAATTTAATATTATTATGAATATGTTTCAATGATATATTTTTAATTAATATCAATTTACTATATAGTTTGGTAAGAGTTAATATGATGAATATTGGAACTGAATGTATGGATTTTTGTTTCATTTTCATTATCAATCAGGTTTTTTAATTTTTATATTTTCATTGGTGAAATAAAAATGTCATTTCTATATTAAAACCAGTCTTATAAATTATTCATGATTTATTTAAAATATATTCATTTTTCTGTTCATTTTCCTCTTCTTTTTAGTAAATATTTTCAGGAAACTATATTTCTCATGAACAATATTACTTCAACAATGGTTTAGGAATAATTTTATTTTAGGTCCCTGATCATCCAAACAGTTGATATTTTTTTTATAAATGAATTTTTTTAAAATCATTAATTTCACAACAGCCAATTTTTTATTAAATTAATCATTATTAATATTTTCAATTTTTTCCCATATGATTCTATTTTCACATCCTAGAAAAGTTTATAATGAATATTATTTCTTAATGAATATGACATGAAGTGTTTATAAAAAATTTGATTCCTTCATTCTTCATTATGATTTATTTATAAGGTTGAAATTTTTTTTAATAAAATAATATACTCCTTTTTTATTGAATTATATTATTAAATGGTACCAAATAGAAAGGGATTTATTCGCCAGATTTTCAATTTAATATATTAATTATTTTATCAAATGGTTTTTTATATTTGTTAACATACTTTATGTTTTTTATTAACTAGTTATATTATCATATGTTAACATCATCATTTTTTCACTATATATATTATCATTCTGCTATTAAAAGAATGATTTAATGAAACTGATTTCATTCAATCAAGTTAAGTATTTTATGATGAAATGAATAATGTATTTTTTGAACATGTTGAAGAATTTTTAATAATATTAATTATAAAACGGATGGGCCAAAAATTTAATATTCTTGAGATCCATTCTGTACTTATTTATGTCACATGAGATAGTGTGAATGGTATATGGGACTGAACCTTTTCTAGTATGGATATTTATCTATGATAATTATTATATTACTAAGATTTGACAATAGAAACAATGGAAATGGGGAGTGAACCTAATCCATTATAGGAATTCAGTCTCTATGATAGTATTCATTTTGTTCAAAAACTAAGATATTAATTCTATATTATTCTTTATATACCATATATTTATGGTATATCATTATGATATTCATGCATTGATCATTATTAATTATTTTTGTTTATGTAGTCCTATAACTCATCTATTTTATGTTGGGAATGAATATTTTGATGCCTCTATATTTATTGTATATGGAATTATAGGTATTTTTTAATATATTAAAATCATTTTCACATAAAATTATATTTACTTATGTTTTTCTATTATAATAGATTGGATATATCGAATTTGTACCCCTTATTATTTTCTATTTTGACAATTTCTTCTGATTTTTTCCTCATCCATTTGAATAGTGTTATTATGTAGGATATTTATAATTATTATTCTATATTTGGAATATTTTTTGGATATTTTAATGATCTTTATAAAAATTGATTTAATATTTTTTTTCTAATTCCCTAAATCCATTACCATTATAGGTAATGTGTTGTCATGATATGTATTGAATATTAATTTAAATTTAGGTCATATTTATGACTATAATGAATTGGTATCTATATTGTGGGTTAGGGAAATTTTTAGATGTTTTTTTCAATTTTTTATGATGAAATTGAGAGTGTAACCTATTAAATACTATGGAAAACTAAATTACATATTGAATAATCATAAAGTTCCATTAGTTGACCATATAGTGTCAAACATTTGAACATATTTGGAATTATTATTCAAAAATTTGATTTTACACTCTAATTAATAATTATTCATATACACATTATTATCCTAAAAGTTATTCATAAGTTTTAACTAGGTGGTATAATGATAAAAATTAATGAAAAGGAAAAATAAATGATTTAACTATCGAGAAAACCATTGGAATGTGAGTTTCAATTAACAATTATATTGATATGTTAAGGAGTCTCTATCTCAAGATAGGAAAATGGTTGTGATTTCTAATAACCAATAGACGTAGAAACACATGTATTAATTTTTATTGAGGAAATTGTATCGTCAATTTTGTTGTCAACCAAATCCATTATCTCATGAGTAATACAGAAGTACCACTTAGAAGATATTTCTCAATATTCATATTGGGATGTATGAAAAACAAATCATAGATGTTTATTGTATAAAATATGAAACAAATAAACAGTGGTCTCAAATTATTAATATGAAGTTATATTAATTAATTTATAGCATGACATGCGAAGAGTATGAGAGTTTATTTTTATGTAATAAAATTCTTTAAACTCATAGAATAATTAAGGGATGTGAATTCTATGATCTTGAGAAGAATGGTATCAAGGAGATATCATTTAATGTTCTCTCATGGTAGAAATAGAGCATTGAGACTCCATTTATTAATATCATTTTGGGGGTAAGAAGAGAACTGTTTATCTTCAATGGTGAATAAAATAATTATACCAAGGGGGAAATAAAATTAATCATTATTTATATTGAATGTGATAAATTAATAATGTAGTAAATTTAAATATGGGGAAGAATAACTATTTTATCTGTCGAAATGATGGACATTGATAAAATAAAATTTGGACTAATGTGATGAAGAATCCCCATGAAATGAATGCTAAGAAATATCAATTGAATGAACCAAAAATAACTCAAATACTATACTTAAATTAACTATGAAAATAAATCCAATCAAAGGTAGGTTTTCTGGGTAAATAATGAAAAATATATTATAATTTATTAGAAAAAGTGAAATATCTTGTGATCACAACAACCAAATTGGGTCATAACAATAATGCAGTGAAAGGTACAATTATTATCTACTCTATAATTTAGAAGATATTATTTTATTCTAGTACTACCCACACCTTTATATTTGAATAATTTTATATGGGCGTCACATCAGCAAAAAAAAATTTTGATGTTAAGTTATCTATATAACTCTTAATGGTGTGATAGTAGAAAATCATTTCAATTTTTCTCCATTGATATTTGTTTATGACTATGTGATAATAGTAAATAATTTGATTCTCTATCATGAATGATTTAATGTGATATATTAATTGTATTGTATAACCTTATGCATAGAACACATATATTTCTAATGAAGATAAGTAACATTTAATATTTCAAATAACACATATGTCAATCTATAAATATGTGGATTAATATAAATTTCCTTGGGTAATTAGTTCCATTATATGGATTGTACTACTAATTCATGATGGGTATTTATCTAAAATAGTCTGGTAGAAACTTAACATTTATGATATACCTATTGTTTAAAAATAATTTCATATATTTACATATTGTTTTATATTTTTCACCTAAATAAATTTGTTGAGATTTAAATTGAATACAATATTCTTTCAACATCAATTAAAAAGTAAACATATAAAATAAACTCAATGTCGTTAAAAAAATAGAAGAATAATTCAATGGTTATTTAAAAAAGTTATTTATACGCTAGAGGGTATCATCATATGGTGACCATGTTATATTTTTATATGATGAATGATTGTTCAAGGTGTCCATAAAAATGTCCCATATTTTACATATTTATTTTATTTCATAATTGAATAATTTTTATTACATAACATAACAAAAACCATGCCAGGACCATATAGGTTTAGTGTCATTAGAAACTGTGAATCTTAAACAATGGGTTCCTAAAATATTATAATATCACGTATTGAGATAAATAAAAAATGTAAAATTTAATCCTAATAGACATAAAATAGGACATGAAATTTTGTGGCATACTCACATAAGTTGAGAAAATAATTTCATATTAGTCAAGGATCCTTACTAAGGACATCATAGCTTGAAAAGTCCATTACTGAACCGAGTTCACTCATCATTCCAACATGGTATTAATGAACATGATTTAATTTATATTCTTATCATGTAAGTATCATGATATATAATTCTCTACTTACTACATTTTAGGGAGATATAGGTCCCACCATTCTCCTAACCATATTATTCTTATATGTTTCAAAAAAATCATAAAAACATTCACCATAACATATCCCATGAAAAAAACGGTTTCCTAAACATCATTTCATTAAAATTGATATAAAACAAATAGACATCCAAAATAACATTCCATCATAAACAAAATAAAATAATTTTAAAAATAGGGATATAAATATAACCCCATATAATTAGTGTCATCGTAGATGCAATGTATTTTTTTGAAAGCACATGAAATTAATACTTGAGGAAATACAATTTCTTTTTAAATTTTTTCCCTTCCTCAAAATGTCACAAATTTTTAGGTGAAATAATTTTATGGGAAAATAAAATTGTATGATTTTGTGATATGATTCAAGGAAATATGGCATTATTAAAGCGTAAAAATTAATTCATGACATACAAGTTATAAAAATATTTTCTCAGACCATTTTCGGAAAAGTCAAAAAGTACCAAATACCAAAACAACCAAAGTTTCCATTCAAAATATATATTAAAAATTTAATAATGGGTAAAATTAAATATACAAAAGTATATAAGGATAAAAATAATATTTTTAAATACATATTTTTGGACCCTCGACATAGAATATAAATATACCCTTGTAAATACTTAGGAATAATCAATCTAGAATAAAAACGAGATTTGCAATGTTATCCCTTACAATATGTCTGATATGATTTATATGTATGTTAACCTTCAATATAATGATTTAAATAATTTGAATGATTTATTAAATAAATAAAATTATCAAAACATTTATAATCCTATTTCATCTGTTTGACTATAACATTTCATTGCTACTTATTATTCGGGTATTAACCCATTTGTGTTCTTATAAATGGAATGTAAGATAAGTTCTTATTCCTCTTTATAGGTTATAGTTATAAAACTTACGACATGGTATTTGTAAAATATATATATAATTTATTCATTAAATTAATTTATGTAGTCATTCATTAATGAATATTATGTTGAACGAATCACGTCGCACCGTGGAGATGCTAAGATGTACTGACGCATGAGCGGTGATATCGTTCCCATAATTGTTTAATGGTATTGAATTTCATGGTGTAAATTAAATAATAATAAATATAATCTTATACTAATAATATATAAATATATACATTAATTCCATAATTATACCCATCTATTTAAGGTGGTCTTGAATAATGGATTACCCCATGCAATAGAAATGGAATTTTTTTCGTACACATGTGTGGTTTTAACATTTTTCATAGGAGATGAAAAACGGGGAATATAGTTATTTTTCATTATACTAATAACCTATCATTATATAAGTACAACTATTGAGATTAAACCATAGTGAAACAACTCGTGATGTGGAAGTAGAAGAAGAAAGATGTTTGAAAGAATGAGTAAATGATATTACATCTTCATCAATGTGTCTCCTATAAATCTTATCATAGAGCACTACAGTGAGAATTTAAAGAATAAAAATACCTATATATTTTTTCGAGTGAATTTTAGAAGCTAATTGTTCATGGGGAGGTCGATTTTAAAGGCACAAAATTAAGTGAATAGTTGAGCAAGGAAGTTGCCTTTTATAATTGAGGTGAGGATCAATTTTTTATGAATCCTTAAAAATATTAATATATATAAAATATTTAAACCCACTTGATTACCACCAAAATGACATAATTTTAATGAATAAATGAGATTGGTTTGTAAAATCATCAACTAATACAATTTAGACAAATGTTTATGTAATTATATGCATTATCATTTTAATTAACATGTAGTTATTATATTTATTTTTTAACAAGTGTAAAAAATATTTCAATATTAAAAAGGAGAAATATTTACTTATGGGAAGATAATTAGACCATAAATGAATACTTCAGAATAGTTTATACCACTAAATAATTATATTAAATTTATTTAAATATTTTATGATTTTAAATAATTTAATAAAACCTTATTTTTGAAAAATATGATTTGTATAAATTGTGACAATATTTTTATCATGGATTTTTAAAAGTATAAAAATTAGAAGATAACATATATCCAAATATATATTTATAACATTATGGGATTAAGGTAATCTATAAAATTAATTTTACATAATTTCTATTCCAAATTATATTTATTAATATATATTTAATAACATTTATTAGATAACTTCAATAATAAAATTATTACTTCCAGAATCATGGGAAATTATTTAATATAATTATTTTTTGAATAAAAATTCAAAATAATATAATATGATAACATTACATCTTGTATAACTGAAAATAATACTTTTAATAAAATTTATCATATGAAAAAACCAACATTAAATATGTTGTAATATTTAGAAAAAAAATTGGACAAATTTATCTTCACTTTAAATAAAATTTTATAAGTTCCATATTCTGTTTTATAATATTCTTAATTGATATATTTGTTGAACCAGTGCTTGTAATGGTTAATATATACTCGACCAACATGGTTTAGACATTTGTTTGGGCCTTTTGATGTTTATTAATATTTTAATTAAAAATGTTGTATTAAATTGTCATCAATTAATTAATTTTACAAGCATCCATAAATAAATCTTAATTTTAATTATTTTTTCCCTAAAAATTAAAAATAAATAATAATGATAAAAAAAATTATCCTCAAAACAAGTATTTATATTCGAGTTTATCTTATAGATATCCTTTTATTAAGAATACATTCATTATTAATGTTTTGTTGAGACATATGTCACTTTTCTTAAAATAAAAAAATTAAAATGACAAAATCTCTTCCATTTGGTTTCTAATGGATATAAGTTTGATCGAGTAATGTTCCATGACGAATTAAAATCATCCAACTATATAAATACAAGTGTTATGGTAATTTTATAATATTATTTTTTGCTTAATTTCTCGATTTACCCTTTCACCGTGTTAATAATATTTAACGAAATTACTATAAATATTCCCCAAAAATAAAATAAATATATTTACATAATTTGGACCTACTTATTCCAAATATAGAATTCATTTTTATAAATTAAATAAAAAATAGTTATAGTAATTATTTTAAATTTCTCCACGTTGTTGAAATGAGAAAACATGTTTAAAAAGATAAATCATTGCAAAAGATTGAAATGTTTTTACATATGAATTTATTTGAAATTTACTCAAATGACCTTTGTTATATTAAATGGAAAAAATATATTTTATTTTTACATTGATACCACTCAATAATATAATTTATCAACATAAATTATTTTAATGAAAAATTTTATTTCCAACTAAAATTTAGGTTAATTTTACTATTAATCAAAACATGATTGTTATCAAAAAAATATCAGTAATTAATCCAACATAAATTTCTATATCCCACTTCAAAATAACATGTTTATGTTGTCAAATAAAATATTTTAATGTTTCAAAATACTAATTTAATAGGGTTGAATCATTCTAATGTGTCAAAATATGGTTTAAAAAAATGGGGTGGTATACATCAAATAGGATTTTAATAATGACCTGTGACTATAAAATCGATTGGATGATTATAATAGATATTTTATTTACTGTATAACAAATATATATGTCATCAATTTCACAATTAAATGTAATTCACTCAAAAATAAAAATATTTAAAAGATTTATATTTTTCATAGATAATTGATTTCCAATGAATTCATAATTTATTTTCATAATTTATTTATAATTATTACCTCTATCCTAACAGTTAGGCTATAATGGTAATTTTAAATTATGGGAGTCTCTTATTTTGATTAAAATTACTATTTAATGGAATATAATCTACTAAATAAAAAAATATTTGAAGAATATATTTCATAAAAACATTTTGGTGTCACATTAGACCCCCCTTAAACTGAATTTCCACATCAAAATTATTCATTTAAAAAAAATAGATGATAACACCTTTCCCAAATTATATCATCAAGCCCGCATGTAGCTTCTTCAAAATGTTTTTTCCTCTATACAATAATATCCGAGAGAGTGGTCATATTATGTTGAACTGTTTCACTTTGATAGTGAATCTCAATAAGTTGTTCTTCATACGGAGGATCTTGTTTGAGTGTTATGACATCTTTATCTTAGTATAAGTAAAGGATTAGGTATTTACATTATCCATAGAAATACATGAAACACATTATAAACATGAGAGAGATTTTTGGGATGTTTCAATCAGTATGATACCTTCCCAACATAATATAGAATTTCAAAATGACCAATATACCTTACGCTCAATATTCCCTACATTAAAAATCTCATTACTCTCTTCTAGGGAGATATTCATAGAAACGCCATATCACCATCTTCAATCTCTAAGACATTTCATCTGATTCCTGTAGAAACATTTTGTCCAATCTGTGATTATTTTATATGTTTTTTAATAAATCTGAAAATTTAATCCATTTAATAAAAAAGATCATGTCCTAATAGATTTCGTTCACCAACATTATCCCAACAAGTTGGAGTTCTGCACACATTTCTATAGGGTGATTCAATAAGAGAAATATGAATTATATTATGAATGATATTGTTGTAATATATTTACACCAATGATCGGTGTTGATCCTATCAACTGTTAAAATCCAAATAGTTGTCTCTCTACTTGTCTTATAGATATTAAATTGTCCTCTTAGATTGACCATATATTTGAGGAGGATATTTTTTGCTGAAACATTACTATATATACTGATAATGATTAATACTTCTCTATAAATTTGAGGTAATACTTGGATCCCAATCATATATAATTGAAAGTGGTAATCCATGTAATATTACTGCTTCCATAACATATATCCTAGAAATATGATCAATAGATAAATCATCTCATATAGAAATGAATTGTGCTAACTTCATAATGAGATAAACTATATACCAAATACCATTACAGACTTTATTTTTTTGTGATGTTATACAATAATGTCCATAATGATGTTTTTTTATTTCTTTATCTGTATGGGTGATGGTTGTGCGATTTCCTTATACTTCTATCTCTCACCCATAACATTCTAAAAAAATAATCATCGACATATTTAATCCGAAACATCTCGTTTCTTTCCATCCAACCAAAAATAAACCTTCAGGTCTGTGTATGTATATGTTATTTTATGGTGAATACAAAATGAAGAAACATGATCCTCATCCAGTATCTCCTTTATTATTTATAGAAATGGGGAATACAATACCTCTTCCTCATCATTATTATTTCATCACAATAATTATTGAATTCAGGAAAATTTCTCACAATCATTTGTAAATGTACTCCCTTTTTATATGCCGCTGTAATCATCACTTGTCTAGATCATTAATAATTTATTATAGAATGATAATATTTCTACACATATTCTCAAATTTCAATATCATTACATTCCAAATACATAAATATTTTCTATTTTTTGATCATCATCATGGATATGCTAGCATGGTCTTTTCGACACAAAACAAATGACACCTTGTTCTCTTTCCCAGGGAGGTAATGTATTTAGCATTCATAAACATTAATCTACTCAGACAATCTACATTGGTGGAAATAGATCACCTTTTTTGAAAAAATAGACTCTTGTTTTTTATGATCATTATAAATATCATCCATCTCACAATAAAGTTATTGCCTCCATATCGCTAATGAAAATATTAAAATAGATAACTACCAATCATTAGTTGGGTAATTTTTCTCATGGATTTTCAACTTCTAGGAGGCATAAGCTATGACCATATCCTTTTTCATGAGAACACATACCATACCATTCATGTATGTATCACTGTATATCCTAAGCCTTTCTACAATACAAGTTATTGAGAGATCGGGTTCATGGGCTAACCTTATTTTTACCTCATTGATATTCTATTCACATTCCTCAATACAAACAAACATAACTCCCTTCTAAGTTAACTTGGTGATTGTATTCTATAATCATGAAAAGTAAATCAAAAAACATAGATATCATCCAACCAATCCATGAAAATTTTGGATCTCAGTTTCCATTTTTGTTATCAACCAACATTCGACAACTTTTATTTTTTATAGATCCACAGAAATCCCTTCTCTTCAGATTATGTGAGCCAATAACAAAATTTTATAAAGACAAAACTCACAGCTTGTAATTTTTAGGTAATGCTTCTCATTTGTTTGGGTCTTTAGTACAATTATCAAGTGGTCTTCATGTTCTTACATTTTATTCTCATAAATAATAATATAATCTATAAATACTTCCATTAATTGATCAAAATATTCCCTAAAGATTGCATTAAATAGATATATTAAGATAGCGGAGAAAATAAAATAACCAAAAGGAATCACTATAAATTTATACTGTCCATACAATGTAAAGAATGTCTTCCTTGCTATATTTGTCTTTTTGACCCTTAATTGATGATATCCTCACCAAATAAAAATCATGGAAAAGTATTTTTCTCTACATTGTTGGTCAAATGAGTCTTTAATTTTTGGAAATGATATTTTATATTCGTAGTGATTTTGTTATGTTCATGTAAGTCCATGTAGATTCTCATTGAATCATCGTTATTCATTAAAAACTGAAAAACCTATCCCCTTGGGGACACACTAGGGAGTATGAATCCCTCATTAAGATTATAGTTGGAAGAACTATAAATTCCTCTGGAATTTCATCATCAAAATCATGTACAATGGGATTATTTTTAATTATGAGTTTATCACCAAAAAGTTTAGATAAATAACATTCATTTATATGAATCAAGACCCACAAAAAGGAATAAATTTCTATATGAAAGTTATTTTCAACCTTACATAAATAGATGATCATATATTTATCTTGAATATAAAATTTCGGTTACCTTTAATGGAAATTGATATGAGATACAAAAAGAGAATTCCAATCCATGACATGAATCACATCAAATTTTACTATATGATGTATCACAATATTTAAAGGAAGCACATTCCCATAAACTTCAACCTGAGATGAATTACATACTCTTGATGTGATTTTTGTGTTATTAAGAGTAGTCAATGATTTCTCAACATCTAATTTTAAGGTAATATAGTGATACCATTATAAAATTATTCCGAAAAAAAATTGATTTGATCTTAAATCAAATAAAACATTTCATTCATTTGATTGGATGGAATGTGTCCCTTTCACCACTCTACTGTCGTAATATATTTCATAGTTAGTGATTTCATGTGACTTTCCTTTGACATTGGCCTTATGAGTTTTTTTGAAGTCGATCATCATCAATAACCCTTGTATTAGAACACTGATTGGAATAATGCCCCCATTTCCTTTCACTTGTAGAATTGATGTGTTGAAGGTTCATACGTTGTAGTGTTTTTTCTTTTCATCATTAGATATATTTTTCTCATCACATCGGCATTCAACTTCCCAATGACAATCTTTTCCACACATAAAACATTTACTAATAAATTTAAAAAAATTCCCCTTATGTTTCTTTCCACACAATAAACATAAGAAAAAAACTCATCTTCTTTTCAGCTTGGTCTTTATAATTTCTATACGAATAATTTTTTACTTTTTTATCAATCCCATATGACTGTTGGGTTACTCTAATCCTCACATAATCTTAGATAGTATATCAATCCATTTCCTCCCAGTTACTGAAGACCCTTGTGGCTAATTTTCTTCAGAGACAT
Organism: Viscum album; assembly: GCA_963277665.1. Taxonomy (NCBI): domain Eukaryota; kingdom Viridiplantae; phylum Streptophyta; class Magnoliopsida; order Santalales; family Viscaceae; genus Viscum; species Viscum album. The sequence goes on along the minus strand of OY728140.1, from coordinate 1,994,640,614 downwards.
TGTTTTAAGACACTAAATAATTGATCAATTTTATTATCTGATTGGATAATATTTCTAGAAGAATACCTTGAAAGTCTTGTAAATGATTCATTATATGTACCAATGGATTTATTTACATGTTGCATTAGTTGAAGGATATCTTTATATATACTTTTTTTAAGAACTAACGGAATGATGTTATTGAAAATTAACTTCGGGTACTTTTCCAATTACATAGGCTCAATTTTGTATCATTGAAACATATTATTGATAATATTTTACCATCGATCATGTTCACCTACCAAATGATATATTACTAAGATTACATTTTTGGGATAATAAAATTTTAGAACTAAAAAAATATTTTCAGTTGTACTAATCAATTGTTCATCCAATAATGTTTCAGAAGACCCACTAAATTAAGGAGGACGCTACCTAAAGTAGGATCCAATAGAATTTATATCTCTCCTTTGTTAGTTTAGATTTCTTACATGATTCACATCTTGATAATATTGTGTGAGAATAGAAACAATACTTTTCATTCCATCTTCCATAACGTTTGGTTTCTTAGGAGAGAAATCATTTCATTAACCATCACATTCATCATTAACACAGTTTATTTAGGTTATATCCATTGACTAAAACCGAGTAGACTAGTGTGAGAAATACTAATCATAATGGTAAAGAAACATAATTGAAGAATAAAATTTTTAATTGAGGAAATTTTATGTTTTATATTAGTATATTCATGAACATCACTAAAAACTAGTATAGGATTGTAACTTGTACTAATGAATATCATTTGGTTTCTATCTAAGGTTCTATCATCCTAATTTCCAATGGTTAACTATATATTTTTTACAATTTAAAATATAACAGACCATACAACAAATATATTGTGTACATAAAATTGAATAATATTTATGAAATAACATAAAAAACTATGCTTGGCCAGTATAGGTTTAGTTTTTTTACACACTAAGAATCACAATCAAATGGTACATAAAAAATATACACCATCTCCTACTAATTTCTTCATAACTATATTCCTTTTTATAATATCATACATATTACCTTTATACATGAACTGGTCAAAGAATCATGTGAAAGGATATTCTGAAATTCTCAGTAAGGGTAAACAAGGGAAATATCAATCCTATCAAAATAATAATAACTTCTCATTTGAAAATATTATCCTGCATATAAAATATCATAATATCATGTCATGGGATAAATAAAAAAAATGAAATGTAATACAAATAGTGTTAGTATAAGTAATTAAATTTTATTTTATAAAAACATAGGCATAGAAAATAATTTCATACTAGTCAGGGCTCATTTCCATGACCATTATAATAGACAAGTCCATTACATAACCGAGTTCACTCCTCGTTCAATTTTGTATTATTGAACCTGATTTAAATATCGATACAATCAAGTCAATCTATTGAGATATACATCCTTACCCAATTCATTAGAGGGAGTTATAGGTCCCACCCATTCAATAATGAATATATTCTTATGTCTTCCACACACAATAACATTCACATATCCATGACCCTTGAAATAAAATGGATTTCTTAAATATCATTTCATTGTAATTGATATATAAAAAATGGTCTTCATAAATCAAATTTGATAATAAAATAATAAAATAATATTAATTACATGAATATAAATATAGCCATATTTAAATATTTTTATTATATATGGAATGAAATTATGAGAAAAAAAAAATTAAATTTTGAGGAAAATCTCATTTCTTCTTCCAAAACTTTTTTCTTCCTTTAAATGCCACACAATTTTAGAAGAATTTTATTTTCTCTGAAAATAAACATGTATGATTCCATGGGAATAATGAAGGAAATAAGTAATTATGAAATCATTAAAATCTGTTTGTTCCATACTAGATACAAATTCATTCTTCTCTTACTTTTTCCTGAAATGTCAAAATGTACCTTATACTTAAAACGATAAAATATTCCACCCAGACTGGTTAGTAATTATTTTCCAATGGGAAAAATGGAAATTAAAAAATTAATGAACTATATATATAATATCATGAAATATATTTTTATAAAACGTGGGTGTGGATGATAAATTTTCCTCAATTAATATGCACGAATAAAAAATATCGGATAAAAACAAGATTTGAAATGTTATCCATTACCTTAGGTCTAATATTCTGTTTTTGTATCCAAATATCATATATAATAATTTTTATAATGTTAAAAATTTAATTTAGAATCATAATAATTTTTATAATGATAAATATGGTCATATTTAATCTGTTGGTAGGAAACATTTCCTTGCTACTTGTTATTCGGATATAAATTGACTTATGTTCTTATTCATGTTTGGTTGAGTAAGTTATAATTTATCATTTTAGGTTATAGTAATATGATACATTACACTGTATAATTATAATATATATCATATTTATTCATTCAATTCATTTATATTATCCTGTATTAATGATTATTATGTATAACGAATCACATCGTACTGGGTAGATGGTAAGTCGTATGTATGCACATGCAACGATATAACTCCGATAAAGGATGAATGATATTGAAGTGAATGGTGTATACTATCTCAAAATCAATATAATTTTATCTTAATCATATATATATATATATATATATTAATTTCATCATTATACCAATTCATGTATGGTGGTGGTGGAAACCAGATTACATAACGACGTAGAGATGCTAAGCAGTACGTACACAAGCGTAGTGATTTCATTTTTTATAGGATGGGTAGAATGAAGAATATGGTTGTTTAAAAATACTAATCACCTATTAGTATATAATTACCATTTGATATATTACATTATAATTTAAAAACTCGTTATGTAGATGTACAATAATAATTTATTTTTTATCAATCAGTCAACGATATTACCTCTTCTTTGACATTCCTCCTCTTAATCTCCACATAGAGCACTATAGATGGTATTGGAATAAGACTTGGAAATTTAAAATTATTATAAGTATTTTTAAAAGTTACATGGGTTTGGTATAGTCAATATTTAAGGCTCAAAATGAAATTAATAGTCGAGGGAGGAAGTGACCATTTAAAATTTAGATGGGTGGGAATATTTAAGAAACCTAAAAATTATTTATTTATAACAAAATAAAACATCTCATAAAAAACTCAAAAATGTTCAAATTTATAAAATGATATTATATATGGTTGTAATATCATCATACAATAAAATTTAGACAAGTTTTTAGGTCAATTTTAGAATTATCATTTTCAGTAACACTTAATTATTCAATTAAATTGTTTATTGGGGTAACAAGTATTTAATTATTAAAAGGGTAAAATATTTTCTTATTTGAAGTCAAATTTACCAAAAATTGCTAATTTAAAATAATTAAGACCATAAAATAAATATTTAATATTTTCAGAAATGATTTATAATTTTTAAATAATTAAATAAAACATTCGTTTGAAAATAATTTCTATAGTGTAAATTTTTACACTATTTATTCAAGGATTTTTTTAAAATATAAAAATAAGAAGGTAACCACGATAATAAGGTTTTACTATATCTCTACGTGGTAATGGTAATATTGAAAATTTATTTTATATAATAATTATCCTAAATTATGTTTATTTTAATATTTTCTATAAATTTTATTTGATCTCATCATTTATAAAATATTTACTTGCAAAATTTCTCATAATTATTAAATATACTTATATCTTGAATAAAAGATAGAAATAAAATAATATGATGTAGATAAATCTATCATATTTCATTAATATACTTTTATTAGAATTTAGCATCTAAAATATCAAACAAAAAAATGGTATATTATTTTAAATCTGAATGTAACAAATTTATCATCACATTAAATAAAGTAATATAAGCATCGTAATATGATAGATAAGATTCCAAAAGGTCATTATGTCGAGCCATGAATTATTATGGTCAATATATAATCGACCAATAAGGGTTCGTCAACTATAATTTCATTTTATAGATATTAATATTTTTATAATATTGGTATTTTTAATATCCCATCAATTAATTTATTTATACATCAGCCAAGTACAGATCTTTAATGTAATTATATATTTCCTAAAAGAAATTAATTTGTAATAAAAAATAAAAAAAAATTATATTTTAAATTAATATTTATTATCTAATTTTAACAAGTATAATATTATATTATAAATACCTTCATTATAAATGTTTGGGTGAGACATATTTAACTTTTCTTGAAATAGAATTAAATAAATAACCTAATATCATCTAATTGGGTTACAATGGATACCATTTCAGTCCATGATTTTTGCGGAAAATTATAATCAAAAAATTATATTAATACAAGTATTAGGGTAATTTTATAATAATATTTTTACCTATAATTACATGATATACGCTTTCACCGTGTTAATTTAATTTTCTGAAGTTACTATTCATATTTCCAAAAATATAATTAATATATTAAAATAATTTTGGCCTAATGATTTCAAATATAGAATTAATTTTTCAATAATTAAAAATTACAAGATTCAGAAATTAATTTAAAATTTAACACGTATTTGGAATGAGAAAACATTTTTTAAAAGTTAAAATATTTCAGAAAATTGAAATGTTTTAAATTTAAATTTAATTTAAATTTAATTCCAATTACCTAAATAATATTAAATGGTAATAATATATTATATTTTTACATTGAAACCATTAAATAATATAATTTTACCATATAAAATATTACAATGAAAAAAATTATTTTCAATTAATATTTAGCCTATTTTTACTATTAATCAAAACATGAATGTTATCAGAAAAATATCCAAAAATCGCCCATTGTAAATTTTTTTATACCAATTAAGAATAAAATTATTACTTTGAAATATAATAAATATTAGTGTGACTAAATAATAAATTAAAAGGGGTTCTATATTCAATGGTGTAAAAATAGCCTTTTTTATAATGTGTTTTTATACACAAAATAGGGTTTTATTCATACCCAATGACTAAAATATCCATTGTATAATTGTAAAAAAAATATAATGTATATAAAACATATAAATCAAATAAATTTAATTACCAAAAGTAATGCACTCAAAAATAAAAATATCTATTGATTTATATTTTTCATACATAAAGGATAGCCAATGAATTCACAGTGCATTTTTAAAAGATATTTATAATTATTCCCACTAAACATATCACTTGGCTATAACGATAATTTTATAAAAATGGAATCTTGTGGTTTTTTCAAACTCACGATTGCGTGAAAAGTAATATATATATTATTAAATATTGTTTAATGATATGTTTTCATAAATACATATGGGTGTTATATCTCTAAATTGATTTTCAATATCATAATTAGATCAAAATAAAAAAATGTATTATTTACCCCATAATGATGGATTATTCGTTGAATTTCATAGATATCAATAGATTTCAAATATTGATAATCATTTTTAATATCATGGATTAATGGTTAACAAAAAGTATATACATAAGAAAACCTCTCTATGAGTTATCGTCACTGTCAATTTATAGTGATTCCTTTTGGACATACAAATTCTTCCACTATCATAATTTATCAATTAGATTGATTGTTTATATGTTACATTGATTATGTTTTTGTATAATTTAAATAAGATATTTTTAAATGTTCAATGACCAATTAAGTGGATGATAAACATTTTGGGGTTGTGTTAATGACCTTGAGGAAGGACAAATATTATGAAAACTTTAGGAAGTTGAAATTATTGACATATAATGAATAATCATTGGTTATCAAGACATAATGGATGTTATATTTAGGGATCCCTTCTAGATCACATTTACTTAACTTTTGACATGAACAACCCCCATGATAGAGATGCGTTGTTTTCTTGGGTTTGGTGGATACTAGTGATGAATTATGATATATTTATCAAGGATATAAAATATTATAACCATTTTGAACTAGAACAGATCAATTTGTCATCAAATAGATAATTGTAAACAAGATTTTAAATAACTGAATAAAATGATGAAAATTTCACTAGATTATTAAATTCCATTGCATGTTGATGACACTAAAATTTATAATGATAAATAATGGATTTGGAAGGGATTTTGTCTCATCAAGAATGACATGTATGTATTATGAACCTCATTAAAATTGATGTTCCATGAGAAAAAAATACTAAACTCATGATTTCGATCAGGAATATGTAATGATTGTATTTAAAAAATGTATTCTTTATCTATATTTTGAATGGTTTGATATATAAACCGATCATATAAGAATTACATATATTTTGACATAGAAATATTGTAATAAATAAAAAAGGATATGTTTGGACTTTTTGAAATATTATGAATTCATAATTAACTACCACTGTGAGATGGAGATTAGGGTTGATGATGCTTGGTGTCAGATGGACCATGCTAGTTTATCCAATATGATTATTGGAAGAGATCCAATACATATGGTTTTATATAAATTGGACTATAAAATTATAAGAAATTGTAAATATCATATCTTTCATAGATTAATTTTCAACCATCAATTAATTTGAAAAGTGATGTTATATAGGAAGAATATATGAAGCTGAAAAAGAATGTAAGGATTGTTTTAGTGAGTATCCTAGACCTGAATGTGTTGAAAAGATTAATGGAACCAAATATGTTTCAGATAAATAAAATAATTAAATATGGTCTTTTTGGATGGATCAAATTGATGATTACTATAAATTAATACTATAATCCTTATAATTTATTGAGATTATAATGAGTAATTCTCATTAGATGACGTGATGAATGATACTAAATAGCATGTATTTTATCTCCCATTATATAATAAAGATATTGTTTAACATCAAATTTATTTGATTATAATAAAAAAATATCCAAATATATATATATGGAAATGGGGGAAAATATCATGGATTTCATTATAGGATTACCCATTACATATAATGGTCATGACAGAATTTGGGTTAGAGTAAATAACCATTTGAATTAAAATTATTTTATAGTTATTAATAGATATTTACTATTGATTCTCTAAATAGGAAATACATTATGTAATTTCTATGGCTACTTAGATTACAACATTCAGTTTATTTATTGATATATGAGACTTAAATAAAATATATTGAGAATAATTTTTAAATATTTGAATTCAATTTTGATCATTAGAATATTATATCTTCCACTAATAGACTATTAGTCTGAGAGGTCTTTTCCATACTGAGAATATATGATGATGGATTTATATATTGATTTAAAATGTAATTGGGATGAACACCTTCTTCTATTTAAATGTTCATAAAATAATATATTTCACTCAAATATTAATATGGATCCTTATTAATCCTCCCATTGAAATAATTATAGGACATTAACATACTAAGATGAATTTGGGGACTGAAATTTACTAGGACATATAGGAGATATGGAAATTACATATACTATGATTGATAATCAACATCACATCAATGATCCTTATAATGTGATGAATTATTATATTAAAAATAATTTTAAATCTCTTTTAGTTAATGTTAATGATAAAGTATTCCTAAATATTTCTCCATTGAATAATGTTAAGACATTTGATAAGAGGCTATATATGAGATCTGGTTATGTTGGTCTATTCAGGATTATACATCATATCTGGTTGGAAGATTATTCAAAAATATAAATAAAATATCTCTTCCAATATCATTATGTTTTCTATTTAATTCCATTGAGAATGAATATATCTAATTTTTAAGTTTTAATAAAATCAAAAGTCATATAACAGTATTGTAACACACCAGGTAAATAAAGAATATGATATCTTTATATTTATCCATATTTTTGAATAAAATATTAATATTACTTTAAATGGGATGCTATGCTCGATGGCATACCCAATACGCAACAACGAGTTTGTTGGGAATCTTATGTTGCACTCTAATAATAAAATAATATTATTTTAATTGGTAGTTAACGCCTAGCTATTGTAATGGCGGGAATGAACAGAACTAAATACAAAATGATTATATATGTTTGTAAAATATTTTTACTCTTTAAAATAAATGTTAGAGGATTAAAAATGCAAATGAATCCAGTTTTTAAGTGTAAACATTCTAATATTCTTTAAAAGGCCGATTAACGGCCTTTTGATGGCGAACCCCTTTTAAATCCACTTTTTGACAATTTTATATGCTCTATTTTTCAAAATAAACATATTAATTTTGATTGGGACATTTAAATTTACCTTTTGTTAATTTTTGGTATTTTTCTGACAATGTTCATTTTTCAATGAATAGTGAAAAATACAGCATTTTACATGAAAACTGCTTTTTCATATAATTTAATTATATGGTTATATTATATTTTTAATTTGTTTTAAATTGTAATTAGAATATATTTTTACAATTTAATTCAATTATGGTCATTGGGATTAATTTCACTTTGGAATTAGGCATAAACAAGTGCCAAACGTTTCATAATTATTGTTTCTTAAAAACCTCTTATTTGTTTTGACAACGGGAAGTTTTTTTTAAATTAATTATTAAAATTTATGTGTTTGTAATTTGGTAAAATTAATTACATATTTGGAATCAGAAGGTCCAAATTATTTAATTAAGACTCTTTTGTTTTTGGACATTATGAATAGTAATGACTGTAATTATCTTGAATTATCTTGATTAATGAGTAATCGGGTAGTTAATGATAATAAGATAATATCATAATAATACAAAATGACCAAAAAATGTGTCCTAAGGCTAATGGTTGTCTCATTTCCGACCATGGTATTACTAGTGCCAAACTTGGGGGCCCCATGGAATCACTTTTGTTAGAAAGTGACTTTTTATCTTTTTATTTTTAAAGAATGTTAAATGTAATGAAGAATGTATCACCTAAGTAAACTTTTTTTAATTTTGTCTAAATAAATTATCATTTGAACTATAAATATTCATTGGAAAGCTAAAAATATTTCCTACATCATAGTATTTTTTTATAATTTTTATACATTAAATAAATTAAATTATTTATGACATCGTGATGATGCAGTGATGACCTCATTATTTAACGATTTAAATAAAATGGAATGATAATGTAAACTCTAAGACCTACACATGTACAAAAACTATTTTATGGGTCTATTTCGATCCCTTATCACCTTATCCTCAAAACAAATCAATGTGGGACCATTATAATTCGAAACTCATTTGAAAATAAAGTTACATTTTATACCTTTCCAAGAGTGCCCCTCCTCCCCTCTTATAAAATGCCCCCACCTCTACCACCTTACCCACACTTCCAAAGCCTTTGGCTCGGCCAAACCCTGCCCATTTTGTCTCTCCACATACATATTTAACTCCTTGAGGCCTCACATTGGGCATAATTCTTTCCAATTAAGTCTTTGATCTCAAATTAAAGGATGTTACCCGATTTTAAGGTAACATCTTCGCTTGAGTCCATTTGTTTTATTTTTCTTCTCCAACCCCGTAAACTCTTTTTATTAATTTATATTGTAACAAATCCAGTATCTTAAATATACTAGGATGTTTTTATAAGAAGTATTCGAGCTACACTTACACACACCTATATCTAATGGTTAAAGAACATACTGTTTCCGTGAATAGCGAATTTATGCCCCCCGAAACGATGATTGTTCAACATTCTTATAACACCTTCAAAGGTGGCCATTAATATGAAAATACATTTATATATGATATATAATATTATATGTTTTACTTAAACTTATGTATTTTTCATTTATGGAATACCTTTATGGTTTCCATTATGGGTAAACACGATATCTTCATTTAAGGAAGTGCGGACTACCGCCCCCTCAAAGTGATTTGATTCGTTAATACCATATGTGGTACATATAAAGGATATATTTAATGATATTATATATGATACCATACTGAAATTAAAAAAATATTATGTATCATTATGTTTTAATAACATTAAATATGAAATATAAATGGAAGTAGCGTTCATGTGTACGTACGGCTTACTGTGTCCAGGAACGGTACATTTCATTTCTTAACTCTAAATGTTATGTAATATTATAAATGCCTGAATATAATGGATATATATGATATATATGATATCTAAATAATTAATACAATTCTGGATATAATGACCCTTTGACCACACTAACAACATGTAATTGTATGAAGTCCACTTTCGACTTAAGAACCAAATATCGACAAAACAAACATTATTAAAATAAATGATTACATAATGTTTATGACATGGTAATAAGTTATATAAAAGGAATAATGAACTAGAAAATGGTTCTTAAGGAATTAGAAATTAACTCAAGTTTATTATTCTGGAGATTAAAGAACGATCGAGTCAAGTCGGAGCCATGGTAAAGGATCTTACTCCTCTCTTTCTTTTTAAGTACACACTTTTATGTCATTCCTTCTAAAGCTCATCTTTCTTGTTATTGGGATGTTCATTTATATTACTCTTACTGTAATGTATATGTTCATATAATTAGAGAACTTATTTTCTATAATCAATCCATTTTGGAAGTTTTGAGTGGCGTCGTTAGGCTGCCGAATTTTCTTAAGAGATCTAACCTCTCTCTTTCTTTTTAAGTACTCTCCTTTCTGTCAATTCTTTTAAGCTTGTCTTTGTTATGTTGGGGGATGTTATTTTATATTATTCTTTCTGTAAACATTATTTTAATATGATCAGATACTCTATTTGATCTCATCAATCCATTTTTGTATGTTTTATGTGGCGTCGTTAGGCTGCCGAGTTTTCGTAAGGGATTTTTCATCTCACTTTTATTCCCGTGAGATTTAGGCTACATTTTCCACAATTTCCGTTGAGTGGTGTATTTACTGCCCATTATTTTACTCATTGTGTAATATAATTTCTTTAAGAGTATTTACATCAATGTTGTATTTTCCTTCTTTCACGGGGTGCATGTCTCGAAAGATACCCATGTTGGTAAAGGAACCTTTCACCCTCCTCTTTTTGTATAAACCTTCTTTTGGTATGTCTTTTAATTCACATAATATTATGTTGGGATATGTTCTTCTAAATCCTTATTGATTTAAATTTTATTTCCAAGTGATGAGATACCCTTTTTCTCTCTCATCAACTCATTTTCTGAATTTTTTAGTGACGTCGTTAGGCCGTCAAATTTTTGCAAGGGAACTTCTTAACCCAATTTTGATTCTTTAGGATAAGCTTATACTCCTTGAATATGTAATTCTATGAATATGTTTGAATAAAATATAATTGTTTTACACTTAATATCCACTTATATTTGGTGTATTTATTTGTCACAAATAATTATGTAATTGATTTATCCTTAATCCAAGGATACCGTCTTTGTAAGGGAATTCGTCTCAATCCCCTTTCATTGAGGCATATTTCGTTTTATACACAACGTTCTTTTATACGGCGTATAAACCCCTTTGACTTTTACTTTTATACAAAAGGAATATTTTTCTACAAAAAATTTTACTAAATGACAAAAAAGGAATGTTTCTTTTAATGTACGCAGTGACAACGACCTTTTCCACCGCCGCGAGTATTGTTTGATCTTTGGCTTCCTCAACAAGCCGTAATGTTTTTAAAATAAAATAAATTCTATGTACTCTTTTATGTATTCTGGTATTGAAAATGGTTTTTATAAAGGATTATATATTTTCAATATATTTAAATGATATATTGTGATTGAAATGTGGAAATGTTATCATTCCTTCATATTGGTTTTATGTGTTATAATTTTATAATGGTACATGGACATTTGACTGGTGGTTACGTGATAAACCATATGACAGGTGGTGCCGTGAGTACTAGAATGGGTGGTTACGTTATAACCTCCAATTCATTGGGTATGTAAGTTGGCCGTATGGCTATTCCATTAAGTATGTATGGAAGTTTGCCGAATAGCTATTCCATTAAGTGATATGTGTGGAAGTCGACCTTATGGTTATTTCACTTAAGTATGTTTATGTCCCATGTAACCTTTATATGTTATGTGATCTTTATATGGGTTTTATGGTAATATTTTTGTTACAGAAGGGTATGTAATGAACTTTTTTTAGTGAAGTGTTTTTACTACTTTGAAAAGGTGAAAAGTATTACTTTGATAATGTATACATGGTTTACTTGTTGTTTTGAAAAACTAACAGTTTTCATTCTTTGTGTATCCCTTACTGAGCTTTTTATGCTCATACCATGTTTTTGGAATGTTTTTCACAGGACTTAACATGGAATAGTTTCATGGATGGGATCAAGGGAAATTCATGCTACCTAAAACATGGAACTAGACATGTTTCTTTTTATGAGTTTTTATTTTTTGGAAACTTAGTAGGAGTTTATACTTTGTAATCTTTTGAGATGTAATAGTTATTTCCTAATTCTCTAAATCTCTAAACCTGAAAAGATCCTTAATGCGAATTATTCATTTAATTCAATATTAAGTAAGGTTTAAGGCTGGGGTCTTATATGTATAAAGATAATTCTTATCATGAACAACAACCCATTATTCTATATAGAAGAGTTTATGTGCAATAGGAAAATAACTCTCACTGAGATAAAAATAATACGAGAACAAAATATTTGATGAACTTATATGGTATCATCTATATTTAAAAATGTTTATGTGTACTAATTTATTCATTATATTATTGTAAATTTGATAGTGCAATTTGTGTAGCGGGGAAGAGTGGTGAACCCAATGATATGATAAAAAATATTTCATTAATTAATTTTAGTATTTTGATAACTTGTGATTCAAACAGAACCAGTATAATTTGAAACATTTATCATAACAATGAATTGTCAAAATAATAATTTAATAATTTAATAAATCATAAATAATTAAATCATTTATAATGAGTAGAAAATAATTATTCACGGCATAAAAAAAGATATTTTACAATTTTATATTTTATTTTATAGTATATATGTTTTCATTGAGAGATAAATTTTAGATTTTTAAAATATTATTATGATAAAATGAAAAAAAAATGCATTTAAAAATTTCAATTTTATTTTTGAATGAAGGTTTTTAGGTTTTTTAATGAGGATTTCATTTTGTGTACATTGAAACAAATTGTATTTAAAAATAACCTAAAATTAATTTCATAATATTTATATATAAATGGAATTAAAATATAAGTAAAATTATTCATGACCAAATATAATTTAGTATATTATAATAATGAATTTAAAATTTTTTGGTTGAATTTTAGAACCCATGTTACATTTTAATCCAATGTTATATTTTATTATTATAAAAATCTATTTTTTATAATTTTCATTTCTTTAATGGGGTTCATTGATTAAATTAGGTTTTCTAATGGTTATAGTTAAACATAAACTTCAATAAATAATAATAAATCAATAATATAATTGGAATCACCACCACTCAAGAATTTATTATAAATCCATTTTCCCATAAAACAATACTTTTCTGAAAAATATTATTATTTTAAATTTCTATTATATTAAATTTAATATTTTTATTCTTGTTAAATCATGAAATATTAAATTAGTAATTATAATACAAATAATTGAAATTATGTTATAGGTTCAACATATTTTATTCTTATTAAATAACTATAATAATAAAAATAATGTTACTATAGTAATAGTTAAAAGGGTTAAAAGTGGGGTAATCCTATGAGATAATATTTAAATTAATACAAAACAATATATATGATGAATCCATTTTCATAAATATAGTGATTTTTTATTCAGTTAATTTTAAAATAATTTTCAATCTAGATAATATATAATAGATAACAAAAACATTCTATGTGTTTATGTATGAACTATATATTAGTGAAGCAATGTATATTATTTTTATGCATTTACTCTCAGAAATATATATATATATATATATATATATATTTAATGAATATAAATGATCTTTATAACATAGTTATGATTTTATACTGATTAAGTTATTTAAATTTTTTCCATCTCATTTATTACAAAATGATAACATCGCTAATCTGTACATATGGACTACCAGATCTGTGAAATGAAATGATTAATTTTCTATTTTAGATTAAAATGAAAGGAAAAAATGATATATATTTAATATATTTGATATTTAATTTTTTTTATGATTATTATTGAATATTTTTTTCCAACTAATTATTTACATTCTTTGAAAAATGATAACATTAGTCGTTCAATTATACATATAATCACCTCTATGAAGTGATGTAATTGCTTTTTCACCAAATCCTTAAATGAATGGTTATATATGTGTTTTTAATTTATAAATATTATTGTGTTTACATGATTAATACTCAATATATGATAAAACCATGACCATGGTGAAAGTAATAGAATCGTCAAATTGAAACATTCTTCAGCAATATAATAATTATCAACACAAATGTTTATTTATGTTATGAATAATTATTAAATATATTTTTTGAAATTATAATGTAATGATATATTGTAAAATAAAAAATTTTATGTTTCAATTATATATTAAAAATAAATCTTTGTTTGTAATACATTTGTTTAATAGTTTGTGAGACTAATATATCGACCTATTTTAATGGTTTATGTATAAATTTTATTTTGAATAAAGATTTTTCATGATTAAATTTATATTTGGATGACAATTTACTATTTTTCAATTAAATACCAGCCATTTAATTATTCAACATTCATTTATAAAATTTCCATTTTTTCCTTTCATTATACTCACATTGATAAGATAATGTATTATAAAATCTTTTTATGAAAATTAATCAAAATTTTATATTGAATGGGCTTTGTTCGCTTCTATGTACGCATTTTTATAATTTACATGTTTTTACAGGAAAAAAAAATATATTATTTAAAATAATGATTCTTACATCATCTTATTTTCTATCTGAATTGATGAAACTAGATCACTTCAATATTATTTCATACAACTCACTTATGAATTTTTTTAAAAAATATAAAAAAACATTCTCCATTAAATTATACAACAAGAACAACAATTAAAGATAACATTTTAATAAGTTATGCAAAAGATCACCATACATGATTAAATTAATTTACAAAGAAAATCAAATTTCCATATATTTATAAATTTCATTGTTTCATTTAACTAAAATAAACCTGATATTTTTTTCTTTGTTATTAATGTATATTGTAAATTCTATATCAATATATATTTGAAATATATGGAAAAATAATTTAGGAATTTTTATACTTCAATGTGTATATCTTCTGCAAAAACATCCACAGTAATTCATTAAATCCTTATTGTAATTATTTCATAAAGACGATTTTAAGAAACCTATTTAATTCCAATAGGTTAATTATGCTCTGATGAAATAAATTTGTGACATGTCAGCCAGTAATTATATATTCCTCAAATACAATGGTGATTTTTATTTTCTAATGTGATAATATGAAATTTAATGGTGGTGGAACCTAATATGAAATGGGATTTTTTCCAATTTTATTATCTTGGTTGTTATCCATGGTTATGGAAAGGACGTGAATGGGGAGTGATTATAATCCACTGTGGGGTATTGTTTATAGGATGGAATTTTATATGAAACTGACTGAATGCAATGATTATATATATATACATATATATTTTTATTCTAAAAACAAATGATTGTTTCTTATGACATTCTCTGATATCATATGATTCATTATTTGTGTATTCCCACTATTATGATTTATTTCATTTATTGTGACAAATTATTTTTTCCATGACACCTGATTTATAGTCTATCAAATGTTGTGTATTTTTCGGTATAATTTATCATTCTCACATAAAAGTTTTATTATCATATTATCACTTATGATCACAGATTTACTTCTCTCATGTATACCATTACTCACTTTATGGGCTCACCCGTTATTTTGTTTTGTATTTACCAGGTTATGAAATTAGGTATTATGTAGGATATGATTATTAAGGGTAATATGTGAGTGTAAATTTTCGGATATATTGATGAATATTCATGAAATAAAATTATATTGTATATAGTTTCAAAATAAAAAAATCATGGTTATATGGAATATATTATTGGGATATGAATTGAATATTTATATAAAATTATGTAATTTTTATAGATTTCCTTTATTAGTCACCTAATCTACCCTAAAAGAATATTTTTATATGGTTGTATGGGCAGTTCAATACATGTTATTTCCTTTCCACAGTGATTCATTCAATAAAAATGTTTTCTAAACCCATTTTTGATAAGTAGTATTTTATTTAAAAACACTACTGATTATATAATTTTTTATGGTTTCTTGATTTTATGCATCAAAATGTATAGAGGTTTTATTTATTTTATATTATGAATTCAAAAATAAATTTTATTAGCATTAAATGTGTTCAGTAAAATTCACATGAGGCTCTTTGTTCATATATTTAATGTTAAAATAGTGTTTTAATCCTCATTATTAGATTTGAAATATTCAAATTTTTAATGGGATTTTTTTGTTAGAATTTCATTATAAATATATTTATATAAGATTATTAATTGTATCATGTTTTAGATTATACATGGCTTCTATTTATCATGATGCCTTTTTATTTAATGATCTGATATAAATTGTGTTAAAATAAGACATATATTATGTTTAAAATATTCATTTCCTCTTCATTAAAAATAGTTTACCAGTCTCCATTATTAATTTGTCTGAATGTATGGTGCTTTGTTAAACACCCATTAATAGTTCCTCCTAGAAATCAAATATGAATAATGATCGTTTTATTATGGCACGACACTAAATAAGAAATAATATTTCTTGATCAAAATCATATGCATTTAATGTTATTTGATATTTCCCCAAATATCCACTATGACTTTTTATATATATTATTATGGATGATGATTATTTACCTATTGGATTATGGTAAATTGTATTTAATTATATTGATATCAAGAAAGAATGATGTTCTTAGGGAACCATTATATTAGTAGCCATTCAAGTATCCTGTATAATTTAATAAAATTTCTTAAATCATTTATATATCATAATATTTTTTATAGTTTTGTTTTAATAATTTTCCCAATTTTCATGAGGTTATTTCTTTTACATTGTACAATAATTTGGGGGTTTATAATGTCAATCTTTGTTTTAGGATTATTTTTTTTGTATTTTATTTTATCAGCACCATATAGATTTCTATTTAGTTTTTATTGAGATTTTTATATATTATTTAGCTATTTCAATGTTTATGTTGTCGTGGTTTAAAAATTTATTTTGAGAGGGTTTATTAAAATGTGATTAAAACCAATTATTTATATTATGAATTTAAATTTTTCATTTAAAAATAAATGTTTGGCTATAAATTAACTTATTTGAATATTTAGTGGTATTTATATTTAAATTTTAATAGGATATTTGTTTATTTATTGAATTCAAAACTATATTTAATGGATTATTTCAATAGAAAAAATTTATGAAATATTTGGTTACAATAAACATGATTTTATTATTGCAACCAACATATACCACTTAGTTTAAATAGACCCGAGATTATTTCTAATTAAATATGAATATTAGTTAGTTATATATTGAATTGATGTGAATATTGGATGGTGTCCTTTTGATCATATGGTGTTCCGAGATTATAAATTTAGTCTTTTAATTTTTATTAGTATCATTGATGTATGTGATTTCAACATTTAATTTTTTTCACTTTTTATGTTAGATTATATTATGTATGAGATTAAATTTTTTATGATTTTCTTTTTTACATTAATTTGGTAACAATTTAGTTGGTTTTATATGATATTACAATGTATATTTACTGCCCATGATCATTTAGAAAAAAATTATTTCCATAAACTATATATTTATACTTTTATATTATTCTCTTATAGTTTTAAATGAAATTGAGATAGATCATGTAAATATTCATACAATATGTGGATTATGGTACCCTAGAATTATTATTATATTTTAAAATGCTTAATAAAGCACATGAAATAAGTAATTTCACATAATTGTTGAGGAAAAGTATTAAAAAAATTAAAAAATTCCACAAAATGAAAAGAATGATTTTTTAAAACTATATTATCCACTAGACCATATATTCCATTATGAACCACCATTAGAATAAGGAAAATAAAATTTGAAACAATATCATTAATGGATAATTTATAATGTGATTTCTAAAATGAAAACATTATAAATGAGAAGTGTGAATGAAACATGTTTAGTAATGTCAAATATAATGGGATAAATTATTCCATTATTAAAATGGTAATTATAAATATTATATTTGAAAATATATTCATTATCCCTATATTTAATATGTTAACTGAGGTATAATATATTTACGTTGTGATGATAAAATAATTTGACACACAAAGAAATAAATACATGGTTTTCAATTAATATATATATATATATATCAATTACATATAAACATCAATAATTTTTTTTAAATGTAATATTATGAATATGCGAAATTAAAATTAATATTTTAATGCAAATAGAGCTGTAAAATTAAATATTAGAACATATATAATTAATTTTAATACTATTTGTTAAAGAATATTAATATAAATGTAATTTAACATTTTTTTCGTAATAACCATTTTTTAGTATTTAATAATTTAACATTCAATTATAAATATATTTTTTTGAAATATTTTTTAATATGAAAAATTATGTGAAAATATTTTGAATTACTATTAAATATAAAACAATACAATGAATATATTATTTTCAAAAACATCATTATTTCAATAAAAAATTTCATTATATTTTTAATTTTAAATTTAAATATGAAATTATAAGTTTTTAATTTAATGTAGAATAATGTTACAAATTGGGTGATTTGTAATGTAAAATTCATCCTAAATTAATTTTTTTTATATTTTACTATATTCATTGATTGTTCAATGAATATGGAATTATAATGATATTGTGTATTTTATGAAATTATAATTATATAATAATAACATAAATATTTTTGAACCCATTTTATCGAAAAAATATATATTACTAAATATACATCAAATATATAAAAATAATTAATATATTTTATAGACCTATATTTTCTATTTTTAATGTCATCAAATATTTCTCGGAAAAATATTTATAATATAATATAAATTAATTATATTAAAAAATAATTGTCCAGAAACTATAAAATATATATGGAAAATAAATTAAAAAATATATATTAATTTTTAAAAACATTATAAGGTTTAATGATTTAATTTTATGATAATGATTGAGTTTTCTTACTTAAAAACATAAACCATTATAAAAGATGAAATGTAATATATATACATCAAGTGGAAATCAATTTGAAACACGATAGAAAATATTTATAATTTATTGGTTGACTTATTATCGACATTATAACCCACTGCACATAATTATTGAATTTATTTAGATCCACTGGACATGTTAAACTTCTATTTAATTTATAAATTGTTGAATTAGTTTCGAAAATAACATTCTCACTAATTTGAAAAGGGGCCTCTCACAATCCTTCAATACCACTACAAACATTAGGTTTCTCTTGAATCACATTCTTATTAAATTATTATTAAATCTTACATAACTCCCAAAATATTATGATCAAAAAATTTTATCCTAAACCCTACCATTATTTTGAATCTAACAACAGATAACTAAAGTTCCCAAAAAAATGTTTTTTATTATCAGTAACATTTTCACCCTTTATATTTATATTTAAAAATTATTTTTCATAATATTATATGATTATTTTCGTTTTTATATTTTTATTAAATAATAAATATTAATGTAATATAGAAGAACTAGCTCAATCATTCACCATAAAAAATTTGAAAACATCTATCATTTGTTTGTGCAGATGACTACATCCAAGATATAACAAGTTCTATATTCATTTTACAATATAAAAGATAGTAATAGTAATGAATTTAACATATAGTCATGATATTTATAACATGTTTAATGTTATGAAAATAAAAATCATTATCAAATATTTTCAATCATGTTTTTGAAATGAAATCATTATCCATGCGTAAGTGCAGACTATAACCTCCAGGGAATGATTGATTTATCATTTTCATTCAATCGCAAAATTACTTTGGTGGTCCTGAGAATGGGATAAATATGAAAATATTTTTTCACTATAATTATATATTTCTAAGAAAAATTGTAGAACCTATGGATAATGTGATTAATAAATGGTGATCGCTAATTAAATATGTTAAAACAGACATGTTGATATAATAATATTTTATAAAAATAATGTAATATTTTAAAATCAAATAGAAATTATTCTATATATCCTATTACATGAACAATGTTCTAAAAATAAATCATTGATAATTGTGAAAAAATTATTAAAATGTATAATAATTTCAATACTGGAATAATTGTTTTACCCTTTTTGTGGAAATAATACACCAATATTTAAGTCAATAATTTTATAAATTCCCTTCAATTATTTAAAATCACCTAAATAGATTTATTAAGGATTTCAACCTCATATATATAGAATAAAACTATAATGAAATAAAATATTTACATTGAAAAAAAAATATTATTTTATAATATTATTACTTATTTGGGAATTATTTATTTTTGAAGAAGAAGGAATGCTGACAATGAACCAATGAATCTATTATAAAAAATTAATGTTATATAACAAATTATGTTGTATCATACATAAATACTAACTAATATAAATATATATATATATTTAATTATTATTAATAAGGCATGTAAATAGTAATATTTCTGAATAATGATTGTGGGAATGCATTTAATATTCTTAATATTGTGTGGGTGTTTAGAGCATATGTAGAATTAACTGGGATTAGGATAATATTATTTCCTAAAAAATTGATCTTTGAAATATGATTTTGTAATATTCAGAAAATATGATTTCTAAGGTGTATAAATTACCTATTTGAGATATTAAATCACAAAAATCATTTTATTTAATAAAATTTATGTCTGATTTAAATATATCTATTTAAATATGTTGTTATATAATTAATCCCCATATGGTATTAGGTTTTGTTGACTAAAATTTTTGTCAACATTCATTATAACCCTATATGAATTAAAATCATTTAATATTGAATTATCCTATTATATGACTTTTTTGTTGTACTTAGACAATATATTTTATAGAAATCATTTTTTACAACATATTTTTTTCCTTGATGAACCTATTATTTCATTAATAAAAACCATAATAACATTAATAATAATTCATATCCATTTACATAAATTTATTCTAAAAAAAATTTATCATCTATCAAATGTTCCCCATTCCCTAGTGAATTTTTTATCTCAAATAATGTTTCTATTCTCTTTATTTAATTTTAGGATAGTTTTTTCATTTATCCATTTAATCATTTTTTATTTAAATAAGTTTATTTTAAAATATTCAAAAAAAAACTATCATTCAAAATAAAATGTTTTATCAATAACTTCATATTACATTTTCATAACAATTAGGTAAATTAATTTATCTACTATATAATAATTTTTTCAATTTAAATGATATAAATGTGTTTTCACTTCAATAGTTCAATAAAATTTAAAAATATCCATATCTCCTTTATTGAAGATACATTATTATTGTTAAAGTATTCAATGTGTTTTAATTTCATCATTTTTAATCAAAAAAATATATTTCATTGAACCAATGTTTGATGATAAATTTTCAAACTTTATGGGGTTTCAATATATTTATTCTACATTTAATGTACTGAAATTGATGGTGACCATGAATTATTATTTTATTGATAATATATTGTCATTTTATTAAACTCTTTGAATATTTCACTAAAACTTTTCGTCTTTACAATAATGATTTTATTTCATTGGAAATTGTTTTTTATTTATATTCTAAAAATAATTATTAAACATTATATTGATGATATTTAAATTATTATGTCACCCATTTACATTGATGAGGTAAATATATAATATTCCATCATATAGTGTTATGAAACTCATTTATCCTTCAAGGGGTTATTTTATGATGTGATTAATTAAACCAAAATTATTTATCATAAGATTTCATGAAATATTAATTGATTTGTGTCATATATAAAATATATGGATTGACAATGATGGGTGGGGTCATAAATCCCACACCAATAATTTAATTAACTTTTCAAACATCAATATTTAGTTATTATCTGTGTAAACATGATGAGAATTACATACGATCACATGAATAACAATAAACATTACGAATTTTTTAAACATGCCCATGATTTGATGTTAACATGATTCAAAATATAAATGTTCACATGGTTAAAAATGATAAAGATGTATATTTTCTATGTTCATAAAATTTATAATAATAATGATGGGAATGACATATGTTCACATGATTAGGTGTGAACACATTGTGATTTAGATATGTTCACAACAATAATAATGAATTAAATGTGGCTATACGTGTTTGAAGTGATATGAATAACTACACTTTTTAAAATTACACAACTGAATTTCATATTTTATTTTAATTCTTAATGGAACATGATTATTAATTCATGATTCGCCCAAATTATTCCATTTTATATTTAGGTTTTTAAATTTATTCCATTACACACTTAGTTTTCTATAACTTCTAATATTTAATATTCATTTTTATTATGTTATTTCCTCCTTCTAATGTTCACTAATACACTTATGATCTTACCTTTTATATCACACTGATAGGATTTATCTAAATTAATAGTTGATATGACCAATTTCTATTATTTTTATTACCCATAACATTTATATTTTTATAAATTGTGATAAGTAAATAATATAATCTATTATAATTAAATTATAGAGAAATTTTTCAAATAATTTTTAGAAATAATCCTATATAAATGGTTCCTAATGGAACTAAACCATCAAATTTCATTATTTTGATTTTATATATTGAAATATTAATTTTAATAATGTTATTATAAAATATAGATAATTTCCTCAACATGTGGGTTTCCTTGAAAAAAATATCATCCTGTATACTAGAATGTTAATGTGGTTGTTGATAAAATAAATCAATGTTTAATCAAACCAAAATTAACTGTTTGTTAATTGACTCAACCATCACCAAGAAAAATTGTGATTGGGTAAAAGACCAAACATCTTCTTATAAATACCATGGTGATATGAATTTTTAGATCACATTATCATTACTAACAAATATCAAGGATATATTTCATGGTTACTTTGTTTGATTAAGTTGAGATGGTAACATAACCAAACATAATGTATACTATATAATTTAACTATTTATATAGTATTAATTAAATTATGTATTGTATAATTATTTTATAATTCTAAAAGCATTTAAGGTATAATCCCTATAACATTATTTGTTATGATAATTCCATTGTATTTTTAATGATTTATCCATCATGAAAACCATTTTGGTTTTATTAATGGTTTTAATTTTATTAAACCATAGATGTGTGGGACAATACAAATATTACCTAAATGAAAAACCGATGAGAATGAGAGATAGAGTGAGTAACCTTATTATTATTCCAAACTATCAATCATGAAATATAATTAATAATGTGAATATATTCTATCACCCCAACATAGCTATCAATCATGCCACATAACTATTGATATTATATTATTCTATTCTATGTCCTAATGTATGTGTTAACATTCATCGATGTTACATCCAATAAAGACTTAAATTTTTTAGTTTTACATAAATTTTATGATTTTTATGCATGGATTAGAGGAAACATATTGGTAACCCTTATTCAACAGTTTATTAGTTAATATTTTATATTACATTCTTATAAGAATTGGTGGTTCACTATTTAGTCCAAACTATACCGAACTTAGGGGAAACTATGTTATAAAATTAGTGACTTTTTTGTATTGTATAGAATATGAAAAGGTTATTAAACTATATATAATGTGTATAAAATGACAATATATTTTTATATTCATATTTGGATCAGTTGGAACACGAATTTTTTAAATATTATAGATCTGTCTAAATTATACAACATGTTCTTGCATTGGAAGTATCATATTAATTGTTCATGCATGGGTTGGTAAAACATGTGAAAAAACCACGCGGACTTACCAATCTATTTAAATATTAATAATGTATTTTTTCTCTACATGAATGAAATCATATATCCCTGGTTAATATCCCCTATCATTCTAAGAGACTAGGATTTCATCCTTAGGTAGTGACCTCAATTATTCATATTTTTTTGTGGCATTATTAAATTATTTCAAGTGATTTATTTTTATATAATTTCCTATACACTCGTTCTATAATTGCATTCTAATTTCCTTATATGATTCATGTCCCATCCATAACCCCTAATCATTTATGGAATGATTTTATGGATTATAATGGTATAAATACATCTAATTTTCTTGTGTGGGGTTTATAGAGTCTATTTAGTCGCTTGTGGGAGTTTCCTCAATCATAGTTGATCACTCCCCACATAATCACAAATAAAATGTTATAGTTGTCCTATTGTTTTTATTTTAAATTCCATGACATTAAATGTATTTATGGTTTGAGAATGGATTTTTATTTAAATTTTTATTATATTTATGTCCCATATAAGGAAAATTTGTGGAAAAATTTTTCTAACTATTTCCATATAATAATACTACATTCATTGTGATTATAAAAAAAATTCCAAAATGTTTTTAAGAGAATTAATTTTTTTTTGAAAATAGATAAAATGTACTAAATTAATTTGGTAAATTTATGATTATAATTAATTGATTATAAAGATTAATGATCAAGTGTTTTAATTTTCGAAAATTTTATATACATGCGTTATATATTAAAAATTGTGTTTTTACCATTTCGCATGATACATGAAACATTATTCTAACCACGGTTGATTTAAAAGTCACTGGATTGATTTCTTTCAACCATATTAGACAAAAAATGATTTCTTTGGTTTTAAAAGATTGTGTTATCCCATTAAAATTTAATTTTAAAACTCATTAGTGGAATTTAATGATTTAAATGGTGGGTTATGCAGATGTGTGAGTTCCTAATTAAGTTTCATATGTTTTTTGATGAATTGGTCTAAATTGTTGAATAATTGTTCTTTTGATAATATTTTTTTCTCCTCCTTCCATGATTGTTTTTTTAAAAGAAACATTCCAAATTTTATGAACAAATGAGTTTAAAAAAAATAGTGGGTACCTTTAACTACCCTTATGATTATTAAATAGTTGAGGTGTATTATAATTATTTTTTTTGTTTTTTATAACAATTTCATTTTAAATACTAATTATATCTATTTATATATGTTTTTTTATTATGATGATATGGTAGATGACATTTATGTTATTTCAAATGATTATTTTCAATGAGATTGTTATTTTATATTATATTCTTTTAATTTTCATTATAGTCCATGGTGATGGGGTAGTTGGATTTATTGTTTAATGATTTAGAATGTGTTGATGATTGTAATAGAATGATCACCTATAAAAAGTGATCAAAAATATGGGAGGTCCCCTTAAGACTGATTGTGATCATTGGATGTGAGAACTGAGGGATCCTTGTTGTGGAATAGGAGATCCAATAAGGGAACTGATTAAATTAAGGGGTGGACTATTGATTTAAAAATTAATTTATGCATGTTGAGTTCCTAAATAACCTTGTGCTAATATAATTCCTGATATATCATGATTTTAGTGAACATTTATTAAATCCATTAAAATAGGATCCCATTTATGAACATTTTTTTTGTATTTATCTATACATATATTCATTTAGTATATATATAAATAATTTTCTATTGGATAAAAGGTTCTGGTTTTTTATAAATATTTTTTGAGTGATAGGACATATTAGTATTATATTTTGATCTATCTTACTAGTTCATGTTATATAATCTTCAAATGATTAAAAAGGGACTATGAATGTTTTCAAAAGAATGAATGATTATATGAGAAAATTTTGGTACTTTCTAAATGTTTTGTTTATGTGTTTTATTGGATTATTCATTAAATAATGAAATTTCAATTCTATATATCAGGTTATTTTTTAGATGGTATTGTATATAAATCATTTTCATTAACTTTAAGTGTGTGTGTACTATGAAAACATCGTTGTAGGAAATTTACCAATGTTTTATAGAATTTTTGGATTTCAAATATGATTAGGAAATACATATAAAATTTATGAACCTAATTGATGTTTTCAATTGTTTAATTAATAAAATAATCAATTTGATGTTGATTCAAAGTGAAACATTAAAACCGATGTTAGGCCTGGTGGAATGGGTCGATGAAAATAGTTATCTATTCGATTTTTTCTATTAAAAAATCCTATTAAAAAAATTTTAACACAATTTTTTATATTGTTTTTTATTATGTAAATTTATATAAAAAAATTTATTTCGTAATTTTTTTTTCAAAATACTATTTGTATGATATAGTATGGAAGGGACTACATCGATTTGGTCGGTAATGTGTGAATGGGTTGTTATCTAAAGTTGTGTTTTAATGGTCCATGTTCCATCTAACTTTATTCAAATATATTGATATTCTGGTGTATATTTATTATTGGATGGTTATTTTGGGTCACATAGTAGATTATCGTAGTTGGGATGAGGATTATCAGCCTGTTTCAGTTTTATATTTTTCAGAACCAGTGTGTCATATGTTTTTAAATTATCAGTTTCTACATTCCTATTTGATACCATTTTAAATATTTTATTGGATATTACGTTTTTCATTTCACATATCATTTTGATATTTATTTTATGTTTTTTGATCTTTTACATTGGATTATATGGGTGAAATTATCCCCATTATACTTTTTGTGATGACCAAGAACTAGATTCCATCCTATGAGGATTGATAATGTACTTATTACCCTATAAGTAACTTATTTATGTGTTGGGATAGATGAAATTTTTTTATTAATGATAAAATTGTTTTATTTGATACTATCTTCTCATAGGGAACTGAGTTTTTTATTATCTTATTTTTATTTAGGGTGTTGGTGAATTATAGATATAATTATTGGGACTGAATATGTTTTTGTGGGGAGTGTTTCATGAAATATTTCAAAACAAAATGCTTCATCTTCCATTGATTGGGGGTATTTTTCCATGATTATGGTTTTCTATTTCATAATTTTTAAGAACTATTGGTTGATTTTTATTGTATTTTTACATTTATCTTTAATGGAATGGATAATGTTTACCTAGGGATAATGTCTAAGGATTTGTATTTAAAAAACATTTGGATTTATGTGTGAGGTTTTACTTTAGGGATTTAAAACCAATCTGGAAACCAAAATTTTAATCATTATTAAGTTGTAAGGACTAATTCATGATTAAATTGTTTTCGAAAACCATATTTCTATGTCTGGAGTAGTTCGACATCATGCATAATTTTTTATTTATACCCCATGATGATTAGATACTATTGGGTGTTAGGGAAATGGTATGGGGTTTATTGTTGGTCAATAAATATAATAAAATTATTTGAAAAAAAATTATTTGTTTTTATGAAATGACCTTGGATAAGAAATTTATAATTTGATATGAAATTTTTAATGTGTTGTGAAATTTTTAATGTGTTGTGTGATGAATGATACTTGATTATTTTATAAATGTGTTTGAGGTAATTTTCCCTTATGTGTTTTTTGGAACATCTTCATATGGAAAAGTAGATATAGATGGAATGATATCATGTATCATATTTTTCAATGTAACTATATTAGAACGATCTACCATGAATGTATAGTGTTTTTCAAAGGGGTTTTCATTATTCTATTGTTAACATTGAAAATTTACATTATGTAGTGTCGTGTTTCTTCCTCTATCATGGTCGTGTAAAGTTTTTATTGAACAGTAGTGATCTTTTATGCTTGGAGTCTCTTGTGTCGTCCCGAGAAAGTGTTTTTTAATTACGAATTGATATATTATTTGTTAAATAGATGAGTGGACATTAATTAGTATAACCATAAGGTGTTAAGTTTTTTCATTTTAGGATGAGGGGAAATTTAATAAACTATGATCAGATATATTTGAGCCTTTATATATAGATAAAATCATTTAATTTGTTTTTGGAGGTGCTACGTCATTTTCCCATTACGAATAATTTTTGGAAGGAACTAGTTATATCCTATTTTAAGATTTTTCTCTTAGATGGTGAAAACCATGAGATAATATTTATATAATGTTTTGGACATGAGAATAACCTACCGTTAATGTGTAGTGACCTGACAATATTATGCCTGGTGCTGGTGTCTACTACCATTTCACTGACATGATTACAATTAATCATAAAATGAAGAATGGAAATACCATTAGTTTTTTTGGAAAACTTTATTATATACAAAATACCCATATTACATCGTGAAGTAGAAAATAAATCGATATATATAATAAAATTAAATGAAATACATCCTTGAATGCTTAATAAATGGGTTGTCTTCAAATATTATGGAAATGTAAACAAAAATAAGGGTGAGATAAATTTCTCAGTAAGGGTATATACATAGAAAAAATAATGAATCAATGAGAATATGTAATAAATAAATGGTAAAAAATAGAGCACATATTACATTTATATAACTAGCTAATGTAAAAATCAATATGGGATGTGAGGAATCTAAAACATGTTTCATTGTGTCAATAAACTGATCATAAACTACATCCATATATAATTTTATTGAAAAAATATTTGGGATAAATAATAATTGAATGTGAATTATGGAAATTCGTAATTATTGTAAACCATTTTTACTATGTAAATGGTACCATTACTGTCAAGACCTTTCAGATGATTGCTTATAATATATCTGGTAAATTCCAAGTTGAAATGGCCAACTGATTCGTCTCATGAGACTACTAATGTATGAAGGTCGTAACTATAATTGGGACCCAACAATGTCATACCAACCCAAATCATTACTAATATATCAAATAATATATTTAATTAGTTAAAAATTTTCTGAATATAATATCTACATTGATAAAAGATGTGGATTTTCCAATATTTCCCCAGTTAATCAAATAAATGAAAAGTACATACCATTTTTAGAAATGGTATATGGCCTAGGAAATAATTATACCCATATCATAATATTATATATATAAAATAAATTTTATTTATAATGTAAAATGGTCATATGGAATTAATTGTTCCAATTTATGGTTAACAATATGAAAATAATGTCACATTGAAAGGATAACCTCTTCCACATGGTAATTTTCATGTAAAACCCATTTTAATGAGATAATTAATATTAAAACAATAAATACCCTGAATATAAATGAATTTATGATGTAAAATCTAAAAATGGGATGTATATAATCCACACAAATTATGTAAGTTGTGAGTATTACATTAATATCAATGATTAAAAAAGATATTTGAGAAATCCCTTATCTTGTATTTCCTTTTTGGTAAACATCATTTAACAACATATATAATTTATTTAATCATGTTATTAACATAAAAAATAATTATATGATTTATATATCATATATGATCTTATTATAATTTCTTATTTCTCATTTTTTATCAATCAGTTGTTATATTTATTATTTTGGGTGTTAATTGGCATGTTTTTCGAGTACGTTTTGACATTTATTTAGATTTTTCTTCTTCTGTAAATCATTATTTAATAATATATATGATTTAAAACAATATTAAATTATCATGTATCTTAATTATATTATTATTTATAATAGTCCATATAATATGGATAGTGGAAATTAAATTTATCATTCTTGGAGATAGTTGGTCATGTTAACTCATAAATGCTACATCTATTTATTTATTAATTTTAAAAGCACAAAAATATAGTGATATATATGCATATCATAATTGATATCTAAAATTATTGTCCTATATGTAACATATTTTTAATAAAAACATTCTTAATACATTCCATGTAAAATGTGAATGTATGACAATGATATGAGGTGGCGCTAGTCCACTTGTCCACAAACGATGTTATAATATCCCCACAAAATAGAAGGCATGATGGTATGTGTTATGTAATAATTAAATAATAATGTTAAAATTATTAATGTCATATATACTATATATAAATAGTGTTCCGTGATTAATTTTCTAAACATGGTAAATGGAAAAGGAAAAATGAATCACATGATATTGCATGGTGGTAGTTCATTATAGACCCAAATAGTAAGTTCATTTAGAATATGTTTGTTTTATGTGTAATTGTTTGTTAAAAATATGAAATAATTGCATATAATTATATTTATGATATTTAGTTAACCAAATAATCATGATATAAAGTGAAATCAAAAGTGTGTATAAGTAATAAGATGTAAAAAAACATGTTGATGAAAGATACCACTTCTTCAGGGTACTCCATCTAGCTTCCTCCAAAGATAATGCTAGTTAGCATTATACGAAATGTTACATTTAACTTATATTTTTTAGGTAAGTTATGAGATTATTTTAAAATTTTAGGGATAAATAAATGTTATTTAATGGGGTAAATTAGTGGAGGGAGTTAGTGCCTTTTTAAAATAGAAGGAAAGTGGAATTATTTTATATTTTTAAGAAAAAATATAACCCATGTTTTTTATAGAACATGGATACAGTGATAACAAAATTCTGAGAAATTGTATTATTGGTAATAAATCTGCTCACAAATTTGATTTTGGAAAATTTTCTATGTTATATCAGCCCTTCTGTTTAAGGTTTTAGTCCCTTGTTAAGTATATTTTTCTTTTTGTCGCTGCAATTAATTTTAATCACATTCAACATTTATTTTGTATAAAAACAAAGATAAAAAAATATAATTTATAAATTATTCTCATTCAGAATAATTAAAATATTTTTCATAATCCCAATTATAGAAGTGGTGCATTTTAATTTAAATTTTATCCTTCATATAAGACAACAATGCAGTATTATAATGTAATGCTGTTTATAATCATGATTATATTGTTATAATAAATTTCAAAGTGAAATTGATTATAATGACCTAAATTCAAATAATTTATATTTTTTTATATAATTTTTCTCTATAGAAAATTTAATATATAATTTATCCATATAAATAAGTAAGAAAAAATGTACTTTTCAATAAAATATCACTATTTTCCACTTCCAATGAAAATATTAATCTTCTCATAAATATACAAAAAATAACCTTAATATAATATTGAAATTTATCATTAGAAATTACATTCATTTTGTTATCAAAATTCTATAAATGTAACAAAATTTATACTTAAAATAGGTGTTCCATTAAAAGGCCGTACGAATCGAATATTAAATTGTAATTTTTATCATCGTAAAATAGAATTTGTTTCTTACAATTTGACAATCAATATAATTGGATGAATATTAAAAATATTTTATTTAAAATATATAATATATATATTTTGTTAATATGATCCACGTATTGTAATTAATTTAATTAATTTTTATAAAACAACCTTGACACATTATAATAGTTATTTTATAAAAAAAATTCCTTCATATTCACTTGTATTCAACATTCATTTCTATAACTACGTAAATTAATAAACTGATATAAACATTGTTTTTCATATAGATTTATTCCATTTTTATATATTTCATTACCACATTTATTTGATTGTTATAATAATAAATAATAATATTAATAGTATATTGTATCTTGTAATGACTCCAACATTTATGTAACGCAAGCCATCAAAGAACGTAATTGTTACGTATAACATGAGAAATACATTGTGTCTTGTTTAATAAAATTTAATAATATAAATACATATAGAGTAATAAAAAAATGTGTTTCTTTTAAATGAATCAATCAATTAAATTTAATTTATTGAAAAATGAAAATATTACAATGTATTGGGTTAGTTATTCTACCGACCATAAATTAATAGAGTCCTCAAAATCCAAATATTTTATTTCTAAATTAGTGACAGATATTATAGAATACTATTGTTAAAAATAATTGTAAAAATTTTAATGACATGAAATCTTGATAAATGGGAAAAATAAATGCAATGGTCACAATAATACTATTCATTCAAATGGATGAATGATAGGGAAAATAGGGATATGAGGAAAAAAATATAACTATCTAGTATTGATGTAGAGTGGTAGATAATAAGTTAAGGATTGATATTTTGACAACAAAACCATAAAAAAGATTAGTGATTAATGTTAATTGATATCATCAAATATTATGATAATATGAAAACATTTTTTTGAAGAAAATTTTTCCAAGAGTTGCGGAATGAATTCACTCCCTATCAATTCATGTAAATACTCAAACATGATACATTTATATATGAATAATATTATCCTTTAATTTTGACTTGAACTATTTTTACTTTTTTTCATAGAATATTATTCATCATATTATGAAGTAATAATATAATCAATAAATCACATCCAATTTTCCAAATAAATTGTTTCATAAATGGTTAACCATTACAAATTATTATGATCCATTGCATTAGAATCATTTTCATGGTATTTTTTAGTATACAATTTTCATTTTCCATAACAATAATAACTATTTTTAAAATTATTATCTAGAAATTAAGAACATGTTATGATTTATTA
Source organism: Viscum album (assembly GCA_963277665.1). Lineage (NCBI taxonomy): Eukaryota > Viridiplantae > Streptophyta > Magnoliopsida > Santalales > Viscaceae > Viscum > Viscum album. The sequence goes on along the minus strand of OY728140.1, from coordinate 1,994,608,162 downwards.
TTCCTATAAACATGTATTTTTTAAAAGGTCAACTTATTATCGAATCACATTTTCTAATAACATTTGACATATGATCTCAAATATTTAGAAAAAAGTATTTACCTAAATTTTTATATATATCATAACATCGTCAATATAATAGTCGTACAAAATATTCACTCAATCAAAATACAAAATAATTATAATAATTAAAATTCATCTATTTGAATAGCATAAGTTTGGACTTATGCCCCTTCAAATTTTCAATGGTATATTCCCTTGATTATTGGGGAATTATCATTCATTGTTCCCCATCGCATAGTAATTTCAACACTAAATAACTGTGTTTTATTTATTTTTCTTGTATTTTTTTTTTGATGATCCCATGTCTAAAATTATGACAAAATCTCAATCCATTAAAGAATTTTTTAGATTCATTCCATATTTATCACATTTGTGAAATTCCATATTTACATTCATCCCTTTACAAGTAAATTTATATTATTCCATTTTCATATCTTTCTTCCATTTGAATCCACCAAACGTGGTGAATTATTTCATTTTCTTGATAGAATGTAAAAGTAATTTCTCATGTGATGAATTTTTTTACACATCATTATATTTCAAATACTGTGCATAAGTCCATCAATTAAATAGTCTATCATACATTCCTTATTCATATTATATACATTATATATCATGCAAACCTGGTAATGGTATCCTCATACACATTAACACATTGTTTCACATTTTTCATTATTATAAGGAAATTTATCTAGATATCTTATTGTTTCTATTTAGGGATATATTTTTCAAATAATGTGTCTTTAAGATCATTCCAATCCATGACATCAATTTCATCCTCCTCCAGAGTACTTTGGATCAACGGCAATAATTGACTTACATCACAATTGAATAGTGTTCTATCAGTGAGGTTCACTGAATAGTGTTCAATCAGTGAGGTTCAGGGAACATTGTTCTATCAGTGAGGTTCAGTGAATAGTGTTCTATTAGTGAGGTTCTGTGAATAGTGTTATATCAGTGAGGTTCAGTGAATAGTGTTCTATCAGTGAGGTTCAGTGAATAGTGTTCTATCAGTGGGGTTGAGTAAACAGTGTTCTATCATTGAGGTTCAGTGAATAGTTTTCTATAAGTGTGGTTTGGTGAACAATGATCTTTCACTAAGGTTCGTTGAACAATGTTCTATAAGTGAGGTTTGGAGAATATTATTCTATCAGTGAGGTTCGGTGAAAAGTGTTCTATATAATGAGGTTCGGTGAACAGTGTTCTATCAGTGAGGATCATTGAACAATGTTTCAAGAATAGTGATCAAAATTGATAGCCTCTATCAGTAACCTCTAACGGTAGGTCTACAGTAATGGTAGGTGTATTGTGTTTCCATAATGGTGAGTTCTGTCATTAAACTTTATCAGTAACCTCTATCGGTAGGTGTACAGTAACGATAGGTTTACAATACGGTAGGTGTAAAGTGTTTCCAGCTCCCAACAGTTTTACCCCTTTGACGGTTCATTTTATGTAAAATACAAATAAATCCTTATTTGAAGGACTCTTAAGGCCGATTCAAAGGCCATAAATCCTATATAAATTCTTCCTATGGCTTGTGATATTTTTACTTGGTAAAAATGCGTGGTTTAATGCGATCTTCTTTTAAGGGGGAATTAAGCGTATCATAAACCATCGCCCCATTAAATCTTCAAAAAGGACAAGATATCAATCTCACTTATTCTTACTCTTTATTATTGTCTATGAGACACTAGAACCATTCAATACTTCCCGTAGGAGTCGTATAATTAAACTTTATTCCTCTGATTGGTTCCGCTCTATTTTGATGCAACCAAGTTTTATCGGTCAATCTTTGATATAAGGTATGATTTATCATTGTTCTTTTAGGGATAATATACTCATCTTTCTCCTTTTCATATTATATCATGTAATCTCTATGCTTTTAATGGGGATTATCTTGTGGATTGGTTGGTGTTGTCGTATAATGACTTCCTCAGGTGGATTCAGTTGTGGCGAGAGGAGTATCATGACCTATTGTGTGGATAAATAATGTGAGGAACTATTTGAGGTAGGGGATTCGTTTCATCTCTTTATTTTATGTGCAGCTGTATCATTATGATGTATTAATCCCACTAGCTGATAATGGAATTTACATACTCAATATTTGAACCAGATAAATAAATTGATAGCGATCATATGTTATTGCCTCTTGTTTTTGCTAGATTTTGTGATATTTATGCTTGTTCTTGATGAAAATATATAAAGAACGTAAACCAGGATTAATTGATAATTGATTGGATAAAGATAAAGAGGCATGTAAACAGATTTGGTTCTAGTTGTAATTTTATGTTAATCAAATTGGTGGTATAAGAATGTCAATTAATTTGTGATATCTTACAGATTGTGTTTCAGGAATTTTGAACCTATGAATAACAAATCTATTAATTCAATATGCATTAAAGAAATGATCGTTTGATAATTCCTTAAGGGGTTCTGAGTTACACTCTTGATTGTAAAAGGGCCAAGAGCCCAATTAATGTGGTTTTTATTTTCTTGCTGCTTTTGTTGTGATGTAATACTCTATGGCTATTGTGATACGTGGGGGAATGAAGGCTTTTGGTTGTGGCAGCAAATGTATCTTAGAATGGTGAGATGCATCGGTTTATCCATGTGGGTGACGGGGGGGACACAACGGATGATGGAAATGGATGGATGTGATTATTGGATGCTTTCTTATTTTTGTTTGGTTGATTATCTTCTTTACCATTTCCTACTTCTCAAGGAAGATGGACATACTCACCCTATTTCCAAAAGAGGGGAAGGCACGTGGGGTATGCAACATGCTTTACGTGTTTAGCTTCTCAAGTAATGATGGGTATATGCTCTTGCTATAAGCATCAAAGACTCGATAGGTAGTACATCTACTCACAATGTTCATCCAACTTGTGTTTAGATGCATAGATTGTTTTTCTAGAATTCTTGGGAATGTGGGAAAGTAATTCTATAATGAATAATTGAATAAATGGTGTTAACCCATCGGTATGGAGTTTCTAGAAAATAAGGATGAGGTTGTAATTTTGAAGGATCAAATGACTAGGGGTGTCATGCTAATGAAATTTAATGTGGAAATGTTCATGGTTAATTAATGTTTAAAGAATTAATTAACGTGATGTGGAACAAATAAAAATGGAATTAAGTAATCTAATAATGCTCTTTAAATGGTTGTGTGTTGATAGGATACCTAGTCTTAGAAGTAGTAGCCCGATGTCTGAGAGACATTAGATGTAGTTGTGTCTAAGACTAGGTTATTCCCATAGTGTGGTTGTTAGTTATATAATATTCTGTAATTTTTTGTTTCTACAACCTACTCCACCCTTTCAGTATTGGAAACTGACACCGTGGGGATTATGAGACCTGGGGGTGTTTCCCACAACATTCTAGTGGGAATATGGATGGCTGACTACCCCCTTTGGCCCCACTATCTTCTCTTGGTAGTTTCTTGTGCCAGTAGGCACATTGGTTAATTTTACACATAGATTTGTGTAGAGGGTTGTAATGGATTGTGGTTATTCAAACACATTTATTCTATATATAGTTTTCTATGGACTACTATAGGTGTAACTTTTATAGGCTGTGATGGATTTGAGATCCTTACTTGGTGTATGGGCTGTAATTTCATGAGGTATAATACCCGAAAAATGATACATTTTATGCGAGATTTTGTGGCTCCTAAAAAATACCTAGTTACATTGGTGTGTGGACAAGGTGGTTATTTTGCACGAGGTGCATATTTTGGTGATTCACCCAAGTGTATGCGGACAAGCCATTTTTTTGAGAGATGCTCAGGATGTGCAATGTTGTGGAAAGCGTAAAACTAGTGCGGAAGTTGTAGCGGGGTAACCTTGATATTATTTATTATATGATATATTCTTATATAAGATACTTAGTGAGAGTTTCAATAGTGAGTCTAGGAACTTAGTATACTTATTTTTGGGATGAGAAATTTTCACTTGTTGTTCATTGTGCTTTAGCAAGATTTCTTTACTTTTTCACGAGAGTATACGAGGAGGATACTACAGAGTATACTATTATACTCACCATATATATATTAACGGTTTTCAGGTCACTTGGAGAATGTTGGAGATTAGGATGTTGTTTACTAGATTTTTGTTGTAGGAGCTATTCAGACTTGTGGTTGCTCTTTTTTTTACATTCTTTTGGGTACTTGCAGTTTTTTCCTTTTTTAGTTGTAGTATTTCTTCATTAAAATTCATATGTGTAAATGGGTTTTTTTTATGTTGTATTCTTAGTTGGAGTTGATTGGTATCTATATTTTCTTTCTCTTCTGCATGTGTTCTATTAGAGGGTAATTCCTCCAATTGTGTGTGTTATTATACCCTCGGTGTTAGTTGCCAACCTGAGGCCTATTGGAGGCATGACTCAGGGTTCATTATCTCCCTTCTCACATTGTCAGCATAGGAGGGGTACACATTGTGGGGAGGGGGTCGTGACATGATTATAAATGCCTAATATAACCATATGATTCTCTGTTTTGATACCAGCTTTATTTCATTACACTGATGGTCAACTTCTATAGTATCCATGATTATTGATACTATTCATACTTCTAGTAAAAATTTCTAAAAAATTCCTTATACTGAATTAGTTCATAAAATAATATGACTTGTATAATTCTAAATATTATATAATACATAATGTAAATTGAAAATTTAATGAATAAGTAATTTCTTAATTATAAACTAGGATTCGTTGGGGATATATTTTCATTTAAATCATTCAAAGTAGACTGTATGAAAAAATATATAATACTAAGTGTAGTCCCAAGGAGATTCAAATATGGTTCGTAGTAAGTCTCATTTTCAGGTATGAGGTTATTATCAAGTAAGTCTCAACATTTTTGTTAGTGTAGTAATTACTATATATGTAACTTCTAAAATCACATCCACTTATAGTAAATAGACAAAGAAAAATTTCTTATAAGACCCACATAATATCTCTCTTTCCAAAATTATATGAAGTACTTCTATATATGTCCTAAAATTCTATCGTATTTTTATGGTCCATATTATAAGAATTCAATAATATAGTTCACATGTTTTCAACTAATGTTCATCTGATATCAATTATAGTGACTCAACCATAGTATTCTAGGATACAGTTTCTTTTACAATTAAATTTTCATGATTACAATTACTAAAATACCAAAATATTCTCAGTTTTGCAAAACCAAATTACATAAAAAATACACATATTAAATTTGGAGAAAAAATGAAACTTGATACACAATAAAATTTAATGAACAGTATACTTGAAAGCTTATTAAAATATTTCTTCTTCGTAAACTAGGGATATGAAACAAAAATAATGACGATATCAAATGCTCAGTAATAGAATGTGAAGATGATAAGATACTTAATCAATGAGAATAAACCAACACGGTATGATAAATAAATGATCACGTATTTCATTTAAATAACTGGATATCAAAAAATATAGTTTGAAATATAAGTATCAGAAACACATTCCATTTAATGAGTAAAATTAAATTTCAATGGAATGTATGATCCCTAGATGTGAAAAAACTATTCCAAATGTATTTAATAAATTTTTTAGAGAAAATTTGATATCAATAACACCCAATGTTAACATAATCAATTCAATAAATATTTAACAAATTCACTTATTATATATATGTCTTAAAAAATATAGTGTGAAGGTCACCAAATCAATATCACATTCCATTGAAATTATAAATATTCCCTTAATATAAAATTCCAAAAATTAAAACAAATTTATCATTATAAACCCTAATCAACAAATTAATTCATCAAAAAATATTAACTATTGTTATAAAATATTTTTCATAAATCCAAAAAATCAATAAAAACAATAAACAAAAAATCCATTAAATCAATAACAAATTTCATGGTCACCAATACAATACCAAAAAAACATGTATCTATCATTATTGTCTCAACATATATCACATGATTTGTTTTTTCATCAATAAAATATCTTATAAAAATATCAAAATTCATCTAATGCAATTTTCTAGGCCATCTATATATTCCAACATAAAATACCAAATCCTTATAGAAAACTTATTGCAGTACAATGCTTATAAATTTCATAATTCCTATGAAAAGGTTTTTAAATAAAACAATCATATAAAATATTCATGATTCCAAATGCTACATCAATCATGAATAAATTTCATTTTTAATCCATCAACTATGATATATAATCTTATTCATTAATAAATCTTTACTTTCATATGATATTTTTAGTCACATCATTATTGATAATATCAACATTAATAAAACACCATTTATGATTCCATTCATTGGAACTCACAAATGAATATTTTTTTCATATTTCATATAGTTTTCAATTTTAAAATCTTTATCTTTTTATAATTTATTGGAGTTATCGTTAATCTTATACATTACATTAACATAGATTTTCATTATTCCTTTATATCAACTTTCCTTGTGTCATCTTTTCCTATCTTAATACATTTCCATGTTCCTTGGAGAAAATCACCCTGGGGACTGTTTCCACGTTTTTGACATGATGGAAATTGAGACTTTCTTCCTCTATGGTACCCACTATTCAATGTCATAATGAAATTGATATTTATCATCATTGGTTTGTCCAAGAGCTAGTTATGGTGGATCTTGTTGATAATACATTGATATAACTGATTAGGTATAATCGAAATATTCTTCAACCAAGTCATCATACCAGTTGGTTTATCCTTAATACATTTTTATCATGTTCTACATTAACAGATATCTTTAATATTCCTCTATTGACTAAAACCAAACATTACAGTGTGTGAAATACTAATCAAAGTGGTGAATCACATAGTCTTGATTAACCATTTATAGTATATCTAAATCATGGAAGCATATTTAAAATCTATGCCATAGTTGCTTAAACAAATGTTACACATGTTTGTTATATATTTTATATTTTCTTAAAACTTCGTAAAATCATTAAATTAACGCTATAATATCTCATTGGAGTATCAAACATGGTGTAAAATAACCTTAATTTTGATGAATTGGATAACACTCAAGTTAATATTGATGGTCATTTTTTCATATTAATTATCAGGTGGTACATGTGTTCATGAATTACGTCCATTTATTATATTTATATGTTGATGTATTGTTAGGGAACACTTAATACAGCTTATATTATCCCAACATTAGGATATTATTCAATACTTTTCCTAAATTTCTATCATATTTCTATATTCTATAATATATGTTTTACTAAATCTTGTTCCCATTATTTCTAATATAATTTATTTAACACAATCATTAATGAAAATGAATCCTCTAACATGAAGCCAATGTTCGCTTTATTACATTGGAACTAGATATAATGAATCACAATCTAAATAATTGAATATTTTTGTAGTATTTTGAATCAATATATATATATATATACATTGAATTCACCTTATATTTTAAAACATCAAATAGACAATGTGTTTTATATGATAATTTCATTATTCATGATAGACTTTTCCTACATATAAGAAACAAAACATTTCATGGTGTTTTATGGAAAATAAGACATAATTATGTAGTGAACTCATATTATTAGTAAGGGTATGTTTATAAGAAATGATATATTTAATATATATAAATAATCATTATGGAAAGGTAAATAATAGAAACACATTTCATTTAATTAATTCAAATGTGATGAATGGATGAAATAAACGATGGTCCAATAAATCAAAATAAATAATCACATAATGTTGAAACATATCAATTGATATTATAAATAATTTAATAATGACATGGGACTAAAAAACTAATCTAATAAATAAGTAATAACTAATTATAGACATATAGAACATATTATCACGACCATTCACATATATATTTTAAATATGTGGGTTTATCCCCATATATTCTATCAAACATAAATGTCTCATGAGACTTTTTGATGCATCGAGATGGTATATATAACCAAGAAAAACACATACATATTAATTCCAATTAGTTCCTCATATGGAATGTGTGAGTAATAATAATCATAAATATTATTATTGAAAAAATAACCATAGAAATTTTAATACCAACCCCAATCAAATATACATAATAACAAACCATCCAATATAATATGGTAGATAATAATGAAATTGTAAATATTTAGTGGATATTATAATAAATCCGAAAAAATAATTAATAAAGAAGTTATGAATAAAAAGAATTACCATATGATAAATATATAAAAAAATTATGATTCCAATTATGAATAAAAATGGAATAAAAATATCATTGTGAACATTTTTGAAGTAATTAACGTTATAAAATTATTAATAATTTAAAATAACAGTTTAAACATATTTTGAAAGAATTTTTATTTGTTTGTATGTTTTATGAATTATAATATATGATTTAAAACAATTTTTGGTCTTGACCTCAATAAATTCCATTAATTTCAAAAAAGTTTTTAAAATATTTCGATAATATTTTTTTTAAAAGACAAACAATACATATTTCGTAAATGACGTGACGATTCCCTTCAATGGATTTAAAAAATATGAAAAAAAAATTTAAAATTTTATTTAATATATCAATTGTGGACTTTTAAAAAAATATTAGAAAAATCTTTAAATATAATTTTTATAAAAAATGTTTTTTTATGAATGAAAATTTTCCACATAATTTCAAAATAAATACTATTTTAAAAAAAAAACAGTCAATAATATTACACACAAAACAATGTTAAATTGGTACTTTTACTCTACAAATCCTTTATAATAAACATATAAGATTATATATTGGGTTTATGATAGAAATATTAAATATTTTTTCTAATGGATTCTTAAAAAACAATATCTTATAGTAGACAGACATTGAAATAAAAAATTATAAATTTCAAAACATTAAAATCAAAAAATAAAACAATTAAATATAGTGAAATGAAAAAAATAAATAACATTATGTAATATGCATTCTTCATATAAAATATCATAAGTGTCATTATACACCCACACAACAGTATATATCGAGGGCATGTTGTAGATATCAAGGAGGTAAAAGTTAAATGAGAACCCCTAACCTCAAGTTTGACTTCATTATTATGTATCTAAACCTCATGTATAATAAATATATGTGTCTTTAGATTTATTATATAACCATAGTCAAATATATAATACTATACATGATTTACATGTAGTCTTTTATCATATGTTTAATATCAATTCATTATTAATGTCATTGTTTAATGTGATAATTGATTAATTTTTCATGTGTGTATTAGATTGATATTTTTTAGTAATAATATAATATTGGTTACATAATATAATGAAATAAAAACAAGATATAAATATCATATATATTCATTTTATATCTTTTTATAGTAATATATTAATGAAAATGATATAAAATTTATTACAAGGTTAATGGGGACAATATGGTATATGTTTATATGATCAAAATTTCTATTTTACATAACAGAATCAATGAAAAAAACAAATAGTAATTAATATCTTTTAAAGAATAATTATACAATATATATAATTTTTAGTAAAAATATAAATCCATATTACCATATATGTAAAATTATAATTAATATCATTTCACATCAATATGTAGAAAAGGTAGTCCACCCATATAAAGGATTAATGATATATATTTCAAATGGATTGGAATGTAAGAAGGTAAAATAGATATTATATTTAAATAATTATTTATGATCCTAAATATCACATATACTAATTAAATTTATACCCAATACCTTGCAGATTATGTGTAAGAAAAAAAATGAATCAAATGACTTCGAGTGGTGGTGGTTCACCTAACAAACAAGAACCCATATCATATCCTTCATGTAATGGAATGTTGAAAATGTAAATTTGATATAATAACCAATAATTTGAAAATTCTCATAAATATCTTATAAATATTTTATGTTCATAATTATATTTAGAATTCAATTGGGTGATGGAAAAACTAATTATATTAGTTCATGATGAGCCAGTTCATCATGCACACTATCATCATTATCATATACCACACAGAATAGAATGTATGATGTTTTGTGTGATATAACAAATAAAAAATGATTAAAATTTCATAATTATATTATGAATATTTTCAATACATCAGTACACATATCCTTTATTGTTTTTTAAGGAAAATAATTACATCGTTTTGCATGGTAGATGTTTACCGTAGCCCCAATCAACAGTTTCATTTCCATATGATGGAAAGGGATATGGATCTAGGATATGAAATTAAAATAACAACATGTCTGTATATATGAGATTAATTTTTATTATATAATTATATTTTAATATTTTTTTATTAAGGTGTCATAAAAAATAAAACCAATACATGTATTTAATGAATTTTCATTTTCTTTAGAGCTCATCTTGAGCATTAAACCTAAATCCTTTATATGGTGGATTACAAAAGAAAATAATTCAAATTGTATATTGGATGGGAAGTATCTTGGGTCTTTGGAATTTATTTTCTAATATAAATGGGTTTTTTATTCTGTAAATAGTGTAGTATTGTGGTCACCTTTTATAAGAGTTAATGAGGATACACATGGAATATTTTGAAAAGATAAAGTGATTCCCATGTTGTTATTAATATAAAATCAATATTATTGGGACATTATTGAACCATAGTGGTGATATGGTCGATATACAAACATAATGTTTTATTTTATTAAGTCGTATATCTTTTAAACTCTTACCATGTTAGTCTACCCCCTTATTAACATATTTTTACCTTAACTGTATTAATTTATTATTACTATTTTCAGTATTCATTATGATAAAAATTTTGGATAAAATTTTTAGATAAAATTAGTAATTGTTATTAAAAAAATATAATATATTTTTCAGAATTAAATTACAGTAGGTGGGAGAATTAAAATGAAAATTTAACCAAACAATAAATGAAAGACCTTTTTCCCAAATAGAAAATTATTATATGTACATAATTTTTTAAAATGACAATTATATTATATATTTATTATAATGATATATATTAGGTAAATATTAATATAATTAATATAATTTTCATTTAGAAAAAAATTAAATCATTATTTATATTTTTAATAGATGGCCATTGAATTTTTTTAAATATTTAAAACATATAATTTCCATAATTTATTTAGTACTATTCATAAAAAAAAATTAAATGGAAATGATATAATTCTCACGTTTAAATGATAACATTTTAATAGACTATCAAGATTCATTCACAACTAGGAATGCATGCATTGAATGTTATCAAAGAGATTGAAATAATTTTTAAATAATTGTATCATAAAATATCAGGATTTTACTTTATCGTATACTATTTTTTATTTTTATCATGTATGATATTTAATATTATGTTCAACATTTATAATCTCAGTGTGTTATAGTAGATACATTTTTCCATTAATGATATAGATGTTATTATACATAACTTCATTCCTAAATTTTAACATATTCAATTTATAACATCACACAGAATAACATGATATTATGCCATTGTTCATCCCATAAAAATAACTAATAAAAAATAATAAATAACTCTTAACATCTCCATTCATGAATATATATGGTAGTTAACACTAATCCCTCTCTTTGAGCTCACCATTAAGCAAGGTATTATTAAAATCTATTAAAAATTATAATATTTTCCTTCTAAATAAATAGAATGAAACAATCATATTTTTTATTGACAAAAAGATGGTTAACACGTCTTATCAATATAATATTCTCTATCATAAGAAACATATTACCCATAAATATTTTTTTATTAACTTCAACCTTTACATTCACCTTGTTTTAGAATATTTATTTTCATCCTATGATATTGGTTATCGTATATCATGAATTATTAATCTCTCTATTTTCAAATTATTTTTTCTCGGAATAAACCCATTATTTATCCACAAATTATTCTTCAATATCTTCTATATTATCATTTTGGAACAGTAATATATGTGAATTTTCATTAATGTATTTTTAGTTTGATCATTTTTTCCATAATTTATAAATTTTTTTACACCCACACATAACCAAAAAACATGGATGATATGACTAGTGATTATCAACATCAAATGAAATTTATGAATAATCTTTTTTTATATTAATAATTTAAAAAATTCCACTATTTTCAACGTCGTAATTTTTCCATTTTACCGAAACAGATTCATTTTAATCTCATAGAGATCTTATTTTCATGCGTGTCTTATTTTTTAATCATTTTTTTATCATATTATCCTCATAAAATAGAAATTATATTTCTTTATTTTAATTAGAAAAAATATCCTTTTATATTTAAGGGATAACTAAAAATGAGACCATCAACAACTCATTAATCAAACTACTAAATATTTTAATCAGTGTTTATGAAAAAACACTGACATCAAAATATCATTAGATACTAAAATGATGATTCATTATTATTAAAAAAAATTAGTGACATTATATACTTTTTTATATTTAATAAATAACTTTTTATATGAACTAATTCATCAATATATACTCTCTAAATAAAATAGTTACTATTACAATCTATTAAGTACATTTGAGGCACCTCAATTAATAATCATTTCATCCACTCAACAACACCATTTTAATTTTCTTTTTTATAGTACGCTTTTTCATGGGTAATTCCATTCCTCTATTGGTAATACTGAAATATAAAATTTTTGTATTAAGGTCTTGTTTCTTTATATATCCTATCAGGTTAACCAAACTCATTTACAACACTTGTCTAAAACATCATAAACATATCATGGTTCCCAAATTATTGTCTCTATCATATTAAATATGTAATGAGAGTTATTTAATCACTACAGAAAACATTAACATTATCTCAATTTGTTTTTGTCTTTTTCATGGTTGTATATATTTAATGATTGATAATAATTAATAGATAAGATGTATAAATATCAACATTCTATCATTAATAATTGGTAATTTTAATTTCTCTCATGTCAAGTATTTAATAAACATCAATATATTAATATTAGATGTTTCATAACACTATTTAATTGGGTATTTGGTCTCATTTTACTCGAGAATATATGTCGATGTCATTTATTACACAATTAATTTTCATCCATAACACTCATGAATCATGAATTCCAAGAAGAACCAACATATAGTAAGTATACATTATTTAATTGTCCACTTCTTAGTATACTTATATTTATTATAAATTTAATAATTAATTAATTTATCCTAAAAATCACATAATTGCCATCATAAAAAATTTTATAAACACTTAAAATATTGTCATTCATTCAATAAACAAATATATTTTTCTTTGACTCATAATATTCGATTCCAATTATATTTAAGAATACCTATTTTATTGAGAGACCCATAAATATCATAGGTCAATTATAATTTTTTGTGATCTTAATAATTATAAAAAACATTTATATCTCAGGACATATAGGAATAATATCCATTTCCCATTATTCATGTATACTAACCTTCTATTTCTATCATCCTATGATCGACAATAATATATTTTTTACACCCTCACACATTATCATTTGATGAATTATAATATATACACTCTTGGGATAGTGCAAGGATGATAAAATAGTTTTCATGGTTACCATATAGTTCTCATCATTAATACTATTAATCGTGTACTTAAAACATATTCTCTAATTTTCATGTATACTCTTAGAATTTTCTACGAATATTTATTCTTTATGACTACTGTCTCCCACAAGTTGTTATCTCCCAAAATATATAAATTCATACTAAATTAATTGTATGATAAAAAAAATTAATAAAATTTTTCACAATCCTCCATATATACCGATGTTTCAATATAATTAATAATTAACATTGTAAGTAGTTTATTAACTAGAATTTATAACAATCATTTATATATTATTTTGATAAATAATATCTATATATTTTTATAAAACATATTTATTGTGATATCCTAATTTATTATCCATTTTATTTACTTTTTCCAGACATGTTACATTCAATATATTTAGATATTTTTTGAAATATGTTCAGGATCCTATAATTTCCATTTTTTAAATTTAAATAATTTTTTCACAATAATTTTCTTAATAACCATATAGAATTTTTCTTTTACCTCATAAATCATGTATGTTTTCATTGTTCTACTTCTTCCAAAATGTTCACATTTTCTAGTTTTTCATTCTTCTCCCTCATCAATTTCATATATATTAGCAGGTAAGAATAAAATCCCCTTACATATATTAATCTTAATAATTTATATATCTAGAATAACAGTGAATTTATTATTAATACTTATTATAGATAAATATCCATCCAATTTTTCAACTTTTTGGTTTTATAAATATAAATTATCAATATATCCATAAATATATTATAGAAATTCCCATGAACTATAATATTTTTTCACTCTTTTGAAACATTTCAATATATTTATAATGATTATTCACTGAATTTAATTTAAACTATATAAATCTAAATTTTCTCATCATTTTTCTAAAATTTTATTATTTTTTATTTCTAAAAAACTCTCCAAAACCTAGTCTATTTTTAAATATCCTACAGAAATTATTATATGACCACTATTTAAATATTCATGAAAAACCTCTATGGATTGTTTATTTACAATAAAACACTAAGTCTTCCTATTATATAAAGTCCGTGGATATAAGGAAAATTGAGACTATTTTATTTTGATAAATAATATTTTGTAGAACATATTTGATCACATCATCATAAATAAAATTTTTCATACAAAAACATTATATACTTTTTGATAATTTGATATTATAAATGCAAAAATATATATATATATATATATATATATCCATATATGGGATGAATGAAATACGTGGATCACCAAAATTGAATATGCACATGAAATTTAGTATTTTTGATTTTTATCATGTATAAAAGACCATACATTTCTCATATAAATCCCATGAGGAAAGATATATTTTGCTACCAAACTCATACAAACATATGTTGAGTCTTATGGGGAATGTCTTAGTTTACCCATAATGTTTTATAAGTAGTCCAACTATATAATATATAAAACAATTATTAAATTATTTATGAATTATGATTATACTTCATCGAAGTTGTTTATGTAAATAAAAAATATTAAATATTCTTTAAAAGGACTTATGTAATTTATTATTATAAATTTCATGCTCCTATATAATAATTCTACTAAATGATCCATTGAATTCATGATTTATTATAAATTTATGAAATATAATTAAATAAATCATATACAACTCTAGACATATTAAACTCAAACATAATCCATTTTTAATGAAAATATTTATATAATTAATACTATAAAAAACAAAATTCAAAACACCAGTCATATAATATTTTTTTATTCTTCAAATTGAACATCATTCTCAAAAAATCTATTATACTCATCCATGTGAATAAATTTAAAACATTGATATATAAATATTTAACAATATTTCCCTGTAATTTGAAAGAATTTAATAATAAGTATATTAGATGATCTGCATACCAAATTCTCAAAGAAATAGATCTCTGATAAAAAAATATACAAAATTTGATGGATGATTGAAGGTAGTGGTTTATAGAGATGAAGAAAGAAATAGTGCATCCATGGTTGATACACATATTATATGTAATTGAAAATATATATCAAACAATGTAAAAATTATTATTATTTTAGTTTTAATAAAAAAAATTGAATTGGTTTTAAAATTATATATTTTATTTAATGTGTAACTTGTATAAGGCCAATGAGTGCCCAATGGATTAACTATAAGAACTCTCATTGTTTTATCTTTAACTAGGTACCCAAGAACCATATAAAAAGTTCCCATATATTATACTAAACTATTTTTTTATTCCCCTTTATATCATTGAATAAAATTATTCTAACATCATTTAAAAGAAAAATTACATCATTAAATAATTTAAGATTTGAATTTTATTGAAAAAATAACCATTAAATTTAAGGGATATGAATAATTCAAAATAACAAACTTCTTATAACAATGAATATTCAATAGTCCCCTTGATGTAATAATATTTTCTATTAAGAATTAATCTCGTACTCCCCCTCCCAAGTTTCATCATGTAAACACACATGATGTTATCATGTATGATATACATGAATAACCATTCACGGTATAACCATTTTTCTATGATCTATGTTATTAAAAGATTGTTTAAAATAAAAATTATCATAAAAATGAATGAAATCATAATTATGAAAAATGGTATATGATCAATTATGTTTCACATAAATTGTGAAACATAGAATACTTAACTCATAAAAAACATATTATATATTTCTAAATATAAAGATATGATTCTTGAATTATTATGAATACTTAAAAATATTCTTCAAATCTCAAAGTCAATTTACCTTTATTCGATATGAAATAATGAATCACTTAAATATATATTCTGAAAAAAGGTTAGTAACATTAAATTTCAATGGTCACCATATAAAATGTGTATATAAATTAATTTATCATTTAAATATAATCAATAATTCAAAAATGGATCTCACATTATTAGTCATCGGAAAAATATATTATCCCTAATGAACAATATTAAACAAATATATGATTAACGTAGTATAGAATAAAAAGTAATCCCATAAATACCCACAAAAAGTGTAATTTGAATAGATTATTTTTAAGGGTTACAAAAATATATTACAATAAGAGATAGACGATCTTTACAATATCTATTAAATATAATATTATTATTATGTATGGTGTTCTAATATTGTATAAATGTTCTTTGGATGGAATACATTAATCGGTTTTACCAATGCACACAATGCCTACAATATCCCTGATAGATTTGATATGTAATATTCAGGTCATTATCAGTTATGATACAATTTTATTCTCTATAAAGATTCATAATTTTACTAATATAAATGTTTCTTAGATATTTAGTCAATAGTTATTCACCAATGGCTTGATTGTGAGTCATGATGTTGACGTAGTCCACAATGACCTGGACAATATTCAAAGATTTTTTTAGATGACGGTAATATAGAAAAAAATACATAGTGATATCCTAATGAATCCATAAATATATGGTGTTTGATTAATATTTTTCAATGAAATTATTTATTTCTAATTGCATGCACTGAAGAATGAAAAATCTTGAAAAACTAGTTATTTTTCCATGTATTGTCACAAATATTACAAATTAAGGTCATGATGCAATTTTTAACTCAATGTATTCAAATCAACTATAGTAATGATATAATATATTCACTAATTCCCCCATATCAATAGGTATTACCCACCATCAATTTACATTAGGAAAATTTTGTGAATCTGGAAAGTAACTATAAAAGATATCTCCACCATCGACTATTTCCCAAATGAGAATACAATCGTGGTCAAATATTATGATATAATGGACTTCCTCCACGATAGATTAAATAACATCAATAGAAAAAACAAATATTATATAAATATTATAACACATTTATTTTAATATCATACATCAAAGATATTAATGTGTTATTATTATTTAATCATGTAACTTTTTAGATTATTATTTCCTATTTAGAGAAACAATAATAAAAATTCCCTTATTTATAGTGATGTCATGATCTTCTTATTAGAAAATTAATTCCTTTAGTAAATTATAACTTTTAAAATTATTTAAAAATAAATATAATGTATAGTATTTTCCATTAATATCATCAATTCTTTCAAGAAACATAATCCAATACCTCATGATCGCGTCCAAGAAGAAATCCATTATTGATTAAAGAAAATAAAAGAAATCCTAAAATCCATTCTATAACAAAATCATTATTATAATTATAGTGGGGTATACCTTCACTTCATATCCTACAATGTTCTCTAAAAACACCCCATTTTATTGTAATCATATTCTTACAATTAACTATTATTAAATAATTATAAATTATTATTTAAAAGTAATATAAATGTATTAGACATAAATTCATATCATATATGATGTAAACTAAAAAAATTATTAATTTATATTAAAATGATACCATAGATTCAGTTTAAACTATTCATTACTCATAAATGATTAATAATTTTTTTTCAAGTGTCAACATTAAAGACAAAAATAAAAAAAAATTAAAATCATTAACAAAATGATATCTCATGCATCGTCTTCACCGAAGAGGTTCACTAATAGGAAATTAAAATATTGGTGGTGAAAATCACGAAAGGATAAATGGTTTTTTGAGATCTAAATGGAAATTATGAAAATGTGAAATGTTACGTAGGAATTTAGAACAGAATAAATGATTTTATCACATCTATATACAAGAATGAAATACATACATAAAAAATGGTTGACGAAAATATAGATGTTTAATTCTAGTCACATAAAATATATTTATTATATATCTATATGTACAAAAGCTATAATAATGTTTTTTATTTTTAGTAGTAGTTTTAGTATAATAGAACTCACAATGAAATAAAAATATTATATAAATAATAATATATATATATATATATATTACCAGTCAACATTACTAATTTTTTTAAAATAGGATTTTTAGTATTTATTATATTCAAAAATATATTTTTAAATCATAGGATTAGTAAAATTAGCTTTAATTATATATATAATAAATTTTAATTTTATTTTGTTAAAATATATTTACTATAAATGTAATATCTTATTTAAATGAACATTTTTTTCATTTTTTATTTTATAAAAATATTTTAAATTTAACTGTATTAAAAAATAAATATTTTCCAAATAATATGTTTTTATTATTTTTATGATAACTTTTTATAATATAATATTAAAAACAATTGATGTTTATATAGAAAATGTTACAATAAAATAGGTAATTCATTGTTACAAATACTTTAAATTAAAATATAAATATATAAATATTATAATTTAAATTAATAATGGAACTTCATTTTATCACATAGAGTAAAAATATTTTCACATTAAAAAATTTATTTTATATTCAAAAATAGTTGAATTTATTGATTAATTGAGAAAATATTGTTGCTACAAAATTAATAAATTATTAGGCATTAATAGAAAAATATATAAGTTTATAAAATAATTTGTTTAGTCATATATGTACATATGATTTTAAATATACATTTTTGAAAACAATGATTAATTTATAAAACATAAAATTAACTTTTTAGATATTTGTTATGATTTTCAAAAAATACACTTTTTGAAAATTAATTTAATTACATAATTATTTGAAAACATTGTGTTTTGGATTGATTTTAAATCCATTTAAATTTTGTTTATTTTTTGAATAAATAAATATTTTTCATAGAATTAAAATTCAAGGACAATTATTCCATAGATATATATTTGATGGTAAATAATACATGTTTTGTTAAATATGTTTTTTTATAGTATATATGTAAATTTATTTAATATTTTTTATTCGCAAAAACAAATACAGAAAAAATAGGCTTTATATTTTGATTAATTATCTCCAAATTATTTATGTATTTCCATTCTAGTTTTTGGAATTGATAGTAAATTAATTAGGTAATAATTAAATTCCTTTATAAAAAAAATAATGTTAACAGTTAAAAATTATAAGAATAACTGAATCAGAACTATATTTAACATGTTTTAAAATTAATTATAGGGTTGTTAATTTCAATTTAAATCACCTGATATAATATTTTTTGATTTTTGCATAGTCATTAAATGTTTAATATTAGTTCCCTTTTAATTAGGTTTTTAAAATTACATAAATTCCATTATCACAACATATAAAAGTGGCCTATAACCACCCATACAATTCAACCATTAAAATTATTTTTTCACGTGACATATTTTTGTTTTTTACATTATATGTAATTAAATAACCCGTATATTGTATTTAGTAAAAATTTGAGTGTTTTAATTTCTCAATTTACATGGATTCATCCAAGGGAAATCCCATGTTTTCATGGTGGGAATTTATTTTTCGTGACATCTTAATATTTCATTTATACAATCAAATATAAATTATTGTAATACATATAAAATTCAATCAGAAATGAAATGAAATGGAATTTTTTTTATTATATAATAATAAATAACCACATTCCCCCATTTCTATTTATAAAAATGATATTATCATTAATGTGTTTGGAGAAATAACTCATCGATGAAGTGATGACTTATATTTTCATAACAGCATCATTTCTTCATTGATTCTATGGATGAAATTTATTAAAAAATATTAAATAGATAATAAATTTCTGATAATGAATATATAAAATATAATCCACCTACATTTCCTCCCAATCATTGTGAAATAAAAATTTCAAAACTATATAGTGCAGACTAGGAATTCCATGAAATAACATATTTAATTTTTCAACTAGTCGTTATTATTTTATAACTACACATAAAATATTTTTCATAAATATATATATATAAATTTAATATAATTATTCTTCGTTCATAAAAATGTTATTACTAAACCAATCACTTTCATAATAATAATGTCCAATTATATATGGTATGTTTATAATAGGGTGAGCCTAACCACCTACCTGATCATTGATACAAAATAATATTATAGGTGAGCGTGAGAACATATTTATTTATAATATATTATATAAATACTAAGTTAAAATTTTCTTTTGAATATTGAGACTAATATTTGCTAATTAATTAAAATAAAACATTTTTCTGTTAATAAACCTCAACTACTTTGTCACCGATTTATCTACAAGAACTGCAACTAAATACATGTAATATAATTATAAAATTTAAAAAAATTATAAATAATAAATTATAGTTCATTTAATTATCAATTAATGATAAAGATTGGGATACTATTAAAAAATCATAACTATTTAGATAGTAGTTGAAAAAAATCAATATTACCCTCACATGATATTAAAAAATAGATAATAACAAATTAATAAAAATTTCTAGAAAAAATATCAATTATGATAAAAAGGATATATATATATATATATATATGATTTTTTTATATGAATAACATTTAAATTTTTTTTATTCAACAGTTTCATGTTCTTTAGTTAATGATGGGTATTATGGTAAGAGGTTCTTAATTTCAAATATTATTTCTTGATAAATAATTCTTTTTATGCACAATGTTATATTAAAAATAGTGTGATATGTACCTAATGAATTTTTACTATGTTAATTTAACTAATGTGGTTTTAAGATCCATATCATGTTCGTTCAATAAATATAATATGATTAATATGATATTATGGTTATATATATTTATTTTGATATATTTCAAATTCCATGAGACATGTTTGATATTGTGAACCATATTTTATTCAATAATGTGTATTAAATGTACTATTTCATTATTTTATAATCAATAAAATTAATTTTTGGAAAGAATAATATAAATTTCTATTTAAATATTCTATTTTATTTTTATTCATGCATTCTTTTCACTATATGGGTTTTTCATCAATCCCAATTTCAAATCGGGGTTTTTTAAATGATAATCCATCTAGGGAATTTGTGATCTTTAACATTAAAAAGTCCACAATAATTTCATATCATATAATATTTTTAGGTTTTATATGTCATCTCATTATTTAATTTTCCCTCTTGTATCATTACATACTATTAGTAATGATGGTGATTTCATATCTTCTTATTTTTTGAGGAAATATTTTTTTGTTGTATACATTCGATATATAATTTTTTGAGTTTCCATATCTTTGAATAAAATACTTATAATGATAATATTAAATTACTAGATGTTATTTTAAAATTTTGGATGAATTTTTTTTAAATGGTTTGGGTCATTTTCCTCAATGTGTTAATGACATTGCTTTTTCAAGTTTTTCTTGTGAACACATAATTCCACTACCATTAAACTCTTAAAACAAGAATTATACCTTAGTCTTCATAGATTCTAAAATATAATATTTTAATCCTTTGTTATTATTTTTTAAAAATTTTATTTCCCACTATAGGATATTTCTTATTTCCAATTTGATTTCTAATAAACTCATAAATCGTATTTTTTTAATAATTCATTTTTCCTTGAAATATATTACAATTTATCAAGGGTAATTTTCAAATATTAATGAACACCTTCTACATAACAATATATTATGTAATGTAACATTTTATTAATGTTATGATCTAACATTACTTTTTCAATCCCAAACATCCCACATTAATGGCCAAAAGTATTCATCAATTTTCTTTTCATTACGAATACCCTATTTAATATTATTTTTGTTTAAGGGTTATCAACATGATGTCATGTGTCAATTTATTAATGAAATTAGTTATTATTTTATGATCCATTTATATAAATAGGGTAAATTCCTTGTATTTTGATAACTACATTAATGATTATTTACCTGGAAATTTACATGAGAAATTTGGAAACATATTTATTTCGCAACGGTTTATCATGTTATGATTATTTATATAATTATTAATCAATACATTATGTCTTTATATATTAAAAGTTTATGAAACCCATTTTATTTTATTTAGTTTTTTACTAAATGATGAGTGACTATTTTCCATTTATTATTCATCACCAATTATATGGATCATGAATTTGATGTTTCAGATACTAATATTTATGTTATATTTCAATGGTATCTTGATTTTACTCTCCCAATTTCCTTTTTTATTGACTAATGATTCTGTAATTAATTTATAATTAGTTGTTTCCATAATATATGTAAATTTTATGACATATTATTATGATTTCATATTATACTTATATATGATAAATAATTTTAACAATTTTTTACCCTTATCTTGAATTTGTGATCATCCATTTCTCACAAAACTATTCATTTTGTAACAATTATTAGTATAACCTATGATATATATATATGGATTACAGTGTTTCTTTGTTATAAAAAAAATTCTTGAGATATGTAAAATAATATTTTTTATATAACATGTATCCAATGGTAGTAAACCATATTTTCATGGTAATATATGATTATATTGTGAGGTGTAATAATTAAATAATCCACATGACATAAAGTAAATATATTATTGTATTGGGTATTTAATGGTGGTTTAGATAAATTTATTGTGATTTTTTATGCTTATATTAGTTTTATTTTGGGATATGGATTAGGCAGATTTAGTTAATATCTCATCAATAAATCTATGTATAAAATAACATCATGTTGTTTTTGTAACGTAGATCTCACATGGTTCTCCTACAAATTATATTCATATCTAGGTACCATAGAGTGGATATACATTTTGAATATATTTACATAGTGGTCTTCAACATAAAAATGTCGAGATGATAATCAACAATATCTTTATTATAGTTTATGATGATCAAGCCAATGACAAAACAATTATATTGACACTATCTTGGGATATTCATTTGTTATTCAGAATTCATTAAAAATACATTCTAGAATATTAATTTCTTAATTTCCCTAAGTGATTATGGGATGAAATATTATAGAACACAACTAAAATTATCATATGTTGAATAAAGTGTCTTTTTGTATAAATCAAGTGTCAGAGGGTTAAAATTAATGTATAAGTGGATTAAATGTTGATTTCTATATTTTCCCCACCCCAAATCCTCTAAAATGGTTCCTTGAGCTAGGTTTCCACAAGATCTCAAGACAAACTCCCAATACGATCAAGGTTTAAGACTAGTAGTGAGGGTTTAATAGATCATGTGGGGATATTTTACCCTTAAATTCAATGTAATAAACAATTCATATCATTTTAAAAGATGGAAATAATATTAAATAAACCAAAATAATGAATTACAAACCAATTACCATGTAGGATAAAATATTCAATTATTCGATAAATATTCAATGTCATGAAATCGTGTCGAAATTGATGAAACTCATAACAAATACAAATTAACAAAACAAAAAATTAGGTTTTGACCCCATGTTTGGATCCCCATCCATTTACATCCCAAGCCCAACTCAGCTCTATTGTATAAATCCTTTTCACTTTTCAGGACATGCGACCTTGAAATTTAATCAGGTACCCTTTGGCAGCACGAGTAGGTTGTGAGTTAAACACTACAGGCCACCACCAATAGTGTCTACAAAATATTCAGTATATGGAGGAAGTGTATTTAATAACTAAATAAATTACAAGTTTAATATAAGATAACATGGGTTATATATGATTAAAAACACCTTAATTCATTTTAAAATTTTATTATACAAGATTAGAATTTGAAATATCTGCATTATGAACTATATTGGTCAATTACATTGTATAAGGAAATATTTCATGTTTCGTATCTCACAAATGATAACCATTTAAAAAAAATTACATCACATGTAACATGGATCCTTAGTCCAAAAGATTTCATCAATTGAAATGGTTTGGGGTATATATCGGCATCCCCTCTCCCTAATTCTTACATTACTAAGGTGGGGTTTAAAGACTCATTCAAACCTCATCTGTAGGATTTTATCTTGAATTCAAATAACCCACCATTCCAAGCCTGGTTCACATTATTATTTATCATTTATGAGGTATATCGTATCCCAAATCATGTGCAGGTAATACACATAACATTAAAAATTCACATTTCAATGATCACACATATCATCACCATGACATAACCCATTAGCAGATTTACCATTTAATAGAATATCCCAATTAACTCATTTCACTTTATATACCATAGAACATGATAATTTTCAAAAAAAATATAATACATTAACCATTTTACCACATTCATTAATTCATACTAAATTGTCAATTATAATTTTCATCATTTTCAGAAACATTAATTCTCTTATTCATTGCATATTCAATTCATAAGTCATTTGAGACAATCACATTAATCCATTTCAACATTTTCACGTAATAAAAAAAATCCCCTATAGAACTTCTTGTGAATATACATAACCCCTATTAGTTCCAACTTATAAATAATATAATCATGTCATCATATTTATCATGATCAATATCTAAAATGATATCAATGAAATGATTAAGCTTATGATCTTCTATGATTAGAATAGTTGGTGCACCACATGGGTGTCCCTACAGTAGTTAAATAATCCATATTGAATCCCAAGGGGACCATGAGGATTCATTTAATCATTGGTCCAACCATTATATAAAAATACTATCAATGAAATCAAATTCACAACAACAAACAACCAATAACACCACTGCACATGATAAAATCTAGATCGAGACTCTATGATAAAACATTTATACCACCTAAATATACTCAAAACTTGATGGAATAGTTAAGGAAATCCATAGATCATGATTCAAGAACCTATTGAATCCCAAAACTATAATTTCCCCCCCAAAAAAAGTGGGTATTATGGATTTAGAAAAAGGAAAAAAATCCACAAACTGTAATTGAAAAAAGATAAGCAAAAGTTTTTTTAAATATTCCTAGAGTATCTATCCACAGCCAATAAAACACCAAATAATATATAATTAAATGAGATCATCCTTTAAAATTATTGGGTGATATTCGATATTCATTGGGGCTGAATGAAGATCAAATTTATTGATAATAAGATATGGGACTAAAAATCTTATAGAGGAAATTTTGTAATTTTTACTTTATAATTGGGAAAATAGTTTGGCCACACAGTTTTCTGAACCATATTCCAAACATGATCTTTTTTCTATTGGATAGGGACCTAAGTCACACTGTTTCTAAGAAATTATTCTTGGTTTGACACACAATGGACCAGCTGTCCAAAAATACCTCTATCTGAGGTCGCATAGGATGTCATTACCCATTCATGATTTACTTTAATGATGGATCAATTATGTAACATGCAATGGATGGACATTTTCCCATTTCATTCATATCATGAACCCCTAAAACACATTTGATCCTCCTCATACAATAAATTAACATTTAATTTACCAAATTTATGTAAGTTAGGTAAAAAAATAAATTGGGATAGTCCTACAGAAATTGTGGCATTTTACATCCTCTCAACCTTATTATAGCTCTTCCCCGAGACACACTTCTATGAATCACCTATCATTTTATTAAATGAGATCGGTCCAATGATCTCATATATAAAATTCTATCTCCTAGTATTCTGGTTTAACACTATAATTATACCACAAAACTCGAACTGAATGAATTTTTTTCCCACAAGGAATTCTCACTATGACCGACAATACAAACAAGATGATCATTAAAGGATGCCTCAACCCCATGATGGACACTATCAACATAAATTACATGATATATACTAGGGTGGTACATTTGTAGCTTTGAATCTTGTGAAATATCATGAATACATCTATAACACTAGTGAAGAATCAATTTTTACACCCATCGTATGATCATTCCCACAATCTCAAAAGACCCATCATACCAATGTGAAAACATATCATTTTCTTGAATGTGATGGTGATCCAACATTAAAGTCACTCAATGAACACACTATCACCCACCATGAATTAAATTGATCATCAATGTTGATCCACACATGACTTCTGTCTACTCTAGTCCAATTCCACATGTTTTTGAATTAACAAAATCTATTCCAACCTATACTAGAAAAAATTGATTCAAAAAAATATGATTCCATTTCTTCCATCCAATTCAAAAAAGATCGACATAGAATATATTAAACCACCTCAAACGGTTAAATCTGAATTGTATCCTGGAGAATATCATTGTATTCAAAGACAACCATCCGCAATTTATTTTCACATGATTAAAAAAAATTAGGATGATTTCCCACAACATGTCCACTGAAACCTGAATAGTATTCTCTGATTTACCATCCATATGTGCGTGAAAGATCATACACAATGTCAATTGGGTATAATTATTCATATATAATCCCTACCATAATATTGATTTTAAATGTGAAGCATGATCTAAAACAATGTTTATTTGTATCACATGCAATCACACTACCTTCCAAACATAAAACACAACAAACTGATCAATGGTCAATGTCTTTGGAATCGTTAGGAACTATTCCACCTTGGTCAACCTATCCCCAAATACCTAAATTGCATCATTCATATGATGTTTCTTTATATTTCCAATGAAAATATACATAATAATGTCATTCCACTTCCATTCTGGTATGGTCAATGGATACATCAAACCACCAAAGGACTGATGCTTGATCATCAACTACTAGAATGTAAGGCATCACACCATGAAACATGAAAACTCTTTCTACATACATGGAAAACAATATTTATATTTATCATCTTGATACGGTTTTGTAAAACCAAAAAGTATATCTCACTTTGATTCATGAAACTATCTCATTTACTATTTTGTAAGACACATTGGTATAACCACACGACCACAAACATGAATGATATCATCACCTCTAATTTCCTAACCAGAATGTGAATCCCCACCTACACAAATTTATCATAATGTTAAGAATTATTGATCCTAATAATACAATAACTTATTCCATTTAATAAGCACACCCTCCACTTCCAAAGATGAAAAGGTAATCTCTCATTTTATATCATATACCTTATGATGCATCTTAGGAATCAAACGTGTAATCTTCCTATATGAAAATGATCAATGACTAGCCTATTTTTTGGTCATCCTCCTCAATGCTTATGCAAATATATTTATGTTTCCTGATATGTAAACCATATCAACGTCAACGGAAAATGTATATTCAACCCATATTCAATACCAATAATTAAAATCATGCTACATAAAGATGGAATTTATGAATTTATGATAGGAATATAGATCGAATCGTTCTGCCAACAAGTAATGCTGCCAACATCCACTACAAAAAAAATCGAGTTGTTGATTAGTATAGTTAAATTCATAGGGAAAAATTTTTTATGACCAATATGACAAAACTAAATCATTATGAATCAACACCACCAGAAGACGAAAAAAATATTCTTCAAATACCATTTTATAAACATTTCCAATCTCAGGCCATATTGGAATTAGTATTTTTTGAAAATCATCTGTTTAATTATTAAATCCATTATAACATGTCCCATACAACTAAAACATGATTCCATTCTTATTCAGGAATCAATGTGGTTCTTCGAAATGTGAAAAATATTTAATGATACTTTGGTAATACCTAGAATAACCAAGAATACCCCACATATTAGGAACATTCTTGGCCTGGCCTCCAGACACAACTTCTGTCAAATTCATAAGGTCGAGGGATAAACCTCCCTTACAATTTTTTCCTCCTAAAAAATTATGAGTGTCCATCTAAAAATAAAAATGGGATCTATTGGATTATATCTTATACACTATTAGTGTTCTCTATCAGATGTCAATATTATTTGAATAGTAGTCATGGGTTATAGATTACACCAAGATTTCATCAAAAAAATACATACACAAACCACTATGTAATGGTGAATTATTATGTTCATTACTTCCATTAAAATAACTAATGAATTGCTCAACCCGAACATCATGAAAAATACATGAACAACCCTGATATACATCTAAATATAGTTTTCAATACATCATATGGTCTTTTTCTTTATCGGTGATTCCCATGTTTGATATCAATCATATAGAACATACAATCACCTCTTTTCTTTTCCAAAAGTACATCAATTAATGTAATATGTAATATATTCTGAGCATTCAAATAATTTTGAACCCTATAATAGACACATAGTCACAATGATCCCACATATTTCCTGGGAAAAAATCGGACATCTGCAAGGTGACATACTCATATGAATAAAATGACTATTATACAATTTGTCCTAGTGACTTTTACATTCATGAAGATCTATAGTTTTCACTATATATGGGGAAATTGAATCCCATTTTATTTCTTATAGAAAATCAATTTTGAAATTTTCATTTATCTCAGGTGAATTACTAGAGAAATGTTCTGGTCAAAATCTTGAATCAAATCAAATATATGAGGAATGATGTGTTTCTAAACTAAGAGAAGCCTCTTAGGCCATTATTTTACACAACAGCAAATAAATTGGCCCCGCTTGAACTACACGAACATCCCACTCCTCACAATGGACATCCATGTCTCCCTATGATGACATGAAAATTACACAATGATGGCAATTTTCGTTATTAACTTGGTATAGTACTAAGCAATCCATTTAAAAAATTTGATCAAAATCTAACATCTCAAGAAGAAAAAAGTACCATATTACACAATTTCCACTAACTTCTAGCATACACCACTTACATTGCCTAATGTTCTCTACTCTCACTATAAATGATGTATCAATCAATAGAACCCCATATAACCTTTCTTCTACTAGACATTACACAACCACAAACCATTAACATTAATAAGGGAATGGGGAACCTATACCATATAATGTACCATAAAGAATGTAAGTTATAAAGAGAATACCTTGAATAGTAGATGGTCCAGCCTCACCACTTCTAGGTGTAGACTAGACTACATGATTTTGACCTTCCACTCTAATTTGAGTCCTAGTATGAATCCATTGTGATGTGCTGATCTACTTCTATAAGACAACTATGGTCGCCACCTCTACCAGTGCAGATGTTGGACCTCATGATTTCAACCTATAATGGAGAAACAATACCCCATCATACACTCGATAACACTCTCAATCCTCTATAAATTCTCAACTATTGAGTGTTCCCAAAAATGATATAAACATGACACATTATTCTAAACACTGGACACATAACTATTGTTCGAGAGCACTAAACCCACATGTGTTCGTCCCTCCCACACTGGTATCAAAACACAGAGTCACCACACTGAGAGAATGATCCTCTATCATGTCTTCTCTACCCACTTAAAAATAATAATGATTCTATTAATTCATCTCGCTACCTATAAAATATATGTCTTTATCCTGTCATATGAGAACCAAAAACCCAATACCTAAATCCTTAGAAAAATTCTCCCCTAAATAAGGGAATGAACAACCATTTATGGAAACCTCTTCGAATGAAATATATTCACCCTTGAATTGTTCCCTTTCCTATGTATATCCTGAGAGCATTGTGTTGTAGTGGCCTCATCCCCTTCTAGTGTTGGGAATAATTATTGCAAGTCTATGAAATAACCCCCCAAATCTATCACTAACAAAGATCCCTACATCAAACTCATAACATATGTATCCTCCTTCCGTATCAATATATTTTGATAAATGTTTTCTATAGTCATTTATCATACGTCTATTCATAGTACACCATCATCATAATATTTCTAAACAATGATATCCCATATGTTATCTTCTTGTCACTAAATCATATATGCTACCAATTTGACTCTATTTTCTATTAGATTTATCAAATGATCTAATTTCATCTACATGGACTCTATCCAGAACACTAAAACCATGGGTCCACCAACTTTATCTATCATTAGAGGGTGTAATAATTGAAATTCACTGAAATATCCAACATACTCAACACATCATTTCGTGGGACTCATTCCATCATTTAGATAAAATGAGTAATATTATCTACGAACCACTCCTCACACCTATTATGTTGAACCATCAATATCACGTACACTAATTATATAGGAGAATTCATAGTGACAAGTTGTTGTCTCCCAACTGGTGCATGTATTCAGAGTGGAATCTTCTTGAAATTATAGGAACGATTCAAAGAAAACATAACTGTGAACATCAATAATTTACATAAAATAAGGCTCTCTAATATCTATAGACAACACATTTCATATAAACTATCCTGATGGACATCATCACACCTAGAAAAATACCTTTACAAATACATACCATGGTTCATGGTCAGTATGGGAAACCATCCAACATTGACACAAGTCTTAATTTAAAAACTTTTTGATGTCATTCTACCTTTACGACATAAAGATTCTTCTTTTGAGAACATTTTTATCATTAAAACATAATAAAACCTACATATCATCTCATTATTAATGAGTCATTTAGAAACATTCATTATAAATTATTTGAAATCAATTGTATTAACCAAATTATATAACCTTTATTATAAATTATTTTCATCGGATTTATTAGGAGTTTTGAAATTCATTACACCCTTCAAGTCATATACACCCTTCATGTATGTGACTACAATGATTCATTCAACCTATATCCCTAGATTAATATAATGATACATGAGTGAACACAATTATGAAATTATATATATGAGAATTATTTCATAAAAGTTTCACATCACACAACAATTACATCCCAAAATGGTTAAATATCATTCAAAAGTGAAAAAATAAATCATGAAAATAATTCACTTCCTGGGAAATTTTGGTTTCCAATATTGAAGGGTCAACTACTCTTAAGAACGGGCTCAATTCAAATACCCAACACATCATAATCCACTATATTTCGTCTCAAAAAAATACCAATGGAAATAACTACAATAATACCAATTAATAACTTCTCTGACCTAGAAGAAACTAAACTGATTCCCCAAGACAAGGTACCGCGTGACCTCAAGTGTGGAACCCTATATGACATGGTGTTATGAATAAGATTGAGGGTCTAATAAAATATGTGTGAAGACTATACCCTATTTATCATAGTTTGAAACAACTGAAAATAAAGGAAATAAATGATGTAATAAGATATTAACAAGAAAAATGAATCATAACCACTTCCCAAGAAGGTCATAGAACACCACCATATGAAAAATATAACCTTTTATAATAATAATTAATAAATTAATGAAAACAAAAATTAAATATAGACAATCAAAACCCCAAAATGGGTCCTAACTCCAAGTCTGGATCCTTATCCATGCACATACCAATCCCAAATCGACTCCACAAAAAATTACCCTTCCTTTTGTCTTCATATATAACCGTTAAAGGTGATTGGTACCCAATAATGACATCAAAATGTGTGAGTACCACTCATTAGGCCACCACCATCAGTGACTACAATATAACAATATAAAAAGATAGGTCCTAGAAGAATAAAATAAATGAAATAGATATACAAAATATAACATCGGGTGATATTACTTGTCAATTGTCACCTTTATCATTTTCATCATTTATTTTATGGATAAATCATTTAAATTATTTACAATACGACCAAAGCTGATCGATGACCATGAAAAAAATAAGTAATGTTCTCTATCTCACTGGATACAATAATTCCATAAAAAATTTACATCACACAAATCATAGAGCCTCAGTCTGTGTATTTTGATCAAATGAAACTGTTATTGTCATAGAAACATTGTCCCTTTACATAAACTACACATTACAGAAGTGGGGTTTAGAGCCTCAGTCTAACCAAACCCAATGGTGTAGATCATCAAGTCCACTACACAACACTAACAATCCATTTCCATGTGTTTATTTATTAATATAACAATGTGATCCTATAAAAAACCATATGATGGAAATACATATAACATTGCAAATTCACATTTCATGCAATGTGTATATTAGCATCATCCCATTACCCATTATCACATTTACCATTTAATAAAATATCATAGTTAATATCTTCATAATTTTAAAACATAAAAAATTATCATGGTCAATAATTCCCATACATAAACCCATTTAACACATTCATCAATTCATTATAAATTTCACATTTATCATGTCTATAATTTTTAAATTCATTAACACGTTCATGTGTTTCATGAAAAATTCATAATCCTTTTGAAACATTCACAGAAATTCATTTAACTATTTTTTCCAACATGAAAATCAATCCCTTATTGAAGTTCCAATTTCCAGACACAATCACTATTAGTGCCACTGTATAACTAGGCCAATCATATAAACAAATTTATTATAGGATATATCTCAACATAAATAAATTTAGTTATTAAACCTACAACTTTCTAGGTTCAGGAAAGTTGGCACACCCCATGGGTGACTTAAATGTTCAATACCACATCAAATCATCCCATGGGGATAATGAGGGGATCAATTCATCATTTTTTTCTACCAATTTACCAAAACCATATCATGGGAATACAATGAACAACAATAAAGAACCATAGACACAACCATACAAGCACATGAAAACATCAAGACTATAAGATATAACGTGTAGACCACTTACATTGACTCTGAAGATGATTTCAAGATTAACATCGACCTATGATTAAGATTAAAGATCCCCTTGAATCTCCAACCTATGATATCCATGAATATTTTCTTTTGGGGGATTCATAAGTATTATAAAATATACACAAGAACAAATCTATAAAATGGAAGAAAGGAGAGGTTTATAATTACCTGGACCCTCATTCTGCAACAAATGACACTCCAAACAGCATTGAATAAATTTAGATTGTCCCCTGTAATGATTGTGGTAGTTTTTTTAAGCAAATGGGATGGAGGATGATGAAATAAAGAGATAATTGTGTGAGGAACATAAAATTTTAATGGGTAAATTTCTTAATTTTTCAATTTTATATGGGGTTCACAGTTTGGTTATACAGTTCTCCGAGCAATGCGTAAACATTATGCCATCCACTTTCCAAAAGGGGTCCTTGTCACATGTTTTCCTAGGAATTCCACATAGGTTTTAAAATTGTGCACCAACCATTTGAAATGTATATGTCCATGTTAACATGACATGGAATTACACATTTCATTTTTTACTCTAATAGTTCACTAGTCGCGCAACATGCACATGATTTCTTTTTACCCTTCCATTCTAAAAAAGTGGTTTTATGTGTTACATTTGAAAATGATAAAATATTTTTTCACACACATAAAAATTTAAAATTGTAATATTTTTTCATATTTGGAATCATAATCTAAAAATTATTTAATAAGATCAATTTAATTTTAAAAAAATTATGAATAAATATTTTACGTAAAATTATGTACCAAAGTAAAACAATGAAATGAAAAAAGTGTAAATTCTAAGAATAACAAACACAATTATTTTTTAATAATGTGTAAAAATAAATGGTAGGGAACTTTTAGACCTTATATTATTCCTTAATAAATAATTTTTCATTTTTAGATCCATATGACAAGTTTAACATGTTCTCAATTTATATTTAGATGAAATAATTAATAAAATGTAATTCTAAAACATATAAAAGGGGAACCCACCAACCATTAAAATAAAAATATTTTGACCCATACTTTTCATATATAATTATTACATCATATATGTTAAAATATTAAATACATATCATTATGATCCATTATAGATTCTTATAGGTTTAGTGTCTTTGGAATCATGGATATATAAATAATTTTTTCATAAGTTACCATCATCATCTGGAACCATGTTCATCATAACTAGAACCAATATTATACATATCAAAATTAGAACATATCCCCAAAATTAGGTGAAATAATACATAATAAGTAGCTTCATGAGATTCTCATTAAGGGTATATAAGGAAGATATTAACGATAACATAATCATAACATGAGTATTATTGTAATAAAATATACGTTTCAAATTTTAAAATAATATAAAACATATCATAGATAATAATAATGAGTAATGGAATAATTCATGATTTTTAATAGAAAAATATTCATACAATAATCAACATAAATGATCCATGAGTTCAATAAATTGTCTTCTGAAAATTGTTTATTACATACCCATATGCAGAGAATATTATTTCCTTCATCAAATGATAAAATACATGACAATTATGATCCACTGATTGGTGTCTTCATGTTTTATCTCACATTCTGATGCACATCCTAGAAGGTTGATTGATGGGGTGATACCATTTCATGGAACTACGGTATCATCTCCCCTTGTTCAGCTTCACATCCTACTTATTGCCTTTATTATTTGTCTTTTCTCTAATGTTTACTCATTTCTCTATCACTGTCTTGGACTTCCTCTCGGGTAATATTTTCCTCCATTGGGGAAAATAAAATTATATTCATGTCCATAATTCAGATCCTATTGGATTTTATTCACCCCCATTGAGCTAATATCCTTCCATGGTATACTATAAGGGATATTTTAATATATTGGGATGTTGGGAGGCTTGACCTCTAATGGAACTACAATGTATTTATTTCATAATATTTTTGGAAGATTCCATTGTTTTTGTTTTTTTTAATGTTTTTATTCTTTCCACGGAGTAATTAATTTTGGTTTAGCTATTAGAGAACAATTTTATGGAAGTATTTGGTTTCCTAAAAAGGTACAATGATCACTATAGAGACCATTTTATACATATATCTTTGTCGTTCTTCTCATTAGAACTCTCAACATATTTGGTGTGTTTTATTTAATTGTGGTTATTGGTTGTGTTTATATAACATCAAATGGTTTACCAGGAAGAATAACATAAGTAAGATTTGGTCAGTCCTACGGTGTACAATTAGTGTTGTTTTTATTCATTATTTTCTACCATTCCATTGATATGGATTTGTTGATTCATCCCTAATGATGAATCAGCGATAATGATATCTTATACATGGTGGTTCTCAGTGAATAAATGGTGTGATTAAGGTTATTTTTTAATAAATTATAATAGTGAGGCTGGAGGTTCATCATTTTACTATTCTTTTAAGATGCAGTTGGATGATCTAGTGTGTTATCAGTCTTGTGAAGTGCAAGAGATGTTGGTGATCTTGAATTTTTGGTGGTGTAGCTCGAGGTGGCTCGCTGTATGTTTTTTTGTGAAACTAGACAATTAATTGTTTATTTTATCTATATAGGGGTCATTTTGAATGTCAAATATGGGATATTCTACTAATTTACATATTTAATTTCAATGTGAACATCTTGTGGATTTTTAATATGGCTTTTTTAGGAATCCACTCAACCGAAAATCAAATATTTAAAAATAATAAAAAAGGATTTTGGGGAGGAAATTCCATGACTGTCAAAGAGAATTGGGTTAAATCCTTAGTAAATCATGTATTTTTTAATGTTTCAATCCCAAAAATATCATATTATATAAAGGCCCTTATTTATATAGTTTCACATTCCATTGTATTCTACTTATGTTGTAAGATATCTCATATGTCGTAATGCATTATAAGGGAACATAATTATTGGACCACCCACCAAATAATAAAATCTATATATATATATATTCCACATGATCATAAAAAATGATCATAGGAAAAACTTTGTAAATGAGAACTAGTTTCATAAACATTTAATCATTTAAATAGAGAATAACCCATAGATAAAATTAATTTCATTATCGTTTTATTATAAATAAATTAACCCATGGCAATGATATGGGATTAAATGAATCATCCTTAAATAATTATACTCATAAACAATTTGATTAATTAAATTATATGGTATAAGTTGATCAAATACCTAGTAGTCGATATATAATATGTAATAATATTATTGTGGATTGAAATTTACTTCAAAAGAACAATATTACATTTATTTAGGATAATTTACTTTTTAATATGAAATAAACATCATAGAATAAAAAATTTCCCAAATATCAATGGAAATATTTTCTATAAAAATATCATTGGAGACATGTAAAAAAATCAACAAATAGATAGGTTTTGATGGCCGAAAACTCATTTCATGATTTTTATTTATAAAAACACTTCCATTCAAATTTTTTGAACAATGTTAAATGAGCATGGTATATAAAACATTGAGAACAATCAATTTAACAATTTTGAAAAAAGAAATTAATCTTTATTACAATTGAATTCAAAAAATCATAAGATAGTATTAAATAAAATTATTCAAACCCGTATTATCAAACGTAGATATTTTAGAAAAGTTTTTTTTATCGAAGAGTTAAATCATATCATTTTTGGAAAAAAAATAATCTTTTTATCTCTTATATTCTGAAATAAAGGAAAATAAATTTAAAATGAATACTCACAAGTAAATACTTTAGACGAAAAAAATTAAGAATTTCTAAAATATAACTCATAAATTACCTCATCACAAACATAATGACAAAAATTACAAGAACTAATGGGATTATATGAAAAACCCCTTATCGCAAGTTTAACTTGATTTGAAAACACTCTAACCTAGACTTCATAAGTAATCCTTCATTACATCCCTTTTTAAGGACCATTGAAATCCTATTTTATAAAAAATATCACCTCAATATTTATGTTGAGAAATTAATTTTGTATGTTTCTTACATGATATATGTATAAAATTATTTTAAATAATATTAATGAGATGGTTATTTTTATATACGGGAGAGAGAACATGATTTGTATTTCATCAATTTTGAAAATATTATAAATTCACACTCATGTAAAATGATTCCATGTAGATTGTAGTTCAAAGGTGGGAGAGGATGAGTTTGGAAAATATAAATTTAATAACATTTGATATGTTTAATTTTAGGAAAAAATCTTATCACATGGTTTAACACCCTCAATAAATCTTTTCTAACCATAGCCACAAAAATAAATATTAATTGTTTTTCTAATATTTATAATCACAAATGAATTTCTACATAATAATAAGTTATTAAATAATTATTGAACAAGTTGAATTCATTTATTAATTTTATATTAACTCTTGTGCTAGTATTGATTTATAATTTAATCCAACTGTATTGATGATTATCAATTTCCCAAAATATTTTTCATTAAATATAAAATGCCTATAATATCAATGTCCAACATAAACTTCATTATACTGAATAAATTATAATCGTCATAATAAAAACCAACTAATTTTACATTTAATTTTTATTAAAATAGAACATTCTAAATGCATTAAATGTGGAGAAATATTTTTACAAAAATAAATAGCATTGACATTTCATAAAAAATTATATATTTTTGGAAAATTCTCCAAAATGACATGAAATAAAATTCTTACATGGTGAATTAAAAAATGATATTATAATTTCCAAATAATGTTTCAACATTTTGATGAAATTTATTATATTATTCTCTTAATAAACAAGGAAGCATAATTTTGGAGGGAAAATGTTTCATTAAAACATATAAGGACATTAATATAATTTGTTTACTTATTTATCAATATATTTTATTTATCTAAGCCCTTTAAAATTATGATTCTTTAAAAATTATTTATTATTAATAACCCTTAAAAGTCATTTGATATCATATAATTATGTAGTATATTGCTGTTTATTTAGACACTAGATTGTGTTGATTACAAGATATTAAATAATTTTAATATAATTAAAGATATATATCCAATATAATCTATGGGATCAAACATCTACCACATTAAAATAAATTTTATCTTCAAAATATTGTAACTATTATATAATTAATTATAGATACCTTTATTTCATTACATACTAGAGTCCACAAGTAGGTTCATAAAGATATTGATTCATTATGAGAGTGTTAAACTTGTGACTTTCCTTGTTGTATTACACTTTATGTGTATGATCCATGATTTATATTAATTGTTCTTCATTGGAAAAATCATTTTCTATTATGAATACATCTTATTTAAGTACATGTGAAGGATCAGGTATGTAATTCATAAATAAAGTTACATTGAACACATCATGAACATGAGAGTGGTTTGGTTACATCACTTTGAGATAATCTAATATCATTACCTGAACCATAATCTCAGAGGGTGGAATAAAAATTTATCTTACCAGTAAATTATATATGAATCCCAAAATATTAAATGGATAAATTCATATAACTACAAATCCCAACCATCTAATTATAAATTTTAGTCATATTTGTCAGCATACCTTATATATTGAAACTGATATGACATTATGTTCTTCTGAATGCATCAGTAATTTTTTAAATTTCAATAGCTATAAGAGGTCACAATATCTTTTTTTAAATAACCGTCTCTATGTATATTAATTTTATAAAATTTTTCCAATAACATATTTATAATAATTAGTTTGAATTCTCTAGTTAAAAATATGATATTAGTAAAAAATGAAAAAAGGAAGGTGTTGATCTCTACCTCCTTCGATATAAATGGAATAAGATATAAATATATCCCTAAGGGGTTGACTGTTCCTTTTATACTCAACATCTATCAAGTTTTAGAATGTTTTATTGAAATGAAACATTAAATAAAATATTGCTAAATACATATCCAGTTCTTTGAGGTAAAACATAGATCTCATACAGTTAAAATAGAATGTGGAACTACATGAAACCTTACATACTATGTAACAAAAATATCATAATGATGATCATGAACGAGTCTTCTATAATATAAAATAATTGTGCTATCATTTTCAGTATTTCAATGATTTAGTAAATAACTTTATGGAAATTATATTCAATGGGGGAGAAGAATGAAACAAAAATCTATTATGATATTTTCCTATTTTTATTCTACTATGGGTAATGGATTTAATGTCCCCTTACAATTGTTCATCTCAATGTAAACCTTCTAACATACTAAGAACCAATTTTAATACACTATAATATATCACTTCATGTTTTCCATCATAAATACTCTTTCTTTATAACAATTTGACCTTTCAGTGTGGTACATTTTCTTTTAGTTTTTTTAAACCAGAAAATTGTGATTTATAGAGGGTTTGTTTTCATTATAAAGAAAATGTTGTAGACGAGATGGAGGCATTCTACATTTCATGAACAAAAGTGTTAATTGAATACATGATGTTTATTTAAAACAATCCACATATATTGAGTACATGATGTGTATTGTGTTTTCTAGACCCTTTGTACCTCATGAGACGGGTTTTAATGGTGGATGGGACCCTGAAAATTACAATACATGTAATGTATTTAAACACTATTTAAATTCCAAACCAATTTTTTTAAAAATGGATTAAACCAGCATATTTTTCTAATAGGGTTCAATTTTCATCATCTCTATATAAGTATATCCACACACAGGTGTCCCTCAATTCTTAATCATTCATATATTTTATCTCCTCTATCTTATATTGATTATCTACTCCATTGGGTGTATTGGAATCCTCCCACAGTTTGGCCCATTTTTTCTATTTTCTCAAAATCTAGTATAATTCAAAGGCCGAAGACAGATGTGTATTATTTTATGAATCTAGTGTTGGTGGTATAGTTAGTTTCCCTGTGATTCATTTCATTTGGATTATTGACTATTTTGTCTCCGGACAGACATCTCCAATGATGTCTCTATAATATTTAATAAATTAAAATAAATGATTTTTCATGACCTCTGTGTTCATAGAATGTCGAGAATCGCCACTGTTGGTTTATTTACTTAATATTATCGCCCCTGGGTGTGCTTCCGTAGTGTCATGTTTCACCATATTACCTTCACGTGTTTAATAAAATCATATCCTTTTACATTATATTTCATATATTTGAGTATATTAATTAATTAAAAAATATGTATATCATTGTGCTATGTGTATTTCGTAATTTCATAACTCGAATTTTATAATTAAAAAAAGTCGACAACATGAATAATGTAGCTTGATTAAAATTATTTTTTAAAAAATATTATATGATGTCAGGTAACATTCATTTACACTATGTCGAGGGTGATATAATGGTAACGAACATTATGATTCCTTATATCGCATGGTCATTTTTTGTAATTCATTATTTTTATGAATTGTATACATGCGAATGGTGATTTCATTTATAACTAAGATGGGATCACTATTCATTTACATACCTCCATGTCAGTGATACTATTACCCAATAAGATACATAGTGGATAATA
Organism: Viscum album; assembly: GCA_963277665.1. NCBI lineage: Eukaryota > Viridiplantae > Streptophyta > Magnoliopsida > Santalales > Viscaceae > Viscum > Viscum album. The sequence goes on along the minus strand of OY728140.1, from coordinate 1,994,567,676 downwards.
TATGTGGAAAGATATTCAGACCATGTGCCTAGTGATACTCAATCCCCTATAGGATATGCATGGACAAAGAGGAAATGGTTGATTACGTGCCATGTTGAGAGTGATACATTGGATTCCATTTATTCAATACCATAGAAGGTCTATTACAATATTATTATTGTAACACCCCAAGATTTCATAGTGTGTTATTTCTTCAAAATAATTCAATAACTTGCACTACACGCAACACCGAGTTCAAGCTCACCATGACTTACCAAACAAGCCGTTCAAAAAAGGTTATGAATAATATTAACTAAATTTTAAACTTTATATAATCCTTATAATTTTAGAATCCATATTATGAGTTTCTTAGACATAATGTAAGAACAAATTCATCTTCAGTATTGTAGTTTTACCAACTTTTAATAGTGAACCCTTTTTAAATAAAATATTTTAAACTTTTTGACTAAATGGGGACATCAAAAAATTTAAAATAAAACATCCCAAGCTTCCACGGTACGCTTTCCATTGAATAAAAAAGTAGCGTGTGTTGTACGCAACTTCGAGTTTTAACACACACCACAACCGATCAAACTAGCCGTTATGAATAGTAATACATAATTTTTTGAAATTATATATATTTTATATTTCAAAATGGACTTCATTTTTGGATTCGGAATATCAAATTTAGCCTAAGGGGAAATTTTGGTACTTTTCGGATAACTTTCATATTTTGATGAATAGTAAAAATTACTAAATTTTAATTAAAAACAACTTTTTTAATCATAATAATTAATAGTGATAAATTATGAATTTGAGTGGTTTTAAAGTATATTTAGAATATATTTTTACCATTTAATATAATTTTGGTCATTGGACATAATTTTACAATTAAACCGAACATAAACAAGTGTCAATCTTTTGATAGTTATTATCTCTTAAAAACACGCTTTTTTTTACAGCGGGAATTAATTTTAAATTAATTTCTGCCACTTCTGTGTTTTGAATTTAGAAAAATGGATTCCATATTTGGAATCAGGATGTTCAAATTGTGTAAATAGGTAACTTTTATTTTTAGACATTTTGAATAATTACTGCGGCAAATATTTTATTTACCATGGTTAAGGGTAAATCCGGTAAATAAGGGTTAAAAAATAATATTATAATAATACTAAATTACCCTAAAACATTTCTTAACCCTATTGGTTGATACATGGTCGACCATGGGCATCTTTGGGTCAATTTTGGGTCCCCATTGATCCACTTGTAAGTGATAATGACACTTTATTTTAATTAAGTTAAAATGAATACAAAAATGGCATAAGCTTACATCTTTTAAAAGAACAATTTTTACATAGGGTTATACATGTTGGATTTTCGATTATAAATATTCATTAAAAATCTAAAAAGATTTCCTACATAATTTTATTTTATTTATAATTTTTAGACATCAAATAATTTAAATTATTAATGACACAATAATGATGCAATGTTTACCTCATTAATAAATCATTTAAATAAATAAGATTATAATGATTAAAATATTATCTAAAACCTGTCCAATTATTATTGGTTGATGTTATTAAGAATATTCGTCATTTTATCATCGACCTCAATGATTTTTGGACCATTATAAACCGAATATAATTATATTATAAAGTAATACTTTCACTCTTTCCTAAAGAGCCCCTCCTCTCCCTTATAAAAGGAGACCACTTCTACTCATTCCTCACACCTCTCAAGCCACTTGGCTCATCCAAACTCTGCCCAACTAAGCTCCCCACATCCCTCTCCTCCTCCTTGAAGCTTCCCCTTAGGCAGAAAGCATTTCAATAAGTCCTTTGGTTCCAACCAAAGTGAGTTACCTAAATTAAAGGTAACATTTTCTCTTAAATTATTTTCAATTATTTTGCTTCTCCAACCCCCAAACTCTATTTATTTCCTTTCTTTTGTAACAACACCAGTATCCAAAATATACTAGGATGTTGTTATAAGAAGGATTCAAACTACACATTCACACAACTCCATCTAATGTATGATGAACATAATGTTTCTGTGGATGGAAAACTAACGCCTCACGAAATGATGATTGTTCAAATGCATCTTACCACCTCTCATGGTGGCCATTAGGATGGCACTGTAATTAAATATGATATATATTTTATATATAAGCTTCTTTAATTCCATTTTATTTCATACAATTATTCGTTTCATGTTGTATATACATACGATAATTTCATTTGAGGAAGTGCGGACTACCGCCCCTTTAAAATGATATGACTCATTCATAACACACATGGAACGTATAAAGGATGGTGTTAATGAAATTAAGTAACATATATAGAATATTATATTTTACTGGAATAGTAATATACCTATGTATCATTTGGATTCGATTCTTTTAATATAAAAATTAAATGGAAGTAGCATTCGTGCATAAGTACGGACTACCGTCTCCACGAACGCGATGTGATTCATTCTCCATCGTATCCATTCAAGTATAATTATCATTTGATTATTTAAAAATGATGTTTAAGGACTTGATACCATTCTGGATATGAATAATATACATCCCATTAATAACGAATATGGCTCACATAACAAAGAATATAAAGTAAAATGAACCCGTTAACACCTGAAATGACGATAATTCTTAGATATTATTAACAAATCAATGTTAAAAGATCATATATGATATCATATTAAAGTAACTGATTCTTGTATTATTCAATAACAATTATTTCACCATTATACAGGAGGTAAACCTACCATCGACCAAGGAAAAAGAACAAAGTATGGGATTCTCTTATCTCACTTTCAATTCCGTGAGATTTCCATTGTTCGCTACTAAATTATTGAAAGTGGTGTATTGTGTACTTCCATGATTCACTTTATATTCATGTTATTCTGTAAATAATTTGGTGGTTATTAACTTTTGGCCATGCGACTCAGTTGATTAACGTGGTAAGGGGTTTCTTGTCTCACTTTTAATTCCGTGAGAATTCCATTGATCACCACTTAATTATTGTATGTGGTGTATGTGTACTACCCATGATTGTATTCATTGTGTAATATACTTTATTTTATGGGTATTTACATCATCATGGTATGATATTTCTTTCATGGGTGTTTGTTTCTTAAGTTACCTAATTAATAAGGGAATTTGAGATTTCAATTTCCACTCATTTGGCTTTACGCATATTTCATTGATTATATTACCCCAAGATTATGTGTGGAATCACTATTCATTTGATTATGTCATAATTTCCACTCCCCTTCCTGTGGATATACTTTTGATACACATAATCACTCCATTGAAAATTCTCAAGTCAATGATATGAATTTGATAAGAGTAATTTTAACTCTTTCACCATTTGTTGAGTTAAACATCCAATTCGTTGGTGTTGTTTTTACAGGAATATGTGTGAATATACTTTGATTGTTTTACACTGAATATCCAACCATATTTAGTGTATTTATATTTTTCACACATAATTATGTTGTTGATTTATCCTTAACCTCAGGATATGGCCTTTATGAGAGATTTCATCTCAACTTACATTCCATTGAGACTTCTTTGTTGATATACACTTAATCACTTTTATGTGGTGTATATAATGTACATTGACATAGTATATCATGAATTACCTTTATTCTCATTATATTACAATGTTTTGATTACCTCAATTCTTTTCATTCATGTGTCTCTCTTTTGGTTAGAATCTCTAACTGAAATACCATTTTTAAATGTTTTAATGACTTATTCATCTAAACCTTTCTAATTAATGTCCATGTTTTAAAAATGGTTTTAAGGATTTATTTATATGGAAATTAAAGTTTAGAAATTAAAAATCCTTTTAAAAGGTTTCAAAGTGGTATGGGACACTTTGATTCAAAAATCTATTTTTAAATGGCTTCTTGACAAATAGTGTGACTTTTAAATGTTTTCAAGAAAAGGGGGATATTTCTCTCAAATAGTTTTGATGATTATTTTCATCTATGTCAACATACTTCATTATTCATGATTGAGGTTAATGTGATACAATAAAATCTTCCATATTGTATCAAATGAGTTATATTTGACTGTGGATGTTCTATTTTTATACCATTCATGGTTTGTGGTTAAAGTATTGACATTTCGTATGCTAGTTTTAATACGAATGTTTATTTTATGCTTAAACCTATTCATATGAGGAATGCATTGGACTTAATAAGTGACGGGTAGAGCCCGCTATAGCTCCTCGATGCATCGGTAGGTCTCATGAGACAAACTAGTGTCTTGGCACAAGGCCTTGGCAAAATCTTATTTGTAGTCTTGGCACGAGGCCTTGGCTATGTGGTTATGATAGTCTGGCATTATGCATTCCATCATTATGAAAGTGGTTATTGATATTGCATGTGATCATTTGACTAGTAGAATATCCATGTGAGTAAGTAAATGGAATTGTTTCATTTTATTTATGCCATACCATGTTGAAAGTTCAAGTTTCAAAGGCTTTTGTTTTAGTTATAAATTGCCTTAAGTGTTTATGATTATTTATGAAAGATTCTGCTATAATGTTATTCTTACTGAGCATCCGAGCTCACCCCTTTCAATGTTTTATTTTTTTTTCCAGGATTATGAAGAAGTAATTTATGAATGACCTGCAGGGATAGTATGAGGGGATATGAAGACAAAATGTTTTTTATGAAGTAATGTAAAAATTTATGGATGTATCAAGTTATTCCAAGGCTACTAAACTAATCGGTCTTTCGAGACTTGATCATTCTCATGATCATGCCAATGTTATGTAATAATGCACCGACTCTGGGTAACTAGGGTCGGGGCGTTACAATTAGTATCAGAGGAAGTTTAGTACAAACCGTGGTAGCTAGATTTAGATAAACTCTGATTAGAGCACGTAGACCTAAGATGAACTTTGAGGATTAGTATAAAAGAACTTCCTAGAATTTTGGTATTGTAGAGATTTTGTGAGTTTTCCGAGCAATACATCCCTGTCTGGATACGAGCAGGTAGAGGCGGCTCTGGCACAGATGTACCTAGGGGTAAAACCCGAAAACACCGCTTTGAGCTAGACTCGAACGGGAACTGGTGCACGACAACGGGCCTTGCTGCACTCTTGGTTACGACACTCCCGGGGGATATACTTAGGATAATTTACATTTTCTTTACAAATCGATTTAAGTAATATATACATAAGATGAGAGTAAATGACCTTGGTTAATCCTAATATGTTTCAAATTGAGAATATGGTGACATTTTAATCTCTAAATGATTTTACGACTACTATTACTCACACAATGCTTTCTGGATTTAGTCAATGGCTGGATTCCAAGGAAGCCATAGTGACTTTGAGAATGATGTACAAGGTGGGAACGGTGGTGGAAATGAGCAACAAAATGGAATGTTGATAGGCGTAAAAGATATCATCTTTATGCCAAATCAGTTTTCCAAAAATATGATCAACAACATATATATTAACCAACTCCCAGACTCAACAAGGAAGAGAAAGGTGATAAATGATAAGATCTCCAGCAATGGAGACCATGGAGAAAAGAAACCTCAATTTTCATCATGCAGGAATTGTGGAAAGAGACACCCAGGAAAGTGTCTCAATGGGACAACGAAATGTTTTACGTGCGGGAAGGAAGGACATAAAGTGAAGAATTGCCAAAGAAAAATGAAGAGTACTATGGAAGAAGATAAAAATGGTCCCAAGAGTCCATTTACAGTCATTTGCCGTAAATGTAGGGGACCTGGCCATTACCCGAGTGAATGTCCTATTTTATAGGATATTTTCTTGCTCAAAGAAGAAGCTATGCAGAAATAAATGGTTGGAGAAAAATTTAAAAAGTATTAGCACTCCTTGTTGATGGGTTTACATTGGAATAATTTTCTCTTGTATTTGTAACCCCTCAGTTTGCCATGTGAGAATGATATTTGAGGAATAATTGTCTCTTCTCTTGTGGATATAGGTATAAATAACCATTTGGTTTTATATGATCATTGGGGTTTGAGAAAATGATAAGTTATTATAATTTGGGATGAAAATGCAAAGTATGATATAACATTTGTGGTTAAATTATGTTATTTTGAAAAATTTATCTCATTTTGGTAATATTATAGAATATAGTTTTTGAAAAAGGACAACACGTAGACCGTGTGACAATCCGTCGCGTCGGACAAAGCTGTGGGAATCGAACCCACAACCAAAGTGCGATTGGGATTTATCGCCTACCACTGGTCTACGTGAAGTCCCTGGTTAGTATGACTATTTTTTTTGTTAAATGATTTTATTGATCAATAATAAGATGATTTGGGTTCTTATGTCTTATCAAATGAATACCCTTGGTATAGGAAAATGATTTGGTGATTAAGTGATAAATGTTATTTTGGAAGATGTTCGTTTTGTTAGGAACACTATATGCCCAAGGAAAATAGAATACAATGAGGTTTCATTTGTAGAGTAATGGTGGATTTTTATCTACATTTTTATTGTTGATTTATAGTGATTTGGGTTATTTATGGAAATGATTAACCTATAACAGAGAATATGTGGTGATGTTAATTACTTTTAAGTATGTGACTTTTAGAGTATTTGATGTCATTTGGAGATACAATGTAACATGGGAGACTACATAATCAAATTCTTCTATGTTTTGGGTTTCAATATTAGTTTGGATTATATTAAAGGATTTTAAGGAAAATTGGTTATTGAATGGTATCTATTTAATTTTGGGGTATTGTTGGTTTAATTTTAGAAATTAAGTTTAGTTCATATTTATCTCAATGAATATCCTTTTGGGGGATCATTAGATCATTCACTAACCATTTTGGTTTTGATTAATCTTCAAAGACAATGTAAATATATGGTTTATCCTGCATGGATCATGTGATTCTATAGAAGTTTATTCTAGCTCTTCCAGTGTGACCAAGTCTTCTTGAATACTCATCGTTTAAAAAAATTGAGTTAGTGGTGGAAATTTATTAATGAATGAAAATCTACTTAAAATTTAAGTATATCTCATAATGTTCTTAGTCAATATCATAAATGAATTCCTCTTCCTTATGTAATGTAACTTTAAAAAAAATGTTGTCCTAGATGGTACCTTAAATCATCACTAATTTATGGCTTTGGGATTGTTGGCCTTTTCATAGCCATGTTCTCTACCACTCTCCATCAGATAATTGATGGTTAGATTTGTCCTCCATATCCATATTTTCCTACATGGAACCCTAGTATGTGTTATTTTCGGTAATCTTCATACTTTCCACTCTTTATTTTAATTAGAGGCCTCATTAATTCATTTTTCGATGTGGGATTTCAACTAAGATATTTTGAAATGTCAAAAATGTGTGATCCCAATACCCTATATTTTGTTGAACCGATGGTACTTCAAATCATCATAGATTGATGAGTTTAATGACCTCAATTTTATACTTGTTTGTGATTGATGACCTCAACCACTACCTATAAATATTTACGTTTTTCCTCTAATTATATGTCTCTAATTGCCACCAATGTTCTCCTAATCGAGATCATAATTTGGTGGTGACCCTTTCATTTCTCTTTTCCTCATATTAAGACTAAATTTTAGTAAACCAATTTCCGATGTGGGTTTTCCCACAAATATATTTTCTATTTTCAACCTTTTATTCTCGAAGAACAATTTCAAATTGCGAGGACGCAATTTATTGAAGGAGGGGAGAATGTAACACCCCAAGATTTCATAGTGTGTTATTTCTTCAAAATAATTCAATAACTTGCACTACACGCAACACCGAGTTCAAGCACACCATGACTTACCAAACAAGCCGTTCAAAAAAGGTTATGAATAATATTAACTAAATTTTAAACTTTATATAAGCCTTATAATTTTAGAATCCATATTATGAGTTTCTTAGACATAATGTAAGAACAAATTCATCTTCAGTATTGTAGTTTTACCAACTTTTAATAGTGAACCCTATTTAAATAAAATATTTTAAAATTTTTGACTAAATGGGGACATCAAAAAATTTAAAATAAAACATCCCAAGCTTCCACGGTACGCTTTCCTTTGAATAAAACAGTAGCGTGTGTTGTACGCAACTTCGAGTTTTAACACACACCACAACCGATCAAACTAACCGTTATGAATAGTAATACTTAATTTTTTGAAATTATATATATTTTATATTTCAAAATGGACTTCATTTTTGGATTCGGAATATCAAATTTAGCCTAAGGTGAAATTTTGGTACTTTTTGGATAACTTTCATATTTTGATGAATAGTAAATATTACTAAATTTTAATTAAAAACAACTTTTTTAATCAAAATAATTAATAGTGATAAATTATGAATTTGAGTGGTTTTAAAGTATATTTAGAATAAATTTTTACCATTTAATATAATTTTGGTCATTGGACATAATTTTACAATTAAACCGAACATAAACAAATGTCAATCTTTTGATAGTTATTATCTCTTAAAAACATGCTTTTTGTTTTGACAGCGAGAATTAATTTTAAATTAATTTCTGCCACATCTGTGTTTTGAATTTAGAAAAATGGATTCCATATTTGGAATCAGGATGTTCAAATTGTGTAAATAGGTAACTTTTATTTTTAGACATTTTGAATAATTACTGCGGTAAATATTTTATTTACCATGGTTAAGGGTAAATCCGGTAAATAAGGGTTAAAAAATAATATTATAATAATACTAAATTACCCTAAAACGTGTCTTAACCCTATTGGTTGATACATGTTCGACCATGGGCATCTTTGGGTCAATTTTGGGACCCCATTGATCCACTTGTAAGTGATAATGACACTTTATTTTAATTAAGTTAAAATGAATACAAAAATGGCATAAGCTTACATCTTTTAAAAGAACAATTTTTACATAGGGTTATACATGTTGGATTTTCGATTATAAATATTTATTAGAAATCTAAAAAGATTTCCTACATAATGATATTTTATTTATAATTTTTAGACATCAAATAATTAAAATTATTAATGACACAATAATGATGCAATGTTTACCTCATTAATAAATAATTTAAATAAATAAGATTATAATGATTAAAATATTTTCTAAAACCTGTCCAATTATTATTGGTTGATGTTATTTAGAATATCAGTCATCTCATATTCGACCTCAATGATTTTTGGACCATTATAAACCGAATATAATTATATTATAAAGTAATACTTTCAATCTTTCCTAAAGAGCCCCTCCTCTCCCTTATAAAAGAAGATCACTTCTAATCATTCCTCACACCACTCAAGCCACTTGGCTCGTCCAAACTCTGCCCAACTAAGCTCCCCACATCCCTCTCCTCCTCTTTGAAGCTTCCCCTTAGGCAGAAAGCATTTCAAGAAGTCCTTTGGTTCCAACCAAAGTGAGTTACCTAAATTAAAGGTTACATTTTCTCTTAAATTATTTTCAATTATTTTGCTTCTCCAACCCCCAAACTCTTTTTATTTACTTTCTTTTGTAACAACACCAGTATCCAAAATATACTAGGATGTTGTTATAAGAAGCATTCAAACTACACATTCACACAACTCCATCTAATGGATGATGAACATAATGTTTCTGTGGATGGAAAACTAACGTCTCACGAAACGATGATTGTTCAAATACATCTTACCACCTCTCATGGTGGCCATTAGGATGGAACTGTAATTAAATATGATATATATTTTATATATATTCTTCTGTAATTCCATTTTATTTCATACAATTATTCGTTTCATGTTGTATATACATACGATAATTTCATTTGAGGAAGTGCGGACTACCGCCCCCTTAAAATGATATGACTCGTTCATACCACACATGGAACGTATAAAGGATGGTGTTAATGAACTTAAGTAACATATATAGAATATTATATTTTACTAGAATAGTAATATACCTATGTATCATTTGGATTCGATTCTTTTAAAATAAAAATTAAATGGAAGTAGCATTCGTGCGTAAGTACGGACTACCGTCTCCACGAACGCGATGTGATTCATTCTCCATCGTATCCATTCAAGTATAATTATCATTTGATGATTTAAAAATGATGTTTAAGGACTTGATACCATTCTGGATATGAATAATATACATCTCATTAATAACGAATATGGCTCACATAACAAAGAATATAAAGTAAAATGAACCCGTTAACACCTGAAATGACGATAATTCTAAGATATTATTAACAAATCAATGTTAAAAGATCATATATGATATCATATTAAAGTAACTGATTCTTGTATTATTCAATAACAATTATTTCACCATTATACATGAGGTAAACCTACCATCGACCAAGGAAAAAGTACAAAGTAAGGGATTCTCTTATCTCACTTTCAATTCCGTGAGATTTCCATTGTTCGCTACTAAATTATTCAAAGTGGTGTATTGTGTACTTCCATGATTCACTTTATATTCATGTTATTCTGTAAATAATTTGGTGGTTATTAACTTTTGGCCATGCGACTCAGTTGATTAACGTGGTAAGGGGTTTCTTGTCTCACTTTTAATTCCGTGAGAATTCCATTGATCACCACTTAATTATTGCATGTGGTGTATGTGTACTACCCATGATTGTATTCATTGTGTAATATACTTTATTTTATGGGTATTTACATCATCATGGTATGATCTTTCTTTCATGGGTGTTTGTTTCTTAAGTTACCTAATCAATAAGGGAATTTGAGATTTCAATTTCCACTCATTTGGCTTTACGCATATTTCATTGATTATATTACCCCAAGATTATGTGTGGAATCACTATTCATTTGATTATGTCATAATTTCCACTCCCCTTCCTGTGGATATACTTTTGATACACATAATCACTCTATTGAAAATTCTGAAGTCAATGATATGAATTTGATAAGAGTAATTTTAACTCTTTCACCATTTGTTGAGTTAAACATCCAATTCGTTGGTGTTGTTTTTACAGGAATATGTGTGAATATACTTTGATTGTTTTACACTGAATATCCAACCATATTTAGTGTATTTATATTTTTCACATATAATTATGTTGTTGATTTATCCTTAACCTAAGGATATGGCCTTTATGAGAGATTTCATCTCAACTTACATTCCATTGAGACTTCTTTGTTGATATACACCAAATCACTTTTATGTGGTGTATATAATGTACTTTGACATAGTATATCATGAATTACCTTTATTCTTATGATATTACAATGTTTTGATTACCTCAATTATTTTCATTCAAGTGTCTCTCTTTTGGTTAGAATCTCTAACTGAAATACCATTTTTAAATGTTTTAAAGACTTATTCATCTAAATCTTTCTCATTAATGTCCATGTTTTAAAAATGGTTTTAAGGATTAATTTATATGGACATTAAAGTTTAGAAATTAAAAATCCTTTTAAAAGGTTTCAAAGTGGTATGGGACACTTTGATTCAAAAATCTATTTTTAAATGGCTTCTTGACAAATAGTGTGACTTTTAAATGTTTTCAAGAAAGGGGGGATATTTATCTCAAATAGTTTTGATGATTATTTTCATCTATGTCAACATCCTTCATTATTCATGATTGAGGTTAATGTGATACAATACAATCTTCCATATTGTATCAAATGAGTTATATTTGACTGTGGATGTTCTATTTTTATACCATTCATGGTGTGTGGTTAAAGTATTGACATTTCATATGCTAGTTTTAATACGAATGTTTATTTTATGCTTAAACCTATTCATATGAGGAATGCATTGGTCTTAATAAGTGACGGGTGGAGCCCGCTATAGCTCCTCGATGAATCAGTAGGTCTCATGAGACACACTAGTGTCTTGGCACAAGGCCTTGGCAAAATCTTATTTGTAGTCTTGGCACGAGGCCTTGGCTATGTGGTTATGATAGTCTGGAATTATGCATTCCATAATTATGAAAGTGGTTATTGATATTGCATGTGATCATTCGACTAGTAGAATATCCATGTGAGTAAGTAAATGGAATTATTTCATTTTATTTATGCCATACCATGTTGAAAGTTCAAGTTTTAAAGGCTTTTGTTTTAGTTATAAATTGCCTTAAGTGTTTATGATTATTTATGAAAGCTTCTGCTATAATGTTATCCTTACTGAGCATCCGAGCTCACCCCTTTCAATGTTTTATTTTTTTTCTAGGATTATGATGAAGTAATTTATGAATGACCTGCAGGGATAGTATGAGGGGATATGAAGACAAAATGTTTTTTTTATGAAGTAATGTAAAAATTTATGGATGTATCTAGTTATTCCAAGGCTACTAAACTAATCGGTCTTTCGAGACTTGATCTTTCTCATGATCATGCCAATGTTATGTAATAATGCACCGACTCTGGGTATCTAGGGTCGGGGCGTTACAATTATTTTATAGTTCCACGAGAAAGATACATGGTAAAGGAAATCAGTATTTATCAGTTCTCCATTAGCTAATTCAGTACTTCCACTCCCTTTGATTTTCAGATCCGCATCATTACCAAATCGTTTTGTACCATCAACATTCCTTTTGATATCTGTTAGCAGGCTATTATTACATGTCATATGAGATGAAAAACTTCTATCTAGAATCCAGATATTTTTGTTCTTTGTAGCTTTGAGGGATACCTCTCCAAGGTTGTATTTCTCAATCTTATTTATTTCCTTCCCTGAGAAATTGGATTGAGTATGTAGTACTGATTTCCTTTCAATTATCTCTTCTGTATATACAGGTTCTTCATAGTCGAAATATTATTTGAGAGGAGGAAACATGTTTGAAAGAGCAACACTATCTTGATGGTGAGAATTTACTTGTCATTATCTTTGGTATGAGGTGTCCATGTCCCTTCACTACCTGCAATTAGCAGCCTTATGACCAAAGTTAGAACAATGAAAACAATATCCATAGAAATTGATTCTTCAATAACAATTAGGATATGAATTCTTTCTCCTTTGTTGAACTTCTATATCATCTCCATTCAGATAGCTTCTTGCCTTTGCAATAAGACATGGTATGACCCAGATATCCACAGAACTGAATCTTCATGAGAGGAAATGTATTCTCACTTGGATATCTCTTCATACCTTCTTCCTTGGGAGAATAGTTATACTCTCTGTCATTTCATTTATTTTGGAATGAGGGTTCCTTTTTCGGAACTTTAGACAACATTTCCACATGTTCATCTTTCATATTATGTATCTTTTAGATGTTTTCACTTACAGAAGATGATGTCTCAGCCTCACAGCCAATTCTACTCTTTCCCATGCTATTGGGTCTTTGATCACTTAGGATATTTCCAACTCCATATGAACCACACATGGATTCTACTAGTAATTCTGCATCTCAAAAACTTCCAAACTGTATTTTATTCCTAGATTATTTTGGAATTGATTTAGTATTAAGTTTACTCATTATAGTAATAACTTCTTCCTCAAGACCCTCAGTAGTATTGGATTTTTCATCAAGTCTGTAGGTAAAGTCAATGATGACCTTTGCCTGCTCTTCAATTTCAGCTTCAGATCCATTACATCATCATTGCATTCAAATATTTAAGATTGTATCTTCACAAAATCTTCCAGTTTTTCAATTTCAACTTCAATTTGATCAACGTATTCAGTTCACTCTTCTATAATTGATTTCCACATATTGAAACTCTTACATATAATATTAAGATTAATAACTGAATCCTTAAGTATGATCTCAAGATCTACACATGTTATCCGTTTTTTTTCTCCACTAGTATCTTTTGACTTTTCAACAGTGGCCATCATGGAAGCATGGTTCCAAGTTTTGAATTCTGGTTCTTCTTCATCACAGAATTCATTATCATCTTCTTCCTCTTCATAGACAAAACTCTTCCTTTTTATTTTCATTCCAGATTTGAAGTCTCCCTTTTTTAAGAACCTTCCCCCTGGCTTCTTGAAGCTCCCATTTTCACTCTCTTCATCAGTGATCTTTCTTAAGCACTAAGAGTCAATGTTCCAAACACTTCCACAACAAAAAAATGTGAGAGGTAACTACCCTTTGAATTTCCCTTTCTCCTTCTGGAACATCTTTGCAATGAGATAAATAATTTCTTTTTCTTCATAATCTTTACCACTACTATCTTTTGATATTTTTAGTTTATCTTTGGCCTTGAATGCCATTTCCTTGCTCACATGAGTCGTAGAATCTTCTGTTTTGACTCTCATTTCATATGCTACCAAGCTGCTGAGTAGATCATCTAGAGAAAATTTGGAATGCTCTCTTTCCTCAAGGGATGACACCTTTTCATTGTACAGAGGTGGATGTCTTCTTAATATTTACTTTACAATATCATTGTCATTGATTTTTCTCCTAGACCCTGAATTGCTCCAACCACTTCAGTAATTTGATTGAATAATGAGTATGAATTCTCATCTGGATGCATCTTCAAATCATCAAACCGATTGTGCATCACTTTTAGTTTTACCTCCTTCACATTGAAATCTCCTTCATAAATATTCTCGAGTTTATCCCACATAGATTTTACTGAGCTGAAATTCATTACCTTTAGGTAGATCTGTTCATAAACGGTTGTAGTGAGTGCATTTTGTGATTTAGCATCTGCATCAAGATTTTTCCTATCTTTTTTACTCATAAGAAGGCATTTGGATCAGTGACTTGTATTCCATGCACAAGAGAAAATAGAACATCCATTACACTAGATCTTATATGAAATCTTATTCTGTTCTTCCTCATATAGAAATTACTTCCATCGAAGTGACGGAGTCCCCTGACACTAACTACATTCTCCATGAAGATAAAGGACAGATTCAACACCAGCAACCTTTACCATCTGATACCACTTAAAGGACCCCAGGACACCCTGAGAGGGGAGGGGTGAATTAAAGTGAATTTTTTTTCTTTTAATGTGATGGATCTTTTTCCCGCGTTGGTAGGAACTTTTTGAACCTATATAATGAATATGATTAAAAAAAACATCCACATGCACAGAGAATACACGTCACATTTTACTTGGTTCACCACTAAGGGCTACGTCCAAGGATCATACGCCGACATGTTTTCGGTCATACCTAATTCAACTAAACTTCAGTAGCTGTGGATTACAATGGTTCAGGCACATTCACTCTGTCCCAGTCTTACTGCCTTTACAAAGGTTTAGGGATAGCTCACTGCTTCCCTCGGGTCACTCCCATTGACTCCCCCTTGCTCACTGCCCTTGGTGAAGTCACACTCAGTTTATAGACATGATGGTATCTTCATAATTCCATAATAATGCATCCTATGACGTATGTAGATGCTCTGTTGAAGTACAACTCCTGCCATAAGATGAATCTCACTTTGCGCTGATGGTACCAGGTGATCTTCCAGCTTTGGTGTAGCATCAAAAGGACATATGTACTTTAACAACCCTGGAGCCATTCTCCAAGCCTGGCGTGCATGTTACAATCTCGACAAGCAAGTAACTTGCGCTATGAAAATTCGGCACGTACCTGACACCAAACTACTTGAGCGACACTACCTCCTTCAACACCAAACTTGGGCAATGTTGTGCCTTTAACTCCCCAACTACCTTGTTCGGGCTGCCAACTATCGACGCGCAGCCTCTACTTGCGTGACCCAAAAACCTCTTGCGCGACTCAACCACTTACACGACGAGAGCTCAAAAAATATCTATATCATGAAATTCATTGCAAGTAAGGAGGGTTGGTCCTCTATTTATAGGAAAATTGGACCATGTACGCGCTGGCGCGCATGACATTCCTCAACACGCAGGTTACAACATGCATCTCATCTTCCCTATCCTCTATCGCGATACTCACTTGTGTGACCACACAAATACTTGTGCAAACTTCTTTAATTTTCCATATTTTGATGTTATGGTCTTGAAAAACAATAGGCGCGCAAGTTTCCAGTCCTCCTAGGCATCGGCACGCAAGTCTCTTCATGGTGCATAGGTCACTTGCGTGACCAGCCAAAAACTTACGCGGCCATTATCCATTTTCCATTTTCCCATGTTCTGATCTTGAAAAACATATGGAGCGCATGTTTTTTCTTCATCAATTACATGTTGTGAAAGTCTCTTTTCCAAAAAACACTTCTCTCCTTTTTTCAATTTTCAGGCACAAAAATTTGGAAAACACTGGGAAATGGCACCACCTTCAATACTATTGTCTGCTTGAACTGTATGATCTCTTTGCTGGTATATATTCTAAACTTCCATTGAGGATTGACAACAAACACAAATCATACTCCAAATCATGCATAGAATACCATGGTTCTAAAAATTATGAGGTTCGATGTTCACAGAATTAATTTATAATTTTTTACGATAGGTTCGGTAAAAGCGTTAGCGGTGTTTTCTATGTTATGATCTGATGCTCGGATTAAAAATATGATGGCACCTTTGAATCTTCAATGTTGGGATTCTCCTAAGAGAAATTATTCTTTGAACATAGTAGGTATAGATAAGAATTATGTTTTTTGACATTTAAAAGAAATTAAATAAAATAATTTTCTTATTTTATTTTTTTTCTTGTCCACAATATTACAAGCATAGTGTGGGACTCTCAATACATCAATCCACTAGATGGATTGATTTTCCATTTAATGTAATGACATCGTTGGAAAATTAGAAAGGTTTATAATTAATGATCCCCCACTAATTTCCCACATCATTACATACCCCATCCCCCCACTCCAATTTATTTGAATCTTTGGTGGAGGAGATGGCACGACTTCACCAAGCATCGAAGTGCTGAAGGAGTACCGAGATGACAAACTCTTGAAGGGAGGATCTGGTTCTCGCAAGTGGTGATGTGCGACACTGAATCCCTGAACTAGTGGATGAAATTATAATGGATATGTGGGAGGCTTTTTGTGGGGATAATGGATAGTAATACTTCCTCAACTGCGTGTGCTCTCCAATGATTCAAGGTAGGTGTGGTGTTGATTTTTTTCCCCAAAATTCAATCCAAAATGGTAAAAATGGATCAATTCATGAACAAGTTTATATGTTATTCTATATATATATATATATGAAGGAGGGTGTGTTTTATTTTTGGGATCATGATAAATTTTAAGGCTAAGAAACCATTTTAACTAATTTTTCCTGAAGCCCTTGTATTTATCTCTAACGCGGAGGGTGAGGGGAGACATGAACAAGGCCTGAGCCCCTCTTCCTGTGCACTGATTGTGATTGCCCAATTTGAATATGGAATCATGATGAATAAGTTCCTACCACAGTGAAGAAATGGATCCCCAGAGGTAGAAGGTGAAAAATAAAAATAAAAGGGCTAATAGTGCGCGATTGACGACCCAAAGAACACCCTACTTTCATTACAAACACCGGTGGAAGAACAGTCTGCTTGCCCAGCAAAAGAACCATCCACCACCCTGGGCAGCGGTAAAATAGGGGTGCGCCCAAAAGGTAGTAGGGATGTGGCCTACTTTGACTAGAGTGGGAGTAGTGGCCGCTCGTTCCACTGGCAGTCGGATTAAGGGGTGTGTGCCAGCGGAGAGCCTGGCAGCGGAGCTGTGACCCGTCGGCCGTGGCACAGTGGGACCCATGACCCCATGAAGGGACTCAATGGGTCAAAGACCATAGTTTGACCCTATGATGAATCTATGTGCCATGAATTCCATACCTGGATGCACCACATCTGAGTGAACAAGGCATCTCATGCCCGCAGGCGGGCGGCACCACCAGGCTAGCCCAACGGACCAACCGGTGGCACATTGGGCCGACACGCAGCCCAGCAGCCAGAACTGCATCCTTTCTAGGCTAGGTCTGATTCGAGTCAAGCTGGACCGATCCAGATTGATCTAGGTCGACCAATGATGAACTGGGTCAGGCCAGTCCGACCGAGGCAGACCAAACCCAGACCTAGTACAGACCAGTTACACAAAATGGGCCTTATCTTATAAACTGGACATCCGTTAGAAAAACCCGTCTATGGAATCCAGATCATTAGGGAATGGTGGACTTTTTTAGATACTCCACATGAGTTTTGAAGAATGTTGAGGTAGGGCTAGGTTGGATCACCCACGAATCCAACCTGTCCCTCAGTACTAAAACTTCTGTTTCTGGCAAGTCATGCATTGGATTGACTAGACGTTTGCAGCAATGGGACTGTCATGAGGATATGGATATATTTGAATACATTTGGGTTACATCCATTTATATAAAGATTATGAGAGTGTATTGATAGGTGGTTCTCCAAATAATCCTATGTATGAAGCACTACGGATGGCTGAGACCTGAAAATTGTTGACCTTGGACTCCTTATGAATCGATGACTGGACCAGTGGGAATCGGCTCTGTGGGACCCAACAGTCCCATGGTAATTAGCAGTTTTGTGTGACCCAACACACTAATGGTTCCCATTAGTGATGTTTACCTCAGTAAGACCATGATGGGATGAGGCTCTGTGTGACTAAGACCGTGGGTAGCGGCTCTGTGTGACCCGACATTCCCACGGTACCCATCATGTAAAAGTACAACAAGAGTCAATGGTTAGTAGGCATCAGCTCGGTGTGACCCAACATGCCAATGGTGAGAAGTTTCTTGGTGTGACCCAACATGGCCATGGTACCAATCATGGATCAATACCACAATAGTACAAGGATAGTGGGAGGAGGCTCTATGTAACCCAACAGCCCCCACGATTCTCATTAGAGGATGATTTCTTGAGTAGACAAGTATATCGACGATGCGATAAACATTATAAACTTGACCTAAAGATATTTCTGGTGTTATTTAACTTGTGTGTTGTGATTTTACTTCATGGAATACTTCCAGTTCGATGTGTGGGTTTTCCATGAATTTTTGGGGGACCCTTATTTTTTCTAACCCCCAGCATGGGCTTTCCCCACATGTGTGTTGTGTCCCATTCAGACGATCAATGCTTCGATGACAAAATGGTGGAATTTTACTAGGTGGACCACAGTGGGATCAAAAAATGAGATATTCTCCCTTAGCTTCTTGTAGCTACACTACTCCTACGATCAGGTGGGGTTTTCTGTGGATAGCCATTAGAGCACTCATGTACATTACTATTACCACTACTATATTTTGGTGTTTTTATTTTGGCCCGCATACTTTCAGTTGTCACATACATTTTTTCCTGTCATTGGTAATCTATAGCTTATCTGGTTAGTTTTTTCATGGTTAGGATCGTGTGTGCATATAGGTATCTGGGAATATTCAACCCACATGCAGGTTTACGCATTCGACACTAGCATTAGCCCCTATCGTTCAGAAGATGGGCATGGGGTAGTCATGGATATAGCCCTAATGGATAGTACGTGACAATGTGGTATCAAAGGTGGTCAGTTATACCTCAGAGATTAGGAGTCTGTGTTTTGTTTTAAAGTGATAGTGTTAAGTGTTGTGAGTCTGACCTTCAGGTATGACGAGTCTCGGGTTGGTGTGGCGGCCAACGTATCCATACACTGGAACCTTGAGTCTTTCTTTTCGACTCAATGCAAAAAAATACTATTTGAATTGTTTTTTTTGATTTCGAATTAATGTCATCTCACTAGGTAAAATTTCTACACTATGGAACATCTTGAATTATCTTATGATGCCTCCACTAGGATAACTAGCTAGGATCAATATGCGTGAGGGCAGCCCTCCCAGTGAGAAAGCATCTGTCCAGTGACTAGAGTTTGATATAGCCCCACTTGGTGGTGCCCTTGTGCTAACACCACCCGATGGTTATCCCTTGCTATAGGAGGTTCTGGTAGAGGGTGTTCGTAGGCTCAGCAACCTACGTGATTTTCAGAGGTAGAGACCTCCCATGATCAGGGGAGAGACAGATCCTCGAGTCGCTGATGAATTTTTAGGGGTCCTGACACGTGTCTTCTGTTTAGTGAGGACACATGTTGTTTGAAAATTGATTTTTGACGATTATTCGACCCTCACATGGGTTGACATCGAGAGGCTTCTTTGGGATGTTTTTCCACTATGACGTTGTGCTCTGTGTGCATTCAAGAGATGCTTCACCTTCAGCAAGGAATCATGAAAGTGGATGAGTACCCGAAATGGTTTATAGAGAATTCTCACTACTACACAGATAGGGTTAGAGGCCCATTATTTAGGTATCAGGACATCAATCAGGGGACCAGGAGGGAGATCAGTGCTTCAGTGGTGACCCTCATTATCCCCACTTAGGCTGGGGTGTTGTAGCGGGACCTTCTTGTGGAGAACTTCCTGACAGGGCAGGCACTGAGAGCTAGAGCTTCCAGCAGACCCTAGGGAGCAAAGTCTTCAGCAGGTAGTAGGCATTTGGCACATGGGCCCAAAATGGATAGGTAATTTAGAGGGAGAACCATGTATTTTGGGTTGGTAGTACGAGGCTCCCAGTTGAGAGGGAGTAACTAATGAGCTAGATAGTTCTATAAGTGCAGCAGGTAGGCGCATAAGGATCACGACTACTTGAGCTTCCATACCGATGATCCATAGACGGTCGAGGGACCACTGTGATATAGGCATATATTTGATCAGGGAGGTCTTTAGGCAGTAATAAGACATTGTATGGGAGATGAAAGTGTAGCAGGTGGTGGGTGGAAATTTTAGGTTCTACTTCCACCCCCTCCAAGAGCTCCACCTGACCACAAAGAGAAGGTGAATAGGGGCGAGCATAGCTCAAGGAACCTAAGGCCTACATCCAAGGGGCTCTGGAGATGATTAGAGGTATGATCTGTTTTAGTTCCACCATATTTGTATTGTTAATAGACTTAGGTTCCAGTCACTCTTTTATGGACACAACCCTCATTTAGAGCTCAAAGATTCTGGTGGAGCCTTTGGCTCAATCCTTATGGCTAGATACACTAACAGAATCAGATTCAATGACTACCCACTAGTGTTGGCAGTGTGAGATTACTCTAGGATGTGAGAGCCTCGGTTGGGATTTTTTAGTAGTGGCATGATGGCCTGAGGACGTCATTTTGGGTATGGACTGGTAATCAACAGTCCATGCACAGATTGAATTTATTTGGTGAAAAGTGCAGTGTTACTACACAAATGGGACTAGGTATTCCTTCATCATCATGTTGTGATTCTTTGCAGGACAGGAAGGAATTACTGAGAGGAGGGTGTATCCTATCACACATTATATGTCATGACATACCCTCAGTGCAGTTGATTTTGAGAGTCTAATCTGTCCTATAGTGGTGGACCATTATACTGATGTTTTTCCTGATGATGTTCCCGTATTACCTCTACAAAAACATGTAGACTTTTACATTGACATGTTCCATGAGACGACACTAATATCTACCCCATCATATTAGATATCTCCTGCGGAGCTTCGTGAGTTATTGTTGAAGTTGGGGGACATATAGGGGAATGGGTTCATAACACCATGTGATTCTCTATGGGTAGCCCCAATTATTTTTTCTAATAAGGTAGACGAGTGTTTGAGAATATGTGTGGACTAACGAAGCCTGAACCAGGTGGCAGTAAAGATCATGTACCCACTTTTGATGATTGATGATCTTTCCGATCATCTAAAAATATATAATTTGTTTTCTAATATAGGCCTCAGATCAGGCTACCATCAGATAAGTTTATGAGGTGATGATGTGAATAAGATGATCGTTAGATGTTGATATAGCCACTATGAGTTTATGGTTATGCCAGTAGGAATGAAAAACACCCCTACAGTTCTCATGGGACTCTTGAAGAGGATCATCCAACCATATCGTGATGGCATTGTGGTAGTCTTCATCAACGACATCCCAATATACATAGCGACTAGGGGGGAGCATTCCTATCATCATCAAATAGTGATGGTTACACTCTTATAGCACTAGATTTATATTAATATCTCTATGTTCCAGTTCTGGACATGAGAGGTCTACATTCTAGGACACCTTATATCTAAGGATAGGGGTTCAATGGATCCAGTGAAGATAGAGTCTGTGCTTTTTGGGAGGCTCCCATGAGTAGGAATGAGGGGCAGAGTTTCCTTTGTTTATCTGGATATTACTGGAGATTCGTTGCCTCAATTTTCCACAGTTGTGGAACCCTTTTAATAATTGAAAATGAAGGGGCATCACTTCAAATGGACAGAGAGATGCTAGTAGAGTTTTCAAGAGCTGAGGGAGAGACTGAAGAATGCTATCATCTTGAGGCTACATGAATAGGGTGTTGGCTACATAGTCTACTACTAAGCATTAGGGACCATAAATGGTTGTGTCCTAAGGCATGAGAGATTATTTATTGCTTATGGATCGCAATAACAGATACATTCTAAGAAGAACTACGCTACCCATGACTAGGAGTTAGAACTCGTGTTCTTGACCTTGATATTGTGGCGACATTACTTGATGGGTGAACGTTCTACAACCTACTTTGATCACATGAGTCTCAATTATATATTTGCTCAGCAGGACCTAAACCTGAGACTATGGAAATGGATGTAGTTATTCTAGGACTATGACATTGAGATATTCAATACTCTTGGGAAGCAGAATGTGGTAGCAGATACATTCCATAGGAGGTCTGGCCTACAGTTTCTATGTGAGGAAACATAGAAGCTATCCACGATGCTAATATCATTCATGGATAGAGGTGGATCAGCTTAATATAGTCTTTAATAGTCACCCCACTCCTTCAGCGAGTTAGGGAGGTGAATATTAGGGACATTGACTGTGAGGCTCGTCGTCCCTAGTTATCCTCGGGATAGGCACTTGATTGATTTCCGGATGGTGGGGAGTACATCATCATCATCAGCGGATGTACCATGGTACCATCGACACTATAAGAGGTGGTGTTGAGGAATTTCTATATGTCCCCTCTGGAAATACATAATAGTGTGGAAATTATGTATCATGTCCTTCGGCATCATCACTATTGGCATGGGATGATGATAGTAGTGGCATAGTTTGATTATCGATGCCTCACCAGTTAGGAAGTGAAGGTCGAGCAATAGGTTCCAGCATGCTTAACATAGCCACTAGAGGTTCTATAGTGGAAGTGGAATAGGATCTCTAATTACATTGAGTCAAGGAGTCCACGTATGTCTATGGGACATGATTCCATTTGGGTGATTGTAGATCGAGTGTCAATGTCGGCCCACTTCCTACCCATAAAAAAGAATGGATAAGTAGAGAGTGCACATCATCTACTATGTATCCCAGCTGAAGAGATATGTGCATGACCATCACACATCATCTACTGTGGACAACTAGACATTGAATATGGAGAAACATTTAAAGAGGTTCTAGTATAGATTGAGGGTTGATAGGAGTGGTTCTTTTGTGGGAAGTCGATTCCTCTAGTGCGCCTTCGCTGGCTGCAAATGAATCTCTAAGAGAATAGAATGGATAGTAGGGCTTGGATTTGTGGCTAGTACCTCCATTTGTTACCATATACTATGTTGTGGAATTCGGGGATGAAAAATCCTATGTTGGGGATAATGTAAATATTCAGGTTTTCCATGTATTTTTTAAATTATATTGAATTTTTATGAGTCTACAAAAATCTATGTAACATGATTCTGAGGTCCCGTGTGCCCAAAATTAATTTTTGAACTTTTTTTAGGTACGTTAAGTAAAAATCTTAGAGTCATTTTGTATCTTTTGATGTGATACTCAAATAAAAAATCTGAGGGCACCGCTGAATCTGTAGTGCCAAGATTCTCTTAAGGGTTACATTTATTTGATCGCAATAGGTTAGGATATGAAGTTAACTTATTGAATTTTAAATGAAATGAAATGAAATAATTTTATTATTTTATATTCGTTCTTCTCCACTAACGGAAAAGTGGACTGTGGGACCCACGATGCATCAGGCTAATAAATAGCTTCACATGCCAACCCTATGTAATGACGTCGTTGGGGATTTAGGACAGTTCCAAATTCATGACCCCCCCAATACTTTCTCACATAGT
Source organism: Viscum album (assembly GCA_963277665.1). NCBI lineage: Eukaryota > Viridiplantae > Streptophyta > Magnoliopsida > Santalales > Viscaceae > Viscum > Viscum album. The sequence goes on along the minus strand of OY728140.1, from coordinate 1,994,543,831 downwards.
TACTTACCATCCCCCTTTTTAATATATATGGTTCTTGGGGGAGGAGATGGCACAAATTCACTAAGTAGTGATGTGCAGATAGAGTACCGAGACACCAATATATTAAAGAGAGGAGCTGTTTTGGAGAGTGGTGAGATGCGACACTGAAACCCCATACCAGAGGTTGAAATTCGAGTGGCGATGTGGGTGTCTTTTTGATGGGATGCCGAACAATGAAACATCCTCAATCGTGAGCACTCCCAACCAATTCGACCTATGTGTGGTGTTGATTGTTTTTTTTTCATGCAATTCATTACCTATTGATAAGAATAGATCAACTCATGATAAATTTTATCACTTATATATATATATATATTGGTTGGTGTGTTTTATAGTTGGGATCAAGACTGAAATTAAGGCATGAAATCTGGTTGAACAGTTTTTCCTAGATGCCCCTTGATTTATCTCTAACACGGAGGGCGCATGTCAAAAAAACATTGTTGTATCCCATTAAATTGTGATTTGATTGAGATATCCCAAAATGAAGGTGGTTACAAGCTGAATCATGGCCCGACATAGTGAATAACATGATACTAGGAGGCAACAGGCACATATAGCCCATGAAATGGTCCACATGTGCGTGACCGGTGGCCTGACAAACACCCTTCCCCCGGTACTAGTGTCATTGACGGTGCGACATTCGCACGTAGTGTCGTTAGCTGCATGCACGATGTAAAACAAGCTATGGTCCTATTCGATGGAGGAATAGAGGTATTCCCAGGAGGCACACCCATGAGGCAGCAGGGCTGTAGCCAGCTTCGGACGCGGTGGGAGAAGGGGGTGTTCGTTCGACTGGTGGACGAAGGACGGGGTGTGTGCCCGACGGTGAATTCATGACCTTTTGGACACAGAACGGGGGTACTTGCGGTTCCACGTGGATCTGTGTTGGGCTAACCCCCGTGGGTTGACCCACTGACGTGGCTTCGCGCCTCATCTTCTATACCCGAACGCGCTGTGTCCAGGTGACCATTGCTGTAAAATTCGAGGTAAATAAAGAAATAATAGATTTTTATATTTTTTAATATTTTTTAATTATATATTAATTTTACTTTAAAAGGTATTGGAATATTCGATTGCGTACCCAATAACGCAACAACAGGTTTCATTGAAATCATACGTTGGACACTAACAATATAGTATTATTATTTTAAATTTTTGTCAAATCCTAGCAGTTGTATTGTCTTGAATAAATAGTACTAAATACAATAAGATTATTCTTGTTTGTTAATTTTTTTAAATTTATCCAATAAAAATTTTGATGATTAAAATAAGAAAGAATCTGATTTTAAGCATAAATACTCTAAATTTCTTTAAAAAGTATATTTACCATCATTTAATGGACAACTGTCTTTAAATCTTGATTTAGTCCCTTTAAAATATGAAATATTAATAGAATTTGTGTTCATGCGTACATACATCTTATCGTCTCCATGAATGGTGTATTTCTTTCAATAACTCTAAATGTTATGTACTATTATAAATACATATATATAATAGATATATATGATATAAATGATCAGTAGTACAGATTCGTAGCATAGATTGGTAGCCCAGATTAGTAGCACTGATTGGTAGCACTGATCAGCAGCACTGATCGGTAGCACAGATCGGTAGCAGAGATCGGTAGCACAGATCAGTATCACAGTTGGGTTTCACTGATCGATTGTTTTATAGTAACGGTAGGTGAACAGTGTTTCCATATTCTTCAGTTTTCCCGCATTAAACGATTCCTCTAAGGTAAAATACATTTAAAGAATTATTTTAAGGACTCTTAAGGCCTATTAACAGGCCATAAATCCTATATTAAGTATTCATATGTCTTGGAATATTTTACATGGTCAAACCGCATGGGTTAATGTGATCCGCTTTTAATTGGGAGTTAAGGGCATCTTAAAGTGTCGCCCCATTAAATCTTCAAAAAGGAACAAGATTCATCCTCCCTTGTTCTTCCTCTTTGTTATCGGTTATGAGATGCTAGAACCTTTCAATCCTTCCCGTATGATTTGCACAATCAATATTTACTCCTAGGATTGGTACTGCTCTGTTTTGATGCAACCAAGCTGTGTCGATCATTCATCGATATAAGGTATGTTTTATCATCGTTCCTTCAGGGATAATCTTCATTTGTTATCCATTCCATATTTTTAGCTAATCTCCACGTTTTTAATGGGGTTTTTTTGGGGTTTGGTCGGTGCATACGTACAGTGGAATCCTTGGGTGGATGCAATTTTCACGAGAGGAGGATTGTGACCTGTTGTGTGGATAAATAATGTCAAGAACTCTTTGAGGTAGGGGATTCATGGCTTCTCTAATTGTTTATGTGAAAATATAGAGTTATCATGATTTAGCCTTTTGATCACAATGAAATTTACCTAATTAAATAATTTAATCAGATTAAAATAATTTGTTTAATCGCATGTTGTTTCTTTGTACCGTGATAACGGTTTGCCTCATCTTTTTATAGATAGAGTGATATTTTTGCTTTCATTGATTAGTTTTTTGTTCTTGATGGAATTTTATATAGAACATAAAACTATAATTAATTAGTAATTAATTGGAAAAAGATAAGGAGGCATGTAAATGAATTTGTTTGTTGTTTTTGTTGTAGTTGTTCTAATTTTATGTTAATCAAACTGGCATAGTAAGCATGTTAAACCTTTTTTGATAGCATACTGATTAGATTTCCTAGAATTAGAAGCTAAAAATTGAATCTATTAATTAAATATGGATTAATGAACTGGTTGGTTGATAAAATATAATGCATGGTAGGGTTCTTAGTTACCCTCTTGTTCGTAAGGCCGAGGGCCTTGAGATTTAGAACCATGAGTGCAGATTATGTATTAAGGCTGGATGCCTTGTTATAGGGCCATGATCCCATTTGATGAGATGTTTGATTTCCTACTGCTTGTGTTGTGCTGTGACCCTGGAAGGGTGTTGTGATATGTGGAGGTAGAGAGACCTTGTGGTTGTAGTAGTGGATGACACCTAGAGTGGTGAGATGCATCGGTTTATGCATGTTGTTGCTGGGGAGGACACAAGTGATGATGAAATGGGATAGAGGTGTTTGTTGGATGCTTGGTGATTTTGATTAAATTTTTATCTGCTTTACTTTTCCCCGCTACTCAAGGAAGCTGGTCTTTCTTACCCTCTTTATGTAGGATAAGAAGATGTGCGGGGTATGCCATGGGCTTTCTATATCTATATTCTCAAAAGATAATGGGTATATGCTCTTTATATAGGCCGCAAACACCCGATGGGTAGTAAATCCACTAACTGTGTTGAGCCTCCTTGTGTTTAGTAGCATAGAATGGTTTTATATAATTACTAGAAATATGGGAATGTAATTTTGTAATGTATATTTGAAAAAATTATGTTAACCCATGGGGTTGGAGTTTGCTTGAATATAATGATGAGGTTGTAATTTTTCAAGGGACAGTGGACTTTGGGTGTGATGTTAATGAAATTTAATGTGGAATTGTTCATGTTTAATTAATGTTTAATGAATTAATTAACTTATAGTGGAACGGAAAAAAGGGGATGATGTAATCTAATGAATTACTTTAAATGTTTGTGTGCTTATAGGATACCTAGTATTAGATGTGGCAGCCCGGAGTCCTAGAGATGTTAGCTGTAGTCTTTTCTAAGACTAGGTTATGCCCAGAGCGTGGTTGTGAGTTATAATTCATTCTATAATTTTTTTTTATACACTACTCCACCCTATCAGTAAGGGAAACTAAAACCCAGGGGATTCTAACCCCTGTGGGGTTTTTTCCCCCAATATTCTGATGGGAGGTTAAATGGATGACTACCCCCTTTAGCACCACTCTATTCTCTTGGTAGATACTAGTGACTTTGGATCAACGGTTAGTTTTCCCCATATACGTGTGTAGAAAGCTATAATGGATTGTGGTCATTTCACACACATATATTCTGGGTATAGTATCCTATGTACTACTATAGGTGTAACGTGTATAGGCTATGACGACTATCAGATCCTTACTCGGTGTATGGGATATGTTGTCTTGAGGTTTGATACCCAGTGTATGATACACATTATGCGAGCTATGGTGGCTCTCAAAAACTACATGGTTACATTTTGTAGTGAGGATGGTGTGGTGCTTAGCCCAGGTGTCCGCGGGAATGACTTTGTGGTGCACGTGGTTCAGATTGTGGATCTTGGACCAGGTGTATACGGGCAAGCCTTTGGGGAGAGATGGACAAGACATATGTCATTGGGGAAAAGCGGCAATCAAGAGGGGAAGTAGTAGCGGGGTACCCTTGATATTCATTACTATATGCTATATTTTTGAATGCACTACTTTGTAAGAGTATCCATTGTGAGGTTGGGAACTTACAATACATATTTTGGTGACGAGTTAGTTTCACTTGTTGTTCACTATGATTTAGCATGATTTCATTAATTTTTCATGAGAGGCTTCAGGGAGGATCCTACTGATTATACTATTATACTCTCCCTATATATTTATAACCTGTTTTTCATGTCACTTGGAGTAGGTTAGAGATCAAGCTGGTTACTACTAGCTTATTGTTGGAGGATCTGTTCAGGCTTGTGGTTGTTGTTGTTTTTCATTTCTTTTGGGTACTTGTAGTTTACCATTTCAGTTGTATTACTTTTTCATGGAATTTCATATGTGTAATTGGGATTTAATTATATTTTAGTTTGAGTTGGAGTTGATTGGCATCTATCTTATATCTCCCTTTTTCATGTGTTCTCTTTGTGGGTAGTGCCTCCCATTTGTCTGTTTATTATACCCTCGGTGCTAGTCGCCAGCCCAGGGCCTACTAGAGGTGGGACACGGGGGGTCATTATCTCCCTTTTCAGATTGTCGGCCTAGGAGGGGTGCCCATGGTGCGGAGGGGGTCGTGACAGAGTGGTATCAGAGGTCTGGTTGAGGGATAGGATAGAGTTTGGAGTTAGGCCCATGTGAGGTTGCATGGGTTGGTTGGGAAAGGGTTTCATTCATGTTTATCAAGTGAGGTAAACACTAGAGACTGTCTAAGACATAGGCATTTAGGTCCCCCTATGATATGATGTATGGACCTTTAAGATTACAATGGCTACTAAACACGGTGATACTGGTTGTAGGGTAGAGACCAAGGAATGGATCATGCATTATTCTTCATTGTGCCTATGTTTGAATGGGTAGACCATGGGATAGGTTAACCTAAAATGAATGAAAGAAAATAATTAATTAATTAATGTTGAGTCTTCCATATTCCAGGTATATGAGATCTAATTATTTTTTATTTTGCAGGTATGGATCCAGGTCGACATCCTCGTCAGGGTTGCGTAGAATATGTCCAGCAGGTTATTCCAGCAGGTCGCCACAGGGTAGAGGTTGACGATGATGACACTTGGAGGAAGACACTCCGAGAGTTTCAGTGCCATAGTTTGAAGAAGTATGAGGGCTCTATTTCAGATGCAGTCATGGAAGACTGGTTAGAGGAAGTCGAGATAGTTTTCAGGTCGATCCGTGGTCGGATGGAGAACTGGGTGGCCTTGGTTGTGATGATGCTGCGTGGATCTGCGAGGTAGTGGTGGTTCTTGTTCCTCGGGTATCGTGAGGAGTCAACAATCTCATGGCAGGAGTTTCGAGAAAAGTTTAGTGGTGAGTTCCTTTCCTCAACCACGAAGGCATTTAGACGTCAGGAGCTTCTTATCCTTCGATACGGGAGCTCTAGTGTTCGAGAGTTTGGATTCCATTTCAGGAACCTTCTACGATATGCTTCAGACCTGTTACTAGATGAGGAGTCTAGGGAGAAGCATTTCGTGGAGCCTTTGCATTCAGAGATCTAGCTCCAGGTCACCCCATTTATTATGAATACATATCTTGATGTGTTGGAGAGGGCAGATGTTTTTCTTGTGTTGGTTGTGTTCATTAGTAGCAGGAGTACCCTACATTTCAAAGTAGTTATCATGCACCGGGCGCTCCACTCCTGGATCCTCCGTTAAGGCAGTTCCAGCCGAGGCAGTAGTAGTAGGTTGCACTATCTTTAGATCACCAGAGGGTAAATGGGGCAGGAAAGATACAGCCCCATGACACTCCCCGTCCTCAGAGATCAGAGAACGTCCATGGTAGTGGTCGTAATCCGGGATAGAGGGGTCGTGGAGGAGGACGTGGTCAGCTTCATGCTCAAGCGTTGCCAACTCCAGGCGAGCCAGATGTCTTCAGAGGTACCCTTTTCTTGAATTCTACCTTGGCATATTCCTTGTTTGATTCAGGAGAGACACACTCCTTCATATTACCTACCATTGTCCATGCCTTGGGACGTGAGGTGGAGAGGCTTCTAATGCCCTTGGAGTTGGCTACGCCAGTTGGAGGCTGAGCTAGCTTGTTTGAAGTATGTAGAGACGATGAAATAGGGTTTGGGAAACACCGCTCTTGGGGATATTTCCTATGTTTATGGATACAACCATATGATGTCATCCTAAGCATGGATTGGTTGTATTCAGTGTAGGCTATCAGGGATTGCTTCAGGAAGAAAGTGATCTTCTTCGGTGCGGATTGAGAGTATGTGGTGTTTGTTGGTGAGAGAGATCCTCATATGGGTCATAGGCATGCTCCATCCTTATCATCCATGATGGCTAAGTTGATTCTGAGTTATTCAGTGGTTCAGTAGTTGGCGTTTCCTAGGGTCGTGGAGGAGTACCCTGATGTCTTCCCAGAAGAGGTTGTAGCATTACCCTCACAATGATAGATCGAGTTTGGGATAGAGTTACAGCCAAGAGTGTCTCATATATCTATGTCTCTGTATAGGATGGCCCCTTCTGAGTTATGAGAGATACATATACATCTTTATGGTCTATTGCAGTGCGGTTTTTTTTCAGTCGAGTGTGTCACCATGGGGTGCACTGGTCTTGTTCGTGAAAAAGACCGATGGTAGATTTCATTTGTGTGTCGATTATCATCTCTTAAAAAAGTGACAATAAAAACCCACTTTCCACTTCTGTGGATTTATGACTTATTCAATCAACTAAATGGTGCAAGTTGGTTCTCAAAGATCGACTCGCAGTCGGGATATCATCAGATGTGGGTAAAGGATAAGGATTTTCCAAATACTGCTTTTCGTTGTCGTCATAGGCATTATGAGTTCGTTGTAATGATGATCGGCATGAAGAATGATCCAGCTATTTTCATGGGTTTGATGAATTTTGTGTTCTGTATGTTGTTAGACATGTTTGTTGTGGTTTTCATCGATGACATCCTTGTGTACTCCACATCTGAAGTGGAGCATGAAGAGCATCTACAAGCCGTTTTGGGAGTTCTTCGCCAACATCAGTTGTTTGGGAAGTTGTTGAAGTGTCTGTTTTGGACTCAAGAAGTCTGTTTCATAGTGAATGTTGTGTCCCAACAAGGATTATCTATGGATCCATCGAAGATAGTAGCAGTGGTGTCTTGGGAAGCCCAGAGGACAATGTCAATGGTGCGATGTTTCCATGGTCTCGCTGGCTATTACAGGAGGTTCATAGCCAATTTCTAACGGGTTGCGACTCCTGTAATAGTTCTGACCAAGAAGGATAAGACTTTCTAATAGATTGATCATTTCCAGGAAGCCTTCGATTATCTAAAGGAGAAGTTAGTAAGTGCTCCTGTTCATTGTCATCCAGCTGAGGGAGTCCAGTTTGATGTTTTCAACAATGCTTCACATCTGGGTCTAGGATTTGTTCTAATGAAGTATAGGTCAGTTGTTTCTTATGGGTCTCAGTAGTTGCATCCCCATGAATGGACCTATGCCACCACTAATCATGACATGGAAGCAATGGTGTTTTCTCGGAATATGTGGAGACATTAGCTCAATGGTGAGAAAATAATGGTTTTCAATGATCAATAGTGATTGAAGTATGTTTACACCCAATGTGACATAAACATGAGACAACATCGGTGTATGGAGTTCATGCAGGAATATGACTTCGAAATATCATATACACTGGGAAAAGGGAATGTTGTAGAAGAAACACTGAGTTTAAAGTCACGTACTGATTCTGTGTGTGAATCTATAGATTCATGAAGACTAATGGAAGAACTATCAGAATTAAATCTTGGTATGGAAGAGGTTGGAGGTAGAGGTTTTCTTTTCCTAATAATGATGTAGTAATCCCTAATTTATAAGGTGGAAGAGTCCTATTTGGGTGATCCATAGGTGGAGGTTTGGAGAGATAGAGTTGTTTGTGGTGAGGCCCCTGATGGTTGGTCGGAGGATGAACAACAACGAGCATTGTATCGTGGAATGATTTTTGATTCCTTGGAAATGTGAGAGACGGTTCTCTTAGAGTTACATAGTTCTCCCTTATCAATATATCATGGTGTGACAATGATGTACCGATCTTTGAAGAGTCATTTTTGGTGGCCTGAGCTGAAGCGTGCGGTTGTGGAGTTTGTGTCTCGTTGTTTAGTCTTCTAGAAGGTGAAGGTCGAATACCGTGTTCTTGGTGGTCTTATCCATCCATTAGATATTCCGTAGTGGATGTGGGAGAACATCTAAATGGAACTTGTTATAGGTTTACCTTGAGCTCCGTGAAGACATGATTCTATTTGGGTGGGAGGGGATCATTTAAAAAAATCGGCCCACTTCATAGCGATCAAGGAGTCGATCTCAGTGGATGTTTTGTCAAGTCAGTATCTAGAGGATGTGGTGAAACTTCATAGAGTACCTAGGATGAAAATTTATGATCGAGATCCTCGTTTTACCTCCAGGTTGTGTAGAGGTCTCCAACATGCTTTTGATTCTCAACTATGCCTTGTCACATCTATTCATCCTCAAACAAATGGTCAAAATGAGTGATCCATCCAAACTCTTGATGAAATTTTATGATCTTGTGTTCTATATTTTGTAGCTTCATGGATGAGGCAATACCCTTGGTGGAATTCACTTACAATAATAGTTTTCACTCCACCATCGGTTTGGCACCGTTTGAAGCCTTATATGGTCGGACTTGTTGTTCTCTGTTGTGTTAGACTAGGGTAGAGAGTCCGCAATTCTTTGACTGGAACTAGTGCAGAATACAATAGAGATGGTTTAGAAGATTCTTGAGAGGATGAAGACAACACAATATTGTCCGAAATAATATACTGATCCAAGGAGGAGACCCTTGGAGTTTAATGTTCGGGATTATGTGTTTTTTATGGTGACTCCCCATCGTTGGTAGCAAAGGTTTGGTCATGTAAGTAAAGATTTCTCCCTTGTTTATTGGGACTTTCGAGGTGTTAGCTCATGTTGGAGTTGTGGCGTATCAAGTCGCACTTCCCCCATAGATGAATCGGGTACATGAGGTTTTCCATGTATCATAGCTTCATCGTTATTGTCATGATGACTCTCACATCATCAATTGGGGAGATATCAATGTTGATGATGATGCAACCTTCAAGGAGTGACCTTTGGAGATCCAAGACCGAAAAGAGAAGTTTTTGTGTGGGCGTTCTATTCCCTTGGTTTGTGTCTTGAGGTGACACGGTAGCATAGAGGAGAGTACCTAGGAATGTGAGTCACAGATGCATGTCCAGTACCCAGAGTTATTTTATGTTATTGTGCTGAGTTTTATTTAATCCTTTCTTTTATATACCTTTGATGTGATGTTATTCTTGAATTGCTTGGATATGTATTGCTTTTCCCCATCCTCTCGGATGTGGTGGTTTTGTCCCAGCTTTAGAACAATTCATGGTGGTTTTCCCCTGAGAGGTATCTTATTGGATGGTTGTTCGGACCACAATTTTATTTAGGATGGTTTTAAATTCTCGAGGAAGAGAATGTTTTGAGAGGTATCTGATGTAATGGCCCGGACCTCTCTGGTCCATTACATTGTGAAAATGTGTTGTTGGAGGTGTTATGAGAGGTCAATGTGACTTAACCCCAACACTTTTCCAAATTTCCTGTTTTCAAAACAGTGTTTATAGTTTTGTGACACCATCGGTAGGTGTACAATGTTTCACAGATCATAAGCACAGATCGGTAGTACATAATGGTAGCACATATCGACAACACAGATTGGTAGTGCAGATCCGTAGAACAGATCAGTAGCACAAATTGGTAGCACAGATCGGTAGCACAGATCAGTAGCACATATCAGTATCACTAATCAGTATCACTGTTCGGTAGCACATATCGGTAGCACATATCGGTAGAACAGATTGGTAGCAGAGTTCTGTAGAACAGATTGGTAGCAGAGTTCGGTAGCTCAGATCAGTAGCACATATCGGTAGCACATATCGGTAGCACAGATCAGTAGCATAGATCGGTCGCACAGATCGGTCGCACAGATCGATAGCACAGATCGGTAGCACGGATCAGTAGCACAGATCGGTAGCACTGATCGGTTTCACAGATCGGTAGGTGTACAGTAACGATATGTGAACAGTCTTTCTAGATTACTTCAATTTTTCCCCTTTTGACATTTCCTTTTACTTAAAATACATTTAAAGACTTATTTTAAGGACTCTTAAGGCCGATTAAAAGGCCATAAATCCTATATTAATTATTCCTAAGCCTTGGAATGTTTTACATGGTCAAACAACATGGGTTAATGCGATCTGCTTTTAATGGACAATTACACACATCATAAACCCTCTCCCCATTAAATCATAAAAAAGGAACATGATTCATCCTTTCTTGTTCTCCCTCATTGTTAACTTCTATGAGATTTTTGAACCTTTGAATCCTTCCCGTAGGAGTTTCACAATCAAACTTTACTCCTATGATTGGTTCTGCTCTGTTTTGATGCAACCAAGCTTTATCGGTCATTCTTCGATATAAGGTATGTTTTATCATCATTCCATCAGGGATCTTCTTCTCTTGTTCTCCTTCCCATATTATCATGTGATCTTCATGCTTATAATGGGTTTTTTTCGGTTTGGTTGGTGCGGATGTACCGTGTCATCCTTGGGTCCAAGCAGTTGTCACAAGAGGAGAATCGTAACCCATTTTGTGGATAAGGAATTTCAAGAACCCTTCAATGTAGGGGATTCAGGGATTCTCTAATTGTTTAGGTGAAATCGTAGAGTTAGCATGATTCAGCCTTTAGATCATAATGAAATTGACCTAAATTAATACTTGAACCTGATAAAATGAATTGGTTTTATCTCATGTTGTTGCTTTGTACCGTGATAACGTTTTTCCTCATGTTTTTTTATATAGAGTGATATCTATGATTTCTTTGATTAGTTGTTAGTTCTTGATGGAAATTGATAGAGAACGTAAATCCAGAATCAATTGTTAATTAATTGGCTAAAGATAAGAAGGCATGTAAATAAATCTGGTTATTACTGTTGTTGTAGTTGTCCTAATTTGATGTTAATCAAATTGGCATAGTAATCATGTAAAATATTTTGTGATCGCTTACTGATTAGGTTTCCCTGAAGTTGATCCTATGAATTGAATCAGTAAATTCAATAGGTATTAATGAAATGTTTGTATGATAAAAGATAACACCTGGTAGGGTTCTTAGTTACCCTCTTGATCGTAAGGCCGAGTTCCTTATGCTTTAGAGCCATGATTGATCATTATGTATTAAGGTTGGATGCCTTGTTAAAGGGCCAAGAGCACATTTGATGTGATGTTTCATTTCCTACTGCTTATGCTGTGATGTGGCCTTGGAAGGGTGTTGTGATAGGATGAGGCATGGAGGCCTTGTGGTTGTGGCAGCGGATGACGCCTAGAGTGGTGAGATGCATCGGTTTATGCATGTGGGAGTCAGGGAGGAATCAAGTGATGATGGAATGGGATGGTTGTGTTTGTTGGATGCTTTGTGACTTTGATTGAATGTTTATCTTATTTACTTTTCCCCATTACTCAAGGGAGCTGGTATTGCTTACCCTTCTTTCGAAGTAGGAGAAGACGTGTGGGGTATGCCGCATGCCTTAAATGTCTAGATTCTTAATGGATAATGGGTCTACACTCTTACTATAGGCAGAAAAGATTCCACATGTAGTACATATACTCATCATGTTGATCCCCCTTCTGTCTAGTAGCATAGAATGCTTTTCTAGAATGCCTGGGAATATGGGAAAGTAAATCTTTAATACATATTTGAATAAATGATGTTAACCCATGGGGTTGGAGTTTTCTGGAATATAATGACGAGGTAGTAATTTTTGAAGGGAAAGTGGACTTGGGGTGTGATGCTAATGAAATTAATTGTGGAATTGTTCAAGGTTAATTAATGTTAAAATAATTAGTTAACGTACATTGGTACTAATAAAAAGGGGATTGAGTAATCTAATAAATCCATTTAAATGGTTGTGTGTTTATAAGATACCTAGTATTAGAAGTGGTATCATGGAGTCCGAGAGATGTTATCTGCAGTTGTGTCTAAGACTAGGTTATGCCCATAGTTTGGTTTTGAGTTATAATATATTCTGTACTTTTTGTGTTTCTATACGGTACTACTCCCTTTCGGTAAGGGGAACTGACACCCTGAGGATTCTGAGACCTGGGTGTGTGTGTTTTCCCCCACATTTTGATGGGGTATTGAATCGATGACTACCCCCTTTAGACCCTCTCTGTTCTCTTGGCAGATACTAGTGCCTTTGGCACAATAGATAGTTTTCCCCTTATATGTGTGTATATGGCTGTAATGGCTTGTGGTTATTTCACAAACATATATTCTCATTATAGTATCTTGTGGACTACTATAGGTGTAACGTGTATAGGCTATGACGACATGAGGATACTTAATTGGCATATTGGATATGATGGCTTGACGTATAATACCCGACATATGATACACGTTATGCGAGATGTGGTGGATCCCCAAAACTACCAGGGTACTTTTGGTTGTGAGGATGCTGTGGTGCCTAGCATTGGTGTCTACGGGAAAGCCTTTGTGGTGCATGTGGTGCAGATTATGGAGCTTGGCCCAGGTGTATAGGGGCAAGCCTTTGGATAGAGATGCATAGGATATATGTTTATAGGGAAATGGGGAAAACCAGTGGGGAATTAGTAGTGGGGTACCCTTGATATTCATTAATATATGTTATATTATTGTATGTCTAACTTGGTGAGAGTATCCATGGTTACGTTGGGAACTTAGTATACATGCTTAGGTGATGATTTAGTTTCACTTGTTGTTCACGAGGCACTAGCATGATTTCTTTACTTTTTCATGAGAGGCTTCGGGGAGGATCCTACTTAGTATACTGTTATACTCAACCTATTTATATATAAACTATTATTTAGGTCAATTGTAGCTGGTTGGAGATTAAGCTGGTTACTACTAGCTTATAGTTGGAGGAGCTGTTCGGGCATGTGGTAGTTGTTGTTTTTCTTTTCATTTTGGTAATTGTAGTTTCCCCTTTCAGTTCTATTACATATTCATAGTATTTCATATATCTACTTTGGTATTTGTTAAATTTCAGTCTGAGTTGGAGTTTATTGGTATCTATATTATCTCTCTTTTTTGCATGTGTTCTCATAGAGTGTAATGCCTCCCATTTTGTGTTTATTATACCCTTGGTGATAGTCGCCAAATCGAGGCCTACAGGAGGTGGGAGTCAGGGGTCATTATCTCCCTTTTCACATTGTCAGCCCAGGAGGGGTACCCATTGTGGGGAGGGGGTCGTGACATGATATTTTTTGTCATTATGATTCAGTATTTTCAATTTATATGGTGCCTTATGGTTTCCATTATGGGCAAGCACTACAATTTCAATTTGAGTAACTGTGGACTACAACCACCTCAATGTGATATAATTTGTTAATGCCATATGTGGGATGTATAAAGAATGTCGTTAATGATATAATATATGATATTAACTGGAATTATAGTATACCCATGTATCATTATGTATTAATTCCATTAAAATACGAAATATAAATAGATGTTGTGTTCATGCGTACATACGGATTATCGTCTCCATGAATGGTGTATTTGTTTCAAAACCTCTAAATGTTATGTACTTTTATAAATAAATTTATATACTAGATATATATGATATATATGATATCTAAATCATGAATATCCATATATCAATAATGTAATTTTGACCACATAGACTAATTGTAAATATAAGAAGTTCATTTTTTACTCATGTAATTAATATCAACAAAACAACCATGATTAACATAAATGATTACATGATGTATATAACAAGGTAATAATTTATATAAATGGAAAAGAAAACATGTGTTTGTATAAATGAATTTTATTTTATTATTCATGATATTAAAGAATGAAAGAGTCATGTCGGATATAAGGTAAGGGACTTTATCTCATTCCTCTTTCATTGTGGCATATTTTGTTTGAATACATGACTATATTTTATATGCTGTATAAACACCTTTGACTTTTCATTTCATTCAATGGGAATATTTTTCTAAAAAGCATTTTCCTAAAAAACCCTAAAAAAATTTCTGTTTAATGTAAGCGGTGACAATGTCTTTTTCCTCTGCTGCAAGTATTATTTGATATATGTCTTCCTTAACAAGCCGCAAGGTTTTTAAAATAAAAATAAATACACTATACACTTTTACAAATTCTGGTATTGAAATTTTTTTTTGCTAATGGTTTTGTTATGTCAATATATTTAAATTATATATTGTGATTTTAATGTAGAAATGTTATCTTTCCATTGTGTTTGTTTTAAAATTAATGAATATGTTATGGTTCTCGGGAATTGTTTACGTATACTGGTGGTTCCATGATAAACCTAGGGCAGGTGAGACCAAGATATCCCTCCAATTCATTTTTTAACATGACAGAGGTAAACATGAATGTTTCTCTGGAGAGATATAGGGAATATACAGTTATGGGTATTCTAAATATAACTCCCTATGTATCTGTGATAGATACTATGTAAGTATTATAAGAATGCCACAAGTTAACTTTATGATTTATTATTCCTCTGGGTTAATCATACATCTTATTATTTCATGAGATATTTTGAAGAGGTAATGTTATGTATTTAATGATGAACTAATATTTTCATTATTTTTTGTATAACCATTACTGAGCTATTTATTCTCATCACATGTTTTGAAATGTTTTTCACATGACATAAAGTTAAATGCGTTCAAGGATGGGAATAAGAAAATGTCATGTTGTCCAAAACATGGGACTAGACATGACACTTATTTTCATGAGTTTTTATTTTATGAAAAAATTGAAACTGAGTAGAAGTTTCTATGTTTTAATTTGTGAGTTGTAATGTAATAGTTATGGCCTAATTCTCTAAAACACTAAACATTAACAGATCCTCAAGGTGAAATATTCATTTAATTCAAGTTATGAAATGATTATGGACGGTTCCATATAGTATGTATTAGAGATCAGTTTGTATAACTTTAGAAGTTATGATATAGTTAAATTAATTTCCTAAATTAATTTATGGTAAGATTGAAGTGATATAGCTTTTACATATTACCATCTCGCCTCGCCTAAGATATTTCTATGTACTCAATTTTTTTTTCTCAATGTAATGATGGAAGCAATGTTGGGACAACATCTAGAGGAAGAAAACCTTCCAAATCAACAACCTAAGATATTCGGAATCAGAACTAAATAGTTTGGTGCAGTGATAAAAAAATTGAATCATTCTATAAATGGTGGTTGTATCCATGCACGATACTAGCCAGATCAAGAATAGGGGAACATATCCATATTGGGGAATTTCTTGAGGCGACATCCCCCATCATTTAGATTATATTCTGACCCTTTTCTAGTATATGTATGGATAAAGAACTAGAAAAGACATTTAGTGTCATGGTTTTTTCCGAACATCAAAATGATAGTCTCGTTGTTTACTATTTTGACGGTGAAGCTGATCACTGGTTGTCAATGGTGAAAAATATATGTTCTATTTAGGAGATTAATGATCTTGATTTTTATGAATTCAATGGTATGTTTCTTGAGAAATATTTTCCTAAGGTGGTTTTTCATTGGATGTAAAAACAATTCTGGGAAGGAAGGCAGAAGGATGACTTACTGGCCGCTTATGAAGAAAAACTATCTTGACAGACAAGGTATGCTCAAAATTTTATATGAGATCATGATATTAAAATCAATCAATTTTTTATCATTATTAAATCCATATTATCTATGGGATTTAGCATATTGTGATTTTTAATGTTATGAAATACTTGTTTGATGTGAATAGTAGGTTGAAATGGAGTTTGCCGATGATCACATTTTCTTTTAAAAACAACATAATAAGAGGTCAAGTTGGCCACAAAAATGGA
This sequence comes from Viscum album, assembly GCA_963277665.1. Lineage (NCBI taxonomy): Eukaryota > Viridiplantae > Streptophyta > Magnoliopsida > Santalales > Viscaceae > Viscum > Viscum album. The sequence continues at coordinate 1,994,527,604 of OY728140.1, read as the reverse complement.
AAACACTTCAAAAAATTCAGATGGAATGAAAATAATGTTTACTGTTTGTGATAATTATTGTAAAAATCATGTTTTGGATTGTCTTTTTAATTCTCTTAAGTGCAATTAATGTGGTAAAATGGGATATAAGTATTGTAATTACACTAAAAAATAACAAGGTAACTATAAGAACAAATTATATTTACAATCAGTAAAATGTTTTAATTGTAATGACATGAGTCATAATGAAAATGAGTGTCCTGAAATGAACTCAATGGAGGGAATGAAACCAGAATACATGTAGAAAGGGTTGGTTAAGTCCTTTGCAATTACTTCATTAGATTTTTTGAAATCAAATAATGTAGTTTCAAGTACACTGTTTGTTTGTTCAGATTATGCCAATGTGTTGTCTGATTCGGGGTCTACACATTTGTTCATTTATGATAAGTTTTCTAGTAAATTAGGGCTTCCATCTCTAGATATGAATCCAAAACATATGTTAAAAAACATAGAGTTTGAAACTAAAAGAAATTATAATAACCTTCTGGTCCTTGTGTGCGGAATGAATCTACCTGCAAACCTTATTTTTTTGTCCTCTAGTAGAGTTTGATGTTATTTTGGGTATGGATTGGCATTTTGTTTATCATTCTATGAATGAAATCATAGCTAAGAGGATACTTTTTAGAATGAATTTTAGTTTGTGAACAAGAATAAACCCTAAATTAGGGTAACATATTAGGAAGCTGAGAAACCAGTAATGATGGAAATGAATGTTACATTGAACATATTGTTGAAAATAAAGAAACCGTTTAGATTAATGATGTGCCAATGGTAAATGAGTTCCTATATGTTTTTAATGATGAGCTTTCTGGTATTATACCTGATAGTGAAGTTGAATTTATAGTTGAATTAGTTATTGATGAAAATCCAATTTCAAAACACACATATCGAATGGCTAAAATTTATATTTTAGATATAGAGAAACAAATGTAGGAGATATTAGATAAAGGTTTCATTCGACATGGCACATCACCATGTGGTGATCCTATCTTATTTGTTAAGAAAATGGTTCAATGAGACATTGACTTGATTATAGATCTTTTAATAAAATCAATGTTAAGAACAAAGTATCCTTTCCCCCGTATCGATGATTTTTTTTATCAGCTCCCGGGAGCACAATATTCTTCGAAGATTGACTTGAGGTCGTGGAACCATCAGTTGAATGTAAATTAAGTAGATTTTTCAAACACCACATTTCATACTAGATATGGACATTATGAAATTTTTGTTATTCCTTTTGGTTTAACCAATACACATGTTTTATTCATAGATCTTATGAATAGAATTTTCCATGAGTTCTTTTATATGTTTGTGGTTGTGTTCATTGATGATATTTTGGTTTATTCCAAAAGTAAATTAGAACATGAAATACATTTATGGGTTTTCATTAAAACCTTGAAATAAAATAATATATCTGGGAAATTCAAAAAGTGTGAGTTTTGGTAACAACAACTTTCTTTCCTTGGTCACATTGTTTCAAAAAATGGAATAATTGTTGAATCTACTAAAACAAATGTTTTAGAATATTTATCAAGACCTAAAAATATAAAAATGATCTGTAGTATTCATAATTTGGAATATTACTACTAGATGATTGTTGAAAATTTTCCATGGTTATCTAGTCCAATGTCTATATTAACTCGAAATGGGGTTATGATATTTTGGAATAAAATGTAATTATTTTTTCCAAGAATTGAATAGACGATTGGAGAATGATCTAGTTTTGGTACTATCTTCCATAAATAGTGTGTTTGTTATTTATTGTGATGCTTCTTTGAAAGGACATAGTTGTGTCCTTATGTAAGAAGATGAAGTAATTGCTTATGCTTCACGTTAGTTGAAACCTCAAGAGTAAAATTACCCTACACATGATTTGAAATTATCTTATGTTTTATTTTATATAAAAATTTAGATGCATCATTTTTCTGGAGTAAAATGTAAAATATATACTGACCACAGAATTGTGATGTATATATTCAATTTGAATGAATTGACCATGGTACATAGGAGATGGTTAGATGTAATCAACGATTATGATTGCACAATATTTTACCATCCATGAAAATCAAATAAAGTGGTTGATGATTTGAGTTGAAAATGTAAAGATTCATTGACCATGATACATTTGTAATGAGATCCTTTAGTTTTTGATTTGATAAACATTGGCATAGAAGTTTTAGGTTCATGAAATTCTTCAGTTTTTTTCAGGTGTCAGTTAAATCATCTCTATCATATAGAATAAAGAAATAATAGAAGGAAGACAATGAGTTTCATAAAAATTATGATTTGGTTTAGAAAGTATGTTTCCAAAATTTAACATCGATAAAGATTGTGTTTTGAGATTTAGGAAGAGTGTGATGCATTTTTGTATGAAGATAAAGTTGAGTCTTATTTTCATTGGGCCTTCTGAAATCTTGTAGAAAGTAGGATATGTTGTGTACAAAGTGTCTAAACCTATGTATTGTTTTAGGTACACAATGTTTTTCATATTTCCATGTTGATAAATTATATGCCAGGTTTATCTCATGTTATGGGCTTAGAGATAGTTCGGTTGTAAAAGAATCTCCTTTAAGAGGAACAACCATTCTAGATTCTTGACCAAAGAGAGCAAGTATTTCGGAATAAGTTAATTAACCTAGTAATGGATTTGTGAATAACCATATGGTTGAAGAGGAAACATGGTAATCTAAAAATTCCATGTGGGATAAATACCCCCATTTATTTGATATGTGAATAAAATTGGGAGGATGAAATTTTCAAAAGGTGAGAAGGATGTCACATCACAGGTAAATAAAGAAAAAATAAATTATCAAATTTATTAATATTTGTGAATTAAATATTAATTTTACATTAAAATGGGTTTTTAAATTCAATGGTGTACCTAATACACAACAACAGGTTTTTATTAAATCATACATTGCCCACTAAAAATATAATATTATTATTTTAAATGGTAGTTAATGCCTGGCCATTATAATGGCAGGAATGAATAGTACTAACTACAATAATATTATACATGTTTTGTAAATTTTATTAAATTTATCTAATAAAAATTTATAGGCTTAAAATAATAAAGAATCTGATTTTATGCATAAATAGTCTAATATTTTTTAAAATGTCAATTTACATCCATTTGATGGTGAACCCTCATTAAATATATTTTTGATCACTTTTATATGTTATATTTGACCAAATATAATTCTTCTTTAGAATCAAGACATCAGAATTCACTTTTGGAATTTTTTAGGTATTTTTCAAATAAAAATAATTTTTTGATAAATAGTGAAAAATATTGTATTTTAATTCAAAACAACCTTTTAATCAACTTTATTTATATGGATATATTATCTTTATAATTTATTTTAATGTTTAAATAGATTATATTTAAACTATTTAATCCAATTTTGGTTATTATAATTAATTTTAAATTGAAATTAGACATAAAAAAGAGCCAATCATTTGATTGTGATTTTTTCTTAAAAACATGGTTTGTTGTTTTAATAGAGAGAATTAATTTTAAATTAATTTCTGCCACTACTCTGTTTTAAATTTTGAAATTTTAATTCAACATTTGGAATCAATAGTTCTAAATTGTGAAAATAGGTAACATTTTTTTTACATTATGAATATTTACTTCAGTAAATTTTATATTTACCATGGTTAAAGGGTAAATCTCGTAAGTTAGAGTAAATAAATATCACTATAATAATATGAAATTACCCAAAAATGTGTTCTATTCTTATTGTATGATACACTTTCGACTATGGGAATCTTAGGGGCGATTGTGGGACTCCATGGGGCCACATTGGGTTGATAATGACATTTTATTTTAATCAACGTAAAGTAATGACCAAAATGACATAAACAAATATCTTTTAGTAAATTAGTTTTTACATAAGGATATATAAGTTATAATTCCGACTATGAATATTATTTGGAAATCTAAAACTATTTACTGCATCATGTTATTTTTTTAATAATATTTAGACATCAAATAAATTAAATTATATATGACACAATAATGATGTGGTGTTTACATAATTAATAAATTATTTAAATAGATAAGATTATAAAGATTACAATAATATAAAAAACCTATACAATTCTTGTTGGATGGTTTTATTTCGTCCATGAGTCATATTTTATTCTTCTTAAATATGTTTTGAACATTTAGAAACAAAAAATCATTGTTTAATAATATAATATTTTCACACATTCCTAAAGAGCCCTTCCTCTCCCTTATAAAAATACCTCACATATAATTCATTACTAACACCACTAAAGCCCCTTGTATTATCCAAAATATTCCCAATGAATATTTCTACATCAATATACTACTTATATATGACTTAACATATGCAAAAGGAACTTCAACAAACCCTTTTGGTTCAAGCCTAAGAGAGTTACCCGTTATAAAGGTAACATCTTCTGATAAGTTCTTATGTTTTATTTTACCTATCCAACCTCTAAAACTCTTTTTGTTCCTTTATTTTATAACAGAACTAGTATCCATAATATAATATTATGTTTTTTGTGAGAATATTTCAAAATATATATACACACACCTTCATCTAATAGGTAAAGAATGTAATGTTTCTATGGATGGAAAACTAATGACTCACAAAAAGATGATTGTTCAATTAACTTCTACCGCATCTCATGGTGGCCATTATGTTGAAAAATTATTTATATATGATATATATTATTTTTATGTAGTATTTATGCTTCTGTATTTTTCATTTATAGCATGACTTTATGGTTTCCATTATGGGTAAAAGTGATAATTTTATTTGAGGAAGTGTGGATTACTGCCCCCTCAAAGTGATATGACACGCTAATTCCCTATGTGAGACGTTTAAAGGATGGTTTTAATGATATTATATATGATATATTACTCAAATTATAATATTTTAATGTATCATTGTGTTTTATTTCCATTAAAATATGAAATAGGAATGTATGTAGTGTTCATGCGTATGTACAAATTTCCGTCTTCATGAATGGTGAATTTCATTTATTACCTCTAAATGTTATGTACTATTATAAATACATTTATATACTGTATATATATGATATATATGATATCAAAATAATTGAATATAATTCTAGATATAATGTAATTTGTACCAAAAAGGAAACTTGTAAATATAAGATGTTCATTTTTGACTCAAGTACCAAATAATAACAAAACGACCATTATTAACATAAATTATTACCTGTTATTTATAACATTATAATAAATTATTTAAAAGGAATAATAAACACGAAAAGATTCTTATGGATGTCAGAATTAATTTTTTTTTTATTTTCCGTGTGATTAAATAACAAACGGGTCATGTCGGACACAAGGTAAGGGTCTTCGATTCAATATCCATACATTGAGGCATATTTTGTTTTAGTACAATAACTTATTTTATATGATGTATACACAACATTGAAAAATAATTTCATTACAAAGTAATCATTTTCTACGATGTGTTCTACTAAACAGCAAATAATTGTTTCTTTTTAAATTATGTGGTGACATCGACCTTTTCTACTGCCACAAGTATTATTTAATATATGACTTCCATAACTAGATGTAATGTATTTAAAAGGAAAATAAATACCATATACTCTTTCATAATTTGGTATTGAAAATGGTTTTGATAATGGTTTTGTTTTGACAGTATATTTAAATGAATTATTTTCATTATAATGTGGTAATGTTATCATTCCATTATGATTGTTTTATGTATGTAAAGACCCCCTAACATGACGAACATGGACATTAAAATACTTTTGAAAAATAATTAATACATAAGAAAAACCAACACTCAAGGACTGTAATAGTTTAGTGTCTTTAGAAACTCAGAACATAATCTTCTAATCATGGTGAATGATCTTCACCATCTCCCACAAATATCATCTCCTTTTTTTTCTTATCTAAAACATTTATTTATATCCTAGTGAAAATAAAAAATATAAAGAGTGAGCTCAAATGCTCAGTAAGGGTAATCATTGAGAAAATAAAACAATCCATATGAATTTGAACCTAAAAACATGAACATAATGTTTAAACATCCAAATCACGAGAAATGAAATAAAACATGTCATTACGTAAATCATAGATCATAAAGGAACATCAATCATGATAAAATAGAATGGGAATAAAACATGTAAATATGGAAAACAATTAAGCAATTCATATGATTTCTATAGTAGCCAAGGAATTGCTACCAAGACCATCTTAGTGGATAAAGTCCCTTACTGAATCAAGTTCACTCCTTGTTCCAGTACAGTATCACTGAACCGGATTAACTTTCCATTATAGCCATGTCTATCTCATGAGATATAAATCTGTAACCAATGCATTGGAGGGAGATATAGGTCCCACCCATATCATAATTAAATCATTCTTACGTGTGCTAAAAAATAAACACAAATCATTCATCATAACCCAAATAATAAAATGGGTTACATAATCATCATCACATCTTAACGTAATCCATATAAAACAAATGGATATCAATTATTCATAAAAAGAATCGAACCATGTAAATAATAGAAACATTATACTTGAAACATAATCATACTAAATAATTACTTCTTAGATGTAAAATAGTTTTGACAAAACAATTCAAATGAATTCTTGAGGAAACATCCTTTCTTCTTTAAAATCATTTTCTTATAAAAAAATTCCATTCAATTTTAAAAGAAAAATATTTTTTTGAAAATAATAATAAAATCTTGCAGAGTAATATTCATGAAAATTAGTCATTATGAAACCGTAAAAATCTATTCATGATGTATAATTTAAAAATACATTCTTCATGCACTTTTTCCAGAAAAGTCAAAAAGTACCTCATATGGTAAACAAAAGAATGATTCCATACATACCCTGTAGTAAAAGTAAAAAATACGTAAAATGGAATTTAAACATAAATGAAACCATTTTTTGAAAACAGGGACATGGATGATGAATATAACCCCACAAAATACTTAGGAATAAACAATCTCAGATAAAAATGCGTTTTGAAAAGTTATCCCATACCTTAGGTCCAATTTCACCCATATGTGTCTGAGACTCATGCATAGTGGGTTTAATCATATTATTCTCTTGAAACATAACCATAATAATATTTATGATATCATATATGGTTAACTTATGACTTTATATTACGCGTTATTTTGTCAATTCCATGTTAAAGAAGTGTTATGGGTAAAATCGTTTCATTTATCGTACAAGTTTGGACATGTTTTTCTCGATATTATTATTACTTATATAATGATTTACATACTTCCCTAATGTAAAACATGATTTATATATCATAAATATTCATTATATATATATATCTTTATATAATAGATGGATAAATGAAATGAAACACACTGTTCATAGAGACGGTAGGCCGTACGTACGCATGAACAATGTATTCCTTTCCTTCTTTACTTGAATGGAAGTAAGTAGAAGACACACATATATATATATAAATCATGTAGCATTATTATGTCATATATATCATTATTATTCATTATATATACTTTATAATCATTGTTTAATGGTTAATATTTAGAATGAATCTCATCACGTCTTTGAGACGGTAATCCGTACGTATGCACGAGAGATAATATCATTCCGATAATTGTTGAATGGAAATGGGGTGGATGATATAATATCTCATAATCAGAATGATGTTATAATAACCATATATATTTATTCTTTACACAATTATACCCATCCAAGTAAGGTGGTGATGGAAAAACAGATTACACCACAGCGTGGAGATAGTATTCCGTACGTACGCACGCATGGTGATTTCATTTTAGATAGGATGTATAGAAGGTGAAATGGGTTTGTTGCATATTTATAATAGCATATAAGTATATTATTTATACTGATGTAATTACATTAAAATGGAAAAACTAAGGAAGTGGAAGTAGATGAATAAAGAAGATTGAAAGAATCGGTAGAAGTGATTACCTCTTCTTCGGCACAGCTCCTCTTAACCTCCACATAGGGAACTAATGATCGTCTTTGAAGAAGAAAAAGACCTCTAGTAGGTTTATATAGAAGTGTATTAGTAAAATGGGAATGGTTTGGCTGAGCATGAAGGCTCAAATTTATGTGAATATGGGAGGGAGGAGGTGCCCTATTATAAGGGAGGAGAGGGGCACCTTAGAAAAAACATAACATATTATTTTATAATAAAATCATATTTGGTTTATAATGGCTGAAAAGTGACTTATTTCGATGCTAGGGTGGCTCTGGGTTGAAAACATATCAACCAATAGGTTTACAACAATTTTTGGTTGCCATTTTAATCTTAACATTTAGATTTAACTCTAAGTTAAATAATTTAACTCCAACTGTGTCTTCTTGTATTCTTACATTATATGGTTAATACACATATTATAAACTGCAAATCGAACCCCAATTGGTTCATTAATGTCAAATAAATTATTATATAATCCTTTTGGATGATCCTTATATTTTTAGAACCATAATATAAATTAATAATATAATATTTGTTTTAAAAAATCTTTTTTGTCAATTTTTACACAATTTGATATTTTTTGTTTTCTAAATTCAAAAAAGCATTATTAATTAAAAAATAATTCATCTAAAAAACCCTAAAATGTTATGTTAACCTAGAAAATTAGTTTAATTCATAAATAGTCTCAAATTACTTTTATTTTGGTATTTATAATATCAATAATTTAAATATTTCATTAATTAGATAATTACCGCATCACTGTTGTTTCATAAATAAATTAAATTGTTTAATGTCTAAAAATTATAAATAAAATAAAATTATGTAGGAAGTCACTTAATATTTATATTTAATATTTATAGTCGAATTTATATTTTGTATAAAACTATATTTAAAATGTTCTAGTTATTAATCATTGATTTAAATTATTTTAACTATTATTTAAATAAAATAATAATAAATGTCCTAATCTAATCCAAGTGGACATAAAGGGAAATATTTTATTCCCAAGGTTTTTTTGGACTAATTAAACTTATACAATATAATTAAGACATATGTTAGGGTAACAATAATATCATTTTTATCCTTAATTACAATATTTACTTTTAACCGTGGTAAATAAAAGTAAAAAGTTATTATTCACCAATAATTATTTTTATCTTATTGACCCACGTATTACCCCATGAAATTAACCATGTTTCACATATTTTAGAAATTACACTCACAAAAGAGGTAAAATGATGTTTTGTTTAATTTAAAAATTCTCCCAGGAGGTGGGTAAAAGACAGTGGAAAGTTCAATAAAATTTTTATATATCTAAAATTACTATAAAATTACTCTAAAGAATTACATTGAAATTATATAGGTTTTATGTATCAATATTTACATAAAATAAATATAAAAAAATATATTACAATAAAAATTTGGTTTTGAACTATAACACATTTTTTTCACTATTCATAAAAATTGTAAAGTTTTCAGAAAAAAAAAACAAATTCAACCTAGGATATTTTCGATATTTCAAATCAAAAAATGTAGTCCATTTTGAAAGATAAAATTTATAAAATTTAATAATGTGAGTATTACTATACATAATGGCTAGTTTATATAATATTTTAATAACATATAGTTGTTTAGTGAAACCCGGTATTGCGTACTACACATGCTATTGAGGAAGGTCGCGATTATGTGTAATGAAAGACAAGTCAGGGATTTGTATAGTGAAAAATACCTTTGGTGTTGCGTACAACACAAGAAATCAATTAATTTAATAATAATAGTTCTCATAAAATCTCACGTTGTAACATTCTACCCCCCTTAAAATGAATTTATCCCCTAAATTCATCAGGGTTATAAATGGGTTACTAGTTGAATGTTTCTTTCATTGAAGCCCACACCGTAAAAAAGAATACTAAAAATTAATTTTAAAAAGTGATGTATGAAACATATCGGTTACCCAAATTAACTCATCACTTGGTTTCCACAAAGGAGAACATACGTGCAATGTGGATATGGAAGAGAAATCTAACCATCATGATTGGATGAACAGTGGTAGAGAACATGGATATAAAAAATCCAACAATCACAAAGCCATAAATTTTTGATAATCTAAGGTGCCATATTATTAATAAGATATGAGGGAAATATGACAACTTTTTTGGTTTTCAAGATCATTTCCCTAATTTTGAATATTTTTTGAATTAAAAGAAATATTTACATGATTTTGGTACAATATCACTGTTGTTTGTTCCTTAAACAATTTCTATTTCATCGCTTAATGAAATGATGTTGAATTTGTCAACTGTGAAGTGTTTTAAGATCAATTGAATGATAGGTCATTCGATCTATCTCAAACATAAGGTTAGAAAATGTTATATACATAAGTCCATCTATAGTGAGATTAATAGTATATGGTTACTAAAATGGACTTATCATTCATATATAATACCTCTTAATAAAATAAAACTAGTTTCTACTAACCAAGGATTTCTTGTAGGCTAGAGGTAGGCGATAAAGGCCTGTCGTACTTCGGTTGTGGGTTCAATTCCTACAGCCTTGTCCAAAATGACAAGTTATCGCCCATCCGGCAGGTTTTCCTTTTTCTAAAACTACATTATTATAACATCCCATCAATAATATTGAAAAAAATTTATCCTTAAACAATACTAACTTATGTCCAAAAAAATCCATTCTAATCATTAGGCTTATCTAAAATGCTTATGTCCAAGCTCATAGTATAAAGAAAAAAATTACTAGAAATTTCATCTACTGAGAATGTGAATACAATCAATTATCCCCCATATATCAGACAATATATCTTGTTAGTCACATTCCAAACATGTTAATACCTTAATCATGTATTCTATTCAAAAAAATTAATAACCATTGAACCCTCGTGAAAACATGAATGATGTCAAAAGTTAACTCTTTCCACATTCCAAAATCTCAAAATTTCTATATACTCAAACCATGATATCAGTCATGAGCTCATTTAATTTTCATTTTCTACGTTCATTATGTGCATGTCATCTTCTTTAAAAATTATTTCAATCACTTTTCATGGTTACATGTACCATAATATTATTGAAAACCACTACATAGTTATTCCAAAATTCCACGATACCATTAATGAGATTCCATGATACTATTTTAAATACCAATACATAAACACTAATCATTCCACATCATCATTGTCATTATCAACTTCAAAAATAGTGATCGCTTGTGACATCCCTTTATCTTTTTCCTTAAGAGGTTGCTCGCGTCGATCATCATTAACCCTTGGATTAGGGAATTTGTTAGCATAATGCCCAATTTCCTTTCACTTGAATCATTGAAGTGTTGGTTGAGTGTTCTGTGTAGTATTTTCTCTATTCACATCATTATCAACCTTTTTCTCATTACTTCCATACTCAAATGCTCGATGAACATCCTTTCCAAGCTTAAAACATTTTCTAGTACCTTTTAAGGAATATCCACCATGCTTCTTTTCCACACATTGAGCATAATGTAACATTCATTTTCTTTTCTCCATTGTTATGAAATTTTCCCTTGATCTCCATCTTTCGTTTCTTTTCAAAACCATTAGATAGATATGTTACAAAAACTTCTAGTTCTACCTTGATATCACAACACATAATTTATTCATAGATATTGGAATGTATTATAGATAATTCCCTTTGAAGACATGGTTTTATGCCTCTAAATAATCGATCAATTGTACTTTCAGGTTAGATGATAATGCCAGATGCATAACTTGCAAGCCTTGTATAATTCACTATGTATATACCCACAGATTCATCATACTTTTACTTAATCTTAATTAACTACATTTCCATCTTTGTTTGAAGAATAAGAGGGAAGTACTTTTTGAAAAATAAATTCTTGAACTCATCCCATTCTACGGATTCAATTTCATCTTTGGGCCTCATATTCATAATTAGATTCCACCATTGGTCTGCTTAACCTTCTAAATGGTAAATAGAAAGAATGAATTTTTAATGTTCCGAACAGAAAAGTATGGAAATTATCTTTTCAATGGTACTGATCCATTGTTCAGCAACAAGTGGATTAGAAGACCCACTAAAAGAAGGTGGATGTGGCCTCATGAATGACCCAATAGAATATTGTTTCCTTCTCTATTCATTTGGAAGTCCAGAATGATTCATAGATTGTGTAAGTATAACAATAATATTTTTCACTCCATCTCAAATAACAATGGTTTGTTCAGGAGGACAATCATTGCATTGTCCATTACATTGATCAACAAGGTTCTTTGGGGTTTTATCCATCGTCTAAAATCCAAAAAGAATAGTGTGAGAGATAAAAATCATGTGAGGGAAAACAACATAATAAAGGGGTAGTATCATCAATATCTAACATCTTAGGTTTAATTCTAATATCATTACTATAGTTCTAGTACTATAACCTATACTTATACTTATCCTTAGGGATATCCCTAGTCATACCATAGAAATATCTCTAGGGATCTCACTAAAGTTCTCACATCCTAGATTCCAAAGGTCGACTAACCCTTCCCTATGATACCAAATGTAGAGACCACCAAACATGATGTACATGGACATTAAATTAATTTTGAAGAATAATTAATACAAAAAAACCAAAAATAAAGGACCATAATAGTTTAGTGTCTTTGGAAACTCGGAACATAATCTTCAAATCATGATGAATTATCTTCAACATATACCATAAATTTCTTCCACTTTTGATTTCTTACCTAAAACCATTCTTTATATCCTGGGGAAATAAAAGCATATAAAGAGTGATCTCAAATTCTAAGTAATGGTAAGAATATTGAAAATAAAACAAACCATATACATTTGAACATAAAAACATGAACATAATGTTTAAACATCAAAATATTGAGCAATGAAATAAAACATGGTAGTACGTAAGGCATAGATCATAATGGAACATCAATCATGATAACATAGCTTTTGAATAAAACATGTAAATGTGGCCAACCATTAAACACTTTATATGATTTACATAGTAGCCAAGGCATTGCTTCCAAGACCATATTTGTGGACAAAGTCCCTTACTGGATCAAGTTAACTCCTCGTTCCAATCCGGTATCACTGAACCGGATTAACTTGTTGTTCCATCCATGTCTATATCATGAGATATAAATCATTATCCATTTCATTGGAGGAATATATAGGTCCCACCCATCTCATAATGAAATCGTTCTTACATGTGCCACAAAATAAACATAAATCATTAATCATAACCCAAAGAATAAAATGGTTTTCATAAAAATCATCACATATTAATGTAGTCCATATAAAACAAATCGATATCATTTCAACATAATAAGAATCAAAAAATTTAAATAATATAGAAATTATACTTGAAACGTAATCATACTAAATAATGTCATATTAGATGGAAAATATTTTTGACAAAACACTTGAAATGGATTCTTGAGGAAAATATATTTTCTTTTTTAAAATCATTTTTTATCACAAAATGAATTCAAATTTAAAAGAAATGGATTTTTATGAAAATAATAAATTAATATTTTAGATTAATCTTCACGAAAATTAGGCGTTATGAAAAAATAAAAATCCATTCATGCTATATAATTTAAAAAAACATTATTCTCATACTTTTACCAGAAAAGTCATAAAGTACTTCGTATGATAAACAAAAGAAATATTCCTTACATACCATGTAGTAAAAGTAAAAAATGGGTAAAAAGGACTTTCAACATACATGAAACCATTTTTAGAAAACAAGTACATTAATGATGAATATAACCCCAGTAAATACTTACGAATAAATAATCTTAGATATGAACGAGATTAGAAAAGTTATACCTTACCTTATGTCCAATTTCTTCTGTATGTGTCTGAGACTCCTGTATAGTGGGTTTAGAAATATTATTAACCAGTAACAGAACCATAATAATATTTATTATATCATATATGGTTCACTTATGATTTTATATTACATGATCTTTTGTCAAATTCTATGTTAAAAAAGCGTTTTGGGTAAAATCGTTTCATTTATCGTACATGTTTGGACTTGTTGTTATTGATATTATTATTAATTATATCATGATTTACTTACTTCTAGAATGTAAAACCCGACTTATATATCCTATATATTCAGTATATATATATCTATATATAATAGATAGATAAATGAAATGAAACACACCATTCATGGAGATGGTAGGCCGTACGTATGCATGAACAATGTATTAATTTTCTTATTAACATGAATGGAAATAAATAGATGACACACATATATATAAATATAATGTAGCAATATAATGTCATATATATCATTAATATTCATTATATATACTTTATAATCATTCTTGAATAGTTACTATGGAGAATGAATCTCATCATGTCGTGGAGACGGTAGTCTGTATGTACGCACGAGCGATGATATCGTTCCCATAATTATTGAATGGAATTGGATTGGATGATATAATATCTCAGAATTTTTATGATGTTATAATAACCATATATAGTAGTTATTTACAGCATTATTCCCATCCAAGTAAGGTGGTGGTGGAAAAACAGATTACACCACGGCGTGGAGACGGTATTCCGTACGTACGAACGGGCGATGATTTTGTTTTCTATAGGCAGGATAGAAGGTCAAATGGGGTTGTTTAATATTAATAATAACATATCAATATATTATTTATACTGATGTCATTACTTTATAATGAAACAACTAAATAAAATGAAGTAGAAGAATAAATAAGTATGAATGAATCAGTAGAAGAGATTAACTCTTCTTCGGCGTGCCTCCTCTTAACCCCATATTAGGGCATTAAAGTTGGTCTTTGAAGAAGACTAGGACCACTAATAGGTTTATATGGAAGTGGATTAGTAAAAATGGCAGGGTTTGGCCGAACATGAAGGCTCAAATTTCTGTGAAGAGGAGAGGGAGGAGGTTCCCTTTTATAAGGGATAAGAGGGGAACCTTAGAAAAACTTAAAATATTATTTTATAATAAATTAATATTTGGTATATAATTGCTCCAATGTGACTTATTTTTAGGCTAGGGTAGGGATGGGTCTAAATCCTCTAATCCAATAGGTTTAAGACATTTTTTGGTTACCATTTTAACAATATAATTTAGATTTAACTCTATGTTATATAATTTCACTCTTTCCATCTCTTCCTATATTCTTACACTATATGGTTAATAAAATTACAATAAACTGCCAATTGAACCCCTATTATTTAATTAATGTCATATATATTATTATATAGGTCTTTTACCTGAACCATATATTTTTAGGACCATTATATAAATTAATAATATAATATTTGTTTTAAAAACACTTTTATGTCAATTTTGACACCATTCGATATTATGTTTTTTTATAAATTCATAAAATCATTATTAATTCAAACAAGAATTCATCTAACCAACCCTAATATATTATATTAACATATATAATGATTTTAATTCATAAAAAGTTTCAAATTAAAATTTAATGGGTATTTATAATATCAATTATTTTTATATCTCATTAATTAGGTAATTACTACATCACCATTGTGTCATAAATAAATTAAATTTTTAATGTCTACAAATTATAAATAAAATACCATTATGTAGGAAATAGTTTGATATTTCTAATTAATATTTATAATTGAATTTATCTTATGTATAACACTATATTAAAACTGGTTTAGTTATTAAACATTGATTTTATGTATGTCAACTCTTCTTTAAATAAAATAACAATAAATGTACTATTCTAATAAAAGTGGACATAAAGGGTAGTATTTTATTCCTAGGGTTATTTGTGGTCGAATTACACTTATCCTATAGAATTAAGACATGTTCTAGGGTATCAATAACATCATTTTACCCTTAATTACCCTATTAACTTTTAATCGTGGAAAATAAATGTAAAAAGTTACCATTCACCAATTAAATTTATCTTAGTGAACCACATTTTACCTATTAAAATTAACTGTTTCTCTCAGAGTTTCGAGACTTCACTCACAGAAGCGGTAAAATTATGTTTTATTTAATTTGAAAATTCTCATATGTGGTGGGTAAAAGACAAAGAAATGTTCAATAAAATTATTATATATCTAAATTTACTATAAAATGACTCAAATGAATTAAATTGACCTTATATAAGTATTATGTATAAATTTTGACTTAAAATAAATTTATATAAAATAAATAATAATTAAAATTCGGTTTTAAATGATAACTCAGCGTTTTTCACTATTCATAAAAAATTAAACGTTTTCAGAAAATTACCTAAAATTCACCCTAGGCGAATTTCGATACTCCGAATCCAAAAATGAAGTCCATTTTGAAAGATAAAATTTATAAAATTTCAAAAAGTTAGTATTACTATTCATAACTACCAGTTTATATGATATTTTAATGACATATAGTTGTTTAGTGAAACCCTATATTTGCGTATTAGACATGTTATTGAGGAAGGTCATGATTACGTGTAATACAAGCCATTTCAGGGATGTGTGTAGTGCAAGCTCCATTTGGTGTAGCGTACAACACAAGACATTAGTGAAATTAAAAATAATAATTCTCATAAAATCTTAGGATGTTACAATGTGCGATTAATATGTTGTGGTTCATGGGCCTTGTTTACATATACGATGGATTTGCGAGAAACCTAGGGTGGGTGAGCTCGAGATATCTCTCACATTAATTGGGAAATGTGATGGAGAAAAACATGAATGTTTCTCCTATGTGATTTTTGGAATATGTTGTGATGGGTATTCCAAATGTAACTCCTTGGGTAGCTGTGATTTCTACAAGGTATGTATGATATGGATGCCATAAGTTACCATTTTGATTTATGATATATATGTGTTATTCAAAAGTACTATGATATCATGTGGTATGTTAAAGATATTATGTGATGTTTGTAATGATGAACTAATGTTTTCTTTATTTGTTTTATATCCATTACTGATCTTTTTATTCTCATCCCAAGTTATGAAATGCTTTTCATAGGGTATAAAGATGAATAGGGTCAAGGATGTAATCCTAGAAATTTCATGATGTCCAAAAAATGGGACTAGACTTGACTCTTTTTTTCAAGAGATTTTATATTATGATAAAATGGATACTAAGTAGAAGTGTCTATTTTTGTAAATTTTTAAAGGTGTTTTAATAGTAATTCCCTAATTCTCTAAAACTATGAACCTTAAAAGATCATTAGTGTGAATTATTTTTTAATTCAATATTTTTTAATATTTAATGTTAGGTCCTCATACTGGTAGCCCGAACCACTTGGTGGGTGGCACCACCGGGTCCGCCTAGTAGACTGACCCGTTGTCCAGCGGGCCGACCCACCACCCAGCGTACTGACCTGTGGCCAATCAGCCCGACCCGCAGCCCACCTGGATCTGGCCGAGCAAAGTGGGAAGTGTGGAACCAAGACTTATTGGACCCAATTCTGGCTGAATCGACCCAGATCGATCTAGGTCGGTCTAAATAAGGAGGACCATACCAGACCCAGTACTGACTTATTACACAAAATATACACTAACATCTAAACCAGATATCTAGTTGACGAACCGTCAGCGACATTGGGCCCCTAAGAACAATGAAGTCCTTTTGAGATAATACACTTTAGTTTTGGTGAATTTTTGGGTACGACTGGGTTGGATCACACAAAAATCCAATGATTCCCTCAACACTAATACATTTGTATCTTGCAAACTTTGAATCGGATAGGTGAGATGTTTGCGGGATTGGGACATTCATGAGGAGGCAATTATTTATGAATAATTTGGGGTGAATTACATGGATATAAAGTTGTAGTGTTGTCATTCAGTATTGGTTCTCCCATAAAGACTATTTACGGAACCATGTGTCTCACTGAGACATAAAGACTATTGAACTTAGACTCATTATGATTCCACGATTGGCCTAGTGGAATGAATATTTGTGTGACCTAGAAGGCCCACAGCGATAAGTGGATATGTGGGACCCATCACACACATGATACCAATCATAGATGTGTTCCTCATTTCGTCAAAGGAAATAAGAAGCTATGTGTGACCCAACAGCCCCATGGTGGTAAGCAACTCTGTGTGACCCAGCATGCCCACGGTACCCATCAAGGATGAGTACAACAAGAGTCCAAGGATAGAAGGATGCAGCTCTATGTGACCCATCAAGCACATGGTGGGATTCAGCTCTATGATACTATACATGCCTAAGTTACCCATTAGGGATGAGTTCCACATCATTAAAAGGATAGTGTGAGGCAGTTCTATGTGAACTAGCAGGCCCACGATGCTCCTCAGAGGAGGAGATATCCAGTAGCCAAGGAGTTTGATGATGTGATGACCCTTTTATTGCAGACCTAAAGTGACTTGTAGTGTTTTATAACTTGTGTGGTGTGATTTTTTCTTCTTTCTATAAAACAGGTTTGATGTGTGGTCTTTCCTTGATGTATTTGGTGCCCTTATTAAGTTTAGTGCTACTCTCCCCCAGCACGGGCTTTGCCCACATGTGTATCGTGTCCCATGCAGATGATTAATGCTTCGATGACAGTCATGGTAGTGTTGTAAAAGGCAGAACATAGTGAGATCAGACAAATTAGATGAACTCCTTCAACTTTTAGTAGCTACACAACTCTTATGATTAGGTGGTGTTTTTTACGGATGACCATTAGAGCACTCTGGTACTTTACTATTTTGAATAATTTCTTTTGGGGTTTTTATTCTATCCCAATTACATAGTTGTGACAATAGATTTGTTAACTTTTAGTGTTATACTGTCTCATGTTATGTGAGTTGGTAATTGGTTGGCATTGCAGGTGCGTATAGGTATCAGGTCAAATGTCTCCCACTTGTAGGTTTAAACCTTCAACGAATGTCAGCAGCACCTATCCTTCAGGAGGCAGGACTGGGGTAGTCAAAGTTCGAGCCCTGGAGAATGGATCGTTATAGATGAAACTATATTAATTATCCCATTTTTTTAGATAATACTCCACATGAGTATTTGTGAACTTTGTCCCATTATCAGTTCGAATTGATCAGATTTTTTGACCGTGCATCTTTTCAAATTCATGTTGATATCTTGTAACGCAACTGGAAACTTCTTATTTGTGTGTTATTATTGATACCACATCGGCTATAATATTTTCATCAATTAAGATAACATAATATCTCCCCTCATTAATATCCCTTGGTGAAATTGTCCCAAACACATCAATATGCACCAACTCAATCAATTTTTTGACGTTTTTCTTTTGGTTTATATATTATTCGAATAATATTCTTATTCTGGAAGATATACCTCATATGTGTATGATAATGTGATAATATGAGGATATTTCAAGTAGCATCATATTTCACCAGATCATCCAAGAGACCATGTATTACGTGTCCAATTCCCTTAGTCCATAATTTTCTTTCGTTATTATTGTACAGAAAGCATATATCTTCTTCTGCACTCACGACGCAGAGATTCCTTTTTTTAAACATTCCTTACAAAAAAACATCACCATTTATTTCTTTTATAATAAATAATATCATGGAAAAACATATGGCATGTCTTGAGTCACACAATTGAATAACACTAAGCAAGTAGTGACTAATCCCCTCAACAACCAAGACACATTCCCATCTCATGTCTTTTCACGCAAAAATTAATTTTATTGAACCTATAATTTTCAATCCTTCATCATTAACAAATTTTATGATTAAATATTTATCATACATTATTCTTGTCACTAGATCCTTATTTCAGGCCATATAGGAGGTGAATCCACTAGCAATGATCCATATCCCAGTGCGATCTAATGCCTTGAATGAAATTTCTGAAACCACTGCCTACTCTTCCATATTCCTTTTAACCATATAATTTGACATTGTATACATCATGGAATTATAATATTGATCATTCATTGTACATAATGATCCATCTTAAATATTTAGTGTTGCAAATTCATTTTGAATTTTCACCTCTCTTGATGATACATTTGGCAGCTTCTTATGGTAAAATTTAGTCATCCTCAATATATTACTCTATATTGTTGATGTAAAATATATTTTCATATGTTATAGTCTTTTACACCTAAAAAATGACCATAAATTGATGACTTGGAATTTTAGGCTCTATAAGACAAACTCTCTCGGTCATGTTAATTTTGGTTCCTCTATTCTATGGAACATACATTTTGTGAGTTTCCCATATTACCACAACAATGACATCATATGCCAGGTACATTCCAATATGGAAATTATGCACCACTAGTTGTGCCTTGGGTTCTCTTAATCTTTTGATTCTGATTTATACCCAAATAAATCATTAATCATGGAATGGGTGCATATTGTCTAACATGAACCATAACTGATTTATATTATATATCAATCCCCATACTATCCATATTATTAAAATTTTATTGTTTCATTTGTTCTGATGGACCACTCTGCTCAGATCTCATCTTCACTATTCCCAGTATGATCTTCTTTCGTAATGTCGAACCGAGAGTTAACAATTTTTATTTATCTTCAATTTTCTATCACATATTTATGACTTCATCAATTAATTGTTTGATGATTTCTATTTGATCCTTTCTAGTTTTAGTAATAATATCAGCATAAATTTTCTATTCATCAATTTTGAGTTTTGCACAATAATATTAATGATCATTCTATCATGGAAGACCTCAGCTTTTAATTTTTTGAATTTCATGCAGAATTCTCTTACTCATGTTTCTTCAAAATGAATTTGGAATTACAAACATCTTTTTTTATCTTTTTTTAATTTGGATCTCAAAAATATCTACCTCTTTAAGAATGACATATAATTCAGCATGATGATTAACACAATGTTAAATTTATATTTATTCATGGTCAAATTATATGCTTGTTAAATAATTTCTTACAACTTCCACAAATGTATCCATTTTATGTTCTTTGTAGTCCTCTAACTATTTTTCCTCATAATATTATGAACATTCATCCTCTTTTTAAAGAATATTATCCATTTTTAAGTACATTCTCCAAATAATTATCATCCCTTAATCATTTGATGAATACTTTTTTGTGGATAATTTTATAATTTTATTCGTTTTCATCTTCGAACATCATAGGAATCATTGGTGGAAATTTCATAAGCTTCCAACATCAAATGAATGAAAATAAAAGTTTACCTTTGAACTTCTCTTTTGACATTTGCATATTTAAGGAGATAAAATACATGAAACCATCCACAATATCTTCCATTGGACTATCTTATATAGAGAGATTCTGTATGGACTTTAATACCACATCTTTACAATTTACCCGTTTTCACTACATCATTATCATAATTTCTCATTTTAGTTTCTACATGGGTACTGTGTAGGTTATTCAGTTTCAGGTTATTCAAGTCTTTTTCTTCAAACACTAAAACCGTCAGATTGAAGCATTGTGGATGATTCCACAAAATAAATTTCATAATATTTATATCCTCATTGAATTCTCTAATTTCCCTAATTTATTCAACCATAATATTTATCTTTCCAATGAATGATTCAATTTTTTCATTGGGTTTCTTCTTGAGGTCCTCAGACTAGTTCAACAGAACATGTATTTTTTTTATCAGAATTTTTTTCCTCCCTCATAAATGATAAAAAAAATGCCCACATTTCATAAGGTGTATTATCGAAAATAAGTATCAAATAAATTTCATTTGTCATGGATTACCCTAAATAATTGATCCCATTATAATCAACAACCAATTCACATTATTTAGATTTTGATAATTTGTCGCAATTAATTTCAATGGAAATTTCATTCATAGCTGCTGTGAACGCATCCCTCACTTCTGATCAAAATTAGTGTTGCATCTGAATCAACATTAGTTGAAAATTATTTTCGTTACTGATTGGAATTCTTTTATGATTTACCAAATTAATTTATTTTTCTTGAGAGAGAACAAAAAACTTTTAAACATCCCTCTGATACCAATTTTTATGTCCACTAGGTCAATTACCCAGAGGGGTGGGGTGTGTAAGGGTATGATAGATTAATAATTGTTTATTTATAGATCATTATTCTTTGTTAATAAAAACAAAATTATCTCTTCCTCTCATTTAAATATTTGAACATGTATGAAATAATTCATAGGACACATCAATTTCTACTTGGTTCACTATTATTGGGCTATGTATAAAGAGCATACAATTACTATGTGTTGATGTGACAAATTCACTAAGGCCTGCAGCCAATAATGAGTACAATTTTTGGGCCAGATCTTCTATTCCCATGCTAAATTACAATACAAGGTTTAGGGTCTGGCTAGTGTATTCTCAAGGATCATTCCCTAGGCCTCTTTCTCGGCCTCACGACCAGTGGAAAGGTTTATCATCTTCGACTTCCTTCACTCAATTCTTTTGAAAACAATTCCACTCATAGTTTATGGAATTGTACGTCAAACATAGTTTTCGGACATGAAGTCCCATTCATTATTCTGAATTCTTGAATCCTCAACTATATGTTGATTCTTGGTTGATGATTATTTTTCACCTTTTGATTATGTCCACCTTTTTGAGTACTGATAGGTACCATAAAAAACATATGAAATCTGATTTGAATATTTCACAATATTACTTTTTAAAATCAAGAATCACCTTCTCTTACCACGTAATTAGAACCATGTTTGGTATGCATACCACATTCTTCATGTACCACTTCTACTTTTCCAATCCACCCTTCGTCCGCAGACATCCTCTGCCTTTGCTATCACTTACCGCCTCTACATACCGACATTGAAAACCTCTTTTGGGAATCACCCTTTTCCCACAAAATATTCTCTATTTGAAAACTACCTTCACAAATGGCTTATTTACTATTCCCTATCCCTCTACATTCCCATTAATTTTAGGTTTATAGTTTTTCTACAAAAACATTCAACATATTTTTTTTCTCTCAATCCACTTTAGCCTTTACAGGATTCTCCCTCGCAAACCATCTTTAGAAATTTCTGAAATCCAAGAGAAGAATATGTTATCTAATGATATTCAGTCTCTCATATAATCAATGGGATTATAGATTCTTATATAGGAAAAGATATCTGTAATATCCCACAATCTAATATTTACCAAAACATTGAACTACTACAGCCTCCACCTCTTACTGATCCTTCTAACTATGCAAACCACAAGACTTCCAGAGAACCAATTCTATTATGCAGTGTGTGTACTGCCTCTGCTCTTATGTGGCTGATATCCTCCGTCGATGACAATACATCCACATACCACACCCCCTTCCACCATGAATTGTTTTTTGTTTTGGGAACCGCTCCCGCGTACCATTTTCACTTCTTGGTACATGGACGCATTCCCTTCCAGGACATGTTATGGGGTCCAAGTCCCAGGATCCGAATTTTTCATCCATTACCAATTTAATTATCCGCTCTACAAAATATCCAGTCATATAAATTAATCCCAACATTTCCAACCACAACATAACGATTTTGAGGAATTTTTTTTGCAAACACTTGGAAACAGTGCCACTTTTAAAATGTGTGTTCGATAAATACCAATCATACTCATTTTTGTTCATCTTCATTTTTCAACAAACCAAAACACACTAAAAGAATATTGATATGACACCTTAGGGATTTTATCCCAATAGGATTACATATCTATTTCACCTGATTCCAGTTGATAATATGTTTGGAATTTATTTTTATTTTTTATAGACTATTTTATATGAATCCTACCATGCATACAGTTCACTTCATTTTTTCTAGCAACATTATAAGTGCCCAGACTTAAACATTACATAATATTTAATTAAATGAATAAATTACATTGATAATTTCTTCAGGTTTACAATTTTAGAGAATTAGGACCTAACTATTAGATCTCAAAAGATTAAAAGGTAGACATATCTACGCAGTTTCAATTTTTTCATAAAATAATAACTCTTGAAATAAAGAGTAATGTCTAGTTCCTTATTTTAGACATCATGAAATTTCCTTGATCCAATCCTTGACCCTATTCATATTTATGTCCTGTGATAACATTTCAAAACTTGTTATGAGCATAAAAAATCTCACTAAGGGATACACAAAGAAGGAAAACTGTTAGTTTTTAAAAACAACATGTAAACCATGAATACTTTAACATAAGTAATACTTTTCACCTTTATGATGTAGTAAATACTCTTATCTAAATAAAAGACCATTAATTACCATTTTTGTAAAAAAAGGATTACCATAAAACCCATACAAAGAACAAATAACATATAAAGCTATCTTGGGACATAAACATACATAAATGGAAACACCATACAGTCGACTTATACACATATCACCAAATTGAATAGTCATACTGTCGAATTCAATACCGTATGCATTGGATGTTATAATGTAACCACCCATCCTAGTATTCACGACACCACCTGTCATTTTGTTTATCACGTAACCACCCGTCAAATGTCCAAGTACCATTATAAAATCATAAGACATAACAAATAAAAGGAAAGAAAAAATTTCCACATTTCAATCACAATATATCACATAAATATATTGACATAACAGATTCACATTAAAAACTATTTTCAATACCAAAATACATAAAAGAGTCTATGATATTTATTTTCTTTTAAAAACATTACAGTTTGTTGAGAAATCCAATGATAAAATAATACTCACAGTGGCAGAAAAGGTCTTTGTCACCACTTACGTTAAAAGGAACATTCTTTTTTTCATTTACTAAAATGTTTTGTAGAAAAATATTCCCTTTGAAAAGTCAAGGGTTTTTATACAGCGTATAAAAGAATGTCATGTATTAAAACAAAATATTCCTCAATGAAAAAAGATTGAGACGAAGTCCCGTAAAATGATCCTATTGAAAATAAAATAGATTGATTATGCATATTTAACATAATCGCACATAACTGAAGTATAAATATATAAAAATTCATTTATCACATATTCATAGAACGACATAAACAGGAAATAGAATATCAACCCAAATAACGAAAATCGGGTTAAGAAGTTCCCTTACCTCGTGTTCGACTTGACTCGATCATTATTTATTCTCCTGAATAATAATCTAAAGTTAATTTATACTTGATTAAGGTCCTTTTTCAAGTTTATTACTCCTTTTATATCACTTATTACCAAGTTATAAACATTATGTAAACATTTATGTTAATAATCTTCATTTTGTTGATATTTGGTACTTGAGTCAAAAATGAACACCTTATATTACAAGTTGTCCATGTGGTCAATATTCCACTATATCCAGAATGATATTAATTATTTAGATATCATATATATCATGTATATCAAGTATATACATGTATTTATAATAGCACATAACATTTAAAGGTATGAAATGAAATGCACCGTTCATGGAGACGGTAAGCCTTACGTACGCATGAACGCAAGTTTCATTTATTTTTCTTATTTTAATAAAAGTAGAACATAATTATACATAGGTATATTATAATTACAGTATAATATATTATATAATATCATTATCTCTATCCTTTATACATCCCACAAAAGGCATTAATGAGTCATATCACATTTAGGGGGCGGTAGTCTGCACTTTCTCAAATGAGATTATAGTATTTAACCACTATGGAAACCATAAAGGCATGATATAATTGGGAAGTACATAAGCATAAAGAAATCATAAACATGGTATATATTATATATAAATACAGTGTCATCATAATGGCCACCATGAGAGGAGGTAGAAGAAAATCGAACAATCATTGTTCTGTGAGGCGTTGGTTTGCCATGCAGAGAAACATTATGTTTTTCATCCATTTGATGGAGGTGTGTGTATGTGTATATCGAATCCTTCTCATAAAAAAATCCTAATATATTTAGGATACTGTTGTTGTTAAAAAATAAAGGAATAAAAAGTGTTTAGTGGTTGGAGAAGTAAAATAAAAGAAAAAATTTTAAGAGAAACTGATACCTTTAATTTGGATAACATCCTTTTGTTTGAACCAAAAGGACTTATTGATGTGCCTTATGACTAAAGTAAGGCTTCTAGAGGGAGTATTGGTATGTAGGGAGATTAATTGGGTAGAGTTTGGACTAGACAAATGGCTTGAGAGGTGTTAGGAATTGGTTAAAAGTGGTCTCCTTTTATAAGGGGGACGAGGGGCTCTTTAGGAATGTGTGGAACTATTATTTTGTTATAAACATCTCATAGGTTTGAAAAGGTCCAAAAATCATTAAAGATGAAGATAAGATGACCCAGTATCGAAATAAAATCATCAAATCAGAATTGGACATGTTTTGGAAAATATTTTAATCATTATAATCTTATTTATTTAAATCATTTATTAATGAGGTAAATACTACATCATTATTGTGTCAAAAATAATTTAATTTATATTATGTCTAAAAATTATTAAAAAAATAACATCATGTAGGAAATATTATTATATTTCCAATGAATATTTATATTTGAAAATATTATTTATATTAACCCTTATAAAAATTAATTATTAAAAGATTTTTGATAACGTCAATTTTGTCATTACATTAAATTAATTAATCCAATTTGTCATTATCACTACCAAGTGGCTCAATGGGGTCCCAAAATCAACTCAATGATGAACATGATTGTTAATTAATCAAAAAATAAGGGTTTTATAAGTGTTATGGTAATTATGAAGTATTATAATATTCTTTTAACCTTTAATTAACCTTTTTACCTTCAACCGCGGTAAATAAAAGTCAAAAGTTACTATTCACCAAAAAAAATTATATTCATCTCAATGAACCACATTTAACTTCTTGATAACAACCATGTATGTTGGATTTTGAAATTAAATTCACAGAAGTGGTAAAAATTCATTTAAATGAAAAAGTCAGTTTTTAAGTAGCACTATGTGGTTTCACTATTCATCAAAAATTGAAATTTTCAGAAAAATACCAAAAAATTAGCCTAATATATATTTGATAATCCGAATCCCAAAAATATCTCTATTTTCCCTAATTAAAAACCTAATAGTGTCATTAATTAATTTTAAAATTAATTCACGTTGTTAAATCAAATAGCTTATGTTTAAGAAACAATAACTATCAAAAGATTGATACTTGTTTATATCCAATTTCAAAGTGAAATTAAATCCAATGACCAACATTGGATTAAATGGTAAAAATATATTTTAATTTCACATTAAACAAAATTAAAATTATAATCAACCCATATAAATAAATTAGATTAAAAAACAATTTTGAATTAAAATACTATATTTTTTCACTATTCATTACAAAATGAACTTTATCGGAATAATTCCAAACATTTACCCAAAGTAAATTTTGATATCCCCATTCTAAATAAAGATGTGATTTAGTCATATAATATATATTAAAGTGACCAAAACTATTTTTAAATAGGGTTAAATATTAAAAGGCGATAAATCGTTCTTTTAATGTAAATTATGCTTAAAATTATATTCATTCACATTTGAAGCCTATAAAATTTTATTGGATAATGTAAATAAATTTATCAAACATTTATAATCATATTTTAGTATGTTTCATTCATTCCCTCCAATAAAATAGCTAGGAGTTAAATACCATTTAAAATAATAATATTATATTTTTAGTGTTCTACATAAGATTTCAAGGAACCCCGTTGTTGTGTAACTCGTACGCTCCTGAACATAGAAACCCCTTTGAAGTGAAATTAATATTTAATTAAAATATGTTAATAAATATGAAATATGTCTTATTATTAATTTACATGGGTTGTTACATCCATGACCTAACAATTATCATATTTTGTATCTATTATGAATTTTTTCACAATGTTTGTTATTATAGAATGATTTATCATTACTAATTCCATTTTTGTGTATTTGTTTAGCTTATCTATCTTGATCAATGATGTTCTACAATTTTACTCATGAGTCAATAGTCTCCCATAAACACACCTTGTCCCTCACTTCTAGTCTGCAACCTCTATTATATAAAGAGGATTGATTAAGGTCATGTGGTTGATTATCTTAGGGCCCATATCAGTGGATTATAGGGTGGGATTCAAATAATTAGTATCCAAGTGGGTATTTTATTTTTTTATGATGATTTGGGTATTATACATGAGTCTATGATGTAATGGATAATTTTTAATGAGCCTTTTCATGGTAGTAACTAGCCCATATATGGGGGAATCCCAAATTACATTGGAATGGTTATTTATCTTTTGTATTATTCTTGTTGTTGAGATTTTTAATTCAAAATACAGAAACACACATGGATTGTGACATTATAATTACATTTGTTTCTATCATAATTAGATTCTTGACATTGTATCAATGATACATTATTTTTCAGTTAACGGATCCTACATGGAACCATATGACAAGAATGACATGAATTATTCAATTCTATATCTATATTATAGTGGTAATTTACATTTTTTGTATGTGTCTTTTGTGTGTTCCTTAATTATATATTTATATACATTATTTCATTTCTACATGAATAAAATAACTAAATTATTTACTACTAATACATCAATATTAAATTTGTTTTCCCGTATAGGTAAACGATGAAAAAATAATTAACCTATTATATAATTTTTTTCCATGAACCATTGGTTCTAAATTATAATGGTTTTTATAATTCATTAAGGATTTAAAATATTAATTAATTATTTATTTATTTCTAAAAATTGAGGTAGTAAGTTATTTACTCAAATCACTATATCAGACCCCTTAAATCTGGACACCATACATTTAGGTTGGGTCATTGTTGCATGATGTTCCAATTAGAACTTATAAATAATATCAGATTTCAAAAAAATTAATTTTTTGAAACGTTTAATTTTATTGAGAAATCTAATTAAAAATAAGTATGAAGAACCTCAATAAAAATAATTGTTTAAAAATGAAATGGTTACCATTTATTGGGATTCTAATTGAAATGAAATGGTTGTATTCCTATATAATATTAAATTTATACTCCATATATTTAGAAAAATTATGTATTGTTTGAGTCCCTAACCTCAACCATACCTTAGTACTGGTTATTAGGATATGCCTCCAGTGATTTTTTAGTGATCTTTATTTGTGCCAGACAATTATCATTAGGATAAGGAAGAAATTTTTAATTAATTATATTTAGGTATGTGTGTCTATACATTCCAACACATTATTTTTTCTATCTTCTATACATCTTATCAAAGGAATTTCCACGAAAAAGTTAGACTTACGCCAACTTATTTTTCGCGAGTTACACTAATGTAAGGTGGTGGTGAGCATACTATAGTTAAAGTGGTATATGGTCCAAAATTATTACCTCTAACTATTAGACAATAGGAACCACACATTGATCTTACAATATGAATTGATGATCAGTTTGGAGATAGTTTTTATCACTTTTTAAGGCCTGGAAAGGGTTCTCACTATCCTATTCCAACTCTAGAATAGCTGAAACAAGAATTCCAGAAGAAATATCCTACAACCTTCTTCATTTATGGTTGTCCTCAAGATGTTGAGCCAAAAATGGGGCACATGTTGTATATAGTTTTCCATATATTGATTTTATTAGAGTATATATCCGTGAATTAGGCCTAAATAATATACAATTATGATGAAAATTTGGGGGAGGTTGTCACCAGGACATCAAATCATCAAGGTATTTCCTAGACTGGCTTCTATATAGAAATCAATGACATCTTATTCTTCCATGCATTGAGTGAATACCATGAATGATTATTATGAATCGTTAGTGGTGTTCCAGGTTGGTTATGGTATACTAGAATCATTTCAATGAGGTACCAAAATTTCAACTAACCCTTTATTAAGATAACATGACCATAATGCGAAAATTTGAGGATGGTCATGTGTGTTCTATCCAATAGGAGGTGAACATTTTCTGAAAGATCACTATTATAAAAATTGTGTACTAGGATAACATCCTAATGTGGAATGTTGTGTAATATGGAAATGTGTTCCATGGTGGTTAAAATTCTCAGATGGGGGATAGTTTTTTGCAAGGTTGTATATGTCATTTCAAGGCTCCACGTGTGGGTATTGCTAGAAAGAAGACTCGGATCGAAAATAATTTGGTCTGTCACTAATGTGGTTTGATAGGATATAAAAAGAACCTATTAATTATTACCCCATGAAGTAGTGAGACTGCGGTAGGATGGGTCCCCATTAGCATTTCTATCAAACCATTCCTCTAGTGTCTAGGGGGAAGTAATATGTACTGAAAAAAAATTAGGTACATATTCAGTGGTTCCAGGATAGGTTGAGAGACTTTCCACTAACATATATTATGGTATTGGAGGAGGTTGTGGAAATGGTACTCTAATTTATGAAGATTAACGCAAGAATAGTGGACCTTTCCGTGTAATTTGGGTTGTATCTCACGTTCATGGTTCAAGCCACATCTACATAGTGAATATTACACCTAAGGAGTAGAGGTCAGGACCAACTACTTTACAAGATACTATTTTAGTTCCCTATACTTTCGTTTACACCCTATATGATATAGATACATTGAACTCCATAATATGATAAGTGATTATGGAAATCCCCAGTCTGGTATTAGATGGTTTTTGTGTTATGATTACACTATAAGCACTGTAATAGATTCCAATACAGGGTATAAAATAGTTCAATGAGTACTCCATGAGACAGGTGGATACCGACACTTATGTAATTTCATCTTCATCGATAAGGAAATATTTTAATTCATTATGTAACACCCTGAAATTTTATGAAAAATATTCTTTTTAATTTCATTAATGTCTTGTGTTGTACGCTACACCAAAAGAAGCTTGCACCACATGCATCCTTGACTTTCCTTGCATTACATGCAATCAAGACCTTCCTCGATAGCGTGTGTAGTACGCAATACCGAGTTTCACTAAACAACGATATGCTATAAAAATTTTATTAAAACTAGCTATTATGAATAGTAATAACCACCTTTTAAAATATTATAAACTTTATCTCTCAAAATGGACTTAATTTTGGTATTCGGAGTATCAAATTTAGCCTAAGGTGAAATTATGGTACTTTTCGGATAACTTTCATATTCTGATTAATAGTGAAAATTACTAAATTTTAATTAAAAACAACTTTTTTAATCGAAATAATTAATAGTGATAAATTATTAATTTGAGTGGTTTTAAAGTATATTTAGAATATATTTTTACAATTTAATACAATGTTGGTTATTGGATGTAATTTCACATTTAAACCAGTTATAAACAAGTGTCAATCTTTTGAAAGTTATTATCTTTTAAAAACACCCTATTTGTTTTGACGACATGAATTAATTTTTAAATTAGAAAATGTAGATTATATGTTTTGAATTTTATAAAATAGAAATCATTTTTGAATTCATAATATCAAATATAGCTTAGGCCTAATTTTTGGTATTTTTCTAGAAACTTTCATTTTTTGATGAATAGTGAAACCACTAAGTGGTAGTTAAAAAACTGATTTTTTCATAAAACATAATTTTACCGCTTCTGTGAGTGGAATTTCAAAAATCCGAGAGACACAGTTGATGTTAGTAAGTAAAATGAGGTTCAATAAGATGAAAATAATTTTTTCTGAATAGTAACTTTTTACTTTTTTTTACCACGGTTAAAAGAAAATAGGGTAATTAAGGGTAAAATTTATATTATTATTACCCTAACACATGTCCTAATTCTATTGGATATGTTTAATTCGACCAAATAAAACCTTAGGAATAAAATATGACCTTTTAGTCTCACATGGATTAGATTAGGACATTTATTATTAATTTATTCAAAGAAGGGTTAAAATAGTTAAAATCAAATTTTAATAAGTAAATCATTTTTAATATAGGGTTATACATAAGATAAATTAGACTATAAATATTCATTAGAAACATAAAAATATTTCCTAAAAAATCATATTTTATTTGTAATTTTTAATCATATAATAATTTAATTTATATATGACACAATGATGATGTAGTAATTGTTTTATTAATGAAATATTGACATAGTTGATGTTATAAATACCCAAATAAATGTAATTTGAGACTTTTAATGAATTACACTAATTTTATAGGTTAATATGACATGTTAGTATTGATTTAATTAACTTTTTTCTAACTAATCATTCTGTTATGATTTTCACAAAAATAAATTACTAAATATTGTCAAAATTGACATAAAATAGTTTTTAAAACAAATATTATATTATTAATTGTTATTTTATTCATAAAAATATAAGGTTCGGCCAAATGACATAGATAAGGTTATATATATTAATAATAAACAACTTGGGGTTCGTTTGGCTTGTTATAGTAGGTTAATTAACCTTTTAGTGTAAGAACACAAAAAGACACGGTAAAAGTAAAATTATCTAACTTTAAGTTAAATATAAATGAGAATGTTAAAATAGGAACCTAAACTTGTATAAATTCTATTGGATGAGAGTATTTCTACCCATCCCCACTTTAGCTTCTAAATAAATAAATTTGGATCTCTTTAAAACCGAATATGACTTTATAATAAAATAATATTTTAAGTTATTCCAAAGGTGCCCCTCTCCTCCTTTATAAAAGGGAACCTCCTCCCTCACTTCCTCACACCAATTTGAGCCTTCAAGCTCGGAAAAACCCTACCAAATTCTCTTCTACACTTCCCTAGAAACATCCTAGAGGTCCTGGTTTTATTCAATGACCAATTTTAGTGCCCTAAGAGGAGGACTCAAAGAGGCACTTCAAAGAAGAGGTAATGTCTGTGACCGATTCTTTCAACATTATTTCTTCTTCCACTTCTTCTTATTAGGATTTTTCATTATGAAGTAATAACATCAGTATCACTCATATACTGATATATTATTATAAATATGAATCATCCATGTTTAACTATCTATCTATCCTACGGAAAACGAAATCACCGTGCGTGCGTACCTACGGAATACCATCTCCACGCCGTGGTGTAATCTATTTTCCACCACCACCTTACATGGATGGGTATAATGGTGAAAATAATAACTATATATGATTATTTTAAAGTGATATTGATTATGAAATATAATACATACACTCTAATACAATTCCTCGTTCATGAGAATGATAACATCGCTCGTGTGTACGTACGGAATACCGTCTCCACGACGCGATGATATTCATTCTCCACGTTAACCATTCATGAATGAATATAATGTATATATAATAAGTAATCATTAAATTTATGAAATAATAATGATACTGGATTTATGTGTATATATATGTATTTCATCTACATAATTCTTTTCAACTCAATAAGGAAATGAAAACAGCTTTCATGCATACGTACGGCCTACCATCTCCATGAACGGTGTATTTCTTTCCATTTACTAATATATTTTACACATGTATATTCTGAATATATATTATATATAAATCATGTTTTATATTCTGTAATTATGTAATCATGATCTAAGTAATCATATGAATAATTACAAGTCAAAACACGGACGACAAATGAAACGACTTTACCCAAAACGCTCTTTAACATGGAATTTACAAAAGAACGGGTAATATAAAGTCAAAAGTGAACCATATATGATATCATAACAATGATTATGATTCTAGAATAGGTCAATGACAATTACGAAGAAAATCGAACCTATGGTAAGGGAAAATATCACAATATTATTTTTATCCGAGATTGTTTATACTTTGGTATTTACTGGGGTGTAATTTATCATCCACATCCATGTTCCCTAAATATGTAATATTGATTCCATCCACCTAAAATTGTTTAAATCCAATTTACCCTTCAGTGAGTTTTTAGTAAAGTATATGAAAGGAATGTTTTTCCATTTTTCGTACAAGGAACTTTTTCACTTTTCTGGAAAAAGAACGAGAAGAATGTTTTTTTAACTTATACGGCACAAACGGATTTTTAAACATTGATTTTCATGAAGCTTCCTCAAAAAAAAATTCATGAATATTTTAAAGAAAATCCTTTTCTTTTAAAATTCATGACATTTTGTGAAAAGAAAATTATTTTAAAGAAGAAAGGATATTTTCTTCAAGAATTCATTTCAAGTGTTTTATCAAAACCATTTTCCATCTAAAATGAAATTATTTCATATATTTATGTTTTAAATATAATTTCTCTATGATTTACATGGTTTAACATTTCTTATTATGAAATTATATCCATTCATTTTATAGGGATTATGTT
The DNA here is from genome assembly GCA_963277665.1 of Viscum album. Lineage (NCBI taxonomy): Eukaryota > Viridiplantae > Streptophyta > Magnoliopsida > Santalales > Viscaceae > Viscum > Viscum album. The sequence goes on along the minus strand of OY728140.1, from coordinate 1,994,493,449 downwards.
ATGATGGGATGATGTTTATGAAACCCATTTTATTCGTTGGGTTATTATGAATGACGTATATTTATATTGTGGCACACGAAAGAATGATTTAAATGTGAGATGGGTGGGACCTATATCTCCCTCCAATGCATTGGGTAACGATTTTATATCTCATGAGATAGACATGGCTGGAATGGTAAGTTAATCCGGTTCAGTGTTACAGGTCTGAAATAAGGAGTGAACTCGATTCAGAATGGGACTTTGTCCACTATGATGGTCTTGGAAGCAATGCCTTGGCTACTATGGAAATCATTACATGTGTTTAATGGATTCCAAAATTAAATGTTTTATTCCCATGCTATTTTATCATTCTTAATGTTTCTTTATGATCTATGCCTTACGTACTTCCATGTTTTATGTCATTGCTCAAGCTTTTGATGTTTAAATATTATGTTAATGTTTTTATGTTAAAATCTATATAGTATGTTTCATTTTATCCATGCTTACCCTTACTGAGCATTTGAGATCACCCTTTTATGTTTTATTTTCCCCAGGATATAAAGAAAGGTTTTAGGTATGAAAAAATGGGGATGATCTTTATGGGAGATATTGAAGATCATTCACCACGATTATAGGATTTTATTCCGGGTTTCCAAAGACACTAAACTATTACAGTCCTTGTGTGTCTATTTTTGTAATGTATTAAGTATTCCGCAAATCTAATGTAATGTCCATGTACATCTAACTTTGGGTCTCTACATTTGGTATCAGAGGAAAGGTTTAGTCAACCATTGGAAATTAGGATGCGAAAACGTTAGGGAGATCCATGGAGATATTTCTATGGTATGTCTAGGGATGTACCTAAGGATAAGTAAACGTATAGGATATAGTCCTAGAACTACGGTAAAGATCTTAGAATTTAACCTATGATGTTAGATATTGAGGGTGCTCCCCCTTTACTATGTTGTTTTCACTAGCATGATTTTTTCCTCTCACACTATTCTTTTTGGGTTTTAGAAAATGGATGGAAATAGGAAGATTCATGATAATGGAGGATATGACTGAAAATGGAATGATACTCTTCATGAGAAACCAAATGAAACAGGAATTGGAAGTCCAAACATTATTATTATTCCTAATCAAAAATCTCATAGTATGATCAATAATCTCAACTTTGGTAAGTTTCCCGACTCAGATAATAAGAGAATGATGGAGTTTCATGATGATCATATAGGAAAGAAAGTTTAATTTCCCTCATTTAAATCATCTAGGAAGAGGCATCAGGAAGATTGTTTCAAGGGAACTAGAAGATGCTTTGGGTGCGGAAAAGAAGGACACAAAGCCAGTAAGTGCAAAGGAAAAGGTTCAGTTAACACCATGGATGAGGATAATGGTATTGCTATGACATCAACAATGGTAAAATGTTTTAAATGTGGAATGTACGAGCATTAGGAAAACCAATTCCCTAAGGTAAACTCTCATGAAGAGAATCAGTACGGCTGTATGGGTAGTATTTATGTTGACGATGATGAAGAGACTACAAATGATATGTGAGATGAGAGAATTGTTGAATCTCGGTCAATGGTTTTAGAAGGTGGTTGAATGATTGTATGTTTATCGAGAGTTACGTTGTATAATTAATGGTACTATGGAATAAAGAATTATGTAAGGATTGTTACACTATTGTTTTTTCCTAAAATTATTTGAATGTATATGTTGAATGGTACCAGTAACCATAGAAAGTGATTGAGATATTTTTGGTAAGGAGATGATATGCGTATAATGAAGGGATAAGAAGATAATGAGATGTTTGATTGTATTCATGAGCTCATAATTGATATAAGTACTAAGTGATATCATGGTTTGAGTATAAATAATTTTGAGGATTTTGGTTTGTGGAAAGTGTTAACTTTTAACTTCATTCATGTTTTCACTAAGGTTCAATGGGTATACATGATTTTGGTATTCACGTGTTTGTAATTGGACCAACAAGATATATCTTATGATATATGGGGGATAAATGATGGCATTCACATGATTGTTATGTGACATTTCAAGTAATCATTTTTATACTATGAGCTTGGACTGAAGTATTTTGGATAAGCCTAAAGATTGGGATGGATAATTGTGGACATAAGTTAGTATTGATTAAGGATAGAAGATTTTTTTGACATTTTTTATGGGATGTTATAGTATTTTAGTTTTAGAAAAAGGACAACCTGTAGGATGGGCGACGTCCCATCGCGTCGGACAAGGCCGTGGGAATCGAACCCACAACCGAAGTGCGACTGGCCTTTATCACCTACAACTGGCCTACAGGAAGTCCCTGTTTAGTAGAACTAGTTTTATTATAGTAAGAAGTATGATATATGAAGTATAAGTCCATTTTAGGAACCATATATGATTAATCTCACTATAGATGGACTTATGTATTTTTTGATAACTTTTCTAACCTTTTGTTTGAGACAGATGGAATGACCCATCATTCTATCACATGACCTGCTAACACATCAGGATTGACATATTTAACTTAATTTCTTTAAGAGATTAAGTGTAAATTGTCCAAAGAACGACCAACAGTGAGACTATACCAAAATCACAAAATTATTTCTTCTAATTCCAATTTCATCAACTTTAGGGAAATGATCTTGAAAACCAAAAATGTTGTCCAAGTGATCTTATATCTGATGAATCAGATGGTACCTTAGATCGTCACAAATTTACGGCTTTGTGATTGCTGGTTTTTCTATAGCCATGTTCCCTACCACTCTCCATCAGAACATGATGGTTAGATTTCTCTTCCATATCCATATTTTCACCTCTGTGAAAACCCAGAGATTAGTTTATTTGGGAAACTGTTACGTTTCATACTTCTGTTTTTAAATATTGGTTTTGTTATTCCTTTTTATGATGTGGGTTTCTATTAAAGAAACTTTCAAGTAGTAAACCATTTATAACCCCGACGAATTTGGAGGGCGAAATTCAATTTAAGGGGGGTAGAATGTAACACCCTGAGATTTTATGAAAAATATTTTTTTAAATTTCATTAATGTCTTGTGTTGTACACTACAGCAAAAGAAGCTTGCACAACACACATCCTTGACTTGCCTTGCATTACACGCAATCGAGACCTTCTTCGATAGCGTGTGTAGTACGCAATACCGAGTTTCACTGAACAACGATATGCTATTAAAATATTATTAAAACTAGCCGTTATGAATAGTAACAACCACCTTTTAAAATTTTAGAAATTTTATCTCTCAAAATGGACTTCATTTTTGGATTTGGAGTATCGAATTTAGCCTAAGGTGAAATTTTGGTACTTTTCGGATAACTTTCATATTCTGATGAATAGTGAAACTTACTAAATTTTATTTAAAAACAACTTTTTTAATCGAAATAATTAATAGTGATAAATTATTAATATGAGTGGTTTTAAAGTATATTTAGAATATATTTTTACAATTTAATACAATGTTGGTTATTGGATATAATTTCACATTTAAACCAGTTATAAACTAGTGTCAATATTTTGATAGTTATTATCTTTTAAAAACACGCTATTTGTTTTGACGACGGAAATTATTTTTTAAATTAGTTAATGTAGATGATATGTTTTGAATTTGATAAAATTGAAATCATTTTTGAATTCATAATATCAAATATAGCTTAGACCTATTTTTTTGGTATTTTTCTGGAAACTTTCATTTTTTGATGAATAGTGAAACCACTATGCGGTAGTTAAAAAAACTGATTTTTTCATAAAACATAATTTTACCGCTTCTTTGAGTGGAATCTCAAAAATCCGAGAGACACGGATGATGTCAGTAAGTAAAATGTGGTTCAATGAGATGAAAATAATTTTTGGTGAATTGTAACTTTTTACTTTTTTTACCACGGTTAAAAGTAAATAGGGTAATTAAGGGTAAAAATGATATTATTATTACCCTAACACACGTCCTAATTCTATTTGATAAGTTTAATTCGACCAAAAACAACCTTAGAAATAAAATATGACCATATAGGACCACATGGATTAGATTAGTACATTTATTATTAATTTATTCAAAGAAGGGTTAAAATAGTTAAAATCAAAGTTTAATAAGTAAATCATTTCTAATATAGGATTATACATAAGATAAATTCGACTATAAATATTAATTAGAAAGATAAAAAGATTTCCTACATAATGATATTTAATTGGTAATTTTTAGACATTAAATAAGTTAATTTATTTATGGCACAATGATGATGTAGTAATTATTTTATTAATGAAATATTGACATAATTGATGTTATAAATACCCAAATAAATGTAATTTGAGTCTTTTTATGAATTAAACTAATTTTATAGGTTAATATGACATGTTAGTATTTATGTAATTTATTTTATTGAACTAATCATTCTGTTATGATTTTCACAAAAATAAATTACTAAATAGTGTCAAAATTGACATAAAATAGTTTTCAAAAAAATATTATATTATTAATTGTTATTTTATTCCTAAAAATCTAATGATCGACTAAATTACCTAGATAAGGTTATATATATTAATAATAAACAACTTGGGGTTATTTTAGCTTGTTATAGTAAGTTTATTAACCTTATAGTGTAAGAACACAAAAAGACACAGTAAAAGTAAAATTATATAACTTAAAGTTAAATATAAATGAGAAGGTTAAAATAGGAATCTAAACTTGTCTAAATTCTATTGGATTAGAGTATTTAGACCCATCCTCACCTTAGCTCCGAAATAAATCAATTTGGAGGTATTTAAAACTGAATATGACTTTATAATAAAATAAAATATTCAGTTATTCCAAAGGTTCCCCTCTCCTCCCTTATAAATGGGAACCTCCTCCCTCTCTTCCTCACACCACTTTGAGCCTTAAAGCTCAGCCAACCCCTAAAAATTTCACTTCTAAACATCCCTATAAACATCCTAGAGGTCATGGTATTCTTAAAAGACCAAATTTAGTTCCCTAAGAGGTGGATTCAAAGAGGCGCTTCAAAGAAGAGGTAATGTTTGTTATCGAATCTTTCAACTTTATTTCTTCTTCCACTTCTTCTTCTTAGGTTGTTTCATTATGAAGTAATAAAATAAGTATCAATAATATAATTATATGTTATTATGTGTATGAAACAGCCCTATTTAACCATCTATCCATCCTACGAAAAACGAAATCACAGCGCGTGCGTACGTACGGAATAACGTCTCCACGCCGTGCTGTAATCTATTTTCCACCACCACCTTACTTTCATGGGTTTAATGGTGTAAATAATAACTATATATGATTATTTTAAAGTGGTATTGATTCTGAAATAGAATACATACACTCCAATACTATTCCACAATCATGAGAATGATATCATCGCTCGTGCATACGTACGAAATACCGTCTCCACGACGCGATGAGATTCGTTCTGCACGTTAACCATTCATGAATTATTATAAAGTATATATAATAAGTAATCATGAAATATATGAAATAATAATGATACTGGATTTATGTGTATATATATGTATTTCATCTACTTAATTCCATTCATTTCAATAAGGAAACGAAAACAGCTTTCACGCGTACGTACGGCCTACCGTCTCCATGAACGGTGTATTTATTTCCATTTATTGATCTATTATATATATGTATATTCAGAATATATATTATATATAAATCATGTTTTATATTCTGGAATTAAGTAATCATTATCTAAGTAATCATATGAATAATTACAAGTCAAAACACGGACGATAAATGAAACGATTTTACACAAAACGCTTTTAACATGGAATTTAAAAAAGAACGGGTAATATAAAGTCATAAGTGAACCATATATGATATCATAACAATGATTATGATTCTGTAATAAGTGAATGACATTATTTAAATAATTATGCAGGAGGTTCGGACACTTGCGAAGCAAATCGGACCTATGGTAAGGGAAAATATAACAATCTTATTTTTATCCGAGATTGTTTATACTTTGGTATTTACTGGGGTGTAATTTTTCATCCACATCCATGTTCACTCAATATGTAATATTGTTTCCATCCACCTAAAATTGTTTAAATCCAATTTTACCATTTAGTGTGTTTTTAGTAATGTATATGAAAAGAATCTTTTGTCGTTTTTCGTACGAGGAACATTTTGACTTTTCCGGCAAAAGTACGAGAAGAATGTTTTTTTAACATATACGGCACAAACAGATTTTTAAAGCTTGATTTTCATTAAGCTTACTCAAAAATATTTCATGAATATTTTCAAGAATATAATTTTCTTTTAAAATTCATGACATTTTGTGAAAAGAAAATTAATTTAAAGAAGAAAGGATATTTTCTTCAAAAATTCATTTCAAGTGTTTTATCAAAACCATTTTCCATATAAAATCAAATTATTTCATATGTGTATGTTTTAAGTATAATGTATCTATTATTTACATGGTTTAACTTTTCTTATTATGAAATTATATCCATTCATTTTATATGGATTATGTTATGATGGGATGATGTTTATGAAACCCATTTTATTTGTTGGGTTATTATGAATGATGTATGTTTATATTGTGGCACATGAATGAATGATTTCAATATGAGATGTGTGGGACCTATATATCCCTCCAATGCATTGGGTAATGATTTTATATATTAAGAAAAAGACATGGCTGGAACGGTATGTTAATCCGGTTCAGTGTTACAGGACTGAAACGAGGAGTGAACTCGATTCAGAATGGGAATCTGTCCACTAAGATGGTCTTGGAAGCAATGCATTGGCTACTATGTAAATCATTCCATGTGTTTAATGGATTCCACAATTACATGATTTATTCCCATGCTATTTTATCATTCTTAATGTTTCTTTATGATCTATTCCTTACGTACTTCCATGTTTTATGTCATTGCTCAAGCTTTTGATGTTTAAACATTATGTTCATGTTTTTAAGTTCAAATCTATATAGTATGTTTTATTTTATCCATTCATAACCTTACTGAGCATTTGAGCTCACCATTTTTATGTTTTCTTTTCCCTAGGATATAATGAATGGTTTTATGTACGAAAAAAGGGGAAGATCTTTATTGGAAATATTGATGATCTTTCACCACGATTGGAAGATTTTATTCCGAGTTTCCAAAGACACTAAACTATTACGGTCCTTGTGTGTCTATTTTTGTTATGTATTAAGTATTTCGAAAAGTAATTTAATGTCCATGTATGTCAAGTTTCGGGTCTCTACACATTATGGTTATGGACTAGCTAGTGCATTATCAAGACCATGTTGATTTCTATCCAGAATGGGTGTCATTTTCCACAGCTAAGAAAACTAAATAAACCCAATGGGGATAATGTGATTCCCCCAATAGTCATTTTGATCCCTAGAATAATGTGTTGTTCATAGTGACATCCTATATGGATGATATATTTTTGAATGGTCAAGGGATGCAATTTTATAATTACATTCAATTTTCTCTAAATTCAGGGGCTTATTACGTCACAATCTCTTCCAATCGGCCCCATGTTATGAATATTTAATACCACATCCATTAGTTAAGGGTATAGATAATAATGTCTAGTAAACATATGACACACATGGGAGGCCTTAACCAATGTAGTAGTACAAATACACACTTTTAAAAGACCATATAATAATGAAATATTAAAAAATTGGACAACCATGCTTGAAAACATCTAAATCTCACAACCAAAGTATGCTATGAAGTATAAAAATGTAAACCAGTAAAAATAAAATCCCACCACATGGATTCGGAAAACAAGTCCAACCTGAATGTATACTAGAAACTGATATCAAGATACCCTATGAACAAACCTCAGTCTATCTCATCTCACTAATCACCATCTTGTCCTAGTCCATCATTGGCATTGTAAAAAGGTCACTCATATGAAAAATATATGACACATGTGGGTATATCCCATACATGGAATATTATAACAATACCCATTAAAACACCCTAAAACCACAAAGTATAAAATAATAACATTACAAACGTCTCGACATAGGTGTAGTTATCCATCAAATACAACATGAGTACTAGAATTACACAAAGAACCATGGTCTAAAGGTAATATAACAACATTAAATCCATCATATGATAGATTCATGATAGTTATACCAATAACTCATTAGAGAGAACAAAATCCATTAGTCGTATAGTATTGATGATGTCCGTCTGAGTGGTAATCCTCATCGTGTCCCCTCAAGGAAGTACACAATGATTGGTCAAATAAATACGATTAAAATATGAGAATCACATAGAAGGCCAGGTGGTAAACCCACAAACCAATTTGAATTATCCTTACAATGTTGTGGTGAAGGACCTAGATAGTGTTGGTTACAAAAATACAAAGAACTCATCAAAGGGAACAATAATGCCTAATGTATCTCACAAATAACCTCATTGAGGGATTCCAATATCTCTATCCAATAGGTTTTGAACAAGCTATTGATATTATATGTCTAAGAGAATATTCCATACTAACAATTAAAGAATGGAAAAGGGGAATGTGACTTAGTGAAACATGTTGAAGATAAGGAAGAAAAGAAATCCAATGTATAGTTTAAAGAGTACACATCATGTATAAGGCTTTCAATGTGTTTCCTTTCAACAAAAATTCATTCCCATGTAAATGCCCCATTTCCTTATCCATGTAATAGTAAACGTTGAGTGGCAACACATTTACATCACACCATGTCCCGGTACATGGCTGCAACCTTCTAATTCCCATCATAGATGTTTCCTTGTAGGAGTAAATGGGGTTCACATGCATGTTCTTGTGTACTCCCTACATTGTCTGTGTACCCTCTAAGGTAACCACTAATCCATTTCTAAGAGCTCACAGGTTTAACAACCTAGTCACACATTGATTCATACATATCATTCTCCTAAAACTCTTGAAATAATTAGGTGGGATATACACACCATGAAATTTATAATTACACACTGTATGAATAATGTTTATATTGAAACCCTCGTTATACACTCTGCGTGCTTCCACATTACTGTCAAATCAAAATATGACCTTTATCATTCTGAAAGTTAAGTATTTATTCTAGCCAGACCTCATTAAGGTGTTTTTCTAGATCCTGACGCATCGATCCTTTCATAAATCGGACTCATTTTTCATCCTTCATTATGCACAGAATAACACAATAATATTTATTAAATAACATCCAATTGACACCCCCATCCATCATTACACCATCCAATTATTTGCGATCCTCTATTTATTTTAATATTGACCTAAATTATTTAATATTTGAATGATGAGTAAATAGATGAAATTTTAAATCTCAAATAAAATTATACCAATAAAACCATGAAATAATTCCATCATACAAAATAACAAATCCACAAATCAATCTGTTAGTCTATTTAATATGGTTCATCATTGATATAAATAAAAAAGAAGTAATTCAATAAAAAAACATCCTAAATTGTTATAAATAGATCACTGATAAAAATGATATTAATTAATTATATTTGGTGACATCATTTGATTTTCATTCACATCGTTCATCAATCCTTGATCTGGTCATCATATTACAATGAAATATCATTACACACTCTCAAATGGATCTAAAAATATTTGTAAAATTATACAAATCACCCCAATTGTTTTCCATAATAATTTATTTATTGAATATATTATGATGATGCATCAACAAGTAATTAAAATAATTTTATTTGATAATATTTCTCATTTTAAACCCTATATTCATTTTCCACATACTCATAGAGAGACCCAATGTTATATATCTCTTTAGATAAACACCATTCTATAAAGTCAATAGTTCCCAATGATTTTTGATCTTTGATGAATTGTAGATGTTATTATATTTTTCATGAAAAACGTGTGCACATACTATTTAATATAATTAATATATTTCAAAAATTTATTTCAGGAATATTAGGACTCATAATCGCTTGCTGTCTGAGTTTCTAGTATAAAAAATAATCAATACTATATAAAAAATATTATATGTCAAATAAATGCCATTAAATTCTATCCACCTTGGGGATTATCATCCTAAAATTCAAAAACAATGGATACACAATGAGATTTTGGTACTTTGAACAAATCTATGCCTCCAACTCGTACATTCCATCCTAAATATTCACCTAGTAACCCGTGACACTTTATAAATTAATTTCTCTCCCATAATGTATCCTCTTATGCAGATCCTTGATCTCTACCTTATACTTAGTTAAGGTAGCTCCATGATTCATGTACAACTCACCCCTATTGATTTAGGGTGATGGTCCATGATCATTCCTTCTTAGCTATGAGATATAAACGATTTTGGGAACTATAACACCCCAAGCTTTCACGATACACTTCTCTTTCAATAGCTTGCATTGTACGCAAGTTCGAGATTCTAATACACTGCGACCAATCAAAGTAGCAGTTATGAATAGTAATACCCACTTTTTGGAAATTGTATAAATTTTTTATTTCAAAATGGACTTCCTTTTGGTATTCGGAATATCGAAATTATACAAAGTTGAATTTTTTGTAATTTTCTTAGAATTCCAATTTTTTATGAATAGTGAAAAATACTTAAAAACAACTTTTTTAATCAAAATATTTTATAGTGATAAATAATAATATTGAGTTGTTTTAAATTATAATTATAATATATTTTTACTATTTTATCCAATGGTGGTCATTAGAATTAATTTCACTTTGAAATTTGACATAAACAGTTCTTAATCTTTTGATATATATTGTTTCTTAAAAACATACTATTTGTTGTGACAGTGGGAATTAATTATAAAATTAATTAATGCAACCTATATTTTTGGAATTTTTTAAAATATACATCATTTTTGGATTTGGAATATCAATTATAGCATAGGGTGAAATTTTGGCATTGTTCTGAAAAACTTGAATTTTTGATGAATAGTGAAACAACAAAGTGGTAGTTAAAAAATTGATTTTTTTGTTTAAATGAAACATTACCAATTCTGTGATTTGATTTTAAAAAATACAACATACATGGTTGTAATTATTAAGTAAAATGTGGTTCAATGGGATTAAATTTTTTTTGTTGAATAGTAACTTTTAAGTTTAATTAATTGCGATTAAAGGTAATTAGTGAAATTTATGGTAAAAATGATATTATAAAAATATGAAAATACCTATACACTTGTCCTACCCCTATTATATGAGTCATGTACGACCACAAAAAACCATGGGTCAACTTGGGGACCCCATGGATCCACTTTGGTAGGGAAATTCCATTAAAAACTTTTTATTTAATGTTAAAATAAAAATGTCACAAACATGAGTTGTTTTACTAAAACAATTTTTCAATGGGGTTATACAAGTCATATTTTTGACTATAAATAGTAATTAGAAAGTTAAATAGATTTACTACATCAGGATATTTTTTTATAATTTTTAGACATTAAATAAGTTAAATTATTTATGACACCATGATGATTCAGTGATTACCTCATTAATTAACTATTTAAATAAAATGAAAAGATAATGTAAAATACAAGGCTTACACTTATCAAAAACCTATTGTGTGAGAATATTTCGAACAATTATCACCTTATCCTCGAACTATATCATTGTGGGACCTTTAGAATCCTAAAAGAATTTCATAATAAAGTAATATTTCTATCTTTCCAAGAGTGCCCCTTGTCTCCTATTAAAAAAGGCCCCCACCACTACCACATTATTCACACATTAAGGCCATTTGGATCAGCCAAACTCTTCCCAAATACCATATAAAATTCCATCCCTTACTCTTAGAGGCCTCACTTTGGGCAGAAGTCTTCCCAAGGAAGCCTTTGGCTCAAATCAAAAAGAGTTACCCGATTTTAAGGTAATGTCTTCTCTAATGTTGTTTTTTTTATTTTGCTTCTCCAACCCCTTAAACTATTTTTATTCCATATTTTTGTAACAACACCAGTATATAAAATATACTAGGATGTTTTTGGGATAAAAATTTGGTTTACACTTACACACACCTTTGTCTAATGGTTAAATAACATACTATTTCTGTGGGTGGCGAAATACTGCCTCATGAAACGATGATTGTTCAATATTCTTTAAACACCTCTAATGGTGGCCATTTTGATGAAACAATTTTCATATATGATATATATATTATGTTTATGTTTTCCTTATTCTTCTTTATTTCTCATTTATGGAATACTTTATAATTTCCATTATGGGTAAACGTCATAATTTCATTTTAGGAAGTGCGGACTACCGCCCCCTCAAAGTGATTTGAATCGTTAATGCCATATGTGGGATGTATAAAGGATGGGGTAAATGGTATTATACATTATATTATACTGGAATTATATTATACCTTTATATAATTATAATTTCATTCCATTAAATTTTAAATAGAAATGAAAGTAGCGTTCATGCGTACGTACGGCTTACCGTCTCCATTAACTGTGCATTTCATTTCTTACCGATAAATGTTATGTAATATTATAAATGAATGTATATACTGGATATATATGATGTATATTATATATAAATCATGAATATAATTATGGATATAAAGGATATTTTTCCACATGATCAAATTGTAATTATAAGAATTTTATTTTTGACTGAAGTACCTAAGATCGACAAAATGACCGTTATAAACTTAAATAATTACATAATGTTAATGACATGGTACTAAGTGATATAAAAGGAATAGTTAACTTTAAAAAGGTTCTTAATAAGTTAGATATTGACTCTAGTTTATTATTTCGGAGATCAAAGAATGGTCGAGTGAATTCGGACACGAGGTAAGGGAACTTCTTAACCCAATTTATATTCTTTGGGATAATCTCATACTTTCAAATAATGTCATGATATTATTATTACCAATCTTGTATTTGTAATTAATTTATGTGTACTTATAGTGAATACACATAATAGATCTACTTTATTTAAAAAAAAATGATCTTTGTAAGGGTCTTCGTCTCAATTCCCTTTCATTGAGGCATATTTTGTTTTATACACAAATTTCTTTTATATGGTGTATAAACCCCTTTGAATTTTATGTTTATTCAAAAGGAATATTTTTAAACGATGTGTTTTAAAAAACGAAAAAAAGGAATGTTTTTCTTGTCGTACATATGCGGCGACAATGACTTCTCCGCCGCTGTAACCATTATTTGAGTTTCGGCTTCCTCTACAAGCAATAACTTTTTTTAAAATGAAAAATAAATACCAAGTTTTCATTTTCTTTTATTTTGGTATTGAAAATGGTTTTGATATAGTTTTTATTATATCAATGTGTTGTATTGATATATTGTGATTGAAACGTGGAAATGTTATGTTTCCTTTATGCACATTTTATGTGATACAATTATGTTATGGTTTATGATATGTTTAAACCTGTTCATATGAGGAATGCGTTGGACTTAATAAGTGATGGGTGGAGCCCGCTATATCTCCTCGATGCATCGGTAGGTCTAATGAGACAAACTAGTGTCTTGGCACGAGGCCTTGAAAAAATCATATTTGTAGTCTTGGCATGAGGCCTTGGTTACGTGGTTATGATAGTCTGGTATTATGCATTCTATCATTATGAAAGTGGTTATTGATATTGCATTTGATTATTCGACCAGTAGAATATCCATGTGAATAAGTAAATGGCATTATCTCATTTTACATTTTCCATATTATGTTGAAGTTCATTTTTAAAAGGCTTTTGTTTTAGTAATACATTTCCTTAAATGTTAATGTTTATTTTTGAAGCCTCCTCAATATTGTTATCCTTACTGAGCATCTGATCTCACCCCTTTCAATGTTTTAATATTTTCCAGGATGTAAAGAAGTATATTATGAATGACATGTAGGGTTAGTAAGGAGAGGATATGAGTGTGGACTATGGAGACTTTGTTATTGTAGTTTTTCACTTTATGATGTAATGTAACATTAATGAAAGTATCTAGTGTTTCCAAGGCTACTAAACTAATCGGTCTTTCGAGACATGATCTTTTGTGATCATGCCAATGTTATGAAATAATGCACCGACATTGGGAAACTGGGGTCGGGGTGTTGCAGTTGGTATCAGAGGCAGTTTAGTACTAACCTTGGAAACTAGATTTAGATAAACTCTATTTAGAGCACATAGCACAAAGATAGACTTTGAGGATTAGTATAAAAGAACTTCCTAGAATTTTGTTGTTGTAGAGATTTTGTGAGTTTTCTGAGAAATACATCCCTGTCTGGATACGAGCAGGAAAAGGCGGATCTGGCATAGATGTACCTAGGGGTAAAACCCGAAAACACCGCTTTGAATTAGACTCTAATGGGAACTGGTGCATGAAAATGGTCCTTCCTTCACTCTTGGTTACAACACTCCCGGGGGATATGCATAGGATAATTCTCATTTTCATTACAAACCACTATGAAGGGTTATGAGTATATACTTCCTCAAAGAAAACATTTTTATGGATTATATCCATAAATAGTTCATCTTATGTTAATTATTTTACAATTATGGAATTATGTAATGTGATTCATAAACTAATATAGTTTATGCCATTGTTTAGAAATGGCGCCTAGTGGATGGAATGGAACCTGTATCATTGCACGGACTCTTTGTAGAGATTTCCCTCTTGCTCAAGATAATTATTGTGGATCTGGAGATACAACTGGTGCTGATCAACTTATTACCATACTGGGACAACTCACTCAGGTTATAAATAATAACCTTACTCATATGGAGTACCCTGATCCACAATGTGGGGGATCAATGTTAGACCGCTTCATGAGGCAACAACCACCAACATTTAATGGGGGTACAAATCCATTATTAGCTGAGAAAATGGATAAACTCCTTAGAAAAAATATTCCATGCCTTGGGGAGTAGAGAAAGGGAGAAGGTTGTCATGTAAGTATACCGCCTCACTGGAGATTCCGATCAATGGTGGTCGCTGATTCAGAACAAAAAGGAAGATGAATAAGTATCAAATATGGAATAGAGATTGTTCAAATATCTTTTCCTAGAAAAATACTTTCCACATGACCATCGAGCAGATATGGAAAGGAAATTTCCGAGTCTTAGAAAAAAGGAGGATGAGAATGTCGCAAAGTATGAGGCCAACTTTACAAGGTTAGCAAGGCATGCTGCAGATTATATACGTAACCCAAGAAGTAAGATTGATCGTTTCTTTGATGGGTTAAAACAATGTCTATTTCGAGCATTAGCCTCACAAACCTTCTCGATGTACGAAGATATAGTCTCGTGTTCAATCAAGACAGAAAAGGAATTATTTAAATCTTATGACAATAATGTAAAGCAAGAGAAGAAGAGAACGGTGGAGCAAGAGATAGATAAAGGGAAAAATGGAAAGAAGGATTTTACATTATGCAATAATTGAGGGAAGAATCACCTCGGTACTTGCCTAAAAGGAATGAGAATTTGTTATAATTGTGGAGAAAAAGGTCACCAGGCACGTGATTGCTAGGGAAAGAAAAATGCTACCAATGTTGAATGCTACAATTATAGGGAAATGGGGAATTATGAAAATGAATTACCTAAGAATCATGAAAACATACCTCAGAAAATGCCAAGGGATCAAGGATAATCTTTTGCTGTTACTACAGTTGAAGCGGAATAATTAATGTATTGGTGCTTTTGGACTCAAGGATTATATTCTGGTTATAAAAATAATGTGATATATATAAGGATTGTACTACAGTACTTGTTATTTTCATTAAGGTCTTAATATGATGAAGGTAATCATATGTTTAGTATGTGATAATAAGAGAAACTTTACTTTGTTTGGGGAATCTGATAAATTGATTTTGGAATTAAGAGACCTTTTAGAGAAAGTCTGGAAAGAGGTATTTTGGATAACTATTAAAGTTGGGATGGATTAAGTTGAACTTTGAATATTATTGTCGAATGTTAAATTTTTTTGAAGATTATTTTTGGAATATTATAATACTATATTTTTAGGAAAAGGAAAACCTGTAGGGTGGGGTATAACCCATCACGTCGGATAAAGCTGCAGGAATCGAACCCAAAACCATAGTGCGACATGCCTTTATTACCTATCACTAGCCTACAGGAAGTCCCTAGTTTTTAAGAAATATTATTCCTAATCTAAATGGTATTTGTTAATATTTGGAACCTTATATAATAAGGATAAATAGAATATTTTTGAGTTCTATTACCTTTTAGAGTGAAAGATGGGTTTGTGGTTAATATTTATTAATGAATGAAAGTCTACATGACAAGAATGTATATTACCTTACATTCTTATTAAATCTTCTAAATAAATTCCTCAACATTATAAAAGGTAACTTAAAACAAAAACGTTACCGGTTAACTTTTCCAACTGAGGATTCAATGACCGTTTAGCCAATCACAAGTTTGTGATTTTCTTGCGGTTAACATTCTCCTAATCCATCTTTCTAAAACTCTCCATCAGACCTTGATGGTTTTTTCTTCCATATCCATATTTTCATAGAATCCTAGTATGGGCTATCTCAGGTGACCTTTGTACTTATCTGTAACACCCCAAGATTTCATAGTGCGTTATTTTTTCAAAATAATTCAATAACTTGCACTACACGCAACACCGAGTTCAATTGCACCATGACTTACCAAAAAAAAGCCATTAAAAGAGTTCATGAATAATATTAACTAAATTTTAAACTTTATATTATCCTTATAATTTTAGAATCCATATTATGAGTTTCTTAGTCATAATGCAAGAACAGATTTATTTTCAGTATTGCACTTTTATCAACTTTTGATAGTGAAACCTTTTTAAATACAATATTTTAAACATTTTGACTAAATGGAGACATCAAAAAATTTAAAATGAAACATCCCAAGCTTCCACGGTAAGTTTCCCTTCGAATAATGCGATAGCGTGTGTTGTACGCAACCTCGAGTTCTAACACACACCACAACTAATTAAACTAGCCGTTGTGAATAGTAATACCTAATTTTTGAAATCATATATATTTATATTTTAAAATGGACTTCATTTTTGGATTCGGAATATCGAAATTAGCCTAGGGTGAAATTTTGGTACATTTCGGATAACTTTCATATTTTGATGAATAGTGAAAATTTCTAAATTTTAATTAAAAACAACTTTTTTAATCAAATTAATTACTAGTGATAAATTATGAATTTGAGTGGTTTTAAAGTATATTTAGAATATATTTTTACCATTTAATATAATTTTGGTCATTGGACATAATTTTACAATTAAACCGAACATAAACAAGTGTCAATCTTTTGATAGTTATTATCTCTTAAAAACACGCTTTTTGTTTTAACAGCGGGAATTAATTTTAAATTAATTTCTGCCACTTCTGTGTTTTGAATTTAGGAAAATGGATTCCATATTTGGAATCAGGATTTTCAAATTGTGTAAATAGGTAACTTTTATTTTTAGACATTTTGAATAGTTACTGTGGTAAATATTTTATTTACCATGGTTAAAGGGTAAATCCGGTAAATAAGGGTTAAAAAATAATATTATAATAATACAAAATTACCCTAAAACGTGTCCTAACCTTATTGGTGGACACATACCCGACCATGGGCATCCTTGGGTCAATTTGGGGACCCCTTGGAGCCACTTGTATGTGGTAGGGACACTTTATATTAATAAAGTTAAAATAAAAATAAAAATGGCATAAGCTTACATCTTTTAGAAGAACAATTTTTACATAGGGTTATACATGTTGGATTTTCGATTATAAATATTCATTAGAAAGCTAAAACGATTTCCTACATAATGATATTTTACTTATAATTTTTAGACATTAAATAATTTATTTTATTTATGACACAATGATGATGCAGTAATTACTATAATAGTGAAAAATTAAAATAAGTGATATTATAAATACCCAAATAAATATAATATGAAACTTTTAATGAATTAAACTAATTTTCTAGGATAATATGATATATTAGGATTGATTTAATTGACTTTGTTCGAAGTAATAAATCTGTTATGAGTTTCAAAAAAATCAACTAATGAATAGTGTCAAAATTGACATAAAAGAATTCTTAAAACAAATATTATATTATTAATTGATATTAAATTACTAAAAATCTAAGGTTCGGCCAAGAGACTTATATCATGATAGGTTAATCATTAATGGACCACTTGGGGGTCTCTTGGATGTATATAGTAAGTTTATTAACCATAATATATAAAATACAAAGAGACATTGTAAAAGTGAAACTAATTAACTTAGAGTTAATACTTAAAGATAAGGTTAATATAAGTACCCAAACCTGTCTAAATTCTATTGGATGAGTTGTTTTCGACCTATCCCCACCTCATCCTTTGAATAGTCAACTTTGGAGCCTTTAGAAACCGAAAATGAATTTATTATAAATTAATATTTCTAGCTTTTCCAAAGGTGCCCCTCACCCCTCTTATAAAAGGGCACTCCTCCTTCTCATTTCTTCACACCTCTCAAGACACTTGGCTCGTCCAAACTCTGCCCAACTAAGCTCCCCACATCCCTCTCCTCCTCCTTGAAGCTTCCCCTTAGGCAGAAATCATTTCAAGAAGTCCTTTGGTTCCAACCAAAGTGAGTTACCTAAATTAAAGGTAACAATTTCTCTTAAAGTATTTTCATTTATTTTGCTTCTCCAACCCCAAAAATCTTTTTATTTCCTTTCTTTTGTAACAAAACCAGTATCCTAAATATACTAGGATGTTGTTATAAGAAGTATTCAAACTACACATACACACAACTCCATCTAATGGATGATGAACATAATGTTTCTCTGGATGGCAAACTAACGCCTCACAAAACGATGATTGTTCAAATACATCTTACCACCTCTCATGGTGGCCATTATGATGGCACTGTAATTAAATATGATATTAATGATATATATTTTATATATAAGCTTCTGTAATTCCATTTTATTTCATACCATTATTCGTTTCATGTTGTATATACATACGATAATTTCATTTGAGGAAGTGCGGACTACCGCCCCCTTAAAATGATATGACTCGTTCATACCACACATGGAACGTATAAAAGATGGTGTTAATGAACTTAAGTAGCATATATAAAATATTATATTATACTGGAATAGTAATATACCTATGTATCATTTGGATTTGATTCTTTTAAAATAAAAATTAAATGGAAGTAGCGTTCGTGCGTACGTACGGACTACCGTCTCCACGAACGCGATGAGATTCATTCTCCATCGTATCCATTCAAGTATAATTACCATTTAATGATTTAAAAATGATGTTTAAGGACTTGATATCATTCTGGATATGAATAAGATACAACAAACATGACTTAGGTAACAAAACATATAAAAGAAAATGAGTAAGTTAACACCCGAAACGACGATAATTCTAAGATATTATTAACAAATAAATGTTAAAAGATCATATATGATATCATATTAATATATATTATTCTTGTATAATTTAATAACAATTATTTCACCATTATAAAGGGAGTTAACCTACCCCAACCAAGGAAAAGTTCAAGGTAAGGGTTATTTCACAATCTCTTCTTTATCCGAGGTTGTTTATACGTAATAATCTACTGGGATCTCTTTATCATCCACATCCATGTTTCTTAAAAATGTATTTCAAAACATTTTTACTATTTACAAGAATATGGGTTAAAGTCATTTATACCCTTGTTTGACTTTTTATAAGAGGTTTATAAAGGAATCTTTCCGTCGTTTTCAAAACAAGGTCCTTTTTAACCTTTTCGACAGAATTGAGGTAAGAATGTTTTTTTAACATATACGGCGGGTACGGTTATTTTCTGCCGTTATAAAATCGTCGAAGCTTTCCATACAAGCTTATAAGAATATTTTCAAAGAAAATGTTTTATTTTATATGGACCTTAAATGATTTCAAAATAAAAGGAGATACTTCTTTAAAAAGAATTTTGATTTCATCTATGTCAACATCCTTTGATGGATTTTAAGATTATTTGAAGTTGATTTATTATGATACAAAACTTCTATATTGTATTGAAGGTTTTGTGATATGTTTGACTGTGGATGTGCTATTTTTATACCATTCATAGTTTATGGTGAAATTATTGACATTTCGTATGCTAGTTTTAATACGAATGTTTGTGTTATGTTTAAACCTTTTCATATGGGAATGCATTGGACTTAATAAGTGACCGGTGGAGCCCGCTATAGCTCCTCGATGCATTGGTAGGTCTCATGAGACAAACTAGTGTCTTGGCACAAGGCCTTGACAAAATCTTATTTGTAGTCTTGGCACGAGGCCTTGACTATGTGGTTATGATAGTCTGGCATTATGCATTCCAACATTATGAAAGTGGTTATTGGTTTTTGCATGTGATTATTCGATTAGTAGAATATCCATGTGAATAAGTAAATGGCATTATTTCATTTTATTTATGCCATACCATGTTGAAAGTTCATATTTAAAAGGCTTTTGTTTTTGTTATACATTGCCTTAAATGTTTATTCTTATTTATGAAAGTTTCCGCTAAGTTGTTATCCTTACTGGGCATTTGAGCTCACCCCTTTTCTATGTTTTATTTTCCCAGGAAGTGAAGATGTAAGTTATGAATGACCTGCAGGGATATTATGATAGGATTATAGTGTGGACTGTGGAAACATTATGTTGTTGTATTAGTTTTTCATTTTATGATGTAATGTAAAACTTATGAATATATCTAGTGTTTCCAAGGCTACTAAACCAATCGGTCTTTCGAGATTTGATCTTTCTTGTGATCATGCCAATGTTACGAAGTAATGCACCGACTCTGGGTAGCTGGGGTCGGGGCGTTACAGTTGGTATCAGAGGAAGTTTAGTACAAACCTTGGAAGCTAGATTTAGATAAACTCTGATTAGAGCACGTAGACCTAAGATGAACTTTGAGGATTAGTATAGAAGAACTTCCTAGAATTTTGGTATTGTAGAGATTTTGTGAGTTTTCCGAGCAATACATCCCTGTCTGGATACGAGCAGGTAGAGGCGGCTCTGGCACAGATGTACCTAGGGGTAAAACCCGAAAACACCGCTTTGAGCTAGACTCGAACGGGAACTGGTGCACGACAACGGGCCTTGCTGCACTCTTG
Source organism: Viscum album (assembly GCA_963277665.1). NCBI lineage: Eukaryota > Viridiplantae > Streptophyta > Magnoliopsida > Santalales > Viscaceae > Viscum > Viscum album. Next base: position 1,994,472,392 of record OY728140.1, on the reverse strand, counting down.
GTTACGACACTCCCGGGGGATATGCTTAGGATAACTCTCATTTTCTTTACAAATCATTATGAAGGGTTTATGAGTATATACTTCCTCAAAGAAAATATTTTTATGATTATGGATTATATCCATAAATAGTCCAATTTATGTTAAGTGTTTTATAAGTATGGGATTATGTATTTTGATTCATAAATTGATCTAGTTTATGCCGTTGTTTAGAAATGGCGCCCAGTAGAAGGAATGAGAACTCCAGAAATGCACATGATCCAAAGAGAAGGAAGGATCATATCTTTCATGGTCTTAAGCTTGAATTGATAAGAGAAATAGTCTCCCATGTATTATCATCATATGAAGAAATAATATCATGTGTTGATAAGATAAGTAAAGAGTTTACTGAGTCCTATGGCTTTGAAGGGAAGCAAGAGAAGAAAAGGATGGAAGAGATAAAATTGGATGAAGGGAAGAGGGAAAAGAAGAATTTTCCCATATGTGGTAACTGTGGGAAGAAACACCCTGGAACTTGCCTGAAAGGAATGGGAGTTTGTTATAAGTGTTGAGGAAAAGGGCACAAAGTACGTGACTGCAAGGGTAAGAAAATGGTTTCAAATGTACAATTCTTCATTTGCAAGGAGTTTGGACACTACGCGAACCTATGTCCCAGTCATCAGACTATGCCGCAAATGATGTTATTGGATAATAATCATGTTATGATACTACCACAGATGAAGAGGAATGATTAGAGTTCTTATATTGATTATGTCAATTGAGTGTTGTATCAACAATGTACTTGTTATAATAATTATTGAGTATATAAGGATTGTACTGCAGTACTATTTCATTAAGGACTTGAGATTGTGTAGAACAAAGAAAAGTGACTCAATAGCAGGATAAATTTTTGGAAAATATATGGTTGAGAGAATGATAAACCATAATATGGTTCTGATACCGAGGTAGTGATTTTGGAATAATACATGATTGCTTTGGATAAATTATATTGGATATTCATGACTACCTTGGAACTAATTAATGATTTGTATATTCCATCATTGTTGGGGTTTAAAACATTTTTTGGATTAAGGAAGTATATCCAGCATTCTATATGGAATAAGGGAGCATGAATGTAATCAATAAGGAATATGGTAATACGTGATGAAGGTATTCATATGCTATTACGGGGTAAAAAGGATCTATATTATGTTTACCTTCCTTATAAATGTTGGACTGTGAGTTTGGATAGAATTATTTTGGATAGTTCTTGTTTGGATTATTTTGGATTTCCATAAAAGGACAACCCGGAGGTCGGGCGGCAACCCGTCGCGTCCGGCAAGGCTGCGAGACTTGAACCCGCAACCAAAGGGCGACAAGGGTGTATCACCTACCACTGTCCCACGAGATGTCCTGAATTAAAAAATGTAGTTTTTTTTAAAAGATCTGGTAGATGAATTACAATTCATTTATTTTGGAACCCTATACGAATAGTATAAATAGAAAAAAAAAATTACGTTCTATCATCTTTTAGAATGAAAGATGAGTTTGTGGTAGAAATTTATTAATGGGTAAAATTCTAATTATAAAGTAAGTATATCTCCTTATTATCTTATCCAATCTCATCAATAAATTCCTCAACATTAATAATAGAAACTTAGAAAAAAAATGTTGTCCTAGATGGTACCTTAAATCATCACAAATTTATGGCTTTCGGATTGTTGGCCTTTTCATAGCCATGTTCTCTACCACTATCCATCAGATAATTGATGGTTAGATTTCTCTTCCATATCCATATTTTCCTACATGGAACCCTAGTATGTGTTATTTTCGGTAATCTTCATACTTTCCACTCTTTATTTTAAATAGAGGCCTCATTAATTCATTTTTCGATGTGGGATTTCAACTAGGATATTTTGAAACGTCAAAAATGTGTTATCCTAATACCCTATGTTTTGTTGAACCGATGGTATTTCAAATCATCATAGATTGATGAATTTAAGGACCTCAATTTTATACTTGTTTGTGATTGATGACCTCAATCACTACCTATAAATATTTACGTTTTTCCTCCAATTATATGTCTCTAAATGCCACCAATGTTCTCCTAATCGAGATCATAATTTGGTGGTGACCCTTTCATTTCTCTTTTCATCATATTAAGACTAAATTTTAGTAACCTAATTTCCGATGTGGGTTTTCCCACAAAGATATTTTCTATTTTCAACCATTTATTTCGAAGAACAACTTCAAATTGCGAGGACGCAATTTATTGAAGGAGGGGAGAATGTAACACCCCAAGATTTCATAGTGCGTTATTTCTTCAAAATAATTCAATAACTTGCACTACACGCAACACTGAGTTCAATTGCACCATGACTTACCAAAAAAAAAGCCATTAAAAGAGTTCATGAATAATATTAACTAAATTTTAAACTTTATATTATCCTTATAATTTTAGAATCCATATTATGAGTTTCTTAGTCATAATGCAAGAACAGATTCATTTTCAGTATTGCACTTTTATCAACTTTTGATAGTGAAACCTTTTTAAATACAATATTTTAAACTTTTTGACTAAATGGAGACATCAAAAAATTTAAAATGAAACATCCCAAGCTTCCACGGTACGTTTCCCTTCGAATAATGCGATAGCGTGTGTTGTACGCAACCTCGAGTTCTAACACACACCACAACTAATTAAACTAGCCGTTGTGAATAGTAATACCTAATTTTTGAAATCATATATATTTATATTTTAAAATGGACTTCATTTTTGGATTCGGAATATCGAAATTAGCCTAGGGTGAAATTTTGGTACATTTCGGATAACTTTCATATTTTGATGAATAGTGAAAATTTCTAAATTTTAATTAAAAACAACATTTTTAATCAAATTAATTACTAGTGATAAATTATGAATTTGAGTGGTTTTAAAGTATATTTATAATATATTTTTACCATTTAATATAATTTTGGTCATTGGACATAATTTTACAATTAAACCGAACATAAACAAGTGTCAATCTTTTGATAGTTATTATCTCTTAAAAACACGCTTTTTGTTTTAACAGCGGGAATTAATTTTAAATTAATTTCTGCCACTTCTGTGTTTTGAATTTAGGAAAATGGATTCCATATTTGGAATCAGGATGTTCAAATTGTGTAAATAGGTAACTTTTATTTTTAGACATTTTGAATAGTTACTGTGGTAAATATTTTATTTACCATGGTTAAAGGGTAAATCCGGTAAATAAGGGTTAAAAAATAATATTATAATAATACAAAATTACCCTAAAACGTGTCCTAACCTTATTGGTGGACACATACCCGACCATGGGCATCCTTGGGTCAATTTGGGGACCCCTTGGAGCCACTTGTATGTGGTAGGGACACTTTATATTAATAAAGTTAAAATAAAAATAAAAATGGCATAAGCTTACATCTTTTAGAAGAACAATTTTTACATATGGTTATACATGTTGGATTTTCGATTATAAATATTCATTAGAAAGCTAAAACGATTTCCTACATAATGATATTTTACTTATAATTTTTAGACATTAAATAATTTATTTTATTTATGACACAATGATGATGCAGTAATTACTATAATAGTGAAAAATTAAAATAAGTGATATTATAAATACCCAAATAAATATAATATGAAACTTTTAATGAATTAAACTAATTTTCTAGGATAATATGATATATTAGGATTGATTTAATTGACTTTGTTCGAAGTAATAAATCTGTTATGAGTTTCAAAAAAATCAACTAATGAATAGTGTCAAAATTGACATAAAAGAATTCTTAAAACAAATATTATATTATTAATTGATATTAAATTACTAAAAATCTAAGGTTCGGCCAAGATACTTATATCATGATAGGTTAATCATTAATGGACCACTTGGGGGTCTCTTGGATGTATATAGTAAGTTTATTAACCATAATATATAAAATACAAAGAGACATTGTAAAAGTGAAACTAATTAACTTAGAGTTAATACTTAAAGATAAGGTTAATATAAGTACCCAAACCTGTCTAAATTCTATTGGATGAGTTGTTTTCGACCTATCCCCACCTCATACTTTGAATAGTCAACTTTGGAGCCTTTATAAACCGAAAATGAATTTATTATAAATTAATATTTCTAGCTTTTCCAAAGGTGCCCCTCACCCCTCTTATAAAAGGGCACTCCTCCTTCTCATTTCTTCACACCTCTCAAGCCACTTGGCTCGTCCAAACTCTGCCCAACTAAGCTCCCCACATCCCTCTCCTCCTCCTTGAAGCTTCCCCTTAGGCAGAAAGCATTTCAAGAAGTCCTTTGGTTCCAACCAAAGTGAGTTACCTAAATTAAAGGTAACAATTTCTCTTAAAGTATTTTCATTTATTTTGCTTCTCCAACCCCAAAAATCTTTTTATTTCCTTTCTTTTGTAACAACAACAGTATCCTAAATATACTAGGATGTTGTTATAAGAAGTATTCAAACTACACATACACACAACTCCATCTAATGGATGATGAACATAATGTTTCTGTGGATGGCAAACTAACGCCTCACAAAACGATTATTGTTCAAATACATCTTACCACCTCTCATGGTGGCCATTATGATGGCACTGTAATTAAATATGATATTAATGATATATATTTTATATATAAGCTTCTGTAATTCCATTTTATTTCATACCATTATTCGTTTCATGTTGTATATACATACGATAATTTCATTTGAGGAAGTGCGGACTACCGCCCCCTTAAAATGATATGACTCGTTCATACCACACATGGAACGTATAAAAGATGGTGTTAATGAACTTAAGTAGCATATATAAAATATTATATTATACTGGAATAGTAATATACCTATGTATCATTTGGATTTGATTCTTTTAAAATAAAAATTAAATGGAAGTAGCGTTCGTGCGTACGTACGGACTACCGTCTCCACGAACGCGATGAGATTCATTCTCCATCGTATCCATTCAAGTATAATTACCATTTAATGATTTAAAAATGATGTTTAATGACTTGATATCATTCTGGATATGAATAAGATACAACAAACATGACTTAGGTAACAAAACATATAAAAGAAAATGAGTAAGTTAACACCCGAAACGACGATAATTCTAAGATATTATTAACAAATCAATGTTAAAAGATCATATATGATATCATATTAATATATATTATTCTTGTATAATTTAATAACAATTATTTCACCATTATACAGGGAGTTAACCTACCCCAACCAAGGAAAAGTTCAAGGTAAGGGTTATTTCACAATCTCTTCTTTATCCGAGGTTGTTTATACGTAATAATCTACTGGGATCTCTTTATCATCCACATCCATGTTTCTTAAAAATGTATTTCAAAACATTTTTAATATTTACAAGAATATGGGTTAAAGTCATTTATACCCTTGTTTGACTTTTTATAAGAGGTTTATAAAGGAATCTTTCCGTCGTTTTCAAAACAAGGTCCTTTTTAACCTTTTCGACAGAATTGAGGTAAGAATGTTTTTTTAACTTATACGGCGGGTACGGTTATTTTCTGCCGTTATAAAATCGTCGAAGCTTTCCATACAAGCTTATAAGAATATTTTCAAAGAAAATGTTTTATTTTATATGGACCTTAAATGATTTCAAAATAAAAGGAGATACTTCTTTAAAAAGAATTTTGATTTCATCTATGTCAACATCCTTTGATGGATTTTAAGATTATTTGAAGTTGATTTATTATGATACAAAACTTCTATATTGTATTGAAGGTTTTGTGATATGTTTGACTGTGGATGTTCTATTTTTATACCATTAATAGTTTATGGTGAAATTATTGACATTTCGTATGCTAGTTTTAATACGAATGTTTGTGTTATGTTTAAACCTTTTCATATGGGAATGCATTGGACTTAATAAGTGACGGGTGGAGCCCGCTATAGCTCCTCGATGCATCGGTAGGTCTCATGAGACAAACTAGTGTCTTGGCACAAGGCCTTGACAAAATCTTATTTGTAGTCTTGGCACGAGGCCTTGACTATGTGGTTATGATAGTCTGGCATTATGCATTCCAACATTATGAAAGTGGTTATTGGTTTTTGCATGTGATTATTCGATTAGTAGAATATCCATGTGAATAAGTAAATGGCATTATTTCATTTTATTTATGCCATACCATGTTGAAAGTTCATATTTAAAAGGCTTTTGTTTTTGTTATACATTGCCTTAAATGTTTATTCTTATTTATGAAAGTTTCCGCTAAGTTGTTATCCTTACTGGGCATTTGAGCTCACCCCTTTTCTATGTTTTATTTTCCCAGGAAGTGAAGATGTAAGTTATGAATGACCTGCAGGGATATTATGATAGGATTATAGTGTTGACTGTGGAAACATTATGTTGTTGTATTAGTTTTTCATTTTATGATGTAATGTAAAACTTATGAATATATCTAGTGTTTCCAAGGCTACTAAACCAATCGGTATTTCGAGATTTGATCTTTCTTGTGATCATGCCAATGTTACGAAGTAATGCACCGACTCTGGGTAGCTGGGGTCGGGGCGTTACATTATCTTTCTATATTTTTATGTTATATTCTTATTAACCCTATTTCCGATGTGGGTTTTCCACAAAGGTATTTTATATTTTCAACCTTTTATTTTTGAAGAACATTTTCAAATTGCGAGGATTCAATTTATTGAAGTATGGGAGAATGTAACACCCCATGCTTTCACGATACACTTCTCTTTCAATAGCTTGTATTGTATGCATGTTCGAGATTCTAACACGCCGCGACCAATCAAAGTAGCAGTTATGAACAGTAATACCCACTTTTTGGAAATTATATAAATTTTATATTTAAAAATGGACTTAATTTTTGTATTCGGAATATCGAAATTATCCAATGTTGAATTATTTGTAATTTTCTAAGATCTTCCAATTTTATATGAATAGTGAAAAATACTTAAAAACAAATTTTTTAATAAAAATATTTTATAGTGATAAATTATACTATTTAGTGGTTTTAAATTATAATTATAATATATTTTTACTATTTTATCCAATTGTGGTCATTAGAATTAATTTCACTTTGAAATTGGATATAAACAATTGTCAATCTTTTGATATATTTTGTTTCTTAAAAACACGCTATTTGTTGTGACAACTGGAATTAATTATAAAATTAATTAATGCAACTTATATTTTAGGAATTTTTTAAAATAGACATCATTTTTGGATTCGGAATATCAATTATAGCTTAGGGTAAAATTTTGGCATTGTTCTGAAAAACATCAATTTTTGATGAATATTGAAACCACAAATTGGTAGTTAAAAAACTGATTTTTTGTTTAATTGAAACATTACCACTTCTGTGATTTGATTTTCAAAAATCCTACATAAATTTTTTTCATTTGGAAGAAAAATGTGATTGAATGGGATTTAAATAATTTTTTGGTGAATAGTAACTTTTAAGATTAATTAATCGCGATTAAAGGTAATTAGTGAACTTTAAGGTAAAAATGATATTATAAAAATATGACAATACCTTGACATTTGTCTTACCACTATTGGATGAGTCATGGACGACCATGAAAAACCATGGGTCAAATTTGGGACCCCATGGAGCCACTTTTTTAGGGAAATGACATTAAAAACGTTTTATTTAATGTTAAAATAAAAATGTCACAAACATGAGTTATTTTAATAAAACAATTTTTCAATGAGGTTATACAAGTAATATTTTTTACTATAGATATTAATTATAAATCTAAAAATATTTCATACATCATGATAATTTTTTTATAATTTTTAGACCTTAAATAAAGTAAATTCTTTATGACACCATGATGATGCAGCGATTACCTCATTAATTAACGATTTAAATAAAATGAAAAGACAATGTAATCTCCAAGTCATAAACTTGTCAAAAAACTATTGGGTGAGTATATTTCGAACCCTTAACACCTTATCCTCGAACTTTATCATTTTGGGACCTTTATAATCCGAAAATAATTTCATAATAAAGTAACATTTCAATCTTTCCAAGAGTGCCCCTTCTCTCCTCCTATAAAAGTCCCCCACCACTACCACCTTATTTACACATTAAAGCCATTTGGCTCGGCCTACCTCTACCCAAGTACTCTCTAAAACTCCCTACCTTACTCGTAGAAGCCTCACTTTGGGAAGAAGTCTTTCCAAGGAAGCCTTTGGCTCAAATCAAAAAGAGTTACCCGATTTTAAGGTAATGTCTTCTCTAATGTTGTATTGTTTTATTTTGCTTCTCCAACCCCTTAAACTCTTATTATTCCTTTCTTTTGTAACAAAAACAGTATAAAAAATATACTAGTTTGTTGTTATGATAAGGATTTTTTTTACACATACACACACCTTCGTCTAATGGTTAAAGAACATACTATTTATGTGGGTGGCGAAATACTGCCTCACGAAACGATGATTGTTCAATATTCTTTAAACACCTCTAATGGTGGAAATTTTGATGAAACTATTTTCATATATGATATATATATTATGTTTATTTTTTCATTATTCTTCTGTATTTCAAATTTATGTAATAATTTATGGTTTTCATTACGGGTAAACGCGATAATTTCATTTTAGGAAGTGCGGACTACCACCCCCTCAAAGTTATTTGAATCGTTAATGCCATATGTGGTATGTATAAAATATGGATTAAATGGTATTATACATTATATTATACATTAATTATATTATACCTATATATAATTATAACTTCATTCCATTAAATACGAAATAGAAATGAAAGTTGCGTTCATACGTACGTACGGCTTACCGTCTCCATGAACAGTGAATTTCATTTATTACCTCTAAATGTTATGTAATATTATAAATGAATGTATATACTGGATATAGATGATGTATATGATATATAAATCATGAATATAATTATGCATATAATGGATGTTTTACCACATGATCAAAGTGTAATTATAAGAAGTTTATTTTTGACTCAACTACATAAGATAGACAAAACGACCGTTATAAACATAAATAATTACATAATGTTAATGACATGGTAATAAGTGATATAAAAGGAATAATGAACTTGAAAAAGGTTCTTATGAAGGTAGAAATTAACTCTAGTTTATTATTTAGTAGATCAAAGAACGATCGGGTGAATTCAGACACGAGGTAAGGGAACTTCTTAACCCAATTTCTATTCTTTGGGTTAATCTCCTAATTTCAAATAATGTCATGATATTATTACGTCTTATCTTTTATTAGTACTTTATTTATGTGTAATTATAGTGAATAAACATAATAGATCTACTTTATTTAATAAAATGATCTTTGTATGGGTCTTCATCTCAATCTCCTTTCATTGAGGCATATTTTTTTTTATACACAAATTTCTTTTGTACGGTGTATAAACCCCTTTGACTTTTACGTTTATTCAAAAGAAATCTTTTTATATGAAGCATTTTACTAAGTGACAAAAAGGAATGTTTTTCATATCGTACGTATGCAGCGACAATGACTTCTCCACCACCGTAACCATTATTTGAGTTTCGGCTTCCTCTACAAGCCATACCTTTTTTTTAAATGAAAAATAAATACCATGTTTTAATTTTCTTTTATTTTGGTATTGAAAATGGTTCTGATAATGTTTTTATTATATCAATGTGTTGTATTGATATCTTGTGATGGAAAGGTGGAAATTTTATATTTCCTTTATTCAAGTTTTATGTGATACGATTATGTAATGGTTTATGATATGTTTAAACCTGTTCATATGAGGAATGCATTGGACTTAATAAGTGACGGGTGGAGCCTGCTATAGCTCCTCGATGCATCGGTATGTCTCATGAGACAAACTAGTGTCTTGGAACGAGGCCTTGACAAAATCTTATTTTTAGTCTTAGAACGAGGCCTTGGCGACGTGGTTATGATAGTCTGGCATTATGAATTCCATCATTATGAAAGTGGTTATTGATATTGCATGTGATTATTCGACCAGTAGAATATCCATGTGAATATGTAAATGGCATTATCTCATTTTACTTTTTCCATATTATGTTGAAGTTCATGTTTAAATGGATTTTGTATTAGTTATAAATTGACTTAAATGTTAATGTTTATTTATGAAGCTTCTTCAATATTGTTATCCTTACTGAGAATATGAGCTCATCCCTTTCAATGTTTTAATATTTTCCCGGATGTGAAGAATTATTTTATAAATGACCTGCAGGGATAGTCAGAAGAGGATATGAGTGTGGACTATGGAGACTTTGTTATTATAATTTTTAACTTTATAATGTAATGTAACATTTATGATTGAATCTAGTGTTTCCAAGGCTACTAAACTAATCAGTCTTTCGAGACATGAAATTTTGTGATCATGCCAATGTTACGCAATAATGCACTAACTCTGGGAAACTGGGGTCGTGGCGTTACAGGTACCTTATATTACTGAGTAGTACGAGATATGTTTTATTCAATATCAACATGTTTTTTAATTTTTTGTATATTGAACTTGAATCTCATGGATAACATGATTCCAAAGACAAATTTTTGTAATCCACACTATGTTGAATCCCATTGAAACACACAGTCACCCACCTTTATCTCTAAAGGCAACCATTGTTTGTATTAATAAGAATTATTATGGTTATGTATATTATCCAAACAATATTATCAAATATAAACCATCTAAGTAGTATTTTGAATGATCTCTAGGACAATGAGTTCTAAAACACCTAGGCTAGTCCCACAAAGTGGTGACTTAGAGGGTCACCCAAACGAAGCCTCAAATTTATCCATACTGGCGGTGGAATGTAAATATTTTTGTATGAAAACTCCATTAGTGGTGGTTGATATTTCAAAATACATCCAATTTCCAACATGCATGATCATATAATGCCCTATATAAACCTAATGGTATGATCTATTTGGCTATTTGGGGGGGGGGGGTGAAACCTTATGATCAATTTAACTGAGTCTGAAACACCACCTCTAATACATTTCAAAAATGATATATAATGAAAAAATCAGAGTCATCAAATTTTTTTAAGGGAAATATATGGAGTAAAACTATACCATTCATGTAGAGTCATCCCATGATATCTAATTTACCGTACTCCGTAATAGGTAAGAGGTTTTCCAAATTGGGGAGTCGTTTTGTGACCAAAAAAATGACATTGTATCCAATTGATGTACCAGAAATACAATAAGTAATCTCATAGATATCCCATCCCAAAATAACTCTAAATCCTTTAGGGGTTGAGATAAACATGTTTTAAATTTTTTCTCATCCTCCACTGGTTGAAAATTAAGGCATTGAGAGACAACCTCTACAACTACCATATCCATCCATAGAAACCAACATTAGATTAGATGCCCAAGAACATCCTTCCAAAACATACATGTACATCCAAATGTGCTGTATGAAACTATCTAAGAACCTCATCCTGCAACATAATGGGTACAATCAGGCAACCTCTAAATAAAACTACATTCTAAGTATCTTCAAAAAATTCATTATAAGCACCCACAATTGATATCTAAGTCAGTAGTGTCTCACAGTCTATATCTCTATGTTTTGATCACCTATCTTGCTACCAGAGAGTAGGGGTGGAAACCATAGACTAGAGGTAAGCTACTCCATTTCCATCAACAATGGGTAACTAAAATGAGGCCAAATAATATGATGATTCTTTTAGAAACTATATACAATTTCTCATACTATGCTAATATTTTAGTATGATTACCATCCTAGGAGTATATGAAATCATGAATAAATATTCATTGAGGAACTCCTAGAAATCATCAATATATTATGTTAACACTACTACAAATATTGTAATTAACATTGATGGTTATTTTTTTTATCACTTCAAAATAAAAAATATTAGGAGCGATGTTAAAGGTGGGGTGGTGGGGTTTACTAGTGAAAAAATGTGATGTTAAACACACCATTTAACAATTAATAAATAAAGTGTTTTAAAAGGAACCATTTAATAGCTATATTTAATTAAGATTAAATCATTTGTATAAGAGTTATTTTTTAACACTTCTAAGATATTCATTTAAGAGGTATTTTTTTATCACTACAAAATAATGGATTTTAATTGTTCTATAAAATCAATGTTAAAATATGAATCAATTTTTTTTCACTCAAACTTTACATCCCCTATCTCAGTGCTTACAAAACATTTCTATGTGATTTTAAAGTCTGTATCCCCAATCATTCACCTCAACCCTCTTACTCAGTACATTAATGGTACCTTAAATCCTATACACATGTGTATTAAATCTTAGGACCCCTTTATGTGACTGAATATTGTTTACCCTAATGTTATGCATATTTTGGGGTATATTTAATGACATTCTTATTTATTAATATAAATTGCTAAATGCATTATACTTAAACATAATACTATTTTTATTTAAATATATTATATATCAATATTTATTTATATACTATTGAATATATATATATATATACATAAATAAAAACTCAGATGTATATATATATTAAATCAATACATTATTAGATTTTTATATGGAATGGAAACATGATAATTTATATATTTATATATTATTATTGATAAATAATTTTTTTTTTAAAAATTTAAATAAGTATGTTCAAATATGTATTTATACAATTTATTTATTATATGTATATATTAGAAAATATGAATATATTTAATTATAAATAAAACAATACTGTAAAAATTTAAAAAATTTCCAAAACATAATATCAATATAAATGATTTCAATAGGTAAATATATATTCCCCATAAAAAATGATAATAAGACCTCATTAATTGAGGTTGAAAATCCATGAAATGATAAATATATGGTATTCCATCATAAAAACCTCAGTTATAGATGACTTTTGGGACCTTTTGACCATGAAAAACAGTGATCAGGGTTCCGCTAGTCAACACAGCATAGATCACATTGCATTAATTGATTTGATATATGGTATAGCCCAAATAGACTCTCAAATCAAATTTTATGCATGTTGGATGCATGAATTATTTTTTAAACTTAATTTATATTTTTTTATTGATTTCAATTTTTATTATATTCATATTATTATAAAATGAATATTACACTACAAAAATTATAATGTAATTAATTATAAATAATATAATAAGTATATGATATTTTATTTTCACTAAATATCTTATATATAATGTTTAAATGATTATTTAGACTTATCTATAACATATTTAAAAAATATATATTACTTTTAATTAAATATAAATATATCAATAAGTTAATAAATTATTTTTAATTAAAACTAATTTTTTTCAATATATACCATAAATATATGAAAGTAATATATTGTTGTAAAGGGGTTTCCTTATCAGTGCTTTTAAAAAAGAATTGATATAAACCCCCTTTACCCAAGTATTTTTACATGTGTTATTAATAGACCACCATTGCCCGTGATTTTTTTTTGATGCTTTGATATAAACACCATTTATCAGTACATTGTTACAAGCACTAATAATGTGAAATCATTTTTAAATGATTTTTAAGATCAGTTCTTAATGGAAACCTTTGTCATTTACTTTTTTAGTCATGTTATATACCTACAATTAACAATGCTAAAAATGATCAATTAAAGACTGCCTTTAACAACTCTTTTTTATCTAAAACAAATGGGTTGTTTAATATCCCTAATATCATGCTCTATCAATGACCTAGTGATGAATAAACCCAGTTTTGTTTTATTATTATATTGGAAAATAAACTATTTATTGTTGTGATTATAATAGAAGATATACCACTCTCTTATTAGGTAGTTTCACAACACCCTTACTATGTCAACTATTAATTTAAAATCATGATCATGGGTTGCATATTTCTTATCATGCGATATCCACTGATGTAAAATATTTGAAATCATTACCTACCTCTACATCAGAAAAAAGCAAGATTGGTTTATGTTGAATTAAAGAACACTTCATTCTCATAATTATCCATTAGAAATATCATGATGGGAGTACTCTCTAGTACAATGATCAACTGTTGAAAAGACAACTAAAACATCTAAATCCACATGAATGGATTCTCCATTATGATCAATACTATATTGAGTGATAATATCCTGGAAAAATATTGTATGAATCTATAGTGATGTCATGTAAACCCATGTAAGCTTTGGACCTCTGTCACACTCTTAGGTGTAACCTAAACTAAAATCTCCTCAACCATGGTTGGGTCTAATTACACTCTTTATTCATAGATAAAATCACAAAAAATGTTGAAAACATGGATCTAGACCTTGTAATATATGAGTTTCCCATAATGATGGAGTTTCCAAACTATTAAGGGTCTCGTATTCTCTACCTTAGATGCTAAATACAAAAGGATATAATCAATAAATATTACAAAGATCTAGTCTATGAAGGGATTAATGATTCTGTTCATGGGTCCTATCAGAACTATGAGGTTGTTATTCATTGTATTGGGAGTTAGCATGTATATATAGTGCCTATCTCGATATCTGAACATCACCTTCGATATATCCTATTCCAGTACATACAAATAGAAATATTCTAATCAGATGTCAACATTCCTGAACCATTTCACCCCTCTCAACTTATTGAATAAGTCACTGATCCTAATTAGTGGATACTAATTCTCCATGGTGACATAGTGCAAGATATGGTTTTCCACACACATCCTCATCCTCACATCCATCTTCAGGGTGTATAAAACATTGTTTTCCCATGATGAAACAATATACATAATAATCCCTTCCTCTCTATGTCTTCCAACATCACCCTCTACTCATGAATCTCCCCATGATTAATTTGATATACTGTTGATGATATTGGTTCTATCATGTGTTGTAGTTTAATCAATAAGTCTATCTCTTAGTGGGAGGTATGATAGAAACAAATTCAGGGAATGTGTCCTCATTATATTCCACTAATATAGGGTAATAAAAACTAATAACATTGACTTCACCGAGGGTAATTCTATCCAACTATGTATTAATCAGTCCCACACATTAATGAATGAGTCCATCCAGTGGTTCCTAGGTTTGTATTTCACCCACAAAGGAAAACATGGTTTGTTCACTATTGACACAACACATCCACTTTATAAAATAGATAATATTGGAATGGACTATAGATAACTAGTACATACAGAAGATTAAATTTTATGGCATCATCACTACTAAAAATATACACTATAATAAACTATCTACTCTATGATTTATGTAACATTAACATCATATGTGCATGATCATTGATTCATCTCCAATAATATTATCCTTGTAAAATGTTCAAACTAATGCAACAACATGACTCTCCAAGTCTCGAATGAGGTATGTGGAAAAAATTATGATTAGTACCTACAGTTATCAATACTATATCTAAGGTATAAAACACATAGATCATACATTGTATCATTAATAGAGAATATCTATTATAATCCATGAGTGCCTACATCTATCCCATGCCTTTCATGCTATCTCCCTATGCCTGGCATGGACCACCTAAAGGTTGTGGGGGATCTAGTCAAGGTTTATACCTTCTATTTCTACTCGAGCATCTCCACTTCCACATCTAACTCATAACAGTACCTCCTTATATTTCCACTTCCCCTACCTTGTATGTCTATCCTGGATTCCCTAACAGTTATAATATAGATTAAAAAATATCTGAAAATATGTACTATATCATCACAAGAGTAACACCTTCTATCCCTGGTCTGACATGACACATCCTATGTTCCTTGAACTAAAGACCATAAATATTTATATTTCCTCCTCAAAAATCTCTCATGTGATAGTCCCTGAGACTGACATTGGCGTTCAGCTTCCATGGCCTCTCTTCCTTATATCCCATACAAACAACCACAATATGAGTATACTCATCCAATAAACACTCAACCAAAAAATCCCACTTCAACAACAAAAAATATTCAACAAATCATTTAGCGATGATGGTAGTTCTTATGTCTAAACAAAACCACCACCCAAATGTATAATCCCTAATTAACTGGTCATAAACCCGAACAATAAAGTACCTAGAAAGGATGTTAAATCTCAATGAATACTTCCCAATTATTATGCTACATTTCATAAGAATTAGAATATACTATTTATGTAAAAACCATAACATATTTGTAGATAACACTTATCTAAAAAGTGTATAATAACCAAAAATGATATAGTTTCATCATTGAATGACTACGTCATCAAACCCAACTATCAACATAATGATCCTTGAAGATGTATCACCTCCAAGACTACTATCTGATCTAATGGTGTCATGAGATGATGAAAAATATTGTATAATACTCAATCTAGTCCCCGCCCTACTGCGGGTTAGGATCACCATAAAACCAAAGGGGTCTCTATCCTTGATACTTATGTAGTGTACTCAACTTCTTCACCTTATCTGCTGGTATTGTGTGTATCATTTGATACAGGATAGTTGGTGGTATATCTAGTGCTACACCTAGAATGGAGATATCTGATATTGGTAATTATACCAATGCCTCATTTCAAAGGGGATTATCCTTATGATCATCTTGTTGAAACCAATATATAATTAGACATCGAGCCATCCCAATTGTAAAAAAGATGTACAACGTCAAAAAATATATCTACAGTAATGACACAGAAAGGAAATAGAAACCAAAACAAATTTCAATATGATGCATGGACCATTATTTCCATGAATTTTTAATTCTCATAAACTATCAAAAAATGTAGGTGATGAGAGCCTTGGGGTATGTATACATTGTCAATTGCACCAACACTAGAGTCCCCAACCTGAAATATAAACTAAATAACTATTAAATTGTAGTTCCAAACTAGTTTGAGAGACTTTGATCCAAAGGTATAACTGAATTCTATAATACCACTCTATCATATCTCGTCCCAATGGGTCTCATGCAATAACACCCCAAGACCACCTCTAATAGACTCTGGGAAAGCATCTTGAGAAAAGAAGGCATATTACTAACTTGAGAGACCTTATTCTATGTACATGTACACTGACACATCTTAAATTCCATAAATTAATGAAATTCAAGAAAAAAATGAAATACCTTGCGTGAATACACATAAATCCCACAAATAGAGTACAACATAGAGAAATTAAATGTAAACATGGAATCAATTAATCCCACCGTAAAGAGTCCAAAACATGTCCAACATAAAATTAAACATGGGAATGATATAACGATACCATAAGAATACACCTCGGTTATTCCAATCTCCCAAATACTTTTCTAGTTTTGATGCATCTAATAATTTTCTTAGAGGTTGATAATCTACACATGACATGACATGTGTTGGAAAATCATGAATGAGGATGAGTATAACTATACCCAATATGGAACCCCAAAATCTAAAAGAATACATGAAATGAATAAAATATTTTTGACCTTGTTATATGTCATAAAAAACTGTAATACCAATATATATACAAAAAATACACAAAATATAGAGGTAATGTCACAACTATACTACTAGTATTGGATTCGAACTCGAATGTTCCACAAAAAAATACTCCTAGAGAACAAACTGCATAAGTTAAATAGAACTAATGGGGTTAATATGAGATGTAATTTTCATCATGTCTCTCCATGGGATGTACATACAAGTAGCTAGAATAAATATGATATAGATATTTGGATCACTCCCAAGGTAATATGGTATACCAAAAACTCAATATAGATTAACCCTTGTAAGTAGTGGTTTGGCTTCCACATAGTGTAGTACATGAAGATACCAATAACTCTACCTAGTTAATGATGTGGAATTGAGTTTCCCACACTAGGCCACATAGAGGGACTCCAAAAAATCATCCCAATATGTCATGGTGAAAGGAAAAAATCATATGTGTTGGAGGAAATTCCATAGTAACCCTAATAGAATGGATATTCAAAATATAACCTAATGAATCTTGTCCAATATTCAGAGGAAAAGGTATCCATGTCAATATATTAGGAGTACCCAACATGTAGTAGGGATACATGATGTGTCTCTTAAAACATAGTTTATGGCCATGTAATCATCATTTGTTCGTATCCATGTAATATTCTACGACATCACACTTCTCTTGTATTTCCCCATGTGTCCTGGTTTATAGTATATTTGATGTATACACTGGCTGGGTCATGTATATGTATGATCATGTGGAATTTTCATTCCCGATAACTATTTATCATGTACGTCTACCCTCCGAGGATCACACAGATCAATTAGAGAGAGGTATAGTTACTATGACCCTATCACACAGTGTTTTGATACATATATTTATTCTTAATTCATACAATACATGGAAAAACTCAAATTATATTCAATCCCATATTAAAAACTATATATACTATTTTCTTATAACCCTCATTCTTACGTTGATGCAACATGCGCCCCTGCCAGATCGATGTCTAGCAACATTCTTATTCGAAATAAAGGATATGTTCTATATGATCATATCCATGGAAAATTACCTGGTTCAAATCTTTTGACCCATTTACAAATCATCCCCATTTATCATTATGTATTACATGTCAAAGGAAATGAAATTGAGTATATAAACCCATCCAATCCTTCTCTGCATCCATCTTTGCACAATTTTCAGGTCATGCTGATTCAAAATAAAAAATATTGGATAATTTCACCATGAAATGTGTTCAAAAATATCAATACCATTGTGTATGTCAACTCAAGTCACAAAAAATGATAAAGAATAATAAATTAAAAGGGAAAAAATAATAAGAACAACCACGAGGAACAACCTTTGCCGATCATCAAGTCGACTTTAAGTTTATTTCATTTTGACGATGATAAATGAGATAAAAATTTAAATCAAAATTGAAATTCTACCAATAAAACCCATCTATAATTTAATCCATAAAAAAAATTCAAGAATTAAACATTAAATTTATTAATTAATGTTCCTAACTGAAATTAATAATGATGAAATAATCTAAACATTAAAATTGTATTATATCAAGATGAATTGATTGGTGATGTAGAATGAGGACATTTCATTATTGTTGGCTAGATCCTTTGATGATGTCTCAAACCTTTCATCAATACTTAATAGAATCTCATTACACATTCTCCAAAGTCACTATAACAAATTTTAGGGTTTTACGGCTAATCAAGAAATTTATTCTTAAGCGTGTATTTTAGGGAAAAAACATTTTTATGCATCAAAGATTAAAAAAAATTCTATTTAATTACATTATTTATATTACAGTCATGAATAATTTTTTGAAAATTCCCCACACCAACCAAGGTTATGATAATACAAGGGTAAAACCAATATTCGAAACTCGATGGTTCCCTAAAATTTTTGATTTGTAAATAATTTTATAATTTATTAAACTATTTTACGTAACTTTTATCACGTGTGTTATTTCATATATATAATATATTTAAAATATTTATTTAGACAATACTAGATTAATATTTTCATTCTTTCATAGTTCCTGGTCTTAAGAAAAATCCATAATATATTCAAAAAATTACATGGAAAATACGAGTAATTACATCATTCATGATGATTTTTCATTCTTACATAATGGGATAGATGTAGAATTCACCATAAGACCAGACTTGGGTGTTGCACTAATTTCCATGATTAACTATTTTATGGAACATATACAACTACTATAAATCTAAAATCATTTGTAATATTTATATGATATGGGTTTTATCTAACCTAATAGTTCATCTTTGGTTTCAACTTCCCCTTTTTCATGAAGGAAGTCGATTCCATAAATATTTACATGGAAAAATAGATGTTGAACCATCATAAAATGAATAATTATTATCTATTTACTCATATATGTATCTAAACATTAGTTAAATTTATGAAAAAAATGTTTCTAGAAGATCAAATTGAGTTTGGGTTACCAACAAGTGCATGTAAGACTGTCTGAAACGACATTTACATTATTTTTATGTAGATAAATATTATATGAAAATTTGTAAATATTTCAACATTTTAAATGATCCAATGGATTTTATTGCCCGGATGAATCAGTTTTTCCATCCATTGATTGATTCATTTCTAGCCTTATTTGTTGATGACAACTTGTGGTATTCTGACACCATAAATAATGATGCCACCGATCATGACATTGTTCAGAATACACCAAATGGGAGGTTTCAATCTACTATGGTATGTAAATGGAACTTTTGGGTAGATAAGGTCATCAAAATGGGTCATATCAGTTTAGAGGAAGTAAAATATTTTGACTAAGAGAACATGAGCATCTTGGTTTCCAGGGATTATCCCATGAATGGCTTTATAATGTTTTATTTTTTGGGGATATATAACTATTAAAAGTGATTCATACATGGAAAAAAATAATTTAAGAACTTGTTATGAGGATAAAAAAAGAATTTTGTGATTTTATTCTTGTATTAATCTTTCAATATATCCATTATAGAGTGGAAATGTATAAATACATTATCATAGATCTAGATTCTCCTAGACCCCAGAAGAATCAATATTATTTATTTTTATTCTTCATGATTTAGGAAAGAGTTGATATACTATTGGGAGATCAGTCCGTGGATGATAGTTCCCACCTATTACGGATTTATATGCATAATTACCCAACACATGTACACAAGCAAGCTTCCATGGATCATTATTTTTATTATTAGACGAATTATCCTTTAGATGAGTATTTTATTATTTACACAGACCATAAAAGCCCTAAATACATCTCCACATAGAAATACATGAATCTATAGGATCCCAACTAGATCTATTTCCAACATATGTTCAAATTTAAATTTCCTATACACCCAAAAAGTTTATTATAGTGGTGGACAACATGTATACAAAAATTCATATGGATTCCCATACAATAGTCCAGTAGTGACATTTAGTTGATGGGTTTCTTTTGTGAGATGCATCTAGATGTTCATGAACAATATCTGATGTTTATATCACCATCAATATATATGATATCTTCCATTATGGAGCATGTGTAGATGAGGCTGCTATTAGAACCATAGAGCATTTTCCTAGGAAATAGTGTCTAAGGGGGGAACCCACTACCTAGTTCATTTGATGAGGATAATGAGACCTTATTGTTCTATGGTCGTGTATGGGTCTATGATGATGTTTGATAAAAGATTACGAGATTCTATCATGTATCTATTTGGGATGTTCACCGAAGGATTTCCCAGATTTATCAACTCATAAAACAATATTATTATTGACAAGGTTTGAAGAATTACTGTGTAGGTTTCATGGGGAGGTGTTTCACCTAATAGAATGTGAAGGAAGAGTACTAGTGACATCCAGGACTTTTACATTCTCTTTGATTTTATTATTAGAAACACAATAATCTGTCTATGGAATATGTGATGTCCTTTCTGTGATCACCGTGAGAAATTTATATGTTAAGGGTGATCATTGGTAGGTTGACTAAGATCACACAATCATTGTCTAGCCGAGTGACTTTATATGAAAATTTTCATTTGTAGGCTATATATTTTGGTGGTTGTAAGCATTTATGGTGTTCCATATTCAATCGAATCATATCCACATTTCTATTTTAAACAAGGTTATTACAAGGATTGAAAAAATCACTAAGAATTCATGTGATCTTGAGTATAACATACCAAAACTAGAATTATGGGACATATTAGATGATGATATGGGTGTTAGAGGACACGAACATGGAATTCTTCAAAAATTTCGGTGGTTTATGGGGGGAACATATAACTCTAATTGAATTTCATATAAGAAAACTTTTGAGGAATTGGATTAGATCGTTGAATATTATACTCTTTATAGAACTTCATTATATTTGTCTCTCTTCTTGTTAATGGATAGAGAGGCAAAAACAAAGGTTCATTATCTTATTTAAGACACCTAATAAAAAGTATGTATGATTTAGAAACTAAGGACTATAGATAAATTCTGTTAGAAGTATTATTTAGATCTTTTTCCAAGAAATATAAAGTTAGAGGTGGTACATTGGGTTTTTCTGCCAATTTTTTTGATTGGGACATTGAGGGACTCAAAAATAGGGAATGAAATCATCCTGTTATGTAAGGCCATATGATATCTTGGATGGATTCATGCATATAGACTTTTCATTGAAGTTACCATAGAGGTAGGGATTCATGCATGATATTTTCCATATGTCACAACTTCAACAATATTATGCTGACCTATATATTTATTTTCATTACAGAGATATTGAGATAATGGTATGAAATTCATATGAGGAGCATATGATACATTTTATTCATCGTTTCTCAGAAGAACTTAGAGTCAATTTGGTACTTGTAGTTCACGTATCATGGTTTCATGTATCTATATAAGAATAATATTGATGGAGAGAGGCCTATTCACATTATCATTGTCAATATGTTTTCTTATGAAATTCGTTACCACCCTTGTAACAAAAACATGAGGATGATTTATTTTATTGAGGATAGTTTGTAACATTTTTAATTTTCATAATGGTACATTTTATTTCATGTTTGATTAAACCCTTAATGTACTAGTTATGGTGGGTCCATTTTAATTAAGAATGAAAAGTAGAAAATTGGATTGAGGGTGGATGTATTTTATGTAAAATGCATTTACTAAATAACAATTATGTATTCAGAATACATGGTGTGTATTGATTAAATGATTTGTAATGGTTCGGCCTGACCCTTTCCATTTCATTAGATGGATTTTTCCAGTGGAAGAGACCTTGAACATTACAATACATTTAATGAATTTACACACAATGTAACTCTCAAACCTGTTTATTTTTAATTTGGTATAATTACATTTTTTTTCTTACAGGGGTTGTTATATTTCTTTACATATAACAGGAGACACATATGAGAGTCCCTAGAGACCTAATATAGGTTTGATCATATATCAATTGTTTGTGATCTATTGTCTTCAATGTTATGTATGTAAAACACAACAAATGTTTTTGTTTGTATTTTTATTTTCTATGATTATATCTCAAATAAAAGGCTAAAAATGGTTGATTGGACATCAACAAACCTAAATTAGTTTTCCATTTTTCTCTTCTTCATATATTTTTTGATTTTATATTTTATACCATTGTTTTATGTTTCATACTTCTAAAAAAAGAATAAAAAATACCAAATTAAATTAAATTAATTTTTTTTTCCATGAACTATACAGTCACAAATAGTAGAGAATCCCCATTGTTGGTTGATTTCTATTATATAAGCCACCCATTCGTGTGAATTATTTATATTTATATTTACCATTTTTACCATACAGTGTTTAAGAAACATTTGATGTTTGATTAGCATTTTATTAAATATACTAAGATCATGAACTAATTAGGAATGATATTTGGCCTTATCATAGGCCCAATTCTTATTTCTATATAATCAATTTCTTAATTAAAGAAAATTGAAGCATTGAATAATGTAGAACTATTAAAATTCCTCATTGTATATTATTATATGATGATAAATAATATAATTTTATACTATACTCAGTCCATACAAGGGTCATGAGATAAGAATACTTTGATTGGGCTCATCTTTCTTTGTAAATGAGAATTTTTATGAATTGTATACATTTTAGGGGAGATACCATTTATACATAGTATGGGTAAAAAATTAATTTACATACCTATATTTGACCATCATATATTATATAGGGTACACACTATATGTGTGATGGGTGGACAGACAGTTAGACTATTCCATGAGTGATACTCGATTCACAACATGATATAACATCGAAGGCTCAGAGGGTTGATTACACACCATTATGAGATTAATACATGAGATTTAATTTATGGGAAAACATGGATGGACTCTTAAAGTGTTGTTATTTTATAGTTCCCCTAGGGTGATACAAAAGATTACATATAGATCACATTGGATGGGCTCAGTGTGTATGTTATAAAATTATAATGGGAGCATCACATTAAAGAATAAGAATGTGTAACTAAAATTCAACGGAATCATTCTACAAGAACACAAATATTCTTGTGCATGTTCCAACATTTGATATTTATTTTTAATGATCCTTGAATATTCTATGTCCAAATTTATAAATAACCTAGTTTTATAGAAATACGCATCATGGAAATGTAGGTAGAATTGATCATGTATCCCATGAGGAACAAAGATATATATACTTAATTTTTTATTTTATTGAATTAATGACTATTAAAACACTGCTCATATTATATGCATAGACAAGATTGATATATTCACCAATTCTTATACCCTACGGATTATATCATACACCGTACTTGGGCTTCCTTTTGTACCCAAGAAGAAATCATGATTATAGTTATTGAAAAAGGGTAAATACTGTAATTTTATGCGTGATTTTAATTCAATGATGGAGTGAATGTATAGATGATAGATTTTATTCTCACAATTACAATATAGATGATTTTTTATTTTTCATATTTTTTAAATTATTTTTTATGTTCCTAGTCACATATATTAAGTGAAATCCATTTTCTATAGAAGCATGTCATGACAATCATAGTATTTTGTATCTATTATAATTCATCTTATGACTGTTTATTATTTTAGGATTATTTATCATTATTATTTATACTAGTTTATATTTTATATTCATTCTTCTTATCTATATTGAACAATTCTATGTTAGACTCTAACTCATATGGTAATAGTCTATGTATGGGAACACCATAAGCCCTATCTTCTATAAAAATCATCTAGTGTATGGGGTTGCATGCTTGAGGTCATGTGTATGACAATCTCAAGGGAACAACCAATGGATTCTTGTAGAGGATTTCTACATTCATATCTATTTGAATCATTATAATTATATAATGAATACTGGATGATGAATAAAGATATTCATATGATAGTATATTCTTCAGAATGGTATATATGTAATCAATACAAGGTCATTGAACCATTTTATTATATATATAAATTCTTACTCAGGAATACTTATCAAAAACATTTTTAACTATAAATATTACTTCAATGAATCTTCAATTATCAAATGGATATATGGTTGAACACTCAATTTATAAAGATAATATTTCATTCCTTCATGATTTCTAGAAACAACCTTTTAAATTAATAAACATTTTATACTAGTTAATCATTATCATAGAGAAGTTTCCATCATCTTTTCAAATAAAAATTTCCTTAACATAATTCACTATACTATGGTGGAAATGTATTGACCAACCATAATCGTTAATCAATTTAAAAAAGACTAGACAGAACATAATATAATAAAAAATATTTAACATATTATTTAATCATTTATAATCAGATTATATGTCACATGTTTCACAACAAATATAATTCCTCGATATTTTTAATTCAATGAATTGTGGAATCTAAATACAAATCATTAGTTTAATAATTTTTATTATAATAATTACATTTTCATGATTATTATGATATTAAAAAAATCACTATATGTGATGATATATCAATTACCCTTAAATTATTAATTAATATAGATCATAAACCCTTGTATACTATAGAGTAATGTGTGTATAGGTGCATCAACCTATATTCTCTTTAATTCCATGAAATTTTCTCCCGCCTTCATAAATTTATTAGTTCATGGAATCCTTCTTAGTAATCGTTGATAGTGGAGTATATGTATGTGAAAAATTATTCTAAATTCAACTATTATATACATAAAAACCATGAAAAATATGGATATCAGTCATAGTTTTTATTTTTGGACAATTACCAATAATATCCATTATTGATGGGTCTACCAATATACACTCGCATGGGATTACAAATCCCAAAATAGAAACATTTAATATCTTAAGATAAAATTTTTTAATTTATTCATTACAATTATCCTTCATTTAGATCTTATTTACATTCATAAAGATACCCTTATGAAATTCCATGATTTTTTGGTATATTTAAGAATATCATCTATAAAGAATACCAAAAACTGATCATGTTTATATCTTACTACTCTATTAGTTTAATCCATATGGATAATGAATTAATTAGTCGTATCAAATAAAATCACTGTAAATTCATTGTTTCTAGAACAACATCTATAAGGTTGTATTGTGTTTGTATTTCCTTTTGATCCAAAATTAATAGTGTGTAGATCAATAATAAACCATGAAAAAGTATTTATAACCTCGTATCTTATTGAATAAATTCATTAATACAACGAAAAGGATACTTATTATTGATTTATATCTAGTGATGTTATTGATAATAAAAAAATTGAATTGATCACAATTTCTTCTCAACAAAAATAATATGTGCACCCCTTGGTTTTGTACTAAGATAAATGAATCCATGTCTAGATTCTCATTCAATTTCTTCTTCAATTACATCAACTCAATATGGTGTATTTTTTATTGATTCATTGAAATATGTGTCACACAATGTAATAAATCTACTAAATACAGAACTTATGTATATAGATTCATACTAGGAAACTCATCTAAAAACACCAAAAAAGGTCCCATATAAATATAATGTCATCAATGTTGAGTTTCCCCACAACCAATTTAGAATAAAATCCCTTTTTCTATTAGGGATCAAGAAATGTAATTGATGTAATATCCACTAGGTTTTCATATTTCGCATCACAACAATAGAATATCTTATTATTGATTATAATTTTAAACATGACTACCATTCCTCAAAAATTAATTTGGGATTTATGTAAAAAAAGATAACCCATTACAAAGAAAACATTAAGTTGAACTAAATGGTGAATACTAATATTTATAATAATTTCATTCCAACTAACTTCAATCGGAGATGATTCACAGAATTGAGTTGACAACATCATTACCCTAGGTGTTTTCACAAACAATTTAAAATTAATGTATTGTTGGGGTATTGTGATATGCTTGGAAAATTATTTTATATTTTAAAGAGTTTTAATCTGAATCAAATCAGAAATTTTCATTTCAAGAGTGAACAATAATTATACAATTCACCACATAATTATCATAACCCACCAATGAAAAAGTGATCACAAGGTTTTCCATTATATTTTAACCTGTTACTAATTTATATAATCCTCAACATCCATTATATGTTATAATTGTATAGTAAAATGCCCATGATCCTTGGATTTTAAAAACATCAATGTGGGTGGTTCATTCAATTGTTTTTTCATTATCATTATCAAATTTCATATTCCATTACTGTGGAATTTAATTTCCTAAGAACTATCCATTCCATACATAAATCATTTATCATTCCTCATATACAATATCATTTTTTCTTCTTAACACACATTTATCATAAATTAAAACATATATTCTTCTATCCAATTTTTTAGAATTTTTTTATTTAAAATATTTTTTAACCAAACATTGAAATTTTTTGGTAAATAAAATAGACATATATACATGGATATATTAAAAAATGATTAAATAAATGATACTAATATCTCTTATGGATAACAAAATTTAGAAAAATGGTTTTAAGCCACTATTGAATCAATAAATCATATATCCAGGATGTCCCACAATACCAAAATCAAAAGTAAGCACTCATGTAAAACTTTCCTCATAGGTTTCTTTTATTCACGATAATCTTATTTATATTAACTAATTAAATCCTTCTTTAAACTATACAATATGAGGAGATGAAATATTTAAAAATTATCTCTTATACTCATCCCACTATATAGATTCAATTTCTTCCTATTACCCATTATTCTTGAAAATAGTCCACCATTTAACAACATTTCCTCTCATATAATGAAATTCAAAAATAATATTTAAATATTCAATACGTTGGATAATAGGAAATTTATTTTCACTTTAACTCAATAATTTCTCACCAAATAATTGATCATAAAACCCCCAAAATAAAGTGGATTTGGACTCAATAATGAATAAATAAAATTTTTGTCACCAATTTTATAATTTGAAAAAAACCATGATTCATTGATTGAGAAGGTTTTCTAACATTAAAAAATTATTTTTCATTCCCTAGAACATAAATTTTAGATTTTATAAAGGAAACTCATTTTATATTACATCAAATTCATCATTTTCATTAGCTTTTCAGGTTTTACCCATTTAATAAAGAAATATCATAGTGTGGGAAATAATAATCATAGTGGGAACAGACAAAGTCAAGATGAATAAATTATCTAATTTTTAAATATAATATCCTTAAATTAATTATATAAAGCATAAGGTTTATTACAGTGTATCCCTAATCATCATTTACAATTATCGTTTATAATGGTTTGTAATGAAAATATGAATTATCCCACGAATATTCCCCAATATTATAAAACTAGTTGATTAGTAAGGGAATACTCACTATACTCATAAAAAATTTCTAAAATATACTTATTTAACAATTTTCTCTGTTATTACTCCTGGATTCATCTATTCCAAAACTATATCCACATGTATTATCCAAAAAAATATGTTTTTTTATAAAAATCAAACAATTTTCATTACTATAAAATTGGATGTAAAATTTTATACTAAATTTTACAATGGAATCTAGTAGAAATTTTCCCATCATTGATTGTAGATGTAACTAATCCATTATCTCATTCAAACAATTTCATCATAAGTTATCCATAAAAAATATTAATACTTATTATATTAATATTTAATGAATAAAATTAGTATACTCCACAAAATCATATTATATTAATGTCTCTGAAAACATTAATATCTAAAAAAAATCAAATATAATGAGAAATGAAATATAATAAAGGGTGATATTAAATACATGGTAAGGGTAACATAGGGAGATATTATTGATAAAGTAAGAATAACATGTGTATAATCATATGAAAACCATATAGTATCATTTAAATACCATAACTATGATATCATTGGTCATAATAATGTGTTATAAAAAATGCTTGGTAATTAATATTACATAGATCATATTGGTATAAAATAACAAGACCCATGGGTGTATAACATTGGCATAGGAAATATGTCTTTGGCACACACATATGAATAGAAAATCATTCGATATTAATGAATCACTTTTATGAATACCATATTGGATTGGATTCACTCCTCATTATATCATATCCTTTGTCAATGTTCATTTACAAGACCGTCAAAGTCTACATTTTCCATTACTTAACTATGTTTACACCTAATTCCAATCTATTTTATCACATGAGATACCCATATATACAAAATAAATTATAGAGATATATAATTATTGTCCATCCCATCACATGATGAAAAACATACTTATGTTTCTAAAATATAATAAAAAATTCAACATAACATCACATATATTAAAAACTAATTTAATTAAATTTATCATTTTATCATAACATTTACTTGAGAGAATAAATTGGTATTAAGATGGTTTCATTATAACATAAATAACATTTTGGAATGAAATAGGTTTTATAAAGTCACCATTAATTCATTATCATTATAATCAATTAATAAAATAATTATTTTGGGTATTATTGGATCATATATACATTAATTCATAAGTAATATCATCAGTGGTTATCATAGATGAAAAATTACATGAAAATATCACCAAAAAAATTCTTGAGGATAATACCATTTTTTAAGGTAAATAAAATTTATAATATATAAAAAGTTCTAAAATATTAGAAAGAAATGATTCATTAAAAATAACTGTGGAACCATATAAATAATACATTTAAAATTTTATTGTAAATGTTGTTATAATGTTTTGTTAAAGTCATTTATTTTAATAAAATAAATATTTGCAATTTTTTTGTAAAAAAACATAGTATAACATTCATAAAATGATATTAAAATTCATTCAAACCAATTTTTTTAAATATTTTTCATCATTAGAATAAATTTATAAATAATTGGTATAAAATGAAAAAAAACATAAAAAACTAATACTTATAAATAGAATATGATGTATTTTTACTAAAGAGAGAAATATGTAGGGGTTTTATTAAAAATAATCTTTCAATATATTTAATAATTAAAGGGAAGAAAATTAAAAAGAGAAAATATATTATCAAAAAATGAATAATGTATATAAATTTATGGGATTATAGAAATACAGTTCATAAAAATACATCAACAAAAACATAATTGTATGAAATTATGATAAATAATGACAATATAATAAAAATACTATACCCCATGTATGAATTTATTAAAATGCATTATATTCTTCTATTCATTAGTAATCCCACCTTTGATCCCTCTATAAGGGTCCTTATAGAGGTATTTTAATAATAACATCACCTATTATTTAGCAGTAGATAAATTTAGAATAATATCAGTTAGGGGTTCGTCGAGTTAAATGGATCGAATTTGTATCTATAATATGAAGGAGCGGTTCCCTTTTATAAGGGGGTTGGAAAAATGTAAAAATAATTAAAAACTAACATATTAATTTCATAATCAAATAAAATGATTGAAAAGTGAAATTGATTTTATTTATTTATATGATTTTAAAATCCCCAACCTCAAATAACAAGAATCAAGTGAATTATTAAATTATAGTAGATTTTTTAAAAGGATTGACCACCTAGAAGACAGTATAGTTTAACATTCTTGTAAATCTAGATTACCTACAAGATACTCATAATATATTGGGGCAAAAGTAAAACATGAAACATAATAATTGAAATATAATTCATCCTTGAAATCTAAATTAGTGTTCTCTTCTTAATTAAATGGAGAGAAAAACATAATAAGGGTCAGCTCATATGCTCAGTATGGTCACTTTAAAAGATGCAATAATCAATCTATATGTAATTGTATATATCTGATAACACATTACATTTATAAAACATGATATGGTACAAATAATATGGATAATAATAAACTAAAACATATTCCATAAAAAATTAACATTGATTGAATTACTTCCACAGATATGTTGACACAAAATCACATGGATAAATAATAACTACAAATAAATGTGGGAAATACATTATTTAAGGATTTCATGTCTTATGAACATGAAAACCTATTATCATCAATACATTTTACCAGACTATATAAAATTAAGGGACGTAACCCATTTGTCCAACATATTCATCCCATAATATCATGTTGATTCATCGACGAGGTATATAAATTCTTTTATCTATACATGATTTCCCATCCAAAAGTATTTCTTATATAAAATAACCACAAAAAATAATATACCTCATAAAATACCCATATTGATTTAGTAATTTGGACTAATAATATTCCCCATTAAGTAAATAACATTATATCCTGAAAGTAATGAGATTCTGGATAAACAATCAATGGGTATAATATAAACCATATAAATGGTAGTAGCAGCATAACATTTCAATATGCCTCAATAAAATGAAATTGAGATGAAATCCATCACCTTAAGTCTAATAGTCTCTGTATTTTTCAAAAAAACTTGTATGATGGTATTATTAACGTAAATTAGAATCAAAATAATATTTATGATATCATATAATATTTTTTATGACTTTATATTCCCCATTTAAAAACAATTCCCAGTTAATGCAACATTTTTTTTAAAATTTATTTTTTATTATATATGTTATGACTTGTTATTCTTGATCATTTTACATAGAAAATGATTTATTAACTTCCAATATGTATAATATGATTTTTAAATCATATATATTCATAATATAAATATATACAATAGAAAGAATAAATATATGGAATAAAATGTTCAAGAAGACGGTAGGTCGTATGTATACATGAATGTTTATTATGTATTCTTGTCGTATTGAATGGATGTAAGTGAATGACAGATATTTAAATACTCCCACACAAGTAGATATATATATATATAATTATATATATATATATATATATATATTATTCTATTGTCATTATCATGTCATATATTTCATAATTATTCATAATAGATATCTTTATAATCATTATTGGAAGGTGAACGTGGAAGATGAGTCTCATCATGTCATGGAGATGGTAAGACATACTTACGCACAAGCGATCCTATCATTTTCAAGAATGGTTTAATGGTATGGGGTTGTATGGAATATTAATTTCAAATAAATAAAATCATGTTATATTTAATATTTAATTCTTGTTTATTAATCATTATACCGACTGAAATAAAGTATATATGAAAAACAGTTTACACTATGGTGTGGAGACGATAAATCAAACATACTCACGTAAGGTGATATTTTTTTCATAGGATGGGTAAATAGAAGAATATGATTGTACCATAATATTAAATAAATCATAAAATATAGTATATTTTATCGATATTAATTTCTATGGTAACAACTTATTAAGAAGATTTTTATTTATAAATGAGCATTGAAAGAAGGTATAAACTGATTACCTCTTTTTTGGGAGTCTCCTTCTCATTTGAACAAATTGAACACATAATATGGGTTTCTTCAGAAATTGTTTCTTTTTGGATGATGTGAGGTAATTATGGAGGATACTTGTTGAAGATTTTTTAGATCTAAATAGTATTGGTGGTTTGAATATGTTTGTAGAGGTGGTGGTCTTTTACAAGACGGAGGAGGGGTACATTATGCATGTTTTGAAATATTATTTTATTATAAATATATTTTACGTTTAAAATATTTCCAAACACATATATGTATAATATAAGTATTTCAGAAAAGAAATTATCTAATAGGTTTTAGACATTTTAGGTCACAAAATTAACCTTATCTTTTACCTTTAATAGAATGTTATAAACATTAACTCATACCATGTCATGATGTATTTTGATAATAAATAGTAATTTTATTTACTAAAAAATTAAAATATATCCATAATTGGATCATTAATGAAATTGGTAAAATTATATATGTTAGTTTTTCTAATATTAGATTTTTAGGAATAAAATATCTTATAATAAAATATATTTTGTTTTAAAAACACATTTTTGTGAATTTTGACACTATTTAGGAATTGATTTTTTTAAATTAATAATAACTTGATTACATCGAACCAAATGAATTAACTCAAATATAAAATAACAATATCATCTAGAATTTTTTTATCGAATAAAAATGTTTAAATTATATTTATTTTAATATGAAATATTTTATTTGTTTAACTCATTCATTAATAAGGAAATCACTGAATCAACATTATTTCATAAATAAATATATTATATTAATGTATAAATACAATAAATAAAATACCTTAATATTTGAAATATTTTTATATTTCCTATGGATATTTATAGTGAGACATATTAGTTATAAAACCCTGTATTAAAAATGTTTTAGTAAAAGTTACATGTTTATGTAATACTTATCTTCACTTTAAAATATTTTATATAACATGTCATTATCACAACAAAGTTGTCCTATGGAGTCCTAAAATCGTCCCAAAGATTCTCATAGTCCAAAATACCTCTTCTAATTGGATTAGTACATGTTTTATGGACGTTTTATAGTATTATTATAATATTTGGTGACCCTTATTTAACTAATTTACATTTCACCGTGGTAAATTAAAATAATTACTGACGTTATTATTCATAATGTACAAAATTAAAAGGTACATATTAACACAATTTGGAACATCTTATTACAAATAAGGAATCCATTATTTGAAATTAATAACATATATGATTCAGAAATTAATTTATAATTAATTCACATTTTCTATAATAAAAGAGGGTTTTTATAATGTAAATACTATGAAAATATTGACAAGTTTTTATGTACAATATAAATGTGAAATTACATGAAATGACCATAATTGGATTAAATTATAAAATATTAAAATAATTAGACTTTAAAATCAATTACTAAAAAATCTCATTATATAAATAAATTAGATGAGAAAACTATTTTTAAAATGCAGTAATTTTCACTATTCATCAAAATTGAAACTTTTCGCAAAATTAGAGAAATTTATCCCAAAGCTATTTTTGATAATAATAATTCAAAAATGATGTATATTTTAAAAAAAATATTTATTAAATTTCCAAATTAGGTTAATACTATTCATAAGTACTTTATTAAATGTCTAGTTTAATGGGTCGTGGTGTGCTTAAAATCGGGGTTGTGCACTATTAAAGCCATTGAAATATTTTAAAAATGTATATCTTCAATCCCTATGGTGATAAATTATTACCCCATTAAAATAATATCCCCCTATAAATTTATAAAATATCATGACATAAAAATATTTGGGTAGTTCTTCGTCTTATATTCTTTAGGTTCCCATGTCGCATCTTTCATTTTAAGGTTTCCAAATGAACATTTACTATATGAGTTATCCTATTTCTTATTAATTTATTTCTGGTAACATGAAACATGAAAATATTTTTAGGATAAGATCGAATGGGTGACAGTTCTATTTCTACATAGGTGATTACATACGTTGGGTCTGGCATGTATTTCGTTAATAGTTATAATTGATACACATCAAACACTTTTGATAGACTTGGAAGTGTATCTTAACGGTAGGATACAACTCCTATTATTTCTAAAATATAAAAATCTCTAATGAACCTGAGATTTTATTTACTCTTCTTACCATATTTTATAATACCCTTACATCAACATAACTTCAGGAAAACAAGATCTCATACATGAAATTCCAAATCCTTCTTTCAGTTATTAGCATAGATATTTTTTCAAACATTGATATGATGTGATATGGGTTTTGATAATCTTCACCTTCTCCATTGCTTATTCAATATGTTTTGACATACATTTATTATTTCACAATATCATCCCAACAAGTTGGTGTATAGAAAATCATTCCATATAATGCTTCATATAGTTCCATCTGAATAATTGAATGGTAGAAAATGTTATAGAAAAATTATACTATATGTTAATATTGATCTCATATACCATGAAAGTCACTTGGGAATGATCTCAACATGTATTCTAATGGTTTACTTGTTTGTTCTAATTATCCATAAGTTAGAGGGTGGAGTGTACTGGTCAATCATAGTTCAGTATCTAAGGCCATCTAATGTATTTTCCAAAATCATGATGATAAATGTGGATCCTAATTAGAAATAATTGATTGGGGTACACCATGAAGTCATAGAAAAACAATAATATATATTCTTTCTAAGCATTCAAGTGGTAATATTCTATTATATAAAAAAATGTGTTGACTGGTAAGATGATCATAAATAAACCATTTCACATCATTCCTTCTTGTATACATTGGTAACCCAATGATAATTTACACTATAAAATCATCCCATTTCCACACAATTATAGAATAAGGATTCATAAACCCTATAATATTTTGTCTTACAACCTTCACCTAGTGAAAAAACAAACATTTTGACACCTAATCACCAATCTTCCTATGCATGTTGTCTCACAAAAAATGTTCCATAAATATTTATACATAATATTGACACTGGGCTATATAGATAAATTTTGGATATGAGTATCATCAAATAATTCCGTTTTGTACTATTATAAACAAGGAACATAGTGCCTCTTCCTAAATTACGAAATTCCTTCTTTAAATATGAAATCAATCAATCTCCCATCATTCACTACTTTATTTTCATTTTATAGTCCTCGTCATCATACTAATAAATTTTTACCATTTCCAGTAGAGTTGGTTTGGAAACCATTCAAAAATGTAATGATGTCTCAACCTAAATTATAATTCCGTTATCCATTTTTACTATATAATTGAACATGGTATCCCATTAATCTCTCATATGGTTAATAACTCTATGGTTCATTCTACTCAAAGAATCCGCCACCTTATTTTCCTTACAAGGGTGACAATGTATTATGAAATCATAATCCTTGAGTATCTCATGCTATATCATTTGTATCATATTGAGTTATTTCCCTAAGAAAATATATATAAAACAATTGTGATCAGTATATATCTCATATTTTTTACCATATAAATAGGGTCTACAAATCATTAGAGAATATATTAGTGGGACTTAATCAATTTCAAGAGTTAGAATGTTTGGTTTGAGAATTTATATATGCTTTGTCACATATTCAATAATCCCCATTATGAGGTATCATGGTAAATGGGATACACAACTGGGAAAAATTATAGATGAAACACTGATAGTGTCCTGGTAAAATCACAAAACTTCATAACTCAGTTATTCATGTTGGTGCTGGCCCTTCATGAACATACTTTTTCTTTAAAGGGTCAATAGATATTCCATCCTTAGAGACTATATACACAATGAGGAAAATTTTCTAAATCCAAAATTCAATCTTTATAAATATTACATATATTTATTCTCTCATTAGTGTCTAAAGAATGATTTTCATGTGATACTCATTGTTTTTATCTATTTTACAATATATTATATTATCATAAATTAATATAATAAAAAATCATCATGATATTCCTTGAATATTATATTCATGTGATATAAATACATCTCAGTAATTATTCAATAAAAAGGCATTATTGTAAATTTGTATTGACTATTCCTCATCCAAAATGTTGTCTTCGAAATATCTTCTTTCTTCACTCATAATTATTGATATAAAAAAAATATCAATCTTTGAAATGAATTGAGAACCTTTGGGTTGATAAAATAAACAATCGATTCACGGTAGATGATAATTTTTCATTATTGATATCACATTGATTTTCCTATAATCAATAATCATCCCCAGTAATCCATATTTATTCTTGAAAATATCAACATGGGATCCCCATTGATAAAAACATTGGAGGATAAATCCCTTTTAACCCAACTCTTCAAGTATTTTTAGATATACTAATTCCATAATTTACATTATATAGGGAGTATATTATATTTTCCACGCATCCGGGATTAAATTATGAAAATACTCAACATCATTCTCTGGGGGTGCCCAGGTAAATTATCAGGAAAAAAATCAATTGATTCCTTTATAATAGGTACATCCTCAATTAAAATATTTCCACATTTATTGCAAGATTCTATTTTATATTCCTCTTTAATAATCTAAATCATTAATGTGGTAGGGGTTGTATTTTGATAAGAATCAGGTAATGATGTTTCTTCTCTAAAGATAACAGATTCTACACTGTCCCCTCAAATCAGAACATCCTTCTTCTAGAAATATATTTTCACATCGTATTAGGAAATCCAATACATAACAAGGATTATATCGAATCAGTCCCATTTATGATAATAAAATAAGTAATTATAGAATACATATTTTTCATAGTAATAACTGCTTGAAACATCTTCATTCCGATGAGGTTCCCACTAAGAGTTTTACAAAAAATTCCATTATCATTGTGAATAGGGAATATATAATTCTTAAATAATACTAGTGAGATATAAAGGAATTATATTATCCAAAATCAAATAAAAATTTATATAAGTTATAAGAAATAAATAAATTACCTTCCACCACATCATTAAAAACATAAATATCAAATGTTTCTATGGAAAAAGCTTGGCCATCCCCATTGACCTCTTATGTTGTAGATTCACATGACGTTTGGGGCCTTTAGTTGAGTCATGTCCAATATCATTACAATTGTAGAACTAGACATCGTTGACTTTTTCATCCAATTTCATTAATGAGCATGGTTTCCCATATATCCACACATATAACAAACACCCAATCCCCTCAATAATTATCTATGGTACTTTTTCCTACAATTATAAAATATTTTAAAATCATTCAAACATTTTCTTCTCCATTGATGAATTCTCTTTTTCATGGTTCTAAGAGAGCCTCCTTTTTCCGTGTTTTACTTTGAGTATATTTTTTTGATAGAAAATTATTTCTCAATCTTGAAGGAACATAAAACTATTTCATTATATTATGAAAAAATATGTGAATCCATTTCCCTTATGAGATTTGTCTAATGAAATTCGAATAAATGATCGATCATGTACTCTGTGTTGCATATTTAATCCATTGAATACATGGATAGACTTGTATTGGTAGCTTCAAAATATGCAAAACTCTCTCCATCCATTTTCATCAAACTCTGTATCTTCCTATTAATCTTAATGTGATGATCACGAGGAAAGTATTTGTCAAATAATGACTCCATAAAATCTCTCCAATCCATAAGTTCTATTTCATCTTCATCCATTGTATTTTGTAAAAATTTCCACCATTAATCATAATCACCTTTTAAACAATATATAAAGAAGTAAAATTTTATATTTCATTTCATCCATAGGCAGTAAATATATTCTCAAAGTACTTAATTAACTGCTCACCAGCAATTAGATTATTAGTCTCAGTTATTTATGGGGGGAATTTGTCACATAAAGTAATCCGGAATTAGATACTCTATCTACGAAATGGGTTGTTCCAATCATGCATGGTTATTTTTCATAACATTTATAAGTTTCCCTAATATAACTATAATTTTCTATGTTCTAATATCAGCTATATTGGTTTCCTCTCTTGGGAAACCATTGTAATTTCTTCAAGTATTGATACCAATCTTCCTTCTAGTTTCCATTTCTATATAATTACACATATCAGATTAGCTCATAAAATTAAGAGTATCAAATATGTTATAAAACTAAACATAAATTAAAAATTGATGCATCATAAATCATAAAATATTATTAATTTGGATGGATTATCAAATGTTCATACCAAAAGTCTGACACATGGTTTTTTCCCCAAACAATGTGGTCTAAATATAGATTTTATGGATGTTGGTAAACTTCCTCCGATCCAAATGAAAATCCACATCCTCAGATATATAGAATCTGGTGCATTATTACACTATATTGGCATTATTTAAAAAATTAACTTCCTAAATGACCGTACAGTTTTTCAGTCCTGTAAATACCTATTACATATATGGTACTCAAAATACATTAGTAAAACTATATTAAACAAGAAAAAAATTATTGAAATATACAAAATCATTGAATACATAATCAATATTCTATTCTACATACCATGGGGAGAAAATCAAAATAAGGGGATCACAAATTCTCAATAATTTAGGTACAACAAAAGAAATAATCATTCTATATTGACTCTTAAGTATTATATGAAAATATTCAATCATAAAACTCAATAATGAAAAAAAAAATTAAAAATAATAAATTGAAACATATGAAATAAATCTATAAATGGATAATTTTCAAATTCCATTGATATGTCAAGGATGAATCTATTGGATAAATAATAACTAATATTAAATAATGGATATACATTATTTAAAGACGACATGTTTAAAGGACATGAAAACCTACTACCATCATGAGAATTCAATAGAGGGTTTAATATTTAGAGAAACAACCATTTGGAAAACTTATTTATCTCATGAGAACATTTCAATGCACTAATGGGAATTATAAATTCCGAACTCCACCTGTTATTTCTATTCTATAGGATTTATATTATTAAATATCTAAAATAAATAATATGACTTATAAAATAAGCAGATTGAATGAGAAATATGGATATATCCATAATTAAAATGAATTAAATTAATTAATATCATGAACATTATGAGATTAATGATAAAAAATCAAAGGTTACAATATATACCCTAAAAATGTAACTAGGTGCGTCACATTTCAATATGTCTAAATTTTATGAAATTAAGATGAGGTCCCGTAATATTAGTCTAATACTCTTAATATTTGTCCAAAAAACATATAAGATGGTATTATTAACATATATTATAATAATAATAATATTTATGATATGATATATTATTCTTTTATGACATTATGTTACCTGTTTATTAACAATTCCATGTTAATGCAACATTTTGAGTAATAATTTCTTCATTTATCATATGTGGTTAAACAATTTATTGTTGATCATACTACATAGATCATGATTTACATACATAAAAAATGTATTGTATGATTTATATATCATATATATTTATAATATAAATATATACAATAGATATATATATTACATGGAAGACTTTGTTAATTGAGACGGTAGGTCATATGTTTGATTGAACGTTGTTTCCTTTTTATTATCGTATTGAATGGATGTAAGTGAATAAAATATATGTATATATATATATATGTTATTCTAGTTGAATTATTATGTCAAATATTTCATAATTATTCCTAATATATATATATTTAATAATTCGTGGATTGTGAACGTGGAAGTTGAGTATAATCACATCATGGAGAACATAATTTGTATGTACGCACAACAAACGATATCATTTACATAATGGATTAATGGTATAGATTTGGACGGAGTAAAAATTTTAATGAAATTATATAATTTCAATTTATTATATAACTAATTTTTATTCATCATTA
Organism: Viscum album; assembly: GCA_963277665.1. Classification (NCBI taxonomy): domain Eukaryota; kingdom Viridiplantae; phylum Streptophyta; class Magnoliopsida; order Santalales; family Viscaceae; genus Viscum; species Viscum album. Next base: position 1,994,432,304 of record OY728140.1, on the reverse strand, counting down.
TACAAATCAAAATAATGTTTAGATGAAAAATAATTTACACCACGACATGGAGATGGTAAGCCGTACTTATGTAGATATAGTGATATTGTTTTTCATAAGATGGTTAAATGATGAATATGAGTTTTTACATAATCATAAAAACATATGATAAAAAATTATATTATAGATTTATTATTCTAGAATGGTAAAAACATAGTATGAGGAAGTATAAGAAGAAATGAACTTCAAAATAAAATAAAAAATTATTTCCACTTCTTTGGGAATCTCCATTTGATTTGCAAAAAATTAATCGTTATGTAGGTTTTCTGCCCAAAGGGTGGACACTAGGAAAAATTGAGGGAAGATGGAAGGATATTTTTGTAGGTATTGGGAATTTCAATGTGCTTTTTCGGTGTGAATAAGTGGGTAGAGTTTGATCCCTTTTATATGATGGAGGTGGGGCACTTTTGGAAGGTAATGAAATATATTTATATTATAAGTATATTTTCTGTTTCAAATAAAAAATAAATATTTATTTTAAATATATGATTTTTTTCAGTCGAAAACCTCTCAACCAATAGGTTTTTTAAATGATTATCTCACAAAATTTATAATGTCTTCTATTTCAACCCTTTGAAAGAAAAATAACTGATACCATGAATTCGTCCATTTCCATAATATATGGTAACTATAATAACTATAACATGGCAATAGAACCATAAGTTGATCATTAATAGAAATTTTAACATTTTATTTTTCAGTTGGGAAAATATTATCTTTTTATGACTAATATATCATTTAATAAAAAAATAATATTAAAAACTCATTTATCTCAATTTTGACACTATTTTCTAATTTATTTTTGAAAATTCCATAAAAACATGATTAATTTGAAAAAAATGAATAAAAAATATAATATGCCAATATAATCCATCAAATTAGTTTATGAAATAAAAATGTAAATTTATATATATTTAAATAATTATAAAGTCATATTTTGAGTATTTCGTTAATAAGGTAATCACTACATCATAATTGTATGATAAATAAATTTATTTATTTAATGTCCAAAAATTATAAATAAAAATACATGATGTATTAAATAATTTAATCTTTATAATGAATATTTATTGTAAAAAATATCAGTTATATAATCCTATATTAAAATTGTTTAATTAAAAGATTCATGTTTAAGTTATATTAAACATTACACTAAATTTTTATTTATAACAAGTCATTTCACACCCAAGTGGCCCCAAGGGGTTCAGAAATTGACCTTATGATTCTAATGGTCGTACATAGTTCATAAAATAAGATTATGACATTCTTTATTAATTTTTATGATTATTGTACTATCATTTTGTTACCATTAATTATTTGATTTAGACATTAAAATCGGTAAATAGAAATAATTAATGACGTTACTATTCATAATGTGCACAAATAAAAGGTACATATTTAATAAATTTGGACCTTCTAATTGAAAACATGAAAATAATTTTTACCAATTAAAAATACAGAACTTACAGTAATTAATTTAATATTAATTCCATTTGTCAAAACCAAAAAGGGGGGTTTTATGAAGTTGAAACTATTAAAAGATTGACATCTCTTTAAGTAAAATTTAAATTTGAACTTACATCAAATTAATATCATTGGTTTAAATGATAAAATAATAATATAAGTAAACTTTAAAACAAATTAATAAGACAGTCTAAATATATAAATAAATTAGATGGAAATTCAGTATTTAATTAAAATGAAATATTTTTCACAATTCATAAAAAATTAAATCTTTTAAGAATTTCAGGACCCGTAACCTAGGGCACGTGTTGAAATTACCCTAAGCCCGCCTTCCCTAAGCTAGGGGCTGCCGACTAGCACCAAAGACGTAAATCCCTATAACTTGGAAGACATTTCCTTTATTAAACATAAACACACACAACCAAAGAACAAGCAGAAGAAAACAAAAAGTAAAAACTGTATAAAAAAGGATGTGCCGAAAAATAAAAGGGGCGGGAAATACAAGCCCAAGAGTAAAGTAAAAGGAAAATACAAATCAGGTATAACTAAAAGACAAACAGCTAGAAGGTGTTTAGCATCTCCGGGATCGTCCACCACGGATCCTACTTGAAGGGTAGGTACAGATAGGCTCGTCACCACTCAATGTCCATCCATCTCCTCTGGATACTATCTCGTCGTGAGTTCCTCCTCCATGTACCATCTAGTCCTCGCACACTCCGCCTCGGTCAGCGCTGTCTGTCATCTGCATCCAACACAATGAGGTGAAGGCATTTCCCGTGCAGGGGTGACTATAACTATACTCAGTTGTGACATAAAGACTCTCAAGGTCTCACAAAATATAAAAAGGATAAACCACAAAAGTAACATACAATCACGAAGTATCATCCAAACCTACTTTGGTATATGCACATCCATATACCTAAGTTACATAGTCTAGCTCCAACTCTCGAGCCTAAGCACAACCCATTCCACAATGGAATTAAATTCGATCATCTCGGTGATATCAACTGATAGTCAATACTCTGATCACATAGGTATAAAACTTTTTAAGAGTGTTATAGATGATTAGATTTAGTCAATAATTCGGCTCAACAGTAGGACCCACACAGGAAACAGGACTAGCTAAGCTGTCGGACCGACACAGGATACAGGACAAGCTATTCTGTCGGACCCATACAATATCCAGGAACAGATGTCAGAACTATCGAACCCACACAATATTCCGGTATTTTAGGCAACACTATCAAACGCATGGAGGATATTTAGTATAGTAGTTATAGCTATCAAACCTACAAAGGATTTTGGTACAGAAGTTATCACTGTCGAACCCACAGAGGATCCTGGTACAGTATCCTCACAACCTTCCCTAGGGTTCCCTCACACAGTACACTCCATTCCAGGATGGTCCTCTACTCGAGCCAAGAGTCGATACATCTACTATAATGAAGTCCTAAGTTGAAGTATCTCATATTTTTCTCTCATCATAAGAAACCTAACGCGACAGACACTACGTTAATCGAACGCCCGATCTGTGAGTTATTGGACGTTCCGTTCTAGGGGCCTGGATGGTTTTGTAGGTTCAAAACAACCCGACTATACACCAACTGCATCCAATCCTCAATTAGGTTATGTCAAAAGAATCATAGTGCTCCAAGTATTCCATCTTTGCAGGTAATACGTCAATAGAACACCTGTAGCCCTTGATGCAGGCTAAACAGTGTAAAAGGTAGTAGGGGTCTAGGTCCGGTCTGACCCTGTCGGACCTACCCAGTATGATTGTGCGGCCCGACCGGTGGAGGCCTGGCTCGTGGAGGACCGACCGAGTGGAGCCCGGCCATGGCGGACCATCCCATGGGGACCCAACCGAGGGGCGGTCGGGCCGTAGGGTGGCCCGGCCGACGGGCGGCCCGACCAGCAACACAAGGGAGGGGTTGCCCCCCCCCCAGGTAGTCAAACAGAACCGACGCACTGCGCCGGTTCGAGAGTCGCGAGACCCGGGTGGTCCATCTTGTCCAGCTCCATGGCAGCCTGCCCGGCCGACCATCACCGCTCCTCTTACGTTGTGCGACGACATCACAGTCCTACTTCTCTCTACACCGCGTGATGGCACCACGCCAGCACCTCCGTGACCCGACATGTCTGCGGGCTTCGGCTCCACCACGCAGAATGACGACATCGTGCTTCTTCATCTGACAAGGCCCTCCCAGCAGCGGTTCTTCTCTATTATTTTGCAATGTCACAGTGCCCTTCCGGCTCTGCCTCCGACGTCAACCAAACAAGAATCGACGAAGGGATGTTGGTCCGTGTATGTTAGGCATGCACCATCCGTATTAGGCAATAACATTTTTCCATCATCAAACCAAAATAAATGGCGCGGAATGGGGGTGTAAATGATACATTAAAATTATCTAATCCCCCTACCTTGTAATCAGTGTTCACTATGCCGAGTCATGGAAAGGCATCGTCGTTCCGTTGACCTATAGAGGAGATGATGTCGTCTTTGGAAATGTTCTTCGCTGGCTGTGTCTTCTATTCATTTCCCCAGTTTGAGAGGGAGAATAGGACATCACCATTACTCATAGGAGATGAGGGTTCTTTGTTGAGGTATGATGTCATTATTCATTGTGAGGATATTTTCTCCATCCTTCCATGAGTCCACCACAAGATTAAGATGTCCCCAAAATAATAAAATAACACATCTTAATATAATGTTAGTATAAGGCCCCAGCCTTAAACCTTACTTAATCTAGATTTATTACAAGATTACACATTGAGGATCTTTTCAGGTTTAGAGTTTTAGAGAATTAGATCATAAAACTTGCATTACATTCCACATATAAACAAAGTGGTTACATAAATATAGTATTATTCATTCCCATCAAAGGAAACATATTTAAAATAAAACATGGATTATTTATTGACACTTCCTTGAAACTATCATCATATCATGTACCTTTCCCTTGACCTGTGAAAAACATTTCAAAAAAAAACTTGGGATGAGCATAAAAAGCTCAGTATGGGTTATAAAAAAAACATGGAAAGGAAACATGAGTTCATATATACATAAGAATGAAATCGTACTTTACCCATAAAACATAGGCACATTAACATACCTCATAAAATCATTAATAAATCATAGAAATCATAAGACATAAAGGTAACTTGAGGCATTCATAACATTCTTACGTAGGGAGTAACCCTCTTGGTTACGTTTGGAATACCCATCACAGTATATTCCCTAAAATCTCTTCGGAGAAACCTTAACATTTCACTCCTTCGCATTACCCAATGCATTGAAGATCTATAACAGGCTCACCCGCCATTAGTTTATCACGGAACCACCCGTCTTCATAATAATTCCCAAGAACCATAACATAATCATATCACATAAAACATGCATAACGGTAACATAAAATTTCCACATTTCAATCACGAGATATCAATACAAAACATTGATATAAAAACATTATGAAAACCATTTTCAATACTAAAATAAAAGAAAAGTAAAACATGGTATTTATTTTTCTTTTAAAAAGAAGGTTTGGCTTGTAGAGGAAGCCGAAACTCAAATAACGGTCACAACGGTGGAGAAGTCGTTGTCGCCGCATACGTACGACAAAAACATTCCCATTTGTAATTTAGTAAAATCTTCGTATAAAAAATATTCCTTTTGAATAAACGTAAAAGTCAAAGGGGTTTATACACCATATAAAAGAAAGTTGTGTATAAAATAAAATATGCCTCAACGAAAGGAGATTGAGACGATGTCCCATACCTCGTATCTGACTTGACCCGAACGTTCTTTAATCTCTTGAATAATAAACTTGAGTTAATCTCTACTTTCTTATGAATATTTTTCAATTACATTATTCCTTTTATACCATGTTATGAACATCATGTAATCAGTTAAGTTAATAATGTTCATTTTGTCGGTATTTGGTTCTTAAGTCAAAAATAGACTTCTTACGTTACATGTTGTTAATTTGGTCAAAGGTTCATTATATCCAGAATGGTATTCATGATGTAGATATCATATATGTCATATATATCCAGTACATAAATGCATTTATAATATTACATAATCATTTCGAGGTAAGAAATGAAATACACCGTTCATGGAGACGGTAATCCGTACGTACGCATGAAGGCTACTTTCATTTCTATTTCATATTTTATAGAACAGAATCATAATGATATAAAGTTATATAATAATTCCAGTATAATATCATATATAATATCATAGTTCCATCCTTTATATGTCCCACATATGGTATTTAACGAATCAAATCACTTTGAGGGGGCGGTAGTCCGCACTTTCTAAAATGAATATATCGTGTTTACCCATAATGGAAACCATAAAGGTATGCCCAAAATGAAAAAAACAGAAGCTTAAGGAAAACATAAACATATTATATATCATATATAAAAATAGTGAAATCATAATGGCCACCTTTGAAGGTGTTAAATGAGTGTTGAACAATCATCGTTTCGGGAGGCAGAATTTCTCCATCCACGGAAACCGTATGTTCTTTAACCATTTGATGTAGTTGTGTGAGAGTGTAGCTCAAATAAATATTATTACAACATCCTTGTATATTTAAGATACTGTTTTTGTTACAAAATAAGTAAATAAAAAGAGTTTAGGGGGTTGGAGAAGCAAAATAAAACAAATGAACATGAGAGAATGAATTACCTTTAAAAGTGTAACTCCTTTTGATTTGAGCCTAAAGGCTTCCTTTGAAAGGATTATTCCCAATGGGAATCCTCTAGGATGAGGATAGGGATTTGTAGAGAGTTAATGGGAAGGTTTTGGCCGAGCCAAAGGCTTTAGAAGTGTGTGAAATGAGGTATAGGTGGGGGCCTTTTATAAGAGGAGAGGAGGGGCACTTTTGGAAAGTAAAGAAATATTTCTTTATTTGAAAATGTGTTTCGGTTTCAAAAGGTCCCACATTGATATAATTAGTGGATAAGGTGATAAGGGTTCGAAATCCACCCATTCAATAAGTTTTGGACATTTGTAGTTCATATATTTTACATTATTTTTCCATTTTATTTAAATCGTCAAATAATGATGTCATCGCTGCATCATTATTATGTAATAAATAATTTGATTTATATAATGTCTAAAAATTATTACAAAAATACTATGATGTAGGAAATCTTTTTAGATTTCTAATGATTATTTATAATCAAAAATCTGATCTTTATAACCCCATTTAAAAATTGTTTTAGTAAAACATATCATGTTTGTGTCATTTTTACTTTTACATTAAATAAAAAGTTATTTATGTCATTTCCCAACCAAACTGTCTCCATGGGGTCCCCAAGTTGACCGATGGCTTGTCTTGGTCGGAAATGACACAACCAATGAGGGTAGGACATGTGTCTAGGTCATTTCATATTATTAAATCATTATTTATACCTTAAACTACACTAATTACCACTAATCGCGATTAAGAACTTAATAAGTGACTATTCACCAAAAAATTATTATAATCTCATTGAACCACATTTTACTTCTTAATGACAACCATGTCTGTTGGATTTTTGAAATTAAAAACACAATGATGGAAAAATTTCATTTAAACGGAAAATCAGTTTTTATAAGTACCACTTAGTGGTTTCACTATTCATCAAAAATTGAAGTTTTTCAGAAAATTACCAAAAATTCACCCTAAGCTATTTTTGATATTATGAATTCAAAAATGAAGTCTATTTTACAAAATTCAAAAAATATAAGTCACATTAATTAATTTAATAATTAATTCCCACTGTCAGAGCAAATAGCGTGTTTTTATGGAAGAATAAGTATCAAAAGATTGACACTAGTTAATGTCCGATTTCAAAGTGAAATTAATTCCAACGACCACTATTAGATTTAATGGTAAAAATATTTTGTAATTTAACTTTAAAACCAATTCAAAAGATAATATAATCATATAAATAAATTAGATTAAAAAGAGGTTTTGAATTAAAATACAACATTTTACACTATTCATAAAAAAAGAACTTTATCAGAAAGGTACCAAAATTTTACACAAAGTAAAATTTGATGTCCCGATTCTAAAGAAGAGTTATATTTGGTCCAATAGAATTTATAAGATCGGTCAAAACTATATTTAATGACGGTTTTCCGTCAAAAGGTGATAAGTGAACCCTTAGTGAAAATTAGAGTATAAATGCCTAAAATTGAACTCTTTCAATATTTTAAACCATTATCTTTTATTGGGTAAATGTAAAAACATTTAAAAAACATATATAATAATATTTTAGTTATTTCTATCCATTCCCGCCAGTACAACGGCTACTCGTTAACTAACATTTAAACAAATAATATTTTATTACTTGTGCGCAACGCAAGTTTTCAAAGAAACTCATCGTTGCGTATCGAGTACGCTATCGAACGTAGAAACTCCTTTTAATAAAAATTATTATTTAGTGCGTAAATATTAATAAATATGAAAATTCTTTATTCTTTATTTACCTGGGATGTTACATCCTTCCCCTCTTTTGGGAATTGTGTCCTCGCAATTTTATTCACTTATCAAAATAAGTGGGGGTATTTATCCCTCATAGCATTTTCAGATTCCCATGTTGCCTCTTCAATCACATGGTTTTTTCACAAAACCTTTACCTGATGAATCACCTTATTCCATAACACGTTCTCCCTGTGGTCAAGAATCTGGACCGGTTGTTCCTCATAAGATAGGTTCTCTTCCAGCTGAACTACCTCTGGACTAAAAACATGAGATGGATCTGGCATATACTTTCTCAACATCGAAATGTGAAAAACATTGTGTACCTGAGATAAACTCGGAGGTAAAGCCACTTGGTATGCAACTGATCCAACTCTCTCCAGAATTTCGTATGGTCCAATGAACCTTGGACTCAACATTCCTTTATTACCAAATCTCATCACACTTTTCCAAGGAGAAACCTTGAGAAAAACATGATCACCTACCTCGAAAGATAGATCCTTCCTCCGGTTATCCGCATAACTCTTCTACCTGCTCTGATCTGTTCTCATGTGTTTCTGAATCAGCTGAACTTTTTCTGCCATCTCTTCTACCAATTCTGGTCCCATCAACTTTCTTTCACCCACTTCATCCCAGAAAGCAAGAGTTCGACACCGCTTCCCATATAATGCCTGAAATGGTGCCATCTGTATACTGGAATGAAAACTGTTATTATATGAAAACTCAACCAAAGAAATATGTTGGTCCCAACTTCACTGATAATCCATAGAACAAGCTTGTAGCATATCCTCTAATGTCTGAATTGTTCGTTCTGACTGCCCATCTGATTGAGGATGAAAAGCTGTACTAAAATTTCATTCAGTACCCAACGACTTCTGAAGGCCTTTCCAAAAGTTATAAGTAAACCTGGGATCACGATCCGATACAATGGAGAGAGGAACTCCATGTAACCAGGCAATCTCTTTAAGATACAAACGGGAAAGTTGATCAAGAGAGAAATTATCTTGTATAGCAAAGAAATGAGCAGATTTGGTCAAGCGATCAACAATAACCCAGATTTCATTATTATCTCGAGATGTCCTCGGTAATCCCACAACAAAGTCCCTGGATATGTTTTCCCATTTCTACTCTGGCACTGGTAAAGGCTGAAACATACCTTTCAGTAACTGCCACTATGCTTTAACATGTTGACATGTCAAACACTTCACAGTAAAATCAGCAATATCTCTTTTCATTCCATCCCACAAGTAATACTCCCGCAGATCTCTGTACATCTTAGTACTTCCAGGATGAACTGATAACGGGGAACTATGATCCTCACATAACAACTCATTCTTCAACTGTGAATCACAAGGCACACATAACCTCTTCCCAAACCTCAAAACACAATCACAAACTTATCCAAGAACTCATGGAAAACATTATTCATAAGGTCAATGAATACAGCAGGTGCATTGGTTAACCCAAAATTCATAACTAAAAATTCATAATGGCCATATCTAGTACGGAACACAGTCTTCGGAACGTCTGCTTTTTTTTACTTTCAACTGATGGTACCCCGACCTCAAGTCAATCTTCGAAAAATACTGAGCTCCCTGGAGCTGATACCACTTCATTCGATGGCCCAACATCTGCTAAAGTTGTTGCAAAGGATTTTACCACCCCTTTCTGCTTGTAGTCTGGCTACATTCCCCCATTTGAGTTCTTCGTTGGACACTCGTTTGCATAATGACCCATTTCATTACACATAAAACATCTTACCATTGGCTTTTCATTTCCTTCTTGATCATCTTCCATACAGTTACGAGCAATATGACCAGACTTACCACACCGAAAGCACTTACCAGACTTGGATAAACATTCTCCAGGATGCATTTTACCACACTTCTCACAGGATGGATATTTGGTTTTCTTACCTCCTTGCTTCTTTGATGAATTCTTCCCCTTTTCCTGCCAACTAGACCTCTTATTCTGTTGTTTGTCACAGAACACCTGATCATTGGAAAACTCCATTTCCACCTTCTCTGCACATCAAACAAGTTTTTCATAACTTTTGAACTCACGAGAAGCTAAAGCCCTTCGATACTTTGGCTTTAACCCTGAGTAAAAACGGTTTATTTTACTATCAAGATCTCGTATGATGTTTGGAGCATACCTTGCCAATCGAGTGAACTTTTCTTTATAAGCAGCCACTGAATCATCCTCCTACCTCAATACTAGGAACTGTTTTTCCATCCTATGACGAACCACCATAGGAAAATATTTCTCAAGAAACATACCTTTGAATTCGTCCCAGTGAATATCCTCAATCTCATCACTATCCCTTATATTTTTCACCATCGACCACCACTGATCAGATTCACCTTCAAAACGGTAAACAGCAAGACTAACCTTTTGATGTTCTAAACACCCCATGACATCAAAAATCTTCTCCAGTGCTTTAATCCACCCTTCAGCATGCATAGGGTCAGATGATCCCTTGAATGATGGAGGATGTTGCCTCATGAAATGTTCCACCACTGATATGTTCCTCTGCGGTTAATCTGGCTGATCTCGTGCATGGATACCACCCCCATTTATATCCTGAGTCAACTGTGCCATCACTGCAACAAACTGTTCAGTTCCGATTCCGACCATCTCAGGTTGCTGATTTGGAAGGTTATCATCCTCTTGTTGTCGTCCCAACATAGCTGATTTGTTTCCTCTGCGGAAAACCATTCTGAACACAGAAATATCTTAGGCGAAGCAACATGGTAATCCTTAAATTCTATATCATTTCAATCATATTATAATTTAACACTTTTCTAACTCCTAAATTTGTCTAAACCGGCCTTTGATACCAACTATAAGGCCCCAGCCTTAAACCTTACTTAATCTTGAGTTATTACAAGATTACACATTGAGGATCATTTCAGGTTTAGAGTTTTAGAGAATTAGATCATAAAACTTTCATTACATTCCACATATAAACAAAGTGGTTACATAAAGATAGTATTCTTCATTCCCATCAAAGGAAACATATTTAAAATAAAACATGGATTATTTCTTGACACTTCCTTGACACTATCATCATATCATGTACCTTTCCCTTGACCTGTGAAAAAAATTTCAAAAAAAAAACTTTGGATGAGCATAAAAAGCTCAGTATGGGTTATAAAAAAACATGGAAAGGAAACATGAGTTCATATATACATAAGAATGAAATCATATTTTACCCATAAAACATAGGCACTTTAACATACCTCATAAAATCATGAATAAATCATAGTAATCATAAGACATAAAGGTAACTTGAGACATTAATAACATTCTTACGTAGGGAGTAACCCTCTTGGTTACGTTTAAAATACCCATCACAGTATATTCCCTAAAATCTCTTTGGAGAAACCTTAACGTTTCACTCCTTCGCGTTACCCAATGCATTGGAGAGCTATAATGGACTCACCCGCCCTTAGTTTATCACGGAACCACCCGTCTTCATAATAATTCCCAAGAACCATAACATAATCATATCACATAAAACATGCATAAAGGTAACATAAAATTTCCACATTTCAATCACGAGATATCAATACAACACATTGATATAAAAACATTATGAAAACCATTTTCAATACAAAAATAAAAGAAAAGTAAAACATGGTATTTATTTTTCTTTTAAAAAGAAGGTATGTCTTGTAGAGGAAGTCGAAACTCAAATAATGGTCACGACGGCGGAGAAGTCGTTGTCACCGCATACGTACGACAAAAAAATTCCCTTTTTTCGTTTAGTAAACTCTTCGTATAAAAAAGATTCCTTTTGAATAAATGTAAAAGTCAAAGGGGTTTATACACCGTATAAAAGAAAGTTGTGTATAAAATAAAATATGCCTCAACGAAAGGAGATTGAGACGAAGTCCCATACCTCGTATCCGACTTGACCCGACCGTTCTTTAATCTCCTGAATAATAAACTTGAGATAATATATACTTTCTTAGGAATCTTTTTCAAGTTCATTATTCCTTTTATACCATGTTATTAACATCATGTAATCAGTTAAGTTAATAATGTTCATTTTGTCGGTATTTGGTTCTTAAGTCAAAAATAGACTTCTTACATTACATGTTGTTAATTTGGTCAAAGGTTCATTATATCCAGAATTGTATTCATGATGTAGATATCATATATGTCATATATATCCAGTACATACATGCATTTATAATATTACATAATCATTTAGAGGTAAGAAATGAAATGCACCGTTCATGGAGACGGTAATCCGTACGTACGCATGAACGCTACTTTCATTTCAATTTCGTATTTTATAGAACAGAATCATAATGATATAAAGTTATATTATAATTCCAGTATAATATCATATATAATATCATATTTCCATACTTTATATGTCCCATATATTGTATTTAACGAATCAAATCACTTTGAGGGGGCGGTAGTCCGCACTTCCTAAAATGAAGATATCGTGTTTACCCATAATGGAAACAAAAAAGGTATTCCCAAAATGAAAAAAATAGAAGCTTAAGGAAAACATAAACATATTATATATCATATATAAAAATAGTGTCATCATAATGGCCACCTTTGAAGGTGTTAAATGAGTGTTGAACAATCATCGTTTCGGGAGGCAGAATTTCGCCATCCACGAAAACCGTAAGTTCTTTAACCATTTGATGTAGTTGTGTGAGAGTGTAGCTCAAATAAATATTATAACAACATCCTTGTATATTGAAGATACTGGTGTTGTTAAAAAATAAGTAAATAAAAAGAGTTTAGGGGGTTGGAGAAGCAAAATAAAAAAAATGAACATGAGAGAATGAATTACCTTTAAAAGTGTAACTCCTTTTGATTTGAGCCTAAAGGCTTCCTTTGAAAGGATTCTGCCCAAAGGGAATCCTTTAGGATGAGAGGAGGGATGTGGAGAGAGTAAATGGGCAGGGGTTGGCCGAGCCAAAGGCTTGAGAAGTGTGTGAAATGAGGTAGAGGTGGGGGGCTTTTATAAGAGGAGAGGAGGGGTACTTTTGGAATGTAAAGAAATATTACTTTAATTGAAAATGTGTTTCGGTTTCAAAAGGTCCCACATTGATATAATTCGTGGATAAGGTGATAAGGGGTTCAAAATACACCCATACAATAAGTTTTGGACATGTTTAGTACATAGATTTTACATTATCTTTTCATTTTATTTAAATCGTCAAATAATGATGCCATCGCTGCATCATTATTATGTCATAAATAATTTAATTTATTTAATGTCTAAAAATTATAAAAAAAAATACTATGATGTAGGAAATCGTTTTAGATTTCCAATGACTATTTATAATCAAAAATATTATATTTATAACCCCATTTAAATTTTTTTTAGTAAAACATATCATGTTTGTGTCATTTTTACTTTTACATTAAATAAAAAGTAATTTATGTCATTTCCCAACCAAATTGTCTCCATGGGGTCCCCAAGTTGACCCATGGCTTTTATTGGTCGGTATTGACACAACCAATGAGGGTAGGACATGTTTCTAGGTCATTTCATATTATTAAAAAATTATTTATACCTTAAAATACACTAATTACCACTAATCACGATTAAGAACTTAATAAGTTACTATTCACCAAAAAATTATTATAATCTCATTGAACCACATTTTACTTATTAATGAAAACCATGTATGTCGGATTTTTTGAAATTCAAAACACAATGATGGAAAAAATTCATTTAAATGGAAAAGCAGTCTTTATAAGTACCACTTAGTGGTTTCACTATTCATCAAAAATTGAAGTTTTTCAGAAAAGTACCAAAAATTAACCCTAAGCTATTTTTAATATTACGAATTCAAAAATGAAGTCTATTTTACAAAATTCAAAAAATATAAGTCACATTAATTAATTTAATAATTAATTCCCGCTGTTAGGGCAAATAACGTGTTTTTATGGAACAATAAGTATCAAAAGATTGACACTAGTTTATGTTCGATTTCAAAGTGAAATTAATTCAAACGACCACTATTGGATTTAATGGTAAAAATATTTTCTAATTTCACATTAAAACCAATTCAAAAGATAATCTAATCATATAAATAAATTAGATTAAAAAGAGGTTTTGAATTAAAATACAACATTTTACACTATTAAAAAAAAGAACATTATCAGAAAGGTACCAAAATTTTACACAAAGTAAATTTTGATGTCCCGATTCTAAAGAAGAGTTATATTTGGTCCAATAGAATTTGTAAGATTGGTCAAAACTATATTTAATGACGGTTCTCCGTGAAAAGGTGATAAGTGAACCCTTGGTGAAAATTAGGGTATAAATGCCTAAAATTGAACTCTTTCCGTATTTTAAACCTTTATCTTTTATTGGGTAAATGTAAACACATTTAAAAAACATATATAATCATATTTTAGTTATTTCTATCCATTCCCGCCAGTACAATGGCTACTCGTTAACTAACATTTAAAATAATATTATTTTATTACTTGTGCGCAACGTAAGTTTTCAAAGAAACTCATCGTTGCGTATCAAGTACGCTATCGAACGTAGAAACCCCTTTTAATACAAATTAATATTTAATTCGTAAATATTAATAAATATGAAAATTATTTATTCTTTATTTACCTGGGATGTTACAGTTAGCTTAATGAATCCAAAATTATTTTAACTCATTAAGTTACATCACTTAATTAAAAGGTGGTGTTGGCTCAATAATGGGGGAAGGTGGAAAGTGAATATGATCCATAATAAATTAGGATTTCCAAGGGTTAAAGGGGGATAAGGGTGGTTTGAGCTTGTTTGGGACCCACCACATAATATCCACCCAATGGAGTTTATGCGTGGGTGGAACACACCTCCAACCACCCATTGGAAGATTAAACTGCCACAAAATAAAAATATGTTACACATATTTCTGTTTAATTTTTTTAGAAACCCCCAAATATTAACTTCCATCCTCGATAAAACGCAACTGCGGTGAAGGTCTCCTTAAGTGAATACCAGCGCTGCGAGTTCAATGGTGTCCTCTGATTTCAATTCCGAGCACCGATTCAAAAGATATAAAACACTGCTCGCACTTTTACTGAACGTACTGGAAAAAAAGTTTGGAAAAATATTAACAGCCTCCCGTGACCCACTGTGGTCAAGGATAGGCTCTTCCTACGAGAAACATGCCCTAAAAAACCCAACGGTACCCTCATATTTACAATCCGAGTGAACATTTTAATGTTTTGAATTTTAAAATAAAATAATTGTCACATAATTATTTTATTCGAGGCCAAAAAATAACATTATCTAGTGTCTCTCGTCGACCCATGTTAGTATCTGCATAAAGATAGAATACCCTCATTAGTTCAGCGGTGGCCTCAGATTTTTAATCTCAGTTACCATTTTTGAGTTATAATCATTTGAAAATTAAAATAACTTTATTCAATTATTTTATTTAAGGTTATTCTATTTTTGGGTTTTCTCACAGGAGGCATGCACCGAAAAAACATAAGTCATGTTTAGGATAAAATCGTCATCCGGAGCACAACGGTGGCCTCAGATTTCTCCCGGGGCTCGTGTCATAACTACCCCAAGCCTGCCTTCCCTAGGACAGGGGCTGGTGACTGGCACCAAAGGCGTAAATCCCTATACCTGGGAAAAAATTTCTTTTTTTAAACGTAAACACACACAACTAGAGAACAATCGGAAGAAAACAATTTTGTAAAAACTATATAACAAAGGATGTGCTAGAAAGTAAAAGGGGACGTAAATACAAGCCCAGTAGTAATGTACAAGAAAATGATAAAACAGGTACAACTAAAAGACAAATAGATAGATAGTGTGTAGCAGCTTCTGGATAATTTACCAAGGATCCTACTAGAAGGGTAGGTAAAGATATCCTCCTCAGCACTCCTCTTCTATTTGTCACCTCCAGATACCATCTCATCATGAGGTCCACCTCTGGGTACCGTTAAATCCTCGCACACTCTACCTCGGTATGTGCTATCTGTCATCTACATCCAACACGATGATGTGTGGGAATAGCCCGTCCAGGTGTGAGTATAGTGATACTCAGTAGGGACCACAAGACCCTCAAGGTCTCACAAAATCCACTAACGGAAAATCACATAAGAGAAATACAATCACGAAGTATTAACCAACCCTACATAGGTATATGCAAATATATATACCTATGTTACACAGTCACACTCCCACTCTTGAGACAAATCACAACACATTTCACAAAGGAAGTAAAGTCAACCATCTCGATGATATTGACT
Source organism: Viscum album (assembly GCA_963277665.1). Taxonomy (NCBI): domain Eukaryota; kingdom Viridiplantae; phylum Streptophyta; class Magnoliopsida; order Santalales; family Viscaceae; genus Viscum; species Viscum album. The sequence goes on along the minus strand of OY728140.1, from coordinate 1,994,416,069 downwards.
GAAAATTAAGACTCATATCACACAAGTATAAAGCCTTTGTAGAGTTTTAGATATGATCAGATATACTCATTGATTCATCTTAGCTGTTAGACCAACACAAGATACAAGACCAGCTAAACTGTCAGATCAATACAGGATACAGGACCAGCTATTCTATTGGAACCACACATGATCCATGAACAGAAGTCAAAACTATCGAACCCACACAAGATTCTGGTACAGTAGTCACCACTATCAAAATCATGGAGGATCCCGGTACAATATTCATTGATGTTGAACCCACATAGGATTATGGTATAGAATTCATCACTATCGAACCCACAGAGGATCTTGGTATAGTATCATCGTAGTCTGCCCTAGGGTTCTCGCATACAGCATGCTCGATTCTAGGGGAGTCCGCTCCTCGAGCCAAGTGTCAATACATAAACTATCAAGAAGTTCTGAGTTGATGTATCACATAGTTCTGTCTCTTCATAAGGAACCAAAGGCTATAGAAGGTGCGTCAATATGAATCCCGATCTGTGATATATTGTCATTTCCGTTCCAGGGGCCTAGTTGGTTTTTTGGTTCAAAACAACCCGATCATACCCCAACTGCGTCCAAACCTCAAGAGGGGTATGTCAGAAAATCATATTAATCCTAGTATTCCAATACTATAGGCGGTACGTCAATTAGACACATGTAGCCCTTGAAAAAAGGAATAAATGGTCATAGCGGGTCTGGGTCCCATCCGGCCCCGTCAGCCCGACCCGGTCCGAACCGAGGTCTTCATTGTCCCCGCGTCGGGACTGACACGAGTGGTCGGCCCATCCCGAAGGTGCGGCCCGGCCTGAGGGTGAACCAACCCACGGCGGCCCGACACTTGTTAGTTAGGACGAGGGGCGGCCCCACCATGGCGGTTCGGCCCCGGCCGGTCGGGCGAAGGTGGCCTTGCCGAAGGGCGGCCTAGCCGAGGAGGCACGGACGACGGGCATCCCGGCCGTGGAGGACTGGCTTGTGGCAGCCTGACCGGAAACTTTAGGGAGGGGGGTGCCCCCCGGGTTGTCGAATAGAACCGGTGCACTGCGCCGTTTCGGGAGTCGCATGACCCGTGCGGTCCCTCTTCTCCACTCCCACGGTGGCCAGCCACCGCCGATCATCGCCCGCAGCACAACGATGTCACGGTCCTTCTGTTGTACATGTGGTATGACGACACTGCTCTACCACCGCTGTGGCCTAACATGGCCATGGCCTTCGGCTCCACCGTGTGGTGTGACGACGTCATGCTTCTTCATCCGCAGTGGTCATCCCAACCATGGTTCTTCTCCAGGGTGGTGTGACTGCACCGCACCCTTCGGGCTCCGCCTCCGACATCAACCAAACAAGAATCGACGGAGGGATGTAAGGCCATGTTTTTTTGCCCGAACCCTCCGTATAAGGTGATAACATTTGGAAATCTTCAACCAAAAACAAATTACGAGGAATGAGGGTATAATTCAAACATTAAAATAATCGAATTCTCTTACCTTGTAATCGGTGTTCGCTCGGCCGAGTCACGAAAATTATGAGTCATTCTGTTGAAATAGGGAAGAGATGGCATTATCGTTAGAGACATTCTTCATGGGCGGCATTATCTCTTTCTTTCCTCGGTTAGAGAGGTAGAATACATCATCGTCATTCCTCAGTGGAGACAGGTGTTCTTTGTTGAGAGAAAATGTCATTCTTTATTGGGAGGATATTTTCTCAATCCTTCCAAGACTCCACAACAAGATTATGCTAACCGCAAAATAATAAAATAACACATCTTAATATAATTTTATCATAATGAATTCAAAACTATTCAAATTAATTATGTTACATAACTTAATTTAAAGGTGGTTTTTGCTCATTAATGAGGGAATGTGTAATGTGAAGAGGCTCCGCAATAAATTGGCAGTTCCAAGGGTTAATGTGGGGATAAGGGGAGTTTGATCTTGTGTGGGACCCACCACATAATATCCTATCACGGTAGGTTATGCACGGGTGGGACCCACCTCCAACCAACCCTTGGAGGATTAAACCGAAAAAAATATAAATATGTTACACATATTTTTATTTAATTTATTTAGAAACCCCCAAAAATTAACTTCAAACCTTGATAAATCACAACTGCAGTGATGGTATCCTTAAGAGAATACAGGCACTAGGAGTTCAATGGTTTCATCGGATTTCAATCCCGAGAATATGTTCAAATGATATAAAACACCCCTTGAACGTTTTCTGACCGTACTCGAAAAAATGTTCGGAAAAATATTAATAGCCACCTTCGACACACTGTAGTCAAGGTTAGGCTCTACCTAGGTGAAACACTCCTAAACAAAACCAATGGTACACTCGGATTTCAATCCAAGTTACCATTTAAAAGATATAAATTTTACAATAAAATAATTTTTAATTAATTATTTTATTCACCGCTAAAAACTACCTTTCTCTGGTGGCCCTCACCGACCCAAGTTAGTATCTACATAAAGAATGTATATCCTCATGAGTTCATTGGTGGTCTCAGATTTATAATCTGAGTTACCATTTGTGAGTTATAAGAATTTGACAAATAAAATAACTTTATTCAATTATTTTATTTACGGTAATGCCATTTTTGGGTTTTCTCACAGGATGCTCGCACCGACTAAAATTAAGTTACACCTAGGGTGACCCTGCCATCTTGAGCGCAACAGTGGCCACAGATTTCTGTTCTGAGTAACCATTTAAGAGTTATTCCACTCTTTTAAGAAAACTACGTATGCACGTTAATAAATGTTTGAAAAAACATCGACTAATCATTCCGGGCATTCCAGGCCTCATAATCATGCTCCGTCTAAAACTGTGGACTCGTAAAATTCCCAAATATTTATGAAAGAATTTTCAACGTAAATTCTGGGTCTTTATAAAGAATATTATCAAAATATCATCTTAATCTAATTTTGATAAACAGAATAAAAAAATGAAGTACATTTTGAAAAACAATGTTTATAAAATAACAAAATTTGGTTATTATTATCCATGATTTAGTTTTTAAATTGATACTTTGATAGGACGTAGGGTGCTTGAATTAAGAGTTGCATAAAATGTAAGCCATTGTATTATTTAAAAATATGAATACGATAGAATATTTCAGTGTTATAATATGAGATATAAATATGGAAATATAATAGGATATATAAATGTTTAATTTAAAAAATATACCACTTTATTTGGTTTTGACACCCTCGAAAACCAATTTTATCTGTAGTCTCAATAGGTTTTTTATTATTCCTACAATTTGATTGGAAAAAATAATTGTGGTAACATTTAAAAATATATACATTTTGATTATAAATATTGAATAAATTTAATACAACTCAATTAATGCCATTGGGATAACATATTTTAAAATAATACACAAAAAACATGATCGAAAATATTTTTCCAAAAAAGGCCTTCTTAAGTATGCAATGTTTTTACACCAAAATAAAAATTGATATTTACTAAAATTATCTAAAAATTATTTATGATAATATATATGAAATCATTTATCATTTAAAATTATTTTAAATTAAAATGTATCTTTTCATATGCATTAACTAAAAAAATTCTGAATAAGTATTTCATTTTTCATTATTTAGAAAAATTATTTTTTTATTGAATTATAAAAAACCAATATAAGTTTTTTTAATTTATAATACGAAATATAATTTTAAATTTTTTAGAATAATTTTTCATAAACTGGAATATATTAATTTTATTATTTGAAAAAAAATCTTATGATAGAATATTTATTTTTAAGCATATATAGAAATTTCTAATCATTAATAACATATTTACCAATTTATTATTAATCAATAAAATATTTAAACATATTTCATTTCAAAAGATTTAATTATTATTAAAAAAACATATTTATTTGAATGTTTATTAGATAATAATTTATATAATTCTTTTAGACCTATTGTCACATCAATTGTACACTATTTATGAAAATACATTTATTCGAATTGTAATATATCATAAAATGTCGCAATGTTATGCCTCCCAAAAGATGTTGATTTTCCATTGAACATTTTCACCTATACATTAACATATAATATTTTACTTTTATCATTAGAATCTATTCATGATATACGGTTATAAGACCTCTATTTCTAAGGATTTTTCTAAAGGAAATAATATATCCTCAACACGAGTACTTTTTTCATATATATTTTTTGTTTTCATTATAAAATTTTAAATAAAAAATTATAATTCCTACATAATTAATTATTTATGGTTTTTATACTTAATTTTATTATAATAATGTACATGTTTTTTTACAAAATTCCCCCTTCTCTCTTAAGAAAATGTAAATCATTATTTATGAGTTTTGCAGACAACCACCTCACGGCGGGAGGGGGGTTCCAGAACCTTCATTTTCGCAGGCGGGCTTCGTCTTCCTCTGAGATTCCTGGTTGCAGATCCATGTCTCCCTCCAGTTTCTCCATAGCGAGGAAGTCCCTTCCTTCATCTGTTCCATGTGCTCGATGCCGAACCCCGCCTCTTATGTTTCAGAGGGATGGGTGTTTTTGCTTAGGGATCGAGGTTTCTCTCCCGGTTTCTGAATTCTTTCTGCACCTATTCCAGTTCGATGTCATGAAGACCATCCCACCAAAGTCTTCCTTCACCGATTCCAGATCTGGGTTTTCAGTGTTATTTAAACATGTTTTCTCCAAATTCATATGCAAGAACCATAACCAAAATGTATATATAATGGAATGATAAGATTATGTATAATTTTAAAAAATAAAACTTACTTCCTCTAATGATCTTATAAATATGAACATTGGGATAATAATAATAAACAACACCACAATTATAAAAATAGGGAAAAAGATCATGAATTGTCATATTTGATTTTGAAAATATATAATTATTAACTAAAACTAATATAGAGAATAATTATATAACATTTTCATGAAAATTTAATTATTTGAGTAGTTTTTATATATTTAATTATGATATTCATTTGTATATATATATTATTCAACCACTTTATTTAAAGTAAAAAATTAAGGTAAAGTGTTCTTTATCTAAAAATAATTTTCATGAGAAATAATTCTTAATTTCTTCCGCTGTATCTTTAATATGATGTAATAAGGAAATAGTGAGTAACATTTACCATATTCTTGTAATTCATTGGCTTTTAATATCTATATCTTTTTATATCATTTATTGTGTTTATATTGAAAATATATTAAAGTTATAATTTCTAATTTGTCTCTATTTTATATTCCATGAGGCATTTTATATATTTATCACTTTAATTTATTTAATATTGTGTAATAAAAACCCAATATTATTTAATTACAATGGAGATATTTTATTTCATGATATTTTTATTCCTATTTTATTTTATCCATATTATATTATTTTTATTCCTATGTTACCATCCTTATAAGGGTTTATTCTCCAATATAAATTTAAAATAAATTTTTTTAATTATATTCTTTATGGATAATTTTTATACTCTTTGTTCCTTATGAACCACATCATTTTATTTATCTATGAATATTTTTTAGGTACTGTATATCATATCACCATTTCATTTCCCTTCATGGTACATTATTTACCCATTGTAGGGAAACCCAACATGTCTCTCTTTTATACCTACAAACTCTCTTTTTTTCCATAACCATAATCATTGGTTAAAGATTTGAATGTCCTATATATTCCTCAATTATTTATTAACATCATTTTCTACTATTTTTACAGCATTAACTTTTTTAAATAAAATTTAAGAATTATATATATGGGTCAATATCATTAATGTGAAAAATAAATACCTTTTGAATAATTTTTTTATAAATGAATATTATATTCACCTTCGGTATTTTTTATGAAGGTTTAATTTATAATTTCAAGCTGTCTAAATATAATAATTTTCCACTATATTTTAAAAATACTATTCTAGAATGATTTCCAAAGTTATATGATATTAATTATTTATAATTTTATAATTCTAATAATCCTACTTAATCATTTCAGTCATCCTGTAATGATAAATCTTCTTCTATATCATGGATATTATTTAAATTTTATTATCATGTATAATTATCATTATGGATTAAATAATAAAATTTTATATCATAAATGGGATGTATCTTTGTTTTTTTCATTTTATAATATTCAATTTTTAATATGTAATCATTTTATTCAAATGAAATTTATACATGAATTAAATTTTCAATTAGTTTACTTGAATTGTGTTCATATAGATAACATATTTAAATTGATTAGGTACATAAATAACTTAATTATATAACCATTTTATATATCATTTAAATATAATATTTTTTATGTTTATTGAATGGAATATACTGAGAACGATACTAAATATCATACAATACTTGTTTAAATTCCTTCTCTTTATCATGTAATGATTATTGATTGAATTATTTGATCACATTTAAAAAAAATAAAAATCATTTCCATTCCTTTTATTATAAATGGAATTAGGAATTATTGTGTTCAATTGTACCTCATATGTATGGAATACGATGGGTGGGTCTTATTTCACACATCGGTATATTTATTTGGGATTTTTATCTGATGATAAATGTATTCAAGGGAATATTTTTGATGAATTTTATCATTGTAACTATGGGTATGGATAATAATATTAATATTCCATATACTAATTATTGTTCTACATTTCAAAAATTTTCGTATTTTATACACTCATGTACCAAGTTTATTGACTAAAAATCATAAAATTCACTATATATTTCATAGTTATAAAATATGTTTCATTTTAATTATGTATTTTTATGTTTCACCATGATATATTCCATTATTTTCTAAAAATTCTTATTGGGTATATATTTTATTTGAGTATCAATTTGATTCAAATATGATCAAATTTATTCACATATGATTATTGACTACTATCATATATGTTTACCCTCACTGAGTGTTCATTACCACTATTTTTTAACATCCCATGTTATGAATATTATTATAACATATAGATAAAATATATCATTTATAGGGTGCCTTAATGATGAATAAATGTTCATTGATATCATCAAATTAAAATTATTTTATAGCTATTAAAAAATGACAAAAATAATTTATTTCTATATATTATGATATTATATTTTGAGGTATACTGTTTAAATTATGAGAATGATATAAAATATTTTTAAGATTATATTTGTTAATTTTATTCCTATAATTGGTTATACCAAAAAACATGTATTATATACATTGTTAAAGATTTCATTACAGTATTTATTTTCTAAAATTTATAGTTAAAATGATTATAATATCCTACCAGGACTAGGAATAATCTAATTTAGTAATTATTTAAGAGTACTTTCTAGGAATTAAAATTTTAAAAATTTCAAAGTATTTTTAGACATAAGATTTTGAATCCACATAAAAAGGGAATATAAAAATCATAAATATAATGAAAACTTATAATGATTAGATGAAGCAATGTTATAATTTAATAGTTTGAATTAAATCTATAGATAATGCCAATGCTGATATGATGATATTTGATATACATGAATATAATTAACATAAAAGAATTTTTGATGGATTATTAGAATTTATGAAATAATAAAATCTCTTTTTTTATAATTTTATAGTAATTGGTCAATCAAAATGGGATCTCTAAACATTTTATGCGATGATTTCATCTTTGATCATTTATCATATGAAAATCCATTTCTCTCAATCAAAAATGATACCATGATCATTATTAAATATTTTATTATAAAATAACCCTTTAGTTGATAGAATAAATAATTTATTATATTAATTTCATCATGGTTATTAAAATTTAAACAATTTAAAATTTAATAGTACACTCACATCTATTATTTCCTATCAAAAATCTGGTAAAAAATGGACACAAAACCCAAAAGGGAATTACATGGTCTAATTAATCATATCTAATAAAGAACCTCTCAAAATAAAAATAGGACCCCAAAAACAATTAGATCTATTAGATATACAATTATTTACACTGATTAAATTCTAGTTAATAAGTTTTTATAATAAATCACCTCACAAATCAAATGAAGTAAAAATAAATCATTAGAGAGTGAAATTGGAATGTGGTCTACCATAGGATGTAATACCCTCCATTCCAGAAAAAAAAATTCTTGTAAAATTACATTCAATATATGAATTAGAATCTCACATTATTCAGTGGGTAATTGTTATTATTCATTGGTAGAACTATGTTTCAAATTATGAATTAACATAATGTTTGGTGTATAAATAATGAAAATTATATAATAATAATAATGAATTTAGAATCTATAAAATTATTATTCTATGGGATAAGAAATCTAATAAAAAAATAACTTGTTATTCTTTTCTATTCAATAATGTAATACACAAGGTTATAGATATCACCACAAGTGCGATAATAGATTTCAGATAGTGTTATGTTGAATCACATGCCTATATATGTGCCAATTCATATTCTAGTCTAACAAGCATACCAAACATGTCATATGGTCTAATGTACACGTCATGTATCATAGAGACCCAACTCAAGTAGCATTCCCAGCATATGTTTGAGTTTTTTATTGGTAGAAGACCTCATGTACTATAATAGACACTATATCTAGGTCAGCCCACATGAATTGGAATGTTTTAGTATATACGCACCCTTATACTTAGGACTATATTTCATGTACATTGTTGTAAAATCCATCTAATATTCCACTTTAATTATATTTAATATGTTATCATTCATGTGCCAAATTTGGACGCATGAATCAAAAATTTATATAATATTCGAATATAGAAACTTTCTCTAATGTTCCAATTTAATTTCAATGGACTATATAGGTTTTTTTGACAAAATTATGTTTCTTAAAATTTAAGATATTGAAAAAGAATATATAAGATATGGATAGAGTATACACAGGGTTAGTAACACCATTAGTGGTTCATTAATACTTGTTATTATTTCATTTGTACACCAAGTAGAAAAGATAACCACCTATTTAATTTGATGAGGTTTCTATACATATAGAATATATAATCCTCTATACTAATAAAAATTCCACTTGGTGAGGCATGTGTCATCTAAAGGGGTTTACTCATTGTTAAAAAACAATCATTTCATTGAAATTATATTTTCAAACAAATTTTTTTTTTGGTAAATTGTAGAAGATATATAGATTAATGATATTATTTATAATTATATTTTGGGTATTATAGGAACTCAAAATTGTAAAAAATCCGTACAGACATGATGAAATATGCAGACATACTATATCATAAATTGTATTAACCATAAAAGAATATAAGGTTTTATATATTTTTTAATAACCTATTATCTTATTTATTGATTATGAACTTAGGTCACATTACTAATTATGTTTATAGTCACCACTCCAAGGGAATAATTTTTTTTATTTTGTCTTTGTAGACATCTAATATTTAATTTGTGTATTTTTTATATATGGTGATGATGGATTCATGGCATATTGAGTACATTATTGGTCATTGAAAATAGATTTGATGTTGAACATTTCATGAAATGGATTTATCTTCTTCATGTTGTTTAGGGTTCATTTTTGTTATTTTTTTCTAGACATTTAATTTTTTCACAAATTATGTTATATTTTATATTGTCACACTATAGTGATGTTTATCATGAAACAAATGTATGTTTTTACATAGTCAAATGGTTACCTAAATATAGTTTTATATATTATCCCTGATACATCTGGTTATTTATAGTTTTATATAAAATGTCCTCAAATAGGAATAATACTTCTTATATGATCTCATCAACTAGATTTTGTATCCATTTTTTGTTCGGGGGGTAGCACACATGGATTATTAAATTGGAATACTAATGATTAAAATGATTGATGTGATTAGTCAAATTATCATTTCACTAATAAAACTATATTCAATTAATTCACATTGTGCTCTACCATATTAGTTTCCTGGGAAAATAGATTGTATATTTATCATTTATAATGGCGGTTTTATTTTTGTTATATTCAATCTTCGTTAACCGATTTTTATTTTACATTTATGAACATGGGGTTATAAAATTGAAAAATGGAAGCCCCAATATAGATTCAATAATATTATATTGTCTTAAAAAAATTTATGATCCCATTATAGTGATTTAGTAGCAAATGTTTGACATGTTGTGTATTGATGATTTGGTATGTGGACTTGTATTGAGTTTATCCCAAATTAGAGCTATGTAAATATTCCCCACTTATTATATAGAAATGTTGTACAACTATAGTACATATAGTTTTCCCTGGAAGATATAATAAAAGTATACATTATCCGAGTGAGACTCATGATTTCGAGCTCTATAGGCCTCTTAGGGTTAGAGTTAAGCCATATACTTATAAAGAATAGAATATTATGGATTTAGAAAATCTGTTTTTCTATTTAAATCATAACTACAACTAAATATATATGGTTTTTTATCTTGAGACATCTATATGGTATTTAAGACTATTAGTAGATTTTGATCACAATAACTCATAATTAATCTAATGAATATTAGAAATAATATTCATGCTCTTATATGGAGTAATATAATCTATAGATCTTGTAGATGGTTTTGGTGATGGAGATTTTAGACCACCAGAATATAATAATGATAATGAGTTAGTATGATTAATTATTTGTTGATCTCATGGGTTGATATTTATTCATGATTCTTGTATAGTGTATTCCTGAAAAAAAAATTCCATGAAAAACATATAACGTGTTATTTAATTTAAGAATGTGACGGTTTTCATCCCACCTATATTAGAGGCCTCGAGTTTGAATAAGTGATTATGATTTTTCTAGTGGAGTCATATTACATTATTTTTGTAAGTTCTGATTTTAATGTATCAATCGTATTAGTTGTAGATATCTATAAATATTTAATGATATATATCCTTTAATGGTAGGTTAATTCTAATTCCCATCCTAATTGAATGGATTTAGATGTGTACAACAACAGATCAAACTAGAAAAGTGAGGGTTCATTCTCTTGATGTAGTAGTTGTATTGATAATAAAAAAATTATTTCCCAAAATAGTGAAATTGATGTTAGCTATGGTGATAATATAGATGGGGTTCTCTAATAGATGTCACATTGATATCAGGGGCCACTTTATAGAGGATAATTAAGCCCTATTAGAGGTTTATATTTAAAAATAGATACTGTTTATAGAGAAGATACAAGTGGATGATTATTTTATACACATCTAACACCACCACTCATATGTGGCCCACATTGGAAAAATAATTTTGGAGTTAATATACATGAGATATATAGAATTTATTATTTACCTACCATGTTATTTGGGTATAATTTTCTATTAACTATATTGAATTAATTAATCATCAACTCCATGGTTGTCTAATAATTTTTTCTTTTATCATTCATTAACGAGTTAGAAATTATTATAAATCCATTATAATGTCCCCTTTTCATATATAATCTTGTTAAATGATATCATGATCTCACTAACTATCAATAGTTTTAGATTAATCTTGAAGGATAGATGTTTTCATGGGATATCATCATTTCCATGATGAGACCGTATGACATTATACTCATCATGGACACGTTTTCTACTAACTAATACTGAGTAGATTTCTACCATTTTAGTTTCTCATGTAAAATTGTATATTATAGATGATTTATATTCACTCGTGAGTGTAAAAATTATGGTTCATAATTTTTTTCAATCCCTAATACATTGAAATCAATTATAAATTAGGTACAATAATTAACTTCACTTGATATGAATCATATAAAGTATCATATATACACATACCAATAGAATGTACCACCGTTGTCTCCCATAAATAGTGATTGATTTCAGAACCGATAAACACCCATTAAAATTTTTTAATTGATATAATATCAAAAGTTCTTGAATGAGCTCAGAGATATGATGTTTTAGTTTTTGGACCATATTTATGAAGGGTTTATTTCACATATTTTTCCCCCTAGGTAACATTCCATTGATTCAAAAATAAGGTGGATAATATAATTTTATATATATATTAATAATAACTACATGATTTTTTTATATTTATGAATAAATTATCCAATCATGTTTTTATTTTTTAATAAAAAAAATATGGGGAAATTGGTTTCCTATGATATTTATTTGGTCCAGTTATCACCAGCTTATGGTTTTGGAAAAGGATATCATGCTTTTGGAAATTCATGTGTCACTAGAGTATCTATATGTATTTAGTGGTACTGTTGAAAATAATTAATTCCCATGAATTGTACATGGGAATTTGGAATTAAATATTTTTTCCATATAATGAATTTTTAATAGGGGTTTTCATTAATTATTTGATTAATTTATTCTTTAATAGAGGAATAGAATACTGATATTTTGAGTATTGTTCAATAATTACTAATTCATAATTAATTTCATTGATATATATCAATGTAATAATTTAGTAATCATGAAGATTACTTTCTATAGAATGTTATCTTATAAGGTGGAGTTATAGTTAATCCCACAATGTTATGAAACAAAAATTATTGAGAACTACCCAATATTGTATATGTGGTTCATTTTTCCATGATTTAGTAAATTATTATTAGATATTATTTTCATTAATCATTTAGACTTCATCTCATATAACTTCTATTTTACAAAATAGGAAGGCCTTTATTTGAAATAAATCTTTAATAAAGCAATCATAGAGTAGAAGAAATTCATGAAAAATAGTATTTTTTCACCATTTCAAGTGAAACATGATCTATATTATGTAAACTATGATACCACTAGGACAAGAATTAGTTTCAAGTTAATTTTTATATGAGACTTCAAATTTTTAGATCTACATATATGAGAAGAAAATAATAGAATTATATGACAATTGTCTTATAGATTGAATTTCATGTGGTGTTAACTTATTGATGAATGGGTTTTTATTTTTCATGTATTAGAAGAGTCTGAAGAATATTTTTTATCCAATGTTATTTTACGATTATGCAACTAGGTTTCTTATACTCCACAATGATTATAAAATTGAGAAAAAACTATACCATTGGGAATGGTAATCTTAGGGTTCATTACCTCGATAGAAAATCACATGATTAGATGAAAAAGAATTAATTTGTTTAGTTAAACCCAATATAGTTTTTCTTTGTTGGTTAAAGATACATTCCATACCTTTGATCAAAAGTGGATTCCCATAAAAAAATTCTTAATGTTATAGTTTCCATAATGTGAGATGTTTAATATGAGATCAGACATTTTTGAATAACATTAGTTGATACACCTAAGGTATTATTTGAAGTTGTAGAAAATATAATATTTTTCCAAGGATGGATTATGGTCATAGTAGTGATATATGATGTGGTTTTGATAAATATTCACACATCCCAATTGGTATCACACCATTGTATTAAAAATGTACTAAGAATTCAAACATTTTTATGGGATATTATTGGAATGGGATATTATTGATTTCATATCACAATTTCATACCATTAAGAATATAAATATAGAGTCATGTGATCCCTCTAAATTGATTAAATTGTATTTGGGGTCCATAGTGGACCTTGGATAATATGTCATTGGATTTCAAAAAATGGACTCCCATAATCGATTAGGGGACATGAAACCATCAAGATAATTATTATATAAGTACCCCATTCAACTCAGTTCCATTTTATTTTGGATAATTGATTTTTTAATAGTATATAAAATCAAAAAATTAATGATATTGATTATAAAAATAGGTTAACTAAAATGATAGAATCTGAACCAAAATCCCAATTCACATATCATTTGTGATGGATACTTGTGTATGAGTTTAGGAAATATTTTTTTGTTAAATCTGAAAATCCACCCACTGTTAGATGGGTTTATTGAAAGGATGAGTAATATTAACAACGATATATAGAGGTATTGTGTTTTAAATATTGGAAATATTTTTAAAAATAACATAACCTTAACAGGGTTTGTGTAAAACAACAAAAATCAATCTAGAATCACTATATGAAAATTTTAAGACATATATGACAGATCCCCTATAATTAACTATTCATAGACATAGATTAATGAGTCATTACCTATTATAATCAAGAAGGTGTGGCTGATGATTAAAAATATATATAGATCTAGGACTATATTTAGATAGTTTGGAGATGTAAAAAAAATATATGAAAAGAATTTATATAACATGGGTTTCAAGGAAATAATTCATGGGTTTCTAAAGTTATTATTGTAATGAAACTGAAGGATATTTGGTATGTGGGGAAAAGAATTTCATGTGTCATATATAAGTTATAATGTGAACAATCCATCATATATTATCAACTACGATGAGTTTAATATCGATGACAGAATAACCTTTTTAGTGTGCTCGGCTATGATAATGTATGAATAAGATAAGATGAATGAATGAATATTGACTCTATTAAATTATTCCATTTATAATCTAGATAAACATTAGTAGAGCACGCGAGATATCATGATCCTATAAGAGACCAATACCATAATATTTTTGATTTTAATGTGATATTCAGGTTTAAAATACATGATGGTGGGGAGAATATAGAAACCCATGTCTCTGAAAAATAAATAAAACATTAAATATTTTGAATTTTTTAATCATTTATGTAATTTATTAATGACTCGTAAATAAATCAATGAATTGAAACAAAATAATTATGGTTTTTTTCAGGAATGTGGGTTTCCCCATAATGTAAAGGATGCTTTTTGGTTAGGCTTCAATCCATGGACTGGCATTTTAAGAGTTTTAATTTTAAAACCCTTATTGACCAAAAATACCATTAAATTTTTTTTTTATAAATTTAATTTGAATTTAACCCTTATTTCATTAAATGAAAACATGGGAAATTTAAATCATTCACTGAGTGGGATAATCAATTTTGATGGAAATGAACTAAATCACAATCAATGAATAAATATTTATCAATTTTTAATGTATGGATTGTATTTTTATATTTTTTTTACATCATATATTGTATATTATATTAAAGTAAACTATATATGTTTACTTTGAGGTCATAATCATACCCATTTAATATCTGGGATTTTATGATAATTTATAAATATTTGAAACTATAATTATCATAAATTCTTATTCATCTATATGGAACATGTAGAGATTCATAAACATATAGATTTGAAACCATGGTTCTGATATTGTGGTGGAGGTATATATAGTAAAAATGCTCTAATGAATAGACGAATACGTTTATACGATTTTACGATTACTCTGGGGATGTTAGTCACCATAAATATTATAATCAAGATTATAAAATTTTTTAGAAATCTGATGGGAATAATAATAATTATAGTGATGGCATAACATGCTTGAAGATTTTATTTGAAAATTTTATCAACTACATGATTCAGAGTATTTGAAATATATATCATGTTTATTTTTTTATGTGACCCTTTGGTTAATATTGGGTTATAAATATCACAATGATTGTGAATATTGGTTGAATTCCATGTTATTTTTAATCCCACTCCTTGAATTATAATAATAGACATTCTATTATAACTCTCTTGCATTGCACACGATATATTTCTTTATGAACCCTTTATATCATGGATACCATAGATATATAGAACTCCTAGAACACAACTACATTTTTTAAATGTTTCACGTTCTATTTTTCATTCTTTTTATAATGTGAAGGTTAAAACCACATGATCAGAAGAGCCCTACTAAAATCATTGATTTTAATATGCTCTTCACGCCATGTCTATATTAGAATATTCTTTGGAATATGTTCATCATAATATTGTACATTAATTTTTACTTGAGTTCAATATTTGTACATATAAATAGTTCCTTTTGACAGTTTATCCTTATAAAAATTATTGTTTCATATTTAATCATCATCATGGGGTTTTTGATGAATTTGTGGGAAAGTGGTGTTCCTTATATTTATAAAGATAATGAAAGGGAGAGGGAAGGTTTGTGATAGTAGATAGTGGGTTTTTATCCCACCAATCCGTGCTAGGATACTATGGATATGGCCCTCTAAATTCATATTAGTGGTTCTAAAAACCATTGATGATATAGAATGGGTGCTCCTCTAATAAATTATTCATCCATTTCAATTGATGTATAATCCACGAGATGACGTGTGGGTCCCCCAAATGGATTGTTTCCCCCATCAATTTGAATACATTCTTCACTGTGGTATTAGTTCACCACTTCAAATATTGAAGTGTATTTTTTGGCTTTATAATTTAGTGTTTTTGAATTTTGTAAAATTTTTAGAATTATAGGTTCACATATAAGTATAGTCTCACTTGGGAAGATATAGAATTATTTAGAATATCCCTTTATTTTTTTTGTCTTTTATAATAAATATTATCTTCTTCATAATACATTCAGATTTATTTTTTTCTTATTCATCCTTTTTGTACTCAATATATAATATTGGGTATTTTCATTCTTAACCAAAAATAGACCTCATTCCTATAAGAGTTGTGTAATTGAAAAATCTTCACAATTTTACAATAAGTTGAGTTGAAGTGATGTTGGTGGGAACCATTGTATAGTGTAACTTAGTATGGGTTATTTTGGACAGTCATAATGCATTATTTCACAAGATATAGAGTTTTACGTTCTAGGATATTTATTATTTTTTATACAAAGTGATTTTGGGCTTATATTACCCACAAATTTTATAGTGTTTCAATTATTAGATTATATATATTTATTTTATTATAAATGTGGGTTACCTAACAATATAGTGATTAACTAGAAACATTTTCATATATTTTAACTAAGACATATTTTTATTTTAGGGATTGTAGTGTGAGGCCAGCTATATTTGTATTGATCGATTTTGGTGAATGGTATTGTTCACTATCCAATCAGAAGCGGGAATAGGGTGAAACACATGACTTATATTTAGCCTCAATGAGGTTCTAATGGGTGGGTCTTATCATAAAAAATGCATGATTTTTATGTATAAATTCATTATATGTGAACAAAAAATATAAATATCAACAATTCTTTATCATACTATAATAAAAAGGTAATAATATTTATCAATTTGCATTCCTTTTCAAGAGAGTCCAATCCATTGAATACATACAACAATCCTATCTCAATATTTATGAGAAAATTAATAAAATAGAGTTAATGTGGAATAACATTCCAATATGAAAGTACAAAATGTATAAATTATGGAAGAAATATTTCAAGCATTCACATTAGGAAAGGGAAAATGGATAAACTAATTTAGGGCACTATATTAATATATCATCATTAAAAAATCCTTTTAAATGTTTGGAATACCTACATATTTAATTTTAACAGTAACACACACATTTATATATGGTAAAAAACAATCAATAATGGCATGGATGTAAAACCATCATTAATTATGAATGTATATAAGATAATTTTTTAATATTTTCATACAATATATATATATAATTACAAATTATATTTTAAAAATATTATAGATTAAAAAAATATGGGTAAATAATTCAATAATGATGGTAATAATATATTTACCACAAATAATTAATTCTATGTAGGACAATCATGTAAAAATACTTAGAATATAATGTTTATAATTAATTATGTTATCAATTACATGTAATCCATTATGATGAAAATATAACATTATGATAATTTATTTTTGAATTTTCTTTATTTATTTATAATATTATATTAATACTTATAATCAATAAAATAAATAAAATTTCTAATCTATGTAATTCAATGATTTGGAAGAGTATAGTGGCCGTACACAGATATATGTGTTATGATTTCTTTTATGGCCTATATAAATTTTAAACATCCCAACTATAGGGATTAGAACAATCTAATATAAGTGTTTCATTTAATTTAGATGATTAATTAAAAGATAATTATTTTGGAAAATGTGGATGGAAGAAAATGTTTTAGGATCACTAAAAATTTTATGCTATAATATCATATAGAATAAATCCCACTATAAGAAATCGAGAATTAAAAAATAAAAGTTGAGAGGATTTAGAAATTAACCATTGATACATCAAAATAGGAATGATATTAAACAAATAGAATGAATATTTGTTGTATAGACAAAGGCGTATTCATGAATAATATAGAATCAATGGTAACTTAATAATTAGATAATTTATTCCAAAAAACCACAGTGTACATGTTACCCCCCATACATAACAGGTTATACATTTATACGATTTCAATTATATTTCTCATTTCAATATCCAACAAAATTCCATTAACAACATTTAAACAGGATATTTAATATTTTAATGATTTTATTTGATCACTTAAAATGATAAATTTTATAATTAAATATGGAATTTATTTTGGGTTCTATTTTTCAATGATAGTTTTTTTACTTATAGGAATAATGTAATGGAATGTTATTCATATAATAAATAACTAACATCACTTTATTTATAATATTCTCAAAATAATTCCACTGACTAGTAGTTAATTAAATATATTTATCACTATTCAAATATTTAATCTAACAACATTGTTTGTTTTGATGATATATCTATTGTCACATCATATTTTATTTTGTAAATTTATAAACACTTATATAACAATTATATAACTTGAATCCAATATAAATTCCTTGATTTTATTTGATATATCATAGTGTTATAAATTGTACTGTAATTGGCTATTTTGGGTAAATTATATTTTATTATAAATATAGTGTTTGATGATTATGAAAAGTTAGTTGAATTCAAAAAGTTTACTTTTAGGAATATCTTACATGTTGATATCACTAATGATTAATATTTTCAGTGATGAAACATCTAGGAGAATAAAATAAAATGAATAAATGTGAGGAATTGATCTCTATGCATGGTATATAAAAAAATTTGTAGTATCCATGAATTTACTCATATATTATGATCTTGTGGTTAAATTCAATGAAGTATAAATCAGTGTTTGTGAAAATAATATATTGTGGTAGAAGGCCATGAAAATGGAATCTGAATCCTTCTAAGATCTATAAACATTGGGTGGATATTTTTAGCTTATCGACACACCAAGAAGGATTAATTCTATTGGATGGTTATGAAATAGCATCCTGAATCTGTTAGATTCAAATAGAGGAGTAGCATAAATATATTGTGTAAGGTACACCCATCCCTTATCCATTGTTTATTTATAAATATGGTTTCATATCATAGAAATCTTATTTTTTATTTCTATTTATATAATTCCATACTTGAATAAATATTATTTTATATTTAGAAACCCATCATTGGTTTTAGATTAATTGCATGCTTCTAAAAATACAAAAAATATTTTTCAAATTATAAGAAAATGTATATTTGGTTTAATATTTCATGGATATATTTTTTAAAAAATAGTTATTATATCATAGGTTTAATATTGAAATTGGATATCAAATGTAATGATATAAAATTTCCACTATATAAGGAATTATTATAAAGGATATCAAATGTTTTAAAATAATTGTCTTATTTGATTGGGGATATTATAGATATCAATATAGTGTAATTAATTGAATCTAAATATGTCAAAATATTTTTTATAGAGAATTATATTGTAAAATTCTATTGAAATACATAGTTTTTTGTGAATTTTTTTTAAAACTATCATTAGAATGATAGAGGTTGTAGTTTTAAATATAATAGATTAAATAGATTATCAATCATAGGCCACGTTGTAAAAATTGTGTGGTTTTATGTTGAATATGAAACCAATCACAAATTATGATACAATATATATCATTTAATATGATATGAATAATTTTTTCCTATTATTATATTATTAATATAAATTAATAACCTAATTTTCTTTAAAATTACAGAAAATTATATATTGGTATTTCTGTTTAATTTAACTAGTTTTCAAAAAATAATTAATTTTAAAGTATTTATAATTTTTTTAATTAATATTAATCAATCATATATTAAATAAATATATAAAATTGTAATATTTTATATTAAGATAACTTTTTATATATGTAATAACTTGTAATTTTAATTTAAATTCATTATATAGTAGTCATAATATAATTTTTAAAATGGTTAGAAATGACTCAGTACAAAACAAATTAAAATGAGTTTATATTGGTTTAAAAAATATCAATTATTTATAATTTAAAATTATTAAATTAAAAGAAAATATTTTAGAAATTATGTGTAATTTATTACTGTATTTTTTTTATTTATGTTATAATGGTTAAAATAAAATTTAAAATGAGATGATTTAATTATATCAGATTGTTTAATTATATAAATAATATATGAATGTATATGTTTAGAATATAACATATTCAATTAAAATTCAATATAATGTATAATATCAATGATTTCATATTATATATAAATATTATGATGTTATATATTTAATAAATATTTACTTTTTTAATTTCAATAATTCATGGAATAATGATAAAATGTTAATAATTTATTAATGTTTGACTTATTCATAAATGAATGTGTTATGTTCATAGTTGTAAATTAGAAATTTATATAGTTTTATTTCATTAATTATTCATTAATATAAATGTAATTATATCAATATATGTGTCTACTATTTTAAGGGGTTATTCTTATTATATAAATAATCATACACGTGTCTAAAGTGTGACATGTATGGAATGACTATTTATTTACTTTTTTTATATCTAATAATTTTCATGAATATGTTGTTAGGATATAATTATGATGTTAAATAAAGTTTATACATATAAATAGTCAAATTATTGATGGTATTTATGTACCTAATGTGAAATTTGCATTGGATTATTAGACTTTATGTAGGACTACTCACTGATTTTGGAGGTTACAATCAGTCTATAAAATTGTAGTTCAACTACTTATTTCCCTTGGATTAAAATCATAAGGATTTTTTATTTCATATGATTTATATAATATATATAAAATGGTTTTACATACATTATATATGGGATGAATATAGATATTTAAAAATATAGTTTTTAATTTATTTGGGATAGTAACAGGATCATTAAGTTGTTTGGATAGTTACACATTAGCATGGTTTGAATAAATTGACATTATGGGAGGAATAAGAATCAAAATAAATATTTAGAATCATGAATAAATCTAATGAAAATAATTTATATAATATGGTAAGGAATTTTTTAATAAATTATTATGTGACACATTCACTCCAAATCATACACATTAAAATGCCTTTATTTTTATTCTAGGTAGGTCACTAAAATAGTAAAGTACTGATGGAATATATTTTTCAAAGAATAGTGGAGATGTATAACATTAAAATATAGGTAACCAAATCCCACTAAGAGATTTGTGATAAACATAACTGGGAAGCCTAATAATAAATGAGACCAGAGGAATATCATTGTAATTATTAATATAATGCATTAGGATATAGATTTATTTTCATATATATCATGGTGTCATGTCTGATATGAATGGGAGAATATAAAACCATGATAACTATGTGGTGAGAAGGAAACTAAAGTTGACTCCTTAAATATAGAAATATATATCTTCTCCAAAAAATGAAATTTATATTATAAGGGTTTGTGTTTTAAAGGGATTTGATTTAATATATTTCTTTATTAAATCAATTGAAAATCTTGATATTTATTTGATAAAATTATATGTATTATAGATTATGGAATTAAAACCATTTAACATGACAATGACATCATGAATTGAATCTAAACATCATAGATTGGTTAAAAATTAAAATATATTCTCATGAATGGTGGACAATTCAATTTGATTGAACCATAACATCCTATGTAATTGAATGATTAATTTTATCAGGATGATTATTTACATGTTTAAGAGGAGTATAAAAGGATTCACGAATCATTTAAAAAAAATTAGATGAATGATATAATGTAACAATTTACTCTCATATCTATTAATGATTTTAATTTTGTATGTTAATGAAAATTATAGACTACAAGATATCATTAATTATCAATCTTTTTATAGAATTAATTTTTAAATCAATATAATAAATTTCTAAAAAACTTAATTTTTTATTGTAAGTGTTTAACAAATTTAACCATATTTTTGATGATATATCGGATTGCCATGTTATTTATATTTTATGGTGTTTTACTTACATGAAAACTTGTTATTGTTTCTAATATAATGAAGAAAATTCTTTATAATGTCAAATTTTTAGATATTAAAAATTCCTTTAAGGTTTTTGAAAAAAAATGTTACATTAGAGCAACAATGTATCCTTTAGATTGAATATACAATAATGACATTATCAGTTTGAAAAACCATATTTAGAGTCTAAAACATTCATTGATTATATAGAAATAATTACATGTATTTTAAACCAAATGTCATTAAAAACATATACTTTACAAAATGTTGAAAATATATACTATTTATAACTAAAGTTATGAATTTATGGATATCTTACATTAAATTAATGCATAATATGAATGTTTAAAATTAAAAATATCTATAATATAATATATTATTTATATATGATATTGATATATATATTATTTGTATATTTATCTCAATAATATAATGTTTTACGATATATTAATTATTTTGAGGGAGTTTTTATAAAAAAAATCATTTCAAATAGATTGTTTATGATTAAAAAATATATAACATGTTTAACATGGTTTAAAGGAAATGGAAAATATATTTAGGATATAATTGGTTATCTAGTATAGATTCCAAATATGAATAAATTCTATTATTTTTTCATTAGATAGATATTTTAAATAATGAAAAAAAATCTCTGATGCATAATTCATATATCATAAAAGATCCCATATGATATATGGTTAACAAAAGATTTATTGATTAATATTCATAGTAAATAAAGTATTATTAATTTTATAATGAAAAATTTATAAGTGTTTCATATCATGATGTTTAAAAGAGTACATAGTTTCTAACAAGATAGTGGTAGGTTGTTTAGACTTATAGAAGATAAAATATGATAAATAAATGATTATACAAGGTTCAATAATTATTGGATGGGAAATTACATCCTAAAACTGTATATAATATATTCTAAAATAAATAATGTATAGATTTACATTTTATTAACAAGATTATATTAAATTATTATTTTTTATTTGAATAATTTGAATTATGGTAACATAATCCCACCATTTTGTTTCATAAACATTTTATGAGATAGAACAAAATTCAAGACTAATTAAAATTAGTTTCTTAAAAAATATGCGCATAATACATGAAAAAATAATACATTGTTCTTATCTACTTTTAATTCATATTAATCAGGTAACCCCTCGATACATTTACTACCTCTCATATCCTATAGATATACATCATTGAAATGGGATACACATTAACAATAGAAATGGAACAAGCCTCAGAGACATATATCATTAAATCATGAAACATATCAATAAGAATATGAAAAATTATTATAATTCCTACAAAAGGGAGAAATAATAATTATAGTAAGATTTATTAAAATATTTAAATGTAGATAAAACATTTTAATGACACATTCTTAAGCATATAATCATGGTTTATCATTAATAAGTCATAAAAGAAAATTACAAATTTTACTCACCAAGGTATCATAAAACATGTAATATATACTGAATAACATAATTATCCACTTAATTAGAGAAATTTAATGTTTTCCTCTATATATGTCATAATATCATGTGATCCACAAAGATCATAATTAATCATTTAATTAATTACACTATAAAAACAATTCATATTTTTCTTATGAAAATCATATTATAAACAATTTCTTAATAGAATGATAATTATATCATTCTTATGCCCTTAAATGGATTTTATGTTATATATACATAAGTCCAAGACTTAATAGATAATTATACATCTAGGTTAATACCCATGAAATTTAATGTTTTTTTGTGTATTTATTTCAACAAAATAAATAATAATTTTTAAAGTTACAAAGGGAAATTTTAGCTATAAATTCAGCACCATGATGGGTATAAAACATGGTTGTTGAAATGGGTAAAATGAAAGAAGAAGATTTAATCCCATTGATGATGGATTTTATTCCATTATGGGAATGTTAAAAATTAAAATGATGTAAAATATCCAATTAATGATGTACAAAATATATGTTTATTGAAAGGATAAGTGGAGGAGGAGAATTATCTTACCTTTAAAAGTTTCTCATAAATAATTAGGTTTGAAACAATAAGGGATTAATAACACATTTTGGGAAACCATTATAAGAAAAATAATAAAATGCTAGAAATAATGATTTTTAATTAAGGGAAGGTTGAAATGGGTGTGTATTTATTGAAAAAAAGGGGGAATTGTTAAATTATTTCCAAATATGGTTCATGGAAATCACAGTTATCAAAAATAAAAGAAAACTATCTTTTCCATGGTTTTTTCTATCAGTTCTAAATATGTGATTCACATATTATGATATTTTTACCCACCATAATGGAATATCATTTACTAATAATTAATTGGACACATTAAACTAAAATTATCTCAATGTAATGTTATAAAATAAAATATTAGATTTTAGTTTTAGGATACTCACATATTGGCATGTAAATTGATTAAAAACTAATAATATAAATAAAATTAATAAATCAAAATATTTTATTTATTTTATTTTAATTAATTAATTATCACCTTTATATGACATAAATATGATGTCAAAAATCATGTAAAAATATAAAACTATATTCTTAATTTTCATAGAAATATAATTTATATTTTAATATTCTCATACATTCACCCTAACCAAATTTTGAGAAGATGATTTCAAATATAATTTTTGTTTTATCATAATATTTCTCTATATATTGTAAAATTTACCTTAAAATATTAAAAGGTTTATTTATTGAAAATATTATTTTGAATGGAACAATCAAATTTACATTACCTATAAAAAAATCAGATGATATTATAAAATAGTGTAATCAATTTATGATTAAATAATTTTTTAAAAATAATATTGAATTTAAAAAATTAATATTCAAAAATACCTCAATTTCTTCATAAAAATATTTATATTTTCTGAAAAAAATAATGTATGTTTAATTTATGTTATGAAATAAATTTCTAAAATTCATCTCAATTAAACATTAATTTTATCACGATAAAATTTCATTAATATGAAATGTATAAAATAATTGTTTTTTATAAATTTATTAATCATAATGAAACTATGATCTATAAATGCAACACCTAATAAAACATGTTTACGACTTACGGGAAAGGTGTTTGATGGTGTTAGTTTCATCGATTTATTTGTTAACCATAACAATGTGGTAATTACTATTATCAAATAATTCTATTATATGTTATCTATTTCAATAATCGAATTTTTTATTTCATATTTAAATTAATTGAGTTTGAACTCCATTTATGATAGCTCCCACCCACATTTTAAAAAATGGGCTTCAAGCCATCGTTTTGAACAAGTGACGTGATCGTTTCGATATTCTAAAACCATTTTCATTATTAAATATAAACATTAAATATAATGGTAAAATCATCACACATGGAGATTGTTTCTGATGATCAAGTTGAACAATGGTTCTATTGACCTAATACCATATTTTTTCAATAGTTATATAATAGTCGAATCCCAACTGTCAAATTTCCTTTTATATCTTTTAAACCCCACATCATTTAATGAATACAAATTCACAACATTTATTCTTAAGTTTATATTTTTATTTTCATCATATATTTATCGGTTTACAAAAATATTTATTATTTATATATAATTTTTAGTGAGAAATATGATTTTATAAGATTGTGAGGATCCATATATTCTCATTTTATCTTTTCTATTTTATATTTTGTTCCTTTTTTAGTTTTTAGATTTTTAAATTTTTTATAGCGGACTAATGTTATGGTATTTATAAATTTGTTAATTTTTTGATGGATTATATATATTTTTAATGTGTATATAATTATAAAATATATAACACACACCTATTTTTGAATCATATATCACATTAAAAGCATGGGTTTTTATATTTGTCACCCATTATTAAATTTCATCCTATTAATTTTACCTCATTATATCTATTGTGTATAGGTGAGGGTACTTTTTTCTCCCTATATCCAATAGTTCCCACAAAACTTATTCAGATTTTGGGTTCTTCCGCAAAATTATGGAAAGGTGATTTTTCTTATTATCTATAAAATTGTCCATATTGTCCAAGATCTCCACCGACTTATTCTTCTAATATAAGTCATGTTCCAATTTTACCACATGTTATTTCAGTACGTGTGGCAGACCAGTTATGTACTTCTACGTGACGGATACATGGAATAAATCAAAGACATGGGATAGATTTAGTGAATTTTCAAGATATTATTCCTCTACTATTAGGAGATCAATAATTTCAGAAGGTCTAATCTACATAGGGATATGTTTATCATTATTTCAAAACAACATGACTATCTTACATGGTGATATATAAATGAACTTTTTTCACAAAAAAAAAAATCCGAACCCCCTTAATGGTTTTCAACATAGCACTTCTCCTAAAAAAGTAGATTTTATATGTTATTAGATGATACAAACCCTTTTTTGAATGAATTTTCATAAAATCATGCCAAAGAAAACATCTACCACCATTACCACCACATAAATTAAGTTCATTACATTGCATCCTATATAGAGCTTCATAGGGATCCATTTGAATAATTTATTGTATGTCGTTGATGAAAGAGAAATTAATTAATATGATGTGTTTATTCCATACACCTTTAATTTTCACTAATCAATTAATCAATATATAATCATTTGATTTTATAGTCCATATAAATTTATAATCAGTTAGGGTTTCATAGACCAGACTGAAATTCAATATAATGTTCATAGTAGGTTTATGACATTTCAAAAAGTTAGATGTGAATGTTGGATCCTGATCTGAAATGATAGAATATGGTGGCCTATATATCCTCACAAAATGATTTATGTATATCGTGGAATGTTGGCCGATAGGGATAGTTTCAAGATTAGCAATGAAATGTGAAGTCTTCGTGAGTTGATCCACTATAATCCATATCACATTGATTCTATTATATGATATTGGGAGTCCTATTATAAATTTCATTGGGAATTTCACACATAAATTTTCGTATAGTTAGTGGATGAAAAAACTCCATTATAGATTTTTCAATCCTTCTTCACATGTTGAAACATTGTGCACCATGTAGTGTTGTCAGGAAGCTACCTTTTCATATTACACCTCTAATAATGATCACAACGGTCCCCATAATTAATAATAATTCTAGAATGTATAGAGAAATCATATCTCTAGGCTTCATCCATTATCTTTTTCATTATCTATATGATATATGAGACTTATAGTCTTGTACATAAATTAATCACACCTTCTTGAAAAATATTTGATTCAGTAAACTTCCCCTTATTCATAGACTCTATCTTATTTTGTATAAAATTATCTTATATTTGATCTCCATTGACCTATAGTAGTAATGATGAATGAGAAATCAATTTGTATTGAATATATAATATTAATTTCCTCATTATTCATATGACCGGAAATAATAGGTCCTTGTTCAATTGATCTCTACGAATCCTCATCATTTCCATAATAACAGGTCCATTCCCACATAATTCATATGTAGATTTTTTTCAATTGTAGTGTTATAATGATTTGAAATTTCATAGCCATTATAATGTTCAATCCATATCCAATATCTAATATTAAACTAAATTTGTGTGTATATATATATAAATAATTATTTTATGGTAATATAATATATTTATAGCTCAAAATATAGTGCCTCTAAATAATTAGGGAAAAAATAACTGAAACTAACTCCATTACATATGTAGTAAAATTATTCATATTCATATTTAACTATTAAAATGAATAAATTATCTCCATGTCATAATTTAATAGTATAATCCAATTGACATTCATAGATTCATCACTAAAATAAAAATTCCTTATCCAATATTGGTTAAAATAAACACAAGTGAAATATCCAATCTTATTCATTAATTTTTATATTAATTTTATCACATTAAATTCTCTAGATGAACTGAGATCCTTATTTAGTTAACATAGTTTGGGGATAAAAATGTCTTGTATTTTATAAAAAATATATTATAATATTATGATGAACTAAAGAAACTATGAGTCCTAGATACGCATATAGGATGAGACAACTCTTATACAACCTTTATCTAGAGATGATTAACTATGATTATTTTATTGGATATAATGATCCCCAATAATGAAAAATATCATAACAAGATTGATTATTTTGTTAATTTTCCAAATAGATTCTTATTAGTTACAGTTTCCTATAGTATTATTATATGATCCTCATGTTCCAATTGGATTATATAAAATATAAGAATATCATTAATAAAACTACCATAAATTTATCATGTTACTATTTAAATATTCTATTCATTCAATCTATAAATATAGTGGTAGAATCTATCAATCCAAAGTGAATAAAAAAACTATTTTTTACATATATTGTTCCATATTTAGTCTATGGAATATCTTATTTATCCGTCCAAAATTTATATTATCCATATTAAAGGTAATTGTTCTAAAATAACTGATCCCCATGAAATTTTTCAAATATATCATAAATCCATGATATAGGGTGCTAATTCTTCACTCTTATCCAATTATGATCTCTATAATCAATGCATAACTGATCTCATCCAACCTCTATTTTTAAAAAGATAACAGATACTCTCCATTGTGATATAGTTTGTGGATAAATACCTTGTCTAAAAGATCATGAAGTTGTGTCTTTAATTCTTAAAAATCCACATTTTAAAATATATTTTTGGTTTTTAATATCATCTTGGAACATAGATTGTGTTAAATAGAGAAATCACCCTCTCATTATGGGGGAGGTATATGTTAATATTCAGAAAACATGTCAATGTATTAATTAATAGTGGGTAAATTATCTATCATTATGCATTAATTCCTTCACTAAATTCCCCAACCATCTCTAATAAGACGGTTATTGGTTGAACATCTAGAAAAAACAACGGATGTGATATATCTTCTTGCTAAATAACTATTGGCTGTATATTCAAGACTACATAAATTTCCATCATCCAATATTGGATATTAGAATTATACATTTATGTCCATACCATCCATACAATATTGTAAAATTACACCATGGAAATTATTACTATATTTTTGATAATATCATAATCAAAAAATTAATATTATAGTTCCTATATATTATTTATTCTAATATAATTCTTCTTGGATTCATGAATTAAAACACTACTTATATATGTTTAGGTATTGATTATATATTTTATTCAAACATGGATGAAAAAAATAATGTTTATAACATAATCAAAAAATTAATTTTCTAAAACCAAGCGATCAATATGTGTGCCCACCACTACATATTTTGGATCCCCTACATCAATCATCCTGATATCAAATTTCTTTTATTTCTCAATATAAATTTTCTAGTGACAATAGTGGTACCCTATATTATACTCATATTTGGAAATTTATTTGAAAATATCCCAATATTTACACACAATGAATCCTTGAACACCTGGGTGTTCTTTTACTATCTTTCAATTTCCATTAGTTTTTATAAATTGATGTTTTACCTCACTACAACAGTAATATTATACCTTCCCATATTAATTACATTTTAATTACTTTCCAAATCCATGAATTTAGTTTTACAAATGGGTATTCCTATTTTAGATAAATGTTGAATGTTTCTATTAAACCCCCCCTCCTCTATGATCAACGTTATTCCCTTAGTTTGGAACCATTTCTATCTTCTTTTCTTTGAACATATGAACCAGTGTGTCACTCAAAAATCTTATTCTACCATCATTAAACTCATTATTATCTCCTTGTAAAATTTATTGTCTATATTTTATAAATTACTCCATGGATGGGGTCTTTAACCATCAAATAATCTATATACATTTAATTGGATCTGTAAAGATGATATAGGTGTGTCATTCATATATTTTAAAGATTATTTCATAATATCATAATAATTATTATTATTTTTACTTAGGCTCAAGGAATTCTTTCTCTATATCTATTCTCGTCAAAATGGTAAAATATTTATAGAAAAATATTTATTTTAACTCTGGCCATTTTATCCTTCTATGTGGTACACTTATAAGTTGAAAATATCTATCATTGAATAATAAAGTATAGAAATGATCTTCTCTATTAAACTAATATATTTCTAAAATATAAATGGTTTCATATATCCATGGAAATAACATGGGCATTGATGAATAAAGGGATCAATTTTATGTTGTTCCATTCGATGTGAATATAGTTGCTAAATATGATTCAATTTATTATTCATAACATGAGGTTGTTGATTTATCACCCTCATGACCTTTTCCATTCCATCATCTATTAGAGGTTTGTCATTGCATTGTCCATTGCACATATAATTAATACGGTTCACTCTATTTCTATCATTTATCAAGATGATGAAAGTTTTAGTGAGAATAATGTTAATTTCAAGAATATAATAATTATAACAGTAATTAATGTCTTCAAACATCACGATTAAAAGTGTTACTAAAATCCTATAATAACATTAAATTTTCAATATATCAATCATAATGGGTAAAAATAATATGATTAATCAAACATTTCACATAGGAGTTTCGATCCTATTGAGAAATAATTTCCATGATCTTTCTCAAATTATCGATTGATTCATCCCGAATTTGGTTTTTTCGAGGGATACCCTAGGTATATCTGTTACAGAGAAACAAACACGTTTAGAATCCATATATGACCTTTTTTTGGAAACCATATAATTTATACATTAACAAAATACAAGGAGGTTTTAACATGTTGTTTATTTTCCCTATGGATCATACTAATGTTTCCATGTCTAAAATTCCATAAATAACTACATTTCTATCTCACATGAAATATGTAATCATGATTTTTTATCACAAAAATTTTCATTGCATGATACAAATCATAAAATCTATAGATGTACCATTTCATTGAAATTATGTAAATAATACATGAAAACATAAAACATACTTTTATTATACACGAATGGAATCATTAGTTGTTCAATCTAGGTTACTATTGATGCAACTCATACCATGGAGGCATATATCAGAGGAAATTATTGAGCATGAATGCCAATAAGAGAATAAGATAGGCAGACATATATCATGTGATCATTAAACATACCAATAAGAATGTGAAAAATAACTATAAAGAATGAAAAATACAAATATAATAATAATAATAAGATTCATAATAGATAAATGTGTATACAATATTTAAATGTAACATTATTAATAATATTGCAGGATTAAAATGATGCTGATTGTAGAATTTTATTAATAATTTAGATACTCAAAATACTTGGGGGTGAATTTTATAATTAAAAAAACCTGTGGAAATTTTGAAGATGGTAATGTTTAACATGTTTAAACAAGTTAAATTCACAAGACCTCTTAGTTCTACAAACATTCTTGATTTCGGAAAAGTGATTACAAAAATTAAACATATCAATAATTTACAACGATAATTATTTTTCCTTATTTTATATAGAATCTTACTAATCAGAGTACAAGTATGAGAAGATATAAGATAGTTATACATTCTTCAACAATCAAAATGAAGAAAAAAACATGAAAAAATACAAGTAACAAGTAGTAAATCATTTAACCCAATGATAAGGGTTTATAATAACCTTTGATAAAGGTCCCTTGATTTATACTTTCAAGAAATAATATCTTACCCACACTAGGGTAAGCCCTCGATATGATGATCGGATACTGTCTTTCTATCCTTGGAATCCCTCAACATCAATGTATTTGGAACCTCTATCTACCTATCCCCAGAAGCCCTCAAATGTACTCAACAACATTCGGAGTCACATGAAGAAATTCTGAACAATATGTTTAGTATGCAAAAAACACGAAATTATCTCTCTAGAAATCACTTTAGCAACATATATTTTCTAGATTCATAGAATAGTATTGAGATCATCCAAATGAGCTCTAATTTATTGGAACATCTTCAACGGCCGCTTCTCTCCTCCAACTGTCATTTTTTTATTTAAATTTTAGAGGTACATGTACACGTGTCACAAAAACAATGGTTGGTTAGAAATTGAAAACAAGACATCATTTTATAACTATAACAATTGTAAGAAAGAATATGATGCTTAACCGAATACATTTTTTCGGTGTCTAAGGAAAAATGAATGTTCGGAGTCTAACCGAAAACCATTAAATTTTTATAATATATGAATATTTGGATTCTATCTTCAAAAGAATTCGGAACCTTAATTATATATAATTCAGAGTCTGAATTTCATGAAAATTCCAAGTCTGATTATAGTAGAATTTGGAGTCGGAATTCAGAAGAATTTGGATTCTGAACTAATAAGAGTTTAGAGTCTGAATTTAGGGAACTCGGAGTCTGAACTCATAAAAGTTCAAAGTCCGAATTCTGAGAACTCGGTGTTTGAACTCAGAAAAGTTCAGAGTCTATATTTAGAGAACTCTGAAAGTGAATTTGGATCCTGAAAACAGAATGATTTATATCTGAGTATATATATTATTATGATGTTTTGAATATGAACCCAAATTTTATACTTAGAATATGAAAAATTAAAACATGGTAAGGATAAATTTTCTTGGGGAAGGAAAATTTTCCTTATGATGAGAAAACAATGGAAAATTAATTTTCCCTTTAGGAAAAGAGATTGTGATTTTTAAAACACGAAGGAATGGAAAATTAATAAGGAAACCTTATAGACTCAATAATCTCCCCTTTTTTAAAACCAAAAAATCCTTTTGAAAATTAATATTATTACTTAGAAATTGTTTTTCTAGCCTATGAAAATTAAACTTATCTCTTTTAACACATGGGAAATGATGAATAAGTCTAACTCCCACATAGGATTTAAACCACTAAGGATCGTATTCTGATATCCTGAATGATATTTTTCATTATCATGAATACGGAAATCATTATAATGAAAAATCCCCCTAACATGGCCATAGTATTATTTTTGAGATTCCTTTCTCCCCCTTTGTAATTTTCAAAAGTGATTAAAGTGAATGGAATAAAAATTACTGTTTCTAAAAAGTCAGTACTAAACATCAGAAAGTCAAATAACAAAAAAATCATTATGATTGGAAAAAAAATTAAATAGAATGTATACAAAAAAATATCGGAATTGAACAAATTTATCCTTCCTTTTATTTTGGCATCAAATTCTTCAAAAAAAATTTAGCCTTTTAAGCTCTTTATTATAATCCTCTGCTCACTTATGAGGCTAATACTGATCCTATACTTTCTTCTCTAAGTCTTTTATCATATGTTTATGAGCCTTGAGATATTATTCATGACCCTTCAATATTTCTTCCTTCATAGAAAGCTTCTCTTCTATCTCTATGCCGAGATCTCTTTCTCTCTTCCATATTTGGGCATCTAAATACATCTTTCCATTTAGAACATTCACTTCATGAATCTGGGAATTCTGTTACAGACATAGATATTTTTCAAAACTATTTGTGAGATCCTTGATCATATTATCATCAGTGTCAAAATAATCCTTGACACTTTATTGGAATTCATCAAGATTCTTCATCTCTTCTATGGTTTTCATTTACCAGCTGGTCATATTCATGGAAGGTCTTTTTGTGGGATTCGTAGTTTATGAAAAACAATTTGATGTTAGACTCCATCTTGACACACTTATCCATCACCATTGATACTGAATATGAATTTTAATTTAGGGTGTGATAAAGCATCTGGAATCTCGAATGAATGATTTGGTATTATAGGAAATTTCCCAAAAATCTTCTGTAGTCACTGAACAACGAAATCATGTCTGAAGGTTGATGATTCCGAATAAAAGATTTTTCTTGGTGAGGTCTCTTTCTTAACTCAGCACCTTTCCTCTTTGATGATCCACCAGCTTCCTTCTTCATCACAACATCTTTACTAGGTGTATCAACAACCAGCTGCTTCCCCTTATCAATATTTGTAATAACATATTCTTTTTTTGGGTATATATGTTCACTATCAAATATTTGAAAAATTCTTTCTTCATCGACCTCTTCCCTCTTAGCTCATGCCTCAGTATCTTCAGGATGAATAAAATCACGATTAGATCTTCCTTCTTCGATCAAGTTGTTCACTTATTCTTCAACCATGTTACATTCTCCTTTCTCATCATTACGAGGGGTAGTATGCTTTGAAGATTCTACTTCAAAAGTTCATATTGAGAGATTCTAGGAAGTACTTTCTTTATCACAGAAATGTTCTACTTGCTTAATCAACTCTGTGTTGTCACCACTACTTTATTAATCTTTTTCAACTTCCTATACTACTTCAACTAATTTTTCACTGAATTTTTATGGAATTATAAATTTCTTTATGGGGGTATCTTGTAAAGCATCCATCAAGAAAGATTTTGTTACCAAAATTTTTTTGTATGCTATCTCTACAGCCTTCAGAAGGGATTTCATAGTCTCTACTTCAGTCATATTTTTCTTTTCTTTCTTTTCTTTTGCTTTCTTTTCAAGCTCATCAATAGTATTTTCGTTTAAAGATTTTTATTCACCAGGATCAAAACCAAACCTAGGATCCCATTATCTCTTGTTCTTAATTTCATCCCTCCATTTAGCTAATACCTCATCTATATTCTTTTGCATCTAAGGTTTTGGAGGTGTGGATTGTATTTCTTTAGTCTATGGGGGTTTTTCGGTCCTCTTATAATTCCATCAACTTCCTCTTCCTTCATTCCTTTTTAGATGGTTCAGCCACCTCTAGTTTCTTTGATATGGCTTCAAATTTTTCTTCTGTCAAGTCATAAAAATCTTCAGATTCCTTAGAAAAACAAACTTTCATCATTTTCATAGTATCATCACTACCCAGCATGACTTTTCAATTCCTTATCTTTAAAATTCATGGAATTTTGAAAGACTCTAAGCATCGACCAATCAGCTTTGAAAGAATGGTTGGATACATAATGATATGATCCTTCCAATTTCCATTCTTTATATTCTCAATCGTAATAATAATATGCTTAACCAAGTTTATATTTCTTAGTTTTTCCAAAAAATCCCAAATATACATGTCACTCTTCTTCAATGTATCCTTGTCAAATTTTCTTTGTATGATGAATCCATGAACTCATATTTTGAGAATCTGAATTTTTTTTTGAAAAATGAGCAATATTTAGAGCCTTTGCTTCACAAATTCCAAGACAATCCATAGCCATAACATTATTGATTCTTCCTTGATTATCAGTGAGCTTATGAGAACAAAACCTATCTTCTCCTTCACAAGGAACACCAACCAAGCTAGTATCCTTGGTGTATGAAAGAGAACATGTCTTCCTATAGACCTTGAAAGAGAACATATCTCTACCTTTTTTCCTTTAATAAATGTATTGTTTCATAATATTCTTCCATCATGTCCAGATATATAAAATCTTGAGCTCTTGGTTTCGATACGTAAACATTGTACCATCCATTGAGTTTTATGTTCTTTGATATGATGGAATCATACTTGGAGAAGAAGTTTGGATGCACCAAAAATTCTATATAAA
Organism: Viscum album; assembly: GCA_963277665.1. Classification (NCBI taxonomy): domain Eukaryota; kingdom Viridiplantae; phylum Streptophyta; class Magnoliopsida; order Santalales; family Viscaceae; genus Viscum; species Viscum album. Next base: position 1,994,380,529 of record OY728140.1, on the reverse strand, counting down.
CCTACCACTCTGAGATTGGCATGATAGATGACATGTCTTTTTGAGAAGATTCTAAAATAGACAATCGAATTTGAGCATGATCTGAGAAGTTCAGAATGGGCATATGTAGAAAGGCAGAGATTCAATATGCGATGCCCTGAGTTTCAATGTTGGATAACCATCGAGGGGTCCTTTATAAAGTTAATTTAGGAAACGGTTCAACATCTCTGATTGATCCAATGACTGATAGACTTCTTGATAATATCTGACGATTGAGATGATAGCTGCGATGAAATTGTGGTTGAATCCGAAATTTTGAGGTTTTAAAGGAAATCATTCGAATTTATGGAAAATAGAATCTGATTTTATTTATAAACAAAATGATAAATACCAAGAAGGAAAATATGAATATTGAAAATAAATATTGAATCATACCTTTTATATTTATAGGATTATTATTCATAGTGAAAAATAATTCATCTTAAAGAACATTATATTATGAAAATTCGATTATGAAAAATTTTCTAAAACTGTCTATGAAATTTTTTAATAATAATTATTACAAAAACACAGAATGTATTCATTACAAAAATTTATAAAAATATTCATCATAAAAAATTTACAAAATCATCATTATAAATATTTAGAAAATCATTATTATGAAAATTTAGAAAACCATCATTATGAAAATTTAAATAATCTTCATGAAGAAAATTTAGAAAAAAATGATTATGAAAATTTAGAAAATCTTCATTATTAAAATTTTGAAAATCATCCTTTTGAAAATGTAAGAATAAAAACAAAATTTGAATGAATTATAGACTACAAAAAAATAGACTATGAAAAATTTTAGACTACGAGAATATTTTTGAAAAATAACCAACAAATATACTCCCCCTATGAAATAGAGTTTATTAATATAAGAAGATAGGCTTCAACAAGAAGTTAACATGGATGATTACATTATGGTTATAATTACTAACTTCTGGTTAATGTATTCAAATCTATCAGATGCAAATGATTTTGTGAAAATATCATCATGTTGATCTTGAGTTCAAATAAATTGAAGATTGATATCTCATCTTTTTATGTGATCCGTAAGAAAATGATTCCTAATATCTATTTGTTTTTCACGAGAGTGATGTTAAGGTTTTTTACATAGGGAAATAGCACTTGTATGATCACAAAAAAAATTTGATTTCGTAAAAATCATATCATAGTATGTGATTGTGTGTTGCATGCACAACATTTGAGCACAACAACATCCAGCTGCTACATATTCAACTTCATCAGTGGAAAGTGATACTGAGTGTTGTTTTTTTCATGACCAATAAACTAATGAATCTCCTAATATATGACTAGTTCTGGATTTACTTTTCTTATTCATTATACACCCACCAAAGTCAGCATCCGAAAAACTTTTCAAAACCAAATCATTTCTAGAAGTATAAAGGAGTTCAAGTTCCATGGTTTCCATTAAGTAGTCAAATATTAATTTTACTACCTTTAAATGATATTCCTTGTTATTGGATTGATATCTTGCACATAAGCTTACAGAAATCATTATGTCTAGATTAATAGCTGTCATGTAATGTATAATTTATATCATACCTCTATAAGATGTTTGATCTCTTAGTTTCCCAACATCATCTACATCATGTTAATTTGAGTTCCAATGGGAGTACTTATTCTCTTAGTGTTGTCATATATATACATTTTAAATAGATATTTTATATACTTATGTTGGCATATATAGATTCCTTCAGGTTTTTTAGAAATTTGAAAACCATGGAAAAATGTTAACTCCGCAATAATACTCATTTAAATATCATATTTCATTAAATCCGAGAAGGAATCAGTTAAAGATTACTGAGTCAAACCAAATATAATCTCATCAATATAAATTTGAACAATCAAAAAAATTATTATCTTTATTTATAAAAATGGTATGATCAATATTTCCCTTAATATAGTTATTTTGAATAAAAAATGATGTATGTCTATCATACCAAGCTTGATTGGCTTTCATAAGTCCATACAAACTTTTTTATGTTTGAAAACATGTTCAAGATATTTTGTAACATCAAAACTAGGAGGTTGATCAACAATAACATCCTCTTTAACATATTCATTATGGTAAGCACATTTAACATCCATCTGAAAAAGTTTAAAATTGATGAATTTTTCAAATGAATGTAAAATATGAATAGATTAATGTTTAGTTACTGGAGAATAGGTTTCTTCATAGTCTATTCCTTTTTATTCGATCCAAATATAAATTTTTATTAAGACACTCTAAGGGAATGTGGGAAACCAAAGTATGCAAAACAAGGACCAAAAGAAAATTAAAAAGGAAAAGAGGGGTGGGGAGGGAAAGGAAAACAAGGGGGGACTTGGGAGGAAAAAAGTAATCTAAGCTGAGGGCATACCCTCTCACAAGTTCAGCCGCCTTGGGTTTAAGCTGATTGAGATTATAGAAGCATAAACTACCCGTTCCATGGATCGCGGGCGATGCCAAATAGTCTTCCACCTTGTTTCCTTCATTCCACGTATGCTTCACCCAAATATTAGAGAGTATGTTTCTGGTTCTCTTAATAATGTATGAGATAGACCATGGGGTTTGGAAAACACCATGAAACTAGTTTATGAGAAATTCAGAGTCTGTTTCCACATTAAAAATTTGTATGCCCCCCTAGAGGCAGAGGGTGAGACCAAAGAGGAAGGCAAGGGCCTCTTCCTACAAGGGGGTTCCTTTCCCCAGGGAGATCTCAAAAGAAAACAAATAGGAGCCTCTGGAAACTCTCCTCATTTCATGTTCCCCATAGAGCATGAGTCGTTTGTGTTAACCTTCAACCCATAGGTAGGTGGGTTCCATTGAACCCAGTTACTAAGCCAGGTTGCAAATGGGATATCCTGGGAAGGTGAGAGCAGGAACTGCAGTGAGGGAGATTCACGACATCCTTTAACAAATCTTCTAAGATCAATGAGGAGGCACTATGTGAATGGGATTATGGCCCTTTATTAATAAGAGATCCCTTCGAATCTCTCTTTGTTCCTTGCTTTCAAAATACACCACACACCTGTAAGAAAAATTGCATACCTAGTCGATCAATCAAATCCCTTCTCAACCAAGCCTTGGAACCAGTGAGCAATAAAGGACATAGTGTTAGAAACATGGGCGAGACTAGAAGTAAACACACTAATGGTCTGCCAGACATTACGGGCCTAGACCCCCTCAAAGAATAGGTGCATAATGCTCTATTCTTTATGGTCAGTGCAGCAGGGGCAGTGGGAAGCCATTGGAATAACACATTTTTTGACATTTTCATCTGTGTCCCAGGAACTATACCTAAGCCTGCAAGTGAGGAAGTTAAACTTCATGGGGATGAGCATGGTCCAAATAAGATTGTTCCATTGGTCTAGCTGAGAAGGAGGGATCAAGATACATCGTCCGACATTAGAAGAAAAATCACTCGAGCATGAGGGGGAGAAGACGCACAAATCAGAGTGTGAATTGATGTCGAGGAGATGGAACATCTCCTGTTGGTAATTGTCCAGCACTGCCATAAAAAATACGGGTAATTACTGGTCTAGCCAAATGAGATATTGTAAGAAGGATATATTGGGAAGTTCAGAACCCTTCACATCCAGTTTGCACGCCAGAAGGGGACCTTCCCTTCCCCAATATCCCGCCGAATGTGCGGGAGAATGGCCAGAAACAGGGGAAGCATGTAGCGCATAAAGGGAGACCAGTGTCTATAATCCATCTGAACACCATTTTCAAGGAAATTTCCCATGGTTTTACCCCATAATGTGCGACATTCATGTATCTCCCAATCCAGATTAGAATGCAAGTAGAGGAGAGTTTCTGTAAGGAATCTAACATTAATCCCACCCTCTTTGATGGGTCTCGCCATCTTCCTCCACGAAACCCAGGAGGGATTGCCTTCAACCCTTTAATCCCAAATGAAACGGGCCAGGATCTTATCGATGTTCTCGATGACCCTCTTGGGATCCTTATGGGATGTGAGAGCATGGAAATGGGTGGTATAGACGATATTTTTCACAAGGAAATGACTTCCGCCGAATGACAGTTATCTATTATTCAAGTTGAGGATGCGATCTGAGATTCAGATCTCAATGTGATCAAATTCTATGACACGTATGCGGTTAGCGGAAATGGGAGCTCCCAGATATGACATCATCCACTCAACATTATCGATTCCCAGAAGGTTGCATATGGAGGCTACCCGATTGTGAGCACAAGTGCTAGAAATGTAAACACTACTATTTGGTTTGTTGATGACTTGACCGCTCCAAAGGCACTACTCCTAAAGAACCTTGATGATACCATGAATGGACCATCTGTTAGCATTCCAGAAAATGATTATATAATCAGCAAACATCAGGTGGGATATGTATGGGAAACTGCATCTTCTTTTAAAGGTGAGGATCTTTCCATTGCGAATATGCTTGTGGATAAGGAGACTGAGGATTTCTTGTGAGAGAATGGAGAGGCTTGGAGAAAGGGGGTCTCCATGTTTTAGGCCACTAACAACCTTAATGAATCAATGAGATATCACCATTAACTGCACAGCAATCCAAGATGAGCTAAAACATCAGAAAACAAGATCAACTGCCCGGGGAGAGAAGCCTATACCTGAGAGGATTTGCTAATATAGCCCCATTCAACACGATCGAATTCTTTATTCATGTCATGTTTATTGTCCATTTTCGAACCACGAACCTTGAAGTTTATATCCCTAACATGTTCATGTTTCAACCTAATAACACCTTGAGTAGAACGGCCACCCACAAAACTGTGGTGTTCTAGAGAAATCCACCGAGGAAGATGGGCTGCATGTCTTTTATTGATGATGGTTGCAAGGGTTGTGTATGGGAAATTACACGTGATTATTGGGTAATACTGAAAGATCGAAGTGGGGTTATTGATTTTGGGAATGAGAACAAGGGTTGTGGCAGTCACCACCCGAGGGAGAGGCCCGTCCCTAAAGAAATCATCAACAATCTCAGTATGATCGTCCTTAAAAACCTCTCCTGTATCTATATAAAAGGACCCAAAAAAATCTAGATTTATTTATTACAATGATTCCATTTTCATCACACTTATATTTGAAAACCCATTTTATACCAATAATAGATGTTTCCTTTGGTCAATAAACCAAGTTCCAAACTTTATTTCGGTCAAATTACATTATTTAATCTTTCATATCTTTTATCCAATCATTATAACCTAAATCTTCATTAGTGATTTGTGGTTATAATTGAGAATGAAATGCTAGATGTTCATCATTATTTCTTAATGAAATTATTATCTTTACATATTGATTTACATCACCAATTATACTATCACTGGGATTATTCTTATGAAACAACTGATTTGGGTTTTATAGAACTTTTTCATCAACATAGGGTTGGAAATATTCTGTAGTAAATGTTTTATAATTATATTTTTGGAAATTTTCCTTATTAGATGTTTCTTCGAAAAAAATTTCCTAATTAGTTTTTGAAAACAGATTCGAAGATATAGGTTGTGGTTTTTTGAAAACAAGATCATCAGTTTCATCAAATTTGACATGTACTGTTTCATTAACAGTACAAGTAATTTTATTCAAAACTCTATAATTCTTAGAAGTTGTCGTGTATCCTATGAAAATTCCTTCAACATATTTTGGTGCGAATTTGTGTATATTATCTTTAGTATTCATAATGAATACCTTGCAAAAAAACATGAAGTATGAAAGTCTAGGTTTTCTACCATTTGAAAACTCATAAGGGTTTTAATTAGAAATTGTCTAATAAAAACTCGATTTATAGTATAGCATGCAGTTCTTAAATAGTCATCCCAAAAATGCTTGGCTACAGAATAATCTCTCAACATGGTTATTGTTATTTCTTGAAAAATTCTATTTCATCATTCAATAACACCATTCTATTGAGGTGTTCGAGGTGCTTAGAAGATATGAGTAATGCCTTTTCTACTACAAAAATGTTTAAAATATGTATTTTGAAATTCTCCTCAATGATCACTATGATTAGTTATCAAATGAGAGTTTTTCTCATTTTTAACATGGGCTCTAAAACATTTGAAATAAGAAAAAGTTTTAGATTTCATTTCTAGAAAATAGGCCCACATAAATCTAGTGTAATCAACAACTAAGACAAATACATAATATTTTCCTCCAATGCTTCTAGTTTGTGTTGGTCCCAAAAGTTCCATATGCACTACCTATAATGCATCAATGGTTGGGACTTCACCAATTTTTTTAAAATTTGATTTATGTTGCATGTCATATTGACAAGGATCACAAGCCATTGAAGAATCAAATCTAAGCTCTGATAGATCCTTATCTATTCTTTTCTTAGAGAGTTTTCATAGGTCCCTAAGGTTATAGTGTCCTCATTTTCTATTCCATAACCAAGAATTATCTTCCATTGCACTAAGTCAAGGTACAACTTGGCTCATTTGGTCATCTATGTTTAGTGTGTATATAATCTCTTGCCTATGGGCAAAAAGAATAAACACTTCCTTGGAATTGTGTAATAAGGACTTATCATTCTTAATGTTCACAAGGTAACCCTAATCTGAAAATAGACTTATGCTAATGAGTTTGTGCATAAAAAATTTAACAAATACAACATTTGAAATCAATGTTTTTTCAAGAAGAACAATGTTACCTATACCTATAATTTCACATGTTGGATTATCTTTGAATGTTAATTTTCCTCCTTTCATCTTGATAATATTTTCAAAATAGTTTCTGTTATCAATAATGTGTCGGGAACATATACTATCCATATACCATGTATTGTTGTTGGTACTATCATTATTTGTTGGAAAATAAGGGTGTTAGACATTCAAAACCCAAAATTTCTTTGATCTAGAATGTTTAGAATGAAATTTTTTTGGCACCCACATTTTCTTTGAAAAATAATCTTTTTGAAATCCTAATGATTGGTTTTTGTTTAAGGAACAACATTCTTTCCAGTTTCCACCACACTGACACATAGTGCATAATTGAGCACTTTGAGATACAAAATAATTGTTACTTAAAATTGTTTTCGAACTTGAATAACCAAAACCAGAATTATTCCTAAGAGGTCAAATTTGAGAATACATCTTATGAAAATTTCCCTTACCCAAGGTAATGTTTGAAAAACACTTCCTCAAGAAATGTATTTATGACTTCAGTCTAATAACTAAATTATTTTCTCCCAAAATATTAGTTTTAGAACTACTGTTCTGTTCGAAAACATTTTTCTTTAAAAATACATTTTCTAGATCCATAGAATGTTTATCCTTCTCAGAATTTACTTCATCATGATTTTTTGAAATACATTCAAAATAAAGGGTTTTATTATCAATAACATTAGATTGATTTTATATTTCCATAGTAATAGTTGTGTTCCTTGAATTTTCTTTATAAATATTTTTCTTGAGTTTTGAATTCTAATTCTCAAGAAGCCTAAAAAACCAAAAAACTTATTCATAGGTAGGTTAAATATTTTCTTCATCCAATGAAGATTCTTCATAAGATGAATTATAATATTTCTAATTAATATAATTAGCATTCAAAGATACATTGGCCATGGATTCAACATTGTATACCTTAGACAATAAAAAATTATTATCAATAGGTAGTCTGGATATTAAACCATGATTATTATATCAAGAAGATTCATTATCTAATGGTTCATCTGAAAAGTCTCCACCATATGCACTCTAGGTTTCATTAGCTTTAAAGAATTTTTAGGCTTTATCATTATAATATGTATTTTATTTTATCTCAGAATGATTTTCCTTTCATTCATTTCTCTTAAGAATTAGACAATTTGGTCTTATATGTCTACCTATTTTTCATTCCTATCATGTGACTTATGATTCTTTCTTATCATTAATTTCTTTCTTCTTGTATCTTGATTGAAAATTATAATGTCCCAAAATCTTTTTCATCCTTCGATCAATATTGGATATCTCATTTTTTTATGCTTCAATTCCACTATATTTGGATTGAATAACAACTTCATAGATTTAGATCTTTTAAGTCTCCCAGGATTCTTGTCATTGATATGATTTGAAGATGTTGTAAACCCAAAACTAGCATTCCCATTCTGTTTCATAATATTATCAGCATCTATCTTTACTCTAGACTCATGTTGAATAAGAGTTCCAAAAATATCATCATGAGAAACTTGGATAACCATTCTATTATCATCAATAGCAATTCTATTGGATTACCACTCATTATGCAAGATGTCTATGATTTTGTCGACAAGAGCTTCATCAACTAATCCCTTCTCTCCAAAAAATTGTAAACTATTAACAATAGTCATGAATCTATGTCTCACCTTACATATGGGTTCTCCATAAGGAAAGTATAAACCATGATATTTAGCTCTGAGCATGGCTCTTCTAGTTTCAATAACATTGGATGTTCCAAAGTGTTTAACTTCAACATTCTTCCATATATAATTTTCTGCTTCACAAGATGAAATTTTTCTATATATATTTGTAGTCATAGAACAAAGAAATGTATTACATACCATATAATTCAGTTAATATTCATGATTTTCATGGTTACTGAATATTCTAACATCTTTATCAGGGATTTTATATCCTCTAGTAAGGATAACAAAATTATCTACTCTAGTATTTACAATGAATTTATTCATACAATTTCTCCAATATTCATAATCATTTTCATCAAAATAGGTGGTCTAGTAGGATTTAGGTTTCTTATGAAACCAATATTATTTCATGTCATCTTAAGTGAAAAACTATCCACACAAACATGGTAGTAATAAAATTTGTAAACAAGGATAATAATATCCAAAGCAAGGAAAATATAGAACAATGAAAATATGATAAAGAAAAATTATATGTGAGTATAAGCATTTCATAGACCTCGTATGATACCAATTGTAGGATCTAAACGATGTGAATTATAGTACTGTAATAATGATGTAGATGATCAAAATAAAAGAGGGGGTGAATCGTATTCATTAAAATAATCCAATGTAACTTTTAAATATGGTAATGTTTAACATGGTTAAACAAGGTCAATTCACAAGACCACATAGTTCTATGGAATTTCTTAATTCTAGAAAAGTGACTCCGGAAATGAAACATAAAAAATTATTACAAATATAAATATTCTACCTTAATGTGTATATATTCATACAAATCAGATTACAAGTATGATAATGTATAAAATAGTTAGACTATACTCAACAATCAAAATTAAGTGGAAAACATAAAACAATGCAATTAAAAAGTAGTAAATCTTTTAACCCAGAGAGATGGGTATCCAACAACCATTGAAAAAGGTCCCTTGATTTATACTTTCAAGAATGTTTATCTTACCCACACCATGGTCAGCCCTCTATACAAACATTAGAGTTTATCTTGCTATCCCCGCTAGCCCTCAACTTCAAGGTAGTCAGCACCTCTATCTTCTTATCCACAGAAACCATCCAATGTACTCAGCAACATTCTATTTCCCATGAAGAAATTCTGAAAAAGATGTTGAGTATGCAAAAACCATGAATGTATCTCTCTAGAAATCTCTTCAGCATCATGTAATCTCTAGATTCATAGAATAGTATTGGGCTCATTCAAATGAGCACATGTTTATAGGCACATCTTCAAAGGTCAGTTCCCTCCTCCAACGATCATATTTTCCTTCAATTTCGGAGAGACCTATACATTTGTCACTAAAAAAATAGTTCGTTTGAAACTGAAAGCATGATATCATTTTATAACCATAACAAGAGTAATAAAAAATATGATGCTTAACCAAATTATTTTTTTGGAGTCTAAGGGAAAATGAATGTTCTAAGTCTAACAAAAAACCATTTGGTGTTTATAATATATTAATATTTTGATTCTTTCTTAAAAAGAATTCAGAAACTAAATTCTATAGAATTTAGAGTCTCAATTTCATGAAAATTTGATGTCTAAATTTAATATAATTGAGAGTTTGAATTCAGAAAAATTTAGAATCTTATCTAATAAGAGTTCAGAGTCTGAATTCAGGGATCTCAGATTATGAACTAATAAATGATCGGAGTCTGAATTCATAGAACTCAAATTCTAAACTCATAAAAGATTGAAGTCTAAATTCAGAGAACTCGGATTCTGAAATCAGATCCTAAAAACAGAATTCTTTATGACTAAGTATATATATGACTTGTAGGTATTGAATATGAAACTAAATTTTATACTTATAATTTTCACATTGAAAACATGGTAAGGATAAATTTTTTTGGGTAATGAAAATTTTCCCCATGAAGATAATATATAAGAAAATGAAATTTTCCTTAAGAAAGATTGTATGTGATTTTAAAAATATTAATGAATGGAAAAGTCATTAGGAAACATTATTAACTCATCCATTATCACTCTAGTTTATCAACAAAGACTCATAAATGATATTTATAATTTAAACATACTAAGGTATTATAAAATATGTCATCCCTTGAGATTAAATTCATTACCCAATTAATTAGATACATATAAAGGAACGACCTTCATGTTTATGAACATCATGTTATACATAAAAATCATAATAAACAATTTCATTAAACACAAATAATAAATAAGAAATGTGTTTCTTATCAAAGTCATTGTGTACAATGATCATAAATGAATTATTATTTTGAAAATCATAACCCACAAAACAATATTGTGGGATATATATGTTTGTAAATCCCAAGAATTAATAAATCATTCTAACTCTAGGTGAATAAAAAATAAAAATAATGTTTTTCATTATTAATAGAGAAATAAATGAGAATTTATAAATTTAAAGGGAGAAAATTGAGATGTAAAATCGAAAATATGACATGTATATAATCTAGTTATAGATAAGGGTAAAATGAGAGGGAAAAAAGATATCCCATTGATAAATAGTTATTTCCCCATTATGTTTATGAAACAAATCACATAAATACAAAGTAACATACACTATAGATGATACAGAAAAAAAGAATTGAAGTAATTAAGATGTAGAGGATGATAATTCCTTTCCATTTAAGTGTTTATGCTATATCATGGGGTTTGAAACCATAATGAATTTAATAATTATTAGGGGACTCTATGGGAGATTAAATAAAATGAATATCTTGGATAATATTTTTTTGGTTCTAGGGAATGGTGAAATAGTTGGGTTTTTATTGAAAAAGATTACGAATTGATTTAAAATTTCAATAATAGATCATTAAAATATATGTTGTGGTAAATGAGATACCATTAATATAATTATGTTTTTTGTTCATGGTTTTGTAATGTTGAGTAAAAATTTATGATTTTTTAATCTACTATAACCAAATATCACTTTTTTTATAATTTTTTTGTATATGGAAATGTAAATTTTCAACAAATTAAAAACAGTGAAATCAATTTTTTCATTTTTTTTATTTTGGTAGTCCCTTATTGGTCTAAACATTTATTAATATATATTAATAATAATTAACAGTAATAAAATAAAATATTTTAGTTTGTGTATTTTGGTTAATTAATTATAACATCAATATGAAAAATAGGATGTCATAAAACATACTAAAAACTCAAAACAATTTTTAACTATTTATTGAAAAATAATATTTTCTATAAATTTAAAATAAATTTATCCTAAAATAATTTCAATATTTTTATTCCAAATATGATTTTTATTATATCATAATAATTCCATAAGTATGATAATTATAATGGTGTTTTAAAAATACATTAACTAAAAAAATTATTTATGATAACACATTATAATAAAAAAACTTATAACTTCTATTAAATTTTTTTTCTTTATGTATTGAATTCAATTTATAATTTTTTAATAATTTAAACATATGTTTTATTAATAAAAATTATTTTTAAAAGAGAATTTTTTGAAAGAATATATATTTTTATAATGTAATTATACTTTAAAAAATTATTTCATATTCTTTTGACCCCTTCTTAGACTTCTGTATGCCCATAGAGTACGGTGTCTAGGGGTCATAGATTCACGGGGTGGGTCTGATAACATTGAATAATTGTTAATATCCATTAACCTAAACATACCCCATAGGTGACATCATTTATGATTTAGTTTTTGAATGTCATCTTGGGCTTGGTCAAGGGAGAACCACAGTTATGCTACATTCCTCCCAGGATCTAATAAATGAGTTTCAAATGGCATAACTCTAATGGCCGAGGCCATTGTTTCTCTATCTGTATTAATATTCCATTGAAATTAATATTTATAATCACTAACTATAATGGTAAAACTTCACCCATTGGTAATGTTTTCAATATCCTAAATGTCAACCGGTAATATTAATCAATGATCATATATTGTTCATATATTAATGATAACATTTCCCATTTATTCCATTTAAAAACTCAATCATTCAGTGAATAAATAATCACTAAAATTTCCAATAATATTATATATTCATTTTCAAATTATATTTTTTCGTTTAATAGTATATTTTTTATTTCTATAACATTTGTTCTGGTGGAAATGATTCTAGAAGATTGTGTGATCCATATTTTCAAATTTTAGCTTTCTATTTTTTTTTCAATATTAATGTTTTGGAATTTTATTTGGATTCAAATATAAGTAATGTAATGGTTTTTATTAATTGTGAATTTTTTTGATGGTTTTTATATATATTTTTAAACATATTACCTTATAAAAAATAAATCACTCATTTATTTTGGAAACAAAAATATTTTAAAAATCATGGGTCGTTACATTTCTAATTATGATCTTATAAGGATTGTTGGGTATAAAATATAATTTATTCACATTATAATACTGTAATTTTTAATATATTGGTGTTTGAATACTTGCTAATCAGGATGAATCTTAGGAATAATATTCCTACCATAACTATTTTCCAGACTTATTTTCTAATAGGTGGTACGTTTTAATATGTTTTAATGGGAGGGTCTTATCTAATTATTATATATAGAAGCTACATGATTTAATTAATGATTTAATAATTCAAAATAACTCTAAATGTGATGTCAACATAATAAAACCCTCATATATTATCATATACATATGATTTTATATATATTGATATATGGTTTCTATGTATACTTAATGTGTTTTATAATGTAAATATATTTACTTATACAAAAGGAAATTTATTCTATGTTAATAAATCCATTATTAATTTTCCATTAATTGTGTTTTTAAAATCAAAATCACTTTTTCATTAATGAATATTTTCATTCTCTACATAAAATTATATTCCTAATGTTCATCATGTTTTTATATGTTATGATTAATGTTATTTACCTACACATAACTATATTTCCCTTAATTCTAAATTCCCTTATGTTTATTAAGAAAATTTTATAAATATCAGAACATAATATATTTTTTAGTGTCTGATTATCCCAATTTTCAGAATCTAATTCCCTCTATTTTTAGACTTCGATTAACCATGGGATTTGACTTTGTTTTTATAGATATAAGATTTTGAATTCATTGTAATATATAATCCAATTTCATAAAAATATAGATTCCAATTTAATTTAAATATGGAATCAGATATCATCAAATTCTTGCCTCTGATTTCATTTAAATTTAGACATTGATCTCATAGAAATATAGACTATGATTTCATCAACTTCCAATGTATGATTACTTAGAAATATTTATTCCAATTAACCATAATTTCAGATTCTATTTATAAATAATGATAGACTCCGTTTTTATATAAATTTAGACTTGGGTTTCTCATTAACCTTAGAATACGAATATTCATATATTTTATATATAAATATCACCCTTAACATATTAATCCAATTTTACCAAATCCTATTATGATCAATATTCTTATACGTGATTATTTTTTTCATACATATTATTATTAATTACACATGATAATGATAACCGTATTATCATACATGAAAATATGTCATTCCATCTATTAATGACTAATCCTTGGCTGATTGACATATGTACTGGTCCCTCTTATTTTAAAGGAAAAATATGTCCTTATGAATCAACATTTTATTTCATGGATGTTTGTTTTGATATAGTGAAATCTAACCTCATCCTACATTGTGTGAAAACGATTAATAACTTTTTTCAAGACGATAATATCATGTTCAGTCTGATTAGTGTTATTTTGATTGGGTTAGTTCAATCAAGGGCCTATGGGGATATGAAGATAGTTGTGCAGATCAAATAAGAGAATGAGGGCTTGTTGGGACAACAAGAAAGTTATTAATCAACAAATTGAAGTATTACCCTATTGTTGGTATGGAAGACATTCAGAAAAGTATAAATATTGGGTCCTTTTAACATTGTATTTGGATACCCTTCTATTTGGGTTAAAATATTTATTATACATGTGTATTTTTGTTTCAACTTTTAATTTTAATGGATTTGGTTAATGATAGGAAGGGTATCTTTCGTACACATTCTCATTCATGTATACTGTGATTTAAATAAGATTATGTACGCATTGCGGTATAATATTTCTCTATATAAACTTTTCTAATGTATTTTTATCATATATTGATTAGTTTAAATGCTATTAAATAAAGAGGGATTGTGAATCTATCTTGTTTAAATTTTTTATACATATATTTTATTAAAAAAACGTTTCTTATCATAAAATTCACCCCTCTTGTATTTAAGAATCCCATATCATTATTTTTATCCTACAATATCAAGATTGATATTTTCTCACGTTTGATTCATAATTTTCATGGACTACAATTGTAACATCCCGGATCCGAGTGCCACTCAACGGGTGCCCCGAACCCGGTTGGCCATGTGACCTCAAGCACATTTCCCCAAATGCCAGAGGCTGTCGACTAGCAGTGAGAGCCCAAGTCTGATAGTGGGGAAACTATACCCTCATTTGTCAATGTGTAGCACATCAGAATATATATAAAACATACAACAACAACAAAAGCAGTAAAAGTACATATAACTGAAATGGATAAGTGATAACAAAAGGGAAGCCAACAGTCATATATATATCTGAAGATGTAGCATGTCACTATTCTATAAAATTTCCAGAACATGTTTCACAAAAATACAGTACGATAAAACAAACAAAAATAAAATAGTAGGTAGCATCGCGTGCCTAAGCCTGGTCCCATGCTCCCCTACTCCTCAACAACAATCAATTTGGGCCAAAAAGCGTGACACAAACAGAGTGTGAGAAACAAATCCGAGTAGGCACCCACCAAAGGCTTGTGTTCAAATGTGTGTCAAACATGCAGCAATAGTGTCTAGTAGTGAAATTCAATAATGTAATCAGTACTAAAAAGTAACTAACTTAACCATTATATTTTCATTTTAATATCCATTTCATCATTTAATTTAAAATTATCACCACAGTGAATATTCTAAGTAAAAAAGCTAATGTACTAAGAGACCTAAACCCATACCCTCAGGTGAAGAGTATCCAACACAAGAATCTTCCCTCAGGAACACAGATATTGCCCTCGGGCATATTAAATGTTGCCCTCAGGAACAGATTCTATCACCCACAGGCATATAAGAAGTTTTTCTCAGGCTAGGATAAGAAATTATCTCAGGCTAAGGAAAACAATGCCCACGGGCTAAGTAAAACACTAAACTCATCCGAAAGGTACCAGGACATGACCAACATGTAAATAAACATTCACAATAAATTCATTTTAAGGGAATTTTAAAATAATTACTTTAAAGGCATACCCTCGGTTATCCTGGCCAGATAGCTAAACAGAGGAACGCACCCTGAGGGTGGTCCCAGATCCATGAACATATCCCAAACAACAGTTTTACAACTTAAATTAATCACCTGAACAATAATAGGTATTAAAAGTAGCCACGACCTCAGCCTCACGACACCCCAAATATGGGTTCATAGCTCAAAAACACACAAAATGTATGAGAGTTGGAAATCAACACCATGCTACATACCATTAACTCCAACGAGCGCTATATATGATCATCGATCCCAGAAAAGCCCAAATATGTCATAGATCTAAGGTAAAATAAAACCATTCAAACCCAAATAACTCACATTAGGAGAATAATTTGTAAGAAGTACCCAAGGAGAAGGAATCCCTTACCCATGCGGTTCCAACGAGATCGTTCGAGGTGGAAACAGATTCCCGGTTTTCAATCGATAGAACTCCGAAGACCCGACCTTCCTCTCCCAAGCCCTGGTCCCATTCTATGCATACCCAGATAACATGGGAGGATACCAACCATTTTTAGTGAAAAAAAACAAAGTACACTGCCTGTAATTCTATGTACACGGCATGTACTCCCCATTTTTAACTCTTCCTCTAGAGGTTTCCCGCCAGCATGGCACTGTTAACCTGTCGATGTTACTACACGGTGTGTCTCCTTGAGCACACGGCGTGTTCTTTCACATAGTTGGCCACTACATTACTATTCACATGCTGACTGACTACACAACGAGTAAGGGACAACTACACGGCGTGTACTTGGTTTATACACCCGTCATTGCCGACACGGCCACACACCCTGTGTACTCACTCCATACAGCCAAAATTACACGGCGTGTGGACAAAGTACCAAGCATGTATTTTCCAAAATTTTGGATTTTCCACTTTTTCCATATTTTCTCAAAAAAAACATAAGGAAATAGAATAGAATAAAATCGTACATTAGAAACAAGAACAAGGTTCTTACAAACATCTCCCATAAAACAATTTGTCTCCAAATATCCCTTCCAAGTGTGGCGAAGATAAATCCATGAACAACTCCGGCTACTGAGCACGTACGTCGGTATCCCGCTCCCAGGTTTTGTCCTGCACTCAGCCATGCTTCCATAGTACCTGTACGAGAGGAACTGACCATCCTCAGAAAACCTTCATTCTCCTATCAATGATATGAATTGGATGATCCTTAAAGGACGCATCTATCTCAATATCAACCTCCTCTGGATAAAAGTTGTGAGATGGGTCTGAATGATAAAGGCGCAACTAAGATACATGGAAGAAATCATGCATGGATCAGTACCTCTACTATTACTACAACTGATAGGCAACCAGTCTGACTCTTTCCAGAATCTCGAATGGCCACACATACCTCAGTGAAAGTTTACCCTATCTCTTCATCCACTTGTATCCCAGCCTTAGTGATACATGCAAGAAAAAATGATCCCCGACCATGAACTCCAAAGATCATCTATGGCGATCAGCATAATATTTTTGACGAGACTGCGAGGTAGCCATCCTCTTCTGAATCAACTGAACCTGCTCAGATGTCTCATGCACGAGACATGGTCCTAGTAAAGCTTCCTCACCTGCCTCTATCCAGCACAAAGAAGATCGGCACGACCTAACGTATAAAGCCTCGTATGGTGAAATCTCAATAGTCACCTGAAAACTATTGTTATAGGAAAAATATACTACGGGTATATGCTTCTCCCAAGAGCCCCCAAAGTCTAGGACACATTTTCGAAGCATGTACTCAAGAACTTGTAGCATACACTCTAGCTTTCCATCAGTCTGATGGTGGTATGCTGTGCTCAGAAGCACCTGTGTACCCAGTGCCCTCTGAAAACTCTTCCAGAACGAAGATGTAAATCATGGATCCCTATCTGAAACGATAGAACGAGGGAACCCATGAATATGTACGACCTCTCGGATATAAAACATCATGATCTCATCAACACTGAATGTCTCCTTGATCGGGATAAAATGAGCCACCTTCGTGAGTCTATCCACAATAACCCACATGGAATCATTGCCTCGAGGTGACCTCAGAAAACCAGTCATGAAATCCATCACGACATCATCCCATTTCCTCTTTAGAATGGTTAACTATTGTAATAGCCTAGATGGTCTCTGATGTTCCGCCTTCACCTGCTGACAGGTGGAACACGTCGTAAAAAAACCAGCTACATCTCTATTCATACCTGGCCACCAATAATGACGTCTCAAGTCACGGTACATCTTGGTGACCTTGGGATGAACTGGACAAGCTGAAGCATGAAACTAACTCATCATCTCCTCGCATATATACCATGTAACCCATACTCGTACACAGAAACACAAAACCTCATCATCGCATATCGTCCAACAAGTTGGAGGGTCCTTATTTCCCACTAACTCCCATAGAACTAGGCTTTCTGAATCAGATAGTTATCTGATCCACACTCTATCTAAGAAGTAGAAGTAACAGCTAAAGAGGAATGATATGTTTTCCCCTGACTGTCATTCACCTCCATATGCATGTTAGAGAACAATTCCATAAGATTCCATTCACCACTCGCCTCTTGCACTACATGTATCTGAGTCTTCCAACTCAGTGCATCAGCTACTGCATTACCTCTCCCTTGTGTATAGGCAAGCTCAAAATCGGAGGAATGCATGTAGTCAACCCATCTTCGCTGTCTCAGATTCAAGTCAGGCTGATTAAATATGTACTTGAGACTTTTGTGGTCTGTGAAAACCACAAAATTCTCTCCTAATAGATAATATCTCCAACAACACAACACATGAACAACTGCAGCCAGCGTGATATCATGCATCGGGTAATTCCTCTCATGTGGCCTAAACTGCCAAGACCCGTATGCAACAACTCATTCGCCCTGCATCAAAACAGATCCCAGCCCAATACCTGATGCATCACAGAAAACTGTATAGATCTTCCCCTGCTCTGGGAGTATCAGGATCGATGCTGATGTCAAACTGCCTTTTAGGTCCTGAAAGGTTGTATCGCAAGCTTTTGACCAAACTAACTTCACACCCTTCCTATTCAAGCTCGTCAACAGCACTGATAAGCAGGAGAAGTCCAGTATAAAACGCCTACAGTAACCAGCCAGCCATAAAAAACTCAGTACCTCAAACTCATTCTTAGGTTTCTCCCATGAAACTACTACTCCCACCTTCTCTGGGTCTATCGCAACTCCTTCCTCTGGGATGATATGACCCAGGAATTGATTCTGGTCCATCCAAAAGTGGCACATGGAGATTTTAGCATATATCTGATTCTCCATTAGTGTATTCAATATTATCTCAAGATTGGTGGAATGGACATATCGAGTGTTAGAGTACACTAAGATGCCGTCCATGAAGACTACCACAAAAGAGTCTTGAGAAGGATGGAACACACAATTCATTAGAGCCATAAAAACTGCTGGCACATTCGTTAGTCCGAACATAATAATCGTATACTCGTATAGACCATACCCGCTCTTGAAAGTTTTGAGAGGTAAATAAGATGATATAACGTGAAACAGATGGTATCCTAATCTTATGTCAATCATAGAGAACACTCATGCTCCAAGAAGTTGATCAAAAAGATCATCGATCCTCGACAAAGGATATCGGTTATTAACCATCAACTGGTTCAACTTCTGATAATCCACACAGAGTCTGAGGGTACCTTTCACCTTCTTTGCGAAAAGGACCAGACGACCCCACAGAGAAGTACTGGGTTGGATAAAGACTTTTTCCTATAACTCCTCTAACTTCATCTTGAGCTCCTGCAACTCAGTTGTAGCCAACCTATAAGGAGGAATGGACACTGGTGCGACTCCTGGAATAATATCAATAAAAAATCCATCTCACGCTATAGAGGAAGACCTGAAAAGTAATCCAGGAAGACGTCCCAGAAACGATCAACCATAGGATGGAAATCCATCTGACATGTCCCCTGGTCGTCCAGATATAAGCTCGAAATCTGGGCTGTGACTCCACCCCACCCATGATGCTCTGGTCCAGCTCGACTAACCTGAACATCTCACTCTCCCTTATATAGAAACTCTCCACCCTCTGATGACGTGAAGCTCACCCTGCGACGATAGCAGTCTATAAAGGCTCGAAAGGGAACTGACCAGTCCATACCGAGAATGACATCATATGTTGTGATCTCTAAGACATAGAGGTCCCATAAAAAGTGACACCGACTAACCACAAGGGGGAACTCCTTGCACTGAAACACACCATCCATTCTAGTCCCCATCAGATTGTCTAGCATCAAGATACCAGAAGAATTAGAAACACAGAGCCCAAGGATCTCCACAACGGGCACAGATGTGAAACTATGCGTAGCACCTGTATCAAAACGTACTAATTATAAAACAGAAGATACTAGAATAGTACCTCTGACTGTAGAAGGTCCGGGATCCTGCTCATGATGGGTTTGTTGCACTACATATGTCTACTGAGTGTCGCAGACCTGCGACACAGCCTGGCTACCCTATGTTGTCCCGCCCTGCTGCCTCTGACATCCTGTTGTCCGGATACCTTGGCCATGACCAAAATCTATGCCTGCACTCCATGACGTATTCTAGTTCCCCGACTGGTATGAAGCTTATGGTCCAGCTCCCACTTGCGTAGTCTGCATAGAATACATCTCACTATCCATCGATGGAAATTCCCTGCAAAAGTGATATAGATGACCCATCATTCCGCAAGCTCAGCACTCCACTAGGTCTCGTGGACATTTCGGTCTCTTGGGCCCCACTTTACCTCAATTGTAGCACCTGACCGGCCCACACGAAGCATTCTTCTAACTGGTACTTCCACCATGAAAGAATTCCATATGTCTCTTCTTCTTGCCATAGCAATAGTACCTATAACAGATGTTAAACTGCCCTGGCCCACACCACTAGATTCCCGAAGGTTCCTCTCTGTAATCAGCGCTTGATTCACAATGGCATGTATAGTAGGCAACCTAAAAACATTCACCAGCTCTCGGATGTCATAACTAAGACCATCCTCAATGCTCATGGCTCTCAGCGTCTCATCACCCACTAGCATGGGTGACAAATGCTGATGCTCGGGGAAACAAGCTGAATAGTCCATCACTGACATATCGCCCTTCTGCTGATTCATGAACTCTTGATCCCTATCTTTCCTCACCGTCTATGGGATGATGAAGTCATAGAAGGCTTCCTGAGAATCTTCCCAATCCATATCTATGTGATTCTCTTACTGGGTGGTAACTTCCCCCACCTCTTGGCGAAATCACATAACATGTATGTCGCGAGCTTGACCCTCCACCATGGAGGCATCTCAAGATGATCAAAAATAGTCTGCATCCATCCTTGCCAAGACTCCGTAGCCTGTGGTCTTCCTTCCCATGAAAATGTAGGCGGATGCTGCTAATTAAAGATACGAGTCATCTCAGCCATAGATGTGGCAGCCGGTGGTGCTTCCTGAAAGGCCTACATGAACCGCATAAAGCCTTCACGGAACTGCGTCTCCGAGCCTGTGTTCGGTATAGCAGTTGGTGCCGCATCTGGCTCTACTGAAGGATCCACTGGTAGCCCATGGACCACCATTTTTGGAGTATACTCATTGCTGCTCTCCTAAAATACAACGCGCGGTCGTCTAGGCATCATGACACTACAAGGTCAAAAACACGCCTTAGAACAAGATTATCAAGACCGAAAATGAAGAATCCCAAGATGAAACAAGAGGAAGAAGGCATTAAAAATTTGGAATACAAGACAAAAAGAAGTTTATAATGAATACACGTCTTGTATAATGACTACATGACATGTACTTGACTTCCCTACCACTGACCTGGTCCTTCTACACGGCTAAGCCACACGACTCCTGTTTGAACAAAACTACACGGAGAGTATGTTATATACACGGAGTGTATGGTGTTATTTTCAACTAACCGTGTTTCTTGTGACATGGACGACTACTCGACTTGACACTACACGGTGTGTTACACTCGTACACTGCATGTACACCACCATGTTTCCCAGTCACATGGCTAAGTCTACACAGTCTGTCCTCAGAAAAGGCTCCACGGCGTGTCCCACAGGTACCCGACGTGTACTAGATGAGCTCCACCGACCCATGTTGTTAGTTACACAGACAGGTACATAGCTCAACCCAAACAACATGTTTTATATACACACGGCGTGTACTCGAAAGGATTACCTAGACTAGTGTTGTTAGTTACACATCCGATTTCCCAGGTCACACTACATGACATGTTCCAAAGTGGACACGGCATGTATGTCTTAAGGTTACCTTCGCCCGTGTTATAGGTTAAACGACGAACACCGGGTAAACACTACACGATGTGTACATTAAATACATGGAGTGTTTTCCTCAAGCTGTTCCCTTCCATGTGTTGCCGCCCACACGGTTTGGGACATGGGAAGAGACTACACAGCGTGTACTCTTGGTACATGGAGTGTACTCAAAAAGTTTATTTTTCGTCCCAAACAGAAGAATATACATAGAGTTTCTACAGTACTACATGGCGTGTATACTATATATTCCAGACAATATGCCTTAAAAACTTCCCCGGAACACTAAAAACACTGCAAAACAACACCTAAGTGTCTAATTCCGATCTGTGAGGGCCCATAATCCCCATGAATCAATGTTTGACATCATTAATGTGTTATAACAAAATAAACATTCAATGAACCACCAAATTCCAGTTAATGGGGGACCATACTCCCCAAATACCAATGTTCAATGTTCATCCTATAAACACGATCACACACAAATAGTCTATCAAACAATAGGTATTTATCAGGAAGTTATCACATCAGCATGCTTTTCTGGAACATCAACTATCACAACAACATGCAGTTTCTAATGCACCTACATGGCATGGAACTATGCATGGAATGTGATTCTAGCATGTTCCTAAATGATGCATGAGATGGAATACCCTCGTCTCATTGGGTTCCAACTAAATAGAACCCATAGATAAAATATAAACAACATAATCACAAGTGCGTCACCCAATGGTGAAATCAAATAAACTGTAAAATTGCAAAATCAGAATTATTGCAATATGAGGTAAATTGGATTTTCCCTATACACGGGTTAGCTACGACCGTACACAACTAATTACCAACAATCGTTCTCTTCCTATCCCTGAATAAGGATCCAAGTAGTAAGTATAAGAAATGAACTCCTCTAATACCACTTTGTAACGTCCCGGTTCCGGGTGACACTCAACGGGTGCCCCGAACCAGGTTCACCACATGACCTCAAGCACATTTCCCAAAACGCGAGAGGCTACTAACCATCAGTGAGGGCCCAGGTCTGATAGTGGGTAAACTATACCCTCATTCTTCAAAGTGTAGCTCTTCAGAATATAAATAAAACATAAAACAATATCAAAAGTATTAAAAGTACAAATAACATAAATGGATAACTGATAACAAAAGGGAAACTATCAGTCATATATATATAATGATTCAGCATGTCACTATTCTATAAAACAGCCAGAATGTTTTGCAAAACAATACAGTACAGTAGAGAAAAAAAATAGCCGGTAGCATCATGAGCCTAAGCTCTGACCCATGCTCCCCTACTCCTCAGTAGCAATCAAGTACCTGTATATGGACCCTTTCCCTTATATACACCTGCAACAACGTAATGTGTTTGGGCCAAAAAGGGTGACCCATACATGGTGTAAGAAAAAAATCCCAGTAGGCACCCAACAAAGGCTCATGCTCAACTTTGTGGAAAACATGCAACAATAGTGTGCAGTAGTAAAATGCAATAAAGTAAGCAGTACTAAAAAGAAACTACCTTAACCATTATATTTCCATTTTAATATCCATTTAATCATTTAATTTAAAAATATCACAATAGTGAATATTCTATGTAAACAGCTAATGTCCTCAGACACGTAAACCCCTACACTTAGGTAAAGAGTATCCAACATAAGAATCTTCCCTCAGGCACATGGTTATTTCCCTTGGGCATAGTAAGTATTTCCCTCAGGCACAGATTCTATCACCCACAGGCATGGAAGATATTGCCCTCAGGCTAGGAGAAAACTTCCCTCGGGTTAAGCAAAAAAACGCCCACAGGCTAAGTAAAACACTCCCTCAGGTGCAAGTAACCAGACCAGGCCCAACATGTAAATAAACATTCACAAGAAATTAATCTCTAGTAAATTTTACAATCATTACATTTAAGCCATACGCTCAGGTATCATGGCCAAATGGATAAACAGAGGAACGCACCCTAGGGGTGGTCCCGGATCCAAGCACTGATCCCAAAAAATAGTTTTACAACTTCAATTAATCACCTATACAATTGTAGGTATTAAAATTTCCCATGACCTATGCCTCACGACACCCCAAATATGGGTTTGTAGCTCAAAAACACACAAAACACACGACATATGTAAAAAAACACCAAGACACCTACCTTTAACTCCAACAAGAAATATATATGATTGTCGATCCCCAAAATGCCCAAATATGACGTAGATATGAGGTAAAAGATAAAACATTCAAATCCAAATAACTCCCATTAGGAGAATAATTGGTAAGAAGTACCAAAGAAAAAGGAATCCCTTTTCCCCATGCGGTTCCAACGAGATCATCCGAGGTAGAAATGGATTCCCGGTTCACGATCGACAGATCTCCGAAGCTCCAGCCTTCTTCTCCCGAGCCCTCCTCCCGTTCTAAGCATTCCCTATGAACAGGGGTGGCTACTGCCCATTTTAAGTGAAAAAAACAAAGTAAACAATGTGTACACCCATGTACATGGCGTGTACTCCCCATTTTTTAATGTTCCTCTGGCGGCTTCCCGCCAGCGTGACACTGTTCACCTGCCGACGTGAGCTTCCTAGTACACGGTGTGTACACCCCATCTTTTACAAACATGTGCATTTTATACATAAAATTAACCCTCTTTTATTTAAGCAACCCATATCTTTATTTTGATCCTACAATATCAAGATTGATATTTCTCATTTTGGATACATAAATTTCATGGACTACAATGTTAATATACCTCTCCATGTATGACACTGAGTTATCTCTAATTGAAGATCCTTATAAAGTTATATTTTTTTCGATTAAATCTAAAAGATATTTTGGAAAGGAATTTAAATCGAAATATATAATATTATAATGTTACACTAATGGAGTTATGATTTCATAAAAAGAGTCCAAGTATACCACATGGAATTTTATTGAATATGTATTTTTCAGACTATTGGTTCATGTTTTATAAATGAATTTCTCAAAAAAAACAAGGAAATAAATTATATTTATCATGATATTTTTCATTTGTTTATATCATTATTTTTTGATCCTCAAATTTAATAAAATATGGGTTTGTTGGGTATATTTATGATCATTTCACTGGTCAATATTAATAATGAATAGACTAATCCCCTCAAATAATGATGATGTAATTTGGACCCTTGATAGTGTCATATTAAAAGATTATATATCCATACCATGAAAAGTGTCATGCTAAGATATTTTGTATTGGATGATGGGAATGTGATTTTATCATTCATAATTGTTGATGAAATGTGGTTCCCTCAACCACCTGGTATGTCATAAATCTAATAATACTGAATGTATGAGTTGTTATAACAGATTGATATAATCTATATCCTAGGATTACATTATATATATTACAAAGGTATTATATACCATACAAGTTTTTCTGTGAAACTACTAGTGTGCATGAGTGTTGATATATATTATTCTAATGAAGGTCACAACAGATCCCTTTGAAGATTGATTAATATATATTCATTCTTACATTATTATTATTTATTTCATTTATTTATTCATTAATAATTTTTTATTATATATCCCATTAATACCTATGATTCAACACACATTGGATTACATAATTTGATTGAGTTTTACTGAAAATATAGTGTTGTTCTAGGAAATTTATTTTTATCAAGAATTAGTTTTGAATATTTACTAATTAGTTGTTTCAACTTTTTCTAAATACATAGTGATGTCGAATATATAATTATAAATGTGTATCAGAATATTTTAAACAAATAAATTTCATTAATTATTTCACTAGTTACTATATATATGTTATAGTATAATGTTAAATGACCTAAAATATATAAGGACTTGGAAAAGGTGATTGATTGAAGGAAAAATTCTCAAAGGACAATATAAATATTGTGATGATTTTTTCTATTTAATATTTTATGTTGTATGAATGTATGATGTGATCTCGGTATATATATATTATGACATAGAATTTTTCATTAACATTCAATGACCTAATACCTCTAAAAATTTATATTAATAAATTAATCACAGAAAATGTCCATGGAAACATATTTCAATGGTCTATTTTATTTTAAGGTGTGGTGTTTATTCTTAGTCTATGTCTTGTTTTATTTACAAGTTCATAAAATATTTATGGGACATTTCATATTAAATAAAAAAAATACTCATCTAATGAGTTTAAATATTTATATATAGAAAAGGTATTTTTGGATGAATATTTTGACCTCACGATTTTATCCAATTTTATGGGTTATGTCTAAGTGATGAATAAAATTTTGTAGGGTTTCAAGAATATTTTTCGACGAATTTTCGTGACATTAAAAATTATACATGGTAACAAAAATCATGTGTCATAAATAATCCAATATTTATCATTGTAGATGGATTTAAATTTTCACCATAAACACAAGAACAACATAGAGGATGCTAGAGTATATATTCTTACTCCGGTATTGATGATTATATGATGTCATATCATATATAGAATATTGATTTGTGTGGTTTCGATAATAATATACATAAAGAATTGCATATATTCCATGAAGTAGATATTCCTTATGATATATGTCTCGTTATACATTACAATCGCATAGAAACATTGTTTTATTTAATTTGTGATTGTAACATGTTTTATAATTTATCCCATCATCACGTTCTTTATCAATGTCTGATGGTTATAATTTATCCATATATATTCGACTATAGAATCGACCTTATATGTGAATCCTAATTATTCTAATCCCCATGTAGTTTTCTTACATTAATCCTTGAACAATCCCAGTTTTAATAATCATAATGTAAATAATGTTGAAATTGTGTCATTGTGAAATAAACTCAAACGATACCACAACATTCTTCTTGTTCAAAATTAATATCATTATAACCAATCTCCATCAACATTCATAATTTTCATCCATTTGATGATATTTTTAATAAGTTCTGTAATGAACTATATGTATATAAGAAGAATAATAGAATGACTGAGGTAATAGTGAATACACACCTCCTGTGTGTGGTGAGGATATTTTTCATTCGATATTGGGTTTCCTATTGAAGGTATTGGGTGGTATAGTTGAGGTGACATGAAAAAATATATTTTTCATACCTAGTTGTGGGGATTATTATTTAATTTTTTTTGATATGGACACAATAATTTCTGAAAACGTGTTTGATTGAGTTAAAATGTGGGGAATGATATAAGAACAAAGGATATATTGATAAGACATTTATAATATTGACATATTGTTTTTGGATATGATATATTCTAATCACATGACATTTGGTTCCATAATCTTATGTTATGAACAATTTAAGTATATCAGACATGTTTTTTTATTCAAAATAAAAATTATGTGTTCTGAATCTGGGTAATATTTTGTGTTCTTTATGAAACCATGTGTATGAGGGAATGGGATTACAATTCATGCTAACATCACTATCCCAATACACCATGTTTGGTAGTGGAAAACTCATCTAAGTCATGAATGTGAGAATATATATATATATACCCATACATAGACCCTATGTTTGGTGAAAATTTCATTTATTTAGTTTCCCCATATTGTATATATACCAACACAATGTATATACTGATACATGAAACACCATTTAAAACCTAGTTCTCAGATTTTTTGTATTTATATAAGTAATCTCATTTACTGAAGGAGGACATGTAAAAGGATGTTATTGAAAACATAAAAAAGTAGATCATGATTCCTACATCCAATCAAATCTATTAGGATATTTTGTGTAACACCCTGATGATTTTAAAATAAATTAAAATGCATGAATGTTCATTTTTAGTAGATAGTTCTAACTATATTTTAAACATAATTTTCCACTTTTATGTTTTGAAATTCAAAAAATGGTCATCTACAGTTGTGATCAGTATGTTATTTGGAGTCTAATAGAACAAACATGATTTTTTTCGTGAATAATAGCATACCCTTATAAATAGTAATACTCATTGTAATATTCCTCAATTTTATAGTAAATTGAGTTATTATTATTTTATTATGTTTATTATATAACTACATGTTGATTATTTTTTTCATTTTATAAAAAAATGAGTTATGGATTCAGAATTTTTATTTGTGAATATATTATGATTTTATTTAAAAACTAAATTAATATATATATATATATATATAATTTTCTAATAAAAATTAGTTCATTTTTCCATTAAACATGTTGAAAAATGTGTATTTTTATGTTTTGGTATATTTTTGAAATTATTGATTTTTTTATGAATGCGAAATACCGTAAAATACTATATATTCCAATATAAGGTTAAAAACACTATTTTTGACGTCATGGCTAATGTAATCCCCCTTTTTTCTGACTCACATGATCTATTTACTATTTAAATCACATGGATTAAAAGTATTCATAGTCTTGAGAAAAAATTGATCTAAAAAATTATCATTTAATTATCAAACAACATATCATTAAATACGTTTTTTTATTTTTTTAATAGAAAAATTATATACTTTATAGATGAGGTTTAATATTTTTTATTGTAAGACAAACTAGATGTAATGGAATTGTAAACCTGATTTACATTTATGGTTTAACATTATAATTTATTATTTATGTGGTATTAAAATTGTTTGTGTGGATATTTTTTTTTAATTTGTTCAATTATGTGTTTTTTATATTTATACATATATTCCATCGACATTATTAAGTATCTCTTAAATTATATGATCTTTACAAAGGTATTTTCTTTTAAAATCATCTTTTTAATATCAGTTTTAAAAAATTCAAAATCAATGTTTTTATCCAATTATTCATGTTGTTTGATTTTGTTATTGTTCTTGTGATTTTTTGATTACTTATGGGACCTATATATCCCTCAAATGAATTGTGTAATAGTTTTTTATAGGTTGGTAATATAGTTAATCAATGTGTAACTACGATGGTTACACGATAAGGTAGTTGTGTGGGTTACATTGTAAGATAACTAAGAGGGTTAAAAATTATAAAGTAACCCATAGGGTTACAATATTTTGTTTGTAATGCCTCGAGTTACCTTTTGGGGTCTATTTATTTTCATTAGGGTTGTTTGGAAACTTGTTTGATAAAATGGATGTATATATGGATGACAAGTCTGTGTTTTTTAAAAAGATTTCATGTGGTTATAAGTATTCATGGGAAAAAGTTTTCTTTTCTTCTTTTTATATACCTTACTATGATTTTTTTCACATCTCATTCTTATAATTTATTTTCATAGGGTATAAGTTTTTCTAATAAAATGAAAAAGTCAATTTGGATGTTTTGATGATTTTTCAATGAAATCATGTTTTATTTGTAAATTTTTATATTTGGGATGAAATTAATATTGTTTTTATTGTTTCCACTATATATATATATATGAAATGTTATGAATGTAATATGTCACAATTATATAAATATCTAAACTAGATAAGTTCATCAAAGTTAATGGAAGTGAGTTGTTTTCTATGATCTATATCTTATTATGTAATCTGGTCGGGTCCTTATAGTTTGTATCTGGAGATGGATTATAAATATGTAGTGGTTAGGATGATGTTAATATAATAACATGAATAATTTTTTCTCTATGTTTTATTTGAAATGATATAGAATATAAAGATTACAATATTTTTTCAATAATGATATTTTTTAAAGTATAAGTTTTCATAGAAGAAACATGGAAGCATAAGAGGAGAGGCACTGATAGAAAAATATCCTATAGAATTTGTTGCCTAGAATATTATGGATTTACGTATTGTAATTTGTGTCAGTAATAGATCAGAAAACAAATATAATATGTCGTTATGGGATCCAAGAAAAAGATCAAACAGAGGTACCATAAGGGAATATGATAATATTGGAACATTCAACGGGGAAACACCCAACTTATTTTATTTGATCTTCAGACCCAAATCAGTTGAACAATACATTAAATCCCATTAATAGATATTCACTGTTATGGGATGTTCAGTTAATAAAAATATAAGTTTTTCTATATATCGTTCTTGAATGTGATGCTGACCAGTGGTGGTCAATTTTTATGAATACTAGGGGTAGAGTGCACATTGAGGCATTAGACTAGGATGTATTTAAAAAAATTTCCTTGGAAAATATTTTTCCAAGGTAGATTGACTTGGGATAGAGAATCAATCACATTAATATAATAAAATAGAGGAAGATTCAGAGTCCATGTATGCAGTAATATTCACCTGAAGAGATAGGTTTGCTCCAAATTGTATTTAGGAACATGATAGAAAAATCACCCACTTTTACATAGGATTTAGGTGAAGGTATCGAAGGGCATTGACATCCATTGAATTAAAATGATATGGTATAATTTTACGATGTGATGAGAGGGTACATATTTTGTTTTCTAAAGATCATATAAAATTAGAAAATATGAAGAAGAAGAGGTCAAAATGGAATGTGTTGGGTAATAATCAACCAAATAAATATGATGGTATGAAATACCAATTTTCATTTTGTGAAATGTGGGTAAATAATAACCCTACAGAATGCATTACAAAAACTCGGAATGGATTATGATGTGTTAATTTCTACGATATGGCTCGAAATTGTAATGAAATTGATATAA
Source organism: Viscum album (assembly GCA_963277665.1). Lineage (NCBI taxonomy): Eukaryota > Viridiplantae > Streptophyta > Magnoliopsida > Santalales > Viscaceae > Viscum > Viscum album. The sequence goes on along the minus strand of OY728140.1, from coordinate 1,994,349,964 downwards.
AGAATAATCTTAATAAGTAAAATGTTATGTGATTTCATTATAGTGAGATGGGTGATTATGAAAATGCATGCCCAAAGAGACATATTAATGAAGCAAAGTAGCATGAATATAAGTAGAAAGGTGTATTTAGATCATTTGTTACTATATTTTTAGACGTCGGTCAATCCAATGACATGGTATCAGATGCCTTATTTTTTTACATAGATTGGTATATTTTTTTCCAATACATGGTCTCTATTTTCCTTTATTTTGGAAGAATGTTCTGGTAAATTAGATATATTACCTCAATAAATGAGACAAGAACTCATTTTAAAAACACTAGGTGGGAATATTATTGCAATAAGGAATTATAAGAATGTTTCCATTCTTGTCCGTGGAATGTCTATAATGGAAAATAACGTATTTTTTTTCTTAGTATAGTTATATTCCAATCTGGGAATGGAATGGATTTCTGTTTTTCATGGTAAGATTTATTATATATCTATTTTTTTTAAGAGTTTCATTTCTTATACAACATAGAACCCATAAGATTTATGACATATCAGCAATCTATGAAACTATTGAAATATGTAAAATAAATTTACCATACTCTTAATTTTTAAAATAAGGGAAATGTTCAAATTAGTGATGTGATAATGGTAAATGAAAACCATGGTGTTTTTTCTGACGATTTACCCGGTGTCATACATGATCAAGATGTAGAATTCACAACTAACATAGTTCCTGATTCAAATCCAATTTCAATACCACAAATCAAATGATTTAAATTGAACATATTGAATTAAATCATCAGTTGTATAAGTTTATTGATAAAAGCTTCATTTGTCCTAGCACTTCACCGTGGGGAGCCCTAATTTTTATTGTTAAAAATAAATTTGGTTACATGAGTTTTTTCATTATTTATATATCCTATAATAACGTTAATATTAAAAAAATTACATTTTCATCATATTGATGACTTGTTTGATCATATCTAGTGAGATTATTACTTTTTCATGATTGAATTGAGATCTGGATACCTTCAGGTAAACGTAAAAGGGGATGACATCTAGAAAAAAAAATCATACCATATATTGGCATTATGAATTTTTTGTTATTCCATTTAGGTTAACTAATTCACCTTTTTTATTAAAGTATCTTATAATATTTTATGTGTTCTGGGATATGATTGTGGTTGTGTTTATTGATGAAATAAAGGTTTTTTATGAATTAATAGGATGATTGAAAACATTTAAGGGTAGTTATTAAAACCATTATAAAAAATAATCATTTTATAAAATTTATATATTGTAATTTTTTGTTGCAAAAGATTTATATTCCCAAAACATTTTAAATAATGATAGAATAATATTTTCTCCTACCAAATCAAAAGTTGTTTATAAATATCCAAGACCAACAAAGGTAACTGAGATTCATTGTTTTGTTGTATTATTTGATTATTACCGATAGTTTGTTAAAAATAATGAATTGCTATCTATCCTGCTTACTATGTTAACATGAAAAGGTGTTATATTAATTTGGAAAGGAGAATGTGATGCTTTTTTTAAAACTGAAGAAGATATTTGTGAATACTCTAATTTTGGCCTTACCTTCCCAAAATGTTGAGTTTTTTATCTTCATTGATTCATCAATAAAGGGACTTGGTAGTGTTTTCATTTCGAATGATCTATTAATATTTTATGATTCAAGAGAACTAAAATCTTCTGAGTTAAATTATCCCACACAAGATTTAGAATTGTCACTTGTTTTTTTTTCATTGAAAATTTGGAGGCTTCATTTATACGGTACCAAATGTCAAATATTTACTAACCATAAAATCATAAGTATATATTCACTCGGAAGGAATTATAAATGCAGCCTAGAATATGGATAGTAATAATAATGGATTATGATTTCATAATCAATTTCAATCCATTAAAATCTAACAAAGTAGTAGATTCCTTGAGTTAAAAACATCATGATACATTAACCATGTTACATATGGAACATGATCCCTTAATTATTGATTTGATGAATTTTTTCATATATGTTTTTGGTGCAAGAAATACATTTGTTTTTTTATTGGTTCTGTGAAGTCATCATCATTAGAATAAATTATGGAAGCACAAAAGGGAGACCATGATCAACATAAAAAAGAAATTTTATTTAAAATCATGATGTTTCAAGAATTTAAACTTGATAAATATTTTATTTTATGATTGGGTAAATGTTTTGGTGTTTCTTATGATTCCCAGTTGAAGAAATTTTGTTCTTTGATGATCACAGTTCCACAATTTGAATTTAACATGTCATTACTAAGATGTACAAAGTTCTACATGTGTATTACAAGAGGGATAGAATAAAAATAGAAATTGATGATTTTACCATGATATGTTTATCATGTCAATTGGTAAAACCTGAATGACAGTTACCACATTGGATGCTTCATCCTTTTCTAGTGCTAGAGTGGAAATGTTATTATATATACATGGACATTATTGTGGTACTACCACAAACTTATCATGGTAACAATTCAATATGTGTAATTGTTTACTGACTAACTAAACCTAGAAATTTTCTCCCTATTAAAGATTAAATGTCATTGGATCAGATTTATCAATTGTACCTCAAAAAGATTGCCATGATACATGGAGTTACTCTTTCCATTGTATCTAATATGTATCCCAAGTTCACTTTTAATTCATGGAAGGGCCTTCAGAAGCTTTTGGACACATAAATATTTTTCAGTATAACTTTTCATTTTCAATCATATATGAAACCATAATGAGTGATTCAATATTTGTAGAATAGTTAAAGAGCATGTTGAATGAACTACCATGGATGTGTGGATCAACATCATTTGTTACTTGAGTTTTCCTCTATTAATAGTTATCATTCAAGTATTTAGTTGTAACATTTTGTTGCATTTTTTTCGGAAGTGGTTTCAAACTCATGTTGTTTGGGATGATGTATAGAAATAGAATTTTATTGGGAAAAAATTATTATATAAATTGTTTTAGAAAGTGATGATGATCCAGAAACACATGAGGATAGCACATAATAGGTTGAAAAGTTATGAAGAGTGTTCGAAAAAAGAATTTTCTTTTTTAGGTTTGTGACATTTTTTTTATAGAATTCTATAATGGAAAAATATTATGGATTTTGGTTAGAAAGGTAAAATAATTCCAAATTTTATTAGGCCTTATAAAATTATGGTGAAAGTGGGTCCCATCATCTATCAAATTTTTTTCTTTTCTAGATTATCTCACGAAGATTGTTTTTTAATGATTGTATGTTTGGAATGTATGTGCCATTTTCAACTCATGTTTTGAGCCTACAAGAAGTTCAACTAAGGGAAAACCTTTATTATCAAGAGAAACATGTTCATATTCATGATTAATGTGAAAAATTATGGATGAATAATCTAATCCACTGGGTAAAAGATTTCTGGAGAAACAATACGGTTGATTAAGCTACATTGGAATCTGAAAATTCATTGATGTAAAGGCCCACTCACATATTCAATAAGTAAATAGTATTTTTATGTGAATAAAAAAAATTATAATCTTTAGAAACAATTATCTTAAAAAATGTCGTCAATGTTTTATTTAATGATCCTTTACCATATATGATAAAAAATGATATATGGTATCATTAAATATTCTAAAAACACATAAATACCATTAAATGGTAAAATTATGTAATTAAATGGTAATACAAGGTACTATAAACATTAATATGTTGATTTATGATATTAACAACACTTCTTTAACCATTATAAATGAGGTTTAAAAAAGTTTTATAGAACAAATCGAGGTAAGGGAATTCATAACACAATTTCAATTCGTGGGGTTGACATTCTATATTTTTATTTTTGTGGTATTAAAATTTTTATTGTGAAGAATTTGGTTTATATAATGTTCAATTATGTGTATTTTAGTTTATATACATATTCCATCCACTTTATTACGTCTTCCTTAAATTATATGATATATATATAATGGTATTTTCTTCTAAAATCTTCTTTAAAATTTATCTTTTACAAAATTCAAAAAAAAAATTAAATGCAATTTTTCATGTTTCATGAATATGTTCTAGTTCTTGGGCATCGATTATGATTAATGGTGGGACCTATATCTCCAACTAATAAATTGTGTATGTGTATGTTGGAGGTAGTCCATATTGTCACCCCATGTCTAATTGTGTGGGATAAATAATACGGTTGCTATGAGGATTACATTGTAGGGTTTCTGAGAGGATTAAAATTATATGTTACCTGATGGGGTTAAAATTAAATGTATTTAATGTCCTATGATTCCTTTATAGTTCTATGTTTGTTTATTATGTTTATTGGGAATATTGTTCTTATGGGTGACATGTTTATCTTTTTGAAAATGATTTCATTTTGTCACAAGTATTCATGGTCAATAGTTTTCTTTTATTCTTTTTATATACCTTACAGAGATTTTTGTGCTCATCACATGTTTATAATTTATTTTCACATGTAATATGGTTGTTTAAGACAATTAAGGAATCCATGTTAGATGTTAGATTGATTTGAAAATAAATCATGATTATTTGAAATGTTTTATTTTTTTGATGAATGGAATATTAATTTTATTGTATCCACTATTTATAAATATGGAATGTTATAAATTTAGTGTGTCCCAATTCCCGAAATATCTAAACATTTAATGATTCTCAATGTCATATTAAGTGGGTTCTAAACTATGTTCAAGATTATTTAAAGTAATAAATAAGTTCCATATATTATTTGTAGGATAGCTCTTAATTCTACGAATATGAAATTACACGCTCGAGCTTTGAACCATTTTTAGAATGTTCTTCTTGTTTAGTACATGAAATTTTCTATTTGATATTAATAATTTTTCAGTAATTTTCTAAATAATTTTATGAATAGACAACTGAATAGTCTACACAGTGAGTTTTCTCATATTGAGCATCATTACATGATACTCATGCACATTAGAGATTTGTAAAGATTTATGTTGGTGTGTATAGTGATATTAGATTTATGGAGGTCATGATAAGATTAAGGATGGTAACTTATATAATGAAAAGTGTCTATGTAGTCCTTGGTAAAAATTTTATAATAGGTAACGAGTCTTCAAAAAGAATCACTGATTTTAAACCCCAATATTCATCAATAGATAAGTTCCATTATAAAATTTACATTATAAAATGGGTTATGTTTTCCACTATATTATTGAGAAATGAGCCCCCATACATTTGTTTGATTTTGTACTCCAATATATGACCTAGAAATGATCATTCCTATATTTATGTCATTACTCACCTAGGTTATGGGGCATAGGTCCTTTAAATTTGGTAGTCAATACATCCTTGTGAGATGTTGTGATAGTTCTTAATTTGTTTTAGATTTTACAACCTCAAACTATCTTACTAATAAATTATAGTCGCTCCTCTTTAAAGTCCATCCATCCCTTGGTAAATTTTATTTCCTTTACAAAGGGTGATTTAAACCAATATTTTTATATATAGGATTTATATATGTTATATGGTCTATGGTGTTAAAACGATGTGTGTTCAGGATAGTTCAAATCATATAATATCTTCAAGCATGTGTTCTTTCCATCGGGTTGTGACTCAATGCTAACATGATGACATCAATTTTTATGTATGTTTGATACATTATATATCCTTGGTCATGTTTAAAAACAATCTTACATAGATATGAGACAAAATTATTAGTATTGATCTGTTATTATGTGTTATATTTCAATTTTAATATATCTATAATTTTTGAGTCTCTTATAATTGTCCCTAGACCTAGGTGTATGATAAGATGTTATTTTAACCATTAATTATGTTATAAGGAAATCCAATTGAGTTATTATACTTATTAAAACACATTAATCTCACCCAAATTTATTGTGTTTGTGATGAAGATTCATATTTTTTAGGTGAACCAACCACTCTTGGATCTAGTTAGCTTATAGTGATAATTCATAGTAGTATATGGTGGATTATTGTATATAAAGTTACTCTTAGTGGTAGATCGTTATGTTTTATTAATGTGATCATTCCATCCCATGTCTTGTATGATCGAGTTTATAAATGAGGTCATATGTATTGTTCATATTATTGTGACTATGTGGTATTTTATTTTCTATTTTACGTTGTATTCATGTATTTTTTACACTTCAATTTTTTTATATTTTTTGAGTTAATTTTTTGATAAAGGATTTATATAAATTTTTATTTTTTTATATAATAGGACACTTATATATTTAATTATTCTATTATCATACTGGTTTTCATCCCCTAGACTATTATATTTTGTTTTTGTGTGGTAATCATAATTCATCCTTGGTCAATGTAGGATCGCAGGGGGATCAGTAATGTTATTGTTATTTTAGAGTTGTATATGTCTTAAGGTATATGTTTCAAGAAAATGTTCATATGTGGATTTTTTAAGGTATATGTGAGGTAAACTACACATCCTTTATCAAGGACAATGATAAATTATCAGTTGGCATGAACCTTAATGAAACTGTTATCAATGTATAAGTGTTTTAGTACATTAATAATAATGTTTTTTATTCATTTCCATGACATTATGTTGTTACTTAATATAGAAAAAATCATTTAACTGTATGATAACCATTTGAATATTTGGCGCTACTAGATTGAAGTTATTTTAGACTCCTATGAATATTCATGAAAAAAAGGTAATAGTTATTGAGCCTTTATTCAAAAATTTGTTGGGAAGTTATGAATCTCTTTATATAACATATAGTTTCATATATTGTTCCTATGGGATTATGGAGGTCCCTTTACCATTATGTTATATTGTACATCCTATATAAAGGATGGTAATTCCCACTTTACAATATTACACTACATATTCTTCGATTTTCTCATGTGTTTTAGTGTTATTAGACACATTAATTTATGAACTGAGCATGACTCTAAGGTTATAAATGATTATAAAAAGTATTTTGGATATATTTTTTATATATTATATAAACCCACTTACTAGATTGTTTTTTTTACAATTATTTCCCATCATGGTCTAGTGAGTCACTGGTTGATGTTTACTTAAACTCATTATTGAACATTAATATTATGATTTCTCTTGATCTCATTTTATTATGGAGTTTTGTTCAGTGAAATTTAGGATATATAAAATTGTTAATGTACTGTATTATCTTCATGGTATCATGACCATTATAATTTATGTGTAAAGATCAATGTAAGTGGAACTCCTTATATAATATTTGGCTTAGATTTCTTTAAATTGATATGTCATGAAAGGCCTATAGAGCTTAATTTATGGTAGATTTATTCCATTAATCATTTTCAATATATGTAAAAACCATAGACCAAGAGTTTGAATTTAAAAATAACCATATTAATGTTTCTCTTTGAATTTTGATTGACAATTAATTTTCTTTTGGTTATCCAGTGTGACGGCATGGATGGATCACTATGTAAAATCGATGTATTTTTGTTATAAACATATAGAATTCATATATTTACTATAGGTGATATATATATATATATATGATATCATGGTTTAAAAATAGTAAAATATTGGCAATTATTTAAAAATAACTATTTCCACAACCTCTTAGGGTTCCTTTTTATTCACAATGTACTAATGGTATGACCATTAGTAGTTTAATGCAATAAATGGTACTGATCAGGTGGAACCTGATATTGTTTATCATTTAATTATGTGTTAATTACTATCCCAATTTCCCAATTATATGAATATGATTCATAACATTACAAATATATCATTATTATAGTATTTTAATTCCTAGTGGATCACCTTGAATGAATTCTTCAGCCACAATCTCCTACTTGTATAAATCATACATTCACTCACATTGGTCAGTAGTGTGAATTTTATCTCAAGGGATAGTGATATTTTCTTGGAATAAGTCTTATGTAGATGTGATTTATTTAAAGTTAATTTCTTATGGGTTGGACGATTCATATTATATGTAAGGTGACTTATAGTTGAGAATATTGGTTGAGAGTTATCAAAAATGATTTTTAGGACCATCCATCATTATTAATAAGATTATCCATAGAAGTGTGTGAATGACTAACCAAAATTTGGTGAGTTTATCTTGGTTAATTATATATTTACTATAGGAGTTGTTTCTTATATTGGTTGAATAATTCAATGAATCAGAATAGTATATTTTTATATATATTCATTCATTGAGAGATCGACTATCATTATGACGTACAACAATGACTGGACCAACATCTTCTACTGTTTTTTTATTTATTCCAACAATGATTAGGGATATATTACTATAGATATAAGTCCTTTTGGAAGAAATTAAATTCATAACTGCTATGTCCTATTAGAGCATTCAAAAAAAATATGTTCCTTGATGTCAAACTCAAGACATAAAAGGTGACATTGTTAGCATTGAAGATGGTTGTTCTATTAGAATAAATCAAGCACATCTATGGATATTCATTAATTAAAGATATTATGATGAGAGAGATGAATATATATTCAAATATATAAGGTATATTTTTATTTATAATGATTATTGTTTTGTATTCTTTTTTCTTCTCCATTGAGCATGGAGGTTCAATAATAATATCATATTATATTCCATTACAATGATTTTTTTTTCTAAGAATATTATGAGGATGTATGAGAACACATTCTTGGTGAGGTTTTGATAATATAAAATTGTAGGGATTAAAAATATAAAAATATGATGGTGAAAAAATTTTATCATAGGGGAATGGTCCAAATTGTTTGTATTTTTTATTTGGAATTTCATGATTTTTTAATTTCATATAGTTCTCTTAATAGTATTCATCAATGATAATGAGCATTTCACCATTTCGGGATGGATTTTAGTTTCCCCATGGGGAAATAATTAAGTGTTTCTATTATTTAATTTAACTAATATATCCCAGCATGGTTTGGAACTTTGGTGATATAGGATTTTTATTTGTGTACTATTGAGGTTTTTTAAATTTTATTTTGGTAATTTTATATTCGGGTCTATAGTTGAAAGAGTATGACCACCAATATATTTAATGATTTCACACAGGAAATTATCAATGAATTTTTGACTCATTTACTTATGTTTGGTTTCATAAAGTTTTTAAAATAGTTTTAAAATTTATTTATGTTTTCATCAATCCTTTATTAAGATATAACCAAAAAACAACCAATTTATCTTTATTGGTGATTTCAATAATGATTATAGTAAAAGGTGTATATATGTGGATGTTTTTAATGATATAAGGGATGAAATAATTCCAAAAAAGGGATTTCTTATACATGATGATTATACAAAGACCTTTTCAAATATTGATTATGAGTTGAGTAAGACATCAAAGATCTTCATATTATGATTCTTTTGATTTATTATTTCATTATTCAAAAGGATTTACTCTATATTAGATGTTTTTGTATATATAAATATTATTAATGTATCTAATTTTTTATAATAATAGTTGAAAAAGCGGTTCTCCTACAATAGGAACTCTTATTACAATATGGTGTCCTTTATGGCATAAATATATTAAATATTAATATTTTTCTATAGTATAGAGTTCATAGTGGATAAAAAGGTCTTTCATAATGGATATTGGAAGGATTGATGTAATACATACTTATTATCTTTTTATAGAATTCTTATTCTGTCATTATTCTTATAATTGATATAGAAAATAAGATAATAGTTGGTGGGATAATTTATGTAATGAAAATATAAGAATATAAGATTCCATCCAATATTTTATGTCCCAGTTTCATATAATACTAAGGCCTCTAGAGTAGTATAAAATGTGTTTTTGTGTATTTTTTGTAAGAGGTTATTATCATATCTCTCTATCACAAGAGCTCTATATTTTCTTTTAAGTGATTAAACCATTAAATTGTGGGATGTCTTAATGTACATGTTTTTAATGGTAAACAAATAACTCATTATTTTTTAGTTTTGAAGTAACAAAACATATATTCAGATAAAATTGTATATTAATCATATGAAATCATGTTGTAAAAAATTCAATGGCTTGATGAGTCATGGGGTTTTATATTTACACATATGTTAATATTTTTCGATTATTGATAATGATGAATTTTTAAGAGATATTTTATATTTATTAAATAAATATATATTTATCCACTAAGAACAAATATTGATTTCTATATGAAAAAATATCATATAAATATATTATCAAAAACAAATTAGTTGTTTTTAAGGGATACATGTAAGAGAGGTTTAATATAATAAGGCATTTCAAGATTATTGTAGTTCTAATTTTACGTTCTATTAAAAAAAATTATCCTTAACCATAATCGTGTATTAAAAATACACATATTATTCCCTTCGTATATGATATAAATATTCTATATAGACACACGATTGGGTGAGATGAGGATGGAATAAATTAATATATTTTATGTATACTTGGTCTTGGATAGCGGATATTGAATCAGGAATAGATTCATATATAATCAATATGTCGATACATGAATATTTAATTATCCCCAATATGGTAAGGATTTAATGAGATTTATGACGTATTCATCTTTGGAATCATTTGCCATCTTTATTCTGTGTTATTTATGAATGTACCATACATAATAAATTATTTTATAGCTGCATGATTTATTATCCTCCAAACGCTTTGAACATGACTTCATATATTCAACCAAATAATATAGTTTCTATTTAAACATGAGAAACAATTATACCCTTGCAGAATTTTTTATATGAACAATTTATCCAACATGTGTATTATAAATAACGTTTCATGAATTAGAGTGTCCAATAATTGGGATTAGTTTTTCCTTGACTGCATTTTCTTCTTCAAGATCATGTTGTATTTTATTGAAATTCATCACAATCTTACTTCAAAATAGGGTTGATATTTATAATATAATATATAAATAAGGGAAGGATTACAAAAAATGTTGAATATTTATAGATTTGTTGAGTTATTAGTGAAAACACAATACTATTGCTATTATATTGTTATGGATGGTATGAAATAAATTATCATTACAAGATGTCTAGAGAAGGGATTAATAAGGTGGTGGAAGAAATAATTTTATCTTATCATGATTGTGTTTTTGACGAAAAAAGGATTGATATATTTGTAAGACTTTATGAAATAATATCTTGGCTTTGTAGAAGGAATGATGGATGTTGGAAAAGGTTAATACATTAACATGGTGATTCTAGTTTTTAAATGTCATTACAGATATGGGATTTTATGATCATACACATTGTTTTTCAAAACATGGATAATCTAACATTTCTATAAGACATCTAATATCCATAGTAATTTATAAATAATACATAGTGTGTGACTATAAGTCATGTATAGTGTTCATTTTGAACGCACAGATTTGGTGTACATAATGTTAATGTTGACTATCCCCATGAACAACACAAATAAAATTCTACAGTCAGAACAAAATATGGATCAATACATCAGGAATATATATATATATATAAAGCCTCTATCAAGTAATGAAGAAGTTTATTCAAAAGCTACAATCCTTGTTTAGAACTTCTTGACTCGTGTATCAACTAGGGAAATATTGTGTAACACCATGGTTACACATACTATATAATATTGTAAGGATAGTCACATATATCTATATGACTTGGAATATTGCATATCACAATACCTGATTGGCTATATTTTTTTCCCATACAACTTGAACCCAACTATGAGAAACTATATATTGTACCTATATACACCCAGATGATGATAATATATGTACAACCATTGTTTGGGTTTTATATTCAACTTATGTGTGAGTACATGATGTGGGCTATGTGAATTTCACCATTTCCATTTCATGTAACATGGGTGATAAAATAAGATATATAAATAGTCTGTTTTCCTCCCTTGTAGGGGACGCTAGTATGATTCCCATGGTATTCAAAAACTAGGTTTGAGGTATATATTGTAGATTGATGATATTATATCTCTAGTAGAGATGAAAGGGATTGGGTGAGGCACTTCAAGAAGAACAGGCCCCATGGTGTCTTTCTGATGATAGGGAATAACATCCCTATATATATCATGATTTTATTACTCCCACATTCATATGTGACCGGATCACTTCATATAATGTATTTTAAACAATGGGTTGGCGATCCATTTTTACTAACAAGGGGTGGATCACACATATTATAGTTTAATTTGCTACCCACCATTGTGTTAAATCATAGGTTCTCCATTTAATGAATTTAGAAATCCCCAATTAGATCGGATACAAGTTATTAACCTATTATTGATGTTACTCAATTAACATATATTAAATCTTAATGAGGTTCAAGTACTCCATTAGGGAAGATATTCTATCAGATGTTGAACTTTTTTATGAGGAATGGTATCAAGAAATATGGTTATAATAAGGTAGAAAAAAATTTACGTGTGTTATTTAATATTGATAAAGGTGTTTTATATTTTATCGATCTTTCAATATTTTTAGGAAAGTATTGATTCCTTTGAGAAGTGAGGTATATCCAATTTATGATTTATTGAATTTGTAATATATTAACTATATGTTTTTCATAGTAGATATGATCCTACATGGGTATGATATATATTTTCTGGGATTCTCATGATATTTTAAAATATCGAGGATTTAAAAATTTATTCCTATTTGTTCTAATCATTTCCTTTTGGTGAATTTTTTTAGTCATTTCTTTGTATTTTTTAGCGTTTTGATATACATTAAAAATACTCTCCTTCTCATAGTAATAACTCTAAAACATGTTGTGTATTTGGTTATAATACACATAATATTTGTAACTACAGTGGACATCGATTCATTGGAGAATATCTTGCCTACATTGATTCACATAAATTGGAAAATATTCGAGAACATTTATATCATAGGTTTATTTTAGTGTTCTTAAAGAAATTTATATCATCCCCATCTTATATAGTGTAGGGTTAAAAGATCATATTTTGGGTATTATTATTATAAAAATATATGTGTCTTTGAAATTTACATTTTATGTATTATTCGTGTATTGTATAATGTTGAGTTGATTATATATATTTTTGGTGTCTTTATTTATATTTTTAATATTAAATATATATTTCTATTGATGTATTTTATTGGATATCTCATATTGTGTATAGTATTATGTGTTTGTTCTAGTCCCCATCCTATATCTTATGGTAGGTTTTCATGGGGATAAACACTCATCATACACCTTGTCCACATGGGAAATCTACAGGTCTGTTGAAGTCATTTTAATAGTATAAAAAATGTATAAATCAATTTAATATAATATTCCATGGAAAATGACATATCCTAAGGAATGATATAGATATATCATTTGTCATAATAATTTAATCATAGTGTAGGATTTTGTGTCATGGTAATGTTTTAACATGGGAAAATCATACGGTACAATTAACATAACATCCTATGACTTGTAAAAATAATTTGATCATTATTTGATAGAAATTTAATATAGGCTTGAATCATTTAGATCTACTATATTTGGAAACATGAAAACATATACCTTGTATTCATAAAAAAAATATATTTTTGGTCAGGTATTTCTATATAAATATTACACACCTTATGAATATTAGATGTAATAATATTTTACACATCATGGGGAGAGGAATCATAACAAAAAGATGAGATCTGATTCCAATTAATCATAAAAAGGGATATGTCAATCATCATATAGTTATAACAAGAGAATATGATTATAAGTACATGATCATAAAATTTTAAAATGATGCTTTATATTTGAATGATCATAATCATAACTCATGGTAAAAATAATGGTAGTTTGTAAGACATGAATAAAAAAAGAGAAAAATAATATGAACAATTAGATCATAATATAGAAAAATTACATGGAATTAGCTAAATCACATAAGCATAGAATATACATTCATTATTTGTTCATGATAATTTCTAATTCCATGAAAGATGAATGAGTTCACTAGACAAATGATCATATTAGGTGATGATAATTATCAATACTATCATAGTTAACTCAATCCCTTACCGAACTGGGGTCACTAAATATTACATTTTAGTTTACTATATGAGATATAAATCATTTCCCAAATAATTGAATGGTAATATTTATCCCACCTAAAATTTAATAAATATACTAATCATGTGTTAGAAATTATCAAAATTAATTAATTATATCTGACCCCATAAAACAAAATAGGTATATAAACATTTCTTCACAACATATCCAATAAAAAATATTTTTTTCATAAACACTTCATCACAAAATAATTCGTGGAAATGAAATGGGTTTCATAAATATTTCATATTTTCAAAATTTACATGATAATTAGAGATAATGTGTAATGATGATATCCTTGTTTTATATCCTTAGTAAATAATATGTGACAACAATGAGATGTAGCTTAAGTAGAAAATGATTTTGAAAGGTCACTTAGAATATTTACTAAGGAAACTAATCATCCCATTTCTAATTAATATTTTTTTTTTCAAAATATGCACAATTATAATGGAAAAATATTCATTGAAAATAACATTGTATCATTTTAAATTAAGAATCAATGAAAAATTTAGTCATCACATATGGAAAATCCATTCATACTATAAATATTATAAAAACCGTCCTTCCATATTATTAATGAAAAAGTAACAAAGTACATCATTATATAAATGGGATTTTTTTCTACTTATAAAAATTTCTGTTAAATTTGAAACATGGGAAAATATTACATTAAAAAATAATAGGATAATGGTAAGAATATATTATTTTATAAAACAATATTATGGAAGAGAAACATTCCCATGTCTATACCAAATCATAAAAAAATATCGAATATTGATGACATTGTAAAATAAAACCTTATTCTGAGTTTGTGTTTCTTTAAAATAATTATGATCTAATATATAATAAATTTATATTTATTATTAATATATAATTTATTGAACTTAATAATTGTAAAATTATATAGTAACCATTAATATTATATCAACAATCCATTGTGTCATATTTTTTTTACTAAATTTTTATCTTCTAGGTATTATTTGTTTTTTTATCATGACTATAAAAACAGATTAATTCAAGTGCTTGTACATTTGTATTGGTTTGATTATATCAAGAATATTTTTCATGATATTAATGTAAGATATATTTATTATATATATATTTAGTTTAATAAATAAATCTTATATATATTAAATTAATTAAACCATTCGGGGCGACGATATGTCGTACGTATAGATAAAAACTATTTTAAAATTTTCACTTATGAAAAAAATAAATTAAAATATAATTTAACATTATATTGATCAATTTTCTATTTTATGTATCATTTATATTAATCAAATTCATCATCATTACAAAAAAATAATAAAAAATAAAAAACAAATCACATTGCTTCGTAGAGGTGGTTGTCCACACATACATATGAACAATGTAACTGATTCCACAAAGATTAAAATTAATGTATGTTGATAAGATATTATATTTCTACATGTATTAGTAAATATAGTATATATATATTAGAACAATAATAATACCCATGATGGAAAGGCGACGATGAAAATAATATTTTCTGTATGCATATAACGTAAATAATATATACGAATGAGTGATACATTCATTTCTTTATTAATGAGAAATATGATGTAATTTTAATAATAATCATGTTAAAAAAACAATATTTTTGGTTGGTTTAATTTTTTATTTTATGAGAAGTAACATTTATTTTTATTAGGTAAAGAAGTGTAGAGAAAAATTATTTATAAGGGAGATTACTTCTTATTTGGAAGGAATCATATATATATAATAAAAAGGACTCTAGAGATAGACTTTTTGAAAATAAACCTATATGTTGTGTATTGGGCTGTTTAGAAATGATATAAATTGTTTTTTTGTTATAATATATTACTCATTGTGGTGTAATGAAGTGTGGTAGGATGGTCTCTTTTATAATTGAGAAAAGGGGTGAATTTGAAATTTCACGAATGATTTAATAACAATAAATTAATTTCATGAAAATTACCACCAAACAAAAATGGATTCCATTATAAGGTCGAATATTGTTCTAAAACCATCAACCAATAAAACTTTTGAAGTCTTGGTGTAATTTTAAGCCTCATCATTTTTAAACCCTTTGTAAACAAATATCAATCTTAACTATGATAACCACTTTTTTAGTATTAAAGAGTTTTAATATTTAAATATATGGTTAATATTGCGAAATATATGAGGAATTTCGTAATTTTTTTCATTATATTACATTCAAAATTAATTATTTTAATATTTTTATGATTTGAATAAATTTAATAAAATATTATTATGAGAAAATATATTTATTTTTTTCCACTATTAATTTAATTTAATTTCAAATACTTACAACGAAATAGGTAATATGAATACAGTTCTATAACTATTTCAGAATTTTTTGATGTTTGTATTTAATATTATTGGGTCACATTAACTAATTCAAATTGTATAACTTTTAATAATTTTAAAATCATTTAATATATATTTTTAATAAATGGAGCAATATTACATAGATGTTTCATACTAAATTAATCTCATTATATAATTAATACAAATTAAATATAAAATTTAAATTATTAAAATAATTTCATTAGTCTAAAAACAAATACTTATATTTCTTCATAAATTAATTTTTTTCACATCTTGATGCATAATACATATTAAAAACTAAAACGGTTTCATTTTTACCTTTCATTGATATAATTAATACATAAGTGATTATCATGGACTAGATTCTATTAAATAATTCAATTTCACAACTAATGTTTTAAATATCGAATTAATTTCACTAAATAATTATTTAATGAATAATTATGTCCTTCTCTGTTATTTTTAGTCTACTTTAACGAAATTTACCTATGACAATGGTGAAAATTTTTATGATTGTTACAATTCATATTTGATAAGAGTAATATCATGTTATTTACTAAATATGATAATCAAGATTATAAATATGTAATTAATTTTATCAATTGAATAAATATAAAAGGAATAATTAATTTAAAATTTATTGTTTAAAATGTTAAAAAAAAGATTAAAAAATCATTTTTAAGCCTAAAAATACATTTATTATCATCATATTAATAAAAAATATTAACTGAATAACTAATATATTTGATAAAGTTAAAAATATTTATATTTAATTAAAATAACTTCTAAATGGTGGATAATATAATATATTATGATAAAAAATTTCTACGCACATATAAATAGTTTTTCGTAATAATATTCTTATTTCATTAAACAGTTTTTAATTTTTCATATGAAATCAATTTGTATCAATTTATTTAATTTTATGTGTACATAAAAATAGTTTTTATAAATATAGTAACATCTATTCATAAAATAAAATTCAATGATTGGGAATTGACTATAACATTAAATAATAATATTATAATACTATTGCTCAGTTACATTACACTCGTTGTTGTGGGTAACATAGTCAATTAGATAAATAAATTATTTAAATAGAATTTTATCATAACATATACTAGTTGTTACGGTATACGCCTCATAAAATTAATTTCTTCCTTGAATTTCATCATTATTATTAAAAAAATCAAGATACCTATACCTTATCATATCCTCAGTTTCCTACATAGATTCATCAAATTTTTTGTTTCACCATAATCCATTGACCATGATAGTTGTTTTTTTTACAAAACCATCTCTTTAGAAGCTATAATATCTAATCATTTATCGTTATATGAACTATATTTATATAGTGGTATGGCCACTGAATTTATTACATGTTATGAATTAGGTATTTATTTCATCAGGAGAGATTCATAGAACACATCATGAACTTGAATAAAATTCAGTGGTAGAACCAATCGATACAAAACTCTTCCAATAAGATCAAGAATTTCAATTAGACCGATATACCAAGTGATTATCTTTCCCTTCATTCCATATATCATCACCCTATTCTTGGAAAATTTTTATTGGAATAAATTGAAACTAAATTCAAACTCTAGATCTATTCACTGATGCATTATGTCAAATATGATATGTTCTTATGTTATATTGATTAGATATGATCTATATTTTGTTTCTTCACATATATCCAGTCCTATTAACACTATTAATTCAACATTATTCCTATAAGATTCACTTCGTAGATTCATATCATATTGGGATATCATAATGATCAATATACATTCTTTAATGAAAGAAATTATTATAATTAAATTTCATGAATGGATGGTGTTGATACCAACCATATTTGAAGTGGAATGATAACGATCTCAGAATGTCATATAGTGTTTTTATGGTTCTCTTGGACTTAAAATATATCTACGGATGTTAAGAAGTTTTAAAAAATAAATATATATCATGATACTATTGAATACTTCTCCCAAACATCAATTAAATCCTTTGATTCTTATCATATATAATTGATATGTGTACAACATGAAATCATATATATTATTTATTGACTAACTATGTAAGTTTATTGAGAGAGAAATATTCCCTAATAAAAATAAATTTCACTAGCATCGTAAATGTGATGTACTAAAACCCATATTATGTAATTCTAATTTGATGTTTTGGGTATTTGAATCAATCAATCCATGAGGAGGTTTTCTGATTTCAATTCTACCATGGGTAATGGTTTTAAAATTCCCTTAGACTGAATACTCCCATCATTAACATTGTCACATACTGTGGAAAAAGAAATATACACTACAATATATATCTTCAATCCATCCCTCCAAAAATACTCATTCAAATCACAATACATATTTAAAATCCGGGGAGATAAATAACAAATAACAATGTGTATCATACATTATATCCACCAACAAATATTGTACAAAATGAGCATATAAAATGACCATGAACCATGTTATTCTATAACAATCAAGGATTAAATCAATAAGTCTTCTATGTTTATTTTTAAAATTCAAATGTTATTTCAATTTTGATTATAATCATCTGTTTGATAGATATTTTTACACTCATAAAAGGAAGATAAAATATCTCCATTTTATTCAATATTTTAATTTTCATGCTTTTAACCTCTTGAAGTATTTAATGTTTTTTTTCATTATCATTAAAAACAGATAAGATTTTTTAGACTCATAGATCATGGATCTCACTAGGATATAATATATTGATTTCGATTATAGTCCAGACATGAGAAAAGTCCCAAAAGTTTCATGTCCTGGGAGGACCTCCAGAACATTTTCTATAGTGCATGTAATTTAGTAGTTGTAAATTAGGTTATAAGGCATCCAGATTTTCATAACTAAGGGATTCCGTAACTATATTATTATGCAAAAAAATATGGTTTGTCATATCTTAATTTTACAGTCATTTCGTTTGAGGAATATATTAGGATACCTTCTATCAAGAGACTGGGTCCACATGATAGTAAAAGTGGTTTCCATATACCAATAGTTTTTAATTTATCACATGTGACTCTGATGATACATTTTGAGAGGATTATAGAATTCTTTCTGGTGTTCATTCCTTATTATGAGTATCCAATGGAATAATCCAATTACCTCTACTCAGAATGGTGGTATATAACCCATCTGGATGTCTATATATCATGGGGAAATTTTCCCATGACCCTATAATATAAGATATGTGGTGTGCATCTTCTGCCAAGTCCCATGTCATTTAATAACCCAAATTATGAGGATGGAGTTGGTTTTACACCCCTAATACATTACCATTTCTATTATTGTATTTGTCAAATTTTATAGGATGTGGAATGCAATTTTCATCTTCCATTTTACCAATATCAATATATTTTTAGTTACATTAGAGGATGAAATATGAATATATTAACACCTTCTGTTACAATAGAGGGTGTGTTTCTACTCTTATACTCTATTTATCATTAGTGTATAGTAAAAATACTCAGTTGATGAGGTAGATGTATGGTTGTTACCCTATTTTCTACTCAAAATCCCTGAGTTGTTTGCCTATATGATTAAAGACAATGTTGCTTGTTGGATTGATAGATGCATGAAGGATTTTACTTCTCCTAATGGTCTTCAACATATTTTTTCTAACATGATTTATTATTTTGTTTTTGTTTTTTTGTGTTCTCATGATTCTCCACTATGTTTTACTAAAGGATATGCATTATTTGGTAAAGTGTTAGTTCCTGAACATGATTTGCAGTCAAATTTTACAATAGTACCTCTTTAGAGGGATTAGAGGTGTTGACCTCTTCTTTATTGTATGATTTCTCCCTCTCCAGGTTGTCCTACATGACCAGGTATGTGCGCCATATATAGAACTACTGATTACGAAACCCTTATTATGTGTAGGTCTTTTCTTCATGGTGCATTGATAGGAGAGGATGTCAGAATATTTTTCTCATAAGACCCAATTCTCTATTAAGGTAAATATTTTACTAGCCTTATTATCATTCTCTACAGGATTAGATATAATATAATTGTTGTGTTTTGGAGTTGGGATCCTAAAATTGATTCTGATAGCTATCAATGCCATCTTTTTTTGGGTTGAAAACATTTACTGAGTTTACAGATCTGTCGAAATCATATGATGGAGGCTAATTGAAATTCAACTAGGGATTGTAGTGTTCATTTTTTTAGTACTCCAAAACATACACATTTTGGACCATGAAATTAATAACCCAGGTGAATCTGGATGTTATATACATTATTAATGTCGTTACATTTGTATTGGATAATTCATATTTTTTGGAAACAATTATTATTCCATATGAATATGATAGAGATTTGGTTCAATGTTCTAAAAATATAGTTGAAACCCAAAAAAATAAAACACCATTAATGTGTAATATATATAAAGACTTCGAATTTCCATGTAAAATTTTATATTTTTTAAATAAATAGGAATTCTACGAGTCCATGAAAATTGACGGAACATGATTCTGAGGCCCTGAGTTCCTAGAATGAATTTTTGAGATTTTGTTGGGGTACGTCCAATAGTTGTGCGAGCAGGTTTTTAAAACTTTTGAACCGGTGCTCAGAAATGAAATCTGAGGGTATCGTTGAGCTCACATCGTTGGTATTCTCATAAAAAGACATTCACCTGGACGGTAGTCGGTCGAGGCTGGAAGTTCGTTTTGGGGTTTTTCATGAATCAACAAAATAAAATAGAAATTTTGTCGATTTAATTTTATTTTATTTGTTAAAACCTCTAGAAGGAAGTTGAAAATTTGGGACCACCATACCTTAACCTCCCATGATATGTTATAGTGGTGGTGACCACCCGAGCCTAACCTCACATTAGAGGTTATGGTGGTGGATACCACCTGTGGCCTAAACCTCTCAACTCCATCATTAAACATGGGAGAGCCTCTTCAACTCCTCCAATATTAATTGTGCCAACCCTCATCCACAATTATTAATCCAACAAACCACTTTAATTATTCCAACCTATGAGATTAATTAACCCAATTTGAATTATAGGCTAATAAAAATAATAGATCACATAATCTATTATTTTGGGGAAACCATTTCATTTTGGAGGATTTGGGACAAGAGGTTCTTTGGGAGAAATGAACTATAATGAATAACACAAACTAAAAACACATCTCCTTCGATGTTTTCATCTCCAATGTCTGTCAAAGGATCTCCAATGATGCACAAACCGTTAATTGAGGAAAACTCTGACGACACCAACATCCATCATTTCCCAATGACTCGTCTTCTCTTTTGTGACCTCTTCGACATCATCATGTGAATTATTTAGGGGTTTTTTTCTATTTTTTATCACTTCCCATGTACACCCCTTCTATTTCTTTTGTTGGTTGGGAACAATCATTGCGGGAGGATCGGATTTGATGTTCTTGTTCATGTTCTTGATGAGCCATATGCTACCACCATAACACGGATGGTACAAGGAAGTCCAACATGGCCCTATCCTTCCAATTATATTGTGTTGTTTTCATGATGGATTACTACGGAAACCATCCATGGTTGGGGCATGAGAACGATGGCCAGAACTACCACGGTCCGCAACAAAGGTGACGACATAATGGTGTCGCCCCATGGCCGGAACGATGCCCCGTGGCCAGACCGCCGCCATGTGGTTGGACCACCGCCCTACGACCGGACCACCTCCCCACGGCCGGACCACGGACCCACAACTGCACTGTCATCCCCGGCCGAGCCGCCCCATGGCCCCGCGCCCTCGAGGCACCCTCTGTGGCCTCGTGGCCACCCGTAGCCCTACGCATCCCCTCACGGCCTGTTGAGCCGGACCTAGTAGGCCTTGCCACCCAGCGGGTCAGGTTGAACCCAAAAGGTTTGTTCAGACCCAGTGGGTTGGGCCAAGTTGACCTAAACCAGATCGGCCCAGGCCGGGTCGGGAAGACTCTGTCTGACCGGGTCGGACTGGACCCGAGCCCACTACAACCAAATTACATTCATTTGGCAAAAAAATTGGCACCTGATGTCTATTAGATGAACCTTTAGTGGAGTTGGGAAACTTGGAGTGAATCAATCCATTTGAGTGATACCCCACTGTGATTTGGATTAATATGGGGAATGGTCAGGATGGATCGAGCATGAATCTGACCGATCCCCCGAGACTAAAAAGATAATAACTCACAGGTCGGGCATCCGATTGACGTGCAGTCTGTTATATTGATACCCCTATAACATGGAGGACCTTTGAGATACATCTTCATGGGACTACATGTAAGATGGAGTATCGAATAGAAGATTTTGGAGCAGATACTTTTGGAGATGAGTGAGCATAGTTTAGTAACCCAGTGGCTGGATGAGACATGATGACTCCTAACAATTTCGTCTCGGAGTGACATGACAGGTAAAGTGGGGAGCACATTGGTGACGTGGAAAACTGATGGTGGGGAGCACCTTGGTAACGCAGCAGACCCAGAATACTCGATAGGAGACACACCTCAGCAGGCCACGAGGGGGAGCGCCTTGGTGATGCGGCAGACCCATTTTGGGGAGTGCTTTGGTGACGTGGTTTTCCCGTGATACTCTATAGGATGAGTACCTCAGTAGTCCATGGTTAGTGTTAAGCGCCTCAATGTGACATGGTAGGCCCGCTGTACTCAATAAAGGAGGAGATCTCCTGCATCTGAGGTGTGCAATGTTGTGACTGGGAATGTTACTTGATACTAACACGAGAATAAATCTTAGTGTGAGCTGAGTCAGTACCATTGGGTTTTCCATATGATTGAGATAAATTATTTGATAACTTATGTATATGAATGTAGATATTCTTATGTAAGGTTATATGTTGATTTCATACTTTGATATTTATCCTTGATGGATTTTATGAGACCTAGAGGGTATCAGGTTCCTTACTGAGTATTGTTATACTCACACCTATAGGGGCTATGCCCACACCTTGTTGTGTTGGATGCAGATGATGGACAACGCTTATTGTGGCCTAGAGTAATAAGACTGGACGATACTTGGAGGTGGGCCATACGATGTGTCGGTATGCAGAGGAGACTAATGGATATAGAGTGATGAGGAGGTGATCTGTACCTACCCTTCAGTTAAGAACCTTGAAGGATGACCCATCTATTAACTTTCCCATTTCATTAGATGTATTGTATCAGATTAGTATTTTTAATTTCCAGCTGGGCTTGTAATCTGGACCATTTTACTTATTGCACTAACTTTTTTTACAGTTTAGTTTACACGTGTTCCTATCTTGTTGTGTTCTTGGTTATGTGTGCTTAAATGTTATAAAGGGAATTCCTTCTCAGTTTTTGGTAATATGCCTTCAGTGCTAGTCATCAGCCCATGGCATATGAAAGGCGGGCTTGGGAAAATCACAGCACGGGCCCCGAGGGACGGGTCGTGAAAAATTGGTATTAGAGGATTCAGTTCAACCGCAAAACTTATGACTCATATACTTCCTTTTAACTACAATAGTGTTATGTTTAGTGAGAGTGGTTATATGTTTTGGGAAACCAGTGTTGGTGCGGTGACCTATGTATCCATACACCCGGACCTTGACATATTATTTCTGACTCAGTTCACGAAAACACTGATTGCATGTGTGTTTTCAAGAGTTTTCTCTATTAGAATTTGAGTTAGTTCACCAGTTATAACTTATTAACCATGAATCAACTGTTTCATTTCTGAATTCCTCCACTCAGATAGTTGTCTAGGGTTTCGAGAGTTTTACGCACTAATATCCCACCAAGCGATGATGCCTCAGTGCATGTCCCTTTTCTAGTAGAGCCATCATCGGTACCACTCCCTATTGGGACACCGATGACACCAGCCATAGCAGCAGACGAAGAATTCCACTTGAGCACATTGCATGAGTCCAACGCTAGAGGCAATGTAGGTTTAGGGGAGAGACAGACCCACAGGTAGATGAGGATTGATAGGAGGATGTGGTGAGGGTCTTCCGACTCGTAGGGACACTAGACGATCTCATGGTGATCCTTTCTGCCGGCCTTCTACATGAAACAACAGGAAGATAGTGGAGCATGATTCTCCAGGTTCACAACAAGGTGACACATCTCTGGGAAGACATCGAGAGCCAGTTTGGGTAGAGTTTTTCCCCTCAACTCTTCGCGTAGTGTGCATACATGAGCTTCATCATCTACATCAGGGCATCATGACTATGGCTCGGTACTCAGCAAGGTTCACACACCTCTCACACTACTCCAAAAATATGTTGCGATGCCCTTTTTCAGGGCCTAGACATTTTATCAGGGGATTGAGCGTGAGATCATGGTTTTGATGATCTAACTCAACATCCCGACGCAGGCAGGGGTATAATAGAGAGCCCTCTTGGTGGAGAGTTTTCATGATGGGCAGTCACCAACAGTGATAACCACTACCATTCATCACATAGAAGAGTATTTTGCAGCTGGTAGTAGACTGACGTTGTAAAGTCCAAGATGAATAGACCAACAGGTGGATGATTGCATGACTCAAGATTGGTTGTCTGGGGAACCTGAGGCAGATCTAGTTATACTAGAAGTGGGCAGTGTTTCACATGCGGCGGGCCGGGTCAGATGGCTAGTGACTATCTAACACATTGTACATATGATCAGTGGACAGTTAAAGGACTGCCCAGGCATTCATAGAGGTTCGACAGAGGAGGTCTGCTGGGAGAAAGAGAACATGACGGGGGAGCTGGTCGGGCACCTGGTGATGCGTGACGATTTGAGATATACCACCACCACTAAAAGGAGGTCTATCCCTACCGTAGGGAGAATGTGGGTAGGTGAGAGATCAGCTATAGGAAGATAATTCCATCAATCACAGAACTCCAAAGATGATACGAGGTACAATCTATGTCTACTCCACCATAGTTTCAGTACTTATAGACAAAGCTATGAGTCATTATTTAATTTCCACTACCCTAGTTTGGAGCATAGAGATTTTGAAGGAGGATTTGGCCCAATCCATTCATCTAGAGACTCTTACAAAAGAATATTCGATGATTGTGAACTAGTTCCGCCAAGGTGATCTTACTCTAGGAGGTTAGAGCTTTGGATATGGTCTCATAATACTGGCATCGAGACCTTATGATGACATCTTGGGCATGGACTTGTTATCTATAGTCCAAGATCATATAGACTGTATTAGGATCAAGGTCTGGTGTGTCTTCATTGATGGGACCAAGTTTACATTCATTCTAAACAAGGGAGCCTTTGTAGGACATGATGAACTAACCCAGAGGAGAGTTCAGCCGGTCCCTCGTCAGTTGGATAGCCTTACCCTCAGAGTTGTTGATGTTGAGAGTCTGAGGTATCTTATTGTGGTGAACCGGTACATGGATGTTTTCCCTGATGATGTTGTTGGTCTACCTCCTCATAGAGAGGTGGAATTTTACATTTCATTCCACCCCTGGGACAACACTGATATCTACACCAGCATATCAGATGACTCCTACGGTGCTTCGAGAGTTGCAGGTATAGTTAGAGGACATGCAGGGGAAGAGATTAATATGGCCTAGTGTTTATCTTTGGGTAGCCCCGATTCGATATGATATGAAGAGAATGGAAGTTTGGGGATTTGTGATTACTATTGGTACCTGAACCAGGTAACTTTGAAGAACATGTACCCACTTACGAGGATTGATGATATCTCTGATCACCTGAAGGGAGCAATGTGGTTCTCAAAGATAGACCTCGGACCAGGCTATCACCAGATCAGAGTGTGAGATGGGGATGTGTAGAAGACGACCTTCAGGTGTCGGTACGACCAGTCTGAATTCTTGGTTATGCCATTTGGTATAACCAACTCTCTAGAAGTGTTCATGTGACTCATTAACATGATCTTTCTACTATAACTTGATCACTTTGTAGTGGACTTCATTGAATTATTTCTAATCTACTCGACTTCTAAGGAGGAGCATGCCTGTTATTTTTTGGTAGTACTTGACACACTCTAAGAGCACCATATTTATGGTAAGCTCAAGAAGTGTCAATTCTGGATCTCAGAGGTTCATTTCTGGTACATTTTATATCGGAGGCTGGAGTTGAAGTAGATCCAGTGAATATTGAGGTGGTACTTTTTAGGAGCCACCCAGTAGTGTGATTGAGTTAAGGAGTTTTTTTGGGTTTGGCTGGTTATTACAGGAGGGTTGTTATAGATATCTCGATAATTGAAGTACCACTATAAACCTTTACGAAGAATGGGAATCCATTGATTTTGTTGGAGATATGCCTACAATGTTTTCAAGAGATGAGGAAGAGGCTGACTAGTGTCCCCATCATGAGGCTACTGAAGGAGAGAATTAGTTATATAGTCTACTATGATGCATCAGGGACCGGACTAGGATGTGTTATGATGCAGGAGAAACCAGTTATCACATATGGTTCTCGACTACGGAGTCAAAATGAACAGATCTTTGCTACTCATGACTTGGAGTTAGTATTAGTGGTCTTCTCCTTCAAGATGTGGCAACACTATCTTATGTGCATGCATTTTACAGTGTACTATGATCACAAGTGTATCATGTATATCTTCTATAAGAAGGATTAAAACCTGAGACAATGATGTTGGCTTGAGTTCCTTCAAGACTATAACTTCGAGATAGTCTATATTCATGGGAAGGGGATAGTTGTAGCAGATTCACTCAGCAGGACGTCTAGTAAACAGCTTCTAGTTGAGGCGAAGGAGCTTCTAGACACTTTACAGATATCCTTTGTAGATATAGACATAACAGTTTTTCTATAGTCTCTTATAGTTACTCCCCCCACTTCATCAGTGATTTACGGTGGCTCCATGTGGGGATTCTTACTACGAGGCTTGACATGCTCATATATCCATAGGACATGCACCAGATGGATTTTATAAAGGTGGGGAGCACATCATCATTTTCAGAGTACATACCATGGTACTGGTGTCATTTTGGGAGGAATCGTTGAGGGAGTTCCACACAAACCCTCTAGAGGTACATACAAGAGTGGAAAAGATGTACATGGATCTCTAACGACAACACCAGTGGTAGGGAATGAATGAAGCAGTAACAATGTTTGTTTCATGATGCCTTACTTGTCAACCAGTGAAGGTGGAGCATCTTGTACCATCATGCTTGGACTAGATTTTAGAGGTCCCAGAGTGGATGTGGGATGGGATATCCATGGACTTCATGACATGACATCCACGTACATCCAAAGAACATGACTCGATTTGCATGATTGTCGACTAGATCACCATGTCAGTTCACTTCTTACCGATCAGAGAGCAGTGTTTAGTAGAGAGCTTTGGAAACATCAATATGAAAGATATTGTGCAGTTACAGGGATTACCCTCGACTATTGTCTCTGATCGTTATGAAAATTTTACATCTTGGCTATGGAAGGGGTTGAAGGAGGCTTTCGAGATGCAGCTTCATTATGATCACTGCCTTTTAACCTCAAATGGATGGTCAGACTAAGTGGACCATTCAGACACTCGGGAAAATGTTGCATGCTTGTGTCATTGACAACAGTCATAGCTGGGAGGATCACTTATCATTGGTGGGGATTATACAAAACAACTAATATAACTCCATCATAGGGATGTCACCTTTTTAGGTGTCATACAAGGGACCTTGCAGATCACCTTTGTGATGAAATAACCCTGGGGAGTCAGTTCAAGTGGGATCGGAGATGGTACAAGCTAACATATAGAAGGTGAAGATCATCTAGGTGTGGATGAAGTCTAAACAAATAATGAAAAAGTCATATGCCGATATGAGATCGAGACCTATGAAGTTCAAGGGTGGTGACCATGTCAAACTATGGGTCTCTCCCTGATGAGTTCTTTAATGATTTGGATGAGGTGTAATGTTATCACTAGGATTTTTTAAACTGTTCAGATCCTATTTAGTGTTTGAAAGGTGTAATTCCCCCTTAGATCTTCCACCTCGGTTGCACTGGGTGCCCGACGTCTTCCACGTATCCCAGGTGAGGGGATACATGCACGACCCTTCTCACATCATTGAACATGGCGAGGTAGAAATCGGCGATGGGGAGAATTTTACAAAGGTTTTAGTATAGATTGAGGGTCGTCAGGAGTGGGTCCTTAGTGGACGATCGATTACTCTGGTGCGTGTTCGGTTGCAGCACGAGAACCTCCAAGAGATCACATGGGAGCGAGAAGCTCATATGCGTGCTTAGTACCCCCATTTTTTACCTAGTTTGAGTTGTGTCTTATGGGGACATAGAGCCCAAAGGTGGGGAGAATGTAAAGACCCAGAATTTACATTTAAATGTTTTTATATAAATGGTAATTTTACGAGTCTGTGAAAATTGATGGCACGTGATTCTGTGGCCCAGAGTTCCAGGAAGGAATTTCTGAACTTTTGTTCAGGTACGTTCAATAAACGTGTGAGTAGGTTTTTATACCTTTTGAATAGTGCCCGAAATTTAATTCTGAGGACACCGTTGAACTCACAATGCCGATATTTACTTAAATAGACTCTCACTTCGACGATCGTTGGTCAAGGTTGGATGTTATTTTTGGGATTTTTCATGAATGAATAAAATAAAAATAAAGTGGTGTAGATTATATTTTTATTTCCATTGTTAAAATATTCATGTGGATGTTGAGAAGTGGGGACCACCAGACATTAAACTCCAATGAGAGGTTATCGTGGTGGGGACCACCCGAGCCTAACATCTCAGGAGAGGTTATGGCGGTGGGTACAAATCGAGGCCTAAACCTCTCAACTACCTCATTAAATTTTGGAGAGGACCTTCAACTCCTCCAATAATAATTATTCCAACCCTCCTCCAAAATAATTAAGACAACACACCACATTAATTGGGCCAACCATTGAGATTAATTATCCCAATTTTATTTATATTCTAGAAAACATAATAGATCACACAATCTATTTTTTGTGGGAAACCAGTTCATTTTTGTTGATTTGGGAGAGAAGGAGCTTTGGGATAAAACCTCTCCAATGATGAACGCCAATGAAGAACACCACTTTTTGAGCATATTATTCTCTAATCTCCATCGATGGATCTCTAAATATGCAAGAACTAACAATCAAGGAAAACACTGATGACACCGAAGTCCATATTTTCCAAAAAATTATTTTTCTTCCTTGTGACTTCTTTGACATCATCAAGAGAATGGGGTAAGGGTTTCTTTCTATTTGTTTATCACCTTCCATGTACATGCCATCTATTTGCTTTTAGGGTTGGGAACAATCATTGTGGGAGGATATTATTGGACATTAATGTTCATGTTCTTGATGAGCCATATGGTACCTACATAACACGGAGGGTATTAGCCAAATAAACACCGCCTGAACCTATTGAAAATCTTGTGGTGTCCTTTGAGACGGAGGAGGACAGAAACCATCCATTGTGGGGGCATGAGAACGGCAACCGACACAACCTCCAGCCACGACGTAGGTGACGACCTAATGGTGTGGCCCCACGACCACCCTCTCCTCCCTACTTTAGAGGTGCCGCCCTGTGGCCAAGGCACCGCCTCGTGGTCGAGGTGCCACCCCATGGCCAGACTGTTTCCCTGCAGACGGACCACTATTCTGTGGTAGGACCGGGCTGCCCCCCCCCTACGGCCCGATCACCGCACTGAATCCGAACCGACATACTTGGATGAGAAACCCCAAAACCTCGCTGCATTGCTGCACCCTTCGCGGCCTCGCGGCCACCCAAATCCCTCTATGGCCCCTTGTGGCCTGCTATGTCGGACCCAATAGGTCAGTCCGCCCAACGGGCCAGGCTGAACTCAACAGGCCAAGCTACGCAATGGGTCAGGCCAGACCCAACCATTCAGGGTGGGTCAACCCAAATCAGGTTGGGCTGTGTCGGTCTGACATGGTTGGATGGACCCGGGCCCACTATGACCCAATTACATTCTTTTGGCCATAACATTGGCATTAGACATCTGTTAGACGAACCGTCAGTGGCATTGGGAACCATGGAGTGAATTGGTCCCTTTTAGTAATACCCCAATGTGTCTTCAATTATGATGGAGAACAGTCAGGTTGGATCAAGAACGGATCCAATTGGGACCTCGTGACTAAAAATCTAATAACTCATAGACCGGAAATCTGATTTACGCCTCGTATGTTATGTTGATACCCATATTACATGGAAGACCATTGAGATTTTTCTTCGTGGGAATTTGTGGTAGTTAGAGTATTGACCAGTAGCTTGTGGAGTAGATACTCTCAGAGACGAGTGAGCATAGTGAAGGAACCCAATGGCTGGCTGAGACTTGACGACTACTGTCCGTTTCGATTCTGAGTGACTTGATAGGCCCATTGGGTAGTGCCTTAGTAACACAAAAGTCCCACATATGGGAGGACCATGGTGACGTGGAAGACCCACGATACTCGACAAGAGGAGTGCCTGCATAGGCAACGAGGGGGAGAGCCTTGGTGACACTACAAACCCATGGTGGGAAGAGCCTTGGTGACATGGAATAGCCATGTTACTTGACAGGAGGAGTACCTCACCAGTCCAATTATAGTGGGAAGTTCCTTTTCATGACGAAGCAGGACAAATGTACTTGATAGAGGTGGAGTTCTCTAGGAGCCAAGGTGTTCAACATTGTGACTGGGAATTTTATTTGATACTACCCCTCGAATAAATCACGGTGTGAGCAGATTCAGTACCACTGTGTTTTTTACATGATTGAGATGGATTACTTGATTACATAGGTATATGTATGGGAATATTCCTATATAAGGTTATTTGTTGATTTGATACATTGGTATTTATCCCTGAAAAATATTGTGAGACCTAGAGGCACTCAGGGTCCCTACTGAGTATTGTTATACTCACCTTTTCACGGGTTATGCCCGCACCATGTTGTGTTGGAAGCAGATGACGGACATCGCTGACTGAGGCTTGGAGTACTAGGAGTGGATGGTACCTAGAGGTGGACCATACGAAGGGTCTGTACGCAGATGATACAGGTGGATTTTGAGTTCTAAGGAGGTGATTTGTACCTACCCTTCAGGTAGAAACATTTAAGGATGACCTATCATCTAACTTTACCTTTTATTCAGTTGTATTGTATCAAAGTTGTACTTGTACATCCCAGTTGGTCTTGTATTCTGACCCCTTTTACTAACTGCCCTAACTCTATTTACAGTTTATTTTACATTTATTCCTACCTTTATTTGTACATTATTATGTGTGCTTACAGGTTATAAAGGTAATGCCTTCCCAGTTATAGGGAATACGCATTTGGTGCTGGTCTCCAGCCCCTTTCCTATGGAAGGAGGGCTTGGGGTAGTCACGACATGGGCTTCAGGGGACGTGTCGTGACAATATCAATCAATGAACCCAAGAATAATTTATTGTCTTTGGTCAATAAATATAATTTTCATAGTTAAAGGGGAATGACTTATTGGTTAGACATTTATCCTAGTTATGTTTTCATGTTCGGTTGAGTATTTTTTTTTCTTTATTATGAAAATGGGTTCTCTTATTTTCATCAAAGCTATGATTTTGGGTGTTTTAATGACTATGAAATCATTTATAACATATAAATAACTTTCAAACTATTCTAATGGGTTTGTTTTATGGAGGTCAAAAGAACTAGTAGTCACATTTGATTTGTTTAATGAACCTTATTTTTTAATGGATGAGTTTTTTGATAAATGGTCCATAAATTTTTAGGGAATCATATTTGTCAAGGATATGGGAGGTTGAAATCATCAGACACTATTGGGTGGAATTATTTCCCAGGTTTGGACTCTCATAATTATTTAATACATAGTTGTGAATAAACCATTTTTCCAAAATATTACATGGGTCTCCCATTGGGAAATAATAAATAAATATCTTGTATGGAATTTTGAATTATCTATATGAATTTTATTTTTTTCATTGATGAAGTTATCTATATATATCTAGGTTTCCCCACCATTGGTATCCATTTATGAATTTTTAGGGATCTTTTGTCATTTATTCTGACAATGATGGTTTGAAACCACACAATCATGTGATTTAGAACATATAATTTTATAACGTGGTGGATGTTGTTTGGATGTCATGATTTGTTCCATGAGATGTGATTCCTACTGATCCTCGTGAATGAAATAAATACCCCAATAGTTCAGTTAAATATAACAAAAATACATAATATCTTTTAAGGTCATGTGTTGATTACCAAACTGTTCATCATAACATCTTGAGGAATGTAAATCGAGGTGACAATTTCATATTCAATGGATAACTTTGGGACATACATTAAAATGTAAGAAAGAGAATAGATGTTATTTGGGATCCCATGATGGATATGAATCTTCTAGGAATGTACCCAATTGAGTGAATTGTGTAGATTTTGTGTTATTGGGTTTAGTCCTTGTAGTTTCTTCCTATTAATCCCATTTTTATAGGAATAAAATAACAAATAGTTAAAATAGGTTTGAGGACCCAAACAAATGAATTTCCAGTAGATAATGTATCACTTCGAGAGGTTTGAGTTGAGATTTAATGAAAATTGTAGGAACCATGTCTTGATTCAACGATTTATGGAACCACAACTATGGAGTCCCTTTTATGAAATGTGATATAAGTATCATGAATGATATCCATTTCTAATACATGCATCCAATTAGTTCAATATTTTGATCATATCTATCCTCTATGGCCATGGGAGTATTTCATGAATACAATAAAATCAAAGAAGCATAAGATATTCAAAACCTCATAATGCCTCTTCTAATAGTGGAAGAGGATGTTTCTACAAGAGAATAAGAAATTAATTTTATTTTCATGTATCCCCTTTCATTTTCATAACCATGATAGTCATGTGTGACCAAATTATTGGATAAAACCCATTAGAAATAAAAAATGAATAATCTATGGGGGTTTAATTGTTCATTGTTCTATATAAAAGGGGTGGATAATCCACTAACCCTCAAATGTGAAATTAATGGTGATCCATTCTCTTACCGTATCAAATAAGAGGATCATAGTCTTAGATTTATTGAGGGAAGGACATGGATTCATCCCTTGTTTTATTGATCACGAACTCAACGAAACTACTCCCAGTAATGTGACATCAGAAACATTGTTGTACATAACAACATAAACCCTAACACCCTACTACCCAAATTTTAAATGCGTGGGAAAAATATATAAAAATGAATACCTAATGGATTTGGGGAAATTATGGTGTTTTTCTCGCAATGGTTTTGAAAGTCCAAAGGCTTTGTTATGGTCTACCTGTTATGGGATTCCCATGGATGCAGGTAACTTATAGTTGGTTTCTTGATAGAGATCTCAACAATGGCTTACATAGGTGAAGTCTAGGAGATCCAAAGGTGACTCATGTAGGGTATGTCGATGCATATTAGAATCACTACAAGATGGGTATTCATACAATTGATCAATGTGAAAGTTGGATGATGTTATCCCACATCAAAAACAGTGGACTAAGGCCTTAATTTAGGCACCAATTTTCTCCTCAGGTATAACTATATGGGTCTCATGTTGGTACAATATGATAAATTTGACCATCATGAAAGTATTTCCCGAGTATGGAGTTTATGGATCCTTGAATATGGGTTTTTTTATCACAACCTATGGGAAATTAATCTCTTTATCCCATCATTGATTGAATCATTTACCATGTTTTGGATATCATCTTTGGTGGTTTTGAAATCCTCGGAGAAGGACTTAAATAGGAAAAGATTATATTCTTATTTATGTTTTGTTGTAATTT
The DNA here is from genome assembly GCA_963277665.1 of Viscum album. NCBI lineage: Eukaryota > Viridiplantae > Streptophyta > Magnoliopsida > Santalales > Viscaceae > Viscum > Viscum album. Next base: position 1,994,315,838 of record OY728140.1, on the reverse strand, counting down.
AATATGAGTATCCCCATTGTCCTATTTATAGGAAAACAAAATATCCTGGGAGAAGTATTTGTCTCGCCAAAGTTTGGTGTTTAGGTGTGGCATGTATACGAGTCATGTGGGTGTGCTATATTGGGTTGTTGGGAACATCTGTCTAGGCCTATATAGTGTGGTTTTCTTAAAAAGTTGGAACACCATGCCAATACTATTTTTAGTGCTTGAATGTTGTTTCATACAAACTATGGGTGATCCATAATATCATACCATTCAGACATTGTTTCTAACTTCAACTAATAAATTTTCATACATGTTCCAATGTAGAGTTCCAACAAAAACCCATGTTTTTAATATAACATTGTAAATTTATTGAATGTAGATGTATCATCATTCAAAAGGTCATGGTGTCCAATAAATAATAATTTCGTTAATTGATAATTCTGTTATTATTTTCAATGACATTTTCACAAATATATTATCTCTGGATATATTTCATTCTCGGTTAATTGATTAAAAATAATAATGTTAGTTTATAAACTTTTCTATATTAACTTTTTCATATCAATTTACTATAGTAATTTTATTTATTAAATGAAATATGTTTTTAGTTGTTTTACAATATATATTAATGATTTACTATGATATCTTATACAATGAGGGAAAACATAATATGTGATCATTTATATATCTTCTTATATTGATTATGATTTTTCTAATCATTATAGTCAATTTGTTGAAATATAATTTAAGTTAATTTATTTGTCCCTCCATATTGTTTAAGTTTTATTATATCATTATATTCACATTATATAAATTACATGTCTATTTATTTATTTACATTTCCAGGATAATGATTATTATTGATTCATGATAGATTCTATTATACATAACCCATAATATGTATTTGGGCATATCCTTTATTTTTTCTCTCCCCCATGAATACATGAAGTGTATAATTACTTATATGAATAGATATTTATGAAGGAATAATTATATCCTTGATAAATATTATTGGTGTATTTTTTTTGTAATTGTATTGTGTGAATCATTAATGTATCTACAGGACCAGTTATACTATAATATTTTTTCCTTTATGATATGATTAATTTTTTCGTATTATAATAAAATAATGTAAAATACCATATTTGGATTACAATATATATGGTGAATAAAAATTACACCTATGAAATAGTTTTGATTCTTTAAAATTGTTATATTTCTTACTTACATACCCTTTGACCAATTAAAAAAATAAAATCTCACATATAAGCATCTATAACCTATCTTCATCACAAAGAGATGAAATATATCCACTAAGAGAATTTGACAGGAAATATATCCAATGAGTAAATATAATAATTATATGATTGAAATAATTGTAGAGATTATGATACTATAACTATTTCACATTAATCAGAACTTCTGTGATAAATATACATGAGTAAACATAAAAGTAAACATCTGAAACAATTATATTGATAAATTAGTTTAGAGACTGAGAGATAAGTTTTTCTATGAGATTCATATATGATATTTTAAATATGAATAGTTTTCTTGTAAATTAATAACATGTTTAAAATCATTATGCATGAGTTTATATCATGATCAACAGTGTAGTAGCATAAGGTCATTTTTTTCTTCAATGGATTTTTTTATTGTGTTATATCAATTATTCATTGATTAATCTTTGTAAAGAATATGTGTTAAATGAACATTGGTTATTTTTAATTTAATATCAACATATATATTGTTAACGTTACGTTAACATAATCTCTTCCATAATTAATTCTCACATAAATAATAATATTTTTAAGGGATTTCACCATAATTTCCACTCCATCGAGACATATTTGTAATTATATAACAATTTATATTATTTTCTATATACTAGTAATGTCAAGTATTTAACCTAAATTTAAATTTATTCACAATGAATAACCTTTCATCCAAATTTTTGTAATACGACATGAAATGTCAAAAATTATTCTACAATGTCATTTTTTGGGTTTGCTTATATATTTCAATGATGGATCATATAATAAAACCATAAAATTCCCTATATTTTCACATCCTTGTGATATTTAAAGAGTTATCCAATTTTTCAGAAAATCTCTCTCTTTGTCACATAAATCATGTAATGACATGTTTAATAAAAAATATTTTATTATTTCTCTTTTTGATATGGAATAATTTTATTCTGTATCCATATATTTCAATAATGTTCTCTAATTGTCCTTATAATTTAATTAAATGATTTATTACGTTAATTGTATGTAATACTTGTATTATTTATATGGTTTGAAAAGAATATATATATTCTCTACTTTTAATGGGATATTTTTTATATTCATAATAATAATTCAAAAGGAGTTGTTCTTTTTAACATATATGGTGTTAATAGAAATTCCCTACAACATAATAATATTATGATATTTTATATCATATATATGTTTTCATTAATTTTAGAGATAATAATATTTAATTAAAATTTGTATTAATTTATTTCTTACATTTAAATTTATTCTCTATAAAATACATAAATTAAATGAAAACCCTATATTTATAATGAATTGTTGCAATATTTAATCAATTATTAAATTTTTAGTAATTAAATTTTAATTGGACAAGAGACTTTATTATGGTAATATTTCACTGGATATTACATTTCATTTAAATAAATATATTCATTATATAATGTATATTTTTATTTCCTTTGTCATGTACAATTTCTAAATACATAATTTTACTATGAATGTAATTTTATTGAGTGGGGAAATTTTGATAGTCTATATTGTGCACTAAATATGGATAATTATTATTAATAAATATTTTTAAATTGATCGTTTAATATATTAGGAATTAGTATGATGTGAAGTTATTAGTGAGCCTAAAATTTAAATACACCCTCCATTCATCGATAGGTCTCCTATGAAAAATCAGTCAGATAGCCTTTCTGAATGGGTTTTTCGATGAGAACATACTCATAGTTAATTTTTTTCTATAGTCAGTAGTAGTAAATATATAATGATTTATCTGATCATTATGAAAAACATTATTAATTTACATTGTTGATAATATATTTATTATTTTTTATTAGATAATTTTGTTGAGATTGTGAAAAGATTATTCTAATGCTCAAGTTATTGACTAAATTCACTGTTTTTAGTTATCTACCATTCCGTATTAATTATAACATATTTAGTCATGTAACATTCAATTGTACATAACCCTACATAAGCACCTAGTCTCAAGCATATTTTATTTTCTTTGTGTGAGATTTGAAGAATGTATATTTGAATGAGGCCAATGATACATTATATTTTATTTCATTATATTTTTATTTTTTATATATAATTTCACACATGATGAATACATTTCTCACAGTCATAATGATTTAGAAGCTAATAAATCTATTTTATATTTTTTTGGAAATGGAACAATATATACACTAAATGTGTGTTACTTGATATAGGTTTGGTACACTAAGATTCCAAATGAGAATGATAGAATAACATAATAAATTTTGTCTTTAGTGAGGAATAATACACATAACATTAGTCGAAATATTGTATTAATATATTATATTCTATTTTTCCGTAGAAATAAATAGATATTTTACATTATCTAGTGATGGGTGAATGAAATAGTTATTTTCATTGTTTATTTTTTGGAAGGTGAAACAAATAAATTATGGAATGTCATCAAGAACATGTGGAAACATGATGTAATTGTTTATATTGCTTTTCATGATATTAGAAGGTTATTTTTCAATAAATATGTACTCTTATTATTCATATGGAAATGCATATGGGATTTATTATGCTAATGTTTTGTGATTATGAATACCTTAGTACATATGATGAAACTTGTACAAGACATACAATTCATGATTATGATATTATAATCAAACTATAATGTAATATTGATTAATTATTTAGTGGATAAAAACCATGTATTCAATGAGAATTAAATATATGAGACATTATTAAAGATAAATACATAAATAAATTATATACCAATTTCAAATACTGATTACATTTACCCCTCAATATCTATTTTTTATAGGAAGCATGTGATGGAATTCAAATGAAAATATAATATTAAAAATATTAGGGGGGAATAATAAGTGTATTAAATAATTCCATATCAGAAGAAGGAAACATTAGAAATATTTATTATTGGGAAACTTAAATTATTTTATTATGGAATGGATGGTTTTCAAGAAATCATATGTTGTTTTGGTGGAAATAAGTTATCTAGTGATTATAATAAAGTCAAATTACTATAGGATGGCCCACTCATAATACAACATTAAAAATAGAATGTGTATACATATTATGTAAACCCATGATCAAATATGAGGTTTAATACCACTGCTAGATATTAAAAACCAATAATTTCATGTGACAAATAGGAATATTATGTGACTACACTTAATAATGTGGGGTATGAAAATGAAGTGGTTAATGATACAAAAATAATAATATATGGAACAAAAAAACCTATTTTCTTTTTTCGTATACCCACTGATCCTTATCTGATGAATTTCATAAGAGAATAAAAACACCACTAAAATAAATACATGTCCTATTATGATTGAATAATTATAATTGTATGATAAAGAAATCATAATTACATTGTTATTCTCTAATTGATGTTTGGGGAATGTTCATTCTATATTTCCCATTATCAACCCTCATGTTTAATTTTTTGTTTTTTTAGGAATTAATTTTTTTTATATAAACCCAATTTTGACTTTGATGGAATGGAATCCACAAGTAAAACTATAATCCAACATATAATAATCTATTGGTGAGATGAAAAATATTGACATTCAATAGAATTTCATTAATTATATGAGTTATTATTCCTATTAAAAGAGGGTATTTATTTAATAAGGTTGGGGAGATCCTCAAAATTGATGATATTAATATTTTGTGTAAATTTTTTCATATTTCTAGATTATATTATAGTCTTTCTCTTAATTATTATGTTATTTCAATAAAATTCATACATGGTGATTCAAATTTTTAATATTTTCTATACGGTCTGTCCTAATTGAGTTACATGAAAAAAAACAAGAAACCCTATGATAATAAATACGAGGGTTTCATCCATCCATGTCCATAGATATAGGGTGGAGTTGTTCTATTTTAAGAAGAAATATGTATTAATATGTCATTTTAGTTATTATCTAGATCATAAAAAGTTTATAATGAATGATTTTCTTCCTCAAACCCATATTTCTGATTATTTCTAATAATTTGTTAAGAGATAAATATTTTTATCGAATATATTCTTCAAATCAAAAACATAAATTTATAATTATAAGTGAAGAAATATCCAAGATAAAAATATATTTTATGTATGGTCTCTAGTAATTTATATTTATTCTATTTTTTCTAACTCATGCCACATCAATCATTATGGTTCTAAAAATAGTGTCTTTAGAGATTCTATTGTATTGTTTATTTGGTATTTATAACTAATATTATAATATATATAAAAATCCAGGATGATATTTGAAATCCTAAATGAATTATAATTAACACCATAGAGGGTGAGAAATAGTATATAGAATTTAGCTAGTATTAAACATGGATACAAAAGGTTTTATTGTTTGGGTCATATAATCCATGTGAGGGTATAACAATATATCTATAACTGATGGATGTTTTATTATATTGTTATACACCATCCATGATGATTTAGATCCATATTATTCTTTTTCTGGATGGATTTCATCAAATATTTGGGAATAATTAAAATGCATATCTAATCCACTCACCATGAAAACAAGGAAGGGATTTGTGTTCCATTTTATTGATTAATTAGTGGAAAATTTCAATAAAATAATAAGGCTGTTTATTAGTGAAAATATTCTCACACAACCCTATAGTAGAAGAGGAATTTAGATTTATAGTTATTAACTAAGAAAGGGAGTGGTATGTTTCCTCATAAAAAATGATATGATTGTGGCTTATGCATCATGTTAATTGATGGGTCATGTGAAAAATTACGCATCTCATTATTTGAATTCAATTGTGTTGAATATTAAAATAATTAAATATAGTTATTATATTGAATAAGATATAGAGGCACATATATTGATATAAAAGGATGAAAGTATATTTTCATCTATATATAGTATAAAATGAATTAGGTTGGATGGTTAGAAGTGAATAAATATTATGAGTACTCAATATAATAATTTTTTAGAATGAGAATATGGTGGTGGTTACTAGAATTACAAAGGATTGTACTATCTTTTCATATATAAGTATCATAAAAAATAAAAAATGAAATTATAATGGTCGGATCAAGAAATAAATATGAATGGGTATAAATCATAACATTCTTAAATTTATATTCTTCTATCTATCTGTGTCGACATTAGAGGTGTAAAAGCATGATTTAATGCTAGAAATGAATATTTGATAAATTCCTTTGTTAACTCATGATTTTAATTAAATTAGAAGGATTAGAAACTGATTATGTGTCTCATTACTACCAAGCATAAATAATGTATTTTCTTATAATGATTGTAACAATTAATTATATATTCATCCTATAAGTGAGAAGATTTTTATATACATGAAATGGTAAATCTTATTGGACAACATAATGAATTATATTACATTATATATTACTCTATGATTTTTATTTAAAAAAAATACATATATGAGATTGAATAATTAGGAGATGTTACAACCACTGCCCATAGAATAATAAAATTGGGAAAACAACACCACACTTTTTGTCCTTAGACACACCAAAATTCCTAAAATCCATAATTCCATTTTTTATACTAAATCACAGTGAAAATATATGTATTAAATTTCATTGAGGAATGATGTATATCTTGATCAACAATAGAAAATAAACATTATTACACTGGAAAGGTTTCATGGAGTACTTCATTCAATTATATCTAATAGAGACTCAAGGCTTACCATAGTAGTTGGACATTGTGTTCTGAATGATCTATATGAAAACATATGTGTATGTACTTTATGTCATCATCATATAAATGATCAGTACTATAGAACCCTTAAAACGTAGGATTATATTTTTATATCATATTAATTATATTTAATTTGTGGTTGGGATCACCACCATTATCTAGAGGAGTTTTCATACAACAATAGCTTTCAAATGAGAATTTAGATGTCTCATAATGGTGAAACATATTAAAAGAAATATATACCTTAACACAATGGGATATATTTATAAAAATATCTATTTTTACATGATAATGATCATTACATGGTTGATAATGCTATATCTATTCAATAGCACATTACATAATCGTAGTATCGATGGAAGAGTTATGATGAAACACGTTGAGCAGATCAGAAATATGAATATGCTAATAATGTATTATTTTTTATTTCTCTATAAAAATGATTAAAAAATTTGGAAAAATATAAATGTTAATCCCTTGGAATAGTGGACTGTTCAAGATGCACTATCATGTAGGCACTGTATTTTATCTCTTGGAACTTCAAAAAAATATCTCTTATGTTCACAATGTGATCTATGTACCTCTATTATGGATGAACATGCATGGACATTCATATACAGTAAAATAAATGGTTATTCAATCATATAATGGTATTTCCTTTGAGAAATTTCTTATTTAAATATTGTGTCATGGAAATCAATTGTTATGGACCCATATTAATCACCTCGTTAACATTATCTAGGGGATTAAGAAAATTTTAGACGCTGCATGAGAACATCGAAAGGGTTGTATATATACAAATAATTATTTTACAATGGGTTAATCAAATATAAAAATGTATTATATTTATTTTCTTTTAAATTATTGTAATATATTTGATATATTTATATAAAATAAACACTAAACATAAACAACCCACATTTTACTATGAAATTATTACTATTCCATGTGATATTTATCACCTTGTATTTTGATAATAGAGTATGAATAAGAATAAATAAGGGATGATAAATTATTTTTTACATAGATATAGAACAATTTCATTGGAAATTAACTGTTAAAATCACATGAATGTAGGAAAATGGATGTCTTTCTTAAAAATGATTTCATTGTATGCAATATGTTTTTATCTAAATAAATTTATTTATTACAAATTGACATATAAATTAAATGATATTTTTATATATTATGTTTAATAAATTATTTTAACATTCAAAAAATAGGATTTCATTGGAATTTTATAAGACTAAATAGTGGTTTATTCTTCCAAATAAATTTTTCATAAAAGGGGTTTTTATTTGTATTCTATGAATATTTACAAAAACATCCCATTATAGAAATATATTCTTGGAAAATATTCATAATATTTGAAATCATTATATACAAATTATTTTTATTTGTAATTACTATTTTCAGTCATTTTAAATATTAATTGTGTTAGTTATTTATCACCTCAATAAGGGTTAATCTAGTAATTAATGATAATTTATTTGTGAAGGCTTTAAAAATACATATAAAAATATATTATTTCAATATGATTTGATTATTTGACCATCTTAATCGAATATTGATATAGTCATCAACTTGTTACTGTTTTTCATTTACAATGAAATTAATATTATTTAATGTACTGAGTATTCCAAAAGATCACTCCCTTTGTTTTAGTAACAAAATATTTCCATAAGGATTAAATGGGTTGTCCATTTGTTTAAAAATGGACATTTCAATTCTAAATGATTTTTTATCATAGTAATTTATTTAATAATTTTAATAATTTTAATAATTATTTAATTTTTTAAGAGACATCAATATTGTACTAGTTTATATAATTAAAAAAAGAAATAAATATTTTTAAGAAAAATAAAAGTCTTTTTTTGAATAAATAACATTTCATAGAAATTATTAATATAGTTATAATATATTAATGTTTATTTAAATATTCACATTTGAATTCCATTTCAATATTGTATAATCTAAAGTCAATGTATGTGAATATTCATGAAAATGATTTTATTGGTATCATATATTAAAAAAATTATTACTAAATGTTTTAAAATTATACAAAATATTATCATTATGTATGTGAATGTAATATTTTAAATCATATAATAATTTTTTTAGTAATTGTCTACTTATTCTTATATATTATTTATAATGACCAATGTATAGTAAAACAAATATTACATATTATTAAAGAAATATATAAATGGCGGTCAAAATTAAGATATAAATTTAAAAACATCACCAAAATTTTTATAAATATTATTTTAGGAGTCTAATTAAACAAATAAAAATAAATGAATTTAATTTAACAAATTATTTTCCACATGATCTTTAAAATTAATATATATTAATTTTATTTTGTTCAAATTGCAATGGTACCCCCCACATACTTATAATTGGGCACACCATTTATTATTTTTTGAAAATGTCCAACATCATATATCCATAAATAAAAAACCTAGTAGAATCCTAATATCTATTTATGTGTCCTATAGGTCAATTTTTATTATAATACCATCATAAGAGGGATTAATATAGAATCCAAATGGTGTTTCCTAATGTTATTACTCTTAATTGGGTACTTTCCATTTTATTTATTTTTAAAACTTATATAAACATATATTATATATCATTATATTAAATATTAAATTTTACCTTTATTATTATATATTTTTATGATTATATAATGTAAATTTTACACCTCTAGTACATCAAAGGAAAAACAATATTTTTTTCTCAATGTTCACGTGTACTTCCACTTCAACTTAGTTGTATGATTCATTAATCGAAAAAATATTTCATAATTCTTTATAATACTGTATTTAATATATATATATATATATTATTTAAATAATTATTATTTAAAAATTAAAATATATTTAATATCATTCATTCATACTTTTCATAAAAAAATGGATAGAAATTATGGTCTATCTAAATAATACCATCATTTAGAACTGTGTAATTAATTTCCATATCTTTATATATTATATATAATTATAAATATAAAAACAATTAATATAAATTATATTTATATCATGATTAAATTTTATGATTTGTTGTAATTATAACAGCCTTGAATTTGTACTCCTATATTTTCATATGAAATCAAAAACATTACATTGCTAGATTTGATACCAATATTTGTAACAAAATTTTTCCATAGAGACAACACAATCTAAAACTCTCTAGTAGAAGTATCTCCCATTACTATCTAGGATGATCCATCATATAATCTATAATAGGATCACCTCACAATATTTATCCCTCCCTATCAGATATGAATCAATGGTCTCACTAGATTACATCAGTGTCACCCAATCAAATAATAAATAATATTCTCACATAAAACTCTCTAGGAAACTCAAATGTATAATTAATTTCCAAGAAACACAACATAAATGAAGTGAAAATATATTTTATATCAAAAAACTATAAGAAAAAATTATTCTTTTCATAATATTTTTAACACGTGTAATGAAAATATTTTCCATAAAAATACCTTCTAACATTATTATTAGGAGGAAGATAAAGAAGTTTAAATATAATTACTTTAAGACCATCTTACTTTATGCAGAGAGAGAATTAGTATGCTATCAATACCAAATATCCCAATTGGAGTACAAGTAATAAATTATTTTGTAATGAAGATGAATGTGAATAATATGAAATCATCATTAAAAACCTTATTTCTGAAATTATATTTTGTATTTTGAAAATAAATATTTATTTTATAAAAAATATAAAAATGAATTTTTTGAAAGTAAACCATAATTTCCTTAATATTAAGAAAGTAATTTCTATAAAAATTAGCCTGTAAACATCAAAATTAATATTAAATTAAATGATGGTCAAGTCATGTGTTCATCAGTTTTATTTTATAAAGAACATTCAGTTTTCACACTAAAAAGGATAGAAAATTATCTTGTTCAAAAAGAAACAATAAAATTCCATTGAAAAATATTTTAAAAATTTAAATTTATTTAAATATGTATTTAAAAATAATTTTTTTAATGTATAAAAAATTAAAATGTTTTAATATATATATATTTTTTAAAGGAAAACAGTTTACAGTGGAATTGATAATTGAATTCAGAATCTCTTTAACAAATATCGAAATTATTTTATTTACCAAAGAGTGGAAAAATTGTCCAATTAAAATAAAATATAATGTATAATCATTGTTGAAGAATATATTTGAGTTTATTTAGAGATAGATCACAAGGTATCATCAATGTTACATTAATCATAAACAATCATGCTAAACGATAATATTATAACATAAGACAATATAACCAGATTGGAATATTAGAGTCATAATACACATTACATAATATCATTAAAGGAATAATATATTATCATGAATGAAATTATATTATTTACATTCCATGTAAAATTGATATTTTATATTTTATTCATAATCTAAAATTTGTGTATAACATAAAATACTTATTAATGAGATAAAATTAAACAAGAATCCCTCACTGTTTCAAAAACATTGAAACTGTAAATCGCATGAATGTGATATCCAAAATGAATTATAAATTCCCATAAATTAAAATATAATAATAATAGAATACATTCATGGGTATGATACACACCAAACATTAAATATGATTAGTTAATTTGAAATATATCTAACGAAAATAAAATTTCCACTATAAATCCCTTTCCACATATATCCTTTTGGGAGATCATGTTTTAACATACATTATAAAAAATTTATGTTTATTTGCAGGACATCATTAATTTCAGACTCTCCATGATGTCACTTTGGGACATGTTCTGCTCACTGCGTAATACATAAGGCAGTGAGAAGATTTTTTCGCTACTATATGCCTCGATGGCCAGTTTGATTATAAGGCCCCAGCCTTAAACCTTACTTAATCTTTAGTTATTACAAGATTACACATTGAGGATCTTTTCGGGTTTAGGGTTTTAGAGAATTAGATCATAAAACTTGCATTACATTCCACATATAAACAAAGTGGTTACAGAATGATAGTATTCTTCATTCCCATCAATGGAAACACATTTAAAATAATACATGGATTATTTCTTGACACATACTTGACTCTATCATCTTATCATGTACCTTTCCCTTGACCTGTGAAAAACACTTCAAAAACTTGGGATGAGCATAAAAACTCAGTATGGGTTATATAAAAAAAACATGGAAAGGAAACATGAGTTCATATATACATAAGAATGAAATCATACTTTACCCATAAAACATAGGCACTTTAACATACCTCATAAAATCATGAATAAATCATAGAAATCATAAGACATAAAGGTAACTTGAGGAATTCATAACATTCTTACGTAGGGAGAAACCCTCTTGGTTTCGTTTGGAATACCCATCACAGTATATTCCCTAAAATATCTTCGTAGAAACCTTAACGTTTCACTCCTTCGCGTTACCCAATGCATTGGAGAGCTATAACGGGCTCACCCGCCCTTAGTTTATCACGGAACCACTCGTCTTCATAATAATGCCCAAGAACCAAAAAATAATCATATCACATAAAACATGCATAAAAGAAACATAACATTTCCACATTTCAATCACGAGATATCAATACAACACATTGATATAATAAAAACATTATGAAAACCATTTTCAATTCCAAAGTAAAACATGGTATTTATTTTTCGTTTTTTTTAAAAAAGTATGGCTTGTAGAGGAAGCTGAAACTCAAATAACGGTCACGACGGCGGAGAAGTTGTTGTCACCGCATACGTACGACAAAAACATTCCCTTTTGTCGTTTAGTAAACTCTTCGTATAAAAAATATTCCTTTTGAATAAACGTAAAAGTCAAAGGGGTTTATAAACCGTATAAAAGAAGGTTGTGTATAAAATAAAATATGCCTCAATGAAAGGAGATTGAGACGAAGTCCCATACCTCGTATCCGACTTGACCCGACCGTTCTTTAATCTCCTGAATAATAAACTTGAGTTAATCTCGACTTGCTTATGAATCTTTTTCAAGTTCATTATTCATTTTATACCATGTTATGAACATCATGTAATCAGTTAAGTTAATAATGTTCATTTTGTCGGTATTTGGTTCTTAAGTCAAAAATAGACTTCTTACACTTACATGTTGTTAATTTGGTCATAGGTTCATTATATCCAGAATGATATTAATGATTTGGATAACATATATATCATATATATTCATCATATACATGTATTTATAATATTACATCACATTTAGAGGTAAGAAATGAAATGCACCGTTCATGGATACGGTAAGCCGTACGTAAGCATGAACGCTACTTCCATTTCTATTTCATATTTTCTGGAATGGAATCATAATGATATAAGAGTATATTATAATTCCAGTATAATAACATATATAATATCATTAAATTTATCCTTTACACATCCCACATATGGTATTAACGAATCAAATCACTTTCAGGGGGTGGTAGTCCGCACTTCCTAAAATGAAGATATCGTGTTTACCCATAATGGAAACCATAAAGGTATTCCCAAAATGAAAAAAACAGAAGCTTAAGGAAAACATAAACATATTATATATCATATATAAAAATAGTGACATCATAATGGCCACCTTTGAAGTTGTTAAATGATTATTGAACAATCATCGTTTCGGGAGGCAGAATTTCGCCATCCACGGAAACCGTATGTTCTTTAACCATTTGATGTAGTTGTGTGAGAGTTTAGCTCAAATAAATATTATAACAACATCCTTGTATATTGAAGATACTGGTGTTGTTACAAAATAAGTAAATAAAAAGAGTTTAGGAGGTTGGAGAAACAAAATAAAAAAAATGAACATGAGAGAATGAATTACCTTTAAAAGTGTAACTCCTTTTGATTTGAACCTAAAGGCTTCCTTTGAAAGGATTATTCCCAAAGGGAATCCTCTAGGATGAGGAGAGGGATGTGGAGAGAGTAAATGGGTAGGGGTTGGCCGAGCCAATGTCTTGAGGAGTGTGTGAAATGAGATAGAGGTGGGGGCCTTTTATAAGAGGAGAGGAGGGGCACTTTTGGAAAGTAAAGAAATATTACATTATTTGAAAATGTGTTTCGGTTTTAAAAGGTAAAACATTGATATAATTCGTGGATAAGGTGATAAGGGTTATAAATACACTCATCCAATTGGTTTTAGACATGTGTAGTTCATATATGTTACATTATATTTCCATTTTATTTAAATCGTCAAATAATGATGTCATCGTTGCATCATTATTATGTCATAAATAATTTAATTTATATAATGTCTAAAAATCATAAAACAAATACTATGATGTAGGAAATCTTTTTAGATTTCCAATGAATATTTATAATCAAATATCTGATCTTTATAACGCAATGTAAAAATTGTTTTTGTAAAACATATTATGTTTGTGTCATTTTTACTTTTACATTAAATAAAAAGTTATTTATGTCATTTCCCTACCCAAATGTCTCCATGGTGTCCCCAACTAGACCCATGGCTTGTCTTGGTCGGTCATGACACAACCAATAAAGTTGGGACATGTGTCTAGGTCATTTCATATTATTAAAAGCATTATTTATACCTTAAACTACACTAATTACCACTAATCACGATTAAAAACTTAATAAGTTACTATTCACCAAAAAATTATTTTAATCTCATTGAACCACATTTTACTTATTAATGACAACCATGAATGTCGGATTTTCAAAATTCAATTCACATTAGTGGTAAACATTCATTTAACTGAAAAATCAGTTTGCTTGATTACCACTTAGTGGTTTCACTATTCATCAAAAATTGATGTTTTTCAGAAAATTACCAAAAATTAACCCTAAGCTATATTTGATATTACGAATTCAAAAATGAAGTCTATTTTACAAAATTCAAATCATATAAGTCACATTAATTAATTTAATAATTAATTCCTGCTGCCAGAGCAAAAAGCGTGTTTTTACAAAACAATAAGTATCAAAAGATTGACACCAGTTTAAGTCTAATTTCAATGTGAAATTGATTCCAATGACCACCATTGGATAAAATGGTAAAAATATATTCTAATTTCACTTCAAAAACAATTTAAAACATAATCTAATCATATAAATAAATTAGATTAAAAAGAAGTTTTGATGTAAAATGCAGTATTTTTCACTATTCATTAAAAAATGAACATTGTCAGAAAAATACCAAAAATTCACACAAGGTAAATTTTGATGTCCCAATCATAAAGGATAAGTTTATTTTGACAAAAATAGTTTATAAAATTGTCAAAATATAGATTAAAAAATGGTTTGCCATCAAAAGGAATTAAAACAATCTTTTAAGAATATTAGTGTATTCCATGCATAAGATTGTATTTATTTTCATTTTAAGCCTCTATAACACTATCTTAATCATTAATATACATAGATAAAAATATCTATTATTCATTACTTACTTGGGATGTTACATCCTTCCCCCCTTTAGAAAATTGTGTCCCCACAATTTATTTACTTATCGAATAAATGGGGGTACTTATCCTTCATTGCATTTTCAGATTCCCATGTTACCTCTTCAATAATGTGGTTTTTCCACAAAACCTTTACCTGCTTAATCACCTTATTCCGTAACACTTGCTCCCTGTGGTCAAGAATCTGGACCGGTTGTTCCTCATAATATAGGTTCTCTTCCAGCTAAACTACCTCTGGGCTCAAAACATGAGATGGATCTGGCATATACTTTCTCAACATCGAAACGTGAAAAACATTGTGTACCTAAGATAAAATCGGAGGTAAAGCCACTCGGTATGCAACTGATCCAACTCTCTCCAGAATTTCGTATGGTCCAATAAACCTTGGACTCAACTTTCCTTTCTTACCAAATCTCATCATACTTTTCTAAGGAGAAACCTTGAGAAAAACATGATCACCTACCTCGAAAGATATATCCTTCCTCCGGTTATCTGCATAACTCTTCTGCCTGCTCTGAGCTGTTCTCATGTGTTTCTGAATCAGCTGAACTTTTTCTTCCATCTCTTCTACCAATTCTGGTCCCATCAACTTCCTTTCACCCACTTCATCCCAAAAAGATGGAGTTCGACACCGCTTCCCATATAATGCCTGAAATGGTGCCATCTGTATACTGGAATGAAAACTGTTATTATATGAAAACTCAACCAAAGAAAGATGTTGGTCCCAACATCCCTGATAATCCATAGAACAAGCTCGTATCATATCCTCCAATGTCTGAATTGTTCGTTCTGACTGCCCATCTGATTGAGGATGAAAAGCTGTACTAAAATTTAATTCAGTACCCAACGACTTCTGAAGGCATTTCCAAAAGTTAGAAGTAAACCTGGGATCACGATCCGATACAATGGAGAGAGGAACTCCATGTAACCTGACTATTTCTTTAAGATACAAACGGGAAATTTGATCAAGAGAGAAAGTATATCGTATAGCAAGGAAATGAGCAGATTTGGTCAAGCGATCCACAATAACCCAGATTGCATTATTACCTCGAGATGTTTTCGGTAATCCAACAAAAAAGTCCATGGATATAATCTCCCATTTCCACTCTAGAACTGGTAAAGGCCGAAGCATCACTTTCGGTAACTGCCGCTCTGCTTTAACCTGCTGACAAGTCAAACACTTCACAGTAAAATCAGCAATATCTTTTTTCATTCCATCCCACCAGTAATACTCCCCCAGATATCTATACATCTTAGTACTGCCCGGATGAACTGAAAACGGAGAACTATGAGCTTCACATAACAACTCTCTCTTCAACTGTAAATCACAAGGCACACACAATCTCTTCCCAAATCTCAAAACACAATCATTATCAATGTTGAATTCAGGCAACTTACCTTTCTGAACCAGCTCTACCTTTTTCTGCAACTCACTGTCTTGCTTCTGTGCTTGCTTGATTCTATCTGATAGGGAAGATCTCACTAATACATGAAACAAAACAGGAGGACTTCCTGCACCAACAACTTCTATGCCAAAGTTCATCAAATCATTAACCAAAGGATCACGTTCCAACCGCAACATTGTTAATGAAGCATTACTTTTTAGACTCAAAGCATCAGCCACTTTATTTTCTTTTCTCGGATGGTAATGAATTGTACAATCATAATCCTTGATTAATTCTATCCATCTCCTCTGTCTCATGTTTAACTCTTTCTGAGTGAATATATACTTTAACCTTTTGTGATCCGTATATATTTCATACTTTACTCCATACAAATGATGCCTCCAAATTTTTAAATCAAAAACAACAGCAGCTAGTTCCAAATCATGTGTAGGGTAATTTACCTCATTAGTTTTCAACTGTCGTGAAGGATAAGCAATTACCTGATCATTCTACATTAGGACGCAACCAAGTCCTTTCAATAAAGCATCACTGTATATAACAAACTCACCATTCCTGGAAGGTAGTGCCAAAACTGGAGCATTGACCAATCTTCTTTTCAATTCCTGAAAACAATCATCACATTATTTTGTCCAGATAAACTTAACACCCTTTCGAGTAAACTTAGTCATTGGACTAGATTACCGTGAAAAATTTCTAACAAACCTTCGGTAATAGCCCACCAAACCAAGGAAGCTACGAATCTCGGTTACATTTGTGGGTCTTGGCCATTCTTCCACAACTTTTGTTTTTGCAGGATCAACAGTTATTCCATCTTTAGAAACAATGTGACCAAGGAAAGAAATTTGTTGCAACCAAAACTCACACATGCTGAATTTCCCATACAATTTCTTTTCTTTTAAGGTTTGCAAGATAACCCTTAAATGTCTTTCATGCTCCTCTTTACATTTAGAAAACACCAAAATATCATCAATGAAAACCACCACAAACTTATCCAAGAACTCATGGAAAATTCTATTCATTAAGTCCATGAATACAGCAGGTGCATTGGTTATCCCAAAAGGCATTACTAAAAATTCATAATGGCCATATCTCGTACGTAATGCGGTCTTTGGAATATCTGCCTCCTTTAGCTTCAGCTGATGGTACCCCGATCTCAGATCAATCTTTGAAAAAAACTGAGCTCCCTGGAGCTGATCAAACAAATCATCGATATGAGGCAAAGTATATTTGTTCTTAACAGTGATATTATTCAAGGCTCTATAATCAATGAAAAGTCTCATAGAACCATCTTTCTTTTTAACAAATAAAACAGGAGCACCCCATGGTGATGTGCTAGGTCTAATGAAACCTTTCTCTAATAAATCTTGCAATTTCTCCTTCAACTCTAAAAGTTCAATTTGTGACATTCGTTAAAGGGGTTTTTAAATTGGCTTAGCATCAGGAACTAAGTCAATAGTAAACTCAACTTCCCGATCTGGTATTATTCCAGGAAACTCATCAGGAAAAACATCAGGATACTCATTTACCACTGGCACATCATTAATCTGAACAGTTCCTTTATTTTCAACGATGTGTGCAAGGTAACATTCATTTCCATCTTTTACATGTTTCTTGGCCTCTTTATATGTTATCAAAAGTAAGGGTTCATTCTTGTAAACAAACTGAAAGTCTTTCTGAAAAGAAACTTCTTTAGCTCTACAGTCAATCTTAGCATGGTAAATCGAGAGCCAATCCATACCCAGGATAACATCAAACTCTACTAGAGGTAGAAAAATAAGGTTTGCAAGTAGGTTCTTTCCACAGATAAGGATAGGAAGATTCTTATAAATTCTTTTTGCCTCAACAATTCCCCCAGGTGTTTTTACCAAAATTTCAGGAGTCATTTCGTGAGATGGTATTCCCATTTTACTAGAAACGTTTTCAGAGATGAAAGAATGTGTAGACCCCGAATCAAACAACCCACTGGAATAATCTGAAAAAACAAACGAAGTACCTGATACCACTTCATTTGATGGCCCGACATCTGCTGAAGTAGTTGAAAAGGATTTCACCACCCCTTTCTGCTTGTAGTCTAACTGCTTCCCATCACTCATGCTCATTGTCGGACACTCGTTTGCATAGAGACCCATCTCATTACACTTATAACATTTCACTAACTGTAAATAAAATTTGTTCTTACCTTCACCTTGATCCTTTTCAGTGCAATCACGAGCCTTACGTCCCATCTTACCACATTGGTAGCACTTCCAAGAATTTAGAAGACATTCCCCAGCATGCCTTTTGCCACATTTATCACAAACTGGAATCTTAGTTCTCTTACCATCAGACTTTTTTGAAGAATTCTTACCTTTCTCCTGCCACCTCGGTCTCTTCTTCTGCTGGTTGTTATAGAAAACTTGGTCATCAGAAAACTCCATTTCCACCTTCTCAGCACATCGAACAAGCTTTTCATAACTTTTAAACTCACGAGAAGCTAATTCCCTTCGATATTTTGGCTTTAATCTTGAGTAAAAACGATTTATTTTACTATCAAGGTCCCGGATAAAATGTGGAGCATACCTTGCCAATCGAGTGAACCATTCATCATAGGAAGCCACTGAGTCTTCCTCTTGCCTCAATTCCAAGAATTTATTTTCCATCCTAAGTCGAACAGCCTTAGGAAAATACTTCTCAAGAAACATACCTTTGAATTCATCCCAGTCAAGAGCATCAATCTCATCGGCGTCCCTGATATTTTTAACCATAGACCACCACTGATATGCTTCACCCTCCAAACAGTAAATAGAAAGACTAACCTTTTGATTGTCTGAACACCCCATGACATCAAAAATCTTCTCCAGTGCTTTAATCCACCCTTCAGCTAGCACAGGGTCAGATGATCCTCTGAATGATGGTGGATGTTGCCTCATGAAATGTTCCACCACTAACATGTTCCTCTGCGGTTGGTCTGGCTGATCTCGTGTATGGATACCACCACCATTTATCTCTTGAGTCAACTGTGCCATTACTGCAACAAACTGTTCAGTTCTAATTCCGACCATTTCTGGATGCTGATTCGGAAGGTTATTTCCTTCTGTATGCCTTCCTAGCACTGCTTCCCTGTTTCCTCTGCGGAAAACCATTCTGAACAAACATGTCTTAGGTGAAGCATCACAGTAATCTTTAAATGCTATGTAATTTCGAAAAAAATATATTTTTGGATAATCATTAAATAGAATTCTAACTCCTAAAGTTATCTAAACCGACCTTTGATACCAACTATAAGGCCCCATCCTTAAACCTAAATTAATCATGAGTTATTACAAGATTACACATTGAGGATCTTTTCGGGTTTAGAGTTTTAGAGAATTAGATCATAAAACTTGCATTACATTCCACATATAAACAAAGTGGTTACAGAAAGATAGTATTCTTCATTACCATCAATGGAAACACATTTAAAATAAAACATGGATTATTTCTTGACACATCCTTGACTCTATCATCTTATCATGTACCTTTCCATTGACCTGTGAAAAACATTTCAAAAACTTGGGATGAGCATAAAAACATAGTATGGGTTATATAAAAAAACATGGAAAGGAAACATGAGTTCATATATACATAAGAATGAAATCATACTTTACCCATAAAACATAATCACTTTAACATACCTCATAAAATCATGAATAAATCATAGAAATCATAAGACATAAAGGTAACTTGAGGCATTCATAACATTCTTACATAGGGAGTAACCCTCTTGGTTACGTTTGGAATACCCATCACAGTATATTCCCTAAAATCTCTTCGGAGAAACCTTAACGTTTCACTCCTTCGCATTGCCCAATGCATTGGAGAGCTATAACGGGCTCACCCGCCCTTAGTTTGTCACGGAACCACCCGTCTTCATAATAATTCCCAAGAACCAAAACATACTCATATCACATAAAACATGCATAAAGGAAACATAAAATTTCCACATTTCAATCACGAGATATCAATACAACACATTGATATAATAAAAACATTATGAAAACCAATTTAAATACCAAAGTAAAACATGGTATTTATTTTTCGTTTTTTTAAAAATACTATGGCTTGTAGAGGAAGCTGAAACTCAACTAACGGTCACGACGGCGGAGAAGTCGTTGTCGCTGCATACGTACAACAAAAACATTCCCTTTTGTCGTTTAGTAAACGCTTCGTATAAAAAAGATTACTTTTGAATAAACGTAAAAGTCAAAGGGGTTTATACACCGTATAAAAGAAAGTTGTGTATAAAATAAAATATTCCTCATTGAAATGAGATTGAGACGAAGTCACATACCTCGTATCCGACTTGACCCGACCGTTCTTTAATATCCTGAATAATAAACTTGAGTTAATCTATACTTGATTATGAATCATTTTCAAGTTCATTATTCCTTTTATACCATGTTATGAACATCATGTAATCAGTTATGTTAATAATGTTCATTTTGTCGGTATTTGGTTCTTAAGTCAAAAATAGACTTCTTACACTTACATGTTGTTAATTTGGTCATTGGTTCATTATATACAGAATAATATTAATGATTTGGATAACATATATTTCATATATATTCATCATATACATGTATTTATAATATTAAATCACATTTAGAGGTAAGAAATGAAATGCACCGTTCATGGAGACGGTAAGCCGTACGTACGCATGAACGCTACTTCCATTTCTATTTCATATTTTCTGGAATGGAATCATAATTATATAAGAGTATATTATAATTCCAGTATAATAACATATATAATATCATTAACTTTATCCTTTACACATCCCACATATGGTATTAACGAATCAAATCACATTCAGGGGACGGTAGTCCGCACTTCCTAAAATGAAGATATCGTGTTTACCCATAATGGAAACCATAAAGGTATGCCCAAAATGAAAAAAACAGAAGCTTAAGGAAAACATAAACATATTATATATCATATATAAAAATATTGACATCATAATGGCCACCTTTGAAGGTGTTAAATGAGTATTGAATAATCATCGTTTCGGGAGGCAGAATTTCGCCATCCATGGAAACCGTATGTTCTTTAACCATTTGATGTAGTTGTGTGACAGTGTAGCTCAAATAAATATTATAACAACATCCTTGTATATTGAAGACACTGGTGTTGTTACAAAATAAGTAAATAAAAAGAGTTTAGGGGGTTGGAGAAGCAAAATAAAACAAATGAACATGAGAAATGAATTACCTTTAAAAGTGTAACTCCTTTTGATTTGAGCCTAAAGGCTTCCTTTGAAAGGATTCTGCCCAAACGGAATCCTCTAGGATGAGGAGAGGGATGTGGAGAGAGGAAATGGGCAGGGTTTGGACGATCCAAAGGCTTGAGGAGTGTGTGTAATGAGGTATAGGTGGGGGCCTTTTATAAGAGGATAGGAGGGGCACTTTTGGAAAGTAAATAAATATTACTTTATTTGAAAATTTGTTTCGGTTTTAAAAGGTCCCACATTGATATAATTCGTGGATAAGGTGATAAGGGTCCGAAATCCACTCATCCAATTGGTTTTGGACATGTGTAGTTCATATATTTTACATTATCTTTCCATTTTATTTAAATCGTCAAATAATGATGTCATCGCTGCATCATTATTATGTCATAAATAATTTAATTTATTTAATGTATAAAAATCATAAAAAAATACTATGAATTAGGAAATCTTTTTATCTTTCCAAAGACTATTTATAATCAAATATATGATCTTTATAACCCCATGTAAAAATTGTTTTCGTAAAACGTTTTATGTTTGTGTCATTTTTACTTTTACATTAAATAAAAAGTTATTTATGTCATTTCCCAACCAAAATGTCTCCATGGGGTCCCCAAGTTGACCCATGGCTTTTTGTGGTCGGCCATGACACAACCAATATGGTTGGGATATGTGTCTAGGTCATTTCATATTATTAAAGCATTGTTTATACCTTAAACTACACTAATTACCACTAATCGCGATTAAAAACTTAATAAGTTACTATTCACCAAAAAATTATTTTAATCTCATTGAACCACATTTTAATTATTAATGACGACCATGTATGTCGGATTTTCAAAATTCAATACACATTAGTGGTAAACTTTTATTTAACTGAAAAATCAGTTTACTTGATTACCACTTAGTGGTTTCACTATTCATCAAAAATTGAAGTTTTTCAGAAAATTACCAAAAAATCACCCTAAGATATATTTGATATTCTGAATTCAAAAATGAAGTCTATTTTACAAAATCCAAATCATATAAGTCACATTAATTAATTTAATAATAAATTCCTGCTGCCAGAGTAAAAAGTGTGTTTT
Source organism: Viscum album (assembly GCA_963277665.1). Classification (NCBI taxonomy): domain Eukaryota; kingdom Viridiplantae; phylum Streptophyta; class Magnoliopsida; order Santalales; family Viscaceae; genus Viscum; species Viscum album. The sequence continues at coordinate 1,994,292,730 of OY728140.1, read as the reverse complement.
TACAAAACAATAAGTATCAAAAGATTGACACCAGTTTAAGTCTAATTTCAAAGTGAAATTGATTCCAATGACCACCATTGGATAAAATGGTAAAAATATATTCTAATTTCACTTAAAAAACAATTCAAAACATAATCTAATCATATAAATAAATTAGAATAAAATGTAGTTTTGATGTAAAATGCAGTATTTTCCACTATTCATTAAAAAATTAACATTGTCAGAAAAATACCAAAAATTCACACAAGGTAAATTTTGATGTCCCAATCATAAAGGATAAGTTTATTTTGACAAAAATAGTTTATAAAATTGTCAAAATATAGATTCAAAAATGGTTTTCCATCAAAAGGCAGTAAAACAATTTTTTAAGAATATTAGTGTATTCCATGCATAAGATTGTATTTATTTTCATTATAAGCCTCTATAACACTATATTAATCATTAATAGACATAGATAAAAATATCTATTATTTATTACTTACTTGGGATGTTACATTGTTCTTCTGTATTTGGAAGTCCAGAAATGAGCTCATCTTTAAGATCGATGTTCTATACCTCCATGGAAGTATCTTGGTGACACATGAAGCAGTTCAGATTGCTACATAAATTCATACAGGGGAAATGAAAAATGATGTATCCGATTTAACCCTGCTTAGGTTTCCTGGTGTCAATGGCAGGGTAAAGAAGCCTCAAATGCGGAAACATGTGAGATGGATCCCTCCTATTTCAAAATGGCTGAAGGTTAACGTTGACGATGCAACATATGGAGCACCTGGTCCAGTTGGTTGTGGAGGTGTCTTCCGAAACCATAAGGGATTTTTCAAAGGATGATTTTTTCACTACATTGTAAATGATTTCGCTCTGGAGTCAGAATTTTGGGATATTATTAAATCTATCAGGTACGATGTTTTCTTTGGATGGTGTGATATTTGGACTCAATCTGATTCATCCACTACGGTTTATATTCTTCAAGATCGGTCCCAGAATGGGCCACGGAGGATGATTTCAGCATTGGTAAAATGCCTTCATTTAGCTGATTCCATATCTATTGAAGTACTTCATGTTTATCGTGAGGCGAATCAAGTTGCTGACGCACTTTCTAAATGAGCGATTCTGGAGGTAGGATCATATTGGAATTTTATTGCTCCTGAATTTTGTGATCACTTTGTTCAAGCTGATTTGCGTGGTGATGTTTATACACGCCTTTGTAAAACACATTTCTAAACTTTCTTGTATCTTTGTCCATTTATTTTTAATAAATTTCAAAGGAGAAGGCTCACCTGCCTCCTGATTTTCTTGGTATATATATATCCTCACATATTATTTTTATGACCCTATATTACCCTTTTATTAAGATTTTCATTTTAATTTTATATTTCACGTAATAACCCCTATCTTTCTATTATATGTTTTGACTTGATATTTTTTGTCCTATTATTTTTAAAATATTTTATTTTCATCCTAAATTTAATCCAGGAAATAAATACCATATATATTCACTATATATTTATTTATTTCATCCCATAAAATTTAGTGATAGGAAAAGAAATATATAGTTCATGGAGATAGTATGTCTTATGTACCCATGAATGTTGTTTCCATTTCAATTTTGGGTTTAAAAAAAATTAAATGACAAATTATCATTGAGTAATAATTCTTAATTAATATTTATATATATTATATATTTATATTAAAAAAAATTAGTATTAAATTTCACATAAATTATGAATGGATGGCATCACTTCATGATGCAATATTCTACCATATAGATGAATAATGTTATCATATTCCGATAAAATAGAAATCAGGTATTTATTCTTGATTTAATATTTAGGTAATCATTATAAAATAAAAAAATTATAAATATAATATATAAACTCTATATTCATCATTATTCTCAACCCTAAAATGTCGTAATGTAAAAACGAATGACATTAGTGTGGGATGTGGTTATCCACAATACACACGAATGATGATTTCATTACCCATTTGATGTAAGTGGGTTTAGTTAAAGGTCTTCTACTAAAAAGAAATAAATTATAATATATAGGATAATTAGTTTATTATGTCATTATATTATATAAATTATTAAAGGAGGTAGTGAAAATTACGTTATGAGACATGTTGAAGAACATTACCTCTTCTTCCGGTATCCAATATAGTTTTTACCTAATGATTTTCTAGGTTGGATTTATTTAAAAAATAATGATTCAAGGGTGATGGGAGGAAAATGGATTGTGATTCAGGGTGGTATTATATAATTTAAAATTCATGATATGTGTGATGATGTTTGTGTGGTGACAACTCATTTATAGTTTGGGAGGACAATAAAATTTCTAAATATAAAAAAGTATTCACTATTCTGAGGTCAATATTACCTCACAATGAATAATAAATGATAATTATAGGGCATAAAGCATTATACAGCCTAAAAAATACTCCATCACAAAATAAATTAATCGTTTAAGAAAAATATTCATAAACATCTATGATTCCTTATTTTTAAATTTAGGGTTTTCACAATTGTAACTGGTTTTCCATCTGGATTTTTATTCTATTATGTAAAAAATAAAAATAAAATTAATAGATATTTAGATTCTAAAATTTAAAAATACTGAATGTAATTTATTGAAAAAAATTTACATCTTTGAAAAAAATATAATATAACATAATTGTATGTAATGAGAAAAAACATTATTTTAACCTTATCAATGTTAATAGGTCTGTTTTTATTTATCGGTAAATATGAATATTATAAATTAAAAATTGTCTTTTAAATGGATCATATATTATATTTTTTATCATTTCATTTTAATATAATATTTTGGTATTTTTGGTAATTTTAAATCATTTAAAAGTGTCATTTATTCTAAAACTGTCAATATAGATTTTGAAATTATTTATTTTATTTTAATTTAAAAAATATTATACAAATATACAATTTTATTATATTAATATATACAATTTTAATATGATATATTAGAAAAAACTTATAGAACATAATGATAAATTTAATTTAGTTTAATTTTAGTATTTTTAGTGTCATTAATTTTATTTCATCACTAACTAAGTAATTACTACCATGGAATTTGTTATGAGATTTATAGAATAATTTCATATCTAAAAAAAGATAAATTATTATTATATAATATTATAATTAATTATTAAAATTACATCCACAAATGAACCTATGATATTTCCCCAACCCATATTGTTACAGAAATTATAATTAATAAATGCAACCTTTGGCCATGTTATATTCAAAAGTTGTTATATGGGATATATTCAAATTAAATTAGCATGAAATTTCCATATTTTGTATAATTTAAGGTAAATGGTAAATATTTTCCCATATTAATATATTAAGATAATATTTTAATACATTTTCATACTTATAAATTTAGTTCAAGACCTAGTAAATCCATTTTTTACAATTACAATGTTAATGTTTTTATGATTTCACTATTTAATTTTGTCGAAAATTAATTTTTCATTATTAGATAATATATATTATAATTAATATAACTTTTTAATAAATATTTTCATATTAATGACAAAAAATTTTACAATTCTATTTTAAATTTAATCCTATAGACGTACAAGAAATAATGATTATAAAGAGAAAATGAAGAAATTTTTATAGAGATTCTATATATAATTTCTATATGAAATTGGTTCCAAAGTCCTCTGTGAGATAATTTATATATATATTTACCATTTTTTTAAATAAACTCAAATTATAATTTATATTTATAAATTATTAAAAACAATTTTATATTAGAATTTATTATTTTATACTCTTCCAAAAAATGGATCATTATGTCGAAATATAAAAAATTCACAATTTTTTTGTAATTTTATTTTAAAAACTCTGTTTATATTATTAAATAAACATTCTAAGAGTGGTAAAAATTAGTTTTAAATTATTATCCCAAACCATGATTAATCCATAATTTTGAAGAATATTAATTTTCAAAAAAAATTCAATTTTCTTTTAAATGAGTATTATATTATTTCTAATAAATACATATCTATTTTTTTGAGTAAACAATATAATGTTCATAAATTAGTTTTCCTATTTATAATAGAAAAGGTTTTATCTTGTTTATAAAAATTAAATATATCAGGGGTCATTTTTGTTCAGTGTTTCATGCACTTTACACTATCAATTAAAATTTTATTTTTTAACGATATCAATTTGTATCATCCAATACATTTATTAAATTTCAAAAATTTAATTTTATCATTATATATTTAATCATAGTATATAAATCTTAAATCACTCTAATATAAAATACAAATTGTAAAAATGGTTAATGAAATATAATCTTGAGAAGAGGGAAAGGGAAGTTGAAAGGTAAAATGGACTAAATCATCACTTGGTTTCCAAGTAGAGTGACATGGGTGGGAATGGTAGAAACATTTAATTAATTATATAGAGTGATCATGGTCATCAATTAAAAACATGTTAGTAATCGATGTAATGTTAAGGGGATTAAAACCACATATTAACGATGAATGAAAAGAATATTTGTTTAAAAGATTATAAGGTATTATGATAGATTTTTTTTCAATATAATTTTCCTACAGTGTTGGAATTTTAATAACATGTAGACTAATATAATATCAAAATACAATAACATTATTAATAAAATTTAATCCTTTATTAAACTTCGATAAAAATATTATCAAATCTCTAAATAGTATATCTTTAGAATGAATACATATAATGAAAAAAATGAAAGAATACGAATTTAAAGGATTAGATGACCATAAAAGAAATAAAATTTTCATCAATATGTATTTTTAAATTTTCCAAAACAAAAATGGTTAAAAAAATTGGTCATATATTTTATAATAATTACTAAAATCATCATTTGATACATTATTACTCAAAATTCAACTTTAAGACTAATTTTTAATTATTAAAAATTCATATATAACTTCAAAATCAATGGGTCTTTTATCCTATAATTTTATCTCATACCTTTCATATTAAAAAACCAAAAATATCATGATATCCTATTTTAATTATATTCAACAACTTAGTCATCAAAACACTTTCCATCTCGCAGTTATCTATAGGATAAAATTTGATACCACTTAATTACTTCAATATCCGAGATCAAATAAAACCTAAATTTTATTAATAACCTTAATTTTCACAAAAAATATAAATAAATATTTTCCATTAAATGTAGTCATTACATACACATAAACCTAATAATTGACATCCTAAAATTTTATTAATCACCTTAATATCCCATCGCTTAAAAATTCAATGTGGTGTATGAAATTTTAAACTTATATTCAGAAATAGTATTATAGACTTATGATGCTATCAATAACTCTTAAGATAACATGAAATTATAACTTATAAATATTAATGTTCTCTAAACATGCCATTAATAAAAACTAAAACATACTAGCACAGAATGTTTAAGGTCTAGTGTTGAAATAAAAATCATTAAATTTCTTACATTGATTAAAAAAAGTGATACCTTGTTTTTCACAAATAGACCATATAATATAAGTTGAAAAAACCACATCACATAAATTATATAATAAAATTTATATTTATACATTTTTATAATTATAATAAACTCCTACATAAACAATACTCATGTCAATAAATGATAATTTTTTTCACATAACCTAGATTTTTATATATCTCACTAACTCGTCATCATATATATATATATAACTTCTAGAAATAATTATTTAAACATAAATATTTATTTTCTTGAGAAAATTATATATTAGAATTGTTGATCATATTATTAATAATGTTAAATTTAATCATTCATAATTGTATAAAATCTTTCAGTAGAAGTAGTGCATAAGGGTATGGCAATATAATCAGAGTGCATGGCCGAATCACAAAAGAAAATATTATTTTAAATAAATGAATAAATAATCATGATATATAGAATAAGACATTAAATGTTGAATGATAAATAAAAATAAGTAATCATGAGACATGTTATATCAATTTTTAATAAAGAAGACATTATAAACACATGGAATTGAATAATAAAATATTTGGGATTTTTAGACATCATTTTTATAGAACACGTACAGAATTCGTCAAACCACTTAAAACTAGAATTAGTATATTCAGTTCATACAATATAATTCCCCAAAGAACAAAATAATTTTTGAATTAAATGATGTGTTATCTGGGAAAACCAATAATATAACCTACAGTACGCTGAACCAGTGTTATATCCGCTACCCCATCATATATTTTGTTACAAGCTCCTTTAGTTTTATATAGTCAACCTTATAATTTAATTTGTAATAAGATAACATAGTTATATATATTACTCAACATCATATATGCTATAATTGGTTCACTCAGTTCTATTTGGGTCTCCCTAATCATATTGGTTATAATGGGCTCTTATAACGCTATGTGGTCTGCCCATTGCATAAGAAATGTCAAGGGAAAAAATGCATATATATATTTAATGTTATCATGAAAATAATAAAAAAAATCTTCCATTCATAAAATGGTTACCACATTGAAAGGATATGGCTTCTCGAAAATTTTATTTAAAAAATGGTTATCCTATAAAAGATAAGCAATATTCATATAAATCAAATTGAAATAATGTTATTCTTTTTAGGAAAAGAATAATCATGGTGTAAATAATAAATATCCATAATTTAAGATAAATAGGAAAAATTATTTTCACATCGATAAATAGTAATACCATTAAATATAAATAAATAACTTCTTCTAGAAAATATATTCTTAAAAGTTAAAATTAATTTTTAATACAAAAAACACATTTAAAATAAATTTTATTCTACATAACAATGAATTTACACAATATTCAAAAAAAAATGTTATTTAAAAATTTACCAGTAAACATTAAAATGAATAATAAATGAAATGATGTTTATGTTTGTTCATAATTACATACATTTCATAAAGAAAATTCTGTTTGAATGATAAAAATGATAGAATCGTTTATTTTCCGAATAATAAAAGATGTTTCCTTTCATTTTTGTTAAAAGATAAAAGGGGTAAATATTTCAATGATAAATCATTTTTAAATGGTTTATTTTTTTAATAAATCATAATTTTTGGGTGTAAATAAATTTCGGACCAAATAAGAAAATTAATTCATTTTCTCATAAAAACATTTTATAATTTCTTTTCTGTACCAAATAGAAGAAATTTTTTCAATATTACATATAATGTGGTATAAATAGAGGATTATAATATTCATTCTATACTTTAGAGTTGGTTCAATGTCTATGAACAAGAGAATCAAAATATTACAAAATCCTGATAAATGATGAGATTGTAAAATAATACACTTAATACATTAGAAATATTGAAGCATAATCATCACTAAGTCATATCATAAATGAAACAAATATTGTATTGAAAAATGGAATTTATGAAATAACATTTCAAATTGGTAGTATATACACCACAATAAGTAATATTGGTGAATAATATATCATATGCCTCAATAAAATAAAATTAAGACATAAATACATCACCGATTTGTTTACATTGATACCATATATCCATTAAGATTGATATAATAAAATTGATATGTAAATATTAATTAAAATAATTACATAAATAACTAAATAAATTTATGGAATGTATTTACAACACACCACAATAATAAAAATCATGAATATGGATTCTATATAATACAAATAAAATATTGATGAAACAACTATTGCTTTCGGATTTATTTTCATTGACCATTGAATAAACTCATGTATAATAAATATATGTTTTTGTATATATATTAAAACACATATTAATATACACCCTACCATATATTATTTTATATGATATATTATTACCTATTTATTAACAATTCAATGTTAATGATATGTTTGGGTAATATGCAATTTGTTTTTCATATAATGATTAGTTTTATATTGGGGTCCTTATAATTTTATCTACATATATTTATAATCATGATTATTAAAAATTATATAATTATTATATATATTTACTATTTATATAATTATATTAACCCATAAAATTTAGTAATTGGAAATTAAATACACCATTCTTGGAGACAGCAGGTCTTACATATGAATAAATGTTGTTTCAATTTTCTTATCAGAGAGAAAGATTAATATTAAAGGATATATTATATTTAAATAATTATGTTGATTTCATATATATATCATAATTGTTTTTACAATCATTCATTATTACATTCCATGAGTAGCGTGGATTAATCACGTAACTTCACGATGTGGTGGCCTCCTACATAGTAATTATGATAATGTATTCCAAAAAATAAATAGTATGAAGGTACGAAGGATATAATAAGTTCAAAATCATAATAAAATCATGAATCTCATATATATATATATATAAACTATATGCTTGTAAGTATTACCAAAATAGATATGTTGTAGTGGAAAAACAGACAACAACATTTCACAAAAGCGTACTCCACTATACACACAAATGATGATTTAATAACACTTTTGATTATAATATGTATATTTGTAGGTCATCCCAATATAAAAAACATATAATTATATATTTTATATTTATTTTTATATTTGATAATTTTATAATATGTATTGAAGAATTTTGAGAATGAAAAAATATAAATATTCAAATTGATGAATATTACCTCATCTTCAGATATCCTCATTGGGATTGCATTAAATTCTTTGTAGGATTGATTAATTACAAAAATAATAATTCCTTGATGAGGATAGTAGTTTAATATTTTATTTATGTAATTTTTTTAGGATCTAAAACTCTTTATAGGTGTGTATCAGTGAGGGCATTCTGTGTCGATTTATCATTGATGATGAATGGATATTTTGTAATTACCCAAAAGTATTCACTATTAAGAGGACTATATTCCCTCATGTGGAACAAAAATCGATAAAAATTGTTTTATGTATAATATAAATTATCTATACTACCACCCCACAATAAAACATATGTTTGAAAATATCTTTTTCACTTAACCCCTAAGATTCTATATTTTTACTCTATTTATATATCAATACAGTATGTAGTTGTATGATAGAGGTTAAATATCTAGTAAGTATAAAATTTAATAGAACCAATTATATTATTTCACCCAAATAATTATATACATGAATTAAAATTTATAAAATTATGAAAATAACATGTGTTATGAACATTGACTCTAACACATGCACATGTATATACAAAAACAATGTTTTAACCATAAAAAACTACCATAGTTTTTATTTTTTTGTGGTAAATAAAAACAATATGAAAGAAAAATTAGAATAAAAATAGATGATTAATTATATTTATATATATAACATAGAATAATTTTGGATTCATGGGAATTATAATTATTTAATAAAATAATATTTATAAAAATATAACATTAATATCGATTTAAAAATTATTCATTTAATTTGAATTTTAAAAATTATAACAATATAGATATTGAATTATAATATATTATGATAAAAAATTTGTAAAATTATATATTAATTTATTCAATTAATTTAATACAATAATTCATTCATTTAACATCAATTTCAATGTTTTTAGTTCGATTTATTTTTTAAAAATATTAACAAAATAATTAACCAATTGACATTTCTTCAGTATTTGAAGTAATTATTAGACATTTGAAAATTAATGAGAATTATAATGATAAAAAATAATTTTTCTTTCTAAATAACATCCATAAGAAATCAAAATTTTTTTACCCATCCCATATCTATTTTGATATTAAATAGATGAAAAAAATAAATTTTCCATTTTTCTTCACATAACATTATAAATGGGTCATATTCAAAAAAATGTGTAAAAACAATTCTATAATTCAATTAATATAATGGAAAATGTAGATAAAACACATACTAATAAATTTTAATTTTATTTTATTTCAATACACTTGAATAATTTTAGTTTTTCACTAGTAAATCAATTTTTTTTAAGAATGATAAATAAATTTTTCTAAATTAACAACTCATTTTGTTAAAAAATGATGTTTAAATTATTAAATAATATAAATTACCATGATTTCAAATATGTAATATATTTTTTATAATTTAATATCATAAAATTGGGAATATATGATGTAAAATTAATCCTACAAACATCGTGAGAAGGAGGGTTTCAAAATTGAAAATATCCAAATGATTATGAAGTCTTAATATCCAATATCAATGTAAAAATTGTTGAAAATAACTATTTTTTATTAATTGATATATAATTCACCTAATTTTATTTTTCAATAAAATGAAAATATTAGTTCACTTTAAAATAATTTAATATATATTTATTTATTTTAATAAAATTCAGTGTTTTTCAATTTTAATAAAAAATAGTACTATTCAATAAAAAAATTACAATTTTGATAATTTCGTTATTGAAATTTTTAAAATGAATTTTATTTTGTGAAATAGGTTTTATAATATTAGACTAAAATAATTTTTAACTTTTTGTAAAAATCATGATTATACAAGCTTTTAGGAAAAAAAATTTACCAAATTTTTACATAAAATGATATCTATTTAATTACTATTAATTAAATATATTTATTTATTTATTTATAAAATGTATAAATTTTAATTTTTAGTTTTTAAGGTTCCTACAAGCCAATTTATCAGCTAGGTTGTAAGGGTTATATATATTAGGACTCTTGTTCTATGAGTTTATTCCATTATTCTACTAAATAAAGTTTATTTATTTATAAAATATTGTATTTTTATATTTCCCGTGATAAATTTACATGTGATGGTCTTAGGAACTAAACATTTGATGAAATAAAAAATAGTTTACTCCATTAAAGGATGTTTTTAATAAATTATTAATGATAAATTTTTATTGAAATTTTACATGTGAACCATATATAGTATTATGGTTATTAATATGCTTTTGGTAAATAATTATAATAGATTATAATTTGTTATACATGAGGATAAAATTATTATAATGAAACAAATATTTAAAATAAGGTTTTTATGTTAACATTTATTTATTCTTAGGATTTTATTAGATTAAAATTTCCTTGATTATGTTATATGATATTTTTATCCAAAATATTATTTATCATATTTACATATTTTCATGTATATATATTATATGGTTGACATTCATTTTTCTATACATAATGACTAATGGTTCCAAAATAATGATTTTACGGAAAAAAGACATTGTTTTACTATTCAATCAGCAATAGTAATCATTAATAATCATATAATGATTATATATTTTCATTATTTTTTAGTGTTATCTTATGATTTCTTATATAAATGTTAAACCAATTATGAATTTATATAAATTTGTTTGAAGAAATCTTCTTGTCAATTTCAAACAACATTCTTTATAATTTTTCAAAAATATATAAAATATTTATTAGTATTAACATTTATGACATGGATATAATTTCACACCATCATAAATGATAAATGATTTGAATCATAATTTATAGTATTTTTTAGTTCATTCTAATGAATTTTTACATTATATTTTTTGAATTATAATATTATAAATCATTGATTTCAAAATTGAAAGTGTATTTTAATCATAATTGTCACAATGATTTTTTAATTGAATTTTTCATCTATGTTAAAATACATTGAGGTTGATTATTTTTAACAGTAGATATGAATATATGATACCAACCAGATTCTTGTTTATAATACATATTGTTTATAATGATTATATATTAATGACACATGTTTTCTATTCAATTTTTTTCTTATGATCGATGGAATTTTTTTTGATGATTTTGTGGCACACATATGAATTTATTATGATTTATTGATGGTTGGGTAAATTATATTACTGTAATTAATAAAAAAACATATTTTTAATCAGATCAAATGGTATACAAGTTGTTTTTAAAATCCCAAAATATTGTACATATGGTGTTATCTCAAGCATGAATGTGGGTACACATGAGGTTATCTATAGCCTAAATTATTTTCATGGGTGGTTAAAAAATTCTATATATGATGAATGACTTGGTGAAACCAGTTGAGATAATATTTATACTATTTTGATAATTACAATAATTATAACATTTTTTTAAAAAGTGATCTTTTTTAAATATTATTCTATCAAAGCTCATGTTTCTGATTTCATTATAGTTAAAATTTTATAAATTATTATGATATGTATGGTTATGGATATGATTTCAAATTTTTATTCTCATGTCATCATAAGGTTTTCTTATCTAATAATTTAATGTTAATTGATACACCCTAACACAGCCATATTGATTATCTGGGCTAACCAATTGTTTTATTTCATTTTTCTCAGGATATGGTGAATAATATTAAGTATTATATGACTATGTAGAGTGATAGTTTGATGATTTATGTGGTATATGATGAATTTTTTTATTTACAAGTAGTTTTTGTTTACATGTTTCAAATTCACTAAACCTTTTGGTTTTTAATATTGATATTAATTATATTTATTGAATACTCCTATAATAATTTGTAATATATATTTATGAAATATTGGGTATATATCACTATAAGATAAATATAATTTTTTTATGGTTAGAGTTTTTATCGATTGATGGCCATGATTATGTAATAGAATTAATTTTTGATGATGTGGGATCCCTTTGTGAACATGTTCAATAAGTGGTTTTTTTGAGGATTCTATGTAGAGTATTGGGGTAGATCACATGTATCATTTGAATAGAAGATGGACATTGATGGATTATTGTTATAATTTTAGTTATATCATAAACATTTCTTATGAAACAAGGTTATGTGATTCTTTTAGGGATCAACTATTCTAAAATTTTCATCATTTATATCTTTTTATTTATTTCTATTACCTAATATATTCTATTTAAAATAGCCAGTGGTTGATGATTATATTCTGGATATATATATTTTGGAAATACAATTATTTGTGGAACCATTATTAATTTTGGAGATGGTTAATGATCCCAATCTAATGGGGATTTTATGTAAAATGATTTTGTTGTGGGATAATCGTTTTCATTTTCTTCATACTAAAAAAAGAAAAATAATTCCCTCATGTGTATCCAATGTTCTCCATTTGGGGACTCTAATCCCAATTTCTCAAACATTCAAAATGCAGTTCACCAATTTATTATGTTGGGACACCTCAAATAATTTTGTATGTATACATATAATTTTGTGAAGAATCGCATGTGTACTGTAGAATCATGGTAGGGATTCAAAAAGCAATTGATGCATCTATTTCCACTTTTATTTATCATTGAATATCATGACCATTAATCTTTCTTATTATGGTCTTGGGTTTTTTATTTAGGGTCATCATATTTCTAATTCTTATATGGGGAGTGAGCGTTTTTCTATGATGAATTTATTAATGTGTATTAATTTAAATATTTATTTATATTATTATGTTTTTTTTCTTCATATTGAAAATCACTGAATTCTAATATAGCCGGGAGAACCACTATTATTCTCCATATCAAAATATATTAATTATCATAGATATTTTATTGTTTTTATTATTTAATTGTATTTTATATGATTTTCATCTCATTTCATTTGATATTGGTGATTTGGTTTTAGAGAAATTCCTATTTTGGATTGAGCCTTTTTTTATTCTATTTCTTTATAACCGAGTGTCTTTAGGTATTTTAAACTCACTATTTTTGGATAATATATCTTTTTCAAAGACTGTTTTTTATTTTTATGATACATATTTACTGAAATTGTGACATTTTACTGAGTTTAGTATTTAATTGGTTTAAATATTTATGTTTTGTGAATTTTAGGCATGGCACATGGTTACCTACAATGTTCATGGAAATCATGTGGAAACCCTGTTATTGGGTTTGTAAAATTTACTAATGTATTTTCCAATGTTGTAAAAACAAATTCCAACTGTATGATGTCTTGTTTATATATAGTGTTGGGTTCATGGTTGGATCACATTATGGAAAACTATTCATCTAAACCATGTTATTTTAATAAAATAATTTATCTTTAAACATATGAACACCATTAATTAATCCAAATATTTTTTATAAATCCTATTTTTAATGTAACTCTACCATGGGAGAGGTTCATGGTAATTATAACACTACATGCATTCATAGTATGTTATCTCATTTATGTAATTCAATAGCTTTTTCTACACACAACACCGAGTTCGAGCACAACACAACTTAAAAAACATTCCAGTCAAAAAGTTTTTATGAACAGTATTAACTACATTGTAAATCTAATATAATTTATATATTTTTGATAACCATATTATGTGATTCTAATACAAAATATAAGAAAAAATACATTTTTTCAGATAAAAGAAGTATTTTTAAAAAATATTCTATTTTACCTCCTTTTAATGGAGAACCCTTATTAAAACCAACAGTTGACACTTTTATATATTAAATTTAAAGAAATTAAATTCTTCATTAGAATCTATACATAAAAATTGAGTTTGGATAATTTTTTTTAACTTTTATGATAACTTTCATATTTCGATGAATAGTGAAAAAATACTATATTTTAATTGAATTTTTTTTAATAAAAACTGTTTATATGGTTATATTATTCATTATAATGAATTTTAAGTATATTAAGATTATATTTTTATCATTTAATACAATTTAGGTCATCATAAGAAATTTCACCATTAAATTTAATATAAACACATGTCACTCTTTTGATAGTTTTTACTTTCTTAAAAACTGAATTTTTTGTTTTGAAAATGGGAACTAATTTAAAATAAATAAATTCAACTTCTATGTTTTGATTAGGTAAAATGGAATTAATTTTTAAATTCATAATATCAAAATTATCATAGTGTTAATTTTTGGTATTTTTCTGAAAACATTTATTTTTTGATGAATATTAAAAATAACTGTGTTTTTATTTAAAAATGAATTTCTATTTAAATAATTTTTTATTTTATTTAAATTAATTTTGAGTCAAAATAGATATATAATATCTATATACGTTCAATGTAATTCATTGGAGTCATTTTATTATATATTTAGATATAAAAAATTTAATCGAATTATTTACTGTCTTTTACCCAACTACTAGGAGCATTTGCAAATTTGAATAAAATTTTATTTTACTGATTATTTGAGTTGAATTTCAAAAATTCAAGAGGGATTGTTAATATCAGTAAGTAAAATATTGTTCAATATGATGAATGTAATTTTAGGTGAATAGTAACTTTGGAATCTTATTTACCACGGTTAAAAATAAAATTTTAATTAAGGGTAAAATTGAATCATAATTAACCTAAAAAATGTCCTAATTATATTAGATAAGTATAATTCGACCATAAAAAACCTTCGGAATAAAATATTATCCTCTTTGGTCCACATGGATAGATTATGATTTTTTTTATTATTTTATTTAAAGAAGAGTTAAAAGAGTTAAATTCAACGTTTAATAACTAATCCATTTTTAATATATGGTTAGACACAATATAAATTCGACTATAAAAAAATTATAAATCTAATATTATTTTATAAAAAATGGGATTTAATTTTTAATTTTTAAATATTAAATAATTTAATTTATTTAGGATAAAATGATGATCCAGTATTTACCTTATTAATGAAATATTAAAATATTTGATATTATAAATATCCATATAAATGTAAATTGAGAGTTGTGATTAATTAAAATAATTTTATAGGTTAATATAACATGTTATGGTTGGAGAAAAAAAATTATTCTATGTGATAATTTTATTATGGCTTTAAAAAAATCAAATACCAAATTGTGTCTAAATTGACATAATTGACTTTTTAAAACAAATATTATATTATTAATTGATATAATAGTCCAAAAAATCTATGATTCCTAAATAATTAATGTATAATAATATATATGACATTAATGAACCACTTAGGGTTTTATTGGCATTTGATAGTAAGTTTTTTGACCATATAATATAAAAAGACAAAGAGATATGGAAAATGTCAAACTATTATACTTAGAGTTAAATCAATAATATAAGGATAATATGGTGATCTAAACCATTATAAAACCTATTGGTTGAGAGTTTTTGAACCCATAACCACATTAGTCTATTAATATATCATTTTGGAGCCCTAAGAAACTGAAAATAATTTTATTATAAAATATTATTTCATGATATTCCTAAAGTGACACTCACCTCTATTATAAAAAGGCACTTCCCCTTCTTCAAATTTCACATCTTCAAAGATTTTTGGCTAGGCCAACCCCTGTGAAAATATCCTGAAAACAATTTTCCCTTCATCATAGAGTCCTTACTTTGGTCAAAAATCCAACTTAAGGAGCCCTTTTGATCAAATCAAAAAGAAGAACCTTAAGAATGGGTAAATATTTCATCACTTCTTTCACGTTCTTTTATTCTTCCAATTCCCGTTTATTTGTTGTTTCCATTATAAAGTAATTAATATAGTATCATCTTTAATTTTATATGTTATTATAAAAATGTTACAACCATGTTCATTGTTTTATCCATCATATAAATGACAAAGACACCATACGTGCATACGTACGGATTACCGTCTCCATGTCGTGGTGTAGTTTTTTATTCAAACACATAATTATTTTGATGGTTATAATAATGAGTTTAACTGATGTAAATAATAAATATAAAATTATAATGATTCTATATATATGATATAGCATCCAATTATATATGGTTTCTCTACCAATATAATGATAATGTCGCACGTATGTACGTACGAATTACCGTCTCCAAGACGCGATGAGATTCATTACCATGTCCACCATTCAACTATGAATATAAAATATATATAATTAATGAGTATGTAATACATGACATATTTATGATACTGGAGATATATATATATATATATATATATATATATTTGTTTACTTACAAATATCATATTCACTTAGTTCCATTCAATACGATATGAAAATGGGAACGACGATTATCTGTACATTTGGCCACCATATCCATAAACGTTACCTTCCATTTCATATATATGTCTATTATACATATTTATATTCTAAATATATAAGATAAATAAATCATTTATTTCATTCTCTATGTATTTAAATCATGATCTATGTGATACAGTCAAGAGTAACAAGATAAAACACATACGATAAAGAAAGCGATTATTACCCTAAATGTTAATTTAACAAGGAAATAATTATTAAATCGGCAGTATAAAGTCATAAATAAATCTTGTATGATATCATAAATATTAATATGGTTATGGTATAATTTAATAACATAATACAGTATTTATACAAGAGGTTAATCATATCCTTCACTAATAGAAAGTGCACTGTATGAGTTAATTTCAGAATATCTTTATTATCCGAGGTTGTTATTACATAAATATCCATTGGGAAATATTTATTACTCATGACCATGTTTAATAAATGAGTTATCAAAGGTATTATATTAATGTGAAAAAAAATCAATTAAATTTTTTAAAAAATTTATTCTTCTAAATAATTCTATATAATTTCCATGTTTTAAAAATGGATTTTAATGAAATATTTATATGAACATGAATGTTATAAATATTTAAATTCCATAAAGAAGGTTCTAAGTGGTATGGGAAACTATGATTCAAAAAAGTATTTAAATTTGTTTCTTTTAAATTTTGGGACTTCTAAATGTTTTCATGAAAAAGGGATATTTCTATCAAAGAGTTTTAGACATAATTTTTATCTAGGTCAACATAATTTGATGGATTTTAAATTTGTTTGAAGTTAAATTATTATGATACCAATATTTCATACTCTATTGAAGGTTTTGTGATATGTGTGACAATGGATGTGTTATTTTTATATCATTCAAGGTTTATGGATGAAGTATTGACATTTCTTATGCTAATTTTAATACGAATATTTATTGTATATTTAAACCTTTTCATATGAGGGATTAATTTGACTTTGTAAGTGACGGGTGGAGCCCGAATGGCTCCTCGATGTATCGGTAGGTCTCATAAGACAAACTAGTGTCTCGGATCAAGGCTATGACAAAATATTATTTTTAGTCTAGGAACAAGGCCATGAATATGTTGTTATGATGTTTGGAATTATACATTCCAATATTATAAAATTGGATATTTATATTACATGTGATTTTTCGACAAGTAGAATATCCATGTGAATAACAAAATGGCATTATTTAATTTATCTTTGATATATTATGTAGACGATTAAGTCTAAAAGTCTGTTTATAGTATTATACATTGCCTTAAATGTTTATGTTTATTTATGAATGTTTTTCTATATTGTTATCCTTATAGAAGATCTCATATCACCCCTTTATATGTTTTATTTATCCCAGGAATCCTAGAATATTATAATGAATGATTAGCATGGTTATGATATGAGATTAATTTTATTCTAAAAGGATCATTTATGTTGTGTTTCATTTTCTAATGTGTAATGTAATGTTAATGTATGTAAACTGTTTTTCCAAGACTGGTATACAGATATGTCTTTTAGGACATGATTCTTTGTAATCATGTAAATGTATTAAAATAATGCCCCGAATCTGGGCTTCTTGTTTCGGGGCGTTATAGTTGGTATCATTGATGTTTTAGAAACAACCTTGGAAGCAGATTTAGATAAACTCTTATTAGAGAACATTACCCTAAGATAATGTTTCAGAATTAGTATAGAATAAATTTCTAGAATTTTGGTACTATATTGATTTTGGGATTTTTCTAACCTGTACATCCCAGTTTGGATACGAGCAGGTTGAGGCGGCTCTGGATCAGATGTACTAATGGGTAAAACCTGAAAAGAACACTTTGAGCGAGACTCGATTGGGAACTGGGGCATGACAACAGGCCTCGTTAAACTCTTGGTTATATCACTCTTGGGCGATATGCTTATGATAATTCGAATTTTCATTATAATCTATAATGAAGTATTAAAGAGTAAATAATTCCTCTAAAAACATTTTATTATTATTTATTGTATTCATAATCTTTTCAATTTTCAATAGGTATTTTACATGTTTGGAATTTTTCATTGTGATTCATAAACTGACCTAGTGTATGGATGTTTTTAGAAATGGCGCCCAATAGATAGAATAAGAACTCTAGAAATATGCATGATTCAAAGAGTAAGAAGGATCATATCTTTCATGGTATTAATACAAAATTTAGAAACTAAATTGTCTCCCATGTATTATCATCATATGAATAAATATTATTAGGGGTTAATAAGATAACAAATAATTCTCCGAGTCTTATGGCATTGAAGAGAAACCAGAGAAGAAAATGATGATAGAAAAAATGATGGATAATGGGAATAAGGGAATGAAGGATATTCGCATATTTGATAACTGTGAAATGATTACCCTTGTTAAATGACTGAAGGGAATGTGATTTTGTTATAGTTGAGGAGAAAAAGGATACTAAGTACGTGATTTCCAGGGTAAGAAAATGGTTTAAAATGTACAATGTTTCATCTGCAATGATTTGGGATGCTATGTGAATCAATGTCCATATCATCATACACTACTCCAAATGATGGTATTGGATAATAATAATGTTATGATACTACAAAAGATGGCGAGGAATTATTACATTTTATATGTTATTATAAAATTATTGCATCATTTGAATATTGTATTAATGATGTACAAGTTATTAGAATTATAGAGTATTTATGAATTGTATTGCAGTGCTATTTTATTAAATATTTTTGATTTTGTGGAACTAAGAAATGTGACCCAGTGGAAGGTTAAATTTTTGAAAAATATATGGTTGAGTGAATTATAAACCATAATATGGTTCTGACAATGAGTTAGTGATTTTGAAATAATATATGATTGATTTGGATAAATTATTTTGGATATTCTTGACTACCTTGAAACTGATTAATAATTTGTATATTCCATCATTGTTGGAGTTTACAACATTTTTGGATATAAAGAGTATATAAAGTATTCTATAAGGAATATGGGAGCATAAAAGTAATAAATAAGGTTTTATGGTAATTCGGGGTCTTATAGTGTTTTAATAGAATACACGATGTAGTTATTTCCATGAAATTTTATTGAAAAACAAGTATTCATTGCTGTTAACTTCATTATAAATGTTGTACTATGAGTTTGGATAGTTTTATTTTGGATAACTCTAAAGGTTGGAATCAATTAAATCTGACATTGGATAGTATTGTTAAGGTTAAAATGTTATTGAGATTATATTTGGATTTTCATTAAAACGACAACCTGGAGGTCGGGCGACAACCTCTCACATCTGGAAAGGCTGCGAGACTTGATCCCACAACTGATGGGTGACATGGGTTGATCACTTACCAGTGGGATACATGATTTCCTAGTTTTTATAATGTATTTTTTTTTAATAATTTGAAAAATCATTTATAATTTCATTATTTTTTAACCCTATACGATTAGGATAAATAGAAAATATTTTACTTTTTTATCTTTTGAAGTTAAAGATGAATTTTTTGTAGGAATTAGTTGAAGGATGAAATTATAATTGTTATGTATATTTTTTCTCTTATTCTATGGAGAAATAAATTCTTAAACATTAGGGAAGAGATCATAAAACCAAAAAATGTGTTATCATAATACCTTATGCTTTATTGAACTGTTGATATTTTAAATCATTATAGATTGATGGATTTGATACACTCAATTGTATACTTGATTATTATTGATGACCTCGATCACTCCTTATAAAAATATATGTTTTTCTCAGATTATGTGTCTCTAGTTTCCACAAATGTTCTCCAAATCTAGTTCATAATAATGTGTTGACTTTTTCATGTCCATTTCCCTCTTATTAAGACTAAATTTTATTAACCCTATTTCTGATGTGGGTTTTCCAGAAAAGTGTTTTTCTATTTTTAACCATTTTACATTCAAAAAACAATTTCAAATTGTGATGTTGAAATTTATTGAAAAAAGGTAGAATGTAACACCCCATGATTTTGTAGTCTGTTATCTGATTAATGTAATTCAATAGCTTGCGCTACACACAACACCGAGTTCGAGCCCACCAAAACATACAAAACTAGACATTCAAAAAGCGGTTATGTGAAGTATTAACTTAATTTTGAATATTATATAATATATATAATTTTAACATCCATATTATGTGTTTCATAGACATTATATAAGAGGAATTGCATTTTTTCAGATAAAAGAAGTATTTTTTAAAAAATTCATTTTTACCGCCTTTTAATGGAGAGATCTTTTCAATCCAACATTTGACACTTACATATATTCAATTTAATGAAATTAAATCCATATTTATAATTGGGACATTAAAATTCAGTTAGGATAAATTTTTGGTACTTTTCCGATAACTTTAATATTTGGAAGAATAGTTAAAATACTACATTTTAATTCTAAACAAATTTTTTAATATAAAGGATTTATATTGTTAAATTGGGAATTTGAATGATTTTGAACCCTAATTAGATTTTTTTTTATTATTTAATACAATTTAAGTCATTATATGTAATTTCACATTTAAATTTGACATAAACACATGTCATGCTTTTGAAAGTTTTTACTATTTTAAAAACCTGCTTTTTGGGTTTGACATCGGGAATTAATTTTATATTAATAAATGAAACGTCTATTTTATTAATATAGTAAAATAGTCTTCATTTTTTAATTCATAATATCCAAATTATCTTATGGTGAGTTTTTTGTATTTTTATGAAAACATTCAATTTTTGATGAATAGTGAAAAACACTACGTTATTATTTAAAAACGAATTTTTATTTAAATTATTATATATTTATTTAAATTTATTCTATGTCTAAGTAGATATATAATACTTATATATGTTCAATTTAATTCGTTAGAGTAATTTTCTACTATGTTTAGATATATAAAAATTAATTGAACTTTTTACCGTCTTTTACGAACTCCTAGAAGCATTTGCTAATTTGCATAAAACATAATATTACAGCTTCTATGAGTTCAATTTAAAAAAACCTAGAGACACAGTTAATATTTATTTAGTAATATATGATTCAATAAGATGAAAATAATTTTGGGAGAGATGTATCTTTGGACTTTTATTTACCACAGTTAAAAATAAATTGCGTAATTAATGGTAAAAATGATATCATAATTACCCTAACATAAGTACAAATTATATTGGACAAGTATAATTCGACAAAGAACAACCTTAGGAATAAAATATTATCATATTTGGTGTACATGGATTAGATTAGTATATTTATTATTATTTTAATTAAAGAAGAGTTAAAAGAGTTAATATCAATGTTTAATGACTAAAAAAAATTTAATATAGGGATAAACACACAATAAATTCGACTGTAAATATTCATTAGAATGATAAAAAAATTTAATACATAATTATATTTTATTTATAATTTTTAGACATTAAATAATTTAATTATTGTTGACACAATGATTCTGTAGTAATTACCTTATTAATTAAATATTAAAATAATTGATATTATAAATATCCATATAAATGTTAATTCAGAATTATGACGAATTCCAATAATTTTAAAGTTTAATATGACATTGTAGGGTTGTTTCAGTAAATTTTATTCTATGTTATAACGTTATGATTGCTTTCAAAAAATCAAATAACAAATAGTGTCAAAATTGACATAATTGAGTTTTTAAAACAAATATTATATAATTAATTGATATAATAGTTCTAAAAATCTATTGCTAAGAAAAAAGACCTATATAATAATATATATGACATTAATGTACCATGTTGGGTTCGACTAGAATTTTATAGTATGTCTATTAACCATATAATAGAAAAATAAAAAGGGACATGGTAAATGTCAAACTATTTAACTAACAGTTAAATATTAAAGATAAGGTTAATATGGTTACCTAAAACTATCTAAAACTTATTGTTTGAATGTTTTTTTACCCATTCCCATTTTATCCTCTAAATACATTATTTCTTAGACATTAGAAACATAAAATTATTTTATTATAAAATAATATTTCATGCTTTTCATAAGTGACCCTCACCTCTCTTATAAAAAGAAAACTTATAGTTCTATTAATTTCACACCTCCAAAGAATTTTGTCTCGTCAAAAAACATAACATATAACCTCCCAACATTCCTACCATTATCCTAGATTCATTCCTCTGGTCAAAAAGCCATCCAATGGAGCCCTTTTGATAAAATAAAAAATAAGAACCCGAAGAAGAGGTAAATATTTCATCACATCTTTCACGTTCTTTACTTCTTCCAATTACTATTTCTTTGTTGTTTCCGTTATAAAATAATAACTCAAGTATATTATATATTCTGTGATGTTATTATAAAAATTTTACAACCATATTCATTATTCTATCCATCCTATAAATGAAAAAGTCACCATACATGCATACGTACGGATTACCGTCTCCACGTCGTGGTGTAGTTTGTTATTAAAAATATTGATTATTTGGATAGGTATAATAATGAGTATAACTGAAGTAAATAATAAATATAAAATTATTTTGGTTATGTATATATGATATACCATCCAATTCCATATTATTTCTCCATCAATATAATGATATGGTCGCTTGTGTGTACGTACAAATTACCGTCTCCACGATGAGATGAGATTCACTTCCACGTTCCCCATTCAATGATGATTATAATATATATATAATTAATAAGTACGTAATAAATGGCATAATAATACAACATTAGATATATATATATATATACATATATATTTCTTGTATTTTCAAATATCTTATTCACTTAGTTCCATTCAATATGATATGAAAACAGAAACAACGTTTATGTGTACATATGGCCTACCATATCCATAAACGTTGAATTCCATTTCATATATATTTCTATTATAAATATATATATTCTAAATATATATGATATATAAATCATTGTTTATATTCTGTATGTATTTAAATCATGATCTCAGTGATAAAATTAGGAGTAACAATTTAAAATAGGTACGATAAAGAAAGAGATTATTACCCTAAATGTAAATTTAACATGGAAACTAATATTAAATGTGTAGTATAATTTCATAAATGAATCATTTATGATATCATAAATATTATTATTCTTTGTTTATAATTTAATAACATACTAATGTCTTTATAGAGAAGGTTAAACGTATCCTCGGCCAAAAGAAAGTGCCAGGTAAGGGTAAATTTTGCAATCTCTTTATTATCTAATGTTGTTTTAATGTAAGTATCTACTAGGAACTATTTGTTATCCATCTCCATGTTTCATGAAATATTTTTCAAAGGGATTATTTTTAAGAGACTTTTTTACTAAAACATTATTTTAAATGTTTTAAATATTTAATCTTCAAAATCATTCCCATTAATGTCCATGTTTTGAAAATGTGTTTTAAGGATATAATTATATAGACATGAATGTTTTAAAAATGTTAATTCCATCCAAAAGTTTCAATGTGGTATGAGAAGAATTGATTAAAAAATGTCTTTAAATGTCTTCCTTAATAAATTGTGTTACTTTTAATTATTTTCATGAAAAATTTTTATTTCTCACAAAACGTTTTACAAATTATTATCATCTATGTCAACATCCGTGGATGGATTTTTAACAAGATTGAAGATGATTTGTTATGATACAGTTTTTCCATACTTTATTTAAGGTTTTGTGATATGTTTGGCTATGAATGTGTTAATTTTATACCATTCATTTATCATGGATAATTTATTGGAATTTAGTATGCTAGTTTTCATACGAATGTTCATGTTCTGTTTAAAACTTTTTCATATGAGGAATGAATTAGACTTTGTATGTGATGGTTGGAGGCCGCTATAGCTCCTCGATGCATCGATAGTTCTAAAAAGACAAACTAGTGTCTTGGCAGAAGGCCTTAAAAAAATCTTATTTCTAGTCTTGGCACAAGGCCTTGACTATATTTTTATGAAGTCTAACATTATGGATTCCAATATTATTAAATTGAATATTGATATTACATGTGATTATTCGACTAGTAGAATATCCATGTGAATATGTAAATGGAATTATCTGATTTATCATTTCCATGATATTTTGATGTGTAAGTTTTAAAGGATTTTTTTTTAGTCTTATACATTTCCGTAAATATTTATGTTTATTTATGAAGGTTTCTGCTACATTCTTATCCTTACTGAGCATATGATCTCACCCCTTTCTATGTTCTATTTTTTCCTAGATTTCAAGAATTGTATTACGATTGATAAGCAGGGATAAGCTATGGGATTAATGGATTTCTCAAAGAATCATTTATGTTGTTTTTTATTTTCTAATTTGTAATGTAATGTTCATGTATGTAATCTATTTTTCCAAGACTTCTAAACAGATCAGTCTTTCAGGACTTGATTTTTTGTAATCATGCTAATGTATTAAAATAATGCACCAAATCGGGGCTTCTCAGGTCAGGGAGTTATATTAATGCCCAAATTTCCTTCATATTTTAACTTTTCTACTATTATTTCATAGTGTTTCTAAATAGGTATTCCGAATTATTCAACTCAAATCCAAAATTTTCTTATTCAGTCATCCTCCATTTCTCTATCAAAATGTATAAAAACCATTTGGAGGTATTATGAACTAAAATTTTTTATTTGGTGATGTTAGGACATAGAATCATATTTTTGATCATATTCTTATAGTTTTGAAATGTTTATTCACATCCTCACTCTTTTTTAGTAGTTTGTTATCTTACTCTAACATATTATCACTAAACACACATGAATGATATTTCAAAAAAAATATTCCATAAATTTAATATTGATAGATGGTTCTTAATGTGTTTATAATAAAGATTTTAGAAAGATTGATTATTATAATTGGTTTTAAAATGGTGTAGGATTATGTCATTTGTTTGATAAAATTAAAAAAAAATCAATGGAATTTTATTCGCTATAATTTTTTAGTATTTTCAGATTTTTAATATTTCTGTTAATTGTTAATGACCATTTTTAGTCTATACGGTTCTTATATTGAAATTAAATTTTTTTGTTGTGTGGAGTGAAATGTGTCTCATTGGATTTCCATTGAACTCCATATTGATTTTATCTATTTGTTCATTTGATTATGAACTATATATGTTTGTTATTTCACACATATATCGATGAATGGATATACATATTTGGGGTTTTATAGGATTCCTTATCATAAAATAGAGGTATGAAATTCTATTTGTTTCAAAGTGTCCTGAAATACTTTTTTAAAAATGAATACATAATAACATATAGAAGACAACTATATAGAATAATAGAATTATTTCGGAATTCTAATGTATGGGTTTTTACAATAATATTTTTGAAAGATAGAACATATATCATCAGATACATCATTGTTCTCGGTCAACGTAGAATACATTAAAATTATTTTTGAAAGCCCATAAATAATTTATGTTTCTTCATGATATTCATTCTTATTCACATAATTCATGGATGAATGGTTTTCCATTAAATGTATCAATATAGAAGTCATATTTTATGAGATATAATTAGTTCCACTTATGTTATCTTGCACTATAGTGTTTGAATTGCATTCAATCAAAAAATTTAACAAACACTGTTTATTTTCCATTTCGACACAATGGATTATTCGATGTATTTTCGCATTTTGAGATGTAGTGATTAATGATACGCCATTTAGGAATACCTAGGAAAATATATTTAGATATATAAAAATAACACCATATCAAGATGTATGAAACAACTATGTTGATGTTACCTATATGTTACATTAGATCCATAAAAGAAATTAGGGGATCTGTACGACATAAAAGGTTTTATAATGGCTAAGATAATTAAATATATGTACCAAATTCATTTGAATGATTATACAAAGTGTTGAATTATCAAAATAACAATTTTTAGTGAATTATAATTTATACTGGAATCAATAACTCCAAGAAGATCCAATTGTAGATGTAATGAAAAATTATTAGGAAACAAAATATTTCATCTGGTTTATATAACATAGATATCATTAAAGCCAACCAAAAAAATTAAAAGGTAGTGGGAGAGAAAATTGATAATTCATATAGATAATTTCTCTATAATTATTTCTATACAAGGAGTGACCACATCCAAAAAACCATCATCGATTTTACACAATCAAATAATTGTGACACAAAGTTCAGACCAGTGATAAATTACATTCCTATGTTCATTACATATTACATATAACTATTACCATCATGTGATATTATATGACTTAGTAGCAATGAGAGATGTATACTAAAATATCATGATTATATGGAAAGGCCAAATTAGAGTTCCATAATTGAGGTAAGAACGGGGAAAATATGTTGATAATAACTTATGAGCTTCATCGATTGTATTCTAAAATGTTCCAACCAAATTATATCAAGGTTCTATAAAAAATATGTTTATGAATTTCTCATAATTAACAATAATTAATTGCATCAATTTTTTATAGAGTCATTACTTGATCAATGTTTTATTATTTTATTATGGAATAGCTTACTGGATATATTTTCATACTATATTCATGCTTCCAATTAATTGGATTTTTAATTAGTTGATGCTTCCTTGTTTATTACCTTTTGGATTTTCTTGTTTCTTATAAATGGGAGAGATAAAATTATAAATAATTATTTTATAATGTATTATAATTCATTTATTTAAAAAATTATTAATTTTGAATTATGTTACATTTCAGAAATTATTGTTATAGGTTTTAATAGATGAATAAAATGTATGATATTTCTATAATTAAAACTAGTATTGAAGTAATTTATTATAAATTTAAAAGTATGTACTATTGGGTGATTCCCATGTTGACACTGTTTTTCTCACATCCAAATTGATTTACGTGGAATTCGTAGACCCAAGACTGTTTTTCTGAATTTTATATCTTATGAAGATATCTCATGGAGAGAGTTTGTGATTATGGTTCGATTATAATCAAGATGTATCATATTAATTATATCAGGTGATTTTGGGATTTAAATTTTTATTATTATTATAATGGACATGATAAAACAATTTATGCATGCTTTATTACTTGTTCACTATTATTATATTTATATTATATTAATTGTTTTTCAATATTTTTATTTTCAATATGTGTTTAATTTTATCTTTCATCATTTATTATTGATGTGTATGGGCTCTGACATTCATAATGGATATGCCAGACACATGCATGAAATAACTATGTTATTTCCTATTTATTTGAAAAATAATCTGAAAATAGTTTTTTAGATGCATTAAAATATTTTTATAATGACTGAGGTTCATGGATTCCTCTCCTGTATGTATTTATATGGTTTTTTAAATAGTATTTTGGTTGACCAAGGACAGTTAAGAACATATTTCTAGTCAATTCTATCTCATAAAAATATTATCCATTCCAAATCCTTGTGTAATATTTACACTTCCACATGATAATTTTATAGGGAACTTTAGACACTGCTATGAATAGGACATTCAATTTAACCTCTATTCTAATAGTCAGTCATCATTTTTCATTAATTATAGATACCATCCATCTTATAAGGATCACTTATCCTTTATAACTATAACTCCTATAAATATAAGGATATCATAGGTAGTAAGAAAGGGTTATTGATTCTCACATTCAATTTGGATTTAAAATTTCAATGTTTTTTCATAATCATAACATTTCCACTTGAATTTGTTGAATCTTCGATGTGATATACATTTCTCTATAACATCATGTTACCAATATTTCTGGTAATTTTTTAACCTCATTTTGGATTTCATGAATCTATTTTTTTATGAGGATAAGAAGGAATTTTGAGGAAACCAATAATATAAAATTAATACATTTTTTGTTATCTTGTCATTAATTGACTTTACTACATGATGTAGTAGGATTTCATGCCGTGTAATTTCGATAAACAACATGTATGAGTTGTTGAATTTATGTCGGAATGACTACATGGTGTGAAAGGTTAAAAATCGTGAATAGGTGTTTCATGTCATAAATGTTTGAAATAATATATTTTAATCTTTTGAGAAGAATTTTCAAGAATACATGGTACAATAATGGTTACATGCTGTGTAATTTTCCTACACACCATGTAACAACTCTTGTATTGTCTTTTAAAATAGGTGTGTTGATTTTTTGTTTTGGTTCATTCTCCAAACAGAATTTCAATTACAATAGGGAAAATCACATGCGATGTTGGAATACTCTAATACTTCTAGTTTGTTCCATTTAGTGTTTGATCGTTATTTTCATTGTGCTGAATCACCTATGTTATGTGATATTTCATCTTCTATATTTTCCTTGATAGTGATAGTTCTCATTGGTTGTGTTATTCAATCTATTACTACATGTTTGTGCCATTTCTCATCTTCTTCAATATATGTTGTCTGATTTCATCCCATAGGTTGTTCCTTTGTTAGTTGTGGTGTGGTGGGAATTTATTCTTGATGTATGTAATGTTTCTCCTTATCAACCAACCCGATTTCTAATTTAAATTAATAATAATACATGACGGTTTATTATAAGAACATTATTGAAATCATTTGTTTTTTATTGATGTTGGATCCCATTACAGGTGTTAGAGACCCGAGTTCATAGAATGGTGTTCTTTCTATACAGTATATTGATGAACCATGTGGTTCTCTCTTTATAAATTAATTTATACAAGGAATTGGAATGATTTATTTTAGTGTGTTCAAAATACTTTTTAATGAAAACAAGGTTTTCCTTGATTATTAGTAAATATATAGAAAAACGGAAATTTCCATGAATTAAAAATGGATTTGGAAATAGTATTGAAATTGTTTTCGAAACATTAAATTTATTAAAAAAATTAAAACATGGGTTACCATTCATACTAAGTAGAATGATTAGCTTATGGTCATCATCCATTTTAGGTGTTCACATTTACGAATTTTCTATTTTTCCTAGAGTGTATATTATATTATCTTGGTGCATATATGATGTGGGGGTTTCACTAAATGGGATGTCTTGCTAGTCATTGAGTTTATATCGTTGGATTTGGGTACAATAGTGATTTTTTCATAGATTAATGGGTATGATTACACTTTTACTTGTTCTATTGTATTCATTGATTCTTATAAGAGATGTTATGGAAGTTTGTACAATAAAATTATTATAAATTTTTATTTTCACAACTGTTATAAAATAAAATATTTTTCCATGTTTTATATAAAATAGATTTAACTAATTATAATACCATGTGATAATTTAAAATGGGAAAAGATGAGTTTTTATATAGAATCTTATTATGTTACACCTGGATAGGATTCTACTGAGCATGTTATCTCAAAACCTAAACCAACTAGGTGGTGTATAGAACAATCTTATATATTCAATAATAAGGAAAGGAAATGAATTCTAGTGAGGTGGTGAGGATTTTTGTTTTGTTGGGTGGGTAGTTTATGGTTGGGTGGTGGGATTTTATTCATTCCATCACATGGAGTAGCTATTTAGTTTTGGTCCTTTTCAGTTAGACATTCTTTTTTTTGAGTTCTAGGCACATCAAATGTTTTTTTCAATTTAATTTATATTTTTAGAATATATTTATTAGTCAACTATTTTTTTCAATCCATGTGTTTATCTATTCCATGTGTTTGTATTATTGGGAATAAATTTATCCCTTTATATTGTCTATCCATTCAATGGAGCTTATCATAATCAAAGGGATAATGGTACATCCCCTCAGATATGTGACATATTCGGTTTATTGATAGTTTTAATAGTATAGTGGTATATTTCAATAAAATTTGGTTCTTGTTTCCTTCCCTTGGGGATTATTAATGCCCTTGTAGTTTGTAAAGGATCGGGTCGAGATCCAATTTTTATGGTAACCTCAGTTGGTTCGTTAAAATATTGTATCAGATGATGTATATCTTCAAGATTCCTTGTCTTGGGACATCATTTATGCTGATGATTGGATTTTTGGGACATGAGTGATATGTTGTGATGAATTCCTAGGCAACACATATCGTGGAGAGACTCAAGATACTACTAGACTATGAGATTTGTGTCTCTATTGTTGGGATTTTTATTAAATATGAGTATCTTATCACGGGTTTTATGGTTTTTTTTCGAGATTTACTCTGTGGTCTAATTATTCATTCTTATTCTATGTCAAGCCGTATGACTCTAAGATGTCTTTTATGAGATCCTCAGAAAGGTGTATCTGATACTCTATAATTAAATCGTCTAATGGATCAAAATAATCTCAAAACTATTATACAAACATTTCACATGGTTGATCATGATGAACCTCATGTTTAGATCATAGTTGTTGAGGTATATTTTGGATGATGGATGTGATAGAGATTGATAGTGTGGACTCATGTATGATAATCCATCATCTTATAGTACAATGAATGAAACTAAAGTTGTGGGCGGATAGAAAGATAACAATGATCTAATATTTTTCATCCTGGATACAATATAAAATATCAAGGTAATGTGTGGAATGTTGAGGATCGAGGGTTCTAGAAAGTGATCATGGTATACTATGTTCTAATAAGATAGACACATGGACCTATATTTGAATGGTTTCAAAAACATTTTCCACCTTTAAATTTGTTCATAGTCATTGTTGTTGGTCATTTTTCTATAATTCATACCATTACAAAAGGGAGAGTATTCAGTGTTGGAGTACACAAACTAGATTTTTGATCTTGTTTTTTATTCTTAATACATAGTTAATACTGATGAGTAGATTTTTAATAGGTACCCACAATGATTGCAATCAGATATCTAATCACTTATCTTTATGTTGAAACATTCTACCTATACATAGAAAATATACGAATCTATGATGGAATAGATGGATATAGAAGGCAATGTTGGTTTATAAAAATCTTATCTTCCATCTAGTGTAAACGTTATTGGCGTGTATGGGAAGAATATGGAGTGGAGATATCGTCTTATATGTGGTTGCATGAGTCTAAATAGTGAGCCTCGCCCCCACCATCTTCGACAACATGTAGTGTGGCCCTGACATGCCATCGATGTTGTAGGGTTGGGAACACCATATGTTTTTTTCTATTAACATGAATACAAGATATATATATGGTTGTCTTTGTTATAGAAAATGATTCATTCAAAAAATGACTACCCCTGGTTTATGGTTAGGTTTTGTCAGATCCAATGCCTACTACAGTGTAGTAAGAAGCTTCAAGGACTATATGACACCAACAACATGATTCACAAGTGAAGCACGTTTATGTAGTAAATGAGTTCCCAATATAATTCAATTCAATTCCTTAAATTATGATAGGTTCAATATTTATTTAATATTTTGTGTTATTTTATTTACTTGATACTAGTGCCTCCCAATTTTTTATTTTTGCACATTTTGTTGATATGATTATGCTTCCACAAGATCCAATGTCCATTGTAATGGAGATAAAGACATCTCTTGGAATGTGGGGAGAATAGGTGTCTTAGTGTCAATCGTGTTCATTAATAATTACTGATATAGAGTCGGACTAGGAATTCCACCTACTTAGTATGAATATATTTAATGTCATCATTGTTATTGATTGTATTTTCTCTCATCAAGCTAATATTGAAAGTTATCGTCACTGTGTTTCGCCTCTTATTACCGATAAGATATCTCATTTTTTTAAGTGGAGTGGGACCAAGATTGTTATTTTATAGAATATTATACCCAAAAATCATGGTTTTGTAGTCTATTGTTGAGGTTGACATCTATGATGTTTCTCTTATTGTTGGTCTTCATGTTGTCATTCTATAATTTCTATATTTTATTACAAATAAATTATGTACTCTTAGTACATAGTGAGTGGTTGACATAAAATTTTTCATGGTTCCATGTATGTAGATGATATGTATACCACCTTATTTTATGGAATTAGTAGAGATAAATTATCTAAAAAATTAGTTGGTTGAACTATTGGAAAATTGTTTCATTTCTCCTTGTGTTTTTCCTTGGGTAGTCCCTCTTCTCTATACTAAGAAATTAAAAGTTTCACATCAGTTGTGTGGGGAATATCAGATGCTGAGTTAAGAAGTGATTAAGAAAAAATATTCTTATCCACACATGGATGATTTTTTGGATTTTTTAAAAGTGAAATGTGGACATCGATGATTAATCTTCAGTCAGGTTATCATTTGTTCAGGGATTAGGTGTCTGATGTACCAAAGTAATATTTTAATCGAATACATAGACATTATGAATATATATTGATTCCCTTTGATCCAAATAACACTCTTGAATTTTTTGTATTTGATTATTTTACTATTCCATCAATATCAGGACAGTTTTGGGGTAAAGAACATGTATGATATTCTGGTCTATTGAAAATCCAATCTTGAGTATGAACACTGTATAAGTTTGGTTATGTAAATTATAATATGTAATATTTTATAAGAAAATCATTTGAAATTTTTTTTTGGGATTCATGAAGGGAAGTTCCTATGGTACAATTTTTTTTTTCCATAGCATATCATTTGACTTGGAAAAGGTGAAGGTTGATTTATCATGGATGAAACTATATATTGTCATTGAAATTTATTGATTCTATGATCTAGTGAGATAAAATAAAAATTTTGTTCAGTATTTCTATAATAAGGAATCACTTATGACTACTCTTATCAGGAAAGTAGTGAGATTCACTTAGGCTTCAATGTTTCATTCTACTTTTGATGAGGCGAAACAAATTATAACATTATCAATATTTATGATATTACCTGAGCCTGGTAATGGGTACATAGTATTTTATTTATTAATATATTTATAGTTTTGTATAACTGATTGTTTTGGATGAGCATGTGGTAGATTATGGCTCTTTTCAGCTCTGAATTCATGAAAAGAATGACCCTACTCATGATTTATAGATTTCATAGTTATATATGTTCTTTAATATCGGTGGTTCTATCTTTTTGGGGAGAGGGTCAAATTCTTCTAAAATCATAACAGTTTTGGTTATATATTTTCATATAAAGGATTCAATATCATATAGAGATTATAGGTGTAATAACATTATATTTTTCACTTTGATATCACTTACACACCATGAATGGGGAATATCATTGCAGACGTTGTTAGTATGAATGTACCACCAAATGCTATTATATAATCAGATGAGGACTGGAACCTCATGGGACTTTTGACTCAAATTCAACTAGATGCTACAGATGATATTTTTAGTATGATTCTAACTATTAGTCAGTAATCATCATATCTCTTGGAGTCTGTCCTTTTAGAGTCAGTAGTTTTATATTGAGTTTAGTAATGTTAAATAATAATTATGGCATGGAAACTATTTTTTGTGGGCCACCATAATAAGATGGTATACTAAACATTGGGTTATCGGTTGATCTCCCAGTATCTATGAAGTGTTTCATATTATTTAATTATCAAAATACTTTATGATAATCCAACTAGATTCTATACAGATGTATTATCGAATGATATTTTTTATTTTGGTGGATAGGTATGAATCGTAACATATCATATTATGGGTCCCATTTTACACCCACCAATAGATGAATGAAGAGCACATGAAACCCTTTGGGTTGCTACATCCTCAAGAAGTGTGGATCTAGGAATGGTATGTGGTATCCTAGTATTTTTTTAGTTAGATTACCATAGACTACATGAGGGGGAAAGTTTATCTACGTGGTAGTTTATTGGAAGAAAAATACTTCTCATTTCATTTTGATCAAAGATACCTCTCTAGAAAATAATCTATGAAAGTTGTATGTGTAGAATATTTTGAGTTCACAAGTGAGTCCTATTATTTTTTAGATTGGGTCCCTCAATTTCCCCAAGTTCCTGGAAGAGTCTCCATGTGGAAATGATAATATTTTTCAAGTTAAGTAGAACATACCATCCACATACCACTGTTAGAATAAAGTAAGTAAGTCAGATCTTTGAAAATATGATTTGTGTAATTTTATTTGA
Organism: Viscum album; assembly: GCA_963277665.1. Classification (NCBI taxonomy): domain Eukaryota; kingdom Viridiplantae; phylum Streptophyta; class Magnoliopsida; order Santalales; family Viscaceae; genus Viscum; species Viscum album. The sequence continues at coordinate 1,994,257,919 of OY728140.1, read as the reverse complement.
ATTTGGTTGATCCTAGGATATCCATTACGGAAAAGTTTACTTTTTATACAATAATAATTATCAGTCGAATATACAATGGCTCATGTCATGGAACATTAAGGTTTTATAAGAGAAAAAACTCAATTTTTTTTGAAGTCGGTGATGTAACATTGGATAGAAAAAATTAGTCATGGATATTGTGGAAAATATTCAAGAGATATAGTGATGTTTGGTTACAACCAAATTTTTTTACAATTATAGAATGTGTATCAGTTTCATTTCCCTCTATAATATTTTTTGTGGGTGACTGGGTTTACTTTAATTTTTTCCTTTATTTGGGACGTCATCGACTTGGAAAACATGTAATGATTTCTCTCAGATATATTGGACCACTTCAAGACCATGTGGGGGTAAAAGAATTTACTTAATAATGGTAATTTTTAGTTTATTTGATAGGTATTCATGATGTTTTCCACATTTCTCAACTCAAGAAGTACCATCCTGATCTGGGTCACATTATTAGTTGGTATGAAATTGAGATAGATCTAGATGTTTCAATATCAGAAAATCATGATGAAGTTATTGATGTGTGAGTGATATTTATGTCTGAAGAGATTATTCAATTTATTATTGTACTATGAAAATATGGATAATATTCTTAGGAATCCTCGATACAATGGTCAATGATGACTGAGATGTGGTCTTATATTTTTTCTAGGTTTAAATATTCTAGATTACTTCTTGGGGACTTAATTTTATTATGGTGGGGTATTTGTAACATCATATTATAAGTCTATTAGGTAAATTGTTATCTTCATCATGGTTTTCATTTTTCTAAAGGTCTATATATGGGTGAGAATGAATTGGGATGATAACTATTATGATGATGTTAAAAAAAAATTGACATGTTTTTTCACCATGTTATTCAGCATGTTGAAAGAGGATTGCATGCCATGTAACAACATTAAATTATATTTATGAGTTTTTGAATGAAAATCATGAATGGCATTATATTGTGGGACAGTTATGGTTACAAGTCACGTAATAGGGTCATACATTGGGTAGTGGTCTACATATTGTTTTTCAGAATAGGCGTGAAACTAGATTATTTTGTTTCATTTTCAAAATTATTTTTCTCTTGACCCAAGAAAATTCACAAGATTTTTGGGAGACTCTAATCAATATAGATTGATCCATTGCACATTGTTTCTTTTTTTTGGTTCAATTATGACATTCAAAGTATGACATATTAATGATTCTTCATTTCTCGTGATAACAGTTTCTCACTAGGGTAGTATTTTCAAATATATTTTTCCATGTTTCTATTTTCAATTATCTACTTCATAATCTATTGTGAAATCTCATTCAGGAGGTCATTCCATGGTTGTTTTTGGGGGTGGTGGGCATTCTATAATGATGTATGTGGTGTTTCTTCTTCTCCGACAACCCAATTGATTAATTTAATCAATTCAAATATCTGTGGACTGGATTCTAGGTACATTATATATATCACTGAGTTATTTTTGTTAATGAATCTTGTTGCGGGCATGTGCAACCCAATATTTAGGTATGTGGTTCCATCTATAGCATATGATTAAGACCAATGTAGTTTAGGCATTATAAAATAAGTTATTAAATGATTTGGAAATATTGATTGGTGTGTTTTGATATGGATTTTTACAAAAAAATTGTTTTACCCTAAGTATTGGTAAATTTAAAGAAAAAAATAAATTTCCAGAGCATTGAAAATTGTTTGAAGAAATGATTTTGAAATTTTTTATGAATAAATGATAAGATTGTAATCAAAAATACACGGTTTACCTTTTTTACATGAAGTATGTTTTTTCATGAGTCCATCATCCATTATTGGGGTTTACTTTTTGAGGTGTTCCGCTAATCCTAGATTTTATATTATTTTCTCTAAGTATGTATATATTTTTAGTGATTCAGATTATGGGGTGTCTCTCTTTCTGTAGAGAGTAGAGAATTGGAATCAGCTACCACAGTGCACTAGTCACATATTAATGGGTTTGAGTAGTATATTATCATAAATTTTTTATTCCTTGGTGTTGTGGTTCCTATAATTCTAATTATGTTCTTCTATTTCGTTGCATTGCACAGTTTTATCCTTGATATGCATGTTGAGTCTTGAGAATAATTATATATAAAATAGTTCGTTGAATTTTATATACCTTCATATGATTAATTAATTTAATAAAAGTGAATTTTTTTCATGTTTTCTATAAAGAAATATAATGAATTATAAATCTATGTTTTAATTTAAAATGGACTCCCATGAGTTTTTATAAAGATACTAGTAATGGATCACATTTTTGGTATCCTTCTGATCATGTTATCCAACATCATAAGCACACCATCATGGTCCATATACATTATGTATATATTACAATTTTCGGGAAGGAAAGGTTCCAAAATAATGTTGTGAGTATTTCTGAGAGTTGGGTTGGGTAGCTGGTAGTGAGATGGAGGGTGTTCGTCGACACCATTTCATAGAGTACCTATTTTTTTACTCCATTGTATTTGGAAATGGTTTTTTGTAGAGTCATAGGTAATTATATTATATTATGTTTTATTTGTATTATTATAGTTATGGTATATATATATTAGTCTTATAGTTATTCAATCATTACATGTGTATGTGTATTTATATGCCTTGTGATTTTACAGTTTGGGTGAAATTGTTCAACTTGGTTTTTTGGCCGATGCTCTGGTGCTTTTCATTATCTCACGTTGATAGTGATATCCCATCGGGTATATGAATGAGCATATTAGGCTCTAGTTTTGAGGGTTACTCATGTCAGTTTGTTATAATTTGGTTCATGTTGCCAGGATTTGTGGTTTGGGGACACCCTTCATATTTGTGACTGAGCAGGTTGGTTACCAGTTTTGAGGGTAACACTGGTTCGTTCATTATATTCTCTATATCTGAATCAATATTGTTTCTTATAATGAAAAATATATCACATATCATATTTAAATTTACTAATTATATTTATCATAATAACTTCTTATATTTTAAAAAAAAATCTATTTAAAATTAATATAGGGATAAATATCATGAATATAATAAATACTAAAAGTTCATGATCTTTAGATGTGTGTTTGATATTCCCATATTAAATAGTCAATATATTCTTAATTTTCTTCTTCATTAAAACTCATTTTAATTCGCCTTGATTTTCAACTTAAATCATATTTTAACTAGGCTGTGTTTCCAAATTTTTATACTTCATTAAGTTCCCTTCGAATACATGATTTTTAATCTCTATGTTAATGGAATTGGTTGTTTTACCATACACACCTCTATGTTTGGGACTGTTACACATCCTGTAATTTTCATATATCTTATTATACATAGTTTTTTTCTATATTCAATTCAAATTCTCATGAATAAATTATATTAAAGGCATGAAATCATAAGAACTCAAATTATCATCCTTAGATTGCTTATTCCAATGTTGTAAGATCAACTTTCAATGACATAGAAAATACTCAAAAGGAAAATGATGAAACTAAAAATAATCATATTTAATAAAAATCGTTTTTAAATTCATAAAATTGGATAAAGTATTCCAATTAGTAAATTCCTATTAAATATTTATACGATATCCTTTTCCTTTTTCCATGGATCTCTAATGGAGAAAACCTTAATAGAACATAGTGAATCTCAAAGAATTGCCTTCATTGATTTGATGAATTTATACTTTGTAGAATGTATCCTGGTTCATTTGATTAATCATGGTAATTATATCCAATAATAACATTTTTAGGTTGTCCAAAAAATTGTTTGGGATTATATAGAATCTATAAAATTTTATTTTCACCTAGAAACATCACTTTAATATTTGAAACTACATGCATAAACATTCTTCTAATATATAACCATGAGAAAATAATTATGTGGATTGGCCATATTATGTAATATATATTATCCATTGTATAAATTGATCATATATATGTTTTTATGGATAATATCAATTTACAAAATAATTAACTCAAGATCAAACATATTGTAAATTTTCTATATGTTGACTATATTGGCTCTGTCAATTGACCACATAAATCACTCTAAATAAACATCATTAAAAAGCACTCAAGCATGCTTAATTATCAAATTAATATCCATATAATTTTATATTCAATTATTTTTATAATTTATCGACCATGTGAAATAATAATTAGTATATTGAATTCACATATAAATCTAATCGATATTAAATCACTTACAATGAAAATTTTACGATAAATTCTCATTAAATAAATACATTATATAATAAAATATATACCTCCTCAAACAACTCAAAACAACTTCAATTATGCATTTTATTGTTTTTTATATCAACAAAAAACATCCCTTCATTTCATTTCAGAACAACCCATCAATAATACAACTTTTGGTTCCACTCATTGATCATTTCCATCAAATTGTTACATGCAGCTACCTGAACTATTTTGAATTCCATTTATGATGAATGAAATATAAATTCTATATAAATCTTTATACCTATATGAAAATATTATAATATATTTTTTATTGAAAAAAAATTTAATCCATAATTTGGAATAATAAGTATACACATCACCCAATCAGGAACTATATATTTCTTATATGAATCTTTTTTGTACGACACTTTTTTATGAAAAAACCGTTTTATGTGAATCAAATCAGTACCCCATATCTAATGAGAGTTATTAGTAGAAAATATGGTTAATTAATTATAGAATTAAACGTATATATCTCATCTATTGAATTTATTCGTAGGAATGTCTTCCTAAAAAATATATGTTCCCATCTTTAGTCATCTTTGACATGATTTTAGTACTGTATTTGATATATGTATTTAGATATAACAGTAATTATTGATATAGGGATGTTAAATTTTATATCTGAAATAATCATATGATTTTGTATGAATATAATTTTCAATGGGAGATAAAATCTCTTTAATATCATTATAAGGTCATCTATCAAAATCATATTATATATAATATCATGACGTGGATAATATGTTGATAAAATTTCTAGACAGTGGAAGAAATATCTCTAATGGGGTAGAATAAATATAAAAAAATTAAACTACAATGGATTTACGGTGTAGTTTTAAGTGTTTAAAATACTAGTAATTTAGGAATACTATGCCTGTAATCTAGTAGTGTTAGTAAAATTTAATTGACTATAATTATTTAGGTTCTTATTTTAATTGTTAACCTACAATAACAGAATATTAAAGTGGTTTTTTCCTTCAAATTAGAGAGAGTTGAATCATAATATTAATTATTGAATTTTTAAATTGGTTATTATTACTTTTAATTTTCTATTCAATTAAAATTAATTTATGTTTTCGTATTATAACAAATATTAATTATAATTGGGATATCTCGAATTCAACAAGGACCTAATTTATGATTCATTGAATCCCTTGTATTCTTTAATGTATTGTTATTTATAATGAATTTATGTCAATATTATTTGAATTTATTGGATCTTATTTATGTTTGATCTCATTTTTGACTCCATGAGAAAAATATTGTTTTGCTTCTACCAATATCCATTGTACCTCATCAATGGGTACTATTAGATGATCATATTTTTTACATGGTTTGAGGATAAAATATTTTATCAAAGTTTGATGTTCTTTTAGTATTAATCGATACATGATATTTATGGTGTTTACCATCGTGTTGTATTAGAGAACAATATTTTTAAAAATATCTAGGTCCATCAATCTCTTTCAATGAATATATCTCGATTTCAATTGGATATCACTATCATCATATGACGTGACATTTTTTGATACTATGATCAAAGTGGATATTTTTTATAGAATGGATATTGTATTGTATAGTATTACCCAATTAAAAAAGACTATTATTCACAATATAGTACTATTTTCATATATAATATATAAATTTTTGAATGATAATGTTGGGAATCAATTTATTTTCCACTAGTAAGGATGCGCCTTGAAATGAATTTTGCAATAAATCTTTGTTAAAAAATTATAATAATAGATTTTAGGATGGAGAGATTATATATATATATATATACACATATAGAAATGAAAAGAAATTCTTGAAGTGCTTTGTATCAACATTCTTTTTTATATAATATCAATTAAATAAATTTATTATCACTGATGTCTTTTGATACAGGAAAGATTGAGTTTTAATGAGCCCCAATATAGTATAAATAATTTTATTTAATTTTATCAATTAAAAACATGATCTTAAGAATATTGTTTTATAATTAATAACTATATTATAATAATAAATTCTATTGCTATTATATATAGAAGTCATAATGATATAATAATAAATAATATTTAGTTCATTCATTATATATCTCCAAAAAAGTATTTATTAATTTTTTTAAAATGTAATTAACGAAATTTATAAAAAAAATTAGAATATATATATATATTACCTTCATTTTCCAAATTACATTACACATACATTTTCGGAATTTTTTTAGAAGATACATTTTTCAGTGAACAGTTAAAAATTTAATTTTTAATAAAAAAATATTTATATAAGCATTTTCAAATATAAATAATGTTGTATAATAATTATAAAAATAAAATATCATTAAAAAATTATTTTAATACTTATTTATTTCAATGGAATATTATTAATGTTGACTTTTAGTATTAATAACATTATATAATAACATAAATTTTGTGTTCGAAACACGTGTTTTCAACCTATATGGGGGATTAATATTAAATTAAATTTTTAAACATATATAAAAGGAATATTGAAAATTTTATTCAATATTTTGAATAAGAAAAATAAATATCTCATATTTATTTTGAAATTTTTCTTAAAAAAATGAATATTATAAATTGTAAATTTTAATTAATGAAATTTAGTTTAAATCTGTATTATCGGGGTGTTAAACCACTTATGTAAAAGATAAAATGACCAAAAAATTATATAATTGTAATTTAATTGGAATATTTATTCCATATATCATCTTCAGTCTTATAAATATTTAATTTTATTCCTTTTTCATGTGAAAAACATCGGTAAACATTATTTATTCTAATAATATCATACGAGTTCTCTACACCATTTATAATAAGGGGACCCATATCCTCTTATATTGACACATAATAATATTATTTTTTATGTTATTAACAACCCAAATCAATTACAAAACAACCTACTAGGAATTTTTAGCCCTTTGGTGAGAATGAATCCAAACTACGAAGTCTTTTTGACAAAAACTATGAAAGTTATCCTGAAAAGAGGTATCATTATAAATGGAGCTATTCAATTTCATTAATATGTTAACATCATTGATATAATAATAAATTATGATTATATAATAACTCAATTTCCTCCCAAATACTATGATGATATTTCATTATGGTATAGCCTATATTTATTTCCACATTAAACAAATTTCAAATGAAAACATCAATCATGAGTACTTGCGGACCACCGCAACCTAAAAAAGTGTAATTCATTTTCTATCACCATGTATAATTGATGCTTATAATGATTGATATAAATTATAAAGATGATATTAAGAAAATATATATTATTTTGGAGTAATAATATCATAAATTACTTATTAATTTTTATTCACGGTGAATATGATAATGTCACACTTCTGTATTCTAGACTAATACCTCGAGAAGTGGTTGGATAAATTTTTCACAAAAAAATTAAATGTAAAGTAATATGGATAATTATAATTATAATATATGTAATATATTAAATAATAATGAATATATAAATTTGGTATAATATTTAAAATCCCTCTATTCCATCTATCGAGAAAATGGAAGCAACGACCATGAGTATGTACGACTTTATGTCTCCAGGAATGGTGTAATTGATATTCCTTATTACTACTATATGGATCACTATAGAAATATAAATAGTGAATATAGTTGATATTTATATAATTTTTAAATTTTTGTAAATTATATAACCCAATCATAGTTAAACTATCAATAATAAAAATCAAAAACATATATGAAAAATGAACTAGTTATTACCAGAAATAATGTTTTAGTTAGAAATTATTTATAAAATGTTAACGAAGGGTAATATATAAATCAAAAATTGAATGTTTTACAATTTATTGGTTTTGGAATAGACATAAAATAATTATATATTTATTAAAAAATAATTTTGATCATATTAAAATTAATTAGACACATTGGGTATGGGAATATTGTTGAAAATTTTATTCATTGGCATATATGTTATATTATTCACCTATATTTATTTTTCAGGTCAATATATAACCCATTTGACATTTTATTCCTTTTATATTTTTATTTTAATGATATTTAATGTTTCCTTTTAATTTATACACTCCACGGGATAATGATTCCAATCTTACTGAAGCATATGAGGGTTTTTGTGACATTTACTTCTGTTGGGATGATTCCATGTTCCAAACATTTTTAATTTTTACGGTTTATATAATACATATCAATTTATTTTAAAAATATTAGTAATAATTTTATGGGGATATAAATACAAATATTTTATTATTATTTAATAGGGATTATGACGCAAAAATCACCAATGTGGTAATGATTTTTATGTTAAAATCCAATTATTTATCAATATTATTTTTGACTATGCTCATAATGATGATTTTTAAAAATATAACCCTCATTAAATTCATGAATTATCTTCTATCATTATTATTTATGTATAATAAATATTCCTTAATCATTATGAACCTTTTATGAACCTAATATACTAAGTGAATATTTTTGATAAAAATTGAATTTAGACCTCTATTCAGTTAAAGATCGTTCCTCATCCTTATACATGTATTTTAAAAATATTTTTAAGAATATTTTTACAATAAATAAATTATTATTTAAAGAAAAATTAACCCTTATCTTTTTACAAAAATCTATGTCATTATTATTATTTCATTTTCTATTCAATTAATGTTTGAAATTTTTTTTAAAAAAGTATAAGGAATATTAATTTTAACATGTATTGAATCAACGCAATTTTCATCTATCTATAAAACTAATGATTTTGAATAATCATTTACAAATTTTCAATATTATTTTAAAATATGAAAATTACATTGTTATTTTTTTATTTATTGATTTAAATAATTGATTTCCAATTAAAAGTATGTTTTCCAAAATAATATTTTCTTGACCATTTATAGAATTTCTAATCATTTAAATGTATATCATTTGATTCTTATTATTTTTTATTAGGGATAAAATCTAATGTTACCATACTTATTATTTCATTTGATGGTTTATTTTTATTATTATTATTAAAAGATGTTTATGAAAGTTATTTCATTTCCCTAGGTTATAACATGATGAATTGATGAAATAAATATGAAGAATACATTATCCCTTAGGTTGCACTTTGATTCATGGTATATGAAAAAAAAATTATTTCCAACGGTTAATATATGATTAATAAATTATGATCCTAAGGATATAAAAATTATGGATTATATTATGGGAGGGACCTATGTCACCATATGATGCATTGGTTAATGTTTTATGTCACATGAGACATTGATGTGAAACGTGAATTTCTACCTGATCCATTTTGGTAAACATGATGATGTTTGTGATCCACATTTTTCAACATGTGATGATTTCTTATCCATTAGAATATAAAAACATGTTTTTTTAGATGTTAAATTATGATATGATGGTACTTGATTTTCCCCATGACATATGAAATGATTTCTATACATTTGATGGTTCTATACATATATGAGATAGACCTGTGGTTCATGATTTAGTTACGATGAATATCTCACCCTTAGGGGTCACAAATTTTTATTTGATGATCTATTTGGCCATGAATAATTTTAATAGTCCATGATATATTGGTTATGACAATTTTAATATTTATTAATAATCCCATGATGTTATCTGTATCAGACTATATATTTTGAACATCAATAGATATCTTGGATGTATAGTGATATTTATTATATGAGCTCCCCATTTAATATGTTTCCTTTCACTGGGAAATGAATAAAGGATAAAGTAGTGTATGTACAGTTAGTGTATGAAATGGAATGTTCATTATGGTATATTTCTATGATATTACATTAAATAGGATGTTTCTTTATCAAGTCTCCTAATACACTAAACATTTACTATTATTGTGAATGTATTTGTGAAATGTATCAAATATTCATCCAGAAAAATGAAATATATAAAAATATATATAAAAATAATTAGTTATTATATGCAGTATCAAGGAAATTATTTAGTTTGAAATTTCAATGAATTGTGTGATAATATCAGTTACATATCTAAATATAGTAGTAATGACTATGAAAACGGTGTATTAATACAGAATCATTCAACACAAAGTTCATGATAATTGGAATTAATATACTCCAATTTTGAAACTATTTAGTGATATTTTTAGGAAATTGATGACCTATATAAAAACTATTATTATTATTTTTTAGATAATAATTATGACTAACATATGTAAAACTTATGGGTTTATTAATTGAAAATAAGTGTTCAAGATCCAGAAGAACTACATATGATTTTTCATTATATATTTATGATCCCTTATCTTTTTAGGAATACCCCTAGTTGTGGTTTCCATTGAACCAAATTATTTTAGTTTTTCATCGTTTTTAGGACATGGTGGTCGAGTCTCATTATGGGAAAGCAATATTTCATTTAGGAAATGAAATAAAAATAAAAAAATTTGTTTCATATATTGAGTATGGGTATATGTATGTAAAATTTATGTCAGGTTTATCATGAGTTTTAAGGGTATTGAATTTCATTTGTTATTTTCAAGGATAAAGTAGTTTGAGTTACTTATACTATAAATTTACACAATGTGAATCTATCACATGAAATTTAAATGTTTCTAAGTAGACTTTATGAACTAGTTCAAGACATAAAATAATTTTACAATGTGAAGTAGTTATGCAAGGGTAATTGTCTCTCAAATGAGATCATAAACTAGTTTTAGATGTGAATTGTTTATGTTCCATGACACATTAACACTATGTGAAGTTTTTACAGGGTTATTATAATGTGGGGTGAAGTATTTTTCAGGGTAAAAAAATACACATTAAATAACCAACATAAAAATACTACAATCCAAGTATTTATCAGTATTAATTGTATTCAATAAAATATATTCATATAATCATTTTCACATTTATATGAATCCCTATTTTCTTGATCCCTAGGAGACACCAATATATTTTTAGACTAATTATTCCCTTATAGAAATATTGATCATGCTTTTGATCCCAAGTGAGTAATTTTGAATTTTTTTCTCCTCATTTCCATATACCATAATTTTAGTTATGTAATATTTTGACCAAATTTATTTTGTTGATCTAGGTAATCTATGATCTAAGTTTCATATTGAAATTATTTTAACCCTCTTCATATTATCATTATGTTTTAGAATGAATTCATTGGTTTTATATTACTAGTGTGTGGTCTAAATACAAACCCTATGGAGTATTTATAATTATAAATTGATGTTAAATATTGTGTAATTTAGATGACATGATGTGGACCTCAATTAATTTAACATTTATAGTGATAAATCATTTTTTGTATTACTGCTTGGATCACCTCAAATCAAATGGTGATATAGAATGGCTTGTGGTTACCCATTTTTTGACACTACTTTGTAATGTAAATGAACAAGATCATGGAATAATGTATGAGTAAAAAACATTAATAGGTTATTTTATGTGATAGATTCACCATTGTTGATTTAGTAATTTTTTATTTAAATTTTTTCTAATGATTTCACAAAAATTCGATTGAAAATCGAATGGAAATTACTTTATATATAATTCAATTAATGAATTTTTTATTGATAGGAATGTGGATTTCCTTATTAATAACCATTTTGGATTGTAATGTGATTTACTGACATCCAAACCCTTATCACTTCTGTTCTATTGAATATTTAAATTCTAATATAAAGGGTTATTCTTATTGATGATTAAATTATTATATTGAGATAATGACATGTTTATTTTATAATTATATTATAGAGTGATTGACAAAGATCCTATGATGTAAATATATAATAGAATTGGCCATGTTATAATTAAATACATATAAAGAGGGGCCTGGATTTATTTCCAAAATGATTATATTGATTTCTTAGTGAAAATGATGAGTTTCTTATGATGATATTTTATATTGATTATATGATTATACCATGGATTTTTTGTTATGGTGATCATGGTGGTAATAAATTAACGGATATATTATAACACATTTATGAAGTAAATTGATATTTTTATTATATTAATGATTTAATTATAACACATTTATATCATTTTAATACATATAATTACATATTAGATGTGTTTTGTTTATATATGGTGGTGTTTACCTACTATGTTTTGAGAATACACAATTCAATTTTTGATATCATAACCATATAAATAACATTGATGCATGTTCATACAGAGGAAATAGACCTTACAATTGATTTTGACTTTATGGATTTATTGGAGTACGGATTCTGGAATTTCATGAAGTTCAACACCACAATCTTTTAGTTATATTTTTCACCATGTTATTTTTTTTGTTTTAATTTTTAAAAAAAAATAATATTCATACCTGTCTGACATTACATTGTTTACTATTTGATTTACATGGTTTATTCTTTCAGTTTTAGATATACACTTTAATGATTCTTCTATTTGTTTTACCCTAATATAAATTATAATAATTCATTTCGGTTGTATTTTAACTCCAAATAATAGGTATAGTCTCACCACTAAATTCTTCTAAACAATACTATAAATATTCATTCAAGTGATGTATGTGGAGGTATGAATGCCGTATCACAACCAGCCTAATTTTGGATGAGAGAGAATACAAGATCGGTGGATTTTACAATGTGGTATTAGAGGGAGGTTTTTCTATTCTTTTTCATTATTATTTAAAACTGGTATAAAAATATATTAAAATGTTTTCAAGATTTATAATTAGTATGTTCAAGGTAGTATCTAAACTTTGTATTGTGGGAAATATGAGTTCTCGGGGAACGTATTGTTTCTCATGATGTTAGTTTTTTATGGATGATATTGTTTCAGACTGGGTGATTCACATATAGTTTGTTGTTAATGAATCTTTGTATTTTACTGTGGTCCTATAATTTTATACGATAAATATCAATGAATTATTATTTTTACATAAGTATATATATTGAATTATATTCATCATGATATGGACATATTATATTGTATGTGATATATTTTTTGATATGAACGTTGAATTTGGTTAACTATTATAACTGATAAATGGAATAAATTAATGATCATGTCACGTTAATTTACTTGTTAACTCATGTAGATAGAGACCATGATCCTATTGGATATCTAATTTTGTCACCTATTGAGGTTGAACATGTTATCATACAATCATCTACAAAGATTTTATTGCTTAAAGATAAAATTAATCCTCTTCAACATTATATTGAGAATCAGATGATTGGTAATAATCAATCTCTAAACTCATCTTAATCAAATATTTCTATTGATCCCGATGAATATATAGATTTTCTACTACATAAAAGATTCATGAGGGTTATGTTATAAAATGAATGGTATTCTATTTACATCATGACTTCAATGTATTATTTGTTTTGACATTTTTAGCTATCATATCGATATAAGTTCACTAGATTAGGAGGCCCCCAAGAACCATGTTTTCGATTGAGTTAGACTAGAAGATAATTATAAACAATGATACACCAACATATAAGAGGGTGAATTATTCATTATAAATGCTTTATGAAACTTCCATTCATTTGTGGGACACTATATAGAATGATATAGAAAAGTGGATTTATCCATTATGGACTTAAATGTGAATTTCTTGATCCAAATATATTCAGTAACATTGATGGATGTGAAGGAATGACAGTTCATGCACCAGATACTGGAAAGATTATTAGTAATGGAATGCACTAGATGATTTATTTACTTGTAGTGATTACACCATCCATAGCTACGTATTAGATTTAAAGGTAGATACACTTTCATGATGGGATTCAAAATGATATTATGTTATATGTTTACATTATTCACTAGATTAGTAATTATGAATATATAAATTCAGAACTAATCACTTAGAGAAATATTAGAGATATTTTAAGCATCATTCAGGATGTATCAGTAATTCAAACTGGGAGAAATTATTGTAGTGGAAAGAAGCACCTCTATGGGAGTTACCACCACTGATGTAGTGATCAGAGAAGCCATGGTAGTAGGTATACACCTCTAAATCATGTTCTGTTACGTTTTTGTTACATTCCAATTTTTATCCACAAGTTAACACAATTAGTATTCCATTCATTAGAGTTCCATTTTTATTGTAGTTAGTGTAAACTATTAACATATTTTAGTTTCATGTAGTAACAGAGTAGTGGGAAGGTATGAGGACTAACAAAAATGTCTAGGAAGGACTTAACTACCCCTGAAAATATAGGTCATTGGGTCTTATTGGATATTTAAGTAAAATAAGGTTACATGGTACAACAATATTGGAATTAAATTACCAATCCTATATTATAACACATGGGAGTCACTCTAGAGAAATGGTATTGGGGCTATTTAGTTTCACACATTCCACTGTATTCTAGATAGTGTTGTTAGATGACCCTATATTATCATCTATATAATTATTTTATCATCTAAATATCTTTATAATTTTTTTAAATAAGATAATCTCATTCATTTATATCATAATACATGGAAAAAAATTTATCCATGGTTTGGAAAATCATGGATGTGTTTTTTCCACCGATACAATATTGGGAGTTTAGTTTTTTGAATGTAAAAGTTTTCTAGGTTGGTTGTCTAGAAATATGATGATACCAATTTTTTGTGTTTGTGTTTTAAATAAAATTATAGGTTTTTATTTGATTCACAATATGTATTGGTTTGTTCTATACCATCATCATTTAAACTATTATGAAATAAGATTTAAAATTCTATATCTAGATAGTGTCATCTATACGGACCATGGAGATCAGGATCATCATGATGGTCATTCAAGAGCAATTTATTATGGATTGGATTGTATTATAGTTCAAATAACGTGATATTCTCATGATGAGGGATAAATATAGAATGATACATTTCAATCAGTAGTATAACATTTTATAGATGATGTTCCTAGTGATTTTTACGGAATACCACTCAGTGTTGATATCATGTTAATGAATGAGTTGTATCGGGAGAAGATATAGTTTCTATCTTGTATTACATGATGGAACTAGAATAGAATCATTAGTTAATGGTTTAGTTGTATTGTCTTAAAACCAATGAATTCATACAACCTATTAAATCTTCATGGTTTTGTCTAGTTCTTTTCAACATGATGATTGATTGTAATTTTTTAAAATAGTTATATTATTAGTGTTTAAACTATAAGATAATCAAGAACCGGTATCCCATTACAAACATCTAATAATCACTTCGATTAGTTGAGAGGTTCTAAAATCAGGATAATGATTTATTTGAAAGCTTGATACCACCAGTTGAGGGTGGTATCATTACACATGACTTGTTATACTTTTTGAATAAGTTAATTCTTGTATGATATCGTAGTGATGTCATTTATTTAAATGAAATCAATAGAAGCATTCACGACTGTGAAAAATAGTTATTTCATCCTTCTTATACATGTTTGGTGTAGTTTTTTTTACAAATTTTATAGCATCCTTCCAATCAGAAGATGATCATGACCTATTTCTAGCAATCCACTAACGAACATTGAGAAAGAATTGACCATACTCCATGATAACTGAATATAGTTTTTGAAGTGATAATTTGAAATTTGTGGTTCATTACATCTAAAAGGTAATATTTTTAGAACACCATGTGTGGGTTTTAATCATATTATATTTAGAAAATTCCAAAAAGGACTTGTAGATTCAACGAATTAAGGATTTAGAAAGTTATTATTGGTTCTTTTCTATGATTTCCACAATATATATCACCATCATCAAGTTTGTGTAAGAAAATAAGTGAATATTTTTTTTCATATTCTTGTGAGATATATTTTTATGATATGAAGATAATGTTGACATCAAAACTAGTCACCTGATTGAACATTCATGTTATGTCATAGACTCTGTACTGTGTGGAATTTAATGTTTATCTTAGAGTATTTATAATGAATGAAGATCATGTTCATACTTTTGGTTCAAGATAGATAGGACCACATGAGTGTAAATTTCCTAGTAATGATATGTTTTCAGCTACTATAGTACATTCCCATAGATTCTATGGACACTATCTTTTGGATGATAGATTTATGGTACAGTCATACCAAAAGATTCTATGTTATATCTTATCTCCCCTAAACATATCTCTTTTGTAGATGATGATTTTTGATTATTAATAGTCTTAATTCTTCTAATGGGATTATACATAAGGAAAGGGAAACAAAATTAAAAAATTTATTGAACTAGAAGAATGATAAGGATGCAGTGAAAGAGTCTTCAGATGAGTGGTGGTTGGTGAAAAACTCTATATACATGAATCTATATGTTCATGGGTCCTATGGATGAGTATCTATAATATTGAAATACGTTATAACCATTATTATTAACTAGTTCATGAACAATCATGTTTTCTGGTATGAAAGAATTAGTTATGACATATATCTTATATGGTGGTGTGCACCATCTTGATGGTATTTAATCAATGGAAATTATTTTTTTTTCTATCAAATTTTATGTGTTCCCATGGGATTTTTCAAATTATCATCTTATATTCCAACAACTAAAAAATTAGGTATTGGTGTACTAATATATTTTAATTTGTTCATCTTTATATGTTTCATCATTGAATTGTGGTGATATTTTGGAGGTAACTAGAGGGAATTTTCACCTATTAAGAAATTATTCATGTAAAATTTGGTATCACATGGAATGGATTTGGTATTTTCATTTGTTTTAATTGGTTTTGATATTGAGTATTGTGGGAATGCTGTGAATGATTTCATAAATTTTTATGGTTTTCTCTATGATTGTGTGAATTTTTTTCATTTTTAGTGATTTTTGTCTAAGTGGGATTAATCATGGTATGGTTTGGAATTATTATTATCTGGGATTATCCATGTGCGATCTTAAGGACCGATAAACTATTGTGAGGAATTACAGCATTTTTAATCTGTTTATCAGGGATTTTGTGATGGTCTGACATTTTTAGTTGGTGTTTTCAAATTTGGATTCATCATGGAACAATTTATCATTTTTTGTGGGTTTCGTCACAATTTCAATATTTATAGTCATGGTATGGTTTGGAGGTTGTGTTTATTTTGTTTTTTTTAATTAGATATTAGGAGAATTTAATTGAAAAATATATATGAAGTATTTTAAATTTTTGTTTGTGGAAAATATGGAATTATGTTATATCCATGACCATATATTTAATTTTTAATGAAAATAATGTTATTGGAGATTATATTTTATGTTTAATTAATGTTACTTTTGTGTTAATTATTTAATTACATTATATTCAATATCATATGATAAATTTTAGAATTGATGTTATTATAAAATATAAATAACACAAGGTTTAATTGTGTATGTTATATTGTTTCTTCTAGTGGATGTTTTAGTGGAACCTATTCTTGAACATCCACTGGATGATACAATGGTACTTCCACATGACCTTCCACTATAGATTCCACATGAACTTCCACAGTAATATCCACTTGATAATGCAGTGGAATATAAATTCAATTTCAAATTGTTTATACAATTTGGAAATATAAATTAAGACATTTTAATAAAAATTATGTAAAAATTTCAATTCTTATTTATTATAATTTTATTATATACAACATTATTTTTGAAATGTTACACTGCAATTTACAATTGTATTATTTTCCCAGTTACGTAATTTTTATTTTTATTTTCCTTCAAATATTTTATATATTTAATAATGATAAAAATAAATTAAATTTATAAAAATTTATTATTAATATGAATATATATATATATATATATATTAATGATTAATTTATTATTTATATATTCCTATATTTTCAATATATTAATTTTTTTGTAGTGTATAACATTCCATGTAACATATACAGGAAAATCTAGTTGATATTCCACTGAATGTTACACTAGAAGTAGCACTGGAAGATCTGCTAGACATTCTACTTATTTAATTTTTATTTTCAATTTTTTTCAAATAGTTTATAAATTTTCAATTATTAAAAAAATAATATTTGTAAAAATTAATTATTTAATAATAATATATTATTAAATATGTAATAATTATTAATATGTTACTTATTTTTAAAAATGTATAATATTACCATGTTGTGGAACTTATACTAAATCTTCTAATGGAACTTCAGTGGAACGTCAACTAGAACATCTATTTAAAATATATTTAGTATATGTTATAAATTTTATTAATTATAATTTTAGAAATATAATCATATATTACATGTATGGAAATAATTATTACCTAATTATATAATATGTGTAAAAAAATTTATTCATAATTTTGATACATTTTTTAAAAAATTATTCATGTTATTATAGTAATTTATTATTCTAGAAATGTATTTTTTATTTATGGATGATATAATGTTGATGATGTTGATAATTTAACAGCTTCTTTTAAACCAATTTTAGTAGTAAAATTCAAATCAATTTATAATGAAGAAGATTTATATGCCACATTTGTGTGAGTAAATGGGTTATGTGTACACCAAAAATACTCAAATAAAATGATAGAAGATAAATAAATAGTAAAAATTATATTTTATGCGTGTAGAAAATTAGGTCATATAAAAGATGAAAAGTGGGATAACATTGTGTAATTTCCCCATACTGAGACACATACAGTTTTCTATCCAAAAATGGGGGTTTGTATTTTATATTCTACAAAATATGCATGAATTTTATATATTAAAGGGATTAAACATCCCTCTCATAACCCTAAATCAATTCATATGATGAATTCCTAATGAAAAATAATAAAAGCATCAGATTATGAGTTTAATGTGAATGTTTTGTCTTGTTTTAGACAAAATGATTCAATCTCCATGATGAAATTTATTGCGGAGGTCAATTTTTTTGGGTATACATGAGTCAATCAGATTATATTTTATTATCCAAATAGAAAAATAATTTCTCCATGGTGATTCATGAGGCATTTTGTAGTACGATAAAAGAAATATTTAAGAAAATATATCATTGGTGTATACATTGTATTTTAATATGAATGGGATATTTATTTATTTTTGGTGGAATGATAATAAAATTGTGACATATTATTATTTTTTAGGGATTTTTTTATTTTTGATACACATTTTAACAAAAGTAAAGGTCACAAGCCGTTAGGTTCTTTTAGGGGGTGTAATCATCTAAGATAGATTATTTTTTGGGCCATCATTATTATATTATGATCTAGTTTCTTTTAATATTTGTATTTTCAAAAATATATATTGGTTCATTATATGAAATGATAATATATTATATTTAATGATCAAAATGTGAAAATTTGAAAATCCATTTCAAAGTTTTATGTGGGAAATATAAATGCCTTTTTTAAAAATTTGATGAAAAATAGTGTTTAAAATTTATGTACTTTGGGGAAATATGTATCATATTTTTTAACAAGATTTAAGAGGTCTATGTTCCAACACAATGATGCACATAAATTTGATCATCAGTTGGATTACCATTGAGGAGAATATAGGGATGTGAAATTTAAGTGATTAGATGATGAATTTGTGTTTGTATGAAAATTGGGAACATCTATTATTGAAATATGATTTAAAATTGTGTATTTAAAACACTAAAGAAATTGTACTTTTAAATGTAATTAATAAATATGTATTTCATCACACGTGAATTATTGCATATTTCTTTAAGATGATTGATCTATTTTTGGAATTATTTAGTATCATGAAAAAAAATATGAATTAGAGATGCTTGAGATGTTTCATTTCAATTATTACCCTTATCTGTCATTGAATTTATTGGTTTCTACTAGATATACACCAAAGTTATTTTATTTATTTCAACATGAATACCAAATGAATGGTTCTTGTATTATGATACAAGTTATATAAATTGGAGTTATTATACACAATGTAATTAGAATTGTTTGATATGAAAATCAATATTTTGTATCATATAAAGAATCATATATTGTATTCTAATGTAATTGATGGAATTTTTAGTTAGTTGGGAATCTTTTTTCAACATTAAAATTTTTTTGATCATCTTGATGTGAGATCGTTACTATAAAAATATATATTATGGAAATGTACAACCCATTATCTAGAAATATTGTGTTGTTCAAAGGAGCTTCTTCTGTTGTAAATATGATACAAAATTAGTTATAGTAATGTGTTATAATAATTTAGCATGAGTGGTAATGAATTTTATTATTGTATCTTGCGATATAGATGTGGGTTTTGACATTAACTTATCAAATTTTACTAATTTTTAAAAATACTTTATTAATCTAAATACATTAACTAAAATATTTACTAGTCTTGAATGTTCAGTCACAATTTTAATAATGGTATCTTTTATAAGGAAAAAAAACATGAAAGGGTGATATTGAATAAAAATATTCAATGATAATAGTTATTAGAAGAAAAAAAATGAATATAAATAATAACATTTATAATTATATGAATTTTTTTGATTACATTTTCAGATTCATTTAATTTATTAAATAATCATCTAATGTTGATGTGGGATCAGATATCATTTATTTTGGATGTTTGTAATTATAGATCAAGAGATACAAATTTTGGATATAATACATTCAGAAATATTTCTAAAGGTAATGTAATTGATGCATTATATTCAATAATTATGTTAATTATTTTCTTTCACTATTAAAAGATAATATTTAAACCAAGTTAGAACAACAACTTTTGAGGTATATTGGAACAAAATTAGAAGTTTTTGAGCAATGTATATATAATTGGATGAAATTTTTTTAGTGTAATTGTTACCATGATCATTCATTTTTAAATTATTATGACTTTATAGAAGCATTTATAATATCTAATAATTCAATATATTTTTTGGTTATAATGGATTGGGAATATAAATCAAGAAACCATAAATGTGTGAAAATATGTTGTTTGAAAATTTGAATCTAAATCAAGGGAAGATAACATTTGTTATGATACAAATATGAAAATAATAATTCCAAACAATAATATAAAATATAAAAATATTAGAAATCCATGTGTAATATTTATTCCATTTAAGTCAAAATGTCAAAAAATTAAAAATTAAAAAATTTGAAAAAAATATGGTTAACTGATTATGGAGACTATTATGAAGGGTTTTTTTAAATATCATGGCTTTAAATATGGGAAACTAAAAAGGTTATACATTACTACCATACCCAAAATTACAACAAAACCACCCAATCCAATAACCAAATCCAAATAATTGACCCTCCTAGAAAAAAATTCTCTGAGGAAATTTTATTTTCAAACGCATCCCCCGTAAAAAAATTTAATAATGTAACTAATCCTCATATCCACTAAAAAACATACATCTCAATAATCGTTTAAATTATATCATTAAGTGTATAAAAAAAGAAAAGAAAATCTAGTATGATCAACAGGGAAAAAATTTACCATCATAATCACACACTAATAATATTTCCTTAAAAATTATATTAAATCAAAATAATACCCATATAAAACTAATATAATATTAGTATAGTATTTTAATATCAATATTCCATTTGTCAAATCATCAATACTATGAAATTAATGCAGTAAAATAGATATATAACAAATGAAACAACAAAAAATATTATCACTGGAATTATTTCACTTATTATACTAATTTTATAAAGTAAAAAATACAATCATAGAATATAGATCCCTATAAAAACATCATTCCCATAAATTAAAATTGAAATAAGTATTATTTAATGAATTTCATGAACATATATTGATATAGTAGTATCTCGACCCTTGGAATAGTAGCATAGCCATTAAGATTGGTATTTAGATAAATAGAATAGTAACATCATCAATGAAATTAAAATTAAAATATCGTTATATTATAATGATAATATGATATAATTATATCATAGAATAATTAAATAAATGTTTTAATAACTATACATTAAGTTATTTTATTTTTATAACATATAATTTTTTTATAAATTTATAATTTATATAATTTATAAATTGAATATTTTGTTCCTAAGCATATTTATAAAATAATATTTCTTTAATTGTTTTTATATAAATATTTTATGCATTGTTAATTAATTTTTCAAAGTGTAATAAATTCAGTTATAATTTTAAAATCAGTATTTCCATTTGAATGTAGATTTTAATTAAAATTTATATTTCTCATATTTAGGAAATTATTTTCCTAAAATGGAGTTCATTTTTAATTCTATACTTCAAATAATGGTTAGAATTAGTTTTTTAGATTATTTTAAATATAGTTGAATTTGTGTGAATAGTGGAATATGATACATAAAAGTATTTAAAAAATACCTGACTGTTTTAGTAATATATAATATATAGATGTCGTAAAAACCATATTTTTGAATAATAATTATACTATTACCATATTTGGTCATGAGAATCAAACATATTATTTATCGTGAGAATAAATAATTATCTAATTAGTAATGTAATAAAAATAACTCTCTCCCCCTACCAATACAACCCTCACCACCTCATATTCTCTAAACGACCAATCCTTGATTCTAGACGAATTGATTCTAAATCCTATTCCCTATCCACTAACACATGTACATGATCATTTTGTCTCAATAAAAGACCATAGTCATTTTTCATAATTATATTCTCTAGGAGTAGATGTTCAAGATGTAAAAGCCTCTTCTATTTTCTTTTAATTTCTTTTGGTTCCATTTATTTAATTATTTTCTCATCACCTCACATAATTCATGTGGAATTCTATTTATGGTATTTTATATTTAATGGAATTATTATAATCAATAGAATAATCCACCATGAAAACTATTAATATCTCTGTTTTATTAAAAAAATGAAATCGTCGACTGTTAGGTGTTGATTTATCGCCTTCGAGGATGAAATCATTCAATTTTAATTTACCACGTTCATGAATTGTCTTTAAACCATTATAACAGTTAAAAAATGTTTTATAATTTTTATGTCATTTTTAATTTTATTTAACTAACATAAATTCATAATATTAAATAACAACACAAAATGGGTTATTTGTGTATAAAAACTATGAAAATAATCTAAATGATTTTCAGTAACATTTTATGAAATGAATAATCTTTATATTCAAATTAATAATATATGAAAATAATTAACATATTTAAATTGATTAAAAAATATTTTTTCAATTCTAGAAAATTATTAGTAATTTATATGATCTTCCATACAGGTATATAAGTTATCCTAACATGAAAACTAAAAATAGAACACCCATGAATGACGAAATTGAGTAATAAAACAAAACAAATGTCTATAAATGAACATAATAACATTATAATTAATCTAATAAATTTATAATAGGTTCTATATTAATTAACTAATATAACTAATTTGATTATATATGTTATCAAATTGTTTAATTAATTCAAATATAAGGTAAGTGGATTTCATGAACCCAATGAATTTTGTTTAGGTTATTCATCAATAATTAAAATTATTGTTATGGAATTTCTTTTAATATTTCAAAAATATAATTTATTACTTATTATGATTTATTTTATAGGTCATAAATGATCCTAAAATGAATTTATGGTAAAAAAATGATTTTTAAAAATTATACTTCATTCTAAAAAACAACTTTTACTTATCCTGAGATTGTTTCTTCTTCACTCAACACTGATAATTACTATTCCAAATAAGTTATTTCTTTTTTGAAACCCAATGTTTATTCATGAATTTATTCATCATGTAATAAAGTCCATTCTTTTTTGTGGTTTACTTTATGTCTAATATTGGTATATGTTCTATGTGGAATGCATTAAAAAGGAAAAAAGTATGGTATGTATGGTGCACCCAGAATTATACAACTCTCAAATGCACTTGTTAATGTGAATTATCTTATGAGATAAGGTGAATTATTATTTGAATAGATGATAACTTGTTTTACTATTAAGATATTATTATTAGGCACATATGTTCTTTTTAAATGTGAAATTATCTATTTTAACAAATATGTATTGTATTTGACCACAAATGCGTGATGTTTCATTTTTTTATTTCTATATTCCATTCCTTTATCTAATGCATCAACTCAGGATTATTATTACGATCATATGATTATGTTATGATTACGATAATTATGATCACCCATTGTAATATTTATTTATGTTCTTATCTATCCTCTTACATGGATTTTAGCTCTAAAATTTCAATGATTTATTTCGTCATGTGACTAAATATACTATGGAGATGATCATAGAAACTAAGAAGCTTGAAAATTATTTAAATTATTTTTATGTATTTTTATGAAAATATTATGATTGGTCTTAATTTTCTCAGGACAATTAACCTTTTTATACAAGTTTTATAACACTGAAATGTTGTACAAATTTTAAATTAATTAATAGTAATGTTTGAAAAATCATGGACTCAATAGATTGTATCAGATCATGGTTTAGTTAATTTTGGAATTAAGATTATGGAAAAATAATGGATACCCTAATTAATGAGGCAATGTATATGTAATAACTAAATAATATTTTTTTATAAAATAATAAACATACATATCCCACAATATATTCCTTTAGTTATAATTTCAAAATGGCACAAATTATTTATTCATGAATTTCTGAATTTCATTTTTTCAACGAATTTATAATTTAAAAAATGGTGGGAAGCTGGTAAATCAAGGCCAACAACCCATGTGATGAACAGTGTGTAGATTTTATGAATAACATACACAATTAATTCTAATGTGGAATGAAAAATTTACTAGAGATTATTACACATCTTTCTCAGGTTATGAACAATAACATTAATAATATGGAATTTCTTCCTTCCCATAATAGTGATTAATTAGCTATACATCCATTTATGTTGAAATTAAAACCGATGTTTAGTCGATCTTATGATCCACTAGTCATATAATATTTGGTCAACTCAATGGATTAGATCAACTTTTTCCTTCACTATTCAATACCATTATAGGTGAAAATAGTCATTTATTATTTAGATGGAGTGGATGACCAATATTGGGCGTTAATTAGGAACACCAATCCCAAGGATGAAATTGAAGCGATAGAGTGTGAAGACATTAAGAAAGTATTCCATAATATTTATTTCCCTAAAAATCATATTGAGATTCATTCATATTGATAAATAAAAATGAAGGTGAATCTATCAGAGATTATAATGAAAAAATTTCAACGCATTCATGGTTCACCTAAGGGTTTTTATGATAAATGATATAATAATTTATAGATTCTTTAGTAGTTTAAAACAGAACTATAAAAAATCATTAGATATAACAAAATTTTGGAGTTATGAAAATGTTTTACAATATGCACTCAATGTTGATATGGTTCTTGTATAATTTTACCATTATAGTTGATATATAAAAATAAATATGATGTTTTTATATTGAGGCTGTAATAAAAAATGATCAAAGAAAACTCAAACACTCACCTGTACAAAATGTTTGGAGAATCATCATGGTAATGTCCTCAATGGGATGCATAAATTATTATTGTTTGTGATTTATGGACACCACGATATTTAATTTTAATGATCCTTGACGAAGTATAAATATGTGGTGGAGGAAAGGATATCACCGCCCACATTTCAATGATTCAACTATAGAAAATTAGGGAACTTTGAATGAAAATGCACTAAAGCCTGACTCCTTGAGGGTAATTATTTCCAATATTGACCTCGATTGAAATATAAGGGGAAATATTATTCCAACTGTACTATTAAAGAGGTTCCCAAAATTTATATGTTGATGGGTATAAAATTTATTCATTCTTAAATTATAAAAAACTATTTTCTTTTGGTTCTACACATTCTTTCTTATCATTAAATTTTAGTAGAACTATTTAACCACTACCATGAAATATAACAGATGAGTTATCTATGAGAATGAAAAATGGGGAAATTATTTTATCCAATGTATATAACTCTTAACCAGTTATATTTTGTGAACTAAAAAACATATAAAATATTTCATACATTTTTTGGTGGCGTTTTATGTAATATTGGGCATGGAATAGATATATTAGTAACAATACAACATCAAAATTTATGAAACATTGATCAATAATCACATAATGATTTACCCTCAAATTATATTAAAGTAGGAGGACGATATCTATCATTCATATTTATCATCTTATTTATTTATGATATTTATTTATGATAAGACATATCTTTCTAAAATTATTGATAAAATGAAGATAATCATGCTCATGACATACCCATTGTGAGGAAATACAATGATGTGTTCCCTAATAAACTCATGGTCTTTCTGTAGGACAATTGTTTGAGTATTCAATTGATTTTATTACCATATATCATCATATATCAAAGACACCTCATTGAGTTAAAACCATGGATTGAGAATAAATGATGAAATAGTTACATGATAATCTAGAAAGAGTTTTATAAACCCATGTTCTTTATCATGGGGTGCGCAAGAACAATTATTCAACTATAAGGAAAGATTATTGTACATATTCATTTATTTTCATGAAATAAATAACCATAATATAGAAAAATATCTCATTCCAATGATTAATTAAATATATTATAATTAATTAGGGGCCATGTATTTCTAAAATATAGACCTTCGGTGGTGATATCAACAATTAAAGGTGAAATATGGGGATATTGCCATAAATTTCAAATGAGGAAATGATAGTATAAGTTCATTGTGATGCCATTCATTTGCAGTAATGATCCAAAAATATCATCGACTCGATGAATTAAGTAATTATATATTACATTGACATATTTTAGGTAGTATGTATTGATGATATTCTAATATAATCTAATAAGAAGGGGTAAATGAGGATCATTATAATACTATAATAATTAATTTTTATTTGGATAAATTCTTTAAAATGTAAAATAATTGTGAGTTCTGTATGGAATAAGTATCATTCAGGGGGGGCATGTTATGAACAGTAAGGAATATCTATGTACACTTCGAAGAAATATTATAATTAAATAGTTTCCAAAGACAAATCTTATAATAGAAATACATAGTTTCTATTCTCTAACATGGTATTAATTGAGATTTTTGAAAAACATTTCACAATTTTAAAACCCACTAACCATGCCAACTCAGAATAGAGAAAGGTGTGTATATACCCATTAATGAGAAGATATCCTTAAAGAGTTTATAAAATAAAGTTATCACTATGCCAATACTCATACTAACAAAATATGTGGATCTATTTGTGGTATATGATGATGGTTCACGGAATGGATTATGTTTTTTCATGATGTATAAGATAAATTGATAGACTGTGCCTCAAGTAAGATAAATTTTATGAAACAAAATACTCTCACACATGACTTGGAGTTTGAAAATATGACCTTCACATTGAGAATATAGAAATGTTATCTATTTGTGGTGATGTGTGAAATATATATTGATCATAAGAGCCTCAAATATATACTCACATAGAATTCTAATAATATGAAACATTTAATCTGTTTATATCATATCAAGGATTATCACTTCAAAATCCACTATGATCCTAGAAAAAATAATAATTTTGTGAATGATCTAAGTATGGAGGATATTGCTGTAATATCGGTGATGATAATAGAGACAGATCCAATATTATTATATTTTCATAGGATGGAAATGAGAATCATATTGTAAGCAATATCATCTATGACTTCTTAAATGATTTTATAGTCATCTTTTATTTCTAAAATAATGTATGCTCAAAGTTATAATGTGAAAATTCAGAAGAAGGTGGAAGTTATCAGAAATGAAAAATCCTAAGAGATCAAAACTGCTATGAAATGTGTTCAATGATTTGGATCATTATTATATGTACTGTCCAAAACAAATATAAATAATGAACTTTTGAGTTACACAAATAACTCAACCTTCTATATTCACTTAGTGAAAACAAAGATCTATTGGAACCTATCATAGAATAATTAGTGGGGCAATATGATGAATAAGATCACAGAATATATATAGACATTCAGTGTATGTCAACATGTGAAGGATAAATGATATTTTTTTTAATAGTATGATGCACAAATTACCCATACAAAAAAAGAAATGGGAAAACATCACTATAGGCTTTGTCAATGGACAAGGAGACACATCTAGTGAAATCAATGGTATATGTGTTTATGTGGGTTGTTTCAAAAATCAAACCAACATTACAAAAATTATATAGGATATACCAATGGATTAACTCTAAAGATTATAGATAATAAAAGTGTTAAGGATACAAGTTCACTACTATTGATTGTATCCAATCAAGATAATATATTATCATCTATGTTCTGGAAAAGTTTACACTATGCTCTGAACAATGAGTGGAACATCAGTATCAATTATCATCATCCAAATATTGGAAAATCCATGAAAAGTATTCATAAACTGGAAGGAATATTTAAATAATTATATATGGATTGTAATAGAGAATTTTAGAAAAATATGAATTTGGAAGAGTTCTCTAATAGTAATAGTTTTCTACTCGAGCATCCAAATGTATCCATATCAGGAACTTTATGGGATAAGGTGAAAAAACACCAGAATTCTAGGTTGAATATGGTGAACTTATTCTACTAGGACCTGAAATGTTCAATAAAATTGAACAAAAGTTAAAAGCCATTCAGTAGTACAGTATTGAATCCCATAGTCAATTGATTATATATAAATACAGTCATCAACATGACCTAGAGTTTATTGATGGATAAATGTTATTCTTATGAATATTTAAACTGAAAATAATCATGTGATTTTAGAAAATGTGAAAGATAATTCCATAGTATTTTGGAACCTTTGTGATTATTAATCGTATCAGACTTGTAGCCTATTGAATAGAACATCCAACTACAATGTATAATGTAAACGATGTATTCGATGTGCCCATATTGAGTAAGTATGTACCAGATATCTCAGATGTACATATTCTATAGGTGGTATAATTAGAAAATGATCTCTCTTATATGGATCATCCATTGAATTTTTTGGACTATAGATATAATGTTCTATAATATCAGATCAATCACATAGTCAACATACTATGAATTGGAACTAATGAAAGTTATGAATGAAGAATAACATCACCTGTTTATATTAAATGAATTTTATAGCGTGAAATTTCAAAATGAGGGAATAATGTACAACCCAACACTTTATCAGTATCATTTTAACCCTTATATAATTATGTTATATATTATAAAACAAATAAATGACATGGTAATTTCAATAAAAACATCATTCTCATTAATGAAGTATGAAATACGTAATATTTAATGAAATCTAGGAACCTAACCGGATGGAAAATTAACATTACCCTTTGAATAGTAACATGACCATTATGAATATTATTTCGGCCAATAACATAGTTACCTCATATATTAAAGTATAAATAAACTGTAGGAATATTATAATTACTAATATGATATAATTATATCATATAATAAAAAAATATATGTTTTGATAAATATTTTTTAACTTTTTTATAATTATAAAACATAAATATTATATATAATATTATAATTACTATTATTATTCACTGAAAATTTATTTTCATTAAATATATTAATTAATAAATATTTTATTATATTATGATTATGAGATAAATTTATGAGTTCTTAATTAATTATTCAATGTCTTATAAAATAAGTACTAATTTAAATATATTTACTTTCAATGAAAATATAGATATTAATTAAAAATTATTTTTTTCATTTATAGAATAAAATTTTCATAAAATATTTTTTTATTCTATTTTTTAGAAAATTGATAGGGTAAATATTTGGGATTTTTCTAAAATATTTGAATTTTTTTGAATAGTGAAATATGGAGATTTATAGTATTTAACCAATACCCGAATATTTAAGTAATGTATGGATTATAGATAAGTTAATCATTATAATATAATAACAATATTTATCCAATTACTTTATTTTTCCATGTCAATAAAATAATAATTTTTTTGAGGAAAAATAATAAACAAATGAATTAAATATTTAAAAAAACACAAATCTCCTAACTTATACCTATCATCCCTCAGAACCTCTTGTAATCACACCTTCAAAGCCTTCAATATTTTATTATTTCATTAAAAAATTTACAAATTCCATTTCCGACATCCATGGACTTTTTTCCTCAACAAAATATTAAATATAATTTCCATATGGAGGTTCTCTAAGAGATGAAGTCCAAGTGGTAAATACCCCATCTGTTTTCTTTTACATTATTTTCATGTTATTTTCTTATCTTATTTCCCCCATAACTCCTCTTATTAAAGGTGATTTATAACCCTATTATCATATATATTCGTTAAATTTATAATGTTAATTTAATAATTCATCATCAGTCTTCTTATCCTTTCCACTTTATTTTAAGAATTAAAACATCATCTGTGGGTATAGATATTTTACCTACTATGATGAAATGATTTCATTTTTCGTTACCAATATAGTGCAGGGTCATAAAACTATAATAATTGATGAATAATGTTGATAAATTTATTTTATAACCTTTTTCATTTTTTGGAACAAATATATGTATATAATATTAAATAATAATGGAATTATTGTTCTCTTTGTTTGGAAACCATAACAATTAATCTAAACAATTATCACTAGTAATTTTTATTATTAATCCACCCAAAATATGGGAAACATATATATAATTCCACTTTAGCAACTATAATAAAATTATTAACATATAATTTCAATTCAGGATAATTATCCCCATTTTACAAGATCATTTATCCATGTAAACTGGTGAACCAATCAAGAAAACATAGAAAACATACACTCCCAAACGATGAAATTGAACATTATATGTCATTAAAATAAACATATGTTAACTTAATAAATTAGTAATAAATAAAATTAATGTACAATTACATTGTTATTCATTATGTAATGAATATAATTTGGTAATCGAGGATACTAAATTGAATAATGAATTTAGACAAAAGGTAATGGGATTTATCAAACCCAACTCCCTTGGTTTGGGTTATTCCTCTTTCATTCTCAACATCAGTGCATATGTTATATTAAAATTCCTAAAACATGAATTCATTGCTCATACATTTTATTTTAGATTATAAACATGTTCTTAATCTAAATTTTTTACAAATACAATGATTTTCCAAAAGAAAACATTTTCAAAAAACACGTTTTTTTAATTTGCATGAGATTTTTTCTTCTTCATCAATGATTGTCCATTCATATTACAATTATTTTACTCATTTGTTAGAACTCAATAGATTATTCATGAATGTATTATTAAGTTAATCAATCCCATTTCCACCCATGGTTTATTTTATGTATTTGATGGATATATGTTCTATGTAGCATGCATGATAATTTTAATGTTATAATCTAATGGGTAAACCTATAATTATATTGATGTCCAATACATAGGGTAATTTAATGAATATTATGATATACATTGATATATTCATAAACACGGTGCTATAAGTTTTCATAGTGACAATGTAATGATTTTTCACATTTTTTATGTGTGTAAATTATTCTAGTTTTTTTCACAACTATGTGTAGTATTTGACCAAAAATATATGATAATTTTTTATGCATTTAAAAAATTTATGAAATTAAAAAATTCTTCCTATCATGATTATGATTATGATTATGTTATTACGTTAGGATGATGATAAATTTTATCACCCTAAATTATAAGATCCATGTTATTATCTATCCCTTTAATTTGATTTTATCTCAGAAATTTAATTTTGGTATAACCTCTAGTGACTACTTACACTAATGAGTACATAACGGCATCTATGAATATGGAGATGAAAAAAATAAAATAATATTTTTGTTTTGTTATGTAAACTATATTTTCCCATATCTTCCAAATATAATATACCATTACATCATAGTTTTGTAACACTATTATAAATATTATCTTTATAATGATGTAATATTAATCTTTGAAAAAGTGGGATTATTGTAATATCTAATATTAAAATAGTGATTAAATATATATATACTATAAACATAAAAAATTATAGGCAAAAAATCACTAATAATTAAATATTGATATCAATAAAAACAAACAACCATTAGTATCTATTTACAACCTAAAATAGAAACATTATTGTAATCCATATCGAGATTATTTAAATTCATCATTTAAAAAAAACATCCCAATGTATACATTAAATTCCACATAAAACAATCAAAATATATAATTCAAATGGAAATAAACATTACAAAACATCTATTTAACTAGATCAACCATACATAAAAATATACCATACCATGAAAGAGTTTTAATATTAATGATATATCAATATAAAAGTTATATAAAAAATTGTGAAATTCCATGTCATGAAACAAAATTTAGATCCAAAAAAACATATGTAACATTAAAAAAATATTTTATATCCTTATAGATAACCATATTCATAAAAATATAAAGTATGAAACTTATATAATCACATGAAATAATTCTTACTACTTTTCCACCACCTCCCAATAAAAAATATGCAACAATAATTAATTTTATAACTAAATTTAATACTGGATACCAAAATAATCTATTGAAATAAAATTATCACAATTAATTGTCTCTCACTCTTAAAAATTAAATAATGAATCAATTACACCTTTATAATGTTGTTCTCCCCCGTTGAAATATTTTATTTTATTTAATATTACTAAATCATGATACATAAAAACTATTTTCAAATTCCCCTCAAATAAAAATTCTATATTATTTAAGGATCTAATAAAATCCATCATATAATATAAATATAAATATGATGAAAAAATAGTAAGATATAACATAGAATAACCCATACATAGCAGGACATCAAATCAACATTTTATTTCAATTTTCTATCATTTCCATGAAATTGTACAATATATATTATTAATCCCATAACACCATTAAATTTTAGTTTCTAGAAATAATAAAAAAAAATTGGTTGTAAAATTTTCTAATTTCATTAGAAAATATTCACTTCTAGTTTTATTTAACAACCCAAAAATTGTGTTATTTAAATTTTTATGTCGACGTCAGCAACAATGTTTAAAAGTGGAAACTTATACTTCAAAATGAGGTTTTTTTCTATCTGTTTGTATGGTTGGTATGGATGCAATGTTCCACATTATTCCACCATTCATCAATATATTATTTTGAATTATTATTCTTATATACTCTATTAGTATCCAAAATCTCTATTAGATATAAAATTATTATTCAATAGTCCATTGTTTCATCCCCATGTTGATGAGTATCTTTTACTAGGAAATAGTTATTTGGATTTGTCTTGTCAATGTAACCAGGGATCCATTTAATGAATATTTCTTTAATAAATTATTTCTGCATGTTATATATATTCAATTCACAATAATTTGTTTAAAATAAAATATATTTCATATAATAGTGGATAACATTTACAATTTATAAATAATAGTTTTAAGAATAATCAAGTCTAGAACCAGCCATAAATTGATTCATGTAGTAATATTGGATGAAATATTTTTTCTAAATATAAATATTGATCAGTGCCGAATTATTATTCTCTATGTTTATGGGAATAAAATGTTTTCCATTTAACTACACAATATATTAAGAATATATTTTTACAATTTAATACAATGTTGTTCATTGGATGTAATTTCACATTTAAACTAGACAGAAACAAGTGTCAATATTTTGATAGTTATTATCTCCTAAGAACACGCTATTTGTTTTGACTATGGGAATTAATTTTTTAATTAATTAATGCAACTGATATGTTTTGAATTTGGTAAAATAGAAATCATTTTTGAGTTCATAATATCAAATATAGCTTAGGCCTAATTTTTGGTATTTTTCTGGAAACTTTCATTTTTTGATGAATAGTGAAACCACTAAGTGGTAGTTAAGAAAAATGAATTTTTCATAAAACTTAATTTTACCGCTTCTGTGAGTGTAATTTCAAGAATCCGAGATACACAGTTGATGTCAGTATGTAAAATGTGGTTCAATGAAATGAAAATAATTTTTGGTGAATAGTAAATTTTTACTTTTTTTTACCACGGTTAAATGTAAATAAGGTAATTAAGGGTAAAAATGATATTATTATTACCATAACACATGTCCTAATTCTAATGGATAAGTATAATTCTATCAAAAACAACCTTAGGAATAAAATATGACCCTTTAGGCCCACTTGGATTAGATTAGGACATTTATTATTAATTTATTTAAAGAAGGGTTAAAATAGCTAAAATCAAAGTTTAATAATTATATCATTTTTAATATAGGGTTATGCATAAGGTAAATTTGACTATAAATATTCATTAGAAAGATAAAATGTTTTCTTACATAATGGTATTTTATTTTTAATTTTTTGAAAATAAATAATTTAATTTATTTATGACACAATGATGATGCAGTAATTATCTTATTAAAGAAATATTGACATAATTGATGTTATAAATACCAAAATAAATGTAATTTGATACTTTTTATGAATTAAAATAATTTTATAGGTTAATATGGCATGATATTATTGATTTAATTATTATTTTTAGAACTAATCATTCATGTTATGAGTTTCACAAAAATCAATTAATAAATTGTGTCAAAATTGACATAAAATAGTTTTTTAAAACAAATATTATATTATTAATTGTTATTTTATTCCTAAAAATATAAATTTTGGCCAAATGAGTTAGATATGATTATATATATTAATAATAAACATCTTGGGGTTTGTTTGGCTTCTTATATTATGTTTATTAACCTTATAGTATATGAACACAAGAAGACACGGTAAAACTAAACTTATTTTACTTAATGTTAAATCTAAATGGTATGTTTAAAATAGGAACCTAAACATGTCTAAATTATATTGGATGAAATGATTTCAACCCATCCCCACATTATATTCGAAATGAATCAATTTTTATCTATTTAAAACGGAATTTGACATTATAATAAAATAATAGTTTTAGTTATTCCAAAGGTGCCCCTCTCCTCCCTTATAAAAAGGCACCTCCACCCTCTCTTCCTCACACCACTTTGAGCCTTCAAGCACGGCCAACCCCTAAGAAATTCCCTTATCCACTTCCCTAGAAACATCCTAGAGGTTATGGTCTTCCTCAAAGACCAATTTTAGTGCCCTAAAAGGAGATCTCAAAGTGGCGTTTCAAAGAAGAGGTAAAGTCTGTTACCGATTCTTTCATCTTTATTTCTTCTTCCACTTCTTCTTAATTGATTGTTTCATTATTAATTAATAGCATCAGTATCACTTATATACATAAATATTATTATAATTATTAAAAAACTTTATTTCACCATCGATCCATCCTACGGAAAACGAAATCACCGTGCGTGCGTACGTACGGAATACAATCTCCACTCTGTGGTGTAATCTATTTTCCACCACCAGCTTACATGGATGGGTATAATTGTTTAAATAATAACTATATATGATTATTTTAAAGTGATATTGATTTTGAAATAGTATACATACACTCCAATACAATTCCATGATCATGATAACGATATCATCGCTCGTGTGTACGTACGGACTACCGTCTCCACGACGCGATGAGATTCATTCTCCACGTTAACCATTCATGAATGATTATAAAGTATATATTATAAGTAATATTCAAATATATTACATAATAATGATTCTGGATTTATGTGTATATATATGTATGCCATCTACTTAATTCCATTCAACTCAATAAGAAAAAGAAAACAGCGTTCATGCACATCCATGTTTGGTATATACTAGGGTGAATTTTATCATCCACATCCATGTTTCCTCAATTTGTAATATTATTTATATTCAGCTAAAATTTTTTAAATCCTATTTTACCCTTCGGTGAGTTTTAATAAATTATATTTAAGGAATCTTTTGTCGTTTTTCGTAGGAAGTACTTTTTTGACGTTTCCGACAAAAGTACGAGAAGAATGTTTTTTTAACTTATACGACATGAATGGATTTTTAAAACATTATTTCCAAGAAGATTCCATTACATGTTTTCAAGTTTATTTTTAATCAACATATTTTAGTTTATAATTTTACGACATGTTAATAAAGGAAAAGTGTTTTTGAAGCAGAAAGGATATTTTCCTCAAGAATGGAGTTCAAGTGTTTTATCAAAATTATTTTCTATCTAAGACAGTAAATGGTTCTGTTTCTATCCCTAGTATTTCATTGATTTGATTATGTTGTGATGGAATTATATTTTTATGAATTCCTTTATCTTATATGAATTGTTTTATGATGTCACAATGTTTATGATTCCCATTTTTCTTACATGGGTTATGCTATGATGTATGATTTATGATTTTGTGGAACGCATAAGAATGGTATCATTATGAGATGGGTGGGACCTATATCTCCCTAAAATGAATCAGGTAAAAATTTAATATCTCATGAGGTAGACATGGCTAGAACGGTAGGTTATACAGGTTCAGTGAAACAGGACTGAAACGAGGGGTGAAATCGGTTCAGAAAGAGACTTTGTCCACTAAGATAGTTTGGAAATGAGTCTTGACTAATAAGAAATGATTCTCTATGATTATGTGTGTATTACACAAAGTTTAATGTTTTAAGTTATGATTATTGGGATTACATTTCACTACTATGATTTATCCCATGTTATGAAATTATGATCTCTTTTGCATGTTAAGATTTCCAAAAGATATGTTCTTATGAATATGACGTGATTGATATTTCTTTTGTTTACCCTTATTGAGAATTTGAACTCAACCTTTTATTTTTTTCTTTTCCCCAGGACATAAATAAAGGATTTAGGATAAAAAAAAAGAAGATCTTTATGGGAGATGTTGATGATCTTTCACCACGATTAGAAGTTTATATTCCAAGTTTCCAAAGACACTAAAATATTATGGTCCTTGTGTGTGTGTTTCTCTTATGTACTAAGTATTCCGTAAAAGTAATGTAATGTCCATGTACGTCAGGCTTCAGGTTTCTACAAATATGGTTTGAAATAATACTAGTAAATATAATTATAATATAAAGAATTTTGAAAATAATATACTCACTATAGAAGAAATTAGGATAATCATCCATTCATTCTGGAATATTCTAGCCATCTTCAACATTTTACACATATTTTTTATATTATGACCATATTGATTTATATCCTAATATAATTAAAATGGATTGTAGGGATATCACACTAATTAAAATTTTGAATATAGTATAACAGTTTAACATAAAAAATCAATCATCTAAATGTCCTGGTTTTTTCTAAAATATATAAAATATAATCTAGTTATAGTGAATATAAATTAATCTGTGATACCCAAAAATAATCAGTACAATATAAGAACAGTATAAAAATAGATAAATTTTACAATTCATTGGAGTTTAATTGTAATATTTTAATTCAAGGAGTTTATTCCAATTCTTCCTTAAATTATACCTAGCTACGTCCAATTACCAAATAGTATGATGGAGCTCGTAGTATTTTTTTGGAGTTTCTGGAACTACATGACTTAGTTTTGTATAAATGTTTGTTTATTAATGGTTTTTTAGGTTATAATTATATTCAAAAAATTGAATTCATCTATACATTATCCAGCATAGCTAGATCTTGATTTTTTTCCGATGATGAAACTATTATTTTAATTGTTCGAGTTTCATAATGGTATACCCAATCCAATTTCATTTATTCACTACATACAGATTTCATATTTTTAATCATTGATTAGGTTCAGTGTTTTTTAGTTTCGACCAGCACTACATGGCTGCTATTGAAGAGTGGTGTTGTTTATTTTTTATATTCATGCATGTGATCTATCTCCTCTTGGATCATACCTTCATTGGTACTCACTATGGTGTTTTTCTATATTACTAAAGGGGTTATTTATGAAATTTTTTCTTGGTTACAATCTGATAGAAGTGTCATTTTTAGTAGGATCACAGATATGTTAAACCTCTTATATCTCAACATCATTAGAACATGCTGTCTAGTTTTCCATATTTATATAAGTGGTTATATAATCTCCATAAATCCTAGTTTATATTCTATATTCCTCTTCTTGGGGATTATTATTTACCAAAACCATGAGGTATTTAATTTTTTCTTCTTATTTCCTAATAATGGTTTTATTTTCCATAGTTTTATTTTTAGTTATGTATTATCCTTTTCAAGGAATTTTAATTTTTCAAACATTTCATCATCTTTTTTCTATTGGGAAACACCACATTCTTTACTAATTATTATCTACTCAATAATTTATTCATGTTGTTTATCTGTACAACATTTATTTTTTCAAACACGTGGTTTGATAACATCAAAAAATTTAGACTATAATTTCTAGAATTTACTGCATTATGTATATGTTATTGAGTCATTAGTATTTTAACAATAACATCACAATCTAACAATCCGCATTTTTTAATGGTGGATTTCCAGCTTTTTCAGTTACCTTTATTATTCCTATATTTCAAAATGATAATACTACAATGATAAAAATGATATAAATTCTAAATAATACCTGTATATGGAAATTAAAATCAATCCACACAAATAATGATAGAATATCCCCTTTAATAATTGCATTATTATTATGAAATTATTTAATAGATTTAATAAACAATCGGTGGATTACCTAAGACCACTTCATCGTCATCTTTTCCCACAAACCTTTCATATAATTTGTAAATCCCAAGTTCAAATAAGAACACATGTTAGAGGAAATCATAGTAGCACATGTGTATAAACTATGAAGGGTTCCAGTTTGATCATTATCCACTTCCAAATTTCCTATTATAGGTTACAAAAATTATTTTCACTTTTTTTTGTAAAACTTTAAACACATTTTAGAAATATCTATATATACTACACCTGATAGTACGAATTTTAAGAGTATGAGTATTCTATCTTTCATTCACATTTGATTATTCCAAATATACTATACACATCATCCCCACAATAATTTATTTCCACTCCGACAAATACGAAAGAAACAGTATATGTATCCTAGTTATAGAGTATATATAGAGTAATATTTTAGGATTTTATATAATATGATGTTGATATTGTATTTATCGAAAACACTTAATATATATTCCAAAAAGAATATTCCAAATTCAAATTTTATGCCCTTTTTTATGTTTTGTTTTATTCTTTTATAAATAATTGTAAAGATGTAATATTAGAGCTATAATGAAAACTTATAAATTAAAAGTTCGAAATTTACTTAAGATTAAAAAATTGTAAAATAAAACTTGATAGAATATAAAATTCCATGTTGAATCTTGTTAACATATCAGTAGAATATAGAAATTTTTTTTGGGGAATCCATAAAATATATTATAGGATTGAATGGTATAATAAGTTTCGAACATCTAATAAATTATCCACAAAAAGACATGTGGGAATGTACAACCCACCCTATAGAAATAGATTAGATGATACCATAGAACCCCTAGTGGAATTTATATTGTATTTTCTAGTGGAACCAGAAGTGTACCTCTAGGGGGAGTTCTAGTATGAATGAAAAATATCAAATTCCCTTCCGAATTCTACAAAATATATTGTCATTTCTTAGGGATTATATAAATGAACATTCTTTTATGAAAATTAAGAACATCACCAATATTTAAAAAAGGAACCTATTCGATGTAATTATGTTTAATATTTTACATTAGATGTTATAGTGGAACGTATAGTAGATGTTTTAGTGGAACCTCTAATGCAACTCCATGAAATGGCTTAGTGAAGCCTCACTAACATTTCCAAATGTGAAATAACAACAAAATATTTGCATCTCAATCCAGTAATAATTTCTCTACAACTATTTTCGTTCTGTATTCCAAAAATTTATCTATAGGTTTTGAAGGAAAAATATGATTGTAATTTACAATAAAACCTCTATTAGAATATCCACAAGAATATTCATTGGAAGCCCCAATGAATGTTTTTGTGCAATGTAAAATATAATTTCTGGTGGGAAATAAAAACACAACATATTAACTACGATTTATTTTCACTATATTTAGGTATAATAATTTCCATTATATTTCCTAGTGGAACATCTATTGGATTTTTCCATAAAATATCTATAATATCCTCTAGTAGAAGTCCTACAGTGAATGAGTGATACACAATTAACTTTTGAATGATGTTAAAATTTCAGTACAAATATTTTTTATTTCAATTCCAAATATTATAGTACGTGATTTAAATGTAAAATATGACTTGATGTTACACTATATGATATATTGGAATATCCATTAGAACTTCAAGTGGGAAAGAACAAGGTCAATTTTTCCTACGAATGATTTCAACAATAAATAGGTATAATCGGTTGTATTGGATATTCCACTCAATATTATAGAGGAACATCCATTGAAAGATAAATTTGTACGTTAAGTGGGACCATCCGAAGATATTTTATTGGATATTCTTATTGTTGTTCTAGTGTAAATTATAGTGGATGTTATAGTGGATGTTCCACATTAAATTGAAGTTGATGTTCCAATCGATGTTCTAGGGGACAGTTAAAAAATTCTTCCATATCTCTTTTAAAAATTACATTACAACATAATACATTTTTGTTTGAGTATTCCAAAATATACATTGGTTAATTTATTGTAAATACCAATTAAACAATAATGGTTAACTTAAATTTTTGTGTATTCACATGGGTTTTATTTGAATAAAAATTGTGAAATTACATATTTTTGAATTGGAAAATTATTAAAATGAATCAATTACAAAAAAAATCACTTAAGACATGTAACATCCCAGGTAAATGAAAAATAAGATATTTTTATATTTATTAATATTTTTTTAATTAAATATTAGTTTTACTTTAAATGAGTTTCTATGTTCGATAGCGTACCTCATACGCAAAAACAGGTTTCTTTGAAATCTTACATTGCACACTAATTTTATAATATTATTATTTTAAATAGCAGTTATCTCATAGCTATTGTATTAGAGGGAATTAACAAAACTAACTACAATATGATTATAC
Source organism: Viscum album (assembly GCA_963277665.1). NCBI lineage: Eukaryota > Viridiplantae > Streptophyta > Magnoliopsida > Santalales > Viscaceae > Viscum > Viscum album. The sequence goes on along the minus strand of OY728140.1, from coordinate 1,994,216,768 downwards.
AAATTTGTTTAATGTATTTTCATTTATCCAATAAAAGTTAGTGGCTTAAAATGTGAATGAATATAATGTTAACTATTATTTACATTAAAAGGTCAATTTACCACTTTTTAATGGAAATCCATCTTCAAATCTAGATTTGATAATTTTTATATGTTCTAATTGAAAAAATAAAATTCTATTTTTAGAATGGGGACATCCAAATTTACTTTTCATAAATTTTTGGAATTTTTCTGATAAAGATCATTATTTAATGAATAGTGAAAAATAGTATATTTTATTTCAAAACACATTTTAATATATTTTATTTATGTGGTTAGATTATCTATTTAATTGGCATTAAATTATAATTAGAATATATTTTTTAAATTTAATCCAATTTTGTTCATTGGAAATAATTTTACATTGAATTTTGAGATAAAAAATTGTCAATCTTTTGATAATAATTGTTTCTTAAAAACACACTATTTGTTTTAACAACAAGATTAATCTTAAATTAACTAATGAAAATTATATTTTTAGAATTTGGAAAAATACACATCCTTTTTGAATTCATAATATCATATATAGATTCGGATGAATTTTTGGAATTTTTCTGAAAAGATTCTATTTTTGATGAATAGTGAAACCACTTAGTAGTTGTTAAAAAACTGAATTTTTCAATTAAATGAAAATTTAAAACGTCCGTGAATTGAATTTAAAAAACCTAACATACATGGTTGTTATTAGTAAGAAAAATTTGGCTCCATCAGATTAAAATATGTTTTGATGAATAGTAAATTTTTACTTTTATTATCCGCGGTTAAAGGTAAATAGGGTAATTCAATATAAAAAGAAAATTATAATAATTAATAATTATATTAAAAATTATCCTAACCTTATTGGATGTATAATAACCGACCATTTTCATCCTTTGGTTGATTTTTGGACCTCATGGAGCCATTATTTATGATAATGTCATTTTAGATTAATTAATATATTGTAAAGACAAATATGACATAAAAAATATCTCATTGTAAATTAATTTTTACATGGTGTTATATAAGATATATTTTATACTATAAATATTTATTGGAAACTAAAATGATTTCCTACATCATGGTACTTTTTTTATAATTTTTAGACATCGAATAAAGTAAATTATTTATGACATAATAATGATGCATTATTTACCTCATTAATAAATCATTTAAATAAATATGGTTATAAATAATAAAATGACATTCAAAACCTATCCAATTCTTAATGGTTTATTTTATTTAGACTATTAGTAATCTTATATTCGTCTCTAATTATTTTTGGACCATTAGAGACCTAATATCATTATATAATAAACTAATATTTTCAAACATTCTTAAAGAGCCCCTCCTCCTCCTTATAAAAAGAAACCATTTCTAACCAACTACTCATACCTATCAATCCTTTTTTATCGTCCGTAATCTTCCCAAATAAGCTACCTACATTATTCTTCTCCATCTATTAGCCTTACCTTAGGTAGTAGGAACATAAATAATTTCATTTGGTTCAAACCAAAGGAAGTTACCCAAATTAAAGGTAACAATTTCTCTTAACTTATTTGATTTTAATTTACATCGCCAAACCGAAAACTCATTTTATTGTTTTCTATTATAAAATAACTAGTATAATCAATATATGGTTATGTTGTTATGAATGTTATATGAACTACACTTACACACACCTCCATCTAATGGGGTAAAATCATATTGTTTCTCTTGATGGAAAACTAACATCTCACAAAATGATGATTTTTAGATTATCTCCTACCACCTCTCATTATGTCTATTATGATATAACATTATTCATATATGATATATATTATGTTTATGTTTTCATTTTTCTTCTGTATTTTCATTTTATAGAATATCTTTAGAGTTTTTATTGTGGATAAACTTGATAATTTCATTTGATGAAGTGCAGACTACCACCCCTCAAAGTGATATGACCCATTAATGCCATATGTCGGACTTTTATAGGAGAGAGATAATGATATTATGTATTATATTATAATATATTTATAATGCACCTATGTATAATTATGTTTTAATTCGATTAAAGTACAAAATAGAAATGAAAGTTGTGTTCATCCGTGCGTACGGCTGACCATCTCCATGAACGATGAATTTCATTTATAATCTCCAAAATGATACATACTAATATAAACACATATATATACTTGATATATATGATGTATATAATATCTAAATCATAAATATCATTCTGGAGATAATGGACTATTAACCACATTCACAACTTTTAAATATATGATGTTCATTTTTGACTCAAGTACCAAATATCGACAAAACAAGCATTATTAACTTAAATGATTACGCACTGTTTATAACATGGTAATAAGTGATAAAAAAGGAATAATAAACTTGAAAAAGGTTCTTAAGAGAGTATAAATTAACTTTAGTTTATTATTAATGAGATTAATGAATTAACGGGTCAGGACGGATATGAGGTAAGGGCCTTCGTCTCAATCTCCTTTCATTGAGCCATATTATGATTTTGTACATGGCTTTATTTTATACACACCATAAACACCCTTGAAATTTAAAATAGAATATTTTTATACAAATTTTTTTAATAAACGATAAAAATGAATGTTTCTTTTAGCATATGCGGTGACAACGACCTTTCCACAGTGGCAAGTATTATTTATTCTTTGGCTTCGTTAGTAAGCCCTAAAGTTATTTTAAGGTAAATAAACACCATGTACTATTTTATGTATTTTGGAATTTAAAATGGTTTTGATAATGTATTTTTTTATGTTAATATATTTAATAGATATATTGTGATTGAAATGTGGAAAATTTTTCTTTCTTTTATTTTTGTTTTATGTATTATGATTATATAATTGTACATGGACATTTTAAGGGTGGTTTCGTGATATACCAAATGACGGGTGGTGCCGTGATAAACCATGATGGGTGGTTACACTATAAAATCAAATGAATTGGGTATGGAAGTTGTCCATATGCCTATTTCATTTAGTGATATGTGTGGAAGTCGACCCTATGGTTATTCCATTTAGGCATGTTTATATCCCAAGTTACCTTTATATGTTATGTGTTCTTTATATGGGTTTTATGGTAATCATTTTGTTACAAAAGGGTGTGTCATGTGATTTTATTCAGTAAAAAGTATTTAATACTTCATAAAGGTGAAAATTATTTCTTAGGATAAAGTATTCATGGTTTACTTGTTGTTTTGAAGAACTAAAAGGTTTCCTTATGTGTGTATCCCATACTGTGCTTTTAATGATCATCCCATGTTTTTGAATTTTTTTTCATATGACATGATGTGGAATAGGGTCATGGATGGGATCAGGGAATGGTCATTCTATCTTAAATATGGGAATATACATGACCCTTTTTCTCAAGAATTCTTTTATTGTGAAAAAATGGAAACTGAATAGAAGTGTCTGTGTATTTTTTTTTTGAAATGAAATGTAATAGTTATTGGATAATTCTCTAAAACTCTACACCTGAAAATATTGTTAATTTGAATTAATAATTTAATTAAATATTATGTAATGTTTTAAGGCCGAGTCCTTATAGTTGTTATCAGAGGTTGGTTTAGACGACATTAAAAGTTACAAAATTGTTAAAAAAATGAATACAAATTAATTTATGGTAATATTAAAATGATATAGAATTTGCAGATTACCATGTTGCTTATCCTATGATATTTATGTGCACAGAATGGTTTTCCGCAATGGAAACAAGGCAACTATGTTGGGACGACATCAGGAGGAAGAAAACCATCCAAATCAGTATCCTAAGATGACCGGAATCGGAACAGAACTATTTGTTGTTGTGATGGAATAGTTAACCCATGCTATAAATGGAGGTGGTATCCATGCACGAGATCATCCAGATCAACCACAGAGGAACATGTTATTAGTGGAGAATTTCATGAGGAAACATCCCCCATAATTTGGAGGATCATCTAACCATGTGCAAGATGAAGGGTTTATTAAAGAACTAGAGAACATTTTAAATGTTATGGGGTGTTCATAACATCAAAATGTTTGTCTTGTTGTTTACCGTTTTGAAGGAGAAGTTGATCAGTGGTGGTCGATGTTGAAAAATATTAGGGATAATGAAATGATTGATGCTCTCTATTAGGATGAATTTAATGGTATATTTCTTGAGAAATATTTTCCTAAGGTGGTTTATCTTAGGTTGGAAAAACTGTTCCTAGAATTGAGGCAGGAGGATGACTCAGTGGATATTGATGAAGCAAAGTTCACTCGACTAGCAAGGTATGCACCAAATATCATCCGAGATCTTGATGGTAGGATAAATCAATTTTACTCAGGACTGAATCCATGATATCAAAGAACATTAGAATATTTTTAGTCCAAAATTTATGAAAATCTTGTTCGATGTGCAGAGAATGTGTAAGTAGAGTTTCTCAATAATCAGATGATCATTTTCAATCAACAGAATAAGAGGTCTAGTTGGTAGGAAAAGGGGAACATTTTATCAATGAAGCCTAGAGGTAATAAAACTAAATATCCAACATGTGAGAAGTGTGGTAAAAATAATCCTGGAGAATAATTATTAATGTCTAGAATGTCCTTCCGGTGTGGTATGTCTGGTCATATTTCTCGTAAAAGTATGGAAGATGATCAATGAGGTAATTAAAATCCATCAGTAAGATGTTTTATGTTTAATTAAATGGTTCATTATGAAAATTAGTTTCCAATAAAATAACTCAACTGATTAATGAAGCCAGACTACAAGGATAAATGGGTTGTTAAATCCTTTGAAACTACATCAGCAGATGTTGGGCCATCAAACAATGTAGTATCAGGTACGTTGTTTGTTTTTTCAGAATATGCCATTGTGTTTTTTGATTCAAGGTCTAAACACTCTTTCATTTATGAAATTTTCTAATAAATTTGGAATTACATATCATGATATGAATATAGAACATATGGTAAAAACACCTGGAATAAATGTTGAGATAAAAATAAAAAATAATAACCATCTTGTCCTTGTGTGCTGGAAGTTTCTTCCTGAAAACCTCATTGTTTTTCCTCTAGTGGAGTTTGATGTTATTTTGGGTATGGATTGGCTTTTTTATCATGCTAATATTCACTGAAGAGCTAAAAAGGTTTATTTTTAGAATTATTTCTACTTTGTATACAAGAATGAACTCTTTATTTGATCACATATCAGGAAGCTGAGAAACTAGTAAAATGTGGAAATGAATGTTACCTTTCACATATTGTGGAAAAAAATGAACTGTTCTAATTAATTATGTTCTAGTTGTAAATGAATAACTTGATGTATTTTTTGATGAGTTTCTTGTTACTATACCTGATTGGGAAGTTGATTTTTCTTTTGACTTTGTTCCTGATGCTAAGAAAATTTTAAAACACACTTATCTAATGGCTCAAATTGAACTATTAGAGTTAATGAATCAATAGCAAGAGTTATTATATAAAGGTTTCTTTCGACATAGCACCTCACCATGGGGTTCTCCTGTCTTGTTGTTAAAAATAAATATGGTTCAATGAGAATTTTCATTTATTATAGAGCATTAAATGACATCTTTATTTTGAATAAGTATCCTTTGACTCATATTGATTATTTTTTTGATCAACTCCAGGGAGCTCAGTATTTTTCGAAGATTGACTTCATATCTGGGTACAATAAGTTGAAAGTAATGGAATCAGACATTTCTACGACCTTTTTTCGTACAAGATATGGCTTTTATGAATTTGTAGTTATGCCTTTTTGGTTAACCATTGCACCTGTTGTATTCATTGATATTAGGAATCAAATTTTCTATGAGTTCTTGGATAAGTTTGTAGTTGTGTTAATTAATGATATTTTGGTTTGTTATAAAAGTAAAGAGGAGCGTGAAAGTCATTTAAGGGTCATCTTGAAAACCTTAAAAGAAAATAAACATTTTGTGATATTTAGTATGTGTGAGTTTTTGTTCCAATAAATTTATTTCCTTGGTCACATTATTTCATAAAATGGCATAACATTGGATCCTGCTAAAACAAAAGTTATTGATGAATAACAATGACCCACAAATATAACCGAGATCTTTAGTTTTCATTGTATGGTAGGTTATTGTTGTAGGTTTGATGAAATTTTTTCACTATTATCTATTCCAATGACAAAATTAACTCGAAAAGGTGATACATTTATTTGTACAAAAAACATGATGATTGTTTTCAGGAATTGAAAAGAAGATTGTTGAATCCTTTAGTTTAGGAACTAACATCCAGAAATGGTGAGTTTTTTATTTATAGTGATGATTCATTTAAAGGACTTGAATTTTTCCTTATGTAGAATGATCAGGTAATTTCTTATGCTTCATGTCATTTGAAACCACATGAGTTAAATTACCATACACATGATTTTGAATTTTTTGTTGTTTTTTTTTAAAAAATTTGGATGCTTCATTAGTATGGAGTGAAATGAGAAATATATACTGACCACAAATGTTTAAAGTATTTATTCACTCTAAAAAAATTGTACTTGAGACAGATGAGATGGTTGGAATTAATCAACGATAATGATTTCACGATCCAATAACATTAGGGAAAAGTAAATAAAGTGGCTAATTATTTGAGTCAAAAAAGTAATTTCTTATTATCCATGATACGTTTGGAATAAGATCCTTTGGTTTTTGATTTGATGATATTTCACATAGAAGTTGTTGGTGTAGGAAATTCATTTGTTTTGTTTTAGGTGATAGTGAAATCATCTCTATTATAGAGAAATAAGAAAGCACAGAAAGAAGATAGAGAGTTGCAGAAAAAGGTAAATTTGGATCATAAGAGTATGTTTCCTAATTTTAACGTTGATAATGATTGTGTTTTGAGGTTTGAGAATAGATTATGTCTTCCCTGTGATTAACATTTGAAGAAATTATTGTTATGTGAAGCTCATAATTATCTGTATTAATTTCATACTGATAGTACTTAATGTAAAATGATCATTGGGTGTATTACTGGTGGGATTGATTGAAAAGAGATATTGCTAATTTTACTGTGAAGTGTTTGACTTGTCAATAGGTGAAAGCATATTGGAAGTTAGTGAAAGATATTCTTCAGTCTTTACCAGAGCTAGAGTGGAAATGGGATAATATATCCATGGACTTTGTTGTGGGATTATCGAAGAAATATTGAGTTAATAATGCACTCTGGATTATAGTTTATCGATTGACTAAATCTACTCATTTCCTTCCAATTCATGATACTTTTTCTCTATACCAACTTGCTCTGTTGAATGTTAAATATTTAGTCAGGTTTCATGGAGTTCCTATCTCCATTGTATTTTATCATGATACATGGTTTACTTATATCTTTTAGAAAGTCCTTCAGAAGTCGTTGGGTACTGAATTAAATTTTAGTACTGATTTTCATCCTCAATTAGATGGGAAATCAGAACAAAAAATTCAGACATTGGAAGATATTCTACTTTCTTGCTCGATGGATTATCATGGAATTTGGGAACAAATTATTTCTTTGGTAATATTTTCATATAATAACAGTTTTCATTCTAGTATATATATGGCTCCATTTGAGGCATCATATACAATGTGTTGTCGAAATCTATCTTTCTAGGATGAAGTTGATGAAAGGAAGCTGATGGGACCAGAACTAGTAGAAGAGATGGAAGAAATAGTTCAGTTGATTCAAAAGCACAAGAGAACAAATCAGAGCCGAAAGAAAGGATATGCAGATAACCGTAGGAAGGATCTTTCTTTTGAGGTAGCCGATCTTGTTTTTCTCACAGTTTCTCTATGGAAATGTTTGATGCGTTTTGGTAAGAAGGGAAAGTTTAGTACGAGGTTCATTAGACCTTATAAAATCTTGGAGAGTGTTGGATCAGCTATGTAAAGAGTGGTTTTACCTCCATTTTTATCCCAGTTACACAATATTTTTCATGTTTTGTTGTTGAGAAAGTATATACCAGATCAATCTCATGTTTTTAGCCTAGCGGTAGTTCAGTTGGAAGAGAATATCTCTTATGAAGAACAACCCTTCAAGATTCTTGACCATAGAGAGCATATTTTGCGGAATAATGAAAATCACCAGTTAATGGATTTTTGTAAAACCCATATGGTTGAAGAGGAAACGTGGGAATCTGAATATTCTATGAGGGATAAATACCACCACATATTTTGATAAGTGAATAAAAATTGCAAGGATGCAATTTCCAAATGGGTGGAAGGATGTAACATCTCAGGTAAATGCAGAATAAGATATTTTCATATTTATTAATATTTATGAATTAAATATTAATTTTACATTAAAAGTGTTTCTATTTTTGATAGTGTCCCTGATAAGCAACAACATATTTCTTTGAAATCTTACATTTCAAAATAATAATATAATATTATTATTTTAAATGGTAGTTAACTTCTAGTCGTTGTATTGGAAGGAATGAAGAAAACACACTAAAACATGATTATACATGTTTTTAAATGTATATACATTTATCCAATAAATTTTAGAGACTTAAAATATGAATGAATATAATTTTAATAATAATTTACATTAAAATGTCGATTTACCACCTATTAATGACAACCCCTCTTTAAATATAATTTTGGTCATTTTTATAAGTTTTATATGAAAAAATAAATTTTTTCATTAGAATTGGGACATCAAAATTTAAATTATGTAAATTTTTTGTATTTATTTGTTCAGGTTTATTTTTTAATGAATAGTGAACAATTTTGAATCTTAATACAAAAAATGTGTTTTAATCTAATATATTTATATATTTAGATTATATTTTTAATTAATTTAAATTGTAAATATAATATATTTTTACCATTTAATCCAATGTTGGTCATTGGAGTTAATTTCACATTGAATTTGGACATAAACAAGTGTCAATCTTTTGATAGTTAGTGTTTCTTAAAAACACTATATTTGTTTTAACAACGTGAACTAATTTTAAATTTATTAATGAAACTTCTAAGCTTATAATTTTCTAAAATAGACATTATTTGGGAATTCAGAATATCAATAATATCTTAGGCTGAATTTTTGGTATTATTCTGAAATACTTATTCTTTTGATGAATAGTGAAACCACTTATTAGTTGTTAAAAAACTAAATTTTTCCTTTAAATGATATTTTACAACTTCTGTGAATTGAATATCGAATATACGAAATACATGGATATTATTAGTATGTAAATGTTTGTTCAATGAGATGAAAACAATTTTTTAAAAAGTATCTTTAGACTTTTATTTACCACGGTCAAAGGTAAATAAGTTAATTCAAGTTAAAAAATTATTATAATATTTCAAAATTATATGAAAACATGCCTTAACCTTATTGTATGAGTAATGGCCGACCATGGTCATCATTTGGTTGATAAAGGGACCCCATGTAGCCACTTATGAATGATAATGACACTTTAGATTAATTAATTTAATGTAAAGAGAAAAATCCATCAACAGATATCTGTTTTGGAAATTAATTTTTACATGGTGTAATATAAGTTATATTTTCCACTATAAATATTCATTAGAAAGATAAAATTATTCCCTACATCGTTTTATATTATTTATAATTTTTATACATCATGTAAATTAAATTAATAATGATACAATAATGATGCATTGTTTACTTCATTAATAATTCATTTAAATAAATAAGATTATAAATATTATATAACTTCCAAGACCTTTCCAATTCTTATTGGATGATTTTATTTCGACCATGTGTTATCTTATCTTTAACTATAATGTTTTTTGTCCATTTTAAACCAAATATCATTATATAATAAGAAAATATTTTCACACTTTTTTAAAGAGCCCCTCCTCCCCCTTAAAAAAGAAGACCATTTCAAATCAATTTCTCACACCTCTCAAACCTTTTGTCTCATCCAAAATCTACCCAATTAATCTCCCTACATCAATCTTTTCCACCTAGAAGCATTACCTTATGCAAAAATCAATTCAATAATACCATTTGGTTCAAACCAACGAAAGTTCCCAAATTAAGTGTAACAGTTTCTCTTAACTTATTTTTTTTATTTTACTTCTTGAACCCCTAAACTCTTATTATTACTTTACTTTATAATATCAACATATTCTAATTATACTAGGATGTTTTTATGCAATTTATTTGAACTAAAATTACAAACACCTTCATCTAATGGGTGAAGAACATACTGTTTTTTTGGATGGAAAACTAACGCCTCACGGAACAATGATTGTTCGATTAACTCCTAACCCCTCTCACGGTGTCCATTATGATGAAAAATTATTTATATATGATATATTATATGTTTATTATTTGTTTATGCTTATGTATTTTCAATTTATAACATACCTTCATGGTTTCTAGTATTTGTAAACACAATAATTTCATTTGACTAAGTGTGGACTACCGTCCACTCAATGTGATATGACTCGTTAATGATGTATGTGGGACGCATAAGGGATAAATATAATGATATTATGTATGATTTTATAATGTAATTATAATATAACTATGTATCATTATGTTTTAATTCCATTAAAGTATGGAATATAAATGAAAGTTTTGTTCATTCGTACATATGGCATACCGTCTCCATGAACGGTGCATTTCAATTCTTATCTCCAAAATGTTATGTACAATTATAAATAAACACATATATTATATATATATGTGATTTATATAATATATAAATAGTGAATATAATTCTAGAGATAATGGACTTTTGACCACATGGACAACTTGTAAATATAAGGTGTTCATTTTAGACCAAATATCGACAAAAGATACGTTATTAACATAAATGATTACACAATGTTTGTAACATGGTAATAAATGATGTAAAATGAATAATAAAATTGAAAAAGGTTCTTAAGAAAGTAGAAATTAAATTTATTTTATTATTCAAGAGATTAAAGAACGAACTGGTCAAGTCGGACACGAGGTAAGGGACTTCATCTCAATCTCCTTTCATTGAGGAATATTTTGTTTTAATAGAAGTCTTTATTTTAGACGCCCTATAAACACCATTGTATTTTCAAATGGAATATTTTTTTACAAATAATTTTAATAAATGATAATAAGGATTTTTTTTAATGTAAGAGGTGACAACGACCTTTCTGCCCTGCGAGTATTATTTGTTCTTTGGCTTCCTTAACAAGCAGTAATGTTTTTTTTCAAGGAAAATAAATATCATATACTCTTTTATGTACATTGGTATTGAAAATGGTGTTGATACCGGATTTTCGTTTTGTCAATATATTTTTGAGATATATTTTGATTGAAATGTGGAAATGATTTCTTTCTTTTTTATTTGTTTTATGTGTTATGATTTTATAATGGTACTTGGTCATTTGACGGATGGTTACTTGATAAACCAAATTATGGGTGGTTCCATGATAAAACAAGACGGGTGGTTACGTTAAAACCTCTAATACATTTGGTATGGAAGTCAGCCGTATGGCTATTCCATTTAGTGATATGTCTGGAAGTCGACCGTATAGTTATTCCATTTAAGTATCTTTATGTCCCTAGTTAACTTTATATGTTATGTGTTATTTATATAGGTTTTATGGTAATATTTTGGTTAAAAATGTGTAAGTAATGAGATTTTATTCAGTAAAGCGTATTTACTACTTCATTAAGGTGAAATTTATTACTTATGATAATGTATTCAAGGTTTATATGATGTTTCGAAAAACTAACAGTTTTCTTTATTTGTGTTTATTTTACTGAGATTTTCATGCTAATCCCACATTTTTAAATGTTTTTCATAGGACATAATGTGGAATAGGGTCAAGTATGGGATCATGGAAAATTCATGTTGCCTTAAACATGTAACTTGACATGACTCTTTTATCCAAGAGTTCTTGTCTTGTGAAAAAATGAAAACTGAGTAGAAGTTTCTACGTTGTATTTTTTTGAAATGAAATGTAATAGTTATGGACTAATTCTCAAAAACTATAAACCTGAAAGGATCCTTAATGATAATTATTCATTTAATTCAATATTCTGTAATGTTTTAAGGTCAGGTTGTTATAAGACAATCATATATAATATAAATATTTACAACATAATTTTTTTTTCAAAAACATAATAGTTACTTTCTAATAAATTTTTTCATATAAATATATTTGCTAATCCACCTTCTTTATCCATTGGTGTCTGTTTTGTATAGAAAAGTGTCATGGAAACTTTGACAAAACACCACTAGATTTTGGGTAGTTCTCAGAAAATAATAATTATGTCATTGCAATGGAATATAATTTGGGAAAGTTAGACATGACAATTTATGGAGTTTTAACTACCAACAATGTACAAGGAATAAATGATGTTAAAAGTAATGTACGATTCAATCTTAAATGTCATCATTTTTTTTGATTTGTGGTTTTCGCCACAATCATTGTAGTCGTCGCTACTATATCTCGATCCACCTCCATATTTTTCCACAAAATGTAAAATTTATATACTAAATAAAACATGGGTGATGACCTATAAATATTATCATAAATCTATAAATATTATATTATATGTTTCCTCAAACTAGGGGTGTACTAGAACATGCAGATAAATGGTAAACATTAGATGATTTCAGTCAATGGGATTGAGAAATGATATGAGGAGACAATTTCATTATTCTATATGGGAGGAAAATTCATGTATTAAAATTATATATCATGATATATATATATATTCTACTAGTAAATAGGATTTAAGGTAGAGGTAGTGAAATTTTGTGGTATGATGTTTCACAAGTCATTAAGGGAATGAATAGAATTAGTGTCTTGTTGGACTGTTACAACCTATATCTTTTCCAGAGTTAAAATGGATAGTGTCACAATGGATTTTATGATATGATTACGAAAAAAACCATTAATAATGATGTATCATGTGTGATCATAAATCTAATAAATATGGTAGCACACTTGTTTTCTATTACGGTGACTTTATATATTTGATGATCTTATTAGTCACTACATGTGCAATGTAATTCAGATGAATAATGTTCCAAGGATAATTAAGTATGTGAGAGATACTAATTTAATATCTTAGTTCTAGAAGGGTCTTTAAATGTATCAAGTACAATTTGTTCATTTGAGAGAAGCCTGTCATCCCATACTAATGGAAAATTTGGATAGAAAATTTAGATTCTTGAGGATATGTTGAAAGAATATTTTTTTATTTCACTAGTTCATGACATTATAATTTATTACTCATGGAGTTATAATATATTGAAATATTATATTTATAATTTCAATTTAATAAGTTGAGGGAAATATATACATTTTCACATCGTTCACCTATTTGTTGGTATGAAGTAGGCGAGTTAGTTCATGATGGACTTAATCTCCAGCATGAGATATCAAATCATGTTCAAATGATCTAGAAGAGGTTAGTGACCACATTAATAAACTATAAATCTCAAACCAACCAATATATATGAAATATTCATTTTCAGTTCAATAGTTGTTTTTTAATTTAACTATCTGCTATGTTGGGGTTATTCCATTTCAAGAATATGGGAAGGTCAGTGCCTCTGTTTTTTATGTCGTTTGATATAGTGTAAAGGGTTGGTCATGTGTGACACCAATTGTCATATCTATTGCACTAAAATAATATTAATTATTTGTTTCATGTGTTTTATTTGAGGAGGAATCATTTACTCCCACCACATTTTTTAGACATAGATTATGTTGATCAGGGTGTAGGTGAATTCTTTTTGGAGACATGGATACATATTATGGAATGTAGTGAAAAATATATTTTAGTAAATACTATACATTTTCTCTAATGGATATGGAATAATGGGGATATTTAAAGAGGATTCCAACGAGGGTGAATCTGATAATTGATCCCAGTGTCCAGGCCATCTTGTTGGGACACCGTAATGTTTCATGGAGTAGCATGGGAAGGATATGATATGTTGTGGGGAGGTTGTATAATCCCATATTCTTATAGGTATTATCTTATTTGAGTTTCTTTATGAACCTATTGTGTTTAGTTTTTTTTCATTGATGCATGGTGGTCGAGTATATTTTTTAGATAATGAAAATTTATTGGGTAATTAGATCTAATGTTTAAGAATGTATGTTTTGATGAATTAAAGGATTGTTGGTATAAAAATTTTAAGGTAATATGAGGGTTATCCATATGATTGAATTTATTTCAAGGTGGAACATGATTTCTTATTGGATCTTGGTTGATTGTTTTTTATTTACATTCCTTGATCCTATTACATGATTTTTAAATGTGATTAGGAAGACTTCGTGGATTATTTCATGGTGTAAAATAGTCCCTTCACATAAACATAAAAAATGATGTGAAAATATATCTATGAGGATTTAATAGACACGATTATAAGGATAATGTTTTACACAAAATGTCACTTTTAAATGAAATCATATGTTAAATTGGGTTATTTAAAAACTAGGGAAATTATTTTTCGTATAACTCTTAATTTGAGGAATACATGACATGAATAGATTACAAACTATGAATCTATCTGGATCTATTGTTTTATGGCCATGATGTGCATATAATTATTTCATAATATGTGTGGAGCATACCTCCTATGATCCCTATGTCAATCCATGTAATTTATAATTTTTTTCTTCCCTTATATAAATCATGATCAAATTCTTGATCATGTTGAGTCATTTTTTATGGTTTTACACACAACTGGATTGCACCTCACTGTTGATGTGGAATCACCTATCGCTGGTTTTTTAGAGTTTTATCATGGAATTATATTATATAACTTATGTTTTAAATCATAATAATCACTGACCTTGTAAGAGTTACCTATAAGATGAATTTCCTTGACTACATGTAAATTTTTTATCATCTAAAACTAAACATTATGGTACATTTACAATTTTTAAAGTAGGTGAAATATTTTATGATTTATAATATATAACATACATGTTAGTTAAAATATTAATGGTATTGCCGAATCATGTGTTGGATTACTCCTTATATAATTTTCAATTGATTGGTGTTGTGACCTAGCACATGTCTACATTTTGGTGATCATACCCTTTAATTATAATGGATCAATGAATGAATAGAATGATAAGGAACTAAAGTAATTTATTGTGTTACATTCCTCTTGGAAGATAAATTAATTTGTTATTGAAATGGATGATGATGATTCTATGTAAATGGGTGTGAAAACTAGAATGGGAGGGACATATGATATTTTTCAATGATTCAATGAGAACTTTAACGAAAAGTTTTGATTTTTTAAATTCAAAATAATATCTTGTGATGTGTTGTTGTAATATTTATTCCATTATGTCATCAATTTTTCCGATACTTAAATAGTTATAGAAATTGATATTCTTAATGATGATGAAATATTTATATAGAGGGATTGTCTATATTATGATGACATTGTTATATAGAGGCATTTCAAGGGATATGTTGAAAATATAATATAGATGTATTGGCTTCGTTAATCAGAAATTATATTATTTAGGTACTAATTTAGTCGGTGAAATGTTAACATAGAGGTATTTACATCCATGGTAGGATAAATATACATATCGGTTTCTTAGGTTATGTGATTATTCCATGGGTTGTGGTTATAATTTGTGTGGTTGTTATACATTCCCAGTTATATTATATCATGGTGCTGAAGGATTATGATTTCAATATTGTATTAATTTGTCGATTATTACACTGATTTATCATTTAATTTCATTCTTGTATTTATAATATAAGTATTTTAGACATGGTGTTTTTGAGCAACTGATTGTAAATCACACTCTATTCAAGACTTTGTTTGGTAGTAGAGCTGATTTCATGGATTATAATTGTAAAAAGGTAAAGGGATATTATTATTTATTGTTTCTCAATAGATGTGATTGTTCATGGGAGCATTAGATGTTGTAATTTTTTAATTTCAACATAACATTTTACTAGGTGGTATAGTCTCACCACAATATTTTTCTCATCCCATTGATAGACAGTATCCTAATGTGTACAGTGAAGAGTGAATGAGGACCATCAACCAACCTTATTTGGAAATGTTAGAGAGTGATAAATCTAAGAAAATTTAAAAAGCCACACTTGTTATAGAAGGATAACAACCATGAAAACTATTTTAGTTTTATTAATGTATTATAGATAAAATAATGATGTTGTGGTTGTGACATGTGAGATAAAATATTGGAGTATATTATTTGAACTCAGATATAAATATTTTATTTTATTATGGATAATATGTAGGAATGTATGTTACTGTCATTAATGATTATATGTTGAATTATATGTGAAATCCCCTATTGGTACGATGATCACATATTATGTCTATAATTATTCCATAGTTAAATTTTGTGGGAATGTGCTTCTTAAAAATCCTATTACCGG
Organism: Viscum album; assembly: GCA_963277665.1. Classification (NCBI taxonomy): domain Eukaryota; kingdom Viridiplantae; phylum Streptophyta; class Magnoliopsida; order Santalales; family Viscaceae; genus Viscum; species Viscum album. Next base: position 1,994,200,405 of record OY728140.1, on the reverse strand, counting down.
TCATAGTTATATTATTTCTCTTATACCATGGTAATTAATAGGATTTTTAGATGCATTACTCAATTATTAGACAATGAATTATCATTAAGAAGCCTAATTTTTTGTTGATCATGTATCAAGTCTATGTTTCGTATATAGTTAATTTTTTTTCAAATCTACTTTTTTTAAATCCAAATATTCTCTATATGGTTGAATTTGATGTTATATTATGCATATAATGAATTTTTATATGTAAATAGCTGGTTATTTTTCTATGAAGGGAAGTCAAATTTTATCTTCTAAACAAAACATTGATATTATTTCTGGTAATGATATATATAATTATCATATTTAAATTAAATAAATATTATCTGTTTAAATTAAGATTAGAATGTTTTGTTTATCTATAATAGTTGAAGAGAAACTCAATATCCATGATATGACTATTGTTCTAGAGTTTGTTGCTATATTTTTAGAATAATTTTCATGCCCTACTACAAATAAAGAATATCAGTTCTAAATATAACTCCTATATGTATCCTCTCTATTTTTGAAGACTCCTTATAGAATGACCTCGATTGAGTATCATGAATTAAATTATATAATCAATGATAAACAGCAGAATGGAATCATATGGAATTGATTTTCTACATGGGCATCACCAATTATTTTTGATATGAATAAAAATTGATCAATGTGATTCTACAATGATTATATATAACTAAACAAAAACCAAATCTAGAACAAGTATCATCTACCATGTTTTAGGGACCTGATTGATCAACTATTTGGAGATCAATACTTTTTCCAGATTAGACAGCCTTATGGATATCCTATAATTAGGTTGAATATATGGAATTTTATATGACCATATTTTTTAAAAGGTATAAACATTATGTATACAAAGATCCTAAATTTTTAAACATGCATATTACATCTTTTTACATTAGTTTTCCATACATTACAAAAACAAATGTTTGAGGGCCATATGTTTTTACTAACATTGGAATCATGGAGGACATTATTCTAAATTATAGAAGGATCTAAATTATGTCAAATAATTTTTTCCCCTTTATTAATCTTACACAAATTCTATATTTATAACCAATGAAATGTATAAATAGGATTGGGTGAGATCAGATTCCAAATAAGGGCAATGAAGAAAGATATATAAGAATATCCTGATCATTGTCATTAATTTTTTTGATCATACCTTACAAACAAAAGAACAAGTACATGATTCATTTAATAGGAATTGGTAGATCAAATAACATGAATAACAAGAAAATTAAGAACATGAGGAATGAAATTATAACAATATAAAAATACATGTAATTTGTGGTATACAATGAAGTTTAGAATATCTTATATCAATTACACCAAATAATATATATATATTATTTTAGGCTTGTGAAAATAACACATTTACCAATGTTAGGATTGGGATGATCTCCCATGTCCCTTCAAGTTTTGCGATATATATGTCTTTCTATGTAGCCTTTTGTAGGAGTATTAGGATGAAATCCCACATAGAAAATTCTTTTGGGTGTAGGATTACATCCCCAATACACTCTTATTACTGGAATATGATGACATCACATATACCTTGACATTGATGGTTTCAGATGACCTCCTGTGTACCCATTGTTCTTGTAGAATAATTATAAATACCCAATTTATTGGTGGGATATATGGGTCCCACAATTCACATAATGAAAATGAATCACACATGTTCCATAATAACCTAAATAATATTAGAACACGTAAAATTAATTGGGATTCATAATCATTTCATCATAACATAACTCCTAAAAAAAATTTGGATTCACAAGTATCAATACATAATAAACATTAATCATTTAGAGATATAATGGGAATGGAATTCATGGATCATATCCCCAGTGAATCATAATTAACACTAAATAACATTTTCGTATATAAAAATTAATTTTGAAACATCACTTGAAATAATTTTGAAGAAAATATCAATTCTATTTTGATAAATGACTTTTAAATAATATAATATTTAAAAAATCATTTGAGTTAATATTGAAAGAATATAAATGGTTCATTTAAACCCATTTGAATATTTTTTTTAAATCATTTCCCAAAATAATTCATGAAACCTCAATTAAAAACATTTGAAAAAATTATTTAATAATAATTTATTTGAAGACATGAATATTTGTGACTGATGAGAGAATAAAATGATATGAAAAATATAATATCATAAAAATAAAGATATACATGGTAAAAAAATTCATTGTGAATTATATACACCACATTAAATAACATATCATCATAATCATTTTTCTCAATGAAGTAAAATTAAAAGAAAAATCCCTTACATAATTAGTAGCTTTTGAACCATAAATTCTATGAAAGTTAGATCAGGAAATTGATATTCAAATTCACATAAATTTATGGATAATGATCAAATATTACATTCATGTTATGTATAAAAACAAAACAAAATGATCGTTGAATATGGAATAATTCTCACAGAAATAAATGTGAGACTAGAAATCTCATTCCCTATGTATTAACTCTCTTCGTACTCATGTAGTCATCAGGTATAATAAATATAAATTTATTACACATCAAAAACATAACCATATTAATATATATAAATCCATATAAGATATTATTATGATATTACAGATACTTTTTAATAAGAATTCCCTGTTAATGTTAAATTTTTGGTAATATTCACATTGTTTTTAGTATTTGTTTTGAAACTTTATTCATGATAATATTATTTAGATCATGATTTAATTATTTATATAATTTAAAATATTATATAAATAAAATATATATTATCAATTTATAATAATATATAAATATAGAAATATTAATTCGAATATACTATTCATGGAGACTGTATATTGTATGTAGGTATGAACTTTTTATAGTTTTATTATAATATTAAATGAAAGTAATTAAAATACATTTATTATCATTAATATGAAATTATTATTTCATATATATCATATAATTTGACTAAAAATATCTTTATATCATTCCATGTAAATTATTATTGAATCTTATTTATTTGAGGATTCTATAGTCCACACACCCACAAATGATGTTTTCATATTTACACAAAAGGGAAAGAATAAAGTTATATATTATGTAAAATTTATGAAAACATAAATAAATTATAAAAATAATATATATAATATAAAATCTTATTTTAATCATAATTATTCACTAAGATGTGATGTAGTAAAAAACAATCATTGTTTTTCGATTTGGATGTCTGACATACACACAAACTATATTTTCATTACCAATTAGATAGACTGGTGTGTATGTTTAGGTTGAACCATTAAAATAATAATATATTACTGTAATTATGATACTAATTTTATTATATTATCTAAAAATAAAAATAATTAATTTCGATCAAGGATGTAATAAAACAAAAAAGTCTTTTGGTGAATGTTACCTCTTCATTGGTGTCTGATTTAGATCTGCACAAAATGACTTCATTTGTGGGATTTATCGACAAATTATAGACTATAAAATGAATTTGAGATAGTTGGTATTATTATTGGATATGATTTTTAAGAATCATATATGTTATTATTTTTAAATATAAGACACGAGGATGATCCATTTTATAAGTGAGATGAATGCCTCTTTTGTAATTTCTCAGATGGTTAATTTATAATAAATTCAGTATCCACCGAAATTCCTCCAATATTCAATTTATTATATTATAATATATTATTATTTTCTAATATAATCAACCAATATAATTTATTCATGTTTTGGTTTGCATTTAAACCATATTATTTTGATAAACCATTAATTAATTTTTCTTAATTCAAACTAGGTTAACAAATATTTGTATATAAAGGTGAAATAATATTTTGATATAATGAGTAAATTGGATGAAAAATGACTAAATTTGGATATTTTAGACCATATATCATCCATTTTTTCTTCTATACTATTTTTTTATTTTTAAATAAATTTATAAAAAATACTTTTTATACAATATCATATGTTTCAATTTTAAAAATATTCATAACATTTATATTAATAGAATCAATACATCATAATTACTTAAACAAAATTTGTTAATACACTCTTAAAAATTAATATTCAGTATAAAATTATTTTATCACCTTAATTAAATTAAATCATATTTATTATAATATAACAAAAATCATTAAATTTAAAGATTCATTAATTAAATAATTACTACACCATCATTTTGTAATTTATTATGAAAATGAATTCATAACTAAATATTAAATAAAATTATACGATGTATAAGTAAATAATATTTTATAATAACTTTGTAACGTCCTAGTCATGGGTTCCACTCAATTGGTGCCCCGATCCCGGTTGGTCACACGATCTCAAGCGCTTTTCCCCAAACGGCAGAGGCTGTGGACTAGCAGTAGGGGCCCATGTCTAATAGTGGTAAAATTATGCCTTAATTTTTCAAAGTGTAGAGCTATAGAATAAGATAAAAAGCATACAACAACATCGGAATCAATAGACCATACACATTTACAATAGGAAAATGTAGTAAAAGATATCCAACAGTTATATAGATAATGATGTAACATGTCTCAAGTTCTATGAAAATAGCCAGAAGATGTTTCACAACAATACAGTACAATAAAACAAAACAAAATATCCTGTAACATCATGAGCCTTAGCCCGATCCCATGCTCCCCTACTCCTCAACAACAATCAATTACCTGTATAGGGACTCTTTCCCATATCCACACCTGAAGAAACGAAATATGTTTGGGGCCGAAGGCATGACCCCAAATAGGGTGTGAGAAATGAATCCCCGTAGACACCCACTAAAGGCCCATGTCAAACTATGTGAGAATATGAAACTATAGTGTTGAAAAGGAAATGAAGTAAACCATTAAGTACTCTAAAGTAACTATCACTACCAGTTTCATTTCCATTTTCATTTTAACCATTTACTTTAATAATATTCAGTGCTCATCAGAACCAATCCCCCGGACCAATAAGAATCTTTCCCTCGGGCTAATACAGTAAAACCATTCCATCAATCTTGCTCTCAGGCTATCGAGTATTTCCCTCTGGCGTACAAAGTTTCTCCCTCGGGCATAGAATCTAATGCCATCAGGAATGGAAGAAGCTTCCCTCAGGAGAAATCTAACACCACCCTCAAAATAATATATCACTACCCTCAGGCTTAACAAATAACCACGCCCTCCGGCTATAAAGTAACAAGGACATTGCCAACATTTAAACATGGAATTTTTTACAATTACTATCAAGGAAAAAGTAATGCATAAAGTAAACATGGCATACCCTCAGGTATCCTGGTCAAATGGCTAAATAGAGGAACGCACCCCTGGGGTGGTCTTCGATCCAAGCACCATTCCCAAAAAACAGTTTATTATCACATTTAATTACCTATACAATTCTAGGTATATAAACAGCCAAGGCGTCAGCCACATGATACCCCGACATGGGTTCGTAGCAACAAAATACACACAATGCACAATAGTTGGAAATTAAACACCAAGACACCTACCTTAAATTCCCCTGAACAGTATACACGAACGAGGATCCTAGAATCATCCACGAATGACAAACATTTGTGGTGAAAGAAATCCACGTTCAAACTCAAATAACATCCTTTAGAGGGATAATTGGCAAGAACAGATTAAGGGGAGTATAGGGCTTAGCCTTGTGGTTCCAACGAGATCGTAAGAGGTGAAAACGGATTCCCAAAACTCGATCTAGAGATCCTCGAAGGTCTGGACTCCTCTCCCGACTCCTTCCTTTGGTTATAATCCAATCCTGTAAAAAGGGTTTTCTACTGCCCATTTTAAGTGGAAAAACAAACTACACGGCGTGTACTACTGACTACACGACATGTACTTTTATCATTCAACTATTTGTCTAGTGGCACTACTGCACTGTTCATCAGTCGACATGAGTACATGACGTGTATTTCTGATTACACAGTGTGTACTGCTGCTCCGCTGGTGGTTGCTTCCACCACCTTAATATTTTCCTGACGACTAACTATATGGTGTGTAAATACCCACTACACGGTTTGTAGTCAGTTTTTACACCCTTCATTGCCAGCATGGCTACAGACCATGTGTACTCAACCCACATGGACAAAGTACATGGCGTGTGGAATAGTACATGGTGTGTAGTCCCAAAATATATGATTTTTCCACATTTTCCTTATTTTCTCAAAAAAACTTAAGGAAAATATAAAGGAAGAAACATGTACCTCAAAACTAATAACTGGGTTCTTACAAACATCCTCAATTAAAGCAATTCATCCATGAAGTGCGCTTCCACTGGTGGTGAAGATAAAGATCAGAACAACTCTGGCCACTGAGCACGTACATTGGTCTCCAACTCCTAGGTTTCGTCCTGCACTGGGCTATGCTGCCATATCACCCATACGAGAGGAACTGACCGGCCTAAAAGAACCTTCATGATTCTATCCACGATACGGATTGAATGCTTCTCGATGGACGCATCTAACTCGAGCTTAACCTCCTTGGGCTGAAAGACGTGAGATGACTCTGATTGATAGCGATGAAAATGAGATACATGGAAGATGTCCTACATGGTTCAGTACCTCTTTGGTGACTACAACATATATGTAACCATCCCGACACTCTCCAGAATCCCAAATGGAACCACATACCTCAATAAATGTTTACCCTGTCTCCTAATCCGTCTGGGTCCCATCCTCGGAGAAAAATGCATGAAATCATGATCCCTGAGCACGAACTCCTTGGGTCATCTATGGTGATCAGCATAAAATTTCTGATGAGATTGTGCAGTAGCCATCCGATTTTGAATCAACTAGACCAGATCAATAGTCTCTTGAAAGAGTTTTGGTCCCAATAAAGCTACCTCACCTGCCTCTAACCAGCACAAAGGTGATCGGCATGGCCTACCATGTAGAGCCTCATATGATTCCATCTCTATAGTAGCCTGAAAAATATTATTGTATGAAAACTATACTACAGGTGTATGCAGTTCCCAAGATCCCTCAATGTCTAGGATGCATGAATGCATCATGTCCTCAAGAACATGTATCATACGCTCTGACGGGACATCAGTCTGAGGGTGGTAAGTTGTGCTCAGAAACACATGTGTACCATGTGCCCTATGAAAAAACTCTTAGAAAAAAGATGTAAAGCAGGCTTCCCAATATGAAATGATAGAATGAGGGGCACCATGAAGACATACGATCTCTCAGATATACAAATTTCTGATCTCATCCAAACCGAAGGTTTCCTTGATCAGAAAAAAGTGAGCTACCTTTGTGAGTCTGTCCACAACAACCCACACGGAATCATTGGCTCGAGGTGACCTCAGCAACCCAGTCACAGTATCCATCGCAACATCATCCAATTTCCATTTCGGGATGGGTAAATGCTGTAATATTCCTGATGGCCTCTGATGCTCTACCTTCACCTGCTGATAAGTGGAACTTCTCGTAACAAAACCATTTATCTCTCTCTTCATACCTAGCCACCATTACTGACGTCTCAAGTAAGGATACATCTTGGTAACTACGTGATGAACTGCACATGCTAAAGCATGAAACTCCTATGTCAACTACTCGCATATATCCCTTGTAACCCATACTCGTCCATGGAAACGCATTACCTCATCATCGCCTATTGCCCATCCATGAGTGGGGTCCTCACTTGTCACTGACTCCCATACAACTAGGCCTTCTGAATCAGATAGTTTTTTCACCCTCACTCTATCTAGGAGGGTATAAGTCACAGATAAAGATAAAAGAATGTTCTTCCCCTGACTATCTCCCACCTCCAGATGCATCTCAGTGAACAAATCCATAATATTTCATTCACTACTGGCCTCCTACATTGCATGTATCTGAGTCTTCCTGCTCAGTGCATCAACTACTGCATTACCATTACCAGGTGTATAGGCACGCTCAATGTCGAAGGACTGAAGGTATTCGACGCAACTTCTCTGTATCAGATTCAATTTATACTGAGTAAAGATATATTTGAGGCTATTGTGGTCATTGAAAACCACAAAAGGCACTCCCAAGAGATAATTTCTCCAACAGTGCAACACATGAACAATTGATGCCAACTCACGATCATTTGTTGGGTAATTACACTCATGTGGCGTCAACGGCTGAGACTCGTATGCACCAACTCGATCACCCTACATCAACACTGCTCCCAGCCCAATACAGGATGCATCACAGTAAACTGTATAGATTTTCCCTTGTTCTGGAAGTATCAGGACTGGTGCGGATGTCAACCTTCCCTTCAGTTCTGAAAAGGCTGTCTCTGAAGCTTCTGACCAAACGAACTTCACACCCTTCTTAGTCAGACCTTTCAATGGCAATGCTAAGCAGGATAAGTCATGGATGAAATGTCTATAGTAAACAGACAACCCTAAGAAACACTGTATCTCAAACATGTTCTTAGGATGATCTTAGAAAACTACTGCTCTCACCTTCTATGGGTCCACGACAACTCCTTCCTCTGAGATGATATGACCTAGGAAGTGAATCTGGTCCATCAAAAAGTGGCACTTTTAGATCATAGCATACAACTGATGCACTCTTAGTGTACTCATTACGATCTCAATATGGGTATCATGGTCGTGTCCAGTGTGAGAGTACACCAAGATGTTGTACAAGAATACTACCACAAAAGAATCCAAATAAGGATGGAAAACATGATTCATCAGAGCCATGAAAACTGATGGCGCGTTCGTGAGTCCAAACGGTATATCCATGTACTCGTACAGACCTTATCTGCTCTGAAAAGATGTAAGCGGTATATCCGATGGTCTCACTTGCAACTGATGATATCCGGATCTCAAGTCAATCTTAGAGAACTCTCGCGCCCCACAATGTTGATAAAAAAGATCATCAATCCTTGATAGTGGAAATCGGTTATTAACGGTCAACTTGTTCATCTTCCGATAATCTACATAGAGTCTGAGGGTACCGTTTGTCTTTTTCGCAAAAAGGACCGGCGAACCCCAAAGTGAAGTACTGGTTCAGATGAAACCCTTTTCTTGTAACTCCTCTAACTGCCTCTTTAGTTCCTGGAACATAGGTGTAGCCATTATCTAAGGAGGAATGGACACCAGTGCTGCCTCAACCATTAGCTCAATAGATAAATCCACCTCTCGCTCTGGTGGTAGACCTGAAAACTCTTCAGGGAAGACTTCCCTAAAATGATAAATCACTGGAGAGAAATCTCTCTGACATGTCCCCTGATCGTCCAGATATAAACTCGCAATCTGGGTCATGACTCCACCTCGCCCATGATTATCTGGTCCAGTTCGCCTTGCTTGATCATCCCATTCTCCCTTTTATAGAAACTCTCCGCCCACTGGTTCACTATGACGATAGAAATATAGAAAGGCTTGAAAGGTAACCAATCAGTCCCTCCCAAGAATGATGTCATATGTTTTCATCTCAAAGACATAGAGGTCCCATAAAAAGTGACACCCACCAACCTCTAGGGGTAACTCCATGTGCTGACGCACACTAGTTGTTCTAGTTCCCAACGAAGTGTCTAGCATCATAACAGTAGAAGAAGAAGAAACACATAGCCAAAGGCTCTCCACAATGGGTAACAATATAAAGCTATGTTTAACACCCATATCAAAAATTAAAGAAGATAAAATAAAAGATACTAGATTAGTACCTCTAACAGTATAAGGATCGGGATCCCACTCATTATGGGTCTATTGCACTACATATACCTACCATGTGTCGCTACCCGATGACACAGCCTGACTACCCTAAGCTGTCATGCCCTGCTGCATCTCAGATCCTGGTGCCTGGCTACCATGGACATGACCACCATCCCAACATACACACCCTGACATATTCCAGTTTCCCGACTAGTTTGAAGCCACTCGTCCTGCTCCCGCACACGGAGTCTACACATAACTCCTCTCACAAGCCACTAGTACAAACACCTTGAAAAAGCACTACAGATGTCCCATATTTCCGCAAGTTCGGCACTCCACAGGGTCTCATGGAAGCTGATGTCGTTTGTGCCCCTCTTTACCGCACTGGCAGCACCTGATCGTTACACCTAAAGAAATTTCCTGGCTAGTACTGCCACCATGAGAGAAACTCATCTGTCGTTTCCTCCTCCCGGTAGAAATAGTACCAGAAACTGGGGCCAAACATCCATGGACTACACCACTCGCCTCCCAAAGGTTCCTCTCTGTAATTAGGGCCTGGTTCACTATAGAATTTACTAAAGGAAACCTGAAAACATTCACCAGTGCTCATATGTTATATTGAAGACCATCCTCAAATCGTCTAGCTCTCAACGTCTCATCACCCACCAGAACGGGTGCAAAACGCTGAAGCTCGGTGAAATGAGAAGAATAATCAATCAATGAAATATCGCCCTGCTGCAGTTTCATGAAATCTCGAGCTCTATCTACCATCAACATCTCTGGGAAGAGCAAAATCATAGAAATCTGTCTGATAATCTTCCCACGCCATTTCTTTGTGATGCTATAACCGGGTGGTAACATCCAACCACCTTTTGGATGAATCACACATAATATACATTACGATCTTGACCCTCCACCCTAGAGCCATATCATGATGCTTTAAAATAGTCTGCATAGATACCAGCCAAGACTCCACAGCCTATGGTCCCCCATCCCCGGAAAATTTAGGCGTATGCTGCTGCTGGAATATAATATTCAGCTCGGCCATAGATGTGGCAGCCGGCGGTGCTCCCCGAATGGTCTGCATGAACCGCAAAGAGCCTTCACAGAACTGCACCTCCACACCTGTGTCTGATATAATGGTTGGCGTCACATCTGGCTCTACTAGATGATCCACTGGTAGCCCATGGTCTACCTTCTCGGGAGTAAAATCATTGCCGCTCTCCTAGCGAAAAACGTGTGGTTGTCTCGACTGCATGACTCTACAAGGTCAAACACACATATTAGATCAAGATTATCACATTTTAAAACCAAGGGACTAAATGAGGAACATGAGGAAGATGGAGTTAAAGATTGCACAACAAGACTACACGGTGTGTATAATGGCTACACGGTGTGTACCTGAGCTCTCTTCCCCTGGCCGGGTCCTTCTACATGGATAAGCCACACAGATCCCATTGAACAAAACTACAAGGAGTGTATACTGTCTACACGCCGTGTGTGGTGTAATTTTTTCCAACTGCCCCTATCGTTTGTGACATGGCTGACTTCTCGGCTAACACCACACGGTGTGTCACACATACACACGTCATGTACACCACCCTGTTTCCCAGCCACACGGTCAGGTCCACATGGTCTGTCATTGGACAAGACAACACGGTGTGTACCACATGTACACGGCCTATACCTGACAGACACCACCGACCCGTGTTCTTAGTTACACGATCGGATACACGGCTCACATAACATAGTGCGTTCCATATACACATGGTGTGTACATGAAATATTTACACTGAAACGTGTTGTTAGTTACAGAGCCAGATCATAGGTCAGACTACATGGAGTGTTCTACAGTAGACATGGCGTGTATTTCTTAAGCTCTCCTCCGTCTGTGTTGTTATTTACACAGGAAGACTCCGGGTCAACACTACACAGTGTGTACACATGGTACACGACGTGTTTTATCCATGCATTTCCCCTTTCTCGTGTCCCTTCCCACATGTTCTATGACACGGGAAGAGATTACACAGCGTGTACTGAGTGTACTTGGTGTGTACTAATTTTTTTTTCTTTTCATCCTGAACAGAAGAACACACAGCATGTGTCCAACAAACTACACGACGTGTATCCTGGGTTTTCTGAATAGTATGCCTCTAAATTTACTCCGGAACCTATAAAATACTAAAAAAACCTAAGTTCCAAATTCCGATCTGTGAGTTCCCATACTCCATGCGAATCAATGATCAGAATCTTATATGTGTTATAACAAAACAAACAGTCAATGGTTCAACATATTCCGATCAATGAGGTCCGATGCTCTCCAAAAACCAAAGTCTAGAATCCATTCTATTAACAGGACAACAGAACAATACCCTATCACATATCATGTATTTTTTATCAAAGCAGCTCTCACAACAGCATGCTTTTCTAGCACAACATCTATCACAACAACATGCAATTTATAATGCACCTACATGGCATGGAGCTATGCATGGAATGAGATTTCTAGAATGTTCCCAATTTATATATGAGATGGAATACTCTCATCTCATCGGTTTGCAACTAAATATAACTCATGGATAAAATATAAATATCACAATCACATGTGTGTCACCCAATGGTGAAAATCGGTTCAACTGTAAAATTTATGAAATCAGAAAAATTGCAAAAATATGAGGTAGAATGGATTTTCCCTATACACGAGTTAGCTACGCCTAGGAATAGATTATTACCAATTACCATTCTCGTTTTATCCCTGACTAAGGTTCCCAATAGTAAGTTATAGAAAATAAACCCTCTGATACCACTTTGTAATGTCACGGGCCTGGGTGCCACTCAATGGGTGCCCTGAAAGAGGTTGTTCAAATGGCCTCAAGCGCATTTCCAAAATGCCAGAGGCTGCCGACTAGAAGTGAGGGCCCATGTCTGACAGTGGGGAAAATATGCCCTCATTTGTCAAAGTGTAGTGCAGCGGAATAAAATAAAAGGGATACAACAACAGCTGATGCAATAAACCATACACATTTAAAATAGGAAACTACAGTAAAATATATCCTACAGTTATATAGGTAATGATGCCACATGTCTCATGTTCTAAAAAAACAGCCAGAACATGTTACACAACAAAAGTATAGTAAAACCAAACAAAACAGCTGGTAGCATCGTGAGCCTAAGCCCGGTCTCATGCTCCCCTACTTCTCAGCAGCAATCAATTACCTGTATAGGGACTCTTTCCCTTATCCACACCTGCAGAAATGAAATCTGTTTGGGGCCGAAGACATGACCCCAAACAGGGTGTCAAAAAAATCCTATTAGGATCCCACCAAAGTCCCATGTCCAACTGTGTGAAAATATGAAACTACAGTGTGAAAAAGGAAATGCAGTAAACTAGTAAGTACTCAAATGTAACTATCACTACCAGTTTCAATTCTATTTTCATTTTAACGAATTAATTTAATAATATTCTTTGATCATCACAACCAATCCATCATGCCAATCAGAATCTTTTCCTCGGGCTAATATAGTAAAACCACTCCCCCATTCCTACCCTCAGGCTATCGAGTATTTCCCTTAGGCATACGAAGTGTCACCCTCAAGCATAGAATCTACTGCCCACAGGCACAGAAGAAGTTTCCCTTAGGAGAAATATTACACTGCCCTCAGGCTAATATATCACTGTCCTCAAGCTAAATAAGTAACCAGGCCCATGGGCTATAATGTAACCGGGCCATTCCCAACATTTAACATGCAATTTTTTACAATTCCACTTAAGCAAAAAGTAAGGAATAATGTAAAGATGGAATACCCTCGGGTATCCTGGACAAACGGCTAAATAGAAGAACGCACCCCCACGATGCTTCTGGATCCAAGAAGCAATCCCAAACAAATGTTTATTATAACATTTAATTACCTATAAAATTATAGGTATTTAAACAGCCAAGGCCTCAGCCACAAGACAAACCAACATGGGATCATAGCACAGAAATACACACAACACACAACAGTTGGAAATTAAACACTAAGCCACCTACCTTAAAAACCACTGAACATTATACACGAATGACAATCCTCGAATAGTCCAAGAGTGACGTTGAACTAAGGTGAATGAAATCCCCTTTCGAACTCAAATAACTTCCATTTGAGGAAGAATTGGCAAGAACGTCTTAAGGAGTGTTGAGGGCTTACTCGTGTGGTTCCAACAAGATCGTTAGAGGAAAAAAACGGATTCCCGACGCTCGATATGGAGATCCTCAAAGGTCCAACCTCCTCTACTGACTCCTTCCTTTAGTTCTAAGCTATTCATGTGAACATGGTCGTCTACTTCCCATTTTAAGCGAAAAAAACAAACTACATGGCTTATACTACTGACTCCATGGCGTGAACATTTCTAATTTAACTATTCCCTTGGTCGCACCGCCACATTGTTTATCTGTCGACATGAGTACAAAGACTTTATATTTGATTAGATGGCATGTACTGCCTCTCAGCTGGTGGCTACTTCCACCGCCTTACTATTTGCATACCGACTGACTACACGGAGTGTAAATACCCACTACACAGCGTGTATTCTGTTTTTACACCCTTTATCAACAACATGGCTACACACCCTTTGTACTCATCCTACATGTCCAATGTACATGGCGTGAGGAATATTACATGGTGTGTAGTCCCAAAATTTAGGATTTTCCCCATTTTCCATATTTTCTCAAAAACACTTATTGAAAAGAGAAAGGAAGATACATGTACCTCAAAACTAATAACTGGGTTCTTACAAACTTATATATCTGAGAATATCTTTGAGGTAGCCACACAATAAAAAATATATACTTATTAAATGTAAGAGTGGAATTTTTTCACTCTATTTAATTTGAAATACTTCTAAGCAATTTTCATTGAAAATTTTCAATTAAATTGTTCAATTTATATCCTTACCTATTTGGGGGTGTATTAGAATCATCCAATGAGGTTTGTAAAAGTTTTATGGTCATGTAATAGTCTTCCTCACATTATTTATAACGCAAATTTCCAAAATATTCATTTACCATTGTAATAAAAAATAACAATGATATTATTAATATTAGCCAAAATATAAGTACATATTCAATAAAATTTTAAATTATTAATACAAATATAGAAGCCATTTTCATAATTTAAAACACATAATTTTCTAAAATTAATTTAAAAATTATAATGCCGACAGAACAAGAAAACATGTTTTTAAAATAAATACTTCAGAATGATTTATATGTTTTTATATCCAAATTCAATGTGAAATTTATTCCAATGAACTAAATTAAAGTAAATTTTAATAATTTATGTAGTTTTACTTTAAAAACTATAAAATATATAATTTATTATTTTAAAATCATTCGATGAAAATATTTTCGTATATTAAAATGTAATATTTCACATAATTAATCAAAACATGAGACTTATAAAATATATACCAAAATTTAGTTAGTGTTAATTTTGATACATAAAATTTAAATAATATTTTCTTTTCAAATATATTTTATAAAATAAAAAAAACAATATTTTAAAAAATTGTTCACATAAAAGGCGGTAACAATGAATTTTTAGAATAAATCTTTAATTATGCATAATATTGGATTTGTTCATTTGTCATGTCTATAAAACAAATGTGATGAATTTGAAACATTATATTTTATTAATTACTTATATTTTTCATTTATTATAGTAAATATTTAATATTTTTTTATTGGAATAAAGAATACGTGTTCACATTTAAATAATTTTTTTTTTTAAATTACTTTCTATAATTATAAAAACGTTCATACATTCATGGGTAATTAATTGTTAAAATAATTACGTGTAAAAAATATTTTCATAATTAAATTATTTCTATGAATGAATTAT
Source organism: Viscum album (assembly GCA_963277665.1). NCBI lineage: Eukaryota > Viridiplantae > Streptophyta > Magnoliopsida > Santalales > Viscaceae > Viscum > Viscum album. The sequence goes on along the minus strand of OY728140.1, from coordinate 1,994,184,871 downwards.
ATTCTAACATCAATGATATAATATCCTTATTTAATTATTTTTAATTATGAAATGTCATTTTTAGAAATTAAATTTTTCATGTAAAACAAGCTATGATGATGTTGTTGGTATTTATAGAATGTATTTGTGTAGAATAAAACATTATACATCAAATGAATTCATTTTATTCTAAAAAATTCATAAAAACATGGTATGTCGCCTTATTCCCACATTAAATTTAATTTTAACCTCAATATGTATCATTCTAACACAAAAAAATGTGGATACTTTTATCTTATTGTATCTTGATGTTTCCACCCAACATATTCAAAATATTGGTTTTCTCTATAAATCATTAACTTGGTGAGTGGTCTTATTTTGTAGAACATTATCACTATGATCCATAATTTCTACTAGGTCTCTTTATAAGAATTTTATTTCTCTATTATTACTAACTCTAACATTAGTAAATGTGAATAATGAAGTATGTACTTTATCAAAATAGAAACATGGAAGAAAATTTAAACATGAGAGAGATGTGGTTGAAGTGAAATTGGATAAGATATTATACTCATATGATCATGAATTTTAAAAGGAAATAACATCCATGAAATTTCATATTGAATATCATAAATTAATGTTGGTTATTTGAGAATTGGTTTTTTGGAAAACAACATCATTATAATGGTAAGTAAAAAATCATCTTAATTATATGGAAAATAAATGTTTTTATAAACACCCAAATTGGATTAATAAAAAGTGAAAACATAGACATTGAAGAGAATTCCAACTATCAAATTTTGATGGATAATGATAGAGAAAATGGTCATTATAAAGATACTCATCATAGAACGATAAATATGAAATGACTAATGGACTATTTGATTCATATAAATTTAATGTATTCTGATAATTGTTTTTCACAATTCTATTCAAAATGATGAAAAATTTTCACAAAAATATTTGCATACTCGATTTCATAAAATTTTGTATGAATTATCTCTTCCATTAGTTGTAAATTGAAATGTTTAGGCTGTATTTCTTAATCCATGATAAGAGGATGAAATTTTTTTAATGGAATAATTAGTGGATAAAACGATCTGTAAAGAAAAGATAAGTCATTTTTTCTAACTCATGTTTTCTTCTAAATAATGGTTAATAGAATTTATCAAATATTATTTAATCTAAATATTAATCTATAAAATATAATATATATTTTAGCATAATAATCTACATAAATAATTAATCTTATAAACCATTAAAAAGATTAAAATTAAATACTTTTAAAATAAGGTCACTAAACATATAATTTATCCATAAAAACTATTTTGGGTTGTTAGTTTTTGAATTCTAAACACGTGAGGTCCATTATAATGTTATATCTAAAAAATGGTGAAAACCCAAATTACTATAAAAACTCATTGAATACATGGATTATTTAAAAAATTACCTATTTCTTCTTACTATAAAACCAGATATTATATATAAACATAATCTATGAAATCATAAGCCACCTTTTCAAAATATCATTAACCAGTTCTGTGGAAATTAGTACCACCCAATTGAATTATTCATAAAAGTAATATCTTTATGAATTCATTATAAAATAAAAATCATGAACATATGAAGAGTTGTACATACCTTTAATCCTACTATTCTAAAAATATCATCGTAGCACCTCAATATCATTTTATATATCCAGAACTATTCAATGTGTCCTTTTTAATCATTAACGAGAAACATATACTGAAAATACTAATATATTTCATGATTCACATAACATTATATTTTAATTACAAAAAAAACATACTTCAATCATCCAACATTATTCTTAATATTTTAATTAGGATGATTCAATGTTACTCAACCACAATCATACCATGAATCTTATTATGAATATAAACAATACTTCTCGAATATCCCATACCATTAACATGACATTTTCCACCGATTTACCCTAAGTTTTATAAGCAATACTCTTTTGAACATCCATTTTATGTTAATGATACATTTAATTAGGATATAAATTTGAATAATTCACATACCATCATTAAATAAATCATTCAATGTTAACATAAATATTATAATTACCACTATGTACTGTGACCAAAAAAGCATAATGTGAACCTCACTTATCATAGACCAAAAACACATAATTATGAAAATTTACTTATAAGATACCAATATCATTAAATATACTTCAACATATATGACATTGTAGTATTATCCTCAAAGGAATACCTATAAATATCATTAGAAATATATATAGTTATCCCAATAATGATTTCTCATCCTAGTTTCCAATGGATTACTAAACATTTTCTCTAATACCAACTATAACGATCAATGATTTTCAAACAAGGATATTTCATATTTTTATAATAATATTCATTTAATAAAAAATACTCATTCTATAAGACCATAATAGTTTATTTCTACTAGAAACATATACTAAATTATTCTAAATTGTTGAATTATCATTAGCATCTACAATAAATATATTCATCTTTGGTAATCTAAATGAAAATCTTCATTGTAACCCAAATAAAGGAAAAATAAGAATGGGTGAGATTATTTTCTTAGAAAGGGTAATCATGGATGATACAAACACATATCAGGATAATAAGAAAATTGATACATGAGCATAAAATTTTAATATCATTATGTGCATATGAATGCTCATATTCATGAGTCATGGATTAATCACTGGAAGATAATAAATCATGTATCACAAGAAAATCATGAACATGATCCATTAATGTATAAAAGTGACCAATGAAATAGAAATTGTGCATACATATATAAGTATAATATATTATTTCAATGGTACCCAAAAATATATTCACAATATGTTAGGCATGGGTTGATCACTCGTCTACCTACTTCGTGCTTATGATGAAAAATTGTGTACCATATTGTAAATATCCTTGGATTACCTCTCATGTACGCTTTTGTTTTGGTCTTTGGATGACCTCTTGTGTACACACTACTTTTGGGATTTGGATGACATCATATTTACCCACTTTACGTGGGATTAGGATGACCTCTTGTGCACTATCTAGTTTTGATCTCATGATGACATACTATGTACCCTTTGATCTAATAATTAATTTATCAATAACTAATAATTTTAAGGTATATATAGTTACCAAACATCATTAAATTAAAACCATACATATGTGTGCCTCATGAAAATAAATAAAACCACATCCCTTAAAATTAAATTAGTTTCATAAACACAACAGCATAATATAAATCAGGGAAAAAAAGATTCATAAATTTCAATACAACATAATCATAAACCTTTTTGATTAATAAGAATATTTGTATCATTGGATCACAGCCCTAGTGAAACATACAAAATAAAAATAAAATTGGTATTAGATAAAAAATGATAGTGAAGGATTATTTGAAATACTTTATTCCCAAATCTCCCTCTATATTTTAAAATTAAATATTTAAATCATATAAAATTTAATAAAATAATTACATTGAAATAATTATTACAAATTAGTATTAGACAATCAAAAACAATTTCGAACAGCGTTGAAATCATTTTCCTAGAAAATTCAAAAATGATTAATTAAGTACATTTTTAAAACACTTTGAGAAATAATTATTTTGAACGAACCTGGTATTTCAAACCAATAGAGACTAACAGTACAAGAAACTTATAATATCAAAAAAATAAGGATATCCATGATAAAAAATATCAAAGATCAGCATATTCACTTTGTATAATAATATACGTGCTAAATAGAACTAGTTACTAAAAGAAGACAAATTGAGAATAAACACCCATATCGATTTAGTGACTTTTGAACCGTATGCCCATGAAAAAGATATCCTAAAATTGATATGTAAATAGAAAAAAAATTAAATTATATCAATCATATATTACATTTCATGTTATATTTGTTTTTTGTTTCAAATGTGTTTTGACATTTAATTCTCATTACACATATATAGGTCATGATTTACTTATTTAACTAATGATAAACATTAAATAAGTATGAGATATATTAAATATTTATGATTATTTTTAATATATTCAAATATGAAATGGAATACGTTGTTCATGGAGATGGTATGACGCACATACACATGAACGTTTTTTCAGTTTCATTGTACGATTGAAAGAACATAAAGAACATATATATTTATATATTATAATTATTTCAAAATAATTATATTATATATATAATTTAATTATAATAAACCCATACATAATACATTTCATTTAATGTGTGATCAAATCACATCACTTTGAAGAGGAGGTAGTCATCACGTCTACAAAAAAAGTCTTCATATTTACAAAAAATTGGATGAATTATAAGAGTTTAATGTAATATTTACAGAATCATAAATACATAATAAATAAAATATATATATATATATATAATTATATACACCATATTGTCCACTTTGAGAGGTTTTAAGGAAAAAATATATCAATCATCATTTTTTGTGGCAGTAATCAACCATATACACTAATAGTGTGTATGTTACCCATTAGTTGGAAGTATTTGTAAGTATAAGTCATAAAATGAATATATTAAAATATATGAATATTTTGGATAATGGGGTTATTATTTGATAATGAAATAATAAAATTTAGTTTTTTCTCAAAAAAATATAACAAAAACATTTATTGATGAACATTACATCTTCTTTGGGTATCTCTTTTGTATTTTCACAGAAGTCCTTCTTTGGATAGATTTATCACCAAGTTAAAGAGTCTATAATGAAGATATGGTAGTTGGAAAAAAATTAACTGGTTTTGTTAGAACAAAAAAGGTTATTATGTGTGAAGAGAAGACAAGGATATGTGTCCGTTTATAATATACGGGAGGGGGAATTTTGATATTTTTTAAATGATTAATTTATTAAAAATTCAAACTCAATCCAAAATCTTCCAAAGTTTAATTTATTTGATTAATTTTTTCTTAAATGTTGTGTTATCATCATAAAATATATTTTGGACATATTTTGGGGTAATTGTAAATCATATCATTTTGATTAACTGAAAATTAACCAATTGTAATTTTAAATAGGTAAAAAAATTGTATATTAAGATGATTTAATTTTTACATATAATGATTCAATTAGAGCATAAATTAAAATTTATGATATCTTCAACCATATATAATAATTTTCGTCATTATAAAATATTTTATGATTTGAAATAAATTAGTAAAATATTAATTAAATAAAATATAATATATGTGAATTTTGATAGTATTGATTACATTTACTATATTAAAATAAATAAAGCATGATAAATTTTATAAAAATCATTCAATACAACCGTAATATTTCATATTCCCAAAGCACAATTATGTCCGGTGTGGCATAGAAATGATGGAATGTGATTAATAGGAAACCACCATTATTTTCTATGAATGATTTTTAGCGATGACCCTAGAGGTCATGTCCACCCAGGAAGAGTTTTACAGGTTGGATGAGAGGTGATTATAGGATGACGTTAACATGTATCAGGGTACATAGATCCAAAAACTACATGGATTATTCATACATGGTTTCAATAGTAAAAGGATTAATACAAAAGAGCTTATCCAATAATGGAAGAAGATGAAAATCAATATTGAAGACTTCCTCCGGGGTGATTATTGTCAAAAGACAAGTGTTCAATGAATTCTACACAGAGGTATGGTTTCCAATAGTATTATACTGAAATTTAAGGATTTAGTAACTACTTATAAGGATAAATGGTTATTTGACTATGTTTTTTTGATGGTTTACTAGTTTTTTCATTAAAATTTATTTCCTAAATAAATATATTTATTTTGGAAGAAAAGAACAATGAAAATATGTTTATAGACTAAATTAATTTATATTATATTTTAAAAAAAAATTCAAATATCATTTAGTTGATTGTTTCATTAATTGAATAATTACCGCATTACCATTTTTTATATAATTATTATAATTACTTATTCACTAAAAATTTAAAATAAATGGCTAGATGTTGAAATATATTTTAAAATTTATAATATATATTGCTTTGAATATATTGTAACTACATAATGAAATTATTATACTTATTAAATGTATGATAGTGAGATTTTCCCACTTCTTTATTTTAATAATATCATATTAATTATGAAAAGAAAATTACCCATTAAATAATTAAATTTACATTAATATTTGGTATGGGATAAATTAACCTGATAAAATATGGTTTTTTTCTATTCTAGGGTCATTTTATATTCTTGTAACATTATTTTTAACATAATTTAACTACAATTTATTTTTTACCATTGTGACATAAATTAATGATGTTCGTATTATCATTTTAAAAACGGAACATATTTTAAAATTTTGGTTATTATTATTAAAAAATTTACTGAATGATTCATATTTAAAAACATATAATTTTCCAAAGTTTTTGCGAAATTAATTCTATTGACAGAACAAAAAAACATGTTTTAAAGAGAAAATGTCCAAAAGATTGAAATGTTATTATATACATTTTGATTGTGAAATTCATTAAAATGATCTAAATTGGATTAAATGATATGAATTTTATATACTATACTTTTAAAATAATAAAATATGTAAAATAAATAAATTAGTTTTAATTAAAATATGTTTTAAATTAATATTAATTATTTTTTACTATTTATAAAATCATGAATCTTATCAGAAAAAAATCCACAAAATCAACCAAACTAAATTTTCCCACACTAAAATATAATAAAAATTAATTTACTAAAAATTATATATGTTTAATTGCTCGGTTCAAAAAAATAATTCCATCAAAATGTGGAAACTTTCTATTTTAGAAAACTTCTTTTTTATAAATAAAATTGGATTTGTTCTTATATAATATATAAAAAACCCATAATATGAAAGTTAAATATTATTTTTAATATATTATTCATATTTTTCAATAATATATTTCAATAATATTTTTTAGTAGTTTATTTTTATAAAATATACTTATTTCACAATAAAATATGTTTGAAGAAAAAAATTCCCTTTTATTTTAAAACGAATTTTACATTCAATGGTAATTAATTTTTAAAATAATTATGTGTTAACAATAATTTCATAATTCATTTAATCATACTCATACCATCCATTTTAATATTTAGGTTATAATTATATTATTTTAAATAATTGTAGTAATAAAATAATGTTTTTTTAGAGACTATGTGTTTCATATAAGGAGAGATAAGCCCTTGTATTGTGTTCTGTAATGTTATATTGGTTTAGCATGTAACACAAAACATAAAATTAAATAAATTTATTCATGAAATAGTTCATAAATACTTAGTTAGATATAATGAATATATATTGATTCCATTTTGACTTTCTAATACCTCCACGATAATAATGGATTTAATGAATAGATAATTTAGGGATTACCATGATTATTTATGGTAGTCATTGTATATGATATTTATATATATTCAATGATCATGAAATTTATTTGAAATTACATTATAACTCTTTTATATCCCCTGATTATTGATTGAATATATGATAATTTCAAAATGTGTAAATTTTCATTAAAAATATTGATTATTGGGTTATGTAATCATATGAGAGAGTATATCGGCCAGTCCACCTTTCACAGAGACAACAGAACATTGGACTAGATCAATCATGGAAAATGAGAATTTATGTTATCTTATATTGGATAGATATCATAGATATTTTTTAAAAAAATACATATTCCACTCACCATGTTAAATAGAAATAGAGAAATGTTTATCTACATTGATGAATTTGAGGAAAATATTAAAGAAATAAATAGATTTTTAACCAGTGCACCTGTACATACATTACCCTATTATGTATAAGGGTTTCCAATGATAAATCTATGAAGGATTCTTTCTGTTATCTCATTAATTTTGAAATGATTATATCTTATTCTTCATGAAAATTTATGGTTCATGATAAATTCACCCAACTCATGATTTGGAGATAGCTATAGTTATTTTTTCATTAATAATATTTGGAAATTATTATAAAGTATTAATTTGTGAAATATATAATAATTATAAAATATTAAAGACACTGAAAATATAAACGAGTTGAAAATTTTATATATATTTTTGTTATAATTGTATAACTATTTTTTCTACTCAATATGTTATTACCCTAGGAAAGAAATAAGGTGGATGATTCTTGGAGTAAATAGAGTCATGCATTATTATTCATGATGATCCTAAAAAATATCCAGTTTAGGATTTTTACCAACTAGATATATAAATACATAATGAAAGGGAGAAATCATATCTTTATAAAATCAGTTTTCAATAATCTACATAAGATAATATTAATGATACACAAATATACATAATTTTATCATTGATTCAGATCACTTGAATATATTTTTCAATTGTGAATTTTTTCAATAATTACCATATTTGAGGATAGACATGTTAGAGGAATTCCATAGTACATCAATCTCTAATCATACTAGATGTTAAATGATGTATAATAAATTTAATGGTTTTTTTATCAGATTGTAAGAGGATAGATATTGTAATTTTTTTGTCTTATATATTCGTATGTACAATTATTCTGGTTGATAGAAAAAATTATAATTGTATGTTATAACCATTACACATTTAAAAATGAATGTAGTAAAACACCACGATGGATTTATTCAGCATATAACCCAAATGTATAAACAAAATTATGATGTAAGGGTTTTAGTCGATGACCATTCAATGTTTTCATACTTTATCGCAATCATATATTATATCTATTAGGATAATCATTCACTGATATACATTAATGAAGTTGTATTGTTTCATGGGATAAAAACTATATTGAATATTATTTGTATTTGAGGTGTACCATGATTTTTGGGAATTTCTCAAAAAAATGACTATACACTACTAGTATTCATTAAAATTTATCATCATCAACCAGATGGCCAGTATAAAATAACATTTGAAACCATAGAGGATATTCTAGAGTATTAATATATGAATTTTTATCTTTTTTAGATCATCACCAACATTTTTATAAGTTTTCATACAAAATTAGATTGTACTTTAGAATATAGATGGCTCTTTACGAAACCCCTATGGAATGATGTGTAGAAATCCAACATTCTAAGATAAAAATGGACAAAGAATTTAATTGGGGGCTAATATAGGTGAGGATATGGTAGATATTGTTATATTCATTCTAAAACACATTAATGTAGCATTGAGTCGATTAAATAGTTTTTCAAAAAATAATCTATGAAATTTTTGGTTTGATATAAGTTAGAAGTTATTAAAATGAATTAATAATTGGAATTATTTTTTGAGACATAGTTCTAACGGAATGTATATCCAATTTTATATTATCCATTTTGATATCCATTATTGATTAAGGATATTTAATTATAACATGGTGCTTTTATTGAACCTCTCTTAAGTGAACAATGTGGTCCATGTATTCCATTTTAGGAAATTTATAACTTACTATTAAAATGTAATAAACCCAGAGGATATTCAAATTGATCGTGATAATTATTATAAAAAAATATTAGATATTATGTATTTCTTAGATAAAGTTAGTATAAATAAGAACACCCACAAGGTAATTTTTTTACAGAACCCACTAATATGTATAATCTATGTGGAAACATGATGATATGATGATGCAAATTAACTCCATTTTTTAATAAGAGGGAATACTAATTAGAAAAATATCCAATAATATGGTTAATAATATTACACCCAAATTATTTTATTTTATTCAATATATTTTATTACATGCAACACCAAGTTTTAATGAACGTATGTATACTTTTAAATCTTTATTTTAAATATGAATGGTATTAACTAGACGTTATTCATTTATGAATAAATAGGATAAAAAAATTAAAAAAATTACATATACTTTTTTTTAAAAATGAGTTATATTGATAAAATGTAATTATTAGATTTTAAAGTCTATATATGTTTTAGATATAATTATTTAAAAAATTATTATTTTAATTGTTTGGAAATATTAATAATATAAATTATTAAATAGTTTATATAATTTATTTTCTAAAATTATTATTTTCTTGGAATCAATTTTTAAAAAATATTTTAGATGTAATTTTTTTAAATTACATAAAAAATATAATTTTTCGGTGAATAGTGAAAATACTAATTGTTATTAAAATCTATTATTTAATTTATAGAAATTAAAAATTATAAGATTGTCTAAAAATGGTTCAAAGATAAAATTATTTTAATATTTATATTATTAATTTAATTATGTTAATAAGAAATAAATTAATGATTTATTTTCATATTAGAACTATCAATTTTTATGAATATTTTCTTGTTGGAAACCATTATTGTCATCACTTCTATGGGTCTAATTATAAATTAAATATTTCCACCTAAATGAATATAATTTCGAAAAATACATTCAATATTTATAATAATAATATTAAATTTAATATAATATAGTCATCTTACTTTTTGGTCAAATTAAATTATGAAAAAGAATGAATTAATAACCATAGTTAAGGTAAAAACATGTTTATCATGTGGTAAACTATAACGATAAGGTGTAAATTGAAAAAAATGTAAAAACACATTTAATAGAATTTGGTGACCTTATATCTTATAATGATATAATATTATATATTTCATATGTAACACCCTGATCCCAGTTACCAAGAGTCAGTGTGTTATTACATAACATGATCATGATCGCAGGGGATCAAATCCGGAAAGACTGATCAATTTAGTAGCTTTGGAAGTACTAGATACATTAATAAAATTAACATTACATCCAGAAATAAAAACATCATCAAAATTTTTTCACCATTGACCACACTTATATCCTTATCATATTCTTGAAGGTCAACCCTAAAATATATCTTCACGTTATAGGAAAAGTAAAACAATAAAAGGGGTGAGATTAGATGCTTAGTAAGGATAACAATATAGAAGAGACGTTCATTAATAATAATAATCATTTATGGAAATGTATACGACTAAAACAAAAGACTTTTAAACATAAAATTCAGCATAATAATGGAAAATTTAATAAAATAATTTCATTTACTTAATCACCTGGATATTCTACTAGTCAAATAATCACATTGAATATCAATAGCCACATTCATAGTGATAGAATTCATAATCCAGACGCCATAACCACATAGTCAAGGCCTTGTACCAAGACTGACCATAAAATTTGTCAAGACATTCTACCAAGACAATGGTTTGTCTCATGAGACCCAACGATTCATCGTGGAGCTATTGGAGGCTCCACCTGTCACTTACTATGTCTAATGCCTTCCTCATATGAAAATGTTTAAACATATCATAAACATTCGTATTAAAACTAGCATATAAAATGTCAATAATTTATCCATAAAACATGAATTGTATAAAAATAACATATTCATAGTAAAATATACAACTAAACCATCAATACATTATGGAATATTTTTATCACAAATAAATCAACTTCAAACATGTTTAAAAATCATTCAATGAAAGTTGACATATATGTAATAAATACTTTTTGAGATAAATATATCTATCGATTTTGAAATTATTTAGAATTCATTTAATTAAAAAATAAAACATTTATTTTGTAAAATATTCATATAATTTTTCAATTCAAGTTTCGATGATGTTATAACAACGGAAAATATCTGCACCCACCGTAAAAAAACATTCTTACCTTAATTTTGATGAAATGTTCATAATGTATATTCTTTGTAAAATGATGGAAATATTCCATTAAAAATATATAAGGTCAAATAAGGGTACAAATTACTTTAACACATTGTCTAGAAATTATTAAAAAAAAATTTAAATACATTTTTTTAAAAACACATATGTGGATTATAAAGATGTTATAATAGATACTTACTTAAAAACAACCTCGGATAATAATGAGATTGTGAAATTAATCCTTAACTTGTAATTTTATTTAGTAGACGGTATATTAATATCCTATATAAAAGTTAAAACATTTTTGTTAAATTAAAATATAATTATATACATAAATATGATATCATATATGATCCTCTAATATAGCTTTGTTAATAAAATTTCAGTAGTATCATCATTTCGGGTGTTAACTGACCCTTTTTCCTTTATATTATTGGTATGTAAGTCATGTTTGTTATCGATTGGATGTATTTTATTAAAATAAAAAATGAAATTATGTTCATAAGATTTATTTTTAATCATAAATTGAAAATTATTCTTCAATGATTCTGATGGGGAATGAATCTAATCGGGTTCATGGAGATGGTAATCCTTACGTACGTACGAACGATAATATCATTATACTGATAGTTAAAAATTATGTAATTGGATGGTATATCATATATAAATAATAACTAACATTTTATATTTATTATTTACATCAGTTATACTCAATATTATACCCATCCATATAATGAAGTGTTTTACTAACAAAAAATACCACGATGTGGACACTGTTCACTATACGTATGCACAGATGGTTACATTGTCAATCATATTATGGATATAATAATGAATATGGTTGTCCCATTTTTATAATAACATCACAGTATATATAATACAATGGAGTTATTATTTTAAAATGGAAACAACAAATAAAGGGGAAGTGGAAGAAGAAAAAACATGAAAGAGGGTGGTGAAATTATTATCTCTTCTTCGGGTGTTCCTTTTGAGTTGATTAAAAAGGCTAATTTATTTTTATTTATGATCAAACTAAGACCATTAAGTTGAAATGAGGAAAATTGGAAGGATATTTTTCTAGGGGTTGGTTGAGCCAATTGGAATTGGATGTCTTATTTTGAGAGAAGGGAATGTTCCCTTTTATAAGAGAGGTAAGGGTCATTTTATGAAAATCATGAAATATATATTTTATAATAAATTCTTTTTCGGTTTATAATTTATCCAAAATGAATTATTTCGAGAATAAGGTAGTTATGGGTCGAAAAACTCTCAAAAATAGGTTTAATACTAGATTAGGTCACCATATTAACCTTATATTTTAGATTTAACTCTTAATTAAATAGTTTGACTTTTACCATGTATTCTTGTATTATTATAATAATTGTTTTATAAACATACTATAAAATATAAAGACATCCTAAAGTGGTTAATTAATGATATACCTATCATTATAAAAGTACTCTGGAAGATCCTGATATATTTAACACAATTATATAATTGCAAAATATAATATTTTATTTAAAAACACAGTAATGTCAATTTTGACAGTATTTAGTATTCAGTTTTTGTGAAAGCCATAAAAAGATTTATACTTCTAAATAATTACATTTAATCAAACCTAAAATGTAATATTAACATAGATAATTCGTGGATTTCATAAATACATTGAAATTATATTTATTTTAATATTTATTAATACCATTTATTTGATTCTTTCATTAATAAGGTAACTACCGCATCAATGTTGTATCAAAAATAAATTCATATATTTGATAATTAAAAATTATAAATAAAATATCATTAAATAGAAAATAATTTTATCTTTTTAATGAGTATTTATAGTCGAATTGATAACTCATATAACCCTATTTAAAAATTGTTTTACTAAAATATATATGTTTTTTTCAATTTTGTCTTTACTTTAAATTAATTATCATGAAGTGCCATTATCTCCCTCAAGTGGATTCATGGGGTCCCAAAATAGGCCAAGAATTCCCATGGTCGGACATGTATAAATAAATAGTAATATGAAACATTTTATGGCAATTTAATATTAATATAATATTATTATTTACCCTTATATACCGTATTTACCCTTTAACCATGGAAAATAAAATATTTACTGAAATAATTATTCATATTCTCTACAAATAAAATTTAACTATTTTCAAATTTTGGATCTCTTGATTCCAATTATAGAACCCATACTTCCGAATTTCAAACATATAATTGGATGAAATTAATTTAAAAGTAAATCCCACTGTAAAAACAAAAAGCGTGTTTTTAGAAAATAATAACTATCAACATATTGACAATTTTTTATGTCCAGTTTAAATGTAGAATTACATAAAATGAGATAAAATATATTTAATGATTAAAATATAATATAATTATACTTTATAACCACTAAAATGTGTAATTTAACACTATAAAACATTTTGATTAAAAAGTTGTTTTTATTTAAAATTTGATATTTCTTACTATTCATCAAAAATGGAATGTTTTTAGAAAATTACCAAAAATTAACTCTACGATATTTTTGATATTATGAATTCAAAAATGAATTCCATTTAGAAATATTAAATTTATGAAATTTTAAAAAGTGGTTATTAATATTTATAACTGCATGTTTTAATGGTCGTGGTGGGTTAAAACTATAAGTTGCACACAACACAAGATACTACATTATTCAATGAGTAACGTACTATGGATGATTTGGGTGTTACATGAGATCATTGTGGCATGTTAAAAACATGGATACACTTTAATATTATTAAAAATTACTTGAGTGTCCTCTTACCCACTTATAAAAGGGTAACACAGCTCCCCTCCTCTTTACACATTTAAAACCTCATGGTTTAACCATTCCCTACCAAAATGAGTTTCATACAACCATAATAACTTCTTATAATCGTTCTTATTCTAGTATAAAATCTATGACGGATTTTGGAGTATACCTAAGTAATTTTATCAAAGAAGATGTGTCTTTTTCAATAAAAAATTTCGGTGTTATTTTTTCTTGCACCTCTATTAAGTATTCATAAATTATGATTATATGACAAAACCTGTATCTTCCATATAATTATATTTATTTTTATTTTCATGACCTATGTATTTATACTATAACATCAAATGGGAAATGAAAAATATGACCTTGTGTACGGTGGACTACAACATCACGAACCAATATAATTAATTTTCCATCACAACCTATCATGAAATGGTATAATAATAGATCTAATATATATATATATATATATTGTTAATAACATAATAAAAATTCTATAATGTTAATTCCACATTTACATTCTTACTTCCATTGCATGATAATACAATAACATCTCTCTAGTATATGGAAAACTACATTATCACGAAGAAATGTTATTTGTTTCACACATTCGATTTAAAAGAAATGAAACAAGTATAATTTTAATTTATATATGTGATATAAATTACATAATAATTAATTTTTTTTGTTTTTTATTATTTACATTCATTTAATTCCATTTTTAAGGAAATGGAAACAATGTTCATGTGTTTGTATAACCAACCATCTCCTTGAAAAATGTAAATCATTTTCTATAGTTAATTTATATAGATCCATATGAATACTTATATAATTAATATATATGATATTAATAAATTTTTTTCAATTATTTATTATATAGACACATTATCAATGTCAAATCACAAAAAATTAAAAATAAAATTTACATGAAAAACAAAGAAGTTATTACCTAAAATGTGACTCTGACGTGGAATTGATTATAAATGTGTAGAAAAAGGACATATGTATATCATGTATGGAATAATATATATTATTATTATATAATTTTTTTATAACAAATTTGTATTTTTTATATTGTTTTTTGAGCATCTGTCATATGGTAAGATATTAGTGTCCATAATTTTCTTCTACGAGACTTATGTTTTGTTAAGTACATATCATCCTTTACTATGTATATATTCAACAACATATAATAATTATATAATGAATTTATTTATTATCATAATAATTAATTATTTATTTAAATATATTCTTTCATGGGGATTGAAATTTGAAGGTTAACATTATATATAATATATTTGTTCAATTTTTTATCATTGTATGGAAGAAGCCATATCCACTACTTATTTATATTGTCTCATATAGATAGAACCCATAAATGTATATTAATATTTTTATTGTTTTTCTAATTGGAATTTAAAAATCCATCTAATTCTATTTTGTTAATTTTTATTATCATTCAAAATTTATCAATATAAATGGGGTTTACTGTTACAATTCCAATGTTTATTTGAATTTTTTATAATTACCTTCAAAATGTTTTAATACTTTTCATCTACCCCTCAATAAATTTTCAATTTTATTTTAAAATTTAAATTTATATATAATATATTTTTCACATTCATTTTCATCAATTTTTGAACTAATGTGACCAAGAAAACATTTTTAATAAAAGTTGACATTACTTTTTTACTATGTTAGATCCGTTTTTAAAAAATGACTACGTTTTATAAAAAAAATGAATGATTTTTTATTTAAATAAAATTGTTTATAAACAATTTTTCCCAGCGAATTTCTTTTTTAAAATATTTAAAAATATATTTTTTGTCGTTTCCCAAGGAAAATAATTTTTCAAAATTTGAGTAGAATCATTATTTTATTTATTTAACCATGAATGGAATTTTGCGACATCAATACAACTCTATTATTTGAATTTAATAATAAATTTATTAATATATACCATCAAATATAATTTTTCCAAAGGTATTTTCGAAAACCTTATATTTTAAATAAGTTATTTTATATGAAAATGGTATCTTTATCAATAAATATTTAATTTTAATTTTTGGAATTTATATTTCTCAAAAAAAAATTTATAGTTTTTCGATGTTTTCATCGGGGATATAATCTTGTGGAACCATCATTATTCATTATTTGGATTTCATATTGTTATTATTATGATGATTTTTTTTGAAACCTAATAAAATTATAAATATTACGATATGATTAATTGATAAAGGGGTTTTGAAACCTATTTATTATACAATGGTTTTACAATGATTTAATTTTTCTAAAAACCATTTTCTTTTTCTTGTGTTACGATATGATGAATTTTTTTTATATTTTGGAACCAATATTTGTGGATTATGTGTATGTTGGGACATATATCTCTCTCTGATTTATTGGGAAAATTATTACATCTAATTTGAAAATTATGGAAAAAACGTTGATTTTCTTGATAAATTATAAAATATAGGTCATTATTTTTTATCCACTAGGTTTAATCAGTTATCATGCTTGATCCATTAAAAAATTTGAAACTAATTTGGATTCCTGATACATTATAATTTTGACGTCTTAATTTTTAAACATGTAAAGTGAAATTATTTTGATACTTATGATATTAATAACTATGTATTAATTCAAAAAATTTATCTTGAATGATTTATGATGATAACTCACTCTTAATGTTTATTTATTTTGAAATGATGATATTTTCTCCCATGTCTCACGCATTCAAATCATGTTATATTGGAAATGATCTTGGTATTTTAAATTACTAAACTCATACACATATTCTTATAATATCAATTAATTTGATCATCAGTTGATATCATCCATGTATTCCATTACTGAGCTTCTAGCCTTTCTATTTCTTAAATATACATTCCCTATTTTATATTGAGTATTTAAATTATTTTTTGTTCATGATGTGAAATAAATGGGATTATATTTATGGTATATAAAAAATTACTTCTATAAAATAAAATATTATTTATCTATTCTCCATTTGAATTTGTTTTCATAGTCTTTAGGCATGTATTTTTGAGAATTTATGAATATTTATCTTTCAATATATAATATTTATGTTTGAAAATACTAGGACATTATACAGTGGTTGTTTAAAATAGTGTTACAATAAGTATAACCAATGATGGATCATTTGAACCCATTAAGTGATATTTTATGGATTATAAAAAAATTGGAACATGGGGCACCATTACAATCCTGATTTCTCCACCAGTTAGTAGCTTGGATAGATTATCACAACATGGATTACAGTGGGGGATATAACATTGATAATTAATAAAGGGGAATAAACTGACTCTTTATGACATTTCATGGTGTGTATAAATACAATTCCATCTTTTCAAAACATTAATACACAATTATTAGGCATGAGATAGATTAAATCAAATAGTGGTTTCATAATGAATGTATATGGATATTACACTTCGGGCTTCATATGGAGTAGAGGAATTGTTCATAACCACTTGGGTTCTATTCTCAAATCTTTCAGCATGGGAAATAGGGGGACTCCCTTTTGGTAGAGGATTGTGTGATGAGGAAGGGTTTCGTGATTTCCCTCAAGCAGAACTTTCAACTGGACACGGGTGGAAACCAAGTTGAATATAATTTATGGTTTATTTAAGGATAACAATCAAACCCCTAAGGCCATATCATAACACAACCGTAAGATAAAAATTTTACTGGACTCAAGGGTATGAATTTGGCATACATGGTATGAGGGGAATAAGGTTGAAGACTATATATAATCTTTTAAAACTCTTGAAAAAAATTTCCCATTATATTGACGTTTAGGTTCACTTTCATAATAGTATGATAGTGTTATTAAAATAGATGAAATTGGTCTCCACTATTTCATACTTCCTTAATCTTATTTTTGTTTGATCCATGCCCTTCTAGCAATAATTTTTTTTACATTTCTGATGTTGAAAACAATTTCTATAGGATCACACACAATGTGTACCTGGTATCATAGTTAAATTATATTTTATTTTAACTTGTTAAATGAAAATTATTATTTTAACTTTAATTGTTTTCTGGACTACATGATTACAGTTATATAACCATGATTCACTAATAAGAATAAATATGTGAGTTAACAAATAATAAATATCTATTCTTAGGATTTAAAAAACAAATATTTACTCAAGGAATATTCAAATTATTATTCTATATTTATTATAATAATTAATAACATCAATTAAAGGTTTAATAAATGTTATAGTGGGTTTCAAATGTAATAAATGGTATTCCAGGGTTTTTTAAATGAAATATCATTTCAATAAATATCACTTTAATAACATATCAAATGATATTTATTTACATATGTGTGGTTCATTTAAAGAAAAAAATTATAATTTCTATATTATCATTAGTCATGGTGTTTCATAAGGTATAAGGTATTGTCTAATGGCCTAGCATAGACTTATAAATAGTAAATTATATAGCATTATAATTTTAACATTTTGTTATTTATAAAAAATGTAGATAGTATTCTCTTGAACCATTGAGATAATCCTCTCAAGAATGTTCTCAATAACTAAATAACCAATCCTCATCTATTATACCTCCCCCTTTAGAGAACACAATTAGTTTTCCATTCAATAATAGATTTGGGGTGCGATCAATAATGAATTTCTCAAGTTATCATAATCAAATACACCAGAACCTATTAATTTTATAATGATTCCCTGAGATTTTGGTGAATCCCTACACCATGTATTTTATTCGTATATCATGTGAATCAATGATGATAGAAAAATAATATTATATAGATTCATTAATGATGTAATAAAACCATTAAATGGTTTTATCGAGGATTTTAAAAATTAGATATTACTTTTTTCTGATGATCATGACTTATTGGTTTTGAAATTGATAAATTCAATAGAACATTAGTTTTTTTCCTTGGTTTTGAAATACGTCATCATGAAAATATACAGTTATATATCAAATGTGAAATAAATTTTAGTTGCATATAACTAATATGATTTCCAATGAAACCTGATACTATCAAGTTATATCTGATAAGTTATATGAAAATTTATAAATAATTTCATTTATTTACTCATAATATTCATTTGTTGATAGTTTTTTAGAATTATTAATTACTTAAATATGAAAATTAAAATCATCTCATACATTATTAAATTTCAATAATATACCCATTAGCAGATTAAATTATCATGAATAACATCTAAATACTCCTTAATGAGATACTGGGTGTGTCTTTATATATAAAAACAGTAAATTATGTGTTTTCAATGGTACATTATTTTCACTCATGTTCATTTCACTTGAATGGCTAAGGATAAATGTAGTTAAACATGAATTAAATATACATGAGTTAAATTTATGAACACTAAATATTAACAACTCAATCTAATGATATAGTGTATCTAAAATATATATCATGTAACATGAATAAATAACATGTAGTCCAAAACAACCTCATGTAATTCAAGGTACACCAAATATATTTATTTTATTTACTAATGGTTAATTTTAATAGTGAACTTTTCAATATTAAGGGAACATGGAATGTATCTAGAATACATGCCTTGAATATCATACACTCCCATTTTTGATCGGCACACTCAGTCTTTTAGAGAGTCTCGCAGAAATATGTAATATAGATTACATGTAGTATAGCATATTAAATTCCATATAATAATATAATACTCATTCGAATAATTAATTATGAACTAATAATTATGGATTTAACTAATCCAAATGAAATATGTTCGTTTGGTCATTAATATTAATGTGGAAGTAATGAGACAATATTTTTAAATATAAATTCAAAAACATCCATCACCATTTATTAACTAGAAGCATTGTATTTATTTTCAGTGTAGATTAATTTTATGAGGTAGTGGAATTGAAGGCCATGTAATTTACATATAGTCATGTTTCATTTATTAAAACACCTTTCCTTATAATTCAATGCCACAAAATATTTGTTTTATTTAATGTGAATGCACAATAAAATGGCCATGATGATATATTTGGATTGGTACATAAAATTTATTCTAGGTTCAATTGTGTGAATTGTTAATTTTAAATAAATATAAATAATCTATTTTGAATAAAATTATGGATGATAGAAAATTTTTAATTGATTGGATTGAATAAGGATATATTAAATTGATTATTTAATTATTTTTTTAACTGAACTATTTTGATGAATTATTTTTAATTAAAGATAAAATTAAACTAATTTATATCTAAATTTGAAAATTCAATTTTTTAAAAGTATATGGGGAATAATTATCTTACAATAGTTCTATATATGTGATTTTTTATTTTCATTTATTAATATGTATAAATTAAATAGAATGATCTTGTTTCATAACATCAATTTTGGTATGGTAATGTGTTCTTATTTTTTCTTTTATGTAAACCACATTAAAAAACTTATTTGTTCTTAATCACCAATATGGGAGTAAACCATATGTAATGGATGAAACATCATGATTTTTGTATGTTATATGAATTTAGAGGTATGAAAAAAATAACCCCATTAGTTCAAAAGATCAATAGTAGAGTGTAGTATGATGGACCGTCTTAGGTGAAAGGATTTATTTCTCTACGTTATTATTTGGTTTCTAATTCACTAGATAAATCGAATTTTATATAAACATCATTGTCATTTAACATATTTAATTATTTATATTATTTTTATGGTAAGTTATTTAATTTAATGGATGAAAATAAAATATAAAAAATTAATTAGAATATTAGATAATATATACTAAAATAAATAGATAATGTGTAATTTTATCATGAAATTGTTAACCACGTATGTAAATTATTATTATATTAATAAGTCTTTAATAAAAAAAAAGTGTTATTTATAAATAAAGATAAAATATATAAAATTAAATATCATGTCATTATATCATTCCACTACATTTATGTAAATAGAACAGTAGTTCAAAATTCTTTACCAACATTTTTTGGGGTGCTTCTAATTAGTGTGTAATTTATATCTCATTTTTTTGGGAATACTTAAACAAGTTCACATTAAATGTAAAATAACATATTGGGGAATCGTGAAAATAGAAAAAAAAAAGTTTAGTAAATTCATTATCCCGGATATTTGACTATAGAGTATGCTCAATAGATCATAAAAAATTTGATAAAATTATGAAATCTAGTTTCTCCTATATAGATACCTATGTATAACTAGTCAAACATAATTCTAGGTGACATCAAATGGATTATAGAATATTACCAGAAGTAAATATAAAATAAATATGATATATTAATTCCAATGTCGATTTATATTTGTGTAACACACTGAAAATTATGTTTAAAATAAAACAATACTAGATAAACAATATAACAAGTAAAAGCATGATTTCAATGAGTTGTGATATATAATAAACATATTGTTGTGCCATTTTTATAACAAAGTAGTTAAATTACAATATGAATATGAATAAAAAAATTATGGAAAAACAATAAATCGGTTTTTAAAGTGAATATTAATTAATGAATTAATTATAATATATTACCAATTTTCAGAAAAGTCAATTTAGGAATCAAAATATCATTTTCTTCAAAAATGGGGTTTATTTCATTTTCTGTGTGTAAAAAATATTTAATAAGTAAAGTTTTTAGATATTTTATTTTGGTAAATAATTTTAGTTATATAAATTATTATGCTAGTATCTTATTTGGGTGATTATTCGAGGCATATCTATAAATATTTATTTTACAGTGAATACTAAAAAGTAACTATTTTTTATTACATTAATTTATTTTCATTATGTCATGTAATTTAGAAGTCCCAATATTTATTGAATTATTTTTTAATGTAACATTTGTATGATTTAGTTACTTAAAATATAACTAATTATATAAGAATCAATATTATAATATATTTATATATACATTAATATTTTGGATTAGAAAAACATATTTCTAGAAACTGTATTTTATTGTGTTTTCTTAATTTGTATTGAACATTATTTCTATGAAATATATAATTATATCATAAAAATTTATTACAAAGTTCGATTCATTATTATTGAATTTTTTATACATTAATATTTTATATTATGTCATTATGTATAGTAAATGAGGTAAATTTATGCCAACTAAGAAAATGGTTAAATTGGTTGAAAAGGGGAATATTATTGGATTAGACACATAAATATAACAAAAAAAGTTGAAATTTTTTTCTTTTAAATGAATACTTTGTGCATAGCAGTAATATCATAAAATTTTAAAAAATTTCATTCCATTTTAGAGTGATAATTTCATTATTCGTGTTTTAAATGAATACTAAATTGATTATGTCAGATGGTTATTTTAAATATTTGGAATATTATTTTATGAGCAGAAAAGGATATTTTCATCACATGTAATTTTTAATATTAAATATAAATTACTTTGTATAGTATAAATTTATTTGTATTTCATTTTGATGAATCGTTAACCAAAATTCATTATGTATCATTGATACATTAGTTTGTTATGTAATATAAAAATCAAATAAATAATTTAATTTTTTAAAATTAAATGAATTTTGATGAATTATTCTATTACATAAATGTTGTATAAAAATAAAATGAATTACTGGTGCATTAAATTTTTTATTCAAATATAATTTTTAACGTTTTTTAACAAAATACATGAAATATTAATAGTCCTAAAAATGAATTTAATGGAATCTTATATTAAATATCATTTTATTAAATGCATTAACACTTCTAATAATTTTATAAAAAAAATATAATATATATATATATATGGTATATAATATACACTATTTTACACATATAGGCCACCTTTCAATTTACAGTAATATTCATAACCCCAATATTTTAAATTCATTTATATCAAGGTAATCATTAATTGGGTTAATAGGGGTTAAAATATTTTGATATGAAATAATGAATAAAACAGCATTCATAATTATTATTTTAGGATTATATTTATACTCATGATTATAAAATATTATATTCATTCCAATGTTCTTCCATATTCACAAGAGAAAAAATTTATTATATTTGAATCTATGTTGTAATAGCAATGGTGAACCTCCCCTGACTTCTAAAAGGGAACAACATATCTTCCCGGATTTGTAAATGATTGGCACAATATCTCTATCTCTCACTTCTCTAGTATCATACTCGTCTAATTACCCATATACGATAGTATCATTACATACCAAAATACCCTCCTTTCATGATTTAATGTGTATTTCCAAGGATTTATCTCAATAATTTCTACAAACAGTTCACTGAGTACATTCCATATTTTTACATCATCTAAATAAAATAATTATATGGTCTCAAATAAAAAATATTTAAATTTCATAAATCATTAAAATGTATTGTTAATATTATAGTAGGCTAACCAATTCCAACATTATTTAAATGTTATTGGAAATTAAATAATCACCCCAAAAAACAAGTGGGATTTGGGATGTCAACACTAAAACATGATGCGTTTCATATTTAATCACCACATCACATTTATAGTAATAATGGATGATTTATTAAATATATGTGATATTTATTATACTATAATATTTCAATAATTGTTGTTTATAGTCTAATTTTTTTTTTCTATCCATTGAAAATTGGAAACATCACTCATGTGTTCGTACAAACTATCATCTACTTAAATTTATGTAATTCATTTTTCATCACTACATTAAACGAATAGGAATAAATGTGAATATAATAACTACATATGATACCTAAGAAATGATTTTAATTTTGTAGATGACATAACTAACATCAATGATTAGGGACTATGAATACTGAAAATAAGAATGCATGAAAAACAATGATATTATCACCCTTAACATTAATAAATAAATTTTTATAATTGGGTGATAGATTGTTATAATTTACCCATATATTAAAATATTTATATTTTTGTGGGTATGGATATTTATAATATATAGTAATGATATAGGAGGATTGAATATGTACCAACAAAAACATGACAAAAAATAATGGTTTCTTGTATAACCTTTGTATCCATTCAACATATCCCATATTGACATCTTTTTTATTTCATGAGTGGTATCCAAAAACTATAACATCCCATTAACCACTTTCAGGTATTTCACATAACATTAATTATATTAGTTGGTAATTGGGTCTACCTTGGGGCCCTCAAATATAGATATTATTAGTTATTGATAAGGGTCAAAAGCATGGGGATGATTGTTTTTTTTTTGAATTAGTGGAGTCTGAATAAACGGGTTGTTAATAGTGTTATGGAGTTATTCACAAAATCTAAGCATGATTGAGTTTGTGGATGTTTTTTTATGAATCTTTAGTTTTCACATTCTTCCAGAAAAATACTATCACGGGAATGGAAACTCAATTCATGTATTTTTTTCATTGTAAATTTCATCAACCTGGTACATTATGTTAATGGGGTACATCGTCTGTATAGATTACACACAATGTAATGATCCACTTTTTGTTATTAATAAAATGCGGAATGATATTTCGTTGTATTTTTTTCTTAATGGTTACATGATGTATAAAGTTATTACACTCGATTTAGATGTCGTGGTGTTGTAATTTAGGGAACCACTCAACATAAATTTTCATTAATTCTATTGTATCTCATTTGGATCTCACAAAGAACTGGTATCGAGCAATTTTGGGAGTTTCTATTTGATATTAAATGATTCATTAAATTTTATTTCACTGTTTTGGTTGATTTAATCTCTCAAGGTTATTAAGGCATTATTATTCTTTATTGTGTAGATTTTGGTAATTATATTATTCAATTTTATGATATCAATTGAACAATGATTATGTTTCTTGTTTTTTAATTGTAAATAAATTTTGCTACCATGTTCTGGGTCTATTTCCATTCATGGATGTGGTGAAGTGGGTGAGTGTTCATTTAGACAATGTGTTTTTATATTTCTTTAATCCCTTTTTATGAAATTAAAGAATTATAATATTTTAAGGTTGATTCTAGAGCATTGATTTTAATTGTTGTGCTCTTCGTGTAGATGGATCCTTTATGGGCATGTGGAACCCTGTGTTTTTTATAGATGGGTCGATCTCAATCATGTATTTGATGAACTATAATTATATTGTTTTATAAATATATTTTTAATTTTTTTCGTATGTGTGAAGGGATTTATGAAAAAAAGTATTTTCCCAGATTTTTTGGTAATTGACTAAGGGGTATTATAATGATTCTTTAAATTAAGCACATGGGATTCTTTGAGAACGTTTTTTTTTATGTTTTAGATTTGATATATAATCCAAATTATAATTGGTAGTTTTTACCACTTGTATTTTCTCTGCTCCATAGGCATGTTGTTATAGGTCATTATTTAGTCATTATATAGGGGGTCCCTCATGTGGGGTTATTATGTTCCTTTATAATTTTTTCTAAGGTATTTTGTTATAATCGTATTATTTTATGGTATGAGGACACTTATGGTTTGACAGGTTGAGGTCCATAGTGTGATTTACCTATTATGGTTATTTTACAATTTATGATTTGATATTAATGCTTTTGATTTTGATAAATAATGATGGAAATTAGGATTGAATGTGATATACTAACCTTTAGTTGGGAAATGACCAAAAAGACAAATATTTAACTCAAATTTGATAAAAAGACTTTACTACTCATCATGTTGTGTTATATTTGTAAATTTAATACATGAAATATTTTTATAGAATCATATTATGGGGAACCATGGTGAGGCACTACTAATCCTAACAACTCACACCCCACATAACCCTTCGATGGTTTGTACGGATGGTTATGTACTTCTATAATAGGAAAGGAATGTGAAAATATTGACGAAATTATGTTTTTTTTAGTTGGGATGAATATTTAGGCTTTATATGGCTGGAGGATTCCCATGTAATTTCATTGAGTAGTTAATTTTTTTTTGTGTTTTTGTAGTTCCTTTGTTTTTAGACCTGTACATAGATATTGTTTCTAAACTAGTGTTGTTTGGTTTTAACTATTATTTAATAGTTGGGGAATATATTAACATTTTATATTAATTTTTTCATTTATTATATGATCCATGTTGTTGAATTTTGTGAGAAAAAATCATTCCCTATGGTTGTTTTTTATGACCTGGTGCCAATCGCAACACCAGGGGTGGTCAGGTTACCTTCATGTTTATGAAAGCTTGGTTCTAGTACAAGTTTTTGAAGTTATATGGGCTGGTTCAATAAATTTTGGTATCAAAGGTGGTTTATTCTCAAGAGTCCCTGTATTGGGGTGTTTGGTAGTGCATATATATGATTTTTTGGACATGATATCTATATTTTGTTGAGTTACATACCTTATCGTTTCATGATAGGACTCATGTTACGATTTTATGTTGGGATGTGTTCCTTTTATTTTGAGTTAATAATGATAATCTTATTTAATTATTATGGTTTATTTATTTTTAATTATTATTTTTCTATTTTATGATTTTTTGTTTAGTTCCGATATGAAATGGTATGCCTCCGATATATGTTTTCCATATTCAATGGCATGGTGCAGTTGAGACCCAACAAGGAAATCATCCTATGTATAAGAGAAATATCGTGGAAATTATAAAAAACATCATTATATTTTAATATAAGGTTCTATATGTTCATAATACAATCGATGTGGTTTGTCCTGGTAATTTAATATGTAAGGAAAATTCATTAGAGTTCATTGAGTGAGAAGCCACCAACAATTAAGTGTTTGAAATAATATGATGAGGATGGATACTAGCTGAACATGATCAAACTTATTTTATAATCCCATGAAATGCCCGATTGTTGTATGGTTATGTGTGTGTTGTTTTATGTTGAGGTCCCTTAAAAGAGGGGATGATATTCAACGACATAATATGATAAGTCTATGTTCATGGATCAGAAGGTTTCATTAATCTATTCCTCTAAAAGATTTATCTAGAGTCACTAATGATTGTGATATCTATGGAGTTACTCCATTTTTATCAGATAGAACATGTGGCGACTGAATAAACCAATCAGTTTTTAAATGATTATATTATTCTCTAATGTTTATTATGACAGACCAACTAAAATAATATAAATTACTATAGGAGGTTTTAATTTGAAATAAAATCTAAGGTCTTAATTTTGAATAATTTGACCTATGTTAAGATATTGGATTTATAAATGATTGTTTAATTAAATATGGAAATAGATTTCATATAATACACCCCTTTAATTCCACTTAGTTTAAGCTTTAGTGTAACACTAGGTATGATGTTGATGTTGAAGGGTCACTTCAGGAGTGGTGGAGTTGTTTGTTGTCAGTAGGCCTCTTCCTCATCACCAGTAACATGTAGTTGTGTTCTTATAAATTATTATAACATTGGAAAGGTTGTACACTATAGAAATTAATGTCCTTTCCCATCAATTATGTGTAATATATGTGGTTGTTATGGTCACATAAAGCATTTATGAGAGCCCATATATACTCCTTGATATGGTTAGAGATTTTCGACTCCAAAGGTTACTGTGGTGCAATCAGATTATTCAAAGGCTATGGGGATCCACCAAAAATCCTAGAAAGTGAATAACCTTCATGGAGTATTTGAGTTTATAGTAGAGTTATATGTGGGTCTATAAACAATTTGAGTTACCATCTATATTTTATTTTCAGTAGTTATTTCATTATATGATATCGGTAATTACAACATGTTTTAATATATCATTATAATTTATATTATTAATAATAAGACATAAGTTATGTCATATGAAGTTGAATAAAACCCCATTAATGTCTAAGATGTATGGGTTTAAGAATTTTTCATTCGCTCTATCAATAGTTGAGGTAAAGCTTCTATTGGATTTTCATATCCTTGATCTATATTTTTTTCATCATTCTTATATATTCGATATATTATTATTATTACGATATTTGTTGTAATATATTTCTTGTATAAATTTTTATGGTTAATGGTATATCATATATGTTTTCAGGATAGTGAAATCAAAGGACTATCCATGTAGGTCCATTCTTCTGAGTACATAAGTGTTTGTTGTATGTTGTTGCAGATGTGGGCAATGAAATTTCATTGGTTATAGATCTTCCCATCATTTTGATGTTTTATCTTAATTTGTTACTTGAATACTTATTTGGGATTTTTCTAGAGTGGGTTGTATAATTTTCTAGGAACTATGTACCAGGGATGCATATAATATTAATAAGATTTTCTCACATGGAACTAGTATAGCTAAAATTGATCAAGAATCAATTGAATGACCTAGTGGTGAAATACATTTTTAACATTTTTGAGTCCCATTTCTCTTAACCAATTACAAAATTAGATCACTATGACTGTGAACAGAACTATAATAATTTTTACAAGTAAATATTTAAAAAATACCCTTTTCCTCATGTTGATTATTAGTTTAATCAATTAATGTGGTAAATGTGGTCATAGATGTTTGATGATTGTTTGATATATCATCATCTCAATGTTATGAATTGTGATATAACAATGACCGAATTCAGGAGACAATGTATTCATTAAAAATATATTTTTAATGTGTTTTTTGTGAATAATGCTCCTATAATTTTAATTAAATTATTAAATAAGATATTTCATCGACATCTCATCAGTTTATTGATAGTGTGAATGGATGATAATTTAGTTAACTTGAGATACAATCATAAGAAGAAAGACAATTTGAATTTGGTTTTATAAGTCATAAGAAGACAAAATACATATGGACTTCATTTCAAATTAACAGTACAAATTCATTGAGTGGTGTTCTTTTGGATCCTGATTTTGATCCACGATTGTTAGTTGATCCTTATAAGGATATGATTGTTACATAATGGGATGTGTTAGGGAATGTATATGAGACAAACTGATTCCTTCCTATAAAAATAGATTATCAATAGAACATGAACTATTTATCAATGATGGAAAACCTCTAACTTATCTTTCTAGTAAATTTATAAAATTCATATTTTATATAATGTTTCAGTATTATTTTTTATGAGGTTAAATAACATCTCTCATAACTTTTATTTTGACCATACATATGTTTAGAAAGGGGTATGATGTTTTATATGATACCTTTATTACTTGTTTGGGTTGTGTTGAAATGAAAGAAAATCATGTGGTGGATTAAGATTATTTTAATATTATACGTTAGGTTATGAATTAAAACACTCCCCATTTTGATACATACATAGTTATACAATCTTTTATGTTTTGGTGGCATTATCATTGTATGGAATGGTTAACAGTCATTTATAACCATAAGAGTTAGATATATATCTTTTTTTAAATGACATGAATCTTATATAGAGGTGATGAGTGGAATACCTTAAAATGATAGAATTTGATGTCACCTACCCATTATTTAAGGGTAATTTCATTATAGAAGTTATTAGTATGAATGTGAGATCAAAAACTATTTTTGAATATATAGAAGAGTGTAACATTAGGGGACATTATTCTCGGTTGCATCTATATTCTCATCAGGATGTTTGAGGAATGGTTTAGAATAGTGGACATTTATCTTCATATATCCATGAGTGTATTTTGTATACTAAATAGTATGATGTTGTGTTTTGAATAAATAGGGAGACTCCATATATTAAGGAGAGTGTTATAGGTATGTGTCTCTCCTCCAATTGTATGAACAGTTGTGTGGATTTGGTAGATGTCACATTATTTCATAGCATATCAATTCTATTTCACTTTCATACATAGTATTTGGTCATTTATTCAAGACATGTATAGATGTATTATTACATGAGTATATGATTCTAGTATCCTGTTTTGAAGCATGACATTTGTAATTATTTTTCCCATATTTACACATTCCAATAGATAAATAAAAATCATGTTATACATTCTAAAACAATCTAGTCTCTTTTTATGCATTTTTGGAAATGAGAGATGGTATCGAAGTGTATTTTTGTCCAATTTCCACTGACTCCTCAAAGAATGAATTATATCTGGTCAGTGATTTATTGTTTAAAAAAAATTATCTTATTATATTACAATCAATTACATCACAAATTTTGATGGTCAGGGTGAGATGTATATGAATGAAATTTATAGGTTACATAGGATACCATTTAACATTGTTTCAGGGAGAGATCCTTGGATTACTTATTTGTTCAGTAGATGTCCCTAAGAAGTGATGTGGATTTGGTTAGGAATATTATAACTAGTTATCCTCATAAATAAGGTATGAAGGAGTATTCTATTCATATCCATGAGGATATGATCCCAACTCGTGTCATGAATTTTGACTATGTCATGGGATAACCATCTAGGAAAATTTTTTCTTTATTAAAATATCTATTATATTTTATGAAACATAATATATCCTTTTGAGGATTTTATGGCCACCCATGTCTATCACCTCTTTTATGTCCAAGTTGGGAAACAATTTATTATTGGGATATTGTGTTGATGATGAAAATGTTATGAGGATTTAGTATATATGTCTACATCTTTTTAATAGTGAAGAGTTCATTGAATTATTTTAAGGATCAATGGAATAGTCCTTTGGAGTTTTCAATTAGTAAATGGGTTTTATTGAAATTTTCTTATTTGTGGGGACAAAATAGAATTGAATAATAGTTAATGGTGGAAAAAAGATATAATGGGACATTTCTCATCATATAGAAGCTTGTTAAATATAGATAATATATAGGAATTTCTATATCAAATGATACGTATTAATGTTTTTTAAAACATATAATATCTTAGATAATAAAATTATAACCCCAATCCTGATTTTAATTTAGATGATATTTAATTAGAGAATAATGATTCTATTTTATAGTGTCTAGTAGAAATGATATACTCTTAAGTGAAATTCTTGAATGATAAATCTATTTTGTTGTTCTGAGTGTTGTAAAGGAATGTATGGGACTCTCAAGAGAGATAAGAGCATGAGCCTATGATGAGGCATAAATACTCCCCCATACATTACCAAATTTAATTCATCTATACTATTTATGGAGGATTAGATTTTGTATGGTAGGGAGTTTGCACCATGGTTTTTTCTGAGTTTAGTGACATACCTTCCATATATTAGATATCATTTTTAAATGAATTTTTCTTGAGAATCTTGAGGCTAGATTTATTTTTTCTAAATTATTTAATGATGAAGGTTTTTTGTTATTTTAATTAATGTAGTGAACATATATGCGAGTTAATGGTATTGTCGTGTTCTTCCCATGTTTGTAGAATGGCATAGTTATTTTTTAGCTCTTTTATAATAATACAATTTTTACAATCTATAGGAAAAATAAATAGAGTCTGATGGGAGTATATTAGGGGTATTTTCCTCATATTGGATGTTGGGAACCTAGTACAAATTATGAAGGTATTCCATGATCTGTACAGTTTAAATTCTATGAAATTTAAAAAGGATTTATTCTAATATAAATGAGATGGTTTTAATTGTCATATATGAGTCCATAGTATTACACTATTTTTAATGGGATTACAATTTAGATAATGTTCAATTTTTTGCATATTAGGGTTCTATTTAGATGAAATTTTCATTCATTCATCATAAAATACTTTATATATTGGAATAAATCAACTATTTATATATTCTAGGAGTTGTTATTGGATCATGATTGATTCACTCGATGATTCATCACCATTATAGTTAGTGTCTGTTTCACCATGTGAGAAATACTTTATGATTTATAATTTACTTGATTGTGTAGTGTCATTTAATTACATTATTTGACTCTTTGAACTGTGGTGATGTTATTTCTTATTTTCATCAAGATCTACCTGGAGAACATATTACAAGGTCATTTCCTTTTTTTCAGCTAGGGTATATTCTTGAGGTATTCTTCATTTAATATTCTCACCTAAATAATTTTTTTTATTAAATAAATTCTAGGATAAGTAGGTAGATTCTAGGTCCTTTTGTTAATTTTTTGTTATCACACTGTTAGTTTATCCTTTATTTGAATGTGATACATTGAGTTTTAATTCAGCTTGTTCAATATATATCATATACTGTAGAAATAGTATTTAAATAGTTTTTATAAATTCATTTATAATAAAATATGGAATGGTGTTTTTGTCTGTGTGAATTTATTTTTTATTTTATGAGTTTATTATATTTTTTTTAAATAGAAAATGATTTTCTCAATTTATTTAAATACATAATTAATTACAATATGTGGGAAGACTTGGGTACAAAGGTTGAAGGGAAATATTAGGGTCATCGTACATTTTAACATTGAGTTGTTTTTTCATTTGGATTTTCATTTCTCATAAGCCTATTGTTCTAGGGAAATAATCAATCAATTTTTAAGGAGTTCACTAATGGGTTTGCACTCGGCTACATATGCCTATGTATAAAGAAAATGTTGTGAACATCTCATTAATTTTTAGAATTAGTCTTCTAGTCAGATCTATTGAGTTCAGTAACATGATTTAACAGATCATGGGTTTTACTAATTTGGTTTTGATATGAATTATTTGGTTATTGAAAAAGGATAATGAAATGTATACTTTTAATTATTATACATTCCTTTTTTTTGATCCCCAGCTGCTAGTCACTATCCTGTAAGGATTGAAAAATCTTTTCAAACTTGTGAAATATTAATTCAGCTAATAATTTGAATGGACATTTAGTTTTATTTATTACACATACCATTTAATATGATATAACATTACTCATATTATATTATTAGTATTTAAATAAAAATTTATAATTTATTTATTTAATGGGTTTTATGATTAATTTCTTACAAAAGAAGTAAGGGTTTCTGATTAAATATCTGTTTTTTTGTATTTGAAATAATTGATTTCCATTGAGGGAGGTAATATTGATATTATTCATTAAACCTAATATATTTTAGTGAAATATAATAATACCTATAATTTATATTTATTTGTACCATTTTCATCTCTTTGGTACTTATAGTCATCTCTAAAATATTTTAAATTAAAAGCATAAAATATTTTAGTAATCATCAACAAACATTTTATTTTACATTCATGCTCTTAAAAATTATATTAATAACGTTTTTACATATAATTGTAATGTTATAAATATATAATATTCATTAAATTTTATGTTTTTTATAATGAATTAAATGAACTATTTTTAAATATACATTTTTTTAATAATTCATGTTGTCCTTTTTACAAATTTGATAAAGAATGTTTTTCATTATATATTTTGTGAATTGATATGAATTCTATCATTAGTAATATATAATTATTATATTAATGTAAATGATTACATGGTTATTTTAGAGAATAAATGTTGCTAAAAATTATGAAAAAATTTAGATAAATTTTTATAAATGGAAATTGAAAAGTTTCTATATTTTTAATGAAATTAGTGAATGATATTTTATAGGCATTTCTCATCAATTTTGACATACAATAATTTTTTCTATTCATCGATGGGGATTAAATATAATGATAAAATAATTGTTATTTCCCTTTGTCGATTATGGTAATGTGACGATGAAATAATTATGAATGTATTTATTTTCAATGTGTTATACTATGATGAATGTTTTATAAAAATATGAGACACAATTCTATGGTTTTCATTATTTTTTAAATGGTTCCATTATTTATCACCGTTGAATTTGATAAGACATTATGTCTCTATATATTATTATAGGAAATGAGTTCATTTTCTAGATCATATTGGTTAAAATCATATGGATTATAGATCCACATTAATAAGGTAAATATGTGGTGTTGCCTGATCCATTATGATATGGGAAAGTGGTGGTTACTAAATATCCTCTATGATATGATAATATCATTTGTAATATAATTACATATGATATGGTCTATTAATTTATGTTGGTTTCACACACTTATGGAATGTTTATATTCTTATCATTTGAAGATATTGGTAATGAATGATTATTTATATATTCCCTTATCAAGTGACATATTATTATTTTATACAATGATATATGATTATCATATATGATCTACTTATTATTATTTAATCTTTATAGTCACATATCAACATAACCTCATTCTAATGATAAGATTACTTATGAAAATTGATTAAAATATCCAATTTTTAACTTACTAATCATAAGAACCTACATATCCATATGTTTTAATTTTATCCAATGTTATGATGTAAGATACTAAGTATAATAAGTGTAGAACAGAACTTTCTATAAACAATGATGTTGTAAATTATTATTAGTTTACATTATTATGATTATTATGAATATAATTACCATGTACACTATATAATTATGGTTATTATGAATGTTTAGTTTGTAAATAAATTGAATATTCATTGAAAACACCGAATAGCAATAGAAGTTATTCTTTGGTCACCTTAGTTTGTTTCTAAGAAAAATTTCATTTCTTTATAGACTACAATTAGAAAATTTTTATGGTAGTACTCGGGATAATTATATAAATAATATAAAATCAAAATGAATTTTAATTCACCCTTATCCAAATACTAGTGAGTGGATACGTTAGTGGATCAAATGCACTTTGGTGTATCAAATATAATATGTGTGGATTGAGTAAAAACCTGATTGTCAATAATGTATTAGGAGTGAGTCTATGTTAACACACATGGATAAAAACTCAAGGGGGGAATTATTATGTTAATTCACATTTTATATATAATCCATTATAATTTTATTTAATATATGACGACCATGACTGTAATTGGTTAATCTTATGGGTAAATAGATTAATAATATGGTGTCATTGATTATAAATCATAAAAATATTTTTTCAAGATAATATGAATTCTCACTATGGTAAATATTTCAAAAATTAGAATTTATTGTTATGGTATCAGAACTAGGAGCTATAATATTAAGACAAATTATAAAAGACAATGAAACAAGTCATAAAATGTTAAAATTAATGATTATTCATAGTGATTTATCTTATTTGGTGATTAACAACCACTTTATGGGTGATTTTCCTATCACAACTAAAATCTATAATAGAGGTTCCTGGGAGATGTGTTTAAGAAATCCATCGTTGGGTTAATATTCAACAACATATAGGTCATTTTTATGAGAATATCCACCTAAGTAAATTTAAAAACGAAATTAGAATATGTTTGAGTGTGGAAGAATGGAATAGACCATGTAAATCCCAATCTAATTTTTTTCACCTAGTAGTGGGAAATGAATTTCTACCTAACTATCCACTAATATTTAATTTTCTTTTGTGTGGGGAACATGGAAATTATTAGTATAAACTATTTATTTTTTTAATAAAATTATTTGAGAGTGTATTAATCATGAAACATTGAGTATAAAATAATCATGGCATATTTTTAAAATATTAATATTTTAAATTGATTATTTTATACTATATATAAAATTACAGGGTATAAATTGTATTAACTACATTATTAAATTTAAAACGGTTTAATTAATTATAAATTAATTTTTTATTTCATATTTTGTACATTATTTATTTTATACAATAACATTTTATTCATCAAAAATAATATTTCTTAAAAAAAATTTGTTGCTTTCTATGAGAATATAAAATAAAAAATACCAATTTTTACCATTAAAATTTTTATTTTTTAATTTAGAGTTGATTTTTTAAATCAACACAATAATTTAACCTTTCGTTAGATTTATGGTAATTTTTATAAATCATTACAATGGGTAGTGAAAAGAATAAATTTTGA